>OZ020555.1:40830355-50297355 GCA_963971465.1 Lepidochitona cinerea | reverse complement strand
TTTAGTTTTGCAATAAAGACAAAGTTTTTTTGTGCACCTCCACGATGGTATCCGGCATAAATTCGACTCCGGAAAAGCGAAGTAATGTAGAGTACCGTGTAAGAAGACAATTAAACAATTCAAATGTTGAGTATTCGACTATTTTCGCGTTTGTTCGTTTTATTTTTATTCAATCTAAAATGATCTAAGAAGGAAACCTCTATCAGAGCTGACCATGTTGTGATAATGTTGTGGACTAATCAGGATATAGTTTTATGTACAACATGTATCGCCTTTTCGTCTTCGTGTTACAGATGCCCACAAAGTGATTGACTGATGGATGTTTTACTCCATAATCAAGATTATTTCACTTACATGGCGGCGTCGCCAGATTTATTGCATACGGAAAAACGACGACCTTCAACTCTTCCACATACGCGGATTCAATATAAAATCACTCGGAAATTTATTAGTTTGTATTTGGTCTGAGTGTGACTGTCACTTTGACAGACTGTGGTGCCACCGACCTCCCCATCCCCCCCCCCCCCCCCCCCCCCCCCCACTTCTAATTGAGTGAGAACAATTGTCTCGTGAAAAGGTTCTACCACACGAAACATTTTGTTCCAATCTTTGGTCTACCCATCACACAGCATACTCAAAATCATTGATATAAAATACTGTGAAAATATGATTGATTGATGGATTGTTTGGTGTTTTACGCCGCGCTCAAGATTATTTCTTTTATATGGCGGCATTGCCAGTTTTATTGTGGGAGGAAACCGGGCTCTGTGCCCGGAGGAAACCCACGACCTTCCGCTGGTAACTGGCAACCATCCCACGGCACCTAACTGGAGTGCTTAAGAAGAGCATTGGGAGTTGGATTCGAAGCCTTTCAGCTATGGATCGCGGGTTCAAACATAACTGACTTATTTAAACATGGTATATATCCTGACTGGTGTTTAGAAGAAAACGTGGCAGTTATCAATATTTCTATAAAACGACACCATATAATTGAAATAATCTGCTGTCACATTAAGCCCATCTAGGGGCTGAATTCATCTGCCCCCCCCCTCCCTCCTATAAACCTAACAACGCAACCGTATAAGTGCGGCGTAAAGCGTCAATCTATTAGATCGACATCACGAACATGCTGCCGTATTATACCTATTTGACTGAAAAGTCAACCATCATTTAAAGTAAAATCAGATTGTATACTCTCTCATTTAGACAACTGGTATACGTCTTCATATAGTTAGGATAATCTCGAATGAATTATGAGTATTCGAATATTTTCGCGTGTGTTCGTTTTATTTTTATTCAATGTAAAATTATCTAAGAAGGAAACATCTATCAGAGCTGACCATGCTGTGATAATTTTGTGGACGATAGTCTTATGTACATGTATCGCCTTTTCGTCTTCGTGTCACAGATGCCCACCAAATGATTGACTGATGGATGTTTTACCCCACACTCAAGACAATTTCACTTACATGGCGGCGTTGTCAGATTTAGTGGATTCGGAAACCGGGCCTGGGGGAAACGACGACCTTCAACTCTTCCACATACGGTGATCGAATATAAAATCACTCGGAAATTTATTGATTTGTATTTGGTCTGAGTGGGACTATCACTTTGACAGACTGAGTCAATTGTGCGAGAACAATTGTCTCGTGAAAACACGAAACATTTTGTTCCTATCTGACACACCACACCCAAAACCATTGATATAAAAACACTGTAACACTATGAGAACATGACTTAAGTCAGAGGAACACTAAAATACACGGGCACATGGAAAAATGGTATGTGATAAGATTGGATGAAAATTAAGTCTGAAAATAATCCCGTCATTTACTTACGATTCATGTTGTGTAAAGGGGTTTTGAGTAAGACATTAAGGGTGCATGAATGGCTTTTCTATAAACCGGAATATTTTATATGTAAGACAGTTTTTGCTACACTACGAAGAGTTCATCTGTATAATTATAGTGATAAAATGTCGACTCGACGAAATTTTCTTCGCATAACGAAAAAAACCCACGGTCATACGGATATTGTCGATTTACAGAAGTCATTCCTGCACCTAACTGGTTGATTGATTGATTGATTGTTTGGTGTTTTACGCCGCGCTCAAGATTATTTCACTTATATGGCGGCGATGCCAGCTTTATTGTGGGAGGAAACCGGGCTCTGTGCCCGGAGGAAACCCACGACCTCCCGCTGGTAGCTGGCAACCATCCCACAGCACCTAACTGGAGTAAGAGTCCTTAAAGGAGAAGAAAACAAAAAAAATACGTTATGGTTCAAAACAAGTGCGCTTGTTTTTCCTTTCCAACGGTACCAAACACATATTTTTGCGATTTTTTCATGGGACATGATGCAGTTTATAAAATACCGTACACACACAAAATAAATTGGTCAACTTTCAAAATCGCCCATTAAAACCCAGATTAACTTCACTCTCTTCAAAGTATTTCTATGTCCAGCAAATTGCTTTCAGTTTCACGAAACTTATATTGAATTACAAAAAAGCTTTGAGGAAAATGTGACTAGCAAAAAAAATGGTCTGCGTGCCATATTGGTGAATTACGCAGGCCTTGCAAAGGATGAATTCAACCTAGGCTTAAATGGGAGATTTTGAAAGTTGACCAATTTGTCACGAATTTTTTTTTTGTCATATGACGAACACGGAAAAAAAAATTCGGCAAAGCCAAGATTTCTCGGCTAAGTGGGACTATCATTTTGAAAGACTGAGCGGGTTCAAACATAACTGACTTATTTAAACATGTTAATATATTCTGGCTGGAGTTTATAAGAAAACGTGGCAGTTATCAATATTTCCATATAACGACACCATATAATTAAAATAATCTGCAGTCACATTAAGCTCATTTAGTCGAACAAAATGATATAGTCTTCCATTAATGACAGTTTCTCCTACCAAAAAACAGTGTTTTTTTTTAGGCTTTACAAATCAGCGTCGGATTGTATGGTCGGACAAAGGCTTTGGACCAATTATTTTCAATATGGTGACTATATATTTTTGAACACTAAAACAGACGGGCACAGGGAATATCTTTTTGTCTAAATATGGTGACTATGTAGGTTGGAGTCATAGAGGTCTGAATATAAAGATATATGTATGGTTTGAATGGAGAAACAACCACTAGTCAGCTGGTATAGCCGGCAATCCCGTACCATCGCCTATATCAATATGACACGAAACTGTACTTGTAAGATTTCTTCATATTGTACATCTATTGTTAATCCTCAAGTAAAAACTTCTGGTATCATGCGGACACATCCGGTATTTAAAGATTTTCTACACCAACGTTTTGTTATAACTTTACCAGTTATCCTAAACCATTACAACTCGAAGAAACAAATTGATTGATTGATTGATTGTTTGGTGTTTTACGCCGCGCTCAAGATTATTTCACTTATATGGCGGCGTTGCCAGTTTTATTGTGGGAGGAAACCGGGCTCTGTGCCCGGAGGAAACCCACGACCTTGCGCTGGTAACTGACAACCATCCCACATAGGTCGTTCGAGTGGATTTAAAAGGAAGATTATGTGCCCAGAGTAAAATGAGTAGACAATGTTAAATACTATATGCTTACCGACTATTTTACTTGTTTGTTTTTACTTTTTTTCCTTTGACTTCAATATTTTCTCATCAAATATGTCTGTTATATTGTTTTGCACGGATGACGTTTTGTAGGAAACACCTAGCTTGACCAGATCAATTAGGTTGGCGAGTAAGTTTATTAACATGGACCTTGGTCACGTTGAGGAGTAAAAAGAACCGCAGTGTATTATTTCAAACTACCATCGATTACTTCAGTATTGATTAGATGAAATCTTTAAAAGTATCCACAACGTGACAAAGGTTCATGTTAGAAATAACTGTCAGGTTGTTACTTATCTACTCGGACATGAGAAATATAAAAACAGAAGAAACAGACTATTTGATCCGGTATACATATATTGTATCATAAAAACAGATATTGGGCTCTTTTAGTCATGTACAGTCAGTTGTTGAGTTGTTGTCGTCCAACACAAGAAAAAGCTTTACGAATTTTCTTCTTTAACGATTTCATCATTGTGCGACCAATCCCTGGTCTCTTCATGACTATGTCTGGATTTGGGGCCGTTTTGGGAATATTTTTGATCCCTGTTTCTTTGTCTTCCTTTAAGAAATCTCCCCCTGGTAGTGTATTGAAAGTTTCCTGGCAACCAGTTTTATCGAATGGCAGCCGATGATCAACAGATGGTCTAACTTTTCTTTCGTCATAACATTTGCCAGATTTGTCTTCAGGCAACCATGGATCCACAGATTCTGAAGTAATTGATAGACGAGTCAGCATTTCAGGTGTAACATGGTTATAGAAATTCTCAGTGATCGCCCCCTTGGCAAAAGGGTTCAGGTATTGAGGATAATCCTCAAATGTTTCCCAGGACTTCAGAAATCCAATCCTCTGCTTAATATTTTGGTTAAGTCCCGTGGAGAGTTTAGCTGTCCTGTCAGCAATAAGGAGACTGAAGATTTCTGCTATCGCCTCCTTGGCAAAGGGATTCAGATATTGGGGAGAGTCTTCAAAGGTTTGCCATTCTCTATGCAAGATGTTACCTCTTTTTCTGTTGAATGGCTGTTGGCGAACTTTCCATCTAGTGGTCAATTCTCCAGGGTTTATCGTGTTAATCATATTCTTTCAATTCCGTGATATGTTCTATAATCGTTTGACGTCCGTCAAAATGTCCAGTAGCTAACTGCAGGAACTGTAATTGTGACGTAGTCCCTGGAAACATGTGTGTATAACGTCACTGAATCAGTTTTTGACGTACAGCGTTATTTATAAAGAGACGTCAACGACGCAAAATCGAGACTGCACAAGTACAACGTAAATTATGCGACAAACTGCTAACTGTAACGCAACTTTTTTTTTTAAATTCTTTCTAAACTTGTAGGACTACTGATGTTGACTCGTGTTTCAGCTGGCATTTTGTTAACAGTATTTAAACATAACGCCGGGAGAATCAAAGACTCTGCAAATGCATCCTATAGCTATTTGATCTGAATTCGCAAAATATGTGTACGAATGCCGGCAGTTTGGAACAACAGAAAAATTCTGCAACGCGCTATACGTAAGACTTTTCACATTTGACACAAGAAGCTCTCAGCACCCCACAATTCCGACAATGTCTGCTCCATTTGTTTCCGGAAAAACGAGAGATGTTTGTGCATCTGACCTGAGGGTTATCACTACCCTCACCCGGACCCTGTTTCACAAAGCGCCGTAGCGTAAGTTTTCACGTAACTGCCATAGCAACCCATACTGTAGAGATACGTTAGTATGAAAGTTACGCAAAAATACACCTACGCCGCTTTGTGAAACAGAACCTACACTGCAAAGATTAACGCTCAATTGTTTGTTTCTTTTAACTCTAGATAATGAATTTGTCTTAATTCAACAACCCCCCAATAGAAGACTCAAGATTTCACGACGGTTGTGTGTCCAGTTGAGATATATTTCTTCATATGTCTTTGCTAATTTATTGAAATTGAAACCTGCATGTTCGTATTCTGGTTTTCATACTACATGTAATTATACACGAATTGCGTATATCATTTTTCTGTTGGGCAAAATTATGTTTGGACAACTAATATTGTACGGATGTCGACCCGACTGAACTACAACCATGTATGATCAACAGTTGATTCATTGGTGTTTTACGGTGCCAGGTTTAGTGGGGAGGAAACCGGACTCATTGCCCAGAAGAAACTCATAACCTTTGGTGAGTAGGCCTACTTGGCAACTCTCCCACACATATGGCGATCAAGCGAAAAATCTACAATTTATTTGGTTTGAGTGGGATCCGAACCCACGTCGCATCGATTGGATGCCAGTGTCGGGCTGAGGGATGATCACTCTAACCGACTTCGCCACCTAGATCCCCGATCAACAGTTAAAACTGTGCTCAAATTGAGTTTGAACTGGCGGTATCGAACCATCTATTGGAATATAATGTGTGCTTTCTGTACTGGATATACCGTTTCCGAGGTATCAGTTGATAATAGGCTTTAGCGGTATATGGTAATGCTTGCAATGCCAGGATCACCATGGCGACGTAAATATACAGGGTCTCCACGTGACTGGCCTCAACTAATCAAAAGGAAGTATTCAGTGTGAGGTGGTATAAACGTCATTACAACCACGGCTTCCTTATATGTACCATTCCCCAAGAACACATTTTTTAAAAAAACGCAACGAGTGGCGCCATTTTTCAATACCATCGGCAAATGTATACTACACTATGTGACGTTTATGCGCGGTAGATTTTGAAATTGTCAACGGTTGCGCAATTTCAAATCAGAAAATAAATTCACGCTCCACTTACTGTATCTATCGGCAATTCCAGTAACCGCACTTCGGAGAATGCATTGGTTCTTATAAAAGCTTTACCGAACACGCGACTCGGATATCTCCAATTCGACTCAAATCGTTCCAAACAAGTCGTCTTGTCTCATTTACAACTATATGAAGTTCTTCGGAAAGTTCGGAACTTTTGCTCCATCAAGTACTGTTGTCATATCTAAAACGTTCGCCATGTTTTTTGTTATGCATCCCATAATAGTTCATAGGAGGAAGTGAAGAAAAGCCACGGTTTCTAACTAACCGAGAGAGGGCGCTGTATTTGGTGACCTTTGGGTCAAAAGGTGCCAATGCCCTGAATATTATGTAATGGGACGCTTCACACTTCCACATTCATAGACTTCTGGTAGAACTTATGATTGATTGTTTGGTGTTTTACGCAGCGCTCAAGATTATTTCACTTATATGGCGGAGTTGCCAGTTTTATTGTGGGACGAAACCGAGACGAGTATGCTATCGGCTATTCGGCTATTCGATTGTCGTTTATGTATAAAAGGATGTTTCCAGATGGCCAGGGATAGGGGGGGGGGGGGTTATTTGGAAATACCCTTGTGTAAATAACGATAATCCACCTGGCGCATTCTAGGCTGTTTATTTAGTGACTGTCAGAAAAAAAGCACTAAAAAAGCAGACATAATGGAATTCATAAATAACTCATTAATGGCGGAAAGACGACATTCAGCCTTTGGACAGGATATAGAACTGACCGAAGTGTAGGGGTACTTATATGGCGGCGTTGCCAGTTTTATTGTGGGAGGAAACCGGGCTCTGTGCCCGGAGCAAACCCACGACCTTCCGCTGGTAACTGACCACCATCCCACATAGGTCGTTCGAGTGAAAACCCAGTCAATTTTTTAACTGAGTGGGATTCGAACCCGCGACCCATTGGTGGAAGGCTGTTCAGAGTGAGCGTCCAACGCTCTAGCTACTGAGCCACGGAGGCCCCTGGTAAATATAGAGGACTATTTCTGCAAGTAAGGACGGATTTTTCATAATCAAAGTACCATAAGGTAATTTACAGAAAATTTTAACGAAAAGGAACGTTCTGAATAGAAGTTCTAAGAAGCCAGTTCTATATTCGCAACTAGCCTTTTATATGCGATTGACAACTCCTAATACTGCCTCTAATCTGACGGAGAATTACAACAAACTCATGTGAAATATCCTTTAATATATTTTGTTTTAACTGTAAAATGTCATCATTTTGGCAGCTCATTCCACTTTTAGTTAAAGTTATTTCTAGTCTTGTCAGAATATGTCAACTCAACTCAAAATGATTTCTGGGTATGGGCCTGATTACGGTATCTATTGGTACCTGGTTAAAACGTTTGCCTGATAAGTGACATGTTTACAAATAATTCGCCATCACCGATCTCTGAAAAGACACGTTTCAGCCAGGTTGGATTGTAGTGTTCTTGTCTCTGTAAGTAAGCCCTGCTGTGGAGTTCTCATTTACATGTCCATATCCGAGACAAACTGTCAGATGTCATCTCATAACGTTAGGAGGTCATTCTCAGACGTCATGTATTTCAAAACAAGACGTTAACTAAATAGTTACGTGCCGTATGAGGCCATACAGGGTTTGCTGTTATTTCTGCTTGTCAAAAATGTCCGAGCAACACCATATAACTGCAACTGCTACTCGACGCGGCTATGGGACGATAATCTCTGACTGGCTTAGTCTTCTGCCCTGCATTAACACAAGACATTCTCAGGGGGACCGGTAAAAAAGGGTAAGTGATCATCAAAATACAATGCTTTGTGCATTTAGTTTTTAGTTAGGCGACTTTGCAGATAAAACGTTCTATACATGGGATGACAAATTAATTATGCTCTTAGGCATCAAATTTCCTTTCAACGATTCTTGTTTGGCTATCTGCGTAATGAAGCGGCCATAATGCTCAGTTGTTCAGTGAAATGTTTTGGGCTCAAACTTATTGGCATATTATCACATTTCGTCTTACATATTTTTCGAATTTTAGAAACCGATACACGAAGAACCACGACTCATCAGGCTTGAAATATAAGCCAAGACATGTAGAGCGGTTATGACGAGAGCCAAAACATAAACTCCAGTCGTATACCTGGAAGTTTTTTTCTTCCAGTAGTCAAAACTTTGCTCTCAGATATCCTCATACGTTTCAAAATGTCCTATACTGGCCCTATAAGATTATTTCACTTATATGGCGGTGTTGTCAGTTTTGTTGCGGGCTCTATGCTCGGAGGAAATCCACAACCTTCCGCTGGCAACCATCCCACAAAGGTCGTTCGAGTGAAAACCTAGTAAGAAAATTTCCCAATTTTTTTATTGGACTGGCCCTGTAGAATCAGTCAGAATGGATTTTCCTGATAAGAGGTCCTAAAAGATAATTCTATATGCATTCAAATCTCAAAAATTAACTTTCGATTAACCATGCTATTTCATTAGGTTAAAAGTAGACAGGAGTTTGGTCCAATGTTATAGATTTCTAAGGAAACGCCTGTAAAGTTGTACGGGTCTTCAGCTATAGCAAGAAGTCGGATAAAGTGTAAATAAAGAAAATAAGATAATAGGAAAAGAAAGTGAAAATATGTTATTAATATATAGAAACATGACGACAAATTTGAAAGTTGGCTTAATTGCATCACGTGGTAAACCTGTTTTTCATTTCGTTTTTACTTATCGTCGATTGCCTACAAGTGTATTTCGGTGCTTCTGTTTTTATGGCACGGGATGAAAATAGGAATGGGGGGTGATCTTTTAGCTGTTGAGTGCGACGTTAAGCCCCAATCAATCAATCAAACTTCTCAAAGTTTTTACTGACGATTCCAATTACATCTGCAATTGTATCACGTGAAATATTGCATTAAATACACGGACAACCTGCATAATGTGTTTATAAACAAATAAACATATTTTTTATTTCGTTTGATAAAGTTGTGTTTTGTTGAAATTTCAGTTGACGAGCATATTTGTATCAAAGCAAATCAAGTAACGGAAGCAGGGTAAAATGACAACCACTCCGTTATCGACCACGGATTTTGCGGACTTCGACTCTGACGTCTACTACAAGTCATATTACAGTACATCGTACTCTTCTCTCGATCCTGATAAACTCTTCGATTTTTACTTGGATTCCCTTTCTGAAGTTTATAATTCCGGTAGGTTTGAAAAAGAAAAAAGTGTTGATATATGTATGTTATAGGCCTATTGTGAGTGATCGTGATTGATTGATTGATTGTTTAAGGGTTTAATACCGCCGTAGCGGTGTTTGTTGCGTAACCCGTTACCGCTGAACGTTGGTTCGTACCGAGTCAAACCACGAGAATGCGCAGCATTCGAGGGGTTTGACGAGGTGCGAACCAACGTTCAGCGGTATCGGGTTATGCAATAAACACCAAGACGAAGGTATTAAAGTCGATTCTACCCCGATAATTGAGAAAAATGAGGAAAAAGTGACCTGTTGTTGATTGCCGTTCCTTTTCCCTCCCTCGGGACAGACTGGGAACTTTTAACCAATCAACGATAAGCTTTGGTCACGTGCAACGGTTGACCCAGATATTTTGAAGCAGAATGACATAATGTCACTATGGCTACCGCTTTGACAGGCTGGGTTGCTGACGACGCTATCGGGGGAAATGTTGTGAAATCAACCCTTTGATGACTATATACGTTCATGACAGCCCAGTTTTCAATAGAAAAGGACAGAATATAACCACACTCACAACATTATCAGGTTAAATCCTTCATTTTGTATGATAACAAGCAAAATATCACTTCTTCCGGGGGAGGTAAACCTACCAGCCGGCAGCCGATGACGCACTACAGACTCGATGTCGTTTGAAAAGTCATCTCTACTTAACATGTATATTTGCACACGGCACGCACATGCAGGAGGGGTAGAATTGGTGTTTAACGCCGCGCTCAAGATTATTTCACTTATATGGCGGCGTTGCCAGTTTTATTGTTTTAGGAAACCGGGCTCTCTGCCTGGAGGAAACCCACGACCTTCCGATGGTAACTGGCAACCATCCCACATAGGTCGTTCTAGTGAAAACCCACTCAGAAAATTTTCCGATTTTTTGGAGGACTGAGTGGGATTTAAACCCGCGACCCATTGGTGGAAGTGAGTGATCGTGAATCCGTTACCGTTGCAATATCTTCATATAGTCTTATTTATATATTTATAGACACTGAAACACATGGGCACATGGGCACAAATAAACATAAAGACAAGTTTCTAATTGTACTAAAAAGGGTATATCATTTAGACCTTTATATCCAATAATAAGTTGTAATAAAGTAAACCTATGATATTTCATTAGGTTGACGACAGGCAGGAGTTTGGCTTTAGTCATATACGTTTTTGGAATATATGTGCTTTGCAATATGATGAAAAGCTTTGGGACAGCTCATATATCTTCAGTGTGTACTAAAATACAAAACGGGAATAAGCTATTCACTTTGTCTTAAGACAAAAATCAACAAAACCATTCTTTGAAAGTACAGATTCCGAGATTCAAGAAAAAATATATTGTTTTAAGAAATAAAGACATTGCACCAACGACAAAACAACACTCCGTTGGGAAAATTTGAATTAATATATTTCACTCATATCAATGAACCTTAAGCCTAGCGCACACGAGAGGCGCCGGCTGAGCTACAAGGCACGCGTGGCCCAGGGGACAGCTACATATTTCAGCGCAGACGATGAGCTCTCGGCTGAGGCAAGTTCCTGGTCACCCAAGTTCACTAAGCTACATACATATCACTACCTGTGTTGCGTAATATTCTATGTGGTCACATGATTTAATAGGCACACGCGATTGGACTATCCCTCCTCTTAGCTCAGCCGGCAGCTCACGTTGTGCGCACACAGTGAGATTCTTGCCACGAGAGGCAGAAAATATCAAACATGATATATACTTTCCACACCGCCTCGAGAGGCGAAAATCTCACCAAAATTTACGCGCACACGGGGGAAATAGCTTAGCTCCCAGCCACGAGTGACCGGCAGCTCAGCCGACGCCTCTCGTGTTCGCTAAGCTGTAGAGGGTTCTTGGTGGCTCAACTGGTTAGATTGTTTGTCGTTCAGTCCGACACAGGCCTCCCATCGAAGGGGTACGGGTTCAAATCACACTCAGACCAAATTAAAAAAATAAATGCTTGATCAACGTATGAGTTGTAAGATTTGCAAGGTACTGGCTGTGGGGAGACAGGTCAATATCGGTTTACTAACATCCGGGAGCCTGGGAAAGCGGTGAAGCGTAAGTTTTCCCGTAACTGTCCCAGCAACATATCTTTACGGTATGGGTTGCGAAAGCAGTTACACAAAAACCTACCCTACGCCGCTTTGTGAAACAGGCTCCAGTCGCAGGCGAAAGAAATGTTTCAGTGTTTTGTGGGTATTGTTTGTCAGTTTGTATGTATTACTGGATTTTTCTCTGCATTTAAAATTTGATTCACTTGATTTGTCACTTGATTTTAAATAGATTGTATATTAAAACAGGCAGCATACAAGGAGATACTCTACTGGATTTTGGAACCGGTCCCGTAATTCACAACCTGATCAGCGCCGCCAGACATTTCCCCAATATTTACCTCAGCGATTACTCCGAGAATAACCGGAACTCGCTATGGAAATGGCTGTCTAAAGACCACGAAGCTTACGATTTCTCGCATTTCTTCAAAAGGGTGGCCAAAAAAGAGAATCTTGAGTGAGTCGGCCTTTAATAATAATTTGTTATCATCTATTACATGGCTCAGTCGGTTAATTGTCCCTCAGTCCGACACAGGTCTCAGTCCGACACACGGGATCAAATCCCACTCAGATCAAATGAATTCAAAAAAAACCTTTTTGTTTCATACTATCGTCGTATGTTGAAAAGTTCCCAGGTAGTCCTCGAAGGCTGGAAGGGGGTTGTCCTCTGGGCAAAACCCCTTGCAGTCACATTAAGCCTACTTACGGGCTGAATTCATCTGGATAAAAAAACCCGCCCCGCCCCCTCTCTGAACCTAGCAACGCCACCGTATAAGTACGGCGTAAAGCATCAATCTATTACATCGCGATAAATGCTGCCGTGCATAATTGCTTATTTGGCTGAAAAGTCAACAATCATTTAAAGTAAAATCAGATTGTATACTCTCTCATTTAGACAACTGGTATACGTCTTAATATAGTTAGGATAATCTCGAATGATTTAGATAATCAAACAAAATATTCGAACTAAATATTCGATCACTTATTTATTTTTCGCAGAACACCTTGTGAGATTCTGGAGGAGGACATGCGCAGTAGAGTGAAGGGAATATTGCAATGTGACATGTCCAATAAAAACCCACTTTATCCCTCCATTTTCCCCAAATTTGACGTCATCAATACTAGTCTATGTCTTTTGTGTGCCCCATCTTCTACCCGAGAAGCATACGAAACTGCGGTGAAAAATGTGTCAAATTTGCTGAAAGATGGCGGATGGATTGTTTACATTGACGCCCTGCAGGAAACCTATTATCGGTTTGGGGAACAGATATTTTCGACTGTATCAATAGAAAAAGAATTTGTGATCAACAGTTTTTCAAAAGCTGACTTACAAGTGGATGTTTGGAAGCAGTTTGATTTTACGGAAGATGAAATTCGACAAAACCCGGATTCTGACGGTAGAGGAATGCTTTTTCTTACTGCACAGAAGAAAGCGAAAAAATAACAATCAGCTACTTATCTATTGGTTACATGGTTTGATGTTGGTGTAGCTAAACGATTATGAAGCAAATTATAGACATTGTTCTTTTTTCAAGAACGGTAATTTAATTTTGCAATAAAGAGGCAAAGTTTTTTTGAGCACCTCCACGCTGGTATCCGGCTTATATTTGACTCCGGGAAAGCGAAGTAATGTAGAGTACCGTGTAAGAAGACAATTAAACAATTCAAATGTTGAGTATTCTACTATTTTCGCGTTTGTTCGTTTTATTTTTATTCAATCTAAAATGATCTAAGAAGGAAACCTCTATCAGAGCTGACCATGTTGTGACAATGTTGTGGAATAATCTGGATATAGTCTTATGTACAACATGTATCGCCTTTTCGTCTTCGTGTCACAAATGCCCTCTAAATGATTGAATGATGGATGTTTTACCCCACACTCAAGATTATTTCACTTACATGGCGGCGTTGGCAGATTTGGTGGATTCGGAAATCGGGCCTGGGGGAAACGACGACCTTCAACTCTTCCACATACGGTGATCGAATATAAAATCACTCGGAAATTTATTAATTTGTATTTGGTCTGAGTGGGATTATCACTTTGACAGACTGTGCCACCGACGCCCCCCCCCCCCCCCCCCCTCCCCATTCCAATTGAGTGAGAACAATTGTCTCGTGAAAATGTTCTACCACACGAAACATTTTGTTTCAATCTTTGGTCTACCCATCACACAACACACCCAAAATCATTGATATAAAATACTGCGAGAATATAACTTGAGTCAGAAGAACACTAAAATACACGGGCACATGGGAAAATGGTGTATGATCATTTTAATCTTTAATTTTAAATCTTAAGTCTGAAAATATTCTCGTCATTTACTTACGATTCATGTTGTGTAAAGGGGTTTTGAGTAAAACATTAAGGGTGCATGAATGCCCTTTCTATAAACCGGAATATTCGCCATCAGGACAGTTTTATATGTAAGACAGTTTTTTGCTACACTACGAGTTCATCTGTATATATATTTATGAGCACTAAAACACACGGGCACAGGGAAAATCTTCTTGTCTAAAATAACCACGGAGACAAGTTTCTAATTCTGTTAAAAAGAGGTATATCATTTAGACCTTTATACCCCCTCATAAATTGTTGTAATAAAGTAAACCTATGATATTTCATTAGGTTAACGACTGACAGGAGCTTGGCCTTAGTCAGTAGAATTTTCTGGAACACTTTGTATTGCATTGACAATGCTTATGCATCTTAAGCTATAGTAAGAATATCGTCAGACTATATATTATGGGGTCATGGGAAAAGACAGTGAAAATTCCCCCATCCCCCCCCCCCATACCCCTTTCCCAGAAAACCTAGGTAGAAGGCAGACAGGGGAGTTTAGCCCTGACCAGTATGTCTTTCAAACTCTTGTTCTTTTTATAAGCAATGACTGGCCTTTGGGTCAGAGGTCGAGCAAGTTTACTTTGAAGTAGTTTGTATTCTTCTACTATAATCTTGGCCATAGCAATGCTAGCTTTGTTATACTGAAACACAAATGGTATTATAGTTTTTTCACGACATCTTCCGGGGTCCAAGTTCAAACCCAAAGGATAAATAGTTTGTAATGTTTGAATCCAAAAACTTTCCCTTTCCAAACGTTTGTGTTTGGTATCTGCAGCGGAAGTGAGAAAAGGGATTTTCTCAATAGGCATAATTTCAAAATGGTCCTTGACCGAATGACCTTGAGTATTGAAATGTTGTGCCACGGGTACATCATGTTTAAGTCTTATACTAGATAAATGGTTGGCTGCTCTTTGTCGTAGAGAATTCTGAGTTTCTCCGACGTACTGTTTGCGACATTTTTTGCACGTGATTACATACACGATATTAGAGGAGTCACAATTAAGATTCTCTGCCATTTGATATTTGTCGCGAGTTTGTTCTCCGAAAAAGGTACCGCGATCGGGTACGTATATATCGAGTTTGCATCGCGTCTTAAGGCATTTCATTGATGTACCTGAGAGAAATGTTGGACGGTAATGGTACACTCGTGAAGGGGAGGTAAGCGTATCAGGGGATGAAGGGGGGAACATGATTTGTCTTACTGTGTTAGATTTAATCCTTCGGAGTAATCTAATAGAATACTTCCTAGGGAGGAGAGCTTTAAAAAGAACAGAACAAGCCTGGTTAAAAAAATCTAAAGAACTACAGTTTCTATAGAATCTAAATATCTGAGATTTAATGACTCCCTTGAAAGTGTGAGGAGGATGGTATGACCCAGCATGTAGCAGCTGATGCGTGTCAGTAGGTTTGAAGAATACTTTGTAATCTAGATACCCAGTAGTATGATATGTATGACCCTTGTAAATAGTTACATCCAAAAAATCCACAGAAGTGTGATCAATAGTAGGCTGTAATTTAATGCTTGAGTCGTGAGAATTAAGAGTATCAATGAAAATATGAAGGTCTTCCAACGTATGTTGCCAAATGATAAAAATGTCATCCAGATACCGAAGGTAAATAAAAGGTTGTTTGTGACATTTGTGAAGAATGTCACTCTCCCACTCAGCCATAAAAATAGAGGCAAAGTTAGGACTAAAACGTTTCCCCATAGCACACCCTTTAATTTGCTGAAAGATCTCCCCATTGAATTCAAAATCGTTTCCTTTTAAGCTGAGTTCCAGCAATTCTAAAATGTCTTTATCCGGACGACGGTGGTCAGGATATCTTTGGAATGCTGATTTTATGGATTTAAGACCCAGATCTATGTCAATGTTTGTATACATAGACTCCACATCCAGAGTAACTAAAATCACATCTTGTGGGATGGATTTCTCAGATAATTTGGCCAATAAATCATCCGTATTTTTTATAAAGCTAGGATGCCGATTCGCTATTGGTTTTAGATAGTAATCAATTAGCTCTGATATTCTGTAACTTTCACTGCCACAATCTGAGATAATAGGACGCCCAGGGGGCATTGTAGGCTTCGGCCATTTTTCAATGGGTTTGTGAATTTTCGGAAGAATATAGAAGACCCTGTTTTTAGAGTTATGATCAGATTCCAAATAGCGATACTGTTTTTCATTAAGTAAGCCTTTATCTTGAAGAGAAACAAGAATTTTATTAAACTTCCTAACATTTTCAGGCCAAATTTCCTTATCAAGTTTTTTGTAATGAAGAGGGTTGCTTAGCTGCCGTTCTATCTCTTCAATATAATCCTGTTTTGACATAATAACTGTTGCCGAACCTTTATCAGCAGGTTTAATAACTATGTTTGGATTTCTCCTTAGCTTACTTAAGGCAAGACATTCTGAATGAGTAAGGTTATGTTTGTTTTTCTGATTAGTTAAAATATCAAACTTCCTAGATACAGAGTCACGACTAATGTTTATCTCTGGGTCATACATGTGAGAAGGGGGTGTATAGCCGCTTTTAGATGTAAATGGCTTGCGTACCCCACTAGAATCTCGGTAGATATCAGCCAGACTAAGATTTCTGGAGAACTCCATAACATGCACTAATTTACTAATAGAAAAGTCCCTATCAGATAATGGTTTTGGGCAAGGCACAAATGAGAGTCCTCTATTGAGTAGAGATATATCATCAACAGTGAGTTCCTCGTTACTAAGATTAACAATATTACTTCCTAAGCCGAAAGTAGGGTGGCACATGCCCTGTCCCAAATTTAGTTTAAATCTAGTGTCTGAAGCCAGTGAGTATACAAGCAATTTGCTGTATCTTCGGTCCAGTGAATTTTGTCCGTGGATACTCTAAATTTTGAATTGGGAATTTTTGGTATGACCATAACTCTCTTCATCTTGGAAGCAGAAGAGTTATATAGGTTCAGGTTCGAAACTTCACTGGCCGGTAATTTTGTGGATGACTGGATCTCTACAAAGTAGATGAGCGAATTGGAAAAAGTCTTCCTAACCGCTGTCATCATGTTGCGCATTTGATTTAACGAAGCGTTTGGCTCAGTAGTTGTCTTGTTATTGATACCAATATTCAAGATAACTTTCTCAGGTTTGGGACCTTGATACTTTTGAATTAGCGTCCGAAATGAATTGAAATTGGCACCAGGAAAACATTCTACCTGCATATCAGGGTGGGGGTCAAGGTTAATTCTAGATAGATTAGAATCCCCAAGTAAAAGAACTTTCTTAGTTACATTAGGAAGGTGCCAATTAGAGGAGGTGTGCCGAAATTTCCAAAATTTAGAATTAGCTAAATTATTCCGAGGGCTGCGCTGACCCCTCGGAGGGGATCTCACTGCATCTGAATATCTCATAGGAGAATGGACTGACAAAACTGGGGATAGGGGAGGAGGAGAGGGACTAGATGTACTGGGTCTAGGAGAAGTGACCCTAGTAGAAACTGGGGAGGGTGGAGGCCGAAAGGGGACAGAGGTGCTACTAGGTCTAGGGGAGGGGGGCTGAGGGGATGAAAAAGAGGGGGCAGAGGTACTAGGTCTAAGGGAGGGAGCACCAGTATGGAAAGGCGAAGGGGAAACAGAAGGTATATAGTGATAGAATATCGATTTAATGAAATTTTCTTGGCATAACGAAAAAACCCACGGTCATACGGGTATTGTCGATTTACAGAAAAGTCATTCCTGCACCTAACTGGTTGATTCTTTGGTGTTTTACGCCGCGCTTAAGATTATTTCACTTATATGGCGGCGTTGTCAGTTTTATTGTGGGAGGAAAGTAGATAGTAATTTGAGACTTCCGAGCCAGAGGCATCATGAGGCACCATTTCAGTGGTCAAAGGGAGATAATCCGAGCCTAGAATACTTTAAGGTATTGAAAGAGTTACCTCCCTTGGATACTGCGGCGATTCGTCTTTAAACGGGGATTCCCCGCGTAAAACCCAGGCAGGTCTTATTGCGCCACCGCTATAAAAATGGGGATTTCCCATGACGTCAGGAGAACGGCCGTCGCTTTAGGACAGTTTCCTCATTTTTATAGCATACAGGGCCTCTCTCGGTGATAAGTCAAAATTGTCTTGAAGGGAATGTTTCGTGGCCATAATTTTTGTATGGATTGGATCTTTTTACATAGACTCTAAAAGCAAACTCTCTTCATTGTATAAAGACATCAGAGTAGTTCTTATTTTTGGTCTCAAAGTTTCGAAGTCACCATTTTCTTCATCGATAGAGTCAATTGTTTCAGGGATGTGCTGATCGATCGCCTTTTTACATGATTATCCCACATCGTTGAGGATGACTTTCCGTTTTCCTGCGAGTCTTCCTCAGCCAAGGAAGAGCTTTCACCTTCCTGTGACTCTTCCTCCGTTGACGTGTTTTCATCTAGGGTCCCTTGACTTGCACAACTATCCGCAAAATCATTGTTTTCTGTCTGATTTTCGCTACATTGTCGTTGAAGTGATGGTTCCCATATTCTGAGGAAGTGTTTTGATCTTCATTGTGACTTTGAAGTGATGTTGTATGATGGTTATGCCTATCCTGATGACGTCGCATATCATGATCCCGAGTAAAAGTTTGACCACACTCGGTGCATGTTAACAGTCCCATGTCTAATGTACGGCACTCGACTGACTCATAATATTGGTATAGTGACATGTACTTCTATATAGCATATAATTCCCCCCAGGTGGCGTTGTGGGCGCATAAAACAGACGCCCGGCGTAAAGCGGCCGCCCGGCCGTAAAGTGGCCGTAGGTAATGCTTAAGGTAATGGTACGAATGGACATGGGACTGTTTACATGCATCGAGTATGGTCAAACTTTTACTCGGGATCATGATATGCGACGTCATGGATAGGTATAACCATCATACAATATCACTTCAAAGTCACAATGAAGATCAAAACACTTCCTCAGAATATGGGAACCATCACTTCAACGACAATGTAGCGAAAATCAGACAGAAAACAATGATTTTGCGGATAGTTGTGCAAGTCAAGAGACCCTAGATGAAAACACGTCAACGGAGGAAGAGTCACAGGAAGGTGAAAGCTCTTCCTTGGCTGAGGAAGACTCGCAGGAAAACGGAAAGTCATCCTCAACGATGTGGGATAATCATGTAAAAAGGCGATCGATCAGCACATCCCTGAAACAATTGACTCTATCGATGAAGAAAATGGTGACTTCGAAACATTGAGGCCAAAAATAAGAAATACTCTGATGTCTTTATACAATGAAGAGAGTTTGCTTTTAGAGTCTATGAAAAAGATCCAATCCATACAAAATATATGGCCACGAAACATTCACTTCAAGACACTTCACTTCAAGAGAGGCCCTGTATAATGCTATAAAAATGAGGAAACCCTTATTTAACGATCTTTTACCAACCACATATTCTGACACTCAAGAAAATGAGGAAAGTCACTCAATCTAACCTTAACATACAATTTTTATATATATGTTTTAAATTTGTTAATATAGTTTTGACTTTGCATAACCTAACTCAATAAAGATGTTGAACTATAAATAGAATGTCAAGTTAGTCATATCTTTGGTCATTTACACACTGCCTTCCGTCTTGAATGAACGCCCAGGCACGGCCGCTTAACGCCCAGCGCCCGCTTAACGCCCGTCGGGCGTCTGTTAGTGGTAGTAAGGTTACATACTTGAAGAAGATTTCACAGGTCATTTTCTATCCGAGCAGCGAATGGACACTGACAGTTGTCATCTCAGATGTTTCATTTCCTTACTTTCTAAATCTGGAATAATTATTCCCCCGTGTGACTATGTTTCTATATGTTTTTCTGTTGGGCCCATGTATATTTTAACCTACACAATTTTCCCTATTGGTTAGTGAGAGCATTTCTAAAAGTCTGTTCTTCGTTCATAGTATATAAAGCTTAATCGGGATGTTTAATTTTCTGCATTCTAAACCATTATGCTGGCTGTAATAACTGTAATCACCTTCCCAGACTTGTCGGGGTGCCAGGCAATTAGAACGATAAACATGCTGGTTACAGTTACTTTAATATCATTCTTTGTATTTATTTAGTGTTACTAGATAACTAATGTATAATAGATTATAGCTTTACACAATCTCTCTATTGACGCATGTAGAGTATATATTTATAGATTTAATAATAGAAACACTATCAACCCTCATCATTATCACTCACTGTCCTAAAGCGACGGCCGTTCTCCTGACGTCATGGGAAATCCCCATTTTTATAGCGGTGGTGCAATAAGACCTGCCTGGGTTTTACGCGGGGAATCCCCGTTTAAAGACGAATCGCCGCAGTATCCAAGGGAGGTAACTCTTTCAATACCTTAAAGTATTCTAGGCTCGGATTATCTCCCTTTGACCACTGAAATGGTGCCTCATGATGCCTCTGGCTCGGAAGTCTCAAATTACTATCTACTGAGGAAACCGGGCTCTGTGTCCGGAGGAAACCCACGACCTTCCGCTGGTAACTGGCAACCATCCCACAGCACCTAACTGGAGTAAGAGTGCATAAAGTGACATGAGCTGCCAAAATTCATAGTTGCTGATCGTCACGACATTAAAAGGCTTGGAAGGCTATCGAAAAACTAACTGATTGTCGTTGGAATGAGGAAAATCCAGACAGTATGTGGCCTGTACCAACCGAAAATGTGTTCGAAAAGTAAACAAAATTTAAATAACGGGGACGACCATTCATTCATTCTAAGCCAAAGTTAGTTCGAATTAATACTTTATCGTACATTCTCGAGACTAGAAGCACTAAAAAGCTTCTGAATTATACGTTCTGAGAAAAATAGCTAATAATTTCAACATTCTGTTTTAACGTCAAAATATCAACATTTTGGCAGCTCATGCCACTTTAAGAAGAGCATTGGGAGTTGGATTCGAAGCCTTTCAGCTATGGATCGCGGGTTCAAACATAACTGACTTATTTAAACATGCTACTATATCCTGACTGGGGTTTAGAAGAAAACGTGGCAGTTATCAATATTTCTATAAAACGACAACAATTAATTAAAATAATCTGCAGTCACATTAAGCCCATCTAGGAGCTAAATTCATCTGAGCAACGCCCCGCCTCCCCACTATAAACCTAGCAACGCCGCCGTATAAGTGCGGCGTAAAGCATCAATCTATTACATCGCGAACATGCTGCCGTATTTTACCTATTTGACTGAAAAGTCAACAATCATTTAAAGTAAAATCAGATTGTATACTCTCTCATTTAGACAACTGGTATACAATGTACGTCTTAATATAGTTAGGATAATCTTGAATGAATTAGATAATCAAACTAAATATTCGAACTAAATATTCGATCACTTATTTATTTTTTGCAGAACACCTTGTGAGACACTGGAGGAGGACATGCGCAGTAGAGTGAAGGGAATATTGCAATGTGACATGTCCAATAAAAACCCACTCTACCCCTCCATTTTCCCCAAATTTGACGTCATCAATACAAGTCTATGTCTTGTGTGTGTCCCATCTTCTACCCGAGAAGCGTACCAAACTGCGGTGAAAAATGTGTCAAATTTGCTGAAAGATGGCGGATGGATTGTTTACATTGACGCCCTGCAGGAAACCTATTATCGGTTTGGGGAACAGATATTTTCGACTGTATCAATAGATAAAGAATTTGTGATCAATAGTTTTTCAAAAGCTGACTTACAAGTGGATGTTTGGAAGCAGTTTGATTTTACGGAAGATGAAATTCGACAAAAATCGGATTCTGACGATACAGGAATGCTTTTTCTTACTGCGCAGAAGAAAGCGAAAAAATTACAATAAGCTACTTATCTATTGGTTACATGGTTTGATGTTGTTGTAGCTTATGAACGATTATGAAGCAAATTATAGACATTGTTCTTTTTTCAAGAACGGTAATTTAATTTTGCATTAAAGAGGCACAGTTTTTTGTGCACCTCCACGATGGTATCCGGCATAAATTCGACTCCGGAAAAGCGAAGTAATGTAGAGTACCATGTAAGAAGACAATTAAACAATTCAAATGTTGAGTATTCTACTATTTCGCGTCTGTTCGTTTTATTTTTATTCAATCTAAAATGAGCTAAGAAGGAAGCCTCTATCAGGGCTGACCATGGTGTGACAATGTTGTGGACTAATCAGGATATAGTCTTATATACAACATGTATCGCCTTTTCGTCTTCGTGTCACAGATGCCCACCAAATGATTGACTGATGGATGTTTTACTCCACACTCAAGATTATTCCACTTACATGGCGGGGTTGCCCGATTCAGTGGATTCGGCCCGGGGGAAAACGACGACCTTTAACTCTTTTACACACGGTGACTGAATATAAAATCACTCGGAAATTTATTAATTTGTATTTGGTCTGAGTGGGACTATCACTTTGACAGACTGAGCGGGTTCAAACATAGCTGACTTATTTAAACATGTTAATATATTCTGGTTAGAGTTTATAAGAAAACGTAGCAGTTATCAATATTTCCATAAAACGACACCATATAATTAAAATAATCTGCAGTCACAGTAAGCCCATTTAGTCGAACAAAATTATATGGTCTTCGATTAATCACAGTTTCTCCTACCAAAAAACCCGTGTTTTTTTTTTTCAGGCTTTACAAATCAGCGTCGGATTGTATGGTCGGACAAAGGCTTCGGACCAATTATTTTCAATATGGTGACTATATATTTTTGAACACTAAAACACACGGGCACAGGGAATATCTTCTTGTCTAAATATGGTGACTATGTAGGTTGGAATCATAGAGGTCTGAATATAAAGATATATGTATGGTTGGAATGGAGAAACAACCAATAGTCAGCTGGTATAGCCGGCAATCCCGTACCATCTCCTATATCGATATGACACGAAACTGCACTTGATCGTAAGATTTCTTCATATTGTACATCTATTGTTAATCCTCAAGTAAAAACTTCTGGTATCATGCGGACATATTTACAGGTTTTCTACACCAACGTAGAACTTTACCAGTTATCCTAAACCATTAGAACTCGAAGAAACAAATTGATTGATTGATTGATTGTTTGGTGTTTTACGCCGCCCTCAAGATTATTTCACTTATATGGCGGCGTTGCCAGTTTTATTGTGGGAGGAAACCGGGCTCTGTGCCCGGAGGAAACCCACGACCTTGCGCTGGTAACTGGCAACCATCTCACATAGGTCGTTCGAGTGAAGAAACAAATTGAAAGCAGACTTTACGTTAGAAAATGATGACAGTTGATTTAAAAGGAAGATTATGTGAGTAAAATGAGTAGACACTGTTAAATACTATGCTTACCGACTATTTTACTTGTTTGGTTTTACTTTTTTTCCTTTGACATCAATATTTTCTCATCAAATATGTCTGTTATATTGTTTTGCACGGATGACGTTTTGTAGGATTGATTGATTGATTGTTTGGTGTTTTACGCCGCGCTCAAGATTATTTCACTTATATGGCGGGGTTGCCAGTTTTATTGTGGGAGGAAACCGGGCTCTATGCCCGGAGGAAACCCACGACCTTCCGTTGGTAACTGGCAACCATCCCACATAGGTCGTTCGAGTGAAAACCCAGTGGACTGAGTGGGATTCGAACCCGCGGCCCATCGTTTTGTAGGAAACACCTAGCTTGACCAGATATATTAGGTTGGCGAGTAAGTTTATTAACATGGACCTTGGTCACGTTGATGAGTAAAAAGAACCGCAGTGTATTATTTCAAACTGCCATCGATTACTTCGGTATTGATTAGATGAAATCTTTAAAAGTATCCACAACGTGACAAAGGTTCATGTTAGAAATAACGGTCAGGTTGTTACTTATCTACTGGGACATGAGAAATATAAAAACAGAGGAAACAGACTATTTGATCCGGTATACATATATTGTATCATAAAAACAGATATTGGACTCTTATAGTCATGTACAGTCAGTTGTTGAGTTGTTGTCGTCCAACACAAGAAAAAGCTTTACGAATTTTCTTCTTTAACGATTTCATCATTGTGCGACCAATCCCTGGTCTCCTCATGGCTATGTCTGGATTTGGGGTCGTTTTTGGAATATTTTTGATCCCTGGTTCTTTGTCGTCCTTTAAGAAATCTCCCCCTGGTAGTGTATTGCAAGTTTCCTGGCAACCAGTTTTATCGAATGGTATCCGATGTTCAGGAGATGGTCTAACTTTTCTTTCGTCATAACATTTGCCAGATTTGTTTTCAGGCAACCATGGATCCAAAGATTCCGAAGTAATTGATAGACGAGTCAGCATTTCAGGTGTAACATGGTTATAGAAATTCTCAGTGATCGCCCCCTTGGCAAAAGGGTTCAGGTATTGAGGATAATCCTCAAATGTTTCCCAGGACTTCAGAAATCCCATCCTCCGCTTAATATTTAGGTTAAGTCCCGTGGAGAGTTTAGCTGTCCTGTCAGCAATAAGGAGACTGAAGTTTTCTGCTATCGCCTCCTTGGCAAAGGGATTCAGATATTGGGGATAGTCTTCAAAGGTTTGCCATTCTCTATGCAAGATGTTACCTCTTTTTCTGTTGAATGGCTGTTGGCGGACTTTCCATCTAGTGGTCAACTCTCCAGGGTTTATCGTGTTAATCATATTCTTTCAATTCCGTGATATGTTCTATAATCGTTTGACGTCCGTCAAAATGTCCAGTAGCTAACTACAGGAACTGTAATTGTGACGTAGTCCCTGGAAACACGTGTGTATAACGTCACTGAATCAGTTTTTGACGTACAGCGTTATTTATAAAGAGACGTCAACGACGCAAAATCGAGACTGCACCAGTACAACGTAAATTATGCGACAAACTGCTAACTGTAACGCAACTTTTTTTTAAAATTCTTTCTAAACTTGTAGGACTACTGATGTTGACTCGTGTTTCAGCTGGCATTTTGTTAACAGTATTTAAACATAACGCCGGGAGAATCAAAGACTCTGCAAATGCATCCTATAGCTATTTGATCTGAATGCGCAAAATATGTGTACGAAAGCCGGCAGTTTGGAACAACAGAAAAGTTCTGCAACACGCTATACGTAAGACTTTTCACATTTGACACAAGAAGCTTCAGCACTCCACAATTCCGACAATTACCCTCACCTGGACCTTGTTTCACTAAACGGCGTAGCGTACGTTTTCACGTACATGTAACTGCCATAGCAACCCATACTGTAGAGATACGTTAGTATGAAAGTTACGCAAAAAATACACCTACGCCGCTTTGTGAAACAGAACCTACACTGCAAAGATTAACGCCCAATTGTTTGTTTCTTTTAACTCTAGATAATGGATTTGTCTTAATTCAACAACCCCCAACAGAAGACTCAAGATTTCACGACGGTTGTGTGTCCAGTTGAGATATATTTCTTCATATGTCTTTGCTAATTTATTGAAATTGAAACCTGCATGTTCGTATTCTGGTTTTCAAACTAATTATACACGAATTGCGTATATCATTTTTCTGTTGGGCAAAATTATGTTTGGACAACTAATATTGTACCGATGTCGACCCGACTGAACTACAACCATGTATGACCAACAGTTGATTCATTGGTGTTTTACGGTGTACGGTGCCAGGTTTAGTGGGGAGGAAACCGGACTCATTGCCCAGAAGAAACTCATAACCTTTGGTGAGTAGGCCTACTTGGCAACTCTCCCACACATATGGCGATCAAGCGAAAAATCTACAATTTATTTGGTTTGAGTGGGATCCGAACCCACGTCACATCGATTGGAGGCCAGTGTCGGACTGAGGGATGATCACTCTAAGCCACCTAGATCCCCGATCAACAGTTAAAACTGTGCTCCAATTGAGTTTGAACTGGCGGTATCAAACCATCTATTGGAATACAATGTGTGCTTTCTGTACTCGATATACCGTTTCAGAGGTATCAGTTGATCATAGGCTTTAGCCTAGCAACGCCACCGTATATAAGTGCGGCGTAAAGCACCAATCTATTACATCGCGAACATGCTGCCGTATTTTACCTATTTGACTGAAAAGTCAACAATCATTTAAAGTAAAATCAGATTGTATACTCTCTCATTTAGACAACTGGTATACAATGTACGTCTTAATATAGTTAGGATAATCTTGAATGAATTAGATAATCAAACTAAATATTCGAACTAAATATTCGATCACTTATTTATTTTTCGCAGAACACCTTGTGAGACACTGGAGGAGGACATGCGCAGTATAGTGATGGCGATATTGCAATGTGACATGTCCAATAAAAACCCACTTTACCCCTCCATTTTCCCCAAAATTGATGTCATCAATACAAGTCTATGTCTTTTGTGTGCCCCATCTTCTACCCAAGAAGCATACGAAACTGCGGTGAAAAATGTGTCAAATTTGCTGAAAGATGGCGGATGGATTGTTTACATTGACGCCCTGCAGGGAACCTATTATCGGTTTGGGGAACAGATATTTTCGACTGTATCAATAGATAAAGAATTTGTGATCAACAGTTTTTCAAAAGCTGACTTACAGGTGGATGTTTGGAAGCAGTTTGATTTTACGGAAGATGAAATTCGACAAAAATCGGATTTCGGACGATAGAGGATTGCTTTTTCTTACTGCGCAGAAGAAAGCGAAAAAATGACAATAAGCTACTTATCTATTGGATACATGGTTTGGTATTGTTGTAGCTTAACGATTATAAAGCATATTATATACATTGTTCGTTTTTGCAAGAACGGTAATTTAATTTTGCAATAAAGAGCAAAGTTTTTTTTGTGCACCTCCACGATGGTATCCGGCATAAATTCGACTCCGGAAAAGCGAAGTAATGTAGAGTACCATGTAAGAAGACAATTAAACAATCCAAATGTTGATTATTCTACTATTTTCGCGTGTGTTCGTTTTATTTTTAATTAATCTAAAATGAGCTAAGAAGGAAACATCTATCAGAGCTGACCATGCTGTGATAATTTTGTGGACGATATAGTCTTATGTACAACATGTATCGCCTTTTCGTCTTCGTGTCACAGATGCCCACCAAATGATTGACTGATGGATGTTTTACCCCACACTCAAGACAATTCCACTTACATGACAGCGTTGCCAGATTTAGTGGATTTGAAAACCGGGCCTGGGGGAAACGACGACCTTCAACTCTTCTACAGACGGTGATCGAATATAAAATCCCTCGGAAATTTATTGATATGTATTTGGTCTGAGTGGGACTATCACTTTGACAGACTGTGTCACCCACACCCCCCCCCCCCCTCCCAACCCCCCTTTAATTGAATGAGAACAGTTGTCTCGTGAAAAGGTTCTACCACACGAAACATTTTGTTCCAATCTTTGGTCTACCCATCACACAGCTTACCCAAAATCATTGATATAAAATACTGTGAGAACATGACTTTAGTCAGAAGAACACTAAAATACACGGGCACATGGAAAAATAGTATGTGATCATTTTAATCTTTAATTTTAAATCTTAAGTCTGAAAATAATCTCCTCATTTACTTACGATTCGTGCACTCTGAAACTTCGGGAATTTCCGCACGTTCGTGTCAAAGCCGACCGGTGGCGAGCGAAGATAGCCGAAGTGTGTTCCGACTGACGATTTATGTTGTGTAAAGAGATTTTGAGTAAGACATTAAGGGCGCATGAATGCCTTTTCTATAAACCGGAATATTCGCCATCAGGACAGTTTTATATGTAAGACAGTTTTTGTTACACTACGAAGAGTTCATCTGTATATAGTGATAAAATATCGATTCGACGAAATTTTCTTGGCATAATGAAAAAACCCACGGTCATACGGGTATTGTCGATTTACAGAAAAGTCATTCCTGCAGCTAACTGGTTGATTGATTGATTGTTTTGTGTTTTACGCCGCGCTCAAGATTAGTTCACTTATATGGCGGCGTTGCCAGTTTTATTGTGGGAGGAAACCGGGCTCTGTGTCCGGAGGAAACCCACGACCTTTCGCTGGTAACTGGCAACCATCCCACAATTCTTTAAGAAGAGCATTGGGAGTTGGAGTCGAAGCCTTTCAGCTATGGATCACGGGTTCAAAAATAACTGACTTATTTAAACATGTTACTATATCCTGACTGGGGTTTATAAGAAAACGTGGCAGTTATCAATATTTCTATAAAACGACGCCATATAATTAAAATAATCTGCAGTCACATTAAGCCCATCTAGGAGCTAAATTCATCTGAGCAACGCCCCGCCTCCCCACTATAAACCTAGCAACGCCGCCGTATAAGTGCGGCGTAAAGCATCAATCTATTACATCGCGAACATGCTGCCGTATTTTACCTATTTGACTGAAAAGTCAACAATCATTTAAAGTAAAATCAGATTGTATACTCTCTCATTTAGACAACTGGTATACAATGTACGTCTTAATATAGTTAGGATAATCTTGAATGAATTAGATAATCAAACTAAATATTCGAACTAAATATTCGATCACTTATTTATTTTTCGCAGAACACCTTGTGAGACACTGGAGGAGGACATGCGCAGTATAGTGATGGCGATATTGCAATGTGACATGTCCAATAAAAACCCACTTTACCCCTCCATTTTCCCCAAATTTGATGTCATCAATACTAGTCTATGTCTTTTGTGTGCCCCATCTTCTACCCGAGAAGCATACGAAACTGCGGTGAAAAATGTGTCAAATTTGCTGAAAGATGGCGGATGGATTGTTTACATTGACGCCCTGCAGGAAACCTATTATCGGTTTGGGGAACAGATATTTTCGACTGTATCCATAGATAAAGAATTTGTGATCAACAGTTTTTCAAAAGCTGACTTACAAGTGGATGTTTGGAAGCAGTTTGATTTTACGGAAGATGAAATTCGACAAAACTCTGATTCTGACGGTAGAGGAATGCTTTTTCTTACTGCGCAGAAGAAAGTGCAAGAATGACAATAAGCTACTTATCCATTGGTTGCATTGTTTGATGTTGTTGTAGCTTAACGATTATAATATGAGCTTATTATATGACTTCGCATCCAATATGGATATTTATTGTACAAGTCGCCGTTGGGTTGAAAGTCGATATTGGACGAGACGCCAAAGGTGACGATTACAATCAATATCCATATTGGATGCGAAGTCATATAATAATCTTTTTATTATACATATGCAATCAAACACCAACAACAATTATTTCAAGCTTAACTTTAAACAAGCACAATAATTTATTTTAATATTCAACGTATTCACAATTATGATATGATATGAGGGTTCTGACAAAACAACAGGAGCGAAGCAGACGACTCCGCGGTGACATCAGATTCAAACGTTACACATCATCGAACTGACGTAGTCACTCTTCTCTCTGCCGATACCCGGATGAAAATCCAATAGCACTATCCAATATCGATTTTGGCCCCAATATCGACTGATATATGATCGACACGTGGTACAAATGCTAGTCTTTCATTGGTCAATGAATACTGGTTGTATAATAAAGCATATTATATACATTGTTAGAAACTTGTCTCCGTGGTTATTTTAGACAAGAAGATTTTCCCTGTGCCCGTGTGTTTTAGTGCTCATAAATATATACATTGTTATTTTTTCAAGAACGGTAATTTAATTTTGCAATAAAGGCAAAGCTTTTTTGTGCACCTCCACGATGGTACCCGTCATGAATTCGACTCCGGAAAAGCGAAGTAATGTAGAGTACCATGTAAGAAGCCAATTAAACAATCCAAATGTTGAGTATTCGGCTATTTTTGCGTTTGTTCGTTTTATTTTTATTCAATCCATCAGGGCTGACCATGTTGTGATAATGTTGTGGAATAATCAGGATATAGTCTGATGTACAACATGTATCGCCTTTTCGTCTTCGTGTCACAGATGCTCACAAAATGATTGGCTGGTGGATGTTTTACTCCACACTCAAGATTATTTCACTTACATGGCGGCGTGGCGAGATTTATTGCATACGGAAGAACGACGACCTTCAACTCTTCCACATACGGGGATTCAATATAAAATCACTCGGAAATTTATTAATTTGTATTTGGTCTGAGTGGGACTATCACTTTGACAGACTCTGCCACCGACGCCCCCCCCCCCCCCCCCCCCACTTCTAATTGAGTGAGAACAATTGTCTCGTGAAAAGGTTCTACCACACGAAACATTTTGTTCTAATCTTTGGTCTACCCATCACACAGCATACCCAAAATCATTGATATAAAATACTGTGAGAACATGACTTAAGTCAGAAGAACACTATAATACACGGGCACATGGAACAATGGTTTGTGATCGTTTTAATCTTTAATTTTAAATCTTAAGTCTGAAAATAATATCGTCATGTAGTTACGATTCATGTTGTGTAAAGGGTTTTTGAGTAAGACTTTAAGGGTGCATGAATGCCTTTTCTATAAACCGGAATATTCGCCATCAGGACAGTTTTATATGTAAGACAGTTTTTGCTACACTACGAAGGGTTCATCTGTATATAGTGATAAAATATCTATTCGACGAAATCTATTCGACTCGAAGCCTTTCAGCTATGGATCGCGGGTTCAAACATAACTGACTTATTTAAACATGTTACTATATTCTGGTTGGAGTTTATAAGAAAACGTGGCAGTTATCAATATTTCTATAAAACGACACCATATAATTAATATAATCTGCAGTCACATTAAGCCCATCTAGGGGCTGAATTCATCTGGGCAACGCCCCTCCCCCCCCCCCCCCCCTATAAACCTAGCAACGCCACCGTATAAGTGCGGCGTAAAGCATCAATATATTACATCGCGAACATGCTGCCGTATTATACCTATTTGACTGAAAAGTCAACAATCATTTAAAGTAAAATCAGATTGTATACTTTCTCATTTAGACAACTGGTGTACGTCTTAATATAGTTTGGATATCTCGAATGAATCAGATAATCAAACTAAATAGTCGAACTAAATATTCCATCACTTATTTATTTTTCGCAGAACACCTTGTGAGACACTGGAGGAGGACATGCGCAGTAGAGTGAAGGGAATATTGCAATGTGACATGTCCAATAAAAACCCACTTTATCCCTCCATTTTCCCCAAATTTGACGTCATCAATACAAGTCTATGTCTTGTGTGTGTCCCATCTTCTACCCGAGAAGCATACGAAATTGCGGTGAAAAATGTGTCAAATTTGCTGAAAGATGGCGGATGGATTGTTTACATTGACGCCCTGCAGGGAACCTATTATCGGTTTGGGGAACAGATATTTTCGACTGTATCAATAGATAAAGAATTTGTGATCAACAGTTTTTCAAAAGCTGACTTACAAGTAGATGTTTGGAAGCAGTTTGATTTTACGAAAGATGAAATTCGACAAAAATCGGATTCTGACGATAGAGGAAAGCTTTTTCTTACTGCGCAGAAGAAAGCGAAAAAATTACAATAAGCTACTTATCTATTGGTTACATGGTTTGATGTTGTTGTAGCTTAACGATTATACAGCATATTATATACATTGTTCTTTTTTCAAGAACAGGTAATTTAATTTTGCAATAAAGGCAAAGCTTTTTTGTGCACCTCCACGATGGTACCCGTCATGAATTCGACTCCGGAAAAGCGAAGTAATGTAGAGTACCGTGTAAGAAGCCAATTAAACAATCCAAATGTTGAGTATTCTAATATTTTGTTCGTTTTATTTTTATTCAATCTAAAATGATCTAAGAAGGAAACCTCTATCAGAGCTGACCATGTTGTGATAATGTTGTGGACTAATGAGGATATAGTTTTATGTACAACATGTATCGCCTTTTCGTCTTTGTGTCACAAATGCCCACAGAATGGGCATCATTGACATTGATAATGATGTAAGAACTACATCGAAACGTCGTCACCCAATAAACCAAGAAGTTGTTATCCATAAGCAATTCTTCACCTTATTGCCCACAAAATGATTGACTGATGGATGTTTACCCCACACTCAAGATTATTCCACTTACTTATGGCGGGGTTGTCCGATTCAGTGGATTCGGCCCGGGGGAAAACGACGACCTTCAACTCTGTCACACACGGTGACGCAATATAAAATCACTCTGAAATGTATTAGTTTGTATTTGGTCTGAGTGAGACTATATCACTTTGACAGACTGAGCGGGTTCAAACATAACTGACTTATTTAAACATGTTACTATATCCTGGCTGGAGTTTATAAGAAAACGTGGCAGTTATCAATATTTCCATAAATCGACACCATATAATTAAAATAATCTGCAGTCACAGTAAGCCCATTTAGTCGAACAAAATTATATGGTCTTCCATTAATGACAGTTTCTCCTACCAAAAACCAGTGTTTTTTTTTTTGGCTTTACAAATCAGCGTCGGATTGTATGGTCGGACAAAGGCTTCGGACAAAATTATTTTCAATATGGTGACTATATATTTTTGAACACTAAAACACACGGGCACAGGGAATATCTTCTTGTCTAAATATGGTGACTATGTAGGTTGGAGTCATATAGGTCTGAATATAAAGATATATGTATGGTTGGAATGGAGAAACAACCACTAGTCAGCTGGTATAGCCGGTAATCCCGTACCATCGCCTATATCGATATGACACGAAACTGCACTTGATCGTAAGATTTCTTCATATTGTACATCTATTTTTAATCCTCAAGTAAAAACTTCTGGTATCATGCAGCCACATCTGATATTTACAGATTTTCTACACCAACGTTTTGTTATAACTTTACGTGTTATCCTAAACCATTAGAACTCGAAGAAACAAATTGAAAACAGACTTTACCTTAGAAAATGATGACAGTTGATTTAAAAGGAAGATTATGTGCGCAGAGTAAAATGAGTAGACAATGTTAAATACTATGCTTACCGACTATTTTACTTGTTTGTTTTTTACTTTTTTTTTTCTTTGACTTCAATATTTTCTCATCAAATATGTCAGTTATATTGTTTTGCACGGATGACGTTTTGTAGGAAACACCTAGCTAATATGTCTGTTATATTGTTTTGCACGGATGACGTTTTGTAGGAAACACCTAGCTTGACCAGATACATTAGGTTGGCGAGTAAGTTTATTAACATGGACCTTGGTCACGTTGATGAGTTAAAAGAACCGCAGTGTATTATTTCAAACTGCCATCGATTACTTCAGTATTGATTAGATGAAATCATTAAAAGTATCCACAACGTGACAAAGGTTCATGTTAGAAATAACTGTCAGGTTGTTACTTATCTACTGGGACATGAGAAATATAAAAACAGAAGAAACAGACTATTTGATCCGGTATACATATATTGTATCATAAAAACAGATATTGGACTCTTATAGTCATGTACAGTCAGTTGTTGAGTTGTTGTCGTCCAACACAAGAAAAAGCTTTACGAATTTTCTTCTTTAACGATTTCATCATTGTGCGACCAATCCCTGGTCTCTTCATGGCTATGTCTGGATTTGGGGCCGTTTTGGGAATATTTTTTATCCTTGTTTCTTTGTCTTCCTTTAAGAAATCTCCCCCTGGTAGTGTATTGAAAGTTTCCTGGCAACCAGTTTTATCGAATGGCAACCGATGATCAACAGATGGTCTAACTTTTCTTTCGTCATACCATTTGCCAGATTTGTTTTCAGGCAACCATGGATCTAAAGATTCCGAAGTAATTGATAGACGAGTCAGCATTTCAGGTGTAACATGGTTATAGAAATTCTCAGTGATCGCCCCCTTGGCAAAAGGGTTCAGGTATTGAGGATAATCCTCAAATGTTTCCCAAGACTTCAGAAATCCAATCCTCTGCTTAATATTTTGGTTAAGTCCTGTGGAGAGTTTAGCTGTCCTGTCAGCAATAAGGAGACTGAAGTTTTCTGCTATCGCCTCCTTGGCAAAGGGATTCAGATATTGGGGATAGTCTTCAAAGGTTTGCCATTCTCTATGCAAGATGTTACCTCTTTTTCTGTTGAATGGCTGTTGGCGGACTTTCCGTCCAGTGGTCAACTCTCCAGGGTTTATCGTGTTAATCATATTCTTTCAATTCCGTGATATGTTCTATAATCGTTTGACGTCCGTCAAAATGTCCAGTAGCTAACTGCAGGAACTGTGATTATGACGTAGTCCCTGGAAACATGTGTGTATAACGTCACTGAATCAGTTTTTGACGTACAGCGTTATTTATAAAGAGACGTCAACGACGCAAAATCGAGACTGCACAAGTACAACGTAAATTATGCGACAAGCTGCTAACTGTAACGCAACGTTTTTTTTTAATTCTTTCTAAACGTGTATGACTGCTGATGTTGACTCGTGTTTCAGCTGGCATTTTGTTAACAGTATTTAAACATAACGCCGGGAGAATCAAAGACTCTGCAAATGCATCCTATAGCTATTTGATCTGAATACGCAAAATATGTGTACGAATACCGGCAGTTTGGAACAACAGAAAAATTCTACAACACGCTATACGTAAGACTTTTCACATTTGACACAAGAAGCTTTCAGCACCCCACAATTCCGACAATGTCTGCTCCATTTGTTTCCGGAAAAACGAGAGATGTTTGTGCATCTGACCTGAGGGTTATCACTACCCTCACCCGGACCCTGTTTCACAAAGCGGCGTAGCGTAAGTTTTCACGTAACTGCCATAGCAACCCATTCTGTAGAGATACGTTAGTATGAAAGTTACGCAAAAATACACCTACGCCGCTTTGTGAAACAGAACCTACACTGCAAAGATTAACGCTCAATTGTTTGTTTCTTTGAACTCTAGATAATGGATTTGCCTTAATTCAACAACCCCCAATAGAAGACTCAAGATTTCACGACGGTTGTGTGTCCAGTTGAGATATATTTCTTCATATGTCTGTGCTAATTTATTGAAATTGAAACCTGCATGTTCGTATTCTGGTTTTTAAACTAATTATACACGCCTACTTGGCAACTCTCCCGTACATATGGCGATCAAGCGAAAATCTACAATTTATTTGGTTTGAGTGGGATCCGAACCCACGTCGCATCGATTGGAGGTCAGTGTCGGACTGAGGGATGATCACTCTAACCGACTTAGCCACCTAGATCCCCGATCAACAGTTAAAACTGTGCTCAAATTGAGTTTGAACTGGCGGTATCAAACCATCTATTGGAATACAATGTGTGCTTTCTGTACTCGATATACCGTTTCAGAGGTACCAGTTGACCATAGGCTTTAGCGGTATATGGTAATGCTTGCAATGCCAGGATCAGCGTGGCGACGTAAATATACAGGGTCTCCACGTGACTCGCCTCAACTAATCAAAATGAAGTATTCAGTGTGAGGTGGTATAAACGTAATTACAACCACGGCTTCCTTATATGTACCATTCCCCAAGAACACATTTTTAAAAAAACGCAAAGAGTGGCGCCATTTTTCATTACCATCGGCAAATGTATACTACACTATGTGACGTTTATGCGCGGTAGATTTTGAAATTGTCAACGGTTGCGCAATTTCAAATCAGAAAATAAATTCATTCTCCACTTACTGTATCTATCGGCAATTCCAGTCACCGCAGTTCGGAGAATGCATTGGTTCTTATAAAAGCTTTACCGAACACGCGACTCTGATATCTCCAATTCGACTCAAATCGTTCCAAACAAGTCGTCTTGTCTCATTTACAACTATATGAAGTTCTTCGAAAACTTCGGAACTTCTTCTCCATCAAGTACTGTTGTCATATCTAAAACGTTCGCCATGTAACTGGCAACCATCCTACAACTAATGGATATGGTTGCATTCCATAATCACGTGACTTATCATTACGATAGTCTCAAAAGAGACATCAAGCTCCAGTGCTTGATTACCCTAATTTCAGGATTGTTTGCCTTTTGTTTACGCTTTAAAATTGTTGGCAGGCCTTTTGTATCTCAAATTAGATCTTCAGTCGTATTTCTCAGATAAAGTTCTTAAAACTATACTCTACTGTTAGACAGCTCAAACGATTCAAATCACCAGGGCGCTTATGCGCATGCCTAGGCGTAAAGTTTATGTTGCTGGCACGGAATTTCAAATTAAAACTGCAAAATGGTGCCAAAAACTTTCAGTTTTGGGCAAAAATATAAAGTTCCTAACTTATTCTATCTGGGGAAAATACAGAAATTCTGAATGTTTTCTGAATTTTCGAGACGAGTATGCCTTAAACTGCATATCGTTTTCATTTTTAAGTGAAAAACAGGAAGAATTCATTATCTTCAACAAATGCATAGTTAAAGAGAAATCTGAGAAAATCCCAAGCTCTTATATGTGCGTCTGTTTGTCACATGGAGGGGGCTCGTTTACATTCGGCAGTTCTAAAGCATTTCCCCACTATAATTCATCGATAAAGTATGGATTGTCGTTCTAGTTTTTACAAATAGTAATCAGGACAGAGGACTTTGATAGCATCAATAAACCAACTTAAACCTGATTAAATATTGGTGAACATTAAAACACACGCACACAGGGAAAATCTTCTTGTCTAAAATAACCATGGAGACCAGTTTCTAATTGTGTTAAAAAGAGGTATATCATTTAGACCTTTACACCCGATCATAAATTGTTGTAATAAAGACTAAATATTGGTGTTTCTTCTTTGTCTTGGGTAGACTATACACCTTTGTGATTTATCATGTTTTAATATACACTTTGTGAACTATTATGTTTTAATATACACTTTGTGAACTATTATGTTTTAATATACACTTTGTGAACTATTATGTTTTAATATACACTTTGTGAACTATTATGTTTTAATATACACTTTGTGAACTATTATGTTTTAATATACACTTTGTGAACTATTATGTTTTAATATACACTTTGTGAACTATTATGTTTTAATATACACTTTGTGTACTATTATGTTTTAATATACACTTTGTGAACTATTATGTTTTAATATACACTTTGTGAACTATTATGTTTTAATATACACTTTGTGAACTATTATGTTTTAATATACACTTTGTGAACTATTATGTTTTAATATACACTTTGTGAACTATTATGTTTTAATATACGCTTTGTGAACTATTATGTTTTAATATACACTTTGTGAACTATTATGTTTTAATATACACTTTGTGAACTATTATGTTTTAATATACACTTCGTGAACTATTATGTTTTAATATACACTTCGTGAACTATTATGTTTTAATATATACTTTGTGAAATATTATGTTTTAATATACACCTTTGTGAACTATTGTGTTTTTAATATACACCTTTGTAAACTATTGTGTTTTAATATACACATATTTTCAATAAATGGTTAATAAAGAAAATCGATATGCATAATCCTTTTGACTAGTCATACATGTATACGTCTTTAACATATGTTTAGAAAATGTCCTGATTGGTGTTTTACGCCACACTCAAGATTATTTCACTTATATGGCAGCGTTGCGAGGCTAAAGAAAACCACCCAGACGAGATACGACACCTATGGCGAGTACCTTTCAACTTTTCGACATAGAGCAATCGATTAAAAACCCAGCTCGGTAGGATTTAACTTTTTTTTATTTGGACTGAGTGGGATTCGAACCCAATACCCATCGACGAAAAGTCTGTGTCGAATTGATTGATTGATTGATTGATTGTTTGGTGTTTTACGCCGCGCTAAAGATTATTTCACTTATATGGCGGCGTTGCCAGTTTTATTGTGGGAGGAAACCGGGCTCTGTGCCCGGAGGAAACCCACGACCTTCCGCTGTTAACTGGCAACCATCCCACATAGGTCGTTCGAGTGAAAACCCAGTCAGAAAATTTTCCAATTTTGTTTGGACTGAGTGGGATTCGAACCCGCGAGTGTCGAATTGAAAGACTATACATATTTCTGGCCGTAAAACATGGACGTATTGTTGCTTATCGAGTTAGCCTGAAAACCATGAAGAGCGCTATAAAATTATTGTTATACTTTCCAAGCATCATATAGTCTTTATGTAAGACGGCGCCAAATTCGTTACCGTTTTTTTTTTTTGCGAGTTAGACCAATCCGATTGCAGCTCGTAGCTTGAGGTTACTATAAAAGCGCAGAATACGCTTTATGATCTTACTTTAAGTTTTGCCTTTCTGTCTATTTTGTGTCTATAATTTTTTTTGTGAACCTATAATTTTCAATAATGTTACCATTTATTATCTCGTTCGTCTTGGTAAGTTTTAATTATTTCGATATTTGTTAGTTTTAAATTCCAATTCGGTCCAAAATATTTCATTTTTTTGTGTGTTTTTTTTCCAGGTTATTATGGTCGGAGCAGATGACCCTATTGTGAAACGTAAGTAGCCAGCACTTGATACATTTGACCACCTAATCATTATTATGGCGTAATCGAAAGGACAGAATTTCTGAGCATTTATGGGCACCTGCCGCAGCATTGTTCCCAGCATAAGTTTTATGTTGGCTATGTACAGCTATAAATCGTATAATCTGGGTACCTTATTTTTTCAGTTGAAGGTAAATGTCCACCGCTGCAATCTGGTACCCCAGAGCTTCAACTTACTGCTGATGTCCCCGCTTACGCCTTGGCAAGATGTCGAAATGGGGACTCCCAGTTGACGACTGACGATGATGTGAACTTTTCATTGCTTGGGGTCTTCTCTCAATCTTACACCGGGGCACTCTGCCAATTCTATGTATGTACGATTCTCTTTTGATCTGTTTTCCCAATATACAATTCGGAAAGTAAACTTCATACTTCAACGCTTATTGATTTTTTTTTTCCAATTCAGAAAAAAGTGGACAGTAACACGTACACGATTGATGTGGAAGTTGGATGGGGAGAACGAGAAAGCAAGGTTGTTGAGCAACGTAGAATCCATACCATATCGTGTGCATATGATGCTCATGGCCGGGCTGTATCTTCAACCGAAACCATCAGTGATTGGTTCCTCAACCCTTGGGAATCCCAGCATCTTCTCGGTGGCAACGCCTCTGCTGTTTTCGCTCTGCAAATTTGGGATGTCTTAGACCAGGAAATAACCACCGACCGAATCTCCATTGGCAGAAAAATCCGCCTGGTTGCTTTCGACACCACAAGTATGTATTGACAAATCTTTTATAAATATGGATAATCGACCGACTTTTACCGTGTAGCATATAGTTAAATGTGTTCTTGTAATCCGTTTCACTGATTGGCCACATAACTTATTTGTTATTTTCTTATTAAAAATAGTTTTTAAGCCTCGCATTGAATAGGGAGTATCTGGAATTCTACCAATTTCCGGTCATCTGCGCGGTCATTGCATGTGGGGAGCCTTGATCGTTTGAATGGGACACTGTCTGTTATCTAATTATCTTAACAAAAGTCAACCAGCATATATTTCACGTTTTTAGCAGGCTGTCTAATTTTGTAACGTATTTATTACAACTGGAATTACCAGATAATCTCCAAAGGTCAGTTTCACCCAGGCAAAGAGCCCGGCAACCTGGCAACCCAGCCATTTAAAGAAAAGGAATGCGGCTTAAAACGTCCATCAAAACCGTGCCTATACGTAACATAATAAAGCGGATTGTCTATTCCAAAACTCACTCGCTCACTCTAGTTACGTTCTAATCGATAAACGTATTTCCAACTTCGTACTTGGTTCTGGGTAATTTTTATTTTTCTCCCGCAGGCCAGTTTCCTGGGTTACGTGCCCTTAGCTGTTTGGCTAGGAACAATGCTGGCCGATACTTTGTCGTTCGTGCAGGGTAAGTACCACACCTGAACTCCATCTTCTCTAGTGGAAGAGGTAGCCCGTAAGGCCCCGTGTTGGTTGGGAGGAACCCAGATTCCTCTCCCACTTTACCTTGCAGCTCCTAAAGTAAATCGTCTAACTAATGGATAACCTATCCTAAACAGTTTCCAATTTTATATTCCTCCCTTCAAATAAACTTTTTTCTCCCACAGATGTGGAGATGGTTTAGTTTTCGAGAAGATCGAAGGTTTCGAGACGGAAGGAAATTGCATTTACAGCCCTTATTTCGAGGCTTTCAAATTGTCTGGCGATGACGACACGGTGGAATTTGAATGCGTTCTTACCGTTTGTACCAGCAACTGCGATGGGGTTTGTATTTATTTAATGTTTCTACTTTAGTCCAGTTCTTTTGATCCCTCGTTTTTATACATTAATAAATCGTAAAATATAAACCGGTTATTTCTACGATATAAATTTTAAATTTTTTTTATTTGCAGAACTCCTGCCCGACCGTAACTGGCAGCGTTAGTCCTAAGCAAAAGCGATCACTATCTGGTATGAAAGGTTGCATTACCTCCATCGCTTTATCCTTTCTGCATAGCTCGCAGTTTTTAATGGGTTTTTTTTTTTTTTTTTTTCTTGTTCTAGGTTCGAGTGAACAGTACGTCGTTGCAAGATCGGTTCCGGTCCATTTCAAATAGTACTTCGATTTTGCTTTCCAATATTGTTTCTTCAATAAAAAACTTGGTTTATTCAAATCTGTTAGTTTTATTTAGCTTGTTATTACAATAACGTATGGTTTAGTCGAATGGGTTCTTCGCTCGATCCTTCCCTCTAGTTTTAATTAAATTGTCAAATCCCATCTAAATTACTTCCACGCTCAATTCTACACAACCCGTTTCATGGTGTTTTGTATACAGTCGTGGACTCCTTTTTTTATCCTTTCATTGTAGGTCTCTCTTAATATAATACAGTTTATCAGCCATGAATGCAGCTCTTGCATTTCCTCTTTGTAAAAACCTGTTAAGATAGTAATTTTAAAATCTTAGAATCACAAATTTGTTTTTAGGCCTACATAAGTGTGATTCATCTGCCGATGATAAAGATTGATTTTTTTTCCTTAATATGGTGGCCGTTTTTATGTCCTTTCTTATTCTCTCGTTTACGCTTGGTCAAACCAAGGCGAATGAAACTCGTGTTTCGCGTTTTTCGTGGTTTGCTTAGAGTGCAAGCGAAAAAGTCGGAAACAAGAAATTGCGAGATTTAAGGAAACAAGAACGACTCTACGCCCCGTTTGTGTCGTAAGATATTCATTTAGCCTGAAATTTTACTTAGAGCGAAAGTATGAAGCTAACTTTTAGCTAGGCTTCTCTTCCTCTAGTCTAGACTAGGAGGTACGACAGGCAAGCATAAACGCGTTTTCTTACTTTCGCTTGAAGTCTTGGTCGAATTTAGACCAAAAAGAGATTTAAGAATGGCGCGAATGAGGCGTTTTCTTTTCTTATTCTCGCAACTTCTTGTTTTCGTCCTCGCGTTTCGTTATCGCTTAGGCCCGAAGCAAAGAAAACCTGGATTTACATTTGGGACTCCCATTTTACTACAAATGCTAACTGCTTTACCACCGTACATCTAAATTGTTAATGAAATACATGCAATTGCTTTACATACTCCGCTGTCTTTCATTGCACCAACTTTATCCGGTTTTCTGTCTGGTTCATCCAACATGCATCACGTACATGGTGGACTTTAGGTTCTCTTTTCTTCCATCTTTCAAACCCAGTCATCGCCACACGTGAAAGAGTTGCCCGGTAGTCACCGAAAGGTCCGGTTTCCTCCCCACTAAACCTGGCAACTCCGCCATATGACTGACTCGGTAGGTAGAGCGGTGGACGCTCAATCCGAACAGCCTTCCACCAATGGGTCGCGGGTTCAAATCAGACTCAGGTCGTTCGATTTTCCATTTTTTTGGACTATGTCGGATGGTTGCCAGTTACCAACTGAAGGTCGTGGGTTTCCTCCAGGCATAGAGCCCGGTTTCCTCGCACAATAAAACTGGCAACGCCGCCATATAAGTGAAATAATCTTGAGTGCGGCGTAAAACACCAAACAATCAAACCCAGTCAACATCGATGGTCATTGTTACCTATTCAGCAGGATGCGAGCACATTGAAACTATCGAGTTTGGAGCGAATTATTGAACCAAATCTTCCTTAAAACCCGTAATATATTACGAATAGTAGGTTAGATGTTAGATTTAGCTGTTCCGTTGATTGTTTGCAGGTTAATGACACACTCGTGATTAATAAATCACCTTGAAGTTCGTCAAGTTCTGAACACAAAATTCGGTTAGTTCTGATCAGAGGGTATTTCACTTGGCTGCCAAGCACACACTTTTGGAAAGGGAAAGTTTTTGGATTCAAACATTACAAACTATTTATCCTTTGGGTTTGAATGTATTCAATGTATAAGCCGGTTTCCTCTCACAATAAAACTGGCAGCGCCGCAATATAAGTGAAATAATCTTGAGTGCGGCGTAAAACACCAAACAATCAATCAATCAATGTATTCCAAAGTGTAACAGAAAATTCTGACTAAAGCCAAGCTCCTGTCCGTCTTCAACCTAATGAAATATCATAGTTTTAGTTTATCACAGCTAATGATGGGGTGTAAAGGTCCATCCCCTACTGAACCTGGCAATGTCGCCATGTAAATAAAATAATCTTGAGTGGGCGTAAAACATCAATCAATCTGGCTTACTGTCACAAAAACATGGGCTTGCACAAGGAATTCTAAAATAAAGGGACCTTTTTTGAAACTTTCATTCGCGGGATGGGGGACATATTCCCAGAAAATCCCACTTTATTTTGAACTTCTGTGCTGATGTTTTTGTGGCGCATCAGTGGCGGATCCAGAGGGGGGGACGGGGTGTTCCGGACCCCCCTGAAATGTTTAGGAGTGCCCTTTTTCGATTATCAGTGCCCTTTTAAAAAAGAAATAAAAAGTTTCGCCTGACGTTCTTGTTGTATTATTCGAGTAAATCGTGTGAAGTCTGCTATAGTAAAGCCTCATTTCATACGCCCAGAACCTTGGCTATTGAAATTAAGTATAAGCCCCCAGTCTGATAACTTCGGGGATTTACGTGCGTGAAATACCCTCTGATAGATTGCAGGTCTTTTTGAATGTGGCAATCAAAAAGGTAGCCGTGAAACGTACAACTTCCATACCCTATGGAGGGCCCAACAAAAGTGTCCCCGTGGTAATATAAGGGACCGAAATACTTTTAACTTTCACGCTCCATCAGTTTTATAATTGAAGCATTGGAGGATTCCTGATGTGTAGGCCTACCGAAACTGCCTCTCTTCTTTGCGTTACACAACATGTGCTTTACCGGGCTAAATAACACATATATATAAATATCTTTCTACATGATTTCCGCCTGTAGTGAAGTATTTTGATATATACTTTCGACGCCATTTGTATTCAGCCCCAAAATACGGTGATTTACCGAATTAAAAGCGCAGACTGTCCGAGGCGTGTCCAAGTTGACCGGTAGCGAGCGAAGATAGCCGAGGCACGATATGAAACAGAAATTCAGGTTGAAGAGGTTGCCTCTTTGTTTATACAAAAACACAAAAGACGTCTTTACCAGGGAATTGTGTGACGTAAAAACGTCTATTGTGTTTTTTTTTTACACATGATTCATTTTTGACCAAGTTACATTTTCGTAGAAAGTAAAATTATTTTAATAGGCTATATGCCTGCAGCCAGTTCTGCACGGAACAAGCTGAATTTGGAATGTAAAGAATCACACAAAGTTCAGTGACCATCTCGTCCCATAAACGAGTTTCATGCCTAATAAACCTATATTCGATTATAAACACTGAAATAATGGCCTTATCTGACAGGAATATGGCACCCAAGAAGACCTAGACATATCTTCGGCCATGAAGATGTCTTAGAGCTTCATCAAATATGGCGGATCGGCGGAGTCATCCCCTCCCCCGTGCTTCAAAAACGTTACAAGGCTTCATCTATAACTTTGGAACATAATGATTTTACTGTTGTTTTTTAAGAATTAAGGAGAGCAAAATCCGGAAATTTTTTACATTTTTAGTTGCAGAACACCCTCAGAACGCTGCTCAGGCAATCTATATTTCCCTGCGCTTCCGGGGCCTAGGCGGCCCTGAACCCTCGCCTAATGCCTCTTTTAAAGTTATGTTTCTGTAATCGAAGGGCCTGGGGCCCCCGCTTTCGTAAAAGGATGGATCCGCCCTTGCATAACAGCAATGTCAGACCCCATCCCCGGACAAGTGCAGTTGTCAGCTAGTCCTCTGTCCTATTCATATACTTGTATTCAAGATTTTTTTGTCTTCCGACAATTACGAAAACGTTTGAAGTATCGTCTTTCCCTTGCTGTTTTTTTTTTCTTCAGAAAATTCAGACAAAATATTCGATCGGTCTGTCGCTTGGCATAGTCACGATAACTGCAAATTCCTATTATTTGTAAACCGTATATCTTTTCGGTAGCATGGCAGTAGGGACACTTTACTGGCTCCCAATTTTAGGAATAAAAAACCTATCACTTAAATGTTGTTTTGTCTGTTACTCGCCCTTTTTACTCACAAGCAGTGCCCTTTTTACTCACAAGCAGTGCCCTTTTTGGCGCTGACCCCCCCTGAAAGAATGAGCTGTATCCGCCCCTGCGCATGCGTCTCTTTCTCGATGACCATAGCTAGATGACCATATGATCTGATCACACCTAAACTGACTTTATACATTTGCTACTGGTTATCATCAATCTCAGTTATGTTTGCATTTTGCCAAATTGCAAGGTCGTGTAATACATACCATGTATATATCACACTGAGGGTGCAGGGATAATTGAACCGGGGTTGGGGGCTATAGTCCCCCAAAAATTAAGACCAGAAATGTTAAAATACAAAACTTTTTTTTAACATTGATTGAGTGAGAACCTGTTTTGGATTCACTGGAAATCTACATTTTCGGGACGATATGCTCCCTAAGTACGTAGAATCCTCATTGAAGAACCAATGTCTTTAGTTTCGTGTACCAGCAGGAATTAAAAAGGTCATGTGGTCCCTTATAATACACACTCCCACAGATTGCGTTTAGATAATATACTGTTTTATTGCCATATAAAACTGTAAACTTTTCACTTTATAAAATAACAGATAAATAGTTTTTCAAATTCGTCTCCGTATTCGGAAGAGTTGCCAGGTGCTCGCCGAAGGTCGCGGGTTTCCTCTGGACAAAGAGCCCGGCTCTTTCACTTAACCCGACTACGCCGCCATATGGTGAAATAATCTTCAGTACGACGTAAAACACCAACCAATGAATCAAATTGGTCAAAAGAAGGTAGCAATGTCTACTCTTATTTGTACTGATAATTCAAAGTAGGCTTCTGAATGTAACTTTCGCAAACTCCGTAACTTTCGCAAACTCCGTATGCTGGCTGTCATTGACCTAAATAGGTCTTCAAATTAGCTACCTACCTCTCCAAAATGTGGTGAATTTTATCTAGAGTAAAACCCTCAGAACGCCTAAAGCTCCGCCCATCTGCGGTCTCGGGGCTCCAAGGGTTTAGACGGCCTCTTGACCCTCGCTTCTTGGTTTTGTATCGTAAGCCTGCTTCGCCTCTTTCAAAACGTTTTACGGGCCCTGGAGTATAGGTCTACCGTAAATCAAATAGTGTTAAAACCTGTCCTTTCCTCGTTGGACCCCCACCTCACCACCCACTCAAATAATATCCTTGACCTGCCAATGAGTCTTGGAAAAAGAGTCTACTGGTCCGTTCAGAGCAGATTTCTTCGGCATGCTGTTGATGGCAGAATTAGAGTTTGGCGGCCTCATGGTACCGGTACAGCTTGAAACGTCATGCCAACTGTACTAGGCCTATATGATGGTGGATCTGTTATAATATGGGAATGATTCTCATTTGATTGCAAGCTGGACTTAACAGCCATAAACGGTGATATGACAGCTAGGGGGTCACCATACACATCTAAAAAGTGTTCGGTCCAGTTGTCCTTCCTCATAAATTGATTGAGCTACCGGAGCACTATTCACGAACGAAAACTTTCGGCACTTTCCTTTAAGAGACCTGAGTTTACCCAGAACATTTCATGGACAGCCTTGAGTCGGGATTTGCATGAATCATCTGGATCTGCATGAATTGGAAACAGCGTTACATGAGGAGTGGCGTCAGCTGCCCGTGGAACGATGCCGACACGTGTATGTATGACGTATGAGAAGACGACTGGGAGCTGTGATCCAAGGGTGTGATGCATGGAAGTTCCCGGCATTGTCCGATTGTGTTTCTATCGTCTCCATATATAACTTTTAATCTCTCGTTACAGTTTTTGTCGACAATAATCACTCTGTTGTATTAAAACTCTTTCCACAATACAGTATGCCTACCATAAAACGTATGGGGACATCTTGCTATAGTATAGCTGCACATGTAATAGCTACATACTTACTTACATAACCTCTTGTAAATTTGTATTGGTATGATGTTATCGTTTTTCTTTGTCATTGTTTTGGTACACTGCCACATATTTGGTGTTTTGTATAATAAAATTGAATTGAATTGAATTGCTCAACATTTTTAGCTATGGACATATACGTACGGATACGTATTTCCACACCGTGCAGGCCTAGGCCTATATCTGTGCCGTGCCTAAACTATACCATTATTTTACTTTTTTGATATTTGAGGTTCAGGAGAAGCGATCGAGTTCATTTTCCTTTCTAACGGTGCGGCCCTCGGGCTGGAGCATTGTGGCTGTTTCTCAACACCGACGTAACTTTGCGCCTAGTCGTAACGTCATGGCAACATATACCTTCAACATATAACGTTACGACCAGGCGCAAAGTTACGACGGGCGTAAAGTTGTGTTGAGAAACAGCCCCCAGCTTTAGCCATGTAGGTAAGTCCCTATGTTGGCCCAGCAAGGAGGAACATTAGCCTTCCTGACGTTCTAACTTCTATGGTCTGTGGAGCCTAATGTTGAGTGCGACAGACTCGATCAATCTATAACGGCGCCAAGTGGGCATAGGGCCTACATATGTCGATCTGCCTGTGTCTTTCTCATTAAATCAAGTTAATTTGTTCAATTTTATTTCAAATTCCACTCCGAACATCCCATGATTGAGGCAGGCCTGCCTATTGATATTTAGCGATTCGTACTTTTAGTTTATTACAAGAACCGATGACTGGGTATAACTTTAAAGGTCTAAATCACATAGACTACTCCCCCTAACACAATTAGAAACTTGTATCCATGGTTAAGTCAGTCAAGAAGATTTTACCTGTGCTCGTGTGTGTATAGTGTCTATAAATTATTTTTTAGCCCGATTTTGGGCACCTGTTAATTATAACGCCCGAAGTAATTTCCCTCACTTCTAAACCACGCAAATACCACCTAGGTAAGGCTTCTCCGATAGGAATAATTTTGTATTTCCCTCGACAGGTGTTGACTGGGAAACTTTCGCAGTGGAAGGGGGCTAACTTTTACAAGTCGAGTTGTTGACCTTGAAAGAATCTGCACATGCGCACTTGCGAACCGCTGGAAAAATGGCGACGATGATACAAGCGGCATGATGCGGTGAAATTTTCGGTATTTCGCCATGGATCTTGGATCGCAGGTAATGTCATAACTTCAGAAGTTTGCACCAGGCATCTGAGCTCTTTCGGCTCGAATCCCATGTATTTTAAATGTGTAGTTTACTCTGAGGCTGATCGACCGGGTCCGAACATGGTGGAACGAAACTGACTAAAATCGGAATAATTTAGACCAGGGAAAAGGGCGTGTGATGAAGTTGTCGTATTCATTAAGATAAAAAGTTTTAACTTTATGTTGTTGTTAACGGAATTTTATCCTTTTGTATCAATCTGTTATTGATATCTAGACGTTGATCGCTACTGGCATACTACACACTTTTACAATTTCTTATTTTTTCGTTCTGCACAGACTCGATACTGTCATACCGGCAGCACTTCCCCTCCCATGTTGAGTGCAGTGCTCTAGTTTAGATAGCCTTCACCTAGGTGTGGGTTGCACAATTTACTGTATGTCAGTTAGGATGTTAAACTACCAGCAACTTGAATAAACCTTATACTTATAGTGGGCTATAAAAAAAATAGTTGGAGATCTCCTAACTCTGGCCAAAGAAGTACACACTGTATCAGGTTGGGGAAATGTGCCGAACGGGAGTCCACTCCTCAACGGGAGTAACACTCCGGAACGAGCTATAGACCGCTCTCTTGATCGGGAGTAGGGTGGGTGAAAAAAAAAAAACACGCCGCCGTTCTCCTCAACCCCTACGGTAATGCACGCTTTGCAGAGCAACAACAACGCAGTAGACTTCAAGCTTTGCCTCCGTGTGTTTTTTTCTTTAAAATTATTTATCGTCGCATGCGCTGACCACTTCAAAGAATTTCACACAAACTGCAAAAAGTGAATTGGCCATTTTCAACAAGCCAAAGCAGCGTCAAAATAAATGTTTACCTTAGCCATTGATGTTTCAAATTAAAGACTGGTGTCTGTAGTGGTGCATGCTTCCCACGTGGTGACAGTCCGTCGTTCACCCAAGTCACTGACTCGGACGCGCAAATTTTAGGTCTTTAAATATTGCCAGTCGGCGCGATTATACGGTGGTCATTAGTGACCATCGATGCATTTTTATTCTGCACACATCGTTTTTAATTCATTTTAAAACTGTTTGATAATAAAAATCTGTTTTATTTACTTCATGCACTAAAACAGTTTATTTGTTAATTGTGTATTTAATTTGAATCGTAAATTTTAGATGGCAGCACATTTACAAGACTTTTTGCATCTCTTCGTGTTATTTGTCATAAGGCGTGTTTTCCGTAAACTGAGTGAATGTGTCGGATGACGTCAGAATTTATTCATATCCGAGAGGTCAAAGGTCAACTGTAGCAAAATCCGTCAGTTCAAAGGTCATTCAGCTCTCCAAACTCTGTGGTCAAAGTTTATAATGATGGGTGACCAACAGAGTTGGAGGACCTGCCATATTGAAACATGTCGATTTACCGAAACAAAACTATTTCGCTAAATTTCTCCTAATTTTAAACAATGCAACCGGCTCAAACTTTACTCCCATTCAATTCGATCTTTTAGTTCGCTTTTTCACAACAAAAAAAAGCGTTCAAACACTCACATTTGTGTTGTATCATCGTCGTTTTACCAAGGACAGCCTGAATCTCCCGCTCGCCTCCTTACTTCAAGTTAACTTGGGCAATGTACGACCTATGAGAGCCACGCTTTCGTATGTTGTTGTACGCATTGGAAATAACACTTCACTCGAACTCGTATGTTTCAAGGAGTATGGTATGTTTATCAAGAAAATACGAAAGCGCGGCTCTCATAGGTTGTACATTGCCCAAGTTAACTTGAAGTAAACGAGGAGGCGAGCGGGAGATTCAGGCTGTCCTTGGTAAAACGACGATGATACAACACAAATGTGAGTGTTTGAACGCTTTTTTTTCGGTGAAAAAGCGAACTAAAAGATCGAATTGAATGTGTGTAAAGTTTGAGCCGGTTGCATTGTTTAAAATTAGGAGAAATTTAGCGAAATAGTTTTGTTTCGGTAAATCGACATGTTTCAATATGGCAGGTCCTCCAAAAAAAGCGTTCAAACACTCACATTTGTGTTGCATCCTCATCGTTTTTCCAAGGATAGCCCGAATCTACTAGTACTACACGCTTCCTTCAAAATGAACTTGAGAAATTTACGAACATAAGTTGATCTCTAAACCTCGCTTTCGGATTAAACAGCTATGTTTATGAAGAAAATCCGACTCTGTTGGCCACAGAGTGTGGAGATCTCTTACTAATTCTTAGTCTGCAATATGTTGAGTCAGAAGTCTATCAAGGGGAAGTGTGTAACTAGCCATCTCCCCATGTAAACGGCTTTGTCAACCAGTCGGCTAAAATAACGCATCATATGACGTTCTGGCACGTATCGCAAAAATTCTAGTCTCCTCTGCGCATAAAACAATTTCCGAAATAATTACTCTGGAATTGTGGGGAAAGCCTTTTTGCGCAGCAGTGTTATAGAAACTTTTGAATATAATATCTAAATACATATTCATAATATAACATACATGTGAATAATTTCTTTAGCAACAGTAAAGTTATTGATCAAAAAATTGAAATCCGAGAAACAAAGTCGCTTCGCAGGAGATGCTATCGCTCAGTTCGCTGGGCTCGCCTCTGTCAGGCGAGGGCTGTTTGCCGGAGGCCGGTGAACTGTCCAGGCAGTGATCGAGGCCATTCAACACAAGCGACTAAATCAAACCATAAGAGTTTGGCGATTGAATTCACTGTTCATTATTTCACGATTGTATCACGTTTATTTTCATCATCACTGCTAGCTTGCCAAATACCTTGTCATCCGTAGTGTTTATACTTTCAGTTTCCGTCATATACACCAGGGGGCGTTTTTATATTTGGGGCAGGATTCGACCAAAACTGGCAGAGGGCGCTGTAGTAGTTAATTGACTCCAGCTGACTTGTTGACAATGCCGTTTACATGGCTAGTTACATACTTCCCCTTGATAGACTTCTGGTTGAGTGGATTGAATTTGAAGTTATTCTGATATGCCACACAGGCTTCTTCAATATCGTGCCAACATAAGAGTTGCTCTTTGAATTTTAAAAAATGAAGACTCGAAATATTTACTCACCTTAAACTGTCATGAACATTCTTTGATAATCATTATTCCTTTTAAAAGCTAAACTAAAACATAATCTGTGGCCTTACACAACGTCAACAACGAATTTCGTTAAGTTTAAATTTACTCTTTGCTAAAACCTTTGACTATCAAAGCAAAGGGTTATAAGTTCACTGAAAAGAAAAAAGTAAATCGCTACTTTGTTAAAAAAAATGTGAAAATCAGGAAAGCCTAAGTAAGGGAACACTGAACAACAATTACAATGTACTGGTTCTAATAATAAATATGTTACGAGGTAACACCTAAAGTCTGCTTTGAGTTGTCTGCTTGAAAATGAAATTGAAAACTAAACATACAGACTTGGTCGTCAACTGAGTGTATACATTGAATTGAATTGATGAATATCAAACAGCCATAGTCTGAATTCCCTCAGCAACCTACTAATTCTTAATGATCGCCTAACTGTGATGTCTTCGAAATATTTTAATGTTTTACTGAGAGAAACAAACAAAATCCGCTAAAAGCGAATTAGGACTATTTTAAAAGTGCAAAGAAAGAAGAAGCCGTTGACAAAACTATGTCTACAGGCTAGTTCTGTGTAGCACGTGACATATTTTTTCTCACAAAGTCTATCTTTCTGAAAGTCACATGAACTTGCGATGTTATTTACATGTCTCTTTCTTTATAAAGGCCAGTTTTTGGAATTGTCACTTTCTGTTGACAAACAGTTGAATAATCAGAAAACAGCCCAATGTCTGTCAAGGTTCGCTAAATCTGTTTACGAGATATCATTATTTTTTTGTAGGCCTATTTTAATTCAAACAGTCACTTGTGTCTGTTAATTTTCAGGAGAACGGTGGGTCGTTCACTCCAAATTTTAAACAAAAAAATCCTGTCAATCAACGCCTGCAAAGGGAAATGCTAAGTAACTTTGTATGTAATGTCGTCATTCCTGGCATGGAGCTCTACACGCTTCTTATTTGTACTTGATGAGAAAAATAACATGGTTTCAAAATTGTGTTGACGAAAAAGTGTCGCAGACTCGCAGGTGTGGGACTTAATTGAAGAATGACTGTATGTAGAGTAGTTGTGTACACTACTTGACAAAGATCAAGCGTGCCCTGTTTCCTCCCCCACTAAGCCTGGCAATAAGTGGCCTGTTTCCACCCCCACTAAGCCTGGCAATAAGTGGCCTGTTTCCTCCCCCACTAAGCCTGGCAATACGTGGCCTGTTTCCTCCCCCACTAAGCCTGGCAAAAAGTGGCCTGTTTCCTCCCCCACTAAGCCTGGCAATAAGTGGCCTGTTTCCTCCCCCACTAAGCCTGGCAATAAGTGGCCTGTTTCCTCCCCCACTAAGCCTGGCAATAAGTGGCCTGTTTCCTCCCCCACTAAGCCTGGCAATAAGTGGCCTGTTTCCTCCCCCACTAAGCCTGGCAATAAGTGGCCTGTTTCCTCCCCCACTAAGCCTGGCAATACGTGCCCTGTTTCCTCCCCCACTAAGCCTGGCAATACGTGCCCTGTTTCCTCCCCCACTAAGCCTGGCAATACGTGCCCTGTTTCCTCCCCCACTAAGCCTGGCAATAAGTGGCCTGTTTCCTCCCCCACTAAGCCTGGCAATAAGTGCCCTGTTTCCTCCCCCACTAAGCCTGGCAATACGTGGCCTGTTTCCTTCCCCACTAAGCCTGGCAATAAGTGCCCTGTTTCCTCCCTCACTAAGCCTGGCAATAAGTGAAATAATCCAGAGTGCAGATTCAAACATCAATCAATTAACCACTCTAATCTTACTGCAACTCACTGGTAAATACATATATGTTTTGATTTTTGTTTTGATAGAATTTATCCTTCGGGGACTTCAGTAATCTCAGTGATGATGAACATCAGAAGGTCTATTCCATTCTCCACAGTTCACAAAAAGGCACTGGAAAAAAAGTTGAGGTAGGAATTCAAAAGCTTTGAGATATCCTCTATTGTCAAAAGACGGTTGCAAAGAGATATCCTCTATGATATATCCTCACAAGTAAAAGCAGCAAATTTTAATGGAATTGATACAGAAACATATTTGAAAACTTATATTTGTTATTTTTTTTCTGTTAAAGTTTCCCTGGGATAATCTGTCTAAGGAGGTGAGAGATGCTGTTAAAGCTGACCATCAAGATACAGGTCAAGGGGAAATAACTGGTCAAACTCTGCCTGAATTGAATGAGACGACAGAAGATGTATCAGTGGAAACTGCTACTCAAGTTAGTAGCCAAGACCAAGGGGAGACCACCCAGGCTGCAGAGCCCACCCCCTTCAATGAACAAACAGGCATTGAATCCGATTCACTCCAGGCAAGCGATATGACCGAATCTAAAACAGACTCGTCAGTGAAAGGTTCCAGTGAACCAAGTCGTGAAGTGACGCCAACAGAAACGAAGGATAATTCAGCCCCTCACCCTCCAGGAAGGAATTCCGCAAAGTACATACCCAATAAGAATTATGACAGACGCAGTCGCAAAAAGCCACGATCCCCTGTCTATTATGAGAAAAGTCCACAAGATGAAATTTATCATGTGAATGCTCATAAAGAGAATTTACCGACGGTTTATACAGTCCAACACAACCCCTATATGGAGACACAACCCCCAAGTCAACAACAACATCACATGGTGCTACCGCCCCCTCCCCCCACGAGTCATCAGCCTCATATGATGACTAACCCTATGGTCTTTCCAGGAGCTAACTATGGTGCTATGCCTTCTCATTTACTACCCATGTACCATCTGCCCCCAGGGTACCCCATGCCCACGTTTCAGGGTGGCATGGCCCCTCTACCTGTCCACCCCCAAACAGGCATGTCCATGGTCCATGGGCATATGTCACAGCAACAACAACACACCCTTATGGCCATGTCACCCCAGCCTCATGTTCCGCCCCCAACTTCACACCCACAGCATATCATCCCCATGTCGGATATGCCCGGGGGTTACCCACGAAGCCCCCTTCCTCCTCCGCCCCCCATGTTTAGCCAAGATGTAAGACAACACCCCACAGTCTACCCTGAAAGGGCACCTCCTCGGCAATATGTACCCCATCACACACCCTCTATGGAGAATCCAGGTATCTTGAGGCGCTCATCAAACTCTGAAAGACTGCCACCTGATGGGAGGGAGATGACCTCTCAGAGAATGTCAGAACCTCCCCCAAGTCTGGATAAACAACGGTTATCTCCCCCTTTAAAAATATACACTGATAAACCTATTTACAAAAGTGACACTGATATTGCTGATAATTTGAACAATAATTTGAAATCAGCTCCTTTAATTATAGATAACAAAGAAGTTCACCCTGGAGAAAATACAAACTCAATGGCTTCTGATAATACTAAGTCTGAAACTGTAGTGGAATCTAATCAGAATTTATCATATTCAACTGACACTAACATCGGCAATGTCTCGGACACCCAAGATTCAGTAGTGAAGCTAGTAGAGACTAAACCTACTGATATAACTGTCCAAGAGATCAATAAAATTGTTACAGACTCTAAAATGGACAGTACTGGCATAACTTTTGTGGCAACTGTAGAAGTCTGCCAAGTTCCAACTGATGGCAATGAACAGACATTTATTGGTGATAAAACGGAAATGTGTAAGTCAACTAATATTTCTATTGCAGAATCAAAAGATGCATCTACTATATCTACCCCTGATAATATTTCAGCCAAAAGTGCTACACAGACTGAAAGTATTGTAAATATTACAAAGAAAAAATACTCTGATGAAACAAGCACTGTTAATAATGAACGTGTTGAGAATAATGTCCGTGTTGAAGAGAATGAGGGAGAACTTGGTCACAGTGATGAGAATGTGACTGCAACCGACACTGGTGATGTTAAAGATCCAAACGCTTCAGCCTTTACGCAAGATTCTAACGACAGTCAATCAAATAAAAGCAAACCTGAAGAGAAACAAGAGGCTGAGAAAGTGTTAGAGCAGCCAAAAACTGTTTCCTGGGCGGGGCTGTTTAAAAAGTCATCGCCCAAACCTGTATTTGCAACTACTCCAACTTCCGCTACAGTGACTGTATCTAATACTGGCAATACTACGGGGCCTGTCAATGCTCCACCCCTTCCTGTTACAGCCCCAGGCCCCCCTGTAAATACTTGTAACTTTAGTACCCCTGTGCCTCCTTCTGAAGATAGTGCTGCAAAGGAACTAGGAGGTAAGTTCTAAAATCTCTGAGGTCCGTCTGAACATTTAGGGCTTTAAGCCTAGCACATACCAGCAGATACTGCTGAGCTGGGGGGACGCTTGGCGAAGAGCTAAGATGTTTTCCTCAAGTACGCTTTACTTTGGGTGAAGGAAAGTATCTAGCAGGTTTGACTCTGGTGGCAAGAATCTCACCGCTTGTGCGCAGTGTGAGCTGAGAGGAGGAAAAGAACAATCGTGTATGCCTATTAAAACATGTGACCCTTTCAACTATTTCATAGCAAGGTCATTTATGTAGGTTATTGAGCAAGGGTAACCAGGAACCAGCCTCAGCCGAGAGCTGTCTGTCTGTTTGGAAATCTTTACCTGCTCCCCTGGGGGTAGTTTCACAAAGCGATCTTAGCTAAGTGTGATCTTATCTACCATGGCAACCAATGCTAAAGGTATACGTTGCCATTGGTAATTAAGATCACCTTAAGCTAAGATCGCTTTGTGAAACTGGGCCCAGGCCACGTTACTTTGTACCTCAGCCAATTCTAGTTGTCTGTGCTGGGTTTTAATTTGGAAAGCCTTTGTAGTTAATAATGTGAAGAAGAAAAATTATACAAATTTATTATTGTAGACTCGAGTAGCTAGTAATCATTCACCTGCAATATTAATCCAGGGACTGCTTTGCTCAAATGTAATTTACCAAGCCTCAAATTTGATTGATTTCAATGCTTTACACTGCACTCAAGATTATTTCACTTATATGGTGGCGTTACCAGGATTGGTGGGGAAAGAAACAGAGCTCATTGCCTGAAAGAAATTCCCGACCTTTGGCGAGAAACTCTTTCATCTAAGGCGATTGAGTAAAAAATCAATTAAAAAATTTTCATTTCTAAAATTTGAAGAAGGCAACAGAGGCCAGTGACTTTTGCTGCCCACCCTCTTTGCCTTATTTGTCTCTCCTTGTCATTAACTCATTTGAGACCATCAAGGTAAAAAAAAAAAGGCCTCAAAAACCATTACAGTTGCCCCAGTTACCCAAAATTCAAGTCCTAATTCACACTCCTGAAAAACATGGTGAATACCAATAAAAATTGTTTCTTCAATTTGACTTTTAAAATTAAATTATTAGAATTATAATCAACTCTCAATGATCTAATTAATGAATTTTTCCCTTGATGTATTATTTTCCCAGAGCTTCTGTATAATTATGAGACGTCGTTTGCTGCTTGCCCTCTACAGCTCCGGGGACTAACTAACCGAAGTAACTGGTGTTATGTTAATGCTGTATCCTTTTTTGTCCACAAATTTTTAAATGATTTTGTTATTATACCCTCGCGACAAAAGTCGTGAGGGTATATAGGGATCTGCGCGTACTTACGTTTATGTACGGATGTACGTATCCCAAATGGTGTCATCGCTCTACGGACCATAATTCTTATCAGATCGTCACGAAACTTCATACATATGTTCACAATCATCACCCCTTGTACAAGTTCGCGTTTCAACTTCCTGTGGTCAAAAACTAGGTCACTGTTACTATAAATAGAACTTAGCCAGAATCTTGACGTCATCGCTCTACAGGCTGCAATTCTTATCCGATTGTCACCAAACTTCATACATATGTTCACAATCATCACCCCTTGTACAAGGTCGCGTTTCAACTTCCTGTGGTCAAAAACTAGGTCACTGTTACTATAAATAGAACTTAGCCAGAATCTTGACGTCATCGCTCTACAGGCTGCAATTCTTATCTGATTGTCACGAAACTTCATACATATGTTCACAACCATCACCCCTTGTACAAGTTCACGTTTCAACTTCCTGCGGTCAAAAACTAGGTCACTGTTACTATTAATAGAAAAGAGGTTGCTTCTCAACCTGTTACGAGAGGTCAGAATTCTTATCAGTTGTATGAAGTTTTGTGATAATCGAATTAGCATTGCAGTCTTCTGAGCAGTCTTTTACTTACATGCATACATACGTACATATGTAGGGGGGGATCCTTATATACCCTCGAGACATTACTTATACGACATGGGGATGCAAGGGTACTAGTATCTTCTGCGATGCCTGGTTCTTCTACTGTAAAATTCATAATTTTTGCATACATGTAATTCGAGCTGAAAACACCGTTGTAGCAAAAAGAAGCATTTCCAACACAGAATAGAATCAGTTGCGTCAACCTATTTTTCTTTGAGCTCATTGGTGCCATGTCGGGGGGTTTCTATTCTACAACCCTTTAGAAATCTGGGCAGGCTGTATCAATCAGAAAAGATGTGGATGTTATGGATGTCAGTTTGAAGGTTTCTTGCTCAAAAATGAATGAGCAACATGGCACCAATGAGCTCAAAGAAGAATAGGTTGACGGGCCTTGATATTGTAGCAACCGATTTTTGCCAATGTGCAGCCTCAAGGTTAGATCCGGTTTGTAGCGTTAATGTATGGGCTGAAAGCCACGGGACGTAGCCCTTAGTAAAATAGGAAAATTCCTGAATAGTTGTGAATACAAAACATGGCTGCTGTGACCGCAGGAAAGTGTTCCAACCAGCTCTAGATAGTGATGTAATGCAATAACTCTGACCTATATTTCAACAAATAGGGGAATGGATATCAAGACAGAAAAGGTTGGTCGTTCATTTTAAGACATTGTATCAATGAATGCATTTTTTCGGAACAAAAAACGGAATGGCTCGGCAGCTGTATATGCCAATCGCAGACTTACGTTTTTAAAATGGCGACCAGCTACAATCCTTAAGCTTAAGTGCAGGATTTCTATCAGATTCGCTCTCTGTTTCAGTGCCATTTCATTTTGATTTGTAATCACTGAGTCTCGTATAGTAATTCTTGCTGTGGCAACGCTGATATTGAAAGCAAATATCCCCTTGTTTGTTTTGATAAAGGAATAAGAATCACTTAACCTGCACCAACCATCGGATAAAGTGTGTCCCAATTATAAGTGGAAATATGAGTATGCATAATTTTGTAGGGGTAAATTGTGCAGATATGCCCCTTATCTGAAGCAATGATTTGAGACAAACAAGCAAACATCAACCCCACCCTTTCACCTGTCCAATCAAAAATGGAAATATAATTTTGGCTTTCCTGGCAAACATAAACCCCCCACCCTCGACCAAATAAATAAGGAGCGATATTATCATACCAGTCATGTTTACATACCTGTTCTTCAGCCCTCCCTGAAAATATCATTTCTGATGAATACTCCTTAACTGTGACCAGACTCTTCAAGCCTTATTGGCCTGTCCAGCATTTTACAATCTATTGAAGAAGTTACCCAACTTCCCAGCTCTGACCAGGGGGCCGAGTTCAACTCCTGTTCTTGATAGTCTGTGAGTATAACACTGTATTACCCAGTATTTTCCATGTTAAAATTATTTACGGAGCCTCCATGGCTCAGTAGGTAGAGTGTTGGAAGCTCAATCCGAACAGCCTTCCACCAATGGGTCGCGGGTTCGAACCCCACTCAGTCCCCCCAAAAAAGTGGAAAATTTTCTGACTGGGTTTTCACTCGAACGACCTATGTGGGATGGTTGCCAGTTACCACCGGGAGGTCATGGGCATAGAGCCCGGTTTCCTCCCACAATAAAACTGGCAACGCCATATTAGTGAAATAGTCACTAATGATTAACTAGTGAATGTTTGGAGGGGCCTTTGAGGTTCAGTCGGCAGAGTGATGGTCTCTCAGTTAGACCATGCCTTCAATGGTTCACAAGTTTGGAGACCACATTTCACTCAGTATCCCTTTGTGGATGATTTGCTAGGTACTCGTCCAAGGTCGAGCTTTCCTCTGGTATAAGTGAAATGATGATATGCAGAGTGGCGTAAAGCATCCATTCAGCAATCGCAAATAGAGCCCTGTTTCATGCCCAGTAAACTTGGTAAAGCCACTATATAAAAGAAATAGCCTAGTTCATCAAACAACCAATTAATCTGAGAATGACATAGAAAGATTCAGAGCAAATGACAATGTCTTTTTAATATGTGTGTGACACACCTGTGCTGAAGTAATGTAACATTATTTATTTCCAGGGTTGAGTTTGTTTATGAGTTCACACCTCGGCAATTTAAACCAGTTGAGAAATTTGATAAAGGTGAGTTTCAGTGCTTATTTTTTCAAAATCTGTCGCGAACCGTGGACGGTTCGCGTGGTTTTAGGGTCACGTAACCCATGGTTCGTTCTCCTGGACAGCTGTTTGCATAACCCACGGTTCGCGCAACGGTTCTCGTAAGTAGATGAATGCTCACAGGTTGACTGGACTAAAGTCAGCTGCTCTGTTTCTGAACTTACGTCCATCAAAACTTCGGAAGTTTAAGCTCATTTGCCCATACTGATAAAGCCAAGGAAAAAACTTGGCGTATAAAATTAAAAATTACATGGCTTTTGACTCGTAGGCTCATTCGTGTCACTCTCTGGCTGTCAGACGTCACTTATTACGGACGATAAAATGAGTAAAACCGGTACCGATAATCATACAGTGAAACTTCCCTACCTTTCTTCCGAAACGTTTTTTTCGGTTGGCGAGCTCTTTAATCGCACAAATTCTTTACGCAAAGCAAGCTTTTTAGACACTTCGTAACTAATACCCGAAAGATTTGTAAAGAGTTCTCCCGCCAATCCACATGCGCACGTCGCTAGTGAGGAAAATTTGGCTTCTTGCTGTGACCCAGTGAACGCCTGTTTTCCCACACGCGACTATTCGGCTGCACGGCGGGGCGGTCTTGTGAAGGTTGATTGCTGTTCACACATCAATGAAGATGCTAAATGCTATTTAACTAAATACTGTTTGAAAATGACTTCAAATATTAAGAAAAGCTTGTCAGTTTTTGCTGTCGCCTCATACTATCAAGCACCTTGGGAAAGCTGTGGGCCTGTATTCTTATCCCCCGGAACCTACACGGGGCCGGACGACTCGAAAGTGTCAACGGATAGTGGAATACGTCGTTACTTTGTACTTTTTGAACTTTTGGGAAGTGGCATTTTGTACTAATACTTCAACGTCGGACGCCAGAAAACATACATCTTTATTTTTTCACGAGAACCTTTGCTTTTAGCCTACGCGAACCGTGACGGTTCGCGTGAATTATACTTTGCGTAACCTTCACGTAACCTGAACCACGGTTCGCGTGAAAAAATAAGGCCTGAGTTTGATGTATCATTCAAGGTATTTATTTATAAAATGTATTCTTAAAGTCAGACCCCGTTTTAAGAAAGTTGGAGTGAAAGCTAAGTCTGACATGCCATCAACCAATGGGTCGGAGTACAATTTTGAAAAACGGATCTGGAAATTTTATGATTGGGGTTTTTGTTGATTGTGACATCGGCAAACTAATAAAACTCTATACAAATTATGTTAAAACCTGTGTTATGTTACAATATTTATAAATTTTTAAATCAGCCTGGGCTGAATTTGTATATTTTTCCCCAAGCTATTTGCATGACTATATGAGTATAATGGTTGATTGATTAATGTTTTACGGTGCATTCAAGATTATCTCACTTATATGGCAGCGTTGCCAGGTTTATTGGGATCGGACACCGGGCTCATTGCCAAGAGGAAACCCCTGACCTGCGGCGAGTACCTGACAATTCTTCCACATTCAGCGATCAAGTGAAAAATCGAACGTGATTCAAACCCACGCCATATCGGTGGAAGGTCTTGTGTGGGACTGAGGGACGATCACTCTGGACCACCGAGGCCCCCTGAGTATAATGGAGTGGTCTGTGAAATATACATGATGGTTTCTAGGCAGTCTTGGTTTCACTCAGGGTTCGAGTCCTGTTTAATAATAGGGGGCCTCAATCGGTTAGAATCATTGTCCCACACAGGCCTTCAATCGATGTGGCGCAGATTTGAATCACACTCAAACCAAAGAAAAATTGTAAAATTTGGGTGTGGATTTTTCACTCGATCTCCGCAGAGTTAACAGGTACTCACCCAAGGGTTAGGGTTTCCTGCGGGCAAAGAACCCAGTTTCCTCCCCCAACTAAACTTGGCATCGTCGCCATATAATTGAAATAATCTTGAGTGCGGCGTAAAACATCAATCATTCCCCAATAATATGTGTATTATAAATTAAATTACATAGATTGGGACTCCAGCACCTATGTATTATTCTCTGTACAAATAAGAGCCTCCCCAACTAAACCTGGCAATACCTCCTTATCAGAGAAATAATCTTTAATCTGCCTTAAAACATCAATCAATCTACGAATCTATTTTGTATGTTCCTGTTTTCATGAGATACAATTCATTTAATTTGTAATGTTTTAGCTGGTAAGAAGAGAATTGTTCCCCCTGAGTTGGTGGCTGGCCCTGCATTTGAACCGACCTATGTATATAAGATGTTAGAGGTCATTGAGTCCAGTTCATCCTTTAAGGTTAGTTATACGTCTAGAGTAACTTTAAGGTTAGTTATATGTCTAGAGTAACTGCTATTGGTCCAGATCTTCCCAACCTCGAGTCAAAGGAGCCCATGTTACCTCCAGTGAAAAAATATGAAGTTGCTCTTGTAAAGCTAATTGTCACCTGTATATCACCTGTATATTTACGTTAATTTTGCTTGGTTTTCAAGGGAGGTAAGCAGGAAGATGCGGAAGAGTTTTTAAGCTGTGTATTAAACAAACTTCATGAAGAGATGGTGGCTGCAATGAGAGAGGTCTCACAGAAAGAGGAGATGAGTTCACCAGAACAAGGTCAGGGTCAAAATAGGAAACATAAGCATCACAAGAATTACACAAATTTTCTGTCACCGATGCTGTTATTGAGTATTTTTTATTTTAACACAATGCTGACATCTAATGGAACAAAATACTAGAAATTGATTGATTGATTGGGGCTTAACGTCACACTCAACAGCTAAGGTTATATGGCGACAAAAGTACCAACTGACAAAAAGATCTTACCCACCCCACCTAAATTTTAACGTTAAAACCTCCACAGCCCATCTGAACACTTAATTTTCCTCCATGCTGGGTAGGCGAAATGGCTATGGCCAAAAACACACCGCCCCCAGCCCGAGGGTACTAGGAGTTGAATTGCAACGTTATCAAAATGTTCTTTATAGCGTCATCTGACTGTTACCGAAATTCTTGAAATCGTGGAAGGTAAATTGCAAGCTTTGGGTGTTGTTGTTGTTATCATCTAAGGCCATTGTAGCTGAGCTTGTCAAAGGATTGTAAAATCACACTTTATACCAATTCAAGCAATATATTCCACCCGTGAGGTTGGTGTAAAACACAATGCTTATCTGGTTTGAAGAGAGTAAGCGATGAAAAGCATAAACAGGAATTACCTCCCTTCAAACAATATCTTCTGTTCAATTGGGACCCTCGGGCTGGAGGCGGAGTGGTTTTTGCCATAGACATTTTCGCCTTCCTAACATGGAGGAAAATTAAGTATGCGAAATACATCAGCCTTTCTGATGTTCATATGGTCTGTGGAGGTTTTTATGTTAAAATTTAAGGGGGGATGGCGGTGGGTAAGATCTTTTGGTTAGTTGGTACTTTTGTAGGCATATAACATTAACTGTTGAGTGTGACGTTAAGCCCTAATCAATCAATCAATCTGTTCAATTCGATAAAAATATAGTTTTTGTTAATTTTAGTCCTAGATGGAGATGTTGCTAACGGTTACCATGACGATGAGGTAAACACCGGTGAAGACGAGGAATGGGAACAAGTAGGACCCAAAAATAAGAGTGTTTTCACCAGAAAGGTAACACAATCTGATTACCTCCCTTTATTCATGTTGGTTTGCCTTGTCATGGTTGAGCCAGGCTGACTGATCAGAAGTCTTGGATTTAATTGGCACATCCAAGGACTTCTGGGTCGCGGGTTCAAATCCCACTCAGTTAAAAAAATTGGAAAATTTTCTGACTGGGTTTTCACTCGAACGACTTATGTGGGATGGTTGCCAGTTACCAGCGGAAGGTCGTGGGTTTCCTCTGGGCATAGAGCCCGGTTTCCTCCCACAATAAAACTGGCAACGCCACCACATAAGTGAAATAATCTTGAGCGCGGCGTAAAAAACCAAACAATCAAACAAACCAATGACTTCTATGCTCATTCAAACATCACCTGTTTACCACCTTTATGCACTTCCATCTGTGAGTCTCACAGAAAACCTAAAAAATAAATCAATCAGTTCGTAAAACTATACAATGGTTTTGAAGCTTATATGAATTATCCTGAGAATATATTGAAACTCTCTGTTGTTCGTAAAACTATGTCATGTTTTTGAAGATTTTATAAATTACCCGGAGAAAAAAATAATATTTCACATTATCAAATCAAATATTTTTCAGTTATTTATATTAACTTATTCAAATTGTCGTATCTGTTTCAGGCTGATTTTGAAAAGACCCCGGTGTCAGATATTTTTGCTGGCTTGATTCGCTCGGCGGTGTTCCAGGCCGGATCCAGAGAGTCGGCCATGTTGGAACCTTTCTTTACACTTCAACTGGATATTCAGGTAAGAAATGGGCAGGAATCACGTCTGTGAACAGCTGATTTTGTCTTGTCAGATTTGCTTTGTTATTTTCATAAAATGCAAACAGAAATTAGTGTATTTGTCTGTTCAATTTTCCCATGATATACCAGGGTTAGAATTAAGGGAAAATTTTACACTAGACAAACGGGATAGTAAGTCTGAGAATTTACTATCCCCATAAGGTATCAACTATCCCAATCTACAACATATTAAATGGAAGAGTTTAATACTTACGCGTAATTTGATTTATGCTTTGACAGTTAAAGTATTTATTTTTGGTTAATATTTTTTTACCCAATACGACAAAGGTCCCAAAAAGTTAGTATCCCAGCAGGCCAGTGGATTTATTTTTCTACTAGACCGACCAAATTTTCACTAGCCTCGGGATAGCGGGCCAGCGCTTATTTCGAACCCTGATATACTATTCAGAAATAACTTTGCATTGTGTCTTTGTTCCAAAGGCTTTTTCATTTTCTAGAAGATTTGAAATTAGTGGTATTATTATATTATATTTGATGGTTACACTTTGTTGAAAAACAGCTAAAACTCTTGTGCGTTTTTTTTGTTGTTGTTGTGATGCTTGAACCTTATATCAAATTCCGCATCACAGTTTCAGTCAACTCAAAAAAAGTTACTTTTCGCTATTTTTCTTAAGAACGAAGACTTAATTTTATTCTTAAACTTTGTGAAATGTTTTTGTTTCCAGTCCGACAAAGTGTACACTGTGAGAGATGCTCTAGAGGGTCTGGTCAGTAAAGAATCAGTTCAAGGTTTTACCTGTTCTAAAACCAAAACTCAGGTATGTCTTCTTTTTTACAACTTTTGAACAGCCAGCAGGGTTTTCACCCCCCCTCCCCCTTACTGAGTGAAAAATACACTCAGGAATTCAAACTGAATGAACTATAGTCGTTTAATCTGATAACGCCCGCGCCACAACCTTAAACTGTTTTATTTCCACCCACTTTTTGTCGGCAGGATGAATGCAGGTGATATAAAAAAGAAAACAAAATCGTCTATACCTTTCACAAGAAATTGTTTTTTCTAACAATGACTCTACACTTTATCGCCCTATATGGAAGCGTTACCAGGCTCTTAATGGGCCTTTCTTTAATCAACAATATGGTATAGTTGTAAGGGACCTATGGGAAGAATTAAATTCTACCTGACAATTTTATAATATTGTGCATAAAAGAATGAACTAGGATACATTCGCCTTTTTTACATTCAAATATTTTTGTTTCCTTCCTTTCCTTCTAGGTGGAAGTGACTCGTCGTTTAACTCTGGAAGCTCTACCCCCAGTCCTTATTCTTCACCTCAAGTTTTTTGTTTATGATAAAAGTGGGGGCTGTCAAAAACTCCTGAAGAAAATAGATTATGCAACTGAGTTAGAAATCAACAAAGGTGAGTAACGCTTTAAGTGATAAGGCTAACGCCGACACAAGTCTATTATTCATGGAATGGTAAGTTTAAATCGCACTCAGTTCATGAATTCCGTACCAACAAAGTCGGTTGTCTCCATAGGCTACATAGCAAGGTCCTACCCCTTCTAACTATGTTTAATTTTTATACAAAGTTTTTAAGACGATTTCATCCCTTTCAGGTCTCAATGTTTTATTCCATTGCATTGAGGAGCATTTGCGGCTCAGTTGGTTAGAGTGATTATCCCTTAGTGGGACACAGGCCTTCCATCGCTGCTCGGGTTTGAATCCCACTCAGACCAAATAAAACTGAAAAATATCCGAGTGGATTTTTCAAAGCAAAGAGCCCGGTTCCCTCCCCTACTAAACCTGGCAACTCCATCATATAAGTGAAATATTCTTGAGTGTGACATAAAACCTCAATCAGTAGGGAGCGCAAGCCTCATAAGAATTATTACGAGATTTTGTGATATCCGATGACAGATGAACGTTTTTTGATGACGCTGCAATTCCATTGGACGTATTTTGCTCCATAACGTCAGATTTAAACGTCATATTGGAACGAAAAACGCCCAGTCACATGCGCAATGCAATGCCGGTGACAGGAAATATGTGGAATTCACATGTGACTTGCGCTCCCTATGAATGCAATGCTATTATACATACACAGAAAATGTCCTACTTTTATGGTGATGTTAACAATATTTACCTATAGACTCAGAAGTCTTAATACTTTTATCTTAATGTTAACTTTTCTTTCCAGATTTGTTGTCCCCGAATGTAAGATCCAAATTACCCAGCAATCAAAGGATGTACAAACTCTTTGCAGGTAAGATCTAAGTTTTCATCAACTATTTCAATACACAATCAACTTATGATAAAAAATTAAGACATCACCATGTCGTCAGTTGTTTTTGAACAACACAAGCTTTCAACACCCGTGCCGGTGTCTTTGTCAAAAACAACTGACGACGTGGTGATGTCTTAATTTTTTATCATTAGCATGGAACCCACGTTTAAAGAGAAGTTTCAAACATTTCTTACACAATAAACTTGTCAATTGTTATAAGGGTTGGGAAAACAAACGTCCCATTATTTAAGACGTTAAAGTACTACTGTAACTTTCAATCCGTTTGCACCAAAATTTAAGGATCGGAAGGTATTGAATTTCTTTTCTTTTCTTATGCATCCCATAATAGTTCATACCGGAAAAGAAGAAAAGTCGAGAGAGGTCGCTGATTAAGGTGACCTCTGGGACAAAAGGCCCACACTTCCCCGTCCATAGACCTCTGATTTTACCGACTTGTCATACTTCTGTTGAATAAGCAGAAAAATCCTTGTGAATTATTATTTAATAGCAATATGTTATTTTTTTTAAGTCAATGTCCATATTGTGCATACCCATTCAAATTCATTTTGTTCCTTTTGTTCCTTTTTTCTATCCAGTTGTTTACCATCATGGTAAGGCTGTCACCGGAGGTCATTATACTACAGATGTCTTTCATACGGGTATTAATGGCTGGGTGCAAATTGACGACAACAACATCAGGCCTGTTAACCTACAGCAAGTGCTCAAGTTTGTCTCTCCTCGGGTGCCATATTTACTTTATTATCGCAGGATGGATTTATAGAGGGGGGTGAGAAGATAAGAAACATGCACCCCCGTTACAGCTTTACTGACATTATTCCCCTAAGACTTAAACCTTCACTAAACCTGATGTCAAGTTATCTCCCCTTTGTAGTTTTCATATACCATCTCTAACAAGTTTTACATTTACGTTTTTTTTTCTCAATGACAATTCATCTGTCCTTGAGATCTATTAGCTCATTATCTCCCTTTACTTGCTGGCAAATTATCTCCCTTGAAAAGTTACTTCCCCTTACAAGAATACTTGAAATATCTCCCCTTGCCATAAAAAAAATCCTGTGTTACATTTTCAAGGCTGTGGGATATGCAATCTTATTGGATTCAAACTTGTACATTTGTAAACTATGTGAAATGATCTTTATTGCTAATGTAAATAGGAATTTTTTGTTTCAATTTTGTCCCTTATGCAATCAAAATCAGTTTTGTATAAATGTAATTTTAACCCTGTTGACGATGAAGACTAAATGATAATGCAGATCATGTAGGTAATGATATATTATTGACCCTGTTATTTGTCAATCAATCATGGTGGTTTTGGAATCTGGAGACTTGTGAATAGTTTTCAAGCAAGAAGATTTATATATTTTAGAACGTTTTGTACATAAAGAACAATCCTAAATTTTAATTTGCTAATGGGTGACACAGTTGTCTCCCATTAATCTGATTTCAATTAATGAGAAGATTTAATGTAAAAATCAAAACTATTAGCCTGCAGGTTTCATGTTTAAGCTACCTTAGGGCCGCGGCAGGCATGGCTTTGCGAAAGACATGTTTGCTGTCCTAGCCAGATTGTGTAATCATTGTTTATGGTTAGTATTTAAACCATTTAACATCCAAATTTAGCAGAAGTTGATATTAACATTTACAGGCCTGATGGGGGTCTCCGTGGCTCAGAACTTTGGGGTCTCCGTGGCTCAGAACATTGGGGTCTCTGTGGCTCAGAATATTTTGGTCTCTTTGGCTCAGAACATTAAGTTCTCTTTGGCTCAGACCATTGAGTCTCCATATCAGACATAGACCATCCATCAGTGGGTCACAGGTTCAAATCTCACTCAGTCCAAAGTAAACTTCAACAAATTGTTAGAGGCTTTTCACTTGTTGCCCTATTTGCCAGGTACTCAAGGTTGGAGTTTTCTAAGGACTAAGAGCCGGGTTCCTAGAATCCTCACTTCAAAACCTGACAACATCGCCATATTTGTGAAACCCCACTTATTCTATTTCTATTCATTTTTCCGCTGCTTAGGGGGCCTCCGTGGCTGAGTAGGTAGAGCGTTGGACGCTCAAAATTTTCTGACTGGGTTTTCACTTGAACGACCTATGTGGGATGGTTGTCAGTTACCACCAGAACGTCGTGGGTTTCATCCAGGCATAGAGCCCGGCTTCATCCCACAATAAAACTGGCAACGCCGCCATATAAGTGAAATAATCTTGAATCCTCACTTCAAAACCTGCTAACATCGCCATCTTAGTTAAACCCCACTTAAACTGTTTGTATTCAGTTTTCACCTGCTTAGTCCAGTTAAAGAAATATCAAATAGTTTGATTTTTGCAAGATGCAAAAAAAAAAAAAATACAATAAAATAATGAAACCATTTATTTGTCGGCTGAATATTTTTGTCTACGAATGCGATGAATGTGAAAACTAAATGATTATGAAAAACTGCCAATGTTATTTATTTCTGGCAATAATTTGAACAATGTATATATTAGTTTCAATGGAATAAGAAGCATTTATTTGGAATGATTTTTTGCCATAATGTGCTTGGACTCACAAATCGTTTCAAATTTTTATGATTTTTTCTTCTTTAGACTAGATTGTTATTTGTTATGATTGGTTTACTAACATACATGAGGTATTAATTTTGTCTTGTATTTATAATAGCATTTAAGGAAAATACTTTGTTTTATTATTTTTACATGTTTTTACTGACTTTGAAATATTTTGTGTTTGTTTTGATCATTTTGAAAACTTTGTCGTATATTATTAGGAAGAGACATAGCAAGTGTTTTTACAAGTATCTGTTGGTTGTTATGCCACAGCATTTGTTAGCTAGTTGAAATTTATGCTAATTTCCAGAAACTATTATAGCTTGTACAATTACAATTACAGCTTTGACTTTTAAAGTGTTTCAGCTGACAAATTTCAGATGATTTTAATCGTTTAATGGTGCGGCGCATTTTCTTTGATCATTTACCGACGATATATCGCAATATATGTTTGAAGGTTCTGATAAAACACCATTTAACACAGCCTGCTTCTTCAGAACCTTCCCATGAGATGCGGCAAGTCGTCTCGGTGAGGCAGCACCTAAAAGAGCGGTGGAAATCCGCCCTGCAACAAGGAGACGTCTCCATATAACTGAAATACTGTTGAGCAGGACGTAAAACCCAAATCACTCACTCACTCCCATGAGATGTTTCGCGAGATCACTGTATGTGGAAGAGTTGCCAGGTACTGGCCGAAGTTTGGGGGGTTTCCTCCTGGCAAATAGCATGTTGTTGTCTGTGTGCCAATAACAAACAAAATTTGAATAACTGCAGCACAAGTTACCAATGGTCATCTGAAAACCTCATCTTTATATAAACAATAAATAAAATGCACACGTTTTACAATCTTTTCGGTCCATTCTGAACATCAGAATTTTTCAGTTTTAGTTAAATTATCCAGATAAGTCCATTAAAGTACATGTAAATATTTAATAATAAGAAGGTGTGTGAAGTCACTGGTTTGTTACATATATATATATATATATAAATACACTGCACTGACATGTACATAATATGTATACTTGAAGAAGAAAACACATGGCAGTTTCTGAGTTGTAATCGATAATGGGGACGTTTTTTATATAAGTTGTGGCAAAAGCAATCCATAACAATGTCTGTTGCATTGATGGCATATCTGGTCACATGACAACTGAAACCCAATAAAAACGTATATCCGTTTTGGTACCTGTTCAATATTATGTCTGTTTTAAAATGTCCTCTTGTTTTTGGTACTTTTCCCTTCAGTCTTTATTTACATTTGAATTTTTAAATTATTAAGCAATCGGGAGCGCAAGTCACATGTGAATTCCACATATTTCCTGTCACCGGCACTGCATTGCACATGTGAAAATTAAGTTTGACGTTCTGGAGCAAAATATGTCAAATGGAATTGCAACGTCATCAAAAACGTTCTTAATGGCGTCATCTGTCACTGAATATCACAAAATCTCGTAATAATTGTTTCGAGGCTTGCGCTCCCTATTAAAATTGTGGCATATTTTTTCTCTTTTTTTAATGTTTTATGAAAAACGACTACATTGCTCTAAAATAAAATATACAGAGAAAACCTGTAGTCCTACTAATTGTAGAGCTTGCGAGGTCTGCATTTTTATCAGCCCTATAAATGAAGTCCAGAATATATTAAACAATTAGTTATTCAGACCATTTTGTTTGAGCTGCCCAGTGTTCTTATTTTGTAACTTTCTACCACAGTTGTAAAGACGCTGTGAAGATGGTGGCTTCTTACACCAAGGCCGGTGAGCTAACACCAATTTGTGACAATTCCTTTACCTGTATCAAATAATCTTGTGTCACGGGTAAAACTTAAATCAATCAATCTTTTGCCCTTATAATTAAAACCACTTGTAACGGTAGCCCATTTACTTCGTATTCAACTAAGAGTTGTTAGGTACTCGCAGAAAGTCAGGGGTTTCCTCCGGGAAAGAGCCAGCGTTTCCTCTCTCAGTAAGCCTGGTCGCCATATAAATGAAATGCTCCTTGAGTGTGGCATAAACCATTGAGTAATCTTATTTAACTGGTTATCCGGTACCCGCCTCCGGTTTAGTGTTTTCCTGCCCTGTCACACACTAAACCCGCCGTCTCAATAAAAGTAAAACATACATGTTAATTTTGCATTTAAAATGAAATAATTTTGAGAGAGAGGCATAATCCCACTCAATTTTGCATTTTTAACATTTTTTTTTGGCCTTACTAATGGAGAAGTGTAATTTTATTATTGGCCTATTACTAGGTGCTGAGAATCTAACATACTCCCTGACGTTTGACTTGGTGACGACTAATGGAAAAAATATATCAAATCCGGCCCAGCCCAGATTTCTCGACTTTGTTATGTGTTTTGGTAGAAAAGGGTGGACGCTGTGTTCAGTTTGGTGCCTAAAAATGTACAAAGTTTTGTAATATAAGACCTGTATTATTAAAAATGTAATAAACATGTTAAAAAGTATGCCTGTTTTTGTCCATTCATTATTTTACGTTTCATTTTCTGTGGCTCCGAAGATACAGTAATAGGCCCCCATACTGACACAAGATATCCGCTGAAGGGCAGGGGGCCCCATTCTCACACTGTCCAAAAATGGGGCCTGGGTGACTCAGTTGGAAGAGTGATAGTCTCTCAGTCCTACACAGGTCTTTCATCAAAGTATCCCACTCAGACTAAATAAAATTGACAAATTTCCGCGTGGGGTTTTCACTTGGTTCCTATGGAACATTTGCCAGGGACTTGCCAAACGGCGGGGTATCCTCCGGGCAGAGCGCAGTTTCCTCCTCCATTAAACCTGGCAACTGGGCCATATAGTGAAATAATCTTGAGTGCAGCGTAAACATCAACCATCCACTAAGATTTACGAAATTCAGTCATGGCTTTCACTGGAAAGATAATTTCCCTTATAAAGGGTTAACAGGATTAGTGGGGGAGGAAACCAGGTTTTTTGCCTGGAGGAAACTTCGACGAGTGCCTGGCAATTCTTCCACACATGGTGATCGAGTCAAAAATCCACTCAGAAATTTGTCAATTTGTATCTTGTCTGAGAGGGATTCGAACCTGTGCCACAACGATGAAAGTCGTGTGTTTGACTGAGGGACTATGAGTCTAAGCAACTCAACCACCTCCTCATCCAGATAGGAATGTCCACTATATTAGTCTCCCGATCCGCTCTGAATGGGGAGTCGGGGCCTCTGTGGCTCAGTAGGTAGAGCGTTGGACGCTCAATCCGAACAGCCAGCCTTCCACCAATGGGTCGCGGGTTCGAATCCCAGTCCTAAAAAAAATTGGAAAATTTTCTGACTGGGTTTTCACTCGAACAACCTATGTGGGATGGTTGCCAGTTACCACCGGAAGGTCGTGGGTTTCCTCCGGCCACTGAGCCCGGTTTCCTCCCACAATAAAACTGGCAACGCCGCCATATAATTGAAATAATCTTGAGCGCGGCGTATAACACCAAACAATCAATCAAACCCTATCCGCTCTGAATGGGGAGTCAACTTAATAACACACTTGGATGTCCCCACAGGGAAAAGTACCGGACCACCAGGGTCTGTGTGGGACTGAGGGACGATCATTCTAACCCACCGGACCACCAGGGTCTGTGTTGGACTGAGGGATGATAACTCTAACCCACTGGACATCCGAGGTCTGTGTGGGACTGAGGGACGATCGCTCTAACCGACTGGACCACCGAGGTCTGTGTGGGACTGAGGGACGATCACTCTAACCGACTGGACCACCGAGGTCTGTTTGGGACTGAGGGACGATCACTCTAACCGACTGGACCACCGAGGTCTGTGTGGGACTGAGGGACAATCACTCTAACCCACTGGACCATCGAGGCCCGTCGTTTACAAAGAAACATGCTCTCAAAATGATTGGTAATATTGTCAAATATTTTTTATTACATTCCAAAAATATGTTACTAAAGTAATAAACCTGATTATTTACAGAGTACATTTCACAAAATAAGTAAAATTCAATATCAAAATAATTAAATACAATATAACAGTATATGAAAAAGTTTTAAATAGTAAACCATGTGAGAAAATAAACTTTGATAAAAGCATAAAATTTATTTTTTCTGCGCTTAAAAAAATGCGCTATAACTAATTTATAGTGTATCACATTTGTAGCTTTTAGTTTCTGGAAATACTTATGCGCTATAATTCTTTTATAGTAAATCATAGATTCTTTCATGGAGCGGTTTTACTAAAACCAAAACACATAGGACAACTTGTACTACTTTGCACATGGTGATGTTAAATATGAGCTTTCGAGAGAAACTACTCTCATCATCAGAAATGACAGCACGAAAGATCACCTTGTACAAAGTCGTACAACCTTTCTACATTTTCTGAGAGAGACGTTACTATCTATTGTCATAGATATAACAACTACCGGGTACTCTGAGTAGGTTTTCAAAAATTTGATTGGAGGAATCTATTTTTAAGACATCAACACAATCAGGAGTAGAACCTGAGACCTAATGGTGAAACATATCTCCACATTGTTCTTGTGGAGAAAAATAGCCGATAATTTCCATATTCTGATTAAACAAAAAAATTTCTACATTTTGGCAGCTCATGCCACTTTTTAGAAATTCGAACAATCAAGCTTGAACCAGTCCATAAAGTTGCTCATTTAGTATAGAGAGCTGTAAAAGATTGATTGATTGATTGATTGTTTGGTGTTTTACGCCGCGCTCAAGATTATTTCACTTATATGGCGGCGTTGCCAGTTTTATTGTGGGAGGAAACCGGGCTCTGTGCCCGGAGGAAACCCACGACCTTCCGCTGGTAACTGGCAACCATCCCACATAGGTCGTTCGAGTGAAAACCCAGTCAGAAAATTTTCCAATTTTTGGACTGAGTGGGATTCGAACCCGCGACCCATTGGTGGAAGGCTGTTTGGATCGAGCGTCCAACGCTCTACCTACTGAGCCACGGAGGCCCCACAGCTGTAAAAGAAAGCCGTGGTTGGGGAATACAGCCCGGTGTGCTCTGACCTCCTTGACCGCCTGTATCACCGTCCTCTCCTTCTTCATCATCAGATACGCCATCACTAACGTAGCTGATCGACTCACTCCCTGCATGCAATGCACATATACTCTCCCTGTGAAATATATAAATACATTTACCAGTGTTTAACATATTGTGAAAATGCTGTCCCAGGAACGTGCACATATACATTCCCTGTGAATAATCTATGTGGGATGGTTGCCAGTTACCAACGGAAGGTTGTGGGTTTCCTCCGGGCATAGAGCCCGGTTTCCTCCCACATTAAAACTGGCAACGCCGCCATATAAGCGAAATAATCTTGAGCGTGGCGTAGAACACCAAACACTAACCCTGTGAATAATAAAAATACATTTACCGATATTCCATAATATATTATAAAGAATGACTTTTCAACTGGAAAAGCTACATGTTTTTATACAAGTTTTAAAAATTGTTTGACATATATATACAGTTAAACTTGACACAAAGGCCAGGGGTTTCCTCTCTCACTAAACTGAAAATCCCCACCCTCCCACTGGTACTATTCCACCCAAGAGATGGTCTAAAACATTTTTTTTTTTGGTTTTGTTTCTTTACCGTGCGATTTGACTCGTAACTCATCCACGAGAGCCTTATGTAAGCATCAGCATCTATTTTTTACTTTTTGAAATAAATTATGAGATATAAAATTTTGGTAGAAATGATAGAATTACCTCCAGAATTTAAAGCTTGTTCGATAAAGCTTGTCGTTTCTTCAAAATGTTGAGACAGTTGATAACCAGAGATGTCCTTTGCAGGGATACCTAGAAACTGAATGCCTACGTCAGTATAGTAGTCTGCGTCCGTAGGGATTTGGTTGGCCTTTGACCCCTGGGCAGCGTTGAGAACATGAGTGACCTTCAACTCCTGTAACACTGACTTGTCCTTGGCTATTCGTCTAAACAATAAAAACATACCACATCTGTTGTAGACTGCAGTATTGCTTAAAGTGGCATGAGCTGCCAAAATGTTGATATTTTGACGTTAAAACAGAATGTTGAAATTATCAGCTATTTTTCTGAAGAAGCATAATTCAGAAGCTTTTTAGTGCTTCTAGTCTCGAGAATGTACGATAAAGTATTGTTTTGAACTAACTTTGACTTAGAATGAATGAATGGTCGTTCCGGTTATTTAAATTTTGTTTACTTTTCGAACACGTTTGCATTTCGTACAGGCCACATACTGTATGGATTTTCCTCATTCCAACGCCAATCATTTAGGTTTTCGATGGCCTTCACAGCCTCTTACTGTTGTGACAATCAGAAATTATGAAAAAAAGTGTGAATTTTGGCAGCTCATGCCCCTTTAATGTCATTGGCTTCTAGTCCAATGTGTAAGGCATATTTAGAGGGGGTGCAGAAAGTATTTTACACAGGTACAGGGATTCATACACGTCCAATTTACTTACCGATATTCGGTTCGTAAAATTGAGTTTAAAACTGAATTTGGTGTTGAAAAACTCAATATTTTCAGTTTAAAATTTCCTTTTGAAAACTAAAATTTCCAAACTCAATTTCGGCGTGAAAAACTGAATATTGTTTGATTGATATCCACTGTTTATGATAAAAAAATCTAAGTTCAAGGGAAAAGTTTATTTCGAAACCGCTGTCAAACGACCATGGCCGTCTTTCTCTTGTTGTTGTTGTTTCGTTTTCAGTGTCTCCACAACATGGCTTATTTTGCACTTTGGAAGTCTTTTTAATTACCTAACCATTTCTAAAATAAGCTGATTTTGTTGAACTGAGGAGTTTTGGGGAGTATTACCCACAATAATCGTAATAATTCGCGACTTGTTTTATTCAGCTGCTTTTGGTCGTATAGAACATAGATATCTTATTGATAATAATCTGTGCCCGGAGGAAACCCACGACCTTGCGCTGGTAACGGGCAACCATCCCACATACATGTAGGTCGTTCGAGTGAAAACCCAGTCAGAAAATTTTCAAATTTTTTTTGGACTGAGTGGGATTCGAAACCGCGACCCATTGGTGGAAGCACCCAGTTGAAACCCTTGTGGCACCTGGCAACTAAAAACCTGCTCATCACCCTATTTGGGGAATATTCCACAAATAGGGTGATGAGCAGGCCAACTGATGAAGACAATTACTTCATTTTTCTTGGACTGGGATTCAAACTCGTAACCCATTGGCAGAAGGCTTTATAAGTGGATGTGAGTCTTTTTCAATTTAATGGCACCGCTACCATATCGAACAATAACAATCAAACTAAAATGTATTTATTTACATGTATGAACACTAAAACACACAGGCACAGGGAAAATCTTCTCGTCTAAAATAACCATGGAGACAAGTTTCTAATTGTGTTAAAAAGGGGTACTGTTGATTGTATTACAAGAATATTTCACTTATAATAATAAATTGGATGGCGTTACAAGGTATAGTGGAGGAGTAAAACCGGGGGGCCGTTTCACGAAGCCGTCGCAAAGTGCGATCAATCGCAAAATGCCATGACTCCGTATCTCTTCACTATGGTATCCATTGGCAACCACACTTCATTTGCGATGCGACTGCTTTGTGAAACGAGCCCCGGACCTTTTGTCTGGAGGAAACCATCGCAATTTTCTTTTGGCTGCATGAGACTATTGATAGCACTCTGTCAACTGAGCCATCAAGGACCAAAATCAATCTATATAGATTTTCCACAAAACTTAAAAACTTGATTTTCACTGACCCGTTCCCAATAAATATGTTAGGGTAGACTTCGTTATAATCATCTTTAGGGCACTCTGGTAACGTAAACATCCAAAAGGTTGGCTGGGCACCGTTGGGTATATTTTTGGAACTTTTCTCTGTCTTAGGTTCTTGTAAAATACCTTTAAGGATGGAAACACAGTCTTGGGGTGTCATGGCCGACTCACTCATCATTAACCAGTGTTTTAAGGTTTCCCAAATATCCCTGAATCAGAATATAGGAAAAGAACAATAATTCCATGTTGATACATATATGTATGTAGATATACTTCGAACATAAAAAAATACATTGATTTAATAAAGTCACATTTAACCTGTCAAAATTTGCATTTTTTTTTTTTTAATTTTTCTTTTGAGGGTTTGAATTTAATTGTTAGAATACATCCATACAATGGTACACCTATTCTAACATTCATATAAATTCGATTCAGTCTTTGAAATTGAATCACTCTCAAAAATTTTACAGGGATCAGATTAAAGAAACATGTAAGACAATAACAGTTTTAAAACAATAAAAGACCCAACAAAATATGGTTTTCTCACAACAAGATTGATTAGACATGACGCATTAGGCTTAATTAATATTGACATATTGATATAATTAAAATTGACATGATCATAATTAATTTAACACTGATTGAGTTTAAGTGTCACAAATTACCATACTTCAGAAAAGTAAAGGTCTTACTCCGTTTATCTTCCTGACCAGCAAGTAATTAAAACACGATGAGACACATGTGCGGCTATACTACTAGAATTAGGTATGGACCGAAAAATATTCAAACATAAAGGTAGGGCCTACCTGTAGGCCTATTGGCATTAGGCATTTAATAATAATATTGTTGAATTAAAATTACCAGAATATTTTGCTCATACTAATTACTATGGTAATATGAGTCAAAAAACCTGTGTTTTGGATGCCTGGTGGGTCTTGTCTATGTCAAAGTGGTGAATTTCATAAATTTCTGAAACCATATATAGTACGGTAGATTATAGGATTAAGTTATAACGGGCTGGCAGTCGCCACGTCACTGCCATACCATTGGTACAAGTAGGCTACTGATGCCGTGATCACTGATGTATTGTAGACTATAGTAAAGATATAAATAAAAATGACTCAGGCCAAACCACCTGTACGGCTGAGATTGAAACTGCAGTGACGAGGCCACGCTTTATCACTGGGTTGTTCAGGTTAAATTTTGTCAAAGTTACTGTTGAACATCTTTTCTGCCTTGAAGAACACGGACAATAAAATGTCAATAAACGAGTCCTCTATTTCAGTATTTGCTCTTAACGATCATATCCATATTCGACAAACAAAGTCATGACGAAGTTTTAGTTTCGTTTCTAACCACAGTTCTCTCTCTTGGGAATGCAACATGGCGGCGCCTCTGTTGGTTTGTTTCGGTTCAGGAATATTATTGCGATTATGGCTTCTTCGAACTCGTCTTCCGTCTTGGATAGCTAAAAACGTTGAAGTATCAACTCCAATAAACAGCTGGAATCGTGGTGGGTTTTTATGAGCTTGTTTACTTGTTACATGGTGACATGTTAAGGTGACGAAAATTGGCTCGTTCTAATCTCTATACACTAAACAGTCTTCGAACTATTTGGGATGAATTAGTCAAATGGACCGCTGTTCAGATACAATGATAATACAATAATGGGGAATGGAAAAGAATACCAGGTGAACCAATGTGGGCGGAGCAACCGTGGGAAAGTTTTTAAATGGCTTGCATTCATAAATCATTGGTTCTTCACTAAACGCTCTATAACTAGGCAGGTCGGGTCAATTTTAATCATCCATAGTTTGTTTCTAAAACCTATACCAAACTATTCTTAACATAGTTTTAAGATGTAATTAGAATTCCGTTTGACATGTATGATCGTATTTACTTAGAAAAATGATATTTAATAAATCAGGGGAGACCACTTTTGTCTCTAAATATGGGCCTTTTCCATGCATTTTTATGAATGGTAGTTATTTTTCTGTTCAAGCGAAAATGAGCAAACAGGGTCCAGTGAAAGGGCCCTGAAAAAATATACAGACTACACTTTTTGTTTTATTTTTAACTTTTGAGACTCACACTTGGTTTTTAACTTTTATGATTGAATACCATGTACCAACATTTGATGACGTCACCGACCTGCCTACTATAACTTAGTATAAGTAATATGTAACTGTAAGAGGCAAAGCCTAGAAGTGAGCGCAGAAAATAACTTAAACGTAAACTTTAAGTCCAAAAATTATCTTAGCGTAGTTTTTTTAAACAACCCATCAGATGTACTCTTCTGTAAAAAATGGCGGCGGTTTCGAACACCGGGTAGAACGTTTCGACAAAAAACAAAGTTGACCAGACTTCAAAGTGAGTAGGCTATAGTGACGTCATTACGTACGCATGTTGTGTATAGAGTTAGCTGCGCTCACTATAATTACAGGAGCTTGGATATTTTAGGAGTATACAAAAGTAGTATACGGGGACGTCTGGAAGCGTCTACTGTTTCTTTCATCCTATCTTCATGCTGCATGTATACAGCAGCATCACCTAACGTCTTATGGTAGACAACTCCCTTCACTGCAACACACCAAAGTTAATCTAATGTTTTTTTTCTATTTACAACTGCACTCAACAGGTTTCGAACCCCTGCCTTTCCAATCTGAAGCTTCGCAGAATCATATGCGCTCTCTATTAGACCGTAGCATCTTACCGCTAGACTAACAACCAACACAGCGTTGGAGGTATTCTATTTCTATGTGTTACCTGAACTGCGATACACGCATACACACTTCATATTTATATACTCTTTGACCTGCGATGACGGTTTTGTGAATAAACATGGCTAAACCAACCCTTTTCTGTCAATAAACCCCGTCCCTAACCCTAAGTCCGTCTTTGACGTTGTCAATAAAAGATTCCAAAACCTAACCTTATTCTGTCAATAAACTCTGTCCCTAATCATAAGTTCGTCTTTGACGTTTTGTTAATAAAATATGCCTAAACATCACCAAAGTTGTGACCCTCCGTCTCTGAAGAGCTGGCATAGTGCCAAAGGCCAACAGTCATCGACCAAAGCCACACCTTACGCAGAGCAGGACCACTTTATGAATGAGTTGACTGAACGCAACTTTTACGTTACCTACGATTCTTTACCCAAGCCCAATAATGACCCAATAGAAAAAATCATATGGCCAGCTGTGTGTACACTGTAGGTCAAAAGTCGAAAACTTTATTTATAGTCGGTTTGTGACAAAAGGAACATTAGCCAAACAGGCTACTTGTGCCGACTTTAACAAGAGAAAAAAAATATATATATATATATATATATATATATTATCGTTATAAGAATTGATATGCAAACTTCTTGTCGAATAAAAATTTAAAAACATATGTTAAATATATATTTACAATGATAAACATGATTTGCCGTAGGCCAAGGATGAATATACATTTTTGGGGTTTTGGAGTTTTTTTGGTCGACATTTTGCAAGGACAGATAACTATTTAATATATGAAAAGATAATTAGATAGAGAATAAAATTTAAATTAGAGTCACATTTTGTATATATATAATTATTATTAGTTGATGTTGTTTTACGATAAAAATTGGAAATACATTCACTCATTGTATATACATAAATTCAAAGATAGATAACAAATTAATATACAATTAAAAGAACTGATGATTAAATTACGTAAAAGAAAAACAGTTCCTATGTAGAATTCAGTTAGAGGAGGTCATCGCACAATGTAACAGTTGTTCAATAGATACCTTGAGAGGGGACAATTTTGCTACAGACCTGGCTATATTTCCATACAGTCCGCAATCTGGGCCTTACACTATGTGAACAACGAATTTAGCTAAGTTTAAATTCCCTCTTGCGTTTAAACCGAGTTTCGCCGACCGCCGTTCGAGCATGATTTGAAACCTCCCGGTAGATGGCGGTGTCACGGCTGGTCGGTCTCACCGTCAGAAAAATCGTTTGAAACACAGATGGAATTTAAACTGCAAAATTCATTGCTAGCAGATTTTAAGGTTGATATGTAGAAGTAAATTTTCCCATACCATAGAAATTAAATATTTTTGTTGTCAAATGAAATATTTTTTGCAAATTACGAACTGTTTTAAAATTGAATATACAACCTTTTTACTAACCATCTATTTTTTAAAAGAAAATCCAGAGGTATGAAAAAAAATTGCTTATACGTTACTACAATAATATAAAGTAACCTTTCACACTCCTTAAATGGTTGCAAAAAAAGAGAAGAAGAAAAACCACCTGGCTTGCGCAGTTTTTACCTCAGACTTATAAATCATTAACCTCACCCGTTTTTATCAGTTATTGAAGGTCTTGCCTTGAAGAGAGCAGGCATCTCACCATATTCAGGGGATTTGTTCCATGAGGTATGTATACGTAACCTATATGATCTATCAATCGATTGATTGATTGATGTTTTTCGCCGCACTCAAGATTATTTCATTTATATGGTGGTGTTGCCAGGTGTAGTGGGGGAGGAAACCGGGCTCATTGCCTCGAGGAAACCCCCGACCTTCGGTGAGTACTAGGCAACTCTCTCGCATACTGTGGCTACATGGTGTACATTCTTGTGCTAAACAACTTCACATAGTAAAGTATTAAGGAAACTCTGTAAATATTCATGGTGTAATCTCGATATTTCAACTTTAATTCAGTCATCATCAGGAGAAATGTCATATTGTGTGGATACTTTTCTTTTTAATTTTCTTACCAGCTGCCAAGTACTTGCCAAAGGTCCAGGGTTTATTTTCTGTACAGATCCCTGTTGCCTACCTCACTTAACCTGACAACGCCTCCATACAAATGAAATTATCTTGAATGTGGTGTATAACAATCAATCAATCAATCAATCAATCAATCAATCATAGTCTTCCCTCAGAGGTATCACTTGTGTGGAATAACATTTGACTGATTTTAATTACTGCGTTGTTTGATGACAACCACATTGTCTGTCACAAGTGCCAATAAACTTTAAAAGAAGATAAAATGGAGCCAATACTGTAACAAGATTTGTTATTCGTTTGTTTCATTTTCTTCCCTATCCCTCTTGGTTGCATTAGAGGGAAAAGTTAATTTCTAAAAAGAAAAACTATAAGACCTCCTTTTGGGACACCAGACAGCAAAAAAGTCCCTCTAAGTAACCCTCCCCTTCCAGCAGTAACACAGCGAGTCTCAGTGAAAGTCACCTCGTCAATAAGACTTTGTTACAGTAGGTTTAACCCAAATTTGTGCAACAACATTTCGTTTGAACTTAAACTGCTCTATAACATGTCTCTTTTAAAACCTGTTTGAATATTTATGCAATGTATATACAGTCTGTCATTAACATTATATTTACATTTCTGTGTTAATTTCAGACTCCTCTATTGTTGAAGTTTCTGGATGTCTTCACACAGAATTACCCAGAACATGTGCAACTCCTATTTGTGGTAGGTTCTCTTAAGTGCCAGGGGCCTCAGTGGCTCAGTTTGTAGACCAATAGTCTCTCCAACTGACAATCTTTGTAAGTGCCAGGGGCCTCAGTGGCTCAGTCAGCTGACCGATAGTCTATCCAACTGATAATCTTTGTTAGTGCCAGGGGCCCCAGTGGCTCAGTCTGTAGACTGATAGTCTATCCAACTGATAATCTTTGTAAGTGCCAGGGGCCTCAGTGGCTCAGTCTGTAGACCGATAGTCTCTCCAACTGACAGTCTTTGTAAGTGCCAGGGGCCTCGGTGGCTCAATCTGTAGACAGATAGTCTATCCAACTGACAATCTTTGTAAGTGCCAGGGGTCTCAGTGGCTCAGTCTGTAGACAGATAGTCTATCTAACTGACAATCTTTGTAAGTGCCAGGGGCCTCAGTGGCTCAGTCTGTAGATTGATAGTCTATCCAACGGAGAAACTTTGTAAGTGCTAGGGGCCTCAGTGACTCAGTCTGTAGACCTATAGTCTATCCAAACTTGACAATCTTTGTAAGTGCCAGGGGCCTCAGTGGCTCAGTCTGTAGACCGATGGTCTATCCAACTGGCAGTCTTTGTTAGAGCCAGGGGCCTTGGTGGCTCAGTCTGTAGACCGCTGGTCTATCCAACTGACAATCTTTGTAAATGCCAGGGGCCTCAGTGGCTCAGTCTGTAGACAGATAGTCTATCGAACGGACAATCTTTGTAAGTGCCAGGGGCCTCAGTGGCTCAGTCTGTAGACAGATAGTCTATCCAACTGACAACCTTTGTTAGTGCCAGGGGCCTCGGTGGCTCGGTCTGTAGACCGCTGGTCTATCCAACTGACAATCTTTGTAAATGCCAGGGGCCTCAGTGGCTCAGTCTGTAGACAGATAGTCTATCCAACGGACAATCTTTGTAAGTGCCAGGGGCCTCAGTGGCTCAGTCTGTAGACTGATAGTCTATCCAACTGACAATCTTTGTAAGTGCCAGGGGCCTCAGTGGCTCAGTCTGTAGACAGATAGTCTATCCACCTGACAATCTTTGTAAGTGCCAGGGGCCTCAGTGGCTCAGTCTGTAGACAGATAGTCTATCCAACTGACAATCTTTGTAAGTGCCAGGGGCCTCAGTGGCTCAGTCTGTAGACAGATAGTCTATCCAACTGACAATCTTTGTAAGTGCCAGGGGCCTCAGTGGCTCAGTCTGTAGACAGATAGTCTATCCAACTGACAATCTTTGTAAGTGCCAGGGGGCCTCAGTGGCTCCGTCTGTAGACAGACAGTCTGTCCAACTGACAATCTTTGTAAGTGCCAGAGGCCTCAGTGGCTCAGTCTGTAGACAGACAGTCTGTCCAACTGACAATCTTTGTAAGTGCCAGAGGCCTCAGTGGCTCAGTCTGTAGACAGATAGTCTATCCAACTGACAATCTTTGTAAGTGCCTTGGGGCCTCAGTGGCTCAGTCTGTAGACAGATAGTCTATCCAACTGACAATCTTTGTAAGTGCCAGGGGCCTCAGTGGCTCAGTCTGTAGACCGATAGTCTATCCAACTGACAATCTTTGTAAGTGCCTTGGGGCCTCAGTGGCTCAGTCTGTAGACAGATAGTCTATCCAACTGACAATCTTTGTAAGTGCCAGGGGCCTCAGTGGCTCAGTCTGTAGACCGATAGTCTATCCAACTGACAATCTTTGTAAGTGCCAGGGGCCTCAGTGGCTCAGTCTTTAGACAGATAGTCTATCCAACTGACAATCTTTGTAAGTGCCAGGGGCCTCAGTGGCTCAGTCTGTAGACATATAGTCTATCCAACTGACAATCTTTGTAAGTGCCAGGGGCCTCAGTGGCTCCGTCTGTAGACAGACAGTCTGTCCAACTGACAATCTTTGTAAGTGCCAGAGGCCTCAGTGGCTCAGTCTGTAGACAGATAGTCTATCCAACTGACAATCTTTGTAAGTGCCTTGGGGCCTCAGTGTCTCAGTCTGTAGACAGATAGTCTATCCAACTGAAAATCTTTGTAAGTGCCAGGGGCCTCAGTGGCTCAGTCTGTAGACCGATAGTCTATCCAACTGACATCTTCGTAAGTGCCAGGGGCCCTGAGGGGCTCAGTCTGTAGACCGATAGTCTATCCAACTGACTTCTTCGTAAGTGCCAGGGGCCCTGAGGGGCTCCGTCTGTAGACCGATAGTCTATCCAACTGACAATCTTTGTAAGTGCCAGGGGCCTCAGTGGCTCAGTTTGTAGACCGATAGTCTATCTAACGGAGAAACTTTGTAAGTGTCAGGGGCCTCAGTGACTCAGTTTGTAGACCGATAGTCTACCCAAACTTGACAATCTTTGTAAGTGCCAGGGGGCTCAGTCTGTAGACCGATAGTCTATCCAACTGACAGTCTTTGTTAGTACCAGGGGCCTTAGTGGCTCAGTCTGTAGACCGCTGGTCTATCCAACTGACAATCTTTGTTAGTGCCAGGGGCCTCAGTGGCTCAGTCTGTAGACCACTGGTCTATCCAACTGACAATCTTTGTAAATGCCAGGGGCCTCAGTGGCTCAGTCTGTAGACAGATAGTCTATCCAACTGACAGTCTTTGTAAGTACCAGGGGCCTCAGTGGCTCAGTCTGTAGACAGTCTATCAAACGGACAATCTTTGTAAGTGCCAGGGGCCTCAGTGGCTCAGTCAGTAGACCGTCTATCCAACTGACAATCTTTGTAAGTGCCAGGGGCCTCAGTGGCTCAGTCTCTAGACAGATAGTCTATCCAACTGACAATCTTTGTAAGTGGCAGGGGCCTCAGTGGCTCAGTCTTTAGACAGATAGTCTATCCAACTGACAACCTTTGTTAGTGCCAGGGGCCTCAGTGGCTCAGTCTGTAGACAAATGGTCTATCCAACTGGCAATCTTTGTAAGTTCCAGGGGCCTCAGTGGCTCAGTCTGTAGACAGATAGTCTATCCAACTGACAATCTTTGTAAGTACCAGGGGCCTCAGTGGCTCAGTCTGTAGACCGATAGTCTATCCAACTGACAATCTTTGTAAGTGCCAGGGGCCTCTGTGGCTCAGTCTGTAGACCGGTAGTCTAACTGAGACAATCTTGCTAAAGGGCCCGGGGAACTATGGTTTTCTTCCACCTGGTTCTTGACCCAATAAACTTGACCAACTTGACCACCTATCAATCAACCAATGATATGATAGACTGAAGCAATAATACAATATGTCACAAAAAAGGCCTGTGTTTAATCTGGGATTAAGATTGGAGGGATTAGAAACGCTCCTGTACCTCAATCAGTGTGCTGAGAATCAATACAGTTGCTGTTATTTCTCTCAGACACCTGGTGGGCTTAATCTGATTCAGTAGCGAGTTGAATTGTCATCCACAAACTGGCTGAGATTATCTGATTATCTCCCAGGTTTAATCCATTGGGTCTGATTTAAGACCAAATAAAATTTAAAATTATCTCTGTGAAGCCAATTACCAACGGAAGGTCGTGGATTTCCTCCGGGCATAGAGCCCGGTTTCCTCCCACAATAAAACTGGCAACGACGCCATATAAGTGAAATAATCTTGAGCGCGGTGTAAAACCCCAAACAATCAATCAATTAATCTCTGTGGAGTTTTCGTCACATTTTGGAAGAGTTGCCAGATACTTGTCAAAGGTTGGAGGTGTCCTCCAGGTTATGAGCCCAGTTTTATCCCCCACTAAACATGTTAAACATCAATCAATCAATTTCTTTGGTCAATATTTTAAAGATTTATATTACTAAGTACATCTTTTTTTGTTACAGGGCATTGATGTCATTATTGGATTTCTATTGGTCAAAATTTCAAACAACTTTGCTAAGCACCTGGTAAGCTTTAGATTTATTTGTAAGGTTTTATTATACAGTGAAATGTGTGTAAACTGGCACATTGATAAACCAGGGGCTGGTTGTTGAAAAGTGTATTAGGCTTAATACCGCTATAACTTTGTAACTATTGAATTTCTTTGTTACACGACGTCATTTAGACCAGGGGGCAGTTTCACGAAGCCGTCGCAAAGTGCGATCAATCGCAGTTGCCATGACTACGTATCTCTTCACTATGGTATCCATTGGCAACTACGCTTTGTTTGCGATGTGACTGCTTTGTGAAACGAGCCCCAGTATTAAGCCTCATACACTTTTGAACAACTCTGTCGTGAACACTGTCTAAACTGACAATTGCCTCACTATTGCCTCGTCCCCAAGAGGTTTTGGTTTACTGCCATTAGTTTTCCATTTAAACACTAAGATACTTATTTCATAAATGTTTAACTTAATAGTGATTTTAGAAATAATTAAAACGTAATCCCAGTAGCTGTTTCTCTCATATGGGTCGTATGTGGTCAGATTTAGACTGTGAAATAACAATATAACCTACTCAAATATATACTCCAGCTTTTGAATGCAGTGAGCCCGGACTCCAAAATATGACTGTCAGTATAAAAAAAATACATGGAATCATTTTGCTGTAGAAACTGCATTTGTTTGCAAACCTTTTTTTGCCGTGGTGAAAAGTTCAATTGAGAGGGTCATATATGCTACCTGCACTCTCTCATTTGCTTCGTCCGTCCCCCACAGTATAGTTGCAAAAGGGGACCTGATGTGAGCACGCCCTACGACGTGATCAAAAAACATTGCCAAACAACGTTGCGGGCCCTACGACGTCATCAAACAACGTTACAAATCACTGTTTAAACGTTCAAAATAACATAACTTTTGACCTTACTTGATTTAGTTGGAGCAGCAGTTTCGACATGTGAGAAAGTTTAATACAGATGTCTCCGATCTTCTCCTCCGGTCTAGAGATCTTGTCTGGGTCCAGTTTGCCTGTATTACAGTGTAAGTTATTAATTCTACTATGGCGTGGTTTTACTAAAGCCAAAACACGCAAGACAACTCGTACTATATTGTACTAAATATACACCATCATAGTACGCGTTGTCTTACATGTTTTGGCTTTAGTGTAATTTATATACAGTTTATTTTAACAAAGACCTTTACCCTGGGACTATTAAAGTGAGTGAGTGATTTGGGTTTTACGTCCTGCTCAACGGGACTATTAAAGTGAGTGAGTGATTTGGGTTTTACGTCCTGCTCAACGGGACTATTAAAGTGAGTGAGTGATTTGGGTTTTACGTCCTGCTCAACGGGACTATTAAAGTGAGTGAGTGATTTGGGTTTTACGTCCTGCTCAACGGGACTATTAAAGTGAGTGAGTGATTTGGGTTTTACGTCCTGCTCAACGGGACTATTAAAGTGAGTGAGTGATTTGGGTTTTACGTCCTGCTCAACGGGACTATTATAGTGAGTGAGTGATTTGGGTTTTACGTCCTGCTCAACGGGACTATTAAAGTGAGTGAGTGCTTTGGGTTTTACGTCCTGCTCAACGGGACTATTAAAGTGAGTGAGTGCTTTGGGTTTTACGTCCTGCTCAACGGGACTATTAAAGTGAGTGAGTGATTTGGGTTTTACGTCCTGCTCAACGGGACTATTAAAGTGAGTGAGTGATTTGGGTTTTACGTCCTGCTCAACGGGACTATTAAAGTGAGTGAGTGATTTGGGTTTTACGTCCTGCTCAACGGGACTATTGAAGTAAGTGAGTGATTTGGGTTTTACGTCCTGCTCAACGGGACTATTTAAGCTGTCTAAACTGGCAATCTAAAACACTAATCAAGTACAATGTATTGAACAAATTCAACTATCATTTTTTTGTTGTCATAAATTCTGATTTTGAAGAGAACCAGTAGTGTTAATAATACAAATAATGTAAAATGCATAACTCAAAATGGAAAATGGAAAAAGATCAACATTTCTGAAGCCTGTGCCACTTAAAGGATTAATAATGAATGTTGCTGTTTTATTTCCTTAGGCATTTCTTCAACCCTTACAGTATTGCAGCCTGTTTAGGGAAATCCACCACAGTGTTTAATACTGTTTCAATTCTGGCTGCGTTATGGAGTCTGATTAAAGGTATGTTACATACGCACGAAGCCATCATTACTTAAAAGTTACAAGACATAGGAGTGCAAGTTTGGAAGGTTTATTGAAGCGGCGTAGCGCAAGTTTTTACATAACTGCCTTAGCAACCCATACTGTTGCTGAGATACGTTGCTATGGCAGTTATACCAAAAAATACTTCTACGCCGCTTTGTGAAACACTCACGGTCTTCAGACAGTCAACCACTTGGAATCCCACTCAGACCAAATGAAATTTCTGAGTGGATTTTTCACTCAGTCATTGTATGTGGAAGAGTTTCCTCCTGGTTAAAGAGCTCGGTTTCCCACTCAATGAATTTAAAAAAATGTAGTCCAAAATCCTATTGTTTTTGCTGTTTCTTACCTATGGCAAATCACACTTAATCCTTGAAAAAAATGTTTAAAAATACAACTACCAAATCTAATCAAACGCCCTCAATGCCAAGACTGTTTATAAACGACTGGCAGATGTAAACAAAAGTACTTACTAAAGATTTCCTCAAACTTCTCTAAAATTGACTCAAAGTACATGTAGATTTCCTCAAACTATTGTAAGACCCACAGACCTTCACCAGCAGTTTAATACTTGAATTATGGTATCACCCCAAGAAGTTAATGTTTTGTGTATAGAATATAAATGCTAAAAATTATTTTTATTCCAGGAAAGAAAATATTTGCCACGCTGTTCATCGCCGTGGCAACTTACCAGACCTTGTATCCCATAATGCTCATAGTTCCCGTCGCTATGCATTTAGCTAAGGTAACATCTGATAAAACTGTAAGAATGTAAAAATAGTTCAAAAGGCTTGCAAAATAGGTTGTCCAATGACTTTGTACACATAAAACAAATAGAGAGTTTAAACAGGGGAGATAAATTTGTCTTGATTTCATTACTGAGTTAATTAACTCCAATCTGGAAACTCCATGCTCCTTGCTGTTTGTTTCTCTGAATGGCACATTCTGTTTCCTATATCAAACTATTCAGTGGAGATTCAACCCAGGATCTGTTAACCTAGTTTGGTTGATTGGTCTTTTATGCTGCTCTGAAGATTTTTTTACTTATATGACTTTATTGCTAGGTTTAATGTCATGATTGTCTTGAGGAAACCCCTGACCTCCGGCGAGTATCTCTCAAACTCTTCCACATAACATAATGTACAAAGTGAAAGAGAATTGTTTGGAATATGATGTTAGATTATAGATTATGTAAGATAATAGGTTATTGTATTCTGTAAGATTATTTCACTTATAGATTTAGCTACAGTATCAGGTTTATTTGAGGGGAGAAAAAAGTTCTGGTCTAATTCTGCTCAGAGACACCCTCCCCCTTTTCTGGTACCTGGTGAATCAATTGCTAACATGGCGGGTGAATAATACTTGACCAGTGTGAACCTACTTGCATGTTTGTACCTAACTTAATACAAATTATTTGTGTTGTTATTTTGTAGAGAGAGTACCCACCCTCCTTACTGGATCGTCGAAGTAAGGTAATCTACGTCCAGGTGGTCGTTTTGACAGTCGTCTGGCTCACGGGACTTCTCTACCTATCCTATTGGCTGGAGGGCTCATGGGCATTCGTCCAATCAGTATACGGATTTATGTAAGATGATTTAATTCGCCTCTCTATACAGCACTAGCGACACAAATAATTTGCCAGTCGGCAAAAAGTGGGTTTCCTCCCGATTAAACCTAGCAAGAGCGCCATATAAGGAAAATAATCTATAGTGCGGAGTAAAACTTTTTCACAGAAAATCTGCTTTCAACTGAGATTGATCAATTGTCAGTTTTTAGGCGGTCTCCCCTTTTAAATCAAATGTCTGGGCACTAGCAGAAGTGAGCAAATACCATGGTTGTCATGACAGCTTGTTTACCTCTGTTTGATTGTAATTATGAAAGCATCCTGGGTTTTTATCTTTTTTTTGTGGATCTTCTCATAATGGATTTCACTCGAACGACCTACACTGTATGTGGGATGGTTGCCAGTTACCATTGTACGGTCGTGGATTTCCTCCCACACTAAAACTGGCAATGCCACCATATAAGTGAAATAATCTTGAGCGCGGCGTAAAACACCAATCAATCAATCAATCAATCTCATAATGGATAGGATTTTACCCAACTCAACGATGAATATTTTTCTTACAGATTATCCGTACCTGATCTCTCCCCGAATATTGGCGTATTCTGGTATTTCTTCACCGAGATGTTTGAACATTTCCGAGTGTTTTTCATCTGCGTCTTCCAAATCAATGTCTTTATTTACACAGTTCCACTAGCAGTAAAATTGAGGTGAGTTTGAGCACAACAGCTTTTATGATTATTACAGAATTTTTCCACCAATTGATTTTAGCGGCAGGTCTTTAGGATATTCTGGGCTTAACAACGTCCTGGGAATTGGGCCTGAGTTAGCTAGTCAATAAACCTGGCAACAACAACATATTTAATTATCAAATAGTCTTGAATGTGTAACACCAAAAAATCTTTGCATATTTGTCATTTATCTCAACCCGCCTCAACCACACACTGTTTGAATTTATCTTTTAAGTGGCATGAGCTGCCAAAATGTTGATATTTGGACATTAAAACAGAATGTTCAGAACCTTTATAGTGCTTCTAGTCTCGAAATTGTACGGTAAAGTATTGTTTTGAACTTACTTGGGCTTAGAATGAATGAATGGTCGTCTCGGTTATTTAAATTTTGTTGACTTTTAGAACATGTTTTCGGTTCGAACGGGCCACATACAATCGTTTAGTTTTTCAATGGCCTACAAAGCCTCTTATTGTCGTGACAATCAGAAATTATGAAAGAAGTTTGGCAGATCATGCCATTTAAACTTGGGGGTTTCTCCAGACATTTAGGCCCGACGTAAGTCCAATGTAAGGCCTAACTGTCATGGCAATGTATGTTACGACCAGACGCAAAGTACGACAAATGTATGTGTGTTGAGAAACAGCCCCCAGGAGCCTCCGGCTTATTTCCTTTGCTAGAGGCGACCTTTTTTTGGTCAGACGAGTTTTCACATGGTCGCTATATTTTCTAAGGGGTGGCAGGTATCCGTCAAAGGTCTGAGGTTTCCTCTAGACAAAGGGGTCAGATTCCTTCCCCACTAAACCTGGCAATGCCGCGATATGAGTGAAATAATCTTGAGTGTGGCGCTAAACATCAATCAATCTATTTAAGAAATGTTTGAAACTCTCTTCAAACGTGGGTTCCATACTAATGAGAAAAAGGGGAAAATCTTGAGTATGGCATTAAACATTAATCATTCAACCATGTCTCTGCATTGGTTTTGGTTATGTAAATTTTACACCATGGAAAACTCAAACTATTTTACAATGCGAGTGTGTGATATCAGCCATTATGGTTAAATTTTGTTTCTCTTTTTTCCAGGGACCACCCTTTTTTCTTTGCATATATTTTGATCTTTCTAATGGCTATCTTCAAATCCTACCCCAGTTACTCAGACGTAGCCCTTTATCTATGCTTACTACCCCTGTGGAGACACACGTTTTCCTGTAAGTACTGCTCTATCCTTTGTGAAATTTACAGCAAGTCATATAATTTCAGTGTCAGTCAGAAACTTCGAATCGGTTCCGTATATAGAAAAGAAATGCTGGGAACCAACCAGTACGGATGCTAGTTTTGTTATACATCAATCATACCATATACTGGCTTTCATGATGCTTAACAGATTTTCATTTCAATACTTTTAGAACAACAGTAACAACAGGCTATCAGAACTGATCGTATTCGTTGTCATGAAAGTCTATCGCCTTAAAAGAGAAACTTAAATTGTAGAATGGGGTATATTTTTAGGAATTTTACAGAAATTGAGTAGAATTTTAATCTACAACTAATCAATGGAAGACAATAAATCGATCAAACAAATAGAATAATCTTCTTCTTTATTAATTTTTGTTTCAGTTCTGCGTAACACGTTTGTTGTGGCGTGTATGTATGTCAGCTGTACAGTTTTTGCTCCGATACTCTGGCACCTGTGGATATATTCAGGCAGTGCTAATGCTAACTTTTACTTCGCAATAACGCTAGTTTATACCACAGCTGAGGTAAGTCATGTCTCAATAACCCTAGTTTATACCACTGCTGAGGTAGGTCATGTCTCAATAACGCTAGTTTATACCACAGCTGAGGTAAGTCATGTCTCAATAACCCTAGTTTATACCACAGCTGAGGTAAGTCATGTCTCAATAACGCTAGTTTATACCACAGCTGAGGTGAGTCATGTCTCAATAACACTAGTTTATACCACAGCTGAGGTAAGTCATGTCTCAATAACGCTAGTTTATACCACAGCTGAGGTAAGTCATGTCTCAATAACGCTAGTTTATACCACAGCTGAGGTAAGTCATGTCTCAATAACGCTAGTTTATACCACAGCTGAGGTAAGTCATGTCTCAATAACGCTAGTTTATACCACAGCTGAGGTCAGTCATGTCTCAATAACGCTAGTTTATACCACAGCTGAGGTAAGCCATGTCTCAATAACGCTAGTTTATACCACAGCTGAGGTAAGTCATGTCTCAATAACGCTAGTTTATACCACAGCTGAGGTAAGTCAAGTCTCAATAACGCTAGTTTATACCACAGCTGAGGTAAGTCATGTCTCAATAACGCTAGTTTATACCACAGCTGAGGTAAGTCCAGTCTCAATAACGCTAGTTTATACCACAGCTGAGGTAAGTCGTGTCTCAATAACGCTAGTTTATACCACAGCTGAGGTAAGTCAAGTCTCAATAACGCTAGTTTATACCACAGCTGAGGTAAGTCATGTCTCAATAACGCTAGTTTATACCACAGCTGAGGTAAGTCCAGTCTCAATAACGCTAGTTTATACCACAGCTGAGGTAAGTCGTGTCTCAATAACGCTAGTTTATACCACAGCTGAGGTAAGTCAAGTCTCAATAACGCTAGTTTATACCACAGCTGAGGTAAGTCATGTCTCAATAACGCTAGTTTATACCACAGCTGAGGTAAGCCATGTCTCAATAACGCTAGTTTATACCACAGCTGAGGTAAGTCATGTCTCAATAACGCTAGTTTATACCACAGCTGAGGTAAGTCAAGTCTCAATAACGCTAGTTTATACCACAGCTGAGGTAAGCCATGTCTCAATAACGCTAGTTTATACCACAGCTGAGGTAAGCCATGTCTCAATAACGCTAGTTTATACCACAGCTGAGGTAAGTCATGTCTCAATAACGCTAGTTTATACCACAGCTGAGGTAGGTCATGTCTCAATAACGCTAGTTTATACCACAGCTGAGGTAGGTCATGTCTCAATAACCCTAGTTTATACCACAGCTGAGGTAAGTCATGTCTCAATAACGCTAGTTTATACCACAGCTGAGGTAAGCCATGTCTCAATAACGCTAGTTTATACCACAGCTGAGGTAAGTGAAGTCTCAATAACGCTAGTTTATACCACAGCTGAGGTAAGTCAAGTCTCAATAACGCTAGTTTATACCACAGCTGAGGTAAGTCATGTCTCAATAACGCTAGTTTATACCACAGCTGAGGTAAGTCAAGTCTCAATAACGCTAGTTTATACCACAGCTGAGGTAAGTCATGTCTCAATAACCCTAGTTTATACCACAGCTGAGGTAGGTCATGTCTCAATAACGCTAGTTTATACCACAGCTGAGGTAAGTCATGTCTCAATAACGCTAGTTTATACCACAGCTGAGGTAAGTCATGTCTCAATAACGCTAGTTTATACCACAGCTGAGGTAAGTCATGTCTCAATAACGCTAGTTTATACCACAGCTGAGGTAAGTCATGTCTCAATAACGCTAGTTTATACCACAGCTGAGGTAAGTCATGTCTCAATAACCCTAGTTTATACCACAGCTGAGGTCAGTCATGTCTCAATAACGCTAGTTTATACCACAGCTGAGGTAAGCCATGTCTCAATAACGCTAGTTTATACCACAGCTGAGGTAAGTCATGTCTCAATAACACTAGTTTATACCACAGCTGAGGTAAGTCATGTCTCAATAACGCTAGTTTATACCACAGCTGAGGTAAGTCGTGTCTCAATAACGCTAGTTTATACCACAGCTGAGGTAGGTCATGTCTCAATAACGCTAGTTTATACCACAGCTGAGGTAAGCCATGTCTCAATAACGCTAGTTTATACCACAGCTGAGGTAAGTCATGTCTCAATAACGCTAGTTTATACCACAGCTGAGGTAAGTCATGTCTCAATAACGCTAGTTTATACCACAGCTGAGGTAAGTCATGTCTCAATAACGCTAGTTTATACCACAGCTGAGGTAAGCCATGTCTCAATAACGCTAGTTTATACCACAGCTGAGGTAAGTCGTGTCTCAATAACGCTAGTTTATACCACAGCTGAGGTAGGTCATGTCTCAATAACCCTAGTTTATACCACAGCTGAGGTAAGTCATGTCTCAATAACACTAGTTTATACCACAGCTGAGGTAAGTCATGTCTCAATAACGCTAGTTTATACCACAGCTGAGGTAAGCCATGTCTCAATAACGCTAGTTTATACCACAGCTGAGGTAAGTCATGTCTCAATAACACTAGTTTATACCACAGCTGAGGTAAGTCATGTCTCAATAACGCTAGTTTATACCACAGCTGAGGTAAGTCGTGTCTCAATAACGCTAGTTTATACCACAGCTGAGGTAAGTCATGTCTCAATAACGCTAGTTTATACCACAGCTGAGGTAAGTCATGTCTCCATAACACTAGTTTATACCACAGCTGAGGTAGGTCATGTCTCAATAACACTAGTTTATACCACAGCTGAGGTAGGTCATGTCTCAATAACGCTAGTTTATACCACAGCTGAGGTAAGTCATGTCTCAATAACGCTAGTTTATACCACAGCTGAGGTAGGTCATGTCTCAATAACACTAGTTTATACCACAGCTGAGGTAGGTCATGTCTCAATAACGCTAGTTTATACCACAGCTGAGGTAAGTCGTGTCTCAATAACGCTAGTTTATACCACAGCTGAGGTAGGTCATGTCTCAATAACGCTAGTTTATACCACAGCTGAGGTAGGTCATGTCTCAATAACCCTAGTTTATACCACAGCTGAGGTAAGTCATGTCTCAATAACACTAGTTTATACCACAGCTGAGGTAGGTCATGTCTCAATAACGCTAGTTTATACCACAGCTGAGGTAAGTCATGTCTCAATAACGCTAGTTTATACCACAGCTGAGGTAAGCCATGTCTCAATAACGCTAGTTTATACCACAGCTGAGGTAAGTCATGTCTCAATAACGCTAGTTTATACCACAGCTGAGGTAGGTCATGTCTCAATAACACTAGTTTATACCACAGCTGAGGTAAGCCATGTCTCAATAACGCTAGTTTATACCACAGCTGAGGTAAGTCATGTCTCAATAACGCTAGTTTATACCACAGCTGAGGTAAGTCATGTCTCAATAACGCTAGTTTATACCACAGCTGAGGTAAGCCATGTCTCAATAACGCTAGTTTATACCACAGCTGAGGTAAGTCATGTCTCAATAACGCTAGTTTATACCACAGCTGAGGTAAGTCAAGTCTCAATAACGCTAGTTTATACCACAGCTGAGGTAAGTCAAGTCTCAATAACGCTAGTTTATACCACAGCTGAGGTAAGTCATGTCTCAATAACGCTAGTTTATACCACAGCTGAGGTAAGCCATGTCTCAAAAACGCTAGTTTATACCACAGCTGAGGTAAGTCATGTCTCAATAACGCTAGTTTATACCACAGCTGAGGTAAGTCATGTCTCAATAACGCTGGTTTATACCACAGCTGAGGTAAGTCATGTCTCAATAACGCTAGTTTATACCACAGCTGAGGTAAGTCATGTCTCAATAACGCTAGTTTATACCACAGCTGAGGTAAGCCATGTCTCAATAACGCTAGTTTATACCACAGCTGAGGTAAGTCATGTCTCAATAACGCTAGTTTATACCACAGCTGAGGTAAGCCATGTCTCAATAACGCTAGTTTATACCACAGCTGAGGTAAGTCATGTCTCAATAACGCTAGTTTATACCACAGCTGAGGTAGGTCATGTCTCAATAACACTAGTTTATACCACAGCTGAGGTAAGCCATGTCTCAATAACGCTAGTTTATACCACAGCTGAGGTAAGTCATGTCTCAATAACGCTAGTTTATACCACAGCTGAGGTAAGTCAAGTCTCAATAACGCTAGTTTATACCACAGCTGAGGTAAGTCAAGTCTCAATAACGCTAGTTTATACCACAGCTGAGGTAAGTCATGTCTCAATAACGCTAGTTTATACCACAGCTGAGGTAAGCCATGTCTCAAAAACGCTAGTTTATACCACAGCTGAGGTAAGTCATGTCTCAATAACGCTAGTTTATACCACAGCTGAGGTAAGTCATGTCTCAATAACGCTGGTTTATACCACAGCTGAGGTAAGTCATGTCTCAATAACGCTAGTTTATACCACAGCTGAGGTAAGTCATGTCTCAATAACGCTAGTTTATACCACAGCTGAGGTAAGCCATGTCTCAATAACGCTAGTTTATACCACAGCTGAGGTAAGTCATGTCTCAATAACGCTAGTTTATACCACAGCTGAGGTGAGTCATGTCTCAATAACACTAGTTTATACCACAGCTGAGGTAGGTCATGTCTCAATAACCCTAGTTTATACCACAGCTGAGGTAAGTCATGTCTCAATAACACTAGTTTATACCACAGCTGAGGTAAGTCGTGTCTCAATAACGCTAGTTTATACCACAGCTGAGGTAGGTCATGTCTCAATAACGCTAGTTTATACCACAGCTGAGGTAAGTCATGTCTCAATAACACTAGTTTATACCACAGCTGAGGTAAGTCATGTCTCAATAACCCTAGTTTATACCACAGCTGAGGTAAGTCATGTCTCAATAACGCTAGTTTATACCACAGCTGAGGTAAGTCGTGTCTCAATAACGCTAGTTTATACCACAGCTGAGGTAGGTCATGTCTCAATAACGCTAGTTTATACCACAGCTGAGGTAAGTCAAGTCTCAATAACGCTAGTTTATACCACAGCTGAGGTAAGCCATGTCTCAATAACGCTAGTTTATACCACAGCTGAGGTAAGTCATGTCTCAATAACGCTAGTTTATACCACAGCTGAGGTAAGTCATGTCTCAATAACGCTAGTTTATACCACAGCTGAGGTAAGTCAAGTCTCAATAACGCTAGTTTATACCACAGCTGAGGTAGGTCATGTCTCAATAACGCTAGTTTATACCACAGCTGAGGTAAGTCATGTCTCAATAACGCTAGTTTATACCACAGCTGAGGTAAGTCATGTCTCAATAACGCTAGTTTATACCACAGCTGAGGTAAGTCATGTCTCAATAACGCTAGTTTATACCACAGCTGAGGTAAGCCATGTCTCAATAACGCTAGTTTATACCACAGCTGAGGTAAGTCCAGTCTCAATAACGCTGGTTTATACCACAGCTGAGGTAAGTCATGTCTCAATAACGCTAGTTTATACCACAGCTGAGGTAAGTCATGTCTCAATAACGCTAGTTTATACCACAGCTGAGGTAAGTCATGTCTCAATAACGCTAGTTTATACCACAGCTGAGGTAAGTCAAGTCTCAATAACGCTAGTTTATACCACAGCTGAGGTAAGCCATGTCTCAATAACGCTAGTTTATACCACAGCTGAGGTAAGTCAAGTCTCAATAACGCTAGTTTATACCACAGCTGAGGTAAGTCATGTCTCAATAACGCTAGTTTATACCACAGCTGAGGTAAGTCAAGTCTCAATAACGCTAGTTTATACCACAGCTGAGGTAAGTCAAGTCTCAATAACGCTAGTTTATACCACAGCTGAGGTAAGCCAAGTCTCAATAACGCTAGTTTATACCACAGCTGAGGTAAGCCATGTCTCAATAACGCTAGTTTATACCACAGCTGAGGTAAGTCCAGTCTCAATAACGCTAGTTTATACCACAGCTGAGGTAAGTCATGTCTCAATAACGCTAGTTTATACCACAGCTGAGGTAAGTCGTGTCTCAATAACACTAGTTTATACCACAGCTGAGGTAAGTCATGTCTCAATAACGCTAGTTTATACCACAGCTGAGGTAAGTCAAGTCTCAATAACGCTAGTTTATACCACAGCTGAGGTAAGCCATGTCTCAATAACGCTAGTTTATACCACAGCTGAGGTAAGTCATGTCTCAATAACGCTAGTTTATACCACAGCTGAGGTAGGTCATGTCTCAATAACACTAGTTTATACCACAGCTGAGGTAGGTCATGTCTCAATAACGCTAGTTTATACCACAGCTGAGGTAAGTCATGTCTCAATAACGCTAGTTTATACCACAGCTGAGGTAAGTCATGTCTCAATAACGCTAGTTTATACCACAGCTGAGGTAAGTCATGTCTCAATAACGCTAGTTTATACCACAGCTGAGGTAAGTCATGTCTCAATAACGCTAGTTTATACCACAGCTGAGGTAAGTCATGTCTCAATAACGCTAGTTTATACCACAGCTGAGGTAAGTCAAGTCTCAATAACGCTAGTTTATACCACAGCTGAGGTAGGTCATGTCTCAATAACGCTAGTTTATACCACAGCTGAGGTAAGTCATGTCTCAATAACGCTAGTTTATACCACAGCTGAGGTAAGTCATGTCTCAATAACGCTAGTTTATACCACAGCTGAGGTAAGTCATGTCTCAATAACGCTAGTTTATACCACAGCTGAGGTAAGTCATGTCTCAATAACGCTAGTTTATACCACAGCTGAGGTAGGTCATGTCTCAATAACGCTAGTTTATACCACAGCTGAGGTAAGTCATGTCTCCATAACACTAGTTTATACCACAGCTGAGGTAAGTCATGTCTCAATAACGCTAGTTTATACCACAGCTGAGGTAAGTCATGTCTCAATAACGCTAGTTTATACCACAGCTGAGGTAAGTCATGTCTCAATAACGCTAGTTTATACCACAGCTGAGGTAAGTCATGTCTCAATAACGCTAGTTTATACCACAGCTGAGGTAAGTCATGTCTCAATAACGCTAGTTTATACCACAGCTGAGGTAAGTCAAGTCTCAATAACGCTAGTTTATACCACAGCTGAGGTAAGTCATGTCTCAATAACGCTAGTTTATACCACAGCTGAGGTAGGTCATGTCTCAATAACACTAGTTTATACCACAGCTGAGGTAGGTCATGTCTCAATAACGCTAGTTTATACCACAGCTGAGGTAAGTCATGTCTCAATAACACTAGTTTATACCACAGCTGAGGTAGGTCATGTCTCAATAACGCTAGTTTATACCACAGCTGAGGTAAGCCATGTCTCAATAACGCTAGTTTATACCACAGCTGAGGTAAGTCATGTCTCAATAACACTAGTTTATACCACAGCTGAGGTAAGTCATGTCTCAATAACGCTAGTTTATACCACAGCTGAGGTAAGCCATGTCTCAATAACGCTAGTTTATACCACAGCTGAGGTAAGTCATGTCTCAATAACGCTAGTTTATTCCACAGCTGAGGTAAGTCATGTCTCAATAACGCTAGTTTATACCACAGCTGAGGTAAGCCATGTCTCAATAACACTAGTTTATACCACAGCTGAGGTAAGTCATGTCTCAATAACACTAGTTTATACCACAGCTGAGGTAAGTCATGTCTCAATAACACTAGTTTATACCACAGCTGAGGTAAGTCATGTCTCAATAACGCTAGTTTATACCACAGCTGAGGTGAGTCATGTCTCAATAACGCTAGTTTATACCACTGCTGAGGTAAGCCATGTCTCAATAACACTAGTTTATACCACAGCTGAGGTAAGTCATGTCTCAATAACGCTAGTTTATACCACAGCTGAGGTGAGTCATGTCTCAATAACGCTAGTTTATACCACAGCTGAGGTAAGCCATGTCTCAATAACGCTAGTTTATACCACAGCTGAGGTAAGCCATGTCTCAATAACGCTAGTTTATACCACAGCTGAGGTAAGCCATGTCTCAATAACGCTAGTTTATACCACAGCTGAGGTGAGTCATGTCTCAATAACGCTAGTTTATACCACAGCTGAGGTAAGTCATGTCTCAATAACGCTAGTTTATACCACAGCTGAGGTAAGCCATGTCTCAATAACACTAGTTTATACCACAGCTGAGGTAAGTCATGTCTCAATAACGCTAGTTTATACCACAGCTGAGGTAAGTCATGTCTCAATAACGCTAGTTTATACCACAGCTGAGGTAAGTCATGTCTCAATAACGCTAGTTTATACCACAGCTGAGGTAAGCCATGTCTCAATAACACTAGTTTATACCACAGCTGAGGTAAGTCATGTCTCAATAACGCTAGTTTATACCACAGCTGAGGTAAGTCGTGTCTCAATAACGCTAGTTTATACCACAGCTGAGGTGAGTCATGTCTCAATAACGCTAGTTTATACCACAGCTGAGGTGAGTCATGTCTCAATAACGCTAGTTTATACCACAGCTGAGGTAAGCCATGTCTCAATAACGCTAGTTTATACCACAGCTGAGGTAAGTCATGTCTCAATAACGCTAGTTTATACCACAGCTGAGGTGAGTCATGTCTCAATAACGCTAGTTTATACCACAGCTGAGGTAAGTCATGTCTCAATAACGCTAGTTTATACCACAGCTGAGGTAAGCCATGTCTCAATAACACTAGTTTATACCACAGCTGAGGTAAGTCATGTCTCAATAACGCTAGTTTATACCACAGCTGAGGTAAGTCGTGTCTCAATAACGCTAGTTTATACCACTGCTGAGGTAAGTCTAGTCTCAATAACGCTAGTTTATACCACTGCTGAGGTAAGTCATGTCTCAATAACGCTAGTTTATACCACAGCTGAGGTAAGTCATGTCTCAATAACGCTAGTTTATACCACTGCTGAGGTAAGTCATGTCTCAATAACGCTAGTTTATACCACAGCTGAGGTAAGTCATGTCTCAATAACGCTAGTTTATACCACTGCTGAGGTAAGTCATGTCTCAATAACGCTAGTTTATACCACAGCTGAGGTAAGTCATGTCTCAATAACGCTAGTTTATACCACAGCTGAGGTAAGTCATGTCTCAATAACCCTAGTTTATACCACTGCTGAGGTAAGTCGTGTCTCAATAACGCTAGTTTATACCACAGCTGAGGTAAGCCATGTCTCAATAACACTAGTTTATACCACAGCTGAGGTAAGTCATGTCTCAATAACGCTAGTTTATACCACAGCTGAGGTAAGTCTAGTCTCAATAACGCTAGTTTATACCACAGCTGAGGTAAGTCATGTCTCAATAACGCTAGTTTATACCACTGCTGAGGTAAGCCATGTCTCAATAACGCTAGTTTATACCACAGCTGAGGTAAGCCATGTCTCAATAACGCTAGTTTATACCACAGCTGAGGTAAGTCATGTCTCAATAACGCTAGTTTATACCACAGCTGAGGTAAGTCGTGTCTCAATAACGCTAGTTTATACCACAGCTGAGGTAAGTCATGTCTCAATAACGCTAGTTTATACCACAGCTGAGGTGAGTCGTGTCTCAATAACCCTAGTTTATACCACAGCTGAGGTAAGTCATGTCTCAATAACGCTACATGTAGTTTATACCACAGCTGAGGTAAGTCATGTCTCAATAACGCTAGTTTATACCACAGCTGAGGTAAGCCATGTCTCAATAACGCTAGTTTATACCACAGCTGAGGTAAGTCATGTCTCAATAACGCTAGTTTATTCCACAGCTGAGGTAAGTCATGTCTCAATAACGCTAGTTTATACCACAGCTGAGGTAAGCCATGTCTCAATAACACTAGTTTATACCACAGCTGAGGTAAGTCATGTCTCAATAACACTAGTTTATACCACAGCTGAGGTAAGTCATGTCTCAATAACACTAGTTTATACCACTGCTGAGGTAAGTCTAGTCTCAATAACGCTAGTTTATACCACAGCTGAGGTAAGTCATGTCTCAATAACACTAGTTTATACCACAGCTGAGGTAAGTCATGTCTCAATAACGCTAGTTTATACCACTGCTGAGGTAAGTCATGTCTCAATAACACTAGTTTATACCACAGCTGAGGTGAGTCGTGTCTCAATAACGCTAGTTTATACCACAGCTGAGGTAAGTCATGTCTCAATAACACTAGTTTATACCACAGCTGAGGTAAGTCATGTCTCAATAACGCTAGTTTATACCACTGCTGAGGTAAGTCATGTCTCAATAACACTAGTTTATACCACAGCTGAGGTGAGTCGTGTCTCAATAACGCTAGTTTATACCACAGCTGAGGTGAGTCGTGTCTCAATAACACTAGTTTATACCACAGCTGAGGTAAGTCATGTCTCAATAACACTAGTTTATACCACAGCTGAGGTAAGTCATGTCTCAATAACACTAGTTTATACCACAGCTGAGGTAAGTCATGTCTCAATAACACTAGTTTATACCACAGCTGAGGTAAGTCATGTCTCAATAACACTAGTTTATACCACAGCTGAGGTAAGTCATGTCTCAATAACGCTAGTTTATACCACAGCTGAGGTAAGTCATGTCTCAATAACGCTAGTTTATACCACAGCTGAGGTAAGTCATGTCTCAATAACACTAGTTTATACCACAGCTGAGGTAAGTCATGTCTCAATAACACTAGTTTATACCACAGCTGAGGTGAGTCGTGTCTCAATAACGCTAGTTTATACCACAGCTGAGGTAAGTCATGTCTCAATAACGCTAGTTTATACCACAGCTGAGGTAAGTCATGTCTCAATAACGCTAGTTTATACCACAGCTGAGGTAAGTCATGTCTCAATAACGCTAGTTTATACCACAGCTGAGGTAAGTCATGTCTCAATAACGCTAGTTTATACCACAGTTGAGGTAAGTCATGTCTCAATAACGCTAGTTTATACCACAGCTGAGGTAAGTCGTGTCTCAATAACGCTAGTTTATACCACAGCTGAGGTGAGTCATGTCTCAATAACGCTAGTTTATACCACAGCTGAGGTAAGTCATGTCTCAATAACCCTAGTTTATACCACAGCTGAGGTAAGTCGTGTCTCAATAACGCTAGTTTATACCACTGCTGAGGTAAGTCATGTCTCAATAACACTAGTTTATACCACAGCTGAGGTAAGTCATGTCTCAATAACGCTAGTTTATACCACAGCTGAGGTAAGTCGTGTCTCAATAACGCTAGTTTATACCACAGCTGAGGTAAGTCATGTCTCAATAACGCTAGTTTATACCACAGTTGAGGTAAGTTGTGTCTCAATAACCCTAGTTTATACCACTGCTGAGGTAGGTCATGTCTCAATAACGCTAGTTTATACCACAGCTGAGGTAAGTCATGTCTCAATAACGCTAGTTTACACCACAGCTGAGGTAAGTTCTGTCTCAATAACGCTAGTTTATACCACAGCTGAGGTAAGCCATGTCTCAATAACGCTAGTTTATACCACAGCTGAGGTAAGTCATGTCTCAATAACGCTAGTTTATACCACAGCTGAGGTAAGTCATGTCTCAATAACGCTAGTTTATACCACTGCTGAGGTAAGTCATGTCTCAATAACGCTAGTTTACACCACAGCTGAGGTAAGTTCTGTCTCAATAACGCTAGTTTATACCACAGCTGAGGTAAGCCATGTCTCAATAACGCTAGTTTATACCACAGCTGAGGTAAGTCATGTCTCAATAACGCTAGTTTATACCACAGCTGAGGTAAGTCATGTCTCAATAACGCTAGTTTATACCACAGCTGAGGTAAGTCATGTCTCAATAACGCTAGTTTATACCACAGCTGAGGTAAGCCATGTCTCAATAACGCTAGTTTATACCACAGCTGAGGTAAGTCATGTCTCAATAACGCTAGTTTATACCACAGCTGAGGTAAGTCATGTCTCAATAACCCTAGTTTATACCACAGCTGAGGTAAGTCTAGTCTCAATAACGCTAGTTTATACCACAGCTGAGGTAAGTCTAGTCTCAATAACCCTAGTTTATACCACAGCTGAGGTAAGTCATGTCTCAATAACGCTAGTTTATACCACAGCTGAGGTAAGTCTAGTCTCAATAACCCTAGTTTATACCACTGCTGAGGTAAGTCATGTCTCAATAACACTAGTTTATACCACAGCTGAGGTAAGTCATATCTCAATAACGCTAGTTTATACCACTGCTGAGGTAAGTCATGTCTCAAAAACGCTAGTTTATACCACAGCTGAGGTAAGTCATATCGCCTGCGGCGTGTGGAAAAAAAATGTTACGGTCTTATTGTGTGTCCAAAATGTGATTAATACATGTTTTACCATGCACTCAAGTTTATCGATATTTTACTTATATGGCGGTTTTGCCAGGGTTTAATAGTGGAGGAAAAAGTGCTCCTTGCCAGTCAGAAACCCCTGACCTTCAACAGATATCATACATGGCAACTATTGCACATGGAAGGATGGAGAGAAAAAAGCCTTTTAGTAATTTTTTTGTAAAGTTAATATTGAAATAACCTACAGGACCTTGTTGGCTCAGCTAAGAAGTGTTAGTCCCTCTGTTTGACACAGGCCTTCCATCAATGAGGCCAGGGTTCGAATCCAACTGAAGTAAAATTGTGAAAATGCAGCGAAAACCCTCAAATAATCCATTTGATTGTCATATTTTAAACACACTGGCATATTTTCTGGACTAACATACATGTATCTATTGGCACAAGTTCCAAGTAGGTCTTCATATGTCATTTGAATCTCCCAAGGTGTTGTTCCTTCTATTAGGGGCCTCTGTGGCTCAGTAGGTAGAGCGTTGGACGCTCAATCCAAACAGCCTTCCACCAATGGGTTGCGGGTTCGAATCTCACTCAGTCCAAAAAATAAATGGACAATTTTCTGACTGGGTTTTCACTCAAACGACATATGTGGGATGGTTGTCAGTTACCAACGGAAGGTCGTGATTTTCCTCCGGGCATAGAGACCGGTTTCCTCCCACACTAAAACTGGCAACGCCACCATATAAGTGAAATAATCTTGAACGCGGCGTAAAACACCAATCAATCAATCATTCTATTAGTGGGATTAAAAGAGAGCAATGTGGGACTACAAGAATTGTGGCAAATTTAAAACACACTGATGTAACCTTTGATGAAACCTTTGATGCAAACCTTTGTAACTAAAATAATGATTTAGGTAAAATGCAAATAAGTTATTTCCAGTAATGTTAGTCAAAAATGAGAAAAGACAGAATTTAATTGATTAGCCCTAGCACCTCCATTACTCATCAGTTTTTATTTCCGCTGGGAAAATAAGTACTTATTGCGTCATCTGTCATGCTTTTATTTAAATTTATTACAGATTTTCCTGGTCACAGATCTGCTATTTGCATATTTACGCCGTGAGTTTGGTTTATTAAAAGGTGTCAATCCAAAACTAGAGGATGGGAGTGAAGGCCAAGTTCTTCTGAAGTGATCTGGTAGACTGATTGAAAACATTCCTGGCAAGAAACAACCAGTCGCACTGTTAAGGCAAAGGACAACATGATTGATGTTTTACGCCGCACTCAAGATTATTTACTTGCCAGGTTTAGTGGGGGAGGAAACCCCCCACCTTCGGCGAGTACCTAGCAACTCCACATACGGCAAACAAGTGAAAAATCCACCTAGAAATTTTTATTAGGTTACAGTGGGATTCGAACTTGTGCTGCATGGATGGTGTGTGTGGGAGGACATGCACATGATGCCCATAATTCATTGAATGGTTGATTGCTTTATGCGCACTTAAGAATATTTCACTTACAAGGGTATAATTTCACTAATTTCACGTCAAATATTTGACGTCAACTTGGTGTATATTTTTCTTTTTCTATATAATTCCTGTTTATATTTCTGTAGTGTAATATTTTGAGCTCTCAAACATGATCTAATCATGGAACAAATAAAGATGCTAAAATGTTAAGATATGTCTGTTAGTTTCTTATCTGTAGATTTATTGGTTTCATGCTCAATATTATTTCACTAAGATATGTAATTCAGTCACTGTCACATGTGGTTACCTTCCCTCGTTCAACACACCCTCTGCTACAGTTTCAAGCCATTGTTGTGGATACCACAACATGTGACCAGTTAAAATATCAACCAATGAAGCGTTTCCTATTTTATCAATTTCAAATTTGCTTGCCTGTGATTGATCTCCTAATTGGCCGACAACGACTTAGAACTGGAGCAGAGTGTTTGCTGAACGAGAAACATTTTTAGTTTGATTGCTTGACGTTTTATGCCGCACTCAAGCTTATTTCACTTCATTGCCAGGTTTATTGGGAGAGCAAACCGGACTCATTGTCTGGAGGAAAACCCAGACCTTCGGCAAGTACCTGGCAACTCTTCCACATACAGTGGGATTTGAACCCACGCTGCATCAATGGAAGGTCGGTGTGGGATTGATTGAAGTACGTTCACTCTAACCCACTGGACCACCAAGGCCCCTTTTTTTTATTGAAAGGTTTTTAACATGACACTCAACATCTAAGGTCAAACTGATCAAAAGATGCCCCCAAACCCCATCTCAAATTTGGACATAAGGCACCACAGACCATAGAATGGCAGGAAAGCTAATGTATTTGGCATACTTAATGGACCTCCATGCTGGGTCAAAAACCATGGCTAAAACAAAGCCATGATTCCCCTGGCTGGAGGGTGGTGAATGAAGAGAGACAGAATACTTGCTGCTAATCAGTTGGATTGGAGTTGTACATCGTACTGAGATTATTTCACTTACATGGCGACCCATGACCAGTACCTGGCAACTTTCCCTCATAGGATGATGAAGTAAAAAGAAATTGATTGATTGTTTTACGTCGCACTCAAGAATATTTTACTTATATGGCGGCATTTCCAGGTTTAGTGTGTGGGGGGGGGGGGGAGGAAGGAAACTGAGCTCATCGCCCGTAGAGAAAACCCTCAACCTTTGGCCAGCACCTGACAACTCTTCCACATACAGCGACCGAGTGGAAAATTCACTCCGGTAAAAAGAAAAAGCTCACTTTTGGGTCTACGTGAGAGGCAATCCCTGTACAATACGAGCCACTGAGACACCCACCCAATTGATGGAAGTCTGATTCTATTGAGCCATGAGTTTTGTCTGAGCCGATTCTTCAAACTACCCATCTGTAAAAGTGGCCAAGTTTCATCATGTTGAAGTTTACATTTTATTAGACGGCAGTTATCTTCTAAAAAATGCAGAGTTACACCATCAGTCAATATTGAAGTGTGTAGCTGCTATCAAGTTTTACACTTCACTTAAATACCAGTCTAGACCACCGAACCTTTTCATGGGAAATCCAACCGTGTTTGATTTGCAACCGATTGATTAGGGCTTAAGGTCGCACTCAACAGCTAAGGTTATGTGGCGACAAAAGTACCAACCAACCAAAAGATCACCCTCCCCAACCACCCACATCTAAATTTTGACATATGGCTCCATAGAATGTCAGCAAGACTGATGTATTTGGCATACTTAATGTTCCTCCTTGCTGGGTCAGTAAACATGGCTATAGCAGAGCCACAATGCTCCAGCCCAAAGGCTCCCGCAACCAAACTTCAAACCAATCGCATGCCCATGGCATAATAGACGGAGATCCTGATAGCCAATGGTTAACGGAGGATTTACATCATACAGTTATTGCCTGTTTGTGAAGGGTTTGGAAGGCATATGGGGGGAGGAAACCAGGCTCTTTGAATGGAGGACACATGTTCTTTCTACTGGTACCAAGTGACCTTCCTACAAAGCTTGAAAATCAGTGATAAAATCTTCACGTTTTTTGTTTAGGGATTAGAACCTGCAGCCATTGAAAGTAGGCTATGGTAAGAATTCCGCTAATTCAAGGACGAGCAATATGAAGATAAATTATTAGACTGCTTTCTGCCATGTTTGGTCTAAAACAACAACAATAGCAATTGCTCGATAGGATTATCGGTCACTCCATGCAGGAGGTAAGACACCCAACGACAAGTCTCAAGCTTTTAGAGTGCTTTTCGTAATGCTTTGAGTACTTGAACTAGCCGAATTTTTACCGTATTTGAATTAAGCCACAGAGAATCCAATGGTGAAAGTAACCAGTCAGGGGATTTTATTTTCAACGGAGGTCCAAAAGGGCCAACTGAAATGCAAGAAACTTAAATATTTAAAAACAAAATATTTATCTTTAAATGAAAGCAACAGAAAATCGACAAATTTTGTACAATATTTTCTCTTAGGCTGATAAAATAATATGTGAAAATTCCCAAGTGAAAGGGACATAAACAACTCAAAGAACAGGGAAACGTTAATGTAACACTTTAAAACAGATTCTGCATGATTGACAATATTCCAGGGTGAAAATCACTTTGATTGAATGAAAAATTGAGTACACTGCATGAATCATGAAGAAATTTGAGAAAGAAAAATTATATTTCGCAACAATATAGGAATGTATTGGCTGGCTAATCATAGTCTCAGAAAATTTTATGTCTCTATTACATTTGTAATTAATGTACTTAAAGTTGTTATCTTAAATCATAAAAAGTTCTTATATCAATGTTTATCGATAATCATTCGTCCGCCTTGATAGGAAAAGTTCTTAATTTCTAAATGTCATCTTATTATGAAAGAGTTTGATTTCGGTTGAGAATAAAATGATTTGCTTGGGTGAATTTATAGTGTAATACAATAGTGTAATAACAATCAACAAACTATTCATAATCTATTTGATTCACTAAACAATTTAACCAGGCTTTCATAGATGTGCAAATATTAGAGGCTTTAACAATTGAGTTAAATCCAAGTAGAATGGAGTACTTTAGTATCCTGGGGGCTGTTTCTCAACATACTTACGCTCCTCGTAACTTTGCGCCTGGTCGTAACGTAATGTTGAGGGTATATGTTACCATGGTAGTTACGCCTTGCATTGGACTTACGTCGTTTGTAACTTTGTTGAGAAAAAACCCCCAGAAATTGATTATTACTTGCTGAATTAACTGTAATTAAGTTTTTGTGCTGTTGATTGATTTTTTTTTTGTGGAGACAGATATTCGATTTTAAAATTTGGCTTCCAGGAAACACTGTTAACAGAGCAAATTATTTAGAACACTCTGTGAATACATATTTCCATCGTGTACATAATTTTAGAAATTACAGCATGCATATTTTTTTACTACTTTCCAAGCTAATTCCTTATGATCTTCAAAAAACAAACAAGCAGACACAGTCGGCTATATCCCCTGCCTTAGGGAAAAAAATATATAACAATACTTTTTGAAGAAGAGACTGTTGCAACCATTAAGTGCAACTGTTGCAACCATTAAGTGCAACTGTTGCAATTACACAGTACAAAGGTTGTAATCATTAAGCACAAAGGCTGCAATAATTAAGTATAAAGGTTGCAATCATTAAGTACAATTGTTGCAAGTATTAAGTACAAAAAGTTGCAACCATTAGGTACAAAGGTTGCAATCATTAAGTACAAAGGTTGCAATCATTAAGTATAAAGGTTGCAATCATTAAGTACAAAGGTTGCAATCATTAAGTACAACAGCTGTAATTATTAAGTACAAAGGTTGCAATCATTAAGTATAACAGCTGTAATTATTAAGTACAAAGGTTGCAATCATTAAGTATAAAGGTTGCAATCATTAAGTACAATTTTTGCAAGTTTTAAGTACAAAAAGTTGCAACCAAGTACAAAGGTTGCAATCATTAAGTACAAAGGTTGCAATCATTAAGTACAAAGGTTGCAATCATTAAGTACAAAGGTTGCAACCATTAAGTACAACAGCTGTAATTATTAAGTACAATTTTTGCAAGTTTTAAGTACAAAAAGTTGCAACCAAGTACAAAGGTTGCAATCATTAAGTACAAAGGTTCCAACCATTAAGTACAAAGGTTGCAATCATTAAGTACAAAGGTTGCAATCATTAAGTACAAAGGTTGCAATCATTAAGTACAAAGGTTGCAATTATTAAGTATAAAGATTGCAATCATTAAGTACAAAGGTTGCAATCATTAAGTACAAAGGTTGCAATCATTAAGTACAAAGGTTGCAATCATTAAGTACAAAGGTTGCAATCATTAAGTACAAAGGTTGCAATCATTAAGTACAAAGGTTCCAACCATTAAGTACAAAGGTTCCAACCATTAAGTACAAAGGTTGCAATCATTAAGTACAAAGGTTGCAATCATTAAGTACAAAGGTTGCAATTATTAAGTATAAAGATTGCAATGAATAAGAAGAGAAGTTGACTATAGAACTTAAAAGTGTTATCCATAATTGGTAGATACTAACAGATGTGTATAAATCAGAATTTTAAAGGTCATATTGGATTCAGCTTTTCCTTTAAACAGGTACTCTCAGAGGAACACGGCACAAAATGTTCCTTTGAAACAATCTGAATAATTCTATTTTCCAAACAGTACAACATCGCTAAAATTAAGAAATTTTATATTTAGAGGGGAAAAAAGTTGGCAATTTTTTTTTTAATCCACTTCAACCAATACTATAACAAGTAACACAAATGAAGAATTTAAATGAAAAAAAAAACATAAATAATTTTGCACAGTATACATACGCAGTGTATGGCAATTGGCAAGGCATGTAATTTGAACGGTACATGCATAACATAAATTTTGAAATTCTGGAACGTAAAGCGAAGTTGAACAAACTTAAAATATATAAACGTTACGAAATCTCATTGTATGAAATATGTTCTTAAACAAATTCTAGCATAAGACACAGAACAACCATCGACTAGGTGAAACTTAAATAAATAAAATAACAACAAAATGAATGCATATACACGTAAAAATAATAATTCCGAAAAAAATTAAAATATATAAAACATAAATAACTTAACCATAAGTGAAATGCTATGGTAGAAATAAACTTACAACAAAAACATGGCTGTTTAATAAGAAATGGTTGAAACTCTCTGAGAAACTCATGAGAAATAAATTGAGTCATCACCATAGATACCTATTTAGCTAGTAAACAGGTACAAAAGTGCATCTAAAAGGGAACCGTAAACCAAAATCGGGGAATTCATACGAATGGACGAAAATCGGGGAACAAAAATTCACACCTATTTCCTACATCTAATTGTAAAATAACAAATAACACTGTTAAAACAATTGATAACAAAAAGATAGCGGAATGAATATATAAGTAGTTTTTGTAGTTTTGTTTTCCTGTACATTACATTGAAAGCCAGCTGTCCATTATACACTGCCAAATGTGCCTCCAGTTTGATCGATTGATTGATGTTTTACGTCACACTCAAGATTATTTTACTTATATGGCGGCGTTTCCAGGTTAAGTGGGGGAGGAAACCGAGCTCATTGTCCGGAGGAAACCCTCAACGATCGATGAGTACCTGGCAACTCGTCCACATACGGCGACCAAGTGAAATATCCACTCAGAAATTGTTCAATTTTCATTTATCGGTAGAAAGGTCTGAGTGAACTGAGGGACGTACACTAACACACTTGACCACCAAGGCCCCCCCCCCCTCCCCCCCCCCCCCCCCCCCCCAACTCCAGTATGAAGAGTTCCCAAAACGAAAATATTACATTTTGAAGTTGATTTATTCATTGATTGATGTTTTACACCCCATTCAACATTATTTCACTTATATGGTTGCCTGGTTTAGTGGGGGAGGAAACCATGCACTGTGCCCGGAGGAAACCCCCACCTTTGGCGAGCACCTGCTAACTGTTCCACATACGGAAATATACTATGGAGAAATGGTTCTAAACCATAACAAAAATGGTACTTAACATGCATGTTAAGATTTTGTTAATAAACCTTGAGTTAAAAAGCTATAACCGTTAGTTTGGTCCCTAATCGTCACGCTAGAATCTAACATGTATTTTAACATCACAAATCCTCATAAACGTAACAGTTTTGTCATAAAATATGAAAAGAAATTTGACCACATAAAAAACGCACAGCTTTGGTAACTGTAATGAAAAAAATATTAAGTATAAAACAGTTATAAAAAATTGCACAACCTAGGCAATTGGAATAAAATGATATAGTGTCAACAATAAAATGTAAAAAATCTTTCAACTACATGTGTATGCATTTTTCAAGAACAAAAACATTAATAAAGAGCTTAAGAGCTATTCTATGTACAAAGTATTTTTTTTTTAAAAGAAACAAAAATAAAACGATTACGCAACGAACATAGAATAACATTTTTAAAAAGCTTTTTAAAAAGTATTCCTAAAAAAAAAATTCAGTAGCACTGTTTATTAAGAAATAAGTTTTTTAAAGTTACAATATCAATTTTTAAAAAGCATCTTTTAATGGATTTTCTTTCAAAAATGAACTAATTAACTTTGATCTTAGTTTAGTGCTTGTGGTGGTTGTCTTAGCTCGGGATTTTCTGGACCTGATATTGGAAGTTTTTCTCTTTAACGCTGCAGTATCATCATTGAGGCTTAAGTGATCCCCAGACTGTCCATCAACATTAACTTCTACAGCCATGTCTTGGCTTTCATTCACAGCAATATCGTTTAGGTTTAAGTGATCCCCAGACTGTCTATCAACATTAACTTCTACAGCCATGTCTTGGCTTTCATTCACAGCAATATCGTTTAGGCTTAAGTGATCCCCAGACTGTCTATCAACATTAACTTCTACAGCCATGTCTCGGTTCTCATTCACAGAAATATCGTTTAGGTTTAAGTGATCCCCAGTCTGTCTATCAACATTATCTTCTAAAGCCATAACTTGGCTTTCATTCAAAGAAATATCGTTTAGGTTTAAGTGATCCCCAGACTGTCTATCAACATTAACTTCTAAAGCCATGTCTTTGCCTTCATGCATTTCAGGATCCTGTACATCAAAGTATACGTTCAAATCTCTGTTGCTTCCATCACTCTCTAAAAAACGTAACACAATCTCTTCACTGTCATTCACTGAAGTATCCAGGACCTCTAGCTGAGCCTCAGAAACCTTTTTCTTGCTTTCATCCTCTGTAATTTTTAAAATATTTTCTTTGCTTTTCTCAGGAACTTCGACTAGATCACTTCGAAGTCCAGCAGACAGGGGAGGATCCCCAGATGCTATCAATGCTTCGGACAGGGTCATTGAGGAGATTGATGACCTTTCAGGAAGAGTCACTGGTTGTATTCCAGCAGCACCTTCAACACAATTATCAGTGATCCCCACTGGTCTAGTCATCACAGTTATATCTAACAAAATGGGGTCCAAAACCTCAGCAGATTTGACAGTTTCTTGACTCTCCAGCTTATTGCCCTTTTTTGTTTTTTTAGCAGACTTCTTGTTCATTTTATTGTTACTTTGACATGTAGAGTAAACATCTGGGGAGCAACAGTGAGAAAACTTTCTTTTTACGCTCCTTACAGATCTCTTTGAGATGACGGGCAAAGGAATTGTTCCATCTTCAGGCTTGGCAATGTGGCTGGATGATGACACAGATCCTTGTTGAGATGTTATTGAATCCATTGTTGGCTCAGAATTGTCAACTTGGTCAGCAGACGCTTTGCGTTTTCTTGGGGCAGATTTAGCTAATGGCTTTGCAGTGTTTGACAGCAGTGCAGATAATTTTCCAACTTGCAACTTTCTTGTAGATTTAGTTTCAAAAGATGGTAGTAAATTATCTTTAGGTACTGGCTTCGCTGTACAACATTTCCTATTTGAAGGCAATGATCTGACACTCTCAGAGTTTATTTGTGCTTGAATTGGAACTTGGGCATCATTGATTCTCAACACCATGCTTTTATCTAGACTTCTTTTACGAGTTGAGCGTTTGCTTTTAATCGGCAATGAGGAAGTCTTTGGGACAGATTTTTTCTTGCGATCTTTGGTTTTAGGTTGAAAATTCTCATTAACTGAGCCTTCTTGAACAAAGTCAGCCTTTATTAGATCCAAGGTGGTCAGCATTGGGGGGATATCTGTTCCAGCTTGACCTGTTCCAGATTGACTCAATTTTTGAGCATCTGTGCTGCTTGCATCTAAGTCATTTCTCTCAGCTATTGGAAGTGATTTTGTCTGCTGTTGAATATCTTTTCTTACCTTAGTCCTAGGTCTTCCTCTAGCTTTCTTTTTCGGGGGATCTGGTATGAAAGCAACAGCAAGGGAATTTGATTGAAAATTAGACGACACTGAAGAAGTTGTATCTTGGTGAGCCAGTGAAAAGGAATTCAATAAAGACCCCTTCTCTTGTGTGTTGAGATGAGTTATTGGTGTTGATGGAGGCAGTGCCGCCATTTCCATTGGAGATGACAATGTTTCCATTGGAATGTCACAATTGGTCGTAGATGTTATTTCATATTGCTGGTTCTTTGGCACTTGATTGTCATTTCTTGTTAATTTTGACTGGTTCTTTGGCACTTGACTGTCATTTGTTGTTAATTTTGACTGGTTCTTAGGCACTTGACTGTCATTTGTCGTTAATTTTGACTGGATCTTTGGCACTTGACTGTCATTTGTTGTTAATTTTGACTGGTTCTTTGGCACTTGACTGTCATTTGTTGTTAATTTTGACTGGTTCTTAGGCACTTGACTGTCATTTGTCGTTAATTTTGACTGGATCTTTGGCACTTGACTGTCATTTGTTGTTAATTTTGACTGGTTCTTTGGCACTTGACTGCCATTTGTGGTTAATTTTGACTGGTTCTTTGGAGTTACTCTGCTTTTAGCTGTTGAGTTTGACTGCCTCTTTGTTGTAACCTTACTATTTCTAGCTTTGGGCGGATTCTTTTGCGTCCCTTTCTTAATTGTCGTTGGTTTGGATTGATTCTTTGTTGCTACAATCATATATTTGGGTGAATTTGATTGATTTTTTTGTGGCACTTGTTTTTTTGCTGCTGATTTTGACCGTTCCTTTGCTGACACCTTTGCAGACTTTGACTGTTCCTTTGCCGACACCTTTCCATTTGCGGACTTTGACTGTTCCTTTGCCGACACCTTTCCATTTGCGGACTTTGACTGCTTCGTGTGCTTGCAAGTTGTCGCTGATTTCAATTGATTCTTTGTTGGCAATTTTGACTGGTTCTTTGAAGTCACACCCTTAATAGTTGGGGATTTTGATTGGTTCCGTGGTTTAACGCTCTTATCATTTGGGGATTTTGATTGATTCTTCAATTTCACAACCTTATTTGTTGATTTTAAATGATTTTGTGCCACACTCTTATTGTTCGTTGCTTTTGGCTGCACCTTGGGTATCGCATTGGGGCTTGTTACAGATTTTGATTGATCTTTCTGCACCATTTTACTTTTTGTTGATTTTGGCCGGATCTTTGTCACAGGACAGTTATTTGTTGGTGCTTTTGACCTTTTCCGTAGTCTTGATTTTGAAATTGGCTGTATAAGTGGTGTCTCATTTGATGTCTTGTTCTTTGGATCATTCTTGACATCCTCGCATGAAGCAATCTGACAAGGGGGATTTAAATAATTTGGATGAAACTCTTGGACAATTTGACAATCTGGATGAAGTATTTCCTTCTTAAGATGTGCAGTGTCTGTGGTAATGTTACAGTCTTTCTTTATTGCCTGACCAGACATTATGGCTTTGACAATCATTTCCCCAAACACGTAACTCATAAACTTGAACACGTTTTCACTGGGACAGCGACCTGTAAACAAAACAGAATTAAACCGGAATGAAATAAGAAAAAGATGGTGTGATACAGTGAAATCTATGGAAACTTTCCAAACCGATAGTGTACCCTATTTCCTTAGGCACTAAATTAAATGTTAAATAATGGACGCACCTCCCCCCCCCCCCCCCCAAAAAAAAAACGGAGACCTGCATGCACCAGCATACACAGGAGGTTCAGACATTTAAGATTTTTTAAATCTACAATCAATTAAGAGTTCACCTAAAGTAGGAATTTAATTTCGCAATTTAAAAAGATTACCAGCTTGGTTTGTTTTGTTTTTTTAGAAAATTATTTCTTAAAACTACACTGAGGAACATAAACCATGTGAGTCCTCCCCCTTCTCCGGGGTAGCTTCAAGATAACACAGGTGTTCATTGTGTCCACAGCACTACATAATTTATTGTTTAGCTTTCATTTATGGACACTAAAACACACGGGCACAGGGAAAATCTTCTTGTCTAAAATAACCATGGAGACAAGTTTCTAATTGTAGCTTTCATTGATTGGCTGTTGTCGATGTTTTGAGGGGGAGCATCTAAAACACATGCAATGATGGATTGTTTAGTGTGTATTTTGTCACACTTAAGATCATTTCATTGATGCAGTATTAAATTTTATTGGGAGGAATTTGACCTTCTGTTGATCAAGGTCAGTCAAACAAAAACGCAATCCTAAAAATTTTCAAAAAAAAAAAGGAATAAAAATAAATACATACCTATATTTTGATCAAAGATGATTTCTATTTGAGCCAGACCATCCTGAACATAAAGCTCATCTGGGATCAGTGGTCTCAAACTCTTCACAACAAATGCAATCATGCTTCTGAGGGAAGCTTTGCTGTTGGTGCCATCCTTCTCACTGGCAAAAGACTCAGCAACATCCAACTGATTGTCCAAGGAATTTGGAAACGGGTGATCTTTTACCAGATTTGCCATCAGTTCATCAGCAGATCCTTCACTCTCAGAGGTTCTGGTGGACAAAGCTTTTGGAGTATTTGGTTGACTTTGGAGAAGAGAGCCTTTGCTTTGACTTTCTACTGTAGTTGATTCTTCGGCATATTTTCGGCCATCATTGCGAAGAGGATTGTGTTTTGGAAATACGCAGTTGCTGCAAGCTGTGGAAGTTAAAATCGTGGGAGTGCATTTGCCTTGACCTTCCGCGATAAACGGTTTATCGCTTTTATATTTATAGCTGCTAGAAGGATCCAAAATGGGAAATACTTTTTTGCTAACATCTTGGGAGGTTGACCTTGGGTGACCTAACATTGTATCCCAGACAGACCAGACACTCTTAGTAGTACTGTGTGTATCTTTAGTTACATTTGCACAAGTTGTAGTGATGTCTGAATGGTTCACTTTAGTTTGGGCTTTGAATACTTCATCACGTTGTTCAACATCACTTTCACCAGTACTAGTCAGGGTTTCACTTGTATCGTATGGCCTACCTTTAGAATGACCCGCTGTTGCTTGAGGTTTTAGTGTCACAAGATTTAGGTCAATATTAGTTTGTCCAGTGCCAGTTAGTCTTTCCCTAGAACCACGAGAAATGAATTTTGGACGACTGGTCTTTGCTTCCAGATTTGATATCAGTTCACAATTATCAAGATCCCTTTGGTCAACATCATTATGGTCGGTGTCAATAGGTGTTTTGAATGTGCCATGACGATCACCTTTCAAATGATTTGACCTTCGATTAGGTTTAAAAATCCAATCACTTTCTTCCCCATCACTTGTGTTAAAGGCATCTTGTTCATTACCAGCTGGTATTTCACTTGTGGCAAATGTAATGACTTTAGAATGATTCGACTTTGTTTGCGGTGCCAATGTTTTATCATTTGGGTTAAAGTCACTTTGGTCAACATCACTTTGTCCAGTGCTAGTTAGTGTTTCACTTGTGCCACAAGTACTGACTTTTGGATGAATAACTGTTGCTTTAGGATTTTTGTTCTGCTTTAAAATGCTGAATGGGTTTCCACTGACTTTCATTTCCTGACCCCTTATTTCATGCAGCAATTTTAGTTCCACTTCACCAGGAATGTCACTCTCTTTGGGGTTCATTGAAGATTGTTTATGTTGCCGGGATTTGTAAGACAAATTGCTTTTCTTGCCCATGTCAGCACTGTTAGCATTTTGAACTGAACTTTGAACCATAGAAACTTGTTTATTTGAACTTTCTGAATCCTTTCGATGATTTGCTTTTTCTGGTTCTCTAAGAACATGCTTTTTTGTAGAAATATTTTGTCTTGTATTTCCTCGAGACGTCTTTTGGACAGCTGATTGTCCCTTTGTTGGAGAAATAAATAAGCTTTGTGAAGATTGAGAAGGATCAGAAAGCATCGGAGAACAGGATGGGATCGATGTTTTTTGCATTTTACTTTTATGAAGACTGATGGTTGAGCATACCTCTTGACTTTGATCAGGGCTCCACCCTGTGCTATATAAAGTAGGTTCACTTTTACCTTCAATGGAGGAGTCGTGGCCAAGCGCTTCGGCTTTACTTGCTGTTGGAGTGCCAGGTGATTGAGGTGGTTTAGGAGGACTTTGCCAAGTGCTGTCAGGTGTTATTTTCAGTCTGTTATCTGAAGATCCTTGAGGTTCTTCCTCATCTCCTATTGAAGAGATTTTGGCTGGTTTTACACGTTTAGGCCCACAAGTTGGATAAGCACCATGGTTTCTCTGCAAATCTGACTTCGGTCGCTTTTTCGGTACTCTCTTTGTCTGTGGTTTTAAGCGTTGATTCTTCTCCTTCTGCAACAATTGCCAAAGACTACATGACATTGGGTGCGTTATCTTATCCCTAATGCTTACAAGAGTAAATGGTTTACAAGCCAAGTGCCGGATACTTCTGGTCTGGATGCCTTGGCTGAAGAAATAGGAGGCTAATTGTTTTAGAGATGAACAAAGGATGAGACAAGATTTACAAGTTTGCATGTCCACCACATGCAAGGCTTTTAGAACAGCTAATTCATAACTCTCACATGGATGGGTTTGGATTTTCAGCTTCGAGGTAATTTTGTCCAGTTTCTCGTAAGTTAATGGTAAAATCTGCCGCTGCACCAACTCTGACGAATTAACAAAAGCCTTGTTGTTCTTAAAAAATGCAAACAGTGTAACTGAGCCATAAGTCACTTGATATAAACTTTCAGGAAGGGTCAGAGAATCTTTTAGCTTTGCCTCTTCAAGAGTTCTATTCATATATCCTTTCTTGGCTGGACACATGGCAATATGGGATGGTGTGTCACTGCCACTATCATCTGAAGAGGAATTGTCATTCAAAGGACTAAGTTTATTTGAATAATCTACCTCTTTGGGACTCAGCAGTTGTTGAGACTGACCAGATAATTTTTGGACATTTGGTTGATCCTCCTGTTGACCAGAAAACGTTGGACTACAGGAACTTTGTACAGTGTTAGACTGAATGTCGTTGTCATTGATAACTTTCTGGACTTGTTTGATATCACTAAACTTGTCATTCATTTGTTGACTAGATTCTCTGATCTTTTTTGGGCTAACTGGTAAATTTTCTACGGGTATCAATTTCTTTGGAGATTTACTCATATAACTTGAGATGTCATTAGACTGACCAAATCCTCTAGACCTGGTTTGGATTGGAATCATTTTCTCATTTCTCAGGTCAATGTGTTTTTCTGTTGGCTTAGATGCAATCTGAAGACTGATATTGATGTTTGAGACATCTGTCGGTGAACCATTTGATGAGTTTTGATTTTCTTTTAAGTCAGTTGATTCTTTTTCAAAAGAGGTTATAAGTCCCATCTGTCTCAGATCGGCATATAAGTCTTCTACTCCTTTGCTTAACACTTCGTCTTGTAGCAGGTCAGAGATATTGTGTTCAGAGAAACTGTTTCCTTGTGACATGCCCCCTTGTGACATGTTCCCTTGTGAGGTGTTCCCTTGTGATGTGTTGTTCCCTTGTGACGGGTTCCCTTGTGACATGTCCCCTTGTGACATGTTCCCTTGTGACATGTTCCCTTGTGATATGTTCCCTTGTGATGTGTTCCCTTGTGAGGTGTTCCCTTGTGATTTGTTCCCTTGTAAGGTATTCCCTTGTGACATGTTTCCTTGTGACGTGTTCCCTTGTGACGTGTTCCCTTGTGATATGTTCCCTTGTGATGTGTTCCCTTGTGAGGTGTTCCCTTGTGATGTGTTCCCTTGTGACATGTTCCCTTGTGACATGTTTCCTTGTGACGTGTTCCCTTGTGACGTGCTCCCTTGTGACGTGTTCCCTTGTGAGATGTTCCCTTGTGACGTGTTCCCTGACATTTTACTTTGAGGAGTGTTTCCTTGTAACGTGTTTCTTTGTGACGAGTTCCCTTGTGACGTGTTCCCTTGTGACATATTCCCTTGTAAGGTATTCCCTTGTGACATATTCCCTTGTGAGGTGTCTCCATCAGGTGCATGATTCATTTTGCTCGGTTTGTCGGGTAACAGTTTTATACAACCTGAGGACAAGTATTGCAGAAAGCTCTGTGAACTTGACTCATTAATACTTGAGCTTCCTTTGGCAGCAGGATCAGATAATAAATTGAAATCATCATCAATATGTGACACATTGTTTGTCAAATAGAACTGTCCACTTTCCTTGTCTTCCAGTAAAAGATAAACATTTTTTTTCTCATCAAGGTTAATAGAGGTTGTATCACAGGACTTATTGGAGTTGGGAATTGATCTCCCTTGAAAATCCTCAGAACCAGACCTGTTAAATGGCACAGCTGCTTTTTCAGCCAACGGGTGGAGATGCCTCCTTGAGGAATAGGTAGCAGAAGCATCTTGAAAAGGTGTTGGTGTGACTTTAGTATGACATTGGACTGGTAGGGAGGAATCCATTGATTGTAATGAAATTCCATTAGATGATAAAATTCCTTGAGATGATACTGGAACCTGTTGTGCCGGCCTTTGGATGCCTGGTGATGAGGCAGTATTTCTTTGTATGGTTACTGGCATATGGCTAATTGGCATCGAAGCACCTTGTGAAGTCCTTTGTGAAAGCATTGCAGGGCCCCATGATGGCATTGGGGCACCATGAGGCATTGTGGCCCCATTAGGCATTGGGGCACCATGAGGCATTGGTGTATCATGTGAGGACATTGGGAGATTAGAAAGCATTGAGTTGTCGTTGAATGACATAGCGTTACTGTCTGGCACCACAAAGTTTGATGGTATTGGGGCACCATGGGATGACAAAGGGGTTCTATGCGAAGTGACTGAGATTGGAGTAGAACTGTGCTCCATCACCACTGATGTGTCATTTGATTGCATCGGTGTATATTGTGAAGACACGAAGGTACTAATAAGAGGAATGGACATCTGTTGTGATCTGGAGACATTTTGAGAACGCATTGAGCTCCGTTGTCGTGGCATTGAAATACTTGACGGCAGACACATATGTCGTGCTGTTGAGATATTACCGGAGAGGTTAGGCGAACACAGCTGCTGCACAGAGTCATTGTCACAGGGGACATCATGCATTAGCATTGGTTGATGTTGAGCTGACGTCATTTGTCCAGAAGATAACATATTATGCCTCGATTGCATAGACATTAGTTGGGGTTCGTCAGAGGAGTGCTGCAAAGGCATTGGCATTTGTTCCCTTTGCATTGGCATTTGTTGGTGGGACATTAGAAAATGGGGAGATGACTCTGGCTTGCAATGTGATGTTCTGTACATATGTTGTGATCGAGAAGACATACCTTGTGAAGCCCGTGGAATATGTTGTGATGGTACAGATATCTGTTGAGACTGGAATGGCACTAAGGATTCAGAATATTCTGATGGTTTGATGAACTGCTGAGATGGCAGGCGTTGCGATGATATTGACATATGTAATGGTCCAGGCAGTTGTTGCTGCATCACTGGCATATGTTGGGGCGAGGTAAACCCATGTTCTGATTGAGGAAAGTTGCGTTGTGATGATAATGGTGGTTCAAGAAAGGAATGTTTCTTGTTATACTGGGTGGACATCTGACCGTCAAAGTGTATAAAAGGGTTCATTTTTCATCTGAACACCTACAAGAACATAAAAACAATTCAGTTTTAGCTTATGACAATTTTAGCTTAACAAAAAAAAACTGAATAGTTCAGTTAACAAAACTGCACGAAGCTGCCAAATTTAGGACAAGTTTAGCTTAACACAATCAAAAAGTTATCCAAGAAGTACAAATACATCCTGTTCAGAAGTTAGGGAAACCAATTTACAAGCTAACTAGAACTAAAACCACTAAAATTAAAGCGACATGAGCTGCCAAAATGTTGATATTTTGACATTTAAACAGAATGTTGAAATTATTGGCTATTTTTCTCAAGACGTATAATTCAGAAGCTTTTTTTTTAGTTTTCTTGGAAGAAAGGTAACAAAAAAATAAAATATCGCCCTCCTGCCGGCCATATTGAATATGCAAATGCGATGAAAATGAACGGTGCATAACTAGACCATAGGGTGATAATGTATGTTCAGTTTGAATAATATTAGACAGGTAGTTTTCTTGGAATAAAGGTAACAGAGAAAAACAACATCGCCCCCTGGAATAATGATAAGAAGTTTCATTCAAATTTGGTTCAAAAACAACATTGCTTTCAGGCGGTCATATTTAATAAGCAAATGAGATGAAAATGTATGATGCACAACTAGAATATATGGAGATAATGTGGGCCAAGTTTGATTAATATTGGACAGGTAGTTTTCTTGGAATAAAGGTAACAAAGAAAAACAACATCGTCCCCTGGCGGCCATATTGAATATCCAAATGAGATGAAAATGTATAGTACACAAGGCTATAGGGAGATAATGTGAGCCAGGTTTGGTGAATATCGGACTGGTAGTTTTCTTGGAATAAAGGTAACATAAAAAATATAAATCGCCCCCTGGCGGCCATATTGAATATGCATATTAAAGAGATGAAAATGTACGGTGCACAACTATACAATAAGGTGATGATGTACGTTGAGTTTGAATAAGATTGGACTGATATTTTCTTGAAATAAAGGTAACAAGCGAAAGTTTTCTTGGAATAAACGTAACAAAGAAAAACAACATCGCCCACTGGCGGCCATATTGAATTTGCAAATGAGATGAAAATGTACGGTGCAGAACTAGACCATAGGGTGATGATGTATGTTAAGTTTGGTGAAAATCGGACTGGTAGTTTTCTTGGAATAAAGGTAACAAATAAAACGATATCGCCCCCTGGTGGCCATATTTAATATGCCAATGAGATGAAAATGTACTGTGCAGGCTGTTAGCTGTTAGCTATTGACCCGTCTTATGACGGGTAATTTCAGATTAGGAGGGTAAAAAATAGACAAGGCGGGCTTGAAGAGGGCACAAATTTCCAAACCCCCCCCCCCCCCCCCCCCCCCCACAAAAAAAAATTATGCGGTATATAATTGCAAAACAACGTGACATTGAACGGACTGCGAAATGAGCACGGACACACGGTAGCGTTACAGTAAAGGTACCAGTCAACTCGTACTTCACAGGCTTGTTCGCTCGTCAGTGACAGTTGTCGTACGGGCCGTAGCAGTATGCCGAAGTCGTCGATAACATATTTATTCCGGCATACTCGAGATCCTTCCAATGATGACATTAAAGATGATTTGGATGGTGATGAGTCATAAACAATTGAAGATACAGATTTGTCAACATATCAACAACAACAAGTTGTTTCAATACAACTAGCACTACGTCAAGTGATACTGAAAGTCGACCTCCAACTGCCTCGTGCTCTTCCGAGAAGACACGGAAACTAACTACCACTACCAGGAAATTTTCTCGGTAATGGCTGGACGAGTTCAAATGACTAAGATATATCAAGGAAAACAATTGCATGAATTGTAGTCTCTGTAAAGTCCACCAGATTGGTGTTTGGTCGACTGGGACTAGCAAGTTCTACATTTGTTTTTGTCATAAATTTCTTGTTTGATTTTGCATGGCTTGTTTGTCTTTTGTGTTTTTTCATCAGATTCGGAATTATTTTATTGAAATTTTCAGAAAGTTTGAGACCAGTTAATGAGGATTAGATGTTTCACTGGCGGAATTTAACTTTGAGAAAGCTACCTCACATTTCTTGAGGAGTAGCAGACGACCGTAGATATTGCTAAACCAATACATTTTTAATGATATTGATAACAAATATGCTTTTTCGAAGCATTCCATTAAGCATTATTCCATTTCTGTTTCTGCAAGTTCTGCAGATCTCAATTGAAGTAGTTTGCAGTATTGATAATGGTTCTTAACTTCAAATTTATGAACTGTTTTTCTATTTTCCCCCATCAGGTGGATGTGAACTACTGACAGAAGAGTTAATAAATATATTATTATAATTTCCTTAATTTATGTTAATCTTTACTCAATGTCTCCGGTTCTAAAAATGTGGAAATTCTTATCTGTTGGTACAGATTACATAATATTAGTGCAGAGCCACAGGTAGCAGCAATATATTAAAATACATAATTTATTGCTGCAGCGAAATAAAATAAAACTAAAATGAATGAATATTTTTAGCTTGCAATTGTAGTGTACTTTGTGTATCGTACTTTACTAATCTTATATTGGTTCACATTTCGCAATTTCGCTGAGTAAGGCGTAGACTGAAGCTACCCAATTTGGACACCCTATTTGAAATTTCTGGCTTACAGCCTGGTGGGTAAGTTAACTCAGGGTTCGTACTCTAAAGATGGAAATTTTTTCAAGACCTTTTCAAGACCCTTTTTCAAGGTATTTGCAAGTAAAATTTACAGTCTCTCACGCCTTGTCAAACATAATCAAACATACTCAGGCGACATTACTTGCGCGTTGATAGAAAAAGTGGTAGTGATTCTGCGCTATTTAAAGATCGCTCTGAAACTGTTGCCGGATTTTTTTCACTTTGTGACTTGAGTATGTCTAACCTATTGAGGCTGTGAAATACTATGTAACAATGAAACATCAGACCTTTAAAGGGGCATGAGCTGCCAAAATGTTGATATTTTGGCGTTAACACAGAATGTTGAAATTATTGGCTATTTTTCTCAAGACGTATAATTCAGAAGCTTTTTAGTGCTTATAGTCTCGAAAATGTACGATTAAGTATTGTTTTGATCTAACTTTGGCTTAGAATGAATGAATGGTCGTCCCGGTTATTTAAATTTTGTTTACATTTCGAACACGTTTTCGGTTCGTACAGGCCACATACTGTATGGATTTTCTTCATTCCAACGCCAATCATTTAGTTTTTCGATGGCCTTCAAAGCCTCTTACTGTCGCGACGATCAGAAATGATGCAAAAAGTGTGAATTTCGGCAGCTCATGCCCCTTTAATTATATAAAGCATGCAAAATAAAAGGAATGTTATCATATGTAATGGCCATTTCCAGTTTTGACGAAGTCACACAAGATAACACAAAAGCCATACCGATCAGACCAATGCTGATAAAGGGTCTTCAGGGCTAATATTTGAAAAGATTTGCGAGAATCTAAGTATATAAAGCTCTCTGTTTAACATGCATACACAACAGCTGTGTTGGATTTTGATAATGTTTTCCCTTTATAAAGCCATCAAGCAGAAACTTCAGTTTTAGTTAATTATATCTAAAATAAAAAAAATCTAAAAATGTGTATTTACTAATTGTTTTATAAATTATACATAAAATTTTATAGCTCAAAAGTCTGTTTTTTTTTCTCCAAAAGCTAGGGTGTATGCTACACAAAAACATAGACCTAGGTCTACATCTCTCAGTTTATTGAAAAAAAAAACAACAAAAATAATCCAATGATTATGATGACAACTATGTATTTGATGTCCGTGTTGTTGTTGTAACATCATGTCCGTTTTTGTGATAGTTTATTTCATGCCAAAATTTCAATACTTTTAAAGTGGTCTTTTTCAACTGAACTCACTGTGTTCAAATGAAACCACTCACAAAGTTCTTGGATAGTTTTTTTTAGCAGAATTCAAGGGAAGTCAAAAAGAGTTAGCCGAATCTTAAGTGAGTGGTTTCAGTTTCATAATGTCGGATGAACAACACTCACTCAGTCTCAAGGGTGAATCTAACCCGAAGTTTTGCTTTCAAGCTGATCAGCGGCAGCCATACCTTTACCTTAAAATAAAACCGACACACTTGATTTTTCTTCAAGACCTTTGATACTAAATTCAATGTACTTTTTTATTTTTCAAGGTAATTCAAGGCCTTGAATTTATTTTTTCCATTTTCAAGGCTTTTCAAGGTTTTCAAGGTAGAGTGCGAACCCTGTTAACTTGCCATATATATCAGTCGATTACGGCATTTAAATATCTTGTCTGTATAGGTAAACTAGTACACGAAAACAGTCCTAAGTTTTCAGATCTAGGAATGACAAACTCAAAGACCCGCACTATCGTACCGTTGCTCACAAAGATAGGGCTTTTGACATACTGAAATTTGTCCGCAGATTCATTATACAGGTAATACCACTTTATTTGTAAGTGCATGTACAGTACATGTCTCAAGACATTTAGATTGTTTTGGGTGGCAAGTTTTAAGTCTAAATTAAGAGCCCTAAAGAAAATCGTAGACCTAAGTGCTAGTTGTGGCAAACGTTTATTGCAATGTAAAAAGGTCTTGTTTAGCCTACCTATAATTTCAATAATATTAAATGCCGACAGGCACCGCGTTATTATGTTTGGATATTTATTAATGAATCGGTACCAATAAATGTAAAAAAATTATTAAATAATGGAGTCAGACCTTTACTTAAGTGAAGTAGCTTACTTACAGTCTTCTGTTTTCAATTTATAAGTCATGTAATATATTAACTCTGAAATTCAGCGATATCAAGAGATGCTCAAAATAGCTGAAATTGCATGCCCACCTAACCGAGAAATCTGCGCTCTGCAGATTTGTTTTTTTTTTGGTATTTCTCATAGATTCACATTAACAGCCAAATATAAAATGTCACCCTTTAGACCGAAAATCCGCGCTACACACCCAGCTAGATATTTGACCCGAGCCCCTGGGGGCCACAGGCCCCAGACCCGTGCTGATCACATCAAAGTGAGACACCCCATTATGTCTTTCTGGCTAACACCCTGATTTGGACTTTCTATCTTGAATAATAAGCGAATAACAGACCAGACAGTTATTCAAAAAAGCGCCCCCTGGCGGGTAATCCATAAACTAAAGCTACTACTATGTAGTATGTACCATCCTGAGTATGTGTAGCAAATTTGGACTTTCTATCTTGAATAATAAGCGAATAACGGACCAGACAGTTATTCAGACAGTTATTCAAAAAAGACCCCCCTGGTGGGTAATCTATAAACTAAAGCCACTACTATATAGTATACGTCATCACTAGTATGTGTAGCAAATTTGGACTTTCTATCTTGAATAATAAGCGAATAAAGGACCAGACAGTTATTCAGACAGTTATTAAAAAAGCGCCCCCCTTGTGGGTAATCTATAAACTAAGGCTACTGCTATATAGTATACGTCATCACTAGTATGTGTAGCAAATTTGGACTTTCTATCTTGAATAATAAGCGAATAACAGACCAGACAGTTGTTCAGACAGTTATTCAAACAAGAGATCCCTTAAAGGGATCTTAACGCCCGCGTTCATCTATTCATATCAAAGATTGTTAATATATAGATTGTGGATATAGGAATTGGGGCCTACATAAAAAAATCTTATTCCAGGGAGATAACTATTGTTGAGGAAAATTAAATTGTGAATTACAAAGTAAGCTCCCCTTTTTGGTTTTGGTTGAAAACAACATTGCCACCTGGTAGCCATCTTCAATATGCTAATGAAATGATAATGTACGGTGCACAGCTAGAACTTAGGGGGGTGATGTGTGTCATGTTTGGTTAAGATCAGGTCAATAGTTTTCTTGGAATAATGATAATAAGTTTCATTTTCAAATTTGGTTAAAAAACAACATTGCTTTCTGGCGGCCATATTTAATAAGCAAATGAGATGAAAATGTAGGGTGCACAACAAGATCATAGGGAGATAATGTGGGCCAAGTTTGGTGAAAATCAGACCAGTAGTTATCTTGGAATAAAAATAACAAAAAAACAATATCGTCCTCCTGCAGCCATATTGAATATGCAAATGAGATTAAAATGAATAGTGCATAACTAATCCATAGGGTGATAATGTATGTTGAGTTTGATTAATGTCAGGTAATTTTCTTGGAATAAAGATAAAGAAAAACAACATCTTCCCCTGGCGGCCATATTGAATATGCAAATGAGATGAAAATGTACAGTACAAAACAGGGCTATAGGGAGATAATGTGAGCCAAGTTTGGTAAAAATCGGATTGGTAGTTTTCTTGGAAAAAAGTAACAAAAAAATTATATCGCCCCCTGGTAGGGAGTGGCAGCCATATTGAATATGCAAATGAGATGAAAATGTACGGTGCACAACTAGACCATCGGGGGAGATGATGTATGCTAAGTTTGATTAAGATTGGACAGGTAGTTTTCTTGAAATAAAGGTAACAAAGAAAAACAACATCGCCCCCTGGTGGCCATATTGAATATGCAAATGAGATGAAAATGTACGGTGCGCAACTAGACCATAGGGTGATGATGTATGTTGAGTTTGATTAAGATTGGACTGATAGTTTTCTTGGAATAAAGGTAACAAGCGAAAGTTTTCTTGCAATTAACATAACAAAGAAAAACAACATCTCCCCCTGGCGGCCATATTGATTATGCAAATGAGATGAAAATGTACGGTGCACAACTAGACCATAGGGTGATGATGTATGTTAAGTTTGATTAAGATTGGACAGGTAGTTTTCTTGGAATAAAGGTAACAAAGAAAAACAACATCGCTCCCCTGGCGGCCATATTGAATATGCAAATGAGATGAAAATGTATGATGCACAACTAGACTATATGGAGATAATGTAAGCCGAGTTTGGTGAAAGTTGGACTAGTTTTCTTGGAATAAAGGTAACAAAAAAAGCAATATCGCCCCCTGGTGGCCATATTGAATATGCAAATGAGATGAAAACGTACAGTGCACAACTAGACCATAGGGTGATGATGTATGTCAAGTTTGATTAAGATTGGACTGGTAGTTTTCTTGGAATAAAGGTAACAAGCAAAAAGTTAAACAGACAGACAACGGACCACGGAAAAGCAATTTGAATAAAAGCGCCCCCTGGTGGGTAATCCATAAACTAATGTAATAGTATCATTGAGTATGCCCCCTTTGGAGAAGGGTGTTGTTTGGAGAGATGCGCATTAATTATCACTGAAGGTGATACATGCCCCCGCCTAGCAGGCACAAGTTCATCATGAAGTAGAGAAATCGATTCTGAATAACCTCTACATATAAAGAATGTACGAGTTGGTGAGATGCTATAATGAGCAGACAAACATTGTAGTATACTTATAAAAAAATTTCAAGAGAAAACGTCAACCCGTTACAAAGATAACCTGAAATCATAACTGTTTTCACGAGGTCTAGGCCTACAGTGGCGCCACCTATGAGCAGATTTTCTTGAACGCAATCTCATCCGAGGTATTGTGGATATACATCATATAAAAAAAATTCAAGAGAAAACTTCAACCCGTTACAGAGATAACGTCCGGAAACCTCAAATCATAACTGTATTTACGAGGTCTATGGGCTGCAGCGGCGCCACCTATGAGCGGATTTTTTCGAAACACAATCTCATCCGAGGTATTGTGGATATACATCATACAAAAAAATGTCAAAAGAAAACATCAACCCGTTACAGAGATAACGTCCGGAAACCTCAAATCATAACTGTATTTAGGAGGTCTATGGCCTGCAGCGGCGCCACCTACAGTGGTGTAACTTAATTTTTTTCAGTGCTTGCCATCAGGGCAAGTCAGCCACAAAATCAGCTTGCCCGCACTCAAAATCACTTGCCATTTCTGATGTTATTTATTTTGTACTAGAAACTTAATAGCTCTGAAATCAACGGATCGCCACTTGTTGTTGGCGGACATATATTTGACGTGACTGTTTTTCTGAGAAATGAATAAACAGTAAATACATATATGTAGGATGCCAAAATGTATTGTTTTGCAATGTACTTCCAAAATTTGTCCAGTTAATTATAATTAAATTATACCAGGCACTAAACTGACACCAATGTAAGAAATCTGAAACTGAAAAGCGTCTGTCTTTGTTTCGTTTTTTTCTTATGGCCAGGAAAACTATGTGAAGTGGATTGGTTGGTAACAAACTAATGCATAAAACTTTTGCGAAATATATTAAGCAGAAATCATGTCTTGGTACTGTTTTAATTGGTTGGTGTAACAAATATGACTCCTTCCCCTGCAAAATTTTGTCACAGATTGAAGTGATAGAAATAGGCAATGAGTGGTGCTATTGGGCTTTTCATAGCTGATTTTGCCAGGGAAATTTATAGGCCCTACTTGAAACTTGGGTGATTTTTTTTTATTGCTGTCTAGTGGGATAGTCATAGTGTCAACATAGCTGATTACATCAATCCCATAACACAGTAATTCAGTACTTAATTCTTGAGAAAATAAAATTGAGTTTACCTGACTTCATAAAGCACTTTGATACAGATTTGTATTTTGTTTTGAAATTGAATTGTTAAAGGAGGGGAAATCTCTAGAAATACATATGGATTATCGTCGATAACAACCTTCAAAGTGCTTAAAACATTTCACGTCAATTACCTCCAGTGACTCTCAAGCTAATAAAAACAGACAGAAGTATTTCCTTTCAGTGGCTTATCTGTGTAGCCATTTTTCCGTTTTAGTATGACGCGATGTTGGTGTAGCTATTTTTAGATCAATACTGACGTATTTTTACCGCTCTCTAATGTATAATGGTAGATTTAGATCCAAAAAAACATGAAGTGGAAAGATTGTCTCCGAATATATAGGTCAGTATGCAACCGCACGCCATTGCTTAGCCAGCCATTGGCTAAATTGCATCAAATGACTATTCTATAACGCACTTAAATTTGTATTCAACAATAATTGGATAAAACTAGTGAAAAAATGGTGGCGGCCTTGTGAATGGCCTATGGAGCTTATTCTCTATTGTAACGCCACCTTCAAATTTCAATTATTCGCTTACAAGGGGATAAAACATACATTGGACAGTTGTTTTGGACTAAGTGAACTCTACTCTTTCCATCTAAACTAGTCTAAAGCTTAGATTTTCTTTCCCTTTAAATAAAGTCAGAATAACACGCACCACGTGAGGCCATCTCGCTGAGCGATCTCACAGTCAAAGACTTTGATAAAGCATTGTCAACTTTGAGAGTGTATTCATGATTTCATAACAGTTACAGGTATCTGTTGACCCCTGTGATGTTTAAACCACATTTGAATATAATTCTGGTATTTAGACTAAACAGTCTATTACACATATACAAAGCAGGAAGCTGCACACCGTATAATGTCATAACTTTTGACAATTTGAAGCACAAGAAGCTGTAGACCTATAGCTAATTTGATTGGATGAAAAGGGCTTGTCAGTCAGACAAAAAAGTTCCATGTGAGGAGTATCCTGCCTGCATAAATTAGTCTTGTGAAGAACCGATCTTGAAGTCGTTTTGAAAAAAGTTCATCATTTACATAACAGAATTGACCCTACGCGACGCTCCGCCTACTTATGCTAATGAGGTCACCTCGGACAAACATTGGAAGAAACATGGCCGCTAGTGGTTGAACTGTGCACGGTTCTTACCGATAACTTTCTGTCTGCAGTTCTCCAGAAGCGCACGACTGTATTATAGTATAATAAAACTGTCTGGGGAATATATATGCACGATGTACTGGTGAAAATATCGTTTACAGCGAGTGAAATCCATGTGCCTTCGAGTATTTCGGCAAGGTGAAGACTGAGGGTGTTTTCGATGATTACTCCGTCGTACGAAAAAGTGAATCATGAGATTTCAACCACCGATATACATCTGACAGTGGTGCTATGTAGATGTGCAATTGGGTAAGTAGATTACAAGAAAGATAAGGAATGTATTCTAAGTCATTGAATAAATACTTAAGCTTAATGCTGTTCGATTACGGCTTAGTGACGATGCGTCAAATGGTTGATACCGATACAACAACAACTGTCAATGTATTGTATTTGTAATCCTGCGAAGATATGCCTCGTAGACCTGCTGTCATCAGTTTTTCCTCTTACTAATCAACTGTTTTGTAAGTCATTTGGTCTGCATAGTAAATAGATCAGTTTTGTATTATGAGAACTAGGTCGTTCAGCTGTTAGTGTTACTGTTAGTGTTGATGTATAAAATATAATTGAATGAATACTCTCAACACAACATTTGTTATTGTCAGTCATAATTTAAAAATTAATACTCCAAAATGATATATTATTGTCGATATGTGATATTACAGAATAATAACTCCAAAGGATTAAACTCATAAAGTTGCTGAGCCCAACTTAGAGAAAAAAATTACATGTTAGAGCACACTTATAATTTGCTTATTTTGCTTTTTATTTCCTTACAGGCCCCTTTGGTATTGCCAAAAGGCGACGTTTCCTTAAAACAAGAGGTGCCTCGGCCCAAAGTACAATACCGTAAAACACGGAGACTGGCAGGAAAGTGGAGGAAAATGCAACTTACAAGTGTTCTTTGATACCAAAAGAGGTCGGAGACTTTGACGGTCTCGAGTTTTCCAAAATTTAAAACCCCAAAGCTAATAGGTATAAACTCCCTTTTGATGACTAGTTTATGGAACGCTTACAGATAGAATCACCAGCGAGGTGTTCTTCTAGGAGACTCAGACTTGGCATCATATTCATGACTGGCCTCAAGATATAACCTGACTTTTAATTTCTATGAACGTTTTTTGATGCAAAAGCCATAATTGTGAAAACCAGATTCTGCACATTTCACAATTCATAAAGAAATCCCTGTCTGAAAACTGCTCCCAAATATTTAAAAGACATTTTGCCAACAGAATAAATCAGGTGTAGAGCTGATTCAACATCCTGAACATTTCACATAAATACTCGTCGACTTGTACTTACTGTTCCCCATTCTGTGATTGAATTGTTTACCAGTATTGAAATAATTCAATCTAATCTCGATTTTATGCAAAATATATTTTTGTTTTGAATTCACAGATTTTTATTTTGACTTTGTTAGCATGAAATAAAGTTGAGCAGGATAAATTAAAATACCATAAATCCAATCAGGCAGATATGCATTAACCATGCTTAAGGAAGTATGTCTTTATATTTGTACCATGGCGTGGAGGAAAATAATTAAATTTAATATGTGTGATATGTTTTTCTTTTAATAAATTTGATGGTCACCAGTTTGAAAACTTGTGCTTACAGCATTGTCTCCAGAGTGTAGATTCCATAGATGAAATCTAACTGAGGGCTTAGTGAAAGACCTACAATCTAAAAAGCTGCTTGACTTCCTGAAGTTCCTGGTATATTTTAGTTGGCCGCCATCCTGTCAAGCTTTAGATTGATGGACAGATTTATTAATAGATGTTTTATTTTCGGCATGCTGAAGATTATTACCCTCTAGATAGTGTTTGCCAAGTTTAATTTAAAGTGGCATGAGCTGCCAAAATGTTGATATTTTGATGTTAAAACAAAATGTTGAAATTATTGGCTATTTTTCTCAAGACTATAATTCAGAAGCTTTTTAGTGCTTCTTGTCTCGAGAATGTAAGATAAAGTATTGATTTGAACTAACTTTGGTTTAGAATGAATGAATGGCCGTCCCGGTTATTCAAATTTTGTTTACTTTTCGAACACTATTCCAGTTTGTATAGGTCACATACTGTACGGAATTTCCTCATTCCAACGCCAATCATTTAGTTTTTGGATGCCCTTCAAAGCCTCTTTCTGTGGTGACGATCAGTAATTATGAAAAAAGTATCAATTTTGGCAGCTCATGCCACTTTAATTTAGGTGACTAAGTAATACTAGTACCTTCTCGGCATGTTCAACAACAAAACAAAGTATTGAAAAACCTCACAATCTGAATCAGTGAATGTTCGTATAAACGGTATATATTTGTACAAATTGTGTACCTTTCATGTACTGATATGTGATATCCACAGTCCATAGGGAAAATGGCAACCTCACCAAAACTTACTCTTCCATTCATATTATGAAATTAGCCTTTATTTAGTCCAAGCTGAATCTTTTTTGTCAATGACGACAGATTTTCGTTTAAACTTAGTTAAATCTAACTCGAAGTGCCATTTTTTTTACCGTAGGCCGTCACGTCTTCGCATTTTGGGGTATTCTAAAACTTAGTAAAACTAAAAGTTTTTATCCACTTTCGACAGCGAAAAATAGGCAATATAAAATGTGGCTTTAGCTACGGGGTGGCGGAGAAAAACTACCGTACCCTAAGTATAATTACTAAAATAGACTATCTATCGACTATACTCCTTGATCGTACCGGTACCCTATGATACGGTCGGAATATATCGACTGTCCGAGGAAAACAACCGTTAACAACAGTGTGTAACCGTTCTTTTTGGTGTGGAAATGATCAATAATCATCATCCGACTAAATACTTTGCCGTGTCAAAATGTAAATAGCAGATAAACGTAATTTCAGAAGAATCCGTTTGACACGCATAGCATTATTCGATCGCCATTTTTCGTTTTTGTTTGTCCGAGGTCGGTCAGGAACTGGAGGTGTGGCGGAATTCCGGCAAGCTGATTGGTCGATTCGCTCGTGAGGGGCGGAGTCTGCGTAGGGTCAATTACATGTGGACCAGCCGCAGCGTATATTGGTAGAATTTTAGAACACACTAAATAAACAATAAGCTGTCCTTGATAGTATGACAGCTTGAAAGACAGTGTCCAGAAACTGTGTTAGAAAATTACTTCAAATTTTTTACGTGTTTATCGCTTTACGCGCTGTAAAAAAAACCCACTTACGGAGTAAAGAAATGATTAAAAAAACTTCTTGGGATAAAATTGAGTATAAATTCTGAAGCTCAATGATTTATAATAAAATTAAAACTATGCTAAATACAAATTTTACCGAAATTAACAGGCTTTTTTTTATAAGCTCAAATCTACTTGCACCTGAGGGCAAGCGGTTGCCAGCATTAGCTTGCCCTGCAATGATTTTACTTGCGTTTGGCAAGCGGGCAAGCGTTAAGTTCCACCACTGACCTATGAACGGATTTTCTCGAAACACAATCTCATCCGAGGTATTGTGGATATACATCTTACAAAAAAAATTCAAGAGAAAACATGAACCCGTTACAGAGATAACTTCCGGAAGCCTCAAATCATAACTGTATTTATGAGGTCTATGGCCTGCAGTGGTGCCACCTATGAGCGGATTTTCTCGAAACATACTCCCATCCGAGGTATTGTGTATATACATCTTATAAAAAAATTTCAAGAGAAAATGTCAAGCCATTATGCAGATAACGTCCGGAAACCTGAAATCATAACTGTATTTACGAGGTCTAGGCCTGCAGTGGCGCCACCTATGAGTGGATTTTCTCAAAACAGAATCCCATTTGAGGTATTGTGGATATACATCTTATAAAAAAATTTCAAGAGAAAACGTCAACCCGTTATGGAGATAACGTCCGGAAACCTCAAATCCTAACTGTATTTATGAGGTCTAAGCCTGCAGTGGCGCCACCAGACCTATGAGTGGATTTTCTCGAAACACAATCCCATTCGAGGTATTGTGGATATACATCATATAAAAAAATTTCAAGAGAAAATGTCAGGCCGTTATGGAGATAATGTCCGGAAACCTCAATGCATAACTTTATTTACGAGGTCTAGACCTGCAGTAGCGCCACCTGTGAGCAGATTTTCTTGAAACACAATCTCATCCGAGGTATTATGGACATACATAATATATAAAAATTTCAAATGAAAGCCTTCACTGGTTTAAGATTTATTGTCTGGAGACACTTCGTACGTACGCACGGAAGGACGGACGTACGGACAGACCAAACTCTATATGCCCCCCCCCCCATATAAATATGGGCGGGGGCATAAAAAGCGCCCCCTGGTGGGTAATCTATAAACTAAAGCTACTTCTATATAGTATGTACCATCCTAAGTATGTGTAGCAAATTTGGACTTTCTATCTTGAATAATAAGCGAATAACAAACCGGACAGTTATTCAGACAATTATTAAAAAAGCACCCCCTGGTGGGTAATCTATGAAGTAAAGATACTACTGTATATAGTATACGCCCTTGTAAGTATGTGTAGTGGGTGGCTTATAAATATACTTAATTACAGTACCCAAGTTTCTGGGATAATGCACCATGAAGAGTATGAAATTAGGCTTTACTTTAGAACTCTTTGCGTAATTTACTCGAATAATACATGTAAAATAAGAACGTCAGGTGAAACTTTTTATTTCTTTTGTAAAAGGGCACTGATAATCGAAAATAGGCACTCCTAAAAATTTCAGGGGGGGGGGGGGGGGGGGAGGGGAACACCCCGTTTCCCCTACTGGATCCGCCACTGCTACATACAGTGATCTAGTGAATCCACTCGGAAATATTTTAATTTTCAATTTGATCTGATTGAGATAAAACGTGTTGGAGTTAAAAGCTGAAAGAGTAATGAAATAGGATATTTAAAAGTAGCTGGAAATCTGAAAGCCATAGGCTGTTGGGTGTATTTAAATTAAAAGCCTTTATTTTTCATTAGGCTGCCTGAGTTTGATAATAATTCCTGTGAGTTTTTAAGAAGAAAAAAAATGAAATATTATTGAATGGGGGTTTTATTTGCTTACATATGGTAGTGGTGTGTTTTTCAAATGAAAATAGTCTTTTGTAACATATTTTTTCTGGGATATGCCTACTTCTTGTAATCAAGTTTTTGCTACATTTGCTAAAATTAAAGTAATTAATTGATTTTAGCTACAGGATTGCAGAAAACTTCAGTACCGGTATATTAAATATTTTTCTTAGATTGCTTTTTTCAGAGCTCTACTTAGCAGCAGGTAACTATACAACAGAGAAGCAGGATAGTCACCTGGGGCTAAATATCATGATTATACCTTAATTCAACAAGTTAAATCCGACTTGTAATCTCCATTCTGATATTTGCTGGTCGTCGGAATTAAACGGCTCTGACACGTTTTCTGAACAGCTGTTTTGGAAAAATATTAAACTTTACCTTCAGTCAGAATTTGTTGTTTCTTAGATCCCTGTGATGACAACGTGTTTCACAGTGTTCGACTGGTCTTTATCAGTAAAATTACTGAAATATTTGTTATTTTGTTACCGGCCGTTAATAGTCGTTTCTTTCAAAAAAAAACATGGTCACACACACATCGAACCGTCAAACCAAAAGAACTTTGAGGGAGGCAACTCTATTTCAGAGATCTCATAAATCACTGAAGCAGACAAATCGATACCATGTGGCTGCCAAATATGCAAAACGGCAATCACAGACTTTTTTATATTATATATATATCAAATTGGCAGGTAATTTTACTTTTACATAATTTGAAAACAACCTCAACCCTCTACAAACATTGGTGCAGTTGAACTCAACCATAGCAACCGATCTCGGTCATGCGCAAAAAAGGCTGCCTTTTTTGGACAACCCATTTCCCCCGTTCCTCTGTAATCGGTTCTGTAGCATTACCGGTTGATATAGAATAGGTCCGTCACCTGGAACTTACAGTAAAACACCTAGTTTCCATTCAAATATTCTGTATAATACCTTAGGGAACTCCATAATCGGAAAATCAGTCTTTACTTGCACATTTACTAAATTCACCGATTTCACTCTATGCACAAGCAATTTCAAACATTGGCCTCGCCATCTTTGCTTCGTTTAATGCATGAGACAGGACATCCGACAATGTACGAGCTTGTCTAAATACTAGTCTCTCCGTCAGTGTATCAACTTCAACATACAGCTGATACAGCGATAGGGCTCTACATCAACGCTATCGACCTTTTTATTGAATATTTACTGTGACTTCAGTCTTCAGGGTTATTTCTTTTTTAATTTATGTTCGTTATTAAAAATTCATAAAGAAAAGTTAACTTGGGGGGTTATAGGGGGGACTTGCCCCCCCCCCCCCCCCTGACGATTATAACATATTTACGGTGACCGATCATTTCTCGCCCGTAGGCCTACATGTATTTCCTTTGTTCTTTATTAAAAATTCATAAAAAAAAGAAACAGAAATCTCGGGGGGTTCTAGGGGGGCTTGCCCCCCTGATAATCATAAAATATTTACGATGACAGACCATTTGTAATTGACAGAAGAAGTTTTCAAAGTGACAGACCTATTCTATATCCTGTCCCTAATTGCGGATAGTGAATTCCGCCCTCACGACATAATGAAAATCAGATTATTAAACAAGCAGGCAGGTAAGGAATTCACTTTTGGTGAATTAAATTTAGATTATACTTGTTTACATCTATTAATTATATTATATAATAAAATCAGTTATCACTGGGTAGATTATATAAATTATAATAATATATTGTGACTTAACTGAGATTATATGAATTAACGCTAGAGATTTGCATGCAGCATATATATATATATATATATGTACAGTTTCATTCAGTCCTGAAATTCTTACCGGGTACTTGTTTTTCATACTAATAATAAAAATTAATATATTATTAACTTTTTGCTTGTTTGTTAATGTTTGCAGTTAGCTTATTTTGTTTTGTGTATTCTGCCCTAGTCGGGTGTTCATACAACAAATCTTGAAATTTAATTAAATCTATAAATTAGCCCCAGTTGACTATCCTGCCGTTCTGTTAAAACTTTTATATACAACAGGCATGACATTGACAGTGTCAGTATGGCAGCAGTCAGATAGAATTGGTACCGTACCACCACCAGGGTTTACGGTTATGAGAAAAGTGCTCCTGAATATTTCCGAGTGACAACAGAGGTCAAGGCTAAAAAACGAATCCTCATACGTACCTTAATAGATTAATAACATTGATAAAATCATGTTAGACTTCAATTGTAATAAAATCTTCACATTTGGCTTCCAATAAAACTTGTTACTTCAGACTCCCGCCACGAGTTAGACAGCTTCCGGTAATGTTATTATCTCCCTTACTTTGGGAAGTTGACGTGTTGCTGGAAGCCTACCGTAGCAAGAGCGTGTTGAAAGTAGATAAAATGAACTGACAGAAACTCACAGAATACATCGATAAAAACAAACGATATATCTAGAAGTCTCTCAGAACGGATCCATCTTCAGGCAGCTATAGTATATATATATAGGCCGCCCATCATCAATATCTTGGCAATAGAGTTTGAAGAACTTCAACTATATACAATACTATAGCACATGTAGCCTACATGATATATAACTGTTTCCCTGTGCCCGTGTGTTTTAGTGATCATAAATATATATCTATCCAGCGTGTAGGGACCCCAAACCCTTAGATTAGTAACGCTATACTAACGGTAACATATGAATTTTAAAAAATCGTAGAAATAGACAAATAAAACAGACGCCAATTTATAAGCAGCATTGGAGCTCTGCAAAAATTTGTACCTTTTTTCTTAAATTGAGATTGTCAACACAATAGTCAATAGGAGAGCTTGAATTTTACCAAAGACTTACATTATATTGTATAAGACTAAAAAGTTTTTTTTCTAATTTTTACTTATCGAGAAAACTAGCCCATATATAGTTTACATAACAAGTATTTTAACGAGAAAATATCAGCATTTTGGTACTTCGTGCAACCGAATCACACACGTTTAGTTTTTCATCGAATGCGGATAAGTGCTGTCCTTTCGCCTTATTTTATAATATACGCCTATTCTACGAAAGCCCAAAGGGCTCAGATTTTGAAATTCGAAATTCAAGATTGACACTTAGCCTAGTTAATTAAACAATCACTGACACCTTTTAAATTAGTTTTCACCAATCAAATTATTGTTAACACTATAAATACAAGGACACAGAGCAAATCATGTTGGTTAAAAATGGAGAAGCAGATGTTTTATCATCGTCGGAACCCACGATTAAAACTTACGCTCACGCTCACTTTACCCGTGGGACAAGTGGAAGCAGATCCGTCGTTTCTAATTTAATATGCATGTTGACTTTGATTGGTTCCGCCACAAAACTGTGGCGGAAATTTCACCAATCAGAATCCGCGTTACGTAAGCATCTATGCAGTGTTCAAAACAAAGATGGACGACGTTTCGGTTTACACTTCAATTCGACAAACGTGTCTCCAAACTGAAGAGTTACAACGTTTATAAGAGAACTTTTGATTGGTCCGACAGTAAATGGGCGTTCCCAGAAAACGAGGCTTTCAATCTCAGTTGTCCCAGGGGTAAAAGGTGAGCTTGTTGAGAATCTAACCCTGGGTATCCGAGGATGATGTTTTATTTGATGTTCTCAAAGGGTCTCCCTACAGGATGCGAGGCGCTGTATCTTATGTCGACTTGTCTTCGAAATGGCTTTGGTCCCTTTTGGAAGGTTGGTTTGATATTTACAAAGTGTCACCCTATATGACCAGTAATTGTAGGCTCTTGAAATCCCCATGGCCACGGCGCGGTTTAGATTGATTAATGTTTTACGTTGCACTCAATGCTATTTTACTTATATGGCGGTGTTGCCAGGTTTAGTAGGAGAGGAAACCCAACCCACTGTCCGGAGGAAATCCTCGACCATCGGCGAGTACCTGGCAACTCTTCCACATTTTTAGTTGGTCTGAGTGTGATTCGAATCCGCGTCGCATCGATGCAAGGTCTGTGTGGGACCCACTGGACCATCGAGTACGTCTCCGCGCGCGTTTTAAAAGAAGGTAGAACTGGGTAGATTTAACTTTGCATTGTTGGAGAAGATGGTCCAGGTGTGACCAGATCTTATTGGGGTCAGATCATATGGAATACACAATGCCCCCCCCCCCCCCCCCCCCCCCCAATCTTAGTAAAGGCCACTTCACGTTCGGCTTCGGTGTGCAAGCTTTCCTTTTATTCTGAATGTAAAGCTGAAGATTTGAAAAATTGTATATTTCCACGGGCGCGCTTTATCTGATTTGAGAAGGGGTGGGGAGACCTTATACATAGATCCTCCTATGGGATGAAAAGTTTGTTGAAAATCATTAACTTGGATCTGTGCACTGTAAAAAATCTGTGTAAATCTACCCCAACAAGAAATGTATTCCATGACCAAGTTTTACCTCTAGCCTAAATATGATGTTATTTGACGGAAATTTAAAAAAATACTTTATTGGTGCAGTTTTATATAGTTCACACTGTAAAACCATTTGTTATTTTGAGAACTACACTAGCTTCAATCACAGTTGAATGTAGGTAACAAGGACCTTCTTGAATGAACAAATAATTATGTTTCATAAATCGTAAAAGGTTATTTTAGTATACATTTTTACGAGTTAGTCATAGATGCTGTGTTAAGCTTATACGTGCATGGGATGAACACAATATCTGACCGGACGCCTATAATAAATTGTCTTAACATTATTAAGGGTTTATAGAACATATTTAAGCATATATCTAACTGGGAGACCATATCTTAGGACAAGAGTTTAAGAAACTCATAATACACCATTAAGGGAAAATTCATTGTAGCACACGATCTTCATATTCATTATTTAAGACATGCTTTTAACATAATTTCGACTGAAAGAATCTGTCGGTCGACTAAAAAAGAATGAGACTTGGTAAGTTGTAAGGGTGTACATGTATACACGAAGAAGTCTTTGAAAAGCCTGCACCGACCGATAAAATCATTGGTGTAGGGAGATCCGACGTCTCACTAGAGGGATGAGACGCAGGTTGGAAGCTAATAGAGGCTATACGAACTATTGACCTTCTGTTCTAAGGATGTGTTCTGCACACTCTAAGTGATATTTTTACTTCAATATGTTCGCCGTGTGAAGCCAGAAGGACACTTACAAGCATCTTTTTATTTTGTTAAAATACACTTTTGATTTGGCTGACGATATCCTGAATAAATTGTATAGCTTATTGATAATGGTGATTTCTTATCGCCAGAATGTTGCACTTTATGATCACAATCGTTTCTGCCACATCAGTTTGCCAACAATCTCCCAACATCAATGATATTATCTGTCGGTGCAGGCTTTCCAGGGGGGGGGGGGGGGGGGGTGCTTAACTTTTTTTCTTATCAGCCTGAAGCCATACTGCAAGAATTAGCGAGACCCTGATTTAATTTTGGTATGAGACACATTGTCTACCTGGAAACTGTTACTAATGTGGCACAGACGGACTTCTGTAGTCACCAAGACATTCAGCCTGAAGGCATACTGCCAGAATTAGCGAGACCCCAATTTAATTTTGGTAAGGGATACATCGTCTACCTATAAACTACATATATTAAAAAGAAATAGTTATAAAGTCATGGAGCTGTAACTAATCTGGCACAGGCAGGCAGAGTGAGTGAGTGATTTGGGTTTTACGTCCTGCTTAACAGTATTTCAGTCATATGAAGACGTTGTTCCCTTGCGTCAGGGCAGATTTCCACTGTTTTGTTTTTACTTGGTGCTGCCTCATCGAGACGACAGACAGGCATACAGACTTCGATATAGTCACCAAAGTAATTCACAAAAGTGTCTATACTGCAAATAGACATAGTACATTGGACAACAGCAATTTCATATAATTTCGAACAGAACAAAAGAAAAAAAAGGTGCTTGCTGAAAAGCCATTTCCTCGAATTATTGAATTACAAAACGCTGGGTGACTGTATTGTAAAATTCCTGACAAAAAGGGGCTTGGCCTCTCATTTGGTAACCATCGTTATCAAAAAGTTGTTTGGATACATTTATACTGTGAAACCACAGACCGATTAACAGCCATTTCCTGAGTTACTGAATGCCAAAAGGTTGGGTGACTGTTTTGGGTCGCCACAAATATGGAAACCCCAATATAATTTTGGTACCGGACACAGTCTACTCATAAGGTCGTTGTAACTGATTTTTTTTTCTAAAAATCTATGCAATAGGTTTAAAGATATAACGCGGACAAAAATACGGGGCGGACAGACTATATATGCCAACTTTAGAGCAGGCTTATAAAAAAAGGTTCTCGAAAACCCTTTCAAAGTGTTTCTTCGGTTGGTTGATTGATTGATTGTTTGGTGTTTTACGCCGCGCTCAAGATTATTTCACTTGGCGGCGTTGCCAGTTTTATTGTGGGAGGAAACAGGGCTCTGTGCCCGGAGGAAACCCACGACCTTCCGCTGGTAACTGGCAACCATCCCACATAGGTCGTTCGAGTGAAAACCCAGTCAGAAAATTTTCCAATTTTTGGACAGAGTGGGATTCGAACACGTTCTTCGGTTGGAAGTTGTGGGATAACCCATCGATCGTAATTTACCGATTGCTTGATGACGTCCCTTAGAAATTACGGGCAAAGCATTTCGGGGGATTGAGGAATGTTAAAATAATTTTAAAATATGGCGGAAGAAATAATACTGTATTGAACAGAAGACGTAGGCCTACAAGGCGTAAAGTTACCATGTGTGGATAAATACAGGTTATGTCATCAATGTTTTCCCATAAAAGAGACATCTTGCTAAGTACCAATAAACAAAATGGCGAACGGAGGTACATTTTACCCAGAAAGCTTTGTGTAATTTTATATGACGTAATCAGACTCGGCGGTAATTGGCCCTGATAAAAGCTGTATATCAAACAGGGGTTTATCAAGGCTCCTTACTCACAGGATCTTTCCTAGAACCCTTCAAGAGCGGTTCTACCTGGAACCCGTAAAAGATAAATGCAAAATTATTGTAAAGAGCTAAATTCATAAATTGACAGATAAATGTAATGGACAATGGAAAACAGGATATTTATTGTCGAAAAACAAATGGAAGTTAAAAGAAAAGCACGAAAACACCAGCAAATCATAGTATTTAGAATAAGTAAATTAAAAGTTTTTAAAATCGCTTAAAAAATATACACGATAATGACAATTGGATGAGAACAAAAACATTTTAATGTAACACTGAAAGTGGTGTGAATTTGATATTAATTTGCAACATGAACATGTGACGATGACGTGAATAATGTAAGCACTAACAAAAGTGCTTTAATGAAAGATTCTTGTCTACAGCTGTAAAAACGTCCATAAAACTTCCGTCTTCACAATACTAAGTATCAAGCGAGAAAAAGTCTGATATTTCTACGGCCTAAGAGTCTCGAGTTCAAATCTCTGAGTGCTCGATGACATTCTGATTCAGTCATAAACCCTATGACAGCATCACCAGTAGCTCTACCTTCATTGTTATAATGCAGTCTTATAGATTCGGGAACAGGGTTGTAACCCCGGAAAAAGTTCAAAATTTCTCCAATTGAAACGGTGTAGGGCAAGTTTTGAGCCCCAAGCATGAAGTATAATGGAGGAGGACGCTGTGGCTGTGGGGTGGGGGTTTGAGACACATCTAAGGCTTTCTTCCTTAACTCTTCCAATTCACTTTCCATTTTTTCTTTTGCAACAACTTGGACACTGACCTTTTTATCTTTCATGGTCTGTTGGTTTTTAGCACTTGCCTTTTGACAGTCACTTGGGTTTACGAATTCCACAAAGGCATCCCCTGTGCATGTACCGTCTTTTTTAAGAACTGGGCTGTAACCTTTCGGGGCAATCTCTAGGCCTTTGAAAAATTCTTCTATATCTTTCTTAGAGACACCAGAGGGGAGGCCGTTTATTTTCACACAACACTTTGCAGCTGCCTTAGGTTTGGTTTCACTTTTTGGCGCTTGGGTTTCCTTCTTGGCTGGAGCTTTGGGTGTTACAGGGGCTTTTGATGTTGCAGGGGCTTTTGCCGGGGTGGAGGCTTTTGTTGTGGCAGGGGCTTTTGCTGGGGTGGAGGTTTTTGATGGGACAGGTTTTTTTGCAGAGGCAGTGGGTTTGGATGGAGTAGGAGCTTTGGCTGGGGTAGGAGTTTGCTTCCCAGCGTCTTCAGGGCTTTGTCGGGGCTTAGGACTTTCTTTGGGTTTTTCAGTTTCAAGTTCTTTTTGCCGTAGTTCAAGTTTTTCTTTGATTCTGTCTATATCTTTAGATTCTGCAGCTGAAACGTAAACTATTCTCCCCACAATTCGACCGTAGTTACGTTCAAGTGCAGCATTAAAGTCACGACGATTGGTAAGTTCTACATATACGATTCCGTTTGTATTACCAGCACTATCTACATCAGCAAAAATGGCTTGGCCATTGTTGGCTATTCGGAGACCCTCAAAATATTTCTTCAAATCCTGTGATGTGGCCCGATGGGCAACATCACGTAACATGATGACAAATCGGGTTGGAGTTGCAGGCTTGGTCTCTGCAGGTGAATCTGCCTTAAGTCTTTTGGGGGAAGAGTGATCTCTGTCGTTAATACGGTCGGTCATTTGTCGTTTCGGTGATAATGGGTAAGCCATGCTGGGATAAGAATCAAGGGCTGCCTCGAACTCCTGAAATCCACATGGTTGGATATCAACACGGCAACCAGCGAGTAGTCGTCCATTGGCTGCTAAAGCCTTGTCAGCTTCCCATCTCGTTGAGAATTTCACGTAACCCAAGCCACATCGCTTTCCTTCATTATTGTTGATCAACTTTATACCATCCCTTGGAATTAACAGTCCGTCAAAAAACCGCCGTAACATACTATATGTAATAGAAAGAGGCATGTTGCCAACTCTAACGTGATGTTCTGTATTATTGAACTGGCCAGGACGATCGCCCGGCCCTTCTCCCATTCTTCCCCTTGGAGGAAATCCTCGTTGGTGACTTTCTTTGCGAAAATCAGGGTCTTCTCTGAAGTTGTTATGAAACCCATTATTGTGTGGACGATCTCCACTGCCTCTATTGAAATCAGGATTTCGGCCGATGAATGGAGGTCTGTTGTCTTGGTCTACATTGACTAGACGAGGGAGATCTGGGTTAGGCAAAAGGGATATTCTACCTCTGTTCCCTCGAGGTTGATTTGGAAATTCATTAGTATCCATTTCGTCAGTGCCTGGTGATCCATCGTGGATACCGATCGGTTGCACTACAGGTCCTCTATTGTTACGTTGGTCTTTTGGTGTGCCCTCCTGATGCCCTGCGCTATCCCAGTCTGGGAAACGAGAGGGTTGAGAAGGTGCCGGAAAACGTGCGTTGAAACCTTGATCAACAAATGGCCCTTCTTGCCTTTGGTGGCCCCGAGGGGTTGGTCCACGCTGCTCAAGTCGATTGTCAAATCCTGGTGGTATTCGAGAGTCCTGATCTTTGGAAAAGCTGGGAGGTCCCAGGTCTCCTTGGTCTGGCAGTAAACCGCCCAAAAATCTGTTTGGCGGTAAAGGCCCGCGTCGATCTTGATCTCTAAAGTTATTGACACCTGGTGGAATAAAGTCACTCTTATTCTGAGGTTCACTGCCAGGAAACCTATCTTGAGACATCAGAGGTGGGATTTTAGGATCAGGTCTGTTTGGTTGATCAGGGATGGGGGGATAATCATGTGTATCATTCCGTCTGTTTGTATTAGATAAAGGGCCGTCTTGACGGCTGATGTCCACAATAGGGGATATTTGGGGTCGGTTTGGCGCTGTCCGCCCCATGTCAGGTCGACCCATATCAGGACGTCCCGGGTCAAGTAACGCCCTGTCTGGTCGATTCAAGCTCGGTCGTGCCATGTCAGGCCGTCCGATGTCAGGTCGTCCTATGTCAGGTCGTCCGATGTCAGGAGTTCCCATGTCAGGCCGTCCCATGCCAGGCCGTCCCATGCCAGGTCGACCCATGTCAGGCCGTTCCATGTCAGGCCGTCCCATGTCAGGCCGTCCCATGTCAGGCCGTCTCATGTCAGGCCGTCTCATGTCAGGCCGTCCCATGTCAGGCCGTCCCATGTCAGGCCGTCCTATGTCAGGCCGTCCTATACCAGGCCGTCCAATGTCAGGTCGCCCCATATCAAGTCGTCCAATGTCAGGCCGACCCAAGTCAGGTCGTTCCAATTCAAGTCTGTCAATTTCAGGTCGACCCATGCCAGGTCGACCCATGTCCGGTATTCCTATTTCGGGTCTTTTAGAGTCAGGTTGAATAATTCCAGAGCCGTTTCTATCGGGCAAATCAACAACAGGATATTTCCTGTCAGGTCTGTTCCGTTCGGGTCGTTCAATGGGAATTTCAGATATGTTCCTGTTGGATCGGTCGGAGGGAATGCCACCCCTGTTCCTATCTGGTCCATCAAGGGCGAGATTTGGCTTGCTCCTGTCGGGTCGATCGAGAGGGAGGTTTGGCCTGTTCCTGTCGGGTCGATCATGGGGGTTTGGTTTGTTCCGGTCATTTCGACCTATGGGGAGATTTGGTCTGTTCCTGTCGGATCGTTCAAGGTGAGGGTCAGGTTTGTTTTTGTCCAGTCGGTCAAAAGGAATATCGGGCCGGTTCCTGTCGGGTCGGTCAAGAGAATTTCCAGGCCTGTTTCTGTCGGGTCGATCAAGGGGAATATCGGGCGTGATCCGATCTGGTCGATCAACTGAAATTCCTGACCTGTTTCTGTCAGTTCGATCAAGGGGAATGTCGGGAGTGTTCCTATCGGGTGGACCTGGCCTGCTCCTGTCGGGTCGGTTTCGAGGGACCTCAATTGGGGATATGTCCGGTCGGCTCATATGCATGATTTCAAGGGGAGGGCCATGTAAATCCCGTAGAGCCATGTTCGGTCGATTAAAATCTGGTTCAGCAATATCGGGATTCATGCTAGAAGGATCAATATCTGGAATATTCATGCCCATTTGAGTTACATCGGGACGACCCATGTCATGTCGACCTCTGTCAGGGCGTGATGTTCCAGTATGATCTATGTCAATAGGTCGTCTGTCGGGGCGATTTAAATCTGGCCGAGGAGCATCACCAGGATGCATACCGGGGCGAAAAGAATCATTACGATTCATGTCTCGTAAATCAGGTCGATTCCAACCGGGACGACTGGGTTCTTCATGTCTAGAGGGCCCTCTAGGTTCATGGGTGGGTAAAAGTAGTGGGTCCCTATGTGAGTCTCTATTTCTAGGCTGGCTGAAGCCTTCTCTGTCTCGTGGACCGTCATCTCCATGATCTCTAGGACCTTCTGGAAAATTTTCTGTACCGAATCTTCCTTCCTCTCTCCCGCTTCTAGTGCTTAATCGACCCTGATCGTGACGGTCATCATTACGTCTAGCCCAGTCACGAGAATGTCTAGAACTACTCTGATCCGATGATTTATCTGATGACCGTCGACGATCGTCCCTTCCGCTTCGATGGTCAGTGCGGTGGTTGCGATCGCTTGGTTGACGTCTATCTGATTCCCTTCTGTCTTCTCTATAACCGCCACGGCTAGAAGCGTCGGGCTGGTGACGTGAATTAGGTCTAAAGTCTGATCCACCAGGATGCATTCCAGGAGGATCATTGTAGTCTCTTCTTTGTGGGTCATTAGGACGCCGTGGTTCTTCTTTGGAGAAGGGAGATCTTGATGATGGAAATTGTTGATCTGGACGAAACACATCTTCGAAGTGACCAGGTGGGATTTCGGATTGGTCTTCTCTTCCTCTTGGGTAAATATAGTTTCCGCCAGACATATCAATTCCTTCTCTAGTGTCTAATTCAGGTGGGCCATGTTTTTCGTCTGGTCTTTCCGGGCCACGAAATGGCATGTCGAGAGGAGGTCGATGTCCAGGTGGTAAGCCTCGCTGCCCAGAATCATCCTGTGGGCCAAAGTGAGACATATTTGGCGCTCGCCTTCCTGAATCCATTCGAGGATAATCTTCCAAAGGTATGTTCACGGGTGGTGGTGTGTTTAGATGTGAGATAGGGATTGGCGATGGTCGAGGAGCATGCCCATCTCGGGCTTCAGCAATCACGTTTTGCATTTCAGTCTTACTGCTAAGGAACAACTGAACTGCTGAGTCTTTAAGGTAACCGTTGTTCCGTTGCATTGCAAGTCTGGCGTCTTCATCGGAAGTGAAAGCAATAAAGGCATCACCACGATCTCCGCCAACAATGTGTACTCCGCCATCAGGAATGTTAAGACCCTGGAAGAACAGCCGTATGTCTCCGGCACTGGCAGTCCATGGTAAGCCTTGAAGTCTAATGATAACCGACATTTTGGTGTCTGAAAATAATTGAAAATGGAGAATGTCAGTATTGGATACCTAAATTATTCGACTTTAACATTGTATTTGATTACTAGCATATTGTATATTGTTTGATTACCGTAAACTGGGGCAACTTTTAACGGCGGGGTATCTTTGAACAGTCAAAGATGAAAATCGAAATTTTCGCTATTTGGTAACAAATACTAGGAAAAGAGGTAATAATTATGTTTTCAGCTTTTTCGATGGAGAAAAACAAAATTATTACCACTTTTCTTAGTGTTTGTTACCAAATAGCAAAAATTTCGATTTTCATCTTTGACTGCTCAAAGATACCCCGCCGTTCAAAGTTACCCCAGTTTACGGTACTCGTTTGGACAAAACTGACAATTTCCACTCTATCTTCCGTCACTAGTGTTTTCGCCGAACTATGGACTTCTACGAAAACAGTGCATGTCTCAAGCTTGTTGCGAATAGCTAGTTCTACCTTCAAAGTCAACTCTACGCGTGCCCCGAAGGCGATGAAATTTGTTTCCTAAAAATTGCACCATTTTAAGCATTATTTTAAAATAAACCGAAGTATCTACTCACATATTTCACCTATCCGCGTGTAGCGCTAGCTCTGTAGTTTTCAAAAATGACCGTGAGGCGTGAATCCATGCCCAAGTCAGGCTAAAATTGTTGAAGATCTAAGTGACCAACTCTAACATTGAACTTCCTGTCACTATTCCGCCTCATTTGGACATGCATTTACGCCTCGCGGTCATTTTTGAAAACCCGAGAGTGAGCGCTACACAATACTGCTTTGTAAGTTGTAAGCTGAATTGACCGATTGCTGGATGACGTCACTTAAAATTTACGTTCAAAGCATTTAGGGGGATTGGGGGATGCTTGGACAGACAATTTTTCAAAATGGCAGATGGAATAATACTGCATCGAGAAGAGGACGCGACAGGCGCAAAGTTACCAGAAAATGTGTGGATAAAACACGTTATGTCACCAATGTTTTCCAAAGAAGTGACGTCTTACTAAGTACCGGTAAAGAAAAGGGCAAACCGAGATACATAGTTTACCCAGAAAGCTTTGCGTAAATCAATGTGACGTCATCAGGCTGGGTGGTATTTAAAGTTGAGATTAAACGCAATTAACAATTGTAATAATCTTGAGTTACGTAAGGATCGATGAGAGATAAGTTTTAATATAGGGTTGATAACACGGGTGTCCCTTGCTACTTTATTGCAAATGTGATTATAAAGGTTAGCCTATACCAGTCGAACCGTTCCTGGAAATAACTAAATTAAAGTGATACATCCTATCTCATGTAATCTATAATTTGTTGATGATTAAGCACTTGCAGTGAAGTTCATTCAATTAACATAAATTATATTTGCTAGACTAGACCATGCATTCTTTAAAATCTGGTTGGCATGGGTTTTATAACGTGTGTTGGTTTAGAGAGAGAAGCCAAAAATAACCAAAATACTGATGCCACAAGGCAAGAGCGCTATGTTGGAATGGCAAGTAGATATACATTTATATGTAAAAGTGGTCCAAAAACTGACCCTTCGAGAACACCAAAAACAATCGTATTTTTCTTGTGTCTTCGGCAAATCCCAGAGGTGAAAATCTTGCCTGTCCATGATAAAGCCAGATTTATGCACGGGCGTATCAGAATGTATCCTTCAATCCACTCAACATTTTGCGGACCAAAGTGAATCGTTTATGGCTCCAAGCTCATTAAAATATTGTTTTTTACAATTACCTCTGTGTAAGTTATTCGCCTATTGCGGAGACGTTTTCTGCCTGTGCCTTTGAACGTTAGAGCCCAGATAAAACCAGATTTTTCAAGGGTGGGGGGGGGGGGCACCATTAATCGAACTCAAAAAAATATTATACACCAGCCTGCAAAACCCAAAAGGAACGGGCACAGGGGAAATAGTCTTGACTAAAATAACCATCGATAGAAATGTATTGTTGTATTTAAAAGAGCGTATGCCATTTGGACCGTTATAACCAATCATAAGTTTTTCAATGGCATTTAGAAGTTGGAAGGTTACAATAAGGTCAAGAATTACTTATGGATAACAACTTCTTGGTATATTGGGTGACGACGTTTCGATGTAGTCCTTATTGCAATCATAAGTTGTTGTGATAAACCAAAACCTATATACGATATTTAATTACGTTGAAGACAGACGGGGGAGTTTGACTTTAGTCATATATCTGCCAACACTGTGTAATATATACAAGGTCGGTAAAAGGATATTTAACCAAATATGAGCATGTTTTTATATTTTTGTACGTGTTTCTTAATAGAATCTGCCAACATGAATGAGTGTGTGTGGCTTTATTAATTTGTTACTATAGGCCCTACATGTACGTAGCACGGTTGTGTTTTAAATTTAGTAACGGGGGACCAAGAAAACATCGAAGTTTTAATTATTGTGCAAATTTGTTGCATGCTATTTCAAATTATAGGGACCAGAAGAAGTCACTCTAACGAACACCTTCTCTGATAATTACAAGGCGGTAAAAAAAAAAAAAAAAAAAATTATGAATAAATGGGGGGTTTTGAAAGTTGACCAATTTGCTTTTATTAACTTCACTGGCAGGTGTAAAAAATGACAAAAATATGTTTTGAAAGGAACATTAGCGCGCTTTTTATGAACCCTAAAGAGAATTTTTGTTTTCTCCACCTTAAACGTCGCAATTAATAGCTACGGCTTTATGGCGACTCAAAGACCACCCACCCCCAAATAAATTATGACCTTCGGCTTCACAGACACATTGACCGACATGTATATATAAGCTAATGTATATTTGACAAGTTCCTCCTTTCTAAGCCAACAGGGAGGGGGGGGGGGGCATTAAAGGAACAAGCCCGGAACAAAGATCGTTAAGATGTGTGCCATTCGACCACGTTGTTTTGATATAGATGAGGTTTTCAGATGGCCGTTGGTAACTTTCCAAGCTTCCACTGACCGCTGAATCCTTTGTCTGTTGTGTTTACTGACTGAGGATGGACCTTGGTTATGTGCCCAGTACAAGACCGTTGCGGGTGCGCGTGTGGTGCATTTTCGGCTGTCTGTTTACTGACGGTCAGACAGAAACCTAGTGACAGGTCCCTTAATAACTCTTTAAATGTATATTTTTGGCGGAAAGTCAAAGTCTAGGCCTACTAACAGTCTTTCATCCGAGATTTATCACTATTTTTCTGCTAATCTGAAGGTCAACGCCACGGGGAATCATAAACTTACGCGGTGTCTCGTTTTAAAGCATATATGCCAAGTTTAGGATCAAACCTCCTTTTCAGAAAGAATTGGTTTAAACGTATGTACTGTATGTAAACTCGACCGAAAAAGAAAATGTGACGCAATACCAATAGCTGTATGTACAGACTTCAAGAAAATATTTCACACTACAACCTCCTAGGGAATTAATTAAATTAGTGTTGAAACCGGGCTCTTTGTCAAGAGGAAATTCCCGACGTGCCTTGGCAACTCTACCACATTTGGCGTTGGAGTGAAAAGGCGTCGCTTTTTTTTCTGAATGAGGCCATGGAATCGAACCCGTGAGCCACGAGGAAGAGGCTTTTGCTGGACTACGAAGGCTTAAGTAAACGAAAGAAAAACAAGAATTTCGGGAAACCCAAAATACGCCCGGAAAGGCACAGTCACTGCAGCCATACCAAAACAAATCCTTCCATATATATATTTTTGAATATATGCAACGGGTCCTTCAAATATTAAATCTCATCTGGTGTTAAATGTCCAGGTCTTCAGCTTGGAGTCCAGCTAATTCTGACTGGTCAGTGGGTTCAATCACTTGCTCAAGACATCACTGGTCAGGATGTTTGCTACATTTTATATAGGTATATTTGAACAGAGCCTAATCTCTGAGATGGTCAATGGTGTGTAAATATACAAGTCTTATCTGTTTACACTTACAACCAGGTTTATGAATATTGTCAAAGCAGCTATATTTGCTTTACCATATGGGTAATAAAACTGAATTGAAGAGCCTTTAAAACAGAGAAATAATTATAATTCTAAACTTTTTAGGTTTTGGCCACCATACATGTAGCTATCACTAAATTATCCAAGGACACACCTTCTACCCATAAGCTATATCCTCAGAAAAAATTGTCCAGATGGAATCAAAACTTTGAAAGTTATGGAGCAGAAGGGAATATTACATAATCCAATATAACTCCCATATTATGTAACCAGTGATGTTAAAAATAGTTCGCGACACACCTTCTACCCATAAGGTATATACTCAGAAAAAATTGTGCAGATGGAATCAAAACTTTAGAAGTTATGGAGCAGAAGGGAATATTACATAATCCAATATAACTCCCATATTATGTAACCAGTGATGTTAAAAATAGTTTGCGACACACCTTCTACCCATAAGGTATATCCTCAGAAAAAATTGTCCAGATGGAATCAAAACTTTGAAAGTTATGGAACAGAAGGGAATATTACATAATCCAATATAACTCCCATATTATGTAACCAGTGATGTTAAAAATAGTTCGTGACAAACCTCCTACCCATAAGGTATATACTCAGTAAAAATTGTGCAGATGGGATCAAAACTTTAGAAGTTATGGAGCAGAAGGGAATATTACATAATCCAATATAACTCCCATATTATGTAACCAGTGATGTTAAAAATAGTTTGCGACACACCTTCTTCCCATAAGGTATATCCTCAGAAAAAATTGTCCAGATGGAATCAAAACTTTGAAAGTTATGGAGCGGAAGGGAATATTACATAATCCAATATAACTCCCATATTATGTAACCAGTGATGTTAAAAATAGTTTGCGACACACCTTCTACCCATAAGGTATATACTCAGAAAAAATTGTGCAGATGGAATCAAAACTTTAGAAGTTATGGAGCAAAAGGGAATATTACATAATCCAATATAACTCCCATATTATGTAACCAGTGATGTTAAACATAGTTCGTGACACACCTTCTACCCATTAGGTATATCCTCAGAAAAAATTGTCCAGATGGAATCAAAACTTTGAAAGTTATGGAGCGGAAGGGAATATTACATAATCCAATATAACTCCCATATTATGTAACCAGTGATGTTAAAAATAGTTCGCGACACACCTTCTACCCATAAGGTATATACTCAGAAAAAATTGTGCAGATGGAATCAAAACTTAGTTATGGAGCGGAAGGGAAAGCGGACGCCGGACAGCCGGAGATGATACCATAATACAGCCCGCTTTTCAAGCCGGGCGTATAAAAACGAAAGCAACAAAGGCTTTAAATCAAATAAAAACTCAAATCACAGAGATTATCTGTTCGCAGGCTTACAACAAAATCGTGACATATGCGACAGGGCGTGAGATGGGTTCCTTTCAGTCAGCCAGTAGGCTAAGAGGGCACCCAATGCAGCTTAAGTTCTTTTGTCATGGTTTTTCGAGGAACGAGTCACTATCGTTAGATCTAAATAGTTAAAAGAATAGGCGATAATTATGTCGCTTTCAGGTCTTCTGCTATAACGTTAGGTTACAATTGATTCCTTTCTTCATGTGCAGGTTATATTTCGGAAATTTACGTACGTCAAATACCCTTGGTTGCAGCTAGGTTACTTTGAAAGTGGGCAACCAAAAACTGTCCATATTCTTTAGAAACCCAACAAAAGTGTCCCACGCATATAATACCATAAAGAACCGAAACACATTTTGTAAACGTCCAGTCGTAATCAATGATAATTGAAGTCTTGGAGAAATCCAGATATGTTGGGCCTACCGAAACTGTATCCACATGTCAGTATTTGTGTCATACATTACAAGGTTTATACAGGGGCTAATAACAAACAAACAACTTTTATCGCTGATTTCCGCAAAGGTTTGATTAATGTAGGGCTTTTTTGGTTGTGAGTGGTTGGCTAAATGGAATTTCGGACAGAAACTGTATTCAGCCAAAAATAGGCCTAGGCATAGTTACTGCATAAAAAGTGCAGACTGTCCGATGTAGGCCTATCACTCTGAAACTTCGGGGATTTACGTGCGTGAAATATATACCCTCTGATAGACTGCAGGTCATTTTGAATATGGCGACCAAATAGGTAGCCGTGAAGCGTACAATTTCCAAATCGTCTTGAGGACCCCACAGAAGTGTCCCCGTGATAATGTAAGAGACCGAAACACTCGGTTTGTTAACTTTCAGCTTCGATTAGTTATATAATAGAAGCATTGGAGGATTCCTAATATGTACCGAAACTGCGTCTGTCTGCAACATGTGGTTTTCCGGGCTAAATGAAATATAGGCCTATAATCAAATATCTTTCTAAATGATATTAGAATTTAAGAAATTTATAATTATTTTTATTTATTTTTTTCGTCTGCAGTGAAACATTTTTATATTTACTTTCGACGCCATTTTTATTCAGCCCAAAAATACGGTGATTTACCGTATAAAAAGCGCAGACTGCCCGAGGCGTGTCAAAGCCGACCGGTAGCGAGCGAGGTTAGCCGAAGAGAGTTCCGACTGGCAGGCCTCAATCGTGATGACAAGCCTATCTTTGTGTACCCAAGTACTGACAAATTCTCAGTTGACTCCCTCTGTCACCGTCAATGTATTTAAAGCTTTGTTTATGTTGGTAAAGTAGGCCGACCTACAAAGTGACGTAATTTGTATTACCACGCGGACTCTCCACTGATCTAAAACTCAACAAAAATGTCGGGTCAGAACACACAAGGCTAGTCTTGCTATGCATAGATAGTCGCGTCATCACAATTGTGATAGGCCTATGTCAAAGCCGACCGGAAGCGAGCCGAGGTTTCCACTCGGATAACTTCGGGGATTGACGTATAGGCCTACGTCGAATATACTCGGACAGACTGCAGTGTCATTTTAAATGTGGCGACCTAACGGTAGCCGCGAAACCAGCACTTCCCATACCGGTATCCTCTAGGGGCCCCAAAAGTGTTCAAGTGATATATAAGGAATGAAAACACTATTTGTTAAATTACAGCCCTAATCAGTTATAATATAGGCCCTAAGCATTGGTTGATTGATGGCTTACACTTAATTTCTATTTTCATAATTCGTAAAATGCTTCGATATAGGCCTATACTTCCGGGCGCCATTTGTATTCTGTCCAAAAATACGACGATTAACAGTTTAAAAAGGGCAGGCTCGATCTTCGGGGAATTAAGTACACGAAATATCCTCTGGTTAACTGGCTGCAGGTCATTTTGAATGTGGAAACGAAAAAGGTAGCCGAGAAACGAACACTTCCCATATCCTGTTTTGAGCCCATTAAAAGTGCCACGGTGGTGAGGTAAGGAACCGAAACACTTTATTTGGTAACTTTCAGCTTCGATCAGTTATAATTGAAGCATCGGGGGATTCCTGATATGTACCGAAACTGCATCTTTCTTCTTTGTGCCACAGAACACGTGGTAACTTTATGGATGATTTTAGTATTTGATAAATTACAATTATTTTTCTTTTCTATTTTCGTCTGTAGTAGCCTAAACTATTTGGATATGTACGTCTTGTCGCCATTTATAATTCGCCCCAAAATATGGTAAATTGCCGTATAAAAGCAGACTGCCCGAGGTATGACAAAGTTTGTTTCGACTGGTGCAGGCTGTCATAGAGCTGTCCAGAACTGGAAGTCACCCTATTCATAAAGACAAATAGTGACTTCTAAGGCCATTTTAATCCATGGACCTTGGGTTGCACATGCAGTTCACCCAGGATGTCAACTGAACATTCGACTAAAAACATCATGAATCTGTTGTATGCTCGCATTTTAATTCCTCTCCTGCGCTATAAAGCTAGGGTTACTCCCATCCAGCATTTCAGACAATGAGGGACAATGGTAACAACTGAAGGACACCCGTGGAGGTTATACCAATGGCCAGTTCAGGGTGAATCGGAATCACATGCAAGGAGCTTGATACTAGGCCTACTGGAAATGAACCTCCGTTTTCGTTACTTTCTTAAAGGTTAAATGTAGATATTTCATTGAAATCTGGAACGGATCGCTCCTTAATTACCTTAATGTACGTGACTGTTAGCCAGGCATACGCTTTTGTCTCATATTAGGCCATTTTTGTATGTTTTTAATTAAATAAATCAAGCCTGTATTGTAAATTTTTGAAATCCGAGAATCGAAATTGGTTGTTCGAGGAAAAAAATACCATGTCCTTTGGAGTTCAATACAAAATTAAATCATCAGTAAAACTTAATTTGGGTGGTCCTAAGTTATTAACAGGAACCCTCTAATTCATTTTTTAAAACAATAAACCCGGTTTTAACCCCATTACATTTAATCTTTAACGTTTCTTTTAATTCAAAGTAATTATTCGCGTGTATTGTGAAAACCGGGTTGTTAATTTTTTCTGATAAGTTTAAAAAATGTTTCCCAAGCTGACAAGTGAAAATTCCTGCGCTGTGTCGTGCAAAGGCGTACTCTTGAGATCTCGCGAGAATACAATTGGTTTCCGAAGCATGTCAAAGCCGACCGGAAACGAACGAAGACAGCTGAACAAAATGTACATGCTCCGAGCGCAGAATGGTCCGGGTGGCGTCCATGTCTCTTTTTTTTCTCCTATAGATATTTATGTTCACTAAAACACACGGGCACAGGGAAAATCTTGTCTAAAATAACCATGGAGACAAGTTTCTAATTGTGTTAAAAAGAGGTATATCATTTAGATTTTAGACCTTTAAATACCCCATAAATTGTTGTAACAAACCCAACCTATGATATTTCATTAGGTTGAAGACTGACAGGAGCTTAGTCTTGGTCAGTAGAATTTTCTGGAATTCTTTTGTAACACATTGACAATGGTTACGCATCTTAACTATAAGAACATCGATGGACTATATATAGTAGACTTAAGTTTATTGCATTGGATCCTTTCTTACATATTTCTCCACACGCATCTTCTTTTCTAAAATACATGCAGCCCAAAATGTCAAAAGAATAGGCTTGTTTCAAACTTCAGGCTAGCAAGGCATTTTATATAGGCTATATATACGAGAGAAAATACAACGTATACCTTTCGAAGTTTAAGAAAAGTTGTTAATGATATAACCAAAGACATAAACTGGTAGTTCTTCTAATTTTGATGAATGAGCGTTTATTTATTTCTGAAAGTAAGAAAACGTCAATTGCATGTCCCTATTCGCAAGAAAATATATGGTACGGTATTTATGGGTGTCCAAACGACTGATTTAAGGAGTGCTTCATTGTCTAAAATGTCTAATGCACCCTGCATAGATTAGGGCCTACCACCCAAATAAAGAAATATTCGAAAATGGAGTAATTTTGTGCATATTGGCCTATAACACTTTGATAATTTGAATGATGTTTTGTGGGTCAATCTCGAGTTGTATGTTGCCGAAATTCTAAATTCGTCAAATTCTGAAATAATTAATGATGTCTTACCTCACCGTCATGATTATTTCACTTATATAGAGGCGCTGCCAGGTTACGAGGGGAAGTGAACCGGGCTCTATGCAAGGAGGAAAACCCCCGACCTTGGGCGAGTATAACCAAAGAGAGTAGATTGACAAGAGTGGTCACTTCGTCCGCGCCATGTTGAATTTGAACTGACACGAATCGATTATTAGGAATCTCCTTTCTGTAGGGGGCGCCCTACAGTCGAATCGTGTACAGTCGGAACACCCTTCCGCTAGGGGGCCAGAAGAACAGGCCGGCAATGCTGATTGGACGAAGTGACCATTCTTGTGATGTCAACCTACTCTCTTTGGTATACCTGGCAACTCTTCCCCATACGATTGATTACGAGTATATCTAAAAGTTGTCTCGCGAGAATACAACTGGTCGAGGCCCTACATTATTTATCGTAAATAAAGCTCGAATGGTAGGCTAATCATTTAAAAAAAAACAAGCAGAATTAATATAGAGAACGTGTTTAACCTTAATGTTTTGTTTAATCTATAGACCTACTTCACTAAATTTAATGTGGGTTTAGGCTACTTTTTCTACATATATCTTTTCCCAAAGTTCATCTCATATAGGCCTACCATTCCCGAAACTATAGCATCCTTCAGTTTTTTAAAAGTGAAAATATATCTCATCTAAAGTTTCCTTATTTCTTAGCTATACCGAAAGTGGGAGAGGTTCTATGTACAACCCTCCAGCAAGGGATTTACGGTTACAGGTTCGATTCACAGTCCCTTTAAATAAATAAAATTTATGGATTTCATTCCATACATTGGCGTTATAGGGTTGCTTTCCGGAGGGTGCGTGTCCTTCTACAATCTGTCAAGAAAAATAATCTTGATGCTGCATAGCTCCGGTATGTAGTGTTAATGTGAGGCCAGAAGGGCCAAACGCAACGGAGGGTAGCCCTTAGTAAAATAGGAAACTTCCTGAATGGTTGACAATAAAAAACATGGCCGCCGTGACCGTGGAAAAGTGTTCCAACCAGCTCTAGATATGGATGTAATGCAATAAATCGACCTATAATTCGGCAATAAGGGAATAGATATCAAGACAGAAAAGGTTGGTTATTCATTTAAGGACATTTGTTGTATCAGTGAATGCATTTTTTTTTTTTCAGAAGAATATGCCAATCGAAGATTTACGTTTTTAAAATGGCGACAATTCTACAATCCTGGAGCTCCTAGTCCATTAGAGGATTGTTTTCTACAATTAGTTGCATCAGTGAATCCAAACATTAGCGGTATTTTATCGTAAGAGTGATTGTAATTTTCTCTACTACACCATTCCTGTGAGTGAGAACGAGAAGATTTAAAGTCGTTTCAACAGTATTTTAGTCTTATCGCGGCGATCATTGAAAAGTAGTTTTTTTTTTTTGTTCTTCACAACGAACTTCGATTATATTTATTATTCCAGAAGTTCTGTTTTTCTGTCTATACAACATACCTTGGGTTTGAGGTTATATCTCTATATATCATCTTTACTCAAATATGGCTTATTTTGTTCAAAACTGTGCGCTATTATACTTCAGCATACCTTAAGTGTGAGGTTATCTTGTCTGTACTTCAGCATACCTAAAGTGTGGGGTTATCTTGTCTATACTTCAGCATACCTAAAGTGTGGGGTTATCTTGTCTATTCTTCAGCATACCTAAAGTGTGGGGTTATCTTGTCTATTCTTCAGCATACCTAAAGTGTTTGGTTATCTTGTCTGTACTTCAGCATACCTAAAGTGTGGGGTTATCTTGTCTGTACTTCAGCATACCTAAAGTGTGGGGTTATCTTGTCTATACTTCAGCATACCTAAAGTGTGGGGTTATCTTGTCTATTCTTCAGCATACCTAAAGTGTGGGGTTATCTTGTCTGTACTTCCGCATACCTAAAGTGTGGGGTTATCTTGTCTATACTTCAGCATGCCTAAAGTGTGGGGTTATCTTGTCTATACTTCAGCATACCTAAAGTATGGGGTTATCTTGTCTATACCTAAAGTGTTTGGTTATCTTGTCTATACTTCAGCATACCTTAAGTATGGGGTTATCTTGTCTATACCTAAAGTGTGGGGTTATCTTGTCTATACCTAAAGTGTTTGGTTATCTTGTCTATACTTCAGCATACCTTAAGTATGGGGTTATCTTGTCTATACCTAAAGTGTGGGGTTATCTTGTCTATACTTCAGCATACCTAAAGTATGGGGTTATCTTGTCTATACTTCAAAATACCTAAAGTGTGGGGTTATCTTGTCTATACTTCAGCATACCTAAAGTGTGGGGTTATCTTGTCTATACTTCAGCATACCTAAAGTGTGGGGTTATCTTGTCTATACTTCAGCATACCTAAAGTGTGTGGTTATCTTGTCTATACTTCAGCATACCTAAAGTGTGAGGTTATCTTGTCTATACTTCAGCATACCTAAAGTGTGAGGTTATCTTGTCTATACTTCAGCATACCTTAAGTGTGAGGTTATCTTGTCTATACTTCAGCATACCTAAAGTGTGGGGTTATCTTGTCTATACTTCAGCATACCTAAAGTGTGGGGTTATCTTGTCTATACTTCAGCATACCTAAAGTGTGAGGTTATCTTGTCTATACTTCAGCATACCTAAAGTGTGAGGTTATCTTGTCTATACTTCAGCATACCTAAAGTGTGGGGTTATCTTGTCTATACTTCAGCATACCTAAAGTGTGAGGTTATCTTGTCTATACTTCAGCATACCTAAAGTGTGGGGTTATCTTGTCTATATTTCAGCATACCTAAAGTGTGAGGTTATCTTGTCTGTACTTCAGCACACCTAAAGTGTGAAGTTATCTTGTCTATACTTCAGCAAACCTAAAGTGTGGGGTTATGTTGTCTATACTTCAGTATACCTAAAGTAAGGGGTTATGTTGTCTATAATTTAGCATACCTAAAGTGTGGGGTTATCTTGTCTATACTTCAGCATACCTAAAGTGTGGGGTAATCTTGTCTATACTTCAGCATACCTAAAGTGTGGGGTTATCTTGTCTATACTTCAGCATACCTAAAGTGTGGGGTTATCTTGTCTATAATTCAGCATACATAAAGTGTTGGGTTATCTTGTCTATACTTCAGCATACCTAAAGTGTGGGGTTATCCTGTCTATACTTCAGCATACCTAAAGTGTGGGGTTATCTTGTCTATACTTCAGCATACCTAAAGTGTGGGGTTATCTTGTCTATACTTCAGCATACCTAAAGTGTGAGGTTATCTAGTCTATACTTCAGCATACCTAAAGTGTGAGGTTATCTTGTCTATACTTCAGCATACCTAAAGTGTGGGGTTATGTTGTCTATACTTCAGTATACCTAAAGTAAGGGGTTATGTTGTCTATAATTTAGCATACCTAAAGTGTGGGGTTATCTTGTCTATACTTCAGCATACCTAAAGTGTGGGGTAATCTTGTCTATACTTCAGCATACCTAAAGTGTGGGGTTATCTTGTCTATACTTCAGCATACCTAAAGTGTGGGGTTATCTTGTCTATACTTCAGTATACCTAAAGTAAGGGGTTATGTTGTCTATAATTTAGCATACCTAAAGTGTGGGGTTATCTTATCTATACTTCAGCATACCTAAAGTGTGGGGTAATCTTGTCTATACTTCAGCATACCTAAAGTGTGGGGTTATCTTGTCTATACTTCAGCATACCTAAAGTGTGGGGTTATCTTGTCTATAATTCAGCATACATAAAGTGTTGGGTTATCTTGTCTATACTTCAGCATACCTAAAGTGTGGGGTTATCCTGTCTATACTTCAGCATACCTAAAGTGTGGGGTTATCTTGTCTATACTTCAGCATACCTAAAGTGTGGGGTTATCTTGTCTATACTTCAGCATACCTAAAGTGTGAGGTTATCTAGTCTATACTTCAGCATACCTAAAGTGTGAGGTTATCTTGTCTATACTTCAGTATACCTAAAGTGTGGGGTTATCTTGTCTATACTTCAGCATACCTAAAGTGTGGGGTTATCTTGTCTATACTTCAGCATACCTAAAGTGTGGGGTTATCTTGTCTATACTTCAGTATACCTAAAGTGTGGGGTTATCTTGTCTATACTTCAGCATACCTAAAGTGTAAGGTTATCTTGCCTATACTTCAGCATACCTAAAGTGTGAGGTTATCTTGTCTATACTTCAGCATACTTAAAGTGTGGGGTTATCTTGTCTATATTTCAGCATACCATAAGTGTGGGGTTATCTTGTCTATACTTCAGCATACCTAAAGTGTGGGGTTATCTTGTCTATACTTCAGCATACCTAAAGTGTGAGGTTATCTTGTCTATACTTCAGTATACCCAAAGTGTGAGGTTATCTTGTCTATATTTCAGCATACCTAAAGTGTGAGGTTATCTTGTCTATACTTCAGCATACCTAAAGTGTGAGGTTATCTTGTCTATACTTCAGTATACCCAAAGTGTGAGGTTATCTTGTCTATATTTCAGCATACCTAAAGTGTGAGGTTATCTTGTCTATACTTCAGCATACCTAAAGTGTGGGGTTATCTTGTCTATATTTCAGCATACCTAAAGTGTGAGGTTATCTTGTCTATACTTCAGCATACCTAAAGTGTGGGGTTATCTTGTCTATAATTCAGCATACATAAAGTGTGGGGCTATCTTGTCTATACTTCAGCATACCTAAAGTTTGGGGTTATTTTGTCTATACTTCAGCATACCTAAAGTGTGGGGTTATCTTGTCTATACTTCAGTATACCTAAAGTGTGGGGTTATCTTGTCTATACTTCAGCATACCTAAAGTGTGGGGTTATCTTGTCTATACTTCAGCATACCTAAAGTGTGAGGTTATCTTGTCTATACTTCAGTATACCCAAAGTGTGAGGTTATCTTGTCTATATTTCAGCATACCTAAAGTGTGGGGTTATCTTGTCTATACTTCAGCATACCTAAAGTGTGGGGTTATCTTGTCTATATTTCAGCATACCTAAAGTGTGAGGTTATCTTGTCTATACTTCAGCATACCTAAAGTGTGGGGTTATCTTGTCTATAATTCAGCATACATAAAGTGTGGGGTTATCTTGTCTATACTTCAGCATACCTAAAGTGTGAGGTTATCTTGTCTATACTTCAGCATACCTAAAGTGTGGGGTTATCTTGTCTATACTTCAGCATACCTAAAGTGTGAGGTTGTCTTGTCTATACTTCAGCATACCTAAAGTGTGGGGTTATCTTGTCTATACTTCAGCATACCTAAAGTGTGAGGTTATCTTGTCTATACTTCAGCATACCTAAAGTGTGGGGTTATCTTGTCTATACTTCAGCATACCTAAAGTGTGGGGTTATCTTGTCTATAATTCAGCATACATAAAGTGTGGGGTTATCTTGTCTATATTTCAGCATACCTAAAGTGTGGGGTTATCTTGTCTATACTTCAGCATACCTAAAGTGTGGGGTTATCTTGTCTATACTTCAGCATACCTAAAGTGTGAGGTTGTCTTGTCTATACTTCAGCATACCTAAAGTGTGGGGTTATCTTGTCTATACTTCAGCATACCTAAAGTGTGAGGTTATCTTGTCTATACTTCAGCATACCTAAAGTGTGGGGTTATCTTGTCTATACTTCAGCATACCTAAAGTGTGAGGTTGTCTTGTCTATACTTCAGCATACCTAAAGTGTGGGGTTATCTTGTCTATACTTCAGCATACCTAAAGTGTGAGGTTATCTTGTCTATACTTCAGCATACCTAAAGTGTGGGGTTATCTTGTCTATACTTCAGCATACCTAAAGTGTGGGGTTATCTTGTCTATAATTCAGCATACATAAAGTGTGGGGTTATCTTGTCTATATTTCAGCATACCTAAAGTGTGGGGTTATCTTGTCTATACTTCAGCATACCTAAAGTGTGGGGTTATCTTGTCTATACTTCAGCATACCTAAAGTGTGAGGTTGTCTTGTCTATACTTCAGCATACCTAAAGTGTGGGGTTATCTTGTCTATACTTCAGCATACCTAAAGTGTGAGGTTATCTTGTCTATACTTCAGTATACCTAAAGTGTGGGGTTATCTTGTCTATAATTCAGCACATCTAAAATGATTGGTTGTCTTGTCTATACTTTTTTCATTTATATTTATGTTATGCCTCAGTACTCCTAAAGTGTGATTATATATACATTTAGCTGTTATGAAATAAGGGTTTGGCTATTATTTAATGATTTATATTAAAAGTTACTTTTTCAATTTATGCATTTTTTTTTTGGTGAGTTTTTGTTCATGTGGGTATTTTTGCAACTCACAAGGACATCAATTGCAATTCAAAATAAGATCTTTTCAATCCATCAACATTTTATTTTCTTTTTGGCATAAATTTAAAACATTGTTTGATACAGTGTCAGGTTTATTCAATGTCTGCCATAGATTTTGTGTAATATTGATTTTCTTTTGTACTAGATCAACACTTCAAATGAAGCCACTTGAACTGAAAAAAAGGTTACTAATTTACATTGCAAAGTCCAGTTTAAACAGTTCCAAAACTAGAATTTAAGTGGAAATCGCCGACAGAGCCACCAGGTAGTTTCTAAAAATTGTCTTTAAAACACCTCCAGTTTTACAGGTGAAGGGGTAAGTTTGGTGATGTCATGTACAATAGACACTGCTGTTGATTGATTGATGTTTTACGCTGCACTTAAGATTATTTCACTAAAATGGCAGCGTTGCCAGATTTAGTGGGGGAGGAAACCTTGCAGTGAATGCCCGGAGGAAACCCCGACCTTCGGCGAGAACCTGGCAACTACGGAGACGGAGTGAAAAATCTACTCAGAATTTTTTCAATTTTTATTTGGTCTGAGCGTGATTGAACACGCACCGCATCACTACTGTTGATGAAAATGTACAGGCAAATACTAGTAAGACTAGAACGCAAGGAACATGGCTGGCTAATAAGCTGGACAAACTTCTCTCCTTTCATTAGGACACGAACGGGTCATGAGGCGTTCTTATTTAAAAACTGACACTAATATAGCACAGTGACACACTGCTCCTCTGGTATAATTTCTCTAAATGGCGAGTAGCTCCTTTATTTCTCGGGGAAAAAGAACGCGTATTACTTTCCTTCAAAAACACATTTTCTTGAAGTAAATAAAATTGCTAACGGAAGAACCGCGTTCATATAATAAAATTTTACCAAGCTTTGCCAAAATTTGTCGCCAGCATATTTGAGTATGTGAAGCCAGATTTAGCACTTAGCATTTGTCAGAAAAAAGGTTTCTGCGGATCCTCTATGCTTGTGGTCAATATGAAGATCGATTTGACGTGAACTGCAGTATCTTATGGTCTTCCGTGACAAATTCAAATTAAAACTGCGTTCATAGATTCTAGAGAATAAAAGAAACTTCCTAGTCTTCCGAAAATGATATCACTAGCTAATTTAATTTGCATTCTGATCGATTCTGACAATGAAGTCGAAAACTAAGATTATCAAATATGTGTTTTTCGTCAAACTGAATCAAGCATATCTTGTTTTAAAAATAATGTTTTTGGTCCATAGTAAAAAGTTTGAAGCCATAAAGGCTCTACCTGATCACACTAATAATTTGTTAAAATTCATGGTTTATGATTCCAAAAATCTGCTAAGAGTTAAAAAGACTCATTTAAATGAGAAAACCCAGGATGTGAATTCAATTGATTTTACTTTTTAATACTGAAACCCCATTCTAAAATAGACTACAACACTACATAGATAATTCTTTGTTGAGATCTTCACCATATGGAGTTCGCCAGGACTCGATTATGGCATAAACTGCAATGAGTTTTCAATTAAAAAACAAATTTGAAATTTTACGGCATCTTTGTTAACACACCCCACAATGATATTATTGGGGTCAACAAAAACTTGTTGCCCCCTTTTCTCGGTTCGTACAAGAATGTTGGATACATTAGTTAATATGATTGAACAACCGTCTTTATTACTGCAATTTCTATTGACACATCTTTAAATTAAAAGAGTAATCAATTTTTAGAAATATATATGTATAGACACTAGAAGAGTTAAACACATGTGCACAGGGAAAATCTTCTGGATTAAAATAGCCATGGAGACAAGTTTTTAGTTGTGTTAAATGGGAGGTATATGTATGCCATTTAGACCCCACCCTCAATCATGTACTTCATATAATTCAACTCTCGGTTCTGAATCGTCTGTTTAAAAATGAGACACATAGTGAAACATCTTGAGAATATTTGTATGAACACTGATCAATCTGGTACACCCGTATTTTCTGCTTCTTATTTATTCTTGTTGTGGGATAAAAATAAAGACACCCAGTTATTTGATACCCTAATTTCAAATCTAATAAGAAATCTCATGTTCCTGTAGGTACTAGCCCGGATTATCGGTCTTTCGGCGACTGGTATTATATGGCGGCTAATGTGTCTTGTCGCCTTAGCCCGAATCACGAGGGTAAAATAATAATATAGATATAACTGTGGAGAAATATAGGTCTATACATGTAGTATTTAATACTCCACGAATATTTCATATTCGCCCTAGTTCATTGGTCATGAAAAAAGATTTCCGAAGATCACGAGTTACGTATTTCTAAGATGCCCCGCCGAGTTTTTAGGTCGGTTAATGCTTTACTATGGCGGTTAGTCAGGTTGAAAGTCAGCGGATTTGAAAGCCAATATTGACTGCATAGAGGAAAGCTTACCACATTACATCGAGGTCTATGCTATCGGGATGTAGAGGTAAAAACTTTATTCTTCGCTTATTTGTTGTGAAATTTGCGCCGCCGATATCATTTTAAAATATAATATTAACTTGCGTAAAAAATGGTTTGTTGTGTATCCACTCTGTCCATGTTACAAGATGGTCTTTGTAAGAAATAACTATGGGAAGTGACTGATATTACAGATGGATAGAAAAAAATGAAACGAAGGAAATAAAATGTCACGTTAGCTAATCAACTCTTGGTTAGCGATCATAAAATTTGCAAAACGTAACTAAATTAAACAAGATTTATACGAGATATTTTGTGTAAGTCTCTTTCTTTAACATGTCTAAATACTTTTGCTTCTATGTGTGAAGCAGGTGTCAGAAGTCAGACATTAGGTCAGGAAAGTTGCTTAAAAGATTATCAGTAATATTATGGGGAATGAAAACAGGTTATTTTTTTTAAATATTCGATAAATGTACTTCAAGATGCAAAGATTAATGAAGATTTTGAGTATCTGTCGGTTTTTGAAAAACTTATCACCAGACCAGGGGTCGAAATGTTTTAAATTTACGCACTGTCAAATTTGACAAGGGTTTTTTCATTTTGTCTCCCACCAGAACTCATTTTCAGAGGCCAAGGACTGTTTAGGTCAATTGTACAGGTTGTATGCCTGTTTGCCAACGGTTGAAATTGGACCTTGTAACTAGTATTACATTTTAATTTCATTTTTTTTTGTAGGTCTTGTAATTTTTTGTCTTGTATACATAAAGATTCTGAATACCCAGGGATTAATGACTTAGAGCTTCACCCTAAGCAAGCGAATGAATTACTTTTAGTTTTAAACAACTTTGAGTGAAATAAAACACAAATCAACCAACTAAAATTTGAAATCAAGAGAGATACTTTTTTTTAGTTTTTATGAATTATTAGTCACAAGTTTGAAGTCTGGCAGTGACAAGACTCTGTGCTTTTAGGTAACCCGGCCAAACTACCTGCTATAAAACAGTTGTCCAGGCAGGCATACATTTCGACCCCTGAGACATGTTTTAAGATTTAAGAATTTATTTTTCTGTACATTGATACACTACCCAAAACCATTAACTTTCTGGGTCAGATATTAAATATCCGCACAGCTTATGAAATTCTCTGTATGATGATCATAAAAAGATATATATAAAATTGAACAAAATAATAAAGAATAAGAGGTAGCATGTAACGTGGCCTACACTGCAAGATAGCAACCACCAGCTTATGAAGTCTTGGTTAAATATATGTTGTTTGTGACCTTTGACCTTGGTTTAATCAATCAAATTTGTGGTTTTGTGACATCAAGACATGGATTTTCCACTCGGACTCAAATTTTTATCTATATATGTGAATAAGATTCAAACCTGGGAAGGCCAGATTGATTGATGATGTTTTACACCAAGTCGAAGCTCAAGATTATTCCCTCATTTAATATGTGTAGGTTTAGTCAATAGTGGGTGAGGAAACGGGTTTTTTTGCTCGCAGGAAACAAGTACCGTAGCCATTGGTTTGATTTATTGTTTGGTGTTTTATGCCAGGCTCAAGATTATTTCACTTATATGGAGGCGTTGCCAGTTTTATTGTGGGAGGAAACCGGGCTCTATGCCCGGAGGAAATGCACCTTCCGTTGGTAACTGGCAACCATCCCACATAGGTCGTTCGAGTGAAAACCCAGTTAGAAAAGGCAGCCATTGGGGAGTGTCTGTCAATTTCTCTTTGAAACCGGTGACCACTCTATGGAATGCCCATATCGGACTGAGAGAATATCAATCTGCCAACAGAGGCCCCTACATGTAGTCCCCAAAGGGCAATTTCACGAAGCCGTGGCACATTGTGTTCAATCACAATTATCAATTAAATTGTATCTCTTCATTATGGTATCCGTTGGCAACTAGGCTTTGTTTGCGCTCGCACAGCTTTGTGAAACGACCCCCAGCCCAGGTTGAAGACTTCATTCTGATTCAGAACACCAAATCACCAACAGGTGTCTCAGGACAACAGACCAGATAATTTTGATGTCTGTCAGAAACATTGAATCGTTTCCGTGTATTGAAATCCTGGGAACAAACTGGGTACCGATGCTAATTCGATTTACATCGTGCCATATACTGGCTTTCATGATGTGTAACAGATTTTAGTTTCCGCATGTTTTGGAAAAGGCTACCACAACCGATAGTTACTGTGAAATCATCTGACCTGGAAGCCAAAGAGCCAACTGTATTGTTCACAACTTCATGGTACCGAGGTAAGAAGCAAGTGAGACCATAAAGAGTTGACAGGTGTATGAGACATTTTTATGACCCATCAGTAGCCATCACCCTGGGTGCGATTCATTATAACATTTTTATCCCTCAAGCATTCATAGCTTCACTAACGCACTGCAATGTGTCCTCCTTTAACTAAGATGAGTTATTGCCAAAGCTTCACAAATGACGTTTGACCAGCAGTCCCACATAGGTTGCATAAGTAGGTTCAGAAAACATTATCCCATTCAAGTTTTGTGAAACTTATCCCTGTTCTAGAAGTGACTTAACACTCAAACATGGAAGCATATTACGTGCTTACATGGCTCTGGTGCATTTAATAGTTGTTTGACATTCCATCTATGTATTCCAATGCTAGTTCTGAGACGTACATGCATGTGACAATTCAGTCCAGACGTGAAGAAATCTGACACAGAGCAATTTTGCTGAATGTGTCTTGCCTTCTTGAAATTTTACAAGGCTTACTCATGCTGACAAAGGGCTTAATATTGTAAATGCTTGTTAATAATCATCTGATCTAGGGGCATGAAGATAATCACAAGTGCTCGTTATTTTCAGCTCTATCCATTCTTGTTTCCTACCATTTTTGATTGGACGAGAACGTCTTTTACGCTCATGTTTAATCCTCCTCTTCAGTCCTCACAGATTATTTCACTTTAAAATGTGTCGCAAACTGTCATGTTTGAAGGGCGAAAATCTTAAAAATTCAGTGTTGGGAGACTACGTTGGTTTCCTGGTGAAATATTTCCTGTGTTTTTTTGTAGAGTTGTAACCCTCAAAATAAAAAATATAATTCCACCGAATTCAACACTTAATATTCTCGATGTTCAGACATTTCAGGTCACGTTTTCATCGAAGCCCTAACCACCACAAACAGTGGGTGAAAACAACTCAGTTGTCGCCCTTTGGTTTGAGCTTGGCAAACAATCGCTGAACAGTTGTTTTCAACCACCATCTGATTAACAGCTTCTTTTTCTCGATTGAGACTTCACACCAAAATCGAGAATGAAAACTTGAGACATATCTCACTGCAGGTCAAGTGGTCTTCAAAGCCCATACCAATTACCATTGCACGAACTACAGTGGTTGTTGCAGAACTAGGCAACCGTCATCTTATCAATAAAATGGAGCGGTAAGGGTAAAGAATAGCAGGTAATCGAAATAGGTCAGTTGGCAAATAATAGGCTAACCCTAAGTTCCACGGGGAGTCACAATGTTGAAGAGATAGACCATCACTGAGCGACCCACGTGATACCTGCTATTCTTTACTCTACCCAATGGAGCTTGCTTTCACGGTTCACCCACCTTCTGACAAACAGTCTTGTTTTCGGGATCGTCACAACAAAACAGAAAATGAACCTTGCCCAATTCACGCAATTGTTACATGTGTGTTAATTAATAATGTAGGCCAGTGGTTACCATGCTAGAGAATAAACAATGTCATATGCTACATTTTATTCCTTATCATTTCGTTATATATATATATATATATATATATATATATATATAACGAAATTTAAGATATATATATATATATATTATATGCTAATATTTTGTCGGTCGCACTAAACAATAACAGTTAACACATGCGCAGCAGAATAATTTGGTGTGTGATAAAAATGAAATCCACGATTTCAGTGAATATTAATCAGTGATATATTTCGTATGGAAATACGTCTCTGATTACATTAACTCTTGTTTACTAATTCGCCGGTTACACTATCCTTTCCGAATGGCAAGTTGAGCCACGAAAAACACACTGATTTACAAATATAAAATGGCCCGGGTGTCGCCCAGCACAACAGAATGCTTCGAACACTGTCGAACGTTAACAAATAACTTCAATAATTGAATATACCTTGTTAGAGCAAAGCTATGGCATTAGATGCGAGATGAAATTCGTCAACTGGAAACTTCTTGAAATACTGTTATAGCACTTTAGATATTGCACATCATACTGTACTTAATCGGCAAAACTTTTCATCGTAAATGCTTCCAATCCAAGATGGCGATGACGATGGTGGCGCGCCGAAACGAAGAAAGACTCGGGGATTTCCGGTGACCTCCGTGTGGCTAAACCTTGTTCATTTTTGTCTTTAGTCATGCTTTTTAGGAGTTAGAAAGTTTGATTTTTAATGAATTAGTTTTTAATTCTAACCTTTTTCCGAACTTTTCCGGTCTGATTTCCTTCATTTTGAAGCTTATTTGCTTTTACATAAAGCCCTTTCGCCACTCCCGGGACATGCAGCAGAGTTTATTTTGTCTTTGCAACAAAAGTGTCCGACTGCTTTTGAGACCAGCGTCTACATGTACATACATTACGTAACCTACATTCTTTCACCTTGATCACTACACTTTATTAGCCAACATATAGGCCATATTGTTAGAAAAGGGTGGAGAATTGCTTCTGGATTATTTGGTGACGACATTTCAATGCAGTTCTTACATGGTTATCTAAGTCAGTTTAAAAACGGGGAAAGTATTAATATGTTAAGCCTAGAGCGTACAGTGTATTAGCCTAGCCTACAAGCAGAAGTCCATGAATAAACTTCTGGTAGTGGAAGGCCTACAACTACAAGCTATTTTGAAGAAAAAATAAAACCTTAGACTAGTCTTAATAGAACTTACAAGAATTGTAACTCCAGGTGACTATGTACTTCAACTCTGTTGAAGTGTTGAACATGCCATGCCGAAGTCCTTAATTGTGGGCGTGTCAGAATAACTTCTCAACATATTGCCGACTAAGCTGTATTCATCTTTGGCTTTTGTATTAATTCAGACAAAAATGCCCAATTTTGTCTGACCCCTCATAACTGTTGCCTATAGGCTATACAGTAGGCCTAATCCAACATTGTGTCTTGAATGTTAGAGGGACACGAAATAGTGATATTGTTAGGAGTAAAAAAACAATCTAAAACTTAGCCCGTACAATCAGCCTTTATGGTGCTGAGAACCTAACATAGGCCTACACTCCCTGACGTTTGCACCATTGTGTAACATAAAGAACCTATAAAGAACAACCACACAGGCAAGATTTCCTATATGCTATAGAATGTATGAAGACATGATTTAATGTTTCTCATCGCATCTAATAGATTTAGTAAATTTTAAAACATCTTTGGTCCAGAGGCCATGTGCAACCTATGTAACAATTTTGGAGATTTTAAAGGACAATCATTAGGGGCCTACATTTCTGACAATCAGACTTCATGTGCAAGTTTGGAGAGTAATTTTTTTTTGGCGGCGGGGGGGGGATGCAATTTTTGATCCATAGGCTACAGTTGTCCTACTTTAAAAAGATATAGATTAAACGAGAATATTACATAATCCAATATAGATGCCATATTATGCAACCTAAGATGTCGTAAATGGTTCATAAAACACCTTCTACCGATAACATATATGTTGTGAAAGAATTGTAAAGATTCAACCAAAACTGTTTAAGTTACGGAGCGAAAGGGAATCTGAGACGGACGGACGGCGCTGGTCATACCATAATACAACCAACTTTTTTTAAATCTGGTGTATAAAAAGGGGTATATCATTTAGATCTTTATACCCAATCATAAGTTCCTATAAAAAAAATAAACCCCATGATATTTCATTAGGTTGATGACAGACAGTCATTTGGCCTTTATCTGTAGAATTTTCTGGAACAGATAATTTGGTACAAATCATCAGTATTTCTGATAAAGCTAACATACCGATTTGCAAAAGGTTATAGATAGTAATCAATCAGCTTTGATGTTCTTTAACGTTGGCTACCAAAATTCTAGATAATAGGACGATCTGGAGGAATCGGAAGGCCTGTACAAACAGACTAACAGTAAATATCACACGTTTTCATGTGTAGTATGTCCAGAATTGCCCTTCAAGCTAAGAATTAAAATTGACCTACTGATGCCTAAATTGACCAACGCGAAATGTATTTGTACATGTACATTATACCTAGCTGGCACATGTGCATATTACTGTACCAAGTTATCTTATACTCTCTATAATGATTAATGTCAAATTTTATATGTGAAATTGAAAAATGGTTTGCAACTTTTCTTCAACAAAGTTTTTTTTTAGCAATTTCTAGTAAACAGGCCCTGTCCCTGATAGTAATGACTTGGAAAGCATCTCTGGCAGTTTAGGACCCAATTTTTTCTTGGGTCGCCTACTCAGCTCATAGACTTCTGCGTAATCTTGCTGTGTTACTCAACAGGATCCCTCCTATCTGTAGATTATTTTCAGCAAATACTGAAAATTCTAGCTCCAGAAAATCGATTAAAATGCCTGTTAGGCTGTGTGAGCTGGTACCTTGGTGTCGAAGTTGATAGGCATCCAGCAATTCCCCCCCCCCAACCCCCACACACGCAAACAAATGATAACAAACAAATATGTTTACGTACATTGTTTAACAGAGAATTGTTTTATTTTTTCATTAAAAAATTTAAGATTGTGGACGGAATGTAAGTATACAAAAAAAGAAAAATGTATACATTTCATCTGAACAAGCTAACATAAAAACACTAATAATAAATAAGTCTTTAGAGACCGAAATATTTTAAAAAGTTGTCTAATGCATTAAAATAAAGTCAATGCCTGGAGCCTGTTTCACAAAGCAGTGTAAGGTAAGTTTTTACAAAACACATGGGATAATGCGAGCTTTATATTCTGAAAACTGTTGTTCGTAATATCTGATGATGAGAAAATATACGCCATCATATAGAACAAAGATTTGTCCTACCTGTTTTGGCTGAAGGCAGCATGATATATAAATGATTGACTGAATGTTACACTACACTCCCTATAATACACACCTCCTAAAAATCTACTACTAATATAATTGTTTATATTGGAATAAACCAGGAATGAATAAATCATTTAATCTGATTCAAAATCGGACAATCAAAATGATAATATCATTTGCCGAGTTATGTACATGTAGTTGATAAATGGTGGGTCGAGTTAGTGATATCACTAAGATTGATTGATTGATGCTGCACTCAAGATTATTTCACTTATATGGTGGTGTTGCCACGTTTAGTGGGGGAGGAAACCTGCCCAAAGGAAACCAAAACCTTCGGAGAGTACCTGGCAACTCTTGTGTATCTTGTGAATGAATGAAAAATCTTTTTAATTTTTATTTGGTCTGAGTGGGATTCGATTTAGCGTCACATCTATGAAAGGTCTGTGTCGGACTGAGGGACTATCACTCCAACAAACTCAGCCACCGAGGCTACCTAAGAGATCCAAGAATAAATATCAACATTTCAACTAAAGCAAGTAAAATATATATAGTGTGGACGGATAATGATAGCACCAGTTGCCTCCCTTCCTCAGATTAGGAAGCGTTCATCAACAAGAGTTTTTCTGGCCACGTTACGTCTCCCTCCTCCACTTCGGATCATCAACACAAACTACGAATAGAAAAAGAAAATTCAGGGGAAATTAATTAACTGGGTTAGAGCAGATTGGTTGAGGTTTCATTTCATCATTTTCATGCCATACTGAAGATTAAATCACTATTGTGTCGGTGTTGCCGTGGGGGAGGAAACCCCAGCCCTTTAAGCTGACCTTAGAGTGATAAAGCAATAAAAAAAGAACTCAAAAGAGTTTGAGAATTTTTTCTTTCTTGGATTCGAACCTGCAACCCATTGACAAAAGGACAATGCCACAGTATCTCTGAGCGGAGGTTAAGGTTTAAGATAACATTTTAGATAAAATATAAACATTTTCGTTTTAAAAAATGTTTTCACCATTGTGTTTTTTTGTTTACAGAGATCGACTCTTTCGGATTTCCTGGCAATAAAATTCTTTCTCCCATCAATGTTGCAGATAATCACACATATTTCTTCACCGGATAAATCACATAGTGTTGCCTGGACAAGTTATAATGATAATTTACTTACTTGTGAAACCATGTATGTAATCACTCCAGCCAGAATAAAATCGGACGCCACTAAATCCACAACAGCAAACAACAGCACCTCAAATATACACAACGGGAGCTCGTTTCCATAAAGCAGAACTCGGTCAAATGAATGGCCATTGTCTGGACAAAAAATACAAACACAAATTATTTACAAGCATTTTCTAAAGATTATTTCGATTACAGGACACCATTGCCAGTTTTTGGTTGATGGGATGATGTTTGACGCTGCACTAAAGATTATTTCAATTACGTGGCAGCATTACCAGGTTTAGAAGGGGAGGAAACCGGGTTATTTGCTCAAAACAAAAATTATGAAAGAGTAAAGGTGATCAACAGTAGAAGAGTAAAAGATCAACTGTCAGCGATCAAGCAAGTATCAAGTATCCTTGAAAATTTCCCAGATTTCTTGCTCCTGGGGATGTCCTTGTGCATATGGCTGGGCTGGGCTTATTTTAATGTGACCGTCACTTCTGACGTTGTATAACAAAATATGTCAAATAGAATTGCAGCGTCATCAAAATTTTATTGAAAACATCAACTGTCAGCAGATATCAGAGAATTTCAGAGGAAATTCGCAGGCCATATTGATTGATTGGTGTATAACGACACATCCAAGATCATTTCATTTATATGTCGGCTTTGCTGGGTTTAGTGGGGGAGGAAACCGTGGCACATTTGACTCACCATTATAGAGGATACCTTTTTCCGAGGCATCTAAAAACTCCGTCCCCAGAATCCCTTCCATCAGCATCTTGTCCTTGATAATGTAATCTACATCCCTCAATGACTACAATAAAATAAAAAAAAATGCTAATCATGATATTTATTTATTTTTGAGGTTGACATTTAGAGGTTGGCAAAGGTAGTCTATTTATCCTGGTTCTATACACAGTGAATCGACTGACTAAATGGTGTTTAGACACAGCACTATTTTACTTGAAGCTTCGTGAATCGCTAAGAAATCATAAAGAAAAATATTTTATTTGAATGGTACAGTGCATAAATATTTGTGTGATATTAAGGCATAAGATTGAGTAATATTACCACTCCATCAACATTGGTTAGTAACACAAAGTGTTAGACTGATTTCAGACAGATAGCTGTGTGGCGTAACGTCTTTGGACTGATTGGGATTTTAACTGTGGATGTTGACGACTGTGGTGGTATAGTAGCTACAGTATACACTAGGCGTCGTCTTCTGGTTACATGTAACTGGCAGGTTTGTGTCAAAGTGACAGACCTTCAAGGGTCTTTAATTTAAGGACGACCAGAACCAGGAGGGTGGGCTACAAAGGTCACTGACCTTATTTGATTCTTCAAGTTATTTCATGCCACCAATGCCAAGTTGGCCTCGCAAATGGGTGCCCCAAATTATGCTGGGGCCTTGATGGCTCAGTAAGAGTGATAGTTCCTCAGTCTGATACAGGCCTTCCATCCAGCTCAGGGGTCGGTTTCCTCCCACAATAAAACTGGCAACGCCGCCATGTAAGTGAAATAATCTTGAGCGCGACGTAAAACACCAAACAATCAATCAATCCATCCAGCTCAGAGTTTAAATCCTACTCAGATCAAATAAAAATTTAAAACTTTCTGAGTGAAGTTTTCACTTGATTGCCGTATATCAGAGAGTTGCCAGGTGTACTTGCCACAGGTCGGGGGTTTCCTCCCCCACTAAACCTGGCAACGCCGCAATATAAAGGAAATAATCTTAAGTGCGGCGTAAAACATCAATCAATCAATCATCCTAAATTCAAGGTCTGCTATCGCTCTAGCAACCGAACAGCCAAAACTCCCTGGGGGTAAAACATTATTTATTTCTTTCAGAACGAGTGATCATTAAAAACTCACATGATCAATGAAAGCCGAGAGAAACTTGTTAACAGTGCTGTATGCGTGGATCAGTTTTTCTGTGTGAGTTCCCGATATACGACTTCCTGCCTGACCTCTTTCTACACGGGCTGGCATCTGCATGTCCTATAAAACAAATCACAAAAACAAGCTTTAAACCTTGAAATTAGATACACTCATGTTAAACATTATTCAATATTTCAAAGTTCATTTGGTTTATTTGACTCAATTCCTATTTTAAATTTATCATTCCACAACCCTTATTAAAAACGTAATGCCGTTTTACACTAAGAAAATTCCATAGAAATTAGCTGGTGGCTGTTTTAAAAAAAAATGTTTGCCCGAACTAACTTATCGACTGGTCGTAACTTGAGGTTAGAGGTATACATTGCAATGCCAGTTATATCTTACATCTGTCTGACCACCGGGGTAAATCTTGTGATAATCAGCCCCATAGACTTACTTTTTCTTGTGCCAAAGGGAGATAAACCTGGTCATATTTGTGACGTAGTTTAGGCGGTAGGAGCATTTCAAATGTCTGTTGTTCTGTATTGGGGAGTAGACCTCTCTGACCACACATATCATCCTAAAGGAAGAAATATAAGCTACCAGTTTACAACATATACGCACCACAGATTGATTGATTGTTTGGTGTTTTACGCCGCGCTCAAGATACGCACCACAGAAGCTTGGTATTTTGTCAACAGTATCATAAGTACAAATAACTTTTAAAATATTGATAGCAGCCAAGTAGATACGGAGTTACGATATAGGGAGGAATCATCGAGATGATATATAATTTATGTCTTATGATGTTGTAGATTATTTCACCTCAATGTGTTCTTAATATGGAAGTGAGCTGGTTGCTTTGTATACAACTGATTGATTGATTGATGGATGTTCTTTCACTTGATTGCCTTTAATGGGATACTTGTCAGGTACCTTCTAAAGGTCAGGGGTTCCTCCGGTCAACGAGCCGGGTTTCCTCTCCCATTTAACATGGCAATGTCACCATTTCAGTGAAATATTTTTGAGTGTCGGCCTATCATTGAATGTGTGAGTACCAAAAATATCTACTCAAAAACATTGACATATAAGTTAAAGATTCTAGAACAATCAATCTATCAATAAATTAATCAATCAATCATCAATAGTCAATAAATCAACTAATGAATCAATCAATCAATCAAAAAATAAATTTGTCAATTAATCAAAAAATTAATCATTCATCAATAGTCAATAAATCGACTTATGAATGAATGAATCAATCAAAAAAATCCATCTGTGTCTTTATCTCTGCCTCTTTGTAACATATATTTTCCAAATTCCATCTTTTTTGTCCCCTAAGTCAGCCAATTCAATTAGGTCCTTTTATCTCTAGTTTGTATCAATTCTTTTTGTTTCCCGACATATTTTTCCTTTCTATCTCTGTCTCACTTTCCCAACTCCATTTTCCCTTTTCATCTAGTTAGACTAATTAAGTATATTGGCATTTAGGCAGAATGGCAAAACAAGGGCGTGGTAACAGAAGCAGGCAATTTTCAGTTAGCAATAGGCATGGAAATTCAAAATCTAAAAGTCCCCAATATTCAGAATTCTCGGCTCTGGTGAAAGCCCTTTTCAAAATTTTACAATGTCTTCACCACATTGGCATCCTTGAGGGACATTTACGTGACCAAACCCTCCCAAATTCCTTAAATAATAAAATTAAAGAGCTTAATTCTTTTCTTAAACCGGCTCAACGCAATCGGGAAGTTGATATTGCGTTTGACCATGTACACAAAAATTGGGCCCATAGGATCATACAAGAGATGATTTCACATTATGCGGCTTGTTTAAATAGATTAAAAGCACAGGTGACTTCTGCCAGGTCATCCAATGGTCTAAACTTTGACAGTGCTTTCAATAATGCTTTAAAATGGGGCAAACAGAATTATAAAGGTAAATTACAACTTTCGACCATTCAAAATTTTTATTCTTTTCTTTCCATCACTAAATCTGTCACTTCTGCTGCTACTACTCAGTTTAGTCCACCATCGTCTCCCCATTCCCATCCGCCTGTCAGTCCGTCGACATCTGTTATCTCACCTCCAACTCTGCAGTCACAGACTCCTAGGTCTGTAACTTTACCTTCTGTTTCCCCTTCGCCTTTCCCTACTGGTACTCCCCCCCTTAGACCTACTACCTCTGCCCCCTCTTTTTCTTCCCCTCAGCCCCCCTCCCCTAGACCTAGTAGTACATCTGTCCCCTTTCGTCCTCCGTCCTCTCCAGTTTCTACTAGGGTCTCTTCTCCTAGACCTAGTACATCTAGTCCCTCTGCTCCTCCCCCATCCCCAGTTTTGTCTGTCCATTCTCCTATGAGATATTCAGATGCAGTGAGATCCCCTCCGAGGGGTCAGCGCAACCCTCGGAATAAATTAGCTAATTCTAAATTTTGGAAATTTCGGCACACTTCCTCTAATTGGCACCTTCCTAATGTAACTAAGAAAGTTCTTTTACTTGGGGATTCTAATCTTTCTAGAATTAACCTTGACCCCCACCCTGATATGCAGGTAGAATGTTTTCCTGGTGCCAATTTCAATTCATTTCGGACTCTAATTCAAAAGTATCAAGGTCCCAAACCTGAGAAAGTTATCTTGAATATTGGTATCAATAACAAGACAACTACTGAGCCAAACACTTCGTTAACTCAAATGCGCAACATGATGACAGCGGTTAGGAAGACTTTTTCCAACTCGCTCATCTACTTTGTAGAGATCCAGTCATCCACTAAACTGCCGGCCAGTGAAGTTTCGAACCTGAACCTATATAACTCTTCTGCTTCCAAGATGAAGAGAGTTATGGTCATACCAAAAATCCCCAATTCAAAATTTAGAGTATCCACGGACAAAATTCACTGGACCGAAGATACAGCAAATTGCTTGTATACCCACTGGCTTCAGACACTAGATTTAAACTAAATTTGGGACAGGGCATGTGCCACCCTACTTTCGGCTTAGGAAGTAATATTGTTAATCTTAGTAACGAGGAACTCACTGCTGATGATATATCTCTACTCAATAGAGGACTCTCATTTGTGCCTTGCCCTAAAGCATTATCTGATAGGGACTTTTCTATTAGTAAATTAGTGCATGTTATGGAGTTCTCCAGAAATCTTAGTCTGGCTGATATCTACCGAGATTCTAGTGGGGTACGCAAGCCGTTTACATCTAAAAGCGGCTATACACCTCCTTCTCACATGTATGATCCAGAAATAAACATTAGTCGTGACTCTGTATCAAGGAAGTTTGATGCTTTAACTAATCAGAAAAACCAACATAACCTTACTCATTCAGAATGTCTTGCCTTAAGTAAGCTAAGGAGAAATCCAAACATAGTTATTAAACCTGCTGATAAAGGTTCGGCAACAGTTATTATGTCAAAACAGGATTATATTGAAGAGATAGAACGGCAGCTAAGCAACCCTCTTCATTACAAAAAACTTGATAAGGAAATTTGGCCTGAAAATGTTAGGAAGTTTAATAAAATTCTTGTTTCTCTTCAAGATAAAGGCTTACTTAATGAAAAACAGTATCGCTATTTGGAATCTGATCATAACTCTAAAAACAGGGTCTTCTATATTCTTCCAAAAATTCACAAACCCATTGAAAAATGGCCGAAGCCTACAATGCCCCCTGGGCGTCCTATTATCTCAGATTGTGGCAGTGAAAGTTATAGAATATCAGAGCTAATTGATTACTATCTAAAACCTATAGCGAATCGGCATCCTAGCTTTATAAAGAATACGGATGATTTATTGGCTAAATTGTCTGAGAAATCCATCCCACAAGATGTGATTTTGGTTACTCTGGATGTGGAGTCTATGTATACAAACATTGACATAGATTTGGGTCTTAAATCCATAAAATCAGCATTCCAAAGATATCCTGACCACCGTCGTCCGGATAAAGACATTTTAGAATTGCTGGAACTTAGCTTAAAAGGTAACGATTTTGAATTCAATGGGGAGATCTTTCAGCAAATTAAAGGGTGTGCTATGGGGAAACGTTTTAGTCCTAACTTTGCCTCTATTTTTATGGCTGAGTGGGAGAGTGATATTCTTCACAAATGTCACCTACAACCTTTTATTTACCTTCGGTATCTGGATGACATTTTTATCATTTGGCAACATACGTTGGAAGACCTTCATATTTTCATCGATACTCTTAATTCTCACGACTCAAGCATTAAATTACAGCCTACTATTGATCACACTTCTGTGGATTTTTTGGATGTAACTATTTACAAGGGTCATACATATCATACTACTGGGTATTTAGATTACAAAGTATTCTTCAAACCTACTGACACGCATCAGCTACTACATGCTGGGTCATACCATCCTCCTCACACTTTCAAGGGGGTCATTAAATCTCAGATTTTTAGATTCTATAGAAACTGTAGTTCTTTAGATTTTTTTAACCAGGCTTGTTCTGTTCTTTTTAAAGCTCTCCTCCCTAGGAAGTATTCTATTAGATTACTCCGAAGGATGAAATCTAACACAGTAAGACAAATCATGTTTCCCCCTTCATCCCCCGATACGCTTACCTCCCCTTCACGAGTGTACCACTACCGTCCAACATTTCTCTCAGGTACATCAATGAAATGCCTTAAGACGCGATGCAAACTCGATATATACGTACCCGATCGCGGAACCTTTTTCGGAGAACAAACTCGCAACAAATATCAAATGGCAGAGAACCTTAATTGTGACTCCTCTAATATCGTGTATGTAATCACGTGCAAAAAATGTCGCAAACAGTACGTCGGAGAAACTCAGAATTCTCTACGACAAAGAGCAGCCAACCATTTATCTAGCATAAGACTTAAACATGATGTACCCGTGGCACAACATTTCAATACTCAAGGTCATTCGGTCAAGGACCATTTTGAAATCATGCCTATTGAGAAAATCCCATTTCTCACTTCCGCTGCAGATACGAAGCACAAACGTTTGGAAAGGGAAAGTTTTTGGATTCAAACATTACAAACTATTTATCCTTTGGGTTTGAACTTGGACCCCGGAAGATGTCGTGAAAAATCTATAATACCATTTGTGTTTCAGTATAACAAAGCTAGCATCGCTATGGCCAAGATTATAGTAGAAGAATACAAACTACTTCAAAGTAAACTTGCTCGACCTCTGACCCAAAGGCCAGTCATTGCTTATAAAAAGAACAAGAGTTTGAAAGACATACTGGTCAGGGCTAAACTCCCCTGTCTGCCTTCTACCTAGGTTTTATGGGAAAGGGTATGGGGGGGGGGGGGGGGGGGGGCATACTATATAGTCTGACGATATTCTTACTATAGCTTAAGATGCGTAAGCATTGTCAATGTAATACAAAGTGTTCCAGAAAGTTCTACTGACTAGGGCCAAGCTCCTGTCAGTCGTCAACCTAATGAAATATCATAGGTTTACTTTATTACAACAATTTATGATGGGGTATAAAGGTCTAAATGATATACCTCTTTTTAACACAATTAGAAACTTGTCTCCGTGGTTATTTTAGACAAGAAGATTTTCCCTGTGCCCGTGTGTTTTAGTGTTCATAAATAAATGAATCATTCATCAATAGTCAATAAATCAAATGAATTAATCAAAAATCTATCACCCAATCAATCCAGAACAAATCGGGTCAATCAATCAATATCTGTGTCCCACATACCTCTTCTCTTCTCAACATCTCATGCATGTCCTTCATATCTGTATCGGCTTTCCCGTGGACTGAACGGCCGTGGACGTAAAACCCGTACTGGGCATGCACCATGATGAATACGCTGACGTTACTCATTGAACATAAATCAATGAACTGCCTAACTTTGTCCTCTATAAAACGCTCGTAGATCAGCACAAAAAATAACCATTGGCTAAAAGCTGAAAAAAAAAATGAAAGGATAAGAGAAATTGATAACAGGAATAAGATCTATTTTCAATCTATTGTTTTGTCATTGTTTATTGTCACACGCTAGATTGTCAAAGCAAAATGTGTCGCTAGAATAAAAAATAAGCTCCATAGGCCATTCAAAATTGATCAATATAAACCAGGTTGTTTCACAAAGGAGATTTCGTCCTTTCATTGTTATTTTATAATTAGACAATTTTTGGAGAAACACTGATCTTCAAAGATAAAGGAGAAAAAATAAGTTACGCCTCCATTAATATGTTCCGATATTGTGGTGGATTGCGGAAAAGGTCTTATTTAAACTCAACAATATCTATGTAGTATTTGTAGCAAAGCAAGAAAAAAACATCGTAAACTAAAGCAAATGCCAAACTTCTGTATCAAGCAATGATATATTTTACTGGCCGAACTGGGCTTGCTAGCTCAGTTGATAGATTGGTGGGACTGTTAAACTCGGTTGTGAGTTGTGGGTATTTCACCGTTGGTTATTTACTAATTCAGGAATTTTGCCGAAGTTGATTACTACTTGATATATTTGATATACTACTTTAATACAGGCAGTTAGAATCTTGAATATCATTAGCAGTACGATATGTCTAGCAAACGACACAATAAAACAAAAATGACATACCCACAAGGAAATAAACCAATGTTAACGTGGCAAATCTATAGATAGGGCTTTGTTCTGCTCGATACTCATCCGCTGAGACAGACACAGATCCGTTAGGTTCCTTTGAATTCACGTTCACAAACCCGACCACTTCAAGGAAAAATATCACAGCAACAATCTGGAAAACATTGTTGATTTTGCGTACGGCTTGGAGCTCATTCCATTCGTTAGCTACAAAATAAGTTCGCCAAATCGAAACTGGCGCCCGGGTTGATTTCTTTTTGTCGCTGTCAGCGTTTGGAATTCCCCGCGGCCTCTCCCAATCTATGAGGAACACGTCAGCGGTACATTGGATGAAGAGAATGTAAATGATGTGGAAAGTCTTCAGAATAAACGCTGAACAAAGCAAGCCCTGGAAGTTTGTCCAGATTTCACCGGTCGGGTGAACCAAGTGGACAGCATCTTGACGCTGAAAATATGGACGAAAACAGAATATAAAAACGAAGGAAAACTATGCAGGTCGAGTTTAAAAACATGAAACATTCTGAGTAGTATTTTAATTTAGCTCATTTTGGGATTGCACTTTGTTTACAGATGACAGAAAACTTTAAATCGATTTTGTGTCAAATTGCAACATACTGTAATGAAGAAATAGACATGGACATGTATCAGGATATAGGAACTCGAGTTCTGTTTCTCAAAACATTTAGGCACAAAATGGCGGTACTTTGGATTGATGCTCCTCATGATCACCTGTTGGTCTCTCTGTAGAATTCAACTTGGTCCTTTTAATATTATTGGTATATGTATGACAGATTATGTACAAAATGGATCTAACATTTACCTTGAAGAATACCAAATAATAAAACGCCATCCCAAACGTGACGACAAGAAAGATATTGGCAAGAGCTCCGGACACCAGGAAGATAAAGTTGATGAGCGATAGGAAATCTATCGCAATTCGCCCAGCACGCTTTGACCAAACAAATGTACGGAAAGCGGCAAACAAAACCGCCAGAGTACTCAAGGTCCCTATAGCCACCTGGAAATCTCGGAGAGCATCCGTTTCCGTCATCGAGTAACTCACTTTAAAGGATACCTGCAAAAAAAGGGTAAAATTTTTTGACAAAAATCTTGGAGAGCAAAAGGAGTATACCGGCAAACAATTTGTTCTTAAGTTCAGCAATATATTTTTATATTTGTAGTGCTCAAAATTAGCATCACTCCCTTCATCCAGCTAATGTGTGAAAACTACCAGCCCAAACCAGTTGCCAAAAGAGAGAGTTGAAATGCATGCTATAAAAAGTGTCACTGTACAGTGTATTTTACAAAAAAGTCAGCCTATAGAAATTTTTGTTTTTCAAATTGAAAGTGTGTCTTTCAAATTGTTCATTACATAACCAATAGCTAATGACTGGGTTCATATATTTTTGCAAAGGGGCCTCGGTTAGTGACTGTTCTTTAATCTGACACCGGCCTTCCATCCATGGGGCGCGGGTTCGAATCTCACTCACATCAAATACAACTGAACAATTTCTGAGTGGATATTTCACTTAATCATCGTATGTGGAAGAGTTGGCAGGTACTCGTTGAAGGTTGGGGGTTTCCTCCGGGCAAAGAGCTCTGTTTCCTCGGCCACTAGACCTGGCAAAGCTGCCATAGAATTGAAATAATCTTGAGTGCGAAGTAAAATGTCAATCAATCAATCAATCAATCCATGTCAGTAAGTGAGAGACTCCAGAAAACTTACGGAAACTTTGTCGCCATTATTGGCATCCGTCAAGGAGATTTCCTTGTATGTGACGTAAATAACAGGTGGAGTTATCTGCCCTTCCCCGCCGCTCCTCAGAGCTATTTTGATCTCTATACTCTGAGCGTAGAAGACATACTGAGCTTTGGAATCATCTGAATTCACTCCTGTAATAAGAAATGAACAATTATAGTGAGTGAGTGAGTGATTTGGGTTTTACGTCCTGCTCAACAGTATTTCAGTTATATGAAGACGTTGTCTCCTTGTTGCAGGGCGGATTTCCATCGCTCTTTTAGGTGCTGCCTCATCGAGACGACTTACCGAAACAATTATAGAGATTGTTATGTGAGACTATTTCCTTGAAAATATAATATCAAACCTGAATGTTTATATGAACAACTTCAGATGGAAAATATAGAAAATTTAATGCTTTCGGGAATTTATAAGCTCTGTGACTAGATAAATGATCGCTGTTGTGTGCTTACACTACGAGTGTTGACGTGTTACACAAAATTTGCTGTGCCCATACGTCATCACCTTAGCTTGAAGTGGAAATCTTACACCTACATGTACACAAGAGTTTTTCGGAGTACAGAAAATACGCACATATTTACTTTACCATGAATGATTGTAAATAGAAATGGGATGCCGTATGCAAAATTTGAAAACGGTATCTGAATTGATATTTGAGTTATTCTGCTAGCGTCAATATTTGACATGCTGATCAACAGATAGTGACCAGTTGCAGCTAAAAATGAAGGATCAATTATGAAAGTAACAACTTTGTCCAAATATTCCAGGAATTTCGGCTGACTAAAGCCAAACTCAATGCTGTCTTCAACCTAATGAATATCATGCGTTTTGATTGATTGATTGATGTTTTATGCCACACTCAAGATTATTTCACTTATATGGCGGCGTTGCCAGGTTTAGTGGAGAGGAAACTGGGAAACATATGGCAACCAAGTCATGGGTTAGCCAGCCCATAGACGGAGGGCTTGTGTCACTTCACAGACTGAACCCTGATAGAGGGCAGCTGTTCTACAGGCTAAGCCAACAAGAGTGAAAGAAGATTGTGTTGATTTGCGACAAAGGCTTCTTTGGACATTGGGATCCAAACCCACGGCCTATCGAAGAAGATTTGTGTTACTTCACCCTGATAGAGGGCAGCTGGTCTACAGGCTAAGCCAACAAGAGGGTTGCTCCTAACGTTATTGAATCGCAAGACAGTGCTAAGCAATTGAAGCTTCTTTGGACAAAGTAAATTCAAACCCACCACCCATTGATGAAAGGCTTGTTTTACTTAGGAGACTGTCGGTTCACTGACTGAGCCCTGATACAGGTACAGGAGTGCAGGGCCCACTTGCACAAAGCGTTCTTAACTTAGGAGTTAACGAGCACTCTTAAATCCCATGTTGTAGACATACACTAACACGGACTACTCTTAGTTAAGAGCGCTTTGTGTAAGTGGGCCCTGGTGTTCTACATGTGTTATAAAGCAGTTGTATGACATACCTGTGGATACAGGTACACGGGTACAGGTGTACTACATGTGTTATAAAGCAGTTGTATGACATACCTGTGGATACAGGTACACGGGTACAGGTGTACTACATGTGTTATAAAGCAGTTGTATGACCTACCTGTGGATACAGGTACAGGAGTACAGGTGTACTAAATGTGTTATAAAGCAGTTGTATGACATACCTGTGGATACAGGTACAGGAGCACAGGTGTACTACATGTGTTATAAAGCAGTTGTATGACATACCTGTGGATGTAGCTGACTGTGGTGGTATTGTAGCTACATGATACAGGTACACGGGTACAGGTGTTCTACATGTGTTATAAAGCAGTTGTATGACATACCTGTGGATACAGGTACATGGGTACAGCTGTACTACATGTGTTATAAAGCAGTTGTAGGACATACCTGTGGATACAGGTACATGGGTACAGGTGTACTACATGTGTTATAAAGCAGTTGTAGGACATACCTGTGGATACAGGTACAGGGGTACAGGTGTACTACATGTGTTATAAAGCAGTTGTAGGACATACCTGTGGATACAGGTACATGGGTACAGGTGTACTACATGTGTTATAAAGCAGTTGTAGGACATACCTGTGGATACAGGTACAGGGGTACTACATGTGTTATAATGCAGTTGTAGGACGTACCTGTGGATACAGGTACAGGGGTACAGGTGTACTACATGTGTTATAATGCAGTTGTAGGACGTACCTGTGGATACAGGTACAGGTGTACTACATGTGTTATAATGCAGTTGTAGGACGTACCTGTGGATACAGGTACAGGGGTACAGGTGTACTACATGTGTTATAATGCAGTTGTAGGACATACCTGTGGATACAGGTACAGGAGTACAGGTGTACTACCTACATGTGTTATAAAGCAGTTGTATGACATACCTGTGGATACAGGTACAGGGGTACAGGTGTACTACATGTGTTATAATGCAGTTGTATGACATACCTGTGGATACAGGTACAGGAGTACAGGTGTACTACATGCGTTATCAAGCAGTTGTATGACATACCTGTGGATACAGGTACAGGAGTACAGGTGTACTACATGTGTTATAAAGCAGTTGTAGGACCTACCTGTGGATACAGGTACAGGAGTACAGGTGTACTACAGGAGTACAGGTGTACTACATGTGTTATAAAGCAGTTGTATGACATACCTGTGGATGTAGCTGACTGTGGTGGTATTGTAGCTACATTATCCACTAGATACAGCCTCCTGGTTAACTGCCAATCATTTATCTCTTCTGGAAATAAGGAGCGAAAGTTGTAATACAAAATAACAGTAAGGAGCGAAAGTTGTAATACAAAATAATAATAATGTTGACAGTTTCAGCTCTATTCCTATCATTCTTAATACTTTTCAGTGGATTTAAGTGATTATTTTCTCAAAACAGAAATATAAATAGTCTATTTAAGAAAGAAAAAAGTGACTTATTTACGTATGTTACAAGTCTTGGTAAAGTTTGTGGAGTGGCGGAAAGAAATCCATGGGTTACGTTTTGTATGGCATTGACGTCATTTCTCAATTGCGGTCCCTGTGACACGCCTCTTTTTTGTGCATGGTGTCGTAGACGAAATTAACATGAATCCGACATCAGATTGATCCAAACTCAATTTTACAGCCAGGCTTCTGCGCAAACACCAATCCTTAAGACGGTCTATTAACCTCTCACCTAACAACCCCGCAGGCTAAATGTTCGTTGAACCCTTTTGAAGGCTTTGTGTGATTTGTAAAACCGCTCTATGAGGTCATGGCATTTTGAACGAAACAAAGCTACCACACTGGATATTGTTAACCTTATTTAACGTTCGGTGCAGCCATGAGTTGCTGGTAGGTTAATTGATCTTACCTTGATTGGCTTCCCTTCCTGATTCATCCACGTAATTTGAGACGGAGATGGGAACAGCGAACAGTCGAGTTTCACCGTTCTCCTCATATTCTATATCTACATGGGGGGTCAAGGGCATCAATCATGGCAAGTTCTGTTTGATTGGCCTTTAACACCACACTCAATCAAATAGTTATTGGATTTGTATAAACATTTTTAAGATCTTTAAAAGTTTGCACGTTTTTCATAAATTATGATTTGTTGATGTTGCAATATAAAAATTCCAGCGTACAAACGGAAATTGTCTTCTACAGCAAGCAAAATTTCAATTATAGGGATTAGCATTCATTCAATCTTTACTTTGCAACTCATCCACTTACAGTTGATTGTTTGGTGTTTTATGCCGCACTCTAGATTATTTCACTTATGTGGCGGCGTTGCCAGTTTTATCTTGAGTGCAAGCAAACCGAGCTCTATGCCCGGAGGAAATCCACGTGGTAACTGGCAACTACATCAACTTACGGCAACCGAGTGAAAACCCACTCAAAATTTGTTTTTATATTTGGTCTGAGTGGTAATATGACTAAATCACTTTGCTAGTTGACCGTTTAAGAAAGCTTCTAATTTGCACTTCTACAGAAAGAAATAAGATTGAATCTCAAAATTTCAATACCATTTTTGCCAGCCCATGCGATTTAAAATTTAAATCATTAATATATTTTAAAAAAGGATACAAGGGTCTAGGAAGGTCAACTGGTATTTGCGGAGGTCCCAGAACTGAATAGCACTAATCTCACACTGAAAGGTAAACAAATCCAAATTTAAAACTAGAACTATTCTGCAAGAACATATAACCCCTGCACTACACTGTTAAGCTCTCTTTAAAAGTATACAGGAGCAAATCCAGAGACAAATTGTAAAACTGCACACCATGGGCAGCATGAACACAAAATTTAATTGATTAAGCAATAAAACTACAGAAATAATATTTCGAATAAGCCTATGTGTACATTTTACCTGCATAAAGTTGCTCAAGGGAAATAACTCTTACAATAAACGTGGGAAAATGGCAAAACTGCTCAGGATAGGCAACATGCTTACACAATTTCATTGATCTACCATCAAAACTACAGGAAGTAGTAGTTTGAACAAGCCAGCAACAGGGCACATTTATGCTGGGCAACTGATTATTCACCATTGAACCGGGCACATCGTCCGGAGAATGCCCCCAACCTTCAAGGAACACCTGGCAACTTTTCCACATACAACAATAGAGATAAGAATCCTCTCAGAATTTTTTCAATTTTCAAATGCTCTCAGTGGGATTCCTATCCAGCGTTGCATGGGAGGCCGGTGTCAGAATGAGGAACTATCACTCTAGCCAACTGAGCCACAGAGGCCCCCAACTAAAAGTTCATAATTTCCCAATGGATTAAAGCTCTGACTTTATAGCTCTTAAAGACACTTTCACTTGACTTACTAAGCTACTGGGCAAGGACACATTCATTTAGAGGCTTTGTTTGTGTCCATATAACAAAACTGTGTCTGTGTTTCTCACAATAAGTTCTAAAATTAGATCTACTGTGATGTCTTCTTTTATAACACAACTTTACTTCTAATCATTGTGTGCATGCCAAGGATAAGCTTTTATTGACATTGTGGTACCCTAGAAAATCAAATTTTCAAATTAAAAATACAAAATGTAAAAAAATTTGAATTTTACAAAAAAATGGAATGTATTTAGCTTCTTTGAGTGTGGAAAATTGTTGAAAACTGTCTACTTCATTTTCTAAACAAATCTCTGTATTTTGACATCAACTGGTGACTTACTGTTTGGCTATAATATGTTCCAAACGTGTACGCTGCATCAAGTTTCTTATCATTGTCAGCACATAGTTGTAAAGCTCCACTTAAAGCATCAGTAAGGCCGAGGAAAGTCCCATCTAAATCATATTTGGCAACCCGAAATCGTAGTTTGGAATCGTCAGATGTCGTAATGAAAGTGAACTGTGTCGTTAATCTGTCATCTTCCGTAATATCATCAGCTCTATCGTCAATATAATACAGCATTGGCATACTGGGTGGCCTGTAACAAATACACATTAATTCTATTATTTTACTAAAACAAACTAAGGGGTAGTTAAATCTGCAACGAAGCCCCAAATGCACATACTTTGGAAGTAAACCAATGTTTTAATGATTGATTGATTGATTGATTGATGTTTTACGCGGCACTGAAGATTTCCAGGTTTAGAGGGAGAGGAAACCAGACTCATTGCTCACAGGAAACCCCCAACATTCGAGGAGCACCTGGCAACTCCTCCACATTATTTGGAAGTCAGAACTTTTGTTCTTTTTTTTTTTGGACTTCGTGGGATTTGAAGCTTGTATCCTTCCCACAGAAGAGCTAAGAGGGGAAATGACCCAAATGACCCGTCAGTCTGTATTTTGGGAAAATCTGACATAACAGCAAATGTTTAGCTTTAAAAATTAATTAACAACAAACCATTCAGAATTCCTGGTTTCGATGAGCGCTCTATAAAGGCTACAGGCTGTAACCGTGGCAACACAGGATCCTCCCAACGAGTAGGACAATAACGTACACATATTGCCCAGAACTTGACATGCTGTATAATTATTATAGCACTGAAATGCAAAGAGAACAGAAATTCTGAGCAAGCTATCAACTTTACTCAACGACAAATAGCCCTCAAAACATATTTAGAGAAAACAACAACTTTTTATAATCGTTTTGAAATGGGAGAACCAATTTGTTAAGCAAGTGGTAATATTCCATGGAATTTCATAGATTTCTTAGGGGTAAAAAATCGCAAATAACATGTCCTTCATAAAGATGGGAAAGTAAATTTAAGCGCTTCTACTGAACTTTTTACCCCCCTCCTCTAAAGTGGCATAAGCTGCCAAAATTCAGATTTTTTTTCATAATTTTCCATCGCCGTAAGGAGTTAAAAGGTGTTTAAAGTACCTTGAAAAACTAAAAGATTGATGTTGACAAAAAAAGATCGCTAAAGCCAGTTACCGGTTAGAACCAAAATTTGCTAATAATGGACAAAATTCAATTAGCCAGGAGTACATTTTCCCGTCTTTGTTGTTTATAAAAACTGCCTTATATACATATCCAAGAAGGATAAATTAAAAAAGCTTTTATTTCATATTACTTGATAAAAAGATGAAGAATCAGCTAATTCTGTATCAAATGTTTAACTTTTTTTGCAGCTCATGCCACTTCAACAGAAAATAGTTAGTGACATGATATACATGTCCGTGTGTTTCGAATTACAAGATATAGTATTTCAAAAGATACCAGTGAGTGTTGTTTTTTTTTTCTGAAAATTTTACTTACCGTAAATCACTTAGAACATCGACACCTAATTCTTAACTTAAAATCCGACACTTCGAGAAGGCTGGCTTACTTCAAAGGAGGGCGCCAGCTGAGAGCTTAATCACTTGCGGAAGTAGGCATGTTGTTTGGCTCAGCGTGCGCCATAGATGTACTAACAAAGCGCTGTCTGCGGACTGAAGACCAGATTTTCTCTAATAACTATTCGAAGATTCACGAAATTCGCTTTTGGAATAAGGAAATAAATCATTACGGAAGTGAATGTGTTGTTCTTGTCAACGGTAAACTTATGCTATGGTTTTCTTCTATGCGGTCTTATTCTTTTACATTTCGCTGGTTCATGTCGTATTTTTATGTCATCCCAAAACTAACTGTCCCCTTCTCACCAAATGTTGAATTAAAATTTTATTGATTTATATCATTAAAGCAAGGTGCACATATAAAAAATGTGTTTATCTCCGCCGGTCTATATTTTGTACAGCAGTTTCGTCAGCACCATTCCCCGTTCAATTCTTTACGTTTACTGTAGGCACGTCCATCTATCAGTTCAGTTTCCCGTGAAGTGTTTAAACCATCGTTATTTTTGTATTGCCGACACTACCGGTATCCGATCAGTTATCGTACACTTTTGCCGGTTTTTCAATGCTAAAATTTACATCAGTGTTTGCATTGACAAGAAATTCCACGGAAGTGAAGCTGGGCTCAATCGACTTTTGTTGAAATAGTTTAATTTCTCCCAGGATTCTGAAATAAAGTTTTAGGGACCGAACATTCACCCACTCGTCTGCATGTTTTTGTAGAGTGACAGGAACCAGCAATCTAAACTGAGAAGTTAATCTTCGCATGCGAGACTTAGTTCTGAAGCGAAGGGGAGGTAAGCATGTGGGCACGATTGGGGAACCAGTTATCGTACATCCAACGTTGAAGCTGTTGTGACGTCATTTCTCGTGTTCGAAAAGTCCCCGACACGGCCGAGGTCGACTATTCTTGGGTCGGCGGACAAATGTAACTCCACAAAAAGTTGTAATTATATTTGAAGGTTTAAATTTTGCAAGAAGATGCCTCGATACGTAAGCATGTTGTCATCGGCGGGAAAGCTTAATCGCTAAATTGGTTCTGTACGATAACTGATCGGATACCCGTAGCGTATCATTGGAACAGTTTAATACAACAAAGGGTTATTGCCAGTATGGGCGGGGTGGTAAATGTCACTCACTGTCAGAGAATTTTCATTAAGCGAAACAGCCAATAAGATTCAGCAAATAGCTGACCTTCAACCAATCGATAGTGTTTTGCTGTAATCAAAATCCACATATTTAACTGACTGGCCCCATGTAGCCTACGTTGAGTCACTAAATAGATCACATATTGCATTATTGGATCTTACAAATAATAACGAAAACGGTTTTTCGAAGAATTTGATCTGTAAAATTCTCAAATAGTTCTTATTCTTGATCATGTTTTTGGTTCCTGTTAATGTTTCTTGTTTCACTTCCCCGTCGTCTGTACGGAGATTACAAGCCATATTTCGATCAAGTAGTTGCTCTGAAAAAATACTGTAGTCTGTAGGCTAAAACTAAGTCTGCATCCGATGAAACCATAGCACTACGGCCGTAATGTGTTATAGACTATAGTTGTATGATGAAACCATGCGACTGACAGTTTCGAAATCAGAGAAGATACAGCTCCGTAATTAAATATTCATTTTTTTGTTTTAAGATTTAAATCGAAAGATACCGTATTGTCAAAGTCACTTTAATTTCGCTGCGGCGATAGCGAAATTCATACCAAGTGACATTCAAACAAAGCGTGGTGAAGAAAAAATATACCGATCTCCTGAACTTTGGACTTTCTCCCCCCCCCCCCCCCCCCCCCCCCCCTTTTGAAGGACAATAGAATATTCCAACTGGCTTTCTTCAACTCGCCAGAAACGCGTGTACATTTCCAGGGCAAACTTATAAAACAGACTTATATGTTATAATAACATGGATTTACCGATGTTTTACAAGAACGTATAGATACAAGGTAAAAATGATATCAACAACTGTGTAACCATTTCTGAGGCCAACTGAATAAAAACACTGAGAAAATGACGGTTTGACCGATACCAATATGGCAATAATACACACAGTTGAGTTTGACGCGTCAGTTTTTAGCCACTTTCTTTCTTTTTCTTTAAGTTTTATAACGGGATTCAATTTTAGAAAACCAACCAAATGTAGTAAGGTTCGGATTTTGATTTTATTGAATTTACGTTTATCTGTAATTAATAACTCACAATACACAAAAGAGTGCATTCAGCCGGCCGGTAAGCGACTATCAACACAACCCAGCGACAGGCATGAATACCCTGCAGTGAGCTCGTTAGTGTCACTAATCGATTCTTTGTTCACCAATCCCTGGGAAATAACATCAGCCGCCCTTATCGCATGACCTTAGTTGGAAACAAAATCGTCTAAATTCTACGTGATTTACGGTATTCGTTAATACATTTTAACACCTAGCCAGAAAGACGTGAAAATACATATATTTTAATTTGTGGTTAAATTATGAGGTGAAGAAATGAACAAACCTGGCACATGGCGTAAACTGCTCGCAGGTGTTCTCTAAAATAAGCTGACTCAACCTTGCCATTGGGACAATCCTTCAAAACAGATAGAGGAAACAGATACATTCTACAACATAACCTTAAAATCAAATGTAAATAGTAACTTAAAGGGGGAGCAAAAAAAATCCCTTTAGGGTTCAGAAGAAGGCTAATGTATTTGGCATACTTAATATTCCTCCATGCTAGGTAGGTGAAAATGGCTATGGCAAAAACCACAACGCCCCCAGCCCAAGGGTTTAGGGTTCAGAAGAAGATCGCTAATGTGTCCTTACCAACAGTATCACATATTTTTGCGATTATTTTATGCCTGACAGTAAAGTTAATAAAAGATCAGAATTCGCAAAACAAATTGGTAAACTTTCAAAATCTCCAATTTAAGCCCAGGTTAAATTCATCCTTTTCAAGGCCTTCGGAACGTACCAATATGGCATGCAGACCAGTTGTTTGCTAGCCACATTTTCATGAAAGCTTCAATGTAAGTTTCGAGGAACTGAAAGCAGTTTTATGGAGATAGGAAAAAATACTTTGAAGAGAGTGAAATTAACCTGGGTTTAAATGGGAGATTTTGAAAGTTGTATGTTACATAGTACAGTGTTTTATAAACTTCATCATGACCCATGAAAAAATCGCAAAAATATGTTTGGTACCGTTAGAAAGAAAAAATAAGAGCACTTCTGAACCATAAAGTATTTTTTGTTTTCTTCTCCATGTAATAAAAAGTAATAGTGATAAATCTATTACCAGATATTTATTTCTCTTCAGGTGATTGATGTTTTAGTAGTTTATTTTTACGGTGTCATTGCTGGCAACTCCTCCAGTCCACATAAGCGATTAAGTTAAAAATTCACTCAGAAATTATTAAATTTTATTCCGTCTAAGTGCGATGGAAGGCTAGTAATAACGTGAGAGGCTAATGCCCTACGACAAAACCACCAAAGGGTTGAAACATGTCCTTCATTATTGGTGTAAGTACAGTTGAGAACTTGAGCCTTGAGGCTTGCAGTAACTATTTAAAACGCCTCCAGTTTTACAGGTGAAAGGGTAAGTTTGGTGATGTGATTTACAATGGACACTACTGTTGATTGATTGATGTTTTACGCTGCACTCAAGATTATTTCAATTATATGGCGCCGTTGCCAGGTGTAGTGTGGGAGGAAACGCCCAACCTTCGTTGAGTACCTACAATTTATTAAACAAATGGTTTTAAACTAAACACATGTATTTAATACTTGTGTTATTTAAATAATTTTGCATTTAATACTAAGTACTTGTTTTATTTCTAAAGTAAATAGTTTTTTCACTAATTATAAATTACCTTTGCCTGAAAGTATTTATTACCTGCAGAGGGATGGAGAATAAATCGTTGGAGACTGGTATCAACGGACAGGTACTGTCAAAACAAAGCCCGCCACTCTGATAGGAAACAGATTATCAGATAAATCAGATGATGAAAACTTTATAATTAAAGATGAACAATAAAATTTACATTTTCTTCTTTCAATTAGCCCTAATAAACAATTTATAAAATTAAAAAAGAATTTCCAAATGAATAAAAACTAATTTTTGTAGACAAGTTCAAACCCTGCTGATTTTAATTATACTGTGAGAATTGTTGATTGATTCCTTGATGTTTATGCCGCAGTCAAGATACTTATTCTCTTGGCAACGTTCTGAGGTGTAGTGGAGGAGGAATAAGGGCTCTTTACCATAGGGAAACACCCAACCTTCAGCGGTAACATGACAACCCTTCCATACACGGCACTCATGAAAAACCCAGATAGAATTTTTTGCTTTGGTTGATTGATTTAGGTTTTTCGCCCCATCCAATACAATTTTGCTAATGTGGCCGCATTACCAGGTTAAAGAAGGGGCGGAACTAGACACTACGCTCAGAGGAAACCCCAAACCTTCAACGATCACCAGGCAACCTAGGGCAATTGACTGAAAAAAACGCATTGGACTGAGAGGGATTCAAACCCAAGACCCATCTACCTAGGCCTGCTTAAGCCTGAGAGAGTAACGCTCTACTAGCTCAGCCCCCACCCCTCCTACTTTTACAGTTAGTCGAATGCAGGAAAACCCTTCAGATGTATATCAGCTTATCCTTGTGAAAAGCCTCTTGAAAAAGTGAATTCCCAGCCCTAATGCTTAGTTTATGTCAAGCAATTTCTGATATAAACACAGGTTAATACATTGGGAAATAGGATCAGGGCAATTTTGTCACAGGCGTAAATATTTACTGTCCTGCATAAAGAGAAAATTAAAATGGGACTGAAAAGGAACGTCCATAATCATATAATCACCTCCTCTCCTGCACAGGGTCCTGGTACCGGTTCCGAGGGACATGTCTGAAATATAAACAGAAATAATTCGAAACCCAACCAATATGAAACATGATTTTGTTTAACACTATTGTAAAAGATTACTTGCTGGAGATTTTAAGGCAACCTCAGCATTATCTCACTTAAAAGGGGGGGGGGGGGGGGGGGGGGGGGGGAGAAAATCTTAATTTCCTTTCCATCGGTACCAAACACATATTTAAGCAGTTTTTATAGCCTTCAATCAAGTTTATTAAAGATCACAACCAGCAAAACAAATTGGTCAAGGCCTTTGTCGCTCATCCATAAGACATGGCGAGATGCAGACCTTTTTTTTTTTGGCATTGCCACATTTGAAACAGGAAGACTTTGTAGATGTAGATGGAGAAATGTAAACAATAATGGACCAATGCAAGTCTACTATAAGAGTAATGAACAATACATGAGAAAACAGTTGTTTAGTATTGTATACCAGTAAAAAAAAAGGTAAATTGACAGTTACGACATCAGGTGACAAGAGAGAACTATTAAAAAATATTTATTTTGATACCATACTAAAAAAAATTAAAATTAATTTCTTAAAGTTTACCCCGCCAGGACATGCTTGGCAGACCAAATCGGGTCCTCCTTTATAATCCACAGCTCTGTACCCGGCTTCACACACACAAGATACTCCTAAAATTAAAAAGAACAGTTTAACGTTAAAAGTGGGCATTGACAAAATGGCTAAATTCCAAACTTTGAAGAAGTGGCCGATGGTTGATCTGAAAAGCGACACCTGTATGTTGGTAGGTGGTCTCTTCCAGTTTTTTTAAAAAAAAGTTTGTACTGACTGTTACAGTTAGGACATGGATTCATATCTCGTTTCTACTCCTAGACTCCAGATTGTATGCATGCTAAAGTAGTGCTTTCAATTAACTTTCAACCATTCGAGCCTATGAGTTAGGGTCGGGGAAGCCCGCTACATAGCCCCACTCATGTGTCTCTTTCCTGTGTCACTTACTTGCCGGTCAGGAGCCACGAGACGTGGAAAAATCCTCGGCAAGCTGCGGATCATGTGACACATTGTCATAGTATGAAGAGAGTTTGAAATCTGTCTGGCAAATTTTTACAGTTTTTTTTTTACGAAGACCGAAGAGGGATTTAGCAGATTAACAATGAAATTAAATTAAAAAATAAAAGCCGTAACTATTTACAAATCAATCTCTAATGACTGGCAGTTTTTCCAATTTATCTATTTGACCAGGAGAAGCAAAATATCAGCAACAAAAATCAAATCTTTCAAATTGATTAGGTGGAAAATACTATCCAACTTGAACTAAGTAGACAACAACAACATAACATGTTCGTGCGAGAGCTTTTACCATCTGAGTTGACGACACTGTTCGCGCTGCAGTCCAAACATTGTAGGTGAGAGATGTCATAATATTTCCTATTTTCGCCGCTTGTACATTGGTCAGGAGTAACTTTGGTGATAAAAAAAGACTCAGTATAGACAACCAGGGCGAGTAAACAGGCTAGTTTCAGCGGCAAAATCTGACAGTTTACATTGGCCGCCATTTTGTTGTCGAGGTAATGCTAACCCTGTTCCTAAACTCCCCCATTATTATTTTTTAGGTGAAAACGGACTTGTGAAATAATTTGTTTAAAAATATTTAGCGATTAGCAAAATTAAGGAAGCTCAGAAGAATTTAAAATCATATTTTGCTAATTGCTCCGTTTTAATAATCTGCATGATGGCATAACGTAACAAATGAACTCTAAAAACGAATTTTTAAAGTTGAAGACATCCCCAATCCAAACCGATAACTTCCGCGGCAAGTACAAACACGCCAATAAAGATGCTCATCGCGTGGATCATTAGATGCGTTTACAGTCCAAGGCTTTTATGGTAATGTTTTAATAAAACGTTACCCCTTTCAACTACAATGTGCGTTTCGTTGAATGAAGATGGTCAATTAACTAGCACAAGCCTATGTTTGTCTTAAGCGTTGAACTCCTGTCAGAATCGTTGACATTTGCTGTCATCTGCTCATTTCTTTTTGTCGTTGTTGTAACTTGTATCATTTTAGAAGATACCAAAATTACATGACAGCTCTTATTAGTTTGTTAAATATGCAAACTCTATTACCAAAGTATGCTGATGCATAAAGTGTAGCGGCTTAGAATTGTTACTTACAGAATTTTCTCAGATGTTCTCTGATCAGATACTGAGATAGTTATAACTTAATTGGCCCTTTCGGAAATCAAGTTCAGGAGCCTATTTCACAAAAGATGTATTTTTTTGCGTAACTTTCTTAGCAATGTATCTCTACAGTATGTATAGCCATGACATTGACATTTACGTAAAAACTTACGCTACTCGGCTTTGTGAAAGCAGCTATAATTATAAATAAAATCATGCAAGATCAGCCCTGGGTGTTAACTTTCAGTGACCAGTCATTCAAGATTAGCATTTATGGAGATAAATTTTTTTTGTCTTTGATTCCTAATTTAAAAATCATTACTTTTATCCAATTTTTCGTGAAACACACACATCGATGAGATTTACAGCGACGTTCACAAGCGTGGTAAACAAACACCATAAGATTGTTTCCCATGATTCTGGGTAATTTGTAAACTTTTAGGCCGACATCAAGCATAGTCACAGTGAGTAATGGTTGTTTCTGGTAGCATAAATATGTATACCAGGTCTAAAACATTAAAGAAAAAAATATTCACCTTTTTGAATGGTCTTTTAGATGGAGACTAAATTTGATACCAGTTTCTTTCCAAAACCTTGAAACTGAACATACATGTATGCAAAATAATTATAACACCTGATTAAAGATTATATGCATTAGATATTTCCCTGTGCCCGTGTGTGTTTTAGTGTTTTTAAATACATGTATATTACATGACAGATTCAGAAATCGAATGTTTAGAATTAACTTGCTCAATTAGCTGCTTCATTGTCATGCATTTGGGGGATTTATCCAGTGATAACCTTGCTATCTCTAAAATGTACTTTTTATTTCTGTTAGTAGATCCTATGGGAAACCTTTTGATGAAATGAGGGGCTGAGAAAGTTTCTTGAACATGTCACCAAAATGTCAAAAGTTGTACCCAAGAAATAATGTCTCGTAATTAATGATTTAAGCTGACATCCAAGTGTTTGGCGTACCAAGATGCATGACATCGATCTGGATTCGCCAGAACTCTGTCTCATCGATTCTGGACTGCAGTCGTTAAAACGTGTTCCGCTTGGAAGACAGTTGTGTACGTTGAATCTCCATAACAACAGTATAACCCGAATCGAGTGCCTGAATAATCTGACTAACCTCCGTCATTTAGACCTCTCGTCAAACTCAATCATAAAAATCGAAGGTCTGGATGGATTAGCTAATCTGAAGACATTGAACTTGTCCTGTAATCAAATCAGAATTGTCGAAGGCCTACAGAATCTCAGGTGTGTAATATTTCCATATTTACATGTATTTTCTATTTCAAAACACTGTATGACGATTTTTCATGATTTGAAAACAGTCTTCGGAGAAAGACAGAAACGTCATCATTAAATAAACCTAGAAGTGTGTTACTCATACGAAAGTCTTGTAACCTTATTCACTGTATGACAAAACAAATATATCGTCAACTATTTCAATAACTGCAGAGACAAGTGAAAAAAAAATGCTATGTAGACCTGTGGCCTGTTTTACAAAGTGGTACAGCGTAAGTTTTTATGTAACTTTCATAGCAGCCCATACTGTAGAGATACATCGCTTTGTTAAACCGGCTTTTTTGTGAAAAACAATGGCAAATGGTGAGATAATTGAGATGCTTTTCGAACATAAATGGAGATCTAGGGTTGCAAACTGTTTGGATGTGTGCATCTGTTTGAAAGCCTTTGTGATAATATCCATGACAGGCCACATACTGTTCGGTATAAAATCCGTCTCCCCTACTTAGACCAAGAGTTCATCGTGCCAAGAGCTGATGACATCATTACATTTAGTTGCATGCCCACAGAAATTCGAAAATACTCCACAGAGAGAAAAAAATAGTGGGATATTTGAGGGGGGGTCTGGCTTTGTAGTAACATTGACTGAACCCCAGGCCCAAGGGCTCAAATCTCTAGCTCATTCAATTAAAATTGAAAACATTCATCCTGGTTATTTAAAATTTGTTTACTCTATTTTGGCTTCCAAAGGCAGCAGACTGAATATATACTCTTATTTCAACGTCAATCATTTAGTTTTTTATGAACTTCAAAGCCTTGATTGTCTCAAGAATCAAAATTCCTGAAAAAGTGAAAATTTCGGCTGCTCATACAACTTTAATTTGATTTTTTTTTACTGATAATGTTATTTATTTCTAACATTTCGTTGTGCTATTGGCAGACGTTGGTGGCTCAGTTGGCAGAGCGATAGTCTCGAAGTCTGACACAGGCCTTCCATCAATGTGGTGCGGGTTCAAATAAAAAAAAATCCTGTGTGGATTTTTTCACTCAATCGCTTTACATGTATGTGGAAGAGTTGCAAGGTACTCACCAAAGATTGGGGGTTTCGTCTCAGGCAGAAACCCAGTTTCCTCCCCCACTGAACTTTAGAACGCCGCCATATAAGTGAAACAATCTTGAGTACGACATAAAACATCAATCAATTGATTGATTAATCAATCACAGTTCTATTGAGCTATTAATTATTTATTTCCAGGTCTTTACAAAAGATTGACTTGAGTTACAATCGGATAGAAGATGTGTCTGGATTTGCATCCTTATGGGGGAGTGGTTTGTCCACCATTCATCTCCATGGTAACAGAGTTACAAGTCTCCAGCGATTGGTTGAAGTTTTGTCTGGCTGTGACAATATCCAGTCTTTGAGTCTTCTGCAGGGACAATCAACTAATCCAATTTGTCAACAAAGAAGTACGTCCTATCCTATTTTTTATTACTATCTTACCAAGTTTTGTTACTTGACAAGACATTTAGGGCACATTTGTCCAAGAAAATAATTTAGAAAAATAAAATTCAATTTAAATTTTGAATGTTTTAATCACATTGTACAGTATTTGCCTATGACTTTCTGACATCTTGTTAAGTTAGCTTTAACAAAAATATACTTGAAGCGTTGCAAGGTCCAAGCACAGTGAAATCAGAAATAACTTATTCATTTGAAATATATATACTGGAATTTTTCATTTCAAAATGTCTAAGGAATTAACCAAAATAAGGAAAGCTGTTACCTCTTACCAAGCCTCATATTAGCATGACCTGTGTATACGTATACAACTGGGCCCTGTCTTACAAAGCTGTCGTAAGTTACGTCGGACGTAAATCAGTGTTAAAGCTATAGGAACTTAAGCCCTAGTCGCAACTGGTCTATGTTGTAGGCATATGCGCAGCTTTACGCCAGCTTCGTAAGACAGGACCCTGGTAGCTGAATGATCGCCCTTGGCTAGGTATGTTTATCTGTGTGATGGAAATATATATTATAAATGTCTTTTTCATTAGATTACAGAGCTACTGTCTTAAATGGCTTACCACAGCTAACAATACTGGATGGTGTAAACCGTGATGGGCAAAGTGTTCAGTCGTCAGATCAACTTACTAACATACCGGGTACGATTTCATTACAATTTTTGACTGAATTCACTGAAACCTCCATTTATGGGGGTTTCCTACTTTCTAAAAACTGTCTTTGAAGCAGGTGTTAAAATTTTCAGTTTGATTATATATATATCTTACAAATAACATATATGATGAAATGCTGAAAACAGCCCATCCCTATTGGTCCAATTTTTAAGCTGCTATTACAAGCAAATGAATTATCAATTTAGAATATGGGAATTTTTTTACAAATAATTCATCTTTTATAAAATCATCAACTTGATTTAAATAGAGCATATGTTGTAAATTCAATTATCAAATTTGTTTTCAAGTTGTTCTTAGCTTATATTTCATGAAATCTTCATGTTTATACATTTAAAATAAAAGTATACAGTTTAAGCGACCAACTCAGGGAACCATGAAAAGTGGTCTCTTTAAGACAGGTGGTCTCTTAATCCAGGTTTTATGCAACCGACATCTCGATAACCTGTCATCTTTTCTCATGAAAAATGAGGGCTTTGCCAGTCTTAGGCGATTACATTTTGACTTATTTCACTGATTTTTGTACATCTCTTCAATTTGTATAGGATTAAGCACGCGCGGTAAAGCCACAGTTTTAGTTTTTTTTAAGACCACAAGTTTTGGTCGTTTAATGTGTATTGTGTCGGTCTGTGTAAAATTTATCAGCTTCACGCAGTCGTGTTAGACAGGTCGCTGTAAACAGTGTCTTAAGTACGGGATTTAGTTCGGGGGCGTCTGTTGGTCGCTGTTTACAGATGGTCGCTGTTTACAGATGGTCGCTGTTTGCAGGTTTGATTGTATTTTGTATTTTGATGTTAATAAGATAATATTATTACTTAACAGGTCTTGATAGTTACTTGGAATACCTCCTGTCAACAGAAGTTCCTGTGAGTATTCATATATAGTTTTCAATTCTACAATCTTCAAACTTTATTGTTAAGCAATCTTCTGTATAAGAATTACTTGATTGGTTAGTTCTTGCCTTGATCTGAGTTGTTTAGTCCAAGGTTAAACCAACCATTCAAGTAGCTGTTGAGTGCCACATTAAACCCCAAATCAATCAATCACCTAAGTTAACCCCCAATCAATCAATCATATGTTGAGTGGGACGTTCAGCCCCCAATCTATCAATCAATCAGTTGTTGGGTTTGACGTTCAGCCCCAATCTATCAATCAATCAGTTGTTGGGTGTGACGTTCAGCCCCAATCTATGAATCAATCAGCTGTTGGGTGTGATGTTAAGCCCCAACCTATCAATCAATCAGCTGTTGAGTGGGATGTTAAGCCTCAATCTATCAATCAATCAGCTGTTGGGTGTGACGTTAAGCCCCAATCTATCAATCAATCAGCTGTTGGGTGGGATGTTAAGCCTCAATCTATCAATCAATCAGCTGTTGGGTGTGACGTTAAGCCCCTATCTATCAATCAATCAGCTGTTGGGTGTGACGTTAAGCCTCAATCAATCAGCTGTTGGGTGTGACGTTAAGCCTCAATCTATCAGCTGTTGGGTGTGACGTTAAGCCTCAATCTATCAACTGTTGGGTGGGACGTAAAGCCCCAATCTATCAATCAATCAGCTGTTGGGTGTGACGTTAAGCCCCTATCTATCAATCAATCAGCTGTTGGGTGTGACGTTAAGCCTCAATCAATCAGCTATTGGGTGTGACGTTAAGCCTCAATCTATCAGCTGTTGGGTGTGACGTTAAGCCTCAATCTATCAACTGTTGGGTGTGACGTTAAGCCTCAATCTATCAATCAATCAGCTGTTGGGTGGGACGTTAAGCCCCAATCTATCAATCAGCTGTTGGGTGGGACGTTAAGCCCCAATCTATCAATCAATCAGCTGTTGGGTGGGATGTTAAGCCCCAATCTATCAATCAATCAGCTGTTGGGTGGGACGTTAAGCCCCAATCTATCAATCAATCAGCTGTTGGGTGGGACGTTAAGCCCCAATCTATCAATCAATCAGTTGTTGGGTGGGATGTTAAGGCCCAATCTATCAATCAATCAGCTGTTGGGTGTGACGTTAAGCCCCAATCTATCAATCAATCAGTTGTTGGGTGGGATGTTAAGGCCCAATCTATCAATCAATCAGCTGTTGGGTGGGACGTTAAGCCCCAATCTATCAATCAATCAGTTGTTGGGTGGGATGTTAAGCCCCAATCTATCAATCAATCAGTTGTTGGGTGGGACGTTAAGCCCCAATCTATCAATCAATCAGCTGTTTGGTGGGATGTTAAGCCCCAATCTATCAATCAATCAGCTGTTGGGTGTGACGTTAAGCCCCAATCTATCAATCAATCAGCTGTTGGGTGGGATGTTAAGCCCCAATCTATCAATCAATCAGCTGTTGGGTGTGACGTTAAGCCCCAATCTATCAATCAATCAGTTGTTGGGTGGGATGTTAAGCCCCAATCTATCAATCAATCAGCTGTTTGGTGGGATGTTAAGCCCCAATCTATCAATCAATCAGCTGTTGGGTGTGACGTTAAGCCCCAATCTATCAATCAATCAGCTGTTGGGTGGGATGTTAAGCCCCAATCTATCAATCAATCAGCTGTTGGGTGTGACGTTAAGCCCCAATCTATCAATCAATCAGTTGTTGGGTGGGATGTTAAGGCCCAATCTATCAATCAATCAGCTGTTGGGTGGGACGTTAAGCCCCAATCAATCAATCAGCTGTTGGGTGGGACGTTAAGCCCCAATCTATCAATCAATCAGCTGTTGGGTGTGACGTTAAGCCCCAATCTATCAATCAATCAGTTGTTGGGTGGGATGTTAAGGCCCAATCTATCAATCAATCAGCTGTTGGGTGGGACGTTAAGGCCCAATCTATCAATCAATCAGCTGTTGGGTGTGATGTTAAGCCCCAATCTATCTATCAATCAGCTGTTGGGTGTGATGTTAAGGCCCAATCAATCAATCAATCAGCTGTTGGGTGTGATGTTAAGGCCCAATCTATCAATCAATCAGCTGTTTGGTGGGATGTTAAGCCCCAATCTATCAATCAATCAGCTGTTGGGTGTGACGTTAAGCCCCAATCTATCAATCAATCAGCTGTTGGGTGTGACGTTAAGCCCCAATCTATCAATCAATCAGCTGTTGGGTGGGACGTTAAGCCCCAATCTATCAATCAATCAGCTGTTTGGTGGGATGTTAAGCCCCAATCTATCAATCAATCAGCTGTAAGGTGGGATGTTAAGGCCCAATCTATCAATCAATCAGTTGTTGGGTGGGACGTTAAGCCCCAATCTATCAATCAATCAGCTGTTGGGTGTGACGTTAAGCCTCAATCTATCAATCAATCAGCTGTTTGGTGTGACGTTAAGCCCCAATCTATCAATCAGTTGTTTGGTGTGACGTTAAGCCCCAATCTATCAATCAGTTGTTCGGTGGGATGTTAAGCCCCAATCTATCAATCAGTTGTTGGGTGGGATGTTAAGGCCCAATCTATCAATCAATCAGCTGTTGGGTGTGACGTTAAGCCCCAATCTATCAATCAGATGTTGGGTGTGATGTTAAGCCCCAATCTATCAATCAATCAGCTGTTGGGTGTGACGTTAAGCCCCAATCTATCAATCAATCAGCTGTTGGGTGGGACGTTAAGCCCCAATCTATCAATCAATCAGCTGTTGGGTGTGACGTTAAGCCCCAACCTATCAATCAATCAGCTGTTGGGTGTGACGTTAAGCCCCAATCTATCAATCAGTTGTTGGGTGGGATGTTAAGCCCCAATCTATCAATCAATCAGCTGTTGGGTGTGACGTTAAGCCCCAATCTATCAATCAGTCAGCTGTTGGGTGTGACGTTAAGCCCCAACCTATCAATCAGTTGTTGGGTGGGATGTTAAGCCCCAATCTATCAATCAGTTGTTGGGTGGGATGTTAAGCCCCAATCTATCAATCAATCAGTTGTTGGGTGTGACGTTAAGCCCCAACCTATCAATCAGTTGTTGGGTGGGATGTTAAGCCCCAATCTATCAATCAGTTGTTGGGTGGGATGTTAAGCCCCAATCTATCAATCAATCAGCTGTTGGGTGTGACGTTAAGCCCCAATCTATCAATCAGTCAGCTGTTGGGTGTGACGTTAAGCCCCAATCTATCAATCAGTTGTTGGGTGGGATGTTAAGCCCCAATCTATCAATCAATCAGTTGTTGGGTGGGATGTTAAGCCCCAATCTATCAATCAGTCAGCTGTTGGGTGTGACGTTAAGCCCCAACCTATCAATCAATCAGCTGTTGGGTGTGACGTTAAGCCCCAATCTATCAATCAGTTGTTGGGTGTGACGTTAAGCCCCAACCTATCAATCAATCAGCTGTTTGGTGTGACGTTAAGCCCCAATCTATCTATCAATCAGCTGTTGGGTGTGACGTTAAGCCCCAATCTATCAATCAATCAGCTGTTTGGTGGGACGTTAAGCCCCAATCTATCAATCAATCAGCTGTTGGGTGTGACGTTAAGCCCCAATCTATCTATCAATCAGCTGTTGGGTGGGATGTTAAGCCCCAATCTATCTATCAATCAGCTGTTGGGTGTGACGTTAAGCCCCAATCTATCAATCAATCAGCTGTTTGGTGGGACGTTAAGCCCCAATCTATCAATCAATCAGCTGTTGGGTGTGACGTTAAGCCCCAATCTATCAATCAATCAGCTGTTGGGTGGGATGTTAAGCCCCAATCAATCAATCAGCTGTTGGGTGTGATGTTAAGCCCCAATCTATCAATCAATCAGCTGTTTGGTGGGACGTTAAGCCCCAATCTATCAATCAATCAGCTGTTGGGTGTGACGTTAAGCCCCAATCTATCAATCAATCAGCTGTTGGGTGGGATGTTAAGCCTCAATCTATCAATCAATCAGTTGTTGGGTGGGATGTTAAGCCTCAATCTATCAATCAATCAGCTGTTGGGTGGGATGTTAAGCCCCAATCAATCAATCAGCTGTTTGGTGGGACGTTAAGCCCCAATCTATCAATCAGTTGTTGGGTGTGATGTTAAGGCCCAATCTATCTATCAATCAGTTGTTGGGTGGGACGTTAAGGCCCAATCTATCTATCAATCAGTTGTTGGGTGGGATGTTAAGCCTCAATCTATCTATCAATCAGTTGTTGGGTGTGATGTTAAGGCCCAATCTATCTATCAATCAGTTGTTGGGTGGGACGTTAAGGCCCAATCTATCTATCAATCAGTTGTTGGGTGTGATGTTAAGCCCCAATCTATCAATCAGTTGTTGGGTGTGATGTTAAGCCTCAATCTATCAATCAATCAGCTGTTGGGTGTGATGTTCAGCCCCAATCTATGAATCAATCAGCTGTTGGGTGTGACGTTAAGCCCCAACCTATCAATCAATCAGCTGTTTGGTGGGACGTTAAACCCCAATCTATCAATCAATCAGCTGTTGGGTGTGATGTTAAGCTCCAATCTATCAATCAATCAGCTGTTGGGTGTGACGTTAAGCCCCAATCTATCAATCAATCAGCTGTTGGGTGGGACGTTAAACCCCAATCTATCAATCAATCAGCTGTTGGGTGGGATGTTAAGCCCCAATCTATCAATCAATCAGCTGTTGGGTGGGATGTTAACCACAATCTATCAATCAATCAGCTGTTGGGTGTGATGTTAAGCCCCACTCTATCTATCAATCAGCTGTTGGGTGTGATGTTAAGCCCCAATCTATCAATCAATCAGCTGTTGGGTGTGACGTTAAGCCCCAATCTATCAATCAATCAGCTGTTGGGTGTGATGTTAACCACAATCTATCAATCAATCAGCTGTTGGGTGGGATGTTAAGCCCCAATCTATCAATCAATCAGCTGTTGGGTGTGACGTTAAGCCCCAACCTATCAATCAATCAGCTGTTGGGTGGGATGTTAAGCCTCAATCTATCAATCAATCAGCTGTTGGGTGGGATGTTAAGCCTCAATCTATCAATCAATCAGCTGTTGGGTGGGATGTTAAGCCTCAATCTATCTATCAATCAGCTGTTGGGTGGGATGTTAAGCCCCAATCTATCAATCAATCAGCTGTTGGGTGTGACGTTAAGCCCCAATCAATCAATCAGTTGTTGGGTGGGATGTTAAGGCCCAATCTATCAATCAATCAGCTGTTGGGTGTGACGTTAAGCTCCAATCTATCAATCAATCAGCTGTTTGGTGGGATGTTAAGCCTCAATCTATCAATCAATCAGCTGTTGGGTGGGATGTTAAGCCTCAATCTATCAATCAATCAGCTGTTGGGTGGGATGTTAAGCCTCAATCTATCTATCAATCAGCTGTTTGGTGGGATGTTAAGCCCCAACCTATCAATCAATCAGCTGTTTGGTGGGATGTTAAACCCCAATCTATCAATCAATCAGCTGTTGGGTGTGATGTTAAGCTCCAATCTATCAATCAATCAGCTGTTGGGTGTGACGTTAAGCCCCAATCTATCAATCAATCAGCTGTTGGGTGGGACGTTAAACCCCAATCTATCAATCAATCAGCTGTTGGGTGGGATGTTAAGCCCCAATCTATCAATCAATCAGCTGTTGGGTGGGATGTTAACCACAATCTATCAATCAATCAGCTGTTGGGTGGGATGTTAAGCCCCAATCTATCAATCAATCAGCTGTTGGGTGTGACGTTAAGCCCCAACCTATCAATCAATCAGCTGTTGGGTGGGATGTTAAGCCTCAATCTATCAATCAATCAGCTGTTGGGTGGGATGTTAAGCCTCAATCTATCAATCAATCAGCTGTTGGGTGGGATGTTAAGCCTCAATCTATCTATCAATCAGCTGTTGGGTGGGATGTTAAGCCCCAATCTATCAATCAATCAGCTGTTGGGTGTGACGTTAAGCCCCAATCAATCAATCAGTTGTTGGGTGGGATGTTAAGGCCCAATCTATCAATCAATCAGCTGTTGGGTGTGACGTTAAGCTCCAATCTATCAATCAATCAGCTGTTTGGTGGGATGTTAAGCCTCAATCTATCAATCAATCAGCTGTTGGGTGGGATGTTAAGCCTCAATCTATCAATCAATCAGCTGTTGGGTGGGATGTTAAGCCCCAATCTATCAATCAATCAGCTGTTGGGTGGGATGTTAAGCCTCAATCTATCAATCAATCAGCTGTTGGGTGGGATGTTAAGCCTCAATCTATCAATCAATCAGCTGTTGGGTGGGATGTTAAGCCTCAATCTATCTATCAATCAGCTGTTGGGTGGGACGTTAAACCCCAACATATCAATCAATCAGCTGTAAGGTGGGATGTTAAGCCCCAATCTATCTATCAATCAGCTGTTGGGTGTGACGTTAAGCCCCAATCTATCAATCAATCAGCTGTTGGGTGGGATGTTAAGCCTCAATCTATCAATCAATCAGCTGTTGGGTGGGATGTTAAGCCTCAATCTATCAATCAATCAGCTGTTGGGTGGGATGTTAAGCCTCAATCTATCTATCAATCAGCTGTTGGGTGGGATGTTAAGCCCCAATCTATCAATCAATCAGCTGTTGGGTGTGACGTTAAGCCCCAATCAATCAATCAGTTGTTGGGTGGGATGTTAAGGCCCAATCTATCAATCAATCAGCTGTTGGGTGTGACGTTAAGCCCCAATCTATCAATCAGCTGTTGGGTGGGATGTTAAGCCCCAATCAATCAATCAGCTGTTGGGTGGGACGTTAAGCCCCAATCTATCAATCAATCAGCTGTTGGGTGTGACGTTAAGCCCCAATCTATCAATCAATCAGTTGTTGGGTGGGATGTTAAGGCCCAATCTATCAATCAATCAGCTGTTGGGTGGGACGTTAAGGCCCAATCTATCAATCAATCAGCTGTTGGGTGTGATGTTAAGCCCCAATCTATCTATCAATCAGCTGTTGGGTGTGATGTTAAGGCCCAATCAATCAATCAATCAGCTGTTGGGTGTGATGTTAAGGCCCAATCTATCAATCAATCAGCTGTTTGGTGGGATGTTAAGCCCCAATCTATCAATCAATCAGCTGTTGGGTGTGACGTTAAGCCCCAATCTATCAATCAATCAGCTGTTGGGTGTGACGTTAAGCCCCAATCTATCAATCAATCAGCTGTTGGGTGGGATGTTAAGCCCCAATCTATCAATCAATCAGCTGTTGGGTGTGACGTTAAGCCCCAATCTATCAATCAATCAGATGTTGGGTGGGACGTTAAGGCCCAATCTATCAATCAATCAGCTGTTGGGTGTGACGTTAAGCCCCAATCTATCAATCAGATGTTGGGTGGGACGTTAAGCCCCAATCTATCAATCAGATGTTGGGTGTGACGTTAAGCCCCAATCTATCAATCAGCTGTTGGGTGGGATGTTAAGCCCCAATCTATCAATCAATCAGCTGTTGGGTGTGATGTTAAGCCCCAATCTATCAATCAATCAGCTGTTGGGTGTGACGTTAAGCCCCAATCTATCAATCAGATGTTGGGTGGGACGTTAAGGCCCAATCTATCAATCAATCAGCTGTTGGGTGGGATGTTAAGCCTCAATCTATCAATCAATCAGCTGTTGGGTGGGATGTTAAGCCTCAATCTATCAATCAATCAGCTGTTGGGTGGGATGTTAAGCCTCAATCTATCAATCAATCAGTTGTTTGGTGTGACGTTAAGCCCCAATCTATCAATCAGTTGTTGGGTGGGATGTTAAGCCCCAATCTATCAATCAGTTGTTGGGTGGGATGTTAAGGCCCAATCTATCAATCAATCAGCTGTTGGGTGTGACGTTAAGCCCCAATCTATCAATCAATCAGCTGTTGGGTGGGACGTTAAGCCCCAATCTATCAATCAATCAGCTGTTGGGTGTGACGTTAAGCCCCAACCTATCAATCAATCAGCTGTTGGGTGGGATGTTAAGCCTCAATCTATCAATCAATCAGCTGTTGGGTGGGATGTTAAGCCTCAATCTATCAATCAATCAGCTGTTGGGTGGGATGTTAAGCCTCAATCTATCTATCAATCAGCTGTTGGGTGGGATGTTAAGCCCCAATCTATCAATCAATCAGCTGTTGGGTGTGACGTTAAGCCCCAATCAATCAATCAGCTGTTGGGTGGGACGTTAAACCCCAATCTATCAATCAATCAGCTGTTGGGTGTGACGTTAAGCCCCAATCTATCAATCAATCAGTTGTTGGGTGTGATGTTAAGCCCCAATCTATCAATCAATCAGCTGTTGGGTGGGATGTTAAGCCTCTATCAATCAATCAATCAGCTGTTGGGTGTGACGTTAAGCCCCAATCTATCAATCAATCAGATGTTGGGTGGGACGTTAAGCCCCAATCTATCAATCAATCAGCTGTTTGGTGTGACGTTAAGCCCCAATCTATCAATCAATCAGCTGTTTGGTGTGACGTTAAGCCCCAATCTATCAATCAGTTGTTGGGTGGGATGTTAAGCCCCAATCTATCAATCAATCAGCTGTTGGGTGGGACGTTAAGCCCCAATCTATCAATCAATCAGCTGTTTGGTGTGACGTTAAGCCCCAATCTATCAATCAGTTGTTGGGTGGGATGTTAAGCCCCAATCTATCAATCAATCAGCTGTTTGGTGGGACGTTAAGCTCCAATCTATCAATCAATCAGCTGTTGGGTGGGATGTTAAGCCCCAATCTATCAATCAGCTGTTGGGTGTGACGTTAAGCCCCAATCTATCAATCAATCAGCTGTTGGGTGGGACGTTAAGGCCCAATCTATCAATCAATCAGCTGTTGGGTGTGATGTTAAGCCCCAATCTATCTATCAATCAGCTGTTGGGTGTGATGTTAAGGCCCAATCAATCAATCAATCAGCTGTTGGGTGTGATGTTAAGGCCCAATCTATCAATCAATCAGCTGTTTGGTGGGATGTTAAGCCCCAATCTATCAATCAATCAGCTGTTGGGTGTGACGTTAAGCCCCAATCTATCAATCAATCAGCTGTTGGGTGTGACGTTAAGCCCCAATCTATCAATCAATCAGCTGTTGGGTGGGACGTTAAGCCCCAATCTATCAATCAATCAGCTGTTTGGTGGGATGTTAAGCCCCAATCTATCAATCAATCAGCTGTAAGGTGGGATGTTAAGGCCCAATCTATCAATCAATCAGTTGTTGGGTGGGACGTTAAGCCCCAATCTATCAATCAATCAGCTGTTGGGTGTGACGTTAAGCCTCAATCTATCAATCAATCAGCTGTTTGGTGTGACGTTAAGCCCCAATCTATCAATCAGTTGTTTGGTGTGACGTTAAGCCCCAATCTATCAATCAGTTGTTCGGTGGGATGTTAAGCCCCAATCTATCAATCAGTTGTTGGGTGGGATGTTAAGGCCCAATCTATCAATCAATCAGCTGTTGGGTGTGACGTTAAGCCCCAATCTATCAATCAGATGTTGGGTGTGATGTTAAGCCCCAATCTATCAATCAATCAGCTGTTGGGTGTGACGTTAAGCCCCAATCTATCAATCAATCAGCTGTTGGGTGGGACGTTAAGCCCCAATCTATCAATCAATCAGCTGTTGGGTGTGACGTTAAGCCCCAACCTATCAATCAATCAGCTGTTGGGTGTGACGTTAAGCCCCAATCTATCAATCAGTTGTTGGGTGGGATGTTAAGCCCCAATCTATCAATCAATCAGCTGTTGGGTGTGACGTTAAGCCCCAATCTATCAATCAGTCAGCTGTTGGGTGTGACGTTAAGCCCCAACCTATCAATCAGTTGTTGGGTGGGATGTTAAGCCCCAATCTATCAATCAGTTGTTGGGTGGGATGTTAAGCCCCAATCTATCAATCAATCAGTTGTTGGGTGTGACGTTAAGCCCCAACCTATCAATCAGTTGTTGGGTGGGATGTTAAGCCCCAATCTATCAATCAGTTGTTGGGTGGGATGTTAAGCCCCAATCTATCAATCAATCAGCTGTTGGGTGTGACGTTAAGCCCCAATCTATCAATCAGTCAGCTGTTGGGTGTGACGTTAAGCCCCAATCTATCAATCAGTTGTTGGGTGGGATGTTAAGCCCCAATCTATCAATCAATCAGTTGTTGGGTGGGATGTTAAGCCCCAATCTATCAATCAGTCAGCTGTTGGGTGTGACGTTAAGCCCCAACCTATCAATCAATCAGCTGTTGGGTGTGACGTTAAGCCCCAATCTATCAATCAGTTGTTGGGTGTGACGTTAAGCCCCAACCTATCAATCAATCAGCTGTTTGGTGTGACGTTAAGCCCCAATCTATCTATCAATCAGCTGTTGGGTGTGACGTTAAGCCCCAATCTATCAATCAATCAGCTGTTTGGTGGGACGTTAAGCCCCAATCTATCAATCAATCAGCTGTTGGGTGTGACGTTAAGCCCCAATCTATCAATCAATCAGCTGTTTGGTGGGACGTTAAGCCCCAATCTATCAATCAATCAGCTGTTGGGTGTGACGTTAAGCCCCAATCTATCAATCAATCAGCTGTTGGGTGGGATGTTAAGCCTCAATCTATCAATCAATCAGTTGTTGGGTGGGATGTTAAGCCTCAATCTATCAATCAATCAGCTGTTGGGTGGGATGTTAAGCCCCAATCAATCAATCAGCTGTTTGGTGGGACGTTAAGCCCCAATCTATCAATCAGTTGTTGGGTGTGATGTTAAGGCCCAATCTATCTATCAATCAGTTGTTGGGTGGGACGTTAAGGCCCAATCTATCTATCAATCAGTTGTTGGGTGGGATGTTAAGCCCCAATCTATCAATCAGTTGTTGGGTGTGATGTTAAGCCTCAATCTATCAATCAATCAGCTGTTGGGTGGGACGTTAAACCCCAACATATCAATCAATCAGCTGTTGGGTGTGATGTTCAGCCCCAATCTATGAATCAATCAGCTGTTGGGTGTGACGTTAAGCCCCAACCTATCAATCAATCAGCTGTTTGGTGGGACGTTAAACCCCAATCTATCAATCAATCAGCTGTTGGGTGTGATGTTAAGCTCCAATCTATCAATCAATCAGCTGTTGGGTGTGACGTTAAGCCCCAATCTATCAATCAATCAGCTGTTGGGTGGGACGTTAAACCCCAATCTATCAATCAATCAGCTGTTGGGTGGGATGTTAAGCCCCAATCTATCAATCAATCAGCTGTTGGGTGGGATGTTAACCACAATCTATCAATCAATCAGCTGTTGGGTGTGATGTTAAGCCCCAATCTATCAATCAATCAGCTGTTTGGTGGGACGTTAAGCCCCAATCTATCAATCAATCAGCTGTTGGGTGGGATGTTAAGCCCCAATCTATCAATCAATCAGCTGTTGGGTGGGATGTTAAGCCCCAATCTATCAATCAATCAGCTGTTGGGTGGGATGTTAACCACAATCTATCAATCAATCAGCTGTTGGGTGGGATGTTAAGCCCCAATCTATCAATCAATCAGCTGTTGGGTGGGATGTTAACCACAATCTATCAATCAATCAGCTGTTGGGTGGGATGTTAAGCCCCAATCTATCAATCAATCAGCTGTTGGGTGGGATGTTAAGCCCCAATCTATCAATCAATCAGCTGTTGGGTGTGATGTTAAGCCTCAATCTATCAATCAATCAGCTGTTGGGTGTGACGTTAAGCCCCAATCTATCAATCAATCAGCTGTTGGGTGGGATGTTAACCACAATCTATCAATCAATCAGCTGTTGGGTGGGATGTTAAGCCCCAATCTATCAATCAATCAGCTGTTGGGTGGGATGTTAAGCCCCAATCTATCAATCAATCAGCTGTTGGGTGGGATGTTAACCACAATCTATCAATCAATCAGCTGTTGGGTGGGATGTTAAGCCCCAATCTATCAATCAATCAGCTGTTGGGTGGGATGTTAACCACAATCTATCAATCAATCAGCTGTTGGGTGTGATGTTAAGCCCCACTCTATCTATCAATCAGCTGTTGGGTGTGATGTTAAGCCCCAATCTATCAATCAATCAGCTGTTGGGTGTGACGTTAAGCCCCAATCTATCAATCAATCAGCTGTTGGGTGTGATGTTAACCACAATCTATCAATCAATCAGCTGTTGGGTGGGATGTTAAGCCCCAATCTATCAATCAATCAGCTGTTGGGTGTGACGTTAAGCCCCAACCTATCAATCAATCAGCTGTTGGGTGGGATGTTAAGCCTCAATCTATCAATCAATCAGCTGTTGGGTGGGATGTTAAGCCTCAATCTATCAATCAATCAGCTGTTGGGTGGGATGTTAAGCCTCAATCTATCTTTTTTTTTTTTTTTTTTTTTATTACGCCACAACAATCTAGGTTGTGGGAGATAGTTAAAACTAACTGGCAGAATATCCGCTCACTAGGATTCAACAAGACTTGCTCATTGTTATATGACTAAAACGTCAAAACCGGCAGATAGATAACAGACAGCTTACATTGTGATAAAAATACAACAGACGATCACATTAAAATCGGCTAAAAGAAAACCTGACCCGTAGGGAATTATTTACAAGAGCAGCAAACACTTCGTTCCTGCACCACATGGTTTCAAATTCCAACAACTTGTGTCGGTACCTTGCTTGTTCAAATTGACATAAAATCAGATGGGCCATATCGCGAGTGAAAAATCTCGAAAAAGCATCTTGGTGACCCAATCCAGGACCTTTTGCTGTAACGTAGCATCGGTGCCGCCACCAACAGCCAACAGCTGTTGAACAAACCGCCTGAAGTACCGTTTTACACCTGACGTTGGTGGTTAGGCCTTCGCCGAAAAGGACAAACTTAGCAGAAAGTTTAACCGATCTACCCAAATAACGATTAGCCAATTCCCCCATTTTCTTCCATATAGGTTTAACAGCGTCACAGTTGAAGAATAAGTGCAGAATGGTCTCACTACCAGAGCTGCACATAGGGCACACATCAGAAGTCACCACTTTAGCTCGGAGAAGATTGACTCCAACCCAAAGTTGCCTATGAAGTAGCAACCAGTGAACACTTTTGTCCCTGTTCACACTTACCGACTTGAACAAACACGTAAACACAGAATCCCAAGAAAGGGGTACCACGCAATCCTGCTCCCATTTAGCAAGAGACGCTGGTATTGCTTCGTGAGTATCACGCAACCATTCGTACCATGTACGTGAAGAAATGCCATCCAGAGCCTGTCCGGAAACAAAATATATACAACATTTGGAGCCCGAAGGTAGCTCTAACCACGACTTTTTTATGGCCTTTCTAATGCGATTTAGTAGCCTACAACATGGAACAGATAACTCTTCGTCGAAAGATTTCCAGATCTTGGTAGAGGCGTCAATAATATCGGATATGTACATCAGACCCTTAGCACCCAGAGATCCAGGTAAGAATGGTCGTCCTCTTCCGTCTGTGATCAGAGGATTATTAAATAACGGCTGCTGCAAGACGTCCTGCCAGCAAGACGGCCGCCTAGTAGTTCTCTCGAAAGTAATTAATCTTTTAATAACTGCAAAGTACCAACCTGGTAAGCGGCGAGCAACGTCTGGTAACTCACACCAGGAAAAAACGTGAGGCAGGGCAAAAGGGGAAAGCCGTTTGTTAATCAACGCTCGACCGACCATGGCCCACCGATCTCTACTTCTAACCATCTTACCGAAAAAGTTAAGTTTTAAGGAAAGAAGTTTCTCAGCTGGATCAATCAAGCCGATCCCACCCTCCCTTTTGGACAAACAACACGTCTCCCAGGACACTAAGGGTTTCTTACCAGACCACAAAAACTGCGTCGCGACGCTCTTCAGCTTTTTAGAATGCTCAGAGGGCATCTCGAAAATTGTGCCAACATACCACAGCTTAGACATGGCCAACAAGTTTAGAATCATTACACGCCCGATCAGACTAAGGGATCGTTTGGACCAGCCTTGAAGGGAAGATGTGACCTTTGAAAGTCTTTCGTCCCAGTCATGGACAGATGTGTCGCCCGGTCCCTGGTGTACCCCTAATATTTGTGTAGGCTGTGATCCCCATTTTAACCCAAGGGGCTTGTCTTGTCTGTATTTCCACGATCCTAGAAATACGCCTTTTGACTTTTCTTTGTTAATCTTTGCTCCTGATGCTTTTTCATATGTCCCCAAGAGAGGATCTACACACGCAAAATCAGCATCAGTGCCAGGAAATAAGGACGTATCATCCGCAAATTGAGATATCTTAACGGGTTCGTCCACCGAAGGAAGGCGGACCCCTTGAAAGTCGGAATGTCTCACCATCGCTCCGAAAACCTCTGCAACCAAAACATAGAGCAAGGGTGATAGAGGGCAGCCCTGTCGCACGCCTCTTTCTAAGTAGACTGGGTCGCTAAGAGAGCCATTAATCAAAATCCTACTGACAGGGAAATTGTAAATGACCTCTATCCATCTTCGAAAACCAGGACCAAAGCCCATTCGCTCAAGCACACCTAACAGAAAACCCCACTCTACTCTGTCGAATGCTTTTTCATTGTCCAGACTAATAATGGCAGCCTCCATATTTTCACTTTCGACGAACTCAACAAGATCCCGAACCAGTAAGCTGTTCGAGATAATGGATCGTCCAGGCACGGAGCATGTCTGGTCGGAACTAACAACAGAGGACATTACCATTCCCAGTCTCCTAGTTAAGGCTTTAGTAATAATCTTATAATCTGCACATAGCAGAGAAATAGGCCGCCAGTTCCTAAGGTCAGATTTAAGCCCGCGCTTGTGTATAAGACGCACCACAGCCTGCTCCATAGAATCTGTCAAACAACTACTTTCGAAAGCTTCATTAGCTACCTTTAATAGAACAGGACCCAGAATATCCCAAAAAGTAAGGTAAAACTCTACTGGGAGCCCGTCGATACCAGGGGACTTACCCAGAGCTAATGATTTAGCGGAGGACAACAAATCTTCCACCGTAAAAGGAGCATCGCACAAGTCTACCTCAGATTGACAGAGAACCTTAGACAAGTTTTGCAAACATTGTTCCATACAACCCCCATCAACACCCTCTGAAGAAAACAACTGCTGGTAGAAATCCCTGGCTGTCTCAAGCATCCCTTTCATAGACTTTTCAGAATCCCCGGATTCTGTTAGCAGTTCCCGGACCAACTTTTCTGTACCACGAGCCTTTTCGAGGGAACAGAAGTATTTAGTGGGCCTCTCTCCGAAGACATCAGCTTTTACACGAGCCCGCACTCCCGCTGCTGCGAAGGCTTTTTGATCATAAGCCTTCAACTTTTGTCGAAGACTTTCAAGCAGATTAGTGAGATTAGACTCACCCCCAGCAACACGTTTGGACACTGAAGCAAAAGATTTCTCAAGTTTACGTTTTGCAGCCCGTTTGCGACGTGCTGCTGCCTTACCAAATTTGATAGAAATGTTTTTAACTTCTGATTTACCAGCCTCCCAAAATTCAGCTATAGTATCGAAGGAATATCTTGTTCCCCTCCACTCGCTCAAACAGTGTCGAATCGTATCGCAAAACCGCTCATTCTGAAGCAACGAGACATTAAGTTTCCAAAACCCAGTACCTTTTTGAAGCCAATTTCCTGAATCGAGGGAGACTTCCGTCAAAGCGTGATCAGAAAGCGCATATGGTACATGGTTAACATTGGTCAAGTATCCCTTTAGGCTTTTGCTGCAATAAATTCTGTCAAGACGTGACGCAGTGGCCCCTGAGGGCGAAACCCAAGTGTATGCTCTTTCATCTGGGTGAATAAAACGAAAAGTATCTATGAGATCATATTCAGTTATTAACTCCAAAAGGGCATTTACCGAAGAATCCCGAGAACGAGATTCAGACCTTCGATCTAAGCATGCGTCTAGAACACAGTTAAAGTCTCCTCCAAGAATGATATCATTCTCACACCCTTCGAGTTGGGAACTAACTGTGTGGAAGAAACGTCGTCTATCTGGTATATATGTCGGGCCATGAACGTTAAACAAAGTAAAGTTATTTCCAGAAAACTCCACATCAACTCTTTGCCAATGACCGTCATCATCCTTACAAGTTGACAAAATAGACCCCAAAGCAAAAAAGGATGCCAATAGAAGAATGGCTGTTCCTCCCCTATGGCTAGAACAAGACGACACAAAGACTCGGCCATTTGTAACTTTCTCTAATTTACGCACCTCTTCTGCTTTAGTGAAGTGCGTTTCCTGCAAAAACGCTATGTCGGCTTTCATAGACTTGAGTTTTTCTGCGAGCGAAAACTGCTTCCAGTCTGTCATAAGGCCTTCAACATTTAGTGTAATAATCTTTAGAGCCATTACTTATTTAACATGTTCTTTTGCTCTTCTTTTTCAGAGCTGCTTTCCGTTTAGCAAATGCTTCTTCGGAGATAACAATAACAGGTCGCTGTTTCCGGACTTTCTCAATTTTACTGTCACGTCGCATTGTGCGATAATGAACGCCTAATGACGTAGTGACTGGAACCAAAACTTCACCCTTGCCATTAGTGTACGCTGGTACCGATTCATCTGGAGGATCGCCAGACACAGAGTCTCCCATATCAGACATCGAGTCGTCACACCCTGAGGTCCCAGACAAAGGTTCTACGTCAACTTTCTCCAGAGGCACCATGGCAATAGCTGCATCTAGTGATGGAGAAGTCCAGAGACTTGCTTGGCTAGAACCAGCAACACCTGGAAATGAATCGCTCCATAGAGCCTGAGTAGAAACTTGCGAGGCCAAAATAGGTTTATCATTGTCTAACTGGAGGTGTTGTTTTGTTCCACTAACTGCTGGTTGACTTCCCTCACTTAATACGTTTGAGATACATTCCCCTTCCTGCCTTATCGAACAATCTATAACTCCGTCCACACTACAACTAGCGGAGGGCGGGTTTGCAATGACTACCCCAGAAGGTTCACTCCACAATTCTTGTGTAGAAAGCTGAGAATTATCTTCATGTAATGTATGAACTGTTTCAGAGTGTTGCATGTGTTTACTTGTGTCGGTAGGTAAAGTCTCAGACACTACTGTTTCGTCCACTTCAGTATTAATTCCTGTTTCGTCTAAGTTCCTACTAACTTTATTTTCTGTTTCAGAATCTGTTTCTACTTTTCGTTTTTCACCCTTAGTTTTCCCTTCAACTGTCGTGTTTTCTAGCCTAACCTGGTCATCACCCAATGTTCTACCTGCATCCCACCAAAAATCATTAGTCTCTCCCCCACTCTCACTATTTGGTTTTGTTATTTCATTTACAGTATGACTAGCTTGGACATTAGAAGTATGAACAATGCTAACATTAGAATTGTCAAGAACATCAGCTTGAGGGGGCAAATCCTCAGAGCCATCAGAGTCACCCACCTCGTCCTTTTCGCGGTCTAACTGAGGACATCCACTCTGTAAATGCCCAATCTGTTTGCACAAGAAACACTTATCTTTCAAGGGACAATCCTTTTTAAAATGGCCGGTGCGATTGCACAAATGACATGGGCGAATCTGACCGCGGTACCATACAGGCAATCGGAACATGAGATCTACCCAAACACTTTCAGGGATCGTATTAACAACTCTCGATATCCAAACTCTACGAATTCCATTTTCCAGGCTTCTATCAAAGGAATAATATTCCCTCTCAACGCTATGTACAGTACCGTATACTTCAAAGGCCTCGCGTATTTTATCATTGGATATTTCGACGGGGGATTTAACTTTAACAAGAATTCTAGACGCTTCTACTTCTGTCAAAGGGCAGTGAACTCCACGAAAGACGAAGTTTTCTTCCAACAATCTACATTTAACATCCTCGTTGGCAACTGTGATGTTCCAAATGTTGCCACCAACGTGAACTATACCTCTCAGAACACTCGGCCCACTCCCAACTAAACCCTTCAAGTGTTGATAAATGTCAATCGGTTTGACATTTTCAGCCTTCATAATAAGCTTGAGGCTAAAAGGCCTCCTAATACGATTAAGGCCACTCATAGTGACCTCTGCCAAAAAAAAAAAAAAAAAAAAAAAAAAAAAAAAGGGGGGGGGGGGGGTTGCACCCCCTCTGTATACGTCCCGTGTGTTCAACAACAAAAAATTAACAGAGAATAAAAAATGATAGCAACGATGTGTTTAAATGTTGTGCTATGTCTGAGTGCTGAGTGTGTAGTATATGTGTGTTCTCGTAAAACAAGAGATAAAGTAAAGAAGAGTCGAAGTCTTCACGCCAAACAAAAAGACTAAACCGGTCAGTCAACAGTGGTCAGTGAACAAAAGGCCAGAACAAAGGACTTGTCCAAAGCCCTGGTCAAGCAAATGACCTACTTAGGCTTCCTATGCTACCTGTACAAAATAACCCAGGTACGAAAAATGGCCTACCAGCCAAGTCGGCCTGGGCTGACCAAACGGTCAAACGTAAATCGAACAAAACTCCCAAAATACGATCAATTTGTAAAAAATCTAAGCAGAAATAAATACTTTGTCACTCAAGTAACCGAATGGTAACAAAAGTGGCAACGAAATCGACTAATTTCCGAAGAAATTTTTCGAAATAGACAGAGCTATCTAACACACGTCCGACCCTGACGCTATCTATCTATCAATCAGCTGTTGGGTGGGATGTTAAGCCCCAATCTATCAATCAATCAGCTGTTGGGTGTGACGTTAAGCCCCAATCAATCAATCAGCTGTTGGGTGGGACGTTAAACCCCAATCTATCAATCAATCAGCTGTTGGGTGTGACGTTAAGCCCCAATCTATCAATCAATCAGTTGTTGGGTGTGATGTTAAGCCCCAATCTATCAATCAATCAGCTGTTGGGTGGGATGTTAAGCCTCTATCAATCAATCAATCAGCTGTTGGGTGTGACGTTAAGCCCCAATCTATCAATCAATCAGATGTTGGGTGGGACGTTAAGCCCCAATCTATCAATCAATCAGCTGTTTGGTGTGACGTTAAGCCCCAATCTATCAATCAATCAGCTGTTTGGTGTGACATTAAGCCCCAATCTATCAATCAGTTGTTGGGTGGGATGTTAAGCCCCAATCTATCAATCAATCAGCTGTTGGGTGGGACGTTAAGCCCCAATCTATCAATCAATCAGCTGTTTGGTGTGACGTTAAGCCCCAATCTATCAATCAGTTGTTGGGTGGGATGTTAAGCCCCAATCTATCAATCAATCAGCTGTTGGGTGGGATGTTAAGCCCCAATCTATCAATCAATCAGCTGTTGGGTGTGACGTTAAGCCCCAATCAATCAATCAGTTGTTGGGTGGGATGTTAAGGCCCAATCTATCAATCAATCAGCTGTTGGGTGTGACGTTAAGCTCCAATCTATCAATCAATCAGCTGTTTGGTGGGATGTTAAGCCTCAATCTATCAATCAATCAGCTGTTGGGTGGGATGTTAAGCCTCAATCTATCAATCAATCAGCTGTTGGGTGGGATGTTAAGCCTCAATCTATCTATCAATCAGCTGTTTGGTGGGATGTTAAGCCCCAACCTATCAATCAATCAGCTGTTTGGTGGGATGTTAAACCCCAATCTATCAATCAATCAGCTGTTGGGTGTGATGTTAAGCTCCAATCTATCAATCAATCAGCTGTTGGGTGTGACGTTAAGCCCCAATCTATCAATCAATCAGCTGTTGGGTGGGACGTTAAACCCCAATCTATCAATCAATCAGCTGTTGGGTGGGATGTTAAGCCCCAATCTATCAATCAATCAGCTGTTGGGTGGGATGTTAACCACAATCTATCAATCAATCAGCTGTTGGGTGTGACGTTAAGCCCCAATCTATCTATCAATCAGCTGTTGGGTGTGATGTTAAGCCTCAATCTATCAATCAATCAGCTGTTGGGTGTGACGTTAAGCCCCAATCTATCAATCAATCAGCTGTTGGGTGTGACGTTAAGCCCCAATCTATCAATCAATCAGCTGTTGGGTGGGATGTTAAGCCCCAATCTATCAATCAATCAGCTGTTGGGTGTGACGTTAAGCCCCAACCTATCAATCAATCAGCTGTTGGGTGGGATGTTAAGCCTCAATCTATCAATCAATCAGCTGTTGGGTGGGATGTTAAGCCTCAATCTATCAATCAATCAGCTGTTGGGTGGGATGTTAAGCCTCAATCTATCTATCAATCAGCTGTTGGGTGGGATGTTAAGCCCCAATCTATCAATCAATCAGCTGTTGGGTGTGACGTTAAGCCCCAATCAATCAATCAGTTGTTGGGTGGGATGTTAAGGCCCAATCTATCAATCAATCAGCTGTTGGGTGTGACGTTAAGCTCCAATCTATCAATCAATCAGCTGTTTGGTGGGATGTTAAGCCTCAATCTATCAATCAATCAGCTGTTGGGTGGGATGTTAAGCCTCAATCTATCAATCAATCAGCTGTTGGGTGGGATGTTAAGCCCCAATCTATCAATCAATCAGCTGTTGGGTGGGATGTTAAGCCTCAATCTATCAATCAATCAGCTGTTGGGTGGGATGTTAAGCCTCAATCTATCAATCAATCAGCTGTTGGGTGGGATGTTAAGCCCCAATCTATCAATCAGTTGTTGGGTGGGATGTTAAGGCCCAATCTATCAATCAATCAGCTGTTGGGTGTGACGTTAAGCCCCAATCTATCAATCAGATGTTGGGTGTGATGTTAAGCCCCAATCTATCAATCAATCAGCTGTTGGGTGTGACGTTAAGCCCCAATCTATCAATCAATCAGCTGTTGGGTGGGACGTTAAGCCCCAATCTATCAATCAATCAGCTGTTGGGTGTGACGTTAAGCCCCAACCTATCAATCAATCAGCTGTTGGGTGTGACGTTAAGCCCCAATCTATCAATCAGTTGTTGGGTGGGATGTTAAGCCCCAATCTATCAATCAATCAGCTGTTGGGTGTGACGTTAAGCCCCAATCTATCAATCAGTCAGCTGTTGGGTGTGACGTTAAGCCCCAACCTATCAATCAGTTGTTGGGTGGGATGTTAAGCCCCAATCTATCAATCAGTTGTTGGGTGGGATGTTAAGCCCCAATCTATCAATCAATCAGTTGTTGGGTGTGACGTTAAGCCCCAACCTATCAATCAGTTGTTGGGTGGGATGTTAAGCCCCAATCTATCAATCAGTTGTTGGGTGGGATGTTAAGCCCCAATCTATCAATCAATCAGCTGTTGGGTGTGACGTTAAGCCCCAATCTATCAATCAGTCAGCTGTTGGGTGTGACGTTAAGCCCCAATCTATCAATCAGTTGTTGGGTGGGATGTTAAGCCCCAATCTATCAATCAATCAGTTGTTGGGTGGGATGTTAAGCCCCAATCTATCAATCAGTCAGCTGTTGGGTGTGACGTTAAGCCCCAACCTATCAATCAATCAGCTGTTGGGTGTGACGTTAAGCCCCAATCTATCAATCAGTTGTTGGGTGTGACGTTAAGCCCCAACCTATCAATCAATCAGCTGTTTGGTGTGACGTTAAGCCCCAATCTATCTATCAATCAGCTGTTGGGTGTGACGTTAAGCCCCAATCTATCAATCAATCAGCTGTTTGGTGGGACGTTAAGCCCCAATCTATCAATCAATCAGCTGTTGGGTGTGACGTTAAGCCCCAATCTATCAATCAATCAGCTGTTTGGTGGGACGTTAAGCCCCAATCTATCAATCAATCAGCTGTTGGGTGTGACGTTAAGCCCCAATCTATCAATCAATCAGCTGTTGGGTGGGATGTTAAGCCTCAATCTATCAATCAATCAGTTGTTGGGTGGGATGTTAAGCCTCAATCTATCAATCAATCAGCTGTTGGGTGGGATGTTAAGCCCCAATCAATCAATCAGCTGTTTGGTGGGACGTTAAGCCCCAATCTATCAATCAGTTGTTGGGTGTGATGTTAAGGCCCAATCTATCTATCAATCAGTTGTTGGGTGGGACGTTAAGGCCCAATCTATCTATCAATCAGTTGTTGGGTGGGATGTTAAGCCCCAATCTATCAATCAGTTGTTGGGTGTGATGTTAAGCCTCAATCTATCAATCAATCAGCTGTTGGGTGGGACGTTAAACCCCAACATATCAATCAATCAGCTGTTGGGTGTGATGTTCAGCCCCAATCTATGAATCAATCAGCTGTTGGGTGTGACGTTAAGCCCCAACCTATCAATCAATCAGCTGTTTGGTGGGACGTTAAACCCCAATCTATCAATCAATCAGCTGTTGGGTGTGATGTTAAGCTCCAATCTATCAATCAATCAGCTGTTGGGTGTGACGTTAAGCCCCAATCTATCAATCAATCAGCTGTTGGGTGGGACGTTAAACCCCAATCTATCAATCAATCAGCTGTTGGGTGGGATGTTAAGCCCCAATCTATCAATCAATCAGCTGTTGGGTGGGATGTTAACCACAATCTATCAATCAATCAGCTGTTGGGTGTGATGTTAAGCCCCACTCTATCTATCAATCAGCTGTTGGGTGTGATGTTAAGCCCCAATCTATCAATCAATCAGCTGTTGGGTGTGACGTTAAGCCCCAATCTATCAATCAATCAGCTGTTGGGTGTGATGTTAACCACAATCTATCAATCAATCAGCTGTTGGGTGGGATGTTAAGCCCCAATCTATCAATCAATCAGCTGTTGGGTGTGACGTTAAGCCCCAACCTATCAATCAATCAGCTGTTGGGTGGGATGTTAAGCCTCAATCTATCAATCAATCAGCTGTTGGGTGGGATGTTAAGCCTCAATCTATCAATCAATCAGCTGTTGGGTGGGATGTTAAGCCTCAATCTATCTATCAATCAGCTGTTGGGTGGGATGTTAAGCCCCAATCTATCAATCAATCAGCTGTTGGGTGTGACGTTAAGCCCCAATCAATCAATCAGTTGTTGGGTGGGATGTTAAGGCCCAATCTATCAATCAATCAGCTGTTGGGTGTGACGTTAAGCTCCAATCTATCAATCAATCAGCTGTTTGGTGGGATGTTAAGCCTCAATCTATCAATCAATCAGCTGTTGGGTGGGATGTTAAGCCTCAATCTATCAATCAATCAGCTGTTGGGTGGGATGTTAAGCCTCAATCTATCTATCAATCAGCTGTTTGGTGGGATGTTAAGCCCCAACCTATCAATCAATCAGCTGTTTGGTGGGATGTTAAACCCCAATCTATCAATCAATCAGCTGTTGGGTGTGATGTTAAGCTCCAATCTATCAATCAATCAGCTGTTGGGTGTGACGTTAAGCCCCAATCTATCAATCAATCAGCTGTTGGGTGGGACGTTAAACCCCAATCTATCAATCAATCAGCTGTTGGGTGGGATGTTAAGCCCCAATCTATCAATCAATCAGCTGTTGGGTGGGATGTTAACCACAATCTATCAATCAATCAGCTGTTGGGTGGGATGTTAAGCCCCAATCTATCAATCAATCAGCTGTTGGGTGTGACGTTAAGCCCCAACCTATCAATCAATCAGCTGTTGGGTGGGATGTTAAGCCTCAATCTATCAATCAATCAGCTGTTGGGTGGGATGTTAAGCCTCAATCTATCAATCAATCAGCTGTTGGGTGGGATGTTAAGCCTCAATCTATCTATCAATCAGCTGTTGGGTGGGATGTTAAGCCCCAATCTATCAATCAATCAGCTGTTGGGTGTGACGTTAAGCCCCAATCAATCAATCAGTTGTTGGGTGGGATGTTAAGGCCCAATCTATCAATCAATCAGCTGTTGGGTGTGACGTTAAGCTCCAATCTATCAATCAATCAGCTGTTTGGTGGGATGTTAAGCCTCAATCTATCAATCAATCAGCTGTTGGGTGGGATGTTAAGCCTCAATCTATCAATCAATCAGCTGTTGGGTGGGATGTTAAGCCCCAATCTATCAATCAATCAGCTGTTGGGTGGGATGTTAAGCCTCAATCTATCAATCAATCAGCTGTTGGGTGGGATGTTAAGCCTCAATCTATCAATCAATCAGCTGTTGGGTGGGATGTTAAGCCTCAATCTATCTATCAATCAGCTGTTGGGTGGGACGTTAAACCCCAACATATCAATCAATCAGCTGTAAGGTGGGATGTTAAGCCCCAATCTATCTATCAATCAGCTGTTGGGTGTGACGTTAAGCCCCAATCTATCAATCAATCAGCTGTTGGGTGGGATGTTAAGCCTCAATCTATCAATCAATCAGCTGTTGGGTGGGATGTTAAGCCTCAATCTATCAATCAATCAGCTGTTGGGTGGGATGTTAAGCCTCAATCTATCTATCAATCAGCTGTTGGGTGGGATGTTAAGCCCCAATCTATCAATCAATCAGCTGTTGGGTGTGACGTTAAGCCCCAATCAATCAATCAGTTGTTGGGTGGGATGTTAAGGCCCAATCTATCAATCAATCAGCTGTTGGGTGTGACGTTAAGCCCCAATCTATCAATCAGCTGTTGGGTGGGATGTTAAGCCCCAATCAATCAATCAGCTGTTGGGTGGGACGTTAAGCCCCAATCTATCAATCAATCAGCTGTTGGGTGTGACGTTAAGCCCCAATCTATCAATCAATCAGTTGTTGGGTGGGATGTTAAGGCCCAATCTATCAATCAATCAGCTGTTGGGTGGGACGTTAAGGCCCAATCTATCAATCAATCAGCTGTTGGGTGTGATGTTAAGCCCCAATCTATCTATCAATCAGCTGTTGGGTGTGATGTTAAGGCCCAATCAATCAATCAATCAGCTGTTGGGTGTGATGTTAAGGCCCAATCTATCAATCAATCAGCTGTTTGGTGGGATGTTAAGCCCCAATCTATCAATCAATCAGCTGTTGGGTGTGACGTTAAGCCCCAATCTATCAATCAATCAGCTGTTGGGTGTGACGTTAAGCCCCAATCTATCAATCAATCAGCTGTTGGGTGGGATGTTAAGCCCCAATCTATCAATCAATCAGCTGTTGGGTGTGACGTTAAGCCCCAATCTATCAATCAATCAGCTGTTGGGTGTGACGTTAAGCCCCAATCTATCAATCAGATGTTGGGTGTGACGTTAAGCCCCAATCTATCAATCAGCTGTTGGGTGGGATGTTAAGCCCCAATCTATCAATCAGCTGTTGGGTGTGACGTTAAGCCCCAATCTATCAATCAGATGTTGGGTGGGACGTTAAGGCCCAATCTATCAATCAGCTGTTGGGTGGGATGTTAAGCCTCAATCTATCAATCAATCAGCTGTTGGGTGTGACGTTAAGCCCCAATCAATCAATCAGCTGTTGGGTGGGATGTTAAGCCTCAATCTATCAATCAATCAGCTGTTGGGTGGGATGTTAAGCCTCAATCTATCAATCAGATGTTGGGTGGGACGTTAAGCCCCAATCTATCAATCAGCTGTTGGGTGGGATGTTAAGCCCCAATCTATCAATCAGATGTTGGGTGGGACGTTAAGCCCCAATCTATCAATCAGATGTTGGGTGTGACGTTAAGCCCCAATCTATCAATCAGCTGTTGGGTGGGATGTTAAGCCCCAATCTATCAATCAATCAGCTGTTGGGTGGGATGTTAAGCCCCAATCTATCAATCAATCAGCTGTTGGGTGTGACGTTAAGCCCCAATCTATCAATCAGATGTTGGGTGGGACGTTAAGGCCCAATCTATCAATCAATCAGCTGTTGGGTGGGATGTTAAGCCTCAATCTATCAATCAATCAGCTGTTGGGTGGGATGTTAAGCCTCAATCTATCAATCAATCAGCTGTTGGGTGGGATGTTAAGCCTCAATCTATCAATCAATCAGTTGTTTGGTGTGACGTTAAGCCCCAATCTATCAATCAGTTGTTGGGTGGGATGTTAAGCCCCAATCTATCAATCAGTTGTTGGGTGGGATGTTAAGGCCCAATCTATCAATCAATCAGCTGTTGGGTGTGACGTTAAGCCCCAATCTATCAATCAATCAGCTGTTGGGTGGGACGTTAAGCCCCAATCTATCAATCAATCAGCTGTTGGGTGTGACGTTAAGCCCCAACCTATCAATCAATCAGCTGTTGGGTGGGATGTTAAGCCTCAATCTATCAATCAATCAGCTGTTGGGTGGGATGTTAAGCCTCAATCTATCAATCAATCAGCTGTTGGGTGGGATGTTAAGCCTCAATCTATCTATCAATCAGCTGTTGGGTGGGATGTTAAGCCCCAATCTATCAATCAATCAGCTGTTGGGTGTGACGTTAAGCCCCAATCAATCAATCAGCTGTTGGGTGGGACGTTAAACCCCAATCTATCAATCAATCAGCTGTTGGGTGTGACGTTAAGCCCCAATCTATCAATCAATCAGTTGTTGGGTGTGATGTTAAGCCCCAATCTATCAATCAATCAGCTGTTGGGTGGGATGTTAAGCCTCTATCAATCAATCAATCAGCTGTTGGGTGTGACGTTAAGCCCCAATCTATCAATCAATCAGATGTTGGGTGGGACGTTAAGCCCCAATCTATCAATCAATCAGCTGTTTGGTGTGACGTTAAGCCCCAATCTATCAATCAATCAGCTGTTTGGTGTGACGTTAAGCCCCAATCTATCAATCAGTTGTTGGGTGGGATGTTAAGCCCCAATCTATCAATCAATCAGCTGTTGGGTGGGACGTTAAGCCCCAATCTATCAATCAATCAGCTGTTTGGTGTGACGTTAAGCCCCAATCTATCAATCAGTTGTTGGGTGGGATGTTAAGCCCCAATCTATCAATCAATCAGCTGTTTGGTGGGACGTTAAGCTCCAATCTATCAATCAATCAGCTGTTGGGTGGGACGTTAAGCCCCAATCTATCAATCAATCAGCTGTTTGGTGTGACGTTAAGCCCCAATCTATCAATCAATCAGCTGTTTGGTGTGACGTTAAGCCCCAATCTATCTATCAATCAGCTGTTTGGTGGGACGTTAAGCTCCAATCTATCAATCAGCTGTTGGGTGGGATGTTAAGCCCCAATCTATCAATCAATCAGCTGTTGGGTGGGACGTTAAGCCCCAATCTATCAATCAATCAGCTGTTTGGTGTGACGTTAAGCCCCAATCTATCAATCAATCAGCTGTTTGGTGTGACGTTAAGCCCCAATCTATCAATCAATCAGCTGTTTGGTGTGACGTTAAGCCCCAATCTATCAATCAGTTGTTGGGTGGGATGTTAAGCCCCAATCTATCAATCAATCAGCTGTTTGGTGGGACATTAAGGCCCAATCTATCAATCAATCAGCTGTTTGGTGGGATGTTAAGCCCCAATCTATCTATCAATCAGCTGTTGGGTGGGATGTTAAGCCCCAATCTATCTATCAATCAGCTGTTTGGTGGGATGTTAAGCCCCAATCTATCAATCAATCAGCTGTTGGGTGGGATGTTAAGCCTCTATCTATCTATCAATCAGCTGTTTGGTGGGATGTTAAGCCCCAATCTATCTATCAATCAGCTGTTTGGTGGGATGTTAAGCCCCAATCTATCAATCAATCAGCTGTTTGGTGGGACGTTAAGGCCCAATCAATCAATCAATCAGCTGTTTGGTGTGACGTTAAGGCCCAATCTATCAATCAATCAGCTGTTGGGTGGGATGTTAAGCCCCAATCTATCAATCAATCAGCTGTTGGGTGGGATGTTAAGCCCCAATCTATCTATCAATCAGCTGTTGGGTGTGACGTTAAGCCCCAATCTATCTATCAATCAGCTGTTGGGTGTGACGTTAAGCCCCAATCTATCAATCAATCAGCTGTTGGGTGGGACGTTAAGCCCCAATCTATCAATCAATCAGCTGTTGGGTGTGACGTTAAGCCCCAATCTATCAATCAATCAGCTGTTGGGTGTGACGTTAAGCCTCAATCTATCAATCAATCAGCTGTTGGGTGGGATGTTAACCACAATCTAGCAATCAATCAGCTGTTGGGTGTGACGTTAAGCCCCAATCTATCTATCAATCAGCTGTTGGGTGGGATGTTAACCACAATCTATCAATCAATCAGCTGTTGGGTGGGATGTTAACCACAATCTAGCAATCAATCAGCTGTTGGGTGTGATGTTAACCACAATCTATCAATCAATCAATCAGCTGTTGGGTGTGACGTTAAGCCCCAATCTATCAATCAATCAGCTGTTGGGTGTGACGTTAAGCCTCAATCTATCAATCAATCAGCTGTTGGGTGGGATGTTAAGCCCCAATCTATCAATCAATCAGCTGTTGGGTGTGATGTTAACCACAATCTATCAATCAATCAGCTGTTGGGTGTGACGTTAAGCCCCAATCTATCAATCAATCAGCTGTTGGGTGTGACGTTAAGCCTCAATCTATCAATCAATCAGCTGTTGGGTGGGATGTTAACCACAATCTATCAATCAATCAGCTGTTGGGTGGGACGTTAAGCCCCAATCTATCAATCAATCAGCTGTTGGGTGGGATGTTAAGGCCCAATCTATCAATCAATCAGCTGTTGGGTGGGACGTTAAGCCCCAATCTATCAATCAATCAGCTGTTGGGTGGGACGTTAAGCCCCAATCTATCAATCAATCAGCTGTTGGGTGTGACGTTAAGCCCCAATCTATCAATCAATCAGCTGTTGGGTGTGACGTTAAGCCTCAATCTATCAATCAATCAGCTGTTGGGTGGGATGTTAAGCCCCAATCTATCAATCAATCAGCTGTTGGGTGTGACGTTAAGCCTCAATCTATCAATCAATCAGCTGTTGGGTGGGACGTTAAGCCCCAATCTATCAATCAATCAGCTGTTGGGTGTGACGTTAAGCCTCAATCTATCAATCAATCAGCTGTTGGGTGGGATGTTAACCACAATCTATCAATCAATCAGCTGTTGGGTGGGACGTTAAGCCCCAATCTATCAATCAATCAGCTGTTGGGTGGGATGTTAAGGCCCAATCTATCAATCAATCAGCTGTTGGGTGGGACGTTAAGCCCCAATCTATCAATCAATCAGCTGTTTGGTGGGACGTTAAGCCCCAATCTATCAATCAATCAGCTGTTGGGTGTGACGTTAAGCCCCAATCTATCAATCAGTTGTTGGGTGGGACGTTAAGCCCCAATCTATCAATCAATCAGCTGTTGGGTGTGACGTTAAGCCTCAATCTATCAATCAATCAGCTGTTGGGTGTGACGTTAAGCCCCAATCTATGAATCAATCAGCTGTTGGGTGTGACGTTAAGCCTCAATCTATCAATCAATCAGCTGTTGGGTGTGACGTTAAGCCCCAATCTATCAATCAATCAGCTGTTGGGTGTGACGTTAAGGCCCAATCTATCAATCAATCAGCTGTTGGGTGTGACGTTAAGCCTCAATCTATCAATCAATCAGCTGTTGGGTGGGATGTTAACCACAATCTATCAATCAATCAGCTGTTTGGTGTGACGTTAAGCCTCAATCTATCAATCAATCAGCTGTTGGGTGTGACGTTAAGCCCCAATCTATGAATCAATCAGCTGTTGGGTGTGACGTTAAGCCCCAATCTATCAATCAATCAGCTGTTGGGTGTGACGTTAAGCCCCAATCTATCAATCAATCAGCTGTTGGGTGTGACGTTAAGCCCCAATCTATCAATCAATCAGCTGTTGGGTGTGACGTTAAGCTCCAATCTATCAATCAATCAGCTGTTGGGTGTGACGTTAAGCCCCAATCTATCTATCAATCAGCTGTTGGGTGTGACGTTAAGGCCCAATCTATCAATCAATCAGCTGTTGGGTGGGACGTTAAGGCCCAATCTATCAATCAATCAGCTGTTGGGTGTGACGTTAAGCCCCAATCTATCAATCAATCAGCTGTTGGGTGTGACGTTAAGCTCCAATCTATCAATCAATCAGCTGTTGGGTGTGACGTTAAGCCCCAATCTATCTATCAATCAGCTGTTGGGTGTGACGTTAAGGCCCAATCTATCAATCAATCAGCTGTTGGGTGGGACGTTAAGGCCCAATCTATCAATCAATCAGCTGTTGGGTGTGACGTTAAGCCTCAATCTATCAATCAATCAGCTGTTGGGTGGGATGTTAACCACAATCTATCAATCAATCAGCTGTTGGGTGTGACGTTAAGCCTCAATCTATCAATCAGTTGTTGGGTGGGACGTTAAGCCCCAATCTATCAATCAATCAGCTGTTGGGTGGGATGTTAACCACAATCTATCAATCAATCAGCTGTTGGGTGTGACGTTAAGCTCCAATCTATCAATCAATCAGCTGTTGGGTGTGACGTTAAGCCCCAATCTATCTATCAATCAGCTGTTGGGTGGGATGTTAAGGCCCAATCTAGCAATCAATCAGCTGTTGGGTGTGACGTTAAGCCCCAATCTATCAATCAATCAGCTGTTGGGTGTGACGTTAAGCTCCAATCTATCAATCAATCAGCTGTTGGGTGTGACGTTAAGCCCCAATCTATCTATTAATCAGCTGTTGGGTGGGACGTTAAGCCCCAATCTATCAATCAGTTGTTGGGTGGGATGTTAAGGCCCAATCTATCAATCAATCAGCTGTTGGGTGTGACGTTAAGCCCCAATCTATCAATCAATCAGCTGTTTGGTGTGACGTTCAGCCCCAATCTATCAATCAGTTGTTGGGTGGGATGTTAAGCCCCAATCTATCAATCAATCAGCTGTTTGGTGGGACGTTAAGCTCCAATCTATCAATCAATCAGCTGTTGGGTGTGATGTTAAGCCCCAATCTATCTATCAATCAGCTGTTGGGTGTGATGTTAAGGCCCAATCAATCAATCAATCAGCTGTTGGGTGTGATGTTAAGGCCCAATCTATCAATCAATCAGCTGTTTGGTGGGATGTTAAGCCCCAATCTATCAATCAATCAGCTGTTGGGTGTGACGTTAAGCCCCAATCTATCAATCAATCAGCTGTTGGGTGTGACGTTAAGCCCCAATCTATCAATCAATCAGCTGTTGGGTGGGACGTTAAGCCCCAATCTATCAATCAATCAGCTGTTTGGTGGGATGTTAAGCCCCAATCTATCAATCAATCAGCTGTAAGGTGGGATGTTAAGGCCCAATCTATCAATCAATCAGTTGTTGGGTGGGACGTTAAGCCTCAATCTATCAATCAATCAGCTGTTTGGTGTGACGTTAAGCCCCAATCTATCAATCAGTTGTTTGGTGTGACGTTAAGCCCCAATCTATCAATCAGTTGTTCGGTGGGATGTTAAGCCCCAATCTATCAATCAGTTGTTGGGTGGGATGTTAAGGCCCAATCTATCAATCAATCAGCTGTTGGGTGTGACGTTAAGCCCCAATCTATCAATCAGATGTTGGGTGTGATGTTAAGCCCCAATCTATCAATCAATCAGCTGTTGGGTGTGACGTTAAGCCCCAATCTATCAATCAATCAGCTGTTGGGTGGGACGTTAAGCCCCAATCTATCAATCAATCAGCTGTTGGGTGTGACGTTAAGCCCCAACCTATCAATCAATCAGCTGTTGGGTGTGACGTTAAGCCCCAATCTATCAATCAGTTGTTGGGTGGGATGTTAAGCCCCAATCTATCAATCAATCAGCTGTTGGGTGTGACGTTAAGCCCCAATCTATCAATCAGTCAGCTGTTGGGTGTGACGTTAAGCCCCAACCTATCAATCAGTTGTTGGGTGGGATGTTAAGCCCCAATCTATCAATCAGTTGTTGGGTGGGATGTTAAGCCCCAATCTATCAATCAATCAGTTGTTGGGTGTGACGTTAAGCCCCAACCTATCAATCAGTTGTTGGGTGGGATGTTAAGCCCCAATCTATCAATCAGTTGTTGGGTGGGATGTTAAGCCCCAATCTATCAATCAATCAGCTGTTGGGTGTGACGTTAAGCCCCAATCTATCAATCAGTCAGCTGTTGGGTGTGACGTTAAGCCCCAATCTATCAATCAGTTGTTGGGTGGGATGTTAAGCCCCAATCTATCAATCAATCAGTTGTTGGGTGGGATGTTAAGCCCCAATCTATCAATCAGTCAGCTGTTGGGTGTGACGTTAAGCCCCAACCTATCAATCAATCAGCTGTTGGGTGTGACGTTAAGCCCCAATCTATCAATCAGTTGTTGGGTGTGACGTTAAGCCCCAACCTATCAATCAATCAGCTGTTTGGTGTGACGTTAAGCCCCAATCTATCTATCAATCAGCTGTTGGGTGTGACGTTAAGCCCCAATCTATCAATCAATCAGCTGTTTGGTGGGACGTTAAGCCCCAATCTATCAATCAATCAGCTGTTGGGTGTGACGTTAAGCCCCAATCTATCAATCAATCAGCTGTTTGGTGGGACGTTAAGCCCCAATCTATCAATCAATCAGCTGTTGGGTGTGACGTTAAGCCCCAATCTATCAATCAATCAGCTGTTGGGTGGGATGTTAAGCCTCAATCTATCAATCAATCAGTTGTTGGGTGGGATGTTAAGCCTCAATCTATCAATCAATCTGCTGTTGGGTGGGATGTTAAGCCCCAATCAATCAATCAGCTGTTTGGTGGGACGTTAAGCCCCAATCTATCAATCAGTTGTTGGGTGTGATGTTAAGGCCCAATCTATCTATCAATCAGTTGTTGGGTGGGACGTTAAGGCCCAATCTATCTATCAATCAGTTGTTGGGTGGGATGTTAAGCCCCAATCTATCAATCAGTTGTTGGGTGTGATGTTAAGCCTCAATCTATCAATCAATCAGCTGTTGGGTGGGACGTTAAACCCCAACATATCAATCAATCAGCTGTTGGGTGTGATGTTCAGCCCCAATCTATGAATCAATCAGCTGTTGGGTGTGACGTTAAGCCCCAACCTATCAATCAATCAGCTGTTTGGTGGGACGTTAAACCCCAATCTATCAATCAATCAGCTGTTGGGTGTGATGTTAAGCTCCAATCTATCAATCAATCAGCTGTTGGGTGTGACGTTAAGCCCCAATCTATCAATCAATCAGCTGTTGGGTGGGACGTTAAACCCCAATCTATCAATCAATCAGCTGTTGGGTGGGATGTTAAGCCCCAATCTATCAATCAATCAGCTGTTGGGTGGGATGTTAACCACAATCTATCAATCAATCAGCTGTTGGGTGTGATGTTAAGCCCCACTCTATCTATCAATCAGCTGTTGGGTGTGATGTTAAGCCCCAATCTATCAATCAATCAGCTGTTGGGTGTGACGTTAAGCCCCAATCTATCAATCAATCAGCTGTTGGGTGTGATGTTAACCACAATCTATCAATCAATCAGCTGTTGGGTGGGATGTTAAGCCCCAATCTATCAATCAATCAGCTGTTGGGTGTGACGTTAAGCCCCAACCTATCAATCAATCAGCTGTTGGGTGGGATGTTAAGCCTCAATCTATCAATCAATCAGCTGTTGGGTGGGATGTTAAGCCTCAATCTATCAATCAATCAGCTGTTGGGTGGGATGTTAAGCCTCAATCTATCTATCAATCAGCTGTTGGGTGGGATGTTAAGCCCCAATCTATCAATCAATCAGCTGTTGGGTGTGACGTTAAGCCCCAATCAATCAATCAGTTGTTGGGTGGGATGTTAAGGCCCAATCTATCAATCAATCAGCTGTTGGGTGTGACGTTAAGCTCCAATCTATCAATCAATCAGCTGTTTGGTGGGATGTTAAGCCTCAATCTATCAATCAATCAGCTGTTGGGTGGGATGTTAAGCCTCAATCTATCAATCAATCAGCTGTTGGGTGGGATGTTAAGCCTCAATCTATCTATCAATCAGCTGTTTGGTGGGATGTTAAGCCCCAACCTATCAATCAATCAGCTGTTTGGTGGGATGTTAAACCCCAATCTATCAATCAATCAGCTGTTGGGTGTGATGTTAAGCTCCAATCTATCAATCAATCAGCTGTTGGGTGTGACGTTAAGCCCCAATCTATCAATCAATCAGCTGTTGGGTGGGACGTTAAACCCCAATCTATCAATCAATCAGCTGTTGGGTGGGATGTTAAGCCCCAATCTATCAATCAATCAGCTGTTGGGTGGGATGTTAACCACAATCTATCAATCAATCAGCTGTTGGGTGGGATGTTAAGCCCCAATCTATCAATCAATCAGCTGTTGGGTGTGACGTTAAGCCCCAATCTATCAATCAATCAGCTGTTGGGTGGGATGTTAAGCCTCAATCTATCAATCAATCAGCTGTTGGGTGGGATGTTAAGCCTCAATCTTTCAATCAATCAGCTGTTGGGTGGGATGTTAAGCCTCAATCTATCTATCAATCAGCTGTTGGGTGGGATGTTAAGCCCCAATCTATCAATCAATCAGCTGTTGGGTGTGACGTTAAGCCCCAATCAATCAATCAGTTGTTGGGTGGGATGTTAAGGCCCAATCTATCAATCAATCAGCTGTTGGGTGTGACGTTAAGCTCCAATCTATCAATCAATCAGCTGTTTGGTGGGATGTTAAGCCTCAATCTATCAATCAATCAGCTGTTGGGTGGGATGTTAAGCCTCAATCTATCAATCAATCAGCTGTTGGGTGGGATGTTAAGCCCCAATCTATCAATCAATCAGCTGTTGGGTGGGATGTTAAGCCTCAATCTATCAATCAATCAGCTGTTGGGTGGGATGTTAAGCCTCAATCTATCAATCAATCAGCTGTTGGGTGGGATGTTAAGCCTCAATCTATCTATCAATCAGCTGTTGGGTGGGACGTTAAACCCCAACATATCAATCAATCAGCTGTAAGGTGGGATGTTAAGCCCCAATCTATCTATCAATCAGCTGTTGGGTGTGACGTTAAGCCCCAATCTATCAATCAATCAGCTGTTGGGTGGGATGTTAAGCCTCAATCTATCAATCAATCAGCTGTTGGGTGGGATGTTAAGCCTCAATCTATCAATCAATCAGCTGTTGGGTGGGATGTTAAGCCTCAATCTATCTATCAATCAGCTGTTGGGTGGGATGTTAAGCCCCAATCTATCAATCAATCAGCTGTTGGGTGTGACGTTAAGCCCCAATCAATCAATCAGTTGTTGGGTGGGATGTTAAGGCCCAATCTATCAATCAATCAGCTGTTGGGTGTGACGTTAAGCCCCAATCTATCAATCAGCTGTTGGGTGGGATGTTAAGCCCCAATCAATCAATCAGCTGTTGGGTGGGACGTTAAGCCCCAATCTATCAATCAATCAGCTGTTGGGTGTGACGTTAAGCCCCAATCTATCAATCAATCAGTTGTTGGGTGGGATGTTAAGGCCCAATCTATCAATCAATCAGCTGTTGGGTGGGACGTTAAGGCCCAATCTATCAATCAATCAGCTGTTGGGTGTGATGTTAAGCCCCAATCTATCTATCAATCAGCTGTTGGGTGTGATGTTAAGGCCCAATCAATCAATCAATCAGCTGTTGGGTGTGATGTTAAGGCCCAATCTATCAATCAATCAGCTGTTTGGTGGGATGTTAAGCCCCAATCTATCAATCAATCAGCTGTTGGGTGTGACGTTAAGCCCCAATCTATCAATCAATCAGCTGTTGGGTGTGACGTTAAGCCCCAATCTATCAATCAATCAGCTGTTGGGTGGGATGTTAAGCCCCAATCTATCAATCAATCAGCTGTTGGGTGTGACGTTAAGCCCCAATCTATCAATCAGATGTTGGGTGGGACGTTAAGGCCCAATCTATCAATCAATCAGCTGTTGGGTGTGACGTTAAGCCCCAATCTATCAATCAGATGTTGGGTGGGACGTTAAGCCCCAATCTATCAATCAATCAGCTGTTGGGTGTGACGTTAAGCCCCAATCTATCAATCAGCTGTTGGGTGGGATGTTAAGCTCCAATCTATCAATCAATCAGATGTTGGGTGTGACGTTAAGCCCCAATCTATCAATCAGCTGTTGGGTGGGATGTTAAGCTCCAATCTATCAATCAATCAGCTGTTGGGTGGGATGTTAAGCCTCAATCTATCTATCAATCAGCTGTTGGGTGGGATGTTAAGCCCCAATCTATCAATCAATCAGCTGTTGGGTGTGACGTTAAGCCCCAATCAATCAATCAGTTGTTGGGTGGGATGTTAAGGCCCAATCTATCAATCAATCAGCTGTTGGGTGTGACGTTAAGCTCCAATCTATCAATCAATCAGCTGTTTGGTGGGATGTTAAGCCTCAATCTATCAATCAATCAGCTGTTGGGTGGGATGTTAAGCCTCAATCTATCAATCAATCAGCTGTTGGGTGGGATGTTAAGCCTCAATCTATCTATCAATCAGCTGTTTGGTGGGATGTTAAGCCCCAACCTATCAATCAATCAGCTGTTTGGTGGGATGTTAAACCCCAATCTATCAATCAATCAGCTGTTGGGTGTGATGTTAAGCTCCAATCTATCAATCAATCAGCTGTTGGGTGTGACGTTAAGCCCCAATCTATCAATCAATCAGCTGTTGGGTGGGACGTTAAACCCCAATCTATCAATCAATCAGCTGTTGGGTGGGATGTTAAGCCCCAATCTATCAATCAATCAGCTGTTGGGTGGGATGTTAACCACAATCTATCAATCAATCAGCTGTTGGGTGGGATGTTAAGCCCCAATCTATCAATCAATCAGCTGTTGGGTGTGACGTTAAGCCCCAATCTATCAATCAATCAGCTGTTGGGTGGGATGTTAAGCCTCAATCTATCAATCAATCAGCTGTTGGGTGGGATGTTAAGCCTCAATCTATCAATCAATCAGCTGTTGGGTGGGATGTTAAGCCTCAATCTATCTATCAATCAGCTGTTGGGTGGGATGTTAAGCCCCAATCTATCAATCAATCAGCTGTTGGGTGTGACGTTAAGCCCCAATCAATCAATCAGTTGTTGGGTGGGATGTTAAGGCCCAATCTATCAATCAATCAGCTGTTGGGTGTGACGTTAAGCTCCAATCTATCAATCAATCAGCTGTTTGGTGGGATGTTAAGCCTCAATCTATCAATCAATCAGCTGTTGGGTGGGATGTTAAGCCTCAATCTATCAATCAATCAGCTGTTGGGTGGGATGTTAAGCCCCAATCTATCAATCAATCAGCTGTTGGGTGGGATGTTAAGCCTCAATCTATCAATCAATCAGCTGTTGGGTGGGATGTTAAGCCTCAATCTATCAATCAATCAGCTGTTGGGTGGGATGTTAAGCCTCAATCTATCTATCAATCAGCTGTTGGGTGGGACGTTAAACCCCAACATATCAATCAATCAGCTGTAAGGTGGGATGTTAAGCCCCAATCTATCTATCAATCAGCTGTTGGGTGTGACGTTAAGCCCCAATCTATCAATCAATCAGCTGTTGGGTGGGATGTTAAGCCTCAATCTATCAATCAATCAGCTGTTGGGTGGGATGTTAAGCCTCAATCTATCAATCAATCAGCTGTTGGGTGGGATGTTAAGCCTCAATCTATCTATCAATCAGCTGTTGGGTGGGATGTTAAGCCCCAATCTATCAATCAATCAGCTGTTGGGTGTGACGTTAAGCCCCAATCAATCAATCAGTTGTTGGGTGGGATGTTAAGGCCCAATCTATCAATCAATCAGCTGTTGGGTGTGACGTTAAGCCCCAATCTATCAATCAGCTGTTGGGTGGGATGTTAAGCCCCAATCAATCAATTAGCTGTTGGGTGGGACGTTAAGCCCCAATCTATCAATCAATCAGCTGTTGGGTGTGACGTTAAGCCCCAATCTATCAATCAATCAGTTGTTGGGTGGGATGTTAAGGCCCAATCTATCAATCAATCAGCTGTTGGGTGGGACGTTAAGGCCCAATCTATCAATCAATCAGCTGTTGGGTGTGATGTTAAGCCCCAATCTATCTATCAATCAGCTGTTGGGTGTGATGTTAAGGCCCAATCAATCAATCAATCAGCTGTTGGGTGTGATGTTAAGGCCCAATCTATCAATCAATCAGCTGTTTGGTGGGATGTTAAGCCCCAATCTATCAATCAATCAGCTGTTGGGTGTGACGTTAAGCCCCAATCTATCAATCAATCAGCTGTTGGGTGTGACGTTAAGCCCCAATCTATCAATCAATCAGCTGTTGGGTGGGATGTTAAGCCCCAATCTATCAATCAATCAGCTGTTGGGTGTGACGTTAAGCCCCAATCTATCAATCAGATGTTGGGTGGGACGTTAAGGCCCAATCTATCAATCAATCAGCTGTTGGGTGTGACGTTAAGCCCCAATCTATCAATCAGATGTTGGGTGGGACGTTAAGCCCCAATCTATCAATCAGATGTTGGGTGTGACGTTAAGCCCCAATCTATCAATCAGCTGTTGGGTGGGATGTTAAGCCCCAATCTATCAATCAATCAGCTGTTGGGTGTGACGTTAAGCCCCAATCTATCAATCAGATGTTGGGTGGGACGTTAAGGCCCAATCTATCAATCAATCAGCTGTTGGGTGGGATGTTAAGCCTCAATCTATCAATCAATCAGCTGTTGGGTGGGATGTTAAGCCTCAATCTATCAATCAATCAGCTGTTGGGTGGGATGTTAAGCCTCAATCTATCAATCAATCAGTTGTTTGGTGTGACGTTAAGCCCCAATCTATCAATCAGTTGTTGGGTGGGATGTTAAGCCCCAATCTATCAATCAGTTGTTGGGTGGGATGTTAAGGCCCAATCTATCAATCAATCAGCTGTTGGGTGTGACGTTAAGCCCCAATCTATCAATCAATCAGCTGTTGGGTGGGACGTTAAGCCCCAATCTATCAATCAATCAGCTGTTGGGTGTGACGTTAAGCCCCAACCTATCAATCAATCAGCTGTTGGGTGGGATGTTAAGCCTCAATCTATCAATCAATCAGCTGTTGGGTGGGATGTTAAGCCTCAATCTATCAATCAATCAGCTGTTGGGTGGGATGTTAAGCCTCAATCTATCTATCAATCAGCTGTTGGGTGGGATGTTAAGCCCCAATCTATCAATCAATCAGCTGTTGGGTGTGACGTTAAGCCCCAATCAATCAATCAGCTGTTGGGTGGGACGTTAAACCCCAATCTATCAATCAATCAGCTGTTGGGTGTGACGTTAAGCCCCAATCTATCAATCAATCAGTTGTTGGGTGTGATGTTAAGCCCCAATCTATCAATCAATCAGCTGTTGGGTGGGATGTTAAGCCTCTATCAATCAATCAATCAGCTGTTGGGTGTGACGTTAAGCCCCAATCTATCAATCAATCAGATGTTGGGTGGGACGTTAAGCCCCAATCTATCAATCAATCAGCTGTTTGGTGTGACGTTAAGCCCCAATCTATCAATCAATCAGCTGTTTGGTGTGACGTTAAGCCCCAATCTATCAATCAGTTGTTGGGTGGGATGTTAAGCCCCAATCTATCAATCAATCAGCTGTTGGGTGGGACGTTAAGCCCCAATCTATCAATCAATCAGCTGTTTGGTGTGACGTTAAGCCCCAATCTATCAATCAGTTGTTGGGTGGGATGTTAAGCCCCAATCTATCAATCAATCAGCTGTTTGGTGGGACGTTAAGCTCCAATCTATCAATCAATCAGCTGTTGGGTGGGACGTTAAGCCCCAATCTATCAATCAATCAGCTGTTTGGTGTGACGTTAAGCCCCAATCTATCAATCAATCAGCTGTTTGGTGTGACGTTAAGCCCCAATCTATCTATCAATCAGCTGTTTGGTGGGACGTTAAGCTCCAATCTATCAATCAGCTGTTGGGTGGGATGTTAAGCCCCAATCTATCAATCAATCAGCTGTTGGGTGGGACGTTAAGCCCCAATCTATCAATCAATCAGCTGTTTGGTGTGACGTTAAGCCCCAATCTATCAATCAATCAGCTGTTTGGTGTGACGTTAAGCCCCAATCTATCAATCAATCAGCTGTTTGGTGTGACGTTAAGCCCCAATCTATCAATCAGTTGTTGGGTGGGATGTTAAGCCCCAATCTATCAATCAATCAGCTGTTTGGTGGGACATTAAGGCCCAATCTATCAATCAATCAGCTGTTTGGTGGGATGTTAAGCCCCAATCTATCTATCAATCAGCTGTTGGGTGGGATGTTAAGCCCCAATCTATCTATCAATCAGCTGTTTGGTGGGATGTTAAGCCCCAATCTATCAATCAATCAGCTGTTGGGTGGGATGTTAAGCCTCTATCTATCTATCAATCAGCTGTTTGGTGGGATGTTAAGCCCCAATCTATCTATCAATCAGCTGTTTGGTGGGATGTTAAGCCCCAATCTATCAATCAATCAGCTGTTTGGTGGGACGTTAAGGCCCAATCAATCAATCAATCAGCTGTTTGGTGTGACGTTAAGGCCCAATCTATCAATCAATCAGCTGTTGGGTGGGATGTTAAGCCCCAATCTATCAATCAATCAGCTGTTGGGTGGGATGTTAAGCCCCAATCTATCTATCAATCAGCTGTTGGGTGTGACGTTAAGCCCCAATCTATCTATCAATCAGCTGTTGGGTGTGACGTTAAGCCCCAATCTATCAATCAATCAGCTGTTGGGTGGGACGTTAAGCCCCAATCTATCAATCAATCAGCTGTTGGGTGTGACGTTAAGCCCCAATCTATCAATCAATCAGCTGTTGGGTGTGACGTTAAGCCTCAATCTATCAATCAATCAGCTGTTGGGTGGGATGTTAACCACAATCTAGCAATCAATCAGCTGTTGGGTGTGACGTTAAGCCCCAATCTATCTATCAATCAGCTGTTGGGTGGGATGTTAACCACAATCTATCAATCAATCAGCTGTTGGGTGGGATGTTAACCACAATCTAGCAATCAATCAGCTGTTGGGTGTGATGTTAACCACAATCTATCAATCAATCAATCAGCTGTTGGGTGTGACGTTAAGCCCCAATCTATCAATCAATCAGCTGTTGGGTGTGACGTTAAGCCTCAATCTATCAATCAATCAGCTGTTGGGTGGGATGTTAAGCCCCAATCTATCAATCAATCAGCTGTTGGGTGTGATGTTAACCACAATCTATCAATCAATCAGCTGTTGGGTGTGACGTTAAGCCCCAATCTATCAATCAATCAGCTGTTGGGTGTGACGTTAAGCCTCAATCTATCAATCAATCAGCTGTTGGGTGGGATGTTAACCACAATCTATCAATCAATCAGCTGTTGGGTGGGACGTTAAGCCCCAATCTATCAATCAATCAGCTGTTGGGTGGGATGTTAAGGCCCAATCTATCAATCAATCAGCTGTTGGGTGGGACGTTAAGCCCCAATCTATCAATCAATCAGCTGTTGGGTGGGACGTTAAGCCCCAATCTATCAATCAATCAGCTGTTGGGTGTGACGTTAAGCCCCAATCTATCAATCAATCAGCTGTTGGGTGTGACGTTAAGCCTCAATCTATCAATCAATCAGCTGTTGGGTGGGATGTTAAGCCCCAATCTATCAATCAATCAGCTGTTGGGTGTGACGTTAAGCCTCAATCTATCAATCAATCAGCTGTTGGGTGGGACGTTAAGCCCCAATCTATCAATCAATCAGCTGTTGGGTGTGACGTTAAGCCTCAATCTATCAATCAATCAGCTGTTGGGTGGGATGTTAACCACAATCTATCAATCAATCAGCTGTTGGGTGGGACGTTAAGCCCCAATCTATCAATCAATCAGCTGTTGGGTGGGATGTTAAGGCCCAATCTATCAATCAATCAGCTGTTGGGTGGGACGTTAAGCCCCAATCTATCAATCAATCAGCTGTTTGGTGGGACGTTAAGCCCCAATCTATCAATCAATCAGCTGTTGGGTGTGACGTTAAGCCCCAATCTATCAATCAGTTGTTGGGTGGGACGTTAAGCCCCAATCTATCAATCAATCAGCTGTTGGGTGTGACGTTAAGCCTCAATCTATCAATCAATCAGCTGTTGGGTGTGACGTTAAGCCCCAATCTATGAATCAATCAGCTGTTGGGTGTGACGTTAAGCCTCAATCTATCAATCAATCAGCTGTTGGGTGTGACGTTAAGCCCCAATCTATCAATCAATCAGCTGTTGGGTGTGACGTTAAGGCCCAATCTATCAATCAATCAGCTGTTGGGTGTGACGTTAAGCCTCAATCTATCAATCAATCAGCTGTTGGGTGGGATGTTAACCACAATCTATCAATCAATCAGCTGTTTGGTGTGACGTTAAGCCTCAATCTATCAATCAATCAGCTGTTGGGTGTGACGTTAAGCCCCAATCTATGAATCAATCAGCTGTTGGGTGTGACGTTAAGCCCCAATCTATCAATCAATCAGCTGTTGGGTGTGACGTTAAGCCCCAATCTATCAATCAATCAGCTGTTGGGTGTGACGTTAAGCCCCAATCTATCAATCAATCAGCTGTTGGGTGTGACGTTAAGCTCCAATCTATCAATCAATCAGCTGTTGGGTGTGACGTTAAGCCCCAATCTATCTATCAATCAGCTGTTGGGTGTGACGTTAAGGCCCAATCTATCAATCAATCAGCTGTTGGGTGGGACGTTAAGGCCCAATCTATCAATCAATCAGCTGTTGGGTGTGACGTTAAGCCCCAATCTATCAATCAATCAGCTGTTGGGTGTGACGTTAAGCTCCAATCTATCAATCAATCAGCTGTTGGGTGTGACGTTAAGCCCCAATCTATCTATCAATCAGCTGTTGGGTGTGACGTTAAGGCCCAATCTATCAATCAATCAGCTGTTGGGTGGGACGTTAAGGCCCAATCTATCAATCAATCAGCTGTTGGGTGTGACGTTAAGCCTCAATCTATCAATCAATCAGCTGTTGGGTGGGATGTTAACCACAATCTATCAATCAATCAGCTGTTGGGTGTGACGTTAAGCCTCAATCTATCAATCAGTTGTTGGGTGGGACGTTAAGCCCCAATCTATCAATCAATCAGCTGTTGGGTGGGATGTTAACCACAATCTATCAATCAATCAGCTGTTGGGTGTGACGTTAAGCTCCAATCTATCAATCAATCAGCTGTTGGGTGTGACGTTAAGCCCCAATCTATCTATCAATCAGCTGTTGGGTGGGATGTTAAGGCCCAATCTAGCAATCAATCAGCTGTTGGGTGTGACGTTAAGCCCCAATCTATCAATCAATCAGCTGTTGGGTGTGACGTTAAGCTCCAATCTATCAATCAATCAGCTGTTGGGTGTGACGTTAAGCCCCAATCTATCTATTAATCAGCTGTTGGGTGGGACGTTAAGCCCCAATCTATCAATCAGTTGTTGGGTGGGATGTTAAGGCCCAATCTATCAATCAATCAGCTGTTGGGTGTGACGTTAAGCCCCAATCTATCAATCAATCAGCTGTTTGGTGTGACGTTCAGCCCCAATCTATCAATCAGTTGTTGGGTGGGATGTTAAGCCCCAATCTATCAATCAATCAGCTGTTTGGTGGGACGTTAAGCTCCAATCTATCAATCAATCAGCTGTTGGGTGTGATGTTAAGCCCCAATCTATCTATCAATCAGCTGTTGGGTGTGATGTTAAGGCCCAATCAATCAATCAATCAGCTGTTGGGTGTGATGTTAAGGCCCAATCTATCAATCAATCAGCTGTTTGGTGGGATGTTAAGCCCCAATCTATCAATCAATCAGCTGTTGGGTGTGACGTTAAGCCCCAATCTATCAATCAATCAGCTGTTGGGTGTGACGTTAAGCCCCAATCTATCAATCAATCAGCTGTTGGGTGGGACGTTAAGCCCCAATCTATCAATCAATCAGCTGTTTGGTGGGATGTTAAGCCCCAATCTATCAATCAATCAGCTGTAAGGTGGGATGTTAAGGCCCAATCTATCAATCAATCAGTTGTTGGGTGGGACGTTAAGCCTCAATCTATCAATCAATCAGCTGTTTGGTGTGACGTTAAGCCCCAATCTATCAATCAGTTGTTTGGTGTGACGTTAAGCCCCAATCTATCAATCAGTTGTTCGGTGGGATGTTAAGCCCCAATCTATCAATCAGTTGTTGGGTGGGATGTTAAGGCCCAATCTATCAATCAATCAGCTGTTGGGTGTGACGTTAAGCCCCAATCTATCAATCAGATGTTGGGTGTGATGTTAAGCCCCAATCTATCAATCAATCAGCTGTTGGGTGTGACGTTAAGCCCCAATCTATCAATCAATCAGCTGTTGGGTGGGACGTTAAGCCCCAATCTATCAATCAATCAGCTGTTGGGTGTGACGTTAAGCCCCAACCTATCAATCAATCAGCTGTTGGGTGTGACGTTAAGCCCCAATCTATCAATCAGTTGTTGGGTGGGATGTTAAGCCCCAATCTATCAATCAATCAGCTGTTGGGTGTGACGTTAAGCCCCAATCTATCAATCAGTCAGCTGTTGGGTGTGACGTTAAGCCCCAACCTATCAATCAGTTGTTGGGTGGGATGTTAAGCCCCAATCTATCAATCAGTTGTTGGGTGGGATGTTAAGCCCCAATCTATCAATCAATCAGTTGTTGGGTGTGACGTTAAGCCCCAACCTATCAATCAGTTGTTGGGTGGGATGTTAAGCCCCAATCTATCAATCAGTTGTTGGGTGGGATGTTAAGCCCCAATCTATCAATCAATCAGCTGTTGGGTGTGACGTTAAGCCCCAATCTATCAATCAGTCAGCTGTTGGGTGTGACGTTAAGCCCCAATCTATCAATCAGTTGTTGGGTGGGATGTTAAGCCCCAATCTATCAATCAATCAGTTGTTGGGTGGGATGTTAAGCCCCAATCTATCAATCAGTCAGCTGTTGGGTGTGACGTTAAGCCCCAACCTATCAATCAATCAGCTGTTGGGTGTGACGTTAAGCCCCAATCTATCAATCAGTTGTTGGGTGTGACGTTAAGCCCCAACCTATCAATCAATCAGCTGTTTGGTGTGACGTTAAGCCCCAATCTATCTATCAATCAGCTGTTGGGTGTGACGTTAAGCCCCAATCTATCTATCAATCAGCTGTTGGGTGGGATGTTAAGCCCCAATCTATCAATCAATCAGCTGTTGGGTGTGACGTTAAGCCCCAATCTATCAATCAGATGTTGGGTGGGACGTTAAGGCCCAATCTATCAATCAATCAGCTGTTGGGTGTGACGTTAAGCCCCAATCTATCAATCAGATGTTGGGTGGGACGTTAAGCCCCAATCTATCAATCAATCAGCTGTTGGGTGTGACGTTAAGCCCCAATCTATCAATCAGCTGTTGGGTGGGATGTTAAGCTCCAATCTATCAATCAATCAGATGTTGGGTGTGACGTTAAGCCCCAATCTATCAATCAGCTGTTGGGTGGGATGTTAAGCTCCAATCTATCAATCAATCAGCTGTTGGGTGGGATGTTAAGCCTCAATCTATCTATCAATCAGCTGTTGGGTGGGATGTTAAGCCCCAATCTATCAATCAATCAGCTGTTGGGTGTGACGTTAAGCCCCAATCAATCAATCAGTTGTTGGGTGGGATGTTAAGGCCCAATCTATCAATCAATCAGCTGTTGGGTGTGACGTTAAGCTCCAATCTATCAATCAATCAGCTGTTTGGTGGGATGTTAAGCCTCAATCTATCAATCAATCAGCTGTTGGGTGGGATGTTAAGCCTCAATCTATCAATCAATCAGCTGTTGGGTGGGATGTTAAGCCTCAATCTATCTATCAATCAGCTGTTTGGTGGGATGTTAAGCCCCAACCTATCAATCAATCAGCTGTTTGGTGGGATGTTAAACCCCAATCTATCAATCAATCAGCTGTTGGGTGTGATGTTAAGCTCCAATCTATCAATCAATCAGCTGTTGGGTGTGACGTTAAGCCCCAATCTATCAATCAATCAGCTGTTGGGTGGGACGTTAAACCCCAATCTATCAATCAATCAGCTGTTGGGTGGGATGTTAAGCCCCAATCTATCAATCAATCAGCTGTTGGGTGGGATGTTAACCACAATCTATCAATCAATCAGCTGTTGGGTGGGATGTTAAGCCCCAATCTATCAATCAATCAGCTGTTGGGTGTGACGTTAAGCCCCAATCTATCAATCAATCAGCTGTTGGGTGGGATGTTAAGCCTCAATCTATCAATCAATCAGCTGTTGGGTGGGATGTTAAGCCTCAATCTATCAATCAATCAGCTGTTGGGTGGGATGTTAAGCCTCAATCTATCTATCAATCAGCTGTTGGGTGGGATGTTAAGCCCCAATCTATCAATCAATCAGCTGTTGGGTGTGACGTTAAGCCCCAATCAATCAATCAGTTGTTGGGTGGGATGTTAAGGCCCAATCTATCAATCAATCAGCTGTTGGGTGTGACGTTAAGCTCCAATCTATCAATCAATCAGCTGTTTGGTGGGATGTTAAGCCTCAATCTATCAATCAATCAGCTGTTGGGTGGGATGTTAAGCCTCAATCTATCAATCAATCAGCTGTTGGGTGGGATGTTAAGCCCCAATCTATCAATCAATCAGCTGTTGGGTGGGATGTTAAGCCTCAATCTATCAATCAATCAGCTGTTGGGTGGGATGTTAAGCCTCAATCTATCAATCAATCAGCTGTTGGGTGGGATGTTAAGCCTCAATCTATCTATCAATCAGCTGTTGGGTGGGACGTTAAACCCCAACATATCAATCAATCAGCTGTAAGGTGGGATGTTAAGCCCCAATCTATCTATCAATCAGCTGTTGGGTGTGACGTTAAGCCCCAATCTATCAATCAATCAGCTGTTGGGTGGGATGTTAAGCCTCAATCTATCAATCAATCAGCTGTTGGGTGGGATGTTAAGCCTCAATCTATCAATCAATCAGCTGTTGGGTGGGATGTTAAGCCTCAATCTATCTATCAATCAGCTGTTGGGTGGGATGTTAAGCCCCAATCTATCAATCAATCAGCTGTTGGGTGTGACGTTAAGCCCCAATCAATCAATCAGTTGTTGGGTGGGATGTTAAGGCCCAATCTATCAATCAATCAGCTGTTGGGTGTGACGTTAAGCCCCAATCTATCAATCAGCTGTTGGGTGGGATGTTAAGCCCCAATCAATCAATTAGCTGTTGGGTGGGACGTTAAGCCCCAATCTATCAATCAATCAGCTGTTGGGTGTGACGTTAAGCCCCAATCTATCAATCAATCAGTTGTTGGGTGGGATGTTAAGGCCCAATCTATCAATCAATCAGCTGTTGGGTGGGACGTTAAGGCCCAATCTATCAATCAATCAGCTGTTGGGTGTGATGTTAAGCCCCAATCTATCTATCAATCAGCTGTTGGGTGTGATGTTAAGGCCCAATCAATCAATCAATCAGCTGTTGGGTGTGATGTTAAGGCCCAATCTATCAATCAATCAGCTGTTTGGTGGGATGTTAAGCCCCAATCTATCAATCAATCAGCTGTTGGGTGTGACGTTAAGCCCCAATCTATCAATCAATCAGCTGTTGGGTGTGACGTTAAGCCCCAATCTATCAATCAATCAGCTGTTGGGTGGGATGTTAAGCCCCAATCTATCAATCAATCAGCTGTTGGGTGTGACGTTAAGCCCCAATCTATCAATCAGATGTTGGGTGGGACGTTAAGGCCCAATCTATCAATCAATCAGCTGTTGGGTGTGACGTTAAGCCCCAATCTATCAATCAGATGTTGGGTGGGACGTTAAGCCCCAATCTATCAATCAGATGTTGGGTGTGACGTTAAGCCCCAATCTATCAATCAGCTGTTGGGTGGGATGTTAAGCCCCAATCTATCAATCAATCAGCTGTTGGGTGTGACGTTAAGCCCCAATCTATCAATCAGATGTTGGGTGGGACGTTAAGGCCCAATCTATCAATCAATCAGCTGTTGGGTGGGATGTTAAGCCTCAATCTATCAATCAATCAGCTGTTGGGTGGGATGTTAAGCCTCAATCTATCAATCAATCAGCTGTTGGGTGGGATGTTAAGCCTCAATCTATCAATCAATCAGTTGTTTGGTGTGACGTTAAGCCCCAATCTATCAATCAGTTGTTGGGTGGGATGTTAAGCCCCAATCTATCAATCAGTTGTTGGGTGGGATGTTAAGGCCCAATCTATCAATCAATCAGCTGTTGGGTGTGACGTTAAGCCCCAATCTATCAATCAATCAGCTGTTGGGTGGGACGTTAAGCCCCAATCTATCAATCAATCAGCTGTTGGGTGTGACGTTAAGCCCCAACCTATCAATCAATCAGCTGTTGGGTGGGATGTTAAGCCTCAATCTATCAATCAATCAGCTGTTGGGTGGGATGTTAAGCCTCAATCTATCAATCAATCAGCTGTTGGGTGGGATGTTAAGCCTCAATCTATCTATCAATCAGCTGTTGGGTGGGATGTTAAGCCCCAATCTATCAATCAATCAGCTGTTGGGTGTGACGTTAAGCCCCAATCAATCAATCAGCTGTTGGGTGGGACGTTAAACCCCAATCTATCAATCAATCAGCTGTTGGGTGTGACGTTAAGCCCCAATCTATCAATCAATCAGTTGTTGGGTGTGATGTTAAGCCCCAATCTATCAATCAATCAGCTGTTGGGTGGGATGTTAAGCCTCTATCAATCAATCAATCAGCTGTTGGGTGTGACGTTAAGCCCCAATCTATCAATCAATCAGATGTTGGGTGGGACGTTAAGCCCCAATCTATCAATCAATCAGCTGTTTGGTGTGACGTTAAGCCCCAATCTATCAATCAATCAGCTGTTTGGTGTGACGTTAAGCCCCAATCTATCAATCAGTTGTTGGGTGGGATGTTAAGCCCCAATCTATCAATCAATCAGCTGTTGGGTGGGACGTTAAGCCCCAATCTATCAATCAATCAGCTGTTTGGTGTGACGTTAAGCCCCAATCTATCAATCAGTTGTTGGGTGGGATGTTAAGCCCCAATCTATCAATCAATCAGCTGTTTGGTGGGACGTTAAGCTCCAATCTATCAATCAATCAGCTGTTGGGTGGGACGTTAAGCCCCAATCTATCAATCAATCAGCTGTTTGGTGTGACGTTAAGCCCCAATCTATCAATCAATCAGCTGTTTGGTGTGACGTTAAGCCCCAATCTATCTATCAATCAGCTGTTTGGTGGGACGTTAAGCTCCAATCTATCAATCAGCTGTTGGGTGGGATGTTAAGCCCCAATCTATCAATCAATCAGCTGTTGGGTGGGACGTTAAGCCCCAATCTATCAATCAATCAGCTGTTTGGTGTGACGTTAAGCCCCAATCTATCAATCAATCAGCTGTTTGGTGTGACGTTAAGCCCCAATCTATCAATCAATCAGCTGTTTGGTGTGACGTTAAGCCCCAATCTATCAATCAGTTGTTGGGTGGGATGTTAAGCCCCAATCTATCAATCAATCAGCTGTTTGGTGGGACATTAAGGCCCAATCTATCAATCAATCAGCTGTTTGGTGGGATGTTAAGCCCCAATCTATCTATCAATCAGCTGTTGGGTGGGATGTTAAGCCCCAATCTATCTATCAATCAGCTGTTTGGTGGGATGTTAAGCCCCAATCTATCAATCAATCAGCTGTTGGGTGGGATGTTAAGCCTCTATCTATCTATCAATCAGCTGTTTGGTGGGATGTTAAGCCCCAATCTATCTATCAATCAGCTGTTTGGTGGGATGTTAAGCCCCAATCTATCAATCAATCAGCTGTTTGGTGGGACGTTAAGGCCCAATCAATCAATCAATCAGCTGTTTGGTGTGACGTTAAGGCCCAATCTATCAATCAATCAGCTGTTGGGTGGGATGTTAAGCCCCAATCTATCAATCAATCAGCTGTTGGGTGGGATGTTAAGCCCCAATCTATCTATCAATCAGCTGTTGGGTGTGACGTTAAGCCCCAATCTATCTATCAATCAGCTGTTGGGTGTGACGTTAAGCCCCAATCTATCAATCAATCAGCTGTTGGGTGGGACGTTAAGCCCCAATCTATCAATCAATCAGCTGTTGGGTGTGACGTTAAGCCCCAATCTATCAATCAATCAGCTGTTGGGTGTGACGTTAAGCCTCAATCTATCAATCAATCAGCTGTTGGGTGGGATGTTAACCACAATCTAGCAATCAATCAGCTGTTGGGTGTGACGTTAAGCCCCAATCTATCTATCAATCAGCTGTTGGGTGGGATGTTAACCACAATCTATCAATCAATCAGCTGTTGGGTGGGATGTTAACCACAATCTAGCAATCAATCAGCTGTTGGGTGTGATGTTAACCACAATCTATCAATCAATCAATCAGCTGTTGGGTGTGACGTTAAGCCCCAATCTATCAATCAATCAGCTGTTGGGTGTGACGTTAAGCCTCAATCTATCAATCAATCAGCTGTTGGGTGGGATGTTAAGCCCCAATCTATCAATCAATCAGCTGTTGGGTGTGATGTTAACCACAATCTATCAATCAATCAGCTGTTGGGTGTGACGTTAAGCCCCAATCTATCAATCAATCAGCTGTTGGGTGTGACGTTAAGCCTCAATCTATCAATCAATCAGCTGTTGGGTGGGATGTTAACCACAATCTATCAATCAATCAGCTGTTGGGTGGGACGTTAAGCCCCAATCTATCAATCAATCAGCTGTTGGGTGGGATGTTAAGGCCCAATCTATCAATCAATCAGCTGTTGGGTGGGACGTTAAGCCCCAATCTATCAATCAATCAGCTGTTGGGTGGGACGTTAAGCCCCAATCTATCAATCAATCAGCTGTTGGGTGTGACGTTAAGCCCCAATCTATCAATCAATCAGCTGTTGGGTGTGACGTTAAGCCTCAATCTATCAATCAATCAGCTGTTGGGTGGGATGTTAAGCCCCAATCTATCAATCAATCAGCTGTTGGGTGTGACGTTAAGCCTCAATCTATCAATCAATCAGCTGTTGGGTGGGACGTTAAGCCCCAATCTATCAATCAATCAGCTGTTGGGTGTGACGTTAAGCCTCAATCTATCAATCAATCAGCTGTTGGGTGGGATGTTAACCACAATCTATCAATCAATCAGCTGTTGGGTGGGACGTTAAGCCCCAATCTATCAATCAATCAGCTGTTGGGTGGGATGTTAAGGCCCAATCTATCAATCAATCAGCTGTTGGGTGGGACGTTAAGCCCCAATCTATCAATCAATCAGCTGTTTGGTGGGACGTTAAGCCCCAATCTATCAATCAATCAGCTGTTGGGTGTGACGTTAAGCCCCAATCTATCAATCAGTTGTTGGGTGGGACGTTAAGCCCCAATCTATCAATCAATCAGCTGTTGGGTGTGACGTTAAGCCTCAATCTATCAATCAATCAGCTGTTGGGTGTGACGTTAAGCCCCAATCTATGAATCAATCAGCTGTTGGGTGTGACGTTAAGCCTCAATCTATCAATCAATCAGCTGTTGGGTGTGACGTTAAGCCCCAATCTATCAATCAATCAGCTGTTGGGTGTGACGTTAAGGCCCAATCTATCAATCAATCAGCTGTTGGGTGTGACGTTAAGCCTCAATCTATCAATCAATCAGCTGTTGGGTGGGATGTTAACCACAATCTATCAATCAATCAGCTGTTTGGTGTGACGTTAAGCCTCAATCTATCAATCAATCAGCTGTTGGGTGTGACGTTAAGCCCCAATCTATGAATCAATCAGCTGTTGGGTGTGACGTTAAGCCCCAATCTATCAATCAATCAGCTGTTGGGTGTGACGTTAAGCCCCAATCTATCAATCAATCAGCTGTTGGGTGTGACGTTAAGCCCCAATCTATCAATCAATCAGCTGTTGGGTGTGACGTTAAGCTCCAATCTATCAATCAATCAGCTGTTGGGTGTGACGTTAAGCCCCAATCTATCTATCAATCAGCTGTTGGGTGTGACGTTAAGGCCCAATCTATCAATCAATCAGCTGTTGGGTGGGACGTTAAGGCCCAATCTATCAATCAATCAGCTGTTGGGTGTGACGTTAAGCCCCAATCTATCAATCAATCAGCTGTTGGGTGTGACGTTAAGCTCCAATCTATCAATCAATCAGCTGTTGGGTGTGACGTTAAGCCCCAATCTATCTATCAATCAGCTGTTGGGTGTGACGTTAAGGCCCAATCTATCAATCAATCAGCTGTTGGGTGGGACGTTAAGGCCCAATCTATCAATCAATCAGCTGTTGGGTGTGACGTTAAGCCTCAATCTATCAATCAATCAGCTGTTGGGTGGGATGTTAACCACAATCTATCAATCAATCAGCTGTTGGGTGTGACGTTAAGCCTCAATCTATCAATCAGTTGTTGGGTGGGACGTTAAGCCCCAATCTATCAATCAATCAGCTGTTGGGTGGGATGTTAACCACAATCTATCAATCAATCAGCTGTTGGGTGTGACGTTAAGCTCCAATCTATCAATCAATCAGCTGTTGGGTGTGACGTTAAGCCCCAATCTATCTATCAATCAGCTGTTGGGTGGGATGTTAAGGCCCAATCTAGCAATCAATCAGCTGTTGGGTGTGACGTTAAGCCCCAATCTATCAATCAATCAGCTGTTGGGTGTGACGTTAAGCTCCAATCTATCAATCAATCAGCTGTTGGGTGTGACGTTAAGCCCCAATCTATCTATTAATCAGCTGTTGGGTGGGACGTTAAGCCCCAATCTATCAATCAGTTGTTGGGTGGGATGTTAAGGCCCAATCTATCAATCAATCAGCTGTTGGGTGTGACGTTAAGCCCCAATCTATCAATCAATCAGCTGTTTGGTGTGACGTTCAGCCCCAATCTATCAATCAGTTGTTGGGTGGGATGTTAAGCCCCAATCTATCAATCAATCAGCTGTTTGGTGGGACGTTAAGCTCCAATCTATCAATCAATCAGCTGTTGGGTGTGATGTTAAGCCCCAATCTATCTATCAATCAGCTGTTGGGTGTGATGTTAAGGCCCAATCAATCAATCAATCAGCTGTTGGGTGTGATGTTAAGGCCCAATCTATCAATCAATCAGCTGTTTGGTGGGATGTTAAGCCCCAATCTATCAATCAATCAGCTGTTGGGTGTGACGTTAAGCCCCAATCTATCAATCAATCAGCTGTTGGGTGTGACGTTAAGCCCCAATCTATCAATCAATCAGCTGTTGGGTGGGACGTTAAGCCCCAATCTATCAATCAATCAGCTGTTTGGTGGGATGTTAAGCCCCAATCTATCAATCAATCAGCTGTAAGGTGGGATGTTAAGGCCCAATCTATCAATCAATCAGTTGTTGGGTGGGACGTTAAGCCTCAATCTATCAATCAATCAGCTGTTTGGTGTGACGTTAAGCCCCAATCTATCAATCAGTTGTTTGGTGTGACGTTAAGCCCCAATCTATCAATCAGTTGTTCGGTGGGATGTTAAGCCCCAATCTATCAATCAGTTGTTGGGTGGGATGTTAAGGCCCAATCTATCAATCAATCAGCTGTTGGGTGTGACGTTAAGCCCCAATCTATCAATCAGATGTTGGGTGTGATGTTAAGCCCCAATCTATCAATCAATCAGCTGTTGGGTGTGACGTTAAGCCCCAATCTATCAATCAATCAGCTGTTGGGTGGGACGTTAAGCCCCAATCTATCAATCAATCAGCTGTTGGGTGTGACGTTAAGCCCCAACCTATCAATCAATCAGCTGTTGGGTGTGACGTTAAGCCCCAATCTATCAATCAGTTGTTGGGTGGGATGTTAAGCCCCAATCTATCAATCAATCAGCTGTTGGGTGTGACGTTAAGCCCCAATCTATCAATCAGTCAGCTGTTGGGTGTGACGTTAAGCCCCAACCTATCAATCAGTTGTTGGGTGGGATGTTAAGCCCCAATCTATCAATCAGTTGTTGGGTGGGATGTTAAGCCCCAATCTATCAATCAATCAGTTGTTGGGTGTGACGTTAAGCCCCAACCTATCAATCAGTTGTTGGGTGGGATGTTAAGCCCCAATCTATCAATCAGTTGTTGGGTGGGATGTTAAGCCCCAATCTATCAATCAATCAGCTGTTGGGTGTGACGTTAAGCCCCAATCTATCAATCAGTCAGCTGTTGGGTGTGACGTTAAGCCCCAATCTATCAATCAGTTGTTGGGTGGGATGTTAAGCCCCAATCTATCAATCAATCAGTTGTTGGGTGGGATGTTAAGCCCCAATCTATCAATCAGTCAGCTGTTGGGTGTGACGTTAAGCCCCAACCTATCAATCAATCAGCTGTTGGGTGTGACGTTAAGCCCCAATCTATCAATCAGTTGTTGGGTGTGACGTTAAGCCCCAACCTATCAATCAATCAGCTGTTTGGTGTGACGTTAAGCCCCAATCTATCTATCAATCAGCTGTTGGGTGTGACGTTAAGCCCCAATCTATCAATCAATCAGCTGTTTGGTGGGACGTTAAGCCCCAATCTATCAATCAATCAGCTGTTGGGTGTGACGTTAAGCCCCAATCTATCAATCAATCAGCTGTTTGGTGGGACGTTAAGCCCCAATCTATCAATCAATCAGCTGTTGGGTGTGACGTTAAGCCCCAATCTATCAATCAATCAGCTGTTGGGTGGGATGTTAAGCCTCAATCTATCAATCAATCAGTTGTTGGGTGGGATGTTAAGCCTCAATCTATCAATCAATCTGCTGTTGGGTGGGATGTTAAGCCCCAATCAATCAATCAGCTGTTTGGTGGGACGTTAAGCCCCAATCTATCAATCAGTTGTTGGGTGTGATGTTAAGGCCCAATCTATCTATCAATCAGTTGTTGGGTGGGACGTTAAGGCCCAATCTATCTATCAATCAGTTGTTGGGTGGGATGTTAAGCCCCAATCTATCAATCAGTTGTTGGGTGTGATGTTAAGCCTCAATCTATCAATCAATCAGCTGTTGGGTGGGACGTTAAACCCCAACATATCAATCAATCAGCTGTTGGGTGTGATGTTCAGCCCCAATCTATGAATCAATCAGCTGTTGGGTGTGACGTTAAGCCCCAACCTATCAATCAATCAGCTGTTTGGTGGGACGTTAAACCCCAATCTATCAATCAATCAGCTGTTGGGTGTGATGTTAAGCTCCAATCTATCAATCAATCAGCTGTTGGGTGTGACGTTAAGCCCCAATCTATCAATCAATCAGCTGTTGGGTGGGACGTTAAACCCCAATCTATCAATCAATCAGCTGTTGGGTGGGATGTTAAGCCCCAATCTATCAATCAATCAGCTGTTGGGTGGGATGTTAACCACAATCTATCAATCAATCAGCTGTTGGGTGTGATGTTAAGCCCCACTCTATCTATCAATCAGCTGTTGGGTGTGATGTTAAGCCCCAATCTATCAATCAATCAGCTGTTGGGTGTGACGTTAAGCCCCAATCTATCAATCAATCAGCTGTTGGGTGTGATGTTAACCACAATCTATCAATCAATCAGCTGTTGGGTGGGATGTTAAGCCCCAATCTATCAATCAATCAGCTGTTGGGTGTGACGTTAAGCCCCAACCTATCAATCAATCAGCTGTTGGGTGGGATGTTAAGCCTCAATCTATCAATCAATCAGCTGTTGGGTGGGATGTTAAGCCTCAATCTATCAATCAATCAGCTGTTGGGTGGGATGTTAAGCCTCAATCTATCTATCAATCAGCTGTTGGGTGGGATGTTAAGCCCCAATCTATCAATCAATCAGCTGTTGGGTGTGACGTTAAGCCCCAATCAATCAATCAGTTGTTGGGTGGGATGTTAAGGCCCAATCTATCAATCAATCAGCTGTTGGGTGTGACGTTAAGCTCCAATCTATCAATCAATCAGCTGTTTGGTGGGATGTTAAGCCTCAATCTATCAATCAATCAGCTGTTGGGTGGGATGTTAAGCCTCAATCTATCAATCAATCAGCTGTTGGGTGGGATGTTAAGCCTCAATCTATCTATCAATCAGCTGTTTGGTGGGATGTTAAGCCCCAACCTATCAATCAATCAGCTGTTTGGTGGGATGTTAAACCCCAATCTATCAATCAATCAGCTGTTGGGTGTGATGTTAAGCTCCAATCTATCAATCAATCAGCTGTTGGGTGTGACGTTAAGCCCCAATCTATCAATCAATCAGCTGTTGGGTGGGACGTTAAACCCCAATCTATCAATCAATCAGCTGTTGGGTGGGATGTTAAGCCCCAATCTATCAATCAATCAGCTGTTGGGTGGGATGTTAACCACAATCTATCAATCAATCAGCTGTTGGGTGGGATGTTAAGCCCCAATCTATCAATCAATCAGCTGTTGGGTGTGACGTTAAGCCCCAATCTATCAATCAATCAGCTGTTGGGTGGGATGTTAAGCCTCAATCTATCAATCAATCAGCTGTTGGGTGGGATGTTAAGCCTCAATCTTTCAATCAATCAGCTGTTGGGTGGGATGTTAAGCCTCAATCTATCTATCAATCAGCTGTTGGGTGGGATGTTAAGCCCCAATCTATCAATCAATCAGCTGTTGGGTGTGACGTTAAGCCCCAATCAATCAATCAGTTGTTGGGTGGGATGTTAAGGCCCAATCTATCAATCAATCAGCTGTTGGGTGTGACGTTAAGCTCCAATCTATCAATCAATCAGCTGTTTGGTGGGATGTTAAGCCTCAATCTATCAATCAATCAGCTGTTGGGTGGGATGTTAAGCCTCAATCTATCAATCAATCAGCTGTTGGGTGGGATGTTAAGCCCCAATCTATCAATCAATCAGCTGTTGGGTGGGATGTTAAGCCTCAATCTATCAATCAATCAGCTGTTGGGTGGGATGTTAAGCCTCAATCTATCAATCAATCAGCTGTTGGGTGGGATGTTAAGCCTCAATCTATCTATCAATCAGCTGTTGGGTGGGACGTTAAACCCCAACATATCAATCAATCAGCTGTAAGGTGGGATGTTAAGCCCCAATCTATCTATCAATCAGCTGTTGGGTGTGACGTTAAGCCCCAATCTATCAATCAATCAGCTGTTGGGTGGGATGTTAAGCCTCAATCTATCAATCAATCAGCTGTTGGGTGGGATGTTAAGCCTCAATCTATCAATCAATCAGCTGTTGGGTGGGATGTTAAGCCTCAATCTATCTATCAATCAGCTGTTGGGTGGGATGTTAAGCCCCAATCTATCAATCAATCAGCTGTTGGGTGTGACGTTAAGCCCCAATCAATCAATCAGTTGTTGGGTGGGATGTTAAGGCCCAATCTATCAATCAATCAGCTGTTGGGTGTGACGTTAAGCCCCAATCTATCAATCAGCTGTTGGGTGGGATGTTAAGCCCCAATCAATCAATCAGCTGTTGGGTGGGACGTTAAGCCCCAATCTATCAATCAATCAGCTGTTGGGTGTGACGTTAAGCCCCAATCTATCAATCAATCAGTTGTTGGGTGGGATGTTAAGGCCCAATCTATCAATCAATCAGCTGTTGGGTGGGACGTTAAGGCCCAATCTATCAATCAATCAGCTGTTGGGTGTGATGTTAAGCCCCAATCTATCTATCAATCAGCTGTTGGGTGTGATGTTAAGGCCCAATCAATCAATCAATCAGCTGTTGGGTGTGATGTTAAGGCCCAATCTATCAATCAATCAGCTGTTTGGTGGGATGTTAAGCCCCAATCTATCAATCAATCAGCTGTTGGGTGTGACGTTAAGCCCCAATCTATCAATCAATCAGCTGTTGGGTGTGACGTTAAGCCCCAATCTATCAATCAATCAGCTGTTGGGTGGGATGTTAAGCCCCAATCTATCAATCAATCAGCTGTTGGGTGTGACGTTAAGCCCCAATCTATCAATCAGATGTTGGGTGGGACGTTAAGGCCCAATCTATCAATCAATCAGCTGTTGGGTGTGACGTTAAGCCCCAATCTATCAATCAGATGTTGGGTGGGACGTTAAGCCCCAATCTATCAATCAATCAGCTGTTGGGTGTGACGTTAAGCCCCAATCTATCAATCAGCTGTTGGGTGGGATGTTAAGCTCCAATCTATCAATCAATCAGATGTTGGGTGTGACGTTAAGCCCCAATCTATCAATCAGCTGTTGGGTGGGATGTTAAGCTCCAATCTATCAATCAATCAGCTGTTGGGTGGGATGTTAAGCCTCAATCTATCTATCAATCAGCTGTTGGGTGGGATGTTAAGCCCCAATCTATCAATCAATCAGCTGTTGGGTGTGACGTTAAGCCCCAATCAATCAATCAGTTGTTGGGTGGGATGTTAAGGCCCAATCTATCAATCAATCAGCTGTTGGGTGTGACGTTAAGCTCCAATCTATCAATCAATCAGCTGTTTGGTGGGATGTTAAGCCTCAATCTATCAATCAATCAGCTGTTGGGTGGGATGTTAAGCCTCAATCTATCAATCAATCAGCTGTTGGGTGGGATGTTAAGCCTCAATCTATCTATCAATCAGCTGTTTGGTGGGATGTTAAGCCCCAACCTATCAATCAATCAGCTGTTTGGTGGGATGTTAAACCCCAATCTATCAATCAATCAGCTGTTGGGTGTGATGTTAAGCTCCAATCTATCAATCAATCAGCTGTTGGGTGTGACGTTAAGCCCCAATCTATCAATCAATCAGCTGTTGGGTGGGACGTTAAACCCCAATCTATCAATCAATCAGCTGTTGGGTGGGATGTTAAGCCCCAATCTATCAATCAATCAGCTGTTGGGTGGGATGTTAACCACAATCTATCAATCAATCAGCTGTTGGGTGGGATGTTAAGCCCCAATCTATCAATCAATCAGCTGTTGGGTGTGACGTTAAGCCCCAATCTATCAATCAATCAGCTGTTGGGTGGGATGTTAAGCCTCAATCTATCAATCAATCAGCTGTTGGGTGGGATGTTAAGCCTCAATCTATCAATCAATCAGCTGTTGGGTGGGATGTTAAGCCTCAATCTATCTATCAATCAGCTGTTGGGTGGGATGTTAAGCCCCAATCTATCAATCAATCAGCTGTTGGGTGTGACGTTAAGCCCCAATCAATCAATCAGTTGTTGGGTGGGATGTTAAGGCCCAATCTATCAATCAATCAGCTGTTGGGTGTGACGTTAAGCTCCAATCTATCAATCAATCAGCTGTTTGGTGGGATGTTAAGCCTCAATCTATCAATCAATCAGCTGTTGGGTGGGATGTTAAGCCTCAATCTATCAATCAATCAGCTGTTGGGTGGGATGTTAAGCCCCAATCTATCAATCAATCAGCTGTTGGGTGGGATGTTAAGCCTCAATCTATCAATCAATCAGCTGTTGGGTGGGATGTTAAGCCTCAATCTATCAATCAATCAGCTGTTGGGTGGGATGTTAAGCCTCAATCTATCTATCAATCAGCTGTTGGGTGGGACGTTAAACCCCAACATATCAATCAATCAGCTGTAAGGTGGGATGTTAAGCCCCAATCTATCTATCAATCAGCTGTTGGGTGTGACGTTAAGCCCCAATCTATCAATCAATCAGCTGTTGGGTGGGATGTTAAGCCTCAATCTATCAATCAATCAGCTGTTGGGTGGGATGTTAAGCCTCAATCTATCAATCAATCAGCTGTTGGGTGGGATGTTAAGCCTCAATCTATCTATCAATCAGCTGTTGGGTGGGATGTTAAGCCCCAATCTATCAATCAATCAGCTGTTGGGTGTGACGTTAAGCCCCAATCAATCAATCAGTTGTTGGGTGGGATGTTAAGGCCCAATCTATCAATCAATCAGCTGTTGGGTGTGACGTTAAGCCCCAATCTATCAATCAGCTGTTGGGTGGGATGTTAAGCCCCAATCAATCAATTAGCTGTTGGGTGGGACGTTAAGCCCCAATCTATCAATCAATCAGCTGTTGGGTGTGACGTTAAGCCCCAATCTATCAATCAATCAGTTGTTGGGTGGGATGTTAAGGCCCAATCTATCAATCAATCAGCTGTTGGGTGGGACGTTAAGGCCCAATCTATCAATCAATCAGCTGTTGGGTGTGATGTTAAGCCCCAATCTATCTATCAATCAGCTGTTGGGTGTGATGTTAAGGCCCAATCAATCAATCAATCAGCTGTTGGGTGTGATGTTAAGGCCCAATCTATCAATCAATCAGCTGTTTGGTGGGATGTTAAGCCCCAATCTATCAATCAATCAGCTGTTGGGTGTGACGTTAAGCCCCAATCTATCAATCAATCAGCTGTTGGGTGTGACGTTAAGCCCCAATCTATCAATCAATCAGCTGTTGGGTGGGATGTTAAGCCCCAATCTATCAATCAATCAGCTGTTGGGTGTGACGTTAAGCCCCAATCTATCAATCAGATGTTGGGTGGGACGTTAAGGCCCAATCTATCAATCAATCAGCTGTTGGGTGTGACGTTAAGCCCCAATCTATCAATCAGATGTTGGGTGGGACGTTAAGCCCCAATCTATCAATCAGATGTTGGGTGTGACGTTAAGCCCCAATCTATCAATCAGCTGTTGGGTGGGATGTTAAGCCCCAATCTATCAATCAATCAGCTGTTGGGTGTGACGTTAAGCCCCAATCTATCAATCAGATGTTGGGTGGGACGTTAAGGCCCAATCTATCAATCAATCAGCTGTTGGGTGGGATGTTAAGCCTCAATCTATCAATCAATCAGCTGTTGGGTGGGATGTTAAGCCTCAATCTATCAATCAATCAGCTGTTGGGTGGGATGTTAAGCCTCAATCTATCAATCAATCAGTTGTTTGGTGTGACGTTAAGCCCCAATCTATCAATCAGTTGTTGGGTGGGATGTTAAGCCCCAATCTATCAATCAGTTGTTGGGTGGGATGTTAAGGCCCAATCTATCAATCAATCAGCTGTTGGGTGTGACGTTAAGCCCCAATCTATCAATCAATCAGCTGTTGGGTGGGACGTTAAGCCCCAATCTATCAATCAATCAGCTGTTGGGTGTGACGTTAAGCCCCAACCTATCAATCAATCAGCTGTTGGGTGGGATGTTAAGCCTCAATCTATCAATCAATCAGCTGTTGGGTGGGATGTTAAGCCTCAATCTATCAATCAATCAGCTGTTGGGTGGGATGTTAAGCCTCAATCTATCTATCAATCAGCTGTTGGGTGGGATGTTAAGCCCCAATCTATCAATCAATCAGCTGTTGGGTGTGACGTTAAGCCCCAATCAATCAATCAGCTGTTGGGTGGGACGTTAAACCCCAATCTATCAATCAATCAGCTGTTGGGTGTGACGTTAAGCCCCAATCTATCAATCAATCAGTTGTTGGGTGTGATGTTAAGCCCCAATCTATCAATCAATCAGCTGTTGGGTGGGATGTTAAGCCTCTATCAATCAATCAATCAGCTGTTGGGTGTGACGTTAAGCCCCAATCTATCAATCAATCAGATGTTGGGTGGGACGTTAAGCCCCAATCTATCAATCAATCAGCTGTTTGGTGTGACGTTAAGCCCCAATCTATCAATCAATCAGCTGTTTGGTGTGACATTAAGCCCCAATCTATCAATCAGTTGTTGGGTGGGATGTTAAGCCCCAATCTATCAATCAATCAGCTGTTGGGTGGGACGTTAAGCCCCAATCTATCAATCAATCAGCTGTTTGGTGTGACGTTAAGCCCCAATCTATCAATCAGTTGTTGGGTGGGATGTTAAGCCCCAATCTATCAATCAATCAGCTGTTTGGTGGGACGTTAAGCTCCAATCTATCAATCAATCAGCTGTTGGGTGGGACGTTAAGCCCCAATCAATCAATCAATCAGCTGTTGGGTGGGACGTTAAGCCCCAATCTATCAATCAATCAGCTGTTTGGTGGGATGTTAAGCCCCAATCAATCAATCAATCAGCTGTTGGGTGGGACGTTAAGCCCCAATCTATCAATCAATCAGCTGTTTGGTGTGACGTTAAGCCCCAATCTATCAATCAATCAGCTGTTTGGTGTGACGTTAAGCCCCAATCTATCAATCAATCAGCTGTTTGGTGTGACGTTAAGCCCCAATCTATCAATCAATCAGCTGTTTGGTGTGACGTTAAGCCCCAATCTATCAATCAATCAGCTGTTTGGTGTGACGTTAAGCCCCAATCTATCAATCAGTTGTTGGGTGGGATGTTAAGCCCCAATCTATCAATCAATCAGCTGTTTGGTGGGACATTAAGGCCCAATCTATCAATCAATCAGCTGTTTGGTGGGATGTTAAGCCCCAATCTATCTATCAATCAGCTGTTGGGTGGGATGTTAAGCCCCAATCTATCTATCAATCAGCTGTTTGGTGGGATGTTAAGCCCCAATCTATCAATCAATCAGCTGTTGGGTGGGATGTTAAGCCTCTATCTATCTATCAATCAGCTGTTTGGTGGGATGTTAAGCCCCAATCTATCTATCAATCAGCTGTTTGGTGGGATGTTAAGCCCCAATCTATCAATCAATCAGCTGTTTGGTGGGACGTTAAGGCCCAATCAATCAATCAATCAGCTGTTTGGTGTGACGTTAAGGCCCAATCTATCAATCAATCAGCTGTTGGGTGGGATGTTAAGCCCCAATCTATCAATCAATCAGCTGTTGGGTGGGATGTTAAGCCCCAATCTATCTATCAATCAGCTGTTGGGTGTGACGTTAAGCCCCAATCTATCTATCAATCAGCTGTTGGGTGTGACGTTAAGCCCCAATCTATCAATCAATCAGCTGTTGGGTGGGACGTTAAGCCCCAATCTATCAATCAATCAGCTGTTGGGTGTGACGTTAAGCCCCAATCTATCAATCAATCAGCTGTTGGGTGTGACGTTAAGCCTCAATCTATCAATCAATCAGCTGTTGGGTGGGATGTTAACCACAATCTAGCAATCAATCAGCTGTTGGGTGTGACGTTAAGCCCCAATCTATCAATCAATCAGCTGTTGGGTGGGACGTTAAGGCCCAATCTATCAATCAATCAGCTGTTGGGTGGGACGTTAAGGCCCAATCTATCTATCAATCAGCTGTTGGGTGTGACGTTAAGGCCCAATCTATCAATCAATCAGCTGTTGGGTGTGACGTTAAGGCCCAATCTATCAATCAATCAGCTGTTGGGTGTGACGTTAAGCCCCAATCTATCAATCAATCAGCTGTTGGGTGGGACGTTAAGGCCCAATCTATCAATCAATCAGCTGTTGGGTGGGACGTTAAGGCCCAATCTATCAATCAATCAGCTGTTGGGTGTGACGTTAAGGCCCAATCTATCAATCAATCAGCTGTTGGGTGTGACGTTAAGGCCCAATCTATCAATCAATCAGCTGTTGGGTGGGACGTTAAGGCCCAATCTATCAATCAATCAGCTGTTGGGTGGGACGTTAAGGCCCAATCTATCAATCAATCAGCTGTTGGGTGTGACGTTAAGCCCCAATCTATCAATCAATCAGCTGTTGGGTGGGACGTTAAGGCCCAATCTATCTATCAATCAGCTGTTGGGTGTGACGTTAAGCCCCAATCTATCTATCAATCAGCTGTTGGGTGTGACGTTAAGCCCCAATCTATCAATCAATCAGCTGTTGGGTGGGATGTTAACCACAATCTAGCAATCAATCAGCTGTTGGGTGTGATGTTAACCACAATCTATCAATCAATCAGCTGTTGGGTGTGACGTTAAGCCCCAATCTATCAATCAATCAGCTGTTGGGTGTGACGTTAAGCCTCAATCTATCAATCAATCAGCTGTTGGGTGGGATGTTAAGCCCCAATCTATCAATCAATCAGCTGTTGGGTGTGATGTTAACCACAATCTATCAATCAATCAGCTGTTGGGTGTGACGTTAAGCCCCAATCTATCAATCAATCAGCTGTTGGGTGTGACGTTAAGCCTCAATCTATCAATCAATCAGCTGTTGGGTGGGATGTTAACCACAATCTATCAATCAATCAGCTGTTGGGTGGGACGTTAAGCCCCAATCTATCAATCAATCAGCTGTTGGGTGTGACGTTAAGCCCCAATCTATCAATCAATCAGCTGTTGGGTGTGACGTTAAGCCCCAATCTATCAATCAGTTGTTGGGTGGGACGTTAAGCCCCAATCTATCAATCAATCAGCTGTTGGGTGTGACGTTAAGCCTCAATCTATCAATCAATCAGCTGTTGGGTGTGACGTTAAGCCCCAATCTATGAATCAATCAGCTGTTGGGTGTGACGTTAAGCCTCAATCTATCAATCAATCAGCTGTTGGGTGTGACGTTAAGCCCCAATCTATCAATCAATCAGCTGTTGGGTGTGACGTTAAGGCCCAATCTATCAATCAATCAGCTGTTGGGTGTGACGTTAAGCCTCAATCTATCAATCAATCAGCTGTTGGGTGGGACGTTAAGCCTCAATCTATCAATCAATCAGCTGTTGGGTGTGACGTTAAGCCCCAATCTATGAATCAATCAGCTGTTGGGTGTGACGTTAAGCCCCAATCTATCAATCAATCAGCTGTTGGGTGTGACGTTAAGCCCCAATCTATCAATCAATCAGCTGTTGGGTGTGACGTTAAGCCCCAATCTATCAATCAATCAGCTGTTGGGTGTGACGTTAAGCTCCAATCTATCAATCAATCAGCTGTTGGGTGTGACGTTAAGCCCCAATCTATCTATCAATCAGCTGTTGGGTGTGACGTTAAGGCCCAATCTATCAATCAATCAGCTGTTGGGTGGGACGTTAAGGCCCAATCTATCAATCAATCAGCTGTTGGGTGTGACGTTAAGCCCCAATCTATCAATCAATCAGCTGTTGGGTGTGACGTTAAGCTCCAATCTATCAATCAATCAGCTGTTGGGTGTGACGTTAAGCCCCAATCTATCTATCAATCAGCTGTTGGGTGTGACGTTAAGGCCCAATCTATCAATCAATCAGCTGTTGGGTGGGACGTTAAGGCCCAATCTATCAATCAATCAGCTGTTGGGTGTGACGTTAAGCCTCAATCTATCAATCAATCAGCTGTTGGGTGGGATGTTAACCACAATCTATCAATCAATCAGCTGTTGGGTGTGACGTTAAGCCTCAATCTATCAATCAGTTGTTGGGTGGGACGTTAAGCCCCAATCTATCAATCAATCAGCTGTTGGGTGTGATGTTAAGCCTCAATCTATCAATCAATCAGCTGTTGGGTGGGATGTTAAGGCCCAATCTAGCAATCAATCAGCTGTTGGGTGTGACGTTAAGCCCCAATCTATCAATCAATCAGCTGTTGGGTGTGACGTTAAGCTCCAATCTATCAATCAATCAGCTGTTGGGTGTGACGTTAAGCCCCAATCTATCTATCAATCAGCTGTTGGGTGGGACGTTAAGCCCCAATCTATCAATCAATCAGCTGTTGGGTGGGACGTTAAGGCCCAATCTATCAATCAATCAGCTGTTGGGTGTGATGTTAAGCCCCAACCTATCTATCAATCAGCTGTTGGGTGTGACGTTAAGCCCCAATCTATCTATCAATCAGCTGTTGGGTGTGACGTTAAGCCCCAATCTATCAATCAATCAGCTGTTGGGTGGGACGTTAAGCCCCAATCTATCAATTAATCAGCTGTTTGGTGGGATGTTAAGCCTCTATCAATCAATCAATCAATCAGCTGTTGGGTGGGACGTTAAGCCCCAATCTATCAATCAATCAGCTGTTGGGTGTGACGTTAAGCCCCAATCTATCAATCAATCAGCTGTTGGGTGGGACGTTAAGGCCCAATCTATCAATCAATCAGCTGTTGGGTGTGACGTTAAGCCCCAATCTATCAATCAATCAGCTGTTGGGTGTGATGTTAACCACAATCTATCAATCAATCAGCTGTTGGGTGGGACGTTAAGGCCCAATCTATCTATCAATCAGCTGTTTAGTGGGATGTTAAACCCCAATCTATCAATCAATCAGCTGTTTGGTGGGATGTTAACCACAATCTATCAATCAATCAGCTGTTTGGTGGGATGTTAAGCCCCAATCTATCAATCAATCAGCTGTTGGGTGTGACGTTAAGCCTCAATCTATCAATCAATCAGCTGTTGGGTGTGACGTTAAGCCCCAACCTATCAATCAATCAGCTGTTGGGTGTGACGTTAAGCCTCAATCTATCAATCAATCAGCTGTTGGGTGTGACGTTAAGCCCCAATCTATCAATCAATCAGCTGTTTGGTGGGATGTTAACCCCAATCTATCAATCAATCAGCTGTTGGGTGTGACGTTAAGCCCCAATCTATCAATCAATCAGCTGTTTGGTGGGATGTTAAGCCTCAATCTATCAATCAATCAGCTGTTGGGTGTGACGTTAAGCCCCAATCTATCAATCAATCAGCTGTTTGGTGGGATGTTAACCCCAATCTATCAATCAATCAGCTGTTTGGTGGGATGTTAAGCCCCAATCTATCAATCAATCAGCTGTTTAGTGGGATGTTAAGCCCCAATCTATCAATCAGCTGTTTGGTGGGATGTTAACCCCAATCTATCAATCAATCAGCTGTTTGGTGGGATGTTAAGGCCCAATCTATCAATCAATCAGCTGTTGGGTGTGACGTTAAGCCCCAATCTATCAATCAATCAGCTGTTGGCTGGGACGTTAAGCCCCAATCTATCAATCAATCAGCTGTTGGGTGTGACGTTAAGCCCCAATCTATCAATCAATCAACTGTTGGGTGTGACGTTAAGCCCCAATCTATCAATCAATCAGCTGTTGGGTGTGACGTTAAGGCCCAATCTATCTATCAATCAGCTGTTGGGTGGGACGTTAAGCTCCAATCTATCAATCAATCAGCTGTTGGGTGGGATGTTAACCACAATCTATCAATCAATCAGCTGTTGGGTGGGATGTTAAGCCTCAATCTATCAATCAATCAGCTGTTGGGTGGGATGTTAAGCTCCAATCTATCAATCAATCAGCTGTTTGGTGGGATGTTAACCACAATCTATCAATCAATCAGCTGTTGGGTGGGACGTTAAACCCCAACATATCAATCAATCAGTTGTTGGGTGTGATGTTAAGCCCCACTCTATCTATCAATCAGCTGTTGGGTGTGATGTTAAGCCCCAATCTATCAATCAATCAGCTGTTTGGTGGGATGTTAACCACAATCTATCAATCAATCAGCTGTTGGGTGGGATGTTAAGCCCCAATCTATCAATCAATCAGCTGTTTGGTGGGACGTTAAGCCCCAATCTATCAATCAATCAGCTGTTGGGTGGGATGTTAAGCCCCAATGTATCAATCAATCAGTTGTTGGGTGGGATGTTAAGGCCCAATCTATCTATCAATCAGCTGTTGGGTGTGACGTTAAGCCCCAATCTATCAATCAATCAGCTGTTGGGTGGGATGTTAAGGCCCAATCTATCTATCAATCAGCTGTTGGGTGTGACGTTAAGCCCCAATCTATCTATCAATCAGCTGTTGGGTGTGACGTTAAGCCCCAATCTATCAATCAGCTGTTGGGTGGGATGTTAAGCCTCAATCTATCAATCAATCAGCTGTTTGGTGGGATGTTAAACCCCAATCTATCAATCAATCAGCTGTTGGGTGGGATGTTAACCACAATCTATCAATCAATCAGCTGTTGGGTGGGACGTTAAGGCCCAATCTATCTATCAATCAGCTGTTTAGTGGGATGTTAAACCCCAATCTATCAATCAATCAGCTGTTTAGTGGGACGTTAAGCCTCAATCTATCAATCAATCAGCTGTTTGGTGGGATGTTAACCACAATCTATCAATCAATCAGCTGTTGGGTGTGACGTTAAGCCCCAATCTATCAATCAATCAACTGTTGGGTGGGACGTTAAGCCTCAATCTATCAATCAATCAGCTGTTTGGTGTGACGTTAAGCCCCAATCTATCAATCAATCAGCTGTTGGGTGGGACGTTAAGCCTCAATCTATCAATCAATCAGCTGTTGGGTGTGACGTTAAGCCCCAATCTATCAATCAATCAGCTGTTTGGTGGGATGTTAACCACAATCTATCAATCAATCAGCTGTTTGGTGGGATGTTAAGGCCCAATCTATCAATCAATCAGCTGTTGGGTGTGACGTTAAGCCCCAATCTATCAATCAATCAGCTGTTGGGTGGGACGTTAAGCCCCAATCTATCAATCAATCAGCTGTTGGGTGTGACGTTAAGCCCCAATCTATCAATCAATCAACTGTTGGGTGTGACGTTAAGCCCCAATCTATCAATCAATCAGCTGTTGGGTGTGACGTTAAGGCCCAATCTATCTATCAATCAGCTGTTGGGTGGGACGTTAAGCTCCAATCTATCAATCAATCAGCTGTTGGGTGGGATGTTAACCACAATCTATCAATCAATCAGCTGTTGGGTGGGATGTTAAGCCTCAATCTATCAATCAATCAGCTGTTGGGTGGGATGTTAAGCTCCAATCTATCAATCAATCAGCTGTTGGGTGGGATGTTAAGCCTCAATCTATCAATCAATCAGCTGTTGGGTGGGATGTTAAGCCTCAATCTATCAATCAATCAGCTGTTGGGTGGGATGTTAAGCCTCAATCTATCAATCAATCAGCTGTTGGGTGGGATGTTAAGCCTCAATCTATCAATCAATCAGCTGTTGGGTGTGACGTTAAGGCCCAATCTATCAATCAATCAGCTGTTGGGTGTGACGTTAAACCCCAACATATCAATCAATCAGCTGTTGGGTGTGATGTTAAGCTCCAATCTATCAATCAATCAGCTGTTGGGTGGGACGTTAAGGCCCAATCTATCAATCAATCAGCTGTTGGGTGGGATGTTAAGCCTCAATCTATCAATCAATCAGCTGTTGGGTGGGATGTTAACCACAATCTATCAATCAATCAGCTGTTGGGTGTGACGTTAAGCCCCAATCTATCAATCAATCAGCTGTTGGGTGTGATGTTAACCACAATCTATCAATCAATCAGCTGTTGGGTGGGATGTTAAGCCCCAATCTATCAATCAATCAGCTGTTTGGTGGGACGTTAAGCCCCAATCTATCAATCAATCAGCTGTTGGGTGTGACGTTAAGCCTCAATCTATCAATCAATCAGCTGTTGGGTGGGATGTTAAGCCTCAATCTATCAATCAATCAGATGTTGGGTGGGATGTTAAGCCTCAATCTATCAATCAATCAGCTGTTGGGTGTGACGTTAAGGCCCAATCTATCAATCAATCAGCTGTTGGGTGTGATGTTAAGCCTCAATCTATCAATCAATCAGCTGTTGGGTGTGACGTTAAGGCCCAATCTATCAATCAATCAGCTGTTGGGTGTGATGTTAAGCCTCAATCTATCAATCAATCAGCTGTTGGGTGGGATGTTAAGCCTCAATCTATCAATCAATCAGCTGTTGGGTGGGATGTTAAGCCTCAATCTATCAATCAATCAGCTGTTGGGTGGGATGTTAAGCCTCAATCTATCAATCAATCAGCTGTTGGGTGGGATGTTAACCACAATCTATCAATCAATCAGCTGTTGGGTGTGACGTTAAGCCCCAATCTATCAATCAATCAGCTGTTGGGTGTGACGTTAAGCCCCAATCTATCAATCAGTTGTTGGGTGTGACGTTAAGCCCCAATCTATCAATCAGCTGTTGGGTGTGACGTTAAGCCCCAATCTATCAATCAATCAGCTGTTTGGTGGGATGTTAAGCCCCAATCTATCAATCAGTCAGCTGTTGGGTGTGACGTTAAGCCCCAACATATCAATCAATCAGCTGTTGGGTGTGACGTTAAGCCCCAATCTATCAATCAATCAGTTGTTGGGTGGGACGCTAAGCCCTAATCTATCAATCAATCAGCTGTTGGGTGTGACGTTAAGCCCCATTCTATCAATCAGTCAGCTGTTGGGTGTGACGTTAAGCCCCAATCTATCAATCAATCAGCTGTTGGGTGTGATGTTAAGCTCCAATCTATCAATCAATCAGTTGTTGGGTGGGACGTTAAGCCCCAATCTATCAATCAATCAGCTGTTTGGTGGGATGTTAAGCCCCAATCTATCAATCAATCAGCTGTTGGGTGTGATGTTAAGCTCCAATCTATCAATCAATCAGCTGTTGGGTGTGACGTTAAGCCCCAATCTATCAATCAATCAGCTGTTTGGTGGGATGTTAAGGCCCAATCTATCAATCAGTTGTTGGGTGTGACGTTAAGCCCCAATCTATCAATCAGCTGTTGGGTGTGACGTTAAGCCCCAATCTATCAATCAATCAGCTGTTTGGTGGGATGTTAAGCCCCAATCTATCAATCAGCTGTTGGGTGTGACGTTAAGCCCCAATCTATCAATCAGCTGTTGGGTTGGATGTTAACCACAATCTATCAATCAATCAGCTGTTGGGTGGGATGTTAAGCCCCAATCTATCAATCAATCAGCTGTTTGGTGGGATGTTAAGCCCCAATCTATCAATCAGCTGTTGGGTGTGACGTTAAGCCCCAATCTATCAATCAGCTGTTGGGTGGGATGTTAACCACAATCTATCAATCAATCAGCTGTTGGGTGGGACGTTAAGCCCCAATCTATCAATCAATCAGCTGTTTGGTGTGACGTTAAGGCCCAATCTATCAATCAATCAGCTGTTGGGTGTGACGTTAAGCCCCAATCTATCAACCAATCAGCTGTTGGGTGTGATGTTAAGCCCCACTCTATCAGCCAATCAGCTGTTGGGTGTGATGTTAAGCCCCACTCTATCTATCAATCAGCTGTTGGGTGTGATGTTAAGCCCCAATCTATCAATCAATCAGCTGTTGGGTGTGATGTTAAGCCCCAATCTATCAATCAATCAGCTGTTGGGTGTGACGTTAAGCCCCATTCTATCAATCAGTCAGCTGTTGGGTGTGACGTTAAGCCCCAATCTATCAACCAATCAGCTGTTGGGTGTGATGTTAAGCTCCAATCTATCAATCAATCAGTTGTTGGGTGGGACGTTAAGCCCCAATCTATCAATCAATCAGCTGTTTGGTGGGATGTTAAGCCCCACTCTATCAATCAATCAGCTGTTGGGTGGGATGTTAAGCCCCAATCTATCAATCAATCAGCTGTTGGGTGTGACGTTAAGCCCCAATCTATCAATCAATCAGCTGTTGGGTGGGACGTTAACCACAATCTATCAATCAATCAGTTGTTGGGTGGGATGTTAAGCCCCAATCTATCAATCAATCAGCTGTTGGGTGTGACGTTAAGCCTCAATCTATCAATCAGTTGTTGGGTGGGACGTTAAGCCCCAATCTATCAATCAATCAGCTGTTTGGTGGGATGTCAAGCCCCAATCTATCAATCAATCAGCTGTTTGGTGTGACGTTAAGCCCCAATCAATCAATCAATCAGCTGTTGGGTGGGATGTTAAGCCTCTATCTATCAATCAATCAGCTGTTGGGTGTGACGTTAAGCCCCAATCTATCAATCAATCAGCTGTTGGGTGGGATGTCAAGCCCCAATCTATCAATCAATCAGCTGTTTGGTGTGACGTTAAGCCCCAATCAATCAATCAGCTGTTGGGTGTGACGTTAAGCCCCAATCTATCAATCAATCAGCTGTTGGGTGTGACGTTAAGCCCCAATCAATCAATCAGCTGTTGGGTGTGACGTTAAGCCCCAATCAATCAATCAATCAGCTGTTGGGTGGGACGTTAAGCCCCAATCAATCAATCAGCTGTTTGGTGTGACGTTAAGCCCCAATCTATCAATCAATCAGCTGTTGGGTGGGACGTTAAGCCCCAATCAATCAATCAGCTGTTGGGTGGGATGTTAAGGCCCAATCTATCTATCAATCAGCTGTTGGGTGGGACGTTAAGCCCCAATCTATCAATCAATCAGCTGTTGGGTGGGACGTTAAGCCCCAATCAATCAATCAGCTGTTGGGTGTGACGTTAAGCCCCAATCTATCAATCAATCAGCTGTTGGGTGGGACGTTAAGCCCCAATCTATCAATCAATCAGCTGTAAGGTGTGATGTTAAGCCCCAATCTATCAATCAATCAGCTGTTGGGGTGACGTTAAGCCCCAATCTATCAATCTATCAACTGTTGGGTGGGACGTTAAGCCCCAATCTATCAATCAATCAGCTGTTGGGTGTGACGTTAAGCCCCAATGTATCAATCAATCAGTTGTTGGGTGTGACGTTAAGCCTCAATCTATCAATCAATCAGCTGTTGGGTGTGACGTTAAGCCCCAATCTATCAATCAATCAGTTGTTGGGTGGGATGTTAAGCCCCAATCTATCAATCAATCAGTTGTTGGGTGTGACGTTAAGCCCCAATGTATCAATCAATCAGTTGTTGGGTGTGACGTTAAGCCTCAATCTATCAATCAATCAGCTGTTGGGTGTGACGTTAAGCCCCAATCTATCAATCAATCAGTTGTTGGGTGGGATGTTAAGCCCCAATCTATCAATCAATCAGCTGTTGGGTGTGATGTTAAGCCTCAATCTATCAATCAATCAGCTGTTTGGTGGGATGTTAAGCCCCAATCTATCAATCAATCAGCTGTAAGGTGTGATGTTAAGCCCCAATCTATCAATCAATCAGCTGTTGGGGTGACGTTAAGCCCCAATCTATCAATCAATCAGCTGTAAGGTGTGATGTTAAGCCCCAATCTATCAATCAATCAGCTGTAAGGTGTGATGTTAAGCCCCAATCTATCAATCAATCAGCTGTTGGGGTGACGTTAAGCCCCAATCTATCAATCAATCAGCTTTTGGGTGTGACGTTAAGCCCCAACCTATCAATCAATCAGCTGTTGGGTGTGACGTTAGGCCCCAATCTATCAATCATTCATATTTATTTTCTTTTGTTGCTTCAGAATCATTTTCAATCAATTGATTCAAATCCAAGTGAAGTCATAACTCCAAAAATCGACCAGGTGTTGGAGAAATTCCGAAATCGTGAAATATCATCGACAGAAGTAAGCAGCGTGACGGCCCAAGAGGAAATGATTCCAGATAGAAGTTACCCACGAGAAGTCAGCAACAACACTCAACAGGTTTGTGTTTTACAACATTTTCCGATCCCCAAATTTATTTGTTATCCCCCATGAATATGGCCATCTTAATGAAATTATAAGGTAAATGCTGTTAAAAAGTTGTTATGCGTAAGATAAAACCGTAATAGCACACTTTTAAACACCTTCATAGGCCTCTGTGGTACAGTGATGGACGCTCAAGTGGGCAGAGGGTTCCTCTCCGTCTTAGTTAATTAAAAGCAATCTTACAGAGTTTTCAGTTATTTGCCCTATGGAATGGTTGCTACTGTTGAAGGTAATTTCTCTCTGGGAAAGGAGCCTCGGTGGCTTAGTTGGCTAGAGTGATGGTCACTCAGTCAGACACAGGCCTTCCATCAATGCCGCGGGGGTTTGAATGCCACTCATACCAAATCCAAAAAATGAGCTGGGTTTCCTCCCTCACTATAGCTGGCAACGCCGCCTTATAAGTGAAATAATCTTGAGTGTTTTTGGCTAAGAATCTTGAACAACTGCAATTTTGAAATTTGTTTTTATCTCTCAATATGTGTATTTTTGTAGGGAGGAGAAGAGAACTCTTCCAGACTTGCTATTCTTGAAGCTCAACTGGCTCAGCTAATGTCTTCCAATAAGGTATAGTTGTCAAGCATTATACATAAATCAAAATATAGGAGGTTTTGAGAAAAAAAAAACGGCCAGAGGATTTCTGGTAGCCTGCTGTTACTGGTCTAAAACTACCGAAACGAAAATCTATTACCCATCTTGAAAGCCTGTTTCTCAGCATATTTACGATCGGTGTAAGCCCATTCCAAGGCTTAACTGTCATGGCAACATGTACCTTCAACATTATGTTACGGCCAGGCGCTAAGTTACGGCGTTGTCGAGAAATAGCCCCCAGTACATGGAATGATGTAGAACAAAACTAGCATAAGTACCGGTTGGTTCCCAGTATTTCAATATACGGAACTGATTCAATGTTTCTGACCGACACCCGAATTATCTGACCTGAAAATGTGCACAATTATTTTAGCTCCCAATCAAAATTTTCCTTCATAAAAAAGCTAGGTTTCATCTTTGGCTAAAGTTTTTCAACGTCATTTAAGGGAAATAATCTTAAGTGTGACGTTAATCAACAAACATTCATAAGATTTTAAATTTGATTTAAAAAGAAAATACTAAAGTTGATCAATAGACTATTAAAAAATGGCTTATAGCTGGTTTGTGTTTATATATGGACTAAGTGTATATTTGAAAAATAAAAGTTAAAGGGAAATAATCTTTGAGCTAGTTCCCTGGAAGTAAAAAAAGGAGTTTGCAAGAAATATGCATAGTTTCTGTATTATACGTAACTGCTCGGCAAAGCTTATCAGAAGTGACATCATACATGGTCTTCTATGTGTACAGTTGAGCAGGACGTAAAACCCCAATCACTCACTCTATGTGTACAAACTGCGATGAAAAGGTTCGGACACAACAGAGCTTGCTTATTATGTCTCCACTCTGAAGGTACATACACAACAGAGGTCGTGTTTGACATCATGTATGTCACTGAGCGTATTAATTTTCGTGCCATCAAAGAGCGGTAAATGTAGCATCAAATTTAGTATGTGCTGCACCCGAAATTGTATTTCCTCCTTGGCCAGACTTGTAGAATATATTATCCACATCACACTTTACACAGATTTAAAAAATCTTCAAAAGAGAAAAAAAAGCAGATTAAAAGATATTTCCAAATGTTGTTTATAAAACTTAGAGGTGTATGAATATGCGAACAAAAGGTCCAAATGACATACCCCCTTTTGAACACAATTAGAAACTTTTGTCCATCGTTATTTTAGTCAAGAAGACTTTTCCTTTTTCTGTATGTTTTAGTGTTCATAAATATACATAGTACGTTATGCAATTCACTACAACAATGGCAATACTGGAGTGATTGTTGGGGTAAAATTGAATTTATAGAGCACAGAATTGTTGCTGGATCCTCTATGAAACAATATATTTTTCTGCTAAAAAAATTATAATTGTCAGGGCTGAATTGATTTCCAGTATACTTGATGCAATTTTAGTACCTCCAAATTATCTCCCCTGAATTGGCGATAGTTATATTAGTAACAATTTCTTTATGTTTACAGGCACATGCCATATCCCCGAACACATCAGTTACATCGGACGTCAAAGACGCCAGAATTAATAAATCCCACAGCAAGCAAGGTAGAGTATTGAAATCCACAAATAATATTATTCCAAAAGTATATTTCCTCACTTTAACTTTCGGCTTTTGATTTTGGTGTTCACTCCAACACAAACCCTCCATCTGTAAATTTCATGTTTTCAGGTTCACTTTCTCAATAAAAGAGAAAGTATATGTAATGTAGTTATGTAACACGAACCAAATTGGCTTTTGGTCTAGTATTTGTTTTGGTTATTGTGCTTTGAATGTTATTGTGTTTGAATGTCACTCGTGCTATTCTATAAATTGAACAAATTGCATATTTTCACTTTCTTTTCCCATATCATATTTTGTTCAATTTCAGTTTACCCAACTTCATGCCATAGGTGAACTTCCATACTTCAATGTCAATCTATAACTTTATCAATATTTTTACTGACTTACTCTTGTCTGTCTTCAACCTTATGAAATATTTATGATCACTAAACACACGGGCACAGGGAAAATCTTCTTGTCTAAAATAACCATGGAGACAAGTTTCTAATTGTGTTAAAAAGAGGTATATCATTTAGACCTTTACACCCCATAAATTGTTATAAAAAACAAACCTATGATATTTCATTAGGTTGACGACTGACAAGAGCTTAGCCTTGGTCAGTAGAATTTCTGGTTTTGGTTTATTACAACAACCTGTGACTGGGTTTAAAGGTCTAAATGACATACAGCCCTTTTCAACACAACTAGAAACTTGTCTCCATGGTTATTTTAGTCAAGAAGGTTTTCCCTGTGCGTGTTTATTTTAGAGTCTATAAATGTACATATTATACGTAATCCACTAGTGTTTATACAATTACTTCTTCATTGCTTGTATATGCAGAATTATTTCTTGGTAAATTATTACCAGCAAGTCATAACTGTAATATCTTCTTAATTTCCGATTTCCGCTTCACTCAAAAAACATTTAAGCTCTCTGATTGTTTTTAGGTACATTAAAAACCGACGACAGCGATTCAGAGACATCTGCCTCACACAGAGCCAGGGGACAAAGGTCAAAGAAAAAAAAAGTTGGCACACAAAGTTACAGAAAACCAACGAAATCCTCTAAAGTTAGAACAGATTCTTCTAAAAGGTAAGCTCATTCGCTATTCAGAGGGCCGTTCCACGAAGCCGTTCCAAAGTGCGCTCATTCGCTATTCAGAGGTCTGTACCATGAAGCCGTTCCAAAGTGCGCTGAATTGCAGTCGTCATGATGGCATATTCCTTTACTATGGTATCCATTGGTGACTAACATTGGTTTGCCATGCGACCTCTGGGGCTGTTGTTTCTCAAAACATTTATGCCCAAGAAGGTTAGTCTAATGCAAGGCTTGTCTATTATTGCAATACAAACCTTCAACAGTAAGTTATGCTCAGTCATGATTACTTTGGATTAATGCAAGTCTTTCTGTGATATGTAAACGATTTTATATCTAGATGTTTTGTAGAGCATGAGTTTACCTTCCATTTGGGTTACAACAGTATTTCTTTTCAGAGTGCAGAGGGCTGTTTCTCGAGACATTTACGCCCGACGTAAGTCCAATGCAAGACGTAACTGTCATGGCAACATATACCTTCAACACTACGTTACGACCAGGCACAAAGTTACGTCGGTGTTGAGAAACAGCCCCCTGGACCATATTCCTCCATTATGTCCACTGATATGTAAACTGACCAAATACGTCCATGATAGAATTTTGATATTTGTGTTCTCTTCAACGCTTGTAATATATGTTTGTCATCGATGTTGACAATTCTTTCGAGCTAGCATTTAATTTGAAACAGAAATAAATCTTGCATGGTTTTCATTTTTTCACTGCTCTCACACTTGAGTGTCAGATTTCCATTGGACCCCAATAAAACACTAAACGATTAATTAATCAATGAAAATAGTCTAATTCAATGAAGATAGTCTAATTTACTGTTGTTTTTTACGAATTAGGTTATATTAAAGAATTTTGTTTTCACTCATTTAAATCCCCCAATTTATCGATTTTCAATATTTTCACTTTCTATTACTTAAACGGTTTCAACATTTGCAAAAAAAAGAATTAGTTTGGTAAACATTGATTTTTTTTTACTGAATACGAACCTTTAAACCTATCATGTTCCATTTGATATCCGTTTCTAAACAGAGGACATAGTAACACTGTGATCACAAGTAACCTTGACTCTTTCTGTGTTTTTTCTCGACTTGTTGCCTGCCACAGAACATTATTCTTATTTCTAGTATTTCTTACACTTAGTTTAACTCCCATCTAATTGACCTTCACAGCTCTCCAATTATCAGGGGAAACCTAACTCCCATGTAGTAATCAATTTAACACTTCTCCCTGTCTGCTGGCATTATGCTGGGAGATTTATCTCCACTAGGTTATCTCCCCTGATAGAACTCTTCAATGTTAGTCTTACTTTAGCCTTTGTGACCCAGTTATTGAATAAAATCTTATTATTTCTTGTAGAAACTCATTTACTCTGTATGTCCTTCGAGGTTTTACTGCTATCTATCTCTCAATTCCCTTAGATCTGTTTTGTGTTACTGTCACACTAAGATACGGATAAATCTTAACGTAAAAGAAGATATATTGCTGGGTTTAGTCTTGTCACCTTGGCTTAAAACTGTACATACATAGCTCAATGAAAATTAGCACAGAGTCTAGGGGCTGGTGTGAACTGCTTTATAAAGAATCTTTAGCCACTCATCGAAATTCTCCCACACTCAACACAGGTGTCAAAGCATCTAAAGAATTAACTCTGTTTAGATAACTTGTATATTTGTTCATAGTTTTGAAATTATCATAATCCCAGACGATTCTACCTTCACCTGCCATCCCTATGTTGTTTTAACATTTCACATACGTGAATTCTTTTATCTTTGTATATTATGTCATTAGAAACAACATCCTGTCCAATGTATAAATATCTGTATTTTTTCCACACTGTCACGTTTTCCTGAAGATGACAAATATACCTTTGTTGAAGTATTGAGATTGTCAATATGCATTTGTTGAATTTTTACGGAGTTACTTTGCTATTGCATTATGCTAAGCTATTCAGTGAATCAACAAGTTATCAGAAGATTAAGTCGGGCGAATTTTAAAGAAGCAATTCCAAGTGTTATCTGGGTTCATAATTTGACAAGGGTAGTAACCAGGGGGGTGTGGGGGGGGGGGGGCTATTTTGCAAAAGATTTACGCCCATTCAAGGCATACATGTAGCTGTAATGGCAACATATACATGTACCGTCAACATTAGGCCTATTTTATAGCCCGGATTTTTGGTCTAAAGGGCGACTTATTTTATATTTGGCTGGTAATGTGAATCACCCCTCTCACTATGACGAATATGGGAAAAAAGCCAGTTGCAAAGTTTTGTCAAGTGTATCACAGTGCCCAATATGTCAATAGATAAAGCTTTTCCCATGTCATATAACAAGGTTTTTGTGCGCTTGTAATCCGAAAAAAGTTCTTTAAGTGATTTAGTCATGAGTTTTGATTATATTAAAAATGGTCTATCAATTCATCTAGAATTAATTTATCTCACTGGCCTACCGGCTGACAAAATGCTTGTTGGGTGAAATTGAAGGTTTGATATTGAGGCTATATAACTATTAGAAAATCAATTGGCCCTTTATTTCTAAATAAACCTGAAGATGCTGCCATATAAGGAAAATAAGGTTGGGTCCGGCTTTTAACACCAAAGGGGGCCTCCGTGGCTCAGTAGGACCAATGGGTCGCAGGTTCGAATCCCACTCAGTCCCAAAAAATTGGAAAATTTTCTGACTGGGTTTTCACTCGAAACAACTTATGTGGGATGGTTGCCAGTTACCAACGGAAGGTCGTGGGTTTCCTCCGGGCATAGAGCCCGGTTTCCTCCCACAATAAAACTGGCCATGCCGCCATATAAGTGAAATAATCTTGAGCGCAGCGTAAAACACCAAACAATCAATCAATCAATCTAAATAAACCTGACGATGCTGCCATATAAGGAAAATAATTTTGGTTCCGCCTTTTAACACCAAACATGCAATTAAATATAAACACTGATACATGGAAGACCTTGTGAACTAAAAGAACTACCAGTTCCAACAAATATATATTTTTAGTGATAAAATAAGCGTCTTTTTGATCCACCAAACAACTTAACATAATAAAGTAGTAAAGGAAACATATACTTTAAAGTGGCATGAGCTGCCAAAATTCATAGTTGCTGATCGTCATGACATTATTCTTGGAAGGCTATCGAAAAACTAAATGATTGGCGTTGGAATGAGGAAAATCCATACTGTATGTGGTCTGTACGAACCAAAAATGTGTTCGAAAAGTAAACAAAAATTTAAATAACCGGGACGACCATTCATTCATTCTAAGCCAAAGTTAGTTCAAAACAATACTTTAACGTACTTTCTCGAGACTAGAAGCACTAAAAAGCTTCTGAATTATACGTCTTGAGAAAAATAGCCAATAATTTCACCATTCTGTTTTAACGTCAAAATATCAACATTTTGACAGCTCATGCCACTTTAAATGCCAAAATATTGAGATTACACCATAAATAATTACGGAATTTCCTTAGTACTTTAAAACGAGAGTCTTTATTAAACTTTTACGATATAAGGATAAGTCATAAAGACCGGACTTCAATTGTCAGCCCCTGCACATCCTGTATTCTGTCTCTGTGATAGACATAATATGTCCATGCCGCATAAACTAGAAATAGACTAGATGATTTGGCTGAAAGGAGAGCTATAGTACCCAAAGACTGAATTCAATTGTCAGCCCCTGCACACCCGGTATTCAGTCTCTGTGATAGACATGATATGTCCATGCAGTATAAACTAGAAATTGAACTAGAAGATTTGACTGAAAGGGTGCAGTCAAATAGTTTAGCTTGATCGCCGTATGTGAGAGAGTTGCTCGCATGAGGTTGGGTTTTTCCTCCAGACAATGAGCCTGGTTTTCCTCCCTTACTAAACCTGGTAACGCCGCCATATAAGTGAAGTAATCTTGAGTGTGGCGTATAACCTCAATCAATCAATCAACCAATAGTTTAGTTCAGTCTATTTGGCAGACATGATAATTCCCAACTGCCAATGTCCCAAGTTCATTGTTGAAAATGTTTTTCACAACAACTGTTTTTTTTTTTTAGAACTTGGCACTGACTTGATACTTATGGCTAATATAGGATAAAGCATGCTTTAATTTATAGAAGGGTTCATTATCACATGTCCACCCAGTTGCAAAAATGCATGTATGAATAGAAGATTTCACTCCCAGTAATAAACGGGCACACATATACCCTGTACGTTTTGAAATATTTTTGTTAGCCAAAAGGAACAGGCCTTATACTCATGTATGTAGAGAGGAAGTATTTGAATTAGAGATTACCTGTACTGTAATTACTGCACTTGGGCTGTAATTGATTTACATGGCCTTGGTTGGATACCGTAGCAATTCCAGTCTTTTTTTAGTCAGCTTTTACAGGCTTCTTATGTATCTTTAATCTGGGCTTTCCATGGTGCGCTCTCAGTTTCAATTCAGCCGTATGTGAAAGAATTGCCTGGTATTCCCGGAAGGTCGGGGTTTCATTTGGGGGGTAAAGAGCCTAGTTTCCTCCCCAACTAAACCTTCCGACGCCATCATCAAACATCATCATATATGTGAAATTAAAGGAAATAATTTTGAGTGTGGCATCCAACATCAATCAATCAATCCTATTTCTGGTTAAATATAACCCAAGCATATCAATCAGTTTTAAAACATTATATCAATTAACTGCGACATCAATCCTTAATACTAAAATATATCAATAAATAAACCATCCAACAAAACCAATCAATCAATAAGCCAGTCAATAAATCATCCACTAAATATCTCAATAAATCAACATAGTTAATCAATATATTAATCCAATCAATCGAAAACCAATCAATCAACGAAAACCGATCAATCAGTTAGTCATCGATATTCACTTTACCTGGTCATACAGTTAGTCTAGCTATTATCGATTTACTTGACTTGATACCTCAGTAATCTAGTCTTTTACAGGTTTCTATTTATCCTTAAAATTCTTAATCTGGACTCTCTATGGAGGCCTCTCTGTTTGTATTCAATGAAGATCTTTCAAGTCTCTGATTTTTATTCAAGTCATTCCCCACTTTCAGTCTCTTTTCATACAGATTCCCAGCCCCAACCTTTTTTTGATTCGCTTTTCCATTAAAACCTACAATTGACACCTTAAGCTCACTTTACGATCAGATTGTGAATTAAGGATTTTAGTTGTACTGTTATCATCCAAGGATATCTTAGTTAAAGTTTATGGACCAAAAGGACAAATGTATTTATCATTTATTACCTTTGTATTACAATTATTTTTCATAGTTATCTTAGTTCAAAAGGGATATCCTATGATAGCCTGTTTTAGATTAGAAAATATAATCTGATATTTAGTTCATAAATTTAAAATATTAAGTGAAATAATCTTGAGTGCAGCGTAAAACATCAATCAATCATCACCAGACATCATCATATGAGTGAAATTACAAGAAGATTTTCCCTGTGCCCGTGTGCTTTAGTGTTCTAAAATAAAAGAGAAATTAAGTGAAATAATTTTGAGTGTGGCATCCAACATCAATCAATCAATCAATCAATCCTATTTCAGGTTAAATAGGATCCAAGCACTCTTTCAGATTCTCCTATTTCCATTTATGGCCTTAAATCCATCCTCCAGTACAATAATTATCTGGCATAAAAACATAATTATCAACCAACTGTTTATACTCCGATCTGAAATCAAAATGTCAACTGGCAGACCTCTAAAAAAATATTTTATATTCAAACTTAGAAAAAAAGGAAGAATTCTTGTGGAAGAATAGAAAATTGATGGCTTCATCTGAACAAATAAAACCAAGTTTTTTAAATGGGTTCTATTAGTATGTCATCAATGACAGGAACATTTGAGAGTTTTTCGGCCCTTAAAAAGCTTCCATTAACTTGCTATCATTAGCACTCATAGGGGTCTGGTTGTAACTGACAATCCTTTACTTTGTCTGTAAAACTTGGATATTATATTTCTTTTTTTGTTGAGTTAAAAGACCCTCTTTAATGTTATATCTGCTGGTAGTCTTTTTCTTTCCTTTCGTCTTTTTTGTTTTTATTGAAATCGGCTTCCTGTACGATTTTTTGCCCTTAAAACATTTGTTTCCTTTTTGTTCTAAAGTCTGTGGCTGTCTTTTGTGTTCCTCAGTGTAAAAATACCAGGGATATTTGTATTATCTCTAATTCTGAGACTGTCAGAAAACACAGTCATAGTGGTATATTTTTATTTTCTCTACTGTACATATGCTTCATTCCTACTGTATTGCTGGTTGCCTTTCCCACTACCATTTGTGGAAGAGTTGCCAGGTACTCGCTTAAGGTCGAGGGTTTATTCTGGGCAATGAGCCCGTTCCGCCTCAATAAACCTGGCAACGCCGCCATATAAGTGAAATAATCTTCAGCGCGGCGTAAAACATCAATCAATCAACCTTTTCCACTAAACCTGGCAACACCAACATATAAGTGAAATATTTTAAACAAGAAGATTTTCCCTGTGCGTGTGTGTTTTAGTGTTCATAAATATATACAGCAAGTGAAATAGTCATGAGTGCTGAGAAAAACCTACATCGTTCACACCAATTGGCTGTGTGTTCGAATTGATCATCATGTGTGGAGTGGGTCCATGTTTACTGGTTGCTAGGGTTAAAACGTAATGGAGTGAACCTACTTAGACAAATTTAACTCGCCAATGATTCGCTGCAAAATAACCCAACGGTGGAGACCAATGAACTGTATGCGTGGAATAGAGGTCACATGGTATTTGATATGCAGCGAATGCCGCCATTACTAGGAGATGATACGACTTTGATCCAGGTCTGTTATGCACCCACGCTTCAACTGTCAATGGCGGCACATTTTACTAAGTCAGATCCAAACCAGCCAATGAGACGTGTCCATTCCACGCATATAGTTTATTGGTGGAGACATTGGGCCATTTTCCTACTTAGACGAATTTAACTCGCTAATGATTCGCTGTAAAATAACCCAACCAAAATCGCTCCCAAAGAGGGTAGAGACACTAGGTCATTTTCCTGTGGTATTCCATGTGGTAGTACTTTGCAGCCACAAGATAACTTTAGTCGCGCCATTTAGAGTCAGTGTTTTTTTTAGTGATTTCCTCCTTTGATTGGTTGTGCTACAATTCGCTTCATCAGAATTCATTGGAGTGGCCACAGTAGGTTGTCTATAAAATTCGCTTCATCAGATTTCATTGGAGTGGCCACAGTAGGTTGTCTATAAAATTCGCTTCATCAGATTTCATTGGAGTGGTCACAGTAGGTTGTCTATAAAATTAGCTTCATCAGAATTCATTGGAGTGGCCGCAGTAGGTTGTCTATAAAATTGACTTCATCAGATTTCATTGGAGTGGCCCCAGTAGGTTGTCTATAAAATTTACTTCGGAAATATCAAGCATATTTGATGTTAATGAATGCATTCATCAAGCTTTGGCACAACCTCGCCGACCCAGCAAATGACTCAACAAATGAATTCACCTCGAAATTGCATGAAAAATTTGCATACTGCGTCCACTGACTTGGTCTGGGAGGTTGATTACTTGTAGCACAAACAGCATAAGGAAAACCAAAAAGTTCATACAATTTTTTAACAGTTTTTATTTATTAATTTATTGATCGTTGAATTCTCATAAATTTTTATTTTGTCTTTGAAATATTCAAGAGTATTTTTGCACCATAACGCAGGCATAACAGTCCATTTCAATAAGTTTACATTGTGACACAAAATATACATACATACATACATGTATTTACAGAATATATTCAGGATTTTTGGATATACAAGTATATAAATAATGTTTGATAAATGGAAGATTCACAAGATTACACTGTACATTGTAGGTTGTTTCTTATTTATCTTAATGGCATAATTGGTAATGGTATACTAGTCTATAAAGAAGTTCTAAAGATAAGCCAAAAATTCTACAGTTTCTGATGGAATTGAGGGCCTCGGTGGCTCAGTTGGTTAGAGTGATAATCCCTATGTCCGACACAGGCCTCAGTGACTCAGTCGGTTAGAGTGATATTCCCTATGTCCGACACAGGCCTCAGTGACTCAGTCGGTTAGAGTAATAATCCCTTGGTGGCTTAGTCGGTTAGAGCGATAATTCCTATGTCCAACACAGGTCTTCCATTAATGCTGCACAGGCTCTAATTCCACTAAAACCAAATAAAAATTGACAAATTTCTGAATGGATTTTTTTATCCGATTGTTGTATGTGGGTGAGTTGCCAGTTACTCGTCGAAGGTCGGGGGTTTCCTCTGGGTAACTAGCCCAGCATCCTCACCCACTTAAAACCTGGTGACTCCGCCTTATAATTGAAATAATCTTAAGTTCGGCGTAAAACATAAATCAATCAATCAATCAATCAAACGGGATCAATTCTCAAGAGAAGACTCATTGACTAACCCAATATATTAATTTTCATCAGAATGGAAACCTTGTTTAGTTTAGAAACCACAAGTTTCAAAAGGTTGTAAACTGATTGATGTTGAAATAAAAAATGTTCATTGATCTAATGGCATTTACAAAGAGAAAATGTTTAAAGTGGCATGAGCTGCCAAAATATTGATATTTTTCCGTTTAAAGTGGCATGAGCTGCCAAAATGTTTTTATTTTCACGTTAAAACAGAATGTTGAAATTATTGGCTATTTTTCTCAAGACGTATAATTTAGAAGCTTTTTAGTTTTTCTAGTCACGAAAATGTACGATAGAGTATTGTTTTGAACTAACTTTGGCTTAGAATGAATGAATGGTTGTCCCGGTTATTTAAATTTTGTTTACTTTTAGGACACTGTTTTGGCCCGTACAGCACGCCGAATGTATGAATTTTCCTCATTCTAACATCAATCATTTAGTTTTACGATGACTTTCAAAGCCTGTTACTGTCTTGAAAATCATTATTTATCACAAAAAAAAGCTTCAAATTTTGGCAAACCCCAAAAAAGTGTTTGCAAAGTAAAAAATATTTAAATAACTGAGACAACTATTCATTCATTCAAAGTAAAAGTTAGTCAAAAACGATACTTCATCATACGTTCTCGATGCATGTAGCCCTAAAAAGCTTCGGAATTATACGTCTCGAAAAAATTGCAGATAATATTAACATTCTGTTTTAATTGCAAAATATCTAAATTTTAGCAGCTTTAAGGGCCATTCTCATGACACCATTGCAGCTTCCACTCAACTTGATATAAGTGAAATAATCTTGAGCGCGGCGTAAAACACTAAACAATCAATCAATCCACTCAACTTGAATAGGGATTTCCTGTGTGTAGGCTGTTGTACAGAGCATTTTTTCTCTCTATAAGCTGCGTATGATTTGGCTCACTGCTATGGATGCTATTGCAGATGCTTGGAGCTTGAAAAATTAGAAAAAAAAGCTATGCCATAGAAGAAGTGATAATCCGACAATTTTTGTGGAAGAGCATATGTCAAGGAAAGATAACTCTGTACTCTTATTGATTGGATAAAGCCTTACGCATTAAATAGACAGTCTTATTCAATTTAACTGGCCTTCAACTCGCCATATGCAATAAATTCCATCGTGGTGTATGCAACAAATTACATCGTGGTGTTCTGACTGTTTGATTCAACGGTTGCATTCTGCAAATCATACATTGACAATGGCTCTATGAACAATGGTTAGAACCCAATAAGTATCATCTCTTTAATAACAAACCATTTCTACTGGACTTTTAATGTTTGTCCAGTCAAAATACAGTCGGAATGGTCTGAATTCATGAAAAAAAGTGACGCTTTGTGTATCTTTAAAGGGGCATGAGCTGCCAAAATGTTGATATTTTGATGTTACAACAAAATGTTGAAATTATTGGCTATTTTTCTCAAAACGTGTAATTCAGAAGCCGTTTAGTGCTTCTAGACTCGAAAATGTACGATAAAGTATTGTTTTGAACTAACTTTGGCTTAGAATGAATGAATGGTCGTCACGGTTATTTAAATTTTGTTTACTTTTCGAACACGTTTCGGTTCGTATAGGCCACATACTGTATGGATTTTCCTCATTCCAACGCCAATCATTTAGTTTTTCGATGGCCTTCAAAGCCTCTTACTGTCGTGGCGATCAGAAATTATGAAAAGGTGTGAATTTTGGCAGCTCATGCCACTTTAAAGGATTTATGAACAGGATTTAAAGCTGGTTTGTATCTGTTTATGGACTAAATGTATATTTGAAAAACATCGGTTGAAACAAAACAACCTTCACGTTAGTTCCCTGGTAGTCAAAAAAAGAACGGGGAGGAAATATGCATATTTTCCGTATTTTTCGTAACTACTCGGAAAAATGACGTCATACACGACCTTCGATGTGTACAAACTGCCACGAAGACGTTCTGGGACAGCAGAAATCGTTTATTACGTCATCGCTGTGAGGGTACGTACACAGCGGAGGTCGTGTTTGACGTCATAAGTCTCTGAGATAATTAACTTTCGTAAGCATTGCAGATCGGCAAACGTAGCTTGAATTTTGTATGTGCTGCGACCGAAATTTAATTTTCTTTTTGGCCAGACTTATTAAGTACATGTTCTACAACACACTCAACGCAAATTAGAAAATATTTCCAAAAGTTGTTCATAAACCCTTTAAGTTACATCCTTGTACACATGTATATATTTTTATCTTTATATATATGGTCTTCTGTTATGACTTTTATTCCTTTCATTGGACTTTTGGTCAGAAATATTTTAGACGATTGTAGAACCATAATACATGGAGTTATCAACTGATTGTAGAACCATAATACATGGAATTATGAACTTTATATTTTAGACGATTGTAAACCATAATACATGGAGTTATCAACTGATTGTAGAACCATAATACATGGAGTTATCAACTTTATATTTTAGACGATTGTAGAACCATAATACATGGAGTTATCAACTTTATATTTTAGACGATTGTAGAACCATAATACATGGAGTTATCAACTTTATATTTTAGACGATTGTAGAACCATAATACATGGAGTTATCAACTTTATATTTTAGACGATTGTAGAACCATAATACATGGAGTTATCAACTTTATATTTTAAATATAGGAAATGCCAAACATCCAATTGGCCACTTTCCAAATCAGAAACTTCATCCAGGCAAAAAATCCAGTTTCCTTCCTCACTAAACCTGACAAAGCCATCATATTATACAGTGGTTAAAGTGATAGTGTTAAACATAATCATTTCATCAATCAGTCTTTCCACCTAACATCCAAAATGTTCAAAATGATTTAACACTTATTAGGGAAACAGTCGTGTGCACAGGAAAAGTCAATCCAAACATTTGATCAATGGAGGTTGAAATAGCAGCTGTTTCTGGGTGGATTTTTCTCTCGATCATTGTATGTGGAAGAGTTCCCAGGTACTCGCCGAAAGTCGGGGGTTTCCTCTAGGCAAGGCGCCTGGTTTCCTCTCTCACTAAGCCTGGCAAAGCTATCGTATAAGAGAAATGATCTTGAGTGTGTCGTAAAATATCAATCAATCAATCAATCATCCGCCTCATTAGAGAGAAGCTATCCTGCTCTATGCATGTACAAAAAATCTATACGTATTTCAACACAGTTCAAAATTTTGAGAAAAAAATGTGGAAAATGTCATTCTTGTATAAGGATATCCTTTCCATCAATTACTGCATCCTGGTAGAAGAAAGAGAAGGTAAATACAATGTTCAGTTTGGACATGAAGCTTTCTGGGGGTTTATTACTGGACGTTGAATACTGCCAATAGGCCGCTGGTTCAAAACCTATTTAGCCTCGACAATGAAATAAAAGTGAAGATATATAACATGTTTACCATCCTGGAGGTCTGGAGCCTGTTTCTCAAAGCGGCGTAGCGTAAGTTTTTACGTAAATGCCCTAGCAACCCATACTGTAGAGATACGTTAGTATGAAAGTTGCGCTAAAAATACATCTACACTGTTTTGTGAAAGGATTTTTGACCATAAAGCCCCTCCCCTAATAGGCCTGTCAGGGCCCCCCGTCCTTGTTTAAGTGAGATAACCAGTGAGGCGCAAGAAAAACGAACAGCCAATCAATCCTTATTTACCCATGTTGGACCAGTTGCCCTTTAGATAACAGGGGCCTGTTTCACAAGGGTGGCGTAGATGTATTTTTTGCATAACTTTCTTACTAACGTATCTCTACAGTATGGGTTGCTATGGCTGTTACGTGAAAACTTACGCTACGCCGCTTTGTGAAACAGGGTCCAGAGGAGTGTCAGGGGTTCCCCCCACATTCCCTTGAATAAACCTGTATAAGCCACTATAAATCTGACATTAACGGTGAGTGCGAAACAAAAAACCTGATTCATAAAAATACCCATGCTTTGCATGCAACATAAAAGCGCCAAGAAACAATATACCAGTGGTGGTGAACTAATGCTATGGACAAATTCACAAATAGTCGTCAAAAATTTAACCAACAATCATTGGACATTTAACAAATGGTAATTTTTTTCTCTCACTTTTGTAGAACTCTCCTTTCAACATCCCCAGCTTATTTCTGTTAGGTAACGTTCGATGATTTGAAGAAAAAAATTAGGTGTTTACATTATGTAGTTAACATTTTCACCAGTGTCATTTTATTTTGCTATAAAATCTAACACTTTGCTGCGCAATCTCACCTCCAATTTAACTTAAGATTAAAAAAAATGTTACAATACGTAGACAATGAGGAATCTGCCATAGTAAATTTCCTATGGTTAGGGAGACGTGAACAGTATTTGGTCAATAATCTCTTGCAAGTGTATAGAGCAGAAATAATGGCTTCATGCGACAAAACTTTGCCTGAATGTCGGGGGTGAGAGAGGCAGACTCGGAAAGGGAAAGAGGCTGGGAAAATAATGGACAAAGAACCAACTAACTATTATAGCCCTCTTCATCATAGCTGTGAGAAAATTGACAAATTCTCAACGCCCATCCAATTTTAGCTCTGTGTAATTTGTGTCCAGTCTACCACCCATAGCCCGACTACTGTCCCTAAAATTGATGCTTTTAGTGACAAATACTTCCCAGCCCGGTCGAAACCAATTATCCTTTTATCTATCACTACATTCCTTGTAAAACTGTAACCACTAAAACTGTTTTTTTAAAGTAAATATAAATTTTATGAGAGTGAATTTGTATTTCCTGTCTAAATTGTTTGATTGCACAGGTGGATTAAAATCAGGGCTTCCTAACAGGCAAAATTCAAAACCTGTTTTTAAAATTAAACATAATAATAATTTAAATGTATTTAGTGTGCATTTGTTTCAGGAAAATGATATGGAATAAGTCTTATATCCTTAAAGTGGCATGAGCTGCCAAAATTCACACTTTTTTCATAATTTCTAATCGTCACGACAGTAAGAGACTTTGAAGGCTATCGAAAAACTAAAAGATTGGCGTTGGAATGAGGTAAATCCATGCCACTTTAACATAAAAAGTAGCAAGAACTGCTTGAATTTGAATATTGAATTGTTCCAGAAAATAGTTGATCGTTTTGCTCCAGGAGTGCAATTATACAGGTTTCTTTAATTTGATACATCTTAAAATTTATGTGAAAGTGTTTTGAAATAATGGATATCTGAAAAGGAGCATAATTATGCCTTTCGTAACTTTGCGTCTGGTCATAATGTACCGTATTTCTTCTAAAGATTCAGCCACCTTTTTCCTCATAAGGATTCGATCATTAGAAAAGAAATCTGCTGAATGAGGCCAGACAAATTTGCCCATTACAGGGAATTTAAGGCAATATGACCCGCTGAGCAGTGTGTGAAAATGGATATCCTTAAAGACAACTCCTCGTCTACATTTTCGTCTGACTCAATGGAAAATTTGGGCCATTAGAATGGCTGAATATTTAGAAGAAATACGGGTAATGTTGAATATGTATGTTGCCATGACAGTTAGGCCTGCCCTTGTATTGGACTTACTCTGTACGTAAATGTTTTGAGAAACAGCCCCCGGATCTTACGATTTAGGTTGTTGAGCATGAAGTCAGTTTCTTCAACCTATGTGTACTGTATAAGCTCTGATTTTTAGGAAGACCGTAATTTTATTTCTAAATTTAACAATGTTTTTCAATGAATTTCAAAAATAAGTTTCATCATTTCAAAATTTTTGCAGTTCCTGCTACTTGTTTTGGGGGATTTTATGTATACATTCATGCCTAAAGGATGATATCTCTCTCCACCATTGATATTATTATGAACAAAGCTAGACTAAATACAATACTATTAACCAATGAACTATATGCGTGGAAACGACACGTCTCATTGGCTGGTTTGGATCTGACTTTGTCAAATGTGCCGCCATTGATAGTTGATAAGAGCGTGCAGAACAGATTTGGATCTACGCTCCACTATCTCCTAGTAATGGCGGCATTCGAAGCAAATCAAATACCACGTGACCTCCATTCCACGCATACAGTTCATTGCTATTAACCAAGAGAAAACCAGTTTACCTAAAAATGGGGGAAAATCCTGGACAACGGTGAAGGTAAAATAAATTGAGGTGAAGTGATGGGGCCCACAGACTAAAGCTTAGTAGTAAAAAGGGTATCATACTTTGTACTCTCCGTCAGTCTGGAGGTCCATTTGGTACGAGTCATCAGACTCCCACGTTTCTTCATCTCTTTATGACATTTTCGACAACCGAAGATTCGGAAAAATACTTTACGAAATTTCTTGCCAAAGACACAGTATAGAATAAAGTTTGTGGCTGAATTTGTGACCACCATTAAATTGCTGATCGTAGTGAATCTTATATAAGTGCCTTCGTCAAATGGCACCCCAACAGCAAAGATAATGTTATCAGCAATAGATGGAAGTTGGCAGATAAGAAAGGCTGCTATTACGGCTATTAACATCACTGTGAGGTTGTGTTCCTTTGCCCGACTGGCACTCATCTCCTGGCGAGTTTTACGAGACTGACGTACAGCACGAATAAGAAGTAGGTTTAGCACAAATAGAAGCGAAAACGGTAACAAAAACATGATTATTAATTGAAGGTATATGAAATACACTGTCTTGTACATTTCATTTCTTCCCAAGTCCGTGGGGACTATTTTGGCGATTGTCATGTTCGTTGCCGTGTCAAACTTTTCTTCCACTGTATGTTCCATTGTACGGGGAATGTTGTAAAGTATGATGCACACAAAAATGACCAGAATGACCCTTTTAGCCCGGGAAATTGTACACATTTCAGCAGCGTGAAGGGGCTTACAAACGGCAATGTATCGCTCGATGGTGAACCCCACGGTTGTATAAATAGTTCCAGTTTGGGCAATCAGCGCTATGGGATAGATATACACATGCATGTAGGGATAGAAACTAAAATAACTCTCCAAAGCATCCGTCTTGTACTTAAGGGTAGGAATGGCCAATGATAAACACATGGAAAGTAACACAACTGAGTCGTATATGGCGAGAGAAATGAGGTAACACGATGTGGGGGATTTCATCCTCCGATCGCTCAGTACGATGATGGATAAAAAGTTTCCAATCAATCCCAGCATGGAAATAACGTTAGCCATAATCCCCCAGCCGTAAAACTGAAATGTGTCCCCAGCATCGTCGTATAGCACTGTCGTATTCTCTGCCATCTTGCTGGGACAATCTGAAAAATACAAAATAGAAACAGATCTTGTATTATTTTTCTGATAGTCGCTGCCGAAAAAAGGAATTTCGTCAACACAATATTGGCTAATCTGAATCATAAGCTGCCAACTTATTTAATCGTTCGACAGTTTTTAGCAAGAAAAACAAAATAACAGCTTTCCACAGATACCAATATTTGAGATTAAGGCAAGCTCCTGTCAGTTGTAAACCTGATGAAATATCATGGGTTTAGTTTATTACAACACCTTATGATGGGGTATAAAGCTCTAAATGATGTACCACCTTTAACACAATTATAAACTTGTTTCCATGGTTATTTTAGGCAAGAAGATTTTCCATGTGTTAAGGTATTTTTTACTCTTCAAAGAACCCTCAAATGTAACCATATGTCCTGGGTATTTGAATTTTGTCCCTTTACCAATATTTTTTATTTCATTGCAAATAATGTGTTGTTTTTTTTAAGGCACCCCACATGCTCATTTTTTCTTGACATTTGGAATTGATGAAAAGAAAATTATCATCGCTTTAAGTAAAGTATATTATATTCTTTATTTCAAAGACAAAATGTGCCAGGATTTGATGCCTTATTGGACTTGTCTATCCAAGATGATTAGGAACACTTTCTGACAAGTTATCTGTTCCGCTCTTGCTAAAGATTTGCATATTAGTAACATCGTCTTCTTCGCCGTCCCGATTTCAGAACACGCAACACGGGGGATAGAAAAAGCATTAACACACTGGCTCTAGCAAAATCAACACTTTAAAACATTTGGATGGCCAGAAAAAACAATATCATGTAAAACTCCTGCCGAATGATTGTGAATTTACACACCTTTTGAAGAAAAAAAACCTCACTGTCTTAAGTTAACAGGTTTGCTAAAAAATTTCCATTAGTTTTCCTAACAGAGTTAGTCTTAAATTTTTTGGTGCCCCCCATCTATGCAGACTGGATACTTTAATGATGATGTGTCAAGACTTCAGTTTGCTCAGATGCTATAATTACTTATCTCCAATTTAATGGGCATAATTTGAGGTCATTCGAAATCTTGTTATTCAGAAACTGGGATCTTCAGCTGTTTGGCCATGGTAAATATTTTTTTCAAATAATATATGTATTTAGTTAAATTGTTCACTTTAAGTAAATTTGTATAAGAATTTATTGTTTGACCCTTTGCTTGATAAGAGGTAATAGTTAAGACATCACAAACTTTTCAAAACTTGGATATAAATACCAAATAAAAGACAGAATTTGTGTGATAAGAATTGTTTGAAAATCTCTTTAAATGGCGTTTGACATAAGCCAAAAGCCCCAATTAATCCAAAAATCTCTAAACATGAGCTCCATTCTAATGGGTGAGTGATTTGCGTTTTACGTCCTGCTTAACAGTATTTCAGTCATATGAAGACGTTGTCTCCTTGTGGCAGGGCAGATTTCCACTGCTCTTTTATTTGGTGCTGCCTCACTGAGACGCCTTGCCGAAGACACCCAGCAAGCCCCCTCACCCAGTCACCCAGCTGCTCTAACTCCTATCGCTGAGCGCCAAGCGAAGCAGCAGCAGCTCCCACTGTTAAAGGATGGGAAATCTCTAGAAATACATAGGGATTATCATCGATAACAACCTTGAAAGTACTTATTAAAAACATTTCACGTCAATTACCACCAGTGATCCTCAAGCTAATAAAAACAGACAGAAGTATGTCCTTTCAGTGGCTCATCTGTGAAGCCATTTTTCCGTTTTAGGATGACGTGACGTTGCAGTTTTTAGATCAAGAATGACATATTTTTACCACTCTCTATAGTGTATGATGGTAGATTTAGGTCCAAAAAACATGGCGACAGACTTGAAGTGGGAAGATTGTCGCGAAATATATAGGTCAGTATGCAACCGCACGTAATTTCTTAGCCAAGCCATTGGCTAAATTGCATCACATGGCTACTCTATAACGCACTTAAATTTTTATTCAACAATAATTGGATAAAACTAACGAAAAAATGGTTGCGGCCTTGTGAATGTCCTATGGAGCTTATTCTCTATTGTAACGTTACATTCAAATTTCAATTATTCACATACGAGGGGATAAAACATACATTGGACAGTTGTTTTGGACTAAATGAGCTCTACCCTTTCCATCTAAACTAGTCTAAAGCTTAGATTTTCTTTCCCTTTAAAGTCTTTGGTCTGACTCGACCCAGGCCTGAACTTGGATCTCCCAGCCCTGAAGCGGACGCTCTACCAACTGAGCTATCAGGGCTGGTCCCATTCTAATGGGAAATGATTAAACATCACCATACAGTACATTTTTGTGGACAACATGAGCTTTTGACACCTGTGACAATGTCTTAATCAAGTACTTGTCTTAATATACAACACTTGCTACGGACATTGGCATATGTGTCGAATTTAGCGTTTTTCACAAGAATTACTTAGTTATTATGACTTAATTATTTCTCACTAGAAGTTGCATCATCTGACAAATTATTTTCCTCACTGCAAAAAAAAAAAAGTTAACCAGTTTCATGTCTCTTTTTAAAAGTGCCAACGAAAGATAAGAATAAAAAATTCCCTCAGGGGAGTGTAGAGTGGAACTAATGGAACATAGGGTGGTCTAAAAGCATGTGTGAGATACTACTGTCATATAGTTAAAGGTGATAACCTAGACTGGAATTATCTCTGCCGATAATAGGTCCTCTTATATACCCTCATTAGTACCTACGGTGACGATATGGGATTCCCAGTCACGATTTCTGAACACGCAAAATCACTGGGGATAGAAAACAACACTTTAACACTAGCTGGCACTATTTGCTAAAAACAAATTTGTATGATTTTGAAACCTCAAAAAAGGTTTTGCCCACGCCTATTTTTCTAATTTTTTCCTGAAAATTGTCAAAAAGAGTTAGACTTTTACCGAAGGGACTGTTTTTTCTTTAGTATATTCTGTTTATTCAAAGTGTGTTTTCAAGCACTATTTTCGTTCAATGATGAACATGCCTGTATTGATTTTCTTTTAGCGTCCATCGTCAACTAATTCAATGAACTTCAAACCTCATTTTTTTTCTTCACAATAGGAATTATTGGAAAAAAAGTGTTAATTAGGGCTGCTCATGGCACTTAAGAATTTTGTATAAATGGAAACAAAAACCAAAACATTTTCGCAGTTAAATGAAGCTTTAATTTACTACACATAATCTACCAGGGTCCTGTTTCACAAAGTGGCGTAGATGTATTTTTTGTGTAACTTTCATACTAATGTATCTCTACAGTATGGGTTGCATGATATGGCAGTTACTTGAAAACTTACGCTACACCGCTTTGTGAAACAGGCTGCTGGTCTTTAGGGATTGAACCCTGATTTTAGATTATCTTATGGTCACCCTATGTGGAAGAATGGCCAGGAATGAGTTTCCTCCATATTATTGAATAATCTTGGGGTAGGCGTAAAACGTCAATCAATCAAATTATTTCGTTAAGCCTTATATATAGTTTTAATGCTATATTCTTCTTTCCAAATCCAGGAAAACTCAGTCGCTATAAAGGCAGCTTACTCAGAGATAATATTTGCTAATTAAAAACACACTAGTACAAGGACTGATACTAAGAGAGATTGGGAAGACATAATGTCTGCTAAAATAACATAATGACCCTGTTTATGGTTTTTGTGCAACTATTGATTTAATCCAGATCATGAAAAATTAACTTTTTCATATCCGCTATTTCTGTCTGCTTTCATACATGTGTTTATGTATTATTCAAAGCCGCTAATACATGTTTTTATCAGTTCGTGTACATTTATGCGTAACTGTACTTTACGGCATTTATACGTAGTAATCCAAGGTGGTTATTTTTGTATCCACTTCTATCATATGCACAGATTCAATGCATCACTGTTAATGTCTAGTCAAGGTCGTCCCCATTTGTATTCTCCAGGGATTAAATCAACTTGTTAAAATATTTCAATCAATATTATAAATAAAGTTAAAAATAACTTTTCTGTGTTATTTTGGAGTTACTAGTGCTAATTTGACCACAAAAGAACTATTACCAAAAAAAAAATATGGTTTCTTTGACCAAGAGACATGTGCTGCCAAATATAGGGAAAATTACGTTAAAACAGAATTGGCTAATTGTTTTTCATTATGTCAAGAAGTAATGAATACGAACTTTCCTTATATATCAATCTTGTTTGTATATATTTATGATCACTAAAACACACGGGCTTGTATACGTTGTAGTTTTTATAGGATTAAAGACTCGAAAATGTACGGTACTCCTACATCTTGGTTATTTGAATTTGTCCGTTATTAGCTTCTTCTTTTCAGTTCGTAGAGGTAACTGGCTTTTCTGATATTTTTTATTCTCCACATCAATCTTTTTGTTTTTCAAGGTGCTTCAAACACTCAACTTCTCACAACAATCATGAAAAATGATGAAAAAAAAAATCAGAATTTTTGTAATGGCTATTTTTTAATGATGTTTGAAATCTGTTTTTTTTTCCTTGTATCGATTTTGTTTTTTATTGAACTACGTTATACTCAATGAAATTATTCTCTCTTCAAAGTCTGCAAGTATGCCTGCAAGGATAATTTTGCCAGTTTTCTGCAAACATTTCTGCTGTAATGAAATTTGACTCTCACATTTTTCCAGCGTGTTCGATCATTCAATTTAACAGTGTGAATATCAATGAAGCGTTAATAAAACTCTGTCTTCCAGAAAACCCACATATTTTCATTCTGTGGAAGAAGAATTGACATCTGTGAAAGTGAGAACTCGTGTACGGAGGAATTATCATATATATTGATATTTGTCGACGTTTAAGTCAGTGCTCAATTCATGTCACATTTCCACATCAAATTCAATACTCTTAACCATTTTAAAGCTAAAAACATGCTGACAATTTATGATTTTTGATGATGTCTTTGCATGCAAATATCCATTAATATCAGGATTGTTTTGGTGTTTCTTTCAATTACGATAAGAATTCTGCTAATTCAAGGACGAGCAATGTGAAGATAACAAATTATTAGACTGCTTTCTGTCATGTTTGGTCTAAAACAGCAACAATAACGATTGCTCGATAGGATTATCGGTCGCTCCATGCAGGAGGGAAGACACCCAACGAAAAGTCTCAAACTTTTAGAGTGCTTTTCGTAATGTTTTGAGTACTTGAATTAGCGGAATTCTTACCGTAGGTACTGAAATTTGGTAAAATTGCTGAAGATTGAGGATTAAATTGGTCATATTTACTGAAGCTTCTCTTACACCTGGTGGGTTGGACAGGTAGCTAGCATTCTGTTTGAGCTTTCCTTTCTCTTAATTGTCATTCAGACATCAAATGTCCCACTTTTAAGTACTAATTAAAGGATTTTATTTTCGTGGATAAAAAAAGCTGTATCTCTGATGATCATTTTTACGTGGACTCTAACAAGGCAACAAAGAGGGATAACTTGTGATGCAAACAAAAAGCAAAACATTTGACTATAATGTAAATTAAAGACTTATTGGGCCCCAGATAATATGTGTTGGACCTCACTGATTGCGGGGTCCACAGAACCCTACCATTTGGGGAGCAAGGGAAATCTCTACAACTTTGCATGGTCGGATCTTTATTACATGTGGCGTGTTTATACTAGAATAAAAGATAATCTTAATTATGTTGAAATGTTCACATCAACGCGTTATTGATTGGTCGATTGATGTATTACACTGCACTCAATATTAATTTATTATTTCACTTATATTGTGGCGTTGCCAGGTTTAATGGACATGGAAACTCATTGGCAAGAGGAAACCCCGGTATGCAGCAAGTACTGTTCAACATCCAGCAATCGAATGAAAAATCAGAATTTTTTTCAATTTGAATTTGGTCTGAGTGGGATTTGAACCCGCATTGAGTGAAGGTCTGTGTCGGACTGACGGACTATCACCCTTAAACCAACTGAGTCCCCTATTGATACTTGATTTAGCACAATGCATTACTCACTTTTCATATTCATTACCAAAAAGTCTGCGTGGAACTACTTTTTTCACTGGCTGAGATTTAAGGTTTAGCATACATGTATATTCATAGTATTATGCCTTCATTTCGCTTCATTTATATTCAAAAGTGAAACCAGAGCACATATATACAGTACATTTAAGGACAAAGTTGGCAGAAATTAAGTTTGAAACAACCTTTCTATCCATGGAATCAGTAAGTAAGGAGGCTAAAAGATGGCATGTTTTAAAAATATAAGATATGCATGGATATAGAAATTAATGAAACCTTCTTTTTTTTTCCAATATCTTCTTTTGGAATATCATGGGTCTGGATTTATAAGAACCTATGGCTGGGAATAAAGGTCTAAATGATATACCCTCTTTTAACGGAACTCAAAACTTTTGCTGCATGGTTATTTTAGTCAAGAAGATATTCCATGTGCTCGTTTGTTGTATGTTCATGAATATATTGATATAGGTCTCCTCTTGTTAAAGTAAAACGAACATATCCTTTTCTATGACCAGCTGATAACCCTGCAGACAGACTTCAACAGCAGGAGATAAGCCATAATTATATTTGTACTTCCTTAACCATGTACATGTATACTTAAAAATAAAAGCCATGTTACTCTTGTCCTGTATATATATGACATGTTGATGTATTGCAATTCATGATTTGAAAACAGTCTTCGGAGAAAGACAGAAACGTCATCATTAAATAAACCTAGAAGTGTGTTACCCATACGAAAGTCTTATGCCACTAAAGACAGTCATATCTTTTTCACATTGAAAGTGTCTAGTGTTTTGACATGCAATCGTTCTGATCTGTGAGCTAGACACTTTTTCTTGTTCTTCTCCACTTTTTACCTGTCCTTGAGTTTTTGTTAAGGTCATATGTCTCAGGTTTAAGTGACAATTTCTGATACTTAAAAAATAGAAGGACTTCAAGGTCATCAAAAAACTGAAAGAAAGATGTTAAAATCAAACCACGAGTATTAATCGATTGCCTGAGTGTGGAGTAAAAGTTAAAACATCAATCAATCAATCTGGCATGTGTCAACCAAAGTTGTATTTAAAAAAAACTGAACAAAACTTAAATGTACATCTTTTCACAGTGAATGTATTTGGTGCCTGTATTTTGACAGGCATCCTTTTTGTGTGGGATTCTTGTGATTTCTTTTCTCTCCTCCACTTGCCGTCATATTGTTAACCCCACGATTTGTCATATATCTGGGATTAAAGACTTTTCTATACCCGAATTAAAGGATTTTCGTCACAAGACGTTCACACTCGAAATAAAAACAAGTGAGATAAGATGGTAGAATTTTCTCGAGTGGCGTTTTTTTTAACGAGGATTATTTCCAGCTAGCATCTGATTAATATTAGCCTTTCAAATAACCTGACACCATTCTCAACTCCGAGCTCTCATTTTTTGTTGTTTGGATTTAAGATGGGCAATTTAATCAATATGTTTCTTTCCGCATATAGGGTTTCATTTGCTCTGCAGCTGGTACAGAGTTAGTAGGCGTCTTTCAAACTCAATGTCTGTCACGAATTATCTCTGACTGATGGCAAAGTTCTCACTCTTCAAATAACTGACTGTTAACTGTTCTTTACTCAAAAGAAAGACGAGTCTATTATTTCACGTAACAAATATTTTCTTAATTCTTGATTTAGCTCTGTATCTTCTCTTCATCGTTGAGGCTGTTAAAGCAATGGACATCTACCTATTTACACACAAGCCTTCTATCAAATTCCACTTATAGAAACAAATGTTTATGGGTTCGTACTTGAGTACCCCATGTCACCACATGGACTTAGCTAGGACTCCCAGGTACCACTGACATCTATATTTCACTGACATCTATATTTCACTGACATCTATATTTCACTGACATCTATATTTGACCGAGCTCTATATTTTACTGATATCAATTTTCCCTGTGCCCGTGTGTTTTAGTGTTCATAAATATATATTTCACTGATATCGATATTTCACTGATATCTATATAGCGCCGATATCCATATTTCATCGATTTCTATATTTCACCGATATCTATATTTCACTGATTTCTATATTTCGCGGATATCTATATTTCACTGATATCCATGTTTTACTGATATCTATATTTCACTGATATCGATATTTCACTTGTATTTCACAGATATCTATATTTTACTGATATCGATTTTCCTTGAGCCTGTTTGTTTTAGTGTTCATAAATATATATTTCACTGATATCCATGTTTTACTTATATCTATATTTCACTGATATTGATATTTCACTTGTATTTCACTGATATCTATATTTTACTGATATCTATATTTCACTGATAATAGCATAGAGACAGAATTCAATTGACCGCCTCTGTACACCCAATGATATACATGGCATTACCTTGCAGAATAAACTGTAAATTTAACTAGAGGATTTTGTCTAAAGGGGAGGAAGTATATATAGAGACAGACCTGACCTTCGGCGTGTACCTGGCAACTTCCACAAAACTGGATCGAGTAAAAAATCCACCCATAAATTTTCAATTTTTATTTTGTCTGAGTGGGATTTGAATCCGCTCCGCATCAATGGAAGGCCTGTGTCGGACTGAAGGACTATCCCTCTTATCAAACCAAATTGTCTGTACTATTATACACTCAAACACCCCAAGGAAACTAATTACAGATTTTAGTTTATAGTTATCATATCTGTCTTATATGCATGTATTAGTTTAGTTTCACTTTCCTGTAATATTCCATTTAAATGCTCTGCACATCATGGTCACTCTGATCTTAGCCCAGTTGTATTAGTATAATCGGTATCCATATATTCGGCCACTTCTTGTAGCTTTAGTTTCACTTTCCTGTAACAATAAAGTGCTCTGTACGTCATGGTCACTCTAAGTTTAGCCCAGTTGTATTAGTTCATTTGTATCCCTTAGATATAGATCAATTCGGCTACTTCTTGTAGCTTTAGTTCTACTTTCCTGGAATATTGCAACAATGTGCTCTGACCACTGTCTCCCTGATTTTAGTTCAGTTGTATAAGTATAATTGGTATGCCTTAGTTAGATAAAGACATATTTGGCTACTTCTTGTAGCTTTAAGGCAAAAACCATGGTACATCCCTTTGTCTAACTTAAGCAATTTCTGCCCTAATTAATGAGATTTTTGGCCCCCCTGTAGAATGTATGAGACAGACTAAGATGGCTTCTCGTCCCTCTTCCAATCAGTTTGATACCTCAGGCTAAATTCTTCTATCTAAGATGTTTTATTAATCTGGAACTGGTGATATGCTGCATGACTAACAAACATTGATCTTCACAGGGTGTCATGTTAGAAGGCAAGATATCTGTCATAAAATGCAGTGGTAATTTCTGACTTATGCCAAATACTAATATTGATTGATTGATTGTTGTTTTACGCCACACTCAAGATTTCTTGCACTTGTGCCAAAACTCATACTAAATTTGGCTATTGTTGTCCTATGTGTTTTTGCTCTGTTAAAAGATTGAGTGATTGATGTTTTTCGCCGCACTCAAGATTATTTCACTTATATGGTGGCGTTTTATTGTGGGAGGAAACCAGGCTCTATGCCCGGAGGAAACCCACAACTTTCCGGTGGTAACTGGCAACCATAGTACATCGGTTGTTCGAGTGAAAAACCAGTCACAACATTTTCCAATTTTTGCTCTGGTAAAAGAAGCACTACATAGCAGAATATTTCACTTGTATGATTGCATAGCGTGACCGGTTTAGTCAAGGAGGAAACCATTCTCTATGCCTAGAGGAAACTCATAACCTTTGGTGAGTACCTCTTATCTCACCTAAATAGAGTCAGGTGAAAAAAACACATTCTGCATTTTTGTTGTTGTTGCAAATACCAAGAATCTATGCTATCTTAAGATTTTTATATTTCTTTTTTTATCCTTAAAGTGGCATGAGCTCCCAAAATTCACACTTTTTTCAGAATATCTGATCGTAACGACAGTAAGAGGCTTTGAAGGTCATCGAAAAACTAAATGATTTATGCATACAGTATGTGGCCATTACGAACCGAAAACGTGTTCGAAAACTAAACAAAATTTAAATAACCAGGACGACCATTCATTCATTCTAAGCCAAAGTTAGTTCAAAACAATACTTTACCATACATTTCCGAGACTAGAAGCACTGAAAAGATTCTGATTTATAGATCTTGAGAAAAATAGCCAATAATTTCAACATTCTGTTTTAACGTCAAAATATCAACATCTTGGCAGCTCATGCCACTTTAAACTTTTTTTTTAGTTGTACATGCATCACGATTCAACTGTTTGTATCACCTATTTGCACTATAAATCTAAGTGTCACGCACCTGGCCGTTGTCACAGGTTTACTGTAAGTGGATCTGACATTAAGCACAGCTACCAGCGTTTTAACACAACACAAACACCCTGAGAAAACATGTACAGTCTGTGCATGTTGTTTTTGATTGGAATCCAAGAAAATATGAGAAAAAAAATCTAACATCTAACAACAGATGGGCTTACTTAGACAAGGGGCGGGTATACAAAGGGCTTCAACATGCATTGTTAACGGATTTTGAAAATCGGTTTAATTTCTGAGGATTTGATATTCAATGATCAGGATGCTGGTACTGTGAGGTCCGTCTTAAAGAAACACTCTTTGAGAAACGGAGGGATAAGAGAGAGCATTGATTATTGATCTTTATACTGTCCGGGCTCCCTTCAACTTTTATACTCTCGGTCTATCTTAGGCTTGAAGCACATGCTAATCGAGTTTTGTTTTCCAAAACCTTGAGAATAATGAACCTTTACACTTCATCCTTTCATTATTTTTTTTTTTGCAGGCTACATGTATATGAACTATTTTAACATTTTCTTTCCCACATAAGCCCGGTACATCACATGTACAATGTTACAGCCAACTTACTCGTCCACCAGTTAAATTGAATCACGTGGCAGTTTAGAAATTGGATGGGCTCTTTTAAGAACTATAAATAGGTCTCTAAAAAATGTTTACACATTTTTAAAGGATTTATGAATAGGGTTTGAAGCTGGTTTGTGTTTGTTTATGGACTAAAAATGTATATTTGAAAAACACAAGTTGAAACAAAACAACCTTTTTGTTTGTTCCGTGGCAGTCAAAAATGACTGAGGAAGAAATATGCGTATTTTCCCTCACTACTCGACAAAACTCGTCAAAATTTAGGGACGTCATACACAACCTTTGATGTGTACAAACTGCCATGAAGAGGCACTGACACAGCAGAGATCTTTTTTTACTTCACCACTTCAGCCTGTAAATGTAGAATTGATTTTGTATGTGCTGGGCCCGGAATTTTCTTTTTAATCAGACTTGTAAAGTAGATATTGTACAACACACTTACCGCAAATTGAAAAATATTGCCCAAGGTTGTTTAAAAAAGACACCTTGAACAGCCGAATTTAAATTTTTGGAGAACTCCCAGATCGCATGGCGGAGTCATACTATAGAATGCACAGATCACATGGCGGAGTCGTACTATAGAACGCACAGATCGCATGGCGGAGTCATACTATAGAATGCACAGATCGCATGACGGAGTCATACTATAGAACGCACAGATCGCATGGCGGAGTCATACTATAGAATGCACAGATCGCATGGCGGAGTCATACTATAGAATGCACAGATCGCGTGGCGGAGTCATACTATAGAATGCACAGATCGCATGGCGGAGTCATACTATAGAATGTACAGATCGCATGGCGGAGTCATACTATAGAATGTACAGATCACATGGCGGAGTCATACTATAGAATGCACAGATCGCATGGCGGAGTCATACTATAGAATGCACAGATCGCATGGCGGAGTCATACTATAGAATGTACAGATCACATGGCGGAGTCATACTATAGAATGCACAGATCGCATGGCGGAGTCATACTATAGAATGCACAGATCGCATGGCAGAGTCATACTATAGAATGTACAGATCGCATGGCGGAGTCATACTATAGAATGTACAGATCACATGGCGGAGTCATACTATAGAATGCACAGATCACATGGCAGAGTCATACTATAGAATGCACAGATCGCATGGCGGAGTCATACTATAGAATGCACAGATCACATGGCGGAGTCATACTATAGAATGTACAGATCACATAGCGAAGTCATACTATAGAATGCACAGATCGCGTGGCGGAGTCATACTATAGAATGTACAGATCACATGGCGAAGTCATACTATAGAATGCACAGATCGCATGGCGGAGTCATACTATAGAATGCACAGATCGCATGGCAGAGTCATACTATAGAATGCACAGATCGCATGGCAGAGTCATACTATAGAATGCACAGATCGCATGGCGGAGTCATACTATAGAATGCACAGATCGCATGGCAGAGTCATACTATAGAATGCACAGATCGCATGGCGGAGTCATACTATAGAATGCACAGATCGCATAGCGAAGTCATACTATAGAATGTACAGATCGCATGGCGAAGTCATACTATAGAATGTACAGATCGCATGGCGGAGTCATACTATAGAATGTACAGATCACATGGCGGAGTCATACTATAGAATGCACAGATCGCATGGCAGAGTCATACTATAGAATGCACAGATCGCATGGCGGAGTCATACTATAGAATGCACAGATCGCATGGCAGAGTCATACTATAGAATGCACAGATCGCATGGCAGAGTCATACTATAGAATGTACAGATCACATGGCGAAGTCATACTATAGAATGTACAGATCGCATGGCGGAGTCATACTATAGAATGCACAGATCGCATGGCGGAGTCATACTATAGAATGTACAGATCGCATGGCGGAGTCATACTATAGAATGCACAGATCGCATGGCGGAGTCATACTATAGAATGTACAGATCGCATGGCGGAGTCATACTATAGAATGCACAGATCGCATGGCAGAGTCATACTATAGAATGCACAGATCGCATGGCAGAGTCATACTATAGAATGTACAGATCACATGGCGAAGTCATACTATAGAATGTACAGATCGCATGGCGGAGTCATACTATAGAATGTACAGATCGCATGGCGGAGTCATACTATAGAATGCACAGATCGCATAGCAGAGTCATACTATAGAATGCACAGATCACATGGCAGAGTCATACTATAGAATGCACAGATCGCATGGCGGAGTCATACTATAGAATGCACAGATCACATGGCAGAGTCATACTATAGAATGCACAGATCGCATGGCGGAGTCATACTATAGAATGCACAGATCGCATAGCAGAGTCATACTATAGAATGCACAGATCGCATGGCAGAGTCATACTATAGAATGCACAGATCGCATGGCGGAGTCATACTATAGAATGCACAGATCACATGGCAGAGTCATACTATAGAATGCACAGATCGCATGGCGGAGTCATACTATAGAATGCACAGATCACATGGCAGAGTCATACTATAGAATGCACAGATCACATGGCAGAGTCATACTATAGAATGCACAGATCGCATAGCAGAGTCATACTATAGAATGCACAGATCACATGGCAGAGTCATACTATAGAATGCACAGATCACATGGCAGAGTCATACTATAGAATGCACAGATCGCATAGCAGAGTCATACTATAGAATGCACAGATCACATGGCAGAGTCATACTATAGAATGCACAGATCGCATGGCGGAGTCATACTATAGAATGCACAGATCGCATAGCAGAGTCATACTATAGAATGCACAGATCACATGGCAGAGTCATACTATAGAATGCACAGATCGCATAGCAGAGTCATACTATAGAATGTACAGATCGCATGGCGGAGTCATACTATAGAATGCACAGATCGCATGGCAGAGTCATACTATAGAATGCACAGATCGCATGGCAGAGTCATACTATAGAATGTACAGATCGCATGGCGGAGTCATACTATAGAACGCACAGATCGCATGGCGGAGTCATACTATAGAATGCACAGATCGCATGGCAGAGTCATACTATAGAATGCACAGATCGCATGGCAGAGTCATACTATAGAATGCACAGATCGCATGGCAGAGTCATACTATAGAATGTACAGATCACATGGCAGAGTCATACTATAGAATGTACAGATCGCATGGCGGAGTCATACTATAGAATGTACAGATCACATGGCAGAGTCATACTATAGAATGCACAGATCGCATGGCGGAGTCATACTATAGAATGTACAGATCACATGGCGAAGTCATACTATAGAACGCACAGATCGCATGGCGGAGTCATACTATAGAATGCACAGATCACATAGCGAAGTCATACTATAGAATGTACAGATCACATGGCGAAGTCATACTATAGAACGCACAGATCGCATGGCGAAGTCATACTATAGAATGCACAGATCACATAGCGAAGTCATACTATAGAATGCACAGATCGCATGGCGGAGTCATACTATAGAATGCACAGATCGCATGGCGGAGTCATACTATAGAATGTACAGATCGCATGGCGGAGTCATACTATAGAATGTACAGATCACATGGCGAAGTCATACTATAGAATGCACAGATCGCGTGGCGGAGTCATACTATAGAATGCACAGATCGCGTGGCGGAGTCATACTATAGAATGCACAGATCGCATGGCGGAGTCATACTATAGAATGTACAGATCGCATGGCGAAGTCATACTATAGAATGCACAGATCGCATAGCGAAGTCATACTATAGAATGCACAGATCGCATGGCGGAGTCATACTATAGAATGCACAGATCGCGTGGCGGAGTCATACTATAGAATGCACAGATCGCATGGCGGAGTCATACTATAGAATGCACAGATCACATGGCGGAGTCATACTATAGAATGCACAGATCACATAGCGAAGTCATACTATAGAATGCACAGATCGCATGGCGGAGTCATACTATAGAATGCACAGATCGCGTGGCGGAGTCATACTATAGAATGCACAGATCGCATGGCGGAGTCATACTATAGAATGCACAGATCGCATGGCGGAGTCATACTATAGAATGTACAGATCACATGGCGAAGTCATACTATAGAATGCACAGATCACATGGCGGAGTCATACTATAGAATGTACAGATCGCATGGCAGAGTCATACTATAGAATGCACAGATCGCATGGCAGAGTCATACTATAGAATGTACAGATCACATGGCAGAGTCATACTATAGAATGCACAGATCACATGGCGGAGTCATACTATAGAATGTACAGATCGCATGGCAGAGTCATACTATAGAATGCACAGATCGCATGGCGAAGTCATACTATAGAATGCACAGATCGCATGGCGGAGTCATACTATAGAATGTACAGATCACATGGCGGAGTCATACTATAGAATGCACAGATCGCATGGCGGAGTCATACTATAGAATGCACAGATCGCATGGCGGAGTCATACTATAGAATGCACAGATCGCATGGCGGAGTCATACTATAGAATGCACAGATCGCATGGCGGAGTCATACTATAGAATGCACAGATCGCATGGCGGAGTCATACTATAGAATGCACAGATCGCATGGCGGAGTCATACTATAGAATGCACAGATCGCATGGCGGAGTCATACTATAGAATGCACAGATCGCATAGCAGAGTCATACTATAGAATGCACAGATCGCATGGCAGAGTCATACTATAGAATGTACAGATCACATGGCGGAGTCATACTATAGAATGCACAGATCGCATGGCGAAGTCATACTATAGAATGCACAGATCACATGGCGGAGTCATACTATAGAATGCACAGATCGCATGGCGGAGTCATACTATAGAATGCACAGATCGCATAGCAGAGTCATACTATAGAATGCACAGATCGCATGGCAGAGTCATACTATAGAATGCACAGATCGCATGGCAGAGTCATACTATAGAATGCACAGATCGCATGGCGAAGTCATACTATAGAATGCACAGATCACATGGCGGAGTCATACTATAGAATGCACAGATCGCATAGCAGAGTCATACTATAGAATGTACAGATCACATGGCAGAGTCATACTATAGAATGCACAGATCACATGGCGGAGTCATACTATAGAATGCACAGATCACATGGCGGAGTCATACTATAGAATGCACAGATCGCATGGCAGAGTCATACTATAGAATGCACAGATCACATAGCGAAGTCATACTATAGAATGCACAGATCGCGTGGCGGAGTCATACTATAGAATGCACAGATCGCATGGCGGAGTCATACTATAGAATGTACAGATCGCATGGCGGAGTCATACTATAGAATGCACAGATCACATGGCGGAGTCATACTATAGAATGTACAGATCACATGGCGGAGTCATACTATAGAATGTACAGATCACATGGCGGAGTCATACTATAGAATGCACAGATCGCATGGCGGAGTCATACTATAGAATGCACAGATCGCATGGCGAAGTCATACTATAGAATGCACAGATCACATGGCGGAGTCATACTATAGAATGCACAGATCGCATAGCAGAGTCATACTATAGAATGCACAGATCACATGGCGGAGTCATACTATAGAATGCACAGATCACATGGCGGAGTCATACTATAGAATGCACAGATCACATAGCGAAGTCATACTATAGAATGCACAGATCGCGTGGCGGAGTCATACTATAGAACGCACAGATCGCATGGCAGAGTCATACTATAGAATGCACAGATCACATAGCGAAGTCATACTATAGAATGCACAGATCGCGTGGCGGAGTCATACTATAGAATGCACAGATCGCATGGCGGAGTCATACTATAGAACGCACAGATCGCATGGCGGAGTCATACTATAGAATGCACAGATCGCATGGCGGAGTCATACTATAGAATGCACAGATCGCATGGCGGAGTCATACTATAGAATGCACAGATCGCATGGCGGAGTCATACTATAGAATGCACAGATCACATGGCGGAGTCATACTATAGAATGCACAGATCGCATGGCGAAGTCATACTATAGAATGCACAGATCGCATGGCGGAGTCATACTATAGAATGCACAGATCGCATGGCGAAGTCATACTATAGAATGCACAGATCGCATGGCGGAGTCATACTATAGAATGCACAGATCGCATGGCGGAGTCATACTATAGAATGTACAGATCGCATGGCGGAGTCATACTATAGAATGTTGTGGAAGGTCTGAGATGTGTCTTTGCAGGAAACAAAATGTTTTCTTTCAGGAATTGAGCGCAATCAGGGGTCCCATATTAGAAGAACTAATTTTCTAAATTACTTTTAGTCTCTGTAAACTATTTGAATCATTTGTCTTTAAAAATATGTTTTTATGAAAATAAAAATGGATTTATTTGCCATGTATCAATTAATTTTCTCGCAATGGGTACGTTCATTAAAAACTCTTGACATACTTTAAATGCTCTTTGACTTTAAAGTGTTTTTGGACAACTACCTAGAATAAAACAAAACAAAAAAATCCAAATACTGTCTGATTTTCTAAACTGTTCTTGCTTTACCCCTCAGAATATAAGAGATAATATAAAGGATACTTTTGGCTCGTTATTGAATTTTCAACATCTCCGTAGTCATTGTTGAAAGTCACCATTAGGACTCTTCAGAAATCCTTAACTTTTATCTGTAAACTATGGCTAACTTCCCAGAGGATGTGATTTATGTTATCATTCAGACTATACCACTGCCAACACTAACATACTGAGCAGCTAAATCTATCACTTCTATTGACTATTTCCTTGTCTCGGCAAAGAGTCGTGCCAAACTAAGAAGTATTCCAATCATCAGTCTACGGTGTTTAGAGAGTTGACCGAATTGATTGATTTCAATTGTTAGGCTTAAAAAACGAATTTAGAGGAATTTTCAGTTTTATATTTAACTGTTAAAAAAATTTAGTTAGAGTGATAGTCCCTCAGTCTGACACAGGCAATCTTCGATTGATGCGTCGCGGGTTCGAATCCCACTAAGACAAAATAAAAACACATGATCGCCGTATGTAGAAGAGTTGCCAGGTAATGATTTGAAGGTCTGGGGTTTCCTCCGGTCAAAGAGCCCGGATTCCTCCCCACTAAACATGGCAACGCTGTCATAAAAATGAAAATAATCTTGAGTGTGGCGTAAAAAACTAATCATTCAAACAATCAACCAGATCAGTCGGTTTGTGATCATTTATGAACACTAAAACACACAGGCACAGGGAAAATCTTCTTGTCTTAAAGAACCATGGAGACAATTTTCTGTGTTAAAAAGAGGTATAGCATTTAGACCTTTATACCCCATCATCAGTTATTGTAGTAAAGTAAACCTATGATATTTCATTAGGTTTACAATTGAGAGGAGCTTGGCCTTAGTCAGTTGATCATTTATGGCTAATTATAACATTTTCATTGGTAAACAAAATACTGAAACCTGTGATTTAAAAATATGTCTGGCTTTCAAAACAAAAAAGATTTGTTTTAAGATACAAAGATAATTAGATTTTAATTACATATGAAGGGTAAATCTTTGTGACTTTGTTAGAGTGATCCTTTATAAGTGAAATTTGATTGAAACAAAGATATGAATGATTTGATCAATTTTGTTTATTGGGAGACAGTTTTTCTTTTTTCTGTCAAGACAACCGAGTTTCCTGAAATTTGTGTTTTTCTCAGGGAACGAAGTGGCTGATTATTAGACGTACTTGGTTCTTCCTGGTTCACGTAGCAATTTGATGCTCAAATATGAAACCATATCTTTGATCTACGGAGGCCCTATTTGTTTTGACATTAATTTCACTCGTCTAACTTGTCCTTTTTCGACCTTGTATCTACGATTCTGTCAATCATTTCGAGGCTCGTCTATTTTAAGAAAGTTTTTAATCTGCGTCTCTAGTGATTGGAGTTACACTTTCGCTTGAGTGGCCGTCAAACTATGTCAGTGTGATTCTATATGACACATCATCTTTACAAGTGACTGCCTATTCTATTTTCATACACACATTAATTGTGGGCATTATTTGGTCAATTAGATCGCGTACCCATGCCTCGCTAATCACTAATACGTCAAACATTCTACGAGCGGTAAATACCACATATTAGGTTATGTGAAAGTCTTTGATAGAGCTCGAAAGATTTTCTCGTTGTTCAACTCTCTCTTACGTTAAATGCCTCGTCAGATTTGTGATTTACTTCAATAGATTGCCTAGCTTTTTTATCCTATGGCCGGTTGATGCAACATCCACTTAAGTTGTTTGAGAGGCAGTAAGTTAGCCATGTCTGATATTACAGAAAACAAATTAGAAATATTTGGATAATATTCAAATTTTCATCTCCATTTCGGTTCAAGTGCCATAGAATTTCTGCCATTTTTCCAGAAAGTGTAATCCCAAAATAACGAGAATAGTGTTATATTCTCTTTCTAAAAGACAATAACTAATTAAACTCTTGGTTTGTTTTACCTGCCATATAGAGTGAAAACCGTGTAAACAGGCGCCTGCAGACAGGTTAACGTAAAAAATATAAATTAACCGGCTTATTAAAGTGGCATGAGCTGCCAAAATGTTGGTATTTTGACGTTAAAACAGAATGTCAAAATTATTGGCTATTTCTCTCAATAGTTATAATTCAGAAGGTTTTAAGCGCCTATAGTCTTGAGGATGAACAATAAAGCATTGTTTTGAACTAACTTTGACTTAGAATGAATGAATGGTCGTCCCGGTTATTTAAATTTTGTTTACTTTTGGAACACGTTTTCAGTTCGTACAGGCCACATAATGTATGGATTTTCCTTATTCCAACGCCAATCATTTCGTTTTTCGATGGCCTTCAAAGCCTCTTACTGTCGTGATGATCAGAAATTATGAAAAAAGTGTTAATTTTGGCAGCTCATGCCACTTTAAGGTTATTTAACCAGCATTTAAATATGGAAGAATATAGAAGGTCGGTTGTGGTTTTTCAAGATGTAGGTTTAAACAGGTTTCATTGTGTAAGGTTTTTTTCAAATGAGTTATGTCGTATTTGATTTAGGTTTTGTAAGGATACCGTGTACTTATTGGCTGACTTGGACTGATTGTGTTGATGGTATTAAAGCTCACTATGTCACTAACACCATGCTACCAGCGGAGCTTAGCGCCTCAGGAAAATTGTCAGAGGGTATTTTGGGATGTCAGATTAAAGTATGTCGTCAAAGATTCTGGCTTACGTATCCTTCTTATGGCTCATCGCCAGCTTGGACATCCGTGATAGCTAAAGTCAAATAATCTTTGACGTAAGTTAGAAACACTTCTGTTTTTATCCAAAGATTTATGTCAAATATTCCACTTACTCGAGATTTATAAAGCTGACTCTGTGAAACTAAGATTAATGCACAAGTTGAAGAAGATACTATAAAAAACCTCAAAACATCAGAGGATAAAATAAATGAAATTGAAATATTGAAAGATTTATGTCAAATATTCCACTTACTCGAGATTTATAAAGCTGACTCTGTGAAACTAAGATTAATCTACAAGTTGGAAAAGATTCTAAAAAAAAAAAAAAAAAAACGAACTCAACTAATATGTGTACTTTTAGATATCAGAGGATAAATTAAATGAAATTGAAATATATTTTTTTTATAACGCTTAATTAGCCAATGGAGGATTATTGTACACACTGTAGCAGATACTAAAAAAAAAGAGAAAACTCAACTATGTAGTTTTGGATATATAGCGATAAGTGAAATAAAATGTAAATATATATTTTTTTAAAACGCTTATTCGATGCCTAATCAGCCAATTAAATGGTAATTAATATACCAGCTGTTGAAACGGTCAGTTGACAGGAAAAGGATATTTTATTTCTGTATTCAATAAATAAATGTAAAAAAAAGCTTTTAATATATATTTTGTTGTGATGTGATAAGACTAAAAGAATTTGCTTTTACTTCAAGCTAAATTACGTTTTGTACGTAGACCTTTTTTGAGAAAATGCTCATAATTATTTGATTGACTCTAGTATGATTCAAAGTCACCACGACCAAATGGTGGAAATCTTGTTTGATTGAACCTCGAAGACCTTTTTTAAGGCATAGAAATTTTGGGGTTTTTGAGATTGACTTGGTAATACTGATACCAGTATGGAAGTTCAGATAGATGTGTGTGCAATGGTTTTCCAATATCCAGATAAGCTGAAGCAATGTATTGAAATTCTGTGAACTCGTTAAAGATTTCCGCAATTCATTTCCTTTCAGTTATCTTAAACCTGACCTTACTTCAGAAAAGTGTTACCAAATAAAATAAAAAATTAACTTCTTTTAACTTGATGCAAAATTGAAGAAAAATGTTCCAAACCAAATAAAAAAAGAAGCTATTATAAGGATGGCTTCCTGATAGATTTGACGAGCATTACCACAGTCTTGCTGTCTTCGTTTATTTGATTGAGACAGTATTCATTGCACCTAAACATTTCAGAAGATTATTTTAGTAGCTGAACATCAATGCAATCTGTCGTTTTGAAGAGAAGTAAATCCAGAGTGAACCTTTTGTCAAACTGTTCCAGGGGTGTCTGTGGCTAAGCTGACTCAGGCAATAATTGCTCAAATTGCCCCCCCCCCCCCACCCTTCACAAACACACAAAAACAAAAGAACACCTTTTTTTTGCCATATAAAAAAACAAAAATATTGTGTTTTTACTGTTCAAATACTTTCAGTGTATCGCGCTTCAAGAATATCTGGGTTAGCTGAGGAAGGCGCCATCGTTTTGAGGTCAAACCAATTCGCCTTAAAACTGTACGAGATTAAGCGAAGCCACACAATCCCTGTACACCGGTTTCTTAATTATAGGGTTTTAGTTTTTCATTATAACTTTTGCAATGTTAGGCTTCCTCTCATGCTGAAGAGCTTGTGATATCATCTTCCATATCTCTTTTAGTGGAACGTAAATTATGTTGTATATTTTTCTAGAAATCCAATAAATATAAAGTATGAAGAGGGCCTTGCTGACTCAGGTGGTTACAGTGATAGTCCCTCAGTCCGACATAGTCCTTCCATCAATACGGTGAGGGTTCGGAATTCTACTCAGAACAAATAAAAATTTCTGAGTGGATTTTTCGAGCGCTGTATGTGGGAGAGTTAAGCGTAAAACATCAATCAGCTTTCAGTTGGTTTTTCGCGTGATCGCCATATGTGAAATGGATTGATCATTCTAAACTTCAGCTATGGGCAGTGGTCTCTCCATAACCTGGTAATAGTGTCATTAGTAAAATAGTCTTTACTGCGATGTAAAATACTTATCAATCTAGTTTTGTTTTATTTTACATACATGTACATTGTAAGACTATTTCTAGCATTTTATCACAAAAAAAATCTGTAAATAAATCCCAAAACCCTATAAATAGTTGGCCATTGGACTGCAGACAACAATTTCCAATTTCGCTCCCGAACCCACCCTCCTTCCGTCAAACCCACCTCCTGTAGCTCTTTACATTGCCCCCCCCCCCCCCCCTTACCCTTACAAGCATGTATTGCTGTTCAAAGCAAATATATGCTAAACATAATTATTCAAAGACTATACTTTTACCTGCATTGTATAAGGTGGCTGAAGCAAAAGATTTTAAAATATTTCATGGTAACAAAACTTTTCATCTGAAACTGAACAAATTTCAAGCATTTACATTTAATGTGCTTATGCTCTGTGCCGATCTTTGTGTTAATATCTCTCAAACTAATTGAGTATGTGGAAGAGTTGGCAGGTGCTCGCCAAAGGTCGAGGGTTTCCTCCGGGCAATGAGCCCGGTTTCCTCCCCTACTAAACCTGGCAACGTGGACATATAAGTGCGGCATAAACATCAATCAATCAACCAATGTTATGCCAATTGAATTATTCAAGTTCTAATTTAGTAAGCCACTCAAGATATATATCTCATTAAAGTTAACTAGCCATTTCAAACTCTATTATCTCTAATTGCTTTATGATATCAATTTTTGTTTGTTTTATTTTGTGCAGTTTCTGGTATATTTTAAGAACCATTTTCAGGACCAATAAAATCCATTACCTGAGTGTTTGTGTATCATAATATTGATGTTGTTGTTTGTATGGCTTAGCTCTTGAATTTGCTTCAAAGTAGCCATGTTCTGAAATAATCAATGACTTTCAAGACTAGATAGATTTGAATCAATGATAACTATTTTCTTTGGCATTTTGACGGCTCAGACCAGCTCTAAGAAAATTTATTTATGGCATGTCTCTATGAAATTTGAGACTACAAATTTTATTGATGAGATTTTATTGGCCATTTCACCGACATGTGGCCTTAACTGCCACGAAGATCAACATTATTACGTAAGAATCATAAAAAATCTATTCTGTCAGTTGTATATCTTAACGAACGAATCTAGCTTGCTCAAGTTGAATAACATTACATTTTTTTTTTTCGGTAAAAAAACAAGAAGTAATATAAAGGCTTGTTACTTTTTGAAAAAAATAAATGTTGACTCTGTAAAAAGATCCCATGAACTGTTATCTTTTGTTAAATAGTTTTCTGTTTGACATTTGCAAGAATTGGCCTATACATGATTGGATGTGTCTTAAAATCATGGTTTCTGTAACATTCAATTATGCAGCTCTTTTGATGAAAGTTACCTAACTGAACATTGAACATATTGTCAAAGACCCCAATGGAGACAAATATCTGCTGGTGAATGTTGACATATATCCAGTGCTTTTGGAATATCACACTTTCTGTCTCGGTATTTAATTGTAAATTTGAAGAGATTCGTACAAATACTTTTATTTGCCTTTTCTTGTAAGGATCTAAAATACGCTAATATTCCAAGAATGGCATTTGGGAAAAAAATAATATCCTTTAAGCCAAATTTGATACCTATTTTATTGCCCAAAAGCCTTTTGTAATTAATTTATGTTAGGCAATTTGGCTCAAGAATAAATAGTAGAAATAAGTTTTTTTATCGTCTCATTCTAACCCTATATCGGTGGATATTTTCTAAATTTCATTGGTGCCCTTTGTGTTAGGAAATCGTTAACCCCCTGTACAGCCAGACATCTTTTGTTGAATTTAACATGAAGTGTCGTTTATCTACAAATTGAAGTCCCTCTCTTATTGCCACTTAGTCTCGCTCTATCCACTAGCTGAGCTTTTCTACACTTGGCCTCTGATTTTCAGGTCTAACTGCAAATTTGATGGCTGAAAATGGTTATTTCAAGTGGCTAACTTGTTATTTAGGGTCGTTATTTGGAAACTTCTAGCCTCCCCTTAAGGCTTCCTGACAAAGCAGTTATTAAAAGTAGACCATGCTTGACCATTAGTATAATTGTATTGTCTGTAGATGATCCCTTCTGACTCGATGAGAGTTCCCTGCTAACATGTCCCTTTCCAAACTCCACTCCAGAGTTGTCAGGTACTCGGCAATGAGCCTGGTTTCCTCCCCTACTAAACCTTAGTGAAATATATATAATCTTGAGTGCAGCGTAAAACATCAATCAGACAATCAATGTGGCATGAGCTGCCAAAATTCACACTTCTTCCATAATTTCTGATCATCACGACAGTAAGAGGCTTTGAAGGCCATCGGAAAACTAAATGATTGGCGTTGGAATGAGGAAAATCCATTCAGTATGTGGCTTGTACGAACCTAAAACGTGTTCGAAAAGTAAACAAAATTGAAAGAACCGGGATTCATGTTGAGCCACAGTTAGTTCAAAACAATACTTTATCTTACATTTTCGAGACTAGAAGCATTAAAAAGCTTCTGAATTATACGTCTTGAGAAAAATAGGCAATAGTTTCAACATTCTGTTTTAACGTCAAAATATCAACAATTTGGCAGCTCATGCCACTTTAACAACACACTTTTATTCCAATAAACACTTTCTGCAAATGTGAATATGGAATTCTGTAGACTTATTAAAGAGAGTTAATTTGCTTGTGATAATCCATTGTTGGAATAAATTACTTCAGTTTGAATTTCTTTCTATGAACATAACTCCTGTAAGAAATTTGAATTTTTAGTTAAGATGCAAACCCAAAAAAGGATTCTTAACCAATTTTCTCATTTATTTCTCACATATTTTTGGAAGAAACTCAACTTTGTTGTTTTAGCGGTAATTAGAAAACTCAAAGATCAGTTTCCGTGTGGAATTATCCTTATTTTAAGCAGGGACATGTACTTCTGGACGAAAATCAACTTAGTTCTTTTATCGTCAATTAGATAGTTCAAGCAGCTGATGGGTAGTTCCCGTGCATCTTTGGAATAGATTCCAATTGTGAAACACTTTGTGTCTTTCCCATATATTACAACAAAAAATGTGGCTTTATATATGTACTTTTAATAGTTGTAAGGCCATGGAATATGATTAATGAGATAGCTTTTGGCTGGGTTGTTTAATATAATAGATTCACGTTATATCGTTATACGATCTTCTCTTGCTGGAGACACCTGTGACAATCAACAGTTGCTTCTCAAATTAGACATACAGTAAGAGTAACGAGCAATGTGAAGATAACAAATTATTAGACTGCTTTCTGCCATGTTTGGTCTAAAACAACAACAATAGCGATTGCTCGATAGGATTATCGGTCGCTCGCCTCCATGCAGGAGTTAGGACACCCAATGAAAAGTCTCAAACTTTTAGAGTGCTTTTCGTAATGTTTTGAGTACTTGAATTAGCGGACTTCTTACCCTACTCGCTGTACATGTAATCTTCCAACTTAAATTGCATGGACATTTGGCCCAATGCACATGTAGCTGGTTTTATAAAAAAAGGTGTACACAATATGATCAAATGTGAATTCAGTTTTCAGTCCGATTACAAGTTAAATATTTTTGAACAATCTTCATTGTAAGCTTCAGTCTTTGAATAATAATGTTAAGCCGGTTCAGAAAATTCAATCTATTATTTCTTGCGTCTTCGTAATTGAAAGTGACATAAGCTGCCCAAATTTGGATATATGTGTATATGTTCCTTGAAACTTACTTTCGTTTATACCAGTGAACAAATCTCCTTTAACAAAGTCTTAAGAATTTTTAAGAAACACAAATTCAATGTGACTCCAGTTTGAATTATGTCCTGCACAAATTATCGTTCAAATGCATACAGCTTTTAACGGACTTTAGACAATTGACCTAGCTAGATCTATGTAACTACGACATGGATTATTTAGGGTTACCAGGTGATAGTTTGGCTCTTACTCTCCTTCCTTCACTTTCCTTACGATAACAGATGTTCTTGTCAGTGTGGACTAAGATGGATTACTTGAAGTAGACATGATAAACGTTACTGACCGAGCAATGTCCAGTTCACAGACGACAGAAATGTCAAAATAAACATCAATAAAAACATACAGTACATTTGTGTTTTTCTGAAGCCTTCAGGGAGTCTAGATCAGAAAATTGTGCTTTTATTTCCCTGGACTCTCGTCAATGTTTTTTGTTCTGTTTATGGAGCTGTACAAAACTGTTACATGTTAAAATAAATGTATACATTGAAGCTTGTACAACCTATGTTTTTTTGCGCCTACTTTATCTGGTTTTTAAATGCACTTTTTAAAAGACAGAAATCAAATTAAGCCCTATTATTAGTTAATTGCAAAATTGGTTGAAAACTTTCTGCCATTTTTCAAGAAAATGTAATCCAAAAAAAATAACAAGAATATTGTTACAGTCATAGACACAAATAAAAATATATCATATATAAGCAGATTTGCAAGAAAATGAGATCCTAGAAATAACAAGAATACTGTAGTAGGCATTTTCTGAAAGATTCAAAGCAAAAAACTTCATGAGAAGTAGTTCTAATGCTTAATGTTTTAATGCCACACTCAAGATTATTTTGCTTACATGGTGTGTTGCTAGGTTTAGTGTGGGGAGGAAAGTGGGATCTTTGCCCGAAGGAAACCCCTGACTTTTCGCAACTCTTACACATAGGGCATTCAAGCGAAAAACTGTTAGAATAGAACTTTCGAGTTTGGATATGCAACTACCAATAAAACTAACATACATTGAAACCAAAACCTTGATAAACCGAAACACTGTCCAAACTGACATACACTGTATTACCTCAATTTATTTGATCGATTGATGATTTACGCCACACTCTAAGATTATTTCACTTATATGGCGGCCTTGCCAAGTTTAGTGGGGAGGAAACCGGACTCATTGTCCAAAGGAAACCCCCGACCTTCGACGAGTACCTGGCAACTCTTCAGTATACAGTGATCGAGTTAAAAATCCTCTCAAATTTTTTTCAATTTTTATTTGGTCTAAGTGGGATTCGAACCAGTGACGCAGCGATGGGAGGCCTGTGTCTGGCTGAGGGACTATCACTCTAATTGGCCGAGGCGTCCCCTTCCATTTAAAATGCAGGCTATTTGCGTTAATAAACTGACACCCAGACACACATCCTTTTCTTTCCCAGCATGCTTTACCCAATAATAGGGTCAGTATATCAATAGCTTGAGTGCATTTTATAGGGAAAATAATTCATATTTATTTTCAATAAAGCTAGATGTTTCTACTAAATAAATCAATCACTAAATGGGTATAAGTTGTAAAGGGTCATCATTTTACCATTTTTATCTATAATGGGATGTCCCTATGCCTTTGTACAGCAAGACTAACATGCAAAGAGTGGTCTTTATGTTGATTTAAACGGCCATTGATCTTTCTTGGGCCTGCTTCTAAAACCTACTCATTATCCGCCTTTGTTACCGAGAGATGCATCTCCACAAGAAAAGTAATTACTTGCCAAAGACAACCTACGCCCTAGGGCCGTTCTGCGTTCGAGTACAAACCCCTAGAACCATAGCTTGTATTTAGTGAGAAAGATCTTTAAATTGTCTCCGGTTCAATCCCTAATGCTCTGGGATTATCAACAGCTTTTCATTTGTCCTGACAGGATGTGTTGAAATCCAAGAACAACAGGTCGTTCATAGAATTGTCTAAGGAATTCCCTGAAATAAACATGATAGCTATGTTATACATGCTGCTAACTTGACGATAAATATAACTTTACATTGTGGCTGAAATAAACATGATGGCTATGTTATACATGCTGCTAACTTGACGATAAATATAACTTTACATTGTGGCTGAAATAAACATGATGGCTATGTTATACATGCTGCTAACTTGACGATAAATATAACTTTACATTGTGGCTGAAATAAACATAATAGCTATGTTATACATGCTGCTAACTTGACGATAAATATAACTTTACAATGTGGCTGAAATAAACCGGGTCCACCTACGCCCATACTGGCAAGTAAAAATGGTTTCCAATCAATTGGTGCCTTTAATACGTCACATTTTGTCACAGTTAATGGTTTTATTTATTATCAAAGACATGCTGATGAATGCAAAAAAAATTGTAATTTTGATTGTGCAATAAATGTGAGTTGCTAATGATCTCTCACTAAGAAAAACAGTGAGTTGCATTGTGGGTAAAAATGAGCACTTAGCTAGGAAACTGTTTTATAAATACACAGCGTCTTTTTTTATGATTCCCTGTTGACCTTCACCTTAGAAAAAAATAAGAAGTGATCAATCTTGAATGAAAGTCAGATAGTCAGAACAATCCAGAATGCAACATACACGCAGCCAGAGAGGGCTTGAACAGCTAAACCAGGGCTATTTTCATTATTACAATAAAGGATCCGAATAAAACTCCCTATCCAGCGGTCCTTGGGAACTAGGAAAGTTACTGATGGCTGTCTGGAAACCTCTAAAAACATGATTGAAAAAGAAGAAAAAACCATACAGTACTACATTCAAACCTGTATATACGGAGACGTCTTTGGGGGGAAAAAAGATGTCGGTTTAGACAGGTATGAGTTTATCAAGGTGTCGGCGTACTCAAGTTTCATAGTAATTAAAATGTTTATTCTTAATGACTACTTCTCTGTTTATTGTAATATTTTGCTCAAACTTGTAATTAGCTAGATTAAGCTCATTTTTAGATGCATTTTACTACAGAAGGAAATTGGGTACACTGTTTGGTTGGACAGGGCTCTGGCTTATCAGTGTGTCGGTTAATTCAGGTTTTACTCTAATTAAAACGTTTATTCTTAATGACTACTTCTCTGTTTATTGTAATATTTTGCTCAAACGTGTCATTAGCTAGATTACGCTCTAATTGCAATATTGTCTAGAATTCTAGATAGCCTTGCCATTTAAACCCATATTACCTGGTTATAAATGGTTGTATGGATTCATTGATTGAAATTACACTTCTGTGTTTGAATCTACAGATTCTAACTTTATTTGTCTGTGAATTCAGGAATCTGACCTTTGCCCTGACTATAGTTTAGCGAAAAGTCGAGACTTGTTTCGACCAAACATTCAGATTGCTGGTAGAATCCATTAAAAAATTCTGATAAATTTTAACATGTAAAAAGGAAAAATGTTGTCTGTATTTTTCCCAATTGAAAGAAGGTTTCACATTTTTTAAAAATATTTAAGTTTTGTATTTTGAAATTGATCAGATAAGTACATGTACCTGCATTGTTAACTAACAACTGGTCTCAGAACTATTATAAACACCACAAGGGGTTTGAATCCCTGTAATGATGTTTAAATGAGCTAGTGGTTGAACTAAAGTAGGGAAGAAAATGGGAGAATGATTCAGTTTTTAGAAACAAAACAAGCCTTCCAATGAGTTGCTAAAAACAAAATACCTGGATCAGTGTAATTGACCAATTACTTGATGACGTCACTTGGAATTTACTCGCAAAGCATTTTGGGGGATTAAGGGATGTTCAAATTAATAATGTTACAAAATGCCGGAATGAATAATACTCTATCGAGAAGATGTAAGTTAACAGAAAAATGTGTGGATAAGAACACGTAATGTCATCAGTGTTATCCAAAAAAGTGATCCCTGAATCCCTGAACAAAATGGCAAACTGAGATACATGGTATACCGTTGCTAAATCTATCTGACATCATCCGGTTCTGCGGTAATGCAACTTAGAAGTTGGATGGTTTTGATCAATGATATGTTGAACTTCAGTTTTATAAGTAGTTATGCTTTAACACCAACATTTAGACATTTTAAAATAAATCTAAACTTACATGCTGTGCCCTGCATTTAATTTTATTAGTTTTGCTCATACAGTGAAGCCTATGTAAACCGGCACATTGATAAACTAAAACCCTGTCTTAACTGACCATTGTCATATTTTACTTCCTATTAAAATGCATGTTTAAAGAGGCATGAGCTGCCAAAATGTTGATATTTTGACGTTAAAACAGAATGTTGAAATTATTGGCTATTTTTCTCAAGACGTACAATTCAGAAGCTTTTAAGTGCTTCTAGTCTCGAAAAAGTATTGTTTTGAACAGTTGGACAGTTTTGGTTTTCCCCCAGAGTTGATGGTTTACACAGGTTTGACTGCAGTAAGCTCATGTAAATTAGCTTTCTTCACTATTGTCTCTCAGCATTCTGGGATTTGACCTTTTGCCCTGGCTAGTTTAGTGAATGGTCCAGACTTACCTTGACCAACCATTGCCTAACTAATGATATATTGGCATGTAAGTAATGTGTTACACCATTACGACTAATGGTTCAGAAAAATGCTGAAAGCTTTGAACAGCAGCTGTCTAGTAGCAGACTCATAAAGCAACCCTATTCAATGGATGCCAGTAGCTCCTGAGTTATGGTTTGTGGATGTTTAGGTTAGAATTTCTGCATTTTCCTGTTAAACTTGATTTACAATACCTTTATTAAAGTGGCGTGAGCTGCCAAAATGTTGATATTTTGTCATTAAAACAGAATGTTGAAATTATCGGCTATTTTTCTCAAGACGTAAAATTCAGAAGCTTGTGGATGTTTAGGTTCCAGTTTCTGCATTTTCGTATTAAACTTGATTTACAATACATTTATTAAAGTTGAACGCTGAATCTTTGTTCAGCCAGCTTGACTTTCCTGAACATTTTCTGAGTTTTATATATATATTTGAAATGCTACAATTTACCAACATTTTACCGGCTAAGTCAGTAGACAAGCCAAGCTCAGTTTTGAACTATGGCCACTGTCCTACACTGTATGTTATAATATGGGCTCTAGATAAAAATACATGCTCTTTAACCTTTTTTCTTGTAATTTTTTTTTTTGGGGGGGGGGGGGGGGGGCAATTCAGAATCCCCACAGTTTTATGAACTTTATCAATCAACAATAGATGCTATAATTAAGTATTTCTTCAATAATTATGGTCAATACAGATCTCACAAACTTTGTGATAGACAGTTATCCAAAAAGACCAGATAGAATCACAAAAAAAAAATCATTAAACCAAAACCATATGGAGATTATTTGTCTATATCCCATGTTGCATACGTATATGCTGTCCGAACCAAGATTACACAAAGTTTTTGTTCAGATCAGCTTTATTTAATAAATAGTATCCATTAATTTTAATAGCTGCTTTGTACTGGTTAACAAAAATGGACCATCACCTCAGTCTATGCATTGCCATTCTTTGTATAATTGCAAGCAATTTCTGCATTAGATACCCTTTAATTTCATCCCATTTAACTAGAAGACCTGGTCATTTTGTGTAAGCTTTTTTTGTCATTTTCTGTAAGCTTTTTGTGTCATTTTGTGTAAGCTTTTTGTTACTAATTTTAAACTATTCATGTCCTGTTATTATTATTTATGAACGCTAAAGCACACAGGAACATGTCCCTTTATTGATTGCGTGACCTTGTCTGTGTCTCTCTGGGCGCTAATATTTAATAAGTATCAATGTGCGAACAAAAAATGGAATTAATTCAAACTAAATATATCTTTTCTCTGAATATAATATTGAATATTGTTATTGTAATTGACAGCTTGGCACCATCATGTTTATTTCATAGCTGTTTAGTTAACATTGCAAATTTGCTTGCGGAGACAGCAGCTGACTTATAATAGGATGGTATTATTCCGATGCTACGAGCTCTGTCAGCTATAACAATAAGCGGCAGCTAATCTCAGGTCCCGTCAAACTAATAAAGGGATCATAGTTCAATGTGTGTATAGAATTACTGCTCATTTACTGTCAGTCCACCAGGGCTTTCTCATCCATTCTAAATGCCCTGGTGTGAAAGTGGTTTTTATCATGAGAAAAAGTTTCCAAATCACATTTACTGGCTCAAGACATAAAAGGAAACATAAGTGCAAAAGTTTGAACTTTATTTTTTTTATAAATGTCGCTTGTTTAGAGACTCATCACTCCTTAATAATTCAAACTAAATAATCCAGGTTAAAATGAAAATAAATATTCTGTCAATTTTTTGATTAAATTTGAAATTGATTTGGTTGATGATGACATTGTGTCGCATCTGGAAATATAGTGCTTTAGCTATTTTTTTTTTCCTGTGCCAAAATTTATCTTTTTTTGTCTTCTAGAAGTGGGGTAGGCAATTATACCTAAAAAGTTACTATGATCATGTATGCTTGTACATGAGTATTTCTTCAAATATAATATTCTTTGTTGGCTACACATGTAGTTTTGTGATCACATTGTCGTGAATGCAATATAATATACACAGGGAAACTCTTCTGGTCTAAAATAACCATGGAGACAAGTTTCTAGTTCCGTTAAAAGGGGGTATGTCACTGGCATGATAGTTTGTGTATATGTACATGTATGTTTTTTTTTTAGTTTTTTTTTCGCTGTACGATAATTTTTTGATCAGATTCATGTGAATTAGCGTACACACTACCCAACATACGACCTTAATGTTGTTGTACATGTCTGTTTGTAGATTTTGATGATTGGTTGTATTGACAATGTTGTTCAGACACGAGGCCCACTCAGATTCCCTCTCTGCTAATACCTAATAGATCATTTTATACACAGTAGTACAGATTTTCAATTTAGGCACGTTCCATTGGTATTTCTGGTAGGATGTTCTCTGCCAAGAATGACATGTTTCATCTTATCTCTGCCAATCTGACGGGCCATTTCATCAAATTATATTCAAATAACAAGGCTATCTCATAAATTGGATTTCACTCTAACAGTGTGTTGACAGAAGTCTGAAAACATTTTCCCACTTTTTCTCCAAATCAACCTCAGCGGTGTCAACAATTTATATAACTGAAATACTGTTGAGCAGGACGTAAAACCCAAATCACTCACTCACTCAGTCAACAATTTACTGTGCTTGACAAGAATACAAAGTTCACCAACATGTGCTTACACCTATTCAGCATGTATGATTGATTGGTTATTGTTTTGCGCCATACTCAAGATTATTTTACTTATAAATAACACTTATATACCTGGCAACTTACTTAAACAGTCAGTAGGGATCGCAAGTCTCATAAAAGATCGTACAAGATTTTTGTGACAGATGATGCTATTAAGAAGTTACCCAATTCCATTTGACGTATTTTGCGCTGTAACGTCACATGTAAACAACATGCTCCGTCCCCTGTGAAATGCACTGCCAGTGACGGCAAATTTCTAGAATTCCTCTAAGACTTTCGCCCCCTGTTTCAAAGGCGGAGGAAAAAGCTGTATTCACGTACCCCTTTGGTACCTGGCAAAAATACCATCCAAAACAATTTTTTTGAAGGTCGACCCAAGGCTTGTGAGATTTAGCACCAAACTGGATAAAATCAGAATCGGCATTCAAAAAACATTTGGGTATCGTAGTAAATTTGATTCATGGATTCTATTGGGCAAACGTCCAAGATTTTGTCATTCTTGATGAATATATCTGCTGGAGATTTCTGACGGAAGATAGCACAGTGATAAATAAGCCACTTCTAAATCCTGAAATTTACATTAATTCATACATGTGAGGCATGGGAATTGTGGATAAGTAGAATAACTTAAGTTTTATCTGATCTATTTGGCTCATCCCGAAAGACTTCAGAGTCGATATTCTTTCTCCAACTGTATGGTCATTGCAGATAACATTTCGTTGATATATTGATGTTTTACGCCGCACTCAAGATTCTTATCTTTCACTTATATGGCGGCGTTGCCAGGTTTAGTGTACCAGGGTTATTGCCCGGAGGAAACCCCCGAACTTCAGCGAGTACCGATCATCTCCTCCACATGTCTGAAATGTCTGGAACAAATCTTTTATATACACTGTAGTTTTCTTTTGCTGTCCGTGTCACAAATATTGGGTTTAATTTTTACTTAACAGCCAATGGTTTTACAAATATTTGACAAAAATGTTTTCATTACCATCAATACATCATATTTGAAATTCATCAATATTTCATATCATCAATACCAATGTTTAGTTTAGCTTCTATTTCAATATGTAATTTTTCAAGTCAGTGTGATAAATATTTGGTTATGTACCAGCTCCTCTCTTCAGTATAAATATTAGACTGTGAATATTTTGATGGATGAGGTACTGATTGAGTTATCATATGATGTCCAGTTTATTGATGATTCTGGTCAGTGACGACTTCCATCCAACATGGTGGTCATCCTCAGGGTGCAACCCTTCTTGTCTTATACACTTGTTGGTCATTGTCATATAACATTGTGTGTATGAAAAACATTTTGCTTTTTTTCTAACAGTAACTGTCCTCCAAATTAAACTTAAAAATTCAAACGTTCAATAAAATGATTCAAAATATCATCAACATTACCTTCGGAAAAAAAATACAAACTCTGCAGTTGGAATTGCTTTTTCTGAACTAAATAAAAATTTCCTTTAAATATGTTCCTAAGTTGGATTTGGCAAGAGTTCAATAAAGACTGATATGTGTAAATTGTGATTCTGATTGATGATATATCAGCTAATGGTCCCTTGTAGATATGACTATGACAGAAAATCTACATTTACGTTGATTTACTTTCCTCTGGAATGGCTTGTTATTGAAATAACTTAACTACCATAAATTCTCATGTGAAATCTCGTCTTCTGGTACGCCTCTCAGAAAGAACACGTATTCAACCTTATTCTGAATTTTTTTCTTGACAATTATATGTTTTTAATCTATTTAACAAATATTTGAATTTCTCTTCTTAAACAAATAAAAAAAAAAACAATTAAAATGTCACTAGTCAAAGTAATGGTTTCCAGGTACGTCAGAAGATCAGGGATTTCCTATGGGCAAATAGCCGAGTTTCCTCTCCCTCTAAACCTGGCAATGTTTTCATCACAGAGAAATAACGTTAAGGGTGGCATAAAACATCAATCAAACAACCACTAGTTAGTCGTCAGTATTTTACAAAGGGTCAGTTTCATACCCGGAAACTCACATTTTCAAATCATTAATACCAATGTTTAGTTTAGCTTCTATTTCAATATGTAATTTTTCAAGTCAGTGTGATAAATATTTGGTTATGTACCAGCTCCTCTCTTCAGTATAAATATTAGACTGTGAATATTTTGATGGATGAGGTACTGATTGAGTTATCATATGATGTCCAGTTTGTTGATGATTCTGGTCAGTATGGTCTTTATCTAAACACTCTGGTCAGTCCTCTGGTCAATTGACCTCTCTGATATGGATTGTAAACAGAATATTATTACCATAATATCCCCTCCCAATATCTTAACCCTTCCATCCAAGCTTCCTATATACATAATATAATAGAGGGATTGGTTTAATCAAATACGATCATTACTTCTATTTGGCTAATGGAACAAGTTCATGGCTTGTGATTCTATCAGATTTTAATACAGCATGGAGCCATTGTATGAAGAAATCTAGACATTGTATATAGCTGCTTTAATACAGCATGGAGCCATTGTATGAAGAAATCTAGACATTGTATATAGCTGCTTTAATACAACATGGGGCCATTGTATGAAGAAATCTAGACATTGTATATAGCTGCTTTAATACAACATGGGGCCATTGTATGAAGAAATCTAGACATTGTATATAGCTGCTTTAATACAGCATGGAGCCATTGTATGAAGAAATCTAGACATTGTATATAGCTGCTTTAATACAACATGGGGCCATTGTATGAAGAAATCTAGACATTGTATATAGCTGCTTTAATACAACATGGGGCCATTGTATGAAGAAATCTAGACATTGTATATAGCTGCTTTAATACAGCATGGAGCCATTGTATGAAGAAATCTAGACATTGTATATAGCTGCTTTAATACAGCATGGAGCCATTGTATGAAGAAATCTAGACATTGTATATAGCTGCTTTAATACAACATGGGGCCATTGTATGAAGAAATCTAGACATTGTATATAGCTGCTTTAATACAACATGGAGCCATTGTATGAAGAAATCTAGACGTTGTATATAGCTGCTTTAATACAGCATGGAGCCATTGTATGAAGAAATCTAGACATTGTATATAGCTGCTTTAATACAGCATGGAGCCATTGTATGAAGAAATCTAGACATTGTATATAGCTGCTTTAATACAGCATGGAGCCATTGTATGAAGAAATCTAGACATTGTATATAGCTGCTTTAATACAGCATGGAGCCATTGTATGAAGAAATCTAGACATTGTATATAGCTGCTTTAATACAGCATGGAGCCATTGTATGAAGAAATCTAGACATTGTATATAGCTGCTTTAATACAGCATGGAGCCATTGTATGAAGAAATCTAGACATTGTATATAGCTGCTTTAATACAGCATGGAGCCATTGTATGAAGAAATCTAGACATTGTATATAGCTGCTTTAATACAGCATGGAGCCATTGTATGAAGAAATCTAGACATTGTATATAGCTGCTTTAATACAGCATGGAGCCATTGTATGAAGAAATCTAGACATTGTATATAGCTGCTTTAATACAACATGGGGCCATTGTATGAAGAAATCTAGACATTGTATATAGCTGCTTTAATACAACATGGAGCCATTGTATGAAGAAATCTAGACATTGTATATAGCTGCTTTAATACAGCATGGAGCCATTGTATGAAGAAATCTAGACATTGTATATAGCTGCTTTAATACAGCATGGAGCCATTGTATGAAGAAATCTAGACATTGTATATAGCTGCTTTAATACAACATGGGGCCATTGTATGAAGAAATCTAGACATTGTATATAGCTGCTTTAATACAACATGGAGCCATTGTATGAAGAAATCTAGACATTGTATATAGCTGCTTTAATACAACATGGAGCCATTGTATGAAGAAATCTAGACATTGTATATAGCTGCTTTAATACAGCATGGAGCCATTGTATGAAGAAATCTAGACATTGTATATAGCTGCTTTAATACAGCATGGAGCCATTGTATGAAGAAATCTAGACATTGTATATAGCTGCTTTAATACAACATGGGGCCATTGTATGAAGAAATCTAGACATTGTATATAGCTGCTTTAATACAACATGGAGCCATTGTATGAAGAAATCTAGACATTGTATATAGCTGCTTTAATACAACATGGGGCCATTGTATGAAGAAATCTAGACATTGTATATAGCTGCTTTAATACAACATGGGGCCATTGTATGAAGAAATCTAGACATTGTATATAGCTGCTTTAATACAACATGGAGCCATTGTATGAAGAAATCGAGACATTGTATATAGCTGCTTTAATACAGCATGGAGCCATTGTATGAAGAAATCGAGACATTGTATATAGCTGCTTTAATACAACATGGAGCCATTGTATGAAGAAATCTAGACATTGTATATAGCTGCTTTAATACAACATGGGGCCATTGTATGAAGAAATCTAGACATTGTATATAGCTGCTTTAATACAACATGGGGCCATTGTATGAAGAAATCTAGACATTGTATATAGCTGCTTTAATACAACATGGAGCCATTGTATGAAGAAATCGAGACATTGTATATAGCTGCTTTAATACAGCATGGAGCCATTGTATGAAGAAATCCACACATTGTATATAGCTGCTTTAATACAACATGGGGCCATTGTATGAAGAAATCTAGACATTGTATATAGCTGCTTTAATACAACATGGAGCCATTGTATGAAGAAATCGAGACATTGTATATAGCTGCTTTAATTCAACATGGAGCCATTGTATGAAGAAATCTAGACATTGTATATAGCTGCTTTAATACAGCATGGAGCCATTGTATGAAGAAATCTAGACATTGTATATAGCTGCTTTAATACAGCATGGAGCCATTGTATGAAGAAATCTAGACATTGTATATAGCTGCTTTAATACAACATGGAGCCATTGTATGAAGAAATCTAGACATTGTATATAGCTGCTTTAATTCAACATGGAGCCATTGTATGAAGAAATCTAGACATTGTATATAGCTGCTTTAATACAGCATGGAGCCATTGTATGAAGAAATCTAGACATTGTATATAGCTGCTTTAATACAGCATGGAGCCATTGTATGAAGAAAGACAACATGGGACATTATAAAGAATAGTATTTTTGAACACAAAAACACACGGGCACAGGGAAAATCTTCTTGTCTAAAATAACAAAGAATAGTATTTGTGACTTGAAAATCCGCTAAGACAAGTTTTGAACTTTATAAATCTCAAGCATATCTTGTTCTAAATGAATTGATCTCTAGGTGCTGTATCCTATCCTGCAAATGGAGAGTTAGGGGAATTGCTCTTTCCAAACAGAGTATCAGACCTAAATTGGTCCTAATCCATGTACAGACATACACTAAGTCAAAGGATCTACGAGGTTCCCATTATATCTTATCTACTGGTCTGGGATATTCAGCAATTCGGCAGACAGAAATGTCATTATGACCGATGTCGAGATGGACAGTGGCTTATAAGTTTTATTCAAAAACAGCCTGATGCAGTTTAAAAAGTACACAAAAGGGACCTGTAAATGCAAAATACTGAACTTTCATTTTTTTTTTTTTCAGTCTGTAGAATTATCATCTCTCAGATGGATACACAAACCCACCTTGTGTTGTCAACCTGTATGTTGGGAGGTATTTTAATGTGGCGTCTTTGAAATGAGCTTAAGCTTCATCAGGGTGCAACACACAATAAACCTCATGTATAAATGTTTAGTAGTTAAATTTTGCTATTCAGTGGAAAAAAAACCCAAAAAACATCTGGGCTTTAAAAATAGGTGAACAATTTTTTTGTCTAACTTTTGTTTACCAGTCTTGTTTTTAGGGCTTATCAAAGTAAGCACTAAATTTTCTAAAATGAATAAAACCCAATTTTCAAGGTTTACACTAAATGCAAATTGTCAGCTTTTTAACACTACCTGTCCTAGAATGTACATTAAAGTTGTGTTTAGAAGTACATGAAACTTGGGACTGGAATCAATGTGTATTTGTCCTAGCCATTTATTGTTTTATATGTGTTCTGCCCCTTTTAGTTTTGTGATGAGCATTAAACACACATATTGCCCTGATAGTAAGATATTGCAGGGGAAAAAATGTAGAATTTTTGAATGGTCCACTTTTATTCAAACAGCAGTTTGATACGCTTCCTCAATAACAGGATATGTAAGTCTCCGAAAGCCATGAACAAGTCCAGGCAAGACTAACTTTGATTGCTTTCTGCTTGACCCGGTCATAATTGTTGTTGCGTCAACCTTTCGTTTCTTTGTCTTTTCATGGGAAAATGTAACACACTCTACCTTACAATTAATTTAGAATACAACAGTTTCTGACTGAATGGTGTTTCATAATTGGCAATTCTTCCACCTGGCTGTGAGATGGTCAACCTTCTAAATTACTTCATATATTCAGGTGTGTCTGACTAAATGGCGGCTTTGTTCTTTTGTTCGCAGATTCTACCCACTATTTTACCCTCGACAAACTTTTTACCATCAGAAATTTTCTCCAAACATGGAGACATGTAAACATGTTTACTCCACCATGACAGTACAACATATCAAACATACCCACAAGGCAATACAAGTTTCCTGTTACATAAAAGTATGGGTGGTGTACCTTTGCCAGATGATATAAAATAAGGATTAACCATCTGGATGTAATACAACCAGACATTTCCTATACATTTGTCCTTTCCTCTGGAACTTTATTCCCGCCGTTTCCATCGGATATACTTTATAGTATATTCAATAAAATGTTATGCCATGGTGAATAAAAACCAAACAAACAACGAGGTGTTTTGTCTTTCCAGATATTGCCTCAGTCGTATTTGACCCCATCGGACATTTACCCCACCAGACATTTACCCCACCAGACATTTACCCCACCAGACATTTGCCCACTAGACATTTATCCCACCAGACATTAAAATTATGCCCTGATAGTTATTGCCTCAGCAGAATTCGCCTACATTTCCCAGACATTTAAACATCAGACATTTTTTCATGTCAACTCTTACCGCTTGAGATATTTGCCCTGATAGTTATTGCCTCACAAGAGTTCGCCTACATTTACCAGACATTTAAATATCAGATAACTAGACATTTACCTTTGTAGGTTTTGGTTCCTCTAGAAATTTTCCGTCATAAAATACATACATTGGCTGCTAGACACAATTGCATGTCTTTGGTTTGTTAGTGTCTTTAAGAAAGTGAATATGACAATGCATGCTTTTTGTGGGATTACATTTTCTTGAGAAAAGGGCAGCAGTTCTTCCACCAACTAAGATACATGTATTGTGACTACTTGTAATTACCGTGAGGTTCTCAGTGTTCAGCTCATGTACATTGCCTTTGAGTGTGTGAATAGTTAATTGCATTTATCTGTAATACCCTATAGTCTGTTAGCTATTAATCATGTAGTGGCGAGAACTTCCCCTCTTCATACTTATAATCACTCTGATCTATGTACATGTATATTAGCACCCAGTTACATCTTCATTCTGTCAGTGAGCCCCAACCTACCACTTTGGAGCTGGAAATCCCATGATTGGTTGATGTTTTATGCCGCACTCAAGATTATTTCACTTATATTGCAGCATTGTCAGGTTTACTGGGAGAGGAAACCAGGCGAGTACCTGGCCACTCTTCCACATACGGGGTAATCCCAGGATGTCCAAAAAAAAAAAAAATGTCTTTCTGGGTTTACATCTAGCTCTTGGATAGTACCATTTATTCCATACATTTCTTCAAACTAATTCTAAATTTTTTTATATTAATCTATAATTCCTATCAAAAGTTGTTCTTTGCCAGTATACACCATACTCAAAAAACTAATAACTTAAAAATCGACTATTCGATCGACAGAATTGTGAAGAGATGCAGAAACTGAGGTTGTTTCTCAAGACATTACGTCTGACGTAACTTTTCACCTGGTTGTAACGTAATGTTGATGGTACTGTTTATGTTGCCATGACAGTTAAACGATTTATGAACAGGATTTAAAGCTGGTTTGTGTTTGTTTATGGACTAAATGTATATTTGAAAAACATCAGTTGAAACGAAACAACCTTCGCGTTAGTTCCCTGGTTGTCAAAAAAAAAAAATGGGGAGGAAATATGCATATTTTCCGTATTTTTCGTAACTACTCAGAAAAATGACGTCATACACGACCTGCGATGTGTACAAACTGCCACGAAGACGTACTGAGATAGCAGGAATCGTTTATTACGTCATCGATGTGAGGGTACGTACACAACGGAGGTCGTGTTTGACGTCATAAGTCTCTGAGATAATTAACTTTTGTAAGCATTGAATTTTGTATGTGCTGCGACCGAAATTTAATTTTCTTTTTGGTCAGACTTTTAAAGTACATGTTCTACAACATAACTAACGCAAATTAGAGAATATTTCTAAAAGCTGTTCATAAATCCTTTAAATTTTGTATGTGCTGCAACCGAAATTTAATTTTCTTTTTGGTCAGACTTATAAAAGTACATGTTCTACAGCACACTTAACCCAAATTAGAAAATATTTCCAAAGGTTGTTCATAAATCCTTTAAGCCTTGCAGTAGACTAATGTCCGGGTATAAATGTTTTGAGAAACAGTCCCCGAGTCTGACATATGTTGTCCTTAATTCCCCAATTGAATATCTATCAGAGTATTGTAACTCAATTCTGATTATTGTCCAGCTCTGCAATAATTGAATTTGGGCTGGAAAGTCTTCTGTAATTTAAACCTTCAGGCTCCGTGATGAACGAGGCTTCATCAAGAAGAACCCTCATACCAACCCAGGGTTGCATCTCATTTGCTCTTATACTGGACTAAATACTCCAAATAACTACTGAAGAATGAAAGTCGCATTAGCGTCCCAATTGCTTATATTTTTACTGTAAAACAAAATTTTGAAATTATTAGCTATTTTACTAATGAAGTACATTTTGCAAATTTTAAAATTATCAGCTAATTTACAAATGAAGTATATTTACTTGTAGTACTAAAAATCTCAAGAATATATGTTAGAGTATTATTTTTGACTAACTTTGGCATAAAATGAAGGATTATTTGTGCCGTTTATTAAAATTTCATTTTCTTTTCGTACACTATTTCATCTTGCGCAGGCCCGGTTTCCTTCCCTACTAAACCTGCCAACCCTGCCATATAAGTGAAATTATCTTGAGTGCAATGTAAAACATCAATCATACTGTTTTCAAAATCTCAACTTAAATATCCCTGTGTCAGTCTTAAAGATTTTTGCTGTACCGGCAGAGCAACTGAGGCCATGTGTATTAAATCAGAAAAAGATGTTACTTGTATATGTTTAGGTTTTTTGTTCATTGAGTGAATGTTTTCAAAATGGAGACTTTGTGTTTTGTGTTAAGACTAAGTTCACATGTATTCACATATTACATAAAAAAAACACATTAATTAAACTACAATGATATACCTCTTTTTAACACAATTAGAAACTTGTATCCATGGTTATTTTAGACAAGAAGATTTTCCCTGTGCCCGTGTGTTTAAGTGATCATAATTAAACTACAATCTATGAGTTGATTATGAATGATTAGGAATAAGAAACATCTCTTGGACTATAAAAGTTATCCAGAGTGTTTCTTCAATTGTTTTGTATTGGCAAGGTCTGTTGAAGATGAAAACTTGAGAAGATGTTTACACCTTTTTTCACAAATCATCTTTTTCTTTCAACAGTTTTCTGGCCCCATTATTGATACCCCTACCCCTCTCCCCACTCTTTCAACCAGTTTTACACCCCTAACACCCTGACCAAAACACATAGGACAACTTGTAATACTTTGTACATGATAATGTTTGATATGAGGATTTGGTGTGCTGTAATTTCTGATGATGAGAGTAGCTGCTCTCTTAAAAGCTCATATTAAATATCACCATCTACAAAGTAGTATAAGTTGTCCTAAATGTTTTGGTTTTATTGAAGCAGCTCCATGGAAGAATCTTTAAAGAATAAGTAATTTTAAGTTAAAAACCAAATAGGAGTATTATTTTGTGCATGGCCATTTTGTGCATCAGCCAAAAAGATTTCTGGCTCAAAAACTTATAAAAATCAAGGCATTCCGTTTACAGAAATTAATTAGCTTGGCATCTTAGTTGACATCTGATGTGTACAATATCATTGTTATATCGTCATACAAGACAAATGTCGAGTCAGTGCGTCTTAGTGATTGGTCGAAATGATGACGAAAGTGTTCAAAAGTCCAGTATGACGCCAAATACAAAGATTTATCCCTCCTGATATATAATTTTTATTTGCTTGAATTTGTTGTACAACATTTATTTTTATTTTCATTGGTCAATTTATGAATGATAACTTTCTTCTACTCCTTGATTGGAATGTGATTTAGTCAGTAGTGATTACCCCTAAAAATGTAGTTTCATATTGACAATATTTCAGCATTTGTTGTACCATCTTCAGGGGAACAAATGATGTATAAAAATATTAATCTACCAACCTATTTCATTTTAATGGTTGTATGTGTTGGCAAAAGTCAATATTTACCGTAAAAAAATAACATTATAGTAGTATATGTCAATTTTCAGACCTATAAATGCTGTCAAAATTAACATAATCGACCAACCGATTTTATTTTATTAGTTTTCTGTATTTGTTAAAGTCAAAAGTTATAATAACTATTTTACTTAGCTGTATGTGTTTGTACAATTCAATTTAAGGACTATTATCTGCTGTAAAGAACATCTTTCAGTTTAAGCTGGCCAATAAGCTGGCCAATAATCTGTTTAAAAAATGTTTGGTTTTATCTTGATCATCAGTGAAATTCACTTCTCTGAATTTGAGTAGTTTCTCTCGTTTAACCAATTTTTCAACTTACGTGAAGTAAGACCGTCTTTTTATTCTTCTAGGATTGTTTGAGTTTTAACCGTTCAGAGTTAAGAAAATTTAAATGATTGGGCTTGCTCTGGTAGTTAACTTACCATAAATCATTTTTAGTTCTGGTTAAAAATAAAATTATCATATACCTGGAAATCAAGTTTGTAATCTAAATAAAGAAAGAAAAAAATCTAAAACTGTCTTACCTGTCAAAATGAAATTGCAATCAACAGGTAATCCTGCAGAGATTATCTCCTACATCTCATCAATAAATGGACAGAGGTAACAGATTTCTCAGATTAGCTCTCAGCAGTTTAGGAGAGTGTCCACCATCCTATGGTTTAGTGTAGTACTACTGAGAGGAGGCTTCTACTCATAACTGAACTCTGTTTCATCTCTTAGTTCTCCGTCAAGACACAAGCTCTTGTCTGATTGGTTGAGGATTCATGGTCCTGAACCAGCCTGTTTGCGCTGCAGCTCTGTATTGATTATACTCTCTAACACGCACACATGCCTACTCAACACACTCTATGCTACTCTATTGAATTATTCCAACTTTTTTGTTTTATCAAAGCCTTGTTTTGAAATCATATTGAGTTATATTTCAACTTAGGTAATCTTACTTTTTCCTATAAAATTTGTATTTATTATTCTGATATTCACCTTTTTTAACTCATTGTTTCTGGGAGTTTTATTTAGTTTTTTTTAAAGATTTTAAGATAAAACCCTGTGTTTTTTTTATTTTGTAATTTATTAATTAAAATAAATGTGGATGAAGGAGAAAACCAGCTTTTATGAATTGCTTGATGCTATAAAGTTTATTTATTTATTTATTTTTGGGAATTGTTAGCTAACCTGGCCAGTAAATACTGTGATGTTTTATGCTGCAATCGTGTTTATTTTTTAGCCCGCCATCATTCTGATGGAGGGCTATTCAAATCGCTTTTCCGTCGTCCGTCCGTTAACTTTTCGCTTGTTACCTTTATTCCAAGAAAACTACCAGTTCAATCTTAATCAAACTTAACATACATCATCACCCTATGGTCTAGTTGTGCACCGTACATTTTCATGGCCACCAGGGGCAATATTTTTTTTGTTACCTTTATTCCAAGAAAACTACCCGTCCGATATGCACCGTACATTTTCATCTCATTTGCATATTCTATATGGTCGCCAGGGGGTCGATATTTGTTGTTGTTGTTACCTTTATTCCAAGAAAACTACTGGTTTGATTTTGACAAAACTTGGCCCACATTATCTCCCTATGATCTAATTGTGCACCCTACATTTTCATCTCATTTGCTTATCAAATATGGTCACCATGAAGCAATGTTGTTTTTTAACCAAATTTGAATGAAACTTGTTATCATTATTCCAAGAAAACTACTGACCTGATCTTAACCAAACATGACACACATCAGCCACCTAAGTTCTAACTCTGCACCGTATATTTGCATCTCATTAATATATTGAAGATGGCTACCAGGTGGCAATGTTGTTTTTAACCAAAATTTAAAAGGGAGCTTACTTTGTAATTCACAATTTAATTTTCCTCAATTTATCTCCCTGGAATAAGATTTTTTTATGTAGGCCCAATATCACATAATATATACACTATATGCAATGGCGTCCCCAATTCCTATATCCAGTTATTGCTGTAACAATCTTTAATATGGATAGATGACCGCAGGCGTTAAGATTGGCAAAAATAAAGCATCGTTAGCAATTACCCCCAACCCCCCCCCCTATCCACTGAAGATTAGAGTCTTGGTTTAAACAATATTTATTTCCAAATAGAATAGAAATGGATTGACGAACAGACATAATGCCCATGTTAATGCCTTTCTGAGAGTCCCAAAAACATTTCTGACTGTTTTTCACTCGAACGACCTATGTGTGATGGTTTGCCAGTTACCACCGGAAGGACGTGGGTTTCCTCCGGGCATAGGGCCCGGGTTCCTCCCACAATAAAACTGGCAACGCCGCTATATAAGTGAAATCATCTTGAGTGCGGCGTAAAACACCAATCGATCAATCAATCTGAGAATCTTACATTTGCATCCTCCCTCCCTACACCTCAAAACCGAAACCACCCACTCATAAATCTGTTATTACAATCAGATAAGATCATTGATTTCGAAACAATCAAGACATAATAGTTGGAAAATTTGTATTCAACAACTATAGTTGTACAAAATCACTTGTTACACAAAGATAATTTCATCTTATGACTATTTTAGTCATGCTTTCGAATGAGGAGGGTTAGGTGAATCATAGTGTAAAGCGATGGATCAATTTAAACCAATTTTTATTTTGTTTCTTTCTGAGTTTGTTTGACATTTACAATATGACTGGGTGTAAAAGTCTAAATGATATACCCCGTTTTAACACAGCCAGAAACTTGTCTCAATGGTTATTTTAATCAAGAAGATTTTCCCTGTACCAATATGTGTTTTAGTGTCAAAAATACAATATAAATATGAATGACTTCTACCTTGAGATTTGCTGTGGACTTATTAATGCATCATAGTGTGAAGGACTTTGAGATTTTCACCATACCCGTTAGTAAGGAACATTGATCATGTCTTTGTTTCCCCCAGATTACTTATCTGTTTAAGGTGGATACTTAATATGCTATATCTGATAGAAAATCGTATTTCTATTTTTATGTAACATCAAACAAACTCTTTCTGGATTTAGAAAGAGTTTGTTTAATGTTATACTTCCAACTTCTATATGCCCCTCAAACAAGTTATTTTTATGTAAGTTCAAAAAAAAAACACCCACTTTTATGGATGATCTTTTTTTTGGATGGTTTCCATTATTTTTCTTTTTTAGCCATTTCATTGAAAGTTAAATAATGTCAAATATGACATCAACTGTGAACAACACTAATTATTTACGATTTTGTTAACTGTATTGCTGCTGATAACCAAACCTCTGGGAAATTATTGACTTATTTGCTTACTTAGTTCCTATTCAATCCTAACTTTTCTTGATTTTTTTCATTGATTTTATATAGTTTTAACTTAAAGTGGCATGAGCTGCCAAAATTCACACTTTTCTCATAATTTCTGATCGTCACCACAGTAAGAGGCTTTGAAGGCCATCGAAAAACTAAATGATTGGCATTGGAATGAGGAAAATCCATACAGTATGTCGCCTGTACGAACTGAAAACGTGTTCGAAACGTAAACAAAATTTAAATAACCGAGACGACCATTCATTCATGACTAGAAGCACTAAAAAGCTTCTGAATTATACGTCTTGAGAAAAATAGCTGATAATTTCAACATTCTGTTTTAACGTCAAAATATCAACATTTTGGCAGCTCATGCCACTTTAAGATGTTTGTTGCGAATATAGAACTGATCCGTCACCTACAACAGCAGGACAAATGCCCCGTTTCCATTTGAAGACAATCATTCTATTTTTGCCAAAAATAGGGGTTTGATGAAAGTTTGCCTTGTTAATAAAACTAAGAAATCAGCAGACTGTTTGTACAAAAATCGTTACCCTTGAAAACAAAGAACCATTTCTGTATTCTAAATTTTCAGTCTTGTCTCAACCTTTATAAGAATGTTTCTTTTCCATCTTTTAGGGCTGTATTGCTACCTAGCCCAGTTTGAATGTGGTTAGATTGCCCATATTGGTATTTGGTCTTGCTATGAAATCCCAGCCTTTGGCCTTTTCCATATTTTTTCTCTTGTCTTAGGAGACATTGGTACTTAACTGACCCGGTTGTATTGGTGATAAACTGAGACTGGTTATATGTCATCCCTTTAGGGCTGCTAACACATTCTTCCACATTTTTTCTCTTGTCTTTGGAGACATTGGTACTTAACTGGCCTGGTTGTATTGGTGATAAATTGGGACTGGTTATATGTCGTCTCTTTAGGGCTGCTAACACATTCTTCCACATTTTTTCCCTTGTCTTTGGAGACGTCTGATTGTATTGGGGATAAACTGAGACTGGTTATATGTCATCCCTTTAGGGCTGCTAACACATTCTTCCACATTTTTTCTCTTGTCTTTGGAGACATTGGTACTTAACTGGCCTGGTTGTATTGGTGATAAATTGGGACTGGTTATATGTCGTCTCTTTAGGGCTGCTAACACATTCTTCCACATTTTTTCCCTTGTCTTTGGAGACGTCTGATTGTATTGGGGATAAACTGAGACTGGTTATATGTCATCCCTTTAGGGCCGCTAACATAGCTAATCAAGAAGACTCTATGTTGATCCAAGCCAGACACAGCAGAGTGTTAAGTCTTGTGAAGCTATAACCTGGAACAGTTAGCAAGGGTTTCATAAGGGACATTGGTCTCCCTGGTGTGTCACAGGTACAAGTTGTGAAGCCATAACCTGGAACAGTTAGCAAGGGTTTCATAAGGGACATTGGTCTCCCTGGTGGGTCTCAGGTACAAGTTGGCTCTGAAAGCCTAGTTATGTAAGCACAATACTACACCTGTCTGTATCATGGTTTAATAACACCTGAAGAATTAATTTATCCCTACAAGTGATATCTTCTCTAATTTCAGATTGACTTTATTGAACTTTTGTATGATGTCTCCAAAGAGCATTTGGAGCAATTTTGTAGAAAGATAAATTTGATAATGACAACATTTAAGTTATGTTTGAACAAGTCTCAATTGATCTTTTCTTTTTTCTTGGGCCAGTATTGCAACCTAAACCAGTTTGAATGTGGTTAGATTGCGCACATTTCTGTCTGTTATTCTCTTGCAATCCAAGCCCTCCACTTCTTGTTTTTTCTGCTTTCTTTGAAGACGTCTGGTTGTATTGGTGATAAATTGGGACTTGTTATATGTCGTCTCTTTAGGGCTGCTAACACATTCTTCCACATTTTTTCTCTTACCTTTGGAGACATTGGTACTTAGCTGACCCGGTTGTATTGGGGACAAACTGAGACTGGTTATATGTCATCCCTTTAGGGCTGCTAACACATTCTTCCTTATTTTTTCTCTTGTCTTAGGAGACATTGGTACTTAACTGACCCGGTTGTATTGGGGATAAACTAAGACTGGTTATATGTCGTCCCTTTAGGGCTGCTAACACATTCTTCCATATTTTTTCTCTTGTCTTAGGAGACATTGGTACTTAACTGACCCGGTTGTATTGGGGATAAACTGAGACTGGTTATATGTCGTCCCTTTAGGGCTGCTAACACATTCTTCCACATTTTTTCTCTTACCTTTGGAGACATTGGTACTTAGCTGACCCGGTTGTATTGGGGACAAACTGAGACTGGTTATATGTCATCCCTTTAGGGCTGCTAACACATTCTTCCATATTTTTTCTCTTGTCTTAGGAGACATTGGTACTTAACTGACCCGGTTGTATTGGGGATAAACTAAGACTGGTTATATGTCGTCCCTTTAGGGCTGCTAACACATTCTTCCATATTTTTTCTCTTGTCTTAGGAGACATTGGTACTTAACTGACCCGGTTGTATTGGGGATAAACTGAGACTGGTTATATGTCGTCCCTTTAGGGCTGCTAACACATTCTTCCATATTTTTTCTCTTGTCTTTGGAGACATTGGTACTTAACTGACCCGGTTGTATTGGGGATAAACTGAGACTGGTTATATGTCATCCCTTTAGGGCTGCTAACACATTCTTCCACATTTTTTCTCCTGTCTCAGGAGACATTGGTACTTAACTGACTCGGTTGTATTGGGGATAAACTGAGACTGGTTATATGTCATCCCTTTAGGGCCGCTAACATAGCTAATCAAGAAGGCTCTATGTTGACCCATGCCAGACACAGCAGAGTGTTAAGTCTTGTGAAGCTATAACCTGGAACAGTTAGCAAGGGTTTCGTAAGGGACATTGGTCTTCCTGGTGGGTCTCAGGTACAAGTTGTGAAGCTATAACCTGGAACAGTTAGCAAGGGTTACATAAGGGACATTGGTCTCCCTGGTGTGTCTCAGGTACAAGTTGGCTCTGAAAGCCTAGTTATGTAAGCACAATACTACACCTGTCTGTATCATGGTTTAATAACACCTGAAGAATTAATTTATCATGCAATAAGTGATATCTCCTCTAATTTTAGATTGACTTTATTGAACTTTTATAGGATGTCTCCAAAGAGCATTTGGAGCAATTTTGTAGGAAGATAAATTTGATAATGACAGCATTTAAGTTATGTTTGAATAAGCCTTAGGCTATCTTTTTTATTTTCTTGAGCCAGTATTGCAACCTAAAACAGTTTGAATGTGGTTAGATTGCCCACATTTCTGTCTGTTATTCTCTTGAAATCCAAGCCCTCCACTTCTTGTTTTTTCTGCTTTCTTTGGAGACGTCTGGTTGTATTGGTGATCAATTGGGACTGGTTATATGTCATCCCTTTAGGGCTGCTAACACATTCTTCCACATTTTTTCTCTTGTCTTTGGAGACATTGGTACTTAGCTGGCCCGGTTGTATTGGTGATAGACTGAGACTGGTTATATGTCATCCCTTTAGGGCTGCTAACATAGCTAATCAAGAAGGCTCTATGTTGACCCATGCCAGACACAGCAGAGTGTTAAGTCTTGTGAAGCTATAACCTGGAACAGTTAGCAAGGGTTACATAAGGGACATTGGTCTCCCTGGTGTGTCTCAGGTACAAGTTGGCTCTGAAAGCCTAGTTATGTAAGCACAATACTACACCTGTCTGTATCATGGTTTAATAACACCTGGAGAATTAATTTATGCCAATAAGTGATATCACCTCTAATTTCAGATTGTCTTTGATGCAATTTTGTAGAGAAATAAATTTGATAATGACGTACAGCCTTTAAAGTGGCATGAGCTGTTTTTAGTTTTTCGATGGTCTTCAAAGCCTCTTACTGTTGTGACGATCAGAAATTATGAAAAAAGTGTGAAATTTGGCAGCTCATGCCACTTTAAGTTATATTTTAATAAATCTCAATTGATCTTTTCTATTTTCTAGGGGCAGTATTGCAACCTAACCCAGTTTGAATGTGGTTAGATTGCTCACATTGTTGTCTGTCATTGCCTTTAAATCCCAGCCCTCGGCCTCTTCCATGTTTTTTGTGCCCTTGTCTTTGGAGACGTCTGGTTGTATTGGTGATAAATTGGGACTGGTTATATGTCGTCTCTTTAGGGCTGCTAACACATTCTTCCACATTTTTTCTCTTGTCTTTGGAGACATTGGTACTTAGCTGGCCCGGTTGTATTGGGGATAAACTGAGACTGGTTATATGTCATCCCTTTAGGGCTGCTAACATAGCTAATCAAGAAGACTCTATGTTGTTCCATGCCAGACACAGCAGAGTGTTAAGTCTTGTGAAGCTATAACCTGGAACAGTTAGCAAGGGTTTCATAAGGGACATTGGTCTCCCTGGTGTGTCTCAGGTACAAGTTGGCTCTGAAAGACTAAATTTTCTGATTAATGCTCACTCTATAATAATAATACCAGCACAATTTATTTATCCATTAAAACCCTAAAAGAATATTAGATTGTCCCCTTTTTAAACTAGTCTCCGAGATTATTTATTTTCGTCATGTTAGAACTTAAAACTCTCAGCCATATATGTAATGACAGTAAAATTTGTGTAATTAAATGCTTACGACACTCGCGATCCCTATACCATTTTAATATGTAACAGAAATGAAGCAAGTAATTATTTGTCATATGGCATCTTGCGTCAAAGGCATGGATACTATACTATTTGCTGGGAATAGCTGTTGAACTTTTTTCTGTAAAGAGTAAACAAAAATTAAAAAAAAAAAAAAGGAAATTGTGCAACACAGGATGTTTTTCAATTGTAAGGATTTTTTTCTGATTTGTGTAGAAATTAGGTTGCCAACTTCAGAGCCTAGTTGAACGTTCTTTTAGCAGCCTGCAGATGACATTAAGTTGTCTAGGTACCCCAAGGCAGACTTTATTATTACCACAGGAAATTGCTACTATTTTTTCTCAAGGCTAGGAAATGGAAATGTGATCCTTGTTTGAAAAGGCGTTATTTACTCCCTTTTAACTGCAAACTAAACATCTCTCGGAAATACAAAAAGGTGTGAAGATTTTCACAGCACCGATATTACCAGTGTCTCATCAAGCCTTCAGACATTTCCTATTCTAAGACGTGAAAATCAATGTAGGTTATAGACGACTTTTATCTAATGAATTCCTAAAGACGTGAAAAACGAATGTCACTTTTAATGAAAATAGTCACACCTGTATGTATAAGAATAACACTATCAGATATTTTATGGGACATATGCACTCATCATTGAGTTTTAAATTGATGTGGGTTGATCAATGTTAAGGTTGATTGATTGATGTTTAACGCCATAGTCAAGACCATTTCACGTCCGCTGTATATAGGGACATAACCAGGTTTAGTGATGGAGGAAACCAGAATCTGTGCCGGAAGGAAAGGTCGTATCTTTGACGGTTTCCTGGCAACCTCTCTAAATTGGCAATCTTTCCTTTTGTGTAGATTGATTGATTGATGTTTTACACCATACTCAAGATTATTTCACTTTTATGGCGGAGTTGCCAGGTTTTAGTTGGGGAGCAAACCAGGCTCATTGCCCGGAGAAAACCCCCGACCTTCAAAGCATTTGTGTAGAAGAACTAGTGGCTAGGTGGTTATAAGACAGCTGGTATTAAGTGTTGTGGGTTGATGGGAAGCTAGTTCCGCTCCAGCTTCGTCGAAGAATGTCTCTAAAAAGTATTATCTAAACGTGCAATGTGCCATAAGACATTTGTTTTTTTAATCACGCTCTTTAGTCCAAATCATTACCATAAGGATTAAAATAATGCTGAAAACAAAGCGATGTTAAATCGTCTCTAAATCCTTCTTAAGTCCAAAGGCAATAACAATAAAAAAAAGATTCAATTAATTATGTGTTATATCTAGCACGGTTTTTAAACTGCCTAAAGACCTGCCAATACTACATGTATGATGTATGAAAAAATATAAATTTTAAACACTAAACTAGATTCACTGATCCTATGTTGTTTTAACACAGCACTAAAGAGAAGTTAAAAAGGCATATTCTGTGTTTAAGTTGTGAAAAGAAAATTTCAAAGCTGGCTGCCAAAATGTTAATATTTTGAGGTGGAAACAGAATGTTGAAATTATTGGCTATTTTTCTCAAGATGTACAATTCAGGAGCCGTTTAGTGCTTCTAGTCTCGAAAATGTACGATAAAGTATTGTTTTGAAGTAACTTTGGCTTAGAATGAATGAATGGTCGTCCCGGTTATTTAAATTTTGTTTACTTTTCGAACACGTTTTCGGTTCGAACAGGCCAAATACTGTATGGATTTTCCTCATTCCAACGCTAATCATTTAGTTTTTCGATGGCATTCAAAGCCCCTTACTGTCGTGACGATCAGAAATTATGAAAAAGTGTGAATTTTGGCAGCTCATGCCGCTGAAAAGCTATCATTTAAAAGGAAATAGATGGGCTAACAAAAGAATTGATTAATTATCTCTGAAAAAAAATCTTTGATTTCCTGATAGTTTTAAATTGAATTTCTTTGTTTTAAGCTTTTTTTCTTTCCTGTTTTGTAGAACTCCTCTTAAAAATATTAAAAAAAAATGTTGGGGGGTTATTATTTATTTAATCAAGTCAGTAGTTTTTGAAAATAATACATTCTTTTTTAGTAAAACGCCTTGATAAAGTCTCGGAAATATCTCTGAAGCGTGCTCTTTTGGTTATAGCTTTTAAGAGGATTTAAATTTCATTTATTAATAAAAGATTTCTTGCTGTTGAATTCAGGTTGGGTTTTTTTGTGTGTGATTTTCAACCCGTAATGGTTATTTTGCTTCCAGCCTAAAGTCAATGATGCAGCTTACTTCAACCGTTTATTGAACATTTTAGTTGACTTTTATAATCCATTCCTTTAAGGTATTGCTACTTACATTTGAAAGCAGACATTTTTTCCACAGTAAATAGAGTATATTAATTAGTCACTGAATTTTTCAATGATATTATGCAATCGTTTCCATTATCATTTACAGATTACCATTATTTTATCCATGCGCTTAGCGACGATTAACAAACCAAAAACCAACCGATAAAATGTGAAAGCCGTTTCCATTGACTCAGCGACAATGTACAGCATGGCTATTGATCATTTTTTCTAATAAATTTATTTTATTTAGAAATATTTTTCTTAAAATGGCAAGAACTTTCAAATATATTGAAATTTTGTTGAAACAGTATTTGAGCTGAGTGAGAGTTTAGATCAGAGGATCCTTTTTTTTTTAAATCTATTGAAAACAATTACAACTGGATGTTTAGTGTAGTTGCTAACAGCTTTAATAACTGAGTTAATCCATGTTGCATGCTGAAATATATGTTGACCTCAGTCTCGCCTGCAGGCAATTTATCCACAATTTTTTGTTTCCTGTTATTGGAGATTTTATCGGGATTATTTAGTACCCAATACCGTGTGTACAGTAGAAATAGTTTTTCTAACAACATTAGATAATTAAGATTTCAACAGACCAAGTTTTATTTCGTCGTCAGAACCCACGATTAAAACTGCCGCTCACGCTCAGTTTTACCTGTGGGCAAACTAGAGGAGAAAACATCGTTTCTAATTTGATATGCAGTTTTATACTTTGATTGGTTTCACACAGTTTTTTAGTGCAAATTTGACCAATAACAATTCATGTTACTTAAACATGTTGATAATGAACAAAACAAAGATGGCCGACTTTTCTATTGTATGAGAGAAGCCCTACTAGAGGAAACAATTTTTTAAGTTTTGAAAAGCCGAGTGTTTTCTTTTTCACCTCATCCGAATTCTTCCTCTTGATGAAAAGAGGGCGAAAATGCCAGAATTAAACAACCATTTCAGTCTGTCAATTGTTGACGAGTCTCATGATTAAGCTATAGCAAAGCGTCTAATTGGCCTGTCAGTGTATGGGCGTTCCTGGTAAAACAATGAAATTTCATCAAGTTTACCCATTCGTAAATGTGAGTTGTTGCGATTTCTACCATGGGGTCTGAGGATGTTTTTATTTTAGAATTGAACAGCGTATTTTCCACTTTAAATTCTCAGTGTTTAATTTGCGATTTTTGGCAATCTATTTCTAAACCCATTCAGCTCCAAAATTTGTAAGAAAAAATGTTGACTGGTTTTTCATTTCATCAATCTTAGATGAATGGTTGTCAGGCGAGAATAAAAAGTTTAAGCCTTTCTTTAGCCATAAATACCGATTTTCCAAAATAATAATTTATGTTACTCCTGTTAGGGACATCAAATGTCTTGGCTTTCCTCCACTCAGGGAGACCAGTTTCACCCAATTTTACCTGTTAATGTCGATATAATTAAGATAATCATGCGTCCTAAAACATCAATCAATCTTAAAAAATGCTGCTACATTTATAAATATTAGTGAAGAAATCTTGAGTAATGTGTAAAACACCAATCAATGAACATTGAGTTATTGCATGTTACTTAAGACTATCTTAGCTTTCAACAACATCGCCTCAAGATACACTTTGGAGATGCCGTTTTTTTATTTTTTTTTTCATTTTATGTCTTTTTCATGCTTCCTCTTGGTTTTTTTTTAGCCTCTGGTAATTTTCATTTTATTTTGATGCTCTTTTGACTTTTGCACTCAAAAAAAAAAAAAAAAAACAGACTTGAGAAAATTTAACACAATGACCTTCATGTGCAGAAAGTCTTTTCAATTTTTTGCCCCTTATTTAACAAGTAGAAATGTTATTTAATTTATTTTTACACCTTGGAAATAACCTGCGTGTGTTGGAGAACACTTGCAAATTGGAAGTCTAGAAGCTTTCGTGTCTCAAATATTGCTATGACTTAAAACCATAATGTAGGATTTACAGACACCTGTTTGTATCTTACAAAGATTTACAAAATGTTGGTATGTATGCCTCAACTTAGTAATTATCAGCTATTTTTCTGAACAAGTACAATTAATTAGCTTTTATGTTACTTGTCTGGAGACTATACATAAATGTTGTATTTTGAACTAACTTATAGCCTCAACGAAGAGGTCAATCCAACACGCCAAAATATCATTTTCATCAACAAAAACGTTGATGATGGACCATAGGAATATGCGCTACATCGACTACAAAAATTTGCATTATTAAATGGTTTCATACATCGATATGAGATCTGTGAATGAATAAATGCTTGTCTCGATTATTTAACTTTTGTTTACTTTTGTGACACTATTTGGTTCGTACAGGCCTCAGATTGTATGGTATTTTCTCATTTCAACGTCAATCATTTAGTTTTCCCATGACCTTCAACCCCTCTAATTGTGGTGACAATTAAAATTTATGAAAAAAGTGTAAATTACGACAGCTCACACAAATTCAATTATGAGATTGTCTCAAATATTTCAATGTTTAACAATTGTACATACATGTATCTGTTCCCCCTCATGTATTCTCAATCATTCATTAAAAATCTTAAAGCTGCCAAAATTCACACTTTTTTTCATAATTTCTGATCGTTACGACAGTAAGAGGCTTTGAAGGCCATCGAAAAACTTAGTGATTGGCGTTGGAATGAGGACAATCCATACAGTATGTGGTCTGTACGAACCAAAATGAAAAAAAACGGGACGACTATTCATTCATTCAAACTCAAAGTTACGTTCAAAACGATACTTTATCGTAGATTTTCGAGTCTAGCAGCACTAAAAAGCTTCTGAGAAACATAGCTAATAATTTCAGCATTCTGTTTTTACGTCAAAATATCAACATTTTGGCAGCTCATGTCGCTTTAATTTAGCATCAAAACCATTTTCTCCTTGGAAGTGTACATGCACTAGTTTGGTTTTACAGTATTCCATTGATGTGATATGCTACGATTTTACATGACAGTTTGCGACTGCAAGTTGTCACGTTTACCCCTCTAGTGCTAATATAAAGCCATAATGAGTTTAATGGGGTTAAACAGAGCCTATTAAAGCTAGTGATAAGAAAGATATAATGGTTTTTCAATTGTTGGTATGATTTGTGTCTGTCGATTAAGGTACATGTATGCCCCCTTTGTGTAAATCACAGAAACTCAAAATAAAAACAAAATTTATATTTCTTTCATATATTTATGAACACTAAAACTCACAGGCACAGGGAAAATCTTCTTGTCTAAAATAACCATGGAGACAAGTTTCTTATTGTGTTAAAACAGGGATTTTATTTATACACTGTACATGTACATGTATAAGAGCAGCCAACCATTTATCTAGTATAAGACTTAAACATGATGTACCCGTGGCACAACATTTCAATACTCAAGGTCATTCGGTCAAGGACCATTTTGAAATCATGCCTATTGAGAAAATCCCATTTCTCACTTCCGCTGCAGAGACCAAGCACAAACGTTTGGAAAGGGAAAGTTTTTGGATTCAAACATTACAAACTATTTATCCTTTGGGTTTGAACTTGGACCCCGGAAGATGTCGTGAAAAAACTATAATGCCATTTGTGTTTCAGTATAAAAAGCTAGCATCGCTATGGCCAAGATTATAGTAGAAGAATACAAACTACTTCAAAGTAAACTTGCTCGACCTCTGACCCAAAGGCCAGTCATTGCTTATAAAAAGAACAAGAGTTTGAAAGACATACTGGTCAGGGCTAAACTCCCCTGTCTGCCTTCTACCTAGGTTTTCTGGGAAAGGGGTATGGGGGGGGGGGGGGGGCAAATTTTCACTGTCTTTTCCCATGACCCCATAATATATAGTCTGACGATATTCTTACTATAGCTTAAGATGCGTAAGCATTGTCAATGTAATACAAAGTGTTCCAGAAAATTCTACTGGCTAGGGCCAAGCTCCTGTCAGTCGTCAACCTAATGAAATATCATAGGTTTACTTTATTACAACAATTTATGATGGGGTATAAAGGTCTAAATGATATACCTCTTTTTAACACAATTAGAAACTTGTCTCCGTGGTTATTTTAGACAAGAAGATTTTCCCTGTGCCCGTGTGTTTTAGTGTTCATAAATATATACATTTTCTGTTGTTGGCTTAAAGATGTTAAACTGACTTGCTGCCAAAATATGTTTTCGAGCTATTTGTTACTGATTGTTTAGCAAACGAAATTAATTGCTTTCCTGTTTCCTTATCTTGACCCAGAGGCTTTCATTTGAATATTTGTTTATAAAGTATATCTATTCTTGTTAAAATTCGATAAAACGGAAAGTCGCTCCTGGTGCCTGATCACTGACAACTAAGAACGATATAACATTTCCGGTGGTTTGGAGCAATTTGAAAGTGTTACCCATAGGAATAACCAAAGAGACTAATTATATAACCACTCCTCCCCCCCCCCCCCCCCCTCCTCCTCTCCCTCTCCAACTTGCAACATATTTTAAACAAATCTGCTCCAAGACATCCTGTAGACAGGATACGTTTCCTGTTTATAATAGCAGTTTTAATAAATTTATCTTTTGATAGTATTAATGATACATATAATAGCAGTTTTTATCGTGCGTAAATTTATCGTTTGATAGTATTTTTTAACACCATAACACACGGGCACAGGGAAAATCTTCTTGTCTAAAATAACCACGGAGACAAGTTTCTTATTGTGTTAAAAATGGGCATGTCATTTAGACGTTTATACCAAATCATAAGTTGTTATTTGGATAATATTAATGATACATATTCAACCAATTCCCTTATGACTACAGTAGAACAATTGTCCCAATGAAGAATTATGACACAGGTTGAGGTTAGCTTAGAAAAAGTTGTGGATTTCCTGCTTTAAGGGTTATGCCCCTTTGGTGAACTTCTTAATGCTTATGGTGGCGTGGGGTCGAATTCCTCAATCAGACCGAAATAAAAATTGAACATTTTCTGGACGGATTTTTCATTCGATCACCAGATGTGGAGGAGTTGCCCTGTATTCGCTAAAGGTCTGAGGTTTCCTCTAGTCACCGACGCCGGTTTCCCCCCCCCCCCCCCCCCCCCCCCCCCCCCCCCACCACCACCACCACTATATCTGACAGTGCCATTATCTAGGTGAAACAATGTTGAGTGTGACATAAAACATCAAGAAATCAACCAATGCTTAAACTTTAAATTTTGATTTTTAAAAGTTTATGAGATATGTGTGACTAAAAGTTTGTTTAATGTGTTCTCTGGGAAACCTTCAACAAATGGTTGCTGTTGTAACTATTTGTAGACCAGTCATTTTAATTGTTGATTCAATGAACAAGAATATGGCATAGAATTTCTCATATTTTCTGGATAATAGACCGATTGTTTAATGACATCGGGATATTACGAGGAATAACATGGCTTACGCAAGAAGTTTTGCACTAAAATGTATAGTTGTGCAGTCAAGCGTGTTGCATCATGGGATAGAAAGTAGTAAAGCTGTCACTACCAATTCAAGCACTCAAATATCCCATGATTAATCGAAAGTTAGCTCATTAATTGTCTTTTATTGTCTGTATATTCTGTGCGGTATTGAATCCCACTCAGACTAATGTTTAGCTTTTAGTTTTTGGTTTCCTGCTTTATGGGTTATACCCCTTTGGTCACATTCTCAATGCTTATGATGGCATGGGATCGAATCCCACTTAGACAAAATAAAAATAGAAAAATCTCTGAGTGTATTTTTCACTTGATCGCTGTGTGTGGAACAGTTGCCAGGCACTTGCTGAAGGTCAGATTTTTTCTTTTATGCAGAGTCTGGTTTCCTCTCCCACTATATATTAGTCTACTTTTAACACAATAAGAAACTTGTCTTAGTGGTTATTTTAGACAAGAAGATTTTCCCTGTGCCCGTGTGTTTTAGTGTTCAAAAATATATATAAGTGAAATAATCATAATCAACGGCACATATATGTAAATTGCTTGAAACAATAAAAGTAGTTTGAACTTATCAGAGGCAAATGACAGTAGACAGTGTTGTGCTGTTTATATAGAGACCTTTAGCGTACAGTTGATAAGCATATTGTTAGACTTCGGTTTGGCGTCCATAGGCCAACTGGAAGCGGAATCCTGTGGAATTTTGTGACTAGGTTCAGTGTTATTTAGGTGATTATAAACAAATAGAATATTGTCCACTGTACAACCTAAATCTATGCTGCGTTTCTGGACCAATTTGAGTATTTTATTGTTACTGTCTTATTCTTTTAGTATAAAATTGCTATTAAGATTTCATTACAGTGGTATGTTGTAATTGGAACATAAAACTGTGGCAATGACTTTTCCTGAATAGAAATAAGTACATTTCAAAAAGGCTTTTGTATTCTATCTGTAGTTATAAAGCTTCAAGGAAGTTTGATTATTTTTCTCGCTTGATTATTTGGTTAATCTGAAACCTGAGCTTTGATCGACTGACATTGGTCAACTGATACATGATTCTAGGTTAAAAGACATAGATTTTCTGAGTTTAGCTTTGGTCGTTTAGAGCTTTAAGATCTCTAGCTTGATAATAAGAACAAAAGACTCTTAACTAAAATAAGATATTGTTACTGATGTTTTCCTCAAAGGCTTGGTCTTTTTACTCTCTTTTTGTCCATATACGGAGTCTGGTTTCTATTTTCCTGTATTTTAACACCTAAAAGTACTAAAGCAATTTTCTGGAAGATTGATAATCTAAGACATTCTGAATCAGTGAATGAACAACAATGAAGCTTTACCCAGAAAAAAACGGACTGAGAGGATAATCTTTCTAACAACATAAGTCAAAGTGCTTTTATCATTGGTTGAAATTGGGAGTATGCTCAAAAGTCAAGTATGACATCAAATACGAAGATATTTACAATTGGCGACAGACAATATGCCTAGTTTCAATCACCCTTTCTTTGACACCCTGTGCCCTTATAGGAAGCTTGTTTTGTTTGATTAGTCAGTTTTTCTACTAGAAAAATTAAGAGCTTGAGAATTATCCTTTAGGCCAACAGCTTTTCTTATGGTTCGGGAGACTTTTCTGATGCAAGCACATGTACCATGGCTTTAATATAAGGTTCACTCGATTGCCGTATATGGAAAAGTTGTCAGTTACTCGTCAAGGTCAGGGGTTTCTGCCCCCACTAAGCCTGGCATATAAGTAAAATAATCTTGAGTGAGTCAATCAATGAATTAATATCAGGAGATACACAGTCAAGTTAATAGATTGATTGATTGATTGTTTGGTGTTTACGCCGCGCTCAAGATTATTTCACTTATATGGCGGCGTTGCCAGTTTTATTGTGGGAGGAAACTGGGCTCTGTGCCCGGAGGAAACCCACGACCTTCCGCTGGTAACTGGCAACCATCCCACGTAGGTCGTTCGAGTGAAAAGCCAGTCAGAAAATTTTCCAATTTTTGGACTGAGTCAAGTTAATAGACCCTTTCGCCTTAGAACGACATGTTTATGACGTTGTTCGAATTGTATGGCATTGACGTTATCTCTCTGTTGCGGGTGCTGTGACACGCCTCTTTTGCATTATGTCATAGACGAAATGAACACGATTCTGACGTCAGATTGATCCAAAAACTCAATTTAGCGTCATTTTGCCATACAACGAGGCTTCTGCGCAAGCGTCAATCCTTCAGCTGAAAGGGTCTAGTTAATTTTAACTATGGTAAAATCCTGGTAAACTGACGGCCCCAAAACCCTTCGTTCCACTGATGAGTTTCTCTCCTTAATACACAAGCAGTGTTAATATGATAGAAAACGGAGAACTTCATAGTGACTCAATATTTTTACCTTTATTCCAAAAACAGCATCTGTTTGCAAATACTTTTTCACAAATTGTGCTTCCTAAATCCTCCAGCACTAAAGCTTTATAAAATGTATATATATTTGTGTATTTTCAGTTCTACCCCTGATGTGAGTTCCCATCGCTCACCCTCTCCATCCCCGTCCCGGCAGGCCTTGAATCCACATATCGTCCATCTGGGCAATGACAGTCTACCCCAAGAAACCGGCCCCACTGATCAAAATGAGAGAGACCAGGCACAGACTACTTATCTGGTAAGTACAATGTCAGGGACTGATCCGGGGAAAATTTGGCCATTTCGGTTCAAAATGTTCCAACAATAAGACAAAAATAACATCTCTGGCCAAAATTCAACATTAAATTCTGGTGTTTTGAGAATGTTGGTTTTATGAATTTGGGAAGATTTTTTGCTTGTGAGTTTGGGCGCCCATACCTGTATACAGGTATCAAAATGTCTCTGGATCAGTCTATGAATGTATTCACGTTCTCGTGTCGACAAACTGTATTCAACTGATTGCTGCTCATTTGGCTTCTTCTGTCCTCGAGTATTGAACGAACCTCTCCATGTACAATTTGCACTGCGCCCCCAAGATATCCCCCAAAAATGTTCAATTTCAGAACTCCTCAACAACTTGATTAGTTGGACTAATACCTGGATAGACTGGTCCACAGCAATCAACCCAATATCTCTCTATATACATTCAAATCTAAGACATTAAAACAAATTACCCCCCCCCCCCCCCCTCTTCCCCCCCCCCCCCCCCCCCCCAAAGTATGCCCAAAAGAAAATTCATACATGTATGTGGCATGGTCCAGGTGGACTTCTTTTACTTAACTAGTTTTTTATGTGCCCGCCATATTTTTATGGTGGGGGGGGGGGGGGGGGGGTGGGGAGGGCATTTAGAGTTTTTTTCTGTCTCATACGTATGAAGTGTTTCTAGACAATAACTCTATTACAGCTTGAGGCTTTTTATCCACTGTGTATATTCATAATACCTTGGGTGGGATTGTGTTTCGAGAGAATCCGCTCTTAGGGGGCGCCACTACAGGCCTAGGCTATCTTAAAACGTGTTCATCAGTGAGGCGCAAATTAAATCCATTTAAGACAAAGTTCTTTAGTGAGGCATAAAACATTAATCAATTTAAAACTAAGTTCTTTAGTGAGGCACAAAACATTAATCAATTTAAAACCAAGTTTTTCAGTGAGGCGCAAAACATCCGTCAATTTAAAACTAAATTCTTTAGTGTGGCACAAAATATTCGTCAATTTAAAACTAAATTCTTTAGTGAGGCACAAAACATCAATCAATTTAAAACTAAATTCTTTAGTGAGGCACAAAACATCAATCAATTTAAAACTAAATTCTTTAGTGAGGCACAAAACATTAATCAATTTAAAACCAATTTCTTTAGTAAGGCACAAAGCATCAATCAATTTAAAACCAATTAGTGTGTTTTACTTAAAGCGATTACTACATGTGGTGTGCTGGGAAAACATACAATGTATTTGATTAGAAATAAACACATACCTGTAATGTTATTGATTTACTGTCTAATGATATTAAGATGTCCTCTCCACATCTTTATTGATTATCATAAGATGTGTCGATAAAGAGGTTTTTATTATGTTATTCCAGATCGTGTCCTAGTTCTCTTTTTAACTTCCTGTGATAAAATATAGCACCTGGTTATCTCTGGGTTTACCTGTATGGGTTTCGTTGCCCTGAAGTTCAGATATTGGCGAGTATCATAAGTGCCTACTGTGTAAATTCTATGAATGAAGTGTTGGTGGTCTGTTGTCTGCGTGATCAAACAAATCTCCTTTTCATGATACTTTGTCTAAAGGCTTGCTGATAAAACATTTACAAGTTTTGTCGAAATGAATGTCTTCATAACTAAGTTCTACAACGAGACGCCAAACATCAATCAATTTAATACGAAGTTCTTTAGTGAGGCGCAACACATCAATCAATTTAAAACCAAGTTCTACATTGAGGCGCAACACATAAATTAGTTTAAAATCAAGTTCTTCAGTGAGGCGTAACACATCAATCGGTTTAAAACCAAGTTCATCAATGAGGCGCAACACATCAATCAGTTTAAAACCAAGTTCATCAATGAGGCGCAACACATTCAATCAGTTTAAAACCAAGTTTTTCAGTGAGGCGCAACACATCAATCAATTTAAAACCAAGTTCTTTAGTGAGGCGCAACACATCAATCAATTTAAAACCAAGTTTTTCAGTGAGGCGCAACACATCAATCAATTTAAAACCAAGTTTTTCAGTGAGGCGCAACACATCAATCAATTTAAAACCAAGTTCTTTAGTGAGGCGCAACACATCATTCAATTTAAAACCAAGTTCTTTAGTGAGGCCTAAATCCCTCTATCCGTTGACAATCTGAATTCATGAAAATATCTTAATTTTGGCAGCTCAGGCAACTTGGTTTTAAATTGATTGATGTGTTGCGCCTCACTAAAAAACTTGGTTTTAAATTGATTGATGTGTTGCGCAACAAATCAATCAATTTAAAACCAAGTTGCCTGAGCTGCCAAAATTAAGTTCATGAATTCAGATTGTCAACGGATAGAGGGATTGAAAAAACTAAACCACTGATGCATAATCAAAAATTAGTCAATGAGTCTTATGCTTTGTATTTACAGGAAAAAATGATCTCTGATTTAAAACTGAAGGGGGTGGGGGGGGGGGGACGGTCACTGTCGGCAACACTGGCTGTTAACCACTGCACACAGTGCATGGCCATACACATCTTGTTTCAAATCCGTACTCTTTTACAGTATGCCAAGTTAATTAGTAACTTTCATCTTTTTAACTTTCGGTAATATAATTTAGCACTAGATTGTTTTTTCTGAATGCTAATGTTAGCCTGAAGAGTTTTTTTTCTAATTCTATGTATGGTTGATTATATATTTATGATCACTAAAAAACATGGGCACAGGGAAAATCTTATTATGATTATAGACATACCAATTTTGCCTCATTGTGTTGTTTGCATCATCAATACAGTACTGTCAGTGACTAAGTATCAATCCTCCGCCGTTCCCCCGCAGAGCTTTGTTAACACCTCCGCGGACGATCGGTGACGGAAAATCAGAAGCTCTGCAGGGCATATCTCTCGCCTCCGCGGAGGATATGAATGGGAACGCTGCCGGTTCCGCGGGGGAACTGAACTGCATTTGAGACGTTGATGCAACTGACGACAGACTGTGTCAAACCTTGCAACACAGAAGTTTAGGCTTACCACGGCGAAAACTAATGTGTAAAATGGAAAAGAGGAAATGCTTAGTTTGTCTTACTTGTACGTCTGAGGCCGGAAACTGACTGTCCGTAATCAATTAAATTCATCTTCCCGTTTTTTTTCTTATTCCACGAGAAATATCTTGCATTTGGAAATAACTGGTGACCAGCGATTCAATCAGAAAAAGTGATTTCTGTTAAACCAATATTATCTAAAAGTTTTTGTATCCCCCGTCTGTGTGTTAAAACACATGCCCTGTTTAGCAGCAAGGCAGGTTGAGTCCATCTCTGACACTTTTGTGAGGTTGAGTTTTCAAAGTGTTTATTTTGAGTTTTTATTTACATGCACGACCAACAAGAAATATAGCTTTTTTTTAGCCTATTTAGTTGAAAATCCTTTAAGTAGTTTCGCAATTTATAAAAAGATAGAAAAAATAAAAATTCTACAACACCAGTTACCAGTTATTTGATAAGCATTATATGTCAATTAATGAATTTCTAAAAAACATTTTTTTTTAATTTGTATGTATTTAAAAAAAATAGATAACGCATTGTTTCTTGGGTCATTGGGTCATTTTGCTGATTGCTGATTGGTCTAAATGTCAATCAGGTCATGTTCCTGTTGTCTGATTGGTCCAAACTGAATACAGCTCACTTAATTTATGTCAAACCGGAATCCTCTCGATCTTTTCCTGCTGTGTATTGATGAGTTTTCTATCCATTTGAAAGTTTTACGAAATAATGAATGAAGTTAGTTTTGATTAACTAGAAAACTCCTGCTGTTCCTATTTAATTGTTCAATATCAACTAAAACAAGATTCTTTGCAATGTTAAATAGTGATTTGTGTCGTGCTGACATGCAGTGTCGTATACAGTACGGCCGTAATGGTGTAAACCACACGTAGCTATTCTATTTAAATCACCTTACGAAATATGACCACCTGACACTGTCAGCTGACAGTCTTAAGAGCATCGGTGAAGGTATAGAAAACCTCCGCGGGGGATTTGTGTCGGCTCTGCGGAACCTCCTCTGCGGAGGATTTTAAAAAGGTCAGTGGATGTTCCGCAGGGGATAAATGCTGGGTCCGCAGGGGATCCGCGGAGGATTGATATTTAGTCACTGACAGTCTCTAGGAGGCAGACTGGGATATTTATTGAGTACAAAACTGTTGTGGACAAGATATACTTTTATCGACTTTCTCATCCGTTCACTTATTTATTTACATGCAGATAACATCCCCATTTCTGGCATTGTGTTTTTTTAGCACCTACCTTTATGTGAGGCTATGCAATAAAAAAGTTCTTTTTACCCTCTTTGATTGTGTGATATGTGAGTTTCATGCCTACCATCAATAGTACCTTTAATGATAAAGCAAAATTATGAAGCTGTTATAAAAACTAATTATTCCTTCTTAGTTTGAGCATATTTCTCTTCCTTTTTAGAGACACTTGTAGGGATTTTATCGGCCAAAGGGGATAGGATATGAGTTCAGCCTTAAGAAAATTAGGTGTCTTTAGTAACCATACATGATTTATCTTCCCCTGACCACAATGTTTTTATTTTTTAAAGAATTTTAACTTGAATTCGGTTGATTTCAGCAAACAGATCTGTTTTCTCACATTTAGAAAACATCTGAGTGTCGATTGTTAGAATCTGACATTGTATATAAATCCAAACATATGGAAGTTAATGATGACTAGAGCATACAATAACTGTTAACAGTATTGATTTTCTCAAAGATATTGGCATCTTAGAGATCCATGGATCCATGGATCTTTCATTATTTTTGTCACTTGATCCCCAAAATTCTAGAAAAAAAATTTCTATCAACATGACTTTATAAATAAGCCTTATTCCAATAATTTTTTTTTATTGATGAACTTCAAATCGTTTTATGATCTCGACAATAAGACTTGAGGAAAAAGTGTGAATTTTGGCAGCTCGCACCACTTAAAAAAGCAAGCTGAAAAAAACAACACTAGCAAGTTTAATACCGTGAAGTTTATTTTGTCTTCAAAGTGGCATGAGTTGCTCAATTTAGGGAACATTTTCTATGTTGGAATGGATTTTTGCTGTATGTGGAAGAGTTACCAGGTACTTGCTTAAGGTCGGGAATTCATCCCCTCACTAAACTTAGTGCCGCCGCCATATAAATGAAATAATCTTGAGTGCTGCGTAAAATCAATCAATCGACTTGGAGATTTTAAAAGCAACAAAACCTAAAAATATGTAATCATACATCTAGGCTATTTAAGTTTTGTCTTTTTTTAAACATACATGTTTGATTTGTACTGGTTTGTTTCTTTACCAATATTTTTTTTGTCAACATCAATCCTTCAGTTTTCCAAAATATTTTAAACACATCTCTTGACAATCAGAATCTATGAAAAAAGCTTGAATTTTGGCAGCTCATATTACTTTAAAATCAAGTTAAATCTGTTTCACTTTAAGCGTTTATTGGTAGGGACAAGTACGGTAAGAATTCTGCTAATTAAAGTACTCAAAACATTACGAAAAGCACTCTAAAAGTTTGAGACTTTTCGTTGGGTGTCTTACCTCCTGCATGGAGCGACCGGTAATCCTATCTAGCAATCGCTATTGTTGTTGTTTTAGACCAAACATAGCAGAAAGCAGTCTAACAATTTGTTATCTTCACATTGCTCGTCCTTGAATTAGCGGAATTCTTACCGTACATACAAAAAATATGTTGATTGGAAATAAAGTATTGGGGATTATATGTTGTAATGTTTGCTTTTTTTATTCCCTTTGTCAAGCAATTAATCAAAATCTATGAAAAAAAGCTTGAATTTTAGCAGCTCGTGCCACTTTCAAATTGAGTTAAATCTGTTTCACTTTAAGCGGTTTTTTTTTTTTGAGGAAGTTAATACTATGAAACATACAAGTACATACATAAATATGTTGATTGGAAAATAAAGTATTGGGATAATATGTTGTAATGTTTGCTTTTTTTATTCCCTTTGTTTAGCAATTAGCATTTAGATAAAGACCATTTTAATGGTGTTGATTTTTTTATTGCCTGCTAAGTTAGTGTGAAACTGTGAAACTGTGCAATAAAAAAGGTTTTTATTCCGGTCTTTTATCACAGGAGTTGTTTGTTCAAGGTCTACATTATGACGGTAGCTCTTTTCAGAAGCAAACTTACTAAAGTGCATGAACTGGCCAAATTTAATGTTAATTTACTCCCCATGAAACAAAATATTTCCCAAGAAGTAAAAGTTTGAACCTTTTGGAAATTTTAATCTTACATATAAGTAATCATGTTTTAGTGTAGCTTTGTCCTAAAATGAATGGATGTTCATCTGAGATTGAAATTTTCGGTAATTTTCGGACACTTTTTCCGTTGTACAGCTAGGCCACAGACTGGATGTAGTTTTAATAAACTTCAAACCCTTTTTTGTCTTGACTGTCACAATTTATGATAAGTAATTAAACATTTTGGCAGCTCAAGCGTATTAACAACGATATTTCTACTGAGAACATCCATTTAAGGGATCAAATATGTATTCCCAATAGGTGATTTGCCAATTACTTTCGAATGACGTAATTTAGCGACGTCACAATTGCGACCCCAAGTGGTAGACTGGACAAAGCATTCGTCTGTTTTTAACTCAAAATTTTTAGCGTTTTTGTAAAGAAACCTGATATTGTGACAGTTTATGTCTGAAATAATCAAGTATTGTTCATTCAATCAATCTTGTAAGTCTTTAAGAATTATGCTGAGAAAAACTAACACGTTTCTGTGAAATGTATCGATAACAAAACTGAGTCCCACTCGCCTTTTTATGGTCATTGATTATTCTCAATGTAATGAACATCCTCTTTACTGGTAATAGTTTTTAGCACCTCACTTATTCTCCGCTCAACTATTGGCGTGCAGCCCTCTAACTGGATGGGTAAACGCCCGTGTAAAACAAAACAAAAAACCAACAATCTGCTAACTATTACTCTAAAAGCAAAATTTCACTTTCTGTTGTGTTATATGATCGTGCCTGGAATTGCTCATGTTATTTATGAGGAAGAATCTTTGTGTCCCGACACAAGTTTATTAATTTCCATCAAGGTTATAAAGAAAAAAAAGCCTTGGATGTTGTAGGTTTTGCTCCAGAAATCTCATTTTCTTTTTGGCAGAGTTTGTACAGTACATGTAAACAAAATGATTTGAAAATGTAAGGTACATTCATGGTCTAAAACTTGTTATTTATCCTTTCTTCAAAATACGATGACGCTAATGCACTTTATTACTTCCATTTTGTATAAAATCAATACCGATTGTTTGCAAAATGAATTTTCTTTTATGTTACTTCCTGTTATTTTCTTAGCAAAATATATTTTCAGACAAATTTTGTTATCAATCAACTTAACGTTTTTCTTTAGACGTGTGCATTTGTTGAAATTACTTTTTTTTTCATATTGGATATTGACATAGTGTCTAAAAACCACATGCACGCAGGAAGACTTTGACAAGTTCCTACTTAAAATTACTCCTATGGAATATTTTAAATTTAATGAGCTGTATTATTAATGGGATTTTTTGCTTGTTTTACAATCTCAGATCTAAAGTGAAATATCTCATTTGAATTTCTATATAAATTGATTGATGACTTTGTTCAATAACCTCCATGTTATTCCTAGCCACTTTTTTTTTTAGATTATTTGGTAAGGGAAATATTGCTTGTATTAACAACGTTTCAGAGCTTACATGTAGAATATACTAATTGTATTTATACAACTTTTAGAGAAAAAAAAACAGAGACATGTTTTCTGTTTCAACAGTTCTGCTAAAATAAACATAGCAATGAGAGAAAAACCCTATTCATTATAAAAAAAAAAAAACATGTACATTTAGAATCAAAATGAAAAAAAGGTCCTGAATTAGTTTTTATCCCTTTGTTAATGAAAGAAAGAAGACAAAGTGAACTGGTCATGGAGAAAATTTGCTAACACGAATCAATTGTGTTCAACAAATACATGATATAAAAAATGGTTATTTTAGTCAAGATGATTTTCCCTGTGCCAGTGTGTTTTAGTGTTCATAAATGTTTAACAAAATCAATATATAGATATTTTCTTCTGCCTTTTCTACTCTTCATCCGGATCGAATTCATTGTTCCTTTGTCTCAATCATTTATTGATTTATAGCATTTCTTCACCTTCGAATCTTCGATCCGTCATTGATTTTAACGTGGGCATTCCATGTTATTTTAGTCTGTCAAAGTAATAGATGGAGCATTAACAAGATTCTCCTGGATTGTTCTTTACACTAGTCTATTTCGTGCGTTCCTAAAGATTTGACGCATCTTTAGACATGATAATTCTGGTTGTTTTGGCTGGGATGGGCCGTGAGGGATGTTTACATGATAATTCTGGTTGTTTTGGCTGGGATGGGCCGTGAGGGATGTTTACATGATAATTCTGGTTGTTTTGGCTGGGATGGGCCGTGAGGGATGTTTACATGATAATTCTGGTTGTTTTGGCTGGGATGGGCCGTGAGGGATGGGCAGAGAGGGATGTTTACATATTGATCCAGCATGTAGATTAGTTAGAGTTCCGTGAGGATTTCTATTTCATCTCTACCCGCATGTTGATAAAGTCCATTTGAATTCTATCACCTCTTTTTTTCTTTCTTTTATACGCCTGCTCTTAAAGTGGGCGTATATTGGTATACAGTTGTCCGTCTGTCCGTCCTGGGCCAGGGCCGTTTCTGGAAGAAAAAAAATCAAGCTTCCGATACCAAACTGATATAGAAGAAAATTTCACCGCCAACCCCCCCCCCCCCCCCTCCAACCCACCCTCCTCCTTCCAGTGTAAGACATTATTTTCAATATGAATTTTAGTAAATGATTCTCTCGCAGAGCTTTGTTGTTTGAGCCGTTTGTACGGGCGAACGTAATGTCGAAGTTTTTTTGGCGACGTCGTTTGATGACGTCGTAGCGCGTGCTCATATTAAGTCACCATTTGCAACTATTTTGTGTGATATTTTGACTGATTCTATGCAAAAGTAAAGCTCTTCGAGATAATAAAATCGTTATCATGGTTGGTATCATGATAACTAATAAAATGATATACCTCTTTTTAACACAATTAGAAACTTGTCTCCGTGGTTATTTTAGACAAGAAGATTTTCCCTTTGCCCATGTGTTTTAGTGTTCATAAATATATTTTTCCCAAAGGACGCTGTTTTTGAGAAAACTCAACGCCAAGCCGTACCAGCTTCGCTTAAATAATGTTATTTTTTTACAAATATTGGTCAACTTACAACAAAAGTAATTCCAAAATCTAACCTTTTCAAAGAAACAAACATTTTAATAACATCGGATCTTCAGTCTTCAGTTTAGTCGACGATGAGTCTTTGCGCGAAAGCAGATCACGTGCTACAAACACTTACTACATTGTATACAGAGCAGTTAATTTTTTTTCTTTTGCTTGTTTGTTATATGTTTGAGATTGCTGCTATCCACATAGTCTGTGCAACTGGTAAAATCATTGTCTATGGTCTTTTTCGAAAGCACTATCTCTCCCGCGTTTCCGGAGCCTCTGGTATGAAAACTTTGCAGCACTCTGCATATAATCAGTGAAGAAGGCCCCAACGGGAAACTACCAAATCAATTGGTCCTAATACTTAATTGGCCCAACCCACCAACAGTCAATCAACCCAACAGCTATGATTGACACCTTTATAAACGTTGTATACCGTATGAACATTTTAGAGAATACATAGCATGTCATTCATTGTCACGTGATATAACTTGGTTGAGATGGCTGGTCCGAGGATTTCATTTTGACAGACGTTCTTTCCTGCCATTTTCTTTAAAAACTGTGACACTGTTGGTAGTCTTGATTTTTGAGGCCACTTGAGTGATAAATGCGTCTGCCTATTCATATTTTAAAAAATATACACTATACAAGAGGGGCATTCAAATGACACGAAACGAAACGCAGAATGAGAATGTTCAAGAATCGAGTGGAGTCGTGGTCAAGTCAGACAGTGTATCCACGCTGACGACGTATGTAGACCAATCGGAAACTTCACTCAAGTCAGGTGTCCACTTGGCAAACTAACAACATCGGAACAATTTCTTTTCGTTCGTCCCGCTGACTACAGTTCATTGCGTGCCAGCCGTAGCTGTATGTGTACCGTTCAACGGCGCGATGCAACTCAAATGGACTGAATACGGAGTCTCTAGTCGCCTTGTGTTACAAGGCCATGCGCAAAACGTTCTTAAGGGCCTATTTTTTTCCTTTTTCATTAAATAAAGCCCCCATTTATTTTTTCTTCATTTAGTTTGGGCGCCCGACTGTTTGGGCGCCCTATCGTTTTCTGGAAGCAAAACGGCCCTAGATACGGCCCTGTGGTCTCTTTTCGGCTCCATAACTTTAAACCTATTACCTTTAATTTTTTTGTCTGATATATGAAGCTTATGGTTAGATGATATGTCATTACCAAAAATGTATAATTCTGAACAGTCCATTCCATCAATATTCTCGTTATTTTGGGATTACACTTTCTTGAAAATATGGTAGAAATTCCTGTACCGATTTTTGGGTGACGCCCGAAACGTGAATCAAACCCAGGTCTGTATATGTTGTAATGTTTGCTTTTTTTTTATTCCCTTTGTTTAGCAATTAGCATTTAGATAAAGACCATTTTAATGGTGTAGATTTTTTTATTGCCTGCTAAGTTTGTGCGAAACTGTGCAATAAAAAGGTTGCTATTCCGGTCTTTTATTCCAGGAGTTGTTAGTTCAAGGTCTACATTATGACGGTATCTCTTTTCAGAAGCAAACTTACTAAAGTACATGAACCGACCAAACTTAATCTGGATTTACTCCCCTTTAAACTAAATTTCTCCCAAAAAGTAAAAATTGGAACCTTTTTTGTCTTTAAGGTAATATTTGTGTAACTTTGTCCTAAAATGAATGCATGTTCGTCTGAGTTCTGTAAATTTTGTTTAATTTTCTGACACTTTTTTGCGTTGTACAGGCCACAGACAGGATGTATTTTAAATAAACTTTAAACCCTTCTATTATCTTGACAGTCACAATTCATGAAAAATATCAACATTTCGGCAGCTTTAAGAAATGGTTACAAATGTGAGTTTGATTTCTTACAATGCATTATCATTATCAGTCAACATTTTCCTTCACTAGCAACCTCAAGAAGTAGGAGTGGAGTAGTAACTGTTCTACTGAGAACATCCATTAAGGTGCTCAAATATATCTTCCCAAATGTGCCCTTTTATTTAAATGAGAGGCCTTTGTGTTCCTACAAAGGGCTTACCAAAGTGGTCATTGCAAAGTCAGATGCCTTTGCAGTATGTTTGCAAGGTATCGCTGAAAGGTCTTTGGTTTCCCCAGGACGAAGAGCTAGCTTACATGCAGTCCCCCCCCCCCCCTCCTCAAGGATACATGTACAATAAGCAATCGCTGTGTAAAACTCTGAACAGTCCATTCAATCAATCTTGTAAGTCTTTAAGAATTATGCTGAGAAAAACTAACACGTCTTTGTGAAATGTATCGATAATAAAACTGAGTCCCACTCGCCTTTTTATGGTCATTGATTATTCTCAATTTAATGAACATCCTCTTTACTGGTAATAGTTTTTAGCACCTCGCTTATTCTCCGCTCAACTATTGGCGGGCAGCCCTCTAACTGGATGGATAAACGCCAGTGTTAAACAAAACAAAAAACCAACAATCTGCTAACTATTACGCTTAAAGCAAAATTTCACTTTCTGTTGTGTTATATGATCGTGCGGGGAATTGCTCATGTTATTTATGAGGAAGGATCTTTGTGTCACGACAAGTTTATAAATTTCCGTCAAGGTCATAAAGAGAAAAAAGCAGTGCCTTGAATGTTGTAGGCTTTGCTCCAGAAATCTGATTTTCTTTTTGGCAGAGTTTGTACAGTACATGTAAACAAAATAATTAGAAAATGTAAGGTACATTTGTGGTCTAAAACTTATTTATCCTTTCTTCGAAATACTTGGTAGAATGTCCGTGTACAGGTTTTAAATGAGAAAGTAATGAGCATGATATGTTCTAAGCGATGACGCTAATGCACTTTATTACTTCCATTTTGTATAAAATCAATACCGATTGTTTGCAAAATGAATTTTCTCTTATATTTTACTTCCTGTTATTTTCTTAGCAAAATATATTTTCAGACAAATTTTGTTATCAATCAACTTTACGTTTTTCTTTAGACGTGTGCATTTGTTGAAATGAAATATTTTTTTCGTATTGGATATTGACATAGTGTCTAAAAACCACATGCACGCAAGAAGACTTTGACAAGTTCCTACTTAAAATTACTCCTATGGAATATTTTAAATTTAACGAGCTGTATTGATGGGATTTTTTGCTTGTTTTACAATCTCTGATCTAAAGTGAAATATCTCATTTGAATTTCTATATAAATTGATTGATGACTTTGTTTCAATAACCTCCTTGTTATTCCTAGTCACTTAATGTATAGAAACTGGTTTTTTATTGCCAGTTTCTGATTGGAGGTTTCACTCGATCACCGTACGTGTAAAAATTGCCAGGTACTTGTGGAAGATCAGCTGGGGGTTTTGCATGGGCATAGAGCCTGGTTTACTGTGTATGGTTTACTGCATAAATGTGCAATATCGGTGCAACACCAACATACATACAATGTAAATAAATTAATCTTGAGTGCGCCGTAAAACGTCGATAATGTGATATCCCTATATTGAATGGTTTCCAGGCTGAGGGTTTCCAATTACCCTGGTTTCCTTACTAACCAAGCCTATGGATGCTCCTATTTAAAGGAAAGTTAAGTTGAGTTAAGCGTCAGTCAGTCAATCAATCAATCAAAATCAGAGAATTATTATTAATGTTTGAGATTATTTGGTAAGGGGCATATTGTTTGTCTTAAGAACGATTCAGCGCTTAGAGTAAACTAATTGCATTTATACAACTTTTAGAGAAAAAAACATGTTTTCTGTTTCAATAGTTCTGCTGAAATAAACATAGCAATGAGAGAAAAGCCTTATTCATTATTAAAAAAAAACTCATGTACATTTTGAATCAAAATAAAAAAAATGTCCTGAATTACTTTTTATCCCTTTGAAAGAAAGACAAAGTGAATTGGCCATGGAGAAAATTTGCTAACACGAATCAATTGTGTTCAACAAATACATGATATAGAAAATGGTTATTTTAGACGATTTTCCGTGTGCTAGTGTGTTTTAGTGTTCATAAATGTTTAACAAAATCAATATATAGATATTTTCTTCTGCCTTTTGTACTCCTCATCCGGATCGAATTCATTGTTCCGTTGTCTCAATCAATTATTGATTTATAGCATTTCTTCACCTTCGATCCGTCATTGATTTTAACGTGGGCATTCCATATTATTTTAGCCTGTTGAAGTAATAGATGGAGCATTAACAAGAGTCCCCTAGATTGTTCTTTACACAAGTCTATTTTCGTGCGTTCGTAAAGATTTGACGCATCTTTAGACATGATAATTCTGGTTGTTTTGGCTGGGATGGGCCGTGAGGGATGTTTACATATTGATCCATCATGTAGATTAGTTAGAGTTCTGAGAGGATTTCTTTTTCATGTCTACCCCCATTTTGATAAAGTCCATTTGAATTCTATCAACTCTTTTTTATTTTTCCATACGCCCGCTCTTAAAGTGGGCGTATATACAGTTGTCTGTCTGTTTTTCCCGGGCTCTTGTCTCTTGCCATAACTTTAAACCTGTTGCCTGCCTTTCATTTTTTTTGTCTGATATATGAAGCTTATGGTTAGACGATATGTCCTGTACCAAAAATTAAATTTGGGTTTCCATATTTGTGGCGACTAAAACATTCACCAGTCTTTTAGCATTCAGTAATTCTGTAATTATTGTATGGATTTTAAATTTGTTTTCAGTTATAACTAGCTTATGAGTAGATGATGTGTCCAATACTAAAAGTAAATTGGGATCTCCCTGTTAAGTGGCGACCAAAACAATTACCTAGCCTTTTGACAGTCAGTAACTCGGGAACTATTGCATGGAATTTACTTTTTTTTTTCAGTTATAACTAGCTTACGAATAGACAATGTGTGCTGTACCGAAAGTAAATTGGGATCTGGCTATATGTGTCAACCAAAACAGTCACCCAGCTTTTTGGCATTCAGTAATTAAACAAATGGCTGTTGATTGGTCTGTGGTTTCACAGTAGAGCTTAATTGTATCCAAACAACTTTTTGATAACCATGGTGACCAAATGAGTCGCCTTCTTTTATTTGTTTTATCCGTAATTAAATGAAATTGCTGCTGTATGCCTATATGTAGTGTAGGCACTTTACATTCATGTATGCTAGTAGCTTTGGTGACTACAGATGTCAGTCTGCCTGTCTGTACCAATTGCAGTTGGCAGATATATATAGGCAATGTGTCACATACTAAAATGTGTGGTGTCACCAAGCCCTAGTCTTTTTTAGCTGACTGAAAGATTCTTCCATCCGAAATTCTGTTTAAGACAATCTTTGATATTGAATATGAAGAAAGTGTGCTTCAATGAATTTACCTGTGTGGGCGTATTATAAGTTTCTTAAACTCTTGTTATTCTTTACGACACCTTACTGGCTAGTCAGTATTGTCAAAGTCTCTGATACGTACTGATGTTTTCCATCATTGTATCACTGTTTCATTCTACATGTACTTTATTGTCAAAAGAAAAACTAGAATTTCTGACTGGGTCTCTATAGGCAACAGTGCCATATAAAAATCAGGGGGTCTTTGTGGCTCAGCCAAATAGTTTATGATGTGTATGATATTTAAAGTGGCATGAGCTGCCAAAATGTTGATATTTTGACGTTAAAACATAACGTTGAAATTATTGGCCATTTCTCTCAAGACGTATAATTCAGAAGCTTTTTAGTGCTTCTAGTCTCGAGAATGAACGATAAAGTATTGTTTTGATCTAGCTTCGGCTTAGAATGAATGAATGGTCGTCCCGGTTATTTAAATTTTGTTTACTTTTAGAACACGTTTTCTGTTTGTACAGGCCACATACTGTATGGATTTTCCTCATTCCAACGCCAATCATTTAGTTTTTCGATGGCCTTCAAAGCCTGTTACTGTTGTGACGATCTGAAATTATGAAAAAAGTGTGAATTTTGGCAGATCATGCCACTTTAATTAACTGTTCTCTACTGTTCCCAAACATTTAACCCTACAATAATAACCTGTATCGCATGACCTTTGGGCAGAAATACATGTTAAAAATCACAAATATAATCGGCACTACATCAGCTCATAAATACATGTACATTCTAAAACAAGATGGCAGCACCCATGATATCGATGAGGGAATAAGTTTCAAGGAAATTTATATGTATTAGGAGAGTAGTAATCGATATAGCAAAACAGATTATCAGTGGCTTAAACGTTACCTACCAGAATTATATCGGATATCACTCTACACTTGTGAAAGTTAAATAGCTTAGAGTGCGGTGAAAAAACATCAATGAATCAAAAAACTTTTAAAAAACATGTGTGCTATGGTTGCCTGTTATCTACATACATTTACTACATGTATAACCAAGCTCCTGTCAGTCGTCAACCTAATGAAATATCATAGGTTTACTTTATTACAACAATTTATGATGGGGTATAAAGGTCTAAATGATATAGGACTACCTCTTTTTAACACAATTAGAAACTTGTCTCCATGGTTATTTTAGACGAGAAGATTTTCCCTGTGCCCATGTGTTTTATATAGTTTTATATAGTGATCATAAATGTATAACAGAGGTTTTCTTTCGTTAAAGATTACACATTGACAGATAAATGAAATACTCGTCCATACCAAGAAGTCAATCAATTCCTACTGAGAAAAAAATCGAGACATTTGTTTACAATAAATTCATCAAAACATTTGAGATAGTTTTTCCTATACATGTATCAACAATAACATATATATTAGACGGAAGTCCCAGCTCAGAGAAACTTCATCATGACAGGTTTCAGTTTCTCAGATGAAAAAACAAACATTTTGAAATGATTATGGATAATGAACCCCTGATGATGATGATGATGATGATTGCAGCTTGCTTTCGAAACACTGACTTCTTCACGTATGAAATGATTATGGATAAATATCTGGAATTACGAAGAATGAAAAGTACATCTCCATGAAATAATTCAGTTTTCAAAATTCCAATTTCTAATGGCTTTTTCGTGTTCCTTTAGCAATTGTCCTGGCAAGTTTAGTTTATCCTGATTGCCTTGGATTGGCGAGTTGCATGTTTACATATGGATCCAACACGGAGATCAGCAGGAGATGTCTGACCATTTCTATTTCTTCTCCAAACCCATGTTGATAAAGTCCATTTTAACTCCATTAACACATTTTCGTTCTTTTTATATCCCACAAACTCTTCAGGAAATCTTTTCTTAACTCTGAGCTAATTGTCACAAGACAGGCATGAGGTAGATCTTGTTTATCCAAAATATAGCTCAGCAAGATGCAAAAACAGTTTCCTAGGACTGGACAGTGTGTGGGTCGGCAGAGTGATAGTTTCTCAGTCTAATACAGGCCTTCATGGGTCTGAACATTTTTTTATCATTGAAGACCTCAAGGGAGAACATTTTTTCTTTATTTTGATTCTAATTACCGCCGAGCCTGATGACGTCACATAGATTTACGCAAAGCCTTCTGGGTAAAATGTACCTCAGTTCACCATTTTGTTTATTGGTACTTGATGACATAAGCTGTTTTTATCCACGTAAATACCAAGTGACGTCATCAAACAATTGGCAATTCTAATAAGATAAAGTATTCATTATAATTACTATTAAATTGGATGATTGCCTTTGTAAAATGGTCCGATTTTCTCCCCAGAATAATCTAGGCTGGGACCTTGTTGTCTAAGACACTAGATTGGCGATCATCAATTGAGACATAAGACTTTCATCAATGGGTTGTGGGTTTGAATCTTTCTCAGTTTTTCTTCCCCAAATTTTTCTAAGAACTGAGTGGTATTAGAAGCCAAGGACTATTGAGGGAAAGCTTTTGTCTGCGTTTTTATTATATCACTCTATGTACCACCTCCACCAAACCTATTGACTCCATCTTATAAGTGAAATAATCTTAAATGTGGCTTTAAACATCAATCAATTGGCATAAAACATCATTCAATCGAAGAAATGTCCTCCAGGTACAAATTTGTGAGGACTTTTTCTTTGGATATCACTTTTAACATCCCATAATCATCTAGAAATTAATTTATAGAAGTCATACGTTCAATTACTTGATCAAATTCATTGGCCCAAATCTTACAGTAAAGTTAACTTGTCACTGTTTCATATGGGATGCTGGTAAGTTTCATATCTTATTGGCATTATGAAATTAGTTTATGGCAAGTTTATATCATCTCTCCCCTTGACCTTGATGTTATTTGGAAATAACCTTGACCTACTTTCTTTATGGTGAGGTTTGTGGAACTGTGACACTTTGGTTTGATAACTGCTAGTTTCAGAGCAATTTACCCCAATATTAGCTGTTAAGGTAAAGAAGGGCATTTTGCCAGGGGCAATGGACTTGTGAAGAGATAACATAATTGGGGCGTAAGATTGCCAGCATCTGCTCTGATAAGGTAGACAACGAATCGGCAGGTCCAAGTGTTCATCAGTTTTTTTTTTTGGGACGTCAATAGAAAATAGTTAATATTTTAGTCAAGAAGATTTTCCTTGTGCCCGTGTGTTATAGTATTCATAAATAGAAAATACCTTATAGATTATTATGGAGAAGCCTGATACCATTTATACTTGTTATCCATTGATATCATATAAATTATAATTATTTGACCTTATTTTGACCTTTACTTCGGATAGAACAAGTTCCTTCGGGACTTAATTTCCACCATTTATAAGTAAATCACAATTTCTGTAAAATAAATAAAAATGTTTATGATGAATAGAAATGAAATGATATCGGCATCCCGCCTGTTCGCTAATCCACTTTGGTGTTTTATATCCAAAATAGCTAATATTTTAGTCAAAAAGATTTTCGTTGTGTTTTAGTATTCATAAATAGAAAATAACTAATCTGTTTACCCTTGATTAGCATTTTACCAAAACGTACAATAAATAAACACGACAATCTTGAGTAAAACATATTTAAACATCATACCATACACAAGTTGCTTGCATACATTTAAATTCCTCAAGCTGCTGTTGCCTTATTTGTTTAACCTTGACAAACTTTTCAAAATTTTGTTAAAAAGCATTCATTAAGAAGGCAGAACTTGTTATTGCCACAATTAATGAACAGGTATGTTATAGTCAGAATAAGAATGATATTACTTTTTGAAGACATGGTTTAAGACTGCAATAAGGACTCGAGCAAGATCCTTGGAATTTTCTCCATTTAACCTTAAATTTTAAGCACTTAAAAGATTGGACTGATACTCTAAGGCAAATGTTTACCTGCAATTTAATTTTATCTGTTATATTTTCTTTTCAGGATTAAGTAGATTCATTGTGTTATTAAATGTTTTATCAGATATTAAACTGCTATGCATGGAATTATTATTATTTGTTTTCAATGTCATCTCCCAGTTTCCTCCCACAATAAAACTGGCAACGCCGCCATATAAGTGAAATAATCTTGAGCGCGATGTAAAACACCAAACAAACAATCAATCAATCAATCAATGTCATCTAGTTAACTCTCATACTTACTTGTTGGTGTTATTAAAGGCATTGATGAAGGAACTAGAGACTGAAAGAGAACGTCGATGGAAGGCCGAACAAGCTGCCAAAAAACTGGTAGACCATGTGAAGACATTGCAGTCCAAAGGTAATATATCTTTTTTGAAAATTTAAAGTGTACTTGTTAATGCCTCAACATGCATGTTAAAAAAAGTAAAACACGAAAAGAACCCCCCACTTAATATACTTGATCTCTAAATAAGATGTAACATTACTTTTAACTTTAGGATTAATACTACTAGATGACCTCCAGCCTGTCGTTGGCCTTATGAAATTTCATGGGTTTTGGTTCATTATAGCAGCTTATGATGGGGTATAAAGGTCTAAATGATATTCCCCTTTTTAACACAATAAGAAACTTGTCTCCATGGTTATTGTACACAAGAAGATTTTTCCTGTGCCCATGTGTTTTAGTGTTTGAAAATGTATCCGTGAATATGGTTGTTTAAGATTTATTCCAGGTGAGGGGAGTTGGGTGTATTACATGTAAAGTGCCGCATATCAATGGGTGTTTGATTGAAATCTCATTGGTCTGAATGCCCCCCTCCCCCCCCCCCCCCCACACACACACCCACCCCCTATCTTCTTCCATGTAAATGTTTTGGTGGGTAACTCCAATCAACCTATGAAGAGGGGCCCCAAGCACCGATGGATGATCAAGGATTGCCTACCCTAAAAACATTCCTTTGGAAAGACTTCCACATAAGTGTAACAATCTTGAATGTCTCCTTAAATTACCATAAATCCATCAATGAAATTAATTCTTAAATTTTTAATTTAGTAATAAATGATAGAATCCAAAAAAAAAAACGAAATAAAAAAAATGATGCACATGTTTTTTTTTTTTTTCCTTATGATCAAAATGCTACATATAACATTGAGGGACGTTTTTGCTTTCTGCAGCTCAGAATGAAAGCTCATTACAAGAGACGTCTGTCCACGTTAACACGAGGTTAAAGCAGGTTTTGATGAATGAACGAGAGGCCAAACTACGACTGCAGGACAAGCTTGATTCAACACAGGTGCGTAAAAAAACCTTAACAAATGTTCCACAATGTCTATGCTTACAGCAATTTGGCGATATAAATTTATTTGTGAAGAACAAGAGATTTCTATATCTAAAATTATGTCTTTTGATATTTTTTGAATACTCTTTAAATGAATACGCTAAAAGCTGCGCACATCAAGCTTATTTAATGTACAGTGAAACCACACCTTGATAAACTGGCACACAGTCCAAACCAACAGTCAATCCAATTTCCTTCTTTATTAAAATGAATGTTAAAATAAGCTTGATAAACTGGAACGTTGTTCAAGTCGACATCTTTTTCCCCCCTACATGTGCCAGTATATACTGATTGCTTTCTACTCGATTCTGACTTTGATTTTTGGTCAATATTTAATAACAGCTGACAGTCACCTGGCATTTCAAATTGACAGGAATTGTCTGCTCGTGATTTTCCAACTTGGGTTTGCCGTAATCGAGTGATCTTGATTATTTTTCCTGTCAGTATTTTACTAGTTTTGACATAGAACCAATTTTAAAGACTGTACACTTCATGCGGTTGGTTTGCCATTTGCCTGGACAAAGTTTTCGGATTCCTTATTCCTTTTTTTCCCCTTACACTTCAAAAGTCTGTACATTATTCCATTAGTACAAGTTTTGTCCCCCTCTAAACCTGGTACTGCCGCCATACAAGTGAAATAATTTTGAGTGCGGCGTAAACATCAATCAATCAATCAGCCGTTTGTACAGGCTGACAGCAGTAGCTCAACATGTAGATGTTATTATTGGGGTAAACTTATTTTCTAATATCAAAGGCGTACAAATTTAACTTGGTGGATTGTATCTGAGGAGAAATGGTGGGCTGAAGGACAATTGGATACATACACAACCTTATTTTTGATTAAGACGCTTTTCAAAATATAGACACACCTTAAATTTTTAAAATTTACAAATTTGTTTATCTTTTATACAAACATTTTGGTAGAGAATGGTAATTTTAAATACCCTTGTTTGAGATATTTTCTTACTGCTGGCACAAGTAGGCAACAAGGGTTGAGGTTTTCTACTAGATCTAAGGCTGTGTTTTATAAACCGGAAATGAATAGGGATATCTATATTTGAAACTCTTATTTTTTCCATATACTTCCACTGGTCTTCAAAACTGACCTTCTGAAACATTTGCCTTGCTGACAAATCTTTAGAATAAATATTCAACAATTTGGTAGGGGCCTCGCTGGCTCAGTAGGTAGAGCACTGGACGCTGAATCCCAACAGTCTTCCACCAATGGGTCGCGGGCTCGAATCCCACTCAGTCCAAAAAATTGGAAAATTTTCTGACTGGGTTTTTACTCTAACGACCTAGGTGGGATGGTTGCCAGTTACCAGCGGAAGGTCGTGGATTTCCTCCGGGCGCAGAACCCGGTTTCCTCCCACAATAAAACTGGCAACGCCGCCATATAAGTGAAAAAATCTTGAGCGAGGCGAAAAACACCAAACAATCAATCAATCAACAATTTGGTAAAATTGCTTGATGATCAAAATGATAATTTTGTCTCGTACCTAATTTAATTTCAATCTGTCGTGCATTTACACAATTTTAGAGATGAGAATGTGCTTTTCATAGTTGCTTTTGATTCTCTTAAATTCTACTGACTATGGCCAAGTTCTTGCCTGTCGTCAACATAATAAAATATCATGGGTTGTGGTTTATTATTTATCAACTTATGATATACCTCTTTTTAGCATAATTAGAAACTTGTCTTCATGATAAGTTTAGATAAGAAGATTTTCCGTGTGTTTTAGTGTTCAAAAATGTATATATAGCTTTATTGGGAGCATGGAAAGAGTTCTTGAGAAGGGATAGATGTTCAATTTAATGGCCATAGAAAACATCCCCTTAAAGAGTCGCTTAAATTGCCGACCTTCATTGTATTGTATCCTCCAATACTTATTGTCTGAGCCTAATGTTAATCGGATAGTTGTCCCAGACTAAGTAATGGTAGATGGGGCTGACTGAAAGACAAAAGTTTGGCCATGACCAAATTTCACAGCCATCTTAAGCTTGATTTGTGACATGTGCTCTGTTGACTGATTGCCACAAAGTCCATCGCCTGCACCATGATACAAGCCTTTTATTGGATTGCTGGCTCTAAGTTGAAAGCCAACGGAAAGGCTATAATCTTTTTCTGGTACAAATCGGTGTGTTAACTTTACCAAAAATACTGATGATTTTTTGCCAAATTATCTTTTCTAGAATATTCTACTTCGGCCAAACTCCTGCCTGTCGTCAACCTAATGAAATAGCATGGGTTGTGGTTTATTTTAATAACTTATGATTGGGTATAGACGTCTAAATGGTATGCCCCTTTTTAACACAATTAGAAACTTGTCTCCAGGGTTATTTTAGACAAGAAGATTTTCCCTGTGCCTGTGTGTTTTAGTGTTCATAAATATATATGTATTGTATAGTAAAACGTACAATTAGACCCTTGTCTCCACCATACCCTCCTTTTTTAATACAATTAGAAACTTTTCTCCATGTTTTTTTTTTTGTCAAGAAGATATTCCCTGTGCCCGTGTGTTTTAGTGTTCACAAATATATTTAGAGATATATAGTAAATCTACAATTAGAACCTTGTCTCCATCATAACTCCCCCCCCCCCCCCCCCCCCCCCCTTTTTAACACAATTACACAGTTATAAACTTGTCTCCATGGTTATTTTAGCCAAGTAGCCGTAAGTTTTAGTGTTTTTAGCTATATATATATATAGTAAACATAATTCTAATAAAATTGTTGATCCCTGTAAAATCCTTTCCCTATACTAAAGCTTATATTCAAAGGTCTATTTATTGGTTCAAGGCCCAGGGTTCAAAGGTCAATATAGCCTGTGTGATTCACACTCAATGTCAAACCCTAGTCAATATTTACCAGGCTTGGTTTCAGGATAAGGGTTGGGTTTGATTAAAACAACTATCCCTCACTGTTGTATCAATGATATAGTCCTCTATCACTGGTTTCTGTTGATGGCTGAAGACATACTCTCAGATAAATGACATTTTAACATTTTTCTTGAGAAATTGTCTCCTTGTCTAATATTTGGCAGTAAACACTCTTGTAATCAGTGGTGATACAGCAGCAAAGGTTTGATGGCTAACAAGCCAAGGGATTGGTTGATTGATTGATTGATGATATTTCACTTATATGGCTGCATTGCCAGTTTTAATGGGGAAGGAAATCGGGCTCATTGCCCGAAAGGAACCTTCAGCAAGTACCTGTTAACTCTTCCACATACGGTTACTGAGTGAAAACTCCACTGAGAAATATTTCAAGGGATTGGGGTGGAGGGCGGGGGCTTGTCTGACATCTTTAAGCCTCCTGAATTTTTAAAGACGTTTGTCTGTACAGTTTCTCAGAAAACAATAATTGGTGAGAATTTGTTTATTTCATCATTACTTTTTTTGGATCCTGGTTAAAGCATGAAATTTGCGTTGTCCAAAAGAGAATGATTGCATAACGTCTTGCTTCTTATTAAATGATTAAGGCTTAAGGCATCAGCACAAAGATAGTTGTTTGTGAACAACACAAGCTTTTGACACCTATATCGATGTCTTCGTCAAGTGTCATAACTTCTTCTGTGAATAAATTCTAAATATTTCAAACAATTTAATCTTTTATTTAACCCATTCGGTACCGCTGTCGCCATATGGCGTCCGAGTGCTAGCCTGCTTCAGTACCGAAGACGCCGTTTGGTGACAGCAGAAAAGTCGGCTAAAACCCCACTGACACCATACGGCGACAAAATATAAACATACAGTAAACATACAGGTTATTTTTTCTTACAACTTCAAATAATTTTGAGAATGAACAAATAAAATCACATGTTGCATCTGTTTGTTGATACATATGCATTTGAAGACTTCTTAGGCATGACCCAGTTAAAGACAAATGGGTTATTTTGGCTTTGAAGATGTTATTTGGAGTTTCGGAGTCCAGAGAAGTGAAAAAAAAGACATTTATCGGAGCTTTGTTAACCCTCAGAGTGAAATCGCAATCCTCAGGTCATTTCAAAACTTATGAAAAATAGACTCCTTTCAGGTTTCCAAAGGAGACTATAAGAAATAATTTATCTATGCATGTTGCCGGGCCGCCACAGCCTGTTCGAAGTCTGTAAAATGGCCTTCGCGAATTTGGATTTTAAACACCTAAATTCTTTCCAAAAATGTAACAATAATAAATATTTTTGAAGGAGTGTGTTCCATAAGACATTTAATAAGATCAATGTTGTCTTTTTCCGAGCTTGAACAGAAGGAATATTTAAAAATGAAATGAAATACACGGCAACGTAGAATCACTATTTTACCGATCGAATTTTCGTTCAGCTGCAGCAATTAACTTCGCAACTGTAAATGTTATTTACACCAATAAAGTAAACTTAAATGTTTTTTTTCAATTCTATATTAATATCAAAACGTGCATGGAGATATTTTTAATAAGAGTTCACTAATTTCTGAACGAATCGGAAAGTTTTTGCCATTATTTTTTAAACTGACTTTCGTCATGTTAAAATTTTTCCTCATCAAACGAGTTTCTTCCCTTTTCAGGGGTTATTTTTGACAGATAAACAGATAAACATTATCTTTTGATGTGAATTTTGATTTATAAACAAACACTAAATACTTATTAGTAACATGTACACAATCGTTTTGGATTTTGTAAATTTTAATGGTGTACAGGACCAAACAAGCGATATCACTGACTGGCCTGTGTGCAAGTAAATTTAGCCAGGGACATCGCTGTGGGGTTTTAGGCAATCTGCACTGTCTGGCTGACGGGCCACGCGCCAGGGACTGGACAGAGCTGCGGTACCGAATGAGTTAAAATCCCATGTTCTTAAACACTATATATTACTTTGTCTGGGAAAGTCTGCACAAGTAGACGTATAATGATGCCAGTTAATGTCTTTAAGAAATAGCTGACAGAATTGTCAGGAACATAGAAGTCTAGCCTTGACTGGACCATGCATGCCTTTGTGTTCAAACTTGTATTTAGCTATCTATTTATCTTTATCTCCTTTAGGGTTCCAATGTCAATGTAACCCTTCGGATTTACACTAAATGTCAAACAGTACCCCCTTTTTAATACAATTAGAAACTTGTCTCTATGGTTTTTTTTTTAAAGAAAATTTCTCCTGTGCCTGTGTGTTTTAGTGTTCATAAATATCAAAAAGTACAAATTTTAGTCAATAGTTACCTGTAAAAATTGCTTTCAAAGGGGAGGGGTTTGATTAAAAGAACATCCCTCTTGGAGGCTGAGCTTGTCCGATCTAAGATTGGTGCCACAACATTTCATTTCATTGTTGCGCGAAAAACTGTCAAATGATCTATGCTCTGGAACATAGGAGTCTACAATGACTGGACCGTGTGTTTGCTTGTTTTCATGATACGGGTTGGGTTTGATTAAAAGAATATCCCTCTCTGCTGTATAATTTATTTATTTATATTTATGATCACTAAAACACACGGGCACAGGGAAAATCTTCTTGACAATATAACCATGCTATCATGTATATATAGTTCTCTATCTCTAGTTCAGGTCGTGGGTTTCCTCCTGGCACAGAGCCCGGTTTCCTCCCACAATAAAACTAGCAACGCCACCATATAAGTGAAATAATCTTGAGCGCGGCGTAAAACAACAAACAATCAATAAATCAATTATTCTCTGGTTCACGTTGATGGCTGAAGACAAACTCTGAGATAAATGACATTTTAACTTATTTCTTCTGTGTGCTTGAGATATTGGTTTCCTGTCAAATGTTTAGTCAGGCTGTCACCAGTTATTGGTTGTAAGAACAATTCATTCAATATGATACACCCTATATAATATTTTAACAAAGTCTTGTCTATTAGCAAGCTACATGCTATGGATATTGCAAGTTTACCAAATATCTTTGCATAGCCTTTCTTACAATCTAAGACTGAAAAAATGTTTGAAACTCATTTGGAACATTTGTTCCATTTAATAGGGCGGTAATAAATTGATTGATTGATGTTTAACGCCGCACTCAAAATTATTTCACATATGGTTTAGTGGGGAGGAAACTGAGCTCATTGCCAGAGAAAAGCCCCAGACCTACGGCAAGTATCTGGCAACTCTTCCACATAGGGTGATCGTATGCACTCAGAAAACTTTTAGTTTATGTGTTCTGAGTGGGATTCAAACCTGCACTGCATCGATGGAAGGCTTGTGTCAGACTGAGGGATTATCACTCTAACCCCTGTAGGTAATAAAGGCAAAAACTTGCTTTTCATACGGTATAGAGTGGTTTAGATTGGCTACATTTAATTTCTTTTGTTCTACAACCCCTAAATCGAAAAAAAATGTTAGACCATGATACAAACATATCATTGAATTCTCCCTTATTCATGTAGATTGAGAGACCTGCCTGATAGTGATTGATATAAAGTTAAAATCATGTTTATCTAAATGGGCGTCTGGGAAAGTGTGTGGGTTTTTTTCCCAACCATGCATTTAAAGAAAAACAGAGTGTGCAATGCAAACCTCTAATTCTGATCATTTTGGTCATTGACTAAATAGAAATGGTCTTATCCAAATCTTATCCTCTGGTATTTGTAGTCTAATTGTCTTCCCCAGAGTTCATCAGGCAATATAACCCCTTGTGGCTCACACTAATTTGTAAACAGTGCAAATAGTAGGCTATACTGATCTGTAATAATAGTTTGGTTTCATGCTAACAGTTTGGGTTTGATTAAAACAACTATCCCTCTCTGTTGTATCAATGATATAGTCCTCTATCACTGGTTTCTGTTATGGCTGAAGACAAACTCTCAGATAAATGACATTTTAACTTGTTTCTTCTACATGTTTGAGATATTGGTCCCTAGTGTAATGTTTAGTCAGTCTATACGGTAAATGACGTCCGAATCCGACCGATGCCCGATCCGACCGGCGGCGGAGATCACAGACCATGGTGATTAGCCACCCAGTGTGCTGCCGACACCTGAGCTGACAGTCAGTCAAGCGCTTACATGACCGATAACTTACCGGCTGTCGACCGGTAATGGAGATTTCCGACTAAAAATAGAAACGTTTAGTCCCAAGATATTAACCATTTTTATTAGATTCACGAAAAAATAAATACGTGTTAAAAAATCAACCCGAGTTTTGTTTGTTTTTCATATCGTCAGCTTATGACCAAGCGTCAAATCATTCTTTGTCACAATGTCTATGAAATTAATTACTTAGCCGCAAGTAGCGTTTCTGTCTCCAAAATGACTTTGTTGTATACTGACAGCCGTATTTTGGAAATACGGTCGTCAGTATATAGAAAGGAAATCATTTTGTAGTCAGAAACCCGGACTAAGCTGCAAATCGCTAAATTGCCGTGGTTTTAGTTTACTTTCTCAATATATCGCGGCTTTTGAAGCCTTCGGCGGGCAAGATATCAAACATCGGTATTACAAAATAACCACGAGGATGTTAAGATCAAAATTCACGAATAACATGCACTCGGATCGAGAGATTTTAACTCACAAACTCCTGTTCGCTGCAGCCTATACATGTTCTAATTTTAAAACTTCGAGTTCTTGAAAATCACGTAGCAATATTATAGTTTAATATTACTTGAAGTGAAAACCCACGTGGTCTGCGGCAGTTTTATCGATCGCTAAAAAAGGTAGCCATTTGATTGGCTCTTATTTTGATTGACAGGTATGTATAGTCCAATCAGCAACCATGTTTAAACGCCCGCTTATAACAATAAAACATCACAAAATGTATTTTGGTCGTTCTAATATTTAAAAGCAGTTCTCTATGGTTTTAGACGGCGAGTATAATTTAGCAACAACTCATTAAGTCTATGATTACCAATTGTTTTCCTCTCTTGCTGGCGTCGTAAACACTCCCGTGAAGTTGGTAGCTTGACCGTTCAAATGCCGACGGGAAACAACAGATACGTGTAGGCCTACATGTAGTTAACCCATGATTAGTATGGTAATGATCGATTATCCTACTTGAAGGAATTGTTTTTTCACCAAACGTTTTTTTCTGGTGATCAAATCGTCCTACAAATATCCAAGCCCAGATTGAGTAAACTGGTGAGCATCACGGCACGACTGAACGACGACCGCTTCTGTGTCGCCACGTGTGTAGTCGCTTTAGTTTCAGATAGAATATCTATATAAATATATAATCAACTAACAAATGAAGTTGGATAGCAGACTACGTGTAGTTTATATATTACTCATAGTGATATGTTTAGGGCCATACGCACATGTTGTAAGTTTAAAAGTTGTGTTGGAATCTCGGCCGCAGTGAACATCGAACAATACCGCTCCCTGGGCCGTTTGGGACGAGAAAAAAAAATCCGGCATAGGCAGATTTCTCAGCTAACTGCGAGTTTTCGTGGGTCTGCTAATTGATGTTGTTGTTGTACCAAAGTGACAATGAAGACTTGCGTTTAAACTAAACTGTAAGGGCAAAAACGCTTCCGTTAAAAGCATGTTTTATTAGCCTAAATAGTCTCATTGAATCGATCTCCAGCCTTGGAAAGATCAAAGGCCAACCAGACTAATCGTTTCACACATCCGCTGATCGCTCTATTCATGCGACTCAACAGGAGGTTGAACCAGACTGCTACTCACTTTGGGTATAAAATCGGTCGGATTCGGACGTCATTTACCGTATTCAGTCAATGTTATTGAAAGAGGAGTGTTTATTTGATACACTGACTGGCTAGTAAGCAAAGGTTACTGGACAGTTTGGTTGTAGCATTTAATATTAACTGACAATCAAGGGGGACTGGAGAATTATATAATATAGTAAGTCTAGACCAATGGTATGTTGAATATCATGCTTTGTATAATATTTATACTTCTAGCATCCGACTCAAACCAAATTAAATTGAACAATATCTGAGTTTTTGAATCAATCCTTGTATGTCAAAGATTTGACAGGCACTCAGCAAAGGTTAGGGTTTTCCTCTTGACAAATAAACCTGGAAATGTTGCCATATATTTATGAACACTAAAACACACAGGCACAGGGATAATCTTCTTGTCTAAAATAACCGTAGAGACAAGTTTCTAATTGTGTTAAAAAGGGTATATCATTTAGATCTTTATACCCCATAAACTGTTGTAATAAACTAAACCTATCGTATTTCATTAGGTTGACGACTGACAGGAGCTTAGCCTTGGTCAGTAGAATTTTCTGGAATCCTTTTGTAATACATTGACAATGGTTACGCATCTTAACTATGGCAAGTACAGCGGTAGACTGAGATTAAACCCCATAAATTTTGGTCCCCCCCCATCCCGGCACAGAAAAACCTATGTAACAAACAACAAACAAAACGGTTATAAAATCCGTCTCGTTACCTACAATTAACAAACAATACGGTTATGACAAAACAGTACAGTTATAACAAACAACCAACGATTAACAAACAACACAGTTATGACAAACAGCACAGTTATAACAAACCAATGGTTATAAACTCCATCTCACAACCTACAATTAACAAACAGCATGGTTATGACAAAACAGCACAGTTATAACAAACCAATGGTTAGAAACTCCATCTCACAACCTACAATTAACAAACAACACGGTTATGACAAACAGCACAGTTATAACAAACCAATGGTTATAAACTGCATCTCACAACCTACAATTAACAAACAGCATGGTTATGCCAAACAGCACAGCTGTAACAAACCAATGGTTATACATGTAAACTCAATCTCACAACCTACAATTGCCATATATTGATTGATTGATTGATTGGAGTTTTACGCCGCTCTCAAGATTTGCCATAAGTGAAATAATCTTGTGTGCGGCGCAAAACATAAATCAAATAATTGTGATGTGTATAAATATTGAGACAAATAAATGGTTTAGGACACAAGCAAATATACTCATGCAAGATTAATGTTTCCCTTGATTGTCTTATATATAAGGGTCTTCTCCTCAACTTAGCCTGGCAAGGCCGCCACATAAAGTGAAATAGTCTGAAGTTTGACTGAAAACATCACTTAATCAAGATATTAAAGGACATTTAAAAATTTTTCCTTCATCGCTTTGAGGAATTACTTCTCAGTTTTAAGTTTGGTCTCTCTGTCACCTCTCATTTTCATGCTGTCATATTTACTCTCCAGATAATATTATGTTTGTTAAGTCTAATGAAAAGTGGGGGGGGGGGGGTGAGAGGTTGAGGGGGGCGGAGGAGTGAGGGGTAACATCTAACATGAAACACACTGGCACATAAAGCTGGTTGATAATATTCTGTCGTCATTTATCCAATTTGCATCTCTAACGCCATGTGGCCAAGCCAAACGTTTGAAAGCTGAGGCAAAGTCAGAGAAACGACTCTATGACTTTTGTCACTTTTTTTTTCAAACCCTTTGGCAACATTTGGCCCTGTTCTTATGGCATGTGTTATTAATCCCAATCTACATTTAAATCGTATGTACTTGTGTATTTTATCTGATGTTTTCAAGCTGCTTTTCAAAGTTCCGGGTTATCCTCGGGACAAAGAGCCTGTTTATCATCTTCAGTCAAACAAAGTTAAAATGTGTCAGCTAACCAAGTGATATCCCACTATCCTTTTCAGAAAATCCCAAACTAATAGTGACTGAAGAAATCTGAAATTTCCCAATTGTCGCGGCAGTAGATTTTTCTAAAACCTTTCCGCTTATTTAAGGCACTGTTTATGTTTTACAGACCTCTACATTGATTGATTGTTTGGTGTTTTACGACGCGCTCAAGATTATTTCACTTATATGGCTGCGTTGCCAGTTTTATTGTGGGAGGAAACCGGGCTCTATGCCCGGAGGAAACCCACGACCTTCCGTTGGTAACTGGCAACCATCCCACATAGGTCGTTCGAGTGAAAACCCAGTCAGAAAATTTTCCAATTTTTGGACTGAGTGGGATTCGAACCCGCGACCCATTGGTGGAAGGCTGTTCGGATTGAGCGTCCAACGCTCTACCTACTGAGCCACGGAGGCCCATAGACCTCTACACTATTTGATGCTAAACAATGCTGTTGGACACACTTAATACCCGAACAGTCTCTTGCTGCAAACTTGTTTACTTCTGATAAAACAACAAGACATCAGTCTATTTTTCAAGATTTCTCATGTATCATTTGGGATAGAACAGTCTCTGTGACTTTATTCTCGACCTGCTTTATGTTATCAATAAATAAGTGTACTATATGATCGAGTAACTAAAAATACAATACAATACATTTTTTGTTGTTGCAGAAACAATTGAAAACGGTGACGGAGCAGTTTGAACTGTCTCGAGAGGCTGAGGATTCCCAAAGACGCGCCCTTGAGGCTATGGAACAGACGGCCGGGAGAGCCGAGTCGGAGAGACTCAAACAGCAGGCACATGAGGTACGCAGGTTTTATCATCTGGATACTTACATAAAATGCTAGCCTTTGATCATTGCAGAAGTTTTTTGGGATAGTATACTACATTCATTTTAAGGGTTGCTGTTCAAATCCACTTGGGGCCTCTCTGACTCAGTGGGTTAGACTTGTAGTCCATCAATCTGACACGTACAGGCCTCCCATTGATGCGACCCGGGTTCGAATCCCACGCAGATCAAATAAAAGTTGAAAAATTTCTGAGTGGATTTTTCACCCAATTGCTGTATGTGGGAGAGTTGCCAGGTACTTGCGGAAAGTCAGGGGTTTCCTCCGGGCAATGAGCTGGGTTACCTCCCGCAGTAAACCTGGCAACTCTGCCATATAAAATAATCTTGAGTGTGGTGTACAACACCAATCAATCAATCAAATCCTAGTGAAAACAAATTTCTTTATTTTCAGGGTAAAAAGGTACAAGAGGCCCAGATGAGAGCTTCTGCATCTAATAGGGAAGCTGATATTTTGAAGAATACGGCTACGACCTTAAAAGGTCAGGTACAACAGCTTCAAGAGTTACTGGCTACTAGGGAACAGGAGTTTAGGTAAGTGGGATTTTTATATTTTGCCACTATTTCTATTAGATCTTGGGGCTTCCATGGCTCATTTGGTTGAAGCAGTAAATGGGACATGGGTACAAATCACACAGATTTTAAAGACAATGCCCAGCTTTATTTGAACACCAATTTGGCAATATCAGGAGCCTTTTTCACAAAACGGCTTAGTTATATAGGCAACGTACATGTATATCTAAACTTGTCTCCATGGTTATTTTAGACAAGAAGATTTTCCCTGTGCCCGTGTGTTTTAGTGTTCATAAATATATATCTACAGTATTCCAGAAAATTCTACTGACTAAGGCTAAGCTACTGTCAGTCGTCAACCTAATGAAATATCATAGGTTTGGTTTGTTACAACAATTTATGGGGTATAAAGATCTAAATGATATACCTCTTTTTAACACAATTAGAAACTTGTCTCCATGGTTATTTTAGATAAGAAGATTTTCCCTGTGCCCGCATGTTTTAGTGATCATAAATATATCTACAGCATGGGTTGTGAAACAGACTCCAGCCCCTCAAAAGATACGTAGAGTTATACATGTAGAATTTCTGCTGACTGGAATTTCTAACAAAAACTGATCATATCTGTTGCCGGGTATTTACTTTAAGAATTCACAGCTTACCAGATACCAACCAAAAAGTCCAGGGCCCTGTCTTACGAAGCTGCAGACTTCAGACTTAATTTAGTGTTAAAACTGTAACTGGACGCAACCGGTCATTCTTGTAGCCCTATGTGCAAATTTACGCCAGCTTTGTAAGACATGTCAGGCCTCAGGTCAATTGGTCTTTTGAACCTTGCAACATTTCCAAGTCATTGAAACAATTTTGTGCAATATAAAGCATTTATCAATCAATCATCCTATCATTATAACCCACTTAATCTGGCAACTCTCGCATACATGTGAAATAATTGTGTGTACAACATGAAACATCAATCAGTCACTCAGAAATAAATTTGACCAAAGAAAGTTTTTATTGAGATACATCTCAAACTATTCCCTTTGTGGCTCACTAGGTAGAGCGTTGGACGCTTAATCCGAACAGCCTTCCACCAATGGGTCGCGGGTTCGAATCCCACTCAGTCCAAAAATTGGAAAATTTTCTGACTGGGTTTTGCACTTGAACGACCTATGTGGGATGGTTGTCAGTTACCAACGGAAGGTCGTGGGTTTCCTCCGTGCACTGAGCCTGGTTTCCTCCCACAATAAAACTGACAACGCCATATAAGTGAAATAATCTTGAGCGCGGCGTAAAACACCAAACAATCAATCAATCAATCTGTATCACTGACATGTGACAAAGCCGAAGATTTGAAAATGTTTCACTGCTGTGGAATTGCCCTCCTCCTTACGTCATCCTTTTGGCTGAATGACCATTTAGGTTCGGTCACATTGCACTTGCGAAGAGGTAAACAATTATCTCCCACCATAACACGACAGCTATTAAAAGATACATATCTCTCAGGTTATTGTAACCAATTTTGTGGGAATTAGCTTAGAATCTTGCCTGCAATTTCATCGTAATAATGTCCACATTTTTACAACCATATATATCAGCCAGTTAATGGGAAATGAGGCTCTTTTCTATAATAGTGTTCTAAGTGGGCTGTAAATACTCAAGACGACTCGACAGATGATACTAAATTCCTCCAGCTCTATTACGATTTTATGTTGATGAGGGTCATAACAGTAAAAATAAACATTATGATCAAATAGCTCATTGGTAGATAGGGTTACCTCCCATTATAGATCACTTTTCTACTTTGGAGATAAAAACAATTGTTTGAGATGGCAGACTGATAAATTAAGATTGAGCTCGTTGGGGACAAGGCTGTAAGAAGCAAACAGACAACCAATGGCATCATTGTCAGTGTTCTTGTTCATTGTATCTCCGAGGAAATTAAGTTTACCAGATTCTAATTACATTTTCTCGAAGCCAATCAGATTTGGCTCACTCGACAGAGCGACATTTTCTCAGTCGGACGCAAGCCTCCAATGGCTTGGTCGCGGGTTCAAATCCAACTCCGGCCAAGAAAAATTGAACAATTTCTTATTGGGTTTTTAACGTCACCGCCCAATGTGGAACTGTAGCCATGCAGTACTGGCCAAAGGACGATGTTTTCATAAGGACAAAGAGCTTGGTTTCTTCCCCCACTAAACCTGACAATGACCTGACACTATGTAAATGAAAAAATCTTCAGTGCGACATAGTAAATGAAGTAAATAATCTGTTTGGGTGTGTTTCTTCTTATATTTTTGTGGAAGAGTTGCCAGGTTGCCTAGAAAAATATGTACTTGTTGTTAAATTTTTATCGAAAGGAACTTACCCATTGATGACTTAGAGCGTAGGAGTATTGTTGACACGAATCTCCCAGACGTTGACATTTACACTTACAAATATCACCACATCTTGATGAGTCAATTCAGAAAGATTTACCTTCTGAAAATAGACCAGGCTCTGAAGTGACAATAAATGATACAGATAATGACCCTAACTGAGTTAGATGGCAGACATGTTGAGAAGAACAGTCATTTCCTACTCAAACTCACGATTTGGTCTTGTCACCATATTACGGCTTGACCTTTGGATTTTGAAGACAAAGTTGTTTCTGAGTAAACTTGAAGTCAGCGTACACATCAGAGGTCACTTTTGTTTTTCACAGTAGTGATTCAAAATATTTATAACCTAGAGACCCATTTCATCATATGTTTTTCAAATCTAGTCTATATGTCTGTTAGTCTATATGCAAACAAGCTTCAAGTTATGAGCAAACCATTGCTTATAGATCTTTAATAAAAGCATAAAGTCTGCTTTACTAATCAATTAACCTACAATATAGATATTAGAAATCTTGAATTTTTAATATTATTTTGAGTATGATGGAAAAGCCTTATCAATTTGTTATTCAGAACCAAAATAAACTCAATGTTTTCTGTCCTCAATTTAAGAGTTTAAGGGTTAACTTTTTCATTGAAGGGTTTACTGTTAAGATTTCAACTTTTTCCCAATGTTACCTTCAAAGAAAGTACCTTGGGCTTTGCCAGGTTTAGTGGGGGAGGGGGAGGAATCCCCCAACCTTCATTGGGTACCCCCCCATGTTTTCAAATGGGCTGATGGAGTTAAAAACTCACTGAGAATTTTTGAGTAGCATTAGTGCTTTCAACAGAGACTAACCGACTAAGCCACCGCGGCTCTGAATCACCCAACAATCAAACAACCAGTATGTTTTAGTGTTCTAAATATATAAGTGAAATGATATAATGTGTAGAATATAGTTCAAGAACTCCAATACATCAGTATGTGAAGTGCTAGGACACGTTCTTGTGGATAAATCTATGTAGAGAAATAAATCAGTCTATGGCTGGATTGATTAATATTTAGTGGAGTTAATGGTGACATAAGAGGGAGGCATTTTTCTGATAGAAGTCAGACTGCCCGTCCAGTGAGATACGGCCACGTCATATTCCGTGTTGCGCTTGACCAATTTCATGGAGTCTTGAGATGATAAGTGTAGACAGTTGTTGTCTCCAAGAAAATTGGATAATGTTAATAGTTTTCTCGAGAGCTTTACTAGTGACCTGGTCAACTCAATCGAGGCACTGAACAATAACTTAATAGATATCACTCTTGGTATAAAGATAGAATTTATCAACACACAAACACAAGGACTTCTGGGGATATTTCTTTGACTATATGTATAATTTATATCCCACAAACAAAAGGGCTTTTGGGAATCTTTCATGGACCCTGTCTTATTTATAAACCGACAGACACAAAGACTTTTTGTGGACACATGTATTATTGAGTTACAAGCTGACATTGCTTTTGGGAAAATAAGGCCTTTCTTAAAAGCACACTCACTGCTTAACTCGTGAATACTGTTGACTTTGATTTGCAAGCTGACATTGCTTTTGGAAAAATAAGGCCTTTCTTAAAAGCACACTCACTGCTTAACTCAAGAATACTGTTGACTTTGATTTGCAAGCTGACATTGCTTTTGGAAAAATAAGGCCTTTCTTAAAGGCACACTCACTGCTTAAATCGAGAATACTGTTGACTTTGATTTGCAAGCTCATATTGCTTTTGGAAAAATAAGGCCTTTCTTAAAAACACACTCACCGCTTAAATCAAGAATTCTTTTGACTTTGAAAAGAAAAGATTCTTTTCTATATTTTTCCCTAACAGAAGAAGTAAGGGACTCTCTTTTTTTGCCAACGCTATTTTTACGAAAATTTTATATTTGATTTATAAACTTCATTGTTTGGGTACTAGAAATCTCAATGGATGAAAAATGTGAGCATGTGCTAACAATCTGAGTCTTCCAGTAATGGTGTCTAAGCAAGTTAACTGTATATCTGTTTTGGGGACTTTTTCTGAAAAATACAAATGAAATACTTTGTTTAAGAGAATTGAAAAGCCTGTCGCTAAATTTTAGATCTTAAACAAAATATTGATTTTAATCCGTAACCTAATTTACGCAGCTTCAAATCCAACTGTTGGTGTTGGGCTTGTATGCTTTTACATCATGATTCACCATTTTGTCATTTTAAACAAACTTACACATGCCACAATGTATAAGTTTTAGATCTTAAACAAAAATACCTTTAGTGATTTTAATCCGAAACCTAATTTACACATCTTCAAATCGATTGGTTGGTGTTGGGGCTTCATGCTTATGTACATGTATGCTTTTTCATCATGCTACATTTGAAACATACTTGGACATGTCTAATGTGTCCACATGTTTAGTTTTAGTGGGTTTAAACTCTATATGAAATCTTCAGAAATGCCAGAAAGGTGAAGTCGTGGAATGGGTTGAAAGAAGACGATTACAAAAAAACATCTCTAATGTGCCTACATGTTTAGTTTTAGTGGGTTTAAACTGTGTATGAAATCTTCAGAATGCCAGAAAGGCTACATAAGTTGTGGAATGGGTTGAAAGAAGATGATTAAAAGTAATTTGGTTAATGATGATTCTATGTCCAATGTTCTATAAGCTGTGATTCAAATTAGGTGCTGGAATAATAAATCCAATTGTTATCTACCAATAAGTAGATCTATGGATTGAGATTAAAGACCATTGGATTATCTGATTACGTTTATTGATCACTGACCTGGATTAGTTGAATTAATATAGCCCTTAGGGTTCAGGTTATGATCAGGTGGGCTTCATACCTGATTCAATCATCAACGATGAAATCCTTCATTTGAAGATGTAAAGAAAAGGAACTCTTTCCCCTACAAGAAAATTGTATTAAGCTGCTTGAAACTTACAATGAAGGATTGATTGATTGCTGTTTTACGCCACACTCAAGATAATTTCAGTTTCATGGCGGCGTGACCAGGTTTACTGGGGGGAGGAAACCAGGCTCATTGCTCGGAGGAAACCCCCGACCTTCGCCTAGTACCTGGCAACTCTTCCACAGAAAATTTGTTTAAAGATTTGGGGCTTTGTTTTAGCCAGTTTTTTTAACCAAGCAAGGAGGAACATTAAGTATATGCCAAATTTATTAAACTTCCTGACATCCCATGTTCAGTGCAGCCTAATGTCAAATTAAAATATGGGTGGGTTGGGGGAAGAGCGATCTTTTGTGCTTGGTTGGTATTTTTCTCACCACATGACCGTAGCTGTTGAGTGTTACATAATCCCCAAATTAATCTTGTGACTGGGTTTTCACTCGAACGACCTATGTGGGGTCTCCTCCGAGCATAGAGCCAGGTTTCTTCCCACAATAAAACTGGCAACGTCACTATATCAGTTTTGACACATGCTGTTAGGGAAGATACATGTTTTTAATAACTTGTCTTTGAGAACGTCGTGACCGAACATGGAAGTTTTTATTAACCTGGTTATCATCAGGAACGATGTGGAAGCATTTATTAAACTTCGCTGTTTGGATTTTCTTTTTTTATTGATTTTCTTTGATGGCACTATGACCGAACAAGTCTGGCAGATTGGTCATTCACTTGAGAAAAAAAACAAACAAACAGCGACATGTTTTTGGATTTATCTTGGATCAAATAATTTACCAGACACTGTATTAAAGAAAAACACACATAATTCTGAGCAGATCTCCGCTGGCTTCTCGCGTTAAGTTTTTTTTCTGTCTGGCTGAAAACTAATTTTGTGAGGAGTCACAGATGTTAGAACCTGATAGCTTTTATCTTCTGGTGCAATTACCTCGTGGGGGCGCCGTAACAAGGAAAGCTATTTTTTAATCTTTTATACTGTTATATTTTTTTTTGTTTAGAGTTTAAACAAATGAACATTGTACAGCTAGCTATTTGGGTTTTTTTTTATTTGAATGTTTCTTTCCAATTTGTGGCTTTGATATTTACTTGATAGAGAATCCAACTAGTTTATTTCTATAAAAGGTCACAATGTGAGATCAGTTATTAAGAAACTTTTTTGATTTTTATACGCCCTGCTTGATCGGGCTGTATTATGGTATCATCTGCGTCCGTCTGGCAGTCCGGCGTTCCCTTTCCCTTCCGCTCCATAACTTCCAAAGTTTTGAGTCCAACTTGACAATTTTTTCTGAGTATATACTTTATGGGTAGAAGGTGTGTCGCAAACTATTTTTGACATCATACATTGCGTAATATGGCAGACATATTGGGTTATGTAATATTTACTTTTTCTCTCCATAACTTTAACAAATATGATCCGATGTTTTCAAATCTTTTATGTTACATACCATATTAACAGACAGTGTGTCAAAAATTGTTTATGATATCAACTATTCCAAATTATTGTATTATGTATATTCCCTTTTATTCTTACTTTCATTTTCATGAAAATAACCTTTAAATTGTAAGATGGCTTTTACTTGTCCGATTTTCATCAAAAAAGGATTGTTCAAACTGCAATAATGTTTCTAAATTGATTAAACCCATTCTTAAATCAATAAATAATGTTTCAATCAAATGAAAAATACATATAAGGATTAAAGTTTTATCTATAGACAAAGAGATAAGTAACTCAGCCTTGTTCTATTTACCATGTAAACATACACTAGCTCTTATCACAAGTGCTGAAACCTTTATTGCCTTCTCTACCACATGGCTTTTCATAGCCATGCTCAACTGTTATATAGTTTTTTGTAGCCAAATAATATAGATAAATCATATTATGAGAAAAATGTTCAAATCTACTTGAAGTGGTGTGAGCTGCGAAATTGCCAATTAATTAGATTTGTTTAAGTATGATTAGTAAATTATGAACTGCTAATCTATATTGACAACAAACTGAGAACAAACTGAATGTTTAGCATCACGATTTAACAGCAGCGAGAATCTATGATATGTACCGAGTCACTGTCTAGTTAATAATCGTTGATCCAAATAGCCCATTTTAAAGTTGATACAAATGGATTTTAAAGGTTTTAGTAGTAAGATTTCATTTTGTTGACATTACATCACCTTTTACCAAGCTTCAACCTCCTTCCTCTGAATTTTGAAAATTAAATTCAAATAAATATGGAAGGATTTGTTTTGGTATGCCCGCAGTTACTGTGCCTTTCTGGGAGTATTTTGAGTTTCCCGAAACTCTTGTTGACATCTCGTATACATTTCTAAATATTAATCAATTTCATATCTAAAAGATTCTACTGCTTGGCTCGGGAATTGATTTTGCATTTTGATGGAAATTGTTCAGACAGTACATGTATAGGGTTAAATTGTAGCCCAATCATTTTTAGGCTCTCCGAAAATTTCGGGGGAGCATATAGTCTCTGCTTTGTTTTTGAAGTCAATGCCCAGCTTTATTTGAACACCAATTTGGCAATATCAAGAGCCTTTTTCACAAAACGGCTTAGTTATATTTATTTGCTTAACTTCCATAGCAACGTACATGTTATGGGTTGTGAAACAGGCTCCAGTCCCTCAAAAGATACTTGGAGTTATACATGTAGAATCCTCACTGACTGGAATTTCTAATAAAAACTGCTTATGGGAACAGATCATATCTGTTGCCGGGTATTTACTTTAAGAATTCACAGCTTACCAGATACCAACAAAAAAGTTCAGGACCCTGTCTTACAAAACTGGCGTTAGTTACTTCAGACTTAGATAAGTCTTAAAACTGTACGCAACTGGACGCAACCTGTCATTCTTGTAGGCCTATGTGCAAATTTACGCCAGCTTTGTAAGACATGTCCGGCCTCAGGTCGATTGATCTTTTGAACCTTGCAACATTTCCAAGTCATTGAAACAATTTTGTGCAATATAAAGTATTTATCAATCAATCATCCTATAATTACAATCCACTTAACCTGGCAACTCTCGCATACATGTGAAATAATTGTGTGTACAACATGAAACATCAATCAGTCACTCAAAAACAAATTTGACCAAAGAAAGTTTTTGTGAGCTACATCTCAAACTATTCCCTTGCGATGTAAACATACATGAAGCATGGTAATATATCCTTTGTGTATTGACCTCTCTATCACTGACGTGTGACAAAGCCAATGATTTGAAAATGTTTGACTGCTGTGGAGTTACCCTCCTCCTTACGTCACCAAAGCCTTTTGGCCGAATGACCATTTAGGTTCGGTCACATCGCACTTGCGAAGAGGTAAATAATTATCTCCCACCATAACACGACAGCTATTAAAAGATACATATCTCTCAGGTTATTGTAACCAATTTTGTGGGAAATAGCTTAGAATCTTGCCTGCAATTTCATCGTAATAATGTCCACATTTTTACAACCATATATATCAGCCAGTTAATGGGAAGTGAGGCTCTTTTCTATAATAGTATTCTAAGTGGGCTGTAAATACTCAAGACGACTCGACAGATGATACTAAATTCCGCCAGCTCTATTACGATTTTATGTTGATGAGGGTCATAACAGTAAAAATAAACATTATGATCAAATAGCTCATTGGTAGATAGGGTTACCTCCCATTATAGATCACTCTTCTACTTTGGAGATAAAAATAATTGTTTCAGATGGCAGACTGATAAATTAAGATTGAGTTGGTTAGGGACAAGGCTGTAACAAGCAAACAGACAACCAATGGCATCAATGTGACAGTGTTCTTGCTCATTGTATCTCAGAGGAAATTAAGTTTACCAGATTCTAATTACATTTTCTGGAAGCCAATCAGATTTGGCTCATTCAGCAGAGCGACATTTTCTCAGTCGGACGCAAGCCTATAATGGCTTGGTTGCGGGTTCGAATCCAACTCAGGCCAAGAAAAATTGAACAATTTCTGATTGGGTTTTTAACTTCACCACCCAATGTGGAACTGTTGCCAAGCAGTACTGGCCAAAGGACGATGTTTTCATATGGACAAAGAGCTTGGTTTCCTCCCCCACTAAACCTGACAATGGCATGATGTAAATGAAAAAATCTTCATAGTAAAGGAAGTAAATAATCTTTTTTGACGTGTTTCTTCTTATTTTTTTGTGGACGAGTTGCCAGGTTGCCTAGAAAAATGTGTACTTTTTGTTAAATTTTTATTGAAAGAAACTTACACATTGATGACTTGGAGCGTAGGAGTTTTGTTGACACGAATCTCCCAGACGTTGACATTTACACCTACAAATATCACCACATCTCGATGAGTCAATTCAGAAAGATTTACCTTCTGAAAATAGACCAGGCTCTGAAGTGACAATAAATGATACAGATAATGACCTTAATTGAGTTAGATGGCAGACATGGTGAGAAGAACAGTCATTTTCTACTCAAACTCACGATTTGGTCTTGTCACGATATTACAGCTTGACCTTTTGATTTTGAAGACAAAGTTGTTTCTGAGTAAACTTGAAGTCAGCGTACACATAAGAGGTCACTTTTGTCAAGTTTTTCACAGGAGTGATTCAGAATATTTATTATTTCTCCTCTAGAGGCCTAATTCAAAGATTATTTCATTTCATCATATGTTTTTCAAATCTAGTCTATATGTCTGTTAGTCTATATGCAAACAAGCTTCAAGTTCTGAGCAAACCATTGCTTATAGATCTTTAATAAAAGCATAAAGTCTGCTTTACTAATCAATTAACCTAAAATAAAGATATTAGAAATCTTGAATTTTTAATATTATTTTGAGTATGATGGAAAAGCCTTATCAATTTGTTATTCAGAACCAAAATAAACTCAATGTTTTCTGTCCTCAATTTAAGAGTTAATGGGTTAACTTTTTCATTGAAGGGTTTACTGTTAAGATTTCAACTATTCCCCCAAGGTTACCTTCAAAGAAAGCACCTTGGGCTTTGCCAGGTTTAGTGGGGGAGGAAAATAGGCTCTTGGTCTGGAGGAATCCCCTCAACCTTCAGTGTGTACCCGCCATGCTTTCAAATGGGCGGATAGAGTTAAAAACTCACTGAGAATTTTTGAGTAGCATTAGTGCTGTCAACAGAGACTAACCGACTAAGCCACCAAGGCCCTGAATCATCCAACACTCAACCAGTAAGTTTTAGTGTTCTAAATATATTAGTGAAATGATATAATTTGTAGAATATAGTTCAAGAGCTCCAATACATCAGTATGTGAAGTGCTAGGGAACTTTCTTGTGGATAAATCTATGTAGAGAAATAAATCAGTCTATGGCTGGATTGATTAATGTTTAGTGGAGTTAATGGTGACATAAGAGGGAGGCAGTTTTCTGATAGAAGTCAGACTGCCTGTCTAGTGAGATACGGCCACGTCATATTCCGTGTTGCGCTTGACCAATTTCATGGAGTCTTGAGATGATAAGTGTAGACAGTTGTTGTCTCCAAGAAAATTGGATAATGTTAATAGTTTTCTCGAGAGCTTTACTAGTGACCTGGTCAACTCAATCGAGGCACTGAACAATAACTTAATAGATATCACTCTTAGTATATAGATAGAATTTATCAACACACAAACACAAGAACTTCTGGTGATATTTCTTTGACTATATGTATAATTTATATCCCACAAACAAAAGCGCTTTTGGGAATCTTTCATGGACCCTGTCTTATTTATAAACCTACAGACACAAAGACTTTTTGTGGACACATGTATACTTGATTTGCAAGCTCACATTGCTTTTGGAAAAATAAGGCCTTTCTTAAAGGCACACTCACCGCTTAATTCGAGAATACTGTTGACTTTGATTTGCAAGCTCACATTGCTTTTGGGAAAATAAGCCCTTTCTTAAAAGCACCCTCACCGCTTAAATCGAGAATACTGTTGACTTTGATTTGCAAGCTTACATTGCTTTTGGGAAAATAAGGCCTTTCTTAAAGGCACACTCACCGCTTAAATCGAGAATACTGTTGACTTTGATTTGCAAGCTCACATTGCTTTTGGGAAAATAAGCCCTTTCTTAAAAGCACCCTCACCGCTTAAATCGAGAATACTGTTGACTTTGATTTGCAAGCTCACATTGCTTTTGGGAAAATAAGCCCTTTCTTAAAGGCACCCTCACCGCTTAACTCGAGAATACTGTTGACTTTGATTTGCAAGCTCATATTGCTTTTGGAAAAATAAGGCCTTTCTTAAAGGCACACTCATCGCTTAACTCAAGAATAGTGTTGACTTTGATTTGCAAGCTCATATTGCTTTTGGAAAAATAAGCCCTTTCTTAAAGGCACCCTCACTGCTTAACTCGAGAATACTGTTGACTTTGATTTGCAAGCTCATATTGCTTTTGGAAAAATAAGGCCTTTCTTAAAGGCACACTCACCGCTTAAAACAAGAATTCTTTTGACTTAGAAAAGAAAAGATTCTTTTCTATATTTTTCCCTAACAGAAGAAGTAAGGGACTCTCTTTTTTTGCCAACGCTATTTTTACGAAAATTTTATATTTGATTTATAAACTTCATTGTTTGGGTACCAGCAATCTCACCGGATGAAAAATGTGAGCATGTGCAGAAGCACCCTAACAATTTGAGTGTTCCAGTAATGTTGTCTAAGGAAGGTAATGGTAGACATGTTTTGGGGACTTTTTCTGAAAAATACAAACGAAGGACTTTGTTTAAGGGAATTGAAAAGCCTGTCGCTAAATTTTAGATCTTAAAAAAAATATTGATTTTAATCCGTAACCTAATTTATGCAGCTTCAAATCCAACTGTTGGTGTTGGTGCTTGTATGCTTTTACATCATGATTCACTATTTTGTCATTTTAAACATACTTACACCTGCCTAATGTATAAGTTTTAGATCTAAAACAAAAAAAGCTTTAGTGATTTTAATCCGTAACCTAATTTACACATCTTCAAATTGATTGGTTGGTGTTGGGGCTTCATGCTTATGTACATGTATGCTTTTACATCATGCTGCATTTTAAACATACTTGGACATGTCTATTGTGCCTACATGTTTTGTTTTAGTGGGTTTAAAGTGGGTATGTAATCTTCAGAAATGCCAGAAAGGCTAAGTCGTGGAATGGGTTGAAAGAAGATGATTACAAAAACATGTCTAATGTGCCTACATGTTTAGTTTTAGTGGGTTTGTATGAATTCTTCAGAAATGCCAGAAAGGCTAAGTTGTGGAATGGGTTGAAAGAAGATGATTACAAAAAACATGTCTAATTTGCCTACATGTTTAGTTTTAGTGGGTTTGTATGAATTCTTCAGAAATGCCAGAAAGGCTAAGTTGTGGAATGGGTTGAAAGAAGATGATTAAAAGTAATTTGGTTAATGATGATTCTATGTACAACGTTCCAGAAGCTGTGATTCAAATTAGGTGCTGGAATAATAAATCCAATTGTTATCTACCAATAAGTAGATTTATCACATAACTGTGTTGTTATTTGCGTACATAAAGCCATATCCTAAATATGGTATGTAACTAGTTACATAGCACTTTCAATGAAAATGATTGGCTGAGAGCGAGGGGAAATTATTCGTACGCGCGCCATTGGGACTTTTTGTTGTTGTTGTTTTCATGTGTAAGTCTATCTCGAAATGATCTGTATTATGGCACATAGTGATTTACCAGTCAATTCACACACTTATGCGCGAATAACAACACAGTTATGTGATAAAGATTATTAGTTATTAAAATTGCAAGTCCCAGAACCTAAAAGTCCCTATTTAAAAAAACGAATTGCCAAAGCCAAACGAGTGACGAGTCAGCTCTGCATATATAGGTCAACTCGTTGCTATGGTTCCAGTTGTAACGAGATCGCAGGTTAGTGGTGACCTAGATAACTTCAGAACGAATTTTAGCAAAATCTTTGTGTGATAAAATCAAATAACTTTGTAGGTTTTTCTGATTTATATTTCTTAAACTAGTCTACGCTTTTATCCTAGAAATTCAAGTGGAATTGACATGGATCTAATTTATTGTTTCGGCGGAGAACTTCACCGAACTCAGCAGTGCTGCGGCTGTTGTCTATTTATAACTTCTTATGACTTTACGATCGGTACAATTTTCAATAATTTTTTTCGTTTTTCTAGTTTAGTTATGCGATAAAAAGAATCTCACACTCGTGGTCATTAGATATGAACATTTATGAAACTTGTTAATTAAGTTTTAAATATTTAAAACTTACTCAACTCGTTTCATAAATTTCATATCAAATGACCACTCGTGTGAGATCCTCTATCTATGTATTGAGATTAAAGACCTTTGGATTATCTGATTACCTGTATTGATCACTGACCTGGATTAGTTAAGTTACGCCCTTAGGGTTAAGGTTATGATCAGGTGGGCTTCATACCTGATTCAATCGTCAACGATGAAATCCTACATTTGAAGAGGAAAAGAAAAGGAATTCTTTCCCCTACAAGAAAATTGTACTCAGCTGCTTGAAACTTACAATGAAGGATGATTGATTGATGTTTTATGCCACACTCAAGATTATTTCAGTTACATGGCGGCGTTGCCAGTTTAGTGGGGGAGTAAACCAGGCTCATTGCTCGGAGGAACCCCCGACCTTCAGCTAGTACCTGGCAACTCTTCCACAGAAAAAAAATTTAAAAGCATTCAGGCTTTGTTTTAGCCATTTTTGTTGACCAAGCATGGAGGAAAATTAAGTATATGCCAAATTTATTAAACTTCCTGACATCCCATGGTCTATGGAGTCTAATTTTAAATTCAAATATGGGTGGGTTGGGGGAAGAGCGATCTTTTGTGCTTGGTTGGTATTTTTCTCGCCATAAGACCGTACCTGTTGAGTGTTACATAATCCCCCAATTAATCTTGTGACTGGGTTTTCACTCGAACGACCTATGTGGGGTTTCCTCCGAGCATAGAGCCAGGTTTCCTCCCACAATAAAACTGGCAACGTCACTATATCAGTGAAATAATCTTAAGCGCGGCGTAAAACACCAATCAATCAATCAATCTTTAGTTAATAGACTAAAAGTTTTGACACATGCTGTTAGGGAAGATACATGTTTTTTAATAACTTGTCTTTGAGAACGTCGTGACCGAACATGGAAGTTTTTATTAACCTGGTTATCATCAAGAACGATGTGGAAGCATTTATTAAACTTATTCTTTTTTTTTATTGATTTTCTTTGATGGCACTATGACCGAACAAGTCTGGCAGATTGTTCATTCACTCGAAAAAAACAAACCATCAGCGACATGTTTTTGGATTTATCTTGGATCAAATAATTTACCAGACACTGTATTAAAGAAAAACACACATAATTCTGAGCAGATCTCCGCTGGCTTCTCGCGTTAAGTTTTTTTTCTGTCTGGCTGAAAACTAATTTTGTGAGGAGTCACAGATGTTAGAACCTGATAGCTTTTATCTTCTGGTGCAATTACCTCGTGGGGGCGCCGTAACAAGGAAAGCTATTTTTTAATCTTTTATACTGTTATATTTTTTTTTGTTTAGAGTTTAAACAAATGAACATTGTACAGCTAGCTATTTGGGGTTTTTTTTATTTCAATGTTTCTTTCCAATTTGTGGCTTTGATATTTACTTGATAGAGAATCCAACTAGTTTATTTCTATAAAAGGTCACAATCTATGATCAGTTATTAAGAAACTTTTTTGATTTTTATACGCCCTGCTTGATCGGGCTGTATTATGGTATCATCTGCGTCCGTCTGGCAGTCCGGCGTTCGCTTTCCCTTCCGCTCCATAACTTCCAAAGTTTTGAGTCCAACTTTACAATTTTTTCTGAGTATATACTTTATGGGTAGAAGGTGTGTCGCAAACTATTTTTGACATCATACATTGCGTAATATGGCAGACATATTGGGTTATGTAATATTTACTTTTTCTCTCCATAACTTTAACAAATATGATCCGATGTTTTCAAATCTTTCATGTTACATACCATATTAACAGACAGTGTGTCAAAAATTGTTTATGATATCAACTATTCCAAATTATTGTATTATGTATATTCCCTTTTATTCTTACTTTCATTTTCATGAAAATAACCTTTAAATTGTAAGATGGCTTTTACTTGTCCGATTTTCATCAAAAAAGGATTGTTCAAACTGCAATAATGTTTCTAAATTGATTAAACCCATTCTTAAATCAATAAATAATGTTTCAATCAAATGAAAAATACATATAAGGATTAAAGTTTTATCTATAGACAAAGAGATAAGTAACTCAGCCTTGTTCTATTTACCATGTAAACATACACTAGCTCTTATCACAAGTGCTGAAACCTTTATTGCCTTCTCTACCACATGGCTTTTCATAGCCATGCTCAACTGTTATATAGTTTTTTGTAGCCAAATAATATAGATAAATCATATTATGAGAAAAATGTTCAAATCTACTTGAAGTGGTGTGAGCTGCGAAATTGCCAATTAATTAGATTTGTTTAAGTATGATTAGTAAATTATGAACTGCTAATCTATATTGACAACAAACTGAGAACAAACTGAATGTTTAGCATTTGTTTTGGTATGCCCGCAGTTACTGTGCCTTTCTGGGCGTATTTTGAGTTTCCCGAAACTCTTGTTGACATCTCGTATACATTTCTAAATATTAATCAATTTCATATCTAAAAGATTCTACTGCTTGGCTCGGGAATTGATTTTGCATTTTGATGGAAATTGTTCAGACAGTACATGTATAGGGTTAAATTGTAGCCCAATCATTTTTAGGCTCTCCGAAAATTTCGGGGGAGCATATAGTCTCTGCTTTGTTTTTGAAGTCAATGCCCAGCTTTATTTGAACACCAATTTGGCAATATCAAGAGCCTTTTTCACAAAACGGCTTAGTTATATTTATTTGCTTAACTTCCATAGCAACGTACATGTTATGGGTTGTGAAACAGGCTTCAGTCCCTCAAAAGATACTTGGAGTTATACATGTAGAATCCTCACTGACTGGAATTTCTAATAAAAACTGCTTATGGGAACAGATCATATCTGTTGCCGGGTATTTACTTTAAGAATTCACAGCTTACCAGATACCAACAAAAAAGTCCAGGACCCTGTCTTACAAAACTGGCGTTAGTTACTTCAGACTTAGATTAGTCTTAAAACTGTACGCAACTGGACGCAACCTGTCATTCTTGTAGGCCTATGTGCAAATTTACGCCAGCTTTGTAAGACATGTCCGGCCTCAGGTCGATTGATCTTTTGAACCTTGCAACATTTCCAAGTCATTGAAACAATTTTGTGCAATATAAAGTATTTATCAATCAATCATCCTATAATTACAATCCAGTTAACCTGGCAACTCTCGCATACATGTGAAATAATTGTGTGTACAACATGAAACATCAATCAGTCACTCAAAAACAAATTTGACCAAAGAAAGTTTTTGTGAGCTACATCTCAAACTATTCCCTTGCGATGTAAACATACATGAAGCATGGTAATATATCCTTTGTGTATTGACCTCTCTATCACTGACGTGTGACAAAGCCAATGATTTGAAAATGTTTGACTGCTGTGGAGTTACCCTCCTCCTTACGTCACCAAAGCCTTTTGGCCGAATGACCATTTAGGTTCGGTCACATCGCACTTGCGAAGAGGTAAGTAATTATCTCCCACCATAACACGACAGCTATTAACAGATACATATCTTTCAGGTTATTGTAAACAATTTTGTGGGAAATAGCTTAGAATCTTGCCTGCAATTTCATCGTAATAATGTCCACATTTTTACAACCATATACATCAGCCAGTTAATGGGAAGTAAGGCTCTTTTCTATAATAGTATTCTAAGTGGGCTGTAAATACTCAAGACGACTCGACAGATGATACTAAATTCCGCCAGCTCTATTACGATTTTATGTTGATGAGGGTCATAACAGTAAAAATAAACATTATGATCAAATAGCTCATTGGTAGATAGGGTTACCTCCCATTATAGATCACTCTTCTACTTTGGAGATAAAAACAATTGTTTCAGATGGCAGACTGATAAATTAAGATTGAGTTGGTTAGGGACAAGGCTGTAACAAGCAAACAGACAACCAATGGCATCAATGTGACAGTGTTCTTGCTCATTGTATCTCAGAGGAAATTAAGTTTACCAGATTCTAATTACATTTTCTGGAAGCCAATCAGATTTGGCTCATTCAGCAGAGCGACATTTTCTCAGTCGGACGCAAGCCTATAATGGCTTGGTTGCGGGTTCGAATCCAACTCAGGCCAAGAAAAATTGAACAATTTCTGATTGGGTTTTTAACTTCACCACCCAATGTGGAACTGTTGCCAAGCAGTACTGGCCAAAGGACGATGTTTTCATATGGACAAAGAGCTTGGTTTCCTCCCCCACTAAACCTGACAATGGCACTATGTAAATGAAAAAAATCTTCATAGTAAATGAAGTAAATAATCTTTTTGGATGTGTTTCTTCTTATTTTTTTTGTGGACGAGTTGCCAGGTTGCCTAGAAAAATATGTACTTTTTGTTAAATTTTTCGAAAGGAACTTACTTACCCATTGATTACCCATTGAGCGTAGGAGTTTTGTTGACACGAATCTCCCACACGTTGACATTTACACCTACAAATATCACCACATCTTGATGAGTCAATTCAGAAAGATTTACCTTCTGAAAATAGACCAGGCTCTGAAGTGACAATAAATGATACAGATAATGACCCTAACTGAGTTAGATGGCAGACATGTTGAGAAGAACAGTCATTTCCTACTCAAACTCACGATTTGGTCTTGTCACCATATTACGGCTTGACCTTTGGATTTTGAAGACAAAGTTGTTTCTGAGTAAACTTGAAGTCAGCGTACACATCAGAGGTCACTTTTGTTTTTCACAGTAGTGATTCAAAATATTTATAACCTAGAGACCCATTTCATCATATGTTTTTCAAATCTAGTCTATATGTCTGTTAGTCTATATGCAAACAAGCTTCAAGTTATGAGCAAACCATTGCTTATAGATCTTTAATAAAAGCATAAAGTCTGCTTTACTAATCAATTAACCTACAATATAGATATTAGAAATCTTGAATTTTTAATATTATTTTGAGTATGATGGAAAAGCCTTATCAATTTGTTATTCAGAACCAAAATAAACTCAATGTTTTCTGTCCTCAATTTAAGAGTTTAAGGGTTAACTTTTTCATTGAAGGGTTTACTGTTAAGATTTCAACTTTTTCCCAATGTTACCTTCAAAGAAAGTACCTTGGGCTTTGCCAGGTTTAGTGGGGGAGGGGGAGGAATCCCCCAACCTTCATTGGGTACCCCCCCATGTTTTCAAATGGGCTGATGGAGTTAAAAACTCACTGAGAATTTTTGAGTAGCATTAGTGCTTTCAACAGAGACTAACCGACTAAGCCACCGCGGCTCTGAATCACCCAACAATCAAACAACCAGTATGTTTTAGTGTTCTAAATATATAAGTGAAATGATATAATGTGTAGAATATAGTTCAAGAACTCCAATACATCAGTATGTGAAGTGCTAGGACACGTTCTTGTGGATAAATCTATGTAGAGAAATAAATCAGTCTATGGCTGGATTGATTAATATTTAGTGGAGTTAATGGTGACATAAGAGGGAGGCATTTTTCTGATAGAAGTCAGACTGCCCGTCCAGTGAGATACGGCCACGTCATATTCCGTGTTGCGCTTGACCAATTTCATGGAGTCTTGAGATGATAAGTGTAGACAGTTGTTGTCTCCAAGAAAATTGGATAATGTTAATAGTTTTCTCGAGAGCTTTACTAGTGACCTGGTCAACTCAATCGAGGCACTGAACAATAACTTAATAGATATCACTCTTGGTATAAAGATAGAATTTATCAACACACAAACACAAGGACTTCTGGGGATATTTCTTTGACTATATGTATAATTTATATCCCACAAACAAAAGGGCTTTTGGGAATCTTTCATGGACCCTGTCTTATTTATAAACCGACAGACACAAAGACTTTTTGTGGACACATGTATTATTGAGTTACAAGCTGACATTGCTTTTGTAAAAATAAGGCCTTTCTTAAAAGCACACTCACTGCTTAACTCGTGAATACTGTTGACTTTGATTTGCAAGCTGACATTGCTTTTGGAAAAATAAGGCCTTTCTTAAAGGCACACTCACTGCTTAACTCGTGAATACTGTTGACTTTGATTTGCAAGCTGACATTGCTTTTGGAAAAATAAGGCCTTTCTTAAAGGCACACTCACTGCTTAAATCGAGAATACTGTTGACTTTGATTTGCAAGCTCATATTGCTTTTGGAAAAATAAGGCCTTTCTTAAAAGCACCCTCACCGCTTAAATCGAGAATACTGTTGACTTTGATTTGCAAGCTCATATTGCTTTTGGAAAAATAAGGCCTTTCTTAAAGGCACACTCACTGCTTAAATCGAGAATACTGTTGACTTTGATTTGCAAGCTCATATTGCTTTTGGGAAAATAAGGCCTTTCTTAAAGGCACACTCACTGCTTAACTCGTGAATACTGTTGACTTTGATTTGCAAGCTGACATTGCTTTTGGAAAAATAAGGCCTTTCTTAAAGGCACACTCACTGCTTAAATCGAGAATACTGTTGACTTTGATTTGCAAGCTCATATTGCTTTTGGAAAAATAAGGCCTTTCTTAAAGGCACACTCACTGCTTAACTCAAGAATACTGTTGACTTTGATTTGCAAGCTGACATTGCTTTTGGAAAAATAAGGCCTTTCTTAAAGGCACACTCACTGCTTAAATCGAGAATACTGTTGACTTTGATTTGCAAGCTGACATTGCTTTTGGAAAAATAAGGCCTTTCTTAAAAGCACACTCACTGCTTAACTCAAGAATACTGTTGACTTTGATTTGCAAGCTGACATTGCTTTTGGAAAAATAAGGCCTTTCTTAAAGGCACACTCACTGCTTAAATCGAGAATACTGTTGACTTTGATTTGCAAGCTCATATTGCTTTTGGAAAAATAAGGCCTTTCTTAAAAACACACTCACCGCTTAAATCGAGAATTCTTTTGACTTTGAAAAGAAAAGATTCTTTTCTATATTTTTCCCTAACAGAAGAAGTAAGGGACTCTCTTTTTTTGCCAACGCTATTTTTACGAAAATTTTATATTTGATTTATAAACTTCATTGTTTGGGTACTAGAAATCTCAATGGATGAAAAATGTGAGCATGTGCTAACAATCTGAGTCTTCCAGTAATGGTGTCTAAGCAAGTTAACTGTATATCTGTTTTGGGGACTTTTTCTGAAAAATACAAATGAAATACTTTGTTTAAGAGAATTGAAAAGCCTGTCGCTAAATTTTAGATCTTAAACAAAATATTGATTTTAATCCGTAACCTAATTTACGCAGCTTCAAATCCAACTGTTGGTGTTGGGCTTGTATGCTTTTACATCATGATTCACCATTTTGTCATTTTAAACAAACTTACACATGCCACAATGTATAAGTTTTAGATCTTAAACAAAAATACCTTTAGTGATTTTAATCCGAAACCTAATTTACACATCTTCAAATCGATTGGTTGGTGTTGGGGCTTCATGCTTATGTACATGTATGCTTTTTCATCATGCTACATTTGAAACATACTTGGACATGTCTAATGTGTCCACATGTTTAGTTTTAGTGGGTTTAAACTCTATATGAAATCTTCAGAAATGCCAGAAAGGTGAAGTCGTGGAATGGGTTGAAAGAAGACGATTACAAAAAAACATCTCTAATGTGCCTACATGTTTAGTTTTAGTGGGTTTAAACTGTGTATGAAATCTTCAGAATGCCAGAAAGGCTACATAAGTTGTGGAATGGGTTGAAAGAAGATTATTAAAAGTAATTTGGTTAATGATGATTCTATGTCCAATGTTCTATAAGCTGTGATTCAAATTAGGTGCTGGAATAATAAATCCAATTGTTATCTACCAATAAGTAGATCTATGGATTGAGATTAAAGACCATTGGATTATCTGATTACGTTTATTGATCACTGACCTGGATTAGTTGGATTAATATAGCCCTTAGGGTTCAGGTTATGATCAGGTGGGCTTCATACCTGATTCAATCATCAACGATGAAATCCTTCATTTGAAGATGTAAAGAAAAGGAACTCTTTCCCCTTCAAGAAAATTGTATTAAGCTGCTTGAAACTTACAATGAAGGATTGATTGATTGCTGTTTTACGCCACACTCAAGATAATTTCAGTTTCATGGCGGCGTGACCAGGTTTACTGGGGGGAGGAAACCAGGCTCATTGCTCGGAGGAAACCCCCGACCTTCGCCTAGTACCTGGCAACTCTTCCACAGAAAATTTGTTTAAAGATTTGGGGCTTTGTTTTAGCCAGTTTTTTTAACCAAGCAAGGAGGAACATTAAGTATATGCCAAATTTATTAAACTTCCTGACATCCCATGTTCAGTGCAGCCTAATGTCAAATTAAAATATGGGTGGGTTGGGGGAAGAGCGATCTTTTGTGCTTGGTTGGTATTTTTCTCACCACATGACCGTAGCTGTTGAGTGTTACATAATCCCCAAATTAATCTTGTGACTGGGTTTTCACTCGAACGACCTATGTGGGGTCTCCTCCGAGCATAGAGCCAGGTTTCTTCCCACAATAAAACTGGCAACGTCACTATATCAGTTTTGACACATGCTGTTAGGGAAGATACATGTTTTTAATAACTTGTCTTTGAGAACGCCGTGACCGAACATGGAAGTTTTTATTAACCTGGTTATCATCAAGAACGATGTGGAAGCATTTATTAAACTTATTCTTTGGTTTTATTGATTTTCTTTGATGGCACTAGGACTGAACAAGTCTGGCAGATTGAAAAAAAACAAACAAACAGCGACATGTTTTTGGATTTATCTGGGATCAAATAATTTACCAGACACTGTATTAAAGAAAAACACACATAATTTTGAGCAGATCTCCGATGGCTTCTCGAGTTAAGTTTTTTTTCTGTCTGGCTGAAAACTAATTTTCTGAGGAGTCACAGATGTTAGAACCTGACAGCTTTTATCTTCTGGTGCAATTACCTTGTGGGGGCGACTTAACAAGGAAAGCTATTTTTTAATCTTTTATACTGGTAGATTTTTTTAGAGTTTATACAAATGAACATTGTATAGCTTGCTATTTGGGATTTTTTTTATTTCAATTTTTTTTTTACTTGATATTTATTTGATAGAGAATCCAAGTAGTTTATTTCTATAAAAGGTCACAATCTATGATCAGTTATTAAGAAACTTGTTTGATTTTGGACATATCGTATACATTTCTAAATATTAATCAATTTCATATCTAAAAGATTCTACTGCTTGGCTCAGGCATTGATTTTTCATTTTGATGGAAATCGTTCAGACAGTACATGTACAGGGTGAAATTGTAGCTATAACAATTTAAGCTTATTTTTTCCCTGCAAATAGGCAATGAGCATTATTACTTATATATTTCGTAAGCTCTCTGTGCCCATGTTTCTAAAGGTCCATGTTTTATGTTGAAATTAAACTAATAAAATACTTGTTTCATCAACTTAAAGAAAAAGTTTGTTTGATTTGGACCATACCCTCTTTTAACACAGCCGGAACTAGAAACTTGTCTCCATGGTTATTTTAGTCAAGAAAATTTTCCCTGTGCCCTTGTGTTTAAGTGTTTGTAAAAATAAATAGACCTCTGCTGTACAATATAGTCTGGAGTATAAAACGGTCGTTGGTCCAGGCGTCTATTTGTCTGTGCCATTCAGGTCATGCACAATACTATATGTTCAATAAGCCCGGCCGCATGTGGAAGAGTTGCCAGGTACTCGCTGAAGGCAGAGATTTCCTCCGGCCAATGAACTCGGTTTCCTCCCCCACTTAACCTGGTAACGTCGCCATACAAGTGAAATAATCTGCTGTGTTACGTAAAACATCAATCGATCAGTAAGATTAGGGGTATCATTTGCTCTGACCAGCCTTTTTTTATACGCCCGGCTTGAAAAGCGGGCTGAATTATGGTATCATCTCCGTCCGTCCGGCAGTCCGGCGTCCGCTTTCCCCTTCCGCTCCATAACTTCCAAAGTTTTGATTCCAACTTGACAATTTTTTCTGAGTATATACCTTATGGGTAGAAGGTGTGTCGCGAACTATTTTTGACATCACTCGTTACATGATAGGGCAGTTATATTGGATTATGTAATATTCTCTTCAGCTCCATAACTTCCAAAGATTTGATTCCATCTTGACAATTTTTTCTGAGTATATACCTCATGGGTAGAAGGTGTGTCGCAAACTATTTTTGACATGATACATTGCGTAATATGGCAGCCATATTGGATTATGTAATATTTACTTTTTCTCTCCATATCTTTAACAAATATGATCCGATGTTTGCAAATCTTTTATGTTACATACCATATTAACAGACAGTGTGTACAAAAATTGTTTATGATATCAACTATTGCAAATTGTTGGATTATGTATATTCCTTTTTAATCTTACTTTCAATTTCATGAAAATAACCTTTAAATTATAAAATGGCTTTACTTGTCCAATTCTCATCAAAAAAGGATTTTTTCAAACTGCAATAATGTTTCTAAATTGATTAAAACTATTCTTAAATCAATATATAACGTTTCATTCAAACGAAAAATACATATAAGGATTAAAGTTTTATCTACAGACCAAGAGATAAGTATCCCAGCTTTGGTCTATTTACCTTGTCAACTTACAGTTAGCTCTCAGTCTCTCTTGAAAGATTTATGGCCCTGTGTACCACATGGCCTCCAAAAATAAATTTAGGCTTTGTAACATGCCCAACTGTTATATATTTTTTTGTACCCAAATAATGTAGATAAAAAATATTATGAGAAAAATTGTCAAATCTACTTGAATTGACGAGAGCTGCGAAATTGCCAATTAAAGGAGAAGAAAAGGAAAAAACTAAGTAAATACAGTACAGGCGCAACACATTTTCCTTTCTAACGGTACCAAAACCATATTTCTACGATTTTAACTCGCTCAACTGTGCTATAAGAAAGTTAACAATCGTTATCAGAGAACGTCTAAACTGACTCGGCAGCTGTGTGTCTCGACCGGCCAATCAGCATACGCCTGGCCACCTGTCACTCACTAGCGTAAGAGAAATTGGTCAACTCTGAAAGTCTCCCATTTAAACCTAGGTTAATTTTGATCATTTCGACGCACTAATAAGAGAAGATAAACACTCTAACAGCTCTGAAATGTACACTGGCTGTACACTAAATCAACCTTTTGGGAAGACGTGACAGGCTGCTATGTTGTCTACGCGACTTGTGGGGATCGTTGTAGAATTTTAAAAAAAGGTAGTCTTACCGCTGACATTGCAGGTTATAACCATAGCAGATATGATAAGCTCGCAAGGGAAGTAATCTACTAATACTTTTTCCGGTCAATTTCAAACCGTCAATGGCGCGCTCCACTGACGATCGAGCACGAGCTTGTCGGGTAGATTCATTTTCATTGTATTTTCACACCGTAAACCATGTGCAAGACTCACACACATGAATATGATGGTCTATGGGAGCCCGTTCGATGTGATTGCATGTTGTTGTTTTTTTTTCTCCTCCTTTAAATACATTTGTTTAGGTATGATTAGTAAATTATAAAATGCTTTTCTAAAAAATTTTAGTGCAACCTATATTGACAACAAACAATGTTTAACATCATGATTTAACAGCAGCGAGAATTGATGACTTGTACCGTGTACAAATCTTGTTAATAATTGTTGATCCAAATAGCCCATTTTAAATTTGATACAAATGGATTTTAAAGGTTTTAGTGGTAAGATTTCATTTTGTTGACATAACATCACTAAGGGCTTAGAAAAAAGTCTAACTCGTCAATTAATCAGTTCATACTTTTATTACTTCTGAGGAGATGGAAGTATGATGGTAGAATGAAGTAGAAGAAGAATTGAAGAATAATCTGAAAATTGACTGCAAAACAAAAGAAAGAAAACAATAAACTTTTGCTTACAGGTTAGGATACAAACTTATGAAAATGAACAGTTTAAAGCAAATTCATTATCTAACATAATTTTTATACAATCTCTAAAGTTAACGGATATATATGTTTACATACAAAATAGCATAAAGTAACAACAGTAAGTGATATAATAAAATGGTACATACTTAAGAAAACCTTACTAAAACAATGTGTCAAGATTACGTCTACAAAAGGATCATTTGACAATAATTATTAACAAAATAGATACAAAATCACATACTGTATGTTATGACCTCTATGCTCTGTTTTCTAATACCCTTTAGGGTTCTATACTATTATACGTCTTGACTGGATGAACAACTTGGATGGAATGGTTCCAAAGAAGAGTGTTTAAACATATATAGATGGTGGTCAGAAAATCAAGGATGTAGGGAACGGTCCAAATGTTTATTTAGAGAAAGATTTACTAGCCTGACCAGGAAGTACTTAAAAATGAAACTGCACCCGTGTGTTAAAATGGTCAGATTCACAGGAGTTTTAAATTACACATAAAATTTAAGCTTGGGAAAAACATGCAGTTAGGCCGCTACAATCACCTTTTACCAAGCTTCAACCTCTTCCCTCTGAATTTTGAAAATTAAATTCAAATAAATATGGAAGGATTTGTTTTAGTATGGCTGCAGTTACTGTGCTTTTCTGGGCGTATTTTGGGTTTCCCGAAACTCTTGTTAACATTAGTGTTAATGGGTTTGGGAGGCTGCTGTGTCGTCTACTCTTTGTTTCTTTATTTCCAAATCTTTTCTTTAATCCAATTTTTGTTTAAACACATACATTTTTTTTTCTGAAACACACCAAGATATATCGGTAGCTACATATATCAGTTGCGATTTTGTCAGTTGACAGTCGATACAAATATTTATACTATCGCAAAGATACGCTTCGATGTTGTAAAAAAACAATGGTGCAAGACACAACAACATCTTATTTTTGTAATAGAACTAATATTATTTCTTGTAAATTAAAAATAGTATCTAATGGCTTTGTATATATCTTGATATGTCTCAGAAAGAGAAAGCTAAAAAGTATGGTTTGTAAGCTGAGAATCACAGATAAAACAACAGGGTTACAACCGATTTCCATTAGCACTAGTGCTAATCGGACAGCCGATCGGTGAAAGTTATATGCTTTCATCTCGAAAATGAACTATAAAGTATTGTTTTGAACCTTTTTTGGCTTAGAATGAATGAATGGTCATCTCCGTTATTCAAATTTTGTTTACTTTTCAAACACATTTTCGGTTCGCCCAGGCCTCATACTGTATGGATTTCCCTTATTCTAAGGCCAATCATTTCGTTTTTTCGAAGCCTCTTACTGTTGTGACGTTCAGAAATTATGAAAAAAGTTAAGATTTTGGCGGCTCATGCCACTTTAATTTTTAAAAAAATTATATTAAATTGCGTGGTCATGCTCAACTTCACATTTTTAGTGGAACAATTGTGTTGATAAAATCCCTTTTTTTGGACTAAATTAAAAAATACCAATTTTGTGTTGTTTTTTGTTAGTAGCAAGTGCTCCTATTCACTTTAAAGTATCAAAGTAAACTTTATACATCAATTAGCAATTGTCATGTTGAATGACCATACGACCAGTGAACTATACCATGACAAACAATAAACTCTCACTTGTTGCCATCCCCTGTTAAAGTGATGAAGTAGAGAGCGTAGTGTTAAAGCCAACAGAAATATTGGATCTTTTATCTTGGTTTAAAAAACTGGACGGGTAATTTTTCATGGGCAATCTCTTGATCTTTCGCCATAATTTACCAACTGACAGGAGATTACTGGAAAGCTCTAAGGGGGAAAAACGAGAGTAATTTGGCGATGATTATCCGGACAAATTGTCTCCCTTTCCCACTTATTTAAGACCTTTGTTCACGCCACTTGATTGATTGTTTCACACTTTTACAAACTTTGCACAATTTTTTTTTTCATTTCAGCTCATTGTACATGTACTTTTGAATAAAACATTGTTGGAAATGACAAGCCATTAAAAACAAGGGTTAAGCTGTAATACAGACAGCCGGGCCAACATGCAAAGTTGTCCCATTAGACAGGTGGCACCCTATGGAGGTTTAAATATTACATGTTATTATGGGCTTTGATAATTTGCTAAAGTGGCATGAGCTGTCAAAATTTACACTTTTTTTATAATTTCTGATCGTCACGACAGTAAGAGGCATTGAAGGTCATCAAAAAACTAAATGATCGGCGTTGGAATCAGGAAAATCCATACAGTATGTGGCCTGTACAAACCGAAAACGTGTTAAAAAAGTAATCAAAATTTAAAGAACTGGGACTACCAAAAAACCCAAAAAACAGGGTTAAGGTGTAATACAGACAAGCGCGGCCAACATGCAAAGTTGTCCCATTAGACAGGTGGCACCCTATGGAGGTTTAAATATTACATGTTATTATGGGCTTTGATAATTTGCTAAAGTGGCATGAGCTGTCAAAATTTACACTTTTTTTATAATTTCTGATCGTCACGACAGTAAGAGGCATTTAAGGTCATCAAAAAACTAAATGATCGGCGTTGGAATCAGGAAAATCCATACAGTATGTGGCCTGTACAAACCGAAAACGTGTTAAAAAAGTAATCAAAATTTAAAGAACTGGGACTACCATTCTAAGCCAAAGTTAGTTCAAATCAATACTATATCGTACATTTTCAAGACTAGAAGCACTAAAAAGCTTCTGAATTATACAACTTGAGAAAAATAGCCGATAATATCAACATTCTGTTTTAACATCAATATCAACATTTTAGCAGCTCATGTCACTTTAACAAGGGAAACGTAATTAACAAGCTTGTGGAAAAAGAGATGTCTATTTGTCTATAAGATGGATTAATGTTTAACAGCGCACCCAAGATTATTTAACGTATATGGCGGCATAGCCAGGTTTAGTCTGGGAGGAAACCTAGCCCTTTACCCGGAGGAGTTCCTTCACTCTCGGTGAGGACTTGTCAATTGCCTCCCAGTTACCATTTACAGCATCTAATTTTTTTTTATTTAGAGCAAGAATTCCTTGCTTAGTATAGATTCTGTGTGTCTTTTAATCCCCTTTGTAGTAACATTTGACTGCATTAGAAAAATGACGGACCACTGTGTCTTAAACACTTTGTTTTATTTTTTTAGATAGATTTTAGATTAGACCATCTTTGCAAGCCAAGTTAAAATCTGCATGTCCCCATTCTGTGCTTTACCTTGGCGGACTACTCCACTTGAACCCGTAAATCGAACAGCTTGTTTTGATGCGAGTAAAACTTCTCTCAGCTAATCAAAACATTGAAAATAACGTAATGGTGTCTGTGTTCACCTTGAACTTTTGTGTAACGATTGCTAATTAGACAAGACTCTGTAAGTATATGAAAGACAACTCTTACATTCCCACCAGTAGACGCTGTTCGATTTAAGGTTGGAGTGGAGTAGTCCGCCAAGGTAAAACACGGAATGGAGACATGCAGATTTTAACTTGGCTAGAAAAAATGGATTAGGCCGACTTAAGGGCAGTAGTCAGGATAACTTGCTGGGTTTGACTGTAATTGTTTTGTTTTTTTTGTTCAAAGAAAAGAGTTGCAGGGTCGTTATACTCTGGACAGTAAAGAACTTCAAGAGGTACTTCAAAGAGAAGTGAAAAAGGTAGAAAAAATTCACCAAGCAGAACAAGGAACACTTAAGAATAAGTGAGTCTAAATTATTTTTGATCACACATCTTTTTACCCCCGGGCTTTTTTGTTGTTTTTGCTACATGTACAAATATATTTCAAATCTATCAGTGGCATTTGGAAGTTGAACGGTTACAATAAGGTGAAGAATTACCTATTGATAACAACTTCTTGGCTTAATAAAGTTGTTATCCACAAGTAATTCTTATTTTTTTTGTTACCTTTATTCCAAGAAAACTACCAGTCCGATTTTCACCAAACTTGGACTACATTATCTCCCTATAGTTTAGTTGTGTACCGTAAATTTTCATCTCATTTGCATATTCATATGGCTGCCAGGGGGCGATGTTTTTTTTTGTTACATTTATATAATTCCAAGAAACCTTTCGATTGTTACCTTTATTCCAAGAAAACTACCTGTCCAATCTTAATCAAACTCAACATACATCATCACCCTATGGTCTTTTTAAACCACTAGCTTACACTGGGATAGGGAAAATATGAATAATCTAATATGTTATCTATTTACATATGTTGTTTGGGGTGTTTTGCAATTTGGTACGGCACTTAGGTCATACTTTCTGTTCTACCCACTTTGCATATGCGTTTTCTTTCAACAGAAAAAAAAACGAGGAAGCGAGTTATATAATTTTCTCTGGAACCCTATGTGTTGTCCCAGAACTACATGTAAATGAAATAAAACTCGAGGGATTCCTCATCCATTTGATTTATTTGGTGTAATTAGTCCCTTAGACGGAACCATAGGGAATATAGCTTTGTGGTCCGTCAGTCAGTCCGGCAATCAGTTTTCCGGACTTTTTTTCCTAAATTTTTCGAGATATTGAGCTGAAATTCTATATTTCAGTCAATTATGATGAGTTACTTATCAAGTTAACGTTTCGTTCAAATCAGCATTTTAAAACGGAAACTATGGCCCTTCAGAGAAATTTCAGCGTGAGACCCCTGTTTACAGCCATAATTGAGTGAATTTTTAGAGAAATTTCAGTGTGAGACCCCTATTTATACATCCATAATTGAACTCAACCTTTTCAAGTGTATCATTAATTATATGTTTCGGGTTCATATTTTATTATGTGTAGGTGGTGAGGTTGGATTCACTTGTCCTTCGCTGACCTTAGCTGTTTGAGTCCGAAATTAGCCCTTAATAAATCAAATCTTTAAGTTAATTTGGCGTCATATCTCATGGGCAATTTGATATGTTCGGTTTATCACCCCATCTGACGCCCAAGTCCATATCTGCTCTCATTCATTTGATTTAGTTATCTTACTGAAGTTTTATGACTTCTTCTCTTGTATATGGAATTCCGACAAATAATAATATTAACTCGATATGGCCTGAGTCTGATACATGTATCAATTAAATGTAACAGCCCACACACCCAGTTTGTATGCCTTCTTCTTCTGAATTTCTGTTACAAATATTTCAAATAATTTTAAGTGCAGAGGCGAATTCTAATTAATCAATAAACATGCCAAAATGGCTACTTTGCATATTCATCCTTGGATTATCTTTGTTTTCTATGAAAAAAAAAATTAATAATAAACATAGGGTTGGTATAGATAACAAACTTCTTCGTTTATTTTTCTGACGACGTTTCGGTGTAAATACTAACACCGTTTTCAAAAAAAATTGTTTGAATATTTTTTTTAATAAATAAAAGCTTGACTAGCGGCCTATGAAATTCACACATTTTCGAAGGTTCAGATTTTCTTAACAATTCCAGCTTCCTAAGTTTATGAAGAAACAAATAATTCCTATTGAAACAAAAATGGCGTTTATTAAGTCTGTGATTTATCCAGACCATGCAAATCTATCGCTCAAATTCATGATCTGAAATAATGGCTGTCTTTTTGGTCCATTCCAAGACCATTTCTGTTTAAAAGTGCAGATTTCTCTAAGGACAAGAGGTCAGGGGTCGGAGTTGAGTGTGACAAAGTCCCTCTAATCTGTTATAGTTTGAGAACCTTTGATATTGGACGGTAGCCAGTGAGTGTTGATCTCGTTAAGGCACCTTACAAATCGTCTCCCTTGATTTATAGCGACCTCCCCGTCTGATTAGCTAAGCAGTGGTTGTCTGGATTAGTCCACGCTCTACCATTACCATTGATTTATCTCCCCTTTCCTGGCCTTACATCAGTATCTTCACGCAATACAGATCTCCTGATGGGATCGTCTCCTCTATAAACTTCACTAAATCAATACGGGCTGAAGGAGATACGACAAAGGAATTGATCAAATCTCACCTATCCTCTCTGTCTTCCTAACTCCTTTTAGTCAGTCTAGTCGTACTTTAACCATTCTTACCCATAAAAGTAAAAGCGTTCTATTATATATATATGAGCACTAAAACACACGGGCACAGGGAAAATCTTCTTGTCTAAAATAATCATGGAGACAAGTTTCTTATTGTGTTAAAAAGAGGTATATCATTTAGACCGTTATACCCATTATATTATTAAAGTTGTTGTAATAAACTAAACCCATGATATTTCATTATATTGACGGCTGACAGGGGCTTGGCCGTAATAAGTAGAATTTTCTGGAACACTTTATACATTGGTTCTATTTTATATGTGTATAGTGGAGGATTTTAATGATTTTTTCTCTCACAAAATACTTCATACTATTTTAGATTTGTGATTTAAGAAATGTGCTAAAAATAGACTTGAAATACAAAAAAAAAAGCACAAAAAACTGTTAGTCACTTTGTGGGTGTAAGTAATGTAATACAAGTGGGAGTCCAATGGGGCCATCTACTTTGCAATATACGTCTCTTAACTTACTGCGGCCATTCATTTCAGAACAAGGTACTACCCTCCAACTTAGCCTAACTACCTCTTCTCAAACCCATAATAAACACATTTTGACCAGAAGGCCGTTAAGCAATCTGTCTATTACAGTAAGAACAGGTTCTGTTTCTTCCACAAAAACTTTGTCACAAAAGTAACCAAACATGTAATCTATCAGTCTGTGAATTTATTTCAATATAATGAAAATCTCCATCATATTTTTGTTCGATGCAGCTTTTGTTAGAAGCTTTTGGGTATAACAAAAAAAAACCACATTCTCCTTCCCTTAAATCCCATCGTCGCTCAGTCACAAAAAATATATTCATATTCAGTTAAAAAAGGGGGAAAAAGCAAACGTAAATGAATTAACTTCAAAACTATTAATGTATTATAACCTTTTACCTATACAGTTTAGTAGATATGGTAAAATAGAACCATTTTTATTTCTACTAAGAATAGGTAAATAACATAAACCAAATATTACAGAAGCCTTTGGTCAAAAGTTTTGTATATGGTACAAGGGAACTTGGGATGAAGGTGATCTCATGAAGTTTAGAGTGGTTCAGGTTTGCCACTTTGAGTGGGTCAGTCCATGGCACTATGTCAGAGTATTTCCAGGTACTCCCGGAAGGTCAAGGTTTCCTCTAGGCAAAGAGCCTAGTTTCCTTCCCCATTAAACGGGGCAACGCTGCCATATAAGTGAAATCTTGATAGCATCGAAATAAAAACATCAATCAATAACCTTGACCAGTTTTTATAATTTTACATCTATGAAGGTCTTCATTTTAAGTTTGGTAAAATTTGCAGCTTTTTAGTCCAGAATTGATATAAAATGATCTAAATTTGTGCTTTTAAGCTTGAAGGAGATAAAGTGTAGGCCCTACATCAATTTGCAAATTGAGCTGAAATTACCTGTTATTTTTTTAAATTCATTTAACAGTAGTTGAGAAAGTTTGATAATATTAGACTTTTTCAGGTTCAACAATTTTAGGTTCAGAAGATTTCTTGATTCCATTTGAAATGTGTTTTGCTAAATGCTTTCATTGCAATTGCTTGAAATGACTTTGTACATGTAGGCCTACTTTGTAACCCTCTTAAATATGTGTGAGTTAGAGACCAATCTTTGTCGACTTCATTTGGTTAAATTATTTCCCCTTTACCAACATTTTTAGAGGCGGTCAAGATTTAATTGACTAAACTTAGAATCGGAAGGAAATGGATTCCAACTAGCTGTATGCATTTGATTTCTGCTTTGTACTGGACACGGTCATTTGTAATTAAAGCGATGTCCTACTTAAGAATTGTGCTAATCTAATTTCCCTTTTCCAGGTTACCTGTAATTTATAGTCTCTCTTTAAATACATGTGTTGTTTAGTGAGGAATGAATAGCATTAACCTAGCCCAGATTTTCGGTCTAAAGGGCGACTTATTTTATATTTGGCTGGTAATGTGAATCATGAATACGAAAAAACAAAAAAACATTTTTGGCAGAACCCAGATATCTTGGCTAGCATTAACCTAGTAATATCAATACAAAGTGCAATTCTACTGACTAAGGCTAAACTCCTGTATGTCATCAACCTAATGAAATATCATGGGTTGTGGTTTATTATAACAACTTTTAATTGGGTATAAAGGTCTAAATGATAAGCCCCCTTTTTTAACACAATTAGAAACTTATTTTAGACAAGAAGATTTTCCCTCTGCCCGTGTGTTCTAGTGTTCAAAAATATAAAGTGCAATTACATTGGTAGAGATCTTATTGTGCTTTAAAAATTTTAAGAGCTGTTAAAATGTGGACGTGTTATTATCAATTTTGAAAAAATGATTCACAAATCAACAAATATTTTTTTACTTGACAGTTTACTTAAGCTAGAGCTGGTAATGTTTTTTTTTTATTTTAACAAATTATAAAATAAAACTACTCAATTTATGTAATGTATCGTGGGTTTGAATCTCCTTCAGACCAATGGAAAATTTTCTCTGAGTTGGTTTTTCACTTTGTTGCCTTATGTGAAAGGTACAGTACTTGCTCGTTCTTTGACAAAAAACCTTGTTTCCTACCTTACTTAACCTGACATTGCTGTACGTTTCAGAATTCATAATAATACATGTAGGTTGTGAGATGGAGTTTATAAATTTATGAGGTTCAATCTCAGTCCACCGATGTTCTTGCCATAGTTAAGATGCGTAACCATTGTCAATGTGTTATAAAAGGATTCCAGAAAATTCTACTGACCAAGACTAAGCTCATGTCAGTCCTCAACCTAATGAAATATCATAGGTTGGGTTTGTTACAACAATTTATGGGGTATAAGGGTCTAAATGATATACCTCTTTTTAACACAATTAAAAACTTCTCTCCATGGTTATTTTAGACCCGAAGATTTTCCCTCTGCCCGTGTGTTTTAGTGTTCATAAATATATAATGAAGGAAAGAAAACTCTTGCGTATGGATTTACAACTTCTTGGTTTATTTGGGAACACGACGTTTCGGTGTAGCTCCTAACACCGTTATCAAGTGAATGAGTAACAAATATGCAGGCTGATTATTTATACTAAACTATAACAAAGGATAAAGGATATAACAAAGGATAAAGGATATAACAACAAGCTCTTAAAACAATAAAGCACATAAATGGGGAAAAGGGTTTAAACTCTGTGGGGTTCTCTTAAGATTAATAAATCATAAATGTTAGGGATAAACAGTCCTTGGTCTCTGTTCATTATTGGCTTAATCCTCTTTATGTGAATGGCTTCAAGTAGCTTCCTTTTCTTCCAGCAGCTTTGGTTAGTTTCTAATATTTGTGTTTTGTCCCATTGAATATTGTGTGTGGGGTTTGCCTGGATATGGTCTGAGATGGCTGATTTGCCATCTAATTTTAACACAGATGTTTGATGTTCTTTTACTCGTATGTTGATGGGCCTGGATGTTTCTCCTATGTATAGGTTCCCGCAATTACAGTTAATTTTGTACACAGAGCCTTTAGGTGGTTGTGGCGTGGTCATTGGATTTTTCCCAGTAGCATTAAGAATGTTTTTTAACTTTGGTGAAGTGGAGAAGCTGGTTTTGATAAATATATAAGTGAGATAAGTACAGAGTAGAACATCCATCAATCAATTCATGTAATTTATTTATACAAAAAAAAACATGCATATTAAAATAATAAATATTATTAGAGTGTGTAGGCTAATATAACAAACAAGGAGCTGTGTTTTGGATGACTCCAAGGGCTTGTTCTACTAGGCTGGCGAAAGTTAAAGTGGCATGAGCTGCCAAAATTCACACTTTTTTCACAATTTCCGATCTTCATGACAGTAAGAGGCTTTGAAGGCCATCAAAAAACTAAATGATTGGCGTTGGAACGAGGAAAATCCATACAGTATATGGCCTGTACGAACCGAAAATGTGTTCGAAAAGTAAACAAAATTGAAATAACCGAGACGACCATACATTCATTCTAAGCCAAAGTTAGTTCAAAACAATACTTTATCGTACATTTTCGAGACTAGAAGCACTTAAAAGCTTCTGAATTGTACGTCTCGAGAAAAATAGCTGATAATTTCAACATTCTGTTTCAACCTCAAAATATCAACATTTTGCCAGCTCATGCCACTTTAAGCATAGGGTTACAGCAAAGAGTTGTATGGCCAGACCTGCGACCATGTGTAAGTTCCTATAATTTATCACGCGTTTGCGACTGGTGCAACTTATGCCAGCTTAGTAGAACGAACCCCGGGCACTACTTCTGCATGTTTTTCTCCTCCTCAAAACCTGGCAATGTGAAACAATGGTTAGTTTCCATCGATTAATCTCAATCACTAGACTGATGATTTGTGTGTGATAGATTTCATAAATATTCAAACGCCTCTCCTCTCCCCCATTTATGATCATTGTATTCTCTCAAATCAAGAGTTACCAAATGATGAGTGAAAGATATTGTCTCTGCTATCCATATATTTTTTAACACCATAACACACGGGCACAGGGAAAATTTTCTAATTGTGTTAAAAAGAGGTATATCATTTAGACCTTTAAATAAGGTATTGGTAGCGTAGCGAAATGCTGAAAGTTATTGTAAACCCTGAGACTTGTCTCTGTTATCCATATGTAATGGTTTGCCGTAAGGCTCTGTGTTCTCTGTGTTACACCTTTGTATAAAAGACACCTACATGTAGCCCTAGGACATAAACATGTTATATCGTTTCAACCATTCTTTTTTCCCCATTACAGAGTGGCTGAGTTATCAAAACGATACACAGATTTGGAGGATGAATTCAGGCTGGCGTTACAGATTGAAGCTAACAGATTCCACGAGGTCAGTAACAGTTAGATTGGATACTGTAGTGGACTCAAGTTATGATAAACTGCCTAATTTGGCTTCAAAAGCTTTCAATTATATTATTATTTTGAGTTGCATTATTTGATCCATTGGTGTTTTACCTGAGAAGAATTTCTGAATGGGTTCCCAAAGACTTTTCGATTTCTGAATGGGTTTTCAAAGACTTTCGAATTTCTGAATACATTTCCAAAGACTTTTGAATTTCTGAATACATTTCCAAAGACGTATGGATTTCTGAATGGGTTCCCAAAGACTTTTGAATTTCTGAATGGGTTCCCAAAGACTTTTGGATTTCTGGATGGGTTCCCAAAGACTTTTGAATTTCTGCATGGGTTTTCAAAGACTTTTGTATTTTTGCATGGGTTTTCAAAGACTTTTATTGGATTTCTCAATGCATTTCCGAAGACTGGATTTTTTAATGGGTTTCCGAAGATTTTTGTTATTTCTGAATCCGTCTTTTAACTTTGGGAATGTCTGCGTGTTGTTTTCACCTATATTCAATGGTATAGCATGCAGGTATCCGTCAATGTTAGGTAATTTCCTCATGACAGAGATCTAGGTTCATCCTTCACTAAAACTGGCAAAGCTTCCTTATAAGTGGTATAATCCTGAGTATGGCAATAAAACCTCAATCAATCAATCAATGTAAGAAAAACCCAGAAAACACTCAATTCAAAGGTTGTTTTCAGGGCTAAAGAGAAATTTATATTTTTCAGAAATTTGCAGAAGACCAAATTGTTTTTATTTCTGGTTTTATTTTCAGTTGCAGACAGCCTTTGAGCAGACAAGTAAAGAGAATGCTTCCAATAAACAATCCTTATCTGCAGCCTTGAAGAAAGAGGAAAGATCTGCCAGTATGCTAACTGAACTAACTGCAGTAAGTTTGGTGGCTTTGTGTTAGTCAGCATGTTGAATTTGCTTTATTAGCTAATCCATTGATTGTTTATGTATGACATATTTCTTCCACACTCTTGATTTCCAGAGACCTAACATGAAGGTTGTTTCGTTTCAACTTATGTTTTTCAACAAATATACATTTAAAGTGGCATAAGCTGCCAAAATTCAAACTTTTTTCATAATTTCTGATCGTCACGACAGTAAAAGGCTTTGAAGCCATCGAAAAACTAAATGATTGGCGTTGTAATGAGGAAAATCCATACAGTATGTGGCCTGTACGACCGGAAGCGTGTTCGAAAAGTAAACAAAATTGAAATAACCGGGACGTCACCATTCATTCATTCTAAGCCAAAGTCAGATCAAAACAATACTTTACCGTACATTTTTGAGACTAGAAGTACTAAGAAGCCTCTGAAATATAAGTCTTGAGTAAAATAGCCAATAATTTCAACATTCTGTTTCAACGTCAAGATTCTAACATTTTGGCAGCTCATGCCACTTTAAGGTCGGTATACAATGAGAGTTTTGCTGCGATCAGACTCAACCCAACTGGAAAATTGTGTCAGGTTAGAGAAAAAGTGTAGTGTAAACCAGTCTATGATTCAAATTGGTGTCAGTCGGCTTCAGTTGCGTGCAATGTATACCTCTCTGTGACGCAACGCAACTCAAGCCGACTGACACAGACTTAAGTCATGTACGGGTCACAAAGCTCAGTGTATTCTAGCCTTTAGGTGCTAGATGAAAACTTCACCCCAGCATGCGTTATTGAACCTCCTTATATTCATATATATCAGTCATGTTTATGATGGATATTTGTCATGTACAAATTGACAAGCATCGTTTCTCCCAGACGTAAAGCACTGTTTTCTCACTAAATTGACAAGCATCGTTTCTCCCAGACATAAAGCACTGTTTTCTCCCTAAATTGACAAGCATCGTTTCTCCCAGACATAAAGCACTGTTTTCTCCCTAAATTGCCAAGCATCATTTCTCCCAGACATAAAGCACTGTTTTCTCCCTAAATTGCCAAGCATCGTTTCTCCCAGATATAAAGCAATGTTTTCTCCCTAAATTGACAAGCATCGTTTCTCCCAGACATAAAGCACTGTTTTCTCCCTAAATTGCCAAGCATCGTTTCTCCCAGATATAAAGCACTGTTTTCTCCCTAAATTGACAAGCATCGTTTCTCCCAGACATAAAGCACTGTTTTCTCTCTAAATTGACAAGCATCGTTTCTCCCAGACATAAAGTACTGTTTTCTCCCTAAATTGACAAGCATCGTTTCTCCCAGACATAAAGCATTGTTTTCTCCCTAAATTGCCAAGCATCGTTTCTCCCAGATATAAAGCACTGTTTTCTCCCTAAATTGACAAGCATCGTTTCTCCCAGACATAAAGCACTGTTTTCTCCCTAAATTGACAAGCATCGTTTCTCCCAGACATAAAGCACTGTTTTCTCCCTAATTTGACAAGCATCGTTTCTCCCAGACATAAAGCACTGTTTTCTCCCTAAATTGACAAGCATTGTTTCTCCCAGACATAAAGCACTGTTTTCTCCCTAAATTGACAAGCATCGTTTCTCCCAGACATAAAGCACTGTTTTCTCCCTAATTTGACAAGCATCGTTTCTCCCAGACATATAAAGCACTGTTTTCTCCCTAAATTGACAAGCATTGTTTCTCCCAGACATAAAGCACTGTTTTCTCCCTAAGTAAATCTACATGTGGTAATAATAGTGAAATAATCTTGAGCTTTTACTGTATTTAATTGTCCCAATCGGTTGTATTTTATTATTTTCTACCTTTCATAATGATTTGATGGTCACCTTTGAACCTGATATTATCATATGTTTTTAGCTGGTGAAAGAACAGAAAGGTCGAATCACAGAGCTATCTCGCTTTAAACAAGAACAAACTGTAGAATATAAGGTATGTGATAACAAAACAATCAATCCTTCAATTACTTTGTTGTCAGTAGATTGATAGTCTCTTAGTCCAATTCCAGCCTTCTATCAATGTGGCGCGGGGTTCTAATCCCACTAATTTCTGGGTGGATTTTTCACACGGTCGCCGTATGTGGAAGAGTTGCCAGGTACTTGCAGAAGGTTGGGGGTTTCCTCCAGGAAATGAGCCTGATTTCCTCCCCCACTTAACCTGGCAATGCCGCCATATAAGTAAAATAATCTTGAGTGCAGCGTAAAACATCAAACAATCAGGCGAATCCCACTCAGCCCAAAAGAAAAAAATTAAACAATTTTTTAGTGTATTTTTCACTTGTGGAAGAGTTGCCAGGTTTTCTCTCCGGTAATGATCTGGATTTCCTTCACACTAAACCTGGCACTGTCACTATATAAGAGAAATAATCTTGCGTACATTTACTACATTTACGTTTCCATCAACTTGTAGGAGTTATCTAATGTAAACATCAATCATTGTACTAAATAGCATTAACATTTGTTTTGTTCCCTGTTTATTTAGAGCCTACTTTGTTTATTAACGCATTTACTCACATGTTATTTAACAGGAGAGGATCCATTCACTGGAAGCACATGTTGAAGAGGCGAAGAAACGAATGTTACAAATGGAACTTCTTAAACAGGTGAGGGGCCTTGGTGGTTCGATGGGTTAGAATGATCGTCCCTCAGTCCCACACAGACCTCTGTGGTCCGGTGGGTTAGAATGATCGTCCCTCGGTCCCACACAGACCTTGGTGGTCCGGTGGGTTAGAATGATCGTCCCTCAGTCCCACACAGAACAGGTGAGGGGCCTCGGTGGTCCGGTGGGTTAGAATGATCATCCCTCAGTCCCACACAGACCTTGGTGGTCGGGTGGGTTAGAATGATCGTCCCTCAGTCCCACACAGACCTCTGTGATCCTGTGGGTTAGGATGATCGTCCCTCAGTCCCACGCAGACCTCTGTGGTCCTGTGGGTTAGAATGATCGTCCCTCAGTCCAACACAGAGACTCCATCAAATCACACCCAGACCCCAAAAAATTGAGAAATTTCTTTTGGTCCCTCAGTCCCACACAGACCTTGGTGGTCCGGTGGGTTAGAATGATCGTCCCTCAGTCCCACACAGACCTCGGTGGTCCTGTTGGTTAGAATGATCGTCCCTCAGTCCCACACAGACCTTGGTGGTCCGTTGGGTTAGAATGATCGTCCCTCAGTCCCACACAGACCTTGGTGATCCAGTGGGCTAGAATGAAGTCCCTCAGTCCCACACAGACCTCGGTGGTCCGGTGGGTTAGAATGATCGTCCCTCAGTCCCACACAGATCTTGGTGGTCCGGTGGGCTAGAATGATCATCCCTCAGTCCCACACAAACCTTGGTGGTCTGGTGGGTTAGAGTGATCATCCCTCAGTCCCACACAGACCTTGGTGGTCCGGTGGGTTAGAGTGATCGTCCCTCAGTCCCACACAGACCTTGGTGGTCCGGTGGGTTAGAGTGATCGTCCCTCAGTCCCACACAGACCTTGGTGGTCCCGTGGGTTAGAATGATCGTCCCTCAGTCCCACACAGACCTCTGTGGTCCTGTGGGTTAGAATGATCGTCCCTCAGTCCCACACAGACCTTGTTGGTCCGGTGGGTTAGAATGATCGTCCCTCAGTCCCACACAGACCTCTGTGGTCCAGTGGGTTAGAATGATCGTCCCTCAGTCCCACACAGACCTCTGTGGTCCTGTGGGTTAGAATGATCGTCCCTCAGTCCCACACAGACCTTGTTGGTCCGGTGGGTTAGAATGATCGTCCCTCAGTCCCACACAGACCTCTGTGGTCCAGTGGGTTAGAATGATCGTCCCTCAGTCCCACACAGACCTCGGTGGTCCGGTGGGTTAGAGTGATCGTCCCTCAGTCCCACACAGACCTTGGTGGTCCGATGGGTTCGGGTGAACGTCCCTCAGTCCCACACAGACATTGGTGATCCGGTGGGTTAGAGTGATCATCCCTCAGTCCCACACAGACCTCTGTGGTCCAGTGGGTTAGAATGATCGTCCCTCGGTCCCACACAGACCTTGGTGGTCCGGTGGGTTAGAATGATCGTCCCTCAGTCCCACACAGACCTTGGTGGTCCGATGGGTTCGGGTGAACGTCCCTCAGTCCCACACAGACATTGGTGATCCGGTGGGTTAGAGTGATCGTCCCTCAGTCCCACACAGACCTCTGTGGTCTAGTGGGTTAGAATGATCGTCCCTCGGTCCCACACAGACCTTGGTGGTCCGGTGGGTTAGAATGATCGTCCCTCAGTCCCACACAGACCTCGGTGGTCCTATGGGTTAGAATGATCGTCCCTCAGTCCCACACAGACCTTGGTGGTCTGGTGGGTTAGAATGATTATCCCTCAGTCCCACACAGACCTTGGTGGTCCAGTGGGTTAGAATGATCGTCCATCAGTCCCACACAGATCTTGGTGGTCCGGTGGGTTAGATTGATCATCCCTCAGTCCCACACAAACCTTGGTGGTCCGGTGGGTTTGAGTGATCGGCCCTCAGTCCCACACAGACCTTGGTGGTCCGGTGGGTTAGAGTGATCTTCCCTCAGTCCCACACAGACCTTGGTGGTCCGGTGGGTTAGAGTGATCGTCCCTCAGTCCCACACAGACCTTGGTGGTCCGGTGGGTTAGAATGATCGTCCCTCAGTCCCACACAGACTTTGTAGGTCCTGTGGGTTAGAATGATCATCGCTCAGTCCAACACAGACCTCTGTGGTCCAGTGGGTTAGAATGATCGTCCCTCAGTCCCACACAGATCTTGGTGGTCAAGTGGGTAAGAATGATCGTCGCTCAGTCCCACACAGATCTTGGTGGTCAAGTGGGTAAGAATGATCGTCGCTCAGTCCCACACAGACCTCTGTGGTCTGGTGGGTTAGAATGATCGTCCCTCAGTCCCACACAGACCTCAGTGGTCCTGTGGGTTAGAATGATCGTCCCTCAGTCCCACACAGACCTTGGTGGTCCGGTGGGTTAGAATGATCATCGCTCAGTCCCACACAGACCTCTGTGGTCCGGTGGGTTAGAATGATCGTCCCTCAGTCCCACACAGACCTTGTTGGTCCTGTGGGTTAGAATGATCGTCCCTCAGTCCCACACAGACCTTGGTGGTCTGGTTGGTTAGAATGATCGTCCCTCAGTCCCACACAGACCTCGGTGATCCAGTGGGCTAGAATGATCGTCCCTCAGTCCCACACAGACCTCGGTGGTCCAGTGGGTTAGAATGATCGTCCCTCAGTCCCACACAGACCTCGGTGGTCCGGTGGGTTAGAATGATCGTCCCTCAATCCCACACAGACCTCGGTGATCCAGTGGGCTAGAATGATCGTCCCTCAGTCCCACACAGACCTCGGTGGTCCCGTGAGTTAGAGTGATCGTCCCTCAGTCCCACACAGACCTCGGTGGCCAGGTGGGTTAGAATGATCGGCCCTCCGTCCCACACAGACCTCGGTGGTCCGGTGGGTTAGAATGATCGGCCCTCAGTCCCACACAGACCTTGGTGGTCCGGTAGGCTAGAATGATCGTCGCTCAGTCCCACACAGACCTCTGTGGTCCGGTGGGTTAGAATGATCGTCCCTCAGTCCCACACAGACCTTGGTGGTCCGGTGGGTTAGAATGATCGTCCCTCAGTCCCACACAGACCTCGGTGATACAGTGGGTTAGAGTGACCGTCCTTCAGTCCCACACAGACCTTGGTGGTTCGGTGGGTTAGAGTGACCGTCCCTCAGTCCCACACAGACCTCGGTTGTCCGGTGGGTTAGAATGATCGTCCCTCAGTCCCACACAAACCTCGGTGATCCAGTGGGCTAGAATGATTGTCCCTCAGTCCCACACAGACCTTGGTGGTCCGGTGGGTTAGAATGATCGTCGCTCAGTCCCACACAGACCTCTGTGGTCCAGTGGGTTAGAATGATCGTCCCTCAGTCCCACACAGACCTCGGTGGTCCTGTTGGTTAGAATGATTGTCCCTCAGTCCCACACAGACCTTGGTGGTCCGGTGGGTTAGAATGATCGTCCCTCAGTCCCACACAGACCTTGGTGATCCAGTGGGCTAGAATGAAGTCCCTCAGTCCCACACAGACCTCGGTGGTCCGGTGGGTTAGAATGATCGTCCCTCAGTCCCACACAGACCTTGGTGGTCCGGTGGGCTAGAATGATCGTCCTCAGTCCCACACATACCTTAGTGATCCAGTGGGCTAGAATGATCGTCCCTCAGTCCCACACAGACCTCGGTGGTCCCTTGAGTTAGAGTGATCGTCCCTTAGTCCCACACAGATCCAGTGGTCCGGTGGGTTAGAATGATTATCCCTCAGTCCCACACAGACCTTGGTGGTCCGGTGGGTTAGAATGATTATCCCTCAGTCCCACACAGACCTTGGTGGTCCAGTGGGTTAGAATGATCGTCCCTCAGTCCCACACAGATCCATTGGTCCGGTGGGTTAGAATGATCGTCTCTCAGTCCCACACAGACCTTGGTGGTCCGGTGGGTTAGAATGATCATCCCTCAGTCCCACACAGACCTTGGTGGTCCAGTGGGTTAGAATGATCGTCCATCAGTCCCACACAGACCTTGGTGGTCCGGTGGGTTAGAATGATCGTCTCTCAGTCCCACACAGACCTTGGTGGTCCGGTGGGTTAGAATGATCATCCCTCAGTCCCACACAAACCTTGGTGGTCCGGTGGGTTAGAGTGATTATCCATCAGTCCCACACAGACCTTGGTTGTCCAGTGGGTTAGAATGATCGTCCCTCAGTCCCACACAGATCTTGGTGGTCCGGTGGGTTAGAATGATCATCCCTCAGTCCCACACAAACCTTGGTGGTCCGGTGGGTTAGAGTGATCGTCCCTCAGTCCCACACAGACCTTGGTGGTCCGGTGGGTTAGAGTGATCGTCCCTCAGTCCCACACAGACCTTGGTGGTCCGGTGGGTTAGAGTGATAGTCCCTCAGTCCCACACAGACCTTGGTGGTCGGGTGGGTTAGAATGATCGTCCCTCAGTCCCACACAGACCTCGGTTAGTCCTGTGGGTTAGAATGATCGTCCCTCAGTCCCACACAGACCTTGGTGGTCCGGTGGGTTAGAGTGATAGTCCCTCAGTCCCACACAGACCTTGGTGGTCGGGTGGGTTAGAATGATCGTCCCTCAGTCCCACACAGACCTCGGTTAGTCCTGTGGGTTAGAATGATCGTCCCTCAGTCCCACACAGACCTCTGTGGTCCGGTGGGTTAGAATGAACGTCCCTTAGTCCCACTCAGACCTTCCATCAAATCACACCTAGCTAGACCTAAAAAAATTGAGAAATTTCGTAGTGGATTTTTCATTTGGCCGTCGTATGTAGAAGAGTTGCCAGGTACTCGCCAAAGGTCGGGGTTTCCTTTTAGCAATGAGCTTGAGTTATTGAACTTGACCGACGCTGTATCTGATTTATCTGACGGACAATTGACCCACCTGACGATCTGAAATCCTAAAAAGTTTCTGCCAAATGGGTAACACGGATATATATATCACCAGCTCAATCTACAAATCACAGTGCTTCATTTACCAAGAAACTAGCTTGTTGAAATATAAATGATTTTATAATGCATATGGTACATTTGTGGATTGTATATTATTTCATGATTAACAGCGACTCATGTGGGATGGTTGCCAGTTACCAGTGGAAGGTCTTGGGTTTCCTCCGGGCATAGAGCCCGGTTTCCTCCCACAATAAAACTGGCAAAGCCGCCATATAGGTGAAATAATCCTGAGCGCCGCGTAAAACACCAATCAATCAATCAATCAATCATGGTTAACAGTGGACTTTTATGCAATACTATCATTTCATTGGCTATGGAGGAGTTTATAAGCTTTTTAATAATAATAGGGAGCGCAAGTCTCATAAGAATAATTACAAGATTTTGTGATATTCGGTGACAGGTGACGCCATTAAGAATGTTTTTAATGACGTTGCAATTCCATTCGACGTATTTTGTTCCATAATGTCAGATTAAAACGAAAAACGCTCAGTGACATGCGCAATGTAGTGCCGTTGACAGGAAATATGTGGAATTCACATGTGACTTGTGCTCCCTATACTTTTTAAAATTTTACATCGTTTTTGTAATTCTTCCCTCCAGGAGAATGTGAAATTAAAGGCACAGTTAGACGGTCAAGAATCTGTGATAGAAGGTTTGAGATCAGAACGCAAACTTTGGGGTCAAGAACTGGCCACTCAAGGTATCTGCTTTAATCATGAAACATTAAATAGGGAGGGGGGGGGGGGGGGGCTCTGCCGACAGACTTGTTTAACAGTTGCCTGGCACTATATACTAGTAGTGTTAATAGATTCTTCTATGGAACGGTTTTACTAAAACCAAAACAAACAGGACAACTTGTACTACTTTGTACAAGGTGATGTTTAATATGAGCTTTCGAGACAAGTAGTGTTCACCCGAAAAACAACAGTTTCATGAGGACTCAATATTTCGGCATTCGATCTGACTCGACTGAAGATGGTATAATAAATGCAGAAATATTGAGTCATCATGAAACTGATGTTTTTCGGCTTATCACTACTTGTGTATTACTAGCCAATTTTTTTTTCCATGTTCGTCATAGCCAAGATCACTTCCATAGTAAAAAAGTGATATTTGTTAAGGAGACCCGCCAAAAAAATCGGCGGCGCAAATTTCACAACAAATAAGCAAAGAATAAAATATTTACCACTGCATTCCGATAGTATAGACCACAAAGAAGGAGTTTGTTAAACTTACGCCGCTGTAAAGTGGTAAACTTTCCCTTATGCAGTCAATATTTGTTTCGAAGTCCACTGGCTTTCAACCTGACGTAACCGCCATAGTAAAACATTTAAACGACCAGTTAAACTGTGCGGGGCGTCGTAGAAATACTTCAATCATATATAACGGCAGCTAAGCTACCCTCTTCATTACAAAAAACTTGATAAGGAAATTTGGCCTGAAAATGTTAGGAAGTTTAATAAAATTCTTGTTTCTCTTCTAGATAAAGGCTTACTTAATGAAAAACAGTATCGCTATTTGGAATCTGATCATAACTCTAAAAACAGGGTCTTCTATATTCTTCCGAAAATTCACAAACCCATTGAAAAATGGCCGAAGCCTACAATGCCCCCTGGGCGTCCTATTATCTCAGATTGTGGCAGTGAAAGTTACAGAATATCAGAGCTAATTGATTACTATCTAAAACCTATACCGAATCGGCATCCTAGCTTTATAAAAAATACGGATGATTTATTGGCCAAATTATCTGAGAAATCCATCCCACAAGATGTGATTTTAGTTACTCTGGATGTGGAGTCTATGTATACAAACATTGACATAGATTTGGGTCTTAAATCCATAAAATCAGCATTCCAAAGATATCCTGACCACCGTCGTCCGGATAAAGACATTTTAGAATTGCTGGAACTCAGCTTAAAAGGAAACGATTTTGAATTCAATGGGGAGATCTTTCAGCAAATTAAAGGGTGTGCTATGGGGAAACGTTTTAGTCCTAACTTTGCCTCTATTTTTATGGCTGAGTGGGAGAGTGACATTCTTCACAAATGTCACAAACAACCTTTTATTTACCTTCGGTATCTGGATGACATTTTTATCATTTGGCAACATACGTTGGAAGACCTTCATATTTTCATTGATACTCTTAATTCTCACGACTCAAGCATAAAATTACAGCCTACTATTGATCACACTTCTGTGGATTTTTTGGATGTAACTATTTACAAGGGTCATACATATCATACTACTGGGTATCTAGATTACAAAGTATTCTTCAAACCTACTGACACCCATCAGCTGCTACATGCTGGGTCATACCATCCTCCTCACACTTTCAAGGGAGTCATTAAATCTCAGATATTTAGATTCTATAGAAACTGTAGTTCTTTAGATTTTTTTTAACCAGGCTTGTTCTGTTCTTTTTAAAGCTCTCCTCCCTAGGAAGTATTCTATTAGATTACTCCGAAGGATTAAATCTAACACAGTAAGACAAATCATGTTTCCCCCTTCATCCCCCGATACGCTTACCTCCCCTTCACGAGTGTACCATTACCGTCCAACCTTTCTCTCAGGTACATCAATGAAATGCCTTAAGACGCGACGCAAACTCGATATATACGTACTCGATCGCGGTACCTTTTTCGGAGAACAAACTCGCGACAAATATCAAATGGCAGAGAATCTTAATTGTGACTCCTCTAATATCGTGTATGTAATCACGTGCAAAAAATGTCACAAACAGTACGTCGGAGAAACTCAGAATTCTCTACGACAAAGAGCAGCCAACCATTTATCTAGTATAAGACTTAAACATGATGTACCCGTGGCACAACATTTCAATACTCAAGGTCATTCGGTCAAGGACCATTTTGAAATTATGCCTATTGAGAAAATCCCTTTTCTCACTTCCGCTGCAGATACCAAGCACAAACGTTTGGAAAGGGAAAGTTTTTGGATTCAAACATTACAAACTATTTATCCTTTGGGTTTGAACTTGGACCCCGGAAGATGTCGTGAAAAAACTATAATACCATTTGTGTTTCAGTATAACAAAGCTAGCATTGCTATGGCCAAGATTATAGTAGAAGAATACAAACTACTTCAAAGTAAACTTGCTCGACCTCTGACCCAAAGGCCAGTCATTGCTTATAAAAAGAACAAGAGTTTGAAAGACATACTGGTCAGGGCTAAACTCCCCTGTCTGCCTTCTACCTAGGTTTTCTGGGAAAGAGGTATGGGGGGGGGGGGGGGGGGGATGGGGGAATTTTCACTGTCTTTTCCCATGACCCCATAATATATAGTCTGACGATATTCTTACTATAGTTTAAGATGCGTAAGCATTGTCAATGCAATACAAAGTGTTCCAGAAAATTCTACTGACTAAGGCCAAGCTCCTGTCAGTCGTCAACCTAATGAAATATCATAGGTTTACTTTATTACAACAATTTATGATGGGGTATAAAGGTCTAAATGATATACCTCTTTTTAACACAATTAGAAACTTGTCTCCGTGGTTATTTTAGACAAGAAGATTTTCCCTGTGCCCGTGTGTTTTAGTGCTCATAAATATATATCTTTAGTCATAGTATAGACCATGAAGAAGGAGTTTGTCAAACTTACGCCGCTGTAAAGTGGTAAACTTTCCCTTATGCAGTCAATATTTGTTTCAAAGTCCACTGGCTTTCAACCTGACGTAACCGCCATAGTAAAACATTTAAACGACCAGTTAAACTGTGCGGGGCATCGTAGAAATACTTCAATCATATATCTTTAGTCACTTTACAGCGGCATAAGTTTGACAAACTCCTTCTTCGTGGTCTATGCTATCGGAATGCAGCGGTAAAAATTTTATTCTTTGCTTATTTTTTCTGCGGGTCTCCTTAACAAATATCACTTGTTTACTATGGAAGTGATCTTGGCTATGACGAACACGGAAAAAAAATAATTCGGCAGAGCCAAGATTTCTCGGCTAGTGTATTACGTAAAACTAGTCAGTGAAACGAACAGATTTTGGTACTATATAATGACCTATGTTGGCTGTTTCCCTCGTGCAAAGAGCCAGGTTTCCTCCCCCACATATATATCCATGCTGACATGTAAATGAAATAGTGTAAAATGTAAATAAATTAGTATACAAAATGATAACAAAACTATTGAATGTAGGTAATACTGGACTGTGTTTAACTTTAACTAAAAACTGATATAAAACATCCATAAATCAATCTTCGTAGTATTACAGGGGGCCTCTGAGGCTCAGTCGGTCGACTTGTTTAAAGGTTGGCTTGTACTACATGACAAAGGTTGGGTGTTTACCCCCTTGCAACGAGCCCGTTCTCCTTCCCCAAGGCCGCCATATAAGTGAAATAATCTTGAGTGCTGCTTAAAACATCAATCTTCATAGCATTACTTATCTTGGTACAAGTAAATGAATCATTTTGCTAGTAAGCATAGCTGTCACGATAGGACAGAGACTGACCATATTGGCACAGACTTTTTGTCACAAGTGTTTAGTGAGTAATTGTTTGAGCATTTGTCATTATCTGTCATTTTTCAGACTAAATCAATCTTCCCACTGACTCTCACTGTTTGCAAACACTTGTCTAATTTGTCACAGGGGAGCAGTTATTGGTATTTGAATTTCTCTGATTTCAGGAGCCTCCCTTGCACAAGATCGTGGTAGACTCGAGTCTCAAATAGAAACTCTCACATCAGAACTGAATATAGCCAAGAAACAGCTAGAGGTAAAGCATATCAATACCATGTGATAGAATGCTGCCATGTGATAGGATACTGTCATGTGATAGAATACCGTCATGTGATAGAATACTGTCATGTGATAGAATACTGTTATGTGATAGAATACTGTCATGTGATGGAATACTACCATGTGATAGAATACTGTCATGTGATAGAATGCTGCCATGCGATAGAATACTGTCATGTGATAGAATGCTGCCATGTGATAGAATACTGTCATGTGATAGAATACTGTCATGTGATAGAATACTGTCATGTGATAGAATACTGTCATGTGATAGAATACTGTCATGTGATGGAATACTACCATGTGATAGAATACTATCATGTGATAGAATACTGCCATGTGATAGAATACTGTCATGTGATTGAATACTGTCATGTGATAGAATACTGTCATGTGATGGAATATGGTCATGTGATAGAATATTGTCAGGTGATAGAATACTGTCATGTGATAGAATACTGTCATGTGATGGAATACTGCCATGTGATTGAATACTGTCATGTGATGGAATACTGTCATGTGATAGAATACTGTCATGTGACAGAATACTGTCATGTGACGGAATACTGCCATGTGATGGAATACTGCCATGTGATTGAATACTGTCATGTGATTGAATACTGTCATGTGATACAGCCTTCCGTGGATGTCTTGCGAGCTCAAACCACACTATATACTTCCCAAAAATGTTCACGTCCTCTTTTAATGCATTTCTTTTCTATCGGCTTTTGTCCCAATGTACATGTACCCAAAAAAAAAGGTGTTAAGTGTATTTAGTCTAGATAAGCTTTTAGGACATAATTTAAGATGCATTCTTCAAAAAAATGTTCAACTCATGCATGTAAATGAAATGATCTTCATGGTAGCATAAAACAGCCAAATGCAATGGTATAAATAAGGGGTTTCCAGTATTAAAAATTTACATACTTTGCATTAGATATGTGAACATTTTCATGGACAAATTGACAATGCTCTTCCCTGCCTACTGTTTCAGAGGGAGTCAGACAGTGTGAAAATCAAAACTAAAATGTTAGAAGATCAGACAGAAACTATCAGAAAACTCAAGCAGGTAAATTCTGATAGGATAGTCTTTGTTATTGTTAGAAACTTTGTTTACCTTGAAAATCTTTATCTGACAATTGGTCTTGCAAGAATAACTTGCAGCTGGGTTACGGTAAGAATTCCGCTAATTCAAGTACTCAAATCATTACGAAAAGCACTCTAAACGTTTGAGACTTTTCGTTAGGTGTCCTACCGATAATCCTATCGAGTAATCGCTATTGTTGTTGTTTTAGACCAAACATGGCAGAAAGCAGTCTAATAATTTGTTATCTTCACATTGCTCATCCTTGAATTAGCTGAATTCTTACCGTATCAAAGAAAAACCATAAATAAAAAAATATTTTGTCAGCCTTTGTCATGGCCTGGTTGGTTTAGTTGGTAAAGAGAGTGATATAAAAATATGGTTGGTTGTTTTTAGTGTACATATGCAAAATAAATTAAAAAGAAACTAAAATAGGTTTAGTATTAATGGGGAGACAATGCCCTCTGCTGTGGTCTGTCAATTCGTCTTTGAAGTTCTGTATTTCACTTTTGAAGATTGGTGGATTGATGGGTCAATTCATCTTTGAAATTATGTATTTCACCTTTGGAAGATTGGTGGATTGATGGGTCAATTCATCTTTGAAATTCTGTATTTCACCTTTGGAAGATTGGTGGATTGATGGGTCAATTCATCTTTGAAATTATGTATTTCACCTTTGGAAGATTGGTGGATTGATGGGTCAATTCATCTTTGAAATTATGTATTTCACCTTTGGAAGATTGGTGGATTGATGGGTCAATTCATCTTTGAAATTATGTATTTCACCTTTGGAAGATTGGTGGATTGATGGGTCAATTCATCTTTGAAATTATGTATTTCACCTTTGGAAGATTGGTGGATTGATGGGTCAATTCATCTTTGAAATTATGTATTTCACCTTTGGAAGATTGGTGGATTGATGGGTCAATTCATCTTTGAAATTATGTATTTCACCTTTGGAAGATTGGTGGATTGATGGGTCAATTCATCTTTGAAATTATGTATTTCACCTTTGGAAGATTGGTGGATTGATGGGTCAATTCATCTTTGAAATTATGTATTTCACCTTTGGAAGATTGGTGGATTGATGGGTCAATTCATCTTTGAAATTCTGTATTTCACTTTTGAAGATTGGTGGATTGATGGGTAAACTTTTCACATATTTGTAGTAAATATTTATTTTATAGCTTGTTATCTCTACATTTTACATAACTTATAATAACGTAAATACCACTATTATTCCATTTCTTAGGCCATTGTAGAGCGAGAGGAGGACATAAAGAAAACTCGTGAGGAAAACTTGACGATACAGAGACAGTTAGAAGATCAATTACTGGAGGAGAAAACGGCCAATCAGGAACTTCAGGTTAACCATTATATACTTTGTGGACGTTTAGGAATTCTTGTGATTTTTTTATTGTTTGGGTTCGTTCAAAATTAGCTGTTTAGTGATAGCAAGCAAGTGAGGTTCTCACATTTAACAATATGGGTGTCAAAATGGGTTTTTTTGAGTCCTATAAAAAAAATGTTTTGGAAATTTTCTGAATTTTCTTAGCTTTCTCGATTCCAAAAAATCAAAATAAAAAGTTCTTAATTTAAAAAAATTGAGAGAATTATCTGCCCGGGTTTTTACTGGATTGTTTGATATGAGCATGTCAGGGTATTTTCTCTGGGTAAAGAGCCTGGTTACCTCTACCACCAATCATGGCAATGCCAGGAAATAATCCTGAAATAATCTTGAGTGGGACGAGCAAAAAAATCAATCAATCAAGAGATCCCAGAAAAATTGTGTCACTCAAAACTTCAGTCACTCAGTTTTGTTTTGTATTTTTATTTTGTAGGATTCGTATGATAAACTACAGTCCCGTAAAGAAGAACTGAAAATGCAACTGTCTGATGTGCAGGTGGAATTGGAAGAGTCTAAGAAAGCACACAGGTAAGGCAGGATATTTACAGAAGTGTCTAAGAAAGCACATAGGTAAGACAGGATACTTACAGAAGAGTCTAAGAAAGCACACAGGTAAGACAGGATACTTACAGAAGAGTCTAAGAAAGCACACAGGTAAGTCAGGATACTTACAGAAGAGTCTAAGAAAGCACACAGGTAAGACAGGATACTTACAGAAGGGTCTAAGAAAGCACATAGGTAAGTCAGGATACTTACAGAAGAGTCTAAGAAAGCACACAGGTAAGGCAGGATACTTACAGAAAAGTCTAAGAAAGCACACAGGTAAGGCAGGATACTTACAGAAGAGTCTAAGAAAGCACAGAGGTAAGGCAGGATACTTACAGAAGAGTCTAAGAAAGCACACAGGTAAGACAGGATACTTACAGAAGAGTATAAGAAAGCACACAGGTAAGGCAGGGTACTTACAGAAGAGTCTAAGAAAGCCCACATGTAAGGCAGGATACTTACAGAAGAGTCTAAGAAAGCACACATGTAAGACAGGATACTTACAGAAGAGTCTAAGAAAGAACACAGGTAAGACAGGATACTTACAGAAGAGTCTAAGAAAGCACACAGGTAAGACAGGATACTTACAGAAGAGTCTAAGAAAGCACACAGGTAAGGCAGGATACTTACAGAAAAGTCTAAGAAAGCACACAGGTAAGGCAGGATACTTACAGAAGAGTCTAAGAAAGCACAGAGGTAAGGCAGGATACTTACAGAAGAGTCTAAGAAAGCACACAGGTAAGACAGGATACTTACAGAAGAGTATAAGAAAGCACACAGGTAAGGCAGGGTACTTACAGAAGAGTCTAAGAAAGCACAGAGGTAAGGCAGGGTACTTACAGAAGAGTCTAAGAAAGCACACATGTAAGACAGGATACTTACAGAAGAGTCTAAGAAAGAACACAGGTAAGACAGGATACTTACAGAAGAGTCTAAGAAAGCACACAGGTAAGACAGGATACTTACAGAAGAGAGTAAGAAAGCACACAGGTAAGGCAGGATACTTACAGAAGAGTCTAAGAAAGAACACAGGTAAGACAGGATACTTACAGAAGAGTCTAAGAAAGCACACAGGTAAGACAGGATACTTACAGAAGAGTCTAAGAAAGCACACAGGTAAGGCAGGATACTTACAGAAGAGTCTAAGAAAGAACACAGGTAAGACAGGATACTTACAGAAGAGTCTAAGAAAGCACACAGGTAAGACAGGATACTTACAGAAGAGTCTAAGAAAGCACACAGGTAAGACAGGATACTTACAGAAGAGTCTAAGAAAGCACACATGTAAGACAGGATACTTACAGAAGAGTCTAAGAAAGAACACAGGTAAGACAGGATACTTACAGAAGAGTCTAAGAAAGCACACAGGTAAGGCAGGATACTTACAGAAGAGTCTAAGAAAGAACACAGGTAAGTCAGGATACTTACAGAAGAGTCTAAGAAAGCACACAGGTAAGGCAGGATACTTACAGAAGAGTCTAAGAAAGCACACAGGTAAGGCAGGATACTTACAGAAGAGGCTAAGAAAGCACACAGGTAAGGCAGGATACTTACAGAAGAGGCTAAGAAAGAACACAGGTAAGACAGGATACTTACAGAAGAGTCTAAGAAAGCACACAGGTAAGACAGGATACTTACAGAAGAGTCTAAGAAAGCACACAGGTAAGACAGGATACTTACAGAAGAGTCTAAGAAAGCACACAGGTAAGGCAGGATACTTACAGAAGAGGCTAAGAAAGAACACAGGTAAGACAGGATACTTACAGAAGAGTCTAAGAAAGCACACAGGTAAGGCAGGATACTTACAGAAGAGTCTAAGAAAGAACACAGGTAAGGCAGGATACTTACAGAAGAGTCTAAGAAAGAACACAGGTAAGACAGGATACTTACAGAAGAGTCTAAGAAAGCACACAGGTAAGGCAGGATACTTACAGAAGAGTCTAAGAAAGCACACAGGTAAGGCAGGATACTTACAGTACCGTCGCCGTTAAAAGGAAAATGCCATGACCAGCTTTAACCCGTAAAATGTTTCAACAGGCATTAAAAATCATCTTGGCTGTGACTGATCACGCCTGCATATTAGCTTCACTGCGCCATAAAGAAATAGTTCGCCGGGTCTTAGCATTAAAATCATATATACTGATATTTTTTTGCACTTTAAGTTGGAGTAATCGTTCACATATATGCTACTGATGCTATTCTTATCAAAAAGTTTTAGTTGGCTTGGATTTTAGAACAGAGAAGACGTCTGTGGAGAAACGTTAGTTCAGCTTTGAAAGTAGATTGTCCAGCCACCTGTCTGGGCTCACTCAGCTGTCTCTCACAGCGATGTATGTTTGAGTCTAACCAGGCTACTCACACCGGCTTGTCTTCATTGTTTTATGTAATACCTCATGCTATGGTCCTTGGAGTGAAAATAAATCAGCTAATTTCCCACAGTTTTATTATATGTGTAAATTTAAATATAGGTTTCAAAGATTATGAAGATTTTTTTCAAATCATGAAGTTTTACAATAAATAGGTATTTCGTTTTGTAAGACCACTTTATGTCATATGTGAATTAGCAAAGTTTGAATTACTTTCAATTTCCTCATTTTTAAAAAAAAAAAATTGTTTGCATTATATCAAGAAACAAAACAAGATTGTAAACATAAATTTAAGCCGAAAACTGATTGCCAATTTGAATCTTAAACGGATGCAGTGCGACCAAGGTAGACGAAAAGAGACTTTACGGGCGAAGTCTATGCGTCTCTCAACCGAGTCGTTTCAGGATATTTCCGATCGGATAATATATGGTTTTTCAATACAAAAATGATAGTAAAAATGAAAGTTTTCTCCCCAAAACTTGTCTTATGAACAAATGAGATCAAGGACACAAGTAAATTATACCTTGCAACTGACCATTTAATGGATATCGAATGGGTCTGCAACATTGTGATAGAAGTCAACGAAAAGTGTCCAGGGGTTTAACCGGTAAAAGTTACGGCTGTAACCCGTCAAACCTTATCGGGTTGATATGTAGCCATTTGAGGACTTGCCATTAGACGATACCCGTTTTATTAACATTGATTTATTAGATTAGAATAAATGTGATTTTCTTTACAAATTATTCTGATGGATTAATATAAAGAAAACTTAGATAATATTTTTTTAAAGGTTTTTTTCTGGGGTGAAAGCCGTTTTCACTGGTAAAACTAATGCCTTGAGGATTGATAGTCCTCTGCCATTGCCAACAGTATGTCGTGATAAATTTATCCATTCTTCTGTAATACAAATGGTATATTTGATATTTATAAAACAATCTACAACTCTAGCGGTAAAAGATTATGTAGTGGTGAACATTTTGAAACTGGTGAGAATCGGTGACTAAAGGAGTTTGACGGGTTCTAAGGCAAAGGTTTTCTTGTACATGGACGGAATTTCAGTTGACATTTTTCGGGGTTGTTCTTTGATCAGAATATTTGTAAATGGTTATAATCCACTAATCTCCTGCATATCAAATTACCATAATTACCGTCATAATGAATAATCAAGATTTGCTCCGGGGGCTCTTTGAGTTTACGGGAAATTCACGGGTAGTTGTCCAAACCCAAGCCGGCGTACATCGAAATATTCTATGTCACACTGTGAAAGATGAAGACTGTCCCACAATATACATCTATGTTGTGCCATTTCACACAAACTTTAATGAGTCTTTCCTATTTAGTCTGTTTTTTATTTAACGTGACGATTTTTAGACAGTTTTACATTTTTGCCTTAGTTGCTTTCTTATCTCCTTCAAAACTGTACGGCCGTGCTGTGAAATCTATCATAAATGAACAAAAACACCCAGTTTTAAAAACAATCATATTTAATTCTCCTTGCCAATACCCATCCAACTGTATCTTTTTTTTAAACAAAACCCCGGTGGTTTTTGTTTCAAGTCACCAATAGTATATATCTGTTGTAAACAATGTTGACATGGAAGGAGTCGGGATGTCTACTCTTCAGATGTCACTCAAGTCAATATAACCAAACAGCCAATCAAATCCCTAGTTACTTTACTTCTTATTGTTATTCATTGATACATTAACTGGACAAACCAATCCACAGCTGTTCTGTTGTGAGTGACATGGACTATACTCAGTCACCTCTTGTGCAGTGTTCAGTTCAATCGGCAATGGTAAAGTTTTGGATCCAATGACAACTTTAGTTTACTCAAATTGTGAGAAAAAATCAACCACACATGGAATATATTATACATTTTTGTTACTTTGTTTTAAGCACATAATTATTATGTTTTATTCACACCGTATAGTACTTTGCTAGTTTTCATCACGGTCACGTCGAACAGATCATCGGTCTCGATATTTCATTTCTTGTACACTAATAAGCATCAAGGCAGATTCTGATTGCCATGTAATTTAGGGTCTATTACGTTGTGGAAAATACTTATATTTCCAAGGAGTATATTGTGTTTTCACACAGTTATAAATCAGAATCAAAAACAAAATTACGGCTGGCTAGTGACAGCCCGTCAGAGCACTGTAGACCTTAGAGGACTACTTTATCATTCATACCTGCTGAGACCGTCGCTGGGCCAAGCTTGGCTTTTACTAGTAAAGGTTTCACTAGTAAATTTCCTTTTATCGGCGACGGTACTGTACACAAGTTGTATCTATAGATTGTTTCTAAAGTCATTCATTTTAATACTCTACTTTAAGAGTATTGACTCACATTCCTCCACACTAAACCTGGCAGCACCACCCTATAAGTGAAATAATCTTGAGTGTGGCAAAAAAGAGTTAGATGACAGTCTCCTTGGTGACACAGTCCTTCGTAGGATAGTGTCTCTCGCCAGGCAAGCATGGATGGGTTGCTGGTTCGAATCCCACCCTAAGTGGAATGGTTGCTGAAGGTCAGTCATTTTTTACCAAGCAAAATATCTGGTTTCCATGCCTATTCAACCTGGCAAAACTGTAATTTAAATGAAATGATGTTGATTGAGGGGTTAAACCTCAATCAACCAACCAATCAATCAATCAATCAATCCTTCCTCATCTAAAATAGTGTTCAATAGACTTTGGACAGTGTCACATTATTTCTATTTCAACTTATAGTATTTGAAGTGATTTCTAAGTTTTTAGCTTTCTATCTTTATGTATTTCAGTGTTTTCTGTTTCAGTATTTTGAACAAACGTTGGAAAGACAAGTCAGATTTGATTGGTCAGTTAGAAACACAGGTTCATCAGATGAAATACACGTGGGAGGCGAAAGAGAAACGTTTAATTAAAGAAAGAGACGAGGCAGTTGATAGGGCCAGGTAAGGACTATTCACCTTGTTTGTACACTTTGATTGTAACCCTACAATTGGAAGGGCAAAGAGCCTGGTTTCCTTCCCTACTTCCGCAAGTCGTCTCGGTGAGGCAGCACCTAAAAGAGCGGTGGAAATCCGCCCTGCAACAAGGAGACAACGTCTTCATGTAACTGAAATACTGTTGAGCATGACGTAAAACCCAAATCACTCACTCCTCCCCTACTAAACCTGCCAACACAGCTGATGAAATAGTCAGTTATTTAAGTGGCGTTTAGAAGTTGAACTGAACTGTTTTATTGACTAGAAAATTCTGTTAGTATCTACACCGAAATGTTGTCAGAAAAATAAACGAAGAAGTTTGTTATCCATACCAACCATTGATTCTTCATTGATGAAATATTACCAAAGCTGTTGATTATTATTCTTTTATCTTACCTCACTTTGTTTATTGTTCAAACGTATGGAGTTTTGGGGCGGCATTATGAGATATCTCAGTTTTAGAAAAACTTCAACGTCGTGCTATGAGATTGATGTTTTACGTCAAACTCATGATTGTTTCACTTATATGGTGGCGTTGTAAGGTTTACTCGGGGAGGAAACCTTTGACCTGCGTTGGTTACCTGGCAACTCTTCCCTATTGGGCAAGAGAGTGAAAAACACATTCAGAATTTTTTTTTAATTTTGCTTTTGAGTGGAATTTGAGCCACCTCCCATTGAGGGAAGCCTTTGTGAGATTGTGAAACTCTCTCTCTGCTGACTGAGCCAGCAAGGCTCAGACCTAGAGCAGTTGGCTGAGCTTTACATACTACTTGTAGTCTTGTAATGAACTCAAAAATAAATTACCAGAGTGAGTATACATATAATGTTAAAGTGGCATGAGCTGCCAAAACTCCCACTTTTTTCATAATTTCTGATCGTTACGACAGTAAGAGGCCAAAAAACTTAATGATTGGCTTTGGAATGAGGGAAATCCATAAAGTCTAAGGCGTTTATGAACCGAAATAGTGTCCGAAAGTAAACAAACTTTAAATAACCGGGACGACCATTCATTCATTCTAAGCCAAAGATCGTTCCAAACAATACTTTAACGTATATTCTCGAGACTAGAAGCACTAAAAAGCTTCTGAATTATACGTCTTGAGAAAAATAGCCAATAATTTCAACATTTTGTTTTAACGTCAAAATATCAACATTTTGGCAGCTCATGCCACTTTAATCACTACTATTATATGTTTCCTTTACAGCGTGGCCATTGAAAAACTACGAAGTGTTGACGATGCCTTCAGACATCAGATTGATTCTAAACAACAACAACATCAGGAAGAATTGGACCGACTAGAACAGGAGAAGGAAGAAGAACTATTGAAAGCTTATCAAAAAGTAAGTTCTTGTTTTGGTTTAAAGAGCTAGAGAGTTAAAGAGCTTCTCTGATTAACCAAAGTAAGTGTGTGAACATTTTTTTATTCAATTTTGGGTGTTTAAGTGGCATGAGCTGCCAAATTTCGTAAAAAAAATTTAAGTTAGAATTATGAAATTAGTCAATATTTTTCCTAAGAAGTTTGAGTTACAAGGTTTCTGTGGATTTAATTATCATGGGGCTGTTTCTCAACACACTTACACCCGTTGTAACTTTGCGCCTGGTCCTCAGGTAATGTTGAAGGTATATGTTGCCATGACAGTAAGGTCTTGGATTGGACGTACATCGGCCATAAATGCCAGGTATGCGTCCAAAGTTGAGGGTTTCCTCCGGGCAATGAGCCCGATTTCCTCCCCCACTAAACCTGGCTACGCCTCCATAAAGTGAAATAATGTTCAGTGAGCCGCAAAACATCAAACAATCAATCTGTGCAATAAGCCTGGTTATTGCCTTGTAAAGCATCAAAGACATCATGTATCAAAAAAAAAATTTCTAGCAGATTTTTCTCACGATTGCTGTATGTGGAAGAATTACCAGGTACTCTCCGAGGATCTGAGTTTTCCTCCGGGCAGGCGGGCAATGAGCCTGGTTTCCTCCCCCACTAAACATGCCACTTCGGGATAACAGTGAAATAATCTTGAATGCGTCATAAAGCATCAATCCATTAATCAATCGCAGGATTGGGGATCTCTATAGATCAGTGAATAGGGGTTATAGACACTCCTATGGGGTTGCCAGGTACTAGCCAAATGTTCTTTCATGCAAGGTGCCTGGTTTTCTTCTCATAAACATTATCAAGGCCACCATATAAGTATAATAACCTTGAGTAAACCTTGTGTAAAATATCAATCAATCACAGGATTGGGCAGCTCTATAGATTAGTGAGTATTGACAGGTTCTATTGATGGGTCATGGAATCCCACTCGCCTTTATGTCATTGCCAGGTACAAGCTGAATGTTGGGGGTTTATTCCGTGCAAGGTGCCTGGTTTCCTCCTCCTAATAATTGCATGGTCACTTTATAAGTATGATAACCTTGAGTAAACCTTGTGTAAATAATCCATGAATTAAGAGTTTCTCGTTGATTGCAGGTAAACGCTGTGGAAGACGAGATGAGACTTTTATTGAAGGAGACGGAATCCAATAAGAGAGCCACCGAGGAGAAAATGAAGAAACTCACACAAGCTTTTTCTGACCTACAATCTGGTCTTAGCTGATCAAATAAAGACAATTAGTTTTAATAAAATGGAACTTTGACATTCCTGTGAACTCCATTTAGTATTAAGAGAGAGTGAACATTCTCCAATTTATAAGAAGCTGTTAACTCCATTTAGTATTAAAGCGGCATGAGCTGCCAAAATTCTCACTTTTTTCATTATTTCTTATTGTCACGACAGTAAGAGACTTTGAAGGCCGTCGAAAAACTAAAGGATTGACGCATGAGGGAGATCCATACAGTATCTGGCCTGTACAAACAGAAAACGTGTTCGAAAAGTAAACAAAATTTAAATGGCCTGGACAACAATTCATTCATTCTAAGCCAAAGTTAGTTCAAAACAATACTTTATCGTACATTTTTGAGACTAGAAGCACTAAAAATCTTCTGAATTGTACGTCTTGAGAAAAATAGCGAATAATTTCAACATTCTGTTTTAACCTCAAAATATCAACATTTTGGCAGCTCATGGCACTTTAAGGGAGTATATGAGTGTGATAATTTGAAGAAGTGATAAATTTGCCCCAAATCTGGCACGCTCAATCAACGCATGTGTGTGGACTGTTCAGTAACCTCCGTCAGAAGGTCTGGGTTTTCCTTCTAGCAAAAGGTCATATTTCCTCCCTTACTTAACCTGGCAAAGCCAACGAAATTATCTTGAAAGTTCAATGAAAGTATCAATCAATCAACAATGTAAGTTGGTAAACGATGGGATTATTGTGGAAAGGTATCATTTTGTAATTTTATTATTTAACGTAATAAGCAGAATAGCTGTAAGTGGAGTTTTATTTAGTAAAGCTCGCCATATAAGTTAAATAATCTGCAGTCGGACTAACAGTAGATAACAGGACCCTGTTTCACAAAGCGGCGTAGCGTAAGTTTTTACCTAAATGCCCCAGCGACTCATACCGTAGAGATACGTTAGTATGAAAGTTACGCAAAAAATACATCTACGCCACTTTGTGAAACAGGGTCCTGACTAAGCTGTAATGTTAAAGCATAGACATTTTAGTCATCTAGGAAATTTTAACTGTATATTATAAGGCTCACCTATGAAATAGCTGCCAGGGGAACTCATTTAGCCTGAGTTTCTTGCCACAGCTATGTTGTCATTGTGGAATCATCTTGAGTGCTGTTTTAGACACATGAATGTAAATAATTTGGTCCCCCACAGTTATTTTGGAAGATCGTCTAGGCTGCATATTACCTGTTACACCTAAAAAAAGGAATTACCTTTTTTTCCCCCCGACTGGGCTCTGTTACCATACTGGGACTGGCTACTGAGGAACCTGCACAAATTTGAATATTTGAATATGTATTACAGCTTGTCACATTTCTTAACTTTTATATTCTTGATAATGCCCTTATGTATATATTTCAATAAGAAAATATTTATCCAAAATGTTGTTTTTTTTGTATCATTTTCATTTAATTCTATAGTGCACCCATTGTGAGAGGGGAGGGGGCAGAGTGATCAGGGGGCAGAGTGAGGTGGGGGCACAGTGATCAGTGGGCAGAGTGATACTCTCTTTCAGCCTGACACAAGCCTCTCATGGATGGGTCGCTGGTTCGAATCCCTCCTACATGTAGTCCAAGTAAAATTTCTGAGTGGGCATTTCACTTGATTGTCCTCAGTGGGACAGTTGCCAGGTGCACTGCAGGTGTCCTGCTTGCAAATAGCGGGGGCCTCTGTGGCTCAGAAGGTAGAGCGTTGGACGCTCAATCCAAACAGCCTTCCACCAGTTGGTCGCGGGTTCGAATCCCACTCAGTCAAAAAAAAAAATGTTTTTTGACTGGGTTTTCACTTGAACAACCTATGTGGGATGGTTGCCAGTTACCACCAGAAGGTCATGGGTTTCCTCCAGACATAGAGCCTGGTTTCCTCCCACGCCACCATATAAGTGACATAATCTTGAGCTGCGGCGTAAAACCCCAACCAATCAATCAATCAATGCAAATAGCGGGATTTCCTCCCCTAAAAAACCTGGCAATGCCGCCATATAAGGCGAATAACACCAATCAATCTATGTATTGCAACAGACTGTAATATGATCTACCTGATGAAACTTTTGCCCAACATTTCTCTCAGGAAATCAAGTACAGTTGTATGCTGGTGTCTACATGTACATGGTTAAACTTTTGTTCCGAACAGTTACAGGTTAAAAAGGGGGAAAAAATTCAATTGTAGTCAAACCAAAGAAAATGCTAGCCAAAAAGACTTTGCTTGTTGTGGTCGTTGCAGATTGGATTCAATCCTATGGATGTTGGATGTCAACAGTCTAGTGCAAGAAGCAAAAATTAAAATCATGGTTCAACATTCTGAACCAAATTGTTCATTATAGAACAAATGCTTTATCTCATAAAAGAAAAGTTTCAGTGTGTGGACATCGTGTAAAAGAAAAGTTTCATTGCGTGGGCGGGGCTTTACAATATACCGAAGAGTCTATGGACCTATTTGTGATGTCGTGTCATGACGGAGGGATTTGGAAGCCTCATCAGAATAATTGAGGTACTGTGGATTTATTGGTGTTTTACGTCGCATTCAAGATTATTTCACTTATATGGTGGCGTTGCCAGGTTTAGTGGGGGAGGATTGATTGTTTGGTGTTTTACGTAGCACTCAAGATTATTTCACTCATATGGCGGCGTTGCCAGGTTTAGTGGGGGGAGGATTGATTGTTTGGTGTTTTACGTCGCACTTAAGATTATTTCACTCATATGGCGGCGTTGCCAGGTTTAGTGGGGGAGGAAACCTGGGGAAGGAAGGTGATGGTGTCTGTAGAAGATCACCCTAAATCCCTTGGGTGGAATGTGAACCTGCAACCCATTGCTGGAAGGGGTTCATTGATAGAACTGTGTTGGCCCACAGGCACAAGGAGTGCTCTCCCTTATCCACCCTCTTACAATGAATATGGAACAGAGAGCACTCTGTGATTGACCTAGCCGAGAAATCTGGGCTCTGTTGAATTTTTTTTTCTCTCCGTGTTCGTCATAGGTGACACATTAGCAGCCATATAATACCAGTCGCCGTAAGACCGATAATCTGGGCTACGATTGACCCTCCAGGATCCTGTTCCACAAAGCAGCCATGCATAAGTTTTTACGTAACTGCAATAGCAATGTATCTCTACAGTATGGGTTGCTATGGCATTTACGTGAAAACTTACGCTACGCCGCTTTGTGAAGCTCTTAAAAAGTTGAAAATTAGTTAAGAAATTACAGTCCTTAATAACAAAGTAAGGTGATAAAATACTCTTTTTAATGATTAGTGCACAATAAATTAATAAAATGGTTGACAATACATTGGCGTAAAACAATCCGTTTAATTCAATATGAAATATGCCACAGTTTCATAATAATGGATTTCAATTGATGTCTTCCACATGTATATGTTTTTCATAAATATATACAATGAATATTTAGTCAGGAAGATATTCTCTGTGCATGTGTATTTCAGTGCACTTCATAGTAATATACCATGGGTAAAATCACAAAACTCCATTAAAATGTTACCAATTACGGTTTTCCAACCGAATAAGATTATCTTGGCCAAAGGGAGATAACTGGCTATTATCTACAGTTTATCATTAGGTTAAGCAAGAACATTCGTGTCAGTCTATTGTAAAATGGATAGAAATAAACGTCTGTGCACATGTACAGGCTTAACCAGAAAAAAAAGGGTTAAGCAAGAACAAATGTTAAGAGTATTATAAAACACCATAGACAGTAAAATCTGTTTTCAGAATGCAAGAAAAGGTTTACAGATTATCTTATATATTTTTTTTATTCATGGTATATTGATATACCTAGCAAAGGATTGCAAGGTATATTATTAATATACCAGGAGTAAAATCACAATAAATATTGAGGTAACAAAAATTAAAGTATATTTTTCCTCCACAACAGTGATACATTAATTAATGGCAATTAATGACAAACGGCATAGCGTAGCAACAATTCAGAAAAAGTGGACCTAGATAATTTGTTTAAGAATATGTAATGGAAAGATGAGAGTCGTGTCTAGAAAACTGTTGGAGTTGTATCACCTACAAAAACCATGGAAAACAAATAAGCATAATAATAATAATACGGAAAAAGCAGAACGATTTCAAAAGGTATCCCCTCCAAGTAGGGGATCCCTAATTATTCATATAAAGTATATGTGAGACTGACCCATGTGAAGTACATGTAACTAAGGTCTAGGAAATAGGCCTTTTCATTCGTTAAAAAAGCCAGTTATAAACTCAAGTATTTCAACAGCATTTAGAAGTTGACCGGTTACAACAAGGTGAAGATTGACTTATCGATAAGAAGTGAGAAACTCTACAGAACTGTGGATTCAGATGGGACTCTGGGACTGGAAGATAAAAAGTATGTAATAATATGTGTGCTTTGACAAAATTAACAATGTCCCTAAAACAATTAGAAAAATGATACTGTTAATAATACATTTTGTTTTAATTCAAACATGGATTTTTTATTGGCAAAACACAAGTTTCAGGATTTCTCCATATTATTATATGAAAAACAATAGTTAAATGACAGGTTAAAGACAATACCTCCTATTTTGTCATCAATTTACTTAAGCCCATATATATACTGTTGGAACTCTGCCGAAAGAAAATTAAATTTCAGGCACAAAAACTACAAAATTCAAGGCATTCTATTTCTCTCTACGATCTCCATACAGAAATAAATTAGCTTAGCGCCGGGACGTCATAGTTGACATGTACAGTATCATTGCTGTGACGTCAAACAAGACCGACGTTGAGACAGGGACTCTTCATGATTGATTGAAATGACGACAAAAACATTTAAATGTCAACTATGACGTTAAATATTTCCGATTGATGACGAAAGATATGCATTTGTCTTTCCTTTGACATCTTAAAACTTTATAGGAAGCTGGTTTTGTTTCAACGTTATGTTTTTCTAATACATATTTAGTCAGTTTACAACGTACAGTTACAAATCACCGTAGTGTGCCCAGAAAAAAACTTGGTATCTATCCTTTAATATCTCTTATTTTGGGTTAAATTTGTTTTACAACATCAGAGGTCAAGTATGACGTCCCTTTTTCCCAATAGTTATCATTCATGGGAAAATATGCATAATTTCTCCTTGACCTTTTTTTACTACAAGGGATATAAAGGGTATGTTCTTTTTCAATATACATTTAGTCCATATACAAATGTAAAAAAAAAATGCCTTAATTTAGTCTTTGTTGATACAGCCCTAGTTATGAGAAAGATTTGCCACGGCTATAAAAAATGCTGACCTAGATTGGTTTTGTGATAGCAGTTAGCGCGGCACTTTTAGAGATTTACATGTACTTTTATGCTGTTGAGGACGGCAATGAAACTGCTTACCTAAAACAGATTTAGTTCTGTAATGAGGACAGCTTTTGCAGAATGTCGTCACTAGGGTTGTTGATAAATCGTTTTAACATCAATATATTACAGTGCTCTATTTTCATGAAATAGGTAAATTGAAAAATCAACATTGCAGCGAAATTTGAGCAAAACAAAATACAGATGTGATTTCATATATTGCACTAAAAATTTAAAATGCATAAATCACAAACTAAAATCTAAAATAACAAAGCCAAATATACTACATTAATGTAGGACCTTCAAAGTTGGAGCAAAAGACCAACCATTGCTTATAAAAAGAACAAGAGCTTGAAAGATCTTCCAGTCAGGGCTAAACTCCCTGGTCCAACTTCTACCAAGGAACCAAATTACATATTTTCACTTTCTTTTCCCATTATCATATTTTGTTGAATTTGAGTTTACCTGACTTCTTGCTATAGATAAAGATTCATACAACTTTGTCAATATTTTACTAAGTATTCCAGAAATTTCTACTGACTAAAGCCAAACGCCTGTCTGTCTTCAACCTAGTGAAATATCATGGGTTTTAGTTTATTACAAACACCTATGATTGGGTATAAAGGTTTAAATGACATACTCCCCTTTTTAATACAATTAAAACTTGTCTCCATGGTCAAAAAGGTTTTCCCTTTGTGCGTGTGTTTTAGTGTTCAGAAATATATACAAACGGAGAAGCAATGACTAGTTCTTCCAGCACTGGGGCCTGGGTGGCTCAGTCGGTTAGATTGATTGTGCCTCAGTCTGACACGGGCCTTCCATCGATGAGGCATGGGATCAAATCCCACTCAGACCAAATAAAATTGAAAAATTTCTTAGTTGATTTTTTTACTGGATTGTTGTATGTGAAAGAGTTGCCAGGTACTTGCCGAAAGTTAAAAGGTTTTCTCCAGGCCAGCTGCCCAGTTTCCTTTCCCGCTAAACCTGGCAACCCGGCCATATAAGTATTAAAAACAATCTTAAGTGCGGCGTTAAAACATCATCCCATCAATCAGTCAATCTTTTGGCACTAAATTTTTTAATTAAATTATACTAATATTTATTCAAATAATCTGGTACTTATCATTTTGAATCAGAGAAAGTAATTCTAACAATTATAAGGCGTGTGTAACTGTACAAATTCCGATGTGGGAATTAAATGAGAATCCAGATTTCAACGTCCTGTCAAATGTCCTTTACACATTCATAGTTTCAGATTCTACTGCGGGAAATACTGGCGATAAGGAAAATCAGTCAATATTAGTTAACTTATTATTTATTAGGATAAATCAGGTATTTGGAGGTAGTCTTTTTCCTAAGAGTATTGCCCCTTGCAAGTTACTTGCTAAATACGACATACACTATTTACATGTACACTGTACGCACTACAGACTGTGAAATTAAAATGAGTCCGGCTTGGCCTCTGACTTTGACACTACAATAAAAAACATGATTTTACTAAAACCAAAAAAATGAATCTGTACATGGACATACTATAAATCGTCTAAAATACAGCCTTAATAAATGTCTTGAAATACTTGAATCATATCGTATCACAGATAGAGAGCTCTTTGTTGTCCAAATACTCAACATTGTCTTTTCCATTAAAAACATTTCAAAGGCGGTTATGCTTCATTATTTCTAAGCCCAAGCTGTAATACCATTCCAAAGAATTTCTTTCATTTCCATACTCCGTAGACTGTCTTGGTTTAGAGAGTACATGATCACCATGGCAACATGCCGCATCATGCGGTTAGCACCATAAAAGATGCTTGAAAATAATCACAAAGTTGCGAGGACCCGTGTAAATGACACAAACACTAAAATGATAGTTTGCCCAACTCCGCAGACCAGAGCGTAGAAAGGGGCCAGTGTAAACCCGGAGGCACGACATAAACCTGCTATGGCTGCGCCTGAAAGACAAAATAATTTACTTTGATTATTTCAATTCAAAAGTATTTTTAATACTTTAATTCAACCGCCTCCCAAAATGCCTCAAAAAGTATTCTAGAATTTGAGGAATTTCGCTGGGCCAACTGACATGTTGGGTGGGCAGTCCATAATACACCATCTGTCGGGTAACACACTTCTTTGTTCACAGTTAATAGTTCTATTTTGTAGAGGCCAAGATTGCCATCATCAAAAAAACTTTCGTAAAAAAAAATTCGAAGTTTAGAAATCAGAGATGCTTTCATTATCAAAATTTGTGACTGATGTTTTGGAGACCTTACCATTGTTGTATAAAAAGCTACAAGGCTACAATTTAGTTTGTGATGTCACTGGACTACATGTTTAGACTAGCTGGTCTGTCTGGGGTAAAACTTCTGGGGGCTGTTTCTCAACACTAGATGTGTATGCGCCTGGTCGTAATGTTGAAAGTATATGTTGCCATGTCAGGCCTTACACTAGACTTACGCCGGGCGTAAATGTGTTGAAAAACAGCTTCCAGTACGGTGATGTCAAATTTCAGGACAGCCTGAAAGTTTAACCCAAGTTAAAATAGCCATTAAAATTCAACAAATCAAGTTGCATTTTATTTAAATTTCTTTTAGGCTTTAATAAAGCATAGTTGGGGATTCGCCTTATAAGAACACTGATGAAAACTTCATCTTGACTCTAAAACCCTGGGCCCTGTCTTACGAAGCTGGCGTAAAGTTGCGCATAGACCGACAACATGGACCAGTTGCGACTAGGGCGTAAGTTCCTATAGCCTTAACACTGATTTATGTCTGATGTTACTTACGCCAGCTTTGTAAGACAGGGCCCAGGACATTTGGGGTAGTGAGAATAACTTACTGGTGACAGCGCCCCCTGTGATGGGAGAGAGGAATCCCATGACGAGGATGGCCAGAGGAATCCACCGCCCCAGTTTGTGTTTCCTCAGACGTATAAATGCGATAACACAGGCGATGATATGGACAAAGATGGACGACACCAAAGCCCAGACAAACACTTGGTACCAAATCTCTACAGAAAATAAATAAAACAATATCAACGAGACAAAATACCACAGTGATTGATTGATTGATGTTTAACACCGAAGATTAATCACTTGTATGACAGAGTTAAGGGTTAATTTGGGGAGGAAACCTCAGATGTTCCAGGAGCCAACTCTTTCACATAAAGCGTTCCAGTGACCCCTTCCTGTCCTCAAAATATTACATTAATTTGTATGTATCAATCAAGAACCCCCCCCCCCCCCCACACACACACACACCCACATTTATATGTCAACCTCATGAAATATCATATGTTGTGGTTAATTACAACAACTTTGGTATAAACGTCTAAATGATACGCTCCTTGTTAACACAATAAGAAACTTGTCTCCATGATTATTTTAGACAAAAAGACTGTGCCTGTGTCCGTTCAAAAAGATATATTGTATATAAAAGTGTCCGTCCCATTTACCTCCGAATCCATTGAGAGGGTCATTGGAAGTGAGACCAATGACATTGACAAAGGAATCCAGGTTATCTGATTGAAAGTCATCTGCCGATGACGCCATCTTCAACATAAACACACGCCATCACACACCCTGAAATAAAAATCACACCCCCTGCCCAATAAAAATCACATACATGTATCATATGATGGATAACAACTTTGTTTTGGCTGGTTGAGAATCTTGAAATCAACAAGTCATTTATAACCACATTTATTGCGTACTGATGACAACAATTTAATCTAAACTTTTTCAGCTAGTCACTCGTCTTAAAGCGAGAGACATTTCTGTTTTTGTCTGAAGAATATTCAAAATACAAAACGAACAGTTCAATCTTATTTTCTATAGAGTACAACTATTCTACATATGGGGCTCGTTTCACAAAGCAGTCGCATCGCAAACAAAGCCTAGTTGCCACTGGATACCATAGCGAAGACAGAGATACGACGTCATGGCAACTGCGATTGATCGGACTTCGCGACGGCTTCCTGAAATGGCCCCCTGGTCTCACTTTACTGATATTCTTGCCATACCCGAAGATGCCTAAGCATTGCCAATGTATTACAAAGTGTTCAAGTTATTGATTTTCCCTAAGCCTGTGTGTTCATAAATATATATATGTTAATTTCAAAATTGTTGCTTTTCAACATCACTTTTCTCTCCATAAAATATTAAGAAATGAAGTACTTATAGCATAAGCATGACAACCATTGATATTGAAATAGAGAATTTCATGAATAAACGATGCAGACAAATGATGAATAATGGTAATGGTACCGGTATATGCTTTAAGATATTGAAGTTTGGTATTTTTTTCAGTTAGAAATTTGAAGCCATGCACGAAAAGTTGATTTTTTTCTATCTACTTCAATGTTAAAAGTCAACGCCAAGTGACTGATTTGCGTAAATCTATGTGACGTCATCAGGCTTGGTGGTAATTCGAAGCAAAGGGAGGTAATTAAGCACAGATTCACGGCAATCCGCGAAGCCCTATAGACTCTCAAGAAGATACAAGCCTTCCATCAATGGGTTGCAGGATTAAATCCCATTCATTCTAAAGAATGTTGAAAAATTTCTGAGTGTGTTTCCTCTCCATTGTCACATGTAGTAAGATTGCCATTTACCTTCCAAAGGTCCATTTTTTCGGGATTCATGGTAGCACTAGCAGTGTACAGGTTGGGAAAAGTCGCCGATCGGCGGGTTGTCCATTGGTCTGTCGGTAAACCCTGAACGACGCAAAATAGACCCCGCTGATCGGTGGGTAAAAATGACAGTTTCCTCTTTATCTGCCCTCTCTTGTGTTTGACACTTTAAAGTTTAAGGGAAAGTGATGATTGTACAGCGAAAACAGAAGACAGGGCAGATGGAGAGGAAATTGTAATTTTTTTGTCCAAACGCTACCCACCGATTGGTGGGATCTATTCTTCGTTGTTCTATTCTTCGTTGTTCAAGGGAGTTATCTACCGATCAATGAACAACCCGCGGTCATCGACTTTCCCCAACCTGGTGTAAGATAATCTATTCTATATTCGCACCCTCCGTTGTTCGGGGGGTTATCTACCGATCAATGAACAACCCGCGATCATCGACTTTCCCCAGCCTGGTGTAGGATAATCTATTCTGTATTCATCATGACTATTACTTGATTAGTACACAAATTGTCACTCCCCACATTTGATCACCATAGTGACGGTCATTCTGATGAGAGTTGTGACATTCTCCCTCGATAACTGGCCCCCTATCTATGGCTATCACCCTTATCAACTGAATCACTACATTTCAGACAAAATCAGTGAGTAGTTTTCTCATTTCAATACTTAGTGACAGGTATATTAAACGTCCTGTTATTCAAATTAAAGTACCACGCTACATCAATGTCTGGAAAATATTAAATACCTCTGATTTTAGCAGTTTTACCCGGATTCTAACATCCACGGATTTATGTTCCAACAACAACGGGGCCGTTAGTGTTCACTAGTTACAAATACAGAGGTACATTTGTCATCGGATCGGTCAACAAAGGAAAATTGCCTCCCTTTGTAGCTAAAACTTTTAAACAAATTTCATTGAGTTTTTATAAAAACAAAAGCAGAGCATCAAGGTTTGTAACTGTTAAGAAACGAAAATAACAGTTTAAATTGTTTTACTTCAACTGAAGAAAGTATGCTACATTTATCTCAGTGGCATTGCATGGTTCCACAAAGATGGGTCTGCGTACGTGGGTGTTTCGCTTGTAGTGTGGCTGTAGACACTGTGATTCTCACGCTTTTTCCGTAAACTCACCTTATTCTTTCAGTATGTCGGACGAAGAAGATTACAGCTCTGCTGATGACGAGGATTATGTACCCTCAGGTATTTTTCTGTCAATCGCTCTGAACGAAATGCGAATGTTTATCTTATTTCTTTTACAGTTGTAATGTAAGGTTAGACTTAGAGTTATTTTGCTGTGCTACATGTACAACAATTCAATTCAATTCAATTTTATTGTACTTGGCACTTTAACAAAGCAGAGTACAAACAACAAAACGTGTAACAATCATAACTTAGAAATATTTACAAAGTCAATGGTAACTAAAGTACCCCCCCCCCCCCCCCCCCCCCAAAACCAAATAAATATTAGAAATAATAGTAGAGATCTTTATTTGTGACTTCGTAATTCAAAGCATGTCCAAATGTGTCTGGCCACCAAGGGAGCATATAGAGGGGGTGGGTCAAACAGTAGTGTAAATAAATCCTCTCTATTGAGACAATTTGGTATAACATTGTTTCTGCTAATTTCTTTAAAGGAATTGTTTAAGACTCTGCGCAGGTCATCATAAATGCTGCAGTCGAGGAGGAAATGAATTTCAGTTTCTACTGTATTGGGCGAGCAGAATGGACAAAAACGTTGTTCAGAAGGGATTTGTTTGCCATTAAGTCGTTTGTACCTGCCCCTCTCAATTTCAAGTTGGTGGCAGCTAAGTCGAAGAGCTGAGAGAGCTTTTTTGTGGGATCTTATTGTAACAGATTTGATATAGTCTGCTAATGTTATATCCTTTTTAATGATTCCATAAGTGCGGAGTTTACGGTTGGAGTTAGAATGTGGTTCGCATTCATTTAAGAATTTATTTTCGAAAAGGGCAGATAAAGTTTGTTTATATATTTGTATATTGAATGGGCCGACATAGTTTAAGCAACATTTTTTAACACAACAAGTAGGCCCCCTACTAGTCCACAATATGTTGAGTGGATTGAAGGATAATTTCTGATACGCCCGCACGGGCTTCTTCAATACCACGTCAACATAGGGTGCATTTGAAAAATCTAAGAGTTGCTATCGGAATTTTTAAAAAATGATACCTCGCAATTTTTAAACATTACTCACCTAAAATTTTGTCCGAAAGCATCTTTGATAATCCCTTCGTAGAGCTAAACCATCATCTGTGACCATACGCATCGCCAAACAACAAAATTCTTAAAGTTTAAATTCCCTTTGCGTTATCACCGATCTTCCCCGACAGCCGCTACCGGTTGTAGTGGCGAGCATGATTTGAAAGTTCGCGGTAGATGGCGGTGTGATCGCCCGAGAAAATTTAGTGAAAACAGACGGAATTCAAACTTAACGAAATTCGTTGCTAACAGATTTTAAGGTCACATATGATGGTTTAGCTCTACGAAGGGATTATCAAAGAAGCTTTCGGACAAAATTTTCGGTGAGTAATGTTTAAAAATTGCGAGTTATCATTTTTTTAAAATTCCGAGAGCAACTCTTAGATTTTTCAAATGCACCCTATGTTGACGTGGTATTGAAGAAGCCCGTGCGGGCGTATCAGAATTTATCCTTCAATCCACTCAACATATTGCGGACTAGCCCCCTACGGGTTAATTGTAGAAAACAATGGTCTTTGATCTTAACCAGCTGGGAGCGTTGACCATTGTAGTGGAGACGCCATTTTGTCGTCATTACATTACGAAGCCTTTGCAGCTCCGGCCACTAATATCCATCGAAAAAATTGTTCTCCGATGCAATAAATGCCTTAGCCGCACTTGTGTGTCTCTATCCTGGTTTACTTACTTTGCCGGTAAATGCCTTAAAATGAATGACCAACCTTTTCTGTCTTAGTATCCATTCCCCTTTTGTCGAACTATAGGCTTGGGTTGTTGCATTCCATCGATATCGAAAGAGGGTTGGAACATTTCCCCGCGAACAAGGCGGCCATATTGCCTGTGGTATCATGGTTATAAATTTCGGAAATTTAAAAAATGGCTTCCTCCCGTAGCGTAGCTTCACAATATTGCTACATACCGGAGCTACCCTACGGGTATCCCCGTAGTCCGCAATATGTTGAGTTGATTGAAGTTATTCTGATACGCCCGCACAGGCTTCTTCAATACCACATCAACATAGGGTGCATTTGAAAAATCTAAGAGTTGCTCTCGAAATTTTTAAAAAATGATAACTCGCAATTTTTAAACATTACTCACCTAAAAATTGTAAAATTTTGTCAGAAAGCTTCTTTGATAATCCCTTCGTACATGTAGAGCTAAACAATTGGCTACAAATATGGATGGGTGTTACCAATGGGGTGAAAATAGAAACCAATTTGAACAGTTTAAGGATTTTTTTCCTTTTGCAGTAAAATTGTGTTTTTATATGTTTTCAAAATGCACTTATCTTGAGGGCATATTCAGAAAAAAATTGTAACGATTTTATGTATTAGTAAATAAATAATTTGTAATTTCTACTGAATTTGTTCTTATTTTGCTGTATAATTTTGTTACACAGTCAGTGTGTGTCCGGGTGTGCATAATAAAATGATGGTCTGAGGTTGTTTGTTTGCAAACAAATTTTCACTGCTAAGACTTTGAAGTGATAAAATTGCGTTTTCAAATGATTTTACCCTGAAATATACTTTAAATTTTTTTTTTTTCGAAAAAAAGTCTATGACATCAGTCGGACACACATTCCTGTCCTCACGTGGCGCAGATTATAAATTGGTTATTAAGCTTTTCAGCCTTCCCTTTTTTTTCATTTAGGAAGTTCTATAGCGGTTGGCCACACTGAAGTTACTAAGTTTTTCTCGGTTTATTTATTATGCAGCTATTTTGTTGGATACGGAGAATTAAACGCGACCTTTACGCATGTCCTGTCCGATGTAACGTCCAACATCATAACCCGCATTTTCCTTCTCAACGAGTCCAAAGGTGACGAAACTGTGTCAAATGACATCACTTTTTAGAATGACGCAACTTCCGCACACCACTTTGTAGTGGCGAGACCAGCAAAAATGCCGGGAAGCACCAAACGTCGTCCTGTCTCGGTAAGTGGTATTGTGACGTCCGACATGGTTATGGTTTAAATCCAGTTTTCTTAGACAATCGTGAACAAATAGAAAGTAAAACTTGTGAACATAGTTTTTGCATCATCTTAACACATTTAAACACCATAAATGTGTCCGTTTCCACGGCACATCATACTAGAAGTACATATTTGAGTTCGGCCGTCACACAGGACACGATCGTAATCCTGTCGGACACACATAAGGACATGACGATATTAAATCGGACACACAATGGACAGGAAAGAAAATGAAACCTTGCAAGAGGGATATGAAGGGGTTTTTTGTAAAAAATTTTTCCTAAAATACAATGCAACAGTGTAGGCTAATAATAGAATGTGTATAAAAATTGAATCATGACGTTACAGTACAATCAACATGCAGATTCAATTGAATATAACTTATAAGGAACTGACGAAATTTATAATAATTTTGATATAGCTTTACACCACAGTCGTACAAATGGAAATAAAATGTAAAATTGGATATTTGAATTTTTTTTTTTTTACAATTCCATGAAATAAATAAATAAATACAGTCGTAACAAATATTTACGTATTACGTACATTTGATTGACTGACCAGTGTTTTACACCGCACTGACTTATTTGGCTCACAGGAAACTGGGCGCTATGCACAGAGGAAACCCTGACTTTCCACCAGTACCTGCCTCAATGTTTGATGTTTTACGCCACACTCAAGATTATTTTGCCAGCTTTATTAATTATTGGGGGAGTAAATCAGGCCCTATTACCCAGTTGAAAGCCCTGACCTTGCAGTGGCTGAGTGCTACCAGACTGATTGGTTGAAATCTTGTTTACTGTTTTACGCCTCACTCAAGAATATTACAATTATATGGCGGTGTCGATTTAAGTTAATTGAGGGAGGAAGCTAGGCTCTATATGGCGGCGTTGCCAGGTTTTTTGAGGGAGGAAATTAGGCTGTATACTTTGGAGGAAACCTTCCACTGGCATCGAACTGATTGTTTGAGGTTTTATGCCGCACTCAAGATTATTTCATTTATATGGCGACGTTTGCAGATTAATGGGGAGAGGAAACCGGACTCCATGGTAGGAGGAAACCCTAATCTACCGTAGCTTTTTAGAAAAGAAAAGCATTTCTATTCAAAATTCAGAATTATTCAGATACATTAAATTACTCATTGATCTCATAAGTTCAAATAAAGATCCAATATTAAACAGAATTTCAGTTCTCTTAATATGGTAAAAGAACATTGCATTTTTATTTTGCGTTTTAGTTAACAGCCTGAAATTGAATTCTTACCTTAGTTTTGAACTTACACTTACCTTTTTCATAAAAACTGGTTTCATTTAACAAGGAGTTGAGAATATGCAAATCATTTTGGTCAACTCTATTTCACAGGTGATTATAAATCTTATGTACAGTATGGAAAGTGGAGAGTTCTTCCTATGTTTAAGTTTTTTTTCTTTCGCAGATGCCTAAAATAAGTCTTGATCAGTCTTATGTACAGAATGCTATTCGATGCAAGAGGTACAGAGACAGTAGAAAAGATGATCAAACATTTAAAGAAAAGGAGAAAATGAGGAAACAAAAATTTCGACAAAGCATGACAGAAGAGCAAAAGGAGAGACGTAGAGAAAAAGGACGAGAACGAATGAGGCGACTACGTGAAAAACGAAAGGAAGAGGGTATGAGGACCAATGGCGTAAAAGATAAACAAATAGTTAAGACAAGAAAAATGATTTTGGACCAAAGAGAAAAGTGGCGAGAAGCAAAAAGAAAACACAGGTGAATTTTAATTAATTAGCAGGTATTATTTTGTATAAAATTTGATTCCTTGAAAAAAACTGTTCATATAATTCTAGCAAAAATCTTAGTACAGTATATGTTGCTAGCTCTAAAAAAATATTTTCTTTTGCAGAGCCAATCTCAGTGCACAGAAACGCAGAAGAATAAGAGAAAAGGAAAGAAAAATCTATAAGGAAAAATGTCAAGAGAAAGAAATTGTAACAAATCGGATGAAAGGTCAACAAAATGAAGGAGATGCTGGTTATCGCACAGAGGTCGCAGCTCGCGTGGCTGTGTCTCGTGCTAAGGCAAGCCTTCCTCAACAAGCAGTCAAGTTTACAGCTGTTATTCAGGGGCTTGTTTCAGGGGCCAGTCCAAGAAAGAGGCAACAATTAAGTGCAGAAGGCCTGATTCTAACCCCTACTAAAAAGAAACGCCTCCTCTTCTTTGACAAAACAATCACGGCTGTTGGGGAAATGTACACTGCAGTAAAACAATCAAGAAAAACTAAAGATGTTAAACAGAGACGTGTACTTGCATCACACATAGCAACGCTTAAAAAATACCGTCTCCTCAGAAAAAGTGCTAAGACCATTGGCATTCGTTGGGGAACATTAATTAAATGGTCCAAAATGGACACTGACTGTGAGAGAGCAGTGCGGAAAGATGCAATGAAAGACGATGAGCGACAACAGATTGAGGACTTCTACGTGAGACCAAATGTCTCTGTCACCCACTCCAGCAAAAAGTATGTGCTTAAACGCTTGAATAAGCAACGCCAAACCATGCGAAGGAGCTTGCGATCTACTTTCACCCTTTACAAGAATGAGCATCCAGCTTCAACAGTTTCATACAGCAAATTCTGCAAACTTAGGCCTCAACATGTAAAAACACAGAATGGTAACAAGTTTGATTCTTGTCTGTGTGAAAGATGCATTAATATAGAAATGAAACTTAAGGCTATCAACAAGGAGGTACAGCTTGGCGACAAGTATGAGGCATCTCGTCGAACCATGTGTCCATATTCAAAAGGTGCTTTACCAAAGAAAGAATGTGCAAAGAGGGAATGCGATGAATGCGGGGTGCATCAAATAAACCAGGACTTGCAAAATATGTCAGAAAGCGAAAAGTCCATTTCTTGGTACGAGTGGAAAAGTGAAGATGTTACTAATTCAAAGACCAAAGAAATAAAATCAAAAAAGACCCTGGCACATCATAGTGGAACTGAAAAAATGCTGGTGGAGAAGTTTCTTGCTGAAATGAAGGCTTACACTTACCATCTCTTTGTAGCAACTTGGCAGCATCAACAGTATTCTTTAATGAAGAACAACCTCAGGGAAGGCCATGTATTGTCAGTGTTGGATTTTGCGGAAAACTATACAACAGACATGCAAGATGAATGCCAAAGTGCCCACTGGGCTAAGAAACAAGTAACGATTCACCCTGTGGTGAATTATTATATTTCCCCTGCTGATTCAATGTCTGTCAAAACGCACGAACAAGTATTTATATCGGACGACCTGAAACATGACTATCATTTTGTTCATGCAGTCACCTTGAGATCTTTAGAGAATCTTAACAACAATGGAATTAATGTGAGAAAGATGACACAATTTACCGATGGATGCAGTGCACAATACAAGTCTAAGGTGCCATTTATGGACATCAGCTGTGCAAGTCAAGATTTTCCAGGACTACACTTCGACAGGAATTATTTTGGTTCTGGTCACGGGAAAGGCCCAGCTGATGGATGTAGTGGTGTCATCAAATCTTCTGTTACCCGAGCCGTTAAGGGTAGAACAGCAATCGTTAGAGATGCGCAGGATTTCTTCAAGTTTTGTAACGAGAATTTAGAGAAGGACTCTGACGTGTTCAAAAGAACATTTCATTTTATTACAACAGATGAAATTGATCGAGATCGACCCGAGCGAGTGTCGGCCATCACAGTTCAGGGAACCAGAAAACTGCACTCCGTCCGACCAGAAAAGCCTGGGGTCATCATGGTCAGGGAGCTGTCTTGCTCATGTGAGGCTTGTGTTTATGGTAACACTCTGCCGCAGGTCAGCAACTGTACCAACTCTGCCGCAGGTCAGTGGAAAAGGGAACTGACCTCAAAATCAGCCGAACCAGAAACGGCTGAGTTACAGCCACAGATGGAAACAATCTTGGTTGACCCCTCAGAAGATCCTTTTATATGCGGCGATCGCAGTGTTTCGCCTCTTTTCGAAGATGCCCCCCTTGAAGATTATGTGTTGGATACAGAAGAAGCGGTTTCATCTTCCATATCTGTTGACGAGGCCCTTGATCTGCTGACCGACACTTGGTTTGAATCTGAAAGGTAAATGCAACAACACTTTTAAAAGATTCACAAAAATACAGCTTTGACACATTGTTTCATGGAAATTTATCGTTACAGTCTTTTTTGATATGTTGAATACGACTTATATCCAGTGTATAACTCAAAACATTCATTTGTAATGAACAAAAAATACATGATTTGCAGCCCGAGACCAACTGTAGGCCAGTTTGTTCAAGTGCGTATACCATGTGGTAAAAGTTTTCGGAACTTCATCGGCTTGGTAAATTTTGTTACTGTGAATTTAATGTTATATTTCCCCTAGTTTTTGTCGACTTGCTTTGCTGTTCCAGTTTTTGTTCTATTTCATGCGTTATGTATTCAGCCCATTTGTTGAATTTGACATACACCATACTTTAACAAAAGTACTAATTTCAAAATAGATAAACTGCAGGTTAAATGGTTAGTTTCCATTCTGAAAATTTAAATATTCAAATTAAATCTTAATACATTTAGAATTTTGTGAAACTCACATAATACAGAAACATGTCCATTAACCACATGCAATATGTTCGGTCAAATATGATACCTGTTGGCTGTTGTGTTACAATGAAGAAACAGAAAATATCTGTTGTACTACACAACTCTGGATATATTCCATAAAAAAATGTAAACTTACTTACACACATTTTAGGATGTACTAAGTAATTAGTAACCTGCATAATGATATTCCTTGGCTTTGTTATATCTATAGGTGGAGAAACTGTCTGCTGGAACCGAAGATGATGTTCTCATTCGATTCATGGAAGAGGTTCCAAAGAATGGCCTGTCCTTATATCGATGGCCTTCCAAAGATGACCGGAGCACCGAACCGATTTCTAATATCATTAAAATTCTTCCTGAGCCAGAACTCGATGATTTGAGTACAAACCGAGTACAATTTTTTAAATTTTAGACGCCATAACATAATTTATCAGTGTAAATTGATTAAGACCTTTTATGCAGCTCTCAACATTGTTTCACTTATATTTAATTTTTTTCCACATTTTTGGGGAGAGGAAACAGAGCTCTATGCCCAGAGGAAAACCTTGACCATATAATATCTTCCAATCAACACGTTTCGAGGCACCTCTAAATTTCAAGTGGGATGGTTGCCAATTACCACCGGAATCCGTGGGTTTCCTCCTGGCATAGAGCCCGGTTTCCTCCCACAATAAAACTGGCAATGTCACCATATAAATAAAATAATCTTGAGTGAGGCGTAAAACACCATACAATCATTCTAAATTTTAAATATGCCTACAAGGCCAAAATTCTAAATAAAGAATGCCCAAAATATTGTAATTATTATATAGATTTAGCTGTCTATTTTTTATGCAGAATTGCAAAATGTATCAAAACAATATTTGTGTTTAATGTGTGAATAAAAATTTTTTTTTTGCTATAGTATTTTGCATTTGTTAAAAACAAACTGTTTATGTGTACTTTAGTTTTTCTCATGTGCGTCCAACATGGTGGATTTCTGTCTCATGTGTGTCCAACATGTGTGGATTTCTGTCCCATGTGTGTCCAACATGGTGGATTTCTGTCCCATGTGTGTCCAACATGTGTGGGGAAATCTGAAATGTCTTTTTAATTGCTAACTGTCTGATTTCAGAGATCAGAAAACAATTTGTACTTGACCATGTCTGCATTTTTCATCATTTTCATTCATTCGTTGGACAAGTAATTGATTATGTTGGGAAGTTATTGCTTCGACTACTGTCCTGGTGTGTCCAACATTCCAGTCATTTAATAACAAATTCTCCCAATATTATGACCTACTGAATTGTAGAAATGTGGATAGTTAGGTAACTATTTATCCTTTTCATATTTCTTTTAGAAATTTTGTGTTTTGTGAGTTTTACATTGAATAGTACAAGATTTTATGATGTCCATGTGCGTCCAACATGTACCCAACCACACTTGAAAAAACATCAATAAACAAAAGTAACAAACAAAAACTTATCTATATGCATAGCATTTTGTTATCTTTATTGTTCAACATCACTGACTAACTTAGACATGATTCAGAAAAATGATCTTTATTTTTCACCACCCATGTAACACAATTGGTAACACCCATTCAAATTTGTAGCCAATTATCAGTGACCATACACATCGTCAAACAACAAAATTTGCCAAGTTTAAATTCCCTTTGCGTTATCTGCCCACTTGTGTTCTCAACGAACTATCGACTTCTACGACAAAAGTGCATGTCCCAATATTGTTGCGAATGGCTAGTTCTGTCTTCGAAGTCAACTCGCCTGGTGCTCTGAAGCCGTTCAACTTTTAAGATATCAAATAAATGCACGATTTTAAGCATGTGTTGTAAAAAAGATCGTAATATCTAGGCCCCTAATTACATGTTTCACCTACTCGCGTGTAGTACTCACTTGGAAGTTTCCAAAAATTACGACTAGTAAATCCATGTCCAGAGCATGTCGAACTTATTATTAAACTGAAAGCGACCTCTTCCAAATATTGAACAGTAACTGACAATTAAGCAGTGTAGGTCAACCAGAACAGGAAGTTAAATATTTGGAGGTGGTCGCTTCCAGTTCTTCTACAAGTTGGACTAAAGTCGAACATGGATTTACACCTTGTGGAAATTTCTAGTGGGTAGGTAAAACATGTTAGTAGAGATTTCGCTTTATTTTAAAATATGTAAATGCTTATAACCAGGGATTTACCGAACCCTTAAAACCTGCATCTCTGACCCTCATTTTCTCACTTGGACCCCAAAATTGCTATGAGAAGGGTCCCATGGGATGCAAATAAATAGCAAAACATGATAAAATATTGCATATTTAAACACTAATTGGACCCCGCCTAATGTATATAGGACCTTTAATACTTTTTATCTGATGGGGGTCCATTGAACCCCAACATTTTGGAAGTCAGGAAAAACTATAACGATGTAATTCATTGGACACTACAGAGACCAGATAGAGAAGCACTTTTCATATTTGTACAAACGTCACCCAATGATCTGGGGGATCTCTTCTCCATCGTTCAGCGCAGACAACTCACTGGTCTACGACTTTCTCAACCTGATTATGGAGTGTTTCATACTTGCACTGTCTTCATGTTGGAAGAATAAACTAGAAACAGATTCAAAACTGATTATTTCTAATCTGTGACCAAAATATGGATTATTTTCAGACAAGGAAGGTTTGAGTGAGGAGGACGAATCAGGGGAGGAGGAAGATTTGGCTGTTCTCAATGAGGGAGGGGCCTCAGAAAATGGAAAAGCCACTGGGAAAGGCAAACGAAAGAGAAATACACAAGGAGAGCTGGTAGCTAGGTTTGTGGAAATATTTTCATTCAATAGTTATGTATTTGTATTAAAGTGGCATGATTAGAGTTGAAAAAAACAAACTTGGCTGAATCTGTTACGGGTTCGCAGTAGAATTAATTTTGAAAAGTAAACAAAATTTTAAGAAATAAGACAAAAATTAGGAAAGTCATGATTTTCGTACTTTAAAGTACATTCTCTAGACTGGCATGATCAGATAATAGTGTACTTTTTTTAAAGAAAAATAGCTGAAAGTTTAAAAAATTTGTTTTGACGAACATTTTGGCAGCTGTTAATTAAATGAATACAAGAAAAATCTTGAGTACAGCGTACAACCCCGATCAATCAAGCAAGCAACCAAAGAGCTTTTGATGGGAGTGAGAATGATTTATTAGGGAATTCGGCTGAGCTGCAAAGGTCCATGTGGCTGAGAGAGCAGCTTCAGATTTCTACTCATGTTGGTTGAAGCAAGTTCCTGGTCACCCAAGTTCCTGGTCACCCAAGTTCCTGGTCACCCAAGTTCCCGGTCACCCAAGTTCCCGGTCACCCAAGTTCACTGACGGACATAATTCTCACTACACCTGTTACATTATATTCTAAGTGGTGACATGTTTTACAAGGCACATGCAATTGACCTTTCTCTCCTCTCAGCTCAACTGTCAGCTCGCCCTATGTGCAAACAATGAGCTTATTACCACGCGAGGCATAACATATCGAACATGTTAAATACTTTCCTCGCCACTTTTGCAAGGCGAAATTCTCACCAAAAGTAGCGCGCACACAGGTGAAACAACTTAGCTCTTGGCTCTGTGGCCGGCATTTCAGCCGAATCCGCTCATGTGCTATATGCTGCAGGTACTTACAGATTCCCCATGTATTGTAATCATCATTATTTTATCTTACTGAATGTATTTATTGTTCACGGCATTTCAGGAAAAGAAAAGGGGGTATTAAGTTAGAAGGAGAAGAAGAGGCTGAGTCAGCACAAAAAACAAATGAAGAAGACTTAGAAAATCAACAGTTAAAGGAAGAAATTGTTAAGGAGAAAGAAAACCAAAAGCAAGAAAAAGAGAAAAAGAAAGCAGATGACTTATGGGCCAGTTTTATGTCAGACGTTGGCCAAAAACCTAAACCTAAACCTGGCATCACAAAAGCTCCATCAGGTGCAGGGCTAGGATCACTCACAACATTACATACAAAGGTACACAAGCATTCAGCATGGCTTCTCAAACTCAAGGGAGAAGAATTTTTTTGGTAAAGTGGCATGAGCTGCAGGGCTGTCATTATAGGGAGAGTGATTGCTCTCTTTCCCCTCCACACACCCCCATAGGGGTCTGAGGAGACATGTTTATCACTTCGCCTAAATCTCCCTACCAGCTTCAGGCACCCTTTTCACTCTCCCAAGATGAAACTATTCGCCAGCCCTTTCATGTCCATTAAATCAGAATTATCTGTTTGATAATATGAAAAACTAGGATAACATTTTATAAGTATACCAAAATAAAAATTCCTTTTCTGTAACTTCAGACCTTTTTATTTCATCATGATCGTGTTCTCTCTCTGCACCCCCATTGAATTTTGGGAGACCATTTTTGGGGAGAGTGAAACAGGTCACCCTGGCAGTTTTGGGAGAGCATGTTGTAACTCTCCCAGTCTATTCTTAATGACAGGCCTGAGCTGCCAAAATGTGCTATTTAGAAGCTTTTTTGTGCTACTGGTTTCGAATGTAGGGTAATGTAGTGTTCTGAACTAACTTGGGCTTGGAATGAATAAAATCTCGGGCATTTCAATTTTGTTTACTTATCTGACACTAACTAGGCTCATATAACACAAAGACTGTTTCGATTTTACTTTTTTGATGACTTTCAAAGCATCTTACTGTCGTGACAGAATTTATGAAAAATGTTCGAATTTTGGCAGCTCATGCCACTTTGGAGCTCAGAAGAAACGGATTTATATTTGCTTCCCAAAGTTACCAAATATTTGATGTACATATTTTTATGATTTTTGTTGCTACAATGCCGGTTATTAAAGACCACAATGTCTGAACAAAACAATTGGTCAACTTTACGCCCAAGTTAATTTTTAGCCTTTATTCATGTATATATGCAATGCAAGAAGATTTTCCTTGTGCCCGTGTGTTTTTGTGTTCATAAATATATATGCAATGCAGACCATTTTCTTCCAAAGCCACATTTTGTCAAAAGTTCCCATATAACTTTCAAGAAAATTAGACCAATTGTCTGAAGAAGTGATGGCTTTCAATTAAGTGAAATCAGCGTGTGTTTAACTGGGCGACTTTGAAAGTGGAATTGTGGCCAGGTAACAAACAAAGATAATTTTCTTTAAGATGGCTCATATGGCAGAGCTATGATCCTCACTCCAACACAAGCTATCCATCGATGGGTCGTTGATTTGAATCCCGCTGAATCAAATGAAAAATTGAACAATTTCTGAGTTGGTTTTAATTTACCTGGTACTTGCAGAATGGTTAGGGTTTCCTCCTAGTAAAAAGCCTAATTTCTTTTTCCAATAAACTTAGCATTGACCTATATATGTGAAGTAATTTTGAGTTTAATGTAAAAACCCAATCAATCATTCATTCTGTATTACATGTGTTTATTGTAGCCTGCCCCAAAGCCTTTAGAGAGCCTGCCCGACACAGCCTCTTCATCATCCACTAACACACCGGCCGCTCAGAAAATCACCGTTACAAAAGTTTTCGACTTTGCTGGAGAAGAAGTCAAGTAAGATAACCTTTGCTTTAAAAAACGGAAATAACTTTTTATCTTTTGCAAAATGTAAGTTTATCAAATACGAATGGAAAAAATGACAAAACCTTTTGAATAAATCAGTTTTTATTGAGGCTGTTACTCACTTGGAGGGACCTCAGTGGCTCAGTCAGTGGAGTTAAAGTCTCAGTCTGACACAAGCCTCACATTTATGAGTTCCAAGTCCAAGTTTCTAACGAGGTTTTTTATTGGATCTCCTAATATGGATGGGTTGGCAGGTATGCAATGAATCTTGTGGATTTCCTCTGAACAAATAACACGGTTTCCTCTGGACAAATGGCATGGTTTCTCTGAACAAATAGCACGGTTTCCTCCTGACAAATAGCACAGTTTCCTCCTGACAAATAGCACGCTTTCCTCTGGACAAATAGCACAGTATCCTCTGGACAAATAGCACAGTATCCTCTGGACAAATAGCACAGTATCCTCTGGACAAATAGCACGCTTTCCTCCTGACAAATAGCACAGTATCCTCTGGACAAATAGCACAGTATCCTCTGGACAAATAGCACAGTATCCTCTGGACAAATAGCACAGTATCCTCCTGACAAATAGCACAGTATCCTCCTGACAAATAGCACAGTATCCTCTGGACAAATAGCACAGTATCCTCTGGACAAATAGCACGCTTTCCTCCTGACAAATAGCACAGTATCCTCTGGACAAATAGCACAGTATCCTCTGGACAAATAGCACAGTATCCTCTGGACAAATAGCACAGTATCCTCTGGACAAATAGCACAGTATCCTCTGGACAAATAGCACAGTATCCTCTGGACAAATAGCACAGTATCCTCCTGACAAATAGCACAGTATCCTCCTGACAAATAGCACAGTATCCTCTGGACAAATAGCACAGTATCCTCTGGACAAATAGCACAGTATCCTCTGGACAAATAGCACAGTATCCTCTGGACAAATAGCACAGTTTCCTCCTGACAAATAGCACAGTATCCTCTGGACAAATAGCACAGTATCCTCTGGACAAATAGCACAGTATCCTCTGGACAAATAGCACAGTATCCTCTGGACAAATAGCACAGTATCCTCTGGACAAATAGCACAGTATCCTCTGGACAAATAGCACAGTATCCTCTGGACAAATAGCACAGTATCCTCTGGACAAATAGCACAGTGTCCTCTGGACAAATAGCACAGTATCCTCTGGACAAATAGCACAGTATCCTCTGGACAAATAGCACGATTTCCTCCTGACAAATAGCACAGTATCCTCTGGACAAATAGCACAGTTTCCTCCTGACAAATAGCACGCTTTCCTCCTGACAAATAGCACAGTATCCTCCTGACAAATAGCACGCTTTCCTCTGGACAAATAGCACGCTTTCCTCTGGACAAATAGCACAGTATCCTCTGGACAAATAGCACAGTATCCTCTGGACAAATAGCACAGTATCCTCTGGACAAATAGCACGATTTCCTCTGGACAAATAGCACAGTATCCTCTGGACAAATAGCACAGTTTCCTCCTGACAAATAGCACAGTATCCTCTGGACAAATAGCACAGTATCCTCTGGACAAATAGCACAGTATCCTCCTGACAAATAGCACAGTATCCTCCTGACAAATAGCACAGTATCCTCTGGACAAATAGCACAGTATCCTCTGGACAAATAGCACAGTATCCTCTGGACAAATAGCACAGTATCCTCTGGACAAATAGCACAGTATCCTCTGGACAAATAGCACAGTATCCTCTGGACAAATAGCACAGTGTCCTCTGGACAAATAGCACGCTTTCCTCCTGACAAATAGCACAGTATCCTCTGGACAAATAGCACAGTATCCTCTGGACAAATAGCACAGTATCCTCTGGACAAATAGCACAGTGTCCTCTGGACAAATAGCACGCTTTCCTCCTGACAAATAGCACAGTATCCTCTGGACAAATAGCACAGTATCCTCTGGACAAATAGCACAGTGTCCTCTGGACAAATAGCACGCTTTCCTCCTGACAAATAGCACAGTATCCTCTGGACAAATAGCACAGTATCCTCTGGACAAATAGCACAGTATCCTCCTGACAAATAGCACAGTATCCTCCTGACAAATAGCACAGTATCCTCTGGACAAATAGCACAGTATCCTCTGGACAAATAGCACAGTATCCTCTGGACAAATAGCACAGTATCCTCTGGACAAATAGCACAGTATCCTCTGGACAAATAGCACAGTATCCTCTGGACAAATAGCACAGTGTCCTCTGGACAAATAGCACGCTTTCCTCCTGACAAATAGCACAGTATCCTCTGGACAAATAGCACAGTATCCTCTGGACAAATACCACAGTATCCTCTGGACAAATAGCACAGTATCCTCTGGACAAATAGCACAGTATCCTCTGGACAAATAGCACAGTATCCTCCTGACAAATAGCACAGTATCCTCCTGACAAATAGCACAGTATCCTCTGGACAAATAGCACAGTATCCTCTGGACAAATAGCACAGTATCCTCTGGACAAATAGCACAGTATCCTCTGGACAAATATCACAGTATCCTCTGGACAAATACCACAGTATCCTCTGGACAAATAGCACAGTATCCTCTGGACAAATAGCACAGTATCCTCTGGACAAATAGCACAGTATCCTCCTGACAAATAGCACAGTATCCTCCTGACAAATAGCACAGTATCCTCTGGACAAATAGCACAGTATCCTCTGGACAAATAGCACAGTATCCTCTGGACAAATAGCACAGTATCCTCTGGACAAATAGCACAGTATCCTCCTGACAAATAGCACAGTATCCTCCTGACAAATAGCACAGTATCCTCTGGACAAATAGCACAGTATCCTCTGGACAAATAGCACAGTATCCTCTGGACAAATAGCACAGTATCCTCTGGACAAATAGCACAGTTTCCTCCTGACAAATAGCACAGTATCCTCTGGACAAATAGCACAGTATCCTCTGGACAAATAGCACAGTATCCTCTGGACAAATAGCACAGTATCCTCTGGACAAATAGCACAGTATCCTCTGGACAAATAGCACAGTATCCTCTGGACAAATAGCACAGTATCCTCTGGACAAATAGCACAGTATCCTCTGGACAAATAGCACAGTATCCTCTGGACAAATAGCACAGTGTCCTCTGGACAAATAGCACAGTGTCCTCTGGACAAATAGCACAGTATCCTCTGGACAAATAGCACGATTTCCTCCTGACAAATAGCACAGTATCCTCTGGACAAATAGCACGGTTTCCTCCTGACAAATAGCACAGTTTCCTCCTGACAAATAGCACGCTTTCCTCCTGACAAATAGCACAGTATCCTCTGGACAAATAGCACGCTTTCCTCTGGACAAATAGCACAGTATCCTCTGGACAAATAGCACAGTATCCTCTGGACAAATAGCACAGTATCCTCTGGACAAATAGCACAGTATCCTCTGGACAAATAGCACGATTTCCTCTGGACAAATAGCACAGTATCCTCTGGACAAATAGCACAGTTTCCTCCTGACAAATAGCACAGTATCCTCTGGACAAATAGCACAGTATCCTCTGGACAAATAGCACAGTATCCTCCTGACAAATAGCACAGTATCCTCCTGACAAATAGCACAGTATCCTCTGGACAAATAGCACAGTATCCTCTGGACAAATAGCACAGTATCCTCTGGACAAATAGCACAGTATCCTCTGGACAAATAGCACAGTATCCTCTGGACAAATAGCACAGTGTCCTCTGGACAAATAGCACGCTTTCCTCCTGACAAATAGCACAGTATCCTCTGGACAAATAGCACAGTATCCTCTGGACAAATAGCACAGTATCCTCTGGACAAATAGCACAGTGTCCTCTGGACAAATAGCACGCTTTCCTCCTGACAAATAGCACAGTATCCTCTGGACAAATAGCACAGTATCCTCTGGACAAATAGCACAGTGTCCTCTGGACAAATAGCACGCTTTCCTCCTGACAAATAGCACAGTATCCTCTGGACAAATAGCACAGTATCCTCTGGACAAATAGCACAGTATCCTCCTGACAAATAGCACAGTATCCTCCTGACAAATAGCACAGTATCCTCTGGACAAATAGCACAGTATCCTCTGGACAAATAGCACAGTATCCTCTGGACAAATAGCACAGTATCCTCTGGACAAATAGCACAGTATCCTCTGGACAAATAGCACAGTATCCTCTGGACAAATAGCACAGTGTCCTCTGGACAAATAGCACGCTTTCCTCCTGACAAATAGCACAGTATCCTCTGGACAAATAGCACAGTATCCTCTGGACAAATGCCACAGTATCCTCTGGACAAATAGCACAGTATCCTCTGGACAAATAGCACAGTATCCTCTGGACAAATAGCACAGTATCCTCCTGACAAATAGCACAGTATCCTCCTGACAAATAGCACAGTATCCTCTGGACAAATAGCACAGTATCCTCTGGACAAATAGCACAGTATCCTCTGGACAAATAGCACAGTATCCTCTGGACAAATAGCACAGTATCCTCTGGACAAATAGCACAGTATCCTCTGGACAAATAGCACAGTGTCCTCTGGACAAATAGCACAGTATCCTCTGGACAAATAGCACGATTTCCTCCTGACAAATAGCACAGTATCCTCTGGACAAATAGCAGGGTTTCCTCCTGACAAATAGCACAGTTTCCTCCTGACAAATAGCACGCTTTCCTCCTGACAAATAGCACAGTATCCTCTGGACAAATAGCACGCTTTCCTCTGGACAAATAGCACAGTATCCTCTGGACAAATAGCACAGTATCCTCTGGACAAATAGCACAGTATCCTCTGGACAAATAGCACAGTATCCTCTGGACAAATAGCACGATTTCCTCTGGACAAATAGCACAGTATCCTCTGGACAAATAGCACAGTATCCTCTGGACAAATAGCACAGTATCCTCTGGACAAATAGCACAGTATCCTCTGGACAAATAGCACAGTATCCTCTGGACAAATAGCACAGTATCCTCTGGACAAATAGCACAGTATCCTCTGGACAAATAGCACAGTATCCTCTGGACAAATAGCACAGTATCCTCTGGACAAATAGCACAGTATCCTCTGGACAAATAGCACAGTATCCTCTGGACAAATAGCACAGTATCCTCTGGACAAATAGCACAGTATCCTCTGGACAAATAGCACAGTATCCTCTGGACAAATAGCACAGTATCCTCTGGACAAATAGCACGATTTCCTCTGGACAAATACCACAGTATCCTCTGGACAAATAGCACAGTTTCCTCCTGACAAATAGCACAGTATCCTGTGGACAAATAGCACAGTATCCTCTGGACAAATAGCACAGTATCCTCCTGACAAATAGCACAGTATCCTCCTGACAAATAGCACAGTATCCTCTGGACAAATAGCACAGTATCCTCTGGACAAATAGCACAGTATCCTCTGGACAAATAGCACAGTATCCTCTGGACAAATAGCACAGTGTCCTCTGGACAAATAGCACAGTGTCCTCTGGACAAATAGCACAGTATCCTCTGGACAAATAGCACGATTTCCTCCTGACAAATAGCACAGTATCCTCTGGACAAATAGCACGGTTTCCTCCTGACAAATAGCACAGTTTCCTCCTGACAAATAGCACGCTTTCCTCCTGACAAATAGCACAGTATCCTCTGGACAAATAGCACGCTTTCCTCTGGACAAATAGCACAGTATCCTCTGGACAAATAGCACAGTATCCTCTGGACAAATAGCACAGTATCCTCTGGACAAATAGCACAGTATCCTCTGGACAAATAGCACGATTTCCTCTGGACAAATAGCACAGTATCCTCTGGACAAATAGCACAGTATCCTCTGGACAAATAGCACAGTATCCTCTGGACAAATAGCACAGTATCCTCTGGACAAATAGCACGATTTCCTCCTGACAAATAGCACAGTATCCTCTGGACAAATAGCACGCTTTCCTCCTGACAAATAGCACAGTATCCTCTGGACAAATAGCACGCTTTCCTCTGGACAAATAGCACAGTATCCTCTGGACAAATAGCACAGTATCCTCTGGACAAATAGCACAGTATCCTCTGGACAAATAGCACAGTATCCTCTGGACAAATAGCACAGTATCCTCTGGACAAATAGCACGATTTCCTCTGGACAAATAGCACAGTATCCTCTGGACAAATAGCACAGTTTCCTCCTGACAAATAGCACGGTTTCCTCCTGACAAATAGCACAGTATCCTCTGGACAAATAGCACAGTATCCTCTGGACAAATAGCACAGTTTCCTCCTGACAAATAGCACGGTTTCCTCCTGACAAATAGCACAGTATCCTCTGGACAAATAGCACAGTATCCTCTGGACAAATAGCACAGTATCCTCTGGACAAATAGCACGATTTCCTCCTGACAAATAGCACAGTTTCCTCCTGACAAATAGCACAGTATCCTCTGGACAAATAGCACAGTATCCTCCTGACAAATAGCACAGTATCCTCCTGACAAATAGCACAGTATCCTCTGGACAAATAGCACAGTATCCTCTGGACAAATAGCACAGTATCCTCTGGACAAATAGCACAGTATCCTCTGGACAAATAGCACGATTTCCTCTGGACAAATAGCACAGTATCCTCTGGACAAATAGCACAGTATCCTCTGGACAAATAGCACAGTATCCTCTGGACAAATAGCACAGTGTCCTCTGGACAAATAGCACAGTATCCTCTGGACAAATAGCACGATTTCCTCCTGACAAATAGCACAGTATCCTCTGGACAAATAGCACGGTTTCCTCCTGACAAATAGCACAGTTTCCTCCTGACAAATAGCACGCTTTCCTCCTGACAAATAGCACAGTTTCCTCCTGACAAATAGCACGCTTTCCTCCTGACAAATAGCACAGAATCCTCTGGACAAATAGCACGCTTTCCTCTGGACAAATAGCACAGTATCCTCTGGACAAATAGCACAGTATCCTCTGGACAAATAGCACAGTATCCTCTGGACAAATAGCACAGTATCCTCTGGACAAATAGCACGATTTCCTCCTGACAAATAGCACAGTTTCCTCCTGACAAATAGCACGCTTTCCTCCTGACAAATAGCACAGTATCCTCTGGACAAATAGCACAGTATCCTCTGGACAAATAGCACAGTATCCTCTGGACAAATAGCACAGTTTCCTCCTGACAAATAGCACAGTTTCCTCCTGACAAATAGCACAGTATCCTCTGGACAAATAGCACAGTATCCTCTGGACAAATAGCACGATTTCCTCCTGACAAATAGCACAGTTTCCTCCTGACAAATAGCACAGTATCCTCCTGACAAATAGCACGCTTTCCTCCTGACAAATAGCACAGTATCCTCTGGACAAATAGCACAGTATCCTCTGGACAAATAGCACGATTTCCTCCTGACAAATAGCACAGTTTCCTCCTGACAAATAGCACAGTATCCTCTGGACAAATAGCACAGTATCCTCTGGACAAATAGCACAGTATCCTCTGGACAAATAGCACAGTATCCTCTGGACAAATAACACGATTTCCTCTGGACAAATAGCACAGTGTCCTCTGGACAAATAGCACGATTTCCTCCTGACAAATAGCACGATTTCCTCCTGACAAATAGCACAGTTTCCTCCTGACAAATAGCACGCTTTCCTCCTGACAAATAGCACAGTATCCTCTGGACAAATAGCACAGTATCCTCTGGACAAATAGCACGATTTCCTCCTGACAAATAGCACAGTTTCCTCCTGACAAATAGCACAGTATCCTCTGGACAAATAGCACAGTATCCTCTGGACAAATAGCACAGTATCCTCTGGACAAATAGCACAGTATCCTCTGGACAAATAGCACAGTATCCTCTGGACAAATAACACGATTTCCTCTGGACAAATAGCACAGTGTCCTCTGGAGAAATAGCACAGTGTCCTCTGGAGAAATAGCATAGTTTCCTCTGGACAAATAACACGATTTCCTCTGGACAAATAGCATAGTTTCCTCTGGACAAATAACACGATTTCCTCTGGACAAATAGCATAGTTTCCTCTGGACAAATAACACAATTTCCTCTGGAAAAATAGCACGGTTTCCTCCTGACAAATAGCACGCTTTCCTCTGGACAAATAGCACAGTATCCTCTGGACAAATAGCACAGTATCCTCTGTACAAATAGCACGGTTTCCTCCTGACAAATAACACTGTTTCCTCTGTACAAATAGCATAGTTTCCTGTGAACAAATAGTATTGTTTCCTCTCTCACTAAGCCAGACAAGATCGCCATATAAGTGAAATAATCTTGAGTGTGACATGAAACCTCAATCCTAAAACTGGTGGGATCTTATTTACATACATGTTTGAGGGATACTTTTTATAACACATATGGGTGCTCCAAGTTGTCTCCCCTGGACTCTTGCTAATATTAAGTTAGTTATCTCTGGCTTTGGCCCATATGGTGCACACATTAACCAGACAAATCATCACCAATGTTTGGTTAAGGATTGGAGCACCTTTCCATACGTTTCCATGTGTAGCCATTATCTAAAAAGTGTAAGAAAGCAAAGGATTAAACAATTTTTTTTTTCGCTTGAGCATGCATCAGCGAGCTAAGCAAAATTACTGTGCGGATGAATGTTGATTGACGCCTTCGTCATCGCCAGGTTGCCAAGCGAAGCTTTCGAAAATGTTCGACACATTCAATGAAAGGATTTTGTGACGTAAAGTGACACCACACATCGGCCACACTAGATTTGTGAAACCTTTTAAAATGTCTGACCTGATCATGTGGCGCTCTCAAAGAGGCCAATAATTTGGCCCTATGGTTTTCAGTATTTATAGTGAAGTTTTCATCTTTTATGTTTTTTTCAGAATACAAGAGCAAGTAGATGTAAAATCTAAAGAAGGTCAAAAAGAATTAAAACGTTTAGAATCTGAAAATGGAAACGGAGATACAAAGGAGAGCTCTGAAAGGGGAGAGAAATCTTCAGATTCAGAATCCTCTTCTTCCGGTTTAGCAATACCAAGCAAAAGGTAAAAATGAAACTTTTACGTCCACATTTTTGGATTTTTTTTGGAAGGGTTGCCAGGTACTTGCCGAAGGTCAGGGATTTCCTCCGGGCAAAGATCTCTGTTCCACCATATAAGAGAACTAGTCTTAAATGTGGGCTAGAAGAGAAAACAATCAGTCAACCCCCCCCCCAAAAAAAAAAAATTAACTTGCCATAATTATTTATTATCAGAACTTTTATCAGTAGTGTGATCTGATGTTATATATATATATATATATATACTTTTTCTGGATTGACTTTTTTCTGTCTTTTTCCTGAATACTTTTCCGATATTTATTTTTAATGTACTTCTCTTTTTTCAGTTCTCCCAAACCTGCTGGTGGGCTTGGCAGTGTCTTAGGGAAAATAGGAAAGAAAAATAAACTTAGCACTTTGGTATGTTCAATTTTGGCATGAAAATGATAAAGTATCAATTACCCCCACTATCTTCCTTTCTTTGATGGCTCTGTTAGAGGGATAGTCTCTTGAATGCGGTGTATAACTTCAATCAATCAATTTTTTCTGTGAAGAGTTTGTTCCTAAAGATAAATCGGGGCCTCTGTGGTTCAGTGGGTTGGAGTGATTGCCCCTCAGTCCCATACAGACCTTTCATTGATCCAGCGCGGGTTCGAATCACGCTCAGACCAAATAAAAATGGAAAAATTTCCGAGTGGATTTTTCACACGGACACCATATGTGAAAGAGGTACTCGCCGAAGGTTGAGGGTTTCCTCCAGGCAATGAGCCCACTTTCCACCTCCACTAAACTTGGCAACGCCACGATATAAGATAAATAATCAATCAATGGCGTAAAACATCAATCAATCAACCTAAAGAGAAATACATGTTATCACTGCAGCGTGTTGTTCTGGGCGCTTGTATCAGCTCGAGTGATTGGAGGTGGAGTGGAGTAGCAACCGAGACCGAAGGTCGAGGTTGCTGCGAAATTCCACCTCCAATCACGAGAGCTGATACAAGCGCCCAGAACAACACGCTGAAGTGATGACATATTTATCATATACCCCTTTTAAAATCATACTTAGATCGCTCTGTTTTATGTCAGGAAAAGCGTCCGGCTTTGCAAGATTTACTTTTTCGAAGGATCGTTTGTCTACATATTCCTACGCCCTTATTAGAATGTGAGTGACAGATCACTGCACGATAAGCCACGCCCCTGACCTACATCATAATATTTTAAAAAATATAAGGTACGGCCGTAAGTCTTTATCGTTTTAAATAACAGAAGCAATTGTTAAATGAAAAAGGATCCCTTTTAACTGTTTGTGTTTCTTGCATACTGTTTGTAACTTTGTATAAAACATGCAAGATGGACTATATTAACAGTCCGCCAAGGGTTAACTTTTAGTTTCGAGCGGGTTTATTCAAGAAGAGCGGAAAGTAAATTGTAACATGTACCAATAGTGCAATACTACAATAGTGTGATTATAAATGATGTATGTCATATTCGATCAACCGGCCGCAGACAGTGAACAGACGAAAGCCTTGCATGTGTAATAAAAGATGTGACTTTCTGGTATCCTGACGAAGAACACTTTTAAAATGTATATATACCAAAAAGACAAAGAGGAAATGACCAATGGATTAGTACAAGTCAACATTTAACAAAGACTGAACCAGCGAAAAATGACATTGGAATACATTTAATTTCATGGAGATGGATTCTACTAGTAGGCTATTATGAGTAAATGCTTACATCACAGATGTGTGTCGAGAGTGGCAAAGTTAATTTTTAAAGTGCAGAATGTAGGACCCTGGAAAATACCGGCAGTTGTGTTAGTAGCCATAGTGTTATTGACTATTGACTGTGTATAAAGTTTCTTCCATGATTACGGTTAAGCTATGTGTGCCCAAAGATTGTGATAAAGCAGAAATGTCCACATTCACTGGATTTTCATGGATGGGATTATTATCATGTGTTACCAATGTTGTCCGACTCGATGTGACGACTTGCTACAGGCCGACACACTTGGAGTGACTGACGGTTGTCCGAGCTGCGGATATTGCTCATCTCTCGCTGCTGGTCGAACGAAGCGACGGCATAGTTATTTAGACTGGCAACGTTTTGTGTCCTGTCGGCGCTACCCAGCATTTAAGAGGCGAATGGCAGCTGTTGACCGAGCGCTGTGATTTTTTTCTACCACTTACTTCACCCGGTTCGGCCATTGTTTTCATGATACTGTTTAACTTTATGGTATTTTTCCCCATTGCTTGGCTTTTGTACCACTTTCGGGATCCTGGTGTTCGAGTATGATTTATAATTATAGACAAATAAAAAACATTTTGTCCCTTGTCCAATTGTTTAATATTTTTAAGATTTATCGGACGCATTAAAAAATAGTCTTTAGATTACCTAATTTATTTTATCTTCGGAGAGATCGTTAGCTTTTCTATAAATAGATTTGAGAGCTGTTTGTATCCAAGAGAGTGTGTTGACATTGACGTCATTATAGAACAGAAAAAGTAGTTCCGGCTCTAATGTTATAGTGTCCTACATGTATGCAAGTAGGGTGATACAGACTGCCAGGTTAAACGGTCCTATGCTAGTGTGGTGATACGGATTTGGAAAATCACTGTCCGTATTACCATTGTGACGTAGGGAGGTATATGATAAATCAGTTTATCAATGGACTTGTGCTTTAAGCTTAAATATTCACACCATTAGTTCTTAATTTAAAAAGATATCTATTTTAAGCTTTCTTGCTTTTCTATGGCTATAAATGCAGCATATCAACCTATTTTTATTTACTGTCAAAATTAGCTTTTTTTTATTTGATTCAGACAAAATCCAAGTTAGATTGGGACTCTTATAAAAAAGATGAAGGTATTGAAGACGATTTGAAAATATATAACCGTGGAAAAGGCGGGTGAGTAACATTCTGACAAAAAATAAACACAATTTTGTTTGTTTTCTATGGAATTTGATTTGTAATAAATTGGGGATGCCTTTTTCGACGTTTCTGGGGGCTAAGGTGGCTCAGTCGGTTAGCACAGGCCTTCCATCGATGCTGCACTGAATTGAATCCCACTCAAACCAAATGAATTTTTTTTTAAAAAAATGTCTGAGTAGATTTTTCTCTTGATTGTTGGGTTTGGAAGAGTTGCCAGGGGGGTATTTCATAAACCACATATAGCCGACTACGGTCAGATAGTCGACTAAGCAGTAATGTTAAAGCATTGCTATTCTAGTCGGCTAGGTCAGTTTAGCCGTCTAAACCTGTTTATGAAATACCCCCCAGGTACTCACCGCAGATCGGGGGTTTCTTCAAGACAAAGAGCTAGGTTTCCTCCTCCTCAAGGCAAAGAGCTAAACGTCTAAACTTGGCAGTGTCGCCATATTAGTGAAAATATCTTGAGTGCAGCGTAATACATCAATCAATCAGACGTTTTCGGTTGGCAAAAAAGGTGTTCAGAAAATGTTTATTATTTTACATTGTTTGGTGTATTGTTTCAGCCTAAAGATTATTTCACTTCTATTGCGATATTCCCAGTTTAATTGGCTGAGGAAAAATCAGCTCAAGTTGATCAACCAGAAACTTCTAATCAAAGTTACATTTTCTTTTCCAAAGCATCCCCTTGCTTAATATTTCTGATAAACTTGTATGCTTTGTTTACTAATTTGAAAGACTGTGGTACATGGAATGGTTTCTGAACTAAAAGAACTATGGAAACTGGCCAGTAACAAAAAGAGACTTTGATAGCCATTGCTTTCTCAGATGACCTGTTAGCTGTAGAATTTGTCATCTTTTCAGTAGAGAATACATCAAGGGACATAACCTTTTATTCATTGACAATAAAACACTTTTTGGGAAATAGAACATGTTATGGGAAATTTTTTATTGACTTATTTGAATTCATTTTTGTTCAGGTACATCGAGAGAATGCAGTTTTTACAGAGGGCTGATGTTCGGCAGTTTGAAATAGAGAAATCATTACGGCAGACCTCTAGCAAAAGATGAAACAAATGAACAGGAAAGTTTAAAACTATAACTCCATCAGATGTCAGATCAGTTAACATGTCCTCATACATGTACAATGTACTAGGATTCTAAATTTTACCTAGAATCTCGTCAATCAACCAATCAATGAAAATGGAATTCCATTTCTGAGTGACGGAGGACATCACATGGATTTACGATACCCATTGGCCCTCCAAACAGCGTGACAACTTAATAGTATGCCGTCATACTAGGATTCTAAACTTTGCCTAGAATCTCGTCAATCAACCAATCAATGAAAATGGAATTCCATTTCTGAGTGACGGAGGACATCACATGGATTTACGATACCCATTGGCCCTCCAAAAAACGTGACAACTTAATATTATGCCTTCATATTAGGATTCTAAACTTTGACTAGAATCTCGTCAATCAATCAATCAATGAAAATGAAATTCCTTTGCTGTCAGCTGAGTGACGGAGAACATTATATGGATTTACGATACCCTTTGGCCTCCAAACAACATGACAACTTAATAGTATGCCTTCATATTAGGATTCTAAACTTTACCTAGAATCTCGTCAATCAATCAATCAATGAAAATGGAATTCCATTTCTGAGTGACGGAGAACATCACATGGATTTACGGTACACATAATCCTCCGAAAAACGTGACGACTGTCTAGCCGAGTCGCTCAGCATGTCAGTAATGAGTGACAAAAAAACGTTATCAGCTGTTACTTGACTTCTCTCCTACCAAACTGGAACCAGCCTACGGATTCCAATTCAAGTGGCAAACATTGAATTGAGGATTGAAAGTGAAAACGCCTGTGTTTTTTTAAATTTTTGACAAAAAATACCAATAAGATTTACAGTCTGAAAGCATGTTACTGTCTGCGCTAGCCCGGAAATTATGCTACATGTAGTTAAACTTTTATGACTTCATGGTCAAAAATAATTCAACAAGTTAAATTGACTTATTATCTCCATTCTTATATTTGATGGTCGTCCGCCCCGACGACATAATGAATATCAGATTACTAAACTGGGAGACTAGGTCAGAAAGTATATGCATGTGTTTAGACAGTTGCCAGAAACTAAAACCTTGTAGAACCTCTCCAAGTTGAGTAACTTTACACCTATTTTTAATATCTGGCTACCCTTGATAAGGAAGCATCAAACAATAGTCAAGGTTATTTGAAACGGAAAAACTTTGAAGCAGAATTCAAAATTATTCATTAATCCTATGTCTATGCGATGTGCAAAGCCAAACTATATACAAAATATAACTGACTAAATTTCACTAACTGGAGTTACATTCATTCATTGATTACTTATAAACACTGCCTCAGTCTCTGTCCTCATGAAGCTTGTATACCTATTTGTTGTTTCTTGGAAAAATAACATACAAAATAGCCAAATTTTATCCGCTCCTGTTCCGCTCCTGTTACAACAGTTACCTCCCTTTTAACAATCACTGAGAAATTCCAGTTTCTCTTACCCCTTACACAGACTCCTCACAAGCTTTGAGGAGGCGCGTTGGTGAGATTCTGACACAACATTTTCATCGAAAGAAGAGAAAAGTCTCTGACTGAGATTTAGAGCTCGTTCTTTTGCTAAATTACCTCCCTTTGCTTCGAGTTGGCGGCGTTGACTTTTAACATGGGAGTAAATGGTAAAAAAGTCAATATTTCATGTGTGGCTCAAAATTTTCTGAAGAAAAAATATCCCAAACTACTTGATAAAGTATATACCATTTCCGATGACTTACACAAGTTTGATATCTTGGCAAGATCCCAAGTTTATGTTAAAAGTCAATGGTAGATCGAAGCCAAGGGGCGTAACTCTACCATAATTAAGGGAACTCCGCGAGGACCTACATCCTCGGATACCAAGGGTTGAATTCTCGACAAGCTCACCTCGTAATTTGAGCGTAAGCGTAAGTTTTAACCGTGGGTTTCGACGATGGAGGACCTATTGCTCATCGCCTTTTGTGTAATGGTTGCCTGTGCGAAGAGCCCGGCATAGTCGCCCGCTAAACCTGGCAACCCACGATGAAATAATATAAGAGTGCAGGCCAAAACCTAAAACATCAATCATTCAAACATATTGCTGGGGTTTTATTGTCTTTCACTCAAGTTTACACAGCACTCGGGCTGGAGCATTGAGGCTCTGCTTTAGCCATGTTTGCTGACCAAATAAAGGAGGAACATAAGGTATGCTAAAAACATCAGCCATGCTGACGCTCTATGGTCTGTGGAGCCTGATGTCCAAATTGAGATATTGGTGGGAGGGTGATCTCTTGGTCGGTTGGTACTTTTGTCGCCATATAACTTTAGCTATTGAGTGCAAAGTTAAGCCCCAATCAATCATTCAACCAGTTTACGCAGCGTTAATGTTTATTCAGACTAAGGATGAAAAATTAAGACAACACCACGTAGTTAGTTGTTTGTGAACAACTCTAGCTTTCGACACCTATTCCGGTGTCTTATTCAAGTATTACTCTTTTTTTTTTTATCATTAGTATGGATTGATTGTTTGGTGTTTTACACCGCGCTCAAGATTATTTCACTTATATGGCGACGTTGCCAGTTTTATTGTGGGAGGAAACCCACGACCTTCCGTTGGTAACTGGCAAGCATCCCACATAGGTCGCATTAGTATGGAACCCACGTTTAAAGAGAGTTTAAAACATATCTTAGTTTTATTCAGATTGAGGTATACCTAGCAAACTTTCCATTTATGTTGAGGCCACAGACGTAGAATCCAAGTGATACAAAATTGTAGAACAACCGTTACAACTCTGAGATCCTAGCTGTACGTCTGCCCACGGTTAAGAGTGTAAAAATCATGCACCCATTAGCCTGACAAACAGTTGTTTTCTGCAAATTGTTTTAGCCATTAGCCGTTTGTAATTTCTATTGGTCAACTGTATGGAAGAACTGTCCAATCAATAAAGAGATCATCAACCTACTTTCTTTGACAAACAAAAAGGTTAATTGTTTGCTATCTTGTATTTCTTCTGAAGGCAAATCGCATGAAACTTGTTGAAATTGAAACCAGTTAGTAATAGAAGGCCGATTTGTTAATTATAATTACGTTTTGCATTGGATTTATTTCCCTAGGATTGGTTGAAATGTTTTCTTAATTGACCTCTTTAAAACCCTTTTCTCGTTATTTTTTGGGATTACACTTTCTTGAAAAATGGCAGAAATTCTTCTACCGATTTTAGGTGACGCCCGAAGCGGGAATCGAACCCGGGACCCAGAGTATGGCACCTATCGCCAGCACTAATTGCCCGCAATCTTATCCATTCAGCCAACCTAATACTGTTATAACCACTCTCTAAAAGACACTATCTAATTTAACTCTTTAAAACCTGACGGTCACTGAAAGCCCATTGCATGAGGAAAGCGGTATCTCAATCGGCAGTAGGCCTCCCATAGATGGATCGCGGGTTCTGATCCCACTCCAATTATGAGAGTCTTTTCTACTCGATTGCTTCAGAATGATTTTTCACTCGAACGACCAATGTGGGATGGTTGCCAGTTACCAGGTCGTGGGTTTCCTCCGGGCATAGAGCCCGGTTTCCTCCCACAATAAAACTGGCAACGCCGCCCTATAAGTGCAATAATCTTGAGCGCGGCGTTAAACACTAATCAATCTACTCGATTGCACAATGTTGGAGAATTGCCAGGTAGCCTTCTCTCAGAAGGTCAGTGGGTGAAATTAAAATGAGTGCGGCGAAACACATCAGCCAATCGATTATAATAAAATGGTTTCGACTCAAAAACAATTAGTTAGAAGGTGGATTCTCTTGATAACACACATTAATCGTTCAACTTATTTGCAAAGTACTGTGAGCAAGTGCTTCTCGCGAACTCTCTTTAAGACGTGACAAAAATAGTGGCCGTTGAAGGTATTCAAAACAGAACTATGTACCATTGTTGGGCGAGATTTCAGAGTGGCGAGAATCTCGTTAGCTTTGGATGTTAGCAGAAGTCTATGAATGCTTCTGATGTTATAGTAATGACGTCGTCAATCAGCACCCGCTGCCCGATGACGTCATTCAGTGACTAATATAACTCCAAAGAAATAAAACCGATATTTGCCAAGGTTATGGATTATTTGTCATAACGACTTCGTCAGTCTTAAATCATATATAGTCAAGGACGCATGGCAAAGACAAAGAAAAAATCACCAGTGATCAGCATAAAACATCAATTGAATTTTGTATTTTTGTTGAGTTGCCAGATACTCTCCAACGGTCGGGGTTTCCTCACCAAAGCTAGCAACACCGCCATATTATATATAAGTGAAATACTGATGAACGCGTCGTTAGAGGAGTTATTTTTCAGTTTATAATCTGTTGTATATACGCCACACTAAGAAAATTAATTGCATCATGATATCTTCGAAGTCTTATCGCCATTATGAGAGTTTGTTTAAGTCCCTTGATACTTTAGGTATTTCAAATACAACGTATAGGCCTACTCACAAGAATCAATAACCGTTGGCATTGATAAACAGTGTTAAAAAACTGACTTGATTACTTTGTATATTACAAAGGCTACTAGTTAATTCTGGAAACAATTTAAATTTGTTTCGTTTGTCAGAAACGTTCTTCTCCGGAGATTTTAAAATCAAATGTTCGCAAGATTTGAACGCCTTTTCTATGACCTCGAATTATTAGAATTAGCCTATGTGCGTCACCAGATAATTATGTGTACGCCTTTTGTCTTACCGTAAAGACGTCTGTATAACATATATCCCCCGAAGACTGGTTTAGTTGTATCAAGGCAATTCAATATCGATGTTTATTAGGTATAATTACGCCCGGAGACGATTGCTTGGTATACACAATGTGAGATATCCCAATACAATATGACGTCAATTGGACAGTTGACTGACAATTTTGAACTGGGACTTGGCACATGCAGTCAATATATCCACTTACAGAGCGGAAATTTGGCAGCGGAAATTCCGACTATTGTACGAGCAGCCTGTCCATTACAATCAAAATATTCAGGATTTTTATTGTGTCTTCGAAACGAACGTCCAGATGTGATGTTAATGCGATCATCATCTCTCTATAAGATTATTGCGGTATTGTCAAAAGGAGCAATGGACGACTGCACGACATATTTCCCTGTGTCCGACACGCGACGCCGCTTTGTCTCGTCATTTGGCCAAGTGCCAACAAGCACGTCCATCTCAACAATAACCAATGGACTTAATAGAATGAAATTGCCTGCAATTCCATTAGTTTCGCATTCGATTTCAACGCGTTGAGAATCCGCATTCTTCTGCTGGTTGTCTAAATACCTTTGAATCATCATGCACAAGCAGGATAACGACCAACAGAGCTTGCACATAAAACAAAACTTTGGATTCGACGAATTGTAGTTTCTTTGACAGCAGCGAGGTCCAAGTTCTATTCCCCAATTCTTCTCTCAAACAAAGTTCCAAATTAATAATTTGCCGTACACATTCAATTAAAATTTCACGATGCTGTAGCTCCACAATTTTTGACCATCTTATAATTTGGCCCACGCTGCTGGTTTGTTGTTTCTTGAACCAAAATCTCATCCACTGGCCAATTGATGCATTTTTATAAGTTTGGTTTAAATTGAAGATTCGAGTTCTCCTTTAATCCGTCCTGGATGCTCGCGCCTTCAACATTTCCAGCGTCCTGTTCAGCGCTATGAGATCCAGGTTCAAGCCTGAGTCGAGTCAAACCAAAGACTTTAACAGTGGGAGCTGCTGCTGCTGCTTCGCTTGGCGCTCAGTAATAGGAGTTACAACAGCGACTGGTTGGCCCGGTGTCAGTATAATGTGACTGCAGGGTGAGGGGGCTTGCTGGTTGTCTTCGGCAAGTCGTCTCGGTGAGGCAGCCCTAAGGAGCCACAAGGAGACGTCTTCTTATAACTGAAATACTGTTAAGCAGGACGTTAAACCCAAATCACTCCCTCACTCAACATTTCCACAAAGGAAATATCGTAGTTTTGTATGCGATGGTTTCTTATTTTTTTTCTCTAACGAGGGACATTTTCGTCTTTTTTTCTATCCTATACAATATAATTCTCTTCTGAAACTCCCTTCGTAGCCTATATAGGGCCTAACGCCGTTAATTCCGAAATATTTCCAGAATTCTATATATCCCATGTTAACTTGATTCTCTCTGAAAGTGTCGTGTATGAAGAATATATTTTATCTGTGGTGCATGCATAACCACATGTCCATCAATGCATTCAAAGGTGCACGAGCTGATGAATTCAAATAACTGGTATGCATGTTCAACTTTTTCTTCGAAAAATAGCCCTAACATATACAATCGCGTGATTGGTATCAAAGGAAAGCTCCTGTTCTTTTTTTTTTGTTATTTGAAAAAAAACGACAAATTTTCCAATTCCGTGTAAGCGAAAATGTTCCGATATAAATGCTATTTGACTGCTATAATGGCACTTGCCCAAAGTTATGTTGTGACGCAGTTAGACAGTTATACAGTGCGAAGACATAAAATCCTTCCGGCCTTACAATGGACAGATGTGAAATTAATCGCCAAGGGGGCCGTAAAATTCCAACAAATCGAAGATTGAATTAATAAATTCTCAACGAAATAAAACGTAAACGCTTAACGTACATCGCCAAGATTGGTATCAGCCGAGAGCTCTAATTTTGCACTTTAATACAAATGACAAATAATTAGCTAATTCTGTTTCAACTAATAGTTCACTGTATAATTAGCTAATTCTGTTTCAACGAACAGTTCACTGTATAATTAGCTAATTCTGTTCCAACGAATAGTTCACTGTATAATTAGCTAATTCTGTTTCATCGAATTGTTCACTGTATAATTAGCTAATTCTGTTTCATCGAATTGTTCACTGTATAATTAGCTAATTCTGTTTCAACGAACAGTTCACTGTATAATTAGCTAATTCTGTTCCAACGAATAGTTCACTGTATAATTAGCTAATTCTGTTTCATCGAATTGTTCACTGTATAATTAGCTAATTCTGTTTCATCGAATTGTTCACTGTATAATTAGCTAATTCTGTTTCATCGAATTGTTCACTGTATAATTAGCTATTTCTGTTTCATCGAATTGTTCACTGTATAATTAGCTAATTCTGTTTCAACAAATAGTTCACTGTATAATTAGCTAATTCTGTTTCAACAAATAGTTCACTGTATAATTAGCTAATTCTGTTTCAACAAATAGTTCACTGTATAATTAGCTAATTCTGTTTCAACAAATAGTTCACTGTATAATTAGCTAATTCTGTTTCAACAAATAGTTCACTGTATAATTAGCTAATTCTGTTTCAACAAATAGTTCACTGTATAATTAGCTAATTCTGTTTCAACAAATAGTTCACTGTATAATTAGCTAATTCTGTTTCATCCAATAGTTCACTGTATAATTAGCTAATTCTGTTTCAACAAATAGTTCACTGTATAATTAGCTAATTCTGTTTCATCCAATAGTTCACTGTATAATTAGCTAATTCTGTTTCAACAAAGAGTTCACTGTATAATTAGCTAATTCTGTTTCAACTAATAGTTCGCTGTATTTGGAAGCTCGTTAAGTTTCATCACATCATACATGGCTCATGTTGGCTTGTTCTAAAATGGTTCTGGTCAATTGATATGGTGAGGAATTTTATATTATAAAATGATGTTATAACATTGTAAGTCTTATTTCACTTTATGGATTCAGATAGGTTTGAGTGCAGCTGTAAAAAAGCAATCAACCATGCAGCTAGACAGAAAGTCCGAGTCGTGTGTGCCCTCGATCTAATTATAGCCGGTCGTATAAAAAATAACCATTGACGCAACTTTTGACAAAAGGTTTTACTTCCTGCTTCCTGAATTATTTTCTCATTATGATAATAATTGATAGATTGGCCTTTACGATTTGGCAAATAGCATGGAGAAGATTTCCTGAAAAACATAATAGACAAATTATCAAAAAATAATATCAGCAACGACCGATCAAGCCACCCCCCCCCCCCCCCCCCCACCCCTTCCCTCCCAGTGTACACTTCAAATATATTCAACTGGCAGTCTCGTATATATGTATTGTTTTTGTGGGCAATACGACAGAGTGTAGGCTATATCCTGGGGTTATCATTAGCTGCAAAAACGAATATAGCATAACAAAACTTTGTTTACGCGGGGGTTAAGGTATAGAATTTCATATGTTGCTATTTGTGGGATGCTCTAAAAATACTGCAAAATCTGTGCATATGGGAAGAATGTTTCTGAGTGGATTGTCTGATTTCAATATGTAGAAACTAAACATGTTTGTTTTTTTCGGTATGGGGTTCTGCAAGGGGTCTCAATAACTCCAATTCTATTCAACAGAAAGCTTTTAGTGGTGGGTGATTTTGAAGTTGTGATTTATGATCATGGACAATATTTTTAGACTGTATCTCGTAGTAGCATTTTGGATGTTTTCACTTCCAATGTATAAACCTACAGATCTAACAATTAGTGAGGTTTTCGCCCTAGAAATAAATATGTTATAGTTGTATACTTGTATACTTTTAGCGATCATTTTCGTCTTTTCGGATAAAGCATAAAGCGATAGTCGATCTAGAAACCACCGCGTATCGAAAGATTGGTTATATTATCCAGAAATGCTGCATTTCCACGCACATTCTCATTTAGAGAACTTTGTTTTAAATATTATGCCTTCACTTTACGTTACGTACAATTTTGTAGCACACTGTACGCTAATACCTATCTGTTTAACAAGAACTTTCTGCCAGATTACATCAGACAAACCAATCTAAATTCTAAACCCTTATTTTCATACGGAACTTGTGTAAGCTTGACTGTTGCAATTGCTGACATTGTTTAATAAACGATAGGGAATGACCAAAACACTACTTTTTTCTAATACATTCGCACAGAAATAAGTTCTATATGCTTTGGCGACACGCGTATCATTTTTATGTATCGAAGACATCTTCGTGAAAGGCTGCAGATACACTCTGACTCATAACAAATCTAACTAGCGCCATTGTGACGTGGACAGAATGCCGACCTGTAAAATAGTTATGCTGGCATATTGTTCATAATAACTCATTCTAACCTTTTATAGTCGAAAGAACAATGGATTTAGTTTAATTTATGACACTGCAATTGTAAATTTTGTTGTTTTTCTTCCATACATATCAATTTGGTTTACAGGTATATTTGGTAAAAGGAAATTGAATGCAAAAATAATGTACACGTGGAAAATTATTGCCACTTTGTTTCGCATCCCCAATCAATTAATACGGTTGACACAAATGAACAATATCAGCTGATCCAATTATTCTCGTTAAAGGGTTTCTACTGCAACGACTCGAGTCACTTTAAACAGTTCAAATGTACATTTATTTTCTGTTCAAGTACCGTTGGTCCGAATTATCTATATTCTAAGCCGATTGTGTTTCTCGTGAGCGTTGATTTTAAACATGCGATCGATAGAAAACTCTCCTCGTTATGTACATCTTGTATTGGTGCTGATTGCTTTCACGTGCTGGATTCGAAGCTAACAAGGAAACCCATTTGATGCGGATCTTGGGACTTGGACTTTCATCACTTCCACTGGTTCAACAAACAGACGATATAGATGATGTTAATCTCGGCTATTGTCTTAATCCATTTCCTGACTCTGAGTTAACCATCGATCTCTTTACACCACAATACATACTGAGCAGTCCATAATGGGTCGTGGAAACTGAAAGTCGATTAGAGGAGAGAGAAAGTGGAGAGATTTTACACGATGACACTATGTATGTAACGGTATTGTTTACACGATGACACTATATGGCACTATATATGCATGTACCGGTAGTGTTGAGAGGTCAACGATCGACGGCAATTGCATTAATCATCGACACATTTGTATGCGTTTCTTAGGAATTATATCAAAAGTCCATTAACTCGATTTCTTATATTCCATATTCCTGTCAATATGCCAGTACATGTAGCTTAATGACGTCACTATAATATTATGGGATATTTGATGGGGTCTTGCTATGTAGTGACCGCTTTGTTACAAGCCTTAACAATTTGGATTTATGAAAAAAAATCTGAACAATTGTAATTTATAAAAAAATTTGAACAATTGTGATTTATGAAAAAGTCTTAATTTTGGGAGCTCATGCCACTTTAAAGAAAAGGATAAATGTCAATAATTCGTTTTAAAAACCAAAAATACATAGGACAACTCGTACTACTTTGTACATGGTGATAATTAATATAAGTTTTCCAGAGCAACTACTCTCATCATCAGAAATTACAGCACACTTTCTGATGATGAGAGTAGCTGCTGTCGAAAGCTCATATTAAACATCACCATGTACGGAGTAGTTTATTGTCTTTTACTCTGCACCCTATACCCAATGTTTGGGTGTTCAGTACAATAAAGAATCTGAATCTGTACAAGTTATCCTATGTCTTTTGGTTTTAGTAAAGCCGCTTCATAGAATCTATAATTCGTTTTCAGAATCTAGTATTATATTACTGTATCAAGACGGTATGGACTTTTATCTCAAAAAACATATTTTCTTTACGCTAGTAATTTTTAAGATTTAACTGTAAGGTGAAGAATGACTTATGGATGACAACCTCTTGGTTTATTGGGTGAAGACGTCGAAACTACATCGAAACGTCGTCACCCGATAAACCAAGAAGTTGTTATCCATAAGTAATTCTTCACCTTATTGTAACCGTTCAACTTGTAAATGCCATTGAAAGATAAGATTTAACTAACCTATATAGACTGCCGTTAAAATGTTTGATGGGGTTTACCAATGGACAGTCATCGTCTCTATATTGTTATCCGTAACGGATGACATTTGTTAGAGTTAAGGTAAACGCTTTTGCATTTAATATTATGCACTTGAATACCTACTATAGGTAGTTTGATCATAATAAAGTAGAGTGAGCAATCCGAAGAAAGACATTGCTCACTGTACTTTATTATGTCAAGCTAGTCAGTGGAAATTCTAGTAGTTTGATCACTCATCTTTAATCTAAGTACACCTCTTATCTTGTCAGAAATGACAGATTACATCCGATTCTATTCCTTTCCATATAGGCCTAAGGTGAATTAAATTTATAAAAAAAACAAACTTTAACTTGAGATTGTATAACATCCGGTAACCTGATTTTTAATTCATTAAATTAAGAAACAAAATCTTGTTCTGTGTCTTTAACTTTTAACCTATTCTTAAACGTTTTCCTGTGAAATTGGTCAAATCAGTTCATAGGCCTGTAGGCCTTAAGTTTTTGCGTTGTAGTTGATTCAGTGCGCACACGTGTTCGAAGGACTTGTTCTTCCCTTAATAAAACATTTATCAAATTGCCACAAGAACTGGGTGAAGTATGACAGGCACGTGGATTGGAGATTGTAACACAATGACCAAACCTTTACCCCCGTGGCGTCTCAATCCGGATCTACCGACCAACAGGACATTGTTAGATTCACTAAACATTTTTGCACTGCCCACAGTCTCAAGGTCACCCACAATGTCAAACATTACTGTTTAGCAAGCTGTTATGAGTTACAACTGCTCTATTTTTTCAAAAGTTGAATTAGTAATTTATTTAAAATAAGGATAACCGTTGTTTTGGTTTAGCTATATTTGTACATACCTTGGATAAAGATAATATGATTCATGTATTTTTCATTCAATTTCCCGGACTAATCGGGGATTTAATCTTTTTAAACAACAATTTCGCCAGTTTCGTTTTATCGCCTCTCACTGTCAGTTGATTACCACTCTATATTCCCATATCCCATATCACTCCTGATGATCGAATCATAAACGGCTAAATATTGAGCCAAAAAGAAACTGCCGTTTGTTTTCAGTTATCACAACTCGTATCCAGTAGTTCTACTGATTAGTTTAACGTAGTACACAAGTAGTGTTATTCCGAAAAACGAAAACTTCATATTGACTCAATATTTCGACTTTTATTCAGTCATCATCAGGAGTGATGACCTGATCATCTCATGATGACTGAATGAAAGTCGAAATATTGAGTCAATATGAAGTTTTCGTTTTTCGGAATAACACTACTTGTGTACAACTTGTATATTACGATAAACTTATCGTTGGAACGTACACATTTTGTTGCTCAATATTTCTGCTTAAAAATGTATCATCAGGATTTCTGTTGATGTAATAAAGCGGAATGTTAAACAATTGCTTTGATAGGCCTATTCCTCAGTGGATCAGAATGTGGTCCATGCGCCGAGTTGAGCCACTTCAGTCAAAACGTATCCATGGAAACTCTTTAATTCAAAACGTTGTAAAGCCAATTCAATCGTTAATCGACCGGTCCAAATAGGTGACGTATTAATACTCTACCTTATTTTATATATGATACAAAAAGCAGACAGCCAGTTCAAGAGGCCGAATTTTCAACACAAAGGCAATAGGTCACATCTGATGAATCTACGATGAATCCTTAATCTTGGGACCATCTTGTTGAAAGTCAAAATGGCCCTTGCTTGCTGAAATATATTGTGGAACTCCGAAAGCAACCCCACCCAGCCGGAGTGTAATATGTTTGACATAACGTATACACAGAGTGTTGGGATGACAAACTGCACATCAAGGCATACATACAATATGGGCGTATATCGATGACACGGTTAGCTGTCAAACTTTATTTTCCCTAGAATTTATACAAATCATTCCACGAGATAAGAAACACCCAAGCCTTGAGGACTTACCCCTCTGACAACGACTCGCCGAAACAATCGGCAAAAGTTAACCGAAAGATTAATCTGTTGTTTTTTTTTCTTAATCAGGTACCTTGAGCTTGAGTATGAACAAGTAATTCTTTTCTGGATATAACCACAACTTAATTATTTTGGTGCAACGCATCGTATATATACAGAATATAAATATTTATAGAAAGACATCGAAGCGTTTAGCCAAAATATAGCAGCAATTGTAAATCCCAAAAGTCTGCTGAATGTTTGGATTGATGTTTAACGTCGTACTCAAGATTATTTCACTTATATGGCGAGGAAACTCTCTCCATGGAGGAAATTCCCGACCTTCGGCGAGTTATTCTTCAACATAAGGCGATGAGCTTTTTTTTCGGTCTACTGAAGACTGATAGATCAATTTATTGACCGTTCGATTTAAGGTATATGACGGCGTTGCCAGGTTTAGTGAGGGGAGGGGGGTCTGGCGCGTTGCCCGGAGGAAACCTCCGACCGTCGGCGAGTACCTCGCAACTCTTTCACATAGCGCGATCGAGTGACACTCCGCATTTTTTCTCTTTTATTTGCAGACGGATTGAGAAAATCAAACGCCAGATGTACAAATTAACAGTAAAGTTAGTTTATTCCACAAGCTATTCGTGTAACAGTTATACCTATATTGTAGGTCCATATCAAAGCCAGCAATAAACAAACACATTTTTTCTTCACAGAATAAATAATAAATACTGCATACTATATACGAACATAACCGAAAATAGGCTAGGCCTTCATATCATAAACAACAGTAATCACTTTGTATACTGTCAACAGTGGCTCCGAGAGGAATTTAAGTAGACAATTCCATAACAACAACAAAAAAATTAGGACATTTTTTATATTTTTCTATAATATTTTGTAAAAACTGAGTAAGGATGACATTCAGCACTATATACTCGGACCCTCGTCACTACAAACTTCTGTATACAGTGTTATCGCTTCATCACACTCCATTGCAACACAGAAGCAGATTACGTAGTTTTGCATAATATATAGTTAACAAAAATATATGGTGAAATTAATTCGTATTTATATTATTATTCCGTTAGTAATTAGAAGATGACAAAATAATGAGAATGAGTATGCATTACAAAAAGGGACAAATCAACTAATTAGCCTTTCACTGTAGTTCGGAAATCAACTGTTATACACATAAATGTGTATAAAAATATGCACATCGAAAGAAAACGTTTGACAGAGATGGGGAGAAGTGGGATGAAGTGACAAACATCTTGCACAACAATCAAGAATTGATATTTATTTAGCTACCCTGGGTAGATTGTTCTGGAAGCCGAGTAAGTGCATCGTTGTAAAACTGGTCGGAATCTACCGAGTGGCCTCCGCAAACAGTGTGTAAAAAAGGCTCCACTAATCAAATGTAAATATTACGTGTTTATAGAAAGTTTTCTATCACTTCGATCAGTTAAAAATGACAAGCTGGTAGATTAGGCACCCGGTATGTAAACATTGCCATCGGTGAGCATTGCAAAAGGCCAATATAGGCAAAAACCAACACGTTCGTTTCCTAGACGATATCCTCAGATGGAAAACGTGCTGTTCGCACGATTGCAGATTGGAAGTCTACCGAACTAGAGCCTTCTTCAAAGAGATTTCCGTAATTTGGGCCAACACTAAGTGAGTGAATATCGATAAATCAGGATTTAATCGAATTACTTATCAATAACCATCTTATCGCCAGCCCGGTGCACACAGCGAGAAATGATTTAAAGCAAAGACGTACAAGAGGGGAAATACGCCCTGTCGATAAACAAGTTGGCCAACATTATGAATAATTGCTGTTTGTTTTAAGTAGCCTCAAGGATAATTTCAACCACACTCTCACCCAGTCGGCTGCTAGCAACTTCCCCACATTAGTCGAACTGGTAATGATATAACCAGTAAAAATTTAAAAAAAAAATGACAAAACAGGAAAAGAAACGTGACTTCACCAACACAGACAATCGCGTAGAATCAAGTTGTTCACAAAATATCCAATTGTTCTCCCAATGTCCAATACTGCGCCGAAACATCGATTGTTTGTTTAGAAGGAAAACAGATGTTTCCCAAAATAGGAAAAAGCCTATCTTCAAACAAAACTCGCTATGGGATGTCAAGGAAGACAGATATCTGTTGTCCGCAAAAAGCACATACAGTGACTGGGTTTGTGTTACTGAGTCCTAACAAGAGAGATCTGTGAGAAATACAAGGGTCTATTGACAACAAGATGAGAGGGGAGACTTATCACATTATATCACGAACCAGGAGAGTAAAACGTTCGCTATGGCATGTCTAAGGCAAACCACCTGACAGAGAAGTAAAGGTGAGGTTACGGATTGGCGTTAAGCAAGTGTTAGGCTTCTTTGTGGCCAGGGTTGGTGACGCTCTGAGATACAATCTGATAGAGGGGGGTATAACGTCTGCACAACCAGATAAAGCCCCATCTACCTCTGACAGCCAGATCTATCATCTGTAACCACCACAATAACAAACGTAGTAAAACAGACAACAAATCCTTAACCAAAATGGCGAATGCTTAACCATGGTATGCATCTTCAAGGCAAGCTTTTATACAAAAGCGAAGTGGCAGGCAGTTAGATCAGTGAAACCAACTGTTTATTCCAGAGAATAAATTGGATTGCAAACCCAACAAGTCTGCCCCAGATAAATCAAAGATTCCTAACAATGGCCCATCATTTTGGACTGTCAAGAGAAAAAAAGCCATGTCATGTAGGCCTACATAGGCAAACAACCAAGCCTTAGGCAAAACTCCACACTTGCCCTTGAATTTTGTTTGTTTGCCAACCAATAAAAAAGACCAAGAAAGGCATGGAATGCCTAACAACAAAGCTCCTTTTCCCCCCAAAAAATACATATTGGGTTATTAGATTTTAACTGCCAAGCACATGACAAGATGGTGCCTCAATCAAGCAATGAATCCCCATGTATATTGGACTCCCAGCATGGAAACCTGCTTCCGTTTGGTATTGGACTATTAAGTTTAACATGTAACTGTCAAGCACAAGATGATGCCTATCTGAGTCTCAATCAAGCAAGGAATCCCTATGTATATTGGACTCCCAACATGGAAACCTCCTTCCTTTTGGTATTGGACTATTGAGTCAAGCACAAGATGATGCCTATCTGAGCCTCAATCAAGCAAGGAATCCCTATGTATATTGGACTCCCATTATGGAAACCTCCTTTCTTTTGGTATTGGACTATTGAGTTTAACATGCAACTGTCAAGCACAAGATGATGCCTCTCTGAGCCTCAATCAAGCAAGGAATCCCTATGTATATTGGACTCCCATTATGGAAACCTCCTTTCTTTTGGTATTGGACTATTGAGTTTAACATGCAACTGTCAAGCACAAGATGATGCCTCTCTGAGCCTCAATCAAGCAAGGAATCCCTATGTATATTGGACTCCCAACATGGAAACCTTCATCCTTTTGATATTGGACTATTGAGTTTAACATGCAACTTTCAAGAACAAAAAGCTGTTCTACAATCAGCCTAGCTACCTACGAATTTCCACTTTTTTGGAACTCAAAGAGGCATTGAACTATTGAGACAATGACGAATTTAATGCAACCAGATGATGACAATCACAACCAACATATTTGAAATGCATTTTAAATAAACTATGATATTGAAACTTTGAGTGAAGAGAACATAAATACAATGTAGCACAAAAAAAAAAAGATCGATAAAAAACAAAGAGCTGACCCCCTTTACAAAAACTAAAATTATTTGTTTCAAAACCAAAGCAAAAGCATCAAAACAGTTAAAAATAAGCAAAAACAAAATATAAACTTAACAGGTTGTCGTTCTAACAAAGCGTTGTTTGATTATAAAATTTAAAGAAAAAAAAAAAGAGATAAATCAAATAAGGAACAGGCCAAAGAAATCTAAGGGAAGACTGACAAAATGGAAGATTAGGTAAAGTGATTTGGGTTTGTTTTTGTCATTTCTGAAAAAAAAAAAAAAATCTTTCCAAAGGCATTTAATGTCTTGCATGTATTTTGGGGTCTGAAGTTATGGTAAAGCATGGTTTCATGATCAATAATGGTGAAATTGTGAAAAAAAAAATTGATCCCAAATTTATCCTGAATTCTAGAAGAATATGAGCATGTTCTGTATTGAGGTGTCAGTTTTAAGTTTCCTGTTTAAATATACAGTACATGTACCTGAATTTCTGGGCTTGTTTAAAAACAAAACAAAAGTTAATCCCATTTACTGTGAATCTTATATACACATTAACAGTTTTATATTTCATCGCTAACATTTACAATCAGAATGTACATACATCAAAATATGAGATATTAACGTAATCGAATTTGGTCGGATTTGAAAATTATTCAGATATCATAGTCAACCCTCGCAATTCAGATTTTTACCACGGCAAAAAAGAAAAAAAAAGTTGCCGCGGAAAAGTCAATTTTCCACGGCAAAAGTGATTTCACCACGGCATTTTTATCCAAACAATTCTCACTACTCTTTTAACGGTATTTAAAGCGGCAAATAGCAAAAGCTGACATCTAAAAGGTGCATTGACAAAAGAAAAAATGTCAAATACTGTTCAACAAAGATTGTTTTAATTTCTTCTTTGATTTTATAATGGAAACCAGCATAGAGAAAATGCTAACTTTGTCTTACGTCTGGCTGTGGAAGGCCGTAATTCGTGAATTTCTTTCCTCATAAAATATCTTGTATTTGCATGGAAATAATTCGTAGTTAAATGTATATTCCTGGTGATTAGTCACTTCACTCGGCAATGCATTTCTTTTTCAAATCATCCTCTAAATCCTATCGTAAAGCCGTAAAGGTTATAGCCATCGTATGTGTATTACTGCATAGTTCAAAACCCATACAGACACGTGCACAGCTGATCAACAAAGCCTGGTTGAGTCGATCTCTAACCTTTCTGTGGGGTGAAAGTTTTGAATGTTTCTATTTACAAGTATGGTCGGCAAGAAATATATTTACTATTTTGTTACAACCTCTTCAAATCTTTTTTTTTTATAATAAAAATTAGAACCTCTTTAAATCGATTTTTTTAAATAAAAACTAAAATTCTCTATTTCTTGAACAACAGTAAACATGTACATGAGGGCAACACCCCTATAGATTTTAAATGCGGTTTACCCAATAAGACATAACTGACAGTTGGAGACATTCTGGAGCCGGAGTCCTGCAGAGCTGTAGACAATCTAGACCAATGAGAAGTCAGAGTGCTAATTGGAGAGTTGAACTTTGTACCATATTGTGTCACTTCACGAAGGCCAATGTATACAGTATAGAGCTACATCATACACGTGCAGAGTCCTTGGCTACATTGTGGCCAGATTAAATACAAACGAATGAGTGGTTTCTATTAAATTATACCTTGAAGAAATTATAAAACTATTACTTGTTAAAATCTCCATACATATAAAGTATTCTAGTAACCCAGCAGCTTTTCCCAAGATGTATATTTTTTTTCTCTGCGGCATTTTTGATTGCCGTGGAAAAGCAGTTTTACGGCGGCAATCTCTACGGCATTGCCGATTGCCGCGGTGAATTGCGAGGGTTGATAGTTAAACATATATTGTAAGCGGTTAAGGCACTGTATAAACATGCATTCTGCGCCAGTGTTGAGCATTAAGTTTCATACACTTTGAAAGCACATCATTTAGTTTGCTCGGATGAAGTGTTTTATAAATACTGTCATTCAATAATGGGTGGTGTTAGACAAAAACATCAGAATGTGAGTGGACATCCTGACACAATGAACAAAGACACCTTCAAAATGATGTGATGATATCAGTTACAAGCAACAAGCTTGTACATGTAACAAAGTCAATCACTAGCAGTGTATATTCCTGGGTAAATGCACCACAATTAAAGCCATATTGTGTCAGTTGCTAAGCAGTCTTTCCAAAACTGTCACAAATGTTGTCAAGAAAAACATTGTTTCCATCACACGGAAGCCACACTATAGTTTTCCGGCCTGAACAATAACAAGTTTAAGTTCGTTGCCGGCATGTGACACATCTACAACTCTATCCACCATTTCTTGGACTGCTTGCACTGACGGATACTGCAGGGCAGCCGTTTTAGTTGCTGTCACAGTCAGTTTTAGACAGTCACATAAGTAATTAGCACAATGCATGATTTTACTTCGTATATCACTGCTCAACAGATTTCTGTTAAGTGTATCACCGATATAAACAAGTTTGTGAGCAGCTAACACAACATATTTACTGTGTGCGATAAAAACTCGTGGCGGCTCGTTATATTCTATACAGCCGAAGAATGCATCAATAGAGTTTGTTAGAAGGGTGCCGTGAGTATCCAACTGTTTGGTATAGAAACTAAGAAGTTGTTGGTCATTTGGTTCCAGCGTACTAGCAGTTGACGGTTGGTCGGGCGAGATAAACTTACTCATGTCAGTATTGACAGGCGTCTTTAAATCTTCCTCCAGCTTGTCTAAGGCCGCTTTTTGTTTTGGTGATATATCATCCTCGTTGCTCTGGAGGGTATCTTTTGTTGGTTCCATATTGGATGGTTTGCTGGATTTATATCGACCTTCCAGGTGGACATAGTCATAATCATCCACCCATTTCTTCTCGTCATTTTCATAATGGTTTGAAGTAAGTAGACTCTCCTTACTGCCTGTTGATATTCGTTTGATGACAATATCAGATTTCTTGTGGGATTTGGCGGGTGGGGTAGGCGGAAGTGGACGATCTCTCGGAGGAGGGGCAGGTAAGGGTCTTTGTTGGACGTTTGATCCTTGAAGCTGTCCTCTGGGTGGTAATTGGGGTTTAGGGGCAACGTCTGGTTTACCTTTAACATTTGGTTTATCTTCCCCTTTCTTTAAATCAGGGGTGCTATTTTTTCTGGTTTTTCCGTCCTGAGACTTCTTGAATAACAAGGTGGAATTTCCTTGAATGAAAGAGGCCAACTTGCGGACATCACTGTTTAGATCTTTAGACAAGCTAGCAATCTGACCCAAGTCATCGTTCTTTGAAGACCCAGATTCCACTACAAGCTTGCTAAGAGCCCATTTATTCTCATCAAGGTTTTTGATACAAATCTGAATCTGATGTAATGCATTTTGCAGTGGAGAAAGCTGTCGGTAAATTTTCTTTATCAAGTTTTTATCTGCAACTCTCATAGAGTTAGCTAATGCACCTTGAGCAAAGTCTATAAAGGCTTCCATTGAGGTCTTTAAGTCGTTACAGGCTAACTTTATCTCGTATAACTTTGGTTCCAGCTTGTCTCTTTTACGCCATGTGCTACTTACAAAGGTGTTCATTTTGGTGGTAGATTTCTGCACATCTTGTTGCAATTTAACCAACAAATCCATGGCCGAGTCTAGATCTAAAGGAAGCTCATCATAATCAAAACAAGGCACATCAGAGTCCCGTGAGCTCACACTGCAGGAAGACAACCGAGGATTTTCATCTGAGGAATCAGATTTCATAGATAATACCGAATCCCGCGTGACTTGCGGAGGGATGGCATAGACACCACTGGAAACTTTTCGTCCGTTGAATTTCAATGTTCCTTCGTCATGTTCTGATTCTGACGAAGTCTCTAGCACTATTCTCGGAGCATTATTCGTTGGTACGTCATATATATCATCTACAGAATGCTCTTTACTGCGGTTTTTAATGGTATCGTATGTGGGATCGGATGGTTCGGCATATATGTTATATTTATGAGAGTTTTCAGGGATTCCTTTAGGCCTTGCAGGCGAGTCGTACATACAGGCGTCCAGACCAGAATCAGTGGAAGTTTGTTTGACGGCTCTGGGCAGTGACGACGGAACATCATAGAGATCATGTGGAGACACATCAAGACTAGAGCGTGCAGAGTCACACATACTGGGAGGGTTGGAAGATCGGGGAAGACTGGGTGTTGACGTGCTGCTATAGGTCATTGTGGATTCGGCGGACATGGTGGATATCATGCTTGAGCGATTCGACCTTGGAGTGTCATAAGTATCTGTCCTAGGAAGAGGGACACTGTATATATTTTCTGTCTCTAAGCCGCGCCCACCTGGACATCGGGGCGGAGGAGTATCATACATCAAACTGGAAGAGTTATCCACCTTGCTTCTACTGGAGGGACTTTGTGTGTAGTTGCCTTGAGCATCAACGCTGTCCCCACCATTAACGGATTCGTTCGGGAAGTAACGTGAAGGCGGGACGTCATAATCGTTGACACTTTTGTTTGGTTGGTTATAAATATAAATATCACCTACTTTTCTGGGAGTTACAACCTGCAAAGATAGAAGAAAAAAAACAAACATTAAGACTTTATATCAACAAAAAAATAAATAGACAATTTCTAACAATTAAATAATATGGATTTTAAAAAATCCATCCACATTGAAAAGTGTAAAAAAATTCATTGCTTTTTTTTAAGACGCATGGCTAAAATTCTTAAGTGTTTTTCTTCTGAATTCTGTTTCATCACTACTAAACACATCTTTCTTAGAATTTGATGTTACTGACAAGTTTTCAACTCAAGTGATTGGATTTTTAATAGCACCGATAGTTTACCTAGAACTGTGTTCTAATATGAAATGCAATCACTTGAGAAGTGGACAGAAACAGGAAATTTTACATGTAACCTAAGAGCTTCCGAGAGGCTTTTAACAACAATCTCAGAGCCTGGGTGATTATCCGTCTACAGTCACTTAGCTCTTGTCATTGACACCTTACTTCCGCTTCTTTTGTCTGAAGAAATTAAGACAGCAATTTCAAGCGAACAAGAAATGTAGCCATTACAACAGTATAAAAAGTGTATCAACAGCGCAATGCTGCACTTCTACCAAACATGTAAGAATCAAAACAGATTTTATTAAATGCATATTTCATAAAGATCTAAATGAAATACCTGTTTTAACATAATTAAAAACTTGTCTCCATGGTTATTTTAGACAAGAAGATTTCCGCTGTGCCCATGTGTTTTAGTGTTCATAAACATGACAGTTGTTGCTTCTGTTGAAAATATTTTGTTATTCCAAGAAAGGATGAGGATATGTTTGAACGAGAAGTGATAATGATGTGTTGTTATCTAATGTTTCAGATTACATATTGGGGGATAATCTACCAGAACATAAAACATATATCTTCCTGTCTATGTTGCTTTAATGTAATCAAGGATGCCTTAGCCTTCCTGAAATTATAGGGTGTGTGTAGCGTAATGTCCAAATTTAGATGTGGGTGGGTGATCTTTTGATCAGTTGGTATTTTTGTTGCCATATAACCTTGCCCGATGAGAGTGATATTAAGCCCCCAATCAATCAATCAATCATTTTAATGACGTATTCAACTCTGACTAAAGCTAAACAACAATTCACATCTGATTAACATTTGAAAATACTTTTTTAAGGAAAACTCCCAGCTACTTCCTTAAATATTGCACTGGACTTGTATTCATTCTGAATGACATTACTTTGCTGACAACTGATTTAACCCCCCCCCCCCCCCACCCCACCCCCCTGATACACAAGCATCAAACAAAAGGGGAGTGCTATTTATTGAGATCTCAAGTAGTTGGGGGCAGAGGAAGTGAAATGTAAGTAGATATCATCACTGATAAGGAAGTAAACTAAGATTTTGACCTAATTTGATCATATCATTTGGCCAGAGCATGAACACATAGCTCAATATACGAACTAGATAACATTTTGTACTGATATTATGCACATATTATTTAACTTAGGCATGTATACACTGAGATTTGCACATCAGTCTGCTAGTGTTACGTCGCGTCGTAAAATGTTATACACTGCACAAAACTGAAGCTGATTGACACCAATTTGATTGACGTTTTAAACCACACACAAGATTGTTTCACTTATATGGCAGCGTTGTCAGGTTTAGTGTGGGAGGAGATCGGGCCTACTGTCCGGCAGAAACCCAGACCTTGGGCTCGTACCTGGCAACTCTTCCACATACGGCGACCGAGTGAAAAAATCAACAATTTTTATTTGGTCTGAGCGTGGACACCGATTTGAGTCGCATAGTTGTATACACTGCACTTTTTCTCTGCAACATGACACGATTTTCCAATTGGGTCACAACAAAACTCTCTGTGTATACCGGGCCTTAAGACACACCAATGTCCTGAATATATCAGGGAATAAATGCTTGATGTCTAGTGCAGCACTCATGACAGAATAATAAGTTTATTTGATTGCGGCAGGGTAACTTTTATCCAGGTAGTAGGGGGAATGGGGGGGAGGGGGTCTTAATGTTCAGAGGCAGCCCCAAAGAGATTGATTGATTGTTTGGTGTTTTACGCCGCGCTCAAGATTATTTTACTTATATGGCGGCATTGTCAGTTTTATTGTGGGAGGAAACCGGGCTCTGTGCCTGGAGGAAACCCACGACCTTCCGCAACCATCCCACAGCCCCAAAGAGAATGTCTTTCAAAGATGATTTTAATCCAGGTCAGATGTTATCACCATGAAAAGTTAGTTCTTCAGAGTTTTTCACCATGATGCCCTAGTTGCCTCTTTCTGCCCAGTGCCCTAAATTTGTAATACTGCATTTTTGACTTAAATTGTGTTCTCTCAAACAACAAGTCTGGATTGATCTAGAAGTTTACTCAGAGATATATTTATGTGCCTACACAAAGATGGTCCACAAAGATAAACCTGTAAATAAACACATATAAACAAATTCTTCTCATAAGGCTTTATATTTTTAGAATATTAGATCCCCTCGGAATGGAATATCTTTTGACTAAAATAACTATGGAGATAAGTTCTGTGTTGTTAAAGGACGCTCACAGGTTATAAATATAGATATATTTATGTCCCAAAATAAGGCTTTGTGTAGGGTCTATGCATGAATATATGTATGCACAGTAAAGTGGTTTTGTAGTAGAGCAGTTCTTTATAATCCATTTAGAAGCAATTTGTGATTGCTATTAAGTACCCAAAGTCAAAGTTCATCCGAAGTTCAATTGGGTTACAATGGGTGGGTGACTGGTTTAATAGCATATCAAACACACCAGCTTAGCTTACTACCTACATAGAGATTGTCTGTGAAATACAGCCCCAATCCCAATATACAATGGGAGACTAGTCCATAAACCTTAATATAGTGCTTGAATTCTGTTTTCACTGCCTTGGTTAGTCTGTCAGTTGAGAACATTGCCATAAAAATCATTGTCATTGCAATATTGTACTTCTTATTGTTCTGAATAATCATGGCTTTGGCTGCTTGGTGATTAACTCCATATAGAAGATTGTTACAAGGCATCTTTGACACATTTACCGTTCAAGAGAGTTTGAACAACGCAACACCAAAACCAAGACTATCAACATGTTCAGTGCTGGAACTTCCCTCGTGCCATCATGCATTTTGCGAGTAATTTGGGCTGAAGGCAAGCAAGACCTGAAAAGTGCTTGCCCTGCTTGGCAAGTTAATTTTGGAGCGAGTTATGCATTTCATTAAAACAGTCTGATATTAATTTAACAAATAAAGTAACATCACCTTCGTTTGGCCAACGCAAACAACGTCTCAACAGTCACTTTTCCTTTGCTTAAAAACATTAATGATAAATCTGGGCAACCATATTTTAGCACTGGCATCCAATTTTTGCCATTCAGTTTGCACTGATGTTATCTAATAGAGACTCAATTCTACAGCCCCATATGTAACTACAACAGTTTCACATAGACTGGGTAATAGTGTAGAATGTTAAAGTAGTTGGCAAGAATGGGGAGGAAATTGAGGTAAAAGGTTAAGTCAGTTCTAAATGTATGTTAAATAAACAGGAAACTATTTCAAGTTCAAAGGCTTAGATAAGAAAGTAACATGTAAGTGTAGAGTTAAAAAAAACCTAATCTAAAAGCTGCAAGAGCTTCTGTTCAATGAAATTAAATGCAAATTAAACGCAATCAATTACGCGGTTTATTTATAACATATTAATTATAAACGCTAAAACTTAAAGCATACATGTACATGTGTGTATAACTGTCTAAATGATATCCCCCCTTCCCCCAACCCATCTATTCTAAGTGACTAAAGCCAAGTTCCTGTCAGTCGTCAACCTAATGAAATATCTTGGATTGACTTTATTACAACAAATTATGATGGGATATAAAATAAGGTCTAAATGATATACCTCTTTTTAACACAATTAGAAATTTGTCTCCGTACTTATTTTGGTGAAGAAGATCCCCCCAGTGCTCATGTGTTTAAGTCTTTATCACTATATCTAACTTCGCAAGTTCATAAGCAGATGAACAAGCAAGCAGTGTTTAATATATTTATGATCACTAAAACACACGGGCACAGGGAATATCTTCTTGTCTAAAATACTTATATGTATCTCTGCCAAATGAGTACCGTAAGTGTTTTAGTGTCTATAAATATTCAAAGTCAGGTGAGACTGGTTGTTATAATTAGGTAGTTGTAGAAAAAGTGTATTTCTTATTATCCAGGGAAAATTCATCAAGATTACGAAAAACAAACAAAAAATACATTTTATGGCATAAGACACATTCTTGTTCTTATTATTTGATTATTTATGTAAGCGCTTAGCAACTCCTGATATTTATTCAAAAGGATCTACAATGTATATTTAACTCGGGGCCAATAAAGATAGAAATATAGAGGGGACAATTTTGGAGAAGGGGAAAGGTTTTAAGATACTTCACAAAACAGATAAGTTATAAAGGTCTATGTAGAGTGTTACAAATGTGGTTTAGACATTGGAAAACGTGATGAATGTGGCACAAGAAAGTTTATGTAGAGAAAAAGAATATCAGACACCAGATTTTTGTTTTCGTTTTGTCAATACAAAAGTCATTTTCGACAATCCACCCCAATTTATTTTCAGCGAAGCCGGCACATTTTTTCATTATATGCATCAGAAGTCATTTTTGACAATCCACCCCAATTTATTTTCAGCGAAGCCGGCACATTTTTTCATTATATGCATCAGGAAAAAATCTACATTCCGGTATATGAAATTTTTTTTATATTAAAGGCAGCTCTGAAAATGGGCACAAAGACAGGTTTGTTGAGCTTGAAAGTTAAACACATTTTATCTGCTCTGTCTGCACCTAGGTTATCGTGGTTTATCAAAGTCTAGCTTAAACTCATCCTGTGTGCAAATTGTTCAACCTCAATGTTTTACCCTTCAGGTCTGTTTGGCAGATGTCAATTTTTTTTTGACCTGAAGATGCACTTTGTAAATAATCAAACGCACATAAATTTGGCTTCACTGACAAGTTAGTGAGAAAATTGTGTTGGTTTAAAACTCCACCAGGCTATTCTTAGCTTTAGAGGTTAAGGGATGCAGCTGTAGGGAAAACACAAGTGTTTAGTTTCACTTCTTGTTTTTTTTTTTACACCCTGTTTTGTGGTTAAACTTAAATTTTGCTTGACGAGTCAGTTTAAATCGATTGATTAATGTTTACACATTCTTAAGATTATTTAACGCATACATGTATGGTGGTGTTGCGAGAGTAAGTAGAGTATGAAATGGACAGCTTTTGAATTTATTCAAACATTTATAAACATTATTTCACTTATATGGTTAAGTTGCAAGGTTTATTTGTCAGGAGAAAACTGGCCTCCAACAAGTAGACTTTCTCAAGAGAAATGAAATGAAATTTTATTGGCTGGGAGTGCAAGGGAGCTCTCCACCAATAGGGAGGATTGCCTAAATCAAAAGTTGAATCATAATGCGTTGTCTATAAATGACAAAGTCTTGCCAATTTGACTCAAGTCTTAATGAGCACAATTTCACCCTAATGGGTCCCTATTGAATTTCTCAGGTAGGCCTTTGATTGTCAGGTACGGCCAGGTGAAAGAACAACTCAGAGAGGCACAAAACCTCTATCAATAAATCAAACATTGCCAGGAATTGTTTAGCCGAGCAGACACACAAAAGGAGCCAGTCAGCATATCACAGACAGGGTTGTCTAATAACAGGAAATTACATAATCGTTGAGAGACGGAACAGATTTCTTGTTCAGTTGTCTGTCTATAGACCCATAGCACAATGACGACACAATGTTTCAATGTTTTCTACATGTGGCATTGTAGCATTTTAGAAATGCACTAAGTTTTAGTGTTCATAAATATAGAAGAATTGATTACGAGAAGAGAAGACTAAATATGTAGGAGTCAAACTTTGTCTTTCTATGGGCCAAACAACTGAAAATAGATCATCGGTAGCCTTGTTTTTGTTTATCATCTTCAGCTTTTTCTTAAAAAAACATGTGTGCCAGTTTCTGGTGGCTGTATCCTTTGGCTATGTATTCCAGTTTAAAAATTGCCGACCGTAGTCGCTTACCTCGCTATCAAGTGAAATACGCACTCAGGACAATATTGAACGAGACCAGTAGATGCAATATGACTGCAATTGAATTGTTGTTATTGATTGATACAGGTTGAGTGACAATAGGGCTATTAGGGTGTGTGCTGTAAATAGTCATAATGAGAGCTATTGGGTTAAAACAGGATCGTGTTCTAAGCATTCACTTAACAGTAACTGTACCGGGAACTACATAGTGACAGTAATCTGTGTATCATAAACTATCCATGTAACAAAATATCTGACTTGATGATTGCATGGGAACATAAATAGGGGCTTATGCTCATGCCAAATTTGAGCTCTGATACGACTCTTAAACAATATGTATGCTTGATTCCAACAGATTTGATGCATGTCTCACATTCTTACTACATAGTAAGCACAAGTTTGACACCATCCTGAGGATAGCTTAAGTTGTGCCCCATTAGTGCTATGCTTATCGAAGGAAACTTTAATTTAGTATATAGAGAGCTTTGCACATTTATCAAATACAATTAGAAACTGGTCTCCGTGGTTATTTTAGACAAGAAGATTTTCCCTGTGATCGTGTGTTTTAGTGATCATAAATATTAATTAAATACACATAAGAACCTAAATAATGATTGATTCATGTTTTACGCTTCACTCAAGAATATTTCACTTATATGGCGGCGTCACTCGGTTTAGTGGCAGAGGAAACCAGGCTTTTTGCCTGGAGGACACTCCTGACCTTTATTGAGTACCTGGCAACCCTTCTACATACGACCTTAAATTCTCCTTATATTGTGTTCAAAAGACTAGATGTGGGTCATTATAAACACATATACTTTTAAAGACTTCTGGGTGCCGCTACAAGACAAAGAAATGTGTGCGTAGGAAATTGGGTTAGGATGTCTTCGAGTCCCCTTCCTATACAGTGTTAAGTTGCAGAAACTCCGAGAAGTCTATTGGTTTCACTGTTACACACGGAAGAAAGACAAACTATGATCTTACATTTAGAATGTCATTCATACTAAGTGTTAAGTTAAACATTGTTAAGTTTGAAGGTGTCTAACTGGATTACTTTTATGATTTCCAGGTGTTTAACAGAAGTTTAGCAGAGAGTTGCATTAGGTTGAGTCTCCATACTGTGTCCATAGTACACAATAGATTTGTAGACTATGGAGCGGTTTTAACAAAACTAAAACACAGGGGCTCGTTTCACAAAGCAGTCGCATCACAAACGAAGCCTAGTTGCCAATGGATACCATATTGAAGAGATACGTCGTCATGGCAACTGCGATTGGTCGCACTGTTCGACAGCTTCGTGAAACAGCCCCCCGGACAACTTGTACTACTTTGTACATGGTGGTATTTTAATAATACCTTTGGTGTTAGAGACTTAGGCGAGCTGTGATTGCTGATGATGAGAGTAGCTGCTCTCAAGAACTCATATAAAATACTATGTATAAAGTTGTTTTGTTGTCTGACCTTATTGGGTTGGAAATCCCAGCTTCTCCTGTGCCAGTCCACTTGTGACATGTTACTGGGCCGTGGTGGAGTTGAAGTTGGTAGGGATATGTCACTGGTGCTATCACTAGTGTACATCCCTGTCAGGAGTTTGAGACGGTTCCCGGGAGCTATACCGCTCTTCCCTCGTAGGGCACACAACCACCAGCCATCTAAGCCCTCCGTGTTCTGTTCCACTACAGTCAGAATGTCACCCCGTCGGAATGCAAGCTCATCGGGAGACTCAGCGATGTTATCATACAGGGCTTTGGCTAAGAAAGTCTGAGGAAAGATAGAAAAGAAAACAATGTTGAAGTTACGACAAGAAAAGCTTTTAACCTAAAAAACAACAAATATATTAAGACACTGCACGCAATGTTAGCAAAGTGCATACATATTGCTTTCAGGAAAAACTATCTTATCTGACAGCTAGATTTTCTACACACAGGGAATATGTGTACCTTCAGACGGATATACATGTACAATATATGAGCAACATTTATTAACTAACAGGAAAAGTTTAAATATCACAAAATTGAACCAAAAAAAACAAACAAAAAAAACAAACAAAAAAAACATACCATACGTGACATTTTAACCACAAATATTCAAAACACTGAATCCATTTTGTAAATAATCCAGGGCTAAGTGGACATTTGATGTAATGGGGCTATTTAAACTAGACGCAAGAAACAACATGTACAGGCAATATCATAGATCTCTACTCTGTGCATGTATTGTAGTTGTGATGAAGTTTAAAAGAGCAATTGATAGCTCGCAGGTTTGTAGCCGTGTCTCGTTGCACATCTTTAACATCTGACATTCTTAATACCACATCATTATTCGAAGTATTAGAATTAATGTACAGTGTGGCCCATCTGTTATCCCACATATGTTGAAATACAAGATATGTACACAGAACATAAGGCCGCAGACATAAGCTATGTGTATGCAAATTTGTTTTAGAGGACTTATACTGTATGATACATGTCAATGTCATGCAAATTGCATCTGTCCTTTGATAGAATCCCTTACATGTATCTCATTAATACACTTGTTATTAATGTCCATGTAATTTCACAGGTTTATCCTTAAATGTATTAAAAGCAATGTATAGATTTGTTACATATTACGTAAAACACACAATAAAGCCTAATATCCATTGAAGTGGGCGGCCAATTCATAAATTGGTCCAAATTTGACCATTTACAGAAACATTAAATTACAGACTTCCTGTACCTCCAAAGGGGTGTGAGCCATACCCATCCACCCCAATCCATAATTTCCCTCAAAAGAAAGATTTTTTTTTAGATCAATCTGACGTTGCAATTGACATCACTTGGAATTTACGCGCAAAACATTTCGGGGTATTGGGGGATGTTAACATAATTTTAAAATATGGCGGAAGAAATAATACTTTATCGAGAAGAAGACATAAAAGGTGTAAAGTTACCAGGAAAATGTGTGGATAAAAACAGGTTATGTCATTAATGTTTTCAAAAAGAGTTACATCTTGCTAAGTAAAGTATCCAGAAACAAAACCGCGAACTGAGGTACATTTTACCCAGAAAGCTTTGCGTAAATCTATGTGACGTCATCAGGCTCGGCGGTAATTGTCCCCTTTTGAGCATGCCAGAGTGTCTGTTCACAACAGATAAATGCTAGTTTGGAATTCAATTACTAAGATATGCAATGCAACAGGAATTCCTCGATATTTATGTACCTTTCCAATCCACATTTTGCGAAGCTACCAGCAGATAGAAATATACGTAGATGCAGGTAGTATGGTAATACAGATCATCCTAACATCTTAGAGCTGTCCACTAGTAAGGTATAGTACAGTACTGATACACAACATCAGCAAAATCCTTTAGTTTCTGACATTAAACCAACATCTAAAAATATTCCACAACTTCTGCCAAACCACAGGTCCTTTGCTTCTGAACATCACCTGAATATCTATAAACAACATGTATAATCCATCTATTGAAGACCGTATGGTACACACCATCTACAAATCATCACTCAAATTCACTTTGTTCTTTATCTGACAAGCTGGGTTGTAAACAGTGAATCTTGGATCCTCTTGTTCTTAGTGTTACCACACAACTCTTACCCCCTGCCATAAAGCTTTCAGGTGCCAGTAATGTGTTAAAATGGCCCTTGTAATGGGTTATAATCCCACCTGAACTGGCCCTCTAGTGTGTTAAATCCAGCACTTAACCTGGTCAGAGGAGAGCTTTTCTCACAATGTAAACCCTCAAACAAACAAAAAAAGGGGAGAGGAGAAAAAGGCCTTGTTGATCTCAACACTGAAATCCTTCAATAAACAATGTCAGGTGAGAGGGTTTTGTCCACAGTGGGAAACCCAGGAAACTTTCACTTACACAAGAACGGTTTTAACCGGCAAAAACAGAAATATGACAGCTTTCTGTTCCAATCAACAAACATTTTAAGTGATCATATACATGTAAGTGATTTCATTTTGCACTCACTTCCTGCATGAAGTTAACATTTGTTTCTCGTTGCACATTATGATTAACAATTTGTACCAAACAGTTTTGAATCAAAAGTTCATGTCAAAATTAATAACTTTAAGCTTACCAAGTGATTCAAACTTCATCAACTTCCTTACAATATGCACATGTACCTCTAAATATATTCAACAAGCTGCCAAATCTAAACTACATGTACATGTAAGCTCATTTTAAACTCCTTACAAAAGTGTTTTAGGGAGAGGGGGGAGGGGGTAAAAAGGGGAATTAGAATTTCACTAATGAACTATGCCAACTTGTCAATGAAGCTAAAATATATCAATGGTAACTTACATAATGTACATGTAAAGTCGGGTTATTTAAGTCCCAGTCTAAAACGTTTCTAGTACCTGAATATATCTCACCCTTAAGTTCACTAAACTTCAAATTCTAAAAATCCTTTGAACTTGTGAAACTTAAGTGTAAAATTGATTGACCTACAGCCTTACCTGGTTAGTATGGGCAGTGATAGATCAAGTTTCTCAGTTATGACCCCAAGTGTGTATTCAAACAGACACCTTATGACTCAAGCTTGAGAGGCAGGTACAGAGTATATGTTTTGTAAGCCGTGTCCTTGATACCAGTGAGTGGCTGGAAGCTGACTAAGCTACTCAGATCACTTTTACCCATCAGTATCTATGTGGGGAAATCACTTCATACACGATGACTAATGCTAATAATGGCATTGGTCATTGGTCAAGGATGTCCTTCACTACAAGTGGTCAGTCACTGGTCAAAACTTGAACAATAGAATAACATGAACTACATGTATGTATCTATTGATCAAGCGGTTAAATCGATCAATTTTATAAAACCATGATATCGGTTTTACCCATCAGTGACTATGAGGAGAAATCCTTTCAAATGATGAGTAATGCTAACGATGACTGTGTGTTTGTCAAGATTATACTTCACAGATTTCAAGTAGTCAGCCGCTCTACGCAATATGAACAACATGCTAGTGTGAACTACATATCTATTGAATAAAGGTTTAAATCAATAACTTTTGTAAAGGCATGACATTAGTTTTACCGCTCAGTATCAATGCGGGGAAATCATCAAAATGACCAGTAATGCTACTAAGCTCTTGTCAGTCGTCAACCTAATGAAATATCATAGGTTTGGTTTGTTACAACAATTTATGGGGTATAAAGGTCTAAATGATATACCTCTTTTTAACACAATTAGAAACTTGTCTCCATGGTTATTTTAGACAAGAAGATTTTCCCTGTGCCCGTGTGTTTTAGTGATCATAGATATATAACAATGACCCTCTATTGGTCAAGATTGTACCTTATTCCAAGTGGTCAGTCATTGGTTTTGGGCTAACATGAACAGCATGCATCTACTGAATATATACAGGGTACATGTATGACATCAGTTTCATCCGTCAGTAACAATATAGGGAAATCACATCATATATCATGAATATACCTGATGACTAATGGCAGTATTGAGCCTGTACTGGTCATGTGCTTCACTTCAAGTGGTCAGTCAATGGACGCAGATTTAAACAATACTCTAACATGAAATATATGCTGAGAGTTTAAATCCATCAATGTTATAAAACTGTGACAGTATCAATATGGAGAAATCATTAAAAATATTGACCTACATGTACATGGACAGTATATTGGTCAACATTGTCATGGACGATAAGACTAACTAGACATATCTATGGTTGAAATCAATACATATAACTATGGCCTAGTTAATCTATCTGTGAAGGGAACAGAGCAACACACTTTCTTTGTTAAGGCAATTGATCAAATATCCTATCCAATTGATTTTATATCTGCTAATCTAACTGCTGGTGTCACTTGGGTATTTATATAGATTAGTGATATTAATAATAATAAACTGATATTTACATGCTACTGTGATTTTCAAATGAATATAACAGCCACAGATAATTTCAATGAGAAAATAAGCTAGTCCTTAGTCCTAAGTTCATTCACAAATCACAAAATTTTTGAGTATTTTCATTTTTCTACTTATACAGTACAAGCCAGGTCAACGAAGAATGACAAATAATTTACATGTATGTCCATGTACTTGTCCTAGCTAATATTTATGAACACTAAAACACACGGGCACAGGGAAAATCTTCTTGTCTAAAATAACCACGGAGACAAGTTTCTAATTGTGTTAAAAAGAGGTATATCATTTAGACCTTTATACCCCATCATAAATTGATATTATGATATAAAAGTAAACCTATGATATTTCACTGTCCTAGTTATAAAGATCCCTGCTGTCAGATAATGCTCTTTCTGTATGGAAGTCAGTACTTTCAGTAAAATAAAAATAAATTAAAATTCATGCATAATAATTGAATATTTCAGGAAATATTCAGAAAACCGTGGAGCTATACATGTACATGCCAAACATCAACGTCTATTTTTTTTTACATCAAACAACAGATGCTTAGTGAGCAAAAATAAGTTGACGAAGTTTAAAAATTAGAGCCATTACCTCTTAATGAAGGGCATGTGGTACTTGCATGTACAAGATCAAAGGGTGGTTATTAAAAACTATTTTAATTTATGATTGATTTCTGGTCAGTAGTTACATGTAAGGATTGCATTGCCCTTGGCTCCCAAGGGTGGAGCTGGTAGGAGGGCAATAAAAAAAGTGAACCAAGGTCCATAAAAGTGAACCAAGGTCCATAAAAGTGAATCAAGGGTGGTTATTAAAAACTAATTGAATGATTGATTTCTGGTCATGGCTAAATATAGGATACATGTACCTTTAATACTGCCCTTGGTGCCCAAGGGTGGAGCTGGCAGGAGGGCAATAACAGAAGTGAATCAAAGGCCATAATTACATCATTCAATCCATCTTGGGAAGACCGAATGAAAGGAAGGGTTCTAATCAGTTATGAAATATTGATGATGAAGTTCATGTCATCTGTTTAAAGATTGAAATCTGATGAGAAGCTGGACTGATGGTGTAGATTAGAGCTTTAATCATCCCTGGTTGTGCCATCAGGATGCTGCAAGACCAGCTATCCAGATGGTAATACAAACCAATGCTCTGCTCTGCACTTAACTGCTGCTATAAATTCCACCTTATTCAATAGCCAGATGGTCCAGTATCAATAAATATTGAAGCAGAGCAGAAAGGATGTAACACACTTTTATGAGTTTCCGTCCAAACAAAGGTCCCAAGTAGAAGTTACATTTATCTGTGGAGGCAAGCTCTTTAAAAGAGACCAAAGTGAAATGTACTCTACATACATTACATGTATGTTTTTATTCCATTAGCAACTTTATTAACTTTATTTATTTCATTTACACAAGATAAATTTCAATTGCCTAATCTTTCATTTTATAGAGGCCTCAAGAACTTAGTATCTTAGAATCTTAGAATTTCCACTTATAAGATTAATATAATTGTAAGAGTGACATTCGAAGAGTGACATGAAGTACATTTTACCCAATATTTTGGTTAATTAAAACAAAATCATACCCTGTCAACCATCTGTCCAAATAATCATAATTATCTAAACTAATTAAATATGCTATTAAATTTTGATTGTTGGGTTCCATAAAAAATATTGAAATGCATACATGTAACTAAAAGACTAGATACAGTCTAAAACTAAGAATAGATCAAGAAAATGAAGAAAAAAAAAAAAAAGAAGCCAATATTTTTAGTGGAGTCAGGGCATGAATTGAATGTATTTACCATGAAATAACTGAGTTGTACCTTGTTTATATAAGCTTAAGTGGAAAGTAAAAAAGATGTTAACTTGAAGCATGGTTTGAACAAACTGTGAAAGTCAGACCAGTGTCTTGTCCCAAATTTGTTTTTCTCTTGAATAAACACCAGCTCACACAAGGCTAAACCTGGGATATATCCGTAAGTAAAGAATGTCACATTTTTTTGACAGTATCTCTATTTACCCAAACGGATGAAATAGAGATCGTCTCATCTACATGTATGATGTGCTACGGGTACAATGTATCTCGTAATAAAATATAAACTTTTTATGTGATTTCCTTTTGCACTCACTTCCTGCATGCAGTTTTTTCTCTTTATACAGCTGTTACGATTGACAATTTGTACCAAATACTTTTAATGAATCAAATTCAATGAATCAAAATAAATAACTTTTAGCTTATCAAGGCATTCCAATTTCAACTTCATGAGCTTTTTTAAACAAAAAAAAGGCTGATTTTGATTATGCAATAATGAAATCTTTACAACAAGAATGGTTATAATAAGGTGAAGAATTACTTCTGAAATAAAAACCCTCGAGCTTGATGTCTAGGATTGTGCCCTTGGGAAATGGGCAAGATCGGGTATTGGTAATGAAAGGAAAAAAATCCTAAGCTTTACTTCCTGGTTAAGCAATATTGAAAGCGATGTTTGCTCAATAAGGAAGTCAAGTTTATGATTTTACTCTTTTTATTCAACGACAATCGTTTAGTTTTTTAAGGTACTTCAAATTCATAATTTCACTTGACAATCAGAATTTATGAAAAAAGATTGAATTTTGGTGGCTCATGCCACTTGAATTTAAATATCTGGCCAACCCCTTGGACTGAAAACATTTAGACCGTCAATTGGGTAAATAGTAGGCTGAGTGATATGAAGTGGTTGGTCATGGTGGAATTAAGACTGGGCAGGATCTGTCAAGGATGAGTAGTGGAATAAACTAATTAGGGTACATCTGGAGGGTAACATATGTCTGCTGAAGTACTCAGGACATCCATGTGGATCAGGGCATGTCAGTAGGGGGAAGCACATGGGGTAGATTTCAGCCCTCTAGGGCGCTGGGCAGGTTGATGCAAATATCGTCTGACTGGATATAATGTACCAGAAAATGTTAAGAACACTGTCACGCCCTGAATATTTAGATAGATATTGAATACGAATTTTACTTCTGTGTGTTTTGCAATAATTACTTTAAAATACTAGAACAACTTAACGGTAAAATATTTTTAACTGCTTTTTCAAACTCTTTGGCTCCATGCAAAAACGGGATGCATTTGTATGAAGTTGCAAGAAGTTTTTGTGATACTTTATATTTAGCAGTTTATGTTAATGCATAATTTTATTTAATAGAACAGCTAACATGTATGCTATGTCCTGCGGCCATATCAACTTGACACAGGTGTGAATAATCTGCCAACACCAGGTAAATAAATACTAACTCTATAGGATAAGTTGAGGGATAACACCTGGATGATATAAGTTTATGAACATCACATGGTGTCAATACCTGCATCAAGTATACTATTTCTACAGTAACTAATATATATACAGTGTACATAATGCAATAGCAAAGTGACTCTAAATTCAACAAACGCATATTGACAATCTCAATATTTCAACCAAGGTATGTTTGTCATCTTCAGGAAAATATACCTTTGTCGAAATATTGAGATTGTCAATATGCGTTTGTTGAATTTATTCGGAGTTACTTTGCTATTGCATTATGCTAAGCTATTCAGTGGATCAACAAGTTAACATATACATGTAAGCCAACTTGATTTGAGGATTTAGCTGGATTAAAGACAATCACTAATTAAAGACATTGCTGTGTTTATCTGGCTCCGTGGGAAGTACATTTATAAACAATGAGAGTTTTCATTCATAGTTTATTTATGGTTTGAGGTAATATTTCTACAAAAGAGAGAAACCAAATAAATTAAGCAAAGTATTATGTAATTTTAACTTTGTGATACATAAGTATATACTTAATTGCACAAAAGGATTCCAGAAAATTCTACTGATCAAGGCTAAGCTCCTGTCAGTCGTCAACCTAATGAAATATCATAGGATTGGTTTGTTACAACAATTTATGGGGTATAAAGGTCTAAATGATATACCTTTTGTTAACACAATTAGAAACTTGTCTCCATCGTTATTTTAGACAAGAAGATTTTCCCTGTGTCGTGTGTTTTAGTGATCATAAAAATATATACTTAATTGCTAGGTTGATTCATTGATGTTTAACCTGTACTCATTCAAGATTGTTTAACTTACTAAAGCAGCGTTGCCAGGTTTGTTGGGGGGAGAAACTAGGCTATTTGTCCAGAGAAAACCTCCCAAATTCGGCCAGTACCTCTACAAAAATAACACTTGCAACAACCACAACAGCCAACAGTAGACAAATTATTCAACAAGGCAATTTGAGATTCGAAATAGGCTTATTGTAGATGATCAAATCTGTCAATGGCATTTAGAAGTTGAAAGGTTACAATAATGATGTAAGAACTACATCGAAACGTCGCCACCCAATAAACCAAGAAGCTGTTATCCATAAGTAATTCTTCACCTTATTATTGTAGATGCACAAGAGTGTATTCTACTTTGTGAGACACATGGGTGGTCCTAAAAACCAACAGGGAGGTGTCTTGATCTGGGTCTGTTTAAATTGCACCAGTTAACCAGTGCCTAATTTACACAATGTTTCTTTGTCAGGGTGTCCCATAAGGGATTTCTATTACACCAAATCCCCCTAGGCCTGGGCTGGATATGCCTTTGAACGCCGAAACACTTTGAATAGGTTATTTGACCAAACAAATTATTCCCCCCTGCCTAGTGCAAATAAAAGGGCAACAGGCCTTGGGGGGCCAATGTACCCCGCATGTAAGGTGTGCAAAGAGATATGTTTGTATCTTATAGAATTGTGGATTGTATGCAGGTGAGAAGAGTCAATACAAAGATGGTAATCAAGTGAGAAAAACAGATTCCTTTTTCATCGTTCTCATGAAATTGGTGGAGCATACAAGCATCTTTTGAGAAAAAATGTGTCAACTAGACAATTTTTTTTATTGTCAGTTTTATTAGTTTACTACGAACTTTTATAAGTCAAAAAAACTACCAATAGTCCAATTACATGCTAATGCTGAACGTACCACAAAGCATTATGGTTATTGGGACAAAATTCATCAAATGTCCAAAAAGTAGATCAGGATCAATCTTTAAATCAATGAATATGAAAGCCAATCAATTAGGGGATAACCGTGTTGAATTCGAGGATCTGAGGCGGTTAATGCTTGATTTAACGGTCGCAAATTTAGTTTTACCGGCGACGCGTTAGCGGAGTCGGTAAAACGGGTATTTGCGACCGTTAAATCAAGCATTAACCGCCTCAGATCCTCGAATTCAACACGGTTATCCCCATTCTAATCCAAATCCACAGTTACATTCCGATAAGTTCGTTCAAACTGACGAAAGGAAAGATTTAAATGTAGGTCAGCTTTCGGAGATTCCCCAACATTAGCCAAGTCACTCCGTCAGCCAGTGATACATCCGCACAATATAGTTTCTTCACAACGTAAAAATTGGTGCAAATATCATATTATTTTATTTACTTGTAATTTAGGTTTTAATATGTACAAACAAAAAACAAAAAAACAGTGGGTTGATGCGTTTAGACGACATTTATTCATTTACCCAAAGAACGCTGGGTTCAGTTGCTAGGTAGTGTGAAAGAGTTATCCCCCTTTACGACCTAGTTTTAACTCGGACAAAAACAATGAATAAATAAAATCGTTCTTGTGTTCGTTGGAATCTGTGATTTTTAATTGATTTTACAAAGATTGTTTCAAACCAACTTTACTGCTTCAGATTCTACTTCACGACTTCAGGGCGCTGCCTCCAGCTGATCAAGTTCGTCGCTTTGAAGAACACGAAAGCGACGGACCTCGCCAGAAAACTGGCCCCCTCTCTCGATGGACCATCTCGGGCGAACTGTCCTGCTTCCTCAGCGGACTCCCCTGACGGAACACCGAAGACTACACAAGCTGCGCCATCGTTGACCGTATCAAGGCAGTGAACGCGCGAAGATTCAAATTCAACTATTGTATCCATAATTTCAGAGTCCGAATTCAATTTTAAGGATTCAAGGGAAATTATGAAATTTCCCATTTCGCACTCTTCATCGCTGGACTAATGTGTCTCGCTGTCAGCTGTAGCCGCCATGATTTCTTCTACATAGCAACCGCAGCGACGCGTAGTAATACCGATTAGTGAAACGATGGAACACAATTTGCGGCATATAAAGCTAAATTTATATGTCTCAAATTATCTGACGTTAGCCAATCAGAATACGCTAACACATTTATTTGGATTAGAATAACGTTTTACCTGTAACACTTAGAAATGATTTGATTCTGTTGATTGGTTTACTACATGGTAAGTTCATTCAATGCCGTTTTCAATATCATTTCACTAATATAGCGACATTGCCAAGTTAATTAACTCTTTGGCAAGCGCCCTGGCAACTCTCCCAGATAGGGAGATCAAGTGAATTTTTCACTTACAAAATTGTTCAATATTACTTTGGACTGAGTCAGATTCAAACCAGCGCCTCATAAAGGGAAGGATTATTGTTCTGCTGGTTAAGCCAGAGGACCCCCCCCCCCCCCCCCCCTACTTCATGTAAGGAATGCTCCCCTACTTAACAAGGTAGTGTGGTTTTGTTCAAGATTAATAGGTCTATCCCACTGTAAATTACTTGAGAGGGAATAACTAAGATCTGATAGGAGCCAGCTCACAGATCTGCAGTGATTACAGGCAAAGAGAATAATAGACTGGCAAAAGGTGAAGCTTGTTAGAGGTAATCTCTGAACCCGCCAAGTAGTAAATTTGTTAACAGCTATTGTGTAAGTCTACAAATCTCAGCAATAAATCTGCTCATAGCTGCTTTGAAAAGTCTCCACATAACACTGTGGCAAATCCGACTGTTCACACAGTATTTACTTGTAATAGCTTCCACTGAACAAAGACTGTCATTATGAAGGATGCACCATTCAGTAAAGTGATAAAAACCTTCAACTAAGGCCAACACAGGACAGCAATCAGCTTGCATTCTTAAAATACTTGCGACTGAATGCAACAAATAGGGCATGTACATGTAAGCTTCTTTCTATACAAATGTATTTCCCAGACAGTTTGTGTTATTTAGAAGCTTTTTATGGAACATCATTGAATTTTATGCTTGATGTCACAAAATGAACACCATACATGTATTGCAATGAACAATATGGAGGCTCTTTCTCAACAAACAACATTGGTGACAGAAATTTTTTGGCTTCTTAAGATACATGTATGTACTTAGCTTCACAATTTATAAGTATCTTAACACCATTATCCGTAGCCCAGAAATCTGGGCTCTGCAAATTTCTATTTTTCTCTCGGTAGGGTGACCAGACACATTACCAGCCATATAATACCATTCGCCCTAGTTGATAATCCGGGCTACATTATCAATTATATATGCTCAATGTATTTTGTTGACAAAATACTTCGTAACAAAACGTTGTTGAATAAACTGTACATTATACATGTATATATATATATAAGATTTTCACTGTGCCCGTGTGTTTCAGTGTTCATAAAAATATATATAGGCGCCATGTGCACTTTTTAGAAATCTACTTCTTTGACCTAAAATCCACTAATATAGCCTGCTCTATAATTGTAAGTGAAGCGCTATTTTCCCAAGGTAGTTTAACCTGCCCAATGTAAATACCATATGTCTCACTCTTGACACCAGGGCCACCAGAATATATGTCACAAGGCAAAAAAAAAAAATCCATTGAAGAAAAAATTGTTGATTATGTAACTTTTTAAACAAATTAAACCCAAGTTGTAACCTTCCAACTTCTAAATGCCATTGAAACATTTAAACCCAGATGTTCGGAAGAAAAAAATCTGTCTGAACTCCAATGCCTATGGTGAGCATCCAACAGTGATAACTTCACACCAGAAAAAATAGCAATCTTATTTATATATATATGCATAACAGCTATATCAATTAGATCTACCTATTATGCCAACGTTTATGCAAAAACTATTCCAGTCAACTCTTACAACCAAAATAATTAAGGCATCACCACAAAGTAAGATTTAATGAACAACATGAGCTTTCCTTCCTGGAGAGGGGAATGTCCATGTACAATTTCTGTTTTGCATTTCCACTTTTGTAAAATGTATGTTTCTTTGTAGATTTCTTTATTGTTTAAGGTCTAGTAAGGTCTTAAAGAATATCCCATGGTTTCACTTGTGGGATATTGTTCAGCTGACAGTCAGTTTATTGAGAGAGGAATCTTACCTTTGGTGTACATGTTAGGGGTATTTTGATAGCACGCCTAATTCTTCATTGATCAACTCCTACGCCAGGGTCACTTTAACAAGTGATTGATTGATTGGTGTTTTACGCAGCGGTCAAGATTATTTCACTTATATGGCGGCGGAAACTGGGCTCTGTGCCCGGAGGAAACCCACGACCTTCCGCTGGTAACTGGCAACCATCCCACATAGTTTAACAAGTGAATAAGCAATGTTATATCAGTGGGCCACCTACATGTACATGTAGTTTGTAGGTCCCTTCTTATCCCCCAAATAATGAGAATACCCTTCTAAGAGTTAATAACCTATTACAGTTTGAAGGATGCCTGTCAAATACAGTTTTTAATGTGAATGACATTTAACTTTTTCTCATATGTTAAATACCACCCACATAACATCGTCAACTGTCTCCCAGGTCTTAGAGCAAAAGAACAAACATATATCTACATGCTAATGACCCAACTTAATGTACCAGCGCTTCGTTATATAGGAGACAGTTGATTGGGGCAAAAAGGTTATATTTAAAAGTCTAAATTTTAAGTGGATATTTGACAATACAATATTAGGGAAGGGAAAGCTTTGTTCATACTCCTACATGTACATTCAAACTTGTTCTTGATCACTGTAGTGTACAGGATTTAGATACGGTAGTAAAATAGTCCCTATAAATTTTACATGTATATCTTGGTGGTAAGTTATCCTAAAACACAGATTTAAAGTATTGCGAGCCACATGGTTGTAGTCTCTTTTAATCCCCCAAATAACGAGTAAGCATTTGATAATACAATATCAGGAGAAAGCTTTGAACACTGGGCACTTCAATCTCATGTATTCCACCAATGGGTCGCGGGTTCGAATCCCACTCAGTCCAAAAATTGGAAAATTTTCTGACTGGGTTTTCACTCGAACGACCTATGTGGGATGGTTGCCAGTTACCAGCGGAAGGTCATGGGTTTCCTCCGGGCACAGAGCCCGGTTTCCTCCCACAATAAAACTGGCAACGCCGACATATAAGTGAAATAATTTTGAGCGCGGCGTAAAACACCAAACAATCAATCAATCAATCAATCAATCTCATGTAGGGAGCCTCCGTGGCCGGTAGGTAGAGCGTTGGATGCTCAATCCGAAAAGCCTTCCACCAATGGGTTGCGGGTTCGAATCCCACTCTGTCCAAAAATTGGAAAATTTTCTGACTGCGTTTTCACTCGAACGAGCTATGTGGGATGGTTGCCAGTTACCAGCGGAAGGTCGTGGGTTTCCTCCGGGCACAGAGCCCGGTTTCCTCCCACAACGCCGCCATATAAGTGAAATAATCTTGAGCGCAGCGTAAAACACCAAACAATCAATCTCATCTTTAAAGTTCTAAATGATATACTTCTTTTTAACACAATTAGAAACTTGTCTCCATGGTTATTTTAGGCAAGAAGATTTGTGTTTCAGTGTTCATAAATATACAACGTAGCAGATGTCTCGGAAGAGAAATAGGTTTCAGTTCATTCAACACAGCTTCCAAATGTCTTTAGAGATGGTCAAATATCCAGATCATGCCACTTTTAAGTCTGTTAGAGAACTGGATGGCATAGTTACGTCTGTGTTTTAGTATAATGTCTATATGTACCAAGATGTCAATTTTGTTCGCTTCTAAAGTGTGTACAATGGGCAAGAACAAGTTCGTACTTTGCATATACATGTATGTGTGTGCAAGCGTGTAAAATACTTTTATCAGCTTTTCTAAGAGTCTAAACTCTAACCATTGTGTTAACATTTCTTACATGGTATTACATAGGGCTAGTTGAAATATGCATGGGCACCTGGTCACATGTGGGAAAAGTCTTGACATTAAACAGGCCAATATAGGTCTGAGGGCCAGCTGTGTCATCACATTGTCCAATATTACATAGGATTAGCCCAGGGTAACAATAGAGAGTATATGTTAGGAGCTACCATTGTGGAAAAGACAGAAAGTCTAGCCAGGTCATCAACTTTACTTTGAAAATAACCAGGCCTATAAAATAAAATATCTGACTTTGACACAGTTAAAGGTTAAAATTAATGACCCACAGAGGACAAATAATGTGTTGTAAGAGCCATTGTTCATGACTTTACAAAGGGATCCACTGGGAATAAAGCAATAGAAAAGGTTTTATTTACCCTATATATTGGTTTACAAAACAATGAATTAAACTATTATTACAAAAGTTCTCTCTTTTATTGTAACATGGGATTTAATTGACAAAAAATAGGCCCACTACCTTCGCTTTCAAATGACTAATATCCTTATAAAGACAACATTGAACACTATTACTTGGTCTTGTTTCTAAATTTGAGATAATCAGAAAATAAAAGGACACAAAAGCAAAAATGGTGGGTGTCCGGACAATGGCTCAAAATGGACTCAATCTAATTTTACCCTGCAATACTAAGGTCAATGTTTTATTGTTGATTTTTTCACCGCACTTGGAATTATTTCACTTATATGGCTGCGTTGGGAGGGAGGAAAACAAGCACTTTGATCAGAGAATCGGTCGACGAGTAGGCCTACACCACGTACATGTAGGGCCATCAAGGGAAAAATCCACTCAGAAATTGATCATTCTCCTTGGACTGAGTGAGATCAGAGACTTGTGTAGAGCCTGAGGTTCTGAGAAAGTATGGGTTTGCTGAGAAGTGAAAAAAAGTCCCTGCTAAGGTAAATAAAGGTATATGTAATGATAAACACCAGTCAAAAATTACTTTTATACGTGTATGCTTGGTAAATTAAGTTTATACGTGTATGCTTGGTTTTAAGAGGACATCTTCCAATTAATGTAATCTTTCTGGCATATTTACATGTATATCAAAACAAAACATGATTTGTGATAAACTAAAATGATAATTACTTGACAGGCAATCAATTGCATCTTTCTGTATTTACATGATGTATCAATAACAATTTAACTTATGATAAACTACTATACGATAATTACTTCAAAGAAATCTCCATGTAATCATCACCGTTTGATTGACGAGCTATCTTATAACGAGTTATTAATGACACAGTTTGTAACAAGTATGCCATGATATTATATTACAGGCATGCAGTAAGGAATTCTAAATATAACAACAACAACACCACCTGCCACTCCTGTTATACATGATGACAGTGTCTAAGTTAATATGACCTGCTTGTCCTGTCACATATATCCTCAGCCCATCCTATCTATACCTGATACTCTAACAACCAAATAAGGTTTCCCCTTTCCTGACACCTTTATGTGTAGACAGGATATTGTGTCCGGTAACACATTGGAAATTTTAAAATAGGCAGTGTAATACAACTCTTCATGACATGATCATCTTAGACTTCAGCCAAACTCTTACATGTATCTATCTTTAACCCAATGAAATTCATTGTGTTAAATACAATGACCTATGGCTACAAAAGTCTACATTAATACTATTAGAAACTATTATTTTAGTCAAGAAGATTTTACCTGGGCTCGTGTGTTCATTAATAAAGTTTGGTGATTGGTAGATGTTTTACGCCACACAAGATTATTTCACTACATGGTAGTGTTGCCAGGTTTAGTGGAGGAGGAAACCGGGCTCTTTGTCCAGAGGAAACCCTGACCTTCTGCCATCCCATATGCCACTCAAATTGATAGAAAGTCAAAAAGTTATTGAAAATAGTATCGCAGGCTTAAATATATCCTTGAATCAGAAAACGTATATCTTTCAATATAAAATTAAATTAAAAAAATCCTTGAAAATAGTATCGCTGCCTTGAAAACCTATCCTTGAATCAGAAATCAATATAAAATTAAATTTAAAAAATCCTTGAAAAGAGTATCGCAGCCTTAAAAACCTATCCTTGAATCAGAAATCAATATAAAATTTAATTAAAAAAATTCTTTAAAATAATATGGCAGTCTATACGTTTCAATATAATATAAACACTAAAATCCATCCCACATATGGACGTAGCATTATAAAGTCAATGGGGGAGACAGGTGTGGTGATATATCTACAGGACAGTTCTAAATAAATGCAGCACCTGTCAACCCACTCAGCACATGCTGCTGTACTGATGACGTAATTCGTCTGGACACAAATAAAATAGATGACCCCAACACAGTTTAATATAGGTCATTTTACATGCAGTTTATTGTTTGATTGTGTAGTGTTTAAGGTGACACCCAAGAATTTTTCCAACTTTATAAGGCAAAAAAACAATAATCCAATATAACTCCCATATTATGTAACCAGTGATGTTGAAAATAGTTTGCGACACACCTTCTACCCATAAGGTATATACTTAGAAAAAATTGTGCAGATGGAATCAAAACTTTAGAAGTTATGCAGCGGAAGGGAAAGCGGACGCCCGGACTGCCGTCCTGCCGGACGGACGGAGATGATACCATAATACAGCCCGCTTTCCAAGCCGGGCGTATAAAAACACTATAACCTGGCTGATAATCTTTTGTAGAGGAGTACATGTATCAGGAAAAAAGTGGCATTAGCTGCTAAATTTCGAAATTTTGTCATAAATTCTGATTATCTGTGTCAAAACGGTTTGAAGTTCATGGAAAAAGTAAATCAAAATGACTGACGTTGGAATAAGGAAAACCCCACAAAAATAACAGAAAATTTCAAAATAACCTCTTAATGGAAAAATATAAACATTTTGGGCAGCTCATGAGACTTTAAGCTATTAAGACAAAGCGAGAATCTACACTGGTCCCCTACCTTGCTGAAATAGGTTACTGGCTGTACAAAACCCATGGTAAATCCGAACTTTAAATCTCTGCTTTCATACACATGGCTAACGCTTGTGGCATCAGACAAAATCTTTCAAACCAGCCATTTCTGAGACTGGCCTAGGAAAAAGAGCTCTGATCGGGTTTAAAGTGCACCTCATAGAGTATAAGTAACAAGTAGGATTGTTACGACTGTGGGAGAAATGAATGAAACTCATAGAGACTTGTTAATATCTACCATTCGGATGTACACTGTAAGTCATTTCCTTCCACGTCTTAGTTAACCGCGTAAATATTCTTGAATTATCCCAACAGAGCTGCTTAAATGCATTTATATATGGGAAACCAGCATCTTGACTTCTGTTTATAGTACTGTCCCGGATCTACAGCTGATAGTGTATTCATTCATTGAAACAATTAAGGCATTAATGATTATAGCACTTGGAAGACCTTAAACAATTGACACCAGACCTACACATTGCTTGGTAGCTGGTACAGCATGGGGCAAAATGTAAGGGAGATAGCCCTGAGAAGAAGGGAGAATAATACATAGACTTATGTTGATTGGCAGATAAATATTCATTGTCAAAGGTCAAAATTTATAAAATTTACTTTTTCCCAAATTTTTCTTCATCACGACACATTCTGTTTTATTGACAAAAAGTTATTGTTTTACTGACAAAAAGGCATGTTTACAGTAGAGTTACTTTATTGGAGGAGAAAACCAGATTCTCTGACCGGCGGAAAACCCTAACTTGGTCATGTAGGCCTACCTCAGTACCTGGCAACTTCCAATCTTCAAAGGGAAAACCCCTCTGACCATTTCTTGTGTTATTGTTTTAGGTGGTTTGGTTTGACACACATAGACATTTTTTTTTACAATAACACCAGCTTTGTGTTTTTTTTAAGAATTTTTCTGCAAATACTTGTTCTAGTTAGGTTGGATACTGTCAACTGCTGCAGACAAAAGCACTTCTCTTGGGTTGTTTTCCAGCAAAGAAGCTGTCTGATTAGGGATTTGAAGCCTTTATCATCCTAACAAAAGCTTCCAAACCCTTAATGACCTAAAAGGACATAAAACTTAGAGGAAATGGCTTGGAAAGATGACCCACCCATTTCTCTCTGCAGGAAGAAGTTTTTCAAAAAGGGCTATAAAAGATAGGAGTGTATCAGGGTGGGTGGAAGGGGTCAAGGGAGGGGCAGGGTAGCTGACTGGCCATTTAGTCGTTGGAACTGGATGATCCACAAGCATGGCCACTTAGCCGAACACTCACAAAGGATTTGAGTAGAGCATACATGTCAATCATAGGCCTGATGGTAGAGATGCAAACAATGGACAGTTAGGGGTCAGGATTAGTGTTAACTGTAGTGATCTGGTCAATACTGATCCCTCAGAGTAACTTGACCCAGGGTGAGTAATGACCACTGGTCAGTTGACTTAACCCTTACTGATACACATACAATTACTGAATTCATCAATCTCAACCAGACACCAAGGCAATCATACTCGAGTGCAATACAATCAATCTTAACTCCTATTCCATAATTCCCCAAATCAAATTTCTAGTCTTCTAGAATCTAATTTACAAAAGGTTATGTAACAATTGCCACAGGATTACATGAAACAATTGCATCATATAATCAGATATTAGATTCCAATTTCAAATAACATTTATAGCACAAACTCTGGATATTTTATCAGCTTACATTTTGATTGATTGATTGAGGTTCTACATCGCTCTCTGTCCAGAGGAAACTATCAAACATTGGCGAGCAGGTGGTAACTCTGTCATAGAAAAATCCACTAAGAAATGTTTCACTTTTTATGTTCCTAACATGGTCTAATACCATTTATGCATTACCAGGCACTGCAAAATAAGAAGCACAAAACATATCTTAGGAGAAATCTTTAGAGTGTTGGGTCCTTTCAATTTCAATATCTCTCTTTTTTCAAATCACTAGAACCAATCTAAGTTAAGTTCAGGAGTTCAGATAAACTCTGCTTATTTAAAAGATGTGTACATTTATGTAGATTTCAATGTTAAATGGTGAGAAAAAGTCTTCTGGGTTTACTGATATGCTGATTTAAATTAACTGCCCCAAGCAAATGAATTTACCAGAGAGCAAAGACATCTTAGAACAAAATGAATCTCATGGCGTATATATACATGTTATAAAGGTTTAAACTTAGCCATGTATTCAAAACCCGGGTCAGTTTCAAGTAAATTCTGTTACAGGTGAAAAACTGCATTTTCAACCAAAATCTGTGCCTTGATTTAACTTTAATTTCACAGAAATGGTTTTCATTAACTCTAGGTCATATTTCTAAGAAATTATATTTTGTCTTCTTGGCACCCTATGGTCAAAATTAGACAACCAAGATATGGGAATCGGTTATTTTAGACACTCTGTTCTTTGGAAAATAGCATTAGACACCCCATTCTGTGGAAAGTACATGTATCTATTTTGAACACCCTATTTGCTGGAAAATAGCTATTTTGGTTGCCTGATTCTGTGGAAAATATCTACTTTGGATGCCCTATTCATTGAAAAATAGCTATTTTTGGATGCCCTATTCATTGAAAAATAGCTATTTTGGATGCCCTATTCATTGAAAAATAGCTATTTTTGGATGCCATATTCATTGAAAAATAGCTATTTTGGATGTCCTATTCTGTAGAAAATCGCTATTTAAGATGCCCTATTCTGTGGTAAATAGCAATTTTTGACACCCTGTTTTCAAATGCTGGCTGAATCTATCTATGCATGCATGCAAGCTTGTCAAAAAGTTATTCCAGTTCTGAAATACAAATCTCGTTCCATAATCCTTACGAGCCTGGATGTTTTGGAAAGGTAATTTAGACATACATGTAGAAATACATTATAAGAAAGTAATGAAGATTTATGACTGTTGAGGTTACATAAGAGGTGCAATGACTTCTTATGTTAAAATAGACAGCAGGAAGGGATAGTTTTGATTAAGTTTTTAGATTTATTTCTCCCTGTGATACCAGGGCAAACCAATCAACGTCTACTTTCAGCTAAAATTAGACAGAAATACATTAGCAGCTGTCATAAGCGGGAACAAGTCGTTAGGCTGGCAGAGCTTACATGTATATAGTACCAGGAGAACATGAAACTACCTCTGATACTACCCAGATCACTAAGCAAACTACGATTTTATGTAGGGAAATTAACTAATGGGTTATGGTGAAATTATACTTTTTACAGATTGTACATTTAATTATATGAATAAGAATCAATTAAATCCTCTAACAGCACTGCATGCTTCCTGTTTTGTCCGAATTTTTAATTGGACCATAAAGTATCAAGAAAACAAGATTTCTTCTTGCCAATATATATTTATGAGCACTAAAACAAACGGCCATGCCAAAGAGATTAGGATTTTGCATTCTCAAATAGACCCCTACGATTAGGAATCCAAAATTGTAACAGTTATGATTGATTAATGTTTAACACTACACTCACGATTATTTCACTCATATGGCGGCAATGCAAGGTCTAGTGGGGGAGGAAACCGGGCTTGAGTGAAAAATCCAATCAGACATTTTTCAATTTTTATTTGGTTTGAGTGGGATTTGAACCCGCACAGCGTCGATGGAAGACTTGTGTCCAACTGATTCATGGACTATCACTAACCCCCTCAGCCATCGAGGCCCCTTGTAACAGTTATGTGGAGCAAAATTTGGTTAATATCAGTTTATGAAATAAAGTCACACTGGCACAGGGATATTGTTCTCTTTCATGGTAACTCGAAGCTTACTCACAAATGTTAGTTACAACTTAATTGTTTTCGAGTTGGTAGGATTCAAACCTACGATTAAGTGATACAAGGGTTAGCTGTGATGCTTTCATGAACATTGCTTTACAAACTTTTACAAGCCAGACAGGTGTGAAGTCAGTGAAGATATAGAGTTCAGTGAGGCAATCTGAAAGTGAGTTTAGGAGAGGGATATGGGGAGACAAGAAGCAGGTTTAGTTTAGACAGCCTTGCCTAATTTACTAGGTATTCTGTGTCAGACTGAGTCATAACCCAGGCCTTTACCCTGTACGAAATCTCTGACAACAGGCCAAAGGTGTATAACCCTCCTTACTTGTGCAGGGTTGCAGATATATAACCTAAGCAAACACAGACTCTCTGGGAGGTATAATGCCTGTGTATATTTAATCTGTTTTACAAGTATCAACATGAATTGCTTAACGAGCCAATGTGATAGTGTGTGTTAGTTAAATCAAGAGAAAACATTTAAACCTCAACGATTGATAGATTGATGTTTTACGCCACACTTAGTACCTCAATGACAATTGACAAAAAAGGTGTTGGTAAGACTTTTAACCAATTCTACTCACTGTAGGTAAAGATGATTAATGTTTTACGCCACACTAACCTCAATGACAAAAAAAGTGCTGGTAAGACTTCTAATCAATTCTACTCACTGTAGGTAAAGATGATTAATGTTTTACGCCACACTTACCTCAACGTCAAAAAAGGTGCTGGTAAGACTTTTAACCAATTCTACTCACTGTAGGTAAAGATGATAGATTAATGTTTTACGCCACACTTACCTCAATGACAAAAAAGGTGCTGGTAAGACTTCTAATCAATTCTACTCATTGAAGGTAAAGATTGATTGATGTTTTACGCCACACTTACCTCAATGACAAAAAAGGTGCTGGTAAGACTTCTAATCAATTCTACTCATTGAAGGTAAAGATTGATTGATGTTTTACGATACACTCAAAGATTACTACCTCTACCTCAACTTCACAATTCTGAAAAATTCAGTACCGATTTAAAATTTAAATACCAGCAGTATCCTATTCTCAGCATGAATTGTTGTGCAGGTCTTTTTGGTGCATTTAGGGACAGTTTATCTAACTGCGGCAACTTACCAATTTCAAATTTTGACATTACGTCATTCTGGACATGTATGATTTTTGTGGATTTGGAGGGAAGTAACCTTCTCTTAAAAGAGTTTAACAGGAGTGAACTGGGTAGGAAGGCCCATGTATCATCTCCAAGTGATAGGGTACACCAGCAGGGAGGAAAACAAGGGGAAAGTTTATCTACAAAACATATGTGTAGACATTCATAGGTTTTGTTGTTTCCCATCAAACCACATGCTGAGGTACCTTTTCTTGTAAAAATTGGTCGAATGTTTGATGTTTAACACAACAGTTACACTCAAGATAATTTCACTTAAAAGGACGCAAAATAGACTTTATGCTCGGAAGGAAATCCCAAACTTTGAGTGTTTGAATAAAACCCTACTCAAAATGTAGCTACATGGATTGGGAAATTAAAAACAGAGGGAACTTGTCAGTTTCTCTCCAGTACAAAATATGACTTATGAATAGTAAAAAAAATACCAACAAGTCTTACAGAACGGAGGAAAAAATAGACTGATAATCCAATTACATTGTACATGTATCAAAACATTTTTTTCCTATGGAAATAAATAAGTAAATGAAGCCTGTAAACAAAAGGGCTTGTGTTCGAGTACCTAACAATAGAATAACTCTTTTCATCTGAATACATACGGGTGGCTCTATTAATACTGCAGCATGTACAGTAATTACATGCATTGATAAGGCATAAAAAGTTGTAGTTCGATAACAAAGAGAGCTATTCAATATTATAAGACATACACTGTATTATAGGCAGTTCTTCAGCTTCAACTCAAGAGAATGTATAACAAGGCTCTTAGGAATTTAAGATACTAGTTATTACAAGGCAAAATTTGAACAATTTCATGATTTTTAAGAAGGTTTTTCATAAATTTTGAATTCTGCTAAATACATATTTATTATAGACACACGAGCACAGGGAAAATTTTCTTGACTAAAATATACTACATGTAAATATATCAAATGTAATGTATATAATAATGACAATACATTGATCAGGGATTTACTTGACCCCTATAACCTGTATCTATGATCCCCATTTTGCCACCTGGATATAAGAAATGCAATGAGAGGGGTCCCATGATCTTGGGATGGAAGTAAAAAACTAGACTACAATGCCTATAAAAACACTGATTCAAGTTCCAACCCCAGAGTGGCATATCAATATTGGATCTAACTTTTTATCCGATGGGGGCCCTGGGCCCCAATATTGTTGGAAAAAGAGAAAACCCTTCTTTGGGCATGTAACTTTTTAATGAATGAGATATCTAATCTTATTTGGAACAAAGTAAATGAGTTCTGTGTTAAAAGGTTCAAGTTTCTATATATATGTTTAAATTTTTGAAAATATTTATTTAAATTGCAAGCTTCTGAACAGACAGTGATTAACATAGGAGCCTTTGCTCCTTCTGTCTGGAGTCCATGTACTTAGTTTTCTGAACAAGTTAAAATACTTTACATGAATACTTTACTGTGACATATATATAGCCCTGCAGGGTATCACTTTTGTAATGGGCAGCAGTCAACATACGGGGCAGTTTTAAAATGTTCAATCCATTATAGCCCTGCAGGACATGTTTTTTTATGGAGACTATCCAGGTTTAGGTTAACACCCACATGTGACAGTCTATGGTCACTTTACTGTCTGACCTTTCACCTATTGGAGAAAAACCAGTCTCCAATCTGATGCTCCAAAGAGATTAGTCACTAAACAGGCCTGTCAACAAATCAGAACTTAATCACTGTCCTATCTACACACTGCCACAATCTGACAGTTTGACCAGGGATTAAAAATAACAAGCCTGTACTCCACAATTAAGGTCTATGTTAGAACAGGATTGCAGATTTAGAATGGATAGATAAGTGTCTACACTTAAACAGAGGCAATTTGTTATTATAAATAGACTGCTCATAATATTTATGTGCAGCAATCTCAATGTCTTTTTATGGCCCACATTCTAAAACAATTTTAGCTCAGGATAACAATCTCCAAAATTGTTGCGCCAAGAACAAAAAAAAAATAAGTTCAAATATTTTTCATGCCATGAATAGAGTTGACAAAAACAGTTATCTGTCTCTATATATATTTATACAAATATTAAGGCAGAATCCATAAGCACCAACATGTAAGGCAATTACAGCCGAGCCTGATGACGTCACATAGATTTACGCAAAGCTTTCTGGGTAAAATGTACCTCCGTTCGCCATTTTGTTTATTGGTAGATGTCACTTTTTTGGAAAACATTGATGACATGACCTGTTTTTTTCCCACACATTTTTATGGTAACTTAACGTATTATGCGTCTTCTTCTCAATACAGTATTTTTTCGTCCGCCATATTTTAAAATTATGTTAACATCCCTCAATCCCCTGAAATGCTTTGCGCGTAAATTCCAAGTTACGTCATCAAGCAATCGGTCAATTCTTTAAATGTCACATTTCAAAATAGCTATCTATGTCATATACTGTTTCAATGCAGCAAGGGTACAAGAACACTCGGTTGTAAACATCATGTAACACAGTAAAATTACAATTGAGAAACATTTAACATTCATACACAGAACTAATGAGCGGATACATACACACATTCATTGTCAACTATTATTAATATACTTTGAAATTTGAAACTAAATTAATTGTCATACTTAGTATACATGTATTTCTAATTTTTTTTACTGGTTTGTTGACATAATGAAATGTTCCCTTTTTTTTCAAAATCAAAAGTATTCCAATTTCCAGAAATTATCATTTTTTTTCTCATATTTCTTTAACATTCTTTCCACAGAAATGCTCTACAAGAAAATAAGACCTAAAGATACTCTCTGCTTTAGTGGAATTTTAAAACTTTGCAATCACATACTCACTAGTTTGACTGGCATCCCTTTTTCCTTTACAAAATCCAACAATCTGGAATAATCTGGTCTTCAGGAAGTTTTGGAAAGTCAAAAATGTGAAAGATTTTCAAAGCCTTTGGCCCATGTTTATAAAAACCACAAGAGGTCAAGCAGCAAAGAAAACTAGATGGCACTGGTACATGTAAATACCGAAGTTAACAATTCAGTAAGCTTGTCCCCCTCGCTTAGAAGCTGGTCAGTGGTCACACTGGTTGGTGTTGATCTGAATTAGACAGTGGTCATAAGGGAGGGCCAAATTCCAGCCATTGTTCTGGCTAAAGTGGCATGTCCAGCCTGGTCCACTGCTCACAACAGTAATAACATAAAACAGAATGTGATTTCACATGCCAGCTAACACATACAATGAGCCACTGTCAAGGAGCTCTTCAGTGGTCAGTGTGGAAGCTAATAAAAGTAAGGAAGGACTCATAGTCAGTTATTCACACCCAGAATCAGTTCACCCTTTTTAAAAACACAATGTACCAGATAATAGACCAAGAACAAGAAAATATGGTTTACCTTTTTTTAAATCAGGTTTTGATATTGGTATGATATCATGAAGTGAAGGCTCAGATATGAAAAGTGATTGTCGATGGCAAAAGCAAAATAATCTTTAACTTTGTGTTGGTTATTTGTTTGCTCATAGGAACCTACTAACTAGTCCCATTCTAGGGGATTTGGTTAGGAAGGAGGACCCAGTAACAAGGGTCTACGCGATCCAATTTACGAACCAAAGGACTTTCACTTCACACGTATGATGCACCAATTCACAGAGAAGCTCTGGAAGAACTTAAGACGTGGTGTAGATACATGTATCATGTTATATACGTATAGAATTGATTGAATAACTTCATTTACATATAAGCATACATAAAGCTTTCACACCAGGCAGTAATTGTTATTCCATGTTGCAATTGTGTTAAACAGTTAGCCTGCAGTGAGAGTGTTGTTGGTTAAGTTTGACTCCACAGGGAATAGAGGGACTTCAAAGGGGCAGATTATCACTGTCTAATCTATCAGAAGTTGCACAGCTGTCTCCAATGGTCAGTTTGATTCCGCATAATAATTGTCTCAGTAAGGAGAGTGGAGGGAATTAGTTCTGAGTGGAAACAATGGAGATTTAAGTCCTGTTATCACTGACCACTTCTCCCAGATGGAAAGCCACTCCTTAGAGAGTTCTACCATCCTTGTATCCCAGTAACAAGAATCTTTAATTAAATCTCAGCACATTTTTGTCAACAAGGTGTGGGCGCTTATCAAATAATCTGTCTGAGATGGAGATAATAGGCTAACATAGAAATCATTGAGCCTGTCTTAAATAAACTCACATCTGGCCAGCTGTCCAGGAGTTGGACACACTTTCACTTAGATGATGCCAATAGAAGAAACTCAATGCATGAATGAATTGAGTAGCCAAGAAACTGAACCCTACTCGTCCTGAATATTTGTTTGTCACAAATTTACTAGTGCTGATTCAGAATAAACACCGAATAATATCCAAGGTGGCTTATATAAGGTAGAGTGTTAGTCTCCAGGGGATCGTTTCACAAAGCAGTCGCATCGCAAAAGAAGCCTGGGTGTGAATGGATACCATGGGCATAGTGAAGTGATACGACGCCATGGCACCTGCGATTGATCACATTTTGCGAATGCTTCGTGAAACGGCCCCCTGTATAAAATTCCAAAATAATTATAAGACATCCATTGATGGTGTAAAACATCAATCAATCAATCAATCTACCCAGCAGTATGAAACTTTTAAGTCTATGGATTCAAACATATTTTTTTATTCTAATTGATGGGTTGAATGTTCTGATGTGGTAGAACAAAAAAAACGCCATTCAAACCGACGTCATCAAAAAACGTCATCTGTCACGGTGTCACTGGATAGTGCGAAATCTCTTGGTAGACTCCCAGGCCCTATTGAATTACATGTAACAACCAATCTATTGATGTTAATACAACAACAGCTCACACATACATTATACAAGTTCGTACTGTATCAAGCACTGGGCTCCTATTAAATATGAACATAAATCAAACATCCAAAGCTAATCTTCTCACAGTGACAAGCAGGGTGTTAGTCAGGAATTTGATAAAGGGTGTTGGTCCTTGTCTTTTTGAAGCACTTTTCATTGAAGAGCGTGTCAGAATTTTAAACTCCCCTTCATCTCCCAGGTAAACAATTTTGAAAACTGCATGTCCAATTTGTTATACAGCCTTGTAACAGGTAACCTCTAATGTCTTGCTTGGTTCCACTTTGAAAGGTGGACGGGTGGTTGGATAAGTAACATCATGTAACTTCATGCTCAAAAGCCCTGAACAGAGCAGGCTTCTACAACTAAAGGCTATTTTTCTTTATAATATAGCTTAAGATGATTCAGTTTTGTGAAGCTAGCGGTAAAAAATAGCATTTATGGTGTGAATGTGGAACAGTTGGTATTTCTAGGCCACATCATTTTGGTGTAGGTCAGAAACATTGAATCGGTTCCGTCTATTGAAATGCTGGGAACCAACCGGTACCAATGCTAGTTTCGTTATACATCATAACATATACTGGTTTTCATGATGGGTAACAGATTTTCATTTCCGTAGTTTTAGAACAACAGTAACAACAGGCTACTGTAACCGATCGTTACCGTGAAATCCTATGGCCGGTTTTCTGGCCTGGGTTGTTAGTGTTAATAGGCCGAACTGAGAAGGGGCCAGGCTTACTTTCGCCCTGAGCATTCCTTTATTCTGACAAAACTGCTGAACAAACACAACTTGTATCCTGGACAGAGAGTAAGAGGACAATTGGGAAATCCTCAAATACCACCAACACTTTGTCAACACCACTTCCTACTCATTATAAAACTAACTACTGTCATATCAAAATCCTACAAGAAAGGGAGATTCAAATCCAGATTCTGAAAAATAGCAAAAGAATATAGTGGAACACTTTCCATTGCAGGACAATCTCAAGCTATAGACCAGCCACACAATTGGCAGTTAACCGTCTTTACTTATTATACATTCTATATAACTAAGTACTGTCAAACGAAAATATGAAAAGAGACAAAAATTCAAATCCAACTTTTATACAGATTAAAGGGTGTAGAAAAATAAAGTATAGTGGACAGTTTTCAAACCCCTGGCAGTTACAAGTTTGACAATGATAACCATACATGTACATGTATTTGATCATTTGTTATTTTTTTTCTTCCTTATACATGTATATGTCTTTGTATGACATGATAGATGGGTTAATCTAGCAAGTTGATAAGTAGTTGATCATATGGTGAAGTTGGTATGCATCGTATTTAAATATCGAATGATCAATCATTGAAGCATAGCAAGTACTGTGATCAACAAATAAAAGCCGTCAGCAATGTATATAGCGTTCAAAAATGTATATATTTCTAAACACTAAAACACATGATGATGGGCACAGGGAAAATCTTCTTGTCTAAAATAACCATGAAGACAAGTTTCTAATTGTGTTAAAAAGAGGTACCTAATGAAATACCATGGGTTTAGTTTATTACAACAATTTATGTCTTAAATCATATACCCCTTTTTAATACAATTAGAAACTTGTCTCCATGGTATATTAAACAGTATATTTATTGGGATTATCAATAAAGTGTACAAAGATAATGAATGAGGCTCTTCAGTGATATATTTAAACTAGATTCGTATAGCGAGCGCGAGTAACGTGACCATTCCACAAATTTCCTGTCACCGGCGTCGTCATAGGGCCTGGGAGTCTACCGAGAGATTTCGCGATATCCGGTGACAGATGACGTTTTTTCATGACGTTGTCAGTTCGATTGACGTTTTTTGTTCTAAAACGTCATAAATGAGCGTCATATTCGAACAATAAAGGCTCCTCCCATGCGTAATGACAACGCCGGTGACAGGAAATTTGTGGAATGGTCACGTTACTCCCGCTCCCTATTACGCATGTGAGGAGCCTTTATCGTTCGAATATGACGCTCATTTATGACGTTTTAGAACAAAAAAACGTCAATCGAACTGACAACGTCATGAAAAAACGTCATCTGTCACCGGATATCGCGAAATCTCTCGGTAGACTCCCAGGCCCTATTGGTTGTCTTGCTGATATGTTTTGCCATTGTTTTTATCTTTTTTATTTAGTATAAGACAGAATAGTGTTTTCTAGAATAATATTAAGAAAATAGAGAACCCATGAATCCATTGCTGACATCCGACGATAGTTTTCACTTGTGTCTACATATGATCTGACATTCAGAAAATAATCAAGGTACATAGTCAGCCTATAAAATATTCCCTGCATTTTGAATTTGCTTATCACTGTACTAGTTATCATTCATAGTTTTTACTTGGTGAAATTATAGGAATGTTGACAGGCAATTTAAGCTTATTGCCAGCTTCAGTAGAGACATCCATCCATCAACAGTGGTGTGCTTTAGGTCCCTGTTGAGAACTAGTATCAGATAAGGGGCAACAGACTAACTAACAAGAACTTAGTCAGCTTTTCTATAAATATAGCCTAACAGTACTAGCTAGTTCATATTAACTAAATAGAGGGGAACCTTTGTTATTAATGTCAAATGTATAATGACCTACAAAAAATTTGGACAGGCATCCCAGTTTATCACTGGAGATAAATTTTTTTTATAGAAATGATACAAGATTGAAAAAAAAAAAAAAAGATTTAAGATTAAATACAGAACTAAGAAAAGTTGTCATTTCTCAAGAATATATTTATATATCCGTACAGGTAAAATATATTTATGAACACTAAAAACACACCAGCGCACAGCAGGGAAAATCTTCTTGACTGAAATAATTTAACATATATATTTCAATGACATTTCAATAACGTAAATGACCTGAATGATGTCCAGACATATATATAAATTTAGAAAATTTATTGATTTTCAACTTCCTACGTCAACATTCTACATACAATGTATGTTACAATAAAAACCATGTAGGAGTTGATATCAGTGAAGAAATCAGCAATGAGCCAGGTGTTAATACACCCACCTAAATATTGAAAAACAATTTATAAAGTTAACTATAAGCATGGAAACTGGAAAGGGCTTAAAGTTTTATCATGCAAAGTTACCTTGTCCCAGACGTCAGAAAAACATAAATGCACAAGGCATACATGTATCATTGACATTACATGGTTTAACATACAATGGAATATAGCTTCACAAACTGGTTGCTACATGTAGTCTAATGGCCCATAGTTGAAATTAAAAGGTTATGGATGGTGATATAGGCCATAAATAATTGAAATTCACTGTTACGTATATGAATGTAGATAAAATCCTTACATTAAGACAGATACATTTATTTGCTATGGATACAGTGCATAAATAATTAGTTTCAATTATATTTATTTTTTGGTTCATTTTAATTCTCGACGTAATAAATTTTTAACATGGGCTCAAATGGGAGAAAATGAACTTTTGTTTTCTATTTCAAGAAAGTATATTTCTGTTTCCTTTAAAGGAAGTTTTCAGTTGTAGTCTCACTTTAAAAGGCTTGATTTATTTTCTGGCCGGTTTAAAAATAATCGGCGATTCGCCCACCATACACTGCCCTTGTTCTGAGTCTAGCAGATGCTTTTTGATTGAACAAGATCTTTTGCTGTAGCCGAGATATCAACTTGAAATGTCCATATCTTCATTTGGCTTCATGATACATGTGATGTATATTTTTTTAAATGACTAAGTAACTAGAAATCAAAGTGTGAGGCAACATTGCCAGGCAGGATGTGTGTATGGTGTACAATTTGAAAGCAGTATAGAAGTCAAAATCAGGAAAAAGTTTGGATAAGGAAGTACTAAAAATAACAAGGAAACTTGAATCAAATATAACACAGAATAAATAAATAGGCCTTAAGATCGGAATCACCCAAGCAAAAGGCAGGATGTAAAATATTATCATTAACAAATAAAAGGCCTACCTGACATATTAAGTAAGGTACTATTAATATTATTATTAGTATATACCCGGTATTATATATTTGAATTTTAAATAACATGATTTACCAACAAATTTCTAGTCTAACCATGTCCACCAGAAGTCAAATTCATTTTTTTTTTCTTTTTATTTCACTTCTTGACTAAGCAAAATACAGGCCTAAATAATCCATAGGCCTACATATATATATATATATATATAATATATTGAATTTGAAATTTGAACTAAGTCGATCACAGGTTTAAATTTTTATACCATTAGATTTAGCCCTAAATGAAAAAAATCCACAACCTCAAAACCGGTCCACAACTCCAAGCATAACAGCTTAAATAGCACAATTTAAATTGCATCTGGGTCGAAGGCCCATGTTCACACCTGTAATATTATGTCTTAATGAGTTAGATGACCTACTTTATATAAACCTGGACTCACCTGTTTCGAAGACATTTTTTAAAATAATTTTATGAGCTTCTCTCAGAATGCGGTAAAATTCCTGCAGCACGAGTCTGTAAAGTGGTATTTTCCATAGTTCAATAACTACATTGTCTTCTTCAAACTTGTTCCAAGCACACGCTAAATTCTTAAACTTTACCAAGGCCTATCCCTTTTTTGGAAGAGTTCCTACACGGGAAATCGCCGCTTGAACTTGGCGGCCGTCGACGAGCGAGACTTCACTTTGAAAATAAACTTATAAATTTCAAACAACTAGTCCAAACAGCTGGTGATCCAAATAGCCAATAAGACCAGCACAGCGTGAATATAAATCTAGGCACAAAAGATTTACAATTTTTAAAGAAAACTAACTTTGCAAAGCTTCAGAGATCCGCAAGTCGACGTTTAGCGAAGAGAACTGTCTGTAGTTCTAAAGTCGGGCGATAGGAAGCCTCGTTCTGAAGGCGAAATGGAACAGTAAAGAGCCCGGATGTCAACAAACTTCACCCCCGCTGTAAACTTCCACACGTCATTGACTGAGATTACAAACTGCTCTTCGGGGGATTACCAGTAACATTCTTCACATACCAGATACGCTAGTCCGAAATACTAAACGATGAAACGCTAGTAGCTATTTAAACAAATAGAGGTTACAGATTATACTGGTTTATAGTGCATGGATATGCAAGCCATTCGATATTCAAAAACTTACAAAAGTGAAAAGAGCAGATCATAGGATTACATTGCTCTTTATTGCTCCACTCTGTATAATAAAATCTAGGCTATGTCATTAAAAAAATAGAAAGCCTATTTTTGTTTTGTTTTTTGCGACATTGCCCCATGGGTGGAATTATAGGTCCATCGATAGGCCCATTCTTTCGGCTTATAGGGAAAATAGTGCAATTTGGTATATCTTCAATGCATAGAATTCAATTTGTCTATTAAAGGGTAAGCGGGGTGCTGGATATCGCATGGTCTATCTCCATGAAATTCTAATAAGACAACAACAAAAAAAAAAATGTAGATTTTTTTTTTCTTGCGCTGTTTGAAAAATTACTGATTGGAAAAATTAAACTATTAAGTGCCCTTAATCCTCGGTATTTCTGCGGAGATGTGTTCTGGATAGCGGGGGTTAAACTAGATTTGTCTTCACTTGAAAATGCCATTCTAAAGTTTTAATTTCTTTCGGATCTTTGTTTGTTTGTTTATTTCACCCAATATGTACAGAAATGATAAGAAATTTGCAAAAGGTAAGATGAACATCATCCTCGGATACCCAGGGTTAAATTCTCAACAAGCTCACCTTTTACCCCTGGGACAACTGAGATTGAAAGCCTCGTTTTCTGGGAACGCCCATTTACTGTCGAACCAATCCAAAGTTCTCTTATAAACGTTGTAACTCTTCAGTTTGGAGACACGTTTATCGAATTGAAGTGTAAACCGAAACGTCGTCCATCTTTGTTTTGAACACTGCATAGATGTTTACGTAACGCGGATTCTGATTGGTGAAATTTCCGCCACAGTTTTGTGGCGGAACCAATCAAAGTCAACATGCATATTAAATTAGAAACGACGGATCTGCTTCCACTTGTCCCACGGGTAAAGTGAGCGTGAGCGTAAGTTTTAATCGTGGGTTCCGACGATGGATGAACATAGGCGGGAATAAAGTCATAGAGTTTTGGTTTTACATCTTTGTTGTAAAGACCCCCCCCCCCCCCCCTCCGAATAAGCAATGTACGGATTCATTTCAAAATACCCCCCCCCCCCCCCGTATTATTTATAGGCCTATAGCCTTTTTAAAGATTGCACCCCCCCCCCCCCCCCACCACCACCCGTATTATTTATATAGACTTTTAAATATCTCAAGATTTCTCCTGACGGTATAAATGTGCGCTATACATAAGTATAGCCTATATATCCCCAGAATATGCGATATGTATGTTTTTAATTTAGGGCTATATCTATATGCAAGAGCATTCATCCGCATCCGATACTAATTATTTTGTCACTGGGACTCATTATAACAAATTAATAATATTACTATATATGGAAATGGGCAAGATAGATAAGTGTTTTTATTCATTCTCTTTTCATTCGTCATTTTGTTTGTTGACGACACCAATGAACGATACGGTACTGACAGTTGCCAGGGGAAGGAGAGATTTGAAGATCATGGTCGTAAAATACCACGCACTCATATAGAGGTATAGAGCGACCAAACTGTTGACATATTCATTAATTCAAACTTCCAGCAAAACAGGACATCTGAAATTTAGTTCGATATATGTCGATTATCATATGCGGTATATTTATCAATTCTTTTTCTAAAAATAATAATTAAAGGCAAAGATATAAAATAATAAACAAATAGAAAAAAAATAATAAAAAAAAATAATATCATTGATAGTTTTATTTAAAGGAAAACTGCTAGAAAGCATCTACGGCGATCTATTAAATTAATATATTTTTTTATTTATTTATTTACGGTTTAATATTTCTGAACACTAAAATACATGGACATAGGGAAAATCTTCTTGTCTAAAATAACCATGGATACACGTTTCTAATTGTGTTAAAAAGAGGTATATCATTTAGACCTTTATACCCATCATAACTTGTTGTACCTTCGTTATTTCGAAATATATCCAAACCGAAATTTGTACATCCATATTAAAAGAAATATATTTATGATAACCAGGTGGAAGTTTACATTAATTTGTTTTGATACAGTGAGCAAATTGTATGATAAAACGTCTTCAAATATAGTAGCATGCCGCACACCTTGGCTATCGTCTTACTTGGTTGGCTTTCACTCCCACAAAATAGATCGTGAGGGGCTCATAACACAGATGATAATGGAAAGACAACTCTATCTGCAAGCGGGACAATTGTCAAAATCAACGTTTATTTCCCTTGTCTGTTTTATGTTTGGAGCTAAAGCAAAATAGGTAAGCCAAAGCTGTGTTGTGTATAGCATCAACGTTCCAACTGGAAAAGGCTGGTATACATCCCCTGTTGGCGTGTAGCTGGGAGGCAAAATATAGTTCGGAAGGCAAACTTAATACAAATAATTGAGGAGAACGTTCAATAATTCTATAAGATTAAAGTGGCATGAGCTGCCGAAATAATTGGCTATTTTTCTCAAGACGTTTAAATTTAATTCAGAAGCTTTTAAGTGCTTATAGTCTCGAAAATGTCCGATAAAGTATTGTTTTGAACTAACTTTGGCTTAGAATGAATGAATGGTCGTCCCGGTTATTTAAATTTTGTTTACATTTCGAACACGTTTTCGGTTCGTACAGGCCACATACTGTATGGATTTTTCTCATTCCAACGCCAATCATTTAGTTTTTCGATGGCCTTCAAAGTCTTTTACTGTTGTGACGATCAGAAATTATAAAAAAGTGTGAATTTTGGCAGTTCATGCCACTTTAAGTTACTCTTACAGCTAAACTACGGTACTTTAAATTAAAACCTCTAGACTATTGTTTCACTAAAACGGCTTTCAATTCGTATTTCTTGAGAGAATAGCGGGAATAAAAATAATCAGCGGAAAAGTATCAACAATTTGGCAGCTCATGCCACTTTAATTGAAAACGTATATTGAATCGTCTTTGAAAGTAGTATGAGCTGCCGAATTCGCTTTTTATCATAGATTCCGATTTTGAAGGTAATACCAAGGAATTTGAGGCCCCTCAAAATATTAAATGATTGACATTGAAAGCAAGAGATTAACCATCGAACTTGTTCGTATATAGGATCGAGAAGACTGAAATAAAGATGAAAACGGCATTATCTCTTTTCTCCCTCACTCAGTCGTATAGTAAATAAAGGGCAGGGTGTTCAAAAGAACATTCAAGACCCCTGGGCCCTGTCTAACTGTAGCCGATGGTCCTTTATCCGTAATGAAGGATTGGCAGAACACCAAATTACAACACATGAACAGTTTATTCACACAAAATGGAACACAGGTACAGAGTTAATAATTTCAATGGATGTCGTCGGAATACAAATGGCCTTTTCACACACTTATTGTTCATCTATGTCGTAACCGATGTAAATGGGGTGGATAATTATATTGATTGATTGCTGTTCACTTCCGGAATATCCTCTATATTGGCATTAATAAGTGTTCATCAAAAAGTATGCTTAAAATTGCGTAATATCATTAAAGCCTCTCAACAACACACAATGTGAAAAACAGGTCACGAAGAATTAGAACATGAAATAAAGTTCCAGACGAAAATCATCAAAGTCTCTTTATTGAGACATTAAACTGAAGGAACCTCTTGAAGAAAGTTATTCATTCTCAAGTGAATATATCTTAAGGAAAAACAGTGGAGAGGTAATAAGGCACTGAAGAAGGAAGGAAAGGAAGGCATGGAAGGAAGGCAGTAAGTAGGCTGCCTGTAATACAAACAAAACATGTTATAAGTAATCAATTGACAGAGTAGTCAACATACAGAACATGCAAAATGAATATTCATAGTAACTAACTATGGTAACTAACCATCGTAACTATGGCAACAAACTAATTTAGACTGAATAGGCATAGGATTAGGAATACATAAAGTTGCAAAATCCAAAATGGTATGGGCTTTCATTCTACACTGAACAGTCGAGTGAACAATTGTGATTAGTTAGGCTGAAGTTCGACTAGATAAAATATTTACAAAAAAAACTAGAACTACGAAAACACCAACAATCTACGCTGTAGAATAATCTACTAAACTCCGAGTGAGTTATGCCATACAATCAAGAACAAACTTAAAGTAGGTCATATATCCAAACTAGGTCATATACCCAAAACTAGGTCATATACCCAAAACTAGGTCATATACCCAAAGTACATTTATGGAAGATAATAAATACATATTTCTTGTATTATGACTAGAATTAATTAGTTACTAGTTTTTGTAGTTAATAAGGTTTGTGAAACCGAAAAATAAAATAAAACATTATGTCTCACAAGTAGCCAGTTAAATATCATAACACTCACCGATACAGCTACATCATGAGGTTACAAATATACATGTCCAAGCAACGTCATATTCCTGATTGGGAGCGTTCATTAACATCTGGTTAACATCATAACCCCAATCTGAATACAAAATGTAATAACTCAGAATTATTAATAATTCTGCAACCGTATTCGTTATAAATCTAATAAGCTATGAAATACGTCATCTTATTCTAATTATCTGTAAAAAATGTACGAAGTACCTTAATACATGCACCTAAACATGAAAATACATCCACTATGATGACTACACATTTGCATTCAACCGCTTCCGGAACTTTCGATGGAATGACATTAGATGCATTAACGTACGATGTTAAGCGAATGTAAAGCATTTATATCATAAATCGTAGAAATCATTTCGATAAGTACACGCTAAGTAACTGGTAATTTCTAAAATCTACTTACAGAACTGGCTTTACAGCAAACATGATAAAAATAGGGTAAACACCCTGTCATATTTGACACTAGATGACCTCCGTCTCGCTGATTACAAAGATGGCGACGGGTAGTCCAATTTTACAAACACATGTAATTAAAATGCTTTAGTTTTTGCTAACAAGTTTCACAAGGCTATGAAATCTAAACACAAAATTAGTTTGACCACTTTTAGCTATGAAAAACTGCACATAAAAATAGTAGTTTTACTAAAAATAGCAAAGCACTGTACGAGTCATCAAAACGTAAACATCCGGTTCGATCGCACATGTGTTAACGGTAAGTGACAGTTGTCAATTTATATCATAGCGTAGCTATCAGGTAACATTCTTCCCTGTGTGACATTGTCGTCCTCGACAATATAACGACTAAAAACATTACACAATCCTAAAATCGATCTAACTAAAGTGGGCTTTAACCTCCTGCATAGCAGTTCTTAAAAGTCTTTCGCCCAGTGAAGTACTTAAATTTATAGTAAAATCGGAAATCTCCATGGTAGAAGCACTCTTCGGTTCCTTAAATGGATTCGGGTGCTTCCCTGCGTTCGATCGTGATGATCTCCTAACTATAGGTTCTTGATCCTCCCGGACGTCCTCTGGGATCTCTTTATCAGAATCCTCCTCTGTGGGTTCACACTCCACATACCAGGTTCCGGTCGTATCCAAAATAGATTCATTATCTGAACCATCGACTTCATCTCCTACTTCGAACTGCTGATCTTTAGGTAAGTCAACTTTCGTTTTATCTTCTACTTTTACTGGTATATTACAAGGTCTCATTTCTGTTCGATTAATACATCTCTTGGTTCCAGAGAGATCTGCAGGTTCAACAACATAGACTTCTTTATCGGGATCCCGTTGCTCTACCACCTTGTACACGGTATGTCCCCAAATATCCTGAATCTTGTGTCGTCCTTTGTAAGACCTATCTCGAATGAGAACTCTCTGACCAATTTGCAATGCTGCTCTCTTTGCCTTGCGATCGAAGAATTTCTTCCTCGTTCCTGCTTCCTCGTCAAGTAGCTTCCCTGCGTTTTCATAAGCCACTGCTAAAGTTGAATGGTGTTGAGAAAGCCAATCATTTTCCGGTGAGTCTTCTGCGTTTGCCAGGTCTAATATCAGATCGATGGGCATCTTGGGATCACGCCCAAACATAAGGTAAAATGGCGAATATCCCGTTGAACTATGCGGTGTCGCATTATAGGCATAAAGTACCTCTGCTAGGTGGTCAGGCCAATGCTTCTTCTTAGCTGGTGGGATGGTTCTGAGCAGATCATGCAAGGTCCTATTGAAGCGCTCACATTGCCCATTGCCCTGGGGTCTGTAGGGTGTGGTTCTCGATTTCTTTATGCCATAAATAGTGCAAAGTTCTTGTATTAGATGAGACTCGAAATTCCGCCCTTGGTCAGAATGTATTCTGGTGGGAATACCATACCGAAACATCCATTCCTTTACCAATACTTTGGCAGTAGTCAGTGCTGTTTGATCCTTTGTTGGAACCGCCCAAGTATACTTTGTAAAAACGTCAGTGATGACTAAAACGTTTTCCTTGCCGTCTGCTGGTTCCAGAACAGTAAAGTCTATCGCAACGATCTCCAGTGGTCGCTTGGCAATAACACTCCCCATAGCAGTCTTCAATCCTGGCTGGGGATCTTTGGAAAGTGTGCATCTCTCGCATTCTTGACACCATTCTCGGATAGCTGTATGCATACCTGGCCAATAACATCTAGAACGCACAAGGGTCGTTGTTCGTTCAACACCTTGGTGACCAGCTCCGTCGTGTAAAGATTCCAAAACTCTTCGCTTCAACACTGCTGGTAATATTAACTGGTCTAACGTGCCATGTACTGGGTCCTTTACACTACGGTACAACACTCCGTTCTTCTCGGTCACTCTATTCCACTGATTAAACATCATCAAGGTCTCCTTGGACATAGACTCCCGTTCTTGGCGACAAGGTTTCACTCTCTGTTTCCAAAAGCGAATAAACGGCTTGATGATAGGATCTCGTTCTTGCATGACTATCAGTTCTTCGGATGAAAAAGAGGGTATTGTATCAGTAACCGGAATAGGTGAAGATGTCTGAATTGCTTGAATAGAGACATTGTGTATCTCAGATCCTATGTTTCGCAAATCCCTCGGAACACAAGTCGACTTGACTACTCCCACTGGTACATCATCTCTATAAACGTCTTTGACCTGCCCTTCAGTGGATTCCATCCTCGACAAGGCGTCTGCATTTGCATTACTCTTACCACTCCTGTATTTTATCTCAAAATCAAACAACGCCAACTGGGCTGCCCATCGCTGCTCTACTGCTCCAAGCTTGGCTGTCTGTAGATGACTCAACGGGTTATTGTCAGTCATGACGGTGAACTTGGCTCCAAGAAGATAATCTTTAAACTTCTCTGTAACTGCCCATTTAACTGCTAAAAGTTCAAGTTTCATTGAACTATAATTCTTCATGTTCTTTTCCGCTGGGCGCAAGCTTCTACTTGCGTAGGCCACCACTCTCGCTTTGCCATCTTGGACCTGCGACAGCACTGCTCCCAAACCTTCCATACTGGCATCTGTCTCAAGAACAAAGGGTTTAGTAAAATCTGCATAACAAAGAACTGGTGCTGAAGTCAGCTTTGATTTCAAATTGGTAAAAGCATCTTCATGTTCAGACGTCCACCGCTTTCCCAGGCTGTTAACCTTCTCCCTTAGGCTAGCTGCTACAAGACTATGAAGAGGTCCTGCAATCTTGGCAAACTGGGGTACGTATCGACGATAATAGCTGGCAAAGCCGATGAAACTTCGTAGCTGCTTTAATGTGTTGGGTCTTTTCCAATCCGCCACAGCACTGATCTTGGTTGGATCGGTCGCAACACCTTCTTTAGAGATTATATGCCCAAGGTAGGTAACTGATGGTTTCAGGAACTGACACTTCGATGGTTTGAGTCGAAGATTATGTGCTTCAAGTCGAGTCAACACAATGTCAAGTCTGCGTAGATGTTCTTCGAAAGTTGGAGCAAAGATAAGAATGTCGTCTAAAAATACTAAAAGCTGTTCGTAATTTAAATCTCCGAAGCAGAGGGTCATCAGGCGCTGGAACGTCGCTGGGGCGTTACACAGCCCAAATGGCATGGTATTATACTCGAACAATCCCATCGGAGTCGTAAAAGCAGTCTTGGGTTTAGCTTGCTCACTTAATGCCACTTGGTGATATCCACTTGCAAGGTCCAATGTCGTAAACCACCGTGATCCATGGAGGGCATCAAAACACTCTTCGATCCTCGGAAGGGGGAAGGCATCCCGTCGTGTCTTCAGGTTTAATTTCCTGTAGTCAACACACATACGAATTGTGTTGTCCTTCTTCCGCACTACGACGATTGGCGATGCGTAAGGGCTCGTACTAGGACGGATGACCTCTCTCTTGAGTAGTTTTTGAATGTGGTCTTTCACTTCCTGGTACTGACTTGGGGGTATCCTTCTATAGGGTTGAGCTATAGGTATATCGTCACTGGTGGAAATTTCATGTCTGATTTCGTCGTTGTATCCAAGTTCGTCATCATTCGTCGCAAACGCCTTTCGATGCTTATGTATGAGTGATGTGAACGCACGAAGTTGCTCCTCAGTACCCTCAAAATCGTCTAAGTTCACTGGGATGTGAAGATCATCTAAATCTGTCTCTATTGATATTTTCTGCACGTGGACTGTGTGTTCCGCCTCATTTAGATTAAACTCAACCTCTGATTCAACAGGTTCCACTCTATACAAAACTCCAAGTCTTGTCCCTGGCAGAAGCCACACGTCTGAGTCCCCAATGTTCAGCATTTGAACGGGAAAGGTACCATCCTGTATGTCTACGCATGTTCTCATTAAGAAAACATTCCTAGGTAAATTCCCTTCGCTGTCAGGCAGCATATCCACCAATGCCGTACATTGTCTAAGTTCACTGTGTCCAGTCGCATCTATTGCTAGAATCGACCTGGCTGGTAGTTTTACTTTTCTTCGACCATGCAGTTTAGCGTATCCAATTTGACCTGTCTCACCACCCATGTCCATCTGTTTCTCACAAAACTCGAGTGCCTGGGCCCATTGCTGGTTAACTGTCCCAACTTGATTGAGATACCCAGGTCCGAGATTTTCATTCAGGAGAATACGAGTAAAATTGATAACATTCATCCCAAGAAGAGCTGGAGTTCTCTCCCTTTCATTTTTAGTCTCAGGATCCGTAGAATCTTCTAGCACCAAAACACCGCGACGAGGAACAACTGTGCCCATCACCTCTATATCCAGTTCCAGATAACCTATGTAAGGGATCTTCAAACCATTGGCTGCTTTTAGCTGCAACCACCCTGAAGCACTACACAGTTCCTTACCAAGGGGCTTGAAGACTTTGTTGAAGAAAGATTCCGTTACTGTCGTAACCATAGATCCAGTGTCAAGTAGACATTGAACCGGAACCCCATTCATCTTCACTGAAACCACTGGACTCGCACCTACGGTCCTCTTAATGAAATCTACTTTCTCCTGTTCTGGTGAGCCTGATGTAGTCATACCCGTCACGTGGCTCACTGTGGCGGGCTTACACAGTTTCCCGATGGTTTATCCATGCTCTTCGACAGACTGTCTTTAGGAGGCTGACGACAGTTCCTGGCGAAGTGACCGGGTCGGTTACAATTGAAACACGCGAACGGCCTTGTGTCTTTTCTCTGCAGTTGACGAACTGACTTTTCTTCTCTTAAAGTTTTCATCTCATGAAGCATTTGGTCCATCTGCTTTTGTTGTTTTTCAATAGCAAACAACACATCATCCATGCCAGGCACACGGGTAGCTTTCGTTGAACACAAATCGGCTTCAGCTTCAATTTCATGAACGTTGGCACGAGGTCTCGATTTTTGGACACCCAGTGATACATCCTCCGAAGACCAGCGAAGTGCCTCTTTTCGGAGCTCTAAAAAATCAATGTCAGGCTTATTTCGAAGGATCTTTGACAGTTCTTTCCTTAACATCTGATCCCTACAATTACCTGCAAAACGTTCACAAAGCATCCTATTTCTATTAATAACAGTGTTGTCACATTTGTTACTTATTTTCTCAACTAAGTTAAGTAGAGCATAAGAATATTCTCTTAAAGTTTCATTCGGATATTGTTGACGAGCAAAAAACATTTGTTGTAAAGAGTCTAAACTAACATTATCCCCTGTATCCCCAAATACCTCTGATAAAATTTTAAGGATACCCTCTGGATCTCTTCGGATTTCTGGTCTGTAACGGATTTCCTCTTTGGCGGCCCCTTCAAGATGGGAATAAATAAAGTCCGCTTTTTGATCAGTGTTCAAGGGACGTGAACGAATAGTTGCCCTAGCATCTTCGATCCAGTCAACAACATTTACACTGTCCGATTGGCTACCAGAAAATTTCTTCAACCGAATGTCTGTTGGGATATATACCACGCGGTCACGATCTCCCGAAGCACCATGTGAACGAATAGCAGCAGATTGTAACTGCCTTCTTAGTCTCTCAATTTCATCTCGTAACCCCTCAACCTCATTCTCATCTTCTCCGCTGCCAGAATGTCTGGTATTCTGGTCAGTCATACTTCCTGTCATCTGGCTCATCTCATCTACGTCACGGGATGCCATGCCTATCACTGCCTTCCTTCCTTATATCAAATATCCACAAGCCAATCCTACCGGCGACGCCAAACTGTAGCCGATGGTCCTTTATCCGTAATGAAGGATTGGCAGAACACCAAATTACAACACATGAACAGTTTATTCACACAAAATGGAACACAGGTACAGAGTTAATAATTTCAATGGATGTCGTCGGAATACAAATGGCCTTTTCACACACTTATTGTTCATCTATGTCGTAACCGATGTAAATGGGGTGGATAATTATATTGATTGATTGCTGTTCACTTCCGGAATATCCTCTATATTGGCATTAATAAGTGTTCATCAAAAAGTATGCTTAAAATTGCGTAATATCATTAAAGCCTCTCAACAACACACAATGTGAAAAACAGGTCACGAAGAATTAGAACATGAAATAAAGTTCCAGACGAAAATCATCAAAGTCTCTTTATTGAGACATTAAACTGAAGGAACCTCTTGAAGAAAGTTATTCATTCTCAAGTGAATATATCTTAAGGAAAAACAGTGGAGAGGTAATAAGGCACTGAAGAAGGAAGGAAAGGAAGGCATGGAAGGAAGGCAGTAAGTAGGCTGCCTGTAATACAAACAAAACATGTTATAAGTAATCAATTGACAGAGTAGTCAACATACAGAACATGCAAAATGAATATTCATAGTAACTAACTATGGTAACTAACCATCGTAACTATGGCAACAAACTAATTTAGACTGAATAGGCATAGGATTAGGAATACATAAAGTTGCAAAATCCAAAATGGTATGGGCTTTCATTCTACACTGAACAGTCGAGTGAACAATTGTGATTAGTTAGGCTGAAGTTCGACTAGATAAAATATTTACAAAAAAAACTAGAACTACGAAAACACCAACAATCTACGCTGTAGAATAATCTACTAAACTCCGAGTGAGTTATGCCATACAATCAAGAACAAACTTAAAGTAGGTCATATATCCAAACTAGGTCATATACCCAAAACTAGGTCATATACCCAAAACTAGGTCATATACCCAAAGTACATTTATGGAAGATAATAAATACATATTTCTTGTATTATGACTAGAATTAATTAGTTACTAGTTTTTGTAGTTAATAAGGTTTGTGAAACCGAAAAATAAAATAAAACATTATGTCTCACAAGTAGCCAGTTAAATATCATAACACTCACCGATACAGCTACATCATGAGGTTACAAATATACATGTCCAAGCAACGTCATATTCCTGATTGGGAGCGTTCATTAACATCTGGTTAACATCATAACCCCAATCTGAATACAAAATGTAATAACTCAGAATTATTAATAATTCTGCAACCGTATTCGTTATAAATCTAATAAGCTATGAAATACGTCATCTTATTCTAATTATCTGTAAAAAATGTACGAAGTACCTTAATACATGCACCTAAACATGAAAATACATCCACTATGATGACTACACATTTGCATTCAACCGCTTCCGGAACTTTCGATGGAATGACATTAGATGCATTAACGTACGATGTTAAGCGAATGTAAAGCATTTATATCATAAATCGTAGAAATCATTTCGATAAGTACACGCTAAGTAACTGGTAATTTCTAAAATCTACTTACAGAACTGGCTTTACAGCAAACATGATAAAAATAGGGTAAACACCCTGTCATATTTGACACTAGATGACCTCCGTCTCGCTGATTACAAAGATGGCGACGGGTAGTCCAATTTTACAAACACATGTAATTAAAATGCTTTAGTTTTTGCTAACAAGTTTCACAAGGCTATGAAATCTAAACACAAAATTAGTTTGACCACTTTTAGCTATGAAAAACTGCACATAAAAATAGTAGTTTTACTAAAAATAGCAAAGCACTGTACGAGTCATCAAAACGTAAACATCCGGTTCGATCGCACATGTGTTAACGGTAAGTGACAGTTGTCAATTTATATCATAGCGTAGCTATCAGGTAACATTACAAAGCTAGCGTAAGTTACGTCGGACGTAAATCAGTGTTAAAACTATAGGAACTTACACCCTAGTCGCAACTAGTACATGTTGTAGGCCTATGCGCAACTTTACGCCAGCTTCGTAAAACAGGGCCCTGGGGGGCAACACATCTCAACACATTTACGCCCGTCGTAACTTTGCGCCTGGTCGTAACGTAATGTTGAAGGTATATGTTGCCATGACGTTACGACCAGGCGCAAAGTTACGTCAACGAGCGTAGGCCTAATGATAAAAAATTAAAGACATCACCACGTCCTTAGTTGTTTTTAACAACACGAGCTTTCGACACCTGCACCGGTGTCTTCGTCAAGTGTAACAGATGATTTGCCAATAGACCATTTGCCAAATTTTCGCGTAACAATGAAATGATGCCGTGGAAACAATCTTAGACCGGACAAGCCCAGCTTCCAATTCGACTTCAGCTATATTCATTCAAGCCCCCTTTTCATGCACGATTTTTGCGCATTACTCGATTATTTCAGACATAAACTGTCCCAATAGTGGGTTTCTTTCCTCAAATATGTTGTAAAAATATTGAAAATCTTAAGTTAAAAACAGACGGATGCTTTGTCCGGTGTACGTTTTAAGGCCGTAATTGTGACGTTGCTAAATTACGTCATTTGAAAGTAATTGGCAAATCAACAAAACGTACACCGGACAAAGCATCCGTCTGTTTTTAACTCAAGATTTTCAATATTTTTACAGCATATTTTAAGAAAGAAACCCACTATTGGGACAGTTTATGTCTGAAATAATCAACTAATGCGAAAAAATCTTTCATGAAACGGGGGCTTGAATGAATACAGCTGAAGTCGATCTGGAAGCTGGGCTTGTCTGGTCTAAGATTAGTGCCACGACGTCATGCCATTGTAACGCTAAAAATTGACAAATAAACAAGACGTAATAAACAGCACACTTCGTCATAATAGCGTTATGACACCAAGCGTAACAGTGTCCCATGACAACAGCTTAGAAACGTCACTGACGAATATTTGTTCAACGAAGGATATCTGTCAATTTCTATGACACGTTTTTATTCTGTATATCATCATTTGCCACATCTGTATAGACTCTATTTTAGACGTGACAAGGCTTATCTAAGCAGACAGGATGGCCGATGCTCCAGAGGGTTGGGACCCGTCAGTTCTCCCTTTACCACGGAGAGTAGAGATTTTAAGACGGGAGGGGATGGTGCAATCTAGACGCGGATTAAGTAGAGTTAACAATTCAGGTGAGTTTGATATGTTAGTGTGATTTGAATGCACTTTTGAAACTACACAATATGTTTATAAAAGAACATCGTTCAAAGATGAAAATGAAAATATGTTTATTTTTTCTCATATATACATGATATATGCATACCGATCTTCACCCGAAAATGAATTATTTATTTTTTATACTTTTGAAGGGCAACCCAAAATAAAAACAACTAATATGGTAGTTTAGGAAGTCTATAGACCATATAGCGTCAGGAAGGCTAATATATTCGGCATACTTAATGTTCTTCCTTGCTGTGTCAGCAAACATGGCTAAAGCAGATCCTGAATGCTCCAGCCCGAGGGCAGGTACCAACGAACTCCCACATTTAATTGTTTTAAATGGTCTGGTGTTGAACGTATTAATTCTACCCTTTTTCAAATTTTAAAATCGTTTGCGAGGAACTAACAAGTGACATGAGCTGCGAAAATTTGAATTTTTCGTATGAGTACATTTCGAGTCCTTGTTGCCGATAAAACTATCTAAACCTGCCTATCCAAGATTGATATATGAGAAAAGCTCTTATTTCGTACTTCTTGGCAAAAATGACGAACAAGCAGTTAATTCTGTTTTAACGGAATTATCCTATATTTGGCAGCTTCTGTCCCTTTAAAAACGATATGTGTTCAGCGCATCAATTCCTCGCATTCTCTCATTCTATAAAACATTTGCTAGGTATACCAGTGATGTTGTAGAGTAAAAACTACAGTTTCATTCATCATTTTCGACAGTGTAAAAGTATTTATTTGACGCTAATCGCCAAAATCTCGTAAAGGCTTTTTCTTTGTTTTTCAAATATAGATCTTCACAAGAGACAACCAGTAAAAGTAGGCATAATGCATGTCGGTTTCGTGACACACATGGTTAAAACATTTGAAGCTTAAAGGCACACTTGCCGCCGTAGCCTGTTTAAATTTGCTAAGAAAACCAATTTACATGAGCTTACTACGACTAATACCACTAAACTTAAACATAGGACACATAAACCATGTCTAGTTAGCTTTAGACTGTAAAAATGGGGTGAAAAACAAACGAAGAATCGAAGCCTGATTACAACAACAACGATCAGTGTCGGTCAACTTTCGTGTTGGATTACCCTCCTTCCAGGCCTTTGTATCTGTGGTTTACATTCAAACAATTATCAGCAGGCTTTTCCAGTCGCTGTTAACCGATCGTCAGTCTGTATTTCTCAGATAAATAGGCCTACGTAAAATTACACTGTGCCGTTAGTTCACTCACTCGACTGAAACATAAAATCGCCAATAGGGGGCAGATCGGTTTGTTTACGTTCCGGGTTAAATTTTGGTAAAAATAGAAAGTTCCTAACTTATATTGTCTGGGAAAAATACAGAATACGGTCTTTCTTTTTTAATGTAAACAATATTCCTGATTTTCGCGGCAAGTGTGCCTTTAAAGAAGCGTCAAAGTGTGGCACAAAAAATAAATAAGTAACAAAATTGAAAAGCCACAAAAAAGTACAATCAAACAAACATTGAAAGCTTTAGGTTTCTATCGTGGATCTGCATTTGTATGGACCCGTATGTAACCTAGATAACAAACTATTGCTATGACACCTCTTAAAGGTCGGGCTAAATTTTCATTGGCCGAAAAACTGTTTTCTAACCTCTAAAATTACCCTATTGCAGAAATGCCACGGTGTACAACGCCTGTCCCACCGCGGCGCATTGGAAGACATAAAAAGTCGACGCCCTTCAGATTATGTAAATCAGATACGACCAATGGTAAGTTTCCTTTTTTATCACAATGATAGATGCTTAATTGTACGTTAGGGTAAAACAAATGTTTATAATTCGGAGTTACTAGCTCCCTTAATTTTAACTTTTTCCGAGCTATAAGCTAATTTGTTTTTATTTAGCACTAATACTCTTCCGTACAAAATAAATGTCCATTCAGTGTATTCTTGTCTAATGTTACCATTAAATCCAGCATTTCATGAGTATTTTAATGAGATTTGTATTCAGCGAGTTAGAGGATGCGCAAAAGACATGAGGTGATAATTACTGCTCCTCAATTACTCATGAACACCTAGACACACATGTAGGCCTACAGGGAAAATCGTCTTGTCTAAAATAACCATGGAGGCAAGTTTGAAATGTCCACGTTAAAGTGGCACGAGCTGCCAAATACAGGGAAAATTCCGCCGTTACCGATCTTGGAGATGGACGTCAATGTAGTTTTACAAGCAATAAAAAACATCCAAAATTGCACTCATACATCCCGGCTATGTGAATTTTGTCTGTTACTAGCACACATCTTTGTTTCGTACGGGCACAGTCACGCAAAGCAATGGTGTAAGGGGACATAACATCTATAGAAGATATGTATAATATATATCTTCCATAGAGGTTATGTCCCTTTACACCATTGAAAATTTCCCCTTACACCATTGCTTCGCGTGACTATGGTACGGGTTACTGGCTTTACCGATATGTTTTATTTCAACGTCAATCTTTTAGTTTTACAAGGTACCGATAATTCAATCGCCGAACTTATCTTGACAATCGGAATTTAAGAAAAAAAGCCGAATATTGGCAGCTCATGCCACTTAAAGCTATAATGGAATTGCCGAATTATTGGATTTCACTGGAATTATGTTCTTCTACATTTTTCCACTTTGCCTGTACAATACTCTTGCGTTTCAAGACACACTAATTGGACGATCTTCCCATTTAGTCAATTGTATTTCTCCATCCCGGATTTATAGTCATCTTTATTTACAGACCCCCAGGCAGTATGTACCAGTAGATCTAGCCGTTTCCCTACGTTGATTGGCGTGGAGTATTTTAATCCTGTAACTGGGAAATGTCGTGATGGCACAGAAAGACAGAAAATGGGTAAATATTACACCCATTTAAACTTATACTTACGGACAAAAAACAATAACAAGGGTGAGGGGTGTGGATAGACAAGGGGTTCGTTCTCGAGTCTGCTTTAACTGAACTTATTACATAAAAATTGTTGAGAAAAACCGCCCACGATATCTTGACTTTATTTAAAACGAAAAATCTAAATTTTCACAAGCCACGTCCCATTAAAATGGGCGCTAGTTGACAAAATAATAACATTTTCCCGTTAAAACAAATTTTAAACCTTTTTTTAGTTATTTGTCTCAAGAAATACAGATTGGAAGCTTTTAAGTAGTATTAATTTTTCGAGGGTGTATGTTACAGCTTTGAGAAATATTTAAAGACTTAAGTGAACTAATTCTTCGTTCCGTTTATATAGATTTTGTTTACTTTTAGAACAGGAACTATAGTTTGCAGTGTATAGATTTCCTTGGATCCAACGTTGAGCAATTAGTTTCTCGATGGAATTTTAATTTTCTCGACAATCCGTTTTTATAAAACTATGAGAATTTTGGCAGCTCACGTCACTTTAATGTATTAAGGTAATATTCTCGTCTGTCATTTCTTAACAGGCTCAACGAACGACAGTGTATGTGACAAAAAGCTTTACAGAAATCTTCATGTCCATTGGGCGGATTTGAAAAGATGTCGAGAAGAGGCAGAATGCATCATCAGCAGAGCATGCGAGCAGTTCAGAGAACTCAAAGGACATTACAGGAAGTGGAAAGAACGCCTGTCATGTGAACAGCCCTCGAGACTTCCACGTCCGGTTTACAAAATGGCGCCAACCAAACAGAAAGGAGACGCGCAAGTGACTTTTTCATGTGGATTAGCAAAGGCGAAATTTTCTCCATCAGCTGGGGATGCTTCTAAAAAATCATCACCAATACGACTCCCTTCCGTTTCTCCTAGCCCTCAACCAAAATGCAATACCTTAAAAAACAATCGACTCTCTAAACATTGCAGCATTGACCGGTCTAACAGTTTCCCATCCATTTATTCACCGAATGATACTGCTCGGCGAAAACTTTCCTAAATTGTATTCTAATAAAAATAAAACGAAATATTCTTCATAACCGATTGTTAGGAATTATATATTGGTTAAAGATTTAATTTTTCATGTTAATTGATTGATTGGTTGTATGTTTGGAGATTACATTTTTATAAGGGACATTAGAAAAATCCGCCAAGGTAAAATATTGATATATATATATAGGGGGTTAATATCATTGGAGATAATGATACCTCTTTCATTGCCAAATATTAATTCAAGTAATAACCTTTTCTATTTCGCTTTAAAAACAAAACTGGCATTATTAACCAAAATTCCATCTTTTTTTAACACATTAGAAAAAGATTCGGCTGTACCATGACTTGTTGATATGAATATGATGGATTGATTGATATTTTCGCCGCAATCAAGATTATTTCACTTATATGGTGGCGTTGACAGGTTTAATGGGAGAGGAAACCGGGATCTTTGTCCGGAGGAAACTTCGGCGAGTAGCTGGCAGCTCTTCCACATATATGGCGATCCATGGATTGGAAACTTACCATCATTTGTAAAGATTTTCATTCTTAGTCATATTTTCAATATTTCCAAGAGTTGTTGAATCATTTGATAATATGCCACTGATCCTCTCTATAAATCCTTGCACCATTTATTCGGTAGTCATAAGGTTGCATTTAATGCGATACGTGAACCAGAACTTTTCTTTTTCTATATATGTGGAAGAGTACCAATATGTTGGTTACATATGGTAAAGGTATTCCTATCAGCATGCATATAATTTACCAACTCCTGAATATAGCTCTTAAAATATAGTGTAATTAAGTCAGCCAAATTTTTGTTTCAGCAATATGGTCTAGAGTTGGCAAATAATTTATCTCTTGATTGAACCATCCGGCCCAATATTCCTTGGAGTATTTAAGTGGTCTGGAACTGAGTAGATAAATATTTCATCTCATGACCACCATCGGAGTGTTTGGGCAATATGGCATCGAGTCGCAATTATTTTACCCATTGACTCGACAATCAGATCCAATACTGATTGAAGTGTTTGGGTGGTATGGACCAGAGGAGAGAAACCTAGTGTTCCTTGCTGTGTTTGAACGATATGGGAACAATTCAAATAATAAAGAAAGCGTTCCCTGGTGCAAATCTTGGCGGAAAATAATACGACGGACGTATCTCAAGCTTCTCAGTAATCATTTCGGAAATCGTTCCGTGTGCATCAAACAACAGGACTATCATTGTGATCAGTTACGTCATAATACAAGATTCTTTTGCTGACTTATTAACAATGCGTCGATAACGGGGAATAAACTGTCGCACACTGATATAAGCCATTTATTGATCTTGCAAAAAGGGGGGGAACTTAACTTCTGATTTAGGATGTATGAAAACCTACATTTTTAGACGTCTTTTCTCAACCATCCAAAGCTACCAACGCTGTCATCTAAATCAAACGATTCCGACGATGTTCAACTTCGCTGGTACTCAAAACGACTTGTTTAAGAGGATTTACAAGAGAGAAACGCATGGATTTACGTTTGTATTCTATCTTGACTCTTTCGATTTTAAATTGCCTCTCCTCAATTTCAAGTAAGCAACCCTCTTCATTACAAAAAACTTGATAAGGAAATTTGGCCTGAAAATGTTAGGAAGTTTAATAAAATTCTTGTTTCTCTTCAAGATAAAGGCTTACTTAATGAAAAACAGTATCGCTATTTGGAAGCTGATCATAACTCTAAAAACAGGGTCTTCTATATTCTTCCGAAAATTCACAAACCCATTGAAAAATGGCCGAAGCCTACACTGCCCCCTGGGCGTCCTATTATCTCAGATTGTGGCAGTGAAAGTTACAGAATATCATAGCTAATTTATTACTATCTAAAACCTATAGCGAATGGGCATCCTAGCTTTATAAAAAATACGGATGATTTATTGGCCAAATTATCTGAGAAATCCATCCCACAAGATGTGATTTTAGTTACTCTGGATGTGGAATCTATGTATACAAACATTGACATAGATTTGGGTCTTAAATCCATAAAATCAGCATTCCAAAGATATCCTGACCACCGTCGTCCGGATAAAGACATTTTAGAATTGCTGGAACTCAGCTTAAAAGGAAACGATTTTGAATTCAATGGGGAGATCTTTCAGCAAATTAAAGGGTGTGCTATGGGGAAACGTTTTAGTCCTAACTTTGCCTCTATTTTTATGGCTGAGTGGGAGAGTGACATTCTTCACAAATGTCACAAACAACCTTTTATTTACCTTCGGTATCTGGATGACATTTATATCATTTGGCAACATACGTTGGAAGACCTTCATATTTTCATTGATACTCTTAATTCTCACGACTCAATTACAGCCTACTATTGATCACACTTCTGTGGATTTTTTGGATGTAACTATTTACAAGGGTCATACATATCATACTACTGGGTATCTAGATTACAAAGTATTCTTCAAACCTACCTACACGCATCAGCTGCTACATGCTGGGTCATACCATCCTCCTCACACTTTCAAGGGAGTCATTAAATCTCAGATATTTAGATTCTATAGAAACTGTAGTTCTTTAGATTTTTTTAACCAGGCTTGTTCTGTTCTTTTTAAAGCTCTCCTCCCTAGGAAGTATTCTATTAGATTACTCCGAAGGATTAAATCTAACACAGTAAGGCAAATCATATTTCCCCCGTCATCCCCCGATACGCTAACTTCCCCTTCACGAGTGTACCATTACCGTCCAACATTTCTCTCAGGTACATCAATGAAATGCCTTAAGACGCGATGCAAACTCGATATATACGTACCCGATCGCGGTACCTTTTTCGGAGAACAAACTCGCGACAAATATCAAATGGCAGAGAATCTTAATTGTGACTCCTCTAATATCGTATATGTAATCACGTGCAAAAAAATGTCGCAAACAGTACGTCGGAGAAACTCAGAATTCTCTACGACAAAGAGCAGCCAACCATTTATCTAGTATAAGACTTAAACATGATGTACCCGTGGCACAACATTTCAATACTCAAGGTCATTCGGTCAAGGACCATTTTGAAATTATGCCTATTGAGAAAATCCCTTTTCTCACTTCCGCTGCAGATACCAAGCACAAACGTTTGGAAAGGGAAAGTTTTTGGATTCAAACATTACAAACTATTTATCCTTTGGGTTTGAACTTGGACCCCGGAAGATGTCGTGAAAAAACTATAATACCATTTGTGTTTCAGTATAACAAAGCTAGCATTGCTATGGCCAAGATTATAGCCTAGTAGAAGAATACAAACTACTTCAAAGTAAACTTGCTCGACCTCTGACCCAAAGGCCAGTCATTGCTTATAAAAAGAACAAGAGTTTGAAAGACATACTGGTCAGGGCTAAACTCCACTGTCTGCCTTCTACCTAGGTTTTCTGGGAAAGGGGTATGGGGGGGATGGGGGAATTTTCACTGTCTTTTCCCATGACCCCATAATATATAGTCTGACGATATTCTTACTATAGCTTAAGATGCATAAGCATTGTCAATGCAATACAAAGTGTTCCAGAAAATTCTACTGACTAAGGCCAAGCTCCTGTCAGTCGTCAACCTAATGAAATAGCATAGGTTTACTTTATTACAACAATTTATGATGGGGTATAAAGGTCTAAATGATATACCTCTTTTTAACACAATTAGAAACTTGTCTCCGTGGTTATTTTAGACAAGAAGATTTTCCCTGTGCCCGTGTGTTTTAGTGCTCCTAAACATATATAACGGCAACTTCTGTAGTTCTTCGTCTTCCTTATCTTTGTGCTTAAAATAAGTGCCAAATTGATGGGGCATGGTGCGCAGAAAAATGCTTATAAAATCATACACATAATAGAGTTGCAAGTAGATTGATTGTTTGGTGTTTTACGCCGCGATTAAGATTATTTCACTTATATGGCGGCGTTGCCAGTTTTATTGTGGGACGAAATCGGGCTCTATGCCCGGAGGAAACCCACAACCTTCCGGTGGTAACTGGCAACCATCCCATATAGGTCGTTTGAGTGAAAACCCAGTTTTGAGATTGAGTGGGATTCGAACCCGCGACTCATTGGTGGAAGGCTGTTCGGATTGAGCGTTCAACGCTCTACCTACTGAGCCACGGAGGCCCGTCCCCGGATCTTAGACGAATCTTGACATATTTTTCAAAGCTGGATTTAATAATGTTTTCAGATCGTAAAAGATGGAAGGCGGTTTGCGGTTTTGACATTTAATGACAAAGGGAAATGTATTTAGATTAAGCCTAAGACTTTCAGGACCTACTTTTATACATTTTCATATATGATGAAAAGCACACTCGCCGCGAAAATCCCGAATACTTCTTACATTAAAGTGGAATATGGAATTTCTACCATATTTTCAAGAAAGTGTAATCCCAAAATAACGAGAATACTGCCAAAATGTTGATATTTTGATGTAAAAACAGAATGTTGAATTTATCGGCTATTTTTCTCAAGACGTATAGTTCAGAAGCCTTCTAGTGCTTCTACTCTCGAGAATGTATGATAAAGTATTATTTTGAACTTATTTTGGCTTAGAATGAATGAATGGCCGTCCGGGTTATTTAAATTTTGTTTACTTTTCGAACACTATTTCGGTTCGTATAGGCCACATACTGTATAGATTTTCCTCATTCCAACGTTAATCGTTTATTTTTTCGATGGCGTTCAAAGTCTCTTACTGTCGTGACGATCAGAAATAATGAAAAAGGTGTGGATTTTGGCAGCTCATGCCACTTTACAAACACTAGACGGTTTTCTGTATTTTCCTCAAAAAGGGTTGTTCAATCAGATTAATTGGGTTTCTCGTCTTTAATGCCCAAATTCTTCCTTCTGATTTAAGAATGTCTCTGCGCCCCTCTTTCAGTAATAAATCTATTTAAACCAAGAATGCCTTATGTTAAGTTCAGGTTTGTGTTAAAAACAGGCGGGTACTATGTGTTGTCGTTGTTCGACAAGCAGCCATCAGAGATCACAAATAAGTGTGATAACGATTTTGTGCTTTCAAATGGTCAAATGGTTATCTGTTTACATTAAAAGGATTTTTTTTAGTATTTTCTCAGTTAAAAGATGTTAATAACGTTAATTTTTAGTGGTTGGACATCATTGTTTAACTTGAAAATATAGATTTGATTGGTTAGTTGCCCGCAATATCAACAAACGATGAGCGCTGGAATTCGTATGTGCGTCCTAAATTATTAAGAATGGTAATAAGTTTTAATCCAGCTGGAGTTTAGCCCTTTTTAAAAATCTAATTTGAAAAATACAGACAGTTAAAATACAGACAGTTGTTTGCGTTTTGAGTCACAAAAAAGCCTTCCGGCAAATTTGAGAAATTAAAAACGAAAAGACCCGAAATGAGTCCAGCATAGAGTTACGCGTTTTCTGCATTAGAGCACCAGGAAGACCTATTGTATGCGTCCCATGATTAATTTTACTGATAATACCAGAGGTCTATGAATGGGGAAGTGTGAAACGCCCCATTACACCATATCCAGAGCGTTGACGCCTTCAGCCTGCTTATACTACATTATGTGACGTTCATGTGAGATTTTGATTTTGAAATTGTCAACGGTAGCGCAATTTCAAATCAGAAAACATATTTATTCTCCACTTACTGAACTAGCCTATCATGTCTATCGGTAATCCCAGTAACCGCAGTTCGGAGAATGCATTGCTTCTTATAATAACTTTAGGCCTACGCGACTCCGATATCTAAATTTCGACTCAAACCGTTCCAAACAACGCTCCTTGTCTCATTTTGAACTATATTAAGTTTTTCGGAAACTTTAACGTTTGCTCCACCAAGTAGGCCCTACTGTTGCCACATGTTTACGTTCGCCATCTTTTTTCTCATGCATCCCATAATAGTTCATACGAGGAGGAGAAGAAAAGCCACGGTTTCTGACTAACCAAGAGATGGCGCTGTTTATGGTGACCTCTGGGCCAAAGGCGTCAACGCCCTAAATATGGTGTAATGGGACGTTTCACACTTCCCCATTCATAGACTGCTGCTGTTAGATCTACTAATATCAAGCTCGTTTAAATTGTCTTTCTTCACAAATATCAGAAAGTCTATGAGAGCGAGTTGGCCATTAAACACTTTTTATTAGAACTTCTTGAGAAAAAAAAATATCCTAATTATATTTCGGCAAGTAAATGTCAATATTTTGTCAGCTCATGCCACTCTAGAACAAGTTACATAATCTTGGCAGTGTCCCTCTACCGTCGGAAAGTCTTGATGAGCGACGGGGCCAGTGAATGTTTACGTAACGGGCTAACCCGATGTGGTTATTTTTGGACAAATGTTTACTTGCCCTGATTCGAAATGAAAAGCCTGGGGCTTGTTTAACTTTTTCCCCTCAAATTGTAACTCACTGTCGCTTCCTTTTATACAACCCCGTGAAGTGACAAATGCTGGGTTGCATTCACCAGCCCATATAACTAAAAGTACTAAGACTAGCCGTTCTATTTACTGACCTTTGTGCCTATTCACAAGCCGTCGAATGCAGATTGTCAAATCACGGGACGAAGAGGTGAATACACATCAAGGACTGTGGTCTTTAATTTACGGAGCGCTTTAAAGATACAGATTTAACCGGGGCAATCAAGATAAGGTAAGACAATTACGTTAAGCACATCGGAATAATGAAGTGACATCGCCAGTCAAAACCTTTATGTTTCCGTTAAAACAAAAGTTTGAAATTAATGGCCATTTTTCTCATTTTTCTCATTAGAAGCTTTTTGAAATCTCTATTTTCGAGATTGTATGCTAGAATAAAGGTATATGCGTCCCGGTTATTTAAATTTTGTTTACTTTTTAAACCCTGTTACGGTTCGCAAAGCCCACAGACCACTCTGAAACTTCGGGGATTAACGTTTGTGAAATACCCTCTGATAGACTGCAGCAGTCGGAACTCCCTTCGGCTATCTTCGCTCGCTACCGGTCGGCTGGTATTTCACGCACGTAAATCCCCGAAGTTTCAGAGTGAGACTGCAGGTCATTTTGAATATGGCGACCAAATAGGTAGCCGTGAAGCGTACAATTCCCAAATCCCCTTGAGGGCCCCACACAAGTGTCCCGTGATAATGTAAGGGACCGAAACGCTCGGTTTGTTAACTTTCAGCCTCGATCAGTTATATAATTGAAGCATTGGAGGATTCCTGACTTATACCGAAACTGCGTCTGTCTACAACATGTGGTTTACCGGACTAAATAAAATATATACACAAATATCTTTCTAAGCGATATTAGCATTTAATAAATTTATAATTATTTTTATTTTCTAAATTCATCTGTAGTAAAAAAAATTGAAATTTACTTTCGACGCCATTTTTATTCAGCCCAAAAATACGGTGATTTACCGTAAGAAAAGCGCAGACTGTCCGAGGCGTGTCAAAGCCGACCGGTAGCGAGCGAAGATAGCCGAAGGATGTTCCGAGTGGCCCACAGACTCAATCTCATTCTCGCGAGATCCCCTGCTACTACGTGAACGCGACGGACCTTTCAGGCCGTTACAAGCCATTTTACCCAAAATTTGGGTAATCAAACTTACTTCCAAAATTGATTTGTACGTGATCTTTACCTGATTCCATATGTTGGCTTGTATTTTATTTTATTTTTTTTTATTTTTTATTTTTTTTTTTATTTTTTTTTTTTATAAAACATTTATTTTGGCACATAGATCACGATTTTACAAACGCCCTACAGACCCTCGTGATCAAGGGATACGGGCGACAAAGACAGTAGTAACATAAAGACAAACATTGACATGTAATGATAGATAATACATTATAATTGCAACATTCACTTACAATGAAACAGAGAGAAAAAGAAATATATAATAAGATAAAGAGAAACAGGTAAGGTTACACGCCCTTAAGTTTTGAATTATCGTTGAGGAAATACAGGGACTATATTTCTACCCTCCGCGATTGTGAACAGGCCAGCGTATAACATGCTATTTTGTTTGTCTACGTCACGTGATTGTAGTGAGAGTATTTCTCCGCAGCTCTGGCAAAAGGGGATTCCCCTTAGCAGACTAAGGCAAATGGCCAATTGTGATGACGCGACTATCTATGCATAGCAAGACTAGCTTGTCAGTACTTGGGTACACAAAGATTGGCTCGTCATCACGATTGGCAAATGGCTTGTAAAGGCCTGAGAGGTCCGTCGCGTTCACGTAGTAGCAGGGGATCTCGCGAGAATGAGATTGCCACAGACTACACGTATTATCGCACTCGGAACATCCTTCGGCTATCTTCGCTCGCTACCGGTCGGCACGTAAATCCCCGAAGTTATCAGAGTGGTATTATCGTTATCCTTACCTCAATCATTTAGTCTCTCGGTGCACCTTTAAACCCTATAGCTCTGATCTTGATATTCTGAATTTATGAACAAAGTGTAAATTTGCAGCTCATGCCACTTATAAGGGGTTGATAGCCTATGTTTGATATGAGTTTTGATCGACCTATATAAAAAAGTGCCAAAAACAAACAGAACCCAACAAGTAGAATTCAACTTTAGTGGTTGATTTCCTTGAAAAATGTACGATAAAAGAGAAATCAATTTTGTTTACGTCTGTCAGTCATATATGTAAACAGAATCTCCACACGGAGGAGTATATTTGGTAGATTTTCCTCTTTACTTCATTTGTAGACTAAGTAGGTAGAGCATTGGACGCTCAATCCGAACAGCCTTCCATCAATAGGTCGCGGGTTCGAATCCCACTCAGTCCAAAAAAAAAATTGGAAAATTTTCTGGCTGGGTTTTCACTCGAACGACCTATGTGGGATGGTTGCCAATTACCACCGGAAGGTCATAGAAGCCGGTTTCCTCCCACAATAAAACTGGCAACGCCGCCATATGAGTGAAATAGCGGTCTTCTAGTGTGGATTGCGGTTAACGTTCAGAGTGTTTTGCAGCTAATAATCAGGACAAAAGAATGATTTTGTTAAAAAGCTAAACGATAAGACGTTGGGCTGAAGGCCAGGTCGGAATGACATGATACACTGGGGCCTCCGCCTACAGATTCAATTTCCAGGTCAATGATTAAACAGAGATGTGGAAGTATATAAAAATCCATATATTTGTTACCTGTCGTACAACGACCTTGTCCTTAAAGTAGCATGAGCTGCCAAAATGTTGATATTTTGACGTTTAAACATAATGTTGAAATTATTAGCTATTTTTCTCACGTTGTATAATTCAGAAGCTTTTTAGTGCTTCTAGTCTCTAAAATGTGCGATAAAGCATTGTTTTGAACTATAACTTTGGCTTAGAACGAATGAATGGTCGTCACGGTTATTTAAATTTTATTTACTTTTCGAACACGTTTTCGTTTTCGCACAGGCCACATGCTGTATGGATTTTCCTCATTCCAACGCAAATCATTTAGTTTTTCGATGGTCTTCAAAACCTATTACTGTCGTGACGATCAGAAATTATGAAAAAAGTGTGAATATTGGCAGCTCATGCCACCTTATTAAATTTGGTGCCCTTTGAAAAAGACACAATGCCTAAAGTTTATCTTCGTAAAATATGAAAACAATCGATCTCCTCCAAAAAGTTCTATTAAAGACCTGCTGTTGTCGTTGTCGTCTGAAAGATAAAAACAAAGTCCGGGGTATGCAGCACACACACAGCGATAGATGGTACAAAGAAGACAAATGAATTCCCATGAAAAATTCAATATCTAGTTGTCCATGGGAGCTAAGAAAGTTACAAAAGGTCGTCTGGACACTTTATTTTCACATAAACAGTCGAATGGCATACCTTTTAACGATGTTCGTTTTGGTTGCTCAAAAGAAAATTAGCTTAAAGGATTTATGAACAGCTTTTGGAAATATTCTCTAATTTGCGTTAGGTGTGTTGTAGAACATGTACTTTAAAAGTCTGACCAAAAAGAAAATTAAATTTCGGTCGCAGCACATACAAAATTCAAGCTACGTTTACCGATCTACAATGCTTACGAAAGTTAATTATCTCAGAGACTTATGACGTCAAACACGACCTCCGTTGTGTACGTACCCTCACAGCGATGACGTAATAAACGATTTCTGTTGTCTCAGTACGTCTTCGTGGCAGTTTGTACCAATGAACTATATGCGTGGAATGGACACGTCTCATTGGCTGGTTTGGATCGGCCTTTGTAAAATGTACCGCCATTGACAGTTGATAAGCGCGTGCAGAACAGATCTGGATGGACGCTCCTTTATCTGGCAGCAGGTCACAGTTTCATTTTCCTTCATTTCCCATTTGCGGTAATGTTAATGTCTGCTCTCACAGCACCTTCCCTAACTTTCGTTGAACCAAATCCTTCGGTGGGGGCCTTGAACAGTCCTTTGACAGTATTTTAAGCACAATTTTTTCATAGGTTGAAGGTAGAAATTTTGAGATACGAGTAGAATCAGCTGATAGGGGTCTCTTTGCACATATTCCGCCGCATGTATATAGACCAAAGCACCCCCAACTACCAGATCTCCACCACCTGAACTGGTCCCATTCCACTTCTAAAATCATTTCCAGACAGTAACTCAACCCCTGTCCTTTCATAAAAACTACAAAAATGCCCAGAAAAAAAATGCAGGGGGCCAGGAAAAAATAATAAAAAAAACACACAAAAATATCTGGAACTTCTTTCCGGAAGTGACAAACTGTGACCTGTATCCTAACAGAGGCACAAAATTCCTTCAATCTACTTCTAAATCTAACACATTGAGCTTAAAGGTACTTGGAATGATCTCTCAAGAGGAAAACTAAATGCAATGAAAACTAAGCCTTCTGTAGCCCTCCCATTTACACCACCCCCCATTAGAACATAGCAAGGACAATGACCGGTGAGCTAAAAAAGCTTAAAATTGTCATATCTCAGCTCTGGGAAAACATATTTGTACTCTGTAAACTAGTGTGACTTCTACTTAGAGTGTTCTACCATAAAATACTAACTTTATGAGGACACATATCTTTCTGTGGCTTCCTCAACTAAAATATACTGTGCATTTGTTACATTTTAAGATTTGTTGGATTACAAAATGGATAAATTCTACTCAAAGTCAGTCATACTGTGGCCAAATTTAAACAGCTTGAAAAACAAGTGTTATTCTTGTATCCCAGGTTGATTTTAGGCTCAAAATTGTACTGGAAAGCTTAAAACCAGAGGAAGAAGTCCCCTGCCACACGGCTTATTGTTGGGAGCCCCCAACACAAAACTCTGTTCAAAACTGCCCACAAGTACCCTTGAATATAAACTTAATTATTAGCCTAGCCCAGAGAACAAAACTGCACCCCAAAAAGTCAAACAAGGGTCTAAAAGGATATTTCTGGGAAAATATGATTAGATTTAAGAAAAAATATGCAAAAAAAAGGGGGGTGGGGTAAATGTTAGGTTGGTTTATTTTTTAAAACAATTGATTCCTGCATTCTTGCAAGTGAAAATTGTATAAGACACATGCAGGTACTGAATAAAATCAGGAAAGCCCAGGTCATTACATTCTGGGCGGTTTTATGCCAACTTTGAGTGCCATTAGGCATGCTATTTGAGGCGAATTTCTAATGTAATGAAGCTGGGAAGCCATGCCAATGGTAAAATTACCTCCGGAAAAAGTAGAAAGACTCTCATTTCCATTCCTTTGATGTGTGAATCAGGAAAATATGCTCACAGGTGGATAAACAATTCCATTCATCTTATACAGGACCTGAAATTACCTGAAAGAGTACACAAAATATTCAGTTTGACATAAAACAACACTGAAAAAGGAGGTTATTATGTTTCTCACATGTTGACCATCAAATCAATGTAAGAACTATAGGTTTTTGTCAGAAAGCCAAATAAAATTTAATATGTACACAAAATCAAGTAATGCCCAAATTCTTTTCAATTTTTGGGGGGTAGGGTAGTGTTCTGTGTGTTTTGACAAGGGTAATGAGAAAAGCAACCAGATTGTGTGGCATATCATTGCAGAAATAGGTGAACTACCATATTGAAAAGTATCATTTACTTACAGGAGAAATTCAACTCATAATCATGTACATTACTTTGCCCCCCAAAACTATCAAGAAATCAATTTTGTGCAAATATTTTGCTAGAAAAGACATGAAAGATACATTTTCAGCACATCTAGACAGTACTATAGGTCTTATAATGTGTTTCTGACAAGTTTTAAGTCACAAACACAGTGTTGTTGTTGTACAGTGATCTATTTCACAAAATATGTCTTCAACCCATACAGGCAGCAGGTCACAGTTTCATTTTCCTTCATTTCCCATTTGCGGTTATGTTAATGTCTGCTCTCACAGCACCTTCCCTAACTTTCGTTGAACCAAATCCTTCGGTGGGGGCCTTGAACAGTCCTTTGGCAGTATTTTAAGCACAATTTTTTCATAGGTTGAAGGTAGAAATTTTGAGATACGAGTAGAATCAGCTGATAGGGGTCTCTTTGCACATATTCCGCCGCATGTAAATAGACCAAAGCACCCCCAACTACCAGATCTCCACCACCTGAACTGGTCCCATTCCACTTCTAAAATCATTTCCAGACAGTAACTCAACCCCTGTCCTTTCATAAAAACTACAAAAATGCCCAGAAAAAAAATGCAGGGGGCCAGGAAAAAATAATAAAAAAAACACACAAAAATATCTGGAACTTCTTAGGAATTTCCGGAAGTGACAAACTGTGATCTGTATCCATCTCCTGGTAATGGCGGCATTCGAAGCATACCAAGCACCACGTGACCTCCGTTCCACGCATATAGTTCATTGGTTTGTACATATCGAAGGTCGTGTATGACGTCATTTTTCCGAGCAGTTACGAAAAATACGGAAAATGTGCATATTTCCTCCCCGTTCGTTTTTTGACTATCAGGGAACTAACGCGAAGGTTGTTTCGTTTCAACTAATAATTTTCAAATATATATTTAATCAATAAACAAGCACAAACCAGCTTTAAATCTTGTTCATATCTCCTTTAACGGCAGGTTAAATGACGTGGCGTAACAAAGAAATTCCTTTGTGACGCGACGTCATCTAACCTGCCGTTAAGCTAACAGCGCTTTGAGCAACCCACCCCTGGCCTTTTCCCTTTAAACCCACCTGTATTACACACCCAGAACTTTAGTGCCATATTATGGATATGTTCTATCAAAGGAGATCGGTTGGAGCACATTGATAAAGGAGTCGCTCAAGTTGAAATATAAAATATGTACTGACGTCATCTTAGCAATATCAGACGTTTATCATACCTGTTTTCCAATGTTTAATTTTAGGTGTCGAAATGCCAATGATCCGGACAAAAGATCCGCTTGGCAATGGGATCACTTTTGTGGAGTACGAGGGAAATAGATTTCCGTTCTTTGGAAACATTAATAGTGATGAAATCCTATCAAATATTGTGGAACTTCCATGTCGAGATGACGATGTCGTTCTCTTAACTTTCCCTAAAGCCGGTGAGTTCATGCCATTGATCAAAACAAAAACAATATCACAAATGTCACATAAATTGCTGCTTTAAATAAAATTAAAGTTTTTTTTTATACAAAAGTTAGTGTGATCTATTAAGGATACACTCGCAGCCGAGACTTTCAATCGAGATCTCGTGCCACTTTACTAGATCTTCAACGAATGGCAGTAGGATCAATCCTTAATTTAGATTGCCAAGACTTTCTGACATTTCTACGGAAATCGAATTTTCGTAAAAATACTTTAAACAAAATCACTAAAAGCAAACATTGGTCAAAATATATACGTACAGTTATGTTTCAAATTTCTAAATGGTGGCTTCAAAGTGTAAGATGAAGTCCGAACTTCCATGTAACGTCTGTGTTGGATTATACTCACCTTGGGTTTCTGTGTTGTAGTTTATAACCTCAAATTCATCTTCTCGAGTCAAGGTATAATCTACATAGGCATTCTGTGTTTTACCTTGCCAGAAGAAAAGGGTTCAACCCGTAAATCAAACATCGACTTTTGATTAGATGCGAGTAAAACTTCTTGCAGCTAATGAAAACGTCAAAGACTCACATTCTTCCGCCGGACAAGAAATAACCTAATCACGGCTGCTTCAATCAAGAACTGGATGTCACCCTAGCCGAGAAATCTGGGCTTTGCCGATTTTTTTTCTCTCTCCGTTTTCGTCATAGCCCAGATTACTTCCATAGTAAAAAAATATGCGGCGTAAATTTCACAACAAATAAGCAAAGAATAAAGTTTTTACCTCTACATTCCGATAGCATAGACCTAGAAGAAGGATTTAGTCAACTTTACTCGTCTGTAATGTGATAAGCTTTCCTTTATGCAGTCAATATTTGCTTCTAAGTCCACTGGCTTTCAACCTGACGTAACCGCCATAGTAAAAAATTAACCGACCTAAAAATTCGGCGGGGCATCTTAGAAATACGTAACTCGTAATCTTCGGATATCTTTTGTCATGACCAATGAACGAGGCCGAATATGTAATATTTGTGGAGTATTACACTAGTGATTCGGTATAAGGCGACAAGACACATTAACAGCCATATAATACCAGTCGCCGTAAGACCGATAGTCCGGGCTAGATGTCACCACATTCCTTTAGTCGCGATAGTGACTCTACAGTTTTTGTCACATCCAACGTCTCAGAGACCGGCAACTATTAAAGACACCCGTGGAGCTTATAGCAGTGGATAGTTCAGGGTTAATCGGATTGACAGGGATAGTCGCCCAATATGCCTGATTTCGGAAAATTTACTCTCTGTTTTCGATACGTTTTTATCGTTTCTTTTAATTCCAAATAAATATTCACGTATTGTGTGATGTCGGGACTATTATATATTTATTATAGCTTTTAAAAATTTCCACCAAACTGACATATGAACATTCTTGCGCTATGTCGTGGAAAGGCGTAAGAGTTTGATTTGGGGATTCCTTTGTCTGCTTTGTTTACTGACTGAGAATCGACCAGGGTTAGCGTGCGCGATACTAGCCCGTTGTGGCTGCGCGTCTGGCGCATTCATGGCTGTTTGTTTACTGACTGTCAGATAGAAAACAAATCAGCAGGGAATTCCTTAAATAACTCTTTAAAGGCCCATGTTTGGTGGAAAGGCGAATTACAACCATTCCATCCGAGGTTGATCCCTTCTGAATTCTCTTCTAAACTGAACGGTGAGACATAACAAACGCAGGCGGTGTGTCCTTTTTAACGAGTGTTGATTGGTCAAGACCATGTCACGGTAGGAAAGACAGCTCTTACATTCTCACCAGTGGGTTGTGTTTGATTTACGATTTGAAGCCTCAAGTTCTGCCAAGGTAAAACAAGAAATGGCTCTGGATATTTTACCTTGGCTCGAGTCGAGAAGATGACTATTGTTTGTCTCCACATAGCCAAATGAATCCTTTTTATACGCCCGACTTAAAAAAAGTCGGTCGTATTATGGTATCACCAGCGCCGTCCGTCCGTCCGTCCGGCCGGCCGTCCCGGATTCCCTTCCGCTCCATAACTTGAAGAGTTTTGATCTAATCTTTACAATTCTTTCACAACACATACTTTGTGGGTAGAAGGTGTGTCATGAACCATTTATGACATCGTCGATTGCATAATGTGGCTTCTACATTGGATTATGTATTCTGTCTTAGTCTATATCTTCGTTCCCTTCCGCTCCATAACTTGAAGAGTTTTGATCCGATCTTTAAAATTTATTTTATAATATATGCTCCAGGGGTAGAAGGTGTGTCATGAACCATTAAGAACATTGTCCATTGCATTATATGGCTTCTACATTGGATTATGTAATATTCTGTCTTAGTCTATATCTTCGTTCCTTCCGCTCCATAACTTGAAGATTTTTGATCCGATCTTTACATTTTTTTTTACAACATATAGTTTAGGGATAGAAGGTGTGTCATGAACCATTTAGGACATTGTTGATTGCATAATATGACTTATACATTGGATTATGTAATATTCTGTCTTAGTCTATATCTTCGTTCCCTTCCGCTCCATAACTTGAAGAGTTTTGATCAGATCTTGACAATTCTTTCAGAGTATGTACCATTTCTGACTTACCCGTTGCATAATATGGCTACCATATAGGATTATGTAATATTCCTTTCCGCTCCATAACTTCTAAAGTTTTGATCCGATCTTGACGATTCTTTCAGAGTATATACCTTATGGGCAGACAGTGTTTCACGTACCATTTCTGACATCACCTGTTGCATAATATGGCACATTATCCTATTGGATTATGTAATATTCCCTTTAGGCTCCAGAACTTCTTTCGTTTTGATATAATCGCTCCAATTCTTTTAGAGTATATATACCTTATAGGTAGATGATGTGTAGCATACCAAATTTGATTTGGGTACACATATTTTTTGTCTGTTTTCAAGAGTTTTTTTTTAATCAGAAATGTGTACCTGGTGTTTAATATATATATATTAATATATATCAATGCTTTTTGGGGTATACTTGGTCCAGAGTAATACTGGAAGCCAATTAATTTATACATTCTGAGACTGTTTTCTTGGATAGTTTAATGTGCACTATATTAACAAAAAAGACCATTTTCCCACTTTATTACCCATCTGGTATTTACCAGAGTGTCTGTTTAAATAGAGATAAGAGGACAATGACATCCACTGAAGTACAAGGTTTGTATATTTACATAGTGACCAGTGGTCAGCCTGAAGATTGTTTGCTTTGTAATAAAACTACTACAGCCAAGTCCAATAGAACAGTATCCCAGTCAAAACTGTTAAAATTCAAGAATTGTAAGCTATTGTATTGATTGCTTCTTTCCAATTATGGAACATAACAGCAATGTCAAAACAGCCACAATATTTCAGTTTTTGCAATTAAAATTTGATTGAAATTACCAGAACAGATAATATAAGTGTACTTTCTATAACGTACTGGTATTTAGTTGCAGCTTCATCAAATTCAGAAAAGAAAAAACTTCTAATGTGAACAAGAAATTCGAATTGATGAAATTAAAACAAATGTTATATGAAATGTAAAGTCGTTAATCGTAGCGGTTCGACTTTGCCCCGGCGGGCGTATGTTGAGTTTACTAAAACTCTTGTTAATGTGCTTATCGTTAGTGCTAGCCGAGAAATCTGGGCTCTGCGGAATTTTTTTTTCTGTCTTCGTCATAGCCGAGATCACTTCCATGTTAAATAAACGATATTTTTGAAGAGGGTCAGCCAAATATAAAATAAACCCTCTAGACCGAAATTCCGGAAAATACCATGTGAATATACTCGTACTGTTAGCTATCCAGATAATGGCATTGCTTGCTATTCGAACAGGGATTCGCAAAACGTTCTTATAGCATATTATTGGGTTGTTTTTTCTTTTGGTCAAATATGGAATTAAATGTTTAAAAAAACTTGTTTTTCTATTACGTATCTGACAATACATGTATTTTAGTATGTATTGGTAATGTCAAACGCTAAATTTAAAGATGAATTCGACAACTGTATATAATTCTGCTTGTCAAACAAGGGACAATACTCTTTAAGGTACTCATTGGATTTGGGAGCTGACGAACATGGTTACAACTGATGAGAACGAAGCCAGCAAGAGAGAAAAAGTCGACACCATGATTGAGTTTGTGACCCCAGACATTTTGGCGGCTTCACCATCTATTCGTCTTTTAAACACACATCTCAAACCTGACCTTTATCCTAAAGATTTGATAAAGCGGAAGTGTAAAATCATTTTGGTGCACAGAAATCCCAAAGACGTTTTTGTATCGTTTTACCACCACACAAAGAAGATCAGAGCCTACGATTATGATGGCGACTGGGCCGGTTTCTACGAACTTCTCATGGCGGGCGAAAGTAAGTCTTTCATCTTTTGTTTCACTCTTCACTCAAATTATTTCATTAAATTGACCTGAGCTGCCAACATATTTACCCTTTTCCGTGAAAACCAAATTTTGAAATTGTCCGCAATGAACTATATGCGTGAAATGGACACGTCTCATTGGCTGGTTAGGATCTGACTTTGTAAAATGTGCCGCCATTGATAGTTGAAGCGCGAGTGCATAGCAGATCTGAATCGAGGTTGTATCATCTCCTAGTAATGGCGGCATTCTATGCAAATCAAATACCACGTGACCTCCATTCCACGCATAGGCATATAGTTCATTGTGTAAAACGTGCAAAATGGTTGTTTAAATTTGAGTTACATTTCGAGCACTTGTTGGTTTGTGCAGGCGGAAGCAAAATAAATTACCATCATTATTGCAATCCAGCCTTATAATCATTTACTTTTTCGATGGAATTGCTTTCCCTCTTATTGTGTGGACAATCAAAAAGAAAAATTACGAATTTTGACAGCTCATCCAACCTAAACAATGCGGCAATATCAGCGGTATTAGTAAAGAAATCCGACCGTTTTCCCAAAAAACGGTACAAATAAATTATGCAACAAAAATCGATAACTCCATCCCTATTCCTTAAAGGCACACTTGCCGCCGTAGCCTGTTTAAATTTACTAAGAAAACCAATTTACATGAGCTTACTACGACTAATACCACTAAACTTAAACATAGGACACATAAAACATGTCTAGTTAGCTTTAGAATGTAGAAATGGGGTGAATAACAAACGAAGAATCGAAGCCTGATTACAACAACAACGATCCGTGTCGGTCAACTTTCGTGTTGGCTTACCCTCATTTCAGGCCTTTTTATCTGTTGTTTACACTCAAATAATTATCAGCAGGCTTTTCCAGTCGATGTTAACCGATCGTCAGTCTGTATTTCTCAGATAAATAGGCCTACGTAAAATTACACTGTGCCGTTAGTTCACTCACTCGACTGAAACATAACATTCGCTTGTGCGAACAGTTCGGTTTGTTTACGTTCCGGGTACCTAACAAGTCAAATTTTCAAATTCAAATTAAAAATACAAAGTGACGTCCAAACTTCTAAATTTTGGTAAAAATAGAAAGTTCCTAACTTATATTGTCTGGGAAAAATACAGAAAACGGTCTTTCTTTTTTAATGTAAACAATATTCCTGATTTTCGCGGCAAGTGTGCCTTTAAGGTAATAGTACGTTGGTAAAATCTCATTATGAGTTAATTCTGCTGGGTGTCCACGAGATGCTTTAAACGCCATATTGTCAAAATTGGACGAACCATAATTCAACGGAACCAGGGTGGAAATAAATAAATTCATTGTGGACACTCCTGTGGAAAAAAGTTATTTTGGACAGCCTTTTTACAGATCCTGGATGAATGTTTGCAAAGTATGCTACGTAAATCGATATATCGAACATGTGGCACTCAGTGTGGTGTCCTTACTCACAAGTCTCAAATACAAGTGTGATGTTGCAATGTTACACAGTTCCAACAAGTAATAACCGTATATTACAACCTCAAATTGTAAGACACGAATCAGTATAGATATACAAATGATCGGTTTAGGAATATGTAGGGTCTATATATTTTACATAACTTCCATGGTTTTAGGTCAAACATTGGTTAACAGAAGTTAAACAGCTTTAATAAAGACCTCATATTATATGTGGCCTTATTTTCAAATATATACGACAATAGCATAATGGCGCCCCCCCCCCCCCAAAAAAAAAAAAAAAAAAAAAAACTAAGAAAAGAGGTGCATTATGCGTAAAATGTGTCTCTCCCTAGATATTTTCCCTAGGAAAGCATTAAACAACGACAGTCTCTTGAGATGCAATTAGTTACTTTAAAACATATATATATCTTTGGTCTACAGATGATTACGGCAGCTGGTTTGACTGGACAAAATCCTGGGAAGAATTTTTCAAATCACATCCAGAAATTCCTCTACTTCGATTAAACTTTGAAGACATGAAAATGGTAAGCAGTCATTTAAGGTCGAGTCCGATTATGCGTTTGGCGTAAACTGTTAACCGAACGACTTAATTCAGTAAAGAATTTGTGTATCACGTGACCGATTTATCCGCGCCACGTAATCCCCCAAGTGGCCAGGGTGCATTTGGATTTCAAGATGGCGCCCATGTTATTCATATATGCAGATAAACAAGTAGTCATGACAACCATGACGTTTGCTTACTTCCGTTAGTGCATACACGTTCGATTTTAACACTGAAGACCAAACACATTTTGCTTACGTCAGACATTACCCTTGGCGTACGCCGAACAAATACTCGAACTCGACCTTATTGACTAGCTCCGTCAGCAGACGGCCTCCCAAAATCAACATGGATGCTCTGCATGCTCTATTTTCAGTCTTGGTTACATTCGAAATACTAAATGAATGTTTTTCTTTTAAATAAACTGAAGTCAAAACTACAGTCTAAACTGTACTACAGTCAAAAGCCAGTAAGTTGTTCTATTAAGCGAGTCTACACGTTTAGCGGGACTTTCCCAGTTGTACATTTATTTGTGTTATTCATCGCTCAGTGTTTTAATTTTAAGGACTTGCCTTCAACGGTTGGTAAAGTTGGCGACTTTTTGAACGTTCCTACTGACGCCAAAACCCGAGAACATGTAGCACAGCAGTGTGGCTTTCAAAAAATGAAGGATGGGAAAAATCTCCCGGTGGAAATAGCTAATATAGTCTCCAAGGACGGAACACATCCAGGTTTTCGAAAAGGTACCATTGCTAACGCTTACATATAATGCCAGAAATCATTGACATTATGCACGGATACAGGGTTTAAAGAGAAAGGGCGTTAAGTTGAGGTTTCAAATATCAGATAATGCTCGAATGAGGCGTTCTGAAAAGGCGTTTGAAAATAAAGATTTCTCCCCTAAAGACAAAGAAGTATTGGACATTTCTTGTATAAACGAAATGTGGTCTTTAAAAGTAATTGCATCTGTACTCCTTAGTAAGACTTCAGTGTTTCAACATTTATTCCATACCCATTAAACGTGTATTAAACCAAATTTATGAGTCTGTATTCTCGGAAATTAAACAATATTTGATTAATATCGTTAAAATGATATTTAGATTCACTTACATGTACTGAAACTTTTCTCTGTCTTTGGCCTGGTGTCCAGGATCTTTAACCAACTTGATAGATTGATTGATTGATTGATTGTTTGGTGTTTAACGCCGCGCTCAAGATTATTTCACTTATATCGCGGCGTTGCCAGTTTTATTGTGGGAGGAAACCGGGCCAACTTGATAGAAAGCTGACGCCTAATAATTTGACTTTTTGTACAGGATACCTAAAAGATTAGTAGGTGTACAGGCTGTTCTCGTTTTTAACAAACCTTGACACAGTCCTGTCTTGTGCTAACCCCCCCCACCTCCCCCCCCCCCCCCCCCCTTGACAATGTCCTTTCTCCTCTCCCCGCAACTGTACCTTGATTGAAATGGATGCATTTGATTGGTTGATAAATCATTTTGACCAATTAAAATCATCCATTTTAATCGCATCTTACAAGTCCATACGACAAATCGCACAGTGAGAACGGACATTTAGTTAACATCCCTGAGACATTTAAACGGAAAGCTCATATTTTATACTTTCTTATAAAACTTTGATTAGTAAATTCTGTTCTAACAGAAATTTACCTGGTTTAGAAAGTTATGCCACCTTCACCAAAAAGTTACTGATTGTTGTTAATTTCATTTTTATTTTCTCTTCTTTATAGGCATTGTAGGAGATTGGAAGTCACATTTTACTGTGGCACAAAATGAACGATTTGACCAGGAATACAAACGACAAATGGACGGTTACTCCTTTGGTTTCGAACAATACATGCAATAAAACTACATCATTATTTTCACATGCAGTCATTCTAGAGTTAAAATTTGAATGGCTAACAAAATTGATTTTTTTATTAGTTTTTATCAGTGAATAAAGAATGTTTTATCACCAAGCAAATGCCTTCATTAACCGATCCGTATCGTTGACTAAATTGATATAGGGCCTATGGGTATTTTGATAAATGCAGTTTACTTCATTAAGAGGCCAGTCTTTGCTTTTATGAAAAAAACATAGTTTGAAATGTCTACCTGTTAGGACGTACCAACACAGAAAAATTTTGTTTAAAACAAAAGAAATGCAACTCCGAAAACTGAAGCCATATTCCTGGTGATAGCTGCGTAGATCTGCCGAAATATAGAATATCATTCAACTCTGGCTTCAGTTTTCGGAGTTTCGGAGCATTTCTTTTGTTTTCTACCTGTTAGAACTATAAAAATGCCAAGTCTATGTCTGAAAACTCTCGTTTATACGGATACAGGTGGCCAAGGATTCCATGTGGTTCCCTAGATTCATTTTATTTTCTTGACATATTCTTGATATTCTTGATCCATTGCTCTTAAATGGTTTCAGCATACACGTACACTTATGATTTAGACAGTGCAAGTCTATCAAACTTGATAAAGTTGCTTCGGCTTCGGCTATGTACAATCCAAAAGCTGTTTGCTTTGCCTGCAGATGGAGAACGTTATTGAAAGAAAATGAGAAATTGCGGTAAATGCATCGAGTGAGAGAAAAATGAGAAATTGCGGTAAATGCATCGAGTGAGAGAAAAATGAGAAATTGCGATAAATGCATCGAGTGAGAGAAAAATGAGAAATTGCGGTAAATGCATCGAGTGAGAGAAAAATGAGAAATTACGGTTAATGCATCGAGTGAGACAAACATGAGAAATTACGGGTAATGCATCGAGTGAGAGAAAAATGAGAAATTGCGGTAAATGCCTCGAGTGAGAGAAAAATGAGAACTGAGAACACCATAAAGAGACAGCAATAAACGTTGTCAATATTGAAACAAAACAACGCTCCACTGACTGTTCAAATAACTAAGCAATGCTGAAGAAATGAACTTTACTCAGCTGACAACGCTCGATTGTCCCTTCAAATTAATAAGGAATGAATAGGAAAGTAACTTCATCTTAGTCCATGTTATTTGTCTCACACAAGAAAACCAAAGTATGTTTATGGGATTCAAGCTTTTGTCTTTTTTACTCGATCGTTCTATAAAAAAGGAGTAACAGTTACTTCCTTAACGTCGGAAGTTTTCTCCCAATCCACCATATCATTCAAATAACAGCGAGTGCTGCAAAAATATGAATCAAGCAATCAGGCAGCGAATGAATCAATCAAGCAGGCAAAAACACGAATCAAGCAATCTGGCAGCGATTGAATCAATCAAGCAGGCAAAAACACGAATCAAGCAAGCAGGCAGCGAATTAATCAATCAAGCAGGCAAAAACACGAATCAAGCAATCAGGCAGCGAATGAATCAAGCAATCAGGCAAAAACTGATCAGTTACTTTAATAAAGTGGCATGAGCTGCCAAAATGTTGATATTTTGACGTAAAAACAGAATGTTAAAATTATCGACTATTTTTCTCAAGACTTATAAACAAGAAAAACCTAGGTAGAAGAGATAGAAGAGTTTAGCCCTGACCAGTATGTCTTTCAAACACTTGTTCTTTTTATAAGCAATGACTGCCCTTTGGATCAGAGGTCGAGCCATTTTACTTTGAAGTAGTTTGTATTCTTTTACTATAATCTTGGCCATAGCGATGCTGGCCTTGTTATACTGAATCACAAATGGCGTTATAGTTTTTTCACGACATCTTCCCGGGTCCAAGTTCAAACCCAAAGGATAAATGTTTGAATCCAAAAACTTTCTCTTTCCAAACGTTTGTGCTTGGTATCTACAGCAGAAGTGAGAAACGGAATTTTCTCAATAGGCATGATTTCAAAATGGTCCTTGACCGAATGACTTAGAGTATTGAAATGTTGTGCCACGGGCACATCATGTCTAAGTCTAATACTAGATAAATGGTCGGCTGCTCTTTGTCGTACAAAACTCTGAGCTTCTCCGACGCATTGCTTGCGGCACTACATATATTGTGGAAATGGAAAAGTATAATCAGCCATTTCTTCCTCGTACCTTCGGTTAAAAAGCTCATTTTGAGCTACAGTAAAATGTGTCTTCCAGTCTCCAATAATACCTGTCAAATATAGAAAACGAGATTTGAAAAAAACAGAGAACAGCAAAACCATTTAAAGGATTTATGAACAGCTTTTGGAAATATTCTCTAATTTGCGTTAGTTGTGTTGTAGAACATGTACTTTAAAAGTCTGACCAAAAAGAAAATTAAATTTCGGCCGCAGCACATACAAAATTCAAGCTACGTTTACAGATCTACAATGCTTACGAAGTTAATTATCTCAGAGACTTATGACGTCAAACACGACCTCCGTTGTGTACGTACCCTCACAGCGATGACGTAATAAACAATTTCTGCTGTCTCAGTACGTCTTCGTGGCAGTTTGTGCACATCGAAGGTCGTGTATGACGTCATTTTTCCGAGCAGTTACGAAAAATACGGAAAATATGCATATTTCCTCCCCGTTCGTTTTTTGACTACCAGGGAACTAACGCGAAGGTTGTTTCGTTTCAACTGATTATTTTCAAATATATATTTAGTCAATAAACAAGCACAAACAAGCTTTAAATCTTGTTCATATCTCCTTTAATTGAAACAACTATTGTTTGTTCCGTACGCCATTCACTAAAACATATGGTCGAACAACAATCTTCCTAAATAATACAGAGGTTTCGGTGGCTCAGTCGGTTAGAGTGGTAGTCTCTCCTTCAACACAGGCCTTCCATCGACGCGGTGTGGGATCGAATCCTAGTCAGACCAAATACAAATTAAGTGATTTTTCAGCCGTATGTGGAAGAGTTGCCAGGTACATGCCACAGGTCGAGGGTTTCCTCCCGGCAAAGAGCCCGGTTTCCACTAAAGCTGGAAACCCCACCATATAAAAAACTTGATTGCCGAGTAAAACATCAATCAATCTAAAGACCTAAATAATACAATGCATTTACCAACTTGCGTTTTCCACACAATATTTACCAAGTTTCAAACGTGTGTTGATATTTTATGATTTTCATGTACAGACATAGGCATGTGCATGTAGTGGCCTCAGTGGCTCAGTTGATAAAGCGATACAAGCCTACCATCGATAGGTCCCGGGTTCTATTTCTTCTCCGTCCAAAGAAATAAAAGGAGAAATTTCGTATTTGTTTTTCACTCTATCATTAGGGGGCCTCCGTGGGTCAGTAGGTAGAGCGCTGGACGCTCAATCCCAACAGCCTTCCACCAATGGGTCGCGGGTTCGATTCCCACTCAGTCCAAAAAATTGGAAAATTTTCTGACTGGGTTTTCACTCGAACGACCTATGTGGGATGGTTGCCAGTTACCAACGGAAGGTCGTGGGTTTCCTCCGGGCATAGAGCCCGGTTTCCTCCCACAATAAAACTGGCAACGCCGCCATATAAGTGAAATAATCTTGAGCGCGGCGTAAAACACCAAACAATCAATCACTCTATCATTGGACGTACCAAGCTAACTGACAAATTACATCCATTCCAGCTCAAGTGGCATAAGCTGTCAGAATGTGTATATATGACATATTGGATATTATTCTCTCCAAAGTGTCAATTATGATCTTTAATTTGATTGGATGAAGGGGATGGAGGATTCATCCCGAACAACGTCTTGGTCCATAAATAACACAGGATATACAAGTTTATTTTTTTTAGATTTCACTGTCAATAATTTCGCTCCTTTGCCTTTGGAAAACCGGAATTTATGAAATAAAGTGTAAATTTTCGCTTTGCTTACAACTCTTGGATAAACAGCATTAAAGGCAATCGAGTAATACAAAATATACAAACCTTTTCTTAAGATTTTGTGTTGATCTAATTTAAGGTTTTTCATACTGTCAAATAGGCAGTTCGATGTTATCCGTTGTTTTACTACTTCTTCGACTTTTGTACCAAGAAAGCCGTCCAGTTTTTCCACACATGACTTCAGATCCTAAAGATGGTCAGAGATAAAATGATCTATTTAAAAAAGTGAGAAGTGAGGTACATGTCGTGAAAAATGTAACGACCTGGGCCTAGTTTCACAAAGCGATCTTAGCTAAGTGTGATCTTAACTGCCATGACAACCAATGCTAAAGGTATACGTTGCCATTGGTAATTATTTAAGATCACCTTAAGCTAAGATCGCCTTGTGAAACTGGGCCTAGGCCCCGTGTTTCATAAAGCAGGATTGGGTATGTTTTATTCGTAGCTACCATGTTAATCTAAATGCAGACACGGTGCTACGTGAATTATGTGAAACAAGCCCCTGTGACGCTATAATCGGGATGTATTTTTACCCAACAAAATTAAATATTCACGTCCGATTAGATACCTGTATTTCTGACCTTCGAAAAGAACATTTATAGTGAATCATCCAATAGCTATGTTTTTACCAATGAGCAATACACGTCGAATGGAGGTCACGTGGTATTTGATTTGTATCGAACGCCACCATTACTAGGAGATGGCGCAATATCGATCTAGATGGGTCATGCGTTCGCGCATTAACTATCAATGGCGGCGCTTTGTACAAAGTCAGATCCAAACCAACCAATGAGACGTATCCATTCCACGTATATATTTGTTTTGGTTTGTACTCCACCGTCAATACAATGTTTCAAGAAGGCGTTTATCAGTGTTGTTTTTGAAGGATACCGAGTCCCAAAGTAGATAAGGTTCTTCATTTGCAGCCTAATTACACCAGCCAGACTCCCATGGCTTCGGGATCGAGATTTTCTTCAGGTATGGATAAAACCGTCTCCACATCAGCCCGTGAATCACGGGCAACGCTATTCTCTTGATCTCGACATTGACTTAATGGTCTCTTAGAATAATATATTAACGAACACGGGCACATGGAAAATCTTCTTGTCTAAAATACTAGTAAAAATGGAGACAAGTTTCGAATTGTGTTAAAAAAGAGGTATATAATTTAGACCTTTATACGCAACCATAAGTTGTTGTTATGAACTAAAACCCATGGTATTTCATTAGGTTGACGACAGATAGGAGCAGAATAATATATGACGATATATATGTTGATATGGATTAAATGCCATGAAATACATTAACGTTTTACGCATGATGAGATTGAAAAGAAATAGGAAAACCTCTAAAGAGTATTCATAAGGACAACATGGCGAACAATTCTTTTACATTTCCCATGCCTAATCACGTTGATTGAACAACTCTGTGGATGAAAACTACTTAGGTGGCAATCGAACAAGGAAAGCATTGATGAACTCAAAACTGTTTGGTGAAGTATTGATGGAGAAACGTTGCGGACTAAAACTGCTTTGGTGTCAATTGGATCAGGGAAATATTGATGGAGAAAGGTTGGGGACTAAAATTGCTTTGGTGTCAATCGAACCAGGGAAGTATTGATGGGAAAATGTTGAGGACTAAAAATGCTTTGGTGTCAATCGAACCACAGAGGCATTGATGGAGAAACGTTGCGGACTAAAACTGCTTTGGTGTTTATCGGACAAGGAAAGCATTGGTGGAGAAACGTTGCGGACTAAAACTGCTTTGGTATCAATCGAACCACAGAGGCATTGATGGAGAAACGTTGCGGACTAAAACTGCTTTGGTATCAATCGAACCACAGAGGCATTGATGGAGAAATGTTGCGGACTAAAACTGCTTTGGTATCAATCAAACCACAGAGGCATTGATAAAGAAATGTTGCGGACTAAAACTGCTTTGGTATCAATCGAACCACAGAGGCATTGATGGAGAAACGTTGCGGACTAAAACTGCTTTGGTGTCAATCGAACCAGGGAAGTATTGATGGAGAAACGTTGCGGACTAAAACTGCTTTGGTGTCAATCGAACCAGGGAAGTATTGATGGAGAAACGATGCGGACTAAAACTGCTTTGGTGTCAATCGAACCAGGGAAGTATTGATGGAGAAACGATGCGGACTAAAACTGCTTTGGTGTCAATCGAACCAGGGAAGTATTGATGGAGAAACGATGCGGACTAAAACTGCTTTGGTGTCAATCGAACCAGGGAAGTATTGATGGAGAAACGTTGCGGACTAAAACTGCTTTGGTGTCAATCGAACCAGGGAAGTATTGATGGAGAAACGTTGCGGACTAAAACTGCTTTGGTGTCAATCGAACCAGGGAAGTATTGATGGAGAAACGATGCGGACTAAAACTGCTTTGGTGTCAATCGAACCAGGGAAGTATTGATGGAGAAACGATGCGGACTAAAACTGCTTTGGTGTCAATCGAACCAGGGAAGTATTGATGGAGAAACGATGCGGACTAAAACTGCTTTGGTGTCAATCGAACCAGGGAAGTATTGATGGAGAAACGATGCGGACTAAAACTGCTTTGGTGTCAATCGAACCACAGAAGATCTGATGAAGAAACATTCAACGAACTACAAAAAGCCACAATTTGACGACTTATATGCTGATACAATTAATGTGCTTACGCAGTTTCGTAAAGTGCTATAAAATCGTACCAATTTCATATCTTCAAAATAGAGGTGCAACTGCGGGATTTCTTTGTGCTCTTGGAAAAATGCGTTCCATTTTTTCATATAATCAAACCAGGGACCAAAAGTGTCTGAAAATGGAAGCACACATATTGACAATTTAATTTTGAAATTGAAAATAATTCAAATTAAAATCTTTAATTCTTTTACTCATTTTATTTTCAACGGCTCTACTGAAATAAACGTGCTAATTGAAGTGTAGTGACTTAGGGAGTATATTGCTGAATCATAAATGAAGTGCTCCGCTTGTTATCGACAGCAATGTTGGAGGAAACATCTTTTGGTATTCATTGGCTAATATTCAATTATAATAGATTAAACATTACGCAGTTGGTAAATTTGTGTGTCTAAACCCTCCAATTAATAAAAAAAACAACATTAGTTGGATTGGAAATGGTTTGAAAACTTAGAATTCGCAAACACTCATCTATGCAACTGTTCCAAAAATCCGATCGTTATTGATTTGTTTTATAGATTGATTGATTGATTGTTTTGTGTTTTACGCCTCGCTCAAGATTATTTCACTTATATGGCGGCGTTGCCAGTTTTATTGTGGGAGGAAACCGGGCTCTGTGCCTGGAGGAAACCCACGACCTTCCGCTGGTAACTGGCAACCATCCCACATAGGCCGTTTGAGTGAAAACCCAGTCAGAAAATTTTCCAATTTTTGGACTGAGTGGGATTCGAACCCGCGACCCATTGATGGAAGGCTGTTCGGATTGAGCGTCCAACGCTCTACCTGCTGAGCCACGGAGGTCCCCGTGTTTCATAGAAGTCCTTTGTATAAATACTGTGAGAATACGTGCATATGGAAAGATTTGGCATCAACATTGACCAAAGCTCATCTTCTCAAGACAAGGTACGAGTATGCTAGTGACAGAATGGCTATAGATGTGGGCTTATCGATGGTACAGTCTGGCCAGGATGACCAAATGCATTCTCACTTACCGTCAGAACTAAGGAAGATCGGGAGGTATGCTTGAAAGGTACCCTTATAGCCCGATACTTTCCGTATCGAATGGTATTTTGACACAGCGACATCTTTCGGATTTCGCACCAAGTTGATGATTTTGCATTTTCTTCTGATCAGATCACGTGGGTACAAGGAAGGTTTGATATGGGTGTTGAGCAGACGAGGTGGACGAAGGCCAACTAAAACGGACGCCTCGTTAAATTCTAGCATCGTGAAAGTTTCACTAGGTGAAATGTCCGCCGTTCTGTTAACCAACAGGTTGCATATTTCCCAGATCCAATGGGTTCCTGTTTTGTATATAAAAAAATCAATGGCAACTTACTCTGTGATTTTATCTCTATGATGTCGATATCGGTCAACTCGCAAGAAAAGCCAACTTTTACAATTAGGGCGCCTTTTAAATTCGCTTTTAAAGCTTTTTTGAAGTATTTGCTCTTTTCTTGAAATTCTGATATGTATTTTCATTTTTATATGATCAGAAATAAACGTGAATTATAGACCTAGGTTTATGGGCACAAAAGGAGAGGTGAAGACAGACTGAACCAGCCTATCCTCTCTCTTTGCAATAGACCTAAGTTAAGATTATGAACCGATCGCCCAATGACGTCATAAGAGGGTTAGAATGACGTATGGAATTTAATCTGCATAGAAAAAAAAATTATACGTGTGCAGCCATGTCCCTTCAAACAATATCTCTCTTCCAAACCATAGTTTTTTTAGTGATCTCATCAAGCTTTCTGTCTATTCCCTTTTTTCTGTGTTAAATAAAGAATAGGAGTGAAATATTCGAAATACCTGATTTGGGGTACGTAAGAATTACAATGTCGTCATCGCGTCCCTGAAAGTCCGGCAGTTTAGGAAGTGTCAGGCGGAGATCCGTAAAATGTCCCACAGGATACATTCCTCCGTTATACTCAACACATTCTAACTTTTCACCGTCAGCATCGTGAATTGTTTTCAGAGACATCCTGCTTTAAAGAACACCACCAAGCAAGACAATATTAATTGTCATTGTGTAAGCCAATTATGTCGCATCGGGACACAATTGATCTAGGAGAAGTAATTGGGGTTTAGCAGGCCTTGAGGCCTGCTATTGGTCGAATGATTAGGCAAGAACTGACACCATGCAGGTAAGGTAAATTCGGTCAATTTATTATCTATCCATCTACCGCCAGATTTAATTTTCGGTCGCTGTATCCAGGTAACGACCTATCTATCGGGGCCTTGATGGTTCAGTCGGCAGAGTGATGCTAATCCTTCAGTCCGACGCAAGCCTTCCATCGATGCGTCGCAGAGTCGAATCGCATAAGACTGGATAGGATCGCAGTTATCTTGTTTTTGTCTGACAAAAAAATTGGGTGAAAGGCATGGATTTTAGATAAGGACTTCAAGATAGTACGACACAGTAAGAACTGATCTTCATAAGCGCTAATGTTAAAGAAACGGCCGATCGGTGGAAGTGATACCCCTAAAGCATAATCTCGCGTGATCTCACGTGACTTCGGCGAAACTCGAAAGTGGCTTATTGTTGGCAAGTGGCATTGCCCTCTTTGCATTATCGGCACGTGCAAAAAAAAATGTATGACATCCATCGATCAAGAGAGAGCCGTTCGAATGGCCCAACTAGGAGTGACACATGTCGATGTAGCCAGAAGGTTGGGGGCATGTGCACACATCTATCACCAGGATGATGCAGCGGTTTACGTCAGACAGGTCAAACTTCACCAGCTACGGCCGTTTGGAGGTGGTGGATTAATGCTTTATAGTGGCAAATGAGGCTTTTCTTGATTCGCGGAAACCTGAATGCGCAACGTTATTGTGATGTGATCTTACGGCCTGTTGTGGTGCCCTTTATTCATGAACAACCTCATGCAATCCTTTTCCAACACGACAATGCAAGGCCACACACAGCAAAACGGACACAGGACTTTCTTGCCAACACTAACATAAGGTTTTGTTTTCCATGGCCCTCATGGTCATCGGACATTAATCCCATTGAATACTTATGGGACCACATGGAACCTGTTTTACAAAGCTGGCGTAAATTTGCGCATAGGCCTACAGCATGGACAGGCTGCGTCTAGGGTGTAAGTCACTATAGCTTTAACACTGATTTACGTCAGACGTAACTTACGCCAGCTTCGTAAGACAGGGCCCTGGGACTAGTTTCACAAAGCGATCTTAGCTAAGTGTGATCTTAACTACCATGGCAACCCATAGGTATACGTTGCCATTGGTAACTAAGATCACCTTAAGCTAAGATCGCTTTGTGAAACTGGCCTCTGAGGCCAGTTTCACAAGATCGTAAATCAGACAGCACCGGGAGCCTCCAGTCAACGTCCTCGACTTGGAACGATGTGCCTTCAAGGAATGGGAACGCACCACACGTTTAACGACATCAGTCCGAAGGCGTGTTCCGGCATGTATTGATGTTACGGTGGACATACTTGCTGCTGACTTGACTTTGAGATGTGTGGTGTGACATTTACCGTTGTTTCTGTGATCAGTGTTCCAAGGAAATGTTCATTTTTGGACCCCACCCATCTTACAAGGATTGCCATATTGATTGTACTGATTTGATTAGAATGAATTTTGAGATATTGTGAAAATATTTCTCACTAGAATAACACCAAACTTAAACTCGTACATTGATTAATTTTTATTTTATGTCGTTGCACACATGTGGTGTCGTTTGTTTTGGACACTAGTGTAGTTTCAGCAGAGTAGATTGACAAGAGTGGTCACTTCGTCCAATCAGCATTGCCGGCATGTTCTTCTGGCCCCCTAGCGGAAGGGTGTTCCGACTGTACACGATTCGACTGTAGGGCGCCCCCTACAGAAAGGAGGTTCCTAATAATCGAATCATGTCAGTTCAAATTCAACATGGCGCGGACGAATTGACCACTCTTGTCAATCTACTCTCTTTGGTTTCTGTTATGTAGGCCGATTGGAGCCATTTGAAAATACATAACATAAGGACTTTCCCAATATCTAGTTGAGTTTGACACAGAGGTCTCGGTGACAGATTAAAACAAATGGGGGTAAAATGTATTCTGTGACACGATATGTCACACAAAGATAACCTGGAAAATTGACAGAAGTTCACCGAAATCTAGGTTGTAATGCTATACTTACTACAAAGATTAGCCTTGTTGGATTTAAGGTTATTTTTGAAGGCATAAAGTATAACGGTGTCTGATGTATTTGATTATCTCCCTTGTTGTAGGTGCAGCGAGAAATCCTAACTATAGTTTTATCTGCACTACATTGACCGAAACAAAACAAAACAATCAGGATGGACTTTGATGGTTTGAGATGAAAGATTATTATTGAAATTGTTGGGATTCAATGAATAAATTGAAATAAGACCACGAGTTTCATGAAAAGCCCAAACACATTTTGCAACGATGTCTTATTTAAAACGATAAAACCGATCGATTTAAAGAGAACAAGCCTACCTAATAGTATATATAGATACTAAAACACACGAGCGCAGAAAAAATCTTCTTGACTAAAATAACCACGGAGAGAGGTTTCTAGTTGCGTTAAAAAGGGGAGTGTCATTTGTTCTTTTTAGCCAATTTTAAGTTGTTGTAATAAACCTACCTAGTAGTATCAGTAGGCCTACCTGTACGTGGCCTTGTTTGCAAATACAATCTGTGTCACATCCTCCAACTAAGCTTGGCAATGCTACAATACGAGTTAAACGATTTCAAATATATTCATATTAACAGCTTGTTTTGGTATATACATGTACAAATAGTTGTAATAAACCTACCTGGTATTATAAGTATGGCTGCCTGTACGTGGCCTTATTTGCAAATGCAATCTGTGTCCTATCCTCTCACTAAGCTTGCCCAGACTATCATTATGAGTTAAACGATTTCATATATATTCATATTACCAGCTTGTTTTGGTCTATACATGCACGTATAGGCAGCGCAAAGAAGACATACATGTATAGCCAGTACCCCCACATTAAGTGAAATGAGGCTACCGACTTTTAATTACCACAAACTCACTTAAGATTGTCTAAGTGTCTTGTTTCAGGATTTTGGTTTAGCATTTCTTTTTCTTGCGTTCCTTTAAAGGATAAATGACAAAAAGAAGTCAATAGATCCTAATTGGTAATCAATTTGTTTTACAACATGCAGGGTATAATTCTACGAACTCAATCGACATAAAAATGGGATTTCAGGCACAAATCCTACAAAATTCAAGACATTCTTTTTCTCTCTGTAGCCTTGATACGGAAATTAATTATCATAGTTAGTCATAGTTATCATCTGGTATGTACATCACTATTGTTGTGACGTCATACACAAATGATGTTGAGCCAGAGCGTCTTCATGATTGGTTGAAATGACGCTGAAAGCGATCAAATTTCAACTATGACGTCAAATACGAAGATATTTCCGATTGGTAACGGAAGCTGTGCATATTTTCAATCGCTATTTCTTTGACACCCTGGGACCTTGCAGGAAGTTCGTTTTGTTTCAGCATTTTGTTTTTAGATGGGCGGTTTGTAGTGCAAAGACAACATGTAGGAAACTCAAATGGTTCTGAAAAGTTAGCTTTATTGGTTTGAACACTGAAAGTTATACACCGGAGTTTGGTTGAAGAATATCTAGATTGAAACCTTTGTTTATTTGCCATTGGTTATTTTCCCACTGACCTCCCAATATTACCGATGTCTGAATGCGAAGGCGACCCATTGCATTTAATGTTATTGTACAACTCCGTACGCCATCTGTATATTTCTGCAGACCTGCTTTGTGCGATGGCTTAATGGGAGGTCCACTTGTAGTTTTGTTTGTCCATGCCTGTGATATAGTATAAGGAATTACAAACCTGTACAGTACTTGAGAAGCCTTATAGCTTCAGAATAACAGTCACCAGACAACACTCAAGAACTTCATATGCTTTCCAAGTAGAATATTGTAAAAGTTATTTAGGTTTCACGCTATCATAAACTTAAAGTGGCATGAGCTGCCAAAATGTTGGTGTTTTGACGTTAAAACAGAATGTTGATATTATTGGCTATTTTTCTCAAGACGTATAATTCAGAAGCTCTTTAGTGCTTCTTGACTCGAGAATGTAGGATAAAGTATTGTATTGAACTAACTTTGGCTTAGAATGAATGAATGGTCGTCCCGGTTATTTAAATTTTGTTCACTTTTCGAACACGTTTTTGGTTCGTACAGGCCACATGCTGTATGGATTTTCCTCATTCCAACACCAATCATTTAGTTTTTCGATGGCCTCCAAAGCCTCTTACTGTCGTGACGATTAGAAATTATGAAAAAAGTGTGAATTTTGGCAGCTCATGCCACTTTAAGCTGACCCAACACAATTATCAAATGATCGGATAAAGGGTCACCATCAAATACAGTTATTTCTGATCTTGGTAGTTGTAAGGCATCAACCATTTGTTGTAGTAGCAGTATGTTTCTTCTTCATTGGTTCCAGGATATGAAGGATCAAGATTTTCATGATTGCTTGTTGTTAACTTTCTGTGTGCTTATCTATTTGTTCGTGGCTTGGATTATAATTACCTACATCCTTTAATACGCAATTGACCAAAACCTTAACTTCTCTCTTATGCAAACAAAGAACTTTCTTGTCTGTGAACAGACTCGTACATTGCTTTGTTTTGTTCTCCATTATTTGTGTTTTCAGTTGTCTATTGAATATGTTCTTTTCTTTCACCAATGACAATCCGTTTTTGAATAGAGGATTAAGTTCAGACTGATCAATTTTTTTATTTGTATCCAACTGTTAATGAAATAATGGATTGATTCTCTGCGTATACGCTGTGATAACTGCAAGACAAAAGGAAGTGTCCATTGTTTTTTTTTAACGGCGTCACTGGATAACGTCAACACCTAAACGCTAGTGGGGATGTCAGACTGTTGTGTATGCCAGGCATTTCGCCTTTAGAACTAACTCATAAACGCAGGATGATGCTAATACGCGATGACAAGACTTGAAAGGGAACTTACATAAGCTAAAAGTATAAATTTATCTTTAAAAAGTTATCAGGTCTGTTAGTAGACTGTACCATGGTAACACATAAAACAGTTGTTTGAAGCTAGCACCCCTATCATTTTTGAGATATAGATTCGTCCATGGGGCAATCAGGGAAAAGCTATTCAGCTATAACGTAGGGGTTGCCAATTTTTAGTTTGAAGTAGAAAATAAAGCAAACTACTAAAATTAAGTTTTTCTTTACATTAAAGTTACTGTGTTAGAATAGAAATAATGGATTGATTCTCTGCGTTTACGCTGTGATAACTGCAATAAAAAAGGAAGTGTCCACACATTAAAGTTAATGTGTTAGAATAGAAATAATGGATTGATTCTCTGCGTTTACGCTGTGATAACTGCAATAAAAAAGGAAGTGTCCACACATTAAAGTTACTGTGTTAGAATAGAAATAATGGATTGATTCTCTGCGTTTACGCTGTGATAACTGCAATAAAAAAGGAAGTGTCCACACATTAAAGTTACTGTGTTAGAATAGAAATAATGGATTGATTCTCTGCGTTTACGCTGTGATAACTGCAATAAAAAAGGAAGTGTCCACACATTAAAGTTAATGTGTTAGAATAGAAATAATGGATTGATTCTCTACGTTTACGCTGTGATAACTGCAATAAAAAAGGAAGTGTCCACACATTAAAGTTACTGTGTTAGAATAGAAATAATGGATTGATTCTCTGCGTTTACGCTGTGATAACTGCAATAAAAAAGGAAGTGTCCACACATTAAAGTTAATGTGTTAGAATAGAAATAATGGATTGATTCTCTACGTTTACGCTGTGATAACTGCAATAAAAAAGGAAGTGTCCACACATTAAAGTTACTGTGTTAGAATAGAAATAATGGATTGATTCTCTGCGTTTACGCTGTGATAACTGCAATAAAAAAGGAAGTGTCCACACATTAAAGTTAATGTGTTAGAATAGAAATAATGGATTGATTCTCTACGTTTACGCTGTGATAACTGCAATAAAAAAGGAAGTGTCCACACATTAAAGTTAATGTGTTAGAATAGAAATAATGGATTGATTCTCTACGTTTACGCTGTGATAACTGCAATAAAAAAGGAAGTGTCCACACATTAAAGTTACTGTGTTAGAATAGAAATAATGGATTGATTCTCTGCGTTTACGCTGTGATAACTGCAATAAAAAAGGAAGTGTCCACACATTAAAGTTAATGTGTTAGAATAGAAATAATGGATTGATTCTCTACGTTTACGCTGTGATAACTGCAATAAAAAAGGAAGTGTCCACACATTAAAGTTACTGTGTTAGAATAGAAATAATGGATTGATTCTCTGCGTTTACGCTGTGATAACTGCAATAAAAAAAGAAGTGTCCACACATTAAAGTTAATGTGTTAGAATAGAAATAATGGATTGATTCTCTACGTTTACGCTGTGATAACTGCAATAAAAAAGGAAGTGTCCACACATTAAAGTTACTGTGTTAGAATAGAAATAATGGATTGATTCTCTGCGTTTACGCTGTGATAACTGCAATAAAAAAGGAAGTGTCCACACATTAAAGTTAATGTGTTAGAATAGAAATAATGGATTGATTCTCTGCGTTTACGCTGTGATAACTGCAATAAAAAAAGAAGTGTCCACACATTAAAGTTAATGTGTTAGAATAGAAATAATGGATTGATTCTCTACGTTTACGCTGTGATAACTGCAATAAAAAAGGAAGTGTCCACACATTAAAGTTACTGTGTTAGAATAGAAATAATGGATTGATTCTCTGCGTTTACGCTGTGATAACTGCAATAAAAAAGGAAGTGTCCACACATTAAAGTTAATGTGTTAGAATAGAAATAATGGATTGATTCTCTACGTTTACGCTGTGATAACTGCAATAAAAAAGGAAGTGTCCACACATTAAAGTTACTGTGTTAGAATAGAAATAATGGATTGATTCTCTGCGTTTACGCTGTGATAACTGCAATAAAAAAGGAAGTGTCCACACATTAAAGTTAATGTGTTAGAATAGAAATAATGGATTGATTCTCTACGTTTACGCTGTGATAACTGCAATAAAAAAGGAAGTGTCCACACATTAAAGTTAATGTGTTAGAATAGAAATAATGGATTGATTCTCTACGTTTACGCTGTGATAACTGCAATAAAAAAGGAAGTGTCCACACATTAAAGTTACTGTGTTAGAATAGAAATAATGGATTGATTCTCTGCGTTTACGCTGTGATAACTGCAATAAAAAAGGAAGTGTCCACACATTAAAGTTAATGTGTTAGAATAGAAATAATGGATTGATTCTCTACGTTTACGCTGTGATAACTGCAATAAAAAAGGAAGTGTCCACACATTAAAGTTAATGTGTTAGAATAGAAATAATGGATTGATTCTCTACGTTTACGCTGTGATAACTGCAATAAAAAAGGAAGTGTCCACACATTAAAGTTAATGTGTTAGAATAGAAATAATGGATTGATTCTCTACGTTTACGCTGTGATAACTGCAATAAAAAAGGAAGTGTCCACACATTAAAGTTACTGTGTTAGAATAGAAATAATGGATTGATTCTCTGCGTTTACGCTGTGATAACTGCAATAAAAAAGGAAGTGTCCACACATTAAAGTTAATGTGTTAGAATAGAAATAATGGATTGATTCTCTACGTTTACGCTGTGATAACTGCAATAAAAAAGGAAGTGTCCACACATTAAAGTTAATGTGTTAGAATAGAAATAATGGATTGATTCTCTACGTTTACGCTGTGATAACTGCAATAAAAAAGGAAGTGTCCACACATTAAAGTTACTGTGTTAGAATAGAAATAATGGATTGATTCTCTACGTTTACGCTGTGATAACTGCAATAAAAAAGGAAGTGTCCACACATTAAAGTTAATGTGTTAGAATAGAAATAATGGATTGATTCTCTACGTTTACGCTGTGATAACTGCAATAAAAAAGGAAGTGTCCACACATTAAAGTTACTGTGTTAGAATAGAAATAATGGATTGATTCTCTACGTTTACGCTGTGATAACTGCAATAAAAAAGGAAGTGTCCACACATTAAAGTTAATGTGTTAGAATAGAAATAATGGATTGATTCTCTGCGTTTACGCTGTGATAACTGCAATAAAAAAGGAAGTGTCCAGACTTTATGAACTCGGGCCTCCGAGTCTCGGGCCTTTAAATCTTATTTTTGTATTACCTCTTGATGAGTTACCACTTCGATAAGACCCTACTTGACTGACTCAATCATCTGGTCTGATGGTGTTAACCACTGTATTTTCCTTTGTTGAGGATAAGGTTGAAAGAATATCTCTTCTACGTGATATATAATTATCTTCAACTTCACTGTAATAGTATAATAATAATAATAATACTTTTATTTCAGACTATTGTCCATATACATGTTATGTTAAGTACATAGGTGGAATAAGATTACAGATACACTTTAGTTATTTGCAATATAAAGTAGTTCTCGCCACCTAGTAATGAGACGTGAGAGAATATGTAAGTCTGACCTACAGATTGTCAGTAGGACAGTGTTAGAACTTGTTTCAGTTCTAGTTAGCAATGAATAAATAGTTTTCCTTATTACCGCATCAAATGAGAGCACATTATAAATAGCAAACATACCACTAGCACTACAATCTCGTCTGAGACACATGAACCATCTGAAAGCATTATTATACAGAGTTCTAATTTTGTTGTAATTAGTTTTAGTAAACATACTCCAGAGAGAACAACAATATACATTACCACAGTATGTTTTAAACAGATAAATTTTAACTTCTTGTGAACAATCTCTGAACTTGCGCAGAAGCATATTTGCTCGCATACATAATTTTTTACGCTGGGCGATAATATCATCATCATCTTTAAGGGTATCCGTTATAACATAAACATGATTACTAGTTATGTGATCTTTTCCTTTGTTTAGGATATAGTGGAAAGAATATCTCTTCTACGTGATATATAATTATCTTCAACTTCACTGTAATAGTTCATAGCATGTTTAGTTTGATATTGGTCCCCTTTTAAGAAAGCTCAAATCCATGTTTATTTTAAGAAACTTTCAAAAGGTCTGATCTAAATCATTTAATTTGCTTTCAATTCTTTTAATATCTGTATCTGATGTTAAAGTGGCATGAGCTGCCAAAATGTTGATATTTTGACATTGAAACAGAATGTTGAAATTATTTACTATTTTTCTCAAGACGTATAATTCAGAAGCTTTTTATTGCTTCTAGTCTCGAAAATGTACGATAAGGTATTGTTTTGAACTAACTTTGGGTTAGAATGAATGAATGATCGTCCCGGTTATTTAAATTTTGTTTACTTTCCGAACACGTTTTCGGTTCGTACAGGCCACATACTGTATGGATTTTCCTCATTCCAACTCAAATCATTTAGTTTCTCGATGGCCTTCAAGGCCTCTTACTGTGGTGATGATCAGAAATTATGAAAAAAGTGTGCATTTTGGCAGCTCATGCCACTTTAATTGATGTCTCATTTATCTTTGTTTTCTTGTTGGGGCTGCTTTGTAGCCACCTCTTCCTTATAAGCTTAATCATCTCTAATTTATATCCTTCAATATTTGCATTTGCATCTATATCACATGGATCAAAGCCTAGATTTTATTGCATAATGCAAAATAATTCATATGATCAAAGCCTAGATTTAATGTTTCTGACGTGAATTGTTCATCGTTTGAATCTACATATGCATCTTCTTCATCTCACGTAGACATTTTGTCTCCAAACTTTGTCTTTGTAATAATTTTTGAACTAATGCAGTGGACACTATCAGAAAACACTCCACAAATGTATTGAGACACTTCCAATGCATGTATGCATGATGTTATTAACGGTCTCATACTTTTAATTAGAGAAGTTTAACTTAAAGGCACACTTGCCGCGAAGATCCAGAATACTGTTTACATTAAAAAACAGTGGGCGGATTTCTGTATTTTTCCAGACAGACCAAGTTAGGAACTTTCTATTTTCACCAAAAATAGAAAGTTTTGTCATCATTAGTATTTTAATTTGAAATTGCACATAAGATTTATAAAGTACCCGCAATGTAAACAAACCCCGAACCTGAACATGCGCACAAGCGCCCTTATGTTTGAGTCGTGTAAGTGGGATAAGGGCACAGTATAATTGTACGTACTTTATTTGAGAAAGACAGTCTGACTAACGGGTAAGAGTAACTCGAAATGCCGGCCGATAATTGTTTGAGTGTAAACCACAGATAAAATAGCCTGGAATGAGGGTAATCCAGCCACTAAGTTAACCGACACTGATCGTTGTTGTTGTAATCAGGCTTCCATTCTTCTTTTGTTTTTCACCCACATTTCTACATTCTAAACCTAACTGGACATGTTTTATGTGTCCTAATGGAATGGTCACAATGTCGGCGACCTGTCGGGGATTAGTTTTGGCCGGGGGTCGTCGTAGAAAATAAAGAATCCTTGAACAATCCTATCAATAATCCTAATAAAAGTGGAGCAGTCACATTGTCTGAGATTTTTTCAAGGATTTTGACCCGGTTTTGTCGAAAAATCGTGGGATTAGACTCCGATTGCATCGGAAGCGATCGGAGACGATATCTGCGAGGGTCTTTTCTTTTAATTTTCCCCCCACCCTGGTAAAATGTGGGGGAAAAGGAGGGTTTTCTGACCTCGCATCTGTATTTCTTTCTGTACACTGTAGCGAGGTATCCCTCATCTGGTTGTACATGGAACAGTCACTTCAATCCCACACAGAATCTTGCGACTAGTCTCAGATTATTCGGAGGACGCCTCCGATTTATCGGAGGGCATCGTAGGTCATCGGAGATTGTGTCTGGGATGGCCAAAATGGGTGAAAAATCTTGCGAGCAATTTTAAAATTTTAAGTTCAAAGTTGGGGATCGCGACGGCTGTGGCGATGCCTAAAAAATCTGCGACAAGCCGCAGGCGTCCGGAGAGCGCCTCCGACGGATGCAAAATCGTGAGATCTGTCTCAAGATTTTGTTATCGGAGAGCATCGTAGGTCATCGGAGATTGTGTCTGGGATGGCCAAAATGGGTAAAAAATCTTGCGAGCAATCTTAAAATTTTAAGTTCAAAGTTTGGGATCGCGACGGCTGTGGCGATGCCTAAAAAATCTGCGACAAGCCGCAGGCGTCCGGAGAGCGCCTCCGACGGGTGCAAAATCGTGAGATCTGTCTCAAGATTTTGTTAAAATTTCCCGGGTTTTACCCATCGCCGACGCATCGCAACTGATTTGTGACTGGCCCATAAGTTTTATTTGAGTGGTTTTAGTAAGCTCATGCAAATTTGTTTTCTTAACAAACAGGCTACGGCGGCAAGTGAGCCTTTAAGTCAAACGGAAATTGAAGGTTAAAAAATAGTCCACTGTTACAGTAATACCCAAAGCTATAACCCCCTCTTCCTCAGCAGTATCCCCCCTTATATCTCACCTTATCCCCTGGGCCCTGTTTTACAAAGCCGGCTTAAATTTGCGCATAGGCCTACAACATGGACAGGTTGCGTCTAGGGTGTAAGTTACTTAAGAAATAATGGATTGATTCTCTGCGTATACGCTGTGATAACTGCAAGAAAAAAGGAAGTGTCCATTGTTTTTGGACGAGGGCGTAACTTACACAACCTTTGTAAAACAGGGCTCAGGATTCAGCCATCAAGAACCATAACTCAGAATTACCAAAAGGATAATCAGATTCTATAATATTGCTCAATGCAATATATACATACAAAACGAAATATTTCCAATGCATACACAATTGTCCAAACCAACATAATAAAATAAAACTATACAAAATCTTCACCAGACAGGTAGATAGCCTGTTCAATAAACGACTCCACAGTAACCTTTCCGTGATAATTCTCCAAAATTTTTTTATATAAACTTTGGGTTCGGTCTTCTAGGTCTCCGTCACTAATATCTTCGTATCTTTCGGCGCGGTCTTCTAGGTCTCCGTCACTAATATCTTCGTATCTTTCGGCGCGGTCTTCTAGGTCTCAGTCACTAATATCTTCGTATCTTTGGGCGCGGTCTTCTAGGTCTCCGTCACTAATATCTTCGTATTTTTGGGCGCGGTCTTCTAGGTCTCCGTCACTAATATCTTCGTATCTTTGGGCGCGGTCTTCTAGGTCTCCGTCACTAATATCTTCGGATCTTTCGGCGCGGTCTTCTAGGTCTCCGTCACTAATATCTTCGTATCTTTTGCGTATAAATGTTCGAATGTCTTCCTCGGTGATCTGGCTTTCTCCGTTTTTGCCCTGCTCTTGAAAAAAAACGTCGACATTCAGCCTCCCTGGAAACACACAAAAACATAATTGTTTATCATATTTCTCAGATGTGATAAAACATCAAACAACCAGTCTATTGTTCGAGATTATATAAGTTAACTTAAAGTGGCATGAGCTGCCGAAATGTTGATATTTTGACGTAAAAACAGAATGTTGAAATTATCGGCTATTTTTCACAAGACGTATAATTCAGAAGCTTTTTAGTGCTTCTAGTCTCGAGAATGTACGATAAAGTATTGTTTTGAACTAACTTTGGCTTAGAATGAATGAATGGTCGTCCCGGTTATTTAAATTTTGTTTACTTTTCGAACACTATTCCGGTTCGTATAGGCCACTTACTGTATGGATTTTCCTCATTCCAACGGTAAGTATTTAGTTTTTCGATGGCCTTCAAAGCCTCTTACTGTCGTGACGATCAGAAATTATTAAAAAAAGTGTGAATTTTAGCAGCTCATACCACTTTAAAAAAGATGTGTGCGCAAGAGGCTTCCACAACGAGGCCTACATCGCTAAAAGTATACGGACGTTTCCGTGTTCTGTCGAGACCAAAACGAAGTTCTAAGCAGAAGCTTTCAATGCTGCTCCTAGTTTGAGTCAACATGATTTATTCAACTGACGCGTTTTAAAATAACTTTCCATTAGCAATCAGTATTTGTTAGCCACATATCGTCAAAATATACTTTCGAATTTACATTAACAATTTTTAGAAATTTAGAATAATTTATTTTACTTATTTTGAAGATATAAAACTGCCGATGATTGGTTATAATCACGGCGAGTCAAACCGTCTTACAGGTTTTCATTAGAGCTACTTACGTCGATTGACAAGTTACTATTACCAGAGCCTTTGTGAAAGGATAAATGACAACTTTAAGTCAATGCCTCCTATTTGGTAATCAATTTATTTAAAAACTTGCACCGTATAGACCTACGAAAAATGAGATTTTAGACAAAAACCCCTACAAAATCCAAGGTATTCTTTTTCTCTCTACAACCTAGATACGGGAATTAATTAGCTTTAGCGCTGTGACGTCATAGTTGACATCTGATTTGTACATTACTATTGATGTGTCGTCATACACAAACGACGTTGGGCCAGGGCGTCTTCATGATTGGTTGAAATGACACGGAGAGTGTTCATATGTCAACTATGACGTCAAATACCGAGATAATGAAATGAAAACTATGGATAAACAACTTCTATATGCCTCTTAAACAGTAACTAAAATTTGTTCAAAGGAGTTCCATTGTAATTTCATTTCATTATCCTTTCAACTTATATATGCCTCTTAAACAGTAACTAAAATTTGTTCAATGGAGTTCCATAGTAATTTCATTTCATTATCCTTTCAACTTCTATATGCCTCTTAAACAGTAACTAAAATTTGTTCAAAGGAGTTCCATAGTAATTTCATTTCATTATCCTTTAAACTTCTATATGCCTCTTAAACAAGTAAATACGGAGATATTTCCGGTAGACCCTTTCTTAAAGGATTTATGAACAGGATTTAAAGCTGGTTTGTGTTTGTTTATGGACTAAATGTATATTTGAAAAACATCAGTCGAAACGAAACAACCTTCGCGTTAGTTCCCTGGTAGTCTAAAGAAGAACGGGGAGGAAATATGCATATTTCCGTATTTGTCGTAACTACTCGGAAAAATGACGTCATACACGACCTTCGATGTGTACAAACCAATGAACTGTATATGGTTCATTGGTACAAACTGCCACGAAGACGTACTGAGACAGCAGACATGGTTTATTTAAGGGTTTAATACCGCCGTAGCGGTGTTTGTTGCGTAACCCGATACCGCTGAACGTTGGTTCGTACCTAGTCAAACCACGAGAATGCGCAGAAGATCACTTCTTCCGGGGGAGGTAAACCTACCGGCCGGTATGTTGCACTACACACTCGATGTTGTTTGAAAAGTCATCTCTACTTAACATGTATATTTGCACACGGCACGCACATACAGGAGGGGTAGAATACGTCATCACTGTGAGGGTACGTACACAACGGAGGTCGTGTTTGACGTCATAAGTCTCTGCGTTGATTAACTTTCGTAAGCATTGTAGATCGGCAAACGTAGCTTGAATTTTGTTTGTGCTGCGACCGAAATTTAATTTTCTTTTTGGTCAGACTTTTAAAGGACATGTTCTACAACACACTTAACGCAAATTAGAAAATATTTCCAAAGGTTGTTCATAAATCCTTTAAGGATTGACGCTTGCGCAGAAGCCTCTTTGTATGGCAAAATCACGCTAAATTAAGTTTTTAGATCAATCTGACGTCAAAATCGTGTGCACTTCGTCTATGACCTAATGCAAAAGAGGCGTGTCACAGCGACCGCAACAGAAAAATGACGTCAATGTCATACAATTCAAACAATCTCATAAAAAACGTCATTCTAAGCCGAAAGGGTCTATTGGTGACGGATGATATGCAAATTTTCAACCGCTGTTTCTTTGACACGCTGGGACCTTACGGGAAGTTCGTTTTGTTTCAAGATTTTGTTTTTAGATACATATTTAGTCAATTTACAATAACAAATCACTGATAGGTGTTCAGACAGAACATGGCATTTATCCTTTAAGTATCAAACACCTGATAGAGTTAATGCACTAACGAAATGTTTGTGCATGCATAAAGTTTGGACTACATGTAGTATAATAGACCGACAATGATGGCCGACGCCTTCAGCACGGATTTATAAACCCATTTACTCTTGCATTTTATTTTATTAGATGACACGAACTGACAAAATTCGAACTTTTAAATTAGGTTCGATTGTCAGTAAAAATTGAAAAACTAAAGGATTGACGAATTAAAAAAATATCAATAAAACCAGTAATCCATATAAACAGAAGATGTCTGCTAGTAAAAGACAAACTGCAGATTACCGGAATGAAAGATCAGGGATTCGTTGCCTATAAAAAACTACCTTAAAGGTTTTAAGAACAACTTTGGCAAATATATCGTATTTTACGGTAAATTTGTTTGTGAATGTGTACTTTTCAAGTTAGAGAGAAAAAATCAAATTTTGAGAGTGAAAGATATAAAATTGAATGCTTTCTTTGCCGCTTTACGGCGGTTACGGAAATTAATAAGCTCGATAAAAAACGTCAAAAGTGACGTTATACACGACCTGTGCCAGTGCTTATACCCAGCGTAGGTACTGTACTGTAAGTTTTCACATGTCATTTTTCATATCATACCCCATATCAGCCCAAGACCTCCATATCAGTCCGAAGGCCGTAGGGCTGAGGGCTGATATGGGTCGAGGTCTGATATGGGGTATGATATGAAAAAGCCATGTTATAACACTTTTTATCATATATGATAATATATATTGAAAAAAAAAAAAAAAATAAGAAAACTACGTTAGTTACTTCTTCATTAACCTCATGTCACATTCCGTTTTCGTGTTGATGTTTTCATTTTTCATTCCTTCTACAAAGGCAGCAGTGTCAGTTACTTCAAGTCGACATACATTTTCGATTTCCTTTTGTGCAAGGTCTTCAAGCTGCATGATTCTGTTTGCCAGTGATTGTAACGTTCGTACGCTGGCGGCCATTCTCCTAGCAGACGACCCAAAGGGAGGTAACTCTAATCCAAAGAACCCTCTCCCCCCCCGCCCCCCGCATTGATATTGATATGGATTTTTGGACTGGGGTGAGATATGAAGGCTGTCACGCTACTGATATCGCATATGCAAAAGACCACATATTATTGATAGGTATATGATAAGACGTCATATTTGACTGGTCTCATCGAGTGTTACGGAAAATATGCACACCCAAGTCTACATAAACGGTAGGAGAGCGGACACTTGACTGATTTTATTTCATCTTTATTTATTGGCTATATATTTAGCAAATAAACGCTGAGAAACAAGATATCAGACCTGTTCAATAATCATTTGGCAACATCTCGGTATCAGCGAAAAGCTCTTATTTTATATCTCTTGAAGAAAAGGACTAATATTTAGCTCATTACTTTTCAATGAAATATTCCCTAGATTTGGCAGTTCATTTCCCTTTAATGAATGTTTGGTGATGACCATTCTGATCCAAAACCACTTATGTTTCTAGCAGTCCCTTGGCAGTAGTGTATATGGTTATTACATGACATCAATAGAGAGCATACGACAGAAACGGTTTTCCTACTTCATCTTGAAAGAGGGAAGCGTAATACAACAATTCAATACGTTTTGGATGCCATTGTTAGCGAACAAAGAACAATGGAAGCTTGCGTAATTATATCACACGAAGCTCTATGATTCTGTTGAAGATCGCGACTATTGTATGCCCTTTATCAGATTTAAGGAAAGGAAGTGTATTAGCCATATCACCATTAGCTGGGTGATCTAGTAAGCCAATGATTTTGGCTAAAATTATGAAGAATAAAAAAACTTATTTGGTATTGTTTAAATTGGATTGTATTTTCTCTTCCTTTTATAAGAACGAGCCTAAACGCCGAAAGGATCACCAACAATCTTAGCTTGCTTCATTACGTTCTTGAATATCATCATCAGGGAATTCTTTCTGTTGGTTTCCATTATAGTAATTAATATGATCTGAAATATTCTTCATATTATATCACCAGACGATTTCTGTATTTTTCCCAGACCGAAGATTCCCCACCAAAGTTGTTATTATTGGTGTGAATTTATATTTTTCGATTGAAATTTCAAATTCCATTTGTTAGGTACACTTAATGTAAAAAAAAGTCTACGACGGCGAGTGTTCCTTCGCGCCTTACATGGTGGCATCACAAGGTTAAGTGGGGGTGACACCGAGCTCTGTCTGGTGTAAACCCATGGTCTTCGGACGCTACGTGTCAACCCATTCGCATAAACCGCTCGCTCGTAATACCTCGTGGCTCATACTCGATCCAGACAATTCTTTTATTACTCTCTCTGCCACCCAGGGTGACACGGAGATTCACAGACTTGTACATTAATACATGGCTGAACATCAATTAGTAGCTACAAATTAAAAAATTAAACATTTAACACTCAACACAAAGTTATTACTTTACCGTGACTCAACACAATATTTTTTTATTTCACGTAAACATTCTGAATATTTCATGTTTTTTTTTTATCTGGCACTCTCTCTTTAATTCAAAACACATAGTATTCGTGCAATCTCTAACATTTTGCACTCTGTAAATCTTTTCGAATCGCGCGCCAAACATTTTGCGCTCTTTAAATCTTTTCGAATCGCGCGCCAAACATTTTGCAATCTCTAAACTTTACACGAACTGGATACTTCAAACACCGCCAGGGGGCGCACTGTTCCACCAGATGGAAGTCTACCTAAAGTTCAGAGCAGCGGTGATTGAGCAAAACAAGTAGGCCTACGGGGGCCTTGAGGATATGGATGTTCTGTCAACGGCTGAATACTTTATGAAAATACATTTGTTGAATTTTTTAAATAAACTATTCAGCCGTTGACAGGACGTCCATATTTACGGAAGCGTATTAGGGCCAAGTTTGTAATTCGGAGTTACTATATCCGAATTAGCTACATGTGACTTGGTAACTCCGAATTAGCCGCTAATTTGGACTTTGGTCATTTTTAATGTAGCGACCAAAAGGTAGCCGTGAAACGAACTATCGATATCCTCTTCAAACTGATAGGGCCTCCGTGGCTCAATAGTTAGAGCGTAGGACGCTGAATCCGAACAGTCTTCCACCAATGGGTTGCGGGTTCGAATCCCACTCAGTCCAAAAATTGGAAAATTTTCTGACTGGGTTTTCACTCGAACGACCTATGTAGGATAGTTGCCAGTTACCAGCGGAAGGTCGTGGGTTTCCTCCGGGCACTGAGCCCGGTTTCCTCCCACAATAAAACTGGCAACACCGCCATATAAGTGAAATAATCTTGAGCGCGATGCAAAAAACACCAAACAATCAACCTGAGGGCCCATCACAAATGTCCCTGTAATTATGTAAGGGGCCGACACTTAACTTCCAGCCTCGATCAGTTATAAATGAATCATTGGAGAAATCCTGAGATATTCTGGCGTTAAACAGCAAGTGATTTACTGGGCTAAAATAAAACATGTAAACAAATATCGTTTTTTTCTAAACCTAATTGTAATTGTAATTTTTTATTTCTTTAACGAGGCTAGCCCACAGCCAGATTGCCACTAGGGGATCTCCTCAACAACAATAACAATACATATAATATTATACATAAATTATAAGTTTACATGTTCTGGAAATTATTTTCATTTTATAAACAAATGGCATTAATTTAAAGAACGGATTATCATAAAGTTAACACAACAAGAACTAACACAATTATTCTCTTGGTGCCTGTTCGGTGAATCTCCTAGTCTCGTGGATAAATCTGTGAACGCAACATAAAATTAATCGGGTTTCCCGTAAGTTAAATCAATTGAACCGTATAACATAACATTGACCAACATATTACATACTTCCCGTATCCAATGAGTACCTGGAATAACAAGCATTGGGATCAATTTAGTCCAGTTAGAGTTTAGCGCTTAACAAAAGCCTCAAAAGGAGGCAAAAAACGCATTAAAATCCAGTAGAAGCGCATTTATTTATACCTTTCAAACGATACCTAATAACTATTTTTTGTGTGACCTTCACGCTTCCCGATGTGAAGTTAATGTAATACCGTAAAATACAACGATGAGCAAAACAAACTGGTCAACTTTCATAGGCTCCCATTAATTTGCATGTTCATTCTATTTACTTCAAGGCTTTCGTATGTCAGGAGGAAATGCATTTAGAAACCCATAGCAGGTGGAATCAAGAAAAAAAGCAACAGGCACAGCGTTCTGGAAGGTAACAATTTAGCAGGGCTTTATTAACGAGCATGCAGTGCCCTGAAACACTGTTTGTCATCAGAAATAAGCACCTATTGTTTATGTCTTCCTGTACAGTCGGAAAAGGGCAGTAATTCTGAAAATAGCAAAACCAGCGTAAATCGCATGAGTCTATGTCTTCGTATACTGTCGGAAAAGGGTAATAACTTTCATAAATAATGAAACCAGCGCAACCAGAATAGGAGAGGCAGATCTTCCCATGATATTTAACATGTCCATCAAGTTTCGAAAAAAAAATGATGAAAATCGTGGCCGGAGATACGATGACAAGCACTAATTGTCTATGGCTTCGTATACTGTGTGAAAAGGACAGTAACTCTAAAAATAACGAAACCAGCGAAACCAGAATAGGAGAGGCAGATCTTCGCATGATATTTAACATGTCCATCAAGTTTTGAAAAGAATTGATGAAAATCGTGCGAGGAGATGAGATGACAATCACTAATTGTCTATGTCTTCGTATACTGTCTCAAAAGGGCAATAACTCTGAAAATCAGGAAATCAGCGCAACCAGAATAGGAGGTGCACATCCTCGCATGATATCCAACATGTCCACCATGTTTTTAAAAAAAGATGAAACCCTGAGAGGAGATGCGATGACAAGAAATGATTACGGACAGACAGACAGACAGGCAGATAGACAGACAGACAGACAGACAGACGGACAATACCGGCTATACCCCCCCCCCCACCGCATTATGTGCCGCGGGGGGGGGGGGGGGGCGGAGATAAAAAAGGAACATTGGTTTATATTTTTCTGTCGAAAAAGGTCACGAAATTAGAAACTTGCAGCTTGTGACGAGGTGCATTAAAACACTGCTAACATCCCGAAGACGTTCATTCGGTATCTTGGAATCTACATACCTGACTTTGGATAAGTTAGGATAACGATGACGTCATTAAGCATTCTGTCTTATGAAATCCACATACCTGACTTTGGATAAGTGAGGATAACGATGACGTCATTAAACATTCGGTCTCATGAAATCCACATACCTGACTTTGGATAAGTGAGGATAACGATGACGTCATTAAACATTCGGTCTCATGGAATCCACATACCTGACTTTGGATAAGTGAGGATAACGATGACGTCATTAATCATTCTGTCTCATGGAATCCACACACCTGACTTTAGATAAGTTAGGATAACGATGACGTCATTAAGCATTCTGTCTCATGAAATCCACATACCTGACTTTGGATAAGTTAGGATAACGATGACGTCATTAAGCATTCTGTCTCATGAAATCTACATATCTGACTTTGGATAAGTTAGGATAACGATGACGTCATTGAACATTCGTTCACAGGAAATCTACATACCTGACTTTGGATAAGTTAGGATAACGATGTCGTCATCACGACCCTGAAAATCTTTGAGATATGGAAGAGTCAATCTTAGGTCTGTGAAAGGTCCCACGGGATACATTCCTCCGTTATATTCCACACATTCCAACTTCTCACCGTCAGCATCGTAAATTGTTTTTAAAGACATCCGAACTCCAGAATTGTTTATCTGTTGAAAAACGTCTTGAAACCTGCAGCATTGAATGAGAAAAGTAACTGAAACAAAGCTGTCGCTTGTCCAAGAACATTTTCTGTATTCTTGTTCACCATGCAAAAGCTTAACAACCGCGAAAGAAAAAACAAAAAACACTTCCAGGGTTACTAAAAAGGTTAGGTAAAAATAAATAGATACAGCAAAAAAATCTGCGAATTAGGTTTGTGATGTAATGAAAGATTATTTTTTTCTAAAAATCCGAATACTTTTGGCCCCTCAAAGAATACAAAATATTTACAGTATTTTCAATTCATCTCTGAAAAGATACAAACCTCTGTCCCCATCAATTGTCATACCCGTCAAAACTCAACACGTAGGGTTACATTTAGACCTCGCGAACCTTTGTTAATTTTTTATTTAGAACTTTGTATTTAAACACAGTAAACATATTCCTTGTCACGTAGTCCGTTGTTTCGAATTGAGTGGATATAACCGTAGAATGAAACGTGCTCTCTGATAGTCTATGTTCTGTACGCTGCCATACTATCAATATTTATGTACACTAAAACACATGGGCACAGGGAAAATAACCACGGAGACAAGTTTCTAGTTGTGTTGAAAAGGGGCATTTCATTTAGACCTTTATACCCAATTAAAAGTTGTAATAAACTAAAACCTATGTAACATCACAGCGTGAAGATAGGGCACTGATTCGACTGGTACGACGTCATCCATTTGCATCAAGTCCATCTTTGAAGCAGCAATGGCTACCCAACCGACGTCTGTGCACAAGAACCATGAGAAACAGATCGGAAAAAATATTTTGAAAATAAATTTAACAAAAGCAACAATGATATTTAAAAAACATGGAAAAGTTATAAACGAACTAACAAACAAAAGTAACAAAAAAAGTATCCCATCGTCTATAAGAACTCAAGAAACTACACTAACAGACTCAAAACAAATCGTAAACGAATTTAATCAATACTTACCAATATCGCTAGCAAATTAGAAAAAGAAATCCCAAAATCTGACATCCTACCCACAGCATACCTTAGCAATTCAATCCCTCATGATTTCAAATTTTCCAAAGTAACACACAGTAATATAACGAGCATGCAGTGCCCTGAAACACTGTTTGTCATCAGAAATAAGCACCTATTGTTTATGTCTTCCTGTACAGTCGGAAAAGGGCAGTAATTCTGAAAATAGCAAAACCAGCGTAAATCGCATGAGTCTATGTCTTCGTATACTGTCGGAAAAGGGTAATAACTTTCATAAATAATGAAACCAGCGCAACCAGAATAGGAGAGGCAGATCTTCCCATGATATTTAACATGTCCATCAAGTTTCGAAAAAAAAATGATGAAAATCGTGGCCGGAGATACGATGACAAGCACTAATTGTCTATGGCTTCGTATACTGTGTGAAAAGGGCAATAACTCTAAAAATAATGAAACCAGCGCAACCAGAATAGGAGGGGCAGATCTTCGCATGATATTTAACATGTCCATCAAGTTTTGAAAAGAATTGATGAAAATCGTGCGAGGAGATGAGATGACAATCACTAATTGTCTATGTCTTCGTATACTGTCTCAAAAGGGCAATAACTCTGAAAATCAGGAAATCAGCGCAACCAGAATAGGAGGTGCACATCCTCGCATGATATCCAACATGTCCACCACGTTTTTAAAAAAAGATGAAACCCTGAGAGGAGATGCGATGACAAGAAATGATTACGGACAGACAGACAGACAGACAGACAGACAGACAGGCAGATAGACAGACAGACAGACAGACGGACAATACCGGCTATACCCCCCCCCCCCCCGCATTATGTGCCGCGGGGGGGGGGGGGGGGGCGGAGATAAAAAAGGAACATTGGTTTATATTTTTCTGTCGAAAAAGGTCACGAAATTAGAAACTTGCAGCTTGTGACGAGGTGCATTAAAACACTGCCAACCTCCCGAAGACGTTCATTCGGTATCTTGGAATCTACATACCTGACTTTGGATAAGTTAGGATAACGATGACGTCATTAAGCATTCTGTCTCATGGAATCCACACACCTGACTTTAGATAAGTTAGGATAACGATGACGTCATTAAGCATTCTGTCTCATGAAATCCACATACCTGACTTTGGATAAGTTAGGATAACGATGACGTCATTAAGCATTCTGTCTCATGGAATCTACATACCTGACTTTGGATAAGTTAGGATAACGATGACGTCATTGAACATTCGTTCACAGGAAATCTACATACCTGACTTTGGATAAGTTAGGATAACGATGTCGTCATCACGACCCTGAAAATCTTTGAGATATGGAAGAGTCAATCTTAGGTCTGTGAAAGGTCCCACGGGATACATTCCTCCGTTATATTCCACACATTCCAACTTCTCACCGTCAGCATCGTAAATTGTTTTTAAAGACATCCGAACTCCAGAATTGTTTACCTGTTGAAAAAACGTCTTGAAACCTGCAGCATTGAATGAGAAAAGTAACTGAAACAAAGCTGTCGCTTGTCCAAGAACATTTTCTGTATTCTTGTTCACCATGCAAACGCTTAACAACCGCGAAAGAAAAAAACAAAAAACACTTCCAGGGTTACTAAAAAGGTTAGGTAAAAATAAATAGATACAGCAAAAACATCTGCGAATTAGGTTTGTGATGTAATGAAACATTATTTTTTTCTAAAAATCCGAATACTTAGCCCCTCAAAGAATACAAAATATTTACAGTATTTTCAATTCATCTCTGAAAAGATACAAACCTCTGTCCCCATCAATTGTCATACCCGTCAAAACTCAACACGTAGGGTTACATTTGGACCTCGCGAACCTTTGTTAATTTCTTATTTAGAACTTTGTATTTAAACACAGTGAACATATTCCTTGTCACGTAGTCCGTTATTTCGAATTGAGTGGATACAACCGTAGAATGAAACGTGCTCTCCGATAGTCTATGTTCTGTACGCTGCCATACTATCAATATTTATGTACACTAAAACACATGGGCACAGGGAAAATAACCACGGAGACAAGTTTCTAGTTGTGTTAAAAAGGGGCATTTCATTTAGACCTTTATACCCAATTAAAAGTTGTAATAAACTAAAACCTATGTAACATCACAGCGTGAAGATAGGGCACTGATTCGACTGGTACGACGTCATCCATTTGCATCAAGTCCATCTTTGAAGCAGCAATGGCTACCCAACCGACGTCTGTGCACAAGAACCATGAGAAACAGATTGAAACGTCTTCGAAAAAAAAACGCTTATATAGACTATACCTTATTGGAAATTACCCAATTTCCCGTGCAAAATATCGCCAATATCGTAATAGATTAAACCACACAATGCTGCGACTCTCTCGGAAAAAATATTTTGAAAATAAATTTAACAAAAGCAACAATGATATTTAAAAAACATGGAAAGTTATAAACGAACTAACAAACAAAAGTAACAAAAAAAGTCTCCCATCGTCTATAAGAACTCAAGAAACTACACTAACAGACTCAAAACAAATCGCAAACGAATTTAATCAATACTTACCAATATCGCTAGCAAATTAGAAAAAGAAATCCCAAAATCTGACATCCTACCCACAACATACCTTAGCAATTCAATCCCTCATGATTTCAAATTTTCGAAAGTAACACACAGTAATATAAAAGAGACAATAATGAACATGAAACTCACAGCCCCGGGGCTAGATGGTATTAAAATGTATCTAGTCAAGCTAGTTGCTGTCCCAATTTCCATCCCTCTTGCCTCTATCACAAACTCATCTTTTAAATCTGGTGTGGTGCCAAATAAAATCAAACAAGCGAAAGTTACCCCTGTATTTAAAACTGGCAACCTATCAGACACTTCCAACTACAGATCCATATCCGTTCTTCCTGCATTCAGTAAAATCTTTGAAAAAAACAGCATCAAACATGATAATTGACTTCCTAGATACAAATAATATCCTCAGCCCCAATCAATTCGGCTTTAGAATCCAACACTCAACTTCCCTCGCAGCTACAATTCTTTACGACAAGCTTGTTTCTAACAAAGAATCCAAATTATAACCTCTTCAAAGAAATATAATCACACTGATCCGCTTTTTAATTTTAAAAATCACCCAACTCAGTATATATTCATCTCTCCTAGTTATTCATAAATTTATTCATCACAAACATCTATTACCCATTTCTATCAGATCTTTTTTTACAACCCAATGTAGTGTTAAATTCTAACAAACTAGAAACAGTAATAATAACCTATACAGACCAATCTACCTGACAAACTTATCTTTCCATTCAATCAAAGTGTTTGGACCACGAGAGTTGAACAATTTGCCAAACCAAATCAAAAACATCACCAGTATTTCACTTTTTAAAAATAAACTTAAAGACTTTCTACTTCATGAACAAAATGATTCATCACAGAGTACAGTAATAAAAAAAAGAAATACATTGTATAAAATAAATTAAAAAATCAGCTTCAATGCTGTTTTTGTTTTTTCTTTTGTTGTGTAATGCATAATTATGTTTTTCTTTCTCTCTTCACCATTTTTTTTGTTGTTGTATAAAATGTAGCTATGATTTTCTATCTCTCTCCGTTATTGTAAAATATCCAATTATCATTTTCCTTCCCTTTAATATTATTTGTTTTCATACATCACTTTAATCGGGATAGATCAAGCCCCATGGGGTTTTATTCCCACCAGACAACTGACTATTTATATCGACTTAATTACCTTCATTTATTATTTGAATTTTGCTGTATACTATTGTATGTACTTGATCCGCTATTAATCCCATCTTTGGGATATAGGCTATAGGTGAGACGAGAGAAAGTATAGGGAGGGGTAGACGGCTTATAGCTAATGTTAGGACATGTATAGACAAGTTACGCGGTGTCAAACTTTCATTGAACCGCATCCCCACCCCTCTGTTCTGCGACACCCAATTTCACGAAAAGACAACGGTAGATGGACATTTCTATTTTGAAATCTTAATCTCTATGCATTAAGACCAATACAATGGCTAATGGCTAGGGTTAAGTTTACGACAACCAGTAGGCCTATCTGAAGCCAATCGTTACAACAACAAAAAAACCCAGTTTGGAGATAAGAAGAAGACTGTTGAATTTACTTCGCGATCTAAATTTGGATTCAAAATATGCTACTATGTTTCACTACAACGCGCAAAACAAATAAGTCAACTTTGAAAATCTCCAGTTTAATCTAAAGCTAATTTTATTCCCCTCAAATTCGTTTTATATCCCGAAAGTTTGCTCAATGTTTTCAAAAATTACTTCAAATAATAGTTTTGTAAAAATGTGACGTTGCCAAAAAAGTGGTCGATATGACGATTTACAAAGATGTTAAAGTGATACGAGCTGCCTAATATAGAGACAATTTAGTTGAAATAGATTTAGCTAATTATTCGTATTTTTATCACAAAGAGCTTTCCGTTGATACCAACTTGCAGATGGACGTTTAGGTAGTTTTATAAGCAATACAACCCCCCAAAATGTACTCATACATCCCAGCTTATTGGATTTTCTCCGTTATATGTACACACTCGTGTCATTTAGAAAGTTAGCATTATAGTTATATTTTGAATTAGACTTTCTTAAAATAATGGCAGAAATTCTTCTACTTATCGGGAATCCAACCCGAGTACGACACCCACTACCAACACTAAATACCTACTGTCTTATTTATACCAGACAGCTATGTGGCTATTCGTATCTTGAGCGCGAAGTAAATCGCAAATTAACGCGCGGCAAAGTGATTGAGGCTGTTTATTGGCCGCGAGGTTTTGCAGAAAAAGTAAGGTAGACTGTCGTATACACACTATAAGTTAAAATGGGGAAAAAAATGTATCCGGGGGGAAATGTCGAGGGACAAATTATCGGGGGGTGGGGGGTGGGTGTGTGGTTGTCGTGGAGCTATCGCCAGGTATATTGTGTGGGAGGGGGTGGGGGCAAAGTCTGTGCGCCGAGGAAACTGGCTCAAGAGACTGGAAACCATTCAACATCGATTGCAAATCAAGTCAGATTGTTTTAGCTTTTAGGTAAGTGAGTCCGATGAGAATTAGGGACAAATATGTATTTAAAGAAGGCTTTTATGGACGTCTAGCATTGACTGTCATGGTGCCAACATTTTTAGATAAGAAACGAGAATTGTTCAGCTGTCTATGATACAAAATAAAGACACCGGATCCCAATATTGACGACGGGGTGTCATCTGGCCGCAGGGCTTTTTCTGTGACATTTAACAAAATAGCTCAACCGTATAAATGAGTTCTCCACAATACAAAGCCGTTTCGATTCACCTATCATGATATCGAGCGATTACTTCTTTGAAATTATCTAGAGCATATTACGTAACAAGCAGTTACATTTGCATTCCAAACCTGTATCACTCCTTTTTTGAAACTGGCAATTTAAAATTTAATACTTCAATCATTGCATTGGTTGAATGATGCTTGAAGTCCCGGTAACAGCCCACCCTGCGGGTTTGTATCCGTGCGTCTTTCTACGAGACAAAGTTGCGTCTCTATGTTTTTTGGTAAGTCTGAGAGAGTGAGAAGAGAAGGGGTCGTCATTTTCAAGGCATCACGTCTTGCGTGTCTTGTTGGCGGATGTGGACACAAATGCTCACAATCATTAGTTTGAGAGTACTTCAGTCCAGATTTTTTAACGCTTATCTCTAATTTTAACAGTGACTTTAAGGCCAAGCTCCTGTCGGTCAACCGAATGAAATATCACGTGCTTTAGTTTATTTCAACAACTTATGATTGAGTATAAAGGTCTAAATTATATGCCCCCTTTTGGCACAATAAGAAACTTGTCTCCATGGTTATTTTAGACAAGAAGTCTTTTTCTGTGCTCGTATGTTTTAGTGTTCATAAATATATTTGTGATATTAGACGCCGTTGGTATATATATATATATCAGACTTCAGTCGTTTTTTTTTTTGACACCAATCGGCATAATTTACAAGCACCGACATTCGACGTAGAGAACTTTCTCGACAAGAGAGAGGCGATGTTAACAAGTTTCCTTTCAGCCCAAGCTGCTTATTAAAAATCCGAGGACCTTTCTTTGAGTTCCAGGATTATTGCTTTAGGGGAAAAAATATATTTCTGATTTCTATTCTGTTAAATCACGAGTTATTCGACTTTGTGGTTGACAGAAAGTTTTTAAAAAATGTCATTAAGTGCCAAAAGGTTGCATGCATTTTTTGGTGGATATCGCAAAATTAACAAAAAAATGAATTACTTGTTGCGCCAGTGACGTTTCGGGTCCTTTTTTTTCATTTTGGGCTGCAACACAGTCTTCTACGGCTTTTTGATTGCAATGAACCCTGACTCAAAAATACGACCATCAGTATAAAAAAAGTCATTAACTCTCACCAGACATTAATGCATGTCGTATACAAAACTAATTATATCGGGAAAGAAAGAAATGGAACAGGATGTTTTGTAAATTTTTAAATATAACGCGAGGTTAATTTTCGTTCGCGATTTGTATTCAACCGGAATACCAGTTTTACACAGGTTTTTAAAGTTCTTCGGGGCGCTACTGGTAAACCAAACCTGGAAACATTCGTTCTCTAACCCGCTAATTATCTTGAATCTATACATATAGTACATTACGGACGCCTATTAGTGCCAGGGAAAAAAATAAATCAAAAATCGTTTTAACGAATTTCTTGAGCTACTAAAAATAGAATCTAAAAAAAGAATTCGTTATAACGATTTTCTATGTGAAAAAATCGTTTTAACGAATTTCTTAAATTACTAAAAATAGAATCTAAAAAAAAAATTCGTTATAACGATTTTCTATGTGAAAAAATCGTTTTAACGAATTTCTTAAATTACTAAAAATAGAATCTAAAAAAAAAATTAGTTATAACGATTTTCTATCTGAAAAAATCGTTTTAACGAATTTCTTAAAGGGGCATGAGCTGCCAAATTTCACACTTTTTTCATAATTTCTGATTGTCACGACAGTGAGAGGCTTTGAAGACCATCGAAAAACTAAATGATTGGCGTTGGAATGGGGAAAATCCATACAGTATGTGTCCTGTACGAACCGAAAACGTGTTCGAAATGTAAACAAAATTTAAATAACCGGGACGACCATTCATCCATTCTAAGTCAAGGTTAGTTCAAAACAATACTTTATGGTACATTTTCGAGACTAGAAGCACTAAAACGCTTCTGAATTATACGTCTTGAGAAAAATAGCCAATAATTTCAACATTCTGTTTGTACGTCAAAATATCAACATTTTGGCAGCTCATGCCACTTTAAATTACTAAAAATAAAATCTAAAAATAAAATTCGTTATAACGATTTTCTATATGAAAAAATCGTTTTAACGAATTTCTTGAGTTACTAAAAACAGAATCTAAAATTAAAATTCGTTATTTCGATTTTATTAAAGGACTGAAAATAGAAACAAGAAAACGAATTTGATTTTTAGATTCTATTTTTAGTAATTCAAGTAATTCGTTAAAACGATTTTTTCACATAGAAAATCGTAATAACGAATTTTATTTTTAGATTCTATTTTTAGTAATTTAAGAAATTCGTTAAAACGATTTTTTTACATAGAAAATCGTTATAACGAATTTCATTTTTAGAATCTATTTCTAGTAACTCAAGAAATTCGTTAAAACGATTTTTTTTTCAATTTTTTTTTTCCTTGGCACTAATAGGCTTCCGTAGTACATAACTCAACAACAGGTTTTGGAATTAAAGTTGAGTAACAGGTACTAAGCTTTCTTTAGTACATATATAATGCCCCTTGGATATTATTAGATAAGGAACAAAATATTTTGTTATTGGAAGGGTTTATCAAATGTTTGAAAGTCTGTTTGAACACAAACTTTGTTTGAAACGTTTCATGCGAATTTCGTGATATTTTGGACAACATAGAATAAATTTATATACTTTTTCCACTAGCCTATGTGAACAGGCAGGGCATGTTTTGAGTGATATAGGCGGGCCAGCACATGTTCCCTTTTCAATGCCAAGCCCATGAAACCCACTCCTGAAACCTGTATAATAAGCTAACCCCTCCTTCGACGTTCTCCCTTCACGCACTTGGGTGTTCAGCCCAAGTGCCACATTAAATTTACATCACCTTACGAAAATCCCGATAGGTTCCCTATTGAGAATTGAAATTCTCGGCTATTTTTTTCCCAAGAACAAATTAGAAGTAAGTCCTCTACCCAGAATGTACGTTAAAGTAAGGACGGAAAGGAAAATGTTTTCATTTCGGGTTGCAAAACAGTCTACTTCGGCTTTTTGATTGCAATGAACCCTGACTCCAAAATACGGCCGTCATTTTGGAGCCAGAAACCCGGTCTAGCGTAAATTTGACTATCACCAGACTTATCAATGCATGTCGTATACAAAACTAATTCTATCGTGTAAGAATGAAATTGAACAGAATGTTTTGAAAATTTCTAAATGTAACGCGAGATTAATTTTCGTTCGCGATTTGTATTCAGCCCTAAAATACGGAGATTTAACGAATACAAAGCTAAGACTATTTGAGGCCCCTTTGATAGGCTGCAGGTCATTTTGAATATGGCGATTGAATAGATTGCCGTGAAGAGTACAATTCCCAAATCCTCTGGAGGGCCCCACAAAAGTGTCCCCGTGATAATGTAAAGCCTAGCGCACACGAGAGGCGCCGGCTGAGCTGCCGGTCACTCGTGGCTGGGAGCTAAGCTGTTTCCCCCGTGTGCGCGTAAATTTTGGTGAGATTTTCGCCTCTCGAGGCGGTGAGGAAAGTATATAGCATGTTTGATATTTTCTGCCTCTCGTGGCAAGCATCTCACCGTGTGCGCATCACGTAAGCTGCCGGCTGAGCTGAGAGGAGGGATAGTCCAATCGCGCGTACTTATTCAATCATGTGACCACTTAGAATATTACGTAACACGGGTAGTGACACTTGTGCAGGTCAGTGAACTTGGGTGATAAGGAACTGGCCTCAGCCGAGAGCTCATCGTCTGCGCTGAAATTTGTAGCTGCTCCCTGGGCCACGCGTGCCTTGTAGCTCAGCCGGCGCCTCTCGTCTGCGCTAGGCTTTAGCGTATAAAAAGTGCAGAATGTCCGAGGCGTGTCAAAGTCGACCGGTAGCGAGCGAAGATAGTCGAAAGGAGTTCCGACTGTATTTGAGGCCACTCTGATAACTTCGGGGATTTATGTGCAAGAAATACTCTCTGATAGACTGCAGGTCATTTTAAATGTGGCGACCAAAAAGGTTGCCGTGTAACGTACAATTTCCATATCCTCTTGAGGGCCCATCGAAAGTGTCCTCGTGATAATGTAAGCCACCAAAATATTCTCTGTTAACTTTCAAGCTCGATCAGTTTTATAATTGAAGCACTGGAGGATTCCTGAAATATACCGCTTACATTATCACGGGGACACTTTTGTGGGGTCTTCAAGAAGATTTGGAAATTGTACGCTTCACGGCTACCTATTTGGTCGCCATATTCAAAATGACCTGCAGTCTATCAGAGGGTATTTCACGCACGAACACCCCAGAAGTTTCAGAGTGTATTTGAGGCATGTAAATGTCGACCGGAAACTTGAATATAATACAATTGGTCACCTGAAAGGCGTTAAAAGTAGAAACATGTAATTGCGTAGATTCTGTGTCTTCAAATTGTCAAATGCAGGCCGGGTTATTGACAACCATTGGCAATCACCAGAGACCAATTCGCAGCGACACGGTGCACAGGCGTTTGAGGCAGGCAAATGTCAGATGTCACAGGCCTTACAGGGGTCCAATCCTCGCTGCTCGTCATCGCCGCGCTCGTCTGCAATGGGCCACACAGCATCAGATTTGCCGTCACCGGGAGTGGAGAACTGTAGCCTTCTCCGATGAAAGGCGGTATTGCATCTCGACAGTTGATGTTCGAATGAGAGCGTGGCGTGGACGAGGGGGAGCGTTTTGCAGATGAGTGTGTTCTAGAAAGAGACCATGTTGCTTTGCCTTTATCTGCTGGTGCAATCACAATAGATTTGTCCTGTTTGAGTTCATTGATAGCTTTCCTCTCTTCTTTACTTAGGTTAGGTGTTTGGGGTTTGGCATTATTTATAATCGCTGTAACTTGGTGTTTTAGATAGTCTATATTCCCTCCTGGTGCTAATTGTTGTATTCCACTTTCAATATCTACAATGAAATCTTCCTTAGAAGTCTAATCATCCACCACACAAGACAGGTACCATAGCTACACTAACAAGAAGGGCTAAAGCCATCTACAGCACAGACCTTGACAAAAAAATCCATCACATCAAAACTGTCTTCACCACCCAAAATGGCTATCCAACCAAGTTAGTTGACTCAATCATCAAACAAACACTTAATAACACTTCAGATAAACAGCCCAGACCAAGAGAAGAAGGTCCTAATATTATAATCAGCATACCTTACATTGGACCCGCCAGTCATAAAATTACTCGTCTGATTAAAACCAAAACAGGTATTAATACTACATTTAAATCAACCAAAACACTTAAAACCCATATGCAAGCCACAGGAAGAGGAATTTCATCAACAGGAACAGAACCTAAAGGAGTAGTGTACAGAATCAATTGTAGTTGTAATGCTCATTGCATTGGAGAAACATATAGACCCTTCAACATTGAACTAAAAGAACACCAAACATCTGTTAATAAACTTGATTACAAATCTGCCATTTCTGAACACATAATTTCCAACCCTACTCATCATATCAAATGGGAAACCACCGCAACACTATCTGTCAACCAGCACCATTGGAAGAAGAGAAAACTACAGGAAGCCATCCACATCAGGAAAACCAAGCCCAGCATGAACAGAGACCAAGGATTATATATCCCCAACTGCTTCAGCGATCTTAACTCACCATACTTAATTCTATTGCTACTTTTCTTAATTAATTTATACTATCACGTACCTGCCCCAACTTGTAATTCTCTCATCTGCTATATAAATGAATACATTTTTTGGTTTGTCATTGACAACGATGTAAGATCTTCATCGAAACGTCGTCACCCAATAAACCAAGAAGTTGTTATCCATAAGTAATTCTTCACCTTAATGTATTGTTGGATATAATATTTCCAAAAAAAGCTTCTAACAGTTCTGGCAGACTGTGAGTTAGAGTTATTGAATGGCTTCCCGAGGGTATGGAAGATATTCTGAGAGGTGTGGCCAAGTGCGAAGCACGAGACCAAACTTCTCAGAATTTCATCCATACCCTCGGGAAGCCATTCAATATTTAACGTGCTTGTATCATGGTATTAGTGATTGACGTTGTCAATCAACTAGCACGTGTTTACTCTCTGGTACCTAGTCAAGAGAGCCATACAACAACTTCCAAAATCGGGAAGTTATCCAACGCTTAAGCCCCGCCCACTCTCTGTCCACTGGGTATCGGATTTGTCGACTTTCTTAAAGGGGTATGAGCTGCCAAAATGTTGATATTTTGACGTAAACACAGAATGTTGAAATTATCGGCTATTTTTCTCAAAACGTATAATTCAGAAGCTTTTTAGTGCTTCTAGTCTCGAAAATGTACGATAAAGTATTGTTTTAAACTAACTTTGGCTTAGAATGAATGAATGGTCGTCCCGGTTATTTAAATTTGGCTACTTTTCGAACACGTTTTCGGTTCGTACAGGGCACCTACAGTGTGGATTTTCCTCATTCCAACGCCAATCATTTAGTTTTTCGATGGCCTTCAAAGCCTCTTACTGTCGTGACGATCAGAAAGTATGAAAAAAGTGGGAATTTCGGCAGCTCATGCCCCTTTAAGAAATAATGTCTGGTTGTAATAACATAGGGACGTTATAACTATCGTTTACTAAGTATTACAGAACTAGACAAAGCGTCTTTAATTAACTCAACTGTTAACACCCTCCTCTAATTCTGTTTGTACTCTGCTAGGAGAGTGTTTCTATTTTTCTTTTAAAAAACGCATGGAAGCTCTCAAATCTAATGTTTATCAACATGAGATGAGAAGGGTGACGTCCAAAAAGAACAATTCCAATTTGTGAACGACTTGGTCAAAATATCCTGTGTTGCTTATATGGAGGTGTTGCCAGACTTAGTGGGGGAGGAAACCTGTCTCCTTGCCCCGAGGAAACCCCCGAGTTCCGGCGAGTACCTGAGTACCCCATACGGCGATCGAGTGACCAATCCGCTCAGATATTTTTCAATTTTTATTTGGTCTGAGGGAGATTCGAACCCGCGCCGCAACGATGGAAGGCCTGTGTCGGAATTAGGGTCTATTACTCTAACCGACTGAGCAGCCGAGGCCCCCGAATCTGTTGTAGACCACGTACTTTAAATAGATCCAAACAACATATGCAAAATGCATTGCTTTATTTACAGCTTTATAATGGTTATGGAAATCTATAAGCTGTGTTCGGTAAGATCATATACGACTTCTGCGGACGTATCACCGTCACCCTTAGCCGCACACATGTCATCCTGTTTTACTTACTCGCCGGTCAGGAAGTACGCCACCCTGAGGGTTCGAGTACGTTTTAACCGCGACTGAAGTGAGCATGTACACAACGGAGGTCGACTATGACGTCACTTATGTCGACTTTTACCAAGTAGTTATAAATGATATGATATTTTTTTTCACTTGGTAAAAGTCGACATAAGTGACGTCATGAATAATAGGATTTTTTTTTTACTTCCAGAGAGCTTACGTAAAGTTTGTTACATTTCAACTTGTGTTTTTAAATGCACATTTAATCCTCACACAAACACAAACCAGCTTCAAGTCCTGTTCATAAATCCTTAAGTTCGCAATGCCAGAACCCAAGACTAACAATTAAGTGCTAAATACATGAGAACAATCAATGTTACCCTAATCCTTACTAGTGATTTAATAACTTTGTCAAAACGTATGAAAATGAGCAAATTTCTCCCGATCCTGACTCGAAATTTAATTTAAAACAAAAATCACCTGGTTGTGTCTATTTTGAGTATCTAACCTACATGTTAAAGGTCAACTACTAAAATCTAGTACAAACACGACGAGTAAGTCCTTATGGTGATGTAACGGTTTATTCATTCTTATCTCATAGCTGATCCCGCTATGTTAGTTGACCCAGAAATACTGTTCCGAAAAATTTTATAAAAAATTCTTCCTTTAAATACCGAAGAGCATAACTGATCGTGAACTTCAGAAATTAGAAATGGCGGTTTTGTTATTATTCTGAGCCGAGCGAACTCCAGACGGGTTTTGATGCGACCCGAGCACTCCCCTCTGATAGACTGCAGGTCGTTTTGAATGTGGCGACCAAAAAGGTAGCCGCGAAACTAACATTTTCCATATCCTCTTGCGTGCCCTGCAAATATGTTACACTGATAATATAAAGAACCAAAACACGTCCAATTACTACCAAATCAGTTTTGTCCCTAACAATGCTTCCCTGGTCCAATTACTACCAAATCAGTTTTGCCTCCATCAATGCTTCCCTGGTCCAATTACTACCAAATCAGTTTGTCCCAATCAATGCTTCCCTGGTCCAATTACTACAAAATCAATTTTGCCCCATCAATGCTTCCCTGGTAAAAATGCCAGCAAAGTAGTTTTGTCCCTAGCAATGCTCCGCTGGTCCAATTATTACAAACTCTATGTTGTCACCATTAATGCTTCCCTGGTCCAATTACTACCAAATCAATTTTGTCACCATCAATGCTTCCCTGGTCCAATTACTACAAAATCGCTGGCAATTATAGCTTACAATAAGACCTGTCCATTCCAGGAGCCTGTTTCACAAAGCGGCGTAGCGTAAGTTTTCACTTAACTGCCATAGCAACCCATACTGTAGAGATACGTTAGTATAAAAGTTACGCAAAAAATACATCTACACCGCTTTGTGAATTGAGTTTAGTCCTCATGAAGTTAGTAGTTTATGGTAGAACACTCTTAGTAGAAGTCACACTAGTTTACAGAGTTCAAATATGTTATCCCAGAGCTGAGATATGACAATTTTAAGCTTTTTTAGCTCACTGGTCATTGTCCTTGCTATGTTCTAATGGGGGGTGGTGTAAATGGGAGGGCTACAGAAGGCTTAGTTTTCATTGCATTTAGTTTTCCTCTTGAGAGATCATTCCAAATACCTTTAACCTCAATGTGTTAGATTTAGAAGTAGATTGAAGGAATTTTGTGCCTCTGTTAGGATACAGGTCACAGTTTGTCACTTCCGGAAATTCCTAGGGACGAAAGAAGTTCCAGATATTTTTGTGTGTTTTTTTTATTATTTTTTCCTGGCCCCCTGCATTTTTTTTCTGGGCATTTTTGTAGTTTTTATGAAAGGACAGGGGTTGAGTTACTGTCTGGAAATGATTTTAGAAGTGGAATGGGGCCAGTTCAGGTGGTGGAGATCTGGTAGTTGGGGGTGCTTTGGTCTATTTACATGCGGCGGAATATGTGCAAAGAGACCCCTATCAGCTGATTCTACTCGTATCTCAAAATTTCTACCTTCAACCTATGAAAAAATTGTGCTTAAAATACTGCCAAAGGACTGTTCAAGGCCCCCACCGAAGGATTTGGTTCAACGAAAGTTAGGGAAGGTGCTGTGAGAGCAGACATTAACATTACCGCAAATGGGAAATGAAGGAAAATGAAACTGTGACCTGCTGCCTGTATATAGTCATCATGGTTTTCTGATCTGTATTTCCGGTCTGCGCAGTCGATATTCCTCCCGCAAACTGCATTCAAACGACATATGAGTTTAAATAGCTTCCTTCACAAGGTCGTCCCATACGCCGAAAACTGTATCAGCCATACTGCTAGCGGGCGTAATGATCGGCGTCAGGGAATTTTTTTCTCTTTTAAAGTATTTTCATTCGAAGGATGCCCTCCACAAAAGGTCATCTCAGTATTCCGCGAATCGGTTTTGTGTTTATTGAAAACGTGCCGCTTCACGTCATATCGACAGCTAAAAGTCGTGTCACAAACGTGGCAATTAAATCTCTTTTTTTCCGCTGTGGAATATAATTTATAGCACTCGACTCAAACAGACCAGAGGATTTTAAAGAGCAGATTATCCCCATACGTCAGTTTGAGAAATTAATGTTAAAGCCCATGGATAAGTTAAACAAGAAATGTTACAGACGGATACGCAACCTATTTTCCGGAAAATCTAGTGCATATAGATTTTGTTAGCTTTTCCACTCAGTCCGAGGAAAACAAATATTAAGGGTTTTCACCAATGATTGATTGATTGTTTGGTGTTTTACGCCGCGCTCAAAATTATTTCACTTATATGGCGGCCTACTGAGCCACGGAGGCCGTCTTTCACCAATGAACTATATACGTGGAATGGACACTCCTAATTGGCTGATTTAGATCGAGTTGCCAGGTAGGCCTACTCGCCGAAGGTCGGTCAATGAACCCGCTTTCCTCTCCTAATAAACCTGACAAGTGAAATAATCTTGAGAGCGGCGTAAAACATCATTCAATCTTCATATTTAGCTTCAGATTTTCTCAATTGCAACACACAGAATGGTTTTTGATGCTAGAAGTTTCTGATCTTTTATAAAGTTACTATAAACATGAAGCCTATATATTTGAAGTAAAGTATTGAAAGATTCTGAGCACAATGGAAATATCAAGGTCGTGAGAATATCGTTGCCCCTGATTCAAGAACTAACGTACAGACGCATTCTATTCTTGCCTTCGACCAATCGTGACGCAGAAAGCGCAAGTCTCGCGAGCCGTCAAGGGCTGGGAGCGAGGGCATTGTCCACATCTCGATTATCTCCCCTAGGTGTCCTATATTATGAACTTAGATAAGGGCGTTTGTTCTCAGCACTGGTCTACTTATTTTTATGCCTTATTTGTATCTGTTAATCGTTTAAGAGGAAAGAAGCTTAACTCGTTACGTTTCTATAGGTAAGTTTACTATGCATATACGTTTAATATTATTTTTGTATTTACCTAGCAGGCATATTGTCATGGAATGGCTAGATATATACTTACTGCTGTAAAATTCGATTGTAATGATAGGTGATTGTCAGCTTGACCTCGAGAAAATCACTGTATTGGAAAGGTCATCATGAACTATTTAGTGGAGACATAACCAGGGCAACTACTTTGCCATGACATTGTCCCTTTGTTTATTGCATGAATACCTTGGTTTAATTTGTTCCGATATCTAGGTTGACAATGTTCGTAACTATTGCCGGGCTACAGGTAGCCAACTGACGGTCATCGATCTCGTCTTACCGGTAAGATAACGTAGCCTGCTTAAGGATACCGGATGAAGTATTAAAAGCCATCTTATAAACGGTAATCAGCACGGCTTTATCGATTTGGTCAGACTTGCTGCTTCACGGTTAGCATAAAGTTGGGAGTATATAACCCACCACTATAAAAACAAGTAGATTATATATATTCTATGAACACACGGGCACAGAGAAAATCTTCTTGTCTACCATGGAGACAAGTTTCTAAATGAGTTAAAAAGAGCTATATATCATTAAGATCTTTTTACCCAATCTTAAGTTGTTGTAATAATCTAAAACCCATGATACTTCACCAGGTTAACGACAGACAGGAGATTATATATATTATATATTTTTGAACACTAAAACGCACGGGCACAGGGAAAATCTTCTTGTCTAAAATAACCACGGAGGCACGTTTCTAATTGTGTTAAAAAGGGGCATATCATTTAGACCTTTATACCTAATCATAAGTTGTTGTAATAAACTAAAACCCATGATACTCCACCAAAGGCAGTAGGTTATACATATATACATATATATTCGCTGACCCGACTGGGTAAATATTGTATCAATCTTAATATTGACCATCTGACGTAGCGTGATTTGTCTTTCTAAAGACTGATACACTTATCCAGGTAAGTAAACCGAGCGCTTCTGGCAATTGTACGTTCGTAGATCAGCATTTTTTCAGAAAAGGAACATGCAGCCGTTGTTTGTAGCCTTAAATGAGATTCACAAACAGGACAGGTAGATGTACAATGGAATATCACATGCATCTAGAACATGTATACGCCGTATATTAACCATTTATTATTTATTATATAATAATTGGTGAATTTTACTTTCTTGCAGATGTCTACTCTATATCATATAGAAATGCGCCTGAATAAAAAAAAATTGTCTAGTTAGCCCTTCGTGGGGCCTCGTTGGTCCAGTGGGTTAGAGTGATCGTCCCTCACTCCCACGCAGACCTTCCATCGATGCGGCGCTGGTTCGAATCAAGCTCAGACCAAATAAAAATTTAACAATTTCTAAGTGGATTTTTCACTTGGTCGCCGTATATGGAACAGTTGCCAGGTACTCTCCGAAGGTCGGGGGTTTCCTCCGGGCAATGAGCCCGGTTTCCTCCTGGCAACGCCGCCATATACATGAAATAATCTTGAGTGCGGCGTAAAACACCAGTCAATCAATCAACCTAAATAGCCCTTCCATTTATCTGTGTGAATATACTTTTTTAACACATATAACTGTGCTTTTTCCTGTAGTAACATCATTTTGAAGGTTTTGATGAAGTGTTGTCTAAATGTTTTTATATTTTATCAATAGGGTCTCATTTTTGCCAAATGTTCGTTGTTCGTTCCTATAAAATTGGACGGTATTTTTCATCTTTAGTTTTAGCAACAATATGCCTTTGAAGACCTTCACTGACCCGGAGGGTCATTCTGTAGATTATCACGAATACAAAAACATGCGTTTTCCACCAGTTCCGTTTCACGACCTTGACATTAGTCTCAGTCAAATACGAGACCTTCAATGCAGAGACGATGACGTCACAGTGCTTTCGTATCCAAAAACAGGTAAGTTAATCATTATCTTTAACACACTTTAAAGTGGCATGAGCTGCGAATTTTTAAGCTTAACGAAAAGATAGTCTGTTGACGTTCAAATAAAAAATATTCATTCTGCCTCAGCCTGGACGCTTAAAGTGGCATGAGCTGCCAAAATTCACACTTTTTTCATGATTTCTGATCGCCACGACAGTAAGAGGCTTTGAAGGCCATCAAAAAACTAAATGAGCGGCGTTGGAATGAGGAAAATCCATACAGTATGTGGCCTGTACGAACCGAAAACGTGTTCGAAAAGTAAACAAAATTCAAATAACCGGGACGACCATTCATTCATTCTAAACCAAAGTTAGTTCAAATAATTACTATATCGTACATTTTCGAGCACTAAAAAGTTTCTGAATTATACGCCTTGAGAAAAATAGCCAATAATTTCAACATTCTGTTTTACCGTCAAAATATCAACATTTTGACAGCTCATGACCCTTTAAACACAAATTATGTTAAAAAAGTAAACAAAAGTTAAATAATGTAAAATTTAACTCAAAAATGTTTTTGTGACTTGAAAACAATACTTTAATGTACATTCTGGAGAATGGTATCACTTCTGAGAATCACCGAGAATTTAAAACAAATGAAACATTTCGTCAGCAAATCACATGAATGTAGGAACTAATTGCAAAGAGAATTTATAGCCATGTATATCCCACGTGTATGAGAAAATCTGAATTTGATTTTTTGTTCGTATTTTAGGAACCCATTGGGTTTGCGAAATGACTTATTTTTTGACCTGGGGGCTTAATGCTGATACCCACATGGCTAAGGCATTTGGTATGCTGGAAGTCAACCCCATCGAGGCTTTAAACAAACTCCCATCGCCCAGATGTCTGAATACACATTTCAAACCCGACATGGTACCAAAGGAATTGTTCTCCCGGAAAACAAAACTCGTATATTTGGACCGAAATCCTAAAGACGTATTTGTTTCCTTTTACAATCACACCAAGGGTTTTAAATTTTATAAATCCACTCACACTTGGGACAGTTTCTTTAACCATTGTTTAGAAGGAAAAGGTGAGTGATTTATTTGTCTTAGACTTTTTGTTACTTTCATCAAAGGGAGTAGTTGACATGTAGATTACTTCATGGCCGCTAGGTGGAGTCACGGTTCTCCATAATGGACTGAGTGTATGGTATTAAACTCCTGAGTTGAGGGGATTTTACTTATACAATGTTAAAGGATGAAACCAGGTCTTGTTTTATAAACCAAACAGCCTTGTTTGCCAATGTGTGCCAACTTTTATTAAACAGTATTGGGTAAAATATCTCTATGTCTAAAATGAACACAAAAATAGGACATCAAGTATGTACTAGTTAATTCTCCTGAACATAAATTCAACATGTTTTTTTTTAATTTCCAGTGGATTTTGGTTCCTGGTTTGAATACACAAAGTCGTGGGAGAATTTCTTTGTAGAACACCCAGAGGTGTCGGTGTTAAGGCTCAATTATGAAGATTTGAAACTGGTAAAAATGATTAGATGTTAAGTTATTTCTCATCCCATCACTTCTATCAAATTATGAGGGGCCTTGGTGGCTTATTGACCCGATCAATATGCCATCTGATTTCCATCGATCCGAATCCCACTCAGTCCAAAGATTCAAATCGCACAGTTAAGCATAAACAACTTAGCCAATGGGCTTGAGGTGGTATCCCCACAACATAGAATCAGTACTCAGTTTCCCCACTATCGTCTCTTGGTTGGGACGATTCAAAACATTAATATTACCACAAAAGGGGAAATAAAACTGTGTAAAATTTCCACATAAACTAGATTAGGTCAACCTTCAAAATCCCAAATGTGCTATAAAGGATTCAAATCCGCGCAGATACCCCTTCAACAGATCCGACGTAACACTGGAGGGTTGAGAGGCAGGCTGGAAGCTAATGGAGGCAACACGCGCTATTGACCTTCGGCTCTAGTGATTGTGTTCTACACACTCAAAGTGACATTTTTACTTTAATATGTTCGCCCTGTGAAGCATCTTTTTTTGTTAAAATACACTTTTGATTTGGCTAACGATATCCTGAATAAATTGCATAGCTTATTGTTATTAATGTTGATTTCTTATCTCCAGAATGTTGCCCTTTATGATCACGATCTACAACATCAATTTGCCAACAATCTCCCAACACCGATGATTTTATCGGTCGGTGCCGACTTTCCAGGGGGTGATTAACTTTTTCTTTGTGTATAGATTCTTATTTTATTTCTTCAGGACTTCGCCTTAGGGCTGGACAGACTTATAGAATTCTTGGGAAAATCAATATCCGATATCGATAGAAAACAAATAATCAATCGATGTGACTTCACCAACATGCAGAAAGACCGACCATTAAGTGAACGCATGAAAGCAATGGTAGAGGGAGATAAACACCCTATATTCAGAAAAGGTAAGGTATACACCCAGAATTATGGCTCTAACAGTTATTTTTATTTGTTTATTTATTTTTTCAGCAATGTTACTTTTATTTATTTAAACAAACTGACAATCGTGATAAAAGAATTGAAATCTTTTCGTTATCTGAGTAGCAAATATTCGACGAAGGTGATGACATTTTACCAATAAAATTAGAAGAAAATAAAAGTGAAATTGAATACAGGTCAGAATCTACCAAAGTTCTTCTGACTAAGGCCAAAATCCTGTCTGTTGTCAACCTAATGAAATATATATCTTTCATTGCGGTTTATTATAACAACTTATGATTGGGTTTTACCGTCTAAATGATATGCCACTTTTCACACAATAAGAAACTTGTCTCCATGGTTATTTTAGACAAGAAAATGTCCCCTGTGACGGTGTGTTTAGTGTTTAAGAATATATATCATACAGGGTAGAATCTACCAATCATAAATCATGTATATTTAAAACTTATTCTTAAAGATTCCATTTAGTACTTTTCCTTCACACGTTTGAAAGGAAGGTTTTCTGCCAGTTTGAAAGAGGTGCGTTAAAGATAAATTATAATGGATTCAACAAAATACTTGTTTGTGCGCCGTTAGGATTCGAAAAGATGTCTTTTTAAACAAAATAATTGATTCTAACAAACTTCTGTTGGTTTAGAAAGAATTCTGTTGAAAAATACTTTACATTTGATCCTTGCATTTCAGGTATAATCGGTGACTGGAAAAACCAATTCACAGTGGCCCAGAACGAGAGATTCGACGCCATTTATAAACAAGAAATGGCTGGTTACAACCTTAGCTTTGAGAAATACATGTAAACAACAACACTAATGTAACACAAAGATGACAAACGGTGTCAAGCTCGGATAATGGCTTATTGACTAACACATTTATTACAGACTGTTACCCTAAAAACTTGGCGAAAATTATATTTTTTTATTCGGAAATATTCAAATATTCATTAATTTCTCTTGATTGAGATGAGATTTTATAGAAAAATGTATAGGTTGAAAGAACACAACGGTTGCATTAATTCCCTGGTAGTCAAACAAGGAATAAATAGGAAATATGCATATTTTTCGGAAAAAAACCCGTCAAAAGGGATGTCATACACGACCTTCGATGTGTACAACATTGAACTAAGAAATGTTTGAAACTCGCTTTAAACGTGGGTTCCATACTATAATGATAAAAAATTAAGACATCACCACGTAGTAAGTTGTTTTAACACGAGCTTTCGACACCTGTACCAGTGTCTTCGTCAAATGTATCTGTAACCGGTACAGATGTCGAAAGCTCTTGTTGTTCAAAACAACTTACTACGTGGTGATGTCCTAATTTTTTATCATTAACATTGAACTATATATGTACAATAGGGGCCACGTGACGTTTGAGTTCCAAAACGTCAGATCCAAACCAGCCAATGAGACGTAGCTCTTCTGCGCGTACAATTAAATGGTGGACAAACTGCCATGGATACGCTTTTACACAACAGAGATCACGTATTACGTCACCACTATGAGGGTACGTACATAATGGAGGTCTTATTTGACATCATTTGTCACTGAGATAATTAACTTTCGGAAGGACTGTATAGATCGGCAAATGTAGTATTGAATTCTGTATGTTCTACCGCAGCAATATAATTTTCTTTTTGGTCAGACACATTTAACACAAATTAGAAAATATTATCAAAGGTTGTCCATAAAACCTTTAAGAAATAATTTGAAATCCAAATCAATGGATGTCTGGTATCTGAGTTCAGATCAAAACTAACCAGACGTTCTTGTATATTACTTGTACTTTATTATCTGTTGTAAATACAATTTTTATCCCCATCCAAGTTTGTTTAATGCTGACTTTTAATTGGTCGATTCAGTATCAAGAGGTTAATAACTATTTATACACCCATAGTAAAATATGAATAACGCATAGTATATCAGAAGCACTATGATGGTGAACACGTGCGAAGACTTACAAGATTTGCCCAGTTTGCTTAAACTCGAAAGCAAAATTAAAAAATCTATGTGTACTTTCTGATATATCGAAACACGAAAAGGTATGGTTATTTTCCTTTTTTAAGTAAAACTTTTATTTGTTTGACATTCGCGCTAAATCAATTCCTACATTGTGTTTACAAGACCCCACAGGACTATTGAATGTCAAACACTGAGTGATTTTGCTAAACGAAGATCAGGGAATTAGGGTGTGGTGAATCAAAACATTAACACTACTGGGAATGGCCTATCAAAACTTTGGCTTGCTGACATAAAAATGACGGATATATTACCCAACATGCACTGTTATGACGTCAGTGCAGGTCTTCTATAGGTTGAACACAGATTTCTGTAGGACGCAACTTACATCAGCTTTGTTAGAGAAAATAAAAACCTTTTTACTTCTAGTGTCAATAAAACGTATGGCATTCGTAAAGAATGCTTTTTGAAAATTCTACAACGTAATTGAGATTCAAATGTAAAATCTCGAAAACCAAATCTCTTGCAAAAAGGAAATAAACCCCTGTAGTTTTAAAAATGATATAGGCCTCTGCTACAAGGAATCTGTACTAAATCGTCAACAGTTTCCATAGTGTGATTTACGGAAGAGCACTAGGGCCAGGTGAATTTGGTGATATACTAACTCCAAATTAGCAGCTAATTCCGAGTCCCAGGTAGCTAATTGCGATTAGGAGATGGTAGCTCCGAATTATAAAGGATTTTTTTTTAATCTGGCCCTAATGCGCTTCTGAAGTTCTGAAGATTGATTAAAAACAAATTATTTTTGACCAGATATGCTACCTTGTCAAATGTAAATAATATAAACGTGTCGCAGTAAAATCTCCATAATTGCCTGCAAGCTATTTATTTGCTATATGTTGAACGTCATAGAAAACGTAGCTTTCTTTGGGTTAAATTTTAAGGACATAAACGATCAATTGGTGTAGACTTTCCATATCGTCGAGGACATCTAAACCAACATAACCTTTATACTTGCTTTAAGTAAGCTAATGGGACATCAAAGCATATATCCGTATAAAACCGGCTGATAAATGCTCAGAAATAGTTATTACATGTACTTGATTAGGAAATAAGGCCTGAAAATGTTGGAAATTGCAATAGAATTATCCGTTCCCTTGGAGAAATGGCTATATTAATAAAAAAACACTATTCAATTGGTCTTTGGAATCTGACCTTAATTTTATAAATTAAGTACTCTATATTTCGATATATTTCGAAAATACACAAAGCCATTGATAGATGACCCAAGCTTTATATGCCCCCAGAGCGTCCTATTATCTTGAATTTTGGTAGTGAACGTTAAAGAATATCAGAGCGGATTGATTACTATCTAAACCTATAGCAAATCGGCGTGTTAGCTTTACCAAAAATACTGATGATTTGTAGCCACATTATCTTTTTTAGAATATTCTACTGACTGAGACCAAACTCCTGCCTGTCGTCAACCTAATGAAATAGAATGGAATATGGCTTATTATAACAACTTATGGTTGGGTATAAACGTCTAAATGATATGTCCCTTTTTAACACAATAAGAAACTTTTCTCCATGGTTATTTTAGACAAAAATATTTTCCTTGTGCCCGTGTGTTTTGGTGTCAAAAAGTTATGCAATCACAACAATGGAGAAAACCATTTGTTTGATGTTATAGACACAGGCAACAGTGCTTTGTCGACATAAATTAGTCGAACATCAAAAGAGTCGATGTCTTTAAAGGCATACTCGGTGTTAAAATCTAGAAAACTGTTTACGTTAAAAGGGGGAATGTCGTTTTCTATATTTTCCCTCAGTTAGTAGGAGTTTTATTTCTTTAAATTCAAAAGTTTTTAAATCTTCTAGTATTTTTAATTTGAAAACTGTTAGTTACCCGCAATTTTAACGAAGGACAAGCCCGTGGAGTGACTTTGTAAGTTGCTATAACTTGTTCCCGATCCTTCCCTAAGCGTATTAAATTGCGTGAATCGTGAGTTTAAACCAGCTGGTAATTTACCCAATTTTCGGAACTAGCCAGAGAAATACAAGCGACTGTGATGATTTTAGCAATACAGAAAGGCCTTCCGGTAAATTTGATACACCATATTCAAAACAGAAGATTTGAATTGAGTGTATTCCAACATAGAGGTTACATGGTTTCTGATCGATGTTGAGTATGCCTTCAGACCACTATTTACACATTTTAAAAACAGCTGAAAATTTTGTATGTGTCTCATGTTTAATTTGAGTGATTTGACTAGCGATAAATTCGCTTTCGTCACAAATGTCAGAAAGACCGGCATGAGCGCTTGGCCGGCTGTGTGACCTTTAATTGTCAACTCAACTAAAGATGCTAAATAAAAATCTCCAAGATCCCTTTTAATAACCACCAAATTCTGACACTGAAGATGGCTACCACATACACTCGTGTGTTCAACCAATACCACAATCACCGGAAGCAGAACGAACCGTATGTACATGTAGGTTACTTAAATGAGTACAGTTATAAATACAAGAAAATATATATCTGGTCACGTTATCTAGAGTTATGTGATCAGCTTTGTACAGTTGATGTTTAACCGCTGTTTAAATAGCAGGTCAGTTGGTTTGTCTATATTTTGTGAGTTCATAGCTTGGTCACACACACTATAAAGATAAAAATTGAGCCACACAAAGGCTATGTTCACTGATCAAGGCGCTGGTAACCCAGGTGAGATAGCTAAAGTAAGATAAAACAAGGCGTTTTTGTTCACTTAATTATATTTATGAACACTAAAACACACGGGCACAGGTAAAATCTTCTTGTCTTAAATAACCACGGAGACAAGTTTTTTATTGTGTTAAAAAGAGGTATGTGTGTCTAATCCTGCGCTTGTTTGTTTCTATACTCTACAGAGACAAGTACCTCATATAGGAGAGAGGCTCGGTGGTCCAATCGACAGAGCAGCAGTCTCTCAGTCCGACATACGCAGGACTTCCATCGATGGGTCGCGGGCTCGAATCAACCTCAGCTCAAAGAAAAAAAATTTAATATTTCTGAGTATATTTTTCATTATATCGCCCCAGGTTTGCCCTTTGCTCACCGAAAGTCGGCTCCGAGCAAATATTACCGGATTTCCTCCCCTACTAAACCTGGCAACGCCGCCATGTGTTATCAGTGAAATAACATTGCATGTGACCTGCCTCATCGATCAATCAATCCTCATATAGACCCAGCTTTACTTTCACGGCAGAAAGCCAAATATTTTTAGGAAAGAAATGACCAGTTTAGAGTATTAATTATTTGGTAAATCGGCGATCCTGATTGTGTTCAGGCGATCCTGATTGTGTTCAGGCGATCCTGCTTGTGTTCAGGTGATCCTGCGTGTGTTCAGGTGATCCTGATTGTGTTCAGGCGATCCTGCGTGTGTTCAGGTGATCCTGATTGTGTTCAGGCGATCCTGATTGTGTTCAGGCGATCCTGCTTGTGTTCAGGCGATCCTGATTGTGTTCAGGCGATCCTGCTTGTGTTCAGGCGATCCTGCGTTTGTTCAGGCGATCCTGCTGGTGTTCAGGCGATCCTGCTGGTGTTCAGGCGATCCTGCTTGTGTTCAGGCGATCCTGCTTGTGTACAGGCGATCCTGCTGGTGTTCAGGCGATCCTGCTTGTGTTCAGGCGATCCTGCGTGTGTTCAGGCGATCCTGCTGGTGTTCAGGCGATCCTGCTTGTGTTCAGACGATCCTGCGTGTGTTCAGGCGATCCTGCTTGTGTTCAGGCGATCCTGCGTGTGTTCAGGCGATCCTGCTGGTGTTCAGGCGATCCTGCTTGTGTTCAGGCGATCCTGCTTGTGTTCAGGCGATCCTGCGTGTGTTCAGGCGATCCTGCTTGTGTTCAGGCGATCCTGCTGGTGTTCAGGCGATCCTGCTGGTGTTCAAGCGATCCTGATTGTGTTCAAGCGATCCTGATTGTGTTCAGGCGATCCTGCTTGTGTTCAGGCGATTCTGCTTGTGTTCAGGCGATCCTGCTTGTGTTCAGGCGATCCTGCGTGTGTTCAGGCGATCCTGCTGGTGTTCAGGCGATCCTGCTTGTGTTCAGGCGATCCTGATTGTGTTCAGGCGATCCTGCTTGTTCAAGCGATCCTGCTTGTGTTCAAGCGATCCTGCTTGTGTTCAGGCGATCCTGCTTGTGTTCAGGCGATCCTGATTGTGTTCAGGCGATCCTGCTTGTGTTCAGGCGATCCTGCTTGTGTTCAGGCGATCCTGATTGTATTCAGTGCGTACAGCAGTCTGAGACAGCCGATGATTACGGAGATTTTCACAATTTTGTCTATTATTTACGGTAACGTTCCCATTATGACTAATCACCTTTGCTCTATTTTTCGTTTAGCAAATTCACTATAATGTGACCACTCGGTCAGGATTTACGTACGTCTAACCAGACTGAATGCGACCGAAGACAATCGAGGTTTGCTCTAGTTGAAGATCACCAAACTCTGTGGGTCCTCCGTGGCTCAGTAGGTAGAGCGTTGGACGCTCATTCCGAACAGCTTTCCACCGATTGGTCGCGGGTTCGAATCAATCTCAGCTCAAAGAAAAAAATATATTTCTGAGTATATTATTCATTATATCGCCCCAGGTTTGCCATTTACTCACCGAAAGTCGGCTCCGAACAAATATAACCGGATTTCCTTACATACTAAACCTGGCAACGCCGCCATGTGCTATAAGTGAAAGAAGATTGCATGTGACGTGCCACACCAATCAATCAATTACTTTCACAGCGGAAAGCCAAATATCTTTTCGAAAAGAAATGACCAGTTTAGAGTATTAATTATTTAGTAAAACTGCTTGCGTTCAGGCAGGCGATTCTGCAGGGCCCTGTCTTACAAAGCTGGCGTAAGTTACGTCGGACGTAAATCAGTGTTAAAACTATAGGACCTTACGTCTTGGACGCAACTGGTCCATGTTGTAGGCCTATGCGCAAATTTACGCCAGCTTTGTAAGACAGGCCCCTGGTGTTCAGGCGATCCTGCTTGTGTTCAGGCGATCCTGCTTGTGTTCAGGCGATCCTGCTTGTGTTCAGGAGATCCTGCTTGTGTTCAAGCGATCCTGCTTGTGTTCAGGCGATCCTGTTTGCGTTCAGGCGATCCTGCTTGTGTTCAAGCGATCCTGATTGTGTTCAGGCGATCCTGCTTGTGTTCAGGCGATCCTGCTTGTGTTCAGGCGATCCTGCTTGTGTTCAGGCGATCCTGCTTGTGTTCAGGCGATCCTGCTGGTGTTCAGGCGATCCTGCTTGTGTTCAGGTGATCCTGCTTGTGTTCAGGCGATCCTGCTTGTGTTCAGGCGATCCTGATTGTGTTCAGGCGATCCTGCTTGTGTTCAGGTGATTCTACTTGTGTTCAGGCGATCCTGCTTGTGTTCCGGCGATTCTGCTTGTGTTCAGGCGATCCTGCTTGTGTTCAGGCGATTCTGCTGGTGTTCAGGCGATCCTGCTTGTGTTCAGGCGATCCTGATTGTGTTCAGGCGATCCTGCTTGTGTTCAGGCGATTCTGCTGGTGTTCAGGCGATCCTGCTTGTGTTCAGGCGATTCTGCTGGTGTTCAGGCGATCCTGCTTGTGTTCAGGCGATTCTGCTGGTGTTCAGGCGATCCTGCGTGTGTTCAGGCGATTCTGCGTGTGTTCAGGCGATCCTGCTTGTGTTCAAGCGATCCTGATTGTGTTCAGGCGATCCTGCTTGTGTTCAGGTAATCCTGGTTGTGTTCAGGCGATCCTGCTTTTGTTCAGGCGATCCTGCTTGTGTTCAAGCGATGTAATACGTGACTTCGTCAAAAGGAAATGCAAAATAATTAGTGTTGTGCGGAATCCCAAAGATATTGTAGTGTCGAAATACCATCACTTCACGAAGATGTATCCTTATAAAGGAAGTTTTAGCGCCTTTCTAGAACTCTTCATAAGTAAAGACGGTGAGTTGAAAAGATATACAACCTTGTTTTTTCTTTCAATGGCATTTAGAAGTTGAACGGTTACAATAAGGTGAAGAATTACGTTTGGATTACTTTACAAAAAGTGATAAATTGGATCATGTTTCGATGTAGTTCTTACATTGACATTGATAACGATGTAAGAACTACGTCTAATTGTCGTACCACAATAAACCAAGAAGTTGATATCCATAAAGGCCCACTTACCGCCGTAGTCTGTTTGACATTTCTTAAGAAACCCAATTTGCACGGGCTTACTATAGCTAAAACCACTAAAAGTAAACATATCACACATACAGCATGTCCAATTAGGTTTAGAATGTATAAATGAGGGTGAAAAACAAACAAAGAATCGAAGCTCTGTTCAGGCGATCCTGCTTGTGTTCAGGCGATTCTGCTGGTGTTCAGGCGATCCTGCTTGTGTTCAGGTGATCCTGCTTGTGTTCAGGCGATCCTGCTTGTGTTCAGGCGATCCTGATTGTGTTCAGGCGATCCTGCTTGTGTTCAGGTGATTCTACTTGTGTTCAGGCGATCCTGCTTGTGTTTAGGCGATTCTGCTTGTGTTCAGGCGATCCTGCTTGTGTTCAGGCGATTCTGCTGGTGTTCAGGCGAACCTGGTTGTGTTCAGGCGATCCTGCTTGTGTTCAGGCGATTCTGCTTGTGTTCAGGTAATCCTGGTTGTGTTCAGGCGATCCTGCTTGTGTTCAGGCGATCCTGCTTGTGTTCAAGCGATCCTGCTTGTGTTCAGGTGATCCGGCTTGTGTTCAGGCAATCCTGCTTGTGTTCAGCCGATCCTGCTTGTGTTCAGGCGATCCTGCTTGTGTTCAGGCGATCCTGCTTGTGTTCAGGCGATCCTGCTTGTGTTCAGGCGATCCTGCTTGTGTTCAGGCGATCCTGCGTGTGTTCAGGCGATCCTGCTTGTGTTCAGGCGATCCTGCTTGTGTTCAGGTGATCCTGCTTGTGTTCAGGTGATCCTGCATGTGTTTAGGTGATCCTGGTTGTGTTTAGGTGATCCTACTTGTGTTTCGGTGATCCTGCTTGTGTTCAGGTGATCCTGCATGTGTTTAGGTGATCCTGCTTGTGTTTAGGTGATCCTGCTTGTGTTCAGGTGATCCTGCTTGTGTTCAGGTGATCCTGCTTGTGTTCAGGCGATCCTGCTTGTGTTCAGGCGATCCTGCTTGTGTTCAAGCGATCCTGCTTGTGTTCAGGCGATTCTGCTTGCGTTCAGGCGATCCTGCTTGTGTTCAAGCGATCCTGCTTGTGTTCAGGCGATCCTGCTTGTGTTCAAGCGATCCTGCTTGTGTTCAGGCGATTCTGCTTGCGTTCAGTCAATCCTGCTTGTGTTCAAGCGATCCTGCTTGTGTTCAGGCGATCCTGCTTGTGTTCAAGCGATCCTGCTTGTGTTCAGGTGATCCTGCTTGTGTTCAGGCGATTCTGCTGGTGTTCAGGCGATCCTGCTTGTGTTCAGGCGATCCTGCTTGTGTTCAGGAGATCCTGCTTGTGTTTAGGTGATCCTGCTTGTGTTTAGGTGATCCTGCTTGTGTTCAGGTGATCCTGCTTGTGTTCAGGTGATCTTGCTTGTGTTCAGGCGATCCTGCTTGTGTTCAGGCGATCCTGCTTGTGTTCAAGCGATCCTGCTTGTGTTCAGGTGATCCTGCATGTGTTTAGGTGATCCTGCTTGTGTTTAGGTGATCCTGCTTGTGTTCAGGTGATCCTGCTTGTGTTCAGGTGATCCTGCATGTGTTTAGGTGATCCTGCTTGTGTTTAGGTGATCCTGCTTGTGTTCAGGTGATCCTGCTGGTGTTCAGGCGATCCTGCATGTGTTCAGGTGATCCTGCTTGTGTTCAAGCGATCCTGCTTGTGTTCAGGTGATCCTGATTGTGTTCAGGCGATCCTGCTTGTGTTCAAGCGATTCTGCTGGTGTCCAGGCGATCCTGCTTATGTTTAGGCGATCCTGCTTGTGTACAGGCAATCCTGCTTGTGTACAGGCGATCCTGCTTGTGTACAGGCAATCCTGCTTGTATACAGGCAATTCTGCTGGTGTTCAGGCCATCCTGCTTGTGTTCAAGCGATGTAATACGTGACTTCGTCTAAAGGAAATGCAAAATAATTAGTGTTGTGCGGAATCCCAAAGATATTGTAGTGTCGAAATACCATCACTTCACGAAGATGTATCCTTATAAAGGAAGTGTTAGCGCCTTTCTAGAACTCTTCATAAGTAAAGACGGTGAGTTGAAAAGATATACAACCTTGTTTTTTCTTTCAATGGCATTTAGAAGTTGAACGGTTACAATAAGGTGAAGAATTACGTTTGGATTACTTTACAAAAAGTGATAAATTGGATCATGTTTCGATGTAGTTCTTATATTGACATTGATAACGATGTAAGAACTACGTCTAATTGTCGTACCACAATAAACCAAGAAGTTGATATCCATAAAGGCCCACTTACCGCCGTAGTCCGTTTGACATTTGTTAAGAAACCCAATTTGCACGGGCTTACTATAGCTAAAACCACTAAAAGTAAACATATCACACATACAGCATGTCCAATTAGGTTTAGAATGTATAAATGAGGGTGAAAAACAAACAAAGAATCGAAGCTCTGTTCAGGCGATCCTGCTTGTGTTCAGGCGATTCTGCTGGTGTTCAGGCGATCCTGCTTGTGTTCAGGTGATCCTGCTTGTGTTCAGGCGATCCTGCTTGTGTTCAGGCGATCCTGATTGTGTTCAGGCGATCCTGCTTGTGTTCAGGTGATTCTACTTGTGTTCAGGCGATCCTGCTTGTGTTCAGGCGATTCTGCTTGTGTTCAGGCGATCCTGCTTGTGTTCAGGCGATTCTGCTGGTGTTCAGGCGATCCTGGTTGTGTTCAGGCGATCCTGCTTGTGTTCAGGCGATCCTGCTTGTGTTCAGACGATCCTGGTTGTGTTCAGGCGATCCTGCGTGTGTTCAGGCGATCCTGCTTGTGTTCAGGTAATCCTGGTTGTGTTCAGGCGATCCTGCTTGTGTTCAGGCGATCCTGCTTGTGTTCAAGCGATCCTGCTTGTGTTCAGGTGATCCGGCTTGTGTTCAGGCAATCCTGCTTGTGTTCAGGCGATCCTGCTTGTGTTCAGGCGATCCTGATTGTGTTCAGGCGATCCTGCTTGTGTTCAGGTGATTCTACTTGTGTTCAGGCGATCCTGCTTGTGTTCCGGCGATTCTGCTTGTGTTCAGGCGATCCTGCTTGTGTTCAGGCGATTCTGCTGGTGTTCAGGCGATCCTGCTTGTGTTCAGGCGATCCTGATTGTGTTCAGGCGATCCTGCTTGTGTTCAGGCGATTCTGCTGGTGTTCAGGCGATCCTGCTTGTGTTCAGGCGATTCTGCTGGTGTTCAGGCGATCCTGCTTGTGTTCAGGCGATTCTGCTGGTGTTCAGGCGATCCTGCGTGTGTTCAGGCGATTCTGCGTGTGTTCAGGCGATCCTGCTTGTGTTCAAGCGATCCTGATTGTGTTCAGGCGATCCTGCTTGTGTTCAGGTAATCCTGGTTGTGTTCAGGCGATCCTGCTTTTGTTCAGGCGATCCTGCTTGTGTTCAAGCGATGTAATACGTGACTTCGTCAAAAGGAAATGCAAAATAATTAGTGTTGTGCGGAATCCCAAAGATATTGTAGTGTCGAAATACCATCACTTCACGAAGATGTATCCTTATAAAGGAAGTTTTAGCGCCTTTCTAGAACTCTTCATAAGTAAAGACGGTGAGTTGAAAAGATATACAACCTTGTTTTTTCTTTCAATGGCATTTAGAAGTTGAACGGTTACAATAAGGTGAAGAATTACGTTTGGATTACTTTACAAAAAGTGATAAATTGGATCATGTTTCGATGTAGTTCTTACATTGACATTGATAACGATGTAAGAACTACGTCTAATTGTCGTACCACAATAAACCAAGAAGTTGATATCCATAAAGGCCCACTTACCGCCGTAGTCTGTTTGACATTTGTTAAGAAACCCAATTTGCACGGGCTTACTATAGCTAAAACCACTAAAAGTAAACATATCACACATACAGCATGTCCAATTAGGTTTAGAATGTATAAATGAGGGTGAAAAACAAACAAAGAATCGAAGCTCTGTTCAGGCGATCCTGCTTGTGTTCAGGCGATTCTGCTGGTGTTCAGGCGATCCTGCTTGTGTTCAGGTGATCCTGCTTGTGTTCAGGCGATCCTGCTTGTGTTCAGGCGATCCTGATTGTGTTCAGGCGATCCTGCTTGTGTTCAGGTGATTCTACTTGTGTTCAGGCGATCCTGCTTGTGTTTAGGCGATTCTGCTTGTGTTCAGGCGATCCTGCTTGTGTTCAGGCGATTCTGCTGGTGTTCAGGCGATCCTGGTTGTGTTCAGGCGATCCTGCTTGTGTTCAGGCGATTCTGCTTGTGTTCAGGTAATCCTGGTTGTGTTCAGGCGATCCTGCTTGTGTTCAGGCGATCCTGCTTGTGTTCAAGCGATCCTGCTTGTGTTCAGGTGATCCGGCTTGTGTTCAGGCAATCCTGCTTGTGTTCAGCCGATCCTGCTTGTGTTCAGGCGATCCTGCTTGTGTTCAGGCGATCCTGCTTGTGTTCAAGCGATCCTGCTTGTGTTCAGGCGATTCTGCTTGCGTCCAGGCGATCCTGCTTGTGTTCAAGCGATCCTGCTTGTGTTCAGGCGATCCTGCTTGTGTTCAAGCGATCCTGCTTGTGTTCAGGCGATTCTGCTTGCGTTCAGTCAATCCTGCTTGTGTTCAAGCGATCCTGCTTGTGTTCAGGCGATCCTGCTTGTGTTCAAGCGATCCTGCTTGTGTTCAGGTGATCCTGCTTGTGTTCAGGCGATTCTGCTGGTGTTCAGGCGATCCTGCTTGTGTTCAGGCGATCCTGCTTGTGTTCAGGAGATCCTGCTTGTGTTTAGGTGATCCTGCTTGTGTTTAGGTGATCCTGCTTGTGTTCAGGTGATCCTGCTTGTGTTCAGGTGATCTTGCTTGTGTTCAGGCGATCCTGCTTGTGTTCAGGCGATCCTGCTTGTGTTCAAGCGATCCTGCTTGTGTTCAGGTGATCCTGCATGTGTTTAGGTGATCCTGCTTGTGTTTAGGTGATCCTGCTTATGTTCAGGTGATCCTGCTTGTGTTCAGGTGATCCTGCATGTGTTTAGGTGATCCTGCTTGTGTTTAGGTGATCCTGCTTGTGTTCAGGTGATCCTGCTGGTGTTCAGGCGATCCTGCATGTGTTCAGGTGATCCTGCTTGTGTTCAAGCGATCCTGCTTGTGTTCAGGTGATCCTGATTGTGTTCAGGCGATCCTGCTTGTGTTCAAGCGATTCTGCTGGTGTCCAGGCGATCCTGCTTGTGTTTAGGCGATCCTGCTTGTGTACAGGCAATCCTGCTTGTGTACAGGCGATCCTGCTTGTGTACAGGCAATCCTGCTTGTGTACAGGCAATTCTGCTGGTGTTCAGGCCATCCTGCTTGTGTTCAGGCCATCCTGCTTGTGTTCAAGCGATGTAATACGTGACTTCGTCTAAAGGAAATGCAAAATAATTAGTGTTGTGCGGAATCCCAAAGATATTGTAGTGTCGAAATACCATCACTTCACGAAGATGTATCCTTATAAAGGAAGTTTTAGCGCCTTTCTAGAACTCTTCATAAGTAAAGACGGTGAGTTGAAAAGATATACAACCTTGTTTTTTCTTTCAATGGCATTTAGAAGTTGAACGGTTACAATAAGGTGAAGAATTACGTTTGGATTACTTTACAAAAAGTGATAAATTGGATCATGTTTCGATGTAGTTCTTACATTGACATTGATAACGATGTAAGAACTACGTCTAATTGTCGTACCACAATAAACCAAGAAGTTGATATCCATAAAGGCCCACTTACCGCCGTAGTCTGTTTGACATTTCTTAAGAAACCCAATTTGCACGGGCTTACTATAGCTAAAACCACTAAAAGTAAACATATCACACATACAGCATGTCCAATTAGGTTTAGAATGTATAAATGAGGGTGAAAAACAAACAAAGAATCGAAGCTCTGTTCAGGCGATCCTGCTTGTGTTCAGGCGATTCTGCTGGTGTTCAGGCGATCCTGCTTGTGTTCAGGTGATCCTGCTTGTGTTCAGGCGATCCTGCTTGTGTTCAGGCGATCCTGATTGTGTTCAGGCGATCCTGCTTGTGTTCAGGTGATTCTACTTGTGTTCAGGCGATCCTGCTTGTGTTCAGGCGATTCTGCTTGTGTTCAGGCGATCCTGCTTGTGTTCAGGCGATTCTGCTGGTGTTCAGGCGATCCTGGTTGTGTTCAGGCGATCCTGCTTGTGTTCAGGCGATCCTGCTTGTGTTCAGGCGATCCTGGTTGTGTTCAGGCGATCCTGCGTGTGTTCAGGCGATCCTGCTTGTGTTCAGGTAATCCTGGTTGTGTTCAGGCGATCCTGCTTGTGTTCAGGCGATCCTGCTTGTGTTCAAGCGATCCTGCTTGTGTTCAGGTGATCCGGCTTGTGTTCAGGCAATCCTGCTTGTGTTCAGCCGATCCTGCTTGTGTTCAGGCGATCCTGCTTGTGTTCAGGCGATCCTGCTTGTGTTCAGGCGATCCTGCTTGTGTTCAGGCGATCCTGCTTGTGTTCAGGCGATCCTGCGTGTGTTCAGGCGATCCTGCTTGTGTTCAGGCGATCCTGCTTGTGTTCAGGTGATCCTGCTTGTGTTCAGGTGATCCTGCATGTGTTTAGGTGATCCTGGTTGTGTTTAGGTGATCCTACTTGTGTTTCGGTGATCCTGCTTGTGTTCAGGTGATCCTGCATGTGTTTAGGTGATCCTGCTTGTGTTTAGGTGATCCTGCTTGTGTTCAGGTGATCCTGCTTGTGTTCAGGTGATCCTGCTTGTGTTCAGGCGATCCTGCTTGTGTTCAGGCGATCCTGCTTGTGTTCAAGCGATCCTGCTTGTGTTCAGGCGATTCTGCTTGCGTTCAGGCGATCCTGCTTGTGTTCAAGCGATCCTGCTTGTGTTCAGGCGATCCTGCTTGTGTTCAAGCGATCCTGCTTGTGTTCAGGCGATTCTGCTTGCGTTCAGGCGATCCTGCTTGTGTTCAAGCGATCCTGCTTGTGTTCAGGCGATCCTGCTTGTGTTCAAGCGATCCTGCTTGTGTTCAGGTGATCCTGCTTGTGTTCAGGCGATTCTGCTGGTGTTCAGGCGATCCTGCTTGTGTTCAGGCGATCCTGCTTGTGTTCAGGAGATCCTGCTTGTGTTTAGGTGATCCTGCTTGTGTTTAGGTGATCCTGCTTGTGTTCAGGTGATCCTGCTTGTGTTCAGGTGATCTTGCTTGTGTTCAGGCGATCCTGCTTGTGTTCAGGCGATCCTGCTTGTGTTCAAGCGATCCTACTTGTGTTCAGGTGATCCTGCATGTGTTTAGGTGATCCTGCTTGTGTTTAGGTGATCCTGCTTGTGTTCAGGTGATCCTGCTTGTGTTCAGGTGATCCTGCATGTGTTTAGGTGATCCTGCTTGTGTTTAGGTGATCCTGCTTGTGTTCAGGTGATCCTGCTGGTGTTCAGGCGATCCTGCATGTGTTCAGGTGATCCTGCTTGTGTTCAGGCGATCCTGCTTGTGTTCAAGCGATCCTGCTTGTGTTCAGGTGATCCTGATTGTGTTCAGGCGATCCTGCTTGTGTTCAAGCGATTCTGCTGGTGTCCAGGCGATCCTGCTTGTGTTTAGGCGATCCTGCTTGTGTACAGGCAATCCTGCTTGTGTACAGGCGATCCTGCTTGTGTACAGGCAATCCTGCTTGTGTACAGGCAATTCTGCTGGTGTTCAGGCCATCCTGCTTGTGTTCAGGCAATTCTGCTGGTGTTCAGGCCATCCTGCTTGTGTTCAGGCCATCCTGATTGTGTTCAGTGCGTACAGCAGTCTGAGACAGCCGATGATTACGGATATTTCCACAATTTTGTCTATTATTTACGGTAACGTTCCCATTATGACTAACCACCTTTGCTCTATTTTTCGTTTTGCAAATTCACTAGAAGGTGACCACTCGGTCAGGATTTATGTTACGTCTAACCAGACTGAATGCGACCGAAACAATCGAGGTTTGCTCTAGTTGAAGATCCTCAAACTCTGTGGGGGCCTCCGTGGCTCCGTTAGTAACTTCCTCGGCAGACGCATTGCAATTTTCTTTTTCGGTCTTTTTTGCACAACGCTCCTATTATTCCAAATGTATTTTTCAACATCAACTTAAGTGTTTTATTGAAATAGGTGATGAGGATTTCCGAAAAGGACACTTGCAGTTGAGAATGCCTAAAAAGACAATTTACGATATCGATGGCGAAAAGTTCGACTGCGTTGATATCAATGGAGACTTGTTTCCTGATTCGAAATATATGGACCTTGACCTTATCATCCCACAAATTCCCGAATGTCAAGGTCGTGACGATGACATCGTTATACTGACCTATCCTAAAGCAGGTTAGTCGCATAACAATAGCTTGGATGCTTAAATCAAGATTTGAAGAAACTTTCCAAAGATGCCTTTTCGGTTCACCGAAGTTCATTTTTTAGTTCCAATATCTTTTATAAACAAGTAAGATCGTGCCTTTTGAGTTAGACCTTGTTAAAGAATACAAATGCGGCGGGAATCTGGGTTTTTTAAAACTGCTCTTATTTTAGGATGAGCAATTCTGTTTACCTTGGGGTTTGCTATAGGAAAAAAAAACACCAATGGGAGTCATGTTTCCTACCTACTTAATCTTGCAACACCGCCATATATAAGTTAAAAACGTAAACAAACCTTGGCGTAAGCATCAACAATCGATCAAACAAAAGTAATATCTAACCCTTTTATTACTTATTGCCAATTTACTAACTTCTGTATTCATTTAAACAGGCACAAATTGGATATGGGAGTTATGTAATATGCTCCTAAAAGGAAACGCCGAGATAACGGAACAGAATAAGGTGTCCTTGATGTTAGAGTTCATGTCGTCTTCGGTCATAGATCAACTTCCGTCTGTGCGTCTTCTGAACACCCATATCAAACCATCCTTGTACCCACGTGACTTCGTCAAAAGGAAATGTAAGATAATTAGTGTTGTACGGAATCCCAAAGATATTGTGGTGTCCAAATATCATCACTTTACGAGGATGTATCCTTATAAAGGAAGTTTTAGTGCCTTTCTAGAACTCTTCTTAAGTAAAGACGGTAAGTTGAATAGATAATCAATCTTATTTTTTCTTTCAATGGCATTTAGATACAATAAGTTGAAGAATTACGTGTGGATTACTTTACAAAAAGTGATAAATTGAATCATGTTTCGGTGCAGTTCTGACTTTGACATTGATAACGATGTAAGAACTACATCTAATTGTCGTACCACTATAAACCAAGAAGTTGTTATCTATAAAGGCCCACTTGCCGCCGTAGCCTGTTTGACATTTATTAAGAAACCCAATTTGCACGAGCTTACTATAGCTAAAACCACTAAAATTAAACATAGCACACATAAAGCATGTCCAATTAGGTTTAGAATGTATAAATGAGGGGGGAAAACAACGAAGAATCGAAGCTCGATTACAACAACAACACCGATCAGTGTTGGTTAACTTAAGTGTTGGATTACCCTCATTCAGGCGTTTTTGTCTGTGGTTTGCACTCTTACTCAATCGTTAGTATGTATTTCTTTGATAAAGTTCGTAAAATTATACTGTGTCGTTAGATCGCCCACACGACTCAAACCATTGGGGCACTTGTGCACACGCTTTGGTTCGAAGTTTGTTTACATTGCCGGTGCCTGAAAAATTTGTATCTTAATTTCAAATTAAAAATACTAAATGATGTCAAAACTTTCAATTTCTGGTAAAAATAGAAAGTTCTTAACTTTTTCTGTCTGGGAAAAATACAGAAAAGCGTCCACTGTTTTTAATGTAAACAGTCTTCTGGATTTTCGCGGCAAGTGTGCCTATAAGTAATGCTTTACCTTACCCTTATTTTTAAAACGCCACAAGCTGTCAACGTTTATGGGGAAAATCAATAAAAACAGAAAGTGTAAATTGTACGATATTTTTCTAATCAAGTGTAAATCAGATAAATCTAGCCCTTAAGACAGTACGTCAATGCATTCATGGTTTAAAACTGACCACGACTAGAAATCTTTTTTTATGATCTCGCTTATTCTAATTTTGTTTATTGTTCTGCCTTTCAATTTAAGAAGAAAAAAAATGATTTTAAAGAAACAGAAATATTTTACGTTAAAAAAACGTCTATATGTTATATTTGAACATTTTAGATTCATTCGGTTCATGGTTTGACTATATGAAAGAATGGGATGGATTTTTCAAGGCGCACAAAGATATACCCGTATTACATCTCTGCTACGAAGACATGAAAATGGTAACAAAAAACATATAAAGCTAGTTCTTGGAATTTTTTTAAACATGCTGTAAATCATCAGATATGAATTTGTGGTAAAGTGATTAATTGAAGCTGTATGTTTTTGGGGGTTTTTTTTACGTATTTTAAGGATAGTGTACGGGTGTGTGTGTGTGTGGGGGGGGGGGGGGGGTGATAAACTTGGCTTTAAATTGGAAAGTGGACGGCTTCTTCTATGCTCTTTTCCTTAAAGTGACATGAGCTGCCAAATATTCCAGCGATTTATGTTGGCTGCTGACTTTATCAATATTTTTCATTCCGACATCATTCAAAATGAGTCAAATTTTGGCAGCTCATTCCACCTTACCTAAAAACAAAGTAACTTCTCTGTGGAATACATGTATATATATGACAAAGATCTAATCTTGCGTTGAGACACCAAGTCAATCAATGAATAATCAGTCAGTCGAGTGATTTTATTTGTAGGACTTAAAGCCCTGTGTGGACCAAGTTGACAATTTTCTCAATACCAACCGCTCGGAAGATTTAAAACAGCAGATTGTCTCCATGTGTCAGTTTGATCAATTAAAGCTGAAATCAATGAACGAAATGATGAAAAAAGTTTTAAAGACCGGCCGAAACCCAATTTTCAGAAAAGGTTAGATCCTGTATATTTTAATTCTATTTTAAATTGAGTTACAGTTCACTATTTTCTGTAAAATTATTTCATTATTTTGCTTCCATGCCGCCATTTGAGATTTATTTATTGTTAAAGCAGTTTAAGGTTTTTTAGGGTTTTTTTTTCTTTACATATGTGTCAGACTATACTGAATCACGAAATGTTATTAAAACAATAGATACGTGAAGCAAATAAATCTAATAAAAGGTTTTGCCAAAGCGGTCACTTATAGGCAATACCCCCTTTTACATCCCACAATTCAATTCTTCCTTTCGAGTGACGTCGTGCGTCTTCAGGCCTATTGATAAGAGGTAAACCAAGATGTTAAACCTATATGCAGTACGAGATGGGCATCGTCACTCAATGGGCATCGTCACTCAATGGGCATCGTCACTCAATGGGCATCGTCACTCAATGGGCATCGTCACTCAATGGGCATCGTCACTCAATGGGCATCGTCACTCAATGGACATCGTCACTCAATGGGAATCGTCACTCAATGGGCATCGTCATTCATCGTCACTCAATGGGCATCGTCACTCAATGGGCATCGTCACTCAATGGGCATCGTTACTCAATGGGCATCGTCACTCAATGGTCATCGTCACTCAATGGGCATCGTCACTTATCGTCACTCAATGGGCATCGTCACTCAATGGGCATCGTTACTCAATGGGCATCGTCACTCAATGCTTATCGTCACCCAATGTGCATCGTCACTCATCGTCACTCAATGGGCATCGTCACTCATCGACCATAGTCACTCCAGATTACTTTTTTTTTTACGAATAACGCTCTTTTTTCTTTCCTTTTATTTTTGCCAAGTAGCGTGCATACCTTGATTCTTTAGATGTTTTCATCATCTTTTTGCAACGCTTCCTAAATGATATGATTTATTTCACAGGTATCATCGGAGACTGGAAGACACATTTTACCGTGGCTCAAAACGAGCGATTTGATCAGATATACCAGGAGGAAATGAAAGGATACTCTTTTAGTTTTGAGCAATTTATGTAAACTTTATTTTCTAAACTTATTCCAATTTACTATGTATTTATGAACAATAAAACGCACGGACACAGGGAAAATCTTCTTGACTAATATAACCATGGAGACAAGTTTCTTATTGTGTTAAAATCTCAACGGTATAAATTATAATGGTTAACATCAAAATACGGACTTTGTCTTAAGCGAATAAGTATTGTGGGCGTGTATTTCACTTTTTAATACATTTCTTGGAAAAATGCATTGTGGGATATTTCCGTTACCCGCCTTCTTGTATATAACGATGCGTTTCATTGATTGCTCTAATAAATGTAGGAAATGTCACTGATTGTTAATTTACGTTATCACCCACTTAGAACAATTACAAAATACCATTGCCATGAGATAAGCATATCCACTCAGTTTGAGACAGGTGATTTATATCATAGTTTGCAGTGGCGAATTAAACTGTTAACAGTAAATCTTAATCATCAGCCATTTTCTTTGAAGATATTCTATTGACCAATGAAATGCCTCATTACATATAAGACCAGGGGCCGGGATTATAAAACCTGCTTGAGCACGACACTGTGCTCAAGAGCCGTTTCTGTGTTCAACTTCTAACTCCCACTTCAAAAGTCGGGGTTATAAAACTTTTGAGTTCGTTTCAGTGCTCCGCTGAATACGAAAGTTAGACTCAACGTAAAATAGCCCTCTAAATAAGTTTTTCTATCGATATTTAGTGAAAAATTGTAGTTGCTTAGTTTTTACACTAATTTTGGAAGTGATAAACCCATAGCTTTACTTATTTCCAAATGCTCGACCTGCCGCAATCTAAAATAGAGATTGATCCTTCTGCCATTCGTTGAGATATCAACTCTAAAACGATTGAGTGACATGTTGCTTTAACACAAAGGGAGACCACTGCTGTCCACGTCCTTAAAATTGTAAACAACGACACGTGACACTGATAGTTGGCTCGGTTGTATAGAGAGATATTCGATATAATTCTGGTAGGTAACGTTTAAGCCGCCGACAACCTGTTTTGTTATAGTGAGCGCAGCGAACTCTATACACAACATATGCGTACGTAATGACGTCACTATAGTCTAATCACTTGGAAGTCGGGTCAACTTTGTTTTTTGTCTAAACGTTCCATTCGGCGTTCGAAACGTCCGCCATTTTTGTTCAAACACTGATTCCGCTTTCGCGTCTCCTTTTACAGAAGAGTACATCTGATGGGTTGTTTCAAAAAACTACACTGAGATTAAGGTGCGAATATAGAATAGGTCCGTCATCTGGAACTTACAGCAAAACACCTAGTTTCCTTTCAAATATTCTGTATAATAAGTTACGGAACTCCATAATCGGAAAATCAGTCTTTATTTGCACAAAAATCGCTCACATTTACTAAAATCGCCGATTTCACTCTACACACGAGTTCGCCATCTTTGCTTCGTTTTAAAATGCATGAGACAGGACAATGTACGAGCTTGTCTAAATACCAGTCTCTCCGTCAGTGTTCAACTTCAACATACAGCCGATACGGCTCTAGGCCGACACCTTTTTTTTAAACTGTGACTTCAGTCTTCAGGGTTATTTCTTTTTTAATTTATGTTCGTTATTAAAAACTCATAAAGAAAAAGAAAACTTAGGGGGTTAAAGGGGGGCTTGCCCCCCTGACGATTGTAACATATTTACGGTGACCGACCATTTCTCGCCCGTACTCTGTAGCAATGTAGGCCTCCACGGCTACAGTAGCAGTAGGCCTACTAGCCGCACTCGTGTGTCTCTATCCTGGTTTACTTACTTTGCCGGTCAGGTAGAGCCACACATTAAACCGCCATTATAAGGGTGAGATAACTTGTGTAACCTCAATAGGCCATTTTTTATGCTATGCTTTACAAAGAGCGATTTAACAGTTTAACAACGGATTTCGAAGAAATCAACTGGTTCAGTGAAAAGAGGAATGTTTCAAAGATAGAATAGGCGGTAATAGCTGAAAGGAAGTTGAGATTAAGGATAGTTAAGACTTAAATCTGAAATCCGAAGTCCTTCCAAATAATTCATTTAAAAGCCGTAACTACTACAGTTCATGTATTTCCTTTTTCATTTCTTCTTTATTAAAAATTCATAAAAAAAGAAAAAGAAACCTTGGGAGGGTTCAATCATAAAATATTCACGATGACTGACCTTTTTTATTGCCAGAAGAAGTTTTCAAAGTGACAGACATGTTTATGGACTTAAAGTTTACTCATACGTTATGGTTATACAGAGGCGTAGGAAGCGGGCGGTGCCGCCCCCCACCCCCTTTCAAAAGTATCGCCGTTCCACCAAAAAAGCGTTCAAACACTCACATTTGAGTTGAATCCTCGTTTTTTTCGAAGGACAGCCCGAATCTTCCTCTGGCCTCCTCGATTCCGTCAAAATGAACTTGGGAAATGTACGCAACACAAATGTGAGTGTTTGAATGTTTTTTTGGTGGAACGGCAAACTAAAGGATCGAACTGAATGTGTGTAAAGTTTGGACCGTTTGCGTTGCTTAAATTAGGAGAAATTGAGAGAACATTAATGTGTTGATTCTCTGAGTAACATTTTTCAATATGGCAGGTCCTCCAACTCTATTGGCCACCCATCATCAATATACTTTGGCCATCAATATACACGTCTCGTTAAAACTCAGGGGCGGGCTGGCCATTTGGACTATGTCTGGAGGACCGGTACCTTTGGGGAAAATAGCGAAAATTTGTTGTTTTAGCGACTGACTGAAAATTACGTGAACTTGAAAGATAAACAGTTTGTTTTTCGCAGCACAACCGATCATTGAAGGCTATTGGGGAATGGCTTTTGAATCCAATTTAAAACTAAAAGTAGTGAATAAATAAAACTAAACATAGTTTAGTGGATAGAGCTACTTCTGTAGAAGCCATATAGCCTAACGCTAGGCCTACATCTCAAGCCTAAACAGAAGTAAACAAATATTGTTTCTCTAAATTACTATGTGAATAAATAGGCAACGAGTGCTCATGTTCATTTACAAATGGTTATTTGTGAAGATAAACCGTAAATGTCAAACTATAAACCAGCCAAACATCAGGTCAGTTTTATTTCCAGGAAAACCCTTAGAACGCATCTAGGCTTCTAGTAGCCTAGTCCGAAATATCTGCGATGATGATGTTAGTCTCGAAATATCTGCGATGATGATGTAAGACATTTTCTGACAGATAGGCCATCTATCTGTCAGAAAATGTCTTACATCATCATCGCAGATATTTCGGACTATGATGATGTAAGATATTTTCTGACAGATAGACCATCATCATCTGACGTTGATGATGGCCTATCTGTCAGAAAATGCCTTACATCATCATCGCAGATATTTCGGACTAGGCTTCTAGGTTCCTGGAGCTTCCGGGGCCTGGGCGGCCCCTTGACCCTCGCCTTTAGGGCTGGGATAGTGCCCCTCCCCCCCCCCCCCACCTTTCAATATTGCTCCTACGCCCTGTTATAAGTTATTTTCTGCGCTCACTTCTAGGCTTTGCCTATTACATATTATTGATTGCTACTCTCCTAATACATATAATATACCATGAAATACCTTGAAGTCCATATCATATTTTGCCTTGACATCCATGGGCGCTGCCATCTTGTTTTAGAATGTATTTAAGAGCTGATGTAGTGCCGATTATATTTTCGATTTTTAACAAGTATTTCTGCCCTAAGAACATGCAATGCAGCATATTATGATAGGGTTACATGTTTGCGAACAGAATAGAACAGAGGAATAAATAGTATATAGATTTAAAATTCTCAGTAGATTTCTTGCAGTTAACTATGCGCAAAATGGAGTGCGACGGCTCTCGAGCCATGTCTCGAGTTGAAGATCTCGTAGAATGGCACGAGATCTCGATTGGACCTGCCGATGACTTGACAAAATTGCAACAACACCGAAACAAACGTTTATTTTTACCTCTCTTCCTAGAGAGCTACAATATTTCGTGCTCAACTTGAATGAGATTGCATTGTTTATATACTCAGTAGAGCATGTTCTCAGAATATTTTATAATCTCAATCTCTGATCCAAACTACTGGGAGTATGCTCAAGGAGAGTTGAGTATTGAGTCTGAGTTGAGTGCAGCAGGTTTTTATAATCCTGGCCTCATGGGAAATTGTCGTATCCCATGGATATCTGGGGAAAACAGAGAAAACAGTCTTTCTTTTTAGTGTAATAAACAGTTTGATATATTTTTGCAGCGAGTGTGCGTTTAAATCGATTAAACAAGTAATCAGTCAAATTTTTATTGGTTTCTTTAGAGTGTGCTATAACAACGCACTGTCGTTAGGATTCAAGTTGCATTTACGTATAATGGAGATAAAACTCACAGGCGCTATCAGTAATCATATTTTTTGTCTTAGTAATAGTAAGAAATCGAGAATACAGTGAATATAGCATGTGTCGCCTGCTAAAAAAGGACTAAAATATTTTTTCGATTTAAGACTAGATTTTATTAAAATATTTATAAACGTCTACAAATCTAATGATTCGAAACATATTGCCTGGATTATCCTACTGTCAAAATGAATCCAATGAAAATTTACAGTAATGGCGGCGAGAAGCTTGAAGGTGTAGAATACAAGGGGATATTGTATCCGGTGGAACCTTTTCCTGAACTTGTCTCTATTATTCCGCATTTACTGGACTATCCAGGACGGGACGATGACATCACCATCCTCACCTATCCGAAATCAGGTCTTTGAATTTTTTACTCAGATATTCTAATCTTTAAAATGAAAACTTTTGATAAAACATATTATTTTTCATATTAAAAGCAATCTTCGCCGCTGTAGCATTTCTGATATTTGTCTACAAGTGAAACCACTAAAATTAAAGATGGAGCACAATATGTGTGGCCAGTTATGCTAAATTGTCTAAATGGGGAGTCTTAAAGCATACACTGAATTGAAGTGTGGATTCCTTTGATTTCATGTCTTTTTGTCTGTAGTTTACAATATCAAACCTATGGTCATTTGTGTTCCCCAATCCAGATCCTCAGAAAAAAGTCCAAATCGTTAGGGTGCTTTTGCATGCCCAGGTTTGGATTTTGTTTAAATTTTGCAAAATGATCATATATTGCTAAAAGTAGAAAGTTCCTAACCTTTGAAAGTTTCGAAACCAGATAAAAATTTCATTTTTATATGAAGTATTATATATTTATGTTGATGGGCCAACATTGGCTTTAATGGAAAGTTTACTGACCGTTGCATGCAACCCCTCAATTCTTGAATAAAATGCAGCGTATTGAAATGATATTTTAAAAAGAAAGCGTCATAGTTCCTTTAATCCCCTTTCTCAGGGGAAAATGGAGCATCGGTGTTTCAGTTGTCAGAGCGATAGCGTCTCGGTCAGACGCAAACCTGCCATCAATGGGCGGCGGGTTCCAATCCCACTCAGTCTGAAAATTTGAAAAAAATCTTAGTGTGATTTTCATTGGATCGCCGTTTGTTGGAGAATTGCCAGGAACTCGGGATCGGTGGTTTGCTATGGTCAAGGAGTTTGGGTTTCTCTTAATGCAAACGATTAACAATTAGCTAATTCTGATCAAACGAATTTTTTCCTATATTTGGCGGCTCTATATGATAACATAAGCGCATTGCCAGGTGTATTTTAACAGAGTCTCTCTTTTTATTGGATGCAAACAGGCACACATTGGATATGGGAAGTGTGCAACATGCTGATGAAGCGAGAAGATCAATTTTCACAGGGACGACTATTACAGTTAGAATTGACTGTTCCGACCTTTGTTAATGAAGAGCCTTCTCCCCGAATCCTCAGTACGCATGTCCAGCCTGCTTTATACCCAAGAGACCTTGTCAAGCGGAAATGCAAACTGGTCAGCCTTGTACGAAACCCAAAAGATGTCCTCGTTTCCAAATATTACTACTCAAGAAAACTGTATGGATATAAAGGGAGCTTTGAAGCCTACTTTGAACGTTTTCTAAATGAAATGGGTATGTAATATATGAATACTGGAATTGGGTGTCTCTAATAGGGGAATCCTAAAGTGTTACGAAACGATCATCGATCTTTTGTTCTATTTCAAGTTGTCCCCTCCCCCCCCCCCCCCCCAATCCTAATTCCTTACAAAGTCGAATTGTTCATTATTGTTAGACGCGACCGAAGGCCAAGACCAAAAATTAAGGAACAATTCCACTTTTCATGCATTCATCTAGGGCATTTTACGCAAAAAATCAAACCTATAATTCTATTCCAACACATCACATTGGGCGTGTTTGCTTTAAAACTGCTTTCTTCGTAAATGAGGAAAATGAGGTCAATGTCTCAACGCGCTGAGAATAGGTGACGTCATGGAATGTGACTCGACCTGGATTTATTCACTATCTACACTTTCCGATAAGATCTCTGGATAATACAAGTTTACATTTCAATCGTTGTATTGGTAGGGGATTTTTTTTTTGGTAACACATATTGACAAATAACGTTATTTCCGGTTTGATTTAAGCTTAGACAAATCCAAGCAATTATAATATGCCTTTTGTTTTTGGAAGTCTATTTTCACAAACACATAAAATCAGAATGTCGAATTCAAACAGGGGTGTTGGGTATTTCATAATATTTCAGATTTTTTCGGGTCTTGGTTTGACTACAACACAAAATGGGATACGTTTTTTAAGGAGCACCGAGGCATTTGTGTCCTAGATCTCAGCTATGAGGACATGGTAACGGTATAAAATACCTTTTTAATCCACACTCCAAACAATTGCATAAATTTTTAAATTCTTAAATTATTTTCCTCGACAAATTGTGATACTTATTATACATTATTCAACTCTGTTGTATCCCACATCTCAATAGAATAATTAATATATCTTCATTTTTTGATTGCATAAACCAAGTGGCGTTTTTGTGAAAGGATTACACCTAATAAAATATGGCAATGGTTGATGGTTGATTTTCTTTTGAATTTTACTAGGATTTAAAGGTCCTGTGTATACCAGCTAGATACCTTTCTCGCCACGAATGCCTCAGATGAAGTCAAAGATAAGACCATTCAAATGTGTCGGTTTGATAATATGAACCTTTGCGACAAGATCTGAAAGAACGTATACAATCTGAGAGGAACCCTTTCTTTAGAAAAGGTATATGTATGAATCTCATATCCAATTGTACTCACGAAAAAAAGCATTACTTGTGCCCGAACTACAACCATTCCTCCTCAGTACTTTATCGGATTTGTTTCAATTTGTCCTGCTCTGGTATCGTCCATGCCATACTAGATCTAAATTAGCCTAAACTATTCTAGACAAATCCACCAATTCATTGGTGATAAATGAAAATGAATAATTTATTAATTATATCTGAAAGGTACGTAACTCTGTCTATACATAAATTTCAGGTATTATTGGAGATTGGAAAACCCATTTCACTGTGGCTCAAAATGAACGGTTCAACAAGAGATATCTTGAAGAAATGAATGGATTGTCCTTTGCCTTTGAGAAATACTTGTAGATTGATTTTGTGGAGTAATTAAATTCCTATAAGCAAAGTGTTAACTTCTTGGTTTCGTTTTGCAAAACAAAGGTTTATTTTTAATCAAACTATATTTAGTATTCTCGTTATTTTTTGGGATTATACTTTCTTGAAAAATGGCAGAAATTCGTCTACCGATTTTGGGTGAAACCCGAAACGGGAATGGAACCCGGGTCCCAGAGTATGGCACCTATCGCCAGCAGTAAATCGGTAGAAGAATTTCTGCCATTTATCGAGAAACTGTAAAAAATAACGAGAATACTGTTATACTCACTTTATAAAAGACTAACTAATTAAACTCACACTATATGTAATTGCCGTTGCGAAGAAAGCTAAACCACCGAGATTACAAGTTGAATGCACAAACCGACACCTTTAAAACTGATAAAAATTGCAGTGTAATTCTTTAATCCTTAATATAATAGTTTTAAGTTATTTATTCTGGCTTGACATTGCACCATATGAATGCCATTGCGAAGAAAGCTTACTCGTAGTCATTACAATATCCATATCTACTGTGTCACTTACGTAAAAATTGTAATAATCTGAATAGAGATCTTTTTCAAAATTTCATTTCTACATCACCAGAGTGAAACTAAATTAGAGAATATGTGTCCGGAGGGAACCGCACCTGGTAAATCTGTCACGCAGATCGATCGTCGTTCTTAATACACAAAATGAATACAAAATGGAATTTTGTCACCTGAAACCTGTCGGTTCGTTCAGCTGGTTTGCCAGAATATAACAGAATTTAAGACATAAACATGTCGATTGCATCTAAACATTCTCCAACATATGAAGAAAAAAAACGTATTGTGTGCATTGATTACTTCGCCGGGGTTGTTATGAGTTGCATGTTGGGCTTATTTATGCAAGTGGTACAGAAAGTGCTAGTAACATTTCAAGCGGACGTTTTTATAGTGTCTTTTTGATACTCTTTTCTGAACCGTTTGACACTTTCCGTGTTTAAGCATACATTTTCGTTATAGTGAATACCAAATGGGAATAAAATAATTGCCGTTGTCCATGTAGAATCACAATAAGACGATTTGGAGGATAACAAGCATTTCCAAATCAGCAAGGATAAAGTTATTGTCTTATGTTCCCATTTGGTACTCTCGGGCTTTCGTAATTTGCCCCAGCCAGCAGTAGAATGAACCTGCGCGTTCATTCCCAAAATGCACAATGTTTCGACCATTGGCATTTAGCTGTACCTACTGAGCTACGGAGGCCCCGTCCATTTAGCAATGAGATTATGTTAAATAGATCAGTGCTCCGTTATTTTATTTATTAATTATTGTCATACCATTACTAACTGTTTTGGTCAAGTATTTTGATAAAAGCAGGCAAGTATAAATGATAAAATCAGACAATCTACTAATTGAAAACGTGAAATTAAAATTGGAAAATGCTCTATTTAAAAGATTTTGTCAATTTCTCCTCTGGGCAGATCAGGCTCACCGGACACACTTTTCTGCACGACACAAGCCAATCCACCCTCAGCCTCGTCTGACGTTTTAGGGATACAAAAAATCTCGTAGTAAATTACTTTTTGTGTGAAGTCTTGAATAAAAGTAACACACATTTTATCGTACATGCTTCTTTCAAAACATATATTATTTTGACAAAATCGTGGTTTGCGAAATAAATGCACGATTTATAATAAATACATACTCAGTGAAAGCAAATGCTTAGTGGACACGCATACATGTACTTTAAAATTCACGTTTTCAAAACTTAAAGAAAAAGGTATATGTTACCAGGTGTTTGTCGTTTTTTGTTGAATCGCTCTGATATCCTTATCGTCGTTTTTTTAACAGAGGGCCTATCTGATTTCAATATCGACCACAACACATGCGATTTGCTGTTCTTGTTTAGGGTGTTTTAGGCATGATAAATACACTTACAACTTCGCCTAAATATAACTATCAACAAACGCAGCTTTTCAAATACCACTATAGGATTGTAACCAGAATGTCTCTAAAGACAATTTACGATGCTGACGGTGAGAAGTTGGAATGTGTGGAATATAACGGAGGAATGTATCCCGTGGGACCTTTCACAGACCTAAGATTGACTCTTCCATATCTCAAAGATTTTCAGGGTCGTGATGACGACATCGTTATCCTCACTTATCCAAAGTCAGGTATGTGGATTCCAAGAGACAGAATGTTTGATGACGACATCGTTATCCTTACTTATCCTAAGTCAGGTATGTGGATTCCAAGAGACAGAATGTTTGATGACGACATCGTTATCCTTACTTATCCAAAGTCAGGTATGTAGATTCCAAGAGACAGAATGTTTGATGACGACATCGTTATCCTTACTTATCCAAAGTCAGGTATGTAGATTCCAAGAGACCGAATGTCTAATGACGTCATCGTTATCCTTACTTATCCAAAGTCAGGTATGTAGATTCCAAGAGACCGAATGTCTAATGACGTCATCGTTATCCTTACTTATCCAAAGTCAGGTATGTAGATTCCAAGAGACCGAATGTCTAATGACGTCATCGTTATCCTTACTTATCCAAAGTCGGGTATGTAATCAGGCATGTAATAAACCAAACCCCTTGAGATGAAGATAGACGGGAGTTTGACTTTAGTCAATAAAATTTTCTGGAACACTTAGTAGTATATTGAAAAGGTTATATGGATCTTTAGCTATGGCAAGAATATAGAAAAACTGAAATTAGAATAATGCAATCATGGGAAAAGAAGTGAAAATTTTGGTTTAGTCAGAAATAGCTAGGTAGAAGAGAGAAAAGGGAGATTGTCTAGGGTTTTCAACCTTTTGGTTCTTTTTATAAGCAATAACTACTTTTTGGCTCAGACGTCGAACCACTTTACTCTGAAGTAGTTTGTATTCTTCTAATATAATCTGGACCATATTATTGCACTGAAACACAAATGGTATAAGACTCTTTCCAAAAACGTTTCCTTATCAAACGTTTTTGCCTGGAGATACTCGGCGGAAGGGATTTTTCATTCACCATGGTCCTTGTATATACCAGCTGAAACAAATTGGACTTAATTTTTATTTTTTTAATTTGTGCAATCAGGTACACATTGGATACGAGAGGTTTGCAGTATGTTGGTGAGGGGAAAAGTTGATATATCACCCGTTGAAGAGCTCACAATGCTGGAGTTCACTCTACCCACAATTCTTGACGAACTTCCTTCTCCACGACTACTCAGTACGCATGTCAAGCCGATCTTCTATCCACGTGATCTTGTCAAAAGGAAATGCAGAATAATTGACCTGAAACGAAATCCAAAAGATGTTATGGTTTCCAAATACCACCATCTTCAAGCGTTCTACGGATACAAAGGGACTTTTAACGCCTACTTTGAACTGTTTATGAGTGAAAACGGTATGCTGTCAGAACTGAAACTATATTATCTTGTCTGAATTATTTCCTTCGATACCCTGAATGTAATTCTCGTTGTTTTGGGGATTCCACTTTCTTTAAGAAATAGCAGAAATTCTTCTACCGTTTTTGTGTAACACTCGGAACGCGAATCTAACCCGCGACCCAGAGTCTGGCACCTATCGCCAACACTCAATACCGTCTGTTTTATCCATTCAGCCAAATGGCAGATGGGACGGGTTCGATTACAGGTCTGGGCATCATCCAAGATTTGCTGAAGAGTTTCTGTCATTTCCCAAGACAGTGGAATCTTTAAAATATCGAGAATATTGTTATACTCCCTTTCTAAAAGACGCAAACAAATTAGATTAAATGTTGGAAGTTTATTATTATTATTCAAAAACATGTTACTCCCTATTTTCTCAATATTCATGACATCTGGTCATTTTCCCTCACGCCATGTCATTCTCGGTGTCATAAAGCCGCCATGGTTTAGATTTGTTTAACGTTTTAGAGCGTTTAACATAACTCTATTGAAGCTTTGGCCAATTTACCTTAATTCCTCCTATTAGAAATTGACAATAAACAAAAACACACGATGGTATACCACTCAAGGACGCAAACCTAAACTCGATCATAATTCGCACCAAGACAAATATAATTCAATTGCCACATCAGTATAAAATGAAAATTATATCCTGGGGAACCATGGAGCCACCTAAAACCTTTCTTTGAGCAACAAAGAAGCAACGCCGAAAAATGCCTCTACCAACTGTCCTTATATGACTAGAAAGCTATAATTTGCTAAAATTAAATACCGTCACAGTTTTTGTTACAATAGTAGATTCTTTTTTTCTTAAAAAATCCAGTTTTGTACAGAGAGAGAAGCCTTCAGCTGTACCTCGTCCCGTAGATTATCTGTCAGCTGTACCTCGCCCAGTAGATTATCTGTCCAGATAGAACGCTCACAGCTGTTGATTCTTTGATAATTATCTTAATAATAGCTAGTGTTTATCCCATACAGAATTATCCTCAAGCTAATCTTGAAACGTATTATCCTTTAACACAACTTTTCTGTCCTTGTGGCTTGGAAATAAACTTACCCATTTTCAAATATTTCAGATTATTTTGGACCGTGGTTTGACTACACGAGAAAATGGGCTACGTTTTTTGAGGACCATGAAGATATCTCGGTTTTGAGTCTCACCTATGAAGACATGAAAACGGTAAGACATATATCTGTTAATTGTTAAATGGATACTTTTTATGATTATCAGTTGACCCTCAGATTAGTAGAAATATGGAAGTGACCAATCTCTGACGAAAAACTGCAAGTCAACTTCCGCCAAAAATGTACATTTAAAGAGTTATTTAGGGAATTCCCTGCTGCTATTGTTTTCTGTCTGACGGTCAGTAAACAAATAGCCGAGAATGCACCACACGAGCAGCCACAATTGGTCCATACCGTGCAAGTCACCATATCAACACAGCGGACAAAGAAATTGCTAAATAAAACTCTCTATCCAGCGGTCAGTGGGAGCTAGGAAAGTCACCAATGGCCATCTGGAAACCTCATCTTTATATAACCAAGAGTCAAATAGCACCCATTTTAACGATCCGGTTCCGGGCATGTTCCTTTTATAATACGAAGTCTTCGCGTAGCGTGGATCACAACTTGATTGAGTATTGGTTGCTTTATGCTTTTCTTTACTCTTTGCCTATTCCATTTAAAGGTTTAGTTAGCAAAATCTACAGAGCCGACTAAATACTATGCTCTAACATTAGCGCTTAGTCCACTGTCTGCTCTTAGTCAGCTAAATCAGTTTTATAGAATGATTGATTGATGTTTTACGCCGCACTCAAACTTATTTCACTTATATGGCGGCGTTGTCGGGTGTAGTGGAGGAGGAAACCGGGCTCTTTGCCCGGAGGAAGTCCCCAACCTTCGGCAAGTACCTGGTAACTCTCTCACATACGGCGATCGAATGAAAAATCTTTTCTATTTTTATTTGGTCTGAGTTGGATTCGAACCCAGGCCGCATCGATAGAAGCCTTTGTCGGACTGAGACCATCACTCTCTAACCGACCGAGGTTGCCCAGTTTTATAGAAATAGCCCCCGTGATAGTCCATGCGACGTGACAGAATTAAGTGGAGATGGAAATGAACAGTTGCAGAATGCAACTGATTTTGTGGTGTGCCTCAATTGCGCTTACCCCCCTCTAGGCGAAATCCCATCACGCATTGCTCTTCGCGGGTCTTTTGCATTTTATGTAATTCTTATCCAATCATCTCACTATAGTCCGTCACGTGGGTGTCGTCTGCACTTCCATCCTTGTCCGGTCAACTTCGCAGCCATTTTCTATTCGCGAGCGTTAGTTTTGTCTTTAGTTTTGTTTTAAGTCCAGTTCAAACTTTCATTTTCCAGTTATTTCGTTCATTTGTCATAATCTGCTCGCGAATTAGTTGTTGTATACGTCGTCCTAGTCGCGGTGGCCTGTTCCTTTCTATCCGCCATCTCCTTTTGTTTGGTGCGTCAGCCGAAGTAACCTTCGCCGGCAGTATTTAAGGTAGGTGTTGTCACGAAGACTTTAATTCTCGGTCATTCTATTATTAGAAATTTAGGGGATTATTTAATCTCTTCTGATAGCCGTATTCGGCCTGATTTTCGATTGTCCGAATCTACACATGTAAAGGTATTTGGCAATGGTGGTAGGACGTTGGAATTTGGATAAGATAGTTACCTTCGATTTGAATGTAGTTACAGCCTACCAACCGTAGATGTCATTATTTTACAGGTCGGTTCAAACGACCTTGATCAGAACGAAGGTTCTTCTTTAGACGAGTTATTGGGTAAATTTGTTAAGTTCATTGATCGCTTACATAATGATTTTAAGCATGGTATGATAGGTGAATGTTTGATTTTTATTATTTTTACCTCGAATCCGTCCTCGTACGACTGATTTTAGTCAACGGGCATTGACTGTAAACAGGATGCTTTGCGATCGTCTACACTCTCACCGATATAGTTTTACTTGGAAGTCCCCCCCCCTTTTTTTCTCTCTCCCCATAGAAACTATTTGGTTTGGATGCATTTAGAAGGGATGGGATCCATTTATCCGACTAGGGTAATTACCATCTTTATAAGTCGTTTAGAGGGGCAGTTCTCCGACTTCTCGCAGCCATGGCCAAACTGCGATAAATTCATTTCACCAACATTGGATGGAAAGTGATATGTGTGATTTATTTTTCTGGCCGTTAGTCACACACTTGCTGTAAATGCAACTATAACTTATACCTCATAGACTGATCCAGAGACATTTTGATACCTGTATACAGGTATGGGCGCCCAAACTCACGACACAAGCACAAAATCCGCCCAAATTCTTAAAACCTACAAATTTTAATGTCAAATTAGCATTTAATGTTGAATTTTTGGGCCAGAGATGTTGTTTTGTCTTATTGTTGGAACATTTTGAACCGGAATGGTATGCCCAAATTTTCGCTGGATCAGTCCCTGTACCTACAACATACAGGTGCTCATATTCCCATCTATTTATTACTCATTCATCATGATTTATGTTTCCTTATGTACTATTAATAATTTATTACTTATTATTTTTCTTTCACGGAGGAGTAGTGCTTGTAATAGGTTGTGGGAAGGTTTATTTAGGCAATCAAGCTTGGCAGATAATATTAATGCGATTAGCCCTAGGCCTATATTGTCTGTGGTCAGTCTTGGTGACTTTAAGTGAACTGACTGTGCCTTAACTTAAAATGAAAGAAAATCCAGCCAAACATGTACATTCATTAAATAGAGCAGCCTTATAGCTTTTGATAGAAGTGTGTAGTTTATCCGTACCATTTTTTGCTGATTTTTGAGAGATTTTTTATTCAACTTTACCAGTACAAACGACAATAACAGTAGATCAGACATGTTGATTTCGGCAAGCCACCTGCTGACAGAGCGGGCCAATAAAAGTGTAAGTTTCAGTCAGGTGTCTCACTTCAGCCCAAGCTGGCTTTGAATCCACTTCATGTAAAGGGCTGCACTGATTTTTATTCTCCATTTGAAATACATTAACGCTAAATCCAAATTGGCCATATTCCATAGTTGAGGTGTTTTTTAAATTAATTCTACTGTTCATGACCCATTTTACACCACATAGTATACGACTGGATTTGGTTTTATACGCCAAGTAGGCCCAATGAAATACTGAATATTATGAGCATATAAAAAATCAGAGATCGTCATAGTAAAGCACCGGACTCTCAGCCCTTATACGTCAGGCGCGTATTTTGTAGACGCGAGAATGGCGCCACTTATCCGATTTATAGCTATACTTTCAGATGCCGTTTAACTCTTTATTGGTGCAATTTCTGCAAATATCCATTTATAATTGGTATGGAACTAAAGTGCATTACCCGATGAGTATGGTCAGCTTCGATCACTCTGGGTGTTTTCCTTTCTTGTAAGCTTTATTTATTTAGCCATTAGACACATACTTTTACCGCCTGTGCCTTTATTTATTTAGCCATTAAAATGGTCGACTTTATTTTTTGTGCCTGTGCGAAGTGACTTTTACCGCCTGTGCCTTTATTTATTTAGCCATTAAAATGGCAGACTTTATTTATTTAGCCTGTGCGATGTGATATTTGCCGCCAGTGCCTTTATTTATTTAGCCATTAAAATGGCAGACTTTATTTTGTAGCCTGTGCGATGTGACTTTTACCGCCAGTGCCTTTTTTTATTTAGCCATTAAAATGGCCGACTTTATTTTTTGTGCCTGTGCGAAGTGACTTTTACCGCCTGTGCCTTTATTTATTTAGCCATTAAAATGGCAGACTTTATTTATTTAGCCTGTGCGATGTGATATTTGTCGCCTGTGCCTTTATTTATTTAGTCATTAAATTGGCCGACTTTATTTTATAGCCTGTGCGAAGTGACTTTTACCGCCTGTGCCTTTATTTATTTAGCCATTAAAATGGCAGACTTTATTTATTTAGCCTGTGCGATGTGATATTTGCCGCCAGTGCCTTTATTTATTTAGCCATTAAAATGGCAGACTTTATTTATTTAGCCTGTGCGATGTGATATTTGCCGCCAGTGCCTTTATTTATTTAGCCATTAAAATGGCCGACTTTATTTTATAGCCTGTGCGAAGTGACTTTTACCGCCTGTGCCTTTATTTATTTAGCCATTAAAATGGCAGACTTTATTTAGCCTGTGCGATGTGATATTTGCCGCCAGTGCCTTTATTTATTTAGCCATTAAAATGGCCGACTTTATTTATTTAGCCTGTGCGATGTGATATTTGCCGCCAGTGCCTTTATTTATTTAGCCATTAAAATGGCAGACTTTATTTTATAGCCTGTGCGAAGTGACTTTTACCGCCTGTGCCTTTATTTATTTAGCCATTAAAATGGCAGACTTTATTTATTTAGCCTGTGCGATGTGATATTTGCCGCCAGTGCCTTTATTTATTTAGCCATTAAAATGGCCGACTTTATTTTGTAGCCTGTGCGAAGTGACTTTTACCGCCTGTGCCTTTATTTATTTAGCCATTAAAATGGCCGACTTTATTTTTTAGCCTGTGCGAAGTGACTTTTACCGCCTGTGCCTTTATTTAGCCATTAAAATGGCAGACTTTATTTATTTAGCCTGTGCGATGTGATATTTGCCGCCAGTGCCTTTATTTATTTAGCCATTAAAATGGCAGACTTTATTTATTTAGCCTGTGCGATGTGATATTTGCCGCCAGTGCCTTTATGTATTTAGCCATTAAAATGGCCGACTTTATTTTGTATCCTGTGCGAAGTGACTTTTACCGCCTGTGCCTTTATTTATTTAGCCATTAAAATGGCCGACTTCATTTTTTAGCCTGTGCGAAGTGACTTTTACCGCCTGTGCCTTTATTTATTTAGTCATTAAATTGGCCGACTTTATTTTATAGCCTGTGCGAAGTGACTTTTACCGCCTGTGCCTTTATTTATTTAGCCATTAAAATGGCCGACTTTATTTATTTAGCCTGTGCGATGTGATATTTGCCGCCAGTGCCTTTATTTATTTAGCCATTAAAATGGCCGACTTTATTTATTTAGCCTGTGCGATGTGATATTTGCCGCCAGTGCCTTTATTTATTTAGCCATTAAAATGGCCGACTTTATTTTATAGCCTGTGCGAAGTGACTTTTACCGCCTGTGCCTTTATTTATTTAGCCATTAAAATGGCAGACTTTATTTAGCCTGTGTGATGTGATATTTGCCGCCAGTGCCTTTATTTATTTAGCCATTAAAATGGCCGACTCTATTTTGTAGCCTGTGCGATGCGACTTTTACCGCCTGTGCCTTTATTTATTTAGCCATTAAAATGGCTGACTTTATTTTGTAGCCTGTGCGAAGTGACTTTTATCGCCTGTGCCTTTATTTATTTATTTAGCCATAAAAATGGCAGACTTTATCTTTATTTATTTCTTTTATTTATTTTTTTGCTTTGATATTTTTTATTAACAGCCTTGTCCTCAGTCTTTTTCAGGTATGCCGAAACAGCCACGTTGTAAGGCGTCCAGTGGGTCCGAGCTGCCAAGTTAAAGGAAAGCCCACAACTTCCAGCCCACCGGGGTGACTCACAAAAACCAGTCCCCTCACCCTGCGCTTAGCTTTGTCGCCAGCAAAACATTCAATCCTCCGTGTATCCGCCCGCACACCGAAATAAGCCCAATCCCCTTAAATTTTGGCTACAGGGGTATACCCCACACTAGTTACGTTTCTTGTAAGAGGGTTTTTCTTCTGTTTTCAGTATTGGTTACACCAAGAAGGGTATTTTAATTTCACATTAAGCTATGTTATCTTCCACTGAATTTCCTGGGTGGTGGACGATAAGCTATCAAAGGAGATAAGGCTAGGGCGTGTGGCAGGCTCCTATTCCTCTCCTCCAAATAAATTACATGTTTCTCCTTTAGGTGTGGTCCCTTAGAAACAACCTGGTAAATATCGTTTAATTCACCATCTGTCTTTTCCTCATGGGTCATCAGTTAACGACAGCATGCTACTGTTGCTGTTGATGATGCAGTTGATCTCATTCTTTTGACAAACAAGTTCTAGGTACCCTTAATTTTGCCTGTAGTGTGATAGTTCTACTGCGGGCTTTCCTCAATCGACTACAGGATTTGACGACAGGTCCTAACCATCACATACGAGTCACTACAGCCGCAAAAGAGGAGCTTTGGTTAAGTTTTATCTCTAGTTTGTTTCATTGGTAAGTCACATGTTTTACATAAGGACTGGACTACATCAAATTCAATGTCGTTATACACCGATGCCTCAGAGTCACTTGGGTTTGGGGCTGTGCTAGGTAAACGTTGGTTTTATGGTGAGTGGAATACCCAATGGCGTTACCTGAACATAACAATTCTTGAACTTTACCCTATTGTCTTGGTAGTTGAAATTTGGGGTTATCTTTTGAAGGATAATAGAATTGAGTTTTATACTGACATCATGGCTATCATGGCTATAATTAACAAGCAAACTAGCAAAGATAAACAAGTCATGTTCTTAATACGAACACTTTTGCTGTGTTGCTTTCACAATATTATTCAATTCTATGCAACCCATATCCCTGGTAAGGAAAATATTCTGGCTGAGTGTTTGTTTACAGCAGATTTCCGCCGACATTCAGCTGGTAGGTCATTTAGTCTATTGATACCCAGCCCATTTGGTAATTACTGTACAGCTACAGCCATGTTTGAGTATCTTAAGCTAAGGGGCAGGCATCCAGGACCTCTTTTTGCTTCAGGGCTTAACTCAGCCCTAATATATGCAGGCCTCCCAAGTTAAGGTCATTAGTTTTAGAATTGAAGCTGCTACTGAGGCAGCAGCTCAGGGATTTTTCCCATGCTCAAATTAGACACTTGGGTCGTTGGAAAACGGACAGTCGTCGCAGGTATATTAGAATACAAACACCTTTGACTCATTGAGTACTATTTGACCAGTCTTTAGGACTGTACCTAACCGAATTTAGCAGTGTCGACTCATTTTGTCTATTTACTGGACGCTTGACTTATATGTTTTCTTTGAGTTATATTTGCAGGTTGTGTAGTACCAGGGTTTGTGCATCCCTCAGAGGATTCTGATATCGGCCTGCTTAGTATCCCTGTCAGCATAATTCCTGTCGGCAGTTTCTGTTATGCCTACTCGCTTTTCCTGGGGACTATCTACGCTGCTACTCCGCTGGATTTCCTTGTCTTGGCCCTTGATGTTTTGATTATTTGGCGTTCGGACTCTGATCCACTAGTGATCTTTCGAGAAGTCCTCCCTTCATTCCCCTCCTTTCGTCGGATGCTGTGAGGGTCGCCTGTCTTGAACTTTTTACAACCATCATACAGAATTATTTGTGTGTTTCGGTCCTCTCGGATATAATTGGGACTTGTTTCGTTTCCCTAGAACATTAACTTTCAGACTTCATCATGGTGAAGTGCGGGTTGCCTTCACTGCCTTGATTTTAAAATATTCCCATCGCCCATTAACAGTTTCAATTTAATACACAATGCTAGGTCACTGAAGTGCGGGTTGCCTTCACTGGCTTGATTTTTAGTGCTATTTGTTAATAATGAGTGAAGTGCGGGTTGCCTTCACTGATCATGCAATGAGAGTTGTATATTTTACACATACTTGTATATTTTGCACATAGTTCGTGTATAAATGTTTCCAGTTTCAGTGTTGCTAATTTTCGCAATCAAAACTCTAGTGGATAAATACCGTGCATTAATACAAAATTATTATTTTTTTTTTTTCAATCCATATTGCCTACTACGCTTTTTCCAGTTTAACCCCTACTAACAGAGGTCTGGTTTTTTAATGCAAGTAGGCGTTATGGAACAAGGAGTTAGGTTACAGGAGGTTTTACGCGTCCGCCCGTCTTCAAAATCGAGTGACTAAGGCCATTTGGGTGGGGCTGCCACTTATGCCCATCCCAATGGGCATCAGTGGTTGTGGCGGTTCAGCCCCACTTCATTTACACTAGCCAGTAAATTTATTTGAAAATTCCTTTATTTAATGTCTAATTGGAAATTATTTATTTTATTGGGTATTTTATTTTACATTTAACGTTACCTTTCGCTTTCACGTTTTACTGGACAATATTTAATTAAAAAGTCACTTTGTGGCCTTAGTCAACGAAATCTGTCTTTATTGTTTTATTGATGCTAAAGCACAAATGAACAGTTGCAGAATGCAACTGATTTTGTGGTGTGCCTCAATTGCGCTTACCCCCCTCTAGGCGAAATCCCATCACGCATTGCTCTTCGCGGGTCTTTTGCATTTTATGTAATTCTTATCCAATCATCTCACTATAGTCCGTCACGTGGGTGTCGTCTGCACTTCCATCCTTGTCCGGTCAACTTCGCAGCCATTTTCTATTCGCGAGCGTTAGTTTTGCCCTCCTCCAACCCCTTCTCCACCTTCTTCTTGGTCAATTTATTGTCATAAATTAAATTGTTTAGTGGGGCGGTTCAGCCCCACTTCATTTACACTAGCCAGTAAATTTATTTGAAAATTCCTTTATTTAATGTCTAATTGGAAATTATTTATTTTATTGGGTATTTTATTTTACATTTAACGTTACCTTTCGCTTTCACGTTTTACTGGACAATATTTAATTAAAAAGTCACTTTGTGGCCTTAGTCAACTCAATCTGTCTTTATTGTTTTATTGATGCTAAAGCACAAATGGGGCTCTATGCTCTCTGGAAACTCTACACTGTAACTGTCTGCTGATAACTGACAACAATAACGTTACATATATATCACGATGGCAAATATTTGACGTTTTTTGTGGAATGGTTCCGACTGGACCCTACGACGCAATGACAGATGTCTTTTGCCATTTGTTTCAGAATTGCTGCGTTGTTTTACTTTTTGAATTATTTGGTTGTATGCTTTAAAGGAATTTTAAATGACTGAGAATTATGTTTTTTGCTTTTTAAACATATTATAGGATTTGAAATCTTGTGTGGACAAGTTAGATAGCTACATGGGAACAAATGTTCCAGAAGATGTTAAAAAAAGGATAGCTAACAGATGCCTTTTTCAAAACATGAGGGACAAACCTGTGCCCACAGCTTTAAAACACCTCCTGGTGTCAGAGCGAAATCCGTTCTTTAGAAAGGGTATGTAAATATTGTCTTCCTTTACAAATATGGCTCTATAACCAAAACTCGGTCACCGTATGTGGAAGAGTTGCCAGGTACTCGCCGAAGGTCGTGGATCTCCTCCGGGAATTGGGCCCGGTTTCCTTCCCCTCTAATCCTGTCAACGCCGCCATATATTAAAGTGAATTAATTCTGAGTGCGGCGTAAAACATCAATCATATTTCATTATTCCACCAATTCGTTATTGTTAGTTTTTATTTTCGAATTATCAATTACAGTACCTCATTTATTTTAATGTCACATCAAAACCACAATGCCACGAATAGACCCGGAATTTGTATAATGGCGTCACTGAAAAAATATGGGATATTTGTGGGTGTTAGTGTTTGTAGTGACCGCTTTGTCCCTTGTATTTAACTCAAAGAAACAAAATCCTTAACTTAAAAAAGGTTCGTTTATAAAATTAGATCCCTTAGTTTCAATTAACTTCGATTCACAGTGTTTACAAACTCAACGTTTTTTTAGTTCTTATACAATGTCTTTTAATAAAGTTAAAACGCTCGCTCTTTTTGACAATCGGAGGCAATGATGAAAGTGTGATCTTCTTGCAGCTTATACCCCTTTAAATTTAATCAATTTTGTAATAATCAAGCAATGCACAGATTTCATGAATGCTTTATTTTGTTTATTTTACAGGTATCGTTGGAGATTGGAAAACTCATTTTAACGTGGCTCAAAATGAGCACTTTAACGAAAGATACCAGCAAGAAATGAAGGGGTTCTCGTTGAACTTCGAGAAATACTTGTAGAACTGCCTCCTCGGACCCCAGGGTTAAATCGCAATAAGCTCACATTCACATGTAATACCGAGCGTGAGTGTAAGTTTTAATCGTGGGTTTCGACGATGGTAGAACTGAGGCACAATATATGATATAAATTCATATTGAATTGTGTAATTTTGACGGCACACCATTGTAATTATCAATGAAATATATGCATGGAATGGACACATCTCATTGGCTGGTTTGGATCTGACTTTGTCAAATGTGCCACCATTGGTAGTTGAAGCGCACGTGCATAACATATCTGGATCACTGTTGCGCCTTCTCCCAGTAATGGCGGCATTCGATGCAAATCTAATTGGTAATTATAACACGAAGGAATCAGTATCATTTGAATAAACTGTTTCTGAATAAATTAATCAAGTTAATGAGTGTATTAAAAATATCATGCATTGTATCTCGAGCTCGTTCTTTTATAAAGGTCTCAGTGGATAAGTGGGCGGATAGATGGTCTCTCATTCCGACATAAGGAAGGCCTTACATTTATAACCACTAAAACACACGGGCACAGGGAAAATAACCATGGAGTTATGTTTCTTCTTGTGTTAAAATACCTTCTATTGATAAATCGTGATTTGTATCCCTCTCAGTTCAAAGAAACATTGTCATAAAATCTGCGTGGCATTTTCTCTTGATCAGCCTATGTGGTACAATTGCCGGTACCTGCCGAATGACAGGGTTCCTTCCTGACAAAAAGCTCGCTTTCTTTTCGAACTAAACCTGGAAACATCGCCTTACATGTGAAATAATGTTGAGTGTGGTGTAAAACACCAACCATTTAGAGGGTCTATAGTCTATACGTAAGTATTCGTTTTCCACTGTGCGTAATATCTCACGAATAAAACAATTTCGAACATGACAAATATCGAGTGACACACATCCTCGGACTCCAGGGTTGAAATCGCAATAAGCTCACATTTACCCCTCGGAAAACTCGACCGAATTTCGTCGTTTTACCGGGAACGCCCATTTACTGACAGACCAATTAGACGCGTTGCTATAGTTCAACGACAAGGTAATTGCGTCAGTAGACAGACACTCGTCAACAAGCGACAGCCTGAAATGTTTGCGTTTCTGACCATTTTTTTCGCCAACAGTCATAATTGGGGTGAGGTAAAAAAGAAAACAACATTTGCATCCCGGCCTTTCAAAAGAGGACTTTTCGCATACAGTTGACAAGTCGTCCATCTTTGTTTAAGCAAAGGATCGATGTAACTCGTGCTTGGCATTTGAAACGGTTTAATTGATCAGTGCACGCGAGTTGTGGTATGAAAATATAACCTTCCCTATGCCATGTGACTCACTAACAACATCCATGATGGATCCAACAAAAAAAGATTGGACCAACTTCCCTGTTCTCATTGGGCGATTCAATCGCATGCTGTAGACAGGATAAAGTAACCCACGAACAATTCAACACTCTCGGTCTCGAGTGTTTCATCAGAATCTATGCAACAGAGAAACGTCTTTGACAGTTATCCCATGAACGAGTTTTATCCATTTATGGCAAAAGTCATTATCGCCCTTTTCAGTTCATTGGTCCTTCCACCTTTGAGCACAAGACAAAGCGTGATCCGACAGAAAAAATGTCTCAAATTTACGGTACTATAAACCGTCGGTACTATTAAATTAATTTACTAATTCAGTTAGTTTCCTGATGATGATTGGAGCTTAAAGTGCAATGAGCTACCGAAATTAGCACATTTTTCATAATTTCTGATCGTCGCGACAGTAAGAAGCTTTAAAAGCCATCGAAAAACTAAATGATTGGCGTTGGAATGAGGAAAACCCATACAATCCAATCCTGTACCAACCGAAAAGGTATTCGAAAAGTAAAAAGTTCGAAATTTAAATAACCAGGACGACCATTCATTCATTCTAAGCCAAAGTTAGTTCAAAACAATACTTTATCGTACATTTTGTAGAAGCACTAAAAGCTTCTGAATTATACGTCTTGAGAAAAGTAGCCAATAATTTCAACATTCTGTTTTAACGTCAAAATATCAACATTTTGGCAGCTCATGCCACTTTAAACGGTTCTAACCTTACTGCAACGGATCGCGGAAAAGAACAGAACACAAGATATGCAGTTGGGATGAGTTTATTAAATACAATTTTGTGTAAAGTATTAAACAAAGTTACAACAATTTCATTAATACAATGCCAGACCATAATGTCTACATGTATTTTTCAAAGTTAAATGAAAACCCCTTCATCTCGTCCTTGTATCTCTGATTAAACCGTTCATTTTGAGCCACAGTGAAATGGGTCTTCCAGTCTCCGATTATACCTGTACAATATAAAAATAACATTAAAATTTACAGTTTTACAGTTTTGAAAATGGCAAGGATTTACCAATATTCACAAGCCCAAACCTAAAACATAAAATGCATTGAAATAGTTTTTGGGATATTTATTCCCAAAGTACAATTTATAACATTTTGTTAAAGTGGCATGAGCTGCCAAAATGTTGATATTTTAACGTAAATACAGAATGTTGAAAATATCGGTTATTTTTCTCAAGACATATAATTCAGAAACTTTTTAGCACTTCTAGTCTCGAGAATGTACGATAAAGTATTGTTTTGAAATAACTTTGGCTTAGAATAAATGAATGGTCGCCCCGGTTATTTAAATTTTGTTTACCTTTCGAACACTATTCCGGTTCGTATAGGTCACATACTGTGTGGATTTTCCTCATTCCAACGCTAATCATTCAGTTTTTTGATGGCCTTCAAAGTCTCTTACTGTCGTGATGATCAGAAATGATAAAAAAAAGTGTGAATTTTGGCAGATCATGCCACTTTAAGGGAATTTATTTTAAAATAGCACAAAATATAACACAATCTCACCTTTTCTAAACATAGGATGGTTATTGTCCTGTATTATATCTTGTAACATTTTGTTCATGGGTTTATTCTTCAGACTATCGAACTGACACATGGAAGTAACCTGTTCCTTCAACTCCTCAGATGTTCCCGTATTCAGGAACTGGTCTACCTTATCCACCGAAGACTTCAAATCCTTCAAACAAAAATCTTCAACTGATGAAAATTGTAAAAAAAAAAGTTATGGAGGTAGGCACACGCAAGAAGCCATCGCCATAGAATCGAGGCGCAAGAAATACAATCATCCCTGACCTTGTATCTGGCACTCCATCTATCATATTGGGCTGAACATACATTGAGAGAACGAAAATTAATGCTAAATTTTGGTTTCTGGGTTATAACAAAGTCGCCACCTGGGAATGACCAATGGAATCCGCTAATCTTTTATGTATATAAGCTATGAAATGAATGTATTTTTTTTTTACCATTTTCATGTCTTCGTAACAGAGATGTAATACTGGAATAGCTTTGTTTTCCTCGAAGAACTCATGCCATTGTTTCATATACGTGAACCATGGACCAAAGGAATCTGAAAGTGTAAAAAAAAATTTGAACTATGCGAATAAGTTTAAGCCCTTTAATTCCTTAATAGCTTGTTTTCAATGAGTTGAAGTTGCATCTTATCACTATCGTTTATTTAATGTCGAAATACAGATATTGTTTCAGTCTGTTTATGTATACAATTGATAAATCGCGACATTCTACGTGACTTTCTGAACGTAGAAGGATAAAATGTGTTCAAGTTGTCTTATTTACTTACCATTTTTGCTTAGAAACAACTCTAGAGATGCTCGGAAAGTTCCTTTGTATCCGTCAATTTTCTTCATATGGTGATATTTCGACACAGCTATATCTTTAGGATTCCTCACAACACTAATTATTTTACACTGCCTTTTAATGAGGTCACGTGGGTACAAGGACGGCTTGATGTGAGTATTTAGAAGACGCACAGACGGAAGTTTACTTAATTCCTAAGGCGATGTAGACTCCAGCATCATTGATTTTTTACTCTCTTTCAAAATTTCTGCTTTTCCGTTGAGAAGCATACTGCATATTTCCCATATCCAGTGAGTACCTACAAATAATAAATAGAAACTTTGTCACCATGGTTAATTTAGACATGGGGATTTCCCGGTGCCCGCGTCTTTTAGTGTTCATAAATATAATAAAAAGAAATCAGCCAAATTAAGTTCCAATTTAACTATACGGTAGTCTCCCTTATGTAGAAGAATGCCGCGTGTATATTTCTCTTTATCTCCTGGGATTCATTCCTATTTATGTTGACGTCAGTCAGAAATCGACCAGTGGCCCGTTCTACTAAGCTGGCGCAAAATTACGCATAGGTTTACAGCATAAAGTTGCGCCTATACTTTAACACGCGTTTGTGACTGTCGCAACTTACGCCAGCTCAGTAGAACGAGCCCCAGGGCCCTGTCTTACAAAACTGGCGTAAAAATGCTCATAGGTCTACAAGTCAGCATGGACCAGTTGCGACTAGGGAATAAGTTCCTATGGATTTAGCACTGATTTACGGCCGACGTAACATACGCCAGTTTTGTAAGACAGGGCTTAGTTGGTTATTCAAGGAACATGCATATAGTGAGCGAAAAAAAATTAACAGATCATGAAAATGTATGAGCTATATATTCCAAAACTCATTAAATTTTCAGCAACTTTTTAGCTTCATTAGATGCTTGTTTTAATTTATCTTGCATAAATGTCCTTTTTGTTGTAGTTTGGAATCAAATTTAAGCAGTACTGCTTAGGAATTGTAAAAAAAACACAAGATTAACGTGTATGGACAGTTTTGGCTATTAACTTTCTTGTCTGAGGGAAAATGGAATTCTGTAATAGCTCTGGTTGCATGTTTTGACTGACGCACAACATCCATATGAGACTCGAGATGGAGATCAGCGGGCAGTTTATGAACACATTTACGCCTGGTCGTAACGTTGTGTTGAAGGTATATGTTGCCATGAAAGTTAGGCATTGCGTTGGACTTACGAATGGCGTAAATGTTTTGAGAAACAGCCCACAGGATCGAGATTAGACATCAGGATCGAGATTCGAGAGCAAGATTCGATGTTGATGTTTGAAATCCAAAGCTCACCATAGAATGACGTTTAGCAAATGTGCCTTTAATGTGGCATGAGCTGCCAAAATTCACACGTTTTTCATAATTTCTGATCAGCACGACAGTTTGATTGATTGATTGATTGATTGATTGATTGATTGATTGATTGTCCCGCTTTGTCCCTTGTATTTAACTCAAAGAAACAAAATCCTTAACTTAAAAAAGGTTCGTTTATAAAATTGGATCCCTTAGTTTCAATTATCTTCGATTCACAGTGTTTACAAACTCAACGTTTTTTTAGTTCTTATACAATGTCTTTTAATAAAGTTAAAACGCTCGCTCTTTTTGACAATCGGAGGCAATGATGAAAGTGTGATCTTCTTGCAGCTTATACCCCTTTAAATTTAATCAATTTTGTAATAATCAAGCAATGCACAAATTTCATGGATGCTTTATTTTGTTTATTTTACAGGTATCGTTGGAGATTGGAAAACTCATTTTACCGTGGCTCAAAATGAACGCTTTAACGAAAGATACCAGCAAGAAATGAAGGGGTTCTCGTTGAACTTCGAGAAATACTTGTAGAGTTGCATCCTCGCACCCCAGGGTTAAATCGCAATAAGCTCACATTCACATGTAATACTGAGCGTGAGTGTGAATTTCAACCGTGGGTTCCGACGATGGTAGAACTGAGCCATATATAAATTCATGATATAAATTCATCTTCCATGAACTATATGCATGGATTGGACACGTCTAATTGGCTGGTTTGGATCTGACTTTGTAAAATGTGCCGCCATTGATAGTTGAAGCGCGCGTGCATAACAGATCTGGATCACTATTGCGCCTTCTCCTAGTAATGGCGGCATTCGATGCAAATCTAATTGGTAATTATAAGACGAAGGAATCAGTATCATTTGAATAAACTGTTTCTGTATAAATTAATCAAGTTAATGAGTGTATTAAAAATATCATGCATTGTATCTCGAGCTCGTTCTTTTATAAAGGTCTCAGTGGATAAGTGGGCGGAGAGATGGTCTCTCAGTCCGACATTAAAGGAAGGCCTTATATTTATAACCACTTAAACACACGGGCACAGGGAAAATCTTCTTCTCAAAAATAACCATGGAGTTAAAGGTTAAATGTAAATATTTCACTGAAATCGGGAACGAAATAATAAAACATTATCTTCATGCACGGGGCTGTTAGCCAGGCACAAGCTTTTGTCTCGTATTAGGCCATTTTTGCATTTTTAATTAAATAAATCAAGCCTGTAAATTCTTGAAATCCGAGAATCGAAATGAATACATGAGTTGTCTTCCTTTGATCTTTGACGTCACTAGAGATTTGTTTCAGGCGCGCTTCCATTTCGTAACGTATGACTATGACAAGTTTTAAAAGCAACGACTCTTTACACTTTCGTTCGGAGATGCCCTTCTGCACTGTCCTAAACAAACTGCAGGAATACTTACCAGGTCGGACTCAGCTTCCATCATTTTCCGAAAGATGAAAAGCTCAGGAAAAGATGGTTGGTGAAGATGAAGTGGGCGAATTTTATCCCAACTCAACATTCAACCATCTGCTTCGCGTGATGTGTTATTGGCAGTGGGCTCATACATATACGTGAGTGGAAAATCGTCGTTGTCAGTTGATGAGGAGCAATTTTTGGCCTCTACGGAACTAAATTTTTTTATAAAAACGTCACCATCGTCCATGGTAAACGACATGAAACCGATAGACTCCTTGAATGTAAACAACTCTATTGAAGTCACCAAAGATTGCTAACAGCGCCAAATTCAGGGAAGATAAGTCATGTATGGCTTTTAACATTGTTTGTACTGTAGCGGAATTTACTTTTCCTAATTTAATTGGTCAATGCGAAATGATGTTATACTTTGACCAACAACTTCGATGTCTTAATCTTAAAAATAATGGGCCGAGCGAAGCCTAATTAAGATAACATCTTGTATCTCAAGATGATAAATGTTCCGGAGGCACCGCTACTATTTGGGATTCGTAGTGCTAAGACTGATATTTTATCTATCCAAAATAAATTAGAATGTCCAGTCGAATATTTCAACTTGAAATAATAACATTAAATATTTATTTAACATCAATTAAAACAATGAAATGGAGATTAAATTTTACTATTATTGTCTTTATACTATAGTCACATATTCCCACAGTTCATTAAATAAAAATCTGTGATTGTGGATTCAAATTACTTTTAGTCTTATATTTAGTACCAGTCAGTCCCACTTGTGAAATAGGTACCGATCATTCCCACTTGTGAATTAGGTACCGATCATTCCCACTTGTGAACTTAGTACCAGTCAGTCCCACTTGTAGATTAGGTACCGATCATCCCACTTGTACATGTGAACTTAGTACCGATCAGTCCCACTGGTGAATTAGGTACCGATTATTCCCACTTGTAAACTTAGTACCGATCAGTCCCACTTGTTAAATAGGTACCGATCATTCCCACTTGTAAACTTAGTACGAGTCAGTCCCACTTGTGGATTAGGTACCGGTCCTGATCATTCCCACTTGTACATGTGAACTTAGTACCGATCAGTCCCACTTGTGAACTTAGTACCGATCATTCCCACTTGTGAAAAAGGTACCGATCATTCCCACTTGTGAACTTAATACCGATCAGTCCCACTGGTGAAATAGGTACCGGTCATTCCCACTTGTATTTTGTAACTTAGTACCGATCATTCCCACTGGTAAACTTGGGAATTATTCATTTGCATGCTGTATTTTGGTGCTTCTTTGTTTAGTTATGTTTCCTTCTACAAAAGTTAATCAGTTCGTTTCATTATTAAATCATATATGTACAAGTATTGACGAAGTGTTCGCTTCAACGTGCCGAGGCCATCTAACCCTTCACGAAGAAATTCTGGCCTTTTATAGGCGTCCAGCATAGAACGCTGGGTCACGTGTCGAAATCCGACTCGCTGATTGGCTGACGCTCCGCTGTCTGACAGTTTGTCAACATCGATCCAAAAGTTGTTATTTAAAACAATTCAACGAGTGACATTTGTCCATTTACACTCCCAAATAACGATATTCTTTTCAAAGGAAGAATCGGATAAACACAAACCGATCGAAATATTAATCATAGTACTTGAAATATGTCCGTAATCGTCGCGAACTCACTGCGAAGTCTGTGAAAAATCACTGTGCGCCGAACATGGCGAGTATCGTGATTTGTGACCGATCTGTTAGGAAACAAACTATCGTATTTCAAGTACATTAAACCACCATCTCCTGGTAAGACATGAATTCTCGAAAGTTAAGTTTATGGTCTCTTGAAACATATCGTGCATAAGCATTTTAACGTAACAATTACTGTGTATTTCTAGTCATATTGTGCACGAAAAACGATCTCTTGAACAACAACAACGACATGTTATTTTGAACATGTGTACATTTCAAAGCACACGTTCTCTTATAAATAAGTTGCGGAACATAACATATTTGACCGCAAATGACACACAGGAAAGACGTGTAGAAAACCTATTTTCGCTACACTACCCCCTCCTTAGTTTTGTTCGTCCTCGAACAAATGTTAAAATTACAAATTACTGTGACACATTCTGTGTAGCATTTTGTTACGAAAATTGATTCTTATTTTGATTGTCAGTCATGTAAATGACTTAAAGAACATTCGACATGTAAGCTTATTCTTGATGTATATCCGTTTTGAAATTTCACTATTTGTGAATCCTCACATAACACTTTTTCCGGCTGTGCTATATACTCCACTCAGTTTCACCAACTGAAATCAATAACTGGCTTGACTAACCTATCTGCAATAAAATCTAACTGCTAAGACAGTCACACTTAGCTTTGTTTTCCCGAGTCTGTTCCCTTGGTACTTCCATACGAAAACACCAAGTGTCACTATAAATTCTGTTTTAAACAGAAAACAACACAATAAACTGTGTTCCATGTGTCAAATCCCAACACATGCCCCAAGGCTTCGATCCTTGCCTTGATCCCTAGTATCCGGCAAGACTATCCCGTCTTGACCACTAGCACCTTAAAGACTCTCCTGTCTTTGGGAAATAAATTTTTGCTGTTTCCAGCACCAGACTCAACATTGCTTTAGTGATACCTCTTTAGATTTCTTCAGATTTATCAATTCACACCACACTTGATATAGCACCAAATAATTCACTATAAACAAACAGTCTGTTTTTCCAAAATGTCTACTTGAAAGTTTGCATAAGTCCCATTTCCAAAATATTCAGTTAGATCAAAGCCCAACAGAAATATATGTTAGCTTAATCAAGTGAACGAGTTACCACTTGATTGTGCATCAGACGACACCAATTCTCAACATCTGACAGTCTCTCGCAGATAATTGTTGCCCTTCACAAATAACACATCCATGGAGAGAATGAGTTACGCAATTGAATTGAGTCAAGAAGTTAATTCCACGAATTTTATCACATTTGAGCATTTGCCACAATAACATATATAAAACATGTTTGGACAAACTTTCAGGTCAACTTGACAAGTGTCAAAGACCCAAAGAGGTGAATTCTCAACACCAAATAATTTCAGATTAGTGGGCCCACATTATGGCTTGAAAGGTAAGTTGGAATATTCACTTTCTTATGTGCATCCCACTGTCACTAGTACCAATTTCAGTAACAAACCTTCAGTTTGTAGGAATTGATTTATCCGGTCAATTCATTCCCCTATGTGATATACTTCCCCTCACGCTCAAAATTCAAATAAGCAATGTCTTGTGGTTTAATGTCTAATGTTTGGGACTGCAAAACTTTTACAACCAATCTACTCACCGAGACTTGGCTAGTCAACATTTTACAAAGTTCAAACTGAAATGTTTTCTCCAAATTTATGAATCAAATAAGTTCATTATCACAAAGTTCATTGTGTCAAAATAAAATACATCTTGTAATGAGTTTAAGATTCCTTAAAATTATTTTCTTTCATTTTTGGCAATACTACATATCTTTCAGCTGCTTTTCCAACTCTTGTACTCTCTTTTGTAGATCTTCATTAATGGGGAACGAGGAGATTTCAATCACATTTCGATGTCTATATACACTTCCCTCACGTTGATCTTCAATTTTCCATAATCCCTCAATTTCAAGAGCAAGCGTCAAAGCTTGTTGAAGATTAACCGGTTTTCCTTGTTGGATGAACATCCTCATGTTATAATCATCTAAGGCATCAATGAAATGAATTTTTGCCAGTCGTTCCAGGTGATGAGTGGACATGCCTGGGTATGCCATTGTGGACAACTTGTGGATAGCCTGACCAAGCTCTCGAAGACCTTCTTTCTCACCCCGTTTCCTTTCTCTTAATTCTGCCAGGAATAGCTCAGCCTGACCTCTTGGACCAAATCGGTTTTCCAAAATTTCAACCAAGCTGTCAAAATCTTGTTGTTCTCGCTCAGAAAGAGTGCAAGCGAGCTGTCGAGCAGCACCAGTAAGATGAGAAAATAAATAATCTGCCTTCTCCGTATTTGTCCATTTATTGAGCCTTGAAATGGTTTTAAAAACTTGTATATATTCCTCCCATGACGATTCTCCATTAATGATTAAACCCCTCTGGTTTAATAGTGTGGCGACGACTTGGCTGATGCACGTGAGGGGCGTCGCCATGCCCACCCCCACGTGGAGATGACCTCGGCTCCTGTATTGTATTGTCAACCGTATTATCTCCAGTGTTATGACGAAATGAAACTTCATGTTCACTGTCTGAATTTTCTTCGCATTCTTTATGCTGATCAAGGGACATAATTATGCCAAGTTTATGGGTATGATTAAAATTGTTCAAGTCTTACAGTTCACAGTTTTATAAGCACAGTTTATCCCACCGCTGCCACCAGTTGTAGCGGAATTTACTTTTCCTAATTTAATTGGTCAATGCGAAATGATGTTATACTTTGACCAACAACTTCGATGTCTTAATCTTAAAAATAATGGGCCGAGCGAAGCCTAATTAAGATAACATCTTGTATCTCAAGATGATAAATGTTCCGGAGGCACCGCTACTATTTGGGATTCGTAGTGCTAAGACTGATATTTTATCTATCCAAAATAAATTAGAATGTCCAGTCGAATATTTCAACTTGAAATAATAACATTAAATATTTATTTAACATCAATTAAAACAATGAAATGGAGATTAAATTTTACTGTTATTGTCTTTATACTATAGTCACATATTCCCACAGTTCATTAAATAAAAATCTGTGATTGTGGATTCAAATTACTTTTAGTCTTATATTTAGTACCAGTCAGTCCCACTTGTGAAATAGGTACCGATCATTCCCACTTGTGAATTAGGTACCGATCATTCCCACTTGTGAACTTAGTACCAGTCAGTCCCACTTGTAGATTAGGTACCGATCATCCCACTTGTACATGTGAACTTAGTACCGATCAGTCCCACTGGTGAATTAGGTACCGATTATTCCCACTTGTAAACTTAGTACCGATCAGTCCCACTTGTTAAATAGGTACCGATCATTCCCACTTGTAAACTTAGTACGAGTCAGTCCCACTTGTGGATTAGGTACCGGTCCTGATCATTCCCACTTGTACATGTGAACTTAGTACCGATCAGTCCCACTTGTGAACTTAGTACCGATCATTCCCACTTGTGAAAAAGGTACCGATCATTCCCACTTGTGAACTTAATACCGATCAGTCCCACTGGTGAAATAGGTACCGGTCATTCCCACTTGTATTTTGTAACTTAGTACCGATCATTCCCACTGGTAAACTTGGGAATTATTCATTTGCATGCTGTATTTTGGTGCTTCTTTGTTTAGTTATGTTTCCTTCTACAAAAGTTAATCAGTTCGTTTCATTATTAAATCATATATGTACAAGTATTGACGAAGTGTTCGCTTCAACGTGCCGAGGCCATCTAACCCTTCACGAAGAAATTCTGGCCTTTTATAGGCGTCCAGCATAGAACGCTGGGTCACGTGTCGAAATCCGACTCGCTGATTGGCTGACGCTCCGCTGTCTGACAGTTTGTCAACATCGATCCAAAAGTTGTTATTTAAAACAATTCAACGAGTGACATTTGTCCATTTACACTCCCAAATAACGATATTCTTTTCAAAGGAAGAATCGGATAAACACAAACCGATCGAAATATTAATCATAGTACTTGAAATATGTCCGTAATCGTCGCGAACTCACTGCGAAGTCTGTGAAAAATCACTGTGCGCCGAACATGGCGAGTATCGTGATTTGTGACCGATCTGGTAGGAAACAAACTATCGTATTTCAAGTACATTAAACCACCATCTCCTGGTAAGACATGAATTCTCGAAAGTTAAGTTTATGGTCTCTTGAAACATATCGTGCATAAGCATTTTAACGTAACAATTACTGTGTATTTCTAGTCATATTGTGCACGAAAAACGATCTCTTGAACAACAACAACGACATGTTATTTTGAACATGTGTACATTTCAAAGCACACGTTCTCTTATAAATAAGTTGCGGAACATAACATATTTGACCGCAAATGACACACAGGAAAGACGTGTAGAAAACCTATTTTCGCTACAGTACGAGGGCCAAAATACGTTTTTTGGAGTTAAATAAAAAATTTAAACTTCATTTTTGTACTCCTAAGTTATTAACAGGAACCCTCTAAATCATTTTTTAAACAATAAACCCGGTTTTAACCCCATTACATTTAATCTTTAAGTTTCTTCTTGTGTTAAAATACCTTCTATTCGCGATTTGAATCCCTCTCAGTTCAAAGAAACATTGTCATAAAATCTGTGTGGCATTTTCTTTTGATCAGCCTATGTGGAACGGTTGCTGGTACCCGCCGAATGTCAGGCGTTCTTTCTTGGCAATAGCCTGCTTTCTTTTCGAACTAAACCTGGCAACATCGCCTTACATGTGAAATAATGTTGAGTGTGGCGTAAAACACCAAGCATTTAGAGGGTCTATAGTCTATACGTAAGTATTCGTTTCCAATGCGCGTAATACATGTATGTCACGAATAAAACAATTTCGAACATGACAAATATCGAGTGACACACATCCTCTGATCCCAGGGTTGAAATCGTAATACGCTCACATTTACCCCTGGGAAAACTCAACCGAATTTCATTGTTTTACCAGACACGCCCATTCGCTGACAGACCAATTAGACGCTTTGTTATGGTTTAACGATAACGTAACTGTGTGTTTCATCAGAATCTATGCAACACAGAAACGTCTTTGACAGTTATCCCTTGAACGAGTTTTATCCATTTATGTCAAAAGTCATTATCGCCCTTTTCAACTCATTGGTCCTCTCCCCTTTGAGCACAAGACAAAGCGTGATCCGACAGAAGAAAATGTCCCAAAATTAAGGTACTATAAACCGTCGGTACTATTTAATTTACTAATTCAGTTATTTCCCTGATGATGATTACAGCTTAAAGTGGCATGAGCTGCCGAAATTAACACATTTTTCATAATTTCTGATCGTCACGACAGTAAGAAGCTTTAAAAGCCATCGAAAAACTAAATGATTGGTGTTGGAATTAGGAAAATCCATACAATCCAATTCTGTACCAACCGAAAACGTATTCGAAAAGTAAAAAGTTCGAAATTTAAATAACCAGGATGACCATTCATTCATTCATTCTTTCATTCTATGCCAAACTTAGTTCAAAGCAATACTTTATCGAACATTTTCGAGACTAGAAGCACTAAAAGCTTCTGAATTATACGTCTTGAGAAAAGTAGCCAATAATTTCAACATTCTGTTTTAACGTCAAAATATCAACATTTTGGCAGTTCATGCCACTTTAAACAGTACTAACCTTACTGCAACGGATCGCGGAAAAGAACAGAACACAAGATATGCAGTTGGGGTGAGTTTATTGAATACAATTTTGTGTAAAGTATTAAACAAAGTTACGATTTGAATAAAACAATGCCAGACCATAATGTTTACATGTATTTGTCGAAGTTAAATGAAAATCCCTTCATCTCATCTTTGTATCTCTGGTTAAACCGTTCATTTTGAGCCACAGTGAAATGGGTCTTCCAGTCTCCAATTATACCTGTACAATATAAAAATAACATTAAAATTTACAGTTTTAAGGTTTCAAAAATGGCAAGGATTTAGCAATATCCAGAAAACACCACAAGCCCAAACCTAAAACATAAACTGCATGATATAACTGCAGGTAAATATTTTGGGGGATATTTATTACCAAAGTACAATTTATAACATTTTGTTAGGGATTTATTAAAAAATAGCCCAAAGTATAATACAACTAACCTTTTCTAAACATAGGATGGTTATTGTCCTGTATTATATCTTGTAACATTTTGTTCATGGGTTTATTTTTCAGACTGTCGAACTGACACATGGAAGTAACCTGTTCCTTCAACTCCTCAGATGTTCCCGTATTCAGGAACTGGTCTACTTTATCCACCGAAGACTTCAAATCCTTCAAACAAAAATCTTCCACTGATGAAAATTGTAAAAAAAAGTTTAAGTTATGGAGGTAGGCACACGCAAGAAGCCATCGCCATAGAATCGAGGCGCAAGAAATACAATCATCCCTGACCTTGTATCTGGCACTCCATCTATCATATTGGGCTGAACATACATTGAGAGAACGAAAATTAATGCTAAGTCGCCACTGGGAATACCGTCAATGAAATCCGATAATCTTTTATGTATATAAGCTATGAAATGAATGTATTTTTTTTTTACCATTTTCATGTCTTCGTAACAGAGATGTAATACTGGAATAGCTTTGTTTTCCTCGAAGAACTCATGCCATTGTTTCATATACGTGAACCATGGACCAAAGGAATCTGAAAGTGTAAAAAAAAATTTGAACTATGCGAATAAGTTTAAGCCCTTTAATTCCTTAATAGCTTGTTTTCAATGAGTTGAAGTTGCATCTTATCACTACCGTTTATTTAATGTCGAAATACAGATATTGTTTCAGTCTGTTTATGTATACAATTGATATATCGCGACATTCTACGTGACTTTCTGAACGTAGAAGAATAAAATGTGTTCAAGTTGTCTTGTTTACTTACCATTTTGGCTTAGAAACAACTCTAGAGATGCTCGGAAAGTTCCTTTGTATCCGTCAATTTTCTTCATATGGTGATATTTCGAAACAGCAATATCTTTGGGGTTCCTCACAACACTGATTATTTTACACTGCCTTTTAATGAGGTCACGTGGGTACAAGGACGGCTTGATGTGAGTATTAAGAAGACGCACAGACGGAAGTTTACTTAATTCCGAAGGCGATGTAGACTCCAGCATCATTGATTTTTTACTCTCTTTCAAAATTTCTGCTTTTCCGTTGAGAAGCATACTGCATATTTCCCATATCCAGTGAGTACCTACAAATAATAAATAGAAACTTTGTCACCATGGTTAATTTAGACATGGGGATTTCCCGGTGCCCGCGTCTTTTAGTGTTCATAAATATAATAAAAAGAAATCAGCCAAATTAAGTTCCAATTTAACTATACGGTAGTCTCCCTTATGTAGAAGAATGCCGCGTGTATATTTCTCTTTATCTCCTGGGATTCATTCGTATTTATGTTGACGTCAGTCAGAAATCGACCAGTGGCCCGTTCTACTAAGCTGGCGCAAAGTTACACATAAAGTTGCGCCTCCAGACTTGCGACCATGCGCAATTTCATATAGTTTACCACGCCTATAGTTTGTGACTGTCGCAACGTACGCCAGCTCAGTAGAACGAGCCCCAGGGCCCTGTCTTACAAACCTGGCGTAAAAATGCCCATAGGTCTACAAGTCAACATGGACCAGTTGCGACTAAGGCATAAGTTCCTATAGATTTAGCACTGATTTACGGCCGGCTATTAACTTTCTTGTCTGATTGGACAAGAAATTCTGTAATAGCACTGGTATTTTAACAGAAAATCAAATTCCGTTAATTACGGTACATCAACCTGTCGAACAGAGACGGGTTGTTCAAAAGAAACTTAGCTTATCGGCGGGATAGATGACGTCATGTCACAAAGGATTTTCCTTGTTACGCCACGTCATTTAACCTTAAAAGATTTATGAACAGCTTTTGGAAATATTCTCTATTTTGCGTTAGGTGTGTTGTAGAACATGTACTTTAAAAGTCTGACCAAAAAAGAAGATTAAATTATGGTCGCAGCAAATACAAAATTCAAGCTACGTTTACCAATCTACAATGCTTACGAAAGTTAATTATCTCAGAGACTTATGACGTCAAACACGACCTCCGTTGTGTACGTACCCTCAGAGCGATGACGTAATAAACGATTTCTGTTGTCTCAGTACGTCTTCGTGGCGGTTTGTACACATCGAAGGTCGTGCATGACGTAATTTTTCCGAACAGTTACGAAAAATACGGAAAATATGCATATTTCCTCCCCGTTCGTTTTTTGACTACCAGGGAACTAACGCGAAGGTTGTTTCGTTTCAACTGATAATTTTCAAATATATATTTAGTCAACAAACAAGCACAAACCAGCTTTAAATCTTGTTCATATCTCCTTTAAGCCCTTTTTTTTTCGTTTGGGCAACCGGACCCTGTTAATAGTTGCGGGTTTTTTGGGTTTGTAATACGGTCCTAAATTTACCTGTAGGCTTTCTGTGTTCTCAAACCAAATCCGTTGTATACAAAAATGAATCCCGTACAATAGTCTACTGGAAGGTTGTTTTTAGAACACAACAATGGTTCAAATTACTTAACAAATTAAAATCACAAAATAATGCCAAAATTTTAGAACTTTTGGAAAATTCAGAAAGTATACGGCTTTTTAAAAGAAAACAATGTTCTGCATTTTAGCGAGAGAGCCTTTCACTAAGAGCATCGATTAACGAGAACCTTGAAGAAAAAATTTATAACGGATTACTCTGGTTGTCAAGCATCCACCTAAAGCTGGGGTGGTGGGGTACACCGGAGAAGGACCAGTCTTCCACTAATGCCGATATATACGTGAAATAATCGAAAAATCAGTCAACCAATCAATCATAACGGGTTTTAGGCAACAAGTGACATAACTCTGGCATATCATCAGCAAACAGGAGTTATAGGATCATTAGCCGAGAAATCTGTGTTTTCTTTATTTCTATATTACCACACAGCCATGAAAGTAACGTTATTTTTTGCACATAAGAAGACTATGCCGCCGAAAAAAGTGATTCGGGCTCAATAGCGCAAACTTCAGGGAGTGTCTGTTAGATTCTTGGCACCATAGAGGCTGATTGTTTGGGCTATAGGACCATATAAAGAAAAACAAAATTCACCGACCTGCTTTAGGATACGTTAAGATAACAATATCATCATCTCTTCCTTGGAAATCACAAAGTTGAGGGAGAATAACGTCTAGATCATCGGTGTTCCATACAGGATATATTCCTCCGTTGTATTCAATACATTCCACTGGCACTCCGTCAACATCGTACAACGTCTTCTTAGGCATCTTTCTGACAGAATTTTGGCTGCATTGAATGGCAAAGCAAAACAAAGGTTATACAGTAACTCAAAGCGTCAGTGGTTGGTCTTGATTTCTGTAAATTATTTTATCATGTATACATTATTACAAATAAGAGATTTTCAGAAATTCCATAACACACTGTAGTACAATACCACTTTTGTTATATAACTGCGCGCGGGGGAAGCCGATGACGTTGTCGGACCTACATGCCCCTTGTGTACTGACGTCTGCTGTACAAGTGCAACAATACATATGATTTGGATAAGAATATGAAGGCTTTTCAGCAAAAATAAAATATTTTAATTGTTTATTTTTTGTACATAATAATATACATCTTGACTTCAAAACTTTGCACATTGACTAACAAAGGTCCAATCACGTGATATCTCGTATTCCGTGCCACTTTGGGGAAAGTCATAAACTAGTTAGCAGAACGGAAATCGATGTTAGTGTATACGAGTTAATGTGTAATGCACTGTTAGTGTATACGAGTTAATGTGTAATGCACACAGAGGATGTTTATTAAAACGATCACCAATGAATATAATCTGGTTCAGTTTTAATAGTTTTAAAAATTCTAGTCGACTTGACTTAGCCCAGCAGCCTTTCAAACCAACACCCTTTGTAAACCAACCCCGCCCCCCCCCCCCCCCCCCCGACCCAACATTCGAAGGGAAGACGTTCTTAAAAAAAAACAGAGATTCAGTTACTTTCTGATGTTAAGGATTCAAGCTGCAAACCCGCACATCTACATTCTAAAGAAAATTGCTACACTCGATCTCAGCGTTAAGCATTCATCCCATCAGCTTGATGCGTTATCATAAAAAAGGTTAAAAAAAATAACGGACAACATTCTGTGAGAAAAAAATAAACTACATAGTGGAATGGCTGTCACGGGACATATGATATCCAGCAATTGCCGCCATTAATGTGGGATATTTTTGGTTACCAAACGCTGACAAAGGGAAATACGGTACATGTCCATCCGCCAAGACAAAAATAACCGCTTAAAGAGATTAGTCAGCTAATCAATGGTCCCTTCCACATCCACCTTTTTATGGGGACGAATTGAGTTTCGCGGGCCGTAATGCTAATCTGTAATTCACGGACATCCCTACTTAAAACTGAAGTCAATTCGACTGCGAAACACAGCCATTCCATCCATAGTAATGCCGGCGATTTTAGCATGTCAGATCCAAGGTAGCCAAGGGAACGTGGCAAATCCATATATTTAGTTCATTGAGAGAAAAAAAACGCAGTAAATCCTAACTGAATCATTAACGTACCTCTGCATCCGTCAGAATACGATCAACCAGTTAATTGTGCTTGGCGTAGAGTCTGTCTCACAAACACCTGAATTTGGTCAGACATTTTGAACGTACGAAGTTAATGGGAGGAATTCACGTCAATGACAGGGCCAGAGTCAGCAGGCGTACTAGCGCTATATCCATCAGATTTCACTGTTTGGATCAAGCCATAGCAGCAGAGATGAAATGCCAACTGGAAGCGGAATCGCCGATCAAAATCACAGAATGGAACGAACCTCAATTGCAATAAAGCTCTCTGTAATAGTCCTTTATAGGCTGGCTATTCCGGTTTGTGAGCGATCGATACCGGGTCGTTCCAGACTGGTAGAGTTCTCGCGATAAACACTGGTCAACGTGGTATCATTTCTATTCAATTATTTCGCATCATCGATCAATACCTGATCGATCAAGACTAGTAGAGACAGTTCTTGCGATAAACATTGGTCAACGTGGCATAACTTCTATTCACTTTAGGGGTCGGGGTCTCTCAGTGGGTTAGAGTGATAGTCCCTCAGTCCGACACAGGATTTCCATCGATGCGGCGCGAGTTCGAATCCATTATTCCACTCAGACCAAATGAAACTTGAAAAATTTCTGAGTAGATTTCTCACTCGATCGCCGCATGTTGGAAAGTTGCATAGAGATCCTTTCCCTCTAAACCTGGTAACGCAGCCATATAAGTGAAAAAATCTTGAATGCGGCGTAAAACACCAATCAATCCATTTATGTACTTCATTTTTCATCAGCTGAAAAGGTAGATGTTGTCACTGGTAATGGCTTACTACCACAATAAATGTGGTGAACTATGGAAGGCAGATACACACAATTTATTCGCTAACTTAGACTCGCCAAAACACTTCATTTGGGACTTTTCTAGACTCGCCAAAACACTTCATTTGGGACTTTTCTAGACTCGCCAAAACACTTCATTTTGGGACTTTTCTAGACTCGCCAATACACTTCATTTGGGACTTTTCTAGACTCACCAAAACACTTCATTTGGGACTTTTCTAGACTCGCCAAAACACTTCATTTGGGACTTTTCTAGACTCGCCAAAACACTTCATTTGGGACTTTTCTAGACTCACCAAAACACTTCATTTGGGACTTTTCTAGACTCGCCAAAACACTTCATTTGGGACTTTTCTAGACTCGCCAAAACACTTCATTTGGGACTTTTCTAGACTCGCCAAAACACTTCATTTGGGACTTTTCTAGACTCACCAAAACACTTCATTTGGGACTTTTCTAGACTCGCCAAAACACTTCATTTGGGACTTTTCTAGACTCGCCAAAACACTTCATTTGGGACTTTTCTAGACTCACCAAAACACTTCATTTGGGACTTTTCTAGACTCACCAAAACACTTCATTTGGGACTTTTCTAGACTCGCCAAAACACTTCATTTGGGACTTTTCTAGACTCGCCAAAACACTTCATTTGGGACTTTTCTAGACTCACCAAAACACTTCATTTGGGACTTTTCTAGACTCACCAAAACACTTCACTTGGGACTTTTCTAGACTCGCCAAAACACTTCATTTGGGACTTTTCTACCCCAATCAAACTTGTCATAAACGCCAAATACGTTAATCGATGTACTTGCGATTCTAGTTTATTCACAACTTTCTCGATCTTGGCGACGCGAAATTTTTTTTTTAAATTCCGAATTCTGATTGTCAAGAGATGTTTAAAACACCTTAAAAAAACTAAAGAGTTTATGTTGAAATAAAAAAATCATTAACCCGTACGAAATGATGATATATGAGGGACGTACCTCAGTCAATCTCCCAAAATCTCCAAAAATCCAGCCTCACTACGCCTGCGGCCTGTGGTAATGTTTGCAATGTGAGCAGTAGGCATACATCCGTACAGCCTGCCCCACACCTGTCTGAAGTTAGGCAATAAACATGTATTTATATAATTGGCTAATATATGTCACTTCTGAATCTGAGGGGTGTAGTTGTCCTAGCCTAATATAAGCCAAAGATGACGTTACCTTATACGATTATTTGGGAAGAAGTTAGACATGTATATGCATATTGACATTGGACTACATGTAGTTTTCATACTCACATTATGCAGTTTTGCTGCTCGATCCGGGTTTTAGTTGTGCCCTAAAGCCAATGACCGCGTCCATGTAGGCCTACATGTAACCCTGAAACTTTTGAAGTTTAGCATTTATTTATACCCCCCACAATGCATTCAAAGTAATTCTACTGTATGTAATATCAGAAGCATAGCTTCATATACTTCTGGTAATAAAGTTTTGAACTGCCTGAGTATCTGGGTTGATGTTATGATGTCAGTTATCCTTGACCTGTTTTCTTCAGTTGTAGAAGGGGAGAGCACTCAAGTCAAAAAATGATACAGGCCGGCTTATGGAAAGCGTTTTGTCCGTTTCGCCCGGCAAAGTCAGGTGAATTCAGGACAATTTTATAATTTACAAGCAAAGTATAAACAAACGAAGATAGGTGATGGAAAATGGACGGTTTTACAAACAACATTAGCCATGAGATCTGGACCCTGCTGATTTTTTTTTGGTAAGCTATTCGTCATTGTCCGGGTTTCTGACTATTTTTTTAGGGCGTGTTTTGTAGTCAGGGTTCATTGCGATAAAAAAAAGCCGGAGTTGACTGTCCGCTCGGAAGCGGGCAGTACGTGCTCCGATTTAAACAATGAAATAACAATATAACCTACTCAAATCGTTTCAAAACGGCCATAATCATGTTCACGAATAATTAAGTTACGTAGGCCTACTCAATTCTCAATTCAATTCATTTATTCACTCTTTGCCACTCAGGGTGGCACGAGAGGATAACAAGTTACATAATAAGTGATAAATGGCGGAGTATATACAAATAAAGACTTATATGTACAATTTCAAAACTATTTACAAATCTATCTACATGGACAACTTTCTGACACAGCCATACATTCTGAAAACCGTTTTCACATAAAATATTTCTTATGAAATTTAACAATGGGGAACAATTTGTGTCAATTAGGCTTAACAATAACTGATAGAGAATAAATGAAGTCTTTGATTGTTTACCACTAATTAGTCTTAACCAGAAGGATATAACTCTCTTATAAATAGCTATGTATAAAGGGAAAACACCCAGTTCACCATAAACTGCATAATTAGCTGTACTGGATTTTACCGAGAGTTGATTTTTTAAGAACTTTAGATAAAAGCGTTCAATTTGTTGTAAGTTTTCATAACTCCATATTTCACATCCATATAGACATATAGGTAAAACAGTGTCTGGTATGGACGAGCAGGATCGTTCAGTAGGGGGCCTAAATATTAACGTCCCATGAATTCACTATTGCCTTCTCCTGCCTAAAATCTCCCCGCCATCGATGACGTAACACTTTTTTTCAGTTTTTAAATATAAATTTCACATTACATAAAGGTCCATTTTTATGAATGTCGTGTTGACACTATTTGAGTAAGTTATATTGTTATTTCACTGTCTAAATCTGACCACAAACTGCCCGCTCAGAAGCAGGCAGTCTACTCCGGCTTTTTGATTGCAATGAACCCTGACTCCAAAATACGGCCGTCAGTAACACGCACTAATTCGTCAGTGCCCAGATTACTCGCACATTTAGAACTGATATTCTTTTTTCTATCCCACCGAGAAAAAAACGACGGCACAAATTTCTCACAAAATATGCAATGAGTAGATTGTGTTATCTCTACAGTCTGATAGTGAAGGTCAAAAAGATAATGTTTGCCAACCTTTTCAAATTATGGGATGCTTTGTCTCGCTGTGTGCAGTCGAAACCCAAATCTAAATTTTCAGTTTGACATTTTCCGCCGTGAACGGTTGATTCACGTGAGGGTGGCCAGACTCGACTCTGTCTGGAAGTTCTGGATGCTTATTTTCTTTTCCTCCGATTGATGATGACATTTTACCTACACATCTTTCAACACGTTCGTTTTATTTTTAAAGCATGGACTCTACTAACAATGTTTATTTTAAACGTTCCAGCAAATAGGCGGGGCTGACTCCCATATAAGCAAAACAAACTGTCATTTCACCCATATTCTTTTCTAAAGGAGGTGGGATTCGGGCTCTGGGCCCAGTTTCACAAAGCGATCTTAGCTAAGAGTGATCTTAACTACCATGGTAACCAATACTAAAGGTATACGTCGCCATTGGTAATCAAGATCACCTTAAGCTAAGATTGTTTTGTGAAACTGGGCCCTATAGTGCGCAAACGTCAGGGCGCAAACGTCAGGGAGTGCGTGTTAGATTCTCAGCACCATAGAGACCGCTTTTTTGGCTAAAACAAAATATATCAGAATTGTAGCTGACGTTCGCTTTTGCAACCTTTGAAATAGTGGTGTGATAGAAACACGGGTCCCACTCGCCGCTGAACCGGGAGGCAGAACTTGATATATTTAGGTTGATGCATGTTGCACCTCTGTACGATCGATTAGGGTCGACCTGCAACTCTGGTCAATTTCTTGTCCCCATCGAACGCAGCCATAGTGAAGGTATACGGCGTCATGGCAACTGGTACGCATTCAACAGTATAACACAGCCATACCACTATGTAAAATATAGGGCAGCATTTAAGCTATCAGAAAAACTTAATTAAAAAAAAAACTGCCAGTAGATGGGGGAGAAAACAAACAACAGTGACAAATACAGAATGCGGTTAGCGCCTGTAGCAATATTCGACACCTAAAAGATGGGCGGTAAAGACCTTAGAGCAAATTCATATAAAAACGATATCCTCTGTGGTGCTGAGAATCTAACATACACTCCCTGATCTATGTGTGGTAATATAGAAATAAAGAAAAACAAACAGACAAGGTTTCTCGCCTACTAAGGAGTGGTTTACTTTTTAACAGCTGAAAATCATCACTGCCGATGGATTTTCCATCCAACGACTTACTGCGATTTCCAGTTTGCTGACCCAATACCAATAGGTCACAGGTTCGAATCGGACCTGATACGGATTGGCGTTTTTCCTTGATCACTCGAATGGGATGATTGTCAGATGCCATCGAAATGTCAAGGGTTTTTTTGCGGGGTTATAAGCGTAAGACCAACCAATATCACATTCATCCCAACATAGACCTTTACATTTTTATCAATATTGTAGCCATACGTTAGATAGCCTAATATTGTTAAATATGATAGTTGGGCTGGATTTGTTTAAAAACGACAAATAATAATACAAATTTAAAACAAGACTTTATTATGAAACATATTTGGAAGTACTTCATCTGTTTAACAATATCACTTTGATATGACATAAATATTACCTGGTTACAACTTTTCTTATAATTTTTTTCCGTTTCTGAATATAAATATCTATCAAATGAATATATAAAATCGATGCTCAAAGTAATGACCTACGTTCCACTTAAAATTTTATTTAGTTTTTTTTTCTGTAGATATATCCCTTCATAAAGCCGTTTTAATCTGCATTGTAGAAACTCAGGTGCAGCACCGACAGAGGGTCCCACGTAACTAGACCGTAAAATATTACAGAAGCATTCACAGATTGCTTTATAGTTGGTTAAAACAGTTTAAAATGAGTACAAGGTTACCTAAGTCAGTCTGTGTTGAAATGTTAACTCGGGCGCCATGCCCTCGTTTTTAGGTCTGTCGTGCTGTTTTCAAATCTTCAGATATTTGTTTCATTTTTGTGCCAGTTCCAACAAACGTAAAAAACGTTTTTAAGTCACTTGACCTTTTCTATTCATATATATTCCCACTTTTTATTCTCAAATAAAATCCGCACAGCCAGTATTGGAAAACTCTTTGCCTGCAATTTGTCTTAATGTTAGCTGTTAACACAGTCAAACGAGATTCTCGCCATCTCGTTATTGGGTGTTGATTGTACTTTAGAATAAAATGATGTATGGATCTCTATCTTAAAAAATAATCTAATCCCTTAAAATAGGACCAATATTTAACGAACATGTAGTTGAGAAAAATTAGAGAGAAAAATTCGAAATTTTGAAGAGCATTTGTGAATAAAGTGAATTTACGCAAGTAAACCAATTAAAGGATGGGAAATCTCTAGAAATACATAGGGATTATCGTCGATAACAACCTTCAAAGTGCTTAAAACATTTCACATCAATTACCTCCAGTGACCCTCAAGCTAATAAAAACAGACAGAAGTATGTCCTTTCAGTGGCTTATCTGTGTAGCCATTTTTCCGTTTTAGGATGACGTGATGTTGGTGTAGCTATTTTTAGATCAATAATGACGTATTTTTACCGTTTTGTAGTGTACAATGGTAGATTTAGGTCCAAAAAAACATGGCGACAAACTTGAAGTGGGAAGATTGTCTCCGAATATATAGGTCAGTATGCAACCGCACACCATTGCTTAGCCAGTCATTGGCTAAATTGCATCACATGACTACTCTTTAACGCACTTAAATTTTTATTCAACAATAATTGGATAAAACTAATGAACAAATGGTGACGGCCTTGTGAATGGCCTATGGAGCTTGTTCTCTATTGTAAAGCCACCTTCAAATTTCAATTATTCGCTTACGAGGGAATAAAACATACATTGGACAGTTGTTTTGGACTAAATGAACTCTACTCTTTCCATCTAAACTAGTCTAAAGCTTAGATTTTCTTTTCCTTTAAAGGGTGCATTTAATTATACTGTCCAGTTATGTTTATAATAAACCCAAATGATGGTGTCAAAATGAAGCCTTTTCTCTGTAATTAACAGTCTTAACTCTATTGACAGGCCACTTGTGTGCATATCCAGGATCGACGTTTGTTGGCATTATGGGCAAATTTCCAATTAAAAATGAAAAATTGCAAAACAATGCTAATATGCACAATTCTAAATAATTAATTTGAACAATAGCCAACAAAGAGGCTTAAATGTCGATTAGAGTAACTATTTAAAAGTTCATTGGATTTTCTAAATATTTTGTTGAGGTTGAAATCTGAAACCCCAACCCTTGCTCAAAATCTCTCTCGAAGCTACCAGCAGTTGGACGTTTTCCATGTTGGTCTTATTTCGATAGTCAAGAAAACTAAACTGAAAAAATAAAACATTGACTAGCGAACATGTCAGCCGAACGAATGGAAAATGTGTGCGCATAAATGACAACATTAAAATAAACCGCATGCTTATTCAGATTTCCAAATTTGGAGTCCCAAATTCACATTTCCTTAAAAAATATCAAATAGTTTTCTAATTCTGTTTTAACAAAATGTTTCCTAAGTTTGGCAGCTCGTGTCACTTTAAAGCTAAGCAAGTAAACGGGCAACATTTGTATAAAAAATTAAACCAAGCTAAAAGGAAACAAATTTACAATATAAAAAACGCAGCAATTAACAATATCATAAAAATGTGTCATGTGCCTATCAAGATTTAAGGTAATTACAGATATAAATAACCTACATAAAGAGAAGCTATAGCTAAGATAAAATTAAGAGGGGTAATCAACAACGATCAGTTGACCGATGGCTTGATGACGTCACTTGGAATTTACGCGCAAAGCATTTCGGGGGATAGAGGGATGTTCGCATGATTTTAAAATATGGAAGAAGGAATAATACTGTATCCAGAAGAAGACGTAAAAGGCGTAAAGTTATCAGAAAAATGTGTCGATAAAAACACGTTATATCCAAAAAGTGACATCTTGTCGTGTACCAATAAACAAAATGGCAAAATGAGGTACATAGTTTACCCAGAAAGCATTGCGTAAATCTATGTGACGTCATCATTGAATTAACATTATTTTTTCTTCCACTAATACGGCGACGCGTAATGACGCCACAGTCTTCTGGTGCATTGTTATAGGTATAAGGAGAGCTTTGGCATGGCGGACGGAAACTATTTTACAAAGAAAAGTACATCTTTTCAAACCATGTTAAAATCTTCATGGCTCCATTCTGTGTTTTAATGGGGCCATGGAGGTTTTAACTTGGCTGTAGACGATGAGAACAGTATGTATGAATTCACGTGTGTCTTCACAAGGCCTTACAATAACATTAATACTGCCATAGGTCTAAACTAGCCTAATATAAATATATACAATCAAAGACCTATAAAGAGACCGTTTTAACGGTATAATTTCAATGATTATATATAATCACACAGCAATATCATAAATGGGCCGTTTTAACGGGGAATGAACCAGATATCTACTGGATAAAATACAGCCAGCTTACAACACATGGACAAAATGTATAATATTTACGCTATGAAAATGCTCAGTTATAATGAAAGCCGATGAGTTAATGTTAAAGCTATGATGATGAATGCCCCGAAAGACACAGACAATGGGGAAGATCCGGACACTCGACACCTGAGGCTGTCAAATCTAAAATAAACAAAAATTTAAACAAATTATTTTGTAAAATGATTGATTTATGTTTTACGCCTTCACTCAATATAATTTCACTTGTATGTCGACGTTGTCAAGGTTTAGTGGCTAAGGAAACAGGGCCTAGTTTCACAAAGCGAGCTTAGTTAAGTGTGATCTTAACTACCATGGCAACCAATGCTAAAGGCATACGTTGCCATTGGTAATTAAGATCACCTTAAGCTAAGATCGCTTTGTGAAACTGGGCCCTGGGCTCTTAACCCGCAGGAACCTCCTCGACATTCGACGGGTAGGCTACCTGGCAACCATTTTGTAAACCGATACAAAAGCATAAAAAGTACCAATCTTGGTATAAAATAAATATACAAAATAAAAAAATTGATATGTCAAGCAAGGAGACTAGCATTGTTTCCAATCCGTATATGCACACTAAGTTAAATGGGTAATTTTCTTTGTTACTTGGGATTGGGGTTGGGGGGGGTGATGGTTCGATAGTCAGGGCGATGGAAGTTGTAATCCGATGAGCCTTCCACCAATTGACTCGGGTTCCAATTCCAGTAGGGTTTAAGGTGGTTAGAGCGGAAGTCATTTTTGACATAGTTTTGTTTGTTTCTCCGTCAATGGTCTGATCTTCTTTTTTTTTAAGATTTCCAAAATTTGTGTTTTATTGAATTCTTTTTTTTTTTTTTTTTTTTTTTTATTCATTTTTTTTTTTAATTACAAGTAGTCACATAAATCTACACATTTTTTTTACATTAAAAAAGAGTACGAGGCAAAAAAAATGGTCAGATCTTTGTAAACGTCTTATTGAAACAATCTTAAGGGTTCGACGTAAAATCAATTTTGGTAGCGGCCTGAAAATATCATCTTTACCATAAAACCATCCTAGTTAATTTCCTTACCTGCTAAATTTTCCATTTACTTTCTTGTCATATTCGTTTTCAAGCAATTGGCCTTCGATCCACATTTTCTTATCTCTATGAGCGTATTCGTAACCCCGTGCACAGTTACATCGATATCCTCCTCCAATAAACTGTAAACCCTTTATCTGGGCACACTTCAAAGAAAAGAAAATGAGATATATGTCCCAGGTTTAACATGAATGAAAAAAAAATTATTTCACTTATATGGCGGCGTTGCCAGTTTTATTGTGGGATGAAACCGGGCTCTATGCCCGGAGGAAACCCACAATCTTCCGCTTGGTAAACTGGCAACTATCCCACATAGGTAGTTCAAGTGAAAACCCAGTCAGAAAATTTTCCAATTTTTTGGACTGAGTGGGATTCGAACCCGCGACCCATTGGTGGAAGGCTGTTCGAATTTAGCGTCCAACGCTCTACCTACTGAGCCACGGCTTGACGTAAAAATATAAAATATTGGTACAGTCAGTTGACCATAAGAGCGATGGCATGTGCTTATAAAAGAACATAAATAAAATATCATGTATCCTTCTTAATATTCACATGACAATTAGATATCGAAAGAAGGAAGAAATGTGAACTGTTGCCAATTCAAGAGAAATACCTGTGTCGTGAGACCGTCACATCGAGCTGTGTTTTTAAATGCATTCGCCACATAAAACGGCTGTGGACACTGGTAGATATCCAGATTGTCTAGCTTCACATCCACTGTTACCACACCCCTACATGTTTAACAAAAACATTATGAGCAAAAAGGAATTGTAAATGTAATGCTTATTAATAATCTCGTCAAGCTAATGAAATATCACGGGTTTTGGTTAATTACAACAATTTATGATGGGGTATAAAGGTCTAAATGATATACCTCTTTTTAACACAATTAGAAACTTGTCTCCATGGTTATTTTAGACAAGAAGATTTTCTCTGTGCCCATGTGTTTTAGTGTTCATAAAAAATGTTGATACCATTTATTTACTCTTTACTGTGAATATACACAGCTAACTTGTCCAGCCGGAAAACATTATTCCCCATACCAAACCACAGATATCCGGTAGCGAATATTGGGAAAATCTTACCGCTTAATAAAGACAAAATATACGGAATATAACAAGACTATTCAACAATGTTATCTGTCTTTGCTTTTTAGATAAACATCAGTCAGTACTCCAAACCAATCGTTTGATTGATTGATTAATTGATGGATATTTTACGCTGCATTTATTTCACTTATATGGAGGCGTTGCCAGGTTTTGTGAGAGAGGAAACTCTTTTGGCTGGAGAAAACCCCCGACCTTCGGCCAGTACCTGGCAAACTCTTCCATATACGACGATCGAGTGAAAAATCCACTCAGATATTTTTCACTTTGATTTGGTCTGAGTGGGATTTGAACCACACCGTATGGAGGGAATGCTTGTGTCGGACTGAGGGACAATCATTTTAACCGACTGAGCCACCGAGGTCCCCATGCAATGGTTGATTGATTGATTGTTTGGTGTTTTACGCCGCGCTCAAGATTATTTCACTTATATGGCGGCGTTGCCAGTTTTATTGTGGGAGGAAACCGGGCTCTGTGCCCGGAGGAAACCCACGACCTTCCGCTGGTAACTGGCAACCATCCCACATAGGTCGTTCGAGTGAAAACCCAGTCAGAAAATTTTCCAATTTTTGGACTGAGTGGGATTCGAACCCGCGACCCATTGGTGGAAGGCTGTTTGGATTGAGCGTCCAACGCTCTACCTACTGAGCCACGGAGGCCCCCCCCCCCCTTTTGGGAAGAGAACACCGTCAAAAGTTGTTATAGACTCTCTAGTAATATTGATAAATTCGATTCTCACCCTCGCTCGGATTTTTGTCCGGGTGAATCAGTGTCGGTTGATTTACTAACTCGGGTAATATTCCTTGTGAATGATTTTTCGGTTAGATCTGTTAGTTTGTAATTGGTGGAAGGCTGCTTGGATTGAGCGTCCAACGCTCTACCAACGCCCCGGCCCATGCAATGGTAATATATAGATTGGTTGAGCGATGTTTAACGCCACACTCAAGATTGTTTCACTTGTTTCAAGGTTGTACCAGGTTTGTAAGGGGAGGAAATGGGGCGCTTTGGCTGGAGGAACCTCCCCCCCCCCCCCCCCCCGAACTTTAGAGAGCACCTGGCGTCTTTCAAGTGTAAAAGAATAAACTTGTGTAAACCGGCACCTTGTGAAACCAGAACACTGTCCAAACAGACCAATGTCCGATTTTCTTCTGTATTAAAATACAAATTGAATAACCTTTATTAACCAGCACCTGCCTTAACCGGTGCGTGTTTCTTTCCCCGAGGGGTGCCGGTTTACACAAGCTTCACTGTGATAGATCAGAGAAGAGACATTATTTTTTACACTTATAGCCGAAGAAAATTCATTTTATTCAGAATCTATAGAATTATTTATAATACTAGTAACTAACCTGAATTGAAGTTTGTTTTTCAACGGAGTCAATCCAAAGAAAGGCGCCGAGAAAGTCATCACCCATGCGTCTGTTATACCATCACACTTAAAGTAAGGTCGAGTCCACATTCCGTGTTTTAATTCAGGGGCTTTATACACTAAAGGGAAATATTCAAACCTCATAGAGTCTGTTCCATTTGGATCCGATCTGAGATACGGTCGCATTTGGTATTTGATTAGACCCTCGAAATTCGTCTTCCAGCGCTGTTTCAAATTCGAAAACCACTCTTCTTGAGTATATATCCTAGAAAGTCCGGCCCAGTCTAGTGCTTTATAATCACCGTCTTTTGCACGAAATGCATATGGACCAAAGTACTCCCTCCGCGAACCATCTAAGTTCTCAAACATATTTTTCTCAAAGAAAATACCACTGTTCTCCAAACGATAATTTGACATAACATTCGCAATAACTTCCCCAAATAAATGATCGTAATGTAAACGATCGCCACCTTTTATTATTCCAAAGGTTTCGCCATAGTTCACATTTTGTAAATAGTTCGATAAAAAATGAGCAAGTCTTAAAGCAGTTCTGGCCTCTGCTTCAAATTGGACGTCCACGCCATATGACACGTCACCGGGCAAAAACAACTCATGTGCTTGTCGTATATGACAATTTTGAGCCGTCACCGCGTTCTTTTTGCGAAAAATACGTTCCATTCTGCCGCGCTTCACTTGATCAAAGATATCCCTTCGACGTCTAACGCTACGTGTCGTTGACCATTGTAGGTAATCGTTTTTCTCTTCGTCGATATGGTACATTAGTTGATGTTTGTTTACGGTTTCATAGTTACCAGCCTCCTCTGACGTCATAAGTGGCAAACCGATCCGAATTTTGGTAGGCATATATTTGAGGGAATACTTCTCCTGTGGACCAATCGTATCGTCGGACATGTTTACTGCTTGCAACCGTCGAGAGTTGACTGAATCCATGGAGTAAGCCCTCTTGATTCGAGAAACCTGGCGCATCATTACGTTATCATCCTGAGCAACATTGGGAATAATTTGAGCCACTGAAAACAAATTTATCGAGAGCAAAAGGTTATCCATAACACCCGAACAATGGCAGCAGGGGCTCGTTTCACAAAGCAGTCGCATCGCAAACGACGCATAGTTGCCAATGGATACTATAGTGAAGAGATACGACGTCATGGCAACTGCGATTGATCGCACTTTGCGACGGCTTCGTGAAACGGCCCCCATGACTATTTACATGCGATATTTCGTAAACACTAGGTTGAGGGCCCTCTATTTACGATTACCTCATCGAATTAAGCTACCAATGGCGTCCATTAAGAGAAAGAATCTCGGTTTCAAAATTTGACATCAAACGATCGATCACAAACAGTTTAGAATGAATAGACTTGACTTGAAAACTTTTTAGTTATGCAGTGGTTTAAATATGGCGAACAGCGTTTTGGTTTAGACCCAGCGTATTTGTTACAGCTTCCAACAGAGTTTTTTTTTAATTAAATTGATTGATTGGTTGATTTATCGATCGATTGATTGATTGATTTCTGGGATCCTTGATTCTTAGGTTGTTTCATTCATTAATTGATCAATGATTTACGCATCACCAATGATTATTTTACTTATATGGCGGCGGGGTTTAGCTTTAGTTTAGGAAGCCCTTCAAATTGAGAGTTCCAGCAATGGGTCGCGGGTTCGATTCCCACTCAGTCCAAAAAAAATTGGAAAATTTTCTGACTGGGTTTTCACTCGAACGACCTATGCGGGATGGTTGCCAGTTACCAACGGAAGGTCGTGGGTTTCCTCCGGGCATAGAGCCCGGTTTCCTCCCACAATAAAACTGGCAACGCCGCCATATAAGTGAAATAATCTTGAGCGCGGCGTAAACCCGCAATCAATCAATCAATCAAATTGAGAGAACGTAAAAGTACTCACAATCCACCCCGGAGCATTGGAAGCCTTCCTCATACTCTTCCTCACTGGCTATCTCTATATCAACACCTTGGTAAGGGGGCTTCATGTAAAACGGATAGCGGTATCCAGGACGGCAAATACACACATATCCACCTCTCTTAAAACCAAACCCCATCTTGTGTTTGCACTGAAAATATAACAATGAGAATGTTATGTGTAAAGGGTAACTCATTATTCTGGAACATTGTAAGGGAGGTACGGGGGGGGGGGTAGAACTTGTACATGATGGCGTATAGTATTGTGTTTTAAACTGGTTGAGGGTGTGAGAGGTGGCCAGTTGATATGTTGATATCAAAACGAGCTGCCAATGATCGTTTAAAAACTTTGACTGATTGTTAAAAGCCAACAAGAATAGGTTTAAGATGTTTAAAACTCTCTTTGATCGTTGGTTCCATTGTAATGAGGAATAGTTAAGGAATCGCCACAATGTAAGCCATATAAGTGAAATAATCTTAAGTGCGGCGTAAAACATCAATCAACCAATCTATTCAAACGATCGAATTGTTAGCACAATGCAAATTTAGGAGAATAATTCGCACTTTTTCTCATCAATTCTTGCTGTCAATGCAATAAGAGGCTTTGAGGTTCATACAAAACTAAATGATTGACGTTGTTATTAGGAAAATCCATATAGTCAACCTTATGAAATATCAAAGGTTTAGTTTATTACAACAATTTATAATGGGGTATAACGGTCTAAATGATATACCTCTTTTTAACACAATTAGAAACTTGTCTCCGTGGTTATTTTAGACGAGAAGATTTTCCCTGTGCCCGTGTGTTTTAGTGTTCATAAATGTATATATGTATACGAACCCAAATAGTGTTCTAAAAATATAATTGAAATTCCGAGACAAACGTTCAGTAATTTTCCACCTAAGTTAAATAAAAACTTTCACGTCCATGATCGAAAAGATTAGCATCTTAAAGCTTCTCCTTAGTCTTTCGTGAAAAAAAACGATAAGTTTTAAATTGTGTGTTTTTTTTAACGGGAAAATATAAACATTTTGACAACATCCTAATATATAGGTTAAAATAACTGTGTTTTACCATTGTAGTTTTAGTCTTGCAACGATCAGTGCCAGAGAGATAGCTTGGTCCAGGATTACCAATGGCCACTGGACAAGCGTTGAAGTCCAGTTTATTGAAGTCTGTATCCATCACTACGAGGGCTGTAAACCTGGGAACAGTAAAACAAAAAGTAAAAATAGACTTCTTGTCATAGCTGATAATCCGTACAATTGTGTCAATATATAACAAAATATTTCGGAAAAAAATTACTGACTTAGGCCAAACTCCTAACTGTCTTCAACCTAGAAAGTTGTTGTTGTTTTGTTATTGATGGTGCATAGAGTTTTCGAACTATGCGCACCAGAACTATTCATTGAGCTGTCAGTAAGGTGTTATTTTGCTGTTAATCAATAAGGTAGAGTCAGGTTGTGGCAGTGAATTTGTATAGACCGGAGAAGGTATGGCATCAATGAATTAAGAGAAGAAAAAAATAAATAAAAAAATAAAAAGAAAGAGAGAGAGAAAAATAATAAAATAAATAAATAAATTTAAAAAAATAAATAAATAAAAAGAATAATAATAATAAGTAAATAAATAATGAATAAATCCTTAATGAAATCGTTTTGTGCTAATTACATAATTAACGACTGCAGTAATTATTTTGGAACGAGAAGGTTTTGGTGGATTCAATACATGCTGTTTGCATTACAAAAAATATTGATGATTTGTTGCAAAATTATCTTTTCCAGAAAATTATAGTGACTAAGGCCAAACTCCTGGTCCATATGGTCTATATGGTATACCCTCTTTTAACACATTACAAATTTGTCTCAACGGTTATTTTAGTCCAGAAGATTTTGCCTGTACCCGTGTGCTACTGTAAATTCGTCTAATATATATTGTTTGTTGTTTAAACGCCATTCATTTAGTTTTTCGAAATTATGAAAAAACGTGTGAATTTTGGCAGCTCAAGCCACTTAAAGGCCACTTTCACTTTTCCCTGTGCCCGTGTGTTTTACTGTTCATAAATATATATGATAGCTTGACAACTTGAGAGATAGGTGAAACTAGGCCCTCTGTCCAGAGGCAACACCGACCTTCAAACGTTACATGGCAACCAGATCAAGTGAAAGTCAAGTGAGAACTGTGATTTGTTGTTTGGTGGCTAAGGCTTTATTTTATTTGTTTGTTTTGTTTTTTTGTTTTTTTTGTCTATATAGTGAAATTCGAATTAAGGAATGTTCGGCGATTCGATTGTTCTACACACAGTTCGCTCGGTTCACAGGCAAATATTTGTGGGGTCAAAAATACGTCACATTATTTAAGTTAATACTTAAATATGGCACTCCAAGTAAATAAACTATCCTTCATTTTGAAGAATGATTGATTGGTTGATTGATTGGAGTTTGAAGACGCGCTCAAGATTATTTTACTTATTTCTCTATCTTCCTCTATGCACTAAAATAGATTTTGGCTATTCTCTTGTGATATTCCTACAATGGTTTGTGATATGAAATTCACACAGCTCAAGTTGGTGCAACAGAAACCTGTAATCAGGTGGAATACTTCACTTCGATTGGTATATTTAGTTAAATTAGACCAATCATAGAGCTTTTTGAAAGATGTGAATACATTTCTATAACGCCTTGCATGAACTCCATTCCTAACTCTTTTCATGAAAAAAAGGCTGTCATGCTTTTTGGATACAATGTTGCAATTGTCTTTAAAATCATATATATGAGTTAACTGCAACGCAATTTGTTATAAAAATAGACTGAACTGTAAACGAAACGAGCTGCCAAATCTACAGAAAATTTCGTTAAAACACAATTAGCTAATTGTTGGTCATTTTAATCAAAAAGGCTATAAATAAGAGCTTTCCGTTGATATCTTTCTTGAACACGTATGTTAAGGTAGTTTTATAAGCAACAAGTCCAGTGAAACATGAACTTATACGTCCCGGCTATTTGAATTTTCTCCGTTGCCAACACACATTTTCGGTTCGTATACTGGCTATTGACTTTATCGATATTTTTTATTGCAACCTCAATCCTCCGTTTTTCAGTGAGCATCAAACGCTGAAGTAAATAGGTTTTGTGAGTTGCATTTCACAATCCAAAGGGGAAGTTCTAGCCGCTTCCACATCGACTTCAAATGGGATTCGAACCTTTGGCAGTTGTCAGCAGATAAACATGCTCATATGTGAAACCGATTCAAAGATTAGTTCATTTTAAAACCTATCAAAGTATATCAAGTATATACTGTGTTACACTGATATATATCATGATGTTTTAAACAAAATCAATACAGAATATCTGCATGATATCGATAAAAAAATCGATCAATGCCCCATCGATTGCTTTATAGCATTATAGAATGGATAAAAATAAATCTGCACAGAAATGTATAAATTTTGCAGCCACGAAAATGTGCGTGTGTGTCACTACAACGATCTAAATAAAACGGTCACTTCAAAAATATCCCTCCACCATCCCGTAATTTTTCCCAGTGACGTCATGAAGCTTTCTGTTTTTTCTGCTTAAATATTTAGAGTTGTAACACAATCACAATAACAATCGCATATAAAAGGAACAACGTTCAAAAACAGAATAGATTAGAAGTTAATTAAAGATAATAACAGAGTTGTGGTCTATTCGAAAAATCTTACACTAACAGATCCCAAATTCAAAGCCAAATAAATTTGGAACATGGATGGCAGATGACTGCAGGGTACCAGCGACATCAGGAAAAGAGCACCCCCTCCCCCCATCCCCTCCCCCAACGCCCACACCCTCAGTGCACGCAGTTATATATTTGACAGCCTTGAAGGTGACGTGAAACACTAATCATCACAATCCATGATTATTTTAGTCAAGAAGATTTTCCCTGTGCTCGTCGGTTTTAGTGTTCATAAATCAACGGAATCATTTACTTTAGAACACAGTTTGTAGAATAATAAAATGGCAAAAGATGTTTTAACTAATTCATACATTTCTTTCTCACATTCCATTTACCCACACAATTGTAAGATCAAACTTTCATACTTGAAACATTTTGAAAGTAATTTGCTTTAATCTTAACACAAACAAAAACCCCGCAGGCGACATTTTCCAAAAGCAGTTTTGACATACCGGCCGAGTCAAACACAGGTTTCAGTGCAACGGGAAAACCCGGAATCTTGCAGCTGCACTGCCGGCCACTATCCCATTTATAATAGATTCGTTGTGTTCACGTTATTGACATTTGTATTTTTAAAGATATAAACACGAGACCAGGATAGGTAAAGCCGCTTTCAAGTGGTATGGGCTGGTATTTTTCCGTTACGTTGATATTTTGAAATCATTTGGTTTTTTTAAAACGGTCTCAAATTACAATTTAGACACTTAACGTACAGGCATGTGTGTCGCTGCAAGGCAATTACTTTAAAGCGTGATCCCTTTATGCACCTCCAACTCCATTCACCCTTTTCGAGTGACGTCATTAGGTTTCAGGTCTATTTGTAAACCAAGTCCATCACATATACTTCACATATTAGAACAAATTTGGAGATTGTTTAAAAGTTATTTCGTTCTTCCGAATGTGTATAATTTATCAAACGTTAAAATTTCTATTAAAAAGTTTAGATGTTAAACAAAAAACAAAAAAATAAAGATTTAGTGCATATCGTTATTGTCTCGAGGACAACCTATATGCTAACAGCATTAAATCGCATTTTCAATTATGATAAGGTCTATCTTCTATGTTTTTCCTATTTTTTAAATCATGAATAGATCTGTTTTCTCCCAATTCGATTGTTTTATTTCCGACACACGATGTGGCAAGCGGGTTTTAATTCCCTTTAGTACTAAAACAAAGTGTGAAGCTTTTAATCCGGCTTCCTTCCGATAAACCAAGAAACCTGGTTTCGTTGCCAGGTGGCAGTAAAAAAGCTGGGGTTTCGGTTTCCTCGAAATGTTGAGGATGCAAGCATCAATAACATCAACAGTTTGTTTAACGCTCTTTCCTTAAGTTACTAATAAAGTGGTCATAAACTGGCCAGAATTCTGACCTAGTTATTTTTTAAAAGTAGGACACCTTATAGAAATGTGTTCTGTAAATAAGTCGTCCGACAATGGCGTTTTGAATTTCAAGACTAACATTGATTGTGTTCAGTTAGATAAAACGTTTTGGATTTCAGTATTCCTTTGAATAAGGCAGATTGGTTTTCATTGCTGTATTGCTATACATGTGCATAATGCGGCTGCAGATTAAGGACGGCAATCGTTTTCAACGTCTGCATCTATTTTCAGCCAGTCCATATTATTTTCCAGTACTTCGAGAGCCCCACATCGGAGAATATTCGGACGTTTTACATGGCCAAAATCAAAAGCCCTCCCTCATACCCACTTTTTTCCAGACTAAAAAAAACATAATTAAAGGGAAAAATGAAACAATCATTATTGCTAGTTATATTTCAAGGAAAAGGCTAGCGAGCACCTACTCTGGCGATCTTAGGTTTACCTAGATTACGCTTGTTTAACCAACGGATCTATGTCTATATACAACTTCATTCACAACATTGAGTAAAGGCCCGTCTACACGATGCAACTTTTGTTGTACAACAACATACAACTTTTGTTCAATGATGCATGCTGTTGTACGCTGTTGCATTTTGAAAAAAGAGGGGAAATAGTAAAAATTGGCTCCAAACTTCCTAAAAAATGGCTGTGAAGAGGGTTTTATCTGTTGTGGCGACTGCGAGTTTGATTTCAAACATTGTTGTAAGGAAAAGACGACGTCGACGAGCAAGAAAGTCAAGGATACGGATAAAACAACTTCCTCAGAATGGACGAAGTCTCTTTTGAAGAGTTATTAAGTCGATCCAATCATACCAATGCGATATCAGCAGCAGAAAGGCTTGTTATTACACTAAGATACCTGGCATCTGGTGTTATCTTAAATTACCATTCTGTGGAGCTATATATTTAATGTTTCTCTTAGGATCGATATATTGTAACGTTCATGATAAATCAAAACTAAACATTACGCTGCTTATAGGGGGCCGTAGGGGGCCCTTGATCCCAGTCTGTTTACCTGTGATAGAATGAATGCTTGGGGATTACAGAACAAAACCAGTTAAATCTGGTGTGTTTCGCCCATTGTTAATTGAATGAAACACAACTTTTGTATTCTTTTTTTACTTTTTTTAATTTTCACGGAAGCATCTTTCTCCGGAATGAATCGGGTTTATACCAGTTCCAGCCAGGTTGCTCAGTGTTTAGTGCAGTAAGCTGATATGCTCGGAACTTGGCTCGAACAAGTTGAAACCGGTTTTTTACGTCAACATTTTCATTGATTGACAGCTGGTTGGTTGGTTGTTTCAGCTTATTGGCGCGTCCATTCTATTTACAGCTGGGGTTTGTGTTCTGCCATTTGAGTTTGTGCCGTTTATACGAGTTTAACCCGGTTTTTGAGACGAAGGAGGTACAGACGTACTGAAAACGTAATTTTGTCGTTTGAATGCAAATGACTAAAGCTGGCCTTGGGGCGGTGAAGAAAATTGAATGAATTGACCTTAAACATTCCTTTTCTCTTCCTACTTACATGGTCACGGTCTAGCAGGTACATTTTGACATTGATACTAATGTAGGCTGAGTCTCTCAATCCAAGTTCAAGCCAATGTCTCAATGGGGTCACCCTATGGGATTCACATATCCGAACTACGCGAGAAGCGACCGGAAACGGCCGAGATTTGAATCCATGACCAGGTGAAAGTGTAAGAGCTTTTCATTAAAGACTTCCACTCGACCTTGAAACTTTTCCGCTGTTATTCACTTGAATACTCTATTTGGTCAATGGCTCTTAGAAAACGTAAACGTTGTAAATTACCGACTAGTTGACTTTCAGCTTTTTATTTTGACTTTTTTTAGCGTACAGAACCTAAACTATCAGTTTACGCTTCACTTTTTGTGTGTTTTACTTTAGCGTAACTTATTCACTCAAGTCGTATCCAAGTGGAACGAGACTAAAATACGAAACTGACATCGAAACCGAACACTTTGACCTTATTTCATAATTTCCAAAAGTCAAAAGACAATTTATGTATCGCCAAGTATCCAGTTTCTGGAAGCTTTTCGGTCTGGTTTTAACTTGTTAAATGGGAAACATTATACTTGTTTGTATTTGCAGTGAAGGCTTACATGTTTTATGGGTTTTATGCGCTACCTATTAATTCTGCTGGGTTGTACACAATGCTTATCCTGAATTCCGGTTTTACAGATTAGCCTCTTGTCAGTTAAATGCTGCCGTTCAAATTACGATTGCCTTTAGAATGACATGAGCTGGAAAAAGTTTATATTGCTCTTTAAATCAAACTTATGAAATGATTGACATTTTTTCCTCTCGACACGTAAATTAGAACTTATTTATTTGAATCTTTTGGATGTGACTAGTTTTAGGCTTAAAAACAATGCAGATTCGCCATGTTTAATAAATTTCATATTACTATCTTTGTTTCTGTTTTAAAGCCGATAGACTAAACCTATATTTATTTCCATTTCAACGTAAACCAGTTTGTTTTACAATGAACTAAGTTTTTACTTGTTTCGTAATCAATTTACGTAACATACAGTGAGATTTTACAATTCCGAATCGAAAAAAATATTTTGGACAAAGTGAAAACAAAACGCAGAATTTCCTAACCAATCAATTTGACAGAACAAATGGATTGGGATCTATTTTGCGTGACTCATTTGGGCTTCATATTTAACTTATGTTGAAGAATTGCTATAGAACAAGCCAACTTTGAAATGATTAGTCTTTCAACTCCTCTCAAACGGTTTCCCAGGTCAGTGCAAAAAAATGACATTTTCTCGTTTGACATTTGTGTGAAGTATACATACATATATACATTTGTAATTAAGACATCTATCAACCCGAGAAAAACGCTAGCGGCAATTTTACAAAAAATAAGTGCTCCAGCACTAAAGAAGATTACAAATTCTTCTCTTATCGGTTTAAAATGCGCACACTTAAAGTGGCATGATATGTACCAACCCCGTTTAAACAAAGTATCGGCTATTTTTCTAAGAAGTACAACTTAGAGGCCCTTTAGTGCTACGAGTTTCGATAATGCACCTTAATGTATTGATTTGAACTAACTTTAGGGTCTCGTATATGTGGGAACCAACAACTGGGGATCAACTTCTTGATTTACAATGTATAATGCTATTTTTGAAAATAAAGTCCCACTGGTACTGGGACATTAGCAATCATGATATTTTTTACAAGCAAAAGCTATAAAGATATTTTTTTATAATTGTCTTTGGTAAGTCGCCATTGACTTATAAACTTTAGAAGTTGTTCGACTTCACGTGAGTGTTTGGTGGAAAGTTAAGAACAGAAATAGTATATCTGAGAAAGAATTCAATTGGTAGCCCGTGTACATCCAATGATTTAGTCCCTTGCCAAATCGTGTCAAGGGGATTCTGATACACGCCTTTGTTCCCTTACATCGGTTTATTTGAAATAAGGATGTAGGCTTACCTGGCTCGTCTGAGATGTGTAAAGTTACTGTATCGAGGCATAAAGTCTACAATGGGAGAATATGCACTCACTATCCATTTGTTGGCCTGTCCACAATCATAATATGGTCGGGTGAATAAAACGGGTAGGGCAATTCCGGTATCCGCTGCTCCGGGAGAAGCAGGACCGAAAAACGCCATGGCTTCGTACTCCTTTTTAACAAAAGTTCCCGTAACGTTAGAATATTTTACTCCAACACTATATGTGAATTTGGTAACAGTGTCTATCTTAGCATCCCGATCCGGCATCCATTTGTATTTCTGAGTGGTATCCGTATACCAAGGGTTCATTTTGAAAGATTCGTGGGTGTAATTGTTACCATATCCCGCAGCAATATCCCTAACCATGGCCACCGTCTTAGTGGGTTCCCTTAACCAATTCTCCGGATCACGGTAGTCATCCCATCGCCAGGCTTTCGGGCCAAACAATGGCAAAGTGTAATTGAATGGCATAGCGGTGAACCAGTTGGGATAAGAACAATTGTAGTCAAAAAACACAGCACTGCCGTTGATCATATTAGGGTTGGCGTTCACGTCTGCTACAGCACTCATGTAGAAATATTGCCAATCGGGCTGGTAGCGAAATTCTTCCGTTTGGTTCAGTTGCTGAAAAATGTAACTGTAGAAGAAAGCTCTGTTGAGCGCCATATTGTGAAGATGAACGAGTGTGGTTCGATTTCTGTACCAAGTTCGGGTCGGTAGGTGGTTAAATTGTGGCTTCTGTGAGACCGCCTCATCGGGAAACATTAAATCTTCCTTCTGTTTTGTTTTGCAATTCTGAGCGTTGACAGAAACGAACTTTTGGTCGATTTCGTCAAAGTTATCCCATTCCATCCATCGATACGGGTCTAAAGACACCATTCGTCCACAAAGAACAACTATCAGTAGTACGCCGAGGATATCGCCGATCATGATTGCGGATAGATAAATCACTGAGTTAAACAAATTACATGGTCTTGAACTCACAGAGATTAGTTCCTCTCTTATGACAAACGATTGATTATTACAGCATGGACAATATCTTTTATATTGCACATCTTGCTCCGGCTTGGTGGTTCTGTAATATGCAGTCTGGGCCTTGTAAACACTCGGTAGGCGGCCGTGTGTCGAAGGCAGAAATATGTAGGCGACCTTTTCTCAAAATCCGCCACACGTCAGGCTACCTAACCAAGCTTTTTTTTCAAACCTCGATGAAACGGGAGACGTTTAACCTGTTAACTCTAACCAAATAAAGCCTGTCTAAGCTTTGGTCGAATAGTTTTGAAACTTAAAGAAAGCTTACATAGTTATAATGAACAACTTACTGCATATAGAACTAAGATGTTCCTTGTCGTTGACTTCTGTCGACTGCGAGCCGACGAAAGTAACGCATGCCATTAGTCACAAAGTCTTTTCATCTTTACAGCATTGTAGGTTATCGGAACTGCGCCTTTAAACCTCTCTAAATTACTTTCAAATGTATGTAAACCATTAGATATGCACATGTGGTCGGGAATAAAATTAATGAAAATCCAAAAGGTTTTTCTTTTTCATGCAGTCTTAAAAAAGAATTTATGCTCAGCGATGCAAATCATTTCTGTCAACTGGTCCGTTGAAGAGTTATGATAACACATTATAACGCTGAGTAATCCGTTGACCTAATTTAAGAAAAAAAATTAGAAAAACTTTCCATCCTTGCACACAACGTGAAAATAAAAATATTTACTCTCGACTTATGCTATGCATGTTACGGCCTATCTCTACGCTCAGGAGGGCCAAGACCTCCCGGGGCCAAATCACAGTCGTGGATTAGCAAGCTTCCCTTCGTTTAAGCCACAAGCTTTGAATGTGTCGGCTAGGAAAAAGAGACACTTTTTCGAAAAATAAATAAAAATGAGCTACAGATTCAGAGGGAAGGTGTGACGGATCCTCCCTTAATTCAGTCTTAACAATGAACGGTCTGCTCAGTATCGAGTTTAAATACTGTGCATATAACTACACCAGAAATTGTGTGTTAACTCATCCTTCAGTTTTCTTTGATGATTGTCGTCAACCAGTTTGAAAAGTGATATTACCCAGAGGCAAAACATTTTTAAATATGCAAATGAGGCTATATAGCCGTCTGTTTGTCCCTCGTGATATCTCATGTGCGCAGCTTCGCGAAAAATGGGAGGAGTTCGAAAGGACAGTCTATAAATAGAAATGAACCGATTTCCTCTGGTCTTACATCTTTACTAGCCTTGTATTACTATGCTGCGGACTAATTCAATAATATTAAATGTCTACAGGTACCTTGTTATTTATGTTTGGATATCTATGGTCGGTACCACGTGTAAATGTCAGAAATTATCAAATAACGGAGTAAGACCTTTACTTTAGTGAAGTAGCTGCGGACCTCTATAGATCTCTATTGGTAAATGAGACAAACGAGGCTCTCTCCATATTGTCATTGTGTATTGTATCTTACAATAATACAGGGATATATATTTGTAGACGTTAAAAACGATAAAATGTCATGAAATACCACAGCTTTTTAAGAGAGTCCCAAATAAGAAAACTTTTTTTAAATTTCTGAAGGTTTAAACAACATGGCTAGCAAGTCTTTTAGAGCCAAAATCCCAATATAGAACAATGTATGTAGAAAAGGGTTCGGTTGCATAAAGGTGTATTAAGTTTATGTCTGACAACAATGCGAGGTCATAATTAAATTGTTTTGTGATGTGACATATTTACGCCTGACTTAAAGGCCCACTTGCCGCCGTAGCCTGTTTAAATTTGCTAAGAAAACCAATTTACATGAGCTTACTACGACTAATATAACTAAACTTAAACGTAGGGCACATAAAACATGTCTAGTTAGCTTTAGAATGTAGAAATGGGATGAAAAACAAACGAAGAATCGAAGCCTGATTACAACAACAACGATCAGTGTCGGTCAACTTTCGTGATGGATTACCCTCATTTCAGGCCTTTTTATCTGTGGTTTACACTCAAACAATAACCAGCAGGCTTTTCCAGTCGCTGTTAACCGATCGTCAGTCTGTATTTCTCAGATAAATAGGCCTACGTAAAATTACACTGTACCGTTAGTTCACTCACTGGACTGAAAGATAAAATCGCCAATAGGGGGCAGATCGGTTTGTTTACGTTCCGGGTACGTAACAATTCAAATTTTCAAATTCAAATTAAAAAAACAAAGTGACGCCCAAACTTTAAAATTTTGGTAAAAATAGAAAGTTCCTAACTTATATTGTCTGGGAAAAATACAGAATACGGTCTTTCTTTTTTAATGTAAACAATATTCCTGATTTTCGCGGCAAGTGTGCCTTTAATTAAGCTTAAGAATGCTCTAGTGGAGAGTTCCATACGCTTGCATTGTGCCTCCCAGAAATTTGTAGCAAATATTTCCATTAGGCTTTAAAAATAGAAACCTTGTGTTTATAGGGCTTGCAGGTTACTTGCGACATTTCGCGAGATCTGGTGACAGATGATGTTAAGGCCCGTTCTCACTATGCGATTTGTAGTAACGACATGTAGCATGCGATTAAAATATATGATTTTAATTGGTCGATATGATTTGTCAACCAATCAAATGCATCAATTTGAATCGCATGCTATAAGTGGGTACTACAAATCACACAGTGAGAACGGGCGTTTATGAGGAACATATTTGGTAACTTTGTAATTCCGTTTGACGTGCTTTGCCCCACAAGTAAGCGTCATGGTAAAACGCACAGCCACACAAGTAATGACTGCACCAGTGACAGGAAAAGTTGTACTAAAACTGACGTACTTCAATGGGTTGTCTTGGTTGCCAAAAATGGACCTAAACATTGTAATAAATCTATATGCAATATTTATCAAGAGTTCATGTTTCGTGGTGGATGAAGCCTTTTATAACAAGATGTTGTCTTTTAAACCTAACTGCAGGGCATGCCCTGACTGGGTGTGTATTTTAGGCGTTGTGTTAAGCTCGTGTAAACGGAGAGTGGCGAGTGAACCTTTAGGAATCGTATCTGTACATAAAACATAAACCATTGGTTTACTGGTGGACACCTGTGTGTGTAATGTTGAAATGAATGACCTAAAAACATGATTCACCCCAAAACAAATGGTATATTTAGGTGGTCTGAAAATTCGACCTATATTTCTTTTCCGTAAGACGATCGTATGTACGTGACAATACTTTTAGGGTCCCGTATTTCATGTAACCAGAAATTCCCGTTATTAACGGGTCAGGTGAAACGGTTAGACTGGGCATTTGTCCACAGTATTATTGCTCTACAGTTCAGCGAAACTAAGCTGAAAATCAACGGCATTATTTCAGAATCTGTGTGCAATTATATCATACAATCCAAGCACTTTTAATATTGAGGAGACAAAAGGATTGACGTGTCAAAACATACATGGGTTGGCCATAGTTTTAACCAACCACAATTCGCGTTACTTATACATGTCGGTAAAGATCAAACCAAACGTTCTGTGTTGATTTTCTCGACGGTACTCGACGAAGGTTGGAGGTTTCCTCTGGGCAAAGATCCCATTTTCAACTCCCACTAAACCTGGCAACGCGCACTATAAGTCAAACAAGGCATCGCAAACGATACAAATCCCCTCGAGTGCTAACACAAGAACTCTGATGAAAAATGGGGGGGTGGGGATGAAGTTTGGTCAGAACCCATTTAAAAATGAAGTTCCAAAAGCGGTGACGCGTTAGAGGTATTGCCATGCTGGACCAATAGATGATGTTTGGTCAGGATCCGTTCAGAAATGAAGTTGCAAGAGCGCTGACAAAGATTTTCTATAACAAGAGTTTTAGTAAACTCAACATACGCCCGCCGTGGCAAAGTCGAACCGCTACGATTAACAACTTTACGTTTAATATAACATTTGTTTTAATTTCATCCATTCGAATTTCTTGTTCACATTAGAAGTTTTTTTCTTCTGAATTTTATGAAGCTGTAACTAAATACCAGTACGTTATACATACTCTTATCTCTATTTAAACAGCCACAGTAGGTTATAGTACACATATATTATCTGTTCAGGTAATTTCAATCACATTTTAATAGCAAAAACTGAAATATTGTGGCTGTTTTGACATTGCTGTTATGTTCCATAATTGGGAAGGAGCAATCAATACAATTTAGCTTACAATTCTTGAATTTTAACAGTTTTGACTGGGACACTGTTCTATTGGACTTGGCTGTAAAAGTTTTATTACAAAGCAAACAATCTTCAGGCTGACCACTGATACAATGGTGTGTAAATATACAAACCTTGTGTACTACTCTGGTGGATGCCATTGTCCCCTTATCTCTATTTAAACAGCCACTCTGATAAATACCAGATGGGTAATAAAGTGGGGAAAATGGTATTTTTTTGTTATTATAGCGCACATTAAATTATCCAAGAAAACAGTCTCAGAATGTATAAATTAATTGCCTTCCAGTATTACTCTGGACCAAGTGTACTAAAAAAAGCATTGATATATATATTAATATATATATATTAAACATCAGGTACACATTTCTGATAAAAAAAAAACTCTTGAAAACAGACAAAAAATATGTGGACTGAAATCAAATTTGGTAAGCGACACATTATCTACCTATAAGGTATATATACTCTAAAAGAATTGGAGAGATTATATCAAAACGAAAGAAGTTCTGGAGCCAAAAGGGAATATTACATAATCCAATAGGGCTGCCATATAATGCAACATGTGATGTCAGAAATGGTACACGACACCTTATCTGCCCATAAAGTATATACTCTGAAAGAATCGTCAAGATCGGATCAAAACTCTTCAAGTTATGGAGCGAAGATATAGACTAAGACAGAATATTACATAATCCAATGTAGAAGTCATATTATGCAATCGACAATGTCCTAAATGGTTCATGACACATCTTCTACCCCTAAACTATATGTTGTAAAAATAATTGTAAAGATCTGATCAAAACTCTTCAAGTTATGGAGCGGAAGGGAACGAAGATATAGACTAAGACAGAATATTATATAATCCAATGTAATAGCCATATTATGCAATGGACAATGTTCTTAATGGTTCATGACACACCTTCTACCCCTAGAGTACATGTTGTAAAAAAAATTGTAAAGATCGGATCAAAACTCTTCAAGTTATGGAGCGGAAGGGAACGAAGATATAGACTAAGACAGAATACTACATAATCCAATGTAGAAGCCATATTATGCAATGGACAATGTTCTTAATGGTTCATGACACACCTTCTACCCCTAGAGTACATGTTGTAAAAAAATTTGTAAAGATCCGATCAAAACTCTTCAAGTTATGGAGCGGAAGGGAATCCGGGACGGACGGCCGGACGGACGGACGGACGGCGCTGGTGATACCATAATACGACCGACTTTTTTTAAGTCGGGCGTATAAAAAGTAACGCTGACCTTGACCTTGGCACCCTGAAACACGATCTGGTTCGAGGTATTCCCATGCTGGACCCATATAGGGAGTTTGGTCAGGATCCATTCAGAAATGAAGTTGCAAGAGTGATGACAAAGATTTTTTATAAATAGTAACGGTGAACTTGACCTTGACCTTGGCACCCTGAAACATGAACTTCTTCGAGGTATTCCTATGCTGGACTCATATATGAAGTTTGGTCAGGATCCGTTCAAAAATGAATTTGCAAGTGCGCTGACAAAGATTTTCTATAAATAGTAATGGTGACCTTGACCTTGACCGTGGCACCCTGAAACACGAACTCGTTCGAGGTATTCCTATGCTTGACTCATATATGAAGTTTGGTCCGAATCCGTTAAAAAATGAAGTCGCTAGAGCGCTGACAAAAGGTGAACATACGTACGTATGATTTTCTATTAATAGTAACGGTGACCTTGACCTTGGCACCCTGAAACATGAACTTGTTCGAGGTATTCCTATGCTGGACTCATATATGAAGTTTGGTCAGAATCCGTTCAAAAATGAAGTCGCTAGAGCGCTGACAAAGATTTTCTATAAATAGTAACTGTGACCTTGACCTTGACCTTGGCACCCTAAAAAACGAACTTGTTCGAGGTATTCCTATGCTGGACTCATATATGAAGTTTGGTCAGAATCCGTTCAAAAATGAAGTCGCTAGAGTGATGACAAAAGGTGAACATACGTACGTACGTACGTACGTACAAACGCAACGCTATATCCCTCCCCGACTTTCGTCGCGAGGGGATAATAAAGAGTAAAACATCAACCAATCAATCAACCAAGACGAGTCAGGGCGATACGAGAAATCTACATCAGCGAGCTTGTGTCTATTATAGAAGTCAATCAACCAACCAATGGCATTCTCCCTGGAGAAAGGAAGAGACAGAGGTTTGAAACATTTTAAACAAGAAATTCTTTAAAGAGCTTGTTATTTGGGATACATATATTTTCAAATCGTTAAAGCATCGGTCATGCCACCTGCAATGGTCTAAAATAAACCATTTATGCAGGATAACGCCACCTGACGTAAAATATTGTACATGTTTACTAGGTAACCCCACGTGACGTAAAATACTGCACATTTATACAGGGTAACGTCACCTAACGTCAAATGCTGTATACATGTACGTAGACAGGTAACGCTACGTGACGTCAAATACTGTTCATTCAAACAGGGTAACGTCAAATGCAAATTTTATAAGTAAATGCAACTGCCTTTGTTTTAGCATTCAAAGTTTCTTTGTCGTACTTTTTAGGCATGTTTTTGAGCGGCCATACAAAACATTCCTTGAGCGTCGGAGTTTGTGTTTACCGACTTTTCATCCTCTGTCATATTGTATTCTTTCCAAACATCAATTGAAAATCCCATGTCTGTAAAAACCCTTTTTATTTCGTCCGCCGTTTGGCAAACCGCGTGGTATTTCGATTGACCAAATTTATAGAAGTTGCATGACAGGACTCCGTTCATGACAACCCAGCCGCCAGGTTTCACCAGGGACACCATGTTCTTGGCGGCTTGCCTGTAAGCATCAGTTGTGGCTCCCTGTGCCACTTCGAGGCAGAGTCCGGATGATACGCAATCAAACTGCGGGAAGATACAAGGATACAGCGGGTTATCCAACATCATATCACAGAACAGAATCCCCTTGACACGTTTTTTCAAGTCCCGCTCCAGATCAGACCAGTTTTCTCTGAAATTAAAAGAATTGACCAGGTTATACCTAAAAATAGATTGATTGATTGATTGATTGGTATTTTACGCCGCGCTCAAGATTATTTGTATTTATTTATTCACCTCTTACATATTATGAAACGGAGTGCAAAAAAATGATTTACAGAAGCGGGATGAAAGCTTCAGGGAGCTTGTTCTATCCCTGAAGTACAAAAAAATGAAAATAGATATGGCATATCTTATAGGTGAGAATAGTATACAATTATATTTTTACAAGTGCAACAGATTAGTGCTTTAGTTTCCAATCATAGAAATCAGATGTGATTTAAGTTTAGATTTAAATAATGGCGACGAAGAAATAGTTTTAAATGAATTCGGTAATTTGTTCCACTCTCTGGGGCCTGCAGATTTGAAAATATAGAATGACAATTTCACTTTTATTGTGGGAGAAAACCGTGCTCTATGCCCGGAGGAAACCAACAACCTTCCGTTGGTTACTGGCAACTATCCCACATAGGTCGTTCGAGTGAAAACCCAGTCAGAAAATTTTCCAATTTTTTGGACTGAGTGGGATTCGAACCCGCGACCCATTGGTGGAAGGCTGTTCGGATTGAGCGTCCAACGCTCTACCTACTGAGCCACGGAGGCCCCCCTAAAAATAGAATGAATAATTGATTGATTGTTAGGTGTTTTACGCCGCGCTCAAGATTATTTCACTTCTATGGCGGCGTTGCCAGTTTTATTGTGGGAGGAAACCGGGCTCTATGAGAATGAATAAAAAGCAATTGAGAAATTTCAAAGATAACTGGCGGTTGAATTTACGGTTGATTAATATCCAACGCTGCTCTCAATCACATTTTACTCATTGACCTATATGATGGCGGTAACATGTTTAGTGATGAAGGAAACTGGGCTGTGAGCCTGAAAGAAATCTAGCAAAGTGTCGTTCGCCTCCTCTCCGCATTATTTTAACTGAAAGCTTTAAGCTATTGTGGTGACATTTTATGTCAAACTATGATGATGTACATATCAAGTTAGCGTATGGTTTCCCTTTTAAGTCCCCCACAGACGGAGCCGAAGGAGGCTATAGGTTTGCGTTCGTCCGTCCGTCAGTCAGTCCATCCGGCAATCAGCTTTCCGGACTTTCCTGAAAGATTGTGGTGAAATTTTATGTTTGAGTCTCCAATGTTGAGTTACAGATCAAGATTAGTTTGTTCTACTCTGCTTATTTTAACGGAAATTGCGGCTCATGGAAATCGAAATTTTCATGAAAATTTCTACTTTCCAAAGTTTTTTCTAAAGGCTTTCCGACATTGTGCTGGTATGGTATATTTCTGTCCACCATGATGAGTTACAGACAGAGTTTCGTTCGTTCTGTTTATTTTTACAAAAGTTATCGCTCTTTGACCGCGAAATTTTGATACACATTTCAGGTTTTCGGACTTTTTTCAAAACATTATGAGATAGTATATATTTGAGTCTACCGCGATGAATTACAGATTACAGTTTGTTCTGTTCCGTTAATTTTACTGAAATGGCCGCTGTTCAAATTTTCATACAAATGACAGTTTTTGGGGGATTTTTTTAAAGCTTCCAGGGAATGTCCTTTGATCTTATATTTGAGTGTACCGTGATGAGGTACAAATCCCTATCTTCCGCGATTGGAATTTTTTGCGGAAATTACAAAAATGCGCATTCAACTTCCGGCAGGGGTTTATGTATATTGCTATGCAATACATTTTCGAGGTGTTTGTTATTTTAAAGCGAAACTAGGTTAAAAGTTTTATGAAAAACTAAATTGATTCTGTCTACCCAATTATCCCCCCTTATCTTATTCCAAAATGGAACACCACATTATCAATTTCAAGGTCGAGAGAATATGATTGTCACTAATTTTTGGGGCTAACATGTAGAGTCATTCTACTCGTGCCTCGGACAAATCCCCAAGGTGAGGAAATCTCGTATGTTCATTGGGAGTTTTTTTTTTTTTGCAATGAACATCTCTACTTGTATTTAGATTCTTTCAATCTAAAATAGAGATTGATCCTTCTGCCATTCGTTGAGATATCAACTCTGAAACGATTGAGTGACATGTTGCTTGAACAAAGGGATGCCACTGCTGTCGACGTCCTTAAAATTGTAAACAACGACACGTGACACTGATAGTTGACTCGGTTGTGTAGAGAGATATCCGATATAATTCTGGTAGGTAACGTTTAAGCCGCCGATAACCTGTTTTGTTATATTGATTGCTACTCTCCTAATACATATAAAATACCTTGAAATACCTTGAAGTCCATATCATATTTTGCCTTGACATCCATGGGCGCTGCCATCTTGTTTTAGAATGTATATATGAGCTGATGTAGTGCCGATTATATTTTTGATTTTTAACAAGTATTTCTGCCCAAAGGCCTTGCGATACAGGTTATTATTGTAGGGTTACATGTTTGGGAACAGTATAGAAGAGAGAATTAAATATCTACACATTATAAATTCTCAGTAAGATTCTTACAGTTTACTATGCGCGAAAATGGAGTGCGACGGTTCTCGAGCCATGTCTCGTGTTGAAGATCTCGTAGAATGGCACGAGAACTCGATTGAGATTCTTTCTCAATCTGGTTTTTATGAATCCGAGTTCCCTTTCAAGGAAAACTATATAACATTTATTCACATATACTTACTGTGGGTTATTTCGTTCACAGACATGTTTGAAGAAGTGGGAAAGATCCAAAGCTTGGTTATCTTTGGTTAGCCAATGGTAGAGAGCCTCTCTGTTTGTTGGACCATAATCACTGAAGTAGATATTGGAGAAATGACGGGCAGCACTGACTATGTTGTATACAACTGGACCAGTTCCAAAGTCCAGTAAAGTGTCTCCGCGAATTTGACCTGGTGAAGAAAATGGTCATTTAGAAGTTTAGATTTTTTATTTAATGAATTTGTAAAAACCCCAGCGACTACTATGTCAATCAGGAGCTAAATCCAGCAATTAACGTTTTTTGAGAGTAGAAGTTCAATTGTGTAGCTACGTTTACAGAGCGTGGGGTATTTGTAGTTTCACCTAGTTAAATTTACGAGAAGGTTATTGGGGTCTCCGTAGCTCAGTAATGCAGCGACACCTACAGTTAGGGGGTCTCCGTAGCTCAGTAATGCAGCGACACTTACAGTTAGGGGGTCTCCGTAGCTCAGTAATGCAGCGACACCTACAGTTAGGGGGTCTCCGTAGCTCAGTAATGCAGCGACACTTACAGTTAGAGGGTCTCCGTAGCTCAGTAATGCAGCGACACTTACAGTTTGGGGGTCTCCGTAGCTCAGCAATGCAGCGACACATACAGTTTGGGGGTCTCCGTAGCTCAGTAACGCAGCGACACTTACAGTTTGGGGGTCTCCGTAGCTCAGTAATGCAGCGACACTTACAGTTAGAGGGTCTCCGTAGCTCAGTAATGCAGCGACACTTACAGTTAGGGGGTCTCCGTAGCTCAGTAATGCAGCGACACCTAAAGTTTGGGGGTCTCCGTAGCTCAGTAATGCAGCGACACTTACAGTTAGGGGGTATCCGTAGCTCAGTAATGCAGCGACACTTATAGTTAAGGGGTCTCCGTAGCTCAGCAATACAGCGACATTTACAGTTAGGGGGTCTCCGTAGCTCAGTAATGCAGCGACACTTACAGTTAGGGGGTCTCCGAAGCTCAGTAATGCAGGAACACTTGCATTTAAACTTTAATGAGGTTTAAAAGACATTAGGCCTAATTTATTCTAGTCGTTGACTGCGATAAATGCGCTTTCCCGCGCGGGTACCTATAAGAAATCTAATTTTCAGTTTTAAATAAAAAATATACAAACTGATAGATAAATACAAACGTTTGTCTTTTGGCACAAATGAGAGTTCCCAACTTCTAAATGTGGAAAATATAGAAAACCGTCTTTCTGCATTTTCACGACGAGTAAGCCATAAAAGGTTGTCTCCCCTTAAAACTATAGCCGACTGGGGTCTCCGTCAAACAGGTAGCTAACTGAGGAAGGTCTACAGCAAGGTGCCAGATAAAAACTTTGTCGTTTAAATGAACTTACTATCTAAATTATACTGAAGAGTCAAAAAAAGGTTCAACTGATTCCAAAATACGTTTCCAATAGATTTAGACAGGTTTCTGAAAGGAATTCTCATAGATTTTGTTTGCATAGTTTAAGTGGGATATTAACACATAAACCTGTGCAAACCTGGAAACTGCATTTCTATTGGTGTAGTCACGTCACATAAACCAATCATGATACTTCCTGGATGTGCACACATATAGGTGACGTCGTCCCACTTGACCTGTGCATGTGAATAACCATGCAGAATTCCTTTTAGTGAAGTCACAAAATAACAATAAGCAGAAAAGTTAATATTTTCGGAAAAGTTAAAACAAATATTGTCTACATATTTTTACTTGCAGAGGAATGCAGAAGAACTAAAGGCATAAGCATTAAGCACATTCCAAAACTGTCCTAAAATATAAAACATTTCCACGAATGTAGGTTATGACCTTTGACCTCTCTGAACATAGTTGTTAGGCCAGTGGGAGCCTTCGCTATAGGCCTGTCAAGATCTCCCTGCACTATACCAGCCCAGTCAGTTCTTACCAGTATTGTAAATATCAGAGAGGGCATCCAGAACGAAAACCCGCATCCGCTGCTGTCCTTTAGGGCCTTGAATCGACCCGAACATCGTGGCTTGGTAACCCTCGGCGTCAAACGCTGAATAGTCGTCGATTTCCTGGGCCGACATACTGATATTTGACAAGTCTAAGTTTAAAGCAAACCGGCCTGCGTTTCAGAGTAGCTGGCGAGTTCCGACTTCTCGACGAGGTGAACGCGGTCTCAATATTCAGTCTTTACGCCTAGCTCGTCGCTGTTATCACACAACAGTTCCAATCGTGCGTGACTATGCACCCAAATGGACAATTTAAAGTTTGAAAGTTTCACGCTGGCCGTTCACCTTTGCAACGGTTGGACAGGAAAGGATTTCTGAAGGTCGCGTAAAAATGGGGTGATTGTCCAACTGAAGTGACTTCAATACTAGGTCATGCTGCCATAACGGCATATCCAGCCGACATCCTGGTTAACGTGATAAAGCATCAGGTCATGGGTGACCCAGTTTCTGTTTTAAGCGTATAAGAGTGAAATACAAACAAATATGGCCTTGAATTTATTATCAGTCGTCAGTCTTCTTAAAGTGTCATTATGTCAAGTGTCGCTTGATTAATTGATGCTTTACGCCGCACTTGTATATCGGCGTTGCCAAGCTTAATGGGGGAAGACCTGGAGCCTGTTTCACAAAGCGGCGTAGATGTATTTTTTTGCGTAACTTTCTTACTAACGTATCTCTACAGTATGGGTTGCTATAGCAGTTACGTGAAAACTTACGCTACGCCGCTTTGTGAAACAGGCCCCAGGAGCCTGTATAGGTTGCGAAGGCATTTACGTAAAAACTTACGCTACACCGCTTGTAAAACAGGCTCCTGGCCCTTACCTAGCCGCACAGATGTGTCTCATCCTGTGGACTTACTTGCCCGTAGGAAACCCCCTCACCTTCGGCGAATACCAGGCAACTCTTCCACATGTACAGGGGCGAGTCGCTCGCGTCGATGTAAGTGTCTCGTCGATATGTAGCGGGTTCTAATCCCATCCCTGTGTGTCTTATTAGTGACATGAGTGAAAATTTTGTATTTCCACTGTTCTTTGATGTTATCTGAATTTGACACCAGTCTTCTGTATATTTTAGAAAATGCATTTTTTAGCAATGATACTTTATAATATAATGGTCATAAAAAGTAATTTTGGATTATATCGATCAACCTAGGAATGGCCACGTCTTATTGGTTGGTTTGGGTCTGACGCTCTAAAGAACGTGGGAGGCCTCGGTGGCTCAATCGGTTAGAGTAATCGTCCCTCAGCCCCACACAGACTTCCATCTATGAGGCGCGGGTTCGAAACACACTCAGACCAAATAAAAATTGAAAAATTTCTGAGTACATTTTTCACTCGGTCGCCGTATGTCGAAGAGTTGCCAGGTACTCACCGAAGGTCGGGGTTTTCCATCGGGCAATGAGCCAGGTTTCCATTGCTAAGAGATTTAAGCTCGAATGGCCGATTTTGGTGATTCGTCCGCTAAACGGTCACATGGCCACCATTACGCTAATTGTATATCTTCATAAAATATATAGTTTCCGAGCACCAGCGAACAGCTGAGCATTGCGTTTTATTTTAGGCCTACCTCTTCTCATTCAAAAGGACCTAAAATAATGTTAGTTATATGGCTGAATGGGAGTTGCAGACTTCGTCAAAATCATCACGGATTCAGATTCAATTTTGGGGATTTGAATCTGTAGGGGATTATATTTTTCATGAAAATACGTTTTAACCGATATTCTTTAGGGCCAGAGAAGGAAACTTGTTAATCAAATCTGGGATAAAATATTTGACCGAGAAGACCGTTTGGTTTAAAAAGCGGGTTCTGTGGTTAAGGTGGACCGTGTAGTATTCTCGTTATTTTGGGATTACACTTTCTTGAAAATATGGTAGAAATTCTTCGCCCGAAACGGGAATCGAACCCGCGTCCCAGAGTATGGCATCCATCGCCAGCACTAAATGCCGGCTGCCTTATCCATTCAGCCAACCGGCCTCCAACCGACCGTGTAGCCTATCGTTGTTGATCGGTTCTGATCGTGGTCTCCTCATAACTTTTTTCAGTGTTTTCACTTATATTTCAAACTATAGTCAGGGTTTCTACCTGACTACAAAATGAATATTTTTGCTTACTGATGGCTGTTCTTTCCGTGAGGTCGACAAACTGTCCAAGTTTCAAATGCAACCCTTTCCATGAGCCCAACTCACTATTGAAGTATCAAAGTGATACGACATACATTATGTAGCGTTCCCAAGTTATATTGAGCAGACAACACATTATGCATTGAGAACAAGGTAAATTGACTGCGGCGCCCGGCGTAACATACTCCGGATCCTAAAAAGCAATCGCATCCGTCCTTGGCTTTCCAAGAACTCAACACACTATTGAAGTGTTTCCTGTGTAACATTTGCAGAATCCTAAAAAGCAATCCCATCCGTCCTTTCGGATCTCGACACGTTACTCAAGTTTTTAGTGAGGCTACGAAGCGCTCTCAAAATTCCGCGTACAAGAAATGCAGTCCTGGGCAATAATGATATCCTTTAAAGATAAAGACCACTATATATCTACGATATGCAAACAGGTAATCGAAGACGGATTGAAGATGATTGTCAATCAAATCAGGACGGATTAATTCTCTAGAAATACAAAGGGATTATCGTCGATAACAACCTTCAAAGTGCTTAAAACATTTCACGTCAATTACCTCCAGTGACCATCAAGCTAATAAAAACAGACAGAAGTATGTCCTTTCAGTGGCTTATCTGTGTAGCCATTTTTCCGTTGTAGGATGACGTGATGTTGGTGTAGCTATTTTTAGATCAATAATGACATATTTTTACCGCTCTCTAATGTATAATGGTAGATTTAGGTCAAAAAAAAACATGGCGACAAACTTGAAGTGGGAAGATTGTCTCCGAATATATAGGTCAGTATGCAACCTCACGCCATTGCTTAGCCAGCCATTGGCTAAATTGCATCACATGACTATTCTATAACGCACTTAAATTTTTATTCAACAATAATTGGATAAAACTAATGAAAAAATGGTGGCGGCCTTGTGAATGGCCTATGGAGCTTATTCTCTATTGTAACGCCACCTTCAAATGTCAATTATTCGCTTACAAGGGGATAAAACATACATTGGACAGTTGTTATGGACTAAATGAACTCTACTCTTTCCATCTAAACTAGTCTAAAGCTTAGATTTTCTTTCCCTTTAACAAAAATAAAAGACTTTCGGATTTTCTCATTTTTCGTTGCTCAAAAAGATTGCTGAGCAGACCGTGTGGGAACGCACATCCATCCGGGCAAACCTCTGCTGTTAAATGCCCGAATATGATCCAACTGAGCTTTCTAAATCCACCCCCCCCCCCCCTCTCTCTCTCTCTCTCTCTCTCTCTCTCCCTTTACGAGATAAGGTTGAAAGCAACGTTAAATCACTCACGTCACCTTACTCTATTTGGCATCCAATCGGTATAATACATGGGATTAGTCAAACTGAGAAAACATCTAACAGAAATACAAGTAAATTGGTGGCAACATAACCGGTTCATTTGACCCGTCTGGACGCTACAATAGGCACCATGGGTGGGGGGCATGTCTTTTCATGGCAGAACGGACGGTGACATTGACGAACAGAAACAACGGTAAAACTTTTAAGGTGAAGAATTACTTATGGATAACAACTTCTTGGTTTATTGGGTGACGACGTTTCGATGTAGTTCTTACAACGTTATCAAAGTTGACTTTGATACCGATGTGATTCTTCACCTTATTGTGACCTTCCAACTTCTAAATGCCATTGAAAGATTTGGTAAAACTTTTGGTATGTGAGAGCATACACAAATCGAATCACCTTGAATGGTTGGTGTTTTACGCCGCACTGAAGATTATTTCACTTCTATAGCAGCGTTCATAGGTTTAATACGGGGGGGGGGGGGGGGGGGGGGGCGTGTTCTTTGCCCGAATCTGGGATGAATATGAAAGGGATATGAAACGCCTTTGTTTTGCAGTCAGTCGACTGTTCGCCATATGTTGCTGGCTTATAAATAGGCATGCGCAGTCCATATATCAACGACATCGGTAAGCTTCTGAATGAATCGGAATACACAACACGGCTTTCGGCTATTCACGGAGCGGATCGGAATGCCGTCACGGGGTGTCTGACACGAACAATAGCGAGCCAAACAGCTGCCAGTCGACTGACTGCAAAACAAAGGCGTTTCATATCCCTTTCATATTCATCCCAGCCCGAATGAATCCCCCGACCATCATCGCCAGTCGGATTACATTCCTGGGCTTTGCTCGAGCAAAATCGAACGGAAACATTGTAAACAGACAAGTAATACGAAATACAAGATTCTCTCACCTTCTGGATTTGGCGACAGCACGAGTGCCATTCTACGAGATCTTCAACACAAGGCATGGCTCGAGAGCCGTCGCCCTTCGTTTTCGCGCATAGTGAACTGTAAGAAACCTACTGAGAATTTATAATGTGCATGATATTTAATTCTCTGTTCTATACTGTTCCCAAACATGTAACCCTACAATAATAATCTGTATCGCAAGACCTTTGGGCAGAAATACTTGTTAAAAATCAAAAATATAATCGGCACTACATCAGCTCACAAATACATTTTAAAACAAGAAGGCAGCGCCCATGGATGTCAAAGCAAAATATGATATGGATGAGGGAATAAGTTTCAAAGTACTTTACATGTATTAGGAGAGTAGTAATCAGTAGGATAACAAAACCGACCATCGGCGGCCTAAACGTTACCTACCAGAATTATATCGGATATCTCTCTGCACAACCGAGTCAACTATCAGTGTCACGCGTCGTTGTTTACAATTTTAAGGACGTCGACAGCTGCGGCCTCCCTTTGTGTTCGAGCAACATGTCACTCAATTGTTTTAGAGTTGATATCTCAACGAATGGCAGTAGGATAAATCTCTGTTTTAGATTGGCCATATCCCCAGATTCTGGTGACGCGAATATTGGCACTGTGCAGTCGGTTTTATAAAAATCTGTGCTACCTGGGATGAATATGATTTCTTATTAATTGACTGTGCAAGTTATTACCCGAAGACGACCTTCGCGGCCGGGTAATATCAGCAGACGAATCAAATTCGTATAACCCGGGCTGTATTGGCGAGTTCAAGTCATATTGGCCGAGTTCACGGAGTGCGGCTGAAAGACGCAATTAACATGTGACGTCCCAGAGTTTGGCAGAAGCAGACGGCAGATGTTGATATCAAAATGTATATACCATAGCCCGTTGTACAAGGTTTTATTGACAGGATATTATAGTGGGAAGAAAAAACTACTGTAAGTGAATCCGATTGCCGTTTTAGCACAGCGGAAGAGGAAGAAACTTCTCTACTGATCCAGGAACAAAAAAACACAGAGCACAAAAAAGGTCGGACGTCATTTTGTTTAGGGCATGCATGGGTTAAATGTTCAGTGGGCGACCTCCTGTTCAACTTGACAGCTTGCATTAAATTAACTTCTACAGTCTATTAATAAAAATATTATGAATCGAGTGTTTTCGTATTGCCTTCGTATTGGCCTTCGGGTGGTTGCATTGACCCTCGGCCCGCGGCCTCGGGCCAATACGGCCACCCTCAGGCCAATGCCAAGGCAATACGAAAACATTCGATTAATAACATATAATATTCACCCCAGGTGCTACATATTATGTTAGAAAGCACCAAATGTCATAAAGTACTTAAAGTGTCATGAGCTTTCAAAATGTTTATATTTTGACGTTAAATAAGATTGTTGAAATTATTGACTATTTTTCTCAAGACGTATCATTCAGAAGCTTTTTAGTGCTTTTAGTCTCGAAAATGTACGATTAAGTATTGTTTTGAACTAACTTTAGCTTAGAATGAATGAATGGTCGTCCCCGTTATTTAAATTTTGTTTACATTTCGAACACGTTTTCGGTTCGTACAGGTCACATACTGCATGGATTTTCCTCATTCCAACGCCAATCATTTAATTTTTCGATGGCCTTCAAAGCCTCTTACTGTGGTGACGATCAGAAATTATGATCAAAAGTGTGAATTTTGGCAGCTCATGCCACTTTAAGCTGTTGAAATTTGTTGAATTTCAGGCAAATGTATACACAACCCATGATAATTTAATTGAATTATTACACTCAAAACCACACTGGGTGGGACCAGTGGGGCATTTTACAAATCAGGTACAGTGTATAACCCAACCGGTTTAGGTTCAAGCTGTCATGGTTTTCTTCATTGTTTTATATTAAAATGCCGAATGGGGGTGGGGAGGGATGTAAGCGGGAGTCACGCAGCGCCCCGTCCCTCCTTCTTATAAAGGGCAGTACAGTCTTCCACTCCTACAACTCACGGCATAAGATCTCAAGGCTACTGACTGACCAGGAAGGTAACTTATTTTTGTGTTCGTTCTAAATCAAATCTCATCAATTTTAAAGTCACTTCTTTTTGCCAAATGAAATGTAAACTTGTAAAGTGACATGAAATGCCAAACATTTTCATAATTTTCATAAATTATGATTGTCACGACGATAAGAGGGGGAAAACTAAATAGTTAACGTTGGAATAAGGAAAATCTATACAGTCTGTAGCATGTGCGGACAGTAAACAATTTAAAGCTTAAATTACACGGGACGAACGTCCATTTTTTATATAGGTCTAAAATAGTACAAACACCGTTTTAACGCATGCGCATTTTTTAGACTAATAGCAATAAAAAGATTATAAATTTTACTTCGTCAGAAAACGATCGATCATTACACCATTTTGTTTCAGCGGAAAATATCATTTTGGCAGTTCATGTCACTTGAAGGTACAGAATTAGTGTAATAGATCTTTTGGTCCAACTATAGTAAGAAAACCAAGTTTGCTTCACACTCCCGATTTATCGATAAAACTATCCGGAGAATGGGTTTAAAAGGGCATGAGCTGCGAAAATGTATAAACTTTTGTTCTTTATAACAAACTTTGGAAACTGTGGGTCATTTAAGATCGATGGTCAAATCAGAAAGCTTTAAGGCATATATCAGTCTTGAGAAAGAACGTAAAGGTTTTAGGATGAATGTTGTGCCAATATCTTCACACGAAATGAGAACTGGATGTAGAAAATACACACAAAAAATTGTCGAAACTATGGCAAGCCGTTTCGGCCTATTTAGCATATCTTGAATTCATTTCCACATATGTGCAATTCAATTCCCGATATGTACATATCAGGAATTGAATTCCACATATGTGCAATTCATTTGCACATATGTGCAATTCAATTCCACATATCTGAAATAGCACTGAATTCTTGATATGTGGGTCGTGTATTTAACATATGTTGAATTCATTTCGACATATCTGAAATTCTATTTAACATATCTTGAAAGGCCCTTACATTCAACATATGTGCAATTCAATTCCACATGTCTGAAATTGCGCCGCGTTGTAGAAATCACAATCACCGCTCCCTGGGCGGAAGTAGAGAAGGCAATTATACACATGCGCACTGTCCCACAACAGGGCAGCGCCATGTTGAGAGAGGACAAATAAAGTTGGCGCGAAGTGAAAGGTGTGTTAACACACTCGGGGAGCATGCATTTTCTTTACTAAAGCAACCCGGTGAATGTAGGGCACATATCACAAAAATAAATGCAGATATCTTAAATAGACGTGTATTCAAGATATGTTGAATTCATTTCCACATATCTGGAAATGAATTCTTCATATCTGAAATGTCAATTTTTGATATGTGCAGCACATGATTATTTCCAGATATCTTAAAATGATTTTCACATATGTGAAAACGGCCTGCCATACGAAACTGCCTTTGTAACTAAAAAACTGGATATTGTACAATGCGCCGATAAGCATAGAAATCTTTTTTTCCTATAACCTAACAATATGCAATTGTCCTGTATTTTCAATGCCACGATCCGGCTTACGCCTACTGCTCTCTTGTTCAGTAATAAACTGTTTCAAGCAATGAAACGCAGTGCATTTATCCAAAAAATTCTAACCGTGTTTTTTTTTTTTTTTTTTTTCAGGCACGCTTTAACCTAAAGCCTAAACATGATAAAGTCTCCTGTAAAAGAAAACTTCAACTTTAATACGGATTACAACACGTTCGATTCAGATGCATTTTACAATTCTTTCTACAGTGATAATGTATCCAACAATAGCGATTTGTTACAATTCCGACTCGATACATTGTCGGAAATCTACAATTCGGGTAAGCTTGTCTTCGTTATTCGTTCGTACATCAGTTTTCAGAGGCATATATCTGTCAAAAAGTATCATTTTCTTTACGGACTGTATAACGAACATCACACAGTATTCAAGTTCGGTATCGGGCCAGAGCATATGCTCCGGCTCGTATTGTCCCGAACGATGTTGACGCCGACCGGACAGGCGAAAATCCCAGTCGGAACTCCCTTCGGCTATCTTCGCTCGCTACCGGTCGGCTTTGACACGCCTCGGGCAGTCTGCGCTTTTTATACGGCAAATCACCGTATTTTTGGGCTGAATAAAAATGGCGTCGAAAGTAAATATCAAAATGTTTTACTAACGACGAAAACAGAAAATAAAAATAATTATAAATTTATTAAATGCTAATATCATTTAGAAAGATATTTGTTAATATATTTTATTTAGCCCGGTAAACCACATGTTGTTGACAGACGCAGTTTCGGTACATATCAGGAATCTTCAAATACTTCAATTATATAACTGATCGAGGCTGAAGTTAACAAAGCGAGTGTTTCAGTCCCTTACATTGTCACGGGGACACTTTTGTGGGGCCCTCAAGGGGATTTGGGATTTGTACGCTTCACGGCTACCTATTTGGTCGCCATATTCAAAATGACCTGCAGTCTATCAGAGGGTATTTCACGCACGTAAATCCCCGAAGTTGCAGAGTGGCGAAAATCCCCGACCATTGCCTCGAATGGTGATGACGTCAACCGTACTGTCTCGAATGATGCGGAGGGCAACCACACTCAAGCAGAAATTGCCGCGAATGGTGTTGACGCCGACCGGACAAGCGAAATTTCAAAATCCTTGACGATTGCCTCGAATGATGCAGACGGCAGCAACTCTAAAGCGAAAATCTCCGCGAATGCTGTTGACGCCAACCGGACAAGCAAAAATCCCCGACGATTGCCTCGAATGGTGTTTACGCCGACCGTAGCAAGGAAAATCCCCGACGATCGCCCGAATGAAATGCACTGAAAGATATATCCATAGGCCCTAAATGCTTAAATCATATATAAGTATATTTGTTTAGCCTGGTAAACCACATCTTGTGTAACACAAAGGAGACAGGTACATTATAACTGATCGAGGCTGAAACCCTTACATTATCACTTTTGTTGGGCCCTCAAGATATGGTGGATTGATTGATTGTTTGGTCTTTTACGCCGAGCTCAAGATTAATTCACTTATATGGCGGCGTTGCCAGTTTTATTGTGGGAGGAAACCGGGCTCTATGTCCGGAGGAAACCCACGACCTCCCGGTGGTAACTGACAACCATCCCACATAGGTCGTTCGAGTGAAAACCCAGTCCAATTTTCCAATTTTTTTGTTGTTGGACTGAGTGGGATTCGAACCTGCAACCCATTGGTGGAAGGCTGTTCGGCTGTTCTACCTACTGAGCCACGGAGGCCCCCTCAAGATATGGAAAGTGTTCGTTTCGCGGCTACTGTTTGGTTGCACACTCAAATGAACTGCACAGTCTGTCAGAGGGTATTTCATATACTAAAAAGGACCTCGGTGGCTCAGTAGGTAGAGCGTTGGACGCTCATTGATTTTAAAATCAATTTTTATCTATTTGTTTTTATTTTGACTGATTGATTTGGAAATAAACCAGTATATCAGTAAAACAGGACCACGTGACTTTATCTTGCAGGTAAAATAAAGGGAGACAATCTGCTGGATCTGGGAACTGGACCCACCATCTATAACTTAGTGAGCGCAGCCAGGCACGTCCCCAATATCTACCTCAGCGATTTTTGTGAAAATAACCGGGAATCACTTTGGCGATGGTTGACCAATGATCCTCGGGCTCATGACTTGAGCCATTTCTTTCAATATATTGACCAGAAGGAAGGACTCGGGTAGGTTGACCTTTATTATAATATCATTGATAGCTCCAGGGGCCTGTTTCATGAACACAGGAAATAATCTTGGGTGCGGCGTAAAACATCAATCAATCAGCCGAAATCGCGCCAAAACTGCTAAACCATAATAAACCACTTCTACAACGGAGTGAAATTTTTCTTTAAGGTGGAAACCTTTTCACCGTAGGGTTAATAATTTCTTTGTGAATTGACAGTTTACATGCGAAATTCGTGATTTTCTATAAACTACAGAAGACAACGTTTAAAAACGTAATTCCTACTGGTGTAACATTCCAATAACAGTAAAAAAACACCGTAACTATCAAATTCCAAGAGGTCTATTCTGTTTTTATTTATTTTAATAACTTACCTTGAAAGTCCAAAACAATCTATCAATGACTGCTCAATGACTCCGCTATATGGTTGGCATAGCAACCCATCAGCCAATCTCTTATTATTATTCAATTAGAATCAGCTACCTCTTCTAACTCGTTATTTTACTGTTTCACAGTGAACCGTTATCCATTCTACAAGATGACATGCGCAGTCGAATCAGAGGAATCTTCCATTGTGATATGACGAAAAAGAATCCCCTTTATCCCTCTATATTCCCACAATTTGACGTCATCAGTACAAGCTTATGTTTATGCTGCGTTCCGACATCTACGAGGGAGGCGTATGAATCTGCGGTGAAAAATGTCGCAAGTTTGCTCAAAGATGGCGGCTGGATTATCTATATCGACGTTTTAAATGAAACTTTCTATCAGTTTGGTGAACAAAAGTATACAGCTGTAACGCTGGATAAAGAGTTTATCGTTAACACGTTCCGAAAAGCCGACTTACACGTTGACTTTTGGAAACATCAGAGTTTGAGTTCAGAAGAATCAAACGGTAACCCTGTATCCGATCACAGCGGAATGTTTTGTCTTACTGCGCAGAAAAAAGAATCTGTGAAATAGTTGAATAGAAGCTGTATTTTATATTTTATATTTCCAAAATAGCACATTGTATTACTTTTGAGTAACGTACATATACTGGTGAAATCATGCGTAAAAAAATATCAACGTAACTATACATGTAATAAAACGATGCAACAGTAATACTAAAGTTATTTTTATTGTGTCTTTGTTCGAATAGTTTATGGGTTTTTTTTTTCTTTCGACAGTGTAAATATTACACCACCGAAGCTATCAGTTGCGTTTTTTGTCAGTTGACAGTCAGTAAAAATATTTATATCGCGTAGACACGCTTCGAAGTGAAGCGTGTCGCTGCAAAGTAATTAACAAAGCGTCTCTTTTACTCCTCAAAACCCTAATTGTTTTCAGTGACGTCATTAAGCTTTCGGCCTCGAGAGTCGCTACTCACCGGTGCAAAGGGGGGGGGGGGGGGGGGGGCAATGGTCATGTGACAAACTCATCTTTGTCCCCCGTTGTGGTTCATGTCAGTGGGGACGATATGCGGGATCCCAGTGACCAACGGAGTGGATTGCAGCGCCCTACAACTGGGATGGAAGGGGGTGATATGCGGGATTCCAGTGAATATCCCCGAAAGGTCCTACAATCGCCAAAAACTTCCTTTTACCAAAAATTACAAATTTAATCATTTAACATGTCATCACCCAAAATCATCGTACGAGATTCTCCCACCTTCGAGATCGGGATTTGTCAAAGCCAATGAATCAGGGGAAATGACGTTGCAAATATCGGCAATACGAACTGTATTTAACAATAGGCTACTATGTATAGGGTTTGTATTAAGAAAAATAGAGTGACGTATTTACAGGCAAATATTATACAAACAGTGGAAAGAAAACATATGTCAAAATGATTTACTTTTATAAACTGAGTTCCGAAATAGAAAGCTGTAATCCGAGAACTCCTAAAGTTCACTGGTATAGCAGTATACATGTATATAGATCCGATGATCAACAACTATAAATCCACAGAATAAAATCTTGGAAACACACTGGTAAACTCTTTGCCTTCATAAATGTACATATCAAATAACTGACTGTATCACGGACAAAAGTTATAGCAAGGGGGCCATCATCGTCGGAACCCACGATTAAAACTTACGCTCACGCTCACTTTAAAAGGTGAGCTTGTTGAGAATTTAACCCTGGGCATCCGAGGATGGGGATCCATTATCATTCTAAAGAAGAACATATTAAGAATTTGCATTCCAAATATAAAACATATATATTGAACATATATTTCACATTGCTTCTTTAGATAGACTCTCAGAAATTCCAGAATAATCCGACCATTACGCATGAACATAAATTTGCATAGCTCTATAAACTTGAAACATTTAAAGGGGCATGAGCTGCCAAAATGTTGATATTTTGACGTAAACACAGAATGTTGAAATTATCGGCTATTTTTCTCAAGACGTATAATTCAGAAGCTTTTTAGTACTTCTAGTCTCAAAAATGTACGATAAAGTATTGTTTTGAACTAACTTTGACTTAGAATGAATGAATGGTCGTCCCGGTTATTTAAATTTTGCTACTTTTCGAACACGTTTTCGGTTCGTACAGGGCACATACTGTATGGATTTTGCTCATTCCAACGCCAATCATTTAGTTTTTCGATGGCCTTCAAAGCCTCTTACTGTCGTGACGATTAGAAATTATGAAAAAAGTGTGAATTTCGGCAGCTCATGCCACTTTAAGCTACGAGAAAGGGGTGAGGACATTTAGGTCAACACTTCAATTGTGCTAATTAAGGAAACTATGTCACAGCTAATAATAGTTTTCGAGAAGGATCTGCAGACTTTTACAGGAAACACAAAAGATTTACGAAACAATCAAATAAGAAAATAGGACACTCTGTTATCTTTATAATTTGTTCATGCATTTAGATAAATGCATTTAGAATCCCGGAATGGACCAATTCCGGGATTCTAAATGCATTTGAAACACGGCATTGACGTCGGAATAAATAGCATTGGTAAAGTCCGTAACTCACACGAGTTGCAGATATGAAACAATATCGGAAGAAATCAAATTGCCGGGATGCATTTTGGAAGGTTTTGTTGCTTTAGAAATTAGCAAGACGGATACCCCTAAAACTTATCTATAGGCAACCTTTTGTATACTTCTTGGTATAAATTATGAACTATTACCGTACCATAATGTAGGCCTAATTCTGTTTCGACGCAATTTTCCCTATGTTAGGCAGCTCACGGCACTTCCAATCCGACTCGAATTTCCATTCGGATATTTCCAAAGTCCCAACATAATGAACCTGGTATCAAATTATAAAACAAGGGGGGAGGTAGGCCTAGACCTATAATGAATTCACTTTTGGTGAACTGGGTTTTGATGATGATATCCCAAGTGGCAACGACGACGATAACCAAGTTAGTATTGGTAACAGTGTTAGAAGTAATTAACTGTTTTAAAATAGTCGGACGAAAGAGGCCTATAATATAATAACACTGAAATACGTGGGCACAGAGGAAATCTTCTTGACTATAATAATCATGGAGACGAATTTCTAATTGTGATGGGCGGTTGGTGGGGGAAAGGGGGGGGGGGGGGGTACCCAATCATAGCTCGTGGTAATATTTTAAACCAAAACCCAGGAGCTAGTCGGTAGAATTTTCATGATTAAGCCTACTTTGAAATATGTTGACGGATCTTTCTCGAGTCCTCTTAAAGCCAAGGCTCAATCATGAATGTCCCCAAACTGTTAACTTTTGGTTCCCTTAATATTGAATAGTTTAGCAACCAAATCATTTAGAAGAATCTTTATCCCCAATCATCAACAAGTATGTAAATATTAGTGCAAAACAATCATATTTGCCAAATTTCGTCCACAAGGAACCCGTACCAAGATTATATGGTCAAAGGGAGATAATCATGTTATTACAATTGAGGTAACCCCGCCCACAGGCCGTGGAGGGGGTTCCCCAGGCTATATTTAATTTGACACGGAGACCAATCAAAAAGCCTGGGACTCCCTTAGCCGACATAAAAAGCCATTATCCAGCGTCCAGTTTTCGAGCTTGAAGCTTTGTTACATAAACAAAATAACATTGCGGAGGTGAGTGTGTAGTAGCCCCTAAACTATTGTTGATTTACCAGAATAAAGCATTTCAAGTTTTCTTATAGTTATACCACAGTTCCCGTAGGATCTAGTCTAGTTGGAGATCTCCTAACTCTGTGGCCAAAGTATATTGATCATGATCTGATGATGGCATGATTGATGGTACATTGGACTGGTAGCTCCGGTATGTAGATTTGTAGCGTTAAATTGTGAAGCCCGAAGTCACCGCTCCCAGCTGGTTAGACCATTGTTTTCTACAATTAGATTGATGGGTGCATTTAATTTTTAAATGAATTTTATTTCACAGATCAGGGGGTTATCCTAACGTTTGTAAAGAACCAATTGAACTTTGAAGTATGACTGTCGTCGTCGGTAAGTACGGTATTCGCTTTAGAATAAAAAAAATTTTATTTACATTAATTTGATTTATACAGAAAATGGGCTAATTTATTATAATCAAATCATCAGTATTTTTGGTAAAGCTAACACGCCGATTTGCTATAGGTTAAAAATATATAATATGCATATATATGTTTTATATGTTTATATTTGGGAGATGTGCATTAGCAAGGAGGTAACCGTATATGGGATCCCATATACCTCCTTGTGCATTAGGAGTTTGTGGTAAATTAGATAAAACATCCGTCTGGAAAAAAAAATTTGTTCAGGGCAATAAATAAAATTATGTAGCCTATTTGATGATATATCTAAAATTGGTTGTAATCAAGACAATATACTACGTTTTAAGCTCTTAACATACGCCTCTCATGCTTTTTTGTTTTATATTTTTCTGGGTTAAAGAGTTTGGGGGGGGGGACTCGGTGGTCCAGTGGGCTGGAATGATCGGCCCTCAGTCCCACACATACCTTCCATCAATAGAAATTGAAAAGAGGATTTTTCACTCGGTCGCCGTATGTGGAAGAGTTGCCAGGTATTCGCCGAAGGTCGGGGGTTTCCTAAGGGCAATGAGCCCGGTTCTCCCCCACTAAACCTGCCATACAAGTGACATAATCTTGAGTGCGGGGTAAAACATCAATCAATCTGGGTTAAAGGGTAAAGCTTAACATGAGTAACTATCAATATTTGATTTATTTTATTTAATGTGCAATTTACCATGTGCAATTTATCACCAAATGTTTTTATTGTAGGTGGAGGAAGTGGGTTTATAGGCCGCCATGTGATCCGTCTACTTCGAGATAACGGTTATAAAACTCTGGTAGTTTCACGCAGCCCTGGACCTGATCGAATCACATGGGTGAGAATTTATGCAACAAGCATTTTGCAAATCTGACACAAATTACGAATTTCATTAAATCTAAGGAAGCTGTGGCGTCTTTCAAAGATATTTTGACACACATGGCACAATCATAGTCATCCTTGATTTGTTTAAGTTGGATGAACTGTCATGAAATTCAATTCACAGGAGAATGCAAGAGTACAAAGTTCATTAAAAAACTAAATAATTGACATTGAAATAAAAGATATAGTTGGAGCCCAGGATACATTTATCAGATTTTATAATTTTGTTATTTCTAAACGCATTCTTAATGTTCATTTTCAAAATTCGTTCGGGTCTCGGTGACTCAGTTGGTTAGACTGATAGTCCCTCAATCCGACACAGGCCTTGGATGCGGCCTGGGATTGACCAAATAAACCTTGAAAAATTTGTGGATTTTTCACTTGATCACTGTATGTCCAAGAGTTGCCAGGTATACGCCGAATGTCAGAGGTTTCCTCCTCCCCTAAACCTGACAGTGCCACCATATAAGAAAAATAATTGATCAAAATTTGTTTTGGGGTTATCCTTTAAAGTTTCCATCGACATAAGCCTTCCCATTGGCAGGTCAACTCAATCCTCAAAAATGAAAAGGAATGAATCCGTCTAGGTTTTCACTTAATCTTCCCTTAGTGCCAAGTTGCGCCGAAAAGTGGGGTTTTTCATTCAAACGTGAGGCCCAGTTTGCTCACCTTTTAAACGCTCCCATATATGTGGTATGAGTCTTGACAACATGTAAAACGTCAATAAAACTGTTAATTGCAGAAAGTTCTTAACTTGCACTTATTAAGAAAATGGTAAAACGTTTCTTCGCTCTTTTATTGCAAACACGATCCAAAATTTGGTTGGTCGTACCACGGTTAGTCACAGCAAGGAATGTGTTTGCATAATCACAATGTACTTATGAAGTTATGTTTTTGGTTGTAGTCTCGACTGTCTAAAGACGGACTTCCCAAGGATTGTACAGCTGTCGTCAGTATGGCCGGAGAACAGTTCCTTAATCCTTTACAGAGGTGATCATCTTATAATCCCCCTCTTATCTTTAACCTCAACTCAAGGAGCTCATTTGGGGAACCAATACGTTATATTTCCATCAAAGAAAAGTTACCCCCTCCCCCCCAGTTTGTAATGCTCTCTATTGAAAAAAGGAAGCATTTTCCCACTCTAGCTCGTGAGATTTCTGGGAGGGGCTCTGCGTTTAAGGAATGGGAAACTGAACAGAAAACGGTAGACAGACCATAGATCAAAATATTTTTTTGGATTTTACCTCAAATAATAAAAATATAAAGGTTTAATTCAATGATTAAAACCTAAAGAAACATTAAAACCTAGATCTCTTTCATTGTTTTTAATCCTGCACATTACACCGAGAGCAAGTCTGTCTGACTCATACCACCAAATTGCACCTCCACTTTGAAGAGTTCTACTTATGGAAATAGAACATATTGTAGTAAACTATCCTTACAGGCGTCCTGGGCAGATTGCAGAACAGCTCCCATCAATAATTGCATGCTTTGGGTTGAGGGTTCAAGCCATCCCTTTTCACTCCAGAACAATTGCTTTCACTGATACAATAAATGACTGAAAATGAATGCACAACAATTTCTGTCTTGATATATACCGGTATTCGTCCATTGCCAGAAGTAGTCATTGAGAATCCAGTAGATTGACGAATACAGGAAAATAGCCTGACCGGTTTCCTCGTTGAATTGTAGGCCAGATTTCTAGCATTTCATCCATGTCAGTGCTGGTTTGAATACTTTCCCGCAATCACAAGTAGAATTTTCTTTTGTGTCGCTTGTCTGAATCGATTAGGATTCCCCATGCCTTTAAATAGCTAGTTACCATAGCTTTCAGCCCTTCTGGTCTCACAACTAAATTGAACTCTACTTACAGCAATAATTCGGAAAGGGACATTCAGTAACGAAAGCAAAGCATATGTTCAGGTTCAGTTGCGTCCATTTTCAACCCCCCCCCCCCCCCAACCCATTTGAAAAAAATGTTCCAGATTCTTCCAGAATGTGTGTGTCTGCAAGAAGGATGAAAAGAAAACGTCTGATTTTTTTAACGTAGTGGTTCAAATAGTGAGATGATCTCTGAGTGAAGGTTAAAATCAAACAAAATTTTTTATTTCAATAAATTTTGTTGTTTGTGAATTAAGTGGGCAGCCATGTACGATGATTTCTTGTGCTTAACTCTTTCATTTTTGGGTATATTTCAATTCTTCCAGAAATTAGCTTCATGAACCGTTAAGCTCTGTGGCCGAGTCATTCTAACTTGACAAACAAACAAGCCGTTGTAATTTAATTGTTTCTGTGTTTGACAGATGGACTGAGGAATTCCAACAAAAAGTATGGAAAAGTCGAGTGGACACCACCCGTGCGTTGGCTCAGGCAACAATGGAAGCTGATAAACCCCCACAAGTTTTCGTCAGTATGTCAGGAGTTGGTAAGAAGTCAATTGTTGTTAAATTATCATATTTATTTAATAATGGAAAAAAATGTATTCTCTTCCCTCATTGTGTACATGTTTGGTTCCTATTCTACAAAAAATATTAAAAATTTACGAGCTATGATAAAGTCATGCTAAAAACAAGATTCTGTACCTCTGCATCAAATGCCAAGCAATTGTAAATTTCCCTCGGGTGGAATTAAGGGATGGAGATGTGTGAAAAATAAGTTACCGGTAGGCAAAAACATTTTGAAAAAATTTAGTTTGCTGTAAGAAATCCTTTTTTAAGGTTTTTAAGTAATTTTTTTAGCCATAGAAACAAAGAAAGCGAGAAAAATCAATATTGTGAAAATGTTGGTGGGGTTACAGCTAACATATATTTTTCTTTATTTAGTATTGTTATTTCTATTACGTAGCCAGGTTTTAAAGAAGAAAAAAAATTTTATCACTAAACTTTGCATTAGCTTTGCATCAATTATGTTTCAAACACACAGGCACAGGGAAAATATTCTTGACTGAAATAACCATGGAGACGGACAAGTTTCTAGTTGTGTTAACGGGGATAGATAACGTGTTATAAAATATTAATCTGATTCCATTTTTAAAAACAAATATGATTAGACATATCCGTATTTGTATTTATATATTTTTTTTATTTCAGCCTATTATCCTCCAGATCCCACAGCAGAATACACAGAAGAGTATACAAAGGGAGGCAACTATGATTTTCTTTCTCGTCTTACTGTGGCATGGGAGGAAGCAGCTGAAATACCGACAGATAAAAACGTGAGATCAGTGACCGTAAGATCGGGTGAGTTAATATGAGAATGTTTAAAAAAAATAACGATGAGGGTCGGGGTTTATTTCCGAGGAGGGGAACTGACCCTGGTCTTATATGACCATATTACACCCCCCTTATAGCTTCTGATACGGTTTAAACAGTCGATGAGTGATGAGTTAAACACAAAAGTAAGATACTCGACCAAATACATGCCACAGGGCGTTCTAAAAAATTTGGAGATGTATTCAATAATTTATGAGGGCCAGAAGCACGTTTTAAGGGTCTGGTAAATACCTGAACTTTTAGTTAGAAAAGATAACAAAAAATTACTTTATAGTTCAGAAGACGTGCGCTTATTTTTCATTTCCAACGGTACCAAACACATATTTTTGTGATTTTTTAAATTTTACCTAGGCTTAAATGGGAGATTTTAAAAGTTGACGAATTTGTTCCACGTGTTGTGATATTTCATCGTCAGGCGTAAAAAAAATCTGAAAAATGTGTGTTTGGTACCGTTGGCTAGGAAACATTAGCGCACTCAATCCAAAAAAAATTTGGAAAATTTTCTGACTGGGTTTTTACTCGAACAACCTATGTGGGATGGTTGCCAGTTACCACCAGAAGGTTGTGGGTTTCCTCCGGGAAAAGAGCCCAGTTTACTCCCACAAAAAAAACTAGCAATGCCGCCTTATAAGTGAAATAATGTTGAGCGCAGCGTGAAACACCAAACAATCAATCTTAACCCTAAAGTGATTTTTGTTTTCTCCTAATTTTAAAACACTACTTTATTGCACATTCTCGAGACTAGTAGCTGTGGAAAGTTTTTTATTTGTACCCCTTGGGGGAAATAGCTCAACATATACAACTTTTTGGCAGCTAATTCAACTTTGTTATATATTTTAAACTAAGATATATGTATCTGACTGTGAATTTGGATTAGAATGAGGATACCAGTGTTCAATTAGATCATATGAAACTTTTAATGTTTGTGAAACATAGTTCTCCTAAAGTTATGATGTATGATTTTTTGAAAATATATATTTTTGTTCTCAACATTTTAGCATTTTCATTCAGTTGAAAGGTATGGTAAATACTAAAACGAAACTTATATTATTTTTCTAATGTTTTAATTTTTTCTCTTCTGTTTCAACAGGGGTTGTATTAGGTCGGGAAAGTGGTCTTATCCAACAGATTTACCTCCCTTTTTTCTTTGGCCTTGGCGGTCGGATTGGCTCAGGGCAGCAGTGGTTTCCATGGATACATGTACAAGACATAGCGGGAATATTTGTGTACGCCATAATGAACAACCATGTTAGTGGTATTTTGAATGGCGTGGCACCAGAAGCGGCCACAAACTCCGACTTTACTAAAACATTTGCCGGTGAACTCTGGAGACCCGCCATATTTCCCATCCCTGGTTTCTGCTTCAACTGGATCTATGGACCTGAAAGGGCAAAGGTCATCCTGGAAGGTCAAAAGGTCATCCCTAAAAGAACATTAGAACTAGGTTACAAGTTCCTCTACCCTGATTTGAAGTCGGCATGCAATGAGTGTAAGAATTTCTTCCCAGTCAAACCCGAATGACCTTGACCTTGACAAATTTCCCATAATCCTCATGCTGTGATATTTTGTGAATCTGGCCCCAATGGTTGATTGGCACCTGAACGTTACTTTTTCTCTGGCATCCTTGATATTAAAAATTGCTATCTCCAGTGTAGACACTTACAATATCTGGTTGTATTTTTTTTTTGCTGCTTAGTACCAGATCTGGATTTCAAACTTTGACTGTTCAGCGATGTGTCACAAGTTTGAATCTGTCCCAATAGGAAGCGCAAGTCTCTTACGAATTCCACAAATTTCCGGTCACCGGACCTGTCATTGCGCATGTGACTGAACGTTTTTTGTTGTAACATGACGCTAACTTACATCGGACTTTGTGGAATAAAATATGTCCAATAAAATTGTGTTGTCACCAAAAAACGTTGTTAATAGCGTCATCTGTCACCGGATATCATAAAAACTTGCAAGCCTTATCCAACTGGATTGATTGATTGTTTGGTGTTTTACGCCGCGCTCAAGATTATTTCACTCATATGGGAATGAGCTTTTTCATACCTCCAATGCTTGTATTCCTATAACTGGGAATGGTATCAGCAATCTTGTTCTGATTTCAAATGCAAGGATTTCTATCAAACAGAGGGTCTTCGGTTTTAACCCTACCCTCAGTCCAAAGATAAACTGAACAATTTCAGAGTGTATTTTTCACTGGATCGTCCTATGTGAAGGGTTGCGCCCACCGGGAGACAGGATTTCTCCCCCACTTGACTAAGTCATAAACAAGTGAAATAATCTTGAGTGCGGCGTAAAACTTCAATCAATGAAAATTTGACGCTCTTGTCGCTCCATTCATGGAGGGATGCAACAACTTACTCTCCAGGGCCCACTTGCACAAAGCGCTCTTAACTAATAGTACTGTTAGTGCATGTCTACAGTGCATAGGACTTAAGAGGGCTCGTAAACTTGCCATGTTGTAGAGATATGCTAAGAGTCCTCTTAAGTTAAGAACACTTTGTGCAAGTGGGCCGTGTCACTCTATTCATGGCAGGCAGTAACAACATACTCTTTAAGATTTGATATAATTTATATTATCACTTTATTGTGTTTTAATTCCTTTACAGTGGCATATTGGACCAAATTCATTTGTTTAAATGATGATTGTTCAACTGAAGTCCACGAAAATGGCCAATAAAGATCAAATCAAGGACACCAAATTTAATGGTGTCATGACATCATTTATATATAGAGAGAGAGACTATGATATGTACAAGCAACCAAAAAGTGAGAGTTTTTGACAAAATAGCTCAATATTATACAAGAAATATAATACACCTACAGTTCCTATTAAAGGCACCCCCAAAAATATTCAGTCTAGAAATTATGCAGGCTTTAATACGAGACTGAAATGAACAAGCTTGAAAGTGACCTGGCACTTGTTTCACAAAGCTGTGTGACACAACTGCCATGTTTACCTACATGTACGCTGTACTGAAAAGGTTTTTAGTAAATTTTTTTTACATTTACAGCCTTTTGTGAAAGAGGTGCCAGGTCTCAAATAATATTACTAGTATGTAGTGTGAGGAATTATATACAACAACAACATAATGACACAATGTACAACACACTCCTTTGAAATTAATATTTGCCTGTGAATGTATTAACGTTTATGGAACAGGGATAACATGTGCAGACACATCTACATGAGCTGATTACATCACAATGAGTAAATTTCACAACGGTCTTACGCACCACGCTGAATCATAAAATGACCTATTTTAAATGGACGTGATTGGCTTTGAGTTTATCACAGCTGCGAGTCACAAGTAGCGCACAATTAACTTGCCTGGGGTAAAAATATAACACGATGGAAGGACGCAGCTTTTATCAAAATTTGTGATAAATTACTTAGTTAAATTAAGCGAAAAACTCTTTTTGCTTATTTCAAAAGCACAAAAATTCACTACATGAGAATTTTTTTTTTTTATTTTGAGGAAAATCCATGGTTACGGTGGAATTTAAAGGAACCAGAACTCTGTATAGTTTAGATAGCACTTCTTTAAGATATGATTGGAATGATCTGTCAAAGTGATAGAAAGTGGCATCGACTGCCAGAATGTTGATATTTTTCCATTAAAAGAGAATGTTAAAAATTAATGACTATCTCTTTCTTACGTTGTCCAATTCGGAAGCTTTTTAGATTGATTGATTGTTTGGTGTTTTACGCCTCGCTCAAGATTATTTCACTTATATGGCGGCGTTGTCAGTTTTATTGTGGGAGGAAACCAGGCTCTATGCCCCGAGGAAACCCACAATCTTCCGTTGGTAACTGGCAACCATCCCACATAGGTCGTTCGAGTGAAAACCCAGTCAATTTTTTTTTCTGAGTGGGATTCGAAGTTGCGACCCATTGGTGGAAGACTGTTCGGATTGAGCGTCCAACGCTCTACCTACTGAGCCACGGAGGCCCCCCACATAGCTTTTTAGTGCTTTTGGTCTCAAGAATGTAATCCTAGTAATTTGAACTAACTAGAGCCTAATGAATGTTTGTCTCGGTTATTTCAATTTTCTTTACTATTTGTACCCTTTTTAGGTTTGTACAGTTCACACATGGTCGGATTGTCCTCATTTCAACGGAAATCATTTAATTTTTCGGTGACTTTAAAAGTTCCTTACTGTCACGAAAATCAGAATTATGGTGAAAAAAATTAATTTTGGCATCTCATGCCACTTGAAAGTATTCTAAGATTTTTAAAGAACCGCACTAAATTCTTAAAGCAAAGCACTAGAGGTCCTAAAGACACCATAGCCACAGTCAAAGTTATTTCATTTAAGTAATGCAACCTGTCTAAATTGGGATCTTACATTATAAACCAGAAAACTGTTCAAACTGATGTTGTGTCAGACACATCCCAGTACATGTATATATTCAACATAAATCATCTTCAGATTGATTGATTGTTTGGTGTTTAACGCCGCGCTCCAGATTATTTCACTTATATGGCGGCGTTGCCAGTTTTATTGTGGGAGGAAACCGGGCTCTATACCCGGAGGAAACCCACGACCTTCCGTTGGTAACTGGCAACCATCCCACATAGGTCGTTCGAGTGAATCATCTTCAGAAACTGATATTTTTTTCATTTCAACAGGACAGGTTTAACATAATCATAGTAAGGCTGCAACCAGGCTCTTTGCTGAGAGGAAAACCAAGGGAGTCTCAACTGCCAACCCTTCCACACAAGGCAAAAAGAGTGTAGGACCCACTCCGAAGTTTCATTCAACAATGTTGGTTTAAGACCCTTTAAACGGTGCAATTTGTCGTACCAACTTGTAGCATGCAATTAAAATGAATGCTTTTAATTGGTCGATACGACTTGTCAACCAATCAAATACATCAACTTCAATGTCGGTACAACAAATTGCAAGGTGTTAATGGCCTGTACACAGGTTTCCCTGTATTTTGATTTTGTTTTGTACAAGCTGTGCCTGTAAGCTGATTATAAACAAGTCAATAATTATAAGAAAGATTTGCAGAGAAAGCTTAATAAAGTACTGTTGATAAACGCTAATTGTTATTTTTCAAAAATATCAATTTAAGTGGCATGAGCTGCCAAAATCCAAATTTTTTGGGAGAGTATAAAAGCTTGCAAGAACCAAAAACATGTGCTAACAGCAAAATTCAAACAGCCGTGATATCTGTTTTCGAATCTTTGTTACTTCTAAAACTACCTCAAGATTGATATATGAAGAAAGCTCCTTTTTCATACTTCTTGACAAAAATGAGGAACAATTAGTTAATTATCTTCTTACACAATTTTCTCAACATTTGGCAGCTCATGTCACTTAAAACCACCAATAATCGTTGATATAAACATCGGACATTTTCATTTACCACAGCCTTTTCTAGAAGCATGAATTTCGTAAAGATGATTTTCTCAAATGGCTAAGGTTGTGCAGTGTGCATATAATTCACATCACTATTAACGATTTTCATAATTTGAGATATTGTGGAAAGTAATCAGGAACGGCTTGATACACTCGCTGTTGTTGTTGTTTCCTTACAATCCGCTGCGCCTTTAATACCCACAATAATCTTTATTGGTAGAATTTCGTCCATTCCACAATTCCATTGGCGTGTATATATATATACAATCTAATTCCTTAAATAAATAACACATCTTTGACTTGAGCTATTGACAATCCTTCCCCGATTACCTCCCCTGAAACAGCTCTTCTGTCAAAAATAAACTTCCTCACTTCCTGTTTTAACAGTTCAGTGGACCTAACATTTCCAAGTCATTTCTTTCCACAAGATGCACTAATATAGATCACTTTCTCCCCCTCACTGCCATAATGACGGTGGGAAATTATTCACTTCTCCTTGCTCCGTTATAGTGTTATCGTTTTGTTTGTAGCTCATTCGGATCCGCATGCGAATAGGTTGCTGGAAAAAAAAAAATCAGTTGAGACGTTAAAGGATTTATGACATAAGATGTTGGAGCATACCTTCCCTTTTGTAGGGGCCTCAGTAGTTTCTTAGTTTGAAACATGAGTAGGACATCAATTTTGGAAAGGAAGTCATAAAAAGTTTACGATTCTGAGAATTTTATGATTCTGAGTAGTGACGTAAAATAAGCATATTTCAGTGGCTTTTTCTTTCACTCTGATCAGTAGCTAGTTTTGTATCACTTTAGGTCTTGGTTGAAAAAGAGTTATGTGTTACACTCAAATTTTTTTTTTTGCTCATAGGTTGATTGATTGATTGATTGATGTTTTACGCCGCACTGAAGACTATTTCACATCTCTGGCGGTGTTGCCAGGTTTAGTGGGGGAGGAAACCAGGCTCATTGCCCGGAGGAAACACCCGACCTTTGGCAAGTACCCGCATAGATGGAAGGTCTTGTGGGACTGAGGGACGATCACTCTAACGACCCACTGGACAACAGAGGCCACTTTGCTCATAGGGATGGCAGTAACATATAAGCCCCAGTCTAACTTTGGAGGACATAGCTGGCACATAGCCAGATTCTGATTTTCAACCAGGCTATAAAAAACGGTGTGATGTTGCCTATTTTCTGCTGCGTTTGTATATAAAAGTACATATCAAAAGATCAGATTGTGGCAATTCTCTGTCCATGGAAAACTGGAGCCTGTTTTACAAAGCGGTGTAGCGTTAGTTTATACGTGACTCCCATAGCAACCCATACTGTAGAGATACGTTGCTATGGCAGTTACGCAAAAAATACATCTACGCCGTTTTGTGTAACAGGCTCTTGGATTTGACTAGAGCATGGCCTATTGGTTGGTTAATTCTGAGTCCCTTAATACTAGTGAATGAATCTTACCTTTTGTGGGTTATCTAGTTTAATAGTTTGTGTGATAGAGCCTCCATTGTTGGGTGGTAACAAATTACCAGAGGGGGACTGCAGCACCAGTTGGAATGACTGAAATAAAGACAGAAAACAAGAAATTTTCCGTTTGAGTCAACAGAAATTAACAAAATGAATAATTATTCAATATAGGCATTAAACACACGGGCACAGGGAAAAACCTTTTCGGCTAAAATGACCATGGAGACAAGTTTCCGATTGTGTTAAAAAGGGCGTCTGTAATCTGTAATTTGGGCACGAGGTTTACCGTCGCAGCAAAGGTGTAATCTAAAGCCCTGTATGGAGTCAATCTCAGGGGGGAGGAGGCTGGGTGTAAAGAAAGTTACAAGCACGCGAGGTACAGGCATTCCACGTGGGGCAATCTAGTGAAACACACTAAGAAATTTTCAAAGGTATCTTTGGACTGAGCAGGGTAAGAACCTACAGCAGACGGATGAAGAACCGGAGTCATACTGAGAGAACATCACTTAACCATCCTCCCATTGAGTGAAATATATTTTCCCTTGTCGAACAGTTTGTCAGGTAAATTTGGGGATGAAATGCAACATAAATTGATTGATTGATTGATTAGTGTTTTACGCTGCGCTCAAGGAAATGCAACATAGAAGCAATTAATGGAAAGATATTTTTGATGGAGCGTCAATTTTCACAACATAAAGAGCCTCCCATCACATCTCAAAGTGAAATGCTTCCCAACTTTCTTGAGTATTTTGTGGATTTTCAGACTAGTGAATTAGACAAGAGTTTTAGTAAACTCAACATACGCCCGCAGTGGCAAAGACAAACCGCTAAGATTAACAACTTTACATTTAATATAACATTTGTTTTAATTTCATCAATTCGAATTTCTTGTTCACATTAGAAGTTTTTCTTTTCTGAATTTGATGAAGCTGCGACTAAATACCAGTACGTTATAGTACACATACATGTATATTATCTGTTCAGGTAATTTCAATCACATTTTAATTGCAAAAACTGAAATATTGTGACTGTTTTGACATTGCTGTGTTCCAGAATAGCTTACAATTCTTGAATTTTAACAGCTTTGACTGGGACACTGTTCTATTAGACTTGGCAGTGATAGTTTTATTACAAAGCAAACAATCTTCAGGCTGACCACTGATATGCTGACCACTGACATTGTCCCCTTATCTCTATTTAAACAGCCACTCTGGTAAATTCCAGATGGGCAATAAAGCTGTGAAAATGGTCCTTTTTTATCATAGCACACATTAAACTATCCAAAAAAACAGTCCTAGAATGTATAAATTAATTGGCTTCAAGTATTACCCTGGACCAAGTGTACTAAAAAAAGCATTGATATATATTAATATATATATATATATTAAACATCAGGTACACATTGCTGAAAAAAAAACCTCTTGAAAAGACAAAAAATATGTGGACCCAAATCAAATTTGGTATGTGACGCATCATCTACCTATAAGGTATATATACTCTAGAAGAATTGGAGAAATTATATCAAAACGAAAGAAGTTCTGGGGCCGAAAGGGAATATTACATAATCCAATAGGGCTGAAAATATTATGCAACAGGTGACGTCAGAAATGGTACGTGAAACACCGTCTGCCCATAAGGTATATACTCTGAAAGAATCGTCAAGATCGGATCAAAACTTTAGAAGTTATGGAACGGAAGGGAATATTACATAATCCTATATGGCTGGCATATTATGCAATGGGTGAAGTCAGAAATGGTTCATGACACACCTTCTACCCCTAAACTATATGTTGTAAAAAAAATTGTAAAGATCGGATCAAAACTCTTCAAGTTATCGAGCGGAAGGGAACGAAGATATAGACTAAGACAGAATATTACATAATCCAATGTAGAAGCCATATTATGCAATGGACAATGTTCTTAATGCTTCATGACACACCTTCTACCCCTAAAGTATATGTTGTCAAACAAATTGTAAAGATCGGATCAAAACTCTTCAAGTCATGGAGCGGAAGGGAACGAATATATAGACTAAGACAGAATACTACATAATCCAATGTAGAAGCAACATTATGCAATCGACGATGTCATAAATGGTTTATGACACACCTTCTACCCACAAGGTATATGTTGTGAAAGAATTGTAAAGATTAGATCAAAATTCTTCAAGGTATAGAGCGGAAGGGAATCCGGGACGGACGGACGGACGGCGCTGGTGATACCATAATACGACCGACTTTTTTTAAGTCGGCCGTATAAAAAAGTATTCAATCTCAGAGGATGGGTTATGAGTTGATTTTCAGCCATTATCACGAACCATGATAACAATAATGATATCCAGGTCCATAGGCGCTTGGAAAGTTACCAATGGTCATTTGGTTGATTGATTTCATTTATATGGCGGCGTCACCAATTTTATTGTGGACTGAGTGGGATTGGAACTCGCGACCCATTGGTGGAAGGCTGTTCGGATTGAGCGTCCAACGCTCTACCTACTGAGCCAAGGAGGCCCCATGGTCATTTGGAAAACCCCATCTTTACATAAGCAACTTTATAAAAACAGCAGTGTAATATCACATGATTTAGGACTGTTTTGGCAGGTCTCGTATCTCTTACCTTTGGCACTGCTGCCTGGAATAAGAATTCTGATATGGGTGAGGGCGAAGAGTTCGTGGCAGACATCGTGATGTTAGTCGACGTATTCTGACCACCTAAACATTCACACGAGAACTCTATGTGAACTCCATTCTTGTTAAAAGCTATCACTGATAAAGTAGGAGCTGAAAACAAAATAAAGATAGATTGTAGAATTGAACGAAGTTTTACACCATTGTAAATTATTTCAATCATATGACGCAAAGTTACGACATGCATAAATGCCTTGAGGAACAGCCCCTATACTCTTTGAGGGAACCCCCAACATTCGGCGAGTACTGATGATAGAAATGAGAGAGTTGCATTAACTTACATGTGGTTCCATTAACTTGATTCAGCACAGGTTCTGAAGAAGGAATTAATCCACCCATCACATTGTTCACAGGAGAACCCAAATCCACTGAAAACAAACACGTCAAACAAATGATGCACATGTAATGGTCAGTTTATAACAGCTTTTTATGGAGATTTTGGAAAAAATTCAAAGTTTCTTATCGATCTGGGGAAATTAGAGACTATCAGAATCTGAATTTTTTTTTTTCAGCGAAAGAGGGGATGGAGGATCTGTAATATAGTTTAGATCCTTATAAATTATTTCAAATATGAACAGAAGGAATAATGAAAATCCTCTAACTAAATTTTTATTTAATTATCCAATTCATCAATCTATGCAGTTAATTATCCAATTACCTCATTCATCGTCACAAAATGATGCACATGTAATGGTCAGTTTATAGAAATGTTGGTAACAAAAAATGTGTAGTTTCTTAAACTATCTGGAAAATTAGTGATAAAAAAGTTTTTTTTATTTAGGAAGAAGGGGTTGGGGATTTGTAATAGAGTATCGGACCTTATAAACTATTTCATATGCGAACAGTAGGAATAATGCAAATCAATTGATCTTTCAATCAACCAATAGATCATTCAACCAACCAATAGATCATTCAACCAACCAATAGATCATTCAACCAACCAATAGATCATTCAACCAACCAATAGATCATTCAACCAATCAACCATCCATCCAATGAAATACATTAACCCCTTTCTGATTGGTTCGGGTAAAGTTGACACTTAAACACTTAAAGACTTCTTTCTACTTGGGAATTCGATTTTTGTTGTCACAAGTCTGCTTTGAACTGCTAACTGTAGTGGAAATCTAGCATGTTAATATCCCATGACCTAACAGGAGGGAGGTCTATCAACATCGTTTTGAAAAACAAAGGGGGATAACTCACAGTTATTAGTTGTATCATCCCCTCCTAGAAGATCTAACAAATCAGCCACATTACTCGACTTTGCCGGCTTGTTGGTAGGGATGACAGGTGTAGGACTGGTGTCCCCTATTAAATCCAATATACTCTGACTCTGTCAAACAACATAGAAAACATTAAGGAACAAGATTGATTGATGTTTTACGCCGCACTCAAGATTACTTCAGTTATATGGGGGTGTTGCCAGGTTTAGTGGGCGGGGAAACCATGCTTATTGCCCGGAGAAAACACCCGACCTTCGGCGAGTACCTGGCAACCTGGCAAAAATAAACTCAGAATTTTTTCAATTTTTATTTGGTCTGATTGTGATTTGAACCTGCGCCGCATCGATGGGAGGTCATTGTGGGACTGAGGGATGATCACTCTAAGCCACTAGACCAGAGAGGCCCCTAAAAGCGAGAGCTTGAAAAATAGACTAACCTCTGTATGGTTAACATTCTGGGTGTTTTTTGTTTCCATATCGTCCCCTTCGTCAATCAGATCATCTTGGAAGTTTTCCGGATCACCATTAGAAAACATATTCTTACTTCTGTTCTCTATGAGAGGCATGTGTTCTAACAAGGCAGACCTAGGAAAGAAAAAACAGTCAAAATATACAGTTTTTATATTATTTTCACCAGGCCTTGAATTTTGAGAACCAGTGAACTGTTTCTCTTGAGATTTTGTAGTTTTGTGTAAGGTATGTCACCATCATGGAAACATTATGTAACAACCAGTTGCAAATTTACAAAGGGCATAAAAGTTTTGTGAAAGCATCTCCAGTTTTGGGGTTAGTCGAGCCTTGGATATACGAATATCAAATACACCAAGAGAGAAGTGCTAGGAGGGCAAGCATTGGAAGATGCTAACTCTTAAATTAGATGCTTGCTGCTTCTCTACAAGCCTAAGCGACAGAATTAATTTCTGTTAGTTTCATATTGTGATGAAATAAATCAGAAGTACAACTGATATTTCAAATTCTTCAATGACATTAAGATTTAGAATTTAAACGGGTACAATAAGGTGAAGAATTACAACTTCTTGGTTTACTAGATGACATTTCAATAGTTCTTACATTGTTGACAAAGTCATTAGACAGTTACATGTATCTAAAAGTAATTCTTCACCATATTGTAACTGATATTTCTTTAAATCGGAGATTGCATTCATTCAGTCATAGTTATTCTCCGGGGGCCATGGGCTCGTTTCAGAAAGCAGTTGCATTGTAAATGAAGCGTAGTTGCCAATGGATACCAAAGTGAAGAGATACGACGTCATGACAACTGAGATTGATAGCAGTGTGTGACGTCTTCATGAAACCACCCCCCAGTATTACGTACCTCATGCCATCATATTTCTTGAATAATGATGTGTATTCTACAGCTCTCTGTTGTAACTCTACATCAACATGGTGTCCATAGTTAGATATAATGGCTCTAATACGACTGAAAAAAACGGTGATAGATCTATTATTTTGGTGTATTATGTCCCACTCAAGATTGGCAATGTCGCCATGTAAGTCAAATAATTGTGGGTAAAACGTCAATCAAAATATTTACCCATTCTACATGAGCTTTTTAATTTTTTTTTTTTCTTTTTGATTTATTGAATGATATAAAACATACACCAAAGCCGTAATTATAAAAGGAGGAAAATTGGCTCATTGTCTGTGAAAACCAAAACTGAAAGAAGCTTTGTTTAACATGAAGCAGATCCAAAGCTATTATGGACTAACATTTGAGGTTTTCTCGATAAACAATCTGATATCTATCTATAAAACAAAATAAAAACATGCCTAGTTTTGACGTTACAGATTTGAGTAAAAAATGATTGATTGATTGATTCTTTGGTGTTTTACGCCGCGCTCAAGATTATTTCACTTATATGACGGCGTTGCCAGTTTTATTGTGGGAGGAAACCGGGCTATATGGCCGGAGGAAACCCACGACCCTCCGCTGGTAACTGGCAACCATCAGTAAAAAATAAGAAAACTCACTCTAGAGTCTGCGTAAACCTGGAACTGAGTTTCATCAATGCTGTTATGGCGTATTCCTTGGTGACCACCAGGGAGTTGTTGTTGGCTAGCACTTTCTCTAATAAATCTATCACTTCATCTTCTGACACCTGCCAATGATATAAGTACCAGAGTTCAATTTGGCTGGGTTTATTTAAAGTGGCATGAGCTGCCAAAATTAAGTTATTTTCATGAATTCAGCTTGTCAGGAGAAAGAGGGAATTTGCAGCTCATTGAAAAACTAAACCAGCGACACAGAATCAAAAACTATTCAAAGAGACTTAACTCTATTACCAACCCTTTATCAAACCTGCTAACCAGATGAATACCTTTTGATTAGGTTGAATATTCAACATTACCTACCATTGAGAGATTAATTGAAGCGTAATGTCGCACTCCCCGATCAAATGATCCCCCCCCCCCCCTCCACTCCCCAAGAATCACGATCAAATATTTGACTCCAAGCTCCACAGACCATTGACTCTAGCACCCCCCCCCCCCCCCCCCCATCCCCTTTCCTGTTCACAAGGGTTACTACCTACTAGGCATCACCCAATCATACTGAATCCAGGCCAGAGCTCTAAACAAAAAGGGTGAGAAATGATTCATGCCGATCAATCCTAAGCTTAGTATCCTTATCGACACATGGTGTTATACAATTTGACCTCTACTGACCTCTAATGGTTCATCCTCTTCACACTGTCCTGACACTAACTGGTCTCCGTATTCACCAATACACCACGACGCCACCTGGATCAATGGCTGTTGAACTATGTTATCACGAACAGCGCAAAATAGCTGCTGAGACGTATACGCATGTAGCGATTTCGTCTCTGCTATCAACTGGATTAAATTTGATACAACATCACCACGCACATAATTCCCCGCCTGAAAAAATTGATAATCAAATTAAGAACAGGTTGAGGGTACATACCCTTTAACTGGAGATTCAAATCTTCGATATTTTTTTTTTTTACAAATCGGTTGCCATGGCAATGCTTTTGATCTGATAAATACGCTTAATATCATTTCACTGATATGGCAGCAAGAAGGAGAATTAAAGCATGTCTGTTATTTGATTAATCGATTGGTTGATGTTTACCCGCCACACTCACGCTAATTTCATTCACATGGCATCAAAAGATAGGACTTAAAAAGATATTCATTTACAATTGTCAAGGATATAAAACTTACCGTTGTGAGCACTTTAATAACAGTATCTATATGCCATCTTTTTGTAGGGGAAAACCTGTAAAAAAAAAAAGGGGAGTTAGGAGTAAAATTCGTTTGTAAAGTCTCGCAATTCTAAGTGAAAGCTTACTTTAAATTGGCAGAGAAAATCTGCTTAAATTGAAAAATCTCAATTCACAGCTATAAATCCGGCACCACCCTATCTCTATTGATTTTTTGGTACATTAAACAAGTGTGAAGTCTCAAAGTTGTGTGTAAAAAACATTTTGAGATTATGTGTTTACATGTGTTTTTAAGGAACATAATTTTTGAAGAAAAGTTATCAGTTATTTACAATGAACAACAGGATAGAAGATGAAGGAGACGGCAGTACGGTAAGAATTCCGCTAATTCAAGGAGGAGCAATGTGAAGATAAATTATTAGACTGCTTTCTGCCATGTTTGGTCTAAAACAACAATAGCGATTGCTCGATAGGATTAGCGGTCGCTCCATGCAGGAGGTAAGACACCCAACGAAAAGTCTCAAACTTTTAGAGTGCCTTTCGTAATGTTTTGAGTACTTGAATAAGTGCAATTCTTACCGTAACCTTTGGGCAAGTTTGCCTTAGGGGTACAAATGACAAGTACGGCATGAATCTGCTTACCTATCTGCAGCTATAACTATGTTAGAACAACAGTCAGCTTTAAATTCCGGATCACAGGACTCTAGAAATTGTAACAGCTCCTTCATCATACCGCGGACATTGTTACTGTTAACAAGGGCAAAACATAGCTCCATTGCACGTCTGAAATTGAAAAAACAAACTTATTTTTAGAATTATCTTCATTTTACCGTTAACCAGAGCAAAATATAACTCCATTGCAAAATTCATTGATGTTTTATGCCAAACTCAAGATTATTTCATTTATATGGCGGTATTGACCGGTTTAAAGGGGAGAGGAAGGCGGGCTCTTTAGCCGCAGCAAACCCCCACACCTTCGAGGAGTACCTGGCAACTCTTCCATATACACAATTTTCCAGTTTTATTCGGTCTGAGTGGGACTCGAACAAGCATAGGTGGAAGGCTTAGGGACTGTCACTTTAACCGACTGAGCCACCAAGGACCCCCATTGCACGGTTGAAATTAAATTGAAAATTATTATTTTGAGAATTAACTTTATTATAGGCGTTAGCTTATATCTTTAAAAACCTAATGAACTCCATGTGACCTACAGTCTCATGCTAAGGCAATCAACATAATTTCAGGCCTGCGGATCAAACTCACCTTCGAATGGATATATCTGGATCTTTCAAACAATCCACAATCGTGCTGCGATGTCTTTGCACTGCATTATGGTCAGCTGCGACCACTCGCAACAAAGTATTGAGAGCAACATATCTGCAAGAAAACAATTATAAGTTCGGTAATACCGGAGTTAATTAGAGGACTATGCATGTTGCTAAATCCTCAATAACAAAAACGTTCTGAATGAGATTTAAACTTTCAACACATCTCAGTCCAGGGAGATGATTGACCAGCAGTCAACCCTTGAATGTTTTACAAGCTCTCACTTGTATTAAGATGAGAATTTGCACTCTTCTACTTTTTTCCAGCACTTGAATTAACTCAGACATTACCGTACATACATTCTGAATGCCTCATTTCATTTTATCATACAGCTATATAAGAAAACAACAAAAGAGATAAAATCTCACTAAGTGTTGGTAAAAATTTGGGGGTTTTTTTTAATGCAATGACAACGTAAAAATTGTGATATTTTTCTGATGAAACAGAATGCGGAAATTATTGGCTGTTTTTCTCGAGACATAGGAGACACAAAAATATATTTGCCGAATTGGAATTTTATATTAAATTAACTGTACATTGGTTTTTATAATTTATAAAATGAAAATGTTACCTAATGTTTTTGTCGTTATTCAATAGAAATCTCCCCAAAATATTTACAGCTAGCACCTGTGAATGAAATACAATGAAATAAATGAAACATGGAACACTGCACTTGAAATAGGTGTACAATTCCCGCAATCCAAATTTCATGACGATCACCAGTTAAATGTTGAACATATTATATGGTGAATAAACAAACAAACAAGAACTTGTTATTGCATTTTGCAAATTAAGATATTTCGGATAAAGTCTTTAGTATGTGGAAGACAGGTTAGACAAATCTAGCTTCAAATACAGCTTGGGACAAAAAAAAAACTCTTAATATTTGCAATTCACGCTGAGCCTGATGACGTCACATAGATTTACGCAAAGCTTTCTGGGTAAAATGTACCTCAGTTCGCCATTTTGTTAATTGGTAAGATGTCACTTTTTTGGAAAACTTTGATCACATAACCTGTTTTTATACACACAATTTTCTTGTAACTTAACGCCTTTTATTTCTTATCAATACAGTTATATTTCCTCCGCTATATTTGACAATTATCCCTCAATCCCCCGAAATTCTTTGCGTGTAAATTTACATTAGAAGAACAGAAAATTTCATACAGCTCTATCAACGCCTCTTTAGACTTACCCGTAATCCAACTTCAGATTGAATTCCCATAATAGTCAATACTATTTCATACAGAATGGCATGGCCAACATTTTTACTGGTATCTGTGTTTGTGGCAACCTGAGAACAGAACATATAAACTTTTACAAACAAACTTTAGATTCATGGCGAAAGATGTAAACAATATTTTCAGTATTGTCGTTACCTTTGGGATGACAGCTTCTTTAAAAATGGCAGAATTTCAAACTATTTTTGGTGACGGCCGGACATGTGGAATACTGTTAAATTGACTTTCTAAGACACACACATAAAAATTAATGTTTTCAACTATTTATAACACAAATTTACATTATGTTGCGTTTAGGTGCGTGGATTTTGAAATTGTCAACTGTTGCGCAATTTAAAATCAGAAAATAAATTAACTCTCCACTCAGTGGACTATAATTGACACTCCCAGTAACCGGTCCATAGTTCGGAAAATGCATTGGTTCTTATAAAAGCTTTAGCTGGCAAGCGACTCTGATATCTCATTTCGACTCAAATCGTCTCAAAGAAAACTCCTGGTTTCATTTTCAAGTTCTTCCGAAACTTTAACTTTTGCTCTATCTAACATTGTTGTCGCATCTTAAACGTTGGCCATCATTTTTTCTCGTGCATCCCATAATAGTTTATATGAGAGAGAAGAGTAGCAACAGTTTTTGACTAACCGAGAGAGAGCCCTACTGAAGTCGACCTTGGTGTCAAAAGGCGCCAGTGCCCTGAATATAGGGGCGTGGGATGTTTCACACTTCCCCGTTCCTTGACACCTGGTATCATATATATATTTCTTAGTAAAGGTATGAGTGAGTGAGTGATTTGGGTTTTACGTCCTGCTCAACAGTATTTCAGTTATTTGAAGACGTCTCCTTGTTGCAGGGCGGATTTCCACCGCTCTTTTAGGTGCTGCCTCACCGAGACGACTTGCCGGTAAAGGTACATGTATGAAGTTATTTACCTGTGCCAAAATATCATTCATAGTTTCACTGGCTTCAGCATCATGTTTACCCAGTAGTCTCAAAAGACGAAGAATTTTCACCTGAAAGTATAAGAATCCTCATTATCAATAAACTGGCGTCACCATTGGTACTAACACGAATATAAAAAAATTTATTCGAGATTGTTTTTTTTTTTGTCAATTCTGTTTAGTATAATGCAATTCACAGGTAAAATACAAACGGCCATAGTGTCCGGCTTTAATTGTAGGCTTTAGTTATTACTACAATCGTGGATTGCCTGTATGCTACAGCGGGATTAGGCATGCGCGGTAAAGCCGCGTTTGTTTTTTTAAAGACCACGTGGAGCGTTTTAGCGATTATAGAACCAAGTTTTGGTCGTTTAATACAGGGTTTCTGTATACTTTATCAGCTTCACAGCTGGTCGCCGTCGCGTTAGACAGGTGGTCGCTCTATACAGTGTCTTAAGTATGGGATTTCGTTCGGGGGCGTCGTGGGGTGGCCGCTTAAGACAGTTGGTTGCTGTTTACAGGTGGTCGCTTGTCCAGGTTTGACTGTATTTATTTCCGGTGACACCCTAATTGGTGTTTGTTTAACCTGTGGAGTCGTTTTGCAATGTTTTCGCAGTTTTCTCTGTTCCACATTTACTTAAAGGGGCATGAGCTGCCACAATCCACCCTTTTTTCATAATTTCTGATCGTCACGACAGCAAGAGGCTTTGAAGGCCATTGAAAAACTAAATGATTGGCGTTGGAATCAGGAAAATCCATACAGTATCTGGCCTATACGAACCGGAATAGTTTTCGAAAAGTAAACAAAATTTAAATAACCGGGACGACCATTCATTCATTCTAAGTCAAACTTAGTTCAAAGCTATACTTTATCATACATTCTCGAGACTAGAAGCACTAAAAAGCTTCTGAATTATACGTCTTGAGATAAATAGCCCATAATTTCAACATTCTGTTTTAACGTCAAAATATCAACATTTTGGCAGCTCATGCCCCTTTAAGTGAGTTAAAGTCTGCAAACTTTATTTCTAAACAAACTTAACAGGTACGGGCTTGAAATTTAGAGAGCGTAAACAAAAAGGATCGACCACAGCGATTTTTGATACGTGACCCTCTAAACAAAATTTATTTTTATTGAAATTAATATTATAAAAGAACAAAAACGAATATCAAAAAACTGGAGAACGTTTTTTTAGTTGAATGCTTTATGCTCCAAACTCAAACTTCTGGGAAAAACCCTAACAAAACATACTCTCAAATTCGGAAAAGTTATGAGCATTTTAGCAAATAACTTGAACACAAGTTCCTTAAAATGAATATTTTTACAATAATTGCAATCTACGTGTCATAGCGATTCTGAATATATAGTTTATGAGGAGTTTTCAAGAGAAAAACACACGAATCATCGCTGGAATTGTTGAAAATAAACTGCAATTTACATTTTTTAAAAACTAAGAACTGATTTACTAATTTCTGATTTAGGCCCCATACCTGTAAGAATGGATCACTAACACCTGACACTGGTATCATACCTGTAAGAATGGATCACTAACACCTGACACTGGTATCATACCTGTAAGAATGGATCACTAACACCTGACACTGGTATCATACCTGTAAGAATGGATCACTAACACCTGACACTGGTATCATACCTGTAGGATGGATCACTAACACCTGACACTGGTATCATACCTGTAAGAATGGATCACTAACACCTGACACTGGTATCATACCTGTAAGAATGGATCACTAACACCTGACACTGGTATCATACCTGTAAGAATGGATCACTAACACCTGACACTGGTATCATACCTGTAAGAATGGATCACTAACAGCTGACACTGGTATCATACCTGTAAGAATGGATCACTAACACCTGACACTGGTATCATACCTGTAAGAATGGATCACTAACACCTGACACTGGTATCATACCTGTAAGAATGGATCACTAACACCTGACACTGGTATCATACCTGTAAGAATGGATCACTAACACCTGACACGTCATGCTCTGGAGAATAACCAGCCATTATCAGATTCTTTAAAATCCGAACCAATTGTTGAACCAACTGAAACAGACATGCAGAAAACATAAATAAGTAGTTCCGATTGTTGATTAAGTTTTACTTATAATCCCCATTTAAGATTATTTCATTAATTGGGTGTTTGGGCAGTGTTTAATGGGGAGGAAACAAAATGATAAAATCTTCCACCCTTTGTAGATTCGAGGAAATACATTACATGCCAGACGGTCAGGAATCTACAAAATCCAGCTTGAAAATTCCACGAATGAAACGAGTCAAAAATAGATTGATGGAATAGGATTGTTTGGAATTTTATGCCACGCTCAAGATTATTTCACTTATATGGCAGCTTTGCCAGTTCTATTGTGGGAGGAAACCGAGCTATATGCCCGGAGGAAACCCAAGACCGTTTGATGGTAACTGGCAACCATCCCACATAGGTCGGAGTGAAAACCCATCTTTCTTTGGGACTGAGTGGGTTCGAACCTTTGACCCATTGGTTGAAGGCTGTTCTGATTGAGCGTCCAACTTGTTGAAGGTCAGGATTTCTTCTAAGCAAAGAGCCCCGCTTACTTCCCCTCCCCTACTCAATCTTGCAGCATAATACATCAATCAATCAACATTGCACTCAATATGTTTTCACATATATGGTGCATTGCCAGGTTTTAAATTGGAAGTAAGCCTCAAGTTCAACACAAAATGTTGGCCACTCTTTCAAGTGCCCTTTGAGTAACATTTCGCCATCCAAATGCATGGAACCATCACACATGTAATAATTTTTTTCAGCAGCAAAAATCACTATCTACAGCATTTATACAAAGTGAACAAATGCAATATTGAAACGGTCGACAGATTTTTGCGGTGGAGTCTGATTTACTGAGAAAATCACCATGGTATAGCCTAGGGCACCAGTAAATTCTGAGAGTTCACTAGGTCATGTAATGCCAAAAAGGTATTATGATCGATGGACTTCATATAGATCAAACCCTAAGTAGCATGAGTGGATTTTGGTACAAACACACCACTCTAGTCTGCTTCTTCATCTACTTCAGAACTCCTTTAGGAATTCAAAACACTTTTTAAGTCACCAGGAGTTCGTTTTAATAAGCTGGCGCAAAGTTACGCAGGTTTACAGCATAGAGTTGCGCCACCGAACTTGCGACCATGCACAAGTTCCTATAACTTATGCCAGCTTAGCAGAACGAGCCCCTGAGCTTATAAACTGAATGATAAAATGAGACTGTGTGTCAAAGTTCATGGAAAATAATTAAATAATAAAAGCAATTATTGTTGTCTCACCTTTTTAAAGTGATATAAAGTATCTGGACTCTTTTCACACATTTCAATAATCAGGCAAACCGCCGTCAATAAAACACCTAGAGAAGAAAGGAACAAAAATGGTGAAATGTATTACACATTGAACTGTATACGTGGAGCCGTGGTCACTTGATGTTGGGAGTTCCAGTGAGCACAACCATTACAAGGAGATTTCCATCCAAATCAGTCATGGTGTAGCAATGTCAGAGCATTTTAGAACCAGCCAATGAGGTGTGGCCATTTCACATATATAGTTCAATGATTTAACACTACACTTAAGTTTATTTCACTTAAATGGTGACGTTGCCACGTTTGATGTGGAAGTAAAACACTCTTTGCCTGGAGGAAACTCACAAATTTTAGTTTGCAAGAGTGGAATTGGAACCCGTGCCATATCGTTGGAAAGCCTGTGTCAAACTGAGCGACTCACTCTGCTAAGTAAGCCACCAAGGCCCATCATATGTCACTTGGAGACTGAGAAATGAAATTCAGGGGCTGGTTGCACAAAGCTGTATAAAGCCAGGCTGAAATACATCGTGTAACAAAGGAATTTAATTGTGACGTTGCCTTAAGTCAGACTTAAGGTTTATGTACTTGTGTGCAACCGGCCCCAGATTTCTAAAACTTCCTTATTGGTTGGCTGGTTGATATTTTATGCTGCATTCCAGATTATTTCACTTATATGGCTGTGTTGCCAGGCTTGCGGGGTTCATTGCCCAGAGGACACCCCCAACCTTCGACGAGTAACTGGCAACTCTTCCACATACGGCGACCATGTGATTCGAACCAGCGCTGCAACGATGGAAAAACATCCTTATGGGAAGACATGAGATAGAGCCTCTGGTGCTCTATCTGTGAGTGAGTTGAGCGGAAACTTATCGTCACTTTCAATTTCAGTCTGATCATAACCATGCTCTATCAAGTTATCTCCCCTTTTCCCCATCACTTTATTTTTGATTGATTGATTGCCAGTTTATTGTGGGAGGAAACCGGGCTCTATGCAAGGAGGAAACCTTCCGGTGGTAACTGGCAACCCTTCATTTTTTAAGTAGTTCAGTAAGCCATCCAGGATAAAGCACAGTTAAGAATTCAATAAGTACGTACCATGGTTTTTCTCATTGAGCAGAGATCTTGTGGCCGGGATATACATCTCCATCAAATCAGGTACCTTTCGGATAATTCTGAAAGCTGCCAGCGCAGACTGATACAAAATAAAACACAACAAAATTATATTCAAACACCAACTAGAGATTCATTGATTGATTGATTGAGGTTTAACATCACACTGAACAGTTAAGGTCATGTTGCGACAAAAGTACCAGCCAACAAAATCACTGTCACCTAAACCCTCGCTTGCCCCTATTTAATTTCAACAGTATGCTTTACCGACTATAAAATGTCAGCAACATGGATGTATTTTACATACTTGCTAGGTCAACAAGTATAGCTAAAACAAAACCCAGTCTGACTTTTAAACTTCGATGTTGTACATTGTTTAGTTTGGAAGAAAACTGTGCCTAAAGCCCTGATTAGGGCAGAATTAGGGCAGGTATGCCCGTGGTGAAAAAACTGTACACAATGCAGAAGAGGAAATCTCTACTTCTGTGGATACTTTGTAATCAACCCAAGTGATAAGCAAGACAACTACTTGGTTTGCAAAACAAAGAAGCCAATATGTATGCAAAAATATGTATAACCTTTTTCTCTTCGAGGGTAAAAACATATATACAGCAATATAGTTCTCGATCAGTCGGTCTGGTTTTCCCAGAGGCCCTCCAGACAAAATGAAATTTTAACTAATTGGTGATCAAACAATGAAGATCCTTTTAGTTGAACACAGCCTATGAGAGTATGTATGGAGAATAAGGCAGGGTTCTGACACATACCTTTTTCTTAATATAAGCATTTGATGACTTGATAAGCTTCTCGACTTCCCCAGCTAAATCTCGGCTCATCTCAACAGAACAGATAGAGCCCAGTGTACAAAGGGCAAGGCTCTGTATGTACTGGGTCTGGTGATTCAGGTCACTGACAAAATAAACACAAATTCTCAAATCCAGACAAATGGGATGTTAAAGTGGCATCAGCTGCCAGAATTCACACTTTTCCCATAATTTCTGATGGTCACGACAGTAAGAGGCTTTGAAGGCCATCAAAACACTAAATGATTGGCGTTGGAATGAGGAAAATCCATACAGTATGTGGCCTGTACAAACCAAAAACGTGTTTGAAAAGTAAACAAAATTTAAATAACCGGGACGACCATTCACTCATTTTAAGCCAAAGTTAGTTTAAAGCAATACTTTATCGTACATTCTCGAGAGTGGAAGCACTAAAAAGCCTCTGAATTATACGTCTGGAGGAAAAATGGCCGATAATTTCAACATTCTGTTTTAACGTCAAAATATCAACATTTTGGCAGCTCATGCCCCTTTAAAGTTATTAGGTTATAAGCCAGAAGCAGCATTATTTTGTTATACAATCTCCTGTCAGTGTGGGGGAAACCTTCATTCATTCTAAGCCGAAGTTAGTTCAAAACACTGCTTTTACGTACATTCCAAAGATTAGTACCATTAAAACGAAGTTAAACGTCTTGATAAAAGTGGCCGATTATTTCCTCATTCTGTTTTAACGGGAAAATATGAACATTTCGGCACCTCATGCGCCTTTAAAACATGCCTAAATTAATTACTTACTTTTTAAGAGAGTTAGTGACCAGTAAATGAACGTCTTGTCTTTCATCCAACAACAACATGGCTCCAAGATAGCCAATCCTCTTGTCTGTAAACCGGGGTGAGGCGATTAACTTTAAACATTCCAGCTGTCAACAAAAGAGACAAAACATTTTGGTGAAACACGAAAATAATCAGAATATAATAATCCACAAGTTTAGCTTCCACATACTACAATCAATGGAAAAATCCAGTTAGAATTTATTCAATTTTATTCGGTCTGTGTGGGATTTGAACCCGCGCGCATCGATAGATGGTCTGTGTTGGACTGAGGGACAATCACTTGAATGAGTCACCGAGGCCCCTCAATAAGAGGCGAAGTGATTATGTTACTGCCACAGGTTTCGGCGCAGACAATGAGCTCTCGGCTGAGGCAAGTTCCTGGTCACCCTAGTTCACTAAGCTACATAAATATCACTACCTGTGTTGCGTAATATTCTAAGTGATCACATGATTTAATATGTACACGCGATTGGACTATCCCTTCTCTCAGCTCAGCTGGCAGCTCTTTTTGTGCGCACACGGTGAGATTCTTGCCATGAGAGGAAGAAAATATCAAGCATGCTAGATACTTTCCTCACCGCCTCAAGAGGCGAAAATCTCACTAAAATTTACGCGCACACGGGGGAAACAGCTTAGTTCCCAGCCACGTGTGGCAGGCAGCTCAGCCGGCGCCTCTCGTGTGCGCTAGGCTTTAGATAAATATGGTATCTAATCTATATTTTGGTTAAGTGAGGGTTTTTTTCTGTGATTCAGTGTAGGATATTTGTCTATGACAGAGTTCCAGACTAATATATTGACCACAATTAAAAAATACTTCATTATAATGCTTATTGTTAATAGATTCTGTACGTTAGCAACATCTTTTTTCTTTCAAAACAGTGAAATAGAGCTATAATATGCTATTCATCCAAGACCATGTTTCTTCAAATGACAGCCAACCATTGTTTACAACCAAGATGGTGTGTTACCATGGTGAGTTGCATCACACTGTCGTTCTCTCTTTGAATCAATCAGAAAGAGAGAAGTACATGGACATGGTTCTCAAATTGTTTATAGTTGCCCAATGGTTGTTATATTGAATAAACGTCGCCTGTATTTCTAAAAAAAATAGGTTGATGCCTCAGCCTGCATGGAAAACTCCTTTTCAAAATCAAGTTGTTCCCAGTGCTCATACTAAACGTTACCAATCTTAACATGTACATGTGTCTAAATGATATACCTCTTTTTAACACAATTAGAAACTTGTCTGCGTGGTTATTTTAGACAAGAAGATTTTCCCTGTGCCCATGTGTTTTAGTGTTCATAAACATTTATGAAGACTAAGGGAAATCTTCGACTAAAATAAATTTATATTTCACGTAAATAAAGAGAACTGACCTGTCCAAAGTGGGCGGGATAGCCCAGCATATGGATGTAGAGAAGTTTGGCAACATTTCTACATCGGTACGTGTTGTCTTCATCTCTAAATGAGTCTCTTATAGCGGCACATTCCTTTTGAACAACTCCGCGTTCATCAGCTGCCGTCCTGGCAGAGCGAATCTCACGTATTAAATCCCTCAGCCTTTTGGGAGAAGGCATGATTCTGAAATAAAAGATAGTCCAAATTTGAACACCCATCTATCAGCAGTTTAATTGATTGGCGACATTGATAAATTAAATAAAATTTGACAACTTTTTATTAAAAAATTGTTCATGAAGTTGGTTGGAACTACATATATTGATAACCATGGACTGTCCATTGTTAACTCCAAATTTTGGAATCTGGGTTCATTGTCATCAAAACCTGAGTAGCCTGCTTCTGATTGATTAATTGTTTGGTGGTTTACGCCCCACTCAACATTATTTCACTTATATGGCGGCATTGCCAGTTTCATTGTGGGAGAAAACCCATGACCTTACGGGAGTAACTGGCAACCATCCCACACAGTGAGTTAGTATATGGCTTGATTTAGACAATCAGCGCCTAAATCTAGAGAAAACGTTTGGGCACCCATAGTAAGACTTGATAGCGTCTCCGGGCCCATGAAGGCTGCCTGGAGAGAAGTCCTACATGTACTTTAAGGAACAAATTCTGTCTAAGATGTGCTCATATTTATGTTTTAAATACTTTGCAGAGCAGTTTTCACTCATGCTTAAAAAGGGTATGACAATTTTATCTGTCTCTGATGTGGGTGCCCAAACTGCAGACTCCCAAACCCCACATACAGGGTATGTGGGTGACCAAACTGCAGACTCCCAAACCCCACATACAGGGCATGTGGGTGCCCAAACTGCAGACTCCCAAACCCCACATACAGGGCATGTGGGTGCCCAAACTGCAGACACCAAAACCCCACATACAGGGTATGTGAGTGCCTAAACTGCAAACTCCCAAACCCCACATACAGGGTATGTGAGTGCCTAAACTCCAGACTCCCAAACCCCACATACAGGGTATGTGGGTGCCTTAACTGCAGACTCCCAAACCCCACATACAGGGTATGTGAGTGCCTAAACTGCAGACTCCCAAACCCCACATACAGGGTTCAAAATAGCCTAGATCAAGGCCGCACAGTGAAATAACTGACCCGGTCTCACATTAAAAGATGTTCATGAATAATTTATCTTCTGTAACGCAGATTTAACATTTTAAAACCGAAGCACAGCACAACAGTGTTACGTCATCAATGGAGAGGAAGTTTGAGATTGGAGAAGGCAACAGTGAATTCAGGCGAAGAATAATATTTTCTGAACGATCCTGCCTGTCCATATCAGACACTGATAGGTAAATGTAGCTACATTATTTAGAGATGCATTTTTTCATTTTATTTTGTATAAATTGCCCATTTACCCTGCGTGCAGGATGATCTGAAAGCCGGATACTAACCGTTAGCATTACACCTGTGAGTTCATTAGTACATATATTTAATAGACCAATACCATCTAGCATAAGATTATCAATAAGTTTTTCTTAGTTGTGTTCTTTTTTATTCCTATTTAATCGAAGAGATGAGCACAAATCAGTGAACGTAGTCAAAATGTAAATCTAATCCATCACTCATGAGAAAAGAAGACCAGTTATCGAGACGTGCGTCGCATCAAAGCTGGATTAAGAGACGGCCTGTCATAAAAGGGCACCTTTAACGTTTCCCTTAGTTGGTCGCTTAAACCAGGTTTGACTGTACATGCAACTACAAACTACATTTAGAGAGAAAAAACAAAATTATCATAAACAATGCTTGTTATAGTTTCTTATGATGATCTAGCTGAGGAAAATGCCTCACGAGATATATAATTCAAATGACAGCTCCAGGCTGCACATCCAATGTCTCCGTCCCTTTGATACACATGTATAATGTTCCATTTCTATTTTAAATAAAATACAGCATCATTACTTCCAGACAAAAGAAAAACTTTCTTGCTCATGCAAAGATAGCTCAGATCCTCCATTCTATGTAACAGTTGAGTCTTGATTGGTTGGCTAAGTTTGACAATCTACGGTACGAAGTATGGTAACTTCAAACAAATTACCGGTAAGTCTCAAATCAACACTAATTGCGATTTCTTGCAAAAACTGCTTCTGGGGAGGAGTTTACATAGGCTTTACACTTACCGAACGACTGGCAATAGCCACTAATTTGTGATTTCTTACAAAAATTGCTTGTTGGGAGAAGATTTGGATACGCTTTTCCCTTGCGACTAGCAATGGCCACTTAATTCTGAGTGATGGATCAATGGCACAATGCTCCATTGACGATGGTTTTAAATAACAATAGTTATCGCATTTTTCTGGTGATGCACAGTTGGGTGTCCTTAATAAGGGTAGGGCTAGTCAGCAGGTCTACAGAGATGGAAATAGCGTGGCGATAGTTTATATCACTTGTGCAAATGTGTATCAATACGGAGCGTGCATTTTGGATGAATAACATGAATGTCGGGAGAATTTTTAAATTTGACACTAAACCATTACATATATGTCAAAGTGATATTTGTCAGACATGACAGGTTGGGGAAAGTCACCAATCAACGGGTTGTCTACCCATTGGTGGGTAAAGAGATGCTTCACCGGCAAACAACACAAAATAGACCCCCCACAGATCAGTGGATGACGTTTGGACCAAACGACAATTTCCTCTCTATCTGCCCTCTCTTGCGTTTTCGCCGAATTATCGACAGTGGCTGTGCAAGTTTCAAACTTAATGTGATTGGCTAGATCTACCTTCAAAGTCAACTCGATGTGTGCGCTGAAGGAGTTGAAATCAGTTTCTTAAAAGTGTCAAACAAAATTGCACCATTTAAGGTTTTCAAAAATGCCCACAAGGCGTAAATCCATGCCCAAGTGAGGCTAAAATTGTTGAAGAACTGCAAGCTACATTATGTACGAACTGTAACATTGGACTTCCTGTCACTCTTCTAATTGACCTCAGTTGAGCTCTGCTCTTCCATGTTTGTTAACGGTTGCTTTCAGTTTTGGCAACAATTTCGGCCTAATTTGGATACGGTTTTCTGCCTCATGGTCATTTTAGAAAACTACAGAGAGTGTAAATCCATCAAAACAGATGTGCGGACATGTTTAATATGAACTCTGCTCATATATATCGGTCGCATGAGAATTCGATATCCTGGTCCAGTGTCACACGAATATCCATAGTCGTAAATTTGTTAGTACAGACCCATACGCATTTAGTTTGAAACAAAATCAAGGCTAACTGGCCTATATAATATAATTACATCTGATCAATCATTCAATTTCAACGTCAATGGTTTGACAATGACAGAAACAAGCAAAACGAGCTGCATTATTATAATCAACTGTCATGCATAAACGACATGCCGTATAGCAGTCTACTTTTAAAATAATTTACCTAAAGTCGAATGACATCTTGTAGGATTATGTAAAAAATATAAGTCGTTGACAGAAATTTGATTAGTCTGCCGACTGGCACAGCGATGACTGCGGCAGGTGGACCCCGTCTCCTGTTGGATTGTCAAACTCAGGTGGAGGGACTCAGAGAGGAATGATCACTCTACAGAAAATACATAGGAGGTAAATGAACAGCAGGTGTGGGGAGTGTAGACACAATACCTAACCGGTGCAGAAATTGTCAACGAACCTTCAAAGTTCCACCGGTAGGTTGCGGATTTTAACCAGCATCACACCACATTCGTCAAAAATGGCTGCCACTATGCTCGGCAGAATCAGGGGCGGACTGGAAATAGTGCGTTTGCTTTACTAGTGCTACTTTTAAAACTACGGCTGTGTATTCCAGAAAAACGTCACTTACGATACCAAAAACTCATAATATTTGCTAAATCTTCACCAAAGTAAGTTCCGTAGGATAAAAACAATGTTTTATCAAGGGGCGATGGGCGTATTAATCTGGCTTTCGTATAGTTCCGCCATTCTCCGTGGCAAGTGGTTTTTGACGTCAGAGCCACGTGAAAAGAGATGATAAATATATGCTGAGATATATGTATAATTTTTAACACAATTAGAAACTTGTATCTATGGTTATTTTAGACAAGAAGATTTTCCTTGTGTTCGTGTGTTTTAGTGTTCATAAATATATCCATACGACATGACATTACAAAGATTGCTTGAACTGCCAAAATTCGATTGATTCAATATTTCAACTCCGCGTCGCGCGTCAAGTTTTATAATGTTAAAAGATAGACAGTGAACTCGACGTCGCGTTTTAGAGCGCGACGTCGCGTTTTAGAGCGCGACGTCGCGTTCCGCGTCGCTCGTTGCGCATCGAGTTTGCAACCGCGACGCGCGACGCGGTACTCGACGTCGACCTCCGCGTCGCGCGTCGCGTTTGACAATGTTAATAGAGAGGCAGTAAACTCAACGTCGCGGCGTTTTCTAGAGCGCGACGCCGCGTTTTTTTTTTTTTTTTTTGCGCTAAGTCGCGTTCCGCGTCGCGCGTCGAGTTGGAAAGTTCAGGGGCCGGTTGTTCAAAAGAAAATTAGCTTAACGGCAGGTTAAATGACGTGACGTAACAAAGAAATCCCTTTGTGACGCGACATCATCTAATCTGCCGTTAAGCTAACGGCGCTTTGAACAACCCACCCCAGGGCTTTATGTCCTTTGCGCATATGTGGGGACCATTCATTATTATATATCAATGCTTATAATCAAACGTCTATTCCAATGTAGGCTATTGAAAAATTAGCCGTCAAACCGCTATTTTGTGGTAAGTCATTTGTTTGTTTGTTTTGGAAGCAAATTATAACTTCCACTGAGAAATTCTAGGGTTCGTTCACAAAAAGCGAAGTATATAAATAGTCTATTATCGATCAGATTTATTCACTGAGCTAAATTCATCCGTTGAGTCATAATGATTATCGATATATTGTTCAATTTAAAATGAAAAGACAGGTTGGCTGATGGTCACATGGAAATCTGGTGTATAAATAGAGGCTATCTAACGAGAGCCAGTGTGTTACGATGAATATCACTCGAGTCTTAATTTTCAAAGTCACGAGCCTCTGGCGAGTGACTTTGGAAATTAATAAACGAGAGTGATATTCATTGTAATACACTGGCTCGAGTCTGATAATCTTTTTCTCACACTACACAAAAAACACAGTGTTTTATAAAAAAAAACCCGGCTAACTTTAACTATAGTTAAAAAAATATTTGGCGACGTCGCTCTATTTTCAAGAATGGCTGTCCAAAAAAGACTCGATGAGGCAATGTGACGCCAGAAATGACGTCATCAACGACGGCATCCCAGGCCCTTCAATATAGAGTTGCTGCTGGACGCTTGATATTAACGTCATAATGACTGATCATTTTGTAAGCGACTACACTCTTGTCGTTTTTTACTAGGCAATGAATCGCTTGAAATCACGCGTGCTTATAAATACTTAGGCATACTTTTAGATGATCGTGGAAATTTCTTTGAAGCCTCAAGAGTTTGAAGTCTGTACATAGTTTATATAAATCCGTCTTCGAACATAATCCGTCCCCGGCAATGTGCATGAAACTCTTCAATTCAACTATTAAGCCAATAATTATGTATGGGAGCGAAATTTGGGGCAGTAGCCTCCGTTCCATCAGAACATTTGACAGTCTTGCAATTGAGCAAGTCCACACGAAGTAGGCCCTACTGTAGATATGTTTTAGGCGCAGGTAAATATGCGTCAAATTGGGCCGTGCGTGCTGAACTTGGTAGTTTACCATTAGCATATTACACTTTAATCAATTTAATGAAATATTCCTCGCGATTGAGCACCGTATGCCCTGAGCGACTGCTTTATGATGCCTAGGCCTATATGTGTAACTTAACTATATGTTACGCCGCGGAAGTTGTTGCTGGCTCCAGCAATTCCAAACCTTGAGTAAAGAGGTTAATGTGTGGCACTATTGGCAACAATCCTCTTGTATTGTATTAGACCATGCCATACCTAATATTTTGAACCACTTTCTTAATCTATATGTAAACAGCATCAAACAAAACCCATCTTCTAAATTGACAACATATCTTAGCTTTAAAGAAAACCTTGACTTCGAGCCCTATCTAAACTATTGTAGAAGCTGGAAACATCGACAAGCATTTTGTAGGCTCAGAATCAGCAACCACGGTCTTCGCATCGAGACTGACAGACATAAAAAACCTTATATTCAAAGAGAGGATCGTCTTTGTCGTTATTGTAATTTAAATACTGTTGAAGATGAAAGCCATTTCCTTTTGCATTGTCCGCTTTATAGTACCCTGAGAATCAATCTGTACACTGAGATTTATCCATTTTATGATTTAGGTGTTTTATCATCTTCGCAAGCCAAGTTAAAATCTTCATGTAACCCATTCCGTGTTTTGAATGGGTTACATGAAGATTTTAACTTGGCTAGAGAAGATGGTGTTTTATCTGACGATAGGAAATTAAAAATCTTACTAACAAATAATCACAAGCCTACATGTAGCTCAATATGTTTCTTTGTGTATGCCTGTTTTGAATTAAGAAAAAAACAAAAATAATACATTTAAAGGATCTCTAAATATTACTGTATATATTTTATATGTAGTCGAAAGCAGCATGCATGCTTTATATTGAATATATGTTTCCTATTATGCCGGGTACATATTTCTTTTTATGTTGTGTATAGCATTATGTTCTAATATCTTTTATAGTTATACTATCATTATGCACTGTTCTGTATGAATGTTCTGCATAATAAATTGAAATTGAAAAAAAAAATTGACGAAAATAATTTGTGACGTCAGTTTTGACAGATCTTTCGTGAGGTCATAGCGTTACTTGGGCCATAATTTCACACGTTGATTATGCAAAAAATAACACACTGCCTGGGAGTTGAATTATCGGGGGTGTAGTGTGAGAAACACACATTAAATGGGTGCAAGTGGTGGTTTGATAGTTAATCTACAATAATGAATGGTCCCCACACATGTGGACATAAAGCCCTGAACTTTCCAACTCGACGTGCGACGCGGAACGCTGAGCACAAACCTTATTGGTGTTAAATACGTTATTTCCTTCTTCGTTTTCTTGTTTGTTAGTAGCCTGTAACTAAGCATATAGTCTAGATATAAGGGGTCTGTGTGTTATTGTTTTTATTTGTATTGTAAGGCTCTTCATTAAAACAAGTTTTCTCCCCTTCCCCCTAATTATGGTCTACACTTTAATTTGGCATGCGACTAACTGTGTTTTGTGAAGTGCTATACATTGTCATGTCTGTAATACTAATGACCAATTGTATTCCTTATATTTAATAAGTACTAGTTTAATTGTATGTAACCGGGAGTCCGTGGAATAAAGGAGCAGGACCCGCAATGGAGTATGGAAATTGAAGTGTTGAGTTAATCTGTCTAAGAGTAATCTGTGAAACAATAGTCTTTCCTAGTATAACATTAGCGGTCTTCACATTGGCGACGAGGATATATAGGAATAGTGTAAGACTTTCTATGCTGCGATATGGCTACAGCCGCTGATTTATCGGACATTCGCGGTGTGAAAAACTTTGACACTGTAGGCGATGCGAGCAGTGTAAGTGTGCGGTGGAAATCCTGGCTGGAAGAGTTTGAGGCGTATGCTGACAGCAAGGGACTGTTTGTTGATGGTGAGTCTGAAACTAATCAAGCTCAACGACGAGCTTTATTACTATATACCGCCGGTGCTTCGGTTAGAGAGACATTTAAAACACTACCAAACACTGGAACTGTCAAACAATATTTTCTCGCTGTTCAAGCTTTAAATGCCCATTATGTTGTACCCACCAACGTTCCATATCAGAGGCGCTTGTTCAGAAAAACTGTTCGACATGATAACGAGACTATCGCTCAGTATGTCACCCGTTTGAAAATGGCAGCGGACGGCTGTGACACAAATAACCAAATTAGAGATCAAGTGTTTGAACATTGTAAAAGTGACAAATTAAGCCGGAAATTCCTTGAGAAGGGCGCATCATTAACCCTAGATGAAGTTTTAAAAATTTCTCTCACTTTTGAAGCTGTAGAATCACAATTTAAAGATATGAGTGTTACCCAAAGGGACCCAAATGTAAAACGAGTTGAACATAAGCGACAAAGTGGCTATAGAAATATGAACCATAAATCAAACAACGAGAGGTCGGGGGTGAGAGGTGAATGCTATAGGTGTGGTGGAGTTGATCACTATGGCCGTGATGACAATTGTCCTGCACGGGGGCAACAGTGTCAAACTTGTAAAGGCTGGAATCATTTTGCTAAAAAGTGTAAAACAAAAATGTTTCCCAAATCTCAGAAATATAACAAAAAACATAAACCAAATAAAAAAGGGAAAGAATATAGATCATTTCGGAAAGTTAACCATTTGGAAGTAGATGAAGAAAATGATAGTAGTGATGAAAGTTATGCATTTAGAATGAGAGAAAAGTCTGTGAACTCTGATAAAATTCCTGTGAAAGTGGGTGGAGTTAAGATGAACATTATTGTTGATTCAGGTAGTGATTGCAACATAATAGATCGCAACATGTGGGAAAATTTGAAAGAAAATAAAGTAAAATGTGACTCAAAGAAGTGTTCTAAAAAGTTGTACCCCTATACTTCTGATACCCCAATTAAAACTATCGGATCTTTCGTTGCGGAAATTGAAGCCGGTGACAATAAAACAAATGCTGAATTCGTTGTCATCGATCAAAGTGGTGAACCTTTATTAAGTAAAGCAACAGCAATTAAGTTGGGTGTTCTTAAAATTGGACTAAATGTGAACTCTGTTACACAATCTTTGAGGGATGAAGTCGTCCAAAAACATAAAGTGTTATTTAGCGGCATTGGTAAATTAAAAAACCGTCAAATTAAACTTTCCATTAACCCTGATATCAAGCCTGTAGCCCAACCTTTGAGGCGTGTTCCTTTTGGCTTGAGGGAAAAGGTGGAAAATAAAATTAAAGAACTTCTGGATAAAGATATTATTGAGCCGGTTGAAGAGTCTACTGGGTGGGTGAATCCTTTGGTTGTTGTTCCCAAGGCGAATAATGACATACGCATATGCCTAGATATGCGTCGAGCAAATGAAGCCATTGAGCGGGAACATCACCCAATCCCCACAATTGATGAACTTATACACGATATGACTGAAAGTCGTGTTTTCACGAAACTTGATTTGCGATGGGGTTATCACCAGCTTGAGTTACATCCCCAGTCGAGAAATATTACAACATTTGTTACGCACTGTGGTTTGTTCAGGTACAAACGATTAATGTTCGGCATAAATGCAGCCCCTGAAATTTACCAACATGAAATTCAAAAATTGTTACAAGGCATCCCTGGTGTTGCCAATATTTCTGACGATATTGTGATCCATTCCCCAAATATGGATTTACACAAACGGCAACTTGAAAATGTGTTCAAACGACTCGAGGCAGCAAATATAACATTGAATGCTGAAAAATGTCAGTTCGGGTTGTCAAGTATAACATTCATGGGACATCAATTATCAGACAAAGGAATTGATTTGAAAAAGGACAAAATTGAAGCTGTGGTAAATGCACGTGAACCTGAGAGCGCCAGTGAGGTCCGGAGTTTTCTGGGCCTGGTGAATTTCTGCTCCAGGTTCATACCTGATTTCTCTACAATTGCTGAACCTCTCCGTAGGTTAACTAGAAAAAGTGAACACTTTGTGTTTAGAAAGGAACAAAAGCAGGCTTTCCAATTGCTCAAAGATAGATTAGCAAGTAGTAACACTTTGGGTTATTTTGATGTGAACGCCAAAACAAAAGTAATTGCTGATGCTAGCCCTGTGGGATTAGGAGCTGTTCTAGTCCAAGAACAGAATGGACAACCAAGAATTATTAGTTACGCAAGTCGTAGCCTCAGTGACGTAGAGCGTCGCTATTCAACTACGGAAAAAGAAAGTTTGAGCTTGGTTTTTGCGTGTGAAAAATTTCATCCGTACATTTATGGTTTAAAATTTGATCTTGTTACTGACCATAAACCACTTGAAGCAATTTATTCACCCAAATCTAAACCGTGTGCAAGGATTGAACGCTGGGTATTGCGTTTGCAGCAATATGACTTTAAGGTTGTGTATGTACCTGGGAAAAACAATATTGCTGATCCCCTTTCCAGGCTTCTCCCTGAAACAGTTGTGAAGAATCACAACATGACCACTAAAGCTGAGAAATATGTTCGTTTTGTAGCCTTAAGTGCCACACCCCCAGCTATGACGACTCGTGAAATTGAGCGTGAAAGTGCTATTGATAGTGAGTTGTCAGAAATTAGACAGTGTATTGAAACGGGCTCTTGGGGTAACTGTTCTGAAAAATTATATGTCATTGTTAGCACTGAATTATGTACATTAGGTAAGCTGGTAATGCGTGGAACACGCATAGTGGTCCCTAAAAAACTCAGACCTCGTGTATTGGCACTTGCTCACGAGGGACATTTAGGGGTGGTCGGTACGAAACAAAATCTGAGAAGTAGAGTATGGTGGCCCGGAATGGAACGGGATGCTGAAAAGCATTGTAAATCTTGTCATGGCTGTCAGATTGTCAGTCGGCCTAATCCACCAGAGCCAATACGTAGCACAAGTCTCCCCTCGAAACCGTGGGAAGATCTAGCGGTTGATTTTCTAGGACCTTTACCATCCGGGGAGTCAATTTTGGTTGTCATTGATTATTATAGTCGCTATTATGAGATTGAAATAATGAAGTCGACTACTGCTGAAAAAACTGTTGATGTTCTTAAGCGTATATTCGCTAGACATGGGTTACCCGTGTCAATATCGTCTGATAATGGCCCCCAATTTATTTCCGAAGTTTTTTCCAAATATATGATTGACATGGGCATTGAACACCACAAGGTGACACCTAGGTGGCCCAGGGCAAATGGCGAGGTCGAGCGACAAAACCAATCCCTGGAAAAACGCATGCGAATAGCTCATGCCCAAGGAGGAAATTGGAAAGAAGGGCTATTAGATTATTTGTTGGCATATCGAGCCTTACCTCATTCAGTTACGGGGAAGAGTCCTGCGGAACTCTTGTTCGGAAGGAAAATTAGAACTAAACTTCCAGAAATAACTTCAAACTTTGTTGATCAGGAAGTTAGAGACCGAGATTGTGAAATGAAGGGGTTATCAAAAATGTATTCTGATAAGAAACATAATGCGATTGAATCTGACTTAAACCCTGGTGATACTGTGCTGGTTAGGAAGGAGCAAACAGGGAAACTCGATACACCTTTCCAACCTGAACCATTCCAAATCGTATCGAAAGCTGGAAGTAAAGTCACTGTAAGGTCCCCAGAAGGTGTTCATTATGAGCGAAATAGTTCTCATGTGAAACGTTACCATTCTGATCCAACCAATGAGGTCAGTCATCAGGAGCCACAACATAATATAGCAGAGTGTCCTCCTGTGGATTCAAACAGGAATGGTTGTGTTCAAAATGATGTTGAAACACCTCCTGTGACCAGACCTGAACGCACACACACTATGCCTAAGAAATTCCAGGATTTTGTCCTGAAATGAATTTTAGACAGTATGTGCAATTTTGTTAGTTGAATTTGTTCTTAGGTAGTTCAAGTTGATAGACTTTGTTGATCATGCTTATACAATTTATAGAAGTTAGTTTTTGTATCTTGTTGTTTGAATGATAACTTTGGAACCTCTAATTCTTGGTTGATGTTTATTCAGTTCTGTTTAAAATAATAGTATACTCTATTCTGGTGCAACATTTGTCTGACTATACATCAATCTAGAAAGGGAGGGATGTCATGTCTGTAATACTAATGACCAATTGTATTCCTTATATTTAATAAGTACTAGTTTTGTATGTAACCGGGAGTCCGTGGAATAAAGGACAGGACCCGCAATGGAGTATGGAAATTGAAGTGTTGAGTTAATCTGTCTAAGAGTAATCTGTGAAACAATAGTCTTTCCTAGTATAACATTAGCGGTCTTCACATACATATAAAAAAAAATTTCTCATAGAATCATGGATCAACCTGGAAAATCTCAGTTTACTAAAATGAAAAAAACGGGCCCAGTGATGGCCAACCATGTGACAGGTCACGTGCAGAGTCATGTGCTTCGGTTAAGTCACATGACTTTCATTTACGTCTCCGAGTGTAGCTTTTCGTTGCTTGAGTTTGGCATTTTACTTTAAGATCTTGAAATAGATTCATTTTTTGTTTGTTCTGTAATTTATAAGCTCTATCAATCTTCAAGTATCGCCAAATTAAGGTAGGTTTACTCGTTTTTTTTTTTCTTTTATTTTGCGTTGTCCATTGAGCGTGACCCGCACGCAAGTACGCCGCACTCGCTAGCCGCACTCGTGGAGTCGTGAGTCTCTAGCCGTATTCGACTGGTCGTTTTCTAGCAGCTCATTCTTCTCAGACTACACATTTTCTATTCGACTGGTCGCATGATTTGCACAAACTCCTCGCGCGTGCACGCTCGAAGTGCTCGCTGATTTCGTAAGAGCAGAGAGAGGGGAGCTGGTCACGTGATAAAATAATAGTACTTTCTTGACTCCAATTATATAATTCTTGGCCTGTTTTGACTATGTTTTAGGCATTTCTGAATTACAAAACTAAAATTACATAAAATTAAACCCTGAAACCCTAAATCTGAACGAATTAATGTTATTTATGTTTTAATGCAAATGGAACAATCATGCTTCGGAAGCCGAATTCAACCATATCAATGTGCTATCGGTCTGAAAAAATATTTGCAGTTTTCCTAGATTATTGACAGAAATATTTAATTTTGAAATGCAAATATTTATTTCCACAAGTCCGTGTTCGCCCTCCACGTCTCCACAGCCTACCAGATGATCGTCACTTGATGAATATACTATGTTGCTAGGTGGGCGATTTATGTTGTCAAGCAAATGACCCAAACGTTCCTCAATTTACTCAAATTCGTTCGACTGGTACTTCCCCTAGCAGTTAGTTTGAGCTGCTGCGCAGGTGGGCGGAGCTTAAATTTACTCCTCTAAAAACGACCAGTCGAATACGCCTTCTAAGACTCTATCCTGATGTAAATTAGCGCATAGACACCAGCTCTGAGCTGAGGACCCCCACAAATAGATGTAAATCAGCCCGGAGACAGCAGCTCTGAGCTATGGACCGACGCAGATAGATGTAATTTAGCCTGGAGACAGCAGCTCTGAGCTGAGGGCCGACGCTACTTCACTTTAGTAAAGGTCTTACTCCGTTATTTATAATTTCGGCTTGGGTAAAGTATAGTAGGTAACGTAAAAGTTGCGGTCAGTCAACTCATTGATAAAGTGGCCCCACTGTGCGTAAGGCGTGGTTGTGGTCGATGACTGTTGGCCTTTGGCACTATGCCAGCTCTTCAGAGACGGAGGGTCACTACGGTGTGCCCCAATTGTCAACAGCTTTTTTTATTGACAAAACGTCAAAGACAAACCTAGGATTAGGGACGGGGTTTATTGACAGAATAAGGTTAGGTTTTGGAACCTTTTATTGACAACGCTAAAGACGGACTTAGGGTTAGGGATGGGGTTTATTGACAGAAAAGGGTTAGGTTTAGCCATGTTTATTTACAAAACCGAAGGATCCTCTTGGATTCGTCCAAATACGTCATCGCAGGTCAAAGGGTATATAAATATGAAGTGCGCATGCGTGTATCGCAGTTCAGGTAACACATAGAAATTTAATACCTCTAACGCTGTGTTGGAAGTTAGTCTAGTGGAAAGATGCCACGGTCTAATTGAGCGCGCATGTGGTTCTGCGCAGCTTCAGATTGGAAAGGTAGGGGTTCGAGACCCGTTGAGTGCGGAATTAAATAGAAAAAAAAATAATCTATTAATTTGGGTGTGTTGTAGTGAAGGGAGTTGTCTACCGTAAGACGTTAGGTGGCGCTGTTGTATACAGCTAGAAGATAGGATGAAAGAAACAGTTCACGCTTCCAAACGTCCCCGTATACTACTTTTGTTACTGTCATTATACACCATTTAGTCCAGAACCAATGAATGCAAGCCAATTAAAAACCTTCCCACGGTTGCTCCGCCCACATTGGCTCACCATGTATTCTTTACCATTCCCATAATTTCTGACATTTATTGGTCGACCTGGTACCGACCAATAAATATCCAAACATAAATAACGAGGTACCTGTAGACATTTAATGTTTTTGAATTAGGCCGACGCCAACGCATGTAAATTAGCCCGGAGACACCAGATCTGAGCTGAGGACCCACACAAACAGGTGTAAATTAGCCCGGAGACAGCAGCTCTGAGCTGAGGACCCACACATATACATGTAAATTAGCCCGGAGACACCAGCTCTGAGCTGAGGACTCACACAAATAGGTGTAAATTAGCCCGGAGACAACAGCTCTGAGCTGAGGACCCACACAGGTAGATGTAAATTAGCCCGGAGAAAAAGTATGGTAGAGTTCAAATTCTGTGCTGGTGACACGTGTAACACTAAGTACTGGGAAATCGGTGGGAAAATAAGTGAAGGATACATTAGGAAATTAGTATCTCCAAAAACAAATAAACCAGTAATTTTAGTTGCAGTGAAAAAAGTTCAACGATAATATGGTGCGAGAAAGGAAGAACTAAATTTTTATTATAAGTTATATTAAGCTCGGTTTCGTTTTTCGTAGTGTCTCCGTCTGACCGGAAAACTCACGGCCCTCAGCGCAGAGGTCTGTAGAGGAATATTGTTGGGACAGTCTGTTCCGGTAACTTCATGAGTTATACATTTATATGCAGCCGTTAGATGGTCCTCAGTGCAGAGCTGAGACTGTCTCCGTTTGAGCACAGAGCTTAGAGTCCCCAGCGCAGAGCACTCCAGCCAAAGGCCTATCCAAAGGTAGACACTGGCACTGGTGGTAACCGCACACATGTGTCTCATCCTGTTTTACTTACTTTGCGGCTGCAGGTCAGGAAGAGTACAGTACGCGGTGGAGTAACTTGCAAAATGCAAGTTGCATTACTCATTAGTCAGCACTCAACAGCATACATTGACTTAGTAGTGTAGAAATATAAAGTTAGCCCCAGGTGACTGTCCTTGTCGTTCTAACTTCTGTGTACAACAGAAATGGCAGGATAGTCACCTGTAGCCTCACTCATGTGTCTCTTTCCTGTGTTACTTACTTGCCGATCAGGAAAGGGCTATCTTCCTGACCGGCAAGTGAGTAAATCAGGATGAGACACATGAGTGGAGTCCGTCGAATCACTCAAAGTATCGCAAGGAACCCAAAGGAAGCTAAACTTACCCAATGTCAAAAAATCATGCGAAAGCTTAACAGACAGAAAAGTTGAAGACTACAATGGAACCGCATGAGTGTAGCTAACTCACTCTAGTCCGCAATATGTTGAGTGGATTGAAGTTATTTGGATGCGCCCACAATAAGTGCTTCTTCAATTCAATCCACTCAACATATTGCGGACTAAATTCACACATACTGTGCACGTTACAACCAGAATTTATTGTCCCTTTTGATTAGTCGCAAGTGTCTACGCAGCCCTTTGGGTGGAATTTTGACATTTCCGGTGTCTTTTTTTGTCTTCAACAGAATTTTGCTGAAGTGTATAAACTTGGTTCAGAGACGAAAAATCCTTGTAAAATGATTGTTTGGAAAAATTAATATATCTTCTTTGTAAGAAACTTCTTTCGTTCCTACAAAGCCAACATTCTGTTTTAAATAAATTTTGAATCAATTTAGCCATCTTGACTTTAGTTCATGTTAAATGATGTAATCTGTTTAATTTTGTTACAGAGAGTCATGGGTCTTCTGGTGGTCATTGGATTGATGTGTGTAGGATTTCTCGGTTCGTGTTTAGCTAGTGTACCAGTTGATGAAATAAAATCACTCCCCGGTCTGGTGAAGCAACCAAACTTTAGACAATATTCAGGATACCTCCAGGCTTCAGGCACCCGTCAACTACATTACTGGTCAGTCTTAATGTACTAAGGCCATCTATGAAGGTCTAAATGATATACCTCTTTTTAGCACAATTAGAAACTTGTCTCCATGGTTATTTTAGACAAGAAGATTTTCCCTGTGCCCGTGTGTTTTAGTGATTATAAATAAAATAGAATTCATGTTTATGGTAACCTAAACTTACATGTAGCTAGAACAAGAAAAGAGGAAATATAAACTTAAGACAGACTTTAGTTAGAGCTCTATCCACTATTTCCTTTGTTTGGATTTTTTGGCAAGTTTTGAGTGTCATAAAATTTGAAGATGCTTGTATAATGGCATTTAGTTTACTCTTGGATGTTTTTTACCTGGGAGAAGATAAAATTGACATGAGCTACCGAAACTCAAACGTTTTTCATTTCTGATCGTTAAGTTTGAAGTTCACTAAAAAACGAACCGATTGACGTTGAAATTAGGAAAATCCATACAGTCTGTGTGTTGCGCAAACCAAAAAGTCCCTCCTTCTGACACAAGCCTGCCATCGATATGTTGCGAGTTTGAATCACACTCAGACAAAATATCTCCCATATTTAGAAGAGTTACCAGGTACTTACAGTTTCCTATCCCACTAAACCTGGCCCTGCCATATAAGTGAAATAACCTTAATCAGTTTTAACAAATTTAAAGAGTTATTATATATGTTAACACTATAACACACGGGCACAGGGAAAATCTTCTTGTCTAAAATAACCACGGAGACAAGTTTCTTATTGCGTTAAAAAGGGGCATGTCATTTAGACGTTTATACCCAATCATAAGCTGTTATAATAAACCACAACCCATGATATTTTATCAGGTTGACGACACACAGGAGTTTGGCCTTAGTCAGTAGAATTTTCTGGAAAAGATAATTTGGCCACAAATCATCAGTATTTTTGGTAGAGCTAACATGCCTATTTGGTATAGGCTTTAGATAGTAATCAATTAACTAAGAAATTCTTTACCGTTCACTACCGAAATCCGAGATAATAGGATGCAGTATTAATGTTTTTGATTCTGATATTCAACAGGTTTGTGGAGTCTTCCAGTAACCCATCCAGTGACCCTGTAGTTCTGTGGTTAAACGGTGGACCAGGATGCAGCTCTGTACTCGGACTGCTCACTGAAAATGGACCCTTCAGGGTAAGGGAAACCGTGTATATGCTACCACCAGAAAGCAAAAGATCACATCATTTAGATGATTTGAAAGGATCAAAATGGATATCATAATATCCATTGCGACAAGTTCTAAATCTAATGTTATGACACGATGTAGGAGTAAAGACTGAAGACAGCGATATAGGTGTTAAAAACTTGTGTCGTTCACAAACAATTAACTTCTTGGTGATGCCTTGGTGATACCCACTGGGATTATTTTTAAATTTAAAAATGTATTTAATTATTAAATTTTTCAAAACTAGAACAAATCTTAAATCGGCTTGCTTATCCAAATGAAACAATTTGTTTTGTAGGTGATGGACGATGGGAAAACTGTGACTTACAATGAATTCACATGGAACGCTGTAAGGCTATTATAATCCTATACTATTCCACCCCCATCTCCCCTGCCCTTCCATCGGGGCTGTGTTTGTTCCCAAATATAGATGAAATATCAACCATTTACATTCTCAGGGGCTTATTGGAGAGCGATGGTTCCTCCAGCTAACACAAACCTTCCAGTTACCAGCGGATGGTCGTGGGTTTCCTCCGGTCATAGAACCCGGTTTCCTCCCACAATAAAACTGGCAATGCCGCCATATAAGTGAAATAACCTTGAGCGCGGTGTAAAACACCAAACAATCGGTCAATCAATCCAATGATTGGTTATTTGTTCGAATCAGTCCAAAGAAAATAAATAAGAGAGTTTTTTTTCAATTGATCACCATATGGGTAATGGTACATGGTCGGGTTCGAAACTCAGTGGATTGAAATTTCACTCGGTGGCAGTGTGTGAAAAAGTTACTAAGTAGGTCTACTCGCCTAAGGTTGGGGATTTCCTCCAGGCAATGAGCCCGGTTTCCTCCCCCACTAAACCTGGCAACGCCGTCATATAAGTAAAATAATCTTCTTGCAGTGTCAAACATCGATAAATCAATCAAGGTACACGCCTAGTTTACGGGATTTCCAGTTACTTCCACTACTTAACCTGACAACAATATACTATAAATGAAATAATCATGATTGTGGCATAAAACCTCAATCAATATGCACTTGCCACACAGGACAGTCATTTCCTAGGCCTAATTTATCCTCAGTTCCAACCACTTGTGAAATGCAATTCTAGTTACTTGCGGAAGGTCAGGGGTTTCCTCAGGGCAAAGAGCTCGGTTTCCTCCTGCACTAAACTTGTCATAGCAGTGAGTTCAATGAAATATGGAAGTAACACATGTAAATCAAATTTGTGTAAAATTGTAAAGTTTTCTGGTTTATTGTTGACAGCAAGCCAGCGTGTTATTCTTGGAGGCTCCCGCTGGTGTGGGATTTTCATTTTCGGCTGACAAAGACTACGCTTTTAACGATGACACAGTAAGTCCCTTAACTTCTACTTTTACAGGTGAAAAAAAAGCAGGCCAATTGTATAGGGAGCGCAAGTCTCATAAGAAACGTTACAAGATTTTGTGATATCCGGTGACAGATGACGCCATTAAGAACGTTTTTGATGACGTTGCAATTCCATTTGACGTATTTTGTTCCATAACGTCAGATTTAAATGTCATGTTGGAACGAAAAACGGCCGGTCACATGCGCAAGGCAGTGCCGGTGACAGGAAATATGTGGAATAAACATGTGACTTGCGCTCCCTAGTACTGTTCTCGCCAAGATAGGTATCACTATAAACTTCAGATTGACTTAAAATTTGTGTAACTGTTTGTATTGCACTTAAGTGTAATACTCTTATCTGTGTAATTGAAAGTTGTGATGGATGAAGCTATAAGGTCGTACCCACCAACACAGAAGAACTTTGTATAAAACAAAAGAAATGCAACTCCGAAAACCTAATGACTGCGTAGATCATTTCATAAATTAAAAAGTTATTTTCATCTTTTAAAATTGGAAAATGTTTTAATACAATGAATTGAATATTTGTAGATTATTTTTATCAGAGGTTTAAAATTTTCTGTATTTTAGGTAGCCAATGACAACTTTTTGGCTTTAAAAGATTTTTTCCGTAAATATCCAGAGTATAGCAGCCAAGAGTTTTTCATTACCGGAGAGAGCTATGGTGGTATATACGTCCCAACGTTGTCTGCTCTTGTTGTCAATGACAGCTCAATCAACTTCCAGGTAAATCAGTGTCAAGAGAATCGTGACTTAAGATTCTGATTATAGGGATATCTTTAAAAAGAACTATTTAAAGTGGCATGAGCTGCCAAAATGATGATATTTTTGACGTTAAAATAGAATGTTGAAATTATTGGCTATTTTTCTCAAGCCGTATAATTCAGAAGCTTTTCAGTACTTCTAGCCTCGAAAATGAACGATAAAGTATTGTTTTGAACTAACTTTGGCTTAGAATGAATGAATGGTCGTCCCGGTTATTTAAATTTTGTTTACTTTTCGAACACGTTTTCGCTTCGTACAGGCCACACACAGTATGGATTTTCTCTCATTCCAACGCCAATCATTTAGTTCTTCGATGGTCTTCAAAGCCTCTTACTGTCATGACGATCAGAAATTATGAAAAAAATTTCAATTTTGGCAGCTCATGCCACTTTAAGGATCCCCAGGATACATGTACACTGGGGGGCTGTTTCACAAAGCTGTCTCACAGTGCTATCAATCCCAGTTACCATGTCGTCATATCTCTTCAATATGGCTTCCATTGGCATCTAGGCTTCGTTTGTGATGCAACTGCTTTGTGAAACAAGCCCCAGAACAACATGCTCAACAACAGGACAACAAAAGCTCATATATATATTTATGAACACTTAAACACACGGGCACAGGGAAAATCTTCTTGTCTAAAATAACCTAAGTTTCTAATTGCGTCATTTAGACCTAAATACCCCATCATAAGTTATTGTAATAAACTAAAACCATGATACTTCATCAGGTTGAAGACTGACAGGATCTTGACCTTAGTCAGTACAATTTTCTGGAACACTTTGTAATACATTGACAATGCTTACGCATCTTCAGCTATGAAGAATATCGATAAAGCCCAGATATACACAGTGACAACTCTACCTCCATTTACTGGCTACATTCAACCAACCCCTATTCGAGAACATTCTTATATACTGTCAAATCTGTTTGAGATATAAATAAAATGTAATTTATCGGCAGGGATTTGCAGTTGGAAATGGTCTCTCCGACTCTGCTATGAACGATAATTCTCTCTTGTACTTCGCATATTATCATGGACTCGTGGGTGATACGTGAGTGACCAGTTTTCTTTCAATCTTTATATCTCACCTTTTTATCATTGTTGCTGCGGACCTATGTGGAATGGTTGCCAGTCACCACCGGAAGGTCATGGGTTTCCTCCGGGCATAGAGCCCGGTTTCCTCCCAAAATAAAACTCGCAACGCCGCCACATAAGTGAAATAATCTTGAGCACGGCGTAAAACACCAAACAATCATTCCTTTGTGAGCATCATTCTACAAAATCGTTCTGACTTCAGTTGGTAGGGCGATAGTTTCTCGTATCAACAACTACAGGCTATAGGATTTCATGATAATCGTTGCTTCCGAAAGCCTGTTGTTCTAAAACTAAAGAGATCGAAAGTATGTTACCCATCATGAAAGTCAGTATATGGTATAATGTATAACAAAACTAGCATCCATATCAGTTGGTTCCCAGCATTTCGGAACCGTTTCTATGTTTCTGAGGGAGCTTCGGTGGTTCAGTGGGTTAGAGTGATCGTCCCTCAGTCCCACACAGACCTTCCATCGATGCAGCACGGGTTCAAACCACACTAAGACCAAATAATAAACAAATTTGAAAAATTTCTGAGTGTATTTTTCACTTGGTTGCTGTATGTGGAAGAGTTGGCAGATACTCGCGAAGGTTGTGGGTTTCCTCTGGGCAATGAGCCCGGTTTCCTCCCCCACTAGACCTGGCAATGCCGCCATATAAATGAAATAATGTTGAGTGTGGCGTAAAACATCAATCAATAAACCGATGTTTCTGATCGACACGGAAATTATCTGGCCTGCATAAGCCTTCGAGCGATAGTTCCCGGTTTCAATAAACAATGGAAGAAATTCCTGAGCTGGTTTTCATTCATCACCCTATGTGGAATGGTTACCATGTACATTATACCTAGGCCATAGGATTTCACCACTCCGGTAGCCTGTTCTAAAACTACGGAAACGAAAATATGTTACCATTAAAGCCAGTTTATAGTTTGATATATAACGGCACTTAAATTGGTACTGGTTGGTTCCCAACTTTTTAATATACTGAACCGATTTAATGTTTCTGACCGACACGGAAATTATATGGCCAGCAAAGGTCTGAGATTTCCTCCCCACACTGAAGCTGCTATGTAACAAAAAGAACGTTAATCAATTGCTCCTTGTTTTTTCCCTATCCTGCATTCATAGGTGAATTAAAACTAATGGTACCAATCAACAAAAATCATTTAATTCATCAGTATTTTTTGTAGCCTATTAAATCTTTGTGTTTTAGTGTTTGGAACGAGATGTTGAATAATTGTTGTAATGGTAATACTTCACGTTGTGACTTTGTGGCCTCCATCTCTAAACCCAGCTGCCAAAAACCGGTAAGAAAAATATATTTTATTTTGAACACATTTGTTGACTCTATATTATATCTGCTTTAAACATTATTTTATCTGGTTTCATTTTGTCCTCAGAGTTTTAGAATCTCATAAATTCCAAAGACAGTACGGTTTTTCGGTAGTCATGTTACCTGACTCAGCGAGTAGGGACATAATCCTTCCTTCTCATGGGAGCGTTGTCAGGTATCCGGGAGTTTCCTGCAGACAAAAAGCTTGGTTCGTCTGACACTAAGCCCGACAACGCCCCTGTTTAAGAGAAATACTCTTGACTGCGGCGTAAAACATCAATCAATCAATCCTAACCGATTGATAGTATCAGGGATTCAAATCTCACACCAAATTTCTGAGTGGATTTTTCACACTGCGTGTGGGAAAGTTGCCAGGTATTTGCTGAAGGTTGGGGGTTTCTTGCAGGCAAAGAGCCCAGTTTCCTCCCCCACTAATCCTGGCAATACCGCCACGTAAGTAAAATAATCTTGAGAGCAGTGTAAAAGATCAATCAATCATATGAGTCATTTAACTTGACTTTTGCACTGAACTTTAACATTGTACTTGGTTGTGTTTAGCTGTATGAGGCACAGAGGGCCATCAGTGGAACAGGATTAAATATTTACAACCTGTACGGAGAATGTTTGACAGGAGGTGGATTACGATTTAACGAGCAGCTGAACAAAGTGGAATATTCTGACTTTGGATGGCCTATGGGACAACATCCCGATCAAGTCGCTCAAAGAAAGGTAGACCATTTATATCTCCAATCATGAAGAAATGACACTTTAGCGCAACCAACTGTTGCTGGTTGGCTGAACGCATAAGGCAGCCGGCATTTAGTGCTGGGGGTCGTTTCATGAAGCCATCACAAAGTGCGATCAATCGCAGTTGCCATGACGTCGTATTTCTTCACTATGGTATCCATTGACAACTATGCATCAGTTTTTTGTGAAACACGACCCTGGTGATCTGGTACTCTGGTTTGATTCCCGTACGGACATCACCCAAAATCGGTAGAAGAATTTCTACCATTTTTCCAGAAAATGTAATCTCAAAAAATAATGAGAAAACATCTGTATAGATTACGCTTTTTCACATAAATTTTTGTTTAATAGAAACCGAGGGTTATAAGTTTATTAAAAAATGAATGATTCATATTAAATCAGAAGTGTCAATAATTATGTAATAAACACAAAATATGTCTCGCCAACTTTGTGGGGCTGAAAGTTATTTTAGGGTTTTATGTGCTGAGGGAACCCTCGCCCTCTGGTATTCCACAAAGGGCAGTTGATTGAAAACCAAGTGAGAGTCGTCTATATTCCAAAATGAAGAAAAAATGCAATCTGGTATAAAACTAAATTTCTGGCTGTTTTTGTTATATTGTCTGCAGATGTTAGAGCTGTACCCCGAGGATAAACTAATGTTGACACCTCCGTGTATCAACGCCACTAAAGTAGTGATGTATTTGTCTGATCCGGCTGTACGGTCTGCCCTTCACATCCCACCTGAAGCTCTTCAGTGGACCCCATGCAGGTATACAGGTTTTCGTTATTTGTAGGACTACCTTTGCTTAAATTATTTCCCTGTGAATGTCTATATGTGATCATGCGTTTAGTCCGGGCAATGAGCCCAGTTTCCTCCCCCACTAAACCTGGCAACGCCGCCATATAAGTGAAATAATCTTGGGTGCAGCGTAAAACATCAATCAATCAATCAAAGATGTTTTTACTGATACATGTAGGCCTCATTCCGGGACACCTGCCTGAAATGAACAACTAATTCTTCTACGTGTCAATTTCCTTCAGTGGGTGGTGTGTACGTTTCACATCACATGGGTGTGACATATTTTGTCATTTTGGCAGCTGTAAGTTGACCAATTTAGTCTCACATTTGCCATGAGATTCTTTTCATAATATGGTTTACAGGTAGAATGACGGAGAAATCTGGGCCCACTTGCACAAAGCGCTCTTAACTTAAGAGGACTCTTAGCATATCTCTACAACATGGCAAGTTTACGAGCACTCTTAAGTCCCATGTTATCGACATACACTAAGAGTACTCTTAGTTAAGAGCGCTTTGTGCAAGTGGGCCCTGGTCATTTCATGGTACACATCTCTGTAACCTTACAATTCTTTATCAATTCTAGTATATCATTATTTTGCTCATTCTGTTCTTTAGTACTGACGTGGGTTCCAAATGCAGAACTTGTATATCATTATTTTACTCCTTCTCTTCTACAGTACTGACGTGGGTTCCAAATACAGAACTTTATATAAAACTATGAAGAATTTCTATTTCAAAGTTTTAGGAGCTGGGGTAAGTACATGTATCATAAAATTAGTTCTTAATCAATAGCATAATAATCTGATAAGTACTTAAAGTGGCATGAGCTGCCAAAATTCACACTTTTTTCATAATTTCTGATCGTCAGGACAGTAAGAGGCTTTGAAGGCCATCAAAAAACTAAATGATTGGCCTTGGAATGACGAAAATTTATACAGTATGTGGCCTGTACGAACCAAAAACGTGTTCGAAAAGTAAACAAAATTTACATAACCAAGACGACCAATTTATTCATCATTCTTAGCCAAAGTTTTTTCAAACCAATACTTTATCGTACATTTTTGAGACTAGAAGCACTAAAAAGCTTCTAAATTATACGTCTTAAGAAAAATAGCCAATAATTTCGACATTCTGTTTCAACGTCAAAATATAAATATTTTGGCAGCTCATGCCACTTTAAAGGGCCAAAATGTGGATCTCGGTTATTTAAATTTTGTTTACTTTTCGAACACGTTTTCGGTTCGTACAGCCTCTCACTGTCGTGATGATCAGAAATTATGAAAAAAGTGTGAATTTTGGCAGCTCATGCCATTTTAAAGAAATTTTGCCACATTTGATTTCAGATAAGGCTAGAATGTAAAAAATCTTTATTTTAAGTGGCATGAGCTGTTAAATATAGTGAACATTTTGCTGAAACAGAATTAGCTTACTTTTCTTCATTTTAATTAAGAAGTTTAAATCGAGATCTTTTTAGTGATACTAATCTATTGTGACGTACATATGTAGTTTCAAAAACAACACAAATTCTAACATGTACTCACGGATGTACATCTCTGCTGTACCAGCTATTGAAGGGAAAAGTTTGGCGTTTCCTGCAAATAAAAAGCCGTATTTACTCACCGTATTTTCTACCAATTAATTAACGGGTCCCTAGATCAATCCCACTTATTTGAAAGACAAGTTGAAAAAAATTCTGATTGGGTTTTTCACTTGATCGCCTTAGGTAGAAGAGTTGGCAGGTATTCGCCGAATATTGATTGCGGCGTAAAACACAAATCAATCGTCCAATTCATTAAAACAATTTTAAGTCATGCGTCTTTTAACTTTATTCCCGCCTTACAATCTTCCTTATAATGAATTTGTCAATAACATGTATTTATTTGGTGAATAAACAAACAAACAAAACAATTCTATTATAATAAAGCTAGGATAACAATTCTCTTGTACAAATGAGTCCTGTATTAATTGATTTTTTTCTCCTCCAGAAACGAGCCCTGGTGTATAATGGTGATGTGGACATGGCCTGTAACTTTCTGGGAGATGAATGGTTTGTGGATTCACTCCAACTACCTGTAAGTACAATTCTTATTTCATTTCAGGCATCAGATATCTAAAAAAAAATTATCATAAATTCCAGTTCTATCAGCACAAGGTGCCCGGTCAAACATTCAATTGATTGATTCATGTTTTACACTGCACTCAGATTATTTCTCTTAGTGACTGGGTTGCCATGTTTAGTTTGGACGAAACAGGGCTCTCTGCTCGTTGGAAACCCCCAACCTTCGGCGAGTAGGTACCAACTCGTCCACATACAACAATTGAGAGAAATTTATGGGTTTGGGGTGGGATTTCATCACGCCGCACATCGATGGACTATCACTTTGACTGAGCCACTGTTAAGAGATTAACAGAAGAGAGACCTGCGTTTGAAAAAATGTGTTATGTATGTCGGTTTAATTTTTTATATATATTTGTTTTCAGTCACTGCAGGATCGTAAAGCCTGGTACTATACTGCAGCTGATGGAACCAATCAAGTAGCTGGATTTGTTAAACAATATCAGAGACTCAGTCTGGTTACTGTCAGGGTAAGTCTGGTTACTGTCAGGGTAAGTCTGGTTACTATCAGGGTAAGGATATGGACATTTGTATGACGACACTTATTAATCAACTGTGGAGGACTGTCATCAACTTTGTGTGTGTGGTGGGGGAGGGCACACCATGGCCACAGCCCCACAGAGTAGACTGTCATCAACTTTGTGTGTGTGGCGGGGGAGGGCACACCATGGCGACAGCCCCACAGAGTAGACTGCCATCAACTTTGTGTGTGTGGCGGGGGAGGGTTGAAAGCACACCATGGCCACAGCCCCACAGAGTAGACTGCCATCAACTTTGTGTGTGTGGTGGGGGAGGGTTGAAAGCACACCATGTGCATTTTTTGCCAAGGTACACATAAAAATTGAAAATTTGGGGTCCGCCTTTTTGAATTCCAAAATGGCCGCTTTCCCCGGTTCAAATTTTGGGCAACACTTCCGTTCCATGTTTTGGATACCCCAATAAATAACTGTGCCAAGTTTCATAATACTATCACAATTTGAATGATTGGTTGTCTTAACACCCATACTAGTAGGGAATTATTAGACTTTTGGAGAGTAAGAAAATCTTTCTTTCTTCTGCCAGCTACTGTGAAAGAATCGAGAAAACCGTAGATGGGCCTGCAAGATTAAGTTACGGAGTACAATTATAGAGACTCAATCTTACAATAAAAAATTATTAATATTTGTTCAACATGTACTGATATCTGTGTGTTTATTTCAGGGTGCTGGTCACATGGTTCCTACAGACCGTCAACGACCAGCTTTGAAGATGTTTATGAACTTTATTACAAATACTCCATTTTAATGAATCACCAGTCTAAACAATGTAAAAAAATAGTCAATGTGGTAATTCACCTCCAAGAAAATAAGGATAAAGTAATTTGACAAGGGAGTACATCAACAAAAGTGGTAGCTAGTCTTAGTTCAAGAAAACTCAGCAAAATGAACTACTTGTTATATACATAATACCAGAAGTCTATGAATGGGGAAGTGTGAAACATCCCATTACATCATATTCAGAGCATTGATGCCTTTTGACCAAGATGTCACTGTAAACAGCGCCCTCTCTAGGTTAGTCAGAAACTAAAGTTTCCGAAGAACTTCGTAAAGTTGAAAATAAGACAAGGAGCCTTGTTTGGGAACAATTTGAGTAAAATTTAGATATCTCGGAATCGCGTGTTCGGTAAAGCTTTTATAAGAACCAATGCATTCTCCAAACTGTGGTTACTGGGATTGCCAACTGATATGATAGTCCACTAAGTGGAGAGCGAATTTATATTAAAATCTACTGCGCATACACATAGTCTAGTATAAACAGGCTGAAGGCGTCAGTGCCCTGAATATAGGGTAAAGGGACGTTTCACACTCTCACATTCACAGACTTCTGATATTATATAATTATAGTTCGCCTTATTATAATGAATCGGGTATAAACAATTGGATCGGGTTGGTTATGAATCAGTATCAATGGGAGGGTTAGCTAATCAAGTTGTACATTTTCAATATTTTAATAATAAATCATAAAATGTGAAGAAAAAAAAAACATGTTTAAACCAAATTTTGTCTTTAAAATGAAATATTTACGCAACATATTTTAACCAAAGCATTCAAATGTCAGGGAGCCGAACTTTTAAACTACTCATCTATTTAATTGTTATGACATAGTATGTATATTATATGATTATTAAAATGTTACTTGTTTGAGGGGCATATAGAAGTTGGAAGTATAACATTAAACAAACTCTTTCTGGATTTACAACTTCTTAAAATGTTGTTTATCTGTCCAGCTCCAGCTCGCCTTCCCCTTGAAAATGGACATCTTATTTTTGCCTATGTATTAACAGGGTATTTCTGCATTTAATTGTTTTCTCCACATCAGCGCCTGCTTTTATTCCAACAATTGAACAGGAGGTCCTTGAATCTGTCCTATGAATTTAGCGCAGTAATAGGCCGATTCTTTAACGATGTCACAGGAGGGATAAAATTATGCATGGAAATTCATTTTCACAGAAAGCATAGGTGCTCTCCGCTACATATAGTTTAAAGGGACATGCCTGTAATCAGCGAAACCAAGATCGTTAAAATGTGTGCTGTTAGACTGTTTCCTATCTCTCATGTTTCACTGGATAGAAAATTTTATTTGGGGATTGCTTTGTCTGCTTTGCTATGGTAGCTGCAATGCACTTTGGTGTGTGGCGCATTCTTGGCTGTTTGTTTACTGATTGTTCGACAGAATAAATAACTCTTTAAACATACATTTTTGGTGGAAATTCATCTGGCAGCCTTTAATCCGAGATTGATCACTTTCTAATTTTCTACTTTATTCAGAGGTCAACAGAGAATCACAACAAACTTTGGCAGTGTGTGATTTTTTTCAAGTTGACCCCTGATTTTTTTCAAGTTGACCCCTGATTTTTTTCAAGTTGAACCCTGATTTTTTTTAAGTTGACCCCTGATTTTTTTCAAGTTGACCCCTGGTTTTTTCAACCGCCTATTTTTTTTTTCCTATTAAAGCGCCGATCTAAGAAGCAGACTTGTTAACCTTTAAATGGCCAAACTACGACAAGATTGCCTAACCCATAAACTTTTTACATTTTTAACAGCAAACTGATTTTCTTTGAATAAGTTGTAAACATTATTTAAAAATTCAAAGTGAAGTATTAAGAAAGTTGATGAATATATCTTGTATATTAAACAAATCTGTGTTAATTATCTTATTCCATGGTGGTTATCTTCATATTTTTAGCTACACAGATTTTGAGGTGTTTTAAGGTCAAGATTATTAGATACATTGATTAAAGTTTTATGCCTCACTCATACTACTTATCTTATATGGGACTTTTTCTTTAAGAAGGTTCAATCCATCTCATAAAATGAGGATCTTGCTTTTCATTTTAATTACGTGGTATCTTTCTTTTCTTTAAGAAGTCGTAGGAGATATTCATGTAGAAACCTCAGATTTCAGTGTTCACAATTTTCAAACCCTGTCTGACGGATGAATGTTTTATGCCTCACTCAAGATTATTTCACTCATATGGCCGTGTTGCCAAGTTTTGGACCTTAGTCCAAAACCTGGCCACACTTTTAAATAGGGCGACCGAAAATATTCAGAATATAAAACAATTCACTCTGCCGACTGAGCTGCACAGATCCCACCCCCATAAATAGATGGCTTGCGTCGGCCCCAGACTGGCTTATGTCACACCTATTGGACGACTGATTCCGTTTTCTGCAACTGACCTCAATTGACTACATCCAGATTTCTGTCGACATCACCAAGCCATCTCAACCTGTGTGCTGTTTCTGAGCACACTTTGCGCCTATGTTATGTTAAAGGTGTGTGGAAGAGTTGCAGAAGGTACTCGCTGAAGGTACAAGGTTTCTTCCCCCAGTAAACCTGACAACGCCACCATACAAGAAATAATCTTGAGTGCAGCATAAAACCTCAATCAATCTGATATTTGGCAAGTACCTGGTAGCTTATCCCCATAGGGTGAATCAGTGAAAAACCCAGCCAAAAATTTTCAACTTTTATCTTTGGACTGAGTGGGATTCCAACCCACTACCTATCCGATAGAAGGTTTGTGTTGGATGGAGGGAGTCTCTCTCCACTGTCTTCTAATCCACAGACATGATTTGAAGCCTAGCGCACACGAGAAGCACTGGCTGAGCTGCAAGGCACGCGTGGCCGACGGAGCAGCAACAAATTTCAGCGCAGACGATGAGCTCTTGGCTGAGGCAAGTTCCTGGTCACCCAAGTTCACTGACCTAAATAAATATCATTACCCATGTTATGTAAGATCACGATGTTATGTAAGTGATCATGAGGTTCAATAGGTACACACGATTGGCCTGTCCCTCCTCTGGGCTCAGCTGGCAGCTCACGTTGTGCTAAAGCCTAGCGCAGACGAGAGGCGCCGGCTGAGCTACAAGGCACGCGTGGCCAAGGGAGCAGCTACAAATTTCAGCGCAGACGATGAGCTCTCGGCTGAGGCCAGTTCCTTGTCACCCAAGTTCACTGACCTTCACAAGTGTCACTAACCGTGTTACGTAATATTCTAAGTGGTCACATGATTTAATAGGCACACGTGATTGGACTATCCCTCCTCTCAGCTCAGCCGGCAGCTTACGTTGTCCGCACACGGTGAGATTCTTGCCACGAGAGGCAGAAAATATCAAACATGCTAAATACTTTCCTCACCGCCTCGAGAGGCGAAAATCTCACCCAAATTTACGCGCACAAGGGGGAAACAGCTTAGCTCTCAGCCACGCGTAGCCGGCAGCTCAGCCGGCGCCTCTTGAGAGGCGCCGGCTGAGCTACAAGGCACGCATGGCCAAGGGAGCAGCTACAAATTTCAGCGCAGACGATGAGCTCTCGGCTGAGGCCAGTTCCTTGTCACCCAAGTTCACTGACCTGCACAAGTGTCACTAACCGTGTTACGTAATATTCTAAGTGGTCACATGATTTAATAGGCACACGTGATTGGACTATCCCTCCTCTCAGCTCAGCCGGCAGCTTACGTTGTCCGCACACGGTGAGACGGGTCCGCCTTTTTGAATTCCAAAATGGCCGCTTTCCCCGGTTCAAATTTTGGGCAACACTTCCGTTCCATGTTTTGGATACCCCAATAAATAACTGTGCCAAGTTTCATAATACTATCACAATTTGAATGATTGGTTGTCTTAACACCCATACTAGTAGGGAATTATTAGACTTTTGGAGAGTAAGAAAATCTTTCTTTCTTCTGCCAGCTACTGTGATAGAATCGAGAAAACCGTAGATGGGCCTGCAAGATTAAGTTACGGAGTACAATAATAGAGACTCAATCTTACAATAAAAAATTATTAATATTTGTTCAACATGTACTGATATCTGTGTGTTTATTTCAGGGTGCTGGTCACATGGTTCCTACAGACCGTCAACGACCAGCTTTGAAGATGTTTATGAACTTTATTACAAATACTCCATTTTAATGAATCGCAAGTCTAGACAATGTAAAAAATAGTCAATGTGGTATTTCACCTTCAAGAAAATAAGGATGAAGTAATTTGACAAGGGAGTACATCAACAAAAGTGGTAGCTAGTCTTAGTTCAAGAAAACTCAGCAAAATGAACTACTTGTTATATACATAATACCAGAAGTCTATGAATGGGGAAGTGTGAAACATCCCATTACATCATATTCAGAGCATTGATGCCTTTTGACCAAGATGTCACTGTAAACAGCGCCCTCTCTAGGTTAGTCAGAAACTAAAGTTTCCGAAGAACTTCGTAAAGTTGAAAATAAGACAAGGAGCCTTGTTTGGGAACAATTTGAGTAAAATTTAGATAGCGTGCTCGGTAAAGCTTTTATAAGAACCAATGCATTCTCCAAACTGTGGTTACTGGGATTGCCAACTGATATGATAGTCCACTAAGTGGAGAGCGAATTTATATTAAAATCTACTGCGCATACACATAGTCTAGTATAAACAGGCTGAAGGCGTCAGTGCCCTGAATATAGGGTAAAGGGACGTTTCACACTCTCACATTCACAGACTTCTGATATTATATAATTATAGTTCGCCTTATTATAATGAATCGGGTATAAACAATTGGATCGGGTTGGTTATGAATCAGTATCAATGGGAGGGTTAGCTAATCAAGTTGTACATTTTCAATATTTTAATAATAAATCATAAAATGTGAAGAAAAAAAAACATGTTTAAACCAAATTTTGTCTTTAAAATGAAATATTTACGCAACCTATTTTGACCAAAGCATTCAAATGTCAGGGAGCCGAACTTTTAAACTACTCATCTATTTAATTGTTATGACATAGTATGTATATTATATGATTATTAAAATGTTACTTGTTTGAGGGGCATATAGAAGTTGGAAGTATAACATTAAACAAACTCTTTCTGGATTTACAACTTCTTAAAATGTTGTTTATCTGTCCAGCTCGCCTTCCCCTTGAAAATGGACATCTTATTTTTGCCTATGTATTAACAGGGTATTTCTGCATTTAATTGTTTTCTCCACATCAGCGCCTGCTTTTATTCCAACAATTGAACAGGAGGTCCTTGAATCTGTCCTATGAATTTAGCGCAGTAATAGGCCGATTCTTTATCGATGTCACAGGAGGGATAAAATTATGCATGGAAATTCATTTGCCCAGAAAGGATAGGTGTGCCGTCGTGCTCGTCACTACATATGGCCTAGATGGACATGCCCGTAATCAGTGACACCAAGATCGTTAAAATGTGTGCTGTTAGACTGTTTCCTATCTCTCATGTTACACTGGATAGAAAATTTTATTTGGGGATTCCTTTGTCTGCTTTGCTATGGTAGCTGCAATGCACTTTGGTGTGTGGCGCATTCTTGGCTGTTTGTTTACGGACTGTCCGACAGAATAAATAACTCTTTAAACATACATTTTTGGTGGAAATTCATCTGGCAGCCATTAATCCGAGATTGATCACTTTTTAATTTTCTACTTTATTCAGAGGTCAACTGAGAATCACAACAAACTTTGGCAGTGTGTTCTTTTAAAGCGATCACTAAAAAGCCAACATATGGTATTTCCGTATTAAAAGCTTTTTTTCAAGTTGACCCCTGATTTTTTTCAAGTTGACCCCTGATTTTTTTCAAGTTGACCCCTGTTTTTTTTTCAAGTTGACCGCTGATTTTTTTCAAGTTGACCCCTGATTTTTTTCAAGTTGACCCCTGTTTTTTTTTCAAGTTGACCGCTGATTTTTTTCAAGTTGACCCCTGATTTTTTTTTTCAAGTTGACCCCTGATTTTTTTTTTCAAGTTGACCCCTGATTTTTTTTTCAAGTTGACCCCTGATTTTTTTCAAGTTGACCCCTGATTTTTTTCAAGTTAACCCCTGATTTTTTTCAACCGCATATTTTTTTCCCTATTAAAGTGCTGATCTAAGAAGCAGGCTTGTTAACCTTTAAATGGCCATACTCAGACAAGATTGCTTAACCCATAAACTTTTTACATTTTTAACAGTAAACTGATTTTCTTTGAATAAGTTGTAAACATTATTTAAAAATTCAAAGTGAAGTAAGAAAGTTGATGAATAAATCTTGTATATTTAACAAATCTGTGTTAATTATCTTATTCCATGGTGGTTATCTTCATATTTTTAGCTACACAGATTTTGTCAATTATATTTATATATAATCATTCCACATCAATTAATAATAAAAAAACAAGGCCAACATTATTAGATACATTGATTAAAGTTTTATGCCACACTTATACTTATCTTATATGGGACTTTTTCTTTGTTCAATCCATCTCATAAAAGGGGGATCTTGCTTTTCACTTTATTTATGTGGTATCTTTCTTTTCTTTAAGAAGTCGGAGGAGATATTCATGTAGAAACCTCAGATTTCAGTGTTCACAATTTTCAAACCCTGTCTGACGGATTAATGTTTTACGCCTCACTCAAGATTATTTCACTCATATGTCCAAGACCTGGCCACACTTTTAAATAGGGCGACCGAAAATATTCAGAATATAAAACAATTCACTCTGCCGACTGAGCTGCATAGATCCCACCCCCATAAATAGATGGCTTGCGTTGGCCCCAGACTGGCTTTAATATGTCACACATATTGGACGTTTTCTGCGACTGACCTCAATTGACTACATCCAGATTTCTGTCGACATCACCAAGCCATCTCAACACACTTACGCCCGTCATAACTTTGCGCCTATGTTATGCTAAAGGTGTGTGGAAGAGTTGCCGAAGGTACTCGCTGAAGGGTTTCCTCCCCCAGTAAACCTGACAACGCCACCATACAAGTAAAATAATCTCGAGTGCAGCATAAAACCTCAATCAATCTGATATTTGGCAAGTACCTGATAGTACTTATCCCCATAGGGTGAATCAGTGAAAAACACAGCCAGAAATTTTCAACTTTTATCTTTGGACAGAGTGGGATTCCAACCCACTACCTATCGATAGAAGGTTTGTGTTGGATGGAGGGACTATCTCTCCACTGTCGTCTTATCCACAGAGACATGATTTGAAGCCTAGCACACGAGAGGCACTGGCTGAGCTGCAAGGCACGCATGGGAGCTGAGGGAGCAGCAACAAATTTCAGCGCAGACGATGAGCTCTTGGCTGAGGCAAATTCCTGGTCAACCAAGTTCACTGACCTAAATAAATATCATTACCCATGTTATGTAAGATCACGATGTTATGTAAGTGATCATGAGGTTCAATAGGTACACACGATTGGCCTGTCCCTCCTCTGGGCTCAGCTGGCAGCTCACGTTGTGCTAAAGCCTAGCGCAGACGAGAGGCGCCGGCTGAGCTACAAGGCACGCGTGGCCAAGGGAGCAGCTACAAATTTCAGCGCAGACGATGAGCTCTCGGCTGAGGCCAGTTCCTTGTCACCCAAGTTCACTGACCTACACAAGTGTCACTACCCGTGTTACGTAATATTCTAAGTGGTCACATGATTTAATAGGCACACATGATTGGACTATCCCTCCTCTCAGCTCAGCCGGCAGCTTACGTTGTCCGCACACGGTGAGATTCTTGCCACGAGAGGCAGAAAATATCAAACATGCTAAATACTTTCCTCACCGCCTCGAGAGGCGAAAATCTCACCCAAATTTACGCGCACACGGGGGAAACAGCTTAGCTCTCAGCCACGCGTAGCCGGCAGCTCAGCCAGCGCCTCTCGTGTGCGCTAGGCTTAAAGCCTAGCGCAGACGAAAGGCGCCGGCTGAGCTACAAGGCACGCGTGGCCAAGGGAGCAGCTACAAATTTCAGCGCAGACGATGAGCTCTCGGCTGAGGCCAGTTCCTTGTCACCCAAGTTCACTGACCTGCACAAGTGTCACGTACGTGTTACGTAATATTCTAAGTGGTCACATGATTGAATAAGTACCGCGATTGGACTATCCCTCCTCTCAGCTCAGCCGGCAGCTTAAGTTGTGCGCACACGGTGAGATTCTTGCCACGAGAGGCAGAAAATATCAAACATGCTATATACTTTCCTCACCGCCTCGAGAGGCGAAAATCTCACCCAAATTTACGCGCACACGGGGTAGGCCGGTGGCTGTAACTTGAAAAGTCGCTATAAATAGGGTTCCGTGGCCGATCTCTGGAATATACTTTTTGTATGTTTTCTTATATTCCTTAGGACATACTTTAGCACCAAAAAAAGTTCGTCCACTCCAAACCCCGGCGTTTTCGCAAAAAAGCCATGTGAAAGAAACACTTTTTCACATATATAAAGGCCATATGCAAAATGAGTGCTCTCCCCTTACCTCTATCTAATACATATAATATAGACACAGACATTAGCCTAACATTCCCGAAATATGGTCATTAAATCGTTTAAAATATGACTTACCTAACTTTGATATATGTTATGAAAGGGTTCTATTAACCGGACTACAGCAGCATCAAAGTTTTCCCACCTCGTTCATTCTTTTCTTTTTGACGGAAAACGGAAGTGTCTCGCAACACACATATGGGCCCGGAATACACAGAGCGGTGTAGCGTAAGTTTTTACGTAACTGCCATGACAACCCATATTGTAGAGATACGGTCTACGAAAGTTACGCAAAAAAACACATCTACTCCGTTTTTTGAAACAGGCCACTGGCTATTACTTTTTTCACCAATACTACGTTTTTTGGTCGTTTCCATAGACATAGGATTAAAGGTGGACACTACTTGCATTCCTCTGCCGTATATGAGAGAAAAGTCAAAATAAACAGATTTGTATGAGGATCAACTTGTTTATGCAATCTATTAACACTATACATTTTTAACACTTTATTTTCATCCGATTTTCCCCGCTGCTTCACGTGACAAACCTGCAAAATATATATAGTAATAATGTAATTTTAAAATCAGACATGTGGGCCAGACAACATATAATTTAAGTTAGAGATACAATAAATGTATTAAAAATTTAATGCAAGCTTCGGTGATATTAGTTTAATCTAAGAATTTTCGGTAGTGAGTGTGGGGGGAAGGGGGGCAATTAAACCTTTTTAAGAGCTTCTCCCACACCCAGCAACCCATACAAACCATTTGCGCTGTAAGGAATATACTTCTTGATTGGTTGTTTAACACTGTATTCAAGTTTATTTTGTTTATATAGTGGCATTGCCAGGATTATTACCAGAAGAAACTCAATGTCAGATGACACCCCAAGGTTCTTTCTGTTGATTTCTGGCTACCGTTCAACTTGAGGCCGACCGATAAGTAATTGTCAACAAGGTTGGTGCCAAAACCGAGAAAAGAATTTCCATCCTCAAAGGTATTGGGATGGATGGATTGACGTTTTACACTTCACTCAAATTTTTTTCGCATGTATGATGGTGTTGCCAGGATTATTGGAGGACACTCAGAGGAACCAGGCTTAATCTAAATCCCTCCCCCAAGGAAACCCTGACCTTTCGCTGGTTCCTGATGACCATTCCACTTACATCGTTCATGGCCCCCTGAGTGATCGATAATTTACCTCTCACATGATGTGCCACAGTAAATTCCGGATTATTTAAGAAAGACATCTTCTTAGTACATAGCAAATCCACACTAGATCGAATTATTGTATTAAACATAGGGGGTATTAACAAATATTTAATTCACCCCAACCCCCCCCCCCCGCCCCCTGTCAAGTTTAACGTTATAATTCACAGAAAATTGCTAGTTTATATCTAACTATTTTGTGGTGAAGTGTAATCTTTTTCTCTACACCTGTCTTGCATATAATGCATTGCATTGGCAGCACTACCGATTCATTGATTGATGTTTTACGCCGCACTAAAGGTTATTTCTCTTATATGGCGGCGCCAGGTTTAGTGGGAAAGGAAACCGGGTCCATTGTCCGGAGGAAAACCCAGGACCTTCGGCGAGTACTTGGCAACTCTTCGACATACGGCGATCGAGTGAAAAATCCACTCAGAAATTTTTAAATTTGTATTTGGTCTGAGTGGGATTCGAGCCCGCGTCGCATCGATAAAAGGTCTGTGTGGGAGTGAGGGACGATCCCTAACCCACTGGACCACCGAGGTTCCGACAGCACTGCCGAAGACCGTGTAGCAGTTCGACTGCTTTTTCTCGATCTTAACTTTTTCGGTGTTGGGGCTTTAATAGGAGCTTCAGACTTTCTTTTTTTTTTGGCAGCCTAAATTCGTTAAAGTGGCATGAGCTGCCAAAATGTTGATATTTTGACGTTAAAACAGATTGTTGAAATTATTGTCTATTTTTTCTCAAGACGTATCATTCAGAAGCCTTTTAGTGCCTCTAGTCTCGAAAATGTACGATAAAGTATTGTTTTGAACTAACTTTGGCTTAGAATGAATGAATGGTCGTCCCGGTTATTTAAATGTTGTTTACTTTTCGAACACGTTTTCGGTTCGTACAAGCCACATACTGTATGCATTTTCCTCATTCCAACGCCAATTATTTAGTTTTTCGATGGCCTTCAAAGCCTCTTACTGTGGTGACGATCAGAAATTATGAAAAAAGTGTGAATTTTGGCAGCTCATGCCACTTTAATTGTTTGTGAAATGCTTATAACAGGATCGATGATACCCAATATTTGTTAAATATGTCATTTTTCTCTCTGACCGCAATGGATTCGTCTGTGTCTAAAAGTACTACCCATTCTGATTTGATTTGATTTATTCACCGGATAAAATATTACAATTGGTATATTCATTTATATTTGTGGTCTGGCGGGAATAAAACCCCAAGGGACGTATTGTATCCTGCTTAAATTGAAGTCTATCGTACATCTTTTGACACTGCTCCATCTAGTTCTAGTGAAAGGCAATTCAACTTCATTTTCCTTCTTGTTTGAGGGGCATATAGAAGTTGGAAGTATAACATTAAACAAACTCTTTCATTTTCCTTGCTTTGTGTGTGTATTGTACAGGAATAAGTACTTGATTTTCAATCCGATCGCTCTACCATCTTGCTGTCATTCTGTATGTTTACAAACTATTGTTTATATCGGAAATAGAAAATTCAGCGATCTGATTGGCGTGTTCAAAAATTATACCGCCAGAAACGGGTAAGTAGGTCACAAAGGTTACAGATAGGTCAGAAACATAAATCGATATTCAGTTGAAGATATCTTATAAACGCCGGGGTTCTGCATGGACGAACTTTTTTTATATATTCTTTAGTTAATCATTACTATTTCAAAACTATCGGAACGTATATTCTTGAGATCGGCTACGGACTGATCGAATTGAAGCTTCGGCCACCAGCCTAGGGGAAACAGCTTAGCTCTCAGCCACGCGTAGCCGGCAGCTCAGCCGGCGCCTCTCGTGTGCGCTAGGCTTAACACTGAGATTTTTGCCACACAAGGCAGAAAATATTAAACATGCTAGATACATTCCACAGCGCCTCGAACTTAGCTCTTAGCTTTGGCCGCCGCTTCTCGTGTGCTAGGCTTTAATCAATAACTTTGACCCACTGATTTTATAATATCAAATAAATGGACGACCATCAGTTAAATTAACATAAATATTTATTCAATAGTCATGTAACAAAAAATTCTAAAATACATTTGTAAAAGAAAACATGCACAAGACTTGGGTCAGAAATCTTTGTCCCATTGGAGATATTTTATATCCGGCCTTAGAAAATCTCTTGAACCAAGAAACATTGTAATTCCTTCCGTGATAGTTCTTAAAATCAATGACATTATCTTTTTCTAGTCCACACTTGTTGGAAAGTCATCCTACATTAGGTTTGTATTATAACCAAATAAAAACCAGGGTCTCCATCCATTTTATGCTTAAAATATGTACATGTCATTAGCATTTATTAGAGAGAATCAAATATGTGTCATACCGTAACAGGTAAAATGTACAGGGGGCTGTTTCACAAACGAAGTTTTTACGAAACTGCCATAGCAACCCATACTGTAGTGATACGTTGCTATGAGAGTTACGCCCAAAAATACATCTGCACTGTTTTGTGAAACAGGCTCCGATAAACACAATTTTTACCCAGAAATCCCAATTTCGACAATTTGAGAATATTTATCAATGCTATGTAAAAGAAAAAAAAAACAATAACAAGAGTTTCGGGAAACCAAAAATACTCCCGGAAAGGCACAGTAACTGCGACCAAATCCTTCCATATGTACTTAAATTTTATTTCAAAGTACAGAGGAAGGAGGTTTAAGCTTGGTAAAAGGCCATGTAATGTCAACAAAATGAAATCTTACCACTAAAACCTTCAGCCATTTGTATCAAATTCAATTAGACTATTTGGATCAATGATCATTAACTAGATTTGTACTCAGTACAAGTCATGAATTCGCTGCTGTTAAATTGAGATGTTAAACATTCAGTTTGTTCTTATTGTCCTTAAACAAGCATGCAATGTACATTGTCAATATAGGTTGGACTAAAATGTTTCAATTTTTTAGAAAAGCAGTTCATAATTTACTTATCATACTTAAGCAAATGTAATTAATTGGCAATTTTGCAGCTCACACCACTTCAAGTAGATTTGAAAATCTTTCTCATAATATCGTTTATCTATATTATTTGGCTACAAAATAGTGAAAGATTCAGGTTCATTTTTCAGATATTCATTCCATAAGTTAAAATATATCAAACTACATCTGTATAAACACCTTAAAAACCATTTAATTGCAGACAGTATTAACAAAGCCTACATAGAAGAGGCCATGTGGTAGAGAAGGCCGTAAAGCTTTCAACGCTAGTGATAAGAGCTACATGTAGTGTATATTTACATAGTAAATAGAACAAGGCTGAGTTACTTATCTCTTTGTAGCTAAAACATTAATCCTTATATGTATTTTCATTTGATTAAAACGTCATATATTGATTTAGGAATAGTTTTAATCAATTTAGAAACATTATTGATGAGAATCGGACAAGTAGAAGCCATTTTACAATTTAAAGGTTATTTGCAATAGGTGATGTCATAAACAATTTTTGACACACTGTCTGTTAATATGTAATGTGAAAGATTTGTTAACATCGGATCATATTTGTTAAAGTTATGGAGAGAAAAAGTAAATATTACATAATCCCATATGGCTGCCATATTACGCAATTATGTATGTCAACAATAGTTTGCGACACACCTTTTACCTATAAGGTATATACTCAGAAAAAATCAAAACTTTGGAAGTTATGGAGCAGAAGGGAAAGCGGACACCGAACTGACGCAGATGATACCATAATACAGCCCGCTTTTCGAGCCGCATGCATAAAAAGGGAATCGTCTATAAGCATGTCAAATTACAAAAAAAAATTCAACAATATTCAACCAACAGAATATTTGAGACATATATTATTAGCTTATAAGCTACTGCCGCAGTCCAGGATGTGCATGCTTTGAGGTTGCCAACCATACTGCAAGTCATCACAATATAGCGTTCTTTCTTAACACCTAGTGGTGATGTATAACTGTAAATTGACTAAACATGTATTTAAAACACAATGTAGAAACAAAATGAGCTTCCTGGGCTGTGTCTTACAAAGCTGGCGTAAGTTACTTCGGACGTAAATCAGTGTTAAAGCTATAGGAACTTACGCCCTAGTCGCAACTGGTCCATGTTGTGGGCCTATGCGCAACTTTACGCCAGCTTCGTAAGACAGGGCCCTGTAAGGTCCCGCGGTGTCAAAGAAAAAGTGATTGAAAATATAAACATTATCCGATAAACATCTTGGGATTTGACGTCATACTTGACACTTGATAGCTTTTGTCGTCACTACGCCCTGACTCAACGTCGGTCATGCATTATTGTCACAACGATAAGATGTCAACTATAACATCATGAAACAGAATGTACTGTGCCATGAATAAAAGATCAACAACATTAAAGATAAAGATTAGGAGGACTGTCCACAACAGAGAATTGATGTCAATTGGCTACAATGTGAACACGGTCACGGAAAGCGGACTCTAAACCGACAGGCAATTAAAGTTCACACTGAGTTACTTTGGATCCTATTGTCTGTCAAACAATACCTGACACAAATTACATGGCAGTTCATTCCCAAACTGGTCAGGAATATAAACAATGTATACCAGAGTCTGTAACAATCTGCAAAAGAAAAAGCAATTTAAAATAATTTAATAATTGTTGCAGTAATTGCTTCATTCTCTATATTATTACACTTATACGACTGGGTTGATAGAACAGCAAGGGGAGGAATTAACTATTTGTTACGCTTAGGATTGATTGATTGATTGATTGATGTTTTATGCCACACTTGAGATTATTATGTCAGCATTGCCAGGTTAAGTGGGGAGGAAATCAGGCTTTTTGCCCTGAGGAAACCCCTGACCTTCCACGAGTACCTGGAATTTCTTGCCCAAAAAATATAAAATTTTTGGTTTGGTCTGTGTGGGATTCAAACCTGGGCCGCATCGATGGAAAGACTGTGAATTATTACTTTGCCGACTGAGCCACAGAGACCCCTTTGGATTAGCATTAAAACCAATGACCCACTGATGGAAGGACATGTGCGGACAGTCTAACCACTGAGACACCAGTCTTCAGGAAAAACTAACCAGATTGACTCGATTCAAAGCAAAACTGCCAAGACAGAATAACGTGACATACCTCTTTTTGAAACAGTTTGACCACGCAGAGTTTAAGATTGGGTTGTTTTCTGTAAGGTGAGATGAGATGTGAATGTAACACCCTCTCATCAAGTTTAGTTTCTATGTTCTCCCTACTGGAGGGTATGGAGGACTGGATCTGAAAATAACAAGAAAATATCTTCAAATACACCTACATTTTATTAAGGATAGGGAAACTGGGACCCATTATCGGAAACAATAAAGCACCCCCCTGAAAGTTTTAACAACTTTTTCCAAACTTGTGAGGTGTAAACATGTTAAATGATCTTTAAGACAAGAGCTATCAGAAGATGGCTAAACCTCCAGCCCCTGTTTTTTTTTTTAGTGATAGTGGCTTATATAATTGAAAATTGACACGACAAAGGGTTCAAACGTTCTCAAGCAGACGTCATATTCATATATTGGAAGTACGGCAAATTGGCCGTGGTGCCGAGCCAAATTAGCAGAATCCTATAAAGCAATCTTTGACAAACTGATAACAAACTATGAGGTATGGCCGTAAAGGGCGACAACGCAAAAGTTTGTCACATAATTAATACCACACATTTTAACGATCTTTGTTCCGGGCTTGTCCCTTTAAAGCGTATCCCAAATGCTGCAATATACGTAGATAATTTCAATAAAAGAAATTTTCCTGGGCCCACTTGCACAAAGCGCTCTTAACTAAGAGTACTCTTAGTGTATGTCTACAACATGGGACTTGAGAGGGCTCGTAAACTTTCCATGTTGTACAGATATGCTAAGAGTACTCTTAAGTTAAGAATGTTTTGTGCAAGTGGGCCCAGGTCTTTAATTGCGTATGAGGTTTATTTGCCATGTCACACATAGTTACGCATATATTGCAGCCTGAACTCCCCTCAAATGCTTTTTTTTTTGTGATACATGTTTATTTTGTTAACTAAGCAAAATAAATAGTTTTATCCTAATACCCTAATGTGATACAGTAGCCTCATTTATGTAATAAATGATATAGCTACTGTCGTTTTTATCGCTATAAATAATCACTCTTTATATCTGAGCTAGAAATGTGTAAATGGGAACAATGACTGTCTTACTTCTGTCACGTCACAGCTCAGCTAAATTTTTCAAGCACAAGGCAACTTTGGGTGTAGATTATAAAGATCGCTGTATGGCTACGGTTGTGTTCCATTGCGGGTGATTTTTTAAGTCATCCTAGTCTGCTAGTACAAAATGTAATTTCAAGGAAATTGAGGGCATTTGGGATACCTTGTCATTTAACCTTTAAGAATTTAAGGTTGAAATGCTCTTCTAAAACGAAATGCAAGATTGTTTGAGCTTACCGTTGTATCGGATTCTGGAACTGCGTCAGATTCCATTTCACTATCATTCCCACTTTCCTCCTCTTCCACTGACCTGTCAATATCAGAGACACTTCGTCCACTCGGACTGTGAAACGTCAGTTCATCCGACTCATCCAGACTGTCATGGCTACCCATTACATTCAAGTTGACTGACATTGTCAGAGATGAGGGTCAATAGTAAAAAAAAACCAATACAATAAACATTTAAGCAACAAGAGTTGTGAACATTTTTTCAAATGCATGGGATAAATTTTGATTATGATAGTTATTTACGATTAGAGAGTTTGAAGCTTATCTACATATCTTAAAAGTTGCTGATAAATAACCAAAATAATATCCTCCAAGTCAGCCCACAACAAGCTTAACTTAATGTAATAGTTAATTTTATTATTTCTAAACTAATTATATTATTCAGTACCTGTTTCGAATTGTAATTCTATCAGTTGAAAAATGAATTATTTTTGTTGTTTGTCATTGACTTTGATAACGATGTAATAACTACATCAAAAAGTCATCAGTCAATAAATCATAAGTAATTCTTCACCTTATTGTAAGCGTGAAAGATTGACATATATTTATGAACACTAAAACACATGAGCACAGGGAAAATCTTCTTGTCTAAAATAACCATGGAGACCAGTTTCTTATTGTGTTAAAAAGAGGGATGTCATTTAGACCGTTATACCCAATCATAGGATGTTGTATTAAAACAAAACCCATGATATTTCATTGGGTTAAAAAGTTAAACAGACAGTTTATAGGTGCCTTATTCTGAGAACAGACAGTTTATAGGTGCCTTATTCTGAGACTAAGGGATCATTCCACAGTATGACCTCCACAAAATCACCAACACATAAAATGTGTTGTTTAAAATAATTATTATTTCAGCAATTTGATGTTGAGAAGAGAGTCAAACATTACAGATCTATTTCTGTCAATCTTTTCGTGAAAACAAAAGCACTATTTTCTCGTTACTTTTTGGGATTACACTTTCTTGAAAAATGGCAGAATTTCTTCTACCGATTTTGGGTGAAAGAGGTCCCAGAGTATGGCACTAATCCCAGCACTAAATGCCGGCTGTCTTATCCATTCAGTCAACCATCCTCCTCTAAAAACAGGAGGTAGTTGACTGGTAGATACTACAGCTGACATTTAGTATAAAAGCACTTTGTTTACCTTTATTTTCTGTGCTAACCAACAAATCTTTGTCATCATCTACCCCTGATGCTTGAAAACTTTTCCTCTCAGACTTCTTTCTGCTACCAGCTTCTTCAACACATAAGGAAGTAGACTACAAGGAAAAGCCATCATTCCAGTGTTATTCAATAGTCTCATTTCCTGTGTTTTTGTAATTATCTAAAATAATGTTGAAAGCAACATTAAATCTTCACTATCACCAACTCAGTGTGTTTCAGTCCAAAACATATTGTTATGGAAGTTGCCTTTGTTTGGTTTATTGATTGATTGTTTGGTGTTTTATGCCGCGCTCAAGATTATTTCACTTATATGGCGGCGTTGCCAGTTTTATTGTGGGAGGAAACACACGACCTTCCGCTGGTAACTGGCAACCATCCCACATAGGTCGTTTGAGTGAAAACCCAGTCAGAAAATTTTCCAATTTTTGGACAGAGTGGGATTTGAACCCGCGACCCATTGGTTGAAGGCTGTTCAGATTGAGCATCCAACGCTCTACCTACTGCGCCAGGGAGGCCCCCGGTTTGGTTCATTGAAGGGAGGCCTTAAGTCACTTAGGAAGTCTGTGTGGCTCAGACAGTAGAGTGATCGTCTCTCAAGCCAACACAAGCCTTTCACCAATTGGTCCCTGGTTCGAATCCCTCTCATTCAAAGAGAAGTTAAAAGCCAAGTACATGTACAGGGAAGAAAAAACAGTTGAAGGGTTGTCAGGTACCTGCCAAAAGGCTGGGGGTTTCCTCTCCCACTAAACCTGACAACATTGACATAAAATAATGGAATAATCTTGAATGAAGCATCAATCTACTACTATGAACTAGATACAGTGGAATGAAGATCACCATGTACATGTACAAAGTAGTACAAGTTATCCAATGAATTCAATCATTGATAAATAAATGACCACAGTAGAGTTCCTGAGTGTGAACAGATAATACAGCAGCAAACATCACTTATTCTCTTACCTCGCCAGGGGACAGTCTCTTCAGTTTAACTGATCTTAAAAATAAAGTATACAGAACAATGTTGATACAATATCTGACCATTCTAATTCATTTTTGTTCAAAATATGTTGAGGAAATATTTTTCAACAAAATCATTTGTGATTAAACTAAATGTGCACTTAAAATTCAATTATAAATGCCATGCATTATAATAATTTTTGGTATTCATTTGCATGTATTCATCAACCGTTCCTTCTTTTGACACCGTATGAGATATAAATCATGGATTAATTGATTGATTGTTTGGTGTTTTACGCCGCGCTCAAGATTATTTCACTTAAATGGCGGCGTTGCCAGTTTTATTGTGGGAGGAAACCGGGTATAAATCATGGAAGGTAGTTTGCTATCACATAGTGAATCAATTTAATCTCATTATATTTATTGTGTCCAACAATATACAATTATTGACTCTCCTGCCAGTTAATATGATGTTATAATGACCTGGAAGACATATTGACCGATGCCGAAATATCAAGTTAGCGTATATATTTATTCTAAACCTTCACAGAATTTCGGGCAGATGTTATATTTACATAATTCACGTAACATAGTACATAGGCATTACAAATGCAATGGGTTAAATTACGTCATGTGGATTACATTTCAACGCTCAAATCTGATGTCATCGGAATGACGTCATAGTAATAAAGCTACACTAAAAACGAATTACGTTGCGCAACAAAGAGAATGCGACGTCAAATCTTATATTAACCAGCAAGTCATGTAATATAAGATAATATTAACTGTCATGTGACCGCCTATTGACCAATGAAATTGCAACACTCACTCCAGTTATACAATAATTATTGATATTCCATATCTTACATATAACTCCATAAGATTGATTGATTGATGTTTTATTCCACTTCAGTTTAGTTCACTTATAAGGCTGTGTTTCCAGATGTTCTGGTAGAGGAAACTGGTTCTTTGCCAGGAAGAAACACTTTAACATGTACCTGGTAACGTTTCCTCATAGGGTGATCAAATGACAAAAACCCTCCTCCCAAAAATACTTCATAAGATGGACATGTTCAAATCAATGCACCAACCTGAAAACTGGTTGTGACTCAATCTGTGGTGTTGCTTTTGCAGGGGAGGTAACTCTACATTTGTCTTTCCAAGTTGATCTTGGATTATCTCCCTTTATTGGTGATATGGGGAAGATACTTTTAGACCTTTTCTGGTTGACTAGTTGAGCAGGTGCTTTGATAAGCCGCCTGTTATCACTTTGATACTCAGTTGACGGAGCTAAAACAGTATTTTTATCGTCAACATTTCTGGTTGGTGATAAAATATAATCACATGTAACAGTATCAAAATCCACTTGATTTACAGTTGAATATTTCCTCCTCCTGTTTGAAGCAGGAGTTGTCTTCTCTTGACGGTGAACATCTTCCGGCATTAAAGGCAAGGGTTTTGCTAACTGACACATCTTTGGCACAGCCTTCGTTAACAATGGAGGATTTGTTTCTGTCTCACTATCACCACTGTTTTAAATGCAGAAATCAGAAAGCATAATAGTATGTATCGTAGTATAACAATGATAGACTCGCATATTGACCTGTATTGTTTACATTTCATAATACTCCTGCTAAATAAAACAATTAAGCTGAATTGAGTTTGTAAAACTGGTGGTAGGTTAAACAGTTATTAGACAAGATTTTATGGTACTTAAGCAGCTGCAAAGCAATTCAAAAATTATATTCAACTCGATCTGTAATATGTCTCAGAATGAATAGGACTCAAACCCACAAACCATGGATAAAAAGCCTCTATATCAGATTGAGACTAGTATCATTCTGCCGAGACTCATGCCACTTTAAACAGAAAAATATCTATATTTTGGAAGTTTATGCCGCTTTGAATTGAAGTCTGTGTGCATAAAACTGAATAGGGATAATAAATTCATCTAATGTAGAAGAAAATGATAACAGTAACTTCACAGCCATGCAACAGGCAACTACTTCAGATACTGTATATAGTCATCTAATTGGAAAAATGATTGATAGATTGATATGAAAGGTCAGTATTTTCTTTGGGGGAGAAATTCTGTCTCTTAACCTGAAAGGAACACCCACCTTCCAAACAGATGTATCCGGGAAACATCCCATATAAGTTGATCAGGTAACTGCTATTTAATTTGTACAACTTTGATGGATACAGATAACTTTTTGGCCAAATATAATTTGTGTATTTAAGTGGCTTTTTGGTATAGAGCCGGGGAACCCAAAGTCTCCACAGACTTAAAATTTCCCTCATCGTCAGACAGCAAGCATTGCAGCACCCCATCTCCCTCCCTACCCAACAAGAGTTTTAGTAAACTCAACATACGCCCTCCGCTACAACCGATTACTCTACATTATAGAAAATATTTGTTTAAATTTCAGCCATCTCTTTTTGATTAAATTATATGGATTCCGTAATATGTAACCAGGAATTCCCAACCCCACCTCCCCTTCCCACCCAAAAAGCCTTCATGTGTGTTTTTGAACGAGGTCTCGACGGATTTGTAATTTCCCTGTACACACCTGTCCTGGTTAACGGTGAGAATGGAGAGTGTGTGAGATGGGACAGCTCCGTCCTGTACAAGAACAGGACTCACCGTGGTACGGAGAATTCCATACAAATCAGCCGTACTCAGAATACTTTTATTGGCCACTGAATCCAATAATAGTTCCATCCATGGGCTTTGGATTTCTAGGTCTTTTAGTTTTTCTCCAATATCAGTCCCACTGGAAGAGGCACTCAGTAACTACAAATAGAATCAGTAGCACAACTAAAACGATGTTGTTATAAGTTGATGGGGAACGCGGTGGCTTAGTCGCTAGTGATAGCCCCTCAGACAGAGACAGGCCTCCCATCTAAGTGGCGAGGGGACCGCGGTGGCTTAGTCGACAGAGTGTTAGTCCCTCAGTCAGACACAGGCCTCCCATCTAAGTGGCGAGGGGACCGCGGTGGCTTAGTCGACAGAGTGTTAGTCCCTCAGTCAGACACAGGCCTCCCATCTAAGTGGCGAGGGGACCGCGGTGGCTTAGTCGACAGAGTGTTAGCCCCTCAGTCAGACACAGGCCTCCCATCTAAGTGGCGAGGGGACCGCAGTGGCTTAGTCGACAGAGTGTTAGTCCCTCAGTCAGACACAGGCCTCCCATCTAAGTGGCGAGGGGACCGCGGTGGCTTAGTCGACAGAGTGTTAGTCCCTCAGTCAGACACAGGCCTCCCATCTAAGTGGTGAGGGGACCGCGGTGGCTTAGTCGACAGAGTGTTAGTCCCTCAGTCAGACACAGGCCTCCCATCTAAGTGGCGAGGGGACCGCGGTGGCTTAGTCGACAGAGTGATCGTCCCTCAGTCAGACACAGGCCTCCCATCTATGTGGCGAGGGGACCGCGGTGGCTTAGTCGACAGAGTGATAGTCCCTCAGTCAGAGACAGGCCTCCCATCTAAGTGGCGAGGGGACCGCGGTGGCTTAGTCGACAGAGTGATAGTCCCTCAGTCAGACACAGGCCTCCCATCTATGTGGCGTGGGATCGAATCCCAATAAAAAGTTTTTTAAATTTTGACTGGATTTTTCACCTGATCGGCATATGTGGAAGAGTTGCCAGGTATTCGCAGAAGGTTGCCAGTTTACTCTGGGTGAAGACCCCAGGTTACCTCCCCCACATAACCCGGTAACGGCGCCATATAAGTGAAATAATCTTGAGTGCAGCGTAAAACATCAATGAATCAATTATAAGTTGACAAGCTATTATTGTGAAATCTGTATATTTTTGCACCTTCAGCGTCAAGAAGCGAGAATAAATCCTGTTAGGCTTGAATCAGGGGCAACTTGAGTCGTGATACCTAGATAATGGCATTGTCAACTGTATTTTATAATAATATGTTAGAATCACATGCCATAAAATACCTAAACTTCTTAAGGGTGTTGTGAAATAGAACTTTTTGAAAAAGAAAAAACTAAATTTTTAACAGCATGGCGGACTTACTGCATACAACATAACAAGTAAGTCTTTTTGAGTCAAAATCTCAACAAAGCATAATGTATGCAGTTTTATACTCTATTTTACAATGGTGAAACGATAGATATGTTATAATAACTAGATTGGCTAAGCGCTATGCGCTGCGCAGTAGAAAACGGCACAAAAGTCTGTCACCAAGCAAGATGGCGGACTATAACATTAACGTTACAATCCAGAACAAGGCTAACGCTTGAAAAACATTTCTTGTCGTTGTTGTTGCACCATAGTCAAGACTAAAGGCACTTATACACGTTTGTCATAATGGGCGAGGAATTTCATACAGCACTTACCGCTTGAAATTTATTCCATTCTCGAAAAAATGGCAGAAAAGTTCACATAAGACTAGAAAACCACTTGGTAACGCAAGTCAAAAATCACCTAGCAAGATGGCGACTTAGTTGCCGGAAGTCGATTGTCATAATGATAATCCTATCTAGTTATTATGGAGCAAGTCCTCTATTAGGATTAGCCCGTTCTCGGGAGGTACGAATGAAGTTCCTAGATTTCGGTTGATATCTTTGGGCATTGTTTAGTGGGACTTCCAATAAGCCAGGACTACTTTTTTGAGTATTCATGTGACTCAATGAAGTAGTAGTTTGTCTAAAAAAATATATGAAAGGTGAAGATTGAATAAAAGTGGCGGATTGAGCTGTCTGACGTGGGGGTGATTGGGCCCCTGACAACAATGTGACTTGTGTCGTCTGCACCCCTGTCCCCTTCGGAAGTGAAAATCTTGAGATTTCTCCCTTATTGGTCTGTCAAGATTTTAACTGCAGACTTCTCTAGGGTGGTTCCGAGTTTCCACCAGGGCTTTTAGCTGGGCGAATGTTTCTAACCGAGTGACAGAGCCAAACGTTAACATTATGGCAAATGGAAAATTAATTGTGTACTGATGCCTGTTATGCCAGGGAACCCCCTAGTGTAGACCTCTGCCAAACGTTTTAATGTAAGAAAACTATTGATACCAGCTAATTAATTTTTTTCATACTAGCCAAGCAGGTATTTTTCTAGTGAACCAGTTGGTGAAATTTGGGATTCCAAAGGTTTTAGGTTTAAAAAAATAGAGAGATTTAAATCGTGTGATTTTGATTTTAAAAAAATCCAGTAACAGCAGAGGCTGCTCTGTGGAGTGCTACTGTTTGGAGTTTACTGGCGTAAGGACACTAGTTTCACGTTCTGTCAGTTTGAAAATATAATTTGATATTGAAAAACATGAATAGCAGCCAGTTGGCTGTGGTTAGAGGGAAATTGAGGCTGCGATCGGGGCTCGGTGAGAATGGTGTCTGCTTGCTGTGGACAGGACCTTTCACCAAGAATGGGAGATATGGTGTTTTTTTCGTTAAAGGATCCTGTCACAGGCAAGTGGACTAAAAAACCAGCTCGAGTAGCTCACATGGTTCATGTGGGTAATTTTAACATCAGTCGCCACATGGATTGCTCTCATCTCTGTCATAACTCCCTTTGCGTGAACCCGTCACATCTAAATTTTGAAGAGCACTGGGTTAATAACAACAGACAGAGATGTAGCAACCAAGGTAGATGCCTTGGGCATGAGGGGCACCCCGATTGTCTCCTCAGCTTGCGCATTAACTGACTAAGGTAAGTAAACAACAACAACATAAATTATTAAAGGAATGTTCTTTCTTTATTTGATATTTTCTTTATTTGTAAAATCTGTATTGAATTGAATAGGAAGCAAAGTCTATTTTCTTTTTGACGGGTAGCTGTGTTCAACTTGTATGTCATCAAGTTTGCCTTTTTTATAGTCTCTTTCTTGGTCTTTGTTTCCTGATGTGTAATTCAAGTGCTCTTGTATTTTTCTCCCAGTGTTTTTAAGAAGTTCAAATCCAGCCCAATATCTTGACCCATCTTTCTTTCTGACCAGGGGGCATTTGGGTTTGTGTCGGCTGTGCAGTCTGGATGACCACCCGGACAGCTTATATCAAACCCTCTTCCTTTCAGCCAAGCACCTTTCCAGCAAAGTTTATTTTTGAATGTCGCTGAAACAATATATTTCTTCTCTGTCATGGTTTCACATGCTATTCCAATGGCCTGAGATGCATTCTGACCAGGCTTTTTAGCCCTGCTGATTGTGGCACTATTATATCTGCCATCCATTGCTACATCAAACTCGTCCTTGTTCTTTCCTTGTAGAGTTTGTATATCTTTTACCAAACTGACCTTTTTTTTCATATCATCTGTATTTAATTCCTTTATTTTATCTCCCACAGTGCAAGCTGTCCTATGCATACCTGATCTCGCTGGAGCTGGGACATCCATTGATGTGAAGAGAAGTCTAGCCCTTGTGTTTCCCATGGGGGTGTCTTGTAGTCCAACTTGCAGAGCAAGGTTGACGGCAGCAGGATTTTTTCCAGGTTTGGGACTTTTCACTTCTTTAAAAAGCTTGTATGGCTCTGAGAAATAATTGCAAATTCTACATTTTAAAGTATATGACCAAGCAAGACCTTGTTTCTTTTCGGTGGCTATTTCGAACACTGGTTTGCAATCAGGGTCATTTTCTTGATGTTTTGATATTGTGTCATTCCACATAAATACCATGCTTTCAATGTCGATTAACCTCATCCCTGAAGCAATATCTGTCTTTTTTTTCTTTCTGCAGAGGCCGAGTTATACTATTTTGTCTGAGTGATCGTCTCGGAGACGGATTACAGCTCTCTTGTTCCGTCGCGTTTGTTGGGAAATCTCTGTCTGTGTTTCGCACTGTAGTGGCTGTGTTCAAGTCCATCCAAGAACAACTGGCCATGGGCAGGATACTGGGACTAGCTTGCGTTTTTCTTGGCCTTCCAACATTACCAGCTCTGAAGAGATTTTGCTGCCTTTTTCGTTTCCCCTTCATGTTAAGCACCAGGTAAGCTATGATTGATGGGAGACTGGACCTTTCTTTTTATAGCCGTGTTGTGAGTGTTATTTTAACTTATGTGAGTGGACTGAGGTTCATGTTATTTCCATTAAACAACAAAACTGGTAAGTTTACCTTCACTGCCAATCTGCATGCAGCTTGTTTAGGCTCTGTCAAACAACATCAAAAAGTTTTGAATGTGTGTACCTGGGACACGGGGGGTGGGGACGGAGGGGGGGGGGGGGGGGGTAAGTTTATTTATATTCTGTTATAATCTTGGGTGTCTCATGTGAGGGGGGCTTCATTTTTTATTTTGAATTTGATATTTCACCTTGGTTGAGTAAAGCAGACGCATATCCGTCTAGACAGAATGTGATTGAGCCCTACCTTACACAACTAACGGCAGGATTATCTCCCCTTGTCCACTGGTAGTGGCCTGGGAGGGCATTTTGGGATTATACCTATGGTCACTTTCTTTTGCACAGCTTGAGAACGCTTCTAAAGAGACACTTGCAATTTAATATGTTGAAAGAGGAGTCATGTAACTTTTAAAAAATATATAATTTGACAGATTGGCTTATTTATTTTTTTCACAGATTTCATTTCAGCAGATAAATTTGGCACACAAATACCCCAATTTAGTTGAAAATTTAAAAAAAATAACAAGATTGTCCAATTAAAGTTTGCTTATCATTTTTCATAGGTCTGAATGATGGTGATTTACCATAAGAAGCCCCATGGGTACAGCCAAAGAGAACATCGATACATACTCTGTCGGAAATTTAATTTCTCCCATTACATGTTGGACGGATTTAATAAGATTTCATCAATGGGGGTAAGCTATTCATATAAGCCTAACTCTACAAATCTTTGAGATATAAGTATAATTTTTTACATGCATCCTTCGAACAGATCTGGGGTTACTGTGGTGAAATATTTCTTAAATTGGATAAAGCTGACCTGGGTGTAAAGGATGCAAGTCCACTATTAGGATTAGCCCGTTCTCGGGAGGTACGAATGAAGTTCCTAGATTTCGGTTGATATCTTTGGGCATTGTTTAGTGGGACTTCCAATAAGCCAGGACTACTTTTTTGAGTATTCATGTGACTCAATGAAGTAGTAGTTTGTCTAAAAAAATATATGAAAGGTGAAGATTGAATAAAAGTGGCGGATTGAGCTGTCTGACGTGGGGGTGATTGGGCCCCTGACAACAATGTGACTTGTGTCGTCTGCACCCCTGTCCCCTTCGGAAGTGAAAATCTTGAGATTTCTCCCTTATTGGTCTGTCAAGATTTTAACTGCAGACTTCTCTAGGGTGGTTCCGAGTTTCCACCAGGGCTTTTAGCTGGGCGAATGTTTCTAACCGAGTGACAGAGCCAAACGTTAACATTATGGCAAATGGAAAATTAATTGTGTACTGATGCCTTATAAGATAACTATGTCTGAGACCTCACCAAGGGGAATAACTCTTCTAAAGGGGAAATATTGCAGATTGAAATTACAAACCTTGTCTATTGTTGAAGGAGGCAGGTGACTGTTAACAGACACAACCAGCTTTTCCAAGAGTTTCTTTATTCTTGTATTAAAACCGGAGCCGAATTCATTCTCATAATCAGTTTGCATATAATGGGTTCTGAGTTTTTCATTGGCTAATATTGCCAAGAAAAACTTTCGAAATTCCAATGAGCTTTCATTAAGTTTCTTCAATGTTCTGTGATTCTGAAAAAGACAAAAAAAATAAGTTGAGAAAAATACATAGGAGCTTTATCTTGGGCCAAACAGCATGGATTCTGAGCGAAAGCCGTGAAAAGTTAAGGCTTTGGTATCCTGGTTTATTAGCTTGAAGAGTTTTAACTGCAGGTCAAATTAGCCCACACAATCCTCCTGGAATCGATTTCACATACACCAGAACGTTGCAAGAAGTAACTTGGTGGTAACATGGGCAACAACGTCACCAATTAATGTCTAATCTTTCAATGGCATTTAGAAGTCGGAAGGTTACAATAAGGTGAAGAATTACTTATGGATAACAACGTCATTGTCTTTGATAACGATGTAAGAACTACATCGAAACGTCGTCGCCCAAAAAATCAAGAAGTTGTTATCCGTAAGTAATTCTTCACCTTATTGTAATTAATGTCTACATAATTTAAATTTCTTGTGACACTAGTACGCAAACTCACCGTATTGGATGTGTGTGTGAAAACGAGGTTTAACTATATCGGGTGTGCTAGGAGTATAGATCAGAGGGTAATTGACCAATCAGATAACAGCAAAACTTCTTTGAGAGAAACTGTCACAATGACAAGTCTAAACATTTTTCTATTGAGAAATGAATTTGCCGCCATAAAAGTAAAATAATCTTGAGTGTGACGTAAAACATCAATCAATCACATTTAAAAACAAGTTGTAGCATGACCACTTGTTTGGATGGTCTTATTGTCAGCAATGTCTTACCTCAGTCTCATATGTAAGTCCTTTTCTGGGGAAATATTGGTTGACAGTTTCCAATATAGATGTCTCATTTGAAAACAGCTTGTGAAATAATACCTGAAGCATAAAATATACAAAAATAATTGAAATGAGTAAAAATTCAAATTCTTATTGGGTTTAAAAGCACACTCGCCACAAAAACGCAGAAAACTATTTGCATTAAAAAAGGAAGATCGCTTACTGAATTTTTCACAGTTAGAAAAACATTAGGAACTTTCAATTTTTGCCAAAACTCAAAAGTATTGAGATCATTTTATTTCTAAAATTTGAAAATTTGATTTGTTAGATACCCGCAACATCAACTAACTTAGATATTTTAACCACAACTGGACATATTATATTTGTCTCCCGTTTAAATTTAGGGATTTTATTAATAGTAAGTGACAAGCTCATACAAAGTGGCTTTCTTTACATAAATCAGAAGGGCTTCTGCTGCCATAGAGCCTTTTAATTTACTCCACAAATAAAAAGCAACAAAGCTGCTAAAATTTTAGTTATTTTTCCTTAAGCCGAAAGGGTCTTTTTTACCCGCTTAACAAGTATATTTTGGATATTTTTCTTACCATTATATATCACAAGCTTTCAATTATATAACGTTTACCAACAAGCAAAATTATGACAAAGGGTTGCCAGTTGATAACCTACATAAGATTGTATACTATATTGGCGCTGTTTTTGCAGAATTCTGTAATTTGGTAATCCATAAATCTTATGTGTTTAAGCATAACTTATCAATAATCATAGAAAAATACACAAAAATTATCGAACACTTTCTTCAAATCGGAATGATATTTTCACTCAAATGAGATATGCTGTGTTTTAAATAAAGTGTTCCCTTTCAGAATGTCAAACCGATTTTGCTGTTTTGTTCAAAGCTAAAAGTCCATGGACCAGAACAATCATTTTAAAAAAAATGAGATTGTGTCATCTGATTGATTGATTGTTTGGTGTTTTACGCCGCGCTCAAGATTATTTCACTTATATGGCGGCGTTGCCAGTTTTATTGTGGGAGGAAACTGGGCTCTGTGCCCGGAGGAAACCCACGACCTTCCGCTGGTAACCGGCAACCATCCCACATAGGTCGTTGTGAAAACCCAGTCAGAAAATTTTCTAATTCGTACCCGCAACCCATTGGTGCGTGTCATCTGAAGCTTACCTTTATTTTTAGTGCACTGGTAAGTTGAGCAAACAGTCTAAACGGGATGACATTGGGGCATGTAGCATGAATGTGTTCCAGGGTTTCTACACAGGTCTCAAACTCTGCCACAGTATCGGACGTTATAATCTTCACAATGCCTGACAAAGCCAGTCGAACAGAAGGAATTCCAAAACTTGAGGCACTTTTGGATGTTAGAATCTCTACAAAAATAGCGATATGTAATAAGGTAAGGTTCTCTCGATTAAGTTTTTTGGCAGTACCAATGTCAAGCAAACGTCATTTTCAAAAGGTACAAATAAATTATGCGACCTTTTTGTTTTACTACAAAAAATTGCTTATCATATCATATATAGCTTTGTGGTGTAAATATAATAAAAATAATAAATATCTTGAAAAAAAATAATATCTAATTACTAACAGCATTAAAGTGGCATGAGCTGCCAAAATTCACACTTTTTTCATAATTTCTGATCGTCACGACAGTAAGAGGCTATGAAGACAATCGAAAAACTAAAAGATTGGCGTTGGAATGAGGAAAATCCATGCAGTATGTGGCCTGTACAAACCGAAAAGGTGTTCGAAAGGTAAACAAAACTTAAATAACCAGGACGACCATTCATTCATTCTAAGCCAAAGTTAGTTCAGATAGACACCGATTGATTCATGATGTCATAGGAAGAAAGAATGGTGCATGGAAAAGAACCTGCACAGAAAAGTATAGGTGTGCACTCATGTGTGTCGCTACAAAGGGCTTAGCAATGTGGTCAATTCAGTCGCAATCCCTCTTCCATTCCAACCAGCCCCGATAGCTCAGTCGGTAGAGCGTCCGCTTCAGGCCTGGGAGATCCGGGTTCAAGCCCGGGTCGAGTCAGACCAAAGACTTTAACAGTGGTAGCTGTTACTGCTTCGCTTGGCGCTCAGCAATAGGAGTTAGAGCAGCGACTGGTTGGCCCGGTGTCAGTATACTGTGACTGGGTGAGGGGGCTTGCTGGTTGTCTTCGGCAAGTCGTCTCGGTGAGACAGCACCTAAAAGAGCGGTGGAAATCCGCCCTGTCACAAGGAGACAACGTCTTCATATAACCAAAATACTGTTGAGCAGGACGTAAAACCCCAATCACTCACTCACTCACTCTTCCATTCCATAATTATTCAAGTGACATTATAATAAAATCATAATTTATAACCTTCCAAATCCCTCTCACATTCAATAATTATTCAAGTGGCATTATAATAAATCATAACTGATAACCTTCCAAATCCCTCTCACGTTCTATAATCATTCAAGTGACATTATAATAAATCATAATTTATAACATTCATTGTAAAGTAACTGACCCATGCTTAACGGTTTATAATGCAGTGCTGCAATATAATAAATTTCACATAGAAAACTAGAAAATAAATTGAGGACTATTCTACATTTACATAGTTTAGAATTAGATAATTAAAGACAGTTTCAATGATTTTAAAATATGTTCATATAAGAACAAAATAAATAAAATAAATGTAATAGGTAAGAGGTTTTTACTGTTTTTATATTAAAGATATTTTAAAGAAATTTTTGAAACTCTCTTTAAACGTGGGTTCCATACTAATGATAAAAAATTAAGACATCACCATGTAGTAAGTTGTTTTGAACACGAGCTTTTGACACCTGTACCGGTGTCTTTGTCAAGTGTAACTGTGACACTGTTGTTACACTTGACGAAGACACCGGCACAGGTGTCGAAAGCTCGTGTTGTTCAAAAACAACTGACGACATGGTGATGTCTTAATTTTTTATCATTATTAAAGATATTACCACACAAATAAATTAACCACATGTTTGTGTTGAGTACCTTGAATAACAGAAAGGTGATTGTGTTGACAGGCATACTCTAGAAGCCAATACTCGATATCTCTCTTTGATGCCATGGGAAATACAAACGGGTTGATCTACCCTGTAACAAGAATTAAAACATACTGACTTGATACAACATACTGACTTGATACAACATACTGACTTGACAGTCACACAACATAATAACTTATCACATACCTACTGCCAATAGACCATTTAAATGGCCAGGTTTTCTTGTGAGTAAACATGTAAAACATAATATTTATAGACACTAAAACACATGGGCACAGGGGAAATCTTCTTGTCTAAAATAACCATGGAGACAAGTTTCTAATTGTGTTAAAAAGAGGGTACATCATACATGTATGTCATTTAGACCTTTATACCCAGTCATACATGTAGATTGTTGTAATAAACCAAAACCCATGATATTTCATTTGGTTGACGATAGCCAAGAGTTTGGCTTTTGTCAGTAAATTTTTTTCTGAAATACTTAGTTATATATTGACAAAGTTGGACGAATCTTCATCTGTTGCAAGATGTCAGGTAAACTGAAATTGAACAAAATAATTAATATGATAATAGGAAATGAAAGGGAAAATAATTAATTTGGTTCCCAGGTAGAAGAGTGAGTGAGTGATTTGGGTTTTACGTCCTGCTCAACAGTATTTCGGTTATATGAAGACGTTGTCTCCTTGTGGCAGGGCGGATTTCCACCGCTCTTTTAGGTGCTGCCTCACCGAGACGACTTGCCGAAGACAACCAGCAAGCCCCCTCACCCAGTCACAGTATACTGACACCGGGCCAACCAGTCGCTGCTCTAACTCCTATTGCTGAGCGCCAAGCGAAGCAGTAACAGCTACCACTGTTAAAGTCTTTGGTCTGACTCGACCCGGGCTTGAACCCGGGTCTCCCAGGCCTGAAGCGGACGCTCTACCGACTGAGCTATCGGGGCTGGTCCCAGGTAGAAGAGAGGCAAGATTATGAATAAAGGAAACCCAGTTTTGAATAAGCTGGGCTTTGATTGGTCATATTGCAGCCTTCACTGACTAATCTGGGGCCTGTTTCACAGAGCGGTGTAGTGTAAGTTTTCACGTAACTGTCATGGCAACCCATACTGTAGAGATGAGTTGCTATGAAAGTTACGCAAAAAATACATCTGCGCCGTTTTGTGAAACATCTCCAGCACACATGGTTTCAAAGACATTTCATTGATATTCGATACAAAATTTGAAATTTCGCTCAAAAACTGAATATCCCCTATTTATTCAAAAAGAGGTAACTTTCAGTTTGTACGGAATGACGTCACTACGCGGAGAAAGACCCTTTCGGCATAAGGATTGACGCTTGTGGCTTGAGCAGCAGCCGCTGTGTAGGGCAAAACGTTTTGCTACAAGTTTTTTGGAAAAATCTGACGTTGGAATTGTGCTCATTTTGTCTATGACCCAATACGATATATATTTATAAGATGTAAATAGTATTCAGTTCCACATGTATGATCTAATTTACTTTCAAAAATGATATTTAAAAATTCACGAGAGACAACTTTTGTCTATAAATATGGGCCTAGTCCGAGCCTTTTATGAATAGTATATCTATTTTTCTGATCACGGCAAATTGAACAAACAGGGTCCAGTGAAAGGGTCCTGAAAAAATATACAAACTAGACGTTTTTCTTTATTTTTAATCTTTGAATCTAACATTTGTTTTTTAACTTTATGATCAAATACCTTGAATTTGTACTAACATTTATGATTTAAAGTGGCATGAGCTGCCGAAATTCACACTTTTTTCATTATTTCTGATTGTCACGACAGTAAGAGGCTTTGATTCGAAGGCCATCGACAAACTAAATGATTGGCTTTAGAATGAGGAAAATCCATTCAGTATGTGGCCTATACAGACCGGAATAGTGTTCGAAAAGTAAACAAAATTTAAATAACATTCATTCATTCTAAGCCAAAGTTAGTTCAAAACAATACTTTATCGTACATTCTCGAGACTAGAAGCTCTAAAAGCTTCTGAATTATACGTCTTGGGAAAAATAATCGATCATTTTAACATTCTGTTTCAACGTCAAAACATCAACATTTTGGCAGCTCATGCCACTTTAATGACACCACTAAGATTTAGTAGCCGCACTCATGACTCATGTGTCTCTTTCCTGTGTGACTTACTTGCCGGTCAGGCTTTTAGCTGGGCGAATGTTTCTAACCGAGTGACAGAGCCAAACGTAACATTACGGCAAATGGAAAATTATTTGTCTACTGATGCAAAATGAAGGGATGTCCAAAACCTAGTTCTACTCTAGTAGTTGGACTATCTCTAGCCCCAGGTGACTATCCTGCCATTCTGTTGTATAGTCACAGATCGGTGCCATTTGGCTCTGTAGGACGGTTCAAAAGTTTGGTCTTGTAGCTTTATTAGACCTTTCTATGATTAAATAACATACTTTATTGACTGTTTGGGTGTCCCGCTTGCATTCCCAATGGTAAAAATCCAAATAAAAGTTTAAAAACTCTTTCTATGGTCCATTTTGACCTACGATATCGTTTAAAACAGTTTTGTCAAACAAATATGGCGACCGTTAATTTCGGGAGATTGTCACCGTTTCGTATCTCAGACTGAAATTTTACCGTGGAGCGCATGCGTGCGCATGTGTATTGTGCAAAATTTTATACGAAACCACAGTACTTTATACAGAACTAGCGGTCGCCATTTTGTTTTCGTCAGATATGTTTAGGGGTATCGTAGGTCAAAATGGACCATGAAAAGAGTATTTAAACTTTTATTTGGATTTTTACCATTGGAAATGCAAGCGGGACACCCAAACAGTCAATAAAGTATGTTAATTTATCATAGAAAGGTCTAATAAAGCTACAAGACCAAAATTTTGAACCGTCCTACAGAGCCAAATGGCACCGATCTGTGACTATACAACAGAATGGCAGGATAGTCACCTGGGGCTAGACTATCTCCAAACTCTGTGGTCAAAGTATATGATGATGGGTTGGTCACCCATCATCATATACTTTGACCACAGAGTTTGTATCTACCTGGCCCGCAAAGTAAGTAAACCAGGATAGAGACACACGAGTACGGCTACAGAGTTTGGTGATTTCCAACTAGTCCAAAACCGAGATATGTTGGTGTTGTTGTTGTTGTTTGAAAAAAGTTCAACGAACGAGTACGACTGATAGTGGTGTCAGGTGGGGAACTGAACTCAGAAAAAATAACTACTTTGTATCAATCTAAGTCTGTCTAGTTTGATATACCTTAATACTCTTCATACTCACAAGTTGATTAAGAATCATTTCGCAAAATAAGTTATTGCCGCCATTTAAAGAACCTCTCTTTTAGTTTCATTCAATATTTATCTCCCTTTGACTGTGACCAAAGTTTGCGATCTGTCGGGGATTAGTTTTGGCCGGGGGTCGTCGTAGAAAATAAAGAATCCTTGAACAATCCTATCAATAATCCTAATAAAAGTGGAGCAGTCACAATGTCTGAGATTTTTTCAAGGATTTTGACCCGGTTTTGTCGAAAAATCGTGGGATTAGCCTCCGATCGATCGCCTCTGCATCGGAGGCGATCGGTAGACGATATCTGCGAGGGTCTTTTCTTTTAATTTTTCCCCCACCCTGGGTATATGTGGGGAAAAAGGAGGGTTTTCTGACCTCGCATCTGTATTTCTTCCTGTACACTGTAGCGTGGTATCCCTCATCTGGTTGTAGGCCCTACATAGAACAGTCACTAAAACGATTAATCGGAGGGCATCGTAGGTCATCGGAGATTGTGTCTTGGATGACCAAAATGGGTTAAAAATATTGCGAGCAATCTTAACATTTTAAGTTCAAAGTAGGGGACCGCGACGACTGTGGCGATGCCTAAAAAAAAACTGCGACAAGCCGCAGGCGTCCGGAGAGCGCCGACGGGTGCAAAATCGTGGGATCTGTCTCAAGAGTTTGTAAAAATTTCCCGGGTTTTACCCATCGCCGACGCACCCCCCCCCCCCCCCCCCCCGCCCCCTGCTCCGCGGTCCCAGCACGCATGTAGGCCTATATAGGCCTAAGCAGCCCCTGGACCCTCAACTAATGCGTTGGGATAGTCATCCCCTTCTCCAACTTTGAAACATGACGATTTTCTTAATTTTTAAGAATTAAGGAAAGCAAAATCCGTAAAATATTAGCATTTTTAGTTGCAGAACATCCTCAGAACGCTTCACAGGCAATAGTTCCTAAACTATCTTTCACCTCAACCGCTCTTAACATGTGGATAGGCAGGACCAATTTTTTATCGCTAAAACTGCAAAATAATTTAATCAACTTATTATTTAGGTAGACATATTTTGTAAGTAAGTGTGGGACTGTCGAGTCAAAGCCACAGCCCTGGAGACTTAAGAGACATAAATTCCTTGATTTTCTGAGTTTGTTTCCTCCTAATTACTAACCTCGAATAACTAACCCGCTGCTGAATAGGTTATTAGTTATTCGAATAACTAACCTGCTCCTGAATGAGTGATTAGTTATTCGAACTCGCTGCTGAATTAGTGATTAGTTATTCGAATAACTAACCCGCTGCTGAATTAGTTATTAGTTATTCGAATAACTAACCCGCTGCTGAATTTGTTATTAGTTATTCGAATAACTAACCCGCTGCTGAATTAGTTATTCGAATAACTAACCCGCTGCTGAATGAGTGATTAGTTATTCGAACTCGCTGCTGAATTAGTGATTAGTTATTCGAATAACTAAACTGCTGCTGAATTAGTTTTTCGAATAACTAACCCGCTGCTGAATTAGTTATTAGTTATTCGAATAACTAACCCGCTGCTGAATTAGTTATTAGTTATTCGAATAACTAACCCGCTGCTGAATTAGGTATTAGTTATTCGAATCACTAATAACTAACCCGCTGCTAACTTCAGTCTGCCACAAGGCTTCACTTAAAACTAGGGAAGTCCGGGAACTATTTCACTTTCAGAACAGCCTCAGAACGCTGCTCGGGCAGTCAAGAACCCCTGGACTCTCACCTATTGCCCTGGTTACAGGCCTCTTTTAAATTTGTTATGTTTCTGTAATCGAAGGGCCTGCCCCCCCCCCCCCCCCCCCTCCTCCCTCGTACAAGCACAGGTTCTTCTACATGTCGATCGAGTGAAAAATTCCAATAAAAAAGTGGAATTGGAACCCGCGCCGCATTGACGGAAGCCCTGTGTCGGACTGAAGGATAATCAATCTAACCGATGCCCCCTTTGACTTGGAAATTGGTTGGAGACGGATAGCCTAAGATTATGTTGAAGATATCGTCAAATATTCCTAACTCTCAAGCGCCCCAGACCAACCAATCAATAGTGACGAAAAGCGATATTTGGCCTTTACTGTACCTTGTGAGAAAGTTTGGTTTCTGAAGGAGATATCGTAGAGCGGATTCCGACCATTTGAACATATTTAGTCCCGTATTTAAGTCAACAGAGTCCTCGACTCCAAGGATATGATAACAATCACTACACACAGAAAACCACCACACATTCTCTCCAAGGAAGACAAATTCAAGACTGATGTTAACACTTTCGATGTAACATTTAAGAAATTCGATTTCTTAACTGTAAACAGTTAGCATAAGTGATCCATTCTCCAGAAAAATTAAGGTTCACTGTGAGACAAAATAGGTCTCACGTCATATTTGTTGATTATATTTAGAGAATAGTAAAACCTATGGAGATCAGATTTTTACGGTGGTTTTAACATGCATATCATATACACCTTCCTACCAATCCACATAATTCAATATTTATTTTAACCCATTTGGTTGAAGGAAGCTTTAACCATAATTTTCTTCAAATACATGTCCTTTTTCTAAGTGCAGTCTCTTTGGCTCAGTCGACGTAATTGTAGTCTTCCAGACCAACAAAGACATTGTATCGATGATCACTGGTTTTATCTGTCCGAAGAAAACAATCTGAGTGAGTTTTTCACTCGATCGCCCAATGGACAAGGTTTTCAAGTAAACGCTGAGGAACGTCATGGTAACATGGGAACTTGATGGTAACCTGTGAACTTCATGGTAACATGTGAACGTCATGGTAACATGTGAACGTCATGGTAACATGTGAACGCCATGGTAACATGTGAACGCCATGGTAACATGTGAACGTCATGGTAACATGTGAACGTCATGGTAACATGTGAACGTCATGGTAACATGGGATCTTGATGGTAACCTGTGAACGTCATGGTAACATGTGAACGTCATGGTAACATGTGAATGTTATGGTAACATGTGAACGTCATGGTAACATGTGAACGTCATGGTAACCTGTGAACGTCATGGTAACATGTGAACGTCATGGTAACAGCTGAACGTCATGGTAACCTGTGAACGTCATGATAACATGTGAACGTCATGGTAACCTGTGAACGTCATGGTAACATATGAACGTCATGGTAACAGCTGAACGTCATGGTAACATGTGAACGTCATGGTAACATGGGAACGCCATGGTAACCTGTGAACGTCAGGTTAACATGTGAACGCCATGGTAACCTGTGAACGTCAGGTTAACATGTGAACGTCATGGTAACATGTGAACGTCATGGTAACATGTGGACTTGATGGTAACATGTGAACGTCATGGTAACATGGGAACGCCATGGTAACATGGGAAGGTACATGTCTATATTAAGTTTATATCACTTGTTTATAGTTGTTGTACTTATACTTACGAAATAAAGGACGCGCTGGTGAGCTGTGTGTTGCTGAATAAAGGGTCAGTTGCGGAGAATACCACTACTTGAGGGCGAGGGGCGAAGCCCCGAGTCTTCAAATAATAGATGTAGAACCCAGATAAAGACAAATCAGTTCGACAATGCGTTCAAGTTTGGATTCAACCCTTTATTTGACATAGTTCAGATATCTGACGTCAACGGAACAATAAGTTGAACGTCTAACTACAACCGTAATTTGATAAATCCTTTTGTAACACCATAATGATGGAATGTGCTACGAACGAACAGGGGTGAACGAATGAACGAAGTAACGAACGATTGACTGGAATGAAAACAAAATAAAACTAGAAATAGACAGTGATAATATGTGAGCTAGCATTATCAAGTTTTACCAACATAATTAATGTGGTAATTTAGATAAACAAAATTATCCATCACATTAATCCTTTTATGCATAAGTATAGAAAATATTAGACAAAGTTTAGTTTGTTTACCTAGTCGCATAGACTCTAACGCTAAACTATTACAAGAAATTGCAACAACAACTTAAGTAAAATAATTACAGTCAGTTGGTAATATAACTCGCGTAAAAGTACTAATAGTGTAATGCATACCGATTTTAGACTCGCCATCAAAACTTCCTATTGCCACACCGAAATTATAAACCATCCATCTAGAAGACAGGCATGGCGATCCCCCTCACCTAACGCGAGTAACCTCCCCTACACTAACCTAGGCAGAGAAGTCACTTGGCCCTTACAACGGCCCCTTATCTGCTATTATTAAAAAGAGCAATTATCAAAACATTTAATAAAGGGCCAAACTAATAATTTTCTCTCAAAAGAACAAAATGGAACTACAAGGAATTTTCAAAAGAGCAAACTTCAGACTCCTAACCCCAACAACAACAGCACATTTTCACTACGACTTGCCGCATTTACCATCACGATTACACAGATTGTGGGTCAGCCTCTAACACCACACAAAGTTTATGTATGGGACGCATCAGCTCATTAGACGGAGTCTTTACCTTAACCACTCTGACAAGACCTTTTTGTCTGTAAACACCTGCAGAACTTTACCAAGCGACCATGATGACCTAGGTGTGTTATCTGCGAGAAGAACAAGATTGCCAACAGAAACATTTCTTTGAGGTTTTGTCCATTTGTGCCTTTGCTGAAGAAGTGGTAAGTATTCATGAAGCCACCGCTTCCAAAACACGCCCGCTAAAAATTGGACGTGCTTCCAACGCCTTTTCACATAGCTATCCATTTTCTCAAAAATGCCCGGCGGGCCAGACATACCAGAATATAAGAGAAGAAGGTCGTTGGGAGTAATGGGTTTGGGATCCAGAGGACTAGAAAGCATCTCAGTGAGTGGGCGAGAATTTAGAATAGCCTCCACCTCGCAAAGTAAAGTACATAGACTTTCGTCGTCTAATTTAACCATATCTTCCTGAAGGAGACCATACAGAACTTTACGCACTGACCTTATGAGGCGTTCCCAGAACCCCCCAAAGTGCGACGCACTAGAAGGATTGAACTCCAACTGAACTCCTCGCTGCTGTAGCGACTTACAAAACTGAGCTCTGTTCCATTGTTGAATGGATTCTATCAACTCCAGTTGGTTACCAACCAAGTTGGTACCATTATCAGAGTAGAAACACTTGACATTCCCATGCCTAGACATAAATCTACGAATCGCATGGATACATGAATTAACATCTAAAGAAAATGCCACTTCCAAGTGTATGGCCCTCGTTGCCATACACGTAAAAACCACGCCATATCGCTTAACACCGGGCCCCTTTTGACCAGTACTGGCCCAAAGTAGTCGACGCCGACCCGAGAGAAATATGGCTCACCGGGTGTGAGTCTATCCAGAGGCAAATCGGCCATCTTCTGGCCACCAACTTTAGCAGAATATTTTCTGCATGTCACACACTTTGACAAAATAGACTTGACCAAAACACCACCTCCTATAATCCAAAAGTGCTCGCAAGAGCGGGATAAAATGTAAGTCTTACCCATATGACCGGAGGTTTTGTGGAAGTCTTCCAAAATCATGCTCGAAACACGAGAGTCCTTAGGTAAAAACACAGGATGTCTGGCGCTAAAAGGAATGTCGTCCTGAAGAAAGGGATCTAATTTATTCAGAGGACTGCTTTTCTTAATTTGTCTCTGAGAGCAAACGTTACTACTGGCATTGTGTTCCAGGACTTCTATCTCTTCAGAAAAATACATATCTGATGACAGCATCCTGAGCTTGTTGTAATACATCTGACTCCAGAGAAAGAGAGCTGAGGACTTCTTGTCATTCATGTTATTTCGTTTCATAGCTGCTAATTTGTCACTGACTAACTTATCCCTTTTCATAGGGTCAGGCTCCAGTAGGGCCACTTGATCCGCAGAATCTTTACGAATCTTAACCCGCCTTTGAAGGTTCTTCATGCCCATAATAAACCATGCCAGGGCACGGATGAGACGCTGCCAGGAAGAGAAGTGACGAATGAAACGCTCCATAAAATCTACAGCTTGAACACAAGCATTTGCAGGCTTGCGAATCTCCGGGTTATTTTCCGGTAAATCAGACGAAACCGGAGACGCGCTCCAGCCGCCAGAAGGCTGTGAAAGAAAGCATGGACCATTAAACCAAGAATGGTTGTCCATAAAGGATTTCATATCCTGGCCACGAGACGCAGCGTCAGCTGGGTTTACATAGGGCTTGCAAGTCACGTGACTATGATTTCGAGTCTTCGGCTTCCGGTGACAGCTCGCGGGAACAGCAATGGTGCTCTGTTTTGTTTTCGGTTGCAGTCATAGGAGCGGTCGAGAAAAGTGTATTTTTTTCCGTTTCCCTGCGGCCAGGAATAAAAAAAAGCTATGGGCTCGATTGGCAAGGTAAGACTGTTTTTAATTCTCTTCGTTTCTGGTGGATTCTTTGTTTTAACATTTTAATAGCTGGTTGAATAGCCCACGGTGTAGCCTACCTTACATCAGACTCGAATAGTAGTAGTAATAGTACGTAGTAGTAGTAATAACGTACAAAGCCAATACATCTGATAACTTTTGATCAAAACATTATGACATTCTGTTCAAACAATAATCAGAAACAATTTCTTTTTTCATATGTTCTAAGACGATCGGATCGGGAGCCCGACACTCAAAATGATAGGATCTGTTCCTGCCATTTCATGGATGGCAAGAAAATTGGCGATCCCCAAATTTTCCCACACAATGAAGGAAAATTATTTCGATTTCCAGAGCAGACCGTTCACAAAAGGTTAACTTTATTTAATTATTTTCTTAGCGCATATTTCTACTCTGTTTTTCAAACACCTGGGACTGGGAGTGCATACTTTATTATTATTAGTTTCTTAGCAGAGTAGAGATCAAACTTTTCGGCTCTATATATTTCTCGCATAAAGTTGGGAATTTCCAGTGAATCTTTTCTCTTTGTTTCAGGAAATTACCAGAGGCAGTTTGCGAGCATGAAGAGATGACCCCATGCAGTACTAGTAGCAATTCAACTACTGTGACTGTTGATTCAATTAATGTAAGTGTTTGCTACCAAGAAAAGATAACTCCACAGGATGATCATAACATTTTATATTCATGTAACAGTTATTAAATATTTTTTTATCTATTCTAGATATTGGTTTTATTTCTTTCCTATTTTTTCTTCCACAGAGTCTACATGACCATGCCTACATTGCAGGTAAATGTAGTGATCTCTGTAGAGATAGATCTAGGAAAGTAATGTGGGAAATGCTGGAACTCAAGAATGAGATAACAGATCTTACTTCACAAATTTGTACATTGAAATCTAAACTAAGTAGATTTTCTATCCAGGATATAAAAGACAGTGAAGAAAAGGTATGCCTACTCCTAAGAACTGACAGCTAATCAATGTTGACCAGTATATAAATATCATCGGTTTATTTTTGTGTAGCTTAGCTACTCTTGTAAACAATTTCACTGATTGGCCACATTACATATTTGTTCTATTATTTAGTATTTATATCTGTGGTTTGAAACATTAAATTCAATTACTCTTGATAAAGACACCGGCATAGGTGTCGAAAGCTTGTGTTGTTAAAAAAACACTTCCTTTGTGTTGATACCTTAATCATTTCTTATATGTTAGGTCAATGCAGGTTGCAGCTGACCTGCTGCAACTGTTATATTTTTCTATAATTAGTTAAGACAAAAAAAAAAGATCAGCTGCTTTTATTTAGCTCTTTTACTTCATTCTGTAGATGCTGCTTTATACAAGTGTTCCCTATGACATTTTTACATTTTTGATTGAGACAATACAACGTTTCGACATCAACTATTATTGTGGTTGGAAAGTGATGAGTTTGCCGTTAGAGGACCAATTACTACTAACGTTGATGAAATTAACAACTGCATGTAAAGATCTCGACTTAGCTGTTAGGTTTAATATAAGTAGACAAAGTGTGTCTAACATTTTTAACACATTTATACATTTATTACATGAGCTTCTTTTTGTGGGCATTCTTAGTAAGGGAATGCCCTCTCAAAAGAAATGCGAAGGGTCATTGTCAAAATCCTTTGAAGAATTTGGCAGTGCAAGAGCATCTATTGATGCAATTGAAATAACTCAAGACATTCCTAGTAAATTAAGTCTTCAAGCTAAGGCATATAGCAATTACAAATCACGACACACAGTGAAAGCGGTCACGGCAGTTTCACCCAATGGATCTATTGTATACTCCTCTTCTCTTTACCCAAGGGCATGTTCTGATGTAGCCATCGTAGAACATAGTGGGTTGGCCAAATGTTTTGAGCCGGGGGATCTTATTCTTGCCGATAAAGGGTTTACAATTCACGACCAATTACCACAAGGGGTTCATATAAACATACCTCCTTTCCTATCAGGTAAATCAAAGTTTACAGAAGAAGAGGCAAAAATATGTTATAAAATTGCTAGGGCACGTATTCACGTTGAAAGGGCAAATGAAAGAATAAAGAATTATGATATACTGAGTCACATCCCTCAAAATTACAGGCCAATTTCTACCAAAATATTTCAGGTATGCTGTGCTTTAGTAAATTTGCAGGCCCCTTTATTAAAAGAAATAGCCGAACAAACAAATGAACACTTTGACTAGTTTCAATATATGGATCATGCATTTATTACTGTGTATGGCAGGTGAATAAAAACATAATTTTTTATCTGTAACATGTAATTTGTCATTGCCATTGCTGTTGTACAGTTCAGTGATAGACCCAATGTGTGACATGTCAATTTTAATTAATACAATATAGTGATAGATCACACTGTACCATTTAGTGATAGATCACACTGTACCATTTAGTGATAGATCACACTGTGTGACATGTCAATTTCCATTAATACAATATAGTGATAGATCACACTGTACCATTTAGTGATAGATCACACTGTGTGACATGTCAATTTTCATTAATACAATTTAGTGATAGATCACACTGTGTGACATGTCAATTTCCATTAATACCATTTAGTGATAGATCACACTGTGTGACATGTCAATTTCCATTAATACAATTTAGTGATAGATCACACTGTGTGACATGTCAATTTTCATTAATACAATTTAGTGATAGATCACACTGTGTGACATGTCAATTTTCATTAATACCATTTAGTGATAGATCACACTGTACCATTTAGTGATAGATCACACTGTGTGACATGTCAATTTTCATTAATACCATTTAGTGATAGATCACACTGTACCATTTAGTGATAGATCACACTGTACCATTTAGTGATAGATCACACTGTGTGACATGTCAATTTTCATTAATACCATTTAGTGATAGATCACACTGTACCATTTCGTGATAGATCACACTGTGTGACATGTCAATTTTCATTAATACAATTTAGTGATAGATCACACTGTGTGACATGTCAATTTTCATTAATACCATTTAGTGATAGATCACACTGTACCATTTAGTGATAGATCACACTGTGTGACATGTCAATTTTCATTAATACCATTTAGTGATAGATCACACTGTACCATTTAGTGATAGATCACACTGTGTGACATGTCAATTTCCATTAATACAATTTAGTGATAGATCACACTGTGTGACATGTCAATTTTCATAAATACAATTTAGTGATAGTTCACACTGTGTGACATGTCAATTTTCATTAATACCATTTAGTGATAGATCACACTGTACCATTTAGTGATAGATCACACTGTGTGACATGTCAATTTCCATTAATACAATTTAGTGATAGATCACACTGTGTGACATGTCAATTTTCATTAATACAATTTAGTGATAGATCACACTGTGTGACATGTCAAGTTTCATTAATACAATTTAGTGATAGATCACACTGTGTGACATGTCAATTTTCATTAATACAATTTAGTGATAGATCACACTGTACCATTTAGTGATAGATCACACTGTGTGACATGTCAATTTTCATTAATACCATTTAGTGATAGATCACACTGTGTGACATGTCAATTTTCATTGATACAATTTAGTGATAGATCACACTGTACCATTTAGTGATAGATCACACTGTGTGACATGTCAATTTTCATTAATACAATTTAGTGATAGATCACACTGTACCATTTAGTGATAGATCACACTGTGTGACATGTCAATTTCCATTAATACAATTTAGTGATAGATCACACTGTGTGACATGTCAATTTTCATTAATACAATTTAGTGATAGATCACACTGTGTGACATGTCAAGTTTCATTAATACAATTTAGTGATAGATCACACTGTGTGACATGTCAATTTTCATTAATACAATTTAGTGATAGATCACACTGTACCATTTAGTGATAGATCACACTGTGTGACATGTCAATTTTCATTAATACCATTTAGTGATAGATCACACTGTGTGACATGTCAATTTTCATTGATACAATTTAGTGATAGATCACACTGTACCATTTAGTGATAGATCACACTGTGTGACATGTCAATTTTCATTAATACAATTTAGTGATAGATCACACTGTACCATTTAGTGATAGATCACACTGTACCATTTAGTGATAGATCACACTGTACCATTTAGTGATAGATCACACTGTACCATTTAGTGATAGATCACACTGTGTGACATGTCAATTTCCATTAATACCATTTAGTGATAGATCCCACTGTGTGACATGTCAATTTCCATTAATACCATTTAGTGATAGATCCCACTGTGTGACATGTCAATTTCCATTAATACCATTTAGTGATAGATCCCACTGTGTGACATGTCAATTTCCATTAATACCATTTAGTGATAGATCCCACTGTGTGACATGTCAATTTCCATTAATACCATTTAGTGATAGATCACACTGTGTGACATGTCAATTTTCATTAATACCATTAAGTGATAGATCAGAATGTATATGTAAAGTATGAAAATATTTATGTTTTCAAAAATGAAATAAAGGTGTTAAAGTAAAAGTCTATCAGCTTGTTGATGTTTTGTGTCCATTTAGGGTCCCGGGCTATTCTTACTATCTCTATACCAGCTCTTGTCATAACAATCAGGTCACAACAATGTTTCGCCGCCAAATGTAACTGGCCTTGAATTTGGTGATAATAGTGATGTGTTGAATCCAAAGTGATGCTGTTACTGCTGTCTCGTACTGTAAAATAGATAGAACAGAATACTAAGATTAATAAGCAAAATATGACTTTCAAGAAACTGTTGACTATTATATTTAAAGTGGAACTTATATTGAGCCAAGGGCCTGGGTGGCTCAGTAGGAAGAGTGATATTATCTCAATCAAACACAAACCTCCCATCGATGGGTCCCAGGTACGAATCCCACTCAGTCAACGAAAATTTTATAAAAAATTTGAGTGGGGTTTTCACTAGATCTCCCTCTGTTTTCTCCCACTCTCAAACTGGCAGCGATGCCCCATAAATTAAATAATCTTGAGTATGGCCAAAAATATTAATCAATATAGAGACAAAAACTTTGATGAAGTGATAAATGCTTTTTCTAAAAATCAAGTTAAGCTTACCAAGAAAAAAACCCTTGAGATTGACCATTGCCTCTTGTACAGTCATATCCCTGGCAGAATAAGGACATTTCACTTCTATAAGATCAGGTGTCATCAGAGCACTTTCCTCGTTCTGAAAGTTAACTCTGGTTTTGGGAGGGACCTTAACAATTCCATCTGGAGATGCGCCCAAAACCCCGGACTCATGCATCCATATTCCTGAAAGAAAATATTGTGTAATTTAATATTTGCTTTCTAGTGACAGCTGGCTTTCAGTTTTGAACAAATTTGATGAAAAATAAAGAATATCATAAGCCAGGTTTGCATGAAATTTGAGCTCTTTTGGTCCTCTTCAGCCCCCAAAATTGAAAGTCACATCTGATTCTTGCTTTATTTGCAGAGGGAGTGGAGTTATTTGTATCATGGATTGATTGGTGTTTTTTGTCACATTCACAATGGTAAAGTGAGGCAGACAAAAATGCTTTAAAAATAATCACCTGTTTCCTCAACTACTGCACCCTGCTTACAGTATAACTCAATGGCCACAGACTCGTTATTAATACCCCAGGCTATACTTCTGACAGTGTCGAGATTTTGTGACGTTAGAAGCCTTTTTTGTAGAGACGGTGGGTATCTAAAAAATAAACATCAAATTGAAAATTTTAAATTACCAACACCTAGAGGGTAGTATACATTTACATTTGAATGGAAGTATCAATTCCCATCTTCAGTTTTCCCACATTAAAAATACAAAAAAAGCTTCTTAAAATACTTTACTATCTACTACTTGGACGTGATACGGGTAACTGGATAACCCCATGATCATTGACTGTAATATTAATCTAAATATACTCTGTAACATATCAAATACAGCTGACCTGTTTCTGTTTATTGCTGCTAGGACTGGTCCCAAATTTGAGGCAGTAAGACGATGTTTTCGAACCACGCTCCACAACGGATTCTTCCTTTGACCTATGGCCTTCGAAGCCAAACGCTCTGGTTTGGGGCTTCCAAAAATCCAGGACTCATCACAAGGTCCTCTACGAATGGAAGTAAAGGTGCCACAGCTTCTGGTTCCGGTGATAATATCCATTGGAAACCTAAAACAAATGATTTTCTCTTATACTGAGTAATATAAGTAACCTTTGAATTACTTAAGAGCATATTTGATGGCTCTGTCGCAGAGACTTAGTCTCTCAGTCTGACACAAGCCTACTGTCCACTCAGTCCCATCAGTCTGACACAAGCCTACTATCCACTCAGTCCCATCAGTCTGACACAAGCCTACTGTCCACTCAGTCCCATCAGTCTGACACAAGCCTACTGTCCACTCAGTCCCATCAGTCTGACACAAGCCTACTGTCCACTCAGTCCCATCAGTCTGACACAAGCCTACTGTCCACTCAGTCCCATCTTCTCGAGCTAAGGTAAAATCCTTAATCAGTTAAACGTACATTATTTAGGGTGATTATCTTGAAGATGTATGTTATTGGATGTACCATGATGTTTTACAACATAATTCAAAACTAGTCCCCCACCTTCAATGTTGTTAAATAAAACACATAACAAAACAAAAACACAAAACTTTAGGAAGAAAAAAAAAACGGTATTTCACAAAGAATAATTAATAATATGTTGAACCAAAATGAACTTAAAATCCAAGGTGATTTTATAGAAATAAATAAATAAATAAACAAAATGAATGCAAAAATCTTCTGAACAAAATGTAACTATTGGCATCATTGTTACCAGTAAAACGTCCTATCCTGCATAACGCCTCAAACATAAACTTCAAATCTAATTCAGAGACCTCTCTATTGAGAGCTCTGGGTTTGCACAAATAGAGAGAGAGAGAGAAGGAAACAAATTAAGACTTAAACACAACACTCATACATTTTTTTTTACAAAGTTAAACTTAAGTTTGAATAGCTTTAAATTTTACAAAATTTATCAAAATGATACCCCTCAAGAAAAATAAGAAACAAGAGGCAACAGAAGCAATATTAATTTACCTGTACTCTGGTCTACGCGGTGGAAATAAATCTTCCATTGTGCTTGTCTCTTGGCGAATTTTTGACTTAGGGGTTTTCAACCAGCTGCACTTTATATCCGTCTTACTTGCCCTTTTATAACTTGAAAACGAAATTATGTGTAAAGAAGCATGAAAGAAAAAAGGATGTCAGATTATGAGGAAGGTCAACATATCATATGAATAGAATCATTGGATGGAATTCAGAGCATTAAGGCTTCTTTATACAACCATAACCAATTATAGAAACTAAAATAGAGATTTTACCTACCCAAACAAAAGAGCGGCGGCGACATGATGACAACAAAAATCCCCCAAAGGACACTCACAACTTGTGGATGCTACTCCAAAAAATTCGTCCAGTATAATCTAGTGGAAACAACAAATAAATCCTTGTGCTAGCCTTATATGACAAATCAACATGTTATAGAAAATCTGCATCATTTTACCGTAGAATGTGAGATAAAAATATTAATATTAGTTCTTTTAATATATTATTGATACCGATAGCGGCGGCTTGGTGGGGAGGATATTCAGAATTTGAATTAATTCTTACCTCAACTCGGTACGACTGGTCTTTCATCGAGGCCTGTACAACAGATTGAACATGCAAGTTCTCCCGATCAAAAATAAATTTTAGCACATGATCGCTTGCAACAGCATTTTCGGACCTCCGCATCAATTTAACTTTCCCCTGTACATAATTCATCCAATAACAAATGGACAGGGCCATCACATTAGCGAGGAACTTTTCGTAGACGATGACAACAACAACAAACAAACTGAAGCTGTCACCGGAAGTAGGAAATCTCGATAAGTCTCGTAATCGCGTATACGTGACTTGCAAGCCCTATTAGTCTCAACATAACGCCATTGATCCGGAGTGGAAATATCGCGAATCACAGAAAGGCGATTAGACACGAAGGTGTAAAACCTTCCAGAGTCACTGTTTATATAATTCAAGACAGCCTGACTATCTGTCCAAAACACTACCTTATGAATAGGAAACTCCAATGCCTTCTTGATAACTAAGCTCATCTTAGCAGCGATCATGGCTGCCGTGAGTTCCAGCCGAGGAATTGTTATTTTCTTGAGAGGGACAACTCTGGATTTGGCCAAAACAAACGAGCAGCTAATGTCTTCACGCTCGTTCAAGAACCTCAAATACGCTACCACACCGTAACCTCGTTCACTGGCATCTGCAAACAAATGCAATTCACAACTCTGAACTGCACCAAAACCATGAGGCTGGTAACAACGAGGCACGGCAACTTGTTGAAGATCTGGGAGATCGTTCAACCACTGATGCCATTTCTTCAAATCGGAACCAGTTAATTCTTGATCCCAATCTACACCTTTTCTACGCAAATCCTCAAGAAGTTGTTTGGCTACCAACACAAAGGGAGTACACAGACCGAGAGGATCGTACACCGCACTGGTAATAGATAGAAGACCCCTGCGAGTTGCAGGCCGCTCTCTAACTGAGACATTGAGACCTAAACAATCCGACTCGACAGACCAGTACACGCCCAAAGCATGCTCATCGGGCAAACTATCCCTCTGAAGGTCTATCGTTTTTACCTCCTTCGACCTCTCCTCGGGTTCAACTGATCCGAGAACGCTTGGACTATTACTGCACCATTTAGTGAGGTGGAAACCTCCTTTCTTACACAGAGCTGAAACTTCCTCAATAAGCTCAACAGCCTGCCCCTCTGACTCAACTGACTTAAGGTAGTCATCAACATAAAAGTTGTGGTTAATTGTATCAACTGATGACTAGCTGAAACAAGACGCGTTGTCTTTAGCTGTGCGCTTCAGGGCAGCGTTGCACACACTCGGAGACGAGGTGGCACCAAAAAGATGTACTAACATTCTGTAGACCTCCGGCTTGAGACGATAGTCACGGTTTGGCCACCACAGAAATCGTAGATAGTCACAGTCATCTTTGGGAAGGCGAACCTGGAAAAACATCGATTCGATGTCCGCCATTATCGCTATGGGACTTTGTCTAAATCTGAGAAGAACAGCCAACAAGTTGTTGGTCACATCTGCACCTTGTAACAAAAACTGGTTGAGTGACACACCCATACATTGAGCCGCACAATCGAAAACTACCCGTATTTTACCGGGTTTGCGAGGATGGTACACACCGTGGTGTGGTATATACCACACTTTACCATCCCGCCTATCTAGATCAGAACTAGGAACCTTCTCGGCGTAACCACTGTTTAAAATCTTTTCCATGAACACTACGTAATCAGCTTGAAAGGATAAATTGCGTTCCATCTTACGCCTCAAATCATCAAGTCGTTGGCTTGCTTGAACGTAATTATCCGGCATTTTGACGCCCGGATTTCTAAACGGGAGTTGTACTTGGTAGTGGCCGTCAACTAACGTCATAGCTTCATCCACTGTCCGCAAGAATTGCTGGTCCTCTCGAGACGGTTGAAGGGACTCCTCGGAAAAGCGCTCAGGGAAATCTCTGTTAATAGATTCCCTTACCAAAGATTCAAGACGCTTACTGTTGTCCCATAGCTCGAGCATATTGACAGTACAATTATTAACCGGATATAAGTCACAGCTTGCCCTGAGATCAAAATGTCGAATCAAATTCCATACAACCCAGCCTATACGAGTTTGTACAGCGTGGGGACTCCCACGTGGACCAGTCTTAACATTAAAGGAACTGTAGGCATCCGGACAATTATTGCCAATTAAGAGGCCTATTTCAGCATTGATAACTGGGATACGGATGTCCCGGAGATGATCCCACTTACAAAGATCGTCGTTGATCGGGATATGTGACTTAGACATAGGGATTCTGTCCTTAGAGTACAGTTTAGGCAACACAATGGATTCCTTAAAATCCAAGTCTCCGATTTCTATGCCACCAATGGCAAAGGAGTCAATTGTACAAGTGCGAACCACAGGGTACGATTGTTTGGGAAGTACACACCTTGTACAGTGATCGGTTCATTCGACGTTTACCGGGTAGCGTTTGAAGAGACCATAACAGTGCCTGCTGCGACTGAAATGCTGGTACCGGCCGAGGTGAAATATGGTATGGGAGGCGAGGTTGGACTGGTGGAGAATGACCCCGAGCTAACCAATAAAACTGGTGCCCTGGTCGCGAGAACTTTATCTGGATTGTCGAAAGACGGGACAATGTTAGTGAGAGTGTTGAATCCAGGAGAGAACCGGATCGTACTACGTGTAGGCACGTATTGTGCAACTATGTCGGCTATTGACGAAAATCCAGAACCGACGTCAGTGAAAACCTGCCCTGGTCATTTAAAACAGCTGATTGACAAAACCGCAGGGGATACAGACTTGTTTGCTAAAGATGACGATGACCTGGGACAAACGGAAACAGTGCAGCATCGAATAAAAACCGGTGAAGCACCCCCTGTACGAATACCCCCCAGGCGACCCCCTGCCCATGCTAGAGAGAAAATTGACAAGCAGGTAGACCAAATGTTGAAGAGAGGTGTGATAGAGCCATCGGATAGTCCTTGGTCTGCTCCAGTGGTACTTGTTAAGAAGAAAGACGGAACATCAAGGTTTTGTGTCGATTATAGAGCCCTCAACAACTTGACACAAACGTATGCCTATCCTCTACCACGCATCGACGACTCACTTGATGTACTGGCTGGGGGCCATTGGTGGAGTACATTGGACCTCATGTCCGGATCTTGGCAAGTAAAGATCGCGCCCGAAGATAAGCCCAAAAGCGCATTTGCTACCAGGAAAGGATTATACCAGTTTCGTGTGATGCCGTTCGGACTATGCAACGCACCAGGAACGTTTGAGCGGCTTATGGAGGCTGTACTTACTGGCCTTCACCACAGTACCTGCCTGGTGTACTTAGACGACATATTAGTATTTGACCGGACATTCGACGAAATGCTGAACAGACTGGAGGACGTTTTCAAAAGACTGCTAACACATGGCCTAAAGCTTAAGCCAAAGAAATGTGTAATAGCAGCAAGAAAAGTTTCATACCTGGGGCACATGGTATCAGCAGATGGCGTTGGTACGGACCCGTCTAAAATAGAAGCAGTGAGCGACTGGCCAGTACCCACTTTGCAGACAGAAGTTCGTAGCTTTCTGGGACTTTGTGGCTATTACAGGCGTTTCATTCAAGACTTTGCTACAATTGCAGCCTATTTGCATAAACTGACCGAAAAGAGCAAGACTTTTCTATGGGATGAACGGTGCCAAGTGTTTTCCAACAACTTAAGCAAAGGTTGATATCTTCTCCAATTTTAACCATGCCTGACTTCTCACAGCCATTTATTTTAGACACGGACGCAAGTAACTTGGTACTGGTGCAGTTTTGTCACAAGCCATAGATGGTCGTGAAAGGGTTGTTGCCTATGCCAGTCGGGGAGAGCATATTGCGTGACAAGACGTGAGTTACTTGCTCTTGTTTACTTTATCAAATATTTCCGCCACTATCTTTATGGTAGAAAATTCCTTTTGTGGACAGACCATGGTTCCTTGAGGTGGATAATGGCATTTAAAGAACCCGAGGGACAGCTGGCCAGATGGATGGAGTCTCTATCGTGCTACCAGTTTGATGAAGAGCACAGACCTGGACGGAAACACAACAATGCAGATGCTCTTAGCCGTCGGTCTTGCAAGCAGTGTGGGTTCTCTGACCAGACACAAAGAATCGAGACTAATCGTGCTATTCAAGTACAGTCTCCTAGGAATGATTTTGTCAACGCCCAAGTTGAAGATATCAGGTCAGTCAGTTTGGTCCAGTGACGAAGGCGTTGTGGGGGCAGTTTCAACTGCTGGAGTTGGAAGATGGCCTGTTGACGAGAAGATGGGTTGGTAAGACAGGGAAAACCGAAAGGAAGTTGTGGATTGTACACCGTGCTTTACGGAAGCAAGTCCTGTTGGACCACGACCAACCGACAGGGGGCCACTTGGGGCAGAAGGAAACTATGAAGAAAATACGACAAACTTGTATCTGGCCGGGGCTGAGGCGACAAGTAAAATAATGGTGCCAAGGTTGTGAAGTATGCTGAAGGCGGAAGTCCAGCGGGAAAAAGAAAATGGCAAGTCATCAAGGTTCTATGACGGGTAGCCCTGGAGAGAGACAGGGGGTCGATATTCTTGGACCTTTACCTACAACAGACAGGGGGAATAAGTATATTCTTGTAATGGTAGATTATTTTACTCGATGGGTTGAAGCAGTCGCTATGCTTGACCAAGAAGCAGCCACAGTGGCACAAGGGCTTGTTGATTCTTTTGTTTCTAGGTTCGGTGTGCCCCCAATTCTGCATTCAGACCAAGGGAGGCAATTTGAGAGCCGAATCTTTCGAGAAATGTGTAGTATCCTGGGGATTTACAGGACAAGGACAACCGCATACCGACCGCAGTCGAACGGCCTGGTAGAACGGTTTAACCGGACACTAGGACAGATGTTGCAACTGCAAACCTGTAAAAATTTCAAGATTATGTCCTATAATATTTCCATTATAAATCAGAAGAAAGATGCTGGAAGGACATCCAGACTGTCAGACATAACAAGATGGGGACACTTGTCGCTAGGCAGGGGGCCAGTTGTGACGGTCTAGGGGAGATAACACCGCAACTCCATTCATTTTTTTATCTTTCTTCATCATTTATTCATACTATGTACATATTTCGTTTTATCTCTCCTTTTCATTGTTCTTCGAACCTTCATATCATTATTATTACGTTTAATAAATGCCCATTAACATGTCTCATACAACCGTCTGTCCCAATAACTCATTCGTCCCGAGGAGCGCTTCTATGCGCCGCCAGAGATCACCGCTTCGTCCCGAGGAGCGCACAGAAGCGCAGCTTTCAGAGGGTCTCATTTCCCGGGGAGCGCATAGAAGCGCAGATTAACATGCCTGTCTATTGGTTCCCAAAACAAAAAATTGAGCGGTTTTCCCCCACTAAACCAATTAAAAATAATCTTTCAAATGGTTAAAGTGGCATGAGCTGCCGAAATTCACACTTTTTTCATAAATTCTGATCGCCACGACAGTAAGAGGCTTTGAAGGCCATCGAAAAACTAAATGATTGGCGTTGGAATGAGGAAAATCCATACAGTATGTGGCCTGTGTGAACAGAAAACGTGTTCGAAAAGTAAACAAAATTTAAATAACCGGGACGACCATTCATTCATTCTAAACCAAAGTCAGTTCAAAACAATACTTTATCATACATTCTGGAGACTAGAAGCACTAAAAAGCTTCTGAATTGTACGTCTTGAGAAAAATAGCCGATAATTTCAACATTCTGTTTTTATCAACATTTTGGCAGCTCATGCCACTTTAAGGAAGATATTTATACGGTTTAAGAAAACTTTTGATTGGTTGTTGCTAACAACATTCAATTTTGCGTCACATGTTTTCAAATGACAAGCGTTCGAGATCTGTCTGGATTTTTTTCGTCAATATGGCGGACCTGTCCAGTGACGACGAGTGTAGTTTTGAAGGATTTACCTTAAACGACATCATCACTGACTCTGACATCAGTCTGTCTGACTCCGAGGATGATGATTCGTCGGAAGATGAGCTTCCTTTGCGTGTTTTTTGTGGAGGAAGGAGCGGGGAAAGCGGCGATGTTTGTGATACGAGTTTAACAACAACAACAACAACTCCTTGTTTCGACGGACTATGGACAACTACCTTTTCGGAAGTCAACGTGGCCGATTTCAACGAGCACACCGGGCCAACTGTAATATTGGTCAAGGACAAGGATGAATTGGACTTCTTCCGACTTTTATTTCCTGAGTCTTTGACTGATTTATTGGTTGAGCAGACCAATCTGTACGCCCAGCAATGTATGTCAAGGAAGGAGGATTCAAAATGGCGTGATGTGACTTCCGAAGAAATGAACGCTTTTCTCGGCCTGCATGTTCTTATGTCTATCCTGCAACTTCCATCTTATAAGCTGTACTGGACTACTGACAAGTTGCTACGAATTCAGTCTGTGTCTAACATCATGACGAGGGATAGGTTTGACAAAATCCTGCAGTATTTTCACTGTAATGACTCGTCTACTAACCCATCTCGAGGAGAAGAAGGACATGACAAGTTACATCATGTTCGGCCCATTTTTGATGAGGTACAGAAAAATTTTGGTCACGAATTACGATGTGCACAAGGAAGTCAGTGTTGATGAAGCGATGATTCCTTTTCGTGGAAGGCTTGGTTTCAAACAGTACATCCCAAACAAGCCTTGTAAATTTGGTGTGAAAGTTTGGGAACATCAGTTATTGGACAGTCACAACGGTTACGTCTACCAGATGCAGGTATATACTGGAAAGAAGGAGTCGGGCGGAGCAGAATTTTGGTCTTGGTACACGGGTGGTCAGCGATTTGACTGAAATATTGTCTGGTAAAAATCACCACGTGTACATGGATAATTTTTTCTCCAGCCCTCAACTTTTTTAGTCTTTGTTGGCGAAGGATATCTATGCAGCTGGGACTTGTCGTGTAAATCGTTGTGGCTGGCCTGATGGATTACACGGCAAATGCTTACAGAAAGAAAGGGGTAACACCAAAGCTTACCAGAGAGGAAATTTAGTGGCAACTTCTTGGTATGATAACCGACAAGTGAATTTCCTTTCAACCAACAGTGACCCACGTCAGATGTCATGTGTGAGTCGAAAGCAAAAGGACGGATTAGCGAGCGAATTCGACTCCCTGTTCTCGTGTTAAGATAACACGAGAACACAGTCTTGGTGAGGAGTACCAAGAACAAATATGGCGGCTCGTGATAACGGCGAAGAAAACATGTAGTGTGTTTTATAATATTTATCAGCCGCCTTGATGAAAGGCGACGAGCGAAGGCCTGTTTTATTAAGTGATAACGTCGAATAATACGGGGAAATATTAAAGATACACACTCCCCATTTTCTGCTCAACAATATTAACCTTTTCCTCCGAAAAATCGTGTTGATGTAGGTATATATTATAACGTCACAAAACTAAGGTTTGTTTTAAAATAACAAATATGTAATCATTTATTTCGCTTTCCACTTGTAATTTGGTGTCGGACAATGACTTTCTTTCTCAGAACAAAGACAAGAATGGCCATTTACCTGGCCAACCAACATATGCCTTGGTGAAGATATGATGGCCGAGAAGGGACACCGCGGTTTACTTTCAATCTTTCTTCAATCTTACTCACAAACACGATAAAAATGCGATGGTAAAGCGATGGTTAATATTTAGCATCGCTTTACCATCGCGTTTCCGTCGTGTTTGTGATTTTCTTTCAAACCCCAATTCATAAAGTAACATGCAGTGATAATCCTCTCGATTCTGACTTCTATCGCAAAATACGTATAGAACCAAACTTTATTCGACTGAGAAGCACGATGAAAACGCGATGTTAAAGCGATGGTAAATATTTACCATCGCATTTCCATAATGTTTCTGAGATCAAAATATAGGCGGTTTAGTAAGTAAAACGCAATGAAAAGTTTTTTTCATCGTGTTTCCATCGTGTTTTACAGAGCAAATTTCATAAAGTATAAGAGGAAAATAAATTTATTTTTAATAGCGCCTTAGATTTAGATTTAGCCTGGTTGAGTATGTATAACGCGATGTCCCTTCTCGGCCATCATATGAAGAGCATCATATTATCAACAGTGACTTGCAGCTGGATAGAAGGAAACTTCTTCCTGCTAATATAGTGCGAATTTCCGCCAGGCATATTCAACATGCGTATGTGAGTTCCGTCAATTGCACCAACTGTACCATTAAATCCAGAGATTTCTTGGAAGCTACCAGCGATCTCTCTCTCATCTAATAAAAGATTTTCTTTTCCCACAAAGCGAATCTGATACATTTCTTATGATTTTGTGAACAGTGCTTTCCGACAAAGAGAATGGCCAACTCTCGCATTGAGTCTTGGTTTGCCATATACCTGCTAAAGAAAAGTTGTTTAGAAGGGGAGATTGCTTCCAAATTTCCACCGGGAGCTTTTTGTAATAGATCATCGTGTACGATCTGGAGAATGCATTCAAATGTCCCAGTTGAAAGATGAAAATGTCGCGAAAATTCAACTCCTGACATGGAGGAAACAACATTTTTATCATAACCCATTACACGACTACGCTTTATGTAGTAGCAAGACTGCCATAACAATAACAGTTTCCTCGTTGCGCTCTTCGGGCTCTTCGTCGTCAAAGAGCATATTTAAATACACCATCTCTTGAAGAGCCATATCAAAATAAATCACACATTGAGATGTGAGTAAACACTTTCCTGTTCGAATCAACATAACATTGCACTCGGGTAACACGAGAACAGCGAATACGTTCGAGTCAAGCGAACATTGTACTAGGGTAACACGGGAACAATCAACGTGTTCGTGACAGCCGACACGAGAACATTGCACTCGGGTAACACGAGAACAGGGAGTCGATTTCGCCCATTGATACAGGTTGCAGCTCCCCACGTCGTCTCAGAGTACACTAAGTATATGAGCGGCGTGGACCACGGTGATCAGCTTCGGATGCAATACCCAAGTGCCCGAAGGTCGAAGAAATTCTGGAAATACATCTTCTGGTTTTTGTTCGACACAGCAATCTCTTCTTCTTTTATTTTGGTGAGGGAATCACCGAATCATCAGGACAGAGCCTCCAAAGTGAAATCCCAGCTCGAGTTTCGCCAGAAGATTGCCTCCAAGTTGATTGGGAATTTTCGCCAGAAAAGGAGGTACCAGTTCGACAAAACCGACAGAAAAGGAAACGTTGTGAGCTTTGTAAGCCCACCAAGGTGCGGAGAGAGTCAACTTTTGGATGCATGATTTGTAATGTGAATTTGTGTGTCACTTGTTTCGAGTCGTACCATGTCCAACGTCGCCGACCTCATGAGGAGTAAATCACCACCATTGCTCCAATTCCAAATGCCCTTTTAAGGGCAACCCAATTCTAATGAATAAAGTTTCTCAATTTGCACAAACTCAACACAAAGCCCCTCATTTTCCCTTTCATAATTTTTACTCCCACAAACACATTGTCAAAAAGTTAAACAACTGTCTTATTAATCCAATTACGTCAGCATTTCCAAGCATTGATATAGTATATATATATATACATATAATTTGAAACTGTGGCATAACTAACTAATTTGATAATTTCAGTTTTTCTGTTATTCACTACTTACTGCAACCCTTCTGTGTCAAATTGCAGGGGAAAAAAAACTAAGCTATAATCTATTTATTTTTTTCCATATATTTTTATTAAATCCAAGCTCATAACCATTTTTAATTCAACATAATAGGAATTTACAATTTTTGTTTAGTTTTATTTATTCTTAAAACGTCAAAATTTATGAAAAAACACTTTTTTAATAATAAAAATAAATACTATCTTGAAACTACATGAAGATCAGTCAAATGTTGTAGGTGTGGCCTGTCATTTGACAAACCAACCAATAAATGAACAAGGTTCTGTCACGTGATCACAACTGGTAGACAGTTAACCAATCACGGACTCGATAATCTGATTGTCGGCCATGTTCTAACTTCGAGACAACTGAAGCTGGAAAAAGCTATTAATTATATTTGCTTATTTATGGTTGAGATAGTCAGTTCATTCAGTCAAAAAAGTAACTTTGCCAAACATTTTGATCGACGCTCCGCGAAAGGTTGTGGTTTGCCGATTTCTTCGAACTGCAGTAGCGGCAAATAATTGAAATTTTAAACAAAAGTACGTTTTATTTGGCATGGAATTTTTTCATGCGCCAAAACGGATGAGCGAGCAAACGAATAATTTGTATAATAAATCGATTGTGAACATAAAAAGTCAAATGGTAGCCTTATAAAGTGAATCAACCGGTGGACATCGCACATTTTTTTGTGTTTCAGTGCGAAATAACATGTTCGAAATTAAATCTAGTACATATATATTTTTTTCAAACGTGATAAAATGAAGGCTTGGCCACCAGATATTTCGTAAATCCTTACTTTATTGTACAAATATAAAAACTTGCCTAACTACAGGCAAAATGTAAGTATCCACTGGCTGACTGGTGCTGCCTGCTCGGGACGAGGCCGACAGCACAGCTGTAGTACCGGCAGCCGTATACGCTCACAGGGACGAATGAGTTAATAGCTGGATATATTAATCAACTCCATTAAAGTGGCATGAGCTGCCAAAATTCACACTTTTTTCATAACTTCTGATCGTCACGACTGTAAGAGGCTTTTAGCCCCATCGAAAAACTAAATGCTTGGCGTTGGAATGAGGAAAATCCATACAGTATGTGGCCTATACGAACCGAAAACGTATTCGAAAAGTAAACAAAATTTAAATAACCGGGACGACCATTCATTCATTCTAAGCCAAAGTTAGTTTAAAACAATACTTTATTGTACGTTTTCGATACTAGAAGCACTAAATAGCTTCTGAATTATACGTCTTGAGAAAAATAGCCAATAATTTCAACATTCTGTGGTAACGTCAAAATATCAACATTTTGGCAGCTCATGCCCCTTTAAGAACCTAATAACACGGTAGGGACCACAACATTAACAGTAACCTTTTAGAATAGAGTCAACTCTGACTGAATTTCGGAACGGAAGGTACTATTATATATTATATGGCTGGGTAAAACCAGTAGAGCTGCGATTTGTAATCTGGGCTTGAAGCGTTGTCGGTAACCAGGGTAACATACCGGAAGACGGAAGTTCATGTGTCCTGAGGGGTTACGGTGACAGCAGGGAAAATCAGATTGGCGGCACAGAGTTTCTAGCTGTGGGGCTGGTGGTACAGCGTTTCCAGCTGTGGAGTTGGCGGTACAGGGTTGCCAGCTGTAGAGTTGGCGGTATAGTGTTACCAGCTGTGGGCAAAGAGAGTGCAGCGTTGCCAGCTGTAGGCTACGGAGAAACAGCGCTTCCAGCTGTTAACTACATTTCCTGTTCCGACGCTACCAAATTTGGGACGAAGACAGGCTCCTCCCCCAGAGGGCGAGAAGCTATTATACCCCCGTGTCATTTATTGTAAATAATACTAATTTCAGGTTTCTTTTCCAATGTATTATTTTCTTTCTCTTATTCTGTTCGGTTTCTTTCAATAAACAATAGAACTCTATTTTATATCTTGTGTCTTTCTTTCTTGTCGTGTCCCTTTAGACCGCTTGGTGGCGTTACATCTGTAATGTTAAACGAGTTGGGAGTGTATTAGAATTGTTTATATCAAGACAAGGTGCATGTTTATATCAAGTTTATATCACTTGTTTATACTTGTTGTACTTATACTTGTTTATATCAAGACAAGGTACATGTTTATATCAAGTTTATATCAATTGTTTATACTTGTTGTACTTGGACTTTTTAAAATCAAGACAAGGTGCATGTTTATATCAAGTTTATATCACTTGTTTATACTTGTACTTATACTTGTTTATATCAAGACAAGACACATGTTTATATTAAAGGCACACTTGCCGCGAAAATCAGGAATATTGTTTACATTAAAAAAGAAAGACCGTTTTCTGTATTTTTCCCAGATAATATAAGTTAGGAACTTTCTATTTTTACCAAAATTTAAAAGTTTGGACGTCACTTTGTATTTTTAATTTGAATTTGAAAATTTGAATTGTTAGGTGCACGGAACGTAAACAAACCAATCTGCTCGCATAGGCGATGTTATGTTTCAGTCGTGTGAGTGAACTAACGGCACAGTGTAATTTTACGTAGGCCTATTTATCTGAGAAATACAGACTGACGATCGGTTAACAGCGACTGGAAAAGCCTGCTGATAATTGTTGAGTGTAAACCAAAGATAAAAAGGCCTGAAATGAGGGTAATCCAACACGAAAGTTGACCGACACTGATAGTTGTTGTTGTAATCAGGCTTCGATTCTTCGTTTGTTTTTCACCCCATTTCTACATTCTAAAGCTAACTAGACATGTTTTATGTGTCCTATGTTTAAGTTTAGTGGTATTAGTCGTAGTAAGCTCATGTAAATTGGTTTTCTTAGCAAATTTAAACAGGCTACGGCGGCAAGTGGGCCTTTAAGTTTATATCACTTGTTTATACTTGTTTATATCAAGACAAGGTACATGTCGTTATCAAGACAAGATACATGTCTTTATCAAGACAAGATACACGTTTATATCAAATTTATATCAGTTGTTTATTTTTATACATTTTATACCAAGATAAAGTACACGTTTATATCAAATTGCAGGTTGCGAGATGGAGTTTTTGACCATGTTGTTTGCTAGATGTAAATTATGAGATGGAGTTTAGAGCCTTGTTGTTTGAAGGTTATGAGATGGAGTTTAGAGCCTTGTTGTTTGAAGGTTATGAGATGGAGTTTATAACCTTGTTGTTTGTCGTTTTATGAGATGGAGTTTATAACCCTGTTGTTTGTTGGTTATAGGTTATGAGATGGAGTTTATAACCTTGTTCTTTGCTGGTTGTGAGATGGCGTTTATGGCTGTTTTGTTTGTTGTTCGCTACATGCCCAAGGATTTGTGGCCCAATGAATTGTGGTCCAAGGATTTGTGGTCCAAGGAATTGTGGCCCACCTCCTTTGGCAGGCGCAGGTGCCAGGGTTGGCGTCGGGCTCCCGGACCCCTCGGCCCACCTCCTTTGGCAGGCGCAGGTGCCAGGGTGGGCGTCGGGCTCCCGCACCCCTCGGCCCACCTCCTTTGGCAGGCGCAGGTGCCAAAGTGGGCGTCGGGCTCCCGTACCCCTCGGCCCACCCCCTTTGGCAGGCGCAGGTGTCAGGGTTGGCGTCGGGCTCCCGGACCCTTCGGCCCACCAACTTTGGCAGGTGCAGGTGCCAGGGTGGGCGTCGGGCTCCCTGACCCCTCGACCTACCCCCTTTGGCAGGCACAGGTGCGAGGGTGGGCTTCGGGCTCCCGGACCCCTCGGCCCACCCCCTTTGGCAGGCGCAGGTGCCAGGGTGGGCGTCGGGCTCCCGGACCCCTCGGCCCACACTCTTTGGCAGGCGCAGGTGCCAGGGTGGGCGTCGGGCTCATTGACCCCTCGACCTACCCCCTTTGGCAGGCACAGATGCGAGGGTGGGCTTCGGGCTCCCGGACCCCTCGGCCCACCCCCTTTTGCAGGCGCAGGTGCCAGGGTGAGCGTCGGGCTCCCGGACCCATCTACCCACCCCATTTGGCAGGCGCCGGTGCCAGGGTGGGCGTCGGGCTCCCGGACCATTCGGCCCACCCAACCCCACTCAAATAAAAATGTACTTCCGGTTTTACCAACAATTTTTATATCCACGATTTTTATTTCCCAATTTCGGCAGCTCATGCCCGTTTAAGTATTTAGGTAATACTTTTATCAAACTCACCTAAACACTAACTGAGACTAGGTGTAAACCACATGGTCTGAGGTAACATATCTGTGTTTTTTGACAGTTTGACAGGTCGATAGGTCAGTAGTCATGCGCTCTGAGGTTCTAGATCCACAGCTGATGGAACAAGGACTCCAGGCAGTGGTTTTATCTCGACATCTTTCTGTTAAAATATTAGTTGTATCCGCTATCGACAAAACCTCTGAAAGTAATAAAGTGTGAATAATGCAGTTTTGGTGCTTAAATGAATAAACAATAAAGGTTTCGACGAAACATAATGACGAGCCTGTTTCACAAAGCGACGTAGCGTAAGTTTTTACATAACTGCCATAGCAGCGTATCTCTACAGTATGGGTTGCTATGGCATTTACGTAAAAACTTACACTACGCCGCTTTGGTCTCCTTAACTATGTGTCTTCAAGCTTCTAATTAGAGAGAACATATGAAATTTTACACTGTACAATTGGACCAACGGTGCAATTAAATTCATTTCCCAAATGTATACTGTGGGACAGGTAGGCCTTCAGTAACCCCGATGGTTTTTTTTTCTAATTTGCTTCATAAAAATAGAATTTAGCTGTACTAGATTGTACCGTAGATTCAAACTTTATCGGAGAATGTCCAGTATAACTTGGTTTTATTGTATCTCAAGTCCACTCCTTACAACACTGAATAGGGACTGACGTTAACTGGGGGTCAGAACAGCTACCCTCGGGAGGCTGTTCCTCGTGAGGACACCGATTGACACATCTATATCCACCGTCTCGACATGTACAAAGTCGGGAACAGTTTGGTTGGAATTGTTCACCATCTTCGTAAACTTTGCCATTAACATAACTCGATTTCGGAGGACGGTCTGCAGAAAATATGGCATAAAAGTAAATCAGTACAACAGTTTTTCAAAATATATACTGCCCGGAAGCGTTTAAAGCTAAAACAAATACAAACAAACCAGTATTTCGATATACTTTAACAAAATGTTTAATTAATCATTAGTAAAGAAGCAACTAATCGTTAATAATAGATCCACAAACGGTTTAACATAATTTGATATCTAATGATACACATACTGGATTTACTCACGCGCACATGTTCCATTGACAGCTTCCCATGGGGTAAAGATGGAGGTAATATTACAGAATAGATTCTGTCCAGGGTTACATTGACATCGACGGTAACACGGTTCTCCCAGCTGACAAATGTTACAGCATCCACAGCCATCTTGAATGACCTTGACCCCAGGTTGACAGTTCAGGATATGAACGTCACAGTAACATGGGAAGATACTCGCTCCATCGGCCTGTCAGAGAAGACATTATAAATATTAACTCTCACCTTATGTAATCCGTTTCCAACCTTCAATGCAAAACTAATTTTCTTAATGCGCATAGTTTTACTTAAAAATTGAACGTATAGTTAAGTTTTTTTTTTGTCGATGCGTTTGTATTTGACCCATGGAAGCCACGAGATCGAAGTGACATTGGATGCATCACTTTTAGATATACTTCTTAGTCTATAAACTTTTTATGAGACCACAATATGACAACGACTGCTCAAACATGTACGGATTTTACGAAAAAGAAAAACATTTCAAATCAGAGCAGTTGGAGTATAGTGTAGTTTAACTATAACACTGTCATGGCAGCATTCTGTTTCATACTGTACATAGTCCTGTTGACTTCACGGCTAAATCTTTGTTTTCTGGAGAGACTCGGAGCGAATCTCTATCCTGTGGCTATGTGTGGATTTTGTTTAATTACTGTCAAGAAGAGAGGATATTTCACTTCAGGCAAGTGCTCTATATTTCAAAGCATTGTTCTGTGGAATTCCTAGATAAAAAATAGTACCTATTTACAAATTTTCACTGATGGCTCAAAGTGCCCTGAAAGTGGAAGAGTCGGAGGAGTGTTTGTCATCCCAGAGTTGAAGTATAGTAAGAACTTCCGACTGACTGATGACGGGCCTGTTTTCTGTTCAGAGCTTGTGGCAATTTGTATGTGCCTCCAATTTTTGTTAGACTACAAACCAAACTTTGCTTTACAAGCCCTGAGCTTCTTCAACTATAGCAGCTATCACCCTCTTGTTTTAGAAATTATACATTTATATACCACTTTATTTAAGAAAGGAGTGAGCGTCACATTTACATGGGTACCTGCTCATGTAGGACTAAGAGGAAATGAGCTTGCTGATACTGCAGCTAAACAAGCTATTTTACATACTACCATATCCATTAATTTCCATTTACCGTTACCGATATTAGAATTTCCACTGACTAGCTTGACATAATAAAGTAGAGTGATCAATCCGAAGAAATACATGTAAGACATATTAACTCAATATTTCGGTTTATTCGCAAACCATCATCAGGAGTAGTGATACAATGAAAATAACGGTATATATAGGCAGTAGAAAAGGATTTAAAACAACCCTCTCACACAGGCTTATTCACGCACTTTTCTAGCTTTCAGCCATGGGCAACCAAAACCTCATGGGTAAGAGCTCGTGTTCATCGAGCTCACAACATTTGTAACAATAGTACCTTATCACTTGAAATTGAGAAAGTTCGAAAATTTATGTCTTGGAATGGGTACCCTGCCAAAATAGCAAACAAACTTATAGCAAAATTTTCCCAACCAAAAACTAGACCCACAGTAGATGTTACAAAAAAAAGAAACTAAAATCTTTATCTATTTGCCCTACACTGGAAGACAAGGAGAGCGTCTCGTTAAAACACTCTTGCCAAATGGACTGCTTATTTCGAAGGTCAAATTTATTGTCTTCTTTAATAATACTAAGTCTTCCTTTTTCACCTCTATGAAGGATAAAATACTAGTCCTGTTTTTAAACAAGATTGTGTATCAGTTCACATGTCCTGGCTGTTCCCACACTTACATAGGTAAAACAGAAAGGTGCATGACTATCCGTGCATCAGAACATGCGCTCGACAATAACAGCGAAATTCATAATCACTTACATAGCTGTGATCTTAGACAAGAAGATTTTCCCTGTGCCCGTGTGTTTTAGTGTTCATAAATACATAGCTGTGATCAGCTCGATTACATTATGAATTTATTTTGTATGCCAGACAATGGTGCACCTGCAAGAATTGATCTTTCAGGATTCGTTCTAAACAGTATAAAAGTCATTGACAGATCAAATCATTGGAATGAGCTTCTCTTTAAAGAGGCTTATGCCATCAAAAAGCACAACCCTGAACTTAACACTGGCCTAAAGGCCGGCAAACAATTTAATTTATTTCTGTAAAATTTCTGTCTCGCCTCATTACAGTAAATAACTGCCAAACACTTGTCAATCTCTATTGTATCAACCATCTTAGTTATCTTAACGTACTATATTCCTACTACACCATGTTTATTACCTGCCACTTGTATGCCCCATGCTGTTCTTCCTTAATCTTCTTGCTGTACATAACCTTTAATCGTCTCATTACCCTACACGTGTTGTTTTAAATCCTTTTTTACTGCCTATATACACCGTTATTTTCATTGTATCACTACTCCTGATGATGGTTTGAGAATAAACCGAAATATTGAGTTAATATGTCTTACATGGTCTTTCTTCGGATTGCTCACTCTACTTTATTACCGATATTTTACCTAAGGCTAAGTCATATTTTGTGAAACAGTGGAATGACTGACAAGGGAAGGTTTTATTTCCATTTCTATCCTAGAATTTCAACACTCTCCGCTGGACCTCCAGACCTAGCCCCCTGCTTGAAGGGGGAGGGCCTCGGGGAGCGGCTCCCCGCCACAAAATCCTTAGCCGCCACAGAATCCTTCTTAAATTTACATTTGGTAATAAAGTAGTAAGAAAACTCCGCAAATATTCATGGTGTAATCTCAATATTTAGAGTTTAATTAAGTCATCGTCAGTATAAGTACATGACTTTGTTAAAGTGGCATGAGCTGCCAAAATGTTGATATTTTGACGTTAAAACAGAATGTTGAAATTATTTTCTATTTTTCTCAAGACGTACAATTCAGAAGCTTTTGAGTACTTATAGTCTCGAGAATGTACGATAAAGTATTGTTTTAAACTAACTTAGGCTTAGAATGAATGAATGGTCGTCCCGGTTATTTAAATTTTGTTCTTTTTGAACACTATTTCGGTTCGTACAGGCCACATACTGTATGGATTTTCCTCATTCCAAAACCAATCATTTTGTTTTTCGATGCCCTCCAAAGCCTCTTACTGTCGTGACGATCAGAAATTATGAAAACAGTTTGAATTTTGACAGCTCATGCCACTTCAAAGTCGAAATATTGAGATTACACAATGAATATTTACGGAGTTTCCTTACTATTTTATTATGTTAAGTTGTTCAGTGGATCAAATAGTTACATTCGATATATTTGCATATTTGATTTCCTAAATAAAAACACATACACACAATAAAATGGGTACAAATTGTCTTTAAAAAAACATTTGCCGTATTAGTTATTTACATTTGGTATATTTGCATATTTTATGGCTTAAATTCTTTCCTCAGTTTGTCTCTATCGATGTTCAGAGTGATTTACATTAAATAAAGACACCATATACATGTAGTACAACAAGTCTGCGTTTTGGGGGCGTTTTCATGACAATCATTAGAACGTTGCAATCCGAAGGATACTTGAAAGAAATAGTGTATCACATTGTGAATTTTCATCCCTCACTTTTACTGCGGAATAAAAAGTTCATCCTTCCATCTTCGTTGCATCCAATGGCTTCATCATCTTGGAGGTCCAAATCCAGACATTCCGATAGGGTCATTTAATCTCACTCGTATTAAGTTAGCGATTTCTGATCTCTCCTCAGCAGGAAACATAATCCGGCGTAATAATTCTGCAATAAAGTAGATTAAGATTTACATACATAAAGCAAAAAAAAGTAGTACCTAGTAAAATACAGAAGATCGTGAACTGTTTTAATGTAAACAATATTCTGGATTTTTGCAGAGAGTGAGCCTTTAAAAAAGGAGACACCGCGTAAGTTGTGATTCTCCGTTGTGATTGTGATTAGTAGAAAAATAAGACGTGATCAAACTAACTAAAAAAGATCTATTCTCAGTCAGTAAACAAAGCAGTTCCCCAATTAAAACTCATTATACAACCAGTATTCATTAAAGGGGCATGAGCTGCCAAAATTCACAGTTTTTTCATAACTTCTGATCGTCACGACAGTAAGAGGCTTTGAAGGCTATCGAAAAACTAAATGATTGGCGTTGGAATGAGAAAAATCCATACAGTATGTGGCCTGTATGAACCGAAAACGTGTTCAAAAGTAAACAAAATTTAAATAACCGGGACGACCATTCATTCATTCTAAGCCAAAGTTAGTTTAAAACAGTACTTTATAGTACATTTTCGAGACTTGAAGCATTAAAAAGCTTCTGAATTCTACCTCTTGAGAAAAATAGCCAATAATTTCAGCATTCTGTTTTAACGTCAAAATATCAACATTTTGGCAGCTCATGCCCCTTTAACCAATGAAAGGGCTACCATTTGTACCACGTGTCGATCATATATCAGTCGATATTGAAGCCAAAATCGATATTGGATAGTGCTATTGGATTTTCATCCGGGTATCGGCAGAGAGAAGAGAGACTACGTCAGTTCGATGATGATGTGAATACGTTGAATATTGAAATAAGTTATTGTGCTTGTTTAAAGTTCAACTTGAAATAATTGGTGTTTGATTGCTTATGTATAATAAAAAGATTATTATATGACTTCGAAGTCATATAATTACGGAAGCCTATTGGTGCCAAGTTAAAAATATTTTTTTTGAGATTTGTTTTTCGAAATATTTTTTTTTCTTTAAAAAAAAGTCGTAATTACGAGAAAAAAGTCGTAATTACGAGTTTTTGTTTTTTGAATTTTTTTATTTTACTTTGAAAAAAGTCGTAATTACGAGAAAAAAAGTCGTAATTACGAGAAAAAAGTCGTAATAACGAGTTTTTGTTTTTTTAATTATTTTTATTTTACTTTGAAAAAAGTTGTAATTACGAGAAAAAAAGTCGTAATTACGAGTTTTTTTTATGAAACCTAACGCATGCGCGTAGCTATAAATATGGATATAGTGTGATTGAAACGACTGAAGTTGTTGCCCCCATCCCATTTTTGTATTCCCCATTCCCTATTCTTTGTTCGAAACGATTTTGTTTAAAGGCACACTTGCCGCGAAAATCAGGAATATTGTTTACATTAAAAAAGAAAGACCGTTTTCTGTATTTTTCCCAGACAAAATAAGTTAGGAACTTTCTATTTTTACCAAAATTTAAAAGTTTGGACGTCACTTTGTATTTTTAATTTGAATTTGAAAATTTGAATTGTTTCGTACCCGGAACGTAAACAAACCACACTGGCGATTTTATGTTTCAGTCGAGTGAGTGAACTAACGGCACAGTGTAATTTTACGTAGGCCTATTTATCTGAGAAATACAGACTGACGATCGGTTAACAGCGACTGGAAAAGCCTGCTGATGCTTGTTTGAGTGTAAACCACAGATAAAATGGCCTGAAATGAGGGTAATCCAACACGAAAGTTGACCGACACTGATCGTTGTTGTTGTAATCAGGCTTCGATTCTTCGTTTGTTTTTTTACCCCATTTCTACATTCTAAAGCTAACTAGACATGTTTTATGTGTCCCATGTTTAAGTTTAGTAGTATTAGTCGTACTAAGCTCACGTAAATTGGTTTTCTTAGCAAATTTAAACAGGCCACGGCGGCAAGTGGGCCTTTAATGCTAATAATTAATAACTAATTAAGTCAGTCATCAACCTAATGAAATATCATAGGTTTAGTTTATTACAACAATTTATGATGGGGTATAAAGGTCTAAATGATATACCTATTTTTAACACAATTAGAAACTTGTCTCCGTGGTTATTTTAGACTAGAAGATTTTCCCTGTCCCCGTGTGTTTTAGTGTTCATAAATATACAGTATATATGGATTTGCATGGATTGTGGAAAACAATAAATATTTGCCAGACTTTTGATCTTCGGATCCTGGTTGAGTTGATCTCCATCAGACCTTTTTTTAAGAACCCTTTTTAAATAAATATCCCGAAAGAAAGGCAGTATGTTAGTTTTTAATTCACTGCTGTAGTTTTTCTCAAGAAGTAACTTGAAGAAAATGTGATCAAACTAAACCCCGTCTCCCCTTATAGGTAGAATCAAAGCCTTAATTAGTTGTTATTATTAGCATTAAACAAAATCGCTTCGAACAAAGAACAAAGGGAATTAGGAATAAAAAAATGGGATGGGGGCAACAACTTCAGTCGTTTCAATCACACTATATCCATATTTATAGCTACGCGCATGCGTTAGGGTTTTACATGGTTTCATAAAAAAAACTCGTAATTACGACTTTTTTTCTCGTAATTACGACTTTTTTCGAAGTAAAATAAAAAAAAATTCAAAAAACAAAAACTCGTTATTACGACTTTTTTCTCGTAATTACGACTTTTTTTCTCGTAATTACGACTTTTTTCAAAATAAAATAAAAATAATTCAAAAAACAAAAACTCGTAATTACGACTTTTTTCTCGTAATTACGACTTTTTTCTCGTAATTACGACTTATTTTTAAAGAAAAAAAATTATTTCGAAAAACAAATCTCAAAAAAAATATTCTTAACTTGGCACCAATAGGCTTCCGTATATAATAACCCCATACTATTCAGCGGTAAATGGGAGCTAGGAAAGTCACCAATAACAATCTAGAAACATCTACATAAAAACAGTCCAATATCACGCATTTAAAAAGATCCTTGTTCCGCGATTGTCCCTTTTAAAGTTTTCCCTTACTGCTATTACTTTTCAGTTTCTTGTAATAAATCGCCAGTTCGAAACTGGTTAAAAATTGTTTTTAAGGAAATTTTGTTTCTTAAATTCAGGCTGAAAAACAAACTGAGTTTGACATAATGGCATCAACTCGAGATTTGAATGCTAACATGAATTCTTTGATAGAGTTTTTATCTTTCCCCCACAAAACAAGATGGCAAATATCAATTGATCTCGAAATCTATTCAAATTCGTGACGTCAACAAAGTTATAATCGTCACGGATATGCGATAATGGACGCAATTACGTTTGACCTCTCGGATTTTAATAAATTGTGACATCATAGACTTTTAGAAAAAAATGTATTAACATCTGAAAACAAAAAAGCGATGTTAAATATTTGTTTGTCGCATACCAAGTCTAAGTTCGACGTGGACAGGGTTGACAAACACGGGGATAAATTACCTAGTTGGTAATGTTGGCCAACGAAGCTGAACGCACTCGAAAAGCAGAATAGGGAAGTTGAGAAATTTAAAAACGACCACATATTGGAGGTGTACTTAATTTGATAACTTATTTCAGAGGATGTCAAGACCCGTTTATAGGCCTATAGTACAGACAGCTAAATTTCATCGCTAAATTCGATTAGCGAAGCTGTCCAAATTATACTATGAGAAGATACTAAAAGTGGTAATATCTGTCAAAAATTTCGAACAAAATCTGTCTCAGCAAAAATTCTCCTATTTTTGGCAGATCATGCCACTTTAAAAATGGTTTGATAAACTGTTTTTGGCAACATTATTTCAATCAAATACTTCATATTGGACGTTGGTAAAACTGAGGGCAATCAAACCAGACATCAAATAGGAAAACATTTTTCATGACGATCTAAATAAAACGATCAATAGGACAAAAAATAATGGACTGTACTTACACGATGAGAATTACTCCATCCCTAGGTAAGAAATCTGTGCGCAATGGAACTCCAATGTGGACTGAACTCTTAGATCTAGCTATAAAGATATAGCAGCATAAACCATTAAGCCCCGTCCACACTATGCAACATCGACCAACATTTCAGAACCAACATTGAACAACTTCGTGTTTGCCCAACAAGTTGCGTCATGTTTGCTAGTGTGGACGGGCCACCCAACATTGTCCAACAGACGACAACATTCGACAACATTGTTGGTCCATGTTTGTACATGCACATTCTTGACAACACTTGTTGGGCGATGTTGGTTATCGTAGCCAATCACAAATCAGGTATAAATCAGGTGATTTAAAGTCACGTGATCTGAGAGACAAAATCGCAGCACCAAAGTCGAAAGTGGAATGGACCCACGAGGAAAAAGAAAAGTTAATTGAAGAGTGATGGAATTCCGTCTTGTAACATGAATACTTCACCGTCACATGATTGGAATATTGTCACTCACTCACGAAATCGATCAGTTGGTTAATCATTCGATAAATCAAGTCGAGTAGGCTTAATTACCAATTTCCTAACGATGTACTCATACAGTGTCCGTGACACTAAAAAACGGTAATATTTCAATGCTGCCGATTTTAACTGTTACAAAGGCAAAAGCTTGTAGCATTCGATGACGAATATAAATTTATGTTTACCTGTAGAGAGATATCTCAGCTTGATCGCCAGTATTTCCACCAGGTGGTATTGACGGTCGTAAATGCGTGTCCTGTTTCCTAATTAACGGCTCTACCTTTTCAAGGAGTTCTGAAAAGGCGACCTGATCCATTCTAAGGAAATTTCGTTATCTTTGCCTATCGACACTACTTAAAGTGGCATGAGCTGGCAAAATGTTGATATTTTGACGTTACAACATAATGTTGAAATTATTGGCTATTTTTCTCAAGACTTGTAATTCAGAAGCTTTTAAGTGCTTCTAGTCTCGAAAATGTACGATAAAGTATTGTTTCAAACTAACTTTGGCTTAGAATGAATGAATGGTCGTCCCGGTTATTTACATTTTGTTTACTTTTCGAACACGTTTTCAGTTCGTACAGGCCACATACTGTAGTTTTTCGATGGCATTCAAGCTTCTTACTGTCGTGCCGATCAGAAACCATGAAAAAGTGTGAATTTTGGCAGCTCATGCCACTTTAATTCATTCAGGAGGCAATGGTAGGCCCCACAGCGCTCCCGTTTACTTATCCACTCCTTTACCCATCTTCGCAAGCCAAGTTAAAATCTTCATGTAACCCATTCCGTGTTTTACCTTGGCGGACGACTCCACTTCAACCCGTAAATCGAACAGCGCCCACTGGTGGGAATGTAAGAGTTGTCTTTCCTAGACTTACAGAGTCTTAGCCAATCAGCACTCGTTAAACAAAAGTTCAAGGTGTACACAGCCGCCATTACGTTATTTTCAGTGTAAGTGCCTGGGGATTTGATTAGCTGCGAGAAGTTTTACTCGCATCCAATCAAAACGAGCTGTTCGATTACGGGTTGAAGTGGAGTCGTCCGCCAAGGTAAAACACGGAATGGGTTACATGAAGATTTTAACTTGGCTAGAGAAGATGTCCTTTACCCAAACACGACGTTTTCGTTGTCTTTGGGGTCATTTACGCCGACTGGCTGCCAGAGCAATTATTACTGCTGAAAGTTCTCTTACGAGTCTCTTTTGACTGACCTTCATTTTTCTTATTATTAGAGGGAAATCAAAGTAAATTTCCCCTCAAGTTCTTCAAAAAGTTTGTCACTACATGACGCAACACAGCGCAACATTTTCTCAGGCAGTTGTGACTTGTTGGTCTTTGTTTTTATAGTGTGGACACGTTACCCAACATGCCGCAACATCAAGCAACTTGAAGTTGTCTCTTGTTTGCCTATGGCATGTTGGGTGATGTCGGATAGTGTGGACGGGGCTTTAGGGTTTAATGCCGTTCGTGAAAGTCCCAGAGACTGTTTAGTTTAGTAAGTCCTTACATTTCTATTTATACCTGAACAGTACGTTTGTTTTACATAATGTACCATGGAGAAAATTGGTGTAGTCTTTCACGAGGGACGGTAACAATGGATAAAGGGGATAAGGGTGGGCAACTATCCATACCCTGTGACATTACCTTTTTGTTTGTCTCTTGCTAGTCGAACTGATGAAGTAAGAATGTTTAAAATTTTTGCAGACAGATTGCCAACTAATTCCTACCTGTACAAAGTTAGCCTAAGCTCCTCTGACTTATGCACAGAATGTTATGAAGTCGATACCATTTTCCACCTTATATTTCGTACAGCAAATTATGCCGTGCTAGCTCTCACTGTTCTCTCAACTGTACCTCAGTATGAACACGATGTGAGACGGTCAGTGCGGACTAAAATAAGGTCAATTTTGATGAATGTGATCGACTATCACAACTAAATTACCGACAACATTTCCGTTGTATGTACATCCCGCTATGTAAATTGTAGTTTGATATATGCGATCGACTATCACAATTAAATCAACGAAAACATTTCCGTTCTATGTAGCGCCCGATATGGATAGTCAATATAATGTATTTTGATGAATGTGATCGACTATCACAATTAAATCAACGAAAACATTTCCGTTGTATGTACATCCCGCAATGTAAATTGTAGTTTGATATATGTGATCAACTATCACAATTAAATCAACGAAAACATTTCCGTTCTATATAGCGCCCGATATGTATAGTCAATATAATGTATTTTGATGAATGTGATCGACTATTATAATTAAATAAACGAAAACATTGCTGTGGTATGTACATACCGCTATGTATTTTTTAACAATATAACACACGGGCACAGAAAAAATTCTTATTGTGTTAAAAAGGGGCATATCATTTAGACGTCTATACCCAATCATAAGTTGTTATAATAAACCACAACCAATGATATTTCATTAGGTGGACGACACACAGCAGTTTGGCCTTAGTCAGTAGAATTTTCTGGAAAATATAATTTAGCAACAAATCATCAGTATTTTTGGTAGAGCTAACATGCCGATTTGGTATAGGTTTTAGATAGTAGTCAATTAACTGTGATATTCTTTTACGTTCACTACCGAAATCCGAGATAATAGGACACCATGGGGCATTGGATGCTTGGGTCATTTTTCAATGGGTTTGTGTATTTTCGAAATATAGAGTACCCGGTTTTTAGAATTAAGGTCAGAATCCAAAAAGCAATACTGCGTTTTATTAATATAGCCTTTTTCTTCAAGGGAACGATAACAAAGATTATTTCACTTATATGGCGGCTTTGCCAGTTTTATTGTGGGAGGAAACCGGGCCCTATGTCCGGAAGAAACCCACGACCTTCCGGTGGTAACTGGCAACCATCCCGCATAGGTAGTTCGAGTGAAAACCAAGTCAGAAAATTTCTCAATTTTTTGGGGACTGAGTGGGATTCGAACCCGCGACCGTGCTCGCTAGGAGTTTGCTAAATTGACTGGGAACGGACATTATCATATGCTATGTAAAAAATTTTAACTGGCCTTTTAATTGCGATACACTGCTTCAATGCTGGACAACGACAGCTGGCTCTTTATTAAAGTATGAATAATTATTAAGCAAGACCACATTTTTCTTGATCTAGATCTTAGTAGAAACCAGAATTACTTATGGGTAACAACAATCATCAAACAAACACTTAATAAAACTTCAGACAAACAGCCCAGACCAAGATTGATTGACTGTTTGGTGTTTTACGCCGTGCTCAATATTATTTCACTTATATGGCGGCGTTGCTAGTTTTATTGCTAGAGGAAACCGGGCTCTTTGCCCGGAGGAAACCCACGATTTTCCGTTGGTAACTGGCAACCATCCCACATACATGTAGGTCGTTCGAGTGAAAACCCAGTCAGAATATTATCCATTTTTTTTGGACTGAGTTGGATTCGAACCCGCGACCCATTGGTGGAAGGCTGTTCGGATTGAGCGTCCAACGCTCTACCTACTGAGCCACGGAGGCCCCGCCCAGACCAAGAGAAGAAGGCTCTAATATTAGAATCAGCATACCATACATTGGACCCGCCAATCATAAAATTGCTCGTCTGATTAAAACTAAAACAGGTATTAATACATATGTACTACATTCAAATCAACCAAAACACCCAAAACCCATATGCAAGCCACAGGAAGAGGAATTTCATCAACAGGAGCAGAACCTAAAGGAGTAGTATACAGAATTAATTGTTCTTGTAATGCTCATTGCATTGGAGAAACATGCGTGCCCCTCAACATTAGACTAAAAGAACACCAAACATCTATTAATAAACTTGATTACAAATCTGCCATTTCTGAACACATAATTTCCAACCCTACTCACCACATCAAATGGGAAACCACTACAACACTGTCTGTCAACCAGCACCATTGGAAGAAGAGAAAACTACAGGAAGCCATCCACATCAGGAAAATCAAGTCTAGCATGAACAGAGACCAAGGATTACATATCCCCAACTGCTATGACCTCCAAGACAACCTTCAGCGATCTGAACTCACCATACTTAATTTTATTGTTACTTTTATTAATTAATTTATACTATTACGTACCTGACCCAACTGAAATTATACCATTTTCATTTACACGAATTTAACTCCAACTGCTTTTTTCCTAAAAGAAGAATTTTCTTAACCAACTCGTACATTATTTTTTTATTTAACAAATCTTTCTAAAGTATGATTAAATTTATTTTTCTCAAGTTAGACCTATCATATCCTATATTTGACACGCCCCTTTAAGACAGGTTTTACTAAAGTAGTCCTGCTTGTAATTTATTGCACCATGTAGACTTGAAGTGCGCAAAATTTCATCACACATATTATTGCATCATATGTCTACTTCTCACAATATTGACCTCAAAGGCTAACAATTTGACCAAGACCCGATCTCCAATTTCCAAAACTGCACCACGCGTTTTGTTGTCGTAATTAAGTTTTTGCCTTTGTCGAGCCTTATCTGCATGTTTGCCCGCTAATTCATATGAAGTTTTAAGACGACTGCGAAGTTCCTCAATATACTTTCGTGTAGGTGCACATGACTGTGGAAAATCTAAACCGAAAGCAATATCGATGGGCAATCTAGGACATCTTCCAAACATTAAGAAAAAACGGAGCTACACCTGTACTCTCATGCTTGGTGCAATTGTATGCATGAACCAACGGGGAAAGATGTTGTTTCCAGTTCGGTTTGAGATGGTTTTGTAGAGTACCCAGCATGTCTAGCAATGTCCGGTTAAAGCGTTCGCACATACCGTTTCCCATTGGATGGTAAGGTGTAGTTCGAGACTTTTTAATTCCTAATAAAGAACAAAACTCTTCAATTACTTTTCCTTCAAAATTTGCCCCTTGATCAGAGTGCAATCTCAATGGGATGCCGTAATGTACAATAAAATGATTAAACAAAGCTTCTGCTGTTGTTTTCGCCGTCATATTCTTAGTGGGAACAGCCACAGCATAACGAGTAAAGTGATCAGTTATAACTAGAATATGTTGGAATCCACCCTTTGATTGTTCTAATGTCAAGAAATCAGTACAAACGAGTTCAAGAGGTTGTGATGAGACAATACTTACCATGGGTGCTCTTGGAGGCAGATGACACTTACGCTTAAGACATCTTTCACATTTCTCTATCCACCGAGTGGCGCTCGTTGTCATACCAGGCCAGTAGAAGTGATCCCTTAAGAGTGACAGTGTCCGCTCACGACCCGGGTGTCCCATGTTATCGTGTAGCCTTTCAAAAACGCTTTTTATCATGGACTTCGGAATAAGCAGCTGTCTGGGATGATTTTCATCGCTTGATTTTCTGTAGAGGACACCGTCGGCAATAATCAACCTTTGAAAAGAACGCATTAAGGCAGCATGTTCCCAATTATATGGCAACTCGTTCTTATGAGGTTTTTCATGGTTACTTACATGCTCTCGCCAAACGGACAATATAGGATCACTTGATTGTTCGTATGCCCAGTCATCAAGCGTCATTTCTTGAAAGATTTCTTGGGACTCTTTAAGGTCCTCAAGTACAGTATGTGGACAATTAAGGGCTTCTACAACAGGTAACACATCGTTATGCATTTGGCAAATAGCTTTTATGCTATCACCACTCACATTTTCAGACTCACCTTGTGGAAATCTTGATAAGGAATCCGCGTCAGTATTCTTTTTCCCTTGAATATACTCCATGCTGAAATTAAAGGAACCTAAAGCTGCCAACCATCTATGTCCTCTTGCATCCAATTTGGCTGTTGTTAAGACATATGTTAAAGGGTTATTGTCTGTTTTAACGGTGAAAGTAGTGCCATACAAATAGTCACGAAATTTTTCAGTAATTGCCCATTTTAGAGCCAAAAATTCTAGTTTGTGGGCAGAATAATTTCTTTCTGATTTTGACAGACTCCGGCTTGCATAGGCTATGACTCGCTTACCTGTTTCTTGATCCTGACACAAAACTGCCCCAAGTCCTTTTCCACTGGCATCAGTATGTAAATTGAAAGGCTTTGAATAGTCCGCAAACCCCAAAATAGGTGGAGAAATCAAGTGACGTTTTAAGACTTTAAAGGCATTGTCCTGTTCTTCACCCCACATCCAGGATTTCACAGAATCATCGCTTCGGTTGCGTTTCTTTCGACGTTTCGTCTTCGACTCACACTTTGGAAGGAGATCTGAAAGCGGTCTAGCAATAGTGGCAAATTGTGGAATAAACTTCCGATAGTAACCTACGAATCCTAAGAATTGGCGTACCTCTTCAGGGGTAGTCGGTGTTGGCCAGGATTCCACCTCTTCTACCTTTTCAGGGTCTGTTTCAATGGCTTGTTGAGAAACGACATGTCCGACATACCGGATCTTATCTTTGAAGAGATCACATTTCTTAGGAGACAACTTCAAATGGTTTCTTCGGAGTCGGTTGAGTCGGCATAAATGTTCTTCAAAAGTATCAGAAAAGATTAATAGGTCGTCTATGTAAACAACACATATTTTAAAATTTAAACCATCAAGAACATTCTCCATGAGGCGTTGGTAAGTCGCTGGAGCGTTTGCTAAGCCGAAAGGCATTCTATTATACTCCCAAAACCCTAAAGGTCCAACTGTAAATGCAGTGCGTGGTTTATGTTTTTCTACTACCTCAACTTGGTGATACCCACTTTTCAAATCTAAGACACTGAAATATTTGCTACCTGAAACACAATCCAAAAGTTCATCAACCCTGGGTAAAGCATAAGCATCCTTAGTGGTTCGGTTGTTCAGCTGCCTATAATCAACACAGACTCTTAATTCTCCATTTTTTTTACGTACGAGAACGATATTTGACGCCCAAGGTGAACTTGACGGACGAATTACCCCACTACTGACTAACTGCCGTAAATGATCCCGGACTTCATCAAACATCGCAGGTGGAATTCTACGATGTCGTTGCTTAAATGGCATAGTATCATTCAAATCGATATGGTGGCGAACAAGATCTGTGCGACCGAGATCTAGATCATCAGAACATAATGTACCATGGAGAGAATTGGTGTAGTCTTTCACGAGAGACGGTAACAATGGATAAAGGGGATAAGGGTGGGCGACTATCCATACCCAGAAAATCATGTATTTGAGCAAAGCAAATTATGCCGTGCTAGCCCTCACTGTTCTCTCAACTGTACCTCAGTATGAACACGATGTGAGAAAGTCAGTGCGGACTAGAATAAGGTCAATTTTGATGAATGTGATCGACTATCACAACTAAATTACCGAAAACATTTCCGTTGTATGTACATCCCGCTATGTAAATTGTAGTTTGATATATGTGATCGACTATCACAATTAAATCAACCGTTCTATGTAGCGCCCGATATGTATACTCAATATAATGTATTTTGATGAATGTGATCGACTATCACAATTAAATAAACAAAAACATTTCCGTTGCATGTACATCCCGCTATGTAAATTGTAGTTTGATATATGTGATCGACTATCACAATTAAATCCACGAAAACATTTCCGTTCTATGTAGCGCAACCACAACCACAACCCATGATATTTCATTAGGTTGACGACACACAGGAGTTTGGCCTTAGTCAGTAGAATTTTCTGGAAAATATAATTTGGCAACAAATCATCAGCATTTTTGGTAGAGCTAACATGCCGATTTGGTATAGGTTTTAGATAGTAATCAATTAGCTGTGATATTCTTTTATGTTCACTACCGAAATCCGAGATAATAGGACGCCCTGGAGGCATTGGAGGCTTGGGTCATTTTTCAATGGGTTTGTGTATTTTCGAAATATAGAGTACCCTGTTTTTAGAATTGTCAGATTCCAAAGAGCAATACTGCGTTTTATTAATATAGCCTTTTTCTTTAAGGGAACGATAACAAAGATTATTTCACTTATATGGCGGCATTGCCAGTTTTATTGTGGGAGGAAACCGGGCCCTATGTCCGGAAGAAACCCACGACCTTCCGTTGGTAACTGGCAACCATCACACATAGGTCGTTCGAGTGAAAACCAAGTCAGACAATTTCTCAGCTTTTTGGGGACTGAGCGAGATTCTAACCCGCGACCGTGCTCGCTAGGAGTTTGCTAAATTGACAAGGAACAGACATTATCATATGCTATGTAACACATTTTCACTGGCCTTTTAATTGCGATACACTGCTTCAATGCTGGACAATGACAGCTGGCTCTTTATTAAAGTATGAATAATTATTAAGCAAGACCACATTTTTCTTGATCTAGATCTTAGTAGAAACCAGAATTACTTGGGTAACAACAATCATCAAACAAACACTTAATAATACTTCAGACAAACAGCCCAGACCAAGATTGATTGATTGATTGACTGTTTGGTGTTTTACGCCGTGCTCAATATTATTTCACTTATATGGCGGCGTTGCTAATTTTATTGCTAGAGGAAACCGGGCTCTTTGCCCGGAGGAAACCCACGATTTTCCGTTGGTAACTGGCAACCATCCCACATACATGTAGGTCGTTCGAGTGAAAACCCAGTCAGAATATTATCCATTTTTTTTTGACTGAGTTGGATTCGAACCCGCGACCCATTGGTGGAAGGCTGTTCGGATTGAGCGTCCAACGCTCTACCTACTAAGCCACGGAGGCCCCGCCCAGACCAAGAGAAGAAGGCTCTAATATTAGAATCAGCATACCATACATTGGACCCGCCAGTCATAAAATTGCTCGTCTGATTAAAACTAAAACAGGTATTAATACTACATTCAAATCAACCAAAACACTCAAAACCCATATGCAAGCCACAAGAAGAGGAATTTCATCAACAGGAGCAGAACCTAAAGGAGTAGTATACAGAATTAATTGTAGTTGTAATGCTCATTGCATTGGAGAAACATGCGTACCCCTCAACATTAGACTAAAAGAACACCAAACATCTATTAATAAACTTGATTACAAATCTGCCATTTCTGAACACATAATTTCCAACCCTACTCACCACATCAAATGGGAAACCACTACAACACTATCTGTCAACCAGCACCATTGGAAGAAGAGAAAACTACAGGAAGCCATCCACATCAGGAAAATCAAGTCCAGCATGAACAGAGACCAAGGATTACATATCCCCAACTGCTATGACGTCCAAGACAACCTTCAGCGATCTTAACTCACCATACTTAATTTTATTGTTACTTTTCTTAATTGATTTATACTATTACGTACCTGCCCCAAATTGTAATTCTCTCATCTACTATATAAATGAATAATTGTGTTGTTTGTCATTGACTTTGATAACGATGTAAGAACTACATGGAAACGTCGTCACCCAATAAACCAAGAAGTTGTTATCCATAAGTAATTCTTCACCTTATTATTTCGGGTTATTTCGTTGTAGATAGAAGAATATTCAAATGGTATGGCATTAAAGCGTAGTCACACTAAATGTGATTTAGTTTACTGTAAATCTGTTCCAATCAAGTGAATATTAGGGCAATATCAGGATGTAGTGGCTTTGCTTTGTGTTTGGTTTGATCTACCGAACTCAATAGCTGGCCAATCAATAACCAGGTTGTCAGTTCTATCCACTGAATCCAAGTGATTCCCAGGTTTGTCATGATGTACAAATGTTATCCATGGTTTTTGAAATTATACCATTTTCATTTACACGAACTTAACTCCAAATGCGTTTTTCCTAAAAGAAGAATTTTCTTGACCAACTCGTACATTTGTTTCTTATTTAACAAATCTTTCTAAAGTATGATTACATTTATTTTTCTCAAGCTAGACCTATCATATCCTACATTTGACACGCCCCTTTAAGACAGGTTTTACTAAAGTAGTCCTGCTTGTAATTGATTGCACCATGCAGACTTGAAGTGTGCAAAATTTCATCACACATCATATTGCATCATTTGTCTACTTCTCACAATATTGACCAGGGACTGATGGCCATTATAGGAGTTAGAACAGCTACTGTTTTCTACTCTCTGGAAGCTGTTTCTCGTGGGAACAGAAACTGGCAAATCGAGTATCCACATGTACAGAGTCTGGAATAGTTTGGATGAAATTGTTCATCGTCATCGCCAGCTTGGCCATCAACATGACACGATTGCGATCGGCGGTCTGTAGAAAAGATGGCGCAGCAAGTCAGGAACAACTTGGTTGAAATTCTTCGCCATCGTCGTAATCTCTTGCCTCAACATAACACGCCTCCGATGCATTCTAAAATAGCTACTCTAAAAGACTGTTTTACCCTTTTGTGTAAGATGATTTTAAGAGCCTATATCCCCATTTAATAAACTTTTCTCCATGGTTATTTTAGTCAAGAAGATCTTCCCTGTGTCGTTGTGTTTTAATATATATATCCCTATATATATATATATATATATATATATATATATATATATATATAAAGATTCTAGTTCTCCTGACGATGACTTAATTAAAGTCGAAATATTGAGATTACACCATGAATATTTTCGGAGTTTCCTTACTACTTTATTATGTTAAGTTGTTCAGTGGATCAAATAGATTAAAGATTCTAGAATCACCAAGTCTTCGATCTTTCTCTAAACTGTTAGCCTATGCTGGTCACCCACCGCAAATGTACGTAACAATGGCGACCTGGCTTTAGCCCTATCTGTCCTATAAAGGGGAATTTAAGAGGATCTGACCTAACTGGGGTATAAGCTCAGAGATAGGTCTAAATCTTTAGAAGAAGGAAAAGTAATTGTAAAATTGTCCGTTTAAAGCCGTCAAGGTATTGTCCAAGCACGTATGCATAGTCAATGTAAAAGTAGTTTATGTTTGATCACGGTAAAAATGGGGATGAAAAAACATTTTACGTGGAATACCTCTACAGTAAATACCTGGCGATAAATTGAATGTCCTAACTAAGAGTTTCTATAAAGCGGTTGGATCTGCAAAACTACAGAACTTAAAATTACAAGCAATTTTATTGCCTTTATAGCCTCGAGAATGTACAGGGAATTTCATTAAGCCTTAAATGAATGAACCCCTCAGTAATCTAAATCTCCGAGTATATTCGAACACTATTTCTGTTTGTGCAGACCACAGATTTATTCCAACGTCTATCATTTAGTTTTACGATGAACTTAAAATCCTCGTATCATCTTGATAATTCGAATTTATGAAGAAGTGCGCATTTTGGCAGTTCATGCCACTTAAACAATGAGCTATCATTAAAGTGGCATGATCTGTCTAAATTCTCCATAACTCTGATAGTCAAGACAATAAGAGGGTTTGGAGTTCATCGAAACACGAAATATTGGGATTGGAATAGGGAAAATCCATACAGTTTGTGCTATGTAGCCAGCTTTTCGCCTGGAGGAACCCTCCAGAGCCTCCATAGACGAACCGAAACCGAACAGAAATAGTGTCCAAAAAGTAAGCGAACGTTGCAATAACCGAGATACGTATAACCACTGCTTAAACGTACATTCTCCAGACTAGTGGCACTAAAAGGCTTCTACTTTCAAATTCGTGAAAAAATAAACCATTTCAAAATTTAATTATAACGGGAAAGTATCATCATTTTGAAAGCTTGTGCCACTTTAGAATTTTAATTTTTTGACGTTTGTTTCGGGCCAATTATACAATGTAAATCAATCTCCTCCACCCACCCTGTATCCAGCCACCACCAGCCTCACGCCTCTTGGTTTGTTGGTTGTTTTAGCTTATTGGCCCGTCCATTCGTATGAACGAAACGTCTTTTGGGTTATCCTATCCTCGGGCCAAAAGCATTTGGTTTCAGCCCTCCTGAAACCAGGTTCAAATCCCACAAGCCAGCTATCAAAGTAAATTCATTTAACGTTGTATTTGCTGAAATCCATATTGTACAATGTGTATCGCATTTATACGGCGAACGTGTTATCGAATAAATGATAGCTAATCTTATAGATAAACTTGAAGGCGCTCTACTATGTCTCTCCGTAGCGATACAAAAAATAAACATACAGGGCATTTCATACGGGACATTCTGGAGGGTAAAAAGCGAATGTGTGTCGTTCCCGGAATGAATGGCTGATTAAGAAGGTATAAGTTCAACAGAGTTTAGTCTAAAAGCGTCAGTTTCCTTTGGTCTGGACTCTCTCTACAATTAACGATAACTAAATGGCAAGTTACGCCTAGTCCACATGAGTATATTAGAAGATTATCTAATCTAGATTTTCATAAGTAGGCCTATCTCGCCAGTAATACTTGACATTATTTTTGAGAATCAAGTATCGCAAATATTTTCACAGGTTCACATTTTATTGTTTTTAGTTGTATAAATGGGATGGAATTGTTGACCTATATCCATGTCACTGTGTTCTTTGATTAGCCCCAGGTGACTATCCTGCCATTCTGTTGTATAGTCACAGATCGGTGCCATTTGGCTCTGTAGGACGGTTCAAAATTTTGGTCTTGTAGCTTTATTAGACCTTTCTATGATTAAATAACATACTTTATTGACTGTTTGGGTGCCCCGCTTGCATTCCCAATGGTAAAAATCCAAATAAAAGTTTAAAAACTCTTTCTATGGTCCATTTTGACCTACGATATCGTTTAAAACAGTTTTGTCAAACAAATATGGCGACCGTTAATTTCTGGAGATTGTCACCGTATCTCAGACTGAAACTTTACCGTGGAGCGCATGCGTGCGCATGTGTATTATGCCAAATTTTATACGAAACCACAGTACTTTATACAGAACTAGCGGTCGCCATTTTGTTTTCGTCAGATATGTTTAGGGGTATCGTAGGTCAAAATGGACCATGAAAAGAGTATTTAAACTTTTATTTGGATTTTTACCATTGGGAATGCAAGCAGGACACCCAAACAGTCAATTAAGTATGTTATTTAATCATAGAAAGGTCTAATAAAGCTACAAGACCAAAATTTTTAAACGTCCTACAGAGCCAAATGGCACCGATCTGTGACTATACAACAGAATGGCAGGATAGTCACCTGGGGCTATTCTTTGATTTGAAAACGGTAACTTTTGTTTTGTTTTTACGCTTAATTTGTTTCCCTGTTGCACTGAATGAAGTTTTAGTTTTTTTGGTCTATCACTTAAAGAAGTCTGAACCGAAAACAGTAACCTGTTTTTATTATTTATACATAAGTGAAAACTAGGGATTTCCTTCACTCAGAAATGTAATAATTCACTGCAGTGCAATAACACTTTTTGTTATTTAATGCACGCGTCGAAGCCGATGACGTCGTCGGACCTACTTCTTTCTTGTGTACTGACGTCTGCTGTACAACAACAACAGTTCATGGGATTTCGATAGGCTAAATGAAGCCTTTTCAGTCAATTTAGCATTAAGATAAATAATTTACAACTGAAAACACTAAATTGATTCAATAGAGGATTGGCTTACCACTTTAAATCAAAGCGATAAAACAAAACTTCATTACCGATCGTCAGTTGGCAGCGTTGAGTGGCCTGCATCATCATGGCTTCGGGGAATCGTAACGAGAAACTGTAATTCTTATTGCCGTTCAATGACGCGGTAAAACGATTTTAAGTAGTTTCATAGATCATTTTTTATGCTTGTGACTGGTGCGTTGCAGAGTTAAAATCCATGTTCATCGATTTAATTTCTTTTTACACGAAATATCGCGAAAAACGTCAGGGAGAAAATGGCAATTCAAATGACCACAAATCTGACAGTTGACAGTCACGTGAGAAGAACAGACATGCTGTTGTTTCATTGGTCAGCGATATATATTCCTACGTTTGCTGAAAACCTAATCCGTCATAAGTTTGTTGATATTTTCTTTTTTATAATTGATAAATTTATACTTAATAAACAACCCCCAGCCTAAAACATGATAGTATAAATAATAAACAGAATATTGAACAGCTGTGTTTGAAAAGCATTTATATTTTTTCTCTTGAAAGGCGGAGGGATAACCCACTCGACGCTTCGCGTCTCGTGAGTTATTCTCCGACTTTCACTCGAAAAAATATAAGTGCTTTTTAAACACAGCTGTTCAATATCCTCTATTTATTTATCACTGAATAGCATTTTTATCTAGCCTTTTTTGGTCGATCACCGAATAGAGCGTAATTTGAACAGAAAACGGCAAATATTTTATTCTACAACTCAATGGCGTTTAGTTTGTCTAGGGAACGGCAACCTTTTCTTCGTATGCGGACACGGAAAGAAGAGGTAAAATCGAGCTTTGAGAAAAACAGCTTGATACAAAATGTCGTCGGGGAAACAAACTGATCATTGCAAAATATTCGACTGCTACATCGTTTCGTATTTATCCGATGTATCGATTTCTTAGATTGTGCCACATTCGGTTTATTTTGGTCTGAAATAAGTCCATGGGTGATGCTTTGGGTTCCGAAAAGTTTTATTTGCAGTATAATTATGGCCTCTTATTTTATTTCTCCACAGACTTAGTCTCACATCATGTCTGCAGACCAAGGAAATGTTTTCTTGCACGCGGCGGATTACGCCGTTGTTTTGGCCGTAGTCACCGTATCATTACTGATCGGAATTTACTACGCCGTGTCAGGTGGCCGACAGAAATCGACCTCCGAATATCTTCTAGGAAATCGGCAGATGTCGGTGCTGCCTGTTGCGCTATCTCTGCTGGTTTCCTTCCAATCGTCTACCCTGATGCTAGGGTTCCCGGCAGAGATGTACCAGTACGGAACCATGCTCTGGTTGTTCGTACTCTCTGCTTTTCCAGCCAATATTCTCTCAGCGTTGTTCATTGTGCCGCTTTTCCAGCCGTTGAAATTGATTAGTGTGTACGAGGTAAGGTTACAGACATTATTAATTGACTTTCAATGTTATTGGCAAAATACGGAGAAACGGTCACGCTCATACAGGGCTTACCAGGGCCAATACGAAAAAACAAGGCCAATACGGACTGGGCCAATACGAGATCAAACATGGCGACCGTTTCATTGCTATCACTTCAAAATCCCAACGCCATTTTTCTTGAAATCATCAACAGAAAAAAAGAAAATAGTCAATGTACAGTTAAAGAAAAACACATATTTCGCCTATTTCATTAGATAAATTAAATATTGCATAAATAATAATTTGTAAAAGTAAAGAAATATGTTCCTATGTGTTATGTACAAAAGGGGAACAACTCTTGGTATACTACACCTACATTTTTTTAAAGGAATTTTCAAGAAAAAAACTTTCCGTGCGAATGCGTCTATTAAAACACTAGTATTTTTAAATCATATAAATATATTATGAAAAAAAACATTGAAAGCCAATTAATACAATTTTCATTAATCAGGATATTCCCTATTGGCATTGTCACAGGTCCTCGGAGAGCCGTATTAGCCCTCTGCCTTCGGCCTCGGACCAATACGACTATCCTCGGACCTGTAACCATGCCAATGTTTTTCCTGATTAATAACATTATAATATTAAATTAGCAAGTCAGGAAGATCATGTCAATGCCTCTGAGCTCATTTTGTTTTTGCTAAGGTCATGGTATAATCTGACTGAAGCCATGCAGATATATCATTAAAAAGCATGGGAGGACGGGTTTTTATATTTGAGGTGTTGGTTACTAAAGTCTAAATACGATCTGAACGTTCACATCCCAGAAAAAAGTTCACGATTGAACGTGGCTCACCAGAAACTTAGCAAACAATTTGTTAATTATGGAAGCCGATAGAGGCCATCTCGCGATCTCGCAATCTCGCCCTTCAAAGCCTAGAGCGAGGTCGCGAGACCGCGAGATCGCGAGGCGAGAGTGCGAGACCGCGAGACTGCGAGACCTCGAGACTGCGAGATCGCGAGACTGCGAGGCCGCGAGACTGCGAGATCGCGAGGCGAGACTGCGAGATCACAAAGCGAGACCGCGAGATCGCGAGATGGTATATCTCGCAGTCTCGCCTCGCGATCTCGCAGTCTCGCCTCGCGATCTCGCAGTCTCGCCTCGCGGTCTCGCGATCTCGCGATCTCGCGGTCTCGCGGTCTCGCGGTCTCGCGATCTCGCAGTCTCGCGATCTCGCAGTCTCGCAGTCTCGCGATCTCGCAGTCTCGCGATCTCGCAGTCTCGCGATCTCGCAGTCTCGCAGTCTCGCGATCTCGCAGTCTCGCGGTCTCGCAGTCTCGTGATCTCGCGATCTCGCAGTCTCGCGATCTCGCAGTCTCGCGATCTCGCAGTCTCGCGATCTCGCAGTCTCGCAGTCTCGCGATCTCGCGGTCTCGGGATCTCGCAGTCTCGCGGTCTCGTGATCTCGCGGTCTCGTGATTTCGCGGTCTCGCGATCTCGCAGTCTCGCGGTCTCGCGGTCTCGCGATCTCGCGGTCTCGTGATCTCGCGGTCTCGTGATCTCGCGGTCTCATACTGTCGCGATCTTGTGGTCTCGCGATCTGGATTTAACATGTACTTGAAAGGGTCATTTTAGGTCTGTGTGACAATATGGCTTGAATGATGGGCACTGAAGCAGGGCTTTGCTACGCTTCTGTCATACACCGCCTATTAAGTTCTCACTGGGGACATAGGGTTAATTTTTTTTAATTCCGTACCATTAGGAGTTAAAAGTATACACTCATAGATGGTCTGTAAATAGTATATTTGCTTAATTAAATAAATACTTCTAAAAACTTTCCTTTTCTTAAAACTATCGCATTTTGATAGTTTTACAAACAGATCAATGAGAGAGGTCAATGTCTTTTTAGTGTGATGATAAAGAACAGAAATCTAGGCGTAGGCATTTGTGCATTAATATCGACAGCTCTGAGTTTGTCTGTTATTGAATTAGCTAACGGATCTGTTGGCTAAATTTATTTTACATTTTGCAGTCAGTTTTCCCAAACCTCTCGAAATATATTGTGGATTTTGTCTCGTGGAAACCGTCAGAACGTATTTCCACCCACCAATGGTATCGGAGCTTCCGGGATCGAGGCGGACCCTGGACACTCGCTTAATGTGTTTGGGATCGCCAATCTCCCCCCCCCCCCACCCCGCCTACTCCCAGCTGTCGAAAATGTTTAGTGAGCCCTAAAGCCGTGGTCTCGCGGTCTCGCAGTCTCGCCCTTCAAAGCCTAGAGCGAGGTCGCGAGACCGCGAGATCGCGAGGCGAGAGTGCGAGACCGCGAGACTGCGAGACCTCGAGACTGCGAGATCGCGAGACTGCGAGGCCGCGAGACTGCGAGATCGCGAGGCGAGACTGCGAGATCACAAAGCGAGACCGCGAGATCGCGAGACGAGACCGCGAGATCGCGAGATGGTATATCTCGCAGTCTCGCCTCGCGATCTCGCAGTCTCGCCTCGCGATCTCGCAGTCTCGCCTCGCGGTCTCGCGATCTCGCGATCTCGCGGTCTCGCGGTCTCGCGGTCTCGCGATCTCGCAGTCTCGCGATCTCGCAGTCTCGCAGTCTCGCGATCTCGCAGTCTCGCGATCTCGCAGTCTCGCGATCTCGCAGTCTCGCGATCTCGCAGTCTCGCGGTCTCGCAGTCTCGTGATCTCGCGATCTCGCAGTCTCGCGATCTCGCAGTCTCGCGATCTCGCAGTCTCGCGATCTCGCAGTCTCGCAGTCTCGCGATCTCGCGGTCTCGGGATCTCGCAGTCTCGCGGTCTCGTGATCTCGCGGTCTCGTGATTTCGCGGTCTCGCGATCTCGCAGTCTCGCGGTCTCGCGGTCTCGCGATCTCGCGGTCTCGTGATCTCGCGGTCTCGTGATCTCGCGGTCTCATACTGTCGCGATCTTGTGGTCTCGCGATCTGGATTTAACATGTACTTGAAAGGGTCATTTTAGGTCTGTGTGACAATATGGCTTGAATGATGGGCACTGAAGCAGGGCTTTGCTACGCTTCTGTCATACACCGCCTATTAAGTTCTCACTGGGGACATAGGGTTAATTTTTTTTAATTCCGTACCATTAGGAGTTAAAAGTATACACTCATAGATGGTCTGTAAATAGTATATTTGCTTAATTAAATAAATACTTCTAAAAACTTTCCTTTTCTTAAAACTATCGCATTTTGATAGTTTTACAAACAGATCAATGAGAGAGGTCAATGTCTTTTTAGTGTGATGATAAAGAACAGAAATCTAGGCGTAGGCATTTGTGCATTAATATCGACAGCTCTGAGTTTGTCTGTTATTGAATTAGCTAACGGATCTGTTGGCTAAATTTATTTTACATTTTGCAGTCAGTTTTCCCAAACCTCTCGAAATATATTGTGGATTTTGTCTCGTGGAAACCGTCAGAACGTATTTCCACCCACCAATGGTATCGGAGCTTCCGGGATCGAGGCGGACCCTGGACACTCGCTTAATGTGTTTGGGATCGCCAATCTCCCCCCCCCCCCACCCCGCCTACTCCCAGCTGTCGAAAATGTTTAGTGAGCCCTAAAGCCGTGGTCTCGCGGTCTCGCAGTCTCGCGACCTCGCAGTCTCGCGGTCTCGCGACCTCGCGGTCTCGCAGTCTCGCGGTCTCGTGGTTTCGCGGTCTCGCGATCTCGCGGTTCCATGGCTTAAGGGAGAAATCCATAATTGTTAAAACTTGACGGCTAAAGCTGAGGCCGCATAAGTTTCGAAAATTCTGACTCTTTCATAAATTCCGATTGTAAAAAGAAGTTGGGCGTTTGATGTTCCCTTATAAAATTAAGCTAATGACATATGAAATCGAAACTGTGTGCTTATAACGGATAAAATTCAAGTAACCGGGATGTATGGGTGTATTTTAGGTTTTTGTTTTTCTTACAAATACTACATGCACGTACATAAACATCTCCAAGATTGTAATCCACTTTTACGTTGTATTTCTTAAAATAATCACGAACAATTTGCTAATACTGTTTCAATAAAATGTTCACTTTATTGGGCAGCTCATCTCACTTTGAGATCAGAGGAATTTTATTCATCAAACTGACTAGTTCTATAAAACAATGTGTAGTCGGTTTGCGTTGTAATCATACTTTGCTACACTCTGATATGCCTCAATCAGAGAAGTCGACCACCTGGCTGACATGTACATTTCATTCTCTCCCGGCTGGGTCACACGTCTGTCATTTCGGAAATGTACGGTGGCTGTTAAACGCCAGGCTTTTTTTTCTAAATTTGTATTTTGCCTTAACATTTAATATAATGGATGGTAAAAATTGGCCCCAGTTGATCACTACGAATAACTAAAAAACTATTAAAATAAAATTTGCAGCCAGTTTCGGTCAACTGGCTAGATTTCCAGCGAGATATTTGGATAGACTACGGCACAATGGAAAAAGGGATACGTGAAGTGTAGCCTACATTGACGTACATGTAGACTTTACAAAGGCTAACTAATTTGTCAGGTTTTATGTAGGAGGAAACCGGGCCCTTTGCCAGCAAGAATCCCCCCCCCCCCCCTCTCTACGATCAGCGCTGCCATTACTACGAAATGATTAGGCAATTTCAAAAAACGATGGCGGATGGGCACGCGCGCGCCCATCTCGGAGCAATGGCGGAGTTTTTTTAGAACGCCAGATCCAAACGAGCCAATGAGAGGTGGTCAATTTACATATAGTTCAATGATTGTCATTACGGGTAGACGTTTCTCGATTGCTCATGGAAGCAAAATATGTCAAGTTTGCATAGTTTTGCAAATTTATTTTTATATACATGTACGTAGAAATATGATTTTTCTTGAATTTGAAGAGGTCTATTTAGTCAGTACGTAAATAACTGCTCAGTCTGCAATGGAATGCTGTATATGATTTGAATACGATATAATTGCTTATTTACTTGCAACCTGTGAATTTTTGTCAATATTGCAGTCATTTGTTTGATCTGTGAAATCTTCTATTCGGGCAAGCAGTTGTGTTTCCAGGATTTTATCCTTTGATTTTTATTCGAGATCGATACTGCTATTTCTACTCTCTTTGAATTCTCGGTCTACAGTTTTCTATCTCGAAACTATTAGTAAATAAAGTTGGTAAAAGTACATAATTTTGATATATACTACTCTATTTGCAATATAAATAAAAATCTGTCAATATAATCTGCTGGCCTTGTGTTACAGGTCTTGTTTTTAGTTTACTGTCGCAAATTTATCGGCAAGCTTTTTGTGCCCCTCCAACCAAATCCTCTGTCTGTAATTCTCATATGATAACTTCGGGGATTTACGTACGTAAAATACCCTCTGATAGACTGCAGGTCATTTTGAATATGGCGACCAAATAGGTAGCCGTGAAGCGTACAATTTCCAAATCTTCTCGAAGACCCCACAAAAGTGTCCCCGCGATAATGTAAGGGATCGAAATACTCTGTTTGTTAACTTTCAGCTTCGATCAGTTATATAATTGAAGTATTTGAAGATTCCTGATATGTACCGAAACTGCGTCTGTCTACAACATGTGGTTTTGCGGGCTAAATAAAATATATAATCAAATATCTTTCTAAATGGTATTAAAATTTAATAAATTTATAATTATTTCTATTTTCTTTGTTCGTCGGTAGTGAAATATTTTGATATTGACTTTCGACGCCATTTTTATTCAGCCCAAAAATACGGTGATTTACCGTATAAAAAGCGCAGACTGCCCGAGGCGTCTCAAAGCCGACCGGTAGCGAGCGAAGATAGCCGAAGGGAGTTCCGACTGAACTCGCTTACACGGCTCAAACCATTAGAGCGCGTTTTTGTGCATGCCCAGGCTCGGAGTTTCCCTATACGTTGCGGGTACATGACAAAAATAATCTCTTTTTTTTATTATTTATTAATCTTAAGTGTTTCCTTTGACCGAGCAAAATATAAGGCCATCGATCTATCGTAATATAGCCATCGCTCTATCGCCATCACTCCGTCACCATCGCTTATAAGCAGTATGTACCAATCAGAATCAATTAAACAGAAAACCCCAAAAACTGGTTGAAATAGAATTTAGCAATACGTTATTTTTATGGTCCTTTCTGGAATTATGTGTTCACTGTGCAGTTGACTTTGTGACATACTTCCCGCAGCCGTTTACCTTATAAAACCGACCGGCTGGGCCGTTGATATATAGGCCTAGTGTCGCCCTAGATTTAGGTCAATAAAATATATCTCATTGCGTTGAAATTAATACTGGGTTTTCTAGAAGAATAGAATTTGTAAACTTTGAATAGTTATGTAAATTTAGGTTTATACATTATTATAAGATTGATCTGGAATTTAAAGAGGTCTATTTAAAGGGCACTGTTTGCGATATTTAGCCTGTCAGTTTACAGATGTTCAGTAATGCTGCTACAGTATGATTTCGTATGTTATATTACATGACTGTTTCAGTGTGGTTGTATTTTTATATGTGAAATAAATTAATTATTTTTGTAGATTTTACAAATTTTCGGAAAATAAGCATTTCTCCCTTCCTTCGACACACCCATTGCTCCACTCCTAAACAATCCTTACCGCTGGCCAGTTAAGAGATCAACCAATGATAGTTGAGAATTCCGAATTTCTAATTAAATTTGTACCCGTTTTTATTGGTTAAAAGTACCACGTCCCTAATATCTTTAAAGTAGAGAAAATTAGTTTTCGAAAGTTTTAATGTAGGACAAGCTTTTTGGTTGATTTTTAAATCGTTTTAGCAGCGTTGTGTTGCAGTATCAACCAGGACTGTTTACAAATGAAATAGCAGGTGTGTAGAACGAAATGGGAAATACCTGATTGTATAGGCCAAGTGTTTTGAATTATGATAAAATACTTTTTTTAGTTTCTAAATTGGTCGATGAAACCCATAATTATTAAATGTCAAATATCCATTCTCCCCTACCCCTACCCCCCCCCCCCCCCCTATCAGCCGGCCAAAAAAAAAAAATTAGAGAGAAAAAAAAGAGAGAAAAAGGAAAAGAGAGTAGGAAAACGAACATCTTACATCACAATACTATGAAGAAAGAAGCTTTATATAGAGCCACGATCACATTTTAATTTTTCGTATAATTGCCTCATTGGTACGGGCAGTGCCCATGTGTGTTGTACATCTAAAAACACCAGGTTCTTGGAGAAGTGGTAAGGAGAGTGGTGGGGGCGCAAAGCCACACGAGATTAAGCGATGTGGGCTGGTAGTCGTAGCGTTTTCGGGAGCCTAGGCAGCCCGTGGACCCACGCCTGTATATAGGCCTACTGAGTTTGGGTACTCTGCCCCCTTCCCACTTTCAATAAAAAAAAAGTCAGTCCAAAACAAACCGTGGGCGATTCTCCTGCTTGTCTTATTTTGTTATTTTTAAGAATTAGGGAAAGCGAAATCCGAAAGTTATTAGCATTTTTACTCGCAGAACAGACTCAGAACACTTCTCAGGCAATCTAGAACCCCCGAGCTTCCGGGGCCTGGGCGGCCCCTGGACCCTCGCCTAATGCTCATGCTTCAAAAATGTTACAAGGCTTCATCTATAACTTTGGAACATACCGATTCAACTGGTATTTTCTAAGAATAAGGGAAAGCAAAATCTGAAAATTATTTTGCAATTTTGCTTGCAGAACAGCCATCAGAACGCTTCTCAGGCAATCTAGAACCCTTGAGCTTCTGGGGCCCCGGCGACCCCTGGGGGGTATTTCATAAACAGGTTTAGACGGCTAAACTGACCTAGCGGACTAGAATAGCAATGCTTTAACATTACTGCTTAGTCGACTATCTGACCGTAGTCGGCTATATGTGGTTTATGAAATACCCCCCTGGCCTATTGGCTTGGGACAGTCATCCCCTCCTTATGCTTCAAAAACGTTACAAGGCTTCATCTATCAGTATGGAACATACCGATTTTACTGATATTTTTTAAGAATTTGGAAAAGCAAAATCCGAAAATTATTAAGCAATTTTACTTGCAGAACAGCCTCAGAAATTTTCTCAGACTATCTAGAACCCTTGAGCTTCCGGGGCCTAAGCGGCCCATGCACCCTCGCCTATTGGCTCGGGAAAGTCACCATGGTATGTGTAGGTAGAACAGCGGGAGGGGGGCTACAGGCCTCTTTCGAATCTGTTATGTTACTGTAATCAAAGGGCCTGGAACCCCACCTTTAAGACCATCGACCATTAAGAATTCGGGTAGGGTCTAACAAAGTGAAATTCGTGCAAATTAATTTGATTTACCCGTGACTATATATTTTCGATTGCCCTCTCAGCACCATCGCCCCCCCCCCCCCCCACCCCCCTCTTCCCAAGACTCGATCTGTTAGAACTTGCGCCCCCCCCCCCCCCCCCCCTTTCACAAAATCCTGTATCCGCCCCTGTATGAATTATCTACGGTCCGCAAATTCAATGAAGCTCCAAGGCCCTTAATGCCGCTGAGGTTGCATGAAAAAAATATGATCGGTGTAGTTTCGTGTTCAATGTACATAGCTGATAACAACTTGGCATATACATCATATATTGAATAAATCCGATATGAAATCGTAAGGAGGAGAAAAGTTTATACATGTATTTATGTCGACCATCGAAGAGCCTTTTCCACTATCTGACTGAAAAAATCTGCAAATAACTGTATTTATCTAATACCCATTTATGCTGTTTCGGTCAGGGACAAGACCTATTTTTAGTGCCATATAATCCTCATGTTTGCCTTGTTATAACCCTCCAAGACGAGAACGCAATTTTTTTTATCAATTTTAATGCATTGAAATTTACTTAGCAGGAGAAATTTAGTTGCAGTAATGACTTAGGTATATAACGAGTCTGATTTACTCTCCCGTTATTTATATGGTTTACGTATCTTGTTATTCAGTTTATACTTATCTCGTTATATCTTCTTATATTCTCTCGTACTATGAATTTACTTATCTCAGAATCCTTACATTATATTGGATTTTTTATTTTCTTGAAAGGCTTCATTCAAGGCTTCCATAAATGTGTGAAGCCGCACGATCTACGGTTAGGGTGTAAATTTCACTTCTTGTCAAACAAACCACATGAAACTTACAAACTGTGGTTTGATTTGGGTTTATGCAGCCTACCAGATTTCTCCTATACTGGCAGTTCCAATTGTCATAAATAAATACACGTAACTCTTAGATCTCACCGCGTTATAGCCATCAATTTAACAATTAACAATGCCTCCCTAAAATAAAACAGCTAGACTGCGAGATCGCGAGACTGCGAGACCGCGAGATCGCGAGACTGCGAGATCGCGAGACTGCGAGATCGCGAGACTGCGAGATCGCGAGACTGCGAGACCGCGAGATCGCGAGACCGCGAGAGAACGAGACCGCGAGATCGCGAGATCACGAGATCGCGAGACCGCGAGACTGCGAGATCGCGAGACCGCGAGATCACGAGACCGCGAGATCCCGAGACCACGAGATCGCGAGACTGCGAGATCGCGAGACCGCGAGACCGCGAGATCGCGAGACTGCGAGATCGCGAGACTGCGAGACTGCGAGATCGCGAGATCGCGAGATCGCGAGACTGCGAGACCGCGAGATCGCGAGGCGAGACCGCGAGACCGCGAGGCGAGACTGCGAGATCGCGAGGCGAGACTGCGAGATATACCATCTCGCGATCTCGCGGTCTCGCCTCGCGATCTCGCAGTCTCGCTTTGCGATCTCGCAGTCTCGCCTCGCGATCTCGCAGTCTCGCGGCCTCGCAGTCTCGCGATCTCGCAGTCTCGAGGTCTCGCAGTCTCGCGGTCTCGCACTCTCGCCTCGCGATCTCGCGGTCTCGCGATCTCGCTCTAGGCTTTGAAGGGCGAGATTGCGAGATCGCGAGATGGCCTCTATCGGCTTCCATAGTTAATTCTGTTTTTCACAATGATGTATCTATCCGAGAGTTGGATTTGGATTTTTTTCTTCTGGAAAAAAACATTTTTCTAAGTTTCTTATAATCCAATCTTCAAGCATGAACCCAAACCTACAATGTTCATAGGCCTACCCGTCCTTCTCATTCAAATACTATCCACCATCGAACAGAATACCAGCTCATTTTAAAGCTGTCTTCAACAACTTTTCTTATTCGAGAAGGTTTTCTTTATTTTGTGTCTTTGCCAGTGCAAATTCGAGTCCAAAACAATTGCAAAAGTTTGCTTAAGAAGAGATTGGGGGAACCGTTCCAACTAATTCCAACGTTTGTTAAAGTGGCATGAGCTGCCAAAATTATGACTTTTTTCGATTGTCATGTAACGTTTAGAGGTCAAAGTACCTTGAAAAACCAAAGGATTGACGTTGAAATAAAAAATATTGGCAACGCCAGTTCGCCTCACCGGGATGTATCTGTACATTTGTTTCTATTTTTTCTAAAACAAACTACCTAAACGTACCAAAATTTATATTAGAAAAAGCTCTTATTTTGTACTTCTTGGTAAAATAACAAACAATCAGTTTTATTGGCATTTCCCATTATTTGTTAGCTTATGCTAATGTAAGCAGTATTTAGAACGTTTATATTGATGGCAAAAAAAGACAGCGATTCTCTAACGTAACATTGGCATGGATTTCCTTTTCAATTTGGCAGTACTTGGAGCTCCGGTTCAAATCTCGGCTGGTCAGAAGAGTTGGATCGGTTTTAGGAATTTTGTCTTCTGTAAGTTTTAGTATTTTGTACTTTATTTTCGATTTGTAGGATGTGGGAGAATAAGTGATATATAGGGTGACTGATTGACTGATTTGTATTTTGCGCTGCACTAAAGATTATTTTACTTACATTGCGTCGTTTCGGGATTTACTGGGTGAAGATACAGGACTCGTCACAAAGCCTGAAATGCATTCCACATAGGGCGATTGAGTGAAAATCCCAGGATTTTTTCAATTTTTCCTGGGGGTGGGGGGGGAGGGGATTCGAAGGCGCGGTCCATCGGACTGAGAGACTATCGCTCTGCACGAGGACGACTTTACCTCTGAAGCCCGGTGATTAACCAGTACATGTAAGTATAGAGTACATAACGCTAGATCCGGAAAGCCTTCCTCCAATGGACCTGGTTGGAATACCTTCAGTTCAAAACAGTCCATTTTATCAATATTGACCCGATCGCCATTTTTGTTTCATTTTCATTTTGAAGACTTCGTAATGGAGTTTACTATTCAATAATTAACAGCCGACAGATTCTATATAAGCTCTACTAAATCACACGCCAATTCTTCTAAAGGCAATGATTGTTATATTTATAATATACATCACTTTGTACAGATCTGGTATAGTGGGATTGTACTGTATGGACCAGCCATCGCACTGGAAGCAGGTAAGTATGAGAAAATACGTCACATAAAACATTTTCATAGAGGAACATGTTGATTCGAACAAAAAAATCCTGCATAAAAATCATAGTGGTACGAGCTGTCGAACTCAGGGGACGTTTATTAGAAACAGAATAAGCTAACTGCTTGTCGTCTTTATCAAGGACTACGAAATGGAAGCTTTCTTTATATGTCAATCTTGGTTGATTGATTGATTGATGTTTTACGCCGCACTCAAGATTATTTCACTTATATGGCGGCGTTGCCTCGTTTAGTGGGTGAGGCAGTCGGGCTGATTGCCCAAAGCAAACCCAATACCTTTGCCGATTACATCTTACCTGGCAACTCTTCCACATACGACGACCCAATGAAAAATTCACTCAAAAATTTTTCAATTTTTATTTGGTCTGAGCGTGATTCGAACCCGCGCCGCATCGATGGAAGGTCTGTATGAGGCTGTGGGACTAGCACTCTAACCCACTGGACCACCGAGGCCCCGGGTTAATATTGAAGGTGTACGTAAAGTTACTTTTTTAAAGCAAAACTCAAAAATGTAGTCATACATCCCGGCTTTTGTTTAAATTTTATGAATCTTATTGTTTATGTGCATTCATTTTCCTTTGGTACGGGTTACTGGCTTAACCAATATATTTTATTTCAATGTCAGCATTTTAATTTTTCAAGGTCCTTCAAACGCGCAACTTCTTTTGACAATCGGAATTTATGGAGAAAAAAATCGGCAGCTAACTACCTTCTGACTAATTTCTGACTAACTTCTAAAGTGTTTATTTTATTTGTTCCCATGCAAAGTCAGAGCGTTGTTTTACACCCTGATTTTTTTATATAAATCCTTAAGCATATAATGTATTTAATTTCAGTAACTGGTTTACCTATGTGGATATTTATTTTGGTCATGGCAGGAGTTGGGATCATATATACGAGTATTGTAAGTACGGATTAGGGAATCGCCATTTCATGTAATATAGAAATAATAATATTGGGGTGATTTTTAAGTGTTGGGCCCCAGGATTAGGTAGGCTTTATATAACACTTACAATACGCTCTCTGTGGACCCCATAACCAGATCGCTGACAAATGTGACCTGATTACGGACAGATTTGACCAGTTTGCCGGCATATTTGGTGAAAATTTCTGACCGATTTGACCAGATTGTTGACTGATTCGAACAGATTGCTGACTGATTCGACCAGATTGCCGACTGATTTGACCAGATTGCTGACTGATTCGACCAGATTGCTGACCGATTTGACCAGATTGTTGACCGATTTGACCAGATTGTTGACCGATTTTACCAGATTGTTGACTGATTTTACCAAATTGTTGACAGATTTTACCAGATTGCTGACCGATTTCACCAGATTGCTGACCGATTTATCCAGATTGCTGACCGATTTATCCAGATTGCTGACCGATTTATCCAGATTGCTGACCGATTTATCCAGATTGCTGACCGATTTGACCATATTGCTGACAGATTTCCCCAGATTGCTGACCGATTTGACCAGATTGCTGACCGATTTGACCAGATTGCCGACCGATTTGACCAGATTGCCGACCGATTTGACCTGATTGCTGACCGATTTGACCAGATTGCCGACCGATTTGACCAGATTGCCGACCGATTTGACCTGATTGCCGACCGATTTGACCAGATTGCTGACCGATTTGACCAGATTGCTGACCGATTTGACCTGATTTCCGACCGATTTGACCAGATTGCTGACCAATTTCCCCAGATTGCTGACTGATTTCCCCAGATTGCCGACCGATTTCCCCAGATTGCCGACCGATTTCACCAGATTGCTGACCAATTTCACCAAATTGCTGACCGATTTAACCAGATTGCTGACCGATTTGACCAGATTGCTGACCGATTTAACCAGATTGCTGACAGATTCGAAGTTTCAGTTTCACGGTTCTTTTCGTTAACCTACTATGGCTATTACTGTATTTGTAAATTTACCTATACTGCGTAAACCAACCGTTTATCTATATGTATCATGGGTCGTGGCTTATTATAACAACTTATGATTGGGTATAAATGTCTAAATGATATGCCCATTTTTAACACAATACGAAACTTGTCTCCATGGTTATTTTAGACCAGATTTTCCCTGTGTGTGTTTTTTAGTGTTCAAAAATATATTTATTCATATTTATCAACGAATGGTCTGTGCTTATGATTTTGCTCATAAGAACAAACAAATATTTACTGAGTGCACAATGTTGGCATTCAGCCTACTGGTCTTGTTTCCCCCATGCCAATGCTTGATGAAGATGTCTATTTGACGTGAGTTGACGTATCTATTTTTAAGAACGTTACACAGCTGTGGTATGGGTTGACGTGTCTATTTTCAGAGAGGTTACAAAGCTGTGATATGGGTTGACGTGTCTATTTTCAGAGAGGTTACAAAGCTGTGATATGGGTTGACGTGTCTATTTTCAGATAGGTTACAAAGGTGTGATATGGGTTAACGTGTTTATTTTCAGGGAGGTTACAAAGCTGTGATATGGGTTGACGTGTCTATTTTCAGGGCGGTTACATAGGTGTGATATGGGCCGACGTGTCTATTTTCAGGGAGGTTACAAAGCTGTGGTATGGGTTGACGTGTCTATTTTCAGGGAGGTTACAAAGCTGTGGTATGGGTTGACGTGTCTATTTTCAGGGAGGTTACAAAGCCGTGATATGGGTTGACGTGTCTATTTTCAGATAGGTTACAAAGCTGTGATATGGGTTGACGTGTCTATTTTCAGATAGGTTACAAAGGTGTGATATGGGTTAACGTGTTTATTTTCAGGGAGGTTACAAAGCTGTGATATGGGTTGACGTGTCTATTTTCAGGGAGGTTACAAAGCTGTGACATGGGTTGACACGTCTATTTTCAGGGAGGTTACAAAGCTGTGATATGGGTTGACGTGTCTATTTTCAGGGAGGTTACAAAGCTGTGATATGGGTTGACTTGTATAATTTCAGGGAGGTTACAAAGCTGTGATATGGGTTGACGTGTCTATTTTCAGGGAGGTTACAAAGCTGTGATATGGGTTGACGTGTCTATTTTCAGGGAGGTTACAAAGCTGTGATATGGGTTGACGTGTCTATTTTCAGGGAGGTTACAAAGCTGTGATATTGGGTTGACGTGTCTATTTTCAGGGAAGTTACAAAGCTGTGATATGGGTTGACGCGTCTATTTTCAGGGAAGTTACAAAGCTGTGATATGGGTTGACGTGTCTATTTTCAGGGAGGTTACAAATCTGTGATATGGGTTGACTTGTATAATTTCAGGGAGGTTACAAAGCTGTGATATGGGTTGTCGTGTCTATTTTCAGGGAGGTTACAAAGCTGTGATATTGGGTTGACGTGTCTATTTTCAGGAAGGTTACAAAGCTGTGATGTGGGTTGACGTGTCTATTTTCAGGGAGGTTACAAAGCTGTGATATGGGTTGACGTGTCTATTGTCAGAAAGGTTACAAAGCTGTGATATGGGTTGACGTGTCTATTTTCAGGGAGGTTACAAAGCTGTGATATGGGTTAACGTGTTTATTTTCAGGAAGGTTACAAAGCTGTGATGTGGGTTGACGTGTCTATTGTCAGGGAGGTTATAAAGCTGTGGTATGGGTTGACGTGTCTATTTTCAGGGAGGTTACAAAGCTGTGATATGGGTTGACTTTTCTATTTTCAGGGAGGTTACAAAGCTGTGATATGGGTTGACGTGTCTATTTTCAGGGAGGTTACAAAGCTGTGATATGGGTTGACGTGTCTATTGTCAGGGAGGTTACAAAGCTGTGATATGGGTTGACGTGTCTATTTTCAGGGAGGTTACAAAGCTGTGATATGGGTTGACGTGTCTATTTTCAGGGAGGTTACAAAGCTGTGATATGGGTTGACGTGTCTATTGTCAGGGAGGTTACAAAGCTGTGATATGGGTTGACGTGTCTATTTTCAGGGAGGTTACAAAGCTGTGATATGGGTTGACGTGTCTATTTTCAGGGAGGTTACAAAGCTGTGATATGGGTTGACGTGTCTATTTTCAGGGAGGTTACAAAAGCTGTGATATGGGTTTACGCGTCTATTTTCATGGAGGTTACGAAGTTGACTTGTCTATTTTCAGGGAGGTTACAAAGCTGTGATATGGGTTGACTTGTCTATTTTCAGGGAGGTTACAAAGCCGTGATATGGGTTGACGTGTCTATTTTCAGGAAGGTTACAAAGCTGTGATATGGGTTGACGTGTCTATTTTCAGGAAGGTTACAAAGCTGTGATATGGGTTGACGTGTCTATTTTCAGGGAGGTTACAAAGCTGTGATATGGGTTGACGTGTCTATTTTCAGGAAGGTTACAAAGCTGTGATATGGGTTGACGTGTCTATTTTCAGGAAGGTTACAAAGCTGTGATATGGGTTGACGTGTCTATTTTCAGGAAGGTTACAAAGCTGTGATGTGGGTTAACGTGTATATTTTCAGGAAGGTTACAAAGCTGTGATATGGGTTGACGTGTCTATTTTCAGGGAGGTTACAAAGCTGTGATATGGGTTGACGTGTCTATTTTCAGGGAGGTTACAAAGCTGTGGTATGGGTTGACGTGTCTATTGTCAGGGAGGTTACAAAGCTGTGGTATGGGTTGACGTGTCTATTTTCAGGGAGGTTACAAAGCTGTGATATGGGTTGACGTGTCTATTGTCAGAAAGGTTACAAAGCTGTGATATGGGTTAACGTGTCTATTTTCAGGGAGGTTACAAAGCTGTGATATGGGTTGACGTGTCTATTTTCAGATAGGTTACAAAACACTGATATTGGTTGACGTGTCTATTTTCAGAGAGGTTACAAAGCCGTGATATGGGCTGACGTGTCTATTTTCAGGGAGGTTACAAAGCTGTGATATGGGTTGACGTGTCTATTTTCAGGGAGATTACAAAGCTGTGATATGGGTTGACGTGTATATTTTCAGGGAGCTTACAAAGCTGTGATATGGGTTGACGTGTATATTTTCAGATAGGTTACAAAGCTGTGATATGGGTTGACGTGTCTATTTTCAGATAGGTTACAAAGCTGTGATATGGGTTGACGTGTATATTTTCAGGGAGCTTACAAAGCTGTGATATGGGTTGACGTGTCTATTTTCAGGGAGGTTACAAAGCTGTGATATGGGTTGACGTGTCTATTTTCAGATAGGTTACAAAGCTGTGATATGGGTTGACGTGTATATTTTCAGGGAGCTTACAAAGCTGTGATATGGGTTGACGTGTCTATTTTCAGGGAGGTTACAAAGCCGTGATATGGGTTGACGTGTCTATTTTCAGGGAGGTTACAAAGCTGTGATATGGGTTGACGTGTCTATTTTCAGGGAGGTTACAAAGCTGTGATATGGGTTGACGTGTCTATTTTCAAGGAGGTTACAAACCTGTGATATGGGTTGGCGTGTATATTTTCAGGGCGGTTACAAAGCTGTGATATGGGTTGACGTGTCTATTTTCAGGGAGGTTACAAAGCTGTGATATGGGTTGACGTGTCTGTTTTCAAGGAGGTTACAAACCTGTGATATAGGTTGACGTGTCTATTTTCAGGGAGGTTACAAAGCTGTGATATGGGTTGACGTGTCTATTTTCAGGGAGGTTACAAAGCTGTGATATGGGTTGACGTGTCTGTTTTCAAGGAGGTTACAAACCTGTGATATAGGTTGACGTGTCTATTGTCAGGGAGGTTACAAACCTGTGATATGGGTTGACGTGTCTATTTTCAGGGAGTTTACAAAGGTGTGATATGGGTTGACGTGTCTATTTTCAGGGAGGTTACAAAACTGTGATATGGGCTGACGTGTCTATTTTCGGGGAGGTTACAAAACTGTGATATGGGTTGACGTGTCTATTTTCAGGGAGGTTACAAACCTTAATATGGGTTGACGTGTCTATTTTCAGGGAGGTTACAAAGCTGTGATATGGGCTGACGTGTCTATTTTCAGGGAGGTTACAAAGCTGTGATATGGGTTGACGTGTCTATTTTCAGGGAGGTTGAAAAACTGTGATATGGGCTGACGTGTCTATTGTCAGGGAAGTTACAAAGCTGTGATATGGGTTGACGTGTCTATTTTCAGGGAGGTTACAAAACTGTGATATGGGCTGACGTGTCTATTTTCGGGGAGGTTACAAAACTGTGATATGGGTTGACGTGTCTATTTTCAGGGAGGTTACAAAACTGTGATATGGGTTGACGTGTCTATTTTCGGGGAGGTTACAAAGCTGTGATATGGGTTGACGTGTCTATTTTCAGGGAGGTTACAAAGCTGTGATATGGGTTGACGTGTCTATTTTCAAGGAGGTTACAAACCTGTGATATGGGTTGGCGTGTATATTTTCAGGGAGGTTACAAAGCTGTGATATGGGTTGACGTGTCTATTTTCAGATAGGTTACAAAGCTGTGATATGGGTTGACGTGTCTATTTTCAAGGAAGTTACAAAGCTGTGATATAGGTTGACGTGTATATTTTCAGGGAGGTTACAAAGCTGTGATATGGGTTGACGTGTCTATTTTCAGGGAGGTTACAAAGCTGTGATATGGGTTGACGTGTCTGTTTTCAAGGAGGTTACAAACCTGTGATATAGGTTGGCGTGTATATTTTCAGGGAGGTTACAAAGCTGTGATATGGGTTGACGTGTCTATTTTCAGGGAGGTAACAAAGCTGTGATATGGGTTGACGTGTCTATTTTCAAGGAGGTTACAAAGCTGTGATATGGGTTGGCGTGTATATTTTCAGGGCGGTTACAAAGCTGTGATATGGGTTGATGTGTCTATTTTCAGGGAGGTTACAAAGCTGTGATATGGGTTGACGTGTCTGTTTTCAAGGAGGTTACAAACCTGTGATATAGGTTGACGTGTCTATTGTCAGGGAGGTTACAAAGCTGTGATATGGGTTGACGTGTCTATTTTCAGGGAGGTTACAAAGCTGTGATATGGGTTGACGTGTCTGTTTTCAAGGAGGTTACAAACCTGTGATATAGGTTGACGTGTTTTTTGTCAGGGAGGTTACAAAGCTGTGATATGGGTTGACGTGTCTATTTTCAGGGAGTTTACAAAGGTGTGATATGGGCTGACGTGTCTATTTTCGGGGAGGTTACAAAACTGTGATATGGGTTGACGTGTCTATTTTCAGGGAGGTTACAAACCTTAATATGGGTTGACGTGTCTATTTTCATGGAGGTTACAAAGCTGTGATATGGGTTGACGTGTCTATTTTCAGGGAGGTTACAAAACTGTGATATGGGTTGACGTGTCTATTTTTAGGGAGGTTACAAAGCTGTGATATGGGTTGACGTCTTCCAGTTCCTGATCATGATAGTAGGAATGATCACCATAATTGTGGCGGTAAGATATCCTTGGTTATTTGAATGAAAATTGCCCGTAAACTCTAACATTGAAACAAGCTTTCCATCAACGGGTCTCTGGTTCGAATTCCATTGGTCTAAAAATTGGAAGATAACTCTTGATGGAGTTTCACTTGATCGCCGTCTGGAAGAGAGGCTGGATGGACTACCAAAGAATGTTAAGGGGTTTCTCCGGATAAACAATCTAATTTCCTCCTACTTTAAACACCGTTCTATAATTGAAATTGAGTGTGACATTAAACGTGAATCGACCAATCAATCAATCAATCAATCGATCTACAAGCATTCAACTAAAATATAATATGGGAGACAAGCGTGGAGATGCACACCTCACGCTTAAAATATCGTTAAAGGGCAATTGACCCAATCCTATATATAATACTACCAATATAACTTAATTATACTAATATAATTAAATACATATTTATATGAGTAGACGAAACATCCCTGATTTATAAAATAACATGGCCCTATCATTTCTTTTGAGGTCAAAATATCGAACAAAAATCTTGGACAAAAAAGGGTTTTATCCGGGTCAATTAGTGTCGGTTATTTACTAATTCGGTAATTTCCCTGATGATGATTGCAGCTTGCTTTCAAAACGGGTTTATTGGGGATATACAACTAAGTTCTCGGCCAACCGACTAGGTCTTCAAGATGCGTTTGTCTAATTTTTAGGGAGTGTTGGAAGTAGGAGGAGGTTCCGTTATGTTGGAGACTTGTCAGAAAGGAGGCAGGATTGATTTCTTCAAGTGAGTTGCCCAGAAAAAAACATTCCGATATAAAGCGAAAGTTTACTTTGTCTTCAACAAAGCAGCTATATTTTGGCTTTTCATTATTGCAGAAAACTGTTAATGTTTTTGTTTGCATGCATGAAGAATATCGTCAATATCGTTATCTTTCTCTGAGCATCCAAAACAGATTTCATTCATAGTTTCAGTCTTGGCTGTCAGTTTCAGTCCAGATCCCACAGTTCGGCATACATTCTGGTGTTTAATAATTGGCGGAACTATCAAGAAGTTAGGATATAACGTCGGGCAAGCAGCAGTACAGCGCATGTCCTCCATGGAATCGGTAGCAAAAGCACAGAGGTACGTTTCATGAAGTAAGTAGTATATGCGCCTGATCGGGCCAGGTCAGTGAACAAAAATTGCATGATGCCCTAGACCTACCTCTAGCCGAGAAATCTTGTCTTTATTTCTATATTACCACGCGTCAGGCAGTGTATGTTAGATTCTCAGCACCACAAAGACTATTCGGGCTAGCCTACCTCCATTTTCACTTTGCTAATTTAATGGGGAGAAAGATCTTCAAGCATAGCGTTTCTGCCAGAGCTTAAAAAATACAAAATGAAATCCATAATTTTTCGCCTTAAATATCTTTTAATCATGCCCGGCCCGACAGTTATACCTGGGCCTATTGAGAAGCTATCCACCACGTAGGCCTGTAGCAATTGGTCACTTTTGTAGGATTGTGCTGTTGGCTATACCCGGATTTATTGCCTTTGGTACTCTTTCATGTTTGGAGGGGTTGATTGCCTACTCGTATTATAAGAAACAAGAATGCGACCCTTTTGAAGCAGGACTCATTAAAAACTCAAATCAAGTAAGTCCCCTGGTGTAAAGCAAGTTGTCGGTATGGTTAACATATTGGACTAAGGCCTACGGTAATTGCGAAACGGACCTTCATCCTGCATGGGGGCATTGGCTTCCTTAGCCAAAACTTTGGCCATAAACATAGCTCTTGTTTTATGAGCTATTGGGTATGGTCAAAGTTTTGGCTATTAGTTCCCGCTTTATTCTTGGCGTTCACACAGTACGTTCACGCTCTCCGGACACCGGTTGGGAGCACAATCCGGATTGGTTATATAGTGACCGCTGATATTCGCCGAAACTACTTCAAAGAAATCCCAAACGATTTGAAGTGTCTCTGCAAAATGGTTGTCATTTTTATCGATAATTCTTGAAAGAACATTTACTTTTACGTCCCATTTTGTTTCAGATTCTACCATATTTGGTCATGTCTCTATTTCGAAGGTTCCCGGGTTTACCTGGTCTCTTCCTATCGTCTATATTCAGTGCTTCTCTCAGGTGAAAGAAAATCAAGAAAAAGTTTTTGTCTATTTATACATTTCATATCTACTAAGCTATGTTTGGTCAATACCAAGACGTTATATTAAATGTCGATCTCTGGTAGGCTCTATGCTAAAAAAAGCCCTCAGAAAGACAAATGCATTTACATCAACGTTGAACGTTTTTCAAATCGATCTTTCTGTACAAAATTCGTATTTCCGGATTAAATTTAGTATTTAGGGGCCGGTTGCACAAAGCTGTATTGAGCTTAAGTCAGTCTTAAATACGTCACGTCACAAAGTAATTTGATTTTGACGTTGCCTATAGCTTAATGCACCTTTGTGCAAGCGGCCCCTGTAACTAAATAATGTATTATAGAATACATACAATGTGCAAAACTAAAAAGACGACATTAATTCCCGAAGATGTTGTAAAGAGTAAAGGAGGCCAAGAATTATTAGCTTTGCGCCAGAAACGTCTTGCATATGTTGGCCGTATGTAGCCTACGTATTGTAGACTACATGTCTTTACACAATTTACTTACAAACTAGGAGAGATACGGACACTATTCATGAAGTATGATTCTCACCTTTTTCTATATTGTTTCAGCACTTTCTCCTCCAACTTAAACTCCCAAACCGCTCTGGTGACAGCAGATTTCGTTAAACCCTTTTTCCCACAACTGAAGGACACGCAGAATGCTGTTGTTGCAAAGTTAACAGGTAGCTTTAGCCACAGTCACATGGATTGCTCTCCCTTTTCCCCCACTATCGATACATTTATATCAATAATACGTTTATTAGATGGGCGGATGTGGGCAGAGCACTCTTGCCCCTATGGTTTAGCCCAATGAACTATATGTGTGGAATGGACCTGTCTCTTTGGCTGGTCTGGAACTGGCTGTTAAAAGTGCCGCCATTGATAGTTGAAGCGCGTGTGCATAACCGATATGGATTGAAATAGTACCATCTCCTAGTAATGGCGGCATTCGATGCAAATCAAATACCAAATGACCTCCATTCCACGCATATAGTTCATTGGTTTAGCCTTTACAGAAACAGTTTTAATTGTAGCATAATTAGTACAAAACGATTTCAAATTTATCTTCAATAAATACAAGCCAAATTATATTTCTTTGTGAGTTAGATTTTGCTCTGGAATTTGGTCAAATATCAGGAAAGAGAACTCAACTTCGAAAATAGGAGCCCAAGATGCACTTCCAAAGTAACAAAAGTTCTCCTCTTTTAGTAAATAACCGACACTAATTGACCCGGACCGGGCCAGGGTGAGAATCGAACTCATGACTTAGGGTTACCGTCCCACCGCTCTACCAACTGAGCTATCCGGCCCTGTTGGGAACGGTTCGCTTTTTAGGTTTTTCCGGGTCAATTAGTGTCAGTTATTTTCTAATTCAGTAATTTCCCGGAGGATGATTGCCGCTTGCTTTCTCCTCTTTTGTAACGGAAGCACATCTTATTTTTTGCAGTCGTCGTGTTCGGATTACTGTCAGTTGGTATAGCGTTCCTGGCTGCCAAGGTCAAAGGCCCGCTTTATCAGGTAGGCCATCTTCGCAAGCCAAGTTAAAATCTTCATGTCCCCATTCCGTGTTTTACCTTGGCGGACTACTCCACTCCAACCCGTAAATCGAACAGCTCGTTTTGATTGGATGCGAGTAAAACTTCTCGCAGCTAATCCAATCATCGGGCACTTACACTGAAAGTAACATAATGGCGACTGAATTCATGTTAAACTTTGGCCAAGACACTGTAAGTATAGGAAAGACAACTCTTACATTCCCACTAGTGGGCGCTGTTCGATTTACGGGTTGGAGTGGAGTATTCCGCCAAGGTAAAACACGGAATGGGTTACATGAAGATTTTAACTTGGCTAGAGAAGATGCAGGTTGGCGTACAATCGAGATCTCGTGCCATTCTGTGAGATCTTCAACACGAGACATGGCTCAACGGATGGCAGTAGGATCAATCCCTATTTTAGATTGGTAGGCGTACATGTATAAGGCAAGCAGAGAGTGGGCAATTTTCCACAAGGAGCGAGTAGTAAATTAAACCTCCGTTGAAACCTATCAGAATGTCCCCGATGATTGATTAATCGATTGCAATAAGATGAAGAATTATTTATGGGTTACAACTTCTTGGTTTATTGGGTGACGACGTTTCAATGTCAATGACACCGACTTTGATAACGATTTTCCTCTTTTAAATTCCATTAAAAGATTTAATTAATCGATAGATTGTCTGAAAAAAGTGTAAATAGCTACAAGTTTTAAACATTTAATTATATATAAGATAAGCATAATTATTATAGCTTTATTATATTCGAAACTATCTTTATAATCTTTGTATTGGGTTTTATAATTGAGTCCTTTCTTTCCACAGATTTCTTCGCTATTATTAAGCTCGTTTGACGGTCCGCTGACGGGATTATTTTTGTTGGGAGCGCTTTTCTCAAGGGCTACACGAAAAGTAAGTCTGTCAGTGCTCCTTTCTTTGAATTCAGTCTAGCCTAAACTTCAGTACCCTAAACTCCCCGAAAACGTAACCTAACATCTCGGAAACATATGATATACGTTTTTGCTACGACTGTTTATATATAGTTACCCAAAATGGATGATACGAATAAGTAGCCTTCAAAAATGAAATTGGTCGTCTCGAAATTCATCATACTATACTCTTTGAGCGACATTTTATTTTTAAGCGTTTTCCAACTAAAGCTATCAAAATCGTAGAATCTTTTTTCATTGGACCATCAATGCAAGAGGTATTCAACCAATATGCCCTTGTACCGGAGACCTGGTCGTCATACACGTCGCCAATCCGAACCAAACTGGTTGATTGATTGATTGTTTGGTGTTTTACGCCGCGCTCAAGATTATTTCACTTATATGGCGGCGTTGCCAGTTTTATTGTGAGAGGAAACCGGGCTTTGTGCCCAGAGGAAACCCACGACCTTCCGCTGGTAACTGGCAACCATCCCACATAGATCGTTCAAGTGAAAACTCAGTCAGAAAATTTTCCATTTTTTTTAGAGTGGGATTCCAACCCGTGACCCATTGGTGGAAGTCTGTTCGGATTGAGCGTCCAACGCTCTACCCAACGAGCCACGGAGGCCCCCCGAACCAAACTGGAGTATGCTCCAGGACAGGTTCCGCGGCAGCGTTGTCCTTTGTGTGCTTGTGTGGCTCGGGGCCGAAAAAAAATCTTAAATAGGTTCCACTAAGTCTGAACAAAAAATAACCAATTAAAGAATGATTGACAGGATCTTCGCGAGGTGGGCGGTTTCCTGCGGGTACAGAGCCGGGTACCGCTCCCACGAAACCTAACAGAGACGCAACTAAAAGTATCCTGATTGTGGCAAAAAAAATCTAGCAACCAATTTCTTCGTGTGGTTGTCTTTAGGAATCTAGTACATAACTATGATTTTCGTGTTGTTTGTGGGTATCGATGGTCGGAGTATTCTCGGACTTTTTTCCCCAGTCACCATGCAGCTTTAAATTCAAAGATAACAATTTGGCAATTCATTTTTATTCCTTCAGGGGTCCATCTGTGGTACGTTACTGGGGTTTTCCTTTACCTTATGGGTTTCGATGGGTGGAGCATTCTCTGACCGTATTCCTCGGACGCCGCCTTTGCCCTCAGCTGGTACAGAGGGTTGTCCGAATGGTACCCTTTGGAACAACACAATTACAACGGGGTCGACAGATTTCGGCTCTACCCTAGATACACAATCGTAAGTGGAGTTTCCCTTAAATTTTGTTGAACATTTCACTAAAAAAACAGCTTATTGCCAAAATAGTTGTTTATTAGAACGGTCCATTTGATCTTGAAACGTTGGGCATTCTGGTTGTCAGCTGTGAACTGTACATTTTCTATTTTTTGTCGCACTGATTCAATTATTTTGATGTTTATTAACAGTATTCGTCCAAAAAGCGTGTCGTTTTCTTTGACCTTTCTTAACTACCGAACTCGATATTTTAGGAGGGTCCTCGAAATACGACAGGTATTACCATATAACCTTAAAGTATATAAAGAATTCAACTATTTTTCTTTTCAGGTTTCCTTTGTTGAAATTGTATTCATTGTCCTATATGTGGCTGACAACGCTTGGAATTTTAACCACTTGTTTTACTGGACTTATCTTTAGTTATATTACATGTAAGTCGGTTGAAATGGCATTCATTCTAAATAACGCCTAATCTTCGAAAACCTTGGGGGCCTCTGTGGCTCAGTAGGTAGAGCGTTGGACGCTCAATCCGAACAGCCTTCCTCCAATGGGTCGAGGGTTCAAATCCCACTCAGTCCCCAAAAAATTGGAAAATTTTCTGACTGGGTTTTCACTCGAACGACCTATGTGCGATGGTTGCCAGTTACCAGCGGAAGGTCGTGGGTTTCCTCCTGGCACAGAGCCCGGTTTTCTCCCACAATAAAACTGGCCATATAAGTGAAATAATCTTGAGCGCGGCGTAAAATACCAAATCAAATCAATCAATCGAAAACCTTGGGTTCGAGAAATCCGAATTTCTGATTTTTTAATTTGTTTCTGATTGTTTCGGGTATTACGCCACTCTCAAGATTATTTCGGTTATATGGAGGGTATTTTCAAACAGGCGCAGAAATGAAAACGTGCATTAGTTTGAATGCTAATCGTAACATATGAAATCCCTACACTGAAAGTCAGATGATAAAGCAATTTCGATTCGCTTGTCTTTATACATTTTTAGCCTGGAACGAAAAAGAGGATGTTAACCCGGCCTACCTCATTCCTGTGTGGGAGAGACTATGTGGCTGTTTCTCCCGTTATCGTACCCCCAACTCAGAAACGGCAAAAGAAAAGGTAACGTATGTATACCAACATAATGTTTGTGTTATAGTTTGAACCAATCGAGATCTCGTGCCATTCTACGAGATCTTCAACACGAGATATCTCTACGAATGGCAGTAGGATAAATCTCTACTTTAGATTGGGTTTGAACATATGTTTTCATTATGTGACCCAGCTAATTGTTTACGATTGCTTTCAATCGCTTGCTGAACGGGAAGAAAACATAAACTGGTAATGACAGTGGAAGCCTGCATGGTTTCAAATATCTATTTTTGCTAACTGTTTTTAATTTACGGTCTCGAACTTATCGGAAAGGATTTCTTTGTCCCTGAAATGAAAACGGCCAGCTGTATTTCTTACGTTAGTTCCGTAAATTGGGTCAACTTGGTTGACCGTCAGCTGGCCGGTTAGGATTCAAGCCATTTAGGACCCTGGCTTATATTTGCCTATTACTGGTCTCGTCGTTTGTTTACATTGAGGGTTGGCTACCTAACAAATCAATTTTTCATTTTCAAATTAAAAACACAAAATGATGGGAAAACGTTTGAATTTAGACAAAAATGAAATATCCTAACTTTCTGTAACTGGGAAAAAAAACATGATTTTTTTTAATGTAAACATTTTTTGTTTTTTGCACTTACGTAGCGAGTGTACCTTTAATGCATTATTAATCAATAGCTCTCTCTTTGTTTGTTTCATTATTCAAGGATTCGCTTAACAAAACAGACCTAATGAACATAGGCAAAGAAACCGTGGAACTCAAGTTCATCACAAAGAAAGAATAAGTCTCCTCAACAAGAGAGTGAATCATTTATCAACGACATACATGGTAGACTGTGTCGGTGGCCATTCCAAAATAATAATCTGTCGAAATCATGAAAATAACATTTCCAATTTGTTAGTCTGTTGCAAAATCGAGAGTACGCATACCCACCAATCTTGATCCCACGCCTATCTTTGTGTACCCAAGTCCGAAATATCTGCGATGATGATGTAAGACATTTTCTGACAGATAGGCCATGGTGATGATGTCAGAAAATGTCTTACATCATCATCGCAGATATTTCGGACTAAGTGTACCAAAGTACTAACAAAAGTCTTGATATGCATATAGATAAGCTCGTCATCACACATACACGAAAACTTGAAAAAGGAATGATATTGTATTGGCTTAGATATCTTAGATATATGACTGCCTTTCTTAAAGGATTTATTCTTTCTCACAAGGCTTACAAAAATGACATAAACTGTGATTTAACTTAATATGTTTTATAATATATTATGCTTTTCTAAACATTAAACTTTTTATCAGATTCTGTTTAAATCCTTCTCTCAAATTTTAAAAAATACTGTGAAACAATTTTATCCCGTGAGCGTATTATATATTTTACCAGTGGCTATAGGTGAAAGGAGAGAAGTTTTGGATACATGTATATAGGTCTAGATGTTTGTCCGTTAGCCCACATTTGGTTATGAGTAAAAATAAGGCCCCTAAAACACAATTTTTTATATTCTATATTGAAATTGGGTTTTTGTTAGAGAGAAAACAAATGTCACGTGATACTGAGTCTATTGAAGCTGTATCAATATTGGACAAAAATCAATTTAAAAAATAAGCGAAATAAAAAGCTACATTAACATTTGTGATGGGAATGCTGCACGAAATCGTGTGTATGTTGTTTAACTGATTCACATCTGTAAAGAACTGTTCAAATATTCATACAGCTTTTAATACGTTTCTTCCGGGGAAAGAGTCGGTTACTTCTCCGCACTGACAACACCGTCATATTAGTGAAATAATAATAATTTATCAGTCAGTCTCATATATGGTTTCGTACTGGCTTATCGGCCAGTATAGATCACTCTTATGTTTTTTATGATGGCCGAGAAGGGACATCTCGTTATGGATACTCAACCAGGCTAAATCGAAATCTAAGACGCGATGAAAAATATAGCAAGATTTATTTTCGTGTTATACTTTATGAAATTGGCTCACTTCTTATGTAAAACACGATGGAAACACGATGAAAAATACTTTTCATTGCGCTTTACTTACTAAACCGCCTACATTTTGATCTCAGAAACACTCTGGAAATGCGATGGTAAAGCGATGGTGAATACTTATCATCGCTTTACCATCGCATTTCCATAGTATTTCTGAGTCCAATAAAGTCTGATTTCACTTGCACTATGCGACAAAAAAGACTTTTTATGGGATTACCGTTGCATTTTATTTTACAAATTCTTTTTTTAGGATAAGCCACAAACACGATGAAAACGCGATGATAAAGCGATGGTAAATATTAACCATCGCTTTACCATAGCGTTTCTGAGATCAAAATATAGGCGGTTTAGTAAGTAAAACGCAACGAAAAGTATTTTTCATCGTGTTTTACACAGCAAGTGAGCCAATCTAAGACGCGATGAAAAATACAGCAAGATTTCTTTGCGTGTTATACTTTATGAAATGGCTCACTTGCAATGTAAAACACGATGAAAAATACTTATCATTGCGTTTTACTTATTAAACCGGCTATATTTTGATCTCAGAAACACGATGGAAACGCGATGGTAAATATTTATCATCGCGTTTTTATAGTGTTTCTCAGTTGAATAAAGCTTGGTTCCATACGTATTTTGCGATAGAAATTAGGATCGAAAGGATTATCGCTGTAACTTACTTTATTGTCTGGGTTTTGAAAGAAAATCACAAACAGGATGGAAACGCGATGGTAAAGCGATGGTAAATATTAACCATCGCTTTAGCATCGCATTTTTATCGTGTTTGAAAGATTGAAGGAAGATTTGAAAGTAAAACGGGATGTCCCTTCTCGGCCATCATATGTTTTACAGTTACACCCTCATGATGTTGAATTTTGGAACTATGTAAAGGTGTTTCTTCGATCATTTCCGCTTAAAGCGATTCCATTTCACGCCGATACGCTGTAAGAGTGTGGAAATGGTAAGAGCGAGAGTCTCTTCGCTGCAAAAGCCTCTCCTACAAATAATAATTAACCTGGTACGGTCGCCAAATAAGTGAAATAATCATAAGTGTGGCGTCAACCATTGCAAGATTACAAAAATGCCAACAACATTATGTCAAAAGACCATTTTCTGCGTTATATATATATATTTGTAAATCCGTCTTGTAAATCCGCCATAAACACGCAATTGGTATTAGACAATTTATTTAATAAATATTACAAATATACACTTATATTTACATTCCAATCAATTTCTTTTAATAAAAACAGCTTAAGTTATTTCTAAATAACTATACTTTTAGCTGCAAATATAAAACTTAATGACCAAATTTCAAATGTTAAAATCTTATCGATTTTCTACGCCGTATTGAAGCTATGTCGTATTTTAAATAGAGCTTAACCTCCTTGCCGTTTCAATTGTTTGTTCTTTGCTTCGTTGGTAATTGACGTCTGAATGATCCTTTACGTTTGACTGATGTGTTAAGCCTTGTTGACGTTTGGTGCCATTTGGGGGTTCTGGACGTTCACTGGTAGTGCATTGACGCTGGCATATTGGGGAGGATAGAGTGTGGCGTAGGGCGGTGGCGCCATAAATGTACCCGGTACCTGACCACTCACTGAATACGGTTGTGCGTTACGAGTCAATGACGATCTCTCTGTAACAGCCTGCAAACGGGATAACATATCAGCGTCAAATACATTTAACTAGGTATTAGGGTAAAATACCTCTTTTTAACACAATTTGAATCGTATTGTATTTTAGACAGAGACAAGATTTTCCCTGTACCTGTATGTTTAGTGCTCATAAATAACTAGCCTATATGAAAGTAAGGACATCAGATATTTTTAAGGGGTCCCTGCAAACATAAAACCCGGTTTTTAAATAGATTGAGCTGTCATATATAGGCCTAGGTGATTGAAACAGAATTTTTTAAAGTATAAAATGAAAGACTTCCCCTGGCTCTTTGAATTTTAATAAATAAGTTTGTATTGAACAGATGGAATACAGTCTTTTTCTATTAATTTGTTGATAATCGAATGCCTTAGTTTGCTGATTGATTTCAATGGATCGATTGGTGTATCGATGTGTGATTTGATTAAGTGACTTATTGATTGGTTTTATAAACTTACTCGTGCCCCTTGTACCGTCGCTCGCCTGTTTCTGGAGGCGAGAGCGATGACAACGCCAGCTAGAATAATGGCCCCAGCCACGCAGCCTACAGTGATACCGCTTATGGCGCCTACAGACAAATCGCAAAAGTCCTCGTCGGACCCAGCCATACAGTTTTGGTAACCGTCGCATTCAGCGTCAACATCAACACAATCTCCATTGTCACATTCATATTCACTGAAGGTACAAAAACCTGCAGAAGAAAAAAACATCGATTGCACTGATAAGATTACCAATGAACTATATGCGTGCAATGGAGGTCACGTGGTATTTGATTTGCATCGGATGTCGCCATTACTAGGAGGTGGTGCAATTTCGATCCAGATCAGTTATGTAGCCTACGCGCGCTTCAACTATCAATGGCGGCACATTTGACCAAGTCAGATCCAAACCAGCCAATGAGACGTGTCCATTCCACGCATATAGTTCATTGAAGATTGCAGAGAAATGAAATCTTATAGCATCCGCTGCAACATTGTTGCTTCTTGTGACTATACGCCACCAACTCATTCGAAGTTATGACCAATGAACTATATGCGTCGAATGCACACGTCTCATTTGTTTGTTTGGATCTGACTTTGTACCAGTAATGGCGACATTCGACGCACACCAAACACCACGTGACCTCCATTCCACGCCTATAGCTCATTGGTTATGACAGTTCCAAAAGAAGCTTACGCTGCAGCTTATCAACTGCATGTTTAAATTTACCCGTGAAATCTGGGCTCTGCCGAATTTTGTTTTCTCCGTATTCGCCGTAAGACACATTACAAGCCATATAATACCAGTCGCTGTTAGATCGTTAATCCGGGCTAGTTTGATTATCTTACTTCCATGGCTGCGTTGCCAGGTTAAGTGGGTAAGGAAACGTGCCTCTTTGCCCAGAGGAAGTCACCGACCTTCGACGGGTACACATTTCTCCAGTAAAGGTAAAATGTTGCGTGTTTCATAACAGGGGATGGCGTAATGAAGATTTTACCTTGGTCTGAGAGCATGGCAGATGGCTGGCAACCCTGCAACATCTAGTGAAATTTCTTCTCTTTTTTTGTTTCAATTTTCAACTTGACTGAGTGGGACTCGAATCCTCAACCAATCGATGGAAGCCTTTAAAGGCATGTACTAAATTGGACAAAGAGACCATTACCCTGCCTCATTGCACATTTTGCAGTTATGAGATCGTCAGCAGTAGGATCAGAAGTCTGGCAGGATGTAAGAGCAACAATGTTGTGTTCATATTGAATCAATACCCAAATGGAATCATACAATTAGTCAAGCTGGCTTACCTGAATCGTCAAATCCCGTTATAAGCAGTTTGAAACCTGTATGTTGAACTGTGGCATCACTGGTGAAGTTTAAGTCCACTTGATTGTAAGTAGATCTGTACACCGTGTCGGGAGCGTTATTTCCACATAAGCCTTGGCTTTCTGAAAATTGTGCAACATCTTAAAGAGCTATAGAAAACCGGTCGGAGGCATGATGGATTAGCTGCTTCCTGTATTGATAATTGATTGATTGATTGATGGGTTGATCGATTGACTTATTGATTAACTATAATTTAGTAATTGGTTGATAAAGTGTTGGATGATTGGCGGATTACTTCACTGATTTATCTATTGGAAGATTTATTGATTGGCTGGTTTGCTTGCTTGGTCGGTTGATTAATGGATTGTTGGCTAATGGGTTGGTTGATTGACTGATAGATTGTTGGGCGGTTGATTGTTTCGTTGATTGGTTAATTGGGTATTTGTTTGTTTGCTTGGCTGGTTGATTGTTTGTTATTTGGCTGGTTGGTTGGTTGGTTGGTTGGTTGGTTGGCTGCATGGCTGGCTGTTTGGTTGTGCTGTTTGTTGATTGATTGGTTGTTTGGTTAAAGGCACACTTGCCGCGAAAATCAGGAATATTGTTTACATTAAAAAAGAAAGACCGTTTTCTGTATTTTTCCCAGACAATATAAGTTAGGAACTTTCTATTTTTACCAAAATTTAAAAGTTTGGACGTCACTTTGTATTTTTGATTTGAATTTGAAAATTTGAATTGTTAGGTACCCGGAACGTAAACAAACCAAGCTGCCCCCTATTGGCGATTTTATGTTTCAGTCGAGTGAGTGAACTAACGGCACAGTGTAATTTTACGTAGGCCTATTTATCTGAGAAATACAGACTGACGATCGGTTAACAGCGACTGGAAAAGCCTGCTGGTAATTGTTTAAGGGTTTAATACCGCCGTAGCGGTGTTTGTTGCGTAACCCGATACCGCTGAACGTTGGTTCGTACCGAGTCAAACCACGAGAATGCGCAGCATTCGAGGGGTTTGACGAGGTGCGAACCAACGTTCAGCGGTATCGGGTTATGCAATAAACACCAAGACGAAGGTATTAAAGTCGATTCTACCCCGATAATTGAGAAAAATGAGGAAAAAGTGACCAGTTGTTGATCGCCGTTCCTTTTCCCTCCCTCGGTACAGAGTGGGAACTTTTAACCAATCAACGATAAGCTTTGGTCACGTGCAACGGTTGACCCAGATATTTTGAAGCAGAATGACATAATGTCCCCATGGCTACCGCTTTGACAGGCTGGGTTGCTGACGACGCTATTGGGGGAAATGTTGTGAAATCAACCCTTTGATGACTGTATACGTTCATGACAGCCCAGTTTTCAATATAAAAGGACAGAATATAACCACACTCATAACATTAATATCAGGTTAAATCCCTCATTTTGTATGATAACAAGCAAAATATCACTTCTTCCGGGGGAGGTAAACCTACCAGCCGATATTGCACTACAGACTCGATGTTGTTCGAAAAGTCATCTATACTTAACATGTATATTTGCACACGGCACGCACATGCAGGAGGGGTAGAATTGAGTGTAAACCACAGATAAAAAGGCCTGAAATGAGGGTAATCCAACACGAAAGTTGACCGACACTGATCGTTGTTGTTGTAATCAGGCTTCGATTCTTCGTTTGTTTTTCACCCCATTTCTACATTCTAAAGCTAACTAGACATGTTTTATGTGTCCTATGTTTAATTTTAGTGGTATTAGTCGTACTAAGCTCATGTAAATTGGTTTTCTTGGCAAATTTAAACAGGCTACGGCGGCAAGTGGGCCTTTAATTGATCAATTGGATGGGTGGTTTGTTGACTAATTGATTGATTGACTGGCTGGTCGGATGGTTCATTAGTGGAATGAATGATTGATTCCCTGATAATATTGAATGTTTGTCTATATTGGTACTATTGTCTTAATCACGGTCCAAATGGGATTTAGAATTGCCTTTTTCTATCGTAAAAGTACCTTTACAATTGAAAATGCGTAAAGCTGAACATTACCTGTTAGTTTGCCGGAGTATTTGGTGGGTCCATCATAAATCATGAGTCGGTCGTAACGACAACTGTAAAATGCTCCCTCCACATCAAGGGAGAGAACCCTGATCATGATTCGATCCATGTAGGTACCCGCACTGTTTAATGTCAATTCACAGGCCATGTCGGGGTCGTATTCACTTTTCCCTGTCAACTCTAATATAACGGGGTCCGTGAAGTAGAGGGTTGATCCACAGCGTGCGTCCATGTAGTCTGACAAAATATAGATGTGACAGATTTTTAATAGATAGAAGGGAAAAGTGGATTGCTCACGATGGATAGGCGCATTTCAAACATGCAAAGATCCCCTTTATATCCCACAATGCATTTCACTACTCGACTGACGTCATTAGACATCAGTGCTACAGACCTGGGGTCAGATACGTCTACGTTTAGTCGGTACTTTACCTTTGCCATTTATCATTTTTAGATCGCCTGAAATCTGATTTTCCGACAAACATTCAGTTTTAAAATGTCATACTGACCCAGCAAAAATAGAATCCAGTTTTTAAAGTGACACGAGCTGCCAAAATGTGGATATTTTACGTAAAAACAAAATGTTGAAATTATCGGCTATTTTTCTCAAGACGTATAATTCAGAAGCTTTTCAGTGCTTGTAGTCTCGAGAATGTACGATAAAGTATTGTTTTGAACTAACTTTGGCTTAGAATGAATGAATGGTCGTCCCGGTTATTTAAATTTTGTTTACTTTTCGAACACTATTCACTGTTCGTATAGGCCACATACTGTGTGGACTTTCCTCATTCCAACGCTAATCATTTAGTGTTTCGATTGCCTTCAAAGCCTCTTACTGTCGTGACGATCAGAAATTATGAAAAAAGTGTGAATTTTGGCAGCTCTTGCCACTTTAAGAAACATGTATGTACCGCTTAAAGTGACATAAGCTGCCAAAAGTCGAACTTGATTAAAAAATTCTGCTGTAAAGAGACATCGAGAAATTAAATGATTGACGTTGGAATGAGAAAATCCATACAGTCTGAGGGCTGTGGAAGCCGAAATAAAGAGATTTAAATTATGAGATATTATATAAAGCATCACCGCTAAGTAAGTTTTTGTGAACAAGACGACCTCTCGGCACCTGTGTCGGTGTCTTGATCGAGTGCATTTAGAGACTAGTAGCAATACAAAGCTTCGGAGTCCCACGTCTAGAGAAAAATAGTCGGCAGTTTCCAGATTCTGTTTTTACAGAAAATATCAACAATTTTGACAGCTCATGCCATTCTAATGACGTCATTGGGTATACTTAGGAATCAACATGGCCGACGGATATAGTATTCTACACAGATAAGTCTATATGTGCATCTTGGTGTCTTGCCACACGGGTTTGTAATGCAATAAACAAGACCCCCTTAAATATCCAATATTTTTTATAGTGACGTGACTAATCTTCAGGCTTAATGTGTCCGAACCACAAATAATTTACCCAATTCAAACCAGGCGGTGTTTGATCTCCACTTGCGACTCATACTCTTTTTGCTTGGAGCTGTTTAGTGGAGCTGCTAAACAACTTTTTTTTTAAATTCTCGGATATTTTTTGTATTGAAATGTTTAGTGATATTCGTCTCAAGAATGTACAACAAATTACTATTTAGAAGATCGAAGCGCATGTCTGAAATTAATGGACGTTAACAATCGTGGTTATTTAAAGTTTTCTTTACTTTTCAAACACTATTTCTGTTCGTACAGACCAAACAATGAGTGGATTTTACTTGCTTCAAAGAAAATCATTCAGTTTTTCAATTCAGTTGTAACCCTTTTGTTTTCCTGACGACGAGAACTGTGTAAGGCTCATGCTACTTTTATAATGGAATTGTAGCTCTGTGCGAGATGCCCTTAAAACTATACCCGTGGGATGTGCTCCAAATAAAAAAAAGCATAAATAAATTCTTTCCAAAGGCTAGTAATATAATGTAATGATGGCATAGGCACTATATGAGTTTTATATCTGATAGCTAAGGCGATATATATATATACTACATGTATAGAAGTACAAAGGTACAGTTAAAAGACGACCCACCCCTTATATATACTTACACGTATTGATTGCTGTTACCACTGTCGTCATAGTCAACACATAATACAAAAAACTCAGGAAATAAGTTTGCCTCCGAAACATGTTTGCGTAAAAAATCCAAGACACTGTAGCAGAAAAGTATTTGAGTTCCAAACAAAGGCCAGAAGAATCAATCTTTTAACTGGCGAATTACGAAATATGTGAAATGATCACATGACGATTTGATCACATGATTGGAAATTTGATTATTTATCAATCCTGTATATAGCTATATGGATGATCACATTACGTCCAATACGTTGAATGATCCGGCGCTTTCTATTGGCTAGGTCTACGCATTAGATCACGGTCATAATCATTCTTTCCCTCTTGATAATCCCCCTAATCCCCCTAATATACAATAAGGTGAAGAATTACTTATGGATAACAACTTCTTGATTTATTGGGTGACGACGTTTCGATGTAGTTCTTACATCGTTATCAAAGTCAATAATATACAGAATAGTATAGATTGAAAATCACTATAAATCAAAATTTACTAAGGTAAAACTCCTGCCTGTCGTCAACCTAATGAAATATCATGGGTTTTAGTTTATTACAACTCATGATTGCATGGGTATATATGTCTGACATACCCTCTAATAACACAACTAGAAACTTGTCTTCATCAGAAATTAAAGCTCACCGCACATAATTTTGATGGGCATATAAGCTTAATATCAAAACCGTTTTAAGACATAAGATTTTGGGATTTTTATTCACAAATCAAACCGAATAACCTGGATGTGTTTTTTTGTTTCTTTCCAGAGCGTAAAGCCTACACTTTCATAAGATAAAGTCGACAGATTATATATTTTTAAAAACTAAAATGATGCTCCCTCAATTTCCTGGATTATTTTTACATTTAACATTGAGTAGGACTTGCACCCACCCTTCCATCACTGGAATACCTGTGTCGGCACGAACACCTTTATCTAACAACTATATCACCGAGGTCCCGCACGAACGCCTTTATCTAACAACTATATCACCGAGGTCCCGCACGAACGCCTTTATCTAACAACTATATCACCGAGGTCCCGCACGAACGCCTTTATCTAACAACTATATCACCGAGGTCCCGTAATTGTTGAGAAGCAATTTGTTTAAAATTTGTTGCAGTTATTTTTATTTAGACGCGTTTATTGATGCATGTACAAAGACTATAATATTTATGACAGAAGAACCGAACGGGGATTTTTAGTTTTAACGTTGCGATGAAGGATAGTATTTTTGATTATTCGCTATTGGTGAAATCCCGGTTTGATTGATTGATGCTTTACGTATACGACGCGCTACAGCTCCTCGCTCAGATCCTACTGCCATTCGTTGAGATACCATCCATGTCTCGTGTTGAAGATCTCGTAGAATGGCACGTGATTGACACACATCTTCGGCCCATATTTATATTTACTATGCATCAAATCCGGTTAAATATCCGGCTCTATATGGATTATCATGTTGCATTTTAACCGATACGGTAAGTACCGCTTATAATGAAAGTCAATTTGATTCCTTGTGATGGCCTAGCCGAGAAAATAGGAGAAAAATCATTCGACGGGTTATACTTTAATGTTACGACCAAGACATGAATATATCTAATTTAGATATGAGTTGGATAGGCCTATTTCCATTTACTTCATCCCTTCTGTGTTTTAAATGAAGTATGTGATGCTGCTAATCTAGGTTTTTGAAACTCAGTCTTACTGCTTTTCATACGAGATTCTCCCAACTTTGGAATGCTTCTCCATTAGCCCGAACAATCCTCATCTACGGTGCTGAGAATCTAACATACACTCCCGACGTTTGCACCTTTCTCGGCTGGCTTCCACATGCACGTTATAGTCCTAAAGCAAAGGGCGACCAGATTAACTCATATACTAAAGAATTGGTCTAGTTTTTGTGAATTAACAGGAAAAATATCCCGTTTTCTTTGCGTATATGTTTTATAAAATATTCATTGGTATTTAACAGCAACAAAAGAAATAATAAACCATTTAATAAAAAGTCCAATGTAAGATTTTTATTAAATATAGTAAAACAAATATAATAAAGCATGAGTAAAATTTTGCACTTTATTTCAATATGAGAAATATTTTGGTACGATGTATTGATTGTCCAATATAAATATGATTGTATAATTATTAATAATAAAGTAGTCACTTCCAATCACCTGATACAAAAACATATAACATATATCAAAAAGATACTTTTAACATCAAAAGGGCGGGCCCTTAAAAATGATTTGGCGCAGCTTTGCATGCACTTAAATCTTTTTTCTTTTTTTTTTGTAACAAATTGTTCATCATCTTGGCACATCGTTAAGCACAGATATATTAATATAACAGAAAATGCAGCTTTGACTTCATTAATATAGCAATTTTCTAAGTTTCAGTAATTTGTCAGGGGTATATATGGGAATGCTGATCGAACTATATGAACAATTACTGTCGGTAGGCATGAGCTGCAGAAAGTCGGACTTTTTTCAGAAATGTCCATCACCAAGTAGGCCTAAAATTCAGCGTTTGAAGAACTTTGAAAAACTAAAAGATTGACGTTGATATAAGAAATATTGATAACGTCGTAACCTTTACGAACCATGCACATGTAAGTATGCTAATAAAGAACAAAATTCAAATAGCCGGGATGTATGAGCACATTTTGAGTTTTTATAGTTAATAGAAACTACTTTACTGTACATCTACGAGATTGGTATTAGCCATAAAAAAATGACGAACAATTTTATATAGATAATGACGCTTTCACGATAATGTCCCTATATTTGGCAGCTCATGTCTCCTTAAAACCTAGCCCGGATTATCGGTCTAACGGCGACTGGTATTATATAGCTGCTAATGTGTCTATGACGAACACGGAGAGAGAAAAAATTCGTCAGAACCCAGATTTCTCGGCTAATTAAAAGCAGTCAGGCAAGTGAAGGGCTTTCTATATTTAAATATCACCTTACAGAAATTCCACATAGCCGTTTTGAGTAAACACATGCCAGATCATCATTATTATTATCAGAAGCCCTTCTTTTCAAACTTGGTCTCTTACCAGGAATTTTCGAGTTCTCTTGAACTAAACTGTTTGGCGAATCACAGAAACAGTTTGAACTAACGGGCGAATCACAATGTGAATCAGTTGGTGAATCGCAAATACAGTTTGAATCCGATGACAAATCGCTAAAACAGTTTGAACAAGGCGACGGATTACACAAATTGTCCAGGCCTATTACTTTTTGACTATTGCAACGAAAGTTCGAGATATTTTGCTTGTTCCACTCCATAACCCACGGCTGATATTCCTTATTTGATGAACACCGTTTGCCAACGCCTGGATCTATATCTAGACGGGGGCAGTACCTGGACAATGTCTGAACAGTTTGGTTTGGCGAAGGCGAACAGCTGGTCGTAGATCTATTTATTGTTTTGTTATTTGACGAATCTGTACAGTTCTCGGATGATTCAGATGTCGACTCAATTTCAGATAATTCAGATGCTTGACGGTTGTGATTCAGTACCAGCACAGGTGATTGTAAAGGTTTCCCTAAAGCCTGTGAATCTGTGTTACACTGAAACTCATTTGAACAAAAATTCTGAGCAACATTTTCGTTGGTGTCTAAAATATCGTTCGATGAAATTGATGCGTTTTCTGTATCGGGGACGGAGATATTACGTTGCTTTGGACCGTCCGGTTTCGCATCACGTGTAGCCTTTGGCTGTCGCGAATTAAATGGATCTATGGCGATTCTTCCAAGATTGGCACCGTCTCTAGTTTCAGCATTTCCAGCATATAATGGCCCATTGACAATGTCTTCACAATCTTTGCTAATCGGTTGGTGAATTAAGACATTTTTGTCAGCATTTGAAGGGCTTTGTTCAGCTTCTACAGAAGCAAGATTGCTGTTATCAATTGTCAAGTTTTCTGAATTTATATCCACTGTTTCCGATGATATCGTTTGCTTCTCTGTGCTCGGACATTCAGACAGACTGGGGGATATTTCAATTGATAAGTCTGACGGCGTATTGACCATTGTCTCCGTACAGTTCCCCGACAGCCATATATGCTTATTACCGTCAATAAAATGTCTAAAATGTCGTATAACTCGGCTACCTAGAGAATCATAAGATTCAGGCATCACCTGTAAGTGAAGTAAAAAATACTGTGTGAGAAATTTCGCTATGAACGAAAAAGCAAAGTCTATCATAAAAGTAGGATGATGTAGACCTAAGCTCAAAAAACGAAAGCTTGGTTTTGGAACAACATTTCTGTATTTGTATTTATGAACTTTTTGTATTTATTTTATACATTTAAGATTTTCAGTAACCCTTATACCTGTGAGTAAACACACCACGCATGATGTGTAACACTGACGGATTCGAGGAATGAGTCCTATGTTTATATCATACATAACCTGGGCACCCTTCCACAAAAGGGCGATAAAAGAAAAACACAATAAGATTGTTTTCAGTTATTCTTTTGACTGAGTGGGACTCGAACCTGTGATCCATCGATGGGTGGACTGCGTCGGAATAAGAAACTACCGGTCTGCAGAGAGAACCGCCAAAGGCCCATACATGTAGAAAGGCAACAAAACTAACCTCAATCTCTATACTGGTTCGTCCAATAGACAGGTACGCTCGGTAGAGTTGTTTCTCTCTAGAGGCATGGACCCCTTTACTACGTACAGTGCCCAGTAATTCCAAGTCCAGTTTCTCCAGTACCTCCTCTCTTAAAGTGACCACGTCACTCCCAGAATCAACCATAAAGTCTGAAATTGATGTCCAAAATTCAAAAAACGTAGAAAGAATTCTAAATAACTAACAGACTAAGTGGTAAAAAGCTAGTAAAAACGTTAATCCAACTTTCAATGGGATTAGTATTTCTAACTATTGCAATAGTATAAAAACGTGAGAAAAGTTGCTAATTTAAACAACAGTATTGTGAATCGGACGTATAATAGTCAAGAAATGTTTGGACTGTATCGAGCAATACGTTTGATGTGTTAGTTATAATTCTACCCCTCCTGCATGTGCGTGCCGTGTGCAAATATACATGTTAAGTAGAGATGACTTTTCAAACAACATCGAGTCTGTAGTGCAACGTCGGCTGGTAGGTTTACCTCCCTCGGAAGAAGTGATATTTTGCTTGTTATTATACAAAATGAAGGATTTAACCTGATAATGTTGTGAGTGTGGTTATATTCTGTCCTTTTATATTGGAAACTGGGCTGTCATGAACGTATACAGTCATCAAAGGGTTGATTTCACAACATTTCCCCCAATAGCGTCGTCAGCAACCCAGCCTGTCAAAGCGGTAGCCATAGTGACATTATGTCATTCTGCTTCAAAATATCTGGGTCAACCGTTGCACGTGACCAAAGCTTATCGTTGATTGGTTAAAAGTGCCCACTCTGTCCGGAGGGAGGGAAAAGGAACGGCAATCAACAACAGGTCACTTTTTCCTCATTTTTCTCAATTATCGGGGTAGAATCGACTTTAATACCTTCGTCTTGGTGTTTATTGCGTAACCCGATACCGCTGAACGTTGGTTCGCACCTCGTCATACCCCTCGAATGCTGCGCATTCTCGTGGTTTGACTCGGTACGAACCAACGTTCAGCGGTATCGGGTTACGCAACAAACACCGCTACGGCGGTATTAAACCCTTAATTCTACCCCTCCTGCATGTGCGTGCCGTGTGCAAATATACATGTTAAGTAGAGATGACTTTTCAAACGACATCGAGTCTGTAGTGCGTCATCGGCTGCCGGCTGGTAGGTTTACCTCCCCCGGAAGAAGTGATATTTTGCTTGTTATCATACAAAATGAAGGATTTAACCTGATAATGTTGTGAGTGTGGTTATATTCTGTCCTTTTCTATTGAAAACTGGGCTGTCATGAACGTATATAGTCATCAAAGGGATGATTTCACAACATTTCCCCCGATAGCGTCGTCAGCAACCCAGCCTGTCAAAGCGGTAGCCATAGTGACATTATGTCATTCTGCTTCAAAATATCTGGGTCAACCGTTGCACGTGACCAAAGCTTATCGTTGATTGGTTAAAAGTTCCCAGTCTGTCCCGAGGGAGGGAAAAGGAACGGCAATCAACAACAGGTCACTTTTTCCTCATTTTTCTCAATTATCGGGGTAGAATCGACTTTAATACCTTCGTCTTGGTGTTTATTGCATAACCCGATACCGCTGAACGTTGGTTCGCACCTCGTCAAACCCCTCGAATGCTGCGCATTCTCGTGGTTTGACTCGGTACGAACCAACGTTCAGCGGTATCGGGTTACGCAACAAACACCGCTACGGCGGTATTAAACCCTTAAACAACTATAGGATTCGGTATATCTACATAGGCAATATACATTGATCAATTGTTTGGTATTATTTTAATGTAAGTGAAGCGAACTTCATTACGAATAAAATTAATGACCTACCCATTTTCGTCGAGTGACCATTCTGTTTGGTAGAGGAAATCAAGGCTTCGACGCAAAGGAAATCATATTTGGCATCCGTCAAGGCGGCAGGTTTGCCCCATCTTCCGATAGCTAACGGGGATTCTGCAGTACTGTCCAATCGCCTTTGTCGCTTCAATTTGCTCACTGCATAAACGAAATATGTTAGAAAGCTTGTAAAAAAATTTACGTTTGAAATCAGCTTAAGACAACTATATAGCTTTGAGTGTTGAGGCAATTGTGGGATTTGTTTTAGGATTAATATGTGAACCATGACCAATTTGCAGAATTATGATCTATAGGAATTATGTTTGCTGGGGTAGAAACCCTATTGATGTTCCATAACAATGATAATTTGGGTGAAATAATATTGAATACGGTGTAAAGCCGCAATCAAAAAATGAATCAACTTAGAACCCTTCCTTTTCAAGGTCGTTGCTTCTAAAAAATATCCCATACCTGCTTTTTCTAATCTTTTCTTATGGCCAGGTAAGACGATTTCTAACTCGTCATAAAGAGATTCATCAGGTAATAACAGATTTCCCAGATGGTCAAAGGATATCAATTCGGATCGGACAAAATTGACGTAATAATACTCCAAACGGTTCTCCCTCAACCAGGTGTAAAGGCGATATTCCTCACTGGCAGTGTAGTGATGGGCTGGACAAATATCAAAAATAAAAATTATGATTCGCACTGAGTATCGTTTGTTAACTCCGTGAAATAACAAACAAAGCGTCAATCTTATGGCTGAAATGGGTTTTAATTTAGTCCGGGTTTCAGGTACCAAAATTACGTTTCACATTGACGGGTGTTTCCAAAATTATATGATTGATTGATTTATAATGTTTTACGTCGCACTCAAGATTATTTCACTTATATGGCGGTGTTTCCAGGTTTAGCTGGTTAGGAAACCGGGCTCATTGCCCTGAGGAAACCCCCACCCTTCGGAGAGTATCGTACCTGACAACTCTGCGCATACGGCGAGCAAATGAAAAATCCCCTCATATCAGAAATGTTTCAATTTTTATTTGGTCTGAGTGTGATTCGAACCCGCGCCCCATCGGTGGAAGGTCCGTGTGGGGCTGAATGATTATAACTCTAAGCCACTGGACCAAAATTATAGACCAGCGCCCACGAAGAAAAGCAACAAAAAAAAACTGCCTTAAACTCGGATATAAGGCTTATAAATCATGTTCTCGCAGATCTCCCCGTTTCAGCTTGACCTATTTTTCCACTTGGCATGGGTACAGAGACCAAAAGCGTATTATCTCTGTCACCAGTGCACCCCAATATAGCTTGAAAATGTGTATATATCGAGCTTTTATTAAAAAGTCTATACAAAAGCCGTGTTATAGCTAGTCTTTTATACAAACTGTGGTCAAAAGAAGGTCGCTATCTTTTGTACAGTTAGAATGAGTCAGTTAGATACTATAAAGATACTGATACGTGTAAGGGGAGTAAGATCCTTCCCGATCCAATCGTATTCAGTCGAGATCTTTCGACGTGGCCAAGATGACCCACGAATAGCCCTAAAGTCCAGATATAACCTCTGAGGCCAAAAGTAGCCAATTTTACTAGGGGAAAAAACTTGATATCGTTAGTTACATCGAACATTTCAAACACTAGCATCTATTGAAAACGCCCCGTGGAGCCGTGGCCAGTTCAAATCGAGTCGACAGGGAACGTCGCCATCTTGTCTGATTTCATTTCTATGGTACCAATTCGTGAAATCGCCTCTACGCTCTCGTTACTTGTTCTTTAATTCAAAGTATATATTCACACACAGCGTGATGTCAGGATTTTAAAAATATTTTTCTGATAGCTTTTAAGAATGTTACCCAAGCCTGTGTATGAACATCTTTGCGCTATCTCCGGTAAAGGCGTACGAGTTTAGCCACGATTACAGGAGATCTCGCTACAATACAATTGAGCTCCACGGGGCGTTTATAATAGCTGCTAGTGTTTGTAAGGTTCGTTGTTACTAATGACATCTCTAGCCGAGTGCAAGAGAGTAATAGAAAAGCGGGTAAATACGATCAGAAGCCAAGTTGAATTTCATGTTATTGTTGTTTTGTTGAATGCTTAAAAGTCACACGATCAACTGACCTCGTTAACCCCATTCCCGATTCCAACGGAGATTTTCGATAAAATGACGACTTTGACCTTAGAAGCTATATCTGGACTTAAGAACTAGAGTAACTTCTAATTTTAGATAGTCTGAACCACCTCTAAGGGAGATCATCTCGTGTGACCACGAGCCTTCTCGGCAAGATGGAGCATCCCTGACCCAGCTGGTTAAAGTGGCATGAGCTGCCAAAATTCACACTTTTTCATAATTTCTGATCGTCACAGTAAGAGGCTTTTTTGGCCATCGAAAAACTAAACGATTTGCGTTGGAATGAGGAAAATCCATACAGTATGTGACCTATACGAACCGAAATAGTGTTCGAAGAGTAAACAAAATTTAAATAACCGGGACGACCATTCATTCATTCTAAGCCAAATTTGGTTCAAATCAATACTTTATTGTTAATTCTCGAGACTAGAAGCACTAAAAAGATTCTGAATCGTAGGGGCCTACGTCTTTAGAAAAATAGCCAATAATTTCAACATTCTGTTTTTACGTCAAAATATCAACATTTTGGCAGCTCATGTCACTTTAAAGCGATATAGAATATAGATTGATGACCACATAGGCCGACTGACTCTGACCTTCCACTCTCGAAGGTTCGAATCTCATTCAGTTGAAGAGAAAAAAAAACGGTACTGAAACTTATGACACCGGGGCCCACATACCTAAAGCTTAATGATCGATATTATGGGATTTTTACGGAGGTCTGGCTTTGAGGTGACTGCTTTGTTGCAAGCCCCAGTATCCACAAGCTTGACTGCACATCTATACTTTTCAGCGCAGATTTTTTTTACGTTCGACCTGTTTTAATCCCTCCTTAATAAAGTGGCATGAGCTGCCAAAATGTTGATATTTTGACGTAAAAACAAAATGTTGAAATTATCGGCTATTTTTCTCAAGAAGTATAATTCAAAAGCTTTTTAGTGCTTCTAGTCTAGAGAATGTACGATTAAGTTGTGTTTTGAACTAACTTTGGCTTAGAATGAATGAATGGTCGTCCCGGTTATTTAAATTTTGTTTACTTTTCGAACACTATTCCGGTTCGTACAGGCCACATACTGAATGGATTTTCCTCATTCCAACGCCAATCATTTAGTTTTTCGATGGCCTTCAAAGCCTCTTACTGTCGTGACGATCAGAAATTATGAATAAAGTGTGAATTTCGGCAGATCATGCCACTTTAACGCCCGTTCTCACTGTGCGATTAGTCGTACCAACTTGTAGTCCGGGTTTCTGACTCCAAAATGACTATTTTTTATACTGACGGCCATATTTTGGAGTCAGGGTTCACTGCAATCAAAAAGCCGGAGTTGGCTGCCCGCTCAGAAGAATATTAATGAATGTCGTGCTGACACTATTTGAGTTAGTTATGTTGTTATTTACTGTCTAAATCTGACCGCAAACTGCCTGATTAGAAACGTGGAGGCTACTCCGACTTTTTGATTGCAATGAGCCCTGACCCCAAAATACGACCGTCAGTACACAAAAAAAGTAATTTTGGAGTCAGAAACCCGGACAAACCAACTTGTAGCAATGTAGGATGCGATTAGAATGGATGTTTTAAATTGGTCGATATGACTTGTCAACCAATCAAATGTATCCATTCAAATCGCATGCTAGAAGTTGGCACACGAACCTTTATATAAATATATCTCGATGACGTCATAGAACAATCGGTCTGTTGCTGAAACTGTGAACTAATTTGCATTGGGAGTGTCTCCTAAATACAGGTCAATAAGTACATCAATGTAACTAAACTCGGGCTGCTATTGAAATGAACATCCCGACTTTGGTCAGATTGTACATACATAAAATGTACCGATATCGTGTTTTGTAATATGATATGCATGCATAATAGAACTTGATATTTCTGTCAGGAATTGAATCCGGCCTCTTCGCTTTTTTTTCTTTCGTCTCATTCACATTAAACGCTTAATGTGATTTTGTAAACTGAAAGGACAAATAGTTCGCTTTAGTTTACTTTTCAAACACGTTTTCGGTTCGTATAGGCCACATACTGTATGGATTTTCCTCATTCCAACGCCAATCATTTAGTTTTTCGATTTCCCTCAAAGCCTCTTACTGTCGTGACGATCAGAAATTATGAAAAAAGTGTGAATTTTGCAGCTCATGTCACTTTGATTAGGCCTACATATATAAGGGCCGGTATTTGCTAGGCTATATGAGTATATTTAGTCAAACAATAAGAGGTGAACGGTTGATTTTTAATTATCAGCATCATCCGAACCTACGATTAAAACTTACACTCAGCTCACTCTAACTATTACGAGAATTTGTCCCTGGGCGTCCGATGATGGATTATAAGAGGAAATCTAAATTACGGCCTAGCTCAGCTGTATCACTGTCTATAGCGCCTTTTGTTGATATACCCTATGCATACGTGACTGGTGTACAGATGAATGCATAAATATATCGCCTATATATATTGTATCCAGCAAAATGTTTCGTAGATAGACACGAGAATCTAACTCTAGCTGAAGATGTTGGAACATCACCTATTTTGGCAAGTCAACGAGTTACTTGTGGTAAACACAGGTTTGATAAGGATGTTAGGATCGACATCGATCGAAACGTCACCAGAAATAAATTAAGAAGTTGTTATCCATAAGTAACTCGTTGACTTGTTATACCCGCAACTTCTAAATGCCACTCAAAGAAATCACCTGTTTTGACCTACCTGCAGTTAACAGTAAATTTCTGTGATAATCCTCGGAAATTCCCATGCAATCCAAATCGCTGAGATCAATATTCTCCATATCGGATTCCGTATCAAACCCTTTTGTTAGAAACATCTCATAATATTTCTCCAGCCCGAGGTCAGTGAGGAACTGATGGACGCCCTCTGCTGCCGAGTCGTAGTTCTCCCCCATAGGTAGATATAATATAGACCTACCCTACATAAATAGATACGCCCAGGACTATGAATTTGTTCATTACGTAGGCCTATATAGCCTATAATTTACCATGCAAGTTAGCCTGATCATGTGCTTGGGCTATGAATTACTGTAAATCCAAATACACTTAGACAAAGAATATCATAAAACAGATTAACTGTTAATCACATCATTTCACCGGTAAATCCATCGCCTTTTTACCTGGCCAGATCGAGTAAAGTTAAAATACCTTTCTCTGGTTATTAACTTTGGACCTTTGTTAACGAGAAAATCCCGTAGCCTATAACACTGTCTGTGTATACTTTACAAGTCTAACAGCAAGAATAGTCGGGCCATACCAATTCTAGTGCATGTTTCGACATGTCCATTTATTCAGTTTTTATTGGATGAGTGTATAGGGCTAAATGGGAAAGATCGTTAGGCCAGCTGCTTTTTCTATGCTCCGGGGCGGTTTTGTTTGGACTTGTCAAAGCCAAAGGGACGTCACTCGTGACGTCAGAGGATCTCCGGTTTGCAAATTCTATCTTTATCCCCTCACATTGCTCACTCTTCAGCCCGAGAAACATGGCCGCGAACAACGTTGTCGGTAACAACGGAGACACTTTGAAAGTCGCCTTGATAACGGGAATCACTGGACAGGTTCAACATTGTTTTTTATTTTGTTTGTATAATAATGGAGGATGCATATACGCCTTTAGGCAGCACCTAGTGGCGTGTTTCCGTTAAAAAAACATCCGACTGTTCCGACAAGCGTGTCCTCAAAATCCATTTGATTTGTAACGTTCTTATTCAAGTTATTGACATAAATACTGTCTGGCTTTTAACTCGGCTTGCCACGTGTCAGTTGATGTCTTTAATCGGGTGTTTGATGTTTTAAAAATAATCAATTCCCTCCATCGGATTTCTTCTTGAATTTCATCAGTCATTTTCAATTTTGTGTCCAACGAACACCGGTCACAGTTTAGGCCCTAGTTCAATTTACCGAACTTATGGTGACACTGATATTACATATACCAACGTTCAGTCTGTGAATTAGAAATACAAGGTGGAAATGATGCTTAAATTGCAAGCCATGAAAATATTATTGTAACTCCTCGGTATGGACGATTCCTACCTCAGACTTCTTTGAAACTCATAAAGGATTATTCTTGTCCGCTTTTATTACATGTAGCTATTCCAAAGGGCGTACACCTGGTCTTAAACAACAACAAACTGTCATTTCTTGGAGACTTTGCCGCCATTTTGCGCGACGTTCGAACTGGGTCAAACGGTGCATGTCAAATAAATAAAATAAATAAAAGAGGAAAGAATAATCTTTTATGAGTTCTAAAAAAGTCTGGGGTAGGAATTGTCCATACAGAGCAGTTACAATATTATTTTCATGGCTTGTAATTTCCGACAAAAGTGCGTCAGAGTTTTCCGAGCAGCATTTCAAAATTCACAGACTGAACGTTGGTATATGTAACATCACCATAAGTTCGGTAAATTGAACTATTTAGGCCCTACATCTAATTTTTGGGTGTGTCTGTCACACGTGTTGACTTGTAGCCTATATTTAGTTTTAACAATTGTAACAATACAAATACTGCTTAACAGTAACTCTAGTAACACAAATGTCAACAACTATAGACACAAATGAAATTAACTTCTGCCTGCACCGCAGTGGAGTTTGTAGTTCAAAGTTGTATTGTTAACAGGTTAATTATAATAAGTATATATTAGGCCTACTTTTTACTTATTATATTTAAAAAAAAAAAAAAAGAAAAAAAAAAAAAGGTAAGGGTAAAGAATAGCAGGTAATCGAAAAAGGTCAGTTGGCAAACAATAGGCTAACCCTAAGTTCCACGGGGGGTCGCAATGTTGAAGAGATAGGCCATCACCGAGCGACCCACGTGATACCTGCTATTCTTTACTCTACCCAAAAAAAATTTTATCCACAAAAATCTGGTTTACCAAGTTCATAAGTTTAATTTTTGGGCATTTTTGAGATGGAGAAAACAGACCCATTATCGGAGACATTAAGATCCTCTGAGTGGTTTGACCATTGGCTAAATGTACTTTAACGTTAAACCGTGCTCCATCACCTCACAACATTCTATGATAATTATGGGGTCATCTCATTTGAGAATTGCTGTATACTATTACAAGATGTGCATTTTAAGAAATGAATATTAAATAAAAGGCTCTCTGCCTCTTCCACAGCAGACCCTTTATTCAGTAACATACAGCCCACCAGCATGTAATTTATTTCTTAATTCATAATCCTTAATATATGAGGCAATATAAAAATATGCTTTGTATAATAATTGAAAAATTATCTTTTTGTTTTGTTTTAGGATGGCTCTTACCTGGCTGAATTTCTCCTCTCCAAGGGGTATATGGTAAGGGATAATTCATTGATAATCTCACTACCTCATGGGGACATTGTTACGGACATATAGGATACACTGTACATTACCACATATACAGTGTACATCTTTTGTTTCTGTCTAGAGATGTAGGGAGCGGGATTATCGTGGGAATTCCACAAATATCCTGTCACGGCAATGTCATTGCGCATGTGGGGAGCCTTTATTTTTTCACTTAGGCACAAAAAATGCAATGGGATCCCAAAATCAAAACCTGAAATAGAATAAACCATATCACTAAGTACTGCATACTATCATCACATTAAGAATCCACTATGATGAAATGTTGTTGTTGTTGTAGGTACATGGCATCATTCGTAGAGCCAGTTCCTTTAATACTGGTAGGATCGAGCACTTGTATGACAATCCCCAAGCTCACGCAGGAGGCCGTAAGTACATTTAATCCATTTACGGTAATGTCTGAGTTAATTCAAGTGCTGGAAAAAAGTAGAAGAGTGCAAATTCTCATCTTAATTCAAGAGAGAGCTTGTAAAACATTCAATGATTAACTGCTGGTCAATCATCTCCCTGGACTGAGATGTGTTGAAAGTTTAAATCTCATTCAGAACCTTTTTGTTATTGAGGATTTAGCAACATGCATAGTCCTCTAATTAACTCAGGTATTACTGTATACTTAATTCTACAAAAATCAGTCCAAACATATAAGAAAAATAAGTGGATTTTTCACCTGATCACCCTATGTGAAGAGTTGGCAGGTCCTTCGGGCAATAAGCCCAGTTTCCTCCCCCATTATATAAATAATCTTGAGTGCGACGTAATCAATATTTGTCAGCAATACAAGTGAAAGGATCTTGAGTTCTGCATAAAACATCAATCTAATCAGAAATATCAGAGGGCCTAGGGTGCTTAATAAGCAGTAATAATCCCTCAATCGCACACAGGCCTTCCATCAAAGCGGGACTTGTTTCGATATGTACTGGCAAATGGATTTTTCAGTCGAGGGGCATATGTGGAAGAGTTGCCAGGTACTCACCGAGAGCTGGGAATTTCCTCTACCACTAAACCTGGTAATGCCTCCATATAAGTGAAGTAATCTTGAGTGTGGCGTAAAGCATCAATCAACCCATATCTCTTTACAATGCTATCAAGGGATAACTAAACTTAGTTGATAATGTGACTGCCTTTTGAAACGAGCCCCAGAATATTGAAACCATCGACACATGTTTTTTATTAAACATACTTTAATTTTTAGGTATGAAATTACATTACGGAGATCTGACAGACAGTACTTGTTTGGTGAAGATTATTAATGAAGTTCGCCCTAACGAGTTGTATCATCTTGGGGCTCAAAGCCATGTCAAGGTAAAATAAGGCACTGCAAGAAAGACAGAGAAAACAATTTTAAACAAAAATGAATGGCTCTTTTAAATGCCAAAAATCTGATTTTTTTTCTTTAATTTCCATTGTTTCAACAATAAACATCCGATAAACACTGGTATCGAGTATCCTAGCATAGTGTAAAACCTCGTTTTCACACACACCCGATATGGCGTATCGTGAACGCTTTTTTTAACATATGGCTGTTTCTTTGTGATGACGTCGTAGTGCTCGCATAAGGTCCCCGTTTGCAACTATATTGTGGGTGACAGGCAAACGTTATTCTAACATTGTTTGGCGACGTCATTGCGCATGCTCGAATAAGGATTTAATTGGTAGCCAGCTCGCGTCTAGCGACTCCGTCTCTCTGGAAGCCATGATCAAAATCTTAGTCAAAACCAAAGTTCTAAGATGGAAATGTTATAAGAACAAATTTGTTCAAATTTATTTTGAAGAAAATGAAGATGAGCCCACATATATTACATAACCAAGACCCACTATCAAAATCATAGTTCATATTACCGTAAATGCTCGACCCTTTCGGCGATGCCAGGGGAGATTATCGCCGTGAAACCAATTACCCACCCCCCTCTAGTCGGCGTCATTGAAGTTTTTGGTGATTGGGAGTAAATAGAAGACTTGAGCTGTCAGAGTCACTCCCCCCACCTCCCCATAAAATGGCTGAAAGGGACGGGCATTTACGGTATAGCTTTGCAGATTATAGGAAAAATGAAGATGAGACCACATGTATCACATAACCAAGGCTATAGAATCGAATGTTTAATTGCTGATCATAGCTCCACCAAGGGCAGACAATCACATACATTGAAGTTACCCAAAATTCCCTCCCTTGATTTTAATGATTCCCATCCCTCGTCAATGCCTCGTACCCAAAAATATTAGGAAAGAAAATAATTTTCCTATTAGTAGGGAAAGATTAACTGACAAATAATGATGGTAACCATGATTTCACTGATATGTCTCTGAGAGATAATGGTTGGATGGATTTTTTTTTCGGTTTCAGATATCCTTTGATCTAGCCGAGTATACAGCCAACGTAGATGCAGTTGGGACGTTGAGAATATTAGATGCAATCCGTACTTGTGGCCTGACAGAGTCTGTCAAGTTTTATCAGGCATCTACCAGTGAAATGTATGGAAAAGTACAAGAAATACCACAGAAAGAAACTACACCATTTTATCCTAGGTCTCCATACGGTTAGTATATAACAGACATATCGTCCGTCACTCCGCGGTATCAGTGGCTCGGTTAGATTGATATTCCCTCAGTCAGACACAGGCCTTCCACCATTGCAGCACGAGATCGAATCCCACTCAGGACAAATGAAAGTTGAAAAAATTTTGTGGATTTTTTTTCTTGGTCGCTGTATATGGAAAAGTTGCTAGGTACTTGCTGAAGGTCGGAAGTTTCTTACAGGCAATGAGCCCGGTTTCCTCCCTCAATAAAACTGGCAATGCCGCCATATGAGTGAAATAATCTTGCTAAAAATATCAATCTTTGTCTCCCATGATTTTAAACACGTTTCTTTCATAGTTTTTGGAGAATGCCCGGCCTTTATCTGAGCTATAAAGAAACTAGTGAATAACACACAGTTTACTCCCATGGTTTTATGTATTACTCTTTTATAAGTTGTGAATCTTTTGAGAAACCGCTCCCTGTATGGCTCAGTTTCATATAGTAGTTTTGTTTTAACCCAACAAGTATGGTGTTAAACTCCAATCAATCAATCTTCGACAAAACCTTTTCAGCTGTACACCAGGGGCCGGTTGCACGAAAGTGTATTAAACATAAGTCCAGCTTAAATGCATCACGTCAGAAAGGAACTTGATTGTGACGACTCTGAGATAAGTTAGACTTAAGCTTGATACACCTTTGTGCAACCGGCCCCAGACCAAAAGGTCCCCTCAATTACTGAGGTTGTATGGATGTATTACTTTAGTCCTCATTAAGGAAGGAAGGAAGGGGGGGAACCTTGGTGGCTCAGTCAGCAGGGGGACAGTCGCTCAGTTCGACACAATCCTCCTATCGATTGGTCTTGGGTTTAAATCAGTCCAAGAAAAAATGAAAAAATTCTGCATGGGTATTTTATTTGATTGCCCAATGTGGTAGGTCGGGGTTTCCTTTGCTCAAAGAGCTGGGTTTCCCCCTTCCCATAAACCTGACGATCTCACACTAAATTTTTAAATAATCGTAAGTGCTTCGAAAAATAAAAAGGAAGTTTGAGTATGTGTGGTGCAAAAGAAACAAAATGTAGATATGACGTACATGTTTATTTGTTTTTTGGTAGGTGTTGCCAAGCTGTACGGTTACTGGATAACAATTAACTACCGAGAAGCTTATAACATGTTTACAAGTAATGGAATCCTGTTTAATCATGAGAGTCCCAGAAGAGGTATGTGGTTTGTAAATAATTCACAGTAATAAACCTGACAGATTTAAACATTATGATGCCGATTTGTCAGTGATTTTTTAAATTGTCCTACACTAAACCTGACAGATTTAAACTTTATGATGACAATTTGTCAGTGTGTTTTAAAATTGTCCTACACTAAACCTGACAGATTTAAACTTTATGATGCCGATTTGTCAGTGTGTTTTAAAATTGTCCTACACTAAACCTGACAGATTTAAACTTTATGATGACAATTTGTCAGTGTGTTTTAAAATTGTCCTACACTAAACCTGACAGATTTAAACTTTATGATGCCGATTTGTCAGTGATTTTTTAAATTGTCCTACACTAAACCTGACAGATTTAAACTTCATGATGCCGATTTGTCAGTGATTTTTTAAATTGTCCTACACTAAACCTGACAGATTTAAACTTTATGATACCGATTTGTCAGTGATTTTTTAAATTGTCCTGCACTAAACCTGACAGATTTAAACTTTATGATGACAATTTGTCAGTGTGTTTCGTCCTCCATTTGGTGACGTATTGTATTTTGTTCTTCCACGTCGGATGTAAACATCCCGTTTAGGTAGAATAAAAAAACGCTCCGCCACAGGAACAGGAGATTTTTAGGACATTTTCGCTCCCTATAATTCATTTAATCTACAAGAAATAAATATAGCATCTTCGAAAAAAATTTCCCGACCAACTTTTCCTTTGTTTTGTATATTTATGTTGTTTTTTTATGGTGAATAAAAATGAAATAAAATTAAACACCACTTAAATGTATGAGAGAAAAAAAAACCCCAAAATATAGGGAAAGCAATCTAAATTAAACAAGCTTAAAACTATTGAATTTGTAGTTATTAATTTCAATTTGCACACAGTGAATTATAAATCCTAACTTACATGTGTTGAATAGTGTGCTTGGAAGACCGGAAACGGCTTAAATGTGAACAAGTCTAGCGAAAAATACTTCAGGGCCGGCTTTGCTATTTTAAAACAAAAGATTTTTATTGTCACGTTCAGGAAAACCAAATCTTTAAATCTTATTTCATTGCTGTTATTTGTTTTCCAGGTGAAAACTTTGTAACCCGTAAAATTACCAGGGCTGTTGCTAAAATCAAGCTGGGCCAACAACAAGATCTGCAGTTGGGTAACTTAGATGCCAAAAGAGATTGGGGTCATGCCAAGGATTATGTGGAAGTATGTGGGCTTACATCAACTGATTATTAAAACATTGACTCAATTCGAAAAGCTATTCTCCAATAGGTAGAGGGTTCAAATCCACTTCTCCCTGGAATAAAAATACAGGAATACAGAAATCGCCTGTCTGTAGACCCAATCGTGCCCAGACTACTGCTTCTACAGTTTTGCGGGGGCCTCCGTGGCTTAGTAGGTAGAGCGTTGGACGCTCAATCCGAAAAGCCTTCCACCAATGGGTCGTGGGTTCGAATCCCACTCAGTCCAAACATTTTCTGACTGGGTTTTCACTCGAACGACCTATGATGGTTGCCAGTTATCAGCGAACGGTCATGGGTTTCCTCCGGGCATAGAGCCCGGTTTCCTCCCACAATAAAACTGGCAACGCCACCATATAAGTGAAATACCAAACAATCAATCAATCTACAGTTTTGATGGTAGGTCAATGGAATTTTATATATACGTTGCCCATGGCGACCAGTTATGCAATTTGTGCATTCAAAGCTTAGCCATTAGTACATTTGGTTATTTTTAGAGGTATTGCCCTTGATTAGTTTTTGTTAGGTTAGTACAGTTGCACCGTTTGTACAATTGTTATTCCAGAGAGTTATTGCCCTTGAATAACTTTTTGACGAGAGCATTACATTGTTGTGGGAGGAGGGGGAAGGAGATCCGGACATCTGTGCTTGTGATTTGAAGCCCTCATTGTTTTTTTCACTTTAACCCAAAATATGCCATGAATATGCAAATAAATATTGAAATGTTAAACAACAATGAACACCTAAACACTGGTTTTACCTTAGATAAGTTACCCCACTTATTCATCTGGTGGGGGTCCATTGGGCCCCAACATTTGGGATCCAGGAAAAACTGATGGCTGTGAGCTAACAGCACTCAAGAAATATTTTGTGATGCAAACTTTTGATGTGTTGATGTAGATCACATTGTGAGTAGATTAAAAAAGTTCATGTTAATAATTTCTGACTTGTAGGCAATGTGGCTAATGTTACAACAGTCCACCCCAGACGACTATGTTGTATCCACCGGGGAGAGTCATAGTGTACGAGAGTTCGTGGAATTGGCCTTCTCAGAAATAGGCTCAACGATTGTGTAAGTGATTATCAATTTTGTATGTCTAATAAAAAAAATTGAAATTAGAAACAGAAATGTCCGATGCATCCACATAGTTAATTGGATAGTTTCTCTGACACAAACCTTCCATCCATAAGTCGCGGATTCAAATCCCACCCAGTCCAAATAAAAATAGAAAAATCCTGATTGGGTTTTTGGATGTCCTATATGGAAAGGATATGTATACCTCAACACGCCTTCTTACTAGCAACACTTAATTGTTTTTGTCTTTATTTGTCCCGTAAAAAATTCAATTTTACCCGTGTGTAATTAGAAATTTAGAATTTGTTTATAGGTCCTTTAAGAAATTAAAACCTCTTGTCTAATGAGAAATATTGAATTTAAATCTGACTTTATCTAGGTGGGAAGGAGAGGGAGTGAATGAAGTAGGCAAAGACAAGGAGACTAATATTATACGTGTACGAGTCAACCCAAAGTTTTACAGACCAACTGAAGTGGTAAGTACCCCACAGAGACCTAGTTCAATTTACCGAACTTATGGTGATATTACATATACCAACGTTCAGTCTACGAATTTCGAAATGCTGGTCGGTAAAGCCCGACAAACTTTTGTCAGAAATTACAAGCCATGAAAATATTATTGTAACTGCTCTGTATCAACAATTCCTACCCCAATTCCTCTTTTATTACGTGTAGCTATTCCAAAGGGCGTATATCTGGTCTTATACCACAACTAACTAAATTTATTGGAGACTCCAAGAAATGACAGTTTGTTGTTGTTTGAGACCGGATGTACGCCCTATGGAATAGCTACATGTAATACAAGCGGACAAGAATAATCTTTTATGAGTTTTGAAGAAGTCTGGGGTAAGAAATCGTCCATATCGAGGAGTTACAATAATATTTTGATGGCTTGTAATTTAAGCATCATTTCCATCCTGCATTTCAAATTCGGAGACTGAACGTTGGTATATGTAATATCACCATAAGTTCGGTAAAATTGAACTAACAGAGACCATGCTAAACAGTGATAGTGTAACTGATCATATTTGAAGTGTACTAGGTTTAGGTCCATACATGTGAGCCTCGGTAGCTCAGTCGGTCAGAGTGATAGTCTTTCACTGCCTCCTCCATAAAGCTGGCAACTAGAAATAATCATTAGTGCGGCGTAAAAATCAATCAATCAATTGATCCATGATATTTAGCTGAACAGAGATATATTCAAGATATTTTCATTACAAAGTCAATGTGTGCAAATTTGAACAAGCGTTTTTCCTTTCTATTTTCTGCAATGAAAAACGTTCTAAACCTTGAAGTTCGTTCAGTCAGAATTCTTGTCCAGTCTGTTGCTCAAGAAGGTCAATAGGCATTGGTCAATAACTGCCAATTCACCTATTTCCATTTTGATAAGAAAAAATATCCAACTTCTGTATACTGCAATAGATAAACTACTTTTTCCCTAATTGAAAGGCTGCCTTATCATATGAAACAGTCCAAGTTCATGCCACTTTCAAGGTGTTAAAATACTGTTTTACTTGTCCATAGGAATTTCTGCTTGGAGACAGTACAAAAGCCAGAGAAGCTCTATCCTGGAAACCAAAGTATGATTTCAAGGTAAGATCCATTCAATGGGGAATTTTTCAACACAAGCCAGGGGCCTCCGTGGCTCAGTAGGTAGAGCGTTGGACGCTAAATCCAAACAGCCTTCCACCAATGGGTCGCAGGTTCGAATCCCATTCAGTCCAAAAAATTGGAAAATTTTCTGACTGACTTTTCATTCGAACAACCTATAGTTGCCATTTACCAGCGGAAGGTCGTGCGTTGCCTCCAGGCACACCAAACAATCAATCAATCAATCAACACAAGCCGGTAGTTTTATTACATCATGTAATGCCATATCCAGTAGAAACCACTGGGGCTCGTTCTACTAAGTCCTCGCAAAGTTACTCATAGGTTTACAGCATAGAGTTGCTCCCCCAGACTTGTCATAATTTATCATGCGTTTGCGACAGGTGCAACTTGCGCCCGCTTAGTAGAACGAGCCCCTGAGGTCTAATCTCAAATTCGGCTGAGGTTATGGTCTTTGGGTTGGCAAGTTCTTTAAAGGGACATGCCAGGACCCAGCGAAACAAAGATCTTTGTGACATTTGACTGTTGTTTATATAAAGATGAAGTTTCCAAATGAACATAGGTAACTTTCCTAGCTCCCACAGAGTTAAATGTGGGGTTGCATTTGCCTTTCCTAGCTCCCACAGACCGCTTGTAGGGAGTTAAATGTGGGGTTGCATTTGCCTTTCCTAGCTCCCACAGACCGCTTTTAGGGAGTTAAATGTGGGGTTGCATTTGCCTTTCCTAGCTCCCACAGACTGCTTGTAGGGAGTTAAATGTGGGGTTGCATTTGCCTTTCCTAGCTCCCACAGACCGCTTTTAGGGAGTTAAATGTGGGGTTGCATTTGCCTTTCCTAGCTCCCACAGACCGCTTGTAGGGAGTTAAATGTGGGGTTGCATTTGCCTTTCCTAGCTCCCACAGAGTTAAATGTGGGGTTGCATTTGCCTTTCCTAGCTCCCACAGACCGCTTTTAGGGAGTTAAATGTGGGGTTGCATTTGCCTTTCCTAGCTCCCACAGACCGCTTGTAGGGAGTTAAATGTGGGGTTGCATTTGCCTTTCCTAGCTCCCACAGACCGCTTTTAGGGAGTTAAATGTGGGGTTGCATTTGCCTTTCCTAGCTCCCATAGACCGCTTGTAGGGAGTTAAATGTGGGGCTGCATTTGCCTTTCCTAGCTTCCACTGAGGGCTTTTAGGGAGTTAAATGTGGGGTTGCATTTACTTTGTTTTGGTAATGAGAACTGATTTTGGTTAGGTGTGCGATACAGGCCCTCTGTGGCTGTGCATGTAGTGCATGCTCAGCCACATGATTACGGGCTGTCAGATTTAACCAAAAGGGCAGACTATATCACCCTATGTGGTTTGATTGCTGGGGTTAATCCTAACGCTCCTTTAGTTATCTCCCCTTAATCATTCTCATTATTGATCTTGTGTGTTTACTGTTACCAATGACACAAAACCATTTATTGTTCAAGGGAATATCCTTGAAACACAATGAGTTTTACTTGGTAAAGTAAGAGGGACTGATATAACTGATACATTTTCTTCTATTTCAGAAACTTGTGACTGAAATGGTGTCTAGTGATATCAAACTGATGGAAAAGAACCCACTGGCATAGGCTGGGTAAGTTTTACACTTACAGGGTGAGCAGGAGTATCGTGAGAATTCTGTCACTAGCGCTCTCATTGTGGCTAAATATTTTCATTCGATCATTAAGGGGAAATGCATCGTAGGTGGCTCAGTCAGTTGGAGTTTGACAGAGGCCTTCCATCGATGCATTGTTGGTTTTAATCCTACTCAGACCAAATGAAAAAACATTTCTCAGTTTCTTTTTCACTTGCTCGCCATATATCATTGCCAGAGTTCTCACTGAAAGTCAAGGGTTCCTCCAGGCAAAGGGCATGGATTCCTCCCCCACTAAATCTGACAATGTCGCCATATAAGTGCAAAAACTTTGAGTGCCGTGTTAAACATCAATCAATCAACTCATTTCTGAACAAAAGTGACAAATTCAAAGAAAACATAAGCTGTCCTTGGATATCTCGAAATCTCTGGGGAACTCGCTGGCCCTATTCCTGCATGGGTCAATTAACCAAAATTGACCGTACCACCAGCTGGCATATCACATTGACATTTCCTATTTTAAAAGTCTCGTGACAACAAAATGTTTTGGCTTCAGTGTCAACAACAACAAAAATTAGTCTATGATTATTACAAAGGGAGATAATCAAGCCAAGTGGTTGATTACCTCCCTTGTTATTTTCATTGCAAGTCAGAATGAAAAAATCTGATCCCAATATCAAAAAGAGACGTTTCTCTGTTTTTTGGGTTGGTGCAATACCTGAGCATATGAAGGAATAAAATAATTATTTGATTGTTTGATTATTTCACTTATTTGGTGGCGTTGCCAGTTTTATAGTGGAAGGAAACTAAGCTCTATGCCCGAAGGAAACCCACGACCTTCCGGTGGTAACTGGCAACCATCCCACATAAGTCGTTCGAGTGAAAACCCAGTCAAAAAATTTTCAATTTTTTGGGGGGGACTGATTGGTATTCGAACCCGCAACCCATTGGTGGAAGGCTGTTCGAATTGAGCATCCAACGCTCTACCTACCGAGCCACGGAGGCCCCAGGAATAAAATGAGAAATTGGCTTTAAATTCAGTTTAGAATGAAAATATATCTATCTGTTAATTGATTGACGAGCCTCTCCTTCTTAATAAACTTAGCAATGCCACCATAGCAGTCAAAATAATTGTCAAATGTTTATCCATTATTTCTCTGGTGAAATCGGACACCAGTTTTTATTTAATACAAGCAACCTTAGCCCAAAATGAAGAAATTATTAGTTGCATTTAATAGGGAGCGCAAGTCGTGTTGGAATTCGACAAATTTCCCGTCATCTGCGTTGCATTACGCATGTGGCTGAGCCTTTTTCGTTAAAACATGACGTTTACATTTGACGTTATGGATCAAAATATGCAAATAGAAATGCAACGTCACCAAAATGTTCTTTATAGCGTCCTGTGTCACCGGATATAACAAAATCTTATAGAAATTCTTACGAGACTGGCACTCCCTATAATAACAAAATACCTTTCTATGTTATCAGAGATTCTCACATTGACCTTATGATAAATTGGGGTTTCTTTTTCCTTGCAGATGAACAAAGAAAGATCTCTCACGTTTTTGGCCAAATCCATGTTTATGAAACAACTGAGAACAGCTGTACTTAATCCCTAAAGATTCTGATCCTCAAATTTTTTTAGAAATATATATATTTTTTTCCTTATTGTGTGTCGTCCTCAAAATGTTTTAGCCATTTTTTGTTTGTCATTATGTCAATTCCATATGGTTTACAACTTAACCATTTTTTTTTTTGCGAGGCTGGTTATATTTTTCCATTATTATTTGTAAATTGTCATTTTGGCTGCGTTAAGTTTTTTGTTTTTGTAAACACTCTTGAGAGAGTTAAACTTTCTGCTTGACTGCTATATTAAACTCCCTTGTTTCTTTTGGTATAAGGGCACCCTTGGGGCGAAACTAAACATGGTTGGACAATCAATCAAACAATCAAACAAGCCCGAGTCTTCCACCAACATACTTCATGCACAAATTCCACTTGGTATAAATATATATATATGGAAATATTTTGATGATCGATAAACTCATTTTTTGAAGGGGAGGGGGTACCAGGCCACTCACTCATCAGCTGAGTAATGGTCTCATAGCGACGTAACCTATCCACTGATGGGTCTAGAGTTCAAAGTACAGACCCAGTAGAAATTATTATATTCTGAGTGGCAGTTTTTTTCTGGATCAGTCACGACTTCCTGTTGGTCCAACAACCCTGTTTTCTCCCCCCACTTAACCTAGCAAAACCACCTTAGAAGTGAAAGGATCTTGAATGCATTGAATCATCAGTCAACAAAACTTTTTTTCTACAACCTTACCACCACAAGAGTCCCTCAAAAATTGCAGTTACAAGTGAGTTTTTGTCATCGTATTAATAAAGTGCCTCCAACATTTTCATTTTTAACGTCAAAATGCACTGTGTGATTTGCTATAAGTGCATATGTAACAAAAATATATATCTCATGGGACCAGCTTTTAGTGCTACATAAGTAAAACAATCATGACATATTAACGCATTTGGGGAGAAATATACTAGTAGATATAACTGAATATAGGGCAAAATGATCTGCTTGTATTTATATGTGGGGCGAAACATTTTTATTATGTTAGTCATGGGAAATGTATTATTCTATTTGTGGGTGATATATATATATATTTTGTTTTTTTGTAAATATATGGTAATTAAATATATCTATTTGAGGTTTCATTTAAATTTTTAAAATAACATTCATTGGGCATTGCTTTGATAACTGATTTTTATATATCATAAAAGCTTTTAGGTTTATCATAAAAGCTTTAAGGTTTATCATAAAAGCTTTTAGGTTTATCATAGAAGCTTTTAGGTTTATCATAAAAGCTTTTAGGATTATCATAAAAAAACTTTTAGGTTTATCATAAAAGCTTTTAGGATTATCTTAAAAGCTTTTAGGATTATCATAAAAGCTCATAAAAGCTTTTGGGTTTATCATAAAAGCTTTTGGGTTTATCATAAAAGCTTTGAGGTTTATCATAAAAGCTTTTAGGTTTATCATAAAAGCTTTTAGGTTTATCATAAAAGCTTTTAGGATTATCATAAAAGCTTTTAGGTTTATCATAAAAGCTTTTAGGATTATCATAAAAGCTTTTAGGTTTATCATAAAAGCTTTTAGGTTTATCATAAAAGCTACCATTGAACATATCCAGTATCAACAAGGTCATTTTACTTTTTTCGGGGATATTTATTTTTTGTTTGTGTCTGAGTGAAGCTCAAATGCTGATTATTATTGGGAAATATAAGTCCAGCGAAATTCTGTCAGTACTGATGCATGATTGTTTCAGAACAACTTTGAGTATCAGTACACCAAAAATCATTTTGATCTTGACCAAAAATGGCTTTAATGTATTTATTTTTTGTTTGTGTCTGAGTGAAGCTCAAATGCTGATTATTATTGGGAAATATAAGTCCAGCGAAATTCTGTCAGTACTGATGCATGATTGTTTCAGAACAACTTTGAGTATCAGTACACCAAAAATCATTTTGATCTTGACCAAAAATGGCTTTAATCGATATGCTGTAGAACAACTTCCCATCAATGTGATTTGCCAATCATATCTTCTCTGCCAAAACTCCTGATGTTCTAGAACAAATTCTTCCCATCAATGGGAAGGCTCTGGTTGGTCAATCATATCAAATCTGTCTCTTATCATTTTGTCTCTTATCTCTTATCATGCTTTTCTGGCGTACATCATTCATACGAATGGACGCGCCATTAAGCTAAAACAACCATCTTATCATGAGTCCATATGTTCTAAAACAACTTCTTCCCATTGATCGGACAGGTCTGGTTGCCCCGGTTGGACAATTATTACAAATTTCTTTCTATCATAAGTCAAAAATGTTCTTCCTGCCAGTGTGATTGTTCCGATCACGGTATGCAATTGACGCAGCCAAAGATTTTTGTTCTGCAACAACTTTTCTGGAAATAACCTAGAGTGGCTTAAAACGTCTATCAGTCTTTTAACATTTCTGCCCCCTTTTGCTGGAAAGCCATTCCAATCCTGAACATGTTATGTACGTTTGCTATTTAAATTTAGATCTGGTTTTATGGACGACACTTGACCATTAATAATATTGTGCACATGTATTATCAAATGGGTATATTTATTAAAGTCTCAACTGGCTAAAATGATCGGTTCTTTTTTTTCTTGGTGCAAAACGGGCCCGGGCGTGGCCTTGAATGTCTCAAAACATTTTAGAACTGTAGGCCTGGCCACGATGCGACAACAGAGGGGCCACATTGCAATCGTTTTCTCGCATGATCGCCTGTAGACCTGGTTAAGATAGACTTCATCCGCAATATTTTGAGTGAATTGAAGTTAAATTTTGATACGGCCACACGGCGTGGTATTGAATAAGGCGGTGCGGCCGTATCAGAATAAATTCAATCCACTCAACATATTGCGGACTAAGATTGGCCTGTAGGACTAGGGTAACTTCTAATTCTAGATTGGGGAGGACGAATATAAATGAAATAAATTCCCGGAAACACAAGATTAGATTCAAACAGTTTCGTTGATTTTTATTTCCATGCAAGATTGTCTATCGAATGTCTTACAGGTATTGGGAATTCATTGATCTTGAAAACCAACTTCGCCTGAACTGTCTGGAGACAACATGGTCGGTAATCCGGCCATGTGTTCGCTGATAGATAGATCTTTAACGGGACTGTAAGGGATTCGTTCAAACATTGATTTAAATCGACGTGGCATAATTTTCCGAATGATAATTATCGAACCAGCGATGGATATAACCACGAACGCACCAAAAGCTGCCCCAAACCAAAACGATATCTCGAAGTCTTTAACTGACAATGACATCATGTTAAGTTTTCCCTCTATGGTAGTTAATGGCAAAGTTTGGTTAAATCTCTTCCAGCCATGCCAATTTTCCGAAATCGGTGGATATTTCGTCCGGTAGTGATATTCGTACGGAGAATCTGTCACGTTTTCGGTTTTCCTTCTGTCTTCATTTTGTATGCGTCTTACTTCCGAATGGAATTTTTCGAGAAAATAAGTGATATTTCCAGAGTTATCGAACCTCTTAGGAACGGAGTCCTTACTCGGTGTTGGGGACTCAGTGTTTCTTGTGGTTGCATGAGTGGTTGTAAGAGTTTTTGTGCTTGCTGTGGCTGCATGAGTGGGTTCACGGACAGAACTGCTGCGTTGAACGGCAACTGTTTCTCCGTTGGCTGCGTAGAGACCGCTGCAGGATTGTTGTATTAAAGAGAACAGAAATAGGCGTATAAAAAGAACGCACCTTGCCATTAGTACGATTCTATCCACCCTCTGTGCTTTAAAGCAATATGTATGCCCGTGTACACGGCATGCACTCAAATGACATCCGTTTCTGCAATTTGAAGCGTCAAGTTTATAAGAATTAACGTCGATAGCGTGACGTCATTTAATAACGCCATCATTGAAACGTCATTGATTTCCATTATTGAACGTCATCGGGTACATCCCATACTCTTTCGGCTTAGAAGATGCTTTCAACGACGTTGTTCGAATTTGATAGGGCCTCGGTGGTTCAGTGGCTTAGAGTGATCGTCCCTCAGTCCCACACAGACCTTTCATTGATGCGGAAGCTTGTTCAAATCCCACTTAGACCAATTAAAAATTGAAAAATTTATGAATGGATTTTTCACTCGACCGTTGAAGAGTTGCCAGATACTCGCCGAAGGTAGGGGGTTTCCTTCGGGCAATGGGCCCGGTCTCCTCCCCAACTAAACCGTATAATCATATAAGTGAAATAATCTTGATTGCGGCGTAAAACATTAATCAATCAATCGAATTTTATAGCTTAGACGTCATTTCTATGTTGCAGGCGCTGTAACACATTGCGTCGTAGACAAAATGAGCACGATTTCAACGTCAGATTGATCTAAAAACTCAATGAAGCGTCATTTTACGAACGTCTTAAACAGTGTCCACAACAAAGTTTGTTTTTCAAGGCATATAAAGAGGACATGGAACTCGCTTTAAAGAATCCGAAATTATTTTTAATGCTCAAATCACCCATATTCATGCTGGGGTATATAGGTTCGGAAAATAAACCGTTTAACCAAAGAATGTTTTGCAAACGAATTTAACTATGTATTCGCCAAAAGTTGTAAATCTGGGGATTCTGGTAGGAAACTACGTACATACGGTCTTGCCAAGCCTTGTGTATCTACCCCTGAGTATTTGTCTTCAGTCACCGTTCACTCAGTATACCCTTTCCTCACTAAGGTTAAGTTGTAACTCTCTAGAAATTGATTGATGCTTTACGCCGCGCTCTAGATTTTTTCACATATATGGCGGCGTTGCCGGGTTAAGTGGGGGAGGAAACCGGGTTCATTGTCCAGAGGAAACCCCCGACCTTCGGCGAGTACCTGGCAACTCGTCCACTCAGAAATTCTAGAAATTGAAGCAGGCAGATATAAAACAAACAGATAGGACATTCAATTTCTGAAGATGATTGATTGTTTGGGGTTTTACGCCACGCTCAAGATTATTTCACTTATATGGCAGCGTTGCCAGTTTTATTGTGGGAGGAAACCGGGCTCTATGCCGGGAGGAAACCGACGACCTTCCGGTGGTAACTGGTAACCATCCAACATAGGTGGTTCGAGTGAAAACCCAATTTTTTTTTGGGGGGGGGGGGACTGAGTGGGATTCGAACCCGCGACCCATTGGTGGAAGACTGTTCGGATTGAGCGTCCAACACTTTACCTACTGAGCCACGGAGGCCAACGGTCTGAAGATGAAGGTGTGCATGTTAATTGTGCTAAATATTTGACCACGTTTATCAGCGAGCCTCTTTCCTTCAAGTGTGTATGTTTCCCACAAGATAACTACGGATCTGATCTTAGCCATAGTTTACCTGCATCGTCTCCCTCTCCCAAAATTATCTCCGCGTGTCCGTCAGCTGCTGATGATGGCCTATCTGTCAGAAAATGTCTTACATCATCATCGCAGATATTTCGGACTACTGCACTGGGCCACCCTAAGCGTAACTTCAAGTACTGCAATATTTGACTTGTTCATCTTCAGAGTAAACAATGTAAGAAAATATACCATAACGGTTCCTCTCGGTTACAATACTTATCTATATGGCGTCCATCAGAGAATGTCAACATTGCCTGTGCGTTTTGTACCCTTTATTACATTTCTATTGTCACCTGCAGCAACATGCCCTTTGGGTAAATATATATATATTAATGTCGACCATATAAAGATATATATTTATAAAATATTTGTGATCGTAAAGATATATATATGTTCATGTCGACCATATATAGATATATACATTAAATTTAACGTCGTCTTAAATGACCGACCGGCCCCCTTTTGTCTCCACTGTCCTTATTATTCTAAACAGAGAGGTAAATTTTCGCAATTGAGAGGGGAAAGCATGTGGTCCCGATTGTCTCATTATATGTTAGTCCGGGTATCTGACTCCAAAGTTACTATTTTTTTATACGGGCGGCCGTATTTTGGAATGAAAATAGCCATTTCGGAGTCAGAAACCCGGACTACTTATATGTGTCACCTACAATTGTTGTTTTTTCTCACTTTCGCATCAGACGTTCATTTTGGGAAATAGAACGTACATGAACACACTGGTCAGAACGGGCCACATTTGAAAGGGTCACAATAAAAGCCTGCAAAGAAAAATATTTTATTGGCTCTTTTTTGCATGACTGCTTACAATGTTATAGGGCCTACAGGGCCGACGAAACCGGTTATCCGATAGACAAAACGAGACAGACACGCAATAATCCCATCTTAATTGGGGAGGGGAGAGATTCAAACATTTTCGGTCCAGAAACGAGTGCAAATCAAGACAGAACTATTTTTTTATGTCTTTACAAGCTTATAATAATATTTTACGAATACATTATAGCTAGAGTTGAACCTTGAAAGAGATAACTTCATTCAACTTCTGGAACTCCATGGCAGAAATTGTTTTTTGAACACCGGTCATTCAGTTTGGAAGATATATATAGTGTTTTTCAGTGGCTTTGGAAGGGGGTTCGTGTCAGGAACCATCAAACATGAGTACATCGACCCCAAATAAAATACTGTTCAAAACGATATTATTATTATAAATAGGAGAAATGTTATTGAGCAATAGAAATACATTACCCGCAAACGACATACTTAAGACAAGTGTAAGATTGTACAGTGCAGTTGTCTATGCATGTACTATGTATGTCGGTAACTAAAGATGTATGCCGGGTATAATTATCTCTTGACTTGTAACAATGCGACTCAAGCTAGGAAGATTTAAACAAACAAACAAAAAAGGAGCTAAGATAATGTATTTTATGTAGGTTTAAAATGACGATCTAATGTATATGCATTCATGGGATATAAACACATTAATTAGACCGACTCCCCTTAGCGACCTTTTTTATTTGTTATATCTTTTCGTTTCCGAACAACGATTACACCTCTATAGTTATTTACTACTCCCACAATTTATAAGTACATGTACTATTATTACATCCATTGTCAGAGAAAACCTCGGGCGATTGATGCCCTGGGGCAATCACCTGGATTTACACTATATGTATACATTCTAGGACCGTCCTTGAATAATTAAACTGCGTTAATAGATAGCCTCCGGGGAATACACAACATATAGTCTGGGTTCTTAGATCCCCGTTTATGCAATCAGGGAATTTAGATTAAGAGCGTAATCCACTTTTCACAGTGAAGGCTGTTGTACGAAAATGACTCTAATGGGAATGCTTCGTCGACCTTAAAATTTAAAAACTGGCTACCCCTTCATTGAAAAAAATGAGCATGAAATATGATATTTTATTTCTTTTTTTAAAAACAAGGTTCTCACGTAACATCTTTGTTCAATAAAAAGGGTAAATCTATTCCGTCGTATCGGTATAAGCAATTTTTATTATTTTTATTTAATTTTATAGGTCTGTCCTTCAGATTTCATGTAAGCCTTGCTATGCATTATCTCTTTTTGAAAAGACGAATTCGGATAAAAGACATGTATGTTTATTATTCGAGCATCAGACGTTACGTCAACATTTTGACATCTCATAAACGAAGTAATTATTATATGGCACGAAGTGTAATTTTAAAATAACTTGGATCCTTGGAGAACATCATAAGTATCTTGCGCTTTCCTTGCCTCCCTGAATCAATTTTCCCACGGCCAGGTGCTTGGCGAATTACTGACACAATTGCTAATCCGCCCAAGGCCGACGAATTTTTTCTAGAACTGTGAAATGACGAAGCTATTTAATTAATTTAGGAAAAATAAACGGACCATTAAATCACTGTTTATGTCTCCATAAATTTCTCCATGGGCGAAGAAACTATAATTTTGGTAGAGTTTAACAAGGAATTTTAAGTCAAAACACAGTCAGCTGGATGAATGGAAGCGTTTCTCGTGATCTGACAGGTCTCGATTGTTTTTGTTGTTTACTGAAGCACGTGTCGTTTGTTTACACGGAAATCAATGTATACTGACATGCGCTGTCACCTTTCTCCTTAAACGGTCTGCGAAAAAGCTTCAGTCGGAATGCCCAAACATGGCGCTGACTGTGGGGTCATCCGAGTTAGCGAAACAACCCAAGGAAAGATGCGATTTCTCTCTGACAGATATAGTGAAACTTTTTAATAGCCCCATAAACGAAGAACAAGCATGGGCTGTATGTTATCAATGCATTCAACATTTTATTTCGGACTTAACTGTAGACGAATTATGCGATTTTTGTGAGCACGGCTGTTCGGCTCTGAGAATCCTCCGAGATGGGACGGTGTCTTTTGACAGTTCGGCCGTGGGAACTCTGGCGATGGCTACCGGTAAAAAAGGTATGTCTCCCAACGTTCAACGTTTATTTGTACTATGTTGTGATGGTGCACGAGCAATACAGCATTTAGCCTGGACAGGTCGTTCAATATGGGTGACTTATTTCTACTTCTTCGTTTTGAGGTTTGAGAAGGAGATAAAGCGAAAGTCCCACTTGCTCCCACTTGTCTTAAACATGTTTGAATGTTTCTGTCACTGTTACACTCACAGTGTCACTCTCAGCCAGTTATGCAACATGTAATAATACATTGTCATACATACTATTAACTAGTTGGAAAACTCTATAGCCAAACTCCCAAAGTACATTACCTGACCGGCAAAGTAAGTAAACCAGGATAGCGACACATGAGTGCAGCTAAAAGTACATGTGAAATGATGTATGTATTACCATAAGTTCGGTAAAATTGAACTAATGGTGTGCTGGTCATTAGTGTTGGAAAGGGTAATAATAATAAGTTGAAACTCAGAGAATCACCACATTTAAATTTTTTGTAATTTTACCTAATTCAAGCCACACAACCATCATTATTATCCCTCGTAGAAGTTTCTCTGCAATCTGATTGGTCAATTTGCTATCCGATAAATACTCATATCGGGTGTCCTAGCACACCCCATACGCCCGATACCGGTACGATAAAACAGTGTTTTGTGATGTCTTTTCGTTTTGATGACGTAGGGTGTGCTCGCATGCATCAGGTCACCTTTTTGCAACTAAAATATTGTGGGTGACGGGCGTACATTATTCTAAGAGTAACATTGTTTGGTGACGTTGTAGGGCGTCTATCAGGTTACCTTTGCAACTATTTGGTGTGTGTGCGATTGAATTAATGAGCGATTTTGTGGCTGATTCTATGTAAAAGTAAAGCTCTTTGAGATAAAAAAATCGTTGTGAACGAAGTATTTACATTGTCAGCTTGGTCACCGTCAGTCATAGTGCACGCTTACCATGTAAATACTTCGTATCTCCTCTGAGTCGTCACCACGAACCATGATAACTATTAAAACTACTAGCCAAGAAATGGGCTGTGCTGGATTTTATTCCCTTTGGTAGTCACAACCCAGATTACTTGCACAATGAAAATTTATATTTTGTTTTCTATCCGCCCTTAAAATATGGCAGTGCACATTTCTAAACAAATAAATTGGAATATTTAATAGAATCTTTCGGCAATATTTTTCAATTTGCTCTAAGTATGTTCCTTGTAGAACATGTACTTTACATGTACTTGTCTGACCAAAAAGAAAATTTAAATTTTGGGCGCACCATATACAGAATTCAATGCTACATTTACAGATGGTTACGAAAGCTAATAAGCTCTGTGACATATGACGTCAAACACAACCTCTGTTGTGTACGTACCCTCAGAGTGGCGACATAATACACAATCTCTGCTGTATCTTCATGGTACTTTGTACACTTCAGGGGTTGTTTACGACATCACTTTTGATGAGATTTGCTGAGTAGCTACGTACAAATACCGAGAAAAATGTATGAATTTTAATACTTCCACCATCCTTTTTTCGACTTCCAGGGAACTAACGCGAAGGTTCTTTCATTTCAACTTATTTTTTTCAAATATATACATCTATTCCTTATACAAACACAAACCAGTTAATAATGTTCTGTTCATAAATCCTTTAAAGGGAACTGTTTTGCCTACCTTTTATTGGATGCTTGTAGTGGCTGTGGGCAGTCGAAACTTAAGTTACATTTGCCTGACTTTCAGTTTGACATTTTCCACCATGAATGGTTGATTCACGTGGGCCGTCTATTTGTGACCTTGGTCTGATTTGAGTTTCTCCGTAAGCCCACGCTGCTTATTTTTTCCCATATACATGTAAGCGATTATAAATCTTCTGGTTGATGATGACACTTTATTTACGCATCTTCTAACAAGTTCGTTGTAGTTTTTGTAGCATAAACTCTACTAACAATGTTCATGTGAAACATTCGGGGACAAATACTCCGGGCCAATTCCTATATTTGGGATTGATGAGATTAGATTATTATTCTGAAACCGACAAAGCGCATGCATGTCTTTTAAACAAACCAAACTGTCAGTTCACTCAGAAATCAATTTGTAATGGTGTGATTTTTTTTCTCTAGGGTGCAAATGTCAAGGAATGTACATGTATGCTACATTCTCAGCGCCATAGACTAAGAGGTTGATTTTCAGACTAGCGAAACTATGTACAGGTGCATCCCAATCAATCATTTAGTTCACGGCTCCTTCAAGAAAAAAATTCTTGGAAAGTATCTTTTGATTAGAAAGACATCAGAATCCTCTAGCCAATGGAGAACAGTGTGTTTACCGACAAAAAGTGAGCATTTCAGAGATGTGTTTGCTGTGATCACTGATCAGCGAACTAAATGATAAATTGGGATGCCCAGAGAATTTTGACCAGTTACATGTATACATGTTGCTTGAAGTCAAAGAAATCTGAGAAAAATGAAGTGATTGTTAAAGTTTGCCTGTTTGTCATCAGTCCCACATTTATAAGCCAATGGACCTGACCCGGCTCATTTTTCCACAAACACTTTCAAAAACACAAAGTTGAAAAAGTTTATTAGAACGTAGAGAAGTTAGAAATTGTAATAGTGATCAATCTACATGTATGGGAATCTCTTTGTAAATATAGTTTCGTCATGCTGTTATGATCTTCTCTAATATATTAAAAATATAAATAGCAAAATCTTCTCAATGCTTGAAGATTTATGAATCATATTTAAATGTGCTCACAACTTTGTCAATATATTATAAAGTATTCCAGAAATTTCTACTGAGTAATGCCAAATTCTTGTCTACATGTATCTTCATCTTGATGAAATATCATGGGTTTTGGTTTATTACTACAACTTATGATTGGATATAAAGGTCTAAATGACATATCCCCCTTTTTAACTCATTTAGAAACTTGGCATGGTTATTTTAGTCAAGACGATTTTTCCCCTTGCCTGTGTGTTGAGGCAGCACATCTTCATGATGGGTTGAAATGATGACGAGAGCGTTCAAAAGTCGAGTTTGATGTCAAATACGATGATATTGTGATTGGTGACGGAAAATATGCTGATTGTCCATTACATTTTTTTTATGCCCTTTGACCGTATAGGAAGCTTGTTTGTTGGAGCATTATGTTTTTTAAATATGTATTTAGTCAACTCATAGTTACAGATACAGTTACATGTACCTTGACATTTATCCTATAGATAATAACGTACACATAATTACATCATCATCGTAGGTACTGCAAGGCTGGCTTCAACGTTTTTTCTTGACCCATCCAATCTTGGTGTATCTCAACTTTTTTTTTTGTAACAGTAATTGTGGTAATTATGATAAAAATGTATGTAAACAGGTCAAGGTCAACAACAAAGAATTCCCCGACCCATAACAAACAGGGGGTTTTCCAAAGTAATTGATCAGGTCAATTTCTGCTCAAATTATCACACATTTTCGATTGACTTGGTAAAATGGAACTTAGACTTTTTAATCATTTTTCCCTTGATCGCCATGGTGATGGGGCCTCTGTGGTTCATTCTGCACACAGCCTTCTCATTGATGAGTTCCGAGTTTCAAATCACCCTTGGTGAAAAGAAAAATTGAAAAAATTCTGAAGGTGATTTTCTGTCTATTACCTTTATGGAAGAGTTGCCGAAGCCCTGGGTAACATCTAAATAATAAGCCGGAATTCCTCACCAACTAAACTTGACCACACCGCCATACGTGTGTAAAAGAAATCATCTTAAGTGCAGAGTAAAACATCAATCAATCAATCTATTACTCTACATACATGTATATATTTGATACATTTCACTGTTTGCAATACCTACAAACAAATTTTGTTTGTTTGAATTTATAGTCCCTCCATGGTGCAAATTTTAGTGAAAGCTGATATACATGTAGCGGATGCTCAAAGCCTCAGTGTGATGACAAAATGACGCTACATTGAGTTTTGGGATCAATCTGACGGCCAAATTTTGTAATTTTGTCTATGAACCAATGTGAGAGAGGTGTGTCACAGTGCTGCAACAGAGAAATGACATCAATGCCATACTATTCGAACGTCATGAAAAACATATTCTAAACCAAAGTTATTTTTGTGATCAATATCTGTATGAAGTTGAAAAAAAAAATCTTTTTGCATACATATTTTGTTTGTATTAAAATGGTTATTGCCAGTGTTGGAAAAGAGTACTGGGAATCCATCTAAAGCTTATTGACAATGCCGTTCATATGTACATGTAATTTAATGAAATACAATATCCTTTCAGCTTAGTATGATGTTTTTATGACGTTTTTCGAAGTTTTCTTGTACTTTGGGTTCCAAAGTTGGATAAATATATTTATTTTCTTCTGTTGTTTTACAGGTAAAATGGCCTCAAAAGATTGCCCTCCAAAAAGAAAGGTAAAGATTTTTATCTGTTAATTCTGTGAAAATTGTTTATTTATCTCATGCATTGTACATGACTGGGATAGAACAAGTCTACCAGACTTTATTCCCGCCGACCAGTACTCATTGTTTTTACCCATCTATACTGTATTTATATGAAAGGTGAATAAAATTCAATTCAAAAATATGTACATTTATGCATGATACAATTCCACCTGCCTAATTCCCAACTAATGCTAAGCTCAAATCATCATGCTTTCATTATGACCAAAACCCTGTCTTACAAGGCTTGCGTAAGTTTATGTGAGAGTATTCGAGAAATCTTGGCTCTGCCGAGTTCCCCCCCCCCCCCCCCCCCCCCCATATTCATAAAAAGCAACCAGACACATTACCAGCCATATAATACCAGTTGCCGTTAGGTACCGATACTCAGTGTTAATGTGGTAGGTACATTGTAATTCTGTGTTAAAACTACATAGAAAGAATTTTGGGGGGAACCAAAACTTTCACTTTCTTTTCCCTTGATCATATTAGGTTCAATCCTGGTCTATTCAGAAAGTCATTTTTACCTAGTTTGACAATGTTATTTACACTCTAGCAGATATGTTTTATCATTCTCATTTGGGCCATTTATTTGTTTATCAACACTAAAACACACTGGCACAGGGAAAGTCTTCTTGGCTAAAATAACCACTGGGAAAAGTTTTTAATTGTGTTAAAAAGTGGGTTATGTCATTCAAACCTTTCTTTTATTTACATGCATATTTTTTTCCTGTTTTTCTAATTGCACAATTAATGCACCTCTGTCTTAAACGACTGTATGATAATTGATGGCCTTGCAAGAGTACGATAATTGAGGATAAAACCATCGCGAGACTATAGAGTCACATGTGTTCAACTACACGTACTAAATTATATGCTAACCACTGACCATGTGTTTAAAATTACATTGACCTACAGTCCGCTTTAGTCTCCTTAATTGATTACTATTATACTGGTCTAAAATTAAGGACACAAATTACATATTTTCAAGGCCACATATAACTTTCACCGTTCACATATTGGGAAGGTGTTGGCAAGATCACTGGTTCTTTCCACTAATAAAGCGTTAAATGACGAGTTTGATATGTTTTTTGAATACATTTGCAGCTGATATTAAAGTTTACTTTTAGGTTAGAATTTCTAATAGAAGCTTCAGAGCGCGGCATTACACTCTTACAGCCTAGTCGATCGTTTGGTTGTCTTCTGTATTTTTTGCCCTGATCACATAATGTAGAAATAAACTAAAAAATGTCGACTCTTTACAGTTTATCAGATAGATGAATAGAAGTAACTCTTTCACAACTCACTACAGTAGGGTTGATCCATGTTGGACTATGTTTACATTAACCCGTCTGTCAGACAGTGAACAATGTACTACAGAATTCACAATAATTGCTCGTTAATTGTACATTTTTCACTGAAAATTTACCTACCACCTTTCATCCAAAGTCAATCAAATATTTATTCAGTAAAATTTTTTAGAAAAAATGTAAACAATTCTTAACAAACAGTTACTTTTATATCCAGATTTTTTTCTGTCAAGACCCCCACTAGTAGCTAATCATTTCAAGATTTGTTTATATTTTAAACATTATTGTTAAATATTTCACTATTAACTCAAGAGGTTTATGGATTGCAACTTCTGTTTATTTGTAAAGCGACGTTTCGGTCCAGATTCTAGTACCGTTTTCATAATATTGATCAATCTAATTGCAGGCTGTGGAGACATTGGGTATGTCTTTATTCGAAGCTTTAGACTATGGCCTCAAAGAGCATGAAGAGAGACCTCTTAGTCCAAGTTTAGAGAGCCTTATAGAACTTCTTACCACAGGGCAATATTGTGAGAATCAGGACGATAACTGTCAGAACACCGACGACGAAGGAATAGAACACGATCACGGAGACGAGGACGAGGATTTCAATAAATCAGAACACACTAGTCTCATTGTAAAGGTACGTGATGATTATTATAATTATATTTATGATCACTAAAACACACGGGCTCAGGGAAAATCTACTTATGAACACTAAACACACAGGCACAGGGAAAATCTACTTATGAACACTAAAACACACGGGCACAGGGAAAATCTACTTATGAACACTAAAAGACACAGGCACAGGGAAAATCTACTTATGAACACTAAAACACACGGGCACAGGGAAAATCTACTTATGAACACTAAAACACACGGGCACAGGGAAAATCTACTTATGAACACTAAAAGACACGGGCACAGGGAAAATCTACTTATGAACACTAAAACACATGGGCACAGGGAAAATTTTCTTCACTAAAACAACCAAATTTAGAATTTTTAATGTCCTTTTCAGCCTTCAATGTGTAAAATTATTTGTCAAATGTTAGACACAAGGAAACTTTACTTTTGATTTTTTTCAATTCTTGCTAAAAACTTTATATTCTACTCATTTTGAGAAATATATTGGGTGACCCAAAAAAATAAAATGTTACTAAATTTAATTTTATATAATGGCAAAAGTTGGCTGTCCAATATTCTATGGCACATGATATGTTTTTTATAATTTTCTGATGATATTTTTTTTCACTTAAAATTATTTCACCTTAACATCACAGCACTGTTGACAGGAGAATTCTCACGATACTTGCAATCCTTAAAGGGACATGTTAGGAACCAGCGACACATAAAACGTTAAAATGTGTGCTATTCGACTGACTATTGATATAAAAGATGAGGTTTCCACATAGCCATTGCTAAATTTCCTAGCCCCTACTGACCTCTGGATAGGCGATTTTGTTTGGGAATTGCTTTGTCCGCTTTGATGTGGTTAGGTGCACGGTATGGACCCATTGTGGCTGCGCATGTGGTGCTTTTTAGACTGTTTGTTTACTGACTGTCAGACAAAAAACAATGGTAGCTGGGAATTTCCTTAATAACTCTTTACATGTACATGTACATTTTGGGTGGAAAGTACATTCCATGATATGGTTTCATTTCCCTTAATAATCCCTTAATAATGGTAAGATTTTAATTTTTACCAATTACCGAAATCTCGTTAAGGCTTTTCCACGTAAGACATCCTTGACAACCAAATATAGTTAACATAGTACATGGCGCTCTCGCACTACACACGATTCAACATGGATACCGCCATTTTGACAATTTTTAGCTGATACATTCTCAGCCTAACTGTCATATTTTCAAAATTTGTTCAGAATAATAAAAAAAAGACACAAAAATCTTCCATCAGGCATTGATTGAAAGCATAAAGTATGTACAGTAGATCTGCATTAGTTTCAATCCAATATTCAAATTACCCAGACACAAAACCATCACTATGTAGGCTACTTCCTAGCTGTTAGTCTAGCATAAGAAGATCGTTTTGATTGACTAAAAAAAAAGAAACTGGGTCCTTCGACCAATAGACCCTTTTGGCTTAGAATGACGTTTTTATGAAGTTGTTTGAATTGTATGGCATTGACTTCATTTCTCTTTTGCATTACGTCATAAACGAAATAATCACGATTCTGACGTCAGATTGATCCAAAATCTTAGTTTAGTGTCATTTTGCCATACAACGAGGCTTTTGCGGAATCATCAATCCTTAAGCCGAAAGGGTCTATAGATATCCGATTGACAACGAAATAATCTTGAGTGCGTCGCTAAACACCAAGCTACCATAGATAAACCATGGTAACCTTCTAGTCACACATTTTCTTACAGCTCTGTGTGGATCGTCTGTCATATACCCAGAATGCCAGTCAACATTACAAAGCTGTTTGTAGAGCCCTGAATGCGGAGGCGTTGGAACTAGTCTCCTTCTTGGACAAAATGTCCACAACTGATCAGGTAAATTTCTGAATAAGTGGCTTACTTTTTCAGATTAATTTTGCCCACTTCTTTAGGGTAATTTTGCCCACTTTTTTAGATTAATTTTGCCCACTTCTTCAGATTAATTTTGCCCACTTCTTTTTGTTGATTTTGCTCACTTCTTTATGATAATTTTGCCCACTTCTTTAGGATAATTTTGCCCACTTCTTTTTGTTGATTTTTCTCACTTCTTTATGATAATTTTGCCCACTTCTTTAGGATAATTTTGGCAATTTCTATAGGTTGATTTCCCCACTTCTTTAGGTTAATTTTGCCCACTTCTTTAGGTTAATTTGGCCCACTTCTTTAGGTTAATTTTGCCCAATTTTCCAGATTAATTTTCCGCACTTCTTGAGGTTAATTTTGCCCACTTCTTAGGTTAATTTTGCCCACTTCTTTAGGGTAATTTTGCCCACTTCTTTAGAATCATTTCAAATTCTTCATAACTCTCAATATGCCACGCAGACCCTTTATCCCAAAATTGATTGATGTTTTACACCGCACCCAAGATTATTTCATTTATATGGTGGCCAGGCTTAGTTGTGGAGGAAACCGGGCTCATTGCCCGTAGGAAACCCTGACCTTCGCCGAGTACCTGGCAACTCTTCCACATACATGTATGGCGACCAAGTGAAAAATCCACTCTGAAATTTCCTTTATCCCAAAACCACACTGTTCTAGAGAATTGAGCAAACTGGATTTGATGCCAGTCCTCGTAGCGGAGCAGTTCTTCTCCCACAGAATATTGCCTTTTGATTGGTTGAAACCAGTCACATTGAGATCCTGTGTATTTCCATATTACCTCTCCTTGCTGATCAATCTTAGAAGGACAGCATGGTTTCGCATTGTGACGTCATGTCGAGATACTTGTCAGTCGCCTTTGCTCGAGTCCGACTAAATAGAAAATATCATTCCGAGTTCTCTATCTGCTATCTATTGACAATGCATTTTGAGAAAGAAGAGCTAAATATTAAACAATTGAATGATCTTAAGTCGGATAAATTTGTTACAGGGATTGATTAAGAGGGGATATTATTAGCGAGTCGGAGAATATTTATCATAACTTTCAACATTATTTCAGTCATATCATAAGTATTTGGAAATAAGTATATTCAGTAAACAGTATATTCGTTCGGCTATCACCTCGCCCAATATTTTCGTCTACTGACCCCATATGTTGGTACCCCTCCTCCTCCTCAAACAAACTTTGTAACTAATATTTTGAAAAATTATTTATACACAATTAAGCTAAGACATGCAAATGTGGGATATTAATGTGATTTGATCTTGATGATTAAGGGTTTAATACCGCCGTAGCGGTGTTTGTTGCGTAACCCGATACCGGTGAACGTTGGTTCATACCGAGTCAAACCACGAGAATGCGCAGCATTCGAGGGGTTTGACGAGGTGCGAACCAACGTTCAGCGGTATCGGGTTACGCATTAAACAAGGTATTAAAGTCGATTCTACCCCGATAATTGAGAAAAATGAGGAAAGAGTGACCTGTTGTTGATTGCCGTTCCTTTTCCCTCCCTCGGGACAGAGTGGGAACTTTTAACCAATCAACGATAAGCTTTGGTCACGTGCAACGGTTGACCCAGATATTTTGAAGCAGAATGACATAATGTCACTATGGCTACCGCTTTGACAGGCTGGGTTGCTGACGACGCTATCGGGGGAAATGCTGTGAAATCAACCCTTTGATGATTGTATACGTTCATGACAGCCCAGTTTTCAATATAAAAGGACAGAATATAACCACACTCACAACATTATCAGGTTAAATCCTGTATTTTGTATGATAACAAGCAAAAGATCACTTCTTCCGGGGGAGGTAAACCTACCAGCCGATGCTGCACTACAGACTCGATGTCGTTTGAAAAGTCATCTCTACTTAACATGTATATTTGCACACGGCACGCACATGCAGGAGGGGTAGAATATAAAATTAATAGCTCTAACTAAAAAAAATAACTGTATTATAAATATTTGTTTTCCCTTCAGAAGCTAACATTATGTCCTGGAGAAGAGCTTACTATTGATGAACTACAGAGGGGCGACTGGGTAAGAATCAGTCTCATTCGAATCTCAGTCGATAATTGTTTCTAATAAAATTAAGCTATCTGGCTGCAATATGGTTTTTAAAGCTATACAGTTTATAATGAAGGGGCATGGGTCAGAAGGGGCATGGGTCAGAAGGGGCATGGGTCAGAAGGGGCATGGGTCAGAAGGGGCATGGGCCAGAAGGGGCATGGGTCAGAAGGGGCATGGGTCAGAAGGGGCATGGGTCAGAAGGGGCATGGGTCAGAAGGGGCATGGGTCAGAAGGGGCATGGGTCAGAAGGGGCATGGGCCAGAAGGGGCATGGGTCAGGGGACCTCAGAGGGTCAGTTGGATAATCTCTTGTATCAACAGCAGCCCTCTATCAATTCCATTGATACCAATTCGAAGTTAGTTTTTATAAGCAACAAAAACCTTAAAATATAGTCTTACATTTTGGCTATTTGAAGTTTGTTTAGTGCAAGTTGATTTAAAAAGCATTTTAAATGCTCAACTTCCAATAATAATCATAATTTATGAGAAAAGATCTAAATTTTCTCAGCTTATGCCACTTTAGATCTCATGTTATGTTTCCTTTTTCACTAGTAGATGTTTTATACTTTATTTTTGTATTTCTGAGCATTTCTTGGCATATTCTGGAAAATTTGTGTGACCATTTTTCTTCATTATAATATTTAAATTAATGATAAAGAATTAAGACATCACCACGTAGTTAGTTGTTTGTGAACAACACAAGCTTTCGGCACGTAGGCCTGTACCGATGTTTTTGTCTACGTAGTGATGTCTTAATTCTTTATCATTAGTCTGGAACCAACGTTTAAAGAGAGTTTCAAACATTTCTAAATATTAAAACTGCCTTATTTTCTTTAGGCGAGGCTTTGGGTGCAGATTATGCGAGAGTTGAGACATGGTGTCAAATTAAAGAAGGTTGAGCATGATCACATGACGCCGGTGGAGTACGAACTGACACCATATGAGGTTCTGATGGAAGACATTAGATATAAACGTTACAACCTCAATAAAATCATGGTAAGATCATTAATATATCCCCCACCCTCTTTCAGGCTCCTGTCTAGAACACAGGCACTTGACACCATTGGAACATGCAATCTTTGCAAAATGTAAAGTATATCATGTTACACTAACTTAACCAGGGCTGCATTAAGACGTTTTTAATATGAATTTATTCTGTCCTCTACCACCCTGAAATCTATACATTACCTGCAACAACAACAATTACCTGACGTGAACTCGGTTGTACTCAAGGTGCAAGGGCATCCTACTGTGTCAGCTTTTCAAGAAGGAATGGGATTATCATAGGCTATTGGACTGCATACATGTAACTCATCATCTTTCCTGCAATTCTCTCTAATGACCGAATTTGTCTGGCCACATTTAGTGTATATCTCTTCTAATGGCTGAATCCTAATGAGGAAAAAAAGTGGCTGAATCTTTAGAAGAAATATGGTAATTAAAAAATAAATCTTTGCTAACTTAATTGAATCTAATGTTTGATAAATAAAGTATCCCTACAGAGTTCCATGTATGGGAGCGGAAACAGCAAACACCATTTATTAAAACTGACTAATCGGCCGATCCATACAGATCCATGTTGATTATTCGCACAATCATAGACATCTTGAGACAGAAAGTCACATTGAACAGTGTGATTCTTGATTAACTGATAGTTGATTTTACACATGTTAAGCTTTTGTACAATGTTGCTATTGACTTTACAGGTGAATGGAGATATTCCAGGTAGAGTGAAGAACGATGCCCATGATGTGATATTGGAATTTATTCGATCCAGACCACCTCTTACGCCCGTAAGTCTATACTGATGGCCTGTAAAATATCTCTTCAAGATTTTGTGGTTGGTGGCTCAATCAACAGAGCGCTATTGTCTCAGTCCGACTCAGACCTTCCATCATTGGGCCATGGGTTTGAATCCCTCTCAGTCCAAAAACAAATTTCTGTGTGAATGGTTATGAGTGGGTGTTTTTTTGATACCGGTTTTCTCCCCTAAAAGCATTCAGCTGAACAAATGTCCAGGTTAATGTAAAACCACAAACAATCAATGAAGATTCAGTGCTGTCGGATTACATCCTATGCATTAAGAACGTTTGGATAAAATTATGTCTATGATCTTTTGAACTGAACATCAGATTTAAGCCAAATATTGATATTGATACCAGAATATTTGTGGAGTTGTCTCAATGCGGTTTAGCTTACACGGGTTAACCATTTAGGTTTATTGATTATTGTTTTACGCGATACTCGACATTTTTTCATTGATATGGCTTGCCAGGTTTAGTGGTGGAGGAAACTAGGCTTTTTCCCCGGAGGAACCTTGTAACCTCTCAAGAGTACCAGGCAACTCTTCCACATACGATGATCAAGTGGAAAACTCACTCAGAATTTTTTTCCCATTTTATTAGGTCTAATTGTTTCGGATCCTTTTAAATGTTATCTTAAGCTCTTCAAGAAACATATTTACTGATTACCTAGGCTTCACTGACCTTTGACTATCCTGTTTCCATCGGTATTTGATCTCTATTATGTTTGGTTTCAAATTGATTCGCGATACCAAAAGCTAAATTAAAGATGTTTTTTTTAATTCTGAGTGGTACAAACTTTTCTGTCACAAGCTGAATTTGTTTGCAGGTTGGTGACCGCATCTTGAGTCAAGCCCCCATCAAGCCATTGAATGCAAGAGAAAAACTTCTGAATGAAATACGCAAAAAGCCCCAATTGAAACCAGTGGAACTGTCGAAACCTGGGCGACTTAGTAAGTTATTTAAGAGTTCTACAGTTTATTTTACTCTGTGTCAAATATTTTGCCAATAACTTGAGATTTTTTTCCCCTTAAGAAAGTAAATGTATCTGTATTCGAATATTTTGGAGAAACTGTTTTCAACAAAGGCCCAAAGTTTTGACTGGGCTTGAAAAAGTGGAGGGACACGCTATCATTTGGAAGGCGTTTAGCAAATAAAGTAGCAAATGCGATACACTTGTGGATGAAATTTAGCTGGGGATGAACAGGGGATTGTCATTAGATGTGTCTTCCAAAAATAGTTCCATCCATGTACCTGTACTCTGAAGAACGGTGAAAAGTTCGGCTCTCGATTGAAGCGCTGTGACATGGACCATCTGTGGGTTCTTACACCATGGACAATCTTCAGGCCTGTCATTAAGAATTGACTGCGAGAGTAACAATATGCCCCTCGCCCTCAAATAGTGGTATTTTCCGCAACTGACCCTTTATTCAGCAACACACAGCTCACCAGCGCGTCCTTTATTTCTTAATTAAATGACTGCGTTTTAAGAGGATCACCTTGAATAGTTTCCAGTTACTATTTAAGATGATCATGTGATGTGGAATAGTTGCGAGTTACTAGACAGGGCTGCAACTTACATCAAACAGTCATCAATCCAATTAGTTGAACTATTTCTGGTGCCCAGGTTTGAATTCCACTCACTCCTAAAAAGGGGAAATAATTCTGACTGAATTTTCACTTGCTGGATCTCCATATTTGTAATGATTGTCGAGTTTCCTTCAGCCAAAAAGCTTGATTGCCACTCCCCCTTGCACTAAACCCTACAGCTGGACCATATAAATGTAAGTTAAATAATCCAGAGTGTGGAGTAAAAAATAAATCAATTAACTGCACAGTGAAACCCCTTTAGACAGGTGTCTTTTTATCAAGGTTGTCTAACATGCATTGTAATACAACAGTTCAGGGTCTTGTTTCACAAAGCGGCGTAGCGTAAGTTTTCACGTAACTGCCATAGCAACCCATACTGTAGAGATACGTTAGTATGAAAGTTACGCAAAAAATGCATTTACGCCGTTTTGTGAAACAGGACCCTGGTTTATCAAGGTGTCGGTTTACATAGGTTTTATTGATTTTGTTGTATTTTTTTTTTTAGTGGAGAGTTCGAGGACGTCATTATTTGACAGTGACAGTGATGATGAAATTGATCACCCCCCAATTCACATCAAAACACTCATTAAGCCTGACATCTCCTTACTTCTGTCCAGTAGCTTTGAAGTGGAGGTAAGATCAGTTAGTTATCTTTGGGGACCGGTTATTCAAAGAATCGCTTTCCTGAAATCTGATTGGAAATTGGGAGTAATAGATAGATCTATAGATTATGCTGCTCTCAAGATTATTTCACTTATATGGCGGGGTTGTTAGATTAATTGGGGGAGGAGGCTGGGCTATTTGCCTGAAAGTACCAGGTAAGTCTGACCTTTTCTATTTTTCTTTGGACAACATGGGACTCGCACCTCATAGGTCCAAAGTGGGACTCGCACCTCATAGGTCCAAAGTGGGACTCGCACCTCACAGGTCCAAAGTGGGACTCGCACCTCATAGGTCCAAAGTGGGACTCGAACCCCATAGGTCCAAAGTGGGACTCGCACCTCATAGGTCCAAAGTGGGACTCGCACCTCATAGGTCCAAAGTGGGACTCGAACCCCATAGGTCTAAAGTGGGACTTGCACCTCACAGATGACACGTCTGTTTTGAATTTTAAGACTATTGCTCTGCTAACTTAGCAATAGATTGATTGATTGATGTTTTACGCCTCACTCAAGATTATTATACTGAGAAATGACGGCGTTACCAGGTTAAGTGGGGGAGGAAACGACCTTTGGCGAGTATCTGGTAACTCTTCCACATATGACTGAGTGAAAAAATCCACTCAGAAATTTTTCAATTTTTATTGGTCTGAATGGAAGGTCTGTGTGGGACTGAGGGACAGTCACTCGAACCAACTGGACCACCGAGGTCCCAGAAAGCAATAGAAGGTCAATGAAAAACAAATTGACATTGATGCTAATGAGAAATGATTAAGGTATCACCATGATTTTGTGGTGATGCTACAATCATTTCTCATTAGTATGGAACCCTACGTTCAAAGAGACCGTCAAACATTGATTCTGTATAAAATATAGATTGAGTCAGCAAATATGTACATAATGCAATAACCAGAATGTATATTCAAATTTGAGTTTTATCATTACTTTTATTTAAAGAGGCTCAAAGTTTCTGTGGTGCATGCAACCTGATTACCACCTCTTATAAAAAAGAGTGCGGCGAAAAACATCGATCAAATCTTCTGATAAAACTGCTAACGAATCGGTATAAATCATAATATACTTGATTGGACAACTTTCCTCAGTTAGTAATTAAAAAAAACTTTGTTAAATTTTATTTTAGGAAGAAGAGAAAGATATGACCTTTGACACTACTGATGAGGAAGATCTTACACGGACTCGGATAAGTCCGACCCCGATGTCACCGTTGTCACCTATCTCACCTTCACGTACCATCAATGTTAACAAGGCCTGGAGAGAAAAAGGTGAAATGATATTCAAAATCGGTCAGATCTTAAAAGCTCTGCAAATAGGGCCTGGGAGTGTCCCGAGAGATTTATCGGGTGCAATATCGGGCGGCGGATGACATTTTTTGATGACGTCATTCGGACATTAAAGGCTCCCCACAAGCCCAAGGACAGTGCCAGTGACAGGAAATTTGGGAAATTATCACGATACTCCCGCTCTCTATGGGCAGCAACCGGGGCGTCTGTGGCTCAGTAGGTAGAGCGTTGGACGCTCAATCCGAACAGCCTTCCACCAATGGGTCGCGGGTTCGAGTCCCAGTCAGTCCAAAAATTGAAAAATTTTCTGACTGGGTTCTCTCCCGAACGACCTATGTGGGATGGTTGCCAGTTACCACCGGAAGGTCGTGGGTTTCCTCCGGGCATAGAGCCCGGTTTCCTCCCACAATACAACTGACAACGCCGCCATATAAGTGAAATAATCTTGAGTGCGGCGTAAAACACCAATCAATCAATCAATCTATGGGAAGCACATTAATAACTTACTCTGAGCACGTGGGGTGGGGGAGGTCTTACAGCTGTTTGATAATAATAGACGTTAAAATCAATCAAATCAGCCGTTGACAAGGCTACATGGGTAAAGAACCTGGGTCCAGTTTCACAAAGCGATCTTTAATAGCTAAGTGTGATCTTAACTACCATGACAACCAATGCTAAAGGTATACGTTGCCATTGGTAATTAAGATTACCTTAAGCTAAGATCGCTTTGTGAAACTGGGCCCAGGTTCTGGTGAAAGCTTTAGGACAGTTTGTGATCAGGCTCTTCTCCTAGTCGATTGTTTGCTTGTTCGTATCACCCTGATTGATTATATGGAATAATTATTGAAGGTTTAGTGGTGGGCAGGGTGAGGGATTCTTTTGATTTAATCAGACACTGTTGCAATTTAAGTGGATTAATCTTATGTGTGTTGTAAGACATCAGTCAATCAATCAACAAACTAAATGTCAGGGCTATCTGTAGAATATCCTACATTCTAAAGGTGGGAGTTATATCATATTTTATACAGGAATAAAATGTAATTGTATGTATCGATAACTGTACGGTTTGTGTTTTGTTCTTTCAGGTGCAGAAGATCTAATAGCAAATAGAAGTGGGAAAAAGCTGTCTAGGCGACATAGTATTACCGTGTGCGAGTCGCCGTCTAAGGTACAACCAGCTCGAAATAATCGCTGGTCTTGGTTCAAACTGAGAAAAATGAAAGAAGAACAAAAAACTATAGATGAGCATGACAGTAATTGTAATCTTGAGGAGAGTTTAGAATCTACTGATCAAGAAAACACATCCCCTTCTTCTCTGAATACTATCAGACATTCCTCTAGTGTTAACGGTGATTGCTCGTGCGCCCCAAGGGTTGACCACCCAAAGACGTCGTCTACATCTTCTGGCTCTGGGCATGTTAATTCTCTTCTCAATCTATCACAATTGAATGCAGCTGAACTAATGCATGTTAGCTGGAAAAGCGAATGCCCTCGTAAAACCAATTCACAGTCGACATTACCCTGTGTTGACTGCCGCCCTGTACCTGTAAGTATATTCCGCATTTTATTTTACGCTTTTGCATTTCAGTAGTAAGTACTGTCTTGGGTATTGGCGCTCAGTGCATGGTTTCATCAAATCTTTTTGTTTTTCACTTAATCACTGTATATGCTTATTTTTTGGTGTAAAAGGGTTGTCAGGTACCCACCTGACTAAACTTGTGGCGTAAAACACTAATTAATCAACTAATCTATTTATGCATGTATACATTGTCACTGAGAGTAAGGGTTATTATTTCACTCGTAGTCCACGCCAGTGAGTTTGCTCCCCCAACCTTCTGTGAGTTAACTAAGGCTTTGCATATCCAAAAATATTTAACAAAATGTTATGCATTTTTTATACCCCCGGCATATAATGCGGGGGGGATATAGCGATCAGCTTGTCTGTCCGAATGATTTCTTGTCATCGCATCTCCTCCCACGGTTTTTATCCAAACACCTCCTTTTGTACACCTCCTATTTTGGTTTGGTTTCATTATTTTCAGAGTTACTGCCCCTTTTCGACAGTAAAGGAAGAGATAGACAATGGATGCTTGTCATCGCATCTCCTCCCACTGTTTTTTTTTTATATTTTCGAAACTTGGTCGACATGCTGGATATCATTCAAGGATGTGCACCTCCTATTTTAGTTGCGCTGGCTTCATTATTTTCAGAGTTACTGCAACCTATTTTGGTTGTGCTGGTTTTATTATTTCTAGAGTAATTGTCCTTTTCCGTCAGTATTGGAAGACCTAGACAATGGGAGCTTGTTTCTGACGACGTGCAGTGTTTCAGGGCACTGCATGCCCCTTATCATAAACCTGCTTAACCACATGCTCCTGCTTGAACTAAATTGTAGCCTTCTGACCTGTTGTTTTTTTCTGGGTTTCACGGTTTTCCACTTGGTATTGGTTTCTCAATTCATTTCCTCCCACAGATTGCAATGAATACTGTTAAAACTTGAGAATGGGGATATACTGTTTGTAAATGAACTTTTGTCTGTTCTTAGACTATTTAAACTTTACATGACATTGATAATCTTATGCAGAGCCGGGGGGATACGGCATCTTCTGATGACTCTTGTTTCTTTTTATACTCAGGAAAATTTGTTTCCAGTTAGCAAGAGGCTAACTATAGTATAAGATACAAAATACAAGAATTTTTAATTACTTTCGAGTTTACAAAAAAATGACATAAGCATGTGGGTGCTTTTCTTTCGACATTTAACAGAAACAAACAATACAAACTCATATTAACAGCACATGGTATTTAACAAACACGAGGTACATTGTGACAAAATACTGGACTATTACACAGGTATGTGTCACATATATTTGCACAGCCAAAGAAGTAAATAGATACATGAAACAAAAAAAATAAAATACTGCGTAACAATTACACAGGTATTACAACAGATTATTGCCTGGGGATTGTTGTCGGTGATTTTCTTCCCAAAGAAAATTTAGCAAAGATGGCGTACAAGAGAAATAATCAAATAAAGCCAACAACAAATATCATTCTAAAAAGATGGGTTGTTTTTCTGTATGTTTACAATCTTGATATTTTAAAATCTCTTTTTCTTCCTGCAGAAGAAATGGCAGAACCCGATGGAATGTTTATCGTTAAGGCTGGATGAAGTTATGCATATAAGAGAGGTTCTGACTAAAGCTGAACTGGAAGGTTTATCAATAAAACCACAGCTCTATAACCAGCTCTCTAAGTTAAAGGTAGGAAATGTTTATATTGTTCTCATCTTCATGCACATGTACCATTGTCAATGTGGTACAAAAGGATTCCAGAAAATTCTACTGACTAAGGCTTTAGTAGCTCCTGTCAGTTGTCAACCTAATGAAATATTATAGGTTTGATTTGTTACAACAATTTATGGGGTATAACGGTCTAAATGATATACCTCTTTTTATTACAATTAGAAACTTGTCTCCATGGTTATTTTAGACAAGATTTTCCCTGTGCCCGTGTGTTTTAGTGATCATAAATATACTTGAACCCTAAATATCATCTGAGCATGAACTTCAAGTACAATGTCTAATTGTCACGACAGTAAGAGGCTGAAGTAGATTGAGGTTGGAATGAGGAAAATCTATACAATCTGTGCACTGTACAAGCTGAGATAGTGTCTGAAAAGTCAACAAAATTTAAATAAACGAGACATTCTAAGCCTGAGCTATTTCATAACACTACTTTAAGGTACATTCTCGAGACACGAGACTTGTACCAGCAAAAGCTTCTGAATTGCATGTCTATCAAAAATAGCCGATGATTTCCATATGTTGTTTAGCGGAAAAATATCAATATTTTGGTGAAAAAACACTTTGATGAACCGACAGAAACAGAGAGGTTGTCTAGAACATGAAACATGTTTGAAATTCAAACCCATTCAACAACAACGGCTAATGAAGGAAATTCTCCCAAGAAGAACAAGATTCCCATAGTTGTGAAAGCAGAAAAAAAATTTCACGGACCAGGGGCTTGTTTCACAAATTAGTTGCATCGCAAACGAAGCCTAGTTGCCATTGGATACCATAGTGAAGAGATACGACGTCATTGCATTGCACTTTGTGACGGCTTCGTGGAACAGCCTCTGATGAACGTAATGGTGCAGGTTGGCAGGCTTTTGTTGCTCCACCTCAGTTTCTGCTGAATGTAGTACAAACAGTGCAGGGTAAAGATCTTAAATGTACGTCAAAACTTTCCTCAATAGACTATTTCGGATTAAGGATTGTCGCTTGCGCAGAAACCTTGTTGTATGGCAAAATAACACTAATTAAGTTTTTGGATCAATCTGACGTCGAAATCAGGTTCATTTCGTCTGTGACAAAAGAAACGTGTCACAGTGACTGCAACAGAGGAATGACGTCAATGCCATTCAATTTGAACGTCATAAAAACGTCATTCTAAGTCGAAAAAGTCTATTCAATTTGTGACCAAACAGTTTCATACAATTTTCAAAACCGGAAAATCACAGAGAGACGTAATGCTCAGACATGCATGGGGAGCTGTAATTAGTTTGGAGGGGGCTTGGTGGCTCAGTTGGCTAGAGTGTCAGTCACTGAGTCTGACACGGGCCTTCCATCAATGCAGCGCTTCACTCAGACCAAATGAAAACTGAAAATTTCTGAGCTGATTTTTCATTTAATGGTCGCTTGTGGGAGATTTGCCAGGTACTAGCTGAAAGGTCCAAGGGTTTCTTCAGAGCAAAGAGCCTGGTTTCCTCCCCCACTAAACCTGGCAACACCGCCATATAAGTGAAATAATCTTGAGTGTGTCGTAAAACATCAATCATTCTTATTAGTTTTATAAGGAAAAGAGAATCATGTGACTTTAATGTGAGAACAATTTGATAATTTTTTCTGATAAATCTCTGTATGTTTCACTCCACAGCTCTGTTTCACCTGTAAGACAACTCGTTTTACGTTATTTGGGGAGTGGGGTACGAAATGTCGTCTTTGTAAGAGAACGGTGTGTTCCAAATGTCTGAGGAAAGTAAGTTTAACTCCTTTTTTTTACGTTCAGTTTTTTAACTTGATCATATGGGTCTCTATATTTGTGAGTAGAACGACCAATGGTGGTAATGATGGTACACAAACATAGGCCGTCCACGGATGAGTCCACAAAAGATAGATACTACAGCTGACCCTAAATGACTCTAACTGAAATAATCTTGTTCCTATGTGTGAAAAAAACACTGAGAGTCAAAGTGACAGTGGCATGCATAGTTACAACATTTGTTATAATTTCGGATCAGTAAGAAATTAAAGATTAACCTTTAGTTTGAGGTATCCAAGTACATGTGTACCGTTCCAATTTGAAAACTTCTCAATTATCATGTGTTAAAACAGCTACATGTTGAACAAAACACTCTCTGTTGACAAAAAGAGAGTTTAGCATAGCTATTACCTTGATCTTACCGGCACTTTAATATATGTCGATCAAAATCTTCCAATTCCAATCAATCAATCAATCTTACCAATCAATCAATCTTATCAATCAATCAATCAATCTTATCAATCAATCAATCTTATCAATCAATCAATCAATCTTACCAATCAATCAATCTTATCAATCAATCAATCTTATCAATCAATCAATCAATCTTACCAATCAATCAATCTTATCAATCAATCTTATCAATCAATCAATCTTATCAACCAATCAATCAATCTTATCAATCAATCAATCTTACAATGTATCAATCTTATCAATCAATCTTACCAATCAATCAATCTTATCAATCAATCAATCAATCTTATCAATCAATCAATCTTATCAATCAATCAATCAGTCTTACCAATCAATCAATCTTATCAATCAATCTTATCAATCAATCAATCTTATCAACCAATCAATCAATCTTATTGATCAATCAATGTTATCAATCAATCTTATCGATCAATCAATCAATCTTACCAATCAATCAATCTTATCAATCAATCTTATCAATCAATCAATCTTATCAACCAATCAATCAATCTTATCAATCAATCAATCTTACAATGTATCAATCTTATCAATCAATCTTACCAATCAATCAATCTTATCAATCAATCAATCAATCTTATCAATCAATCAATCTTATCAATCAATCAATCAATCTTACCAATCAATCAATCTTATCAATCAATCTTATCAATCAATCAATCTTATCAACCAATCAATCAATCTTATTGATCAATCAATGTTATCAATCAATCTTATCGATCAATCAATCAATCTTATCAATCAATCGATCAATCAATCTATCTTTCAGATGCATATACCTACCGAGCACTTTGAAAAGATTCCAGTTTATGCTCTCAGTCCATCTCCACTAACTCCAGAGAATCAAGATTTCATCACATCGTTAACGGGGTATGTCCACTTTAATAGCCGCTGATTACATTTTGACAAATTCCACTTTATGTTAATAGAGTTTCATAGAAGTCCTATCCTATTTATTTATTTCCAAGCAAAATTTAGTATTTTAGTTGTAATAAATGGAATATGTCCTAACTAAAATAACTGCAATTCAGTTTTTATACGCCCGGCTTGAAAAGCGGGCTGTATTATGGTATCATCTCCGTCCGTCCGTCCGGCAGTCCGGCTGTCCGGCTGTCCGGCGTCCGCTTTCCCTTCCGCTCCATAACTTCTAAAGTTTTGATTCCATCTGCACAATTTTTTTTGAGTATATACCTTATGGGTAGAAGGTGTGTCGCAGACTATTTTTAACATCACTGGTTACATAATATGGGAGTTATATTGGATAATGTAATATTCCCTTCCGCTCCATAACTTCCAAAGTTTTGATTAAATCTGCACAATTTTTTCTGAGTATATACCTTATGGGTGGAAGGTGTGTCGCGAACTATTTTTGACAGCATACATTGCGTAATATGGCAGCCATATTCGGTTATGTAATATTTACTTTTTCTCTCCGTAACTTTAACAAATATGATCCGATGTTTTCAAATCTTTCATGTTACATACCATATTAACAGACAGTGTGTAAAAAAAATTGTTTATGATATCAACTATTGCAAATTATTGGATTATGTACATTCCCTTTTATTCTTACTTTTATTTTCATGAAAATAACCTTTAAATTATAAAATGGCTTCTACTTTTCCGATTCTCATCAAAAAAGGATTTTTTCAAATTGCAATAATGTTTCTAAATTGATTAAAACTATTCTTAAATCAATTTATAACGTTTTAATCAAATGAAAAATACATAGAAGGATTAAAGTTTTATCTACAGACATAGAGATAAGTAACCCAGCCTTGTTCTATTTACTTACATGTACTCTATCTAAACATACTCTAAAGCTCTAAGTCTCTTATCACTACAAGTGTTGAAGGTTTTATGGTTTTATGGTCTACCACATGGCCTAAATGTAGGCTTTGTATTAATGTTTGAGCCATGTCATGCTGAACTGTTTTTTTTTTTTGTAGCCAAATAATATAGAAAAATGATATTATGAGAAAAATTTTCAAATCTACTTGAATTGGTGTGAGCTGCAAAATTGCCAATTAATTGCATTTGTTTAAGTATGATTAGTAAATTATTAACTACTCTTCTAAAAAAATTGAAACATTTGAGTCCAAACTACATGTATATTGACAAAAAGCAATGTTTAACATCATGATTTAACAGCAGCGAGACCGAGTACAAATCTTGTTAATAATCTTTGATCCAAATAGCCCATTTTAAATTTGAAACAGATGATTTTTAAAGGTTTTAGTGGTAAGATTTCATTTTGTTGACATTACATCACCTTTTACCAAGCTTCAACCTCCTTCCTCTGAATTGTGAAAATTAAATTCAAATAAATATGGAAGGATTTGTTTTGGTATGGCCGCAGTTACTGTGCCTTTCCGGGCGTATTTTGGGTTTCCCGAAACTCTTGTTTATCAAGTGAATTGAGTTTTTATGGCCATTTTGAGACGGATATTCGACCTCAAAAATGTACTAACAAGAAATGCTGATGTTAAGCTCAGTAACTTTTGAAAATATGGAGTCTTGTATTTATAACATATTGTTCTTTACAAGGCGTTAGAGGTCACAACATTATACCATCCACGTTTCTCGGGGTTTGTTTGGCGGATTGTTTGGCTGAGATTTGGCTGAGTCGTCGGGGTTTGTTTGGCTCATTGTTTGGCTGAGATTTGGCTGAGTCGTCGGGGTTTGTTTGGCTCATTGTTTGGCTGAGATTTGGCTGAGTCGGCGGGGTTTGTTTGGCTCATTGTTTGGCTGAGTTTTGGCTGAGTCGTCGGGGTTTGTTTGGCTCATTGTTTGGCTGAGATTTGGCTGAGTCGTCGGGGTTTGTTTGGCTCATTGTTTGGCTGAGTCGTCGGGGTTTGTTTGGCTGAGATTTGGCTGAGTCGTCGGGGTTTGTTTGGCTGATTGTTTGGCTGAGATTTGGCTGAGTCGTCGGGGTTTGTTTGGCTCATTGTTTGGCTGAGATTTGGCTGAGTCGTCGGGGTTTGTTTGGCTCATTGTTTGGCTGAGTTTTGGCTGAGTCGTCGGGGTTTGTTTGGCTCATTGTTTGGCTGAGATTTGGCTGAGTCGTCGGGGTTTGTTTGGCTCATTGTTTGGCTGAGTCGTCAGGGTTTGTTTGGCTGATTGTTTGGCTGAGATTTGGCTGAGTCGTCAGGGTTTGTTTGGCTCATTGTTTGGCTGAGTCGTTGGGGTTTGTTTGGCTCATTGTTTGGCTGAGATTTGGCTGAGTCGTCGGGGTTTGTTTGGCTCATTGTTTGGCTGAGATTTGGCTGAGTCGTCGGGGTTTGTTTGGCTGAGATTTGGCTGAGTCGTCAGGGTTTGTTTGGCTCATTGTTTGACTGAGATTTGGCTGAGTCGTCGGGGTTTGTTTGGCTCATTGTTTGGCTGAGATTTGGCTGAGTCGTCGGGGTTTGTTTGGCTCATTGTTTGGCTGAGATTTGGCTGAGTCGTCGGGGTTTGTTTGGCTCATTGTTTGGCTGAGTCGTCAGGGTTTGCTTGGCTGATTGTTTGGCTGAGATTTGGCTGAGTCGTCGGGGTTTGTTTGGCTCATTGTTTGGCTGAGATTTGGCTGAGTCGTCGGGGTTTGTTTGGCTCATTGTTTGGCTGAGTCGTCAGGGTTTGTTTGGCTGAGATTTGGCTGAGTCGTCAGGGTTTGTTTGGCTCATTGTTTGGCTGAGATTTGGCTGAGTCGTCGGGGTTTGTTTGGCTCATTGTTTGGCTGAGATTTGGCTGAGTCGTCGGAGTTTGTTTGGCTGATTGTGTGGACACAAGTCTTCAAAATGCCAAAAAGTGCGAAAAATGCTAGAATAATTTCCTTAATAATAGATTTGTTGTTGTTTTTGTTTTCAGGACTGGCTCTAAACCTCCGTCTCCGTTGTCAGCCAAGAAACTGTTCAGTCGTCAGATTACTCACAGTAAACGACCGACATTATCCAGATCCCATACAATTACAGCACGACCTTCTCAAGGGGAGAATCTCAACGGGCCGCAGATGAATGTCTGCTGTGAGTGTAAAAATATGGTGTGTGAAATAATCCGTGTTAGTCGTACCTCAGTGACATTAGCGAGCCATGGCAATGATTGGCAGACGAATAAGTCAGCGGCCAATAGAAATCTTCATTTGGATCTGGCGACCGTCTGACCCTCACCTGTGTGGAGAAATCTCGGTGTTTTAACATGTAAATAGAACTTAGTTTCAGTATTGTTAACATTCCTTGCCGTTTCTTTTAGATACAATTTTACGCTCTTTCTGGTCAGAGGTATTTAGAGCTATTTACGCAGCTAACCTATTATTTTCATGGGAGGCTAAAACTGTTTGCCTGATTCTTCCGTTTTTGTCATGAGAGGCTAAAACTGTTTGTCTAACTGCCCCGTTTTTGCCATGGGAGACTAAAACTATTTGCCTAACTGCCCCGTTTTTGTCATGGGAGACTAAAATTATTTGTCTGACTGCCCCGTTTTTGTCATGGGAGACTAAAACTATTTGTCTGACTGTCTCGTTTTTGTCATGGGAGACGTCTGGTTCACGCCCCCCCCCCCCCCAACCTTTCTTCCAACCCACCCACTTAACCTGGGCACAATGTCATGCAGGGGAGATAATCTTGAGTGTGATGTAAACCAATCAATACCACATTATGTTAAACCTATACCAGATAGAAAACTTAGATGCATATTTACAACTTAGATACTTTTTATTTATAAAATATGTGGCATGAGCTGCCAAATATAGGGGAAATTTCGTTGGAAAAGAATTAGCTTATTGTTTTCAAATTAAGTACAAAATAAGGGGCTTTCTGTTGATAACAATCTCAACAATTATGTTAAGTTAGTTTTTATTAGCAAAAAGGTCCTAAAATGCACTCATACAGCTCGGCTATTTGAATTTGGTTATTAGCACACACTTTCAGCCCATATGGGTAAGTGGCTTTAATTTGTTTTATTTCAACGTCTATCCTTTAGCTTTTCAAGGTACTTCAAACACTCAAGGATGGTTGCCAGTTACCAGCAGAAGGTTGTGGGTTTCCTCCAGGCATAGAGCCTGGTTTCCTCCCACAATAAAACTGGCAACGCCGCCATTTAAGTGAAATAATCTTGAGCGCAGCGTAAAACACCAAACAATCAAACACTCAACCTTTTTTGACAATCAGAATTTCTGAAAAAAAGTTTGAATTTTGGCAGCTCATGCCACTTTAACGAACGGATGAAATATTAGAATCATGGCGTTTAAGTTGATGACTGTTTACAAGGTTATATGTTCAACATATTAAACAGAAGGACAGATTTAACCCTATAGTTGGAAGTGCAGTGAAAATGTATTTAAAGCTCACCTATTATAGACAAATTTTGTATGAAAAGAAATAAGATGTACGCAACAGGAAGTGCGAGATAGAAAATGTGATATAAGTTTCCCCGAACACTATTTGTGGGGCCTCCACTGCTATGCTTGTGGGGGCTCCATGGCTTTGTTTGTTGGGGCTCCATGGCTTTGCTTGTGAGGGGCTCCATGGCTATGCTTGTGGGGGCTCCATGGCTATGCTTGTGGGACCTCTATGACTATGCTTGTTGGACCTCTATGACTATGCTTGTGGGGGCTCCACGGCTAGGCTTGTGGGAGCTCCATGACTATGCTTGTGGGAGCTCCATGGCTATGCTTGTGGGACCTCTATGACTATGCTTGTGGGGTCTCCATGGCTTTGCTTATGGGACCTCTATGACTATGCTTGTAGAGCCTCCTTGGTATTATTTGAGTGACACCCATGGTTGTGCTTGTATTGCCCTGCTTTTGGGGCCTCTGTGATATTGCTTGTTTTGCTTTTTGGACCTCCAGGGTTTAGGATTGAGGGGGCTTCCATGGCTTTACTTGTTGGACCTATATGGTAGTACTTATGAGACCCCCATGTTGACATGTTGGGCCTCATGGTTTGTGAGGCCCAATGATATTGCTTTGGGGCCTCAGGGGGTCAGTGAGCCTTTGGTTAAAACACTCGAACCTCTAGCATCCATCTAGCAATCAAGTCTGTTTACTTGCCACATTATGGAAGTGATAAATCTGTTTTGTACATGTTATTGTTAGCAATGATAACAATACTTATAGTATTAAATTGATATTCAATGTAATTCATTCTATGAAAATAGTTTTAAGAAATGATATTATTGTAAATTAAGTTTTATGATTGAAATGTTTTAAATAGTTTTCGCTATTTCACTGTGTATATATCAAGAGAAGAAATTATTATCCAGTTAGACCTACAATATTTATGCAAATACAAATAGCTGTAAGCCAATTTTGTAATACATGTACCATAGACAGATGAGTTTAGTGTAACATAACATAGTGTAATGACAAGTTGGTTTGTGGTGCAATGTATTATGGGTATTAGCCTATTAGGACTGAGGGGTTTGGCATGGCGCAAACAAAAGTATTCTGCATAGAAAAGTATGTCTTCAATGTCACTACAAGTGTTTGAAAGAAGACATTCACTACAAAGACAGCCACCATGTTTACCCATAATGCAACTCACCCTTTTCAAGTGACCTCATCGTACTTAAGGACATAGGAAAATTAGAAGTGCTTTGTAAATTTGTTTTAATAAGGTGTCACAATATTTAGCCTTGTTCAATTAAACTCAAATGTAAAAGGGCTTTGTTAGTCCTCCTACCATGCCCTCTTGCGTTCAAGATTAATTGAGTTACTTTTCACACAAAATGATTGTGCTGATATATTAAACTGCTTGTACATAGTATACTTCTCCCCATTGAACTACGATGCCTTAGAATCAAACTTTGAAAGTAGGTAGGGCTTTTTAATAGGAAGCGTAAGTGACTCAGTTTTAAAGTTGTGGCATAAAACATGTCAAATGGAACTGCATCATCATCAAAAGGTTGTAAATGGTGCCGCATATCATCGGATATTACAAACTCTCGGAGGAAACTTACAGACTGTTATTAAGTATAGATTACAAAAAGCTGAATTTATAAAGTGTATATTAGATATATTCAGAAGTTTGTAGCTGATGATAAATGTATTGTGTATTATGACAAACTTCTTTATGACTCCTAGGCACAGAATCAAAACTTTACTAGAAATAACTTTTTTTAAATATATTTTTGTTATATTTATTTTAATATAAACAAGATCTGACAACTGTATATGCAGCAATTTGTATTCATGTTAAATTTAACACTTTTTCAGTATTGTTTTTTCTTTTCTTTCTATGATTGGGTCTGTATTTAGAATGGGGTTGGACTTTCTCAGTAACTAATGAAATTTGCTGGGGAGGTTTCGAGTTTTTCTTTATTATTTTCATACTTAGTGGCATTGCAATTAGTTGAAATAATTTGGAGTGCGGTGTTAAACCCCAAGCAATTTAGTATTATTGTTGTATATTTGATGGTCTGACCTAATTCACTGAAGTATTTTTTATTGTGACTACAATCCTAACGGACCAGCGGACCCACCGGCAGCAGATACCAGAATGGAAAGAAAGACATTGTTATTTAAATCGTTGAATTAGGTCTGTCATTACCCAAGAATAAGTTTTTCTATAGTTAAATATTTATCCATTATTTTTTTTTCTTAGTTTGTGTTTTTATATCTTGTTCTTGAATCTCTTGTTACAGAAGTGAAACTTTTTTTGAGCAGATTGTATTCTTTTTTTCGAAAGTATTTCTTTATAAAGATTATTTGTGAAAAAAGATCAAATGTTTTTTGGAAGATCAACGACCGTGATTTGTTCTCATGTATACGCATCTATATGTATTATGTTCTTTGCTAAGCCCTTTTATTATCATGAATGTAGAAAAACGGTCCAAAATGATTTGATGTGCTTGAAGAGCTCCTTCACTGGGGCTTGCAGCCAAGGAAGAACTCCACCCATTTTACTTTACTTGTTGAAAATTTATAGCTTTTTGTCTCAAAACGAATCTCCCGCAATGCTTTCTGACCTAGGCAGTCCATGTTTGTTGACTTTTGAAAGTGTCCCCACCATGGGTCAAGGCTGTATCCCTCATGCTCCCACGGCCTTTCAAAATGCAAACAACTAATTGTATTGTTTGAAGGACCCTTAAAGTAGTCCGGGTTTCTCTCTCCAAAATTACTATTTTTTTTATACGGCCGTCAGTATAATTAAACAGTAATTTTGGAGACAGAAACCCGGACTACCCTTTCATGACCTGCAACAATTCTCATTCCTACTATGATTAGAATACTAGTAAAAAAAGACAAATTGAGGAACCCGGTTGAACAGGAACACTGCTTTTGCAGAGCACGCAAAGACCCGTGTACACTGAGCTTTGTGAACAGACGCTACTGTATCAGACTACAGTCCGGTCAATCGGCTTAAGTTGCGCCGCGTCGTAGAATGGTATACAAGCCGACTGACACCCATTTGCGTCGTGCAGATGTATACACTACAAGATTCAGCTGCGACTCGACGCAATTTTTCCAGTTTGGTTGTGTCGGGTTGCAGCAAAACTCTCGTGTATACTGTCCTTCAGTCGCACTCCTCTGTCTCATCCTGTTTTATTTACTTGTCGGTCAGGAAGATAACAGCATGTTGCAGTGTTTCAGAAATAGGCTAAAAATCGCTGTTGTAATGTCCCTGTTGGTCCTATTTAATGACGTTTAAATAATTCAAGGCTGGAATACAATAAGTTTATCCCCTCAGCGGTTTTCTGATCATTGTGAGGAGTGAGAATTGACTTAGTTGAAGTTCTTCCAACTGTGTTGCCAAGATATTGATGATGGGCCGCCCATCATCAATATCTTGGCAACACAGTTTGAAAAACTTCAACTAAGAATTGAATGTGCCCCCCAATACTGGAAACCGAACGACTTATCAATCGAGTCAGTGTGTCATGTGACCGATCTATCCGCGCCTTTTAATTCCCAAGTCTCCAAAGTTCACTTAAAATTTCAAATGAAACTGAGCATTTCCGAGCTTGGTATCATCTAAAAGCTTGAAATTTAAACCCATTGATAATAATAACCCATCATTCTGCTATTTTTCTTTCACAAACACTAAATTTTATTTAGTTTACTTTTTACAAAAATGTATTTTCATTTATACTGATCGTTGTTTCAGAGGAGCAGAGAGGTAAACAGATAATGTGTTCAAGTCAGAAACAAGAATTGAAACTTAAATGCACTTGTTTAGACATTTGTCATAGTATCATTTTATCAAGAAATATAGTTCATTCATATATGCATTCCTTTTCGTTTACTTATTTTGTGCTCATTGAAAAGTTGTCTAAATGATTTGCTTTTTGCTGAAATTGTATTCCCTTTCCACAGTATCTTAAATGCAGGGTTTCTTATAGATTCTTAATTGCTATGTGAAAAGTTCTTAAAGGAAAAAGATAAACCAGACACTTAAAGTCTTTATCTATCTGATAGATTTGCTGTTTCCACCGACAGTTTGCAGAAGACGCCTGCCACAGTGTACTTTTACTTTACTTGAAAAATGTGGAAAACTAACTGCGAAATTTTCATGGTATCGATTGCAATATCCTATTTGATACGAAAAAAATGTACCATGTCTGGGAGGGAAAATGTTCTAGAAACAAATTACAGGTATCCAATGGTTGCAGTGTACTACACCTTTACATTGAATCCAAAGGAACAGGTTGCCATATTTAAGCTATGCATAGTTAAAGATTGGTTTATGAATATATTCAAACTGCTTTGAGAACGGATTTTATAGCTCACATTGATGCATTAAAATGGCAGCTGCCATTGTTTACACCTTTTTTAAAATCGGATTATCAAGGCAATAAGAGGGTTTGAAGTTCCTCGAAACGCGAAATGAATTGTGTGAAATAAGGAAATTCCGTAAGGTCTCTTACTTTTAAAATTTAAATTACTGGAACGAACGCGCATTCATTTTAGGCTTAAGTTAGTCAAATACACTGCTTTAACGTACACATTCTCGAGACTAATAACAGTCAAAACATATAGTTTGTACGGGAAAAGGGCTAATAATTAAATAATTCTGTTTTAACGGAAGAATTGCCACAGTTTAGCAGCTCACACCAGACAATTGTTAAAGCTTGATGCACAGGACATTTGCGAGACAAAACTAACGTTGTAGCACTTCAAAGGTAAAGTAAATTGAATTCACGCATGCGTACCATCCGCCTTCAAGATGTTCTCTTTCTGATTGTCGAATCTCTTTATTAATAATTAAGTTATATCCTACAAAGTTACAGAACTGGTTGCATGGTCATGTTATTTATTAGAGAGCATTGCAGGAATTATCATGCACTTAGTCGTATATGGCAATAGTTTGTAAGGCCTTTTACTGATCAGAAGAGCTCAGGTAAGTGGATGACGCAGTGGATTTTAATGCAAGGGATGCCATTTGGGTTAACCATTGGAACTGCAACATTCGAGTGTGTTATTGAAAAACGATTATGTCAAATATAAACAAATAAATATAAGAGAATGCTTGGTTGATGAATATATCCAAGTGGTACATTTTACCCAACAGCATGTGGTAATTTTAAGAAAATTTCGGTCCAAGTAACAGTTGTATGTCGCTATTTAAAGTGACATGAGCTGCAAAAATTCAAACTTTTTTCATAAAGTTTTATTGTCACCACAGTAGGACGCTTTGGAAGTCATTGAAAACTAAATGATTGAAGTTGGATTGTAAAAAATGCATACAGTCTGTGTGCTATACGGGCTGCAATAGTGCCCGCAACGTAAACAAAATTGTAATAACTGAGACGTACGTTCATCCATGCGTTCTTGGCCTAAGTTAGTTCAAAACACCACTTGAACGTACATTCTCGAGGCTAATAGCACTAAGAAGCTTCTGAATTGCACGTCTAGAGAAAAATAGCCAATAATGTCTACATTCTGATTAAACGGAAGAATATCAATATTTTGGCAGCTCATGGCACTTTAAAGCTCTGGTACTGTATATAATAGGAGGCGCCTGTACATAAGCCGGTAGGTTAACAAGCCTTCTCCAATGCCATGATATGCATCCACACAACCCCAGGATGCGTTCATCAGACTAACGCGTTGCCAGTCTTTGATATAAAATTTGTTAACAAAATATGGTGGTCGTTTGTTACTTTGAAATATGGTATTGTGTGTGTCCCTCTGCACTTTTGTACTTGAGAATTTACCAGATACTTGACGGAAAACAAAATGAAATTGGCTATACGCAAATTAATTGTGGTGCCCTTAGGCCGATTTGCTTAGAAACACATATATGAATAAATCGATTGCTTGTGTTACATGTATGCAATGAAAATTGAAGAGGCTTAGGCCTAATAAAGATTCATCACGCAACAGCAGTTTCTCCAGTTAAAAGGGAGATGCCTTTTGTTTAATGGTATATATAAAACGGACATTTGCTCGTTCCGCCTCCTAGATCTTGTCATTGATTGACTTGTTGATGTTTTACGTCCCACTCAAGATTATTTCGATTATATGGCGGCGTTGCCAGGTTTAGTGGGGGAGGAAACCGGGCTTATTGTCTTCGGTGAGTACCTGGCAACTCTTCCACATACGGAGACCAGGTAAAAAATCAACTCAGAATTTTTCAATTTTTATTTGGTCTGAGCGTGATTCCAACCCGGGCGCGTCGATGGGAGGTCTGTGTTGGACCGAACCAAGGCCCCCAAGATCTTGTGAAGGACTCAAACATCCAGAATACAATTTCAAAATGATGGTAAGCTCAAGATTACATCAATATACTACATTGTATAAGAGACAATAGTGGTGTTTGAAGTTCATCGAAAAACTAAATGATTGAAGTTAGAATAAAGATATCCGTTCATTCAGTTTGTAGCCTGAAATAGTGTATGAAAACTGAACAAAAATGACATAACCGTGGGGGAAAAGTTATCTAATTTAAAGCCTAAGGTAATTCAAAACACTGCTTTAAAGAGCATTCCCTTGACTAATAGCACCAGAAACACTGTTGATTTTTCGTGGGTTTCCACCTGACAAACAGCCCGGTTTCCTCTCCTCCAACCCCCACCCCCAACACACACCTCCGAACACACACAAATGAAATAATCTTGGATGTGGCGTAAAACATAAATCAATGAACCCTTACTCTGACGGACTATGTAAGTAGCGGGTATTTCTCACTTTGTTCAACATACCCAGTGCTTTATGTGTGTGTTGAACGAAAAGTAGGTATGACGGCAATCTGACTAAAGTCGAGATGCTTATTGAAAATAAGCATCTCGCCTTTAGTCAGATTGGTATGACGGCAGCTGTCTTGTTGTTGAATAGTGTTAACATTTTTCATAATATTTCAGCTAAATTGATTAAGATTAATTCCCATTAAAGGTGGAACAGAAAATTTGATTTAAAAAACCAGGATTGTATGCCCAGATATTTCTTGGGTAAAATAAAGAATTTGTAAAAGGCCAAAATGTCATTTTTAAAAATTGCTTCCCACACAATGACCTCCATTATCTTTATATTTTTATGATCATTAAACACACGGGCACAGGGAAAATCTTCTTGTCTAAAATAACCATGGAGACAAGTTTCTAATTGTGTTAAAAAAGGTATATCATTTAGACCTTTATACCCCATAAATTGTTGTAACAAACCAAACCTATGATATTTCATTAGGTTGACGACTGACAAGAGCTTAGCCTTGGCCAGTAGAATTTCTGGAATCCTTTTGTACCACATTGCCAATGGTTACGCATCTTAACTATGGCAAGAACATCGGTGGACTGAGATTGAACCCCATAAATTTTGCTTTCTCCACCCCCTCCCCCCTCCCCCCTACATCTCATAACCTACAACCAGCACAAAAAACAAGGTTATAAACTCCATCTCATAACCTTTTTCTAGCAAACAACAAGGTTATAAACTACACCTCATAACCTACAACCAACACAAAAAACAAGGTTATAAACTCCCTCTCATAACCTTTTTCTAGCAAACAACAAAGTTATAAACTCCATTTCATAACCTACAACCAGCAAACATCAAGGTTATAAACTCCATCTCATAACCTACTTCTAGCAAACAGCAAGGCTATGAACTCCATCTCATATCCTACAACCAGCACAAAAAACAAGGTTATAAACTCCATCTCATATAACCTTTTTCTAGCAAACAACAAGGTTATAAACTACATCTCATAACCTACACCCAACACAAAAAAGGTTATAAACTCCATCTCATAACCTTTTTCTAGCAAACAACAAGGCTATGAACTCCATCTCATATCCTACAACCAGCACAAAAACAAGCATTTCGAGTTTGTAAGTTTGTAGAATTATCTTTATACACGCATATACTCACGTAGGGGCCTACTCATTTGTTCGATCGATAATTATCTATCAGTTTAAACATTTGATGTATAACCGAAAATGTAAGATGACGAGCTCCATATACAGTATTTTCTATAAACAATATATGAAAAATGGCAACATTCTTCTGCTTTTCCGACAGTTCAATAGTTTTATAGCGCAAAACTTGCATCTATAGTTCCCAGAGACAGCGTATAACATTTCCGATAGTTCAGAAGTTTTAGAGCGCAACACCTGGACCCAGTTCCCAAGACAGCGTATAGCATTTCTGATAGTTCAAAAGTTTTATAGCGCAACACCTGGACCCAGTTCCCAAGACAGCGCATAGCATTTCCGACAGTTCAAAAGTTTTATAGCGCAACACCTGGACCCAGTTCCCAGAGACAGCGTATAGCATTTCCGACAGTTCAAAAGTATTATAGCGCAACACCTGGACCCAGTTCCCAGAGACGGCGTATAGCATTTCCGACAGTTCAAAAGTTTTATAGCGCAACACCTGGACCCAGTTCCCAGAGACAGCGTATAGCATTTCCGACAGTTCAAAAGTTTTATAGCGCAACACCTGGACCCAGTTCCCAGAGACAGCGTATAGCATTTCCGACAGTTCAAAAGTATTATAGCGCAACACCTGGACCCAGTTCCCAAGACAGCGCATAGCATTTCCGACAGTTCAAAAGTTTTATAGCGCAACACCTGGACCCAGTTCCCAGAGACAGCGTATAGCATTTCCGACAGTTCAAAAGTATTATAGCGCAACACCTGGACCCAGTTCCCAGAGACGGCGTATAGCATTTCCGACAGTTCAAAAGTTTTATAGCGCAACACCTGGACCCAGTTCCCAGAGACAGCGTATAGCATTTCCGACAGTTCAAAAGTTTTATAGCGCAACACCTGGACCCAGTTCCCAGAGACAGCGTATAGCATTTCCGACAGTTCAATAGTATATAGCGCAACACCTAAATCCAGTTCCCAGAGACGGGGTAGCCAAAAGGTGAAGGTTTTATGTAACAGTCTTGGCAGAATAGGCCTATCTGTATAGAACTGTACGCAGTATAGGATGTTATTAGTCCGCAATATGTTAAGTGGATTGGACTTATTCTGTTACGCCCGCAATGGTATTGAAGAAGCCCGTGCGGGCGTATCAGAATAACTTCAATCCACTCAACATATTGCGGAATAGCATGGAAGCCAGAGAAAGTAAAAAAAAAAAACTCGAAATTTCGATTTTAATCCCGGAATTTCTGACTTTTAATCTCGGAATTTATATTAATCTCAGAATTTCGACTGCAAACCCGAGATTAAAAGTCGAAATTCCGAGATTTAAAGTCGGAATTTTGAGATTAAAGGTCGAAATTTCGAGATTTAAAGTAGAAATTTCGAGATTTAAAATCGGAATTTAGAGATTAAAAGTCGAAATTTCGAAATTTAAAGTAGAAATTCCGATTTTATTTTTACCGGTATAAAAAATAAATTACTTTCACTGGTACTATTGGGCTTCCGTAGACATGCGTAAAGCTACCAGATCTAATCAAACTATTTAATGGCAATACAGCTCTATATGTGGAGAGTATTTACAGCATAGAAATTAGTTCTATGATGTACAGTATAAGTGAGTGACAGACGATTTTCTCTAATTGCTAATTGTCATATTTACGAGGGAAATCGACCTATCACCTTTCCGTCTTTTCTGTAAGCAGGTCATCAATTATTTAGCAAAAGTATACAAACGAAAAGTATAAAAACAATAATTGGCGGTATATAGACTCAGCAAATTATGGGCTTAATATGAGGTCTGAGTTCATTAGAGTCTTTTATATTAGTGGTAGGCTTACGTTCTTTTAAGGGGAGGCTATTCCGTCTTTATATGTGACGGGCCTATGATAGATTAACTTCCGTCTTCGTGATAGAACTGTGAGATTGCCTGTGCTCTTTAACCCTACTCTTTCCATTTGACACTTCCTTGTTTCAAGAAGTTGGTCATTCTAGATCTGTTATTAAAATGAGTTAAATAACGGAGTGAGACCATTAACAGACCTCGAGGGGTATTTTTGTCGACCATAGGGTAAGTATTCCAGTTTCTGTCCCGAATTTGTTTGTGATGTGTGCTGTGAAATTGAGTGACCGCCGTGGCCGGACAGTGACTCTTTCTGTTGTCGTTGTTGTTCCTGTTACTTGATTAGTTTGAGCTAAGTTAAAGTTTAAGATAAGCCGTAAATATCGTTCCAAAGTTACAAAGTTAAGATTTGGTTCCCTGTTCTTTTTCGGAAAATTCAGATCGTCTCAGGTTGAGGAAATGGTAAATGGACGGATGTTGATGAATAGTTGGACTATCTGTGATTAACTTGATTAGCTCAAAAACTAGTATGGGGAGATATATGATATGCTGGTTTTGCTTCCCATAGCTCAAATAACGTGTGGCATCCAAAAGACCCACGGCGGGTCACCGTTAAAAACAGACACTGCATATTCAATAAAACACGAAATTGACACAAAAGCCATTAATAAAAATGACCAGATATTTTCCTTATATTTAACAATAACAGCTCGTATTACCTTTATTGGATAAGCACAAACATTCTGCATTAAAGCTACACTTTATAAAATATATTCTTAGCGGGGGCCTGCAGTTGATTTTGCTTGTTAGTTAAAAAAAACAATGAATTTCCTTTATTTTTAATCATGGATTTTTTCTCTCACTGCTCACTAAAGATAATTTGTTTGGTTTATTTTAATAATATTGCAGGGTGATTTATCGGGCGTCAAAATGGAGGGACGTCCAGAAAAACACATCAGGGTGTCGACCATGCCCCAACAACTGGAGAATATTAAGAAGGTTGCCATAACAATGCCCGGAGAACAAGCTCAGTTTATAAACTTAGACCAGGTGAAGCATTATCTAGAGCTTCTAAGATTCTTCTGTGATTTCTTTATAACTGGGTTTGGGTATCAGTGATGGTTATATGTATTATTGGGACCCCTATTCAAAGTTCCCTTTTGCTGTCACTATAACTGAGTTTGGATATCAGTGATGTTTCTATGTATCATTGGGGCCCCCTACATGTATTAAAAGTTCCTCTTTGATTTCACTTTAACTGGGTTTTGGGTATCATTGATGATAACATGTATTATTGGGGCCCCTATTAAAAGTTCCTCTTTGATTTCACTATAACAGGGTTTGGGTATCAGTGATGATAGCATGTATTATTGGGGCCCCTATCAAAAGTTCCTCTTTGATTTCACTATAACTGGGTTTTGGGTATCATTGATGATAACATGTATTATTGGGGCCCCTATTTAAAGTTCCTCTTTGATTTCACTATAACTGGGTTTTGGGTATCAGTGATGATAACATGTATTATTGGGGCCCCTATTAAAAGTTCCTCTTTCTTTTGCCTATAACTGTGTTTTGGGTATCAGTGATGATAACATGTATTATTGGGGCCCCTATTAAAAGTTCCTCTTTGATTTCCCTATAACTGTGTTTTGGGTATCAGTGATGGTTACATGTATTAATGGGGTCCCTATTAAAGGTTCCCTTTTGCTTTCCCTATAACTGGGTTTTGGGTATCAGTGATGATAACATGTATTATTGGGGCCCCTATTAAAAGTTCCTCTTTGATTTCACTATAACTGGGTTTTGGGTATCAGTGATGGTTACATGTATTAATGGGGCCCCTTTTAAAGGTTCCCTTTTGCTTTCCCTATAACTGGCTTTGGGTATCAGTGATGGTTACATGTATTAATGGGGCCCCTATTAAAGGTTCCCTTTTGCTTTCCCTATAACTGGTTTTGGGTATCAGTGATGGTTACATGTATTAATGGGGCCCCTATTAAAGGTTCCCTTTTGCTTTCCCTATAACTGGTTTTGGGTATCAGTGATGGTTACATGTATTAATGGGGCCCCTATTAAAGGTTCCCTTTTGCTTTCCCTATAACTGGCTTTGGGTATCAGGGATGTTTAGTACGGCCTTTTTCAGAATACTCATTGGTTTCTGTCCTTCATATTTTGTCTTTTATTTTAAAAAGCTATAAATTAATAAAATCCCAAATGGAATTAGTTGCCAAAATTCATGATTTTATATCAATTCTCATTGTTTAGACAATAAGAGGGTTTGAAGTTCATTGAAACACAAAATGATTTATGTTGGAATATTATGAGGAAATTCGATACAGTCCGTGGCCTACATGTATATGTGCCTGAAAAGTAAACCAACTTTAAATAGCCAGGACATACATTCATTTTGTTTTAGTTAAAATACCTTAGCACCTTGACATTTAATTCTATCAGCAATAAAAGCTTCGAATAGACCATTTGCCAATTTTTCGCGTAACAATGACATGACGTCGTGCCAATAATCTTACACCGGACAAGCCCACCTTCCAATTCGACTTCAGCTATAATCATTCACATTTCATTCAAATTTTGTTTGCATTACTTGACTATTTCAGACATAAACTGTAACGTTATCGGGTCTCTTTCCTCAAATATGTTATAAAAACGTTAAAAATCTTGAGTTAAAAACAGACAGATGCTTTGTCCGGTGCACCATCTAGGGTCGCAATTGTGACGTTGCTAAATTATGTCATTTGAAAGTAATTGGCAAATCACTTATTTGTAGAAGAGTAGCCGATAAATTTCTAAATTTAGTTTTAACCGAATTGTAACATTTTGCCAGCACATGTCTCTTTAATATTGTACTATATTCAATTATTTTTCTCTAATTATCATATTAATTGCAGAAGGTTATGTTGAATTCTTTGCTCATAAATGGGGCGGGGGGGGGGGGGGGGGGGGGTCACAAAAAATGTTGAACTTTAAGAAACTTAATGTAAAACTTTTGTATTGCATAAAGTGATCTAAGAAAAAAACATTTTTTGTTGTCTTTAGAATCGACCGTTAGCTGCAATCATTCAAGACATCAGTGTGAAGTAAGTTGTCTATTTTATTTTCCCGTCAACTGTTCCTAGAGAACTGGAGCCGGTTTCACAAAGCGGCATAGCGTAAGTTTTCACGTAAATGCCATAGCAACCAATATTTTAGAGATACGTTGCTGTGGCATTTACGTGAAAACATACGCTACGATGCTTTGTGAAACAGGCACCTGTTATTATAGAAGGACACTTGTGTTTACATTTCCTGGTTTTATTCAGCTGTTTCAGATATTTGTTCATATTTTCTATCATGACTGGGACTGTGATAGTCTAGCAATCTGACAAAGGTCTTACATTGATGGGTCAAAAGCTCTCTCAGTCCCAAATTGACAAATTTATCAGCGGCTTTTTCACCCTATGTTGAAGATCTGCTTGGTACATTTCTCTGCCAAAGGCCAGGAGGGTTTTTTCGAGCCAAGAGCTTGGTTTCCACCTCCACTAAACCTGGCAATGTCGCCATATACATGAAATGATCTTGAGCAAAGCGTGAAACTTTAAAGTGGCATGAGCTGCCAAAAATCACACTTTTTTCATAATTTCTGATTGTCACGACAGTAAGAGGCTTTGAAAACTAAATGATTGGCATTGGAATGAGGAAAATCTATACAGTATGTGGCCTGGTCGAACCGAAAACGTGTCCGGAAAGTAAACAAAATTTAAATAACCGGGATGATCATTCATTCATTCTAAGCCAAAGCTAGTTCAAAACAAAACTTTATCGTACATTTTCGAGACTAGAAGCACTAAAGAGCTTCTGAATTATACGTTTTGAGAAAAACAGCCAATAATTTCAACATTCTGTTTTAAGGTCAAAATATCAACATTTTGGCAGCTCATGCAACTTTAATCAATGGATGAATAAATCAATCAAACCCTAGTATATTAACTGTTCAACTTGTGTTTCAGATGGAATTTGGCTGAGCCCGATAGTTTTGCCTTACAGTTTTCTGAATCTCGCCAAACATTCATTACAGAAAGGGTAAGATATGTTCTCAGTTTTCTTCTGGCAGTAAACTCTGGTGTTCTGTTGACCATCACAACAACATAAACCAGGCTGTATAGTAGTTTGAATTTGTTGTAATACACAGTCATTTCCCCAAATAAACAAAGACTCAGGCTGTTATATTCTCAAACAAAATTTTAATTTTAGAAATTAATTTGATATATCTCTTATACATTGAAATGCACATCAGGGAAGCATTTCTACTGGTTACAGTGTTTAACTTAGTGGATATGGTGATAGGCTCAGAGGGATGTCTCTAGACACCTTGTGGTTTAACTGAGACATGGAATACAAAAGGGGGACAATAGACCCTTTCGGCTTAAGGATTCAAGCTTGCACAGAAGCCTCACTGTATGACAAAATTATGCTAAATTGAGTTTTTGGATCAATCTGACTTCGGAACAGTGTTCATTTTGTCCATGACGCAACGCAAAAGAGGCGTTATAGCGACTGCAACACAGAATTGACGTCAATGCCATACAATTCGAACATCAGCATTAAAAACGTTATTCAAAGCAGAAAGGGTCTATTCAGCACCCACTTTGGTGAAAAATATCACTTTGATATAACGTGTGAGATTTCTGTCTGAATACCTGGCCAGTCCCAACAATAGATGTGTGTAAAGGCCGGTATACACTGATAGTTCTGTCTGAATACCTGGCCAGTCCCAACAATGGATGTGTGTAAAGGCCGGTATACACTTATAGTTCTGTCTGAATACCTGGCCAGTCCCAACAATGGATGTGTGTAAAGGCCGGTATACACTCATAGTTCTGCTGGGGAGTCCAACAATGAATGTGTGTAGAAGCCGGTATACACTGATAGTTCTGCTGGGACTCCACTCAAGCTGACTGGAGAATCGCGTCACATTGCGGAGAAAAAGTGTAGTGTGTACCAGTCTACGACGCAAATCAATGTAAGTCAGGTTCAGGTGCATGCAGTGTATACCAGTCTACGACGCAAATCAATGTAAGTCCGGTGCATGCGGTGTATACCAGTCTACAACGTGACTCAACTTGAGCGGACTGACCCCGGCTCGATTTGGGTATAGACGCGTTGGGTCACAAAGCTCAGTGTATGACTCATTGTGTGTGAAATAACCATGGGAAAAAATAACTAAAATATGAGACTTAAGTCTGACTTTGCCACAGTTAACATGGCATACTATACAAAGATTTTTACAAAGATATTTATATTTTTTCTAATCTTGTGTGTGGTCTTATGACTTGATTACTTTGTTTAATTTCTCAGAATCGTCATGAAATTCAGAATGGAAATGTTCTTCAAATGACAGACGCTCCTGTAAGTTCAATTTTTCTATTATTCACGGTGGAATGGTTGCCAGTCACCACCGGAAGGTCGTTGGTTTCTTCCCACAATAAAACTGGCAACGCCGCCATATAAAGGAAATAATCTTGAGCGCGCCGTAAAACATCAATCAATCAATCAATTATTCATTTTCTGAGCATTAATAGCGACTGATCCGTGGGTTAGTAGCTAGTGTGTCGTAGACTCAACCTGAATCGCCCCACACCAATGGGTCACTTGGTTCTCATCTCATATACTGTACCTTAGGGGCCTGGGTGATTCAGTTGGTAGTGTGATAGTCTCTTATGCCAACACAAGCCTTCTGTCTATGAGTCCAAGGTTCAAATCTCAATCAGTCTCTGGCTCCAGGGCAAGGGGTTAGCCAGAAAGTTTAGTTAAGGAGTCCAAATTTTGAGTCCTTTTTTGAAACAATTTAAGTTGAAGAGGGAGTTCAAATTTCAAATTTCCCTATCTGTTCCATGTTAAAAATGCTTAAAACTGCCAATCCAAATTGGTTAAATTTCTAAACTGCTCGTTCACTCGGACGTACGGACGGGTAGCTGGCTAACCCTCGACTCCTGGGTCCTTATCACTTTAGATAATGTTGTTTGAGGGAGAAAAAATCAGGCTCTGTCTCTGGGAAAACTCTTGACCTCTTGGTAGTACTGATACTTTCATATGGGCTTGTCCTCAGAATATTGAACCTCGTATCAGTGGTCTCCCCTTGACCCACTATTTACATTGTAGTTTCAAAACTTGCTCATTTTGTAACTCTTTAGACAACTTTTCTCTAAAACTATTACAATTATTTTACACAGTACAGCTAAATTTTATCCAAACAAATCTTTGATAGCCAGGTTGACCAAATGAGGGGCCAAGCCCCTTTTTGTCGTTTATTTTACTGAACAGTCAACCAGCATTTCTTCATTCAGTAATTTGAGGAAATGGCTGTTTATCTTTCTGTTGCTAATGGTTTTGCTAATTTGTCTTATAGCATCTTGTGCAATCATGTCGATGAAAGGAGCTGAGCACTTGTTTCTTTCATTTGAATGAAATTGCTTTTGCCCATTGTAGTATGCCTGTATGTAGTATTATATAGAGACATTTACGAGTAGCTTTGGTGACTACAGAGACTAGTTGCAGCTCCATAAATTTAAACTACAGTTTATAGGTAGGCGATGTGTCGCATACTAAAATTAAATTGGGACCTCAATAATTCTTGCAGTATGGCTTCAGGCTGATATACATCCTTACAACTTAGTGATGAGTCACCCAACCCCGATCTCTTTTAGGTGACCAAAAGATTCTTGTAGCCAAAATTCTGTTTTTGTATTTATGGTTTAAAAGCTTGTCTAATATTGAACAAATAATGACAGTGTGCTACCATGAATTTACCCTTGTGGGTGTATTATGAGTTTCTTAAACTTGTTAGCTGTTGCTGCTTCGCTTGGCGCTCAGAGTTAGAGCAGCGACTGGTTATTTCATATACGTCTTCATATATATTGAAATACTGTTGAGCAGGACGTAAAACCTAAATCACTCACACACTCTTAAACTTGTTAATTTAAATATAAAACTAATGACATTCCTTGTGACAATGTTCTCTTTTTTTTCTTTCAGAAACGGACAGCAGAAATCACCATAAAAAAGCTGAATGGACCTAATAAAGTTGAGAAATTAGAAGCATTAAAAAAACTTGCTAATTTATCATCTGATATAACATTTGCTACGGAGTTCATTAACCGCCAAGGCTTGCAGCTTCTCATTAAGATCGTTGTGGACGTCACTTTGTAAGTCCTTCACTTGTTTATGTTTCTAGAATCAGTTTTCGCACCAACTACTTTAACTTTCGGTGATGGCTTCTGAATTCTTGCCGATTTCCAGCCTGTTACGTATATACTTCTAGCGGTTCGCTAACTGCAACTACGGAACTCTGTTTCTGATTCTGTGTTCCATATTCTGACTTTGTCTTTTGGAAATATTTTGTTGTTAAATGAGTTAACCGCCAAGGCTTGCAGCTTCTATTAAAGATTGTTGTGGATGTCACTTTGTAAGCCCTTCATTTGTCTACGCTGAGTCGGTTATTTCTAGAATCTTTCACCACTCATGGATGATTTATTACCCTTATTACCCTATCTTAACCATGTTAAAAAGGCTGAAAACCGCCCATTGAGAGTGGTCTTATTTCTAGACTGCTCGTCCACTTTGATAGGTCGACCGATGGCTTCAGCTTACACTCTGTAATATATCCCTAACTCTACTTAACATGTTACACCTTTGGAATCTCATTTTTGTAAATTATAGATGGGTCAGTAGGCAGAGTGATTGTGTGACTCAGCCCTTGTATTGGTGGGCCGCGGGTTTGAATCCCACTCAAGCAAAACTGTTACCCAAAGTGTTGCCGTTACTTGGCGCTTGGTCCCAACCTTACTGGCAACGTTGACATATAAGCTTAACTGAAATAATCTTTAGTGACGCCTAAAACATCAATCAATTTAATTATAAATCAACCATGGTTACAAAAGGGGAGTAGATTTTTCCATTTCCACTACAGCCCGTCTAATTGAGTAAACTAAGAAATAACCCTAACAGGTACGTTAAGGTTAGAAAATAAAACAGCACATATGTTGCAACTATAATGTAATGAAGAATCTCTGAAGAAATACTGAAGCCGTTGTTGTATGATTCATTACATTGATCTACAAACAAGCTTATAATAGAAAACAATTTTAAATAAATATATGAATAACACAGACCAATGACTATATTTTCAGCCAAGGGGAGCCCTTGGGGTACACGTTACAGGCCTTTATACAACTGATGGAACATGGAATTGTATCCTGGGATGTCCTAGAAGAGGACTTCATTAAACGAGTATGCAAAACTTTCCTATTGACCCTCCATCATTTGGTCACTTGGTCATACAGTATTATTCTCAAATAATAAAAAATATTTGGTTGAAAATTTGAATTTTATTTAATTTTATTTTATTTAATTCAAATGTTTATTTTCTGTATGTCCAGGTGGCTGACTGTGTCAACATTGCCAAAAAGTCTGATATGATGTGTTTAAAGTCAGCACTGGAAATATTGGAGTCTGTTTTAATACACAGGTATGTCTCACAGGCAGTATAAGTGAGCGTTTATTGGCACATCGCTGTTTGTCTGTCCGTCCGTCTGTAAAACTATCAGTCTGATTATCATGGATTTTGTCTTTTCCATAGAACTATAAAATGAATTGTATCAAATCATTCAATGGCATATAGAAGGTGAAAGGTTACAATAAGGTGAAGAATTACTTTTGGATAACAATTATGGATTGTAATTCACTTTTCAGAAGTAGAACTGGGGAAGTAGCTTGTTTTAAGGTTTGAAGAAATTTGTTCAGAGTAATGGACAAAATTTAATACACAGTTGAAATAGTTGACAAATTCTTAAATTACCACAGTAGTATGCCTAAAAACTTTCTTACTTAAAACACTTAGACAATTTTTATCAGCTATGATATTCTTGCATCTTGGTCTTTCAGTTTCCAAATTCTTGCTATATATTTATGAACAGTAAATCACACTGAAAATCTTCTTGACTAAAATACACCTTGAGACCAGTTTCTAATTGAGTTAAAAAGGGCGTATTTCATTTGGACCATTATACCTAATCATAATTTGCTGTAATATTCCAAAACCCATGATATTTCATTAAGTTGAATATTTATGAACACTAAAACACACGGGCACAGGGAAATCTTCTTGTCTTAAATAACCATAGAGACAAGTTTCTAATTGAGTTAAAAAGGGCGTATTTCATTTGTACCATTATATATACCTAATCATAATTTATTGTAATAAACTAAAACCCATGATATTTCATTAGGTTGAATATTAATAGGAACTACAGTGTAATTTCAATGTAGTATTATGTTGAGTATTCAGGTCTTTTAATGTCATATATAATGTTAAACACTGGTGTATGTTCCATTTCTGTTTCGGGGCCTCCGTGGCTCAGTAGGTACAGCGGACGCTCAATCCGAACAGCCTTCCACCACTGGTTTGCGGGTTCGAATCCCACTCAGTCCCAAAAAAAATTGGAAAATTGTCTGACTGGGTTTTCACTCGAACGACCTATGTGGGATGGTTGCCAGCTACCAACGGAAGGTCGTGGGTTTCCTCCGGGCATAGAGCCCGGTTTCCTCCCACAATAAAACTGGCAACACCGCCATATAAGTGAAATAATCTTGAGCGCTGCGTAAAGCACCAAACAATCAATCAATCAACCATTTCTGTTTCAGTACAAAGATGTGTGAGTTGGTAGAACGAGTTATAACACCAACCAGTATAACCCCACATTTACAAGAGTAAGTACACTTATTTTTTCCGTGCAAGTTCAAATTCCACTCTGTCCACAAGAGTAAGTAGACTTATCTTTACCGTGCAACTTCAAATTCCACTCTGTCCACAAGAGTAAGTAGACTTATCTTTACAGTGCAACTTCAAATTCCACTCTGTCCACAAGAGTAAGTACACTTATCTTTACCGTGCAAGTCCAAAATCCACTCTGTCCACAAGAGTAAGTAGACTTATCTTTACCGTGCAATTTCAAATTCCACTCTGTCCACAAGTGTAAGTACACTTATCTTTACTGTGCAAGTCCAAAATCCACTCTGTCCACAAGAGTAAGTACACTTATCTTTACCGTGCAAGTCCAAAATCCACTCTGTCCACAAGAGTAAGTAGACTTATCTTTACCGTGCAAGTTCAAATTCCACTCTGTCCACAAGAGTAAGTACACTTATCTTTACTGTGCAAGTCCAAAATCCACTCTGTCCACAAGAGTAAGTACACTTATCTTTACCGTGCAAGTCCAAAATCCACTCTGTCCACAAGAGTAAGTACACTTATCTTTACCGTGCAAGTTCAAATTCCACTCTGTCCAAAGGAAAAAGGGGGCCTCAGTGGATGAGTTAGTTCGAGGGATAGTCCCTTAGTCTGACACAGGCCTTCCATCAATGCTCGGTGCTATTGAATCATACTCAAACCAAATAAAAATCTAGATCACCGTATAGGGAAGAATTGCCAGGTATACATGTACACCAAAAGCCGGGGGTTTGTTTTGGGCAAAGTGCCATGTTTTCCCATTAACGCTTTTGGGTTTCTTTTCGACACACAGCTTAGTTTTTCCCGGTACTTAGTCAGCCAATAAACTGGAAATTATAATTATTATTACAATCCTATGGGGACCTTGGTTCCTAAGTGAGTGGAGTGATACTCTCCTTCCATTGATTAATAAATTCTAAGTGGAATATCACTCAATCTCCTAATGGTACCCACCATAGATCTGGGGTCCCCTCACCCTCCCCCATCCTCCCCCCCCAAAAAAAAGACTGTATTGATGAACATATTATTGTTTTTCCTTTCAGTTCCAATATGGAAGTTCAGAAGAATGGTATAGCCCTCATTAATGCACTGTTTCTGAAAGCAGATCCACAGAAGAAAAAAGTGAGTTTTATAACAGTAAATAAATCTCACAAATAAGGCTGTAGCTCAAACTGAGTAAATAACATATTGGATGTTTAATTAAAAAAAGACTTTATTTTGAAGGGATCCTTATTCAGTAATATTGGATAGTTGCTACATGTAGGTATTGACAAACATTTACAAGATGTCACCGATTTCCTTCCCAAATAGATCTAATTGCGGCGATATACAAGGGAAATAATCTTAAGGGCTGTATAAAATACAGTGTGAAGGCTTAGCGGGCTAGGCTGATATTTGATTGAGAGTGTCCAAATCACCCGTTTTAAAGTTAATTTCCTTCGAGATGGGGGTATTATTACCCTATCTTAACCATGTTAAAAAGGCTGAAAACAGCCCGTTGAAAGTGGTCTTATTTTTAGACTGCTCGTCCACTTTGATAGGTCGACCGGTGGCTTCAGCTTATAATCTGTAATATATTCCTCTGCTTAACATGTTACACCTTTGGAAGCTATAATGATTGATGCCTGGAAGTATTTAACAGAAAAATCTATCATTTCATCTGGCCACAGAGCCTCTCCTGACATGTGGGTTTACCTTTGTATTTTATATCCAGTGTCATGCTTTATCAATAATATATTATTGAGGGGGGGGGGTGCGTCGGTGGTCCATTGGGCTAGAGGGATTGTCCCTCAGTCCCACACAGACCTCGGTGGTCCAGTGGGCTAGAGGGTATGTCTCTCAGTCCCACACAGACCTTCCGTCGATGCGGCGCGGGTTCGAATAACACCCAGACCATATAAAAATTGAAAAATTTCTGTCGCTATACGTTGAAGAGTTACCAGGTACTTACTGAAGGCTGGGTGTTTCCTCTGGGCAATGAGCCCGGTTTCCTCCTCCACTAAACCTGGCAATGTCGCCATGTAAGTGAAAACATCTATCAATCAATCAAATCTAGATAGCAATACTAAAGTATATGAGTTCTAAAGGTCTAAATGATGAATTCTTACCGTACCCCTTTTTTGACACAATTAGAAACTTGTCCCCATGGTTATTTTGACAAGAAGATTTTCTCTGTGTCTGTGTGTTTTAGTGTTCATAAATATTTTAATTCTACATACTTGTATGCTTTTGTATAATTGGTTATTTAGGTTATTTATGGTAATATCCACAACCTATTATGAGTGAACATGTTGAATCGTGTATGTCGCAAACAGTACGTCAGAGAAACTCAGAATTCTCTACGACAAAGAGCAGCCAACCATTTATCTAGTATTAGACTTAAACATGATGTGCCCGTGGCACAACATTTCAATACTCTAGGTCATTCGGTCAAGGACCATTTTGAAATCATGCCTATTGAGAAAACCCCTTTTCTCACTTCCGCTGCAGATACCAAGCACAAATGTTTGGAAAGGGAAAGTTTTTGGATTCAAACATTACAAACTATTCATCCTTTGGGTTTGAACTTGGACCCGGGAAGATGTTGGGAAAAAACTATAATACCATTTGTATTTCAGTATAACAAAGCTAGCATCGCTATGGCCAAGATAATAGTAGAAGAATACAAAATACTTCAAAGTAAACTTGCTCGACCTCTGACCCAAAGGCCAGTCATTGGTTATAAAAAGAACAAGAGTTTGAAAGACATACTGGTCAGGGCTAAACTCCCCTGTCTGCCTTCTACCTAGGTTTTTCTGGGAAAGGGGGGGGGGGGGGGGGGGGGCAAATTTTCACTGTCTTTCCCCATGACCCTATAATATATAGTCTGACGATATTCTTACCATAGTTTAAGATGCGTAAGCATTGTCAATGTGTTACAAAGTCTTCCAGAAAATTCTACTGACTCCTGTCAGTCGTCAACCTAATGAAATATCTTAGGTTTACTTTATTACAACAATTTATGATGGGGTATAAAGGTCTAAAGGTCTTAATACCTCTTTTTAACACAATTAGAAACTTGTCTCCGTGGTTATTTTAGACAAGAAGATTTTCCCTGTGCCTGTGTGTTATAGTTTTCATAAATAATTCATGTTGAACTCTGCACTGGTATGAATAAAATAAGGAAGTGTACACCTCTTTTGTATAATTAGTTATTTAAGTTATTTACGGTAATTTACACGACCTATTTCAAGTATAACTGATCTATATCTTGAACTCTGCTCTGATATGAATTGAATAAGGAAGTGTACACCTCAACCTGCATTTGATAATATAATAAGATAAACATAGCAATATAACATACAATTACACTTTGTTTATTGTCTGTTTCAGTCTATAGCCGAATCTCTTCAAAGCAGCAGTATAAGAAGTGTTATTTTAAATGTAAGTATGTGTACTTATTTATTTACAAAACCATTGTTAGGATTATTTCATTGAGAATTTAGCTTATTCGATATGCATGGTTTAGCCTGTAGAGGGCTAGGTTCTCTCAAGCTGGCTAAAGCCTCCCATCCCAGGCCGCTGTTTCGAATCCGACTCAGTCCAAGGAGAAAAATGAGCGAGGTTTTCACTGGATCGACATATGTGGAAGAGTTGTACGGTACTTGTCAAAGGTCGAGTTTCTGTTTCCCCCATCACATGCCGCATCCAACACAGTTAACTTATAAAAATAAACAAAACCTGGCTAGAAAACCATAATCATCCGTATGGCATAGGGCCTGGAAGTCTACCGAGAGGTTTCGCTATATTCGGTGACAGATGACGTTTTTTGATGACGTCAGTTCGATTGCCGTTTTTTTGTTCTACCACGTCAGAATTGAGCGTCAAATTCAAACTAGAAAGCCTCCCCACATGCGTAATGACAACGCCGGTGACATAAAATTTGTGGAATTGTCACGTTACTCTTGCTTCCTATTATAAAACTACTTCAACGTACTTTTGCAAGATTGGTATTGACAGTAAGCTCTTACTGATACTTTTGGAATGAAATGATCAAAAATTAACTAATTCTATTTCAACAAAATTTTCCCTGTTTTTGGCAGTTCATGTCGTTTTAATTTAGGCTTTATTGTTTAATTCTACTCATCATCCATTTCCATCGAACACTCGTACTATGAATTTCCAAATTGGATGTTACCTCACATGCAATCACATTTTATGTTTGGTTTTGACAGAATATAATAATTGGGGATAATAAACGATCAACTTTGTGCTGTGTTATCAAATTAACCATGTATCTTTGATTTTGACAGAATGTGATACGTGGTCATAATAAAGGATCAGAAATGGCCCATCAACTCAGCGTTCTTCAGTCAAATTTGATAAACCAGCTCTATAAGAGAATGACCACACCAGCAGATCCAAACAATCAAGTAAGCTCTACAATAACCTGTGGATCGAGGGGGTGGGGTGTTTCTCCAGTATTTGTCTTTTGTTAACCATTGATGTACATGTATGTATCTAACATGTGTTCAATTGATAGTGTGCAACAAGCTATGACCGGGTATCAAGGTCCGAATACCCCCTTTTATAACACATCTATAAACTTGTCTCCATGGCTATTTTAGTCAAGAAGATGTTTTTTTTTGTACCTTTGTGTTTTATTGATCATAAATATACTGTATTGATTTGCTTATTATTTCCAAGATAAGTCTTCAAATAGGATTATGTGTGTCTTAATGTTCAGCTTGTCTTAAAAAGCTGGCTTAAGTTAGTCAGGGGTAAATCTGTTTAGAACTATAGTTAAAATCCTTGGTCAGGACTGGTGCAAGTTGTAGGCTTTTATGTGTCTTCGCACCTGCATTTTACAACAGACTCCAGAAGAGCTGTCTATATCCTATTCAAGATAGTGGCCTCGGTGGTCCAGTGGGCTAGAGTGATCGTCCGTCAGTCCCACACAGACCTTTTATCAATGGAGGGGCCTCAGTGGTCCAGTGTGTTAGAATGATCGTCCGTCAGTCAGTACCTTGGGTTGATGCGGGGGCGTCAGTGGTCCAGTGTGTTAGAGTCATCGTCCATCAGTCCCACACAGACCTTCTATCAATGCGGGGGCGTCAGTGGTCCAGTGTGTTAGAGTCATCGTCCATCAGTCCCACACAGACCTTCTATCAATGGAGGGGCCTCAGTGGTCCAGTGTGTTAGAGTCATCGTCCATCAGTCCCACACAGACCTTCTATCAATGGAGGGGCCTCAGTGGTTCAGTGTGTTAGAGTCATTGTCCGCCAGTCCCACACAGACCTTCTATCAATGGAGGGGCCTCAGTGGTCCAGTGTGTTAGAGTCATCGTCCATCAGTCCCACACAGACCTTCTATCTATGGAGGGGCCTCAGTGGTCCAGTGTGTTAGAGTCATCGTCCATCAGTCCCACACAGACCCTCTATCAATGGAGGGGCCTCAGTGGTCCAGTGTGTTAGAGTCATCGTTCATCAGTCCCACACAGACCTTCTATCAATGGAGGGGCCTCAGTGGTCCAGTGGGTTAGAGTCATCGTCCATCAGTCCCACACAGACCTTTCATCGATGGAGGGGCCTCGGTGGTCCAGTGGGTTAGAGTGATCGTCTGTCAGTCCCACACAGACCTTTCATCGATGGAGGGGCCTCGGTGGTCCAGTGGGTTAGAGTCATCGTCCATCAGTCCCACACAGACCTTCTATCAATGGAGGGGCCTCAGTGGTCCAGTGTGTTAGAGTCATCGTCCATCAGTCCCGCACAGACCTTCTATCAATGGAGGGGCCTCAGTGGTCCAGTGGGTTAGAGTCATCGTCCATCAGTCCCACACAGACCTTTCATCGATGGAGGGGCCTCAGTGGTCCAGTGGGTTAGAGTGGGTCGTCTGTCAGTCCCACACAGACCTTCTATCTATGGAGGGGCCTCAGTGGTCCAGTGTGTTAGAGTCATCGTCCATCAGTCCCACACAGACCTTCTATCAATGGAGGGGCCTCAGTGGTCCAGTGGGTTAGAGTCATCGTCCATCAGTCCCACACAGACCTTTCATCGATGGAGGGGCCTCGGTGGTCCAGTGGGTTAGAGTGATCGTCTGTCAGTCCCACACAGACCTTTCATCGATGGAGGGGCCTCGGTGGTCCAGTGGGTTAGAGTCATCGTCCATCAGTCCCACACAGACCTTCTATCAATGGAGGGGCCTCAGTGGTCCAGTGTGTTAGAGTCATCGTCCATCAGTCCCGCACAGACCTTCTATCAATGGAGGGGCCTCAGTGGTCCAGTGGGTTAGAGTCATCGTCCATCAGTCCCACACAGACCTTTCATCGATGGAGGGGCCTCAGTGGTCCAGTGGGTTAGAGTGGGTCGTCTGTCAGTCCCACACAGACCTTCTATCTATGGAGGGGCCTCAGTGGTCCAGTGTGTTAGAGTCATCGTCCATCAGTCCCACACAGACCTTCTATCAATGGAGGGGCCTCAGTGGTCCAGTGTGTTAGAGTCATCGTCCATCAGTCCCACACAGACCTTCTATCAATGGAGGGGCCTCAGTGGTCCAGTGGGTTAGAGTCATCGTCCATCAGTCCCACACAGACCTTTCATCGATGGAGGGGCCTCGGTGGTCCAGTGGGTTAGAGTGATCGTCTGTCAGTCCCACACAGACCTTTCATCGAGGGAGGGGCCTCGGTGGTCCAGTGGGTTAGAGTCATCGTCCATCAGTCCCACACAGACCTTCTATCAATGGAGGGGCCTCAGTGGTCCAGTGTGTTAGAGTCATCGTCCATCAGTCCCACACAGACCTTCTATCAATGGAGGGGCCTCAGTGGTCCAGTGGGTTAGAGTCATCGTCCGTCAGTCAGTACCTTGGGTTGATGCGGGGGCGTCAGTGGTCCAGTGTGTTAGAGTCATCGTCCATCAGTCCCACACAGACCTTCTATCAATGGAGGGGCCTCAGTGGTCCAGTGTGCTAGAGTGATCGTCCATCAGTCCCACACATACCTTCTATCAATGGAGGGGCCTCAGTGGTCCAGTGTGTTAGAGTCATCGTCCATCAGTCCCACACAGACCTTCTATCAATGGAGGGGCCTCAGTGGTCCAGTGTGTTAGAGTCATCGTCCATCAGTCCCACACAGACCTTCTATCAATGGAGGGGCCTCAGTGGTTCAGTGTGTTAGAGTCATTGTCCGCCAGTCCCACACAGACCTTCTATCAATGGAGGGGCCTCAGTGGTCCAGTGTGTTAGAGTCATCGTCCATCAGTCCCACACAGACCTTCTATCTATGGAGGGGCCTCAGTGGTCCAGTGTGTTAGAGTCATCGTCCATCAGTCCCACACAGACCCTCTATCAATGGAGGGGCCTCAGTGGTCCAGTGTGTTAGAGTCATCATCCATCAGTCCCACACAGACCTTCTATCAATGGAGGGGCCTCAGTGGTCCAGTGGGTTAGAGTCATCGTCCATCAGTCCCACACAGACCTTTCATCGATGGAGGGGCCTCGGTGGTCCAGTGGGTTAGAGTGATCGTCTGTCAGTCCACACAGACCTTTCATCGATGGAGGGGCCTCGGTGGTCCAGTGGGTTAGAGTCATCGTCCATCAGTCCCACACAGACCTTCTATCAATGGAGGGGCCTCAGGGGTCCAGTGTGTTAGAGTCATCGTCCATCAGTCCCACACAGACCTTCTATCAATGGAGGGGCCTCAGTGGTCCAGTGGGTTAGAGTCATCGTCCATCAGTCCCACACAGACCTTTCATCGATGGAGGGGCCTCAGTGGTCCAGTGGGTTAGAGTGGGTCGTCTGTCAGTCCCACACAGACCTTCTATCTATGGAGGGGCCTCAGTGGTCCAGTGTGTTAGAGTCATCGTCCATCAGTCCCACACAGACCTTCTATCAATGGAGGGGCCTCAGTGGTCCAGTGTGTTAGAGTCATCGTCCATCAGTCCCACACAGACCTTCTATCAATGGAGGGGCCTCAGTGGTCCAGTGGGTTAGAGTCATCGTCCATCAGTCCCACACAGACCTTTCATCGATGGAGGGGCCTCGGTGGTCCAGTGGGTTAGAGTGATCGTCTGTCAGTCCCACACAGACCTTTCATCGATGGAGGGGCCTCGGTGGTCCAGTGGGTTAGAGTCATCGTCCATCAGTCCCACACAGACCTTCTATCAATGGAGGGGCCTCAGTGGTCCAGTGTGTTAGAGTCATCGTCCATCAGTCCCACACAGACCTTCTATCAATGGAGGGGCCTCAGTGGTCCAGTGGGTTAGAGTCATCGTCCATCAGTCCCACACAGACCTTTCATCGATGGAGGGGCCTCAGTGGTCCAGTGGGTTAGAGTGGGTCGTCTGTCAGTCCCACACAGACCTTCCATCGATGTGGGGCCTCGGTGGTCCAGTGGGTTAGTCATCGTCTGTCAGTCCCACACAGACCTTCCATCGATGGAGGGGCCTCAGTGGTTCAGTGGGTTAGAGTGGGTCGTCTGTCAGTCCCACACAGACCTTCCATCGATGGAGGGGCCTCGGTGGTCCAGTGGGTTAGGGTGATCGTCCCTCAGTCCCACACAGACCTTGGTGGTCCAGTGGGTTAGAGTGATCGTCCGTCAGTCCCACAAATACCTTCCATAAAATGAATCACACACAGACCAAATAAAAATTTAACAATTTTTGGGTTGTTTTTTTCACTTGGTCGCCGTATGTCGCAGAGCTGCCAGGTGCTCCCCCGCTAAACCTGGCAACGCCACCATATACGTTAAATAATCTTGCGGCGTAAAACATCAATCCATATATCAGATTAAAGATTCATTTTAGTTAGAGGCATACAGTAGATGTGAATTAAAACTTTCCACAAGGAATCTACACTAAAACCCACAGATACAGGGAAAATCTTCTTTTCTAAAATAATCATGGAGATAAATGTCTAATTGTGTTAAAAATAGGTAATGTACATGTATATCATTTAGACCTTTATACCCAATCATAAGTTGTTGCAATAAACTAAAACCTATATTGTATTCTTCATATTTTTCCAGGAACAAATGAAAGCTTTGGAAGAGTTACAGAAAGTGGCTTTTGACATTGAAATCGATCCGAGTATGTCTCAAGGTCGACGCTCAGGAAACCCTGCCAAAGATTTTAAAAAGTTAGGATTTACAACGGCTGTAAGTATGGGTTTAAAACACCTTTTCACTATGTTTCATTAAAGTTTCTGTGATTGCCAGGGATTTTATTGCTGGGTTTAACGGGAGTTTTCATTTGTAACAAATCAATGCATACATGTATATGGCGTTGTTGAAGCCTAGGGTTCCTACTGTATACTACTGCTAGGCCTTACAAAGATGGTGCTGTACAAATACTCAATTTGAATAATCAAATCCTAAAATGTCCTTATTTGTCGTCCATCAGAATTGTACGAAGCCTATAGAGGATTTTATGGAAGTTCCTCCAGGCGTCTTGGCACTGGACAATCTGGTTTACTTCGCCAAATTCCGAGAGGACGCTTACAGAAAGGTATGGATAGTTTGTTTGATAGATGTAGATTAAGATTGCATACACTTAGTAGATGTCATCTAACTTTTGAAGGACATTTAGAAGTAGGGCAACATAATAACATAAAAGTGGTTTTCTGGGTTACTACTTCTACAGAAGTAGTAACCCAGAAAACCACTCTTATGTTAGATGTCATCTTTCTATAAATTAAATTTGTAACAATAAAATGTATCTTATATACAGTATCATGTGTATTGGTGTTCAAAGAAAAAAATGTGACTTTGATGTCTTGTCTGGTATTGTGATGGTCTCTCAGTTCAACTCAAGCCTTCCACTGATGGAGCGCTGGTTCAAATCCTACTCATCAATTTGTCTTCTGAATGGGGTTTTCACTTAATAGACATATGTTGAAAAGTTGCCAGGTACTCTCTGAAGGGTCAGGGGTTTCCTTCGAGCAAGGAGCCCGGTTTCCACCCCCATTATACCTGGCAGCGCCGCAATCTAAATAATTTTGGGTGTGACAAATAAAGCCCGTCAATTAATCAATCAATCTGTTCCTTTTTACAGCTGGTATTGGAGAACTCCGTAAGGGGAGATGAACATGATTGTCCCGTGGCCCAGGCGGCCATTGCTCTTACCAAAAAACTTTGTCTCATTTTGAAAGTGGGAGATACAGGTAGATTTTATTTTTACCCTTTGCTTAGTTTGGGGGAAGGGGGGGGGGGGGATGGGGGGGTGGAGGTGCCCACAGGCAACTTTAGATAGCCGTCACGCACCACAGTAAGCTTAGGGGTTTCCCGTGGGATACACCCCAGTTGCTGCTAATTAAAGGCTCTGAGTGATAATGTTTTCTGTATTCGACTGTTTAAAGGAATACCCGTCTACATATACACAGTCAAGCCATCAAGCGCCCAATGTCGTCTTCATCATACAATCAGCTTACCATTTTTCCTGAAAACATTTGATTTCATTTTTTTGCCAGATAAAAACAAAATCTACATACATATTTCAATTAAATGCATAAAAAGATTATAAATACAGTTAATACGGAAATATTTGTTTTTTTTCGGACTGGTATAACACTCCAGGTACTTTGATCTATCCTGTGATAGGGATCTTAGTCCTGAGAATGTATGATAATGAAGGAAAGAACTCTCTTGCATATGGATTTACAACTTCTTGGTTTATTGGGAACACAACGTTTCGGTGTAGCTCCTAACAGCGTTATCAAGTGATGAGCTACACCGAAACGTTGTGTTCCCAATAAACCAAGAAGTTGTAAATCCATACGCAAGAGTGTTCTTTCCTTCATTATTATGCTCAACTTCTAAATGCCACTTAAACAAGTCACTGAGAATGCATGTTAAAATAGGGTTTGGAACTGACATAGGCTCAGAATGAATGAATATCACGGTTATTTATATTTTGTTTACTTTTTAGGACACATTCCAATGTCCTTATTCCAGTTATTTTGATGACTTTTAAGGCCTCTTATTGCCAAGAAAATCAACATTTATGAAAAAAGTTTAAATTTTGGCAGCTCATGCCACCTTAAACATTTTTTGACATGTTTGTTTTATAGAAGATGACGACAGTCAAACTTACTACCCGATGTTTTTTTGCCACGATCGACCGTTTGAGGAGTTCTTCTGTACCTGCATGTATTTCCTGAATAAAACCTGGAAGGAAATGAGGGCTACTGCCGCCGATTTTAAAAAGGTAACAAAACATTTTCTAAATTGAATTCGTACAACATTTTTGCTTCATGAATCAGCACAGTTTCATTATTGAAAAGACTGTAAGTTGATAGGCAAAGCTAAGTGGGTAGAAAGTGTTGATCGCTTTATCCCAACTCAAACCTGCCATCTAGGTGTTGGTAGTTTGAATCTCACTTTATCCACCCCCACCCCATCCCCACCCCACCCCCACACTCCTAAAACTGAACAAATGTGGAATTGGTTATTAAGTACCAGCAGAAAACCTTGAGATTGATCTTCAAATCGCCACCAAATATCAACTAACCAACCTGCTGTTTTATTTATATAGTGCTTATCTAAGGAGAGCCAGTGTGTTATGATGAATATCTCTCAAGTTTATTCATTTTCGAAATTATTAAGTAAGAGTGATAATAATTGTAACACAGTGGTCCAAGTGGGATAATCTTTTTTTTTCACACAACTCAGAACAATACAGTGTTTCAATTAAAAAATGCAGCTCTACTAAAAAGAAATGTTTCATGACTTTGTTCAATTTTTAAGAAGAAGAGACTGGATACATTAGAAATGGCATCACAAACGACATCTTTGCTGGATGTTTCATTTTAACGTCATAATGACTGATGACGAAAAATTCTTTTTTAACATCAGTTTTTACCGTTCTTTTGTTAAGTCAAAGCGTTACTTCAACCATAATTCCACATGTTGATTATGGTAACAATAACACACTGCCTGGGTGGGGAAATATTAGGGTGTAGTATTAGAATTGTGTTTTACACCATAATCCAAATAAAGTCACTTACACGCAGGCACTGGCAGAGTAAACAACTGTTTGACATTTCTTGTGTAGGTATTGGAGGTCGTTCAAGAACAGATTACGAGAGCTCTACTTATTCAACCCTCCTCGTTTGAAGACTTCCGCAGCCGGATGATACAGCTGTCGTACTCTGAGATAATGAAGATTTGGGAGGTGGACAGACAGAGTCGAGAAGAAATGGAGTCTCAGGCTGTACCGATTGTGTATGTAACTTTTTTCATTTCAAACTCCTCTTTCTATAAACCTTCCTCCATCACCAATGTTAAATGCTGCTTAAACAAGTTTAAACAGCCGTGTGTCGCTTTAAGTAGTTGTAGAAAGGCAGACACTTCAAAGTCCCCTTTTATACCCACTATGCAAGGTAACCTTTTTGAACGCTGTCATTAGGCTTAAGGTTTGCATGTTATTGAAAACTATAGAGCAACGTAAGTACTCCGAGGAATGACAAAGACTTCATGTTTAACTCCCGATGATGGTTTGATCTAATAAACTGAAATATTGAGTTAACATGAAGTCTTTGTCATTCCTCGGAGTGCTTACGTTGCTCTATTACACTAGACTAATCAGTGGGAATTCGAAGATTATTGAAAACTGATGTATGTATTTCTTTCTTTCAGTGAACTGAGAGAGCAGATAAAGCCAGAGATTATTCAGTTAATTAAACAGAACCGGATTAATTTCTTGATAGAGGGATCTGTTTTTGCCAAATATAACAAAAACAAACTAAAAGGTAAAGTATAATTTTTTTCTGATAAGGTAAATGTATGGTGTTACATCCTCTGGTGGTCAAACATTGAAACATACTGTTAGCGTGAATCGTCCTAAAAAACGACGATAAAAAAGTATTTTTGTCGTACATATATTTGGTAAAATATTAATCACTGTTTTTACATTCTGGCTACTATGGGTTATCCTCACATGTCCTCCACATTGCCTACAGTTGTCCCCCCTGCCACAATCCCTAGGATTATCCCCCCTGATCCCCAGCCATAGCTTGTTTTGCAGATTGTTATAGTTATACAGGGCTTACATGTTATAGAATGTTCATTCTAATTAGCCTTCAAGCAGGTGTTTTTTTAAGACTACGTGGAGGATGAAGTTTTGGTAGCTTAATACAGGTTTTTGATCAACTTTATCAGCTTAACAGTGTTTTAAGTATGGGATTTCGTTTGGGGGCGTCAGCTTCAAAAAGCAGTTGATCATTGGTTTCAGGTGACCGTTTGTCCAGATTTAACTGTATGTTAAACTCCTTATTACCACACAAGGAGAAAAAAAAACTGAATTCTCTAATTAATTATGTTTATTTTTCTTATCAGACAAATACTGGTATTGGCGTTTGGCGCCGAATCTGAAAAGTTTTCATTACGGAGACTGTGAGGAATCTTCCACGCCATCCATTGAAATGCTCCCAAATAAATGTAAGTAAAACGCCGAGCCCTGTTTGATCAAACCTAGCAATGTGTTTACACAAAGGGTTACAACATGGGATCAAACACTGAGACTGCCTTTTAACTGTATATACACTTGTTTGCAAACCTCACCTTATAGCCATTGCTGGTTTATTTGTTATAGCCCAAGATAACTCTAGCTCTTTTTGTAAAAGTGGCATGGGCTGCCAAAATGTTGATATTTTGACGTTGAAACAGAATGTTGAAATTATGGGCTATTTTTCTCAAGACGTGTTATTCATAAGCTTTTTAGTGCTTCTAGTCTCAAGAATGTACGATAAAGTATTGTTTTAAACTAACTTTGGCTTAGAATGAATGAATGGTCGTCCAGGTTATTTAAATTTTGTTTACTTTTCGAACACTATTTCGGTTCGTACATGCCGCTTACTGTATGGATGTTCCTCATTCCAACGCCAATCATTGAGTTTTTTGATGGCCTTCAAAGCCTCTTACTGTTGCTATGATAAGAAATTATGAAAAAAGTGAATTTTGGCAGCTCATGCCACTTTAACGATTAGTCATTTTGATGATAGATCATAAAATATATATTTGTGCCAGTGGCAGATTCTGCTCGCTAAAGAAACCAGGCCTCCCACATGTAACATAAAATCTGTCTGACAATGGGGGAGGCTGTGTACAGCTGAGTATGACTCTAAAGAGGCTTCATTGTAAATTCCAACCTGTCAACGGGGCCTCATTGGGTAGAGCTATAGTCTCTCGCACCAAGCCTTCCATCAATGTGTCAGAAGTTAAATCCCACTCAGTCCACAGAAAAATCGAAAAAATAATGAGTCGGTTCTGACTTGATTGCTCTATGTGCAACACCAGAAGTCTATGAACAGGGAAGTGTGAAATGTCGCATTACCCCATATTCAGGGCACTGGCGCTTTCAGCCTGCTTATACTACATTATGTGACGTTTATGCGCGGTAGATTTTGAAATTGTCAACGGTTGCGCAATTTCAAATCAGAAAAAAAATTCATTCTCCACTTACTGCATCTATCAGCAATTCCAGTAACCGCAGTTCGGAGAATGCATTGGTTTTTATAAAAGCTTTACCGAACATGCGACTCTGATATCTCCATTTGGACTCAAATCGTTCCAAACAAGTCTTCTTGTCTCATTTTCAACTTTATGAAGTTCTTCGGAAACTTTAACTTTTGCTCCATCAAGTACTGTTATCGTAAATAAAATGTTCGCCATGTTTTTTCTTATGCATCCCATAATAGTTCATATGAGAAAGTGAAGAAAAGCCACGCTTTCTGACTGACCGAGAGAGGGCTCTGTGTATGGTGACCTCTGGGTCAAACGGCACCAATGCCCTCAACACTATGTAATGGAACGCTTCACACTTCCACATTCATAGACTTCTGGCAACACTTATTTATATGTGCTTGGGGTTTTCTAAAGGCAATGAGTTCAGTTTCCTCTCTCGCCATATAAGTGAAATAATCTGGAATGCTGTAAAATACTCAATAGCCTATGATAAATTTGAAATTGAACTTACTTCGATCTATGCTAAAATTTTTGAAATGTGTTTAGTGAACTGTTGCACAAATGAAGTGATTTTTGAAAAAATAAATTATTATCTTTTTTTCTGGCAGTGTCTATTGTTGACATCAGGAATATCTTATTCGGGAAAGATTGTCCCCATGTTAAAGACAGAAGACGGGTAAGTAGACCAGGCTACCATACAATACACAAACAATCTCATCAGATGGTCCCCATGTTAAAGACAGAAGACGGGTAAGTAGACCAGGCTACCATACAATACACAAACAATCTCATCAGGTTGTCCCCATGTTAAAGACAGAAGACGGGTAAGTAGACCAGGCTACCATACAATACACAAACAATCTCATCAGATTGTCCCCATGTTAAAGACAGAAGACAGGTAAGTAGACCAGGCTACCATACAATACACAAACAATCTCATCAGATTGTCCCCATGTTAAAAACAGAAGACGGGTAAGTAGACCAGGCTACCATACAATACACAAACAATCTCATCAGATTGTCCCCATGTTAAAGACAGAAGACGGGTAAGTAAACCAGGCTACCATACAATACACAAACAATCTCATCAGATTGTCCCCATGTTAAAGACAGAAGATGGGTAAGTAGACCAGGCTACCATACAATACACAAACAATCCCATCAGATTGTCCACATGTTAAAGACAGAAGACGGGTAAGTAGACCAGACTACCATACAATACACAAACAATCTCATCAGATTGTCCCCATGTTAAAGACAGAAGACGGGTAAGTAAACCAGGCTACCATACAATACACAAACAATCTCATCAGATTGTCCCCATGTTAAAGACAGAAGATGGGTAAGTAGACCAGGCTACCATACAATACACAAACAATCCCATCAGATTGTCCACATGTTAAAGACAGAAGACGGGTAAGTAGACCAGGCTACCATACAATACACAAACAATCTCATCAGATGGTCCCCATGTTAAAGACAGAAGACGGGTAAGTAGACCAGGCTACCATACAATACACAAACAATCTCATCAGGTTGTCCCCATGTTAAAGACAGAAGACGGGTAAGTAGACCAGGCTACCATACAATACACAAACAATCTCATCAGATTGTCCCCATGTTAAAGACAGAAGACAGGTAAGTAGACCAGGCTACCATACAATACACAAACAATCTCATCAGATTGTCCCCATGTTAAAAACAGAAGACGGGTAAGTAGACCAGGCTACCATACAATACACAAACAATCTCATCAGATTGTCCCCATGTTAAAGACAGAAGACGGGTAAGTAAACCAGGCTACCATACAATACACAAACAATCTCATCAGATTGTCCCCATGTTAAAGACAGAAGACGGGTAAGTAGACCAGGCTACCTTACAATACACAAACAATCTCATCAGATTGTCCCCATGTTAAAGACAGAAGACAGGTAAGTAGACCAGGCTACCATACAATACACAAACAATCTCATCAGATTGTCCCCATGTTAAAGACAGAAGACGGGTAAGTAGACCAGGCTACCATACAATACACAAACAATCCCATCAGATTGTCCCCATGTTAAAGACAGAAGACAGGTAAGTAGACCAGGCTACCATACAATACACAAACAATCTCATCAGATTGTCCCCATGTTAAAGACAGAAGATGGGTAAGTAGACCAGGCTACCATACAATACACAAACAATCCCATCAGATTGTCCACATGTTAAAGACAGAAGACGGGTAAGTAGACCAGACTACCATACAATACACAAACAATCTCATCAGATTGTCCCCATGTTAAAGACAGAAGACGGGTAAGTAAACCAGGCTACCATACAATACACAAACAATCTCATCAGATTGTCCCCATGTTAAAGACAGAAGATGGGTAAGTAGACCAGGCTACCATACAATACACAAACAATCCCATCAGATTGTCCACATGTTAAAGACAGAAGACGGGTAAGTAGACCAGGCTACCATACAATACACAAACAATCTCATCAGATTGTCCCCATGTTAAAGACAGAAGACGGGTAAGTAGACCAGGCTACCATACAATACACAAACAATCCCATCAGATTGTCCCCATGTTAAAGACAGAAGACGGGTAAGTAGACCAGGCTACCATACAATACACAAACAATCCCATCAGATTGTCCACATGTTCAAGACAGAAGACGGGTAAGTAGACCAGGCTACCATACAATACAGGCTACCATACAATACACAAACAATCTCATCAGATTGTCCCCATGTTAAAGACAGAAGAGGGGTAAGTAGACCAGGCTACCATACAATACACAAACAATCTCATCAGATTGTCCCCATGTTAAAGACAGAAGACGGGTAAGTAGACCAGGCTACCATACAATACACAAACAATCTCATCAGATGGTCCCCATGTTAAAGACAGAAGACGGGTAAGTAGACCAGGCTACCATACAATACACAAACAATCTCATCAGATTGTCCCCATGTTAAAGACAGAAGACGGGTAAGTAGACCAGGCTACCATACAATACACAAACAATCTCATCAGATGGTCCCCATGTTAAAGACAGAAGACGGGTAAGTAGACCAGGCTACCATACAATACACAAACAATCTCATCAGATTGTCCACATGTTAAAGACAGAAGACGGGTAAGTAGACCAGGCTACCATACAATACACAAACAATCTCATCAGATTGTCCCCATGTTAAAGACAGAAGACGTGTAAGTAGACCAGGCTACCATACAATACACAAACAATCTCATCAGATTGTCCCCATGTTAAAGACAGAAGACGTGTAAGTAGACCAGGCTACCATACAATACACAAACAATCTCATCAGATTGTCCCCATGTTAAAGACAGAAGACGTGTAAGTAGACCAGGCTACCATACAATACACAAACAATCTCATCAGATTGTCCACATGTTAAAGACAGAAGACAGGTAAGTAGACCAGGCTACCATACAATACACAAACAATCTCATCAGATTGTCCCCATGTTAAAGACAGAAGACGGGTAAGTAGACCAGACTACCATACAATACACAAACAATCTCATCAGATTGTCCACATGTTAAAGACAGAAGACGGGTAAGTAGACCAGGCTACCATACGATACACAAACAATCTCATCAGATTGTCCACATGTTAAAGACAGAAGACGGGTAAGTAGACCAGACTACCATACAATACACAAACAATCACATCAGATTGTCCCCATGTTAAAGACAGAAGACGGGTAAGTAGACCAGGCCACCATACAATACACAAACAATCTCATCAGATTGTCCCCATGTTAAAGACAGAAGACGGGTAAGTAGACCAGGCTACCATACAATACACAAACAATCTCATCAGATTGTCCCCATGTTAAAGACAGAAGACGGGTAAGTAGACCAGGCTACCATACAATACACAAACGATCTCATAAGATTGTCCCCATGTTAAAGACAGAAGACGGGTAAGTAGACCAGGCCACCATACAATACACAAACAATCTCATCAGATTGTCCCCATGTTAAAGACAGAAGACGGGTAAGTAGACCAGGCTACCATACAATACACAAACAATCTCATCAGATTGTCCCCATGTTAAAGACAGAAGAAGGGTAAGTAGACCAGGCTACCATACAATACACAAACAATCTCATCAGATGGTCCCCATGTTAAAGACAGAAGCGAGTAAGTAGACCAGGCTACCATACAATACACAAACAATCTCATCAGATTGTCCCCATGTTAAAGACAGAAGACGGGTAAGTAGACCAGGCTACCATACAATACACAAACAATCTCATCAGATTGTCCCCATGTTAAAGACAGAAGAGGGGTAAATAGACCAGGCTACCATACAATACACAAACAATCTCATCAGGTTGTCCCCATGTTAAAGACAGAAGACGGGTAAGTAGACCGGGCTACCATACAATACACAAACAATCTCATCAGATTGTCCCCATGTTAAAGACAGAAGACGGGTAAGTAGACCGGGCTACCACACAATACACAAACAATCTCATCAGATTGTCCCCATGTTAAAGACTGAAGACGGGTAAGTAGACCAGGCTACCATACAATACACAAACAATCTCATCAGATTGTCACCATGTTAAAGACTGAAGACGGGTAAGTAGACCAGGCTACCATACAATACACAAACAATCCCATCAGATTGTCCCCATGTTAAAGACAGAAGAGGGGTAAGTAGACCAGGCTACCTTACAATACACAAACAATCTCATCAGATTGTCCCCATGTTAAAGACAGAAGAGGGGTAAGTAGACCAGGCTACCTTACAATACACAAACAATCTCATCAGATTGTCCCCATGTTAAAGACAGAAGACGGGTAAGTAGACCAGGCTACCATACAATACACAAACAATCACATCAGATTGTCCCCATGTTAAAGACAGAAGACAGGTAAGTAGACCAGGCTACCATACAATACACAAACAATCTCATCAGATTGTCCACATGTTAAAGACAGAAGACAGGTAAGTAGACCAGGCTACCTTACAATACACAAACAATCTCATCAGATCAGGCTACCTTACAATACACAAACAATCTCATCAGATGGTCCCCATGGTAAAGACAGAAGACAGGTAAGTAGACCAGGCTACCATACAATACACAAACAATCTCATCAGATTGTCCCCATGTTAAAGACAGAAGACGAGTAAGTAGACCAGACTACCATACAATACACAAACAATCTCATCAGATTGTCCCCATGTTAAAGACAGAAGACGGGTAAGTAGACCAGGCTACCATACAATACACAAACAATCTCATCAGATTGTCCCCATGTTAAAGACAGAAGACGAGTAAGTAGACCAGACTACCATACAATACACAAACAATCTCATCAGATTGTCCACATGTTAAAGACAGAAGACGGGTAAGTAGACCAGGCTACCATACAATACACAAACAATCCCATCAGATTGTCCCCATGTTAAAGACAGAAGACAGGTAAGTAGACCAGGCTACCATACAATACACAAACAATCTCATCAGATTGTCCCCATGTTAAAGACAGAAGACGGGTAAGTAGACCAGGCTACCATACAATTCACAAACAATCTCATCAGATTGTCCCCATGTTAAAGACAGAAGACGGGTAAGTAGACCAGGCTACCATACAATACACAAACAATCTCATCAGATTGTCCCCATGTTAAAGACAGAAGACGGGTAAGTAGACCAGGCTACCATACAATACACAAACAATCTCATCAGATTGTCCCCATGTTAAAGACAGAAGACAGGTAAGTAGACCAGGCTACCATACAATTCACAAACAATCTCATCAGATTGTCCCCATGTTAAAGACAGAAGACGGGTAAGTAGACCAGGCTACCATACAATACACAAACAATCTCATCAGATTGTCCCCATGTTAAAGACAGAAGACGGGTAAGTAGACTGGGCTACCATACAATACACAAACAATCTCATCAGATGGTCCCCATGTTAAAGACAGAAGACGGGTAAGTAGACCAGGCTACCATACAATACACAAACAATCTCATCAGATTGTCCCCATGTTAAAGACAGAAGACGGGTAAGTAGACCAGACTACCATACAATACACAAACAATCTCATCAGATTGTCCCCATGTTAAAGACAGAAGACGGGTAAGTAGACCAGACTACCATACAATACACAAACAATCTCATCAGATTGTCCCCATGTTAAAGACAGAAGACGGGTAAGTAGACCAGGCTACCATACAATACACAAACAATCTCATCAGATGGTCCCCATGTTAAAGACAGAAGACGGGTAAGTAGACCAGGCTACCATACAATACACAAACAATCTCATCAGATTGTCCCCATGTTAAAGACAGAAGACGGGTAAGTAGACCAGACTACCATACAATACACAAACAATCTCATCAGATGGTCCCCATGTTAAAGACAGAAGACGGGTAAGTAGACCAGACTACCATACAATACACAAACAATCTCATCAGATTGTCCCCATGTTAAAGACAGAAGACGGGTAAGTAGACCAGGCTACCATACAATACACAAACAATCCCATCAGATTGTCCCCATGTTAAAGACAGAAGACGGGTAAGTAGACCAGACTACCATACAATACACAAACAATCACATCAGATTGTCCCCATGTTAAAGACAGAAGATGGGTAAGTAGACCAGACTACCATACAATACACAAACAATCACATCAGATTGTCCCCATGTTAAAGACAGAAGACGGGTAAGTAGACCAGGCTACCATACAATACACAAACAATCCCATCAGATTGTCCCCATGTTAAAGACAGAAGACGGGTAAGTAGACCAGGCTACCATACAATACACAAACAATCCCATCAGATTGTCCCCATGTTAAAGACAGAAGATGGGTAAGTAGACCAGGCTACCATACAATACACAAACAATCACATCAGATTGTCCCCATGTTAAAGACAGAAGACGGGTAAGTAGACCAGGCTACCATACAATACACAAACAATCACATCAGATTGTCCCCATGTTAAAGACAGAAGACGGGTAAGTAGACCAGGCTACCATACAATACACAAACAATCCCATCAGATTGTCCCCATGTTAAAGACAGAAGACGGGTAAGTAGACCAGACTACCATACAATACACAAACAATCACATCAGATTGTCCCCATGTTAAAGACAGAAGATGGGTAAGTAGACCAGACTACCATACAATACACAAACAATCACATCAGATTGTCCCCATGTTAAAGACAGAAGACGGGTAAGTAGACCAGGCTACCATACAATACACAAACAATCCCATCAGATTGTCCCCATGTTAAAGACAGAAGACGGGTAAGTAGACCAGGCTACCATACAATACACAAACAATCTCATCAGATTGTCCCCATGTTAAAGACAGAAGATGGGTAAGTAGACCAGACTACCATACAATACACAAACAATCACATCAGATTGTCCCCATGTTAAAGACAGAAGACGGGTAAGTAGACCAGGCTACCATACAATACACAAACAATCCCATCAGATTGTCCCCATGTTAAAGACAGAAGACGGGTAAGTAGACCAGACTACCTTACAATACACAAACAATTTCATCAGATTGTCCACATGTTAAAGACAGAAGGCGAGTAAGTAGACCAGACTACCATACAATACACAAACAATCTCATCAGATTGTCCACATGTTAAAGACAGAAGACGGGTAAGTAGACCAGGCTACCATACAATACACATACAATCTCATCAGATTGTCACCATGTTAAAGACAGAAGACGGGTAAGTAGACCAGGCTACCATACAATACACAAACAATCTCATCAGATGGTCCCCATGTTAAAGACAGAAGACAGGTAAGTAGACCAGGCTACCATACAATACACAAACAATCTCATCAGATTGTCCCCATGTTAAAGACAGAAGACGGGTAAGTAGACCAGGCTACCATACAATACACAAACAATCACATCAGATTGTCCCCATGTTAAAGACAGAAAAGGGGTAAGTAGACCAGGCTACCATACAATACACATACAATCTCATCAGATTGTCACCATGTTAAAGACAGAAGACGGGTAAGTAGACCAGGCTACCATACAATACACAAACAATCTCATCAGATGGTCCCCATGTTAAAGACAGAAGACAGGTAAGTAGACCAGGCTACCATACAATACACAAACAATCTCATCAGATTGTCCCCATGTTAAAGACAGAAGACGGGTAAGTAGACCAGGCTACCATACAATACACAAACAATCTCATCAGATTGTCCCCATGTTAAAGACAGAAGACGGGTAAGTAGACCAGGCTACCATACAATACACAAACAATCTCACCAGCATTATCAAACAATTTCTTTTTAATAAAAAACTTCGTGCAAAATTTTGTAATTTGTGTTAAATACGTCTTTATTTCTTGTTTATGTACTTCACAGTTTTGTATAACAAGAAAAAGTATTTAGGGCGCAACGTATGCATAATTTATGTCCTAATTTACCCCTTCATGATGGTTACAAAAGATAATTTACTCAGTGACAAGGCATCCAAACCCAGCATCCATTGTGTATGTACTCGCAGAGTGATGACATCATACACAATCTCTGCTTGTTAAAGTGGGTAGATCCCTAGTTCTCGTGACTGATAAAATGTACCTTACATGTGACCGCAGCTTTAGTTATAGAAATAGAGGGGGTTTCCCCTGTCATTTTGGCCCTATAATTTGTCCCACTTACATGACGTCGATTCAGAAGTAGGTCACCTAAAATATCTGATAAGTTGCTATGTGCTAATGTCAATTTAAGACTCAAATTTTCATTTCTGCTTAAATTATTAAAAGGAGACATCGCTTAAATTTGTTGTGGTTCTCCATTGACTTCAGATTATTAGAAAAATACAGAGTGATAAATCTCGGATAAAAGGCTGCCAGTCGACTTTCTGCCAAAAATATACATTTAACGGGTTATTTAGGGAATCCTGTGTTGCCATTGTTTTGTGTTTGATCAGTAAACAAACAGTTTTAACCAGTTAAAAAGCTCAAAACATCGTTGTTTACAAATATTTTACCCATGGTATTGTTTATTGCAGCAACAGAGCACTAATGTGTTAGCGTTTGCAATCGTTCCTGACACGTCGGTCTCTCAGGAACCCCTTTGTTTTGTGGCCTCCTCTCAGTACATGTATGACATGTGGGTGGATGGACTCAATGCTCTTCTCAACAAACAGGTAGGGACCAGGGCCCGGTTGCACAAAGGTGTATTAAGCTTAAGTCTGGCTTAACTATGTGACGTCACAATCAAATTCCTTTGTGACGCTACATATTTAAGCCTGGATTAAACTTAATACACCTTTGTAACCGGGTCCTGTATTACTTTTCAATCTGTTTCCCATAATGCATGCTTTCCTTCATACATTTAGGGGGACGATGTTGGTTCATATTGCTGAGCATTAGTCTCTCATGCTCACATTGCCTTTTCATCAATGGGTCGCGTGTTTGGATCCCGCTCAGCCCAAGAAACATTTACAAATTTCTGAGTCGGTCTTTTACTTGATCATGAGTATTCATTGTTTCTTATGACTTTCATAAAAGGAATTACCGTATTTCTTCTAAATATTCAGCCACATTTTTCCTCATAAGGATTCGACCATTAGAAAAGAAATATGCTAAATGTGACAAGACAAATTTGCCCATTAGAGGCCTCAGGGAATTTAAGGCAATACGACCCGCCGAGCAGTGTGTGAAAGTGGTTATCCTTAAACACAACTCCATGTCCCTGTTTTTGTCTGAATCTTTAGAAGAAATATGGTATACTTGATTATTCTCGCGAGTCGATGCCTCAGAAACCTGTGCTGAACTGAAATACTGCACGGGGCTCAACAGGTCTAGTGTGATTTGACCCATTAAACCATTGGTGGAGGGAAAAAAAATCATTTTTGGTGTATTGGTGTATGTATGGTATATATTATACAGGTCAGGGCTAAACTCCCTTGTCTGTCTTCTACCTCAGTTTTTCTAGGGGGATTCAAAATTTTCACTTTTTTCTCCATGATCTATTGGGTTCAATCTCAGCCTTACCAATATCCTTGCCAAGATGCATAAGCATTGTCAATGTATTACAAAGTGTTCCAGAAAATTCTACTGACTAAAGCCAAGCTCCTGTCTGTTGTCAACGTAATGAAATATCATGGGTTTTAGTTAATTTAATACAACTTATGATGGGGTATAACGGTCTAAATGATATACCTCTTTTTAACCCCTATGTGGGATGATTGCCAGTTACCACCAGAAGATCGTGGCATAGAGCCCGGTTTCCTCCCAAAATAAAACTGACAATGCCACCATTTAAGTGAAATAATCTTGAGCATAAAACATCAAACAATCAATCTTTTTAACACATTTAGAAACTTGTCACTATGGTTATTTTAGACGAGAAGATTTTCCCTGTGTCTGTGTGTTTTAGTGATCATAAATATAAGTAAATAAAACCAGTAAGATTTCTGTGTTTTTATTGTAGATGACGAGTCAGCAAACAAAAACAGATCTAGATACCTTAATAGGGATGGAAGTGAAATTAAGATTATTGGATATCGAAGGGGTACCCATCCCTCGTGAACCTCCGCCAATACCAAAACCACCAAGCAACTATAACTTTGTCTACCAATACTAGAGATATGTTAAGGAGATACCCATCCTTCTAGAGCCTCCACCAATACCAAAACCACCAAGCAACGATAACTTTGTCTACCAATACTAGAGATATGTTAAGGAGATACCCATCCTTCTAGAGCCTCCATCCATATCAAAACCACCAAGCAACTATAACTTTGTCTACCAATTCTAGAGATGTGTTAAGGAGACACCCATCCTTTAGAGCCTCAACACATACCCAAACCACCAAGCAACTATAACTTTGTCTACCAATACTAGAGATGTGTCCAGGAGATACCCATCCTTCTAGAGCCTCAACACATACCCAAACCACCAAGCAACTATAACTTTGTCTACCAATACTAGAGATGTTAAGGAGATACCCATCCCGCGTGAACCTCCGCCAATACCAAAACCACCAAGCAACTATAACTTTGTCTACCAATACTAGATATATGTTAAGGAGATACCCATCCCGCGTGAACCTCCAACAATACCACAACCACCAAGCAACTATAACTTTGTCTACCAATACTAGATATGTGTTAAGGAGATACCCATCCTCCTAGAGCCTCAACACATACCAAAACCACCAAGCAACTATAACTTTGTCTACCAATACTAGAGATATGTTAAGGAGATACCCATCCTTCTAGAGCCTCCATCCACATCAAAAGTACCACCAAGCAACTATAACTTTGTCTACCAATACTAGAGATGTGTCCAGGAGATACCCATCCTCCTAGAGCCTCAACACATACCCAAACCACTGAGCAACTATAACTTTGTCTACCAATACTAGAGATGTGTTAAGGAGATACCCACCCCTTGTGAACCTCCGCCAATACCAAAACCACCAAGCAACTATAACTTTGTCTACCAATACTAGAGATATGTTAAGGAGATACCCATCCTTCTAGAGCCTCCATCCATATCAAAACCACCAAGCAACTATAACTTTGTCTACCAATACTAGAGATGTGTTAAGGAGATACCCATCCTCCTAGAGCCTCTACACATACCCAAACCACCAAGCAACTATAACTTTGTCTACCAATACTAGATATATGTTAAGGAGATACCCATCCCTCGTGAGCCTCAACACATACCAAAACCACCAAGCAACTATAACTTTGTCTACCAATACTAGAGATATGTTAAGGAGATACCCATCCCTCGTGAGCCTCAACACATACCAAAACCACCAAGCAACTAAAACATTGTGTAACAATACTAGAGATAAGTTAAGGAGATACCCATCCCTCGTGAGCCTCAACACATACCTAAACCACCAAGCAACTATAACTTTGTCTACCAATACTAGAGATAAGTTAAGGAGATACCCATCCTCCTAGAGCCTCTACACATACCCAAACCACCAAGCAACTATAACTTTGTCTACCAATACTAGATATATGTTAAGGAGATACCCATCCCTCGTGAGCCTCAACACATACCTAAACCACCAAGCAACTATAACTTTGTCTACCAATACTAGAGATAAGTTAAGGAGATACCCATCCCTCGTGAGCCTCAACACATACCTAAACCACCAAGCAACTATAACTTTGTCTACCTGTATGTTAAGGAGATACCCATCCTTCTAGAGCCTCCATCCTTATCAAAACCACCAAGCAACTATAACTTTGTCTACCAATACTAGAGATATGTTAAGGAGATACCCATCCCTCGTGAGCCTCAACACATACCCAAACCACCAAGCAACTATAACTTTGTCTACCAATACTAGAGGTGTGTTAAGGAGATACCCATCCTTCTAGAGCCTCCATCCTTATCAAAACCACCAAGCAACTATAACTTTGTCTACCAATACTAGAGGTATGTTAAGGAGATACCCATCCCTCGTGAGCCTCAACACATACCAAAACCACCAAGCAACTATAACTTTGTCTACCAATACTAGAGATATGTTAAGGAGATATCCATCCTTCTAGAGCCTCAACACATACCCTAACCACCAAGCAACTATAACTTTGTCTACCAATACTAGAGATATGTTAAGGAGATACCCATCCTTCTAGAGCCTCCATCCATATCAAAACCACCGAGCAACTATAACTTTGTCCACCAATACTAGAGATATGTTAAGGAGATACCCATCCTTCTAGAGCCTCCATCCTTATCAAAACCACCAAGCAACTATAACTTTGTCTACCAATACTAGAGGTATGTTAAGGAGATACCCATCCCTCGTGAGCCTCAACACATACCAAAACCACCAAGCAACTATAACTTTGTCTACCAATACTAGAGGTATGTTAAGGAGATACCCATCCTTCTAGAGCCTCCATCCTTATCAAAACCACCAAGCAACTATAACTTTGTCTACCAATACTAGAGGTATGTTAAGGAGATACCCATCCTTCTAGAGCCTCCATCCTTATCAAAACCACCAAGCAGCTATAACTTTGTCTACCAATACTAGAGGTGTGTTAAGGAGATACCCATCCTTCTAGAGCCTCAACACATACCCAAACCACCAAGCAACTATAACTTTGTCTACCAATACTAGAGGTATGTTAAGGAGATACCCATCCCTCGTGAGCCTCAACACATACCCAAACCACCAAGCAACTATAACTTTGTCTACCAATACTAGAGATGTGTCCAGGAGATACCCATCCTTCTAGAGCCTCAACACATACCCAAACCACCAAGCAACTAAACATTGTGTAACAATACTAGAGATATGTTAAGGAGATACCCATCCTCCTAGAGCCTCAACACATACCCAAACCACAAAGCAACTATAACTTTGTCTACCAATACTAGAGATGTGTCCAGGAGATACCCATCCTTCTAGAGCCTCAACACATACCCAAACCACCAAGCAACTAAACATTGTGTAACAATACTAGAGATATGTTAAGGAGATACCCATCCTCCTAGAGCCTCAACACATACCCAAACCACCAAGCAACTATAACTTTGTCTACCAATACTACAGATGTGTCCAGGAGATACCCATCCTTCTAGAGCCTCAACACATACCCAAACCACCAAGCAACTAAACATTGTGTAACAATACTAGAGATATGTTAAGGAGATACCCATCCTCCTAGAGCCTCAACACATACCCAAACCACCAAGCAACTATAACTTTGTCTACCAATACTAGAGATGTGTTAAGGAGATACCCATCCTCCTAGAGCCTCAACACATACCCAAACCACCAAGCAACTATAATTTTGTCTACCAATACTAGAGATATGTTAAGGAGATACCCATCCTCCTAGAGCCTCAACACATACCCAAACCACAAAGCAACTATAACTGTGTCTACCAATACTAGAGATGTGTCCAGGAGATACCCATCCTTCTAGAGCCTCAACACATACCCAAACCACCAAGCAACTAAACATTGTGTAACAATACTAGAGATATGTTAAGGAGATACCCATCCTCCTAGAGCCTCAACACATACCTAAACCACCAAGCAACTATAACTTTGTCTACCAATACTAGAGATAAGTTAAGGAGATACCCATCCTTCTAGAGCCTCAACACATACCCAAACCACCAAGCAACTAAACATTGTGTAACAATACTAGATATATGTTAAGGAGATACCCATCCCTCGTGAGCCTCAACACATACCAAAACCACCAAGCAACTAAAACATTGTGTAACAATACTAGAGATAAGTTAAGGAGATACCCATCCCTTGTGAACCTCCGCCAATACCACAACCACCAACAACTATAACTTTGTCTACCAATACTAGAGATAAGTTAAGGAGATACCCATCCCTCGTGAGCCTCAACACATACCCAAACCACCAAGCAACTATAACTTTGTCTACCAATACTAGAGGTGTGTTAAGTAAATACCCATCCTTCTAGAGCCTCAACACATACCCAAACCACCAAGCAACTATAACTTTGTCTACCAATACTAGAGATATGTTAAGGAGATACCCATCCCTTGTGAACCTCCGCCAATACCAAAACCACCAAGCAACTATAACTTTGTCTACCTGTATGTTAAGGAGATACCCATCCTTCTAGAGCCTCCATCCATATCAAAACCACCAAGCAACTATAACTTTGTGTACCAATACTAGAGATATGTGTTAAGGAGATACCCATCCGTCTAGAGCCTCTATCCATATCAAAACCACCAAGCAACTATAACTTTGTCTACCAATACTAGAGATATGTTAAGGAGATACCCATCCTTCTAGAGCCTCAACACATACCCAAACCACCAAGCAACTATAACTTTGTGTACCAATACTAACAATGTATCGGAGGGGATACCCATACCACTAGAACCTCCACACATTCCAAAACTATATATTTTTTTTACAGTCTACCAGTACTGTAGATTATTCTCGTTGACATGATATGGAATGGGTACTTGTGCCTCGAAGGACCTCCACCCAAATCTACCAAGCAAATATTACATTGTCTACCAAAACTAGGGATGTATCATAGGGTTACCCATCCCAAGAGAACCTCCACACATTCTAAAACTATATAACTTTCTACAGTCTACCAGTGCTACAAATTTTATTGTCGTCAACTTGATATTGAAGGGGTAATGGTGCATAGAAAACCTCAACCCATACCAAAATAACCAAGAAACTATTCTCTGTTTACTTACTTAATTATCCATCCTTTGAGAATTTTTCGTAAATTAAGTGTTGTAAAATAATATGCAACAACTCTTGTTAGACGTTGTACTTGATTGACCAACCGTACATGTATTTACACATCAAGTATAGTATCCTTACACAATTTTTGAACGGTGCATTTTCATGTCACAACAAACTTGATATTATTGAAGAAAGCTCTTCTTCATTTTTTTGTATATTTTATATATAGCTTTACACTTGTCTATTTTGAGCCAAACTCTGTGGGCATATTTCTGTTGTCTGGAACCTGTTTCACAACCCATACTGTAGAGATACGTTAGTATGATAGTTAAGCAAAAAATCTACGCTGCTTTGTGAAACAGGACCCTGGTGTTCATATATGATGCTTACACTTACTACATTTTGAAGTACTTGTATGACAAAAGATGTTGAAATAGGTGAAATGGGTGAAATAATCTTGAGCGTCGTGTAAAACATTAACATACAGTTTAGGGCCTTGTGAACAAGTGTTTTTAACATAATTGGAATGTACTGTACACTAAATACTTTTACATGTATACTGTTTTTTGTTGTTGTAATCTCCATAAAAATGAAACCAAGACTGGCATTGTGTATAGCCGGGTTAACTTAGTGCGGAGAAGCTGGTTTTGTCCCTCACTAAAGAGGGCCTTGGCAACTCAGTTGGTAAGAGAGATAGTCCCACTCAGCTGACAGCCTAAAGAAATATATTCCATCACCCTTTGTGGGAGGGTTGTAGGGCATTCTTCAAACGTCCCCAAAAAATTGGAAAATTTTTTGTCTGGGTTTTCACTCGAACGACCTATGTGGGATGGTTGCTAGTTACCAACGGAAGGTCGTGGATTTCATCCGGGCATAGAGCCCGGTTTCCTCCCACAATAAAACTGGCAACGCCGCCATATAAGTGAAATAATCTTGAGGGCGGTGTGAAACACCAAACAATCTAACGTCGGAGTTTCCTCCCTGACTAATTCTGGCAAGGGCCAGCATTTAAATAAGATACATCGCATACTCTTGGAACACCCAGATTCTATCAATTCAAGACTTTACCATGATCTAATTCATCTGCATAAATATCCTCATTTTATAATCTGACATTCATCAAAAACACAAAGAATTTGATATTTTAACTAAGTGTACTTCAATATATATATATATATATGTGTAAATATTTCAAATTTTTATATCCATTGTGTGAGAGGACCACTTACCATTATTTTACATTTTATATTATTAATATGCATTGTCAAAACTGTTTTTAAAAAAAATTACTGCATTTTGTCTCACCCATCACAGGTCATAATGAAACTTGATGTCATTCTTTAATATGAATATTATCTTATCATTTGCTCATCTTAAATATACTTCCATTTCTATCTTTCTAAAATCTTGTTTTATTGAGTTATTGGTCCTTCTTTTTCAAAAGGATCAAGGGGCCTGCTTGGCCAAATGGTTACAGTGATAGTCTCTTCTGCTAAAAATGGCTACAACAATGGGTTAGAATGCCACTTACTCCCAAAAATTTAATGAAATTGTTTTTGTTATTGCTCTATGCCCAGAGGAAACCCACGATCTTCCGGTGGTAACTGTTAACCATCCAACATAGGTGGTTCGAGGGAAAACCCAGTCAGAAAATTTTCCTTTTTTTTTTGGACTGAGTGGGATTCGAACCCGCGGCCCATTGGTGAAAGGCTGTTCGGTTTGAGCGTCCAACGCTCTATCTACTGAGCCACGGAGGCCCCTGATGTTTGTTGAGAGAGGGAGCCAAACTTGCTACTTTCAATAAAAAACCCAGATCTGATCGTCCATTCAGAGAGCTGTAAAGTTGGACCACCCAGAGAACAGAGAATCAAATACACAGATAAGATGAAAGTAACGAACAGCCTTCCACCAATGGGTCGCAGGTTTGAATCCCACTCCCCCCCCAAAAAATTGGAAAATTTTCTGACTGGGTTTTCACTCGAACGACCTATGTGGAGTGATTGCCAGTTACCAACGGAAGGTCGTGTTTTTCCTCCGGGCATAGAGCCCGGTTTCCTCCCACACTAAAACTGGCAACGCCGCCATCTAAGTGAAATAATCTTGAGCGCGGCGTAAAACACCAATCAATCAATGTATCGAGAGGTAATCCGATTTCATGTTACCAGGCATGCTAAATATTTTACCTCAAGGCAGGATTTTGCTGATCACAAGCTTATACTAGAGAAGAAATTATATTGCACTACAAAATCTCTGTAAAAATGATGATTTTAATAAGCAAGGTCATTAGTTTACAATTGCATTGAAGAAAATGTTAAATAACAATTATGTGCATAGGATTATAATGTATATACATATCACTATTTAATTCATCAGGACTTTTTCTGTATATTTTAATATAGATCTGCATATACCTCTTTAAGTTAACAGTATACAAAATCTATATACATAGTCATTTTCTAGAATATGTTTTCAAGAAATATTTGCATGGCACAATATTTCATTTTCCGACAAAAATAACAATAAGCATGTCCTTTCTGATTCTAAAGAGAGTACAAACTCAATCAATGTTTAAGCATCATACAGGCTCAGTTTATGGGACAATGTGAAGGACGGCAGCACAGTCAATGTGAAAAGTCGACCTATGTGGGGGGGGGGGTGGGGGGCTCTGTGGAAAGTCGACCTATGTGTGTGTGGGGGGGGGGGGGAGGGGCTCTGTGAAAAGTCGACCTTTGGGGGGGGGGGGGGGGGGGCTCTGTGAAAAGTCGACCTATGGGGGGGGGGGGGGGGGCTCTGTGAAAAGTCGACCTATGTTGGATTGTTGACAGTTACCAACAGAAGGTCGTGGGTTTCCTTCGGGCATAGAGCCGGTTTCCTTCCACACAAAAACTGGCAATGCCACCATATAAGTGAAATAATCTTGAGCGAGGCGTAAAACACCAAACAATCAATCAATCTGTGAAAGGTAGAGCCCAATTTCACGTTACCAGTCATGGTAGATATTTTTTTTTCCAGCTTCCAATAGTACAGTGTAAGAACATGTAGCTCCCATACAGAAATTTTTTCATAAAAATCAGAGTGTGTTGGCTTGGACCCATTCCTCAAATGGGCTGTTCTAAAATGAAATCCTTATTGTTCACTATCACAGAGAGTTTATAGGTTTGATTGATTGATCAATTGCCAGTCATCAACATACACCAACTCGTCTTCAGACAAAGGGCTGATGTGTTTAGCAGAGCTCTTGATGTCACATTTCATTATTTGGTTAAATGGTCCGAACACCTCAGATCTGTTTATTGGGGATTTCAGGTCACCTGAAAGATAATCTTCTGTAAGCTCCTCCCTGGTACCTGTCCAGTCAGGGTCCACAGGATATTCTCTGTCACCTGGGATAAATCATTAGGAAAATACTAAACCAAACTGCTCCATTGTAAACACCTGCAAGGACATCTCTCTTAAAGTGGCATGAGCTGCCAAAATGTTGATATTTTGACGTTAAAACAGAATTTTGAAATTATCGTTTTTTTTTCTCAAGACTTATAATTCAGAAGCTTTTTAGTGCTTCTAGTCTCGAGAATGTGCGATAAAGTATTGCTTTGAACTAACTTTGGCTTAGAAAGAATGAATGGTTGTCTCGGTTATTTAAATTTTGTTTACTTTATTCCGATTCACATAGGCCACATGCTGTATGGATTTTCCTCATTCAAAAGCTACGGTAATCATTTAGTTTTTCGATGGCCTTCAAAACCTCTTACTGTCATGACGATCAGAAATTATGAAAAAAGTGTTAATTTTGGCAGCTCATGCCACTTTAAGTAATGGCGTTTAAGGATTGAAATTATCTGTTAGGATAGCTCACAAAGTCCTCATAAGTTTTAATCTAATTGGTTTCCGTTAATAATACTACTAAACTCAATCTTAAAATAGCTTTTAAACAAAATATTTGCAACAATTAGAGTTGAAATTGCCTCAAGAAATAATTTCATCTTGACAAATTGAAAGAAACAATTCTTTTAACACTATGCAGCCTGAATTCTGCTCATATTACTGAGAAATTTCACTCTCATGACATATACAATCTTTGTTCCTAACAATTTTTAATGAAAAAAGAGAAATGCATAACACTTATTCCCAAATGTCTGACAGATGCCATTTGCTGCTCGATATTTTGTCTGTGGCTTGTGAAAAAGTTGATTGATTGAATGAATGATTGGAGTTTCACGCCCCACTCAAGATTATTTCGCTTATATGACGGCGAATGAAAACAGGCTTGTAAAATGGATTATGGGTGTCAACTCAAACACATTCACCAATTTAAATGACTCCAATTGCTGTCTTTCCTCCTGCTAATACATGTAAATGCCACTAAATTACTTACCATTATGAAGAAATATCATTTTATCTTTACACTGGATCATTACAGGCATCCATCTATCCATAAAATACTTGGATCTGTTCACTGCAAATTTGGCAATTTCAGAGACTTCGGAGTATTGTACAAACTTGGCCATTTCCAAAAGTTGGGGCGGAGCAATCCAAAACAACTTTGATCTGTATCCTTTCAATGCTTCAATTGGGGACAGCCACTGAAATAAATCAAAACACAAGGCTGCACCAGTTACAGCAGATATTAGAAATGACAGTTTATATCCTAATGAATCTAGAAATGTGAAAAAATTGTGGATGAAAATGGATTTTGACCGAATATGGCAAAAGTCAAGATGACCAGGGACTGATCCAGGGAAAATTTGGGCATACCATTTCAGTTGAAAATGTTCCAACAATAAGACTAAAACAACATCTCTGGCCCAAAATTCAACATTAAATGCTATTTTGACATTAAAATCTGTTGGTTTTAAGAATTTGGGCGGATTTTTTGCTTGTGAGTTTGGGCGCCCATACCTGTATACAGGTATCAAAATGTCTCTGGATCAGTCTATGATGACTGCTGGGCTTGTTCGGTGTAAGATTGATGCTGTGACGTCATTTCATTGTTGCGCGCAAAACTGGCAAATGGTCTATTCTTGATTAAGTTTTTTTAGTAAACTTTGCAGACTGAAACTGATTTGTGCTGCACCTAAGATTTTCAAGTATACTCATGAGTTATTATTTATCTGAACACACAGACATTCATCTATGATTTGAAAATTGACCAAATTGATTTGTTTGTCCTAATTGACCGTTCAATGCATTTGTATTCTGGCTACAATATTATAACAATTTCCTAGGGTGTCCAATAACATGTATGACTGACTTAGTAAGGAGTGTACAAAAGATGCCCCTTATGTACAGCACAAGTAACTACAGTATGTTTATTATGTCACTGTGTAATGCAAATAAGCACATCAGTCCAAACATTCTTTGAAAAGGTTTTTTTTCCTCTGAAAGAAAAATCATGGTAAAGGCCCTTTCAGTTGATGGGAACCGTTACTCAGGATGTAACTTTGTTGAAGGCTCTGTTACTACAGTAGTCATCCCTTAAATTTCTTTTGGGAAAACAACCCATTTTATGAATAAGATATTGGCTAATATCCTCAAAGTCATTAAAATTAACTCAAAATAAACACAGGGGGCCTCAGTAGGTAGAACGTTGGTAGCTCAATCGGAACAGCCTTCCACCAATAGGTTGCGGGTTCGAATCCCACTCAGCCCAAAAAAAACAAAAAATAATTGTAAAATTTTCTGACTATGTGGGATGGTTGCCAGTTACCACCGGAAGGTCGTGGGTTTCCGTCCGGGCATAGAGCCCGGTTTCCTTCCACAATAAAACTGGCGTTTTTTGGTGTTCTACGCAGCGCTCAAGATTATTTTACTTACATGGCAGCGTTGTCAGTTTTATTGTGGGAGGAAACCAGGCTCTATGCCCGGAGGAAACCCACGACCTTCCGTTGGTAACTGGCAACCATCCCACATAGGTCGTTCGAGTGAAAACCCAGACAATCAAAATGAACAGATGTATCTCAAAGTTTGCTTTACAATAGACTGAAATCTAATTGCTTTTATATGTTTGAATACCTCTAAATGTACTGTTTCGCCTGAATCATGAGAAATAAACTCTGGCATTACATCAAGGACAGTGACGTAAAATGCTGTATCAAATCGTCTTTGCGATGGTGTTGATCCACGGGTTGGTGTCAGCCAATTACACCAATCATATAAGGCCCAAATGTCGGGAAGGAAGTCATATTGTTGACACATCTTAATAAATTCGGATGCGTCTTTCTCCACTCTTTTTCTCCAGTCTGAAAGAACATGCTCTTCAAGTTTTCCACATAAGGATGCAGACACGGGTAACTCTCCAGCGATCCTAGAATTGGCTTCCTGAATCATGGAAGATTGTGATTGTCTCACAAGCAAAAGACCGGATTCTTCAAAAGTCTCCCTTATCGCATTGATACGGAATGCAACTTCAGGAGGAATATGCGAAAACTGTTCATCCCTTTTACGGGTCAGCATAGGAGATATAGAATTAATGTCTTCTACGCATGCTGAGGAGGACCGGGGCCATTTGGCTAAATCAATGCCAGAACAGCTAAATAAATTTAACCATTCTTTATCAAAATCTGCATCACTAGCAACACCGCCTGGGAAAACATAAGCACTTGGCATAAATTTGCTTTTTCCACTTCGTTTGAGCATCAGAATTTTGTAGTCAAAAACCGTTTTTAATTTTTTGCAAGGATTTATGTTTTGACTAACCAAGTTTGGCACCCCAGTGGTTCTACAAAGTACAATCAGAGTGGCTGCTTCTCGCCAATGTTTTAAAATTGCTGCCATCGTAACAAGCAAATGTAAAGGTGTGCAAATTTCATAAAGAATGTAACTATTTCTTCGTGCTGGCAAGGTTTTCAAAACGAAGCAAAACAGTATCAATTGACATAATTTTTCTGAGCACTACGACCGAAGTCCAAAGTCGTCTGCTACGAAAGGTACTAGTTCACTTGTTGGACTCGTACGTATTCGTAAGACGTTAACTTAAGTGACATGGCGACAACAACGCCGAGTTCCTCCAAAAGTGCTTTAGATAAATCCAACAAATATGATCGACAGTTGAGGTTTGTTTGGTTGCAACAGTTGGTTTCCTCTGTCTTTGTCAATCTTCATTAATTGATGCTGGTGTTTTACTTCGCCATGAAGAAAATAGAGCGCTATCCTGAGTGTCGAAAACTGGCCTATGTATAGTACCACTACAGTTTTCCAGTAATCAGGATGGGGAAAGTCGCCGAATCCAAGTCGCCGATCGGGGGCCTCAGGGTAGATCAGTCTGTGTATATACATTACTGCATTACAATGAGCATTGACTGACTGAGACTACATGTTTTATTCTTGTATAAACCCTCGTGAAATAAAGCTTTATTATTATTAAGTCAACTCACCACGTGCACTGAACAGTGCTGAAGCGGTTGAAATTTCTTTCTTTAAAACTCTCCAACAAATTGTGCCATTTTAAGTATGTGTTTTTAAATGTTTTGCCCTTTCTTTTCAGCCTGTTGTTCTGCACCACTGGCCTTGTGGTGGGAAGGGGATAGGACGATTTTATCTTATTGGTTTTTTTATGGTTTATACTATAGGTTGTGGGGTGACCATGGGCAAAATGCATTGGAGTCTGCCAAAATCTGTTTGATCAACGCTTCAGCTGTGGGCACAGAAAGTTTGAAAAATCTTATTTTACCAGGTAAATTACTTTAATCAGAATTCAGAAATTAAATGGACTTAAAATAAAACACCTTTCTCAGGCCATACAATTTCACTGTTGTTACTGTTATTAATATTAAACTATGGAAACGAAAATCTGTTACCCGTCATGAAAGCCAGTATATGGTATGATGTATAACGGAACTAGCACCGGTATCGCTTGGTTCCCAGCATTTCAATATATGGAACCGATTCCATGTTTCTGACTGACACCAAAATTTGATGGCCTCTTTCTTCAACAGGATTAAAGTGACATGATCCCTTAGTTTACTCCATTTTAATGGTATTTAGACGTCCCCAGTGTTTGACATACCCCCATTTGTTTGCTACATGTATGATTATTCTTGGATGTAAAATCGAATTTTTTTTTCTCGTAGGAATTGGGTCATTCACTATTGTTGACGGAGGAAAAGTAAATGGAGAAGACATTGGAAATAAGTAATGAAGTCATCTTTACTTCCCAATGAATGTTGTTTGAGTGGCATTCTAGAAGTTGATAAAGACATGATAAATTACACATATTTATGGGAAAACAAACTTCTATTTATTAACACAGCAACTTTCTGTATATACGGCTACTTGTTTTTTGGTACATTAGCTTGAAACGGTTTTAGTATTGAAATGTTGCTGTGTTAATAAATAGAAGTTTGTTTTCCAATAAATTTGTGTTACTTACATGTATCATGTTCCCAAAGAATATGACAATTTGACTCAATGCAAATTATTATTAAGCTCATCAGTTCACGATAGGACTGAAATAATGTTGAAATGTTGAATCTCTCACTCACTCTATAAAGTAAACAATCTAATTATATTATTTATACAAAAATTTAGTTACTCTTCAGCTTGAAATATCTTTATAAATTATTCAATAATTAAAAAAAAATTACAATATTTAATTATTGAAAAATTTACAATAAAGAAAATATGTCAATACCCCATATTCATGCCTATAAGAAAAGCCCATAGCACTTATAAAATCTCCTTAGACTTGTAGAATTTATGGAATTGACTTAGATTTGTGATAGTTGACAAGTAGCCACAGGCCATGGGGGATTTCCTCTAGGCACAGAGTTCGGGTTATTTCTCCAAATAAACCTGGTGAGATCGTCTTATAAGAGAAAATAATGTTGGTGTAAGACTCCAATCAATGAATCAATATGTGGTCAATCAGATGCATGTTCAAATCCCACTGAGTCCAGTGAAAAGATAGAGCCTTAATGGGACTTGTCGTGTAGAATTGTTTACATTTATCATAAAGACAGGCCAGGGGATCAACACCCCTCTCATAAGCCCCTGTTAGAAACACTCTTCTGGCTGAAACTAGATGTAAACATATCAGCTGCAAAGGAATTCAAAAATCGTACTAATCTCTTCATTTAATGAAAGAAGTTTACCAGTGTCAATCATCTCAACACCTTGTGTGTATGACAAATCTGGAATTTACCAGTGTCAATCATCTCAACACCTTGTGTGTATGACAAATCTGGAATTTACCAGTGTCAATCATCTCAACACCTTGTGTGTATGACAAATCTGGAATTTACCTCAGTTGCCTTTTAATGTCATTACCGTATGGATAATTTTTCTTTTCCTCCTTTCAGTTTTTTCTTATCCAAAGACAACATCGGAAAGGTAAGATTATTTCAATTTTTTTTTTATATTGGGCATTCATGCCTGTTCCTGAAGTGGCTTGAGTTCAAATCCAATACCCTTTTTTTCCATTAATTACATGTGAAGCTCTTTAAATTAGGGGGTACGTTTGGAGCTGGGACAGCCTCATTTCTGTTCGAACGCATAGAAATACATATGATTAAAGCGATCTATTTGCAAATAATTTCATTGCATTTTAGTGAGTTAATTTAACGTCTTTATTTTGATTTTCATTATCTGATGTAAAATCCCACGAAATATTTTGATGTAATAACCTGTCTGAAGTTTTCTCTACAATTTGCGGTTCATTAAACGTTGTGGCTGTTCCAAAAAATCGCTTGAGAGTGAAGTAATGATTTCTGCTTTCGGTATAGAGTACAACAAGATGATGGAAATATTGTGAGAGAAGGTCACTGTTTAAAGTTTAAAGCTCACTGAAAAAGATTGATTGTTCAACAATGGTCTTTAAAAGTAAACCAAATCTAAATTACCTACATACATAGTAAGGCTCTCTTTTAGGCAATTTACTTCTGGAGACTACTTTTTGAAAAATAAACTTCAATTAACCGGTTTGCATATTTATACTGAAGTGCCATTCAGCCAACTGATGCTTTGCTTAAAATTATCTGGCCTTCATGCTTTTGTTTTATTATACGCCCGACTTAAAAAAAGTCGGTCGTATTATGGTATCACCAGCGCCGTCCGTCCGTCCGTCTCGGATTCCCTTCCGCTCCATAACTTGAAGAGTTTTGATCTAATCTTTACAATTCTCTCACAACATATACTTTGTGGGTAGAAGGTGTGTCATGAACCATTTATGACTTTGTCGATTGCATAATGTGGCTTCTACATTGGATTATGTAGTATTCTGTCTTAGTCTATATCTTTGTTCCCTTCCGCTCCATAACTTGAAGAGTTTTCATCCGATCTTTACAATTTATTTTATAACATATACTCTAGGGGTAGAAGGTGTGTCATGAACCATTAAGAACATTGTCCTTTGCATAATATGGCTTCTACATTGGATTATGTAATATTCTGTCTTAGTCTATATCTTTGTTCCTTCCGCTCCATAACTTGAAGAATTTTGATCCGATCTTTACAATTTTTTTTACAACATATAGTTTAGGGGTAGAAGGTGTGTCATGAACCATTTAGGACATTGTCGATTGCATAATATGACTTCTACATTGGATTATGTATTATTCTGTCTTAGTCTATATCTTTGTTCCCTTCCGCTCCATAACTTGAAGAGTTTTGATCCGATCTTGACAATTCTTTCAGAGTATATACCTTATAGGCAGACGGTGTTTCACATACCATATCTGACATCACCTGTTGCATAATATGGCACATTATCCTATTGGATTATGTAATATTCCCTTTAGGCTCCAGAACTTCTTTCGTTTTGATATAATCTCTCCAATTCTTTTAGAGTATATATACCTTATAGGTAGATGATGTGTCGCATACCAAATTTGATTTGGGTACACATATTTTTTGTCTGTTTTCAAGAGTTTTTTATCAGAAATGTGTACCTGATGTTTAATATATATATATTAATATATATCAATGCTTTTTTGGGTATACTTGGTCCAGAGTAATACTGGAAGCCAATTAATTTATACATTCTGAGACTGTTTTCTTGGATAGTTTAATGTGCACTATACATGTTATAACAAAAAAAGACAATTTTCCCACTTTATTACCCATCTGGTATTTACATGTATCAGAGTGTCTGTTTAAATAGAGATAAGAGGACAATGACATCCACTGAAGTACAAGGTTTGTATATTTACACAGTGACCAGTGGTCAGCCTGAAGATTGTTTGCTTTTTAATAAAACTACTACAGCCAAGTCCAATAGAACAGTGTCCCGGTCAAAACTGTTAAAATTCAAGAATTGTAAGCTACATGTATTGTATTGATTGCTCCTTCCCAATTATGGAACATAACAGCAATGTCAAAACAGCCACAATATTTAAGTTTTTGCAATTAAAATGTGATTGAAATTACCTCAACAGATAACATGTGTACTATAATGTACTGGTATTTAGTTGCAGCTTCATCAAATTCAGAAAAGAAAAACTTCTAATGTGATCAAGAAATTCGAATTCATGAAATTAAAACAAATGTTATATGAAATGTAAAGTCGTTAATCGTAGCGGTTCGACTTTGCCACGGCGGGCGTATGTTGAGTTTACTAAAACTCTTGTTTTTTTTTAGTCCAAAGCCCAGGTAGCAACTGAGCTTCTGTCAGAATTAAATGATGACGTCAACGGGGATTTTGTAGAAGAGGTAAGAATCTATTCCATATTTTATTAATTTTTATTTCCGAACAAAGCTCATTTTTATTAAAATAACTAACATTTCATCTACATGTAAGTATCGATTACCTTATATATTGCAAAATATTCCAGAAAATTCTACTGACTAAGGCCAAGCTGCTGTATGTCGTCAACGTGATGAAATATCAAGGATTTTATGAATCTTGACTTCTGCTGAATCAGGCAAAATTGACATACTTGTAGTACTAGGAATTACCTCTCATTGTATATTATGTTGAACGAGGCAATTAGGGGGCAAAATGATTGGCTTAAAAGTAGTGAGGCAGGCTTCAGAGGTTAAAGGCACACTTTGCTCCATTAAGAAAGTAGCATGAGCTGCTACAGGGACTGATCCAGGGAAAATTTGGGCATACCATTTCGGTTGAAAATGTTCCAACAAAAACAACATCTCTGGGCCAAAATTCAACATTAAATGCTATTTGGACATTAAAATCTGTTGGTTTTAAGGATTTGGGCAGATTTTTTGCTTGTGAGTTTGGGCGCCCATACCTGTATACAGGTATCAAACTGTCTCTGGATCAGTCTATGTGCTAAAATTTGTCCCTTCTTTTGAATTCCCATTGTCAAGAGAAAATGTGTTCAGGAAAACTTTGTGATTATGTTTAAAATAAAAGAATATTCATGAACAAGTTAAAGGTTTTATGACCAACCTTCGGCAATATTTCATAATTTTATTATATGTATAACATATACTTTACAAGGCTGACCAAAAAGAAAATTTTATTTCTGGCGCAGAGCATACAAAATTCAAGAAAACATATATTGAAAAAATATATTCTTGATTATGCTAATATTGATGCTGTGATCATACGTGGATCGTTTTTATATAGAAGTAGTGTTTTTTAGATAATGTAACATATTTGCAATACACTGTAATAAGATACATAAACTATTGGATTTTTGTTTAAAAAGTAAATACCCAGTCTGTTATTCAAGAACTCGTTATCTTTCAATTCTTACAATGTAGGTGAGTGTAATAACAATGCTAGGTGACACAATAAGCTCATGTTTCTTATCTTTTCATTCTAGTCTGCAGAAGTACTTTTAAACACAGACCCTAGTTTCTTCAAGTCCTTCAATATGGTCATTGCTACACAAGTATCTGAAAGGTAAGTAGGTTCTAAATCCTATTACACCATCAGCATAAATGTGAGTTACGAGTAAAAACTTAAAAGGACATGTGACATGTTGTGAATGGCCAGAAAATGGCTGCTATTCCACTGTAATTGACATAAGTTGAGGTTTCTGGATGGCCATTGGTAACTTTCAGAAGTGTAACATTTCTTGTTCATTAGTCTATTGGCGTTTTTTGCCGCATTCAAGATTATTTCTTGTTATATGATGGCGTTGACATGTTTAGTGGATGAGAAAACAAAGCTCTTTGCTTTCAGGATACCTGGTAGCATTCGCATAAGGCAAAAAATCTGCCCTGAAATTTTCCGCACCTTATTTGTGGAAGGCCTTGTCGGACTGAGAGGCTATCACTTTGCCAACTCAGCCACCGAGGCCAAACAGCATTTCTTGTAATATTGTGTGAACATGTTAATTCCGGAAATTAACTTCAATGGTGTGTTATCTATAGAATACTGTCTGAAAATCCGAGTGGTTTCTCTAATATTCCATAATAAACCTAAAATAAAATTTAGAAGCTAAACTGTAGACTTTGACTTCAATGCCCGCTGTTGTAAGTCCTTATTTTAGATTATCTGGCAAGGACACCACCCTTACTTTTTATGTGCGTGTGTGTTGTCCAATGTCGTGTGTATTCCTTTATTAGTGGGACCTATATGTGACCTATAATAACAGACTTTAAATGTGCACAAACCTTTGAAAGTTACGATGGCATGTTAGATCTGCCCAAATTTTCTGAATAGGTTGTTTGGCTTTCAGCCCTGGGTGTATGAATCCTTAGGATCCTGTCATTCTTTCAGTAACTAATATTAATAAAACCAGCGATCCGTTGGAATTAGGGAAGCTGTAAATGGTCATCAGTAACCCTCATGGTTGGTTTGATAACGATCTCAGTATCTCAAGACGGAAACTGTGCTAACGAATAAATTAATTCAAAATAAGTAAATAGTCCACAAGATTTCCTTGTGCCGGTTTGTTTTGGTGTTCTTAAACAAATCAATAAGTTACCCCAACTTCTAAATGCCACATAAAGAACTTCACAGTGGAATGGCACATGTTTAAACAACTTTTTTTTTGCTGCTGCTGGCACCGCATGTCCCTTTAATCTATAATCTTGAGACTATAGGTAATATAGAGTATATCATACAGGTAATATATAAAATTTGAAACATCTATTAGTTAAAGCAATAGGTTTTCACAGTAATCCTTTTCAATATTTGTCAAGTTATATATTTTTGTTGCTTTCAAATTCTGTCCTCCTATACTAACAGTTTTTTTATATTATGATTTATTGGTTATTATAGATTGTTACTTCAATTATCTGATGTGTTATGGAAAGAGGGGATTCCCCTGCTGGTTGCTAGGTCCTATGGTTTCCTTGGTTACTTAAGACTTGTTGTAAGAGATCATACAGGTAATATATTAAAGTGGCATGAGCTGCCAAAATTCGGACTATTTTCATAGATTCTGATCGTCACTACAGTAAGAGGCTTTGAAGGCCATCGAAAAACTTAATGATTGGCGTTGGAATGAGGAAAATCCATAAAGTGTGTGGCCTATACCAACCGAAAGAGTGTTCGAAATGTAAACAAAATTTAAATAACCGGGACGACCATTCATTCATTCTAAGCCAAAGTTAGCTGAAAACAAAACTTTATCGTACATTCTCGAGACTATAAGTACTAAAAAGCTTTTTCAATTTTGGCAGCTCATGCCACTTTAAATTTGCAACATTTTTGTACTAGTTACATGTCACAGGATTTCACTGTAACTATCGGTTTTGGTAGCTTGCTTTATCTGTACCGGTTGGTTCCCAGCATTTTAATATACAAAACCGGTTCAATGTTTCTGGCCCACACTAAATTATCTGGCCCTCTGTTATGGATACCTTTTCATTTTTGCTTAAAGGAGTGAAAAGATATATCTATACGCAAGATCCCATATCGAAAACCGCCGTCAAAGTATCAAAAGTGTCCAACATTTTATATTTCTGCTATTTAATGTCTTACGTCTTCCTCAGTTACTTCATGTTCGGGTAAATAAAAATTCAATACAATAGGAAAAGATAAGAGAAATGCGGAATTGACATTGGGTATTAAAAAGTCAGATAAGCTGATTTTTGCATGAAGCATCAATCAATAAATCTTTTCTGAATAAATAGATAAAATTCAACAATGAAGATTCAATCTTTTTATACCAATAATCTATTTTTCCGCTGTCACGATGTCATGGCTGAAGCATTAGAGCAAGCTCAGCTTCGATTTTTACGATTTTCAATTGTGTACTCAACAACAGAACACATACAAAAAGAAATATGTGTAGATTATAGATCACTTATCTCGGTCTTAAATTACTTTTTTGGAAAATAACTGGCAAATGCACTATTGATCATCACAGGGACTGATCCAGGGAGAATTTGGGCATACCATTTCGTTCAAAATGTTCCAACAATAAGACAAAAACAACATCTCTGGCCCAAAATTCAATATTAAATGCTATTTTGAAATTAAAATCTGTTGGTTTTAAGAATTTGGGCGGATTTTTTGCTTGTGAGTTTGGGCGCCCATACCTGTATACAGGTATCAAAATGTCTCTGGATCAGTCTATGCATCAACAGACATAAGGAGCTGTTGTATCGTGAGAATTCCACAAATTTCCTGTCACAGATATGGTAGAGCAAAAAAGTTAGTTGAGCTGACATCATCAAAAAACGTCATCTTTCACCGGATCTCACAAAATTTCTCGGGAGACTCGCAGGCCTTGCCAAACATTTGAAAAGATTAGACAAATTGGCAAAAACGGGTTTGTCTCTTAATTACTTTTGGATCGTCTAAAAATGGCCATGTTCCCTTTGTCTGACCTTTTCGCATGTTTGGCTTGCTCATGTGGAGTTGACTGAGAGGTCAGTGGACTATGGACACACCTTGTTATGAATAAATAATTAAAATACGATTACGAATAGTCTCTTGGACGATCTTTATAATCCGGTATAAAATAAGTCTGAATTTATTAATATTGTAACAGGCTGTTTTTTCTCGTCCCCAGTGGTTGAATCTCACCCTGACAGTTCACACGATGATCTGAGACTTGACAGGCCTTTTCAAGAACTTACACAGTTTTGTGATTCCTTAATAATGGATAATATGAACAAAAAGGTAAAAACAAATTTTTAAGAAATCTTTTAAGTCATTTTTGGGCTCTGCATGCCTGAGTACTTTAAAGCATTAGATGTCCAATCCAAAAAGCCCTCCCTTAAATGAATCAGAAGTTCAGATCCCACTACTTACAAAAGTGTGAAATTTTTAGAGCATTAGATGCCAAACACAAAAAGCCCTCTCTTAATTGAATCGGAAGTACAGATCCCACTACTTATAAAAGTGTGAAATTTTTTTCTGGTTGGACTCTCGTCTCTGTAAAAAAAATTCTCAATAGGTTTTCATTTATCTCCCTTTTTGGAAGGGTTACAGACATCCTTCTTGCAAAAAGCCTGGTTTTCTCCCCCACTAAACCTTTCAATGTTTGCAGATGATGATATTGTTTGATGTTATTTATTGCCATGTCCCAGAGTTCATTGAGGTCGAAATCTAGAGTTGAACACCTAAATTTTCTTGAAGATTAGAAAGACGTCTATCTCAACGAGAAACCTCATCCCCACCCCCCCCCCCCCCCCCCCCCCCTTTCTCTGACTGGGTTTTCACTCGAATGACCTATGTGGGATGGTTGTCAGTTACCAACGGATTGCGTGGGTTTCCTCTGGGCATAGAGCCCGGTTTTCTCCCACAATAAAACTGACAAAGCCGCCATATAAGTGAAATAATCTTGAGCGCGGTGTAAAACACGAAACAGTCAATCAATCAATAAATTATACTGGCAGCATCTTTGAGTGAAATAATCTGAAGTGAGACAGTAAATCAATTTATTTGTGGAGTCAATATTCTCTAAACATGGAACCTTTATAACTTTTGGTATCTGTTCTGTGTGTGAAAATACTATTCCATTTGTACCTAAAAACTATAGGGTGTTGTTCAAGATTTAAAGCTGAGGAAAGAGTTTCAATTGTTCACTTGTGCGTTATGTTTTAGGACCACTCCCACACCCCATGGCTTGTGCTCGTGTTTAAATTCCTACAACAATGGAAAGCAGAAGTAAGATAATTAATTTTTATTATTTGCCTTGTACAATGCCTGACGGGAAATTTAACAAAAACATTTTTTTTTCCCAAAAATTATTTATCTTTACTTATAAAGAAATATTTGCCAGCTGCTTATGTATTTTTAAGTCCAGCTGAGATTATTGCTTGTTTGTGCATTTTAAGAAATCAAGGGGCATCATAAATCAAATCTTTCAATGGCATTTAGAAGTTGGAAGGTTACAATAAGGTCAAGAATTACTTATGGATAACAACTTCTTGGTTTATTGGGTGACGACGAACCAAGAAGTTGTTATCCATAAGTAATTCTTGACCTTATCATAAATCAGACACATGCCCTCTATGGGTGGGTTGCACGGGTTTCTACTCTATTACCCTATGTGGAAAAGATGCCAGATACTTTCAGAAAGTTGGGGGTTTCCTTTGGGCATAGAGCCCTCTTTCCGTCCCCACTTAACCTGGCAAAATAAAATGAAATGAACTGGGATGCCGTCGTTGATGACGTCATTTCTGGCGTCACAATACCTTATCAAGTCTTTTTTGGACAGCCAAATATTTTTTCAACTAGTGCCGTTTTTTTTTTAATAAAACGCTGTATTTTTTGTGTAGTGTGAGAAAAAGATTATCCAACTCGACCAAGTGTGTTACAATGAATATCACTCTCGTTTATTAATTTCCAAAGTCACTCGCCTGAGGCTCGTGGCTTTGAAAATTAATAGACTCAAGTGATATTCATCGTAACACACTGGCTCTCGTTAGATAACCTCTATATATCAATTTTTGTAGCATGGAGGCCTACCCCCTCAAAACTATTCCGAAAAGAAACAGTTAAAGGAACAGATTCGAGAAGGAGTTCTAAAAAATGAGGATGGTGTTCCTGAGGATGAGGAAAACTTTGATGAAGCTATAACTCACCTGAATACAGCCCTCGTCAAAACACAGGTAAGCTCCAAGGTCAACTATCATTTTCTTTGAGGGCCCAGTTTGCTCCCCACCTAAACCTTGCAATGCAGCCATATAAGATAAAATAACCTTGAGTACTGCAACGAAATCAATCAATTCAATATCTTTGAATCCACACTATAATTTACTCCATTGCTACCCCACTAAACCTTGCAATGCAGCCATATAAGATAAAATAACCTTGAGTACTGCAAAGAAAATCAATCAATCAATTCAATTTCTTTGAATCCACACTATAGTTAACTCCATTGCTACCCCACTAAACCTGGCAATGCTGCCATATAAATGAAATAACCTTGAGAACTGCTAAAAAATTAATCAAACAATTTCTTTGAATCCACACTATAATTTACTCCATTGTAATGCTTTAGTCAATTGGGTAGCAATTACTACTGTTAATGTTTGTTGCTTCTGATTTGCCAGTAGGTTATAGATTTTGTCCCAACAAACAGCCACACAACCCCACCCCCAACAAACAGCCACACAGCCCCACCCCGGCCCAACAAACAGCCACACAGCCCCACCCCCCAAAAACAGCCACACAGCCCCACCCCCAACAAATCTAAAAATGAAATAGACGTGAGTGTTGCATGAAAAACATGTACCACTAGTCAATCTGTCAGTCAAAGGGCCTGTAGGGTTTAGCCATCACATTTCCGAATTCTATAGCCACAAGAAAATCTCAAAGGTTTGTGTAGCGATTACCACAGTTAATGTTTGTTGCCTCTGCTTTCCCAGTAGGGGATGGATTTTGTCCCAACAAACAGCCCCACCCCTAACAAATTTAGAATGGTCCCAATAAAACTGAAATAGACCTGAGTGTGGCATGAAGCAGCAATCATTCAATCAGTCAGTCAATGGCCCTTCAGCGTACAACCTTCACAATTTGGAATGTTATATCAGTTATCATTGAGCATTTTATGATTTGATATTTGTCTGTTAAAAAAATTCACGAAATAATCCATTATAATTTTTAACGTATTTCTGAACAGGTCTTAAGACTTGGTTGGGTTTGTAAGTGGACTAAATGGGCTTTTTAAAAACTTTAAATGTTTTCTACATCTCAGCATTGGCTGTGTGCCTGTACATATAGAGTTTGAAGTGTTTAAAGTTTTTAATTATTTCTCATGATCTTATTTTAGATACCATCAGAAGTCATCAAATTATTTAATCACCCATCATGTACAAATCTTACATCAGAGGTAAGTAAGATTTTAATCATTAATTAATATAAATACGGTAAGAATTCTGCTAATTCAAGGACGAGCAATGTGAAGTTAACAAATTATTAGACTGCTTTCTGCTATGTTTGGTCTAAAACAACAACAATAGCGATTGCTCGATAGGATTATCAGTCGCTCCATGCAGGAGGTAAGACACCCAACAAAAAGTCTCAAACTTTTAGAGTGCTTTTCGTAATGTTTAGAGTACTTGAATTAGCGGAATTCTTACCGTACTAGACGTCTGGAACTGCTGTTAAAATCTTTTTTTATTATTATTTATCTATTTTTGTCGGTAGGGTTGGGAGGGAGGGGGGCTCTTTGGCTCAGTCCACAGAAATACCCATCTGGAGTGATAGTCCATCAGTCAAAAACAGACCTACAATCTATGGGTTCCATCCCACTCAGACCAAATTTTCTTAGTCTTTTTTTCAATTAGTTAGTTGTCCTATGTTGAAGAGTTGACAGGTACTTGTCAAACGTCTGAGATTCCTCTTGCCAAAGAGGCTGACTTCCTCATCCAATGAAACTGACAACGTTGCCATATGAATGAAATAATCTTTATTGTGGCATAAAGCATCAATCAAGTAGAATTCTATTTAGGTTACAAAGTGGATGACTCATTTAGACTATATGGAACTGTTACTGAAGTCATTTAGAGTGTGGCATAAAACTCCAATCAATCAATCAATCAATCTGAAGTCATTTACACACATTAAGACTTTGCCATAATGTTGAAGGTATACATTTTCATAAAATAATGCAAACTTTTCCCAATAGATAGAATAGGTCTGAAGGGGTGTAAACTGTCAAAATTCTTTTTTCCATAATTTCCGACTGACAGACAGTGAATCAGTCAATCTAAATGTTAACATCTTTGTCTTTTCCTATTTTTAGAGCAAGAATTTCTGGATATTGGTTAAAGCACTTAAAGATTTTATAGAAAATGAAGGCAATGGTATGTTTAAAATTTTTATCATTAACTCAAGGTACATGTTCTATATCGAGAAATCAATCCACCATTTTGTTTCCAAAAGGATAAATCATTTATTTTATGATATATTGTGTGCAGGCTGCCTTCCATTACGAGGTACAATACCAGACATGACGTCTGACTCTGAGCGATACATACAACTACAGAACGTCTACAGAACACAAGCTGCTAAGGACGTTGCTATGGTAACCAAACACGTTCAGAAGATTCTAAAAGATCTTGGGATGGTAAGACTAGTCACATAGGTTGGTGCATGTAAACAAACATTCCTATATGGGAACTACTTTAGGCAGGAACAAATTTTGGATTTAGAAAGTCCATTTTAGATAGGGGGCAGGAATTGAACTTCGACCACTTGCATGGCCCAGTTCCTTAATAATGCATTTCTGTTGTTGATGTTCTTTATCAGAACTACTTCAGGAAAGCCGGAAATGTTTTATCATTAATTGGGTCATCCGAGAGCGAGTTAAAAATACTCAAATTTTCGGAATCTTAACAACTTGTTTGTAGTCGTTAGAGGAAGTACTATTTGCAGGACTAAATCAACCTTAACAAATAGTTCCTGTGACTTCAACTTCGTATACCAAGCTGAGAAACATTTATAGTTCAACGCCACTGTTGAGACCTCCGTCATCACCACGGGGCGGGTACCAATGCTTGAAAATATTCAAATCATCGAATGAAACGGCTTCGTTATGATGAAAATTTCTGACGTCATTAAGCAGCCATGTTGGACCTGTTGTGGACATTTTCAATGTATTTCCTGGCCCGGGGGGACTGACGGAGAGGTTGATTCGAGCTTTACGGCTGGGCTGACAGGTTTTTGTCTGTTCCAGGGACCATCAAATCCGTCAGAGGCTGAAGTCCTAAAAACAGTTCTGTATCCTTATTTTCTTCTCCTTCCTGCTTTGGAATGTTTCAGTTTGTTTTCTTTTTTCTTTGACGGCATGACAATTTAAATGTCTTATTCAGACAAAACTGCATGTGATTTTTTTTTGTTTGAGACAAAGGCTTTTACCCTTATTGCATACTTTTGCAAGTTTTCATTGCCTTTTCATGATCTACATACACCCCTATATTTATGTTATTTAATGCTGATTTTAATTGAAATGCACCTAAAGACATACTGCTCAAGAACCTAATTTTATTAATGTTTTTAGGCATCTCTTGGAATGTTAATGATATCACTAATGGGCTCCTACAACATTAACTTAGCTGCTTATATCAGAAACCTGTTAGGCAGCTCAAAATAGATGAAACCATCTTTTTTTATAGTGCAAGGGCAGCATACAATTTATAATATTTGTGTTTGAATGTCACTGATTTTTTTTAAGTAGAACCCAAAGAGTGGGTTCCCTCCTCTTTCAAGAGAAAAAAACCTACATTGTTTGTAAAAACCACGTGGGGGGATGTGTCATCTTCTGATGACTCTTGTTTGAATAGCTATATCAGTCATTGTCTGACTACTTCACGACTTCAGCTGGTGGAACGACCAGGCAACTGTCATCAGGGGACATATTATTTTCATGTGACATGTCCTCTTCAATGTCTGTCGTGTATGACGTCATAACAATGGTAATGTACATTTCAGATGTTAACTATGACGTCACGATGCCAAGCTAATTCATATCCGTATAGAGGTCGCAGAGAGACATAAATGCCAGAATTTGGCCGGAATTATACATAGCATGTAAAGAAATTGAGTACAAAAAAGTCACTGTCTTAAACTTGTCCTTTTTGAATTCCCTAATGCTATTCATCTGCACTTTTGTATTCAAGCAATCCCAATGCAATATACTTATCTATATTTAAAGTGGCATGAGCTGCCAAAATTTGCCATTTTTAATTTCTTGTCAAGAAAAATTGGGCATTTGATTTTAAGTTCATTGAAAATAATATAACTGTTATTAAAATCAGTTTCCTGGAAGTCCAAATTTTTGAGGCTGTAAGTTTAAATATTGAGTTATTATGAGTTAAGTTGAGTTTTTATCTAGTCATATTGCCGCAAATAATTAAACTCAAAATGGCTTCCAGGAAACCCTGTAAAATAAAATAAAAAAACCTCAAAAAAGCTTCTAATTTGCATTTTAACTGATAAATATTTATATTTTGCCCCTTCTGGGGCTCGTTCTACTAAGCTGGCGCAAAGTTACGTATAGGTTTATAGACACCAGACTTGCGACCATGCACAAGTTCCTATAATTTAAAGTGGCATGAGCTTCCAAAATTCACCTTTTTTTAATCATTTCTGATTGTCACGACAGTAAGAGGTTTTGAGGGCCATCGAAAAACTAAATGATTGGCGTTGGAATGAGGAAAATCAATACAGTACATGTATGTGGCTTGTACGAACCGAAAACGTGTTCGAAAAGTAAACAAAAAGCCAAAGTTAGTTCAAAACAATACTTTATCGTACATTTTTGAGACTAGAGGCACTAAAAAGCTTCTGAATTATTCGTCTTGAGAAAAATAGCCAATAATTTCAACAATCTGTTTTAATGTCAAAATATCCACATTTTGGCAGCTTATGCCACTTTAACACGCGTTTGCGACTGGCGCAACTTACTCCAGCTTAGTAGAACGAGCCCCAGTTTTAGTAAAAAATATCAACATTTTACCAGCTTATTCGTCATCAAACATTTCCTTTGACTACTTTTACAAAGTTGACATTGAGTTTCTTTTGCTTTCATTTGTATTTTTGTTTTTTTAATTCACAGAACTTGTGCTGTATATCGGAAAAAGAGATCAAATCATTTTGTAAGTATTTAAAAAAAAGTTGGATCAGAAACTAAAACATTAGCCTGTCCATATCTCTACATCTAATAGTTTTTCAGTCCAAATGATTTTCCCGTGTGTTTTAGTGTTCATAAATATGTTTAATAGTTTTTGTGTTACTAGCCCATGTTTCACTGATAAGTTTTTTGTAATACATAAATAGGGATACATATAACACCAAAAACAACCGTTTCATGATGATTCAGTACTCTCCTGATGATGGTAAGGGTCTCAGTGGTCCAGTGGGTTAGAGTGAGGGTCCCTTAGTCCCACACAGTCCTCGGTGGTCCAGTGGGTTAGAGTGAGCGTCCCTCAGTCCCAAACAGACCTCGGTGGTCCAGTGGGTTAGAGTGATCGCCCCTCAGTCCCACACAGGCCTCGGTGGTCCAGTGGGTTCGGGTGAGCGTCCCTCAGTCCCACACAGCCCTCGGTGGTCCAGTGGGTTAGAGTGAGCATCCCTTAGTCCCACACAGACCTCGGTGGTCCAGTGGGTTAGAGTGAGCGTCCCTCAGTCCCACACAGACCTCGGTGGTCCAGTGGGTTAGAGTGATTGTCCCTCAGTCCCACACAGTCCTCGGTGGTCCAGTGGGTTAGAGTGATTGTCCCTCAGTCTCATACAGACCTCGATGGTCAAGTGGGTTAGAGTGAGCGTCCCTAAGTTCCACACAGACCTCGGTGGTCCAGTGGGTTAGAGTGAGCGTCCCTCAGTCCCACACAGGCCTCGGTGGTCCAGTGGGTTAGAGTGAGCATCCCTCAGTCCCACACAGGCCTCGGTGATCCAGTGGGTTAGAGTGATTGTCCCTCAGTCTCATACAGACCTCGATGGTCAAGTGGGTTAGAGTGAGCGTCCCTAAGTTCCACACAGACCTCGGTGGTCGAGTGGGTTAGAGTGAGCGTCCCTCAGTCCCACACAGGCCTCGGTGGTCCATTGGGTTAGAGTGAGCGTCGCTCAGTCCCACACAGACTGCGACGCGGGTTCGAAGCACATCCAGACCAAATAAAAATTGAAAAATTTCTGAGTGGATTTTTCACCTCAGTCGCTGTATGTGGGAGAGTTGCCAGGTACTCGCCGAAGTTCGGGGGTTTCCTCTCCCACTAAACTTGACAACGCAGCCACACAAGTGAAATAATCTTGAGTGCAGTGTAAAACATCAATAAATCAATCCTGATGTTGGTATAATAAATGAGCCCTTGTGAATCTGAAAAAGTAATTAACCTCATGCATTCAGCAATGGGAGCTGTGTCAATTGCGTTACCAGAGGGGTACTAAATGTCCTCTGCAGAATCTACCAGTCAACTACCTCCTTTTAGAGGAGGCCGGTTGGCTGAATGGATAAGACAGCCAGCATTTAGTGCTACCGATAGGTGCCATACTCTGGGACCCAGTTTTGATTCTCGTTTTGGGCGTCACCCAAAATAGGTAGAAGAATTTCTGCCATTTTCAAGACAATGTAATTACCAAAAAAAAACACGAGCATAAAGTTATATAAAAACTGTCCTTTTCTGGTTAAAGTGGAAACTAAGACAGAATTCTTCATTCGATTGATTGGTGCTTTGCACCGTATTCCAGATTATTTCACTTACTTCTGTTTTTTTCGCAAATTCTGATTTTCAAGATAAGTTGAGTGTTTGAAATACCTTGAAAAACTTAAGGATTGACGCTGGAATAAAAAAATTATTGGTTCAGCCACCCATACATGTAGGTACAGAAAATAAGGGACAAAATTCTAATAACAGGGATGTATTAGTACATTTTAGGGGATCTTGTTGACTATAAAACTACCTTAACATACATCTCCCTGATTGATATTGACAGAAAGCTCTCATTTTGTTATTTTTTAATGAAAATGACCAACAATTATTTAATTCAGTCTCAACAAAATTGTTTTTATATTTTACAGCTTATGTCACTTTAGGGAATTACTGACTATCTTTTATCATCACCTTTGTTTTCAAAAGCTATCATTTTGGAAAGAATAGAAAATTAAATACAGCAGAGTAATAGTCTCTCTATCCAACACAAGCCTTGCATCTATTGATCATTGGTTTGATTTCCGCTCAATTTAAAGAAAAATTTAAACACTTGATTGCCTCATGTTGTCTCCGAGCAAAAGAGCTCCTCTCAAGCTAAACGTGTCAATGTCGCCATGCAAGTTAAATAATCTTGAATGTGGCATTAGACAATAATCAACCAACAGACAAACAAACATTACACACTCTATTTCAAAATAATAAGTAACCTCACTGTCGAATATAATAATTTGGAAAGTGAACTTTACTGCGACCTATAAACCGTCCCTCCCCTCCCTGAAAAACTAGAAAAAATTCTGTAAGCTGTTTCTTTTGTGTGTATAAATTAATTAGGCCTATTCATATAACATTTGTATTTTATTTAATTGAATAATCAAATGTGACGTTTTAACTTTTAACAATTTTTTTTAAAGGTTGTTTTGGTTTTATTTGTAGGTAGAAACGCTTCTTTTATTCGTATTGTTAACAACAGGAGTATAGAGGAAGAATATGAGAAATCCACAATGAAATTACAAGAAATATGTCAGTATGGGTGATATCAATGAACTATATGCGTGGAATGGACACGTCTCATTTCCTGGTTTGGATCTGACTTAGTAAAACGAGCCGCCATTGATAGTTGAAGCGCGCTTGCATAACAGACATTGATCGAAGTCGCATCATCTCCTAGTAATGGCGGCATTTGATGCATATAAAATACCACGTGACTTCCATTCCACGCATACAGTTCATTGGGTGATATTGTTTAGTTTTCAAGAAGCTAACAGGGCTGGATGTTCGTCACTAAACTTTTATCCATGGCAAACTTCTTGGTTTGATATAGACGTTTTTGAATATTTCGTATTTAAATTTTCAAGCATATTGACTATAAAGGTTATATTGGAATTATAACTCTATGATTGAAAATAATTCTGTCTCATTGAAAAGAGTTAACCAGCTCCTCAATGCCTTTCAGAGCATTTATTAACAGTTCCTTCGGAACACCTAAAGGTGACGAATTATTCACATGTATTTAACAAACATAATGTCAAAACGGAAAACATTCCTTTAAGGTCCCTGGGCATCAAGGGAAAAAACATTTGAAAATAAGCATTTATTTCTTCACCACTTTGAAGATTTTACGTCACACTTGACTTTTGAACTCTGTCGTAGTCATTTCAACCAATCATGAAGAATCATACAAAGTAAATGTCAACTATGACAGCACTAAGCTAACTTATTTCTGGAGATGTCCTAAAGCAATTAGTCTTCAATTATATGCCTTCAATTTTGTTGATTTTGAACAGTTCATATGTTCTTTAGGAAATCGATCACAAAATAGGATTAATAAATTGATGTTTTTGGTGCACTTAAGATTGTTTCACTTGTATGGGTGCTGGCACTACGTTTAGGCGGAGACGAAACTGGCCTATTTGCCCGAAGGAAATCACGACCTTCAACTTTCCCACATAAAGGTGATTGGGTGAAAAACTGATCCATTTTTTTTAATTTTTCTTTACAATATATGGAAATGTTTTTTAACTATCCATTAATCCTCTAAGCCAGTTCTGTGTTTATTTTCGTCTCCATAGCAACACATCTTGGTGACGAGGAAAGTGATGAAGTGGTATTTTACGTGTTACTAAGGGCGGTGGATAAGTTTCATACAGAATACAGCAGATACCCCGGATGTTACGACGGACAAGTTGAAACAGACATTGCACTAATGAAGGTATAATCACATTTGGAACACATTAAATTGATTGATTGTTTGGTGTTTTACGCCGCGCTCAAGATTATTTCATTTATATGGCGGTTTTATTGTGGGAGGTAACCCACGACCTTCTGGTGGTAACTGGCAACCATCCCTCAAAGGTCATTCGAGTCAAAACCCAGTCCAAAAATTTTTGAATTTTTTATTTGGACAGTGGGATTCGAACCCGCAACCCATTGTTAGAAGGCTGTTCGGATTGAGCATCCAACGCTTTACCTACCTACTGAGCCACGGAGGTTCCAGGAACACATTAAAACTAATAAGCCCAATTCACTTTTAAAGAATTACGAACATTTTTTCAATTTCTGTTCAGATTTCATCTATTGATTAATGTTTTGCACCACACTCACGGTTATTTCATGTTTATGGCGCTGTTTCCAGGCTTAATGGGGAGGAAACCGGTCTCTCTACCCAAGAAAATACAAGAAGAGTCCCTGGCAACTCCTTCTCATAAGCCAGCAAGTGATAAACACACTCAGAAATTTAGCCTGTATTGCGGTGTTTAACAAAATTAACCATTCAAATCCTTTAAAGATGAAGAAAAAAATGGAAAAAAGTTCAGTTGAACTGTATAAATTGTTTTCCTTTCCAAAAGGTATAAACTATACCCGTGTTTTGGAGTTACCACATGACTCAAAACCTTAGTCAACTTTTTATAAACTCCCATGTCATAGGTAGAATTCAGTATTTTGATACTGGCGGATTTGAGTGAGTGATGAGTGATGTATTTTGTACCACAACAAATGCATACATATTACTTGTGTAGTGTAACTAAAACTGTTGTTTTTCATTTTTATGAAATACTATATTTGCCGGTTGTGAACACAACAACATGAACTGTACCCAACCATTTTTCGAATGTGTAGGCCTACTCTGCAGTAAAACACATAAAAACTTGTGGCTAAATTTTGGTTATTTTTGTAACGCTGCTAAATTACTTTATTGGAAAATAATTGGCAAATAGACTTTAAATAGTTCCCTGATTATCTCCCTTTTTTCTTACCAGAGCTGTGTATCAAAGATGACCCAAGACTGGGGACTGGGCCCCTCTATCAAAGACGATTATGTCCATGAAATGTAAGTTGATTTTAGTTATATGTACTTGAGCTATGAGCCTATTTGTGCAGTTTGTCCTTGGAGCTATTGGGGCCTTAGACCTCTCTTGGGGCCTTAGACCTCTCTTATTGATTATCTGCCAACAGGTCAAACACTCAAAAAGTTATGAGAAATTTCAGTGTGGAGGTTTTCTGACATAACAAATGGGATGGCGTCAGAGGGCTTTTTCCAGAATCTCTTTTCTATAACCTTTCCAGAGGTTTGCCCTGGTCATCTGGTTCTGGTGGGGAGGTTGATTATTGCTCCCTTACCTGTCACCAGCCTCAGAATTTTGGCTTACACAAATTCAGAAAAAAAGGGCCTACAGTTGCATCAGTGTACATAAAGGGTCCAACTCCATAAAGTCAGATAACTTGATGATGAAGCAGACTCCCCCTCTTCTCATATGGAGGTTAAAAAGTTGCCACATCGCAAACAAAATGAACCTGTAGTTTCCGTTTGATGCCATAGTGAAGGGGGACTTGATGGCTCAGTCTTCAGAAGTCTAGTCCCTCAGTCCAACACAGGCCTTCTATCAATGCTGCGCTGGTTCGAATCATTCTCAAACCAAATAAAACTTTAAAATGTCTGAATGGATTTTTCGCCGTATGCGCAAAAGGTATGCTTTTTGAAGGTCGAGGGTTTCCTCCAGTTTTTTGCCACACTAAACCTGGCAAAACCGCCTTATATTGAATAATAATAATGAGTAAAATATCATTCAATCAATGAATCAACCTTTGTGAAGCAATAGACCCTTGCAGTTTTAGGATTGACGTTTTACGCAGAAGCCTCGCTGTATGGCAAAATGACGCTAAATTTATCAATTTGACGTCGGAATCGTGTTCATTTCGTCTATAGATGTCGCAATGTAAAAGAGGCGTGTCACAGCGACTGCAACAGAGAAATGATGCCAATGCCATACAATTCCAACGTCATAAAAGCGCCATTCTAAGTCGAAAAGGTCTAGTATCTTGTTTGGGTATTTTGCTTGCACAAGCTATTGGATCTTAACAGCTGTGTGTCATTAGTTTAAGTATTTGCTAAATAGAGTAACTAGATACTTTGTATGTTAGGGTGGCGTTTAACCCTTATTAAATATTCACTCCATTTGCAGATGCCGATATGGTGCAGCTGAACTCCATACAGTCTCCGCTTTCATTGGTGGAGCTGCAGCTCAAGAGGTCATTAAGGTGTTGACCTCTCAATTTCTACCAATCAACAACACTTTTATATACAATGCCATGAAACAGACCTCAGTCAGTGTTGAACTCTAACAAAGGCTGGTTTCTATTGGTGAATATTTTTAATACTGTTATTAACTATTGGGACAAAAAAAAAAAAAATAAATATTGTATGATATTTGTTCCAGGCTGTCCGCATAGGGCCAATACATTCTGAGTCGAGTCCGAATAGGGCCTATACATGCTGAGTCCAATCACTTCTTGTTGTTTGTGATATAGGATAACTGTTCAGCTGATCCATAGATTGGTTGTTACTTTTTTCGCGATTGAGTGCGATGTTAAAGCCCCAATCAATTGATCAAATTGTGATAGGATAAGTCATAAATCAAGATCTGCTATCCACTTGTGTATATTATGTATATTTGTTTATACCTGAAATTAAAAGACATAGGCCTACATTTCCTAATTTTCGTCTCATTTTGTACATCCCTATCGGTTCTCATCACCGCTCAAATAAAAACAACCTGGGGGCTGTTTCTCAACACAGTTATGCCCGTCGTAACTTTGCGCATGGTGGTAACGTAATGTTGAATGTATATGTTGCCATGACGTTACGACCAGCCGCAAAGTTACGTCGGTGTCGAGAAACAGCCCCCTGTTAAAGCTCGTCTGGTACTTGGTAAGATCTCCGCTAATTCAAGTACTCTAAAAAATTCAAGGGCCAGAAAAACATTAACAAAAGTACACTTAAAATTCAACTTTTTTCGTTGAGAGTCTTACCTCCTGGAGTGAGCGATCAGATAATCCTATTGAACGATCGCTGTTGTTGTTTTTATAGACCAAATGTGGCAAATACATGTAGCAATGTAATAATTCGTTATTTTCACATCACTGGTCCTTGAATTAGCGGAGATCTTCGTAACTCTTGGTTAGGAAAGATGTCCGAATCCTGTAGTCTATGTAAGATAGCCAGGAAACCAGCCAAATGTGAGCGTTTGTATGATTTATCTTTGACACTCGTTAAATTGTTTAACTCTGTAAGGTTTTTATTTTTTCCCCACTTTTATGAAATACAAAATAAGACCTTCACGCTGATACCAATCATGAACGTGTATGTTAAGATACTTTTTTATAAGCAACAAAATTCAGAAAATAAACAAAAGAAAATACATCCTAGCTATGGCAATTTGAATTTTTTATTTCAACGTCAATGCTTTAGTTTGTCAAGGTGCATCAAATGCTTAAAGTGGCATTAGCTGCCAAAATGTTGATATTTTGACATTAAAACAGAACGTTGAAATTATTAGCTATTTTTCTCAAGACGTATAATTCAGAAGCCTTTTGGTGCTTCTAGTCTCCAAAATGTACGATAAATTATTGCTTTGAACTAACTTTGGCTTAGAATGAATGAATGGTCGTCCCGGTTATTTTAATTTTGTTTACTTTTCGAACATTATTCCTGTTCGTACAGGCCACATAATGTATGGATTTTCCTCATTCCAACGCCAATCATTTAGTTTTTCGATTGCCTTCAACGCCTCTTACTATCGTGACGATCAGAAATTATGAAAAAAGTGTGAATTTTGGCAGCTCATGCCACTTTAAATTTTCATGACGAAAAAGAATTATGAAAAACGTTCGAATTTGGCAGTACATGCCACTTTAAGCTTTTGCTTGGATATGCCACATCCATCAAATAAGATATGTCTAAAACAAAATCCTCTTGATTTGGAAGTATTCATTTAAAATAAATGTCGTATCTGCTCTTTGAATAGTCCAACACTTTGCCTACGGTAATGTCTGAGTTAATTCAAGTGTTGGAAAAAAGTAGAAGAGTGCAAATTCTCATCTCAATTCAAGAGAGAGCTTGTAAAACATTCAATGATTAACTGCTGGTCAATCATCTCCCTGGACTGAGATGTGTTGAAAGTTTAAATCTCATTCAGAACCTTTTTGTTATTGAGGATTTAGCAACATACATAGTCCTCTAATTAACTCAGGTATTACCGTATTTAGTTTTTGGCCCAATAGCGCACTGCCAAGTAGTCGTCTATAGTAACCAGAAGCAGCGTTTCTGGATCGGCGGAGACACTCTTGAAGCCTATATGATATACCGTTACGATGCACGTTCTTAGGCTTTTAGTTAAAAAGAGAAACTAATCATTCAAAGACGATATAGGTCCTTGGTATTTGGAAATATCAAATTGCTACCAGATTTAATGATCTATTATCAATGGGCGTTAAAAAATTGTGAACTTGGAAACCAGTCGGAACTCCCTTCGGCTATCTTCGCTCGCTACCGGTCGGCTTTGGTATTTCACGCACGTAAATCCCCGAAGTTTCAGAGTGCTTGGAAACCTCAACCAAGGCGAATGATCTGATTCGATTATGTCGAAGACCATCAGGGAAGGTTTCAGCCGGCACCTCTACTCTACACATGATGATTGTTCCACACACCAAGTTTCATTAGGTTATGTCTAATAGTTTTCGAGTTCTGCTCCGGAAACGGTTAAAAATGAAAAAAAAAAAAAAAATCAAGAAGTCGAAAGCCTCAAAAGGCACATCTACACATGATGATTGTTCCACACACCAAGTTTCAGTGAGTTATGTCTAACAGTTTTCGAGTTTTGCTCCGAAACGAAATTTCTAATTTATGTTTTCTTGGAAAAGGCCAAAAAAGAAGAAAAAATCAATAAGTTGAAAACCTTAAAAGGCACATCTGCACATGATGATTGTTCCATACACCAAGTTTGATTGAGTCATGTCTAATATTTTTCGAGTTCTGCTCCTGAAACAAAATCGGGACGGACTGAGTCCATTTCAGTTCTCAGTTTGGCGGGGGGTAAAAACATGTCCCCAACAGTTTTTACTCGATCGTTGTATCAGAACTCCCCCAGGTTAAATCCATCTAATTCTCAGCTGGAGTTACACGTGTGTGGCCAGTCCGGCTTTCTAACTCCAAAATGACTATTTTTTCATATTGACGGTTGTATTTTGGAGTCAGGGCTTATTGAAATCAAAAAGAGTAGACTGCGGACAGTTTGTGGTCAATTTTAGACAGTGAAATAACGATATATCTAAAATAATGTCATTACGACATTCATGAATAACTTTTTGTTAAAGGCACACTTGCCGCGAAAATCAGGAATATTGTTTACATTAAAAAAGAAAGACCGTTTTCTGTATTTTCCCCAGACTATATAAGTTAGGAACTTTCTATTTTTATCAAAATTTAAAAGTTTGGACGTATTTTTAATTTGAATTTGAAAATTTGAATGGTTAGGTACCCGGAACGTAAACAAACCAAACTGCTCGCAGGGGCGATTTTATGTTTCAGTCGAGTGAGTGAACTTACGGCACTGTGTAATTTTACGTAGGCCTATTTATCTGAGAAATACAGACTGACGATCGGTTAACAGCGACTGGAAAAGCCTGCTGATAATTGTTTGAGTGTAAACCACAGATGAAAAGGCCTGAAATGAGGGTAATCCGAAACGAAAGTTGACCGACACTGATCGTTGTTGTTGTAATCAGGCTTCGATTCTTCGTATGTTTTTCACCCCATTTCTACATTCTAAAGCTAACTAGACATGTATGTTTTATGTGTCCTGGTCCTATGTTTAAGTTTAGTGCTAGGCTATTAGTCGTAGTAAGCTCATGTAAATTGGTTTTCTTAGCAAATTTAAACAGGCTACGGCGGCAAGTGGGCCTTTAAGTGAATTTAAAGTTTAAAAAGTCAAAAAACGTTACGTCATGAATGCAGTGAATTTGAGACTAGAGAAGGCAAAAGTGAATTCAGGGGAAGAAGAAAAATGCTTACTGCCCGATCCTGCTCGTTCATATCAGGTTCTGGTAATTAAGTAGCGAAATTATCCAGGAAAGTAATTATGACCGTTTACACACGATCTGAGAGGAGGTTATATTGTTATTTCAGTGTCTTAACCGGACCACATAGGGGCCTACTGCCCGCTTGTAATCAATTTATAGACATTAAAATACACGGGCACATGGCAAATCATTGATTGATATTTATCAAATCTTATACATTGAAAAAAGGTTGCGAAATAGGTCGAACTCAGATAGCGTCCAGGGCAATCATAGTGTGCGTCTGAACATTAGGGATTTTATGTTGTTACTGTTATACCCGTTTGTACATATCTAACTTGTTGAGATTAAGACGTGAGCCAAGTAATACTGTCCGCCAAGAAGTCGTGTATTTTTAGCAACTGACATTTTCCGAGTGCAGTGCAGGCTGTAGACTGGTAGACTATATGTTATGCAGTTTGACTTATATTATAGGCTAGTTATTATTACAAATCGCCTATTGTTGTTTGGGTGATAGGCCTATATCATGCAGGCCGACCAAAGTGTGTCCGAAACGGCTGCAGCGGGAGATAGTAACTTAGGCCAAGGGAAAGTGGAATCAAATCCAGCAGCTATGGCGGAGTCAGAGGCCCTTGAGACGTCCTTTGAGAAAGTTTCTGTGCCTCTGATCGACAGCCCGCTATTCACCGATTGTCCTACACGAGAGTCGGAAAATATTACATCAGCCGCAGTTGAGCCGCCAGTAGACCTATCCCCTAAATCTACCGGTGAAGAAGTCTTACCCGATGTTATTTCTTCTATACCATCGGAAAGTTTAAGTGAAGAAATGGAACAAGCTAAACAAGGTCAACTTGACCATAATGGAGAACAAACTAAACATGATGACTCAATTAGCACCGAAACCCGGCCTTCTGAGTCTGCAGGGATAGATATATCCCCGTCAATACAGACCGACTCAATTCCACCTGATCAACAACAACAACATGTATCTGACGTTAACCCTTCTGCCAAATCCTCAGACAACGGAATTGAAAGCCCACCTGAGGTCGTGTCCACAACTGAATCTCAAATGACCGAACAGATACCTGGTACAACGGAGAGACAAGAAAGGTCAAAGGTGATTCCGGACACTCTCGAAAAAGCTGAAAGTCAGTTTATTTGGTTCGGTGACCAACCAAAACCGGCGGACGATCAACCTAATACAGCTGACAATCAACCTAATACAGCTGACAATCAACCAAAACCAGCGGACGATCAACCTAATACAGCTGACAATCAACCAAAACCAGCGGACGATCAACCTAATACAGCTGACAATCAACCAAAACCAGCAGACGATCAACCTAATACAGCTGACAATCAACCAAAACCAACGGACGATCAACCTAATACAGCTGATAATCAACCAAAACCAGCGGACGATCAACCTAATACAGCTGACAATCAACCAAAACCAGCGGACGATCAACCTAACCCAACTAACAATCAACCTAATCCAACTAACAATCAACCAAAGCAATCTGATGATCTACCGAAACCCAAAGATCAACATATGACGGTTTATGATCAAGAAAAACCACCGGACAGTCAACCAAAACCATTGAGTGATCTACAAGAACCAACTACTGATCAACCAAAACCAGCTAAGAATTCAGAGAATTTGACACTTGCCAGCGATGAACCAAAATCCGAAAAAAATCGAATACAACCAGCCAATGAACCGCCAAAACCAACCAATGATCCACCAAAACCGGCCATCGACCAATCAAAACCCGCCAATGACCCATCAAAACCAGCCAACGACCAACTTAAACCGGTGAATGACCTGCCAAAATCAGCCAATGCTGCACCAAAACCAGCCAATGATCCACCAAAACCAATCAATGATCCGCCAAAACCAGTCAATGATCCACCTAAACCAGTCAATGATCCACCTGAACCAGCCAATGATCCACCAAAACCAGCCAATGACCCAGCTAAACAAGCCATTGATCCACCAAAACCAACCAATGATCCACCAAAACCAGCCAATGATCCACCAAAACCAGCCAATGATCCACCAAAACCAGCCAATGATCCAGCTAAACCAGCCATTGATCCACCAAAACCAGCCAATGATCCACCAAAACCAGCCAATGTTCCTCCAAAATCTACATCAGTGCCCAACCAACCACAATCAGTTTCTAACGAAAGGCCACCAGCAAACCAGTCGCCATTTAAAGATCTTCCCGCAAACTTGGCTAGTCAAAAAGTCGTTGAAAAATCCACCGAAACCCAACTTGAAATTACGTTATATTTCACACCGGGATCTTACTACTCAGAAAAGGTAAGGCAATTAATGTCAAATTATTTGGACTTGAGCATTTTTCAAGTAAGCTGTATACACTATCCAGAATCTAAAGGATATCGAAAGAAAACCGCTGTATGCAAGTCAAATATATGTGAATTTATCGGATCGAATCCTACTCAGACCAAGCAAAAATTGATTGTTTCTAAGTGGACTTTTCACTCGATCGCCGAAGGTCGGGAGTTTCCTCTCCACTAAACCTAGTAACATCGCCGTATAAGTTAAAATGTAGAAAGTGTATCATGGGCAATGTTAAACTGTTAGTTAATAACCTCAACTTTTACAGGTTCTACTCGCATTGTACGACAGAGGATTGCCGTTCAAGCGGCGTGTTGTCAATCTAAGAGAATTTCAACACCTAGAGCCTTGGTACCTGGCTCTAGATCCTAAGGGACAGGTCCCACTGCTGCAAGTCGGCGAGCGGGTCATCACTGAGTCGGATGTCATCATTAATTTTATAGCACGTTTACCGGGTACTCAAGGTAAACCACTGAATAAGTAGATTTAAAAATTGCAGAAGTTCGACCAAGGCTTTCGGCCTAGGCTGGGGAAGGTTTGGTTTGAATTTTTAGTCTATGTAGAAGTTTAATAATGACGCCCCCAATTTTACCACAAAGTGTTTTAAATCAACAAGATTTTATCATTGCATTTTTTTCCTCTTTATCTTTTCAAACGCATCCAGAAAATGTCAATTTCAAGTTATCATCATGATCGGATTCCGATTGATTTTGACGTGATTGATGATATGATCGATTATATTGGGTAAAATATTTTTATATCTACTTAGATTGATTTTCCTTCGTATTTCTCGTTAGGTAGTACTCTAGTATGTGACTCTTCAAGCCATCCTGCCCAGACCATACAAAGATTCCGTCGGCTGATAGATGGCGTTGATATCAAACTCCTTACCTTTGGACTGGTGTATCATCCCAGCTTAAGCCATGGGAATATTCAAATGTCACGTGGTGTCCAACAAGCAATGAAAGGTAAGAACATTTTGATAGATTTCGAATTAGGTCTGTGTATGTCTGGACGTGTGTCGGGAAGGGTAACTTTGAGCCATTGACGTCGCTTCTCCACAATAGACCGAATGCGCAACGACGTCATCGCCTTCTATTGTAATGTGTTTTGGGTATGAGGGAGACTGTTACTCAATTCGATATTAGCCCTTCGTCGATGGGCCTCGGGTTTGATTCAGTATGCTTTTCATTTGATTATAACATTTGTCAGGTAGCCAACCCGCCAAAGGTTGGAGAGTCCGGTTTCCTCCCCGGCCAAACCTGACAACGCCATTTTAAAAGTGATACAATGGCGGGATGATATTACCCATGCAATTATACATTGATCACAGGTTGATATGTTGTCTCTATTTTAATAAATTTATCCGGTGGATTTCTGGTTACTTGAAACACGAGCCCCTCAGTTGGTGGCGTATTTATCATGGCCCCATCACATTCACGTATCTCTTCTGTAAGGGCCCGGTCAGCCTATGCTATCTTTCGCCCGGATCATTAAAACTTACAGTACGGCAACCCCATGCAAAAATGTAGACCATATAAAGCTCCTGGCATTTTCAGCAACGTTTAGAAGTCTTCGTGACATTGTCGTTGAAGGACTGCGAGATCTAGTTGAAAGAAGGCTCAATGAAACGTTTTTGTGTAAAGCATTGTATTTTAGTTCAATAAGAAACATGATGCCCGGATATTGCTATATATGCTCAGATTTTAGGTTGTTCAATGTTATTTCAATAGGTTGTTCAATGTTATTCCAATTAAAGAATTCAGATTTAACTCCACACTTAATTTTTCTTCACAGTTGGGGCGTCCGGCAAACTGGCCAAACTTTCTGCTCTTTCCGAAAAGAACCCGGACCAGAGAGACATTTACATGCGCTTGATTGAAGAACATGCGCAGAGATACGAGTCATTCAATGACGCTGAGGCAGTTACCAAGGAGATTGAACTGGTGGGGAACGTTTTGACGTCAGTAGAAAAGCAACTGTCAAAGGTCAAATCAGAGAATGGTTAGTGTTTGACTCTTTTTCAATTTCCAGTATTTTGGAAAACTGAATATATTTCATATTGACTGGATCCTATGTTAAATAACAACGACTGTATGTTTGGGCCAATAGAATATGTTATTTATAAGATCTGGGCTTATAATCTAATACAAGTCCAATACAAAGACTAATTGTCATGGCAACATATGCTTTCAACGTTACGCTACGACCAGGCGCACAGGTATACACGTCGGGCGTAAATGTGTTGAGAAACAACTCCATGGAACGACGTATTATTTAAGCCTGACTTAAGCTTAACACACTTTTGTGCATCCGGCCACTGTTTCGCAAAACGGCGTAAATGTTTTCTTTTGCTTAACTTTCATACCAACATATCTCTACAGTAGGGGTTGCCATGACAGTTAAGTAAAAACTTATGACGCCGCTTTGTGAAACTTCTCTTCATGGTTACTTAAGTCAAGACGATTTTCCCTGCGTTCGTGTGTTCTGTTCAGAAATATATGCTTATAAAACAGTCACAAATAGACATTCTATGTGCAGCTGTCTTTGCATTCTTTGATTTAATTTGTAATCTTTTCTTTCCATTCAAATGTCATTTTCCCCATTCTTTGTTAAAACGCTTCCATTTCTGAGTGTGAACCATTGGATGCCAGTGGAATGTTGTGACGTTTCGGTTTTCTCGGCAAGCTACTGTAGACTGGGCAGGATGTATTTTGAAACACGTTTATCACTCCTCATGGCGGTTAAATCACAATAAAAAACACTCTTTTATATAATCTAACTATTACCTAACATATTTGTTGAATGTCCCTCATTCAAGGGGAAAAACACCGGCAAAAACCATGATACAATTAAACTTTAGCCCGAACAATCAGCCTCTACGGTGCTGATAACCTAGCATGCACTCCCTGACGGTTTGTGTGGTAATATAAAAATAAAGAAAAAACACAGAGACTAGATTTCTCGGCGAAATTAAACTTCAATCTTGTTATTCAATCTAGAAACGTTTACAATGTAGTCTGATAGAGTTCATTATTAGTTCTTACCTAACTTTATCTTCTCTGTTAAACCTTTAATGATTTTGTATTTTTAACAGGTACGGAAAGCGAATGGTGGTTGTGTGGACCGGAGTTCAGTGCAGCCGATATCAGCCTGACTATTCTCTTAAGGAGGCTGAATACATTAGGATTGAATAAAAACTTTTGCATGGAGGATTTGCCTTTACTTGAAGACTTCTTCAAACGTGTGTCTGGTCGACCCTCTTATCAAAAACTCATGAAAGACTTCCCAGGTGTTAGATTCGATTTGTCAAACATACTACAGACCTCAAAGCCAGTGTTGCCCTATGTTGGCGGTGCCACTGCGATTGGCGTTGCCCTGGGTGCTGCCTATTGGGTTTACAAAAAAGTCACGTGAACGTTGCCCCCGTTATTTCTTTAGACCAATAATTATTGTGCGTTTGCTTTTCCATAAATTAACAATAGTGCTTTTTGATTGGTTGCCAATTAATGATGTACCACTGGGCGATTTTTCCCAAATTAATATGCAGTGAAGGAAAAGGGAATACTTTAGATACAACATTTTACTATAAAATGAACCTTAAAACGATATCCGCATTATTCTTAAACAGGTTTTGTCTATTTTGTGTGAACTCGGCGAAAAGAGTTGATTACTCACAAGCAAGAGGGGGTCACAGAAACGTGACCACACTTTTCAGCAAGGTTAATAATTGGTTTATGTGACCGGATTATACGCCAATAGTCTTAGACTAATGACGTCATTAACAGAATTATGGATCGTGTGAAGTGGCCCTTTGTGGCAAGCCCTTGTCGTAGAGGCATGACTGAACAGCGATACTTTCCCTGCAGAAGCCTTCCTGTCCGCCATGCATGTTTTTTTCGCTCTCCTAACCCTGTTTACGTCATTGCAATCGGTGTATACATTTAGGAGTGCTGTATTTCATTTGTGCACAGGTTTCTGTGACATCGACTCTCTAGACCTTAGAGAACAGCCAATAAAATTTATTTTCGGGCAAGTCCCAAAAAATAATCAAAACCTCTTTTCAGACCAGGCTGCTTTCAGTAAATCTAGCCATTTAGACTCTTAAAGGAGAAGAAAACAAAAAAATATTTTATGGTTCAGCGCGCTTATTTTTTCTTTCCACATTATTTTTGCTATTTTTTCATGGGACATGCTGCAGTTTATGAAATATCGTATTATGTTACATACACAAAAGAAATTGGTCAACTTTCATAATCTCCCATTTAAACCCAGGTTAATTTCACTGTCTTCAAAGCATTCCTATCTCCAGAAAATTGTTTTCAGTTTCTCAAGACTTACATTAAATTATAAAGAAAGCTTTGAGGAATATGTGGTTAGCACAAAAATGGTATGCGTGGCATATCGGAGAGCTACGAAGGCCATGAAGAGGATGAATTTAACCTAGGCTTAAATGGGAGATTTTGAAAGTTGACCAATTTGTTTTGCTTATTGGGGTCTTTTATTGACTTCACTGTCAGGTGTAAACAAATCGCAAAAATATGTGTTTGGTACCGTTGGAAAGGAAACATTAGCGCGCGCTTCTTATGAACCCTAAAGTGATTGTTTGTTTTCTCCCCCTTTCAACATCCGCATTCCTAATAAAGGATTTGCATTGTAATTATTGATATCGTTAATTTGGTGCCGTCTACTTTTCTGTGCCTCTTAGAAATCATCCGAGTTTATCAGAGTTTATCATCCCATAAATGGAGAGATGTTTGCCCCTAATTTGTATTGGCGAGTATTATGCATTTTGCCTTCCCATCGAAGTTGCTGTGGAAAAAATGAGCATATTATGTAGGTTTCGAATAAGACTGTGATATATATTAGATTAAAATCTATCAAATAAAGGGTTGTTTCTGTTATCTGTATGTTTTCTTTTTTTTATTATTTGTCCAGTTATTGCATAAATGCATTTTTGTTGGGATATTCGCCGACAATCTCCGCCCGACTGCACTCCTGTAAATTAAAGATTGATTGATTGATGATTAACACCGCTCAACAGTGTTTCACTTAAATTGCGTTTACTTGTTTAGTTGGTGGGGTGGGGGGGGGGAGGGCTGTTTGTCCGGAGGAAACTCCCAATCTTCCGCGAGTAGGCCTACTTGACAACTCTTCCATATACGCCGATCGAGGAAAAAATCCACTCAGATTTTTTATCAATTGTATTTCATGTGTGTGGGATTCTAACCTGCATCCCTAATTGATGAATGTCTGTGTCGGGCTGAGGAACTGAGGACCGATCCACCGAGGTCGGCCACTGTTAAATAAGAAACAGTATACTTCAACCAGTGAAAGGAGCAGTCGATGTTACGTGTGTTTCGCCATAACAATTGTTTTTCCATCTTATCCACCTTCCGACGCCCCCCCCCCCCCCCCCCCCCCCCCCCACCCCACCAAAAAAACAAAAAACATCCCTTGAAATGTGATGAAACTGGTATAACTCCTATGAAAACTAACAAATGTTTGGAAGTCTCTTTAAACGTGGGTTCCATACTAATGAGAATTTAGAGAAAATGATTAAGGCATCCCCATGGAGTAAGTTGTTTGTGAACAACACGAGCTTTCCACACCTATGCTGGTGTCTTGTGTTGCACTTGACTAAAACACAGGTACCTGTGTCAAAAGCTCGTGTTATTCACAAACAACTTTATTAGTTCGTGGTGATGCCTTAATCGTTTTCTCATTTTCCCTTTAAAAACTGATGTCATCTTTTTCGAGATACATGGTATTTTGTTAAAGGGAGATTACTGTATTTTCCTTCTACATCTAACAGGCTATAGTTCTCTCCCTTCCGACAACAACCATGGAGAAGACACTCTTGAAACAAGGAGCAGAGGCCAAAATTTACAGCTCAACTTTTTACGGGAAGCCATGCATTGTCAAAGAAAGATTCGCAAAGAAATATCGCCATCCACATCTTGACAAAAACTTGACGCTCAAGAGAATAAAATCAGAAATTCGGGCAATTATGCGCTGTCGGCTTAACGGTTTGTATCGAAATCTGGACCCCTATCAACATTTACTTTATATCTATAAGCATGTGCAGGGGGTAATTCAATAATATTAAATGTGTTTTAGTGTTCATAAATATACACAAATCTACCTGTATGTAATATAATCACCAGCACCATAAATTTGGTCAAATCAAACTGGAGGAAGCCAATATTGTTCTGTAAACATTCAAGTTTGTTTCAAGATGTTTGAAGTCAATCCAAAAACTAAACAATTGATATGGATATTAGGAAACTATTCAGTAGCTGATTACCAAGTAAAAATGATAGCTTCTATGAAATGTAAACAAAGATTTTATAACCGGGATGCATGTTCATTTATCCTGGGCCAAAATGTCTTCTTCACACTTACTTAACCTGCATTCTCAAGCCTGGTGTCACTGGGAAGCATTTAATGTGCACTAGAAAAAAATGGCCAGTCTTTTTTTTAGTTTTGTTTTGAATTTTAACGACAAAATATCATCATATTGGCAGGGCATGCCACTCTAATTTATCAACAGTAAGTGTTTAAATTCAAGCGTTTCCCATGCAAACCATGCTAGGCAATTGTGAAAATAATCCAAATTGTGTGTTTTTGTTTTAGGTATTTCTGTACCTGTTGTTTATTGGGTAGACTTGGAAAATAACAGTATCTATATGGAACATATTCAACCCTGTGAAAGTGTCAGTGAATTCATCAAATATCTAGAGACAACTTCTTCTGAACAAACAGAGAGGGAACTGAAAAAATTGGCGGAGAAAATTGGAAATGTACTTGGTCATATGCACAAAAGTAATATAATCCATGGCGATCTAACGACATCAAATATTCTCATAAAAAGTGATTCAACACCCGCAAAAATCGTCATGATAGACTTCGGTCTAAGTGACATTGACAATTCGGCAGAGGATAAAGGTGTAGATTTATATGTTCTCGAACGTGCTATTATAAGTTCTCACCCAAACGCATCAGGGTTCTTCGAGGATATTTTGTCAGCTTATAAGTCAAGAAATAAACAGGAATCTGCTGTGGTGATTGAAAAGTTAGAAGAAATTCGCCTTCGAGGAAGAAAGCGTACAATGGTTGGATGATATTTACTGTGTACTTATAGACAGTCTTGCTCAAGGGGTGCATTAATTTACGAGTTACAGCATCGATGGGATGCAGGTTCGATCCCACTTAGACCAAATATAATTGAATAAAAAATTGAGTGTTTTTTTACTGTGTTGCCTTAAGTGAAAAGGTTGCTAGGCACTTGCCAAAGATCGTTTCCTCCCGAACCTGGCGACACTGCCATATAAAGGAAGTATTTATTAGTGTGGCGTAAAAAAAATCAATCAATAAATCATACATTTACTCTTCATTATGGGTCAGAGTGTCTTTTTTAGGTTGTTGATCATTGATGAAAAATTAAAAAAGCCATATTAAAATTAGTGTTTATGATTTTCCTGGTTCCTGACAACAGTTGACGTCCTTTGTTGGATTTAAATGGTGTAGTTTCACTCGAACGATCTATGTGAGATGGTTGCCAGTTACCAGCGGAAGGTTGTGGGTTTCCTCCGGGCACAGAGCCCAATTTCCTCCCACAATAAAACTGGCAACGCCGCCATAAAAGTTAAATAATCTTGAGCGCGGCGTAAAACACCAATCAATCAATCAATGGTGTAGTGAGTGTTAAGGGGGCAGGAGATGATGGGAGGGGACTTTAGATCAATTATAGCCTCTGTTTAAACCAGCAGTATTTCAATTCGTGTACACAAATAGAAAAATAATAACTGTGCTCCACAGCATGTCAATAGTCAAAGCTGGAGTTATTGTAGTATTTAAAAAAAATCAATATCCCCCCTCCCCCCCCACCCCGCTAAAGAAAATAAATAAATACAAAGTAAAATATTATATAATAAAAAATCCTCCTTACATTAATATTAATACCTAAAATGATCACATGTAGCTTAATTTTCAATTGTTACCTGGTACCTTTATATTTATGAACACACGGGCACAGGGAAAATCTTCTTGTCTAAAATAACCCTGGAGACAAGTTCCATTATAAATATCCAAAGCCTGTTTAAATTGATATTACGTCAGTCTGTTTGTTTTCCCAGACTTCGTGTTCGCTACATAACTGAATAACTATAGACTGGTTGGTTAATGACGTCATTGGGGTATGCTGCGTGTTCAGCATGTCCCACATAAAGTTTTCTCCATGAAAAAGTATATTGGCGTACATGATGAATTAAGTAATATAAAGATAAGCGTCCGCTTCAGGACTTTAAAACTCTCCTACGGATTTTAGTTTAATTTTGATACGGGTAACTTGAAAAAGTTGATCGTATTATGATATAGCTAACGTCCGTCCGTTCCAATTCACTTCCGATCTATACCTTCTACAGTTTTGATTAGAGGTAAATTTCTTGTGAGTGTACACCATACATAACAGAAGACCTCTTTTTCACACAATTAAAAAGTTGTCTCCATGGTTATTTTCATCTTCGCAAGCCAAGTTAAAATCTGCATGTACCCATTCCGTAAAACACGGAATGGGGACATGCAGATTTTATCTTGGCTATGGGTTATTTTAGACAAGAAAATTGTCCCTGTGGCAGTGCCCATGTGTTTTAATGTTTATAAATATATATATATATATATAGCTGCTTCCAATAATGCATTAAAATGGGGGCAAACAGAAATATAAATGTAAATTACAACTTTCGACCATTCAGAAATTGTATTCTTCTCTTTACCTCACTAATTTTGCCACTTCTGCTGCCACTACTGAGGTTAGTTCACCACTCTCTACCCAATCCTATCAGTCCGTAGACATCTGTGATCTCGTCCCCACCTCTGCAGTCACGGATTCCTGGGCTTATAACTCTATCTTCTGTTTCTCCTTCGCCGTTTCTCCTTCTCCCCTCCCCCTCTCAGAACTGCTCCCCTACGCCCTGTCTTACGAAGCTGGCGTAAAGTTGCACATAGGCCTACAACACGGAGGAGTTGCGACTAGGGCGTAAGTTCCTATAGCTTTAACACTGATTTACGTCCGACGTAACTTACGCCAGCTTTGTAAGACAGTGCCCTAGACCTAATACCTCTGCCCCTTCTCCCCTCCCCCTCTCAGAACCGCTCCCCTAGACCTAATACCTCTGCCCCTTCTCCCCTCTCAGAACCGCTTCCCTAGACCTAATACCTCTGCCCCTTCCCCCTCTCAGAACTGCTCCCCTAGACCTAATACCTCTGCCCCTTCTCCCCCCTCCCCCTCTCAGAACTGCTCCCCTAGACCTAATACCTCTGCCCCTTCTCCCATCCCCCTCTCAGAACCGCTCCCCTAGACCTAATATTTCTGCCCCTTCTCCCCTCCCCCTCTCAGAACTGCTCCCCTAGACCTAATACCTCTGCCCCTTCTCCCCTCCCCCCCCCTCTCAGAACCGCTCCCCTAGACCTAATACCTCTGCCCCTTCTCCCCTCCCCCCTCTCAGAACCGCTCCCCTAGACCTAATACCTCTGCCCCTTCTCCCCTCCCCCTCTCAGAACTGCTCCCCTAGACCTAATACCTCTGCCCCTTCTCCCCTCCCCCTCTCAGAACCGCTCCCCTAGACCTAATACCTCTGCCCCTTCTCCCCTCCCCCTCTCAGAACCGCTCCCCTAGACCTAATACCTCTGCCCCTTCTCCCCTCTCCCTCTCAGAACTGCTCCCCTAGACCTAATACCTCTGCCCCTTCTCCCCTCCCCCTCTCAGAACCGCTCCCCTAGACCTAATACCTCTGCCCCTTCTCCCCTCCCCCTCTCAGAACTGCTCCCCTAGACCTAATACCTCTGCCCCTTCTCCCCTCCCCCTCTCAGAACTGATCCACTAGACCTAATACCTCTGCCCCTTCTCCCCTCCCCCTCTCAGAACCGCTCCCCTAGACCTAATACCTCTGCCCCTTCTCCCCTCTCAGAACCGCTCCCCTAGACCTAATACCTCTGCCCCTTCTCCCCTCCCCCTGTCAGAACTGCTCCCCTAGACCTAATACCTCTGCCACTTCTCCCCTCCCCCTCTCAGAACCGCTCCCCTAGACCTAATACCTCTGCCCCTTCTCCCCTCTGTAGTGACTTTTTTTTCACTACATGAAGAAATGAAAACAGAAGCCGCAGATAAAGGAAAAATAATGTTTTTTGAAGGAAAGGGTTGGTCGGAAACGTAGATAAATAAAATAGCTAAATAGTTAACTAAAGCTTCGTTACTGTAGAAAACACGTGCTGAGTATAGTTACTGTAGTTCTAGTTCTGAGTCCTTTGGTGACTGAAACACGACTGGTTTGACCACTATCTCACTGACCAGTGTCCAGGTAAAAAATAAGGCCGTGTGCAAAAAATAGAGGTCCAATTTTATCATTATACAAAAAGGAAAGAATGGACCTGTTAAGGTTTAACGTTATAATTTACTTTGCAGTTTACCTTACATCTAGTTTCCGACCGATTATATCATAAATTCGAATACAATTAATTCACTTTTTATTTATTTATTAGAAAGTCAAAGAGTTCATAAGATTCGTGGTGAAATTCACGACACTCCCAGCACACCAATTACTGTAACTGATGGGAAATAAGTTCTCTTGCATGAATAGCTGCTTGTCTCTTGGGAAGACATTTTTTCTGGTTTGATTCATGACTGTTCACACTTGAAGTACAGGAATCATGATAGTCAGTAGTTTGGGGACACTCGATGGGGTAAAGTAAACACAATGACCGGTTAAGGAGTTTGCCGTTTGGAAGTTGAATTTCGGCAGCTCTTGTTTCACCATCACGACTTGTTATGAGATTTTGTATTCGCCCCAGTTTCCATGATGATCGAGGAAGGTCTTCTTTTATTAACACTACATCACCTCTCATGGGGGAAATATGAGAGGAAATTCTTGGTGACTTTAAGTGAGTTTGTGTTCTCTCTCTGAGGCTTAAAAGGTAGTCGTTTTGCCACATTTTCCAAAATTGATCAAGTTGTCGGTGTCCTTTTTTCCAAATTTGAATGATTGTATTAATGGAACTTACTTCAGGGAAAAAATCGGGGTCAGATTTATCTTCATTAATCTGTGGGAGAGTAGATCTTGGATTTAAAGTTAGAAAGTCATTAGGTGTAATAGCCATAGTAGAGTTAATGTCATTATCAAGGTAGACAAGTGGACGTGAATTGATCACACGTTCAGCCTCGTCGACAAATGTTTGTAGGTGATCATAATTTAATAAAGTTTTACCAACAGCTTTTCGGAGAGTTCTTTTTACTAGGCCAACAAGGCGCTCATAAAAACCGCCCATCCAGGGGGACAATTCTATAATGAATTTCCATTTGATCCCCTTGTTAGCAGTATAATCCAGGACTTGGTAAGAGAAAAGTGCTTGTTTCCATAATTCGGCAAGAACAGATTTGGATAATTTAAATTGGGGGGCGTTGTCTGAAATAATTTCTGAAGGAACACCATGTTTAGCAATAAATCGTCTCAGACACAGTAGAAATGATTCAGTTGTCATGTCTCTCACAAGCTCAAGATGAATTGCTCCTATGGCCATACAAGTGAATAAACAGATCCATACCTTGTTAACGCCAGTGACGTCACGAACATACAGTGGCCCCAGGTAATCTAGTCCTGTGAAAGTGAATGGGACAGAGCGGGCAACTCTTTGCTTTATAAGTTGAGGCATAGCAGGCATTTGGTATGGACCACCCTCCTGACGGCGACAAACAATACAACCATGAAGACATGTTTTAACAACAGTTCTGCCTTGTGGAATCCAATATTCATTTCTGATTTGAGCAAGTGTCTGTGAGACACCAGTGTGAAGTAGAGCTTTGTGATATTTGTTAACCAGGAGTTTAGTGTAAGGGTCATGTTTGGGAATTAATATAGGAGAAATTGCTCCAAAAGTTAGTTCTGCATTTGTCAATCTTCCATGACACCTTATAATACCTTCAGAGTCTAGCTGTAGTCCTAACTGTTTTTGGAGTTTGTTTTTAGTACCGCTACACATATTGTCTTTAACTGTACCGAAATGGGTCCCTTGGATATGTTTGATCCATAGGTTGCGGGCAGAATGGATCTCGTTGGATGTAAGGGGGCCTGTTTGTTTGTTAAGGCCCCACAACCAGTGACAACATTGTCCACATACAGATTTTGTTTTATTTGTTGTGCTACGAGACTTCCGTCTTTATCAAGATGGTGTTCGAAAGTTGCAGCAAAAGGGTGAGTTTCTGTATGTAGCGTAGCACCCATGCTGTAACTCTGTGTAATCGTGTAAGAGAAGAAAAGTTGGTGACAGAGATACCTAATAGAGAATGGATGTTCTGTTCGCTGTGATGAACACTCAGTTTGGCTTCATGTAGAACAGGGTTCTTAATTTCAGAGTTAACGGAACGAACAACAGAAGCGGTGATGGGCGGGACATTCCATGTAGGCCAACACATCTCTGGGGTACACAGCCATTCAGGACCATGCCACCACAGTCGAAAAGTGAAATCATCTTGTCCTCGAGTTGCTTGGTCAGCGGGATTTTCTTTGCTGCAAATATATCTGAATTCAATGTCAATATGGGTTCTTATTTCTTTAATTCTGTTTTCCACAAGAATTGCTAAAGGTGATTTAGTTTGAATCCAAGTTAACACACATTGAGAGTCAGTCCACAGTGTTTTTTGTTTTAAGGGAAGATGAAGTTGGTTAGTAACAAAGTTAAGTGCTCTTACACCAATTAATATAGCCAGTAGTTCTAATCTAGGAATTGAGATTTTCTTATTCACTGGTGCCAGTCTGGTTTTACCATAGATCAGATTACACAGAGTTTGTTTTTCTGAAGACACACGTAGATATACTACTGTTGAATATGCAACACTGGACGCGTCACAGAAACAAATTAACTGGTAGGACAGTTCATTATTGTTTTCAAGTCCAACATATCGAGGTAACTTTGTGTCAGGAATTTTTTGTAGGTTTTCCAGTATTTTTGACCATTTTCTTTGTTTTAAATCTGGTAAGTTATCATCCCAACCGTATTTTTCGGACCATAACTCCTGTAGGAAAAGTTTGGCTGATAGTACCACGTGACTGAAATATCCAAGGGGGTCGAACAAGGAAGCAATCTGTTTAAGTATTTCCCTCTTTGTGAAAATAGTTGTTTCTGTGAAAGTGTTAGGAGTGGATAGAGAAAGTTCGTCTTTAGTGGGAACCCATGTTAGACCAAGTATATTTAGTTTAAGTCTTTTATCAAGATCATGCTCAGGGATGCTGGTTTAAGTTCAGTATTGTTAGTTACCCATTCACGCAGATTCATTGAGGCTTGTTCAAAAATTGCCTTGCTAGTTGAATAAAACTGCTTAGCTTCAGATAAAGTATTACAACCAGTAACAACATTGTCCACATACAGATTTTGTTTTATTTGTTGTGCTACGAGACTTCTGTCTTTATCAAGATGGTGTTCTAAAGTTGCAGCAAGTAGGAATGGACTAGAAACAATCCCAAAGGGCACTCTACAAAATCTGTAAACAGTTATGTTATTTTCAATATGAGGAGAGCTTGGATCCGTCACCCAAAGGAATCTGGTGACGTCACGATCAGTTGGTTGTAATCCTATCTGGAGAAATGCTTTTTCTATATCTGATAATAGGGCAATTTTATGAGTTCGAAATCTGAGTAAAAGTCCACATAAGTCGTGTAACAGTACTGGGCCACGATATAGGCATTCATTTAAGCTTTTATTGGATGGATGTGTCTTGGCAGATGCATCGTATACAACCCTAACTTTGGTGGTGATTTTACTAGGCTTGACAACTGCATGGTGAGGTATGTAATGCTTCAGTTGACCGACTATTTTATCCTTTGTTACAGTTTCGATCACGCCTTTATCGGCTTGATCTTGGATAATGTCTGCATATTTTGACAGAAGTCCAGGAATTTTGGATAAACGGCGTATCAAAGATTTTAGCCTACCATAAGCTAAAGCATAGTTATCAGGTAAGTCTGGGTGTTCAGTTTTCCATGGCCATGTGACAAAGTATCTATCATTCAGGTAAGTAACAGTGTTTCTATGTTTGTTCAGGGCGTAATCGTCTCCATTATCATGTATGGGATCTGTAATACCAAGTGTTTCAAGGTTCCAAAAGTCTTCTAGGTTAGGTTTGAAAGGGAGACAACTATCAGGACTTGTAAACATTTCACTGTCAGTTTTGAAGTTTTGGCCAAAGGTAAGTATAAGTAAGTTTGAGTCTAAATGGCTGCTGAGCTCTGAGTTCATTCTACCTGCTACTATCCAACCAAGTTTTGAGCCAAGTAAATAAAGTCCTTTTGAAACTTCAATCTTTTGAGGAAGAATAATATCCAAATAGTAGTCATTTCCAATGAGGAGTTCCAGAGTAGAAGTTTCTATTTTTGTTGATAGGTTATCAGCCAAGGAGAAGTCTTTTACAAGATATTTAATTTGCTTAGAGAGTTCTGGGTTAATTGGCAGCCGCTGAATGGTTCCGGTTATTTTTGGAACAACATTTGCTTTAATTGAAAGGAAAGTACCATCTTTTAACTGAATGTCAATTGTTGTTACAGAAGTTTTAATACGCTGCGGTTGGCTTGATCCAAATGTTATCACTGAAATTTCTTCTTTGAAATCATCCATTTTAAGTTTTAAGAGTTTTGCAAGATCTTGTGTTATGTAGGATCGTTGGCTACCAGAATCCAGAAGAAGGCGTGTAGTTCGGTGGAAGGTATTTTCTGGTTTTTTGACTTGACAAGTTGCAGTTTGCATTAATACATGTTCATTTGTGGCTAACATAGAATGTTCAGAAGTTTGATTTTCGGCTTTGTTAAGTAGATGGATAGAAGCTTTAGAGGTTGTAAACATTTTCGGACACAGGCTCCCTTAGGCTATCAACAGTCCAATTTTCCGTTTTTCCTTTTTGAAGTTCAAGCTGAATCCGAACATCACGTGGCAGTTTTGATAAGATTAATGACACAAAAATCCCTTGATTGGTGTCTTGTTTTAAAGCTTGGAGACTTCGAAAATGTTTTTCAAGTTGGTCAAACAAATTTCTCAATTTAGCTATGTTACTGGTCACCTGTGGTAGTTCCATCAAGTTTGTATAGTGAGCATTAATTATAGTTTGTTCAATTCCATATCGTTCAGTAAGCAGCTTTACAGCAACATCATAGTTTTCATTAGTAAGAGAGAGACCAGTAATAGTAAAGTTAGCTTCACCTGAAAGTTTGCTTTTAAGGTAAGTTAGTTTCTGTACTGGGGAAAGTTTAGAGTTATTGTGTACGGAGGCCTCGAACGAATCCCAAAATTCTCTCCAATGTAATATATCACCAGTAAATGTTAACAGTTCTAATTTGGGGAGATTTACAGACGATTCAGATGAGCGATTACCTTCATTTGTTCGAGGAATGGAACCGGGGTCCTGTAGTTCCTGAGCTCGTTGAAGTTGAAGTTGTTGCGACTCAATCATTTGCTTAGTTTGTATCTGCATTTTTTCTTGTATATCAGCCATTAATCTCAGTTGTTCCTGAAGATCTAGGTTTGCTCTCTCAGTTTGTTTGAAACGGTCTTGAAGTGTTGATTCATGGGCCGATAACTCACACACCCCGCAATATACTTCTCCAAGTAGTTCAGCCGCCTCCTCCTCAGTTTCCTTAATCATAGCCGCATTTTCTTTAGTTTCAGTAGTTTCAAACGCACACGAAAGTTTTTCATTTGCCTCTTCAAATTTAGCACTAAATTCTCTCAGTTTGTAACGAAGAGAAGTGACCTTTTTAAGGTGACTATCAACATCATCATTTTCCACTTGTTGTGAAATCAGAGGTTGTATTTTAGCTATTTCTCGAGACAAAATGTTCTTATATCTAGTCCGCACACCCTTTAAGTACGATAAAGACATCTTAGCGGATAAAGTTCACAGTTGTTCACACACAAGTCCCGGGTTTCGGCACCAACAATGTTGTGATTTTTTTTTCACTACATGAAGAAATGAAAACAGAAGCCGCAGATAAAGGAAAAATAATGTTTTTTGAAGGAAAGGGTTGGTCGGAAACGTAGATAAATAAAATAGCTAAATAGTTAACTAAAGCTTCGTTACTGTAGAAAACACGTGCTGAGTATAGTTACTGTAGTTCTAGTTCTGAGTCCTTTGGTGACTGAATTACGACTGGTTTGACCACTATCTCACTGACCAGTGTCCAGGTAAAAAATAAGGCCGTGTGCAAAAAATAGAGGTCCAATTTTATCATTATACAAAAAGGAAAGAATGGACCTGTTAAGGTTTAACGTTATAATTTACTTTGCAGTTTACCTTACATCTAGTTTCCGACCGATTACATCATAAATTCGAATACAATTAATTCACTTTTTATTTATTTATTAGAAAGTCAAAGAGTTCATAAGATTCGTGGTGAAATTCACGACACCCTCTCCCTCTCAGAACTGCTCCCCTAGACCTAATACCTCTGTCCCTTCTCCCCTCCCCCTCTCAGAACCGCTCCCCTAGACCTAATACCTCTGCCCCTTCTCCCCTCTCAGAACCGCTCCCCTAGACCTAATACCTCTGCCCCTTCTCCCCTCCCCTCTCAGAACCGCTCCCCTAGACTTAATATCTCTGGCCCTTCTCCCCTCCCCTCTCAAAACCGCTCCCCTAGGCCTAATACCTCTGCCCCTTCTCCCCCCTCTCAGAACCGCTCCCCTAGACCTAATACCTCTGCCCCTTCTCCCCCCCTCTCAAAACTGCTCCCCTGGACCTAATACCTCTGCCCCTTCTCCCCCCTCTCAGAAGTGCTCCCCTAGACCTAATACCTCTGCCCCTTCTCCCCTCTCCCCTCTCAGAACTGCTCCCCTAGACCTAATACCTCAGCCCCTTCTCCCCTCCTCTCAGAACCGCTCCCCTAGACCTAATACCTCTGCCCCTTCTCCCCTCCCCCTCTCAGAACCGCTCCCCTAGACCTAATACCTCTGCCCCTTCTCCCCTCCCAGAACCACTCCCCTAGAACTCTGCCCCTTCTCCCCCCTCTCAGAACTGCTCCCCTAGACCTAATACCTCTGCCCCTTCTCCCCTCTCAGAACCGCTCCCCTAGACCTAATACCTCTGCCCCTTCTCCCCTCCCCCTCTCAGAACCGCTCCCCTAGACCTAATACCTCTGCACCTTCTCTTCTCTCAGAACCGCTCCCCTAGACCTAATACCTCTGCCCCTTCTCCCCCCTCTCAGAACCGCTCCCTAGACCTAATACCTCTGCCCCTTCTCCCCTCCCCCCTCTCAGAACCGCTCCACTAGACCTAATATCTCTGCCCCTTCTCCCCTCTCCCCTCTCAGAACCACTCCCCTAGACCTAATACCTCCCCCCTCTCAGAACCGCTCCCCTAGACCTAATACCTCTGCCCCTTCTCCCCTCCCCCTCTCAGAACTGCTCCCCTAGACCTAATACCTTTCCCCCCTCCCCTCTCAGAACCGCTCCCCTAGACCTAATACCTCTGCCCTCCCCTCTCCCCTCTCAGAACCGCTCCCCTAGACCTAATACCTCTGCCTCTTCTCTCCTCCCCCTCTCAGAACCGCTCCCCTAGACCTAATACCTCTGCCCCTTCTCCCCTCCCCCTCTCAGAACCGCTCCCCTAGACCTAATACCTCTGCCCCTTCTCCCCTCCCCTCTCAGAATCGCTCCCCTAGACCTTATACATCTGCCCCTTCTCCCCTCCCCCTCTCAGAACTGCTCCCCTAGACCTAATACCTCTGCCCCTTCTCCCCCCTCTTTCTACAGCAGACAAAATTTCACTTTTTCTCTGATTGATACCTGTAACATGGGTATCAGGAAAGTTGAAAAGATTGTCCAGAAGCCCACTAGTATCACTGTTATAGCGGAAAAATTGCTGAATGGAGAAAGAAATGAGAAAATATACAATTAAATAGAATCAAAACCAAGGTGGGCCGAAATGTCCCCTTTATCACATTAAGGCCGAAAGTTTTTCATTTGCCTCTTCAAATTTAGCACTAAATTCTCTCAGTTTGTAACGAAGAGAAGTGACCTTTTTAAGGTGACTATCAACATCATCATTTTCCACTTGTTGTGAAATCAGAGGTTGTATTTTAGCTATTTCTCGAGACAAAATGTTCTTATATCTAGTCCGCACACCCTTTAAGTACGATAAAGACATCTTAGCGGATAAAGTTCACAGTTGTTCACACACAAGTCCCGGGTTTCGGCACCAACAATGTTGTGATTTTTTTTTCACTACATGAAGAAATGAAAACAGAAGCCGCAGATAAAGGAAAAATAATGTTTTTTGAAGGAAAGGGTTGGTCGGAAACGTAGATAAATAAAATAGCTAAATAGTTAACTAAAGCTTCGTTACTGTAGAAAACACGTGCTGAGTATAGTTACTGTAGTTCTAGTTCTGAGTCCTTTGGTGACTGAATTACGACTGGTTTGACCACTATCTCACTGACCAGTGTCCAGGTAAAAAATAAGGCCGTGTGCAAAAAATAGAGGTCCAATTTTATCATTATACAAAAAGGAAAGAATGGACCTGTTAAGGTTTAACGTTATAATTTACTTTGCAGTTTACCTTACATCTAGTTTCCGACCGATTACATCATAAATTCGAATACAATTAATTCACTTTTTATTTATTTATTAGAAAGTCAAAGAGTTCATAAGATTCGTGGTGAAATTCACGACACCCTCTCCCTCTCAGAACTGCTCCCCTAGACCTAATACCTCTGTCCCTTCTCCCCTCCCCCTCTCAGAACCGCTCCCCTAGACCTAATACCTCTGCCCCTTCTCCCCTCTCAGAACCGCTCCACTAGACCTAATATCTCTGCCCCTTCTCCCCTCTCCTCTCTCAGAACCACTCCCCTAGACCTAATACCTCTCCCCTCTCAGAACCGCTCCCCTAGACCTAATACCTCTGCCCCTTCTCCCCTGCCCCTCTCAGAACTGCTCCCCTAGACCTAATACCTTTCCCCTCTCCCCTCTCAGAACCGCCCCCCTAGACCTAATACCTCTGCCCCTTCTCCCCCTTCTCAGAACTACTCCCCTAGACCTAATACCTCTGCCCCTTCTCCCGTCCCCCTCTCAGAACCGCTCCCCTAGACCTAATACCTCTGCCCCTTCTCCCCCCCCTCTCAGAACCGCTCCTCTAGACCTAATAAATCTGCCCCTTCTCCCGTCCCCCTCTCAGAACCGCTCCTCTAGACCTAATACATCTGCCCCTTCTCCCGTCCCCCTCTCAGAACTGCTCCCCTAGACCTAATACCTCTGCCCCTTCTCCCCCCTTCTCAGAACTGCTCCCCTAGACCTAATACCTCTGCCCCTTCTCCCCTCCCCCTCTCAGAACCGCTCCCCTAGACCTAATACCTCTGCCCCTTCTCCCCTCCCCTCTCAGATCCGCTCCCCTAGACCTAATACCTCTGCCTCTTCTCCCCTCCCCCTCTCAGAACTGCTCCCCTAGACCTAATACCTCTGCCTCTTCCCCCCTTCCCCCCTCCCCCCTCTCAGAACCGCTCCCCTAGACCTAATACCTCTGCCCCTTCTCCCATCCCCCTCTCAGAACCGCTCCCCTAGACCTAATACCTCTGCCCCTTCTCCCCTCCCCCTCTCAGAACCGCTCCCCTAAACCTAATACATCTGCCCCTTCTCCCCCCCTCTCAGAACCGCTCCCCTAGACCTAATACCTCTGCCCCTCCCCCTCTCAGAACTGCTCCCCTAGACCTAATACCTCTGCCCCTTCTCCCCCTTCTCAGAACTACTTCCCTAGACCTAATACCTCTGCCCCTTCTCCCGTCCCCCTCTCAGAACCGCTCCCCTAGACCTAATACCTCTGCCCCTTGTCCCCTCCCCCTCTCAGAACCGCTCCCCTAGACCTAATACATCTGCCCCTTCTCCCCTCCCCCTCTCAGAACCGCTCCCCTAGACCTAATACCTCTGCCCCTTCTCCCCTTCACCTCTCAGAACCGCTCCACTAGACCTAATACCTCTGCCCCTTCTCCCCCCTTCTCAGAACTACTCCCCTAGACCTAATACCTCTGCCCCTTCTCCCGTCCCCCTCTCAGAACCGCTCCCCTAGACCTAATACATCTGCCCCTTCTCCCCTCCCCCTCTCAGAACCGCTCCCCTAGACCTAATACATCTGCCCCTTCTCCCCTCCCCCTCTCAGAACCGCTCCCCTAGACCTAATACCTCTGCCCCTTCTCCCCTCCCCCTCTCAGAACCGCTCCCCTAGACCTAATACCTCTGCCCCTTCTCCCCTCCCCTCTCAGATCCGCTCCCCTAGACCTAATACCTCTGCCTCTTCTCCCCTCCCCCTCTCAGAACTGCTCCCCTAGACCTAATACCTCTGCCTCTTCCCCCCTTCCCCCCTCCCCCCTCTCAGAACCGCTCCCCTAGACCTAATACCTCTGCCTCTTCTCCCCTCCCCCTCTCAGAACTGCTCCCCTAGACCTAATACCTCTGCCCCTTCTCCTCTCCCCCTCTCAGAACCGCTCCCCTAGACCTAATACCCGCCCTTTCTCCCCTCCCCCTCTCAGAATCGCTCCCCTAGACCTTATACATCTGCCCCTTCTCCCCTCCCCCTCTCAGAACTGCTCCCCTAGACCTAATACCTCTGCCCCTTCTCCCCCCTCTTTCTACAGCAGACAAAATTTCACTTTTTCTCTGATTGATACCTGTAACATGGGTATCAGGAAAGTTGAAAAGATTGTCCAGAAGCCCACTAGTATCACTGTTATAGCGGAAAAATTGCTGAATGGAGAAAGAAATGAGAAAATATACAATTAAATAGAATAAAAACCAAGGTGGGCCGAAATGTCCCCTTTATCACATTAAGGCCGAAATGTCCCAAGCCGAAATGTCCCAGACCGAAATGTACCGTACCAAAACGTCCCAGGCCAAAATGTCCCAGGCCGAAATGTCCCGGATCCCCTAGACCTAATACCTCTGCCCCTCCCCCTCTCAGAACTGCTCCCCTAGACCTAATACCTCTGCCCCTTCTCCCCCCCTCTCAGAACTACTCCCCTAGACCTAATACCTCTGCCCCTTCTCCCTCTCAGAACCGCTCCCCTAGACCTAATACCTCTGCCCCTTCTCCCCTCCCCCTCTCAGAACCGCTCCCCTAGACCTAATACCTCTGCCCCTCCCCCCCCCCCCTCTTAGAACTGCTCCCCTAGACCTAATACCTCTGCCCCTTCTCCCCTCCCCCTCTGAGAACCGCTTCCCTAGACCTAATACATCTGCCCCTTCTCCCCTCCCCCTCTCAGAACCGCTCCCCTAGACCTAATACATCTGCCCCTTCTCCCCTCCCCCTCTCAGAACCGCTACCCTAGACCTAATACATCTGTCCCTTCTCCCTTCCCCCTCTCAGAACCACTCCCCTAGACCTAATACCTCTGCCCCTTCTCCTCTCCCCATCTCAGAACCGCTCCCCTAGACCTAATACCTGCCCCTTCTCCCCTCCCCCTCTCAGAACCGCTCCCCTAGACCTAATACCTCTGCCCCTTCTCCCCTCCCCTCTCAGAACCGCTCCCCTAGACCTAATACCTCTGCCTCTTCTCCCCTCCCCCTCTCAGAACTGCTCCCCTAGACCTAATACCTCTGCCCCTTCCCCCCTCCCCCTCTCAGAACCGCTCCCCTAGACCTAATACCTCTGCCTCTTCTCCCCTCCCCCTCTCAGAACTGCTCCCCTAGACCTAATACCTCTGCCCCTTCTCCTCTCCCCCTCTCAGAATCGCTCCCCTAGACCTAATACCTGCCCCTTCTCCCCTCCCCCTCTCAGAACCGCTCCCCTAGACCTGATACCTCTGCCCCTTCTCCCTTACCCCCTCTCAGAACCGCTCCCCTAGACCTAATACCTCTGCCCCTTCCCCCCTCCCCCCTCTCAGAACCGCTCCACTAGACCTAATATCTCTGCCCCTTCTCCCCTCTCCCCTCTCAGAACCACTCCCCTAGACCTAATACCTCTCCCCTCTCAGAAACGCTCCCCTAGACCTAATACCTCTGCCCCTTCTCCCCTCCCCCTCTCAGAACTGCTCCCCTAGATCTAATACCTTTCCCCTCTCCCCTCTCAGAACCGCTCCCCTAGACCTAATACCTCTGCCCCTTCTCCCCTCTCCCCTCTCAGAACCGCTCCCCTAGACCTAATACCTCTGCCCCTTCTCTCCTCCCCCTCTCAGAACCGCTCCCCTAGACCTAATACCTCTGCCCCTTCTCCCCTCCCCCTCTCAGAACCGCTCCCCTAGACCTAATGCCTCTGCCCCTTCTCCCCTCCCCTCTCAGAATCGCTCCCCTAGACCTTATACATCTGCCCCTTCTCCCCTCCCCCTCTCAGAACTGCTCCCCTAGACCTAATACCTCTGCCCCTTCTCCCCTCCCCCTCTCAGAACCGCTCCCCTAGACCTAATACCTCTGTCCCTTCTCCCCTCCCCCTCTCAGAACTGCTCCCCTAGACCTAATACCTCTGCCCCTTCTCCCCTCCCCTCTCAGAACCGCTCCCCTAGACCTTATACATCTGCCCCTTCTCCCCTCCCCCTCTCAGAACTGCTCCCCTAGACCTAATACCTCTGCCCCTTCTCCCCCCTCTTTCTACAGCAGACAAAATTTCACTTTTTCTCTGATTGATACCTGTAACATGGGTATCAGGAAAGTTGAAAAGATTGTCCAGAAGCCCACTAGTATCACTGTTATAGCGGAAAAATTGCTGAATGGAGAAAGAAATGAGAAAATATACAATTAAATAGAATCAAAACCAAGGTGGGCCGAAATGTCCCCTTTATCACATTAAGGCCGAAAGTTTTTCATTTGCCTCTTCAAATTTAGCACTAAATTCTCTCAGTTTGTAACGAAGAGAAGTGACCTTTTTAAGGTGACTATCAACATCATCATTTTCCACTTGTTGTGAAATCAGAGGTTGTATTTTAGCTATTTCTCGAGACAAAATGTTCTTATATCTAGTCCGCACACCCTTTAAGTACGATAAAGACATCTTAGCGGATAAAGTTCACAGTTGTTCACACACAAGTCCCGGGTTTCGGCACCAACAATGTTGTGATTTTTTTTTCACTACATGAAGAAATGAAAACAGAAGCCGCAGATAAAGGAAAAATAATGTTTTTTGAAGGAAAGGGTTGGTCGGAAACGTAGATAAATAAAATAGCTAAATAGTTAACTAAAGCTTCGTTACTGTAGAAAACACGTGCTGAGTATAGTTACTGTAGTTCTAGTTCTGAGTCCTTTGGTGACTGAATTACGACTGGTTTGACCACTATCTCACTGACCAGTGTCCAGGTAAAAAATAAGGCCGTGTGCAAAAAATAGAGGTCCAATTTTATCATTATACAAAAAGGAAAGAATGGACCTGTTAAGGTTTAACGTTATAATTTACTTTGCAGTTTACCTTACATCTAGTTTCCGACCGATTACATCATAAATTCGAATACAATTAATTCACTTTTTATTTATTTATTAGAAAGTCAAAGAGTTCATAAGATTCGTGGTGAAATTCACGACACCCTCTCCCTCTCAGAACTGCTCCCCTAGACCTAATACCTCTGTCCCTTCTCCCCTCCCCCTCTCAGAACCGCTCCCCTAGACCTAATACCTCTGCCCCTTCTCCCCTCTCAGAACCGCTCCACTAGACCTAATATCTCTGCCCCTTCTCCCCTCTCCTCTCTCAGAACCACTCCCCTAGACCTAATACCTCTCCCCTCTCAGAACCGCTCCCCTAGACCTAATACCTCTGCCCCTTCTCCCCTGCCCCTCTCAGAACTGCTCCCCTAGACCTAATACCTTTCCCCTCTCCCCTCTCAGAACCGCTCCCCTAGACCTAATACCTCTGCCCCTTCTCCCCCTTCTCAGAACTACTCCCCTAGACCTAATACCTCTGCCCCTTCTCCCGTCCCCCTCTCAGAACCGCTCCCCTAGACCTAATACCTCTGCCCCTTCTCCCCCCCCTCTCAGAACCGCTCCTCTAGACCTAATACATCTGCCCCTTCTCCCGTCCCCTCTCAGAACCGCTCCCCTAGACCTAATACCTCTGCCCCTTCTCCCCTCCCCCTCTCAGAACCGCTCCCGTAGACCTAATACCTCTGCCCCTTCTCCCCTCCCCTCTCAGATCCGCTCCCCTAGAACTAATACCTCTGCCTCTTCTCCCCTCCCCCTCTCAGAACTGCTCCCCTAGACTTAATACCTCTGCCTCTTCCCCCCTTCCCCCCTCCCCCCTCTCAGAACCGCTCCCCTAGACCTAATACCTCTGCCCCTTCTCCCGTCCCCCTCTCAGAACCGCTCCCCTAGACCTAATACCTCTGCCCCTTCTCCCCTCCCCCTCTCAGAACCACTCCCCTAAACCTAATACATCTGCCCCTTCTCCCCCCCTCTCAGAACCGCTCCCCTAGACCTAATACCTCTGCCCCTCCCCCTCTCAGAACTGCTCCCCTAGACCTAATACCTCTGCCCCTTCTCCCCCTTCTCAGAACTACTTCCCTAGACCTAATACCTCTGCCCCTTCTCCCGTCCCCCTCTCAGAACCGCTCCCCTAGACCTAATACCTCTGCCCCTTGTCCCCTCCCCCTCTCAGAACCGCTCCCCTAGACCTAATACATCTGCCCCTTCTCCCCTCCCCCTCTCAGAACCGCTCCCCTAGACCTAATACCTCTGCCCCTTCTCCCCTTCACCTCTCAGAACCGCTCCACTAGACCTAATACCTCTGCCCCTTCTCCCCCCTTCTCAGAACTACTCCCCTAGACCTAATACCTCTGCCCCTTCTCCCGTCCCTCTCTCAGAACCGCTCCCCTAGACCTAATACCTCTGCCCCTTCTCCCCTCCCCCTCTCAGAACCGCTCCTCTAGACCTAATACATCTGCCCCTTCTCCCCTCCCCCTCTCAGAACCGCTCCCCTAGACCTAATACCTCTGCCCCTTCTCCCCTCCCCCTCTCAGAACCGCTCCCCTAGACCTAATACCTCTGCCCCTTCTCCCCTCCCCTCTCAGATCCGCTCCCCTAGACCTAATACCTCTGCCTCTTCTCCCCTCCCCCTCTCAGAACTGCTCCCCTAGACCTAATACCTCTGCCTCTTCCCCCCTTCCCCCCTCCCCCCTCTCAGAACCGCTCCCCTAGACCTAATACCTCTGCCTCTTCTCCCCTCCCCCTCTCAGAACTGCTCCCCTAGACCTAATACCTCTGCCCCTTCTCCTCTCCCCCTCTCAGAACCGCTCCCCTAGACCTAATACCCGCCCCTTCTCCCCTCCCCCTCTCAGAATCGCTCCCCTAGACCTTATACATCTGCCCCTTCTCCCCTCCCCCTCTCAGAACTGCTCCCCTAGACCTAATACCTCTGCCCCTTCTCCCCCCTCTTTCTACAGCAGACAAAATTTCACTTTTTCTCTGATTGATACCTGTAACATGGGTATCAGGAAAGTTGAAAAGATTGTCCAGAAGCCCACTAGTATCACTGTTATAGCGGAAAAATTGCTGAATGGAGAAAGAAATGAGAAAATATACAATTAAATAGAATAAAAACCAAGGTGGGCCGAAATGTCCCCTTATCACATTAAGGCCGAAATGTCCCAAGCCGAAATGTCCCAGACCGAAATGTACCGTACCAAAACGTCCCAGGCCAAAATGTCCCAGGCCGAAAAGTCCCGGATCCCCTAGACCTAATACCTCTGCCCCTCCCCCTCTCAGAACTGCTCCCCTAGACCTAATACCTCTGCCCCTTCTCCCCCCCTCTCAGAACTACTCCCCTAGACCTAATACCTCTGCCCCTTCTCCCTCTCAGAACCGCTCCCCTAGACCTAATACCTCTGCCCCTTCTCCCCTCCCCCTCTCAGAACCGCTCCCCTAGACCGAATACCTCTGCCCCTTCCCCCCCCCTCTTAGAACTGCTCCCCTAGACCTAATACCTCTGCCCCTTCTCCCCTCCCCCTCTGAGAACCGCTTCCCTAGACCTAATACATCTGCCCCTTCTCCCCTCCCCCTCTCAGAACCGCTCCCCTAGACCTAATACATCTGCCCCTTCTCCCCTCCCCCTCTCAGAACCGCTACCCTAGACCTAATACATCTGTCCCTTCTCCCTTCCACCTCTCAGAACCACTCCCCTAGACCTAATACCTCTGCCCCTTCTCCTCTCCCCATCTCAGAACCGCTCCCCTAGACCTAATACCTGCCCCTTCTCCCCTCCCCCTCTCAGAACCGCTCCCCTAGACCTAATACCTCTGCCCCTTCTCCCCTCCCCTCTCAGAACCGCTCCCCTAGACCTTATACCTCTGCCTCTTCTCCCCTCCCCCTCTCAGAACTGCTCCCCTAGACCTAATACCTCTGCCCCTTCCCCCCTCCCCCTCTCAGAACCGCTCCCCTAGACCTAATACCTCTGCCTCTTCTCCCCTCCCCCTCTCAGAACTGCTCCCCTAGACCTAATACCTCTGCCCCTTCTCCTCTCCCCCTCTCAGAATCGCTCCCCTAGACCTAATACCTGCCCCTTCTCCCCTCCCCCTCTCAGAACCGCTCCCCTAGACCTGATACCTCTGCCCCTTCTCCCTTACCCCCTCTCAGAACCGCTCCCCTAGACCTAATACCTCTGCCCCTTCTCCCCTCCCCCCTCTCAGAACCGCTCCACTAGACCTAATATCTCTGCCCCTTCTCCCCTCTCCCCTCTCAGAACCACTCCCCTAGACCTAATACCTCTCCCCTCTCAGAACCGCTCCCCTAGACCTAATACCTCTGCCCCTTCTCCCCTCCCCCTCTCAGAACTGCTCCCCTAGATCTAATACCTTTCCCCTCTCCCCTCTCAGAACCGCTCCCCTAGACCTAATACCTCTGCCCCTTCTCCCCTCTCCCCTCTCAGAACCGCTCCCCTAGACCTAATACCTCTGCCCCTTCTCTCCTCCCCCTCTCAGAACCGCTCCCCTAGACCTAATACCTCTGCCCCTTCTCCCCTCCCCCTCTCAGAACCGCTCCCCTAGACCTAATACCTCTGCCCCTTCTCCCCTCCCCTCTCAGAATCGCTCCCCTAGACCTTATACATCTGCCCCTTCTCCCCTCCCCCTCTCAGAACTGCTCCCCTAGACCTAATACCTCTGCCCCTTCTCCCCCCTCTTTCTACAGCAGACAAAATTTCACTTTTTCTCTGATTGATACCTGTAACATGGGTATCAGGAAAGTTGAAAAGATTGTCCAGAAGCCCACTAGTATCACTGTTATAGCGGAAAAATTGCTGAATGGAGAAAGAAATGAGAAAATATACAATTAAATAGAATCAAAACCAAGGTGGGCCGAAATGTCCCCTTTATCACATTAAGGCCGAAAGTTTTTCATTTGCCTCTTCAAATTTAGCACTAAATTCTCTCAGTTTGTAACGAAGAGAAGTGACCTTTTTAAGGTGACTATCAACATCATCATTTTCCACTTGTTGTGAAATCAGAGGTTGTATTTTAGCTATTTCTCGAGACAAAATGTTCTTATATCTAGTCCGCACACCCTTTAAGTACGATAAAGACATCTTAGCGGATAAAGTTCACAGTTGTTCACACACAAGTCCCGGGTTTCGGCACCAACAATGTTGTGATTTTTTTTTCACTACATGAAGAAATGAAAACAGAAGCCGCAGATAAAGGAAAAATAATGTTTTTTGAAGGAAAGGGTTGGTCGGAAACGTAGATAAATAAAATAGCTAAATAGTTAACTAAAGCTTCGTTACTGTAGAAAACACGTGCTGAGTATAGTTACTGTAGTTCTAGTTCTGAGTCCTTTGGTGACTGAATTACGACTGGTTTGACCACTATCTCACTGACCAGTGTCCAGGTAAAAAATAAGGCCGTGTGCAAAAAATAGAGGTCCAATTTTATCATTATACAAAAAGGAAAGAATGGACCTGTTAAGGTTTAACGTTATAATTTACTTTGCAGTTTACCTTACATCTAGTTTCCGACCGATTACATCATAAATTCGAATACAATTAATTCACTTTTTATTTATTTATTAGAAAGTCAAAGAGTTCATAAGATTCGTGGTGAAATTCACGACACCCTCTCCCTCTCAGAACTGCTCCCCTAGACCTAATACCTCTGTCCCTTCTCCCCTCCCCCTCTCAGAACCGCTCCCCTAGACCTAATACCTCTGCCCCTTCTCCCCTCTCAGAACCGCTCCACTAGACCTAATATCTCTGCCCCTTCTCCCCTCTCCTCTCTCAGAACCACTCCACTAGACCTAATACCTCTCCCCTCTCAGAACCGCTCCCCTAGACCTAATACCTCTGCCCCTTCTCCCCTGCCCCTCTCAGAACTGCTCCCCTAGACCTAATACCTTTCCCCTCTCCCCTCTCAGAACCGCTCCCCTAGACCTAATACCTCTGCCCCTTCTCCCCCTTCTCAGAACTACTCCCCTAGACCTAATACCTCTGCCCCTTCTCCCGTCCCCCTCTCAGAACCGCTCCCCTAGACCTAATACCTCTGCCCCTTCTCCCCCCCTCTCAGAACCGCTCCTCTAGACCTAATACATCTGCCCCTTCTCCCGTCCCCCTCTCAGAACCGCTCCCCTAGACCTAATACCTCTGCCCCTTCTCCCCTACCCCTCTCAGAACCGCTCCCCTAGACCTAATACCTCTGCCCCTTCTCCCCTCCCCTCTCAGATCCGCTCCCCTAGACCTAATACCTCTGCCTCTTCTCCCCTCCCCCTCTCAGAACTGCTCCCCTAGACCTAATACCTCTGCCTCTTCCCCCCTTCCCCCCTCCCCCCTCTCAGAACCGCTCCCCTAGACCTAATACCTCTGCCCCTTCTCCCGTCCCCCTCTCAGAACCGCTCCCCTAGACCTAATACCTCTGCCCCTTCTCCCCTCCCCCTCTCAGAACCGCTCCCCTAGACCTAATACATTTGCCCCTTCTCCCCTCCCCCTCTCAGAACCGCTCCCCTAGACCTAATACCTCTGCCCCTTCTCCCCTCCACCTCTCAGAACCGCTCCCCTAGACCTAATTTCTCTGCCCCTTCTCCCCCTTCTCAGAACTACTCCCCTAGACCTAATACCTCTGCCCCTTCTCCCGTCCCTCTCTCAGAACCGCTCCCCTAGACCTAATACCTCTGCCCCTTCTCCCCTCCCCCTCTCAGAACCGCTCCCCTAGACCTAATACATCTGCCCCTTCCCCCCCCCCCCCTCTCAGAACCGCTCCCCTAGACCTAATACCTCTGCCCCTTCTCCCCTCCCCCTCTCAGAACCGCTCCCCTAGACCTAATACCTCTGCCCCTTCTCCCCTCCCCTCTCAGATCCGCTCCCCTAGACCTAATACCTCTGCCTCTTCTCCCCTCCCCCTCTCAGAACTGCTCCCCTAGACCTAATACCTCTGCTTCTTCCCCCCTTCCCCCCTCCCCCCTCTCAGAACCGCTCCCCTAGACCTAATACCTCTGCCTCTTCTCCCCTCCCCCTCTCAGAACTGCTCCCCTAGACCTAATACCTCTGCCCCTTCTCCCGTCCCCTCTCAGAACCGCTCCCCTAGACCTAATACCTCTGCCCCTTCTCCCCTCCCCCTCTCAGAACCGCTCCCCTAGACCTAATACATCTGCCCCTTCTCCCCTCCCCCTCTCAGAACCGCTCCCCTAGACCTAATACCTCTGCCCCTTCTCCCCTCCACCTCTCAGAACCGCTCCCATAGACCTAATACCTCTGCCCCTTCTCCCCCCTTCTCAGAACTACTCCCCTAGACCTAATACCTCTGCCCCTTCTCCCGTCCCCCTCTCAGAACCGCTCCCCTAGACCTAATACCTCTGCCCCTTCTCCCCTCCCCCTCTCAGAACCGCTCCCCTAGACCTAATACATCTGCCCCTTCTCCCCTCCCCCTCTCAGAACCGCTCCCCTAGACCTAATACCTCTGCCCCTTCTCCCCTCCCCCTCTCAGAACCGCTCCCCTAGACCTAATACCTCTGCCCCTTCTCCCCTCCCCTCTCAGATCCGCTCCCCTAGACCTAATACCTCTGCCTCTTCTCCCCTCCCCCTCTCAGAACTGCTCCCCTAGACCTAATACCTCTGCCTCTTCCCCCCTTCCCCCCTCCCCCCTCTCAGAACCGCTCCCCTAGACCTAATACCTCTGCCTCTTCTCCCCTCCCCCTCTCAGAACTGCTCCCCTAGACCTAATACCTCTGCCCCTTCTCCTCTCCCCCTCTCAGAACCGCTCCCCTAGACCTAATACCCGCCCCTTCTCCCCTCCCCCTCTCAGAATCGCTCCCCTAGACCTTATACATCTGCCCCTTCTCCCCTCCCCCTCTCAGAACTGCTCCCCTAGACCTAATACTACTGCCCCTTCTCCCCCCTCTTTCTACAGCAGACAAAATTTCACTTTTTCTCTGATTGATACCTGTAACATGGGTATCAGGAAAGTTGAAAAGATTGTCCAGAAGCCCACTAGTATCACTGTTATAGCGGAAAAATTGCTGAATGGAGAAAGAAATGAGAAAATATACAATTAAATAGAATAAAAACCAAGGTGGGCCGAAATGTCCCCTTTATCACATTAAGGCCGAAATGTCCCAAGCCGAAATGTCCCAGACCGAAATGTACCATACCAAAACGTCCCAGGCCAAAATGTCCCAGGCCGAAATGTCCCGGATCCCCTAGACCTAATACCTCTGCCCCTCCCCCTCTCAGAACTGCTCCCCTAGACCTAATACCTCTGCCCCTTCTCCCCCCCTCTCAGAACTACTCCCCTAGACCTAATACCTCTGCCCCTTCTCCCTCTCAGAACCGCTCCCCTAGACCTAATACCTCTGCCCCTTCTCCCCTCCCCCTCTCAGAACCGCTCCCCTAGACCTAATACCTCTGCCCCTTCCCCCCCCCTCTTAGAACTGCTCCCCTAGACCTAATACCTCTGCCCCTTCTCCCCTCCCCCTCTGAGAACCGCTTCCCTAGACCTAATACATCTGCCCCTTCTCCCCTCCCCCTCTCAGAACCGCTCCCCTAGACCTAATACCTCTGCCCCTTCTCCCCTCCCCCTCTCAGAACCGCTACCCTAGACCTAATACATCTGTCCCTTCTCCCTTCCCCCTCTCAGAACCACTCCCCTAGACCTAATACCTCTGCCCCTTCTCCTCTCCCCATCTCAGAACCGCTCCCCTAGACCTAATACCTGCCCCTTCTCCCCCCCCTCTCAGAACCGCTCCCCTAGACCTAATACCTCTGCCCCTTCTCCCCTCCCCTCTCAGAACCGCTCCCCTAGACCTAATACCTCTGCCTCTTCTCCCCTCCCCCTCTCAGAACTGCTCCCCTAGACCTAATACCTCTGCCCCTTCCCCCCTTCCCCCCTCCCCCTCTCAGAACCGCTCCCCTAGACCTAATACCTCTGCCTCTTCTCCCCTCCCCCTCTCAGAACTGCTCCCCTAGACCTAATACCTCTGCCCCTTCTCCTCTCCCCCTCTCAGAACCGCTCCCCTAGACCTAATACCTGCCCCTTCTCCCCTCCCCCTCTCAGAACCGCTCCCCTAGACCTGATACCTCTGCCCCTTCTCCCTTACCCCCTCTCAGAACCGCTCCCCTAGACCTAATACCTCTGCCCCTTCTCCCCTCCCCCTCTCAAAACTGCTCCCCTAGACCTAATACCTCTGCCCCTTCTCCCCTCCCCCCTCTCAGAACCGCCCCCTAGACCTAATACCTCTGCCCCTTCTCCCCCTCTCAAAACTGCTCCCCTAGACCTAATACCTTCTCCCCTTCCCCTCTCAGAACTGCTCCCCTAGACCTAATACCTCTGCCCCTTCTCCCCTCTCAGAACCGCTCCCCTAGACCTAATACCTCTGTCTCTTCTCCCCTCCCCCTCTCACAACCGCTCCCCTAGACCTAATACCTCTGCCCCTTCTCCCCTCTCCCCTCTCAGAACCGCTCCCCTAGACCTAATACCTCTGCCTCTTCCCCCCTCCCCCTCTCAGAACCGCTCCCCTAGACCTAATACCTCTGCCTCTTCTCCCCTCCCCCTCTCAGAACTGCTCCCCTAGACCTAATACCTTCTCCCCTTCTCCTCTCTCCCTCTCAGAACCGCTCCCCTAGACCTAATACCTGCCCCTTCTCCCCTCCCCCTCTCAGAATCGCTCCCCTAGACCTTATACATCTGCCCCTTCTCCCCTCCCCCTCTCAGAACTGCTCCCCTAGACCTAATACCTCTGCCCCTTCTCCCCCCTCTTTCTACAGCAGACAAAATTTCACTTTTTCTCTGATTGATACCTGTAACATGGGTATCAGGAAAGTTGAAAAGATTGTCCAGAAGCCCACTAGTATCACTGTTATAGCGGAAAAATTGCTGAATGGAGAAAGAAATGAGAAAATATACAATTAAATAGAATAAAAACCAAGGTGGGCCGAAATGTCCCCTTTATCACATTAAGGCCGAAATGTCCCAAGCCGAAATGTCCCAGGCCGAAATGTACCGTACCGAAACGTCCCAGGCCAAAATGTCCCAGGCCGAAATGTCCCGGATCCCCTAGACCTAATACCTCTGCCCCTTCTCCCGTCCCCCTCTCAGAACCGCTCCCCTAGACCTAATACCTCTGCCCATTCTCCCCTCCCCCTCTCAGAACCGCTCCCCTAGACCTAATACCTCTGCCCTTCTCCCCCTCTTAGAACTGCTCCCCTAGACCTAATACCTCTGCCCCTTCTCCCCTCCCCTCTCAGAACCGCTTCCCTAGACCTAATACATCTGCCCCTTCTCCCCTCCCCCTCTCAGAACCGCACCCCTAGACCTAATACCTCTGCCCCTTCTCCCCTCCCCCTCTCAGAACCGCTACCCTAGACCTAATACATCTGTCCCTTCTCCCCTCCCCCTCTCAGAACCGCTCCCCTAGACCTATTACCTCTGCCTCTTCTCCCCTCCCCCTCTCAGAACTGCTCCCTAGACCTAATACCTCTGCCCCTTCCCCCCTCCCCCTCTCAGAACCGCTCCCCTAGACCTAATACCTCTGCCTTTTCTCCCCTCCCCCTCTCACAACTGCTTCCCTAGACCTAATACCTCTGCCCCTTCTCCTCTCCCCCTCTCAGAACCGCTCCCCTAGACCTAATACCTGCCCCTTCTCCCCTCCCCCTCTCAGAACCGCTCCCCTAGACCTGATACCTCTGCCCCTTCTCCCCTACCCCCTCTCAGAACCGCTCCCCTAGACCTAATACCTCTGCCCCTTCTCCCCTCCCCTCTCAGAACTGCTCCCCTAGACCTAATACCTCTGCCCCTGCTCCACTCCCCTTCTCAGAACCGCCCCCTAGACCTAATACCTCTGCCCCTTCTCCCCCTCTCAAAACTGCTCCCCTAGACCTAATACCTTCTCCCCTTCCCCTCTCAGAACTGCTCCCCTAGACCTAATACCTCTGCCCCTTCTCCCCTCTCCCCTCTCAGAACCGCTCCCCTAGACCTAATACCTCTGCCCCTTCTCCCCTCTCAGAACCGCTCCCCTAGACCTAATATATCTGCCCCTTCTCCCCTCCCCCCTCTACGGTATCCAGACATTTCGGCCTGGGACATTTCGGTACAGTACATTTCGGCCTGGGACAGTTCGGCCTGGGACATTTCGGTACAAAGTGAAAAAGGGGACATTTCGGCCTACCTTGGTTTTAATTATATTTGATTAAAGATGTTCTCATTTCGGTGCAAATATAGAATAGGTCCGTCGTTTTTAACTTCCCTTCAAATTCGTCTTTTAGATGTTATTTCTTTTAGCTTTTAGTAGGGATAGTTTAGTTTTAAGCTTGTAATATTAAACTAGTCATAAGTTCTCGAAGAAATGAATAAATAGCGGTTTGAGACTGACGGACCAATTCTATAGTCTGTCCCTCATTTCTTTCTCTTATTCTATATGAATATATATATGCTCATTAAGTTGAGCTCAAGTTGATAAATTTATCTAACCACAATTGTCTGCAGTATATGCCAAGGCTTTGCGCATAAACTAAAGGTTGAAGGCTTTGAAATTCATACCCTTTTGTAATTACCTGTAGTAAAAAAAATCAGAAAACATGATAATAGAGCATTGTACAAGAAACAATGGAAACAATTCAGCAAATTCACACATCAATTTAAATTATTAAAACAATTTTCATTTATCTGAGTAAAAAGATATACCTCGTCAAGTTGGACAGTCTGGTATTTGTTTAAAACCTAAATTTCAGTGGGGCTGACATCAAAATGGTTAACATAAAGTTCTGAAATCGACTACTTGGTGTATAAATAACTAACATCAGGTGTTTACAGAGAGAACCCATAACTTAAACGCTTAACAATTTTAGAACTTAAGTTTCTGATAGACTGTCTAATTAGTTGAGGTTATACAGTATATAAAAATGTATTCATTAGAATTATTTAAAATTTTCACAGAAAGCCTTTAGTTTCTACAGCAGACAAAATTTCATTTTTTCAGACCTAATACCTCTGCCTTTTCTCCCCTCCCCCTCTCACAACTGCTTCCCTAGACCTAATACCTCTGCCCCTTCTCCTCTCCCCCTCTCAGAACCGCTCCCCTAGACCTAATACCTGCCCCTTCTCCCCTCCCCCTCTCAGAACCGCTCCCCTAGACCTGATACCTCTGCCCCTTCTCCCCTACCCCCTCTCAGAACCGCTCCCCTAGACCTAATACCTCTGCCCCTTCTCCCCTCCCCTCTCAGAACTGCTCCCCTAGACCTAATACCTCTGCCCCTGCTCCACTCCCCTTCTCAGAACCGCCCCCTAGACCTAATACCTCTGCCCCTTCTCCCCCTCTCAAAACTGCTCCCCTAGACCTAATACCTTCTCCCCTTCCCCTCTCAGAACTGCTCCCCTAGACCTAATACCTCTGCCCCTTCTCCCCTCTCCCCTCTCAGAACCGCTCCCCTAGACCTAATACCTCTGCCCCTTCTCCCCTCTCAGAACCGCTCCCCTAGACCTAATATATCTGCCCCTTCTCCCCTCCCCCCTCTACGGTATCCAGACATTTCGGCCTGGGACATTTCGGTACAGTACATTTCGGCCTGGGACAGTTCGGCCTGGGACATTTCGGTACAAAGTGAAAAAGGGGACATTTCGGCCTACCTTGGTTTTAATTATATTTGATTAAAGATGTTCTCATTTCGGTGCAAATATAGAATAGGTCCGTCGTTTTTAACTTCCCTTCAAATTCGTCTTTTAGATGTTATTTCTTTTAGCTTTTAGTAGGGATAGTTTAGTTTTAAGCTTGTAATATTAAACTAGTCATAAGTTCTCGAAGAAATGAATAAATAGCGGTTTGAGACTGACGGACCAATTCTATAGTCTGTCCCTCATTTCTTTCTCTTATTCTATATGAATATATATATGCTCATTAAGTTGAGCTCAAGTTGATAAATTTATCTAACCACAATTGTCTGCAGTATATGCCAAGGCTTTGCGCATAAACTAAAGGTTGAAGGCTTTGAAATTCATACCCTTTTGTAATTACCTGTAGTAAAAAAAATCAGAAAACATGATAATAGAGCATTGTACAAGAAACAATGGAAACAATTCAGCAAATTCACACATCAATTTAAATTATTAAAACAATTTTCATTTATCTGAGTAAAAAGATATACCTCGTCAAGTTGGACAGTCTGGTATTTGTTTAAAACCTAAATTTCAGTGGGGCTGACATCAAAATGGTTAACATAAAGTTCTGAAATCGACTACTTGGTGTATAAATAACTAACATCAGGTGTTTACAGAGAGAACCCATAACTTAAACGCTTAACAATTTTAGAACTTAAGTTTCTGATAGACTGTCTAATTAGTTGAGGTTATACAGTATATAAAAATGTATTCATTAGAATTATTTAAAATTTTCACAGAAAGCCTTTAGTTTCTACAGCAGACAAAATTTCACTTTTTCTCTGATTGATACCTGTAACATTGGTATCAGGAAAGTTGAAAAGATTGTCCAGAAGCCCACTAGTATCACTGTTATAGCGGAAAAATTGCTGAATGGAGAAAGAAATGAGAAAATATACAAGTAAATAGAATAAAAACCAAGGTGGGCCGAAATGTCCCCTTTATCACATTAAGGCCGAAATGCCCCAAGCCGAAATGTCCCAGGCCGAAATGTACCGTACCGAAACGTCCCAGGCCAAAATGTCCCAGGCCGAAATGTCCCGGATCCGTGTTCTACACACTCTATGTGACATTTTTATTTCAATATATTCGCCCTGCCAAGCCAAATGGAATCTGAAGTTTCATACTTACAAGCATCTTATTTTGTTAAAATGCACTTTGGATTTGGCTAACGATATCCTGAATAAATTGTATAGCTTCTTGCCATTAATGGTGATTTCTTATCACCAGAATGTTGCCCTTTATGACCACAATCGTTTCTGCAACATCAGTTTGCCAACAATCGCCCTGTACCAATGATTTTATCGGTCGGTGCAGACTTTCCAGGGCGCCAAGGGGGTGCTTAAATTTTTTTTTTCTTAAAAAAAGTCGGTCGTGTTATGGTATCACCAGTGCCGTCCGACCGTCCTTCCCGGATTCCCTTCCGCTCAAAAACTTGAAGAGTTTGGATCTAATCTTTACAATTCTTTCACAACATATACCTTATGGGTAGATGGTGTGCCATGTACCATTTATGGCACCTTCCGTTGCATAACATGGCATCTATATTGGATTATGTAATATCTCTTTATGTCTATATCTTTATTCCCTTTTGCTCCATAACTTGGCCAGTTTTGATCCAATCTTTACAATTCTTTCACAGCCTACACGTTATTGGTAGACGGTGTATCATCAACCATTTATGACATTTGGTTGCATAATATGGCATCTACATTAGATTGTGTAATATTTTCTTTTAGTCCATATCCTGACCAGATCTTTTGGCCAGATCCTGACAATTTTGTAGGGAATTTATACCTAATGGGTAGATGGTGTGTCGGGAACTCCTAAGGATATCCTTGCTTACATAATACGGCATCCATATAAGTTCATCGAATAGAAAAAAGAAAATCTTTCATATGAACATAGAATTTCGATGAAATGTAAAGAAATAGGTTCTATAATGTAGATTAATCAGTCAGCGGAGGGCGTATGTTGAGTTTACTAACACTTTTGTTTATTTGTGTATACTTAAAAAATTCGGTTGCTGCAATATACATTTTTTGCCCCGGAGTCAAAAGTTTTTTTTCTGTACGAATCCGTAAAAGATTAATCGTTATACACAATCAGGATGATTAGACCACACCCTACCTTTATTTTCCAAATATAAATTACTGCCTCTAGAACAATTACATCACTTCGAGGTACTGGTATTCGTCCACAGATTCAGACATCATCCATATATGACACCCATGGCATTGAGATGTGTGTTTTAGAGAATTGACTCTGTTCACTCAAACTCAACAAGACAATACCAATTAAACTTATATACCCCCATTTATCTCAGTGAAACTTATCGTCTTTCCATCGGTGTAGAAGGTCCAAAGATATGGAATAAACTGGCTGCTACAACAAAGTCAGTTCAGTCAATTTCCCTATTTAAATCAATAACTAAGGCTAATTTGCTTCATGGTCTTCAGGCTTAGGATACCGGGTCGTGTCACCGTCGTAATGTGTCATTATTTGTTTTATTTTTTTTTATTTTTAAACAATGTTCCTTATGTATTGTAAAATCAAATCAGTCTTCACCTCAGCCAGTAAACTATCTGTTCATGTTATTCTTCATAAAATATATGTTCTGTTCTAAAATGCATTGGTGAATAAAACTGAAACTGAATACCCCATCCTAAATTGTTGTAATAAACTAAACCTATGATTTTCATTAAGTTGACCTCTAAATATGATATTATACTGAAATTCATGTAGGCTTATATTTACAAAATTCACTGTATACACATCATTGGAAAAAAACTACTCAAGTGTTGCTGTTTACACTGTAAAGCATTTTTGTAAGCTATAATTGGGAGGAATTTTATTATTTTGAATCTATGCTGAATATCTAATTTTTTATTTGAATCCAACCATATTCAGAATGTACCTGCAAGGGATAAGTAATGTGAACCTTTTAATTAAACACGTTAAAACGTTTGATTACTTAGACCCCGTTCCAGGAATCTGCTTTGAATCAACAGGAAGTACAAATCTTGAAAGTTAATCATGTGCCGTTTAGCCTGAAAGGTTATTTACAAAGTCAGTACAGATTTCAGAGAAGTTCGAGCGTCTTTCGTTATCAGTGCCTCGAAATGATTGAAATTAACCTATACGTTTTAATGGCAGATTTCAGAGTTGACCCTTTTCTTCTGCGTGTGCGCACTGGCTTAGCTTTGTATCTTCTGGTTGGCCGAACGAGACACACAGCTAAGCTTGTGAGGATGCCTGCTAAGTCAGTTAGTCGTTCTCTCATAACACTTCGCAACATTCTTTTAGCTCTATCTCGCCAGCAAAAATCCCAGACATATCGTTTGCCACGCCTATAGGCTTATTACATTTTCTTATTTCTTTCCTTTCCCTCTCCTTTATGGACAAAAGGTGGCCATGGTGACAATCCCAAAATAGAAATACATACTAATTTTAAAATATCTTTATAAAAGAAAGTATCTGATACATCAGACTGAATTTTACAACTGCTTTGTGGCAACAATGGCTTAAAAGGCCCTTAAATTTAAATAATATATAGTTGTTCAACATTTTTATCAAGAAGTACAAAACAAGAGCGTTTTACAATCTCAAATTCATCGAGATGTGTTAATCACTCAAACCAAATCCATTGTCTGTATTTCCCATGCAGAGCCAGTTAAATAATTCTTTACCCTTTGCTCGCTTGCTTGTACTTATTTGTTTGTTTTTAAGGGATATAACAAGCTCCCTAGAGCTTTTTTCCCGCCTCAATGATGTATTGTTTTGTCAAGTTTCTGTTATTTTCTGAGGTGAATAAATCAAATCAAATCAAACTAGTACAGGATGTAGAACATGTGCGCATGCCCATGCTCGGGGTCTGTTTCCATTGCGGGTACCTAACAATTTCAAATTAAAATACCACACGGTATTAAAACATTTAATTGCTGTTAGTAATTTTTTAATGGAGAAAATAAAAATAAAATAAGATAATGTTTTTTGTGAATAGTGTAAATAGTATGTTCTGTATTTTAGCGGCACGTGTGCCTTTCAGCTAATTTTGTTTTGGTCTATCGAACCCATACCTTTTTACCCCTCGGGCAAATTTTGCCCAAAGGGTATTGTCGTTGCCTCCGTCATTCCGTCTGTCCATTGGACCTTGTAAACACATAGAAGCCTATTGAAAATCCACGCGCTCGGATGTTTTTTTCAAGTGTTATGCCCCTTACATTACCGCTGCTGTTAAAAGCCTTGTAAACACATTATCTAAAAAGTCTTTAATTTGCAACTTTGAAACTTCACACATTTGTTTATTACAGCAAGTACAAGAAGCCTATTGAAAATAAACGCGCTCGGACGCTTTTTTCAAGAGTTATGTTCCTTACATTACCGCTGCTGTAAAAAGCCTTGTAAACACATTATCTCAACAAGTTTTTCACTCACATTTTAAAAACCTGCATTTGTTCAATACAGCAAGTGCAAGAAGCCTATTTAAAATCAACGCGCTCGGACGCTTTTTCCAGAGTTATGCCCCTTATATAACCATCAGCCAAAAACCTCCTTGTAAATGTGATACATGTATGTGGAGTAGTTTTTCACTTGCAACAAATTGCCTGGAATACATCTTAAATACATCTTCGGGTTCTTTGGCCCAGACCCGAGGGGTCCTGATGGCGACAGCCATTTATTTGTTATAGTTCTCAAATTTAAATATATCCATATTCTTTCTTCGTGGATCTTATAGGGATAGTCCCTGGTTCGAATCCTACTCAGACCAAATTAAATAAAAACATTCTTCTGAATGGATTTTTAATCGGTGGCTCAGTCGCCTGAGTGACACTCCCTCAATCTGACACAGGCCTTCCAACGATGAGCTGGGGGTTTCAACCCCACTCAGACCAAATATAACTGACAAATTTCTGAGAAGATTTTCACTCGATCGCCGTTCAGCATACATTCAATAATGGACTCTCAGCAAGTTAAACAAGAATCCTAGATGTAACTGGTAACCATATCGTTTTTGGTAAAATCATATATAGCTTATTCATCTTAAATTATTTTTTAACCGGGAATCAAAAATATAATCTGGCTTCAGTGGGTATTGAAACAGTTCAAAATCGAGGAAAAACAGTTCTTGAATCTTTTTTAGGATTTCAAACGAAATTGAACTGTAAGCAATTATCACTGCTTCTTCTCGTTGTCTGTGTCTCTCAGACGGCGTTAAAGTCTTACTTTTATGGGCTGCTAAGGCAAGGTTAAGAAAATCGTCTTTCGTTATGTTGTTCGAAATGGCGTTTTGGGGAAAGGCAACGCTGGAATGGATGTGACCTTGTGACTGGTACATTGTCCACATTCGACCAAGCATGTCAGTTATGTTAATACAGTTCCCGCCTCTACCCCAGGCCATATCAATTGTCTCTTTCATTGCATCGAGGGTGATTGAATACGTGTGGTTTGTCGGAATGTCTATGTCAAATTCCTTAAAAATATAATCACGATCGGAGACAAAAGTTTCCTGTTTTCCAATGAAATGATAATCGAAGGTACAGGGGTGACACAAGGTAGATATGGGGAGCCAGTGTTCCTCTCCGCCTCCTCTAAAGCCGTGTTTAACCGCATCCAGGGCGTAATTAAGGAACTCTTCAAAAGTCACATTATGGCCACATTGTAATGCAAGCTCAGAAGGATTCCGTCGGTACCTTTTTATAATGACTTTTCCAAAGGAACCCCAGAAATCATTTAAGAAGAACTTATCCTGGTAGGCTGAATACAGTCGGGTGTACGGATCTCTGACGAACAACATCCGCTTGGATCGCGACAGAAAGTCGTAGGTTGCGTCAAAACTGTTGAAACCGAATAGGGAATCTATGCCAATCAAATGGGCTTGGACTTTACTGACGTTAGAAAATTTCCTATTACCGGATTTATTTTGCATTGCTATGAAAACCCTCTTCCAATAAGTACAGCCTGCTTTGGGTACATAGCAATAAGACAAGTTTCTGTTCTGAAGCACCAAAAATCTCCCTCTTGTATCTGATTCAGGACTAGCAAGGTCAAGGTCGTTGCATTTCCCCCTTACATGGCTTCGCCTTGATTCCAGTATTTCTAATGGTGACGCCTGTGGTGTAGTTACTCCTTGGTCGTTTGGAGATTGCTGTAAGATGGACAAAACGAAGACTAATCATAACATGTACGATGATTGACATTTGGCCGAGATTATTTTAAAAAAATTAATAAAGAAATAAATTCTGTCATTCCAAAAGCAACAAATACTGCAGGATCTACTTGGTGCTCAATTGTAGATCCACTGTTCGAGGGTTTGGTTGATTTTGTTAGGCTGCACTCCAGATTATTTCTCTAAAGGTGCCCTCCTAAAGGGTGCCTTTGCCATGTACAATGTGTGAGCCAGGTAAGCGGGTTTAAACTCCCTCTCTTTTGCACGTCCCAGGAAACCGTTCTACCCATAGCCAGAGACTTTATACTACAGTTTTACGACTGGGCTATCCATTGTTTTAGTTTAAGTTTGCTTGTCTTTAGTGGCAATACAAATGACACTATATAGCGAAAAGAACTAATTCAATTAACAAGAAGAATTGCCTATGAATAACAAGTTCTTGGTTTATAGGGTGACGACGTCTCGATGGAGATTTTAAATTGTTATCGAGGTCATTGTTATCATAGTTATATTATAATAATTAGATTGGCTAAGCGCTATGCGCTGCGCAGTAGAAAACGGCACAATAGTCCACCATCTTGCCAGTTGACGATAATCACATTAAGGTTACATTCCTGAACGAGGTCATGCTGCAAAAACATTGCTTGTCGTCAAGAAGTTTGTCTTGATGGGCGAGGAATGTCATACAGCACCTACTGCCTGAAATTTATTCCATTCTTGAAAAAAAAATGGCAGAAAAGTCAGAGTAAGTAAAAAATCAACAAGCAAGATGGCGACTTTCTTGCCGGAAGTCGCTGGTCATTGACCCAATCTAGTTATTATAAGATATCTATGATTGTTATTCATAAGTAGCTGTTCACCTTTTGGCCGTATTGAGCAATGACTTTATTGACAAACACATTGAATTTAAAAGTTGATAAAATAATCACAGATATAGAATATACTTACTGCTCTCTGCTTGACCGCCCAAAAGGATAAAAATGTCTCATCTTGATTCGGGGACAAGTCAATTGAATATGTGTGCCTTCTCCATACTGCAAATAGACAAAAAGGTATAAGGAGGCCGGTTGGCTGAATGGATAAGGCAGTCGGCATTTAGTGCTGGCGATAGGTGTCATACACTGGGGCCCGGGTTCGATTCCCGTTTCGGGTTTCACCCAAAATCAGTAGAAGAATTTCTGCCATTTTTCAAGAAAGTGTAATCCCCAGAAAATAGCGTGACCAGTTTCTGCCACTCAGTGGCGTAAATTTTTACGTAACGACCATAATACAACGTGCCGCTAAAGTTTGCGCTTTGTAAAACCTGTTCAGACTGTAACGAGTTTTACTACACTAACCTTACGTAAGCAACACATTTCTTTTACGTTAAGTAATCCGTACGAACCTCTACGTATAGTTTGGCATTTGAAGACGTAACTGCGTAATGTAAACATATGTGTAACAATAACTTTACGTCAGTTAAGTTGAACCAGCATGCAGTTGTTATCTAAAATCCACAAAATGATCCCTGCGGGACACAATCACAGGATGGAGAGTGGGTACATGGGCTTCAACAGAACAGTAGCCTGTTTCACAAAGCGGCGTAGCGTAAGTTTTTACGTAACTATATTGGCAACCCATACTGTAGAGATACGTTGCTAAGGAAGCAAAAATAGAACTACGCTGTTTTGTGAAACAGGCTCCTGAGTTCCTCGGAAGTTGTTAGGCCCAGATCGGCTAAAGCTGGCTTCCGATTCTATTTAACTGGAGTAAAGTTATATTGTATTTTAGAATTTATCACATATTAGATCTATGTTAGTGTAGTGGGCATCCCACCAGGTGAGAGACTTTGTCAATTAACAGAAAATAGTAAATACATAGTAAATAAATAACAAAGTATTGTTTATACAGTGGCATCATATTCCAAAGTAACCTATTTCCATTTACACATTATTCTTTGTAGTTTATGGGATGGAGTTTATAACCTTGTTGTTTGCTGGTTGTAGGTTATGAGATGGAGTTTATAACCTTGTTGTTTGCTGGTTGTAGGTTGTGGGATGGAGTTTATAACCTTGTTGTGTGCTGGTTGTGGGATGGAGTTTATAACCTTGTTGTTTGCTGGTTGTAGGTTATGAGATGGAGTTTATAACCTTGTTGTTTGCTGGTTGTAGGTTGTGGGATGGAGTTTATAACCTTGTTGTTTGCTGGTTGTGGAATGGAGTTTATAGCCTGGTTGTTTGTTGGTTGTAGGTTATGAGATGGAGTTTATAACCTTGTTGTTTGTTGGTTGCAGCTTATGAGATGGAGTTTATAACCTATTTGTTTGTTGGTTGTAGGTTATGAGATGGAGTTTATAACCTTGTTGTTTGTTGGTTGTAGGTTATGAGATGGAGTTTATAACTTTGTTGTTTGTTGGTTGTAGGTTATGGGATGGAGTTTATAACCTTGTTGTTTGCTGGTTGTAGGTTGTGGGATGGAGTTTATAACCTTGTTGTTTGCTGGTTGTGGGATGGAGTTTATAGCCTTGTTGTTTGTTGGTTGTAGGTTATGAGATGGAGTTTATGACCTTGTTGTTTGTTGGTTGCAGCTTATGAGATGGAGTTTATAACCTATTTGTTTGTTGGTTGTAGGTTATGAGATGGAGTTTATAACCTTGTTGTTTGTTGGTTGTAGGTTATGAGATGGAGTTTATAACCTTGTTGTTTGTTGGTTGTAGGTTATGAGATGGAGTTTATAACCTTGTTGTTTATAGGTTGTGAGATGGAGTTTATGGCCGTTTTGTTTGTTGTTTGTTACATAGTTTCGTCTGTGCTGGGGGGGGGGGGGCAAAATTTATGGGGTTCAATCTCAGTCCACCGATGTTTTTGCCATAGTTAAGATGTGTAACCATTGTTAACGTGTTACAAAAGGAGTCCAGAAAATTCTACTGACCAAGGCTAAGCTCCTGCCAGTCGTCAACCTAATGAAATATCATAGGTTTGGTTTGTTACAACAATTTATGGGGTATAAAGGTCTAAATGATATACCGCTTTTTAGCACAATTAGAAACTTGTCTCCATGGTTATTTTAAACAAGAAGATTTTCCCTGTGCCCGTGTGTTTTAGTGCTCATAAATATATGATGTAGGCATCTAGAAATATAAGGTAAAATAACAAATATCACTCAAAAAGTTGTTCATCGGCCTTTATTTATGCCAAGGCCTAATCAACTTTTAAATGCTGTTGAAAAACAACAAACCTTACTGAAGATATAAATTCTTCTGCACAGACATTACAATCAATCAGAAGACGGATTCTCTGGGTGTGCAAGGGATGTCCATTGGATGCTGTGTGTCTGTCTGTCTGTGTGTCTGTCTGTCTGTCTGATAAACACTGCAAACAATTTAATCGCAAGTTAGAATTTTTGTGGGACGAGAAGGTTAAGAAGCCTAACAGTTACCTTCTCTTTACTTTACCAACAAGTTGACTTTGATAACGATGTAAGAACTACATCGAAACGTCCTCACCCAATAAACCAAGAAGTTGTCAACCATAAGTAATTTTTCACCCTTCAACTTCTAAATGCCATTGAAAGATTTGAAGTTTTAAAAATTTGAGTGTAAAGATATAGCTTGTTCCAGTCTAGCTAGAATAGTAAAAACAAATATTTGAAACTGTCTTACTGAAAAATAATGCTAAGAATGCCACCCAATTTCCTATGGAAAGCCACGGGATAAATTTCCTGGGAAATCCTGCCAGTAATGCGTTCATATTAGCCTAACTTTTGAATGCGCAAGTTGACGTGTATCTAGCAACATTGGAAACTTCAACCGCTGCTCTGTGTATATATATGTCAGTTAAAATGGGAAAATAAAACCAGGACGCCTGCAACCTTTTGTGAAAACAAGCGTATCTTTGAATGGAACAAAACATCCCAATATGGTTGTTTTGTGTAGTGATGTAATACAACATCGATTTTTCTTATAATAAACTGATTTATGTGTTGACTTGAAAGAAACATAAATATCACACAGAGAGAAAACAAAGAGTTTTAAGCCACACGATGTGCTTTTCTATATATATTATATAAACATTTATATATACATAAACAAATACGTTCCATGACTTCTCTGTATGCTGCACCAGATAGTCTCGCTATTGAGAGTATTTCATAAAGCAGTGATTCAGATATGTGAAACAACATACATTAAAGGGACGAGCCCCCGGACAAAGATCATTATAATGTGTGCTGTTTGACTATTTTTTTCTAAGATGAGGTTTCCAGATGGGCATTTGTAGCTTTCCTAGCTCCCACTGACAGCTGAATATCGAGTTGTAATTGGTGAATCCTTTGTCTGATTTATTTACTGACTGAGAATCAACCTGGGTGAGGTGCGCAGTACAAGAGGGCTGTGGGTGCGGGTGTGGTGCATTCTCGGCTGTTTGTTTACTGACCGTCAGACAGAAAACAATAGCAGCAGGGAATTCCCTGAATAACTCTTTAAATGTATATTTTTGGCGGAAAGTCGACTTACAGTCTTTCATCCGAGATTGGTCACTTCTTAAAGTGTCAACAGAGAATTACAACAAACTTACGCTGTGTCTCCTTTTAACGTGACTACCAACTGTATGGTATACACCTTAACATTATGTCTCAAGGCAACTTCAGAATATTTACATTTGATTTTCTTTTTCGAAAACACATACATTTAGTTCGCCATCAGACCATAGGCACACTGAAACTTCTGGGATTTACGTACGTGAAATACCCGAGTGTCAAAGCCGACCGGTAGCGAGCAAAGATAACCGAAGTGTGTTCAGACTGAGACCATACGGTCAATGGAAACCTTTTTTATTTCGTTTTTAATTTTCATAAAGTAACCCCATAAACCAAATCCTTCGTGCGATTCTCAGCTGGCTCTTTTAGACGACATAGTAGTGGTTCGAATCGAGTATATCATCCGCTCCATAGAGAGAACTAAAAAAACACCAATCGATAGAATGGATGTTTAGGCGGTTGTTAACTGGATATTATAATTCATATTATTAATCATTATAGCCAGGGCAATCACTTTCTATGGTGCTAATAATCTATAAGATATATCTCCTGGCGTTTGTACCCTAGGATCCTAGTTCAATTTACCGAACGTATGGTGATATTACATAATATCGCCATAAGTTCGGTAAATTGAACTAACTGGGATCCTAGTAGGTTGATTGATTGATGTTTTACGCCGCACTCAAGATTATTTCACTTATATGGCTGCGTTGTCAGGTTTAGCAGGGGAGGAAGCCGGGCCCATTTCCCGGAGGAAACCCCAGACCTTCGGCGAGCACCTGGCAACTCTTCCACATACGGCGACCGAGATTTCTCAATTTGTATTTGGTCTGAGTGGGATTCGAACCAGCGCCGCATCGATGGAAGGTCTGAGGGACGATCACTCTAACCAGCTGAACCACATTGGTTATTTTTCTCAAGACGTATAATTCAGAAGATTTTTATTGCTTCTAGTCTCGAAAATGTACGATGAAGTATTGTTTTGAACTAACTTTGGCTTTGAGTGAATGAATGGTCGTCCCGGTTATTTAAATTTTGTTTACATTTCGAACCCGTTTTCGGTTCGTACAGGCCACATACTGTATGGATTGTCCTCATCCCAACGCCAATCTTTTAGGTTTTTGATGGCCTTCAAAGCCTCTTACTGTTGTGACGATCAGAAATTATGTAAAAAGTGTGAATTTTGGCAGCTCATGCCACTTTAAAGGGGCGCTACCCAAAGGTTTTCAATTGAAATCAAATGAACAGTAGAGGTCGATAAACAGTACCAGTTGTGTGACAATCAAATAACCGGGATGTAGGAGTACATATTTAGGAGTTTCCTGCTTTAAACAATTCCCTAAACTCAAACCTGTAAGATTGGTATCCATCGAAAGCACTTATTTTGTATTTTTGATAAGAACCCTTGGCTAATTCGATTTTAACGAAATCGCCCCAATAATTGGCAGCTTCGGGTCAATTTACAGTTACAAGTCACCTTTAGCTCTTAATGCTTCTTTATGGAAGCCTTATGTTATTATCAACTCAACTTCTAAATGCCACTGAAACAAGAGACCTTTAGCTCCTTTTCGTTTCTAGCCTTAAAGTGGCATGAGCTGCCAAAATGTTGATATTTTGACGTTAAAACAGAATGTTGTAATTATTGGCTATTTTCTCAAGACGTATAATTCAGAAGCTTTTTAGTGCTTCTAGTCTCGAGAATGTACGATCAAGTATTGTTTTGAACTAACTTAGGCTTAGAATGAATGAATGGTCGTCCCGGCTATTTAAATTTTGTTTACTTTTTGAACACTATTCCGGTTTGTATAGTCCAAATACTGTATGGATTTTCCTCATTCCAACGCCAATCATTTAGTTTTTCGATGGCCTTCAAAGCCTCTTACTGTCGTGACGATCATGAAAAAGTGTGAATTTTGGCAGCTCATGCCACTTTAAGTACGAGGGACTGTAAATAGCTTCCTGAAATGACAGCAAAATACCCGGAGTACGATGACCGATTAGTGCCAAAATTTGTTTTCTATTTCATTTTTTTGACATTTCAATTTAGTTGGCTGTGTTTTACAAAATGACAGAAATATTTTGTGAAATAAACATGATTTACAGAAACGTTTTAAAATGAACAAAAACTCTTTAGGAACTAGGTAAATGCAATGCCTTTTAAATGAATAAAATATAATTTTTGGCTTAGGACCTTCGGGCACTTTCGTTTTCTTGTGGGCGATGAATAGAATGATATCAAATACGAGAGCTATTTTCAATTACGTGTCAAGGTTGGTTGGTTAAGGTATATATTGCCCAAAAGGGTTGCACCCCCAATGGAAATCATTGGTACATTACAAAATCTAAATCATTTGAAACTACTCTTGAAGGCAGCTATTCAATTCAATTCCGAAAAAGAGAACACGCGAGTAACGGCAGACTTTCAGACAAACTACGCAAGATCTCAGGTGAGATGACAGAAGTTTGCTGCGGCTGGTTACGTGTATACGTCCTACTGTTGCTTCCAGTTCCACCCTGAAAAGTCTCTGCATCCGTTATCGCCCTATCAGCTACCAGTTAGACATCAGCTCAGGGTTGCGACGTTGATGGCCCGGGGAAGACAGGGGAGGGTTGCCCAGGTACTCGACGAAGCTCGGGGGTTTCCTTCGGACAATGAGTCCGGTTTCCTCTCCAACTAAACCTGACAACGCCGCGACATAAGTGAAATAATCATGAGTGCGGCGTAAAAAATCAATCAATCAATCGATCAAACCCAAACCTCCGTGTGGGATCAATGCCTATAATATCTCTACTGATGGCTGTTAAACGACATAGAACAGCGGCTCAAATCATTTCCGCTGCTTTATGCGAACTCACAGACTAATCGTTCGATGGCAATACTGGTTACTAAAAAAAATCTAATTTTTTGTTTCAAAGAAATGCACCAATAGGTTGAAGCTTTGGCATAAATGTTGTTTCTAACTTCTTATACATGGAGAAAATACAGAAAACCCGTTTCTGTTTATGTAATTATTGTTCTGCAATTTATCGACCAGTGTGTCTTTTAAACAGCATTTATCTGCCTGTGGATTTGCTAGTCACTTCTGTTGGTGGCGGTCTTGTGTTTTGAGGACACACTGGTTAGTCCGTTGTAAACACCTCTATGTGACTGACCTACCCTGCAGGGTGCAAGTGCGCGTTAAGTGCTTATTGCTGTGTTTTGTATTAAGCAGGTTTTTGAAAAAATCTATATCTAAAGTCATGTGTCATATCCCGGACAGCCATTATATATATATCTAAGATACACCTGGGACTATGAAGTTATATAGGGCTTTGAGAAACACACCCTCTTTGACTTTGACTTGTCAGATGCTATGAAGGTCCTTGAACAACTAAATCGTTGGAATTAGTCCGGGTTTCTGATTCCAAAATTACTATTTTTTTTACACTGACGGTCGTATGTTGGCCAATACGGCCATTAGTATAATAAAAAATAGTCATTTTGGAGTCAGAAACCCGGGCAACGTTGGAATGTGGAATACCAATACACCCTGTGACCGAGACGGACCGAACTAGTGTTCGAAAAGTAAACAGAATTTAAATAACCGAGATGAACTTTCACTCGTTCTATGCCAAAGTTTCCTCAAAACAATACGTTGTCATACATTCTTGACCAGTATGACTAAAAGTTTCTGAATTGTACGCCTTGATAACAATAGCCTACAATTTTAACATTCTGTTTTAATGACAAAATATCAACATTTTGACAGCTCATGCCACTTTAAGTAAAGATGTCGGAATTGAAAATGAAAATGAATAAAGAAGAGTGTTTTCTGTGTTGGTTAAATTTGACGTAAGCTGAATTCCTGGTTCGTATATATGGCTACTGACTCAATAACAATGCTTTTATTTCAACGAGATTCTCCCACTTTTTCGATTTCAGTATTAGCCGATTGATTGATTGATGTTTTACGCCGCACTCAAGATTATTTCACTTATATGGTGATGTTGCCAGGTTTAGTGGGAGAGGAAACTCCCGACCTTCGGTGAGTACCTGGCAACTCTTCCACATACGGCGACCGAGTGAAAATCCACTCAGAAATTTTTCAATTTTTATTTGGCCTGAGTGGGATTCGAACCCGCGTCTCCACTGTTAGCACAAAATACAGGCGAAACGAGATTTTCGGTATCTCTTTATTGACATTTTGGTTTGAGAATAAGACGTGGGGATGTTGTATAAGTATCGATCGCTGTAAATTATATCTCACCTTTTGTCGTTTACTTACATTGAGACAAAATTAAGCCAATGATTTTAAAACACCATGACGGACTGCAGAAGTCTTTTGGAGTCAAAATCTCAACAAAAATGATCTATATGTGAGTTTCTACTCTGTATTGAAATGGAGATGATGGATTTAGTTTATTAAATTAAACTTAATTTCCTGTTTTAATAAAAAAACAAAAAAAAACAAATGCACATTTAGGCTGCTTATAGAAAGTGTTCGTGATATGGGAGATAACCAATATAATGTGTTGGGAACAATTTCATAAAATAAAAATGTTGTTGTTTCGTCCAAAACATAGATTAAAGTGGCACGAGCTGCAAAAATTGACACTTTTTTCATAATTTCTGATCGTCACGACAGTAAGAGGCTTTGAAGGCCATCGAAAAACTAAATGATTGGCGTTGGAATGAGGAAAATTCATACAGTATGTGGCTAGCTATACGAACCGGAATAGTGTTCGAAAAGTAAACAAAATTTAAATAACCGGGACGACCAATCATTCATTCTAAACCAAAATTAGTTCAAAACAATACTTAATCGTACATACTCGAGACTAGAAGCACTAAAAAGCTTACGAATTATACTTCTAGAGAAAATAGCCAATAATTTTAACATTCTGTTTTAACTGTTTTAAAATGTGTTTGGGCTACTGACAGGACTGTGTTTCTGTATAAGATATAACCTTGGGGTAAAATAGTGCAAACTTTTGTATCCACGTCTATAGAAAAATGGGTCTGAGATATGAACACGACCGCAGATCATTTTTCAATTATAGGAAAAATAAATAATTTCTTACCAAAAAATAATGCGAAGAACATCATCGACAAGCCAATTGATGCCCGCAAGATCCAATTCTTGTAGAATTTTGCCGGTACTCCTGTCATAGTCAGTTAAAAGGGTATAATTTGATACATATAACCAATATTCTATATAACTGGTATATGATTGAACCGTCACGCCGGATGTGTTCATTTAAATGCGATCAATATTTCACTTATATGTGAAACAGCTGCACCCATTGTAACTCTGACAATTGGGTATCCATAATGAGCAGACCAACAGGTGTAACAGGTATGTGGTATAGAGCTCGTGGCTTTTTTAAATTTAAGGTAATCCCTTTCCATAGCGTCGGTTTGTCTGATCAAACTTTAAACACACATGCTTAAAGTGGCACGAGCTCCCTAAAATTCCGATTTACAGAAGAGTTTGTTTGTAAATTGAGCCATTCGCGCATAAATGAAAAATTTATATTTATATGCACAATGTATCTATATGACCTATTTATTTATTTATTTAAAAAGGAGATGAAGATTTGAACCCAAAATTCAAATATACATATAGCATATTTTAATTTTTAAGTTTTTCTTTACACAAGTAGTATCTGCGGGCCGGTTGGCTGAATGGATAAGGCAGCCGGCATTTAGTGCTGGCGATAGATGCCATACTCTGGGACATGGGTTCGATTCCCGTTTCGGGCGTCACCCAAAAATCGGTAGAGGAATTTCTACCATATTTTCAAGAAAGTGTAATCCAAAAATAACGAGAATACTGTTATACCCACTTTCTAAAAAGGCACTAATTAATTAAACTCATTTACACAAGTAGGTTTCTTTAAAAAAACTACCTTAACATATGTTTACGAGCACGCTAAACGAACGAATCTAGAAATAAAATGAAATAAATTTTGAATTATATTGAAATGAAAATATATCCAAGATAGGAGCTCATACCGAATTAAAAATAAAACGTCGAAGCTCTGGCGGATTTCGCAGCCATATTAACGTAGTCGATACTGATAGTCAAGTAACAATAGATACAGGACGCTTGTATATTGTTATATTCGTTTAATATACCCTATACATTGTATTGAATGATAACGCGTTTGTTTAATTTTAAAGAAAATGAATTTTAAGTTGTCTTTTCCTTTAGGAAGCTCGTATTTATTCTAACAGTGTCGATATATTCAATTCGATTGTTGGAAGTAGACCTACATGTATTTGTTTTAACTACTTGGATTTGAAACTTCGAAGATAATCGTATCACCCTTTTTTGGCAGAAAGGGGCGGGGGGGGGGGGGGGCGAATTTGACCTCAACGGGTATAAATCCGTTAAGGTGGGGGAACAGGATTATAAAAATAACAGATATGATACGCAGATGACACTAGATTGAGTCCGCGAAAATTTGAGCGAGCAGGCAAAATATTCTTAGATAAAAAACACCCCAACAAAACAAAAGACATTTAATTTACAAGACCTGATTGAAAAACGTAGACTTATTTCAGGTAACAGTATATATACATGTTTAAATTAAAGTAGATCTCTTGTTATAGTGTTAAAAATCCGGCATGCGAGATTCTCGCAACTTAACAATCGGGATTTGCCAAGACACGAGTAGAATCGTTGATCCTTTTATCATGGACAACGAGATTATTGCGATTTAGATGCTGGCATTATGGGCTGTATTTTAGAATACAGTGTGGGGATATATAAGTAACAAAAGACGAAATGCAATATAATACCTCAAATTTATATGTGTGCAATTAGCAGAAAAGCACGAAAAAAAGCAGAAAAAACAACAAGATATCGGGCTTTGTCCTGGGGAAACCTCCGACCTTCGGATAGTACTTGATAGCTCTGAGGCAATCGAATAAAAAAAACCCCAAAAGTTATTAAATTTATTTGGTCTGAGAAAGATTCGAAGCCGTGACGCACCGATTGATTGAATCTTGCTGTTTTACGCCTCAATCAAGATTATTTATCTATATGGCGGCGTTGCAATGTTTAGTGGGGGAGGAAACCGGGTTCATTACCAAGCGGAAACCCCTGGCCTTCGGAGAGTACCTGGCAACTCTTCAACATACCGCATCGATTGGAGACCTCTGTCTGACTGAGGCACTATCACTCTGCCGACTACGCCACCGAGGCCCCATTTCGCGGTCGGAAGGTCCCGTTGTTCCACTTGGCACCGGAACACTGGCAAACTGTTGCGATAGCTTGGTTTATCTCTGCGTGGAAATATTTTGGATATCCAGCAGAGATACCATCGTCGGATACCCAGGGTTAAATTCTCAACAAGCTCAAAGTGAGCGTGAGCGTAAGTTTTAATCGTGGGTTCCGACGATGCAGAGATACAAGTTTTATGTTTATACTGCTCCACCCAGTTATGTTGGGCAAGATTGAAGCCTGAGCACAAGCTATCTAACAGACACCGTTTAACATCTGTGTTGTATTACACTCGTATTTTTAGACCGGTCTTATCAAATCGCTTTTTGTCCGTGGTCCGTCGTCCGGTGTCTGTAAACTTTTCTTGTGATCGCGATTCCAAGAGAACTACTATTTGGTTCTTCATCAAATGTTACAGACATGTTCCCCTTATGGTCTAGTTGTGCAACATCTATTTTGTTTGCTCATTTGCATATTTTAATTGCCATTTTGTGATTTTTACTTACATATAGTTTGTGATCTAGAAACCATCTAGAAACCATCAGGCCGATCTTGATGAAATGTTTTTGTGTTGGTTCCCCATATGGTCTAGTTGTGCAACATTTATTTTTCTGGGCTCATTTGCATATCAAAATGGCCACTAGGGGACCATTTTGTTTTTCTTCTTTTTATCACTTCTCTCTCTTGTGGTCGCGATTCCAAGAAAACTGCTAGTCGGATCTTCTTTAAATTTCACACACTCGTTTCTCCTATGGTCAAGTGCAAGATTTATTTCTATCCTCTTTTCAAGTCTTTTGCATATCGAAATGGCCGCTAGGCGACCATTTTTGTTTTTCTTCTTTTTATCACTTTTCTCCTCAAGTAATGATAGGATCTTCGTAAAACTTTGTACGCAGGTTAACCCTATGGCCGCGTTGCGTACTATGTACGTTTTTGCTAATTTGCATATTAAAATGGCCGCTAGGCGACCATTTTGTTTTTCTTCTTTTTGTCACTTTTCTTCTGATGGAATGAAAGCTTAGAATTTTTGTAAAAAAATTTACACATGTTAACCCTATGGTCTTGTTGCGCACTATGCAATTTCTGTTCATTTGTATATTCAAAATGGCGGCCACTGGCCATTTTGTGTTTCTTTTTATCACTATTCTCCTAAAGTAATAAAAGGATCTTCGTAAAATTTTGTACGCAGATTAACTCTATGGTCTCGTTGTGCACTATGCATTTTTTTGCTCGTTTGCATATTCAAAATGGCGGCCGGTAGCTATTTCAGTACTTTTTACCTACCTACTCTGTCAATCACGCGGCCCCTACAGATGGATTTTAATAGGCTTCTCAGACAGGACCCAGTTAAAGACAAGCAAGTTATTTTGGCACTGAGGATTAGTTTCGGAGTCCAGAGTAGTGAAAAAAGACATTTATCAGAGCTTTATTGAACCTCAGTATGAAATTGCAATCCTCGGGTCATTTAAAAAGGTATAAAAATCGACAGAATGAAATGAAATACACGGCAACGTAGAATCACAATTTTGCCGATCGAATTTGCGTTCAGGCAGCTATGTAAAGCAAATGACATCGCAACTGTAAATGTTATTTACCAATAAAGTAAACTTAAATGTTTTTATTCAATCCTATATTTATATCAAATCGTACACTAATTTCTGAACGGATCGGGAATTTTTTTGCCATTCATTTTTAAACTGACTTTCGTTATGTTTAAATTTTTACTCATCAGACTAGTGTCGTGATACGTCGCCCATGTTATAAGCGTCAAATTTGGTGTCGGAAGTAAAATAAAAAACACTACGGTTTCTTGAAACAAATAATTGTTCGCACGCATCTTCATGACAGATTCCAGTTTCAATTGACCATTGCACGCATTGCCGAATCCAATCGGCGTGTTTTGCGTCTCTGTATATTGGATTTGGCAATGCTGCAATGCTATTTTCAATTCAGGACTAGCTTCAATATTGCAGCCTCCGCCGTACAATCGCGGTTAGATGATCTTATAGAACCTGCAGAGTGTGAGCTGACAATGCTTCTTGTAATTGTGTAAAATGTATACTTTGTTTTGACGTATGATATTACAGTTACACAATACAATTGTTCATTGCTTTATGAAAAAGATTTTCGCATCTCGAGGCTGTGAGGAAATTATCTAGCATGTTTGATATTTTCTGCCTCTCGTGGCAAGAATCTCACCGTGTGCGCACAACGTGAGCTGCCAGCTGAGCTGAGAGGCGGGATAGTCCAATCGCGTGTGCCGATTAAATCATGTGACCACTTATAATATTACGTAACAGGGGTAGTGACACTTGTGTAGGTCAGTGAACTTGGGTGACCAAGAACTTGCCTCAGCCGAGAGCTCATCGTCTGCGGTGAAACTTACAGCTGCGCCCTCGGCCACGCGTAGCTGGCAGCTCAGCCGGCGCCTGTCGTGTGCGCTAGGCTTTAGCGATCACTGATAAGTAACGTTTTACTGATCAGCTGAGCCTCGGACTAATATATTAGTCCCAGGTTAATCTAACTGAAATTTGAACAACAGGTTCCCGGACAGAGTAGGCCTATGTCCAGTATGAAGGAAGTTTAATGGTAACCTGGCTGATTTCCGACACAGAAAAGAAAATATAGATCATTGCGACATTATAACGCTCTTATTTACGGCGTTTTAACAATTTTAGTCTCCGGCTTATTTCTGTGGTGTCCTTACGGCTAACGCCGTAATTTGTCGGCACTATTAACGGCGTTATAACGTCGTATTTGGCTGACATAATCGCACAGGGATTAGCAATATGAAGTAATGTAACTTATTTCAACTTTAAAGGAGAGGGAAAAGAACGAATAAGTAAATAGTACATGTGCCATATTCCCACTGTACCAAAACTGTATATGTCTACGAAAAACTGAGCAAAAACTGTGTGGCCAAATTGTGTAAAAGAAAGTAGCGAAGCGTTATCAGGGAACGACCTTATTATCATACTCACTCGGCAGCCATCTTCACAACAGAAAATATTTATCTGTCAGGAATATGACATTCACAAATAGAGAACAAAACTATATACACCATTCTTTGTTTATGCATATCTTCGGTCATGAAGAACCTCGAAGCTTCATCAAATTTGGCGGATCGTCGAGAAAGTGTCCCCAGTACTGCAACTTTCAAGAAAGAATAACGAAACTCGTGGGCAGTTTTTTGTAGGATAATTTTTTAGAGCCTATATAATGACCCAAGCCAACTCAATACAAACCGTGGGCGATTCTCCTGCTTGTCTTATTATGTTATTTTTAAGAATTAGGGAAAGCAAAATCTGGAAGTTATTTGCATTTTTATTTGCAGAACAGCACCAGAACGCAATCTAAATCACTTGAGCTTCAGGGCCCACGACGGCCCCCGAACCCTCGCCCAATGCATTGCGATAGTCATCCCCTCATGCTTCAAAAACGTTACAAGGCTTCATCTATAACTTTGGAACATAACGATTTTACTGGTATTTTTTAAGAATTAGGTTAAAGCAAAATCCGAAAATTATATAGCAATTTTACTTGCCGAACAGCCTCAGAACGCTTCTCAGGCAATCTAGAACTCCTGAGCTTCCGGGGCCTGGGCGGACCCTGGACCCTCGCCTATTGGTTTCGGATAGTCACCATGGTGGGTGTATGTGTGGGAAGATCTGTTACGTTTCTACAATCGGAGGGCCTTGGACCCCCACTTTCGTAAAAAGCTGGACCCGCCCTTGTATTCTTGCAGGTTACAGCTATACGATTACCTCGCAAGGGAAGTAATTCACTAATACTTCTTGCTGCCAATTTCTACTTGTGTATGGCGCGCTCCACTGACGGTCGAACGAGAGTTTACCTGGCGTATTCATCTTCAGTTTTCTCTCACACCGTAAACCAGCTGTAAGATTCACATATATGATTACAACGCTCTGGCATGTTTACTGAATCCTTGACCATGAAATCATCACAACAGAGTAAAACAAAAAGAAATATAAACATTTTTTGACAAAAAAAATAACAATACAAGTGTGTTCACAGTTGATTGAAATCATTTCGTGAACAATCTTAAACCTGGGATGAATGTACATTTTAAGTGAAAGTAATTTGCGATCATCTTGGCTTTCAAAGTCCTAAGAATAGCATCTTCAGCCCAATAAATCTCACTGTCAACTGAATTCGATACAACTCAAATCCTCATAAAACGGTTTAGAATTTTATAGAATACATAAATACAATTTATAGGAGTAATTTAATCACCCAGTCAAGACTATTATACTTGAAATGGTATTATATCGCAAAGTCGCATCTGTTTGGTAACGAACAAAGACGTCTAAACCATGTTCGTCTCTATTTCTATTTACTGTCTAAGCAACATAAAAACAGCGCAGATGTTCTGAAAGTTGATATTGTGATTCAGGACCTATATAATGGTTAATGATAGCAGATTGGAATCATGTCCCAAGCTACAGATATATACTATAATTTGAAAATTTATACATCGCTTGACACAAAAGCTCGATTTTCAAACTTTTGAAACAGTTTACAATATACGTCCATACTAAAAAAAACAGGTGGCGCTCTATTAATAGTAAAAATAAAAAGCAAAATATAAAGAAATGTTTGAAACTATCGTTAAACGTGGGTTCCATACTAGCCCGGATATCTGGCAACTATCCCAAATACGGCGATCGAGTGAAAAATCCACTCAGAATTTTTTTCCATTTTTATGAAAATTGTTTGAAGCTGCCAATTATAGAAATAATGAAGTCGTAACAGAATTAACTAATTGTTTGCCATTTTTTTTTATCAAGAAGTACAAAATAAAATCTTTGTGCTGATATCCATCTCTGAAATTTAAGTTATGGTAATTGTTATGAGCAATAAAATCTCGAAAATACACCACTACATCCCGGCTATTTGAATTTTGTCGGTTTGTACGGGTAACTTACTTAAAGTGGCATGAGCTGCCAAAATTCACACTTCTTTCATAATTTCTGATCGTCACGACAGTAAGAGGCTTTGAAGGCTATCGAAAAACTAAATGATTGGCGTTGGAATGAGGAAAATCTATACAGTATGTGGCCTATACGAACCGAAATAGTGTTCGCAAAGTAATAGCCAATAATTTCAACATTCTGTTTTAACATCAATATATCAACATTTTAGCAGCTCATGCCACTTTATGCGATATTTTACGTCAATACTTAGTTCTTCAAGGTACTTCAAACGCTCAACTTGATAATCGACATCTATGAAAAAAATCTAAATTCTAACAGCTGTCAAATATAGGGAAAATTTTGCTGAAACAGCTAGTTTTTTTTAATTTATTTTAAAAAGTGCAAGATGAGAACTTTTTATTGAAACCAATCGCAAAGATGTGTGTTTTATTAAAATCCATCACAAAGAATCGCCCAAGGGAGTGTACAATGAAGTGATTTATAGTTTACACCAGAATATTTAATGCACATTCCCGTTCGATGAATAATGCCCGAGCTGCTAATGCCTTTGAGTTGAAATAAGGTATAATAGGTTATAGCTGGAAGGCTATACAGACGTATGTATACAAGAGATGATTTCACATTATGCGGCACGTAAATGTCTTCAGCCAGGTCATCCAATGGTCTAAACTTTGACAGTGCTTTCAATAATGCTTTAAAATGGGGAAAACAGAATTATAAAGGTAAATTACAAGATTCGATCATTCAGAATTTTTATTCTTTTCTTTCCATCACTAAATCTGTGACTTCTGCTGCCACTACTCAGTTTAGTCCACCATCGTCTCCACAATCCCATCCGTCGGTCAGTCCGATCTCACCGCCAACTCTGCAGTCACAGATTCTTGGACCTGTAACTGTGCCTTCTGTTTCCCGTTTGCCTTTCCTTACTGGGACTCCCTTCCCTTAGCGTAGTGCCTCTGCTCCCTCTTTTACACCCCTCCCCTTCCCAGTTTCTATCCCCTAGAACTAGTACCTCTGTCCCCGTTCGTGCACCCTCTTCCCCAGTTTCTACTAGGGTCTCTTTTCCTTGACTAGTACATCTAGTCCCTCCCCCATCCCCAGTTTTGTCAGTCCACTCCCAAAAGAACGAATAAGTAAATAGTACATGTGCCATATTCCCACTGTACCAAAACTGTATATGTCTACGAAAAACTGAGCAAAAACTGTGTGGCCAAATTGTGTAAAAGAAAGTAGCGAAGCGTTATCAGGGAACGACCTTATTATCATACTCACTCGGCAGCCATCTTCACAACTGAAAATATTTATCTGTCAGGAATATGACATTCACAAATAGAGAACAAAACTATATACACCATTCTTTGTTTATGCATATCAAATTTGGCGGATCGTCGAGAAAGTGTCCCCAGTACTGCAACTTTCAAGAAAGAATAACGAAACTCGTGGGCAGTTTTTTGTAGGATAATTTTTTAGAGCCTATATAATGACCCAAGCCAGCTCAAAACAAACCGTGGGCGATTCTCCTGCTTGTCTTATTATGTTATTTTTAAGAATTAGGGAAAGCAAAATCTGGAAGTTATTTGCATTTTTATTTGCAGAACAGCACCAGAACGCAATCTAAATCACTTGAGCTTCAGGGCCCACGACGGCCCCCGAACCCTCGCCCAATGCATTGCGATAGTCATCCCCTCATGCTTCAAAAACGTTACAAGGCTTCATCTATAACTTTGGAACATAACGATTTTACTGGTATTTTTTAAGAATTAGGTTAAAGCAAAATCCGAAAATTATATAGCAATTTTACTTGCCGAACAGCCTCAGAACGCTTCTCAGGCAATCTAGAACTCCTGAGCTTCCGGGGCCTGGGCGGACCCTGGACCCTCGCCTATTGGTTTCGGATAGTCACCATGGTGGGTGTATGTGTGGGAAGATCTGTTACGTTTCTACAATCGGAGGGCCTTGGACCCCCACTTTCGTAAAAAGCTGGACCCGCCCTTGTATTCTTGCAGGTTACAGCTATACGAGATACGATTACCTCGCAAGGGAAGTAATTCACTAATACTTCTTGCTGCCAATTTCTACTTGTGTATGGCGCGCTCCACTGACGGTCGAACGAGAGTTTACATGGCGTATTCATCTTCAGTTTTCTCTCACACCGTAAACCAGCTGTAAGATTCACATATATGATTACAACGCTCTGGCATGTTTACTGAATCCTTGACCATGAAATCATCACAACAGAGTAAAACAAAAAGAAATATAAACATTTTTTGACAAAAAAAATAACAATACAAGTGTGTTCACAGTTGATTGAAATCATTTCGTGAACGATCTTAAACCTGGGATGAATGTACATTTTAAGTGAAAGTAATTTGCGATCATCTTGGCTTTCAAAGTCCTAAGAATAGCATCTTCAGCCCAATAAATCTCACTGTCAACTGAATTCGATACAACTCAAATCCTCATAAAACGGTTTAGAATTTTATAGAATACATAAATACAATTTATAGGAGTAATTTAATCACCCAGTCAAGACTATTATACTTGAAATGGTATTATATCGCAAAGTCGCATCTGTTTGGTAACGAACAAAGACGTCTAAACCATGTTCGTCTCTATTTCTATTTACTGTCTAAGCAACATAAAAACAGCGCAGATGTTCTGAAAGTTGATATTGTGATTCAGGACCTATATAATGGTTAATGATAGCAGATTGGAATCATGTCCCAAGCTACAGATATATACTATAATTTGAAAATTTATACATCGCTTGACACAAAAGCTCGATTTTCAAACTTTTGAAACAGTTTACAATATACGTCCATACTAAAAAAAACAGGTGGCGCTCTATTAATAGTAAAAATAAAAAGCAAAATATAAAGAAATGTTTGAAACTATCGTTAAACGTGGGTTCCATACTAGCCCGGATATCTGGCAACTATCCCAAATACGGCGATCGAGTGAAAAATCCACTCAGAATTTTTTTCCATTTTTATGAAAATTGTTTGAAGCTGCCAATTATAGAAATAATGAAGTCGTAACAGAATTAACTAATTGTTTGCCATTTTTTTTTATCAAGAAGTACAAAATAAAATCTTTGTGCTGATATCCATCTCTGAAATTTAAGTTATGGTAATTGTTATGAGCAATAAAATCTCGAAAATACACCACTACATCCCGGCTATTTGAATTTTGTCGGTTTGTACGGGTAACTTACTTAAAGTGGCATGAGCTGCCAAAATTCACACTTCTTTCATAATTTCTGATCGTCACGACAGTAAGAGGCTTTGAAGGCTATCGAAAAACTAAATGATTGGCGTTGGAATGAGGAAAATCTATACAGTATGTGGCCTATACGAACCGAAATAGTGTTCGCAAAGTAATAGCCAATAATTTCAACATTCTGTTTTAACATCAATATATCAACATTTTAGCAGCTCATGCCACTTTATGCGATATTTTACGTCAATACTTAGTTCTTCAAGGTACTTCAAACGCTCAACTTGATAATCGACATCTATGAAAAAAATCTAAATTCTAACAGCTGTCAAATATAGGGAAAATTTTGCTGAAACAGCTAGTTTTTTTTAATTTATTTTAAAAAGTGCAAGATGAGAACTTTTTATTGAAACCAATCGCAAAGATGTGTGTTTTATTAAAATCCATCACAAAGAATCGCCCAAGGGAGTGTACAATGAAGTGATTTATAGTTTACACCAGAATATTTAATGCACATTCCCGTTCGATGAATAATGCCCGAGCTGCTAATGCCTTTGAGTTGAAATAAGGTATAATAGGTTATAGCTGGAAGGCTATACAGACGTATGTATACAAGAGATGATTTCACATTATGCGGCACGTAAATGTCTTCAGCCAGGTCATCCAATGGTCTAAACTTTGACAGTGCTTTCAATAATGCTTTAAAATGGGGAAAACAGAATTATAAAGGTAAATTACAAGATTCGATCATTCAGAATTTTTATTCTTTTCTTTCCATCACTAAATCTGTGACTTCTGCTGCCACTACTCAGTTTAGTCCACCATCGTCTCCACAATCCCATCCGTCGGTCAGTCCGATCTCACCGCCAACTCTGCAGTCACAGATTCTTGGACCTGTAACTGTGCCTTCTGTTTCCCGTTTGCCTTTCCTTACTGGGACTCCCTTCCCTTAGCGTAGTGCCTCTGCTCCCTCTTTTACACCCCTCCCCTTCCCAGTTTCTATCCCCTAGAACCAGTACCTCTGTCCCCGTTCGTGCACCCTCTTCCCCAGTTTCTACTAGGGTCTCTTTTCCTTGACTAGTACATCTAGTCCCTCCCCCATCCCCAGTTTTGTCAGTCCACTCCCCTATGAGATATTCAGATGCAGTGAGATCTCATCGGAGGGGTCAGCGCAACCCTCAGAATAACTTAGCTAATTCTAAATTTTGGAAATTTCGGCACACCACCTCTAAATGGCACCTTCCTAATGTTAATAAGAAAGATCTATTGGGGGTTCTAATCTGTCTATACTTAACCTTGACCCCCACCCTGATATGCAGGTAGAATGTTTTTCCCGGTGCAAACTTTAATTCCTTTCGGACGCTAATTCAAAAGTATCAAGGTTCCAAAGCTGAGAAAATTATCTTGAATATTGTCATCAATAACAAAACAACTACTGAGCCAGACATTTTGTTAAACTAGATGTAGAGATCCAGTCATCCACTAAATTACCGGCCAGTGAAGTTTCAAACCTGAACCTATATAACTCTGCTGCTTCCAAGACGAAGAGAGATTATCATACAAAAAAATCCCCCCATTAAAAATTTAAAGTATCCACGGACAAAATTCACTGGACATAAGATACAGCAAATTGCTTGTATTCCCATTGGCTTCAAGCACTAGATTTAAACTAAATTTTGGACAGGGCATGTGCCGCGATACTTTCGGCTAAGGAAGTAATATTGTTAATCTTAGTAAGGAGGAACTCACTGCTGATGATATATCTCTACTGAATAGAGGACTTTCATTTGTGCCTTGCCCCAAATCATTATCTGATAGGGACTTTCCTATTAGTAAATTAGTGCATGTTATGGAGACTCCAGAATTATAGATCTGGCTGATATCAACCGACTATTCGGCTATACGGTTATGACCCAGAAATAAACGTAAGTCGTGAATCTGTATCAAGGAAGTTTGATGTTTTAACTAATCATTGAAACCAACATAACCTTACTCATTCAGAATGTCTAGCCTTAAGTAAGCTAATGGGAACTCCAAACATCGTTATTAAACGTGCTGATAAAGGTTCGGCAACAGTTATTGCTGTCTAGACAGGATTATATTGAAGAGGTAGAGCGGCAGCTAAGCAGCTCCCTTCATTATTTGGCCTGAAAATGTTAGAAAGTTCAATAAAATTCTTATTGGTTTCTTAATGAAAAGCAGTATCGCTATTTGGAGTCTGATCTGATTTCTGATTAGTTCTGATTAGTTCTGATTAGTTCTCTAAAACAGGGTCTTCTATATTCTTCCGAAAATTCACAAACCAATTGAAAAATGGCCCAAGCCTACAATGCCCCCCCCCCCCCCCCCCCACCTGGTTTTCAATTCAATGGGGAGATCTTTCAGCAAATTAAAGGATGTGCTATGGGAAAAGGCTTTAGTCCTAACTTTGCCACTATTTTTATAACTGAGTGGGAGAGCGATATTCTTCACAAATGTCACCAACAACCTTTTATTTACCTTCGGTATCTGGATGACATTTTTATCATTTGGTAACATACGTGAGAAAACCTTCATAGTTTCATTGCTGTTCTTTAGTCTCACGACCTCAACATTAAACTACAGCCTACTATTGATCACACTTCTGTGGATTTTTTGGATGTACATGTAACTATTTACAAGGGCCATACGTATCATACTATACTTTGAGTGTATAAGTGAAAGAAGAAAGACGTGAAAAGATATAGAGTAGCTCATCGTTTCACTCCACAATCAGATATTCACATCTACCCAACAAGAGTAGGCCTACGTGCACTAAATCTTTACAAACCTTTCGTTCTATTACATAAGACTATTTGGGCCCAGCGAGTGGAACAATCAATTTGAAAACATTAATTCTATTTTACTATTCAAGTGTAAATTAAAGGATCGTCTCCTGGGGTAACATGTTGCTGTAGTAAGTAGAAGATTTTTGCTTAAGCGCCACCCCCCCCTTTTTCTCAAAGCATTTACTTTGCTCTTTGGGTGTCTAGATCTCCGTCGAAAACATTATGAAACATGTCTGCATGTGTTTAGTTTGTTAATTACTGATGCGTGGGTGCGTGGGTGTGTGTGCAAATTTATATTTTTGAACACTAAAACACACGGGCACAGGGAAAATCTTCGTCTAAAATAATTGTGTTAAAAAGGGGCATATCATTTAGACGTTTATACCCAATCATAAGTTGTTATAATAAACCACAACCCATGGTATTTCATTAGGTTGACGACATGCAGGAGTTTGGCCTTAGTCAGTAGAATTTTCTGGGAAAGATAATTTGTATGGAAGACGGATGCGGCCATTCGCGCCCACGTGCCGCGCCCTATAAAACACGCGGCTCGAGAACACGAGAATGCGCTATTAGGCCAAAACCGCGCGAGATTACCAACATCTCGCACTTTGTTAATCTCGACCTATCAACAAACAAAAAACACGCGGCTCGAGAACTCGAGATTAGGCACGAGAATACGCGTCTGCATTTCCGCGTGTTCTCTAGTTCTCGCGTGGCGTGTTTTCCAATTTCAAAAAACACGCGGCTCGAGATTAAGAAAACGCGCGGTTTTGCTAATCTCGCGAGTTTTTCCAAAAAAATCGCGCGGTTTTCAAAAAAATCGCGCCATTAGGCTACATTTGGTAAAATGGCATGCTTTCTTAATCTCGTGCCGCGCGTTTTGTAAAACACGCGGCTCGAGATTAAGAAAACGCGCGGTTTTTGCTAATCTCGCGAGTTTTTGCAAAAAAATCGCGCGGTTTTCAAAAAAATCGCGCCATTAGGTTACATTTGGTAAAATGGCGTGCTTTCTTAATCTCGTCCCCCGCGTTTTGTAAAACACGCGGCTCGAGATTAAGAAAACGCGCGTTTTTTGCTAATCTCGCGAGTTTTTGCAAAAAAATCGCGCGGTTTTCAAAAAAATCGCGCCATTAGGTTACATTTGGTAAAATGGCGTGCTTTCTTAATCTCGTGCCGCGCGTTTTGTAAAACACGCGGCTCGAGATTAAGAAAACGCGCGGTTTTTGCTAATCTCGCGAGTTTTTCCAAAAAAATCGCGCGGTTTTCAAAAAAATCGCGCCATTAGGCTACATTTGGTAAAACCGCGCGTTTCTTAATCTCGTGCCGCGCGTTTTGTAAAACACGCGGCTCGAGATTAAGAAACGCGCGGTTTTTGCTAATCTCGCGAGTTTTTGCAAACAAATCGCGCGGTTTTCAAAAAAATCGCGCCATTTGGCTACATTTGGTAAAACCGCGCGTTTCTTAATCTCGTGCCGCGCGTTTTGTCAGTTTTTCATTGCGCAAGACCGGAAGTCTTTTAACATCGTTGAAAGGCTAGAGCGAATTTCTTCCGCACTCGTGAACATGTACTAGATGACCTCACCAAAGGGAAAGATTTTACGAGTGAAACGTCATTTTCCCGACTCTAATAGAGCTTCATGCAGCTATACGCTTACTCTCCACGCAGTGGTGTCTCGACATTATAGTCGCATGTTGTTGGGTTTAAAGGGACTAGTTGCATGTTATTGTTTACATTTCTCATAATGTTTCTACTAATTTGAAAAATAAGACCGATTTAACTTTGGATGAAAGGTAGTAGACTGATTTTCATCCAAAACTGTACAAATTAAAGAGTAATTAGTGGTAATTTCGTGTTACATTGTTAACTGTCTGACGGACGGTCTCGGGTGGATATAAATTGTCTTAGTCTTATCTATAGAATAGACTGCTACTTTTACTGTTGTGTTTTAGGAACCCCGGTAGCTCAGTCGACAGAGCAGTGTAGCGCCGCCTAATGCAAAAAAACTATACTAACTTCTACTTGCAGATAACTTTCCAACATTGCTCTTATTTATGATCACTAAAACACACGGGCACAGGGAAAATCTTCTTGTCTAAATTAACCATGGAGACAAGTTTCTAATTGTGTTAAAAAGATGTATATCATTTAGACCTTTACACCCCATAAATTGTTGTAACAAACCAAACCTATGATATTTCATTAGGTTGACGACTGACAAGAGCTTAGCCTTGGTCAGCAGAATTTCTGGAATCCTTTTGTAACACATTGACAATAACCTTTTTCTAGCAAACAACAAGGTTATAAACTACATCTCATAGCCTACATCCAGCACAAAAAACAAGGTTATAAACTCCCTCTCATAACCTTTTTCTAGCAAACAACAAGGTTATAAACTACATCTCATAACCTACAACCAGCACAAAAAACAAGGTTATAAACTCCCTCTCATAACCTTTTTCTAGCAAACAAGGTTATAAACTACATCTCATAACCTACATCCAGCACAAAAAACAAGGTCATAAACTCCCTCTCATAACCTTTTTCTAGCAAACAACAAGGTTATAAACTACATCTCATAACCTACAACCAGCACAAAAAAACAAGGTTATAAACTCCCTCTCATAACCTTTTTCTAGCAAACAAGGTTATAAACTACATCTCATAACCTACAACCAGCACAAAAAAAAACAAGGTTATAAACTCCATCTACTGATAGTATAGTATCAAAATTGATTGAATATTTGAAATATCTTGCATATAGGCATTAGTCTATAAAATACTGAATATAGAAGAAAACAAATAAACTAAGCGAGAAAAGTAGATTAAATTATAATTAACAGTTTATTAATGTCTTTACTTAAAAAAAAACAAGATTTTGTGCGATTTGAAAAAAGGCACAAATTCTTGCACCGAAATTGGGTCAATCCCGACCCAAGCGTCACTCATACGATGGATGTCATGCATTGATGGTGATAGGCGAATTACTTTTAAACATCGGTTCAAATCGCGCGTCAACTTCTAAATAATTTCTGCCATGTTCCCAAAAAGTGTAAACGCTAAAATGTGCAACATATCCTCTAAATTAACCAGTCAATAGTCTATTAACAAATTTTTTGAAAACTCCACCAAGTAGTGCTTTAGATGCCTTACAAAACTTGAAATGACAAGCATGATACATTTTCCCATAGATTTCGGACTTTGCTCGCCGGCTGTCGAGTTATCCGATTACATCTACGCCAAAATGCCATGAATAAGGCACTCTGCTCGGAACGGAATCTGCTAAGTGTTAGTGGATTAAACTCCTGATAAAACTGAAAATATACCCTTGATTATAACCGCTGAGTGAATAGTTAAATGAACACATCTAATCATATACCTTGAGAAATTATTACACAAAGAGTTCTTATGTTGCATAAGTGCCACTGATTGAAATATTTTTTGCTATTACAATTTACAACCCTTATTGTAATAATTATTACATTGAGATAGTTTTTGCGTTAAGTGCCGTAACACTTCTCTGCCAACTGAGCTAAGACACAAAGGAAACAGTAGCAGTAATATTTCATTCTATATTCTATAGAGTAGGCCTATAGGTAAGTCAATTAAGCCCAACAACATACGACTGGTTATACTCTTGTACAATATATTGTCCTAAAACATCACAGTTTTCTTAATTGCTCATGGTAATAATTACTTAGTAGTATGGCGTACATAATTCATACCAATGGACTCGCCACTAAGCTAAAACCAACCAACATGCGACTGGAATGTTACGACACCACTGTGTGGTTGATTGTTTGGTGTTTTACGCAACGCGTGGGACTGAGTGGGATTCGAACCCGCGACCCGTTGGTGGAAGGCTGTTCGTATTGAGCGTCCAACGCTGTGTGGAGAGTAAACGTATAACCACATGAAGCTCTATCAGAATCGGTAAATGACGTATCACTCGCAACATCGTTCCTTTTGGTGAGGTCATCTAGTACAAGTTCAGGAGTGTGAAGAAATTCGATCTAGCTTTTATTATTCAACAATGCTAGAAGACTTCCGGTCCTGCGCAATGGAAAACTAACGAAACGCGCGGCACGAGATTAACAAAACACGCTATTAGCCAAATGTGGCCTAATGGCGCGATTTTTTTGAAAACCGCGCGATTTTTTTGGAAAAACTCGCGAGATTAGCAAAAACCGCGCGTTTCTTAATCTCGAGCCGCGTGTTTTACAAAACGCGCGGCACGAGATTAAGAAACGCGCGGTTTTACCAAATGTAGCCTAATGGCGCGATTTTTTTGAAAACCGCGCGATTTTTTTGGAAAAACTCGCGAGATTAGCAAAAACCGCGCGTTTTCTTAATCTCGAGCCGCGTGTTTTACAAAACGCGCGGCACGAGATTAAGAAACGCGCGGTTTTACCAAATGTAGCCTAATGGCGCGATTTTTTTGAAAACCGCGCGATTTTTTTGCAAAAACTCGCGAGATTAGCAAAAACCGCGCGTTTTCTTAATCTCGAGCCGCGTGTTTTACAAAACGCGCGGCACGAGATTAAGAAACGCGCGGTTTTACCAAATGTAGCCTAATGGCGCGATTTTTTTGAAAACCGCGCGATTTTTTTGGAAAAACTCGCGAGATTAGCAAAAACCGCGCGTTTTCTTAATCTCGAGCCGCGTGTTTTACAAAACGCGCGGCACGAGATTAAGAAAGCACGCCATTTTACCAAATGTAACCTAATGGCGCGATTTTTTTGAAAACCGCGCGATTTTTTTGCAAAAACTCGCGAGATTAGCAAAAACCGCGCGTTTTCTTAATCTCGAGCCGCGTGTTTTACAAAACGCGCGGCACGAGATTAAGAAAGCACGCCATTTTACCAAATGTAGCCTAATGGCGCGATTTTTTTGAAAACCGCGCGATTTTTTTTGAAAAACTCGCGAGATTAGCAAAACCGCGCGTTTTCTTAATCTCGAGCCGCGTGTTTTTTTAAATTGGAAAACACGCCACGCGAGAACTAGAGAACAAGCGGAAATGCAGACGCGTATTCTCGTGCCTAATCTCGGGCCGCATCCGTCTTCCATAAATTTGGCAACAAATCATCAGTATTTTTGTTAAACCTAACACGCCGATTTGCTATAGGTTTTAGATAGTAATGAATTTGCTGTGGTATTCTTTAACGTCCTAGGGGCATTTGAGGCTTGGGTAATTTTTCAATGGGTTTGTGTGCAAATTTATAGATATGTTCGTGGATATAGAGATGTTTACTAACTTTTTCTTTTTGTATGTTTTTTGTCCATTCGATGTTTTTGTAAAAAATAAAAGAAAAACCTGTCTATACTACTTATAAGTTCCACCGTTCACGCCTTTCTACAATAACTTTAACTATTATAAGGGATAGATGAAGTTTGTATGATTTTATTCCCGCCATTTTGTATATTATTTATAAATTTTTGTTTTTCTTGTACAGTTATAAATGGTGAATAAATCTAATCCAATCAGAAGAAACATTGTCAGAAGAAGAAAAAAAAAACACACATCAAGAATAAGAAATACCTGACACAAAAATGAATAATTAATTTGATTTGATTCTTTGAAAATAGTACTGATTAGCCAAGAAATCTAGTCTGTGTGTTTTTTCTTTATTTCTAAATTACGTCAGGGAGTATGAGCTGCCGTTTATGACATTATTGTATACATGGCAACACTTCCACGTAAGGCGATCGAGTGAAAAATCCACTCAGAAATTGTTCAATTTTTATTTGGTCTGATTATTAGAACAATACAGAGGGATCGATCTCCGATGAAAGGCTGCAAGTCAACTTTCAGCCAAAATGAACATTTAACGAGTTATTTAAGCAGTCCTGTGTTGCTATTGTTTTCTGTCTGACAGTCAATAAACAAACAGCCGAAAGTAGACCACACCCGCAGTCTTAAAGGGCTTTACTGCGCACTCGATTTTCTTTTTACCACCACAAAGCATAATATAAGGGTTCTTTATGGATTGCAACTTCTTCTTTATTGTAAGCACAACAAAGCAGACATTGTAATCCTCAAATGAAACACCCTATCCAGTGGTCCATGGGGGCTGGGAAAGTCACCAATGGCCATCTGGAAACTTCATCTTTATATAAACAACAGTCAAATGGCACACATTTTAACGATATTCGTTCCGGACATTTCCCTTTATAGACATCGATGGATCTGGGGTTGCGATCCCACTCAAATCAAATTAAACATTTCTGAGTGTGTTTATCACCCTGTCACCCTATGTGAAAGAGTTCCCAGATACCGTTAGAAGGCCGTTTTCTGGGCAAAGAGCCTGTTCCTTCACCACTAAGCCTGTCAACTCCGCAATATAAATGAAATAATCTTGAGTGCGTCGCTAAACATTAGTCAATCACTTTTAGGAATAGTTTCAGTACTTTTTTAAAATATTTCTTAATTATATATGATTTAAAAACAAAGGCGTATGAATTTTGTCACATTTCAGTTTAGTTGTATCGCTTTATTATGACATAAGAGCGACAAATATTTCGTCTCTAATTGAAACCATTAAAAACATAAACAATACAACACATTGCCCGAATAATTTTTACCCTATGTTTTGATTAATATGACAAACAAATGTGGTATTTGGCCAGGGTAAACACATTTTATGGTATTCTTATATGGGAAAAGAGGACCCGCTAAAACGGATCGCGAATTGTAAGGTTTGAACATATAAAGCCAAATTAGATTTCCTTCTTTCTGAAATTCGCTGCTACGTCGTGGTCGTATAATTCTGGTATTTTCTCGGGCTGTTCCTCGAAGACGTAATCCATGATTTCCTTAACGAATTCGTTTCGGCTTATTGTACCATTCCCGTCCAAGTCCATCTGCTTGAATATATGCTCGATGTAATCCCGGTTGTACACGTTAAAGCTGTTTTGGTAGACCGTATACTCCGCGAGAGTGATCTCGTTGTTGCCGTCCGAATCAATGGCATCGAAACTGAGGTTACAATATTTTTCGATTTTATCTCGGAAGTTTTTGAGGTCGTTTTGATACAGCCACCAATAATTGTCCACGAGTTCCTGTTCAGTTATTTGAGGCTTGTAACTGGTCGGATGGAACGTATCCCAAATCAACTTGGTAATTTCTAGAGCTGGTTTCGCCCTTTCGCCATAAATTTTTACAAAATGCTCTGAGTAACCAACGTAGTCCTGTTCAGTGACTATACCGTCATTGTCGGTGTCACGATAATGAAACAACTTCCTCCATTTCCGGTCCAAATGTTTGGGTGCGGACATTTTCTGTAATGATGAAAACAAATGAGATTATATAAACCCATATCAATATTGAAATGGATGTACAATATAATTAATTAAGATGCCCTTGATACTTCCATAGATTGCTGCTTCCAACCCACTCAATCAATCAATAGAGAAAATGTGAAAATTTCTTAGTTGTTTTAACAATGTGGACGCGGCCGCAAGGAGCGATAAAAATGTCGTGCTTACTGCATAATAACAACTGAAGTTCGAACATATATACGGATCAATGGCGTCGGTGGTCCAGTGATCAGGAAATGTTAGTACACATTCATTAGACAAGAATAATTTTGTAAATTAATTTATTAAGAGTGTCTGATTTGTAAAATCGATCCCAGACCCCAGCTAGACGTATTTGGCGTCGCGCTACGCCAGCCCGCCCGTCCTCTAACACACCACACATGCTCTAGTCCCCCGTCACATGTGCCCAGTCAACCCCAAAACCCTCACCAACCAGACATTCCATCGATGCGGCGCGGGTTCGAATCACGCTCAGACCCAATAAAAATGGAAAAATTTGTGAGTGGATTTTTCACCCGGTCGCCGTATGTGGAAGAGTTGCCAGGTACTCGCCGAAGGTCGGGGGTTTCCTCCGGGCAATGAACCCGGTCTCCTGCCCCAGTATAAACCTGGCAATTCCATACAGGTGAAATTATCTTGAGTGATGCGTAAAACATCAATCAATCAATAAATCAATCAATCAACCGATCGACCAAAAACCCCAGTAACTTTTATGTCGGATTAAACTAACTCTAAGGTCTTTATGTTTTTCGTTTTACAAGCTTTTTGTGTCTCCCAAATGAAACCATTCCTCACTTTTCTCAGTTTAGAAATATGACTTGTGTTAGGCGAAATAATAAATCGTTTTAGACGTCTTTGTATTTGCTCGTAGTTTTTATAAGCCACAAAAAAAAATCCTCAAATATACTCATAAATCCCGGCTCATCAAATTTTGTTTGTTATTTGTACACATCTGTGGGTCGGACGGGCTTGGTTTGACTGATATTTTTTTATTTCAACGTCTAGGCAAGTTCAATCACAGATTTGTCGTATCGACTTGTAGCGTGCGATTCAAATGTATGCATTGGATTGGTTGACAAATCTTAGCGACCAATTAAAAGCATCCATTTTAATCGCATCCTACAAGTCGGTACGACAAATCGCACAGTGAGAACGTAGTTTTTCAAGGTCGGAGTTCAATCTTACTCACATGATTGAGTAACAGGGTGAAGAGAAATTTGAGACCGCGCATGCCAAGGTTCCAATGTAAATGAAATAGAGGATGAATTTCATTTTATATCTATATGCAACAAATATCAAGCACTGTGTGAAAAATATGTCCATAAATATCACAAGAGAAAGCCAAATTTTTTCAAACTTATTTAACTTTTAAGTGTTTGCAATCAGATCACTCTCAGAAAGTTAGATAAATTACATTTGTATGTACAAGTATGTATAGCCGATAAGTCTATAAAGCTATTATTATTATTCCTGGAATGGTATATACAAAAGTACCAATGGCATGTCAGGCTCCGATTCTCTCCTTCATACCAGCTAATCGTCGTAAACCTGACAACAACGCTTAAAGTGGCATGAGCTGCCAAAATGTGGATATTTTGACGTCAAAACAGAATGTTGAAATTATTGGCTATTTTTCTCAAGACGTATAATTCAGAAGCTTTTTGGTGCTTCTAGTCTCCAGAATGTACGATTAAGCATTGTTTTGAACTAACTTTGGCTTAGAACGAATGAATGGTCGTCCCGGTTATTTAAATTTTGTTTACTTTTCGAACACTATTCTGGTTCGTATAGGCCACATACTGTATGGATTTTCCTCATTCCAACGCCAATCACTTTGTTTCTCGATGGCCTGTAAAGCCTCTTACTGTTGTGACGATCAGAAATTATGAAAAAAAAAATGTGAATTTTGGCAGCTCATGCCACTTTAAAAGTATATGAATTGTAATCGATATTTTAAACATCGAACTGATCAATAAAATCAATCATGAACTGAAGCTAGGGATTTTAAAACTTTCTCCACTCACCTTAATAATGATCTACACTTTTCTATCGCTCTCTTTATCCCGGTATTATAATTCGTTTTGACTTCAATTTTACATTTACATAGTCTATATAGTCTATTTTGACCAATCAAAAGGCGGACTTTATTTTTTATTTTTTGGTAACAACTGGACCTGCTGCTATGTTTATTGTGCTATGCTGTTTTAAAACTCGGATTGAGTCGCGTTCAACGATATAAATAGAGGTTAAATTCACTTATTTTTCTGCTCTGACATTTTTTGTATCCTCACCGATAAGTCGGGAGATCTATAGATTCGTGCCCTCTGGAGTGTGACGATTCAAGGCCATTCATCTTTACACGTCTCAATAAATAAAGTTTATAAGTCTATATGCACTGGACTAGTAACCTAAATGTTTGCGTTGATAAAAAAAGACATTTTTTTTTCCAGCAATATATAGTTAAGCCAGTAACCTAGCCGATTAATCAATCAATCAATCTATCAATCAATCGTTCAATTGATAGAATAATGACTCCCCCTCCCTAATTAAAAAAAAACAACAAACAAAACAAAGCAGTGCTTCGTTTCATTAAGTTGACTCCTTTGCTTTTTTAGTAAATGATGGATTGATTCTCCCTTCGTTTATACCATGTCCTCTTAACTATACTAAACCAAGTCTGGTTTCATATTTTTCGGAATGAGTGGACTTCAACCGTAAAACCAGTGGTGCTAAAAAAAGAAACCCTTGTCTCAGCTGCTCATGTAACTTATATATGTGAAACTGAGCTACATGTCCGTAGGAAATCTAAAACAGATATACTCCATAATACCCGAATCGAGACGTCCAGAATCTAGCTGCCCCTGATTAAAAGCTACCTTGGAATCGTAATCTACTCGACCAAATCCCAATACCGAAAGTGTGAAAACCCAGACCTTGTGGCAACCACGCTACGTTGCGTCGGTCGGATAAACGTGGACGTACAAAACATTCTTACGTTCCGAACTGTTTTAAACTCTTTTAACGTCTGTAACATTATTATTAGAGATAACTTTAGGGCTCAACACAAAGTACAAATATATTTCGCTTCTCGAGCCTTTCGTTAGTTCTCATTAGAATAGCTATATTTTTGTAGGTTTGTATTTAAACGACCCAAAAGGTTGGTCGAAATCATTGCTCAACGCCCCCCGTCGGTTTTATATTTTGTTTATTTTCATTTAACGACATAAAAAACTGTTTCAAACCCTATTTTGGTTCATAGAAAATATGAAAAAGTAAAACATTTGGCATCTCATCCGATGAAACATAGGGCCATTCTAGATGTTCATATTCGGTCGACGAGGGCCTCCGTGGCTCACTAGGTAGAGCGTTGGACTCAATCCAAACAGCCTTCCACCAATGGATCGCGGGTTCGAATTCCACTCAGTCCAAAAAATTGGAAAATTTTCTGACTGGAGGTTCACTCTAACGACCTGTGTGGGATGGTTGCAAGTTACCAGCGGAAGGTCGTGGGTTTCCTTCGGGCACAGAGCCCGGTTTCCTCCCACAATAAAACTGGCAACGCCGCCATATAAGTGAAATAATCTTGAGCGCGGCGTAAAACACCAAACAATCAATCTTGAATGATTGGATCGAGCATTATTATCCAGGAATAGTGCATTAGTGGCTAATGGGTGTCACATGCTTTGGAGTTTCAGGTCCCTGTTTCACAGAGCGGCGTAGCGTAAGTTTTTACGTAACTCCCATGGCAACCCATATTATATTTAGGAACACACGGGCACAGGGAAAATCTTCTTGTCTAAAATAACCATGAAGACAAGTTTCTAATTGTGTTAAAAAGAGACTTATCATTTTGACCTTTATTCCCTTACGTTACGCCAAAAATACATCGACGCCGTTTCGTGAAACAGACTCCAGTGTTGTGGGCTATCGTGTAAAAACATAATGAATTCAAACCTAGATCCGGATAAAATAACTACCCTCAAGATCAGCTTTGAATTACTTAGATTTTGTAATATCCCAATAGTTGACTTTTAGGAGTGGAACACTTATTCTTCATAATAAATAAAGAAAGATATTAACAAAAAATAAATAAAGATAAAATGAAGAAAGCATATTCAAATGGTTTATGAACTTTCAAATATGTGAATAATGTTGATTTGTTTTCTTCAAATAGTTCCCTTGAACAAAACCACTAAAATGTACTGTAATTTGGTCCTTTATTAGCCCACATCTTTCACTTAAACGTCAATCCTTTACTTTTTCGTGTTACTTAAAAAAATCCGATAAAACAAAGAGAATTCCGACCTAGAAATTTTGCAGCCTGTTTTAAAAATACGCACAGTATGCACGCACAACTATTTCAGAGCACATAGCTATCTGAAAGAATATTTTATGGACTGCTAAAATAGGTGGTTGAGATATTAGCTCGTCTCTTTACATTCAATAATAAAGGCACAGGAAGCCAGTTTCATATTCAGTTTTGTATTCTATTTTCGTTTGAATATCAAACTGGACTGTGAAGTTGGCTGCAAGTTCCTGGTTCATTATTCAGTTCTGCTGAATATTAAACTACAGTGTGAAGTTGGCTCCCAGTTCACGGTTCGTTATTCACTATATCGTTGAATATCAAACTGGACTATGAAGTTGGCTCCCAGTTCACGGTTCATTATTCATTTCGAATATCGATCCGTGAACTGTGAACTGGGAGCTAACTTCACTAACATGTGGTTGAGTGTCATTTTAGTTACTTGAATTTTTAAATGCTGAGGAAGTTGACATTTGATTATAAATGCAGTTAATTGTGTTGACCGGTCCAGTGACTTTTACCTGTCCATTGGCTGGGCAGATTTGCTGTTCGAGAAATTATCTTCTGCAGGGCTGATCGACGGATTAATATTTTACACCGCCCTCAAGTTTATTTCACGTATATGTTTAACAAGAGAGGAAACCTGGATATCAACATGAAGAAAACTATCGACTTTCAACATAGGGCGATAGAGTGAAAACATGCACCTCTAAAGGTACACTCGCCGCTAAAAACCAAACTACTGTTTACATTAAAATAACTAAAAAAAAATTTTTTTTTTCTAGACAGACGGAGAAAGAAAGTTTCTATTGTTGCTAAAATATTAGATTTTTAGTATAATTTAGTATTTTTGATTTAAAATAATGGGATTGATGGATACAGGTCACAGTTTGTCACTTCCGGAAATTCCTAGGGACGAAAGAAGTTCCAGATATTTTTGTGTGTTTTTTTTATTATTTTTTCCTGGCCCCCTGCATTTTTTTCTGGGCATTTTTGTAGTTTTTATGAAAGGACAGGGGTTGAGTTACTGTCTGGAAATGATTTTAGAAGTGGAATGGGACCAGTTCAGGTGGTGGAGATCTGGTAGTTGGGGGTGCTTTGGTCTCTTTACATGCGGCGGAATATGTGCAAAGAGACCCCTATCAGCTGATTCTACTCGTATCTCAAAATTTCTACCTTCAACCTATGAACAAATTGTGCTTAAAATACTGCCAAAGGACTGTTCAAGGCCCCCACCGAAGGATTTGGTTCAACGAAAGTTAGGGAAGGTGCTGTGAGAGCAGACATTAACATTACCGCAAATGGGAAATGAAGGAAAATGAAACTGTGACCTGCTGCCTGTATATCATGAGAACCCGCAATGTGAACAAATTCCGGACATGCGCATTGGCACAGGCGCCATAATGATTTGAACCGTATACATGAGAGCTTACTGAGAGTGCAACTTCGCGGGTCTGTAAATATAGACAAAACATTTGGTTTGACGGACATAAAACGGCTGATATTTAAAATTAAAAAAAGAGAGAGAAAAGCTGAGAGAAATCCATTCTCTGGATAAGTTGAGTTTGGGTTTGAGCGAGATTCTCGCACCTTTGGGTTGCTGAAATTCTAGCGATCTCGATATTTGCAATGTATATATGCATACAAATATATACATAACATACCGTAAAGGTACACTAAAAAGTAGACTATTTTAGGGACCTTATCTGAGAAATATATACAGACGAAGGATTTGGACTTGAAAAAATCTGTCGATAAAAAGAAAAATACCAAGAATGAGTGACATTCCGCAGTGGAAGTATTTGATCAGTCGGTTGGTATCCCGGGTCATGTATGCATTCTGAGTATGCTTTTACGCATTTAAAATTTTATAATATTCAGTATATGCTCCACATTTAATTTAAATGGTTTTGTTCAGCGCGTAAATTCTTTTTTTTTCACAAATGCCAAACTGTTAATAAGCCTAATGATGATTAAAGATAACGATATGGGTCAGGACTCGGGTCAACGCTCTTTATAGACCATGAGTAAAGAAAAGAAACTATAATTTTAAATATTAGGTCAGTCATATGAAACTAAAAATAAATCTAATTAAAGAAATGAGAAAAAAAAAACTATTTGGTAAGTTTGATTTATTTTTAGCTTCATATGACAAACCGAACATTTTATGAACACTTTTTGTTGGTATTGTGAGACAAAAATTACAGATTTTAAAAAAAAATCTCCCATTTTACTGTCGTACAAACCAGGCTATAATAATAAAACGCAGTATTGCTCTTTGGAATCTGACCTTAATTCTAAAAACAAGGTTCTCTATATTTCGAAAATATACATGATTTTGGTAGTGAATGTTAAATAATATCACAGCCAATTGATTACTTTCTAAAACCTATAGCAAATCGGCGTGTTTGATAGCTTTACCAAAAATGCTGATGATTTGTTAACAAATTATCTTTTCCAGAAAATTCTACTGACTTAGGCCAAACTCCTGCGTGTCGTCAACCTAATGAAATGTCATGGGTTGGGGTTTATTATAACAACTTATGATTGGGTATACAGGTCTAAATGATATGCCCATTTTTAACATAAATAGAAACTTGTCTCCATCGTTTAGACCAAAAGATTTTCCCAGCGCTCGTGTGTTCCAGTGTTTAAAACTATATATATTCTGAAAAGATTTTCCTTTCTCCGATAGACCTTTTTACAACTAGTATACGTTTTTTTTTTAATATTTACATCTAACTTTAGACCAATCTAAAATTAGAAGTCACCTTTATAGTCCTAAAATTCAGATGTAACATCTAAGACCTAAAGTAGCCATTTTAATTGGGAAAATCCATTTGACTTGGGTTGGAGAGTTCACACTCGAAATCAATTGATCATGTAATTTTTAATCATTCGACAAAACAGGATCATGAAATTCAACCTGGTTTTTGTTCGCATTTACCCGTATTGGAAAGGCCACAGTGGAGCATATGACAGTAGTTCAATGTGACTTGGGTCGGCAGGGAGCGTCGTCATATTGCCTAATGTCGTTAAAATGACACAATTTCCGAAATTGATCTCCGTTTTCGTTACTTGATTAACACTTTCTTTAATTCAAGGTATATATTTACGCAAAGCGCGATAACGGGATGACGGGATTGCTATTTTTCTGATAGTTTCTAAAAATGTAACCCAAGCTGGCATGTGAAAATCTCTGCGCCATGTCGTGTAAAGGCGTACGAGATCTACATGTATCTTGACAACGTATGAAGGAGATCTCACAAGGGTACGATTGCCATCTTGGTGAAAGATAACACCGAGGTAGCAGCAATGAGAAGCTATTTCAAGCACTTTTTTCCGTACATAAACTGTAGATGGTGTTTGTCGGTTTTTTTCGGGAGTTGAAAACAATGATTTTTGTTGTCCAAGTTAGTCTGCAGGTCTAAAGGGCTAGATCCCATCAGTATGAGATCATCGGCAAATAGCATATGGGAAACGGCTTGACCATGTAATTGCAGAACGCAGGCGTTAGATAGGTAATGGCGGAGTTCATTCAGGTATACATTAAATAAAATAGGGCTACATACACGACCTTGTCTCACTCCTATTTCTGATTTAATTGGACGGGAAACCCCTGCGCTAGTTTTGATATCGTATGTATTATATGAATACATATTTTGGAGTATTCTGAAAATTAGACCATTAATTTTGTGTTTCAATAATTAATACACTGTTGGCCATGAAGTTGGAATAAATCATTTTAATATCTGACTGTGGAATTATTTCAACAGTATGAGTTATTGAATGCACAGATTGGGCATAGATATCCACATAACTTGATAGATTGGCCTTTTCTGCACATATTACCGTATATTATGAAGCAAAGAACCGTTTATGAAATGTACAATGGGCCTAAAAGAGAAAAATGGGCTCAATGAGAGAATAATTGAGGACTTTATTGTAATCCCTCGTGAAGTTAATTTTGACAAACATCAACTTATCAGTGGAATTCAAACTCAAGAATTGTAAGGACACAGTCTTTTTAAAGTGATCCAGTGACTAATATCGAGTATGACCACCCCCTGGCCCGAATCAGGACGCCAAGGCGCCGTGGCATACTGTCCACAAGGTTGTTGATGCTTTCAATGGGCAAAGCGTCCCACTCATTAGTCAGTGCTTGGGCTAATTCTTGCACATTTTCAGGAATGTTCTCCCTCTCATTGATGGCTCACCCTAAAGCATCCCAGGCATGTTCGATTGGGTTCATATCAGGGGAACACGACGGCCACTGTAATTGGCCACCCCTTCTGCCCCAAGGAATGCTCGTACTGCAGCGGCCCTAGGTGTGAGGTGTAGCGTTGTCGTCTTGTAAACGAAAATTGTCTCCGTAAGCCATTCGTCCATGTGGAAGAAAATGGTTTTCAAGAATATCAACATAGACGATGGCGTTGACGTTTTCACCAGGCACCACCAAAGGCGTTTTTCCACCATAATGTATTCCAGCCCAAACCGCCTTGAGTCATTTCTTGCACACAATCATCTCTGAGGTTCTCCCCACGTAATCTACGGACCCTTTGCCTCCCCTCTACATGTTTCAGACAGAAGCGACTCTCGTCCGTAAAGATCACATGTCGCCAATGTCCGAGCTGCAATCCCCTGTGCTCCCTAGCCCAGCGAAATCTACGAACTCTGTGATGAACCATTAGGCGTGGGCATTTGGTCATTCGCCTTGCTCGGTAACCATGGTTTAGCAACCTCCGATACACGGTTGTGCGTGAAACATGGATTCCATAGTGTCGTCGCCACAAACGACGAAGATGGCTCGTTGACTTTTTCCGGTTCCTGCGGCAAAGGTTAAGCAGTCGACGATCATCCAGTACGGTAGTCAATCGTGGCCGTCCTGGAGATTGACGTGGACGCAAATCACCCACCTCTCGATGGCGTCTGAGGATTTTACTGACTGCACTCTGCGATATGCCTGTAAAATTGGCGATATCAGATTGTTTGTAGCCTTCCCGTCGGAGCGCAACCACTCTTTGGCGTATTATCATCGGAGTTGCACGAGGCATAGTCGAAATTCCTACTGCGTCACATTTTGTTGCATAGCTGAAGCGACAACTCAATATAATCAAGTTAGTTCCAGGTCGCCTTGGCGCACGAAAACTGGGATAATGTCATACATATTTCTTTTATTGCTACCAGCAGAGCGTCATGTTATATAATTCCCATATTTGCATACAAATAGATTTCGCCAAGGTAACAGAGACGCATTATGGATATATTCGTGTCGGCTTATATTATTTGTGTCATGATCAATAATATTAAACTTGTAGGATAGATAGGAAAATATTTTATTCCAACATTATGGCCAACAGTGTAGTATAGCCCAGGTCTCCATACATTGTCAAAGGCCTTAGAAAAGTCAACAAAACAGGCGTAGAATTTTGCTTTCTTAGATTTATAGTAAAGTGCTGAGGATAAATATATTATCTGTTGGCCTGTGTTCTTTTCTAAAGCCACATTGTGCCCCGTGTAGCAAGTCGTTTCTTTCAAGGTAGTTAACAATTCGCATATTAAGGATACTGATAAATAGTTTTCCTAAGGAAAGATAACTGGTATATACCAACCCGTGTTCAAAGTGCTATTAGAAGGAACAGATCAACAACTGACAACATTGTATTTTGGAAAACACAATAAGGCCATCACTTGATAACTGACAGATAACTGGCTTGACAACTGGTTGATAACTTCCTGATAACTGGCTGATCACTGACTGATAAATGGCTTGGTAACTGGCTGAAAACTTAAAGAAACCTTACTGATAACTGGCTTGATAACTGGCTTGATAACTGGCTTGATAACTGGCTTGATAACTGACTTGATAACTGGCTTGATAACTGGCTTGATAACTGGCTTGATAACTGACTGATAACTGACTGATAACTGGTTGATAAATGGCTTGATACCTGACTGATTACTGACTGATAAATGGCTTGGTAACTGGCTGAAAATTTACTGAAAACTGGCTCGATAACTGGCTTGATAACTGACTTGATAACTGACTTGATAACTGACTGATAACTGGCTGATAACTGGCTTGATAGCTGGCTTGATAACTGGCTTGATAACTGGTTGATAAGTGGTTTGATAACTGGCTGATAACTGGCTTTATAACTGACTTGATGTACTGGCTGTCTTTCTAGATATGATGTGAAGTCCGGGTTTAAAGACGAGAAAGTCCTAGGTACCAATGGTAAGATGCTAGGTTGGGTTGAGAGTTTTCTCTCTCGGGGTGTTAAAGTAACACTTTGTACAGGTTTTCAGATTATTTGCGTATTGAAAACGGTACGCCCAAGGAAAGCGTGTTGCCACCTACACTGTTTAATTCGGTAATCAATGATTTACCTGAGGTTATTAACCCAAAAGTTAGCTGTTCACGGTTTGCCGATGATAAAACTTTGTGGTTTGCATCAAACATTTGAATTCAGCGAGAGATCACATTCAGAAAGCCTTATGTGATATCATGAATTGGAGTAAGTGTTGAGGGTTTAAGTTCTCAGCCACGGCTTTTTATACGGCAAATCACCGTATTTTTGGGCTGAATAAAAATGGCGTCGAAAGTAAATATCAAAATGTTTTACTACAGACGAAAAAAGGAAATAAAAATAATTATAAATTGATTAAATGCTAATATCATTTAGAAAAATATTTGTTTAAATAATATATTTAGCCCGGTAAAGCACATGTTGTGTAACACAAAGAAGAGACGCAGTTTCGGTGCATTTCAGGAATCCTCCAATACCTCAATTATAAAACTGATCGAGCCTGAAAGTTAACAAACAGAGTATTTCGTCCCCTTGCATTATCACGAGGACACTTTCGATGGGCCCTGAAGAGGATATGGAAATTGTACGTTACACGGCTACCTTTTTAGTCGCCACATTCAAAATACAGTCTGCGCTTTTTATACGGTAAATATCACCGTATTATGGGGTTGAATAAAAATGGCGTCGAAAGTAAATATTTAAATGTTTTACTACAGACGAAAAAAGAAAGTAAAAATAATTAAAAGTTTTTTTAAATGCTAATATCATTTAGAAAGATATTTGTTTATATATATTATTTAGCCCGGTAAACCACATGTTGTAGACAGACGCAGTTTCGGTACATATCAGGAATCCTCCAATGCTTCCATTATATAACTGATCGAGGCTGAAAGTTAACAAACCGAGTGTTTCGGTCCCTTACATTATCACGGGGACACTTTTCTGGGGCCCTCAAGAGGATTTGGGAATTGTACACTTCATGGCTACCTATTTGGTCGCCATATTCAAAATGCCCTGCAGTCTATCAGAGGGTATTTCACGTACGTACATGTAAATCCCCGAAGTTTCAGAGTGAGTATGTGCTGCCCTTCCAATCTGAAACTTTGGAGATCCACGTGCGTGTCAAAGCGGACCGGTAGCGAGCGAAGATAGCCCACGTGTGTTCCAACTGCTGCCCTTCGTCTCGGTAATAATAACTTGAAACAACCCTTTTGTCAGTCCTTCAAAATTTCTGTAATAAAGGGCCATTGCACATCAGACAGCAACACAGGGTATAGCTGCACTCGTGTGTCTCTATCCTGGTTTACTTACTTTGTCGGTCAGGTAGAGTCACACATTAAACCGCCATTATAAGGGTGAGATAACTCATGTAACCTCATTAGGCCAATTTTTATGCTATGCTTTACAAAGAGCGATTTAACAGTTTAACAACGGATTTCGAAGAAATCAACTGGTTCAGTGAAAAGAGGAATGTTTCAAAGATATAATAGGCGGTAATAGCTGAAAGGTAGTTGAGATTAAGGATAGTTAAGACTTAGATTAAATCTGAAATCCGAAGTCCTTCCAAATAATTCATTTAAAAGCCGTAACTACAATGTACACAGGGTACTGAAATAAACATTACGATTCCCAGTCCCCACAATTAGATTGTGCTCACAAGATCACATTATAATGTAACTGGTCACAACACTTGAACATTTGCGCATATGCCTTTGAATATTACGTCCCTGAAAAAACAGCTGCGGCATTTTATTGTTCCGAGGTTGAAGTTTGTAAAGTTATAAGGCATTAATATAAGTTTAGACTGGGTCCCAAGTCCCGCCGATATTCTGGATAATGCATCAGCTGCCCAGTATGCAAAATCTGGACTCATTTTGAGTTCTATATCCAATGAGGTTTCTATTTCTGTTGAAGAAAGAATTGGCTCTGGCGGTCGCCTGTACTTTTTAGGTAAAGACACCAAAAATAGGTCAACCCCAACAGTTAAGTGACTGATTGTTTCTTTGTGACTATTCTTAACATTATACAGGTAGACTTTATCAGTAAAGGTCATCCGCATCCTCCGGCCATGACCATCCCTTAAGTCAATTCAGTACAATATTAATGAGACTTTAAAACGACATGAGCTGCCGGGTTTACGGTATTTTCGGAATAAGGGAGGGGGCTGGGCCTGAATCGGCAGAGTGACAATGTCTCAGCCCAATAGGCCTACCGATCATTTAAGTCGTTCACTCGGATCCTACTGAAAGATTCTACCAATCGAGATCTAGCGCTATTCTACGTGATCTGTCTTAGACATGGCCGATTGTATTCTCGCGAGATATTCTTTAGACGTGTAGACCGTGTACGCCTTTATACGACAGAGCCCAGGAATGTTCACATGCCAGCTTGGATAAGATTTTTAGAAGCTTTCAGAAAAATATAACAATTCTGACATCCCCCTTATATGTGGATATTTACTTGGAAGGAAAATGTTAAACAAGTACTGAAAACGGAGAGTTAATTTCCCAAAGTAGTCCCCCATTTTGTGCGAAATCCGGCAAGATGGCGCATGTAACTTACGATATCCTTAACCAATTGTAGGAATAGAATAATTTGTAAGGGTATATGAGAGAGGTGAATAAAAATTGTTTATAATTCGGAGTTACTATCTTCTATAGTATTTGAAAATAAAGCGCTTAATTCGGATTTACTATAACTCTGAATTCGCTGCAAATTCGGAGTTACAAAGTCCCTATTAGCTAATTCAGACTTATTAAGTCCAAATTGGCTGCTAATTCGATTTACTAAGTCCTAATCTAGAGTTAGTAACTCTGAATTAGCTAATTTGGACTTAATATATCTGAACTACCTATTTGAGAGGTAACTTTTCTGGTCGGTAGTAATTAGGGTGATATCTAATTTCAGGTAGAGACATGGTCCCCGTTATTCTGATTGTCATATTTATACATTATCGCGCATACACTGTAGTTAAAGTGGCATGAGCTGCCGAAATGTTGATATTTTGACGTTGAAACAGAATGTTGAAATTATCGGCTATTTTTCCCCAAGACGTATAATTCAGAAGCTTTTTAGTGCTTCTAGTCTCGAGAATGTATGATAAAGTATTGTTTTGAACTAACTTTGGCTTAGAATGAATGAATGGTCGTCCCGGTTATTTAAATTTTGTTTACATTTCGAACACATTTTCGGTTCGTATAGGCCACATACCGTATGGATTTTTCGCATTCCAACGCTAATCATATACTTTTTCGATGGCCTTCAAAGCCTCTTACTGTCGTGACGATCAGAAATTATGAAAAAAAAATGTGAATTTCGGCAGCTCATGCCACTTTAACGGGGGCTTTTTGCATAAAATAAACAAACTAAAAACAAACATGTATAGTAAACTGTGATAAATGCAGTTAGCATTTTCTGTTCCCACACGCGAATATCTGTACTGCTGTAATTTATTCATAACATATTTCATTCAATTGACTATTCAAACACAAAACGAAATAGTTGGTTTTCCAATCTTAAATAAGTAGTTCAATCCCACGTGTCTATTTAAGCCACATAAACCAATCATTATTCGTGCTGCAATGTGTACGCACATATCTGTGACGTCGTCTTATGTGAATAATAAATCATAACTCTTTTCAGGTAACAAACAACTCATTAAATGACATGAGCTGGTCTAATTCGATTTTCTTTACTCTGATTGTCACGACAGTAAGACGCTTTGGAAGTCATCGAGAAACTAAATGAATGACGTTGGAATGAGGAAAATACATACAGTCTAAAAAAAATGGAAAATCGTGCGTGATATCAAAATGGTCCCACTGGAATGGTAGCTAGGTGTCTACCAAAGGTTTTAAGTTTCCTCCAGACAAATAAATCAATAAGTTAACCAACAAATCAATCAATCAGTGAACAATCTCGGGCGATTTCCAATCTCTTCATCGCTTATCGGACACAGCAAGCCCCATGGGGTTTTATTAGCTCCATTATAATCATTTTTCTATACTTGCTTTATATGTATAATTTGGTGAAATTAATCAAATCAATCAATCAATTCATACTAAAATCGAACTAGGGTCGTGATTCTACTTACTTTTTTTTACTAAGCTGTGTTTTTCAAAGAGAATCCAAAACCCATCTGTTATCATACACAAATACTTCTATTTCTACTGATATATGATTTACTGGTAACCCAGGTGGCAGGAAAGAGAAAATTGCAATGTGACACCGAATATGTCAGCTCGCCTTCAACGTTAAAGGGAAAGAAAATCTAAGCTTTAGACTAGTTTAGATGGAAAGAGTAGAGTTCATTTAGTCAAAAACAACTGTCCAATGTATGTTTTATCCCCTCGTTAGTGAATAATTGAAATTTGAAGGTGGCGTTACAATAGAGAATAAGCTCCATAGGCCATTCACAAGGCCGCCACCATTTTTTCATTAGTTTTATCCAATTATTGTTGAATAAAAATTTAGGTGCGTTATAGAGTAGTCATGTGATGCAATTTAGCCAATGGCTAGCTAAGTAATGGCGCGCGGTTGCATACTGACCTATATATTCGGAGACAATCTTCCCACTTCAAATTTGTCGCCATGTTTTTTTGGACCTAAATCTACCCTTATACATTAGAGAGCGGTAAAAATACGTCATTATTGATCTAAAAATAGCTATACCAACATCACGTCATCCTAAAACGGAAAAATGGCTACACAGATAAGCCACTGAAAGGACATACTTCTGTCTGCTTTTATTAGCTTGAGGGTCACTGGAGGTAATTGACGTGAAATGTTTTAAGTACTTTGAAGGTTGTTATCGACGATAATCCCTATGTATTTCTAGAGATTTCCCCTCCTTTAAATGTTTAATATTGTCTACAGACTTTTAACGGTCGAGAAGTGTTATATATATTGTCGTTATTATCTGGCTAAGCGATCTGGTTAATGATTTATACGCACATGTATAGTCCATTTATCTTATGACGTTCAATATCAAACTTTTCCCACCGGACTCAGGTTCACGGACATTTGGGAAACTTGATATTTTAAGCTCTGATAGATAAAGCTGTGAGGCATAAATTTACATTTTCTTTTGAAATCCAAGAATTAATTCAAATTAATAATTTTTTGAAAAATATATAATTCGTGGGAAAATCATTGAAACTTGTGCTGAACTGGTACCACTCGGAACATCCTTCGGCTATCTTCGCTCGCTACCGGTCGGCTTTGACACGCACTCGGAACATCCTTCGGCTATCTTCGCTCGCTACCGGTCGGCTTTGACACGCCTCGGACAGTCTGCGCTTTTGATACGGTAAATCACCGTATTTTTGGGCTGAATAAAAATGGCGTCGAAAGTAAATATCAAAATGTTTTACTACAGACGAAAAAAATAAAATAAAAATAATTATAAATTTATTAAATGCTAATATCATTTAGAAAGATATTTGTTTATATATTATATTTAGCCCGGTAAAGCACATGTTGTGTAACGCAAAGAAGAGACGCAGTTTCGGTACATTCCAGGAATCCTCCAATACTTCAATTATAAAACTGATCGCGCCTGAAAGTTAACAAACAGAGTATTTCGGTCCCTTACATTATCACGAGGACACTTTCGATGGGCCCTGAAGAGGATATGGAAATTGTACGTTACACGGCTACCTTTTTGGTCGCCACATTCAAAATGACCTGCAGTCTATCAGAGGGTATTTCACGCACGTAAATCCCCGAAGTTTCATAGTGTACTGGTACGTTACTGGAGTTACTTCCCCTACACCATACAGGCTGAAACCTTGGTCACCACAAAAGAAAAGTAAACCGAGTCCCACCAGGCAACTACGTTTGAGTAAACAGAAGAAAAATAAAGGATAATTGAGATAACTGGTATATATCTCTTCAGTTATGCTGCAAAAATACCACGTTGAAATGTCGTCAATAATATTGTAATGTAAGGGATCAAAACACTCCAGCCTCGATCAGTTATAATTGAAGCAATGGAGGAATCCCGATATGTACCGAAACCAAAGAGAGTAGATTGACAAGTGTGGTCACTTCGTCCCCGCCATGTTGAATTTGAACTGACACGATCCGATTATTAGGAACCTCCTTTCTGTAGGGGGCGCCCTACAGTCGAATCGTGTACAGTCGGAACACCCTTCCGCTAGGGGGCCAGAAGAACATACCGGCCATGCTGATTGGACGAAGTGACCACACTTGTCAATCTACTCTCTTTGCCGAAACTACGTCTGTCATCTTAGCGTTACACAACATGTTAGTTTACTGTGTTAAATAACATATATAACAGTGTCTTTGTGATGTGAAAGATAAATAACCTAAACTTAATGTCAAACACAGATGTTGAATCCGAAGCTCTCCAATCCTGGCGAAAAGTTCCACATGACAGGAGATTGTATTTAACGGTTTAGAGAAATCTCCTGAACAAAAAAGTGAGGTCGTGCAAAGCGGGTTAGGGTATAGTAGTCTTTTTTTATTAAATTTTCTCTTAGGAAATAAAGATAATCTTATGCCAAAGTTATATCCGTTCAAAAGAGGTCTTTTTCGAGACATTTGGCCTTATGGTGTTCCACATAAATTTTAAAGTGGTAAGATATTTTCATGAAATCAAATTTTCAAGCGAAAGATGGAAATTGAAGCCCATTGATACTGAACCAGCCAAACAGAATAAAGTAATATTAAATGAGCCAATACTTTCTATTACATTGTTCTGTTGCAAGTATTGTGTCAACCTTGCAGAGTGTGGGCGCGCATTGTCTTGCTGAAACATCGTGACGCCAGTATTGGCTTGCAAGAATGGAAGCAGCACAGATCGAAGGGTGTTATCCACGCAACCCTTAGCATGCATTTGCGAAACATTCACCACGTCTGCGACACACACGCTGACGTCGATCAGGACGATCAAGGCAGATACGAGACTCGTCAGAGAAAAGGACAGAGTTCCAATCATTGATACGCCATCTCTGATGATTTCGAGCCCATCGTAAACGGTTTTGGCGTGCGGCGGGTGTCATTATGGGCCCTCGGTAGGGGATGCGTGCATGCATCTGTATCTGTTGGAGACGGCGTCGGATGGTGCTGAGGCTTACCCTGGGCCTTCCAATTCCCACTGTCTCACGAGCAGTCTGTGTCGCGGTGCGAAATCGGTCACGTGTGTGCAACAAACCGATGTACCGATCCTGGCGGGCTGTAGTGACTCTTGGCTGACCAGGGCGTGGTCGGTCGGCAACATTGCCAGTTTCATGTTCCCTGATTCTGAGGCGACTAATTGTGGAGGGATGACACTGCATGTGACGTCCTACGGCGGCACAACTGAGACCCGCCTGTAACATGCCAATGGCACGTTCCCTTTGTTGTGTCGTAAGTCGGGGCATGGTAACGTCTTCTGATGTTTTTTTCGTCTTTATGCTGAGCTTCGTGTAAAGTGTTGAACCCACGACAAATGAGCCCTGAAAGCTGTTCTCAGTGACGGTGAAACACCCAATGGACGTTATTAGGGAATGTTGCGTAATGTTCACGACAGGCGCGTCGGGAACACCACAGGTTATCCAGTTATTGCAACTCAACTCGAACTAACAATAAACAACAAAACGTAAATGGCCAATAGCCTTACTGGGGTGGAAACATAAAATTCAACCGTGCGTTTTTAATTGCGCTAAGTATATATTTGACTATATACAAATAAGTACGCTTTCTCTGACGGAATAAGTTCTTTTCGGACCCAATTTTACGAACAGAAGAAATTCAGCCAAGTAATCTAATCGATTCGTGCAAATACGTGTATTTTTTTTATATCAGAACAACAATAATGGCTTGACAAGAAAAACTTCATAGGACCTCGTGTTCATTTTGTGTAAAAACCATCTTGAAACAAAAAAATAGTTTCTTAGATAAAGCTCTTCCATGTCCGTTTTTATATCATTATATCTAAGCACGTCCGCTTGGCCAATTTCTCCGTATCAAAACAACCTATTAAAAAATAGCAGAATGTCATTTAATTTATATCCGGAAGTTTACCTAATCCCCTTATCAAATTAAAACATACTTTTTTAAATTCTTCGATATTGCCTCCTTCAACCTAAAGATCTTAATTTCGCTTTGATAGTTAAAAGAAAATAAAAACCAGTAAACACATTTTCATTTCAAATAAAGTGTGGTCGTTTCCGTAAAAATCGAGTTGCACACAATTGTGTAAAAAGTCAATGATCCGTCCAATTATTCTGAACCGAAGGTGTCACCTTATACCATAGCGTTTTGCAATTAAAATGGCCTCATTTTTACAAACAACAAAGGCATAATTTGTACGTTTACATGTAATGCTGAACAGCTTATAAAGATAGAAAATGACTCAGAAGCATGACCGACTGTAGGGGTGGGAGTTCAGGACATCTAAATGGGACTTGAAAAAAAGTAAAAAAAAAAACTACGACAAAACAGAAAATACCCCCCCCCCCCACCCCATTAAAAGAAAAGCAGAGCTCTCGATTTTGTATCAAAATGGCGTATGGGTTGCGCTTAAATGGTAAGAACCTCGAACTAAGTTTCGACACTTAGTAATTGTATGAGTTTCACAATATGCAGTTTTTTTCAATGCGTTTTAACTTTTTTTGATAACAAAAGCGTCAAATGCAGATACATTTTGGAAAAACTCAAACCACAAATTAAAAATACAAACTGATGTCAAAACTGCTGAATTTTGGAACAAAATCTCCGCTTTTTTGTGTAGAGACTTTGTATATATATTTATGAACACTAAAACACACGAGCACAGGGAAAATCTTCTTGTCAAAAATAACCACGGAGACAAGTTTCTGATTCTGTTAAAAGGAGATGTATCATTTAGACCTTTACACCCCATAAATTGTTGTAATTAACTTAACCTATGATACTTCATTAGGTTGACGACTGACAGGAGCTTAGCCTTGGTCAGTAGAATTTTCTGGCATCATTTTACATGTATGTAGCAAGATAATTGACTGAGGATCTCGCTGAAAACCTCAAGGCACCAATAAATTGTAGTATCCCGCCCGACTTGATTGATTGATTGGTGTTTACGCCGCACTCAAAATTATATTAACTGGATCAATGGAACGAATGGATGCCACTTTGGTTATATTGCAGTGACATATTTTGTTTATATGTAGGTCAGTGACCAACAAGCTGACGATATTTTTGGCACCCGGGACTGCATTGTAAAGGTACCCTACTAACCTGCACCAGGACAAAATCGGCGAAAATCTTGAGCTGGTGATCGATATACTTTTATGATACACGGGGAAAATCGATGAGTTGCAAACAAATGACCTAGATAAGGGGTACAAATGTACGCTGATAAAAGCAATTCGGTTTCAATAAACTGCTTAGACAATAAGAATACCCGTATAAGACCAGTTGTATCGCAATGGACTACATTGTTATACTTTCTTGCGCTGAATGTCTAAATGTCAAAGATACAGCAATATAACTTGTAAGATTTCTCGGACAAATAGAAATGTCCCGTCGACGAAGACGTACAATCTATGGAATCATTAAGGCTTTGTTTATTTCAGTTTCTCGGACAGTTTAATGAACACACTGTAGGCTCTGTCTTTCATTTAGTGTTCCATTCGGTACACCTAAGTTTCCTTTGATCAAAGCAATAGTAGAAACCACAGATGTACCACGCGTATTTTATTACGTCATGTGTGTCGAACGTTTATCTCTCTGAACGACAGGACTCGTTTCAATGGTGTCAGAAATATCCAGATTGTAACAAACAAATGGAGCGTGAGGCCAGTGACTTCTGTGGTTTGTAAAACACGAGTCGGCCGGGAAGAAAAATAACTTAAAAAAATATTTTTAAGACTTGTTTATTTCTTTCGTATTTGGTGCGTAAAACAAGGCAGCTATATTTAATACATATATTAACAGACGTTGAAATTCCAGGTGCCGTGACAATACGAGGGATGACAGTGCATTAAAAATCTAAACGGTTGACGTTGAAAACAAATGATATCGATTTGCCCTCAGGTTTTAATGACCTTTTGGAACGATGATGCATTTAAGGCCTATACGTAAGTACTTTTAAAAAGGTTTCATGTACAGCCTTTGGCGTTAAAAGCGTTTTTTTTTTTACAAAAACGTACTTTACAAGTCTGACCAAAATCTTGCGCAGAATATACAATGCTAAATTTGCGTCTCTACGATCGAAGCTTACGAAAGTTAGTAATTTCAATGACATATGACGCCAAACACGACCTCTGCTGTGTACGTACACTCGCTGTGGTGACGTAATTCACAAGTTTGTACACATCGAAGGTCGCGCATGACGTCACGTTTGACGAGTTTTTCACAGTAATTACGAAAAATACGGTAAATATGCATAGTTTCTCCTCAGTCCTAGAGAACTTGTAAGTAACGGTAAGAAATAAAGTAGCAGAGAGTTCCCTAAATAACTCGTTAAATGTACATTTTGGGCGGAAATTTGACTTTGGGCCTTTCACCCTGGATTGGTCACTTCTTATTTTCCACTTATCTGAAGGTGTCAACAGAGAATCACATCAAAATTAGGCTGTGTCTCCTCTTAAAGGAAAAATCACCATCGTACTGTCTGCTTATGACACTTTTAAAGGGACATGCCCGGAACCAGCAAAACGAATATCGTTAAAATGTGTGCTATTCCACTGTTGCTTATATAAAGATGAGGCTTCCAGATGGATATTAGTAACTTTTATAGCTGACACTGACAGCTGGAGGGGGGGGGGGGGGGGGGTATTAGGAAATCCCTTTGACAGCTGTGTTGTGCTTAGCAGAGCGGTATGCAGCCACTGTGGCTGCGCGTTTGGTTCATTCTTGGCTGTCAGGCAGACAACAATATCAGCAGGGAATTTCCTAAATAACTCTTTAAATGTACACTTTTGATTGTTCTTTTTGTAATTGGTCTTCGACTCTTCGTATATTTTCATTCTCATATATACATTTTAAACCTAACTGTTCAGGCATAATGTCTCGTAAGTTTAATATAAGTGGTTTTAATTGTAGAAAGCTCGTCATTGGCTTTCTTAACACATGTTAGAAAGGATACAGCGTGGAGTTCGCCATTAAACACTTAGTTGAACTTTTGTGATGCAACCCTCGTTCTGCGACGTGGGATGGTTGCCAGTTACCACCGGAAGGTCGTGGGTTTCCTCCGGGCTTAGAGCCCGGTTTCTTCCCACAATTAAACTGGCAACGTGGCGTAAAACAGCAATCAATCAATCGATCGATCCATCGATCCATCGATCAATCAATCAATCAATCAATCAATCGATCAATCGATCCATCCATCCATCCATCCATCGATCAGTCGATCAATCCATTCATCGATCAACCGATCAATCAATCAATCAATCAATCAATCAATCAATCAATCAATCCATCGATCAATCCATCGATCAACCGATCAATCGATCAAACGATCGATCAACCGATCAACCAATCAACCAATCAATCAATCAATCAATCAATGATTGATTGATTGATCTGCGACGCTGAGACATACCGTGCGTGTTCAGATGACCACGAATTAGCATGGAAATCCGTTTCTGTAATTCTTTAGTTATCCGATCTGTTTTTAAGTTGATCCCTTCCAAATGATTAGATATTTATCAACGAGGAAATTTATTACTATCCCAACGCTCTATTTATATCAATGCTTGTACATCGTCACGAACATGAATGGAAATGGTTGTGAAAATAGCATGTGTTTTATGTTGCTTAGCACCAAATGTCAATAGCTGTTTTACAGACAGACCGTATAAATAGATAACTGAATATTGTTGGCTTATCAACATGCATTTGTCATTTCGTATAAAATTATTGATTTTCTGAGATCTTGTCAGGATTTGGCTCCTAATATCTTAAGATTTTCGTTTACGTTCAATTGAAGAATGTCTTTGTTTATAGTTGATTGATTTCTTTATGGCTTTCAGAAAGTGAGTAAGGCAGTATTCCGGTTATTGGTTGGGTTGCAGTTTCTTGAAACATGGGACACCCGGATCGGAAAGCGAACTCGGAATTTCTGATAAAAGAATTTCAAAAATACTTGCAATTTTCATAAAAAAAATTTAGATTACTTAAATTTAAATCAGAGAGAAGGATCTTTTTCCAATCCTGAATTGTATATAATGCTAACTTTCAAATTTCATCATTGTCTTTTCCTTTTTATTATTTTTTATATTTAAATTTTTTTGCCTAAAAGTTATCATCTTGGCGATAAAGGTCCTCACCTTAGTGGAAACTTAACAGAAAAACCTACAACTAATAAAACAAAACAGAAAAGCCAAAAATGTTCAAATGTCATATTTGGACCACCGTATGTTAAAGCTATATTATTGAGGCAAATAAGGTATGATTTGAAAAAAGGTTTTGTAACTACATGGTTATAACTGGGGAAATGTTGCCGCTCGAGGCTTTCCTGATTGGCTACAAGTTGAAATGAATGCTAAGTTCTTTGGGTAAATTAGAGCCGCATTTCGTACACGGCACCCGTAAGTTATCATTAGAGATTCGCGTGTCCTGACTGCACGGTTATAGACGGGGAAAATGTTACCGCTTGGGGCTTTTATGATTGGCTACGAAATGTCAAAATTACAGTGATGATGTTTGCAATATTCCAAGTAAATAAGCATGTTCCTGTCTGGCAAGGAAATAGAACAGCTATAATTGGCAGGTGGAGATTTCGATAGCTTGTTAATTTCTGAAAGGCTTGGGGATATTGTAGTTTATACCTGTTATTAAAATAATGTTTACATTTCTTTTCTTGAAGGTATAAATTGACCAACTTATTAAAAAAACTGAATTTCACTTCCTGGCTATTGGGTTAATATACATGTCATTAAATTTCTCTTATTACACCCTTCAATACACCTACCTGGTCCAGGGTATGGTGCCGTGACTCATACAAAGAACTATATTACAAAATGTTTATGTTTTAGAACGTATATGCAGAATTTCTTAGTTAAAATAAATGTTAACAGCTTAAATTCGATTTAAATTTACCGAAACTGGAAGTTATCTCCATATAAGTAAAATGTTATCCAAAAATAAGTATCCTTCCATTATACTTATTGTTTAATTAATGTTTGGCATTTTTGTACATGCATTTTGATCACAATAAACCTATTGTGTTATTTTTCAGAGAAATTAACCTCAGGTGTCATCAGTTTCTGCTTAAAAAGTAAATAACAACTTTCACCTCCTGGTAATTTCTTAACCTTCTTTTTACAATATAGGGCGACCATGCAGGATAGTTTTGGGACTCGAAGGTGTTCAATAAATTGGACTCGACTAACATGGATTTTACTATAAACCCCATATATTTCCGTATTGGGTCACAAACAGACTGTGTATTAAACAAATAATATGAAACACATGTCTACTGACAAGAAATCACAAATACATGTTGACGCTTGAAAGCACACCTCTGATGAGCAGGTTTAACCAAAAAGACTGGTATTATACTTCTTTATTAACAAACCAGGAATTTTCTCAAGTTAACAAAAAATAAATAAATTAAAAACTCTTTAAAGTCGTAATGTTTTAAAAAATAAATATTTAGTTATATGTTATTTCTCACTCTATATTTTATTCTACTAAATATGAACTATTGATGATCAATTCCAAGATTGATCTATGAACTATTAAAAAAGGACAGAAACATCATCATCAGAAGCATCATCACGTTTGCCCATCAATATTATTGCAACGCCGCCATATATAATACGAAAACGTCAGTTACGCCACCGTGAGGGTAAATACAACAACCATGAATTCGTCCTTAAACAGCAAACAATCGTGTTAGACGATAACCTTGAGCTTTAGATGTTATTTATGCTAGATTTCCCTAAGCGTAAACAGGAATGACAAATAAGGTTGTTCCGTTTATCACATAATATATTTTCGTCCGCTTGTACTATTGTCCAGTGTATTCTATCAAAAGTTCCAATAAGATAAATGCCATTGTATGGGGACTATGGATTGTAAACAAACGATGTCTTAAGAGTACATTATAAATCTATTCTTAATGACAGCGCGAGAAACGGACGGCACGGAACTTATAAATAGACCGAGCTGTTATTTTGAAACGCATTTATACGGAGAGAATGCTTTTATCCACTTGCAATATTTAGAACAGAGTTTTTGTTATCAAATGAGTTTTTAAAAAATCGTAGCATTAATAACTCACATGTGTAGAATATATATTTTTATAAAAATAAAGTCACAGAGGAAAAAGGAAATTAACAGGAAAAAATGTATATTCATGTGAAGTTATAATAGTGACAAACCCGTCTCAATTATGATTTCAATGTTTGTCGTGATTGTAACGAATTCACGCTCGATAAGAAATAACGTGACATATCCAAAAGCAGCGGGGCACTGTTTTGTCTGAGGTGTACGGGGTATTTGCTGCCTTTAAATAATGTTAAATAATGCAGGGTCTTTCATTTGTTCATTGGGGTGATGGGGTTGAGGCTCAGTCGGTTGGAGTGATTGTCCTTCCACCGATGCGGGGCGGGTTTGAATCTCACTTAGACCAAATAAAAATTGAGTCGATTTTTCACTCGATCGTCATATATGAAAAAGTTGCCAGGTACTCGCCGAAGGTCGGGGGTTTCCTCTGGACAAAGAACCCAGTTTTCTCCCTCACTAAACCTGGCAACGCCACCATATCGGTGAAATAATCTCGAGTGCGAGGTAAAATATCAATAATATTATAATTATTATTATTCATGTTTTTCCTTAGAATAAAAGATAGAAAAATTACCACAGACGTTGGTAAGATAATTTAAAAAAAAACAAATAACAAATACAAATGTAATTGTCCAAACTAAGAATTGTAAAGCCGAGCACGTGTATGATAATCATTAGAGATAATACAAAAAATCTTTAACAAATATTGTGGATTTTGTTATGACGATGTGATAATAAATTTTCTATGTTATACCTTATAGTATTGACTTACAGTCAAAGTAATCGTGTTTATTGGAAACGACCAAGAAGCACGGCTAGTTGAGTAATAGAGTCAATATAGTCAGGAGAAAGATTTAATGGTTCCCAGTTTCCTTTTCCAGCAAATATCAAAGGTTGACGACCCGAAGTGTAAAGGTCCAGTGACCTTTCTATTCAAAGTACCGACAAAGCTGTTATCAAAAACGCAGTACAATAAGGCCAACTTGATACGTCAGCGACTGATAGCCGGAAATATGGTGTATGGAGAACGAAGGCGCCTCGAGACTAATGGCTTTCCAGAAATGATCCGAGTGATCGGAAAATTGTCCCGGTATGACATCCGCCTCAAGACGAAACGGAACATGCTTACGGGACGTATTTATGGTTATTTCTACAAATTGACACCCTCTATTCAGTGCAGCTACATAACACAGGAGAGCAAGAGTTTTACACAATACATTAATGTTTCCGCTATCAGTTGATGGTAAACGTATATAGCAAGGCTTAAAGAAATGATCCTATGAGTGTCTACATTGGACGTATGAAATGTATCAATTGTATTCCGAAGTTGTTTAATTGGATAAATGAGTATAGACTATGTTAATTTCTTGTTGATAATTAAAGTAAAATTTTTATGCAAAAGTAATCTTAATATCTAATTGTAAAAAGGCTGTGTTAATCTTTAGGAAATAGTAAATAATGGATCAGAATTTTTTTTGTAGACTTTGGTCGTCAGGTGGCTCATTTGTCGTAAATACAGTCGTTCAGAGGATTTGCCTTCACGTTCTGTACAATTCACGTGGAAACCTTTACCATCAATATTTAATCAGCCCAGAGACTCGACTCGAACCCGGGTTTCAGTTACCTAAACTTGTTGTCCTCCACCAGGAAAGTGGCCTAGGGACTTTGAAATAGTCTCCGTATGTCCGTCCGTTTTACCATTCGCTCGTCAGTCAGTCAGTCAGTCAGATAGTCTGTCTGTTCCACTTTCTAGTGAAAGTAATAGCTTTGGAATTCTTAATCCGGACCCTTTCATTTTTTGTATATAGGCTTATCCCACAGAGACCTCACGCGTGTCAGACTAATATTCGTAGCAGTATTCTTGTTATTTTGGGATTACACTTTCTTGAAAATATGGTAGAAATTCTTCTACCGATTTTTGGGTGACGCCCGAGACGGGAATCAAACCCGGGTCCCAGAGTATGGCACCTATCGCCAGCACTAATTACGTTACCAGAGGGGTACTAAATGTCCGCTGTGGTATCTACCAGTCAACTACCTCCTTTTTTAGAGGAGTCCGGTTGGTTGAATGGATAAGGCAGCCGGCATTTAGTTTTTACGTAAATGCCTTAGCAATCCATACTGTAGAGATACGTTAGTATGAAAGTTACGCAAAAAATACATCTACGCCGCGTTGTGAAACAGGCTCCAGGGATCCGTTTTTACGTAATTGCATTGCTATGGCATTTTGTAAAACAGCTTCCTGGCCGATTTTGTCCCTTCACGTCCCAAATTTACACAAAGCTGATAGAGAAAATGTAGATTCTAAATTGGAATGCATTTTCTTGAATAGATTTCACAAATAGAATAAAGATATGAAAACCCGGTCCAAAATAAATTAAATTTTCTCCATGTATCTATATCCATCCAACATATTCAATACTCTGTAAATCACAATCTATTATTGGCGGCATTTCAATATACTTAAAATAATTCAGCTGATGCTATCAACATCAGGAGAGAAGGTCGGGTTGGTTGGTTGGTCTAGCTTATTGGCGCGTCCATTTGTACGCAACGAGAAGGTATTTGGAAATTTGTTCAAATAAATGTATATAACAAAATCACCAAGCCTAATGCCATATTGCTAACTCCCCTCACCTTTTTGATAGGGGTGCGAATGATAGGGGTATCAAAATGTTTTGCCATTGTTCTGTATTTGTTCTAATATAGTAAGTTGCATTTTCTAAAATACTACTTTTTATTGTCTGTAATATTTTGGGCGAATCATTATCCACAGAAACTACCAGCCTTCGAGGAAACGTCATACTGTTTTAATATCTTACGACAGAGTGTTTATGTATGATTTGTCATAAAAGATTTAAGCTGTAACCAGATTGATAACATATGCAAACGACAGGTTTATTAAAGATTATTCCTAATCTCATATTTTGTCCTGAACGTTTAGACAAAATCTGATAATCGTCCACCAAAGACTTGAGAAGAAAATCAATAAGGAGATATTGAGTATACAGGGTTATTTCGTTGAACGTATTAAAAATGTATAAAAAAGCAATTTCTTATGGAGTATATATATATTGATATTAAGTTTTCGTACATAGATTTCTCGAAAGTTCAATACTCTAGTAATTGATCCACAATTTTGTCTTTGAGACGTAGGAAGGTTTGTATTAAAGATAAAATACCATCGCCCTTGAAGATAAATTATCACAGGATGTCACACAGCTTAATGCCTTATTTACTTTTGTCCTCAAAATACACGGAAGAAAAATAGAATCATGTCCAGGAAACTCATTATACTCAGTTAATGGCCATGAAACCGGAGTGACTTTTTTGACCCAGTTTGTTCAACTTCTCTCTGATGTCGACAAACGGTATTATCATTGTATCTCTTGAACTATTAATTCCATGGAGTTTTAGATCATTGCTGGAAACCATTTGATAATAGCTGAAGAATCTTTTAAACTTATTTGTGATTACGCTGTCATATATTGGATTGATTTTGTTGAATTCATTCATTTGGAATGCTTGGAGCACTAGTGTTATTATAAGGCACGTTTTCCAGCGTAGCCTTTCTGGCATGTGTGAAGAAAGCAAATTCATAAGAGCTTAAAGTGGCATGAGCTGCCAAAATTCACACTTTTTTCATAATTTCTGATCGCCACGACAGTAAGAGGTTTTGAAGGTCATCGAAATACTAATCGATTGGCTTTGGAATGAGGAAAATCCATACAGTATGTGGCCTGTACGAACATTTCAGCAGCTCATGCCACTTTAATAAAATCACAAAAAATAAACGAGACATACACCAATTACGTCCAGTTATATTCAAAATTTCTATATGATGGTATTTTAGACTGTCAATGTCGTTTTAACCGAAGAATTTCCTTCGCCCATTTTGTTGTACGTTACTCTCAAATGGATAGTTAAAATCGTTGTTTTTCTAGAATAAGGAAGCTAGTACGTTCCTGAAGTTTTCAAGCCAGGAAACTATACATTTTTGTCATACTATTAAACGAATTTTGTCTGTTTGTTTCCGCTTCGGGCGTATAAGAAATTTAGAGGGATTTTATGTAAAATATTCCACGTAAATTGTCTTTTACGCCGGTAAAATTGTTGTATGAAGATCTCACCATCATAAATATTTCAGGATCAGAAAAGTTGAAAAAAATGTCTAATTTAGATTTTGGATTTGTAAGCCGGTATTTAAAACGACCTTACCTACAAAGATGGTCGTGATCAGCGATAGAACACGCGGCGTTCTAATAACAAGGGAAATCGATCAGAAAAGACGTTATGCAATACAGTTTGAACAGCAGATTGATTTGATAGGATCCAGTTTCCTTTTTCAGGTAAATACTAAAGGTTGACGCCCGAAAGTTCGATCGAGTAATCCTTGTAATTTAAGTGCGGAGAAATATGACATCGGGAAGTAATTATAACTGTGTAAATATATTTGTCTGCGATTCGAATCCGGCGTATAGAGAACGTCTAGAGAATATAGACGTCTCTCATTAAATACGTTTTTTTAAGATTCGAATCCGGCGTATAGAGAATAGAGACGCCTCTCATTGGTTGATTATCCAAAGTTTATCGATTTAATCAATAGAAGAACCCAGAAATGTGATATCAGAGGCTCATTATAACTAAGGTAAATAAACACGTCTGAAATTGGCAAGTATTTAATACGAAGAATGGAAAGGAACATTTTCTGAAGTTGTCAATTTGTAAACCCCTGTGTGCGTTCCGTGATATGTTTTTTTATACTTCAAAAAATAATTAACGCTCGTTTTACCAGTTTTTACTATTTTGTGTTTTTGTAAATTTTTGTTTAAAAATGTATTTTTGATTTTAAATGATCTGCTTAATCTAACTTCTTTTCGCCCCCATGTAATTGAAATACTTTTGAGCGCGGCGTAAAACTCCAATCAATCAATCAATTTGTAAGCTTTGTATGGTATAACGTGTGCATTGTATGTGACCGCTGATCAGAACTTTTTGACTCCTTTGGAAACACGACATATTCTTCAAGAAGCTTAAAAAATATCTTGTCTATGTTCGATATGGAGGAACACATTTTTTGTCGTAGACTTAATGACCAAATGTTTCTCAAGGGGATCCGTAATATGTGCTTTATCAAGTTTATCAAAATTCAAGAATAATTCATAACTTAGCCGTTGTCCCTAAAAGTTAAGACAAAGTCAGACAATCGGCTTATGGAGATTAGAAAAGAAAACCAACCAGGAAGATAGGTTTTATATTTGAACCCAGAAGAGGATTTTTTTCGTCTTCATTTGTTCAAAAGATCATTCGCGAACTTAAAAAACAAAACAGATTTAATTCCAATCGATATGATTATACTGATTCAATGTCCTTTCCTTGGAATTTTGAGAGTGCACGCTACATCGATTTAATATTGTTCCCGACAGTAAGAAGAAAAAGAAACTAATACTGAATGCAAAACTCTTAACATCTCGTATTGTTCCTGACAATTAGAAAAGAAAAATTAATATTGGGTTCAAACTCTTTAACATCTCTTATTGTTCCTGAGAATTAGAAAGGAAAAATTAATATTGGGTACAAACCCTTAACATCTCGTATTGTTCCTGAGAATTAGAAAAGAAAAATTAATATTGGGTACAAACCCTTAACATCTCGTATTGTTCCTGAGAATTAGAAAAGAAAAATTAATATTGGGTACAAACCCTTAACATCTCGTATTGTTCCTGAGAATTAGAAAAGAAAAATTAATATTGGGTACAAACCCTTAACATCTCGTATTGTTCCTGAGAATTAGAAAAGAAAAATTAATATTGGGTACAAACCCATAACATCTCGTATTGTTCTGGAGAATTAGAAAAGAAAAATTAATATTTGGTACAAACCCTTAACATCTATTATCATTCCTGAGAATTAGAAAGGAAAAATTAATATTGGGTACAAACCCTTAACATCTCGTATTGTTCCTGAGAATTAGAAAAGAAAAATTAATATTGGGTACAAACCCTTAACATCTCGTATTGTTCCTGAGAATTAGAAAAGAAACATTAATATTGGGTACAAACCCTTAACATCTCGTATTGTTCCTGAGAATTAAAAAAGACAAACTAATATTGGGTGCAAACCCTTAACATTTCGTATCAATTAGAAGGAAAAAAAACAAAAATGCACATTAGAAAAAATACACAGGAGAAGAAAAAGCTGTTTGTTAACAAAACGCAAATAACAATATTGTTTCAGAAGTTTAGTTACTGCAAATACCAGAAAATAAACACAAACACAAGTTCATATGCGTTTTTTTAAAAAGCTTAATTGACTTGGTTGATTTACGTTTTATGCCAAACTCAAGGTTCTGTTCTTGAAGAATTTCTTAGTTGCAATGAGAAAACCCTTGATCGTGCTAACTGGTCCACATTAGGGAATAAGCAACTGACTAGTTTTAAAATGCCCAAAAGGAAAAAGGAAAAAAAATGTCACTCGGAATGTGTCCATAATTGGATTGAATTTAGGTCCGAGCACGAGACTCATGGGTGGTGGACTTGTTTTGACGTGTTAAAACTATAGCTCAGTCGACTGACCCACCGTGGTCCACATATTGATATGAATTGCTCATTAAACTAGTTTTCAAGTAGCAAGTGTATATTTTGTAGAAATATCAATTTTCGACATGCCATAGGCCGATTATGCTAGATTACTATGCATATGTAGGCAACTTATCACGAAGTTTAATGACCTATTTATTGTGACCTCAGAGTGCATAGACGATATTTACATCTCGACGGAGCCTCGTTATACTCAGTTAATGGTAATCTAAACATAATAGCTTCCTTGGTCTAGATTCTCGAACCCTTTATTGGAATCAACGAACGAGAATATCAGCTAGTTAGGTTATATATAGACTATACATTCCTGGAAGACGGAAACTATTTATGGACTCGCTTTTCCCTTCCAAGAAGCTTTAAAGGTATTTAGTGGTCCGCCTTTCCTCGTGGTAGATTTATTCCACTCAGATGTCACGTCACAGTTTATAATATTTCACTTATATTGGCTCCTATCTATAGATCTGTAGGAATATTAATCTTTATGGGTTACATATCTGAATGTGTATACGGATACAGGTCACAGTTTCTTACTTCCGGTAAAAAAAGAAGTTCCAGATATTTTTTGTGTTATTTTTAAGTATTTTTTCCTGGCCCCCTGCATTTTGTCCTGGTCATTTTTGTAGTTTTTATGAAAGGACAGGCGTAGAGTTACTGTCTCAAAATGATTTTAGAAGTGGAATGAGACCAGTTTATGTCGATGGAGATCTGTCAGTTGGATGTGCTTTGGTCTGTTTACATCCGGCTGTGTGCAAAGTGACCCCTATCCTCTGTTTCTAATGATAGTTAATTTTTCTATCATCAATCTATGATTAAATTGTGTTTAAAATACTCCCAATGTACTGTTTAAGGCTCCCACCGAAGAATTTGGTTCAACGAAAGTTAGGGAAGGTGTTGTGAGTGCAGACATTAACATTACCGCAAATGGCAAATGAAATTATGACCTGCTGCCATATACGTAGCTGTGGTAAGTTGCACAAAATGGCGGATTGCGACCGGAAGCGACGTCAAGTACTAGTGATACACATTTACTATAAAAATTATATTTTTTTATTTTTAAGCATTTTAAAACTAGTCAGCTGTTTTAGTGGGAATGTCATATTTCAGAAATCTGCTTTTGACAGATTGTCTGTGTCAGGATTAGAACAAAGCGATGTCCTAAGTTGAAACCTAAATGTCCTACACTGGGGATTAAAAAGATCTGTGTGTGACAGGGTTGTTTAGTGTCTTTCTATAATACGGATTAATATAACAAAATCCCAGCCAAATCTCACAATCAGTTCGAAATTTGACCCCGTCAATTATAATCAAAACCAGCCACAGCGAGTCAAAAAGAAAAACGGGGATAATATATCACAACCCATAAACTAAAAGTTCTTATATCAAAGAAAAAAGATTTTAATTTTACATGCTAAAGTCCCTTGTCAGTAAAGGATTCTCCTAAATCATAGTGAAAGACAGTTTATAAAATTCAACAGAATAAGTGTCAATGTTTGAACAAACCGTAACCAAAATAGTCTTCATAGGAGTTTCAGGTTGGTTCAAACCAATGAACTATATGCGTGGAATGGAGATCACGTGGTATTTAATTTCCATCGAACGCCGCCATTACTAGGAGATGGTGCAATTTCGATCCAGATCGGTTATGCACGCGCGCTTCAACTATCAATGGCGGCACTTTTTGCATAGTCAGATCCAGACCAGCCTATGAGACGTGTCCATTCCACGTATATAGTTCATTGGTTCACACCATCAGTTACTGGGTTATTTTTGACAGTTTGTCAAAACGTAATTCAACAATCTTTTGAAATCTACCATAAAACACGTGTGGTCATTTCCTACAAGAGCCCTTATTTCTTCTTTACTCCTAAAAGTCAATAGTTTTATATGCTAGAAATGATGATACTTCGTGATGATTTAATAAGTTCGTTTATCATCAAAATGATTATTGTGGTAGTCTGTTGACCTAATATCCTGCACCGGGCTTCACTGGCAGTTTGAAAAAAAATGTCTTAAGATTTTAGTATATATGTCATCCTTTTAGTTCACATGGCATCGTCCAAACATGAATTCAGCTGTACCTGATGAATTAAGTAAAATCTGCTTTGTCAATTCGAAAGGTAAAGTAATATCGGGACGAAGGTCAACTTTTGACTCACTTCAGTTTGAAACAAAACAGGATTCAAACCATTGTTTAAGCATTTGTTGTACATCAGAAAACCTACGTAAGCATTTGTGATGCCCAACGGCTATTAATGTGCGTAAAACAAAACAGCTTTTCTCTATTTTTGTCCAAATCAGGTTTTAATACTGAATCCACTGTTCAATCTTATCTTCTGTACGTGACAAACTCGGAATTTCCTATAGTTTTATGGCGATTTCTCTCGCCCACAGAAAAAAGATGATTCTTTGACCGAAAAGGACTCTCAACGCCAACGACACATAAACTAGATAGAGCTACTTTTTTATGAAACAACTTTCCATTTAGTTCAAGTTGTAACAAATAGAAAACTGAGAGCATCCGCTGGATAGTTAGCGGATTTCGAGCGAACATTTGTTTATGAAGCGGTCTCAAGGAAGGGTATGGTAATGAAACTGTTGACAATATGATTCCCAAAGATGGCATGGCTTCGGGAAAATTAATTTTGTTTTGTCCAAGAAAATCGTTCAAATTAGGACCTTTGACAGCAAGAATACTTGCCAATGGCCTCCATTAAAATGCAATCTGTGAAAACCATTGATTGGAAATGATTTTTTATCAACGTTCATGGACATTTCCACTGGATTAGGGTATTTGATAAAATGCATTGATTTTTTGCTTTGGATCTGGGAATAAAATTCCGTGTATTCCCGGGCAAAATTACATACGCTGTCATCAGATGCAAAGTTTAGTATACCTATACACATGGTATTTATTAGACATACAATTTCAGAAATTAATGGCTGAATTCTATTTTTTTACGTGTGTTCTTCTTTTTAATTTTCGCCCATTTAATAACATTGTATATGTTTGCTCTGATATAGCTATTACGGAAGCCTCTGCGATCATATACAAGTTCTGGAATGTTATTAAATACTTGTCAATGACCTCCATTAAAATGCAATGTGTGAAAACCATTGGTTGGAAATGATTTTTCATCAACGTATGTTCATGGACATTTTCACTGGATTAGGGTATTTGATAAAATGCATTGGTTTTTTGCTTTGGATCTGGGAATAAAACAAATTCCGTGTATTCCCGGGCAAAATTACAAACGCTGTCATCAGATGCAAAGTTTAGTATACATATACACATGGTATTTATTAGACATAGAATTTCAGAAATTAATGGCTGCATTCTTTTTTTTACGTGTGTTCCTCTTTTTAATGTTCGCCCATTTAATAACATTGTATATGTTTGCTCTGATATAGCTAATAGGGAAGCCTCTGCGATCATATACAAGTTCTGGAATGTTATTAAATGGGTGAAAATTAAAAAAGAAGAACACACGTACAAAAAAAGAATTCAGCCAATTTAGTGTGGGAGGAAGCCGGGTTCATTGCCCGGAGTGAAAAATTCACTCGCATATTTTTATTTGATCTGAGTGTGAAAAAAACGCGCACCGCATCGATGGAAGTCAGTGTCAAAGAAAACATATTTTAATCTATTTATTTCAAATTTATTGCTTCTTTTATGCAATATGTTATTACCAGAAAGCTCACACAAGTACGTGTGATGTTCAAAATCCTTAAACGTGCACTAAATCAAAAAATAGTTTTTAAATATTTCTCCCCCCCACCAAATAAAAATTGAAAAATTTATGAGGGGATTTTTCACTTGGTCGCCGAAAGTCGGGGGTTTCCTCCGGACAATGAGCCCTCTTCATACTAAACATGGCAACGCCGCCATATAAATGATTTAATCTTGTGCGGCGTAAAACATCAATCAATCAATCAATCTAAATGATTCTCCAACCTAAGCATTACCCCTGAAGCCTTTGACCCAGAAATCTTATATAAACTTACAGCGTCTTGGACATTATGGCATTGGCTTTGCGTGTGTTCTTTTTATTTTTCGCCTATTCAAAAGGCGCATATATCATTTTTTATAATATCGCATAATGGTTTTACATACATACTAATCAGAGTAAACGAAAAGTGTTTAACTCTCCTTGTCTTTTCGTTTTTTCTGACTATCCACACCTTGGCAAATGTATCGATTTGACAGCTCAAATTTTAAAGAATTTGTCATTAATATTGTGTAGTTTATCCAAAAACAAAAAAAGATTATCCAAAAAAAATAATACGCTAAAATGGAAACTATTTTTTCTTTATTCCTGAACTTTAGCTATACTAGAGATCTAAACGTAGTCCAAGAGGCGTCGAGTGGGTGATCTCTTCGCTTTTCAAGAGAAAAAATATGAATGCTATTCAAACACAGCTGTACAGTATTCTGTTTATTATTTATACTATCTTGTTTTATGGCCCAGTCACAATGTCGGCGATCTGTCGGTGATAAGTTTTGGCCGGGGGTCGTCGTAGAAAATAAAGAATCCTTGAACAATCCTATCAGTAATCCTAATAAAAGTGGAGCAGTCACATTGTCTGAGTTTTTTTCAAGGCTTTTGACCCGGTTTTGTAAAAAAATCGTGGAATTAGCCTCCGATCGCATCGGAGGCGATCGGAGACGATATCTGCGAGGGTCTTTGCTATTAATTCCCCCCACCCTGGGTATATTTGGGGGAAAAGGAGGGCGATTTACTACGATTCCACCGTACGATTCGTCGGAGACGATCACAGAAAGCGTACGAATCGTCTCAAGGCGCCTCCGATTCAGTCGGAGGGCGCCGGAGACTACTTGCAGACATTTAATCTCAACCTGAATTTCCAATCCCACACAGAATCTTGCGACTAGTCTCAGATTATTCGGAGGACGCCTCCGAATAATCGGAGGGCATCGTTTGTCATCGGAGATTGTGTCTGGGATGGCCAAAATGGGTGAAAAATCTTGCGAGCAATCTTACAATTTTAAGTTCAAAGTTGGGGACCGCGACGGCTGTGGCGATGCCTAAAATATCTGCGACAAGCCGCAGGCGTCCGGAGAGAGCCTCCGACGGGTGCAAAATCGTGAGATCTGTCTCAAGATTTTGTTAAAATTTTCCGGGTTTTACGCATCGCGGACGCATCGCAACTGATTTGTGACTGGCCCATTAGGTTGGGGATTGTTTATTAAGTATAAATTTATCAATTACAAAAAAGAAAATATAAAAAAACTTATGACGGATTAGGTTTTCATCAAACGTAGGAATATATATCGCTGAACAATGAAACAACAGCATATCTGTTCTTCTCATGTGACATCTTCTCGAGCCAAGTTAAAATCTCCATGTCCCCATTCCGTGTTTTACCTTGGTGGACTACTCCATTCCAACCTGTAAATTGAACAGCGCCCACTGGTGGGACTGTGAGAGTTGCCTTTCCTATCCACACAGAGTCTTGGCCAATCATCACTAGTTTAACAAAAGCACAACGTATATAAGGCCGCCATTACGTTATTTCTCCGCTTGTGGAAGAGAGTAAGTGTCCAAGGTTTTGATAAGCTGCGAGAAGTTTTACTCGCATCCAATCAAAAGGCGCTGTTCGATTTACGGGTTTGAGTGGAGTAGTCCGCCAAGATAAAATACAGAATGGGGACATAGAGGTTTTATCTTGGCTGGAGAAGATGCTCACGTGACTGCCAACTGTCCGATTTCATGTAAAAAGAAATTTAATCGATCTCCATGGATTTTAACTCTGCAGCGCACCAGTCACCAAGATAGAAAATGATCTATGGTCCGATTCTCCGAAGCCATGATGCAGGTCACACAACGCTGTCAATAGACGATCGATAATGAAGTTTTGTTTTATCGCTTTGATTTAAAGTGGTAAGTTGTGAATTATTTATCTTAATGCAAAAATGACTGAAAAGGTTTCATATTCCTATCGAAATCCTACGTACTGTTGTTGTTGTACAGCAGACGCCAGTACACAAGAAAGAAGTAGGTCCGACGACGTCATCGGCTTCGTCACGTGCATTAAATAACAAAAAGTATTATTGCACTGCAGTGAATTATGGCATTTCTGAGTGATGGAAATCCTTAGTTTTCATTTATGTATCAATAATAAAACAAGTTTCACCACCGTTTTTGTTCCAATTTCCGAATATATGGCACGCTTTAATTCAATAGGGGGGCAATAACGAAATTAAGAAATGTTTGAAATTCTATTTAAACGTGGGTTCTACACTAACGAGAAATGACTAAGGCGTCACTACGAAGTAAGTTTGTCGAAAGCTCGTGTTCCCACAAACAAGTTCGTGGTGATGCCTTAATAATTTCTCATTAATAACGAAATTGGATTAATTAAATTGGATAAAATTCATCTCAACTGAAACCAAATGGAAGTAGATAAGTTTTAAATATGGAAGTCAGTTACTGCCCCCGCCAGGGAGAGAAAGATTTGTAAAACATACACTAAGTCCGGCCAAAAAGAAAACTAAACTTTGGGCGCAAAATTTAATGGTGCATTAAAAATATTGCCCTACCATGGTTAGGAAAGTATAGCTCAATCACAAATCCAATCGTATTCTCGCGAGATCTCCTTTAGACGTGGCTAAGATAGACCTCGTACGCCTTTACCGGACATAGCGCAAGGATTTTCGCGTGCGATCTAGGGTAACATTTTTAAAAGCTATAGGATGAATACAAAAATCCTGACGTCACGCTGTACGTAAATATATATTTTGAAGTTAAGAAAACGTTAAACTAGTAACGAAAACGTAGATTCAATTTCACGAAATTTTGACGAAAACAGGCAAAATGGCGACGTTCCCTGTCGATCCGATTCACTTTGAACTGGTCACTGTGGTAGGATCCACTTGGCGTTTTCGATAGTTGCTAGTGCTTAAATGTGCGATGTAACTACCGATAGCTCTAGCTAAGTGTAAGAGAGTAATAGAAAAGTACGTAGATGCGAGCAAAATGCGAGGTAAAATTCCATGATGATGTTGTTAAAAGTCACATGATCAATTGACCTACGTGAACCTCATTCCAATGAATATTTCTGATAAAAATGTCGACCATTGGCCTTAGAGGAAAATATGCATATTTGTTCCTCACTCCTTTTTTGACTTCCAGGGAACTAAGGCGAAGGTTGTTTCGTTTGAACATATGTTTTTCATAATATACTTAGCGCCATTAAAAACGCACGACCCAAAGAATGTAAAATATTTTGAGAAATGTAAAGTGTAAAATAGTGTAAGTACTCTTAACTTGAAGAACACGGCATTGGTCACAATGAGACAAAGAATTGACAATATGTGAAACCCTGGTGACTTTTATTCCTTGCAAACAAATCGTTGATACAGAAATTGAAGGTGTCATCATTCAATAATTGGTATGTCCACCTCGGGCATCAACGCAAGCAGTACATCTGCGACGCAATGACCTGATGAGTGTAGCTATTCTGTGCTGTGGGATCCGGTCACACTCTTCCTGCACTACCTGGATCAATTCACGTCGGTTGCGTGGCCTGGGTTGACGTTGTGCAACGGCATTCTTAAGCTGATCCCACAAGTGCTCTATGGGCGATAGATCGGGGGAGTAAGCTGGCCATTCCATGATGTTCACATTATTCTGTTGCAAGAAGTCTTGTGTCAACCTTGCAGAGTGTGGGCGCGCATTGTCTTGCTGAAACGTCGTGACGCCAGTACCAACGATGTACCGATCCTGGCGGGCTGTAGTGATTCTTGGCCGACCAGGGCGTGGTCGGTCGGCAACATTGCCAGTTTCATGTTCCCTGATTCTGAGGCGACTAATTGTGGAGGGATGACACTGCATGTGACGTCCTACGGCGGCACAACTGAGACACGCCTGTAACATGCCAATGGCACGTTCCCTTTGTTGTGTCGTAAGTCGGGGCATGGTAACGTTTTCTGATTTTTTTTTCGTCTTTATGCTGAGCTTCGTGTAAAGTGTTGAACCCACGACAAATGAGCCCTGAAAGCTGTTCTCAGTGACGGTGAAACACTCAATGGACGTTATCAGGAACTGTTGCGTAATGTTCACGACAGGCGCGTCGGGAACACCACAGTTTATCCAGTTATTGCAACTCAACTCGAACTAACAATAAACAACAAAACGTAAATGGCCAATAGCCTTACTGGGGTAGAAACATAAAATTCAACCGTGCGTTTTTAATGGCGCTAAGTATACATTCAGTCCATATACAAGACAAACAAGCTTTAAAGGGACGTGCCCCGAACGAATATCGTTAAAATGTGTGCTATTTTACCGTTGTTTATATAAAGATGAGGTTTCCAGATGGCCATTGGTAACTTTTCCAGCTAACACGGACCACTAGATAGGAAGGTTTACTGACTGTCTGACACAAAACAATAGCAGCATGGGATTCCCTAAACAACTCGTTAAACGTACATTTTTGGCGGAAAGTTGACTTAAGTGGTGTCTCCTTTTAAGCCCTGTTCATAAATTCTTTCAGTTGATTTGCACGCGAAATAACAATACTGTAACTATACCAATTTTGAGACAAACCAGTTCACAGAAATGTATTTTAAACCATATCTGTCGGACTTAAAGTCCCACTTACCGCCGTAGCCTGTTTGCCATTTGTTAAGAAAACCAATTTGCACGATCTTACTACAGCTAAAACCACTAAAATTAAACATAGAACACATAAAGCATGTCCAGTTAGGTTTACAATGCAAAAATGAGGGTGAAAAACAAACGAAGAATCGAAGCTAGAATAAAACAACCACACCGATCAGTGTTGGTTAACTTAAGTGTTGGATTACCCTCATTCACGCGTTTTTGTGTGTGGTTAGCACCCGGCAGGCTTTTATAGTACCTCTTACTCGATCGTTAGTATGTATAAAGTTTATAAAATGATACTGTGTCGTTAGATCGCCAACAGGACTCAAAACAGAACGGCACTTGTATGTATGCTCAGGTTCGAAGTTTGTTTACATTGCGGGTACTTGAAAAATCTGTTTTTCAATTTCAAATTAAAAATACTAAATGATGTAAAAACTTTCAATTTCTGGTAAAAATAGAAAGTTCCCAACTTATTCTGTCTGGGAAAAATACAGAAAACCGCCCACTGCTTTTAATGTAACCAGTATTCTGGATTTTCAAGGCAAATGTGCCTTAAGTAAACCCACGAGTTCAAATCTGAACAACATACGGGAAACAGAAAATAACTCCTCAGTTAATATCGCGGTCTATCTCAGAAGTCAATGGCCTCTTTCTTCCTTTGTACGTGACAACATGGACGTCTTTCATAGTTTTGTTACGACTTCTTGAGCCCACGGATATAAATGTTTGTCAGATAAGAACACTCCCGGTTAATGACCCATTAAAGCCATCAACATAACCTTCGGTTAGACATGTATGAACTGTTCAAGGTTAGAGGAAAGTCGTTTATGAAAGAATAAAACCAGAATGACATCAATGATAAAAAATTAAGACATCACCACGTCGTCAGTTGTTTTTTGAACTACGTGGTGATGTCTTAATTCTTTATCATTAGTATGGAACCCACGTTTAAAGAGAGTTTCAAACATTTCTTACAGAATGACATTGTACGATGTTGTTGTCGAGCTACTATTCTTGTGTAGAACGCTCCTCAAGTACTCACATTATTCAAGTTATTCGTAGAGGTTTCCGAGATTGTACGGATTCGTCTTTTGATCTCATCACATCTTTGACATCCTGACGTTTGGTTGCAGATATACTGTCATAAGAATGATGGCCTCGGTGGCCCAGCGGGTTAGAGTGATCGTCTCTCAGTCCCACACACACACCTTCCATCGATGCGGCGCGGGTTCGAATCACACTCAAACCAAATAAAAATTGAAAAAAAATTAAGAGGATTTTTCACTCGGGGGTTTCCTCTGGGCAATTATCCCGACCCCCCCGCTAAACCTGGCAACGCGTCATATAAGTAAAATAATCTTGAGTGCGTCTTGAAACACCAATCTATCTAACGTTATTTTGAATGTCAACAAATTGTTATTCAATGAACACGGGGTTGGTATGGATAACAAACTTCTTCGTTTATTTTTCTGACGACGTTTCGGTGTAGATACTAACACCGTTTTCAAGTCAAATGAGTATCATTTGACTTGAAAACGGTGTTAGTATCAGAATGTGTTTATTCACAATTCAACTTCTAAATGCCACTAAAACAACTGTTATTCAATGATTTAAACTGAATTCTCATCTGTGTTTGTCCAGTGATTTCCATCATGTGTATATTAAACTGGGTCAAATATAAACTTATCACTAATCAGTCTAACAAATGGATTTTATATGTCTCAAACATTGAATACTTCAACATTTATTGTCCATAATTGAGATGAAAAAAAAGACCGTAAATCAAATCTTTCAATGATCGTTTTATGAGTGACTGATCAAGGAAAAAATATAATAAAAAAAAAAACAACACGTCGATAAAAACGCATGTTGACAATCGTTTCCCTGGCTCCGAAATGACCAATGCAGTGCGTTCGATCTGCAGCACATAAATAAACTTTATTTTTTTCGGATTAAAAATAGGAACAAATATTTCATGTGTTTTCATTGACAATTAGTTTTCATCGAAGACCGAAGTTAGTTATTGTCCGTTATTAGCACACATCTTGGGATCGTACGGACTACTGGTTTTACCGATAGGGTTTATTTCAATGTCGCTCCTTTAGTGTTTATAGGTACTTTACACTATGCACTTGACAATCGGAATTTATGACAGTGATGTTTGATGGCAGATTTGAAGTTAATACATCTAGCTATGAGGTTAAGTGGAAATAAAACTGGGCTATCTTTCCACAAGAAGCTTAACCCCCTCATGTGCTACCAAGCAACCGTTAAGTACAGCAAAATAGTAACAAAAGCAATACAAGATCATGCAAACATTTGAAATATTTTCTGTTTTTAACCAACAAAAGCTTTATCTCCTATCACTGACCTCATTTTACCTTTATAAGTAAAACTGGGGATACAACAGAGAGCGTTCATCCAATGTTCCTCCACTGCATATATAAGATGTACCCCCCCCCCCCCTCTCCCAGAAAAACCTATAGTAGACGACAGAATCCCTGCCAAATATATCTTTCAAACACTTGTTCTTTTTATAAGCAATGACAGTCTTTTGGGTCAGAGGTCGAGCCATTTTCCTTTGAGGTAGTTTGTATTTTACTATAATCTTGGCTATTACGATGCTGGGGCTCGTTTCACAAAGCAGTTGCATCGCAAACGAAACGTAGTTGCCAATGTATACCATTGTGAAGAGATACGACGTCATGGCAACTGCGATTGATCGCATTTTGCGACGGCTTCGTGAAACGGCCCCCAGGCCTTGTTATTCTGAAACACAAAATAAAACAGTCTAAAAAACAGAAAGAAAGAAAAGGTATTAGTCAATACAGTACAGGCGTCGTACCCAGATCTCTACAAAGGTGCCCTCTTCTGTCCCAACACCGTTCTGGGTGAACCAGGAAGCAATCGGATCGGTTATCGGATTTTCTTCACCCTAACACAGATCTACTTAAGATAATCCGCGGTTACAAATGCCACATACATATAAAGTGTCCAGAAATAAGAACATAAGTGTTACTTAAAACCAATGACCTGATGCCCTTTTTATGACCGCTGGATAGGGAGTTTTATTTAAGGATTCCAATGTCTGCTTTGTTGTGGTAAAAAGAATCGAGTGCGCAGGGGGCGCGCGTGTGGTGTGCTTGTTTACTGACTATCAGACAGGGAATTCCCTAAATAACTCGTTAAATGTACATTTTTGGTCGCAAAAACGACTTGCAGCCTTTTATCCGAGATTGATGTCTCTATTTTTCTAGTAATCTGAAGGTAACGGAGAACCACAACAAACTTAAGGTAAGCCTCAGACAGTTAAAATTGAAGCAACGGAAGAATACCGATATGTACTACGTCTGTCATCTTAGCGTTACACAACATGTTAGTTTACAACGTATATAAACAAATGTTAGTTTATAACGTATATAAACAAATGTCTGAACAAAGATGATTTTAACATTTGATTAATGTATAGTTGCCATTTGTATTCAGCTCAAAGATGCGGTGAATTATCGTATTTAAAACGCAGACTGTTCGAGGTAAGTCAAAGCTAGCGAGCGACAGCAGGCGAAAATTGTTCCGACCAGATGGTGCCCTCATTTCCCCCTACCCAGTTCTAGGTGAACCGGGAAGCAATCGGATCGGTTATCAACTTAACACAGATCTACTTCAGATAATCCGCGGTTAAGAATTTCACATACATATAACGTGTCCGGTATAAAAGAAAATAAATGTTATTTAAAAGCAATACACTGATGTCCTGTTTTTTATGATAATCTCCACCGTTATGCAAATACATTTTTGATAGAAACGGTTTTAATACACTCTAAAACAACACAGAAAATCTACCAATATTTAAAGTGGCATGAGCTGCCAAAATGTTGATATTTTGACGTTCAAACAGAATGTTAAAATTATCGGCTATTTTTCTCAAGACGTATAATTCAGAAACTTTTTAGTGCTTCTAGTCTCGAGAATGTACGACAAAGTATTGTTTTGAACTAACTTTGTCTTAAAATGAATGAATGGTCGTCCCGGTTATTTAAATTTTGTTTACTTTTCGAACACTATTCCGATTTGTATTGGCTACATACTGTATGGATTTTCCTCATTCCAACGCAAATCATTTAGTTTTTTGATGGCCTTCAAAGCCTCTTACTGTCGTGACGATCAGAAATCATCAAAAAGTGTGAATTTTGGCAGCTCATACCACTTTAAAAAATGTGTTTATCTTAGCCATCCTTAATAACAAAAACAAAAGAAGCGAAACTTTGTAGACCAAAGGCATTTAGATCAGATACCTTTTAAAGTGACGTGTCCGGAACCAGAAACACGAATATCGTTAAAATATGTGCTATCGGACTGTTGTTTATTTAAAGTTGATGTTTCCAGATGGCCATAGGTAACTTTCCTAGTTCTATCTGATAGCTGGATAGCCAGGTTTGGGGGGAGGGGGGGGGGGTAGTTGTCCGCCTTTTGTGGGTAGGAAAACAATAGCAACCAAGAATTCCCTAAATAACTCTTTACATGTACATTGTTGGCTCAAAGTCGACTTGCAGCCTTTCATCTGACATTGACCATTTCTTATTTTTCTAATAATCTGAAAGTCAAAGGAGAACGACAACACTCTTAAGCGGTATATTAGTTTACAGTCTTTTTGCAACGTCACTTTTCTTATTTAGATTGCAAAAACCTTTCTCTCCAGAACTTTGTCAAAATTAATTCCTTATCTTATATTTTCAAGAAAAGCACTAGAACAAAATCTCCTATAATCTGAAACTCTTGACTCCGGTTCGAGAGCTTTGGATGCAACAGCTGTATTTGACATGTCGTCAACGTTGTTTGCGTTTCTTGTCGTTACACAACCCGTTTAATTGAACAAAAACAATGCCAGGAAGATTGAACTTTTTATGAAATGTGTATAATATTAATTCGCCAATACCAAAAGCTGCCTTGGTTTGAACAAACTTAAAACCCACATTTGTTTCGTCGCATAAAAATCCCTGCAGTCTGTGGACGATCAGTAATAGTGTTGGAAAAGTAAACAATAAACGAGCGTTCATTTATTTTTGACGCAAGCTATATGTACTTGTTTAAAACACGGGGGCCTCGGTGGCTCAGTAGGCCAGAGTGATAGTCGCTCAGCCGAAAGGTTGGGTTTCCTTCTTGCAGCGCCGTCATACAAATGAAATCATCTTGAGTGGGGCGTAAGACATCTATCAATCTTGGACACCTTAATGTAAATGTCTCGATATTAACACTGATAAAATGTTAATTATTCGTACGTCTTGAGAGAAAACTCGATAATTTCATTTTTTTATATATCAACCTTTTGGCAGCATTCGTTTTATAGAAAATGTTGATAGATTATGCATTCGTTTGTTATCCCACGACGAAAGTCGGGGAGGGGATATAGCGTTCCGTTCGTACATGTACGTACACTGTAGGTATGTTCACCTTTTGTCAGCGCTCTAGCGACATCATTTCTGAACGGATTCTGACCAAACTTCATATATGGGTCCAGCATGGAAATACCTCGAACAAGTTCGTGTTTCAGGGTGCCAAGGCCAAGGTCAAGATCAGCGTTACTATTTATGGAAAATCTTTGTCATTACTTTTGCGACTTCATTTCTGAATGGACTCTGAACAAACTTCAAATATGGGTCCAGCATGGGAATACCTGGAACAAGTTCGTGTTTCAGCGTGCCAAGGTCAAGACCACGGTCACCGTTACTATTTATAGACTATCATGCATTGTACTAGAGCAATACTAGTATTCAAGAGAAAATAAATCTCTCACGAAATAAGTGTTTACAGTACAGGGTTTGTGTTGAAGCCGTCCGTAAATCTTTTTCAAGCTTTGCAACTGAAAAGGACCCCACTTATTTTCAGGACTCCCATTTAAAACATACAGAAGGACCCCATTTATTTAGAAAATAACCCCATTTATAAAATACCCAGCTCAAACTATGCAGTAGTATATTTAACACCTATAGTCTTTATGTGACTATATTGCATTCTATATTTTGTTTAATGGGACTCAATCCGAGAAAATAATCACATTCTACACAAATAAGAATGCTTATATGTGCATTTAGATACACACATAATTATAATCACTATCAGGAAATGAAGTTGTTTGTGTTACCAGATACTGTTGAATGCATAACAATATATACCATATTTATCTGGCAATGAGCCCATGCCTGATAACATGTCTATTGCAGTTCAGTGCAAATGACACCTGATGTTATTTCAATGTCCTGCAAATGGCTGCAATAACCCCCCCCCCCCTTCATTTTGCGTCAGAGTTCTTGTGGTAGCACGCGATGGGATTTGTATCGTTTGCGATGCCTTGTTTATATATGGTGTATTCATTTTTTAAGTTTTCAAGTGATTTCAAACTAAAGCAGCTGTGTAAAAAGTGACGTATACGAAAGTGCGTAAAAATACGATTTCTTCATCAAAACAACATAATTTGAACAAATGTTTAAGTTTTTAAAATCACGCTCAAGTATGGAATGCCAAAGCGGAAAAAAATCAACATTTGCAATTTTACCTTCAGCGTCTCGATTTTTTGTTCAACAAAACAATATTTTTCAACATTCGTTAAGCGTAAGCAGATAGTGTTGAATGCATGACAATATATACCATATTTATCTGGCAATGAGCCCATGCCTGTTAACATGTCTATTGCAGTTCAGTGCAAATGACACCTGATGTTATTTCAATGTCGTGCAAATAGCTGCAATACCCCCCCCCCCCCCCATTTTGCGTCAGAGTTCTTGTGGTAGCACGCGAGGGGATCTGTATCGTTTGCGATGCCTTGTTTATATATGGTGTATTCACTTTTTAAGTTTTTAAGTGATTTCAAACTAAAGCAGCTGTGTAAAAAGTGACGTATACGAAAGAGCGTAAAAATATGATTTCTTCATCAAAACAACATAATTTGAACAAATGGTTAGGTCTTAATTTTTAAAATCACGCTTAAGAGACGCGTGTTTACCTCAAACTCGGATAATGAAACACAAAGAAGACTTTATATTATTATAAAAACACCTCTTTTGGAGACCTATTTTTTGTGATTCGCCAGAAGAATAATTTCCCACAAAAAAATCAGGAAAAGCACGGTGTTTGGTCGCCTTTCATCTGTGACGCTTTCTCATGGCTAGAAAAGAATTGCTTGTAACAAGTATTCTGGAAACACACTTTGCGTTCTTTCCCTTTCCAACGTCAAATGCAGTTTATTACGAGACAAACGGTCTGGAAGATTGTTTGTGCTTGGTCAATTTAAAATAATGGTTTTCCTTGATGCGAGATTCAACCAAAAACCCTATTTTGGATCAAACTTTAAATATATTTCCATCTCAGAACTGTAATAGAATACTTTCAAAAGGAAATTAGATGTTTGAAATAGACTTGGATTTTAAAATACCGTTTTTCAACTGAGTGCAAAACATCGTATTCTAAACCATTGTTTTATTTCAAATTGGATCAAGACTGCGTCTATTGCAGCATGAAATCCTTCCCTATGGAAAGAGTTTGGTACAGGAAACGCTAGGGTATACTTTTAGACATCTAACGTAACAATACGAAACCATGACTGACGTCATAAATAGGTATTTAATTATACATTCGTCTATAAAAAGGACACAAAACAAATGAAACCCGTGTTGAATCATTTGGAAGTTTCCTCGAATAGGTTCGGAAGCGCATGTTTTTTTCTCGGATAATGGAACACCAAAAAAGCAATAATACATTCTTAAAGGCACACTTGCCGCGAAAATCAAGAATATTGTTTACATTAAAAAAGAAAGTCCGTTTTCTGTATTTTTCCCAGACAATATAAGTTAGGAACTTTCTATTTTTACCAAAATTTAAAAGTTTGGACGTTTGAATTGTTAGGTGCCCGTAACGTAAACAAACCAAACTGGCCACTATTGGCGATTTTATGTTTCAGTCGAGTGAGTGAACTAACGGCACAGTGTAATTTTACGTAGGCCTATTTATCTGAGAAATACAGACTGGCGATCGGTTAACAGCGACTGGAAAGGCCTGCTGATAATTGTTTGAGTGTAAACCACAGATAAAAAGGCCTGAAATGAGGGTAATCCAACACGAAAGTTGACCGACACTTATCGTTGTTGTTGTAATCAGGCTTCGATTCTTCGTTTGTTTTTTACCCCATTTCTACATTCTAAAGTTAACTAGACATGTTTTATGTGTCCTATGTTTAAGTTTAGTTGTATTATTAGTCGTAGTAAGCTCATGTTAATTGGTTTTCTTAGCAAATTTAAACAGGCTACGGCGGCAAGTGGGCCTTTAAATAACATCTTGTGGAAAACGGCAATTGCTAGCCTACATCTATTTGAACGTGAAAAGGTTTATTAAACATGTACTTTTCACGTTCAAACAGATGTAGGCTAGCAATAGGGATTTTTCTCCGGGCAAAGAGTCCTCTCCCATTAAACCTGGCATGCCACCATATAAGCAAAACAATCAAGGATATTGATATGTTCCATAGAATATTTGTCGCAGTTGTCTCGTGGAGAGAAGGGGACGTACAACTGGGACAAACACGTCCATCCTCTGATACAACAAAGACGTCATTGGGGTTTTGTACATAATTTACATCTTTCTTTTTTGTACATTAAGTACACAAAGTAGTTAATGGTCCCAGTTATCCATCGATAAAAAAGCGTATTATGCCATAAATACATCTACATATAATTATCTATCAAGCGCACACGTATGTAAATACCATGGAAATTGAAAAACAAATACTTCTTGTAAGTGATAACGTTTGTTAGGTCACGTAGGCCTTTTAATTCACATTTATTTACTTCTAAGGTTTCACCAGATTAGTATACAAATTGAGGCAGATAAAGCAGTTTGTAGGATTGGAAACAACCGTTTGTCTCGACCTCAATAATTAGAACAGAGAACGTTCAAACGTTCGGTATCAATGCATTACCGGATTGGACTCCCTTTTGGTTGTAAAACAGTTCCTTATCGTAAAATCCACATAGGTCGTTTCTTCTCTTTGATGTTTATCGCTGGTCTCGGTCTCAATTATTACAACAGAAAACGTTCAAGTGAATTCAATACTATAAATATATAAAAGAAAACCCAAGACTACGAAGGACGGTAAGAAATCCTTAGACTGTTTACTATTGTTCTCCGATAGGCTTTTATACTGGGAGGAAACAAGTGTCCGTATTCTAGAAACTTGCTGAATGGCACATTCTTCGATTTGAGAGCGGGGTTAAAGAAACAAGTTTAAAGAAACGATACATGTCTGTTCGGATGACATTTAACGAGGTCCTTTGGACATGTTTGTAGGTCTTCGTGCAATTGGAAGACAAACATAATCTTGTTTTGCGCATACCGTCGATGTTTGTCCAGGCGGGAACCTTGAGGATCTGTCACAGTAATCCACCAGTACAAACATCAAAGTACGTTGGAAAGACTTTGTCAATAACAAAGTGTATTATTGGCATAAGAAATTAAAAAACAATTACTCCGTCCAGTCCATTTGAATTAATGGACAGCTTACTTTGGACAATATTTCCTAATTTGTGATAATTTCTTTCCAACATTGTGCTTCGTCAGTGTGTCTTAAAGAACATGTAATTTCGCAATCGCAATCGAATCTCTTAGTTTTTCAACGCGGAACCTCATTTGATAATCGGAAATCATGTGAACAGACCGAATTTTGCAGCTCAGGCCTTTTAAATGATCCGTTTCTGAATTCAAAATATAAAATGAAATGTTTTATGAAACTGTACGAAAACTCCGAACGATGGAAAATCCTTCTCAGTATTCGCATAAAAGAAACCTTTCCTTTGTATTGCTTAAGTGAATATTTGTTGGATGTTTAACGTCGCTATGGTGACGTTGTAAGGAGGGAAACTACACGTTTTCGCGAGCGAAAACCCCCGACCTTCGGAGATATTACCCTATCTCTTCAACTCTCCTCACGTCAAATTAGCTTTTCATAATTAATTGTCAGATAAGACAAGTTTTGTACACAGTTATACCTAACCTACTCTGCTATGAGAACTTTGCTGATTTATAGAATATTCCTTATGTCTGTTAAACGGGTTTGTTGCAATGTTGATTTCTCTATGTGCTTTAAACCCAATTGTTCATATATATGCGGTTATCCAATAACAATGGATACAGCATCAATAAGATTTAAGTGGGATATATGTGTGATTTAAGTGGGATATATGTGTGATTTAAGTGGGATATATGTGTGATTTAAGTGGGATATATGTGTGATTTAAGTGGGATATATGTGTGATTTAAGTGGGATATATGTCACTTACAAACGTCTAATATATATAACACAGAACTATTTGATTTGATGTTCCTTTTAGTTTTGGAAATTTTGCATATTAATTGACAGAAATTTGTCCCAGAGTGGAAATCCGTATTCAGAAAAACCTCACCCGTATGTACAGATATGGTTTAGCGCAAAACTATGATGATTGTACAAAATTTCTGTATTCATAATGTCATCTTTCTTCAAGTATTGAACGTTTTACCTGGTTCTTACTGTCCTTTTTCGTGGAAAATTATTTGGTGTGGCGAATAGGGACTAAGTAAGGTTTGAGCTCCTGTCGTTTGTACCAGTGCCATCTTTGACTTGATCGGTCAAGAATTTTACGGCAAGCCCTGTCAAGAGGCTTTCGAGTTACGGGCTTTATCCGTGCGAACGTTATAACCGATTGGCATACACAGCCATTCAAATGGAAGCTTACTATTCTATTTAGGGCATAACAAGGCAGACGAAATATCTCATATCATATCTGTGTTCTTCCTTAGATTTAATTCTACACTATATTGTCTCCACACAAGTTAAATCGGTATCAATGCATTACGGGATTTGACTTCCTTTTGGTTGGGAAACAGTTCTTTTTGTGAAATCCACATAGGTCGTTTCTTCAGTTAGATTTTTATCGAGTAGCAAATCCAATCTGGTGTAAATCATATATTAATAAGTCTGGAACCTACAGAGTATACATAGGTGACAAAAACCCAAAGCCACGTTTGTCTAGTTCTTTTTTTATATTCTGTTTGGAACATATCACGATCGAAAGGAATAGGAATGGAATAAGTTATTAGACTCTCTACGGAGAATAGAATCAGCGTCTTTATTTAAATCTAAATTAAAAACACGTTTATTGAATCATTTGGTCCATTTGTAAACATTCATAGTTCGACGCACGTTTCTTTTGTTTGTATATATGCTCTTTAAATTTTTTGAAAGATGTCATCAAGATGTCTTCAAAACATGGCTTATAAAAAAACATGAGATAGAACAAACTCAATGGAATTTTATTCCCGCCTGTAAGTAATTTTTGTCATCCAAATTTCTGTTGTCATTTTAAGGGGAATAAAAATACTGAATACGAAAAAATAAAACAGAATACGGATTTACGAATAGGGCTTAGACCTGGTATGTGTTTGTTTATGGACTAAATGCATATTTGAAAAACATAGGATGAAGCAAACAACCTTCGAGTAACTTCCCTGGAAGCGAGGAAGAAATAGGAATATTTCCCGGCAAAAGTGACGTCCTACAACATCTTCGATGCCACGAAGAAGCACTGACACCACAAGTGGTCAGCCCGAAATTTAGGGTTTTTATTTGGTCGGGCTTGTAAAGTACATGTATGCTCTACTACATTCTTAAAGCTAACTGAAAATATTGTCAAAGTTGGTCAAAAAATCTTTAAACAGAGGCACAGATAAAAAGTTTAACCTTAAAGAAAACCTCTTCATCGGGTATTCTGCAGGAGAGTTCGAGATCTAATCTCGTGTCCAAGGGAACTGTTACCTTATTGACATTGGTTGACTGAGGGTTTACGCCACACTAAAGAATATTTCACTGATGTGACGGCGTTGCCAGGTTTAGCAGGGGAGGAAACTGGGAAACACCAGGGGCTCGTTTCATAAAGCAGTCGCATAGCAAACGAAGCCGGGTTGCCAGTGGATACCATAATTAAGAGATACGACGTCAAGGCAACTGTGATTGATCGCACTTTGCGACGGCTTCTTGAAACTACCCCGACATAAGACGAGTACCTGGCAACTCTTCCACATACGGCAACCGAGTAAAAAATCCACTCAGAAATTTGTCGATTTTTAATTGTTCTGCACCCCCACTGCAGAATGTCGGATTCACCAAAAGATTGCGATCATGTGTGTCCGAAATGTAATTTTTCTTTCTATTCAAACTTGTAAAACATGTTCAACAACACACTTACCGAAAATTGTAAAATATTCCCCAAGACTGTTGATATTACCTATAAACCGAGGGACCGATAAAATGTGCACTTTTAAAATAAAACCTTCATCGAATATTTTTAAGAAGAGCTTTGGATCCAATCTTGGATTATACGGAGCTTTTCACCTCCATCGGATTCAATATCTGTCTTTGACATGCTGTCAATGGTATTTGCCTTTCTTATCGCCGAATAAACTATTTGATTATAAAAAACCACCAGGAAGATAAAGCGTATTCTGACAAGATGGGAACCACGTATACTGAAACAGTAAAAAAACATCGAACAGTTCGTAAAACTTAAAGGACATCATTAATTTTGTTGATACGGACTTCAATGGCCAAGCTTACATTGGTCGATTGATGAATTAAATTTGATGTCGCATTCAAGATTATTTCACTTATATGGCGTTGTTTCCAGGTTTAGTGGGGGAGGAAACCGGGCCCATTGCTCGAAGAAAACCCCCGACCTTCAGTGAGTAGCTGGTATATGGAGAATTAGGTAGATACCCTGTAGATATAACTATCTATACTCGTATTGTGAATTACTGGAGTAAATTACGAGACGACAAGGGAACTAAACTGTGTTTTATTTTGTACCAAAATTTAGTTAGGCAGCCTGAAAATTCTAAATGGCTTACTCAAGTTACATCTCTTTTAGATAGTTTGGGACTTACATATATATTTATGATCACTAAAACACACGGGCACAGGGAAAATCTTCTTGTCTAAAATAACCATGGAGACAAGTTTCTAATTGTGTTAAAAAGAGGTATATCATTTAGATACATATATATGGACTGGTTATTTGTTGTTAAACCCAACATGGCTGGTAAAATCAGTAAAACAACGTTTAAAAGATCAGTTTTTACAAAGATGGAGAGGGGAAGGTAAAAGTTCTGAAAAGGGGCGTTTTCATGTGAAGATAAAAACTAATTTCCAATTTGAAAAATATTTATCTGTGTTACCGGAAAAGCTCATGATCAATCTGCTGTGTTTCAGAACTTCTAATCATTCTCTACCAATCGAAAAGGGTAGATGGACAAATTTGCCAACTCACCTTAATAGATTATGTGACAAATGCAATTTAGATGTAGGTGACGAAATCCATTACTTGTTTCATAGCCAATGCCAACAGAATAAACAAATCTGAAATCTGAGGGTCCTAACCCACAATGAAGCTCCTTAACTGTAACGTTATCTTAATGAAAATTGAAAATTTATATGAGGTCAAGCTGTACGCTGCAATCATCATCAGGGAAATTACTGAATTTGTAAATTAACCGACACTGATTGACCCGGAAAAAATTCCGGGCCAGGGTGAGAATCGAACTCACGACTTAGTTAATTAGTCGTAAGTTCGATTCTCACCCTGGCCCGGAATTTTTGTCCGGGTCAGTCAGCCATGTTCTGAAAAAAATCTGAATTGGGGTCATCAAAAGTAGACCACTAAAATCTGTCAGATTACACATGTACAGACAACATTTAACATATTGTAATGGGCGTCCGGGAACATGTTTCTATTGATTAACGCTGTGTCACCATCCCACGATAATTTCCATTAATGGGATAATGTTTTGAGAAACAATGTCAATGATTACTCCATCGATACAATCCGTTATCTATGTTCACAGGAACGCTTAAATAGTAAAGGTATAGTCTATGAAATTCACACACTTTATGAACATCGTGTTCGTCGGTTTGAGAGTGGGGTAAACAAAACTGAGCCAAAAAAATATTTCAGTTTTTATGTCACACACTGGATATAGTTTGAAGAGGAATGCACCACACGTACAAGTGTGGGAGCTAAGCCCGCTCAATTCCCATAGCCTGAACAAAGACCACGAAGTAGTTCTCAAATACAACTCACTCTGGAAGTCGCCCAGTAGAGCGGCAAGTTACCAATGGTCATCTGGAAACCATAACATTTACATAACCAGCAACAGAACGGCATACATTTTAAAGCGCTGCAAAAAACCCGCTCAGTTTAAGCCAAGAAATCTGTCCGAGTAATGGGTGTTTTTTTAATAAATTTCTGTTCGTTCATTTATTTATGTTGTTAAATAAAAACTACTAGAACTTATCATTTGTTTTAACCCGGAGTTTTTAAACCTCAAATGGACATGAGATGTTTGAATTCTTACCTCTGTTTGTTTGCAGTTTTAACAAAAAACGAAACAAACATTTTCAAACCATTAACCTCGTAAATAAATATAAAAACATTATTAGCAAACATGTAACAAAAATAGACGCTTTCTTTCCAATTGCAAACAAACGTTCAGAATAACGTATATTTTTAGCTTAATAAACCTTAACATCTTAAAACGTGTTTGTTGCTCTATTGCTGTAAACAAATTGTTTCTAAGAAGTTGTTGTTTTTCACTTTTCCAAGCTATTTATACATCTGTGCTATTGATAGATAAATGCGTCTTTATGAGGAAATAACATTTGTATTGATAGCTTGCTTCCCGTTTATTTAAACCAGGAAAGAACGATGACTCTTAGATTAATGACCGATTTACTTTTGTCTTAAAGTGCAGGGAACAAAAACAAAAGTTTGCCCACGAACCACCACGAAAACAGTTAAAGGTCAAAAAAGAAAATGGACGTTTTTGTCCCATCCCCATGCGCTGAATCGACAAACGTGACAAGCCGTGTATTAAACCTATCAATGAACGTGAAGTCGCAATGGTCTAAAAAAAGCTATTGTACTTTAGTCCATAAGAACTCTTGTACTCTAAATGCAAAAGAAAAATAGCACGTAAACAGTGCTCCAGTTAATTTTTCAGCCTGAAGGGTATTTACTCATGCCTTTTAGGCAATGATGAGTAAAACTGTAACCTAAATGAGTAAAATCGAAGTGTATGAAATGGTGTTTCTACTCATTAAACTTGATGCATATCAACACGGATAGACCAATGATAAATGATAAGGGCTTTAGAAAGAATTAATTTAATTATTAAAACAAAGCTCCATTCACAACTTTTTATTCAGCAACTTAATTTTTCGTTTGAATATATCATTACCATATCACATGATATGCAGTGGCATAATTAACACAGAGGCTGCTTCACGCACAAAAAATGTAACAAAGCCCACTAAGCTTATCTGGAGCAAACAAGAACATAAACAAAGTTATTTCTGATGGTAAATTTCAAAGTGGAAAGCCATTGTCTAAATGACTAATGTATTACATATATTTATAAAATTTAAAAATATACGGCGAATCATATGTTTAACTGTCGTCCCACAGGATGGAATAGCACTGAGGTACGTAGAGGTTTTGAAAATTACCGATATTGAAATTTGGGACCGTACCTTGTGACACTAAACAATCATCTTCGATATTTTCGGTCTGAAAGCGAGAATCGATTTTTGTTTTGACATTGTCAGTTCATAGCGCCTAGAGTTCCTTTCGTTTTGCAAAATGCAGTCGAAGAAGAATCAGCAGAGAGCGTTGTTTGGATTGGCTGGTTTAGAGGACGCTGTCCAATCAAAGCACCCGACTGATATATTGCACCGCCGACGTCAGTAGATTGCACACGAGAGTAACAGCGGCTGTTCCACATTCCCCCCACAGACAGATAGCGACTGTAGTCTGTTGACAAGTAAAATACAGACGCTTATCAGAATTTTGCTCTTGTCATAGGCCTACGCGGACACGGATACGCACGAGAATAAAATTTTATGCGTAACAAAAATTTACCTTATTGTGTAACAATACGCATGATGTAAAAAAAAGATGAGTATTTGGGTAAATTCACTGCGTAATTTACGCAAATACGCACGTTATCTGGAGCGCTGCATGTAAGTCCATAATATGGGAACTAATTATGCCCTTTTTATTTAAATTTACAGTTATGTGATTCGCGGGCCAGGAGACGACCAATGACGACGTTCCGGGTAGCTGCGTCTAGTCTTGGCATATTGTAGCAACTTCGTAAAACAATTTAACGACTAAATTCAATTGAACGGTTGTGTGTCTTTTATACTCATTAAACCCGTATAAAGATAAGAGGTGATTCGCATGTGCAACTGCCCTACGTTTTTCCCTACGCCTTCCACACGCCTTCCTCGCGATACACAAAGACTGACCCGAAAGTCACGTGTGATCAACAACCACTATCAGGGGCTTAAATTCAATTATCGGACATTTACATTATAACATAATCCTGTTGTCATGTGTCAATCACGCACATTTTTGGAAAAATTCATGTTTGAAAAAAAAAATTGGATGTTGCGTTTCCTTTTTGGGAGAGTATTTGTTAAAATGTTTTATGTAACTTAACGTTTTTAAACTAGTAATGTCTTGGCGCGAATCATTCTTGTAGAATGGAGTCGCCAATCAAATTTTATAAGAAGAAGAAATTTACAGTTAAATTTTATCATAAAATAGATTGAATCCATAATGCGCCAGATATCTTGGCAAACTTTCAACCCCCCCCCCCCCCCCCCCTCCCCCATCTTACTTAATTCAAGTTAAATTGGACTTCCTCAAGATCTTCGTTACCAAAAACTCTCTCTTAAAATGTTTAGACTATCAAAGTTAATTCGGGAGAAACAAATGATAATATAATATGGTGGTCTATAAGCGACAATTACCGAGGCTGAAATGCCTGATTCAAAGTTTACCCACATGTCTTGTGCATGTCGGCTTTTCGTGATCTGTACTGTAGGACTCTGACACAGACATGCACTTTCATCGATGGAATTAAATTATATCGCCATCGAGTTCTTTGTATCAAAGACCATTGATAATACAATCTAATGTTTCAACAATAAGATGTTATATCTGCCGATGTTTCTGAACTTCGGTGGCTCAGTGGGTTAGAGAGATAGTCCCTCGGCTATCCACGGCCTCAGCATGTCTTATAGTCCCTCGGCTATCCACGGCATCGATAAAAAATTTTATTATGCCATAAATACATATACATATAATTATCTATAAAGCGCGCACGTATGTAAATACAATGAAAATTGAAAAACAAATACTCCTTGTAAGTGATCACGTCTGTAAGATTATGTAGGCCTTTTAATTCACATTTATTTACTTCTAAGGTTTCAACAAATTAGTATACAAATAGAGGCAGATAAAGCAGTTTGTAGGATTGGAAACAACCGTTTGTCTCGACCTCAATTATTAGAACAGAAAACGTTCAAACGCTCGGTATCAATGCATTACCGGATTGGACTCCCTTTTGGTTGTAAAACAGTTCTTTTTCGTAAAAACAGCATAGGTCGTTTCTTCTCTTTGATTTTTATCGCTGGTCTCAGTCTCAATTATTACAACAGAAAACGTTCAAGTGAATTCAATACTATAAATATATAAAAGAAAACCCAAGACTACCAAGGACGGTAAGAAAGCATTGGACTATAGTTCTCCGATAGGCTTTTATACAGGGAGAAAAGAAGTGTCCGTATTCTACAAACTTGCTGAATGGCACATGCTTCGATTTTAGAGCGGGGTTAAAGAAACAAGTTTAAAGAAACGATACATTTCTGTTCAGATGACATTTAACGAGGTCATATGGACATGTTTGTTGGTCTTTGTGCAATTGGAAGACAAACGTAATCTTGTTTTGCGCATATCATCGATGTTTGTCTAGGCGGCAACCTTGGGGATCTGTCACAGTAATCTACCAGTATATACATTCGAAGTACGTTCGAAAGACTTTGTTGATAACAAAGTGTATTATTGGCATAAGAAATTAAAAAAAAACAATTACTCCGTCCAGTCCATTTGAATTAAAGGATAGTTAACTTTTGACAATATTTCCTAATTTGTACTATTTCTTTCAAACCTTGTGTTTTATCAGTGTGTCTAAAAGAACATGTAATTTCGCAACTGCAATCGAATCTCTTAGTTGTTCGCGGTAATTCAACGCGGAACCTCTTTTGACAATCGGAAATCATGTGAACAGACCGAATTTTGCAACCTTTTAAATGATCCGTTTCTGAATTCAAAATATAAAATGAAATGTTTTATGAAACTGTGCGAAAACGCCGAACGGTGGAAAATCCTTCTCAGTATTCGCATAAAAGAAACCTTCCCTTTGTATTGCTTAAGTGAATATTTGTTGGATGTTTAACGTCGCTATGGTGACGTTGAAACTACACTTTATCGCGAGCGAAAACCCCCGACCTTCGGAGATATTATCCTATTTTTAGACTCTCCTTACGTCAAATTAGCTTTTCAAAATTAATCGTCAGATAAGACAAATTTTGTACACAGTTATACCTAACCTACTCTGCTATGGGAACTTCGCTGATTTACAGAATATTCCTTATGTCTGTTAAACGGATTTGTTTCAATGTTGATTTCTTTGGGTGCTTTAACCCCAATTATTCATATTATATATGCGGTTATCCAATAACAATGGATACAGCAGCAATAAGATTTAAGTGTGATATATGTGTGATTTAAGTGTGATATATGTGTGATTTAAGTGTGATATATGTGTGATTTAAGTGTGATATATGTGTGATTTAAGTGTGATATATGTCACTGTAACGATGTAATATAACACAGAACTATTTGATGTTCCTTCTAGCTTTGGAAAGTTAGCATATTAATTGACAGAAATTTGTCCCAGAGTGTAAATCCGTATTCAGAAAAAACTCATCCGTATGTAGAAATATGGTTTAGCGCAAAACTATGACGATTGCACAAAATGTCTGTATTCATAATGTCATCTTTATTCAAGTATTGAACGTTTTACCTGGTTCTTACTGTCATTTTTCGTGGAAAATTATTTGGTGTCGCGAATAGGGACTAAGTAAGGTTTGAGCTCCTGTCGTTTGTACTATTGCCATCTTTGACTTGATCGGTCAAGATTTTTACGGCAAGCCCTGTCAAGAGGCTTTCGAGTTACTTTCGGAGGTTTATCCGTGCGAGCGTTTATAACCGATTGGCATACACAGCCATTCAAATGGAAGCATACTATTCTATTTAGGGCATCAAAAGACAGACGAAATATCTCCTATCATATCTCTGTCCTTCCTTAGATTTAATTCTACATCATATTGTCTCTACACAAGCTGCTGTTAAATCGGTATCAATACATTACGGGATTTGACTTCCTTTTGGTTGTAAAACAGTTCTTTTTGTGAAATCCACATAGGTCGTTTCTTCCGTTTGATTTTTATCGAGTAGCAAATCCAATCTGGTGTAAATCATATATCAATGGGTCTGGAACCTACATGTGCAGAGTATACATAGGTGACAAAAACCCAAAGCCACGTTTGTCTATTTCTTTTTTTTAATATTCTGTTTGGAACATATCACGATCGAAAGGAATATGAATGGAATAAGTTATTAGACTATCTATGGAGAATAGAATTAGCGTCTTTAAACATTCTTTGTTCGACGTACGTTTCTTTTGTTTGTATATATGCTCTTTAATTTTTTCGAAAGATGTCATCATGTCTACAACACATATATACAAAACATGGGATAGAACAAACGCAATGGAGTTTTATTCCCGCCTGTAAGTAATTTTTGTCATCCAAGCGAGGAAGAAATATGGATATTTCCCGGCAAAAGTGACAGCATCCTACAGCATCTTCGATGTCACGAAGAGGCACTGACACCACAAGTGGTCAGCCCGAAATTTAGGTTTATATTTGGTCGGGCTTGTAAAGTACATGCTCTACTACATTCTTAAAGCTAATTACAAATATTGTCAAGGTTGGTCAAACAATCTTTAAACAGAGGGACTGTTAAAAAGTTTAACCTTAAACAAAACTTCTCCATCTGATATTCTGCAGGAGATTTCGAGATCTAATCTCGTGTCCAAGGGAACTGTTACCTTATTGACTGATTGGTTGATTGAGGGTTTGCGCCACACTAAACAATATTTCACTGATATGACGGCGTTGCCAGGTTTAGCAGGGCAGGAAACCCGGAAACACCAGGGTTTCGTTTCATAAAGCATTCGCATATCAAACGAAGCCTGGCTACCAGTGGATACCCTAATGAAGAGATACGACGTCATGGCAAGTGCCATTGGTCGCACTTTGCGACGGCTTCTTGAAACTGCCCCGACATAGGGCGAGTACCTGGCAACTCTTCCACATACGGCAACCGAGTAAAACATCCACTCAGAAATTTGTCTATTTTTATTTGTTCTGCATCCCCATTGCAGAATGTCGGATTCACCAAAAGATTGCAATCATTTGCGTCCGAAATGTAATTTTCTTGCTTTTCAAACTTGTAAAACATGTTGTTCAACACTCATATCAAAAATTGTAAAATATTTCCCAAGACTGTTGGTATTACCTTTAAACCGAGGACCGATAAAATGTGTACTCTTAAAATAAAACCTTCATCAAATATTTTTAAGAAGAGCTATGGATCCAATCTTGTATTATACGGAGCTTTTCACCTCCATCGGATTCAACATCTGTCTTTGACATGCTGTCAATGGTATTTGCCTTTCTTATCGCTGAATAAACTATTTGATTAAAAAAAAAACACCAGAAAGATAAAGCTTGTGCTGACAAGATGGGGACCACGGATACAGAAACAGTAAAAAGACATCGAACAGTTCGTAAAACTAAAAAGACATCATTAATTTTGTTGATACGGACTTCAATGGACTTCAAGCTCATATTGGTCGATTGATGAATTCAACTTTATGTCGCATTCAAGATTATTTCACTTTATATGGCGTTGTTTACAGGTTTAGTGGGGGAGGAAAGCGGGCCCATTGCTCGAAGAAAACCCCCGACCTTCAGTGAGTACCTGGCACCTCTTCCACGTACGGAAATCGAGTGAAAAATCCACTCAGAAAGTGTTGTTTGACTAATGTCCGCCAATATATGTATTGTTATGTTTAAATTATGTATTTCTCCATGCCCGGAAAAGGGCCAAGAGAATAAACAAGTCTGAAATCTGAGGATCCTAACTCACAATGAAGCTCCTTAACTGAAACGTTATCTCAATGAAAATTGAAAACTTGAGGTCAAGCTTTACGGTTGGGATAAAAATAACGTTTCTACCCATGAACGAAAACAGACTTTATTACTATACAATACGACATCCCAACCAGTTTGACGTGGCGTCGCGACCGTTTCCTGGAAAAAAAATGATAGCATGATTTTTCATGGCAATGAAAATACATCCTCGGGCTATCAATGAACAAATGCATCTTTGGGAATTAGTAATGTTTGTATAGATGTACTGATTACTTAGATAGTTTCTCAAATCTTTGTCTAGTGTGTGACATCTAAACTGAAATATTGTCTTGGCCCGGTTTGTTCGACCCCACTCTCAAACCAACAAACACCATGTTCTGAAAAAAACCTGAATTGGGGTCATCAAAAGTAGACCACAAAAATCTATCAGATTACACATGTACAGATAACATTTAACATATTGTAATGGGCGTCCGTGAACATGTTTCTATTCATTAACGCCGTGTCACCATCCCACGATAATTTGCATTAATGGTATAATGTTTTGAGAAACATTCTCAATGATTACTCCATCGATACAATCCGTTATTTATGTTCAAAGGAACACTTAAATAGTAACGGTATAGTCTATGAAATTCACACACTTTCTGAACATCATGTTCGTCGGTTTGAGAGTGGGGTAAAAAAAACGGAGCCAAATAAAATATTTCAGTTTTTATGTCACACACTGGATCTAGTTTGGAGAGGAATGCACCACACGTGCAGCAAAATTGGCTGTTGGCGTGGGAGCTAAGCCCGCTCAATTCCCATATCCTCAATAAAGACGACAGAGTAGTTCTCAAATAGAACTCACTGGAGAAGCGGCCATTGGGAGCAGAGCGGCAAGTTACCAATGGTCATCTGGAAACCTCATTTTTACAAAAACGGTAACAGAAAGGCATACATTTCAGCCATCGTCTTTTCAGGATCTCTTTACATGCTCCTTTTAAAGCGTTGCAAGAAACCCGCTTTAGTAGTCTTAGTCAAGAAACCTATCCGAGTAATGCGTGCTTTTGAGAGATTTCTGTTCGTGGATATATTCATGTTGTTGAAAGATTGATATAGCTACCAGAAATTATAATTTGTATTAACCGGGATTTTTGTCTGCTTTCAAATCTCAAATATACATGATATGTTTTACATGTACCTATGTTTGCTTGAATTAAAAGAAAATACATTTTCCAACCTTTGACCTCGTAAATAAATATAAAAAATGTATTGGCAAACATGTAACAAAAACAGACGCTATCATTCCAATTGCAAAATAAACATTCAAAATAAAGTATATTATTTAGCTAAGTTTATATTAACATCTTCAGACGTGTTTGTTGCTCTATTGCTGTAAACAAATTGTTTCTAAGAAGTTGTTGTTTTTCACTTTTCCAAGCTATTTATACATCTGTGCTATTGATAGATAAATGCGTCTTTATGAGGAAATAACATTTGTATTGATAGCTTGCTTCCCGTTTATTTAAACCAGGAAAGAACGATGACTCTTAGATTAATGACCGATTTACTTTTGTCTTAAAGTGCAGGGAACAAAAACAAAAGTTTGCCCACGAACCACCACGAAAACAGTTAAAGGTCAAAAAAGAAAATGGATGTTTTCCCCCATCATCATGCCCTGAATCGACAAACGTGACAAGCCGTGTATTAAACCTATCAATGACCGTGAAGTCGCAATGGTCTAAAAAAAGCTATTGTACTTTAGTCCATAAGAACTCTTGTACTCTAAATGCAAAAGAAAAATAGCACGTAAGCAGTGCTCCAGTTAATTTTTCAGCCTGAAGGGTATTTACTCAGGCCTTTTAGGCAATGATGAGTAAAACTGTAACCTAAATGAGTAAAATCGAAGAGCGTGAAATGGTGTTTCTACTGATTAAACTTGATGCCTATCAACACGGATAGACCAATGATAAATGGTAAGGGCTTTAGAAAGAATTAATTTAATTATTAAAACAAAACACAAAGCTCCATTCACAACTTTTTATTCAGCAACTTAATTTTTCGTTTGGATATATCATTACCATATCACATGATATGGCAGTGGCATAATTAACACAGAGGCTGCTTCATGCACAAAAATGTAACATAGCCCACTAAGCTTATCTGGAGCAAACAAGAACATAAACAAAGTTATTTCTGATGGTAAATTTCAAAGTGGAAAGCCATTGTCTAAATGACTAATGTATTACATATATTTATAAAATTTAAAAATATACGGCGAATCATATGTTTAACTGTCGTCCCACAGGATGGAATAGCACTGAGGTACGTAGAGGTTTTGAAAATGACCGATATTGAAATTTGGGACCGTACCTTGTGACACTAAACAATCATCTTCGATATTTTCGGTCTGAAAGCGAGAATCGATTTTTGTTTTGACATTGTCAGTTCATAGCGCCTAGAGTTCCTTTCGTTTTCCAAAATGCAGTCGAAGAAGAATCAGCAGAGAGCGTTGTTTGGATTGGCTGGTTTAGAGGACGCTGTCCAATCGGATACGCACGAGGATAAAATTGTATGCGTAACAAAAATTTACCTTATTGTGTAACAATACGCATGATGTAAAACAAAGATGAGTATTTGGGTATTTTTTTTTTTGGAAAAATTCATGTTTGAAAAAAAAATTGGATGTTGCGTTTCCTTTTTGGGAGAGTATTTGTTAAAATGTTTTATGTAACTTAACGTTTTTAAACTAGTAATGTCTTGGCGCGAATCATTCTTGTAGAATGGAGTCGCCAATCAAATTTTATAAGAAGAAGAAATTTACAGTTAAATTTTATCATAAAATAAATTGAATCCATAATGCGCCAGATATCTTGGCAAACTCCCCCCATCTTACTTAAGTCAAGTTAAATTTGACTTCCTCAAGATCTTCGTTACCAAAAACTCTCTCTTGAAATGCTTAGACTGTCAAAGTAAATTCGGGAGAAACAAATACAATATGGTGGTCTATAAGCGACAATTACCGAGGCTGAAATGCCTGATTCAAAGTTTACCCAAATGTCTTGTGCATGTTTGCTTTTCATGATCTGTACTGTATGACTCTGACACAGACATGGACTTTAATGGATGGAATTAAATTATATCGCCATCGAGTTCTTTGTATCAAAGACCATTGATAATACAATCTTATGTTTCAACAATAAGGTGTTATTTCTGCCGATGTTTCAGAACTTCGGTGGCTCAGTGGGTTAGAGTGATAGACTAGTCCCTCCTATCCACTTGTCGGCTCTTTCTCGGTGATACTTCGGAGTTTCTCTCACGTATTGCTTGTGAGATTTTGTTTGCATACACGATGTTTGAGGAGTCGTTAAAAAGGGACGTGTCTGCCATTTGATATTTGCTGCTGGTTTGTTCTCCGAAAAATGTTTGATGGACAATATCTCCTTTGAATCCAAAGCCATTACCGTATAAGCTAAGTTTCAACAATTCTAAAATGTCTTTGTCCGAACGACGGTGGTCCCAATATTTTTGCAATGCTGATATCATGGATTTTAAACGCATATCTGTGGCAATGTTTGTATACATAGACTCAACATCTAGAGTAACCGCATCCAGATAATTTGGCCGGTAAATCATTTACATTTTGGATAAAGCTTGGATGCCGATTGGTTTTAGGTTTTAGATAGTAATCAATCAACTCTGATAAGAATAAACTGTCTATCCGTTATGTCGATTTGACAGCGGGGTTAAACGAACTAGGCCGAGAAATTATTTATGTTTAAATCACATTTAAATAGCTATGATAAGTCTGCAAAATGTGTTTTTATCTTACTTCTATACACTTTAAAGGCGAAAGTAAAAGATGTTTGTCATCATCATTTAGCAGTTAAACAGGAAGCTTGTTAAGAAATCATTACAGCAAATGCTGACTCAAACCTTATCAAACGTCTCAAAGACGTATGTCTCTATTAATAGCACAAATACATAAATACCGTAAGGAACATGCACTTATTTCTTGGAAACATTGGTACATGTAGATATTATTCCATTTAAATAGTAGAGATGGATATAATGTGACAGGAGGTATATCAGGAGGTATATTTGTTTCAAGCAATCAGATCGGTAATTTGAGCTTATTCTGCATACGCATGTAACTGAGAGACGATTACATGCACATGTTCGGTTTTATTGATGCCAACAAAATTGAAATACTTTTTCGTACACTCTCTATGCGTCTAAAAAATGTTGCCAATTCTCGATAAGAAGTAATTTGCTCATACCAGCCTCGGTATGAGCTAAACACAAAAATTACATTTGATTTCCAGTAAATTGACTTTAAAGGCCCACTTGTCGCAGTAGCCTGTTGAACATCTGTTAAAGGCCCACTTGCCGCCGTAGCCTGTTGAACATCTGTTAAAGGCCCACTTGCCGCCGTAGCCTGTTGAACATCTGTTAAAGGCCCACTTGCCGCCGTAGCCTGTTGAACATCTGTTAAAGGCCCACTTGCCGCCGTAGCCTGTTGAACATCTGTTAAAGGCCCACTTGTCGCAGTAGCCTGTTGAACATCTGTTAAAGGCCCACTTGCCGCCGTAGCCTGTTGAACATCTGTTAAAGGCCCACTTGCCGCCGTAGCCTGTTGAACATCTGTTAAAGGCCCACTTGCCGCCGTAGCCTGTTGAACATCTGTTAAAGGCCCACTTGCCGCCGTAGCCTGTTGAACATCTGTTAAAGGCCCACTTGCCGCCGTAGCCTGTTGAACATCTGTTAAAGGCCCACTTGCCGCCGTAGCCTGTTGAACATCTGTTAAAGGCCCACTTGCCGCCGTAGCCTGTTGAACATCTGTTAAAGGCCCACTTGCCGCCGTAGCCTGTTGAACATCTGTTAAAGGCCCACTTGCCGCCGTAGCCTGTTGAACATCTGTTAAAGGCCCACTTGCCGCCGTAGCCTGTTGAACATCTGTTAAAGGCCCACTTGCCGCCGTAGCCTGTTGAACATCTGTTAAAGGCCCACTTGCCGCCGTAGCCTGTTGAACATCTGTTAAAGGCCCACTTGCCGCCGTAGCCTGTTGAACATCTGTTAAAGGCCCACTTGCCGCCGTAGCCTGTTGAACATCTGTTAAAGGCCCACTTGCCGCCGTAGCCTGTTGAACATCTGTTAAAGGCCCACTTGCCGCCGTAGCCTGTTGAACATCTGTTAAAGGCCCACTTGCCGCCGTAGCCTGTTGAACATCTGTTAAAGGCCCACTTGCCGCCGTAGCCTGTTGAACATCTGTTAAAGGCCCACTTGCCGCCGTAGCCTGTTGAACATCTGTTAAAGGCCCACTTGCCGCCGTAGCCTGTTGAACATCTGTTAAAGGCCCACTTGCCGCCGTAGCCTGTTGAACATCTGTTAAAGGCCCACTTGCCGCCGTAGCCTGTTGAACATCTGTTAAAGGCCCACTTGCCGCCGTAGCCTGTTGAACATCTGTTAAAGGCCCACTTGCCGCCGTAGCCTGTTGAACATCTGTTAAAGGCCCACTTGCCGCCGTAGCCTGTTGAACATCTGTTAAAGGCCCACTTGCCGCCGTAGCCTGTTGAACATCTGTTAAAGGCCCACTTGCCGCCGTAGCCTGTTGAACATCTGTTAAAGGCCCACTTGCCGCCGTAGCCTGTTGAACATCTGTTAAAGGCCCACTTGCCACCGTAGCCTGTTGAACATCTGTTAAAGGCCCACTTGCCGCCGTAGCCTGTTGAACATCTGTTAAAGGCCCACTTGCCGCCGTAGCCTGTTGAACATCTGTTAAAGGCCCACTTGCCGCCGTAGCCTGTTGAACATCTGTTAAAGGCCCACTTGCCGCCGTAGCCTGTTGAACATCTGTTAAAGGCCCACTTGCCACCGTAGCCTGTTGAGCATCTGTTAAAGGCCCACTTGCCGCCGTAGCCTGTTGAACATCTGTTAAAGGCCCACTTGCCGCCGTAGCCTGTTGAACATCTGTTAAAGGCCCACTTGCCGCCGTAGCCTGTTGAACATCTGTTAAAGGCCCACTTGCCGCCGTAGCCTGTTGAACATCTGTTAAAGGCCCACTTGCCACCGTAGCCTGTTGAACATCTGTTAAAGGCCCACTTGCCGCCGTAGCCTGTTGAACATCTGTTAAAGGCCCACTTGCCGCCGTAGCCTGTTGAACATCTGTTAAAGGCCCACTTGCCGCCGTAGCCTGTTGAACATCTGTTAAAGGCCCACTTGCCGCCGTAGCCTGTTGAACATCTGTTAAAGGCCCACTTGCCGCCGTATCCTGTTGAACATCTGTTAAAGGCCCACTTGCCGCCGTAGCCTGTTGAACATCTGTTAAGAAAACCAATTTACACGAGCTTACTACGACTAAAACCACTAAAATTAAACATAGGACACATAAAGCATGTCCAGTTGGGTTTAGAACGTAAAAATGGGGGTGAAACCCAAACGAAGAATTGAAGCCTGATTACAACAACAACAATCAGTGTCGGTTAACATAGTGGTTGGATTACCCTCATTTCAGGCCTTTTTATCTGTGGTTTACACCAGACAGGCTTTTTGAGACACTTTTAGCCGATCCTCAGTCTGTATTTCTCAGATAAAGCACGTACAATTATACTGTGCCGTTAGATCACTCACACGAATCAAACATTAGGGCGCATGTTCAGGTTTTGTTTCCATACTTGACAAATCTAATTTTTAATTCAAATTAAAAATACTAAATGATGCCAAAACTTTCTATTTTTGGTAAAAATAGAAAGTTCCTAACTTGTTCTGTCGGGGAAAAATACAGAAAACCGCCCACTGTTCTTTTTATGTAAACAGTATTCTGGATTTTCGCGGCAAGTGTGTCTTTAAAAAAATCTCTTCTGGTATAAAAAGACTACCAACAAAATCCATATTCTTTTTTCAACATTTATGGTACATTTTTTTCAACGAGTTTCAAAAGTTTTATTTTAAATGTGTATGTAGTAAAAAAAATAGTATATTTTAAGATTTTTTTGACCACAAGCTTTCACTTAAGGCTTTATGAACAGGATATCAAAATCAAATATAATACGAACGTTTATACAATATATTCGAATACACCAAACACAAGGAGATCATATTAGCATTTAAAACGAACTTAGAGAAATACCGATGTTTTGTTCCCATTTTCTTCCAGACCCTCTTAGCAGGCGATTATCTGATTTTGTTTAAACTGTAAGGAATTATGACAGAGTGTGAATAATCGTTGATTAAACTGACACGCGCAAATGTTAGAAATCCCCTTGAGGACCAACTGACAGCGTAAAATCAGCTTCAACGAATCAGACATAGATAATCGTTCATAAGCTGCTTTAAAACATATGGTGTTTTCTACAGGGCACGAGGTTTTTGCTTAATCAATAAAACCAATATTGGAATCCTAAGTTATTTTATGTATGCAACTTGTATATACAACACAAAACCCGTCGGCCGGACATAAGTTAAAGTGGCATGAGCAGCCAAAATTCACACTTTTTTATAATTTCTGATCGGCACGACAGTAAGAGGCTTTTGAGGCCATAAAAAAACTAAATGATTGGCGTTGGAATGAGCAAAATTCATACAGTATGTGGCTTATACAAACCGGAATAGTGTTCGAAAAGTAAGCAAAATTTAAATAATCGGGACGACCATTCATTCATTCTAAACCAACGTTAGTCCAAAACAATATTTAATCGTACATTCTGAAGACTAGAGGATCTAAAAAGTTTCTGAATTATACGTCTTCAGAAAAATAGCCAACAATTTCAACATTCTGTTTCAACGTCAAACTGTCCACATTTTGGCAGCTCATGCCACTTTAAGGAAATGTTTTGTGAGTATCGTTACCTAATGCACTGGGACGTCATTAAATAATTTGTATTTTTTCGGAACGTTTTCTTATGAGACATGGTTTATTTTTTCTGTGATGGTTATGAAAAATTGAATTAGTGACAATTTCAATTGCCATTTCTTAAAAAACACCAGACAGTTCATCAGAGGATAAACGGTCATTTTATATATAGACTATATTCCCTGGGTTAATTGTCCTAAATTTAATCCTTCATGTCCTTTGCAAATTCCCAAGGTTTCTTGATGTATATTTTGACTAACAAAATAAGCTTTTTGAAAAAAGAAGCCAATGGGACACGACGCGCTTAAAAGCTTATATACATTTAATTAATCGATGTCTTGTCCTATAAAACAAGATATGACGTAAAACATCAATCAATCAATCTTAGCAGCTTCAGAAGAAATGTCAATCGATCTTTGACCTTTGGGGGGTCAACTTTTGATATTTACCTGGAAATGAAACTGAAATCACCGAATCACTTTACTGTTTGTGTTGGTGGGAGGGACTATCGCTCTACACTCTGTACACCCCCACGCCTCTCTCCTCTACTGTTCGAACTTCAATGCATAGCACTGATTTGAACGATGTGTTTTAGTATTTATTTCTCTAAGCATAACAGTTGTATGGGACAATGTCAGATGATAAGGTCGATGTAAATATTATTTAATATGGACTGCATTCGTGTAAAACCTTATTAAAATAAGTCTTTTGGTATTGCCTTAATATTGCATTGTTGCCAAGTTAAGAGTGGGTGGGAACCTGGCTCTGTGCCTCAGGCGAGTACCTGGCAACTCTTCCACATACGGCGAGCGATTGAAAAATTCATGAAATACCATTTTGTCCGGATGAGAGACTTCCACTCTGCCGATTGAGCCACCGATGCCCGCGAGGGCGTATGTGGAAGAGTTGCCAGGTACTCGCCGGAGGCACAGAGACAGGTTCCCTCCCACTCTTAACCTGGCAACAATGTAATATAAAGGCAATAATCTTGAATGCGTATAAACATAAATCCTTTTGGTGACGATTCGTGCTTCATTGACTATTCAACATGAACGATAACGGTATTATGAATTTATTCCTTACAGGAATTATATGTGCACGTAGAAAACATAAAGAACATCGATCATGTTTGAGGTGATATTATCGATACGATTTTAAAATGCCACCAGTATTCAATTATCTATTTATATGGACATTCTATAAAAAAAACTTAGCCAATATTTGGTGCTTGGCAACGTTAAAAACATGTTATGTTCACAATGATCTTCCGTACGTTATCATCACGGAGAGCAAACACTCATTTCTATAGAACGTGGAATTGATGATTCATTTTTGCTGCTGAAGACAGTTTGAACTAGAAAACACTTTTTGTTCAGCTACAGTGGAAATAGTGAGGTGATCGTTCTATGTTTAGGTGTTTTGCTAATCAATGCTGACTGAAAGGTATGCCTCATATCGTTCTCGAGAGACTGCAAAACTAAAACTGAATATTTGTCTTGATAAAAATGTTCTTCCTAAAATAAATTCAATATGTGTTAATTATTTCCTTGTTATTCCCGGAAATGGTAACATGTTTTATCGAAGGTTAAGGTAAAGGTTCTTAATTTATATATAAAGAAACAATGACATTTCGAAAACGTTTTGTTTACTATAATGTATATATACTATAATGTATTATAGAAAAAGCTGCAGAAAACTGCCTTTGTGTGTGGCAAAATATTATGTTCAGAAAGAAAACATGACAACCGCAACTGGTTAGGTTGTATATATACATAAATATATATGTTTGTCTACGCCAGGGTCATAAATATGGGGTTAATAAAGAGGATAAGATGTAATTCCAAGTGGCTGTAGTTTTAGCTCCAAGCAAATTGGAATGTATTTTAATCAGAAAAATTGAAACAAGTATGGACGAAAGACACAATTATCAACTAATGACAGAAATATGTTTTGAAATTATAATTCACTCGTTTGAGTTAGTATTACTTTCTGTTTGGGTTTATTTTTTTATTACCTGGAGCCTATAGCGATTTTGAAAGTAATGACATTCTGTTCCTAATAATAGAATATACAATCAAGAAAAACGTTTCTCTTTGTGCGTTTCAAAATAACATCGTGTTCTGTGATTTCTTTTCATGCCATCCGTTCAAGTTGTTTTCTGGTATACAAATAGATTTATACTATAGTTTTATCGATCCGTGACGTCTTGGTTTTTATTTATTTATATAAAATCTCGTTAAACCGTGATGGCTAAGAAAAAATGCTGTTAAGCAGTTACAGGAAAAAGGTACATGTAGATGTGTGTGTATAAGATACATTTACATTTAAATCGCCACTCTTTGGATAATTGGTAAATATACTCGAGATGAGAAAGTATGGGATTAAGGTATCTGTATGTATTGACAGACGTAGTAGTAAACTAATTCAATGTTTAACAACAACTAATCAATGGGATTTGTAGAAATGGACAACCAGTATATGATAAAGTTCTTCAGTTTTATGTCTAGTTAAAGGAATTTAAGAAACGATGTTAACCGATTTGTGGAGAAGAACTCCGTTTAAATGCCAATCGTAAAAAAAAGAACCCCCTGGTAAGACTGCACCGACCGATAAAATCATTGGTGTAGGGAGATTGTTGGCAAACTCATGTTGCAGAAACGATTGTGATCATAAAGGGCAACATTGTGGCGATAAGAAATCACCATTAATGACAATAAGCTATACAATTTATTCAGGATATCGTTAGCCAAATCAAAAGTGTATTTTAACAAAATAAAAAGATGTTTGTAAGTATGAAACTGGCATCTGACTTCACAGGGCAAACATGTTGAAGTAAAAATGTCAGTTTGAGTGTGTAGAACACATCCTTATAGCTAAAGGTCAATAGCGCGTATAGCCTCCATTAATTTCCAACCTGCGTTCCATCCCTCCAGTGAGACGTTGGATCTGTTGAAGGGGTAACTGCCGCCAACACCGATGTAATGCGGCTTCCAATTCCTGCAGATTTTGTACAGGAGGCTCTAGAACTTGAATGTTTCTGCCCATCCTATCCCAAAATGTGCTCTAAAGGATTCAAATCCGTGCAGTTACCCCTTCAACAGACCCAACGTCTCGCTGGAGGGATGAAACGCAGGTTTGAAGCTAATGGAGGCTATACACGCTATTGATCCACTAGATATTATAATTTGTATTAACCGGGATTTTTGTCTGCTTTTAAATATGAAATATACATGATATGTTTTACATGTACCTATGTTTGCTTGAATTAAAAAAATACATTTTCCAACCTTTGACCTCGTAAATAGATATAACAAAAATTATTTGCAAACATGTAACAAAAATAGACGATATCTTTCCAATTGCAAACAACCATTCAGAATAAAGTATATTTTAGCTAAATATATCTTAAAACGTGTTTGTTGCGCCATTGCTTTAAAACAAATTGTTTCTAAGAAGTTATTAGTTAAAGTGGCATAAGCTGCCAAAATTCACACTTTTTTCATATTTTCGGATCGGCACGACAGTAAGAGGCTTTGGAGGCCATCAAAAAACTAAATGATTGGCGTTGTAATGAGGAACATTCATACAGTAGTTGGCTTATACAAACCGGAAATAATCGGGACGACCATTCATTCATTCTAAACCAAAGTTAGTTCAAAACAATACTTTATCGTACATTCTTGAGACTAGAAGAACTAAAAAGCTTCTGAATTATATATCTTGAGATAATTTCAACATTCTGTTTCAACGTCAAAATATCAACATGTTGGCAGCTCATGCCACTTTAAGGAAAAGTTTTTTGAGTATCGTTACCTAATGCACTGGGAAGTCATTGAATAATTTGTATTTTTGGTTTATTTTTTCTGTGATGGTTATGAAAATTTGAATTGTTGACAATTTCAATTGCCAATTCTTAAAGGCACACTTGCCGCGAAAATCAGGAATATTGTTTACATTAAAAAAGAAAGACCGTATTCTGTATTTTCCCCAGACAATATAAGTTAGGAACTTTCTATTTTTACCAAAATTTAAAAGTTTGGACGTCACTTTGTATTTTTAATTTGAATTTGAAAATTTGAATTGTTACGTACCCGGAACGTAAACAAACCGATCTGCCCCCTATTGGCGATTTTATGTTTCAGTCGAGTGAGTGAACTAACGGCACAGTGTAATTTTACGTAGGCCTATTTATCTGAGAAATACAGACTGACGATCGGTTAACAGCGACTGGAAAAGCCTGCTGATAATTATTTGAATGTAAACCACAGATACAAAGGCCTGAAAGGAGGGTAATCCAACACGAAAGTTGACCGACACTGATCGTTGTTGTTGTAATCAGGCTTCGATTCTTCGTTTGTTTTTCACCCCATTTTTACGGTCTAAAGCTAACTAGACATGTTTTATGTGCCCTATGTTTAAGTTTAGTGGTATTAGTCGTAGTAAGCTCATGTAAATTGGTTTTCTTAGCAAATTTAAACAGGCTACGGCGGCTAGTGTGCCTTTAAAAAAACCACCAGACAATTCACTAGAGGATAACGGCCATTTTATATATTTATGAAAACTAAAACACACGGACACAGGGAAAATCCTCTTGTCTAAAATAACCACGGAGACAAGTTTCTAATTGTGTTAAAAAGAGGTATATCATTTAGACCTTTATACGCCATCATAAATTGTTGTAATAAAGTAAACCTATGATATCTCATTAGGTTGACGACTGACAGGAGCTTGGCCTTAGTCAGTAGAATTTTCTGGAACACTTTGTATTACATTGTCAATGCTTACGCATCTTAAGCTATGGTAAGAATATCGTCAGACTATATATTATACTTATAGGGTCATGGGAAAAGACAGTGCAAAATTTGCCGACTATATTACCTGGGTTAATTGTCCTAAATTTAGTACTGCATGTCCTTTGCAAATTCCCAAGGTTTCTTGATGTATATTTTGACTAACAAAATAAGCTTTTTGAAAAAAGAAGCCAATGGAAAACGACGCGCTTAAAAGCTTATATACATTTAATTAATCGATTTCTTGTCCTATAAAACAAGATATGACGTAAAACATCAATCAATCAATCTTAGCAACTTCAGAAGAAATGTCAATCGATCTTTGACCTTTGGGGGGTCAACTTTTGATATTTACCTGGAAATGAAACTGAAATCACCGAATCACTTTACTGTTTGTGTTGATGGGAGGGACAATCGCTCTACACTCTGTACACCCCCACGCCCCTCTCCTCTACGGTTCGAACTTCAGTGCATAACACTGATTTGAACGATGTGTTTTAGTATTTATTTCTCTAAGCATAAGAGTTGTATGGGACATCGTCAGATGATAAGGTCGATGTAAATATTATTTAATATGGACTGCATTCGTGTAAAACCTTATTAAAATAAGTCTTTTGGGTCGAGTGGTTGATTGGTTTTTGTTTTATATGCATTCAAGAGTATTGCCTTTATATTGCATTGTTGCCAGGTTAAGAGTGGGAGGGAACCTGGCTCTGTGCCTCCGGCGAGTACCTGGCAACTCTTCCACATACGGCGATCGATTGAAAAATTCATGAAATACCATTTTGTCCGGGTGAGCACCCGAGGCCGTATGTGGAAGAGTTGCCAGGTACTCGCCGGAGGCACAGAGCCAGTTTCCCCCCCACTCTTAACCTGGCACCAATGTAATATAAAGGCAATAGTCTTGAATGCATATATAGCATAAATCCTTTTGGTGACGATTTGTGCTTCATTGACTATTTAACATGAACGATAACGGTATTGTGAGTTTATTCCTTACAGAAATTATGTGTGCATGTAGAAAAAATAAAGAACATCGATCATGTTTAAGGTGATATTATCGATACGATTTAGAAGCCACCAGTATTCAATTATCTATTTATCTGGAAATTCTATAAAAAAAACTTAGTCAATGTTTGGTGCTTGGCAACGTTAAAAACATGTTAGGTTCACAATGATCTTCCATAGGTTATCATCACGAAGAGCAAACACTCATTTCTATAGAACGTTGAATTGACGATTCATTTTTGCCGCTGAAGACCGTTTAAACTAGAAACACATTTTTGTTCAACTACCGTGGGAAAAGTGGAGTGATATTACCATGTTTAGGTATTTTGTTAATCAATTCTGGTTGAAAGGCATATTTTATATCGTCTTCCAAATACTGGAGAGCAAAACTAAAAAATCCCTTCTTCGCAAAATAAATTCTTTATGAGTGTACTATAGTGTGTTTATTATTGCCATTTCATATTATTGCCAGACATTTATTCAGGATTTCTTTAAATTGGCGACTAACGTTTCTTGGGCAAAAAAAAAATCCGAGGTCCAAACACAAATCCAATTTATCTTTATTATAACACGAACGCGAAACGTGACCAAAAACACCCCTTAGATTTTTTAAACTAATGAAATATATCCTTTGAGGCCTTAATATTGGTTTCGCTAACCATTAAACGAGTATATTGATAGACGTTAACGTGCAACTGTAGACAACTATAATACATTTCTGAATACTTTGTTCAATTTATGGCAGTCTCTACCACAGTATGAGAACGTACAATTTTAATTAATTTGAGCAACATGTTTTCAGTTTAAAAAGTTAGATTGTCCAAATAAGTATATTACGCAAACAAATTGAAACGGTTAGATTTGTCAACAAGTATATTACAGCACAATGAATACTTTAAGAGTTATTTAATTAAGTGCAACACAACTAAAACGGTAAGATTTATTTCAACAAGTACAACACAACTAAAACGGTAAGATTTATTTCAACAAGTAGAACACAACTAAAACGGTAAGATTTTTTTCAACAAGTACAACCCAATTAAAACGGTAAGATTTATTTCAACAAGTACAACACAATTAAAACGGTTAGATTTATTTCAATAAGTACACTACAACAAAACTAGAAATATATTACCCCCATAAATACATTTAATTAAAATATGAACCGATTAGACTTATTCCATAGGTTTGTATATATGGAGTAACCAAGATCGCATAAGTACATTTAAACAAAAAAAGAGCCGATTAAACTTATTGTATTGCCAACATAGCATGCTAAATTGATCGAGTTGACTACTGTATAGAATTATTAGAGAGGATTAGATGTAATTCCAAGTGGCCGTAGTTTTAGCCGCTCGATCAACGCTGCTCTGCACCTCAATAAAACACCTCACCATCCATTAGAAAATAAAATCTACGTATTGTACGATTTCGTGCCTTGGTCTGTACGATGCCTTGGTCTGTGAGTCATGTAGATCAACATTGTACGATTTCGTTAAACAAGAAGACTTCTATATGAAAAATAAATGTAAGATTGTTAAACATTTCGCTTACTAATGTATTTTTATTGTCGAAACTGATAAGGCGAGAAAGACATTCGGTAGTCGTGATATGTTTTAAAAAAAAACTTTAGGTAATTGTTCTTAAACAATAAAGTAAGTATTAATCATAAAATAGCTACAACTTACAGAATATTAAAACAAACCTGTTAACATTGATGCAAACCTGAATAGCCATGCCTTGGTCTGTGAGTGATGTGGTTCAAACATGAATAGCCATGCCTTGGTTTGTGAGTGATGTGGATCAAACATGAATAGCCATGCCTTGGTCTGTGAGTGATGTGGATCAAACATGAATAGCCATGCCTTGGTTTGTGAGTGATGTGGATCAAACATGAATAGCCATGCCTTGGTCTGTGAGTGATGTGGATCAAACATGAATAGCCATGCCTTGGTCTGTGAGTGATGTGGATCAAACATGAATAGCCAGGCCTTGGTCTGTGAGTGATGTGGATCAAACATGAATAGCCATGCCTTGGTCTGTCAGCGATGTAGATCAAACATGAATAGCCATGCCTTGGTCTGTGTGCGATGTGGATCAAACATAAATAGCCATGTCTTGGTCTGTGAGTGATGTGGATCAAACATGAATAGCCATGCCTTGGTCTGTGAGTCATGTAAATCAAACATGAATAGCCATGCCTTGGTCTGTGAGTCATGTAAATCAAACATGAATAGCCATGCCTTGGTCTGTGAGTCATGTAAATCAAACATGAATAGCCATGCCTTGGTCTGTGAGTGATGTGGATCAAACATGAATAGCCATGCCTTGGTCTGTGAGTGATGTGGATCAAACATGAATAGCCATGCCTTGGTCTGTCAGCGATGTGGATCAAACATAAATAGCCATGCCTTGGTCTGTCAGCGATGTGGATCAAACATGAATAGCCATGCCTTAGCCTGTGAGTGATGTGGATCAAACATGAATATCCATGCCTTGGTCTGTGAGTGATGTGGATCAAACATGAATAGCCATGCCTCGGTCTGTGAGTGATGGGGATCTAAAATGAATAGCCATGCCTTGGTCTGTGAGTGATGTGGATCAAACATAAATAGCCATGCCTTGGTCTGTGAGTGATGTGGATCAAACATAAATAGCCATGCCTTGGTCTGTGAGTGATGTGGATCAAACATGAATATCCAGGCCTTGGTCTGTGAGTGATGTGGATCAAACATGAATAGCCATGCCTTGGTCTGTGAGTGATGTGGATCAAACATGAATAGCCATGCCTCGGTCTGTGAGTGATGTGGATCAAACATGAATAGCCATGCCTTGGTCTGTGAGTGATGTGGATCAAACATGAATATCCAGGCCTTGGTCTGTGAGTGATGTGGATCAAACATGAATAGCCATGCCTTGGTCTGTGAGCGATGTAGATCAAACAGGTACCGTATACGAAGGGAACGTTCACACATGTTTTTATCAAGATTTATGAAACAAAATCTGAAGCATATTACTTCTTAGGCTTTATCTTCATTCCTCTTTAATATCGGAGTGTTTTTTCACTCGGTCGCTGTATGTGGACGAGTTGCCAGGTACTAGCCAAAAGTCGTGGGTTTCCTTCCGTCAATGAGTCTCACTAAACCTGGCACTCCCGCCATATAAGTGAAATAATCTTGAGTGCGGCGTAAAACGTCAATCAATCAATCAACCAAAGTAACATCTCCACAGCATGAAAGAACACGTTGAATGTAGAACTCACTTGACAGTCTACGTGATACACCATGGTTCAGTACCCTTTTTAACAATCTTTTAATTACATATGACTTTTTCATTTGACATTGCCAACTTACTCTATGGAATGTAGAAATGTATTTATTTAAAACGTATAAAGTCAGTGTATTTTATTTACTGTTTGCTTTCCAAGAAGTAGGTTATTCCTTGAAAATATACGTCAAATAAATCACATGAAAGTAAAGACATTTGTAAATCGTGACGGAATCTCATTAAGCAGACACCCGGAAGCAGTCTATGTTTTACGTTCCAGACGACATTAGGCGGAAACGTTATTGTGGCCTTGACCTTTCTTATCAATTAGGCAGAATATTGACGATTTTTTTTATTATCCAATTCTGTCACGTAAATAGGATGTGTGTCGAGTCCAGTTATCATATGGTCTGAAAAAATCCGTAGGCAGTTATTTTAATGAATTGAAACAATAATAAATCGTCTTTATTAGGATTGAGCTATAAGAGTAAACCGAATAAAAAGTATCAGCATAGGCTTTCAACCCTTGTGATTTAGGGTCATGAAAATATTATTTTAGGGATCGATGCTTTTCTCGACCAAAGCTTCCCGATAGTTTCAGACAAGTTCACAAGATTTAACCAATTGGATAACTTTGCTAACACTCATTTCTGTGATGATGGCGTTTTGTTTCAATTGAGTCAGCAAGTGACACGTCATCACGTGACAGAATTGTTGAAAAGATAATCCGGGCAATGATTAAATACATTTTAAATGAAGAGAAGTAGGTCTGCAAGTTTTATCAAATAGCAAAAGATAGTGAATAAAGACTAAATAAGCACAACCACGAAAGTCCTGGTTGAGGAAGAGGAAACGTAAACCCACGGACGTGTTCAGGCAGAACTGATTCTCAGAGGTTGACTTTGCAATGTTTTCCATTTGGAATCACAATGAGGCTTTAGAACTTTCAAAGTTTTTTTTATAATTTTGTCTCGTACATTTTTGGCCATTTGAATTGTGTCCGTTGTAAAACATATCATCGATTCGTGGGTTTAACCAATATTCTTTAGTTTAACGACAATTCTTCAGTTTTTCAGGCTAGTTCAAATGCTCTCTTTAGAATCGGAATTACAGTTCATTGACAGTTCATATCATTTTAATAAAAGCTATGTTAGTCGCATATCTCCTGACTTATGCCAATGTTGAATCGAAAGAAGAAGTAACGATAATTTAAATTCTGATGTGGCTTGGAAAGTTGATACTGAACCTGCCTTATCGACATCAATCGTCTTCTCCAGTTCGTGATATTGTAAGGCTTCTTGACAATTGCATTTGTATTTTCCTTAGAGATCCTAAAAGTGTTTATTTTGTGGTCTTTGGTGTCATGACCTTTTGGTAAGCCGAGGTAACCTTTGTCTATTGCGAATGTGTGTAGTTTTTTGTACCATGCTTATTGAGATCTTAATTTGAAAGATACAACCAATTTTTCATTTTTATCAGAGAGAGAGAGAGAGAGAGTCGAGTCAGCCGATTTTCACCATTCATTTTTGGGCTGAATGGGATTCACATCAAGAGCCATAGTTCTTGATTGATTTATGTTTTACGCCGCACGGCGTTGCCATGTTAAGTGGGGGATGAATAAACGAAACACCCGACCATGACCGACTGAGCTACCACGGCTTAGAACAATCTTTAAATAGTTTTTCAAACTGATCTTGTCTCCACACTTTTACTGGTGCCAAGGCTACGAAATATAAAATCATTGATGTGAATTGTGCCTCTGAAGGTCTAGCTGGAACGTAATTAAAGTGGTTCTCAGGTTGGAATGGTAGTGGGAATATTTCTGCACCTTGCCCCCTTTAAAGAAATTGCAACGGCACCAGATATAGGGCACATTATTGAGAACGACGTTATCAGTGATTAACTGTTTGACAAAACCACTGAGAAAAGTTACATTATGGTTACAGCAAAAATGTTAAACCTTCTATAAAAGACAATGACGTGATTGATGCATTGATATTTCACTACAGTTTGTTTCTCGGTAGACCATAGAGATACATAAGCAATGTGATAACAGATCTTATCTTCGTTATTTGATTATTTAATGGCAAGGTAAATAAATTTGAGCAGGCACTCTGAGCTGCAAACAACTTCAGACAAAAGGACGTTTTGCAATAGATTTTAAACAAAGGTGCATTTAATTTCAATCAAATAATCCAAATATTGTGCTGTAGGACTCTTTCGTGATTTTTTTTTACGGCATTGTCTTCGATAATATTTCAGTGCTAAGTTGATTGGAATCGTTTTCATTTCGGTAAGGTTGCTGCTTTGGTATGTTTGATTTAACGACTTGAATATATTCAGAAACGCTAAACGCTAATAAATATATCTGACTACCTTTATATCAATGCAATAGAGTAAAGAAGCGGATGAGAATCTAGCATTAAGAAGCTTTTCGCATCAAACTTTTTTCTCAATATTAATGTTTTTAAAACAATTAATATAATATGTATTTAAAAAAAACTCCAAAAACATTTAATTTAAACAGCCGTTTAGCTGCCAACATTATTTTTAACCTCATCAAAACCGCCAAAAGAAGTTGAGCTTTGACGTATTCTGAAAAAAGATTTGCTTCAAAATAAAAACAAATATTGATTAAGCGAGTAACCCCTACGAACCGATGATAACGGACAAATAAAAAAATCGATAAAGCTATATTAAACACGGAGCCATGATGTTTGCATAAAACAAGCAAAATTGAAATAGCCGGGATGTATGAGTACATTTTAATGTTTTTGCTGCTTAAAAAAATCTACCTTCACGTACATCTCCAGGATTAATATCAACGAAAAGCTGTTTTATATACTAAATAATAATGCCGACCAATTAGCTTATTTCTTTGGAATGGAATTTTACTGATATTTGGTAGATCGCAACATTTTCAAAACCCGTGGCTGAATTTTATGTTTTGGAGGAGTTGGAAGGTTAACAGACAAATATCCTATCTTATCCATACCTTAAAGAGACATGAGCTGCCAAAATTCACACTTTTTTCATAATTTCTGATCGTCACAACAGTAGGAGGCTTTGAAGGTCATCGAAAAACTAAATGATCGGCGTTGAAATGAGGAAAATCCCTACAGTATGTGGCCTGTACGAGCCGAAAACGCGTTCGAAAAGTAAACTAAAAAGCTTCTGAATCATACGTTTTAAGAAAAATAGCCAATAATTTCAACATTCTGTTTTAATGTCAAAATATTAACATTTTGGCAGCTCATGCCCCTTTAAAAGATGAACCTAGTACGATAACAACTTGTAAATTTAGTTCATCAGTTGGCATACAGAAAGAGTGAAAAATACGGATGGCACACACAGAATCCAATATTCAATGTTTACATTTCCCAAGGCTTTTTATTTGACTTTTGGGAGGAACAAACCAAACCATAGCAGCTTAATTAGGTCATCGAATATTGATTATGATAGTATTTGTCAGATCGAATTTTTTCCTGCTTGGTGTGTTGCTCAAAACAGCTCTCCCAAGCAATAATTCTCTCAGCGATGGTTCACAAAAACATCACGATTCAACACACAATTCTGCATGTTCATCAATATCGTGTCGACACGGCTGAACATTTGATTGGCTAGTTAATCAGGTACATACGATTGGCAAATTGTCGGCCATCTGTGTGTTAGATTTATTTCATATCAAATGTTGATATTATATGTCATTTGTTACCATAACAACCATAGATACAATTTCAATGGCTTGAAACCCATGGTATTTTGTTTAACAGAGACATATGTCTACAGGTTACACGCTGGACGTCAATGCGTGAACGCTAATTGGATTTTTATGATTATTTAATGAACATAGTAAAAAGCTAGTTTATTGACTTCCCATATAATAAATATATGAACTTAGTACCTGGTGTTACATCTAATTGTGAAGTCATCTCTCAGGACATCTATATATTAATATATTTTTAACACCATAACACACGGCCACAGGGAAAATCTTCTTGTCTAAAATAACCACGGAGACAAGTTTTTATTGTGTTAAAATGGGCATGTCATTTAGACGTTTATACCCAATCGTAAGGTGTTATAATGAACAACAACCCATGATATTTCATTAGGTTGACGAGAGGCAGGAGTTTGGCGTTAGTCAGTAGAATTTTGTGGAAAAGATAATTTGGCAACAAATCATCAGTATTTTTGGTAAAGCTGACATGCCGATTTGGTATAGGTTTTAGATAGTAATCAATTAGCTGTGAAATTCTTTAACGTTCACTACCGAAATCCGAGATAATAGGACGCCGCGGGGGCATTAGAGGCTTGGGTCAATGGGTTTGTGTACGACAGTGTATTAATTTATGTCACATCGATGCTATTTTTAAACGTAAGTAAATACATATTCGCAACACCCAACATCACTTCGAGAGCAAATCGACGCATAACTTTTGAAATAGATAAGATACCAGTTTTTATTTTTAGACTAAATTTCATTCAGATTCCTTCTGTATATTTACTTCGATAAACACTTCGATGTATCTCATATTTATAATTTCTTAAATGACCATATCACGTCTACTTTATTTCGTCAAATGTTTAAAATCATTTATATAGTTAAGAAACAAAAATATTTTACATACATGTATATACCTTGTACAGATACTTTATGTTTTATTATATGTTTCAATGTTTTAATATTATTATACAGAAGACGATCAATAGCTCTTTAGAGCTAATGTTTATTTTTATAACCAATCGTCTAGAAATAAAGCTTACTTTAACTTTAACTTAAACGGGAACAGTTTCAGACCAAAGAAACATTGAAACAAATTTTAGAGGATCTTTCATTTAGTCGCCGTATGTTGAAGAGTTGCCATGCGTGTACTCGCCTTAGATCTTTGGTTTCCTCAGGACGAATAACCTGGTCTCATCCCCCAGGAAACCTGGCAACGTCGCCATATTACTGCAATAATATTTAGTTTGGCGTAAGAAACAACAAACAATCAATCGATCGATGCGCCGAAAGCTAAACGGACCGTTAGCTAGTACTGACAAGTAATGTCCGGTAATGGTCAGTAAAGCTTAGATTGATTTCAACAAGAAGCCCCAGGTGTAATAGTCGGTAACTTGAGGGTCTTTATTGTCAATGTGGAGTGATTTGTTGGAAGGTAATCAGTTATTGATTTCCCCCGTACACGAGCACTACTCTGTAGACATTCCATATTTGTCCCCATGCAGTAACCCTTCAGGATCATGAGATCGGTAGATTAATAATCGAACCCGTCCTGTGGTCCATGATGAATTTTACACGTAACTAGATTGTTTAGTAGACAAGTGAAAACTTTGAATGTATTCAGTTTTTGACCCGGGTACAATTTGTGTCAAAATGCATAAAATGAAGGTGTTGATATAAATCTTTACTGCGGATTTTCTCCCCGACGCCCCCCCCCCCACCTGTCCTTGATTTTTGTGTCACCTTTTAGAGTCGAGGGGGTGTCATTTATGCCATTTTCCGAAAAAGTTTAACTCCCAAAAATAAAGAGATTACTGTTAAACTCACTAACTAATTATCCCCTCCCCCGCCCACACACACATTCACTAATATGTCGCAAGATCTGATTCTATTTAACCCTCCAAAAAATGAATGTCTCCGGGAAGAGAATGACAGTAACAGGTACCGTATATGAGAGCTAAGCCATATTGGATCTCGACAACGGAGCAATTTTGAAGGGTGCATAAATAATCAACAAACGACCTAACAAGACCAGGTTGATCAGTTGGAAGAGGAGTAAGACGGTAACCAAACGACCTAACAGGGCCAGGTTGATCAGTTGTTAAAGGGGTAAGACGGTAACCAAACGACCTAACAGGGCCAGGTTGATCAGTTGTTAAAGGGGTGGGACGGTAAACAAGACCTAACAGGGCCAGGTTGATCAGTTGGTAGAGGGGTGGGACGGTAAACACGACCTAACAGGGCCAGGTTGATCAGTTGGTAGAGGGGTGGGACGTGTTACGATACCGAATGATAATAAAAGGAAGTAACAACAAACCAGCAGATTTTATGTACAAATTTTGATTTATATTAAAAAGCAAACGGACTAACTTATTTACAGGCAAATATTACATAAACGTTGGAAAGAAAACATATATCAAAATGACTTACTTATACAAGTTAAGTAATTACAGTTCCTAGAAGTAGAAATCTGTATCCTTCACAAAGTTCACTGGTTTAATCCGATGACCACGAATCGACGAAATATAGATTCCCAAAATGAATCTTGAAGACACAATGGTAAATCCGCAGGATAGAATATTGAAAACACACTGGTTTAGCACACTGGTGGTATATCCACAGAATAAATTCTTGACAGAATTTACAAGTCAGGTATCACTGACAAAGCAGGCCGAATATCTTATTCAAAGATAGTAAACTGAGTTCAGATAGAAATCTGACTCATATCAGACCGTAGCATCCAAAGTATATCGAGACCAGTTCAAAACTGACTCTATGTCATAAGACGACATAAGACGAATATCGTATTCAAGATAGCAGCTTACTAGCTGTATCATACAGAGTCCAGATATAAATCTGAAATATAGCACCCGAGACCAGTTGGAAAACTGACTGACTAATAACTATAAAACAAGGTCTTATATACACTCTCAGTACTTCCAGAAAGATCTAAGCATTTGCATACAAAAAGAGTATTTCGAGAATCTTCTTGAATCTACGCATTACAACAGGTTATGAACTAAAATTATAGAGACTAGAACTTTCCAAGGAGTCGTCATAGTAACAGTTGGGAACTAGGTCAAAATTGAAACATTTCGTAAACAAATAGACATTACGTCACAATCGAGAAAATTCTAAGACAATCGAAATAGATACATATGTTAACAGTTCAGCTGTACGTAACACCCTCCCCCTTCAGAGAAAGAAAGTTTTGACAAAACTTTCTTTAAAAAAAAAAAGTACAATAGAAATATATAGATAGCACTATATAACATTTGGTTATTTACATTCTAGATAAACAATTCGAAACTTATTCAAAACACTATGGGGTTAGGATCACCAAACACAATAATAGGTTGGTTACACTCTAATTTAAAGGCACACTTGCCGCCGTAGCCTGTTTAAATTTGCTAAGAAAACCAATTTACATGAGCTTACTACGACTAATACCACTAAACTTAAACATAGGACACATAAAACATGTCTAGTTAGCTTTAGACTGTAAAAATGGGGTGAAAAACAAACGAAGAATCGAAGCCTGATTACAACAACAACGATCAGTGTCTGTCAACTTTCGTGTTGGTTTACCCTCATTTCAGGCCTTTGTATCTGTGGTTTACACTCAAACAATTACCAGCAGGCTTTTCCAGTCGCTGTTAACCGATCGTCAGTCAGTATTTCTCAGATAAATAGGCCTACGTACAATTACACTGTGCCGTTAGTTCACTCACTCGACTGAAACATAAAATCGCCAATAGGGGGCAGATCGGTTTGTTTACGTTCCGGGTACGTAACAATTCAAATTTTCAAATTCAAATTAAAAATACAAAGTGACGTCCAAACTTTTAAATTTTGGTAAAAATAGAAAGTTCCTAACTTATATTGTCTGGGAAAAATACAGAAAACGGTCTTTCTTTTTTAATGTAAACAATATTCCTGATTTTCGCGGCAAGTGTGCCTTTAAATGAATTAAAAATCAGGTGCTAAGAAAACTGGATCGCTAAAGAGTATGGCTTTAATCTTTTCAAAAGAGGCTGACATTTATCAGACCAAATAAATTGCAAATTAGTCAAAGGCTTAGAAAGTGAAGAGAAATTTTGACAAAACTTCCTAAGATATCCAGCCATACCCAAGAAGCGTTTCAGTTGTCTTTTACAATCAGGCACCAGGAAATGTGAAATGACGTCAACTTTAACTTTAAATTGAACTGGTGTGACCTGACCCTGACCGACGACACATCCGTGATAAATGTCTGTGACACGTCGAAACACACTTTCTACAAGACCGATATTCAAATTGGCTTTACTGAGTCTCTGGAAGAGTTCAATTCTGTCAAGGTGGTCTTTTATAGGCGAAGACTTTTCAACACAAACATCACGAAAGTTAACAGAAGTCCTAGATGGAGCATCAGGAAATAAATGTGAAAAGTCAGAGATCAATGTTTGCAGTTTATCCTGTTGATAATGTTCCAAACGACACCGTTTTACGGAAATGGTTTTAGGAATTTCAGAGTCCTCCAATTGTGTCGGTAACTTGGAATCCAACGTTGGTGTTCCAAAATCCTTGAATGTAGACTCTTCGACGAAAGAATTGCCAGGGTCAGCAGAAACTACGTTAATTTGTAAAATAGATTCATTGTTAACGTCATTTCTATTGGTATGACATGATTGACATGCTTTGCGCCGATCAGGAGTCTTAACTAAATGATTAAGATCACTAAGGTCCTTATCAACAATATTAGGATCAGTTATGCTAGAATCTGACTCACAATAACAAATAGGCCTAGTTGCGTCTAACACAACGTCAGTATCCAAAGGATTTGAAATACAATTATCTTCAGATTTTTCAATAATTACAAGATTGTTAGATAAGCATTCTTGCTTTCCAAATGAACAATCAGTGATTAAATCACAAAATGAATTGGTTTTAAACAAATCAGCTAAAAACGTGTCCTCTAAATCAACATAATTGTTATCAGAACTAATTTCATTAGATAGGACTACATTATTTTTACTCATAACATTTGTTACAGTACATGAAGAGTACGAGTTAGGTTCTTCTTGCTTGTTTTGATCAGTGTTAATAACTGTACATGGTTTGCTAGATACAGTGGATTCAACAATTATTTTATCACCAGCTAGGTCATTACCTAATAACAATTGAATACCATCAAATGGTAATGAAGGTCTAATACCAACACTAACAGGGCCGGATACAATGTCCGAATTTAAATACACATTATGTAATGAGACTGACTCAGTAGAATTTACACCTGTTATTAAAGCATCGTTGCCTGAGTAAGAACTTTCTGAAAATGGCAACGCTTTAGACAACATAAGAGATTGAGATGCGCCTGTATCTCTGAGTATTTTAATTTGAACAGCATTAGAATTATCACTATTAAGTGAAACAGATCCAGTGTGAATAAATGGTTTGAAAACCTTCATTACACCATCATTAAATTCCAATTTTTCATCTTTAATAGGTGGTTTAACATAGCTAACAGCTTGTTTAGTACTATCATTATTCAGTACACATAATCCTGTTGGTTTAAATGAATCTTCTTCATTTTGTTGTCTACTAAGGTCTTTAGGTGGAGGATGTCCACAAGTACATGTCACTACCTGTTGTGTATTGTCGGTATCCACAAGACACAATCCAGTTGGTTTAGAATAATCATTATCACGATTTGGTTTTAGTTGAAAACAATTAGACTGCAGATGGCCAGGCTTTTTACAATAGTTACATGTAACTCTACTAAATTGTTTATTTTGAAATCTATTTTCATTTCCAGTATTGCCATTATTACCAGTCTTGCCAGTATTTCCAGTATTACCAGTATTTTGTGGTCTTGATTGATTTTTAAAGTGAGGCTTGTCATTAGGTTTAAAAGAATTTTGAGAACGATCTCTAAATGAAAATTGTTTACCTGGCTTGCTCTCAAATGGAAGTTTGTGAGTGACTGCGTAATTGTCAGCTGCGGTTGCTGCAGACTCTAAACTATCCACCCCCTTCTCCTCAAGATATGTTCTAATATCACTATGGATACAACATTTAAATTCTTCAACTAAAACAACGTCTTTTAAATTGTTGTAATCTTGATTTACCTCTTTAGAAAGACACCATCTCTCAAATAGTTGTTCCTTTTTCCTAGCAAATTCAGTGTAGGTTTCATCTTTATTTTTTTCACAATTTCGAAACTTTTGACGATAAGCCTCTGGAACCAGGTTATAAGCTTGTAGTATTTTATGTTTGACTGTGTCAAAACTTTTAGACTGCTCTACAGATAATGATGTATACACATCCATAGCTTTACCGACAAGTACGCTTTGTAAAAGCATAGTCCAATATTCTTTAGGCCAGTTTAAATTTTCAGCTATTTTTTCAAATGACAGAAAATATTTGTCAATATCTTTCTCACGGAATGGTGGAACTAATCTAATATTATGGGCTAAATCAAATTTACAATCCCTTTCAGACCTTTGTTGAATTTCTGAATGTCTAATTTCCATTTCCTTTTCAATTCTCATTTTTTCAATCTCCCTCTCATTTTCAAGTTTCATTCGCATCATTTCTTTTTCTATTCCTTTTTCTAGTTCTTTCTCTCTCATTTCTTTTTCTATCTCTTTCTCTCTCATTTCTCGCTCAAATTGTAATTTTTCTTTTTCTCGTTCTGTCGCTAATTGTTCACGTTCTCGTTCTCGCTCTGCTGCTAATTGTTCACGTTCTCGTTCTCTCTCATTTAGTAATTTCTGCATTTCTATTTCTTTATCCATTTTAAATTTTTCTTGTTGCACTAGCCGTGATTTATCTGTATTAGGTAAATATTCACATAATGCACTTTCGTCAAATGCTTCAATTTCAACTAAATGTTCAGCAATATCACGTTGTAATATTTGTTTACGAGAAGATTTTTTTAAGTTTAGCTCTAAATATTCGCCTAACAAAAATAAATCGTTCCTACTTAAAGAATCGAAAATGTCCTGATCGGGCGCTTGCATGAAATCGTCTGGATTAAAGTCAGACATGGTGAATAAAATCTGCTGGTATAACAAAGATTAAATGCTTAGTTGAATTTAGTTTTAGAATTTCGAATTTTCCCCGAGCACAATCTCGCTCAATGAATTACGAAATATTCCCGGATAAAGCCCCCAATTTGTTACGATACCGAATGATAATAAAAGGAAGTAACAACAAACCAGCAGATTTTATGTACAAATTTTGATTTATATTAAAAAGCAAACGGACTAACTTATTTACAGGCAAATATTACATAAACGTTGGAAAGAAAACATATATCAAAATGACTTACTTATACAAGTTAAGTAATTACAGTTCCTAGAAGTAGAAATCTGTATCCTTCACAAAGTTCACTGGTTTAATCCGATGACCACGAATCGACGAAATATAGATTCCCAAAATGAATCTTGAAGACACAATGGTAAATCCGCAGGATAGAATATTGAAAACACACTGGTTTAGCACACTGGTGGTATATCCACAGAATAAATTCTTGACAGAATTTACAAGTCAGGTATCACTGACAAAGCAGGCCGAATATCTTATTCAAAGATAGTAAACTGAGTTCAGATAGAAATCTGACTCATATCAGACCGTAGCATCCAAAGTATATCGAGACCAGTTCAAAACTGACTCTATGTCATAAGACGACATAAGACGAATATCGTATTCAAGATAGCAGCTTACTAGCTGTATCATACAGAGTCCAGATATAAATCTGAAATATAGCACCCGAGACCAGTTGGAAAACTGACTGACTAATAACTATAAAACAAGGTCTTATATACACTCTCAGTACTTCCAGAAAGATCTAAGCATTTGCATACAAAAAGAGTATTTCGAGAATCTTCTTGAATCTACGCATTACAACAGGTTATGAACTAAAATTATAGAGACTAGAACTTTCCAAGGAGTCGTCATAGTAACAGTTGGGAACTAGGTCAAAATTGAAACATTTCGTAAACAAATAGACATTACGTCACAATCGAGAAAATTCTAAGACAATCGAAATAGATACATATGTTAACAGTTCAGCTGTACGTAACAGACGGTAAACACGACCTAACAGGGCCAGGTTGATCAGTTGGTATAGAGGTGGAACGGTAACCAAACGACCCAACAGGGCCAGGTTGATCAGTTGAAAGAGCGGTAAACGGTAACCAAACGACCTAACAGGGCCAGGTTGATCAGTTGGTATAGGGGTGGGACGGTAACCAAACGACCTAGCAGGGCCAGGTTGATCAGTTGGAAGAGGGGTAAGACGGTAACCAAACGACCTAACAAGATCATGTTGATCCGTTGGTAGAGGAGTAAAACGGTAAACAAACGACCCAACCGGGCCAGGTTGATCAGTTGGAAGAGGGATAAGACGGTAACCAAACGACCTAACAAGGTCATGCTGATCAGTAATTGGTAGAGGGATGGGACGGCAAACAAACGACATAACAGGGCTAGGTTGATCAGTTGGTAGAGGGGTGGGACTATTTTTAAACGTAAGTAAATACATATTCGCAACACCCAACATCACTTCGAGAGCAAATCGACGCATAACTTTTGAAATAAATAAGATACCATTTTTTATTTCAGACTAAATTTCATTCATTTTACAACGGGGACAGTTTCAGACCAAAGAAACATCGAAACAAATTTGAGTGGATCTTTCATTTAGTCGCCGTATGTTGAAGAGTTACCATGCGTGTACTCGCCTTAGATCTTTGGTTTCCTCAGGACGAAGAACCTGGTCTCATCCCCCAGGAGACCTGGCAACGTCGCCATATTACTACAATAATATTTAGTTCGGCGTAAGAAATCACTCGATCGATGCGACGATAGCTAAACGGACCGTTAGCTAGTACTGACAAGTAATGTCCGGTAATGGTCAGTAAAGCTTAGAGTGATTTCAACAAGAAACCCCAGGTGTTATAGTCGGTAACTTGAGGGTCTTTATTGTCAATGTGGATTGATTTGTTGGAAGGTAATCAGTTATTGATTTCCCCCGTACACGAGCACTACTCTGTAGACATTCCATATTTGTCCCCATGCAGTAACCCTTCAAGATTAGGAGATCGGTAGATTAATAATCGAACCCGTAATCCTGTGGTCCATGATGAATGTTACACGTAACCAGATTGAAACATAGCTGCCATGAACATTGAATGTATTCAGTTTGTGACCCGGATACAATTTGTGTAAAAATGCATAAAATGATGGTGTTAATGTAAATCTTTACTGCGGACCCCCCCCCCCCCCTACCCCCACGCCTGTCCTTGATCTTCGTGTCACCCGTTAAAGTCGAGGGTGTGTCATTTATGCCATTTTTCGAAAAAGTGTAACCCCCAAAATAAAGAGAATATTGTTATACTCACTAATTACCCCCTCCTCCTCTCGCACACACACACACACACATAATATGTCACACGATCTGATTCTACTTAACCCTCCAAAGACAAAGGTTATAGTTACCGACTATAACTCCAAGGCATTCGATACTGTGAATCATGAAATACTCTTATCTAAATTGAATCATTATGGTATCCGTGGAAACTCAAATAACTGGTTTAGAAGTTATCTAACAAACAGGTCCCAATGTGTCACTTACAATAATACCCTCTCTGAACCCAACAAAATAACTTGTGGTGTACCGCAGGGATCAATACTGGGGCCTCTTCTTTTTCTAACCTATATTAACGATATCACCAGGGTAACTGATATCTTGAAGATCACTCTATTTGCCGATGATACAAGTGTATGCCATTCTGGTAAAGATATAAATCACGTATCTAATATAATGCACATGGAATTAGAAAAACTTCAATCTAGGTTTCATACAAACAGATTATCTCTTAATATCCTTAAAACTAAATACATGGTTATCCAGCACAATTCAAAGAAACTTACGTACGTATTTTCCGATTTATACATTTCCGGTGTCAAAATAGAGCTAGTCCACCACTTCAAATTTCTTGGTATCATATTTAATGAGAAGTTGAACTGGAAATCCCATATCAATTATGTCTGCACAAAAATATCCAGGAATATTGGAATAATTAACCATATAAAAAAAATTCTCAATAAAAAAACCTTATTTATATTATACTATTCTTTAGTTTTTCCCTATCTATACTATGGTAATACATTGTGGGGTAATACCTACTCTACTCATCTCTATCCTCTTTTTCTTTTGCAAAAACGTGCAGTTAGAGTAATTAATATGTCCAAGAAATATGATCATACCATTCCCATTTTTAAGAAACTCAATATATTAAGCCTTCATGATATTAATCTGTACTCCTCACTCATTATAACCCATACATTCGTCTATCATAAAACTCAGTTACCATCCATCTTTCGACATAGCTTCACCCGACAATCTGATGTACATAACTACCCTACTAGAAACCAAAGCTTGAATCTTAATCGCCCTCTGCCAAAAACCAATCTATCATTTTATTCTCTTAAATGTAAGGCGCCTCGAGAGTGGAACAAGTTAGATATTCAATTAAAAACTATAAATTCTAAATCTCTTTTTAAAAGCAAACTGAAACAACATTTAATCCAAAAACTGTAGCACGCCGTGACAATGCATAAAACATCAGCCAAAAAAAATCATAAAAAGTAAGTTTCTATTACATAAAATATAATTCACCGCCGCTTATTCAATATTTATATTTCTACATATATTGGGATAGAACAAGCCCCATGGGGCTTTATTCCCGCCAGTTTTCTCACTTTCCTTACTATATACTTTATCATCATCAAACCATTGTTCCATTTTGAATCTATATTGTATTTGTTGAATTCTCCTGGTGAATAAAAATCAATCAATCAATCATGTCTCGGGAAAGAGAATGACAGTAACAGGTACCGTATTGAGAGCTAAGCCATATTGGATCTCGACAACGGAGCAATTGTGAAGGCTGTATGTCGTAACATTGCAGAAAGAATAGTAAATAATCGACAAACGACATTAACAAGACCAGGTTGATCAGTTGGTAGAGGGGTGGGACGGTAACCAAACGACCCAACAGGACCAGGGTGATCAGTTGGTAGAGGGGTAAGACGGTAACCAAACGACCCAACAGGGCCAGGTTGATCAGTTTGAAGAGGGGTGGGACGGTAACCAAACGACCCAGCAGGGCCAAGTTGATCAGTTGGAAGAGGGGTACGACGGTAACCGAACGACCTAGCAGGGCCAGGTTGATCAGTTGGAAGAGGGGTACGACGGTAACCAAACGACCTAACAGGGCCAGATTGATCAGTTGGAAGAGGGGTGGGACGGTAACCAAACGACCCAGCAGGGCCAAGTTGATCAGTTGGAAGAGGGGTAAGACGGTAACCAAACGACCTAGCAGGGCCAGGTTGATCAGTTGGAAGAGGGGTACGACGGTAACCAAACGACCCAACAGGACCAGGTTGATCAGTTGGAAGAGGGGTAAGACAGTAACCAAACGACCCAGCAGGGCCAGGTTGATCAGTTGGAAGAGGGGTACGACGGTAACCAAACGACCCAACAGGACCAGGTTGATCAGTTGGAAGAGGGGTAAGACAGTAACCAAACGACCCAGCAGGGCCAGGTTGATCAGTTGGAAGAGGGGTACGACGGTAACCAAACGACCCAACAGGACCAGGTTGATCAGTTGGAAGAGGGTAAGACAGTAACCAAACGACCCAGCAGGGCCAGGTTGATCAGTTGGAAGAGGGGTACGACGGTAACCAAACGACCCAACAGGACCAGGTTGATCAGTTGGAAGAGGGGTAAGACGGTAACCAAACGACCCAACAGGACCAGGTTGATCAGTTGGAAGAGGGATCCAATAAATGCTGGATGAATGCTTGCTAACTTTTACTAGCTGTCATTTTTATAATAAATATCATTTTATTAATCATTTAAAAAGGGTTCTTTTTTTAGAGCTAAGGTATTTTCTAAAATAACTTGAAAAAAAAAACACAACCGGTTAATGTTTATTATAATATTTCAAAATAAATAAAAGAAGAAAAAACCATCTTCATTAAAGCTATGTTCAAATATATATGTAATTTTATTAAAAGAAAATATGATAAAAAATAGGATTTTTGTTTTAATCGTCTTAGCGTTTCTCTATAATCATAACCAGTGGAAAGAAATAGCATGGAGGTATGTTTTGAAATGGTTTAAACTGTTTTACATGTTTATTACAACTTTTAATTTGGTATAAAAGTTTAAATGATATACCAGTTTTTAACACAATTAGAAATTTGTCTCCATGGTTATTTTAGAGAAGAAGATTGTCCCTGTGCCCATGTGTTTTTGTGTTCGTAAATGTATATATAGCTCTCCTTCAAGACGACATTTGTCACATGGACGAGATGAAAATGACATTGTAACGTAAAGCCTTTAGACGAACACGAAGCTTTTAGACAGTGTTATAGGCAGTAAGTTCTCCGATTGCCTAATATTTACTGTCTTTGTACTTCTTTAAATCACCTCGTAAAAATTGTCTAATTATTTTGTCCTCTCAAACGATTGTGGACGTGATGTTTGTGAGAGCGTAAATCGTTGATATCCTAACGTCTTATAAAAACACACCCGTTTAATGGCTGTTGAGCACTATATAGGTTCACCCAGTCAAAAAGGTAATTCTTGTCACAGGTTTCTATCATTAATCACTAATGACTCAGAAAGACGCATCTGCGTGAAAAGCAGTTGTTTTGCAGTGTACAGTAATTAGTTCACCTCTCTGTGACTTTAGAAGGAGATTGGTGCTTGATTAATTGCATTTTCAAATAACAGCATACCACATTTGAGTCAAGATACCATGCAGAATGATGTTGCAGTCCCAGACGAGGGCCTTAATCTTAGCGAAACTACCAATATAAAAAGCCATTGAGGGTCAAAGTATCGCCAGCAAAATAGCCTTTTCGCTGGAGTAGTTATTGAAGAGTGTTTGGAAAATTGATTAAGACTGATATGTTTCACTTAGAAAAGTAAGACGGTCAAGATGACCAGAACAAAATCCCATGTGTCTTGCTTTCTGTACCTGTCAGAGTGACTCACATTACCTGCATACAAACAGACAAACAATATTATTTTGGTTACCACTAGCTTATGAATTAATTTATAATTCAAGTATCCTTAATTGTTTACATGGTTGCAAAGCTAAGGTTTTAATAACAATATAAAAAAGAAATTTAAGAAGGATTTCAGGCGACAAACAGCTTTATACCATTTCATTTCTTCAAATGACTTATTAGTTCGTTATTGTTCTTTCGATACGAGCTCTTTACTTAACCGAAGTTATTTGTGCATGAAGCACGCATAAATTGATTGATTCACTGACTGTAGTTTTCCGTTGCACTCAAAATTAGTTCACTTGTATGGCTTTCCAACACCTATTACAAGTTGCATTATCTCATCGATGACTGACATCTGGAAAGCTAACAGTGAAAAAGGCACACTCTTTGCAGCAGCCATTCTGGCAATTAAGAAGAATTTATATGAGCTTACTGACAGTAAAATTACTAAAATTCAACATGGGACACATAAAATAAGTCCAGTTATGTTTGAAATGTCTAAATTGTGTAAACTATTGGTATACCAAGAACTGAAATCCACACGTCAAACGTCGACCAGAAACAAGAGTAATAGTCCCTCAGTCTGACACAGGCCGTCCATCGTTTTTACACGGGATCGAATATAACTCAGACCAGAAGTCTATCGAGGCCCTTGATAGACTTCTGCTCAGACCAAATAAAACTTGAAATATATCTGAGTGGATTTTTTCACTCGATCGTCATTTTGAAGAGTTGCCAGGTAATAGTCGAAGGTCGGAGGTTTCCTCCGGGCAACTAGCCACGTGATACTCTTTTCACGAAAATAGCTTCTGATTATCATAAAACGTACTTACCCATTTCTTGCATCTCCATCAGGGCCTTACTGTCTAGAACATATGAACAGAAACAAACAGATCGTCTTGCGGTACAACATCTACAACTCGCCATTAACACGCCTTGTGTTGATGGGTAACGATAACATAATCACTGATTTCTGCCAAACCAGATGGGGGCCTTCGGTTCGGATCATTAAGGCAATTATATAAAACGGAGGAGCGTTTTTGTTTTTGATCTATGCAATTATTATCTTTATACTAACTGCATTACTTTCGTGAAACGAGTACCAGTTTGTTGCACCAAGCATGCCTTAAGTCATTAAGTCATCAAGAGTAATAGTGCCTTAGTCTAAAAAAAGACTTGTTCGAATCCCGCTCAAGCCAAACAAAAATGAAAACATTCTGAGTGGATGTTTCACTCAATCCATCGCGCGATATGTAAAAGTTGCCAGGTACTGACCGAACGTCAGGGTTTTTCTATTGGAAACGCTGCCATAAAAGTGAAATAAATTTGACGGCGGCGTAAAACACCAATCGATCAATCTAAAATTTCCACACCATGCATTAGAGGACTATCTGTTGCTTCCATGCCCTCTTGTGAACTGATATAATGTCTTATGCGGAAGTTGCGTTCGCTTTACTTTTATAGTCTAGGGGGCAGTTTCTCGAAACATTTACGCCAGACGGAAGAGCAACACAAGGCTTAACTGCCATGACAACATATATATTCAACATTCTGTTTATACGACCAGACGCAAAGTGACGTCCAATAGGTTGCAAGGTCTATTTCGCTTTTTAACAAATTGGATGCAGTGTTTTATCTGTTGAGATTCGAAACGATGAGCAAATTCGTTAACTCAATCATTTCCTGCTAATGTTTTTGTTTATAACATTCCTATCACTGGGACATTGGGTAAGTCTATAACCTATAAATACCCGAAATCGTATGCTTTTGTTACTTTTTAACGCTATATAACCAAGTTGTGATTGTCGGAAAACTCTTAATTTGCACATATCTGGAAAAATAGCAAGCAATGTTTTTGTTTTTCAATTTTGTTTTAACACACATTATACTAAATAGCTTATGCGAGTTATTTTTTAAACTATAAGACTATTTCTGGCGGGTTGGTTTGTATTTTTAGCTAATTGGCGCGTCCATACGGATTTATTGATTGGTACAATAACCATTGTATTTAAATTGAGAATCAATTATTTTTTTATGAAAAAAATGAATTTTGATATTTTCATTTTTTATATTTATTATGCATTTATGTCTAAAATCTGAAACGAAACGAAATTGTATAGAGTCATTAATTCTTGAAAAGTCCCGTTTAAACCTTTTTTTATAGCAAAAGCTGTATATAAATTTTCTTACAGACGACATCTTTAACTTATAGACGTTTAAAACATTTTGTCCCTGATAAAATGAAAACAAATGCGTTCAGATGGCGTAAGTAGCAGTTAGGTGTCAGACGGCTTGATATTTACTATCATTTTATTTCTAGGAATGACCTCATAAAGATCTGTGGAAGTGGTGTCGTGAAAACGTAAATCCTTAAAGTGGCATGAGTTGCCAAAATTGAGAGATTTGGCAATTATAGCAGAATGTTAAAATTATCGACTATTTTTTCTCAAGACCTACGATTCAAAAGCTTTTTAGTGCTTCTAGTCTCGAGAATGTACGATAAAGCATTGTTTTGAACTAACTTAGGCTTAGAATGAATGAATGGTCGTCCTGGTTATTTAAATTTTATTTACTTTTTAAACACTATTTCGGTTCGTATAGGCCACATACTGTATGGATTTTCCTCATTACAACGCCAATCATTAAGTTTTTCGATGACCCCCAAAGCCTCTTACTGTCGTGACAATCAGAATCTATGAAAATAGTCCGAATTTTGGCAGCTCATGCCGCTTTAATATATACAATCTTATAACATACACGTTTTATGGCTAATTGACTGATAGATTGATGTTTTACGCCACACTGAGATTGTTTCCTTTATATGGCGGTGCTGCTAGGTTTAATGGGGGTAGGAAATCCCAAAACCTTCGGCAAGTACTAAGCATCTCTTCCACTTTCGTCGATCGAGAAAAAATTCCACTTACAAAGTTTTATATTTTTAGTTGATCTGAAAGATATTCGAACCCGCGTTGCATCGATGGAAGGCCCGTGTCGGTTTAAAGAACTCTTACGCATGAGTCATCAGTCCCCCCCCCCCTCAAACCATAGGTTTTATGGATGTTGAACGCTAAATCAGTTAGGCTACAATTGTCAAAGTTTTGTCTCATTAAACACGACTTATGGTTTTATGATTTGATCATCATACTCATTTGCGTGGAACACCAGTTTGTTTTAACTGTAGAGTATAATTCATTCACGACCAAATGTGTTTGGACGGAACTGGGTACTTTATCAGTTGCGTTTTTAAATAACAACATATCATATTTCGATCAAGATGTCATGTATAGAACGTTTTGCAACTTCCAACGGAGGGCTTGGATTAAAACAACATAAACTAAAAAAACAGGTTAAGTGGCATTTAGAAGTTGAACTGCCAATAAACCCGGGGTTTGTATGGATAACAAACTTATTCGTTTTATCCAGACGACGTTTCGGTGTAGATACTAACACCGTTTATTTATTAAAAACACAGGGTTTGACGGTCAAGGTATCGCCAGCAAAAAGCTTTTTAACCAGGGCAATTATCTCGTGGAATTTTGCGAATTAAGAATGATTCCTTTCTGGCAGAAAAGTAGAGCGGTCAAGATGACCAGCAGACTTCCGCTGTGTTTCACATGCTGCACCTGCCAGAGTTTATTTCATTATCCGAACACAAACCGTCTAACACGGTTATTGCAGTTTTCACATGCTTGTGAACCAGAATCAAGGTCATGTATATCCGTGGTTATTTTAGACAAGAAGGTTTTCCCTGTGTCCGTGTGTTTTAGTGTTCATAAATATATAAATTTGTATATAAACACATAATTTCAATAAAAAATATTTTAGAGGAAATTGGAAATAACAAAACCATTTTCTTACGGAGTTTCTACGTTCGGTTGCTTTGGAAAAACGAACCTACTCAGTAGTCCACGATTAGGCCTATGCGATGAAAATCCAGACGGAAACTGCACCCTGATTTTGGACTAGGTTGAAATCAAACCCCATCGAGCAATATCTAAAAATATTTAGACAATATTACTCTCTATCTATCTATCTATCTATTGGGGTTATTGGCGTTTTCCATTCATGGAATGATGTACGCCACAACAATGCGATTTACATAGTTTAACTCAGCAAAGTTGTTAAAAAAAAAAAAAAAAAATTAAAAATTAAGTAATGTTAATTTATAAATAGGTTAAAAACTAACTTCTGTGAGATACATATAAAAACAAATTACAAACACTATGGTTGCCTAGAAAAATCTTACTTTGGGAGACAAGATACAAGATACTTAGATAAGGCTTTAAAAACAGTTTTATAATTTCTCTCTGGCTTCAAAATGTTCTCAGTAGAACGGTTAAAAACTCCAGCAGTATTTAATTCAGAGAAGAATTTAGTACGCTGAACAGTAAATTTTTTACATAACATTAAAAAATGATCTATTGTATCTTCTACATTACAGGTATCACACATTTCAGTATCGTGTATATTAAAACGATGTAAGTAGGACTTTACAGGGAAATGCCCGGATTGTAATCTATAGAATAAAACCTCTGCATAACGGGAATTAAATTCAACAGTTTTTATGTTAACTTTTGGGTTTGAACGAAAATAAAAACGGCCCTTTCGAGCAGATTCCCATTCACTCTGCCACAATTGCTGGAATGTCGACTTAATAAGGCTTAGGGCTTCAGATAAGGATAATTTAAGTAAACAAGATATTGTGGGCTGATCGAGGGCTTGTTTAGCCAATGAGTCTGCCATTTCATTTCCAGTGATCCTACAGTGACTGGGAATCCATTCAAAACACACCGTTACTCCACTATATAACAGATTTGTGTAAAGGAGCAAAATTTCATATACAATGGGTGAGGACTTTTGCCAATTAAAATTTACCATGGCCTGTAAAGAGCTCAAGGAATCAGTAAAAATTACGACTGCATTAGGTCTCAAGTTTGACAAAAAATGTAGACATAATAAAATAGCAGACAATTCGGTTTTAAATACAGAAATATTGTCAGACAAGCGGAACATTTTCTGATAAGACAATTCTGGTACACAAAACGCTGCCCCCACTCTACCATTATCAGGAGACTTGGATCCATCAGTAAAAATATGAAGATAGTTAGACCAATTAGCGTCAATGTGAGAGACGGCCATAGATTTTACGTATGACGGAGCATCCGACTTGTTCACTTGTGACAACAAATGGAGTGAAATAGGTGGTTTTTCAAGGTACCACGGTGGAAATTCAGGTACTGTGTCGGACTGAATAACGAGTGGCTCTGTATTTAAACTACTCAAAATACGCCTTGCACGAACAGGAAAAGGTGCCGATGACGTGTTACCTTCAAAATTGGCGTCATAAATTGAGGGATTAAGAATAGTTGATACACAGTTATTACTTGTGGCTTTTAGCTTTAAGGAGAAATAAACAGTGCGCATGCGTCGACGTAAATACAGAGGCCATTCTCCACATATTACTTGAAGTACATTAAGAGGGGTAGTTCTAAGAGCACCAGTACATAAGCGTAACGCTGAACATTGTATTGTGTCTAATTTAGACGTAAGTGAGGGGCATGCAGAATCATACGCTTCGCTACAGTAATCCAAGCGGGAGCGTATTAGGGCTCTGTAAATCATAAGCATATTTTTCAAGTCTGCCCCCCACTTCTGTCCTGAAATACACCTCATCAAGTTAAGTACTTTTTGGCATCTGGCAACTAAACAATTAATGTGCTCACGCCAGGTAAGACGTGGATCAAGAAAAACCCCAAGATATTTGAATGACCGAGACTGTCTAATATCACAATTATCTAAATAAAGTTTGACAGGAAAATGAACATGATTTTTAGTGAATAAAACATATTCTGTCTTAGCAGATGAGAATTTAAACCCCCAAAGCCTGCTCCATTTACTTAGGTCTAATAAAGCTTCTTGAATGTGCAGCCTAGCTGCAGACAGGCTTTTGCAATTAAACCATATGGCTTTATCATCTGCAAATAAAGTGCAGCCTATATAAGGTTTAAGAATAGAAGGTAAATCATTAATAGATAAATTGAATAAAGTAGTAGATAAAACACTACCTTGGGGGGTTCCATTCTCGATTGTCATTGGATTTGACAAGTATCTCCCTATTCTAACCTGAATAATGCGATCGGATAGGAAATCTTTAATCCACCCCAACATTTTGCCTCCTATACCCATACGTTTCATTTTAATAAGTAGACCAGTTTTCCACATCATATCGTATGCTTTCTCGAGGTCTAAAAAAACTGCAAGAAAATATTCCTTATTTGACAAAGATCGTTTAACTTCCGTCTCTAGAAAAACAACATTATCAGTGGTACTTCTGCCATGACGAAAACCACTCTGTACTGGTGAATATATGCTGTACTTGTTTAAAAACCATACGAGACGAGAGTTAATCATTTTTTCCATTAGTTTACATAGTGCAGAGGTCAGTGCTATAGGTCTATATGACGACGGAAGGGATGCATTTTTACCAGGTTTGACTACAGGAATAATGATAGCTTTTTTCCAAGATTTGGGGAGCTGCATTTTAGACCAGATGGAATTAAATGGTGAGAGAAGCATAACCAAACTTTGTTCAGGGAGGTGTTTGACCATGGGATAAGCTATACCATCTTCCCCAGGAGATGAATCTTTGGTTTTATGGAGGGCTTCCTTTAGCTCAGTAAGAGAAAAATCCTCATTGATAGATAATTCATCGAATTGAATATTTGTGAAACAATGGTTAGCTTCCATAGATTCTTTATGAAGGAGAAATTCTGAGTCATAGTTAGCACTACTGGATACAAATGCAAACCTTGCAGCAAAAATATTACATTTTTGGACATTTGTTGGCTTTTGTTTACCATCTACTATCAGAGAGGGAATTTGTTTTGACTTCTGTTTCCCACTTACAGCTTTGACCTTAGCCCAAACTTCCTTAAGCTTAGTTTTTGAATTCAAAGTTGAACAGTAGTCCCTCCAGTAATGTTTTTGGGTTTGCTTAATGATCTTTTGGGCTAAGGCCTTACATTTTTTGTACTCTATGATGTCAATATATAAGCGTGAGCGTTGGGCTCGATTTTTAGCTTTTTTACGAGACTTAATAGCTTTAGTGCATTCATCTGTCCACCAGGGGACGGGTATTTTGTTAGAGCCTTGGCCTTGTGTGACAGGAATGGATTTAGAGGCGGCATAATTGATAGCCTGAACAATGTTATTTGAAAATACATCAACATTTTCACTACAAATATCTGATGAAAAACTACTTTTACAATGTTCTGTGTATAGTTCCCAATTAGCTCTCTTAAGTTTCCATTTAGGTATGCTTTTACAAAGATTAATGTGAGGTGAAAAATCGAATGAAACAGTGACAGGAAAATGGTCACTTCCACATGGGGACAACAAATCAACTGCCCATGAACTACACACACTAATATCTCTGGAACATAGAGTTAAATCTATACAGGACAGATTTCCAGTGCGAATGTCTAAACGAGTACCAGTTCCATCATTGAGAACAACAAAATCATGTCTATTCAAAAAGTCACATACGATGAAGCCATTGGAGTCATTAGTTGAACTTCCCCACAATGAGTTATGGGCATTAAAATCGCCACAAATAATACATGTACCATTACAAGTTTTAGTAATCTGGTCAAAATCAGTTTGGTTAAGTTTACTACATGGATTATATAAGTTAACAACATGAACAGACTGGCCATTATTTCTAGCTACCAAAATACATTGGCACTCTAATGCCTGGAAAATGGGCAAATCTATTTCCGAAAAACTTACATCAGCTCTGATAAAAAACGATAACCCCCCTCTGGGCCCTGATAAACGATCAGCTCTCACTGTTGTATATCCAGGGATTGAAAATTGATAGGTCGGTTTCAAAAACGTTTCTTGGATACAGATGATATCTGGTTTGGAGTTTAAATTTGACAAGTAATGCTTGAACTCTTGACCATGAGCATATAACGATTGTGCATTATAATGTAAAATAGTAAATGCCATTAGGAAAAGACTGCTTTCAAAGTATAATGAGTAAAAACATACATTAGTTACCGGTGATGTTACTTTGTTGGAGGTGAGCCTCAAGTTGTTCAGAGTCAATCAACCCATCACCTAGGTGTTGATCTGCACATTTAGAAATGAAAGATAAAACATTAGATCTCTTCGGTGTTTTGACATATTTAAACAAAATTTCAGTGAACATGACAATGAGATTTACTAGTGTTGTGGCAGAGACAGAATCAGTTTGAACAGTTGCATCACAATCAGTTTGAACAGATGTACTAGTTTTTAAAGGTTTAGTAACGGGATTTGGGCGTTCACTGGATTGACTACAATTTATCAGAGGAGGAACTGGGTTAGGGGTAACAAACAAAGTTTCATCAAAATCGGGGTTTTGAGAGAAGTTTAAGCTCTGAGGTTGGGGTTTACGAACTGTTTTAAGTGCCTCAGAAAATGAAATTTTTTGGACAACTTTAATGTATTGAGCCTTATTGGCTTCCTTAATTACAGGGCATCCTAAATATGCTGCGCTGTGGTTCCCAGAGCATAGAATGCATTTTGGGGACTCCTTATTAGGGCATGCATCAAACTCGTGATTTTCTCCACATCGTGGGCACCTGATTTTGCTTTTACACTCCGAAGCTACGTGATTTAAGCGTTGGCAACGATAACATCTAACTACTGGGGGGATATATGGTTTAACAGCATATACCGGATATCCAAGAACGACTTCATCGGGAATGAACTCGGAGTCAAAATACAATAACATGCAGGAGGTAGGTGTTTTGTCCCTGCCTTTGGTCATTCGCTGTGCTTTAGTACATTTAGCTTTGCCTAACGCAGCTAGCAATTCTGTCTCTGAAAGATCACTGCCTACGCCGTAAATAACGCCTCTCGCTGCCGAGTCTGAAAATACTCGACAGTTTATATCCTTGCCTAATAAAGTTGACAAATTTAACAACTTCTTTACTTGGGATTGGTTAAAAGTAGTGATTAATAAATCTTTACCTTGATATACTTTAATGACCTTTACGTGCCCACCCACAGCCTTATACACAGCATTGCCAACCTGGATTGAGATAAAGCTAGCCATTCGTCTGTCACCCACGGCTGACATAATAACAGTGAGACTTTTATGATTTCCGTGACTAGTCGGCCTCGCCTTTTTCCCCGAGTCACAAAGAACTAAACGAAACAACAACAACGACAACACACAACTAAATTTACAACGATCAAAGTAATATTTACAGGTGAAATAAGGGAATTAATATGTCTAAAGCCATTAAAACCTCTAATGATGATATAGCCCCGTAAATCGAAAACTTTACAGATTACAAATCAAACAAAAAGGTCTCATTTTACAGAGGGTAAAATTTTGGCTCACTTATGTTCCGCCATCTTTCCGGAACCAATATTACTCTCTGTCACAGCCACTCTATTATTATCTAAAAGGCACACTCGCCGATAAAATGACAAAAGCTGTTTACATTAGAAAAGGAACACTGTTTTCTGTATTTTCCCAGTTAGGTATAGGATACATGCCGAGCTACTGCCGATTCTTAAAAAACAATGGGCGAGGCGTTTATCCGGCTTAAACGTCAGTCTCTTTGTTTTGCCCCTGCCGATTATTTTTTAAGAATCGTCTGGTGCAATCTGAGCCAGGTGCCGTGTTACACGAAGTTCACTTCAAGTAAGCTCTGATATGGTATGACTTGAGCTGTAAATATTGGAAAATAATTTTCCAAAATTGTCCAAAAATATTGCCAGTTCATTTATACTTGTAAAGTTTATCAGATGTGGGAAAAAATAAAATATTTTTTCTGAATATTTTAGAGTGGGGATTCAATTTTACTGCAACCTACTCTACCCATTTCGCTATGATTTCGTTTGAATGGCGTCACGGTACAACGATTTTTTTTAACGAAGGAAATAATATAAATGAGGTATTAATTTGACTAAAAAGTTAGATGCCCTTTCCCTGCATAAATCAGATTTTTTTCCCGACAAAACAGTCTTTGTTCCCCTACACACCATATAAAACAAGTCTGCTTTGTTTTAAATTTGACTTAAATCTTCACGTCTAGTTATATTGGCTTCTCTTAACTGAGCAATTTGATAAAATACGGCAATTTAAATATTTTTTTATTGTATTAAAAAATATTTATTGTATTAAAAAAATCTACAAATTGTGTCTCCAATTGCAAACAATCTGCATTTATTTACTCGTTTATTTAAAATCGTACATATCCAACAAACTGAATCCTTAAAGCGATCCATTAAGACAAACCGGCTGTGATCCCCTTTTATAAGGCAAACATCACTCCTCACTGTGAAGCAGCTATTGTTCGTTTCCAATGCGCATGTGTGGTAAATGATTTCCATTTGAAGGCCTGTGATGCATGTTATCGTCTGCAGACGATTCGTGAAAAATAATCGTCCGCTCGAACAATAGGGTAACGTCACAGGAGACGTTTAATAGAAGATAATAACTTTTTGGACTTTTTTGCCCAAATTCAAAAGTTTTAACATCGTTAGGTATTTTTGATTTGAAAATGAAAATTTTATTTGTTAGCTACCTGTAATGTAAATTAAAGGATGAGCCCGGCAATGTGCATATATAAGTGTCTTGATGGCTTGATTGTTAAATTTAAACCAGCTGACACTTGACCCAATTTTCGGAACTAGCCTGAGAAATGCAGACGGCCGTGTTTATTCGAGAGGCACTGAAAGGCTTTTCAATGAATTTGAGATAGTAAATTCAAAATAAAAAAATCCGAAATTAGTGTGCTCTAACATTGAACTTTAATACAGGATTTCTGATCGATGGTGACGTTCTGACTTCAGTTCTAGGCACGCCTTCAAACCATCATTTACAATGGGTCGCGGGTTCGAGTCCCACTCAGTCTGACTGGGTTCTCACTCGAACGACCGATGTGGGATGGTTGCCAGTTACCACCGGAAGGTCGTGGGTTTCCTCCGGGCATAGATCCCGGTTTCCTCCCAGAATAAAACTGGCAACACCGCCATATAAGTGAAATAATCATGAGTGCGGCGTAAAACACCAACCAATCAATCAATCAAATCATCATTTACAAATTTTTAAAAATATTTGACGTTTTTAATGTGTTCCATGTTTTAATTTGAGTGATTGTACTAGCAGTAAGTTCGTATAAACTCGATTTCAGAAAGGCTACAACGGCAAATGGGCCATGTTGGTCATTTGACGCATTTTGTGAGACATGTCCATTTATAGGGAGGGAATTAGAATTATTGTGAGCCGTTTGAACTGGATGGTCAACAAACATCAAGACGATGGTCCGGGTTCCCGGTTTTACTTAACTCCGTAAAAACTCCTAATATAAATGAAATGATCTTTGCCACTACATGGAACACATCGCTCCTGGAATCCCATTTATCACTGTTCCGTAAACATCCCCAATGTTCGGATTTATGAGGGAAATCATTCATGATTGAATAACATAAACAACTGATCGAAACGTATCTGACCTTTATTGACAGTGTTAAAATGAGCGCTTAAATATATACTTTTGTTTATTGATTCCATTATCGGATTGTGAGAGAATAGCATGTTTTCAATAACACGTGTACCTAAAAGGATTATCGAAAACGTCTTGAAATAAATAGTCTTATTGATTTTTCCTCACGAATGTAATCAAACGCAGCAATTATCTTACCGTTATATATAAAAATGCCAATATATTATTGATCAACTTTGTTATCTTTTCCTAATTTAGAACTCATTAATTCGGAAATTCTGTCGATGCATGCTCTACGCTTAACCAAAGCTGTTTGTCGTTCACGTGTGTACAAGTACTTGTTGACAACCACATTGATTTGTCGTATAAAGTAGCATTGCACAATGGTACTCGGATTATGACGTCATTTGTTTCCAACACGTGTTTCAAATCTTCAAGATGTCTGTCAGCTGAACAGAAGATTCTATGGTCAGAAAGTTTGCAATGTTGTTTTAAATCTCCAGATTTTATACAGTTTGTTATGGCTGTTTTTCCAGCCCTAGTAAAAAATATTTTATCCTTCCTTATATGATTTGTGTTTTACGGCGCATTTCACTTATATGGCGGGTGTTGTCAGGTTTAGTGAGGGAGGATACGGGCAACTCTCCCACATGCTGCAATCGACTCTATCACTCTAACTGACTGAGCCACCAAGGCCCCCTTCCTAATCTGTATGTCTCCATATATATGTTATTCTAAAATATTACCCCCAATGCCAATATCGTGTGTGTGAAGCTCGTTAACAGGGATTAAAGGACTAACGCAAAGAAGCATTCTACGCATGGCAATAGAAGATCCAAAAGTTGCGAGAATCTCGTATGTATTTGTATAACCTAATATCAAAAAGAATAATATCCGTGATGTCGTACTTTATTTTAGAATGTGTGCAGTTAATGGATACCCAAACTTGTCTCATATTAAGAGAGAGACCCAGAATGTCGACTGTCGGGTTTATTTACATCTGCGGGGACAAAAGCTTGTCGAGTGTTTTATTCACAACTATATGTCTTTAGACGGAAATTGGCACTTTTCTAAAAACAAGAAAACATCCGAGTCAAGATGCCCTGTAGAATGATTTTGCAACAGTCAACGGAGACCTTACAGATAGAAAACACAGACTAATAAAAAGAGGCTTTAATGGTCGAGCTATTGACGAAGTCATTATCTCGTTGAATGGAAAATGTTTTGGAAATTGATTAAGACTGACCCGTTTCTCGCTGAAAGTAAGACGGTCAAGATGACCGGCACGAAACCCGATGTGTCTTACATTGCCCACCTGACAGAGTTACCTTCATAACCTGAACACAAACAGGTAAACACAAGATTATTATTTGTGAACCACAATCAAGTAGATTTGATTAATTTCTTTTATTTTATTATATTTTTTTCTAGTTTGGCAATGCATTTCAAGCCACCTATGTCCATTAAAGTGGCACGAGCTGCCAATATTCACACTTTTTTCATAATGTCTGATCGTCACGAGAGTAAGAGGCTTTGAAGGCCATCGAAAAACTAAATGATTTGCGTTGGAAAGAGGAAACTAAATACAGTATGTGGCCTTTACTAACCGGAATAGTGTATGAAAAGTAAACACAATTTAAATAACCGGGACGACCATTCATTCATTCTAAACCAAAGTTAGTTCAAAACAACACTTTATCGTACATTCTCGAGACTAGAAGCACTAAAAAGCTTCTGAATTATACGTCTTGAGAAAAATAGTCGATAATTTCAACATACTGTGTTTACGTCAAAATATCAACATTTTGGCAGCTCATGCCACTTTAATTAACATTTTTTTCTAATCTAGTATCAGGCAAGTTTTTAATGAAATTATAAATAATGTAATTTACTAGGAAATTTAGTAAATTAGTTCATCAGTACAACAACAGTTTTAACGAGTCATTCCAGAACACGACAAAGTTTATCATTTTTAGAGCAATCATTTTTTGCCGTTTTGGTATAAAAGCTTAATTTGGAGAGCCTAGGAGTGTGTATATTGATAACTTTCCTGTTTGACATCGTTTTGTATAAACATAGTATCTGCTTACTAATGTAGAAGTATTAAGTTAATAGGTTTAGAATAATCATTTAGTTTTAGTTTTCCAACTAAGCAATCCGAAGAAGTGAGACTAGTTTTCCAATAATATTGTAGATTTGAAGTTCTAAACTTCCCCCATAAATCAGATACACATTCACAATGACAAGAAAAGATGTTCTATAGTTTTTTTTTCGCGTGACGAAACGTATAACTAGCATCATCTCTTCTATTAGTCTTGAGCGCAGCGTAAAACACCAAACAATCAATCAATCTATTAGTCTTTAATAACCAGATATTTGGAGTTGATTTATTTCACCGGTTTGTCAATACACATATTGTGCACAATATTAAGATTAGCATCAGGTGAAAACGGACATCCGTTTTTGTTCCACAGTTTGCACCATATGGTCTTTTATTGCAAGCCGATCACAGTATATTGGTGCTGGGAAGATCAATATCGAGTTGATCAATTTATCTTAAGGACAATGCTCAAAAATATTTCGGATGTTTTGACAGACCACATTTACCGCCCAAATATGCCCGTGACTTCGTTTCTGCATTGTCATATGACCTTCTACGTCATTCTCTGCCTCTCCCTCAGTACCTTATGAAATCAACACAAACATTTCGCTTTACCGTACAACTGTTACATTTCATTACCATTGATACATCCTGAGTTGACTGGTCTCTATAACATGACCACAGGCTTTTATGAGATCAATTGAGAATTCACAGTGGATCAGAAAGCCAATTATATTAAACGGCTTTGATAGCCACTTTTCTTTTATCATAATAAGTGCAGAATCAATGTTAAACGAATGTTTAAATGACGGTAAAAAAGATACCCACCTCAATTATCTCTCTTTTCAAGGTTTCTTGTTAACTGATGAAATGTATTTGTTGGAATTTAGTTCACTTAAAGGGGCATGAGCTGCCAAAATGTTGATATTTTGACGTAAACACAGAATGTTGAAATTATCGGCTATTTTTCTCAAGACGTATAATTCAGAAGCTTTTTAGTGCTCCTAGTCTCAAAAATGTACGATAAAGTATTGTTTTGAACTAACTTTGACTTAGAATGAATGAATGGTCGTCCCGGTTATTTAAATTTTGCTACTTTTCGAACACGTTTTCGGTTCGAACAGGGCACATACTGTATGGATTTTCCTCATTCCAACGCCAATCATTTAGTTTTTCGATGGCCTTCAAAGCCTCTTACTGTCGTGACGATCAGAAATTATGAAAAAAGTGTGAATTTCGGCAGCTCATGCCCCTTTAACCTATACAGTAGGACAAAGAAGCTAGTTTTCTCTCCCCACTAACCCCTGGCAATGCCGCCATATAAGTGAACTGTGTGGCGTAAACTATCAACCAATCATTCAATCTTATAAAAGGGATGAGGGGCATTTAAATTTTAATGTGTTCCATGTTTTAATTTGAGTGATTGTACTAACAGTAAGTCCGCTTTCTTCACAAATGAGCGCTTAAATATATCCTTTTTTATTGATTCCAGTATCGGATTGTGAGAGAATAGCATGTTTTCAATAACACGTGCACCTAAAATGATTATCGAAAACGTCTTGAAATAAATAGTCTTATTGATTTTTCCTCACGAATGTAATCAAACGCAGCAATTATCTTAGCGTTATATATAAAAATGCCAATATATTATTGATCAAGTTTGTTATCTTTTCCTAATTTAGAACTCATTAATTCGGAAGTACGCGATGCATGCTCTACGCTTAACCAAAGCTGTTCACGTGTATACAACTACTTGTTGACAACCACATTGATATGACGTATAAAGTAGCATTGCACAATGGTACTCGTATTATGACGTCAGTGCATTTGTTTCCAACATGTGTTTCAAATCTTCAAGATGTCTGTCAGCTGAACAGAAGATTATACAAATTTAATACATACGAGATTCTCACAACTTTAGGATCTTCTATTGCCATGCGCAGAATGCTTCTTTACCTTAGTCCGTGACTCCCTGTTAACGAGCTTCACACACGCGATATTGGCTTTGTGGGTAATATTTTAGAATAACATATATATGGAGACCTACAGATTAGGAAGGGGGGCCTTGGTGGCTCAGTCGGTTGGAGCGATAGCCTGACACAACCAGATCAAAAACTTCCATTTTTCTCTCTATCGCCGTATCTGGGAGAGTTGCCCGTAACCTCCCTCACTAAACCTGGCAACGCCGACATATAAGTGAAATGTGACGTAAAACACAAATCAATAAATCATATAAGGAAGGATGAAATATTTTTTAATAGTGCTGGAAAAAAAGCCATAACAAACTGTGAAAAATCTGGAGATTTTAAACAACATTGCAAACTTTCTGACCATAGAACCAAATATCAAAAAGAATAATATCCGTGATGTCGTGTTTTATTTTAGAATGTGTGCAGTTAATGGATACCCAAACTTGTCTCATATTAAGAGAGAGACTCGGTATGCCGACTGTCGGGTTTATTTACATCCGCGGGGACAAAAGCTTGTCGAGTGTTTTATTCACAACTAAATGTCTTTAGACGGAAATTGGTACTTTTCAAAAAACATCGTAGTCAAGATGCCCTGTAGAATGATTTTGCAACAGTCAACGGAGACCTTACAGATAGAAAACACAGACTAATAAAAAGAGGCTTTAATGGTCGAGCTATTGACGAAGTAATTATCTCGTGGAATCGAAAATGTTTTGGAAATTGATTAAGACTGACCCGTTTCTCGTTGAGAAGTAAGACGGTCAAGATGACCGGCAGGAAACCCGATGTGTCTTACATTGCCCACCTTCATTACCTGAACACAAAAAGGTAAACACAAGATTATTATTTGTGAACAAGAATCAAGTAGATTTGATTAATTTCTTTTATTTTATCATATTTTTTTCTATTCTGGCAATGCATTTAAAGCCACCTATGTCCATTAAAGTGGCATGAGCTGCCGAAATTCACACTTTTTTCATAATTTCTGATCGTCACGAGAGTAAGAGGCTTTGAAGGCCATCGAAAAACTAAATGATTGGCGTTGGAATCATGAAAATCCATACAGTATGTGGCCTGTACTAAGCGGAATAGTGTACGAAAAGTAAACAAAATTTAAATAACCGGGACGACCATTCATTCATTCTAAACCAAAGTTAGTTCAAAACAACACTTTATCGTACATTCTCGAGACTAGAAGCACTAAAAAGCTTCTGAATTATACGTCTTGAGAAAAATAGTCTATAATTTCAACATTCTGTTTTTACGTCAAAATATCAACATTTTGGAAGCTCCTGCCACTTTAATAAACAATGTTTCTGTCAGGCAAGTTTTTATTGAAATTACAAATAATGTAATTTACTAGGAAAGAAAGTAAATTAGTTCATCAGTACAACTCCGTTTTAACGAGTCATTCCAGAACACGACAAAGTTTATCATTTTTAGGGCAATCATTTTTTGCCGTTTTGGTATAAAAGCTTAATTTGGAGAGAGTGTGTATATCGATAACTTTCCTGTTTGACATCGTTTTGTATAAACATAATATCTGCTTACTAGAAGTATTAAGTTAATAGGTTTAAAATAATCATTTAGTTTCAGTTTTCCAAATAAGCTATCCGAAGAAGTGAGATTAGCTTTCCAATAATATTGTAGATTTGAAGTTCTAACTTCTACCATAAATAAAATACACATTCACAATGACAAAAATAAGTTGTATAGTTTTTTTTTTTGCTCGTGACAAAAAGTATAACTCATCTCTTCTATTAGTTTTAACAAGATATTTGGATTTGATTAATTTCACCGTTTTGTCAATACACATATTGTGCATAATATTAGGATTAGCATCACGTGAAAACTGACATCCGTTTTTTTCCACAGTTTGCACCATATAGTCGTTTATTGCAAGCCGTTCACAGTATATTGGTGCTGAGAAGATCAATATCGAGTTGATCAATTTATCTTAAGGACAATGCTCAAAAATATTTCTGATGTTTTGTCTGACCACATTTACCGCCCAAATATGCCCGTGACTCCTTTTCTGCATTGTCATATGACCTTCTACGTCATTCTCTGCCTCTCCCTCAGTACCTTATGAAATCAACACAAACAAATCGCTTTACCGTACAACTGTTACATCTCATTACCATTGAGTTGACTGGTCTCACAACATGACCACAGGCGTTTGTGGGATCAATTGAGAATTCACGGTTTGCATCAGAAAGCCAATTATATTAAACGGCTTTGATAGCCGCTTTTCTTTTATCATAATAAGTGCAGAATCAATGTTAAACGAATGTCTCAATTACGGTAACAAAGATACCCACATCAATTATCAAGCCAGTAAAAATACTGTCTCTCTTTTCAAGGTGAAATGTATTTGTTGGAATTTAGTTCACTTAACCTCTACAGTAGGACAAAGAGGCTAGTTTTCTCTCTTTTCTTTATGTGCAATTTCAGTTTTTGTAATGAAATAGGATAAAACCTATACATTCTTGAAACTTTACATTTAAACCCTTTTTTATAACGGCAGTTTGTAAATTTTCATTGTCCTAAATCGATGGGAGTTAAACAGATTTTGTAACTGATAAAGTGTAAACAAATGCTTTCAGATATTGTTGTTACCAAATTAGTTTCAAACAGTCATATAATTACTGTTTTTTATTAGTCGGAATTACCTAATACAAATAAAAGTGTATCTCTTGTCATTTAAAAGTTTTAAGAAAGCACGGCTTGTGAAAGCACAACGAGATGAAATTGAGGAAGGCGTGAAACACTAAGTCAGTTAATCAAGATGAAAACATGTATTTCTTATCCAAGGTTTCTCTCGTTAACCTCGAGTTGTGATTATAAAGTTACACAGATAGAGGGCAGTTGTATTGCAGTCTATAGTAATTAGTTGTTCATTTAGTGTTTTTAGATAAAACTTGGGGGCTTGATCATATTTATCTTAAATAATATATTCCAATCAAGACGCCCTGTAGAATGGTTTTGCAACAACCAACAAACACATGGGTCGTTAGAAAACATAAACTAATTAAAGGGTCAAGTTATCGCCAGTAAAACAGCCTTTTCGCTAGAGTAATTATCTCATGGAATAGAGACGCAGGACTGATCCGCTCCTCGCTGAAGGCAAGGCGGTCAAGCTGACCAGCACAAAATCCAATGTCTGCACCTGCCAGAGTTAACTTATTTATCTGAATACAACAACCAAGTTAGATCGTTGGAATTTCCACAAGCTTGTGAATCAGAATCAACTACTCTTGTACATATGTATCGTTGTAAAGTAACGGGGGTTTGTTTAAGTATCATAGCTTGTTTGTCGTTTTGTGCAGCAAAGTATCATGTAATGAAAGATTTTACATAGCAAACGTGAAAAACACGAACCTCGCCACGCTTTCTTTTATCAAATTGTGAAGTATTGAAATATCTTCGAGAAAAAAAGCAACTAGAGTCAATAAGACCTAAACTAATTTTTCAACATCCAATCCTCCCATTTTCATGCTGCCCAGTCCAAAGCTTCTACAGACCTCCCTGGCTTAGTGGGTTAGAGTGATTGTCACTCAGTCCGACATAGGCCTTCCATCGATTCGGCGCTGGTTCGAATCCCACTCAGACCAAATAAAACTGAAACAATTCTGAGAGGATTTTCACTTTTTGCCTACTCGGTGGGTTTAATCCTGGCAAAACAGGCCGGTTTCCTCTCCCACTAAACCTAGCAGCGCCGCCATATAAGTGAAATAATATTGAGCGAAGCGTACAACATTAATTAATCAACCAAAGCTTCTACAATGTGAACATTTCTATATTGGTTTATTGTCCATAGTGGTAACGTTTCAAATTATGCCTCACTCAAATGGTCGTTGGTAACCCATATCATTTTTGTATACACATTATCTAATTCATTTTATTTATTCCTGATATTATTGTTTATTTCTAATTCTTTGGTCTACTTGTTGTTATTTAGTTGAGTTTTTTTAATTTTTTTAATCATACCATTTGCTTTAAATATTTCTCACTATGGCTATCTCACATATCTTATTTTCATTGCGTATTTATATATTTCTGTAGATTGTTCAGTCATCTACTAAATTGTAAATCTATAAATACCCGCGATGACTCTTTTTTATAGTCGGCAGTTGATCTCAGCAAAGGGAAGATCGGATCTTTCTTTGGCGTATAGACTTACCTAAAATCATGAATAAACTTTGAATGTCGCCATATAATGATTCACCAATAAAACTAACGTCAGATTGAAAGCCATGCGTCATATATAAGATATAGTATTGAAATATTTCATCAGTATAATTGTTTGACTGAGCTTGCATGTCTGATAATGACAGTGGGAGTGTTTCGATCCACTGAGACCAAGTTTAATGATGCTTCCGGCGTTCACCGAACATGGTAAACATGGTAATCTATAAATGATAAAATACCCGTCCAGTTTTTAAACAAGTTTGTATATCAGTTCACATGTCCTGGCTGTTCCCACACTTACATAGGTAAAACAGAAAGATGCATCACTCTCCGTGTATCAGAGCATGCGCTCGGCAATAACAGCGAAATGCATAACCACTTTAATACATAGCTGTGATCTTAGACAAGAAGATTTTCCCTGTGCCCGTGTGTTTTAGTGTTCATAAATACATAGCTGTGATCAGCTCGATTACATTATGAATTTATTTTGTATGCCAGACAATGGTGCACCTGCAAGAATTGATCTTTCAGGATTCGTTCTAAATAATATAAAAGTTATTGACAGATCAAATCATTGGAATGAGCTTCTCTTTAAGAAGGCTTATGCCATCAAAAAGCACAACACTGAACTTAACACTGGCCCAAAGGCCATCAACCAATTTAGTTTATTTCTGTAAAATGTCCGCCCCATTACAGTAAATACCTGTCAAACACTTGTCAATCTCTATTGTATCAACCATCTTAGTTATCTTAACGTACTATACTATATTCCTACTATGCTATGTTATTATGCCATGTTTATTACCTGCCACCTGTATGCATAGGTACAGACAATAACTCTTTATTATTATTTATGTTGATGGTATAAAATTAGAGCCCTGTGTCAACCTTGTTTTTACACTGGATGAATCAATAACAGATATTTCGACTAAACCCGATTTTAAATCATTTTCCAAACTTGTGGTCAAATCAAAAGCAAAGGACAACAATAGACTTTCCTGTTAGTACCAGGAGTATAATATTTTACACATTTCAAGACTCCGTTTACCAAAAATGCACTTCTGATATTTTTTCAACCATAAGCAAGCATCCAAAATGTTTCTCTTGTAAACATGGACTATCAGTAAATCCCCCATATTTGTTCCACAATTTACAACATATATATTAGAGATTACAACTCCATTTTCTTACGTCAATGAGTTTCTATTTTTGGTTGCTTCCCGGAATGTCATATATAGCGTTTAGCTTGTCCGTCCGTCCGTCCGTTCGTTCGTTATCATTTCTGGTCATCGCATCTCCTCTTACGGTTTTTATCCATATTTGGTGGACATGCTGGATATCATTCGTGGATGTGCGCCTCCGATTTTGGTTGCGCTGGTTTCTTTATTTTTAAAATTACTGCCCTATCCGACTGTATATAAGGACATGAGCAATTGTTGCTTGTCATCGCATCTCCTCCCACGGTTTTTATCCATATTTTTCGAGATTTGGTGGACATGCTGGATATCATTTGTGGATTTTCCGACTGTATTTGAAGACATGAGCAATTATGGCTTGTCATCGCATCTTCTCTCACGGTTTTTATCGGATTTTTAAAAATAAACTTTGTGGACATGCTGGATACCAATCGAGGAAGTGCATCTTCTATTTCTATTGCGTTGTTTCGTTATTTTTAGAGCTACTGCCCTTTTCCAACAGTATACTGTTGGAAAAGGGCAGTAGCTCTAAGAGTTTTGGAGTTTTGTCGCTCTTTACTCAACCAAAGACATAGACAATGGATACATGTCATCGCATCTCCTCTCACGGTTTTTATCGAATGTTTTCGAAATATGCTATCATGTAAGGATGTGCACCTCCTATTTTGGTTGCGCTGGTTTCATTCTTTTCAGAGTAATTGTCTTTTTCCGGCAGTAATGGAAGACGTAGACAATGGGTGCTTGTTTCTGACGACGTAGACTGTTTCAGGGCACCGCATGCCCCTTTTAATAGCCCTGCTTAACCGCATGCTCCTGCTTTAACTAAATTGTTACCTTCTGGAATGTTGTGCCTGTTTTTTGGGGGCTCCGCTTGGTATTGGTTTCTCAATGCATTACCTCCTACAGATTGCATTGGATATTGTTCAAACTTGGTGAGGATGATTGCTATCAAGTGATGATGGGGATATCCTGTTTGTAAATGAACTTTTGTCTGTTCTCATACTTTTTCCACTTTACATAACATTGATAAATCTAAATGCTGGGCCGGGGACATACGTCATCTTTTGATAACTTGTTTTACCTCAATGTTTAAGACGTTGGTCTTTGGCGCATGTTGCCACACATCGTCCATTTTTAGGAACGGCTCAGATGTCTCCTCAACCATTCAACTTTTCTGGCTCTGTTTCTGTGTTTTCACACAAATGAACTGGATTTTCAACAAACATCAGACAATGATCTGCGTTTATTTTTTCAAAGCGCCAATAATAATGAAATAGCATTTGACCCGAAATGGAACACGAACAATTTAAGCATTCAACCATTTTAAAGTTTGGATAATTCTTACCAATTTTGGAATGACATTCACCACTGTTCGGGAAACATCCCCGATGTTCGGAATAATGAGGGGAACCATTTATGATTGAATAATATAACCAACTGATCGAAACCTATCAGTAAAAGATCTGGCATTTGTTGGCAATGTTAAAATGTGCGCTTAAATATATCATTTTTGATTGATTCCTCCATCTGTTTGTGAGAAAATAGCGTGTTTTCAAGAACACGCTTGTACATAAAATTATTATCGGAAACGTCTTAAGGTAAATAGTCTGATTGAATTTTCTTCCGCCAGTGTAATCAAACGGAGCAATTATCTTGTCGCTATATACAAAAATATCAATATAGTATTGATCTTTGTCGTTTTTTCCTAATTTAGAACTCATTAGTTCGCTGGAGTTTTGTCGCTCTTTACTCAACCAAAGTTGTTTGTCGTCAAGTTGTTTACTGCACTCGTGCACGCATAGAATCCAAGTCTATCATGCAGAAGTAAATCAATACAACTACTTGTTGACAACCACATTAATTTGAAGTAAGTAGCATTACACAATGGTATTCAAATTATGGCGTCAGAGAATTTATTTCCAAAACATCACGTGATACAAATCTTCAAGATGTCTTACAACTGAAAAGAAGATTGTGCAAATTACATACGAAATTCTTGTACATTTAGGATTGTGATTTTGTCGATTGATTGTTTAGTTTTTAAGCCACGTCAAGATTATTTCACTTACATGGCGGCGTTGCCGGTTTTATTGTGGGAGGAAAACGAGCTCTATGCCCGGAGGAAACTTACGACTTTTCGGTGGTAACTGGCAACCACCCCAGATAGGTCGTTCGAGTGAAAACCCAGTGAGAAAAATTTCCATTTTGTTTTTGGCTGAGGGGGATTCAAACGAGCGACCCATTGGTGGAAGGCTGTTCAACGCTCTACCATGATTTTGTCGAAGACACACATGAACAGAAAGCGTCTTCACTTTAGTTCTTCCGATGTACAAAGTTCAGAAAATTTTCCATTTGTTTTGAACTGAGGGGGATTCGAACCCGCGACCCATTAGTGGAAGGCTGTTCGGATTGAGCGTTCAACGCTCTACCATGATTTTGTCGAAGACACACATGAACAGAAAGCGTCTTCACTTTAGTCCTTCCGATGTACAAAGTTCAGTTGGTTTTATGATAACGTCTTAATGTAGCATGGTGCGGGGGCGGACAACATTTACTTTTAAATCCGTCGTATGATTCATACATACAGAAATGCTTCAGTTCACTACATAATAGTTCTTATGAAATATGGTTGTCCAGAACAATACATATAGACACAGCTCGTTCCTTTATTTCGGGGTTTTCATGCCTATAAAAACTACCTTAACATACATCGCAAAGCTCTTATTTCTTTACTTCTTAATGTACATGACGAACAATTAGCTAATTCTGTTTTAATGAAATTTTGTCTTGATTTGGGAGCTCATACCACTTTAAACAAACATAACAGAAAAATCAATACAGTACTACGTCATCCAGTGTTGGTTATGTTTATATATTATTCAGTGACTATTATGCCTGTTACATATTTACTTGGTTAGGAATAAAATTACAAAATAAGCTTTCTATAAGAATGAATCAATTGTCGAGGGCTTGTACAATGATTATTTAGCTAAGTGACAATAATTATTTTACGACATCCTAATTAATAATTTCGTAAACATAATTGACAATCAAATCATACAGCTTGCGGTAAAAATACCTTTGAGCGAAGTCGTCTATTAAACAAGGCCCGTTCTCACAGTGCGATTTGCACTATTCAAATAGATGCATTTGATTGGTTGACAAATCCTATCGACCAATTAAAATCATCTATTTAATAGCATCCTACAATTCGGTACGACAAATCGTACCGTGAAAACGGGCTTTTATGATTAGTTGAGCGCACTTCGGCAGCTTTATAAAAAACATGTATTGAGCACTAAAATGTACATTTAACACCATTTTATTATATATTTGATTATGGATATAGGTGACCTATTAAAAATATGTTTTCAGTTTATAGATGTTACCAATAACAAGATTTTGGCATCGTATGGCAAATATTTCAAATCTGCTGCAAAAATCGACTTTCCTTTTTAAAGGCAGTAAAATCCAATTTCACAACGTGGTGTAGCGTAGTTTTCACGTAACTGTCATGGTAACCTATACTGTAGAGATATGTTGCCATGAAAGTTACGCAAAAATACATCTAGACCTCCCTAGCTTAGTGGGCTAGAGTGATTGTCACTCAGTCTGAAAGAGGCCTTCCATAGATTCGGCGCTGGTTCGAATCCCATTCAGACCAAAAAAACTGAAAAAATTCTGAGAGGATTTTTCACTCTTTGCCAGGTACTCGCCGAAGGTCGGGGGGTTTCATCCTGGCAAAAGAGGCCGGTTTCCTCTCCCACTAAACCTAGCAGCGCCACTATATAAGTGAAATAATCTTGAGTGAAGCGTAAAACATTAATAATTCAACCAAAGCTTCTGCAATGTGAAAATGTCTATATTGGTTAATTGTCCATAGTGGTAACATTTCATATTATGCCTCATTCAAATGGTCGTTGGTAACCCATATCATTTTTGTATATACAGTAATTAATTCATTATATTTATTCCTGATATTATTTTTTATTCTTAATTCTTTGGTCTACCTCTTGTTATTCAGTTGAGTTTTTTATTATTTTTGTAATCATACCATTTGCTTTAAATATTTTTCATTATGACAATCTCACATATCTTATTTTCATTGCTCATTTATATATTTATGTAGATTGTTCGGTCATCTACTACACTGTAAATCTATAAATACCCGCGATGACTCTTTTTATAGTCGGCGGTTGATCTCAGCAAAGGGAAGATCGGATCTTTCTTTGGGGTATAAACTTTCCTAAAATCTTTGAATGTCGCCATATAATGATTCACCAATAAAACTAACGTCAGATTGAAAGCCATGCGTCATATATAAGATATAGCATGGACATATTTCATCAGTAAAATTGTTTGACTGAGCTTGCATGTTTGATAATGACAGTGGGAGTGTTTCGATCCATTGAGACCAAGTTTAATGATGCACCCGGCGTTCACCGAACATGGTAAACGACAAGAAATGTTTTAACAAACATGGATTTTTCCCATCCATTTTAAAAAGACAAAGAGAGGAGCCAATATGACTTATCTCTAAATCACCCCTTGTAACAACAATAAAAATTCTCGGCCAAAGGACGCCTATCGGTGTCAATTATTAATTTCCCACGCTGATTGACATTTGACCTCAAGAATTTGAATAAATTGGGACGTCAGTCAATAAATTGGTCATGTTGATAGAAAACGGTTCGTTTAACGTGGAAATAAATAAATAAATAAAAAAGAACTATTTATTATTATTTATGTTGATGGTATAAACTAGGTCAAACTTGTTTTTTACACTGGATCAATCAATGACAGATACTTCGACTAAAACCAAATTTTAAATCATTTTCCCAACTTGTGGCCATTTAAAAGCAAAGGACAACCATAGACTTTCCTGTTTGTACCAGGAGTATAATATTTGATTCTGGATTCTTCCCTAAGACACATTTCAAGACTCTGTTAACAAAAAATGCACTTCTGATATTTTTTCAACCATACGCAAGCATCCAAAATGTTTCTCTTGTAAACATGGACTAAAAGTAAATCCCCCATATTTGTTCCACAATTTACAACATATATATTAGAAATTACAACTCCATTTTCTTACGTCAATCAGTTTCTATTTTTGGTTGCTTCACGGAATGTAATATATAGCTTGTCTGTCCGTCCGTCCGTCCGTCTGCCTGTATGTCTGTCTGTCCGTTATCATTTCTGGTCATCGCATCTCCTCCCACGGTTTTTATCCATATTTTTCGAGATTTGGTGGACATGCTGGATATCATTTGTGGATTTTCCGACTGTATTTGAAGACATGAGCAATTATAGCTTGACATCGCATCTTCTCTTACGGTTTTAATCGGATTTTTTAAAATAAACTTTGTGGACATGCTGGATACCAATCGAGGAAGTGCATCTTCTTTTTCTATTGCGTTGTTTCGTTATTTTTAGAGTTACCGTCCTTTTCCAACAGTATATGAAGACAATGGATACTTGTCATCGCATCCCCTCTCACGGTTTTTATCGAATGTTTTTTTCCGGCAGTATTAGAAGACGTAGACAATGGGTGCTTGTTTCTGACGACGTAGACTGTTTCAGGGCACCGCATGCCCCTTTTAATAGCCCTGCTTAACCGCATGCTCCTGCTTGAACTAAATTGTTACCCTCTGGAATGTTGTGCCTGTTTTTTTTTTGGGCTCCGCCTGGTATTGGTTTCTCAATGCATTTCCTCCTACAGATTGCATTGGATATTGTTCAAACTTAGTGAGGATGATTGCTATTAAGTGATGATGGGGATATCCTGTTTGTAAATGAACTTTTGTCTGTTCTCATACTATTTCCACTTTACATAACATTGATAAATCTAAATGCTGGGCCGGGGACATACGTCATCTTTTGATAAGTTGTTTTTACCTCAATGTTTAAGACGTTGGTCTTTGGCGCATGTTGCCACACATCGTCCATTAATAGGAACGGCTCAGATGTCTCCTCAACCATTCAACTTTTCTGGCTCTGTTTCTGTGTTTTCACACAAATGAACTGGATTTTCGACAAACATCAGACAGTGATCTGCGTTTATTTTTTCAAAGCGACTATAATAATGAAATAGCATTTGACCCGAAATGGAACGCGAACAATTTAAGCATTCAACCATTTTAAAGTTTGGATGATACCCACCAATTTTGGAATGACATTCACCACTGTTCGGGAAACATCCCCGATGTTCGGAATAATGAGGGGAACCATTTATGATTGAATAATATAACCAACTGATCGAAACCTATCAGTAAAATCTGGCATTTGTTGGCAATGTTAAAATGTGCGCTTAAATATATCATTTTTGATTGATTCCTGCATCCGTTTGTGAGAAAATAGCGTGTTTTCAAGAACACGCTTGTACATAAAATTATTATCGGAAACGTCTTAAGATAAATAGTCTTATTGAATTTTCTTCCGCCAGTGTAATCAAACGGAGCAATTATCTTGTCGCTATATACAAAAATATCAATATAGTATTAATCTTTGTCGTTTTTTCCTAATTTAGAACTCATTAGTTCGCTGGAGTTTTGTCGCTCTTTACTCAACCAAAGTTGTTTGTCGTCAAGTTGTTTACTGCACTCGTACACGCATAGAATACAAGTCTATTATGCAGAAGTAAATCAATACAACTACTTGTTGACAACCACATTAATTTGAAGTAAGTAGCATTACACAATGGCATTCAAATTATGGCGTCAGAGAATTTGTTTCCAAAACATCACGTGTTACAAATCTTCAAGATGTCTGACAGCTGAACAGAAGATTGAGCAAATTACATACGAACTTCTTGTACATTTGGGATTCTGATTTTGTCGATTGATTGATTGATTGTTTGGTTTTTAAGCCACGCTCAAGATTATTTCACTTATGTGGCGGAGTTGCCGGTTTTATTGTGGGAGGAAACCGGGCTCTATGACCGGAGGAAACTTACGACCTTTCGGTGGTAACTGGCAACCATCCCAGATAGGTCGTTCGAGTGAAAACCCAGTCAGAAAATTTTCCTTTTTTTTGGACTGAGGGGGATTAGAAACCGCGACCCAGTGGAGGAAGGCTGTTCGGATTGAGCGTCCAACGCTCTACCATGATTTTGTCGAAGACACACATGAACAGAAAGCGTCTTCACTTTAGTCCTTCAGATGTAGAAAGTTCAGTTGGTTTTATGATAACGTCTTAATATAGCGTGGTGCGGGGGCGGACGGCATTTACTTTTAAATCCGTCGTATGATTCATACATACAGAAATGCTTCAGTTCACTACATAATAGTTCTTATGAATGAGGGTTGTCCATAACAATACATATAGATACATAGCTCGTTCCTTTATTTTTGGGTTTTCATGCCTATAAAAAGCATACAGCGCAAAGATGGATATCAGCGGAAAGCTCTTATTTTTTTACTTCTTAATGTACATGGCGAACAATTAGCTAATTCTGTTTTAATGATATTTTGTCTATATTTGGGAGCTCATACCACTTTAAACAAACGTAACAGAAAAATCAATACAATACTACGTCATCCAGTGTAGGTTATGTTTATATATTATTCAGTGACTATTATCCCTGTTACATATTTACTTGGTTAGGAATAAAATTACAAAGAGAACTTTCTATATGAATGAATCCGTTGTCGAGGGCTTGTACAATGATTATTTAGCTAAGTGCGGTAATTATTTTATGACATCCTAATTAATAATTTCCTAAACATAATTGACAATCAATGCATACAGCTTGCGGTAAAAATACCTTTGAGCGAAGTCGTCTATTGAATAAGGCCCGTTCTCACTGTGCGATCTGTAGTACCGATTTGTAGCCTGCTATTCAAATAGATGCATTTGATTGGTTGACAAATCCTATGGACCAATTAAAATCATCTATTTAATCGCATCCTCCAAGTCGACACGACAAATCGTACAGTAAGAACGGGCTTTTATGATTAGTTGAGTGCCCTTCGACAGCTTTATAAAAAATGTATTAAGCACTAAAATTTACAATATACAACCATTTTATTATATATTTGATTATTTGATTATGGATATAGGTGACCTATTAAAACTATGTTTTCAGTTTATAGATGTTACCAATGACAAGATTTTGGCATCGCATAGCAAATATTTCAAATGTGCTGCAAAAATCAACTTTCGTTTTTAAAGGCAGTAAAATACAATTTCACAACGCGGTGTAGCGTAGTTTTCACGTAGTTGTCGCGGTAACCCATACTGTATAGATACGTTGCTATGAAAGTTAAGCAAAACATTTATCTACACCGTTTGAACAGTGTTTACAATAAAAAAAACATATACGGACATTTGAAACAGTCCCATAATTACTGTATTTTTATTAGTCGGAATTACCTCCTACAAATAAAAGTATAACTCTTTTCATTTAATTGTTTACGAAAGCACTGCTTGTGAAAGCACGAGACGAAATTGGGGAAGGTGTGAAACAATGAGTCAGTTAATCAAGATGAAAACATGTATTTCTTATCCAAGGTTTCTCTCGTTAACCTCGAGTTGTGATTATAATGTTACACAGATACAGAGCAGTTGTATTGCAGTGTATAGTAATTAGTTGTTCATTTAGTATCTTTAAATAGAACTTGGTGGTCGGTCGATTTTATTTTTTATAGTAAATTATCACATTCCAATCGTTACAAAACCTAAACTAATAAAACAGGTTATGAGGGTTATGAAGTTATCGCCAGTCAAACAGCCTTTTCGCTAGAGTAATTATCTCATGGAATAGAAACGCTAGAATGATCCGTTTCTTGCTGAAAGCAAGGCGGTCAAGATGACCAGCACAACATCCAATGTCAGCACCTGCCAGAGTTAACTTATTTATCTGAATACAACAACCAAGTTAGATCGTTGGGATTTCCACAAGCTTGTGAATCAGAATCACATACCCCTGTATATATGTATCGTTGTAAAGTAACGGGGGTTTGTTTAAGTATCATTGCTTGTTTGTCGTGTTGTGGAGCAAAGTATCATGTAATGAAAGATTTTACATAACAAGCAAATTTAGAATTTATGGTAAAAATAATTTTCCTTGATTTCCACTTCTTTTGTAAAAAACATGAACCTCGCCACGTCCTGGCAAAAGAGGCCGGCTTCCTCTCCCACTAAACCTAACAGCGCCGCCATGAAAGTGAAATAATCTTGAGTGAAGCGTAAAACATTAATTAATCAACCAAAGCTTCTGCAATGTGAAAATTTCTATATTGGTTAATTGTTCATAGTGGTAACGTTTCATATTATGCCTTACTCAAATGGTCGTTGGTAACCCATATCATTTTTGTATATACATTATTTAATTCATTTTATTTATTCCTGATATTATTTTTTATTCTTAATTCTTTGGTCTACTTATTGTTATTTAGTTGAGTTTTATTTATTTTTTTAATCATACCATTTGCTGTAAATATTTCTCACTATGACTATCTCACATATCTTATTTTCATTGCTTATTTATATATTTATGTAGATTGTTCAGTCATCTACTAAATTGTAAATCTATAAATACCCGCGATGACTCTTTTTTATAATCGGCAATCGATCTCAGCAAAGGGAAGATCGGATCTTTCTTTGGGGTATAAACTTTTGAATGTAGCCATATAATGATTCCCCAATTAAACTAACGTCAGATTGAAAGCCATGCGTCATATATAAGATATAGTATTGAAATATTTCATCAGTATAATTGTTTGACTAAGCTTGCATGTCTGATAATGACTGTGGGAGTGTTTCGATCCACTGAGACCAAGTTTAATGATGCACCCGGCGTTCACCGAACATGGTAAAGTCTAAGAAATATTTTTAACGAACCTTGTTTTTTTCCCATCCATTTTGAAAAGTCAAAGAGAGGAGCCAATATGACTTATCTCTAAATCACCCCTTGTAACGACAATAACAATCCTCGGCCAAAGGACGCCTATCGGTGTCAATTATTCATTTCCAACGCTCATTGACATTTGACCTCAAGGATTTGAAAAAATTGTGACGTCAGTCAATATAATGGTCATGTTGATGGAAAATAGTAGTATTTAACATGGAAAGAAATAATAAAGAACTTTTTATTATTGTTTATGTTGATGGTATAAAATTAGAGCTCTGTGTCAACCTTGTTTTTACACTGGATGAATCAATGACAGATATTTCAACAAAAAACAAATTTTAAATCATTTTCCAAACTTGTGGCCATTTAAAAGCAAAGGACAACAATAGACTTTCCTGTTTGTACCAGGAGTATAATATTTGATTCTGGATTCTTCCCTAAGAAATATTTCAAAACTCCGTTTACCAAAAATGCGCTTCTGATATTTTTTCAACCATAAGCAAGCATCCAGAATGATGTGCACCTCTTAATTTGGTTTCGCTGGTTTCATTATTTTTAAAATTACTGCCCTTTTCCGACTATATATGAAGACATGAACAATTATTGCTTGTCATCGCATCTCCTCCCACTGTTTTCATCGGATTTTTACAAATAAACTTTGTGGACATGCTGGATACCAATCGAGGATGTGCATCTCCTATTTCGATTGCGTTGTTTCATTATTTTTAGAGTTACTGCCCTTTTCCAACAGTATATGAAGACATAGACAATGGATACTTGTCATCAAATCTCCTCTAACGGTTTTTATCGAATGTTTTCAAAACATGTTATCATGCAAAGATGTGCACCTCCTATTTTGGCTGCTCTGGTTTCATTTTTTCAGAGTTATTGTCCTTTTGTGGCAGTATTGGAAGACGTAGACAATGGGTGCTTGTTTCTGTCGACGTAGACTGTTTCAGGGCACCGCATGCCTCTTTTAATAGCCCTGCTTAACCGCATGCTCCTGATTGAACTAAATTGTTACCTTCTGGAATGTTGTGTCTGTTTTTTGTCTGGGCTCCACCTGGTATTGGATATTGTTCAAACTTGGTGAGGATGATTGCTATCAAATGAGGATGCGGATATCCTGTTTGTAAATGACATACGTCATCTTTTGATAACTTGTTTTACCTGAATGTTTGAGACGTTGGTCTTTGGCGCATGTTGCCGCACATCGTCCATCAATAGGAACGGCTCAGATGTCTCCTCAACTATTTCAACTTTTCTGGCTCTGTTTCTGTTTTTTTCACACAAATGAACAGGATTTTTAACAAACATCAGACAATGATCTGCGTTTATTTTTTCAAAGCGCCAATTATAATGAAATAGCATTTGACCCGAAATGTAACACGAACAATTTAAGTATTCAGCCATTTTAACGTTTGGATGATGCCCATCAATTTTGGAATGACATTCACCACTGTTCGGGAAACATCCCCGAAGTTCGGAATAATGAGGGGAACCATTTATGATTGAATGATATAACCAACTGATCGAAACCTATCAGTAAAAGATCTGGCATTTGTTGACAGTGTTAAAATGTGCGCTTAAATATATCATTTTTGATTGATTCCTGCAAAAAATAGCTTGTTTTCAATAACACGCTTGTACATAAAAGTATTATCGAAAGCGTCTTAAAATAAATAGTCTTATTGAATTTTCTTTCGCCAGTGTAATCAAACGGAGCAATTATCTTGTCGCTTTGTACAAAAATGTCAATATAATATTGATCTTTGTCATTTTTTCCTAATTTAGAACTCATTAGTTCGCTGGAGTTTTGTCGATAAGGGCTCTTTACTCAACCAAAGTTGTTTGTCGTCAAGTTGCTTACTGCACTCGTACACGCATAGAATACAAGTCTATTATGCAGAAGTAAATCAATACAACTTCTTGTTGACAACCGCATTAATTTGAAGTAAGTAGCATTATCCAATGGCATTCAAATTATGGCGTCAGAGAATTTGTTTCCAAAACATCACGTGTTACAAATCTTCAAGATGTCTGACAGCTGAACAGAAGATTGTGCAAATTACATACGAACTTCTTGTACATTTGGGATTCTGATTTTGTCGATTTATTGATTGATTGTTTGGTGTTTTACGCCGTGCTCAAGATTATTTCACTTATATGGCGGCGATGCCAGTTTTATTGTGGGAGGAAACCGGGCTCTATGGCCGGTGGAAACTTACGACCTTTCGGTGGTAACTGGCAACCATCCCAGATAGGTCGTTCGAGTGAAAACCCAGTCAGAAAATTTTCCATTTTTTTTTGGACTGAGGGGGATTCAAACCCGCGACCCATTGGCTGTTCGGATTGAGCGTCCAGCGCTCTACCCTGCTTTTGCCGAAGAATAGAAAGCGTCTTTAGTCCTTCCAATGTACAAAGTCCAGTTGGTTTTATGATAAACGTCTTAATGTAGCATGGTGCGGGGGCGGACAACATTTACTTTTAATTCCGTCGTATGATTCATACATACAGAAATGCTTCAGTTTACTACATAATAGTTCTTATGAATGAGGGTTGTCCATAACAATACAATACATAGATACATATCTCGTTCCTTTATTTTGGGGTTTTCATGCCTATAAAAACTACCTTAACGTACAGCGCAAAGATTGATATCAGCGGAAAGCTCTTATTTCTTACTTCTTAATGTACATGACGGACAATTAGCTAATTCTGTTTTAATGATTTAATGAAATTTTGTCTATATTTGCAGCGCATACCACTTTAAACAAACACAATAGAAGAAATCAATACAATACTACGTCATCCAGTGTAGGTTATGTTTATATAAAATGGTTGTTTTATTAAATATTTCATTATGGATATAGGTGACCTATTAAACTATATTTTTAGTTTATATATTTATGATCACTAAAACACACGAGCACAGGGAAAATCGTCTTGTCTAAAATAACCATATTTTTAGTTTATAGAGAGATTTTATTAATAGCAAGATTTTGGCATCGTATAGCAAATATTTCAAATGTGCCTCAAAAGTCAACTATCCTTTCTTTAAAGGGGAAGAAAATTTTAACGTGAGACTAGTTTAGATGGAAAGAGTAGAGTTCATTTAGTCTAAAACAACTGTCCAATGTATGTTTTATCTTCTCGTAAGCCAATACTTGAAATTTGAATGTGACATTACAATAGAGAATAAGCTCCATAGGCAACTCACAAGGCTGCAACCATTATTTCATTAGTTTTATCTAATCATTGGTGAATAAAATTTAGGTGCGTTATAGAGTAGTCATGTGATGCAATTTAGCCAATGGCTTGGCTAAGAAATGACGTGCGGTTGCAGGACTGACCTACATAAGCCGTATTCGACTGGTCGTTTTCGAGCAGCTCATTCTTCTTAAAGTACACAATTTCTATTCGACTGGTCGCTTGATTTGCTCAAACTTCTCGCCCGTGCACGATCGAAGTACTCGCTGATTTTGCTAGAGTAGTGCGAGGGAAGCTGGTCACGTGGCAAAATAAAAGTTTACATTTATATGATTCTTGGCCTGTTTTGACTATTTTGTTGGCATTCCTATACCCCAAAACTAAGAATACATTAAATTAAACCGTGATACCCCAAAATCTGAACGAATTTATGTTATTTATTTTCTTGGCAATTAAAACACTCGGTAGTCTACTTGGCATAATGGTGTGCTATTTGTCTGAAAAATATTTACAGTTTTACCAGATTATTTACAAGAAAGTCCGTGAAAGTCCACGCCCGCAGCAGGTCACAGTTTCATTTTCCTTCATTTCCTATTTGCGGTAATGTTAATGTCTGCTCACACAGCACCTTCCCTTCGTTGAACCATATCCTTCGGTGGAGGCCTTAAACAGCCCTTTGGGAGTATTTTAAGCACAATTTTTTTCATAGGGTGAAGTTAGAAATTTTAAACTACGACCAGAAAATGCGGGTAGGGGTCACTTTGCACATACTCCGCCGCATGTAAACAAACCAAAGCACGCCTAACTATCAGATCTCCATCCACCTGAAATGGTCCCATTCCACTTCTAAAATCATTTCCAGACAGTAACTCAACCCCTGTCCTTTCATAAAAACTACAAAAATGCCCAGAAAAAAATGCAGGGGGCCAGGAAAAAATAACAAAAAAACCACACAAAAATATCTGGAACGTCTTTAAATCCCGAAGTCAGAAACTGTGACCTGTATCCAGATGACCCTCTTTAGAAGAATACACCAAATTTACTCCTCGGAAAACGACCAGTCGAATATAAAATCTAGTGGCCTGTTTTACAAAACGGTGTCAAGGCAACCCATACTGTAGAGATACGTTGTTATGAAAGTTACGCAAAAAATACATCCACGCCGTTTGAACACTGTTTACATTAAAACCCGTATACGGACATTTGAAACTTATCCGGACATACACATTGTGCTCCATGCTTAATTTATTTTAAAAATTATCTCCTAATTAGGAGATAATAAGTCCTAATTAGCAGATAATATCTCCTAATTAGGAGATAAATTTTCTCCTAATTAGGAGATAAAAAATTTATCTCCTAATTAGGAGATACTATCTGCTAATTAGGACTTATTATCTCCTAATTAGGAGATAATTTTTATCTCCTAATTAGGAGATAATACTATCTCCTAATTAGGAGAAAACTCGTTTTTATTTTTCACCCTGGCACTAATACGCTTCCGTACAAAGATGTTTGGGGGTTCATCGAAAAACTAAATGTTTGACGTTAGAATAAGGAAAACCCACGGCTTGAACGAACGGAGAAAGTATTCGAAAAGTAAACAAAGTTTAAATAACTGGGACGAATCTTCATTCAGTTTAGGTCTAACATAGTTAAAAACACTTACCTTACCCTACGTACCTTCGAGAGACTAGTATCACTTAAAATCTTCTAATTTGTATACTTCTGTTGAAAATTAGCCGAAAATTTACAAAATTGGGTTTAACTGAAAACTATCAATGTTTTGTCATCTCAGGCCACTTTTAATTATAGGTAGTCTTAAATGAAATCCAATAGCCTGTCTACCGCGCATTTCAAGATCGTTTCTCTTCAATCAATTCAGGCGCTACTAAATACACTGGAAAATTTACCCAATTAGGCTTTTGACCAGCGCGATCCGGTAAACACCCGTCGATTCATAAATTTATAGGTTGATGTTTTATGTTAAGAGGAGAAAGAAACCGGATACCGCGTAGCCCTCCCAAATAGTGAAGGCGTACCAGTGTCTCAGTCGGCAGAGCGATAACCTCTGAGTCGGACTCCAATTCAGACCCAATAAAATTGAAAATTTTATGAATGTTTTTTCACTCGATCGCGAGGTACTCGCCGAAGGTTGAGGATTTTCTCCTTCACATAACCAGGCAAAGCCATGTAAGTCAAATAATCTCCCACATAGCGATCGAGTGAAAACACCCGTCGAAAAATAAAAATTGATGTCAACACTTTTGCCTTTTGGTACAACAGAAGTCATTATAAGAGAAATCAATGATTGTCCATGATGAAACTCCTTCAAACGTATGATGTGATTCTATGAAGGATAGTGGTATACCAAATAATTTTTGAAGAATTTAGAATGATCTCGTTCTTCATGAATGGTGTGATCGGAGGTGCATCAGGTGGTGTTAAAATCTCATTAATCAACCAAGCAGCCAAATGCGACAAAAATCTCCACTTTTTACTACATTTACAGAATGAGAACAGAGCATGGAGCAAGGCTTTACCTTATGTAATTGATTCTTAAACGATCGTTTTCGAGAATGTGGACTTAATAATGGGTTTGATTATTATAACAGAATTTCACATATGTGAATTAAAAAGAAAACAAAAATGTATGATTATTAAACGGATTGTGGGCGATGAATTGTATGTCTTTATTTTAAGAACATTTCTTCTCACCCCCTCCCTTTCTCTTTTATACTTGACTTAGAATTCGAATTGGGGAGCGAATATCGATGGCCATAAACAATAATAACTACGAACGATCTGGGATAACAGCTTCCTCTCTACTTACACCTGTCGTCCAAAAATCAATGAAAACTTGTTTTTCTCCTTCAGTAGTCACATCTTATACTTAATATCTTTACGGGTAAGGTTGTTTATTTCACCTTAAGATCGAACCTGAAGTACTGGGTATTGGTGTGGGATACAAGCCGTTTAGATGACGTCAGCAATCAAACAAAAGAATTAATATTAGAAATTGGTTGTTTATACCATAGTTACGTGCAAAATATTATTGTTAGAATGGTACTTAAAGACTTAAGAGGTTTGAAGAGCTTGTTGAACAGCGATGTCGTCAGCATAGCAGTGTTTTCTCTCTATGGTCGACCGTCCAATCAGCCTGTCTAACCCACATGACATGCAGCCGGTAAGCTACATAACGTTCAGTATTGGAATCGAGAGCTCAGTTTATCGCAGCCTAACGGATAGAGCAGACATCAATACTAACGACTGCATCATCAGATGGTTAGAGGACTTTCAACGCAGCCAAGCAGACCAAAGTCCGTTGCTACCTATTGGATGAGTTTAAATCAATTCGTGAGACTACAAAACGGTAATGAAATGAAGGAACAAAAGGATGCGCCGGCGTTTAATGGAATGGAAGAATGTAGATATTTCCTAGAGATTCCACCGAGTGAGCGACATTGTAGTGTCAAAATGGATTCAATTCGAGAAGACAGCATCTCCAAGTTAACAGTTTCACCAAAACCTAAACTTAGATCGTGCTCCATGAAAAAGCCTAAAAGACCAATTATAGAATACTTGGATGAAATTCGTCCACGAACCAGCAGTCTTCCAACACGGAATGACTACAAAAGACAACAATATCTCTCTCCAACAGTTTCCACAGAGGGAGAGCTCTATAGGGTAAGGTCGTTTGAAAGGACTTCTAAGGGGATAATTAACCGAGGGGACTCTTTTAAGTCCAAGAGCAGCAACAGCATCGTGTCTTCGGGAAGCAGTACGGCGGATCCTTTACGCTTGTCGCGTTCCCCAAGCGTGAATTCACAAGGTAGTACAGAAGCCAGTCTTGATTCCGCTACCTGCCAGGTTTTCAAGGTGTACGTTATTGGTTCTACAGGAGTGGGAAAAACTGCCTTAATGCAACAATTTATGACGTCGGAATATATCGGTGGTTTCGACACTAGTCTAGGTAAGTAACAAATTTATCTTACCAATTGCAGAAAAAAAATAAGCCCTTTGCAGGAGAAACACCTTTGTAAATCGGAAAATTTACTTCCGATAGCTATTCGAGAGTTATGTGTTGTTTTAGGTAAAAGATAGCGGTCAATCAAAATTCTTGCCGTATTCTTGCTAAGTTCACATTTACTTTTCCCCATTGATGATATGGAAACAACATGCTTTCATTGTCAGTAACTAGGTTATCGTTGTTAATAGGAAGAAAAAAATGCGAAAACATTAACTTTTAAGCGAGTTATCTGTCAATTATATACTGTGTCCGTGTGTTTTAGTGTTCATAAATATACGAATAAGTTGAAATAGTTGTTCAATTAAGTCAGACGGATATTCAAACTGTATACTGTTCTAGAAACAGAGCTTTTTGATAAAGTGACCTGATTGTGTCGGACACTGTGTTAAGAGAATAAATGCACCATACTAAGATACTTAACTATACTGCCCTAGAAACAAAGCCGCTAGATAGAGTGACCTGATTGTGTCGGATACTGTGTTAAGAAAAAAAATGCACCATCCTAAGATACTTAACTATACTGTCCTAGAAACAAAGCCGCTAGATAAAGTGACATGATTGCCTCGGACACTGTGTTAACAGAAAAAACATCCATTATTCTAAGTTAGCATTTTTCTCAAGACGTATATTTCAGAAGCTTTTTAGTGCTTATAGTCTCGGAAATGTACGATAAAGTATTGTTTTTAACTAACTTTGGCTTTGAATGAAAGAATGGTTATTTACATTTTGTTTACTTTTCGAACACGTTGTAGGTCCGTACAGCCACATACTGTATGGATTTTCCTCATTCCAACACCAATCATTCAGTTTTTCGATGACCTTCAAAACCTCTTACTGTCGTGACGATCAACAATTATGAAAAAAGTATTAATTTTGGCAGCTCATGCCACTTTAAGAAAGCCAATTTACACGAGCTTACTGCAAGTAAAATCACTAGAATTAAACACAGGAGACATTATACATGTCATCTTAGGTTTAGAATGTATAAATGGGGGGGGGGGGGGTATAGGAAAATACCCTCAATTTTAATACAAAGAGTATTCTGGATTGTCTCGGCGATTGCTCCTTTTGTGAAAAAAAACCTATAACTTCATGATTTTTTTTAACAAAAATATTAAAATGTTGACAGTTGGTATAATTTTAAAATATCTAGCTACATTGGTAAGATTTCAGGGTTAACATTTACCTACCTCGACGCGCATAAGTTGCTTTAAACAATCTATTTCCAACTGCTTCAAAAATACAAAATTGTGTAAACAATCATATACCAATATATATATACATTTTAGAATACTAAAACACACGGGCACACGGAAAATCTTGTTGTCTAAAATAACCACGGAAACAAGTTTCTAATTGTGTTAAAAAGAGGTTTATCATTATTGATCGAGATAGCAAGATACGTTTATATGTTGAAGGCATCTTACTTTAAGACGAGCGTGTTAGTTCTTACATATGAAAAGGACTTTTATCAAAGGATATTTTTTACTCTAAGTCAATATCGGCTGTGCTAGCAAAGCAAATTGTACAAGCAAATTACAACCTCTTTATTGGGCCTGTTAGTCGATGGCAGCGATAAACAAAATAACAACTCTTACTAATGGATATTAGTTAGGTCCATTGCTGCCTTGGCTTTATTCTTATTCCTAAGATCGTAAAAGCTCGCGAGACTTAAAATCCCGTTGTAATTAGGCTGAAACGTTGTCAGCCGAAAATAAACAAAGACCTACATTTTCCAATAAAGCTAACCATTATTCTGCACCAAGTCAACAATGGCAAAGAAAACCGAAAGCTTAAAGTGAAACGCTATTGTGGTGAAAATGAGATTTCAACGTGAAGAGACATATTGGTTTCTTCGTTAATTGAAAACCACGCCAACCAAGACGGAGAAACGATTCTCGATCTATGACGCTCTTCATCCATGATTACAGCGCTCGGCTGGCAGAACTCAAAGGGGAATAGGGTTCTCACACTGTAAACCTTTCACCGTAAATTTTACGGTAAAAGACTGGCAGCTGGGGATGCCAACCTATACCGTAAAATTATACGGTGACCGTACTTCTGTTTACGGTAACCGTATAATTAACATATTTTCACCGTAAAATTATACGGTGACCGTATTTCTGTTTACGGTAACCGTATAATTAACATATTTTCACCGTAAAATTATACGGTAACCGTATTTCTGTGTATGGTGGTGGACCGTACAGTGATTGTATTTTAGTTTACAGTGATCATATATATATTCAACACAATTTCGCATTAAAATTGTTGGGTGCCCATGCACACATATTCTTTCTACGGTCACCATATATTCAGTCAGACTCAATATGGTATCCATTCCGCAGTATTACAGATTCCGGCTAACTGTATGAGGCATGTTGGAATAAAACTGTTTCTCCAGCCTGACTTTTTAAATAACTGTAAACTGCCGGAGTTCGGACTGGAACTAATTGTCTACAGAATACAGGATACAAGTCCAGTTTAAAAGTGACAGTACAGCATTGTTCACCCACCACAAATCGGACCTGGGTAAAATATACTTATCAGTGACATTAGTCATGAAAGTGAAATAGTTGGATACATGTACCTGCATATATGACGAGGCACATGGTTAGCTGGATTAGCATCCAGACACTAACTTAATAGCTTGAAGTAATAACACCAAATTCAATAGATACTCAAAATGTATTTCATTTCAAAGATAAACCAATTTCATAAAGATATACATGTACATTAACACATTAAGTGATAACAGTGGTATTATGCTATTGTCAGACATTTAATAATACGCCTGGAAGAAGGAAACATTAAACATTATAACAAACATAATACTGAGGCTTAGCTACCAGGTTGACGACTCAATGAGGTATCATCAATAAAAGAAAGGTAAATAAAATTATCACCAACTTGAAAACTGTAAACACATACTAAGAGATAGCTGAGGCATGCCATTCTTCAGTAGCAACATGGATATAATTAAATGTTTATTAAAAAAACCCAAAACAATTTTACTGGGTTTGAGAAAAGGTCCTTCACATAAACGGCAATATTAAATGGGACATATAGAAAACAGATGTCTCATTTGTCTTAATGGAAAAGCAACCAAATGTAATTTACAAAAAAATCGTACAGATAAGATTTCCAAAACAAGGGCTATAGCTCCTAAAAACTGCACAAATATGTTAAATCACAAATTTATCCAATCAAATAGTTTCCAATCAAATATAATTACTGAGAAATTCTCAGGATAAGATCTCCGCAATCAAGGGCAATAACAGTACTGTAAACAAATCTTAAGTTCACACAGACCCGATTTCTGCAACTAAAAGCATAATCTCTAAACAATAATTATCCATGTATCTTGCAGAAACACAACATGACAATGCATAACTAAATTACATAGCAACTGTATCCCAAAAATATAAAGTTCCTATCACAAACCAATACTGAGAAATGGTTAAAACAAGATTTTCACAACAAATAGTGATACACATAGTGTTACCCTGGCCTGGTATGATAGAAATCTCTTTTCTGCATTTTGTGAAAATATGGTAACATATTTTATATTTATTGTTTGGACCATCCGTATTTAACTGTGCACATGATAAGTTCGGTATCAGGTCCTTAAGGTAACATTGGCATCTGATGATGTCAAACAACCAACATCTACACTGCTATTATGATTATCTCCAGCACTGTCACTGATTATCTCTTCTGACTCATACAAAGGTACTCTTACATGCATCACAGTTTAACGTTTATAGCAATATGTTTCAACCCCACCTGTAAACAGAAGGAAAATAAACATTATGTGATGAAGATAAATGTTCAGAGTACTGATTTATTACAATTGAAAAATAGAGCATATGTGTTTAAGAAATGTTAAAGAAATTTAAATAATTCTGTTGCATATTACTAATAATAATTAATTAATTCACCCTATGCCTACATGTAATTTTCACACATCTTACTTGCAAATCACTTTATATACAATCTACATCAAATTAGGGATTTCAGTTTCTGACTTTGTTTAAAAAACAAAAAATATCAAAATTTTGGCATCTCATGCCACTCTTATTTTTACTGATATTGCTATGTCAGTTACGTAAAAACAACGCCGCTTTGTGAAACTGGCTCACTGGTGACTCCACAAATACTACCATACTGTTAGGCCTACACTACTACTTGTTCTGTGTGTTGAGTGCTGGTTGTAATTTAGACACTCGACTGCAGACAGTGAGTGTAAATGTATGTGGGCAAGAAGAAAGTGATTGTCGCTTAGACTTACCTATAAATACATTGCAGTTTAGTAGATCGTGTCTCATGGTGATTCAAGCCTAACTTAACTGCTGAATTTTCAGTGAATACCGCCTGACGAAGTTACGATACGCACTGCACGTTGAAAACCAGTCTGAACTGCCGAGAAAGCAATCTTTTTCAAGGCCAATATAGAAAGGACTGTGATGACATCTTGTCCAACAAATGTTTTAAACAGTACTCCAATCGACTTATCACACAAAACAACAGCCGCTCCATGTAAACTGTACAAAACCAGTTTTGACGTTCACGATCGTTTGTTTTCATCTGTCAAATGCGGGCACCGCCATGTTGAATGTGACGAGAATGACGTAGGGACTATTGGAAATTTTCTTGATTTCTTTCTTAGAACAAACTAAACTCAAAAATAAAAACTGGAGTAGAATACACTTATAACTTCTTCATTTTACTACTCAGTAATTTATTCAAAATCAGACGGCCACTGAGACCCAACGATGGATGGCTGGACTACACACGAGTCTAGTACTTGTCAGTAGCTTACTTGAGTAGGCCTTCACAAAGATAGGCTCGTAGGGCCACAAATGTTACAGGCGAATACCGTAATTGTAGTTTTACGGTATGTGACAGTAACATTTACAGTGTTTTGCTGTAAAATCTACGGTAAAGTCTTACAGTGCACTACGTGTTAAGTAATTGCTTCATCTATATTGAGGTTCTGGTGTAAGTTGTTTGTGAAAGCATGACGATTTCTGTACGATTATGTTCGTGTTGATCTGCATGTACCTACATTTATTGAGAACGACTTGGCGATTTACGACGACAGTTCGATGCATGAAAATAGCGATTCAGTAAATCTTTCTTGAATTAAGACAACATGCGAGTACCTCCTTCGTTACCTCAACAGTTAAGGACACTTTAATTTGTTTTGTAGAACAGTATATTTCTTATTTTTGGGCATTACACTTTCTTCACGAAAATATTTCTTCCGTTTTTTTTTTGTCTTTTACAATGTATTACAGTTTTCTCGTTATGAATGTTGGTTCGAATGGATAACACACTCAGCAATTTGGTACTGATGATAGGTGTCATACGCTGGGAGACGAGTTCGATTCTCGGTACGGGCGTCACTCAAAATCCGTAAATGTATTTCTGACATTTTGTCCAGAAAGTGTTATACGAAAAATAAAGATAATAAGTTGACAATGATTAGTGAAACGGAGTACATAAATTTTTACTCAACATGAAGAGCGGGTGTTATTTTTACAAGAAGGCGTGTGTTCAAAATACATCTCATTGAGACAAACGAATCAGCAAAATATACCTACCATTTCAATGATTCACAAATCTGCAAATGTCAACGTAGGCGTTTCGTCTTACGCAATAATTGCTGTTGCACGCAAACAGAAAAATTGCCATCATTAGCTCTAAATTCCTAAGCAAAAAAGTTGTTTTCGATTGGTGTCAAAATCAAAATAGGAAATTACTCATACATAAATAATTTAAGCGTGAGAGGAATAAAAACAACTGTAAACAGTTGACTCCAAGTGTTTAGTTTCAACTCGATGTATGCATCAATTTCCCTGAAATAAGTGAAGTTGCTTGGGCTGCAAAGAAATCTTTGAAATTGTTTAATACTTGGCGGATAACAAGCCAAGTATGAATATATTTGACAGTCCACAGTTTATACCCGAATAAAAATATGAAGTTGCTTGGGCTGCAAAGAAATTTTTGAAATTGGCATGTTTGTAAACTATCAAATATGTTTATGTTTGGCTTATTTTCCGCGAAATGTTTTCGCCTATTCTAAAAGTGTAGGCTAGGACAAAGAGATGTTTCAATGCATCGCGGATATTATAGGTTTTTGGGAATGAGCTGCATAGGCCCGTTCTCACTGTGCAATTTGTCGTACCGACTTGTAGCATACGATTCAGCTAACACAGTGAGAACGGGCCTTTAGGGTTATCATGATAAATGATGTTTGCATTTTCTATACTCACACTCTACGCTATGACTTGTCAAAATAAATTATTCTAACACATGCTATATAATCAGCACTAAATTGGATCAGAACAATTCATTAAACTTGTTTACTGTGCGCTAGGTTGCCGGAATTCCGTATTCATATATTCCGACAATCTTTGTAATCTTTTTGAGTGGAGGACTAAAGCAATAGATAAGTGTTAAACGTTACCTATTCAAGAATTGAGACGGATTCGCTTCTATATGGTTAAGCGTGGCCACTCTTCTTGTCGAGTGGTATTGTTTACATTTTGCTTAAGTATCTCCCTAAGAATACGCCGCCAACAGGGGGGCATCATTCAGCTCAAACAATACGTCGCCAATGATTTTAACTTTGATATATCAACACAAGGCAGTAAGACCAGAGAGATATTTCGTATCGTGTGTTACAATTTCTGACTCAGTTGTGTAACTCCCTCTTTTAACTCTGTCCTTTGTGCACACGGCATGGGGTCCTTTTAACAAGTTGTATTATAAGTGGGTCAACGCAAGTAATTGGTCCGTTACAATAGAAACTGTTGCAATGGCTTTGTGACAGAAGGTTCATATTTTAATGCCACACTAATAGCTAACAAACGAGACAGACATCCCGCTGGCAGAAAAAGTTACCTAACATTTGCATCATGATAATGACCAGCAATCGTTCCTATGGAGAAGCCGTGATACAATATGTGTCGGACAAACAACTATTAAAACGTTCATTTTATTTTCACTCGTCCCAAGCCAAATTCCAAATTCAGAAAAGCATTCCAATGATACCAAAGTTTAGATTGATTTATCCCTTGAAGGGATGTGATAGGAGAGGGATGACATGTTGGACAGAAATAGTTACCGTATTTCAAAATTAGACGTATCTGAAAGAGTTACCAGTTACTCGCCGAAAGTTGGGGGTTTCCCCAAGGCAATAAGCCCCCGTTTTCTCTCCCACTAAACCTTACAACGCTTCCATATAAGTGAAATAATCTTGAGTACGGCGTAAAACACCAATCGATCAATCAATCAAAATAAGCCCATTATTAAACAAACATTACAATTCATTCGTCTTGAGTGATTTCATCCTGTTTCAAGCCTATATGCATTTCATCAGAAACATACCCTGCAACATTAACAACAGCTTTAGAGATCAAATATACCTTTTCATATAATGTAGCTGAACATTACTGAGGTTTGTGTGCCCAGTTGTCTCGCTCTAACTCTTTCCGTTACTTGTCTAAAAAATCTATATCGGGGGGGGGGGGGGGGGTGGGGGGCAAATTTTCACTGTCTTTTCCCATGACCCCATAATATATAGTCTGACGATATTCTTACTATAGCTTAAAGGGGCATGAGCTGCCAAAATGTTGATATTTTGACGTTAAAACATAATGTTAAAATTATTGGCTATTTTTCTCAATACGTATAATTCAGAAGCTTTTTAGTGCTTCAAGTCTCGAAAATGTACGATAAAGTATTGTTTTCAACTAACTTTGGCTTAGAATGAATGAATGGTCGTCCAGGTTATTTAAATTTTGTTTACTTTTCGAACACGTTTTCGGTTCGTACAAGCCACATACTGTATGGATTTTCCTCATTCCAACGCCAATCATTTAGTTTTTCGATGGCCTTCCACGCCTCTTACTGTCGTGACGATCAGAAATTATGAAAAAAGTATGAATTTGGCAGCTCATGCCTCTTTAAGATGCGTAAGCATTGTCAATGTAATACAAAGTGTTCCAGAAAATTCTACTGACTAAGGCCAAGCTCCTGTTCCAGAAAATTCTACTGACTAAGGCCAAGCTCCTGTCAGTCGTCAACCTAATGAAATATCATAGGTTTACTTTATTACAACAATTTATGATGGGGTATAAAGGTCTGAATGATATACCTCTTTTTAACACAATTAGAAACTTGTCTCCGTGGTTATTTTAGACAAGAAGATTTTTCCTGTGCCCGTGTGTTTTAGTGTTCATAAATATATCTATGACCAAGATTTTACTAGAAGAATACAAACTACTTCAAAGTAAAATTGCTCTACGTCTGACCCAAAGGCCAGTCATTGCTTATAAAAAGAACAAGTATTTGAAAGATATACTGGTCAGGGCTGAACTCCCCTGTCTGTCTTCTACCTAGGTTTTTCTGGGGAGCAAACATTTTCACTTTCTTTTCCCATGATCCTATGGGGTTCAATCTCAGTTTGCCGATATTTTGGACATAGCTTAAGATGCATAACCATTGTCAATGTATAACAAAGTGTTCCAGATAAGTCTACTAAGGCCAAGCTCATGCCATTCGTCAACCTGATGAAATATCATAGGTTTAGTTGATTACAACAACTTATGATTGGGTATAAAGGTCTAAATGAAGTACCAATTTTAACACAATTAGAAACTTCTCTCAATGGTTATTCTAGACAATTTTCCCTCAGCCCGTGTGGTTAAGTCTTTATAAATATATATCTTGTCACCCGTGCAACAGCGTGTGCTAAATTAAGCTACCGGTTGGTTACTTTTCAGCCGGCTTTCGTTGACACTCTTTAACCGCTTCGGCCTTGATGTTCACAGATGGAGCGATAAAGAGCTTCTATTCTTCTAGAAGTTATAGATTATTAACAGACGCCTTGTCAAATACAAATGACAAAGATAATACTGTAGGATTTACAGAGTACCGAAGGCAGATATCCACTTAATATAAAATGACCACACTTTAGGTCATTATAGCCATTTCCGTTCTGGATCAGATGCCCATTTCATAGCGGCCTTGTAAAAGGCGTAGACATAAAGTGATAAACAATTTCATATCATATGACCACCAAAACACTTCATGCAAAACAAAGATGTGGCGGTATTTTATATTTTATCTTGAACTTGTCAGTGGGCTAAATATTAAATAACCATGACACACTTCAGGGCTAGTCATGTATCGATACGCGGTAAACCCGGTCACTATGTATTGTGTCACACCGATACACGCTAAACCCGGTCACTATGTATTGTGTCACACCGATACGCGGTAAACCCGGTCAACGTGTATTGTGTCACACCGATACGCGATAAACCCGGTCACTATGTATTGTGTCACACCGATACGCGGTAAACCCGGTCACTGTGTATTGTGTCACACCGATACGCGGTAAACCCGGTCACTGTGTATTGTGTCACACCGATACACGGTAAACCCGGTCACTGTGTATTGTGTCACACCGATACGCGGGTAGGTCACTATGTATTGTGTCACACCGATACGCGGTAAACCCGGTCACTATGTATTGTGTCACACCGATACACGGTAAACCCGGTCACTGTGTATTGTGTCACACCGATACGCGGTAAACCCGGTCACTATGTATTGTGTCACACCGATACGCGGTAAGCCCGGTCACTGTGTATTGTATCATACCTGGGACTAATATATATATTAGTATATATTAGTCCCGGATCATACCGATACGCGGTAAACCCGGTCACTATGTATTGTATCATACCTATACGCGTTAAACCCGGCAGTGGTGTATTGTATACGATATCATACGTGGTAAAACTCATGTTTTATTCAGATTGCATTTGTCGGCTTTATTGGCACTTCTAAAGTTGAAGGTTCTAGAACGACTAGGCTGCAGGCATTTTTAGATCAAGTCATACAGAGTTTTCCGTTTTTTAATACTATAGATATCTCAGTATTGGAACATTTGTTAATGTGTTCTGATCAACAAAGCATTGAGGGCAACCTAGTGTACTGGGCTCAATTTCCGTTCTAGCCTGGATATCATTTTGTGCCATCTTTAGAATACTGCTATGTAATTTTACAGCATAGATGGCCATCCAAAAGTGCCACGTCAAACAAATACGCGTTGGTGCAAAGAAATGGGCATTAAACTAACTGCCCATGCTACAACGCATGTTTACCCACCATGTATTGACAGTATAGAATACTGGTAAAGGGGCTTTCACAATTGATATACGGCGGGTTTACGGCTCTTGCGGTCATGAATTTTGGCCTTCCGTACGATAGACCGCCGCCTTCCTTGCGGGCAACCGCACCTTATCGCGCGGAATTGTTGTGCCTCAAGAGCCGCAGAAAAGTTTGATGTGTACATGGAATCCAATTTTCGGCCGTGCGAATTTTTTTATTACCTCTGATCCGTGCGGGCGCTAGTACGTTCCCCGTAAACCGTTGTATCTTGATGCGCGGTTGTTGCACGATTTTTTTGTGTCGTAAGATGCTCCGTACGGTGAAATTTCTTGTTCCGCCAACCTTGCGGCAGTCGTAAACCGTTGAACGATTCGCCGTCTCGGTCTTGCACCGCCTTGCGTTCTCCGTGCGAAAAATACCCTCATGTGTGCTAAAGGTATATATTTTTCTGACGGTTTTTTTTATCTCTTTATCTTTTTATACTGCAATCACGTCTGCGGAGCCCAAAATCGCCGCACGATTTGACAAAACGCCGTAAGGCGCCCGCTCATTGGTGCGCGGCGAAAAACAGTGACGCACGATGCATCTTGCCGCACGCCGCACGTTCCAACCAATCACGTAGCACCTCCGCGCAACTGTCTCACGGATCACGTGCGCTAGACGTGCGTTGCTTGCGTCACTCCGCGCGGTTCGCCGCAAGAGATTCGTGGATTAAAACGTGCGGGAACCTTGCCACGCCCTTACGATGTCCCGGCCAATCGTAAAATGCATTATTTTCTTGCGGTAATTTTTCCGATTCTATTGCGGCCCGAAAAATTTTATCTCCACCGTGCGATCGATTTCAGTATGTTGCCCGTACGGCGAAAGTCTCAATTGTGAAAGCCCCTTAAGCCCCTTTCACAATTGAGATACGGCGGGTTTACGGCTCTTGCGGTCATGAATTTTGGCCTTTCGTACGATGTACCGCAGCCTTCCTTGCGGGCAACCGCACCTCACCGCGCGGAATGTTTGTGCCGCAAGAGCCGCAGAAAAGTTTGGTGTGCACATGGAATCCAATTTTCGGCCGTGCGAATTTTTTTATTACCTCTGATCCGTGCGGGCGCCAGTACGTTCACCGTAAACCGTTGTATCTTGACACGCGGTTGTTGCACGATTTTTTGGTGTCGTAAGATGCTCCGTACGGTGAAATTTCTTGTTCCGCCAACCTTGCGGCAGTCGTAAACCGTTGAACGATTCGCCGTCTCGGTCTTGCGCCGCCTTGCGTTCACCGTGCGAAAAATACCCTCAGGTGTGCTACAGGTATATATTTTGGGGTGCTTCATTTTATCTCACAACAGTTGAAGCTTTTGCCTTGGTCTGCTTCTTGGCGGGCATCGTGGTGATCTTCCTCAATGGATTGAGGGTTTTTTTTTCTGACGGTTTTTTTTTATCTATGCGCCTTTTTATACTGCAATCACGTCTGCGGAGCCCAAAATCGCCGCACGTTTTGACAAAACGCCGTAAGGCGCCCGCTCATTGGTGCGCGGCGAAAGACAATGACTCACGATGCATCTTGCGGCACGCCGCACGTTCCAACAAATCACGTAGCACCTCCGCGCAACTGTCTCACGGATCACGTGCGCTAGACGTGCGTTGCTTGCGTCACTCGCGCGGTTCGCCGCACGAGATTCGTGGATTAAAACGTGCGGGAACCTTGCCACGCCCTTACGATGCCCCGGCCAATCGTACAATGGATTATTTTCTTGCGGTAATTTTTCCGATTCTACTGCGGCCCGAAAAAATTTATATCCACCGTGCGGTCGATTTCAGTATTTTGACCGTGCGGCGAAAGTCTCAATTGTGAAAGCCCCTTTAAGCAGTTTTACAACATACGGCCGTCCAGACCTGCCATGTCAAACAAAGTCATATGGGTGCCTAGAACACTAAATTTACGTTCTACTCTCCTTTTGTACTCTAGACCAAAGAGGGGTGCACACGTGTGTGTTGCTATACTGGACGGGGTAGAATTGTCATATTGTACAGTACACCATGGTATACTGCTTCACCATATGGTAACCCAAGGTCGTATTGCAGTACACAATGGTACCCAGGGTAATACCGTACAACGCACCGTCACCCTTGTTACACGGTTTGGTTAGCCATCTTACGCTGCCAAGACGAGAAACACTTTTTATTCGTTTCATGCAATTACGAAATATCACCAAACACAGTGGAATCCCTCATGCTCTATTTTATTAAATTTGAAGACTAACTGTAATGGTTTTAATCAGTTAGTGTCTTTTAGAAAGTGATTATAACAGTATTCTGGTTATTTTTGGGATTACACTTTCTTGAAAAATGACAGAAATTCTTCTACCGATTTTGGGTGAAACCCGAAACCGGAATCGAAACCGGGTCCCAGAGTATGGCACCTATCACCAGCCCTAGAGGAGGCCGTTTGGCTGAATGGATAAGTCAGCCGGCATTTAGTGCTGGCGATAGGTGCCATACTTTGGGACCCATACTCTGTGTTTCACCCAAAATCGGTAGAAGAATTTCTGCCATTTTTCAAGAAAGTGATAATCCCAAAAATAACGAGAATAGCTATAATGGTGCGCAGTTTCAGTATACGTGAACACAACCTAACGTTTCTAATCCATCCCTCTATCACGATTCTTCTTGACTTTTCCATTAAATTGCGTTGGGGCTTGACCTTATTCCCTATGGAATATTTGCTACACGTTCAATTAACCTGATTAATTCTGGTCGGCATCGCTTCCGTAAATCAGTCCGTAAACGTTATGGAATTCATCACTGGTACTTAAACACTGCTCCAGGCGTTGTGTGGGAGGGTCAATATAATACACTAGTACTTTGTACATACTTGTTACAGAACAATGTTCATTGCTGCATTCAGTGTTTAGGTCAATGGCGCGATTATTTGTATATATTTTCGCGACTTGATGGTATCCTATGCTAGATAAATATACCCTTAAATTGGCCATATGATTGCTTTATTTGAACTCTATAAGGTATATAGTATTTCAGCTTTGGTCTGATGTCTGCAACGTTACTGATTGTAAAATACCGGACCAGGATCTTTCTATTTTAAGCCGAAATCTCAAATGTAACTTGTTGGATGTTGTTTTTTTAAATAAAGAATTGCATTTTACAAGAACGTGGATAAGGCAAAAATATCAACCAAACTATCAGCCAATTCATACTTATTCTTATAAACTTGCATGCTGTGCAACATTTGGTAAAATATTCGTTTACGTTGCATGAGCTGCCCAAATTTTTTTTTTCCCAAAATTACGATTGTCAAGAAAGGCTGAGCGTTTGAGGTAAAAAAAGTGTTGACGTTGAAATGAAAACTATAGTTAAATTCACCAAAGCGTAGGAACCAAAATTCAAATAGCCGGGATGTATAAGTGCAATTTAAGGATTTTGTTCTTTGTTAAACTACCTAAGCTTCCCTCTCCAGGATTTGTATAAACAGACAGCTCTTATTTTGTACTTCTTAATAAAAATGACGAACAGTTAGTTAATTCTGTTTCAGTGAAGTTCCATTTAACTCCATTTAAAATTAAAGACTTTCATTTCAGTACTAATCTTTGGGACGTGTTTTAAGATATTTTTTAAAAATTGTTAAAGCTCTAAAATGTAAACAATTTTCCCCATATCAAAATAATGGAAACTATTTTGAAGCCAATAAGTATCTATCTAGCAGCTTGCTTTGTGTGCTTTGGATTTCAGGCGTTAGAGGGTATCTGTCACAAGAAAGTGATGTCTCACTTCAAGTGGCATGAGCTGCCAAAATTCACACTTTTTTCTTAATTTCTGATCGTCACGACAGTAGGAGGCTTTGAAGGCCATCGAAAAACTAAATGATTGTCGTTGGAGTGAGGAAAATCTATACAGTATGTGGCCTGTACGAACCGAAAACGTGTTCGAAAAGTAAACAAAATTTAAATAACCGGGACGACCATTCATTCGTTCAAAGCCAAAGTTAGTTCAAAACGATACTTCATCGTACGTTTTCGAGACCAGGAGTACTAAAAAGCTTCTGAATTATACGTCTTGAGAAAAATAGCCAATAATTTAAACATTCTGTTTAAACGTCAAAATATCAACATTTTGGCAGCTCATGACACTTTTAGTGGAAATTATGCTCATTTTCAGAGAAAAGAAATTTGTTATTTTGGTCCTCGGGTGTACCGTCAATGGCTAATAGCAAATGCAGCGAACCATGGTCATAAAATGAACTTACCCTTCGGCCTAGATTTCTACGTATGATCTGAATCGGACCCTTTTAACTGAAATATGGCCTGTCAGAACCTCTCTCCTTCTTACCCTCACTGCCGAGTCGAGGGTCACACCTCGTGTAAGCCACAATGGCCGTCTACATCACGCCATGTCCTATGTGTTTTGGTTTCAACACGTTAAAAAGAATCTCTCCCTAGAAAATGTTATCACTCTTACAGTCTGAACCACGGAGGGCTCGCCATAAAATGAAACCACCTTCAGATTCCAAAGTTTGGTCAGCGTTGGACATTTTTAACCCATATATGGTCAACGTGAGAAACACTCTCGCAGTATGGGTAGAGAGCCGCTCGTCTTGAAAGCCAATAATAGTATTTGTCACGCCTTTTCGTGTTTGTTTTGCTTTCCACACGTTGGAGAGAAACACTCATCAGAAACTCCTATAAATCTCTTACCAAAGTGAATAATTGGAAACGAAGCTCTTTCTCAGCCAGCTAAATTACCATTCCATGAGTGTGGTAAAATAAATAGGTAAATAATGGCTTCTCTTCTGGAAACGCTGTCAAGAAATAAATAAATAATAAATTCGTTCACAATGCCTGGCATTAGAGGGAGAATGTTCAGCGTTTAAAGTCCCTTTATTGAGGATTGAAACAATAATTATTGATAAAGTCAACGACCCGTAAAAGCCGAAGACGTGTGCGAATAACGTACAAAATTCAGATGACCGGATCTACGAGTTAATTTGAGAGGTTAGGATATTTATAAAAATTGCCTTAACGTACATCTCCAAAGAAAGAAAGCATGATTAATGTTCAATATTTCGGTTTATAAAACCATCATCAGGAAAATACCCAATCCTGATGATGGTTTAACAAAACGGAATGTTGAACATTAATTATGCTTTCTTTCCTCCCAGTTGTGACTGTGGTCTATGTAAAAATATTCAGTGGGAATCATAGTACATCTCCAAGATTGGTATAAGTGGAAAGCTCCCACTTTGTATTAGTTGATAACAATGACGAACAATTAGCTAATTCTATTTCAACGAAATTGTCCTTATATTTGGTAACTCATGCCACTTTAATTAGATAATTTTGTCAGCATGTGAAAAATTAAATATATTTTGTCTATTAAGTCTAGTCCTGTTACCTTTAAATATTTGTTTGTTCCTGGGGCCTGTCTTACAAAGCTGACGTAAATTTCCGCATAGGCCTACAACATGGACCGGTTGCGTGCAAGACGCAAGTTACTATAGTTTTAACACTTGTTTACATCCGACGTAACTTACCCTAGCTTCGTAAGACAGGGCCCTGGACGGTCCATTCGGACTTACATGAATACGTTTAAGTCCAAATAAATGAAGTGTAGCCAGGCAATAACTTAAACATGGATTTACTCGGCACTGGCGATGTGGGTAGGAATGTGGTAATAGAGCGGAATGTCTTGTTCAAAAGTTTCTAAATACATGTATTAGACTACACTACACTAGAATCTTTTGGATACAACCGAAACCATGACACAGACTTCTAGGTACCTGCTATCATTATACGTTTATCGACGTTATTGTTTTGAATTGTCAGAACCTATGGAGTTTAATGTTGTAACTCTGCCTTCTGTTTTTATCAGTTTACCACAATTTATTGAGCTTTAAATTTCTGTTTTCAGACGGCGAGTCAGAGAAGGTTGTGACCGTAGTTTTAGATGGTGAAGAAAGTGACCTTTCGTTCTTTGAAATTAACACACCAGTGCAGGTATTGGCCGTTTTGAATGTATAATATATGGACCATTAGTCTAGCATGCTTGCTATACGACGTCTTTGTCGACTTTTGGGTTGAATCAGCTCGGACCGTCTGTCAAGTTTTAAAGCCTACAAACAACGAGAGAGCTAGAACTTGTTTAAATATTCAAAATATTCGCCTTGGACCCATCCACACAACAAACAGACACGAGAAAGAACTATATGGAAAGCAGAGGTTAAGGAGAGGGGGTGAGCAAGAGCCATTAGGAATATAAAGGACGTTTGTTTTGTGCAGGCTGAAATAGCATTGCTTTAACTTTTGAGGAAATCTCTATTTCTGAGATCTCTTCCTCAATATAAATGGGCAGGGTATCGGAGAGGGACTGTATATCGAAGATTTGGCTTCCATTTTCTACAGATACGACTTTATATTCTGTTTCCAAGCCAGGTTACACAAGAGTAATTTGGACTCCTATGGTCTATATTAAAATTCGCACGGTATATATGGTAGCCTGAATAAAGGTACAGTTTCACATCATTCGACCATAAAGACACTGTAACATGGCATAAGCTGTCGCAATTTATAAAACAAATTGCTTGTCACAACAATACGATGGGTTGAAAGTCACAAAAAAACAAAAAGCCCAAAAAGTGTCTTCAAAGTATACAAAATTTAAATCACCGAGACAAACGTTCATTCATTCTAGGCTTAAGTTAGTTCAAAACACTACATTAATGTACATTTTCAAGACCAGTTGAATTAAAAAGCTTACAAACTGTACTTGTTGATAAAAATAGCCAAAATTGTCATTACAAAAATATCCGCATTTTCGCAGCCCATGCCACATTAAGGGAAAACGTTTTGCCGTACGTACAAACTAACAGATATTTAGTCTAACCGAAAAACTGTGAATAATCATTCACAAGGAAATATTACCCGAGTTAGTAAATCAACCGACACTGATTCACCCGGAATAAAATCCGAGCGAGGGTGAGAATCGAATTTAATAATATTACCAGAGAGTCTATAACAACTTCTGACGGTGTTCTCTTCCCCCAAAAATGTTGTGAGGATTGGGTCGTCACCCAGGTGGATAGTCATGATTTTTCAACCCATTCAATTTTACTGAAATAATGACCCAAAATTAAAAAAAAACTTTTCTCTATTGATTTATCCAACTAAATATATCCATCTAATCTTTCTTTTGTTTATTTTCGGTCTCTTTTTTACAGACAGAGATGGATGATACAACGGCTGACAGCTATGTGGTGATTTACTCCCTCACAAGTCGGCGATCTTTTGACGAAGCTGTAGATGTTTTATACAAACTGCGGAAACAGGATCATAATACTTCCTCTATTATTATAGTGGCAAATAAAAGTGATTTGGTGCGGACAAGACATATTTCAACTGAAGGTTAGTTGATATGAAACCGACGTTTCCTGTTTATTAAGGAACAAGGATGCCTATTAATTTCCTGGAAAAAATGCGTATATAATTAAACGTGAAACGTAAAGTATTGGTCTCACTATTCATGTAAATTCTGGATCACGTTTTACTCCGCACTCAAGATTATTTCACTTATATGACGGCGTTGCCAGGTTTAGTGTGGGAGGAAGCCGGGCCCACTGTCAGGAGGAAATCTCCGACCTTCGGCGAGCACCTGGCAACTCTTCCACATACGGCAACCGAGTAAAAAATCCACTCAGAAATGTTTCAATTTTATAGGGTCTGAGTGTGATTTGAACCCGCGCCGCATCGATTGAAGGTCTGTGTGTGACTGAGGGATGATCACTCTAACCCACAGTCCTACCGAGGACCCCGTCTTATGTGTAAGGTCCTCGCCGAAGGTTGGTGGTTTCCTCTGGACAGAGCCTGGTTTCTTCCCCCACTAAACACGGTAACGCTGCCATACAAGTGAAATAATCTTGATACGACTTAAAACATCAATCAATCACACCAAAGGCTTATTTACATACAGTCAAATTACAAAAGAGCCATCAGGTTTGTTCTGTCAGATAACTCATTAAATATTTAACGATAATCATTGTCCTTATTATGTGATTTTGCTTTCTTTCAGAAGGGAAGTCTGTCGCCAAAACTTACGATTGTAAATACATCGAAACGTCAACAGTTTTAAATCACCAGGTGGACGAACTGCTGGTGGGAATTTTGAGTCAACTGAGACTGAAGCTGGAACAATCTCCCAAAACACCAAAGGATAGTTCTTGTTATAAACACGGTGCCAAATGTCTTTTAGAAAGGATTTTCAAAAAAGACAAATCACATAGTAAATCTTGTGAGAATCTTTACGTCTTGTGATTCTTTAGTCACAAATTCCTGCACAAATCTTCCGTATAAGTCCTTGAGCAAAAGTGAATGATCCATAGATTAGAAAGGATTTTCAGAAAAGACAAATCACATAGTAAATCTTGTGAAAATCTTTACGTCTTGTGATTCTTTAGTCACAAATTCCTGCACAAATCTTCTGTATAAGTCCTTGAACAAACGTGAATGATCCCCAGGCTGACAATATGATTTAATTGTTCACACGGACTGCTCAGTGCTTTTGCATTCGTATGATTAACAAGAATTTTATGCTGGAGCGAGATGGAATTAACCATGGACCGAACATACATGTATCTTGAACGGAAAGGAATTGTTTGTGAACTGATAATGTCGTGTCCAGGTTCACAAAAACTTTGTAGAGTGCTTTTATACTGGGACAATGACCGGTTTTTTGTTATACTGTAGTAGAATTGAATGATCCACAGACTGAACATGGGTCTTGAAAAGTGCTTTATCTGGAGAAAAAAATACTTATTATTTTTTAATGAATTCCATACGATGTATGTGGACAATATACAATTAGTTCTTGTTTAAAAGGACCATCATTACCACAGGACGGTGAATTTGAACTATGTGTTGTATTTCACCATAACCATATACTTTGAGGACACTAATCAGGACATTGTGAACCAATTACATTTCGTGACATATCTGTTCTTTGAATATTGATCTAGGTTATATTAAGTCAAACAAAATTTGCTATATTGCTGACTGTTCTTACCTGTGCGCGTACACGAGATTATTATTTCCGCGATTTGAAATTTCTTTCTTTCATAACAAACAATCGAACGTATTGTAAAGGCGTAAAAACAAGATCTTGATACATGTGCTTTATTTACACGAATCTCACGCAAAAACACGTTAAATGGAGTGCCTTAATTAGGGGGGGGGGGGCTGTTTTAAAACACAGATCACGGTACGTTGCACAAATCATCAGTATTCAAGTTTCAAGTTTCGGTACGTTGCACAGATGATCAGTAAAAAAAAGTCTAACCATTAACAGAACCAGTACAAACCATTGAAACTGTGACAGGAGTATTCGTTTGCTTAAGGGGAAATGATGGATTGACATTTTTATTGGTTACATAATGAGATGTAGACTTCATTATTAAAGTGGCATGAGCTGTCAAAATTCCCACTTTTTTCATAATTTCTGATGGTCAGGACAGTAAGAGGGTTTGAAGGCCTTCGGAAAACTAAATGATTGGCGTTAGAATGAGGAAAATCCATACAGCATGTACGAACCGAAAACGTGTTCGAAAAGTAAACAAAATTTAAATAACCGGGACGACCATTCATTCATTCTAAGCCAAAGTTAGTTCAAAACAATACTTTACCGCACATTTTCGAGACTAGAAGCACTAAAAACCTTCTGAATTATACGTATTGAGAAAAATAGCCAATAATGTCAACATTCTGTTTTAATGTCAAAATATCAACATTTTGGCAGCTCATGCCACTTTAAACAATATGACTATTTTGCCTAATACAGCCGAAACCTTTGTGGCCAAGATTTTTTAAAAATGTTGTATTCAAGGGAGATCGACCAAAGTCACTATTATGTTTTGATTGTGTTAATTGTCTCAGTTACTTATACTTCTGCAAGACAGTTTTCTTCTATCTTACGATACTTTTACTCGTATATTTTATACTGAAACAATTTTTTATGAAAACCAGGTTAATGTTTAAATCATCGGAACAAAAACGTTTCAAATTAGTTTAATTTTTTACAGAACTAAGCTATATATAATAATTTTATAGTGCAGTTGATTTCGTGCAACATTGGTACTGTACGGGAAACAATAAAACACGAAATCTTGTGGGTCAACTGTGGAGGTAAAAATCTCATTTAACTATATAAATAAATTTTGTGCGTTCTGGTTGACTATGGACACTATGGATCATCGGTTAACGATTGCATATTATTCAAAACGGTTAAAAAACGAACTGATCCGACGATATTCCAGTTGCTGGGTTAATCGAAGTGGAGGTTGGCCAACGGGAAAAAGAAGTTTTACATCGCAGTAGTTGTTACTGAAAGCTGCCTTACAATTCCAAGATAATTTTTTAAAAGTGTAGTTTCAGGGGTATTATATATAAAAACAGCTAGTTTATTTTCTCAGAAAATTTGGTATTCGCCCTTCGTACACAAGAACACACAAAGGCTTTTGAGATATTTGGTTTAAAAGTATATTTAGGGGTACGTGATTTTGTTGCCTGCGTTGGTGGTATTGAGTAGTTGCCTTGGCATATCTACGTCTGCGTTGGTGGTATTGAGTAGTTGCATTGGCATATCGACGTCTGCGTTTGTGGTATTGAGAAGTTGCATTGGCATTTCTACGTCTATGTTGGTGGCATCGAGAAGTTGTATTGGCATATCTACGTCTAAGTTGGGGGTGTCGAGAAGTTGCATTGGCATTTCTACGTCTGCGTTTGTGGTATTGAGAAGTTGCATTGGCATTTCTACGTCTACGTTGGTGGTATCGAGAAGTTGTATTGGCATTTCTACGTCTACGTTGGTGGTATTGAGAAGTTGCATTGGCATTTCTACGTCTACGTTGTGGGTATCGAGAAGTTGCATTGACTTACTTGTATTGCGGACATTTATTTAGAAGAAAGCTCAAACAATATATCCATCGACTAAGGCGAGAAATGCTATCTTAACTTAATGGAAAAAGAGTAGCATGTTTAGCAGAAAACCACGTGACATATGGTACACTGTCATTGTATATCTACAGATGTTACCCTATCGTATTATAAAAGAGTTCCAAAAACACGGCGAACATAATTATGGTGGGAAACGATCCTTTTCCACGCGATAATGGATCACAAAGTGGTTCTGTTTTACTCACACGTCGTGACAAGTCGAATAATACACGATTGTCTTTAAAGCGGAGGACCATTGGTATTGATATGTGTTTTCTAGTTTAGACCAGAGTCAGTTTGCTTTCTTCGTTTTAACACGATCGTCCTATGTGGGAGAGTTAAACTCGCCGAACATCTTTGCAAAAGACCTAACTTCGTCTAACGCAAAACCTGGCAACCCAACCATATAAAAGAAACAATAGCGAAACGCATCGACCAATTAATTCACCTGATTAAAATCAGCTTTAAACTACATATTTTGCTTAAGTAAATTACCATTTAAGACGTTCCATGAATTTGTATGAAGACTAATTCAAACTTATAGTGACAATCGCAACTTTTCAACCCAGGGTTTGATTCAGTAAACCCCTATATATAGAATGGTGGAGTTAGATTTCAATATTCCTGTTGGTATAAAGTGACAACGTGTTCAGATTCATATATAATTCAAAAGGATTGGTATATATTTCAATATTTTGTTTCCGTTATAATTTAAAGGTTGGAAAATTATTTTAATACTCGATTGTGGCTATTTTTGCTGATGTATGTTAAAACGTCTTGGTCTTTTGTATTTATTCAAACATGGTTGTATATAAGGTAACATATTTCTGGTGCTTTTGTAATCAAAATGTGCATATCACTGTCTAATTTTACCAAATAAACCAAAGAATGATGGTGACATCTACAATGAATCAATTTCCTTGTCAATATTTTTATTTTTGTTGTTTTGTTTTATTTATGATCATAAAACACACGGGCACAGGGAAATCTTCTTGTCTCAAATGATATACTACTACCTTTCGTGTTAGTTTTAGGCTCAAAATTCAAGAACGTTTTTTTTTGTCGATTGCCCAGATGTAATTAATTTTCTTACACGATAGTTGGCCATTTGTTATCGTGATGGGGCACATTGGTTCACCTGTGATATTTTGAATATATCCAATTTAGACAAAATTGTCTTGGATTATCTGAATTAATCAGTCCTTGACGAATTTGTTTTATCCTACTTGTGTAAGGTTTGATGGATTGATGTATTTGTGTTTTACGACGCCCTCAACATTTTGACACTTACGGCGTTGCTTGGAGACAGGGGGGGGGGGGGGTAGGACTTTTTTCTGGGGCCTACCTTTTTAAAATAACGAAAATTCGAAATGGTTTCACCAAGATCATTTGATCTCACATAAATATCTCACATAAATATGTTTCTGTGAACCATCGATGGATCCTTAAAGAAATTACAGATTTCTGTAAAGAGGTGCATAAATCAGCAAAGTCCTGGAGATGCTAGGATCAGGGAAAAACATTGAGCGTCCCATTTTGTTTATATTGGTTCCAGCACCGACTGTGGTAATCTCGAAGCAACATGATTTATCAAAGAACTAAATACGAACAAAAAATGAAAACCTATCTTATCTGTTAATTCACTTAAACCGTTTTCAAAAAAGTTGTAGGTGATTGCTTATATTTAGAAAAAACGGCACTCGTCGTTTAAACCCACTCATGTTTTAAACCCATATGGCAATGCGTCACACTATTTTAACGATTTCAAAATGTGAAAATGTCAACGTAGGCGTCTCGTCTTATGCAAAAATGTCATAGGCAGAAAAACTGTTATCTACTGGTGTCAAAGTCAAAACAGGAAATAAGACTTAGGTGATTTCAGCGTGATGTGGATATAAACAACGGGCATTGTGTGCGAGTGTTTTACTTCGCTTTATGAACTGGTCAATGAGCCGCGGGTTCGAATACCACTGAATCGAAAGAAGAATTTGGGTTTTGCCTACATCGACCTACATGAATATGGAATAGTTGCCTGGTACCAGAGGTCGTAGGTTCCCTCGTGACAAACACCTTGGTCTTGTCAATCAACAGACTTGCCAAGGTTTCTTGAGTACAGCGTAAACTTCCAATCTATCAATCTGAAAAATTTGTATATATTTCATTACTTTGTTGTTAATGAAGAACTTTTGTGTATTATTTTAAACTTTTGAGCCTTTTTTGCCAGCCTACACCCGTCACACATATTCCTTCAAAATGGTTGCGGAGTTAAAAAGGTTGCCGACTTAAAAAGGTTGCCGAGTTAAAAAGGTTGTCGAGTTAAAGATGCTGCAGAGTTACAAAGGTTGCAACGATTCAAAGGTTGCAGAGTTACAACCGTTGCAGGGAAACCAGCCAGAAAAGGGTTTCGAGGGTGTTTACAACGTGTTATATTTGGTAACTTACAATTTGTTGTACACTGCGTTAAACTTTAACTCATTTGACATGAATACCTCGAAAGTGTTGTGTTACGGAGCCCTATTATTGCCATGGGTAACAATTTAAAATTTCCAGTGTTTTTCGTCTTTAACATCAATTTGCACTAGTGAAAACTAGTGTGTAAACGTTGCCATCCCGGCGGAGAAAGGGTTCTCACAGCGGCGATAAATCACAGGATATCTACAAATAATTTGAATCTCCTTTTCTCCTCGGTGGAAACCTTTTCTCCGCAGTGGGAACCTTTTCTTCGCAGTGGAAACGTTTCCCTTGTGATTTGACAGTTTACATGCGATTTTGACAAATCGTTTCACTTATAGGTATGATACATGTTTGATTTTCTTCGACATAGAGAATCTCTCGTCTCAAAACCAAGTTTCCACTTGTGCAAAATGCTGTTAAAGGCGCAAAAACTCTGGAAAAGTCAAAACTCCACACATGGCACTAATGGGCCTCCGTATTGTTGGGAGAGTCGTCGGGTTTAGCATCAAATCAAATAGTCCCTTCTTGAGAAACACAGTATGAACCTCTAGAACACTTGTAACCGATGGCTTCTCGAAGTAAACCTTCGAACCCCACTCTTACTAAATAAAAATTGAAAAGGTCCTCAGTGGACTTTTCACTCGATCGCCGTATGTGGAAGGTACTCGCAACAGGTCGGAGGTTTTCTTCTGGCAAAGAGCCCGGTTTCCTCCCCACTTAACCTGACTATGCCCCCATATAAGAGAAATAATCTTGAGAGGAGGTGTAAAATAACAAGCAATGAATCATAGGCTAGTGTTCCAGTTTATTCACGTTGCAAATGTTTTATTTCGCTTCCGATGGCTTCTAGAAGTAAAGTCCGCTTCAGGGCTGGGAGATCCAGGTTCAAGCCTGGGTCGAGTCAGACCAAAGACTTTAACAGTATGAGCTGCTACTGCTTCGCTTGGCGCTCAGCAATAGGCGTTAGAGCAGCGACTTGTATAATGTGACTGGGTGAGGGGGCTTGCTGGTTGACTTCGGCAAGTCGTCTCGGTGAGGCAGCACCAAATAAAAGAGCAGTGGAAATCTGCCCTGCCACAAGGAGACGTCTTCATATGACTGAAATACTGTTAAGCAGGACGTAAAACCCAAATCACTCACTTACTCTAGAAGTAAAGCAGAGTATATTGCAGGAGGTTATGCATGGCTTACAATGTCACACAGGCAAATACACATTTTGTGATGAATAGTTTGATTGATAGAGCACTACGGTGAAGATGTCATCTATACACGAGCACCAAAATGACCCTACTTTAGTGCATAATACCATTTTCCGTTCTGAACCGGATATCAATTTATGCAGCCTTCAGGAAACACGTTGACACAAAGTGAGGGATGGCATATGGCCATCACAGTCTCTTAGTTACAATGGATTCTATATTCAGAGACACATGGACTATATAACCCGTACTCATTCGGTTGGCAGTCAAGTATCATTGTATGTCGCAAAATGTCATTTTGATAACAATTATATCGCCTTTAAATCTGTTATAGGACAAGCATATGCAAATTTCCCAAAATAACGTAATTATCCGTTAACTGTCTACAACAATATGGAATTGTTAGTTTTCAGCTCACTTGGGGCTAATTTATTGCCAGGTATTTAGTTTTCTTCGGTTTTTGTTGACTTTTTCACGATTAAGACTTTGTAGAACAAATAGCTTGTGGTGCAATGATGTTTACAAATGGGTTGCTAGAAACTGACCTGTTCTCAAATAAACGTCCAAAACCGCTAGAAACTTACCTGTGCATAAATAAACGTCCAAAACCGCTAGAAACTTACCTTTTCTCAAATAAACGTCCAAAACCGCTAGAAACTTACCTTTTCTCAAATAAACGTCCAAAACCGCTAGAAACTTACCTATTATCAAATAAACGTCCAAAACCGCTAGAAACTTACCTTTTCTCAAATAAACGTCCAAAACCGCTAGAAACTTACCTTTTCTCAAATAAACGTCCAAAACCGCTAGAAACTTACCTTTTCTCAAATAAACGTCCAAAACCGCTAGAAACTTACTGTTCTTAAATAAACGTCCAAAACCTCGGAATTTGAGTTTGCACACGAGGAAATTTAAAGAACTTTCAAGTGAAAAATGTACATGACGATGAACTGAAATTTGATTTCATGATAAATTCTAGGGATACTTATGCTGAACTCAGATTTGTTTCATATCATATGGCAATGAAGAAAAATATTTTATAAACCAACCCCTTAACACAAAGTAGTAGACACTATACTCAATTGAAGATTGCGCTGTTAGATTGGGGATATTATGCATCACAACAAATTCCTTATAAGTATCTCACAAAAAACAATTTAATTTCCATAAGATAGTGAATGGTTTTTCCTCAGACCAAATGAAAATTGAAAAATTCCTTATTGGACTTTTCGCTCGGTCGCCGTATGTGGAAGAGTTGACAGGTACTCAACGAAGGTCGGGGGTTCCCTCCGGGCAATGAGCCCGGTTTCCTCCCTACTAAATCTGACAACGCCACCGTTTAAGTTAAACATTCTTGAGTGCAGCGTAAAACATTAGTCAATAAACCATAAACGTGTTCCTTTCCCACTAAACCTGACAACGCCACCATATAAGTGAAATACTCTTGAGTGCGGCGTAAAACATCAATCAAATAATTAATCGTTTCTATTCCTTTTTGCAACCTCCCTTACATAAATATTCATTTAAAAGCAATCATAAACATTTGTATGGTACTTTTCCTTTTGTGCTATTCTCTGAATTTTTTCTAGCAGATAGATCTTTAAAAATATGTTCGTCTTGGTGCTCAAATCGCTCTTCTTCAAATCGATTCAACAAAACTAGTCTTTAAAATGTTCCCGTTTGTCACCGAAACACTGTTTAATCAAACAGATAGGTATTTAACTTTTGCCCCGGGCTAGTAGCCTCATAAACATAAACTCGCCTGGAATGCTTGGACCAATTTTAATCAACCCGGGGCCACAAGGGGGACTTGATATAATCCATGGATTAATTGATTGATTGGATTTAAACGTCTCAACCAATACTAATACCTTACGATGACAAAGTTTAAATCGACGAGAAGATCCACCCTCGTACAAGCTAATCTTAAAAATAGAGTCGACGTGCGTGTCCTTTCAATTGTTCAAACCCACCTTAAACTGTTTCTACGCCCTCTCCTTTTTCGACCGTCCTTGACTTTCCCATTAAATTGCGTTGGGATTTTACCTTATTCCCTATGGGATATATGCTACAGGTTCAATTAACCTGACTGATGAAGGGCTAGATCTCTTCGTAAATCAGTCCGTAAACGTTATTGTATCAGTCAGTGACGCTTCCCACTGACTCGGGTTCTGTGTGGGAGACAATCAGTATACACAACAGCGTTTGGTACAAACGTGTATTTTTGTTTGAGAAACATATCAGTTGCACAATTAAGTGCTTAAGGCCCGATCTCACTGTGTCTGGAAAGGTATTCGGACTACTAGCGTGTAATGCACCAATAAGTCGTTTTGGTTAGTGGTTTATTGATGTTTCTAATCGGGCTTTTTGGCAGTAAAAAATCCTTGCAAGTAAATTATGACGACACGGAAGCAAATTTGTCCCACTTAAAAAGAAAAGTAATATCCTTCGCTAATATGTTTTTTTCAACACGAAAGTATTCCGCTAGTCACACATGGCGACTCAGCGACCTCTGCCATCTGGTTTAATTTCCACAATATGCTGCGAAAGAGAAACTCTTGACCCAGTTATAGTCTAAGTGAGAAACACTCTCCTCCCTATCAAAGTATTGAGTGGAGAGCCGCTCTCTTTAAAAGCCAATCATCGTCTATGTCACCTCTCGGCTTTCTCATCACACAGTCACATAAATCTTACCTCAGAAAACACGTGGAATCAAAGCTTTTTGAATTCAGGTAAATTGCTACGAGACTAGTGATATGAAACAAATAATTGTTTTGAAAAGACTTGATTTAAAGCGTATCCCTAGAAACCAGTACCCCCTCTTGAAAAATGCCCCAATAAACATGCATGCAATAACTGGTTGTTAAGGCACGTCTCCAGCAATCTGCCAGCCTTAGTCCGCTTGGAAAAACGCTCTTTTATAAGAGTATCGTATCTTGGAATTTAGGATTAGGTAAAGCTGAAACACACGGGCCCAGGGAAAATCTTCTTGTCTGAGTTAAACATGGAGACAATTTTCTAATTGTGTTAAAAAGAGGTAAATCATCCGCATTATATAGATACGCTAAGAATTGATACTCAAAAGTTAACTTCAAAGCGCTTTGTACATGCGGTTACTGAAACTCCGATTGTATTCATGCCTTCGATCGACACACAGGCAACGGTCGTGAACCTCTTAACGAGTCGGTAAAATTGGTTACGTTAACGACGTGGAACAGACTAAATATTTCTCTAAAAATGTCTGAATATAAGAAAGAGGTCTGTCCACTCTAAACTGCACCCCAACTCACCATTGCCAATATTGCGGCATCTGTTGTTTGAATGATGTCAACTCTTAATCCACATTCCACAGTATGTTAGCAGAGAGGAACGCTTTATTTCCTAGCATAGTATCGAATGAAGAGTCACTCGTCATAAAATCCAATAATCAACGACGTCACGTCTTTCCTAATGCGTGTTTTGGTTTTCTCGGCAGACTTTTTCACTACACAGTCGCATAAATGTTACCTAACTTAGCACATGGTATTGACCGATTGGTTGATATTTTACGCCAACCCAAAATTATTTGGAATTGACGTTCATTATTTTTCAGCCAAATTGCTTTTCCGCTATAAACTCCATTAACCTCAAGATAATTTTCTCTATGCCTTAGAAAAGATGAAGCATATCTTGAACCATACAAGTGGTTTTTTTTAATTATATACATACTAACTATAAAAGGCCTTTTAGAAATAGAATAACTATTAATTTATTGTTTTACTTATACTTTTAATAATGTTTATACCCTCAGAAAAGTTTATTATTAAATCCCTCGGTAATTATTACTTTCCATAAAAAGCCTCAAAACGGTCACAATAAATCTCCACAACACTTTTATGGTTATTCATCCGTCAAACGAGCTATTTAATAAAGTTCGATTAACAGCAAAACATTTTTTAAAGACCCGCTCGCCGCCCTACCCTTTCTGGCATTTGAAAACCAATTTACACAAGTTCATCCAAATACAAACTACTAGAATTTAACATTGGGCACAATATGTCTGTCCAGTTATTTTTATAATTTTTAATACCATAGGTTGAATTGAAGTGGTTCAAACCCAGGAACTATATGCATGGAGTGGGGTCACGTGGTATTTCATATGCATCGAATGCCGCCATTACTAGGAGATGGTGCAATTTCGATTCAGATCTGTTATGCACGCGCGCTTCAACTGTCAATGGCGGCACATTTTACAAAGTCAGATCCAAACTAGCCAATGAGACGTGTCCATTCCACGCATATAGTTCATTGGTTTAAACCCTATTACAACAACAATAAGTAAATGGTTGACTCCAGTGTTGAAATACCTAAATTTATAGGCAGATATTTTAAATCAAAATCATAGAAAGTTCCGAGCTTGTTCTTATAGGGAAATATATAGAAAACCTTCTGCTGATTTAAATGTAAACAGTTTTCTGGATTTTTTAGACGAGTGTGCTTAGGTTAACAGCCCAACAAATTATATGCAATTTAAAAGCATCAGAAATCTTTTTGGCACACTTTCAGCTTTTCAGGTAACGGTTTGGACATTTATAAAGCCACGAGCGATATCACAAATTTGTGCACTTTCTCAAACGGCTTTTCCATATAATGCGCCGGCACTTCCGACACCAGGAAAACGGAAGACCTGTAGGCAAAGTAGTCCAGTTGGCGGAGAGTGTATTTCGCGTGCATTTCACGTGGGGATGTCTGAAGTGAGATTATCTTAGGTTTTGAGGAACATTTTCCTACTGACATATGTCTCTCTAAACATCCGGTAATGAAGAGAGACAAATTAGCGTAGGCACATGTGTTCGCAGATGCCATCCAATACTTAGAAAAAGACACGACCAGCTTCTAGGACATATAATTTGAAAATATTGAAAGCAAAATATCTTTAGAATACAGGCATTTGTGTTATATGAAGAAACTGTTGAAATATTTTAAAGGGACGTCATTTTGATATGTCGGGTATATTGAACAACTGTTCTCTAAATATCCAACGGATATTCTCTGATAACATTGCGTAAATCTTTCTACTATTTTATCTGAAATGAATATCTTTCTAAACACTTAAGTTGAAGGAACGTGTTCATGTTAAAATGGAACCCATGACCTATATCAAGTGAAGAATATCTCAAATATCTTTTTAAAAAGGTCGAACACTAAGGTTCCAATGATCCCTTTCTAATTTTTCAGTCGGTCGCCGAATGTGGAAAAGTTGCCAGGCACTCGCCGAAGGTCGGGGATTTCCTCTGGGAATTGAGCTCTGTTTCCTCTCCCACTAAACCCGACAACGCTGCCATATAAGTGAAATAATCATAAGTGCGGCGTAAAACATCAATCAATCAATCTAATGATCCCTGACTGCCGACGAATATCAAACATCAAATATCGATTCAACTTTACTCATCTAAACACAAACAATCATTTATGTAGGGAGATTGTTGGCAAACTGATGTTGCAGAAACGATTGTGATCATAAAGGGCAACATTCTGGCGATAAGAAACCCCCATTAATGACAATAAGCTATACAATTTATTCAGGATATCATTCGCCAAATCAAAAGTACATTTTAACAAAATATAAAGATGCTTGTAAGTATGAAACTTCAGAGTCCATCTGGCTTCACGGGGCGAACATATTGAAGTAAAAATGTCCCTTTGAGTGTGTAGAACACATCCCAAGAGCACAAGGTCAATAGCGCGTGTAGGCGTTAAAGTACGATATATTTCGTTCAAACCAATAGACGCAATGCACACACCATCGTAAAGTTCAATCATTTATTTTCCAAGACATCAATAAACACTGTATTATGCTTGCGTTCCAAACATCCGAAGATTTGTAGTTCGTTAGACGTGGATGTTACGATATGCAGTAAAGATGATGTATGATGATGTATGATTGACTGTAAAGAAACAAAGTAACCCGAATTAGAATTTAGAAATCTACCAACTAGGTACAGGTATCATAACATATAACGTGAAGAGCTATAACCCAGGTTGTTGTTGTAACAATCACAAAATAGATGCACTTTGCTTGCAACGTTGAAAAACTAACATTATCTTGTTGTAGCTTAGTAAATGAAATACACAGTGCTGATACACTTATGAGAACAACTGCATAAGGCTTAAAAAGTGACAAACCATACCGTTTTGTTGGCTTTAGTATTGCTTAATGGATATTCTACATTTCAGCTGAACGCACAAAGGTCACGTACGCAAAAAAGGGCGGAAACAACGTTAATAGGATGAACAGAGTAGTGTCCCTTGAAACATTAAACAGTAGAATTCAATAATGAAAAGCTAATGTTAATACACAATGTAACAAATAAAATAGAACTACACAACAATCAAAAATAGGCCGTAACATTCTGCCCCCCAAATTGAGAGTAGAAACGGAGCAATTTTCAAACAATCATGAGACCAAGTAAGAAAACTAATACAATGTCAAGGTTTGTGAGATATCAAATATTTTCAAAGTTCAAGTCCGTTTGAAGGTTCGTTTAAGAAGGAGTGTCGTTTTCCAGGATTAAACAAAGTTTGTTCACAGGCCTTACAAGACATGCTGACTTTGTCTTCACTTTGGCAGACGGCACAAGGCCATGACGATCGCTGTTCACTTCGAGGACTCTCGCTAAACACCAAGTGTTTCTAGGAGCATTGTCCACCACTAGTACTATGTCGTTAACTTGGATGTTCCTGCGAACCTGGTGCCATTTCTGTCGAGTTTGAAGGAGGGGCAAGTACTCGCGAGTCCACCGCTTCCAGAAAAGGTCAGCAAGGTACTGAATCTCTTTCCAACGCTGTTTGGCGTAAACATCTGATCTCTGGAAGTTTCCGGGAGGAAGCTGTTCTCCAGTCCGCATTAATAAAAGATGGTTGGGTGTCAGGCAATCAAGATCTTTAACGTCACTTGAAACTTCGGTTATCGGTCTTCCGTTTATGATTGATTCAGCTTCACAAAAGAATGTGCCGAGGCCTTCATCATCAAGTTTGATGGTCTGTTCTTTCATGATGGAATATAACACCTTTCGAATAGTTCTTATCATGCGTTCCCAAACGCCGCCTTGGTGTGAAGCTGCCGGTGGGTTAAAGATCCACTTGATGTTCTTCTTCTGCAAGTCCGAGTGAATCTGTTGCTGATTCCAGTTGTTAAGGGCCTCTCGCAATTCTCGTTCCGAACCAACAAGATTGGTTCCATTATCTGACCTAACCAGGCTTACCGGACCTCTTCTGGCGATGAGTCGACGAATGGCGTTGATGCAAGAGTCAGTTGTTAAGCTGTGAGCAATTTCTAGATGTACAGCTCTGGAGGTCAGGCATGTGAACACTACGCCATATCTCTTGACGATACTCCGAGCCCGATGGATTTCAAATGGCCCAAAGTAGTCCATAGCGACGCCCGAAAATGGCGCTTGATTTTGCGTAATTCGGTCAGGGGGAAGGTCGGCCATTTTCTGTTCTAACACTTTAGCTCTGTATTTCCGACATGTGACACATTTTCCGGTAAGTTTCTTGATGGATGCACCTGCACCAAGGATCCAAAAGGTTTGTCTCAAAGCGGCCAAAGTTGTGTTCTTTCCAAGATGTCCGACACATTTATGAGTAAACTCAAGGATGAGGTGAGACAGTCTGGAATTCTTGGGCATTATGATTGGATGTCTGACTTCGTATGGTGTTGCAGCACGATCTAATCTCCCACCAACTCTTAGAATACCGTTGATCATGACAGGGTCGAGTTTGTTGAGGGAACTGGACTTGAGGACATGACGCTTGGTTTCGTTGCTGCTGGACAGGGCATTGATCTCTTTGGAGAAATGGCATCTTTGCTCGTGTTGGATTAGGATGTTTTCAGCCTGCTGAATTTTCTCCATAGGAAGGTAAGTATTCTTCAATTGTGATTGACGTTCAGTTTTACTGGGTTTTTCATCTTTGTGATCTTTTCGTTTCAGGTTCTTGAAGCGATCGACGGCGAGGAGCAACCAACCAACTGCTGATCGGAGACGTAGCCATCCGGAATGTTTCATGACCAAGCTTTCGATGACAGACTCGGGTTGTTTTACTGTAGTTGTTGATACTAACACTTTCTTGACTTCTGGGTCGTCTTGAGGAAGTTTTCGACAACTGGTTTCATTATCAGGTTGCGGCCAATGACTCTTAGGTTTCCACAGGAACAAAGGCCCACGAAACCAGTCTTCTTGTTTGACGAACGTTTCGATAGGGAGACCGCGCGACGCACAGTCTGCTGGGTTCATCGTGGACGGCACATAGTTCCATTGATGAGGTTCGGTTCCGTCGTGTATCACTGCTAAGCGGTTGCTGACAAACGTGTGAAACCGTGTTGATTCGTTTGCAATGTACCGTAGTACCGGCATACTGTCAGTCCAGTAGTACACTTGGTTGATTGTTAAGTTAGTCTCTTGAATCACCGTTCGGGTCAAGCGAACGGCGACGGTTGCAGCGGTTAATTCAAGTCGGGGAATTGACACTCGTTTCAAAGGAGTGACTCTAGATTTAGCCATAATAAGGGAACAATGATGCTGGTTTTCGGTGTTGGAAAGTCTCAAATATATCACCACGCCGTAACCACTTTCACTGGCGTCGGAAAAGACGTTGACTTGTGTAGACACTGTTTTTCCAAAACCAAGTGGTTTAAAGCATCGAGGAACCTCTTTCGTAGCAAGGAGGGAAAGTCCTGATGTCCACTGCAGCCAACTTTTCGCTTCTTCTCCCGTGACTTCTTCATCCCAGGTGATCCCCTTTCTGCATAGTTCTTGAAGGATGATCTTAGCCTTGAGTACAAAGGGAGATGCCAATCCTAATGGGTCGTAGATGGAACTTACAGCCGATAGAATTCCTCTACGTGTCGTAGGTTTATCTTGCTCCTTGATTCTGAATCCTAAAGTATCACGCTCAGTTGACCAATACACACCAAAAGCCCGTTCCACCGGAAGTTGATCATGACCTAACTCCAGGTTTCTTACTGACATCGATTTCTCTTCTTCCGGTATGGTTTCAAGGACGTTACGGTTGTTTGTAATCCATTTAGTTAATTTGAAGCCCCCTAAATGGCACATGGCAGTGACATCTTTGATCAACTTGATGGCATTGGATTCAGAGTCGGTAGCTTTCAGACAATCGTCTACATAAAAGTTACGATGGATAACGTCAGACACTTCATTATCAAACTTGTTGCTGTTGTCTGTAGCTGTCTTCAAAAGTGCGGATACAGCACAGGACGGCGAGGAAGCAGCGCCGAACAAATGAACTAACATTCTATAAGTCTCTGGTTCCAATTCAGTATTGCCATCGGGCCACCACAGAAATCTCAGCATGTCACAATCTGTCTTGGGAACTCTGACCTGATAGTACATCGATTCAATGTCTGACATCAGCGCTACGTTTTCTTCTCGGAATTGCAGTAGAACAGATAAAAGATTGTTAGTTAAATTGGGTCCCTGTAACAATACGTCATTCAAACTTACGCCAGCAAACTTTGCAGAGCAGTCAAAAACAACTCGGATCTTTCCTGGCTTTTGTGGATGGTATACCCCATGGTGCGGGATATACCATGTCTTTCCATCGGCTCTGTGAAGCTCTTCGTTGGGCACTCGTTCAGCGTATCCTTTATCTAAAATGTTATGCATGAAAACCCTGTAATCATCGTTGAATGTTTTGTTTCGAGACATCTTCGTTTTCAGACTTTGTAGTCGATGGCGGGCTTGAACCTCGTTGTTGGGCATTTTGACATTGTCGTTACGAAAAGGTAAGTTGATTGAGTAATGTCCGTTTTCAAGTTGAATTGAAGCATTAACCTTTTGAATGAAGCGCTTGTCTTCCATAGAATATTCCCTTTTATCGTTCACAATATGCTCTGGAAAGTCCATCATAATAGCAGTTTGTATCTGTTTGTTCAGGTTGTTCAGTTCTTGAATATCTTGCATCGTTGTAATGTTGGTTCTATTGACGGTAACGTTGATGTTCTCGTTGCCAGGACGAATAACGTTCCAGGGAATCCACCCAAGGAGGGATCTAGTAGCGTGTGGACTTCCCCGTGGGCCAGTTCTGCACTCCAATGGCGTATAAGCGTCGGCGACGTCGTTCCCAATCAATAAGTCTATACCGGAATCAATGGTAGGGAGACTTATGTCTTTCAGATGGGGCCATTTTTGTAAGTCATTTTCTGTAGGCACATGAGTAAAAGACACTGGCATTTTTTCCTTGGTAAACACTTTAGGCAATGGTATAAAATTCTGCATATGAATGTCACCGATCACTAACCCTTGTACAGCAAAAGTAGTCATGGTGTGGGGAGTTCCCATGGTATCTATTGTGATCTTCATAGGTTTTCCGCTGCCTCCTAAACGTTTCAAGATGTCTTCCGTACAAAACGAGGCACTGCTGCCTGGGTCTAAAAAGGCGTAGGTGTGAAGGACATTCATACCGTTTTTCATCATGACAGTCACTGGTATAATTGACATAGTGCATTCTCCATCTGGTGAGTCTACGTTGGCACAAGCACTTGTTGGGTTTGGTTTGACATACGGATTAGTTGTTTTCGAAAAAGTTTGTTGTTGGAGTCGAGGGGGATCTCCGTCGACATGACAGATTGATGGGTGTCGCCCTTCACAATGTTTGCATATAGCTTTATTGCGACAAAATTGTCTTCGGTGGCCGTACTTTAAACATCCGAAGCAGAGTTGTTTCCCCTTTAAAAAGTCCATACGTTCTTGGTAAGGGAGTTTATATAAGCTATCACACTGGTCAAGGGAATGTGACGAATTATTACAAAACATACATGGAGGAACTAAGGCTGATTGTTTGTCTTCATTTCTTTGTGGAGTAACGTTAGTACTTCGTTTTGTATATTTAACAGATTGGGACTCAGTGTCAGTACATGTATGTTTGTCTTGCACATTTATGGCGAAACTGGTCTTATATCTTGTACCACTTGATTGATTTCGATTGTAACCTTTATTTGCAATTTGACCAGGTTTTGTTTCATTTCGTAAAGCGTCTTTACCATACGTCGGATCGTTAGCTTTACTGGCTTCAGACTTAACAAATTGGACCAGTTGCCCAAACTTAATAAGTTGTGATTTTTGTCTTGTTTGTTGAACAATAGTTCTCCATTGGCCGTGAAGAAAATATGGCAACTTGCCTACTAATTTCTTTAAATTGTCAGGGTATTCTAACACTTTGACTGATTCGATGGATTTAATGGCATTATCACATTCAGCCAGAAAAATGCCAAACTGGTCCAGACCTTTGGCGTCGTCTGGTTTCACTGTAGGCCAGTCGAGAGCACGTTTCACAAATGCATTCGATATTGCTTCGTCGCTACCATATCTCTCGTCAAGTTCGTTTAGAGCTGCCTTATAACCAATTTCAGCGTCGAGATAACCATAACCTGAGACAATTTTCTGTGCCTCACCAATAGTATACTGTTCTAAGTAATTCAGTTTCTCTTCGTAATTATCACAATTTGAAATAACCTTTGCGTGAAATTGACGCATAAAACGTTTATATTCCAGGGCACTTCCGGCAAATTTCTGAATGTCCGGTGTGGGCTTCCGTAGTTGTCGAACGACGCATTCTATGTCTGTGGGGCGTGTATCTGGTGAAGTCGGGTAGAGGTTTGATACGTCGGTTTCACGTAGTGGAAATATTTGGTGGTTAATTTGTTCTGAAGCTGGATGTTTCAAGACAGGAGAGTTTTGAGTTCTGTGGGTTTCATTTGCACGATTATAAAACACTTGTGTGCTGAATTGTTCGTTATTAGAACGATAAAACTCTGATTGCTCTTTGTCATTTGTTGTGGAAGGCTGAACGTAATTTAGAGCGTAATTTACCTCTTCAGTCTGATGTTGAAAGTTAGGGTTGAACATTGGGGCATCAGCCCGGAGTATGCTTGGATAATCATTCACAACCTCAGACTTGAACTTAGATTGGCTCAAATTTGAGCCGCTATGTTTGCTTGCTTGACTGAAGTTATCTAGATCTTCAAGTATTTTAGTTTTTGCAATACAAATTGCCAGTTCAGTATCAAGCTCTAATTGTTCTTCTTTTGCCTTTAAGTCCACTTTGAATAATTCAAGTTGGCGTCGTTTTTGTAGAGTTTGCAATTTCATATTTATTTCAGCTTTTCGTTGGGCTTCTCTCAGTTTAGCTGACGATATCGAAACCATCGATGTTTGGCTGCCGACTCTAGAGGGCTGTTTGTTATCTATCTGCGAAGCACTGTCACTTGGGTAAACCTCAGGTTTGATCTTGATAGGCTCACTTGATAGGCGTTGGAAGTGTGACTCGACTTCGGCTTTAAATGATAGGAATATAAAGTCATTCTCTTTAAATGCATCCTCTTCAGTATCTGTCAAGAGGGATTTATACTGGTTACGACAAGTAAGGTAATCTTCGTAACATACCATCCAGTCACGATAACACTTTCTCAATATTTCTGTTTGGTCGTTCTCAGCTACCATACATTTTCTAGCCACTTCTGTCTTTTCGTTTAATTGTTTGATAATTGTTTTTATTCGTTTCGTTTTCGTTTCCAAGAAGTAAGCCTGACCTTTCTCAGTGTGGTGTCGATCACGTGATTTGGTGTCGTCTTTCGAGGGATTGGACATTTTGGCGTTAGCTGTTGATTTTTCCTTTTCCATATTTAAGCCAGAAAGGCTCCAAAAACGTCAATGAAAATGTAGGCGTTAAAGTACGATATATTTCGTTCAAACCAATAGACGCAATGCACACACCATCGTAAAGTTCAATCATTTATTTTCCAAGACATCAATAAACACTGTATTATGCTTGCGTTCCAAACATCCGAAGATTTGTAGTTCGTTAGACGTGGATGTTACGATATGCAGTAAAGATGATGTATGATGATGTATGATTGACTGTAAAGAAACAAAGTAACCCGAATTAGAATTTAGAAATCTACCAACTAGGTACAGGTATCATAACATATAACGTGAAGAGCTATAACCCAGGTTGAGTTGTAACAATCACAAAATAGATGCACTTTGCTTGCAACGTTGAAAAACTAACATTATCTTGTTGTAGCTTAGTAAATGAAATACACAGTGCTGATACACTTATGAGAACAACTGCATAAGGCTTAAAAAGTGACAAACCATACCGTTTTGTTGGCTTTAGTATTGCTTAATGGATATTCTACATTTCAGCTGAACGCACAAAGGTCACGTACGCAAAAAAGGGCGGAAACAACGTTAATAGGATGAACAGAGTAGTGTCCCTTGAAACATTAAACAGTAGAATTCAATAATGAAAAGCTAATGTTAATACACGATGTAACAAATAAAATAGAACTACACAACAATCAAAAATAGGCCGTAACAGCGCGTATAGCCTCCATTGGCCTTCAACCTGAGTCTCACCCCTCCAGTGAGACGTCGGATCTGTTGAAGGGGTAACTGTGCGGATTTGAATCCTTTAGAGTTTAGAGCACATTTGGGATCGGATGGGCAGAAACATTCAAGCCCTAGATTGGATTGTACATAATCCAAAGGAATTGGAAGCCGCATTACATTGTAACTGGTAGCAGTTACCCCTTCAACAGACTCGACGTCTCACTGGATGGTTGAGACGCAGGTTGGAAGCTAATGGAGGCTATACGCGCTATTGACCTTCTGCTCTAGGCATGTGTTCTACACACCCAAAGCGACATTTTTACTTCAATATGTTCTCCCTGTGAAGCCAGATGGACTCTGAAGTTTAATACTTACAAGCATCTTTTTTTTTTGCTAAAATACACTTTTGATTTAGCTAACGATATCCTAAATAAATTGTATAGCTTAGTGCCAATAATGGTGATTTCTTATCGCCAGAATGTTGCCCTTTATGGTCACAATCGTTTCTGCAACAGTTTGCCAACAATTTGTATACACCAATGATTCTATCGGTCGGTGCAGACTTTCCAGAGGGGTGCTTAACTTTTTTCTTTGTGTATATATTCAGTAAAATACTGTTTTCACCCAATTATCCTTAACCGGCTGCTCTTTTTAAGAATTGTTAATGCAGTGTATTTGTGTGGATTTACTGATTGGATTTATATGGTTATTTCCAGGGAAATGTGTTAACGGGTGAGTTGATAGCTGTGCTTTTTTAACGGATAGAACCCCACTAAAGAACCGCGCGACCCTCACTGGCATTTTTCAAATCTCTCCTACATCGAATGTGTAATCAAAAGTCTACCACGGTATTTATTTTGAGGGTCTGTGGGCGATTCGAACCGCCATCCAGGAAGGATTTCATTACACTGACATTATATTATAATCCATGCAGCATTAGTGCAAGGCTTGTAACTGCGGGAGTTCCATAATGTCCTTGTCCAAGAACTGGAACTAACTGTGTCAATGTGCAAGCTTTATTACTATCTTTTGTATTTCAAGGTTTAACGTAGGATAACAGAACAAACAAATATTTCGGCTTCCATTCTCTGTCTTTTTATCTCTTCAAAATATCTTAAATCAGCATATTCTCCCTCAACGCAGCTGGAGTCCGGATAATACATCTCTATTCTAAGCTCAGCTTGCTGTCAATTCATTTCGTTACAGGTAAACTAATAATTGCTGCATTTTTTGGCATGTTAAAGAGCTCAAGATGATCACATGCAGAGCAAACTGGTTGAAAATTTACGCTCCGGAATAACCCACTACTTGTTAAAGACCCACTTGCAGCCGTGGGCTGTTGGACATTTGTTAAGAAAACCAATTTACTCGAGCTTTCTACAACTAAAACTCTTAAGGTTAAACATAGGCCACAAAAACGTGTCCAAGTAGGTGTAGAATATATAAAGGGGAGTGAAAAACAAACGAAGAATCAAAGCCCAATTACAACAACGATCAATATTGGTTAACTTAAAACGTTAGATTATCCTCATTTCAGACCCATTTGTCTGCGGGTTACACTCTAAAATTTATCGACAGGCCTCTTACCCGATGGTCATACTGTGTTTCTGATATAAAGTTCTTAAAATTAAACAGTGCCGTTAGTTCACTCGCACGACTCAAAACATTAGGGCGTTCCTGTGCATGCTCAAGCTCGGAGTTTGTTTACGTTGCGGGTACCTGATAAATCTAATTTTCAATTTCAAATTAAATTAACTAAATGATGCTAAAACTTTCAATTTTCGGTAAAAGTTCCTAACTTTTTCTGTCTGGGAAAAATACCAAAAACTGCCAACTGTCTTTCATGTAAACAGTATTCTAGATTATCGCGGTGAGTGTATTTATGTATTGTTGGTGGTTTGATTTTTTTTTCGCTGTTCGCAAGACTGAGAATTTCAATGCAGTAAAATTCCACCGAAAGCTATAACAAAAACAACTGAATAGGAACAAAATTAAAGGGCATGGTCCGTCTGAGGAAAATTACTTGTGTTGAGATGATCATTGGTTCTTTCGTTCTTCTGATAAGCCGTCCAATAATGTTTTATTTTGGAATTTTGACTTGCTTTGCAGCTGAATCGTTTTCTTATAGAATTTCAGCCAGTTTATTGACAACAAGAATTCTCCCCCTCCCCCGCCCTTTAAACCCTATCCTTAAGCAGAATCTTTTGTAGTTTTTTAAATCGAACACTTAGACATGACATATTATTTAGACCTTTATACCCATCATAAATTGTTGTAATAAACAAACCCATGATATTTCCTTAGGCTGACAACTGCCAGGAGCTTGGCCTAAGTCATTAGAATTGTTCGGAAAAGATAAAATGTAAAGAGGTCTGGAAAAGGTAAAGCTAACATGTGTGGGATTCGCGTGCTTCGCTTGTGGGCGAATGGGAATTTGTTCGCTACGTACAGTTTTAAAATGAAATATATATTAGAAAAGATCATTGAAAAATAGGTGTCAGTCGTCTTCAATTTAAAATACTACGAATGTAAAACTAAAAACCGGATCTGAAATGAGACTTGTATTGAAACACAGACACAGAAGCAAGTTCAATGAATAGTCCAGTTCCAAGCTCGTAAATTACGTGAAACCGTCCTCAAATAAAACATTACGTATCGGCAAAAACATTCCGGATCTACAACTGAAGCTGTATTTACACAATACCGGATGAAAGCAATATCAAGGCAAATTCAATGTATTCCCAAGCGCTGAAAGACAGATTGTGTTCATGACCACTGGATGGAAGCCTGGAGGAGATTGTAAAGTTTGTATCGAAGCTTTGTATATACTTTATGGTCTGCAAATCAAATCAATGTATAAATGCAAATAGGGCAATCGAGCGAAACCAAGATATTTTTCATGCATTTTTATGTCGCCCGCCAACATATGTTGGGGGACATAGTGTTGTTGTGCTGTCCGTTGTCCTGTGTCCGTCGTCCGTCGTCCGTCAACTAAGGCTTGTCTGCAAGATATCTCCAGAAACACTTTGATGAAATTTTAATTACAGCTTATTGGTGAGGACGTTGAGAGTTAATCAAGTTTTGGCGCCTGTACGCTCGTCCGATCTTGAGTTGGCCTCCAAATCGGATATTTTCATTGGTTGTTGCTTGTCTACAAGATATCTTCAGAACCACCTGGCGGAATTTGATGAAATTTCAATTACAGCTTATTGGTGAGGACGTTGAGAGTTGATCAAGCTTTAGCGCCTGTACGCTCGTCCGATCTTCAGTTAGCTACCGGATGGAATATTTTCATTGGTTGCTGCTTGTCTACAAGATATCTCCAGAACCACCTGGCGGAATTTGATGAAATTTTAATTAGAGCTTATTGGTGAAAACGTTGAGAGTTGATCAAGTTTTGGCGTTTGTACCCCGTCCGATCTTCAGTTAGCTTCCGAATCGGATATTTTCATTGGGTGTTGTTTGTCCACAAGATATCTCCAGAATTTTTTATAATTGTATTTGATAATGTTTGTCCACCTAACTAAGAACATTTATTATGTCTCCCCAACATATGTTGGGAGACATACTGTGGTTGTGCTGTCCGTTGTCTGTCGCTTACTGTCACGTTCAGAGTAGATCAAGTTTTGGCGCCTGTACGCTCGTACGATCTTCTGTGAACCTCCGAATGGGACATTTTCATTGGCTGTTGCTTATTTTGGCACCTGTACGCCTGTCAGATCTTCTGTAGATCTCCGCCAGACAGGGATTCATAGAATTCCAAAGTTCACAAACCAAAAATGTAGTTTTTTTATGAAGCCAAATTGACATAAAATTTACAGGCCGAAATAATATTGAAGTAAACTCCATTATGAATCGTTCAAACTGATGCGTGTCGCTAAGAATCCAGAAACCCGTCACTCGGTCAAAGATGGGTTTGTGAGTTTTTTTAATGTTCATATTTTCACTTACTTGGCTAGGTACTTTCTACAAATGATACTGAGTTATGCTTAGAGGCACGCAGTACCTTTCATCATTAACGTCACTGCGGGGGAGACATATGTTTTGGTCTCAAAACTTCTAGTTTGTTATAGTGTACTCAAATCTATCGATGGCAAGTATTCGTATCGATTTGAACGACTTTTGCTTTAAACAAGTAAGCCCCAAGGCTCAAAAACACATTCTAATTGTCACAAAACCATTGAATCTGCTTCAGTTGGAACAACATTTTTATAAACCATGTTGTATGTTTGGTTCACTCAAGAAGCTTATTTAGCTTAGCACAGACAACATGAACACTCCCTAGATGTAGACTCAATATCCACGGCTTAATTCCACAGCAATCAGAAAATGGATCCAATATCACTAGTTATTGGCGATCAGGGACAACAAATCCTTTGGTTTCGAACACACGACAAGAACAAGATACTTAAACATCTAATTACTTAAATAGCTTCTCTTCAAATATTAAAACGTTTTTTTTTTACTTTCATGTAGATTAGAGATGACCCCAATGGAATAGCTTAGAAGATAGTTAAGAGTTTATACTATAGAGATGGAACATGGCTTATTGAATATGAAAAAAAATGTTTCTATCGAACGTCTCACAGAAAACAATAATCTGATAGCATATTCTATAGTATTGCCATATGGCAAGAACAATGACAGGTTTCATCAGGTCTCAATGTTTGCAATCCAGTCAATCAATGCCACAGCGTGTACAAAAAAAGATCGCATTGGTTTATAACGACTAAACCTGCCAAACATCTGGTATTAGTATGTAATGATTGATTTTTGTTAATGATATTGAGGTGCAAACATTTGTAGAAAACTTAACTTTACCATGTAAATCCCACTACAAAAACCCAATAAAAGAAACAGCAATACAAGAGAATGTTATACTGTATGTTGTAGAATAGATTGCAGATGTTGTCCTCGGCATACGGTATTGTGTTTGATTCAGTTAACTTTGATCTCAGCAACTGTTCAATCAGTCATTCAAGAAAAAAATATTTTTATGTTATATAGTTCTTCGAGATATTATTCAAGGCTTTCGCCAGTAGAAAAAAATAATCCAAGTAATCGGGGCATCGGTCCGACAAAGGCCTTTCATAGATGCGACTCTGGTCCGAATCTCATACAGACCAAATGAAAGTTGAACAATTTATCAGTGCATTGTTCACCCGATCTCCTTATGTAGAAGAGTTGCAGGGTACTCGGGGTTCGCTCCGAGCAAAGAGCACCGTCTCTTCCTCCACTAAACCTAGCAAAATATCTTGAGTGAGGCATAAAACATCCGTCTATCATAAAAGGAATCAGTATCATTGGGACACCATACACCATGCATGTAATCCTGATCACGGCTATTACTCTAAGCTACGCCCCCCCCCCCCTCCGAGACACAATGAGCTTACGAGCCGCCAAGATAAAAGTAGTGTTTCACTCTTTGCAGGGAGGAAAACTGCGTAAACAATCACTCGGCAAACTGAATCCCCAAGGCTCTGTTAGCTACAGGTGATTTTTGGTCATATATTTACTTCTATCTTTGGTATACCTACACTAAACCATTCTTGGCTCATACCAACCCTCAATGGTTTACCAATAGTTTAGAATTACACCAACTTGAGTTAGATAATAAAATTTCACACAATGCAATGCTGGAACCATTGGACAAGAAACTACATGTATGCACTAAATCTCCCTTTTTGTTTTACGTCTTTTCAGAACATCCGTTTTTTGTAATTTCAAAAATCTGCAGTCTGCGTTAGATACACTAAATGTTTCTGGTGTTGTGTGTTGGTGGAGTTGGTGGATTTGACTTTACCCATCTATTGCCCTGTATTAATATGGTAAAAACCGCTACATGACAAATCCCCCATTACTACTTATCATAGATAACTCTCCAAAACATGGCTTCAATACATTTCGATAGGTTGAGGAAATACAAATAGTCTCCATGAAACATTGTTTGGAAACCTCTTGAGCTTGATAAAAAACATTCCGATGAAGTATCCTGTTGTTAATGACTAAATGGAACTTTTGATGGAACCCGTCCTTGACTCTACACATAGAGATTTTTCCCCTCTCTGTGTCAATAGACCAGTTGTTTCTCTCTATCACTCTCTGTTTGATTAGACATTTAGCCAAAGACAGGCTTCCAATGCTTAGTTTGAAATAATATCGGTAAGATTCGTTCACAGAGCCTAAGTGACAAACCGGATAATATTTGACAGTACCTTTTGTAAAGATAGTGTTCCTGAGTAATGAAAACGTTAGGGGATGAGCATCCAGAATAAAATATCTTTTTTACAATATTGATATTTCTATTGATATTGACTACAGCATGACAAAACCAAAAAAATCTACAACGACCGTGTTGTAGGGAAACATGGTTTCAGTACATTTATGTAGCATTAAAGGGAAAGAAAATCTAATCTAAAGACTAGTTTAGATGGAAAGAGTAGAGTTCATTTAGTCAAAACAGCTGTCCAATGTATGTGTTATCCCCACGTAAGAGAATAATTGAAATTTGAATATGTGGTGGACATTGAAGCGGTTTTTAATGCTTGGCGATTTTTTGTTGTATACATGCAGGTTCACATTTTCGAACTTCTGTGACAAGGAAAGGCCATTATTCTCATTCAGGAGCAGCGAATGATTCCAGAATATATGTCCCAAACAGATTTGATCGGTAGGTCAACCACCTGAATCTTCTCCCCAGAATTCATGACAAAAAATAGTATTGTCCTTAAAGCAATTGACCGATCAGTTACTGGGATAAGAAGTGACATTACTTAGCAACCCACTGAGTAATGACAACGTTAGGAGATTAGCATCCAGAATAAAATATATTTTTTACAATATTGATATTTCTATTAATATTGACTACAGCGTGGAGAGTTCTGCATGGCAAAACCCAAAAAAATCTTCAGCAGCCTTGTGAGGTGTTTTTCATATTTGAATATCTAAAGACAAGGTAATGAATTTCGCTTTAAACATAACACCATCAACATGTTGAAACTAGAGACATACTTCAATTATTTTTTTATAGAAAAGTCAGTATATTAGTATTCTCCTTTGGTTTTGGGATAACACTTTCTTGAAAAGGCCGGTTGGCTCAGGTACAATTGCCTTTAAGGCCGTCGTCTAAAATCGGTAGAAGAATTGTTGGCGTTTTTCAAGAAAGTGTAGTCTATTGAAACAATCTGTCTTGGTATCTAAAAAATCAAACATCACAAACCCATCTCATTTTCTCCTTCTCAAAACGGATGATCATTCTGGACATCAATTGTTCAACTGATTTTGCAATATTGCATCTGAGGGACATTTGTCCGGACTGTTACAGCTAGGTGATTTGTTTCTATATAGGTTTAGTTCTTGGAACTTTCACAGTCAAGAAAAACCATACACTAATATTCTCTGTCAAGAGCAGATAATGGCCCTGTAGCATGAATTCTAAATATATTTCCTCGCGGCCAACGACCAGAATATCCTCTCCTGAAAGAAAACATGAAAATAGTAATGATTTCCTAGAACAATTGAGGGAACAGTTGCTGGGACGAAGAGCGATATTACTTAGCCACCAACTTGACCAGGACAGAGGTACACTGGAATGAATCTTTATTAGAAGCGAATCTAGTTGGCCGTGTTTCTATTGGATTGTTTAGAAGTCAGTGTGTCGCAAACATGGCAAATAAAAGACAAAATCTATTAAATAATTTTAGCAGCAGGTATCTTTCAAATCTCTCCTACATCAAATATCTAGTCAAAAGTTTTCCACAGTGTTTTACTTTGAGCGTTTGTGAGGGCGGAGGTTGTGGGTACTGGGGGAAGGGGGGTCGAATCGCTATGGATCGAACCGCTATCCAGTATGGATTTGTTTAGCTGATTTTATATTACAACCCATGCGGTATTAGTGCCAGGCTTGTAAATGTGACGTTCCATAACGTCATTGTCCAAAATACTGGAACTAATTGTGTCAATGTGAAAGCTTTATTTCTATCTTTTGTATTTCAAGGTTTAACCTCTCATCTCATCACTTAGGATAAAAGAACAAACACATTGTTCGGCTTCCATTCTCTGTCTTTTTATCTCTTCACAATATCTTAAATCAGCATATTCTCCTTCGACGCAGCTGGAGACCGAATAATAAATCTCTTTTCCATTCTCAGCTTGCTGTCAATTCAATTCCTTACAGGTAAACTAATAATTGCTGCATTTTTTGCATGTTAAAGAGCTCCAGTTGATCACATGCAGCGCAAACTGGTTGCGAATTTACGCTCCGGGATGACCTACTGCTAGTTAATGGCCATTGTATTTATGTATTGTCGGTGGAGCATGATTGTTCGCAAGACTGAAAATTTTAATGCAGTAAAATTCCACTGAAAGCCATAACAAAAAGAGATAAATAACAACAAAATGTAAAAGGGCATGGTCCGTCTTAGAAAAATTACTTGTTTTGAGATGATCACTGGTTCTTTCGTTCGTCTCATAGGCCGTTCAATGGCGGGTTTACTAGGAATTTTGAACTGCTGTGCAGCTGAATCGTTTACTTATAGAATAGAAAAAAACCTATCCTTCAGTAGAATCTTTTGTAGTTTTTTCAATCGAAAACTTAGACATGACTATAATCAGTTGACATACACAATTGACTTACATACTTATAAGGGACTCACGTGCTTAGCTTGTACCATTTACTGACAGCCTACGAGAAATTATTCCCTACGTGCAGTTTTCGAATGAAAAATATATTAAAAACAATGATTAGAAATCAAATTGGTGTCATTCGTCCTCAGTAAAATACTACGTATGGGAAAATAAAATACCGGATCTGAAACGAGACCTGTATATTGACATATTGCCCTACGCAAACAATACTATTCGTGCAAACATTGGATATTCCAGTTCCAAGCTCATCCATTAGGTGCAACCGTTCTCGGTTAAAACATTACGTATGGGCATAGGAAACCCGGATCTGCAACTGAAGCTGTATTTACACAATACCGGATGCAAACAATATCAAGGCAAATTCAATGTATTCCCAAGCGCCGAAAGACAGATTGTGTTCATGACCACTGGATGGAAGCCTGGTTGGGGATTGTAGAGTTTGTACCGAAGCTATGTATATACTTTAAGGCCTGCAAGTTTAACCAATATATAAAAAATGGTCGATGTTTTACGTTGTACTCAACATTATTGACTTACAAGGCAACGTTGCTACCCCACTCTGTACCCGATCCCAACCAAAGCAAATAGGGCAATCGAGTGATGGGAAGTACTTTATCGATCTGAACGATATCGCTTTAAACAAGTGAGTCTCGAGGCTCAAACAACACATTCTAATTGGCACAAAACCATTGAATCTGCTTCAGTTGGAACAGCATTCTTACAAACCATTTTAAGGCCCGTTCTCACAGCGCCATTTGTAGTAATGACTTATAGCATGCAATTCAAAGGATGCGTTTTATTGGTTGACAAATCATCTCGGCCAATTAAAAGCGTCTATTTTAATCGCGTCGTACAAGACGGTAGGACAATTAGCAGAGTGAGAACGGGCCTATATCTGCTTATTCTGCTTAGCACTGACAACAGGAGCACTTACTAGATGTAGCCTCAATATAACCCTACTGTTTATTTCCACAGCAATCAGAAAATGGATTCAACATTGCTAGTTATTGGCGAACAGAGACGACAAATCCTTTTCCAACAGACGACAAGAACCAGTGGGATTTGAACATCTAGTTACTTAAATACCTTGCTTCAGACATTAAAACGTCTTTTTTTTTCACACTCATGTAGAAATAAAGATGACCCCAATGGAATAGCTTACAAGTTAGTTGAGAGTAGGCTACATGCTATAGAGATAGAACATGGCATATTGAATATAAAAAGAAATGTTTCTATCGAACGTCTCACAGAAAACAATAATCTGATAACATATTCTAGAGGAGTGCCATATGGCAAGAACAATAACGGGTTTCGTCACGTCTCAATGTTTGCAATCCCGTCAATCAATGGCATAGTTTGTACAAAAAAGATCACCTGGGTTTATAGTGACTAAACATCTGGTTTTACTATGTAATGGTATATTATTGTCAATGATATCCAGGTACCAGTACCATTGGGACACCATAGATCAAGTTTGTAATCCCGATCACGGCTATTACTCTAAGCTACCAATCAAAACGAAACATTTTTCAATTTAATTTCTCCGCGAGCCATCGATGGAAGACCTCTGTCGGATTGAGTGACTATCACTGGGCGGACTGAGCCCCCAAGGCTCCTTTTTTCGTCTCATGTTCACTTACTTCTTAAGCCTGGCGTACATCGGCCTTAGAACTGGAAGCAACTAGTCGTAAGCGAGCTACTTGCGACTGAGAGCAACTGGGGGGATCTGATCAGTTCTCGAATCTGGCCGATGTGCGTCCTCTTACCACTGACAGTGTACAGCCGATCGCTCAGTTGCTGCCAGTTCCACATGTTCTACTTTCTCGCCACTGGTTCCACTCAGTCGCATTGGCCTACCCCGATGTACGCGCCCTTAAAACCAGTGGTAACCTTTTGACCCGGTACATGTTGGTCATGTGACGCAATTTTACACCGGAACACAAAAAAATGGGGAGTGGCTGGTGTGATGCAGCACTGAACGTATTTATTACCGACTTCATACGACGGTGTCAAACGCATTATTACAGTTCATTCATATATAACATGATAAAGTGTGAAAATGTGGAAGATTTGCATGTGAATACGACTAACTGTGGGCGCAGCCATCTTGAATAGGTCACATGATTTCAAGCGCCTCCTGGTGTGCTCTTCATTGATTACAATTCAGTCTCTGTCGATGTGTGCGCAACTGGGACTGGAGGCAACCGGGACTGCTCAGTTTCTTGCAGTCTCTGATCCCGGTGTACGCGCTGATTTAACACCGTGTACAACTGGTTGCTTCCAGTTGTTTGGGCCGATGTACGCCTGGCTTTAAGTATATCTACACTAAAGCATTCTTGGCAAATACAACCCCCAATGGTTTACCAAAAAGTTCAGAATTACATTAACTTGGGTGATATAATAACATTCCATTTCACAAAACAAGGCTAGAACCATTGTGCAAGGAACAATGCACTTAATCTCTTCTTTTTGTTCACGTCTTTTCAGAATATCTATTATTTTGTAATTATAAAAACCTGCAGTCTGCGATAGATACACTGAATGTTTATGCTGTTGTGTGTTGGTGAAGTTAAGCTTTACCCATCTATTACACTGTAAAATGTAACCCGTAAATTTTACGGTAGAATACTGGCAGCTGGGCTGCCAACTTTCTACCGTAAAAATAAGGGTAGACCGTAAAATCAACTAGCCACATTCCTAATCAGTGAATGTGAAAAAATCATTATGAAATCAGTAGGCTAAGAAATACAGGACTTTAAATCGTCAACCCCAGCATGGATCTGTTATTGTAGATTTTCAAATGTTATGTACCCCCAACCAAATAGTAAAACTGACTACTTCTGCAAGTTGACAAACATATATTTATTTGACAAAATTTGAAAAAAACGCTGATGAAAATTCTCACTTAGGGCAAGTATCTCAATCTACGCTTTCAAATACAGCTATGTTTAATTAACTATAATTAGCCTATAATGACAAATTTGTCTTATATTAAATCGCCTACGGCGGGATTCGAACCTCTAACCTCCCATACAGGAGCTGCGCAGAACTATATGCGCACTAGCCTTAACCGTATTCGTATCCTTTAACCACTACACTAACTTCGAATATGATAGGATGATGGCCACATTTCCATGCCTTACTAGCGCTACGATGTGCGCATGCGCACTTCCGTGTTTTTCGCTCCCTTTGATCCGCAATGACGTATTTTGGACGAATCCTTCACGGAAACAAACGAGGAGATCAGATCTCGTTAGCTCGGAAACGACAACTCTGTCTCAAAGTTATTTTACGGTACACGACCGTAAAGCTTCCACTGAAGTATAAAACGGCAATTTACAATTAATTTTATAATATTCTACTGTAGAATTCACGGTAAACGGTTACAGTGTAACCTGTATCAGTATGGTAAAACCCGCTACATGACAAATTCCCCATTACTACTTGCCACAGATAACTTTCTAAAACAGGACTTCAATACATTTCGATAGCTTAAGGGAATACAAATAGTCTCCATGAAACATTGTTTGGAAACCTCTTGAGCTTAATAAAAAAATTCCGACATTTCACATTAATAAATATAAAGTATCCTGTTGTTAATGACTAAATGGAACTTTTGATGGAACGCGTCCTTGACACTACACATAGAGATTTTTTCCCTCTCTGTGTCAATAGACTAGTTGTTTATCTCTATCTCTCTCTGTTTGATTAGACATTTAGCCAAAGACAGGCTTTCAATGCTCAGTTTGAAATAATATAGGTAAGATCCATTCACCGAGCCAAAGCAATAAAACGGATAATATTTGACAGTAACTTTTGTAAAGATAGTGTTCCTGAAAAGAGTAGATTTGGCATGTTTTCATCCAGTTTCTGTTTTGTTTTTAAAAATCGAAATATTATTTCGGTTATAGTTTGAGAAGTGAGATATTTTTTCTTAGGATCTAAACTTTATACGGTCAGACCCATCTTAATCTCCGCAAAACGGAATATAATTTTGAGCGTCAATTCTGTTAGATTATTTTTTTCAATTTGAATATGTGGTGGACATTGAAGCGGTTTTTAATGCTTGGCGATTTATTGTTGTATACATGTAGGTTCACTTTTTCGAACTTCTGTGACAAGGAAAGGTCATACATTATTATTCTCATTCAGGAGCAGCGAATGATTCCAGAATATGTGTCCCAAACAGATTTTCTCGCTAGGTCAACCACCTGAATCTTCTCCCCAGAAATCGTGACAAAAAATGATATTTTCCTGAAAGAATTGACCGACCAGTTGTTGGGATAAGGGGTGACATTACTTAGCCACCAACTGAGTAATGACAAGGTATGGAGATTAGCATCCAGAATAAAATATCTTTTTTACAATATTGATATTTCTATTAATATTGACTACAGCGTGAAGAGTTCTTCATGGCAAAACCCCCCAAAAATCTACAGCAACCTTGTGAGGTGTTTTTCATATTTGAATATCCAAAGACAAAGTAATGAATTTCGCTTTAAACATAACAGCATCAACATGTTGAAACTAGAGACATACTTCAATTAGTTTTTATAGAAAAGTCAGTATATTAGTATTCTCCTTAGGTTTTGGGATAGCACTTTCTTAAAAAGGCCGGTTGGCTCCGGTACGATTCCCTTTTCGGCCGTCGTCTAAAATCGTTAGAAGAATTTTTGGCGTTTTCTCAAGAAAGTGTAGTCTTAAAAAATAACGAGACTATTGAAACAATCTGTCTTGGTATCTAAAAAATCAAACATCACAAACCCGTCTCATTTTTCTCCTTCTCAAAACGGATGATCATTCTGAACATCATTTGTTCAACTGATATTACAATATTGCATCTGAGGGACATTTGTCCGGACTGTTACAACTAGGTGATTTTTTTCTATATAGGTTTAGCTCTTGGAACTTTCACAGCCAAGAAAAACCATACACGAATATTTTCTTTCAAGAGCAGATAATGGCCCTGTAGTATGAATTCTAAATATATTTCCTCGCGGTCAACGACCAGAAAATAGTAATGGTTTCCTAGAACAATTGAGGTAACAGTTGCTGGGACGAGGATATTACTTAGCCCCCAACTTGGCCAGGACAGAGGTACACTGGAATGAATCTTTATTAGAAACGAATCTAGTTGGCCGTGTTTCAATTGGATTGTTTATAAGTCAGTGAGTCGATAACATGGCAAATAAAAGACAAAATCTATCAAATAATTTTAGCAGCAGGTATCTTTCAAATCTCTCCTACATCAAATATCTAGTCAAAAATTGTCCACAGTGTTTTACTTTGAGCGTTTGTGAGGGCGGGGGTGGTGGGGGAGGGGGTCGTACCGCTATCCAGTATGGATTTGTTTAGCTGATTTTATATTACAACCCATGCGGTATTAGTGCAAGGCTTGTAAATGTGACGTACCATAACGTCCTTGTCCAAAATACTGGAACTATTTGTGTCAATGGGCAAGCTTTATTAGGCCTACTTTATTTTATATTTCAAGGTTTAACCTCTCATCTCATCACTTAGGATAACAGAACAAACACATAGTTCGGCTTCCATTCTCTGTCTTTTTATCTCTTCACAATATCTTAAATCAGCATATTCTCCCTCGATGCAGCTGGAGACCGGATAATAAATTTCTTTTCCATTCTCAGCTTGCTGTCAATTCATATCCCTACAAGTAAACTATTAATTGCTGCATTTTGTGGCATGTTAAAGAGCTCCAGTTGATTGCAGAGCAAACTGGTTGAAAACTTACGCTCCGGAATAACCTACTGCTTGTTAAAGACCCACTTGCCGACGTAGGCTGTTGGACATTTGTTAAAGGAGGGGGGATCTCTAGAAATACATAGGGATTATCGTCGATAACGACCTTCAAAATACTTAAAACATTTCACGTCAATTACCGCCAGTGACCCTCAATCTAATAAAAACAGACAGAAGTATGTCCTATCAGTGGCTTATCTGTGTAGCCATTTTTCCGTTTTAGGATGACGTGATGTTGCAGTAACTATAGATCAATAATGACGTATTTTTACCGCTTTCTAGTGTATGATGGTAAATTAAGGTCCCAAAAAACATTATATATTTATAGTGGTAGATTTAGATCCAAAAAAAAACATGGCGACAAACTTGAAGTGGGAAGATTGTCTCGTAATATATAGGTCAGTATGCAACCGCACGTCATTTCTTAGCCAAGCCATTGGCTAAATTACATCACATGACTACTCTATAACGCACTCAAATTTGTATTCAACAATAATTGGATAAAACTAATGAAAAGATGGTGGCGGCCTTGTGAATGGCCTATGGAGCGTATTCTCTATTGTAACGCCACCTTCAAATTTCAATTATTCGCTTACGTGGGGATAAAACATAAATTGGACAGTTGTTTTGGACTAAATGAACTCTACTCTTTCCATCTAAACTAGTCTAAAGCTTAAATTTTCTTTCCCTTTAAGAAAACGAATTTACTCGAGCTTACTATAACTAAAACCATTAAGGTTAAACATAGGTCACATAAAACATGTCAAAGTAGGTATAGAATATATAAATGAAAGTGAAAAAAACGAAGACTCGATGTTCAATTACAACAACAACTGTCAATCTTGGTTAACTTAAAACACTAGATTACCCTTTTAACAAAGAACGGCTTTCAATGTTTAGTTTGAAAAACTATAGGAAAGATCCTTTCACCGAGCCAAAGCAATAAAACGGATAATATTTAACTGTACCTTTTGTAAAGATAGTGTTCCTGAAGCAAGTAGATTTGGTATGTCTTCATCCAGTTTGTGTTTTTTTTTTTAAATCGAAATATTTCGCTTATCTGTTGAGATGCGAGATAAATTGTCTTGGGATCGTAAAATCAAACGGTCAGACCCATCTTAAATTAATTTCGGACGTGAATTCTGTAAATATCTTTTTTTCAATGTGGTGGATATTGAGTCGGCTTTTATAGCTTGGCGCATATGTTCAGTGAATGATTCCAGAATATGTGACAGCACAGTACTTGCGACCGCACAGTACTTGCGACCGCACAGTACTTGCGACCGCACAGTACTTGCGACCGCACAGTACTTGCGACCGCACAGTACTTGTGACTTTGTGGAACTGTGCTGCCCTGTACTTTGTGGTAACTGCTCAGTACTTGGTGGTTACCACGTGGCCAATGACCACACAGTACCACAGGGGGACCTTTCCTACCAGTACTGAGTGGTCATGTACTGAGTGGTTACCACGTGGTTACTGCAAAGTACTTTGTGGTCAAAGTTTAGCTGTGTAGGCCGTGTTTCTATTGGACTGTTTATAAATGTCCCAACTATACATATCTTTTTGACTAAAAAAAAACATTGAGATAAGTTTCTAGTTGTTTTAAAAAGAGGTATAATCATCCTTATTATATAAACACGCTAAGAATTGATACTCAAAAGTTAACTTCAAAGCGCTTTGTACATGCGGTTACTGAAACTCCGATTGTATTCCTGCCTTCGATCGACGCACAGGCAACAGTCGTTAACCTCTTAACGAGTCGCACTCACTGTTATTTGTGGCCCTCTTAACGAGGATTTTCCCATACACTGTTCTTGGATGACCATTTGGACTAACGGTAGAATTGGTTGCGTTAACGACGCGGAACAGACTAAATATTTCTCTAATAATGTCTGAATATAAGAAAGAGGTCTGTTCACTCTAAACTGCACCCAAACTCACCATTGCCAATATTGCGGCATCCGGTGTTTGAATGATGTCAACCGTTGATCCACATTCCACAGCATGTTCACAAAGAGGAACGCTTTATTTCCTAGCATAGGATCGAATGGAGAGTCACTCGTCATAAAATCCAATAATCAACGACGTCACGTCTTTCCTTATGCGTGTGTTGGTTTTCTCGGCAGACTTATTCACTACACAGTCGCATAAATCTTTCCTAACTTAGCCCATGGAATTGACCGACTGATTGATATTTTACGCCAACCCAAGATTACTTGGAATTGACGTTCATTATGTTTCAGCCAAATTGCTGAAAACTCCATTAACCTCAAGATAATTTTCTCTATGCCTTAAAAAAGATAAAGCATATCGTGAACCATACAAGTGGGTTCTTAAATATATACATACTAATCTAATGAAAATGTCTATCACTTTCCGTATCCACTTTAACTTAAAAGGTATGGATTCTTCGTGCAATTTCGATACCCGCTACCTTCCAAGGCGGGGCAGTTTGATTCATTTGAACGTTTAATATACTTCAGTTATCAATGGTATAAACATTAGAGGCCTTTTAAAAATAAAATAGTTATTAATTTGTTTTGTTCCTTAACTTTTAATTCAGAAATGTTTATACCCTGAGAAAAGTTCATTATTAAACTTCTCGGTAATTATTACTTTCCATAAAAAGCATCAAAACGGTCAAAAGAAATCTCCACATCACTTTTAGAGTTATCCATACGTTGAATAAGCTGTTTAACAAGGTTCAAGTCGCTGCAGAACAAATTTGAAACATCTCCGCCGTATCCTTGCTGACATTTGTTAAGAAAAAATAATTTACACAAGTTTTATACTACATTTGTACAAGTAGAACTACTATCTTTTGAATCAAAATCAAAATACTTTTAAATTTTGGCAAAAAGTTTCAAACTTATTATTACAGGGAATTATACAGAAAACATTCTGCTGATTTTAATATAAACAGTTTTCTGGATTTTTGTGACGAGTGTGCCTTAGGTAGACATCCCAACAAATTATATGCAATTTAAAAGCATCAGAAATTTTGTTGTTACATTTTTAACTTTTCAGTAACGGGTTGGACATTTATAAAGCCACAAGCGATATCACAAATTTGTGCACTTTCTCAAACGGCTTTTCCATATAATGCGCCAGCACTTCCGACGCCAGGAAAACGGAAGACCTGTAGGTAAAGTAGTCCAGTTGGCAGAGAGTGTATTTCTCGTGCATTTTAACGTTGGGATGTCGGAAGTGAGATTATCCTTTTGAGGAACATTTTCTTACTGACATGTGTCTCTCTAAACATCCGGTAATGAAGAGAGACAAATTAGCGTAGGCACATGTTTACGCAAATGACATACCATACTTAGAAAAAGACCCGACCAGCTTCTAGGACATATAATTTGAAAATATTGAAAGCAAAATAGGTTTAGAATACAAGCATTTGTGTTCTATGAAGAAACTGTTGAAATATTTCTGAAAATACAATTTTAAAGGGACGTCATTTTGATATGTCGGGTATATTGAACAACTGTTCTCTAAATATCCAAGGGATATTCTCTGATAACATTGCGTAAATCTTTCTACTATTTTATCTGAAATAAATATCTTTCTAAACACTTAAGTTGAAGGAACCTCTTCATGTTAAAATGGAACCCATGACCTATATCAAGTGAAGAATATCTCAAATATCTTTTTAAAAAGGTCGAACACTAAGGTTCCAATCCCTTTCTGAGTTGATTTTTCACTCGGTCGCCGAATGTGGAAAAGTTGCCAGGCACTCGCCGAAGGTCGGGGATTTCCTCTGGGAATTGAGCTCTGTTTCCTCTCCCACTAAACCCGACAACGCTGCCATATAAGTGAAATAATCATGAATGCGGCGTAAAACATCAATCAATCAATCTAATGATCCCTGACTGCCGACGAATATCAAACATCAAATATCGATTCAACTTTACTCATCTATACACGAAGACAAAATTCATTTATGTAGGGAGATTGCTGGCAAACTGATGTTGCAGAAACGATTGTGATCATAAAGGGGAACATTCTGGCGATAAGAAACCACCATTAATGACAATAAGCTATACAATTTATTCAGGATATCGTTAGCCAAATCAAAAGTACATTTTAACAAAATATAAAGATGCTTGTAAGTATGAAACTTCAGAGTCCATCTGGCTTCACGGGGCGAACACATTGAAGTAAAAATGTCCCTTTGAGTGTGTAGAACACATCCCAAGAGCACAAGGTCAATAGCGCGTATAGCCTCCATTGGCCTCCAACCTGCGTCTCACCCCTCTAGTGAGAAATCCTTTAGAGTTTAGAGCACATTTGGGATCGGATGGGCAGAAACATTCAAGCCCTAGATTGGATTGTACATAATCCAAAGGAATTGGAAGCCGCATTACATTGTAACTGGTAGCAGTTACCCCTTCAACAGACTCGACGTCTCACTGGATGGTTGATCTAGGCGATCAAGCTACGGCGGCAAGTGGGTCTTTAACAAGTAGTGGGTCATTCCGGAGCGTAAATTCTCAACCAGTTTGCTCTGCATGTGATCAACTGGAGCTCTTTCATGGTTGATGGTTGATCTTTAATCTAGGCATGTGTTCTACACACTCAAAGCGACATTTTTACTTCAATATGTTCTCCCTGTGAAGCCAGATGGACTCTGAAGTTTAATACTTACAAGCATCTTTTTATTTTGCTAAAATACACTTTTGATTTAGCTAACGATATCCTAAATAAATTGTATAGCTTAGTGCCAATAATGGTGATTTCTTATCGCCAGAATGTTGCCCTTTATGGTCACAATCGTTTCTGCAACAGTTTGCCAACAATCTTCCTACACCAATGATTGTACCGGTCGGTGCAGACTTTCCAGAGGGGTGCTTAACTTTTTTCTTTGTGTATATATTCAGTAAAATACTGTTTTCACCCAATTATCCTTAACCGGCTGCTCTTTTTAAGAATTGTTAATGCAGTGTATTTGTGTGGATTTACTGATTGATTGATCTATATGGTTATTTCCAGGGACATGTGTTATCGGGTGAGTTGATAGCTGTGGGGTTTTAACGGATAGAACCCCACTAAAGAACTGCGCGACCCTCACTGGCATTTTTTCAAATCTCTCCTACATCGAATGTGTAATCAAAAGTCTGCCACGGTATTTATTTTGAGGGTCTGTGGGCGATTCAAACCGCCATTCAGGAAGGATTTCATTACACTGACATTATATTATAATCCATGCAGCATTAGTGCCAGGCTTGTAACTGCGGGAGTTCCATAATGTCCTTGTCCAAGAACTGGAACTAACTGTGTCAATGTGCAAGCTTATTACTATCTTTTGTATTTCAAGGTTTAACCTCTCATCCCACCGGGTAAGTTAACATTGGAAGATACGTAGGATAACAGAACAAACAAATAGTTCGGCTTCCATTCTCTGTCTTTTTATCTCTTCAAAATATCTTAAATCAGCATATTCTCCCTCAACGCATCTGGAGTCCGGATAATACATCTCTATTCTAAACTCAGCTTGCTGTCAATCCATTTCCTTACAGGTAAACTAATAATTGCTGCATTTTTTGGCATGTTAAAGAGCTCCAGTTGATCACATGCAGAACAAACTGGTTGAGAATTTACGCTCCGGAATAACCCACTACTTGTTAAAGACCCACTTGCCGCCGTAGCCTGTTGGACATTTGTTAAGAAAACCAATTTACTCGAGCTTACTACAACTAAAACCCTTACGGTTAAACATAGGCCACATTAAACATGTCCAAGTAGGTGTAGAATATATAATTGAAAGTGAAAAACAAACGAAGAATCGAAGCCCAATTACAACAACGATCAATATTGGTTAACTTAAAACTTTAGATTACCCTCATTTCAGACCCATTTGTCTGCGGGTTACACTCTGAAATTTATCGACAGGCTTTTCGAGTCCATCTTACCCGATGGTCATACTGTGTTTCTGATATAAAGTTCTTAAAATTAAACAGTGCCGTTAGATCACTCGCACGACTCAAAACATTAGGGCGTTCCTGTGCATGCTCAAGCTCGGAGTTTGTTTACGTTGCGGGTACCTGATAAATCTAATTTTCAATTTCAAATTAAAATTACTAAATGATGCTAAAACTTTCGATTTTCGTACCTCTTCTGTCTGGGACAAATGCAATCTTTCATGTAAACTGTATTCGGGATTATCGCAGAGCGTTTGCCTTTAATAACCATGTATTTATGTGTTGATGATGGTGCATGTTTATTGTTAATGATAAAAAATTAAAGACATCACCACGTCCTCAGTTGTTTTTTTAACAACACGAGCTTTCGACACCTGTGCCGGTGTCTTCGTCAAGTGTAACATTACATTCAAGTCAACTGTTACACTTACCGAAGACACCGGTACAGGTGTCGAAAGCTCGTGTTGTTAAAAAAACAACTGAGGACGTGGTGATGTCTTTAATTTGTTATCATTAGCATGGAACCCACGTTTAAAGAGAGTTTCAAACATTTCTTACATGTTTATTGCTGTTGGAAAGACTACGAATTTCAATGCAGTAAATTCCACCGAAAGCTATAACAGGAAGAGATGAAAAGCAACAAAATTTAAAAGAGCATGGTCCGTCTTAGGAAAATTACTTGTGTTGAGATGATCATTGGTTCTTTCGTTCAGCTGATAGGTCGTTCAATGAAGGGTTTACAAGGAATGTTTAATTGCTTTGCAGCTGAATCGTTTACTTATAGAATTTCAGCCAGCTGATTGACAACAAGAATTCTGTCCCTTCCCTACACCCTCCCCTCCCCAACCCCCCCTCCCCCCCCCCCCCCCAAAAAAAAACAAACTATCCTTTAGCAGAATCCTTTGTAGTTTTTTCAATCGAAAACTTAGACATGACTATAATCAGTTGACATACACAATTGACTTACATACTTTATATGGGATTCTTAGCCTGTGGGTAACAATTTGTGTGATTTACTGACGGCCTATGGGAAATTGTTCCCAACGTGCAGTTTTAGAATGAAATATATATTAGAAAAAATGATTAGAAATCAAATTGGTGTCAGTCGTCCTCAGTAAAATACTACGTTTGGGAAAATAAAAAACCGGATCTGAAACGAGACCTGTATATTGACATATTCCCCTATGCAAACAATACAATTCGTGCAAACATTGGATATTCCAGTTCCAAGCTCGTCCATTAGGTGCAACCGTTCTCGATTAAAACATTACGTATGGGCATAGGAAACCCGGATCTGCAACTGAAGCTGTATTTACACAATACCGGATGCAAACAATATCAAGGCAAAGTCAATGTATTCCCAAGCGCTGAAAGACAGATTGTGTTCATGGCCACTGGATGGAAGCCTGGAGGGGATGGTAAAGTTTGTACCGAAGCTATGTATATACTTTAAGGTCTGAAAGTTTAACCAATATATAAAAAATGGTCGATGTTTTACGTTGTACTCAACATTATTGACTTACAAGGCAACGTTGCTACCCCACTCTGTACCCGATCCCAACCAAAGCAAATAGGGCAATCGAATGAAACCAAATTATTTTTTACTGCATTTTTTGTTATACACTGTAGGCCTACTCAGATCTATTGATGGGAAGTACTTTATCGATCTGAACAATATCGCTTTAAACAAGTGAGTCTCGAGGCTCAAAAACACATTCTAATTGTCACAACATTCTTACAAACCATTTTAAGGCCCGTTCTCACTGCGCCATTTGTAGTAATGACTTATAGCATGCAATTCAAATGGATGCATTTTATTGGTTGACAAATCATATCGGCCAATTAAAAGCGTCTATTTTAATCGCATCCCACAAGACGGTACGACAAATAGCACAGTGAGAACGGGTCTTTTATCGGCTTATTCAGCTTAGCACCGACAACAGGAGCACTTACTAGATGTAAACTCAATATAACCCCACGGCTTTATTCCACAGCAATCAGAAAATGGATTCAACATTACTAGTTATTGGCAGACAGGGACAACAAATCCTTTTACAACATACGACAAGAACCAGTGGGACTTGAACATCTAGTTACTTAAATAGCTTCGCTTCAAATATTAAAACTTTTTTTATTTACACTCATGTAGATTACAGATGACCCCAATGGAATAGCTTAGAAGTTAGTTAAGAGTATACATGTATACTATAGAGATGGAGCATGGCATATTGGATATGAAAAGAAATGTTTCTATCGATGTTACGATACCGAATGATAATGAAAAGAAGTAACAACAAACCAGCAGATTTTATGTACAAATTTTGATTTATATTAAAAAGCAAACGGACTAACTTATTTACAGGCAAATATTACATAAACGTTGGAAAGAAAACATATATCAATATGACTTACTTATACAAGTTAAGTAATTACAGTTCCTAGAAATCTGTATCCTTCACAAAGTTCACTGGTTTAAATCCGATGACCACGAATCGACGAAATATAGATTCCCAGAATGAATCTTGAAGACACAATGGTGAATCCGCAGGATAGAATATTGAAAACACACTGGTTTAGCACACTGGTGGTATATCCACAGAATAAATTCTTGACAGAATTTACAAGTCAGGTATCACTGACAAAGCAGGCCGAATATCTTATTCAAAGATAGTAAACTGAGTTCAGATAGAAATCTGACTCATATCAGACCGTAGCATCCAAAGTATATCGAGACCAGTTCAAAACTGACTCTCTGTCATAAGACGAATATCGTATTCAAGATAGCAGCTTACTAGCTGTATCATACAGAGTCCAGATATAAATCTGAACTATAACAAGATATAACTTGTATAGACTCGAGACCAGCTGGAAAACTGACTGCCTAATAACGATAAAACAACGTCTTATATACACTCTCAGTACTTCCAGAAAGATCTGAGCATTTGCATACAAATAGAGTATTTCGAGAATCTTCTTGAATCTATTCATAACAGGTTATGAACTAAAATTATAGGCCTGGGATTACCTCACTATAGAGACTAGAACTTTCCAAGGAGTCGTCATAGTAACAGTTGGGAATATAGGTCAAAATTGAAATATTTCGTAAACAAACAGACATTACGTCACAATCGAGAAAATTCTAAGACAATCGAAATAGATACATATGTTAACAGTTCAGCTGTACGTAACACCCTCCCCCTTCAGAGAAAGAAAGTTTTGACAAAAACTTTCTTTAAAAAAACGTACAATAGAAATATATACTGATAGTGTTATTTACAATCTAGATAAAGAATTCGAAACTTATTCAAAACACTATGGGGTTAGGATCACCAAAGACAACAATAGGTTGATTACACTCTAATTTAAATGAATTAAAAATCAGGTGCTAAGAAAACTGGATCGCTAAAGAGTATGACTTCTTTTCAAAAGAGGCTTGACATTTATCAGACCAAATAAATTGCAAATTAGTCAAAGGCTTAGAAAGTGAAGAGAAATTTTGACAAAACTTCCTAAGATATCCAGCCATACCGAAGAAGCGTTTCAGTTGTCTTTTACAATCAGGCACCAGGAAATGTGAAATGACGTCAACTTTAAGTTTAAGTTGAACTGGTGTGACCTGACCCTGACCGACGACACATCCATGATAAATGTCTGTGGCACGTCGAAACTCACTTTCTACAAGACCCATATTCAAATTGGCTTTACTGAGTCTCTGGAAGAGTTCAATTCTGTCAAGGTGGTCTTTTATAAGCGAAGACTTTTCAACACAAACATCACGAAAGTTAACATAAGTCCTAGATGGAGCATCAGGAAATAAATGTGAAAAGTCAGAGATCAATGTTTGCAGTTTATCCTGTTGATAAGGTTCCAAACGACACCGTTTTACGGAAATGGTTTTAGGAATTTCAGAGTCCTCCAATTGTGTCGGTAACTTGGAATCCAACGTTGGTGTTCCAAAATCCTTGAATGTAGACTCTTCGACGAAAGAATTGTCAGGGTCAGTAGAAACTACGTTAATTTGTAAAATAGATTCATTGTTAACGTCATTTCTATTGGTATGACATAATTGACATGCTTTGCGCCGATCAGGAGTCTTAACTAAATAATTAAGATCACTAAGTTCCTTATCAACAATATTAGGATCAGTTATGCTAGAATCTGACTCACAATAACAATTAGTTGCATCTGGTGCAACATCCATATCCAGAAGATTCGAAATAAAATTATCTTTAGATTTATCAATCATTAAAACATTGTTAGGTAAGCATTCCACCTTTTCAAATGAACAATCAGTAAGAAAATCACAAAATGAATTGGCATTAAACAAATCAGCCAAAAACGTGTCCTCTAAGTCAGCATAATTGTTATCAAGACTATTTTCATTAGATAGGACTACATTATGTTTACTCATAACATTTGTTACAGTACATGAAGAGTATGAGTTAGGTTTTTCTTGCTTGTTTTGATCAGTGTTAATAACTGTACATGGTTTGCAAGATACAGTGGATTCAACATTTACTTTATCACCAGCTAGGTCATTACCTAACAACAAATGAATACCATCAAATGGTAATGAAGGTCTAATACCAACACTAACAGGGCCGGATACAATGTCCGAATTTAAATACACATTATGTAATGAGACTGACTCAGTAGAATTTACACCTGTTATTAAAGCATCGTTGCCTGAGTAAGAACTTTCTGAAAATGGCAACGCTTTAGACAACATAAGAGATTGAGATGCGCCTGTATCTCTAAGTATTTTAATTTGGACAGCATTAGAATTATCACTATTAAGTGAAACAGATCCAGTGTGAATAAATGGTTTGAAAACTTTCATTACACCATCATTAAATTTAATTTTGTCATCTTTAACAGAAGGTTTAACATAGCTAACAGCTTGTTTAATGCTATCAGTATTTAGTACACACAATCCAGTTGGTTTACATGAATTTTCATCATTTTGTTGTCTTTTAAGTTCAAAACAATTAGGCCTTATGTGACCTGGCTTTTTACAAAAATGACAGATAATTCTTTTACGTCGTGAGAATCTATTGTAATTTCTAGTATTATATTCAGACTGGGTACTGTTTGATGGAACGTTTGAATCAAATTCACCAAATGAAAATGGTCTGCCTTCTGATGAAACTGTTCGAGTTCCAGCGAAAAGATCCGCAGCAGAGGCCGCGGACTCCAAACTCTCAACGCCTTTATCGTCTATATACATTCTTATCTCACTTTTGACACAACGCTTAAACTCTTCAATTAAAATAATTTGTTTTAATTTTTCGTAGTCTTGACCTACGCCTTTAGAACGACACCACCTGTCAAATAACTGTTCTTTTTTTCTAGCAAACTCAGTGTATGTCTCATCCTCATCTTTTTCAGAGTAACGGAATTTTTGACGATAGGCTTCTGGACATAATTGATAAGCGTTTAAGATAGCTTGTTTCACAAACTCAAAATTTGCTGACTGCTCTAAGGATAATGACGTATATACATCCATAGCTCTACCAACAAGCACACTTTGTAAAAGTATGGCCCACATTTCCTTAGGCCATTTTAAACTTGTGGCTACTTTTTCAAAATAAAGGAAATATTTGTCAACTTCTTCTTCACGGAATCGTGGAACTAAATTAATTTGGTTTACAATATCAAATTTTAAATCATTATCTTGCCTCTTTCTGTCTAATGCTTGGAGTTCAATTTCGTTTTCAATTTTCATTTTCTCAATCTCCCTCTCATTTTCAAGTTTCATTCGCATCATTTCTTTTTCTAGTTCTTTCTCTCTCATTTCTTTTTCAAAATGTAATTTTTCTCGTTCTCGTTCTCTTTCATTTAGTAATTTCTGCATTTCTATTTCTTTATCAATTTTATATTGTTCTTGTTGTACTAGCCATGATTTATCTGAATCAGGTAAATATTCACATAATGCACTTTCGTCAAATGCTTCAATTTCAACTAAATGTTCAGCAATACCACGTTGAAATATTTGTTTACGAGAGGATTTTTTTAAGTTAAGCCCTAAATATTCGCCTAACAAAAGTAAATCGTTCCTACTTAAAGAATCGAAAATGTCCTGATCGGGCGATTGCATGAAATCGTCTGGATTAAAATCAGATATGGTGAATAAAATCTGCTGGTATAACAAAGATTAAATGCTTAGTTGAATTTAGTTTTAGAATTTCGAATTTTCCCCGAGCACAATCTCGCTCAATGAATTACGAAATATTCCCGGATAAAGCCCCCAATTTTGTTACGATACCGAATGATAATGAAAAGAAGTAACAACAAACCAGCAGATTTTATGTACAAATTTTGATTTATATTAAAAAGCAAACGGACTAACTTATTTACAGGCAAATATTACATAAACGTTGGAAAGAAAACATATATCAATATGACTTACTTATACAAGTTAAGTAATTACAGTTCCTAGAAATCTGTATCCTTCACAAAGTTCACTGGTTTAAATCCGATGACCACGAATCGACGAAATATAGATTCCCAGAATGAATCTTGAAGACACAATGGTGAATCCGCAGGATAGAATATTGAAAACACACTGGTTTAGCACACTGGTGGTATATCCACAGAATAAATTCTTGACAGAATTTACAAGTCAGGTATCACTGACAAAGCAGGCCGAATATCTTATTCAAAGATAGTAAACTGAGTTCAGATAGAAATCTGACTCATATCAGACCGTAGCATCCAAAGTATATCGAGACCAGTTCAAAACTGACTCTCTGTCATAAGACGAATATCGTATTCAAGATAGCAGCTTACTAGCTGTATCATACAGAGTCCAGATATAAATCTGAACTATAACAAGATATAACTTGTATAGACTCGAGACCAGCTGGAAAACTGACTGCCTAATAACGATAAAACAACGTCTTATATACACTCTCAGTACTTCCAGAAAGATCTGAGCATTTGCATACAAATAGAGTATTTCGAGAATCTTCTTGGATCTATTCATAACAGGTTATGAACTAAAATTATAGGCCTGGGATTACCTCACTATAGAGACTAGAACTTTCCAAGGAGTCGTCATAGTAACAGTTGGGAATATAGGTCAAAATTGAAATATTTCGTAAACAAACAGACATTACGTCACAATCGAGAAAATTCTAAGACAATCGAAATAGATACATATGTTAACAGTTCAGCTGTACGTAACATCGAACATATAGAAAACAATAATATAATAGCATATTCTAGATGATTGTCATATGGCAAGAACAATAACGGGTTCATCCCGTCTCAATGTTTGCAATCCCGTCAATCAATGGCATAGTTTGTACAAAAAAGATCACCTGGGTTTATAGTGACTAAACCTGCCAAACATCTGGTTTTAATATATAATGGTATATTATTGTCAATGATATCCAGGTATCAGTACCGTTTGGACACCATAGATCAAGCTTGTAATCCTGATCACGACTATTACTCTAAGGTAACCAACAAAATGAAACATTTTTCAATTTAATTTCTCCGCGAGCCATCGAAGGAAGACCTCTGTCGGAGTGAGAGACTATCACTGGGCGGACTGAGCCCCCCAAGGCTCTGTTTACTACATGTGATCCTTTTTTCGTCTTATGTTCACTTACTTCTTAAGTATATCTATACTAAAGCATTCTTGGCACATACAACCCCCAATGGTTTACCAAAAAGTTCAGAATTACATTAACTTGGGTGATATAATAACATTTCATTTCACAAAACAAGGCTGGAACCATTGTGCAAGGAACTATGCACTTAATCTCTTCTTTTTGTTCACGTCTTTTCAGAATATCTATTTTTTGTAATTATAAAAATCTGCAGTCTGTGTTAGATACACTAAATGTTTATGTTGTTGTGTATTGGTGAAGTTAAGCTGATTTGTATTTACCCATCTATTGACCTGTATTAGTATGGTAAAAACTTTGACATGACAAATCCCCCATTACTACTTGCTATAGATAACTCCATAAAACATGGCTTCAATACATTTCGATAGCTTAAGGGAATACAAATAGTCTCCATGAAACATTGTTTGGAAACCTTTTGAGCTTGATAAAAAAATTCCGACATTTCACGTTGATAAACATAAAGTATCCTGTTCTTAATGACTAAATGGAACTTTTGATGGAACCCGTCCTTGACTCTACACATAGAGATTTTTCCCTCTCTGTGTCAATAGACCAGTTGTTTCTCTCTATCTCTCTCTGTTTGATTAGACATTTAGCCAAAGACAGGCTTTCAATGCTTAGTTTGAAATAATATAGGTAAGATCCGTCCACCGAGCCAAAGCAATAAAACGGATGATATTTAACTGTACCCTTTGTGAAGATAGTGTTCCTGACTTTTTCTTGCTTGGTCAACCACCTGAATCTTCTCCCCAGAAATCGTGACAAAAAATAATATTTTCCTTAAAGAATTGAACAACCAGTTATTGGGATAAGGAGTGACATTACTTAGCCACCAACTGAGTAATGACAGCATTAGGAGATTAGCATCCAGAATAAAATATATTTTTTTACAATATTGATATTTCTATTAATATTGACTACAGGGGGGGGGGGGGTCGAACCGCTATCCACTTGTGCCAGGCTTGTAACTGCGGGCGTTCCATAACGTCCTTGTCCAAAATCTGGAACTAACTGTCCCAATGATAAACAAGGTTTATTACTATCTTTTGCATTTCAATGTTTAACCTTTTATCCAAACGGGTAAGTTAACATTGGAAGATACGTAGGACAAAAGAACAAACACATAGTTCGGCTTCCATTCTCGGTCTTTTTATCTCTTCACAATGTCTTAAATCAGCATATTCTCCTTCGATGCAGCTGGAGTCCGGATAATAAATTTCTATTCTAAGCTCAGCTTGCTGTCATTTCAATTCCCTACAGGTAAACTATTAATTGCTGCATTTGTTGGCATGTTAAAGAGCTCCAGTTGATCACATGCCGAGCAAACTGGTTGCGAATTTACGCTCCGGGATGACCCACTACTTGTTAATGGCTATTGTATTTATGTATTGTCGGTGGAGCATGATTGAGGAGCAGGGCTGAAATTTTCAATGCAGTAAAACTCCACTGAAAGCTATAACAAAAAGAGATAAATAACAACAAAATTTAATAGGCCATGTTTCTGTCTTATAAAAAATACTTGTTTTGAGATGATCACTGGTTCTTTCATTCAGCTGATAGGCCGTTCAATGGCGGGTTTACTAGGAATTTTGAACTGCTGTGAAAACTGAATCGTTTACTTATAGAATTTCAGCCAGGAAACTGACACCCTCCCCTCCCCCCCCCCCCCAAAAAAAATATACTTTAGCAGAATCCTTTGTAGTTTTTCCAATCGAAAACTTAGACATGACTATAATCAGTTGACATACACACTTATATGGGATTCACGTGCTTAGCTTGTGGCAAACTGATGTTGCAGAAACGATTGTGACCATAAAGCGCAACATTCTGGCGATAAGAAACCATTCATGACAATGAGCTATACAATTTATTCAGGATATCGTTAGCCAAATCAAAAGTGTATTTAAAAAAAGAAACTTGTAAGTATGAAACCTCAGAGTCCATCTGGCTTCACGGGGGGGGGGGGGGGGGGGGGGGGACATATTGAAATAAAAATATCACTTAGAGTGTGTAGAACACATCCCTAGAACAGAAGGTCAATAGCGCGTATAGCCTCCATTGACATTGACACTCAAAGTGACATTTTAACTTCAATATGTTCTCCCTGTGAAACCAGATGGACTCTGAAGTTTAATACTTACAAGCATCTTTTATTTTGCTAAAATACACTTTTGATTTGGCTAACGATATCCTGAATAAATTGTATAGCTTAGTGCCAATAATGTTGATTTCTTATCGCCAGAATGTTGCCCTTTATGATCACAATCGTTTCTGCAACAGTTTGCCAACAATTTGTATACACCAATGATTCTATCGGTCGGTGCAGACTTTCAAGGGGGGTGCTTAACTTTTTTCTTTGTGTATATATTCAGTAAAATACTGTTTTCACCCAATTATCCTTAACCGGCTGTTCTTTTTAAGAATTGTTAATGCAGTGTATTTGTGTGGATTTACTGATTGATTGATTTATATGGTTATTTCCAGGGACATGTGTTAACGGGTGAGTTGATAGCTGTGCTTTTTTAACGGATAGAACCCCACTAAAGAACCGCGCGACCCTCACTGGCATTTTTCAAATCTCTCCTACATCGAATGTGTAATCAAAAGTCTGCCACGGTATTTATTTTGAGGGTCTGTGGGCGATTCGAACCGCCATACAGGAAGGATTTCATTACACTGACATTATATTATAATCCATGCAGCATTAGTGCCAGGCTTGTAACTGCGGGAGTTCCATAATGTCCTTGTCCAAGAACTGGAACTAACTCTGTCAATGTGCAAGCTTTATTACTATCTTTTGTATTTCAAGGTTTAACCTCTCATCCCACCGGGTAAGTTAACATTGGAAGATACGTAGGATAACAGAACAAACACATAGTTCGGCTTCCATTCTCTGTCTTTTTATCTCTTCAAAATATCTTAAATCAGCATATTCTCCCTCAACACAGCTGGAGTCCGGATAATAAATCTCTATTCTAAGCTCAGCTTGCTGTCAATCCATTTCCTTACAGGTAAACTAATAATTGCTGCATTTTTTTGGCATGTTAAAGAGCTCCAGTTGATCACATGCAGAGCAAACTGGTTGAGAATTTACGCTCCGGAATGACCCACTACTTGTTAAAGAACCACTTGCCGCCGTAGCCTGTTTGACATTTGTTAAGAAAACCAATTTACTCGAGCTTACTACAACTAAAACCCTTACGGTTAAACATAGGCCATATTAAACATGTCCAAGTAGGTGTAGAATATATAATTGAAAGTGAAAAACAAACGAAGAATCGAAGCCCAATTACAACAACGATCAATATTGGTTAACTTAAAACGTAAGATTGCCCTCATTTCAGACCAATTTGTCTGCGGGTTACACTCTAAAATTTATCGACAGGCCTCTTACCCGATGGTCATACTGTGTTTCTGATATAAAGTTCTTAAAATTAAACAGTGCCGTTAGATCACTCGCACGACTCAAAACATTAGGGCGTTCCTGTGCATGCTCAAGCTCGGAGTTTGTTTACGCTGCGGGTACCTGATAAATCTAATTTTCAATTTCAAATTAAAATTACTAAATGATGCAAAAACTTTCGATTTTTGGTAAAAATTGAAAGTTCGTACCTCTTCTGTCTAGGACAAATGCAATCTTTCATGTAAACTGTATTGGGGATTATCGCGGAGAGTTTGCCTTTAATAACCATGTATTTATGTGTTGATGGTTTTGCATGTTTATTGTTAATGATAAAAAATTAAAGACATCACCACGTCCTCAGTTGTTTTTTTAACAACACGAGCTTTCGACACCTGTGCCGGTGTCTTCGTGAAGTGTAACATTACATTCAAGTCAACTGTTACACTTGACGAAGACACCGGCACAGGTGTCGAAAGCTCGTGTTGTTAAAAAACAACTGAGGACGTGGTGATGTCTTTAATTTTTTATCATTAGCATGGAACCCACGTTTAAAGAGAGTTTCAAACATTTCTTACATGTTTATTGTTGTTGGAAAGACTACGAATTTCAATTCAGTAAATTCCACCGAAAGCTATAACAGGAAGAGATGAATAGCAACAAAATTTAAAAGAGCATGGTCCGTCTTAGGAAAATTACTTGTGTTGAGATGATCATTGGTTCTTTCGTTCAGCTGATAGGTCGTTCAATGAAGGGTTTACAAGGAATGTTTAATTGCTTTGCAGCTGAATCGTTTACTTATAGAATTTCAGCCAGCTGATTGACAACAAGAATTCTGTCCATTCCCTACACCCTCCCCCCCCCCCCCCCCCCCAAAAAAAAACCTATCCTTTACCAGAATCCTTTGTAGTTTTTTTCAATCGAAAACTTAGACATGACTATAATCAGTTGACATACACAACTGACTTACATACTTTATATGAGATTCACGTGCTTAGCCTGTGGGTAACAATTTGTGTGATTTACTGACGGCCTATGGGAAATTGTTCCCAACGTGCAGTTTTAGAATGAAATATATATTAGAAAAAATGATTAGAAATCAAATTGGTGTCAGTCGTCCTCAGTAAAATACTACGTATGGGAAAATAAAAAACCGGATCTGAAACGAGACTTGTATATTGACATATTCCCCTACGCAAACAATACTATTCGTGCAAACATTGGATATTCCAGTTCCAGGCTCGTCCATTAGGTGCAACCGTTCTCGATTAAAACCTTACGTATGGGCAAAGAAAACCGGAATCTGCAACTGAAGCTGTATTTACACAATACCGGATGAAAGCAATATCAAGGCAAATTCAATGTATTCCCAAGCGCTGAAAGACAGATTGTGTTCATGACCACTGGATGGAAGCCTGGTTGGGGATCGTAGAGTTTGTACCGAAGCTATGTATATACTTTAAGGCCTGCAAGTTTAACCAATATATAAAAAATGGTCGATGTTTTACGTTGTACTCAACATTATTGACTTACAAGGCAACGTTGCTACCCCACTCTGTACCCGATCCCAACCAAAGCAAATAGGGCAATCGAATGAAACCAAATTATTTTTCCTGCATTTTTTTGTTATACACTGTAGGCCTAATCAGATCTATTGATGGGAAGTACTTTATCGATCTGAACAATATCGCTTTAAACAAGTGAGTCTCGAGGCTCAACAACACATTCTAATTGGCACAAAACCATTGAATCTGCTTCAGTTGGAACAACATTCTTACAAACCATTTTAAGGTCCGTTCTCATTGTGCCATTTGTAGTACTGACTTATAGTATGCAATTCAAAGGATGCGTTTTATTGGTTGACAAATCATCTCGGCCAATTAAAAGCGTCTATTTTAATCGCATCCTACAAGACGGTACGACAATTAGCAGAGTGAGAACGGGCCTTTATTTGCTTATTTAGCTTAGCACCGACAACATGAGCACTTACTAGATGTAGCCTCAATATAACCCTACGGTTTATTTCCACAGCAATCAGAAAATGGATTCAATATTACTAGTTATTGGCGAACAGGGACAACAAATCCTTTTCCAACAGACGACAAGAACCAGTGGGATTTGAACATCTAGTTACTTAAATAGCCTCGCTTCAGACATTAAAACGTTTTTTTTCACACTCATGTAGATTAAAGATGACCCCAATGGAATAGCTTACAAGTTAGTTGAGAGTAGGCTACATGCTATAGAGATGGGACATGACATATTAAATATGAAAAGATATGTATCTGTCAAACGTGCCACATAGAGCGGTAATCTTATAACATATTCTATCGGATTGCCATACGGCAAGAACAATAACGGGTTTCATCACGTCTCAATGTTTGCAATCCCGTCAATCAATGGCACATTGAGTACAAAAAAGGATCGCATGAGATTATAATGACTAAGCCTTCAAACATCTGGTTTTAATATGTAATTATTGTTTTTTGTCAATTAAATGCTATTCAAGGGCAAATATTTGTTGAAATCTATTTTGTTTACTTTACCATGTAAATCCCGCAACATTATGATCTGATAAACCCTATAAAAGAAATTGCAATACAACATAACATTATACAGAATGTTGCACAATAAATTGCAGATCTTGTCCTCGGCATACTGCTTGTATGTATAGCGTATCTTATTTTGGCCCAGTTAACTTTCATCTCATAACCTGTTCGATCAGTCATTTAAAACAAGTATAATCCTATGTTTTTTTTAGATATTATACAAGGCCTTCCATCGATGTTAGCCGGTGTTTCTCTCCGTGTCAGGAGGAAACCTGCGTGGAAACTCGTCCATATAGGTCCACTGAATGAAAAAACATACATAATTTAGTTTGAGTTGGATTCCATTCCGCGAGCTATCGATGGAAGACTGTCCGATCGAGGGACTATCACTCGGTGGACTGGGCCCCCAATGCTCTGTTTACTACAGGCAATCTTGTTTTGGTCATATATTCACTTCTATCTTTGGTATACCTACACTGAACCATTCTTGGTCTAGCCCGAAAAATCAGTCTCCGTAGTGCTCAGAATCTAACATACACTCCCTGACGTATGCACCACAGAATATAGAAATAAAGAAAAACACACAGACAAGATTTTTCGGCTATTCTTGGTCCATATCAACCCGCAATGTTTACCTAAGACTTCAAATTTACACCCACTTGAGTTAGATAATAAAATTTCATTTCACAATAAAAGGTTGGAATCATTGGACAATGGACTATGTATTAAATCTCTTTTTTGTTTTTTTGTTTTTACCTCTTTTCAGAACATTTTTTTTTTGTCATTGTAAAACTATGCTGTCTGCGTTAAATACAATAAATGTTTATGCTGTTGTGTGTTAGTGAAGTTAAACTCATTTGGTTTTACCCATCTATTAACCTGTATTAATATGGTAAAAACCGCTACATCACAATTCCCCCATTTAAATCTGTCAATGGCATTTAGAACTTGAAAGGTTTCGATAAGGCGAAGAATTACTTATGGGTAACAACTTCTTGGTTAATTGGGCGACGACGTTTCTTTGTAGTTTTACATCGTTATCAAAGTCAATGTCAATAAAGTAAAAGTCAATAAACCAAGAAGTTGTTAACCTTAAGTAATTCTTCACCTTAAATCCCCCATTACTACTTGCCATAGGTAACTGTCTAAAACAGGGCTTCAATACATTTCGATAGGAATACAAATAGTCGCCATGAAACATTGTTTGGAAACCTCTTGAGCTTAATAAAAACATCCGACATTTCATGTTAAAAAACATAAAGTATCCTGTTGTTAATGACTAAATGGAACTTTTGATGTAACCCGTCCTTGATTCTGCACATAGAGATATTTTCCCTCTCTGTGTCAATAGACCAGTTGTTTCTCTCTATCTCTCTCTGTTTGATTAGACATTTAGCCAAAGACAGGCTTTCAATGCTTAGTTTGAAAAAGGTAGGTCAGATCCTTTCACAGAGCCAAAGCAATAAAAGGAATTTGATATGTCTTCAACGAGTTTCCTTTTTATTTTTAGAAATTTAAATATTATTTTGTTTATATGTTGAGATGAGAAAAAAATTGTCTTGGGATCTAAAATTCAAATGGCCAGACCCATCTAAATTTTATTCTCCGCAAAACGGAATCTTTTTCTGGACGTGAATTCTGTAAATTATTTTTCAATTTGAATATGTGGTGGAGATTAATCGGTTCTTTGTGCTTGGTGATTTATTATTGTATATATTCTGTTCTTAGAACTTCTGTAACGAGACAATACATTACTGTTCTCATTCAGGAGCAGTGAATGATTCTCAAACAGATTTGATCGGTAGGTCAATCACCTGCATATTCTTTCCAGAAAATCGTGACAAAAAATAATATTTCCCTGAAAGAATTGACCGACCAGTTGCTGGGATAAGGAGTGACATTACTTAGCCACCGAGTAAGAACAGCATTATTAGAAGCGCATCCAGAATAAAATATCTTTTTTTTACAATATTGATATTTCTAATAATATTGGCGACAGCGACCTTGTGAGGTATTTTTCTTATTTGAATATCCAAAGACAAGTCAATGGACTTGCATTAGAAATAATAGCATCTCTGGAAACTAGAGATAAAATTGAGTTTAATTAGTTTCTTTCAGAAAGTAAAACAGTATTCTTTTTATTGTTTGGATTTAATTTTCTTGAAAACGCCGGTAGACTCGGGTTCGGTTCCCTTTACGACCGTCATCCGAAATCAGTAGAAGAATTTTGGGCGTTTTTTTTCAAGAAATCCTAAAAATTACGAGACTATTTAAACAACTTGTCATGGGATCTAAAAACCAAACACCACAAACCCATCTCATTTTTCTCATCCTCAAAACGGATGATCTTAACAGACATCAATTGCTCAACTGATATTGCAATATTGCATTTTCAGGGACACTCACTCGGGTTGCTAGTTCAAGGAGATGTTTTGCTGTATAGGGTTAGCTCTTGGAACTTTAACAGTCAAGAAAAGCCATACACTAATTTTCTCATTCAAGAGCAGATAAGGATTCTGTAGCATGAATTCTAAATATATTTTTTTCGCGGTCAACGACCAGGTCTCTAGAAAAAAAAACATGAAAATAGTAATGGTTTCCTTGAACAATTGACGGAACAGTTGCTAGGATGCGAAGCGATATTACTTAGCCACCAACTTAGCCCCCAACAGGACAAAAGTACACTGGAATAAATCTTTATCAGAAGCGAATCTAGTTGGCCGTGTTTCTATTGGATTGTTTATAAGTCAGTGGGTCGCTAACATGGCAAATAAAGGGGGGAAATCTATAAAATAATTTTAGCAGAAGATTTTAATGTCAGTATTGCTTATGGCAACCTTTTGTCGTCGTTTTACAACAAACTCGGAATTTTGGTTAGAGCAAGAAAATAAATTATACAACTCGAGTTTTGGTGAATATAACTCTCAACAAGAGACTCATGACATTGAAAATTAATAGACTCTAATAGTCCCTAGTTAGATGACCTCTGTGGAAACACAGTGCAAGTACAACTGTTATCTCCGTATCAGTTCTTTTCCATTCAAAGTCTTTGTGGCTCACATCATTCATTGAATGGAGACGCCATCAAACTAATATCAGTTAGTCAGCCCATTGAGGATCTTTGTGGCGCACATCATTCATTGAATGGAGACGCCATCAAACTAATATCAGTTATTCAGCCCATTGAGGGCCTTTGTGGCTTAGTCGACAAGAGTTTTTCACGGATAGGTCGTGAGTTTGAATCTCACCAAAGTTTGCATTCCATCGCTCTACTTGTATATGTAATGATAACCATTTACATCACCTATGACTGAGTGCCTCTCCGCGCAAAGAGCATGGGTTCCTTCCCAAATATACCTGGTAACAGTGCAATATAATTATATTGATGTAATAATATTAATTGCGATATTAAACATCTATACACATGAGATCTCGTTTGATAGCCTTTATGACCACATAATCAAACGCTTGCCTCTGAATCTGATTATCTCCTTAACTATTCCTTAGCCTATATCTATGAAGAGGAAGTGTCGGATTAGCCGAGAAATCTTCTCTGTGTGTGTGTTTTTCTACACAGATAGGGTGCAAACGTCAGGGAAAGTATGTTAGATTATCAGCACCGTAGAGGTCGATTGTTCGTGCTATGAGCCAGGATAGTTCTAAATCATTAGGATTAATCACGCAATGTCAAGTTGCCATAGTTGGTGGAGGACGATCCTGTCATGTTCCAAATGTCCCTCATGTTCCAGGGGATTCAGATCCGGACTCAGCGTTGACCATGGAATGTTCTGGAAAAACTGAGTGACATCTCTTGAACGATGGGACCAAGGGTGATCATTCATGAATCGTGAATTAACAATTATCAAAATTTGGAAGACAACTGGAGCGAAAACGTCCTGGGTGTAGCCACCCCATGTCAGATTGTCATGCATGGTTACCAATCCAGCTTACAATCGAACATAACAGATCCACCCCCATATTATACAGTTGGCAGTTAGCCCATAAACTCTACATCTGTCATCTTCCAATATGCAGAAGAAATCTTCTCTCGTCTGACCAGTGGACTCTTCTCCAAGATATCTTTTAATACACTGTTTAGATGCTTTTGATAGCCCTGTCTTAAACAGTGGATTAAAAGCATCTAAAGAACTTGTCTTATTTCGATGAACTATGTCCTAATTCTTAAGATAAGACTGTCTGCACCTCTTTGTTAATATCCCCTAGCCATGCCAGCTAGATCCTGCTGTTCCCCTAATCTGTTTTCTTTATCTGTTTTGTCAACGTGCATATGTAATAATGATAATAAGTTTGTAAATCTGCAAGGCTATTCCTAATGTTGTTATATCACTGCTTAATCTCTTTGTTTTTTACCTGTATATGTACCAATGTTGTTGCTAATGTACCTCACTCCTGATGATGACTGAATAAAAGTCGAAATATTGACTCAATATGAAGTTTCCGTTTTTCGGAATTAAACTACTTGTGTACTACGTTTAATGGTAACATCTGTTCTTTGTAATCAATTCTTTTTAATGGGACATGTGGCTGTATCAACGAAATTACGAAATCTTGAATCACGTAAAAGATACTTAAATACCCAAACGCAAAAATACGTTATTATTTATAATACTGTATTGATGGAGTCTAGATGAAATATCGCAAGCCAAACTGAGTTGGTATTTCAAGGAATGTTTCTACCGGGGTTCTGGATTTGGTGTTACATTGTTGGTGAAAGAAAGTTTTATATGCAAACATTTTCTCGACACAAAAGAAAAACAAACCGTGTGTTATCATAGATAACTGATGGAACATCTGTTTTGCATGTTTTATAAAGCAGTTGCCCAGCCCATTTGAACTGAATGATTGAGTAACACTTTTTGTGAGAATATATATTTCAGATAGATCATTGATGCTCGCTACATATAGTTCAATAATGGTCATTAAAAAGTGTTAAATATACTACAAATTTTAGCTCATCGCTCGTACAGGAATAAACCATTGTAACCTCGGAACAAGGTATTGGTCTCAACTAGCCTTTAAAACATCAGTCGATAAAACCGACTGGTAAGTTCTGCTATATTAACAGTCTTTCTCCAACATATCTAATTCTTTCACTAAGAATAAATTTTTGAGAAACTTATAAACGTATCAATTACAGCATTGACGCTAGAATGAACAAAAAAACAAAAACAAAACAAACAAAATTACAACTTTGTTAAAGTAGTTTTTTGTCACGAGTGAACATTACTCTTTGACAGTCAGATTTTTGGAACAGTTTTTGGTAAATTCTTTGTATCAGTGCATATCCTTATGAAATAACATCCTGTGTTGACTTTCTTTATAGAAACCACTGTTACCGAGATTTGGTATGTGCTAAAGCGGTCGTTGGTGTCATAGAGAGTGGAAATCAATATGACTTATTTGATTCGTCAGACTTACTTAAACGTTCTACTTTACTGAAGGGTACTTGATGGTGTCAGGTTTAAAACAAACCAGCCCAAATTCCTGTTAACGAAATATGTTAAGCTTAAGAACGACGCATTTGTCCCTATTAGAGCTGACAAGCTCTCTCTAAAACATTTTGTCTGCCAAATTATTATCGAATTCTACTAGATCGAAGCCCATTTTCGTTACTTTGCTTTCCTATCACAAGAGTCTTTCAGTCGGTGACTGTCTTGTTAATGTACTCGGATCACATATTCATCACCGTAAAACGTCTGTTCGGCATGGCTGTATTCTCAGTCGTGCTTAATCACGTCTAATTCCGAATTAGGTAACTTTCGAGGGGAATGACTTCCAAATATATCGACAGAAGCTTTCAAACTGGGAAGGGCTTCTGAAAGTCTTTGTAATCGTTCAATAAACTTGACTACACTACCATATGGTCGAATCTCTTGATGGGGGCCTTAAAGTGGCATGAGCTGTCATTTTTTTTTAAATTCTTATTGTCAAAGCTTGACATAGGGTCCGAATTTCGAGTAGATGCCATAACATGAATGAATTGATAGAGCTTAAGTGATATAGGACAGCTCTGATAGGATGTTTAAAATTAAATGGAAGGAATAGATAACAATACGCCGGTTTTTTGTGCGATCTATCCAAAAACATAACAATGTCTTCAACTTAAACGACACACACATTTTTTAATAGCTTACATTGTAAGAATTTAGCTTAACTTTTATTTAACAGACTTTGACCACATTTGACAAATAATATAAGATTTAAAAAAACTAAGATAAAACGCAAATATTTGGCATTTCTTTAAAACTCATAGATGCCTCGCCGCGAGTATCTTAAAAATGTCATGAACACATTCTACACTTCTTGAGTACCCCAGTTTTCTCGATTTTTGTTATTGGTCTTATAGCTTGGTAACTGTTTTACAGAGGATTAGTTTAAATGCCAGCCTCGATATCATTTGGCGGATTTTGTTTGCCCAATTCGTCAGCCTACAGAGAGCATATTTATCCTGTCAGGGATACGAGTCCGTCAACTGACAGGGCTATGATTTTATGTTTTATCGACAATTTGTCCGCGTACAGGAGGTTGTGACAGCTCCCTGTTCATCCTATCAGGGATAATGTGGTCCATTAACTGACACGACAATGATTTTGTCTTCTTTAGTTGTACCGAGATACTATGTTTGATATACTCACACTTGATTGTTTGATCGGTAGAGAGACGTTGACAAACTTAAATTTTTATTGAATATCTAAATATTTAATTTAACCTAGTGTTCCAGGGTAATTTTTGACCCAGCTGTCAAATTTTTATCATAGAAAATGTCTTCGGTGTGTACAGACCTCAAATATTATCAGTATTCTTATTATACTGTTAATCACTTGTTAGTTATTGTGCTAATTTTGACAGTGCAAGCCATTCAAACAATCATAGTGGAGAATATAATTCGTTGACACGCTACATTACTCAAGTATCCAGCCTCCGTGTATCGACATCACTTGCCAGACGACTTCCTCGGACCCTAGGGTAAAACTGAGCGAGAGTGTAAGTTTTAATCGTGGGTTCCGGCATTGGCCAGACTATTGATAGGTCTGTGCCTCAGTCTGCACAGCACCGTGACAGTCCACCATTAACCCTCACAGATATAGATCTGACAGACTGGGTAACCGGACGTCTATATATGATGGCCGAGAAGGGACATCCCGTTATAGATACTCAACCAGGCTAAATCGAAATCTAAGACGCGATGAAAAATATAGCAAGATTTATTTTCGTGTTTTACTTGGTTATGAAATGTGCTCCCTTCCTATGTAAACACGATGGAAACAGGATGAAAAATACTTTTCATTGCGTTTTACTTACTAAACCGCCTACATTTTGATCTCAGAAACACTATGGAAATGAGATGGTAAAGCGATGGTAAATACTTACTTGTATTAAAAAAAAGGCTGCAGGCGTCATTAAATAGACATTTTTAGCAACCACTGAGTGCCTCTCAGAATATTATTCCAACTCTGAGAGAGCGAACCTGTGGGGGTTTTATCGAATTTCTTTTTTCTAAATTGATTTATCTGGTTGAAGACATGGTACCTGAGTATTACAATTTCAATTCAATGTATGCTGACCCAGCAAGGAGGAACAGTAAGTATGCCAAATATATTAGCCTTCCTGACCTTCTATGAAGCTTAATATCTAAATTTATATACTAAAACGTCACCCTATTCAATTGTTGCTAAATGCACATATTTTCAATAATTTTTCTCTTTTGATATCCTTGCTGAGCCTGGTTTGAAGCCAGTGGTCAAGAACGTTTGGTTTCTGATCATGTTACTAATATGCAAAACACGTCGTCAAAGTACAGTTACTAAAGTAATGAGTGGGTGCTTTTCGGTTCGTTTTGCCTGAAGGTCACAATGCACGTAAGTTGCGAGGTGTCATCTCTATAAAAAAGGTCACCGAGCATGCACCGAATCATTCACAATTTGACATGCCACGACTGTCACGCGAGCAGAGAGACCAAGCCTTGGGAAGACTTCATGCTGGCCAGACTGCAAGACCTGGGGCAAACCACTTCAATGTTCATGCCCGAACAATATACCGCCTGCAGCAACGGGTTTAATCCATTGAAAGCACAGCAGACCGTCCTCATAGTGGAACACCGCCTGTAACAACGTTGAGGCAAGATCGACAGATTGTCCGTCAACACCTGCAAAACCGCTTCGCTACAGCTGTGGAAACTGCAAGGACAACCATTGACAATCACCAGAGACCAATCAGCGACGACAGATGATTGTGTTCTAGAAAAAGGCGCGTGGGGAGGTCCCAGTATTATGGTATAGGGTGCTATAGCATTGAATAAAACACTAGGCCCCAGAATGTTGGTCCTGGTAGAGAAAATGTTGTAACAGCTGCCCGCTACATCGATCAGGTGCTGAGACCTTAATCGTACCCTATTTTGCTCGTCTTGGAAATCATGTCTTCCAGCAGGAGAGCCCATACTGCCAGAGCAACGAGAGACTTCCGCCGTCAAAGCAGCATACAGACTCTTAAATGGCCTGCTCTCAGTACAGACTTCAATTCGATAGAACACTTGTGGGACGAGATTCAGAGGAGTCTGGGCCCAAATTCATATCATCTTTATCAACCGTCTCATCCATTCAATGTTCAGACGATGCAACGCCGTAATCAACGCCTATGGTGGCCATATACATTATTGACTTCCAGATCGCACTGTGGCGCCACCTGTTCTCACTTTCACTTGAAATTCGCTAACATTTGTCTGTCAATGATGATGATCAATCATGTCAAATTTGGAATCATTCCGTTGATAAGTGTCTTGTTTACATCTATTTGAAATACACTGATTATCAATATCCAAAAAGGGGTGACTTCTTTTTTACGGTTCAGTATGCGTGCGTAGGTCTGTGTGTGGGGGGATGATCTTTTGTTTGGTTGGTATTTTTGTCACCATGTAACTTTAGATGTTGATTGCGACGTTCAGCACCAACCAACCAATTAATCAATCATTGTCTTACGGCAGCTATTAAAGTAAAAACCATACGTACATGTGTGGGAGATGTTATACGTCTAATACCTTCCTTTATAAAAATATCATGAAAACTAATAACTAAATACGTATAACGTGAGCTCTCATTTTTTAACAATTGGTCATTAAGACAGAGCATTTTATAGAATGGCCAGACTATGGCGACATAAAGAAGGTGCCAACATACAGCCCGCCAAGCTTGACAAGCTGACTCTTTTTAACCGACTGATTTGAACAGGAATGGTGGCAATAAAAAGTATAACTGTATCAACAATAAAAAACAAGGACTAAAAACATAACCGAAAGCGGATCGGTTACACCCTTCTCTTTCTTACAAGAAGATTAAAGGAGGGGAAATCTCTAGAAATACATAGGGATTATCGTCGATAACAACCTTCAAAGTACTTAAAACATTTCACGTCAATTACCTCCAGTGACCCTCAAGCTAATAAAAACAGACAGAAGTATGTCCTTTCAGTGGCTTATCTGTGTAGCCATTTTTTCGTTTTAGGATGACGTGATGTTGGTATAGCTATTTTTAGATCAATAATGACGTATTTTTACCGCTCTCTAATGTATAAAGGTAGATTTAGGTCCAAAAAAACATGGCGACAAACTTGAAGTGGGAAGATTGTCTCCGAATATATAGGTCAGTATGCAACCGCGCGCCATTACTTAGCCAGCCATTGGCTAAATTGCATCACATGACTACTCTATAACGCACTTAAATTTGTATTCAACAATAATTGGATAAAACTAATGAAAAAATGGTGGCGGCCTTGTGAATGGACTAGGGAGCTTATTCTCTATTGTAACGCCACCTTCAAATTTCAATTATTCACTTACGAGGGGATAAAACATACGTTAGACAGTTGTTTTGGACTAAATGAACTCTACTCTTTTCATCTAAACTAGTCTAAAGCTTAGATTTTCTTTCCCTTTAAGTCAATTATAGGACTTTTTATTTCTAAATCAGTCGGAAAAGTAATTTCGAACGCAAGCCTATAATTTATATATATCTAATGTTTCTTTATTCCAACTGAAAAATAGTTCAAGCTAAGACAAATAGACTACAAACTGTATGTAGCTGTCATTTCTTGGTCCTGAAATTTAAATCCAAGCTCATATTTAATTCAGAGTCTCCTGGCATCTTGGCGGCTTAAACGGCTTTCAATGACATTTGGACAAATTACACGTCTGGACTTGACTTGTCTGAGAGAAAACGTAATCACGTATTTCCATAACTTCTGCTGGACTAGAAAGGATAACAACAAAACAAATAGACATGTATTAACTTCTCAGACGGTAGCTTTTGTCTAATGACAAATGGTTAAGAAATATCATTTTCCCACCAGCTTCGTGGTGTTTATGTTTTATAAATTGCTTCAACACTATGTAGGAATAAGTTTCCATGTTTGGTTTATCTAATGTTCTACAAAACGATTTCTATACATTAATATCTATGTTTTGCCAGACAGCCCCAAGAATTGAAAAATACACAAAGTTCTCAGACGAAAACGTATGTCAAATGCCAAATGGTTAAAAAAAATGTAACTATGTACACTAAGAATAAGTTTCATTGTTGGGTTGATTGATGTTTTACGCCGCACTCAAGATTGTTTCACTTATATGAAACAACCTGCGTCTCAACCCTCCAGTGAGACGTCAGGTCTGTTGAAGTTGTCCAGTTGCCTTCCATCGAGGGGCGCGGGTTCGAATCTCATTCAGACTAAATGGATATTTCGGTCGATTGATGTATGTGGAAGAGTTGCCAGGCACTCACCGAAGGTCAGGGGTATCTCCGGACAAATAGCCCGGTTTCCTCTCCCACTAAACCTGGCAACGCCGCCCTATGTAACATTTAGTGCGGCGTAAAATATCACTTAATCAAATAAATTAATTTATTCATGTAATTTATTATTTATCCACACTCAAGATTATGTGAAATTGTATTGCAGCGTTGTCAGAGGGAACCGACCTTTTCACCTGGAGGAAACCCCTGACCTTTGGCATGTATCTTACTCTTCCACATCTGCCATGGCGACTGAGTCAAAACTCCAATCAGAATTTTTAAAACAAACATTTGGGACAGAGTGACCCGTGTCCCATGATGAAAAGCCTGTGCCAGACTGTGGGTCTATCACTCCGCTGACTTACCCCCCCCCCCCCCCCCCACCCACCCACTCCCCTCAAAGAATGTTTAGTGGATGTTATCTTAACTAGCTACGGAATGTTTACAAGACTTCTAACTAGGAGAAAATTAGTTCGGTTCCCGTAATGGCATAGAAAATCAATGATTTTCGTTTTCAAAGAATTAATTGTTTACATGGTACCGAAAATCAATATTGACTCCATAAGAGACAAGCCAAGTTGAACATCCCCACTAAGTACGGGGGATTTATTTCTTGGACCATTTTAATCAATATAATCCCTCCAATTCCTTCGAGATTATTCTCAAAACGATTTTGATGTAATGTGACCTCACAATAGAGATGTTCTCGTCTGTTTCATTTTCTTCAGAATAAAAAAGGTCTTAAGACGATTGAGGTAAGAACATACTACAAAAAGAAGCCAAACACACGTATCGTGTGTTTTAGTGATCATAAATATAAAAATGCGTTCCACCGAGACCACGTTTAGATGCATTTAATTTTGACGTTATGAAAGTAATACGAATAAAACTGTTCAATATAGGTCATTTTTAGATAATTAAAAGGTTGGTATGGAGAATATAGAAATCGGATTGTTTTGTACGTTTCCAAGGATATATGTATGATCTGTGGATATAATGGCATATGTTTACATTAGTTAAACCACATTGATTGATTCTTGTTTTACAACACATTCAAGATTATTTCGTTTGTATAGCGGGGTTGTCAGGTTTTGTGGTGATGAGTGATCCTTGTTCGGAGAAAATATCAACCCTCTGAGGCTACCTGACAATTCTTACACGTAATAACCAGAGTGTTTTGTGTCCAATTAGTATGGATTATAATTTGCTCTGCAGCAAGGATCGTCAGTCCATGTATTTCTTATGTTGTATCTTTAGTAAGTTCAGAATATTCAAACTGGCAGCGTTGCCCGTTTTCAGGTTTTATTTGAAGTGGAATTCGATTGTGTCTCTTTTGAATTAGCCAGAATTGTTTGAACGAAATCCCCTTTTAAAATCGATTTATGATTCAAATTATATAAAGACGACCACCAGAGATAATAAGGTGGGCAACGTTGAACATAGATCCAAATTTAAGTCGTATAAGAGATCGTAAGAAGTTTCACGTTTGAGAAAAATATATGTTGCACCGCGTGACAAAAAGTACTCTCTGTTCTGCACAGGTGCGATTGCTAAATGTCATTTTAAAGAAATGGCTGAAATTCAAACTCTGAAGCAAGAGCTGATTCAATAAGGCGAAAGGACCAAACTAATTTGTCTAGACCTATCACGTAGGGTGTTATTTTAATTAGGATTTACACAAAAAAAGTCCAAATGTGCTGCAGATGGAAGGGGCAAAGCTACACAATTCGGGACACAAGTAAATGAAACTTTATCAAAATCTATCAAGAAGTATCTTAAATTCACGACCACAAACTTTGAATTAATAAAATGGCCTATAGACAAACGAAGATAAGACGAAATTGCAAAGCCGCCATATATATTGATTGTGGCATAAAACATCAATAAATCAATTGCAAGATGTTTATTCTGTGGAAGCACGATTCAATATAAAGGCATTTAATTTTAAAATTACAAATAATTTTTTACTATATTTATTAAGATTACACCTTTAATGTTATTCAAAAAACTTTGTCCTTTTTTTCAGTTATCATCACTCTTGTTGATAAATGAAGTCGGAAGTATTGAGACAGTATGAAGTGTTCGATTTTTGGAATCACACTAATGGTGTACATTAGACTTATCAGTGGAACTTTTGTATTGTTATGGTTATCTCATAGAAAATAAAAAGACATCATGGATTAAAATGAATTCTAGATATTGTATATAATATAGCAAGATAAAAGATGCCTTATCAATAATTCTAGTGACATGCCGTATCCTCAATTGTTAAGCTGTTTGTACATCCATTAGTACTAATTGTCTATTGATTATCCTCGCTCTACATTCATCATAAGAGAAAACAACCTTTTCTTAAGTTCCTTTAAATGTAGAGCGATTCTCAAGCATGAACACACTCGAATGTATTGAACATTCTGTAGTGCCTGTTCGATGTCGGATTATAATTTGGTCGATTCACCACCAGAAATATCTCAGTCTGTGTACATAAAGAGCTCGCCTCACTGGTTCTAATCCGTTTTAATTGATTGATTGATTTTTACCCGGCGCTCAAGATTATTTCAGTGATATGGCGGCGTTGCCAGGTTTAGTGGGGGAGGAAACCGGCTGCATTGCCCGGAGGATACCCTCAACCGTCGGCGAGTACCTGGCAACTCTTCCACATCCGTTTTAAGCTGGGAGCATTGTATTCATTATTACCGAAAAAAACATGTCCGTTTTTGGAAGTAGTTATCATAGACAACTGAGAAGCTAGACTTTGGTCAAAGTGACGTTTCTACCAAAACATCGCTGGGCGAAAAAAGAACACATGTCCGTTTCTGGAAGTAAGTATCATAGGCAACTGAACATTTTCTACCAAAACATCACTGTGCATAAAGTTCTGCAATAGAGTTTAGCCCGATACCTCAGTGGCATTTAATGAGATTATTGTTATATTGAAAATGGAACAAGAGATGTAACAAAATGAATCAAATGCGTAACCGAAAACGTTGCATATGTTGGAGTTATTCAAATTCCCAAATGATCCATGAATTAAACTAATGGCGTTAAAGTAGAATCTGGCTAACGGAATTGTATTTCTTCAATGTCTCATAAAAACAGATTTATTGATTGATGTTTTACCGCACACTGAAGATTATTTTACCTATATGGCTGCGTTGCCAGGTTTAGTGGGGTAACAATCCGTGCTCTTTGTCGGGAGGAAACCCCTGACCTTCGGTGAGAACCTGACAACTCGAAGAAATAGAAACACCAATGGAGATTGTTACATATTCTAATCTAGTGCACCTTTTTTCATTCGTTTGACGTAATATGGATAAGAAAAACAGAGAACCATTATCTCAGAGAATAACGTAACATGCAGGTTTTTACTATTGTATACAAAATGAAAGGGGTATATGATCGGTCAACTGTTTTCAGCAACGCACAGGCGTCATTTATTTCTTAAATAAAGAAATGAATATCCAGTAGTTCCACTAATTAGTTTAACGTAGTACACAAGTAGTGTTTTTTCAGAAAAACGAAAACTTCATATTGACTCAATTTGACTCGTTTTTCGGAATAACACTACTTGTGTACTAAGAAATGAATACGTATACTTTATTTTGTTATTTACAATTTTACAATATTTCATGAAAGCCAAATGTGTATAAGAAAAATCTCACATGCCTCTAAAAATGCAGAAAAAACATCGCATTTTGAATTTGAATATCAGGTCAGCCGCCTTTTGTGCCTTTAAGTTCCCTTAATTTATGATCGGGTTGTTCAATGAAACTACTCGCCAAAAAAACGATATTAAACAAGTATGCATTAAACATTCATAATCTGTTAAAATGTAAGCTTTCAAGCAATTATCAATCAAAAGGAGCTTGGGTGTGGGAGAGCTGCCAGGTACTCGCCGAAGGTCGGGGGTTTCCTTCGGTCAATGAGCCCGGTTTCCTTCCCCACTAAACCTGGGAACGCCGCCATATAAGTGAAATAGTCTTGAGTGTGTCGTACAACATCAATCAATGATTCAATCAATCCTTAGTGCACATGTTTAATAGATCGATGCGATAAGCACCACCAATACAGTTTAGCAAATCCATTAGAAATTAATTTATAAATTGTGATGTTTGTTCTACTTTCTCTTTAAAAACAACTCTTCGCCTATATTAGTTCCGTCAATACTGTCTGTGGTATTCTCAAGCACGAGGACGCGTCTAAAGACACTTGTGGAATATACTTCATTGTTCCCCTGTCTTCTGATTATAATCGTTGGGATCGATTCAATAACATAATAAACCCTTAAGGTCTTAGTAAAAATAAAGTTCGCCTATCTCAGCTGAGGGGTTGTATTTATCTTTGATAAAAGGGAAACATATTAAGGACATATCTAAACTGTGGGTTATATTTATCTTTGATAAAAAGGAAACAAATTAAGGACATATCTAAACTGTGGGTTTTATGTATCTTTGATAAAAGGGAAACAAATTAAGGACATATCTAAACTGTGGGTTTTGTGTATCTTTGATAAAAGGGAAACAAATTAAGGACATATCTGGACTGTGGGTTTTATGTATCTTTGATAAAAGGGAAACAAATTAAGGACATATCTGGACTGTGGGTTTTATGTATCTTTGATAAAAGGGAAACAAATTAAAGACATATCTAAACTGTGGGTTTTATGTATCTTTGATAAAAGGGAAACAAATTAAGGACATATCTAAACTGTGGGTTTTATGTATCTTTGATAAAAGGGAAACAAATTAAGGACATATCTAAACTGTGGGTTTTATGTATCTTTGATAAAAGGGAAACAAATTAAGGACATATCTAAACTGTGGGTTTTATGTATCTTTGATAAAAGGGAAACAAATTAAGGACATATCTAAACTGTGGGTTTTATGTATCTTTGATAAAAGGGAAACAAATTAAGGACATATCTAAACTGTGGGTTTTATGTATCTTTGATAAAAGGGAAACAAATTAAGGACATATCTAAACTGTGGGTTTTATGTATCTTTGATAAAAGGGAAACAGATGAATGACATATCTAAACTGTGGGTTTTATTTATCTTTGATAAAAGGGAAACGGATGAATGACATATCTAAACTGTGGGTTTTATGTATCTTTGATAAAAGGGAAACAGATGAATGACATATCTAAACTGTGGGTTTTATTTATCTTTGATAAAAGGGAAACGGATGAATGACATATCTAAACTGTGGGTTTCATTTATCTTTGATAAAAGGAAAACAGATTAATGACATATCTAAACTGTGGGTTTTATTTATCTTTGATAAAAGGGAAACGGATGAATGACATATCTAAACTGTGGGTTTTATTTATCTTTGATAAAAGGAAAACAGATGAATGACATATCTAAACTGTGGGTTTTATTTATCTTTGATAAAAGGGAAACAGATTAATGACATATCTAAACTGTGGGTTTTATTTATCTTTGATAAAAGGAAAACAGATTAATGACATATCTAAACTGTGGGTTTTATTTATCTTTGATAAAAGGGAAACAGATTAATGACATATCTAAACTGTGGGTTTTATTTATCTTCGCTAAAAGGGAAACAGATGAATGACATATCTAAACTGTGGGTTTTATTTATCTTTGATAAAAGGGAAACAGATTAATGACATATCTAAACTGTGGGTTTTATTTATCTTTGATAAAAGGAAAACAGATGAATGACATATCTAAACTGTGGGTTTTATTTATCTTTGATAAAAGGGAAACAGATTAATGACATATCTAAACTGTGGGTTTTATTTATCTTTGATAAAAGGGAAACAGATTAAGGACATATCTAAACTGTGGGTTTTATGTATCTTTGATAAAAGGGAAACAAATTAAGGACATATCTAAACTGTGGGTATTATTTATCTTTGATAAAAGGGAAACAGATTAACGACATCTCTAAACTGTGGGTTTTATTTATCTTTGATAAAAGGGAAACAGATTAACGACATCTCTAAACTGTGGGTTTTATTTATCTTTGATAAAAGGGAAACAGATTAACGACATATCTAAACTGTGGGTTTTATTTATCTTTGATAAAATGAAAACAGATTAACGACATATCTAAACTGTGGGTTTTATTTATCTTTGATAAAAGGGAAACAGATTAATGACATATCTAAACTGTGGGTTTTATTTATCTTTGATAAAAGGAAAACAGATTAATGACATATCTAAACTGTGGGTTTTATTTATCTTTGATAAAAGGGAAACAGATTAATGACATATCTAAACTGTGGGTTTTATTTATCTTCGCTAAAAGGGAAACAGATGAATGACATATCTAAACTGTGGGTTTTATTTATCTTTGATAAAAGGGAAACAGATTAATGACATATCTAAACTGTGGGTTTTATTTATCTTTGATAAAAGGGAAACAGATTAATGACATATCTAAACTGTGGGTTTTATGTATCTTTGATAAAAGGGAAACAAATTAAGGACATATCTAAACTGTGGGTTTTATTTATCTTTGATAAAAGGGAAACAGATTAACGACATCTCTAAACTGTGGGTTTTATTTATCTTTGATAAAAGGGAAACAGATTAACGACATCTCTAAACTGTGGGTTTTATTTATCTTTGATAAAAGGGAAACAGATTAACGACATATCTAAACTGTGGGTTTTATTTATCTTTGATAAAATGAAAACAGATTAACGACATATCTAAACTGTGGGTTTTATTTATCTTTGATAAAAGGGAAACAGATTAATGACATATCTAAACTGTGGGTTTTATTTATCTTCGCTAAAAGGGAAACAGATTAATGACATGTCAAAATGATATCAAAAATAAAAATAGATTGTCCAAACTTAATCGTTGTCGGTGGTTTTGGGTTTGAAGATGTAGACGGGAATTAAACTCACATTTTCTAACTGATCTCGAGTTTTTATAATTTAGTTCTGAAGATAAAATACTCAATATCCTTAAAATAATTTTTTTGGAGGGGGGAAACGATTATTATGTTCAATCTAAATATGCCCCGAGGTTTAATATGGCTTAGACGGTTTCCAATTTAAAATAGTAATCTAAATATGCCTCATGGACGAACATTAACTCATAAGGCCTCATTGAATTTTCGGAAAATAGCTATCGGGAATTCCTAACTCTTATTAAAACTGTAGCATGATCACATGCCAAGCAAAAGAAAACAAACTGGTGTACAACATTAAAAGAATTCTAGCCAACTTGTGTTTCCCCTATACTGATGAACTTCGATTCCTCCATGAAATGTGCTTGTGGCCTGTCCGACCTATATGGTACAGCTGTAGAGCTGTGCATTGTCTTCTGTATAGATTTACAGCTTATTTGCGAATTTTAATATCATTTGTAAGAATTTTGTATAAAACATGTTAAGACTATTTTGCCGCCTGCGACGTTAACAAATGCAAGACGTACTTTATGATATATAATATGAGACAGTCTTGGCTTAATAAATTGTTCTCGTGTCTGTTGATCAAATGGTTCTTCAATTATATATCCCGCTTAACAGAAAGTTTACGATCATAGTCTAGTCATTATGAAATCAATTGTGCAGATAAAGTTGAAATTTGATACTTTTCATCTAATATAAAATCTCCTTAAGACCGTGTAAATAATCCGACCTGGATAGCAACAATATATTATATGGTTACGGTGAGAGTGAATATCAAACGATTTCAAAGCTTAGATCATATAGTATTAAACCTTCAGGAATAGACCGCTCAAAATCATGGTCGTGGAGAATCATGGTCGTGGAGGCGTGGAGTGTGGTTGGTGAGAGGAAGGCGTCCCGACGCGCTCCATTCCTTTTACCGGCCAAATTTTGTTTTAATCGACAGATACTGTTTTTCTATCTGCTTTCTGAGTTTCCTGTCCTAATTTACCACCAGATCTCTTTAAAACACATGTAAACAGTAAAACATTTTCTCCGCTCTGAAAAAAAGTTATTTCCTGATATGTTCTCGTAAATAATATAAAAACCAAGAACACAACAACATAAACAAGCTTTATTGTCCCATAAACATCGATTTACTTAAGTAAGCCACCACAAAACATTTTTAGAGAGCCCATGTGAGAACTAAACAATGTCAAGACTAATCCTACATATTCCCAGAACCTAACGAATAAACGTTGATGGAGACAAGGGCAGTTTTTGTAATGCTCAGGTGCATTGTCTTCAACCAGATAAATCAAACTATAAAAAAGAAATCCGATAGACTTAAAAAACCCCACAAGTAGAATTAAGTTCGCTATCTCAGAATTAGAATGATATTCCGAAGAAGCACTCAATGGTTGCTAAAGATGTCTATTTTAATGAAGCATGCAGCCTTTTTTAATACATGACTATTAAAGGATCACCTCACCTCCCTCTACGCCGCACACTGATGACCCAGCGATATTAACATGTATACATATGATTTCTCCAGGCTTCTTGCGCAGAATCTCAGAAGCATCTGATAAAACTGGTTTATGGCCGAGTGGGTTTACAGACGTGTATCCGTGACAGGGACAATGACCTGGTGTCACGGCTCTCTGCAGGCTGACATACAGATACATCGATATATGTCAATTGATGCTGGTAAATCTTTCAAATCTTTCAATGGCATTTAGAAGTTGGAAGGTTACAATAAGGTCAAGAATTACTTATGGATAACAACTTCTTGGTTTATTGGGTGACGACGTTTCGATGTAGTTCTTACATCGTTATCAAAGTCAATGATTGACTTTGATAACGATGTAAGAACTACATCGAAACGTCGTCACCCAATAAACCAAGAAGTTGTTATCCATAAGTAATTATTGACCTTATTGATGCTGGTAAAACCGGGCAAGGTTTTAAACTCGAGAGAGAGAGAGAGTTCTTGTGCTACATGGCCGGCAACACAGATATAGTTATCATCCGTCGACAAACCTATGTGGTTAATATGATTGTTGGACAAAATATATAATACAAACGAATATATTTAGTTAAATTAAATCGTTACCGACAGGCTATGGTCTAGCAGTTACATAAGCAATTTTGTTTTTCTATGTTATCTCAAATTCACTCCGGGCTTCAAAAACTCTACAGTACTTTCCATAAGTAGTACATATAGACATCCGGTTACCCAGTCTGTCAGATCTCTATCTGTGATGGGTTAATGGTGGACTGTCACGGGGCTGTGCAGACTGAGGCCCAAACCTATCAATAGTCTGGCCAACCTTCCTTAAAATCTAATTTTTTTGGGGGAAACGATTATTATCTTCGACCTAAATATGCTCCGAGGTTTTATATGGCTTACACTGTAAGAGTAATCTAAATATGTCTCACGGACGAACATTAACTTGACTTTTCGGAAACAGTTATCGGGAATTCCTAGATCTTGTTATCACTGTAGCATGATTACATTTTGAACGCATATCAAGAAATTTTTTTTAAAAAGCTGGTGTACAGCATTAAAAGAATTCTAGCCAACTTGTGTTTCCTGTATATTGTTGAGAGGGGAAGTTTTAATTGTTGGTTCCAACGACAGCCGACTAATGATAGGTCTGTGCCTCAGTCTGCACAGCACCGTGACAGTCCATCATTAACCCATCACAGATATAGATCTGACAGACTGGGTAACCAGACGTCTATATGTACTACTTGGCCTGTCCGACTTACATAGTAGAACTGTAGAGCTGTACATTGTCTTCTGTATAGATTTACAGTTTATTTACGAATTTTAATATCATTTGTAAGAATTTTGTATAAAACATGTTAAGACTATTTAGCCTGCCTGCGACGTTAACAAATGCAAGACGTAATTTATGATATGAGACACTCTTGGCTTCATTAATTGTTCTCTTGTCTGTTGATCAAATGGCTCTTCAATTATATATCCCGCTTAACAGAAAGGTTACCATCATAGTCTAGTCATTATGAAATCAATTGTGCAGATAAAGTTGAAATTTGATACTTTTCATCTAATATAAAATCGTCTTAAGACCGTGTAAACAATCCGAACTGGATAGCAACAAAACAGATATGATATGGTTACGGTGAGACCCAAGTGAATATCAAACGATTTCAAAGCTTAGACGATATATTATTGAACAGTCAGGAAAAGACACCTCATAATCACAAATTCTCCTGTGAATAAAGTCGTCGCTTTACAGTTCCCTGTGTTCGGCGTACGCCGAATGCATAACAGTTCCCTGTGTTCGGCGTACGCCGAATGCATAACAGTTTCTTGTGTTCGGCGTACGCCGAAAGCATAATCGAACTCGATCTTAAAGTGGCGTGGAATGTGGTGAGAGGCGGCCGTTCCAACGCGCTCCATTCCTTTAACCGGCCAATATTTGTTTTAATCGAATAATACTGTTTTTCTATCTGCTTTCTGAGTTTCCTGTCCTAATTTACGACCAGGGCCCAGTTTTACGAAGCCTCCTTAAGCAGGGGACACACGTGCGGATTTTTTCGCATGATCGCGGCGATAATATCCGCATCGAAATACGCGGCGGACAAATTCGCAACGGCACCGAGAGGACACACGGTTGCGATTATCGCACAGAGCAGCCTTGATACTGACGGTCACGTGATCTAAAGATGGCGGCGTCCAGTAAGCTGAAGTTTGCAGCCGCTGCTGCTCTATTTATTGTTAAAAAAACGCCAGCGTCGCAGATTGCGGTGGAAAAATAGACGACACTGGACAAAACCATGTATACTACGGCGATACAAACACTGAAACAGTCAATTTATGTTAATTTGATAAAAAAAATTGTCTACTGAAGACACGGGATTTCACAAAATATATGAGATTATATCCTGTATCGATATATGCTCAATATCGTGTTGAACAAAGACGGCTTTTCCTACCATAACAGCACGAGTTCGACTTCTTTTTCACTAATCCACGTTGTACCTGTATTCATATTTGCGGTCGCTGACATTTTGCAAGATCACATGATCTGGATCTCGACGGTTATTGGCTGCTTGACAGAGTCGTCCGCAGCGAATATCGCACGGAGAGGACACACGGAGCGATTTTATCCACGGCGGAAAAAATCGCTGCGGAAATATTTAACATGTTTGATCGGTCCGAATTTTGATGCGGAAAAATCCGCGGCGAATTTCGCACGTTGAGGAGAGGACACACGTATGCGAATATCGGTGCGATTGCAAAATACGCCGCGGTCATGCGGTAAAATTCGCACGTGTCCCCTGCTTTAGTTAAGGTGATCTTAGTGGACAAGGACAACCCTTAAGGGAAATTTTAAGATGGACCTACGCCACTTTTACGAAACCTTCTTAACCCCATCTTAAGATTCCCCCCTTAGCGATAACTTAAGAGGGAACTCTCCTTAAGTCTCCATAATTTTCTCCGCTCTGTAAAAAAAGTTATTTGCTGATATGTTCTCGAAAGTAATATAAAAACCAAAAACACAACAACAAAAACAAGCTTTATCGTCCCATAAACATCGATATACTTAAGTAAGCCACCACAAAACATTTTCACAGAGCCCATGTGAGAAGTAAACAATGTCCTGACTAATCCTACATATCCCCAGAAGCTTAAGAATAAACTTTGATGAAGACAATGGCAGTTTTTGTAATGCTCAGGTGCATTGTCTTCAACCAGATAAATCAATCTATAAAAAAGAAATCCGATAGACTTAAAGCCCCCCACAAGTAGAATTAAGTTCGCTATCTCAGAATTAGAATGATATTCCGAAGAAGCACTCAATGGTTGCTAAAGATGTCTATTTTAATGAAGCATGCAGCCTTTTTTAATACATGACTATTAAAGGATCACCTCACCTCCCTCTACGCCGCACACTGATGACCCAGCGATATTAACATGTGTGCATAGAATTTCTCCCGGCTTCTTGTGTAGAATCTCTGAAGCATCTGATAAAACTGGTTTATGGCCGAGTGGGTTGACAGACGTGTATCCGTGACAGGGACAATGACCTGGTGTCACGGCTCTCTGCAGGCTGACATACAGATACATCGATATATGTCAATTGATGCTGGTAAATCTTTCAAATCTTTCAATGGCATTAAGAAGTTGGAAGGTTACAATAAGGTCAAGAATTACTTATGGATAACAACTTCTTGGTTTATTGGGTGACGACGTTTCGATGTAGTTCTTACATCGTTATCAAAGTCAATGATTGACTTTGATAACGATGTAAGAACTACATCGAAACGTCGTCACCCAATAAACCAAGAAGTTGTTATCCATAAGTAATTATTGACCTTATTGATGCTGGTAAAACCGGACAAGGTTTTAAACTCGAGAGAGAGAGAGTTCTTGTGCTACATGGCCGGCAACACAGATATAGTTATCATCCGTCGACAAACCTATGTGGTTAATATGATTGTTGGACAAAATATATAATACAAACGAATATATTTAGTTAAATTAAATCGTTACCGACAGGCTATGGTCTAGCAGTTACATAAGCAATTTTGTTTTTCTATGTTATCTCAAATTCACTCCGGGCTTCAAAAACTCTACAGTACTTTCCATAAGTAGTAGATATAGACATCCGGTTACCCAGTCTGTCAGATCTCTATCTGTGATGGGTTAATGGTGGACTGTCACGGGGCTGTGCAGACTGAGGCCCAAACCTATCAATAGTCTGGCCAACCTTCCTTAAAATCTAATTTTTTGGGGGGAAACGATTATTATCTTCGACCTAAATATGCTCCGAGGTTTTATATGGCTTACACTGTAAGAGTAATCTAAATATGTCTCACGGACGAACATTAACTTGACTTTTCGGAAACAGTTATCGGGAATTCCTACATCTTGTTATCACTGTAGCATGATTACATTTTGAACGCATATCAAGAAATTTTTTTTAAAAAGCTGGTGTACAGCATTAAAAGAATTCTAGCCAACTTGTGTTTCCTGTATATTGTTGAGAGGGGAAGTTTTAATTGTTGGTTCCAACGACAGCCGACTAATGATAGGTCTGTGCCTCAGTCTGCACAGCACCGTGACAGTCCATCATTAACCCATCACAGATAGAGATCTGACAGACTGGGTAACCGGACGTCTATATGTACTACTTGGCCTGTCCGACTTACATGGTAGAACTGTAGAGCTGTACATTGTCTTCTGTATAGATTTACAGCTTATTTACGAATTTTAATATCATTTGTAAGAATTTTGTATAAAACATGTTAAGACTATTTAGCCTGCCTGCGACGTTAACAAATGCAAGACGTAATTTATGATATGAGACACTCTTGGCTTCATTAATTGTTCTCTTGTCTGTTGATCAAATGGCTCTTCAATTATATATCCCGCTTAACAGAAAGGTTACCATCATAGTCTAGTCATTATGAAATCAATTGTGCAGATAAAGTTGAAATTTGATACTTTTCATCTAATATAAAATCGTCTTAAGACCGTGTAAACAATCCGAACTGGATAGCAACAAAACAGATATGATATGGTTACGGTGAGACCCAAGTGAATATCAAACGATTTCAAAGCTTAGACGATATATTATTGAACAGTCAGGAAAAGACACCTCATAATCACAAATTCTCCTGTGAATAAAGTCGTCGCTTTACAGTTCCCTGTGTTCGGCGTACGCCGAATGCATAACAGTTCCCTGTGTTCGGCGTACGCCGAATGCATAACAGTTTCTTGTGTTCGGCGTACGCCGAAAGCATAATCGAACTCGATCTTAAAGTGGCGTGGAATGTGGTGAGAGGCGGCCGTTCCAACGCGCTCCATTCCTTTAACCGGCCAATATTTGTTTTAATCGAATAATACTGTTTTTCTATCTGCTTTCTGAGTTTCCTGTCCTAATTTACGACCAGGGCCCAGTTTTACGAAGCCTCCTTAAGCAGGGGACACACGTGCGGATTTTTTCGCATGATCGCGGCGATAATATCCGCATCGAAATACGCGGCGGACAAATTCGCAACGGCACCGAGAGGACACACGGTTGCGATTATCGCACAGAGCAGCCTTGATACTGACGGTCACGTGATCTAAAGATGGCGGCGTCCAGTAAGCTGAAGTTTGCAGCCGCTGCTGCTCTATTTATTGTTAAAAAAACGCCAGCGTCGCAGATTGCGGTGGAAAAATAGACGACACTGGACAAAACCATGTATACTACGGCGATACAAACACTGAAACAGTCAATTTATGTTAATTTGATAAAAAAAATTGTCTACTGAAGACACGGGATTTCACAAAATATATGAGATTATATCCTGTATCGATATATGCTCAATATCGTGTTGAACAAACACGGCTTTTCCGACCATAACAGCACGAGTTCGACTTCTTTTTCACTAATCCACGTTGTACCTGTATTCATATTTGCGGTCGCTGACATTTTGCAAGATCACATGATCTGGATCTCGGCGGTTATTGGCTGCTTGACAGAGTCGTCCGCAGCGAATATCGCACGGAGAGGACACACGGAGCGATTTTATCCACGGCGGAAAAAATCGCTGCGGAAATATTTAACATGTTTGATCGGTCCGAATTTTGATGCGGAAAAATCCGCGGCGAATTTCGCACGTTGAGGAGAGGACACACGTATGCGAATATCGGTGCGATTGCAAATTGCAAAATACGCCGCGGTCATGCGGTAAAATTCGCACGTGTCCCCTGCTTTAGTTAAGGTGATTTTAGTGGACAAGGACAACCCTTAAGGGAAATTTTAAGATGGACCTACGCCACTTTTACGAAACCTTCTTAACCCCATCTTAAGATTCCCCCCTTAGCGATAACTTAAGAGGGAACTCTCCTTAAGTCTCCATAATTTTCTCCGCTCTGTAAAAAAAGTTATTTGCTGATATGTTCTCGAAAGTAATATAAAAACCAAAAACACAACAACAAAAACAAGCTTTATCGTCCCATAAACATCGATATACTTAAGTAAGCCACCACAAAACATTTTCACAGAGCCCATGTGAGAAGTAAACAATGTCCTGACTAATCCTACATATCCCCAGAAGCTTAAGAATAAACTTTGATGAAGACAATGGCAGTTTTTGTAATGCTCAGGTGCATTGTCTTCAACCAGATAAATCAATCTATAAAAAAGAAATCCGATAGACTTAAAGCCCCCCACAAGTAGAATTAAGTTCGCTATCTCAGAATTAGAATGATATTCCGAAGAAGCACTCAATGGTTGCTAAAGATGTCTATTTTAATGAAGCATGCAGCCTTTTTTAATACATGACTATTAAAGGATCCCCCACCCTCTACGCCGCACACTGATGACACAGGGATATTAACATGTATGCATAGAATTTCTCCCGGCTTCTTGTGTAGAATCTCAACAGCCTCTGATAAAACTGGTTTATGGCCGAGTGGGTTGTCAGACGTTTATCCGTGACAGGGACAATGACCAGGTGTCACAGCTCTCTGCAGGCTGACATACAGATACATCGATATATGTCAATTGATGCTGGTAAATCTTTCAAATCTTTCAATGGCATTTAGAAGTTGGAAGGTTACAATAAGGTCAAGAATTACTTATGGATAACAACTTCTTGGTTTATTGGGTGACGACGTTTCGATGTAGTTCTTACATCGTTATCAAAGTCAATGATTGACTTTGATAACGATGTAAGAACTACATCGAAGCGTCGTCACCCAATAAACCAAGAAGTTGTTATCCATAAGTAATTATTGACCTTATTGATGCTGGTAAAACCGGGCAAGGTTTTAAACTCGAGAGAGAGAGAGTTCTTGTGCTACATGGCCGGCAACACAGATATAGTTAACATCCGTCGACAAACCTATGTGGTTAATATGATTGTTGGACAAAATATATAATACAAACGAATATATTTAGTTAAATTAAATCGTTACCGACAGGCTATGGTCTAGCAGTTACATAAACAATTTTGTTTTTCTATGTTATCTCAAATTCACTCCGGGCTTCAAAAACTCTACAGTACTTTCCATAAGTAGTACAAGAAGTAGTACAAGAGTAATCTAAATATGTCTCACGGACGAACATTAACTTGACTTTTCGGAAACAGTTATCGGGAATTCCTAGATCTTGTTATCACTGTAGCATGATTACATTTTGAACGCATATCAAGAAATTTTTTTTAAAAAGCTGGTGTACAGCATTAAAAGAATTCTAGCCAACTTGTGTTTCCTGTATATTGTTGAGAGGGGAAGTTTTAATTGTTGGTTCCAACGACAGCCGACTAATGATAGGTCTGTGCCTCAGTCTGCACAGCACCGTGACAGTCCATCATTAACCCATCACAGATATAGATCTGACAGACTGGGTAACCGGACGTCTATATGTACTACTTGGCCTGTCCGACTTACATGGTAGAACTGTAGAGCTGTACATTGTCTTCTGTATAGATTTACAGCTTATTTACGAATTTTAATATCATTTGCAAGAATTTTGTATAAAACATGACTATTTAGCCCGCCTGCGACGTTAACAAATGCAAGACGTAATTTATGATATGAGACACTCTTGGCTTCATTAATTGTTCTCTTGTCTGTTGATCAAATGGCTCTTCAATTATATATCCCGCTTAACAGAAAGGTTACCATCATAGTCTAGTCATTATGAAATCAATTGTGCAGATAAAGTTGAAATTTGATACTTTTCATCTAATATAAAATCGTCTTAAGACCGTGTAAACAATCCGAACTGGATAGCAACAAAACAGATATGATATGGTTACGGTGAGACCCAAGTGAATATCAAACGATTTCAAAGCTTAGACGATATATTATTGAACAGTCAGGAAAAGACACCTCATAATCACAAATTCTCCTGTGAATAAAGTCGTCGCTTTACAGTTCCCTGTGTTCGGCGTACGCCGAATGCATAACAGTTTCCTGTGTTCGGCGTACGCCGAATGCATAACAGTTCCTTGTGTTCGGCGTACGCCGAAAGCATAATCGAACTCTATCTTAAAGTGGCGTGGAATGTGGTGAGAGGCGGCCGTTCCAACGCGCTCCATTCCTTTAACCGGCCAATATTTGTTTTAATCGAATAATACTGTTTTTCTATCTGCTTTCTGAGTTTCCTGTCCTAATTTACGACCAGGGCCCAGTTTTACGAAGCCTCCTTAAGCAGGGGACACACATGCGGATTTTTTCGCATGATCGCGGCGATAATATCCGCATCGAAATACGCGGCGGACAAATTCGCAACGGCACCGAGAAGACACGGTTGCGATTATCTCACAGAGCAGCCTTGATACTGACGGTCACGTGATCTAAAGATGGCGGCGTCCAGTAAGCTGAAGTTTGCAGCCGCTGCTGCTCTATTTATTGTTAAAAAAACGCCAGCGTCGCAGATTGCGGTGGAAAAATAGACGACACTGGACAAAACCATGTATACTACGGCGATACAAACACTGAAACAGTCAATTTATGTTAATTTGATAAAAAAAATTGTCTACTGAAGACACGGGATTTCACAAAATATATGAGATTATATCCTGTATCGATATATGCTCAATATCGTGTTGAACAAACACGGCTTTTCCGACCATAACAGCACGAGTTCGACTTCTTTTTCACTAATCCACGTTGTACCTGTATTCATATTTGCGGTCGCTGACATTTTGCAAGATCACATGATCTGGATCTCGGCGGTTATTGGCTGCTTGACAGAGTCGTCCGCAGCGAATATCGCACGGAGAGGACACACGGAGCGATTTTATCCACGGCGGAAAAAATCGCTGCGGAAATATTTAACATGTTTGATCGGTCCGAATTTTGATGCGGAAAAATCCGCGGCGAATTTCGCACGTTGAGGAGAGGACACACGTATGCGAATATCGGTGCGATTGCAAAATACGCCGCGGTCATGCGGTAAAATTCGCACGTGTCCCCTGCTTTAGTTAAGGTGATCTTAGTGGACAAGGACAACCCTTAAGGGAAATTTTAAGATGGACCTACGCCACTTTTACGAAACCTTCTTAACCCCATCTTAAGATTCCCCCCTTAGCGATAACTTAAGAGGGAACTCTCCTTAAGTCTCCATAATTTTCTCCGCTCTGTAAAAAAAGTTATTTGCTGATATGTTCTCGAAAGTAATATAAAAACCAAAAACACAACAACAAAAACAAGCTTTATCGTCCCATAAACATCGATATACTTAAGTAAGCCACCACAAAACATTTTTACAGAGCCCATGTGAGAAGTAAACAATGTCCTGACTAATCCTACATATCCCCAGAAGCTTAAGAATAAACTTTGATGAAGACAATGGCAGTTTTTGTAATGCTCAGGTGCATTGTCTTCAACCAGATAAATCAATCTATAAAAAAGAAATCCGATAGACTTAAAGCCCCCCACAAGTAGAATTAAGTTCGCTATCTCAGAATTAGAATGATATTCCGAAGAAGCACTCAATGGTTGCTAAAGATGTCTATTTTAATGAAGCATGCAGCCTTTTTTAATACATGACTATTAAAGGATCACCTCACCTCCCTCTACGCCGCACACTGATGACCCAGCGATATTAACATGTGTGCATAGAATTTCTCCCGGCTTCTTGTGTAGAATCTGAACAGCCTCTGATAAAACTGGTTTATGGCCGAGTGGGTTGTCAGACGTTTATCCGTGACAGGGACAATGACCAGGTGTCACGGCTCTCTGCAGGCTGACATACAGATAAATCAATATATGTCAATTGATGCTGCTAAAAGGTTTTAAACTCGAGAGACAGAGTTTTTGTGCTGCATGGCCAGCAACACAGATTTAGTTATCATCCGTCGACAAACCTATGTGGTTAATATGATTGTTTGGCAAAATATATTATACGAACGATCTAATATGAATATATTTAGTTAAATTAAATCGTTACAATAAATAATTACCGAAAAGTTTTAAAGAACGAGAGGTTGCGGTCTAACAGTTACGTCAAACGAAAGCAAGCCATTTTGTATTTCTATGATATCTCAAATTCACTCCGGGCTTCATAAACTCTACAGTACTTGCCATCAGTAGTACAGACGTCCGGTTACCCAGTCTGTCAGATCTCTATCTGTGATTGGTTAATGGTGGACTGTCACGGTGCTGTGCAGACTGAGGCACAGACCTATCAATAGTCTGGCCAATGTCGGAACCCAGATTAAAACTTACACTCTCGCTCAGTTTTACCCTAGGGTCCGAGGAAGTCGTCTGGCAAGTGATGTCGATACACGGAGGCTGGATACTTGAGTAATGTAGCGTGTCAACGAATTATATTCTCCACTATGATTGTTTGAATGGCTTGCACTGTCAAAATTAGCACAATAACTAACAAGTGATTCACAGTATAATAAGAATACTGATAATATTTGAGGTCTGTACACACCGAAGACATTTTCTATACGACAAAAATTTGACAGCTGGGTCGAAAATTACTCTGGAACACTAGTTTAAATTATATATTTAGATATTCAATAAAAATCTAAGTTTTGTCAACGTCTCTCTACCCACCAAACAATCAAGCGTGAGTATATCAAACATAGTATCTCGGTACAACTAAAGAAGACAAAATCATTGTCGTGTTAGTTAATGGACCTCCTTATCCCTGACAGGATGAACAGATAGCTGTCACAACCTCCTGTACGCTGACAAATTGTCGATAAAACCTAAAATCACAGCCCTGTCAGTTGACGGACTTGTATCCTCGACAGGATAAATATGCTCTCTGTAGGCTGACGAATTGGGCAAAGAATATCCGCCGAATGATATCGAGACTGGCATTTAAACTAATCTTCTGTAAAACAGTTACCATGCTATAAGACCAATATCAAAAATCGAGAAAACTGTGGTACTCAAGAAGTAGAGAATGTGTTCACAAAATGGGTTTCGATCTAGTAGGATTCGATAATAATTTGGCAGACAAAATGTTTTAGAGAGAGCCTGTTAGCTCTAATACGGACAAATGCGTCGTTCTTAAGCTTAACATATTTCGTTAACAGGAATTTGGGCTGGTTTGTTTTAAACCTGACACCATCCAGTACTCTCGTTTAAGTAAGTCTGACGAATCAAATAAGTCATATTGATTTCCATCCTCTATGACACCAACGACCGCTTTAGCACATACCAAATCTCGGTAACAGTGGTTTCTATAAAGAAAGTCAACACAGGATGTTATTTCATATGGATACACACTGATACAAAGAATTTACCAGAAACTGTTCCAAAAATCTGAGATAAACTTCGGAAACTACAAAAGTTGACATCTCTGTTTCAGGGTAAATCTGTCAAAAAGTAATTTTAGCTCATGATAAAAAAGTACTTTAACAAAGTTGGAACTTTGTTTGTTTTGTTTTTTCGTTCACTCTAGCTTCAATGCTGTAAATTAAATATTTTTAAGTTCGAAAACTTCTCAAACCATATCCGACCAAAAATCTATTCCTCATGAAACTTACTTGTTTAAGAATTAGATATGTTTTAGCAATACTGTTAAAATAGTAGAACTTACCAGTCGGTTTTATCAAGGATAACATCAACCCCAAACATTTTGTAATAACTTGCTATTACACGAAGTTTTAAATGACTATAGTTGAGACCAATACCTTGTTTCGAGGTTACAATGGTTTATTCCTGTACGAGCGATGAGCTCAAGTTTGTAATATACTTGACACTCTCGAATGGCCATTATTGAACTATTTGTGGCGATGGCCAATGCTTTCTGACAATCTTAATGCCCACAATAAGTGTTATTCTACAGTTCAAAAGGGTTGGGCAACTGCTTGATAAAGCATGCAAGACAGATGTTCCATCAGCTATCTATGATATCACACGGTTTGTGTGCGTGAAAAACTTTCTTTCACCAACAATGTAACACCAAATCCAGAACCCCGATAGAAACATACTTGAAATTTCTTGAAATAAAAACTCATTTTGGTTTGCGATATTTCATCTAGACTTTATCAATACAGTGTTATAAATAATAACCCTCTTTCAATCTTGCTCAGTGGGCTTGTATTTTTGCATTTGGGTATTTAATTCTCTTATACGTGATTCAAAATTTTGTAATTTCGTTCATAGGGCCACATGTCTTATAAATGCAGTCTGATTAAAAAGAATTGATTCAGAAAAACAGATGTTAGAATTAAGGGGGTTCGTATTTACGTCCGCCAGCAAGACTACTTTAATTCAAGTTACTTTGCCATGAAAGTTTGTTCCTTACCTGAGCGTATACGTGAGCATTTACCTAAATTCTGCCTCTTAACAAGTGGTATGTGGTATGTGCTGCCGAATATCTAATTGTTTATCATTTTAACGAAAACAAAAAAAGGATCTTTCAGCTGATACTAATCTCCAGGATACACATTAAGGTAGTTTTATAAGTAACTAAAACACGAAGATATATAATTAAATTGAGTTTTATTCATTTATGGCACATATCTTCGGTTCGTACAGCTTAGTAATTTCACGGTTATCTTTTATTTTACCGCCGTTGATTTAGTTTCTAGGTACTTCAAACGATTAACGCTTGAAACTAAGAACCGAGTCCGAGCAGTGGCATCTCAGGCCACTTTAACCTATCCCATAACCAGGGGGACTGACCTATTTTAGTCAGGATACCTGACTTGTTCGTTACAAAGTCTACCTTACCTTATGTAACTAAGCTTTAGGAGACCGTGACCTTGATTCCATCAATCTAGACCTCAAGTTTAAAAAAATCGTTTTTAGCCAATGGCTTAGCTAAGAAATGACGTGCGGTTGCATACTGACCTATATATTCCGAGACAATCTTCCCACTTCATGTTTGTCGTCATGTTTTTTTTTTACCTAAATCTACCATCATACACTAGAGAGCGGTAAAAATACGTCATTATTGATCTAAAAATAGCTACTGCAACATCACGTCATTCTAAAACGGAAAAAATGGCTACACAGATAAGCCACTTAAAGGACATACTTCTGTCTGTTTTTATTAGCTTGTCAGTCCCTGCCCTCAGCAGACCCCACCTGTACACTCGCCTGTATTCAAGGGAGATAATTTAAGTTAACACACTGGAGGTAATTGACGTGAAATGTTTGAAGAACTTTGAAGGTTGTTATCGACGATAATCTCTATGTATTTCTAGAGATTTCCTATCCTTTAAGTAGTAATCGTTCAAAGCCGTTCATTGTCTTCACGGAGAGAGTTTAATTAGAGCCCATCTGAATGTATGTATTGAGTCCATAGCTAGACAAAAGAGCTTTTCATGAGGAAAATGGCGATTGAACAAAACAAAGAATCAAGTGACTGGAATGGCCGAGGACGTGGATTGTGCAATTAATAAGAGTGACATATCATCTCGTTTGCCCGGTTTGATGCCATTGTCTCCGCACACAACTTTCAGATTTCTATCCACCTTACCTGTTCTCATTACACATCCATTTTCAGTCTTAGACACAGACAATTTCCTTTAAAAAAAGAGCCCACAATAGATCAGGTACAATACATATGTAATATGAAACGATTGACACATATTAAAAATATAGCAGAACGATAACAATGTTAAAGATATAAACTGTTAGTTAGAAAGTCTCAGGAAATATATTGTAGATTACACTTATGAAGAATTAATTATATCAATATAAGTCAGACGTTCTGTATACTATAACCTAGAAAACAGGTTATTATGTAAACGTTACTCAACAAGAATGGCATAATATGTTAACGTTACAATACATTAGCATAATAATAAAATAAAGAATGGGAAATCTCTAGAAATACATAGGGATTATCGTCGATAGCAACCTCCAAAGTACTTAAAACATTTCACGTCAATTACCGCCAGTGACCCTCAAGCTAATAAAAACAGACAGAAGTATGTTCTTTCAGTGGCTTATCTGTGGAGCCATTTTTCCGTTTTAGGATGACGTGATATTTAGGTCCAAAAAACATGGCGACAAACTTGAAGTGGGAAGATTGTCTCGGAATATAGAGCTCAGTATGCAACCGCACGTCATTTCTTAGCCAAGCCATTGGCTAAATTGCATCACATGACTAATCTATAACGCACTTAAATTTTGATTGGATAAAACTAATGAAGAAATGGTGGCGGCCTTGTGAATGGCCTATGGAGCGTATTCTCTGTTGTAACGCCACCTTCAAAATTCAATTATTCACTTACGTGGGGATAAAACATACTTTGGACAGTAACTGTTGTTTTGGACTGAATGAACTCTACTCTTTCCATGTAAACTAGTCTAAAGCTTAGATTTTCTTTCCCTTTTATAAAGATACCCCTACTTAGGACTTCCTGGCATTGGCGGTAACATGAACCCATACCATGTGATGTTGGTTTCCCATCCCATTACAACAACAAAAACGATAGTCTTGATATTGTTTTATTTCCACTAAGAACGTGCCTCTGGCTAGTTGAGACATCAGAGCTCATGGGACGTGATGGCTCTTGTATCCTCGTCTTGAGCCCTGGGGTAGGCGATACCCACAACTCCTCTCAAATTAAAAAAATGACACTGACTTTGATAACGATGCAAGAACTACATCGAAACGTCGTCACCCAATAAACCAAGAAGTTGTTATCCATGAGTAATTATTCACCTTATTGTAACCTTTCAACTTCTAAATGCCATTGAAAGATTCAAAAATGACATCTGCTACTTTCTCGTTTAAAATGGTGGATACCGGTCTGTCATGTGACTTCTTTTAAGTACCGTATTTCTTCTAAAGATTCAGCCACTTTTTTCCCCATAAGGATTCGATCATTAGAAAAGAAATCTGCTGAATGAAGCCAGACAAATTTGCCCAATAGAGGAAATTTAAGGCAATATGACTCGCTGAGCAGTGTGTGAAAATGGTTATCCTTAAAGACAACTCCCGTTTCCATTTTTGTCCGACTCAATGGAAAATTTAGGCCATTAGAATGGCTGAATATTTAGAAGAAATACGATACACATTCTTTCCTCCGATTTAATGGCAAAATAACCTAACTAGGAAACAAACTTACCAGGCAAAATAAGAATTTACCAGACAATGTGTCCTAGGCGTAATTCAACCAAGCATTACTCTTGATGTAAACCAACAGTACTTTAGCTGTGGATTTTTCTAAAGGCTCTAAAAGTCTCTTTTCTCGTTTATACTATGGCGCAGTAAAATTGAGAATGGTTATAGTAAGGTATTTGATCTACGTCTGCTCTATTTCTCTACTGGTAAGTCTTTTCTACAAAAAAACGAGCAAAATTTTCAAAGCTGAAAGTTATGTTTTAAAGTAAAATGCCGAGCTAACTTTACAGAATAAAATTGTTGTCTTTTTTATATTTTAAATAGGTTTGTTGAAGATTATAGTCCTTAATAAAGGTCAGTTGATTTAAAATGTATATAACATCTTAAAGAGGCATGAGCTGCCAAAATTCACACTTTTATCATAACTTCTGATCGTGACGACAGTGTGTGGCTTTGAAGGCCATCGAAAAACTAAGTAATTGGCGTTGGAATGAGGAAAATCCATACAGTATGTGGCCTGTACGAACCGAAAACGTGTAAAAAAGTAAACAAAATTTAAATAACCGGGACGACCATTCATTCATTCTAAGCCAAAGTTAGTTTAAAACAATACTTTGTCGTACATTTTCGAGACCAGAAGCACTGAAAAGTTTCTGAATTGTACGTCTTGCGAAAAATAGGCAATAATTTCAACGTTCTGTTTCAACCTCAAAATATCAACATTTTGGCAGCTCATGCCCCTTTAAAAAGCTGTATGTGTTTGAACCAAGGCCCCATGGCGGAAGCAGCCAGTATATGTTCGGGAGAGGAACGAAACCTGGAGCCAATAGCGGTAGCTTCGACCAATTGTCCTTCTTTCAACCACACAGAGCCTTTCAAGACGTTATGAATTTTTATTTATTTGCACAGCCAAAACTATCATACCAACTTTAACACGCAAAATGTAAGAATTTTGAGTCCAGTTGCTTGACGATAACATGCAGGCATAGAATTTTACACTATAATGTTATTTTTGCAGCATTTTGTAAGATGACAATGATGCTGTACTAATAGTGAGTTAAAGCAAATGTTAAACTGTAAATATCCTGTAGATTTTTAACATTTAAATAAAAATAATTTGTTCAAGTGTAAGTTTGATTCATTCCCTTACATGGGCATGTTGTTTGCATCAACTTGACGTCATAAATAGACCTGGTCATAAATTCTTTTTAAAAAATAACAAAAAATACTCCAAGCATTTGTTTAAACTAGGAGGAAAATGAAATGTGATCTATTTAAACTAAAGTATTCCTTTTATATCTTCTCTCACTCGATCATTGAAGCTATTAAAATTGTACAAACCTCTCTATAATATAATGCGATTTGAGGTTGTATTAGAATTGCGTTTATAAAATGTCTCTAGAAGAACTCTAATATTTCATACAGACAATCTGATCCTCATCCAAACAATCTGATAGCGGAGACAAATTGTTGACATCTAGATAGAAGTGACATTGACTTCGGTGGAAAAAAACGGCCAATCCTCTGGGTGTTTTCCCTGAAAGGGGAAAGATGTTTTCTCGGCGAAACATCACACCACAGACTAATTCTAGATACGCCGATGGCGAGATTCACTGAAATAACAGCCTAATTTGACAAATCAGTAGGCTTCTGTTGATAAAATGTTCCAAACAGCATTCACCCTGAGGTCTTGTGTAACTGCGTTTGTAAAATTTCTTTTGAACAGTAAAGCCGCTTTGCTGATCTTGTAAATAAAGGTAATTTCAACGGTTGATTAAAGTGGCATGAGCAGCCATAATTCACACTTTTTAATAATTTCTGATCGTCACGACAGTAAGAGGCTTTGAAGGCCACCGAAAAACTAAACGATTGGCGTTGGAATAGGAAAATCCAAACACTATGTGGCCTGTACGAACCGAAAACGTGTTCGAAAAGTAAACACAATTTAAATAACCGGGACGACCATCCATTCATTCTAAGCGAAAGTTCGTTGAAAACAATACTTTATCGAGACTAGAGGCACTAAAAAGCTTCTGAATTATAAGTTTTCAGAAAAATAGCCAATAATTTCAACATTCTGTTTTAACGTCAAAATATCAACATTTTGGCAGCTCATGCCCCTTCAAAGTAAAGGGTTTAAAAGTTTTATGAGCAGTCTTGAACAATATTTTCCTATGTACATTGAGTGTGTTGTAGAACATGTACATTTGTACATTAGCCCCAGTATCCATAGGCTGTTCCCTGATGGCCTGTTCTCTGGTGGCGTTGTGCCTTTTGACCTGACCCTGTACCCCGCCCGTATTCATAGGTTGTCCCGTTGTGGTGTATAAATGGGGGGACTTTATTTATGCATTTTGACGAGAAAGCAGTAAACACAAAACATAACTTTTATTATGCGAACAGTTGTGTTATTGATACCTCTATTGTGAACCCAAGTAGTGCGAAACAGACGGATGAGGAGGAAGCCGCTATTGTGTCTATTTTCCTCACAGGGGCTCATCTGAGAAGACAACAGTCTTCAGACAAAGCCCACGTTGCTGGGTGTGCCCATTTTTTGCCAAAAATTAAAATCGTATCCAGCCGCTATGCTTATAATGGCATTAGCTACGAAAAAGCGGCAATTTTTTAAATAAAATATGATTGTTAAGAGAAGTTGAACGTTCGAAGTAACTTGAAAAACTAAGGATTGATGATGAAAAAAAATTGACGGAGAAATAAAAAATATCACTAACCTGTAAGAACTAATAATGGACAAAATCCAAATGACCGGGATGTACGAGTACATCCTCGGGTGCTTGTTGCTTAAACTGCCGGCCCAAATTTTGTATCAGAAGAAACCTAATAGTTTGCACTTGATAAAAATAACGATAATAACCTAATTTTTTCCCTTTATTTAAGGCAGGTCATGCCACTTTCAGATGGTTATCGACGAGTAATCAGACGTCCTTATTTCGCCTGACCTTGACCTTTGCTGTAAAAACCTAGTGATAAAGACGGCTGAAAACATACTACATACAAGATTTTTATTAGAATGTGAACCCTGAAAGGCCGCGGTGTAAGTGCGAGTGAACGTGGGAATCAATAAATGCATATCAAACCTCTCGGGCAACCATTTCCGGGACACTGTAAGCTGTGTTTGTTGTATTGGTAAAAAGATCCCTTCATTGGGAATCCAAGTTGTTTAAAAAACTGTTCAAATAAAGTCGCTTAATGAATGTACCGTCTGACCCTCCCCAAAGGCTGGGGCTTAAGTTCCTTCAACACAATTCAATGGATTACCAACAATATTTGTTAAAGCCAAAACACATGGGACAACTCGTACTATATTGTGTATGTTGTAGTATCTAATGATGAGAGTAGGTACTCTCGAAAGCTCATAAATATACACTATTATGTACAATATAGAACGAGTTGTCCTATGTGTTTTGGCTTTAGTAAAACTACTTCTTAGTAGAATTTAATAAATGTTAACATTCTTACAAAACCTTACATACACTTTTCAGGTTTTGGCTTCAATGAAACGTCATTGATACATATACCATGCTCTGTGTTAGAAAACATTAAAAGTCTAAAAATATACCTTTTCTATATGAAATGTGCAAATTATGCGTCTTCTATTTAAATAAAGTAATTGGAGTATGCCTTCTCCCAATATCTACTGATCCGAGCATTCCAATCACAAATATAGTGAAATCTAAAAATCGAAAACAAAATACAAATAAAACTTGTTTCTCATAATATGTACGCCCGACGTGCATGGACTAACTGCCAAGGCAACATATACATCCAATCTTACTGTATAGGCCTAATCAGTACAGCCAAATAACCTTGAGCGTAAAAAAATTGACGAACAGTCACCTATAGTCTACCTACGTTTTAGCCAATCGAGGCGTTGCTAACTGCTATTAGCGACGCCTGGAACAAAAATATCCCAAAAGCGCAAATATTCCAATCCAATTACCGCTGAGCCTGATGACGTCACATAGATTTACGTAAAGCTTTCTGGGAAAAATGTACCTCAGTTCGCCATTTTGTTTATTGGTACTTAGCAAGATGTCACTTTTATTTTGGAAAACATTGATGACATAACCTGTTTTTAACCACACATTTTTCTGGTAACTTTACGCGTTATACGTCTCCTTCTCGATACAGTATTATTTCTTCCGCCATATTTTTAAATTATGTTAAAATCCCTCAATCCCCCGAAATACTTTGCGAGTAAATTCCAATTGACGTCATAAAGTTATCGGCCAATTCCCACCAATAAATTAGCCCCTCTAAATGTCAATTAAGATATAAAAACCTACAAGGAGCCTCGTCACAGTGTAACATAAGTAACAAGGATAACTACTAGTGAATAACACACATCACCTGGGTACCATCATTAACACTCGTGACAAGTTAAAATTACAAAGTAGTATAAACGAGTGAGAATGTTTTGCAGCCTTCCTTAGATTTGAATTATTTTGACTAAAACTGTTGTCCAAGAGTAGTTCCATAAGTTGCCTAAACATAAACAATCCCTACCTGCTTCTAGACTTACGTTTTATACCTGATCATGACAAATGAAATAAGTTAACTTTGAAAGATTACTTGATCAAATGCCCAGGCAGACAGATGTGCACCATCAACAATCAAAGATTTTCTTCTGGGTATTTATCTATGGCAAAAACATTTCCTTTCAAACCTTGATGAAACCAATGGTCTATTGGAGCTGTACTCATTTGATTATTATCAATGCGGTGTTCTAAGTAGCCGGGGCTGTAATTCTGAACCTTTAAATTCCTAAAATGGGGAGTATTAATACACAATAATGTGTTTTTTACACAACAATATAATTTTCAGATATCATTTTATATAGAGAATTGCATCAAGTACAACCGCTTTAGCATTGAACATCTACCGACAATATACATCCAAAATGGCTAGCTTAAATCAACGAATGAAAAGCTTTTGTGGTCACTGACTCGGTACGAAAGTGGCAGCTATACTACAATATGAAATCTATTTTGAAGTCAAACGCATATGAACTCATTTTGGACGAAAATTACAAACAGGGAACAGTGCCTTAATATAAAACATACATCTTGCCGCGGGCCCCAAAACCCGATAATCAGAGTAGTCTAGCAAAATATGTTGTTGGAGAAAAGCTGGTAGACAAGACAACTGCTTAATGAAGTATATCCAAGTGGACACGCCTTCGGCTATATACGCTCATCTTCTTAGGGTGTATTGTGTCGAATCTTCTATGCTCTAACGAACTTTCTCTCAGCGATGAAATATCACAACACAAGCCAATTCCATATCCGTCGACAGGATACTCTGCAATACTTCCATTTGACCATGGGCAAATTGTTTTTTTTTTCTCCAATGAAACGCTCCAAATAGAATTCCTCCTCCAGCTAAATATTATGAAAAATTTGAAAAATGACCTGATTCGTGAAAGGGGTTAATATAACTGCATATGATTAAGGCTGATCTTTAAAAAATAATTACTGATTTAAGTATTTTATTAAAAAAATCATTGTAGAAACCTATTTTGTTAAGATTTCAATGATACCAAACTTACTTTGATGATCAGCTTCAAATCGAGAACGAACGATTAACAGATGTTAAATATAGAGTGCCATTCTAAGTCATTTTTTTTTATTTTCCATCTCTAAACCGCTTGGGGATAATTTCCTCTTGACTTGAATGTAACAGTGTTACACAGTTCTATTTATACGCTTACACATCGACCATTAGACCGGGAGCCCATGGAGATTTGTTTAGCATTGCTAGTACAAAAGGTTTGAAGCTGGCAATGTGAAGGGGGAGGCTGTGGGACCTTCAAATAGCCATTCTTAAGTTCCATCTCTTGTACCAATCCTGGGAGCGACCCCTCAAAGTATCCGAAGTTCATGTTTAACTAGCATAGACGAGTACATCTAAGAAACCAATGCTAAAATGTCCATATTGGTGGTGGGAATCAAGATCTATCATTCTTAAGGTCTAACGCCTGTACCTTAGATAAGAACGCCGGCAATTAGAGCTAATTAACACTTTAATTAGCATAATTAAGTGAAACCTTTGTAAAAATAATCAGTATGGTTCCTTCAATGAGGATATGCAGTTCTTAAGTGACAAAGCCTGTACCAAGTCCACTTAAGAAAATGTCAAAGGTCGCGATTAGAATCAAATAATTTTAAATAACATAATTGAGTACATGAATAAAACCTATTCTAAAATGTCCCTAGTGGTGGTGGGAATCCATATCTATCATTCTTAAGTTCCAAACCATGTACTTAATCACCTTAAGAATGACCATATTTAAAGCTAGTTACCACTTTAATTAGCATCATTGGGTTCACCAATGGAACCTTTGTAAAAGTATTTATTAGGGTTCCCTGAATAAGAAATAATTGTTTCTGTAATACTCGCTGACAAGGTGTTTCTCCGACGTAAACGATTTGGACTTGCTTGGGTTTCTCATCGGCTTTCTTTGTTGTACATGCTATATAAGTGCAGTACTATATCAGGTTTATATTTGTGCATTCAACGTCTGATACATTAGAGTAAAACAATACCTTTTTTCTTTCTCAGCATGGTCTCTAATTTTAGGATATTTAGTAATTCCTGTTTCAGCATACTGCACAGCCGGTCTCATTTTGGCCTGTGAATTTCAGAACATTTATTTTGAGCATTCAGTTTTCCAGAAAAATTGAGAGACCTGGTTGATGTCCCTGGACATTTTTGGGAAGAAGAGGAAGGGGGGGGGGTTACGAGAAAGGACACGCTAAAAATAGATAAAGCATGCAAAGGATAAGGTATACAAAAATCACTGTTCTTTCGTATTGTTTGTGTAATAAACTTGTGCTAGCTTGAATAAAGTTGTGTTTTATTTGTATAACAGCTTTAAATACACAAGGAAACACTTAAGCACCCCATGCTAAAATTAATTATTATAAATCTGCATTAATGTTAACTGTACGGCCAGTTTTGATGATGATAAGAATGATGTTCTATTGAATGATTGTGGCAATTCATGTTGGCAGTAACGCAAAAACTGCCTGTAATGTGACAGGAAAATTGTTTTGTTTTTTTCGTGTAATTACGCAAATTCAGTATGCTTCCCCTTAAATGTTTTGTACTTAAGGCCGGTTTTGTGCAACGTAGACTCATCTTCTGTGAACATGGCACGAAGGAGGATATTAGAGGGGCAACAATGGCAAATTGTCGGTATACACTCCACAGGGATGTACAAAGCTATCGGGCGTCAATTAGGGTACCATTATACAGTGATAAGCAGATCTGTGAGAAAACACGGTGCAACTTGTGCTGTGAAGGACCGACCACGCTCGCCGCGACCACCTGTAACATCACAGCGTGAAGATAGGGCACTGATCCGACTGGTACGGTGTTTTGCATTTGCATCAAGTCCATCTTTGAAGCGGCAATGGCTACCAAACCGACTGCATGCCTGAGGGCAAGGAGTCACCAAATACCTCTATTGTCAGATCGCCATCAACGGATACGTTTGGCTTTGTGTTTAGCACGACGAGGTTGGAATTTGAGGACCTGACGAAGAATCCATTGGTCGGACGAAATTTGTTTCTTGCTCAACGTCACGGATGGACGAGAGAGGGTTTGGAGGCCCCGAAACACAGCTTATGGGGGGGGGGGGCTCTGTAATGGTTTGGGGTGCATCTCTCACGGCTGCAAACTGAACTTGGTCACTACACGAGGAAACCTGCGGCCCCGGTACATTCGGGAGGTTCTGCAACCAGTTGTCGTGCCTCATTTTAAGAACCACCCGTTATGCTCAAGACCTGTGTACATGGATGACAACGTCAGACCTCATCGTCCCCGGGCAGTAATAGCCTAGTTCCAAAACAAAGCTGTAACAGCTCTGCTTGGCTGGCCGTGAGTCCGGATTTGAATCCTTAGAGCACATTTGGGATAGGATGGGCATAAGCATTCAAGCCCTAGAGCCTCCTGTGCAAAATCTACTGGAATTGGAAGCCGCATTACAACGGTATTGGCGTCAGGTACCCCTTAAACAGATCCGACGTCTCACTGGAGGGATGAGGTAAGGAGCTATCATTCTGACTATGGAGGCTATACGCGCTATTGACCCTCTGCTCTAGGGATGTGTTCTACACACTCAAAGTGATATATTTACTTCAATATGTTCGCCCTGTGAAGCCAGATGGACTCTGAAGTTTCATATTTACAAGCATCTTTTTATTTTGCTAAAATACACTTTTGATTTGATTAACGATATCCTGAATAAATTGTATAGCTTATTGGCATTGATGGTGATTTCTTATCGCCAGAATGTTGCCCTTTATATGATCACAATCGTTTCTGCAATATCAGTTTTCCAACAGTCTCCCTACACCAATGATTTTATCTGTCGTTGCAGATTTTTCAGGGAGGGGGGGGGGGGGGGTGTTGTGCTTACTTTTTTCTTTTTGTATATTTTGTTCTCAAGTTTTGATAAGGTGGACAAGCAAGAATATAATGAAATTCGTTCTCTGTCTAACCTGATCCACATTTGTCACACACTCAGAACAGCTAACACCAATGTGTCTCCATTTTGAATAGTTAAAAGTATTTACCGAAATCTTGTACCTGGTCAAATAGTACTGATATATGCTTAAATGATTTATAATTAATTGGCGCCCTCTGCTGGAGCAGTTTACCAGTGAATAAATCCATCGAAAGACAATATCCAAATGATTTTAAAGATATTTTTTAGATATTTTTTTGATGCCTTTTAACTTGAACTTTATTTTATCCAGCACAATGGATTTACATGTAAGCGATACAGGCGTACTAAAAGACTTGGGTCTGTTACATAACCGGCCCTTGTATTTGATGCTGAATGAACCCACATTTACCATACCTATTTGAAGACTGATTGATTGATTGTTTGATGTTTTACGCCGCGCTGAAGATTATTTCACTAATATGGCGGCGATGCCAGTTCTATTGTGGGAGGAAACCGGGCTCTATGCGTGGAGGAAACCCACGACCTTCAGGAGGTAACTGGCAACCATCCCACATAGGTCGTTCGGGTGAAACCCCAGTCAGAAATTTTTCCTATATTCTTCGGTCTGAGTGGGATTCGAACCCGCGACCCATTGGTGGAAGGCTGTTCGGATTGAGTACTCTACCTACTCAGCCACTCAGTCAGGTCTCTCAATTTTCCTGGAAAACTGAATGCTCAAAATAAAAGCTCTGAAATTCACCAGACCAAAATGAGAACGGCTGTAGTATGCTGAAGCAGGAATTACTAAAATATACTGTGAAAGTAATAAGGAGCACTGTAGTATTTAACAGGCTTGTTCAACAACATGCCCCAGTCTGGGCAAAGGAAAAGAAATAAGTGGACCCTTTACCTGAACTTAAACAACTCAGAAGAACAAAAATATAGCCACAGTACCCAATTATGCTAATTAAAGTGGTGATTAAGTACATAGTTTGGAACTTAAGCATGATAGATATGGATTCCCACCACCAGTAGGGACATTTTAGCATAGCTTTCATTCATGTACTCAATCATATTAATTGAAACTATTTGATGCTAATCACGACCTTTGACCTTTTCTCAAGTGGACTTGGTACAGGCTTTGTCACTTAAAGTGGCATGAGCTGTCAAAATGTTGCTATTTTGACGTTGATGCAGAATGTTGAATTATCGGCTATTTTTCTCAAGACATATAATTTAGAAGCTTTTTGGTGCTTCTAGTCTCGAGAATGTACGATTAAGTCTTGTTTTGAACTAACTTTGGCTTAGAATGAATGGTCGTCCCGGTTATTTAAATTTTGTTTACTTTTCGAACACTATTCCGGTTCGTAAAGGCCACATACTGAATGGATTTTCCTCATTCCAACGCCAATCATTTAGTTTTTCGATGGCCTTCATAGCCTCTTACTGTCGTGACGATCAGAAATTATGAATAAAGTGTGAATTTCGGCAGCTCATGCCACTTTAGGAACTGCACATCCTCATTGAAGGAACCATAATGATTATTTTTACAAAGGTTTCATTGATGTACTCAATTATGCTAATTAAAGTGTTAATTACCTCTAATTGCGGGCGTTCTTAAGTAAGTAAGGTACAGGCGTTGGACCTTAAGAATGATAGATCTTGATTCCCACCACCAATATGGACAGTTTAGCATTGGTTTCTTAGATGTATTCAACTATGCTAATTAAACATGATTTTCGGATACTTTGAGGGGTCGCTGCCAGGATTGGTACAAGAGATGGAACTTAAGAATGGCTATTTGAAGGTCCCACAGCCTCCCCCTTCATATTGCCAGCTTCAAACCTTTTGTACTCGCAATGCTAAACAAATCTCCATGGGCTCCCGGTCTAATGGTCGAAGTGTAAACGTATAAAAAGAACTGTGTAACACTGTTACATTCATGTCAAGAGGAAATTATCTTTTACAAGTCACTACATCTTTTACAAGTCACTCCAAACATCCTTACGTAACGGGGTTTCTGATTGGCTATTTTTGTGATGGAACCAGTCTAACTTTCAATTTCCAATCCGCTAATCATAAACGATGTTTTTTTCACAGCAAGTTTGCCCACAGGTGAAAACAAACGTAACCTGAGAGTCAATGTGGGAAATTGTTCAAATCTTTCAAGTTATAGGAATTTTAATGATTTGTTTAGAATTAATTCGACAATTACAGTGGAGTATTTTAGCATGCTGCAAATCTCTGGGATTTAATCTTGCTGTAGTGACATAATTTCTTAGCTCTAGTGAAATCAGAAAATGTCACTGGCCAAACGAAAAATAATTTTAAAAAAAATAGTGGCTGTAAATGAAAAGGCAAATAACCTGAAGAGTTGGCATCCGTATTAACTCAATTGGGTTTCTACCATGTATTAACGGAGATAGGTAAAAAAATGTGTTACTAGCTTCGTGCGAGCAGGAAACCGAATGAACAAAAATCTTGATGATAAATTAAAATATTTGTCTGGTCAGTATGTCTATTGAAATACGTCATGCAATTATCATTTGCCTTTTTTAGACATGGCTTCAAATTTACCAATCAGCTTTTTCAGCGGGTATTGAGTTGCCTCCAGGGCGAGGTTGAGCGGACGACGCATTTTATTTTGCAAATCAAATGAAGTAGCTTATTTGAACACGATTTAACTACCGATGACGTATTGTTCGTGAATTCCAAGAAATTGCGCACAGTTATTGTTACTGTGACCTAGATTCCATCGATTCAGACACACTTGCTTATTATATCATCTGTTTTAGTTAATATCTTACATGGAATTTTACATTGCATAAATTTGTTCCTATACCCTTAGCCCGGATTATCGGTCTTACACCGACTGGTATTATATGGCTGCTAATGTGTGTTGTCGCCTTATGACGAACACGGAGAGAAAACAAAATTCGGCAAAGCCCAGATTTCTCGGCTACTATACCCTCTGATAGCCTTGACCTACACATGTAGACTATCTCACATTTTGAAAGTGTCCCTTTGTATTTCTATTTGGTCCTTAGGCCATTATCGCTTTGGTCACACAGTGTCATCTTGAAGAAGAACGACTCACCGTGTGTTGTGTTCATAGACAAAGACGCCTTTCTTAAAGGGGCATGAGCTGCCAAAATGTTGATATTTTGACGGTAAAACAGAATGTTGAAATTATTGGCTATTTTTCTCAAGACGTATAATTCAGAAGCTTTTTAGTGCTTATAGTCTCCAAAATGTACGATAAAGTATTGTTTTGATCTAACTTTGGCTTAGAATGAATGAATGGTCGTCCCGGTTATTTAAATTTTGTTTACATTTCGAACACGTTTTCGGTTCGTACAGGCCACATACTGTATGGATTTTCTTCATTCCAACGCCAATCATTTAGTTTTTCGATGGCCTTCAAAGCCTCTTACTGTCGCGACGATCAGAAATGATGAAAAAAGTGTGAATTTCGGCAGCTCATGCCCCTTTAACAGGAAATAGTGATTAGGAGTACATTAACAAGACTGAGACGTAAAAAACCACCGTCACGATTGTCTGACATGACAATTGTTAAAGGAACACTCGCCGTTGTATACTGTAGATTTCTCTGTAGAGAAACTGTTCGTATTTGCTTTTTGATTCACTGAATTGAACTAACTATTGGACAGCATAGATTAAAAAATGTTTCTAGTAACAACTTACTATATACAGCCAAATTAGTGATTCCGCTTAAATGTGGAATATCATAACCTTATAGCATGACAGAAACAAGTGCTGAACATTTTCTTAAAAATTAAAGAAAACGAGAACTCAAATAAAAGTTATGCTCGTGAAATTTTGCCGACCTTATCGCCCTTTAACTTTAGAAATTGCATAAAAATAACAGTTCCCGGACTTTCGTTCTATATGCTTTCAGATATTCAATTGCTTTTTGGTATGGGGGCCAACATGGTGGGTTACAGATCAAGTTTACGCTTTTTTCTGTTCCGTGCATTTTTACCGAAGCTATCGCCCTTTAACTTTAGAAATTGCATAAAAATAACAGTTCCCGGACTTTCGTTCTATATGCTTTCAGATATTCAATTGAGTTTTGGCATGGGGGTCCACCATGGTGGGTTACAGATCAAGTTTACGCTTTTTCTGTTCAGTGCATTTTTACCGAAGTTATCGCCCTTTAACTTTAGAAATTGCATAAAATAACAGTTTTCCGGACCTTTTTTTCTGTACGATTTCAGAGAATTTTTTCTCTGATCTTTTATTTGTCTCTCATCATTTATTTCTTGGTATTTTCACTTTAGACTAAAGTGTCACATTAGAACTTCTTATGGTGAGTTTTAAGCATTTCAGGGATCTTGCGAAACAACAGGGAAATCCCTTTAATAGTAAATGAATATTGTTTACTTTGGGGATCATTTAAAATATTCATTGAATTTCATACTCATTGATAACCATCCGGTAGGGGACTATGTATTGCTATGCGAAATTCTCAGAATTTAATCCATTTGAATCTGCAGTTGTTTCATTTACCCTCGGGCTGGAGCATTGTGGCTGTGCTTTAGCCATGTATGCTGATACAGCAAGGAGGAACATTTAGTATGCCACATACATTGGCCTTCCTGACGCTCTGTGGTCTGTGGAGCCTGATGTCAAAATTTAGATCGGGGAGGGGGAGGGGATCTTTTGGTCGGTTGGTACTTTTGTCACCATATAACCGTAGCTGATGAGTGCGACGTTAAAGGAGAAGAAAACAATAAAATACTTTATGGTTCAAAACAAGCGCGCTTGTTTTCCTTTCCAACGGTACCAAACACATATTTTTGCGATTTGTTCATGGGACATGATGCAGTTTATAAAATACCTTATTATGTTACACATACAAAACTAATTGGTCAACTTTCAAAATAGCCCATTAAAACCCAGGTTTATTTCACTCTCTTCAAAGTATTCCTATCTCCAGAAAATTGCTTTCAGTTTCACGAAACTTATATTGAATTACAAAAAAAGCTTTGAGGAAAATGTGACTAGCGCACAAATGGTCTGCGTGCCGTATTCGTGAATTACGAAGGCATTGAAGAGGATGAATTCAACCTAGGCTTAAATGGGAGATTTTGAAAGTTGACCAATTTGTTTTTCTTATTTTGGAATTTTATTAACTTCACTGTTAGGAGTAAAAATATCGCAAAAACATGTGTTTGGTATCTTTGGAAAGGAAAAGTTAGTACGCTTCTTCTGAACCCTAAAGTGATTTTTTGTTATCTCCCCCTTTAAGCCCCAATCCATCAATAAATCAATAAACTTCTGTTTTACTCAATTCTAGCACAGCAATCAACGTTTAATTTACACGCATCTCACCCATTGGTAGAAAGTGATAAACAAAATGGTAATATTTGACCTATATTCCATTTATCTCGATGATTGGTTTTGAAATCGCCTTTTACAGCGACATGAGCTATAGCAGGCATAAGCTGCCGCAATACGGATCACATGATTTCCGACTGCCAATAAAGAAATCGTTGAAGAACTAAATAGTTGATGTTAGCCGAAAATATAGGTTCAGCCTAAGCAAACCAAAGTTATGATTGATTGAATGATTTTGGCGATCCAGTGAAATCCTTACTCAAAATGGGCTCAACTTTTGTTTGATTTGGCTGATTGAACATCCTTGTGTAAGTGTGTGTTTTTATTCGGGTTTTGAAAAATTATGAAAACTTTTGGCAGTTTGGCTGAGAAGTGTCAAAATGGAAGTACCCATGTGGAATCCTGTGACGTTAAACCGGAATTTGCTATATGTAGCTTTTGGTCTCATGATGAAGAAAAGCCTTCCGAATATTCGAGAAATTGGCCAAAAAACAAAGCGTTTGTCAAAAACATTGTCGCAATTTGGCAAACGAAGCTTTAGCCTGTAACCAATAACAAGTGGATTAACGTAAATTCCTGAGATTGCTTTCTCTAAAAAGCTTCTGATGAGAGGGGAAAATAGCCGACGGTCTCCTATAATAGATTCAAACAAAATATAAACAATTTGGCACTTCCGTATTCTTATTTGCCATATATTTGCCATCTCTCCAAATCACGCTGGCCTAGATTCAATCGATGAACCAGTTTGAGAGTTACTAGTGCCATCTTTGTCTCATAAACCGACAATCACTTTAGTCACGCACTGTCTTCTTCGAGGTGGCTCTAAGCCAAGCGTATTGATTGCATTGTTTTCATTCGACAATCACGCCTTTCTGAAGAGGAAATGCTAAAGGAAAGTACATTAGCTAAGCTATAAAAGCAAACTGGAAGTGGCTTGTGTAATTGAATAGCGAGGTACGTCAATTCTCGTGGGCCATTTTGGCTTTCAAACCCTACGTCATTCTTGCTGATGTCACATAATGTTACGTGCGAAATGTCTTACAAATTGAACTATATACATGACCGCGTTCTATTGGCTAGCCAGGTTGAAACATGCTGAAATTGTTACCTTTCTATAAGGTGACAGTGAATGTCCAGTCGATACTTACTAAAAGTCATCTCATAGTAATGGTGGTGCTTGTTGCACATCATTTCATTTAGTCACAAAATGGCGTTGCTAGCATTTTTATCGAGTTATCAAATATATGAGAAAAACCTTGATACTTCTGTATAAATTCGTTTGTGGAAGGTCAAGTCAAGAGTCCAGTTTTCGCTAGAAACTCAGGGATAGTTTTGTTTGAAAATGTATTCTCTCTTGGGGGATCTGGTTTATATCAAATAACTTTTCAACTCGATTTACCGTAATCAAACGAAAAAGCCATTCCAGCCTTTCTCAACGACTGCCTTGAACAGAATCCATGTTCTTTCGGGAAAATTTACTTTTTTGCAATGTTAACGACATCATAAGTAGATACATTTAATGTGCTTTGATTAGCGTCATCATAAGTAGATACATTTAATGTGCTTTGATGTTGGCGTCCCAATGTTGTAACTGTCATTCGATAATACCAATGAACCAAAAATTGTTCAACATTCCGTATAGGATAAATGCCGAGCTACTGCCGACTCTTAAAAAAGAATCGGCAGTTGGCGAGGCGATTATCGGGCTTTAACGTCTTGGGAGTCAAAGCTACAACTGCCGATTCTTTTCTACGAATTCTCTGGTGCAATCAGAACCTGGTGTCGTGTTACACGAAGTTCATTTCAAGTAAGCTCATGACTCTAGCTGTAAATATTGGGAAATAATTTTCCAAAAAAGATTGCCAGATTGTTAGTTCATTTAAAGTTCATTTAAAATTTAAAGTAAAGTTGAACATTTGTGAGGAAAATAAAATATTTTTTCTGAACGTTTGTAGTGGGGATTCAATTTCACTGCAACCGCGCGGCTCTACCCATTTTGCTATGGTTTTGTTTGAATGGTGTTGCGGTACAACGAGTGCCTTTTTTAAGGAAGGAAAGCGTTTAAAGGAGGGGAAATCTCTAGAAATACATAGGGATTATCGTCGATAACAACCTTCAAAGTGCTTAAAACATTTCACGTCAATTACCTCCAGTGATCCTCAAGCTAATAAAAACAGACAGAAGTATGTCCTTTCAGTGGCTTATCTGTGTAGCCATTTTTCCGTTTTAGGATGACGACAGACGTGATGTTGGTGTAGCTATTTTTAGATCAATAATGACGTATTTTTACCGCTCTCTAAGTTTTTTCTCTATTGTAACGCCACCTTCAAATGTCAATTATTCGCTTACGAGGGGATAAAACATAAATTGGACAGTTGTTTTGGACTAAATGAACTCTACTCTTTGCATCTAAACTAGTCTAAAGTTTAGATTTTCTTTCCCTTTAAGTGAGGTGTCAATTTGACCAAAAAGTAAGATGCCCTTTCCCTGCATAAATCAGTTTTTCTTCCGATTGAAAAAATACAGTAATTTAAAAAAAAATCTACAAATTGTGTCACCAAACAAACAATCCGCATTTATTTACTCGTTTGTTAAAAATACATATCCAACAAACTGAGTCCTTAAAGCGCTCCATTAAGACAAACCGGCTGTGATCCCCTTTTATAAGGCAAACATCACTCTTTTACATGATGCAGCTATTGCAAAAATTATACAGGCCTATCAAGTAAATCGTTGCCTTCAAGTAAGCCTTTCTACTTTTTCTTTTTTCTTTCAAAATCACATAGCAAAAAAAATGCTGGTTTCTACATTTTTTTCGGTTATCTTTTCTCTTCGTATTTTGTTCTTTCGTTGGTTTCATTACCGGTATTTTTCAAGCACACACCACCATAATACCGAAAACTGTTTGCATTACAAAAAGCCACATGTTTCTGTTTTTTTTTTTTCCTGAAATAAGACGTTATTGAACTTTCCATTTTTCCCAAAACAGATATCATAGGTTTATTTTTCTTATTGGAAAACGTGTTGCGTTGGGGGGGGGGGGGGGAGGGGTGAGAAAAATTAAGTGTTAAATTTCAAATTAAACCTAAAACATGTTAATGGTTCTGCTTTTTTGCACAAATGGACTGTTCCTCATTTTTTTTCTGAGAAAAATATAGATAAGATACAGGTGGCTTTTGATAATGTAAACAGTTTGACATTTCGGCTGCGTGTATGCCTTTAAAACGTGGGAGAGTCTTGGACAGGGAATGCGCACTTGATTTTTTGTGGCGAGTGTATTAGGTGAATGATTCCGAGGTCACACTCTTGGCAAACTATGTACAACAGAGTTTTAATTTGTTACATTTCTTTAACCTACTGCTGCTCACTTGCCAACCGTTAGCCAACCATGACCTGGCCGACCATGCCTAATTTGAACCAGCGTTGGCTTTCCGTTGGCTGGCCAACCAAGACCATTAGCCAACCATGTCAACCAAGACCATTAGCCAACCATGCAAACCAAAGCAAACCAAGACCATTAGCCAACCATGCCAACCAAAGCCAACCAAGACCATTAGCCAACCATGCCAACCAAAGGCCAACGTTTTCCCAACGTCAGTGTGTTATCTGGGAAACTCTGCAAATTGGAATTGTTTTATCGAATATTTACATTTGCAATGAGTTACAAACATAATATTTACATGAGACAACCCGTCCAAATATTAACTGCAATCTAGATAATTGGTGGTGCAATACAAGAATGGGTATTTGTCCAAATGTTTGTGCAGCACTTCATCAGACAAAATATACATATTGGAATGCTGAGAAAGTGTCCATTTGTAAAAGCGAAATCTGATGAAGTCAATCTCAATGAACATTATGAATCCTTGATATTAGAAAGCAATACAATATAAATATTTGCTGTATATTGATTTTCTACTAGGTGATAATGAAGTAACATGTCTAACCGTCATTCACAAGGAATAGAAATTGAACCCTAAATATTAATGTAAATATAGACACAGCAAACGTTAAAGGTTTATGGACAAGACTTAAAGCTGGGAGAGTGATATTCTTCACAAATGTCACCTACAACCTTTTATTTACCTTCGGTATCTGGATGACATTTTTATCATTTGGCAACATACGTTGGAAGACCTTCATATTTTCATCGATACTCTTAATTCTCACGACTCAAGCATTAAATTACAGCCTACTATTGATCACACTTCTGTGGATTTTTTGGATGTAACTATTTACAAGGGTCATACATATCATACTACTGGGTATTTAGATTACAAAGTATTCTTCAAACCTACTGACATGCATCAGCTACTACATGCTGGGTCATACCATCCTCCTCACACTTTCAAGGGGGTCATTAAATCTCAGATTTTTAGATTCTATAGAAACTGTAGTTCTTTAGATTTTTTTAACCAGGCTTGTTCTGTTCTTTTTAAAGCTCTCCTCCCTAGGAAGTATTCTATTAGATTACTCCGAAGGATGAAATCTAACACAGTAAGACAAATCATGTTTCCCCCTTCATCCCCCGATACGCTTACCTCCCCTTCACGAGTGTACCACTACCGTCCAACATTTCTCTCAGGTACATCAATGAAATGCCTTAAGACGCGATGCAAACTCGATATATACGTACCCGATCGCGGAACCTTTTTCGGAGAACAAACTCGCAACAAATATCAAATGGCAGAGAACCTTAATTGTGACTCCTCTAATATCGTGTATGTAATCACGTGCAAAAAATGTCGCAAACAGTACGTCGGAGAAACTCAGAATTCTCTACGACAAAGAGCAGCCAACCATTTATCTAGCATAAGACTTAAACATGATGTACCCGTGGCACAACATTTCAATACTCAAGGTCATTCGGTCAAGGACCATTTTGAAATCATGCCTATTGAGAAAATCCCATTTCTCACTTCCGCTGCAGATACGAAGCACAAACGTTTGGAAAGGGAAAGTTTTTGGATTCAAACATTACAAACTATTTATCCTTTGGGTTTGAACTTGGACCCCGGAAGATGTCGTGAAAAAACTATAATACCATTTGTGTTTCAGTATAACAAAGCTAGCATCGCTATGGCCAAGATTATAGTAGAAGAATACAAACTACTTCAAAGTAAACTTGCTCGACCTCTGACCCAAAGGCCAGTCATTGCTTATAAAAAGAACAAGAGTTTGAAAGACATACTGGTCAGGGCTAAACTCCCCTGTCTGCCTTCTACCTAGGTTTTCTGGGAAAGGGTATGGGGGGGGGCATACTATATAGTCTGACGATATTCTTACTATAGCTTAAGATGCGTAAGCATTGTCAATGTAATACAAAGTGTTCCAGAAAATTCTACTGACTAAGGCCAAGCTCCCGTCAGTCGTCAACCTAATGAAATATCATAGGTTTACTTTATTACAACAATTTATGATGGGGTATAAAGGTCTAAATGATATACCTCTTTTTAACACAATTAGAAACTTGTCTCCGTGGTTATTTTAGACAAGAAGATTTTCCCCTGTGCCCGTGTGTTTTAGTGTCCATAAATATATTAAAAAAAAGTTAAAACGAAACAATATTTGCCGTTACTTTCCTGGTAAACGAAAACAGAGTGAGGAGGAAATACGCATATTTTTCGTATCAACTCGTCAAATTAAGTGACGTCATACACGACGATCGATGTGTAAAATCTACCACCAATAAGCACTTACACCGCAGAGACTACCGTGTACTACGTCGCCACTCTAAGGGTACGTACACAACGGAGGTCGCGTTTGACGTCATATGTCACTGAGTTGTAGCAATGAATTTGTATGTGATCCGCCCGATATTTAATCAGATTGGTCAGACTTGTAACATACAAATGTCCGTGTTCTACAACACACTTAACGTAAATTGGGAAATATCGCTCAAGGTTGTTCATAATTCCATTAAGTTGGTCCTTAATGAGATAATTACCGCTGTTTACTGCAAATATAGACGTTGTTTTAAGATGTATTGATCAGTTAGTCTTAAAATTGGAAAAAAATATGTTATGAAAATCTTAACTGAACGCGATTTAACTTGAGGTGGATGACATAAGATAGACTAAATTTAGATTGATTGTTTCGTGTTTTACGCCGCGCTTAAGATTATTTCACTTATATGGCGGCGTTGCCAGTTTTAGTGTGGTAGGAAACCGGGCTCTATGCCCGCAGGAAACCCACGACCTTCCGTTGGTAACTGGCAACCTTCCCACATAGGTCCTTCGAACTAAAATTAGACAGCACATATGGCAAATGGTACTTTCACATATTAGATATGTATCGACTCATTGTCTATGAACAGAGGTATCGCGACCTATCAGCTTTGATTGCTTGGTTAATGGTTTCACTTATATGGAGGCATTACCAGTTAACGTAAGACGGGTAATCGGACTATGTGTCTTTGGACTGACTTGAATTCGAACTCCTGACTACCGATGATTTGTGTCCGAGTGAGCGTCAATCGATTAACCCGTTGCTTTCTTCTGAGAAAAATGCTCAAATGACTATTGGTTGAAGCATATATAGTTCTGCACATAGCAAAAAATTGCTGCACAATCAAACGAAAACCATAAGTACATTATAAGATCTAAATCATTTGGACATCACCATGAAGGTAGTTATTCAACCAATATGAGGGTTTGAATCCGTTGTGTTTTCATATGGAACACGATCGCACAAGCGAAGCAATCTGAAAATTCCTAGCATGCGACTTGATTTTTGCAAAGTGCAGTGTCGCCGGTACAATGGTTATCTGACAGGCTTATCCATTGCAACCGCAAATGCCGGGAAGGCGAATGACGGGAGCAGTAAACTGGTAAATTATTTGCCTGCATAGAGCCAGATTTTCTTTCAAGGTGATTGCAAGAAGAATCGGACGTCAACAAAGCCGCCTGGTCCGAGAACATAAACAAATGAATGAGGTAAGTAACCACAGACCTTCAGGCAGACCTCAGACAAAGATGACAGAAGTTTGCTGAAACTAGTAGGGCTTAATCTGTTGGCTCTCAGTTCCAACTTGACACGTCTCATGCTTCGTCATCAACCGCTCAGCAGTTCAAGCAGTTCAAAGACCCCGAGGATCAATCAAACATCTTAAACTCATACAAAATTACAAACGCCGACGTTGGGATTGGGGTAGACAAAAACAGGAATGGAACATGAGATCTCGGAGAAGGGTCACTTGTCCAACGAGAGCAAATTCCTTCTGCAAGCTGTTGATGGCAGAATACGAGTTTTGGGGTCTCCTGGTACAGCTTATGCAACCGGAAAAATGATGCCAACTGATAAGGATCAAATCTGACCTAGTAAGAAAAATCATTCCCCTCCTCTACCCTCAGCTCTCCACACGCTCGCTTCTCCTTCATTGTATCATTATCGACCAACATTTCTTTGCTGTAGATCAATGGAATTCCTAAAAACACGATGCAAACTCGGTGTATACGTGTCAGATCGCGGAACCTTTTTCGGAGAACAATCACGCAACAATATCAAATGGCAACGAATCTTAATTGCGACTCCCCTAACATGGCATACGTTAACTGGCGGATAGAATGTCGCCAGCAATACGTAGGATGAACTTACAATTCTCTACGACAAAGAACCACCAACCATTTATCTGGTATTATATTTATGAACACTACAACACACGGGCACAGGGAAAATTTTCTTGTCTAAAATAACCACGGAGACAGGTTTCTAATTGTGTTAAAAAGAGGCATATCATTTAGACCTTTATACCCCATCATAAGTTGTTGTAATAAACTAAACCTATGATATTTCATTAGGTTGACGACTGATAGGAGCTTACCCTTAGTCGGTAAAATTTTCTGGAACATTTTGTAATACATTGACAATGCTTACGCATCTAAAGCTATAGTAAGAATATCATCAGACTATATATTATAGGGTCATGGGAACAGACAGTGAAAGTTCTGCCCCCCCCCCCCACCACTTTCCCAGAAAACCTTAGGTAGAAGACAGACAGGAGAGTTTAGCCCTGACCAGTATGTCTTTCAAACACTTCTTTTTATAAGCAATGACTGGCCTTTGGGTCAGAGATCGAGGAAGTTTACTTTGAAGTAGTTTGTATTCTTCTACTATAATCTTGGCCATAGCGATGTTCGCTTTGTTATACTGGAACACAAATGGTTTTACAGTTTTTTCACGACATCTTCCCGGGTCCAATACTTAGACATGCTGTACCCGTGGCGCAGCATTTCAACACTCTAGGTCATTCGGTTAGGGGCCATTCCGAAACCTATGCTTTTTCGGCTACCTCAATAGAAAATCAATTTACTGATAAGAGAAAACAAGTTCATTGCATTTGTTGGCAAAAAAAGATCTTGTTTGCATTCATCGATTTCCGATACATTTATTAAGGGGCTTGTGGTTCTGTTTTTGGTTTTGACAGTTTCTTCCACTTGAAATGCCAAGAGCATCCTTTGGGTTTGAACTTGGTCGCGGGAAGATGTCGTGAAAAAAATATTATATCCTTTGTGTTTCAGTATAACAAGGCCAGCATCAATATGGCCAAGATCATAGTAGAAGAATACAAACAACTTTAAAGTGAGATGGATCGACCGCTGTCCCAAAGGTCGGCCATTGCTTATAAAAAGAACACGTGTTTTAAAGATCTATTAGTCAGTGTTCAACTCCCTTACCTGTCTTCTACCTACATGTAGGTATTTCTGCGGGAACCAATGCTTTTACTTTCTTTGTCCATGATCCTATTTAGTTCATTTTCAGTTTACCAATATCCATGGGGCCTCCGTGGCTCAGTAGGTAGAGCGTTGGACGCTCAATCCGAACAGCCTTCCACCAATGGGTCGCGGGTTCGAATCCCACTCAGTCCAAAAAAAATTGGAAAATTTTCTGACTGGGTTTTCACTCGTACGACTTATGTGGGATGGTTGCCAGTTACCAGCGGAAGGTCGTGGGTTTCCTCTGGGCATAGAGCCCGGTTTCCTCCCACAATAAAACTAGCAACGCCGCGATATAAGTGAAATAATCTTGAGCGCGGCGTAAAACACCTAACAACCAACCAACCAATATCCATGTCACAGCTGAAGATATGATGTCAATATATCACAAAATGTTCCAGAAAATTCTACTGACTAAAGCCTAACTTCTGTCTGTTCTTATGATATATCATTGGTTTTAGTTTATTACACCAACTTATGATTAATAAACTAGATCTATGATATTTCATTTCATTTCACCACTTTTTAACACAATTCGAATTTTCCATATATGCCAATGTTTCAAAATTGCAGAATCACAAAATGTGTTATGGAAGAAACTGTCAAACCCCAAAACAGAACCACGAGCCCCTAAATGAATTTATCGGAAATCGATGAATGCAAACAAGATCTTCTTTTTGCCAACCAATGCAATGAACTTGTTTTCTCTAATCAGTAAATTGATTTTCTATTGAGGTAGCCGAAAATGCATAATGCGATCTTTGGAGATTTCCATTCCTTGGGTCAATAAAGAGACTTTCTGATGCTAAGTGGACACCTCCTTCATACAATCTTGCCACAAGCTTAATAAACAGAATTTACTTTTTTCATGAAAGATAATTTTAAAAATCCATTGACAGAAATATTACATTGTCTAATGCGCTGTTTGTTGCCTTAACATCATTCTTATGAAGGGAGACCCCATCATAGAAATGGCAGGACGTATTAAAGTTAAATCAACAATCACACACACCCACTGGTCACTTTTTCAGTAATCATTTAGTAATTAAACTGGATATAGCTGCCAAAAGTCGGACTTTTTCGTAAATTCCTATTGTCAAGAGGAACAAAATATCAAGTAGCGTAGTACAAAATAAGAGCTTTCCGGTGATGCCAATCTTGCAGATTTACACTTACGTAATTGGACGTTTCACACTTTTCCATTTATAGACTTCTGTCTATACTGAAACACGTGGTTGAAAGAACGTTCCAGAAAACAACCATAGTATATAATCTTTAAGAAGGTATACTTATTTCTTACTTATGAATTCGAACGTGCGAAACATTGGTGGGTGACTGTTCGAAATGACTTCCGTTCCGTTAGCAAATTCCCTTTTCATTGCCCTGTTATACTTCCAGCAGACATTTATTTGCCAACCAGGTCGCTCGGATATGATTGCTTGATAAAATGTCCAAGAAGATCCGCCTAACTCAGATTACCATTGAATTATTTCCTTCGACAGGAAATAGAAAAGTGCATGTTCAGACATTGATAATACCAATTTAATCATTTATTCTGATACCCTTATCCGATGGGTAAATTCTGTCAACTACCTGGAATTAGCTAATGGATTTCCTGTCAGATCGCAGTTCCAAAACTAACTTTTCTCATCCATGAGATTTGGTACACAATTATGATTTTGGTACACACAGAGAAATATGTTTTCGCTACGGATGCGTTTGTAATATTCATTTGGCAAAGAAAACAAGCTCCTGCGATAAGCACATGAAAAACAACACTCGGGCGACGGATAAAAATCACCTGGAAATAAACAAAAATCAAATACACGTCACGGTAGATATTAAAGAAATTAACCATATTTTTTACTTTTGATATAAAAATCAAATCAAGCCATTGTGAATGACAAACTCACATCTTGTCACTCATTCTTAAGATTTCCCCTAAAAAAGTTTGAATTTAGACAACAATTGAATTTCGACAATTTCTTACTGGACATTACAGGTTGGACAACTATGCAATAGTGCGAATAGATGTATATCAGAAGACTCTAAAGACTGCAGAACCAAATTTTGTGATTTGTTCAATTTTTGTATAAATGAATAATAATTCTAATAATTTCCCTAAACGAGGTAATTCCGTGTACGGCAAACATCATACTGGTACTACAAGCATATCTAAAATGCATTAGCATGGACATGGCATATTTATAAAATAAAAGTCAATTACAGATTTATCACAGATTTAAGATGGCTACACGTTTCATCCCCTTCAGCAATTTCAAACGCTAAACTTATGTTGACCATCAGAGTTTATGAAAAATTGACTTTTGTCAGCTCGTGTGACTTTAAAAATCATCAATGAACGGCAAAAGTTAACATATATTTTGATATTGCACAAAATTTGTCAAATTCTTGAAGGCCAGAGTCGAACCCAAGTCCATTATACTCACAGTCAATCGAGAGTCATTTTGAAAGAAGTTTTGATTATGTTTGTGTGTGCGTGTTTTGTTTGTTTGTTTTTGTTGGGTTGGCGTTTGTTTTTTTTGTTATTTTTAGGGGAAGGGGGAGGGGTTGAGTTTATTTTTATGGCTCCGCAAAGCGAAAGCGGAGCCATTATGTTTTCGGGTTTTCCGTCCGTCCGTTCATCCGTTTGTCCGTCTTTCCATCCTTGTCCGTACAATAACTCATGAATGATTCATCCGATGCCTTGACATCGGGCAGAGGACGGTTTGGATTGATTTTCAGCAATGTGCGCAATCCAATATTGGATTATGAGCATGATTTTCTTGTCCTGGCAATAACTTGTTGATGATTCATTCGATGAACTTCAAACTTGGGGTGTGCCTTGACATTGGTGAGAGGATGGATGGGATTGATTTTCAGCAATGTGTGCCGTCCAATATGGCCGCTATCAGCCATATTAGATTATCACCATGATATTCTTGCCCGGGCAATAACTCATGAATAATTCATCCGATCAACTTCAAACGGTTGGGATTGATTTCCAGCAATGTGCGCAATCTAATATGGTCGCTATCCGTCATATTTGATTATGAGCATGGTTTTCTTGTCCGGGCAATAACTTGTGCATGATTGATCCGATCAACTTCAAACTTGGTGTGTGCCTTGACATTATTGAGAGGACGGCTGGGATTGATTTTCAGCAATCTGCACAATCCAATATCAAACCTGGGGTGTGCCTTGACATTGAGAAAAGGGCGATTGGGATCAATTTTCAGCCATGTGCCCAATACAATATGGCTGCCATGAATCATATTAGATTATGGGGAATATTTTATCGGAAGTAAACTTGTGATAAGGCATTATTTGTTTTAAGTTTTCAGCCATCTTGATTTTTAAAGATGGCAGCCATCTTTTAAAATAATTAATGCTTCATATTGTAACCGTTTTTGTTATCGTATCACACCAGCTGAAAAGTTTTCTTTTTTGTTCGCTTTCTTTGTACTATGTTTGGGTGCACAAACAGGTCTTCTAACAGCGCAATATACCAAGACAAATTACTCCATCGGAGACTAGTCCATTTATTGTTTCCTCTAGATTCACACCAATATTACCTGTTCTTGGACCATGGTACACATTGCACAAGGGTTCCGGTTACAGTAGTTTTTGTGCGAAGCGTTAGGGGCAGGAGATATGTTGGACATGTTAGAACAATAGCAGCTGTGGCATTGCAGAATGTATATCATTCTTATTGAGATAAACACATTTGTCAACCGGAGAAAGTGTCCTGTAACAATACATCAGAATCTCCTCTGTGCAGTTATACATCTCAGCCATAAACAATTTTGCTTATTAATGACATTGAACGGTACTCAGCGCTCCAGATAAAAGGGCCTATCGGCGTATCTTACGCCTTTAAAGTGACCTGTTACGTCCAAGTAATAAAACTGAGGCGTACACATTACGCCGTGAAATTTTTGAAACAGATGATGTAGCAACACCAGCTAATCACCATTGTAATGCTAAAAATACCAAGTAAATACCAAGAATATCATACATCATCTTTAATGTTTCATTTCTTCTTTATGTCACCTCTCAAACCACACTGCCGGTTCTAATACCCTTGTCAATCAGTTCCCCTCCTTCGCGGAGCCATCTCCAGTGATTGCGTGCAATCACTAAATCTCTAGTTTTAAATTTCATTTGTCTCATCTGAATCTCTGTACACTTTGTGTTAAGAAAGGTTCACATAACATAGAATTCACATGTTGATCAGAAGAACCGAGACTCCAAGTCGGTTAACCTATATTCTGTCCCATGTCTGATCACGTCGTAGAGCTGGCTTAAAAATACAACCTCTTATCGTTGTCTTACAGATAGCTATAGTTGATCCCTCAAAGCCTTGCTGGAACAGAAATTATTTTTGCCTGTCAGCACCCAAGATGCGATTGATCTGTTTTAATATTTCGCTCGGTAAATACCCACCACGACACATATATATCATTGGTTGCTTATCTATCTGAAGGCAGGTTTTGTGGCTTGAATTGGGGTAATAATATTACTATGTTATCATAGGAATTATCCCCCAACGACACTAAAAAAAAGGTCAAAGATAAAATTTCGTATTGTTCATAGTTAGAAATCTGAACAGCGACATTAACACTCTATCTTTGAAACTGTTTTCTCACTGTAAGTGAAATAAGGTTGAGTGCGGCGTTAAACACCTATCAATCAAGGAATCAATCGATACTGTTTACAAGATGGACCCTTCTATACTATAGGGTTTCAAGTCATTTATGTCATTATTTGCTGTCTGGTCAGGATTTGCCAGTGGCACAATGCTTTCCGAAAAAAATCTATTTTTATATGTTTTGCTCTTGATGTATTTCTTTTTAGTAAGTGAAGAGTATCTTAAATCAGAAACAACTGGTTCTAACGCCCTGGTTCACATGAAAACATCCGTGACCAATAACAGAACATGACCCTATAATATGATCATAAGGTGTAATATCACGACACTTTTGTTTAGAAACGAGGTGTCACAAAGCCACAAAAATACCTTATGTACCAATGTTAATTTGTATTAAAAAAAACAGAGTAACATATTTACAGGCAAATATTATACAAAGAGTGAGAAAAAAAGCATATATCAAAAAGAACTAACAGTTCCGAGATAAAAAAAACTGTAATCCGAGAACTTACAAAGTTCACTGGTATAGCAGTATAGATCCGATGGTAACGAAATATAAATCCACAGAATAAAATCCTGTAATCGCGCTGGTAAATCCACTTAATAAAATCTTGTAAACACACTGATAAAACTATTCGCCAAAACAAAACTCGCTTAACTTTATTAACTTGTAAACCGCCGTGGGGGTTATCCGGCGATCAAACAATAGCTTTCGCTTTCAAGAAGGTTCTGTAGATTCCGCCCACGAAACACAACAGATTTACCAAAACTATCAAGAAAACAAGAAAACAGGACGAGGGGAAACTCCAGAAAGGTCAATAAATTTACTTCACGTAATAAATAGAACTTTCCAAGAACTGGATACAATTATGTACTGGTGAAAATTAAGCACTGCTAAAAAATAAGCGCTGGTAATATTAAATAATTAGTAATTATTAATAACTAGCAATAATCAATAACTGGTCATAATTAAGTACTTGTAAAAGTTAAGCGCTGGTAATAATTATGTACTTGTAATATTTAAGCACTGGTAATAATAAAATATTAGTTTTATTAAAAATAAATCTTAAGTACATTACAAGATCTAAATCATTTGGACCTCATTATAAAGGTAGTTTTTCAACCAGGATGAGGGTTTGAATCCGTTGTGTTTTCATATGGAACACGATCACACAAGCGAAGCAATCTGAAAATTCTAAGCATGCGACTTGATTTTGGTGCAGTGTCGCCAGCACAACGGTTATCTGACAGGCTTATCCATTGCAACGGCAAATGCCGGGTAGACGAATGACGGGAGCAGTAAACTAGCAGATTATTTGCCTGCATAGAGCCGGATTTTCATTCCAGGTGATTGCAAAAATAATTGGACGTCAACTAAGCCGCCTGGTCCGAGAACATAAACAAATGAACGAGGTAAGTAAGCACAGACCTTCAGGCAGACCACAGCAGACCTCAGACAAAGATGACAGAAGTTTGCGGAAACTAGTAGGGCTTAATCTGTTGGCTTTCAGTTCCAACGTGACACGTCTCATGCTCCGCCATCAACCACTCAGCTTCCAAGCAGTTCAAAAAGCCCGAGGATAAATCAAACATCTCATACAAAATCACAAACGCCTACGTTGGGATTGGGGTAAACAAAAACAGGAATGGAACATGAGATCTTGGAGAACAGTCCCTTATCCAACGAGAGCAAATTCCTTCTGCAAGCTGTTGATGGCAGAGTTTTGGGGTCTCCTGGTACAGCTTATGCATCAGGAAACGTGATGCCAACTAATAAGGATCAAAGCAGACCTATCAAGACAAATCAATCCCCTACTCCACACGCTCGCTTTCCCTTCAGTGTATCATTATCGACCAACATTTCTTTCCTGTAGATCAATGAAATGCCTAAAACACGATGCAAACTCGATGTATACGTGCCAGATCGCGGAACCTTTTTCCAAAAACAATCACGCAACAATATCAAATGGCAACGAATCTTAATTGCTACTCCCCTAACACCGTATACATGTACGTTAGCAGGTGAATAGAATGCCGCCAGCAATACGTAGGATGAACTTAGAATTATCTACGACAAAGAACCACCAACCATTTATCTGGTATTATATTTATGAACACACAGGCACAGGGAAAATATTCCTGTCTAAAATAACCACGGAGACAAAATTCTAATTGTGTTAAAAAGAGTCATGGCATTTAGACCTTTATACCCCATCATAAATTGTTGTAATAAACTAGACCTAAGATATTTCGTTAGGTTGACGACTGACAGGAGCTTGGCCTTAGTCAGTAGAATTTTCTGGAACACTTTGTAATACATTGTCTGACAATGCTTACGCATCTTAAGCTATGGTAAGAAGATAGTCAGACTATATATTATAGGGCCATAGGAAAAGACAGTGACATTTTTGCCCCCCCCCCCTCCCCCCCACCACTTTCCCAGAAAAAAACCTAGGTAGAAGACAGAAAGAGGAGTTTAGCCCTTACCAGTATGTCTTTCAAACCCTTTTTATAAGCAATGACTGGCCTTTGGGTCAGAGGTCGAGCAAGTTTACTTTGAAGTAGTTTGTATTCTTCTACTATAATCTTGGCCATAGCGATGCTCGCTTATAATGAAACACAAATGGTAATACAGTTTTTCCACGACATCTTCCCGGGTCCAATACTTAGACATGCTGTACCCGTGGCGCAGCATTTCAACACTCTATGTCATTTGGTTAGGGACCATTCCGAAATCATGCCCAATGATTAAATCACTTTTCTCACTTCCACTGGAAATACAAAGAGCATCCTTTGGGTTTGAGCATGGTCGCGGGGAGATGTCGTGAAAAAATATTATATCATTTGTGTTTCAGTATAACAAGGTCCGCATAAATATGGCCAAGATCATAGTAGAAGAATACAAACAACTTTAAAGCGAAATGGATCGACCGATGACCCAAAGGTCGGTCATTGCTTATAAAAATAACACGTGTTTGACAGATCTAATAGTCAGTGCTAAACTCCCTTACCTGTCCTCTACCTACATGTAGGTATTTCTGGGGGAACCAATGTTTTCACTTTCTTTTTCCATGATCCTATTTAGTTCATTCTCAGTTTACCAATATCCCTGTCACAGCTGAAGATACGATGTCAATATATCACAAAATGTTCCAGAAAATTCGACTGACTAAAGCCAAAGTTCTGTCTGTCCTTATGATATATCATTGCTTTTAGTTTATTACACCAACTTATGATTGGGTACAAAGGTCTAAATGATAAATCCCCTTTTAACACTAGTATATGCTCATGGTTTTATACATGCCAACGCTTCAAAATTGCAGAATCACAAAACGTGTTATGGAAGAAACTGTCAAAACCAAAAACAGAACCACAAGCCCTTAATGAATGTATCGGAAATCGATGAACGCAAACAAGATCTTCTTTTTGCCAACCAATGCAATGAACTTGTTTTCTCTAATCAGTAAATTGATTTTCTATTGAGGTAGCCGAAAAAGCATAATGCCATCTCTGGAGATTTCCATTCCTTGGGTCAATAAAGAGACTGTCTGATGCTAAGTGGCCACCTCCTTCATACCATCTGACCACAAGCTTATAAACAGAATTTACTCTTTCCATGAAAGATAATTTTAAAAATCCATTGACAGAAATATTACATTGTCTAATGCGCTGTTTGTTGCCTTAACATCATTCTTATGAAGGGAGACCCCATCATAGAAATGGCAGGACGTATTAAAGTTAAATCAATAATCACACACACCCACTGGTCACTTTTTCAGTAATCATTTAGTAATTAAACTGGATATAGCTGCCAAAAGTCGGACTTTTTCGTAAATTCCTATTGTCAAGAGGAACAAAATATCAAGTAGCGTAGTACAATATAAGAGCTTTCCGTTGATGCCAATCTTGCAGATGTACACTTACGTAATTGGACGTTTCACACTTTTCCATTTATAGACTTCTGTCTATACTGAAACACGTGGTTGAAAGAACGTTCCAGAAAACAACCATAGTATATAATCTTTAAGAAGGTATACTTATTTCTTACTTATGAATTCGAACGTGCGAAACATTGGTGGGTGACTGTTCGAAATGACTTCCGTTCCGTTAGCAAATTCCCTTTTCATTGCCCTTTTATACTTCCAGCAGACATTTATTTGCCAACCAGGTCGCTCGGATATGATTGCTTGATAAAATGTCCAAGAAGATCCGCCTAACTCAGATTACCATTGAATTATTTCTTTCGACAGGAAATAGAAAAGTGCATGTTCAGACATTGATAATACCAATTTAATCATTTATTCTGATACCCTTATCCGATGGGTAAATTCTGTCAACTACCTGGAATTAGCTAATGGATTTCCTGTCAGATCGCATTTCCAAAACTAACTTTTCTCATCCATGAGATTTGGTACACAATTATGATTTTGGTACACACAGAGAAATATGTTTTCACTACGGATGCGTTTATAATATTCATTTGGCAAAGAAAACAAGCTCCTGCGATAAGCACATGAAAAACAACACTCGGGCGACGGATAACAATCACCTGAAAATAAACAAAAATCAAATACACGTCACGGTAGATATTAAAGAAATTAACCATGTTTTTCACTTTTGACATAAAAATCAAATCAAGCCATTGTGAATGACAAACTCACTTCTTGTCACTCATTCCTCAGATTTTCCCTAAAAAAAGTTTGAATTTAGACAACATTACTCACAAGTAGTTTGTGTAAGCATGTTTTTAGTAAATTTCCAGTTTTTTTTATCATTTACTAATCCTCATAAACGAACATGTGAATATGTAAAAAAAGCAAAGGTATTTGTCCATTGACCACATAGTAACCAGTAACGTCCTCGCTTTAAGCCAACTGATTAAATCGTTCCCCTTTCGCTAAACGACAATCATGTGTTGTTACAGGAAAGCTGTTTTTGTCACTTTTATGTGAGTTTTTAGAAAGTTAATATCACCAAAAGCAATACTCCATTCTTTCCAAACAATACAGCATCGGTCCTATCTGCTCCATTATTTTTAAGGAAAGGAAAATTCCTCGAACATTATCTTGTATGAGCACCTGAGGTACCACCAACACCATGTGGTTTACAAAAAGACCACCCGCTTCCGATCTGTTACTCGAAGATGCTAAAACGCATACACTGTTTGCCAACAAGACTACTAGGAAGAATAGTGATATGTCTTACTGGACATTACAGGTTGAACAACTATGCAATGGAGAGAATAGATGAATATCAGAAGACTCTTAAAGACTGCAGAATCAAATTTTGTGATTTGTCCAATCAAATGTTTGTATAAATGAATAAATGTGCTTTCTAATAATTTCCCCAAACGTGGGAATTCCGTGTACGGCAAACATCATTCTGGTACTACAAGCATATCTTAAATGCATAGGCATGGAAATGGCATTTCATAAAATAAAACCCAATTACAGATTTATCGCAGATTTAAGATGGCTACACGATTCATCCCGTCAGCAATTTCAAACGCTAAACTTATCTTGACAATCAGAGTTTATTTTGTCAGCTCGTGTGACTTTAAAAGTCATCAATTTCGAATTTTGTCAGCTCGTGTGGCTTTAAAAGTCATCAATTCCGAATTTTGTCAACTCGTGTGACTTTAAAAGTCATCAATGAACGACAAAAGTTAACATATATTTTGATATTGCACAAAATTTGTCAAATTCTTGAAGGCCAGAGTCGAACCCAAGTCCATTATACTCTCAGTCAATCAAGAGTCATTTTGAAAGAAGTTTTGATTATGTTTGTGTGTGTTTTGTTTGTTTGTTTTTGTTGGGTTAATTTCATTTGTCTGTTCTGAATCTCTGTACACTTTATGTTAAGAAAGGTTTACATAACATAAAATTCACATGTTGATCAGAAGAACCGAGACTCCAATTCGATTAACCTATATTCTGTCCCATGTTTGATGACGTCGTAGAGCTGGCTTAAAAATACAGCCTCTTATCGTTGTATTACAGATAGCTTTAGTTGATCCCTCAAAGCCTTGCTCGAACAGAAGTTATTTTTGCCTGTCAGCACCCAAGATGCGATTGATCTGTTTTAGAATTTCGCTCGGTAAATACCCACCACGACACAAACAGATCATGGGTTGCTTATCTATCTGAAGGCAGGTTTTGTGGCTTGGATTGCGGTAATAATATTACTATTTTATCATAAGAATTATCCCCCAACAACACTATAAAAAAGGTCAAAGATAAAATTTCGTATTGTTCATAGTTTGAAATCTGAACGTCATTAACACTCTATCTTTGAAACTGTTTTCTCACTGTAAGTGAAATAAGGTTGGGTGCGGCGTTAAACACCTATCAATCAATGAATCAGTCGAAACTGTTTACAAGATGGACCCTACTATACTATAGGGTTTCAAGTCATTTATGTCATTATTTCCTGTCTGGTAAGGATTTGCCAGTGGCACAATGCTTTCCGAAAAAATCTATTTTTATATGTTTTGCTCTTGATGTATTTCTTTTTGGTAAATGAAAAGTATCTGAAATTAGAAACAACTGGTTTTAACGCCCTGGTTCACATGAAAACATCCGTTACCAATAGCAGAACATCCCCCTATAATAAGATCATAAGGTGTAATATCACGACACTTTTGTTTGGAAACGAGGTGCCACTGATTTCTAATAAAAAAAATGTTACAAGATAAAATAATAGATGAAGAAGTCACAAAAATACCTTATGTACAAATTTTAATTTGTATTAAAAAAAACAGAGTAACATATTTACAGGCAAATATTATACAAAGAGTGAGAAAAAAGCATATATCAAAACGAAATAACAGTTCAAAGATAGAAAACTGTAATCCGAGAACTAAAAAAGTTCACTGGTATAGCAGTATAGATCCGATGATCACGAAATATAAACCCACATAATAAAATCCTAGAATCCCGCTGGTAAATCCACATAATAACTAACATGTAAACCGCCATGGGGGTGATCCGGCGATCAAACAATAGCTTTCGCTTTCAAGACGGTTCTGTAGATTCCGCCCACGAAACACAACAGATTTACCAAAACTATCAAGAAAACAAGAAACAAGACAACAGGACGAGGGAAAACTCCAGAAAGGCCAATAAACTTACTTCACGTAATAAATACAACCTTCCAAGAACTGGATACAATTATATGTACTGGTGAAAAATAAGCGCTGGTAATATTAGATAATTATTAATAACTAGCAATAATCAATAACTGGTAATAATTAAGTACTTGTAATATTTAAGCACTGGTAATAATTAAATATTAGTAATAATTAATAACCGGTAATAATCAAGAAATGGTAATAGTCAAGAACAGATAATAATCAAGTATTGGTAAGAATTAAAAACTGGTAATAATCAAGAACAAGTAATAATCAAGTATTGGTAATAACTAAGTATTACTAATAATTAAAAACTTTTAAGAATTTAAGAACTATGGATAATTGAACACGCTGGTGACAACGGATTATACTGCACTTTAAAAATATTGTGATGATTAGATACTGGTGATAATTAAGATGGTGGTGCAAATTTTAATATAATTCTTCGTTCTTTTGTAGAATTGAAAAATGACCGTTAAATGCCCTCAGGGCGTCCTATTATCTGGAATTGTGGTTGTGAAAGTTATAGGATATCAGGACTAGCTGATTATTAGTTAAAACATATAGCAAATCAGCATCCTAACTTCATCAAAAATACTGATGATTTGTGAGCCAAATTCAAAAGAAACTCCATCTCACTGGATGCGACTTCAGTTACTGTAGATGTGGAGTCAATTTATACAAACATAGACATGGAAAAGTCTAAAATCCATAAAATCAGAATTCAAGAGATATTCTGACATATCCGTCCCGACAAAGACATTTTAGAATTTAACTTAAAGGGTAATGATTTTGAACTCAAATGGTAGATCTTTCAGCAAATCAAAGGATTTGCTATGGGAAAACGTTTTAGTCCTAACTTTGCCTCTATTTTTATGGCTGAGTGGGATAGTGATATTCTTCGCAAATGTCACAAACAACCTTCCATTTACCTTCGGTATCTAGATGACATTTTTATCATATGGCAGCATGCATTGGAATACCTTCATAATTTCATTGACAGTCTTAATTCTCATGACCCCAGCATTAAACTGCAGCCTACTATTTATCACACTTCCTTTTTTTTGGATTTTTGGGATGTAATCTATTTACTACATAATGATAATGATCCTACATATCAAGCGACTGGATATCTAGATTACAAAATATTCTTCAAATCTACTGACATGCATCAGCTGCTACATCCTGGGTCAAACCAACCTCCACACACTTCCAAGGAAGTCATTAAACCTCATAGTTTCAGACTGACCGTCAATGCTTATAAAAAAAACAACTTTTCTAATTATCAGCACTAGACGGCCTTATCTGTCTTCTACATATTCTTCTAAAATTACATATTTTAACTCATATCTGCCGGCCTTCAACCTAATGAAATATCATGGGTTTTGGTATATTGTAACAACAACCTATGACTTGCTATAAAGATTTAAATGGCATACCTCCTTTTTAACACAATTTGAAACTTTTCTCCATGCTTATTTTAGTCATGAAGATTTTCACTGTTCCGGTGTGTAATTTGATAGCTTGAATAAAAATCGTCGTCATGGTCTGGAATTTCTAGTACTGGGTTCGTTAAACAGTCACAGATCTGTGAGAGACCTATGGCTTGATTCCAACGATAATATATACTCAATAATCGTGCAACAAAATAACTTTATGGTAAACAATCAATAGCTAAGAGTTCAATAACAATCAAGCTGTTCCGAGCGATTTTTTTCTTTCTCGATTCGTTATCTCCGCCATGTTTATTTTCTAAATGATCTCATTGTGTCGTAATGGCGGGGCTCAAATGTCAAGCAATCCCCATTACACGTAGATAGGCTATTGAATTCAGTCATCAAAGAGGTGTCATCTTACTTCAGACCGTGTTTCATCCATAATATACAAAGGGTTTGCCAAGTCGGATAACATTAACTAAACATGAACAGAAGTTTCCATGTTTAGGGCTAACAATTCCATTTTTTTATTTTCTTTGGTTAGGTTCGTACAGTAGCCTTCATGATATGTGAAAAGGGGAAATGGTCCGACACTAAATGGAACCTGAACCCCGCGGCAATAAACACAAATACAAGCAGGATTTTGTCTTAAGTTAACCCATTTGATGATGTCTCCTAAACTTACAACGTTTCCATTTAGTAGGCGTCAAGAATGCAACTTACGAATGTTTCCAAAATGTCTTGCTGTCTGTTTGGTAAAGGAATGCTTACCATCACTTCATTACTGATTCAAAAGCAAAATTATGATGCAAGTAATCAAGATGTTTGAAAATTACCCTAAACACGTTAACCTCGATGGTGCATCTAGATTTAGTGATTTTAATGAATGTTTATAAATACTACCTGGAATAGCTTACGGCAGGACAAAACGCGATATGTTTTCACCAATTATGAGCTCTTATACCAAAAATATCTTAAGAAAAATGACGGGTCAGTTAATGTACAAGTGAAAAAGGATACAAAATGGCCTCATACTTCAAACCACCACTTGATCTGTCAGTTATGAGCAAGAAAAATGTTTCCGAAATTATTAATAGAAAGGTCCTTTTATTGGTGGAAAAAATACCGCTATTTAAGAAAAACGAACTGTCCTTTTAACCACAGTAAAATTCCACGGTGCCTCAGGTGGAGGTGATGTTAATGAACGTGTACAAATACCACCTGTGTCCCGAAAGGGTCTTGAGAGGAGGAAACGCGATATGTTTTCAACAAATAATGGGTTTTTGTCTCACATCGTATATAAGGAAAAAATATGCTAAACGTAACCAAGATGCCAGGTATAATTACCACCAGGTAGTTTTTTCTTTTCTTTCGGACGCCTCTGGGTTATTCTTCAGCGGATGATCTAGCTATCAATAACGAGGAAGGAAATAGACATTGATAGTGGGATGTCGCTCTCAGAATGAGAGTCGTTAAAATGCTTTGATTGTTCGAAGCCGTAGTGTTTCTCAAAATATCTACAAATACCGTGTTTTCTACAGATGCATTGCTAAATATAACTCACTTAGATTGGGTCGGATTGAAATCAATCCAAATGAAAAATTAGTAATCCTCGAGATCTACTTGGAGACCTAGGCAATTATATTCTATAATATAACACATTTAATTATATTGGTAGGAGAAAGATGGCAAGTTGGCCATTCACTACAGTATCTGTTAAAAAATATTTATACTCTTTACTTGTCAATTTGCTCGACTGAAACGTATGACTAAAGTTTGAACCCAAAAGAAATACCATTGGTTCTCGTGGTTGTCTTGGAGACAATAATATGTCAGTCATGTGCGGCTCATCAAACATGGCTTTCTTGTCAAATAGAATATGCTCCACTCTTTGTCATCGCGTATTTAACATCGGTGGGTCTATTATAAAAAGACATTGCAGCTTTAAAAAAGGGCCAAGAACCTAACATCAGTTGGTTCTTCACAATCAATCTAATTAAGCCAGACCCAAGAAGTTAGATTAACCAATACAAATCTAAGCTCAAAAAAAGCTTTTTGTTTCTGTTTGACTATAGTTTCCGTTTTCGATGATTACTTGGTGGATATTTACACTACTGATTACACCAACGAGCTACAAAGCTTTTCTTTCCAAAATCATAATTTTACAAAATATCCTAATTTTGTCAAAAGATGAGAAATGTGGTTTGGAAATAGAGCAGAATATCATTGCCTCTGGTGGGAGTTGTTTTAATGAATGTTTACAACTACCACCTGTGTCAAGTAATGGACCATGAGCTGTGGAAACTCTATATGGTTTCACCAATAATGAGATTTTACCCCGCGTCTCATTTTAAGAAAAAATATACCCATCGAAGCCAAGGTACGACTGACAATTACTTAGTGATAGTTTTTGTCTTCAATGCTTCAGGACTTGTCCAAACCCCCTTGATCTATCAGTAATGAGAAAGGAAATAAAACATTGATAGTGGGCTGTCCCTCTCAGAATGAGTGCCATTAAAATTAGTGCCGGAATTCAAAGTGCTTCTAAAAATATCTAGTTTTCGACTAATAACTTGTAATAACCCACTCACAATATCATTAGCTTGGGAGAGAAGTTACGAGACAGTAATTGGTCAATGATAATCATACGAGAATCTCGCAGCATCCAGATTCCTTCGCCCGAGTAAAAACGTCAGCCCGATAATTAGCAGCAACGATATTCACCACCTCGATGTTAATATTGTGGATAAGCCTATGGCCAATGGTTAAATTGCTTCACTTCACTTATAATTGACATGAAATAAGCAAACCAATACGGAATAAGAAATGTATGTGTGAAGAGCGAACTGAACGTACTGCTTCAGTCGGTAGAAAAATGCAAAAAAGAAACTTGTCATTAAATGTCTTTGAAAATATTCCATGGACCAATGAAACGTCTGGTTACACAGAGGGGTGAGGGGAATGGAATTACGCCATTGTGTCGTTTTCGCACATGCATAAATGTTTGATATATATCAAACAAAAATATTTAAAAATGCAATAAATTGACTGACCATTGGCAAAATCGAATAAACATTAAACAAGAGATCCCTTAAAGGGATCTTAACGCCCGCGTTCATCTATTCATATTAAATTGATTGATTGATTGTTTGGTGTTTTACGCTGCGCTCAAGATTATTTCACCTACAGCAATAACTGGATATAGGAATTGGGGCCTACATAAAAAATCTTATTCCAGGGAGATAACTATTGTTGAGGAAAATTAAATTGTGAATTGCAAAATTAAGCTCCCCTAGAAATTTTGGTTGAAAACAACATTGCCACCTGGTAGCCATCTTCAATATGCTAATGAAATGATAATGTACGGTGCACAGCTAGATCAGAGGGAGATAATGTCGGCCAAGTTTGGTCAAAATCGGACCAGTATTTTCTTGGAATAGAAGTAACGAAAAAACAATATCGCCCTCCTGGCGGCCATATTGAATATGCAAATGCGATCAAAATGAACGGTGCATAACTAGACCATAGGGTGATAATGTATGTTGATTTTGATTAATGTCAGGTAGTTTTCTTGGAACAAAGATAAAGAAAAAAAACATCGCCCCTGACGGCCATATTGTATATGCAAATGAGATGAAAATGTACAGTACACAACATGGCTATAGGGAGATAATGTGAGCCAAGTTTAGTGAAAATCGGATTGGTAGTTTTCTTGGAAAAAAGTAACAAAAAAAATATATCGCCCCTGACAGCCATATTGAATATGCAAATGAGATGAAAATGTATGGTGCACAACTAGACCATAGGGTGATGTATGTACTGTTTGATTAAGATTGGACTGATAGTTTTATTGGAATAAAGGTAACAAGCAAAAGTTTTCTTGCAATAAACGAAAAAAAAAACATCTCCCCCTGGCGGCCATATTGAATATGCAAATGAGATGAAAATGTACGGTGCACAACTAGACCATAGGGTGACATGATGTATGTTAAGTTTGATTAAGATTGGACAGGTAGTTTTCTTGGAATAAAGATAAAGAAAAAAACATCGCCCCCTGGCGGCCATATTCAATATGCAAATGAGCTGAAAATGTACAGTACACAACATGGCTATAGGGAGATAATGTGAGCCAAGTTTGGTGAAAATCGGATAGGTAGTTTTCTTGGAAAAAAAGTAACAAAAAAAAACATCTCCCCCTGGCGGCCATATTGAATATGCAAATGAGATGAAAATGTACGGTGCACCACTAGACCATAGGGTGAGATGATGTATGTTAAGTTTGATTAAAAGTGGACAGGTAGTTTTCTTGGAATAAAGGTAACAACAAAGAAACAACATCGCCCCCTGGTGGCCATATTGAATATGCAAATGAGATGAAACTATAGGATGCACAACTAGACTACATGGAGATAATGTCAGCCAAGTTTGGTGAAAATCGGACTAGTAGTTTCCTTGGAATAAAGGTAACAAAAAAAAAACAATATCGCCCCCTGGTGGCCATATTGAATATGCAAAATGAAATGAAAATGTATGGTGCACAACTAGACCGTAGGGTGATGATGTACATTGAGTTTGATTAAGATTGGACTAATAGTTTTCTTGGAATAAAGGTAACAAGCGAAAGTTTTCTTGCAATAAACGTAACAAAGAAAAACAACATCTCCCCCTGGCGGCCATATTGATTATGCAAATGAGATGAAAATGTACGATGCACAACTAGACCATAGGGTGATGATGTATGTTAAGTTTGATTAAGATTGGACATGTAGTTTTCTTGGAATAAAGGTAACTAAGAAAAACAACATCGGCCCCTGGTGGCCATATTGAATATGCAAATGAGATGAAACTGTACGATGCACAACTAGACTATATGGAGATAATGTCAGCCAAGTTTGATGAAAATCGGACTAGTAGTTTCCTTGGAATAAAGGTAACAAAAAAAAAACAATATCTCCCCCTGGCGGCCATATTGTTTATGCAAATGAGATGAAAATGTACGATGCACAACTAGACCATAGGGTGATGATGTATGTTAAGTTTGACTAAGATTGGACAGGTAGTTTTCTTGGAATATAGGTAACAAAGAAAAACAACATCGCCCCCTGGTGGCCATATTGAATATGCAAATTAGATGAAACTGTACGATGCACAACTAGACTATATGGAGATAATGTCAGCCAAGTTTGATGAAAATCTGACTAGTAGTTTCCTTGGAATAAAGGTAACAAAAAAACAAACAATATCGCCCCCTGGTGGCCATATTGAATATGCAAATGAGATGAAAATGTACGGTGTACAACTAGACCATAGGGTGATGATGCATGTTGAGTTTGATTAAGATTGGACTAATAGTTTTCTTGGAATAAAGGTAACTACCGAAAGTTTTCTTGCAATAAACGTAACAAAGGAAAACAACATCTCCCCCTGGCGGCCATATTGTTTATGCAAATGAGATGAAAATGTACGGTGCACATCTAGACCGTAGGGTGATGATGTATGTTGAGTTTGATTAAGATTGGACAGGTAGTTTTCTTGAAATAAAGGTAACAAAGAAAAAACAACATCGCCCCCTGGCGGCCATATTGAATATGCAAATGAGATGAAAATGTAGGATGCACAACTAGACTATATGGAGATAATGTCAGCCAAGTTTGGTGAAAATCGGACAAGTAGTTTTCTTGGAATAAAGGTAACAAAAAAAAACAATATCGCCCCCTGGTGGCCACATTGAATATGCAAATGAGATGAAAACGTACGGTGCACAACTAGACCATAGGGTGATGTTGTATGTTAAGTTTGATTAAGATTGGACAGGTAGTTTTCTTAGAATAAAGGTAACAAGCAAAAAGTTAACGGACGGACGACTGACGACTGACGACGGACGACGGACGACGGACGACGGACGACGGACGACGGACGACGGAAAAGCGATTTGAATAGCCCTCCATCAGAATGATGGCGGGCTAAAAACGAATAATTGTCACAAATATACCACCAGACAGAATGAAAATCATACAGAAACCAGACAGAAGGCAAATTTGCTCTAGACTTGTTTCCATTGTAGGGAAAATCTTCCCTCAATCATGTATGTGGAAGAGTTGCCAGGTACTCGCCGAAGGTCGGGGATTTTCTCTGTGCAATGAGCACGGTTTCCTCCCCCACTAAACCTGGCGACGCCACGATATAAGTCAAATAATAATGTATGCGGAGTAAAACATCCATCAATCAATCAAACCCATATGGCTAAGCTATGAAGCGCACAACGAATACAATATCTAATGCATTCACATCCTGAGCGGAAGTTCATTACTGTAAAGAGTTGTGTCCCTTTGTTTATTCTCCCGCCACAAAGCTCTACCATCTACAAGATCGATTTTCTGTTTTGTTATATCAGCTATGTCTCTTTTTTGGCCTATTACATAATTGGGCTTCTTTTTACCATGAACTTGGGTTTGTTGTTATTTTTTTAGCTCTTAGGAAACCTCATAAAATTAGATATTAAGGAATTTATTACTCACATTAATACTGGAATAGGAAAGAAACCGAATACACCTACCATTTTGCCAATATCGTAAAATCAGTTTTATAATTTGTTTACAGGATAATAATGTTGGGAAGCTCTAGATTTCTAATTGATTTTCATTTGTTCTAATACAAAATCTGTCCACAAATTGATTTTATTTCATCTCGAAAGACACGAGGATAGTTAAAGTGGCATGAGCTGCCAAAATGTTGATATTTCGACGTTAAAACAGAATGTTGAAATTATTGGCTATTTTTCCCAAGACATATAATTCAGAAGCTTTTTAGTGTTTCTAGTCTCGAAAATGTACGATAAAGTATTGTTTTGAACTAACTTTGGCTTAGAATGAATGAATGGTCGTCCCGGTTATTTAAATTTTGTTTACTTTTCGAACACGTTTTCGGTTCGTACAGGCCACATACTGTATGGATTTTCCTCATTCCAACGCCAATCCTTTAGTTTTGCGATGGCCTTCAAATCCTCTTACTGTCGTGACGATCAGAAATTATGAAAAAAGTGTGAATTTTAGCAGCTCATGCCTCTGTAATGGCTTTGCTTTTTTTATTTTTCTTAAAATATCCAAACATATACTCTCCCAAAAAAGGAACGCAACATCCAATTTTCAATTCTCGTGTCATTTTAGCCTTCAAACCCTACGTCATTGCTGCGAAATAGTTGCTGATGTCGCATAATGTTACATGCGAAACGTCTTACAAATTGAACTGTATACTGTATACATGACCGCGTCCTATTGGCTAGCCTGGTTGAGACGTGCTGAAATTGTCACCTTTTCTATAAGGTGACAGTGAATGTCCAGTCGATATTTCCGATTCGATTATAGTACAGCCAAAGACTGTTCCTCTTAAAAAAACATATTTGTGAGTTCACAACCTGAAAGTTACTTCGCCATGTTTGCTTACTAAAAGTCGTCTCAAAGTAATGGCGGTGCTTGTTGCACATCATATAGTCACAAAATTGCGTTGCTGTCATTTTTTATGGGGTAATTCTTAATGAGATTTACTCTGGTGTAAGTAATTGTGGATCTTCGAGACTAATTCATTCGGTGTCTGGTTACGGGAACCAAACGAGTTGTTTCTTAAGCCTAGCGCACACGGGAGGCGCCGGCTGAGCTACAAGGCACGCGTGGCCCAGGGAACAGCTACAGATTTCAGCGCAGACGATGAGCTCTCGGCTGAGGCAAGTTCCTGGTCACCCAAATTCACTAAGCTACATAGATATCACTACCTGTGTTACGTAATATTCTAAGTGGTCACATGATTTAATAAGTACGCGCCATTGGACTATCCCTCCTCTCAGTTCAGCCGGCAGCTCACGTTGAGCGCACACGGTGAGATTCTTGCCACGAGAGGCAGAAAATATCAAACATGCTGAATAAGTTCAAGAGGCGAAAATCTCAGCAAAATTTACTCGCACACGGGGGAAACAGCTCAACCGGCGCCTCTCGTGTGCCTTAGGCTTTATCTAGTTATCAAATATATGAGTAAAACCATGGTACTTCTGTATTGATTCGTTTGTGGAAGGTCAAGTCAAGGGTCCAGTTTTCGCTGGAAACTCAGGGATAGTTTTGTTTGAAAATGTATTCTCTCTTGGGGGGATCTGGTTTATATACTTAGCGACATTAAAAACGCACGGTTGAATTTTATGTGTCTACCCCAGTAAGGCTATTGTCCATTTACGTTTTGTTGTTTATTGCTAGTTCGAGTTGAGTTGCAATAACTGGATAACCTGTGGTGTTCCCGACGCGCCTGTCGTGAACATTACGCAACATTTCCTAATAACGTCCATTGAGTGTTTCACCGTCACTGAGAACAGGTTTCAGGGCTCATTTGTCGTGGGTTCAACACTTTACACGAAGCTCAGCATAAAGACGAAAAAAAAATCAGAAAACGTTACCATGCCCCGTCTTACGACACAACAAAGGGAACGTGCCATTGAAATGTATTTCGAAGTCAAACGCGTAAGAACTAATGTTGGACGAAGATTACAAACAGGGAACAGTGCCTTAATATAAAACATACATCTTGCCGCGGGCCCCAAAACCCGATAATCAGTGTAGTCTAGCCAAATATGTTGTTGGAAAAAAGCTGGTAGACAAGACAACTGCTTAATGAAGTATATCCAAGTGGATACGCCTTCGGCTATCTACGTTCATCTTCTTAGGGTTTATTGTGTCGAATTTTCTATGCTCTAACGAACTTTCTCTCAGCGATGAAATATCACAACACAAGCCAATTCCAGATATCCGTCGACAGGATACTCTGCAATACTTCCATTTGACCATGGGCAAATTTTTTTTTCCATGAAACGCTCCAAATAGAATTCCACCTCCAGCTAAATATTATGAACAATTTGAAAAATGACCTGATTCGTGAAAGGGGTTAATATAACTGCATATCATTAAGGCTGATCTTCAAAAAATAATTACTGATTTAAGTTTTTTATAAAAAAAATCCTTGTAGAAACCTATTTTTTTAAGATTTCAATGATACCAAACTTACTTTGAAGTTCAGCTTCAAATCGAGAACGAACGATTACCAGATGTTAAATATAGAGTGCCATTCGAAGTCATTTTTTTTATTTTCCATCTCTAAACCGCTAGGGGATAATTTCCTCTTGACATAAATGTAACAGTGTTACACAGTTCTATTTGTACGCTTTCACATCGGCCATCTTTTACAAGTCGCTCCAAACATCCTTACGTAACGGGGTTTCTGATTGGCTATTTTTGTGATGGAACCAGTCTAACTTTCCATTTCCAATCCGCTAATCATAAACGACGTTTTTTTCACAGCAAGTTTGCCCACAGGTAAAAGCAAACGTAACCTGAGAGTCAATGTGAGAACTTGTTCAAATCTTTCAAGTTATAGGAATTTTAATGATTTGTTTGGAATTAATTCGACAATTACAGTGGAGTATTTTAGCAGGGTGCAAATCTCTGTGATTTAAAGGGGCATGAGCTGCCAAAATGTTGATATTTTGACGTTGAAACAGAATGTTGACATTATCGGCTATTTTTCACAAGGCGTATGGTTCAAAAGCTTTTTAGTGCTTCAAGTCTCGAGAATGTACGATAAAGTATTGTTTTGAACTAACTTTGGATTAGAATGAATGAATGGTCGTCCCGGTTATTTAAATTTTGTTTACATTTCGAACACTATTCCGGTTGGTATAGGCCACATACTGTATAGATTTTCCTCATTCCAACGCTAATCATTTAGTTTTCCGATGGCCTTCAAAGCCTCTTATTGTCATGACGATTAGAAATTATGAAAAAAGTGTGAATTTCGGCAGCTCATGCCACTTTAAGGGACGCGCCAATAAGCTAAAACAACCAACCAACCATCTGTGATTTAATCTTGCTGTAGTGACATAATTTCTTAGCTCTAGTGAAATCAGAAAATGTCACTGGCCAAACGAAAAATAATTTTTAAAAAAATAGTGGCTATAAATGAAAAGGCAAATAACCGGAAGAGTTTGCATCCGTATTAACTCAATTGGGTTTCTATCATGTATTATTATACGGAGACAGGTAAAAAAAAATGTGTTACTAGCTTCATGCGAGCAGGAAACCGAATGAACAAAAGTCTTGATGTTAAATTAAAATATTTGTCTGGTCTGTATGTCTATTGAAATACGTCATGCAATTATCATTTGCCTCTTTTAGACATGGCTTCAAATTTACCAATCATGGCTTTTTCAGCGGGTATTGAGTTGCCTTCAGGGCGAGGTTGAGCGGACGACGCATTTTATTTTGCAAATCAAATGAAGTAGCTTATTTGAACACGATTTAACTACCGATGACGTATTGTTCGTGAATTCAAAGAAATTGCCCACAGTTAATGTTACTGTGACCTAGATTCCATCGATTCAGACACACTTGCTTATTATATCATCTCTTTTATTCATTATCTTACATGGAATTTTACATTGTATAAATTTGTTCCTATACCCTCTGATAGCCTTGACCTACACATGTAGACTCTCTCACATTGTGAAAGTGTCCCTTTGTATTTCTATTCGGTCCTTAGGCCATAATCGCTTTGGTCACGCAGTGTCATCTTGAAGAAGAACGACTCACCGTGTGTTGTGTTCACAGACAAAGACGCCTTTCTTAACAGGAAATAGTGATTCGGAGTACATTAACAAGACTGAGAAGTGTGTTGTAATATCTGATGATGACAGTAGCTACTCTCGAAAGCTCATAAATATACACTATCATGTACAATATAGTACGAGTGGCCCTATGTATTTTGACTTTAGTAAGAAACCACGGTCAGGATTGTCTGACATGACAATTGTTAAAGGAACACTCGCCGTTGTATACTGTTACGTTTTCGTCGTAACAAGCGAGTTATATTATCTATAGAAAGACAACCAGTAACAAAGACACATTTGATATGTCAGCTCATCGGCTTTATTTCCAAGTTGTAGCTGGTACTTACTTGAGCACAACCACACCTTTAGAAATCCATAAACCGAGAGGGCGAGTCGCCCGGATGTGCTCAAGCAATATACATAAAAACGTAACCAAGAACAGGAACGACAACGGGGTAAATGTAACACAAAAGTCATGAAATGTCAATGGAAAACTGAATAAACGCGTCCAACATTACACTGCTCTCCCTTCAGAAAACTCGATTCCACTCGAGCTCAAAGGTCCAATCGTCTAGGACATGTAACAGGGCGACCACATCTTGTCCGAGGAATCTGGTCATCGCTTAATGGGCAAACTTGATCACAGGGAACGTTCCGCCGTGGAACCTTTCCTGAATCAGCGGCTTCTCGTCTGTAAGTTGTATTGGAGTCACCAGCCGGGATCCGCAGTGGATCCATCTCTGCATCCTCAATCTGTTTTTCTGGTTTACTTTTTAATTGCTCCTTCTTTCGGGAGTCGGTCATTTTCTGTCTGTCTCTTTCTTCGCAATCACCGGGTTGGGCGAGTTGTAAACCCTCAGACGATTCACTTAAATGTTTGCTTGCTTGGTTCGGAAGTGGTTCATGGTTTGTCGTCTCACATTCTGTCAGGATACGGTGTTTTAAACGCCCTATCCAAGATGGGACTACATCGGAAAGAAACGGCTTTAGACGTTCAAAATGCAACACCTTGCTACGTTTACTGTTTAGAACTTCATACAAAACTGGCCCAAGTCGCTTAGCGACAACATATGGACCCTCCCATTTGTCTTGCAGTTTTGGCGATTTGCCTTTCTTTTTTGATAAGACCGACACATATACCAAATCACCCAAGGCATGTGTCTTTTCGGTGGAATTGACATCGTGCAACCGTTTTTGCTTAACCTGTGCGGCATTTGTTGCATTTCGAGCTGCATCGTGGGTTTTTTCAAGAGCGTCTTGCAAATCTTTAACATATGTGGTTGGATCGCTGGTCTTGCTCAGTATTGTTGGTTCTAAAAACATAAGGTCGCAAAGAGAGTGAACCTCGCGGCCCAACATCATCTTGTTTGGTGAGCACTTTGTTGTGGTATGAGGAGTGCTTCTGTATGCTGACAACAAAAGCGATAGGTCTTCATCCCAATTAAGTTGATTCTGAGAAACATAACAACGAATCATTTGAAGGATAGTCCGGTTTAGTCGTTCGACCTGTCCATTGGATTAAGGGTGGTATGGGGTTGTTCGTGTTTGCGAAACTCCCAGCAGTCTGCAAACCTCTCGGAAGAGGTTACTCTGGAAATTACTTCCTTGGTCTGTATGGAGTTCCAATGGAGCCCCAAACCTGGCAACGAACTCATTTACCAGTTTCATGGCAACCTTTTCACTTGTTTGGTCTACTAAAGCGTACGCTTCAGCCCACTTAGTAAACTGGTCAACGATGACCAAAATGTATTTGTTACCACTGGAGCTTAGTGGTAAGGGACCTAATACGTCAATGTGAAGTCGATCCATTGGAGCCCCATGGTAGTAGGTCTGGAGCGGCGCTTTACGACGTCGACAGTCTTTCTTGGCAACACTGCACTCCTTGCACGCATTCACAAAATGCTCGACGTCCGATCCGCACCCAAACCAGTGAAAGCCTTTCTTGACACGCTCCAAGGTACGGGTGATGCCCTGGTGACCAGAGCTTGGTGGCACATGTACAAGTTCCAAAATAGCCCGTCGTAAACTGCGCGGCACAACAAGTCGATGTGACTTCCTACCAGCATTATCTTCCCAGATGTAGTACAAAATCCCATTGATCAATATGAACTGGTCAAAGGTGAGCCAGTAACTTCGCAGGGCTGGACTTGCTTGTCGAATATCATCTTTGTCTGGCTTTACCCCCTCTTCCAGCCACTTAAGAAGCTCGGAAAGTTCTGGGTCTGATTTTTGAGCCTCTTTTATTTGGTCTACAGAATATACTTCGAGCCAGTTACATTCCCTTTCCCCAACGTTTGTCTGCCTAACAGCAATTGGGACGACTGTGTCAACATCCTCCTCAAACCGCGCCCAGAGTTTGTGTAGGGTACGGCAATGTTTGCATCCTAAACAGGGTAGTTTCTCCATACTTTCTCCGGCAATGTAGCACTGGCATGCATCTCTGATAGGTCGTCGAGATAATGAATCCGCATTTCCATGTGAACGACCGGCTCTATGATAGATGTTAAAAGAATATTGGCTCAATTCTTCCAGCCATCTGGCAAGTTGGCCTTGAGGGGCCTTAAATCTGAACAACCAAGCCAAGCTACCGTGATCAGTCCGGAGAAGAAACTTCTTGCCAAGCAAATAGTGTTTGAACTGATTTGTGAAGACAACAACAGCTAGAAGCTCCCTACGGGTGACACAATAACGTTCTTGTGCTGGACCTAACCTGCGACTAGCATAAGCCACGACTCTTTCACATCCATCTTGCAACTGCGATAGAACTGCTCCGATAGTTGTATTCGATGCGTCCGTGTCAAGAATAAAGGTGCCTTCTGGTGTTGGAAAGGTTAATAGGGGGGCTGTCGTGAGCTTGTGTTTCAAGCTGTCGAATGCTAATTGCTCTTCCTGTGTCCATTTAAACAAAACTCCTTTCTTGGTCAACCGATGAAGTGGAGCGGCAATTTCGGCATAGTTGTAGACAAAACGACGATAGTAATTTGATAGCCCTAAGAAGGACTGAAGGTCTTTCAAGTTTGAAGGAACAGGCCACTCTTTCACGTCCTTGATAAGATCCGGCTTTGTCCTGATTCCATGTTGGCTGACAATGTGACCTAAAAAGGGCACTTCTGTTTGAAATAAACTGCATTTTTTGGCTGTCAGCTTCAGGTTGGACTGCTTAAGTCTATTGAAAATCGTTTCTAGGTTTGCCAGATGATCTTCAAATGATTTACCTGTCACTATCAGGTCGTCAAGGTATATCAGAACTATGTCCCATTGCAAACCACTGAACACAAGTTGCATTGCTCTTTGAAAGGTAGATGGTGCGTTGCACAATCCAAACGGCATGCGTGTGTATTCAAATAGACCATATCTTGTGATGAAAGCTGTTTTTGACTGGTCGTCGGGATGCATTGCAAGCTGGTAATATCCACTCATCAAATCTAGAGTTGAGAAAAATACTGATCCACTGAGAGTATCTAAGCAATCTTCTACCCTAGGAAGCGGAAATGCATCCTTTACTGTGTTGTCATTGAGTTTGCGGTAATCCACACACCACCTAACTCCTCCATCTTTCTTTCGAACCAGTACTACCGGCGACGCCCACCCCGACGTAGATGGCTCTACAATACCAGCATCAAGCATTTTCTGCAAATGTGATTCCTCCTCATTTTGAAAGGCTAGGGGTGGTCGTCTAGCTGGTTGTCTAATTGGACTAGAAGACCCTGTGTTGATTGTATGGCAAATTCCTTTGAAACAGCCGAGATCCGATGCATCTTTAGCAAAAATATCCGCATAATTAATAAGTAGGTCAGTTACCTGCTCTTCCTGTTCATGCGACAGGTTTTTACAAGAAGTCACAAAAAGCTCCGAGATATGCTCTGGCAAATGCGGCTCTGTGGTAGTCTGATCTTGGATTTTCAGGGACCCTGTAAGGCTGTCATCTACTTCAACCAATTTTCCAAGGTGGGTATATTTGTTAAGTCGAACCGGTTTCTCTTTCAGATTAAGAATGCGTACTGGAATTTCACGTCTCGTCTTAACAAGAACTGAGCCTATATGCGCCCCACATTTTAACGAGCCCGGATCAAGCACCATCGTTTTACCCTCGCTTGGCTCTTCAACACGTCCCATCACAATCTTTTCACTTCCGGCGGGGACGGTGACATCATTCGCAAGTGTCACTCTGCAAAATGCTGTTGGCGCAGTGTCACTGGCTTGACCTAATAAAAGTTGTCCTTCAATTAGCAGGTCACCCTGCTTGGCCAATACAGTTACATCATTCTCTCTTAAAAAATCCATACCTAATAGCACTTGGTCCCTTATGGGTGCCACAAACACATTACTCTGCCATTCCTTATCAGCTACTCGGAGTGTCGCAGTGACACCGCCGAGCGCCATCATTTCGGCACCACTTTCGGCGTTGAGCAGTTTGCATGTTTGAGTTCCACTTACATCTAAACCAGCTTCCTGTGCAAATTTGGTTGACACAACTGTTGCATCAGCCCCAGTGTCTACAACGGCAGATGCAAACAATCCGTTGACAAGAACCGGCACAACAATGCTTTTATACGAACTACCCAAGCGAGTAACTTCCACAGTTGAAGAAGGCTCAGTGGGTGCTAGGGTGGGGTTTGTTGTCTTGGGTGTAGGGCTGGGGGAACGTGATCTTACAGGACAATCTTTGCGGAAGTGGCCAGTATTTCCACATCCATAACATTTAAAAATCTGGGGCACCTGTGGTGGTTCTGGGGTTTCTTGTTGAGTTTTGAATTTTGTCTCCATCGTGTTACAAAACTTGGTAAACATATTCTCTAACTTTGTGATGCGAGCATCAAGTTGTTGGACGGTAACGTACGTTGGCGTTTGAACCCGTTGTACGGAGTAAACATCGTCTTCTGAGTCAATAGGGTCGGCCCAACTAACACGTCTGGTTCTTTCCCTGCGACTGGATTCGTCACGACCAACAGTTGCACGGTAATTATGCTCTAAACGAGTAACTAATTCAATGGCATCATTCAGATTTAATGGATTTCTGTTCAAAACCTCATATGCTATCCTTGGTCTCTTGTAACCTCGTAAGAAAGCTTCTGCGGCCAATTGGTCCTGCATCTCCTGACCAACGCCAGGATATGCTTTGGAAACTAAACGGCTGATTTCTTCAGCAAATTCTTCATTGTTATCTCCCCTTTGTTGCAGTTCCATTAACTTTCGTCTGGCCGTCGTTGGCGGATCTCTATCACCAAAACGATTAGTTAAATTACTCTTCAAAGCAAAGTAGTTTTGTGACACTTCTCGTGGAAGAGAGCATACAAATCGCATGGCTTTACCTTTAAGACACTGATAGAGACTATCAACCTTCTCTTGTTCCCCCCACGAATGTCGATCAGCCATACGCTCGAAAGGTGTTAGAAATACATCGACCTCTTCTGTTCCATCGTAAGTCGGCAATTTTGAGCTGGGGGCGCCATGATATATGGCGTTTTGTCTGGATTCTGGTGATCTTTCACCATGAAAAGAACCGTAACCAGGGGTTCGCCGTTGATGTCGATCAATGACGTGTAGTTCTGGAGCAAAAGGCTGATCAGCAGTCAACTGATTGGCTCGAGAGCCGCTCATTGGATTATATCCGTCAAGTCGACTAGACGCCCCCATAAATGAAAGGGGTGGTGGGCTAGCATGTGAAATGTGTTCGTTTGAATCATTTTCGTTAGCCGACGATGGCCTCGGCGATTCCAGGGATCTGATCAATCGATCAGTTGTATGTTCAAATTTTGAAAGAAAACTTGAAAAAATGGACGCCATTCCAGTTTCCGTGGCACTGCCATTCGCACTACCGACTTCCTGTCGATTCGATTCGATCGGAAGCTCCCCACTTTCTCCGTTCATTTTCACTAAAAGCCTGAAACTCCTGACAATCAATGTCAATAATGTCAAGTTCACTGGTGTAGCATTCAACAATAATGTCGAGTAGGATCTTACGAATCCATTTAGTAGCTAGTAATGTACCCGGATGAAGGCCATCTGAAAGCAACTTGAAATTTAAGACGTTTTTTCCCTTTCGACTTTTCAGAAGGTCAGCATTGAATTTCAATGTGTGACGTCCAAGGGTTTTATTCAAGGAAACTATTTTATCGTTGATACAACGAATCTGACTAACAACTTCGTTGTCCGCGTCAGTAAATCGAGATGGGGTTGTGTCGCCTTTTATGTTGTTATAAACACTAACAGAGTAAGCTGGTATGCCAATAAACTTTATTTTACCACCTTGTCTTAAAACAATGTCACGTGCTCTGCAAAACTGATCAAATATATGTGATGGGGTAGTGTCACCCCACTTCCTAATGCTAATACGACCGTTTGGCAACCGATTTGTGATGTCACAGGTGCCAGTCCAAACATAAACAAATACTGGTTTTCTATGCTTGGCTATAATTGATGGTAGCTGCTTTTCCAAGAGATCTACACAATCTGAAGTCTTGCCGCCACGTAAACAAAGAAATTCCAATGGGATGGATGAATCCTCTAAAACAGCTTGAAGTTTGAGACCTTTGCTGTCCGATAAAAGGACTGGCACAAAACTATTTTCTCTTGTTGGGAATTTTAATGGATGTTTGTCCAAAAATCTTTTAAGATCTGTTTCAGACATGGAATAACTGTACTCTGAATATAGGTTGGGTTTTTTATTGTTTTTTTTTTTTTTTTTACTTATGTTGATATAATTACAATGAAGCTACATCTGAGATTGATACAAAATGAGGCAATACTTGTTCGCAGTGAACAATACACAGCTTTCCAAACAGGTTTTATTTTTTATTATTGTTTATTATATGCACCACAGGACTTGACCAATAATGCTGTCTGTGTAACCGGTTAATTGTGTTCACTATAAATAAAAAATATTTCCAAGCTCGTCTTACTATATTATATTGATATTAACTACATCTATTAATTAACTTGTTTAAGAAATTATCAAAAACTGGAACTAAAATCAATGGCTTACTAGGCTTAGGCTTAAGTTATTGTGGTTATCTATATCCAAAACTTTCAACTGAATTCCAAAAACAAAACCAACAGGTCTGGTGTAACAATTATAGGGTCGAACTTAAAGGTATTTACAAAAGCTTTGTTTCATTATATGTTGACATAAAAATCTCATTTAATTAGAGATTATAAAGCAAAAGTAGATTTTTTTTTTTTTTTTTTTTTTTTTTAAAAGAGCGAGAATTGTTGAACAATATTACTGTCGAATGTAACTTCAAAAGAGATTTATATGAGTTTGTTTATAAAAAAGATTACACAATGACGAAAGCCGGTATAACTTTTCGCTGTGAACTGTAGCCCCGGTTTGCAAAAAGGAATAGAAATTTAATACGATTAATAATGTATTTTACTTACATTTAGATTACCAAACAGAAACTAACTACGGCAAAGGGAGCTACAACGCTCAACAATGTGCACAGGTTATCTGTAGTTCAAAGTAGCGATTTGCCTTGATGTGGCAATGTTTTGTCACAAGGTTTCCACAACAGTAATACAATTTGGTAACAGCTATGACTTTTCACTATGAACAGTCAACACGATTAGAAAACTATGTTTCTTCACTGAAACGAACCACTTAGCATTCACCAGTTGGCATTAATACTAGCTGCTGTAATCGTTCAGTATTCAGATGCTGAGCGATTACTAGGTTATAGCTTACATATATGTGGTTATAAAATTGTTCAAAGCACACGTGAGGCGAAATCCAATTTTGCCGTCACTGACGATTCAGGCAGCTGAGACGGTGACTGCCTTGGCAGTCTACTTGTTGCCCCGGCGACACGCGCTAGTGTAGCGAGAGTCAGCAAAGGCAAGCTGGCGTTGGCCGTCAAAATTTCTTTGAGAAATTATTCCGTTTCTGACACCAATTGTTACGTTTTCGTCGTAACAAGCGAGTTATATTATCTATAGAAAGACAACCAGTAACAAAGACACATTTGATATGTCAGCTCATCGGCTTTATTTCCAAGTTGTAGCTGGTACTTACTTGAGCACAACCACACCTTTAGAAATCCATAAACCGAGAGGGCGAGTCGCCCGGATGTGCTCAAGCAATATACATAAAAACGTAACCAAGAACAGGAACGACAACGGGGTAAATGTAACACAAAAGTCATGAAATGTCAATGGAAAACTGAATAAACGCGTCCAACATTACAATACTGTAGATTTCTCAGTCGAGAAACTGTTCGTATTTGCTTTTTGATTAACTGAATTGAACTAAGCAATTACGTAAAACTATTGGACAGCATAGTTTTAAAAATGTTTCTAGTAACAACTTACTTTATACAGCCAAATTAGTGATTCCGTTTAAATGTGGAATATCATAACCTTATAGCATGACAGAAACTAGTGCTGGACATTTTCTTAAAAATTAAAGAAAACGAGAACTCAAATAATAGTTCTGCTCGTGAATTTTTACCGAACTTATCGCCCTTTAACTTTAGAAATTGCATAAAAATAACAGTGTCCGGCCTTTCTTTCTATATGCTTTCAGATATTTCAATCCTATTCTTCCTATCTTGTGACCCTTAACGGCCGATATTCCAAGAAGCTTCTTGCGTCTGACTACTGGCCAGAGGAGGTACTAGTGCGACGCTACTACCGTAGACGTCAGTCAGGAGAGCGTCACAAGAATGGTTATCATGACCGAAACAAGAACAGGTATGATTATGACATGGACAGGGATTATGACAATAGGTGGTTAAATGATAACTGAATGTATAACTGAACTGCTCTAAATTCAATCCACCCAGAATGAATCTTAATGTTTCACGTTTTAACTGTAAGTCACTGAAATCCTCAGTTAATGAAATAATATCACTGTGCAACATAAGCGATGTGTGTTTATTGCAGGAAACCTGGCTAACCAATTCAGAATTAGATGTTTTAAACACAATATATCCTGAGTTTTATGGTCGTGGTGTTTCGGCCGTCAGTGATGACACCTTGTCTATAGGCCGCCCTCATGGAGGCATAGCTATCCTGTGGAAAAAGTGCCTTGGTAATAGTGCCACAGTCGTTCAATATGACGATAATAGAATTATTGGTCTACGTATAGAAGGGAAGACACAGAAAATTCTTCTCATTTGTATATATTTTCCTACTGACTGTTTAGAAAATAATGAGGTTTTTTTCGACTATCTCGGTAAAATAAATGTAATAATTGATGAATGTGATATCCCAAACGTTCTTGTCATTGGTGACTTTAATGCTCACCCATCTAAAAACTTTGGCAAGGAGCTTACCAAATTTTGTGAATTAAATAGCCTTTGTCAGTCGGACTTACGGAAGTTACCTGTTGATAGCTATACGTTCCTTAGCGAGGCACACTTAACTACATCTTGGTTAGACCATTGTATTACCACTGAACATGTACATTCTGCTATATGTGACATAAATATTCTTTATGACTTTGTTTCTTCCGATCATCTACCATTTCATGTATCATTACTTTGGGATAGCTTACCTGTTTTAGAAAACAACCAAAACAGTCAATTGAGTAGTGTTATTGAGTGGAGTAGGTTGTCCGAGAATGATCTCTCTAAGTACAAAGATCTGACTGAAGTCTACCTGAACAAAATAGAAGTGCCTCATGAGGCCCTAAGTTGTGGCGACCCTAATTGTAATGGTCACCACGAAGCCATAAGTGCGTATTACAATGATATTATTAAGTCTTTATCCTCAGCTGGTAAACTCATTTTAGGTAAGAAAAAATCCACTAAAAAGAATATTGTCCCCGGTTGGAATGAAAATGTCAGTGAGTTACATAGCCACGCCCGTATAGCATTTATATTATGGCGCGAACATGGTAGCCCACGCTCTGGGCCCTTTGCGGACTATATGCAAAGTACGCGGCGCAAGTTTAAATTAAAACTCCCTCCGGGAAGTTTCCTCCGGGCATAGAGCCCGGTTTCCTCCCACAATAAAACTGGCAACGCCGCCATATAAGTGAAATAATCTTGAGCGCGGCGTAAAACACCAAATAATCAATCAATCATAGGCTCTTCCCGTATGGCCTGTTCTCTGGTGGCGTTGTGCCTTTTTGACCTGACCCTGTACTCCGCCCTGATCCTGTTCATAGGTTGTCCCGTTGTGGTGTATAAATGGGGGGACTTTATTTATGCATGTGGACGAGAAAACAGTAAACACAAAACATAACTATTATTGTATCATGGTTGCGGCGTTTTTCTTTTGATGAGCGGTCTTCGACAAATCTGATACCCAGTGGACAGAAAGTGGGCGGGGCTTAAGCGTTGAATAACTTCCCGGTTTTGGAAGTTGTTGTATGGCTCTCTTGACTGGGTATCAGAGAGTAAACACGTGCTAGTTGATTGACAACATCAATCACTAATACCATGATACAAGCACGTTAGTGAATGGCTTCCCGAGGGTATGGAAGAAATTCGGAGAAGTTTGGCCTCGTGCTTCGCACTTGGCCACACCTCTCAGAATATCTTTCATACCCTCGGGAAGCCATTCAATAACTCAAACTTATACCAACAGTTGTGTTATTGATATCTCTATAGTAAACCCAAGTAGTGCGAAACAGAGGGATGAGAAGGATGCCGCTATTGCGTCTATTTTCCTCGCTGGGGCTCATCTGAGAAGGCAACATGTCTTCAGACAAAGCCCACGTTGCTGGGTCCGGCCATTTTTGCCAAAAAGTAAAATGGTATCCAACCGATTTGCTTATAGTGGCTATAGCTTCGAAAAAGCGGACTTTTTGAATAAATTACGATTGTTAAGAGAGGTTGAAAGTTTGAAGTAACTTGAAAAACTAAGGATTGATGATAAAAAAAATTGACGGTGAAATAAAAAATATCACTTACCTGTAAGAACTAATAATGGACAAAATCCAAATGACAGGGATGTACGAGTACATTCTCGGGTGTCTGTTGCTTATTATAACTCCCTAAACTGCCGGCCTATCATTTTTATCAGAAGAAACCTAATAGTTTGCACGATAATAACCTAATTTTTCTGTCAACGAAATTTTCCCTTTATTTAAGGCAGGCCATGCCACTTTAAGGCAGGCCATGCCACTTTCAGATGGTTATCGACGAGTGACCAGACGTCCTAATTTCCCCTGACCTTGACCTTCATACCATCTGTCCGCATACATCGGTGATCCTCACTGAAAAAAAAAATGCAATGAAACACGACTATACATGGTTCCATTGTGCGAATTGTCTACAGGGGATCCATTAATATTGACAGTGAAGTTTCTCGTTACATCATGTCCGGACGTTATTTCTTGTCGTAAAGCAATGATCACCGTCGTCTCGCAGTGTGTGAATGGAAGAGCCCTTAATCAGAGTGAATTGATTGAATTGTGTTTAAGAAGACGCTTTTCTCAAGTGGAATGTCGATTTACAATACAGTAAAAAAGTAAAAACAAACCGAATAAACATTCTGACAAAGTGTATAGTGTAATTGAATAGCTAAGGACGTAAACAAAACCTACGTTACCATGGCGAATATTTTGTTGTTGTTGTTGTTGATTAATAAGACGTGTTGTTCGTGACCACCAGTATCGCTGTTTCCAGTTGCACACGATGACAACAAACTATAAAATTATATTTGGGTTTATGTGACAGTCCTGGTGAGGCATAGGAAAATATTTCGCTTTAAAAGCCTAGTGATAAAGACGACTGAAAACATACTACATACAAGATTTTTATTAGAATGTGAACCCTGCAAGGCCGGGGTATTAGTGAGAATGAACGTGGGAATCAATAAATGCATATCAAACCTCTCGGGCAACTATTTCCGGTAAACTGTAAGCTGTGTTTGTTGGATTGGTAAAAAGATCCCTTCATTGGGAACCCAAGTTGTTTAAAAAACTGTTCAAATAAAGTCGCTTAATGAATGTACCGTCTGACGCTCCCCAAAGGCTGGGGCTTAAGTTCCTTCAACACAATGCAATGGATTACCAATAATAGCCAAAACACATGGGACAACTCGTACTATATTGTGTATGTTGTGGTACCTGATGATGAGAGTAGCTACACATGTACAATATAGAACGAGTTGTCCTATGTGTTTTGGCTTTAGTAAAACCACTTCATAGTAGTAACTACTGGTGAATAACACACATCACCTGGGTACCATCATTGACACTCGTGACAAGTTAAAATAACAAAGTAATATAACCGAGTGAGAATGTTTTGCAGCCTTCCTTAGATTTGAATTATTTTGACTTAAACTGTTGCCCAAGAGCAGTTCCATATAAAGTTGCCTAAACAGAAACAATCCCTACCTGCTTCTTGACTTACGTTTTATACCTGATCATGACAAATGAAATGAAAAGAAAGATTACTTGATCAAATGCTCAGGCAGGCAGATGTGCACCATCAACAAATGCCCAGGCAGGCAGATGTGCACATCAACAAATGCCCAGGCAGGCAGATGTGCACCATCAACAAATGCCAAGGCAAGCAGATGTGCACCATCAACAAATGCCCAGACAGGCAGATGTGCACCATCAACAAATGCCCAAGCAGGCAGATGTACACCATCAACAAATGCACAGGCAGGCAGATGTGCACCATCAACAAATGCCCAGACAGGCAGATGTGCACCATCAACAAATGCCCAGGCAGGCAGATGTGCACCATCAACAAATGCCCAGGCAGGCAGATGTGCACCATCAACAAATGCCCAGACAGGCAGATGTGCACCATCAACAATCAAAGATTTTCTTCTGGGTATTTATCTATGGCAAAAAGCATTTCCTTTCAAAACTTGATGAAACCAATGGTCTACTGAAGCTGTACTCGTTTGATCATTATCCATGCAGTGTTCTAAGTAGCCGGGGCTGTAATTCTGAACCTTTAAATTCCTTAAATGGGGAGTATTGATGCACTATAATGGGTTTTTTAATCAACAATATAATTTTCAGATATCATTTTATATAGAGAATTGCATCAAGTACAACCGCTTTAGCATTGAACATCTACCGACAATATACATCCAAAATGGCTAGCTTAAATCAACGAATGAAAAGCTTTTGTGGTCACTGACTCGGTACGAAAGTGGCAGCTATACTACAATATGAAATCTATTTTGAAGTCAAACGCGTAAGAACTAATTTTGGACGAAAATTACAAACAGGGAACAGTGCCTTAATATAAAACATACATCTTGCCGCGGGCCCCAAAACTCGATAATCAGTGTAGTCTAGCCAAATATGTTGTTGGAGAAAAGCTGGTCGACAAGACAACTGCTTAATGAAGTATATCCAAGTGGATACGCCTTCGGCTATATACGCTCATCTTCTTAGGGTGTATTGTGTCGAATCTTCTATGCTCTAACGAACTTTCTCTCACAAGCCAATTCCATATCCGTCGACAGGATACTCTGCAATACTTCCCTTTGGCCATGGGCAAGTTGTTGTTTTTTTGTTCAATGAAAAATAGAGTTCCTCCTCCAGCTAAATATTATAAAAAATTTGAAAAATGACCTGATTCGTGAAAGGGGTTAATATAACTGCATATCATTAGGGCTGATCTTTAAAAAATAATTACTGATTTAAGTGTTTTATAAAAAAAAATCCTTGTAGAACCTATTTTGCTAAGATTTTAATAATACCAAACTTACTTTGAAGTTCAGCTTCAAATCGAGAACGAACGATTACCAGATGTAAAATATAGAGCGCCCTTCGAAGTCAGTTTTTTTATTTTCCATCTCTAAACCGCTAAGGGATAATTTCCTCTTGACATGAATGTAACAGTCACTCTGAAACTTCGGGGATTTACGTGCGTGAAATACCCTTTGATAGACTGCAGGTCATTTTAAATATGGCGACCAAATAGGTAGCCGTGAAGCGTACAATTTCCAAATCTTCTTCAGGACCACACAAAAGTGTCCCCGTGATAATGTAAGGGACCGAAATACTCTGTTTGTTAACTTTCAGCTTCGATCAGTTATATAATTGAAGCATTGGAGGATTCCTGATATGTACCGAAACTGCGTCTGCCTACAACATGTGGTTTTCCGGGCTAAATAAAATATATAATCAAATATCTTTCTAAATGATATTAGAATTTAGTAAATTTATAATTATTTTAATTTTCTTTTTTCGTCTGCAGTCAAACATTTTGATATTTACTTTCGACGCCATTTTTATTCAGCCCAAAAATACGGTGATTTGCCGTATAAAAAGCGCAGACTGCCCGAGGCGTGTCAAAGCCGACCGGTAGTGAGCGAAGATAGCCGAAGGAAGTTCCGACAGTGTTATGGTGTGTTTCCACGGACTTGCGTTAACGCGTGCGTTGACGGATGCGATTTTCACCAAAGAATGGGAACTACAGAAATACGCTAGAGTGTTTCCACGGTCAGTACGATATTTTTTAACGCACGCGTTAACGGACGGAGAATGGAGCTTGTCCCATTTTGAACGCATCGGACGAGGGATTTCGCTAATCATGACGTCATTGAAAGGGTTTTCCGACCCCAATGACCTTTTGCTGTCAGATCGAAATCCACAGAAAACACCGAGTGAGTTTTTTTACTCGTTTTTACTGACTTATGTTTGTGTTATAAATGGACTTTGTATGAAAAGGCTATGTAGATGTCCACTTATTCACATCCTTTCCCCAAACCGAAAACAAAATGTTGTAAGGGATATGACCTTGACTTTTGACCGTGACCTTATGACAGATCGCACTCTCGATCGCATGCGTTAACGCAGGTCCGTGGAAACACTTCATCCTATCCGTTAAACAATCGCATCCGTCAACGCACGCGTTAACGCAGGTCCGTGGAAACACACCATTACACAGTTCTATTTATACGTTTACACGTCGACCATCTTTTACAATTCACTCCAAACATCCTTACGTAACGGGGTTTCTGATTGGCTATTTTTGTGATGTAACCAGTCTAACTTTCCATTTCCAATCCGCTAATCATAAACGACGTTTTTTTCACAGCAAGTTTGCCCACAGGTAAAAGCAAACGTAACCAGAGAGTCAATCTTTCAAGTTATAGGAATTTGAGTGATTTGATTGGAATTAATTCGACAATTACAGTGGAGTATTTTAGCATGGTACAAATCTTTGTGATTTAATCTAGTTTTAGTGAAATCAGAAAATGTCCCTGGCCAAACGAAAAATAATTTTACATAGTGGCTATAAATGAAAAGGCAAATAACCGGAAGAGTTTGCATCCGTGTCAACTCAATTGGGTTTCAACCATGTATTAACGGAGATCGGTAAAAAAATGTATTACTAGCTTCATGCGAGCAGGAAACCGAATGAACAAAACTCTTGTTGATAAATTAAAATATTTGTCTGGTCTGTATGTCTATTGAAATACGTCATGCAATTATCATTTGCCTTCAGGGCGAGGTTGAGGGGACGACGCATTTTATTTTGCAAATCAAATGAAGTAGCTTATTTGAACACGGTTTAACTACCGATGACGTATTGTTCGTGAATTCCAAGAAATTGCCCACAGTTAATGTTACTGTGACCCAGATTCCATCGATTCAGACACACTTGTTAATTATATCATCTGTTTTAGTTAATATCTTACATGGAATTTTACATTGTATAAATTTGTTCCTATACCGTTAGCCCGGATTATCGGTCTTACGCCGACTGGTATTATATGGCTGCTAATGTGTCTTGTCGCCTTATGACGAACACGGAGAGAAAACAAAATTCGGCAGAGCCCAGATTTCTCGGCTACTATACCCTCTGATAGCCTTGACCTACACATGTAGACTGTCTCACATTTTGAAAGTGTCCCTTTGTAGTTCTAGTCGGTCCTTAGGCCATAATAGCTTTGGTCACGCAGTGTCATCTTGAAGAAGAACGACTCACCGTGTGTTGTGTTCATAGACAAAGGCGCCTTTCTTAACAGGAAATAGTGATGAGGAGTACATTAACAAGACTGAGACGTAAGAAACCACGGTCAGGATTGTCTGACATGACAATTGTTAAAGGAACACTCGCCGTTGTATACTGTAGATTTCTCTGTAGAGAAACTGTTCGTATTTGCTTTTTGATTCACTGAATTGAACTAACTATTGGACAGCATAGATTAAAAAATGTTTCTAGTAACAACTTACTATATACAGCCAAATTAGTGATTCCGCTTAAATGTGGAATATCATAACCTTATGGCATGACAGAAACTAGTGCTGAACATTTTCTTAAAAATTAAAGAAAACGAGAACTCAAATAATAGTTCTGCTCCTGAAGTTTTACCGAACTTAAGAAATTGCATAAAAATAAGTTTCCGGACTTTCTTTCTATATGCTTTCCGATATTCAATTCAGTTTTGGTATGGGGGTCCCTCATGGTGGGTTACAGATCAAGTTCACGCTTTTTTCTCGTCCTTCAAAATAACATAAAATAACAGTTTTCCGGACCTTTTTTCTGTATGATTTCAGATAACTTTTTCTCTCATCATTTATTTCTTGGTATTTTCACTTTAGGCTAAAGTGTCAATTTAGAACTTCTTATGAGGAGTTTTAAGGATTTCAGTGATCTCCCTGAACAACAGATTAATCCCTTAAATAGTAAATGAATATTGATTATTTTGGGCACCATTTAAAATATTCATTGAATTTCATACTCATTGATAACCATCCGGTAGGGATAATGTATTGCTATGCGATATTCTCAGAATGCTTGTTTATTTAGTAACCATTTAATTCATTTGAATCTGCAGTTGTTTCATTTAACCTCGTGCTGGAGCATTGTGGCTCTGCTTTAGTCATGTATGCTGATACAGCAAGGAGGAACATTAAGTATGCCACATACATTAGCCTTCTTGACGATCTGTGGAGCCTGATGTCAAAATTTCGATCGAAGGGGGGGGATCTTTTGGTCGGTTGGTACTTTTGTCACCATATAACCTTAGCTGTTGAGTGCGACGTTAAGCCCCAATCAATCAATCAATCAATACATTTATGTTTTACTCAATTCTAGCACAGTAATCAACGTTTAATTTACACTCATCTCATCCATTGGTAGAAAGTGATAAACAAAATGGTAATATTTGACCTATATTCCATTTATCTCGATGATTGGTTTTGAAATCGCTTTTTATAGCGACATGAGCTATAGCGGGCATGAGCTACCGTAATACGGATCACATGATTTCCGACTGCCAATAAAGAAATCGTTGAAGAACTAAATAGTTGATGTTAGCCGAAAATATAGGTTCAGCCTAAACAAACCAAAGATATGATTGATTGAATGATTTTTGCGATCCAGTGAAATCCTTACTCAAAATGGGCTCAACTTTTGTTTGGTTTGGCTGATTGAACATCCTTGTGTAAGTGTGTGTTTTTATTCGGGTTTTGAAAAATTATGAAAATTTTTGGCAGTTTGTCTGAGAAGTGTCAAAATGGAAGTACCCATGTGGAATCCTGTGACGTTAAAACCGGCATTTGCTATATGTAGCTTTTGGTGAGTGAGTGATTGGGGTTTTACGTCCTGCTCAACAGTATTTCGGTTATATGAAGACGTTGTCTCCTTGTGACAGGGCGGATTTCCACCGCTCTTTTGGGTGCTGTCTCACCGAGACGACTTGCCGAAGACAACCAGCAAGCCCCCTCACCCAGTCACAGTATACTGACACCGGGCCAACCAGTCGCTGCTCTAACTCCTATTGCTGAGCGCCAAGCGAAGCAGTAACAGCTACCACTGTTAAAGTCTTTGGTCTGACTCGACCCGGGCTTGAACCCGGATCTCCCAGGCCTGAAGCGGACGCTCTGCCAACTGAGCTATCGGGGCTGGTCGTCTCATGATGAAGAAAGGCCTTCCGAAAATTCGAGTAATTAGCAAAAAAAACAAAAAAACAAAGCGTTAACATTGTCGCAATTAGGCAAACGAAGACTGCTTCTGATGTGAGGGGAAAATAGCTGGCTGTCTCCTAAAATAGATTCAAACAAAATATAAACAATTTGGCACTTCCGTATTCTTATTTGCCATATATCTTGCCTTGCGTCCCTCCAAGTGACGCTAGCCTAGATTCAATCGATGAATCGAGATCAGTTTGAGAGTTACTAGTGCCATGCCATCTTTGCCTCACAAACCGACAATCACTTTAGTCACGCACTGTCTTCTTCGAGGTGGCTCTAAGCCAAGCGTATTGATTGCATTGTTTTCATTCGACAATGACACCTTTCTGAAGAGGAAATGCTGAAGGAAAGTACATTAGCTAAGCTATAAAAGCAAACTGGAAGTGGCCTAATGGCGCGATTTTTTTTTTTTTTTAATTTTTTTTGTAAAAACTCGCGAGATTAGCGAAAACCGCGCGTTTCTTAATCTCGAGCCGCGTGTTTTACAAAACGCGCGGCACGAGATTAAGAAACGCGCGGTTTTACCAAATGCAGCCTAATGGCGCGATTTTTTTGAAAACCGCGCGATTTTTTGGCAAAAACTCGCGAGATTAGCAAAAAACGCGCGTTTCTTAATCTCGAGCCGCGTGTTTTACAAAACGCGCGGCACGAGATTAAGGAAGCACGCCATTTTAACAAATGTAACCTAATGCCGCGATTTTTTTGAAAACCGCACGATTTTTTTGCAAAAACTCGCGAGATTAGCAAAAACCGCGCTTTCCTTAATCTCGAGCCGCGTGTTTTACAAAACGCGCGGCACGAGATTAAGAAACGCGCGGTTTTACCAAATGTAGCCTAATGGCGCGATTTTTTTGCAAAAACTCGCGAGATTAGCAAAAACCGCGTGTTTCTTAATCTCGAGCCGCGTGTTTTTTTAAATTGGAGAACACGCCACGCGAGAACGAGAGAACACGCGAAAATGCAGACGCGTATTCTCGTGCCTAATCTCGAGTTCTCGAGCCGCGTGTTTTTTAATTTGTTGATAAGTCGAGATTAACAAAGTGCGAGATGTTGGTAATCGCGCGCGGTTTTGGCCTAATCGCGTATTCTCGTGTTCTCGAGCCGCGTGTTTTAGAGGGCGCGGCACGCGTGCGAGAATGGCCGCATCCGTCTTCCATATAACAGTGCTTCCCTGGCCGTCCAAATAACCAGATTTGAAACCAATAGAACATGTGTGGGATGATTTGGATAGACGCGTGCGCAGTCGTCATCCAGCGCGGCAAACTCTGCAAGAACTGCAGCAGGCTCTCGAGCAAGAATGGAGAAGAATTCCGCAAAACCGTATTCGTCGATTGACTGTGTCTATGCCGAGACGGGTCCGTGCTGTGTTACTGGTGGGCACAACAGATATTGACGTTGCTGTGACGTCATCTGAGCGCTATGAACTTTAAATTTTTACATGCGAATGAACTTTAAAGTCTGAACAACCAGTCTGCCAAATTTCAGTGTAATGTGATGCTTATTTCTGTAATAAAAATGATGTTGAAAATTCATATTTTGAAGAACACAAATTGGATGTTGCGTTTCTTTTTTGGGAGAGTATAGTTTGCACTTGATAAAAATAACGATAATAACCTAATTTTTATGTCATACTTTCTTCAGATCTTAGTGACATTTTGGATATTGAAAATCAGAGGAGAAAATTGTGTGTTAGGGCAAATATGCTAATCAGGAAATTCCGTACGTGTACTTATAGTGTAAAGAAATTTCTTTTCTCATGTTATTGTAAGACAATATATTGCTGTGAACTGTGGTATTCGTACACAAAAACAACTGTTAAAAAAATACGTGTTACCTATAACAACGCTTTTAGGTGGCTGATGTCGTATAGGCGAGATTGCTCTGCAAGCTTTATGTTTGTTATAAACAATATATTGTCATTTGGTGAGGTACTTCGTAAGAATATTTTTAATTTTAGAAACTGAGTGGAAAACTCTGACAATACCATTTTGATCACGATCATGCGATCTGATCTTTTTGCCAGCTCTCCACTGCGAGCAAATTGGTTTAATCTGTTGCATGTATCTTGATAATTCATATTCTACTTGTATTTGCTCTATTGAGCAGCCTGTACCTATATGGACGTAATTTTCGTCTGAAATAAAGTATTATTATTATTATTATTATTCAATATTGATCTTTGGTATGGGGGTCCACCATGGTGGCTTACAGATCAAGTTTACGCCTTTTTCTGTTCCGTGCCTTTTTACCGAATTTATCGCCCTTAAACTTTAGAAATTGCATAAAATAACAGTTTTCCGGACCTGTTTTTCTGTATGATTTCAGATACATTTTTCTCTCATCTTTTATGTCTCTCATCATTTATTTCTTGGTATTTTCACTTTAGATTAAAGTGTCACTTTAGAAATTCTTATGATGAGTTTTAAGGATTTCAGGGATCTTCGGGAACAACAGGGTAATCACTTTAACCGTAAATGAATATCGTTTATTTTGGGCACCATTTAAAATATTTGTTGAATTTCATACTCATTGATAACCATCGGGTAGGGGACTATGTATTGCTATGCGATATTCTCAGAATGCTTGTTTATTTAGTAACCATTTATTTAATTTCATCTGCAGTTGTTTCATTCACCCTCGGGCTGGAGCATTGTGGCTCTGCTTTAGCCATGTATGCTGATACAGCAAGGAGGAACATTAAGTATGCCACATACATTGGCCTTCCTGACGCTCTGTGGTCTGTGGAGCCTGATGTCAAAATTTAGATCGGGGAGGGGGGGATCTTTTGGTCAGTGATGTAGGTCTCGAGACTGGTCTTGGTCTCGAGACCAGTCTGGCTAGGTCTTGGTCTCGAGTCTTCTGGTCTTGGTCTTGATCTTTGTCTCGAGCCTTCAGGTCTCGGTTCTTTATGCCGAGACCAGCACGAGACCGGCAATATAAGTAATATGCGCAACGCCCGGACGCCCGTCGCGATTGGCCGTTAGCTCTGCGTATAACGGAAAACTTGCCTGGCAGCTTTCTAATTTAAAAGGCAAGCCTAGCCCTTAGCTCCCTGGAGTCAAAATGTACTGCGTTGTTATTTTTCTTTTATAGAAAATTAACAATTTTTAAAAACTTTTCTGGAATGTGGATAACACGACATTCTCAGCGTGATTCAGCGCCGATTTTTTGGCATCCTCTTGCCGAGAAGCGACTTGAGCCGCGAATGTTTTACGCTGTTCTTTGCAGAGTGACGCAGAATAGGCCTACACAAGCTTCCAGCCGTATAAATTTCCATCGATTTTCTTGATGCCAAAGTCATACAAGTATGAAAACCTGGTTTAAAAATGCTTTTCCTTTTTAGAAGACTTTGAAAACCGGATGGAAAAATTCACTTCAACGAGTGACCGTCCGACATACTTCCTGCATTTACACTGGCTGTGGGATAAACACCGGCTACCAGCGATCATATTTTCGGTCATTTATAAGACAAAATTTAGAAATTATAAAAATCAGACATAGTAGTGCCTTTCTTTACCTTTTCATACAATTTTTAAATAAAAACGGTAAAACTTTCTTGTGAAAGACTTTGGAAAACGGGTAAAAATAATTTACTTTGGCGAGTCATCATTGACCTACAGGTACATTTGATACTACAGAAAACATAGCTACTGGCTGTCGCAATATCGATTCATAATCTCAAAGCAAACATTATGAAAGTGTAAAAATCGGATTAATAAGTGCTTTTCATTTCTTTACATATTTTATTTGTGGATAAAAACAATCAAAAATCTCCTTGAAGTTTTGAAAGTGGAGAGAATAAAAAGCGGTTTTCGGATGCAAAATGGCGTTGCGTAATCGAGTGAAGTCATTTTAAGAAAATTCACTGCAGGATAGCAGTTCTGTCCGAAATGGTGATTAAAACTCCGAGTTTACCATTTCTGATACGGATCAAACGATCCACCAGATTTATTGGGGTTCATATTGTCTACTGAGACGGAAAACGGGAGCGAAAACTCATCGGTGAAAACAACAACGTTCAGAACTACGATAAAATGAGAAAAAACTTTGTCTGCTAGCTTATTTTTGCAGCTTTGTGAATACTGGACCTGTCATGAGATTGAGATTGTTTTCAGCATTTTTTTTGTTTGTTTTCTAACTATGAAAATAATTTTTTTTTGTCATACAAAACTTGATCTGTCAAAACCTTTAAAAATGCATTTTTATCAGTAAAAGAATTTGAAATTATAAAAAAAAATGTAGATATTATAGGACACATTGTCAATACCCATGCAGTAAAATTAGAGAATTTATAAAATCACTAAATGAATTAGAAATAGAAGAAATGAAAACATTACATCTACTTATGACTTTTGTTATATGCCATTCTTATGTCTTTTGTTATATGTCATTCTTATGTCATACTATTCATCTCAAACAAGTTATTCAATGAAATATAGCGTTTATTAATTATTACTTTATTAATGTCAAGTTAAAGGCACTCTTGCGGCGAAAATCTAGAATAGTGTTTACGTTAAAAAGAGTGAAGGGTTTTCTGTACTTTTCCCAGACAGACGAAGTTAGGAACTTTCTATTTTTAACAGAATTGGAAAGTTTTGGCATCATTTAGTACAGAATGTTTAAGTACCCGCAATGTATTAAAAACAAACATCAAACCTGAGCAAGCGCCCTATAATGTTTTGAGTCGTGTGGGCGATTTAACGACACAGTGTAATTTAACGAACTATATCTAAGAAATACAGACTAATGATCGAATAAGAGAGACTTTAAAAGCCTGTCGAGTGCAAACCACATGCAGACAAAAACGCCTGAATGAGGGTATAGTCCAACACTAAAGTTAACTAACACTGATCGATTCTTCGCTTGTTTTTCACCCTCATTTATACATTCTAAACCTAATTGGTCATGCTTTATGTGTGCTATGTTTAATGTTGGTGGTTTTAGCTGTAGTAAGCTCGTGTAAATTAGTTTTCTTAACAAATGCCAAGCAGGCTAAGGCGGCAAGTGGGTCTTTAACAAATCCTGGTCTTGGTCTTGGTCTCGAACAATAGTGGTCTTGATCTCGGACGCCTGGTCTTGGTCTCGGACCCCTGGTCTTGGTCTCGACCTATCAGGTCTTGGTCTTGGTCTCGGGTGGCCTGGTCTTGACTACAACACTGCTTTTGGTCGGTTGGTACTTTTGTCACCATATAACCTTAGATGTTGAGTGCGACGTTAAGCCCCAGTCAATCAATCAATAAATTTCTGTTTTACTCAATTCTAGCACAGTAATCAACGTTTAATTTACACCCATTTCACCCATTGGTAGAAAGTGATAAACAAAATGGTAATATTTGACCTATATTCCATTTATCTCGATGATTGGTTTTGAAATCGCTTTTTATAGCGGCATGAGCTGTCTCAATACGGATCACATGATTTCCGACTGCCAATAGAACGCAAGAGATCGTTGAAGAACTAAATAGTTGATGTTGAAAAAGGAAATATCAGTTCAGCCGAAAATATTGGTTCAGCCTAAACAAACCAAAGATACGATTGATTGAATGATTTTTGCGATCCTGTGAAATCCTTACTCAAAATGGGCTTTTGTTTGGTTTGACTGATTTAACATTTTTATGTAAGTGTGTGTTTTTATTCCAGTTTTTGAAAAATTCAGAAAATTTTTGGCAGTTTGGCTGAGACTGTGTGAGCTTCGAAGTGTCAAAATGGAGGTACCCATGTGGAATCCTGTGACGTTAAACCGGAATTTGCTATATGTAGCTTTTGGATGTCAAGGAAGTCTCATGATGAAGGAAAGCTTTCCCAAAATTCGAGTAATTGGCCAAAAAACAAAAGCGTTAACATTATCGCAATTGACCGATTGCTTGATGACGTCACTTGGAATTTACGGGCAAAGCATTTCGGGGGGATTGTGGTTTGTTCACATACTTTTAAAATATGGCGGAAGAATTAATACTGTATCGAGAAGAAGACGTAATAGGCGTTAAGTTACCAGAAAAATGTGTGAATAAAAACAGGGTGTCATCAATGTTTTAAAAAAATGTATGAATAAAAACAGGGTATGTCATCAATGTTTTAAAAAAATGTGGCATCTTGCTAAGTACCAATAAACAAAATGGCGAACTGAGGTACATTTTACCCAGAAAGCTTTGCGTAAATCTATGCGACGTCATCAGGCTCTTCGGGAATTAGGCAAAACGAAGCTGTAGCCTGTAACCAATAACAAGTGGATTACCGTAAATTCCTGAGATTGCTTTTTCTAAAAAGCTTCTGATGTGAGGGGAAAATAGTCGACTGTCTCCTATAATAGATTCAAACAAAATATAAACAATTTGGCACTTCCGTATTCTTATTTGCCATATATCTTGCCTTGCGTCTCTAAAAGTGACGCTGGTTTAGATTCAATCGATGAACCGAGACCAGTTTGAGAGTTACTAGTGCTATGCCATCTCTGTCTCACAAACCAACAATCACTTTAGTCACGCACTGTCTTCTTCGGGGTGGCTCTAAGCCAAGCGTATTGATTGTATTGTTTTCATTCGACAATGACGCCTTTCTGAAGAGGAAATGCTGAAGGAAAGTACATTATCTAAGCTATAAAAGCAAACTGGAAGTGGCTTGTGCAATTGAATAGCTAGGTACGTCAATTCTCGTGGGTCATTTTGGCTTTCTAACCCTACGTCATTGTTGCGAATAATTGCTGATGTCGCATAATGTTACATGCGAAATGTCCTACAAATTGAACTGTATACTGTATACATGACCGCGTTCTATTGGCTAGCCAGGTTGAAACGTGCTGAAATTGTCACCTTTTCTATAAGGTGACAGTGACTGCCCAGTCGATATTTCCGATTCGATTATAGTACAGCCAAAGACTGGTCCTCTTAAAAAACATATTCGTGAGTCGACAACCTGAACGTTACTTCGCCATGTTTGCTTACTAAAAGTCATATCATGGCAATGGCGGTGCTTGTTGCACATCATATAGTCACAAAATGGCGTTGCTAGCATTTTTTATGAGGCGATTCTTAATGAGATTTACTCTGGTGTAAGTAATTCATTCGGTGTCTGGTTAAGGGAACCAAACGAGTTCTTTCTTATCGAGTTATCAAATATATGAGAAAAACCTTGATACTTCTGTATAAATTCGTTTGTGAAAGGTAAAGTCAAGAGTCCAGTTTTCACTGGAAACTCAGGGATAGTTTTGTTTGAAAATGTATTCTCTCTTGGGGGATCTGGTTTATATCAAATAACTTATCAAATCGATTTACCGTAATCAAACGAAAAAAACCCATTCTTAGCACTTTCTAAACGACTGCCTTCAACAGAATCCATGTTCTTTGGGGAAAGATTACTTTTTTTGCCATGTTAACGACATTATAAGTAGATACATTTTATGTGCTTTGATGTTGGCGTCCCAATGTTGTAACTGTCATTCGATAATGCCGAAGAACCAAAATTGTTAGGCTGAACATTCCGTATATGATAAATGCCGAGCTATACTTTTTATAAGAATCGGCAGTGGCGAGGCGTTTATCGGGCTTCAACGTATTGGGAGTCAAAGCTACAGCTGCGGATTATTTTCTACGAATTGTCTGGTGCAATCTGAGCCTGGTGTCGTGTTACACGAAGTTCGTTTTAAGTAAGCTCTGATATGTCATGACTCTAGCTGTAAATATTGGGAAATAATTTTCTAAAAAGATTGCCAGATTGTTAGTTCATTTATACTTGTAAAAATAAACATTTGTGGAGAAAATAAAATATTTTTTTCTGAATGTTTTGTTCAATTTTACTGCAACCGAGCGACTCTACCCAATTCTCTATGGTTTTGTTTGAATGGTGTTGCGGTACAACGAATGCCTTTTTTAACGAAGGAAAGCATTTAAGTGAGATGTGAATTTGACCAAAAAGTTGCCCTTTCCCTGCATAAATCAGTTTTTCTTCCGATAAAACAGTCATTGTTCAGCTACACACCATATAAAACAAGTCTAGTTAATATGCGTAACCATTGTCAATGTGTTACAAAAATATTCCAGAAAATTCTGCTGACCAAGGCTAAGCTCCTGTCAGTCGTCAGCCTAATAAAATATTATAGGTTTGGTTTATTACAACCATTTATGGGGTATTAAGGTGTATTAATGATATACCTCTTTTTAATACAATTAGAAACTTGTCTTCGTGGTTATTTTAGACAAGAGATTTCCCCTGTGCCCGTGTGTTTTAGTGATCATAAATATATAAAGTACAAGTCTGTTTTGTTTTAAATTTGCCTTGAATCTCCACGTCCATTTATATTGGCTTCTTTCAACTGAGCGATTTGATACAATACAGTAATTTAAACGTTTAATTTGAAATCCTTATCTTACGTCCATTTGTGTACAATTTAAATAAGAGTTATTGAATGGCCGTCCCAAGGGTATGGAGGATATTTTGAGAGGTTGGCCTTGTGCGAAGCACGAGGTCACACCTCTCAGAATATCTTCCATTCTCGAGGGAGCCGTTCAATAACGTGCTTGTATCATGGTTCGACTGATTGACGTTGTCAATCAACTAGCACGTGTTTAAACGCTGCCCAATCAGAAAAGTTTACAACATTGGCCTTGGTGTACGATCTTAGTTCAGAATAGAAAATCAAGATATCCTCAATAGACGCATATATCGAAATGTTTGTTCAACCAAGGATTGTGATGACATACAATTATCGCAGATTTGTGCCCGGATAGCAAAAATTATATAGGCAAATTGTTGCCTTCAAGTAAGCCTTAATTTCTACTTTTTCTTGGCTTTCAGCCAAAATCATATAGCAAAAAAAACATACTGCCTTCTACATTTTTTTAGTTATCTTTTCTCTTCGTATTTTTGTTCTTTCGTTGGTTTCAATATGGGTATTTTTCAAGCACACACGCCACCATAATACCGAAAACTGTTTGCATTACAAAAAGCCACATGTTTCTGGGTTTTTTTTCCTGAAATAAGACGTTATTGAACTTTCCATTTTTTCCCAAAACAGATATCATAGGTTTATTTTTTTTATTGGAAAACGTGTTGCGTTGGAGGGGGGGGGGAGAAAAATTAAGTGTTAAATTTCAAATTAAACCTAAAACATGTTAATGGTTCTGCTTTGTTGCACAAATGGATTGTTCCTAACTTTCTTTTTCTGAGAAAAATATAGATAAGATACACTTGGCTTTTGATAATGTAAACAGTTTGACATTTTGGCGGCGCGTATGCCTTTAAAACGTGGGAGAGTCTTGGACAGGGAATGCGCACTTGATTTTTTGTGGCGAGTGTATTAGGTGCATGATTCCGAGGTCACACTCTTGGCAAAATATGTACAACAAAGTTTTAATTTGTTACATTTATTTAACCTACGTGTTGCTCACTGGCCAACCGTTAGCCAACCATGACCTGGTCGACCATGCCTAGTTTGGACCAACGTTGGCCTTCCGTTGGCTGGCCTACCAAGACCATTAGCCAACCATGCCAACCAAAGACCAACGTTTTCCCAACGTCATTGTGTTATCTGGGCTACTCTGCAAATTCACATTGTTTTATCGAATATTTACGTTTGCAATGAGTTCCAAACATCGATAATATTTACATGAGACAACCCGTCAAATTATTAACTGCAATCTAGATAATTGGTGGTGCAAGAATGGGTATTTGTCCAAATGTTTATGCAGCACTTCATCAGACAAAATATACATATTGGGATGCTGAGTGAGTGTTGATTTGTAAAAGCGAAATCTGATGAAGTCAATCTCAATGAACATTATGAATCCTTGATATTAGAAAGCAATACAACATAAATATTTACTGTATATTGATTTTCTACTAGGTGATAATGAAGTAACATGTCTAATCGTCATTCACAAGGAATAGAAATTGAGCCCTAAATATGAATGTAAATACAGACGCAGCAAACGTTAAGGGTTTATAGACAAGACTTGAAGCTGATATGTGTTTGTATATGGAGTAAATATATATTTATATAAAAAAAACATCAGTTGAAACGAAACTATATTTGCCGTTACTTTCCTGGTAAACGAAAACAGAGTGAGGAGGAAATACGCATATTTTTCGTATCAACTCGTCAAATTAAGTGACGTCATACACGACGATCGATGTGTAAAAACTACCATCAATAAGCACTAACACCGCAGAGACTACCGTGTACTACGTCGCCACTCTAAGGGTACGTACACAACGGAGGTCGCGTTTGACGTCATATGTCACTGAGTTGTAGCAATGAATTTGTATGTGATCCGTCCGATATTTAATCAGATTGGTCAGACTTGTAACATACAAATGTCCGTGTTCTACAACACACTGAACGTAAATTGGGAACTATCGCTCAAGGTTGTTCATAATTCCATTAAGTTGGTCCTCAATGAGATAATTACCGCTGTTCACTGTAAATATAGACGTTGTTTAAAGATGTATTGATCAGTTAGTCTTAAAATTGGAAAAAAATATGTCATTAAAATCTAAAACGAACGCGATTCAACTTGAGGTGAATGACGTAAGATAGACTAAAATTAGATTGATTGATTGTTTGGTGTTTTACGCCGCGCTCAAAATTATTTCACTTATATGGCGGCGTTGCCAGTTTTAGTGTGAATGATTTAGATCTTGTAATGTACCTATGGTTTTCGTTTGATTGTGCAGCAATTTTTTGCTATGTGTAGAACTATATATGCTTCAACCAAAAGCCATTTGAGCATTTTTCTCAGAAGAAAGCAGCGGGATAATCGATTTACGCTCACTCGGACACAAATCATCGATAGTCAGGAGTTCGAATTCAAGTCAGTCCAAAGACAACGGCAAATGCCCGGTAGACGAATGACAGGAGCAGTAAACTGGCAGATTATTTGCCTGCATAGAGTCGGATTTTCTTTCCAGGTGATTGCAAGAAGAATCGGACGTCAACTAAGCCGCCTGGTCCGAGAACATAAACAAATGAGTGATTTAAGTAAGCACAGACCTTCAGGCAGACCACAGCAGACCTTAGACAAAGATGACAGAAGTTTGCTGAAACTAGTAGGGCTTAATCTGTTGGCTTTCAGTTCCAACTTGACACGTATCATGCTCCGTCATCAACCGCTCAGCTTCCAAGCAGTTCAAAAAGCCCGAGGATCAATCAAACATCTTAAACTCATACAAAATAACAAACGCCTACATTGGGATTGGGGTTGACAAAAACAGGAATGGAACATGAGATCTTGGAGAAGAGTCACTTGTCCAACGAGAGCAAATTCCTTCTGCAAGCTGTTGATGGCAGAATACGAGTTTTGGGGTCTCCTGGTACAGCTTATGCAACAGGAAACGTGATGCCAACTGATAAGGGTCAAAGCTGACCTATTAAGAAAAATCCTTCCCCTCCCCCACCCTCAGCTCTCCAAACGCTCGCTTCCCCTTCAGAGTATCATTATCGACCAACTGTTCTTTCCTGTAGATCAATGAAATGCCTAAAAACACGATGTAAACTAGGTGTATGCGTGCCAGATCGCGGAACCTTTTTCGAAGAACAATCACGCAACAATATCAAATGGCAACGAATCTTAATTGCGACTCCCTTAACATCGTATACGTTAACAGGTGAATAGAATGTCGCCAGCAATATGTAGGGTGGACTTAGAATTCTCTACGGCAAAGAACCACCAACCGTTTATCTGGTATTATATTTATGAACACTATAACACACGGGCACAGGGAAAATCTTCTTGTCTAAAATAACCACGAAGACAAGTTTCTAATTGTGTTAAAAAGAGGCATATCATTTAGACCTTTATACCCCATCATAACTTGTTGTAGTAAACTAGACGTATGATATTCCATTAGGTTGACGACTGCCAGGAGCTTGGCCTTAGTCAGTAGAATTTTCTGGAACACTTTGTAATACATTTTCCCAGAAAAACCTAGGTAGGAGACAGAAAGGGGAGTTTAGCCCTGACCAGTATGTCTTTCAAACACCTGTTCCTTTCATAAGCAATGACTGGCCTTTGGGTCGAGCAATTTTACTTTGAATTATTTTGTATTCTTCTACTATAATCTTGGCCATAGCGATGCTCGCTTTGTTATACTGGAACACAAATGGTATTACATTTTTTTCACGACATCTTCCCGGGTCCAATACTTAGACATGCTGTACCTGTGGCGCAGCATTTCAACACTCTAGGTCATTCGGTTAGGGACCATTCCGAAATCATGCCCAATGATTAAATCACATTTCTCACTTCCACTGGAAATACCAAGAGCATCCTTTGGGTTTGAACTTGGTCGCGGGAAGATGTCGTGAAAAAAATATGATACCATTTGTGTTTCAGTATAACAAGGCCAGCATCAATATGACCAAGATTATAGTAGAAGAATACAAACAACTTTAAAGTGAAATGGATCGACCGCAGACCCAAAGGTCCATCATTGCTTATAAAAAGAACACGTGTTTGAAAGATCTAATAGTCAGTGCTAAACTCAATACCTGTCTTCTACCTGTACCATGTAGGTATTTCGGGGGGAACCAATGGTTTCACTTTCTTTTTCCATGATCCTATTTAGTTCATTCTCAGTTTACCGATATCCCTGTCACGGCTGAAGATACGATGTCAGTATATCACAAAATGTTCCAGAAAATTCGACTGACTAAAGCCTAACTTCTGTCTGTCCTTATGATATACCATTGGTTTTAGTTTATTACACCAACTTATGATTGGGTACAACGGTCTAAATGATATACCCCTTTTTAACACTATCCGAACTTTCCATACATGCCGATGTTTCAAAATTGCCGAATCACAAAACGTGTTATGGAAGAAACTCTCGAAACAAAAAACAGAACCACAAACCCCTTAATGAATGTATCGGAAATCGATAAATGCAAACAAGATCTTCTTTTTGCCAACCAATGCAATGAACTTGTTTTCTCTAATCAGTAATTTGATTTTCTATTGAGGTAGCCGAAAAAGCATAATGCGATCTTTGGAGATTTCCATTCCTTGGGTCAATAAAGAGACTTTCTGATGCTAAGTGGCCACCTCATTCATACAATCTGGCCACATGCTTATAAACACAATTTACTCCTTCCATAAAAGATAATTTTAAAAATCCATAGACAGAAAATTTCCATTGTCTAATGCGCTGTTTGTTTTTAGAGAAGTGCCTTAACATCATGCTTATGAAGGGAGACCCCATCATAGAAATGGCAGGACGTATTAAAGTTAAATCAATAATCACAGACACTCACTGGTCACTTTTTTTCAGTAATAATTTAATAATTAAACTGGATGGAGCTGCCAAAAGTCGGACTTTTTCGTAAATTCCGATAGTCAAGAGCAACAAAATATCAAGTACCGTAGTACAAAATAAGAGCTTTCCATTGATGCCAATCTTGCAGATGTACACTTGCGTAATTGGGTGTAATTGGACGTTTCACACTTTTCCATTCATAGACTTCTGTCTATACTAAACACGTGGGTGAAAGAAGGTTCCAGAAAACAACCATAGTATATAATCTGTATGAAGGTATACTTATTTCTTACTTATGAATTCGAACGTGCGAAACATTGGTGGGCGACTGTTCGAAATGACGGTGGCCCAGTCATTATGAAGTTTACTAAATATACTGCTTCTGCTCTTGCCCGAACATTCGGTCTCTTTGTTGTAGGAATCACACATACGTTCCCAATATCAAAAAGTCAAAATTTCTCGGCTGACTTCCGTTCCGTTAGCAAATTCCCTTTTCATTGCCATTTTATACTTCCAGCAGACATTTATTTGCTTGATTAAATGTCCAAGAAGATCCGCCTAACCCAGATTACCATTGAATTATTTCCTTCGACAGGAAATAGAAAAGTGCATGTTCAGACATTGATAATGCCAATTTAATCATTTATTCTGATACCCTTGTCCGATGGGTAAACTCTGTCAACTACCTGAAATTAGCTAATGGATTTCCTGTCAGATCGCAGTTCCAAAACCAATTTTTCTCATCCATGCGATTTGGTACACAATTATGATTTTGGTACACACAGATAAATATGTTTTCGCTACGGATGCGTTTATAATATTCATTCCGCAAAGGAAGCAAGCCCCTGTGATAAGCAGATGAAAAACAACACTCAGAAGACTCTAAAGACTGCAGAACCAAAATTCTGTGATTTGTCCAATTTTTGTATAAATGAATAATAATTCTAATAATTTCCCTAAACGAGGGAATTCCGTGTACGGCAAACATCATACTGGTACTACAAGCATATCTAAAATGCATAGGCATGGACATAGCATATCTATAAAATAAAAGTCAATTACAGAGTACGAATTAGATTAAGTTTATATTTCATTGGTACAAAACTAGTCGGCATCCTAGCTTTATAAAGAATACGGATGATTTATTGGCTAAATTGTCTGAGAAATCCATCCCACAAGATGTGATTTTGGTTACTCTGGATGTGGAGTCTATGTATACAAACATTGACATAGATTTGGGTCTTAAATCCATAAAATCAGCATTCCAAAGATATCCTGACCACCGTCGTCCGGATAAAGACATTTTAGAATTGCTGGAACTTAGCTTAAAAGGTAACGATTTTGAATTCAATGGGGAGATCTTTCAGCAAATTAAAGGGTGTGCTATGGGGAAACGTTTTAGTCCTAACTTTGCCTCTATTTTTATGGCTGAGTGGGAGAGTGATATTCTTCACAAATGTCACCTACAACCTTTTATTTACCTTCGGTATCTGGATGACATTTTTATCATTTGGCAACATACGTTGGAAGACCTTCATATTTTCATCGATACTCTTAATTCTCACGACTCAAGCATTAAATTACAGCCTACTATTGATCACACTTCTGTGGATTTTTTGGATGTAACTATTTACAAGGGTCATACATATCATACTACTGGGTATTTAGATTACAAAGTATTCTTCAAACCTACTGACACGCATCAGCTACTACATGCTGGGTCATACCATCCTCCTCACACTTTCAAGGGGGTCATTAAATCTCAGATTTTTAGATTCTATAGAAACTGTAGTTCTTTAGATTTTTTTAACCAGGCTTGTTCTGTTCTTTTTAAAGCTCTCCTCCCTAGGAAGTATTCTATTAGATTACTCCGAAGGATGAAATCTAACACAGTAAGACAAATCATGTTTCCCCCTTCATCCCCCGATACGCTTACCTCCCCTTCACGAGTTTACCACTACCGTCCAACATTTCTCTCAGGTACATCAATGAAATGCCTTAAGACGCGATGCAAACTCGATATATACGTACCCGATCGCGGAACCTTTTTCGGAGAACAAACTCGCAACAAATATCAAATGGCAGAGAACCTTAATTGTGACTCCTCTAATATCGTGTATGTAATCACGTGCAAAAAATGTCGCAAACAGTACGTCGGAGAAACTCAGAATTCTCTACGACAAAGAGCAGCCAACCATTTATCTAGCATAAGACTTAAACATGATGTACCCGTGGCACAACATTTCAATACTCAAGGTCATTCGGTCAAGGACCATTTTGAAATCATGCCTATTGAGAAAATCCCATTTCTCACTTCCGCTGCAGATACGAAGCACAAACGTTTGGAAAGGGAAAGTTTTTGGATTCAAACATTACAAACTATTTATCCTTTGGGTTTGAACTTGGACCCCGGAAGATGTCGTGAAAAAACTATAATACCATTTGTGTTTCAGTATAACAAAGCTAGCATCGCTATGGCCAAGATTATAGTAGAAGAATACAAACTACTTCAAAGTAAACTTGCTCGACCTCTGACCCAAAGGCCAGTCATTGCTTATAAAAAGAACAAGAGTTTGAAAGACATACTGGTCAGGGCTAAACTCCCCTGTCTGCCTTCTACCTAGGTTTTCTGGGAAAGGGTATGGGGGGGGGGGGGGCATACTATATAGTCTGACGATATTCTTACTATAGCTTAAGATGCGTAAGCATTGTCAATGTAATACAAAGTGTTCCAGAAAATTCTACTGACTAAGGCCAAGCTCCTGTCAGTCGTCAACCTAATGAAATATCATAGGTTTACTTTATTACAACAATTTATGATGGGGTATAAAGGTCTAAATGATATACCTCTTTTTAACACAATTAGAAACTTGTCTCCGTGGTTATTTTAGACAAGAAGATTTTCCCTGTGCCCGTGTGTTTTAGTGTCCATAAATATATATATTTGCCTGTGCCAGGGGTTCAAAATAACCATTGTTTTAAAACAAAAAACTATCCACACATTTGTACACGGTTGGAAGCAGTCTGCAGCATTGTTGAACTTTCTTGATATATATTTTACTTTTATCTTCTAATATTACCTTCCATCTTCAAACACTTCATTAGTTTTCATCTAAAATTATTTTTATCGTTTGAATTCTGTCTTTTAACGTTTAAATATTTTATTGCATTCAATATACAATAGGCTAGGTGTTCCCACCCTAGATTTCTTCTCCTACCTTATATTGTTTCTCTTCAGTTACTGTAATTTCCTTTTGATTTAAGCTCCTTTATTTCAAAACCACAGGATATTTATACCCCAGCTCTCTCTAACCATATGACCTTTTATGTCTAGACTTAACCATACCTCCAATGGTTATGAGTATAAACTAACTTTATCAAGCTTCCATGCTTTAGTTAAATGTTTTAATAGCTTAATCTTCCCTAGTTTACAAAAATATTCTTTAATCACCCAAGCCCTTTTTATTTCCTGTCATTTTTCCATATAAACACAAGAAATTCAACATAACTTTAGACTTTTTTCTACGGCTATTGATAAAGGACAGCAAATCCGAAAGGCCTCTAGCAAAACCGTGTGCGATCCCGTTTTCTGCTAAGTATTCTTTGCTTACTGTAAAACGTTGTATATATTACTTTCTTTTATATTCCTCTTATACCTTTTTCATCTCTTTATATATTTTCATTATTTAGGCTTACTATTGTTTTGCCCTTTTATTTATGATTTAACCTTATCTTCCATTTACAGCCCTTGTATATTTTTCTTCCAAATTTTATTTCTAGGACTTCATTATTATTTCCTGTTCCAATTGTACATTAATTTTAACCTTAGTGTCTTATTAAGTTGTTTTTCCTTCCCGCTCTATTTAGTCTTCCTATGCTTATATATCTCACAATTTGTGACTAGATTTATTACCCTTTTTACTTTAGTCCTTCTGTCTCCAGACACATTTTATTCTTTATCTCTGCCTCTTTGTAACATATATTTTCCAAATTCCATCTTTTTTGTCCCCTAAGTCAGCCAATTCAATTAGGTCCTTTTATCTCTAGTTTGTATCAATTCTTTTTGTTTCCCGACATATTTTTCCTTTCTATCTCTGTCTTACTTTCCCAACTCCATTTTCCCTTTTCATCTAGTTAGACTAATTAAGTATATTGGCATTTAGGCAGAATGGCAAAACAAGGGCGTGGTAACAGAAGCAGGCAATTTTCAGTTAGCAATAGGCATGGAAATTCAAAATCTAAAAGTCCCCAATATTCAGAATTCTCGGCTCTGGTGAAAGCCCTTTTCAAAATTTTACAATGTCTTCACCACATTGGCATCCTTGAGGGACATTTACGTGACCAAACCCTCCCAAATTCCTTAAATAATAAAATTAAAGAGCTTAATTCTTTTCTTAAACCGGCTCAACGCAATCGGGAAGTTGATATTGCGTTTGACCATGTACACAAAAATTGGGCCCATAGGATCATACAAGAGATGATTTCACATTATGCGGCTTGTTTAAATAGATTAAAAGCACAGGTGACTTCTGCCAGGTCATCCAATGGTCTAAACTTTGACAGTGCTTTCAATAATGCTTTAAAATGGGGCAAACAGAATTATAAAGGTAAATTACAACTTTCGACCATTCAAAATTTTTATTCTTTTCTTTCCATCACTAAATCTGTCACTTCTGCTGCTACTACTCAGTTTAGTCCACCATCGTCTCCCCAACCCCACCCGCCTGTCAGTCCGTCGACATCTGTTATCTCACCTCCAACTCTGCAGTCACAGACTCCTAGGTCTGTAACTTTACCTTCTGTTTCCCCTTCGCCTTTCCCTACTGGTACTCCCCCCCTTAGACCTACTACCTCTGCCCCCTCTTTTTCTTCCCCTCAGCCCCCCTCCCCTAGACCTAGTAGAACATCTGTCCCCTTTCGTCCTCCGTCCTCTCCAGTTTCTACTAGGGTCTCTTCTCCTAGACCTAGTACATCTAGTCCCTCTGCTCCTCCCCCATCCCCAGTTTTGTCTGTCCATTCTCCTATGAGATATTCAGATGCAGTGAGATCCCCTCCGAGGGGTCAGCGCAACCCTCGGAATAAATTAGCTAATTCTAAATTTTGGACATTTCGGCACACTTCCTCTAATTGGCACCTTCCTAATGTAACTAAGAAAGTTCTTTTACTTGGGGATTCTAATCTTTCTAGAATTAACCTTGACCCCCACCCTGATATGCAGGTAGAATGTTTTCCTGGTGCCAATTTCAATTCATTTCGGACTCTAATTCAAAAGTATCAAGGTCCCACACCTGAGAAAGTTATCTTGAATATTGGTATCAATAACAAGACAACTTCTGAGCCAAACACTTCGTTAACTCAAATGCGCAACATGATGACAGCGGTTAGGAAGACTTTTTCCAACTCGCTCATCTACTTTGTAGAGATCCAGTCATCCACTAAACTGCCGGCCAGTGAAGTTTCGAACCTGAACCTATATAACTCTTCTGCTTCCAAGATGAAGAGAGTTATGGTCATACCAAAAATCCCCAATTCAAAATTTAGAGTATCCACGGACAAAATTCACTGGACCGAAGATACAGCAAATTGCTTGTATACCCACTGGCTTCAGACACTAGATTTAAACTAAATTTGGGACAGGGCATGTGCCACCCTACTTTCGGCTTAGGAAGTAATATTGTTAATCTTAGTAACGAGGAACTCACTGCTGATGATATATCTCTACTCAATAGAGGACTCTCATTTGTGCCTTGCCCTAAAGCATTATCTGATAGGGACTTTTCTATTAGTAAATTAGTGCATGTTATGGAGTTCTCCAGAAATCTTAGTCTGGCTGATATCTACCGAGATTCTAGTGGGGTACGCAAGCCGTTTACATCTAAAAGCGGCTATACACCTCCTTCTCACATGTATGATCCAGAAATAAACATTAGTCGTGACTCTGTATCAAGGAAGTTTGATGCTTTAACTAATCAGAAAAACCAACATAACCTTACTCATTCAGAATGTCTTGCCTTAAGTAAGCTAAGGAGAAATCCAAACATAGTTATTAAACCTGCTGATAAAGGTTCGGCAACAGTTATTATGTCAAAACAGGATTATATTGAAGAGATAGAACGGCAGCTAAGCAACCCTCTTCATTACAAAAAACTTGATAAGGAAATTTGGCCTGAAAATGTTAGGAAGTTTAATAAAATTCTTGTTTCTCTTCAAGATAAAGGCTTACTTAATGAAAAACAGTATCGCTATTTGGAATCTGATCATAACTCTAAAAACAGGGTCTTCTATATTCTTCCAAAAATTCACAAACCCATTGAAAAATGGCCGAAGCCTACAATGCCCCCTGGGCGTCCTATTATCTCAGATTGTGGCAGTGAAAGTTATAGAATATCAGAGCTAATTGATTACTATCTAAAACCTATAGCGAATCGGCATCCTAGCTTTATAAAGAATACGGATGATTTATTGGCTAAATTGTCTGAGAAATCCATCCCACAAGATGTGATTTTGGTTACTCTGGATGTGGAGTCTATGTATACAAACATTGACATAGATTTGGGTCTTAAATCCATAAAATCAGCATTCCAAAGATATCCTGACCACCGTCGTCCGGATAAAGACATTTTAGAATTGCTGGAACTTAGCTTAAAAGGTAACGATTTTGAATTCAATGGGGAGATCTTTCAGCAAATTAAAGGGTGTGCTATGGGGAAACGTTTTAGTCCTAACTTTGCCTCTATTTTTATGGCTGAGTGGGAGAGTGATATTCTTCACAAATGTCACCTACAACCTTTTATTTACCTTCGGTATCTGGATGACATTTTTATCATTTGGCAACATACGTTGGAAGACCTTCATATTTTCATCGATACTCTTAATTCTCACGACTCAAGCATTAAATTACAGCCTACTATTGATCACACTTCTGTGGATTTTTTGGATGTAACTATTTACAAGGGTCATACATATCATACTACTGGGTATTTAGATTACAAAGTATTCTTCAAACCTACTGACACGCATCAGCTACTACATGCTGGGTCATACCATCCTCCTCACACTTTCAAGGGGGTCATTAAATCTCAGATTTTTAGATTCTATAGAAACTGTAGTTCTTTAGATTTTTTTAACCAGGCTTGTTCTGTTCTTTTTAAAGCTCTCCTCCCTAGGAAGTATTCTATTAGATTACTCCGAAGGATGAAATCTAACACAGTAAGACAAATCATGTTTCCCCCTTCATCCCCCGATACGCTTACCTCCCCTTCACGAGTTTACCACTACCGTCCAACATTTCTCTCAGGTACATCAATGAAATGCCTTAAGACGCGATGCAAACTCGATATATACGTACCCGATCGCGGAACCTTTTTCGGAGAACAAACTCGCAACAAATATCAAATGGCAGAGAACCTTAATTGTGACTCCTCTAATATCGTGTATGTAATCACGTGCAAAAAATGTCGCAAACAGTACGTCGGAGAAACTCAGAATTCTCTACGACAAAGAGCAGCCAACCATTTATCTAGCATAAGACTTAAACATGATGTACCCGTGGCACAACATTTCAATACTCAAGGTCATTCGGTCAAGGACCATTTTGAAATCATGCCTATTGAGAAAATCCCATTTCTCACTTCCGCTGCAGATACGAAGCACAAACGTTTGGAAAGGGAAAGTTTTTGGATTCAAACATTACAAACTATTTATCCTTTGGGTTTGAACTTGGACCCCGGAAGATGTCGTGAAAAAACTATAATACCATTTGTGTTTCAGTATAACAAAGCTAGCATCGCTATGGCCAAGATTATAGTAGAAGAATACAAACTACTTCAAAGTAAACTTGCTCGACCTCTGACCCAAAGGCCAGTCATTGCTTATAAAAAGAACAAGAGTTTGAAAGACATACTGGTCAGGGCTAAACTCCCCTGTCTGCCTTCTACCTAGGTTTTCTGGGAAAGGGTATGGGGGGGGGGGGGGGGGGCATACTATATAGTCTGACGATATTCTTACTATAGCTTAAGATGCGTAAGCATTGTCAATGTAATACAAAGTGTTCCAGAAAATTCTACTGACTAAGGCCAAGCTCCTGTCAGTCGTCAACCTAATGAAATATCATAGGTTTACTTTATTACAACAATTTATGATGGGGTATAAAGGTCTAAATGATATACCTCTTTTTAACACAATTAGAAACTTGTCTCCGTGGTTATTTTAGACAAGAAGATTTTCCCTGTGCCCGTGTGTTTTAGTGTCCATAAATATATATATTTGCCTGTGCCAGGGGTTCAAAATAACCATTGTTTTAAAACAAAAAACTATCCACACATTTGTACACGGTTGGAAGCAGTCTGCAGCATTGTTGAACTTTCTTGATATATATTTTACTTTTATCTTCTAATATTACCTTCCATCTTCCAACACTTCATTAGTTTTCATCTAAAATTATTTTTATCGTTTGAATTCTGTCTTTTAACGTTTAAATATTTTATTGCATTCAATATACAATAGGCTAGGTGTTCCCACCCTAGATTTCTTCTCCTACCTTATATTGTTTCTCTTCAGTTACTGTAATTTCCTTTTGATTTAAGCTCCTTTATTTCAAAACCACAGGATATTTATACCCCAGCTCTCTCTAACCATATGACCTTTTATGTCTAGACTTAACCATACCTCCAATGGTTATGAGTATAAACTAACTTTATCAAGCTTCCATGCTTTAGTTAAATGTTTTAATAGCTTAATCTTCCCTAGTTTACAAAAATATTCTTTAATCACCCAAGCCCTTTTTATTTCCTGTCATTTTTCCATATAAACACAAGAAATTCAACATAACTTTAGACTTTTTTCTACGGCTATTGATAAAGGACAGCAAATCCGAAAGGCCTCTAGCAAAACCGTGTGCGATCCCGTTTTCTGCTAAGTATTCTTTGCTTACTGTAAAACGTTGTATATATTACTTTCTTTTATATTCCTCTTATACCTTTTTCATCTCTTTATATATTTTCATTATTTAGGCTTACTATTGTTTTGCCCTTTTATTTATGATTTAACCTTATCTTCCATTTACAGCCCTTGTATATTTTTCTTCCAAATTTTATTTCTAGGACTTCATTATTATTTCCTGTTCCAATTGTACATTAATTTTAACCTTAGTGTCTTATTAAGTTGTTTTTCCTTCCCGCTCTATTTAGTCTTCCTATGCTTATATATCTCACAATTTGTGACTAGATTTATTACCCTTTTTACTTTAGTCCTTCTGTCTCCAGACACATTTTATTCTTTATCTCTGCCTCTTTGTAACATATATTTTCCAAATTCCATCTTTTTTGTCCCCTAAGTCAGCCAATTCAATTAGGTCCTTTTATCTCTAGTTTGTATCAATTCTTTTTGTTTCCCGACATATTTTTCCTTTCTATCTCTGTCTTACTTTCCCAACTCCATTTTCCCTTTTCATCTAGTTAGACTAATTAAGTATATTGGCATTTAGGCAGAATGGCAAAACAAGGGCGTGGTAACAGAAGCAGGCAATTTTCAGTTAGCAATAGGCATGGAAATTCAAAATCTAAAAGTCCCCAATATTCAGAATTCTCGGCTCTGGTGAAAGCCCTTTTCAAAATTTTACAATGTCTTCACCACATTGGCATCCTTGAGGGACATTTACGTGACCAAACCCTCCCAAATTCCTTAAATAATAAAATTAAAGAGCTTAATTCTTTTCTTAAACCGGCTCAACGCAATCGGGAAGTTGATATTGCGTTTGACCATGTACACAAAAATTGGGCCCATAGGATCATACAAGAGATGATTTCACATTATGCGGCTTGTTTAAATAGATTAAAAGCACAGGTGACTTCTGCCAGGTCATCCAATGGTCTAAACTTTGACAGTGCTTTCAATAATGCTTTAAAATGGGGCAAACAGAATTATAAAGGTAAATTACAACTTTCGACCATTCAAAATTTTTATTCTTTTCTTTCCATCACTAAATCTGTCACTTCTGCTGCTACTACTCAGTTTAGTCCACCATCGTCTCCCCAACCCCACCCGCCTGTCAGTCCGTCGACATCTGTTATCTCACCTCCAACTCTGCAGTCACAGACTCCTAGGTCTGTAACTTTACCTTCTGTTTCCCCTTCGCCTTTCCCTACTGGTACTCCCCCCCTTAGACCTACTACCTCTGCCCCCTCTTTTTCTTCCCCTCAGCCCCCCTCCCCTAGACCTAGTAGAACATCTGTCCCCTTTCGTCCTCCGTCCTCTCCAGTTTCTACTAGGGTCTCTTCTCCTAGACCTAGTACATCTAGTCCCTCTGCTCCTCCCCCATCCCCAGTTTTGTCTGTCCATTCTCCTATGAGATATTCAGATGCAGTGAGATCCCCTCCGAGGGGTCAGCGCAACCCTCGGAATAAATTAGCTAATTCTAAATTTTGGACATTTCGGCACACTTCCTCTAATTGGCACCTTCCTAATGTAACTAAGAAAGTTCTTTTACTTGGGGATTCTAATCTTTCTAGAATTAACCTTGACCCCCACCCTGATATGCAGGTAGAATGTTTTCCTGGTGCCAATTTCAATTCATTTCGGACTCTAATTCAAAAGTATCAAGGTCCCACACCTGAGAAAGTTATCTTGAATATTGGTATCAATAACAAGACAACTTCTGAGCCAAACACTTCGTTAACTCAAATGCGCAACATGATGACAGCGGTTAGGAAGACTTTTTCCAACTCGCTCATCTACTTTGTAGAGATCCAGTCATCCACTAAACTGCCGGCCAGTGAAGTTTCGAACCTGAACCTATATAACTCTTCTGCTTCCAAGATGAAGAGAGTTATGGTCATACCAAAAATCCCCAATTCAAAATTTAGAGTATCCACGGACAAAATTCACTGGACCGAAGATACAGCAAATTGCTTGTATACCCACTGGCTTCAGACACTAGATTTAAACTAAATTTGGGACAGGGCATGTGCCACCCTACTTTCGGCTTAGGAAGTAATATTGTTAATCTTAGTAACGAGGAACTCACTGCTGATGATATATCTCTACTCAATAGAGGACTCTCATTTGTGCCTTGCCCTAAAGCATTATCTGATAGGGACTTTTCTATTAGTAAATTAGTGCATGTTATGGAGTTCTCCAGAAATCTTAGTCTGGCTGATATCTACCGAGATTCTAGTGGGGTACGCAAGCCGTTTACATCTAAAAGCGGCTATACACCTCCTTCTCACATGTATGATCCAGAAATAAACATTAGTCGTGACTCTGTATCAAGGAAGTTTGATGCTTTAACTAATCAGAAAAACCAACATAACCTTACTCATTCAGAATGTCTTGCCTTAAGTAAGCTAAGGAGAAATCCAAACATAGTTATTAAACCTGCTGATAAAGGTTCGGCAACAGTTATTATGTCAAAACAGGATTATATTGAAGAGATAGAACGGCAGCTAAGCAACCCTCTTCATTACAAAAAACTTGATAAGGAAATTTGGCCTGAAAATGTTAGGAAGTTTAATAAAATTCTTGTTTCTCTTCAAGATAAAGGCTTACTTAATGAAAAACAGTATCGCTATTTGGAATCTGATCATAACTCTAAAAACAGGGTCTTCTATATTCTTCCAAAAATTCACAAACCCATTGAAAAATGGCCGAAGCCTACAATGCCCCCTGGGCGTCCTATTATCTCAGATTGTGGCAGTGAAAGTTATAGAATATCAGAGCTAATTGATTACTATCTAAAACCTATAGCGAATCGGCATCCTAGCTTTATAAAGAATACGGATGATTTATTGGCTAAATTGTCTGAGAAATCCATCCCACAAGATGTGATTTTGGTTACTCTGGATGTGGAGTCTATGTATACAAACATTGACATAGATTTGGGTCTTAAATCCATAAAATCAGCATTCCAAAGATATCCTGACCACCGTCGTCCGGATAAAGACATTTTAGAATTGCTGGAACTTAGCTTAAAAGGTAACGATTTTGAATTCAATGGGGAGATCTTTCAGCAAATTAAAGGGTGTGCTATGGGGAAACGTTTTAGTCCTAACTTTGCCTCTATTTTTATGGCTGAGTGGGAGAGTGATATTCTTCACAAATGTCACCTACAACCTTTTATTTACCTTCGGTATCTGGATGACATTTTTATCATTTGGCAACATACGTTGGAAGACCTTCATATTTTCATCGATACTCTTAATTCTCACGACTCAAGCATTAAATTACAGCCTACTATTGATCACACTTCTGTGGATTTTTTGGATGTAACTATTTACAAGGGTCATACATATCATACTACTGGGTATTTAGATTACAAAGTATTCTTCAAACCTACTGACACGCATCAGCTACTACATGCTGGGTCATACCATCCTCCTCACACTTTCAAGGGGGTCATTAAATCTCAGATTTTTAGATTCTATAGAAACTGTAGTTCTTTAGATTTTTTTAACCAGGCTTGTTCTGTTCTTTTTAAAGCTCTCCTCCCTAGGAAGTATTCTATTAGATTACTCCGAAGGATGAAATCTAACACAGTAAGACAAATCATGTTTCCCCCTTCATCCCCCGATACGCTTACCTCCCCTTCACGAGTTTACCACTACCGTCCAACATTTCTCTCAGGTACATCAATGAAATGCCTTAAGACGCGATGCAAACTCGATATATACGTACCCGATCGCGGAACCTTTTTCGGAGAACAAACTCGCAACAAATATCAAATGGCAGAGAACCTTAATTGTGACTCCTCTAATATCGTGTATGTAATCACGTGCAAAAAATGTCGCAAACAGTACGTCGGAGAAACTCAGAATTCTCTACGACAAAGAGCAGCCAACCATTTATCTAGCATAAGACTTAAACATGATGTACCCGTGGCACAACATTTCAATACTCAAGGTCATTCGGTCAAGGACCATTTTGAAATCATGCCTATTGAGAAAATCCCATTTCTCACTTCCGCTGCAGATACGAAGCACAAACGTTTGGAAAGGGAAAGTTTTTGGATTCAAACATTACAAACTATTTATCCTTTGGGTTTGAACTTGGACCCCGGAAGATGTCGTGAAAAAACTATAATACCATTTGTGTTTCAGTATAACAAAGCTAGCATCGCTATGGCCAAGATTATAGTAGAAGAATACAAACTACTTCAAAGTAAACTTGCTCGACCTCTGACCCAAAGGCCAGTCATTGCTTATAAAAAGAACAAGAGTTTGAAAGACATACTGGTCAGGGCTAAACTCCCCTGTCTGCCTTCTACCTAGGTTTTCTGGGAAAGGGTATGGGGGGGGGGGGGGGGGGGGCATACTATATAGTCTGACGATATTCTTACTATAGCTTAAGATGCGTAAGCATTGTCAATGTAATACAAAGTGTTCCAGAAAATTCTACTGACTAAGGCCAAGCTCCTGTCAGTCGTCAACCTAATGAAATATCATAGGTTTACTTTATTACAACAATTTATGATGGGGTATAAAGGTCTAAATGATATACCTCTTTTTAACACAATTAGAAACTTGTCTCCGTGGTTATTTTAGACAAGAAGATTTTCCCTGTGCCCGTGTGTTTTAGTGTCCATAAATATAAAATAAAAGTCAATTACAGAGTACGAATTAGATTAAGTTTATATTTCATTGGTACAAAACTAGTCCATTTCGTATATAGTCCAGTATGAGTTTTCTTTCGGTAGATCGTGGTTGTAATTCCATCAGGTGATCGAGAGATGAGAATGTCAAGGAAGGGTAAACATCCATTGGTTTCGTGTTCACATGTGAATTTTATGGCAGGGTGACAACTGTTTATATATAGAAGAAAGGGTTGAACTTGAGCGGGATTTTCAAAAACAAGAAAGGTGTCATCCACATAACGCTTGTAGGTTTTAAATGGTGTTCCAGAATATTTTGGGAGAGAGTTTTCTTCAAAGCTGTTCATGAATATATCGGCTAATAGGGGGGCAATGGGGGATCCCATAGACACGCCATCGGTCTGTTCATAGTAATTGCCATTAAATTTGAAAGTCACATTTGTGGAAGCCAGAATCAGAGCACGTTTAAGTTGTCCGGGGTGACTTTATTTAAAATTATTTCGATGGTTTCGTGCACAGGGAAATTTGTAAATAAACTGGTGACGTCAAAGTTTACTAGATATTGATCAGCAAAGCCAGTCTGGGAAGCAATCCACTTGGAAAAGGAAAAACTGTCATTTATACATCTATCACTGTATCTAATGTCACTCAACATCGAAGATAAATACTTAGCCAGATTATAATTGTAGGAGTCGTAGGCAGATAAAATTGGTCTCATTGGTATAGATGGTTTGTGGATTTTAGGTAAACCATATAAGATTGATGTGCGGGTTCCTGACGGGCGTAGTTCCTGATAAATTTCTTGGGAGATGACGTTATTTCGTTTTAAATTGTACAAAAAGTTTTGCACTGAGCCCTTTTTTCGTTCTGCGTTGTTCTGCTGTATTTTAGTTAACTTGCTGGTATCATTTAGAATAGTGTACATCTTATCCAGGTAATCTGTTTTATCTAATATAACAACACCATTGCCTTTGTCAGGTTTTGTTATGATTAAAGAACTGTTGTTCTTAAGCTTGTCAAGAACTGCATGATCCTCTTGGTTCAGAAATTCATCATTCCTACTGTACCACTTAAAGGAGTTGGTAAAACTTGAATAAATTGATGTCAATTTTAACTTGATCTGAAGTCTGGTTTTGGAGGAGGACACATGCGGCAGCAAATTTTTATACAGGATCTCAAATTCAGATTGAATGTCAGTCTCTTTTAAGTATTTCGGAAACAGTCCATGTTTTAGGCCTTTGGAGAGTACTTCTTCTTCTTTCTGTGTTAGAGCATATTTAGACAGGTTTGTGATGACACCGGGAATGGAATTGTTACTGACCTTGAGACCGAGCGTATCCAGTTTACGCTGGTGGGTTAATCTTACTTGATTATTCAGTGTGGCAACCGCTTTGTCAATAGCGTAACGGAGAAGGTTCCAGTTGAGCCATGAGATGGATCCACGAAGGCAGGACTCTGTATCGGTAATTTCACGGCAAAATAATTTTAGCTGACGTTGTTTCTGGCGAAGTTCTTTTGTAATAAGTTCTCGTTGAAATTTACTGTAGCGTCTGGTGTCTTCATAGCGTTATTTGAATAGGCGGAAACGAACAAACTTTGGAGTGAGGTTGAAGAGCAGGCAGGTTTTCAGAAATTCAGCGTCGAGTTTGGATTTGGTGATTTTCTTCTGTAAAGTCTCAAGACGTCTAGCTGTGCGCTTAGTGGCATCTCCATACTGTGTCCCAAGTCGATGATAAATTCTACTATGGAGTGGTTTTACTAAAGCCAAAACACGTAGGACAACTCGTACTATATTGTACATGATGGTGTATATTTATGAGCTTTCGAGAGTAGCTACTCTCATCATCAGATATTACAACACACAATAGACAATTTTCTACAGGCATTATATATAGAGAAACACATAACATAGTTAATACTTTAAAATGATAGAATAAGTAGGATAAGCAAAATTAGGCTTCCAAAGTACAAATGAACAGGATCTGTACAGATTAAAACCATGGGGGGTGTGTTGTAATATTGGGACTACACAGACTTATAATCCTTAATGGAGACATACAGTTATACATTAAATAAACGGAGAGGAATTGATGAAATTTGTACATTTAAATCAGGGATTAATTTCGAAATATGAAGTGACTCTTTAAAAGCTAAGTTAAGTTTGTTATTGGCTTGATCAATGATTTCATAAGTCAATTTGTTAGGGTTGTGGCTTTTGCTGAGACAGTGGTCAGCTACTGCAGAAGATCTGCTGTTAGGGTTGTTGATATTATGTTCAGAGAACCGTTGTCCTACATGCCTAGATGTAAGGCCTATATAAGAGGCAGGACAGTCACCACAAGTTATCTTGTAAACAACGTTACTTCTAAAATTTTCATCTTCGTGATCTTTATAATTAAAATATTTTCCAATGGTAAAAGTCTGGTTGATAAAAATAATTTGAACATGAGGAACAAGATTTCCAAGGGATTTTAATTCTTTTGAAAGTTTGATAGATGCCGGTCCAAGATATGGAACTCTAATAAAAAGTTTAAATTTTTCTGGACCAAAAGGCTTTAAAATCTCACCACTGTTGAATTTATTATTGAGGAATTTCCTGATAACATTGTCCACAATATCGGACGGGTACTGGTTTAGAGACAACATTTCCTTTATCTTTTCAATTTCTTTGCTGAACAGTTGGTAATTATTGCATATACCCCATGCCCTGTTAAGGAGAGTACGAATTAGATTAAGTTTATATTTCATTGGTACAAAACTAGTCCATTTCGTATATAGTCCAGTATGAGTTTTCTTTCGGTAGATCGTGGTTGTAATTCCATCAGGTGATCGAGAGATGAGAATGTCAAGGAAGGGTAAACATCCATTGGTTTCGTGTTCACATGTGAATTTTATGGCAGGGTGACAACTGTTTATATATAGAAGAAAGGGTTGAACTTGAGCGGGATTTTCAAAAACAAGAAAGGTGTCATCCACATAACGCTTGTAGGTTTTAAATGGTGTTCCAGAATATTTTGGGAGAGAGTTTTCTTCAAAGCTGTTCATGAATATATCGGCTAATAGGGGGGCAATGGGGGATCCCATAGACACGCCATCGGTCTGTTCATAGTAATTGCCATTAAATTTGAAAGTCACATTTGTGGAAGCCAGAATCAGAGCACGTTTAAGTTGTCTGCGGTTAAAGCCATGGTAAAGTGTATTTAAGTCCGGGGTGACTTTATTTAAAATTATTTCGATGGTTTCGTGCACAGGGAAATTTGTAAATAAACTGGTGACGTCAAAGCTTACTAGATATTGATCAGCAAAGCCAGTCTGGGAAGCAATCCACTTGGAAAAGGAAAAACTGTCATTTATACATCTATCACTGTATCTAATGTCACTCAACATCGAAGATAAATACTTAGCCAGATTATAATTGTAGGCGTCGTAGGCAGATAAAATTGGTCTCATTGGTATAGATGGTTTGTGGATTTTAGGTAAACCATATAAGATTGATGTGCGGGATCCTGACGGGCGTAGTTCCTGATAAATTTCTTGGGAGATGACGTTATTTCGTTTTAAATTGTACAAAAAGTTTTGCACTGAGCCCTCTTTTCGTTCTGCGTTGTTCTGCTGTATTTTAGTAAACTTGCTGGTATCATTTAGAATAGTGTACATCTTATCCAGGTAATCTGCTTTATCTAATATAACAACACCATTGCCTTTGTCAGGTTTTGTTATGATTAAAGAACTGTTGTTCTTAAGCTTGTCAAGAACTGCATGATCCTCTTGGTTCAGAAATTCATCATTCCTACTGTACCACTTAAAGGAGTTGGTAAAACTTGATTCTACCCCTCCTGCATGTGCGTGCCGTGTGCAAATATACATGTTAAGTAGAGATGACTTTTCAAACAACATCGAGTCTGTAGTGCATCATCGGCTGGTAGGTTTATCTCCCCCGGAAGAAGTGATCTTTTGCTTGTTATCATACAAAATGAAGGATTTAACCTGATAATGCTGTGAGTGTGGTTATATTCTGTCCTTTTATATTGAAAACTGGGCTGTCATGAACGTATACAGTCACCAAAGGGTTGATTTCACAACATTTCCCCCGCTAGCGTCGTCAGCAACCCAGCCTGTCAAAGCGGTAGCCATAGTGACATTATGTCATTCTGCTCCAAAATATCTGACCAGCCCCGATAGCTCAGTCGGTAGAGCGTCCGCTTCAGGCCTGGGAGATCCGGGTTCAAGCCCGGGTCGAGTCAGACCAAAGACTTTAACAGTGGTAGCTGTTACTGCTTCGCTTGGCGCTCAGCAATAGGAGTTAGAGCAGCGACTGGTTGGCCCGGTGTCAGTATACTGTGACTGGGTGAGGGGGCTTGCTGGTTGTCTTCGGCAAGTCGTCTCGGTGAGACAGCACCTAAAAGAGCGGTGGAAATCCGCCCTGTCACAAGGAGACAACGTCTTCATATAACCGAAATACTGTTGAGCAGGACGTAAAACCCCAATCACTCACTCACTCACTCAAAATATCTGGGTCAAGCGTTGCACGTGACCAAAGCTTATCGTTGGTTGGTTAAAAGTTCCCACTCTGCCCGAGGGAGGGAAAAGGAACGGCAATCAACAACAGGTCACTTTTTCCTCATTTTTCTCAATTATCGGGGTAGAATCGACTTTAATACCTTCGGCGCTACGGCGGTATTAAACCCTTAAATAAATTGATGTCAATTTTAACTTGATCTGAAGTCTGGTTGTAACGGTCAAACATCATTTTCCTTTTGCTCATCCCTTGACTATTACTCGCGGCCATTGTAGACTGTTTGGTCGATGCTTGACTCTCTTTGCGTCACAATAGTGTGAGGCAGAGTCTACCATCATGTCGACTGTCTGTTAGACGACAGTGTATCAGCGGAATGTTTCCTGACAAATTACTTAACCTTATCGACGTTTTTTAAAGCTTAATAATGGTCTACCAATTCGGTAAGCTGAAATTCTTCTATCCATGTAAACTTAAAGCGATTTTGAATTTGTTAACTGTATTTAATCACTTGTACGACTTAAAGTAGCCAGCTATGCCAGTTCGGCTTGGGTTGACTCAGGGATCACGCCTATCTGACATTCCTGGAATGTTAACCGGGTCAAATTACCGTAGAAATTAAAATTAGAACGTAAAAACGTTTGTAGTAAAATATGGCGTTTGAGCTTAACATAAGGGTTAATTCATTATATGTTTTCATATTACCGTAAACTTTCTATTTTTTGTGACATTTTATTTTATTGCCGAATTCTCCTTAAGTGAATTCTTATGACTCCTTTTTGTTCCTTTCAGTCAATCAGTTTTTCAACGTAACCACTTTCATCTACAAGTTTCCATGCTGTCACATTAGGAATAAATAGTGCTGTTTGTGAAACATTACGACGTTGTTGGTGTTTTTGGATTACGGACGTACATTGCATTGACGAATTGACCAAAGTATGGAAGCCGATATGGAACAGAAAACGAAATTTACAGAGGAAGCTATTATAAAGTCTGCAGAGGACGTGATGAAGTCTAAAGAAGATACAGAAACTCGAAAGCGGACAATGACCACAAAAGGAAAAGAATATTTCCTTGAAACAGCAAGTAAACAATTGTCTACATTAACAAAACAACTTAAACTAAAATTTAAAGAAATGCAAGAAATAAAGGAAAAGGACGAAGACATAAAAACGCTAAGAAATAAACATCAAGCCTGGTTAACCATATATGAGGAATTTCTTCAAAGCTATGAAAACTATCTACCTCACGTCACAGCTGAAGAAAACGTATTTGAAGATCGTCTGGACTTACTTGCCATGTACAAGCATAACATCGAACAGTGGTTTGTTCAAGGCATTAAAACAGAAAAAACTGACACTTTGCTGCCTAATGACAGTGTTTCTCAAACAAGTAAAGGAAAAGGCCGTGCTTCAAATGTGACGTCACGTAGTGCAGTATCATCTATTAGGTTAAAGGAGGATCAGAAACGTGCAGAACTTTCAGCCAAGTTACATGCTCTGCAGTCTAAACAAGCATTAGAAATGGCCATGCTTAAATTGAAGTTGGAAGAGGAACAATTGACACTTAAAACAGAACTAAACATCGTTGACGCAAAAACAAAAGCTCTTGATAAATTTGCCCAAGAAGAAAGTCAAAGTAACTCAAAACAGTTAGATATGATTGGATTGATACTGAGAAAAACACAGAAATAAATAAACTTATGTCACAAACGGGCCCCCATACCCACCATAACATGAGTCCATTAGCAGAACCATTCACACCGAAAGTAAACGTTATTCAAAATAACGAAAACGACGCCCTTTCCCCTCAGTCATATCCAGAACATACACAACCAGTTAATCCAGATACTTTTGACAATAAACATAACGCTTGTAGCACAGACAACGAAGACGTAATTGTTTCCTTTGTTCGACAACTACGGAAACCTGTATCTGACATCAAGCCATTCAGTGGGAATCCATTAGAGTACCCCAAGTTCATGAGACAGTTCAAAACTAAAATTGTGATGAACTCTGACAATGATGACGAGCGCCTCAATTATCTTGAGCAATTTACCGAAGGCGAGGCTCGCAAGATAGTAAACGGATTTTCGTACTTGGAGGCCAAAGTGGCATATCCTGCTGTTTTACGGGAACTTCACCAACGCTATGGAGAGGATGAAGTTTTAGCTAATGCTTTCGTGAAAAGAGCATTAAATTGGCCAATCATAAAACCTGATAGTTCGAAATCCCTGGACGAATTTGCCATCTTCCTCAGTGAGTGTGACAACGCCATTCGAAGTATTGAAGCTGTAAAGGTACTACAATATCCCGAAAATATGAAAAGACTGATCTCCAAATTACCATACTACCATCATGACAAATGGCGCAGCACTGTTCAACAACTCAAAGAGAAATCACAACCAATTCAGTTTAGTGACCTAGCTCGCTTTGTGAAAATGGAGGCAAGAAAGGCATGTGACCCTACCTACGGAAAAGACGCTTTACGTGATGCCCAAAACCCTACGCCAAGTAAAGCTAAACAATACAACTCTACAACAAGTACCAGGTTGTCCAGTAAAGGTAGTTTCGCTACCAACGCTTCAAAGAACCCGACTACACCATTCACGATTCCGAACAGCCCCCCTTCCAGGAATGCTTGCATCTATTGCTCTGAAACTTCTCATGTCGTAGACGACTGTAAGGTTCTAATCAAGTTGCCATATCAAGAAAGGATTGATTTTTTGAAGCCAAAGAAAATTTGTTTCGGCTGTTTACAACCAGGGCACAGCAACAAATACTGTCGAGATAGAGCTACTTGTTCAAACTGCGGCTTCCGTCACCCATCTGTGCTACACAATGACGAGTGGGAGAAAAGAAAAGGAACAAGCAAGCAAGAAACCCCGAAAACCCGTGAATCAAACACCAGTGCTTTTACAAGTGTACCAAGCAAGCATATTTCCAATACAGGGGCCGGAGAAGGAAATTGCACCATGGCCGTGATCCCCGTCAAAGTGAAACTTAAAAACAATCTGAATTCTATTGTAACATATGCTTTCCTTGATCCCGGAAGTAATGTTAGCTTTGTGTCAGAAGAACTGTTATGTAAACTAGGGGGAAACGGCAAACGCTTACGCATCACATTGGACACCATGGGTCAACCACACATAATGGAAACAAAGTCAGTAAAGGGCCTACAAATCTGCAACTTGGAATTAACCACCACTATAGATGTTCCACAGGTTTACACAAAGGAGAAAATCCCAATAACTAAAGAACATATACCTACCAACAAAGACATTTCTGACTGGCCACATCTCAATGACGTCACATTACCAGAAGTTGAGTGTGGCATTGGATTGTTGATTGGTAATAACATACCCGACGCATATTCCCAACTTCAGTTTAGAAGCGGACCAAGAGGTTCACCACACGCGACCCAAACTATGCTTGGTTGGATCGTATGGAACGTTATTCGCAAAGGTAGACTGGTGAATGAAAGCAACCGACACTTGTCTACGAATAAAGCAGAAGTTGTTGCCATAGAAGAAGACGAAAGGTACAGAGAGCTGGAGTTACTCATCAAGCAATCAATGAATTACGAATTCCCAGAGAGAGTGATTGATGATCAGTTGGAGAACTCTAGAGAAGACAAGCGTTTCTTAGAATTGGCCCAAAAGACAATACATCTGAATGAAGGTCACTTTTACATAAACCTACCTTTCCGAAAACCGAATACGTACTTACCTGACAACCATTCTCAAGCGTTGATACGTCTAGAAAACCTGAAGAAGAAAATGAAACGTGACTTAAACTATCAACAAGATTACAACATGTTCATGGCTCAACTCTTGTCCAAAGGTTATGCTGAAAGGGTATCCGAGAGAGACTTGCAAACCGAGGAAGGAAAGGTATGGTATATCCCTCACCACGGGGTGTACCACCCCAGAAAACCTGGAAAGCTTAGAGTTGTCTTTGATTGCTCCGCAAGTTACCAAGGCGTCTCTCTAAATAGCACTCTCCTACAAGGCCCTAATTTGACTAACAGCCTGCTGGGTGTGCTGCTTCGATTCAGACAAGGTCCTATCGCCATCATGGGAGACATCGAGGCCATGTACCATCAAGTTCGTGTCCCACAAGAGGATCGTGACTTCCTTCGCTTCTTCTGGTGGCCTGAAGGAAACCTCAATGCCAAACCGGAGGTGTATCGTATGACTGTTCACTTATTCGGAGCAGTATCATCACCAAGCTGTGCAAGCTTTGCACTACGACACACAGCAGAAATCAACAAAGAGTTGTTTCCCCATGAAATAGTAACAGGTACCCAGAAAAACTTCTACGTCGATGATTTCTTAGCCTCTACCAAAACCGACGAGCAGGCGATAAATCTAATCAAAGGTTCCAGGGGTCTGTGTGAATTAGGAGGGTTCAATCTAACTAAATGGACCAGTAATAGCCATGCTGTGTTACTCACCGTACCTCCTAATGACCGAACAAAGGAGCTTAAGCTGCTAGACCTGAAAGAAGACATTCTTCCTTCCGAAAGAGCATTAGGAGTATACTGGATAACAGAGTCTGACACGTTAAGCTTCAAAATATCTAACCGGCAAGTACCAGCTACGAGAAGAGGAATCCTGTCCCTGTCAAGTTCTATCTATGATCCCCTAGGCATCACAGCTCCATTTCACCTGATTCCAAAGATCATCCTGCAAGATTTATGGAGATCTGGAGCTAAATGGGACGACGTCATTGATGAGAATAATGCTGGAAAATGGGACGAATGGGTTTCTAACTTAAAGGCCCTTGAGACACTTGAGATCGACCGATGCCTTAGACCCAAGGATTTTCAGGAGGTAATTTCATGCGAACTTCACCATTTTGCTGACGCCAGCGACATCGGCTACGGAATGGTGAGCTATCTTCGACTGACTGACATCACTGGACGCATTCATTGTTCGTTCGTACTTGGAAAGAGTAGAGTATCACCCTTAAAGAAGGTCACCATGCCACGCATGGAGCTGACTGCGGCTACAGCGTTGGTCAGACTCAACAAAACACTGCTAAATCATCTGGACATGGAGATCACCGGGAGTTACTTTTGGACAGACAGCATGTCTGTCCTTCGATATATAGCCAACGAGACCTGCAGATTCCACACTTTCGTTGCTAACCGAGTGAATGTTATCAGGGAAGCAACTGCCGTCGAACAGTGGCGCTATGTCACAACAACCAGTAACCCTGCGGATTGTGCGTCAAGAGGGTTACCTATGCATCAGTTCCTGAAGGCAAGTATGTGGTTTAAAGGCCCACAGTTTCTATGGGATCCAAAGGAGACTTGGCCAGAACAAGTGAAAATCAACGACAATCTTAAAGACGACATAGAAATCAAACACGTTAATGTTGCTGTGAACCACCAGACAGACAGCGTCATAGATCTCCTCATGGACAAATGCTCGTCTTGGATGAAACTTAAGAAAGTCGTTGGTTGGATCATCGCATTTAAGGATAGCCTAAAGAAACAAGTAGATATTCGAACGAAAAAGGAAGCAGAGCTCAAGGACAGTGGATTAAATCCATCTGAAATAAAAAGGACAGTAGATCAACTGGTAATGTCAAGAAAACAGAAAGCTAAAACCACCAAGCTGTGTTTGTCAATCAAAGAGATCAAAGAAGCTGAAAGATTCCTGGTTGTCTTTGTACAAAAGAAACATTTTGTTAATGAAAGGGAGGCCTTGCTTGACAAAGAAATTGGTGGAAAAGTTAACAAGACTTCAAAATTGTTCAAACTAGATCCCTTCATGTCCGACCAAATCATCAGAGTAGGTGGACGACTTGCAAGATCAAATCTCAAGTGGGGAGCCAAACATCCCATTGTGTTACCAAAGGAATCTCGTCTGTCCAAGCTCATACTAGAAGATGCGCATCACCAAACAGGCCACCTTGGGAAAAATGCAATCTTGGCTCATGTAAGACTATGTTATTGGATCATCGGAGCGAACGCTTTGATCAAATCTTTTTTGAGCAAATGCGTCACTTGTAAGAGATATCAATCCCAACCTGCGTCACAGAAAATGGCAAGTCTACCCTCTGACAGAGTGATACCCGATGAACCACCTTTTTCTCAAGTGGGTATTGACTATTTTGGACCCATCGAGCTGAAACGTGGTCGGAGCTTGGTTAAACGATACGGAGTGTTGTTTACCTGTCTAGCATCCAGAGCTGTTCACTTGGAGGTTGCTTCAAGTCTCGACACCGATTCCTGTATAAATGCCATTCGTCGATTTATAGCCAGACGAGGTCCTGTTTTACTCATCCGTTCAGACAACGGTACAAACTTTGTTGGAGCGGAACGTGAGTTACGCCAAGAGATGTCAAAATTAGACCATCATAAACTGACAGAAACCTTAATAAATCACAACATCAGGTGGGAATTTAATCCTCCAGCGGCATCCCACTTTGGGGGCGTCTGGGAGCGAATGATTCGGCTCGTCAGAAAGATTATGTATTCGCTGCTGCACACCCAAACTGTTCGATTGGATGACGAAGGACTAGCAACTCTGTTTTGTGAAATTGAAGGAATTCTCAATGGGCGACCTCTAACCGAAGCGCCGAACAGTCCAAACGATTTAGACGTCCTCACACCTAATCACATTCTCCACCTACGAGGCGGCGAAGAGATGCCACCTGGATTGTTCGACGTTAAGGACAACTACTGCCGAAGAAGATGGCGACAGATACAGTATTTGTCTGATTTGTTCTGGAAACGGTGGGTACTGGAGTATCTGCCGCTTTTGCAGCAACGTCAAAAGTGGAGTGTTACAAGGAAGAACGTACAAGTGGGTGACATCGTTCTTGCCATTGACAATTCTCCCAGAAACTCCTGGGCTCTAGGAAGAGTTCTAGAGACGTTCCCAGATAAACAAGGACTTGTTCGTTTTGTTAAAATCAAAACCAAATCTGCGATCCTTACACGCCCTGTTCAAAAACTTTGCACGTTACAATTCAGCAGATTAACTTTTGTACTTTTCATTCTTTTGCATTGTTTGACCTTGTATTTAATTTTTGAAGTAATTGTGTGTGTAACCACAATTAAGGGGCCGGAATGTAACGGTCAAACATCATTTTCCTTTTGCTCATCCCTTGACTATTACTCGCGGCCATTGTAGACTGTTTGGTCGATGCTTGACTCTCTTTGCGTCACAATAGTGTGAGGCAGAGTCTACCATCATGTCGACTGTCTATCAGCGGAATGTTTCCTGACAAATTACTTAACCTTATCGACGTTTTTTAAAGCTTAATAATGGTCTACCAATTCGGTAAGCTGAAATTCTTCTATCCATGTAAACTTAAAGCGATTTTGAATTTGTTAACTGTATTTAATCACTTGTACGACTTAACGTAGCCAGCTATGCCAGTTCGGCTTGGGTTGACTCAGGGATCACGCCTATCTGACATTCCTGGAATGTTAACCGGGTCAAATTACCGTAGATTTTCTAAAGTTTCCGTAAAAACGTTTGTAGTAAAATATGGCGTTTGAGCTTAACATAAGGGTTAATTCATTATATGTTTTCATATTACCGTAAACTTTCTATTTTTTGTGACATTTTATTTTATTGCCGAATTCTCCTTAAGTGAATTCTTATGACTCCTTTTTGTTCCTTTCAGTCAATCAGTTTTTCAACGTAACCACTTTCATCTACAAGTTTCCATGCTGTCACATTAGGAATAAATAGTGCTGTTTGTGAAACATTACGACGTTGTTGGTGTTTTTGGATTACGGACGTACACTGGTTTTGGAGGAGGACACATGCGGCAGCAAATTTTTATACAGGATCTCAAATTCAGATTGAATGTCAGTCTCTTTTAAGTATTTCGGAAACAGTCCATGTTTTAGGCCTTTGGAGAGTACTTCTTCTTCTTTCTGTGTTAGAGCATATTTAGACAGGTTTGTGATGACACCGGGAATGGAATTGTTACTGACCTTGAGACCGAGCGTATCCAGTTTACGCTGGTGGGTTGATCTTACTTGATTATTCAGTGTGGCAACCGCTTTGTCAATAGCGTAACGGAGAAGGTTCCAGTTGAGCCATGAGATGGATCCACGAAGGCAGGACTCTGTATCGGTAATTTCACGGCAAATTAATTTTAGCTGACGTTGTTTCTGGCGAAGTTCTTTTGTAATAAGTTCTCGTTGAAATTTACTGTAGCGTGATTTGAATAGGCGGAAACGAACAAACTTTGGAGTGAGGTTGAAGAGCAGGCAGGTTTTCAGAAATTCAGCGTCGAGTCTGGATTTGGTGTGTTTGGTGTGTTGTAATATCTGATGATGAGAGTAGCTACTCTCGAAAGCTCATAAATATACACCATCATGTACAATATAGTACGAGTTGTCCTATGTGTTTTGGCTTTAATTACATATTTATCACAGATTTAAGATGGCTACACGATTCATCCCCCTTCAGCAATTTCAAACGCTAAACTTATGTTGACCATCAGAGTTTATGAAAAATTGACTTTTGTCAGCTCGTGGGACTTTAAAAATCATCAATGAACGACAAAAGTTAACATATATTTTGATATTGCACAAAATTTGTAAAATTCTTGAAGGCCAGAGTCGAACCCAAGTCCATTATACTCTCAGTCAATCGAGAGTCATTTTGAAAGAAGTTTTGATTATGTTTGTGTGTGCGTGTTTTGTTTGTTTGTTTTTGTTGGGTTGGCGATTGTTTTTTTTTTTGTTATTTTTGGGGGGGAGGGGGAGGGGTTGAGTTGTTGTTTTTTTATGGCAAAGCGAAAGCGGAGCCATTATGTTTTCGGGTTTTCCGTCCGTCCGTTCATCCGTTTGTCCTTCTTTCCATCCTTGTCCGTACAATAACTCATGAATGATTCATCCTATGCCTTGACATCGGGCAGAGGACGGTTTGGATTGATTTTCAGCAATGTGCACAATCCAATATGGCCGCTATCCGTCATATTGGATTATGAGCATGATTTTCTTGTCCTGGCAATAACTTGTGGATGATTCATTCGATGAACTTCAAACTTGGGGTGTGCCTTGACATTGGTGAGAGGATGGATGGGATTGATTTTCAGCAATGTGCGCCGTCCAATATGGCCGCTATCAGCCATATCAGATTATCACCATGAGTTTCTTGCCCGGGCAATAACTCATGAATGATTCATCCGATCAACTTCAAACGGTTTTGATTGATTTTCAGCAATGTGCACAATCCAATATGGCCGCTATCCGTCATATTGGATTATGAGCATGATTTTCTTGTCCTGGCAATAACTTGTGGATGATTCATTCGATGAACTTCAAACTTGGTGTGTGCCTTGACATTATTGAGAGGACGGCTGGGATTGATTTTCAGCAATCTGCGCAATCCAATATCAAACCTGGGGTGTGCCTTGACATTGAGGAAAGGGCGATTGGGATCAATTTTCAGCCATGTGCCCAATACAATATGGCTGCCATTAAGCATATTAGATTATGAGGAATATTTTATCGGAGATAAACTTGTGACAAGGCATTATTTGTTATAAGTTTTCAGCCATCATGATTTTTAAAGATGGCAGCCATCTTTTAAAATAATTAATGCTTCATATTGTAACCGTTTTTGTTATCGTATCACACCAGCTGAAAAGTTTTCTTTTTTGTTCGCTGTCTTTGTACTATGTTTAGGTGCACAAACAGTCTTCTAACAGCGCAATATACCAAGACAAATTACTCCACCGGAGACTAGTCCATTAATTGTTTCCTCTAGATTCACACCAATATTACCTGTTCTTGGACCATGGTACACATTGCTCAAGGGTTCCGGTTACAGAAGTTTTTGTGCGAAGCGTTAGGGGCAGGAGATATGTTGGACTTGTTAGAACAATAGCAGCTGTGGCATTGCAGAATGTATATCATTCTTATTGAGATCAATAAGACTTAGTGTCAACCGGAGAAAGTGTCCTGTAACAATACATCAGAATCTCCTCTGTGCAGTTATACATCTCAGCCATAAACAATTTTGCTTATTAATGACATTGAACGGTACTCAGCGCTCCAGATAAAAGGGCCTATCGGCGTATTTTACGCCTTTAAAATGACCTGTTACGTCCAAGTAATAAAACTGAGGCGTACACATTACGCCGTGAAATTTTTGAAACAGATGATGTAGCAACACCAGCTAATCACCATTGTAATGCTAAAAATACCAAGTAAATACCAAGAATATCATACATCATCTTTAATGTTTCATTTCTTCTTTATGTCACCTCTCAAACCACACTGCCGGTTCTAATACCCTTGTCAATCAGTTCCCCTCCTTCGCGGAGCCATCTCCAGTGATTGCGTGCAATCACTAAATCTCTAGTTTTAAATTTCATTTGTCTCATCTGAATCTCTGTACACTTTGTGTTAAGAAAGGTTCACATAACATTCACATGTTGATCAGAAGAACCGAGACTCCAAGTCGATTAACCTATATTCTGTCCCATGTCTGATCACGTCGTAGAGCTGGCTTAAAAATACAGGCTCTTATCGTTGTTTTACAGATAGCTTTAGTTGATCCCCCAAAGCCTTGCTCGAACAGAAATTATTTTTGCCTGTCAGCACCCAAGATGCGATTGATCTGTTTTAAAATTTCGCTCGGTAAATACCCACCACGACACATATAGATCATTGGTTGCTTATCTATCTGAAGGCAGGTTTTGTGGCTTGGATTGCGGTAATAATATTACTATTTTATCATAGGAATTATCCACCAACGACACTATAAAAAAGGTCAAAGGTAAAATTTCGTATTGTTCATAGTTTGAAATCTGAGCAGCTTCATTAACACTCTATCAATGAATCAATCGAAACTGTTTACAAGATGGACCCTACTATACTATAGGGTTTCAAGTCATTTATGTCATTATTTGCTGTCTGGTCAGGATTTGCCAGTGGCACAATGCTTTCCGAAAAAATCTATTTCTATATGTGTTGCTCTTGGTGTATTTCCTTTTGGTGAGTGAAAGGTGTCTTAAATCAGAAACAACTGGTTCTAACGCCCTGGTTCACATGAAAATATCTGTTACCAATAGCAGACCATCTCCCTATAATATGATCATAAGGTGTAATATCACGACACTTTTGTTTGGAAACGAGGTGCCATTGATTTCTAATTAAAAAAATGTTACAAGATAAAATAATAGATGAAGAATTCACAAAAATGGCGTATGTACAAATTTTAATTTGTATTAAAAAATAACAGAGTAACATATTTACAGACAAAAATTATACAAAGAGTGAGAAAAAAGCATATATCAAAACGAACTAACACTTCCGAGATAGAAAACTGTAATCCGAGAACTGGTATAGCAGTATAGATCCGATGATCACGAAATATAAACCCACAGAATAAAATCCTGGAATCCCGCTGGTAAATCCACATAACAAAATCTTGTAAACACACTGATAAAACTATTCACCAAAACAAAACTCGCTTAACTTAACTAACTTGTAAACCGCCGTGGGGATGATCCGGCGATCAAACAATAGCTGTCGCTTTCAAGAAGGTTCTGTAGATTCCGCCCACGAAACACAACAGATTTACCAAAACTATCAAGAAAACAAGAAACAAGAAAACAGAACAAGGGAAAACTGCAGAAAGGTCAATAAACTAACTTCACGTAATAAATATAACTTTCTAAGAACTGGATACAATTATGTACTGGTGAAAATTCAGCACTGCTAAAAAAATAAGCGCTGGTAATATTTAATAATTAGTAATTATTAATAACTAGCAAAACTCAATAACTGGTAATAATTAAGTACTTGTAATACTTAAGCACTGGTAATAATAAAATATTAGTAATAATTAATAACTGGTAATAATCAAGAAATGGTAATAGTCAAGAACAGATAATAATCAATTCTGGGTAAGAATTAAAAACTGGTAATAATCAAGAACAAGTAATAATCAAGAACAGGTAAAAATCAGGTCATAACTAAGTATTAATAATAATTAAAAACTTTTAAGAAGTTAAGAACAATTAAGAACTATGGATAATTAAACAGCCAGTATATGTTCGGGAGAGGAACGAAACCTGGAGCCAATAGCGGTAGTTTCGACCAATTGTCCTTTTTTCAACCACACAGAGCTTTTCAAGACGTTATGAATTTTTATATATTTGCACAGCCAAAAACATCATACCAACTTTAACATGCAAAATGTAAGAATTTTGAGTCCAGTTACTTGACGATAACATGTAGGCATAGAATTTTATACTACATTGTTATTTTCGCAGCGTTTTGTAAGTTGAAAATGTTGCTGTACTAATAGTAAGTTAAAGCAAATGTTAAACTGTAAATATCCTGCAGATTTTTAACATTTAAATAAAAATAATTTGTCCCCAAGTGTAAGTTTGATTTATTCCCTTACATGAGCATGTTGTTTGCATCAACTCGACGTCATAAATATACCTGATCATAAATTCTTTTAGAAAAATAACAAAAAATACTCCAAGCATTTGTTTAAACTAGGAGGAAAATGAAATGTGATGTAATTAAACTAAAGTATTCCTTTTAAATCTTCTCTCACTCGACCATTGAAGCTATGGAAATTGTACAAAGCCTCTCTATAATTTAATGTGATTTGAGGTTATTGCGTTTATAAAATGCCTGTCTCTAGAAGAACTCTTATATTTCATACAGACAATCTGATCCTCGTCCAAACAATCTGGGCCCTGTCTTACGAAGCTGGCGTAAAGTTGCGACTAGGGCGTAAGTTCCTATAGTTTTAGCACTGATTTACGTCCGACGTAACTTACGCCAGCTTTGTAAGACAGGGTCCAGATAGCGGAGACAAATTGTTGACATCTAGATAGAAGTGCCATTGACTGTGGTGGGGAAAAAACGGCCAACCCTCAGGGTGTTCCCACTGAAAGGGGAAAGATGTTTTCTCGGCGAAACATCACACCACAGACTAATTCTAGATACGCCGATGGCGACATTCACGGAAATAACAGCCCAATTTGACAAATCATTAGGTTTCTGTTGATAAAATGTTCCAAAGAGCATTCAGCCTGAAGTCTTGTGTAACCATGGCGAATATTTTGTTGTTGTTGATTAATAAGACGTGTTGTTCATGACCACCAGTATCGCTGTTTCCAGTTGCACACGATGACAACAAACTATAAAATAATATTTGGGTTTATGTGACAGTCCTGGTGAAGAATAGGAAAATATTTTGCTTTAAAAGCCTAGTCATAAAGACGGCTGAAAACATACTACATACAAGATTTTTATTAGAAATTCTTCTATTTTGATTAAGTAATTGAGAGTATGCCTTCTCCCAATATCTACTGATCCTAGCATTCCAATCACAAATATAGTGAAATCTAAAAATCGGAAACAAAATACAAATAACACTTGTTTCTCATAATATTTACGCCCGACGTGATGGACTAACTGCAAAGGCAACATATACATTCGATAGGCCTAATCAGTATAGCCAAATAACCTTGAGCGTAAAAATTTGACGAACAGTCACCTATAGTCTACCTACGTTTTAGCTAATCGAGGCGTTGCTAACTGCTATTAGCAACGCCTGGAATGAAAATATCCCAAAAGCGCAAATATTCCAATTCAATTCCCACCCAAAAACTATCCCCTCTAAATGTCAATTAAGATATAAAAAAAACTTACAAGGAGCCTCGTCACAGTGTAACAGAAGTAACAAGGATAATTACTAGTGAATAAAACACATCACCTGGGTACCATCATTAACACTCGTGACAAGTTAAAATAACAAAGTAATATAACCGAGTGAGAATGTTTTGCAGCCTTCCTTAGATTTGAATTATTTTGACAAAAACTCTTGTCCAAGAGTAGTTCCAGAAGTTGCCTAAACAGAAACAATCCCTACCTGCTTCTAGACTTACGTTTTATACCTGATCATGACAAATGAAATAAGTTAACTTTGAAAGATTACTTGATCAAATGCCCAGGCAGGCAGATGTGCACCATCAACAATCAAAGATTTTCTTCTGGGTATTTATCTATGGCAAAAACATTTCCTTTCAAACCTTGATGAAACCAATGGTCTATTGGAGCTGTACTCATTTGATTATTATCAATGCGGTGTTCTAAGTAGCCGGGGCTGTAATTCTGAACCTTTAAATTCCTAAAATGGGGAGTATTAATACACAATAATGTGTTTTTTAAACAACAATATAATTTTCAGATATCATTTTATATAGAGAATTGCATCAAGTACAACCGCTTTAGCATTGAACATCTACCGACAATATACATCCAAAATGGCTACTAATTTTGGACGAAAATTACAAACAGGGAACAGTGCCTTAACATAAAACATACATCTTGCCGCGGGCCCCAAAACCCGATAATCAGAGTAGTCTAGCCAAATATGTTGTTGGAGAAAAGCTGGTAGACAAGACAACTGCTTAATGAAGTATATCCAAGTGGATGCGCCTTCGGCTATAAACGCTCATCTTCTTAGGGTGTATTGTGTCGAATCTTCTATGCTCTAACGAACTTTCTCTCAGCGATGAAATATCACAACACAAGCCAATTCCATATCCGTCGACAGGATACTCTGCAATACTTCCATTTGACCATGGGCAAATTGTTTTTTTTTCTCCAATGAAACGCTCCAAATAGAATTCCTCCTCCAGCTAAATATTATGAAAAATTTGAAAAATGACCTGATTCGTGAAAGGGGTTAATATAACTGCATATGATTAAGGCTGATCTTTAAAAAATAATTACTGATTTAAGTATTTTATAAAAAAATCATTGTAGAAACCTATTTTGTTAAGATTTTAATGATACCAAACTTACTTTGAAGTTTAGCTTCAAATCGAGAACGAACGATTACCAGATGTTAAATATAGAGTGCCATTCTAAGTCATTTTTTTTTATTTTCCATCTCTAAACCGCTTGGGGATAATTTCCTCTTGACATGAATGTAACAGTGTTACACAGTTCTATTTATACGCTTACACATCGACCATTAGACCGGGAGCCCATGGAGATTTGTTTAGCATTGCTAGTACAAAAGGTTTGAAGCTGGCAATGTGAAGGGGGAGGCTGTGGGACCTTCAAATAGCCATTCTTAAGTTCCATCTCTTGTACCAATCCTGGGAGCGACCCCTCAAAGTATCCGAAGTTCATGTTTAACTAGCATAGTCGAGTACATCTAAGAAACCAATGCTAAAATGTCCATATTGGTGGTGGGAATCAAGATCTATCATTCTTAAGGTCTAACGCCTGTACCTTACTTAAGAACGCCGGCAATTAGAGCTAATTAACACTTTAATTAGCATAATTAAGTGAAACCTTTGTAAAAATAATCAGTATGGTTCCTTCAATGAGGATATGCAGTTCTTAAGTGACAAAGCCTGTACCAAGTCCACTTAAGAAAATGTCAAAGGTCGCGATTAGAATCAAATAATTTTAAATAACATAATTGAGTACATGAATAAAACCTATTCTAAAATGTCCCTAGTGGTGGTGGGAATCCATATCTATCATTCTTAAGTTCCAAACCATGTACTTAATCACCTTAAGAATGACCATATTTAAAGCTAGTTACCACTTTAATTAGCATCATTGGGTTCACCAATGGAACCTTTGTAAAAGTATTTATTACGGTTCCCTGAATAAGAAATAATTGTTTCTGTAATACTCGCTGACAAGGTGTTTCTCCGACGTAAACGATTTGGACTTGCTTGGGTTTCTCATCGGCTTTCTTTGTTGTACATGCTATATAAGTGCAGTACTATATCAGGTTTATATTTGTGCATTCAACGTCTGATACATTAGAGTAAAACAATACCTTTTTTCTTTCTCAGCATGGTCTCTAATTTTAGGATATTTAGTAATTCCTGTTTCAGCATACTGCACAGCCGGTCTCATTTTGGCCTGTGAATTTCAGAACATTTATTTTGAGCATTCAGTTTTCCAGAAAAATTGAGAGACCTGGTTGATGTCCCTGGACATTTTTGGGAAGAAGAGGAAGGAGGGGGGGGGGGGGTTACGAGAAAGGACACGCTAAAAATAGATAAAGCATGCAAAGGATAAGGTATACAAAAATCACTGTTCTTTCGTATTGTTTGTGTAATAAACTTGTGCTAGCTTGAATAAAGTTGTGTTTTATTTGTATAACAGCTTTAAATACACAAGGAAACACTTAAGCACCCCATGCTAAAATTAATTATTATAAATCTGCATTAATGTTAACTGTACGGCCAGTTTTGATGATGATAAGAATGATGTTCTATTGAATGATTGTGGCAATTCATGTTGGCAGTAACGCAAAAACTGCCTGTAATGTGACAGGAAAATTGTTTTGTTTTTTTCGTGTAATTACGCAAATTCAGTATGCTTCCCCTTAAATGTTTTGTACTTAAGGCCGGTTTTGTGCAACGTAGACTCATCTTCTGTGAACATGGCACGAAGGAGGATATTAGAGGGGCAACAATGGCAAATTGTCGGTATACACTCCACAGGGATGTACAAAGCTATCGGGCGTCAATTAGGGTACCATTATACAGTGATAAGCAGATCTGTGAGAAAACACGGTGCAACTTGTGCTGTGAAGGACCGACCACGCTCGCCGCGACCACCTGTAACATCACAGCGTGAAGATAGGGCACTGATCCGACTGGTACGGTGTTTTGCATTTGCATCAAGTCCATCTTTGAAGCGGCAATGGCTACCAAACCGACGCCTGTGCACAAGAACCGTGAGAAACCGACTGCATGCCTGAGGGCAAGGAGTCACCAAATACCTCTATTGTCAGATCGCCATCAACGGATACGTTTGGCTTTGTGTTTAGCACGACGAGGTTGGAATTTGAGGACCTGACGAAGAATCCATTGGTCGGACGAAATTTGTTTCTTGCTCAACGTCACGGATGGACGAGAGAGGGTTTGGAGGCCCCGAAACACAGCTTATGGGGGGGGGGGGGCTCTGTAATGGTTTGGGGTGCATCTCTCACGGCTGCAAACTGAACTTGGTCACTACACGAGGAAACCTGCGGCCCCGGTACATTCGGGAGGTTCTGCAACCAGTTGTCGTGCCTCATTTTAAGAACCACCCGTTATGCTCAAGACCTGTGTACATGGATGACAACGCCAGACCTCATCGTCCCCGGGCAGTAATAGCCTAGTTCCAAAACAAAGCTGTAACAGCTCTGCTTGGCTGGCCGTGAGTCCGGATTTGAATCCTTAGAGCACATTTGGGATAGGATGGGCATAAGCATTCAAGCCCTAGAGCCTCCTGTGCAAAATCTACTGGAATTGGAAGCCGCATTACAACGGTATTGGCGTCAGGTACCCCTTAAACAGATCCGACGTCTCACTGGAGGGATGAGGTAAGGAGCTATCATTCTGACTATGGAGGCTATACGCGCTATTGACCCTCTGCTCTAGGGATGTGTTCTACACACTCAAAGTGATATATTTACTTCAATATGTTCGCCCTGTGAAGCCAGATGGACTCTGAAGTTTCATATTTACAAGCATCTTTTTATTTTGCTAAAATACACTTTTGATTTGATTAACGATATCCTGAATAAATTGTATAGCTTATTGGCATTGATGGTGATTTCTTATCGCCAGAATGTTGCCCTTTATATGATCACAATCGTTTCTGCAATATCAGTTTTCCAACAGTCTCCCTACACCAATGATTTTATCTGTCGTTGCAGATTTTTCAGGGAGGGGGGGGGGGGTGTGTTGTGCTTACTTTTTTCTTTTTGTATATTTTGTTCTCAAGTTTTGATAAGGTGGACAAGCAAGAATATAATGAAATTCGTTCTCTGTCTAACCTGATCCACATTTGTCACACACTCAGAACAGCTAACACCAATGTGTCTCCATTTTGAATAGTTAAAAGTATTTACCGAAATCTTGTACCTGGTCAAATAGTACTGATATATGCTTAAATGATTTATAATTAATTGGCGCCCTCTGCTGGAGCAGTTTACCAGTGAATAAATCCATCGAAAGACAATATCCAAATGATTTTAAAGATATTTTTTAGATATTTTTTTGATGCCTTTTAACTTGAACTTTATTTTATCCAGCACAATGGATTTACATGTAAGCGATACAGGCGTACTAAAAGACTTGGGTCTGTTACATAACCGGCCCTTGTATTTGATGCTGAATGAACCCACATTTACCATACCTATTTGAAGACTGATTGATTGATTGTTTGATGTTTTACGCCGCGCTGAAGATTATTTCACTAATATGGCGGCGATGCCAGTTCTATTGTGGGAGGAAACCGGGCTCTATGCGTGGAGGAAACCCACGACCTTCAGGAGGTAACTGGCAACCATCCCACATAGGTCGTTCGGGTGAAACCCCAGTCAGAAATTTTTCCTATATTCTTCGGTCTGAGTGGGATTCGAACCCGCGACCCATTGGTGGAAGGCTGTTCGGATTGAGTACTCTACCTACTCAGCCACTCAGTCAGGTCTCTCAATTTTCCTGGAAAACTGAATGCTCAAAATAAAAGCTCTGAAATTCACCAGACCAAAATGAGAACGGCTGTAGTATGCTGAAGCAGGAATTACTAAAATATACTGTGAAAGTAATAAGGAGCACTGTAGTATTTAACAGGCTTGTTCAACAACATGCCCCAGTCTGGGCAAAGGAAAAGAAATAAGTGGACCCTTTACCTGAACTTAAACAACTCAGAAGAACAAAAATATAGCCACAGTACCCAATTATGCTAATTAAAGTGGTGATTAAGTACATAGTTTGGAACTTAAGCATGATAGATATGGATTCCCACCACCAGTAGGGACATTTTAGCATAGCTTTCATTCATGTACTCAATCATATTAATTGAAACTATTTGATGCTAATCACGACCTTTGACCTTTTCTCAAGTGGACTTGGTACAGGCTTTGTCACTTAAAGTGGCATGAGCTGTCAAAATGTTGCTATTTTGACGTTGATGCAGAATGTTGAATTATCGGCTATTTTTCTCAAGACATATAATTTAGAAGCTTTTTGGTGCTTCTAGTCTCGAGAATGTACGATTAAGTATTGTTTTGAACTAACTTTGGCTTAGAATGAATGGTCGTCCCGGTTATTTAAATTTTGTTTACTTTTCGAACACTATTCCGGTTCGTAAAGGCCACATACTGAATGGATTTTCCTCATTCCAACGCCAATCATTTAGTTTTTCGATGGCCTTCATAGCCTCTTACTGTCGTGACGATCAGAAATTATGAATAAAGTGTGAATTTCGGCAGCTCATGCCACTTTAGGAACTGCACATCCTCATTGAAGGAACCATAATGATTATTTTTACAAAGGTTTCATTGATGTACTCAATTATGCTAATTAAAGTGTTAATTACCTCTAATTGCGGGCGTTCTTAAGTAAGTAAGGTACAGGCGTTGGACCTTAAGAATGATAGATCTTGATTCCCACCACCAATATGGACAGTTTAGCATTGGTTTCTTAGATGTATTCAACTATGCTAATTAAACATGATTTTCGGATACTTTGAGGGGTCGCTGCCAGGATTGGTACAAGAGATGGAACTTAAGAATGGCTATTTGAAGGTCCCACAGCCTCCCCCTTCATATTGCCAGCTTCAAACCTTTTGTACTCGCAATGCTAAACAAATCTCCATGGGCTCCCGGTCTAATGGTCGAAGTGTAAACGTATAAAAAGAACTGTGTAACACTGTTACATTCATGTCAAGAGGAAATTATCTTTTACAAGTCACTACATCTTTTACAAGTCACTCCAAACATCCTTACGTAACGGGGTTTCTGATTGGCTATTTTTGTGATGGAACCAGTCTAACTTTCCATTTCCAATCCGCTAATCATAAACGATGTTTTTTTCACAGCAAGTTTGCCCACAGGTGAAAACAAACGTAACCTGAGAGTCAATGTGAGAAATTGTTCAAATCTTTCAAGTTATAGGAATTTTAATGATTTGTTTAGAATTAATTCGACAATTACAGTGGAGTATTTTAGCATGGTGCAAATCTCTGGGATTTAATCTTGCTGTAGTGACATAATTTCTTAGCTCTAGTGAAATCAGAAAATGTCACTGGCCAAACGAAAAATAATTTTAAAAAAAATAGTGGCTGTAAATGAAAAGGCAAATAACCTGAAGAGTTGGCATCCGTATTAACTCAATTGGGTTTCTACCATGTATTAACGGAGATAGGTAAAAACATGTGTTACTAGCTTCGTGCGAGCAGGAAACCGAATGAACAAAAATCTTGATGATAAATTAAAATATTTGTCTGGTCAGTATGTCTATTGAAATACGTCATGCAATTATCATTTGCCTGTTTTAGACATGGCTTCAAATTTACCAATCAGCTTTTTCAGCGGGTATTGAGTTGCCTCCAGGGCGAGGTTGAGCGGACGACGCATTTTATTTTGCAAATCAAATGAAGTAGCTTATTTGAACACGATTTAACTACCGATGACGTATTGTTCGTGAATTCCAAGAAATTGCGCACAGTTAATGTTACTGTGACCTAGATTCCATCGATTCAGACACACTTGCTTATTATATCATCTGTTTTAGTTAATATCTTACATGGAATTTTACATTGCATAAATTTGTTCCTATACCCTTAGCCCGGATTATCGGTCTTACACCGACTGGTATTATATGGCTGCTAATGTGTGTTGTCGCCTTATGACGAACACGGAGAGAAAACAAAATTCGGCAAAGCCCAGATTTCTCGGCTACTATACCCTCTGATAGCCTTGACCTACACATGTAGACTATCTCACATTTTGAAAGTGTCCCTTTGTATTTCTATTCGGTCCTTAGGCCATAATCGCTTTGGTCACGCAGTGTCATCTTGAAGAAGAACGACTCACCGTGTGTTGTGTTCATAGAAAAAGACGTCTTTCTTAACAGGAAATAGTGATTCGGAGAACATTAACAAGACTGAGACGTAAGAAACCACCGTCAGGATATTCTCACATGACAATTGTTAAAGGAACACTTGCCGTTGTATACTGTAAATTTCTCGGTAGAGAAACTGTTCCTATTTGCTTTTTGATTAACTGAATTGAACTAAGCAATTACGTAAAACTATTGGACAGCATAGTTTAAAAAATGTTTCTAGTAACAACTTACTATATACAGCCAAATTAGTGATTCCGCTTAAATGTGGAATATTCTAACCTTATGGCATGAGAGAAACTAGTGCTGAACATTTTCTTAAAAATTACAGAAAACGATAACTCAAATAATAGTTCTGCTCATGAATTTTTACCGACCTTATCGCCCTTTAACTTTAGAAATTGCATAAAAATAACAGTTCCCGGACTTTCGTTCTATATGCTTTCAGATATTCAATTGCTTTTTGGTATGGGGGCCAACATGGTGGGTTACAGATCAAGTTTACGCTTTTTTCTGTTCCGTGCATTTTTACCGAAGCTATCGCCCTTTAACTTTAGAAATTGCATAAAAATAACAGTTCCCGGACTTTCGTTCTATATGCTTTCAGATATTCAATTGAGTTTTGGCATGGGGGTCCACCATGGTGGGTTACAGATCAAGTTTACGCTTTTTCTGTTCAGTGCATTTTTACCGAAGTTATCGCCCTTTAACTTTAGAAATTGCATAAAATAACAGTTTTCCGGACCTTTTTTTCTGTACGATTTCAGAGAATTTTTTCTCTGATCTTTTATTTGTCTCTCATCATTTATTTCTTGGTATTTTCACTTTAGACTAAAGTGTCACATTAGAACTTCTTATGGTGAGTTTTAAGCATTTCAGGGATCTTGCGAAACAACAGGGAAATCCCTTTAATAGTAAATGAATATTGTTTATTTTGGGGATCATTTAAAATATTCATTGAATTTCATACTCATTGATAACCATCCGGTAGGGGACTATGTATTGCTATGCGAAATTCTCAGAATTTAATCCATTTGAATCTGCAGTTGTTTCATTTACCCTCGGGCTGGAGCATTGTGGCTGTGCTTTAGCCATGTATGCTGATACAGCAAGGAGGAACATTAAGTATGCCACATACATTAGCCTTCCTGACGCTCTGTGGTCTGTGGAGCCTGATGTCAAAATTTAAATCGGGGGGGGGGGGGGGATTTTTTGGTCGGTTGGTACTTTTGTCACCATATAACCTTAGCTGTTGAGTGCGACGTTAAGCCCCAATCAATCAATCAATAACTTTCAGTTTTACTCAATTCTAGCACAGTAATCAACGTTTGATTTACACCCATCTCACCCATTGGTAGAAAGTGATAAACAAAATGATAATATTTGACCTATATTCCATTTATGTCGATGCTTGGTTTTGAAATCGCTGTTTATAGCGACATGAGCAGGCATGAGCTGCCGCAATACGGATCACATGATTTCCGACTGTCAAAAGAACGCAAGAGATCGTTGAAGAACTAAATAGTTGATGTTGAAAAAAAAAATATCGGTTCAGCCTAAACAAACCAAAGATATGATTGATTGAATGATTTTTGCGGTCCAGTGAAATCCTTACTCAAAAGGGGCTCAACTTGTGTTTGGTTTGGCGGACTGAACATCCTGGTGTGTGTGTTTTTATTCCAGTTTTTGAAAAATTTTAAAAAATTTTGGCAGTTTGGCTGAGAATGTGTGAGCTTCGAAGTATCAAAATGGAGGTACCCATGTGGAATCCTGTGCCGTTAAACCTGTATTTGTTATATGTAACTTTTGGGTGTCAAGGAAGTCTCACGATGAAGAAAAGCCTTCCCAAAATTCGAGTAATTAGCCAAAAAACAAAGCGTTATCAGTATCGCAATTGACCGATTGCTTGATGACGTCACTTGGAGTTTACGGGCAAAGCATTTCGGTGGGATTGAGGTTTGTTCACATACTTTTAAAATATGGCGAAAGAATTAATACTGTATCGAGAAGACGACGTAATAGGCGTTAAGTTACCAGAAAAATGTGTGAATAAAAACAGGTTATGTCATCAATGTTTTTAAAAAAAGTGGCATCTTGCTAAGTACCAATAAACAAAATGGCGAACTGAGGTACATGTTAACCAGAAAGCTTTGCGCAAATCTCTGCGACGTCCTCAGACTCGGCGGAAATTCGGCAAACGAAGCTGTAGCCTGTAACCAATAACAAGTGGATTAACGTAAATTCCTGAGACTGCTTTTTCTAAAAAGCTTCTGATGTGAGGGGAAAATAGCCGACTGTCTCCTATAATAGTTTCAAACAAAATATAAACAATTTGGCACTTCCGTATTCTAATTTGCCATATATCTTGCCTTGCTTCTCTCCAAGTGACGCTAGCCTAGATTCAATCGATGAACCGAGACCAGTTTGAGAGTTACTAGTGCTATGCCATCTATGTCTCACAAACCGACAATCACTTTAGTCACGCACTGTCTTCTTCGAGGTGGCTCTAAGCCAAGCGTATTGATTGCATTGTTTTCATTCGACAATGACGCCTTTCTGAAGAGGAAATGATGAAGGAAAGTACATTAGCTAAGCTATAAAAGCAAACTGGAAGTGGCTTGTGTAATTGAATAGCGAGGTACGTCAATTCTCGTGGGCCATTTTGGCTTTCAAACCCTACGTCATTGTTGCGAACAGTTGGTGATGTCGCATAATGTTACATGCGAAACGTCTTACAAATTGAACTGTATACTGTATACATGACCGCGTTCTATTGGCTAGCCTGGTTGAGACGTGCTGAAATTGTCACCTTTTCTATAAGGTGACAGTGAATGTCCAGTCGATATTTCCGATTCGATTATAGTACAGCCAAAGACTGTCTCTCTTAAAAAAAACATATTCGTGAGTCGACAACCTGAACGTTACTTTGCCATGTTTGCTTACTAAAAGTCATCTCATAGTAATAGCGGTGCTTGCTGCACATCATATTGTCACAAAATGGCGTTGCTAGCATTTTTTATGAGGCGATTCTTAATGAGATTTACTCTGGTGTAAGTAATTGTGGATCTTCGAGACCAATTCATTCGGTGTCTGGTTAAGGGAACCAAACGAGTTCTTTCTTATGAGTTATCAAATATATGAGAAAAACCTTTATAAGTCTGTATAAATTCGTTCGTGGAAGGTCAAGTCAAGAGTCCAGTTTTCGCTGGAAACTCAGGGATAGTTTTGTTTGAAAATGTATTCTCTCTTGGGGGATCTGGTTTATATCAAATAACTTATCAAATCGATTTACCATAATCAAACGAAAAAAAACATTCTAGCACTTTTTCAACGACTGCCTTCAACAAAATCCATGTTCTTTGGGGAAAATTTACTTTTTTGCAATGTTAACGACATTATAAGTAGATATACTCTCCCAAAACAGAAACGCAACATCCAATTTTTGTTCTTCCAAATAGGAATTTTCAACATCATTTTTAATACAGAAATAAGCATCACATTACACTGAAATTTGGCAGACTGGTTGTTTAGATTTTAAAGTTCATTCACATGTAACATTTTATCACATTAAAGTTCATAGCGCTCAGATGACGTCACTGCAACGTCAATATCTGCTGTGCCCACCATTAACCTGTAACACAGCACGGACCCGTCTCGGCATAGACACAATCAATCGACGAATACGGTTTTGCGGAATTCTCCTCCATTCTTGCTCAAGAGCCTGCTGCAGTTCTTGCAGAGTTTGTGGCGCTGGATGACGACTGCGCACGCGTCTATCCAAATCATCCCACAAATGTTCTATTGGGTTCAAATCTGGTGATTTGGACGGCCAGGGGAGCACTGTTACGTTCTGGTTGGCTAGAAATTCAACAGTAGCACGAGCTGTGTGCGGCCGAGCGTTGTCGTGCTGAAAAATTTCCCTACGGAGGTCCATTACGGGCAGCATATGTGGTGTCAAAACCTCATCTGTGTATCGAACGGCGTTAAGGTTGCCGGGAATGTGCACCAGTTGAGTTTTTCGGGCACAGGATATAGCACCCCACACAATCACGCTTCCTCCGCCGAAATTGTCGACCTCAAGGACGTAGTTCCTCTCATTCCGGCGTCTGTAAACTCGTGTACGACCAGCTGGAATCTTGATTCATCGCTGAACCAGACTCCCCTCCAGTTTCGCAGATTCCAGTCCCTTAACCTGTTAAGCCCTTACAAGTCGATGCTGGCGTCTCAGTACTACGCCAAAGTAAGTACGTCTGGCGCGTAAGCCGTTTTGATGGAGACGGTTTCTGACTGTCTGTACCGATATTCGACGGAGACCTGGGATATTTGATGCTGTTACTGTTGCTGTTTTGGTCCGGTCTAGGTCGGCCAGAACGTTGACGATCAGCTGTTGAACCGGATTGCTGGTGCCGTTGCAACAGTCTGGAAATCGTGCTCCGGTGAACATTATAAAGTCTAGCGACTGCATTCTGTGATTCGCCGGCCAGGAAACGACCAATGACGACGTTCCGGGTAGCTGCGTCTACTCTTGGCATATTGTAGCAACTTCGTGAAACAATTTAACGACTGAATTCAATTGAACGGTTGTGTGTCTTTTATACCCATAAAACCCGCATACATATAAGACGTGATTCGCACGTGCAACTGCCCTACGTTTTTCCCTACGCCTTCCTCGTGTAGCGATACACAAAGGTTGACTCGAAAGTCACGTGGGATCAACAGCCACTATCAGGGGCTTGAATTCAATTATCGGACATTTACATTATAACATGATCCTGTTTTCATGGATCAATCACGCACATTTTTGGAAAAATTCATGTTTTAAAAAAAAATTGGATGTTGCGTTTCTTTTTTGGGAGAGTATACATTTAATGTGCTTTGATGTTGGCGTCCCAATGTAGCTGTCATTCGATAATGCCGAAGAACCAAAAATTACAAAATTAAACGATACCTACCTGGAGGTTGAGGTTTGAATGTAATTCTCCCGATTGTTAACACGAAGGGGATAAGTTGAGATGACGCTTCATACCCACAAGTCAGATTTCAACACTGGAGCGCATGCAGGAGAATGTCAACACGAAGCACAGAGTGGGAGATCAAAGTAAACATTTTAGCTATATTTTGCCTGAGGAGGGCAGCTTATTCCCTTCGTGTTGACAATCGGGAGAATCACAATCAAACCTCAACCTCCAGGTAAGTATCGTTTAATTTGTAATTCTCCCTCATATCAACACTACCGGAAATCCGCTGAGACTTAAGGGGCTTTCACAATTGAGATACGGCGGGTTTACGGCTCTTGCTGTCATGAATTTTGGCCTTCCGCACGATGGACCGCAGCCTTCCTTGCGGGCAACCGCACCTTACCGCGCGGAATTTTTGTGCCGCAAGAGCCGCAGAAAAGTTTGGTGTGCACATGGAATCCAATTTTCGGCCGTGCGAATTTTTTTATTACCTCTGATCCGTGCGGGCGCTAGTACGTTCACCGTAAACCGTTGTATCTTGATGCGCGGTTGTTGCACGATTTTTTTCTGTCGTAAGATGCTCCGTACGGTGAAATTTCTTGTTCTGCCAACCTTGCGCCCGTCGTAAACCGTTGAATGATTCGCCTTCTCGGTCTTGCACCGCCTTGCGTTCACCGTGCGAAAAATACCCTCAGTTGTGCTACAGGTATATATTTTTCTAACGGTTTTTTTATCTCTGCGCCATTTTATACTGCAATCACGTCTGCGGAGCACAAAATCGCCGCAGGATTTAACAAAACGCCGTAAGGCGCCCGCTCATTGGTGCGCGGCGAAAAACAATGACGCACGATGCATCTTGCGGCACGCCGCACGTTCCAACCAATCAGGTAGCACCTCCGCGTATAAACTGTCTCACGGATCACGTGCGCTAGACGTGCGTTGCTTGCGTCACTCCGCGCGGTTCGCCGCAAGAGATTCGTTTATTAAAACGTGCGGGAACCTTGCCACGCCCTTACGATGCCCCGGCCAATCGTAAAAGGGATTATTTTCTTGCGGTAATTTTTCCGATTTTACTGCGGCCCGAAAAATTTTATCTCCACCGTGCGATCGATTTCAGTATTTTGACCGTGCGACGAAAGTCTCAATTGTGAAAGCCCCTTTTGACACTGCAAAGCGACAGAAACCAGAACCGAGGTGTTCATCAAATTTGGTTATTTTATTTTCATACCATCTCTCCCAGAGTTAAGTCAAGTTTGGGCAGATCTGAGAACAGCCTGACCAAAGGAGCCAGAGTTATCAACTGGCTTGTTGTAATATTTAGCGAAAGTTGAGAGTTTCGACCCACCACCTGCCTTGAGTACTAAGTCTATGGACAGTCCATCCTCGCACACTGTGAGGCTTGTATACACTAGTGTCAATACCAGCTGCTTGCATAGATATTTTTATCCATCTTGTCAGAGTAGCTTTCGTAACTTCTTTGTGTGGCTTGCAAAAACTTACAAATAGAGGAGTTTGTATTAAAAAACTCTTTGGTTCTGTTAAAGTATTCATTTAGAACTGTACAAATACATATGCGCCTACCTGGCACAAAGGCTTTTATCGTTACGTCTTCTTGATGTTTAGTGGGGGCCTCCGTGGCTCAGTAGGTAAAGCGTTGGACGCTCAAGTTGAACAGCCTTCCACCAATGGGTCGCGGGTTCAAATCCCACTCAGTCCAAAAATTGGAAAATTTTCTGACTGGGTTTTCACTCGAACGACCTATGTGGGATGGTTGCCAGTTACCAGCGGAAGGTCGTGGGTTTCCTCCGGACACAGAGCCCGGTTTCCTCCCACAATAAAACTGGCAACGCCGCCATATAAGTGAAATAATCTTGAGGGCGGCGTAAAACACCAAATAATCAATCAATCAATCTTGATGTTTATTTGGAGCTGTCTGTTTAACAGCAGTTGTAATTTTGATCACAACTTTGGATCTGTCACACAATATGTCTCTTCGCAATAAACCATAAAGAGTAGAAATTCTTTGTCTTGAAAGCAAGGCAATTATAGTTATAAGTTTGAAACTCAAAAGCCTTAGGCCTAATTTCTTCACTGGGGAACACCTCCTAAAGAAGTGAAGCAGTGTGTCCGTGTTCCATATCGATTTGTATCGAGGTAAAGAGGGCCTACGGTCATAAAACGAGTTGTTGATATATGAGAGCCTATTCGGTTTCCTGTGGCCATCTCGGCCACTACTGAAATGGCAGACCTGGCAGTGTGTATTGCACTGTAATGGAGTCCTCCTCGAACAGTTTTGTCGAAGATTTCATCAATGTATTTACAAGGGGGTCACAGTTACTGTCTGCAGGAGGCATACTGTTTTTGGCTCGATTTTCGCCAGGAATCGAACATTATGTCGATGGTAGCTTGGCCCAATCCTTTGGACAACAAAGTTTGCCGGACACATAGAAGGCCTTTAGCTGTAACCGCCTGCCTAGGGGATGTTGGATCTCCGTGTTGTATGGAAGACAAAGTTGCTTCCCATTTGTCAAGGACAAAGGCAGTTCGTTGGACTTTTATCTTATCACTGGGTACCAGGGTTGGCCTGGCCAGTCTGGTGCCACCAGGATTGCCTCCCCTTGGTCTTTCAGCTTCTGTAGAATTCTAGTGATTAGATTGAAATGAGGAAATATATAATTAAAGTTATTGCCCCAGCTTATTTTAAAAGCATCTATTCCCTCAGCATTTGGATCTGCATTCCAAGCAACGTATCTCGTTAATTGAGGATTTAATCTAGATGCAAATAGGTCGATATCAGGACAACCTAAATGATCTATTATATTTTGGAAATATCCTTTATCTAGCATTCATTCTTTTGTCACGTGGGTTCTTTCTGGTGACAGACCGGGTGAGAAATAACAGACGCAGGTTTTGTTTCTCCAAACGTGTATTAGATTTCCTTTCAATCAGGACTGGAGGACCTGGCAAAAATAAACAACAGTCATGAAACACAAATCATCTTTCGTATGGTTAGACAACTTCTTATTATATATATACAATACATATATACATGTAGTCGCGACGTTTCGACCCAGTTTCTAAGGTCGTTCTCAAGCTAATGAAATTAAAATATCAACAGGTTATAAATACAGGTGGTTAGAATTATCGTAGAATTGTGTGTTTCATTACTCAACTTCTAAATGCCTATTAAGCAAGTAACAGTCATGAAGTGACAGTCGGAGTGGCAAAGGACTGCCTTAATAAACATGTAGATTACAAATGATCATAAAACGTACCTGGCAAAAATAAACAACAGTCATGAAGTGACAGTCGGATTGGCAAAGGATTGCGAAGACCTTAGCCAGGTACGAGCTTAATATCCTACTGCAACTCGCATTCCAGCCAATCACACACGCGGTAAAGTAATTAACCGTCATGTCACTCGACACCAACTTGTCTACCACCTGAACTTGTTAGTATTTAGCACAAATATGAATGATTCAACGACAATGGACAGAATGAAGTGAAAGCAATGACATAGTATTAGAATAGAAAAATTAATACGTGACACTTTGTTGTCATCAAAGTGTCTAGATTGTTTGTCTGCATGCTGGTTTTCTCTTCCAGGTATGCAAGCAACACTGAGCCAGAGTCGTCTATGCCTGCACCAGAGCCAAATGTCTCTAGCTAATTAATTGCATACTAGAGAATGACAGCCACCCATTTCAGTTAAATGTTTTACAGCAGTGGTATTGTCAACATATAATCGAACATGTTTCTTAGTCATGCTTTTTGTAAATGATTTTATTCCCAGGAATACTGCCATGAGCTCTCTGTAATTAATATGGCGTTTTTGCTCATCTTTGGACCACCTGCCCCCTGTGAATTCTTCTCAACAGCAGGCTCCCCATCCCATACCGGATGCATCAGAAATTATGAATAAATCTACCGGGACATTGCCAATGGTACGCTGATCAAATGACAGCTTGCTTTTTAGCCAGTATTGGAGATCTAATTTGGATCTGTTAGACAAACTCATCTTAGAGTTGTAATCAGGGTTTTCCGAAAAAGCTTGATTTTTATCTATTTCCAGATGCTTATAGAAAAGTTTGGCATATCTAATAGCTGGATGTGTGGCCTCAATGGGGCCAATAGGTTTGTGTACCTTAAGCAGCTTTTCTGTGGTTTTATTTACCTTAAGAGCTTTGTCATTTCCCAAGGTTATTGTCATCAATTTTGAATTTAATTGAAACCCTAGGAAAGTTACACAATTCTGTGGCCTTAGTTGGGACCTGCTTTTTGTAGAGTGGTAATTGTGGATACAACATTCTCCATGCATTCTTAAAAGGAGCGACCAATCAAAAGAGAGTCATCTATGTAAGTTGTGGATACATGTCCCTTTGCTCGAAGGTTGACAAACAATACTTTTACGACTCACATAAAATCACGCGGTGCAGAGGATAGGCCATTTGGAAGAGCACAATATTGGAATAGCTCACCGTTCAATTTGGATCTCAAATATTTTCTATAAGCTTTGTTTATTGGTATTGAGTAATAGGCCTTCCTGAGATCAATGGATGCCATGTAACAGCCTTTTGACAGAACATTAATTGCAATTGGCAAGGTTTCCATTTGGAAATGTTTTTCAGTAACATACTTGTTTAAACTTTTCAAGTTTAAAATTAAACGACATGTACCATCTTTTTTCCTTTTAGGGAAAATGAGGGAAATGAATTGGCCCGTTTCGGGTTTACATGTTTGTATAACACCTTCATCTTGCATATTTAAGATTTCTGCATTAATGAAGCATTGGTCCGAGTGGCTCATGGTGGTGTTACGAGCAAAATCAATTTGTTTTGGTTTTTCATGGAATTCAATGCAGTAGCCATTTTGAATGATATCCTGCACCCATACATCAGTAGTTACAGTTTCCCAAAAAGACATACAATTTGAGATAGCGCCGGCACTAAATTTTTTGGCCGGAATGTCAACTGGTATAGCATAAGTAAAATAGCTTACCTTCTCAGGGGGACGGGTTTGAGGACTAATTTGTCTTCTCGTTTCCCCATTTCCGCCTACGCTGTTTTCTGGCTGGTTTTCCCCAACTCCCAGTTCTTTGGCCTCTGAACCCTGTGAACTGCCTGCCCCTTGCGTTGTTGTTGTTGTAACGAGTTGGGAATGTCGAGTTTTTTTAACCCATACTGTTAGACAAGGCATGCATCTTTTTAATGTCCTCAGCATAACGAGGTAGATCATCCCCAAATAATTGATTTGTTATTGGGACATCAGGTGAGCACAGCTTTTTGTAGCTTGGATGGAGATCTGGTCGTATCGCCTCACTGTTTGCATTACAAAAAGCCAAATGTTTCTGGGGCCTAGGGTCAGAAAAATTAAGTGTTTAATTTCAAATCAAAACTAAAACATGTTAATGGTTCTGCTTTTTTGCACAAATGGATAGTTCCTCACTTTTTTTTCTGAGAAAAATATAGATAAGATACACATGGCTTTTGATAATGTAAACAGTTTGACATTTTGGCGGCGTTTATCCCTTAATTTCCTTTAAAACGTAGGAGACTGTGGACAGGGAATGCGCACTTGATTTTTTGTGGCGAGTGTATTGGGTGTGTGATTCCGAGGTCACACTCTTGGCAAACTATGTACAACAAAGTTTTAATTTGTTTCATTTCTTTAACCTACGTGCTGCTCACTGGCCAACCGGTAGCCAACCATGACCTGGTCGACCATGCCTAATTTGGACCAACGTTGGCCTTCCGTTGGCTGGCCTACCAAGACCATTAGCCAACCATGCCAACCAAAGACCAACGTTTTCCCAACGTCATTGTGTTATCTGGGCTACTCTGCAAATTCACATTGTTTTATCGAATATTTACGTTTGCAATGAGTTCCAAACATCGATAATATTTACATGAGACAACCCGTCAAATTATTAACTGCAATCTAGATAATTGGTGGTGCAAGAATGGGTATTTGTCCAAATGTTTATGCAGCACTTCATCAGACAAAATATACATATTGGGATGCTGAGTGAGTGTTGATTTGTAAAAGCGAAATCTGATGAAGTCAATCTCAATGAACATTATGAATCCTTGATATTGGAAAGCATTACAACATAAATATTTACTGTATATTGATTTTCTACTAGGTGATAATGAAGTAACATGTCTAATCGTCATTCACAAGGAATAGAAATTGAGCCCTAAATATGAATGTAAATACAGACGCAGCAAACGTTAAGGGTTTATAGACAAGACTTGAAGCTGATATGTGTTTGTATATGGAGTAAATATATATTTATATAAAAAAAACATCAGTTGAAACGAAACTATATTTGCCGTTACTTTCCTGGTAAACGAAAACAGAGTGAGGAGGAAATACGCATATTTTTCGTATCAACTCGTCAAATTAAGTGACGTCATACACGACGATCGATGTGTAAAAACTACCATCAATAAGCACTAACACCGCAGAGACTACCGTGTACTACGTCGCCACTCTAAGGGTACGTACACAACGGAGGTCGCGTTTGACGTCATATGTCACTGAGTTGTAGCAATGAATTTGTATGTGATCCGTCCGATATTTAATCAGATTGGTCAGACTTGTAACGTACAAATGCCCGTGTTCTACAACACACTTAACGTAAATTGGGAAATATCGCTCAAGGTTGTTCATAATTCCATTAAGTTGATTCTTAATGAGATAATTACCGCTGTTCACTGCAAATATAGACGTTGTTTTAAGATGTATTGATCAGTTAGTATTAAAATTGGAAAAAAATATGTCATTAAAATCTAAAACGAACGCGATTTAACTTGAGGTGAATGACGTAAGATAGACTAAAATTAGATTGATTGATTGTTTGGTGTTACGCCGCGCTCAAAATTATTTCACTTATATGGCGGCGTTGCCAGTTTTAGTGTGAATGATTTAGATCTTGTAATGTACCTATGGTTTTCGTTTGATTGTGCAGCAATTTTTTGCTATGTGTAGAACTATATATGCTTCAACCAAAAGCCATTTGAGCATTTTTCTCAGAAGAAAGCAGCGGGATAATCGATTTACGCTCACTCGGACACAAATCATCGATAGTCGGGAGTTCGAATTCAAGTCAGTCCAAAGACAACGGCAAATGCCCGGTAGACGAATGACCGGAGCAGTAAACTGGCAGATTATTTGCCTGCATAGAGTCGGATTTTCTTTCCAGGTGATTGCAAGAAGAATCGGACGTCAACTAAGCCGCCTGGTCCGAGAACATAAACAAATGAGTGAGTTAAGTAAGCACAGACCTTCAGGCAGACCACAGCAGACCTCAGACAAAGATGACAGAAGTTTGCTGAAACTAGTAGGGCTTACTCTGTTGGCTTTCAGTTCCAACGTGACTCGTCTCATGCTCCGTCATCAACCGCTCAGCTTCCAAGCAGTTCAAAAAGCCCGAGGATCAATCAAACATCTTAATTTCATACATAATCACAAACGCATACGTTGGGATTGGGGCAGACAAAAACAGGAATGGAACATGAGATCATGGAGAAGAGTCACTTGTCCAACAAGAGCAAATTCCTTCTGCAAGCTGTTGATGGCAGAATACGAGTTTTGGGGTCTCCTGGTACAGCTTATGCAACAGGAAACGTGATGCCAACTGATAAGGGTCAAAGCTGACCTATTAAGAAAAATCCTTCCCCTCCTCCACCCACGGATCTCCACACGCTCGCTTCTCCTTCAGTGTATCATTATCGACCAACTGTTCTTTCCTGTAGATCAATGAAATAACTAAAAACACGATGTAAACTAGGTGTATGCGTGCCAGATCGCGGAACCTTTTTCGAAGAACAATCACGCAACAATATCAAATGGCAACGAATCTTAATTGCGACTCCCCTAACATCGTATACGTTAACAGGTGAATAGAATGTCGCCAGCAATATGTAGGGTGGACTTAGAATTCTCTACGGCAAAGAACCACCAACCGTTTATCTGGTATTATATTTATGAACACTATAACACACGGGCACAGGGAAAATCTTCTTGTCTAAAATAGACCACGAAGACAAGTTTTTAATTGTGTTAAAAAGAGGCATATCATTTAGACCTTTATACCCCATCATAACTCGTTGTAGTAAACTAGACGTATGATATTCCATTAGGTTGACGACTGCCAGGAGCTTGGCCTTAGTCAGTAGAATTTTCTGGAACACTTTGTAATACATTTTCCCAGAAAAACCTAGGTAGGAGACAGAAAGGGGAGTTTAGCCCTGACCAGTATGTCTTTCAAACACCTGTTCCTTTCATAAGCAATGACTGGCCTTTGGGTCGAGCAATTTTACTTTGAATTATTTTGTATTCTTCTACTATAATCTTGGCCATAGCGATGCTCGCTTTGTTATACTGGAACACAAATGGTATTACATTTTTTTCACGACATCTTCCCGGGTCCAATACTTAGACATGCTGTACCTGTGGCGCAGCATTTCAACACTCTAGGTCATTCGGTTAGGGACCATTCCGAAATCATGCCCAATGATTAAATCACATTTCTCACTTCCACTGGAAATACCAAGAGCATCCTTTGGGTTTGAACTTGGTCGCGGGAAGATGTCGTGAAAAAAATATTATACCATTTGTGTTTCAGTATAACAAGGCCAGCATCAATATGACCAAGATTAAAGTAGAAGAATACAAACAACTTTGAAGTGAAATGGATCGACCGCTGACCCAAAGGTCCATCATTGCTTATAAAAGAACACGTGTTTGAAAGATCTAATAGTCAGGGCTAAACTCCCTTACCTGTCTTCTACCTGTACCATGTAGGTATTTCTGGGGGAACCAATGATTTCACTTTCTTTTTCCATGATCCTATTTAGTTCATTCTCAGTTTACCATTATCCCTGTCACAGCTGACGATACGATGTCAATATATCACAAAATGTTCCAGAAAAATCTACTGACTAAAGCCTAACTTCTGTCTGTCCTTATGATATACAAAGGTCTAAATGATATACCCCTTTTTAACACAATTCGAATTTTCCATACATGCCAATGTTTCAAAATTGCAGAATGACAAAAACGTGTTATGGAAGAAACTGTCAAAACCAAAAACAGAACCACAAGCCTCTTAATGAATGTATCGGAAATCGATGACGGCAAATAAGATCTTCTTTTTGCCAACCAATGCAATGAACTTGTTTTCTCTAATCAGTAAATTGATTTTCTATTGAGGTAGCCGAAAAAGAATAATGCGACCTTTGGAGATTTCCATTCCTTGGGTCAATAAAGAGACTTTCTGATGCTAAGTGGCCACCTCCTTCATACAATCTGGCCACAAGCTTATAAACAGAATTTACTCTTTCCATAAAAGATAATTTTAAAAATCCATGGACAGAAACTTTCCATTGTCTAATGCGCTGTTTGTTTTTAGAGAAGTGCCTTAACATCATGCTTATGAAGGGAGACCCAATCATAGAAATGGCAGGACGTATTAAAGTTAAATCAATAATCACACACACTCACTGGTCACTTTTTTCAGCAATAATTTAGTAATTAAACTGGATGGAGCTGCCAAAAGTCGGACTCTTTCGTAAATTCCCATTGTCAAGAGCAACAAAATATCAAGTACCGTAGTACAAAATAAGAGCTTTCCGTTGATGCCAATCTTGCAGATGTACACTTACGTAATTGGGTGTAATTGGACGTTTCACACTTTTCCATTCATAGACTTCTGTCTATACTAAAACACGTGGGTGAAAGAAGGTTCCAGAAAACAACCATAGTATATAATCTTTATGAAGGTATACTTATTTCGTACTTATGAATTCGAATGTGCGAAACATTGGTGGGCGACTGTTCGAAATGACGGTGGCCCAGTCATTATGAGGTTTACTAAATATACTGCTTCTGGTCTTGCCCGAACATTCGGTCTCTTTATTGTAGGAATCAAACATACGTTCCCAATATCAAAAATTCAAAATTCCTCGGCTGACTCTCGTTCCGTTAGCAAATTCCCTTTTCATTGCCATTTTATACTTCCAGCAGACATTTATTTGCCAACCAGGTCGCTCGGATATGATTTGCTTGATAAAATGTCCAAGAAGACCCGCCTAACTCAGATTACCATTGAATTATTTCCTTCGACAGGAAATAGAAAAGTGCATGTTCAGACATTGATAATGCCAATTTAATCATTTATTCTGATACCCTTGTCCGATGGGTAAATTCTGTCAACTACCTGAAATTAGCTAATGGATTTCCTGTCAGATCGCAGTTCCAAAACCAACTTTTCTCATCCATGCGATTTGGTACACAATTATCATTTTGGTACACACAGATAAATATGTTTTCGCTACGGATGCGTTTATAATATTCATTCGGCAAAGAAAACAAGCTCCTGTGATAAACAGATGAAAAACAACACTCAGAAGACTCTAAAGACTGCAGAACCAAAATTTTGTGATTTGTTCAATTTTTGTATAAATGAATAATAATTCTAATAATTTCCCTAAACGAGGTAATTCCGTGTACGACAAACATCATACTGGCACTACAAGCATATCTAAAATGCATAGGCATGGACATGGCATATTTATAAAATAAAACCCAATTACAGATTTATCACAGATTTAAGATGACTACACGTTTCATCCCCTTCAGCAATTTCAAACTTATGTTGACCATCAGAGTTTATGAAGTCAGCTCGTGTGACTTTAAAAGTCATCAATTCCGAATTTTGTCAGTTCGTGTGACTTTAAAAGTCATCAATTCCGAATTTTGTCAGCTCGTGTGACTTTAAAAGTCATCAATGAACGACAAAAGTTAACATATATTTTGATATTGCAGAAAATTTGTCAAATTCTTGAAGGCCAGAGTCGAACCCAAGTCCATTATACTGTTAGTCAATCGAGAGTCATTTTGAAAGAAGTTTTGATTATGTTTGTGTGTGCGTGTTTTGTTTGTTTGTTTTTGTTGGGTTGGCGTTTGTTTTTTTGTTATTTTTGCGGGGAGGGGGAGGGGTTGAGTTGTTTTTTGTTTTTTATGGCTCCGCAAAACGAAAGCGGAGCCATTATATTTTCGGGTTTTCCGTCCGTCCGTTCATCCGTCTTTCCATCCTTGTCCGTACAATAACTCATGAATGATTCATCCGATGCCTTGACATCGAGCAGAGGACGGTTTGGATTGATTTTCAGCAATGTGCGCAATCCAATATGGCCGCTATCCGTCATATTGGAATATGAGCATGATTTGATTGTCCTGGCAATAACTTGTGGATGATTCATTCGATTAACTTCAAACTTGGGGTGTGCCTTGACATTGGTGAGAGGATGGATGGGATTGATTTTCAGCAATGTGCGCCGTCCAATATGGCCGCTATCAGCCATATTAGATTATCACCATGGTTTTCTTGCCCGGGCAATAACTCATGAATGATTCATCCGATCAACTTCAAACGGTTGGGATTGATTTTCAGCAATGTGCGCAATCTAATATGGTCGCTATCCGTCATATTTGATTATGAGCATGGTTTTCTTGTCCGGGCAATAACTTGTGCATGATTGATCCGATCAACTTCAAACTTGGTGTGTGTCTTGACATTATTGAGAGGACGGTTGGGATTGATTTTCAGCAATCTGCGCAATCCAATATCAAACCTGGGGTGTGCCTTGACATTGAGGGAAGGGCGATTGGGATCAATTTTCAGCCATGTGCCCAATACAATATGGCTGCCATGAAGCATATTAGATTATGAGGAATATTTTATCGGAAGTAATCTTGTGATAAGGCATTATTTGTTATAAGTTTTCAGCCATCTTGATTTTTAAAGATGGCAGCCATCTTTTAAAATAATTAATGCTTCATATTGTAACCGTTTTTGTTATCGTATCACACCAGCTGAAAAGTTTTCTTTTTTGTTCGCTGTCTTTGTACTATGTTTGGATGCACAAACAGGTCTTCTAACAGCGCAATATACCAAGACAAATTACTCCACCGGAGACTAGTCCATTAATTGTTTCCTTTAGATTCACACCAATATTACCTATTCTTAGACCATGGTACACATTGCTCAAGGGTTCCGGTTACAGTAGTATTTGTGCGAAGCGTTAGGGGCAGGAGATATGTTGGACATGTTAGAACAATAGTAGCTGTGGCATTGCAGAATGTATATCATTGTTATTAAGATAAACACATTTGTCAACCGGAGAAAGTGTCCTGTAACAATACATCAGAATCTCCTCTAGGCAGTTATACATCTCAGCCATAAACAATTTTGCTTATTACTGACATTGAACGGTACTCAGTGCTCCAGATAAAAGGGCCTATCGGCATATTTTACGCCTTTAAAATGACCTGTTACGTCCAAGTAATAAAACTGAGGCGTACACATTACGCCGTGAAATTTTTGAAACAGATGATGTAGCAACACCAGCTAATCACCATTGTAATGCTAAAAATACCAAGTAAATACCAAGAATATCATACATCATATTTAATGTTTCATTTCTTCTTTATGTCACCTCTCAAACCACACTGCCGGTTCTAATACCCTTGTCAATCAGTTCCCCTCTTTCGCGGAGCCATCTCCAGTGATTGCGTGCAATCACTAAATCTCTAGTTTTAAATTTCATTTGTCTCATCTGAATCTCTGTACACTTTGTGTTAAGAAAGGTTCACATAACATAGAATTCACATGTTGATCAGAAGAACCGAGACTCCAAGTCGATTAACCTATATTCTGTCCCATATCTGATCACGTCGTAGAGCTGGCTTAAAAATACCGCCTCTTATCGTTGTTTTACAGATAGCTTTAGTTGATCCCTCAAAGCCTTGGTCGAACAGAAATTATTTTTGCCTGTCAGCACCCAAGATGCGATTGATCTGTTTTCAAATTCCGCTCGGTAAATACCCACCACGACACATATAGATCATTGGTTACTTATCTATCTGAAGGCAGGTTTTGTGGCTTGGATTGCGGTAATAATATTACTATTTTATCATAGGAATTATCCCCCAACGACACTATAAAAAAGGTCAAAGATAAAATTTCGTATTGTTCATAATTTGAAATCTGAACAGCGTCATTAACACTCTATCTTTGAAACTGTTTTCTCACTGTAAGTGAAATAAGGTTGAGTGCGGCGTTAAACACCTATCAATCAATAAATCAGTCGAAACTGTTTACAAGATGGACCCTACTATACTATAGGGTTTCAAGTCATTTATGTCCTTATTTGCTGTCTGGTCAGGATTTGCCAGTGGCACAATGCTTTCCGAAAAAATCTAATTTTATATGTTTTGCTCTTGGTGTATTTCTTTTTGGTAAGTGAAAAGTATCTGAAATTAGAAACAACTGGTTTTAACGCCCTGGTTCACCTGAAAACATCCGTGACCAATAACAGAACATCTCCCTACAATATGATCATAAGGTGTAATATCACGACACTTTTGTTTGGAAACGAGGTGCCACTGATTTCTAATAAAAAATGTTACAAGATAAAATAATAGATGAAGAGGTCACAAAAATACCTTATGTATTACAGGCAAATATTATACAAAGAGTGAGAAAAAAGCATATATCAAAAGGAACTAACAGGTTCGAGATAGAAAACTGTAATCAGAGAACTCCGAGAGTCCAATGGTATAGCAGTATAAATCCGATGATCACGAAATATAAACCCACAGAATAAAATCCTGGAATTCCGCTGGTAAATCTACATAATAAAATCTTGTAAACACACTGATAAAACTATTCGCCAAAACAAAACTCGCTTAACTTAACTAACTTGTAAACCGCCGTGGGGGTAATCCGGCGATCAAACAATAGCCTTCTATAGATTCCGCGCACGAAACACAACAGATTTACCAAAACTATCAAGAAACAAGAAAACAGGACGAGGCAAAACTCCAGAAAGGTCAATAAACTTACTTCACGTAATAAATAGAACTTTCCAAGAACATGATACAATTATGTACTGGTGAAAATTAAACATTGCTAATAAATAAGCGATGGTAATATTAAATAATTAGTAATTATTAATAACTAGCAATAATCAATAACTAGTAATAATTAAGTACTTGTAATATTTAAGCACTGGTAATAATAAAATATTAGTAATAATTAATAACTGGTAATAATCAAGAAATGGTAATTATCAAGAACAAATAATAATCAAGAACAGGTATTAATCAAGTATTGGTAATAACTAAGTATTAATAATAATTAAAAACTTTTAAGAATTTAAGAACAATTAAGAACTATGGATAATTAAACACGCTGGCGACAACGGATTATACTGCATTTTAAAAATATTGTGATGATTAGATACTGGTGATAATTAGGATGGTGGTAATTTTACAGTATCTTTCAAAACGTGAAGTATGTGGAAGAGTTACGAGGTATTCACCAAGGGCCGGGGGTTTCCTGAGGACAAGGAGCCCAGTTCCCCCCCCCCCCCACTAAACCTGACAACACCGCCATATAGGTGAAATAATCTTCAGTGCGGCGTCAACATCAATCAAGCAGCCAAAGCGTGAAGTCAGATGGGGTTATAAACAACATACCTTTGAAACTGTTAGGATTGAGCCTATGTATTCGGTTTCAATTTAACAGTCTGGCCAGGATTTGCCAGTGGCATAATACTGTTCAAAAGTCTCCTTTTAAGGTCTTGTCACTGGCACTGGATTTTTATGATCGGATACGTCTCTAAAATACGAAACAACCGGAGTAAAAGGAAAACATCTGGTACCCGAGGCAACTAATATATTTCTCACTAATACCAGAAGGAAAGCGCTATTATAGTGTTTGTGAATGGAAAGTTGACACAAGTATACCAGCCAACGGTCGAACTGTGAATAAGGGGGCTTCGGTAGCTCAGTTGGCAAGATTAATTGTTCATAGGCCTCCCAACGATGCGGCACGGGATCGAATCTAACTAAGACCAAATTGAAAATTTAAACATTTCTGCACAGATTTTTTGCTTGTATGATCGCCGTATATGTGGAAGAGTTATCATGAAGTCACCGAAGATCGGCGTTCCCTCCAGAAAAAAGGTCAACCCCACTATTTAAGTGAAATAATTTTGAGTGCGGCGCAAAACACCAATCAATCAATCGAGCCTTGAATAAAATTGAACAAAACTGAAATTCTGACCAAATCTATGCACTCATACACTGAACACAAAATTCTTATAAAACTTAAAGGCACACTTGCCGCGAAAATCAGGAATATTGTTTACATTAAAAAAGAAAGACCGTTTTCTGTATTTTTCCCAGACAATATAAGTTTGTACAGCACAGTGTAATTTTACGTAGGCCTATTTATCTGAGAAATACAGACTGATGATCGGTCAACAGCGACTGGAAAAGCCTGCTGATAATTGTTTGAGTGTAAACCACAGATAAAAAGGTCTTAAATGAGGGTAATCCAACACGAAAGTTGACCGACACTGATCGTTGTTGTTGTAATCAGGCTTCGATTCTTCGTGTGTTTTTCACCCCATTTCTACATCCTAAAGCTAACTAGACATCTTTTATGTGTCCTATGTTTAAGTTTAGTGGTATTAGTCGTAGTACGCTCATGTAAATTGGGTTTCTTAGCAAATTTAAACAGGCTACGGCGGCAAGTGGGCCTTTAAATGATTTATATACTTAGTTCTTTCCCATGGCTTGTGTCGGCAATTTGAAAAACAAATGGTGGAAACACAAGAAAACTTTTCTTTAGCTTCCAGAACGTTAATAGAAAGTTACTGAAAATGTATACATTTTCTACCACCACTCCGAAAAATCATCATCCAATTTTACGATGCAAATTTTAATAGAATTATTCGTTCTTTTGTAGAAGAGGATATCTTAACGAAAAACAGCATCGCTATTTGGAATCTGACCTTAACTCTAAAAACCGGGTCTTCTATATTCTTCCGAAAATCCACAAACCCATTGAAAAATGACCGTTAAATGCCCCCAGGGCGTCCTATTATCTGGAATTGTGGTAGTGAAAGTTATAGGCTATCAGGACTAGCTGATTATTATTTAAAACATATGGCAAATCAGCATCCTAACTTCATCAAAAATACTGATGATTTGTGAGCCAAATTCAATAGAAACTCCATCCCACGGGATGCGACTTCGGTTACTGTAGATGTGGAGTCAATGTATACAAACATAGACATGGACAAGTCTAAAATCCATAAAATCTGAATTCCAGAGATATTCTGACATATTTGTCCCGCCAAAGATATTTTAGAATTGTTGAAACTTAAAAGGTAATTATTTTGAACTCAATGGGTAGATCTTTCAGCAAATCAAAGGATGTGCTATGGGAAAACGCTTTAGTCCTAACTTTGCCTCTATTTTTATGGCTGAGTGGGATAGTGATATTCTTCGCAAATATCACAAACAACCTTCCATTTACCTTCGGTATCTAGATGACATTTTTATCATATGGCAACATTCATTGGAATACCTTCATGATTTCATTGACAGTCTTAATTCTCATGACCCCAGCATTAAACTACAGCCTACTATTTATCACACTTCTTTTTGCAGGAATTTTTTGGGTGCAATCTATTTACAATGATCATACATATCAAGCGACTGGATATCTAAATTACAAAGTATTCTTCAAACCTACTGACACGCATCAGCTGCTACATCCTGGGTCATACCAGCCTCCCCACACTTTCAAGGGAGTCATTAAGCCTCATAGTTTCAGACGGTCAGTCATTGCTTATAAAAAGAACAACTTTTCTAGACGTCCTTATCTGTCTTCTACACATTCTTCTAAAATTACATATTTTAACTCATATCTGCCGGCCTTCAACCTAATGAAATATCATGGGTTTGGTTACAACAACCTATGACTTGGTATCAAGATTTAAATGGCATACCTCCTTTTTAACACAATTTGAAACTTTTCTCCATGCTTATTTTAGTCAAGAAGATTTTCCCTGTGCCGGTGTGTAATTTGATAGCTTGAATAAAAATGGTCGCCATGGTCTGGAATTTCTAGTACTGGGGTCGTTAAACAGTCACAGGTCTGTGAGAGATCTATGGCTCGATTCCAACGATAATATATACTCAATAATCGTGCAACAAAGTAACTTTATGGTAAACAATCAATAGCTAAGAGTTCAATAACGATCAATCTGTTCCGAGCGATTTTTGTCTTTCTCGATTCGTTATCTCCGCCATGTTTGTTTTCTAAATGATCTCATTGTGTCGTAATGGCGGTACTCACTAGAAGTCAAATGTCACGCAATCCCCATTACACGTAGATAGGCTATTGAATTCAGTCATGAAGAGGTGTCATCTTACTTCAGACCGTGTATCATCCATAATATACAAAGGGATTGCCAAGTTGGATAACATTAACTAAACATGAACAGAAGTTTCTATGTTTTGGGCTAAAATGTCCATTTTTTTTTCTTTGGTTAGGTTCTTACAGTAGCATTCATGATATGCGAAAAGGGGATATGGTCCGACACTAAATGGGACCTGAACCCCGCGTCAATAAACACAAATACAAGCAGGATTTTGTCTTAATCTAACCCCTTTGATGATGTCTCTTAAACTTACAACGTTTACATTTAGAAGGCGTCTAGAATGCAACTTACGAATGTTGCCAAAATGTCTTGCTGTCTGTTTGGTAAAGGAATGCTTACCATCACTTCATTACTGATTCAAAAGAAAGATTATGATGCAAGATATGTTAAAACTAGAAGTAATAGTATCATTGAGTATGGCCCCTTTGGAGAAGGGTGTTGTTTGGAGAGATGTGCATTAATTATCACTGAAGGTCATACATGCCTAGCAGGCGCAAGTTGATCATGAAGTAGTGAAATCGATTCTGAATAACCTCTACATATAAAGAATGTACGAGTTGGGGAGATGCTATAATGAGCAGACAAACATTGTGGTATACTTATAAAAAAAATTCAAGAGAAGACGTGAAGCCGTTACAGAGATAACGTCCGGAAACCTGAAATCATAACTGTTTTTACGAGGTCTATGTCCTGCAGTGGCGCAGCCTATGAGCGGATTTTCGCGAAACACAATCCCATCCGAGGTATTGTAGATATACATCTTACAAAAAAATTTCAAGAGAAAACGTCAACCCGTTACAGAGATAACGTCCGGAAACCTGAAATCATAACTGTTTTTACGCGGATTTTCTTGAAACATAATCCCATTCGAGGTATGGTGGATATGCATCTTATAAAAAAAATTCAAGAGAAAACGAGAAGCCGTTATGGAGATAACGTCCGGAAACCTCAACCACCACTTGATCGGTCAGTGAGCAAGAAAAATGTTTCCGAAATTATTAATAGAAAAGACCTTTTACGAGTGGAAACAATACAGCTATTTAACGAAAGAAAAACGAACTGTCCTTTTAACCACAGTAAAATTCCACGGTGCCCCAGGTGGAGGTAATTTTAATGAACGTGTACAAATACCACCTGTGTCCCGTAAGGTTCTTGAGAGGAGGAAACGCGATATGTTTTCAACAAATAATGGGTTTTTCTCTCACATCCCATATAAGGAAACCATATGCCAAACGTAACCAAGATGCCACTTAAAATTACCACGAGGTAGTTATTTTTTCTTTCGGACGCCTCTGGTTTATTCTTCACCGGAAGATCTAGTTATCAATAATGAGGAAGGAAATAGAAATTGATAGTGGGATATCGCTCTCAGAATGAGAGTCGTTAAAATGATTTGATTGTTCCAATCCGTGTGTCTCAAAATATCTACAAATACCGTGTTTTCTACAGATGCATTGCTAAATATAACCCACTTACATTGGGTCGGATTGAAGTCAATCCGATTGAAAAATTATTAATCCTCGAGATCTACTTGGAGACCTGGGCAATTATATTTTATAATATAACACATTTAATTATATTGGTAGGAGAAAGTTACGGCAAGTTGGCCATTCACTGCAGTATATGTTAAAAAATATATACACTCTTTACTTGTCAATTTGCTCGACTGAAACGTATGACTAATTGAAGTTTGAACCCAAATGAAATACTATTGGTTCTCGTGATTGTCTTGGAGACAATAATATGTCAGTCACGTGCGGGTCATCAAACATGGCTTTCCTTGTCAAATAGAAAATGCTCCACTCTTTGTCATAGCGTATTTAACATCGATGGGTCTACTATAAAACGATCATTGCAGCATAAAAAACGGATCCTGACATCAGTTGGTTCTTCACAATCAATCTAATTAGGCCAGACCCCAGAAGTTGGCTTAACCAATACAAAATCTAACCTCAAAGAATGCTTTTTGATTCTGTTGACTAGTTTAAATTTCCAATGATGAATTAGTCGATATTTACGCCACTGTAAAGATTTGTGTTTCAGCGAACTACCAACCTTTTCTTTCCACAATTAGAATTTTAGAATATATCTTTATTTTGGCAACTCATGCCACTTAAGAAAAAGATGAGAAATGTGGTTTGGAAACAGAGCAGAATATCAGTGCCTCTGGTGGGAGGTGTTTTAATGAATGTTTACAACTACCACCTGTGTCAAGTAATGGACCATGGGCTGTGGAAACTCTATATGGTTTCACCAATAATGAGCTTTTACCCCGCGTCTCATCTTAAGAGAAAATATACACATCGAAGCCAAGGTACGACTGAAAATTACTGACAAGGGATAGTTTTTGTCTTCAATGCTTCAGGACTTGTCCAAACCCCCTTGATCTATCAGTAATGAGAAAGGAAATAAAACATTGATAGTGGGCTGTCCCTCTCAGAATGAGTGCCACTAAAATTAGTGTCGGAATCCAAAGTGCTTCTAAAAATATCTAGTTTTCGACTAATATCTTGTAATAACCCACTCACAATATCATTAGCTTGGGAGAGAAGTTACGAGACAGTAATTGGTCAATGATAAACATACGAGAATCTCGCACCATCCGGATTCCTTCGCCCGAGTAGAAACGTCAGCCCGATAATTAGCAGCAACGATATTCACCACCTCGATGTTAATATTGTGGATAAGCTTATGGCCAATTGTTAAATTGCTACACTTCACTCATAATTGACATGAAATAAACAAACCAATACGGAATAAGAAATTTATGTGTGAAGAGCGAACTCAACGTACTGCTTGAGTCGGCAGAAAATTGCAAAAAAGAAACATCTGTCATTAAATGTCTTTAAAAATATTCCATGGACCAATGAAACGTCTCGTTACACAGAAGGGTGGGGGAAATGGAATGACGTCATTATGTCGTTTTCGCACATACATAAATGTTTGATATATATCAAACAAAAATATATATAAATGCAAAAAAAAGACTGATTATTGGCAAAATCGAATAAACATTGAGAAAAAAACGAATAATTGTCACAAATATGCCACCAGACAGAATGAAAATCATACAGAAACCAGACAGAAAGAAAATTTGCTCTAGACTTGTTTCCATTGTAGGGAAAATCTTCCCTCAATCGTGTATGTGGAAGAGTCGCCAGGTACTCGCCGAAGGTCGGGGGTTTTCGCTGGGCAATGAGCCCGGTTTCCTCCCCCACTAAACCTGGCGACGCCACGATATAAGTCAAATAATATTGTATGCGCAGTAAAACATCCATCAATCAATCAAGCCCATATGGCTAAGCAATGAAGCGCACAACGAATACAACATCTAATGCATTCACATCCTGAGCGGAAGTTCATTACTCAATCCGTGTAAAGAGTTGTATCCCTTTTGTTTATTCTTCTGCCATAAAGCTTTACCATCTACAAGATCGATTTTCTGTTTTGTTATATCAGCTATGTCTCTATTTGGCCAATTACATAACCGGGCTTCATTTTACCATGAGCTTGGGTTTGTTTGGGTTTTTTTAGCTGTTAGGAAACCTCATAAAATTAGATATTAAGGAATTTTAATACTCACATTAATACTGGAATAGGAAAGGAACCGAATAAACCTACCATTTTGCCAATATCGTAAAATTTAAAATCAGTTTCATAATTTGTTTAAAGGATAATTATGTTGGGAAGCTCTAGATGTCTAATTAATTTTCATTTGTTCTAATACAAAATCTGTCCACAAATTGATTTTATTTAGTTAATGGCATTGCTTTTTTTATTTTTCTTAAAATATCCAAACATTTTGTTATTATCCTTTTTTATTGATTGCACTCCACGTCGCTCTCCTGATTTTTCCTCTTAAATTTAGCAGTAACATTGGTCCTGTATTGAAACTCTGGCGTTTGGCTTGTAGGAATATCGAAACTCTTTGACCAAAGTATACTGGTGTTGTTCTCGCCAGTTGAGTTGGAATGATAACGCTTGGGAAAATGTAACTTTAGAGAGTCGCCTCTTTCTTCTATGATTTTCTGCTAATTTGCGGTGTATCCCAATCGATCCTTTAGTTCGCCGCTCACATCGATTGAAATCCTGAAAGTGCTCACATTTGGCCGGTTCCCGTGAGTAACTCTTAGTAAGAAAAGATATCAGAATCCGGTTGTCAATAGTGTTCGATTTCATTGATCAAAAGTTGTGTGTTGTGTGTTCTTAGGCCTAGGCAATAAAAGTTCCATACCAAACTAAACTGATTCTGAGTGCGGCGTAAAACATTAATCAATTAACCCAAATACAAATAGTGCTAAACAGACAATTTGTTTTCAATAGTACCTTTTTAATATAAGCCTAATAATAACTGGTGTTACATAGTGCAATTATTGTGATCGAATCAGGCAAAAGTTACACAGTGCGGATGTTATATTAGATTTCGGGGAATCAAAACCCCAATTCCAACGTAAATAGAAACGGATCTAAATGTAATTTACTCCATGAAATGATAATCAAATAACGGCAAGTTTATTTGATATTTCATCAATTTTGTATTTTTGGAATTGCATTATCGAGCTTCTTTGATTATGAAATTTTATATTACTGTTCGGAGGCTTCAACAAGGAAAAAAATAAAAGCATACGCAACTTATATTCCTCCGGCAATTTTCATCTTTCGGACAAATACGCTTAAGACTTTCGGCTCTTTATAGTTTATCAGGTAGATTAATATTAGTAGCACTTTCACAACTCACACAATATCACCTATGTAAGATCTCTATGTACATTAGTCCTAACCGGAAAGCGTCTGTCAGACAGTAAAGAAATGTACAACTGAATTCCAACTAATTACTAATAATTGTACATTTCTCGCTAAAAAATCGACCTACCACCATTCATCCAAAGTCAACCAAATCTATTTTTCAATGTAACAGTCGAATTACGGAAAATATCAGCAATGGGTCGCTTTAACGGCAAGTTAAATGACGCCACACCAAAACGTACTTGATGGTATTACTGAGCAGTTGGGACCGACACTGATCGACAAAAATTACACCTTTTAAATACATTCCCTGGACGGTCCAGAAAAAATGTTATTTAACATGTGAGTTACTATACACTTTCGTCCACTTGGGTAAAAGTGAACGGCGGCTGCGACCAAAGGATAACAAAATGTGAATGTAATAGTAAATATGGCTGATAGTGTCTTCCGTAGAAAGCATGTTTGTACACATGCGCAGACCCGGAGTTTGTTTACATTGCGGATGCAAAACAAATCAAATTTTCAAATTAAAAATACAAAATGATGCCATAACTGACAAATTTTGTCAAAAAAAAAAAGAAAGTTTGTAACTTTTTCTGTTCGTGGAAAATACAGTTGACCGTCTGTCATTTTTAACATAAACAGTATTCTGGGTTTCCGAGGCGAGTGTGCCGTTAATTGATTTTCATTGCGGCGCAAAACAACATAAACCATTGATGTGTTTGATGAAAACCGAATCGTTTTGGGTAATGGAAGGTAAATACTTTCCTCGGACAAAGTGCCTGCCTTCCTTCCCCACCGAAACGTACAATGACGCAACATGGGCAAATAATCTTGTATATGGCGTAAAACACTAATTGATCAATCAACCAATCAGAATCGATTGATGTAAGGATGCAAAGGGATGTTCTGTAAAAATTTACTTCTGCATGACGTAAGTTTCCGACTGGTTGTGACGTAATGCTGTTAACGTCTGGGTTTTTTTTATCAGAAACAGCGCCGCGCGTATTTTCTTCAAATTAGTGCTTTTAAACTTGAAAATAAGATTCATCCTTAACCTAGATTCCAATATTTCCCCAGAGAATGAGTTTCGGCCTACACGTTTTAGGGTCGTATTTTCGCTATCAAATAGACAAGCTCTAATGAGAAACTAATCGCCTTAGTCACGACGTGTCTTTCTACATTTGTTCATCACAAATTACATCTGTAAAGAAACAGACGATGTTACATAACAAAACTTTGTCTCTAATCGCTTTCCTTGGAACAAATGAGAAACAAAGAACCATCAAATCCGTTTAATGGGAATACCATTTTCCCTTTGGCTTGAATTTGCAAAACACGGAGATGCTTTTCAACTTTTAAATTTGGTTTTAATTCCTAAGCACTCGTTTATGCTATTGTCGTATTTTTAAATATAGTATAATTCAACCAAAGAAAGTAACCTTTGAAATTTCGATTCCCGTGTCCAAATACAGGTCTTTTAGTGCATGTGCACTTATGCTTGATTGCAGTCCACCAATGTTCGTTTTCCAATGCTCGTGATTCAATGTTGATATGCTCTTGAGGGCATCGACGGCAGCCGACTGTCCGACACAGCGCTTGAATTGAACTTATTTCATGTCACAAGTACATCAATTGAATTGGAAATCCATTTCCATTGTATGGGCTATAGACAATTTGTGTGATGTAGATCGTGGTTTATGAAATACTACCCCGCGAGTTACAGCTTTGAGCAAGCCTCGTCATAGATAAGTTACTCTAACCATCAGCATCATCCGCTAATAATCAATTATATATAGGCTAGAGACAAGTTACGTCATGTAAATAATAGCTTATCAAACACTAGTCCCGGAATAAGATTGGACCAAGCCGCAGTTAAATATAAATCAACTCCCCTTCATCCGCCAATAATCAATTTCCAGACAAATTGCGTTATTTAGATGGTAATTGGTCAAATATTATTCGCGGAACTTTGTTCGACCAATCCGCAGTTAAATATAAATTTACTTCCCTTTATCCGCCATTAATCAATTTCCAATGTCATCATGCAATCTACCAGACCTGTATTCAAGCGGGAACAGGGAGCCGACAATATGTAAACATTAACAGTGTCGTTAGAATGAAGGGTAATTGACTTATATCAACTCAGGATTGATTGATTGATTCATTGGTTGGGGCTTAATGTCTCCCAAGGTAAATATGTAATGATCGATCAATTCATTGAACTCCGTTGCGAGATAACCAGCTGATCCACATTGACAACGAACAATCCTATGAAGTGTTAAGTTTTTGATACTATGGCCGGAGGAGCTTTCTTGCTTGGTTGGATTCAATCTAAGTGAAAATCAGTCAAGATGTTCATTGAAGAGAGATATTGATTTCTGAATTCATCGTTCACGTCTCATCCATGATTATTTCGTTTATTTGGCGGGATTGTGAGATTGAGAAGGGGAGGTAACCAAGTTAGTTCTTAGTGGAACCTTTAACAATTATTCCATATAAAGGGCAATTCTTTTTGTAAGGATGACGGAGGGCTGATTAGATTGGAAATCGCGGCCTATCTATTGCTCTATATCCATTTAGAGACGAAAACCTCCCTCTGCATTGAGTTTGGGACTAAATCCAGGTCTAACATTTGGTGAACTTAAGGATTTCAAAATCAAGAGCATATATAAACATTGAATCACCGGCATTGGAAACAAACATTGGTCGGACTGACAATGGACGATATTTTAAAATCCGACTGTGGCATGAACAAGTGTTAAGAATTAGGACCAAATTAAAAAGCTGAAGAGCGCACCATGTTTTGACAATTCAGGCCAAAGGGAAAATAGTATTTCCCATTAAACGGATTTGATGGTTCTTTATTTCTCAGTTGTTTCAAGGAAAATGATTAGAGACAAAGTTTTGTTATGTAACATCGCCTGTTTCTTCACAGATGTAATTTGTGATGAGCAAATGTAGAAAGACACGTCGTGACTAAGGCGATTAGTTTCTCATTAGAGCTTGTCTATTTGATAGCGAAAATACGACCCTAAAACGTGTAGGCTGAAACTCATTCTGTGGGGAAATATTGGAATCAAGGTTAAGGATGAATCTTATTTTCAAGTTTGAAAGCACTAATTTGAAGAAAATATGCTCGGCGCTGTTTTTGCGAGAGGGGGGGGGGACGCCAGACGTTAACAAAATGCACAGTCTAATAACTTCGGGGATTTACTTGCGTGAAATACCCATTTTGATATTTACTTTTGACGCCATTTTTATTCAGCCCAAAAATACGGTGATTTACCGAATAAAAAGAAACAAGTCATTAAATGTCTTTGAAAATATATCATGGACCAATGAACCGTCTCGTTACACCGAGGAGTGAGGGAAATGCAATTACGTCATTATGTCGTTTTCGCACATACATAAATATTTGATATATATCAAACAAAAATATCTCAAAATGCAATAAATAGACTGACCATTGGCAAAATCGAATAAATATTAAAAAAACGAATAATTGTCACAAATATGCCACCAGACAGAATGAAAATCATACAGAAACCAGACAGAGAGAAAATTTGCTCTAGACTTGTTTCCATTGTAGGGAAAATCTTCCCTCAATCGTGTATGTGGAAGAGTTGCCAGGTACTCGCCGAAGGTCGGGGGTTTTCTCTGGGCAATGAGCCCGGTTTCCTCCCCCACTAAACCTGGCGACGCCACCATATAAGTCAAATAATACTGTATGCGGAGTAAAACATCAATCAATCAATCAAGCCCATATGGCTAAGCTATGAAGCACACAACCAATACAACATCTAATGTATTCACATCCAGAGCGGAAGTTCATTACTCAATCCGTGTAAAGAGTTGTATCCCTTTGTTTATTCTTCCGCCTTAAAAGCTCTACCATCTACAAGATCGATTTTCTGTTTTGTTATATCAGCTATGTCTCTATTTGGCCAATTACGTTATCGGGCTTCTTTTTACCATGAACTTGGGGGGGGGGGGGGGGGGGGGTTTGTTGGTTTTTTAGCTCTTAGGAAACCTCATAAAATCAGATATTAAGGAATTTATTACTCACATTAATACTGGAATAGGAAAGGAACCGAATTTGCCAAAATCGTAAAATTTAAAATCAGTTTTATAATTTGTTTAAAGGATAATTATGTTGGGAAGCTCTAGATTTCTAATTAATTTTCATTTGTTCTAATACAAAACCTGTCCACAAATTGATTTTATTTCATCTCGAAAGACACGAGGATAGTTAATGGCATTGCTTCTTTTATTTTTCTTAAAATATCCAAACATATTTGTTATTATCCGTTTTTTATTGATTGCACTCCACGTCGCACTCCAGATTTTTCCTCTTAAATTTAGCGGTAGCATTGGTACTGTATTGAAACTCTGGCGTTTGACTTGTAGGAATATCGAAACTCTTTGACAAAAGTATACTGGTTTTGTTCTGGCCAGTAGAGTTGGAATGTATAACGCTTTGAAAAATGTAACTTTGGAGAGTCGCCTCTTTCTTCTATGATTTTCTGCTGATTTTCGGTGCATCCCAATCGATGCTTTGGTTCGCCGCTCACATCGATTGAAATCCTGAAAGTGCTCAAATTTGGCCGGTTCCCGTGAGTAACTCTATGTAAGAAAACATATCAGAATCCGGTTGTCAATGGAGAGTAGTGAAAATATCGACCATATCTTGGTTGGTTGTTTTAGCTTATTGGCGCGTCCATTTGTATGAATGATGTACGCCATAATCGACCATATGTGAGCATTTGTATGATATTTTTTAGAAAATTTAAAACCGGCTGTGTTTCTCTAATTAGGAGAGAATAAGCAAAACAATGGAGATTAAAGTTACACTGTCCAACAGTGGCTTAAAGTTACACTGTCCAACAGTGGTTTAAAGTTACACTGTCCAACAGTGACTAAAAGTTACACTGCCCAACAGTGGCTTAAAGTTACACTGCCCAACAGTGGCTTAAAGTTACACTGTCCAACAGTGACTTAAAGTTACACTGTCCAACAGTGGCTTAAAGTTACACTGTCCAACAGTGGCTTAAAGTTACACTGTCCAACAGTGGCTTAAAGTTACACTGTCCAACAGTGGCTTAAAGTTACACTGTCCAACAGTGACCTAAAGTTACACTGTCCAACAGTGGCTTAAAGTTACACTGTCCAACAGTGACTTAAAGTTACACTGTCCAACAGTGGCTTAAAGTTACACTGTCCAACAGTGGCTTAAAGTTACACTGTCCAACAGTGGTTTAAAGTTACACTGTCCAACAGTGACCTAAAGTTACACTGTCCAACAGTGGCTTAAAGTTACACTGTCCAACAGTGGCTTAAAGTTACACTGCCCAACAGTGGCTTAAAGTTACACTGTCCAACAGTGACTTAAAGTTACACTGCCCAACAGTGGCTTAAAGTTACACTGTCCAACAGTGGTTTAAAGTTACACTGTCCAACAGTGACCTAAAGTTACACTGTCCAACAGTGGCTTAAAGTTACACTGTCCAACAGTGGCTTAAAGTTACACTGTCCAACAGTGGCTTAAAGTTACACTGTCCAACAGTGACCTAAAGTTACACTGTCCAACAGTGACTTAAAGTTACACTGTCCAACAGTGGCTTAAAGTTACACTGCCCAACAGTGGCTTAAAGTTACACTGTCCAACAGTGGCTTAAAGTTACACTGCCCAACAGTGGTTTAAAGTTACACTGTCCAACAGTGACCTAAAGTTACACTGTCCAACAGTGGCTTAAAGTTACACTGTCCAACAGTGGCTTAAAGTTACACTGTCCAACAGTGGCTTAAAGTTACACTGTCCAACAGTGGCTTAAAGTTACACTGTCCAACAGTGGCTTAAAGTTACACTGTCCAACAGTGACCTAAAGTTACACTGTCCAACAGTGGCTTAAAGTTACACTGCCCAACAGTGGCTTAAAGTTACACTGTCCAACAGTGGCTTAAAGTTACACTGCCCAACAGTGGCTTAAAGTTACACTGTCCAACAGTGGCTTAAAGTTACACTGTCCAACAGTGGCTTAAAGTTACACTGTCCAACAGTGGCCTAAAGTTACACTGTCCAACAGTGACCTAAAGTTACACTGTCCAACAGTGGCTTAAAGTTACACTGTCCAACAGTGACTTAAAGTTACACTGTCCAACAGTGGCTTAAAGTTACACTGCCCAACAGTGGCTTAAAGTTACACTGTCCAACAGTGGCTTAAAGTTACATTGTCCAACAGTGGCTTAAAGTTACACTGTCCAACAGTGGCTTAAAGTTACACTGTCCAACAGTGGCTTAAAGTTACACTGTCCAACAGTGGCTTAAAGTTACACTGTCCGACAGTGGTTTAAAGTTACACTGTCCGACAGTGACTTAAAGTTACACTGTCCAACAGTGGTTTAAAGTTACACTGTCCGACAGTGACTTAAAGTTACACTGTCCAACAGTGGCTTAAAGTTACACTGTCCGACAGTGACTTAAAGTTACACTGTCCAACAGTGGCTTAAAGTTACACTGTCCAACAGTGACTTAAAGTTACACTGTCCAACAGTGGCTTAAAGTTACACTGTCCAACAGTGGCTTAAAGTTACACTGTCCAACAGTGACTTAAAGTTACACTGCCCAACATTGGCTTAAAGTTACACTGTCCAACAGTGACCTAAAGTTACACTGTCCAACAGTGACTTAAAGTTACACTGTCCAACAGTGACCTAAAGTTACACTGTCCAACAGTGGCTTAAAGTTACACTGTCCAACAGTGGCTTAAAGTTACACTGTCCAACAGTGGCTTAAAGTTACACTGTCCAACAGTGACTTAAAGTTACACTGTCCAACAGTGGCTTAAAGTTACACTGTCCAACAGTGGCTTAAAGTTACACTGCCCACCAGTGGTTTAAAGTTACACTGTCCGACAGTGACTTAAAGTTACACTGTCCAACAGTGACTTAAAGTTACACTGTCCAACAGTGACTTAAAGTTACACTGTCCAACAGTGGCTTAAAGTTACACTGTCCAACAGTGGCTTAAAGTTACACTGTCCAACAGTGGCTTAAAGTTACACTGTCCAACAGTGACCTAAAGTTACACTGTCCAACAGTGGCTTAAAGTTACACTGTCCAACAGTGGCTTAAAGTTACACTGCCCAACAGTGGCTTAAAGTTACACTGTCCAACAGTGACTTAAAGTTACACTGTCCAACAGTGACCTAAAGTTACACTGTCCAACAGTGGCTTAAAGTTACACTGCCCAACAGTGGCTTAAAGTTACACTGTCCAACAGTGACTTAAAGTTACACTGCCCAACAGTGGCTTAAAGTTACACTGTCCAACAGTGGCTTAAAGTTACACTGTCCAACAGTGACCTAAAGTTACACTGTCCAACAGTGGCTTAAAGTTACACTGTCCAACAGTGGCTTAAAGTTACACTGTCCAACAGTGACCTAAAGTTACACTGTCCAACAGTGGCTTAAAGTTACACTGCCCAACAGTGGCTTAAAGTTACACTGTCCAACAGTGACCTAAAGTTACACTGTCCAACAGTGGCTTAAAGTTACACTGTCCAACAGTGGCTTAAAGTTACACTGCCCAACAGTGGCTTAAAGTTACACTGTCCAACAGTGGCTTAAAGTTACACTGTCCAACAGTGACTTAAAGTTACACTGCCCAACAGTGGCTTAAAGTTACACTGTCCAACAGTGGCTTAAAGTTACACTGCCCAACAGTGGCTTAAAGTTACACTGTCCGACAGTGGCTTAAAGTTACACTGTCCAACAGTGGCTTAAAGTTACACTGTCCAACAGTGGCTTAAAGTTACACTGTCCAACAGTGGCTTAAAGTTACACTGTCCAACAGTGGCTTAAAGTTACACTGTCCGACAGTGGCTTAAAGTTACACTGTCCAACAGTGGCTTAAAGTTACACTGCCCAACAGTGGCTTAAAGTTACACTGTCCGACAGTGACTTAAAGTTACACTGTCCAACAGTGGCTTAAAGTTACACTGTCCAACAGTGGCTTAAAGTTACACTGTCCAACAGTGACCTAAAGTTACATTGTCCAACAGTGGCTTAAAGTTACACTGTCCAACAGTGACCTAAAGTTACATTGTCCAACAGTGACTTAAAGTTACACTGTCCAACAGTGGCTTAAAGTTACACTGTCCAACAGTGGCTTAAAGTTACACTGTCCAACAGTGGCTTAAAGTTACACTGCCCAACAGTGGCTTAAAGTTACACTGTCCAACAGTGGCTTAAAGTTACACTGTCCAACAGTGGCTTAAAGTTACACTGTCCAACAGTGGCTTAAAGTTACACTGTCCAACAGTGACCTAAAGTTACATTGTCCAACAGTGGCTTAAAGTTACACTGTCCAACAGTGGCTTAAAGTTACACTGTCCAACAGTGGCCAGCGCACAACATTAATATCATTTGGCCAATGCTGGTCAGTCGGAAAGAAATTTAAATCCGTACGAACATTTCTGTCTGTTCTGTTTCTGCCCTGCAACATTGTGGGAAAAAGTTTAACCGATTAGTGTTCGATTTCATTGATCAAAGGTTGTGTGTTCTTAGGCCTAGGCAATAAAAGTTCCATATCAAACTAAAATGATTCGGAGTGCGGTGTAAAACATCAATCAATCAACCAAAATGCAAATAGTGCTAAACAGACAATTTGTTTTCAATAGTACCTTTTTAATATTAGGCCAATAATAAATGGTGTTACATAGTGCAATTATTGTGATCGAATCACGCAAAAGTTACACAGTGCGGATGTTATATTAGATTTCGAGGAATCAAAACCCCATTTCCAACGTAAATAGAAACGGATCTAAATGTAATTTACTCCATGGAATGATAATCAAATAACGGCAAGTATATTTGATATTTCATCAATTTTTGTATTTTTGAAATTGCATTATCGAGCTTCTTTGATTATGAAATTGTATATTACTGTTCGGAGGCTTCAACAAGGAGAAAATAAAAGCATACGCAACTTATATTCCTCCGGCAATTTCCATCTTTCGGACAAATAAGCTTAAGACTTTCTGCTCTTTATAGTTTATCAGGTACATCAATATTAGTTGCACTTTCACAACTCACACAATTTCACCTGTGTAAGAGTTCTATGAAGATTAAGCCGAACCCGAAAACGTCTGTCAGACAGTAAACAAATGTACAACTGAATTCCAACTTATTACTAATAATTGTACATTTCTCGCTAAAAATCGATCTACCACCATTCATCCAAAGTCAACCAAATCTATTTTTCAATGTAACAGTCCAGTTACGGAAATTATCAGCAACGGCAAGTTAAATGACACCACGCCAAAACATACTTGATGGTATTACTGAGCAGCTGGGACAGACACTGATCGACAAAAATTACCTGGACGGTCCAGAAAAAATGTTATTTAGCATGTGAGTTACTATACACTTTCGTCCACTTGGGTAAAAGTGAACGGCGGCTGCGACCAAAGGATAACAAAATGTGAATGTAATATTAAATATGGCTGATAGTGTCTTCCGTAGAAAGCGTATTTGTACACATGCGCAGACCCGGAGTTCGTTTACATTGCGGATGCGAAACAAATCAAATTTTCAAATTAAAAATACAAAATGATGCCAAAAATGTCAAATTTTGTCCCAGAAAAAGAAAGTTTGTAACTTTTCCTGTCCATGGAAAATACAGTTGGCCGTCAATCGTTTTTAACATAAACAGTATTCTGGGTTTCCGAGGCGAGTGTGTCGTTAATTGATTTTCATTGCGGCGCAAAACAACATAAACCATCGATCTGTTTGATTAAAACCGAATGGTTTGGGTAATGGAAGGTAAATACTTTCCTCGGACAAAGTGCCTGCCTTCCTTTCGCACCGAAACGTACAATGACGCAACATGGGCAAATAATCTTGTATATGGCGTAAAACATTAATCGATCAATCAACCAATCAGAATCGATTGATGTAAGGATGCAAAGGGATGTTCTGTAAAAATTTACTTCTGCATGACGTAAGTTTCCGACTGGTTGTGACGTAATGCTGTTAACGTCTGGCGGTTTTTGTTCAGAAACAAACTTGAAAATAAGATTCATCGTTAACCTAGATACCAATATTTCCCCACAGAATGAGTTTCGGCCTACACGTTTTAGGGCCGTATTTTCGCTATCAAATAGACAAGCTCTAATGAGAAACTAATCGCCTTAGTCACGACGTGTCTTTCTACATTTGCTCATCACAAATTACATCTGTGAGGAAACAGACGATGTTACATAGCAAAACTTTGTCTCTAATCATTTTCATTGAAACAAATGTGAAACAAAGAACCATCAAATCCGTTTAATGGGAAATATCATTTTCGCCTTGGCTTGAATTTGCAAAACACGGAGATGCTCTTCAACTTTTAATTTGGTTTTAATTCCTGGCACGCGTTTATGCTATTGTCGCATATTTAAATATAGTATAATTCAACGGAAGAAAGTAACCTTTGAAATTTCGATTCCCGTGTCCAAATACAGGTCTTTTAGTGCCTGTGCACTTATGCTCGATTGCAGTCCACCAATGTTCGTTTTCCAATGTCCGTGATTCAATGTCCATATGCTCTTGAGGGCATCGACGGCAGCCGACTGTCCGACACAGCCCTTGAATTGAACTTATTTCATGTCACATCAATTGAATTAGAAAGCCCTTTCATGAATATATCGTGGTTTTGAATCGTCTAGTCTTACAAGCATCTCTGTATAAGTGAAGTAATCTTGAATGAGGCGTAAAGCATCAGTCAATCTATCAAGCTGATATTGGGCGGTCAGTAACCACAAGTTCCGCTTTGAGCACCGACTGTTTATTTACTATAACCGTATAGAGGTATCCTCCCGGCGAAAGTATTTATTTTTCTACATAATGTAAAAACACACAAAAGTCTGAAAACAACGAAAAAAACAGCCAGGATATAAGCGTTCCAATGACCGACTCACTGTCATGCCTGCATGGCTCTCGCATACATGGCTCCCGCCTGCATGGCTTCGCATACATGGCTCCCGCCTGCATGGCTCTCGCATAGTTGGCTCCCGCCTGTATGACTCTGGCATACATGGCTCCCGCCTGCATGGCTCTCGCATACATGGCTCCCGCCTGCATGGCTCTCGCATACATGGCTCTCGCCTGCATGGCTCCCGCCTGCATGGCTCTCGCATACATGGCTCTCGCCTGCATGGCTCCCGCCTGCATGGCTCTCGCATACATGGCTCCCGCCTGCATGGCTCCCGCCTGCATGGCTCTCGCATACATGGCTCCCGCCTGCATGGCTCTCGCATACATGGCTCCCGCATACATGGCTTCCGCCTGCATGGCTCTCGCATACATGACTCCCACCTGCATGGCTCTCGCATACATGGCTCCCGCATACATGGCTTCCGCCTGCATGGCTCCCGCATACATGGCTCTCGCATACATGGCTCTCGCATACATGGCTCCCGCCTGCATGGCTCTCGCATACATGGCTCTCGCATACATGGCTCTCGCATACATGGCTCTCGCATACATGGCTCTCGCATACATGGCTCAAACAAGTCTATAATTCGTCTGGTACGGACGTTGATCTTATCAACTAACGGCACTTTCGTTACTTCATCAATACGTTGTCTCGTAGTACTAACTCGAACTGGCTAGGCAGGAAGGTTCACCGTTCCCATGTGTAGGAAACCGAGAGCTCTTTTCGACATATACGTTTTCAAGTTTTTCATTCTTTTCTTTCACGTTGCTGTTGAAAACCCCATTATTTCACGTATGGTGAGTTGTGCCTCAAAACAATTTGTTGTTATTAATCGACTGTAAAAGGATCAAGGCTAACGCCTCGCCCAATATTCGTTTACTAATCCCATATATTTCCGTATCCCACATCGAACAAACCCTGTAACTAACAATGTTGCCTTTATTTAATATATTTCAAAATGCAATGTAGTTATTTGATAATGTAAATTGACAACTTCCAGATAACCCATTACTATGATTCTGATATTTCTCTTTTCTAATTAACCGAACATTTTATCAAGTGACTGTTTTAGTAAAACAATTCAATATTTCAGGTCTCTGCCTTCATTGACAAACGAAAATCACAGCAGATAGTAATTTACCCCTGTCTACCTTGTGTTAACCAAAGGATGGGCGGCTTTGAAACCAGATGTATTTAAGTTTTGAGAACTTATCAAATGCATTAGTTGTATAGAATGCTATGAATTACACATCAAGATAATGAGTAATTTTCGCTTTCATTGATTCTTCCCCTAGTGGATAATAATTTAAAAAATATAGGTCTGGAACTATATAGGGAGCGGGAGTAACGTGACCATTCCACAAATTTCCTGTCACCGGCGTTGTCATTACGCATGTGAGGAGCCTTTATCGTTCGAATATGACGCTCATTTATGACGTTTTAGAAAAAAAAACGTCAATCGAACTGACAACGTCATCAAAAAACGTCACCTGTCACCGGATATCGCGAAATCTCTCGGTAGACTCCCAGGCCCTATTGGACCAATTGATTGATTGATTTGTATTGGAAACTGACAATATACAAATACTCTCGTGTCATATATATAAAAAAGACGAAATTTAAAATAATTGACATGATTGAAATCCAGCGGAATAAAGCCCCAATGTCATCATTTAAGTTCTCTCCCCCGTCATCCGCCATTAATCCATTTCCATATGGGCTATAGACAATTTGAGTGATGTAGATCGTGGTTTATGAAATACTACCCCGTGAGTTACAGATTTGATCAAGCCTCGTCATAGATAAGTTACTCTAACCATCAGCATCATCGACTATTGATCAATTATATATAGGCTAGAGACAATTTACGTCATGTAAATAATAACTTATCAAACACTAGTCCCGGAATTAGATTGGACCAAGCCGCAGTGAAATATAAATTTACTTCCCTTTTATCCGCCAATAATCAATTTCCAAACAAATTGCGTTATGTAGATGGTAATTGGTCAAATATTATTCGCGGAACTTTGTTCGACCAATCCGCAGTTAAATATAAATTTACTTCCCTTCATCCGCCAATAATCAATTTTCAGACAAATTGAGTTATGTAGATGGTATTTGGTAAAATATTACCCGTAAAACTATGTTTCACCCAAGCCGCCGACATGTATAAGTTTACTTCCCATCATCCGCCAGTAATCGTTTCCAATGTCATTATGCAATCTGCCAGACCTGTATTCAAGCGGGAACAGGGAGCCGACAATATGTAAACATTAACAGTGTCGTTAGAATGAAGGGTAATTGACTTATATCAACTCAAGATTGATTGATTGATTGGTTGGGGCTTAATGTCTCCCAAAGGAAATATGTAATGATCGATCAATTCATTGAACGCCGTTACGAGATTACCAGTTGATCCCCATTGACAACGAACAATCCTAAGGAGTGTTAAGTTTTTGATACTATGGCCGGATGAGCTTTCTTGTTTGGTTGGATTCAATCTAAGTGAAAATCAGTCAAGAACATCTCGACTTTAGTTACATTGAGTTGGATTTAAGGTTTCGCTTATAGATCTATAGCCTTGTTTCCTGGATGATTGAGGAGGAATTCGTGTTTTTTTGTAAATAAAATGAAATCAACATTGAATGGTATACTTATAATTCGCCCAATAAACAGTTGTACGTTGTGCTCCACTGTCCACACTCAAAACAGACATTTTACATTGTCACACTATATGATCACTGCCGGGATTTACGCACACTGGAAATTCGGGGAAATCCCCTCTGACACACTGCAGGTCATCTGTCCTGTGTTTACCAAAGGATGGGAAGCTTTGAAATTTTACAAGGTGACAACACAGAGTGCGTTCGCATAAATACGGATTAATGACCCGTAAGGGTACAATAAATTACTAAAATTACTGATATGGAAAACAAAGCAAGATATAACATACTGTTTGAGAAAGTTGTTTACTTTAATCTCGATATCGATTTCTGAATTCATCGTTCACGTCTCATCCATGATTATTTCGATTATTTGGCGGGATTGTGAGATTGAGAAGGGGAGGTAACCAAGTTAGTTCTTAGTGGAACCTATAACAATTATTCCATATAAAGGGCAATTCTTTTTGTAAGGATGACGGAGGGCTGATTAGATTGGAATTCGCGGCCTATCTATTGCTCTATGCCCATTTGGAGACGAAGACCTCCCTCTGCATTGAGTTTGAGGCTAAATCCAGGTCTGACATTTAGTGAACTTTAGGATTTCAAAATCAAGACCATATAAACATTGAATCACCGGCATTGGAAACAAACATTGGCGGACTGACAGCGGACATTGGTGTACGGGCACTAAAAGACCTACATTTGAACACGGGATTGACATTTCAAAAGTTACTTCCTTCCATTGAATTATACGATATTTTAAAGTCCAACTGAAGCATGAACGAGTGCTTAGGAATTAGAATCACATTAAACAATTGAAGAGCATCTCCGTGTTTTGCAAATCCAAGCCAAAGGGAAAATGATATTCCCATTAAACGGATTTGATGGTTCTTTGTTTCAAGGAAAGTGATTAGAGACAAAGTTGTGTTATGTAACATCGCCTGTTTCTTCACAGATGTAATTTGTGATGAGCAAATGTAGAAAGACACGTCGTGACTAAGGCGATTAGTTTCTCATTAGAGCTTGTCTATTTGATAGCGAAAATACGACCCTAAAACGTGTAGGCCGAAACTCATTCTCTGGGGAAATATTGGAATCTAGGTTAACGATGAATCTTATTTTCAAGTTTAAAAGCACTAATTTAAAGAAAATATGCTCGGCGCTGTTTCTGATAAAAAAAAAAACCCAGACGTTAACAGAATGCAATGAGTTACTGTCAAGGAAACACAAATAACATATATCGTCAGCATTACGTCACAGCTAGTCGGAAACTTACGTCATGCAGAATTAAATTTTTACAGAACTTCCTTTTGAACTCGTATGTCTTTAATCAGACGATTCTGATTGATTGATTTATTGACTGAGCGATTAGTGCTTTACGCCATATACAAGATTGTTTCGCTCATACTGCGTCATTGTCCGTTATAGTGGGAAAGGAAGGCAGACCATCGACCTTCAATTACCCAAACGATTCTGTTCTCACCAAACCATCAAATGGTTTATGTTGTTTTGCGCCGCAAATGACAATCAATTAAAGGCACACTCTCCTCGAAAACCCAGAATACTGTTTAGGTAAAAAAAACGACAGACATTCAACTGTATTTTCTCCTGACAGAACAAGTCTAGAACTTTTGACAAAATTTGACAGTTTTGGGAATAATTTTGTATTTTTAATTTGAAAATTTGATTTCCTAGTCTAGGCATGCGTACAAACGGCCTAATAATTTGAACCATCCGAGCTATCTAACCGCCCATTATTATTTTACCGAATTTATCTAGAGAAATATAGACGAAGGATGTGGTTTGAGAGACACAAAGGCCCTGTCGATGAATTGGAGACTGTAAACCTCAGAGAAAAAGACCTAACGGAAGGGCACTGAAGTTCACTGGTCGATGATCGTTGTTGTTTGTACTCGGGCAACGGATACCTTTACACTCCTATTTGGACATTTAAACTAGACATATATATTGTGCCCAACGTTTAATCTTAGTGGTTGTACTTGCAGTAAAATAGTGTGTAATGGCTTTCTTAAAGTGGCATGAGCTGCCAAAATGTTGATATTTTGACGTTAAAACAGAATGTTGAAATTATTTTCTATTTTTCTCAAAACATATAATTCAGAGGCTTTTTAGGGCTTCTAGTCTCAAGAATGTACGGTAAAGTCTTGCTTTGAACTAACTAAGGCTTAGAATGAATGAATGGTCGTCCCGGTTATTTAAATTTTGTTTACTTTCGAACACGTTTTCTGGTCGTATAGGTCACACACTGCATGGATTTTCCTCATTCCAACGCCAATCATTTAGTTTTTCGATGGCCTTCAAAGCGTTTTACTCTCGTGACGATCAGAGATTATGAAAAAAGTGTGAATTTCGGCAGCTCATGCCACTTTAATAAATGTCTGAAAGACTGCGGCAGCAAATGTGCTTTTTAATGTACGTTGTCACACTGCCAGATCTCCCATTTCACGAGGACTTGATCTCGGTTACGTCAGATTCGAACGGAATGACCGTATACGTCGTTGTTGTCAGGATAGAACTCCAATATGACACTCCAATGGTGATTTCGGCTCCAATATGGGCTGATACCTGATTAACACAATCGTTCCATTGGTTAATCTGTTTAGGGTATATAGAATAACTAGGATTATAACAAAACGTTTGCGTTTTTTGGGGTCGTGGTAACGAAAAGTTCAGGATGTAGGGAAGTACCCAATAGGCCAATACAATTTCAATATTCTTAACAGTACATTGTACAAGTACCTGCGTCTCATTCAGTTCAGCTGACTGTTTTTTTTTTACTCGAACGTCCTATGTGGGATGGTTGCCAGTTACCACCGGAAGGTTGTGGGTTTCCTCCGGGTATAGATCCCGGTTTCCTCCCACAATAAAACTGGCAACGCCGCGATATAAGTGAGACCATCTTGAGGGTGGCGTAAAACACCAAACAATCAATCATTCAGTTCGGATATTCGACCCAATCCAGGACTGGTATGTATCAAATCCAAAAGCTTGTATCATCACAATAGACACATAGTTATTTCCACAAAATGCTTCTTTCCAAGTGTGTGATTTCTCAAACTGCCAATTGATATCCTACTGAGAACGTGCTACTTTTTTAATTTAGTGAGATGTGCTGTCATGCTTAAACTGAATCGAGAGGGCGCGTTATTCCAATATCCGGCTAATAAATGATTTTAATATCCTTTTATTCTAGATTTGGTGTCTGGAGTACTTCTAGCTTTCAATGAAAAAGTTTCCCGCAATAATCATTTTTCAGACCAAAAGGAATGATTTTCCAATTAAGTCGTATTGTGTGTTTTCTTTCAGAAAGAAGCTTGTGAATGCGGCCGTTTGAGATGAAATTCAAGACTCAAAGCTCGTCGCTTATTGAAAGAAAAAAATGATTGGAAAAGTCTGGAGTTAATTCCGCATGTTGAACATAAAACTCCAGCTTAAGTCTGTTATTCAATGGAAAATCGTCTGGTCTAGAAAAAAGAAACGAGGAAGTAGTCAACTCAAGTCCAGGTCATTTTCACTCAGTTGAAGAATCCTTTAAATCATTGCGGCTTTGTTTTTTGTTTTGTTTTAGGTTTTTCTGTAACTGAGCGGAGCCTTCCTTGATGAAATTTAGGCAAAGGTCGAATTTTCGAAGTTTAACAACGCATATAGCCCGATCAGTGGTTCATATATATTATGGTACTGAGGTACCATATAGTGATTACAATAGAAAAAGTCACAAAAGTCATAATAGAAAAAGTCAAATTTCTAGGCCAACGCACGCCAACTTGTACATCTTATGGCCGCATTGACCTAGGATTGACCAATGGATGATGACTTCTGAGACAAAGATTGAATCCCACTCAGACCTAAATTTGTTGTGTTTTGTTTTAATTTCTGAGTGGATTTTTCACTCGATCGGCGTATGTGGAATAGTTGTCAACGACTCGGCGAAGGATTTCTTCTGGGTAAAGAGCTCGGTTTTACATTCCCGTGAAATCATCCGTGAGACAGTATACAGTGTACCACGGAATCCCAACTTATGGCTCGTTAATTGTACATTTTTCGCTGAAAATCGAACTACCACCTTTCATCCAAATCCAAGTCATAAATTATATGTTATGAAAAATGTAAACAATAATACACAAGCAGTCCCTTTAATAACTGATACGTAGGTCTATCGGAGGGTAAGCCTATAACCGGGTCAAACCCCCATTGTCTGCGTGAGGCATTTTGTAGAACCTAACCAGCAACTACTTTTGCTAGAAAAAATATCACAAAATGGCTGGTTACTAAACACAAGTCACAGCTAGAAGAAATTTCGACTGTCTTCGCTCCAGCCAGTCGGTTTTGATTTGCCTCGAATGGTCTGCGATTTTTATACGACAAATCACCGTATTTCTGTAAATACAAATCAAAATATTAAGACTATAGTATACTAAGAAAACTGATGCAGTTTCGGTACATATCAGGATTTCTCCTATGCTTCAATTATAACTGATCGAGGCTTAAAGATAACAAATAGAGGGTTTTGATATGCTTCAGGCAGTCTGCCCTCCCCCTCTAAAGAGTGTAAGAAAGTAATGGAAAAGCTGGTATATGCTACCGATTAGCGGGTTGGTTTTCGTGAAATTGTTATTTTGTCGAATGATTAAAAGTCTCATGATAACTTGACCTACAACGCCGCCATATAAGTGAAATAATCTTGAGTGCGGCGTAGAACACCAAACAGCCAAATTATTCAGTTCGGACATACAACCCAATCCAGGACTGGTATATATCAAATCCAATATCTTGTATCATCACAATAGCCTAATAATCATTTCCACAAAATGCTTTTTCCAAGTGTATGATTTCTCAAACTGTAAATTGATATCCTACTGAGAACGAGCTACTTTTTTAATTTAGTGAGATGTGCTGCCATGCTTAAACTGAATCGAGAGGGCGCGTTATTCCAATATCCGGCTAATAAATGATTTTAATATCCTTTTATTCTAGATTTGGTGTCTGGAGTACTTCTAGCTTTCAATGAAAAAGTTCCCCGCAATAATCATTTTTCAGACCAAAAGGAATGATTTCCCAATTAAGTCGTATTGTGTGTTTTCTTTCAGAAAGAAGCTTGTGAATCCGGCCGTTTGAGATGAAATTCAAGACTCAAAGCTCGTGGCTTATTGAAAGGAAAAAAGGATTGGAAAAGTCTGGAGTTAATTCCGCATGTTGAACATAAAACTCCAGCTTAAGTCTGTCATTCAATGGAAAATCGTCTAGTCTACAAAAAAGGAACGAGGAAGTAGTTAAACCAAGCCCAGGTCATTTTCCCTCAGTTGAGGAATCCTTTAAATCATTGCGGATTTGTGTTTTGTTTTGGGTTTGTTTGTTTTTTGTAACTGAGCGGAGCCTTTCTTGATGAAATTTAGGCAAAGGTCGAATTTTGTGTTGGCACATAAGTTTAACAACGCATATAGCCCGATCAGTGGTTCATATATATTATGGTACTGAGGTACCATTTAGTGCTTACAATAGAACAAGTCACAGAAGTCACAATAGAAAAAGTCAAATTTCTCGGCCTACGAACGCTAACTGTAGATTTATATTGGAGTTATATTTGTACATCTTATGGCCGCATTGACCTAGGATTGACCAATGGATGAGCCAATAGCAAGACCGGCAATGACAGCTTTTGGGCGATGACTTCTGAGACAAAGATTGAATCCCACTCAGACCTAAATTTGTTGTTTTTTGTTATAATTTCTGAGTGGATTTTTCACTCGATCGGCGTATGTGGAATAGGTGTCGGCGAATGATTTCTTCTAGGTAAAGAGCTCGGTTTTACATTCCCGTGAAATCATCCGCGATACAGTAAACAATGTACCACGGAATTCCAACTAATGGCTCGTTAATTGTACATTTTTCGCTGAAAATCGACCTACCACCTTTCATCCTAATCCAAGTCACTCTTATTTTTTAAATTATATGTTATGAAAAATGTAAACAATAATACACAAGCAGTCCCTTTAATAACTGATACGTAGGTCTATCGGAGGGTAGGCCTATAACCGGGTCATGCAGTTCAAACCCCCATTGTCTGTGTGAAGCATTTTGTAGAACCTAACCAGCAACTATGTATACTATGCAGTACTTTTGCTAGAAAAAATATCACAAAATGGTTGGTTACTAAACACAAGTCACAGCTAGAAGAAATTTCGACTGTCTTCGCTCCAGCCAGTCGGTTTTGATTTGCCTCGGATAGTCTGCGATTTTTATACGGCAAATCACCGTATTTCTGTAAATACAAATCAAAATATTATAGGCATATAGTATAGGTATACTAAGAAAACTGATGCAGTTTCGGTACATATCAGGATTTCTCCTATGCATTAATTATAACTGATCGAGGCTTAAAGATAACAAATAGAGGGTTTTGATATGCTTCAGGCAGTCTGCCCTCCCCCTCTAAAGAGTGTAAGAAAGTAATGGAAAAGCTGGTATATGCTACCGATTAGCGGGTTGGTTTTCGTGAAATTGTTATTTTGTCGAATGATTAAAAGTCTCATGATAACTTGACCTACAACGCCGCCATATAAGTGAAATAATCTTGAGTGCGGCGTAGAACACCAAACAGCCAAATCATTCAGTTCGGACATACAACCCAATCCAGGACTGGTATATATCAAATCCAATATCTTGTATCATCACAATAGCCTAATAATCATTTCCACAAAATGCTTTTTCCAAGTGTATGATTTCTCAAACTGTAAATTGATATCCTACTGAGAACGAGCTACTTTTTTAATTTAGTGAGATGTGCTGCCATGCTTAAACTGAATCGAGAGGGCGCGTTATTCCAATATCCGGCTAATAAATGATTTTAATATCCTTTTATTCTAGATTTGGTGTCTGGAGTACTTCTAGCTTTCAATGAAAAAGTTCCCCGCAATAATCATTTTTCAGACCAAAAGGAATGATTTCCCAATTAAGTCCTATTGTGTGTTTTCTTTCAGAAAGAAGCTCGTGAATCCGACCGTTTGAGATGAAATTCAAGACTCAAAGCTCTTCGCTTGTTGAAAGGAAAAAGGATTGGGAAAGTCTGGAGTTAATTCCGCATGTTGAACATAAAACTCCAGCTTAAGTCTGTCATTCAATGGAAAATCATCTAGTCTCGAAAAAAGAAAGGAGGAAGTAGTCAAATCAAGCCCAGGTCATTTTCACTCACTTGAGGAATCCTTTAAATCATAGCGGATTTGTTTTTTGTTTTGTTTTGGGGTTTTTTTGTAACTAAGCGGAGCCTTTCTTGATGAAATTTAGGCAAAGGCCGAATTTTGTGTTGACATAATTTTAACAACGCATATAGCCCGATCAGTGGTTCATATTTATTATGGTACTGAGGTACCATACAGTGATTACAATAGAAAAAGTCACTAAAGTCACAATAGAAAAAGTCACTAAAGTCACAATAAAAAAAGTCAAATTTCTCTGCCAACGAACGCTAACTGTAGATTTATATTGGAGTTATACCTGTACATCTTATGGCCGCATTGACCTAGGATTGATCAATGGATGAGAAAAAAGCAAGACCGGCAATGACAGCTTTTGGTCGATGACTTCTGAGACGGAGATTGAATCCCACTATATTTGTAGACCTATAGACCTATATTTGTTGTGTTTTGATCTCTGAGTGGATTTTCCACTCGATCGGCGAATGTGGATTAGTTGTCAACGACTCGGTGAAGGATTTCTTCTGGGTAAAGAGCTCGGTTTTACATTCCCGTAAAATCATCCGCGAGACAGTAAACAATGTACCACGGAATTCCAACTAATGGCTCGTAAATTGTACATTTTTCGCTGAAAATCGACGTACCACCTTTCATCCAAATCCAAGTCACTCTTATTTTTTAAATTATATGTTATGAAAAATGTAAACAATAATACACAAGCAGTCCCTTTAATAACTGATACGTAGGTCTATCGGAGGGTAGGCCTATAACCGGGTCGTGCAGTTCAAACCCCCATTGTCTGCATGAAGCATTTTGTAGAACCTAACCAGCAACTATGTATACTATGCAGTACTTTTGCTAGAAAAAATATCACAAAATAGCTGGTTACTAAGTCACAGCTAGAAGAAATTTCGACTGTCTACGCTCCAGCCAGTCGGTTTTGATTTGCCTCGGATAGTCTGCGATTTTTATACGGCAAATCACCGTATTTCTGTAAATACAAATCAAAATATTATAGGCATATAGTATAGGCCTACTAAGAAAACTGATGCAGTTTCGGTACATATCAGGATTTCTCCAATGCTTCAATTATAACTGATCGAGGCTGAAAGATAACAAATAGAGAAAAAAAAGAGAAAACAAAAACAGCCGAAAATTAACCAAATGCTAAAAATCATCCATAGAGTTATTGGTTTATATATATGCTATTTGGTACGGTAAGCCATATCTTGCAAAACGTGTAACACAAACGGATAGACGCTGCTTTGGTACATTTTTGTGTTTGAATTATAACCGATCGAGGCGGAAAGTTAACAAATAGAGAGTGTTTGGTCCCTTACATACTCATACTTGCCCGGATACTTTTGTTGCACAGACCCCCCCCCCCCCCCAAGCCCCCCCCCCCCCCCCCCCCCCCCCTCCGACTCAGAGGTTAGGTTTGTTACGCGACTAACTTTACTCGCCACATTCAAAATGACCATCTGTTTCTCAGATTCTATTTCACGTAAGTAAATTCGCAAAGTTATCGAGAGCCTCTTGCAGTCAAGGGGAGACCATCACGTCGTCACATCAGCAGTAATCTGCCACGAGATAACCTCGTATGCCGATAATTGTTCAATAATTTTTATCCTACTTTCTGTGACACATGCGATCGATTTGTCGTTCAAGCTGCCAGCATAGACTTATGTGTATCTAGGCCTACATACATGCACTTCAACGGGACAATATGAATTACACCACCGCCAGGTCACCGTGATAGAAGGCAAGGATAGCAACAGATATAGGAACCTGACAGGTAGTTCCAGACCTACAGTAGGCTACTTATAGCAACAATTGTCAAATTTAACTAACACTTTTGTACTTTGTACTTTTCTATGAATAAGTGAGGCCTAATCAAATAGTGTTGCCTCTGGCAATTTGAGCATTTGAACCCGCACCGAAATTAAGATGTATAATTTTAATTACGCCAAGCCCGGATTATCCTGATAGGCTTACGTACCGGAGCCTAGTATTGACTTAATTATTGGAATGATTGATCGATTGAGGTTTTACGCCGCACTCAAAATTATTTCACTTATAGAGCGGCGAGGTCAGGTTTAGTGGAGAGGAAACCGGGCTTTTCGTCCGGAGGAAACCCCCGATCTTCGGCAAGTATTCTTCAATGAGGTATACTATATGAGATAAATTATAGGCGAATACTTTTAAATACGTACCTAAACAGTAGGGCTGTGTATAGTCTATAACTTAATTTACATAAATTTGAACTTGAAAAAGTATTGAAACTATAAAATTTAGGACAAAAAGTTATGATTGTTTTAAAAACCTTTAATATATTGTAGCATTCTAAAATAAAGTACTCAAAGTTCTACCCTACATGATACCGGTATTTATTTGTTGAGATTTTGACTCGAAAACACTTCCTCCACATATTATGCTTATGAAGTCCGCCATGTTGTTTAAAACTTAACATCTTTCTTCTAATCATTCTCAAAGTGGCATGAGCTGCCAAAATGTTATTTTGACGTTAAAACAGATTGTTGAAATTATTGGCTATTTTTCTCAAGACGTATAAGTCAGAAGCTTTTCAGTGCTTCTAGTCTAGAAAATGTACGATAAAGTATTGTTTTGAACTAACTTTGGCTTAGAATGAATGAATGGTCGTCCCGGTTATTTAAATTTTATTTCTTTTCGAACACGTTTTCGTACAGGCCACATACTGTATGGATTTTCCTCATTCCAACGAAAATCATTGAGTGTCTTCGACCAATCTTGATCCCGAAAGTTGGAAGGTGCTGGTATCTATTATACGACATTGTAGGCCTGTTAAACTTAGCCACACACATGTGACTCAACCTGTTTTGCTTAGGCTACTTACCGGTCAAGAAGATATATTAAACTTCGAATGGTTATCGATTTTATTGACCCCCAGGCCACAAACTTTGAATGTAACGCGCTTTTCTCAGCCCAATATTAAAGTTGACTATCCTGTAATTCTATGCAACAGTCATGACAGTAAAGTCATCTGAGGCTTAATTGAAGTGGGTTTTATCCAATCGCCCCCAAAGGGTGGTTGCAAATCTGGCAACGCAGCCATAAAATTGAAATAATCTTGAGTGCGGCGTAAAACACCCAATAGGGCCTAATCTTTGGAACAATATCTATATATTTGTTTTCTCATTTCGTATTTCAGATTCCGGTCGGATCGTTCTCTAGCCATTAAGATGCCTTGAAATATAAATTGGTTACCTTTTCTTGAATCGTTTATACCTGGGAACCGTTAGGCCACGGGTTCGTGCAATTTAAAAATGGAAAGTGTAATTATCTCCCATGAACCAGATGTTAAAGGCATACCAGGTAAAACTTTCAACAAGGCTGTGAATAAATTGTCTGGGGAAGCACTATTGAACGGAAATGTACAATGCAGCAAGACAGTCACTCAAAACTCCACTCGATTTAAGACTCCTTGCTTCAGCTGCTTGCAGGTGTTCCTGTGTTCATTTCTTGTCATAACTTTAATTTGTTCCTCGATTATATTTTTTCGGAAATATATTAGAGACGTCATACAGTGGATGACTGAAATAGACTTCTACTTCAGCTGTATTATATACCTTCTTCTGTTTCTTGTTGTGTCCTTTCCGCTGGTATGGGGCTACCTTCTACTTATTATATCCGCCGGGTACCTTTATGGGTTGCTGTGCGGCACTGCCGTCGTGGAATTCTGTGCTTCGTGTGGGGTCCTCGTGTCTCATTTGATCCTACAACGGACCTGCAATAGACGCATTCTCCAAAAGTTTTATAACGATAAAATTGGAGCGATTGTCCGAATTGTGGAGAGTGACCAAGGCTTTAAGGTTGTGATTCTGGCAAGATTGACCCCAATCCCGTTCGGATTACAAAATGCAATATTTGCGGTATGTTCTTCCATTTATATTTACTCTAATCCATCAGATTATCATTTACAAAAACAGAAACATTAAAGTGACATGAACTGCCAAAATGTTGATATTTTGACCTTGAAACAGAATGTTGAAATTGTTGGCTATTTTTCTCAGACGTACAATTCAAAAGCTTTTATGTGCTTTTAGTCTCGCGAATGCACGATAAAGTATTGTTTTAAACTAACTTTGGTTTAGAATGAATGATTGGTCCTCCCGGTTATTTCGGTTCGTACAGGCCACATACTGTATGGATTTTCCTCATTCCAACGCCAATCATTAATTTTTCAAAGACCCTTACTGTCGTGACGATCAGAAATTATGAAAAAAGTGTGAATTTTGGCAGCTCATCCCACTTTAATAAGTTAGCTGGAGATATCCAAACTCTGTGGCCAAAATATATTGATGATGTGTGGCCAACAGATATGTCCAAACTCTGTGGCCTAAGTATATGATGTGGGACCAACAGAGCTGGAGGACGTGCCATATTGAAACATGTGTAACTCTTTAGAATCACCCTTTTTTCTCTGATTTTCTCTTAATTTAGCCAACGCAACACATCCCATTAAATCCTTTAGTTCACCGTTCCACCAAAAAAGTGCAAATACTCGCTTTTGTGTCACATCCTCGCCGTTTTTCAAGGAAATGTGGAAGCGAGTCAGATATTCTGGCGGTCCTCGAACAGAATACTCAAAAGTTAGTTTTTCAACGTTTTTTTTTTCGGTGGAACGGCAAACTGTTTCAATATGCCACGCCCTCCAGCTCTGTTGGCCACACATCATCAATATACTTTGGTCACAGAGTTTGGATATCCCCAGCTAACATTAAGTAGACCAGATACTTGGGTAAACTAAGGTTGCAAATACAAAGATTTCAACGTCAATCGTTTAATTTTTTGACGAACTTCAAACCCTTTTGTTGAGTTGACAGGCAGAATAAATGAAAAATTATTTGACTTTTGGCAGCTCATAGCACTTTCAAATCGCTTATATGCTTATATGTTTCGCTTCTATACCATTGTTTATAAGGTCCGCGACCGCGTTCTTTACAATGAGACACAAATCGGAGTGATTCGGTAGTCTGTATTTTAAGACACTGTATGGTGATCCTTTTACTCAAATGGACACTTAAGATATCTTCATACATTTGTTCGAAGTTATATCTCCTGAAGTCGGACTAATCCTACATTTATTCTCCCCTCTATAGATGACCCAAGTTTGTCCATCTCCTGAAGTCGGACTAATCCTACATTTATTCCCCCCTCTATAGATGACCCAGGTTTGTCCATCTCCTGAAGTCGGACTAATCCTACATTTGTTCCCCCCTCTATAGATGACCCAAGTTTGTACATCTCCTGAAGTCTGACTAATCCTACATTTATTCCCCCCTCTATAGATGACCCAAGTTTGTCCATCTCCTGAAGTCGGACTAATCCTACATTTATTCCCCCCTCTATAGATGACCCAAGTTTGTACATCTCCTGAAGTCGGACTAATCCTACATTTATTCCCCCCTCTATAGATGACCCAAGTTTGTCCATCTCCTGAAGTCGGACTAATCCTACATTTATTCCCCATTCTATAGATGACCCAAGTTTGTCCATCTCCTGAAGTCTGACTAATCCTACATTTATTCCCCCCTCTATAGATGACCCAAGTTTGTCCATCTCCTGAAGTCGGACTAATCCTACATTTATTCCCCCCTCTATAGATGACCCAAGTTTGTCCATCTCCTGAAGTCTGACTAATCCTACATTTATTCTCCCTCTATAGATGACCCAAGTTTGTCCATCTTCTGAAGTCGGACTAATCCTACATTTATTCTCCCCTCTATAGATGACCCAAGTTTGTCCATCTTCTGAAGTCTGACTAATCCTACATTTATTCTCCCTCTATAGATGACCCAAGTTTGTCCATCTTCTGAAGTCGGACTAATCCTACATTTATTCTCCCCTCTATAGATGACCCAAGTTTGTCCATCTCCTGAAGTCTGACTAATCCTACATTTATTCTCCCCTCTCTATAGATGACCCAAGTTTGCCCATCTCCTGAAGTCGGACTAATCCTAGATTTATTCCCCCCTCTATAGATGACCCAAGTTTGTCCATCTCCTGAAGTCGGACTAATCCTACATTTATTCCCCCCTCTATAGATGACCCAAGTTTGTCCATCTCCTGAAGTCGGACTAATCCTACATTTATTCCCCCCTCTATAGATGACCCAAGTTTGTCCATCTTCTGAAGTCGGACTAATCCTACATTTATTCCCCCCTCTATAGATGACCCAAGTTTGTCCATCTCCTGAAGTCGGACTAATCCTACATTTATTCTCCCTCTATAGATGACCCAAGTTTGTCCATCTCCTGAAGTCGGACTAATCCTACATTTATTCCCCCCTCTATAGATGACCCAAGTTTGTCCATCTCCTGAAGTCGGACTAATCCTACATTTATTCTCCCCTCTATAGATGACCCAAGTTTGCCCATCTCCTGAAGTCGGACTAATCCTACATTTATTCCCCCTCTATAGATGACCCAAGTTTGTCCATCTCCTGAAGTCGGACTAATCCTACATTTATTCTCCCTCTATAGATGACCCAGGTTTGTCTTCCCAAGTATTGTTTGGCTTCTTCAATCGGACTTCTACCCATGGCCGTACTTAACTGTTACCTGGGTTCCACGCTTCACACCATTAAAGATGTTCTCGAAGACAGTGATAAAAGTTCAACTGCATATTTCATTTTTGCCATACAGGTATTTTGTTTTATTTGTCACAAGATACACCGCGTGTCTTTGGTCTCTAGCTCACGTTATATCTAGATTCTTATAACACATAGGAAAACTGTGTGATATTTATAATAACTCGTGGGCACCGTCAAGGCCTACTATTTCATCCTCGGGTTAAATTCTCAACAAGCTCACGTAAAGTGAACGTGGGCGTAAGCTTTAATCGTGGGTTCCGACGGGGAGAATATTTGTCTGGAACGGAAAATTAAGGAGGCAACATCGCCCATCTATAACAAAGTGGGTCACACATGTAGATTTCAAGGAGTGCATTTACACATATGACAAGGAATACGAAACGCTCTTATAGAGGTATATGACAAATAAATTGGACAGAAGGGTCGTTGATGTGAAAGACTACCCATGAAATTGAGCGCGGCGTAAAACACACAAGAATCAACATTCAAATTCCATATATTTGAAAACAGGTTAACGTTTTGTTTTCTTTGTTATCTTTTCTTTTTTGGTTTGTAGATTGTGTTAACGGTATGCTTTATGGGATTTGTTGTCCGTAAAGCACGAGAAGAACTCGCCAGAACAGTTAATTCAAAAAATTCTCTACCTGACAGTGCTCAAAATCGACTCGTTTCTCATTTGGAAGTTTGATTCTGGAGTGGTTGATTTCACTTCTATGCAAGGTTTAGTGGGGTAGGATGTGGGTGGGTGGGGTACCTGGACAGTTTACCTGGATGAAACCCCAAACCAACGACAGGTACCTGGCAACCATCCATATACTCGTGTTCATAAACACATGAGACGATGGAGTGCAAGCGTACTTAAGTTTTTTTTCTTTTAACTTTTCTTTTAAGTGGGATTCGAACCCTCTAACTGACATATATATGATACATAGAATTAAAAACAACCCACAAAACTATTTACGTTTGCATATATTTAATTCAGTAAAGAAAAAAATTGTTATTTTACTAAATGTGCGAGTGAATTTATGGACTAAGTTTTATTTAATTTTACGGTCAGTAGAAAATAATTTATTGTGTTATTATTATAGAAACCTTTCATGCCCGATTTGATTGATGTTTTTCGCCGCACCCAAGATTATTTCACTTTTATGACAGTTAACACTCGGGTCGAAAAAGAGAGGTTGCAGGGTCGTATGGCAGCAAGAGAAGTGTAGGGGTTTCCTCCTGGCACAGAGCCAATCTGACTCAAGTCGTGATGCTCACTGAAAAGGCCTTTTCGGAAAGAAAATCGACTTTAATCAGATTGGCACAGAGCCCGCTTCTCTTCATTACTAATAACCTGGCAACGCCCCCATGTATATATGTGCAATAATAGTTGAGTGTGGGGTAAAACATCAATCAATAAACCAAGAATGGCAGTAGTCGACAGGCCCGTCATTCCGCCGTTTGCTATGTTGAGTGGATTGAAGTTATTGTGATACGTCCGCACGGGCTTCTTCCGCAGTATTGAAGAAGCCCGTGCGGGCGTATCAGACTAACTTCAATCCACTCAACATATTGTGGTCTACGTTTGCTTCTGTTGTATAACCAGGGGACATGTCCATTTGTTACGCTGTTTATACGACCGGCCATTTTCCGAAAAAGACTTGGTCGTCTTCATCCGGATTGTAGGCCTATATATAACAGCAGAAGTCTATGAATGTTCATAGACTTCTGATAACAGTGATAAAAGCTTATAACATACTGTAAATAAAACAGATATTTATATTTGAATCGTGTTTTCTTTGTTTATCCCTGGAATAGCGTAGATTTTAGTTAATTTCAAGAAATAACATATTTATCCTTTTCACAATTTACGTTTGGATAATTCCGAAAAAGCCATAGGCCCACTTTGAAGGTTTCCGAGATTTTCTGAAAGGGAGACAATCTAATGTAAATATACATTATCTCACTGATGTCCCTTTTATCATTATTTGTTTGATCACTTATTCGCCAAATATAAGGAACTGTGTGTACAGAAGAATATGAAAGTTGAATAGAATTTAATAAATGAATTAAATAATTATTTGGCGGAATTGAAAGCCAAACGGCTTGTTCTATCGCGAGTAACTTAAATAATGGAAAAACAATCTTTGCCGCAAGAACAACAAACTTTTCAAGTTTCAAAGTTATACGACAAAGTGTTCTCGGGTTATGGAGAGGATACCTAATCCATTGAGGTAAATTGGCTGTGCACCTGGCGTAAGATTCCCAAAATCCTAGAAAGCAATCCACTGCGTCCTTTCCATGAACTCAACACAAAGTCCAAGTTTCAAAGTTATACGACTAAGTTATGGATCGGACATCAAATTCATAGACTCGGAATAAGATAAATTGGCGGCAGCTTCTTTGGTTGAAATTCGCAAACTCCTAACAAGCAATCCCATTCGTCCTTTCCAGGAGTTCAACACACTATACAAGTCTCAAAGTGAAGCCACAAAGGGTCATCAAGTCTTTGAGCGGACAGACAGCCCTGTCGAACGATGCTATCGCTATATTCCCCACGAATTTGTTTTGTGTCTTTCAGAAAATGACTGTACCAAAATTATCAGTATTTTTTGGATAACACTTTCTTGAAAAATGACAAAATTGTATTTATTTATTTTGGATGTTGTCTGGACCAGGAATGCAGCCTGTGTGACTGGGTTAGGTACCTTAGCCTTTCTGAACCAATGCAAGGAGATTCGTTGATTGGTGTTATACGTCGCTCTCAAGATTACTTCACTCATACACTACTTTTATTTTACTTTGATATATCTTTCTCCATACATATACTAGTGTTCGGTAACATTTGACTTTTTTATGACGTCAGCTCGATTGACGTTTTGGTTGCACTACGTCAGAACTGAGCGTCACATTCAAATGACAACACCAGTGACAGGTAATTTGTGGAATTCCCATGTTACTCTTGGGGGCTGTTTCTCAACACATTTACGCCCGTCGTAACTTTGCGCCTGGTCGTAACGTAATGTTGAAGGTATATGTTGCCATAACGTGACGACCAGGGCCTAGTTTCACAAAGCCATCTTAGCTTAAGGTGATCTTAATTACTAATGGCAACCTATACCTTTAGCATTGGTTGCCATGGTAGTTAAGATAACACTTAGCTAAGATCGCTTTGTGAAACTAGGCCCTGGCGCAAAGTTACGTCGGTGTCGAGAAACAGTCCCCAGCTCCTTATTGACAAGTATACCCCTCCACCAACCCTAAGGGAGATCCAGTTTAAAACTTGCTCAGAATTTATTTAAATTTTTGTTTGGACTGAGTGGGAATCCAACCCACTATCCATGTATGGAAGGCTTGACTGAGACAAGTATCGCTTTACCGACACAAAGGCCCCTTCCATTGCTGGAATATCTTTCAGAGTGAATCTCAAAGCCACAGGACCTTTGGATGAGCTGGACCAAACACATCAACAATGCCAAGAAAACTTTATCAGATAAATCACGTTTTAAAGAGACACTTATGGTCAGTTAATCAAACTGCACTTTGAAAAACCAGACTCCTTTCTCAAATGGCCCATGTTTCAAGGCCTAACATCCATTAGCGAAGCTTTGCAAAAATAACCAATATATATAACAATGATACACAACAACCTGTATATACCATTTATCCCATATACCGTTCTACCCTTCAGCCCCACCCGTGTGAGTAAAATAAACCATAGTCGCTTGGGAGTTGTAAATTTTCTACCCCAATAGCGAGACATGTAAAGGTCAACTGTTCTGACACCACCATTAGCAATGTACATTTCTAAACATAAAAATAACAGCTTTATTGCCAAAATTCAGAAAACTTTTTATAAATAGGTTTAAAATTTTTTAGTGGTATCTTTGTATTCTCCGTCGGGCGAGTCGTAGTTTGTTATGGGAGGGGTAAAAACTGGCCCTTCTATCTGCACAGGGATCAACCCCTCATCAATCTGCGTATAAAACAAAAATGTGATACCATGACCTGAATGTCGACGGGAATCCAAGATTGATTGATTGATTGTTTGGTGTTTTACGCCGCGCTCAAGATTATTGGCACCCATCTCACATAGGGGAATCCAAGAGGTGATCCCTGCAAAGATTCAACTACCACTGCTGTGTGCTTTCTCTCGTTCGCCCTGTGAAGAATGGTTGCTAGATACTTGCCAACGCACCCAAAGGTTGGGGGCGGGTGGCGGTCTTCTCCGACCAATAGCACAGTTATCTCAGCGAATGTCTCCATATAAGTGAAATAACCTTGAGTGTGAAGTAAAACATTCATCCAGTCTGCACGAGGACATTTGGGCAGGAGAAATGACGCTAATAAAGTAGGGTAAAAGATTCACGGGAATTTAAACTCAGATTTACCATTTCCCAAATGAAGGTGTCTGTGGACCGTCTCAGCATAAAATTTATCCAGGATGAGTGAAACACATGAGCAGCTACATAAGTATTTAACTCATTGATAAATAATGTGCACCACACTCCAGACTATTTCTCTTATATTACAAAGTTTAGTAGGGGAGGAAGTGAAACAAAGATTCAAGGGAAAAATCATTCAGTGTAACAGATGCAATAAGAGGCTATACCATCTTCTCGAGCCAAGTGAAAACTTTCATGGAACCGATTCTGTGTTTAACCTAGGCGGAATACTCCACTCCAATCCGTAAATCGTACCACGCCTTTTGATTGGATGCGAGTGAAACTTCTCGCAGCTAATTAAAACCTGGGGTATTTACACTCTTCCACTAGCTGAGAAATAACGTAATGGCGGCTGTATACACCTTGTACTTTACCTTTAGAGTGCTGATTAGCCAAGACTCTGTAAATAAGGGTAGGACAGACAACTCTTACATTCCCACCAGTGGGCGCTGTTTGATTTACGGGTTGAAGTGGAGTAGTCCGTCAAGATAAAACACTGAATGTGGACATGAAGATTTTAACTTGGCTTGCGAAGATGGGGTAGGACAGACAACTCTTACATTCCCACCAGTAGGCGCTGTTCGATTTACGGGTTGGAGGGCAGAATTCTGCCAAGGTAAAACACAGAATTTGTTCCATGAAGATATTAACTTGGCTCGAGACGATGAGGCTATACAATGTGGGATGGTTGCCAGTTACCACTGGAAGGTTGTGGGTTTCCCCTGGGCATAGAGCCCGGTTTCCTCCCACAATAAAACTGGCAACGCCGCCATATAGTGTACCTGAATTGCCTGTTGATAGAGATCTTCTGACTCAGCTCTCAACTCCTGTAAGGCTTTTTCTTGAGACAGTGTTAATCTATTCAGGGCTTCAGACTCCCGGGCAAACTGCATGGCTTTGTAACGATTCCAGGATTTCTGTAAAAGGGCTCTACGTTCAGACTCTTCAAATGTTAACACGCTTCTCTCCCTTGTTCTTGAACTGAAAGATTTAATTCCTTGTTAACAGTTTAATAAACTGTTGAATGAGTGAGTGATTTGGGTTTTACGTCCTGCTCAACAGTATAATAAACTGTTGAAGCGCACATAATTATATGACTTCTATGATGGTATGGTCTGGTTTTTATGGGATAGGATTCGGGTCCCATGTTAAAACCAACTTTCAGGTGGCCGTTTCACGAAGCCGTCGCAAAGTGCGATCAATCGCAGTTGCCATGACGTATCTCTTCACTATGGTATCCATTGGCAACTACGCCTCGTTTGCGATGTGACTGCTTGGTGAAACGAGCCCCAGTTCAACCAAACTGTGATCAATTTTGTGTTAGATTCTGATTCTATATTTGTCAAAAGCTTTAAAGGGGTCTGATATATTGTCTGATATATTACCTTTTTGTCTTGATCACATAATGTAGAAATAAACTAAAAGACATCGGCACTGAATATAAGTACCGCTGTCACAACTCACTACATAAGGCTTGACCCATGTACGACCTCTGTTTACATTAATCCAAAAACATCTGTCAGACAGTAAACAGAGTACCACAAAATTCGAATTAATTGCTCGTTAATGGTACATTTTTTGCTGAAAATCGACCTACACCTGTATCACCTTTCGTCCAAAGTCAATCAAATCATATTTAGCAGAAGTTTTAGCAAAAATGTAAACAATTCTAAACAAACGGTCCCTATAAGGATTTAGCAACCATCCTGGAATTGAAATGCAGAGCACATAAAGAGCCACCCTCAGGGCAATACCACAACAATTCAAATAATTTTGATTTCAAAAATTATAATTAATTTACTGTGCATGTTATTACCTGAAATTAAACAACTCAGGATGATATCAACATCCCATGTTAGTTTCAATGATAGTTTATAAGGACTGGGTTGTTGAAAAAGTGTGGGTTTTTTCCTTGAGAAAGGTTGAAATTCTGCAGAATTACAGTAGAAATCGTGAGGGCATCGTCTGCAAAAACAAATTCAGCAGAACTCGGCCGATATGGCTTCAACAATGTATCAACTGCCTATAGGGCAGATATGAGCTTGATACGTCTTTGGAAAAGAGCTGTCCAAGAAGGTACATGGATTGATTGATTGTTTGGTGTTTTACGCCGCACTCAAGATTATTTCACTTATATGGCGGCATTGCCAGTTTTATTGTGGGAGGAAACCGGGCTCTATGCCCGGAGGAAACACACGACCTTCCGTTGGTAACTGGCAACCATCCCACATAGGTCGTTCGAGTGAAAACCCAGTCAGAAAATTTTCCAATTTTTTTGGACTGAGTGGAATTCGAACCCGCGACCCATGGTGGAAGGCTGTTCGGATTGAGTGTCCAACGCTCTACCTACTGAGTCACGGAGGCCCCCAGAAGGTGCATGGAGCATCCTGGTAAATTCATAGTGGCTAACTATGGACCATTCAAAGCTTTACGGCCTCTCAAAATGATGTCAGTTAAGTGACAAACAGTAGACTAAAGTTACGTTCTGTAATCTAAAGATTTAATCGATAATTACTCACTCCAGCTCCTTCCTCAGTTTTATATCCCCGGAAATTTCATCAACTGGTTTTAATTTCCGGCCAAATTTCTCAAGACGTCTGATTTGCTTCTCGAGTTTCTTTTTCCTTTTAAGTTCTTTTTGATTCAAAACAGCTGGGTCAATTTTTCTCTTCTTCTTCATGGGTGAACTCCTGTAACAAAACATTCGGGAAACCAATAATCAGGCCAGTTGATTGATTGATTGATTGTTCAGGCCAACATTTTTAGCCTTGGCTGCTTTTCATTTTCTTCAGACTTCTTGAAAAAGCTAAACTTGACTAAAATGATCTTAAAATTAAAGGGTTCCCAAGAGGTGAAATTTCAGTCCTGATTATTATTTCATACAACAACTATTTCAACTTTCTACAAGGATAAACTAGATTGATTGATTGATTGATTGATAGATTGTTTACGAACCACTCATTTCACTATTATGGTGGTGTTGCCTGGCTTGGAGAGGTAAATAAAAAACATGCTCCAACTTGAAAGAAAGAGCATTGAAAGAACAAGTTGGGTTAATATATGATATTTCTACACTGTACTTGATAATAATGCTTTACATGCCAGATAAAATTGATAAATTGATGTATTAGGCCACACTCAAGATTACTTTCCTTATATGGTGGCGTTTCTACGCTTAATGAGGGTGGAAAACAGGCTCTTTGCCCAGGAAAAACCCTTAAACTGGGTAAGTACCTGGCAACAGTTCCTCATGAAAATCCCACTCAGGCACTGGATGGGATTCCACCCATAGGAAGAAAGCTTGTGTTAGCTCGAGAGGCAAATGCTAGACTACCGAACCAGCCACCAAGGCCCCCTTGTTGTATAAAAACCATTGTGTTTAAAGATATATTCACTTATTTCAACAAAAAGTTCAATTCCGGTGTGAACTTATGGCTTGACTCACCACAAAATGGAAGTTGCTTGAAAACATAATGGGCCATGATGTGTTTGGAAAGTCCTTGCAGAGTTCAGTGTGATGACCCTTGATATTGTTAACCTAAATAAAAAAAAACAAGAACATCTATTAGCTTCTACAAAAGTAATTTTAAGTTTGACTGATGTTTTACACTGCACTCACGATTATTTCACTTATATGGTCTTGTTTCCAGGTTAAGTGCGAGAGGAAACCTGGCTCTTTGCCTGGAGGAAACCTCGAACCTCACCAAGTACCTGGCAACTCTCCAACAACCGGCGATCTAGTGATAATACCACTCAGAAATTTAAAAAATGGTATTTGATCGGAGTTTGAGATTTGAACTGGCACCGCACGGATGGGAGGCTTTTTTGTCGGACTGGGGGACTATTACTCTAACCGCCTGAGCTACGAGGCCCCTGCTTAATTTTAAGAACCCAAAGTCAGGTGAATTAGGCGGAAATTGTCGGAAGAACTGGGAACGACATCTACCAGAAATGGTACGGCAAAGGTCAACTGAGGTCAATCAGAAGAGTGACAGGAAGTTCCATATTAGTGCTGCACTCCTCCAGTTCTTCAACAATTTCCGCCTAACTTGGGCATGGATTTACGCCTCGTGGTCATTTTTGGAAACTACAGAGCGTGCACTACACATGGATAGGTGAAGCATGTGAGTAGATATATCGGTTTATTTTAAAACACATGCTTAAAATAGCGCAATTTGTTTTAGACTTTTAAGAAATAAATTTCACCGGCTGTGGCGCACGCGGCGAGTCGACTTTAAAGGTAGTTTAGCCATTAACAACAAGCTTGGGACATGCACTGTTGTCGTAGAACTCGATAGTTCGGCGAAAACGCGAATGGTGGCAGATAGAGAGGAAATTGTCATTTGTCCGTCAATCGATGGACAACCCGTCGATCAGCGACTTTCCCCAACCTGCATGTACTGAGTCAAGTCGTCCATGACATATAACTAACGTGGGTCGCTCAGTGATGGTCTATCAACATTGCGGTCCCCCGTGAAACTTAGAGTTAGCCTATTGTGTCCCAACTGACCCTTTTTTTATTACCTGCTATTCTTTACCCTTACCCCTGACAATAAAGCTACATACCGGAGAGCTATGTTGTTGTTGTAAAATAACTTTAAATTTTCTATTTTTTATTGACAGTTGAAACTCCCCTAAATACTGCAGAAATCTATCGCATGTTTATGGTCAAGAAATATTTTATTCTAAGCAAATCAAGATAAAACACATCGTAAGCTAAAAAATCAAGAAAAACCTTGAGAGTTGGTTGACAGCGGTCTGCAAGAGGGCTGACATGTTGGATTCCAAAAATAACTAGGTCAAAATTAGGATCAATATTTTTTACGGGGCTCAGTAGAGAAACTCTTTCATAATTTAATATAAAAATCATCCTAAATTTGATTGATAAATCTGTTTAAGGAAAAGTGATATATTTAAATGCGTTTATCGTACAAGTTATGGGCATTTTGCGAAGTTTGTTCATTTTTCTAATTTCGTATCTATGCCTGGTTTGTATTTTAGTTGAGAAGGTCAGAGTTTACGAGTATTCGCGCCAAAGCACAAAAGTACGGGAAAGATTGATTGTAGTACTGCGATACGTTAATTGGTAAATGAGAGTTTGCAAAGTCTTCGTTTACATTTGATGATAACTCATCAATTAAAACAGAATGGTTCTCCAAAACAGTGGGAGGTACAAATCTGAGCGAGAAACTGGCGATGGGTGAGATTTAATTATATTTCTAAATTTTATGATAATTTGATATTGATTATTGTTTTCCAACAAAGTCAAAGGTTCCGCATTTGGCACTGGGCTTTACCTTAGTTTAACCAGGTTTGGGAAAGTCGCCGATCGGTGGGTAACGTTTGGACACCCTAGCTAGGCTAGACTAGACAACTGGAAACCAATCACACCTTCTAAAGTTATTTGGAAATATTGAGTGAATGTACAATTTGTTTTGTTTATTGATTAATTTTCAAAATGATTGAATGCCATCTATCTCATATACGAGAATCAACCCTGCATAGCTGCCCCTGAACTCTTTAATTAAATTTATAAGCATTGTGATTGTTAGTAGATTTCATGCTTTAAAAACGACCTTGTTAGAAGATGTGTAAATAAAGTGTCCTCGTCAATCGAAGAGTTTATGGTGGCTAAAAACAGAAAAAAAATTAAACACGGAGGACTTCCATCATCATGGAGACTCAATCAGGCCAACGTCAGGTGATAGACGGTCCACGTCTATCAACAAATTAATGGACGAAAATGTCATACAGAATGTCAATGAAATTATTCTGTGGGTTTCGACTGAACATAACCACACAAAGTATCCCATAGCCTGACAAGACTGGCAAAAATTGTCTTTTTGAATGACCACTAGGCGTAAACCCATGACCTAGTAAGAGTAAAATTGTTGAAGAACTGGAAGCAACCAACATTGGATTTCCTATCCCTCTTCTGATTGACCTCTGTTGACCTTTGCTCTTCAATGTTCGAAAGCATGTCAGTAGATGTTTGCGTCTATTTCCAATGGCGCAATTTGTTTTCAGAAACAGCTTAGAATTAACTTAGAAGATACAACTAGCCATTCGCAACAAGCTTAGAACATACATGTACACTGTTGTCGTAGAAGTTGATAGTTAAGCGCAAGAGAAAGCAGAAAGAGAGGAAATTGTCATTTTTTTTCCAAATGTTACCCACCCATCGTCGGGGTTTTTTCTCTGACATTCGGGGGTGTAGCAGCTGTTTACCCACCACTGATCGGTAGACAGCTCGTCGCTCGGCGACCTATTACTCAGGTAAAATTATATTAATATCCTAGTCAAGAACAGCTATAATTAATAGGTATAAACAGGTAAAATAGCTGTTTCAGCTACTTTCTCTAACTGATTTTCATGAAAAATCTGAAAATTCCTAATACATTTTTTGTTAAACTTTGTTGTGTTAAATTCAAACAAACAATATTTTATTTACAATGAAATTAGATTTTAACAATTATATTCACAGGAAAGAGGAGCAGACGGATAAACGACTGCAGCGTTCCTTGAAAACAGATCAGGTGGACAGTAGGTTTGGGTTTGATCGCTACACTGACCCACAAGAACGGACAGGATGGCTTATCAACATGCATACGGTTAGTTTAAAACTTACAAATCACTGGCCAAGAATTTATGAGAGGTCGGTGACCTTTCCTCTTTGCCCCCATTTTTCTATCTGTACCAATTTTGATATATCCGTAAGTCTAAGTTTACCTGGAAAATGGGTCCCCCAAATCATCCTTCATTTAAGGATTCAAATCATGACTTCAATCACCCTTAACCCATCCACCAAAAATTAGTTTTTTGATTTTATGTACAGCACTAGTGGGAAGCAAGCCTCTATTGTTGTTTTTTCGTATTTACATGTATGAGAAGTATGTGGATGGCCTGATAAATGCAACTGTGAGAGCCATTATAATGCCTCACTGAACACATACTCATTTTTTTTTCTTACTAATCAAACTACTTTCAAAAGTAAGGGTTCAGTCTAAGAAGCCGCCTGTTGTTAAATCTCATTATCCAATCATAGTCTGTGTCTTTTTGAAGGTTAAAAAAGCTGCTTATTATTTGATTGATTGATTGATGTTTTATGCCTCAGTCAAGACTATTTCCCTGAGAAAACCCCCGACCTTCGTCGAGTACCTGGCAACTCGTCCAGATACGGCAACCAAGTGAAAAATCCACGAGAAATTTTTATGTGGTCTGAAATGAATGTGATTGTAGCCTGTGCCGCATCAATTGAAGGTCAGTGTGGGACTGAGGGAGGATCACTCTAACCCACTGGACCTTATTGATTGAATGTGACTATCAAGTCAATCAATGTCATTGGATGTTGTCCTATATTTATCAGGCTGATATACTTGATGAAGATAAAAGGTTGGTCAGTGCTGTGGATTTCTATTTTATAGAAGACGATGGAGGCAGATTTAAGGTAAGCCGACCGTGAGAGAAGGAGGGGAAGGGGGGGGGCAGAATGTTGAAATTAGTGGCTATTTTTCTCAAGACGTATAATTCAGAAGCTTTTTAGTGCTTCTAGTCTCGAAAATGTACGATAAAGTATTGTTTTGAACTAACTTTGGCTTAGAATGAACGAATGGTCGCCCCGGTTATTTAAATTTTGTTTACATTTCGAACACGTTTTCGGTTCGTACAGGCCACATTCTGTATGGATTTTCCTCATTCATACGCCAATCATTTAGTTTTTCGATGGTCTTCAAAGCCTCCTACTGTCGTTACAATCAGAAATTATGAAAAAAGTGTGAAATTTGGCAGCTCATGCCACTTTAAGTTCAATTTTACAGATAAGCTTTGGATAAGTTACATGAATAAAAAAATTGAATTTGGATTAAATCCTGAATTGGATTATAGAGGTTTACGAGTATTTATACGTCATTACTTATAAGAGAAGAACATATGGTATCTGTCTTCACAAATTAACTTCATACTTTCACGATTTTCTACACTTAGGTTTCGTTGCCGTTTAAACCCTACTTCTATGTTGCGACGAAAAAAGATTGTGAGAGAGAAGTGGCTTCCTTTCTCAGCAAGAAGTTCTCAGGGAAAATAGCCAAAGTGGAAACAATAGCCAAAGAGGACTTAGATTTGGTAGGTTACAGCATTTGTTCCCACGCTTGAAGGTTTGTGTGTGTGTGTGTGTGGAGGGGGGGTGGAGTAAACAGTAGGTTATATTGCTATTTCTTTGTCTAAATCGGACGGTTCGGACCACATATTGCCCGCTTCTGAGCGGGCAGCCAACTCCCAGCTTTTTGATTGCAATGAACCCAGACTCCAAAATACGGGCCGTCAGTATAAAAAAATAGTAATTTTGGAGACAGAAACTCGGACTACCCACATATGAGTATAAAGGTCTAAATGATATACCTATTTTTAACACAATTAGAAAGTTGTCTCCGTGGTTTTTTTAGACAAGAAGATTTTTCCTGTGCCTGTGTGTTTTAGTGTTCTTAAATATGAGTGAAAACATCTTATGGCTCTTTCAATTGATGCACAGACACCACTTTGGATAAAGCCATGTCTTGGTGTAAGCTTAACATGTCTGCTTGTGTGACTGATCTGTGTTAAACAAGGGAGATAATTCCATCCATGATTATTTTCAGCCAAATCACCTGGTTGGATTAAAGATGAACTACTTGAAGCTGTCTTTCTTTAGCATGGATGAATTGATGAAGGTCAGACGGGAAATCTTACCTGCTGTGCGGAAAAACAAAGAACGTGAAAAGTCTGCGGCATCATATACTGCCATGTTAAGCAGGTAAAGAGTTTAATTAAAGTGGCATGAGCTGCCGAAATTCACACTTTTTTCATAATTTCTGATCGTCACGACAGTAAGAGGTTTTCAAGGCCATCGAAAAACTAAATGATTAGCGTTGGAATGAGAAAAATCCATACAGTATGTGACCTGTACGAACCGAAAATGTGTTCGAAAAGTAAACAAAATATAAATAACCGGGACGACCATTCATTCATTCATTCTAAGCCAAAGTTAGTTCAAAACAACAATTTATCGTACATTCTCGAGACCAGAAGCACTAAAAAGCTTCTGTACGAACCGAAAATGTGTTCGAAAAGTAAACAAAATTTAAATAACCGGGACGACCATTCATTCATTCATTCTAAGCCAAAGTTAGTTCAAAACAACAATTTATCGTACATTCTCGAGACCAGAAGCACTAAAAAGCTTCTGAATTATACGTCTTGGGAAAAATAGCCGATAATTTCAACATTCTGTTTCAACGTCAAAATATCAACATTTTGGCAGCTCATGCCACTTTAAGTAATTTTCTTCAATATTTTGTCATCTTCATGACTCCTGGCGGGGCTGATTTTCCAAAATCGTAACTTTTTGACTAGTCGTATCGTAATGCTGAAGGTATATGTTGTCATGACAGTAACATTAGACTTATGCTTGGCATAATTTTTTGGAAAACAGCACCCTGTTGTACTATGTCAGACTTATTAACAGTAACAAGAAAATGTGATTTTTGTTTGTAAACATGTCAGCCTAGAACAGCATTGGATTCTCAATCGAATAGCCGTCTGTCTCTGGACTTCTGGTTCAAAAATAATTATTGCCAGGTACCAGTTTCTTAATGCACTGGCGAAATAACCTTGATTATGGTTTATAACACCAACTAATTAATGAAAACTTTATTTTTAAAAAGAATTCAACCCTATAGATATGATTTCAGTTTCATAGGGGGACATAATCTTGTCACCAGATTTGGGAATATCTCAAGCATAGAGCTTGGTATCTTTCCAAAAAGCCCAGCTCTACTGGTTGAAAGTTAAATAATTTTATTTAAAACAATTCAACCCTATAGATATGATTTCAGTTTCACAGGGGGACATAATCTTGTCACTCTGATTTTCAGTCACCTAACAGGAGAGGCTCAGGGTGGTGTGTCGAAGAGAATCTCTGATCAAATGGATAACATTACAGATATCAGGTATATTTCATACATGTTTCCGTCATAACGAGCTTGTCTTTAAAAAGTCCTTACCAAAAAGAAAACTGATGTTTATGTGGTGCAGGCGGCCTCAATGGCTCGGTAGGTTGATTTCCGAACACTCGGTTTGAAAAAAAAAACGACCTTAATAAGTATGTACCTTTGTATCTTTGAAAAAAGCCTATAACTACTGGCAGGATCAACCAGGTACGGTAAGAATTCCGCTAATTCAAGGACGAGCAATGTGAAGATAACAAATTATTAGACTGCTTTCTGCTATGTTTGGTCTAAAACAACAACAATAAACAACAATAGCGATTGCTCGATAGGATTATCCGTCGCTCCATGCAGGAGGTAAGACACCCAACGAAAAGTCTCAAACTTTTAGAGTGCTTTTCTTAAAGGGGCATGAGCTGCCGAAATTCACACTTTTTTCATAATTTCTAATCGTCACGACAGTAAGAGACTTTGAAGGCCATCGGAAAACTAAATGATTGGCGTTGGAATGAGGAAAATCCATACAGTATGTGCCCTGTACGAACCGAAAACGTGTTCGAAAAGTAGCAAAATTTAAATAACCGGGACGACCATTCATTCATTCTAAGTCAAAGTTAGTTCAAAACAATACTTTATCGTACATTTTTTAGAATAGAAGTACTAAAAAGCTTCTGAATTATACGTCTTGAGAAAAATAGCCGATAATTTCAACATTCTGTGTTTACGTCAAAATATCAACATTTTGGCAGCTCATGCCCCTTTAATGTTTTGAGTACTTGAATTAGCGTAATTCTTACATTATAACCAATCAAACACAGAAGCACCAGGCTAGAGCCCAGTTTACTCAATTGAATATAGTTTTATGTTTTTTGTTTTGGGAACACTCTGTCTGCTAGCCCGCTTTATCGAACTAGTTAACGAGAGTTACGAAATGGACATAATTAAAATAGCCGGGTTGCATGAGTACCTTGTGTTTTGATATTTGTTGTTTATAAAATCACCTAAGTGTATATCTCCAAGACAAGTATCAGCAGAAAGCTCTTTATTCTTAACTCTTTACAGAAATAAAGTCTCTTAAGAATTCCTACCAGATTACGTGTTATCCGGTGACCTTTTTAGTGCAGTTCCATTTGACCTATTTTGCTCCATGACATCAGGTGTTAACGTCATGTTAGAACAAAAAACACTCAGTCACATACTTAATGCAGCAGCGTTGAGAGGGAATGTGGGGAATTTCTACGAGACTTACGCTCCCTAATAGCTCATTCCAGGGTTCGCACTCTACCTTGAAAACCTTGAAAAGCCTTGAAAATGGAAAAAATAAATTCAAGGCCTTGAATTACCTTGAAAAATAAAAAAGTACATTGAATTTAGTATCAAAGGTCTTGAAGAAAAATCAAGTGTGTCGGTTTTAATTTAAGGTAACGGTATGGCTGCCGCTGATCAGCTTGAAAGCAGAACTTCGGGTTAGATTCACCCTTGAGACTGAGTGAGCGTTGTTCATCGGACATTATGAAACTGAAACCACTCACTTAAGATTCGGCTAACTCTTTTTGACTTCCCTTGAATTCTGCTAAAAAAAACTATCCAAGAACTTTGTGAGTGGTTTCATTTGAACACAGTGAGTTCTGTTGAAAAAGACCACTTTAAAAGTAGGCCCTATTGAAATTTTGGCATGAAATAAACTATCACAAAAACGGACATGATGTTACAACAACAACATGGACATCAAATACATAGTTGTCATCATAAAAGTTTAATTTTAATAGAGAAAACTCCATACCAATATCAAACATTATTAATAGTTACATGTATGTGAAATTAGCATCAATTTAAAATGTATTTGAATCTAGTGACTCAATTTGTTTATCCCTTAGGCCATTCATAAAAGTAATTTCGTTTCATGTAACTGTAAGTCTAACAAAATGTTTTTTGAGGTAGTATATGGTTTCTTTTTTTGTGGAGCTTATTTTGTTAAATCTCTTGAGGCCCATTAGGTTTCATCAGGTTGATGGCTGCAGCCCAGTTGGAGAAAGATTTCTTGGATTATTTTCGTTATTTTTTTTTCAATAAACTGAGAGATGTAGGCCTAGGTCTATGTTTTTGTGTAGCATACACCCTAGCTTTTGGAGAAAAAAAAACAGACTGTTGAGCTATAAAATTTTATGTATAATTTATAAAACAATTAGTAAATACACATTTTTAGATTTTTTTTTATTTTAGATATAATTAACTAAAACTGAAGTTTCTGCTTGATGTTTTTATAAAGGGAAAACATTATCAAAATCCAACACAGCTGTTGTGTATGCATGTTAAACAGAGAGCTTTATATACTTAGATTCTCGCAAATCTTTTCAAATATTAGCCCTGAAGACCCTTTATCAGCATTGGTCTGATCGGTATGGCTTTTGTGTTATCTTGTGTGACTTCGTCAAAACTGGAAATGGCCATTGCATATGATAACATTCCTTTTATTTTGCATGCTTTATATAATTAAAGGTCTGATGTTTCATTGTTACATAGTATTTCACAGCCTCAATAGGTTAGACATACGCAAGTCACAAAGTAAAAAAAATCCGGCAACAGTTTCAGAGCGATCTTTAAAGGCACACTTGCCGCGAAAATCAGGAATATTGTTTACATTAAAAAAGAAAGACCGTATTCTGTATTTTTCCCAGACAATATAAGTTAGGAACTTTCTATTTTTACCAAAATTTAAAAGTTTGGACGTCACTTTGTATTTTTAATTTGAATTTGAAAATTTGAATTGTTACGTACCCGGTACGTAAACAAACCGATCTGCCCCCTATTGGCGATTTTATGTTTCAGTCGAGTGAGTGAACTAACGGCACAGTGTAATTTTACGTAGGCCTATTTATCTGAGAAATACAGACTGACGATCGGTAAACAGCGACTGGAAAACCCTGCTGATGATTGTTTGATTGTAAACCACGGATAAAAAGGCCTGAAAGGAGGGTTATCCAACACGAAAGTTGACCGACACTTATCGTTGTTGTTGTAATCAGGCTTCGATTCTTCGTTTGTTTTTCTCCCCATTTTTACAGTCTAAAGCTAACAAGACATGTTTTATGTGTCCTATGTTTAAGTTTAGTGGTATTAGTCGTAGTAAGCTCATGTAAATTGGTTTTCTTAGCAAATTTAAACAGGCTACGGCGGCAAGTGTGCCTTTAAATAGCGCAGAATCACTACCACTTTTTCTATCAACGCGCAAGTAATGTCGCCTGAGTATGTTTGATTATGTTTGACAAGGCGTGAGAGACTGTAAATTTTACTTGCAAATACCTTGAAAAAGGGTCTTGAAAAGGTCTTGAAAAAATTTCCATCTTTAGAGTACGAACCCTGTCATTCTGTTTCATCTAATTTTGATCTGTATTTGGTAGCTTGTGTCGCGTAAAAAAATGGAAATTAGCTGACTAAATATTTGTAGTTTTATAATTATTCTCCAATAGAATATTTGCTCTCCTATACATTTACCTGTATTCCCTGGTTCTTATATTATCCCTTGATTGATGTTTTTCGCTACACTCAAGATTATTTCACTTATATGGCGGCGTTTCCAGGTTTAGTGGGGGGAAGAAACCGGGCTCTTTGCTCGGAGGAAACCCCTGACTTCGGCGAGTACCTAGCAACTCTACCACATATTGCGACCGAGTTAAAAATCCACTGAAATTTTTTTTTTATCCCTTGTAACATAAAACTCCAGATACAATTAAAAAAACTTTTTACTTTCATCAGAGAATATGATGTTCCTTACCATGTACGAGTATCTATCGACTTGAAGATCTTCGTTGGGTTGTGGTATGCCATCAAAGGTCGAGGGACTTCAGCTCCAGAAATACGGAGAAGGGATGACCTTGTTGACAGACCTGTAAGAAAGAAAAAAAATTACCATCACTTTTAAAACAATTATTTTATTTTTTATTGGGTGGTGGTGGGGGGGGGGGGGGGGGGGGGGGGCTGTATTTAGCTGTATTTAGATATAGCTAATGTTGAATAGTTGCCAGGGGTTTCCTCCTGGCAAAGGTTCTGGTTTCTTCTTTTGCTAAACTAAAAGTGAAATAATCTTTAGTATATCGTATCAATTAATCCTATTGGGCAGAATAAAAATTATTTATGTATTGACCAAAAAAACAAGAATATTTTTTGTTAATTTAAAATCCATGATTGCAGGTGCAGAAAGTTTTTTTTGGTGTCATTCAATTCAGATGTTCAGTTTGTTCTGTTACTCAATACCGCAAGGGTAGAAAATCTCATAATATGGATAGCTTTTGATACTTTGCGGTTGGAAATTATTTAGCGTTCGGAAGTGAATTGTAATTTTATTTTGTCAATAAACAGGATCCTGTTGTGCTGGCGTTTGACATCGAGACGACCAAACTACCGCTGAAATTCCCTGATGCTCAGACGGATCAGATAATGATGATCTCTTACATGATAGATGCTCAGGTAAGGCTCAGTTAATGCTCAGCTGATTGTAAACCATCTATAAAAATCCCACCAATCTGAGGTCTGTTGTTCAAAAGTGTATTTGGCTTAATACCGGTCTAAACGACTTTGCGTAACAAAGAATTAAATTGTGACATTGCAAAGTTATACCAGTATTAAGCCTAATACACTTTTGAACAACCGGTCCCAGGGGCTAATAAACACTTATCCAACTAAAATACCTATTGGATGAATGAAAGAAGTCCCTAGTGACATTGTAGAAGAGATAGAAGAGCGCATGTCATGTCATCTGCACAGGACAACTATAGGTGTGCAGTCATGCGTGACAGTTCTAAGGGTTTGACTAAATGGTCACTTCAAACAATTTCCCAGGACCCTCTTCCATACCATAATTTTTCCAGTGACCTCATTAAGCTTTCAGACTATTGTTAAAGTGAGCAGATAAAATACAAGTTTTTATTCATAAAATTCGCTTATCAAGAAAAAATGACGTTTTTGAAGCCCATGAGAATTCATAGGAATAACCTGAAATACGGTAAGAATTCTGCTAATTCAAGTACTCAAAACATTACGAAAAGCACTCTAAAAGTTTGAGACTTTGCGGAATTCTTACCGTAGTATCCATTGAGCGTCTGGCCTAGGCCAACCATATTGGTTTAAGTAAATTAATCAAAATAGAAATATACTGGATTATTTTAGGTCTAGGTTACTTTGAAAATTACCACAATCTACATTTTCCAGAAGGAGAAAAAACTTAATTTGCTCTTTAGGAAAATAGCCCAAACTCAATTTTATTTTGAACGAAAAGTATCAACATTTTGACAACAGTCATACAAGTAAAGTTTACAGGCTCTATTTGATGACAAAAGTATTTGTCCAACTGTGTATGTTTTTATTTCAGGGTTATTTGATCACAAACCGTGAGATTGTGTCAGAAGATGTAGAGGATTTTGAGTACACTCCCAGACCAGAGTTTGAGGGCCCCTTTATCATCTTTAACGAACCAGATGAGGTAAGGGCAAAAAAAATAGATCTCTGAATGTTTTGTGTATCATATATTTACAGGGTTTGTTTAAAAGCTAAACAGACAATTTATTCCAAAGTCACCCACAGTGATAAATTTTGCCAGAGCGGTTGCATGACACCCTAAAACCTGCTTTTTTTGCCCAAGATACAAAAATTGGTCAGTTGATCGAGACACAGGAGCTCAGTTCAAAGAGAAATAATCTCAAGCGCTGTCAAGGCCTTCCACCAATGGCTCACTGGTTTGAATCCCACCAAACTCCACCCCTAAATTTAGTGGATTTTCTCCTTATTACTCAATGGGGGAAGGCTTGCCTAACACCATCACAATCAAAGATTTTCTAGAAAAATGAGTTTTTTTCTTTAACAAAACTGATATAATCTTCAGCAAACAATACAAATCATAACAAAGGCTCCAAAATCTCAACATTGGAAAAAACTGGAAGTATTAAAAAAAAAAACATAATATGGAGAAACTTAAATCTTGTTAACTCTAGTTGACCTGTTATTTCGATCTATTTGTTCAAACCATCTTCATTTTATTTTGAACAAATAAACCTAAATATGGAGTCAATGTATGTATGGTTGTCTTCATATTGTGGTATTTTGCACCCTGCTCAGTCTCATTTCTTTTTTTCTCAATATTTTTAGATGGCGTTAATACAACGATTTATTGACCATGTCCTGGAGGTTAAACCACATATTTTCGTCACATACAATGGAGACTTTTTCGATTGGTGAGTTGAATTTTTTATTTCACAATTGTCTTTATTCAACTTCGCCCGAATAATATTCAGAGATTTTTTAACTTGATTTGTATTCTATTGTCTAGCCGTGACCATTGACCTGTCTTTTAGAAAGATTCGCAGGGAGTTGGCAAGTGGAAGCACAAAGTCATGGGTTTCTCCCTCTAATTAACCTGTCAATACTTTCATATAAGTGTGGTCGCGGGTTCGATTCCCACTCAGTCCAAAAAATTGGAAAATTTTCTGACTGTGTTTTCACTCGAACGACCTATGTGGGATGGTTGCCAGTTACCAACGGAAGGTCGTGGGTTTCCTCAGGGCATAGAGCCCGGTTTCCTCCCACAATAAAACTGGCAACGCCGCCATATAAGTGAAATAATCTTGAGCGCGGCGTAAAACACCAAACAATCAATCATATAAGTGCTGTGAGGGAGGACCTTCAACCAAATACCACTATGTACAAATAAACAAAATAGAAAATTTGAGTCAAGGGTTTTCACTCAAACACCCTATGTAGACTAAACTTTGCAACGCAAGGTGTAAAGGAAATCATCTTGAGTGCAGCATAAAACATCAATCATTCGTATAATTTTTTGTAATTTGGAAAACAAAAAAATTATAATCTTGAATCTAGATAGGATTGTTTTACTTTAAGTTTTTAATTAGATTGGTATGCTGTTTAACTTACAGTTCACATCAAGTGACATCCTAAGATAAGAATAATCTTTGTAAAATATATATTTTTTATTGACCCTCCAAATATAATTCCATTACCATGCCTAATATGATACATGTACGTTTTGAACAGGCCTTTTGTGGAGGCACGAGCAGCTTTTCACGGAATTGACTTGTCACAGGAAATCGGCTTTCAGAAAGATTCTCAGGGGGAGTACAAGTCAACAGCCTCGTCCCATATGGACTGTCTGAAGTAAGTGGGTGGTCCAGTGGGTTAAATTGATCATCCCTCAGTCCCACACAGACCTTCAATCAATGTGTCGAGGGTTCGAATCACACTGAGACCAAATATAAATTGAAAAATTTCGGAGTGGATTTTTCACTCGGTCGCCGTATGTGGAAGAGTTGCCATACTCACTGAAGGTCAGGGGTTTCCTACGGGCAATGAGCCCGGTTTCCTCCCCCACTTAACCTGGTAACGCCGCTATATAAGTGAAACAATCTTGAGTGTGACATAAATCATCAATCAATCAATCTTAAGTTAGTAAGACACAGTTATCCTTTCTTCTACCGAATTTAGGTGAAGCGATAAGACAACCAGCACCCAGTACTCTGAGCCAGGGCCGTATTGCCAGGGGTCACAAAACACCAATCAATCAATCATTGGTTTATTTTTCAAAAATTAACAAAAAAAAAACTTATACTTTACTTAAAATTCCATGGTGTGAATAAGTTTTCATGACATTATTTATGATTCAGATGGGTGAAGCGAGACAGTTATTTACCCGTCGGAAGTCAGGGTCTTAAAGCCGTGGCTAAGGTGAGATCTACTCGTATGCTCATTCTGAATAACTTTGCCCTGTTTTGTTTTCTATTGGACGACTAGCCCGATTACCACCACCACTAAACCTGGCAACTCCTGCCAAATAATTGAAGTAATCTTGATTGCGGCATAAAACATCAATCAATAAATCATTGAGTATTTTTAACAGAGATCTTATAATTCATACTTCTTCTGAAAACAAAAAAGCTAAGAATTCCAGATTTTGTTGTGACAAAAGTTACTTAAATTTGGCAGTTCTTGTCATCTTTAATCAGTTTCTTCCATGTAAAAATCATCGCCATATAAGCAAAATAATCTTGAGTGTAGCGTAAATCTCAAATCAATCAATCCTTGTAAATATTTTCTTAATCCTTCTGACAACATCAACGTCAAATATTTTTCAAGATTTCACGGATGAAAACAAAAAGTTGGATTGTAAGGTTAAGAAAGATTATTAGTACCCGTATACTAGTCTTTTTGATATATTTTCACTTGCCTTTATTAGTTTTCACAAAAAACGAAAATGTATCATTTGCAGGCAAAATTACGCTACGACCCAGTAGAACTTGATCCAGAGGAAATGTGTAGAATGGCAAGTGAAGAACCTCAGGTATGATTATCTCCCTTTGTTGTTATTCATTGAAAAATAAGTACATAAAATAACCAATTGAGTATAAAAGTCTAAATGATATGCCCCTTTTTAAAACAATAAGAAACTTGTCTCCATGGCTATTTTAGACAAGAAGATTTTCCCTGTGCCCATGTGTTTTAGTGTTCAAAAATACCTAAAATAACCAATGTAAAATTTATCAACATAAATCTTTCACCTTTTTTTTAACAAAAATTTATTCTTCAATTAAATATTGTTTTTACTCAAATAAAATTGATTTTGATGATCTTTACTTTTTATACCCTCCGGACTTTAAATCAATATTGCTTTCTTAAAACAACGCCCAAAAATGTGTTTATTTCCCTGTTGAAGTGGTTTGTCTGTCAAAAATCAGTGGACTTAACTGGGGAGTCCTGGCTATTAATCCCTGTGATGTTCCCAGTTCCATCTGTAACACGGAACAATCCACAATCCTCGTCCAAAATATCTGCAATATTCCCCTCTGTAGGACGTAATCACCCAACAGGTTATATATATTTTGGCTGCATTGTTGTAGGTGTTATCAAACTATTCAGTGTCTGATGCTGTAGCCACGTACTACCTCTACATGAAATATGTCCATCCATTCATCTTTGCTCTCTGTACCATTATTCCCATGGAACCGGATGAAGTAAGTCAGACACTTTTCTCAGATCAATGGTGGGCCTTTCTGGCACAGTTAATTGACCAACAGTCTCTCAGTTAATAGTTTTAATCACACTCCGTTCAAAGAACATCTGAGCAGATTTTTCACTTGGTAACCCTTTGGGGTAAGATTGCTAGGTACTTGTCAAAGGTTTTCTTCCAGCCCATATGTTATACTGTTCATTCATATATAATGCCAAAAAGATTTTTCCCGTGTCTTTTAGTGTCTAAATATATAATGCCAAAAAGATTTTTCCCGTGTCTTTTAGTGTCTAAATATATAATGCCAAAAAGATTTTTCCCATGTCTTTTAGTGTCTAAATATATCATGCCAAAAAGATTTTTCCCATGTCTTTTAGTGTCTAAATATATAATGCCAAAAAGATTTTTCCCATGTCTTTTAGTGTCTAAATATATAATGCCAAAAAGATTTTTCCCATGTCTTTTAGTGTCTAAATATATAATGCCAAAAAGATTTTTCCCATTTGTTTTAGTGTCTATAAATCTACAATGCCCAGAAGACTTTTCCTGTGTCCATGGGTTTTAGTGTTCATAAAAATATAATGCCCATATCAGAGTCCCAAGAATATTGTTGCCCCCGATTTAAGGGATAATGTGTAGAAGCAGTCTACTCTTGCCTTTGGCAAATCCCGATGTTGAAGGGGGGAAAATCGTGTATCAAAATGGTTCATCCAGAGGGTTGTCCAAACGTCTTTTTGGACACCCTGTGGTCAAAATTTATCTGATTTGGACACCCAATAATCCAGCAATTTAACATGGTCAACATACAAAAGTAGGTCATAATGGACACCCAATTCTGTGAAGACTGTGCAAAAATAGCTATTTTGGACGCCCTATTTTCAGATCCTGGATGATTCAAATGCACTCTTTTATTTTTTAATTACGCCATCTTAGTTAAATGATCTTGTGCTGTTCAACACACTGAAGAATAAGTATAAACCCTGGCCTTCTATATTAAAACATTCTGAAATTTAACCCATTTGTGAATATCTAATTAAAATTTAGATCTCGTTAAAAAAAAAATGAAACAAAAGGTAATATATAATGTTTTTTATTAAAATCCTGTAGGTTTTGCGTAAAGGTTCGGGTACTCTATGTGAAGCATTACTTATGGTCCAGGCGTTCCACGCAAACATCGTCTTTCCAAACAAGCAAGAAACTGTCTTTAATAAATTGACTGATGACGGACATGTCCTTGACTCAGAGACGTATGTCGGGGGTCACGTTGAGGCTCTTGAGTCTGGGGTCTTTCGAGCAGATATCCCGTGTAGATTCAGAATGGTAAGTTAACTTTAGGATTCTCTTCAATGCTATTATGGGGCCTTCGTGGGTCAGTAGGTAGAGCGTTGGACGCTCAATCCGAACAGCCTTCCACCAATTTGTCGCGGGTTCGAATCCCACTCAGTCCCCAAAAATTGGAAAATTTTCTGCCTGGGTTTTCACTCGAACGACCTATGTGGGATGGTTGCCAGTTACCACAGGAAGGTCGTGCGTTTCTTCTGGGCATAGACGATGCCCGTGGTTTCTTCCCACAATCAAACTGGCAAGCCCGCATATAAGTGTAATAATCTTGAGCGCGGCGTTAAACACCAAACAATCTATCAATCAATGCGATTTACTCCTTTATGCGCTTAATGAACAAAGTGGAAATTTCACTCAATGAGTCTGGTTTTTTTCCACCCGTACCGTACCGATTCTACGCTCTCGAATCCCACTCAGTCCCCCAAAAATTAAACGAGATTTTCATTACATCAACTTAGGTGGAACATTTACTAGGTACTCGTCGAGTGTGAGTGAGAGAAGATTTAACTTGCTTTCAACATTATTTTAGCCTTATTGCAACAAAAGTAAGCACCGAAGGTAAGCGTTTTTTCTCCAGGCATAGTCAGTTTTCCTTCAGGTAAGACAGTCTTATTAGTGAAATAATCTTGAGTGCAACAACAATCAGTTTTCCTTCCCTCTGACACTGGTAACACAGCCATACAAGTGAAATAATCTTGAGTACGACAATGATCAATCAATTGCCCTACATAGTAAATCTTATCTAGTTTGTTTTTTTCATGTAGACTTTAATTTCTTTAGGTTCCTGAAGCCTTCCAGATGTTGATTGACAAAGTAGACAAGACGATGAAACATGCCATTGAGGTGGAGGAGAAAATACCTCTGGATACTGTCACTAATTTCGATGAGGTTCGTTTCAACCCCAAAACATCTTACAATTCCTTGATTGCCCCATGTGAACTGGTTTCCAGAAAGCACAATCTGGAGTGCAAAATATTATAAGTTACAGGGTTTGTTCAAGGGGGGGGTATGTAAATCTTTGGGGTCAGTAAATGGAATACTGGCCAGGTCGTCGAATTTATCCCACCGAAGACATAATTTGTACGCTATTCTAGCCTTCCTTCTCAAACTTCACTTTCATAAAGGCAGAAAGTGAACTCCAAAAGCTATTTTCTAATATGTATGGCACTAGCAGAATCAATTGACAAGTGTCTAGACATGACATCTCTACCCATATATAGTAGTCACCCTGTGTAGACCAGCATGTCAGCGTAATATGGAATATACAGGTTCTCCGTGTGACTTGTTTGAACCAATCAAAAGAAAGTATTCATTTTTTTGAAAGATTTCGATCAATCCAGGTAGGAGGCAAAAGGTCAGAGGTTTCCTCTTGGGGGGAAAAACCCAGGTTGTTTCTCCCACTTAACATGTTATTGCTGCCATATCTGGGAAACAAGCCTGATTTTGCCATAAAACATGAATCGTTCAAGTTTTAAAGGTGCCAACATTTCTCTTAAAAATTGTTTAACTTTGTCATATACAAAAATTAAATATTTGATTGTAAATTGTTAATAATGTGGCGTAAAACCCCAATCCTACTATTTAACCCTTGTCCATGTCTTATCATACCTTCTCTATTTACCTGTATCCCAGGTATGTAAAGACATAGTGGATAAGCTGTCTACACTGAGAGACTGTCCCAATCGTCTGGAGAACCCAATTATTTATCATCTGGATGTGGCTGCCATGTACCCTAATATCATCCTCACCAACAGGCTTCAGGTAAGATGTCTACCTTTCTCACAATCTCAGGGACACATATAGCCCGTCCAAATCTAATCGTATAAAACATATGGTTTGGTAAAAATCCAACACAGGTCTTCCATGGCATAGAGCCTGGTTTCCTCCCACAATAAAATTGGCAACGCCGCCATATAAGTGAAATTATATTGAGCGCGGCGTAAAACACCAAACAATCAATCAATCTTGTCATTAAAGTGAAATAATCTTGAGCACGGCGTAAAATACCAAACAATCAATCAATCTTTTCATCCATCAGGAAATTTTCCTATGTTGCCTTTAAAAATTAAAACCTACAGTATTATAAAACTAAGCAACTTGTTTAATTGCAATGTTGTTTTATATAGCCTCCAGCTATTGTGGATGAAGTGACTTGTGCTGCGTGTGATTTTAACAAACCAGGTGCTAAATGTCAGAGGAAAATGCCCTGGGCTTGGAGAGCAGAATACAGTGAGTTATCCCCCTTTACATACCTACATTATCACCAATGATAGAAATTTCTCTGCATATCATGCATCTATTTATTTAAGAAATCATGGATTGATTCTCTGCTTATACGCTGTGATAATTGCAAGAAAAAGGGAAGTGTCCATTGTTTTTGGACGAGGGCCGGAAATCACACGTGTTAGAATTCAATATATACCCAAAGTTCAATTGTCACGCAACCGTCACTGTACGTTTTGTCTACTATAACTTATGTAATGTCCTTGCGGGGTATATACGGGTAGATGGTTGTTGTGCTATACCAAGCCTTATTTTATCATGCAAATGATGGTTTAGTTACGAGGAGATGCCAAACAGAATTTCAAGCATTCAGCAATTTTTAAAAACTAAAAGTTGAATAAAAATAATATTATTGAAGGGCAAGGAAGTTGATATAACCTTGGAATGAAACCTTCAGAATACAACCGAATGTCTGTCAAGATCTACAATCTTTTTTTGTGTGTGTAAAGTTTACATTTTTACATGATGATGGTTGCTTTCCCACAGTGCCTGCTTCCAGAGGCGAGTATCAGAGAATACAACAACAACTTGAAAATGAAAAATTTCCCCCAGCTTTCCCCGGGGGACCTCCAAGGGCTTTTCATGAAATGAATAGAGAAGAACAAGCTACAATCGAAAAGAAACGTCTAGCCGGTAGGATTCTTTTGTTCTGTTTTTTCGCTGGGCCTCAGTCTGTTAGAGTGATCATCCTTCAGTCCCACACTGGCCTTCCATTGATGCTACACAGGCTCAAATTCCACGAAGACCAAAAAAAATTAAAAAAATTTGAGTGAATTTTACACTTGATCACGGTATGTGGAAGAGTTGACAGGTACTTACCAAAGGTCGTGGTTTTCTCCTGGTAATGAGCCTGGTTTACTCCCACGCTAAACCTGACAATGCCGTCATATAAGGGAAATAATCTAGAGTGCACCGTAAAAACATCAATCAATCAATGTTTGTTTTTTTCTCCAATAAAAATTTTAACAATTTATACACAATTTTTATATCAGCGGAGACTCGTTTGGTTGTGTACCTGCCACATTTGGGTTTTCGGTCTAATTCACATGAATACAAGTTATAAAGCAGATTGACTTGTTAATATTTGAACGGTTATATATATACTTAACCGCCTGCATACAATCTAAGGAAACGCTTTGCTCAAATGGCAAGTATATTTGATGAATTTCCTATTCGTTAAAAGTTATATCTGTAGAGGACATTTCTCCAGAGATGAAATATTTTATCTCGTTTCAATTGAGGACCCTCTAGCATAGGGGCCTCCCTGGCTCAATCCAAACAGCCTTCCACCAATGAGCCACGGGTTTCGAATCCGATTCAGTTCAACAATAAAAAAGTGGAAAATTTTCTGACTGGGTTTTCACTCGAACGACCTATGTGGGATGGTTTCCAGTTACCACCGAAAGGTCGTGGGTTTCCTTCTGACAAAGAGCCCGGTTTCCTCCCACAATAAAACTGGCATTCGCCGCCATATGAGTGAAATAATCTTGAGCGTGGCGTAAAACACCAAACAATCAATCTAACGTAGACAGTTTTCCTTAATGGAAATATATTTTATACTGAATCATCTCACAGATTTGCCAAAAACACTTTAAAGTGGCATGAGCTGCCAAAATTCAGACTTTTTTTATAATTTCTGATCGGCACGACAGTAAGAGGATTTGAAGGCCATCAAAAAACTAAACGATTGGCGTTGAAATGAGCAAAATCTATACAGTATGTGGCCTGTACGAACCGAAATAGTGTTCGAAATGTAAACAAAATTTAAATTACCGGGACGACTATTCATTCATTCTAAGCCAAACTTAGTTCAAAACAATACTTTATCGTTCATTCTCGAGCCTAGAAGCACTAAAAAGCTTCTGAATTCTTGATAAATATAGCCAATAATTTCAACATTCTGTTTTAAGGTCAAGATATCAACATTTTGGCAGCTCATGCCACTTAACCTGACCCAACTGGTTGATCACCTGAACAATGCTCTAAATTTCACACTTTGTTTTGTAGAATATTGCAGAAGAGCTTACAAGAAAGTTCATGTTACGAGACTGGAAGAAAGGGAGGCAACTATATGTCAGAGGGAGAACTCGTTTTATGTAGATACAGTAAGAGCTTTCCGAGATCGGAGATACGAATTCAAAGGGCTATGTAAGGTAAAAAGATTTTCAACTTTTATCACCTTGGAAAAATTTGAGGGGATGGGTAATTCATACTCAAATTTAAAAAAAGGCAAAAGAGAAGAAATTGATTATCAAGATACAAGACAGGCCAATTATGAGGCCAAGTTTCAACAGAAGACTTTCTTGAAAGTAAAATTTTAAGTTTTCAACTGAAATTTTGTTTCCTTAATTTTTTTTGTTCACCCTACTCAGCTGACAGGTGTTCTTTCACAGGGTTCGACTTTCAATCAATTATATGAAACATTAAATTCATTGATATGTCATGTATATAAACATAAACACCATAACTGTAAAGAATTGTGAATAACAATCCAGAAGCTTTTGTTGGTAATTTAAGATCGTTCCCATTAAAAAAGGACAATTCAGATTTAGATAATATATATATTTTTAATGACGTGCAACATTGATGCAGCGGTTTCATCTGCAATGTGTTATTGATATCAGGAGGGGTTTTGCATGGCCAAGGGAAAGTATTATTTATGTTGCTACGAAGGCTTAGACAAAATTGCTCACTTCAAAACTAGACCCCTAGTTATACCTGGGATGAATATGAAAGGGATATGAAACGCCTTTGTATTATAGTCAGTCTACAATCAGCAGTTTGGCTCGCTATTGTCTGTCGCAGACACCCCGTGAAGGCATTCCGATCCATTCGCAGTTCATATATCCACGACATCGGTAAGGTTCGGAATGAATCGGAATACACAACACTGGTTTCGGCGCTCTTAAACTTCGGTGATTTACGTATGTGCGTGTCAAAACCGACTGGTAGTAAGCAAAGATAGCCGCAGTGTGTTCAGAATGGGGTTTCGTTTATTCTCGAGGATCGTCGGAATGCTGTCACGGGGTGTCTGAGACAAACAATAGCGAGCCAAACGTTCTGCTAGTAGACTGACTACAATCTTTCATATTCATCCCAGGTTATACCCATCATACAACTCACTAGTTTTGAGTGATGTCGTTAGGCTTTGTCTCTATCCAGAGTCTTACTTTGGCTGTTTATGTCATTTTGCCAGGTGTGGAAACAGAAACTAGGTGAGGCAGAGAAAAGTAAAGAAGCCGCGGAGATTAAAAGAGCTAACGGGATGTTGGTGTTGTACGACTCCCTGCAACTGGCACATAAATGTATCCTTAATTCCTTCTATGGCTACGTCATGAGAAAAGGGTGAGTAACTCTGGTGGGGAGTCTCATGAGAAAAGGGTGAGTAACTCTGGTGGGGAGTCTCATGAGAAAAGGGTGAGTAACTCTGGTGGGGAGTCTCATGAGAAAAGGGTGAGTAACTCTGGTGGGGAGTCTCATGAGAAAAGGGTGAGTAACTCTGGTGGGGAGTCTCATGAGAAAAGGGTGAGTAACTCTGGTGGGGAGTCTCATGAGAAAAGGGTGAGTAACTCTGGTGGGGAGTCTCATGAGAAAAGGGTGAGTAACTCTGGTGGGGAGTCTCATGAGAAAAGGGTGAGTAACTCTGGTGGGGAGTCTCATGAGAAAAGGGTGAGTAACTCTGGTGGGGAGTCTCATGAGAAAAGGGTGAGTAACTCTGGTGGGGAGTCTCATGAGAAAAGGGTGAGTAACTCTGGTGGGGAGTCTCATGAGAAAAGGGTGAGTAACTCTGGTGGGGAGTCTCATGAGAAAAGGGTGAGTAACTCTGGTGGGGAGTCTCATGAGAAAAGGGTGAGTAACTCTGGTGGGGAGTCTCATGAGAAAAGGGTGAGTAACTCTGGTGGGGAGTCTCATGAGAAAAGGGTGAGTAACTCTGGTGGGGAGTCTCATGAGAAAAGGGTGAGTAACTCTGGTGGGGAGTCTCATGAGAAAAGGGTGAGTAACTCTGGTGGGGAGTCTCATGAGAAAAGGGTGAGTAACTCTGGTGGGGAGTCTCATGAGAAAAGGGTGAGTAACTCTGGTGGGGAGTCTCATGAGAAAAGGGTGAGTAACTCTGGTGGGGGGTCTCATGAGAAAAGGGTGAGTAACTCTGGTGGGGAGTCTCATGAGAAAAGGGTGAGTAACTCTGGTGGGGAGTCTCATGAGAAAAGGGTGAGTAACTCTGGTGGGGGGTCTCATGAGAAAAGGGTGAGTAACTCTGGTGGGGAGTCTCATGAGAAAAGGGTGAGTAACTCTGGTGGGGGGTCTCATGAGAAAAGGGTGAGTAACTCTGGTGGGGAGTCTCATGAGAAAAGGGTGAGTAACTCTGGTGGGGAGTCTCATGAGAAAAGGGTGAGTAACTCTGGTGGGGAGTCTCATGAGAAAAGGGTGAGTAACTCTGGTGGGGAGTCTCATGAGAAAAGGGTGAGTAACTCTGGTGGGGAGTCTCATGAGAAAAGGGTGAGTAACTCTGGTGGGGAGTCTCATGAGAAAAGGGTGAGTAACTCTGGTGGGGAGTCTCATGAGAAAAGGGTGAGTAACTCTGGTGGGGAGTCTCATGAGAAAAGGGTGAGTAACTCTGGTGGGGAGTCTCATGAGAAAAGGGTGAGTAACTCTGGTGGGGAGTCTCATGAGAAAAGGGTGAGTAACTCTGGTGGGGAGTCTCATGAGAAAAGGGTGAGTAACTCTGGTGGGGAGTCTCATGAGAAAAGGGTGAGTAACTCTGGTGGGGAGTCTCATGAGAAAAGGGTGAGTAACTCTGGTGGGGAGTCTCATGAGAAAAGGGTGAGTAACTCTGGAGGGGAGTCTCATGAGAAAAGGGTGAGTAACTCTGGTGGGGAGTCTCATGAGAAAAGGGTGAGTAACTCTGGTGGGGAGCTCTAGGTAACGTAAGAGTTGCCCAGCCTTCATTATTCACCACAGCAATAGACAATGTAGCAGTGTAAGAAATGTTTGAAACTCTCTTTAAACGTGGGTTCCATATTAATGAGAAATAATTCAGGCATCCCCACAAAGTTAGTTGTTTGTGAAGAACACAAGCTTTCGACACCTATGCTTGTGCCTTCATCAAGTGTAACTCAGGTCGTTCACAAACACCTAACTTTGTGATGATGCCGTAATTATGTCTCATTAATGTTGCAGTGCTTTGATTGAAGGAAAATGTCTCACTTTGGTAGGCTTTATTGAACTAGATGTTTACTGTTTAGAACCGTAATAAACAATGTTGTTGGTTATTGCAAAAAAGAGAAGATCAGAGAAAGTATTTAGATTTAACAAGGTACATGGTCTTCAGGACATTCAACATTGTCAAACGAAAAGAATATTTTTTACAACTAAATCAAGCACATTGAACTACTACCTCTTTTTGGGCCACCAAAATCACCGTTTAGGCTTCTTGATAAATCTTTATCAGTCCACAGAGAGATACGTTGTCCGACACATATTTAAAAAAAAATTTATGAGTTTTCACTCGGCCGCCTTATTTGGAAGAGTTGGCAGGTACTTGCCCAAGGCCTGGGGTTTCCTCCTGACAAAGAGCCAGGTTTCCTCCCACGATAAAACTGGCAACGCCGCCATATAAGGGAAATAATCGCAGAGTGCAGAGTAAAACACCAAACAATCAATCAATCAACCTGGCAGAGTCCAGTTTTCCTCCACTTATAAACTTAATCTTAATCTTATTTGGACCATTTAGTAGACTAGCCTTGTGGCTAGAAATGTAACCCAAGAAAAATAAAGTTGTTATTATTATTGCACATTTTCCATTGTCAATTTTTCAATGTTTCAATTGCAGAGCTCGCTGGTACAGTATGCAGATGGCAGGCATTGTCTGTTTTACCGGAGCCAATATTATAACAGAAGCCCGGGAGATAGTGGAACAAATAGGGTGGGTCAGACAATATATGTCACACACTTGCATGCTTTTTCACAAATATTCATAAATTTTGTCTTTGCGTCACACATGATGGGAGCAACAAGAAGTGCTTCGAGCTGTTAACAAAATCAAATTAGCCAATCATTTTGTAGGAATCTCTGCATGCACACTGGAAATTAAATTTTAAAAATATGAAGTCGACCATTTTCCATGTATACTTGTAATTAAACAAAAATGCACTTATTAAATTGATTGTATTTTGTAATTTATTTTTCAGTCGCCCCTTAGAACTGGATACAGATGGTATTTGGTGTGTTTTGCCAGCATCTTTCCCAGAAAACTATGTGATAAAAACAACCCTACCCAAGAAACCCAAAGTAACGATATCGTATCCAGGAGCCATGTTAAACATCATGGTCAAGGTAGGGATTCATTCTGGCTTCATTGGTACTGTCAGGTAACATCTCCATAGCCAATCTGTGTGTAAAGCCCCGTTCAGGTCGAGTTAAGATCCGATCCGATCGTCGTAAGCTCCAGTCTGTAGTGAATCTGCGATCAATCAGCCTGAGAACTTTTTTTGACATGAGCGGCCTTAAACCCCGTTCAGGTCGAGTTAAGATCCGATCCGATCGTCGTAAGTTCCAGTCTGTGGTGAATCTGCGATCAATCAGTCGGAGAATGTTTTTCGACATGAGCGGCCTTAAGACTTCAGATCGGTCTCAGACTGATCAGTCTTACGATCGTATGGATAGAAACATGTTCTATTTTCTACCGATCAGTCTTAAGGTCGCAGCCAATCATCGACCTATACTTCATCACGTGATCATTTTTTTCTCCGCGTTTCGAAGACGTTGTATTGTTGCGTCTTTCCTAGTGGCGGGCCAGTATTCCAAATATGGTGACGAAGTTTCCTTCTGATCAACTAATCGCATCGACCTGAGCGAGGCTTTACCTTGTTTGTTTGTTTGTTTATTTCACCCAATATGTACAGAAAAGTTGCAAAAGGTAAGATGAACATAGGCGGGAGACTTGGCAGAAATGAACTCGTAAAATGAACAGCTCCCACAGTTTTGAATACAAGAGCTGATTTTCCTACCCTTACAGAGTCTCGACCAATGAGCACCTGTTAAACGAGAGCTGTAGATGTGTTTTGATTTTCTGAGAGAGGTTTTACTCCTATCCAATCAATAGTCATTGTTCGCTCTAGAGATTGTTTATTAAGTAAAAATTTATCAATTATAAAAATATCCAAAAAAAAGTATCAACTAAAAATTTATCAATTATAAAAATATCCAAAAAAAAGTATCAACAAATTTACGACGGATTAGGTTTTCAGCAAACGTAGGGATATATATCGCTGACCAATGAAACAACAGCATGTCTGTTCTTCTCACGTGACTATCAACTGTCAGATTTGTGGTCATTTGAATGGCCATTTTCTCCCTGAAGTTTTTCGCGATATTTCATGTAAAAAGAAATTAAATCGAACTCCATGGATTTTAACTCTACAGAGCACCAGTCACCAGGATAAAAAATGATATTTGAAATTACTTACATTGTTTCAACGCGTCGATGAATTGCAAGTACAGTTACTCGTTACACGCAGTGGTCCGATTCTCCGAAGCCATGCTACAGGTCACACAACGCTGCCAACAGACGATCGATACTGAAGTTTTGTTTTATCACTTTGACTTAAGAGTGGTAAGCCGATCCTCTATTGAATCAATTTAGTGTTTTCAACTGTAATTTATTTATCTTAATGCTAAGTATGACTGAAAAGGCTTCATTTAGCCTATCCTATGTACTGTTGTTGTTGTACAGCAGACGTCAGTACACAAGAAAGAAGTAGGTCCAACGACGTCATCGGCTTCGTCGCGTGCATTAAATAACAAAAAGTGTTAGTGCACAGCAGTGAATTATAACATTTCTGAGTGAAGGAAATCCCTAGTTTTCACTTATGTATATATAAATAATATACCTATTTATTTCCCTGCCAGGAACGCTTTACGAATGACCAATATCAAGACTTGGTTGACCCGGAGAAGCTAGAGTACTCCGTGCACAGCGAGAACTCCATCTTCTTTGAAGTGGACGGACCTTATTTGGCCATGATTCTACCAGCGTCAAAAGAAGAGGGCAAAAAACTGAAAAAAAGATATGCTGTCTTCAACTTTGACGGTTCTCTGGCAGAATTAAAGGTAAGAAAAAGGCTGTTAATGGGTCAAGCACTTTACCTTAGACATTGTTATGGTCTGTTAATAGGGAAAATGTCAACATTTTGGCCGTTTGGGAATTTTATAGGTAAGAATTGTTCATTGAATGCTTGGGGAGTGTCAGAAAATGTTGCCGTTTGAAAGATTGATGTAAATCAAAGCCATTGAGAAGAAAATTTTATAACATCGGTTAAACACTGGTAAACTATATGAACAATTGAATTCATGCTTTTTTCAAACATGAACATTGACTTTAGGCCACAATATGACCAAAGTGTTTTTAATTGCTTATGCCTTAAACCTTAATCAGTCGTAATCTGGTATTATCTTTTATAATTATGTTTTCACAGGGTTTTGAGGTGAAGAGAAACGGAGAGTTGCAATTGATCAAGATTTTTCAGTCGTCTGTCTTTGAGGCGTTTTTAAAAGGCACAACTTTAGAAGAGTGTTACGCTGCCGTGGCTAAAATAGCAGATTATTGGTTGGATGTGCTCTACAGTAAGGTCAGTAATAAAAATTGATACATGTCGGGGTAAAGATCGAGACTCAATGTAAATTATGGGGTAGACAAAATTACATTGTGGGTTTACTCCCATTCAAGATTCTCTTAGCGTTCAGTATTTGCCGAAGAATACATCTCTAAGCCAGCACAAGAATTCTGTTAAAAATTCCTTCCACCTTAATATGGACATTTTAGACTGAAAATTTAGAAAAAAATGATAAGCATCTAAAGATTGTAAACAAAATGGCTATAGAGAACATGTCTGACACAGGCCTTCCAGCAATGCGGCACCCACTCAGACCAAATCCCAATCAAATTTTCAAATTTCTGGTTGGATTTTTACCTCGATCTCCGTATGTGGAAGAGTTGCCAAGTAACTGTCAAAATTTGGGGGTTTTCTTCCAGTTTCCTCCCCCAATAAAGGTGGCAATGCCGCCATATAAATGAAATAATCTTGAATGAGGTGTAAAACATCAATCAATCCTGTTCTAAAATAGTATGCACTTTGCCAATGTTGAGTTGCTGAGAATCTTTGCCAATTCTATTTGTGAAAATCCAGGAGGTACCAGAATCTCAATAAGGGAAAGTTGAAAATAAAAACCTGGAGTTTGTTCCACAAAGCGGCGTAGCGCAAGTTTTTACATAACTGCCATTAGCATCCCATATTATAGATTTATGATCACTTAAACACACGGGCACAGGGAAAATCTTCTTGTCTAAAATAACCATGGAGACAACTTGCACTGCGCCGCTTTGTGGAACAGACTCCTGTTGTCCAAATGTGCGAATGAAATCTGTAACTAAGCTTTCTATTATGAGCAATTTTTTTTTGTTTAAATATCAGTGGCTATTCATTGAACACCATAAAAACTATATTTTGTAGAACCCTGAATTATGCCCTTTGTTTTCCTTCTTTATAGGCTGCCAACATGCCGGACTCGGAACTGTTCGAATTGATCTCTGAAAAACGTAACATGTCACGGAAACTAGAAGATTATGGCTCCCAGAAATCCACATGTATTAGCACGGCTAAAAGACTGGCTGAGGTTCGTCAATTTCGAACATGTCTTACTGTCATTAAAGGGAGAGTGATTGCTCTCCTTCCCCTCCACACACCCCCAGAGGGGTCTGAGGAGACCTGTTTATCACTCCCCTAACTGTCCCTACCAGGTTCAGGCCCCTTGTTTATGTTTTTCACTCTCCCAAGATAAAACTATTCTTCAACACTTTCATGTCTATTAAAATAGAATTAACTGTATGATAATATGAAAATCTAGGATAACATTTTGTTAAAGATTGTTCTCCACAATTTGCACCACAATTCTGACATAGATAAGTATACCAAAGTAAAAATGTCTTTTCTGTAACTTCAGATGCTTTTATTTCATCATGATCGTGTTCTTTCTCTGAAAAACATGGGAGAGGAAGTGCACTGCCATTGAATTTTTGGGAGAGTGAAATAGGTCATCCTGACAGTTTTGGGAGAGCATATTGTAACTCTCCCAGTCTATTCTTAATGACATGCCTGTGTCTATGGTGTATTTATTGGGGGTGTTTATTTTGCATGTGTCACTGTATTGCTTCATGCACTTTCACGTTAAATTTCAGTCATACTTTTTGTACCCAACCCATTTTGTACCACTGGCAAACCTTACTTTCATTACTGCATCACAAAAATGATATGCCCATGGCCTGTCGAAAGAAGTTTTTTTGGCTCAGCCTTTCAAAATAATTTGGTTAATTTCATAGTTGCTCAAACTGTTTTTTTCTGGATTTAGAGTTTGTAATGTTATCATTGTACTTGATTGTTCTGTTTAGTTTCTTGGTGACCAAATGGTGAAGGATGCGGGTCTGAACTGTAAATTTATAATCTCACGGAAACCAGAAGGTGCTCCTGTCACGGAAAGGTTTGTATTTCAGCGGTTATTTGCACAATAAGATTAATTTTTGGTCAAACATTGTCTAAATTTCCTTGTGCTAAGCCTATAATTTCCATGAAATTCTGGATGGCTGTTTAAAGTTTTTATTTCATTTTTTTGTTTAACCGTTAGCTAGCATCCATGTTTTAAACTCGCTCAACTTCAAATCTCGATCAAAGAACCTTAGTGGATTCTTCTTTCAAAAATTGTGATTGTCAAAACAATTGAAGCATTTTACTGTGTGGTAGAGTTGCCAGGCACTCTCCTAAGGTTGGTGATTTCTTGCGGGCATCGAGGCTGGTATACTCCCCCCCCCCCCCCCCCCCCCACCCACCCATTCTAACCCTGAAAACAATTAATTAAGCTGTTCAGGTTCATTGAGATACATATGCACATAATATAAAATATTCAGTAAGCATTTGATTTGATTTATTTCACCAAGATTCATGTAGTGTTTCACAATATTGGTTGACATTTACAAATATTAGGCAAAGAAGAGAGAGAAAAAAAAACAAATACATCTGAGTATATCCTGGCGGGAATAGAAACCCCTAGAGGCTTTAGCATGTGCAAAGCAATTTTTTTGGCGAAATGTAAATAACAGTTTAATCAAACAACATGACATTTCCATTATTCTAAATCAAAGTTACTTTCTCTTCTATTTCTCAAACCTGAAGATTCTCAAATCTTGTCATTTCCTTTTCTTTTGAAAAATAACCTGATTTTGTTTCAATAATTAACAAAGCTATTGTTACAAATTTGACATCTTTTTCAACTATTAACTCCAGTACAATTTACTATCCTTTCTTATAATAGACTATGCCTTATAAAACCTGAAATTCTCGGTCTCTGTGCTGTTTATCAATAAATTTACACTCACGTAAGTCTGCGACTGTATATATATATATTTATAAACACTAAAACACACAGGCACAGGGAAAATCTTCTTGTCTAATATAACCATCACAGTTACGCCTTACGGTAAGAATTCCGCTAATTCAAGGACGAGCAATGTGAAGATAACAAATTATTAGACTGCTTTCTGCCATGTTTGGTCTAAAACAACAACAATAGCGATTGCTCGATAGGATTAACGGTCGCTCCATGCAGGAGGTAAGACACCGAACGAAAAGTTTCAAACTTTTAGAGTGCTTTTCGTAATGTTCTTGAATAAGCGCAATTCTTACCATACATCTGATTTAAGTCAGGTATAAATCTTTTGAGACCGGGTCCCCTATTGCTTGTGGGACAAAACGTTTATTGTGATTTCTGTTACAGGGCCATTCCTCTGGCAATCTTCCAGGCAGAACCCAGTGTAAGGAGACATTTCCTCAGAAAATGGCTGAAAGCACCTGGCATGTCAGAGTTTGACATGAGAGAGGTACATGATTAGTCTGCTGCCCTGAACTAATTGCTGGACACATTTTTATCTGAAATTGTTTGTATATGTGTCAATTCTAAATTGAAGGGATTTTTCTATAAAAAAATAGATGAAGAAAATGTTGCTATCAGTGATTTTTCTGAAGGGATTTGTTTTTAGATTTATCAAATGGTTGTAATGTCAAAATGCAGTTGAGGTGCTTAGATGGCTGAATAAAAAAGGCTGACAAGTTTCTCGAGTTTGGGTTTCTATCTGGGTAATTCATAAGTAGCATTCATCTAAAAAAAATTGGGGCCTCCGTGGCTGAGTAAGTAGAGCGTTGGACGCTCAATCCGAACAGCCTTCAGCCAATGGGTCCAAAATTGGAAAATTTTCTGACTGGGTTTTCACTTGATCGACCTATGTGGGATGGTTGCCAGTTACCAACTGAAGGTCGTGGGTTTCCTCCGGGCATAGAGCCCGGTTTCCTCCCACAATAAAACTGGCAACGCCGCCATATAAGTGAAATAATCTTGAGCGCGGCGCAAAACACCAAACAATCAATCAATATAAAAAACTTGCACACTGACCCCAAAACCATTCTTTGTCATCTTCAGGGGGGCTGTTTCCAATGCAAGGCGTAACTGTCATGGCAACACATGCCTTATAACCGGGACCCAAGTTACATTGGGTGTAAATGTATTGAGAAACAGTCCCCTGAAGTGAATGTATGGTACCATATTAAACTGAAAATAGTATTTTGGATAGACTTAAACATAGGCTGTTAGATTGACTGATTTTTGTTTTATGCCAATTTGATATCTGTTTTTCTCAGTAGCAAACAGAAATTAATAAGTGTTCTTTCCTCAGATTTTAGACTGGCAGTATTACATAGAGAGAGTTGGAGGGACAATACAGAAGATTATAACCATCCCAGCAGCCCTTCAACAGGTAAGCAGAATCAATCAGAGGTAGAATTAATATACAATATTCAACAAAAACGCACCAGCAAATGGAAAGCTAATGATTGTATCACATGTCAATCTTGTAGATCCCATCCATTCCAGCAAGTACGGATAGAGATAGAATTATCAAGAATATCTTTGAAGACTATAACACACGGGCACAGGGAAAATCTTCTTTTCTAAAATAACCACGGAGACAAGTTTCTTATTGTATTAAAAAGGGGCATATCAGCATCGATTCTTAGCCTGGGGTTGGGGTTTCCTTAGCCCCAAAAATCCAGTTTCCTCCCCCACTATACACTGTACCTGACAACTCTGTAATGTAAGTGGATTAATCTGGAATGTGGTGTAAAATATCAATCAATCAAGTTTGTCAATCTAAAAGTGAAATTTTCTGATAAGCGTTTCATTATTGATTGTTGGAAGAAATGTCTAAATTTTATTTTTGATTGTTTCAGGTATCCAACCCTGTTCCCAGGATCCCCCATCCTGATTGGCTGAGAAAGAAAATGTTGGAGAGAATGGATGTGTTTAAACAGAAGAAGATTAGTGAGTTGTTTGCCCCAGTGGCCAAACGTTCCCAACAGGTACAAACTATTTTATCATAGATTAGTGAGTTGTTTACTCCAGTGGTCAAACGTTCCCAACAGGTACAAACTATTTTATCATAGATTAGTGAATTGTTTGCTCCAGTGGCCAAACGTTCCCAACAGGTACAAACTATTCTATCATAGATTAGTGAGCTGTTTGCTCCAGTGGTCAAACGTTCCCAACAGGTACAAACTATTTTATCATAGATTAGTGAGTTGTTTGCTCCAGTGGCCAAACGTTCCCAACAGGTACAAACTATTTTATCATAGATTAGTGAGTTGTTTGCTCCAGTGGTCAAACGTTCCCAACAGGTACAAACTATTTTATCATAGATTAGTGAGTTGTTTACTCCAGTGGTCAAACGTTCCCAACAGGTACAAACTATTTTATCATAGATTAGTGAATTGTTTGCTCCAGTGGTCAAACGCTCCCAACAGGTACAAACTATTTTATCATAGATTAGTGAATTGTTTGCTCCAGTGGTCAAACGTTCCCAACAGGTACAAACTATTTTATCATAGATTAGTGAATTGTTTGCTCCAGTGGCCAAACGTTCCCAACAGGTACAAACTATTCTATCATAGATTAGTGAATTGTTTGCTCCAGTGGTCAAACGTTCCCAACAGGTACAAACTATTTTATCATAGATTAGTGAGTTGTTTGCCCCAGTGGTCAAACGTTCCCAACAGGTACAAACTATTTTATCATAGATTAGTGAGTTGTTTGCTCCAGTGGTCAAACGCTCCCATCAGGTACAAACTATTTTATCATAGATTAGTGAGTTGTTTGCCCCAGTGGTCAAACGTTCCCAACAGGTACAAACTATTTTATCATAGATTAGTGAGTTGTTTGCCCCAGTGGTCAAACGTTCCCAACAGGTACAAACTATTTTATCATAGATTAGTGAGTTGTTTGCTCCAGTGGTCAAACGTCCCCAACAGGTACAAACTATTTTATCATAGATTAGTGAGCTGTTTGCTCCAGTGGTCAAACGTTCCCAACAGGTACAAACTATTTTATCATAGATTAGTGAGTTGTTTGCCCCAGTGGTCAAACGTTCCCAACAGGTACAAACTATTTTATCATAGATTAGTGAATTGTTTGCTCCAGTGGTCAAACGTTCCCAACAGGTACAAACTATTTTATCATAGATTAGTGAGTTGTTTGCCCCAGTGGTCAAACGTTCCCAACAGGTACAAACTATTTTATCATAGATTAGTGAGTTGTTTGCCCCAGTGGTCAAACGTTCCCAACAGGTACAAACTATTTTATCATAGATTAGTGAGTTGTTTGCCCCAGTGGTCAAACGTTCCCAACAGGTACAAACTATTTTATCATAGATTAGTGAGTTGTTTGCTCCAGTGGTCAAACGTTCCCAACAGGTACAAACTATTTTATCATAGATTAGTGAGTTGTTTGCTCCAGTGGCCAAACGTTCCCAACAGGTACAAACTATTTTATCATAGATTAGTGAGTTGTTTGCTCCAGTGGCCAAACGTTCCCAACAGGTACAAACTATTTTATCATAGATTAGTGAGTTGTTTGCTCCAGTGGCCAAACGTTCCCAACAGGTACAAACTATTTTATCATAGATTAGTGAGTTGTTTGCTCCAGTGGCCAAACGTTCCCAACAGGTACAAACTATTTTATCATAGATTAGTGAGTTGTTTGCCCCAGTGGTCAAACGTTCCCAACAGGTACAAACTATTTTATCATAGATTAGTGAGTTGTTTGCTCCAGTGGCCAAACGCTCCCATCAGGTACAAACTATTTTATCATAGATTAGTGAGTTGTTTGCTCCAGTGGCCAAACGTTCCCAACAGGTACAAACTATTTTATCATAGATTAGTGAGTTGTTTGCTCCAGTGGCCAAACGTTCCCAACAGGTACAAACTATTTTATCATAGATTAGTGAGTTGTTTGCTCCAGTGGCCAAACGTTCCCAACAGGTACAAACTATTTTATCATAGATTAGTGAGTTGTTTGCTCCAGTGGCCAAACGTTCCCAACAGGTACAAACTATTTTATCATAGATTAGTGAGTTGTTTGCTCCAGTGGCCAAACGTTCCCAACAGGTACAAACTATTTTATCATAGATTAGTGAGTTGTTTGCTCCAGTGGCCAAACGCTCCCATCAGGTACAAACTACTTTATCATAGATTTTGGTTCTCTTTATAAGAATATTACCAATTTTGGTGGCTGACTCAGCCAAGCAGTCTGTCTGACACATGTCTTCCATCGCTTGGCCTCGGGTTCCAATCCCACTCAGTCTAAAGAATTTTTTTTTAAAATTTTGAGTGACTTTCCCTATGTGAAAGTGTAGACAGGTACTCTCCATCGGTGGCTGGGTTTCCTTTGAGCAAAGATTCAGCTTTCCTCCCTAACTAGGAGCGCCACCATATACGTGAAATTCTCTTCAGTGCGATTAAAACGTCATTCAACTATCGAAGTTGTGGATTCAAATGCCACTGTGCCTAAAGAAATAACCGTTTTTTGGGGGTTTTCTTTTTTTTAGTAAACGATAATATTAGGAAATTGTCAATGTTTTTTTCTTATCTTGTCCTTGCTTCTAGACATTACGTTGTATTTCCGTTATTAAAACTCTTCAAAGTGGAGGTGCATTTGGTGGTATGAGTGGGACAGCCTCACTCTCATTGTAATGCACAGGAATACAAACCATGAAAGAGATCTATTTACAGATAATTTTGTTAGGTTTTAATGAATTAAATAAACATTTATATTTTTTTTAACTAACTCAGGTAAAATCCAAAGACATTTTTTCACCTTATGGCCTGTCTACAGTTTTCTGCACAATTTCCTATTCATTAAACAAAAGGCCCTTTCTAGAAATCTGCAGAAAGAGATAAAATGCTTCCTCCTTTCAATAGAGAGCAGAACAAGGGGGGTAACTGATACCACTTGGAATCAAAGGTAATATTTACTATTGTTTGTGTTATTAGGATGAATCTGAAGACATGTCTGAATCGGGTGAACCTGACAAGAGGAACGACGTTGTGGACATTGAAGACATGGGTAATAAAAAGGGGCAGAGAACTCTCCCCTTGGCGATCGCTGGAAAACGAAAATGTCAGAGGAGTGGTGCCGATGACGGTTCACAAAGTCAAAATACCCAGAATTCTGACGCTGGTTTAACATGGAGAGAGATCCTCGGACCACCACCGCCCAGGGGAAATTCACAGGTCAGTTTATCATATATGTATTGTCCATCCATAGGTCGCGGGTTCAATCCCACTCAGGCTAAAGAAAAATCGTAAAGTTTCCGAGTGATTTTTTCACTCTATTTCCGTGTGTGTACAAGGGTTACCAGACACCTGCCAAAAGTTATGGTTACCAGGCAAATCGCCTGGTTCCTTCCGCCAAACCAACACAGCAATCAAAGCAAAGTAGTCTTGAGTTCAGCATAAATCAACAATCAATACTATTATATGCAAATTTTTTCTGTGAGAATTGTTTACCTTTTAAACTAAACAAGTTTGAACAACCTACTGGGGAAATATTTATTAATTTTATATATAGGTTCCCCATAGGGCCTAGTAAGGTATTCTATATTTTTTTAGATTTGCATGAAAGCCTGTCAGCTATCAACCATTTTTGCTTTTTATCTGTGACAAATTTAAATTATATTGCATGTATCCGTTATTATGGACATATCGGCTGAGTTTGTTGTGAATTTTTGTTGACCTGCACATAAGTAGAAAAACAAGAAGTTATCTCTCTCCGTTGAAAGGATGCACATTGATTTTCTGACAAAAATTAAACGTTTAAAGGGTAATTTAGTGAATTTCATCTTGCTATTGTATTCTGTCTCAAAGTCAAAAAAAAGGCAGAGAATGGACCACACGCGCAGCCACAAAGGTTCCATGCCCTATGTGTCGACTCTCATAACCACAACAAAGAAGACAAAGGAATCGCCAAATAAAACGCCCTGTCTAGCGATCCATGGGAGCTAGGAAACTACATGTCATCTCCGTGTAAAAATTGCATTAGAAAATAGCATTTCTCCTTGCCTGATTTGCCACTTCTGTGCAGTATTTTGACATCAATAAATTACACCATTATTAAATAACCAACACATAATGTATCTGAGAAATCTGATCTTGGTTTAGGCTGAACATAGAGTCTGGCTTCAGTACCATAAGAAGAAATGGGAAATACAGTCTAAAGAAAGACAGGAACGGAAGAAAAGACGGGTGGATTTCGGGGATGTGGCCGGGGCCCACGTACATACAGGATCTCGTAGTGGCTTGGGAGGTTTTCTTCGAAGGAAAGCCAAGAGTATTATGGACCTGCCGTGGCAAATCGTTCAGGTAAGATCTGATTAAACTGAAAATAAATTTGAATCTTAATAATGTGTTTCGTTGCACGGCTCAAGAGGAATGGGGACCTTGTGGTTCAGCCCTCAGGACAAAAGTCTCTCAGGCTAAAACAAGCTTTTACAGATACTGCATCGAAACCGCTCATTTCACTGAAAAAAATGACAGGTTATTAAGTGGATTTTTACTAGATTGGCCAGGGCGTCGTGACTTAGTAGGTAGAGCGTTGGAAGCTCAATCCGAACAGCCTTCCACCAATGGGTCACGGGTTCGAATCCCACTCCCCCCAAAAAATTGGCAAATTTTCTAGGTTTTCACTCGATCTATGGTTGCCAGTTACCACCGGAAGGTTATCGGTTTCCTCCCACAATAAAACTGGCAACGCCCCCATATAAGTGAAATAATCTTGAGCGCGGCGTAAAACGCCAAACAATCAATCAAATAGATTGGCCTACATGTATGTGGAAGGGTTACCAGATGCCTGCTGATTGTCGGGTGAGGTTGATTTCCCCCAGACAAAAAAGCTAGTCAACCTCCACTATTCCTGGCAATGGGGCAATATAAGTGAAATATCTTACATTAATCCATCCCAAACAACATCAATCAATAAATCCCAAAGACTGTTAAAATGTGTTAATTTCAAAACTCTACTTCTAATAGTTGCCCTATTGCTTTATTCAGTCATTTCATCAGGTATGGTAAACTCGATACGGGTGTATAAGTCCTTACAGAGATGAACATTGCTTGTTTTTCAGATATCAGAAACTGACCAACCAGGCCAGTTCAAACTCTGGGCTCTCATTGGTCCAGATCTTCACGCAATTAAACTAGTCATTCCACGTATCTTTTACGTGAATCAGAAAACACCGAAATCTGGCCAAGGCGCATGTGAGTTCATATATTCCTTACAAGTTATAATTTTTCTCTTTACGTCAGATTTTAATTTTGTCAGCCAAATTCTAAGCCTGTACTGATTGAATTTTACACTTGATCCCTGCATGTGGAAGAGTTGCCAGGTACTCTGTCAAGGTTGGGGGTATCCTCTGAACAAAGTGCCCTGTTTCCTTCACCACCTAAACCTGTCAACGCCATATAAAATGAAATAATCTTGAGTGCGGGGTAAAACATCAATCAATCAATCCATTTAAAAATTAATAAAAAAATGTCTTTGTCTGTTCTTTACTTGATCAATCTATGTTGAAGAGTAGCCAGGTACTTGCTAAAGTTTAGGAATTTCCTCTTGCACTAAACTGTGCAACACCGCTGTATAATTGAAATAATGATGAGTGTGGCGTAAAACATCAATGAACCCTTTCCTTCTTGAATCATCCTGACAATTGGCAACCACATGAAAGTGAAAGTAATCCTGATTTTAGGAAAGAATCTTGGTTTAAACTGTATGTTTATTCATTGAGATAATGAATATGGCTGTGGCGAACACGTATGGCTTATATTAACACCTTTCCCTTACATCATAAATGACACGTTACATTAATAATATAAAACTTAATTAGTGAAGGAGATTTCACACATGGTTTTCTTGTGTTTTAGTTTGGAAGAAGTCTAACAAGACGTTGCCTCGATCCCACCCCATCTACAATCTGTATGAGTACTCTGTACCAGAGGATGTCTACCAGGAACATATGAAGTAAGATTGGAAATATAAACATAAACTGAATAAGCTACACAGGAGGCATTGATAAGCGGCTGTTGTTGCTTTGTGATTTGTAGCATGCAACAGTCAGATAACAACTGAATGCAATCTGGTTGCATGTGACTAGTTGTAGTGTAAATTATTTTAATTGGCACGAATTATTTTGTTTGAAAAATTTGCAGCTTTACTAAGTGAAGCGTTGTTTTAATAACCTTGAGTTATCTGCCCTTGTCTGTTTTTTTTTGACAACTAAGGTTTTTATTGCTGATTTCATTGTACAAATAACTGAAAGTAGGCACATGCACCCTGTCAGCAACATCCCTACCGGGAACAAGTCAAAAGCAACTTAGTTAATAAAAATACTTACCGTATTTCTTCTAAAGATTCAGCCACTTTTTTCCTTATAAGGATTCGACCATTAGAAAAGAAATATGCTAAATGAGGCCAGACAAATATGTCCATTGGAGGGAATTTAAGTGCAGTGTGTGAAAATGGTTATCCTTAACACAACTCCATGTATCTTGTTTTTGTCTGACTCAATGGAAAATTTAGGCCATTAGAATGGCTGAATATTTAGAAGAAATACGGTACTGAACAGCAGGGATCTAAATTCACTTTGCAGTGGTGACTCAGGCATTTGTACAGCGCATGGGGCTTGGATTTGATGTCTTGTTTCATATTGATGAATCCATGCTGCATAGTCACTTTAAGTTTTGATTTTTGCCTTTTTCAATTTTATTCGCTATTGGTATCAACATTATGTTGTTGACATCAATCAGTCTATTGTATTATAATAATGTATTCTGGCAACCCTGTCGCTCAAAGTAATTCATACAGCATAGAGTTAATTAGTAAAGTCATTTTGCCAATTATTTTATTTTGATATGATTGGTTATTATTTTTCTGCCAGTGAGATCAATGCAGACCTGTCATCCCCTGATATAGAGGGTGTCTATGAAACTCAAGTACCCCCCTTATTCCGTGCCATGGTCAGGATTGGCTGTGTTACAACGGTTAGCCGAGATTTTGCTAAGTACATGTCAGGAAAGGTAGGTGGAATTGCATTTCTCACGATTAAGGCTGTGGTTGTCTTGTCTTAATTAATCAAATACATTTTTTTTTTTTGACAAATATTTTTTCTGCGTCAGTGTCTTTTAAAATGAAAAAAACACTATGTAAAATTCAGGGGAGTGAACTCTTTATATCTCAGAAAGTTCACACTTTGCAAATTCGTGACTATCTTCAATAAACGCCTATATGCAATTGTATAGGTTTAACTGGAAAAAAAGACATTGTTTATAACTGTGGATTTATTACCCATTGTATGGAAAATATTTTTAATATAGCTGTCATATTTCTGGAAAGAAAAAACATAATTTATAAGAAAAACTGAGTTGTTTATAAAAATAAGAATAACGTAGACAAAGCCATCAGTTTATATTTTCTACAAAGGTTGTTAATGGTTATATATTTCTAATTGGCCATTGCTACTAAAAGTTAATTTTCTTTTCTTAATTAACAGGATATTGATACATTTGATATCGACCACCTTCAGTTCCGAACACTTGCCCAATTCTCCTATCTGGAACCGGGAACCATCAAATATGTCTATATGTACAGCCACACATGGTCAGTAGTTCTGTGTAAACTCTGTCACAGCAAGTATATATTTTGATAAAGTTGAAGTAATTTGACATAAGCAATATTGATTTAAAACCACAATTCAGTCATTGAATTTTGGTTTTACTTTGTTTTTTTTAAAGAAGAAAAAGATGCACATATAATTTGTTTCAAAGGCATGTATTAGCTAGAGGTGACAAAGAGAGATAGCAAAACTATTTCATGGAGTAACCAACTTCTATGTATATTAATTAATATACTTAGAGGATCCATTATAATTATTATACAGAAAATAGTGCACTTAATGTTTATTTTGGATTGAATAACTTTTCTGATTTTCTTATTACAGTGGAAGTAAATCATTTTATGGTTTGTTTTTCCCGATGTCCAAGAAAGCCACCTTGTTTGTCGTTGATACAGTGCGGACTGACCAAATGCCGAATCTACAAGCTATGTATAACGCTGAGAGAAATGCTAAGTAAGATCTACTAAAGACAAAATCAATGCAATTCAAAATTTGCTTTTTTTTTTACAAACTGAACCTAAAGCGGCTTAAGCTGCCAAAATGTTAATATTTTTTTTCGTTACGAGAAAATTTTTAAATTGTGGGGTGTTTTTTGTAAGAAGTACAAATTCGATGCCTGAGATGGGGGTCATCTTCCCTGAATTCTGTACTGGACCATTTACACTGAGTGTCTGACAATTTCTACAGGGTTCGCACTCTACCTTGAAAACCTTGAAAAGCCTTGAAAATGAAAAAAATAAATTCAAGGCCTTGAATTACCTTGAAAAATAAAAAAAGTACCTTGAATTTAGTATCAAAGGTCTTGAAGAAAAATCAAGTGTGTCGGTTTTAATTTAAGGTAAAGGTATGGCTGCCGCTGATCAGCTTGAAAGCAAAACTTCGGGTTAGATTCACCCCTGAGACTGAGTGAGTGTTGTTCATCGGACATTATGAAACTGAAACCACTCACTTAAGATTCGGCTTTAGACTCTTTTTGACTTCCCTTGAATTCTGCTAAAAAGCTATCCAAGAACTTTGTGAGTGGTTTCATTTGAACACAGTGAGCTGGTTGAAAAATACCACTTTAAAAGTATTGAAATTTTGGCTTGAAATAAACTACCACAAAAACGGACATGATGTTACAACAACAACACGGACATCAAATACGGTAGGCCTACATAGTTGTCATCATAAAAGTTTAATTTTAATAGAGAAAACTCCATACCTATATCAAACATTAGTAATAGTTAACACATGTACATGTATGTGAAATTAGCATCAAATTAAAATGTATTTGAATCCAGTGACTCAATTTTTTTTATCCCTTAGGCCATTCATAAAAGTAATTTCGTTTCATGTAACTGTAAGTCTAACAAAATGTTTTTTGAGAATGGTAGTAGACCTATAAAATATGGTTTCTTTTTTTGTGGAGCTTATTCTTTTAAGTCTCTTGAGACTAAAAAAATTAGGTTTCATCAGGTTGATGGCTGCAGCCCAGTTGGGGAAAGATTTCTTGGATTATTTTTTTTTTTTTCTTTCATTTTTGTTGTTTTTTTTTCTTCAATAAACTGAGAGATGTAGGCCTACATATAGGTCTATGTTTTTATGTAGCATACACCCTAGCTTTTGGAGAAAAAAACAGACTGTTGAGCAATAAATTTTTTTACACATTTTTAGATTTTTTTTATTTTAGATATAATTAACTAAAACTGAAGTTTCAGTTTCAGAGCGATCTTTAAATAGCGCAGAATTGCTACCACTTTTTCTATCAACGGGCAAGTAATGTCGCCTGAGTATGTTTGATTATGTTTGACAAGGCCTGACAGACTGTAAATTTTACTTGCAAATACCTTGAAAAAGGGTCTTGAAAAGGTCTTGAAAAAATTTCCATCTTGAGAGTACGAACCCTGTTTCTATGTTTATGAGAAATAATTACAGCATCACCACGGAGCTTTTGACCACCAGTGCCGTTGTCTTTATCATATTAATAAGTACAAACATGAATCATTACTTCGTGGTGATGCAAACATTTCTTATTTCTATGTTTTCTTTCATTCCTACAAGGCTGTCTCAACGCTCACTTCTTTGCCTTTTCAGGGTGACCAAAGGTGCTGACGACACGACACTGCCACCAGGGGGACACACGTTTGATGTCAAGCATGAAAAAGATGTAAAGCAGGTTTTCCGAGCAATCCAACGTCTCCTTTCTGCGTATAAAGATGAAAAACGTGGACCAACATTCATAGCTGTTCAGTCGCAATGTGGTGAGAACGTAGTTTTTAACGAAAATTGGATTAGATTTCTTTCTTTTCCTCTGCAATCTAATATTAAATTTGTTTGAGTAAATATAAAGAAATATTTATTTTACGGTATTGGTACAAGTGATATGTAAATCCCACAGTTCAATTAAGTCGTACTTGGAGGGGGGGGACGATCTCTGAGCTAAATTTTTTTTTCAGGCATTCTGAGATGTATATATGTTAACTTATAGAGGAAGCTTTTATGGGATTTTCCCTTCAAGAGAATTTGTTCCTTTACAGATTTCCAGCACCTGACGACCTCTATGCCTGGTTTGGGGGATTTCCCGCTTGTGCCAATCAACATTGCAGACAGGTCAGTCTCTCGTAACTAGAGTTGCATTACATTTTTGCCATGTTTTTTCAATTTTAACATGTTTTATCTCAGTTGATGGGGAATCGTTGGCTCAGTCTATTGAGCGACAGCCCAAAGAAAAATAATCCCGGACAGGTTTTCAATGTGATTGTCCTATGTGGAAGGCGGGCCACGGTGGTCCAGTGGGTTAGAGTGATCGTCCCTTAGTCTCACACAGACCTTCCATCTATGCGGCACGGGTTCGAATCCCACTGAGACCAAATAAAAATTGACAAATTTCTGAGTGGATTTTTTCCCTAGGTCGCCATATGTGAAATAGTTGTTCGGTTTTCGCTGATGGTCGGGGGTTTCCTCCGAGCAATGATCCCTGTTTTCTCCCCCAGTACACTTGGCAACGCCGCCATATAAGTGAAATCATCTTGTGCAGCGTAAAACATCAAGCAATCAACTAACCTATGTGGAAGGGTTGCTTTGCCGAAGCTGTGAATGGTTTCTCACGGCAAAGAGCCTGGTTAACTTGCTTCCCTTGTGAACATGTCAACGCTGCCGTATGAGTGAAATAATCTTAATATGGGATAAAACATCAATCAATTATAGAGTTCATCTTGTCACTTATGAATTAGAATTTGAAATTTATAACTGTTCATCACCAGCCATGGTAGTTATATGAGGAGGTTGGTATTTCCTCTTAGCCCAGTAATCGGCCCTTATCAAGTGCTTGCTCAGTTTTCTGTCCTTATCAGGGAACCTTAGGATGGGGGTTTGTAGCTGTGCTTTATCCATGGTTGCTGACATAGCAAAGAAGAATATTAAGTATGCCAAATGCATTAGCCTTCCAGGGGCCTATTTCACAAAGCGGCGTAGATGCATTTTTTGCGTAACTTTCATACTAACGTATCTCTACAGTATGGGCTGCTATGGCAGTTACGTGAACACTTACGTTACGCTGCTTAGTGAAACAGGCTCCTGATGCTATATAGTCTGTGAAACCATATGTCAAACTTAAAGTAGGGCGAGAGTGATTATTTAAAGGGTTGCTACTTTTGGGGTAATTATGATGTTGGGTGTGATGCCAAACCCCAATCAACCAATTAAACAAATTGTTGTTTCAGTGATGGCCTGTACAACGTTCTGGACTGGCAAAGAGTGGGATCTCGCAGAATGATTCAGCATTACCTCAACATTGATATCATTTTACAGGTAAAACATGAGCCCCCAAAATGTTTTTTTTTATTGTTTATAAATGCCAGAGGGGCTGCACTGAAATTTGTTCAAATACAACAGATTTTTTACATAATAAATGTGGTACCTTTGGTTGTAAAATGTTAATACGTTTTCGTTAAAAACAATTTTGAAATTATTTGCCAAGTTGTTTAATTTTGTTAATTTTTCGAAATCTGTTTCACCTGTTTCAGGCTATGCACTGAATGGATATTTATCGTTTCAACGCAGTTATTTTGTTTTCTGATACAATACAAACCCATGTATTGTCTTAGCAATCTGAATTAACGAAAACGGTTTTGATTTTTTTTTTTTTTTAATTTGAATTAAATTGATTAATTTGATTTAGACATGTTTTTTTTTTAAAATTAATATTCAGCTATTTGTATTAATGGGAAAGGCTCGCTAAAGATCCTTTTTTTTACTTGCCTGCTGGGCGGTATAGTGGAAATCTTTGATTGTTTGTACAACTATTTTAGCTTCCGAACAATGAACCCGGTTTCCTTCCCAGCTGCCAATGCCACCATATAAGTGAAAGAATCTTCAGTGCGGCCTAAAACATCAATCAATCAATCCTATAAACTAGCGACGCCATTATAAGGGAGATAATCCATCCAACTCCTTCATTACTACTATTAATCGCTCTTCTACTTCCAGGCTATGATGGAGCAGTGTCGTTATTTCCATATCCCGATTGGCAACATGCCAAAAGACGTGACCATATTTGGATGTGACCTATTTTTAGCCCGCCACCTTCAGAAACACAACCACTTGTTGTGGTGCTCGGGATCTGACCGCCCGGATCTGGGAGGAAAGGAGGCTGATGACAATAGGTAACATTAACCAATCAGTAGTGTTCAATAATCTCTTTTTGGGATTACACTTTCTTGAAAATATGGCAGAAATTCCTCTACCGATTTTTCAGGAATCGAACCCGGGTCCCAGAGTAAGGCATCTATCGCCAGCACTAAATGCCGGCTGCGTTATCCATTCAGCCAACCTTTTTTGAGGAGGCCAACTTTTTTTTGAGCAGGCCGGTTGGCTGAATGGATAAGGCAGCCGGCATTTAGTGCTGGTGATAGATGCCATACTCTGGGACCCGGGTTTGATTCCCGTTTCGGGCGTCACCCAAAAATCGGTAGAGGAATTTCTACCATATTTTCAAGAAAGTGTAATCCCAAAAATAACCAGAATTCTGTAATACTCACTTTTTAAAAGACACTAACTAATTATACTCTTCCATAATCTCATTGTCTAACCTGATGTACCTTGGATAGTCAGGGGAAGGAGAGAGAGTGGGTGGTAACATTGTACCTTTTCACACGTCATCCTAACAACCCACACCAGATGCTGAAATTTAATTCCGTTTTTTTTTAATAAAGCAATTTTGCTCAAAAAGTGTCCAAATTTTCACTTTTCCAATCTCCGCCATTTTTAAAAAACAACAGAAAAAAGTCTGTCCCAAATGCTCTAACTTCTAAACTGACCCTCTTCTTCATTATAGTCACACGATCTGTCTTGATAAAGAAGATTCAGAATTGTTTCCGATTAACTTTTACTGCATTGTTGTCAATGGCAATATACGATTTCTTTGAGTATATCTGATAAACCTCATATAATAAACATCAGCAGAGTGATTGCCCCTCAGTCCGACACAGACCTTCCATCAATGTGGCGCAGGTTCAAATCCCACTCTGATTAATTTCTATGTGGATTTTTCACTTGATCACTGTATGTGGAAGAGTTGCCAGGTACTCACTGAAAGGAAGGATTAGAGAGTGAGCCTGTTTTATAGAAGTACCATTGTAGAAATATGATTATATGCATTGCTTATCATTTAAATAAATTTCTAATCATAATTGAACTTTTTAGACTTTGCTGTGAGTTTGAAGAAGGCACCAGTCTTGATGTAAACAACGACGGATGTTATCCCACGGTGTGTGTGGAGTTGGATATTGCCAGTTTAGCAGTTAACACCATTATTGAGGTGAGTGTAGATGTTATCCCACTGTGTGTGTGTGGAGTTGGATACTGGATGTTATCCCACTGTGTGTGTGTGGAGTTGGATACTGGATGTTGTCCCACTGTGTGTGTGTGGAGTTGGATACTGGATGTTATCCCACTGTGTGTGTGTGGAGTTGGATACTGGATGTTATCCCACTGTGTGTGTGTGGAGTTGGATACTGGATGTTATCCCACTGTGTGTGTGGAGTTGTATACTGGATGTTGTCCCACTGTGTGTGTGGAGTTGGATACTGGATGTTATCCCACTGTGTGTGTGTGGAGTTGGATACTGGATGTTATCCCACTGTGTGTGTGGAGTTGGATACTGGATGTTATCCCACTGTGTGTGTGGAGTTGGATACTGGATGTTGTCCCACTGTGTGTGTGGAGTTGGATACTGGATGTTATCCCACAGTGTGTGTGTGTGTGGAGTTGGATACTGGATGTTGTCCCACAGTGTGTGTGTGTGGAGTTGGATACTGGATGTTGTCCCACAGTGTGTGTGGAGTTGGATACTGGATGTTATCCCACAGTGTGTGTGTGTGGAGTTGGATACTGGATGTTGTCCCATTGTGTGTGTGTGTGGAGTTGGATACTGGATGTTATCGCACTGTGTGTGTGGAGTTGGATACTGGATGTTGTCCCACAGTGTGTGTGTGTGGAGTTGGATACTGGATGTTGTCCCACAGTGTGTGTGGAGTTGGATACTGGATGTTATCCCACAGTGTGTGTGAGTGGAGTTGGATACTGGATGTTGTCCCACAGTGTGTGTGGAGTTGGATACTGGATGTTGTCCCACAGTGTGTGTGGAGTTGGATACTGGATGTTATCCCACTGTGTGTGTGTGGAGTTGGATACTGGATGTTGTCCCACTGTGTGTGTGTGGAGTTGGATACTGGATGTTGTCCCACTGTGTGTGTGTGGAGTTGGATACTGGATGTTGTCCCACTGTGTGTGTGTGGAGTTGGATACTGGATGTTGTCCCACTATGTGTGTGTGGAGTTGGATACTGGATGTTGTCCCACTGTGTGTGTGTGGAGTTGGATACTGGATGTTGTCCCACTGTGTGTGTGTGGAGTTGGATACTGGATGTTGTCCCACTGTGTGTGTGTGGAGTTGGATACTGGATGTTGTCCCACAGTGTGTGTGTGGAGTTATCAGGTATGTTAATTGCCCAAGTCTACGCTGACTCGCGCTTTGGGGATTTCAGGCGAGTCTTTGCGCGAGTAGACTCGCGGACTCGCGTCGAAATTCTAACCCTGCACTGGTGTGTGTGGAGTTGGATACTGGATGTTGTCCCACTGTGTGTGTGGAGTTGGATACTGGATGTCCCACTGCGTGTGTGTTGAGTTTGATACTGGATGTTGTCCCACTGGTGTGTGTGGAGTTGGATACTGGATGTTGTCCCAGTGTGTGTGTGTGGAGTTGGATACTGGATGTTGTCCCACTGTGTGTGTGTGGAGTTGGATACTGGATGTTGTCCCACTGGTGTGTGTGGAGTTGGATACTGGATGTTGTCCCACTGGTGTGTGTGGAGTTGGATACTGGATGTTGTCCCACTGGTGTGTGTGGAGTTGGATACTGGATGTTGTCCCACTGTGTGTGTGGAGTTGGATATTGCCAGTTAACACCATTATAGAGGGTAACCTGGCCTTAGAGACTTGCCACCGTAGTTATTTTAATTAAAGATATTATTTTATATCAAATTATCATTTTGTGATTAACAATTTCAATGTTGGGTTTTAGTCGTCCCATGTGAATGACCAAGAGGGTGGAAGCGTGGTCAGTTTTGACCAGTTGCCCCAAGCGTCCCTTGAAGATATGATGCAGGGTCAAGGGGCAGCCACTATGATGACCAGTTATGACGAGACAGCGCTCTGCTCAGCTACTTTCAGGTATTTTGTTTTATTCTGCATAATAAGGACAGGTATATACAAATATTTATGAACACTAAAACACACAGGCACAGGGAAAATCTTCTTGTCTAAAATAACACACTGGAGGTTTTGCCTGCTGCGTCTCCGCCATGGGCCTGTACCCTCAGGTATATACAATGTGTACTTATCAAGGGGCTTACTTTTCACCAAAACCTGTGGATCAAGTTTTATAAACATTTGACTTATGGAATTTTGGATTAGCTGAATGTTATAGGTTACCAAACAACTTGTTTTGTTTCGCCTGCTACAGAATGCCGAAAACAAAAAAAGGTTTCAACTTAAGCTCCCCTGTCATCTTTAGTATCTTTGATAACCCTGAAAGTATGGAAGCTCGATTCAACCATTAAGCAAACACTGATGACATTTTGCTTTTTATGCGCATTCCAAGTGATATGTTTTGTGACAAAAGATTTATTCGACCTGCACCTGTCATTTTACATGTACATCACGCCCACATTGGGAGACTGACCTTCGCCGCTCTGTCACTATTTTCTTCTTTTATCCTTACTTTGATTTATTTCAATGATTCATTTATACCGACTCAAGCTTTCCACCGAAGGCTTGCGGGTTTAATCGCCTTTTGCGGAAAGGTTGCAAGGTACCTGCTGAAGGTTCATGGTTTTGTTTGGGGAAAAATGGTTGTCTCCCCAGTAAACCTAAACACTACCCACATATATATGATATGCCCCTTTTTAACACAATAAGAAACTTGTCTTTGTGGTTATTTTAGACAATAAGAGTTTCTCTGTGTTTTAGTGTTCATAAATATGTATGTAATAATCTTGGGCAGAGCGTAATTCAACAATCAACCAATCAATTTTGTAGGATTATGAAGAGCATGGTCCATGGCTGGGTAAAAGACGTGACTGTTCATGGGAACGTCTTCGCTGATAACCAAATCATCCACTTTTACAGGTCAGTAGTTTACTTACTCTCTTTAATAATAGGTGATTTGCCACTTTCAAATGACGTAATTTAGCAACGTCACAATTGCGGCTCGAAAACGTACACTGGACAAAGCATCATCTTTTCGACATATTTTAGGAAAGAAACCTGATATTGTGACAGTTTATGTCTGAAATAATCAACTAATGCGAGAAAATATTGCATGAAACGGGAGCTTGACTGAATATAGCTTAAGTCGATTTGAAAGTTGGGCTTGTCCGGTCTAAGATTGGTGCCATGACGTCATGTCATTGTTACGCTAAAAATTGGCAAATGGTCTTGATCTTATTGAAATACTATCTGTTTAATTTAATCACCACTTTCCTTATTCGGTTAAAATCTGCCCAACACTGTCCAAATAATATTTCACTTATATGGCTGCCTTGCCAGGTTTAGTGGGGTAGGAAACCCCCGACCTTCAGCGAGTACCTGGCTATAGCTAGAAAATGCATGTAAAATCTCAGTTTAAAATCATGTATTTCTATGTTGTTGTTGTAAGATGGCTGAGATCCCCGACGTCTCTCCTGTATGATCCGGCTTTACGTCGCACTCTCCATAACTTAATGAAGAAGGTCTTCATGCAGGTAGGGTAACAAAAAAATTTGTTGTTTTTTTTTCGTTTTTATACGCCCGGCTTGAAAAGCGGGCTGTATTATGGTATCATCTCCGTCTGTCCGGCGTCCGCTTTCCCCTTCCGCTCCATAACTTCCAAAGTTTTGATTCCAACTTGACAATTTTTTCTGAGTATATACCTCATGGGTAGAAGGTGTGTCGCGAACTGTTTTTGACATCATACATTGCGTAATATGACAGCCATTTTGGGTTACGGTAATACCTGAGTTAATTAGAGGACAATGCATGTTGCCAAATCCTCAATAACAAAAGGTTCTGAATGAGATTTAAACTTTCAACACATCTCAGTCCAGGGAGATGATTGACCAGCAGTTAATCCTTGAATGTTTTACAAGCTCTCTCTTGAATTAAGATGAGAATTTGCACTCTTCTACTTTTTCCCAGCACTTGAATTAACTCAGACATTACCGTATGTAATATTTACTTTTTCTCTCCATAACTTTAACAAATATAATCCGATGTTTTCAAATCTTTCATGATACATACCATATTAACAGACTGTGTGTAAAAAATTGTTAATGATATCAACTATTGCAAATTGTTGGATTATGTATATTCCTTTTTATACGCCCGGCTTGAAAAGCGGGCTGTATTATGGTATCATCTCCGTCCGTCCGGCAGTCCGGCTGTCCGGCGTCCGCTTTCCCTTCCGCTCCATAACTTTTAAAGTTTTGATTCCATCTGCACAATTTTTTCTGAGTATATACCTTATGGGTAGAAGGTGTGTCGCGAACTATTTTTAACATCACTGGTTACATAATATGGGAGTTATATTGGATTATGTAATATTCCCTTCCGCTCCATAACTTTCAAAGTTTTGATTCCATCTGGACAATTTTTTCTGAGGATATACCTTATGGGAAGAAGGTGTGTCGCAAACTATTTTTAACATCACTGGTTACATAATATGGGAGTTATATTGGATTATGTAATATTCCCTTCTGCTCCATAACTTCTAAAGTTTTGATCCCATCTGCACAATTTTTACTGAGTATATACCTTATGGGTAGGAGGTTTGTCGCGAACTATTTTTAACATCACTGGTTACATAATATGGGAGTTATATTGGATTATGTAATATTCCCTTCTGTTCCATAACTTTCAAAGTTTTGATTCCATCTGGACAATTTTTTCTGAGGATATACCTTATGGGTAGAAGGTGTGTCGCAAACTATTTTTAACATCACTGGTTACATAATATGGGAGTTATATTGGATTATGTAATATTCCCTTCTGCTCCATAACTTCTAAAGTTTTGATTCCATCTGCACAATTTTTTCTGAGTATATACCTTATGGGTAGAAGGTGTGTCGCGAACTATTTTTAACATCACTGGTTACATAATATGGGAGTTATATTGGATTATGTAATATTCCCTTCTGCTCCATAACTTTCTAAGTTTTGATTCCATCTGGACAATTTTTTCTGAGGATATAGCTTATGGGTAGAAGGTGTGTCCTTGGATAATTTAGTGATAGCTACATGTATGGTGGCCAAAACCTAAAAAGTTTAGAATTATAATTATTTCTCTGTTTTAAAGGCTCTTCAATTCAGTTTTATTACCCATATGGTAAAGCAAATATAGCTGCTTTGACAATATTCATAAACCTGGTTGTAAGTGTAAACAGATAAGACTTGTATATTTACACACCATTGACCATCTCAGAGATTAGGCTCTGTTCAAATATACCTATATAAAATGTAGCAAACATCCTGACCAGTGATGTCTTGAGCAAGTGATTGAACCCACTGACCAGTCACAATTAGCTGGACTCCAAGCTGAAGACCTGGACATTTAACACCAGATGAGATTTCATATTTGAAGGACCCGTTGCATATATTCAAAAATATATATATGGAAGGATTTGTTTTGGTATGGCTGCAGTGACTGTGCCTTTCCGGGCGTATTTTGGGTTTCCCGAAACTCTTGTTAATCTTACTGTCATTTTCATGAAAATAACCTTTAAATTATAAAATGGCTTCTACTTGTCCGATTCTCATCAAAAAAGGATTTTTTCAAACTGCAATAATATTTCTAAATTGATTAAAACTATTCTTAAATCAATATATAACGTTTTAATCAAATGAAAAATACATATAAGGATTAAAGTTTTATCTACAGACCAAGAGATAAGTATCCCAGCTTTGGTCTATTTACCTTGTCAACTTACAGTTAGCTCTCAGTCTCTAAAGATTTATGGCCCTGTGTATTACATGGCCTCCAATGTAGGCTTTGTAACATGCCCGACTGTTATATATATTTTTTGTAGCCAAATAATGTAGATAAAAAATATTATGAGAAAAATTGTCAAATCTACTTGAATTGGTGTGAGCTGCGAAATTGCCAATTACTTACATTTGTTTAAGTATGATTAGTAAATTATAAACTGCTTTTCTAAAAAATTGAAACATTTTAGTGCAACCTATATTGACAACAAACAATGTTTAACATCACGATTTAACAGCAGCGAGAATTGATGACTTGTACATGTACCGTGTACAAATCTTGTTAATAATAGTTGATCCAAATAGCCCATTTTAAATTTGATACAGATGGATTTTAAAGGTTTTAGTGGTAAGATTTCATTTTGTTGACATAACATCACCTTTTACCAAGCTTCAACCTCTTCCCTCTGAATTTTAAAAATTAATTTCAAATAAATATGAAAGGATTTGTTTTGGTATGGCTGCAGTTACTGTGCCTTTCCGGGCGTATTTTGGGTTTCCCGAAACTCTTGTTATATCTTGAAGCCTTTTGATCAGAAATGACTGATAATTAGGCTGCCTAAATTTATTCAGTATCAATTCTGATTTTTAAGACAATATGAATGTTTCCATGAAGAATTGGTTTTTTCGTTTTTAATGTCTTGAAACCTTTACATGCTCACTTTTGATCAGAAATGCCTAATATTTAAGCTGCCAAAATTCATTCAGTTTATTGAAAATTTTTTAAAACAATATGGTTTGAAATTTCTAGAAGTTCCTAAAAAATGTGTCAGTCTATGTATAAGAAGCTAAAAATTGTTGACTTTAAAAAAAATAATCAAAATTGTTTTGTAATAAAAAATATAAAATTTTGGCAACTCATGCCAATTTAGGAGAGAGAAATTGGGAAATCCTTCAAATAAATATGTATTTTCATTGTAGTTAATTTCAGAATTCCGCAAGCTCGGTTCCACGATCGTGTATGCAAACTTCAACAGACTCATCCTGTGCACTAAGAAGCGCCAAATTTTGGACGCCATCGCTTACGTGGAGTACATCACCAATAGTATCAAGTCGAAGGAACTTTTTCATCTCATTGACGTGACGTATGAGCAATGCTGGGAATACCTTATGTGGCTGGATGTGGTAAGTAGGGACTGAAGATGTCGCCCCCATTTTCATCCTCACACTGGAGGGTGGGATGCTTGTAACATTGGACAAGTTTAACAAAGTTATTTAACAAACTACAAGTCAATAAACTTCCTTCTGCTTCACATTACCCATGATGCACCTGAGTACAAGTGGCATGAGCTGCCAAAATTCACACTTTTTTCATGATTTCTGATCGTCACGACAGTAAGAGGCTTTGAAGGTCATCGAAAAACAAAGTGATTGGCATTGGAATGAGGAAAATCCATACAGTATGGGGCCTGTACAAATCAAAAACGTGTTCAAAAAGTAAACAAAATTTAAATAACCTGGACGACCATTCTTTCATTCTAAGCCAAAGTTAGTTCAAAACAATACTTTATCGTACATTCTCGAGACTAGAAGCACTAAAAAACTTCTGAATTATACGTCTTGACAAAAATAGCCGATAATTTCAACATTCTGTTTTTACGTCAAAATATTAACATTTTGGCAGCTCATGCCACTTTAAGTCTTGTATGGTTCACAAATATGTTTTTATATCTGCCAGGCAAACCATGGGGGTGTAAAAGGTAAACTGCCCAGTGTCCCACCAGAAGCAGAGGCTGAGAAGGAAGATGACTCTAGTGACAGTGACGTGGAAATCAACAGTCAACAACCACAACAACAGGAAGAACTGAATAAATCGGATGAAGAAGATGGGGTATGAATGTTTAAAAAAACAAAATGTGAATAAATTTGGAAAAAGTAAATTGACAGTGAAATATGGAAGCTCTTTCCTTTTAAATTGGGGCCTCTGTGGTCCAGTCGGTTAGAGTGATCGTCCCTCAGTCCCACACAGGCCTTTCTTCAATGCGGCACAAGATCAAACCCCACTCCAACTAAATTTTAAAAAAATTCTGGATGAAGAGTTTACAAAGATTAAGTCGGCCGCTAAACGATACAGCTCTTTTTTTTTAAATCTAGTGAAGTTCAAAGGATAAATGTCAAGTTTAAGTCAATGCCTCCTATTTGATAATCAATTGTTTAAAAACTTACCGTATAGATCTACGAACTTAGCCCAAAGCAAAATTAGATTGCAGGCACTAAGCCTAAAAATCAAAGCATTCTTTTTCTCTCTACTGCCTAGATACGGAAATTAATTAGCTTTAGCGCCGTGACGTCATTGTTGACATCTGATATATTCAATCCATGTTTCTGTGACACCCTGAGACCCTACCGGAAGTTTGTTTTGTTTCAGCATTAGGGTTTTAGATACATATTTACTCAATTTACAATAACAAATCACCGCTAGGTGTTCAGAAAGAACTTGGCATTTATCCTTTAATTTAGGATCGTGTTTATACCTATATGTTAACAGTTTGCAAAGTTATATCTATAGCTTGGAAAATCTTGTTTTAGTCTATAAAAGTCAATTTACTGTCTCATTGCAATTCTTTTTTGTCTTTTTTGCAGCCTGAAATAGAGATGAACTGGAACATGGCCAAGTTCTTACCCGAGGCTGCTGCTTGTCAAACTAACTTCAATGTAAGACTTCCAAAAAAAGTTTTTTTCTATTTCCTCAAGATTAAAATGTTACGCTTCTAGTATGGTTCAAGGTAAGGGATAGACACCTGGAATCCAATCAACATGATCTCCTTTAAGTGATGATTTACAGATACTAGTAGCAGGTTAAACCATGTCTGTAGTCTTATTTAAAAATGATACAGCAACGCTCAATTGTATCTTGTCCGTATTTTATTTACAGATGATAATAGCTGGTTGTATCTTGTCTGTATTTTATTTACAGATGATAATAGCTGGTTGTATCTTGTCTGTATTTTATTTACAGATGATAATAGCTGGTTATAACTTGGCCGTATTTTATTTACAGATGATAATAGCTGGTTGTATCTTGTCCGTATTTTATTTATAGATGATAATAGCTGGTTTTAACTTGTCAGTATTTTATTTACAGATGATAATAGCTGGTTTTAACTTGTCTGTATTTTATTTTCAGATGATAATAGCTGGTTATATCTTGTCCGTATTTTATTTACAGATGATAATAGCTGGTTTTAACTTGTCTGTATTTTATTTACAGATGATAATAGCTGGTTGTATCTTGTCCGTATTTTATTTATAGATGATAATAGCTGGTTTTAACTTGTCCGTATTTTATTTACAGATGATAATAGCTGGTTATATCTTGTCTGTATTTTATTTACAGATGATAATAGCTGGTTATATCTTGTCCGTATTTTATTTACAGATGATAATAGCTGGTTATATCTTGTCCGTATTTTATTTACAGATGATAATAGCTGGTTATATCTTGTCCGTATTTTATTTACAGATGATAATAGCTGGTTATAACTTGTCTGTATTTATTTACAGATGATAATAGCTGGTTATAACTTGTCTGTATTTATTTACAGATGATAATAGCTGGTTATAACTTGTCAGTATTTTATTTACAGATGATAATAGCTGGTTATATCTTGTCCGTATTTTATTTACAGATGATAATAGCTGGTTATAACTTGTCAGTATTTTATTTACAGATGATAATAGCTGGTTATATCTTGTCTGTATTTTATTTACAGATGATAATAGCTGGTTATAACTTGTCAGTATTTTATTTTCAAATGATAATAGCTGGTTATAACTTGCCCGTAATTTTATTTTCAAATGATAATAGCTGGTTATATCTTGTCCGTATTTTATTTACAGATCTATGATAATAGCTGGTTATATCTTGTCTGTATTTTATTTACAGATGATAATAGCTGGTTATAACTTGCCCATATTTTATTTACAGATGATAATAGCTGGTTATATCTTGTCTGTATTTTATTTTCAAATGATAATAGCTGGTTATAACTTGCCCGTAATTTTATTTTCAAATGATAATAGCTGGTTATATCTTGTCCGTATTTTATTTACAGATCTATGATAATAGCTGGTTATAACTTGTCAGTATTTTATTTACAGATGATAATAGCTGGTTATAACTTGTCAGTATTTTATTTACAGATGATAATAGCTGGTTATATCTTGTCCGTATTCAACCACCTTGAGGAAGAGAAGAGAAGTTTAACACCCGGCAGTACACCTGTACGCAGACGAGATGTCAATCAAACACAGGTTAGTCACGCCCACCACAATAGACCATTTGCCAGTTTTGCGCGCAACAATGAAATGACGTCGCGACATCAATCCTACACCGGACAAACCCAGTAGTCATCTTGACTTTTGCCATATTCGGTCAAAATTCCTTTTCATCCACAATTTTTTCACATTTCTAGGTTCATTCCGATATAAACTGTCGGGATATAGGTGTTCATTTCTAATATCTGTTGTAAAAAATTTGAAGCTAAAAACAGTCGGATCCTTTGTCCGGTCTACTACTTGGGGGAGCAATTGTGACGTCGCTAAATTACGTCATTTGAAAGTAATTGGCAAATCACCTATTTAAAGGAAATGGAGCCTTCACTATTCTGTCCAGCCAGATTCACACTGATGAATTCGAAATACAAATTCAAGTCAGAATCAATATTCGATAACAATTTTCTGTCTCTGTTTCACATTTGAATGATATATCATTCAGTCCATCGAAAGATATTACAAATATTTCTGTGCCAGGTCCCACCTTTGCCTTTCTTGTTTGTCCCATTCTGACCATAATGGTTGCTCTGAGTTTTACTGCGACGTTAAATTGAAATTAAATGGCTGCCACAAAAGATCAGGGGGATATATTTATGATTGTTACTAGGTCGCCTTACAACCCTTCCATAAAGGGCAACCAAGTGAACATTTACGCCCAGCGTTAGTCAAGTATCATTTATGCATACCTTTAACATTTTCTTACAAACAATGGTAAAGTTATAATGGGTGTAAATGTTTTGAGAAACAGCTCTTTGATGTCCAATCTCATGTATCATTGTAAAAAAAGACTTATCCTTATGAACAACAAACCATAATATACTGCCAAAAGAAAATATGCTCTGCAGTGTTTGTAGATAATGGTCAGCTTTCTCTGTTAACTGTTGAGCAGGCAACGTCTGCTGCAGGGCCCAGTTTCACAAAGCGATCTTAGCTTAAGGTGATCTTAATTACCAATGGCAACGTAAACCTTTAGCATTGGTTGCCATGGTAGTTAAGATCACACTTAGCTAAGATCGCTTTGTGAAACTAGTCCCTCAGAAAACTGGAAGCGCCACAGAATAAGTGAAAGAGTGCACAATAAAACGTTTAGCAGTCAATCTTTTTTGTTGTTGTTGTTTTAAGCATAACAGTAACAGTGTATTTCTTTGTTTCTTTTTCTACAGCGTATTCTCGACAGTTCAGCCACTCCTGCTTGTGTAGAGTTTTCACAGAACCTCGTACAGGGAGATTTAGCTCAACAAATGTTTGCGTATGTACCCTTATTTGAAATTTGTTTCTACCATGTCATTTGGTGTGTTGCGCCGGGCTCAAGATTATTTCACTTACATGGCGGCGTTATTGTGAGAGGAAACCGAGAAACCCACAACCTTCAGTTAGTAACTGGCAACCATCCCACATAGGTTATTCGAGTAAAAACCCAGTCAGAAAATTTTGTAATTTTTTTAGATTGAGTGGGATTCGAAACGCGACCTATTGGTGGAACATGTCATTTGGAATCTTATCAATAACAACTCTTTATTTTACTTACTTTTTATGACGGTGGTGAGAATTAAAAAAATGTTACAATTTAAATTTGAAATGAACAGGTAATCGTCCAACATGTGACTAACTTGAAATTAATGATTCACACTCATTTTTTTTTTTTTTATAGACTAACCCAAAAGATTCAGAAGAAATTATCTGGTAACCGTAACACGTTTGGTGACATGGCAGCGGAGTTCCCACAGTTACCCGGATCTCACCTACCCCTCAATAACCCTGCCCTGGAATTTGTGAAGTGTATTTGTAAGGTCAGCTAATAAAAACTATATTTTTTTTAAATTCTTCTACAGAATCCCATGATAATTGGTCACAATAATATCTCTTTGCCACAGGTCAGATAATTCAGGTGTCGGTCAGAAACAACTGAATCGCTTCCGTATATTGAAATTCTGGGAACCGACCTGTACCGATGCTCGTTTCCTTATACATCAGACTGTATAAACTGGCTCTCGTCTTGGCTAACAGATCTTTGTTTCCATAGTTTTAGAACAACATTAACAACAGGCTACCGAAACAAATTGTTACCGTGAAATCCTCTGGCTTGTTGCCATAATTTGTAATTGTATGAACTGTACATGAACTGTATTTAAAGGATAAACAGATTAAATTGATTTCCAACTTCCCATTGCCTCTGTCCATTGATGGGATGCGGGTTCCAATTTTACAAAAAAATGTCTTAGTGGATTTTTACTCAATGTGAAAGAGTTGCGAGGTACTCGCAGAAGCTTGGAGGTTTTACATGAAATAATCTTGAGGGCAGCATAAAATATCAATTGCTCAATCAGCCTATTGGAGAAGGGCTGCTGGATACCTGCTAAAGGTCGAAGGTATTAGATGTTGAATGCAGCACTCAAGAACATTCCTCGGATAGTGATGCCAGGTTTTGTGTGAGAGGAAACTAGATTATAAGACTTGTGATCAACATATATGTGATGCCTTCCAGTTAATTTTAAAAGATTTTACCCGTGGGATTTCTACTGATAAGCAAGATTTACAACACCAAACTATCAATCCATTTGTATTTACCTTAATCCAGCTCATGAATGTTATTTGTGATTTGGTTTTCTGTAGGTGCTGAGTTTGGACGGAAACATCTCCAACCAGGTGGCCAAATTAAACAGAAACTTACTGAAGCTGATTGGTTTAGGAGAGTTTTCCGATGAGACACAGTATATAGACCCTTGTCTCTCTTATGTCTTACCGGAGGTAATGCGTTCATCCAATCTATGTTTAATTGTTACTGTTTTATTATTTGTAAACACTAAAATGAACACACGGACACAGGACTAAAATAACCATGAAAACAAGTTTCTAGTTGTGTAAAAAGAGGATATGCCGTTTAGACTGTTATCTGTTCCCATCAAAGAGTTTTTACCCCTCGGGCAAATTTGCCCGAAGGGTATTGTCGTCGCCTCTGTCCGTCTGTCCATTGGTCCTTGTAAACACATTATCTAAAAAAGTCTTTAACTTACAACTTTGAAACTTAATACATTTGTTTAATACAGCAAGTACAAGAAGCCTATTTAAAATCAACGCGCTCGGATGTTTTTTTCAATAGTTATGCCCCTTAGTATGCCCCAATTGAGTATTTTAGCTGCCAGAAATTGAATATTTCTATGCACATTTAACTGCAATTCAGTTGTTTATTGGAGTGATTTGAGTTTTTATGGTCATTTTGAGGCAGATATTCGACCTCAAAACTTGTCTTCCAGGAAACCCTGGCTTCCCATCGATGTTTAGCAAGATTTGAATTCCTTCAGCCCAAAGAAATTTTTTTTTAATTCTGAATGTTTTTTTTTATTGGTGTCCCTTGTGAAACCCCTTCGCAGTACTTTCTTATGGTCAAGGTTACTTCTGAGCAAACGGCTCACAGCTGCCATTTTGTGACGTAAAAGAGGAATGTCAAATTTCAATCAATCTATCTCAATTATTCCATGTCATTTCATCATATTTGTGACCTGTTGTAAAGACATGTTTTAACCTAACATAAAGACATAAACCATTATTGTATTGATCTATTTTTGCTATTCAGGTAATCTGCAAATCATGTAACCATATCCGTGACCTTGACCTCTGTCGTGACCCCTACCTAAATCAAGATGGATCCGGGTAAGTCTTTTGTGTTACTATTGAATTTTTTATTCACAATTTTTGTTTGTTTTAAAGTGTCGTAGGCTGTCAAAAAGTTGTGTTTTCTTTGCTATTTTTTTAAAGAAGTACAAATTCAAACAATATTATTAACATACGGTAATACGTTTACAAGCTCTCTCTTGAATTAAGATGAGAATTTGCACTCTTCTACTTTTTTCCAGCACTTGAATTAACTCAGACATTACCGTACCTTTAGAAAGTTCCGGTTGCATGAGTTACATGTATTTCCCGACTAGCTTATTTATTTGCATGTATATCTATGTTTCAGAATGGTATGGTTTTGTATCCAGTGTAAGACAGAGTATGATATAATGGAGATAGAACAAAGTCTTATTGACTCAGTCCAAAGATCATCCATGGCTTACGTACTGCAAGATCTGCGCTGTGTGAAATGCCATGGGGTAAGTAAATAGACCGTATTAAAGAGATGTGAGCAGAAACATTTGTAGTCCTCAATGGTTATGGAGAGAGCTGGGGACTGTTTCTCAACACCGTCGTAACTTTGCGCCTAGTCGTAACGTCATGGCAACATATACCTTCAACATTACGTTACGACCAGGCGCAAAGTTACGACGGGCGTAAGTTGTGTTGAGAAACAGCCCCCAGATTTGGTATGAGGGTCGTTTCTAAAAAAATTCTCTGGCTGGGTTTTCACTCAAACGACCTATCTGGGATGGTTGCCAGTTACCAGCTGAAGGTCGTGGGTTTCCTCCGGGCATAGAGCCGGTTTCCTCCCACAATAAAACTGGCAACGGCACCATATAAGTGAAATAATCTTGAACGCAGCACAAAACACCTAACAATCAATCAATCTAAAACAATTCATTGGTTGAGCGACACAGGCTTTCAATGGATGGATCTCGTTATTTGAATCCCACTCAGTCCAATTAAAAGAACAGATTCTGGGTGGGTTTTTCACTTGGTTGCCCTTTGTGGATATGGCTGCCAGGCACCCCACGAAAACTAGAGTTTCTTCCGGGTATAGTTACAGCTTTTAAATTAATTATACCGAAGGGCTTCAGATTTCAACCCCATTGTAAATATCCATTTTTCCCACCTGCCTTTTAGATTTTACCTCCAACACATATTTTAAGCATTCTTCTTATCAATTTTCGTTAATTGTAAATCTGCCAAATCCCTGTTCATAAAAAAACGCGTTAAAATTGGCCTGACAGATTTCAAACTCTCCTCGTTCATCGACAATGTGTCACATGACCAGCAATTAGCCCGAGAATTTACCCAAAAAGCTGGACAATTTGACAGCAATGGAATCCGTGCACCACATGATGACCAGGGATTTAGAAAAGCCTGTTCATCGAGAATAGTTAGCTCACCCTTTTATCCGTGCTTTAATGTGTGTCTCTTCCCGACCCGCAGACCCGCAATTACGGTAAGAATTCCGCTAATTCAAGTACTCAAAACATTACGAAAAGCTCTCTAAAAGTTTGAGACTTTTCGTTGGGTGTGTTACCTCCTGCATGGAGCGACCAATAATCCTATCAAGCAATCGCTATTGTTGTTGTTTTAGACCAAACATGGGAGAAAGCAGTCTTATAATTTGTTATCTTCACATTGCTTGTCCTTGAATTAGCGGAATTCTTACCGTAAGTAACACAGAAAAGTTGGCTTAACACACTAATCAAACTAAATGTCTGTTTTAACCCTGGACTTACTTTCAGATCAAAGACTGCAACATGAGGACATATTGTCAATGTGCTGGGGAGTACACTACCACATTATCAGTGGAAGACTTTGGAAAGAAAATCAGAACATTTCAAGGCATAGCCAGGTATGTGTTCTTTGGTTTTTAAGAGTTATCCCCCTTGTTTACTGCAGAGTAAATTTTTAAGTGTACTTATGAACGTTCAAAGTTCGTTGGCTTGGCAGCTCAACCAGCAGAGAAAAACTCTCTGTCCGGCACAACCCCTCCATCGATGGGTTGCAGGTTCAATCTCAAAGAGAAATTTCTAAGTGGGATTTTCACGGAATTTGACTTTGTGGACGGCTTTTAGGTACCCGCCAAACGTCAGGGGGTTGACTCCATGCCAAAATTCCTCTTGCTCCCTCACTATACCTGCTAATGCTGCCATTTTAATGAGATAATATTGAGTGTATTGTAAAATATCAATCAATCCGAATGAAAATAGCCCTTAAATTTTTTTTTTAATTTGAGAAACTGTCGTTGGTGGCTGACTAACTCAGCTTTTTGAATTTATCTTTGTGTATTTTCCGACACTATAACTTCCGTTACCTTTCTTTGTGTATTTTCCGACACTATAACTTCTGTTACCTTTCTTTCTGTATTTTCAGACACTATAACTTTGGGTACCTTTCTGTATTTTCAGACATTATAACTTTGGTTACCTTTCTGTATTTTCAGACATTATAACTTTGGTTACCTTTGTGTATTTTCAGACATTATAACTTTCGTTACCTTTGTGTATTTTCAGACACTATAACTTTCATTATCTTTGTGTGTTTTCAGACACTATAACTTTCATTACCTTTCTGTATTTTCTGACACTATAACTTTGGTAACCTTTGTGTATTTTCAGACACTATAACTTTGGTTACCTTTCTGTATTTTCCGACACTATAACTTTCATTACCTTTCTGTATTTTCCGACACTATAACTTTGGTTACCTTTGTGTATTTTCAGACACTATAACTTTCGTTACCTTTGTGTATTTTCAGACACTATGACTTTCGTTACCTTTCTGTATTTACAGACACTATAACTTTCGTTACCTTTCTGTATTTACAGACACTCTAACTTTCGTTACCTTTCTTTCTGTATTTTCAGACACTATAACTTTGATTACCTTTCTTAGTGTTTTTTCTGACATTATAACTTTGGTTACCTTTGTGTATTTTCAGACACTATAACTTTCGTTACCTTTCTGTATTTACAGACACTAACTTTCGTTACCTTTCTTAGTGTATTTTCTGACATTATAACTTTGGTTACCTTTGTGTATTTTCAGACACTATAACTTTCGTTACCTTTCTGTATTTTCAGACACTATAACTTTGGTTACCTTTCTTTGTGTATTTTCTGACATTATAACTTTGGTTACCTTTGTGTATTTTCAGACACTATAACTTTGGTTACCTTTCTGTATTTACAGACACTATAACTTGGGTTACCTTTCTGTATTTTCAGACACTATAACTTTGGTTACCTTTCTTTGTGTATTTTCAGATACTATAACTTTGGTTACCTTTCTTTGTGTATTTTCAGACATTATAACTTTCATTACCTTTGTGTATTTTCAGACACTATAACTTCTGTTACCTTTCTTTCTGTATTTTCAGACACTATAACTTTGGGTACCTTTCTTAGTGTAATTTCAGACATTATAACTTTCGTTACCTTTGTGTATTTTCAGACATTATAACTTTTGTTACCTTTCTGTATTTTCAGACACTGTAACTTTCGTTACCTTTGTGTATTTTCAGACATTATAACTTTGGTTACCTTTCTTAGTGTATTTTCTGACACTATAACTTGGGTTACCTTTGTGTATTTTCAGACACTATAACTTTGGTTACCTTAGTGTATTTTCCGACACTATAACTTTCGTTACCTTTCTGTATTTTCCGACACTATAACTTTCGTTACCTTTCTGTATTTTCAGACACTATAACTTTCGTTACCTTTGTGTATTTTCAGACACTATAACTTTCGTTACCTTTGTGTATTTTCAGACATAACTTTCATTATCTTTGTGTATTTTCAGACATTATAACTTTCGTTACCTTTGTGTATTTTCAGACACTATAACTTTCATTATCTTTGTGTATTTTCAGACATTATAACTTTCGTTACCTTTGTGTATTTTCAGACATTATAACTTTTGTTACCTTTCTGTATTTTCAGACACTGTAACTTTCGTTACCTTTCTGTATTTTCAGACACTATTACTCTCATTATCTTTGTGTATTTTCAGACATTATAACTTTCATTACCTTTGTGTATTTTCAGACATTATAACTTTCATTACCTTTGTGTATTTTCAGACACTATAACTTCTGTTACCTTTCTTTCTGTATTTTCAGACACTATAACTTTGGGTACCTTTCTTAGTGTAATTTCAGACATTATAACTTTCGTTACCTTTGTGTATTTTCAGACATTATAACTTTTGTTACCTTTCTGTATTTTCAGACACTGTAACTTTCGTTACCTTTCTTTCTGTATTTTCAGACACTATTACTCTCGTTATCTTTGTGTATTTTCAGACACTGTAACTTTCGTTACCTTTCTGTATTTTCCGACACTATAACTTTCATTACCTTTGTGTATTGTCCGACACGGGGGCCTCCGTGGCTCAGTATGTAGAGCGCTGGACGCTCAATTCAAACAGCCATCCACCAATGGGTCGCGGGTTCGAATCCCACTCTGTCCAAAAAATTGGAAAATTTTCTGACTGGGTTTTCACTCGAACGACCTATGTGGGATGGTTGCCAGTTACCAGCGGAAGGTCGTGGGTTTCCTCCAGGCACAGAGCCCGGTTTCCTCCCACAATAAAACGGGCAACGCCGCCATGTAAGTGAAATAATCTTGAGCATGGCGTAAAACATCAAACAATCAATCAACCGACACTATAACTTTGGTTACCTTTGTGTATTTTCTGACAGTATAACTTTGGTTACCTTTGTGTATTTTCAGACATTATAACTTTGGTTACCTTTGTGTATTTTCAGACACTATAACTTTGGTTACCTTTGTGTATTTTCAGACATTATAACTTTGGTTACCTTTGTGTATTTTCAGACACTATAAGATGCCGCTATTACTGGAGACAGTGACCTGGATGTTACAGATGAATCCACAAATTGTTCAATATGGAACGTGAAGACATTTATTGTATATACTCCAGTTAAAAATATTTTTATGAAAACAGAAGGGAACAATAGTTATTAATTTAGATAGGCAGTTGTCCTGGAAGGATGCTTGTCTTGTTGACCCATACATGTTGTATAGTAATTAAACTGATACAAACTTCAAAAGGGGCTACTAGTATTTCTCTCTTTATTAAGTCTATTTAAGTTGGGTCAGGGGCGATGTTTGTCTGGTGATCTCTCTCACATTGACACAGGTCTTCTAACTATGCCGCTTGCGGCTGGTCCGCTAGATTCAAACAGAAATAGTGAAATGGCCATATAATATAAAGTATCTTGAGTGTGGCGTAATACCTGAGCCCAATCGGTTGAACATTGGACCTGTAGCTCTACAGTTCATCAATATTACATCCCAGTTACCAGTTTGTCATGTGTTCAATTCCTACGCAACCCCCCAAAATTGAGAACGATTTCGGGCCTCGTCCATGCTGGATATCATTTATGTGTGTTTCACTTTGGGGTGATTATCATATTCCAAGGGAACGGACTAACAGCGTAAATTATCAAGATTGGATTTGCCAATCAGAAATACAATGCATATGACAACAAATGTCTACCCTTGCTAATTTAAATGTTCTGTAAAATGTATTATATATATGTGCATAGATCAAACTATAGCCTATTCATATTAACTTTATTCCGATTGTAAATAAGTTTTCATAAAATAAAACATATTTTATTCGCTTGAATACCTTTTCTAAAAAAAAATGACTGTATTGAATGCTTTTAATACTTCCTGATTTTATATATTTATGAACACACGAGCACAGGAAAAATCCTCTTGTCTAAAATAACCATGGAGACAAGTCTCTAATTGCCATATAAGTGAAATAATCTTGAGCGCGGCGTAAAACACCAAACAATCAATCTAATTGTGTTAAAAAGAGGTCCTTTATACCCAGGTTGTAATAAACTAAAACTAATGATATTTCATTAGGTTGATGGTAGACAGAGCTTGGCCTTTAATAGTCTGTAGAATTTTCATGATTGTATAGATTGCAGTAATATTTTCGTGTGATAGTAAGCTTCTTACAAAAGTTACATAAAAGTATTCAAAAGTGGAGGAAAAACTGAGATAATTTTTAAATCAACTAATATGCAAGTTCCCTTGGTGATAACCTCTTTATATGCCATAAAATTTAATCTGTTGTATACTTTTTGAAAAAATATGCAATAAAATGATTTTTTTCTTAACCCTCTGAGACAAAAAAAGATCATTTCCCTATAAGAGGGGCCGCTGTGGGCAAGTCAATAGTCTCTCAAACTGACATCGGCCTTTCCTGAACGGTCCCAGGTTCAATCCCACTTACATGTAGTTAAAAGAAAAATTGGGTGGGATTTTAACCTTGCAATGGTGCAATTTAAAAGAAATAAATCTTGATCATGGCGTAAAAACATCAATCCAAAAAAATAACTCAGATATATAAGGATATTTGTATAGATATGAAAGATTTCATTTGTAAATATTAAATTGAGATTACTTTTCATGAAACCTCTTTGATGCCAACATCTGTTACATTGTCAAATGAATAAAATCGTCTGAACAACCATCTCTTTTTTTTTTTTTTTAATTATTTTATGGGTCATTATGCTTAACTCAATAGAGTGGAGGTCACAGTCTCTATCCTTCAGTCAAAGTAAATTGATTTCAGTTATGCTAAAGCTATGAAGTGGCTTACTTAGCAATAGTTTTGTATCTGGGTTATTTGGATATTGAATTGAAACTAATGCAGATCTACTGTCCATACTTTAGGCTTTCAATCAATGACTGGTGATTTTAGTGTTTTTTATTTCTAACAACTTTGGAAAATACCACAGTTTGGCTGAGAATGTGTATAAAATTGTCAAAAAGGGCGGTACCCGTGTTGAACTGTATATAAAGTGAAACCCAGCATTTATCTATTTGAAAAGGAAAAGCCTAAAGTTGACTATCCAAGATTTAGGTGATTAGGCACAAATTTAAGCGTTAACATTATGAAAAATGAAATTAAGTTGTAGAAAGGTCAATCCAAGAATGGGCCTCTCTGGCTCAGTGGAGTGTTGAATGCTCAAACCAAGAAGGGGCCTATCTGGCTCAGTGGATTGTCATACCAACACAAACCAACGATGGAGGGGGCCTCAATCAGCAGAGCAATGATCTCTCGGTCCAACCCCAGTCTACAATTGATTGATTGTTTGTTTTACTCCGCGCTCAAGATTATTTTACTTCTATGGCAACGTTGCCAGTTTTATTGTGGGAGGAAACCAGGCTCTATGCCCGGAGAAACCCACGACCTTCCGGTGGTAACTGGCAACTATCCACATAGGTCGTTTAGGTGAACCCAGTCAGAAAATTTTCCAATTTTGGGGGGGGAATGAGTGGGAATCGAACCCACGAGCCACTGGTGGAAGGCTGTTCGGATTTGGTGTCCAACGTTCTACCTACTGAGCCACAGAGCCTACAATCGATGGACCGCAGAAATAATACAAAGTGCGGCGCAAAACATGAATCCATCAATGGGTCCCTATGGCAGCCTCGGTGGTGTGTTGTACGCTGAAACCTGCTAAAAAGAGGAAAGTGCTTGTCTGGCTCAGTAGGTAGAACAAGCCTTCCAACGACGGGTTGTGGGTTCTAATCCCGCTCTAAAAAACACACAAATAGAAAAACTGCTAAGTTTTTCAATCCATCATTCCTAGTTAAATGTTAACCACTTACAAGTGAAAGGTCCTCCAACAATGATCCTAGCAATGCCACATATTGACAATATAGGTGAAATAATCCTGAGTGTGATGTAAAACACGAGTCAATAAAGTCTGGCTGCGACAAAAGTTTCCTCCAAGTTAGCATATTCCTCTTCACCCAGTGAACAAACATTTGTTAGAATCCGTTACAAACAACTAAATAAACACAAAAATTGAGCCATTTAAGCAAGGGTTTTTTCACTCTGCCAAATTGGGCAATTCAGTCAGAGGGTTTTCACTCTCTTGGCCAAATTGAGCTATTCAGTCAAGGGTTTTTCACTCAATTTAGCAAGGGTTTTTCACTCTCTTGGCCAAATTGAGCCATTCAGTCAAGGGTTTTTCACTCTCTTGGCCAAATTGAGCCATTTAAGCAAGAAGTTTTCACTCTCTTGGCCAAATTGAGCAATTCAGTGAATACTTTTTCACTCTCTTGGCCAAATTGAGCAATTCAGTCAAGGGTTTTTCACTCTCTTGGCCAAATTGAGCAATCCAGTCAAGGGTTTTTCACCCTCTTGGCCAAATTGAGCAATTCAGTCAAGGGTTTTTCACTTTCTTGGCCAAATTGAGCAATTCAGTCAAGGGTTTTTCACTCTCTTAGCCAAATTGAGCAATTCGGTCAAGGGTTTTTCACAGTCTTGGCCAAATTGAGCAATTCAGTCAAGGGTTTTTCACCCTCTTGGCCAAATTGAGCAATTCAGTCAATGGTTTTTCACTCTCTTGGCCAAATTGAGCAATTCAGTCAAGGGGTTTTCACTCTCTTGGCCAATTTCAGTCAAGGGTTTTTCACTCTCTTAGCCAAATTGAGCAATTCAGTCAAGGGGTTTTCACTGTCTTGGCCAAATTGAGCAATTCAGTCAAGGGTTTTTCACCCTCTTGGCCAAATTGAGCAATTCAGTCAAGGGTTTTTCACTGTCTTGGCCAAATTGAGCAATTCAGTCAAGGGTTTTTCACTCTCTTGGCCAACTTGAGCAATTCAGTCAAGGGTTTTTCACTCTCTTGGCCAAATTGAGCAATTCAGTCAAGGGGTTTTCACTCTCTTGGCCAAATTGAGCAATTCAGTCAAGGGTTTTTCACTCTTTTGGCTAAATTGAGCAATTTAGTCAAGGGTTTTTCACTCTCTTGGCCAAATTGAGCAATTCAGTCAAGAGATTTTCACTCTCTTGGCCAAATTGAGCAATTCAGTCAAGGGTTTTTCACTCTCTTGGCCAAATTGAGCAATTCAGTCAAGGGTTTTTCACTCTCTTGGCCAAATTGAGCAATTCAGTCAAGGGTTTTTCACTCTCTTGGCCAAATTGAGCAATTCAGTCAAGAGATTTTCACTCTCTTGGCCAAATTGAGCAATTCAGTCAAGGGTTTTTCACTCTCTTGGCCAAATTGAGCAATTCAGTCAAGGGTTTTTCACTCTCTTGGCCAAATTGAGCAATTCAGTCGAGGGTTTTTCACTCTCTTGGCCCTACGTGGAACGTCTTGCACAAAGCCTGGCAAAGGTCGATATTAAAGTAAACAAATATAGAGTGTGTAAACCAAACACAGAGATTGAGTGATTGTGGGTTTCCTCCTCCCTCAGAATTATTTAACGACTATATGGTTAAGCGCCAGGGGCAGAGAACTGAATTTCTTCTCTAAGGAAAAGTGTGATCAAGTGAAACTCTAAAGTTTTTTTTTTGTTCCTGTCATTCGAGTGGGATTTGCAACCCCTATTTATCAGTGTGAAAGACTATCGCTCTGCTGACTAAGCCATCAAGGCCCCATGATTATTGGGGCCCCATTTACAGAGACGTAATAGAACACGATTATATGACCGCTGTAAGGCATGTTACTTAACACAATGTATACATAAATGAAATCAATAGAATACAGGAAATTATTATTTAAATATTTCATAAACATTGTGTATACAGTTGAACTGGCATCAGTTAAAAAGCACTGGGTAATCATATAGCACATTTTCAATAGAGAAAATTTAAGATATAGCGAACAAATTACACAAATAGTGATCATCAGGGAAATTAGTGAATTTCAGTTCAGTTATTCTCAAATAGTTAGCGGCAGTTTTGTGAGAATTCCACAAGTTTCATGTCACCAGCGCCGTCATTTTGGATGTGGTGATCCTTCAGCTTTCAGTTCTAACGTAGAATAAAAGAATCAATCGAACTGGCGTCATTAATAAGTGTCATCTGTGATCGGATATTGCAAAATCTCTCGAGACACTCCCGGGCCCTATTACACAATGTTTCAAAATTTACAAAATGAATGATATTAAGTTATCCGAGAATTTAGGCAACAGAAGAACTGCTGGAAACGGCCATGACAGTCACATTAGAGAAACATGTCAACTGAAATTTCATCTGACATTTGAAAGTGTTCAGTAAGTCATCTAAAAGTTTTTCTTCGGGTGGTCCGATGATTTTTGTTTTGGGGAGGGCGTCGAGAGCTTCTTTAAGAGACGCATCCGCAGCAGGAGTTTTATAGAGCGCTATCATTTCTTGAAACGCGTTGATTTCCAGTTTAGCTTGAAGTACACCGAAGGGGTTAAACCCTGTGTTACAACTGATCAAACGCGATATCTCCTCACTGATAGCTTCTGTCAGCCTACTTAACACTCGAGTCAAGAAGCTTGGAGACACGGAGAAAACCTCCGAATGAACGTGAATCATTCCCATGATCACCTCCTTCAAATAGCTCCGAACTCCTCGTGGCTTCAAACACTGATTCCAATCAAACTGACCCTGGTACATTTTTTGTTCCATCGTTCCGATAATAGGGTTGGATATCTCCTCAACATATGCCTCGAATAGTTTATTATCAAGGGTACGATAACTATCCTGGGCTCCTTTTAAAGTTTTAGCCATTTCAACGTAACCATGACGATTGAGATTTTCCACAAGCCTTGGAACAACTCTCTCAGCTGTGTGGTTACAGTTACTTAACATGATAATGAGTCTTCGGTCAAAACGAGGCAGGGTGGTTTCTTCAGGATCCTCGGGACTGGGAATATTAATCACAATGCCCTGTTGGTTACCTTGGTTACCAGAGTCATGTTTGTTGGAATCAGGGCTAAAAGCCAACTTTTCTAAACTCTCGCTAAAGGCTTGTAATAATTTTGTACACAAACCAGTAGTCTCCTTTTGGATTGGCCGCTGACTGAATAAATCTTGTTCACCCGTTTTAATCTGGACCACGACTTCGTGTAAATGTTGTATGGCTTCGTTCACAATATTTTCGAACAGGGCTGGTAGTTGGGTCGTCCCGCCAAACTCATCATCAGTTTCAACAACCCAAGTTTCACGAGTGTGCAAGCAGCGAACTTCCTCGATGGCTTGTTTTAACAAAGTCACCATGCACGTTGTCCTCATATCAAACGCAAGTTCATTTATGATTTCCAAAGAATCTCCAGGTAAGTCAAGCTTCGACAAAGAACTTACACACGACCTTATATAGCGAACACTATGGGGAAGCCAGGAGCCTGTGATTCCCTGTTTATTGGCTGGCCACGCCCCCAACTTCATCTTCTCTGTTGAAGGAAGATTTTCTATCGACTCCGGTAAAAACGCAGCTCTTATCATATTTGTGAAGAATCGAATCATACTGACTATATTTTGTTTGAACGCTGTATGTTTTGAAGTGTCCACCTTAAAAGCATTCTCTCCTGTATCTTTCTGGGCGAGGTTGCCAGCAAAGTAAGCCTGACACAGTTTCCACAAATCTGGGAAGTTCTCAATCATAATATCGGTGAGGGCTTCCACATACAACACTCTTTGGGGCGACTGAAATTTCCAGCCTGTCGTATCCGAAGTGATATTTGAGGCAAAGCTTGGAACTTTCGGGAAAGAAGGCGGAGACAACAATTTCTGGCGTTGAAATCCAGGGCTGGTTGCTCCTGATAAATTTCTCCGCTGTGCAGATGATATCGATGCCATATTTTCTGCCTCCGTTCGGGAGATATTTTCTTGATTAATATGGGTATCGCGACAACCAGTAAGCTGTTTCAATAACCAAGCCTTCTGATTCTCCAGGCACTCCAAAGCAGGATCGCCATTTGCTTCTAGATTGGCCAAGTATTTAATAAGCTTCTTCTGTTGGTCCAAGGTATTCGGCAACTCCATTAGTTTCTTATAAAGCATTTCTTTGAAATTGCTAATTCGTTTTTCCACTTCAGCATAAACCTTCCTAAACACATTTACATGAGTGTCCCCAAACAAAGACTTAGCACGTAAGTAATCATTTATCACTAAGTTATAGTCTCCTTTCTGAATGTTGCGCTCGATGTTCAGTGGCAAGTAAAACAAGAATTTAAATCTTTGTAAAACACTGAGAGCGTTACGAGTGGAGTCTGCCTTGTCTTTACGTCCCAAGACCTCTCTGAACAAGCCGTCAGCACAAGATTTAGCTTGCATCAACAACACAGCATAACCATTCATACTTTTGTCTTTTATCTTATCCAGTTCAAAACATTCATACATACTGTCCAAACTGTCCTGACAGTCTAAAGTGGCTGTCAAATTAGACTTCAAAAACGCAATGGGTCCTTCTGAGCGATGAGACGCCCTGCGTTTCATGTGTGCTAATCCAGCCTTAAGATCGTCAAAACTTGTACTGTAATGATTCTCAACAAGAAACCAGGCAGGGTTGAAATTTTCCAAAGATAATTTTCCGGATGATTCGGGAAATAATTCAACCAAAATGTCCTCTGTGAACTTATTTTGCCTTCCTTCATCAGAGATACCCAGTGGATTTTCATTGTCAAGGAAGAGTATTGGAGAAGCTGTCCGCCCACGACTAACGGTTGATTGTACGGTCTGGGATTCATCTATCCATACTGCTGATTCTTGTAATGGGCCAGTTTGTAGGAAATATCCCCGAAACCCAACAGTACACGTCCCTTTGCCTCCGGATTTTGTGATAACTATAATGTCACCTTTTCCTTTTCCTGGACCAGTTCTAGCCACTATTTTGCTGGGTGATTTCCATTCTGCAGACAACAAACAGTCCATGCTGCAGATGATGAGGCCAATCAAATCTTTAGGTTCATTTCCAAGGTTTTCACCCCGTATCGTAATTCGGGTGCCGGGTGGTCCCTCTTTAGGCGACAGCCCAGTCACCAGTGGTGTAGGTCGATTAGACATTGTTCTGATTTACACTGCTTAATCCTACAGATTTTTTTAACAATTTTGTTTCACTGTTTATGCCTAAACAGTTTGTTTAAATCAAGCCACATAAAAATCCTCGGCCGACCACCGCCCACAGTTTACTCGCCTTTCCACTGACTTTTAATTGGGTACATACAAAACGCGACGGTCTTCAGTAACGGAACGAATTGTATCTCTCATAATTTTTAAATAGTTTGTACGATAGACAAAATTTCAATTTAAAAAAAGTTTTGCTCAATCGATAGCATGGTCTTTGAATACTATTGATTTGTGTGGCAATTCGTATTTTTCAGTTATTTCCGTATGTACGTTGAAGCTTTTTAAGTAACCTTTCCAACAGGAAGTTGAAAAAAAAAAACAAGGCTCGATCGTTGAATTTGTGAAAACGTTTTCTCAATATGGCTACTTTCGTGCGACGGATGATCAGCAAGAAGGTGGGAATATGGTGTAAGCTTGAGTGGACTATATTTTGCACAGACCCCACCGATCGGTGGATAACGTTTGGATAAAAATGACAATTTCCTTTCTAGTATCAGTAATCAGGTTGGGGAAAGTCGCCGATCGAAGGAGAATAGAGCCCGTCGATCGGTGGGTAAAGTTTGGACAAAAATGACAATTTCCGATCTATCTGCCCTCATTCACGTTTTCACCGAACTATCGAGTTCTACGACAACAGTGCATGCCCCAAGCTTGTTGTTAATGGCTAGTTCTACCTTCAAAGTCAACTCAACACTAGTCCGCAATATGTTGAGTGGATTGAACTAATTTGAAGGACAAATTCTGATACGCCCGCACGGGCTTCTTCAATACCACGTCAACATAGGGTGCATTTGAAAAATCTAAGAGTTGCTCTCGGAATTTAAAAAAAATGATAACTCGCAATTTTTAAACATTACTCACCTAAAATTTTGTCCGAAAGCTTCTTTGATAATCCCTTCGTAGAGCTAAACCATCATATGTGACCATACACATCGCCAAACAACGAAATTCAGTAAGTTTAAATTCCCTTTGCGTTATCACCGATCTTCCCCGACAGCCGTTGCCGGTTGTAGTGGCGAGCATGATTTGAAAGTTCGCGGTAGATGGCGGTGTGATCGCCCGAGAAAATTTTTAGTGAACACAGACAGAATTCAAACTTAGCGAACATATTTTAACAGATTTTAAGGTCACATATGATGGTTTAGCTCTACGAAGGGATTATCAAAGAAGCTTTTGGACAAAATTTTAGGTGAGTAATGTTAAAAAATTGCGAATTATCATTTTTTTTAAATTCCGAGAGCAACTCTTAGATTTTTCAAATGCACCCTATGTTGACGTGGTATTGAAGAAGCCTGTGCGGGCGTATCAGAATTTATCCTTCAATCCACTCAACATATTGCGGACTAACTCAACACGTGCGCCAAAGCCAGTGAAATTTATTTCTTAAAAGTCTAAAACAAATTGCGCCATTTTAAGCATGTGTTTTAAAATAAACCGATCTATATCCACTCACATGCTTTACCTAGCCAGGATTATCGGTTTTACGGCGACTGATATTATATGGCTGCTAATGTGTCTTTGTCTTGACGAACACGGAGAGAAAAAAAAATTCGGCAGAGCCCAGATTTCTGGGCTAATGCTTCACCTATCCACGTGTAGTGCTAGTCCGCAATATGTTGAGTGGATGGAAGGATAAATTCTGATACGCCCGCACAGGCTTCTTCAATACCACGTCAACATAGGACCAGTGCATTTGAAAAATCTAAGAGTTGCTGTCGGAATTTAAAAAAAAAATGATTTTTAAACATTACTCACCTAAAATTTTGTCAGAAAGCTTCTTTGTAGAGCAAAACCACCATATGTGACCTTAAATCTGTTAGCAGCGAATTTCGCTAAGTTTGAATTCAGTCTGTGTTCACTAAAAATTTTCTCGGGCAATCACACCACCATCTACCGCGAACTTTCAAATCATACTCGCCACTACAACCGGTAATGGCTGTCGGGGAAGGTTGGTGATAACGCAAAGGGAATTCAAACTTAGCAAATTTCATAGTTTGTCGATGTGTATGGTCACAGATGATGGTTTAGCTCTACGAAGGGATTATCAAAGAAGCTTTCGGAAGCAAGTGCGGGCGTGTCAGAATTTATCCTTCAATCCACTCTGTCTCAACATATTGCGGACTAGTGTAGCGCACGTTCTGTAGTTTCCAAAAATTGACCACGAGGCGTAAATCCATGCCCAAGTAAGGCGGAAATTGTTGGAAAAACTGGGAACGACATCTTCCAAAAATGGTACAGCAACGGTCAACTGAGGTCAATCAGAAGAGTGACAGGAAGTTCCATGCTAGTGCTGCACTCCTTCAGTTGGTGAACAATTTCCGCCTTACTTGGGCATGGATTTACGCCTCGTGGTCATTTTTGGAAACTACAGAGCGTGCACTACACGTGGATAGGTAAAGCATGTGAGTGGATATAGATCGGTTTATTTTAAAACACATGCTTAAAATGGCGCAATTTGTTTTAGACTTTTAAGAAATAAATTTCACCAGCTTTGGCGCATGCGGCGAGTTGACTTTGAAGGTAGAACTAGCCATTAACAACAAGCTTGGGGCATGTACTGTTGTCGTAGAACTCGATAGTTCGGTGAAAACGCGAATGAAGGCAGATAGAGAGGAAATTGTCATTGTTGTCAATACTTTACCCACCGTTCGACAGTTTATCCATCAATCAATGGACAACCCGTTGATCGGCGACTTTCCCTAGCCTTCAATATACGATTTTGAAATGCAAGGTGATAAAGTCCCCAGACCTTCGTCTTTGGCACAGAAATTACAATTCTATTACATGTAGCTATTCCAAAGGGTTTATATCGGGTTTAAAACAACAACTAACTGTCATTTCTTCCAGACTTTGCTGTCATTTTGATTAACGTTCGAACTGGGTCAAACAGTACATGTTAAAAAGCTACCTTGACGAGCAGCTGAAAAAAGAGTTTTGAATTTAATGTTCACTCAATACCCATTTTGTTTATTTTGCCGTTTTGGTTGTTTTTTTAAGTTGATTTTGTTCAAATAAATTTCATTGCAGACAATATTCTGGATTTAAAAATTCCATCCAAGCTGCTAGTCAAGTGCGCTTTTCTATGTTTTGAATTCAAGATTAATCTCTGCGGTGTTGTAGGCTTCGCAGGCGGTGACTGTCCATCGTTCAGCCAACCTTCTGACCCTGACTCCTTGGTTTCGTTTTGTAGTGGACCATAAATCATTGCACATCGCCATATAAATGAAATAATCTTGAGTGTCCAGTGGTGACTTTCTTCCATTTAATCCACTTACCCTGTCTTTTACCACTCACAGATGTGAATAAGTTCTGGTGTCATTCAATATTTCACACGTTCAGTAAATTTCATATTTAATTTGCTACGAATCACAGTTTTGTGTCTTTTACCCATTATAGGTCTTGAACAGTCTTGGTATATCTGCCAGCAGAAGAAATCAAGACAGACTAGGAGCATTGTTAAAAGTCAGTGATATCTCAAAGAAAAGCAGGTACGTCAAATAAAATTTAAAAGAATAAAATCTAATAAATGGTTGGATATTTCACAAGAATTGTCGCTATATGACGTCTGTTGATTGTGAATCAAATGTGAAAAATAAGTGCTTTTTGGGGCTTCTTGTAAGCTGTAATTGACATATATATCTTGTAGGGCAAATTTAAAAAATGGGCAAGAAAACTTGCCGTCTGCCAAGGCCTATTTAATTCTTTCGTTATTAGGTTCCGTTTATTTACACCTACTGTAATTTTTCTAAAGATTCAGCAATTTTTTTTTTTGCCCTTAATGATTTAGCCATTAGAAGAGAAATTCACTAATCATGTCCAGACAAAATTCGGCCTTAGAGAGCATTTTGCAGAAACGCCATTAGTTTGATAATGTGGACTGAAGTTAATCCCTTTCAGCGTTTATTGATGTGTACACAGTGGGACGCCAGGCTTTTAGTCTATCATAGCTCCACAGTCAACATATCAGTTTGTCACGCGAGCAGACCGATTCAGTAATGCCCGAGAGCTAGTATATTAAAAAAAGATATCTCTTTATCCTGCTTTGTTCTATATTCTCCAGTGTTTAAGTGTTGTTGGTGTAAGCTACTCTCAATTTTACAGTTAAGGAAGAGTTGCCAGGTACTCAGCAAATGTTTGGGTTTCTTCCATGCAAACAACTAAACCTGCAAGTTCGGCATATAAGTGAAATAATCTTGAGTGTGGCATAAAACATCAGTCAATCAGTGATTTAACAGTTTTGAGTGTGACGCAAAGTGAATCATTCAGCTCTTTTATCTGTTTCTCTTTCTCCGGTGTTACAGCGTTGACGATGCCCAGTTTATATTACCATCGTCGGTCAAAAGTATTATTGCCCAAATAAGTCGGGAAGATGCTCAAAGATCTACACCAGAGTCGGACCAGCGACAAGATGAGGTAATATGAATAAAGGTGTTTTATTGACCTCTACTTACTGTAATTAAAATTCTAAATGGATAAAACAACCAGCACTCAGTGCATATGACAGGTATCACTGAGTTGAACGTGCATAACATTATTCCTTTTAAATCTTTCAATGGCATTTAGAAGTTGAAAGGTTACAATAAAGCCTAGCGCACACGGGGGATTATAGCTGCGCCTTCGGTCACTTGTGGCAGGCAGCTCAGCAGAAAAATTTTAGATCGCACGATATCCTTTTCCACTCTAATACATGTGTGCCATGTGACTTCTAGTACCCACGTGACAGATTATGCCGCCATGGTGTTATTATGTTTCCAATCACGTCCCTGTAAATTAATTCTATTGGTCAGTTAAATGTTCCAGCTGCGCCTTTGGCACAGGCTGTCCGCACACGGTGTGCCATCAACCACTCGTGCCACAGAATATCAAACACGATAGATATTTTCCACAACGCCACTTGTGGCCAAAATCACACCAAAAGTTCGCCGCTCACGGTGGAAATGGCTGCGCTGCCTGCCACGAGTGACTGAGGGCGCAGCTATATTCCCCCGTGTGCGCTAAGTTACAGAATTACTTATGGATAGCAACTTCTTGGTTTATTAGGTGACAATGTTCTTACATCGTTATCCATAAGTACCGTAAATCACTTAGAACATCGACACCTAATTCTTAACTTAAAATCCGACACTACGAGAAGGCTGGCTTACTTCAAAGGAGGGCGCCAGCTGAGAGCTTAATCACTTGCGGAAGTAGGCATGTTGTTTGGCTCAGCGTGCGCCATAGATGTACTAACAAAGGGCTGTCTGCGGACTGAAGACCAGATTTTCTCTAATAACTATTCGAAGATTCCCGAAATTCGCTTTTGGAATAAGGAAATAAATCATTACAGAAGTGAATGTGTTGTTCTTGTCAACGGTAAACTTATGCTATGGTTTTCTTCTATGCGGTCTTATTCTTTTACATTTCGCTGGTTCATGTCGTATTTTTATGTCATCCCAAAACTAAGTATCCCCTTCTCACCAAATGTTGAGTTAAATTATTTTGATTTATATCATTAAAGCAAGGTGCACATATAAAAAATGTGTTTATCTCCGCCGGTCTATATTTTGTACAGCAGTTTCGTCAGCACCATTCCCCGTTCAATTCTTTACGTTTACTGTAGGCACGTCCATCTATCAGTTCAGTTTCCCGTGAAGTGTTTAAACCATCGTTATTTTTGTATTTATTTAGTTACAATTGGTCCTTATTTAGTTATAACTGGTCCAAGAATTACGATGCATGAATTATGGGAATTAATGGCAGATTTTTTATTTTTTTTAGAAAGCGCTTGCCGACACTACGGGTATCCGATCAGTTATCGTACACTTTTGCCGGTTTTTCAATGCTAAAATTTACATCAGTGTTTGCATTGACAAGAAATTCCACGGAAGTGAAGCTGGGCTCAGTCGACTTTTGTTGAAATAGTTTAATTTCTCCCAGGATTCTGAAATAAAGTTTTAGGGACCGAACATTCACCCACTCGTCTGCATGTTTTTGTAGAGTGACGGGAACCAGTTATCGTACATCCAACGTTGAAGCTGTTGTGACGTCATTTCTCGTATTCGAAAAGTCCCCGACACGGCCGAAGTCGACTATTCTTGGGTCGGCGGACAAATGTAACTCCACAAAAAGTTGAAATTATATTTGAAGGTTTAAATTTTGCAAGAAGATACCTCGATACGTAAGCATGTTGTCATCTGCGGGAAAGCTTAATCGCTTAATTGGTTCTGTACGATAACTGATCGGATACCCGTAGCGTATCATTGGAACAGTTTAATACAACAAAGGGTTATTGCCAGTATGGGCGGGGTGGTAAATGTCACTCACTGTCAGAGAATTTTCATTAAGCGAAACAGCCAATAAGATTCAGCAAATAGCTGACCTTCAACCAATCTATAGTGTTTTGCTGTAATCAAAATTCACATATTAAACTGACTGGCCCCATGTAGCCTACCGTTCGAAGGCGGAGACTCGATACATTTGTTCATACGTTGAGTCACTAAATAGATCACATATATTGTATCTTACAAATAATAACGAAAACGGTTTTCGAAGAATTTGATCTGTAAAATTCTCAAATAGTTCTTATTCTTGATCATGTTTTTGGTTCCTGTTAATGTTTCTTGTTTCACTTCCCCGTCGTCTGTACGGAGATTACAAGCCATATTTCGATCAAGTAGTTGCTCTGAAAGAATACTGTAGTCTGTAGGCTAAAACTAAGTCTGCATCCGATGAAACCATAGCACCACGGCCGTAATGTGTTATAGACTATAGTTGTATGATGAAACCATGCGACTGACAGTTTCGAAATCAGAGAAGATACAGCTCCATAATTAAATATTCATTTTTTTATGTTTTAAGATTTAAATCGAAAGATACCGTATTATCAAAGTCACTTTAATTTCGCTGCGGCGATAGCAAAATTCATACCAAGTGACATTCAAACAAAGCTTGGTGAAGAAAAAATATACCGATCTCCTGAACTTTGGACTTTCTCCCCCCCTTTTGAAGGACAATAGAATATTCCAACTGGCTTTCTTCAACTCGCCAGACACGCGTGTACATTTCCAGGGCAAACTTATAAAACAGACTTATAATAACATGGATTTACCGATGTTTTACAAGAACGTATAGATACAAGGTAAAAATGATATCAACAACTGTGTAACCATTTCTGAGGCCAACTGAATAAAAACACTGAGAAAATGACTGTTTGACCGATACCAATATGGCAATAATACACACAGTTGAGTTTGACGCGTCAGTTTTTAGCCACTTTCTTTCTTTTTCTTTAAGTTTTATAACGGGATTCAATTTTAGAAAACCAACCAAATGTAGTAAGGTTCGGATTTTGATTTTATTGAATTTATGTTTATCTGTAATTAATAACTCACAATAAACAAAAGAGTGCATTCAGCCGGCCGGTAAGCGACTATCAACACAACCCAGCGACAGGCATGAATACCCTGCAGTGAGCTCGTTAGTGTCACTAATCGATTCTTTGTTCACCAATCCCTGGGAAATAACATCAGCCGCCCTTATCGCATGACCTTAGTTGGAAACAAAATCGTCTAAATTCTATGTGATTTACGGTAATTTTTTAAAAACAAGGATAAAACGTTATCTAATAGACTGTTGATGGACAACCAAAATTTTTTAATTGGGTGTACCCAGGTATGTTAATATTTCTTTGTATTTCTCAGGAAAGTGTGGGTGAGAACTTGGTACAGAACATAGACCAAAAGGATGGTGGTACTTCTATAAGAATATGTCCCAAATGTTTAGCAAAGGTAAGAGCTTTGGCTAACCACAATGACAAGACTTTTGAACTACATGTAGCTAGATATGGCTTGCGAATAGAAATTTTTATATCCACAACTTGGTGGCCAAATTTTGTTTTGGGGCTTTTCGTTGCCTTAATAAGCAGTAGCCGCCTAGGGAGTTTTCAGTTACCGTTCAACACTGCTCACAGACATTTTGTACGCGTGGATGCTCTTTGGTAACAGAAGCACAATATTCATACGATCATATCTTAAATATAGTTTCGTTTTTAGGTGTGTCTAGGCCTACTTAGCGTTGCATGGACTATTAAAGAGATTAAATTCAACAGAATTAACTTTTTTTATTCGTTACGTTTGGGCGCCCAAACTGCCGACGCCCAAGCCTGTTGTAACAGGTTCAAATTCGGCCTGCCCTGTATAATCCTCTGTTCATGAAAATGATCAATGAACCTGTTTTGCTTCTTAGTTAATGGGGGGCCTCCATGGCTCTGTAGGAAAAGCGTTGGACGCTCAATCCGAACAGCCTTCCACCAATGGGTCGCGGGCCCAAATCCCACTCCCATTTGAAAATTTTCAGACTGGATTTTCACTCGAACGACCTATGTGAGATGGTTGCCAGTTACCAGCGGAAGGTCGTGGGTTTCCTCCGGGCACAGAGCCCGGTTTCCTCCCACAATAAAACTGGCAACGCCGCCACATAAGTGAAATAATCTTGAGCGCGGCGTAAAACACCAAACAATCAATCAATCAAAAATCAAGCAACTCTATATAAAAGCAAACAATCTTGAGTGCAGCCTAAAACACTTGATTAGCCAACTTAAGAGTTAATCAGTCTTATATGGATACATTCTCACACTGTTTTTCCACATTTGAGTTGATTTTCCCTTCTGTGCAGGTTTTGTTACCCGCAGTTCACACAGAAGGAGACCAGTATGGAAGGAACAGTGAAATATTCCGGTACCGTAGAACAAAAGATGACCTCCTAGAAAATCCACGACAGAAGGTTGTTTTTGAATACAGGTAATTATCTACTCAGATTTATACCAATCTGTCAAAGAGTGGAGTTTCCTCCACCATTAACCTGGAAACATCATGACCAGGTAAATAATCTTGAGTGCAGCATGAAACATCAATCAACCAATCAATAATGGAAGATTAGAATGTTATCGGTTGAATCCACCTTAATTGTTATCTGTTTAAATCATTTACAGCTCTCCAAACATAGCCAAACCATTCCATGCCGGTCATTTGAGATCAACAATCCTTGGAAATGTTTTAGCCAATCTGAGTGAAGCGTCAGGTCACATGACCACGCGCCTGAATTATCTCGGAGATTGGGGCACTCAATTTGGTAAGTATGGGTCTGTCATTTTTAGGCTTAAGTGTATACTTTGGCATTCCTTTTACAGAAATTTGAATTAAATATAGACCTACTAGCAAGTTTGATTGGGACACTTTTCACTGTGAATCTGAGTGTTAGGGGAAATTAGTGTATACATGCAATATCATCTACCCAGAGGAAACCGGGCTCATTGCCTAGAGGAAACCCCCTACCTTTGGCGAATACCTGGCAACTCTTCCACATATTGTCCATATAACGTTAGCTGTTTAGTGTGACGTTAAATAGACAAGATCTCCAGCAATCAAATCGCACTGATTCTATACTTATGAAGACGTCAGATAAAATTAAAGAGGCAGGGAAGATTTTATTGCTTTTTGTGTGTTAATTGTATTAACATGGTTAGTGGGGATTTTTGTTTTCCTAGAGGGCGTCTGGGGCTCAGTCTGTTCAGCAATAGTCTCTCAGACCAACTCAACCTTTCTATCGATTGCTCACAACAATCTCGGGTGAATCCCACCCAGCCTAAAGAAAAATAATTCTGAATGGGTTATGGCTCTATTGCCCTATGTGGAATGGTGATCAGATATCGCAGAGATGTCAACGGTCCGGAGTTTCAGCCTAGCAGAGCCCAGTTTCCCCTCCCATTATATTTAACAAGGCTGTCGTAACAGGGAAATAATTTTGAGTGCAATTTAAACATCCACCATTCTTTTTACCTGTAGGTATTTTATGTGTTGGTTTTGAGAGATACGGAAACCAGGAGGACTTCAAGAAGAAACCCATGGAACATTTACTAGAGGTAAACCAACTTGAGTATTAATTTCTCATCAACATAAGCCATCCATGGAATTGGATGGGTTTGGATGCTTGTAGTTCCCCCAGCCCCGTTCTGGAAAAAAAATGGAGATAAACAAATTTTGATTGAGTTTTCATTCAAAATGATTTCCAGGTACCCTCGACCCTCAGGAAAAGAGGCTTTATTGCATATTGTGGCCTTTGAGCTGAAATAAAGACTATTATTACAGGGATTCATACACGTCCAATTTACTTACCGATATTCGGTTCGTAAAATTGAGTTTAAAACTGAATTTGGTGAAAAACTCAATATTTTCAGTTTAAAATTTCCTTTTGAAAACTAAAATTTCCAAACTCAATTTGGGCGTGAAAAACTGAATATTTCTTGATTAATATCCACTGTTTATGATGAAAATATCCAAGTTCAAGGGAAAAGTTTATTTAGAAACCGCCGTCATTCTCTTGTTGTTGTTGTAATACTGAGAAACATACAGCCTTGTTTTCAGTGTCTTCACAACATGGCTTATTTTGCACTTTGGAAGTCTTTTTAATTACCTAAACATTTCTAAACTAAGCTGATTTTGATGAACTGAGAAATTTTGGGGAGTATTACCCACAATAATCGTAATAATTCGCGACTTGTTATATTTATTGAGCTGTTTTTGGTCGTATAGAAAATAAAAGGGGAGACAACTAGTGTCTCATGAAATATGCTTGTTACCTCCCCTGAACCATAGTTCTCAAATAGTTCCATTCATTTAAAACTAAATCATTGTGTATTTTCTTATTATTACACATGAAGAAGGGAGAACTTTACATTATTATCATAAGTTTTTTGTCAAACCTGATTTTTTTCTTGGAATTCATACTTTCATGAAAAAAGAAATATTAAATTGGAACTGGTTTGTAACATAGATTTTAACTCAATTTTAACCCTAAAATGGTCGGTAAATTTAAAAAAAACTGAATTTCACCTTCTAAAAAACTGAATTTTTCAATTTCGGTTCGTAAATTTTGGACTTCTATGAATCCCTGATTATTACTATACATGCCGAATGTTGGGAGTTTTGTTTGCCCACTAAATCTAGCAATGCTACCATTTAATGGAAATAGTTTTGAGTGTGATTAGTTTGACTCATTAGTACAACATCAATCAATCAGTCTTAATTAAATGCTGTAAAGGTCTTGCAGAGCTTTTGGAAGAAATAAAACGTTTCTTCCCCCATTAAAAAGCCGTAAAACTAAAATAAAATTCGGTAATTTTCCTCTGCTTCTTGACTTCATTGATAAATGTTTTCCTGCCTTGCATTTGACCGTTTTTGATTGAATTTTTTTTTCTCAAAGGTGTATGTGAAGGTGAATTCTGATATAACCCAAGAGGCAATAAGCCATGGGAAAACTTCAACACCCACTCAAAAACATGCCCTAGAAATCTTCAGAGCCATGGAAGAGGGTAAAGTGGATTTTGATTTAAGGAATATTTCTAAATTTAAATGTCTTCATATTATTAAAATATATATTTGAGTAAATAGATATATAAAACATCAGAGGCGGCCGGTTGGCTGAATGGATAAGACAGCTGGCATTTAGTGCTGGCGATAGGTGCCGCACTCTGGGACCCGGGTTTGATTCCCGCTTCGGGCATCACCCAAAATCGGTAGAAGTTCTACCATTTTTCCTGAAAGTGTGGGGCCTCCGTGGCTCAGTAGGTAGAGTGTTGGACGCTCAATCCGAACAGCCTTCCACCAATGGGTCGCGGGTTCGAAGCCCACTCAGTCCAAAAATTGGAAAATGTTCTGACTGGGTTTTCACTCGAACGACCAATGTGGGATGGTTGCCAGTTACCAGCGGAAGGTCATAGGTTTCCTCAGGGCACTGAGCCCGGTTTCCTCCCACAATGAAATTGGCAACGCCGCCATATAAGTGAAACAATCTTGAGCCCTGCGTAAAACACCAAGCAATCAATCAATCAATCAAGAAAGTGTAATCCCCAAAATAACGAGAATACAATATAAAATATCAATCAATTTTCGTGTAAAAAATATTTCAGTGGAAATAACCTTACTTTGACATCAATCACCAAGCTCCCTTCACTCACAGTTATGGACATTTAGTTCATTAAATTCTGTAAATAAGTCTTTGATGATTTATTTATTTGAAATTTTACGTTGACTGTTTGTTAGGTACCTGTGAAAGTTTGAGGGCTTTCTTGAAGCTAAGAGCCTGGTGACCTCCCCAAATAATAGTCTATAGTGTGGCGGAAAATTTCTTACAAAAATTTATTCAAAACAAAACTATTATGAATGGCATAAAAATTAAATTCACTTAGATCCTAATTTCATATGTTGAATTTATTGATATGCTCTTGTTTTGTTAGGCCATCCTGCTTATTTGGAGCAATGGAAAGAGTTCAGAGATTTGAGTATAGAAGAATACAAACATATCTATCAGGTAATACGGAGCGGGAGTATCGTGAGAATTCGACAAATTTCCTGTCATTTTTTTGGAGCCGCCGTGATGCGCAGCGGAACAAGGTTCCTTTAGGGGTATGTAGAGAGAAAAAGTCTGACTCGAAGTTATATGAGAATAGTAGCAAATTCACGATGTCACCAACTTACTGCCAACGTTATTATGTGCGAGGCTCATATTCCTGTGGTATAGTCCGTGGAAACTTTTAGACAGACTAAAATCACACAAACCGAAAGAGTCGCCATATTCGGCGCCAAAAAGTTGGGGGTTGTATGTGTTACAGTGTTGGATGTGTTTAGAACTATACAGGTTAACGTCCAACATGGCGACAACTCCTTTAGAGTAAAAGACGTAGGCCTATACAGTTTTCGATTCAAACTGAGTTGTAGCCTGCTAGACTGGCGCAGTTTTGATGTTAGCATGTAGTTTCGAATGGGAAGCCGGGCGAAAACGCTCGAGAGAGGTTTTTATTTTTACAGCTATTTATTCGATTTTATTGCACCCATAGTCCCTAATTGTAGAAAACAATGGTCTAACGAGCTGGGAGCGGGCTTCACAATAACGCTACATACCGGAGCTACCATAGTCCCATACTGAATTAAACTTCGGAAAGTGACCAACGCGCTAGATTTAAACGGAAACGTGTTGTGCTGAGGCGAACATTTCGTACACGTAAATAAGTACCGTACGCCTAAGTCTTTCGCCAAACAAAATTCAAAAATATTAGGTTCTGTATAATATGTGTGCGCTTTTTTAAACCAAAGTATGTGGTCATTCCTACGAAGATCATGTTAAATGTACTATTAGGCCGAGCAGAAAACTAACAAGTATCAAACGTTTGGAGGCTCATTTTATTTAAAAATGTGAGATTTTTACATTATTGCTTTCAACGAATATGTAAGTGAAAATCAGCACAAATGAACAGTTATCCTAATATCATGATGTGAAATTTCATTGTTCTACCGACAACAAACGGCACAAAAACATGCAAAGTCGTGGTCCGCCGTGTACATTTACGTGACGCAATGTTTTTTTCACCGCTCTCATTTTGCAGGAGGCCAGCGAATTGGTAATCACGGTAGAATGTACGAATGCACTCTCTTCTTGACGACGTTCTTCGCATATGTATTTGCCTTTTACAAACTAAAGAAGTGAATTTTAATTGTAATAGTGCTACGGCGTAGTTGCAATTTTCACACGCGAAGCGTAAACTACATGAACATCTCCATGGGTTGACTGTTTTCAGGTTGATAAATCTAAAATAACTTTTAAAACTAAACGAGGATTCTTAAACATTTTATGGTTGATTTGCACGAAATCTGGACATTTGGTAAACCCGTTTAGTTGATTAAATCAATCCTGACGTTAGTCAGATCCTGACTAACATAGACGTTTTTATTGTGATTTGATCAGCAGACAGTTGTCAGACACTCTATTCATTTTCATGTTCAAAACAACCATCTGCCTTTCAATAGCTTCATCTAGAAGAAGACTATAAATAATATATCTAGTGTTTGGTTTAATGTTCGTACAAAGCCTATGGTAGCCCATTGGGGCCAGGTTGATTTAGTTTTGTCAATTTTGGCCGATGGAACCAATTTTTTTTTACGTCACAACATAAATTTGAATGGCCTGCATCCATGCTTTTAGAAATGAAGTAAAACTGTTTTACCAGGAGGCGGGCATCAGATGCTTATAAGCCTAGTACATGTTATTGTTATACGTTCAAATGTGACACTCAGTTTGGATGTGGTAGAACAAAAAACCGTGATCGAGCTGACAACGTCATCGAAAAACGTCATCTGTCACCAAATATCGCGGAATCTCTCGGGAGACTCGCAAGCCCTATATGTGGTTTGCTAAATACTTTCAACTGACGTAAATTAGCAACGTCAAAATTGGTAGACCAGACAAAACATCAGCATTTTTACTACATATTTTAGAAGAAAACCCCCCCAGATAATGTGACGGTTTATGTCTTAAATAATCAAGTAATGCAACAAAAAAAGCTTGCATGAAACGGAAGCTCGGCTTAATGTTGCTGAAATCTTATTGGAAGCTAGGCTTGATCTGTGTAAGATTAGTGCTACAACGCCATGTCATTGTTGCTGGCAAATGGTCTTTTTACACCATTAAAATATGCTAGGAATTTTTGCCTTTGTCACTGGAAAGTGAAATCATGTTACGGGGAAAGTGTCAATCAATCAACCTGTCTCAATGTGACAGAGCTTTTGATTACCATTGTATACTGCTAAAAATCATTGCCATATTTAATATATTTGTTTCGTTCACTGACACCTATGTGGGATGGTTGCCAGTTACCAGCGGAAGGTCGTGGGTTTCCTCCGGGCATAGAGCCCGGTTTCCTCCCACAATAAAACTGGCAACGCCGCCATATAAGTGAAATAATCTTGTAAAACACCAAACAATCAATCAATCAATCGTTCAATGACCAACCTTTCAATTGTTCATGTATAAATCTTTATTTACAGAAATTAGGAATTCAGTTTGATGAGTACCATGGAGAATCTATGTATCTAAACCAGACCAAAGATCTTCTGGAAAAATGGCACAATGACCATCTATTACAGTTTGAAAGGTAAATTAATGAAACCAGAGTTCTGTTTAAACTGCTCCCCCTATATTTTCCTACTCTTAAAGGGGCATGAGCTGCCAAAATGTTGATATTTTGACGTTAACACAGAATGTAGAAATTATTGGCTATTTTTCTCAAGACATATAATTTAGAGGCTTTTTAGTGCTTCTAGTCTCGAGAATGTACGATAAAGTATTGTTTTGAACTAACTTTGACTTAGAATGAATGAATGGTCGTCCCGGTTATTTAAATTTTGTTTACTTTTCGAAACGTTTTCGGTTCGTACAGGTCACATACTGTACGGATTTTTCTCATTCCAACGCCAATCATTTAGTTTTTCCATGGCCTTCAAAGCCTCTTACTGTCGTGACGATCAGAAATTATGAAAAAAATGTGAATTTTGGCAGCTCATGCCCCTTTAAGCAATTATTATTGTATCACAATGAACTCTAGAAATGATGGTTTGATAAATGCACAAACTCACAAAGCCCTGAAAAACTTGACATCACCCAAAAAAGTGGTATTAATATTGTGTTTTAATGAAGAGCATTTAATAGTCATATGTTGAATGGGTGTTGGAGGTTAATGCTGGTGCTATCATTTTAATGTCACAATGCACCGTCAGTCTTTCCAATATATATGGTATTGCTAGATTGATTGATAGTCTTAACTGGAGATGGGTCTTCCATTAATGAAGGATCCAATCACACACATTGTTTTACACAAGATCTGCATGTTTATTGATAGCCATATGCCAGTAAAAGATCAAGGGTTCAGTCATTGACGAATATACTGGTTTTCTCCCTACAAAACATTGCAACTGAGTCATGCATGTATAAAAATCATGAAGGAAAGCACGATTTACAACTTCTTGGTTTATTGGGAACGTTTCTGTGTAGCTGTATCACTTGATAACGGTGTAAGGAGCTACACCGAAACATTGTGTTCCCAATAAACCAAGAAGTTGTAAATCCTTCCGCAAGAGTGTTCTTTCCTTCATTATTATGCTCAACTTCTAAATGCCACTTGACCAAGTTATAAAATCATGGTATAAACTTTGTATAGATGAATGACTCATTGCAGACCAGAGAATGTCAGTGTCGGTCAGAAACATTGAATCAGTTCCGTATATTGAAATGCTGGGAACCAACCAGTACCAATACTAGTTTCGTAATATACATGATAGCATATAGTGGCTTTCATGATGGGTTGAAACAGATTTTCGTTTCCGTCGTTTTAAAACAACAGGCTACCGGAACCGATCGTTACTGTGAAATCCTATGGCCTGTCAGTGTCCCTTGCTTTTTCTTTCACAGTGGTACTGGAGTTGGATATATAGATGTTCCGTCAGATTTAGGGGAGTCTAAGCGAGCCAAGGTGGTTAAAAGTGACGGAGCCTCCCTGTATTTGACCAGGTAAGTGTATTCACTGTCAGTCATATTTCAATAGAGGGGTGGCGCTATTAATGATAATTGATAAACTGGGCCAATAAGTCTAATTAGTTAGTGTATTTTAGAAAGTGAGTATAACAGTATTCTCATTATTTTTGGGGATAGCACTTTCTTGAAAAATGGCAGAATTTCCAATCTGACGTTGGGGTGTTTCCTATTCACCTGGGCCCAGTTTCACAAAGCGATCTTAGCTTAAGGTGATCTTCATTACCAATGGCAACGTATACCTTTAGCATTGGTTACCATGGTAGTTAAGATCACACTTAGCTAAGATCACTTTGTGAAACTAGGCCCAGGACTGTGCCTGAAGGGTTTAATGGGTGTAGTGATAGTCATCCATTGATGAGTCATTCACAGTTTTGTATCTTAATTAGTCTAAAGGGAAAAAGTTGACAAACCCATTTTATGTTGAATGGTTGCTATTTATCTACAGAGAATCAGAGTTATCTCCCCTAGTAAACCTCGCCACAAATAAGCATTTTGACTGTAGGTTAAATCAACCAGTCTTTACATAGACTCCAGGTGTTCTTTGCCAATAAGTTTACAAAACTGTAAACATCTTTTATGTTTTTATTTTCACAGAGATGTGGCTGCCATTTTGGATCGCTATGATAGATATCAGTTCGATAGGATTCATTATGTGGTAAGGAATATCCATGTTTGGTGCTCAGTCTTAATCAATATAGGCTGCTTGTATTCATACTCGGAAGCACCCTGGGGCTAGGGGCGGTGTGGTTTTTGCCATAGCCATGTTCGCCTACCTAACATGGAGGAAAATTAATTATGCCAAATACATTAGCCTTCCTGACGTGTATATGGTCTGTGACGGTTTTAATGTTAAAATTTAGGTGGGGTGGGGGTGGGTATGATCTTTTGGTCGGTTGGTACTTTTGTCGCAATATAGCCTTAGCTGTTGATTGCGATGTTAAACCCCAATCAATCATACTCGGAAGAACTGGAACTATGCTGAACACATTTGCCTTCATGATGTTCTATGGTTTGCGGGTCTTATATCAAAGTTTAGGTCTGTTTGTGTGTGTGTGGGGGGGGGGATCTTTTGGTTCGTTGGTGCCGTTGTCGCCATATTACCCTGACTGTTGCGTGAACGCTAAGCCCCAATCAATCAATCTAATTGTTTTCTCGTAATTTTTTTTAGTATACTTTATCAAACTTTTTTTCTGTTAGGCTTTTGTTTGTTATAAGAGTGTCCAAAAATAAGACCATTGTTTTTTATTTTGTTGATTTTTGTGATGAATATCAGTGTGAGTTAAAACATCAATCAATCAAACTGCACAATATGATGTCACTGGTCTTTACAGGTAGATTCTGCCCAATCAACACATTTCAAACAGCTCTCAGGTATACTGGAGAAAATGAAAGTACCATGGTTAGACAGGTAAAGTCAAGTCCGACACTCTCCTTGGGGTTTTCAATGAGTTTGGGGGGACTCCGTGGCTCAGAAGGTAGAGCGTTGAATGCTCAATCCGTACAGCTTTTCACCAATGGGTCGCGGGTTCGAATCCCACTCAGTCCAAAACTTGGACAATTTTCTGACTGGGTTTTCACTCCTATGTGGGATGGTCGTGTGTTTCCTCCGGGCACAGAGCCCGCTTTCCTCCCACAATAAAACTGGCAACGCCGCCATATAAGTGAGATAATCTTCAGCGCGGCGTAAAACACCAAACAATCAATCAATCTATGAGTGGGATGGTGGTTGAAATTTCCTAAGTGTAAGACTCCCTGTGATGGGTCACATGTTTGATTCACACTCAATACAAGAATATTGTTTTTTTCATTTTCTGAGTTGGTTTTTCACTCAAGCACCCTATGTTGGAGAATTGCTAGGTACTTGCCAGATGTCTGGAGTTTTCCCTAAGCACAGAGTTCGTTTTTGTCCTCCACTAAACCTGGCAACATCAACATTTAAGTGAAATAATCTAAAGTGCGACAAAAAACATCAATCAGTCTATAAGCGTGTCCACATTGATTTGGCCCTAGTAAATAACCGTAACTAAAATATTTAGCTCCAGACAATTTACTTTTTAAAATTATGCTATGTATTTTATTAAAAGTGACATGAGCTGCCAAAATGTTGATATTTTCCTATTAAAAAAAAATGAGGATATCAGCCTTTTTTCTCAAGATGTTCTTTTAAGCGCTACTAGTCTCAAGGATGTGCTTTAAAGAAGTGTTTTCAACTCACTTAGAATGAATGAATGTTCGTCCTGGATATTTAAATTTTTTGTTTACTTTTCCAACACCATTTCGGCTCGTACAGCACACAGATTGTATGGTTTTTCCTCATTCGAACCTCAATCATTTAGGTTTTCGGTGACTTTTAGAACCGCTTTCTGTTGTGACAATCAAAATTTATGAAAAAAAGTTTTAATTTTGGTATCTCATGCCACTTTAAGACATGTAACTTTTTACCAATCTGATGTTAATGTTGTGCTTTCCAAAGACACCAAAGAGAGCTCATTAAATCAGGAAAAGTTTTTCACATAAATAATATCCTTTCTTCCAGTGTACAGGATATGCTACATGTTCCTTTTGGTCGAGTCAGTGGGATGAGTTCCAGGCAGGGAAATGTCGTCTTTCTCAAGGACATCATTGATGAAGCCAAAATCAGAATGGCTGAAACTATAGCTAGTAAAGACAGTAAGTAAAACATTATAAAAATCCTGTTTAAAAGATTAATTGATTGGCGTTTTACGCCACACTCAACATTATTTCGTTTGGGTGACTGATTTGGGTTTTACGTCCTGCTTAACAGTATTTCAGTCATATGAAGACGTTGTCTCCTTGTGGCAGGGCAGATTTCCACTGCTCTTTGATTTGGTGCTGCCTCACCAAGACGACTTGCCGAAGACAACCAGCAAGCCTCCTCACCCAGTCACATTATACTGACACCTGGCCAACCTGTGGCAGCTCCCACTGTTAAAGTCTTTAGTCTTGAACCTGGATCTCCCAGCCCTGAAGCGGACGCTCTACCAACTGAGTATTTCGCTGTAGAGCTGAATGAAATGCTATACAACGGTTATATCTCCCAATTGACCTGTCACACCAGGGCCATGTGTATCGTCCTACGGTTTGATAACGCTCGACACTCTCAGCAAAATAGTTCTGTTACATCCTGATGATTTAACAATGTCAACACTCTGGAGTTTGTCTAAAGCTTTTCCATAACATGTACGACTGACAGAGAAGTCAGTTGATTTAGAAATGCTATATCTGTCAATGGCTGATGTAGCCTTCAGCTGGGCTCATCCCCAAAAGAAAACTGATGCTTGTATATGCACCTTATCCTCAGTTATTCATCCTCATCCAATCAAATCCTTCCATTGATACAGTTTGAGCGCTGCGTAAAACACCAAACAATCAATCAATCCATTGATACAGTGAAGGTGACACTCATCCCATAAAGCGTATTAGACAAGATTTTTTCTTTCCTAACTTTGAGAACCTAGTTGGATTAGAACCTGTGACCCATTGATGAAAGGCTTGTGTAGACTTGAGTGTCTGTCACTTTAACCAACAAAGCCCCCTCCCTGTTTTAAGAAGAATGTTTTGAATTTATGTAAATTGTTTTGTAGCCAGTAAACCAGTGGATGACCCTGAAGCCTTGGCGGAAGTTCTCGGAATTTCTGCTATATTGGTACAGACGTTAAAAGAACGAAGAATGAAGACTTACACATTTAGTTGGGACCGAGTTCTCAACATGAGGTCCGACTCTGGGGTGTTCTTACAATACGCTCATGCCAGGCTTTGTAGGTGGGTACCAGTATTGTATATTAATTAAGATAAAAACAACTTACAAAGGAGGAGCCCAGTCGGCATTTAGCGCCCCCGATATGAGCCATACTCTAATCCAACTCAAACCAAATTACGGTAAGAATTCCGCTAATTCAAATACTCAAAACATTACGAAAAGCACTCTAAAATTTTGAGACTTTTCGTTGAGTGTCTTACCTCCTGCATGGAGCCACCGATAATCCTATCGAGTAATCCCTATTGTTGTTGTTTTAGATCAAACTTAGCAGAAAGCAGTCTAATAATTTGTTATCTTCACATTGCTCGTCCTTGAATTAGCGGAATTCTTACCGTATGAGTGGATTTTTTCACTTGATCCCAAAAAACATGTTACAACCACCATATGGGTAAAATAATTTGGAGTGCAGCATAAAAAAAACAATCAATCAGCTGTATCACATGCCTCTACTAATGGATCGTAGGTTTAAATGAAGGGTTGCCAGGTTGCCGCTCATGGTCAGGATTTCCTTTGATTTCCTTTCCCCACTGTATCTGGCAACGCCGCCATATATGTGAATTAATCAACCTTAGTGTATCAATATAACATGGCATACAGTATTCTTTTGTGTTTTTAAGTTCAATGCTATATACTTGTTTTCATAAGTTGCGATTGCCCTACGGCGGTAGCTGTTGAGTGCGACCTAAATGCCTAATCAATCAATCAATCATAAGTTAGGAATTATTACAAGAACATACCCTCTGTTAGGATGGGCGCCTAGAATTAAATGGGTGTTTAACGATAATGTTTGAACTTTTTTGTACCCTCACAGTTTGTTGGAGAATTGTGGTGTAACTATGGCAACAGACTTTGATCCAGACTGTCTTATAGAACCAGAAGCTCAGCGTGTCCTTTATCAATTAATTAGGTGAGTAAACAGGTTGTATGAGAGCTTACTTTGAACACTACCTGTCTCACAATCCTTATGTGTAGCATTGCCAGTTAACAATGTGTCTGTCGAGGCCTCGGTGATCCAGTGGGTTAGAGTGATCATCTCTCAGTCCGACACAGACCTTCCATCGATGCGGCGTAGGTTCGAATCCCACTCAGACCAACTAAACATTTCTGAGTGGATTTTTCTCTCGGCCGCTGTATGTGGAAGAGTTGCCAGGTTTCCCCGGACAATGAGCCCGGTTTCGTCGCCATGTAAGTGAAATAATCTTGAGTGCGGCAGCAAACATCAAACCAACCAACCAATGTGTCTGTCACCGCTTGGTATTTCCTTCACTCATAGAGCCTTGTTTCCTCCCCCTCTAAGCCCATCATAGTGCCTTATAAGTGAAATAATCTTGAGTGTGACGTAAAACATCAGTCAATCAACCATGGCAATATCCCAATAGTGAGAGTACCAGCCAAGGCCAGTGGGTTCCTATGGTTAAAGAGCCCATTTCCTTCTCGCACTAAACCTGGCAACAACGTCTTGTGAGGGAAATTGTCTTCAGTGTGGCCTAAAACATCAATAAAAACCATTATTGACACCATTTTCAATAATATTATTTGGAAGGCTCTTTTTTATGTGATAATTTACCATCTACGAATCATTTAATCATGAAATCTAATTATCAAAATCCCATTTAGTCCACCACCACTGTTCTACATCATGCATTTCATTTGGAAGTTTTGAACAGTTTATGCTTTCTTTGTTCTATCCCACTTTATGGAGGCTCAGTCGGTATAGAGGTAGTTCCTCAATCCGACACAATGGGTCGCGGGTTCAAATCCCACTCAGTCCAAAAATTGGAATATTTTCTGACTGGGTTTTCACTCGAACGACCTATGTGGGATGGTTGCCAGTTACCAGCGGAAGGTCGTGGGTTTCCTCCGGGCATAGAGCCCGGTTTCCTCCCACAATAAAACTGGCAACGCCGCCAAATTAGTGAAATAATCTTGAATGCGGCGTAAAACACCAAACAATCAATCAATCAATCCGACACAGGCCTTCCTACAAGTCCAAAAGAAAATTGCCATGTTTTCTGAGTGGGTTTTCACACTATGGCCCTACATTGTATGTGGAAGGGTTGTCAGGTTCCCACCAGGATCACGGTTTCCTCTGGCTAAGGAGCCTAGTTTCCTACTCCACTAAATCTTCAGTATGGTGGTAAAACATTAAACATTTTTCCACATTTTAAGACGAGTTAATCTCCATAGTATACTGTTTTGTTTTTGGGTTTTTTTTTTAACGTCAACATTGATCTGTCAGTCTAAACCTATAAATCATTGGATAATGATGATAGTAAAAAAATTTTTACCGTTTTTTACTTCCAGTTTTGACACAGCTATCCATGAAGCCAGCCAGCAGTTAGAGCCTTGTATACTGGCTCATTATAGCTTCAAACTAGTGTAAGTTTGCTCTTTTTAATGAAGGATAAAATGCGAAACAATTACATATCAAGACATTTTGTGGGGAAAATACAACAATAATGCGCAAAAAGGCCCACCCACACAACCTGATAGATTTGGAGCCATAAAAATGAAATAATATTGCATGTATAAAGAGCCAAGTAAATCTATCAATCAATCAGTGGTCTCATTGGCTGAGTCGTAAGAGCCAACATAAGCTGTCCGTTGATTGGTGGAGGATTCAAATCCCTCTCCATCCTAAGAAAAATTGAATACAAAATTACGTTTTCATTTGATCGCCCTCTTTGGAAGGGTTGCCAGGTACGAGCCATAGGGTTTAGGTTTTCTCTGTGCCAAAAGCCCAGTTTCTCCCCCCCACTAACCCCTGTCCTGTCTGACGAAGCAGGCATAAGTTACGTAAACGTAAATGTGTGTTAAAACTATAGGAACTTGGTCATAACTGGTCCATGTTGTAGACAATGCTTGAATTTCCACTGATAAGTTAAACCTTATTAAGCACAGTAAGATATCCAACGACTGACATGTCACTCATATTACGGTAAGAATTCCTCTAATTCAAGGACGAGCAATGCGATGATAACAAATTATTAGACTGCTCTCTGCTATGTTTGGTCTAAAACAACAACAATAACGATTGCTTAATAGGATAATCGGTCGCTCCATGCAGGAGGTAAGACACTCAGCGACAAGTCACAAACTTTTAGAGTGCTTTTCGTAACGTTTTGAGTACTTGAATTAGCAGAATTCTTGCCGTAACTCTACTGTGCTTGTAGACTAATATGTGCATCTTTATGCCAGCTTTGTAAGACAGGGCCCTTGCACTGCCGGCATAATAGTGAATTAATCTTGACTATGCTGTAAAACATTAATCTATCCTGTAACAATATGGCCGTCTCTATGTTTCAGACACCTGAGTAATGTTGCCCTGTACAACTTACCTGTGATCTCTATGTTTCAGACACCTGAGTAATGTTGCCCTGTACAACTTACCTGTGATCTCTATGTTTCAGACACCTGAGTAATGTTGCCCTGTACAACTTACCTGTGATCTCTATGTTTCAGACACCTGAGTAATGTTGCCCTGTACAACTTACCGGTGATCTCTATGTTTCAGACACCTGAGTAATGTTGCCCTGTACAACTTACCTGTGATCTCTATGTTTCAGACACCTGAGTAATGTTGCCCTGTACAACTTACCTGTGATCTCTATGTTTCAGACACCTGAGTAATGTTGCCCTGTACAACTTACCTGTGATCTCTATGTTTCAGACACCTGAGTAATGTTGCCCTGTACAACTTACCTGTGATCTCTATGTTTCAGACACCTGAGTAATGTTGCCCTGTACAACTTACCTGTGATCTCTATGTTTCAGACACCTGAGTAATGTTGCCCTGTACAACTTACCTGTGATCTCTATGTTTCAGACACCTGAGTAACGTTGCCCTGTACAACTTACCTGTGATCTCTATGTTTCAGACACCTGAGTAATGTTGCCCTGTACAACTTACCGGTGATCTCTATGTTTCAGACACCTGAGTAATGTTGCCCTGTACAACTTACCTGTGATCTCTATGTTTCAGACACCTGAGTAACGTTGCCCTGTACAACTTACCTGTGATCTCTATGTTTCAGACACCTGAGTAATGTTGCCCTGTACAACTTACCTGTGATCTCTATGTTTCAGACACCTGAGTAATGTTGCCCTGTACAACTTACCTGTGATCTCTATGTTTCAGACACCTGAGTAATGTTGCCCTGTACAACTTACCTGTGATCTCTATGTTTCAGACACCTGAGTAATGTTGCCCTGTACAACTTACCTGTGATCTCTATGTTTCAGACACCTGAGTAATGTTGCCCTGTACAACTTACCTGTGATCTCTATGTTTCAGACACCTGAGTAATGTTGCCCTGTACAACTTACCTGTGATCTCTATGTGTCAGACACCTGAGTAATGTTGCCCTGTACAACTTACCTGTGATCTCTATGTTTCAGACACCTGAGTAATGTTGCCCTGTACAACTTACCTGTGATCTCTATGTTTCAGACACCTGAGTAATGTTGCCCTGTACAACTTACCTGTGATCTCTATGTTTCAGACACCTGAGTAACGTTGCCCTGTACAACTTACCTGTGATCTCTATGTTTCAGACACCTGAGTAATGTTGCCCTGTACAACTTACCGGTGATCTCTATGTTTCAGACACCTGAGTAATGTTGCCCTGTACAACTTACCTGTGATCTCTATGTTTCAGACACCTGAGTAACGTTGCCCTGTACAACTTACCTGTGATCTCTATGTTTCAGACACCTGAGTAATGTTGCCCTGTACAACTTACCTGTGATCTCTATGTTTCAGACACCTGAGTAATGTTGCCCTGTACAACTTACCTGTGATCTCTATGTTTCAGACACCTGAGTAATGTTGCCCTGTACAACTTACCTGTGATCTCTATGTTTCAGACACCTGAGTAATGTTGCCCTGTACAACTTACCTGTGATCTCTATGTTTCAGACACCTGAGTAATGTTGCCCTGTACAACTTACCTGTGATCTCTATGTTTCAGACACCTGAGTAATGTTGCCCTGTACAACTTACCTGTGATCTCTATGTGTCAGACACCTGAGTAATGTTGCCCTGTACAACTTACCTGTGATCTCTATGTTTCAGACACCTGAGTAATGTTGCCCTGTACAACTTACCAGTGAAGGGACAACCCAATGATGTAGCTCAGGTAATAAAGATACTGGGGACAAAAAACATACCCATGCTGCGCAGTTTTGGCAAAATAAAATAATGGAATAAATGATCACTCATATATTCCAAGAGTCCCTCTACACAATAGACCATTTCGGCTTAGAATGACGTTTTTATGACGTTGTTCAAGTTGTATGGCATTGACGTCATTTCTCTGTTGCGGGCACTATGACATGCCTATTTTGCATTATGTCATAGACAAAATGAACACGATTCCAACGTCAGATTGATCCAAGGAGGAACATTAAGTATACCAAATATGTTAGCGTTCCGGATGTTCATGAAGTATACCAGATATATTATAACATAAGCCTTCCTGATTTGATATGGTCTGTGGAGCCTAATTTCCAAATTTAGATGTGGGTGGGTGGTGAGGGTGATCTTTTGGTCGGTCGGTATTTTTGTCATCATATAACCTTAGCTGTTGAGTGCGACGTTAATCCCAAATCAATCAGCAAATCATAAGGATAACAGCAATTTTTGTGGATTCTTTACTCGATCGCTTTTTGAGTTTCATCCTGGCAAAAAGCCTGGTTCCTCCCCCACTAAACTTGTCAACTTCAGTGTGGCGAAAAACTTAAATCAATAAAAAAAAAACAACACAATTTTGAATAGACCTCAATATCAAATCAGAACGTTAAAATAAATGATGTTTGACTGTCAACCCAACATCAAAGAAAACCAGCTGAATTCAAGCAGCCTTTATGAAAAACATTGAAAAACCATTAAGTTTTGTAATATACTTATTTTTTTTAAAAAGGTTTCAGTCCTTTCTGCTTGCTCGACTTGTTAGACAAAGAAGCTGAGTATTTTAGTGCATTCATGTACATGATTGATTGATTGTTTGGTGTTTTACGCCGCGCTCCAGATTATTTCACTTATATGGCGGCGTTGCCAGTTTTATTGTGGGAGGAAACCGGGCTCTATGCCCAGAGGAAACCCATGACCTTCCGTGTACATGATTCCATCCTGCATTTTGAGTAAAATATCCTAAAAGCCAAACATGCTCACTTGTGGTAGATTTTTTATCAAAGTTTAAAACTTGTAATATGGTACATGTAAGAACGATAATCAATTTTGTGTTCTAGGCTCGGCTGTGGTTGTTCATGTCTGTTCGTCAGTGTTTGAGAAATACCCTGCATATATTTGGTATTCCCGCCTTGAGTAGGATTTGAACAGTGGATGATGTTACAGACTGAATAACATGTTATCAGGGGGTTTATCAGGTCAGTTCTTTGTATATTTCTTTGTTAAAGTGGCATGAGCTGCCAAAATGTTGATATTTTGACGTTAAAACTGAATGTTGAAATTATTGGCTATTTTTCTCAAGACGTATAATTCAGAAGCTTTTAAGAGCTTCTAGTCTCGAAAATGTACGATAAAGTATTGTTTTGAACTAACTTTGGCTTAGAATGAATGAATGGTCGTCCCGGTTATTTTAATTTTGTTTACATTTCGAACACGTTTTCGGTTCGTACAGGTCACATACTGTATGGATTTTCCTCATTCCAATGCCAATCTTTTAGTTTTTCAATGGCCTTCAAAGCTTCTTATTGTCGTGACGATCAGAAATTATGAAAAAAGTGTGAATTTTGACAGCTCATGCCTCTTTAAACATGTTTTATTTATTTCAGCTATGCCTTAAAATAAATCATTTGACATTCTGTCCTGAGACGCTCCCTCATTCAAAATCTCAATCAATAAATTTTTGTCCTAAATGGGATTTTCACAAAATTGTCTTAAACCAGGGGTGAAATATTAGGCTTAATTAACCAATACTTGTCTCACACACATCCCAGAGGTATTTAGACAATTTTAAAACACACACTTTTGGTTCTTTTGTAAAAACTAAGCAGTTTGTTAAATTAAATTTGATTGGTTGTTTCAGATTGAAGGCGATTGATGATACACTGTGGTTGATTGGTCAAAGATAACTTGTTAAGTGATTGACAGATGGTGTGGAGATGTTGATTGGTTGAGGAAACTTTTGATTGGAAACTGATTGGTTGGATTGTCACAGACCGATATGGCGATGTTGATTGGTTGACAGAACTTTGATTGGAAACTGATTGGTTGGATTGTCACAGACTGATATGGCAATGTTGATTGGTTGACAGAACTTTGATTGGAAACTGATTGGTTGGATTGTCACAGACCGATATGGCGATGATGATTGGTTAACAGAACATTGATTGGAAATGGATTGGTTGGATTATCACAGACTGTTGTGTCGGCAAAATTGATTGGATTAAAACTTGATGTATTGTAATACAATGCTCTGACAAGAGATTCATGTCAAATAAAATTTCTTCTTGAAATATCCCACTTCATCAAAAGTTATTTTATGTCCTCGTTAATTCAAATTTAGACCATTTAATTTAGTTGTAATATCAGCGATTTGCTTGTTGAAGGTTGAACAATAAGTGAGGAAAAAGTGATCATAATAAAATCCAAGTCTAAACTCATTTTGGTACCCAGTCCAAGAAATTGAAAAAGAATCTGAGTCGGTTTTATTTGATTTCCCTTTGCGGATGGGTTGCCTGGGATGTACGCCCAGAAAAGCATATGCTACTTTTGATTTCCATACTGGTGCTAGTGTGACCCATGACCCCTGTGATTGTGCATAAATACCATATGATCTGGTTACACTTACCTAGACTATGGTTTAAATTCACTGATAATCTAAAATATGCATATAATAACACGAAAGGTCTTGTACCAACAGGAATTGAAAGATGACTGTTTTATACACTCTCACACATGGCATGTAAATAGTATATTATTTCTTATCATTACCATAACAAAAAACGGATAAATAGTGTAACGAATAGGTCAAAGACGGGTCAGATTTTTTTATTTGTGCAGATAAATAACTGAAATTTGAGAGCTCTGGACCTATCCATCATAGCTGTGAATGTTGTCTGTTACTATATTGGTGATTTGTCAATTACGGTAAGATCTCCGCTAATTCAAGTACTCTAAAAAATTCAAGGGCCAGAAAAACATTAACAAAAGTACACTTAAAATTCTACTTTTTTCGTTGAGAGTCTTACCTCCTGGAGTGAGCGATCAGATAATCCTATTGAACGATCGCTGTTGTTGTTTTTATAGACCAAATGTGGCAAATAGCAATGTAATAAGTCGTTATTTTCACATCACTGGTCCTTGAATTAGCGGAGATCTTACCGTACTTTCAAATGACGTAATTTCACTCGAACGACCTATGTGGGATGGTTGCCAGTTACCAGCGGAAGGTCGTGGTTTTCCTCCGGGCACAGAGCCCGGTTTCCTCCCACAATAAAAGTGAAATAATCTTGAGCGCGGCGTAAAACACCAAACAATCAATCAATCAAATGACGTAATTTAGCGACGTCACAACTACTGCCCCAAGTAGTAGACGGGACAAAGGATCCGTCTGTTTTTAACTTCAAATTTTCGTTATTTTACAACAGATAAAAGAAATGAAAACCTATATTTGAACAGTTTATATCCGAATGAATCTAGAAATGTGAACAAATTGTGGACGAAAGGGGATTTTGACAGAATATGGCAATACTCAAAATGACTACTGGGCTCGTCAGGTGTAAGATTGATGCCACAACATTTCATTGTTGCGCGCAAAACTGGCAAATGGTCTATTGGCCAATGGTGCTACCAAGATCTAACTTCTGAAATATTTCTTGCGGGCCTCCGTGGCTCAGTAGGTAGAGCGTTGGATGCTCAATCCGAACAGTCTTCCACCAATGGGTCGCGGGTTCGAATCCCACTCAGTCCAAAAATTGGAAAATTTTCTGACTGGGTTTTCACTCGAACGACCTATGTGAGGTGGTTGCCATTTACCAGCGGAAGGTCGTGGGTTTCCTCCGGGAACAGAGCCCGGTATGGCAACGCGCCATACAAGCGAAATAATCTTGAGCGGGCGTAAAACACCAAACAACCTTCATTGGACTGGGTACCAAAATGATTTAGACTTGGATTTCATTATGATCACTTTTTCCTCACTTATTGTTATAACCTTCAACAAGCAAATCGCTGACATTACCAAAGATTCAACTAACAACTAAATTAAATGGTCTAAATCAATCTGAAATATTTCTTAAACCTCACAAAACTTTCAGTATTGTTTAAATGAGGTAAGGTTCATGAAATGTGTTAGTCTGACATCACACACTAGGAAATAACGGACGGTTCATGAAATGCGTTAGCCTGACATCACACACTAGGAAATAAGGGAAGGTTCATGAAATTTGTTAGTCTGACATCACACACTAGGAAATAAGGGACGGTTCATGAAATGCGTTAGCCTGACATCACACACTAGGAAATAAGGGAAGGTTCATGAAATTTGTTAGTCTTACATCACACGCTAGGAAATAAGGGACGGTTCATGAAATGCGTTAGCCTGACATCACACACTAGGAAATAAGGGAAGGTTCATGAAATTTGTTAGTCTGACATCACACACTAGGAAATAAGGGACGGTTCATGAAATGCGTTAGCCTGACATCACACACTAGGAAATAAGGGAAGGTTCATGAAATTTGTTAGTCTTACATCACACGCTAGGAAATAAGGGAAGGTTCATGAAATTTGTTAGTCTGACATCACACACTAGGAAATAAGGGAAGGTTCATGAAATGTGTTAGTCTTACATCACACACTAGGAAATAAGGGAAGGTTCATGAAATTTGTTAGTCTGACATCATACTCTAGGAAATGAGGGAAGGTTCATGAAATGTGTTAGTCTTACATCACACACTAGGAAATAAGGGAAGGTTCATGAAATTTGTTAGTCTGACGTCACACACTAGGAAATGAGGGAAGGTTCATGAAATTTGTTAGTCTGACGTAACACACTAGGAAATAAGGGAAGGTTCATGAAATGTGTTAGTCTCTGACATCATACACTATGAGTTGAGGGAAGGTTCATGAAATATGTTAGTCTCTGACATCATACACTATGAGTTGAGGAAAGGTTCATGAAATATGTTAGTCTCTGACACCATACACTATGAGTTGAGGGAAGGTTCATGAAATATGTTAGTCTCTGACACCATACACTATGAGATAAGGGAAGGTTCATGAAATGTGTTAGTCTCTGACATCATACACCACAAGTTGAGGGAAGGTTCATGAAATGTGTTAGTCTCTGACATCATACACTCAGAGTTGAGGGAAGGTTCATGGAATATATTAGTCTCTGACATATACCAGGAAATTTAATTGGAAAGGTTTATGAAATATGTTAGTCTCTGACATCATACACTATGAGTTGAGGAAGGTTCATGAAATGTGTTACTCTCTGACATCATACACTATGAGTTGAGGAAAGGTTCATGAAATGTGTTAGTCTCTGACATCATACACCACAAGTTGAGGGAAGGTTCATGAAATGAGTTAGTCTCTGACATCATACACTCGGAGTTGAGGGAAGGTTCATGGAATATATTAGTCTCTGACATATACCAGGAAATTTAATTGGAAAGGTTCATGAAATATGTTAGTCTCTGACATCATACACTATGAGTTGAGGAAGGTTCATGAAATGTGTTACTCTCTGACATCATACACTATGAGTTGAGGAAAGGTTCATGAAATGTGTTAGTCTCTGACATCATACACCACAAGTTGAGGAAAGGTTCATGAAATGTGTTAGTCTTACATCACACACTAGGAAATAAGGGAAGGTTCATGAAATTTGTTAGTCTGACATCACACACTAGGAAATAAGGGAAGGTTCATGAAATGCGTTAGCCTGACACCACACACTAGGAAATAAGGGAAGGTTCATGAAATTTGTTAGTCTTACATCACACACTAGGAAATAAGGGAAGGTTCATGAAATTTGTTAGTCTGACATCACACACTAGGAAATAAGGGAAGGTTCATGAAATGTGTTAGTCTTACATCACACACTAGGAAATAAGGGAAGGTTCATGAAATTTGTTAGTCTGACATCATACTCTAGGAAATGAGGGAAGGTTCATGAAATGTGTTAGTCTTACATCACACACTAGGAAATAAGGGAAGGTTCATGAAATTTGTTAGTCAGACATCACACACTAGGAAATAAGGGAAGGTTCATGAAATGTGTTAGTCTGACATCACACACTAGGAAATAAGGGAAGGTTCATGAAATGTGTTAGCCTGACATCACACACTAGGAAATAAGGTAAGGGTCATGAAATTTGTTAGTCTTACACCACACACTAGGAAATAAGGGAAGGTTCATGAAATTTGTTAGTCTGACATCACACACTAGGAAATAAGGGAAGGTTCATGAAATGTGTTTGTCTGACATCACACACTAGGAAATAAGGGAAGGTTCATGAAATTTGTTAGTCTAACATCACACACTAGGAAATACGGGAAGGTTCATGAAATTTGTTAGTCTGACATCAAATGCTAGAAAATAAGGGAGGGTTTATGAAATTTGTTAGTCTGACATCACACACTAGGAAATAAGGGAAGGTTCATGAAATTTGTTAGTCTGACATCATACGCTAGGAAATAAGGGAGGGTTCATGAAATTTGTTAGTCTGACATCATACGCTAGGAAATAAGGGAGGGTTCATGAAATTTGTTAGTCTGACATCATACGCTAGGAAATAAGGGAGGGTTCATGAAATTTGTTAGTCTTACATCACACACTAGGAAATAAGGGAAGGTTCATGAAATGTGTTAGTCTGACATCACACACTAGGAAATAAGGGAAGGTTCATGAAATTTGTTAGTCTTACATCACACACTCGGAAATAAGGGAAGATTCGTGAAATGTGTTAGTCTGACATCACGCATAATGAAATAAGGGAAGGTTCATGATATGTCTGAGTCTGGCATCACCCAAAAGGAAATGAAAACTTTCAGTATTGTTTAAATGAGGGAAGGTTCATGAAATGTTTTAGTCTCTGACAGCATATACCTCAAGTTGAGGGAAGGTTCATGAAATGTGTTAGTCTCTGACATCATACACCTCAAGTTGAGGGAAGGTTCATGAAATGTGTTAGTCTCTGACATCATACACCTCAAGTTGAGGGAAGGTTCATGAAATGTGTTAGTGTCTGACATCATACACTATGAGTTGAGGGAAGGTTCATGAAATGTGTTTGTCTCTGACACCATACACTATGAGTTGAGGGAAGGTTCATGAAATGTGTTAGTCTCTGACATCATACACAACAAGTTAAGGGAAGGTTCATGAAATGTGTTAGTGTCTGACATCATACACCACAAGTTGAGGAAGGTTCATGAAATGTGTTAGTCTGAACTCTCTGACATCATACACTCAGAGTTAACGAAGGTTCATGAAATGTGTTAGTCTCTGACATCATACACTATGAGTTGAGGGAAGGTTCATGAAATGTGTTAGTCTCTGACATCATACACCACAAGTTAAGGGAAGGTTCATGAAATGTGTTAGTCTCTGACATCATACACCACAAGTTGAGGGAAGGTTCGTGAAATGGCATCATACACCAGGAAATTTAATTGGAAAGGTTCAAGAAATGTGTTAGTCTCTGACACCATACACTATGAGTTGAGGGAAGGTTCATGAAAGGTGTTAGTCTCTGACATGATATAAAAATTGGCGGTGACATAGACATTTCTGTAAAGTTACAAACGTGTGTGTCAATAACGGACACAATTCAAAACAAGCGCGTTGTAGGAGCATATTTTCCGGGTTTTGTTGTTTATAAAAACTACCTTAACATATATCCCCAAGATAAGTATCAGCTGAAAGCTCTTAATTTGTACTTTTTGATAAAAACAACAAACAATTAGGTAATTATGTTTCAACAAACTATTCCCGATATTTGGCAGCTCATGCCACATTTAAGTATCCTGCCACATTTAAGTGACATTAGTTGCCAAAATTCTCAATTTTGATAGAGCTCTATTGTCAAGTCGAGAAGTTTAGCGTTTGACGTACCTGGAAAACTTAAAGGGGCATGAGCTGCCAAAATGTTGATATTTTGACGTAAACACAAAATGTTGAAATTATCGGCTATTTTTCTCAAGACGTATAATTCAGAAGCTTTTTAGTGCTTCTGGTCTCGAAAATGTACGATAAAGTATTGTTTTGAACTAACTTTGGCTTAGAATGAATGAATGGTCGTCCCGGTTATTTAAATTTTGCTACTTTTCGAAAACGTTTTCGGTTCGTACAGGGCACATACTGTATGGATTTTCCTCATTCCAACGCCAATCATTTAGTTTTTCGATGGCCTTCAAAGCCTCTTACTGTCGTGACGATCAGAAATTATGAAAAAAGTGGGAATTTCGGCAGCTCATGCCTCTTTAATGATTGGCATTGAAATAAAAATATCGATAAAGCCAGTCACCTGTACAAACCGATGACATGTGCTAATTACGGACCAAATTCCAATAGCCGGTGAGAGTCTTACCTCCTGGAGTGAGCGATCAGATAATCCTATTGAACGATCGCTGTTGTTGTTTTTATAGACCAAATGTGGCAAATAGCAATGTAATAAGTCGTTATTTTCACATCACTGGTCCTTGAATTAGCGGAGATCTTACCGTACTTTCAAATGACGTAATTTCACTCGAACGACCTATGTGGGATGGTTGCCAGTTACCAGCGGAAGGTCGTGGTTTTCCTCCGGGCACAGAGCCCGGTTTCCTCCCACAATAAAAGTGAAATAATCTTGAGCGCGGCGTAAAACACCAAACAATCAATCAATCAAATGACGTAATTTAGCGACGTCACAACTACTGCCCCAAGTAGTAGACGGGACAAAGGATCCGTCTGTTTTTAACTTCAAATTTTCGTTATTTTACAACAGATAAAAGAAATGAAAACCTATATTTGAACAGTTTATATCCGAATGAATCTAGAAATGTGAACAAATTGTGGACGAAAGGGGATTTTGACAGAATATGGCAATACTCAAAATGACTACTGGGCTCGTCAGGTGTAAGATTGATGCCACAACATTTCATTGTTGCGCGCAAAACTGGCAAATGGTCTATTGGCCAATGGTGCTACCAAGATCTAACTTCTGAAATATTTCTTGCGGGCCTCCGTGGCTCAGTAGGTAGAGCGTTGGATGCTCAATCCGAACAGTCTTCCACCAATGGGTCGCGGGTTCAAATCCCACTCAGTCCAAAAATTGGAAAATTTTCTGACTGGGTTTTCACTCGAACGACCTATGTGAGGTGGTTGCCATTTACCAGCGGAAGGTCGTGGGTTTCCTCCGGGAACAGAGCCCGGTATGGCAACGCGCCATACAAGCGAAATAATCTTGAGCGGGCGTAAAACACCAAACAACCTTCATTGGACTGGGTACCAAAATGATTTAGACTTGGATTTCATTATGATCACTTTTTCCTCACTTATTGTTATAACCTTCAACAAGCAAATCGCTGACATTACCAAAGATTCAACTAACAACTAAATTAAATGGTCTAAATCAATCTGAAATATTTCTTAAACCTCACAAAACTTTCAGTATTGTTTAAATGAGGTAAGGTTCATGAAATGTGTTAGTCTGACATCACACACTAGGAAATAAGGGACGGTTCATGAAATGCGTTAGCCTGACATCACACACTAGGAAATAAGGGAAGGTTCATGAAATTTGTTAGTCTGACATCACACACTAGGAAATAAGGGACGGTTCATGAAATGCGTTAGCCTGACATCACACACTAGGAAATAAGGGAAGGTTCATGAAATTTGTTAGTCTTACATCACACGCTAGGAAATAAGGGAAGGTTCATGAAATTTGTTAGTCTGACATCACACACTAGGAAATAAGGGAAGGTTCATGAAATGTGTTAGTCTTACATCACACACTAGGAAATAAGGGAAGGTTCATGAAATTTGTTAGTCTGACATCATACTCTAGGAAATGAGGGAAGGTTCATGAAATGTGTTAGTCTTACATCACACACTAGGAAATAAGGGAAGGTTCATGAAATTTGTTAGTCTGACGTCACACACTAGGAAATGAGGGAAGGTTCATGAAATTTGTTAGTCTGACGTAACACACTAGGAAATAAGGGAAGGTTCATGAAATGTGTTAGTCTCTGACATCATACACTATGAGTTGAGGGAAGGTTCATGAAATATGTTAGTCTCTGACATCATACACTATGAGTTGAGGAAAGGTTCATGAAATATGTTAGTCTCTGACACCATACACTGAGTTGAGGGAAGGTTCATGAAATATGTTAGTCTCTGACACCATACACTATGAGATAAGGGAAGGTTCATGAAATGTGTTAGTCTCTGACATCATACACCACAAGTTGAGGGAAGGTTCATGAAATGTGTTAGTCTCTGACATCATACACTCAGAGTTGAGGGAAGGTTCATGGAATATATTAGTCTCTGACATATACCAGGAAATTTAATTGGAAAGGTTTATGAAATATGTTAGTCTCTGACATCATACACTATGAGTTGAGGAAGGTTCATGAAATGTGTTACTCTCTGACATCATACACTATGAGTTGAGGAAAGGTTCATGAAATGTGTTAGTCTCTGACATCATACACCACAAGTTGAGGGAAGGTTCATGAAATGAGTTAGTCTCTGACATCATACACTCGGAGTTGAGGGAAGGTTCATGGAATATATTAGTCTCTGACATATACCAGGAAATTTAATTGGAAAGGTTCATGAAATATGTTAGTCTCTGACATCATACACTATGAGTTGAGGAAGGTTCATGAAATGTGTTACTCTCTGACATCATACACTATGAGTTGAGGAAAGGTTCATGAAATGTGTTAGTCTCTGACATCATACACCACAAGTTGAGGAAAGGTTCATGAAATGTGTTAGTCTTACATCACACACTAGGAAATAAGGGAAGGTTCATGAAATTTGTTAGTCTGACATCACACACTAGGAAATAAGGGAAGGTTCATGAAATGCGTTAGCCTGACACCACACACTAGGAAATAAGGGAAGGTTCATGAAATTTGTTAGTCTTACATCACACACTAGGAAATAAGGGAAGGTTCATGAAATTTGTTAGTCTGACATCACACACTAGGAAATAAGGGAAGGTTCATGAAATGTGTTAGTCTTACATCACACACTAGGAAATAAGGGAAGGTTCATGAAATTTGTTAGTCTGACATCATACTCTAGGAAATGAGGGAAGGTTCATGAAATGTGTTAGTCTTACATCACACACTAGGAAATAAGGGAAGGTTCATGAAATTTGTTAGTCAGACATCACACACTAGGAAATAAGGGAAGGTTCATGAAATGTGTTAGTCTGACATCACACACTAGGAAATAAGGGAAGGTTCATGAAATGTGTTAGCCTGACATCACACACTAGGAAATAAGGGAAGGTTCATGAAATTTGTTAGTCTTACACCACACACTAGGAAATAAGGGAAGGTTCATGAAATTTGTTAGTCTGACATCACACACTAGGAAATAAGGGAAGGTTCATGAAATGTGTTTGTCTGACATCACACACTAGGAAATAAGGGAAGGTTCATGAAATTTGTTAGTCTAACATCACACACTAGGAAATACGGGAAGGTTCATGAAATTTGTTAGTCTGACATCAAATGCTAGAAAATAAGGGAGGGTTTATGAAATTTGTTAGTCTGACATCACACACTAGGAAATAAGGGAAGGTTCATGAAATTTGTTAGTCTGACATCATACGCTAGGAAATAAGGGAGGGTTCATGAAATTTGTTAGTCTGACATCATACGCTAGGAAATAAGGGAGGGTTCATGAAATTTGTTAGTCTGACATCATACGCTAGGAAATAAGGGAGGGTTCATGAAATTTGTTAGTCTTACATCACACACTAGGAAATAAGGGAAGGTTCATGAAATGTGTTAGTCTGACATCACACACTAGGAAATAAGGGAAGGTTCATGAAATTTGTTAGTCTTACATCACACACTCGGAAATAAGGGAAGATTCGTGAAATGTGTTAGTCTGACATCACGCATAAGGAAATAAGGGAAGGTTCATGATATGTCTGAGTCTGGCATCACCCAAAAGGAAATGAAAACTTTCAGTATTGTTTAAATGAGGGAAGGTTCATGAAATGTTTTAGTCTCTGACAGCATATACCTCAAGTTGAGGGAAGGTTCATGAAATGTGTTAGTCTCTGACATCATACACCTCAAGTTGAGGGAAGGTTCATGAAATGTGTTAGTCTCTGACATCATACACCTCAAGTTGAGGGAAGGTTCATGAAATGTGTTAGTGTCTGACATCATACACTATGAGTTGAGGGAAGGTTCATGAAATGTGTTTGTCTCTGACACCATACACTATGAGTTGAGGGAAGGTTCATGAAATGTGTTAGTCTCTGACATCATACACAACAAGTTAAGGGAAGGTTCATGAAATGTGTTAGTGTCTGACATCATACACCACAAGTTGAGGAAGGTTCATGAAATGTGTCAGTCTCTGACATCATACACCACAAGTTGAGGAAGGTTCATGAAATGTGTTAGTCTGAACTCTCTGACATCATACACTCAGAGTTAACGAAGGTTCATGAAATGTGTTAGTCTCTGACATCATACACTATGAGTTGAGGGAAGGTTCATGAAATGTGTTAGTCTCTGACATCATACACCACAAGTTAAGGGAAGGTTCATGAAATGTGTTAGTCTCTGACATCATACACCACAAGTTGAGGGAAGGTTCGTGAAATGGCATCATACACCAGGAAATTTAATTGGAAAGGTTCAAGAAATGTGTTAGTCTCTGACACCATACACTATGAGTTGAGGGAAGGTTCATGAAAGGTGTTAGTCTCTGACATGATATAAAAATTGGCGGTGACATAGACATTTCTGTAAAGTTACAAACGTGTGTGTCAATAACGGACACAATTCAAAACAAGCGCGTTGTAGGAGCATATTTTCCGGGTTTTGTTGTTTATAAAAACTACCTTAACATATATCCCCAAGATAAGTATCAGCTGAAAGCTCTTAATTTGTACTTTTTGATAAAAACAACAAACAATTAGGTAATTATGTTTCAACAAACTATTCCCGATATTTGGCAGCTCATGCCACATTTAAGTATCCTGCCACATTTAAGTGACATTAGTTGCCAAAATTCTCAATTTTGATAGAGCTCTATTGTCAAGTCGAGAAGTTTAGCGTTTGACGTACCTGGAAAACTTAAAGGGGCATGAGCTGCCAAAATGTTGATATTTTGACGTAAACACAAAATGTTGAAATTATCGGCTATTTTTCTCAAGACGTATAATTCAGAAGCTTTTTAGTGCTTCTGGTCTCGAAAATGTACGATAAAGTATTGTTTTGAACTAACTTTGGCTTAGAATGAATGAATGGTCGTCCCGGTTATTTACATTTTGCTACTTTTCGAAAACGTTTTCGGTTCGTACAGGGCACATACTGTATGGATTTTCCTCATTCCAACGCCAATCATTTAGTTTTTCGATGGCCTTCAAAGCCTCTTACTGTCGTGACGATCAGAAATTATGAAAAAAGTGGGAATTTCGGCAGCTCATGCCTCTTTAATGATTGGCATTGAAATAAAAATATCGATAAAGCCAGTCACCTGTACAAACCGATGACATGTGCTAATTACGGACCAAATTCCAATAGCCGGGATTTGTACTTAAAAGAAAAGAAAACACACGGAGTGATCGAAGCTGACCATACATATCGGTTAATGGACTTTAGTTCCATACCAATTATAAAGGGATATTTGCACCAATAAAGAGTTAAACGGCATCTGAAAGAATAGCTATAAATCGGATAAGTGACGCCATTCTCGCTTCTACAAAATACGCGCCTGACATATAAGCTGACAGTCCGGTGCTTTACTATGACGATCTGTATATCTGATTTTTTTATATGCTCTTAATATTCAGTATTTCATTACTTGGCGTATAAAACCAAATCCAGTCGTATACTATGTAGTGTAAATTGGGTCATGAACAGTAGAATTAATTTTAAAAAACACCTCAACTATGGAATATGGCCAATTTGGATTTAGCGCTAATCCCTTTACATGAAGTGGATTCAAAGCCAGCTTGGGTTGAAGTGAGACAAGTGACTGAAACTTGCACTTTTATTGGCCGGCTCCGTCAGCAGATGGCCTGTCGAAATCAACATGGCTGATCTAATCTACTGTTATTGTTGTTTGTACTGGTAAAGTTGAAATAAAAAATCTCTCAAAAATCTGCAAAAAATCATACGAATAAACTGCACACTTCTATCAAAAGCTATTAGGCTGTTCTATTTAATGAATGTACATGTTTGGCTGGATTTTCTTTCCTTTTAAGTGGGTGTGTTGCTTTAATAAAACATAAATCTCGAAGATTGGCACCAACGAAGAGTACCTCTTTTTTCTTGATTAAAAGAGGTACAACTACATGTACAGTAGCTGCTTATGTTTCAACGAAATTTAACCTTCTCGTTTGACAGCCTACGCTAGTCAGGGTTTCTGACTGCAAAATGATTTTTTCTGTATACTGACGGTCGTGTTTTGAGTCAGAGCTCAGTAGACTGCACGCTTCTGATCGGGCAGTTTGCGGTCAGATTTAGACAGTAAATAAGAACATAACTAACGCAAATAGTGTCAGTGCGACATTTATTAATAATTAAGCCTTTTGAATTTAACGTTTAAAAACTGAAAACCCGCTAAACAGTGTTACGTCATCAATGGCGGAGACTGGAGAAAGTAAAAGTGAATTCAGGGGAAGAATAATGTTTACTGGCCGATCCTTCTCGTCCATATCAGGCACTTGTACGTAGCGAAATTATCCATGAACGCGATTATTACCCGATGACACGATCTAAGTAGGTTATATTGGTATTTCTTTGTCTAAATCGTACCACCTGCTGGCCGCTTCTGAGCGGGCAGCCAACTCCGGCCTTTCGATTGCAGTGAACCCTGACTCCAAAATACGGCCGTCAGTATAAAAAAATAGTAAATTTGGAGTCAGAAACCCGGACCGTAGGCATACTACGCATTTTAAAATTATTCATATATTTTCTCCCAGAATTCAGTGGTAGTCCCTTGTTCCACAGTCTATCATGAAAGTAGTGTTCTAATTTTGTTTTAATATGAGAGGAGCCAGTCATTAGCTGTTCCTCTTCCAAAAATCAATTGATTGATTGATTAGTGTTTTACACACTCAAGATTATTTCACTGTAAAGGTATAATGGTTAATTCATAACTCTATAAACCAAAACACCGTTGCCATTGATGTGTGCCTTATCCAGTTTTAAGGTTTTTAAGAAGTTAATAAAATACCGATTGTATATTTGTATATATTTTCACTATATTTTATAAAATTTTAGATTTTTTTTTATGTTTTTATATAAAAACAGAATTTTATACATTGCAAGTTGTTCATATATCTACTGATATATGGATATTGTGAAGCAATTTTGACATGGAGATATAGAGTTACCTCCCCTGACCCGTTCTATTGCTAGAGAAAGTAGGGTCATCGGCGCGCATAGTTTTAAGGTTGAATTTTTAAAACAATACATTTGTTAATGATAAAAAATTAAAGACATCACCACGTCCTCAGTTGTTTTTAACAACACGAGCTTTCGGCACCTGTGCCGGTGCCTTCGTCAAGTGTAACTGACGAAGGCACCGGCACAGGTGCCGAAAGCTCGTGTTGTTAAAAACAACTGAGGACGTGGTGATGTCTTTAATTTTTTATCATTAGTATGGAACCCACGTTTAAAGAGAGTTTCAAACATTTCTTAATACATTTATTGTTAGCTTCAACTTACGTATTACTACACAAACATGACAATCTAACTAATTAAACTCATGACAATCTTTGCAATGCTGTACACCACCAAAGTCCTCCTTAGCCCAAACAATCAGTCTCTATGTTGCTGAGAATCTAACATACACTCCCTGGCGTTTGCACCATACAAGGTGTGGTAATATAGAAGTAAAGAAAAAACATACAGACAAGATTTCTCGGCTAAGCCCTCCTCTAAATTGACGTTCTCGAACTTCCGTCGGGATTCTTACTAAGTACTATGCCAGGTATGCATGCCGTGGTAGGCCCCCATTGTCGCGCATAAACGGAGATCTCCTAAAACGGGTTTATCCTTGTACTTTGTGTCAAGGTATCAAACCTTTCAGACGCTGTGCGCCATTTTGTAATGGACATAATTGTTGTCCCCTTTATGAAGTGCAGATGAAGAAAAGCTTCTTTCGCAAAATGTCCACAAAAAAAAATGGAAAAAATTTCTGACTGGGTTTTCACTCGTACAACCTATGTGGGATGTTTTTTTCGCTCGTACAACCTATGTGGGGTGGTTGCCAGTTACCACCGGAAGGTCGTGGGTTTCCTCCGGGCATAGAGCCCGGTTTTCTCCCACAATTAAACTGGCAGCGCTGCCATATAAGTGAAATAATCTTGAGCGCGGCGTAAAACACCAAACAAGCAAGCAAATCAACACAAGCGAGTTGTAGGGGTATATTTTCCGGGTTTTGCTGTTTATAAAAACTACCTTAACATATATCCCCAAGAAAGGTATCAGCTGAAAGCTCTTATTTGGTACTTTTTGTTAAAAACAACGAACAAATAGGTAATAATGTTTCAACAAAATATCCCCGATATTTGGCAGGTCATGCATCTTTAAGAGTTTTATTGTCAAGTCGAAAAGTTTAGTGTTTGAGGTACATTGATTGGCATTGAGATAAAAAAAAATATCGGTAAAACCAGCAACCTGTACGAACCGATGATGTGTGCTAATAACGGACAAAATTCCAACAGCCGGGATTTATTTGTACAATACGTGGGTTTGTTGCTTAAAAAAAGTACCTTAACATACATCTCCAAGATTTGTACCAACGGCAAGATACTCTTTTGTACTTCTTGGTTAAAAGAAGAACAATTAGCTGATTCTGTTTCAACGAAATTTATTTAACTTTCGTGCTGGGGACGGTGTGGGTTTTGCCATAGCCATTTTCGCCTACCTAGCATGGAGGAAAATTAAGTGTGCCAAATACATTAGCGTTCCTGATGTTCATATAGTCGGTGGAGGTTTTAATGTCAAAATTTATATTTATGATCACTAAAACACACGGGCACAATGTTACAATTTAGGTGGGATGGGGGTGGGTAAGATCTTTTGGTCGGTTGGTACTTTTGTCGCCATATAACCGTAGCTGTTGAGTGCGACGTTAAGCCCCAATCGATCAATCAACGAAATTTAATTTTCTCGTTTGACAGCCTACGCTTTTTAAAATTCTACACATATCTTCTCTCAATAAGGTGAAGAATTACTTATGGATAACAACTTCTTGGTTTATTGTTATCCATAAGTAATTCTTCACCTTATTGTTAACCTTTCAACTTCTAAATGCCATTGAAAGATTTGATATCTTCTCTCGTCCCTTGTTCCACAGACCATCACATAAGTAGTGTTCTAATTTTGTTTTAATATGAGAGGAGCCAGTCATTAGCTGTTCCCCTTCCAAAAATCAATTGATTGATTGATTAGTGTTTTACACACTCAAGATTATTTCACTGTAAAGATGTAAGCGTTACTTTATAAGTCTATAGATGAAAACAATTATGTCATTGATGTGCGCCTTATCCAGTTTTAAGATTTTTAAGAAGTTAATAAAATACCGATTGTATATATTTTCACTATATTTTATAAAATTTTAGATTTTTATTTATGTTTTTATATAAAAACAGGATTTTACACAATACAAGTTGTTTATATATCTACTGATATATGGATATTGTGAAGCAATTTTGACATGGGGATATAGAGTTACCTCCCCTGGCCCGTTTTATTAGAATAGAATAGAATTTTATTTTCAGCTTAGGCAATGTTGCCTTTCGCCTAAACAAATCAACAGGTATGTATACAGACATTCATAAGGTGTAGACGACATACAGATCAGTGAGAACAAAATTAAAAAAGACTATTGAATAGAATTTAGCTGAGACCGTCTTAGTTCAAATGCTATTTATTGCGAGAGAAAGTATGGTCATCGCGCATGGTTGAATTTTTAAAACAATACATTTATTGTTAGCTTCAACTTACGTATTACTACACAAACATGACACTATTGTACCCCAAAGTCCCCCTTAGCCTGAACAATCAGCCTCTATGGTGCTGAGAATCGAACATACCCTCCCTGACGTTTGCACCATAGAGTGTGTGGTAATAGAGAAATAAAGACAAAACATACAGACGAGATTTCTCGGCTAAGCGCTGCCCTCCTCCATATTGACGTTCTCGAACTTCCATAGGGAGCCCACTATCTTGTTGTCGTCGTCGCTATTCTTTACATTCTTACTGAGTACTATGCCTATTGCCTACCCAGGTACACATGCACTGGTAGGCCCCAATTGTCGTTATAAGCGCATAAGGCGTATAAAGGAGATCTCCTAAAACTGTTTTATCCTTGAATCTAAATTGGCCACATTCCATCGCTTGAGTGTTTTTCTAAATTATTTATACCTTTTATGACCCATTGTTGCTACATTGCATGTTAACGAATCGGTTTATATACCGTCAGATGTTGTTAAACTCATTATCGTTACATCTGCCGCTTTTTAAATGATATGGAACTACCGATCATTTCGTGGGTTTTCTTTCCTTCCAAACAATTAACGAAATCGGAGAGTCAATTTGCCCTATAGTTGTTCCGAAGTAGAAATCAGAAAAGATGGCGACCCTCCTTGTCGACTCGATTCACCTTGAACTAACCATTGTTTTAAGCTCATTGAGGTGTAAGATCGACCTACGGGGAAAGCAAATTTGCTAAAACTAGAATATAATATCTCAGTTTCGTAAGGTAGCGACGCTCCCTGAAGACTCGATTCACAGGTACATGTGGTGTCTTAATTAGCCGCCAATCGGATAACTCTGGGGATTTACGTCCGTCAAATAATCGCGGACAAAAGGCCATTTTGAGTTTGACGATCATAAAGGTATAGCCGCGAAACAAACACTTTCTATATCCTTTCGTGAGGCGAACACAAATCGTCCAGTGATAACGCGAGGAACCGAAGCACTCCATTTGTTAACTTCTAGTCGTAATTAATTAAAATTAGAATTCGTTCCTTATCTTAAAAACAGTGTTGTTGTTTTTTGTTGTATTTTTTTTTTCGCAGTTCGTGTTGGTTTAAAAACATGAAAGGTTGTCGAGAATCTACGACGGCTGGATGCGGCCACTACAAAATAATTTCGACGCTGTTAATCAGTAATAACGAATTGATGTCTTTAATCCGCCATAACGAATAAGTCAATCCGAAATAACGGAATACTAATTTGTTATAATTCGCAAATACGGAGTAGAATAAGCCGTTAGAACGAATTTAGTGAATCCGTAATAAGTATAACGAATAAATTAATCCGTTATAACGAATTAGTAATACGGATTAATAATTCGTTATAACGGATTAAGTAATTCGTTATAATGGATTATTCTATTCCGTATTTACGAATTAAAATAATGCGTTATAACGAATTATTAATCCGTTATAACGAATTAGTATTCCGTTATTTCGGATTCACTAATTCGTTATTACGGAATTAAGACTTTAATTCGTTATTACGGATTAAGCATCCAGCCATCGAGCTGTCGTAAGAATCAGATCGTGTGAAACTCTTCTTTATGACTAACAAATTGTGGAGTGGTAGAATAACAGAGTGAAACCAAGGGGTACCATACCATAAATTTGCTTGCTCTACTCGTGCCTTTGACCACCCCCCCCCCCCCCCCCCCCCCCTTGCAATGCCGCCAGCCATAAAGTTGAAAAATTCTTCTTTGTCAATCGATCGGTAAAAGTGGCATGAGCTGCCAAAATTCACACTTATTTGATAATTTCTGATCATCACAACAGTAAGAGACATTGAAATTCTTCTTTGTCAATCGATCGGTTAAAGTGGCATGAGCTGCCAAAATTCACACTTATTTGATAATTTCTGATCATCACAACAGTAAGAGACATTGAAGACCATCGAAAAAAAAAAAAAAAAAAAAAAAGCACTAAAAAGCTCCTGAATTATACGTCTTGAGAAAAATAGCCAATAATTTCAACATTCTGTTTTAACGTCAAAATATAAACATTTTGGCAGCTCATGCCACTTTAAAGCCATCGGTGGGGCGTGGGAGGCTCTGTCGGCAGATTGATAGTCTCTCTCTAATATGTAACCCAGATTGTTTAGTAAAAAAAATGTATTACATGGGAATTTACATTTTTTGCCTTTTTTCTATACCCCTTTTCTTTTTGCCAGATTTATTTTCCTGATTATAATTCTGACAAAAATGAATCAATCCTTTTTCTTGTGGCACATGTTCAATATCTGTTAAATTTCGAGTATTTTTACTTGTTCTGCTTTTCTTGTCGGCCGATTTGAGTTAAGGTTTTTTTTAATGTACTTAGAATTTTTTAGTTTAAATATATATGTTGATTTAATGTTAGTCAGTAGGGCCCCTACGAACAATGTCACTTTGGCTCACAGGTAAGAGGTTCGTTAAGCGTAGTTCTAACTTTCATTTTTAATGAGGGGAATCAGTCATTAGCCGTTCCCCTTCCAAAAATCAATTGATTGATTGATTGGTGTTTTACACACTCAAGATTATTTCACTGTAAAGAGTAATCATCATGCAAAAGATACCCAAGCTAAAGCTCGCCAGTCAGGAATATCCGCTTTAAATTTCGATTTCAATTTGCAACACGTTAAAAAATGCTATAAAAAAACTGTAAGTCTATTTTTTGTAATTTATAATTTTTTGACAGTTTATTTCGTTTATTAATTAATGAAAATAGTCAAGATATAGCAAATTACGTCCAGGCTTAGAAAAGTTTTAGCAATTGAAACCCTTTCATACTTATCTTTTCAGAGTTACCTCCCCTGTTTTATCCCCACTTAACCGTGTGAGCGGTACTTGTGTCGTCTGACTGGCCATGCTGAATTTTAAAGAGATCGCTGGAGAGGCTGTTTGTGTATATCAACTCAAGACAGAAGGACAAAGCCTATTTTAGTTTGGCGTCTACTTTTAGCACTATTTCTCAAACAGCAGCTAAAGCCGTTTATTGCATTAATAATTGCGCGCCACTAAAATATGAGGATGAATGACTGGTTAGAACGCACGAGCTCAACTCATGTTTACAATGTGTATTATATCTGTGTTTAGACAAGAAGATTTTCCCTGTGCCCGTGTGTTTTAGTGTCCATAAATATATCTGTGTTAAAAACGGCGGTCTGGGTGTGTGTTGTATGCAGGAAACTCAGACAAAGAAGAAAGGTCGTCGACTGTTATCAATTACAGCATGAGACTTAAACATTCAACACTATATGCATGACTTGACTTCACAACCAATAAAAGGAAACTATAGAGAAACACACAGCACGTGGCTCTCAATTTTGTTTATAGAACAGAGTGCTAGTTCTTCGATATAAATCGATTACGTGATGTTTTGTATCTATTGTTTAGTAGGTAGAGTGATAGTCTCCCCAGTTGAGGTGTCTCTCATCAATGGGTCAGAGCTTTTTTTCTCGGTCGGAAGAGAACCTACAAGTTTTACGTGAGTTTGCGTTTGTCGACTGAAGCTTCTATATATCTTTCTTTATATTTGATTATTTGAATAACGATGACCGATTACAAAAAAAATTAAATATTTAAACATCTGTTCAGCCAATAATAATACGAATACCACAAACAAAATGGAACAATATTGAAAACAACATTTTAAAGTGTCATGGAAAACAAAATGTATTTAAAAATTAGGAATTATTTGAAAAAAATATTTGGAGTATTTTTTTTTTATTTGGGGAGGGGGGGGGGGGGGGGGGTATATCAATACGGTGCCACTGCTAAAAGTGTTCAAATTGTTTCGGAATAAATGCTAGCTTGCCCATGTTTTACTACAAACACGCTTTTTGAAACTTATGTCCATAATTATTAAAGTCGGAAGATATTTCGCACCAGCTCATGAGGCGTACCTGAGGACGTTCTATCGAATTGGGCTTGCTAAAAAAATGTACATAACACTGAAGGGGAACAATACTTAGAGTATTACAAGGTACGATCCAGAACATTGTTAAAATCTGTAAAGTACCTATTATTCTATCTAATATTTTTGTCTTAGAGTTCTTATTCATCTGTACCGTCATTGATTGATTTATTTTGTCACAAGGGGTGCCGTTTATTTCCTTTCCACTAAACACTCACGTTATTCTGAACAACTATACGCTTTATAGGTGGCCACTTTGACATTCGGCAGAATGAAGGTCTTACATCGATGCGGTGCGCGTTGGGATACCACTCAGATAGGACCTTTTGGAAAGCCATTAAATATTCCGTATCCTCAAAGATATATGTTTGAGACTACAGTTTTGAAATAAGGATATAGGTCTACATTTTAAAAAAATACATATATGTATATATAGTCAATTTTAAACTCGGAAGTAAAATCATAAACGAATTACTGTTTGTTAATAAATTGTTTATATTTTTGCTAAATAGGTAAATACGATTTGATTGAGTTTGGATGAAAGGTGGTAGGTCGATTTTCAGCGATAAATGTACCAGTAACGAGCAATTAGTACGTTGTTTACTGTCTGACTGACAGTTTCGGATTTATGTAAACAGGTGCTACATGGGTCAACCCTACTGTAGTGAGTTGTGAAAGTATTACTAATATTTATCTATCTGATAAACAGTAGAGAGCCGACGTTTTTCAATTGAATTCTACAGGATGTACTCCGGACAAAAAAAATCCAGAAGATGACGAAACGATGGGCCAGGCTGTAAGGGTGCAACGCCAATCTCATTCTCGCGAGATCCCCTGCTACTACGTGAACGCGACGGACCTCTCAGGCCGTTCCAAGCCATTTTACCCAAAATTTGGGTAATCAAACTTACTTCCAAAATTGATTTGTACGTGATCTTTACCTGATTCTATATGTTGGCTTGTATTTCGTTTTTGGTACACGCCCTTAAGTTTTGAATTATCGTTGAGGAAATACAGGGACTATATTTCTACCCTCCGCGATTGTGAACAGGCCAGCGTATAACATGCTATTTTGTATGTCTACGTCATGTGATTGTAGTGAGAGTTGCCGAGAAATCTTGGCTCTGCCGAATTTTTTTTTCCGTGTTCGTCATAGCCAAGATCACTTCCATAGTAAAAAAGTGATATTTGTTAAGGAGACCCGCCGAAAAAATCGGCGGCGCAAATTTCACACCAAATAAGCAAAGAATAAAATATTTACCACTGCATTCCGATATAGTATAGACCGCGAATAAGGAGTTTGTCAAACTTACGCCGCTGTAAAGTGGTAAACTGTCCCTTATGCAGTCAATATTTGTTTCGAAGTCCACTGGCTTTCAACCTGACGTAACCGCCATAGTAAAACATTTAAACGACCATTTAAACTGTGCGGGGCGTCGTAGAAATACTTCAATCATATATCTTCAGTCACTTTACAGCGGCATAAGTTTGACAAACTCCTTCTTCGTGGACTATGCTATCGGAATGCAGTGGTAAATATTTTATTCTTTGCTTATTTGTTGTGCAATTTGCTCCGCCGATTTTTTCGGCGGGTCTCCTTAACAAATATCACTTTTTTACTATGAAAGTGATCTTGGCTATGACGAACACGGAAAAAAAAATTCGGCAGAGCCAAGAATTCTCGGCTATAGTGAGAGTATTTCTCCACAGCTCTGGCAAAAGGGGATTCCCCTTAGCAGACTAAGGCAAATGGCTTGGAACGGCCTGAGAGGTCCGTCGCGTTCACGTAGTAGCAGGGGACCACATGTTGTAGACAGACGCAGTTTCGGTACATATCAGGAATCCTCCAATGCTTCAATTATATAACTGATCGAGACTGAAAGTTAACAAACCGAGCGTTTCGGTCCCTTACATTATCACGGGACACTTTTATGGGACCCTCAAGAGGATTTGGGAATTGTACGCTTCACGGCTACATATTTGGTCGCCATATTCAAAATGACCTGCAGTCTATTCAGAGGGTATTACACGCACGTAAATCCCCGAAGTTTCAGAGTGAGTGATCCAACAAAAGTGTCCCCGTGGTAATAACTCAAGATTATTTCACGTGCAGAGTACATGTTGAAATTAGTAGGCCTATTTATTCAGCGTTTTATTTGTCAGTAGTGTTCACCACAACTAAATTAATCGAAAGTGTATATACCTTCTCAATTAAGGACTGGAAGTTGACTTCTGTTCGACCTATTCATTTTTATGCTGATTGTTTCTTTCTCATTTCTTTTTTTTATATTTTTTTATTTCCCCATATATATATATATATCACAATATGTATTTCAATTGAAAGGTACATTCAAATATTACTCTAAATTTGATTTAACCTTAACATGACCATTTGCATACAATAGAAGCCTATATGTTATATTCTATCAAATAGGTTTTCGTAACCTTCCCAGTCTTGAACAAATGTTCATATCTCTCATTTCTTATGGCGATGTATTTTTCTATTTTGATAAAATCACAGACTTGGAATTTCAGTTCCAGAAAGGATGGCAATTTTTCTTGGCACCTTTTCTTATATATATAATATCGGGTACTTAACAAAATACAATTAATTGATGTATACAATCATGATCTTGTTGATTTCCCTAGGATTTTCTCTTGTCTAACTAGATTGAACTGTTTACCAACTGATTGATAAACCATTCCAATTATGAGTTCCACATAACAGAAGTTATCTCACAGTCAGCAAATAAATGCTCTATTGTTTCATTTGCAGTGCTACAAAAGGTACATTTTGAATCATTTCTAATTTTGATATTGACAAGATATTCGTTTGTGGCAAGAACACGGTGGTTTATTCGATATTGGAACCATTGCAGTTTTAGTATTTTTGCAGCATTTAAAAGGGGTGATGTATATGTTAGGCCAATTTTTTGCTGATATATTTCTCCATTTCACTTGACTTTTTGGATGGATAGATTCATATACTTGCTTACAATATTTTCATTTCTTTGCATTTTGATTTATACGAGTTCTTTCCGAAATAAACAAATTAAAGGCAACTGTTGTATCTCTTTGACAGATGGTGGTTAGAGTGATCTCCCCTGATTTACACGTTACTCAGACCATGACATTTTCTGGTAAAATATTCAACTTCAACATTTTATTCACTAGTGTGATAGGCCAGCATTGTTTTTACTTTCTTTTCTGTCGTCTTGGGAAATAAAACGAAAGCTTGTATTGTACCAATTTGACTGCAATTAAGTTGATAGACAAATAATGGTAGCCGCATATCTAGGGTAAATATTATGAACTGGTGGACGAAAAAGTATTAATATTTAGGCCTACATAGATGAAGGAAAGATTGATTGATTGATTGATGTTTTACGCCGCACTCAAGATTATTTCACTAATATGGCAGCGTTGCTGACTAAAAAAATCCACTAAGAAATTTTTCAATTTTCATTTGGTCGGAGTGTGATTCGAACCCGCGCCGCATCGATGGAAGGCCTCTATGGGACGATAACTCTAACCCACTGAACCACCGAGGCCCCACACGCATGAAGAAAAGAATCGAACAAATTATTGATCCTTGAGGAACGCCACAGCTTATTGAAAGGCAATGATGAAATATTGCGTTGGAAACAATTTGTTAAAGATTTATTAGATATTTTTTACAATAAAACATATAGATATATTTATTTGGAAGGATGATCTTTTACTTGTGTTGAAGTTAGGAGGAAACATATTTGAAGATTTCAAACAAGATGGCGGACATCTGTAAGAGAATATTGTTAGCAAACAGCAATATACTGTCGTTAAACATCTAAACGATAGGATTTCAATTGAAAACCAGGCTACATTAAAACCCCGCTATGGAACACATGTCTACGAATCCAAGCATCAGGACTCGGTATAAACAAAGCTGTATGAGGCCGATACGCAAAAATCCACATGATTGAGAGGGCTGCTTATGATCGCCCGAAGACCTTGTCCTTATGTAGGCGAGAGAGAAAGGAAATCTACTTCATTTTCTTTTACAGAGGGTGAAGTTTGAACAAACCGGCGGTTGACTCATTTTACGGAACCTGCGAAAAACAGGTTTAAAGTAGCATGAGCTGCTGTCATGACCATCAGAAATTATGAAAAAAAGTGTGAATTTTGGCAGCTCATGCCACTTTAAGGAACACATAAAGGTCTTTCTGTGAATTTAAAAAATGCTTTCCAAAGTTAAGCGGGTTCGGTTAGTCTTCGGATATCGTTTTTAGCAGGGGCCCTCCGTGGCTCAGTAGGTAGAGGATTGGACGCTCAATCCGAACAGCCTTCCACCAATGGTTCGCGGGTTCGAACCTCACTCAGTGCAAAAATGAAATTTTTTCTGACTGGTGTTTCACTCGAACAACCTATGTAGGATGGTTGCCAGTTACCACCGGAAGGTCGAGGGTTTCCTCCGGACATAGAGCCCGGTTTCCTCCCACAACAAAACTGGCAATGCCGCCATATAAGGGAAATAATCTTGAGCGCGGCGTAAAACAAACAATCAATCAATCATTTTTCGTTATGCCTTCACACAATCATTTGGACATACAGGCTGAATAAGAAATTCGGTAATATATTGTTCAAATGTTGCGAAAATATAGACCATACCATATTTCTATGCTTTTCAAATGAATTTTATTTGCAGACAGATTTTTTAAAAATTACAAATTTTAGATTTACTGATTTTTTATTTTAATCAAAGAGAAATGTGAAGTTATTTCAAAGAATTATGAATATAAAGGTGATTCGTATCTTGTCCGATGTGGAGTTCGTGGTTCAGTATCCGATGACGTAGCTATCATTTCCCCAGGCAACAACAATTGGTGCAGACTCGTACCTTTTTCCTTACACATCTTGGGACGGGTTTCTTGCAGTACAGCCAGACCGTGACAAATTTGACACCATACCGTTTACATTGACCGCTGCATCCACACTTCAGGGGGCAGTACGAATTGGGCTTCCTGTAAAAGATGACAATCCTTAAGATTTCCCCTACATGTGCCCGTGTGTTTTAGTGTTCATAGATATACAATTGAATTTATAGACAGTTTTAAAAGACAATATTCTAACCTCAACCTGGGTGGGTCTGGCCTCCCCGTCTTACATAGCTGGAGATATCTAAACGCTGTGGCCAAAGTATATTGATGATGTGTGGAACGGCAAACTAAAGGTTGTGTGTAAAGTTTGGACCCGTTGCGTTGTTTTAATTAGGAGAAAATCCGGGAAAATGGGGTGATTCTAAAGAGTTACGTGTTTCAATATGGCTCGTCCTCCAGCTCTGTTGGCCACACATCATCAATATACTTTGGCCACAGACTTTGTATATGTCCAGGATACTGCTCACGAAGATAATCCTTCAAGTCTATTTCATACCAAAAAGCCAACAAGTTCGAATCTAACTCAATAAAAACAAAATAATACAAAAATAAAAGATTCTGTCTTTTTCATCCTTGTCGGCAGTCAATCTAATACGTGTTGTGTGGGGACTGGAAACATTGTCCTTCAAAAACCTTCAACCCCCCCCCCCCTCGATGCCGACCTATTTAGGGTAAACCTTTAAACCAAATCTACCATGTACCTGCGGAAGTCCAAAGTGAAACGAAATTAAAGAACACTTCTTTTTACACCGTCCACGGTGGCTTTGTCTGCACAGTGATAGTCTCTTAGTCCGACAGAGGGGCCTTCCATCCATGAGGCGCCTGTTCGAATCCCACTCATACGAAATAAAATTGTGAGAGAATTTACTCGATCGCCTTATTTGGAAGAGTTGCCGAAGGTTTCCTCTCGGTAAAGATCCCGGTTGCCTTCCTTATTAAACATGTTAATACCGCCACATTAAGGGAAATAATCTGGTGCGTCGTAAAATGTCAATTAATCCGTCATTTGTAATATTTTTTTCATTGCCAACAAACCCAATATGCCGTGTACACCCTGATCACATGGCCTCGTGGCCTACATTCACGGCATTCTATTGTAAAACCGTGATCGATAGAAATAACCGCCTGTGCACATGTATAGGCTTAACCAGAAGAATAAAAATCTATCAATCTAAAAATGGTAAGAATGTCGGGTTCTCTCCCCTGCAAACTAGCGTCGCTATATCGACCTTAGGTAAACATAATCTAGAGGTCGATAAAAATAACCCCACCGATCAAACGCCTTATATATCGTGCCAATTTATTCCGTTTATCTATATGGTAACATATCCTAATGAATATTCAATAAATCCAACTACAGAATACGTGTAACTTACACAATCTAAAATTAGAAGTTACCGAAAGTCCAGTTTTATTGGCCACGTGTTAAGGAGATTTCGCGAGAATACGATTGATAACTGGCCACAGTGGACAATTATGATTAGCCCATTTTCACGAATTAAGTTCCTATGGGCATTGTTTAGTGGGACTTCTCATAAGCTAGGAATACTTTTTGTAGTATTGATGTGACTCAATGAAGAAGTAGTTTGCCTAAAAAAATATATGAAAGGTGAGGATTGAATAAAAGTGTCGGATTGAGCTGTCTGACGTGGGGGTGATTTAGTCCATGACAATGTGACTTGTGTCGTCTGCACCCCTGTCCCCTTCGGAAGTGAAAAACTTTTGAGATTTTTCCCTTATTGCTCTGTCAAGATTGGAACTGCAGACTTGTCTAGGGTGGTTCAGAGTTTCCACCAAGGCTTTTAGCTGGGCGAATGTTTCTAACCGAGTGACAGAGCCAAACGTTAACATTACGGCAAATGGAAAAATAATTTTCTACAGATTCCAACTTACACACATTCCGTTGACCAGACTCCACCTAGCGGCCAAATCACTTCACAACCGTCACAATATGGAAGCTTGACGTATTTACTTTTACATTTAGAACAAGGACACCTAGGAAAAGAAAGGAAAAATAGTTCATCTTAAAAATACCAAGAATTATAATGATGTAATACCATGGGGTTTAAGATCCACGTTGATGGTTTTTACAGGGACTGTTCGTTTAGATTTTTTTTTACATTTTTGCCAAAACTTCTGCTAAAGAGATAAATAAGATTTGATTGACTTTGGATGAAATGTGTTGGAAATGTGTTCAGCGAAAAACGTGCAATTAACGAGCAATTATTGCGAATTATGTGGTACATTGTTTGCTTTATGACAGACGCTTTCGGGTCAATGTAAACAGAGGTCCTTAAGGGATGAACCCTATACTGTAGTGAGTGGTGAAAGAGTTACTAATATTCATCTATCTGATGAACTGTAAAGTGCCGATATTCTGTAGTTTATTTCTACATTATGTAATCTGGACAAAACACATCAAAGTCAGAGGACAACGAAACGAGTGCTGGCGATAGGTGCCATATTCTGGGACCTGGGTTCGATTCCCGTTTCGGGCGTCACCCCAAAATCGGTAGAGGAATTTCTACCATATTTTCAAGAAAGTGTAATCCCAAAATAACGAGAATACTACCCAATATGTGTACGACAGTAAAATGAGGAAACTTTTTGGATCCTTAATATGCCCCATAAACACGGTGTCCGTTTAATGCGTTAGATTGATTGATTGATTGTTTGGTGTTTTACGCCACGCTCAAGATTATTTCACTCATATGGCGCGTTGCGAGTTTTATTGTGGGAGGAAACCGGGCTCTATTCCCAGAGGAAACCCACGACTCTCCGGTGTAATCAGTTAGAAACCTGTCCCTCGAACATGCCGGATTACAGAAAAGCCATTGTATAAATGAAATTTCTTTAGTCGGGAATATTCCCCATGAAAACGAATTTTTCGGCGAATTGCATTTTTTGATACCAAAAAAAATGTCATCAGTGAATAGCCATAAACTATCGATTGGTTGAAATGAACGGTGGATACACAGCCCATTACACTCCCTAGAATGAGGCTATATGTAGGAGTATATTAGCCTATTGTCCAAATTTGTATGTGGAGGGCTGGGTGATCTTTTGGTCGGTTGGTTGGTACTTTGGTCGCCATATAACCTTAGCTGTTGAGTGTGACGTTAGGCGCCATTCAATCAATCAATAAGTCCTCATTGATCTATGAATCGTACTCACTGTTCGACTGAACATGAGGGTTTGGTGGACAGGATAGAAATGGTTCCCTGAGAAGAAATTCAGTTGGCATCCACAACCCATCCAATGATTCCGTTTCTTTGATAGCCATTATCTGTTCCTACAGTCAAAATGTAGGCCAACCAGTCTAATGGATTCTAAACCAGACAATAACGGACTTACTTGCTTCCGACGAAAGGTGCGTATCTCCCTTTCCACAGACGACCAATCTCAGCTCTCTCTCTCTTACAATGTCTGTTCACGACACCTGATGCTAGCTTCCTATCAAAATAATATATATTTATAATGGTGGTTACAATGGTACAATTCAACTTAATATCGTCAAATGTTGAATCTTTGCCACAAAGGTCTTATTCATAAAATCAGAAGTCTATGAATGTGGAAGTGTGAAGCGTCCTATTACATAGTATTCAGGGCATTGACGCCTTTTGACCCAGAGGTCACCATACACAGAGCCCTCTCTCGGTTAGTCAGAAACCGTGGCTTTCCTTCACATTCTCCTATGTACTATTATGGGATGCATACGAAAAAACATGGCGAACGTTTTAGATAAGACAACAGTACTTGATGGAGCAAAAGTTAAAGTTTCCGAAGAGCTCCATAAAGTTGATAATGGGACAAGAAGACTTGTTTGGAACGATTTGAGTCGAAATGGAGATATCAGAGTCGCATGTTCGGTAAAGCTTTTATAAGAACCAATGCACTCTCCGAACTGCGGTTACCGGAATTGCCGATAGATGCAGTAAGTGGAGAATGAATTTATTTTCTGATTTGAAATTGCGCAACCGTTGACAATTTCAAAATCTACCGCGCATAAACGTCACATAGTGTAGTATAAGCAGGCTGAAAGCGCCAGTGCCCTGAACATGGGGTAATGCGACATTTCACACTTCCCTGTTCATAGACTTCTGATAAAACTCATTTTGCCGACTAAAATCAGATAGGCACTATGGCTGGAGCATGGCGGCTCTTCTTTAGCCATGTATGCTGCCCTAGCAAGGAGGAACATTACGTATGCCACATATATTAGCCTTCCTGACGTTCTAAAATTTAGATATTTTGGTCGGTAGGTACTTTTGTCGCCATATAACCTTAGCTGACATCACAGGACAGTCTGTCAAGTACACTCAAATCTACTACATTACGGTATCACTTATTTCATATTTGCAAAATTATTTATCTTACTTAATTTGCATTAAATGAAATACAATCCATCCAGTAAATTTGCCGTTAGACTTGCTAAATGGCGGGATGGAAAAGTCTTCCGGGCTTTATTTTCGCCGTCTAAATTTCATGTCAATCATCTGTGTCAAGCCGTGTACATATCATCTTCTCTAGCCAAGTTAAAATCTTCATGTAACCCATTCCGTGTTTTACCTTGGCAGACTACTCCACTCAAACCCGTAATTCGAACAGCTCGTTTTGATTGGATGCGAGTAAAACTTCTCGCAGCTAATCAAATAGTCGGGCACTTACACTGAAAATAACGTAATGGCGGCTGTGTACACCTTGAACTTTTGTTTAACGAGTGCTGATTGGCCAAGACTCTGTAAGTCTAGGAAAGACAACTATTCCATGCCCACCAGTGGGCGCTGTTCGATTTACGGGTTGGTGTGGAGCAGTCCGCCAAGGCAAAACACGGAATGGGACATGAAGATTTTAACTTGGCTTGCGAAGATGTGTACATATAGTCTATGATGCTCACATTTGACCGGTATCCTCGTCGATGGAAATATTCTAACTCTATGACCAAAGATTATTTATGAACATTAAAACACACAGGCACATGGAAAACCTTCTCTCTTCTGTGTTTAATACTTACCTGCCGGTCAGAACCATGGAGACACGTTTCCAGCAACGACTGGCCTTTGGGTCAGAGGTCGAGCAGTTTTACTTTGATTGAAACAATAATTGTATTGATAAAATATATTGATGTGTGGCCAACAGAACATCAATATACTTTGGCATGCCCTTTTTTTAACACATTTAGAAACTTGTCTCCATGGTTATTTTAATCTAGAAGATTTGTTCCCAATTTATAAGTGAAGCCTTGCAACGCTTTTGAAGCTTGGGGGTGGGATGACTATCCCGACGCATAAGGCGAGGGCCCAGGGGCCGCATAGGCCCCGGAAACTCAGGGATTCTAGATTGCCTGAGAAACGTTCTGAGGCTGTTCTGCAAGTAAATAACTTCTGGATTTTTCTTTCCCTAATTCCTAAAAATAACAAAATTATACAAGCAGGGGAAGCGCCCACGGTTTGTTTTGTACTGATTTGGGCAATTATATGGGAAAACTACATATATACATGTACTTGTGCTACATTAAAAAGGACTCGTGCATAGTTTTCTTTATTGAAACTGTGAAGGTGACAGACTACCCAAACCCAGTAGGCTTATATATACAGGCGTGGGTTCACGGCCCCCTTAGGCTCTTTAAACCATCCTACAAAAAATGTCCATGACTTTCGTTATTCTTTCTTGAAAGTTGCAGTTCTGAAGACACTTTCTCAGACATATCTTGTTTATAAATTACCGATGATCCGCCAAATTTGATGAAGCTATGAGGCTATTCATGACCGAAGGTATGTCTAAACAGAGAACGGTGTATTTAGTTTTGTTTTCTATTTTGAAGTGCCATATTCGTGTCAGATAAATATTTTAGACTCATTAATACTGCCCCAGTCAAGGCCAAGGCCATCATTTCAGTGTTTATAATCGGATAGGTCCTATAGGTTTATCAGGTATGAAATTCGTTTTTGGGACGAGATGATCCCTGAAATTTGTATGATTATTCACACCTAGAAATTGCATTTTTCAAAATCCAGCTTGTTCAATGTTAGAGCCATGCAACACGTTGCTTAACATTGCAACATGGACAAAGATGAAACATATCACCATGGTTACCGCCAAACTAAAGATGACATGAAACTGACAGACTTTGCATTAGATTGCAAATATACTGGTACGTTTTGATTCTTTGTTAAATCCTTTCTCCTTCACTGTAAAAAATGTGGTTGTAATTTTACAGCAAAGTTCGCGGTCAATCGTAGAACAAGTAAAGTTTGCTGTAGATTTACATCTGTGTGCATATGTAAATTTACAGTGTGGTGTTAGTAGATTTACAGTGAAACAGTATATTTACTGGACTTACTTCTCCGTTAATCTACCAAGATTGTTTGTAAGTTAACCAAAAAGAGTAAAATTACCGAAATGCGTTACAGAGTGACATGTAAAACATCAATACTTAGATAATCTTACACATCTGTGTATATTTACACTATGGATATACTTTGGCTATTTAGTTAGGATATATCCGACTAATTCGTACCGCACCTCTTGAAAATTATCACTCCCCGACTCGTTAATTTTTTACCTGGTCCAGACAACACCTCCGGGCTTCCGTTGTTGGCATTCAGGTGTACAGGGTCTATAGACGGTGGGGAAGAAAATGTCTGTTGGTCTTTCCATCCCTTCCGAGAAAGCAACAACAGTGACCAACAGTAAAAACCCACGTATCATCAACTGGAAGAGAAAGAAAACTCGACACGTTAAGGTCAAAACTACACCCATGCTTGGTTGAGATTTCGACTCTAAAATACTCACCCACCATGTTGTTTTAACACCACATTATACAGTTTAGCAAAGCATTGAAAACGAAGGGATTTGAGCTGCCAAACGTTGATATTTCTTTTGTCAAAATAAAATTGACAAAACTTAGGCCTAAAATGAATGCATTTCCATTCCACTGATGTAAAATCTGTTTACTTTTTTGTAAAAGACTTTATTTCATACTGGACAATACACCGATCGATATTTTTGTTTCATTTGATTTTAGTCGAACTTCAAACCCTGTCTTTCCCTTTACGATCAGAATCGATGGCAGAGCCTGCAATTTTGCCAGCTCATGCATTTTTTTTTAAATTTGGTTTGCAATTTCCAAGTAACAATTTGAGATAAATTGACAATTTGAATCTACTCACCGACAGGTTGTCCATCGTGGTATATCAGAACCTTTCAAGAAACTGCAAAAAGTTGTCTTTTGGAGTCTATGCTACGATGCAAGGATTATATACGCATAATACGGAAATCTTGAAGGAATTGAGATACCCGATTGGCTAAGAAGATAATCCCATCAGCCAATCGTAACATGAGCTCGTACGATTTAACCTTGACCGTGAAAACTTAGTTTTCTTTTAGAATCGCGAAACTTTTCATAGGAAGCGTCCAAGCAGACAACATTCGCTATATGTACCAACGTTAAGCCAGAGCTCAGTTTTTTCCGCAACCCTTCATTACTCCCTTGAGTGCAATATATCTTATTTAATTAAATTTAGTTAAAACAAACGTATGGTCCCAAAAAGATGCCTGATAATTCCACCATAGGTATAGTTTTGGATGCGGCGTAAAGCACCAGACAATCAAGCTACGCTTGGATAACCGTGGTATTCTCAAACGCCAAATGTTTCCGGATCTACAACAACTGTCGTGTGGATATACGAGCATTTTAGACGACCTTGCAAAGATTTAACCAACCAAAAGATACCATAGACAGTATAGACTTCCGCATTTGCTTTAGGCATAAATAAATTATGATTGATTGACATTTCGGGTAATTTTTAAGAAAATGAATTCCATAAGGTATATATTCAGTATATATAATCCATCATATCATTAGCGAGACCGGTAACTTAAAAGAGAATATATACAGGTAAAATAAACACATTCGATCTTTTTGATTCAAAACGAGCTAACAGTATTTCAGGATTTTCATTTCAATTCTTTCTTTGTATAAGCTTTCGTATGCGACCCTCTTTCCTTTATCAAGGGCTCAGTGGGTAGAGCGTTGGACGCGGGTTCGAGTCCCACTCAGTCCAAAAATTGGAAGAATTTTCTGACTGGGATTTCACTCGAACGACTTTTGTGGGATGGTTGCCAGTTACCAACGGAAGGTCGTGGGTTTCCTCTGGGCATAGAGCCCGGTTTCCTCCCACAATAAAACTGGCAACGCCGCCATGTAAGTGAAATAATCTTGAGCGCGGCGTAAAACACCAATCAATCAATCAATCCTTTATCAAGCCTTACTTACTCCTTCCACGGGAGTCTGACAAGGATACATTTTACCACCTATTCTGTTTGGTCATTTTCGTGCTGGTTTTTTGTTTTGTTTTTTCTCTTTTTTGACGCTTTTCTTTAACTGGCCCGCAACTGGAAGTTGTGTTACGGTTTTTTAATGAATTATTTGGAAGAACTTCGGGTTTGTTCTGGAAGATATGGTGAAAGTTATCCAACGCTTAAGTTAAGCGGTTTCGGATCGATCGGATGGTGTTCAGGCTTCATTATAGATATGTTTTATACCGTCATTTTAAACATAACTGGACATGCAGAATGGGTCTCATGTTTAATTTGAGTGCCTTTACTTATAACAAGTTAATTATCTTAACATATGTCAGAAAGGCAATGTTGGGGATTGCGCGTTTAAAGTATTAGTGTTAACATCATAAAGAAAAACGACTTTCAAATAGCTTTGTATAAGGGAATATTTAATTTCTGACCAGATGAACACCCAATTCTAATTGAAAAAAAAAATCAATTCTAAAGTTGACGGTCTGAAAACATTGTAGTTCTATGAAACCTTGTTCGTCTTAATTTAGAGATCAGTGATTGAAACTTAAAAAATACTTGTATTTTAGATTAATGACTTAATTATTACGGTCATTTCATTGGTTGATGTTGACGGAAGTAAGTAATTCGGTGTCCGCCGGAAGCTATGTATACCCCACTACAGTCGGATCTGTTTATTACATAGAGTCTTATTGTAAGTCGAGCACAACAGGATGTATACAAAACGTCCTTAAGGCAATTTTTGTGCAAGACTTGACATGGTTGACTTTGAGGCAACCCTCAACCAAGGCCGTGTCAATTATAACCAGTTGTCTATTTATTTTTTTTTCTTTCTTGTTTTCTGTCTTCGACGGCTTAAAGCTCACATCGTTTAATTTTTTTACTGTAAGCCTTTATTCAAGTATCACGAGCTGCCTATTTTGTTTTATATTATTTCAAATTTAAATCTAAATTAAGAAATTGTGTTTTTTGTTTTGTTATGTTTAATACATTTATTTTGGCACATAGATCACGATTTTACAAACGGCCTACAGACCTACGTGATAACCTAACATAAAGAAAAACATTGACACAGTTAGAATTACATTTCCTTACATGTTATGACAGAAAATACAATACAATTGTAATAAAGGCCTACACTTAGAATGAAATAGAGAGAAAAAGAAATTAATATTAGGATAAAAAACAAAAAAGCAATAGATGTGTAGGGGAGGGGGGGGGGGGGGGGGTGGACAACATATATCATGTTTTCTACACATCGGTGTTTCTTGACTATTTTTCTCCAGAGTTGCTCAGTCGGTTAGACCTGACGGTCATTTATATAGTTTCGGGGGGGGGGGGGGGGGGGGGGGGGGTGAAGGGCGGGGTGGGGGATAGCTATGTTCTCTCAGTTATTTTTGAAATTGTACCGATTTATTGTTTTCAGGATTTCGTACACACCATTTGATGCACATCGCTTGGGCACTCCATCTTTTCTTTCATTAATATGAATTAAAAACAAAGATTTCACTGGTCTAAAATTTGGCGCTCGCAATCCCAGTCAGTTTTTTTTTTTGTGGTCAAATCGTTCCTGTACAAACTCGGCAATACCAAGAAAATCAATGTACAAAATACAATGCAAGATATTGACTTACACTTTGCATACGCAAATGAATACGATGATCAAAATAATTTTTCTTAGTTCCAGTAACAACCTGTCGGCCAAGTAAGTAAAACATAATAAAACATAATAGAGACACATGAGTGTAGCTAGTAACCAACAGGCTTAATAATATCAGTAAAATAAAAGATTAAAGTGGCTGCTAAAGAGCTGCTAAAATTCCTGAATTTTTTTCTCTCACAAATTCTGGCTGTCAAGAAAAGTTCAGCGTCTGAAGTACCTTGAAAACGAATGAATTGACTTTGAAATAAAAAAATATTGGTAAAGTGACTAGAGCGTACGTACGGAAGACGAGTGATAATAACGGGCAAAATTCAACTGGCCGGGATATATGAATTAATTTGGGGTTGTTGGTGGAGGGGAGGTTGGGGGGGGGGGGGGGGGGCTGCCCAAACAAATCTACATTACAGGAAGTATTCAAGATTGGTTTCAGCTCATATTTTGTACAAAAAAAAAAACAGCAGAGAGCTAATTCTGTTTCAATTAAGGGTTTGGCAAATCGGTCGCTTAAAACAAAGTCCCTTTTTCATCCCATAATCATAAGTTTTACAATATAATTGAAAAAAAGTTCTCCGCCTATTCTATCGTATTTGTTGAATGCCCCTTATCCATGGGTTGACTGATACAAAATACCGGTACAATTTTACATTTTAATTTATATTTATTTACAGTAATGAATAAATTATATTTCTTTACAGTAATAAATAAATCATATTTCTTTACAGTAATAAATACATTATATTTCTTTACAGTAATAAATAAATTATATTTCCTTACAGTAATAAATAAATCATATTTCCTTACAGTAATAAATAAATAAATCATATTTCCTTACAGTAATAAATAAATAAATCATATTTCTTTACAGTAATAAATAAATTATATTTTTTAAAGTAATAAATGCAGAATTAATTAAGTCTGCCGAAAATATTTTCATTGCTGTTAGTTCCCCAGACAGCGTTTGTCCACACCTCTACTTGAGTTAGGTTGCCATCCATGGGCTGCCACTCGCTGCCTGTGGGGTTTCCGGCATTGATACCGACTCTCTTAAAGACATCGTTGTCGGCGTTCACGCCCCACACGATGTTATACCCTGACGATACGTACATCATATTTCCATCAACGGGGATCCAACCGTCTCCGCCGATGTTAATGTCCCCATACGTACCGTTTCGGTAAAATATATCGTTGTTTGAATCGACGCCCCATACACCCGACTGACCGACAGACACTTGAATCAGGCGTCCTTCCACGTGCTCCCAGGTGTCACCCTCAGGATTCGTGACAGAAGCACCCCGACGACGGTATATAGTATTCCCAGGACAAATTCCCCAAACGTGCCCTTTGTCGCTGACACTGACGTGTTTTAGAAATCCCTCAACTCGGACCCATCCGCAACCTACTGGTGTCGACCTCATAATTCCGGCTCGAACAAGAACCCGATGTTCTCCATCGACTCCCCATACGATGTTTGTCCCTACATCAATCTGGGTGAGCAGTCCGGGCACCATGGCCCATGTTGAACCCTCTGATCCATCTTCTCCATAGGTGCCCACTCGGTAATAGACATTACGCCCACTATTCACACCCCAGACCCCAGCGGGCCCCACTGACACGTGATTCACAATTCCCGATACTTCAGACCAATCAGCGCCCAGATACGAACAGCCCACACACGAAAGCATCACTGCTAAAATACATGATGTAAAACTGAAAAAAAAAATGCAAAGACAGATTTTAATTCGATTCAAGTTGCATTAATGTTTGGATATATATATTTTTTCTTTAATTATGGTGAATAAAAATGAAATGAAATGATTAAACAGAAGTTCAAAACGATCGAATATATTTTTTATTTAAAACAAACGCATTATAAGAGGACTTAATACAGTATAAGCATCATAATTGTAAGTTGATAAAGTCTTTATAAATTACAAACCATAAAACGGCATTATTGCCTTCAGTATATTTGAATTCGCACAGATTCACAGAAATTATATATTTTTCTTTCAACGCGAATCATTTATATACCGTCAATTTGCTGGTCATGTTTGGCTTTTTGTAACAAATGGATTTTTTCTTTCTATTTTTAAAGGGCCACACAAAGTCTAAAATGTTGTGCGGTAGGACCCTTTAATTGTCAACAAAAAAATCCGCCAATATCTGCTTTTATTTAAAACCAGACCCCTACTGTTGTCATATTGAACGGCATTTAAAACAAATTTGTTGTCTTTCTAATTGATAATCACTCGTTATCAATGCAGATCAAAGTTCTAAATACCAATTCAGTAAATTAAATAAATTCGAACTGTGATATTTCCCTATCGGTACATCTGGAAAAACATTCACGTCTAAAATGTGATTCACTCGGTCGCTCTAAACGTGGTAGAGTAACCGGTAGGCTACTTCACCTGGCAGCGACGGCTATATAGAAGTGAAATAAAAGCGCGGTGTAAAACACCAATCAATAAATCAATCAATCAAAGCATTGCTTATCAAGTACAAATTAAAAATGTAATATATGAAATTTACCTGATCATCTTGTTTCCTATAAGGTTTAGTAACAGACTGCAGCTGTAAGTAAACAGAATAGTTAAATAAATCCAGCCATTATTAACTGATTGATTAATTGATTATTTAAAGTGGCATGTGCTGCCACAAATGTTGATATTTTGACGTTGAAACATAATGTTGAAATTATTGGGGTTTTTTTCTCAAGACATATAATTCAGAAGTGTTTTAATGCTTCTAGTCTCGAGAATGTACGATTATATTCACGTATAATATGTAAGTATTGTTTTGAACTAACTTTGTCTTAGAATGAATGAATGGTCGTCCCAGTTATTTAAAGGCACATTTGCCGCGAAAATCAGGAATATTGTTTACATTAAAAAAGAAAGACCGTATTCTGTATTTTTCCCAGACAATATAAGTTAGGAACTTTCTATTTTTACCAAAATTTAAAAGTTTGGACGTCACTTTGTATTTTTAATTTGAATTTGAAAATTTGAATTGTTACGTACCCGGAACGTAAACAAACCGATCTGCCCCCTATTGGCGATTTTATGTTTCAGTCGAGTGAGTGAACTAACGGCACAGTGTAATTTTATGTAGGCCTATTTATCTGAGAAATACAGACTGACGATCGGTTAACAGCGACTGGAAAAGCCTGCTGATAATTGTTTGAGTGTAAACCACAGCTACAAAGGCCTGAAAAGAGGGTAATCCAACCCGAAAGTTGACCGACACTGATCGTTGTTGTTGTAATCAGGCTTCGATTCTTCGTTTGTTTTTCACCCCATTTTTACAGTCTAAAGCTAACTAGACATGTTTTATGTGTCCTATGTTTAAGTTTAGTGGTATTAGTCGTAGTAAGCTCATGTAAATTGGTTTTCTTAGCAAATTTAAACAGGCTACGGCGGCAAGTGTGCCTTTAAATTTTGTTTACTTTTCGAACACTATTCCGGTTTGTATAGGCCACATACTGTATGGATTTTCCTCATTCCAACGCTATTCATTTAGTTTTTCGATCGTCTTCAAAGCCTCTTACTGTTGTAACGCTCAGAAATTATGAAAAAAAGTTTGAATTTTGGCAGCTCATGCCTTTAAAGTGGCATGAGCTGCCTAAATTCACACTTTTTTCATAATTTCATGCCACTTCCATATACTGCTGGGTATGGTGATTGTTTCTCATAACAGTCAATGTCTGACGACGTTACTGAGCCACTGATCGTAAATACCTTGAGAAACAGTTCCCTAATTTTTCTCTTTTTTCAAGAAAATGTAATAAAAAAATGCTATTAATTACCTGTTCTAGTAATCACAAACAATCCCTGTAATAATGAAAGGGGCAATCTCAGATTTACTTCGAAGGGTTAACGTCTTATAGGTTTAAATTTTTGGCGCGGATACACTTAGTCTTTGTTAATTCTTAGAAGATTTGGCTTCCACCGTCTGACGAACATGCAAGTAAAAAAAAATTTAAATCAATAAAACAAAAACACCTCATGCACAATAATGGTAACTAATTTGAAATGTATGCCCTATAGGCCTATATACTTACCTAAAATACAAAACAGATGTTTCAACTCGGAGCTATTTTTCTCATATTTTCTATAGGCCTTACTATTCCCCTTTTATAGCAAATTCATCAATTGTTAATCATATGGTTTATTTAATTGTTGCCGTGACCTCCATGAATGTCAAAGGTACAACGACTCATAGTGACCTGCAAGCGAAGGAGTAAAACGCTTTGAAATAGGCTATTAAATCTACTATACAAAGCAGTGAATTGAATGGAACGTTTGGGCTTTTTGTGGATTCACATAAACACCTATTTAGGCTACCTACAAATACTTGTCAATAAGAAGACATAACGATTTTCAAGGCTAAAAAGCTGTTGATATTTTTAGTGTTTTTTATGTGTGGGCGTCGGGAGGGGGGTGGTTTTTTCTTGTTTATTTATTTATTTTTGGTAGAGTTGGTGGAGGGGGATCTGAAATGTTCCATAAACGAAATGTGAAATTATATATTTTTCTGAACACACGGACACAGGTGAAATCTTCTTGACTAACCATGGAGACAAGATTGTAGGCCCTAATTGTGTTAAAAAAACGGGAAGGAGGGTATCATTTGGACCTTTATATACCCAATCATAAACCAAGGCTGAGTTGTTCAAAAGTGTATTAGGCTTAATACGGGTCTAAATGACGTCATGTAACAAAGAAATTCAATTGTGACGTTACATAGAGGTTAACTGACGAGAGCCCGTTTGTTACGATGAATATCACTCGAGTCTATTAATTTTCAAAGTCACGAGCCTCTGGCGAGTGACTTTGGAAATTAATAGATGAGAGTGATATTCATTGTAACAAACGGACTCGATCGAGTTGGTTAATCTTTTTCTCACAATACACAAAAATACTGCATTTCATTCTGAAATGCAGCTCTTCATCACATCGTTCAATCCAGCCATTCAGAAGTCAGACCGCTTCACTGCGTTGACATGGAGACTGTATTCATTACGCTACACAAGAAAGGTCTCTAAAATCAAAGTTTTGTTTCTCACGAATTCTTAAGAATAAAGAGATAAAATATTTATCCTACAAATGAATGGCACTTCTTAGAATAAAACAAAAATAAACATATCAATAGTTCAATGTCTGTAACCCAATGACGAAGTCATGTTTTTGCTGTGACCTCTACACCGACACAATTACGATAACTAGGTCAATGCATCTGCTTTGAGAAATCTGCGAGACGCCAGTTTGGGTAGATTGGTTGATTGAAAGTTTTAATTATCCCGTGTTTAAATTATTGATACAGAGAGTGTAAATACAGTTAGGAGTAAATATGGCTATGATATATTCGTATTCAATCATAATTTGTTAGAAAAACGGAAGTAAGCAGATGAAGTAGTTTGTTTATGTCAAGAAGTATGTCATGTACGGTACATTCAAATGCTTTCCTTATATGGAAGTAGCTATGACGTGATCGTGGGAAAATCATACTATTTTGCATAAATGTAGTCCGCTGTATGTAAACCATAACATGATTGGCTACCGACTCGCACAGTTGTGAGTTATACTGCCAATCACTTGTAATCTAACAAGGATGTCTTCAAGTTATTACATAAAAGGAAAACGAACGTATTATCCCTACGCTGAGAATGCAACCTTGTGTTTTGATTAGTTTAACTTGGAAAATCATGTTTGTTAACCAATCAGCAGTAAGTTGGGCTATAATCTCACTAGTTGATTATGACAAAAATAACACACTGCCTGAGAGTGAAATTATGGGGTGTGTAGTGTGAGAAAATGTTATACCGGTATTAAGTGTAATACACTTTTGAACAACCGGCCCCAAAACCCATGGCTCATTAGGTTGAAGATAGCTGAAGCTCTTCAAACTCTGTTGCCAAGATATTGATGATGGGCGGCAAACAGTTTGCCGCCCATCATCAATATCTTGGCAACAGAGTTTGAAGAACTTCAACTAGGTTTAAGACAGACAAGAGTCAGGTAGAATTTACCGATTTACTGAAACCCTTTGTAATATATTGACAAGGCTGATGGCATAAATATCGGTAAACTGAGATTAAGCTAAATATGATATACGACAAGTGAAATGTTTGGTTCTATCAGAAATACCATTTCGATTTGTTTATTATTTCAAATTAAAATGAGGACAGATATTTGAGGGTTACCTCAGCATTTTAAACTCGAATACTTCAACTGAGTTGATTGGGAAATTCTAAGTCAATAATGTTCAGCATTCGCAAAATATGAATACAGAAAGATTAATTGATCGATGTTTTAAGCCGCACTGAAGGAAACTCCCGCACCTCCAGAGAGTAACTCTTTCATATTGGCCGTGAAAAATACTCTTTTTTTCAAATTTTGTTTAGGACTGATTGAGTTTTGAACCCGTGATTCGTCAATGGAACGCCGGGGCCTCCGTGGCTCATTAGTTAGAGCGTTGGACGCTCAATCCGAACAGCCTTCCACCAATGGGTCGCGGGTTCGAAACCCACTCAGTCCCCCCAAAAATGGAAAATTTTCGGACTGGGTTTTCTCTAGAACGACCCATGTGGGATGGTTGCCAGTTACCAACGGAAGGGCGTGGGTTTCATCCCACAGTAAAACTGGCAACGCCGCCATATAAATGAAATAATCTTGAGCGCGGCGTAAAACACCAAAACAACCATCAATAGAACGCTTATTTCGGACTGAGATATTAATCGTTCAGTCGACTGTAGCCGATAAATCTCTGAAGTGCCATATGTAGAGACCGATTGTTCGAGCTATGCCACCTATGTCCCCAATACAAAAGGAACATGTTTTTTCTTCAAACAATGAATTTAAAGACATCTGCTTCCATGAAACCTAAATGTTTTCATTTTTATTTTAAGTGAGTTGTCATTAAGCCTATCTGGGTCATTAATGAATAATGTAACCTTTGGATTGAATAGAATATGGACCAGCAAATTGATCGGTGGCATTTAAATGATATTAATTCCTGAATTAACACATTTTTAATTGAATAATTTGCCTAATTCGATTATATGTTTTACTATTGTGCCCTTCCCATGTCACGAGATTTGGTTGATGTATGCGATAGTTTTTATTGCGTCGAATTTCTATTTTATCCAAATCAGCTTTTAATCTGATTCCTACACAAAAAATTAATTAAAACTTTTCTCGTCCATGCAGTTTATGGCTGGAAACTCCAAAAATAAAGTTGTTTTAAGTGCACCTTTTCAACATAATGTAATTTAAAAAAAACCTTCCGGAATTCAGCAGACCTTATTTGTTATAAATTTTCCTTTCCAAAGGTGTAAAATATGTGTGCTCGCAATGTATTCCAACAAAGATAGTCCTATACTTTATCAAATGCATCCAACTGGACAAAAAAATAAATAAACGCATGCCAACTTGGTCTCCCGTTAGACAGTGATATATATATATATATATATATATATGCATACATATATATATATATATGTATATGTGTATATATATATATATATATTTTTTAAAGAAAGAAATAAACAAAAACAATCACTGTCAAAAATAAAAAATAACCATTTGCACACGGGCCTTGATTATTATCTTAACTGATGTCTCTCTCCTAACATTGGCACGGGAATATCTGAAGCCTGTTTCACAAAGTGACGTAGCGTAAGTTTCTACGTAACTACCATAGCAACCCATACTGTAGAGATACGTTAGTATGAAAGTTACGCAAAAATACATCTACGCCGCTTTGTGAAACAGGCCCCTGTACTTTAGAGATACGTTGCTATGGCAGTTACGTAGAAACTTAAGCTACACCGCTTTGCGAAACAGGCCCCAGATGGGTGATATTGGGACCTGAGTTAGCTAGCTAACTTTGGTCCATAAGTGACGCGCTGAGTTTGTCAGCTAACATTGGTCCATAAGTGACGCGCCTCTGACAAAGACAAGACATTAAAATCAACGATCAACGACAAATGTCTAAATTGGTGAAACAGCTTTTTGTCTGCATCCGACGCTGATCAAGCGCCTTTTTGACATAGAATAGGAGCATCTTTTTTGGTCAATATTTCACCAAGAGACTCTTGCACAATCTGTATCCCGAATGTTGTACTAGAATAGTGTCTGCTTCACAAAGCAGTATAGAACTAAGTTTTGGGGTCTTCAGTATGGGTGGCCACGACAGAGCCCACGAAGATATCATTGACCAACGGAGATTTGCAATTTCATTGAAGGGGTATGCGTTGTCAAAATTAAGACCTTTTCATGAATTCCAATTGTCAAGAGAAGTTGAGCGTTTAAAGTAGATTGGAAATCTAAAGGATTGGCGTGGAAAAAAATATTGGTTAAGTCGGTATGAACCGAAAACGTGTGTAAATAAAGGGACAGAATTAAACAAGCCAGGATGTGTGAGTACATTTTAGGTTTTTTGCTGCTTAAAAAAAAGACATTGGTGTCAGCGAAAACCCCTTAATTTGCATTGCCTGATAAAACCACGAACGATTCTGTTGTTGATTTTATTTAAGTGGTTATTTTCCATTTGTTTGCCAGGACATGCCACTTTAACAATTTGGAAGCTGGTAACTGCGAAGAATTGCTTTCTATAGCGAAAAAAAGATATAGTTTGACATTTTAAAACTTTTAATGCCTACTTTTGTGTCTGAAACAAACAAACACACAACTATTAACTGTATTCGGCTTATCGCCATAAACTTTTTCGCGTGGGATAGAAAACTCCAGAAATAGACACAACCTAACTAGCAGAATGCCCACCAAAGCCCTAAATGCACATAACGACTATTACCGCAAAATACCATGAAATTAGTAAACTGGTATTGACTAGTGTCAGCCTCTGGTTCTTATCAGTGTCGCCATTTTCCAGGCTTGTCTATTGCATCATATGAGGGCCGCTATTTTTAGATCCACTCTTCTATGTGGAGGTAGTTTTAGACGTAGAAACATGGCGACAGAGTTAAGCGCAAGGAGTATATGTCCATCTATACTCCTTGGTTAAGCGAATAAACAAACGCCGAGGATTGTGGGAGACTTTATTTTTAGAACAATGTCAGCGAAGTAACCCCCGTCATTTCTCAGCCAAATCATTGGCTTACTAGATCAGGTCAAAGGTCGGCCCGGTGCTCGAATTTGATTGGGCAAAAATACGGGGAAAATGGATGCGCCGAAGAACGGGCTAATGGCGATCGAATGCCTGCGACCACGGACTTTTCAAATGTTCGTTACTCGCTAACAAATCAACGAAAAATTTATTGGATTGCTGTTTTAGACTCAGGTAACACTGCTCTTTCAGAACACACTAGTGAAACGCTAAAATGGACCCTTCCTCGCTGAAGGCCGGAAAGAAGCCTTGTTTGAAACTTTCCAGAAGTTACTGGGAATACATTTATGAGAGAAGAGGGGGGGGGGGGGGGGGGGGGATGATGAGGCAAATTTGCTTCTGCTATTTTTTTTTACAAGAAACAGTATAGATTTTGCGAGTACCATCAGAAGGAAAGTTCTCTGGGCTGTGATTATGAATTTCTTGTAATCCAGAAACTGGGACAGGCACTGTTAACCTCCTACATGTACATCGAATGTATAACAGGAATAACCCTATAATCCAGGATTTGATTGATTGATTGCTTTGTGTGTTACGTCGCGCTCGAGATTATTTCACTTATATGGCGGCGTTGCCAGTTTTATTGTGGGAGGAAACCGGGCTCTACGGCCAGAGGAAACCCACGCCCTTCCGGTGGTATCCAGGATTTGACCTGGAAGTGTTTAGAGCCAAAGCTGCTGTGGACACGTCTGATAGAGTAGGATACTTATCATAACAGGGCTTTTCTTTTTAAAATACACGAACGTGAACATTAAACAAAGAACATGTACAATCCGATATATATATATATCAGAACGATTTTCCAACTGACCCTGTAGTAGCCCTGCTTTTGGGACCTAAGCAGCCTCTGAACCCCTGTGATGATCTGTGATAATGGACGCCTTCCGCAAGATCGACCAATATTAAGTCTACACTAAAATAAGTAACCAAAACTCCAAAAAATACATGTGAATGGCATGAATTATTTTGGCGAAAGAAGTACTTGTAAAAACATGTACAGAACATACAGAGAATATGAAGTATATCGATATATAGCCAGGGGCTCAAAATAACCATTGTTTTAAAACAAAAATTCACGAAATATCAGGAGTACAGTTTGTCTCCATGGTTATTTTAGACAAGAAGATTTCCCTGTGCCCGTGTGTTTTAGTGTTCATAAAGATATATATATTGAATCAAGGTGAAACATTTTTGGTCAATCTGAATGTCTCATCCTGTTGCCAGGTTGGGGATTTCCTTAGTACAGGTAACATACAGACTAGCTTCACATACAGTCATGAAAGTATTATCAACAGAATCAGTCAAACATGTGCCACTGCATGCTTTTCATTAACAGCACCATTCTTGATAATCTACATTAGATGATATTACCTGGGTAAAACCAAATTCCCAAATTATTGTCTATTTTTCCAAAGAAGTTCAAGAGTCCAGAGTCTATTAAATGTCTTACAACTGAAACATTTGCATACGCTCTAGTACAAAAAAACAAGGAACCAGTTTGGAATTGGAACATATCTTGCACCCCTTTTCATAATAGGTGATAAAGGTATTTTTAAAATTGATTTGTTAGTTCAAGAAAAAGATCCCCCACAAAGGGCTGAATCAGGTCATATTTCATGTAACTGTAAATTCCTCTTATAAACGAAACTGCGTCTCTATAGGCATTCCATGTGATTGATAAATGATTTGGAAAAATGTTAAATCTCCCGATAAAACCTCCAGTCACGTTACATGAACTGCGTGCAACCGAATTCCACATCTGAATTATTTGCTGATTCCTGGCAGTATATCAGCGTCGATGTCGTTCAAGAACTCTATATCTAGCTTCCTGATTGGTCGTCAAGTGTGGTCACATGTTCAGGACTGTCAACGTAGTCAACGACACCCGAGTCTTCCTCATCCCCATTTTCTTCTTCAGCTTGATGAAAAATAAAACCATAGGGATGAATAAAAATGTCCTTTTCAATCCTATAGAATATTTATGATCACTAAAACACATGGGCACAGGGAAAATCTTCTTGTCTAAAATAACCATGCAGACAAGTTTCTAATTGTGTTAAAAAGAGGTATATCATTTAGACCTTTATACCCAATCCTATAGAATACAATCATGTACTTCTCAAGTTATATTAAATGTATAAAATTAAATTTTAAACATTTTGGTATATTAATCATTTTGCACTTCATGCATCCGGAATGCAATTTTTTACGCTAAAGAAAATTAATGAAATATGTGTGTTAATGTGTTTTTCCAAGGATATGGCCTTATAATGAACAACTTAGAATCCTTTCATGGCAAAGATCTGGGGGCCGTCTCACGAAGCCGTCGCAAAGTGTGATCATTCGCAGTTGCCATGACGACGTATCTCTTCACTATGTTATCCAATGGCAACTAGGCTTTGTTTGCGATGCAACTGCTTTGTGAAACAAGCCCCTGCTGAAATAGAGAATATCACTAAACCATGGTTTCAGTTTCTTGATTTTCATATCTCTGAAACTAAAAGGAAATGTTGCCACAGTTTAAGGACCTTCAGATTAGCAGTGTTACAAGAAGTTGCAAGGATGTATATTATTATAACTTAATATTGGCTAGATGATTTGTTCACCAAAAACTTAAGAGCCAAATTCAATATTATTCTACGACCAAACAACAACCACTTCCTCAAACTACTGAATGTTCAAAGGGTTGGTGACTGATTCGGTGGTCACAAATATTGAGAGCCCAATTTTATTTTTGTACACGACACATCGTCTACACATAAGCTACATATTTCTTTTTTCAGAAGAAAAAAATGAAATGCAGGCAATAGGTTTAAAGTTATCGAGCAGACACAAACCCGGGACGGACAGACAGACAGACTTCCATCAGTACGCTAATCCCCCCCCCCCCCCCCCCCCCAAAAAAAAACCTCTATTGGAGCTATGAAAGTTAATAATGGTCGTTTGGAAACTTCAGCATTTCGTAAACAGCATCAGAACAGCAAGCATTTTTATGGTCTTTTCTCAAATACAGAATACGTAAATAGGCCTTTCATTGCCATTTTTACTCTCCCTTCAATGATGGTCCTTGAAGGGGACAGACTCATTTTACAACTCTTACCTGGGACTGAAGAAACATCTTCAGTTTCCAAGAAATTGTCTAAAGCATTTGTGTCTTCGTCAATTTGAATATCTGCTAAGTTAACCGGCTGATCTTCAATTTCAATACTTGGTTGCCCTACACAATGAAAACGTAAATAACACAGGTTTTTAGCTAATACCAATGACATCATGTGATGTTTCCTAATAATTTTGGGGCCTTGAAGGCTCAGTTGGTTAATCAATACTGTTTAGGTCTAACACAACCATTGAGTGTTCTAATCCCACTCAGTTCAAAGAAAATTGAAAAAATGTCAGAGTAGGGTGTTCACTCGATGGTTCCCAGATCTGTCAAAGGCTGGGGGTTTCATCTGGACAAAGCTCCCAATTCCCCTCCCCCCCCCCCCCCATTAAAGCTGCCAGTTTCAAATACTAGAGAAATAATTTAAGTTATAACAATCAATCAATCTTTGGCATATGTTTTTGTGGACAAGAAGAATAATTTCAATCCAGTATACAGACATTATTGTGAAAGGGTGGTCATGTGCCTGCGAAGGTCGTGGATTTACACTGGGCAAAAAGCACTGTTTTCTACCCCCTCTAAATCTGGCAACATTAGCACATAAATTAAATAGTTTTGAGTGCAGTTTGTAACAATAATCAATCAATCTTTGACATACACATATATTCTTGAGGACAAAATTAATATTTTTATTCCAGTATGATTGATTGATAGGTGTTTCGTGCCGCACTCAAGATTATTTCACTTATATGGCGGCGTTGCCAGGTCCAGTGGTCTGTGTGGGACTGAGGGACGATCACTCTGACCCACTGGACCACAGAGACTCCTATACAAGTATAAATTTATTGCTTGAGTGTGACGTTCACGTTGTGTTTTAAGCCTGGCACCTATTATACCTACTGCGCCACAGCTCCCCTCCCTAAGGGCGACAAATTCCCACTTACTTTCTGGTCTTCCAAAGGTTCTGTAATAATCAACATCTTTATCAAAGGCTTCCTGGAAGATTGACTGTCTTTCTTTTAAATAAGTTTCTTGAGTTTGGTTAAGAATCTTCATTTTTCTCGCATGTTGTTCAGCTAAATCAGCTGGCGAGGAAATGAAAAGAAAATTTAATTAAGGGAAACAACATATTTCCTATGTCATATTTAGGTCATAAAATTCTTCTGTCCATTTTATACAATGATTAATAATGATATTATCTAATTCAAAAAACACACAGCCACAAGGACGTCTTCTGGTGAAATGAGTTATTAGTAATTAAAGGGGGTTTGGCATGGCGGGCTGAAAGTATTGTGCCCACTGAAGTATTGTGCCCACTGAAGTCATATTGGCCGAGTTCAAGTCATATTGGCCGAGTTCAAGTCATATTGGCCGAGTTCATGGAGTGCGGCTGAAGATAAACATGTGACGTCTGAGTTTGGCGGAAGCAGACGACAGATGTTGATTTCAAAATGTCGACACTAGAGCCCGTTGTACAAGCTCTTATTGACAGGATAGAAGTGACAGTGTTAGAAGAAAAAACTGCTGTAAGTGAATCCGATTGCCGTTTTAGGACAGCAGAAGAGGAAGAAACTTCTCTACTGATCCAGGAACAAAAAAAAACACAGAACGCAAAAAAGGTCGGATATCAATTTGTTTAAGTCATGAATTTAATGTTCAGCGGGCGACAAGCTGTCAAAGCTTGCATAAAAATACGGCCACCCTCAGGCCAATACCAAGGCAATACGAAAACACTCGATTAATAACATATATTATTGTAAATTGATATATACTTCACTAGATTGTGTAGGGTCTATATCAGCACACAAATTCTTTCAAAAAAGAGTAAAAGAGTTAAAAAAGGATATTTATCCAAACCCATGTTATATCATTGGTCGTAGTTTAAAACCATGATGGAGCATTGCCATGGTGAGTGACTTTTCACTTCGATTCTCGATTAATGAGGTGATGATTCGGTTGACCAGAGGAAGTAAGCATTTCCCTTTAAAGCCCTGGGCCCAGTTTCACAAAGCGATATTAGCTTAAGTTGATCTTAATTACCAATGGCAACGTATACCTTTAGCATTGGTTGCCATGGTTGTTAAGGTCACACTTAGCTAAGATTGCTTTGTGAAACAGGACCCAGTCATTTTGCCTCCCTCATTCTGCAAAATGAATACCTTTATATTTCTCTAATGCATGTTGTTTTCCCTGAGTATATGATGCCAACTGGTGATGATGTTTAGACCTGGCTTGTCTCGACTCCTCTATTTCACATATATTCACCAACTGAATTTCCTCAGCTTCAATTTGCTCACACATCTCGTCTATTCCAGCTGAAAGAACAACCATGTTACAAACTTAACACAGCAGCATTATATCTACAGGCCAGATCATTTGGAAGCTGGTCAGAAACATTGAATCGTTTTCGTATATTGAAATGTTTCACTCGAATGCTGTATGTGGAAGAGTTGCCAGGTACTCGACGAAGGTCGGGGGGTTTTCTCTAGGCAATTAGCCCAGTTTCTTCCCCACTAAACCTGGCAACACCGTCATATAAGTGAAATAATCTTGAGTACAGCGTTAAACATTGGAAAAATACTCAGTTTAAAGAAAACATAGACAAATGGGTTTTCACTTGATTGTCCTACGTGTAAGTTACCCAAGAGCAGCTATACAATTGAAATAATCAATAATTTACTGCTGAAAATATTAATCCACCAATCATTCTTTGGAGAGGAAACTAGGTTCTATTTCTTTCTCCACCTATTGACATAACAAATATGTTGAGCAAACTAAACTTTAACAAAAATATATTGGGCTATATTATGAGAGGGAATCGAATGCACAACAAATAATTTAAAGTGTTATTATATATTGAACTAGCAGGTACCCACCAACGGTCTGGGGTTCCCTTCAGAAGTTTGGTTCAACTACACCCCCCCCCCCCCCCCCCCCCCCCCCAAGAAACCTGGCAATGCAGCAGCTACATGTCTATGTGTGAAATACTCGGAGTTTGGCTTAAACCACCCATTGATCGATCTACTGAATTGGCAGAGTGTCTTGTTGTATAATGAAAAAAAACCCAGCATTTTATAAGGATATATCACTGCTTTAAGACCAAATTAGGGTCTTTGGAGGACATGCTGGGGCCTCTCCTGTACAGATTAGGGCCCTTTTATAATTACTCACCCAGTTGATTTGTAAGATCTTGAAGATGTTGAATGACCGATGGTAACTCTTTCGCCATACTGGTTAGACGAGACAAACTTTCCAGTTCTCTCCCCTTTTCCACTAAGAACGACCCGAGTACAACCGCTAAATCCTGAAAGGAAACAAACTAAATTTAGGTTGAAATCAAGACAATTACCCCATGCCTCATATACAATAGTGAAAAAAAGCCATGTAAGAGCATTGTTTTGTTTTTGTCGAGGGCTTTGATGACCCAGTTGGCAGAGCGTTAGCCAATAGTCTTTCAGTTCAACACAAGCAGTTGTTTCAAATTCCATTCTATCCATAGAAAAATTACAAAATTGAGAGAGGGTTTTTCAATTGATACCCCCCATCCCCCTCTCCACCCCCACCCCCTCATGGGGAATGGTTGTTAGATACCCTCCAAAGATTGAGAGTTTCATCGAAGCAAAAATCTTGTTTCCTGCCAAATTCAACCTAGAAACGTCTCTGTATAAATACATGTAAGTAAAAGAATCAGCTTAAAAACATCAATCAATCAATCGTTATCTTTGACTTTTAATCTACATGTAACATGTTCATTTAACAGGGTAGGAAAGTTGAATTATGTAAGATGGTTGTTCTTCTTAACCGTCAATAAACCTGACACATTATTATCAATTGGTTTGGTTACATCTTAAGACACCAAAGAATGAAAAATTTATTTTACGTCGCTTTCAAGTTTATCATACAGAAAACATGAATCTCTACCAGGACGAAACCACGACTTTTGATTGATTGATTGATTGTTTGGTGTTTTACACGGCACTCAAGATTATTTCACTTATATGGCGGCGTTGCCAGTTTTATTGTGGGCGGAAACCGGGCTCTATGCCCAGAGGAAACCCTTGACCTTCCCGTGGTAACTGGCGACCATCCCACATAGGTCGTTCGAGTGAAAACCCAAATTTTCCAATTTGTTTGGGACTGAGTGGGATTCGAACCCGCGACCCATTGGTGGAAGGCTGTTCAGATTGAACTTCCAATGCTCTACCTACTGAGCCACGGAGGCCCCGCCACGACTTTTGACGGGTTTAAAGAAGATCGAGTGAAATTTTTTTATTGTTTTCTTGGCACTGAGTAAAATTTAAATCAGCACAGCTTAATGTGGCTCTGACAGGCCTGTGTCAGACTGATAGACTATCACTGCTGCCTGTCAGAGCCACAAAGACCCCTGGATGAATCAAATACAACTATATATATTTGTTTACACTCAGGCACAGGGAAAATCGTCTTGTCTAAAACAACCAAGGAGACAAGTTTTTTGTGTTAAAAAGGGGAATATCAGATGTTAGATGTTTCTACCCAATCATAAGTTGTTATAATAAACCACAACTCATGATATTTCATTAGGTAGACGACAGGCAGCACATGTAGTCCCATTTACAGACTGCCAAAGACGTGAAAAGACCCCCTTGTATCAAAGAGAACTATTTAACATCTACCTCTGCTTTCCTCGAGTTTTCTTCAGCTTGATTATGCAGTTCTTTCCAATTGTTCTGGTAGCTGAAATATAAAATGACAGCTTAATGGAACGAGCTTTATTGACAGAATGTTTTTAATATCATATTTACTCCCAATAGTCAACTGGGCCATCTTGTACAGTAAAATTATCACAGTTGTGAAATAAAAACTAAACAGCCAACATATTAAATTGAGTATTAAAATTAATATAAAGGGCTGTATGACCTTGACCCTGTAGTGTAGACAACATTTTCCCTGTCTGCCTGCGATGCTGGATTGGATGGTAGATATATCATATTTGGTGTCTGACATTCATATCTTCCGTGGTAATAACAGCTTGTGAGACCTTAAATGTGGGGTGATACAGAATCAAATATATACACGGAAAGCACTCTGGGCATATCGACCAATCAAATGCCTAGCAATTTCTCTCTATGGTGATAAAGTGTTGTACGCTGGCTTCTGTGTTCCACAGAACTGTCTGAACTGCAGAATACAGTTAGCATATGAATCGGCACAAAAAATGTGAGAGCATCGATGGAAGGGAAGAGCTATATTTTTAAGCAGTTATTTTGATTTGAATTGTGACCATTGTACAATCCACTTACCTGAAACAGATTTCCTAGAATTTGGTCTGTGCCACTTGGCTCTCTCAGGACAGTGTTTGGAAATCATCTTTATTGAAAATCCTTCACACGTTTTATGAAATTTTGAAGCAGTATGTATATGAGTCTGAAATACCTGTTTAAGAGTTCTGATCCAGCATCTAAGTTGACTGGACACCTGCTACGTCCAACACTTTTGTTTTTCTTCTCCCTCTGTACATCCTTAGATAATACACTGAAATCAAGAAATGACATCCGTGAAAATTCAGTTACGGATAGACATAGATTTTCGATGAGTACCTGGGAACTCTTCCACATGCAAGGTGAGCTAGAGAAAACCCCAATCAATTTTTTTTTCTATTTTATTTGGTTTGAGTGGGATTTGAAGCCAAGACCCTACGAATCATCGATGGAAGAACTCAGTGTCCACATGAGACACCCTCACTCTACTGACTGGGCCCTCAAGTCATTCTGAAGTTAAATCAGGTAAACATACATTCTACAGACGAATTAATAATAATATTCATGTTAGCAATAATTTACTTTAAACTTTATTTTTCCTCTCAATGATGTTGATCTGTTGATTAGTTAATTAACAAATGGGGATGGAAATTGACCAGTTGGCCAGATGACCTGGCTTTCAGTCACTGATACAGTGACAGTCACAGAACCTTCAGAAGTGACATATTGAGATCCAACTGACACTGTCAGTGTCTGGTCAGTGTCACTCTGTGGTAGTGTGATTTAGATTTACTAGACTAGTTGATTCTGCTTACCTTGCAGATAGATCATGCTGGACGCTTTGCAAAGTATTTTGAAGATTTTTAAACACACTCATGGCGCAACACAACTTTCAGAAACCGATTGTTTAGTTATAACTTATGAGCAAATTGGAGTGGTTTCGTTTCGTATCGTTTTGTCATCCGCCATGTTGTATATCACGTGACTCTTCTAAGGTCACATGCAAAATTGCCTATAAGCTGATCCATCGTAAAGCATTTGTCATGGGGTTGCTGCACGTATAGAGAGTGGCATACGCTAAGGCGGAGATATTTTGACAGAATATCTGTCAGGACAGTAAATAAAATGTATGTTGTTGCAGAAATTTAGAATTACGCCTTATTACAGGAACCAGCCTGGAATTAACTCAAGAATTGGGTCTAACACTTAGCGGGCGTATAATATCAACCAAAGTTTATATAAGAGTTGTAGATTTTCGTATATTAATATATTATTATTATGCTCCGTCTGACAATTATACATGTATCAATGTGGCATGAGCTGTCAAATATTGGTAACCTTCGTTGAAACAGAATAATCTAATTGTTCGGGTTTTTTTATATAAAAACAAAAATAAGAGCTTTCATCTGATATTTGATTTGAACGGTTATATATGGTCTTTTAAGCAACAAAAAGCCCCAAAACGTAATCATACATCCCGGTTATTTAAATTTTGCCCGTTATTAGCACACATCTTTCGTTCGCACGGGTTACTGGCTTTAGCAATATTTTCTCCTTTCATCTTCAATCCTTTAGTTTTTCAAGGTAAATCAATCGTTCAACTTCTTTTGACAATTGAAATTTATGCAATGTCCAAATTTGACCATGCCACTTTACCATTGAAAGAACTAAAATTTATATATTTTTTCTTCATAAGCCCCTTATGGCATACCAGTACCAATTTGGATAAAACAAACAAAAATACATGGGGACAATATTCGTATTTTTAAAAATTCAACGCCGAGCTTTATGACAGCTCGCACCTAAGATGCTCTGGAAAGTTCCTATCTAAAATATTCATCATCAGACCTTTGTGATGTGTTTTGGCTTTAGTAAAGTGACTTTTTTTTCTCCATAACTTTTTTGTTTCTATAAGTGTATTTGTGCATACAACTTGCTACTATTTGTCCAGGGGGGCCTCGGTGGCTTGGTCGGTTGGAGTGATAGCCCCCTCATTCCGAAACAGGCCTTTCATCGATGCTTGCGGGTCCCACTCTGACCAACTAAAAATTGAAAATAATCCCGAGTGTATTTTTCCCTCGATCGCCGTATGTGGAAGAGTTGCCAGGCACTCGCCGAAGGTCGGGTTTCCTCCAGGCAAAGAGCCCCCCCCCCCCCCCCCCCCCAACTAAACCTAGCACCGCCGCCATATAAGGGAAATAATCATGAGTACGGCGTAAAACATCAATCAATGTATTTGTTCAAGTCACACATATTGTATTGTTATCGTGCTTGTTATTTCTCTGATAAAACCTGTGATTTATTTACTCACAGCAGCTGACACGAGCTTGTGGCATGTGCTATAGAATTTATTTATTATGTATGGTATTTGATACCAACAGCTGTCATTTGAAATTTTGAAATCAACAAGTGCGTTATCAAAATAATGATAGATCTGCGCTCTAGCACCAAGGCACTTCGTCTCAGTACATTTTCTGATGGCGTCTTAATATATGTTTTGACACGTGATAAGAAAAAAAAGTACACTATCAAAGGATACCTTTGCTCTGTGACATCACTGCACTTCGTCTCAAGACGTTATCTACACACAATTAACGTCATATATAGTTTTTCTTTCCTGTAACCTGCATACTAACGAATTTTAATTGCGTTTTAATTGTAATTTGCAATCTTTTTTAAAGGTACAAACGCCGCCGTAAAATCTTTCTGACATTTTTTAAGAAACCCAATTTGCACGAGCTTTATACATACTACAAGTAAAACCACTATAAATAAACATAAGGTACAATATACATGTCCAGATATACATTTAAAATGTCTATAAATGGGAATATAAAGCATACGAAGAATCGAAGCCTCGTTTTAATAACTGATTAGAAAAATTCCAATTAAAAATACAAAACGATGCCCAAACTTTCAATTTTGGGCCAAACTAGGACGTTGCTAGCTTCTCCTGTTTTGGAACAATACAGAAACCGTCCAGTGTTTTTAATGTAAATAGTATTCAAGATTTTCGCGGCGAGTGTGCCTTTAAATATTGCAACGTGCTTGTACATAAATCTTGTGAACGTAAATACCGAATGGATAAAGTTGTATTCTGTCAGTGGTTTTCCACTGGGAAGATTGATTATATGGATTCCTAAACTACCGTTAAATAAAATGTATTACAGAATCACAGAATTTCTTCAGTTTGAAGAACTAAATACGGAGTTCAATTTTATCACGAAGGCCTACGTAGGCCCAGGCCTTTAGATTGTCTTTTGTTTTATCATCAACGACGTACGTCGGCTCAACCCATTATATCAGTTGCATAGCCTGACTTTGAGCTTCCGAGAAATGAAGAATATTGTGTGAATAAAAAAAAAATTATATTTATATAATGGGGCCGTGAAACATGATTGGGGTCAATGCGATTTATTGATGCACTCTGTTATATGAAACTAAAAGGGGTCCAAAATATTTTGAAGGCCCCATCCTTTGTATCACAGAAGGCCTCATCTTCCATGATACATTTTTTTTCAATATTCTGTGAAAATATAATTTTACCATTGAATTAGTAAATACCTGACTGCCAAGGACTCGAAAAGAAACCGGACACGGTTGAGAGAAGTTAGTAGAGTGGTAGGACGGTAACCCTGCGTCCTTTTAGTGTCGGTTATTTTACATGCTTTGATGGTGATTGCTGTTTGACGGGGTTTTGTAAGTCGTCTATTATTTCGAGTTTTTATGCATACTTCACGAGCCTTCTGAGCTATTCAGTGTATACTCAATTACCTACTAATTGATACCGGTTTGTGGAATTTCTTAACAAAATAAAAGTCCTGAATATTTTTGAAAGATTAACGGGAGAGCACTCCGTTGGCTTACTTCAGTCTTTTCAGTCCCATATGTTAATTTAGGTCAACGCCAATAAGGACTGGACCAAAGCAGATGGGCTTTCAGACTCTCTTACACTCACTGTCCCGAACGTTACCCTGTACAGTGACCTTCCAGCATGGCTCTACAAAAATCAACCCAAGTTACAGGGCTTTCGAAACATTTGCTGAAAAATGCAGTGTTTACAACATGCTTCACAAGCAGTCGACTTAACAGGTGAGACGTTCAAACTCGTGTCAATTCAATCTCACTTAAATTTGTAAACCAAACTTGAAAACGTCAGCTGTCCTCTGTCAATTATTTAACCCAGGTTGTTGTTGTTGCCCGGTTTTCTTATCAGAATTTGACTTATATATTTTCATCCAGTGATTATCCCTATGGTATTATGAGTCTTATGACCTATTTTAGTAAGGATTCCATATCTGCTCTGTGGGCCGATGAGTGTCAAATGGACTTATCTGGGCAATTCTCGGATTTCATTTTAAATAAAAAATTTGCCTTCAGCCAGTGACTCCAAAATATTAACTATTTTATTTATACCAACGGTCGCATTTTGGAACCAGGGCTCATTTCAATCAAAAAAGGCGAACTAGATTGCCCGCTTCTGATCGGGCAGTTTGCACTGCAGTAAGATTTAGAAATAACAATATAAGTAATTATAACGATGACAGGTCATTTCGTCCATAAAACTTTTCGTCCAAGACATTTCGTCCATAGATTTAGGTCATTTCGTCCATGGCATTATCCAAGGGAAATCTAGCAACAACGATGACTCTGGTCAGGAATAAAACGTCTCTTTGGCAACTTCATTCAATAGGTATTTGTAACCATCAGTTGATGGACGAGTTTGGCGGTGTTTTCGAATCCTCTCTAAACTGTTTCATGACGGAAACACGGAAGTCAGATATGAATTACCTCCCCCTTTATCTTGCCGCGGTTGTCAACACTGTAGCGACTCACCCTTACATGCTATGCAAATGGAGAACTTTCTGCGTTTATTGAGGGAGATTAGCCATTTACGTGCAAAATAAATAACTCTATTACTCTTACTTATTGATTCTCTGTCGATAGAAATGGACATCCATTTGCTTAAAGACTTAGACCTATCATCTAAGATCTCAAATTGTTTTATGGACGAAATGTCCTATATTCATTGACGAAATGACCTAACTTTATGGACGAAGTGTCTTGGACGAAAATGTTTATGGACGAAATGTCCTGTATTCATTATAACTAACTTATTACAATATTCGAATTTGAGACTGGAGAAGGCAAAAGTGATCTGCACAAAAGCATTACAAAATGAAAATCCACAGATTACTGAGATTAGAATCTGCAAAATTGTTTTTCCATTCTCAACTTTGGGCGTTAATTTTGATCGGATTTGAAGACTGTGTCATTGTAATTGAGATAATTTGCCTCGAGTTGAAGTTACAACAATACATGGTAACCAAAATCTCAGTTTATCCATGCCATGGATGCTCTGCTTGCTGTGCAATAAGGCGTACAAACTGTTCAGTTGTCGAACCCCGGTCCATGCTGCATGAACACAAGGGTTCAGTCTTACGAGCTGCACAAGTCAACGTTAAAAATTTAGTAAGAATTTTACCCATCTCGAAGCCGAATGAAGTAGTCTCTATTCAATACAAAGCTATTAGATCTTTGCAATTGAAAAACCCTCGTTATCAGAATTCTGTCCTGGATCCCGGCGCTTCTGTTGGGAAAGAATTCAACTATTGCGGTCTCACGCAACTTACTTCAACAAAACAATTTTCTTTATTATCCACTCGCGACGAAGTCGGGGAGGGGATATAGCGTTCCGTTTGTACGTACGTAAGTACGTACGTACGTACGTACGTATGTTCACCCTTTGTCAGCGCTCTAGCGACTTCGTTTTTGAACGGATTCTGACCAAACTTCCTATATGGGTCCAGCATGGGAATACCTCGAACAAGTTCATATTTCAGGGTGCCAAGGTCAAGGTCAAGGTCACCGTTACTATTTATAGAAAATCTTTGTCAGCGCTCTGGCGACTTCATTTTTGAACGGATTCTGACCAAACTTCCTATATGGGTCCAGCATGGGAATACCTCGAACAAGTTCGTATTTCAGGGTGCCAAGGTCAAGGTCACCGTTACTGTTTATAGAAAATCTCTGTCAGCGCTCTAGCTACTTCATTTTTTATACGCCCGGCTTGAAAAGCGGGCTGTATAATGGTATTATCTTCATCCGTCCAGCTGTCCGGCAGACTATTTTTAACATCACTGGTTACATAATATGGGAATTATATTGGATTATGTAATATTCCCTTCTGCTCCATAACTTCTAAAGTTTTGATTCCATCTGCACAATTTTTTCTGAGTATATACCTTATGGGTAGAAGGTGTGTCACAAACTATTTTTAACATCACTGGTTACATAATATGGGAGTTATATTGGATTATGTAATATTCCCTTCCGCTCTATAACTTTCAAAGTTTTGATTCCATCTGGACAATTTTTTCTGAGGATATAGCTTATGGGTAGAAAGTGTGTCAGCTTCCTTGGATAATTTAGTGATAGCTATGGTGGCCAAAACCTAAAAAGTTTAGAATTAGAATTATTTCTCTGTTTTAAAGGCTCTTCAATTCAGTTTTATTACCCATATGGTACAGCAAATATAGCTGCTTAAAGATATGTTTGACAAGGTTGTAAGTGTAAACAGATAAGACTTGTATATTTACACACCATTGACCATCTCAGAGATTAGGCTCTGTTCAAATATAGCTATATTAAATGTGGCAAACATCCTGGTCAGTGATTGAACCCACTGACCAGTCAGAATTAGCTGGACTCCAAGCTGAAGACCTGGACATTTAACACCAGATGAGATTTCATATTTGAAGGACCCATTGCATATATTCAAAAATATTTATATGGAAGGATTTGTTTTGGTATGGCTACAGTGACTGCCTTTCCGGGCGTATTTTGAGTTTCCCGAAACGGTTTGTGACCAAACTTCATATACATTGTATGTGACTATATTGCATTCTATATTTTTCTTTAATGGGTCTCCATCCAAGAAAATAATCATGTAGAATGCCAATTACACCTTCTGCACAAATGAGAATGCACTTAGATACATGCATAATTATAATCACTTTCAGGAAATCAAGCTGTTGGTGTGATGCGTAGCCAGATATTGTTGAATGAATAATAATATATACCATATTTATCAGGCAATTAGCCCATGCCTGATAACATGTCTATTGCAGTTTAGTGCAAATGACAACTGATGTTATTTCAATGTCCTGCAATAACCCCAGCCCCCATTTTGCATCAGAGTTCTTGTGTTTGCACGCGAGGGGATTTGTATCGTTTGCGATGCCTTGTTTTAAATAATATATGTTATTTTCTTTACTGATTTACATGCAGCAATGTTTTAAATGTAATGTGCAGGTCATATAAGCAAGGACAAAGCGAAGAAAACGTTATAATATCGTATTTTGAAGCATCTACAAAAAAACCCAAATTACAGACCATCTACATGTAGGAAATAGACAACAAATTACGGACCAATAAGACGGCCCTGAAATTCCATCGTAATCCTTAATCTACTGAAACATTCGACCCCTGTCAGATACCATCAGAATCTAACTGGACACAGCTTGTCTCTAAAGTTCTCAGTACAGGAATTGACAAGAACACAATTTTGATCTCGTTATTTTCTACACAAGAATCTGCATATTTAAAACTTACTGTTAGTTTGCAAAATTAAGCCTTTACTCTCTTGTTTGAAAACGGAAATGCACCTGCACAAGGCCTTCTCCATTATCTTATCTTTAGAACGTGACCATCAGGGGGTTAGCCAGAAATTAGAATAAATGTTTTCAAAATTGCCCTTATTTGAAAGATTTTTCTTGGAAGGGTGTCCAAACTTTAAATTTTACCGTTCATCTGAGGTCTAAGATATTTTTACTCAAATGCATTTAGATTATGTAGTCAAGTCAATTGTCTCTCTCTCTGCTATATTCTGCTCATTTCAGTGGAATTTTTGGTCAAATTAGGTCCAATTTCATGTCAATCGTTTATCAATTTATTACCCTGAAAGGGACTCGTCGCCTATTAAGTTTGTTGTGGTTTTTCATTAACCTTCAAATTAGTGGAAGGATAAGAAGTAAATAATCAAAGGTTGCAAGCTGATTCTGTCTTCCCAAAAATGCATTGAAAAAGTTACACAGACAATTTCTCTGTTTTCGTTTTCTGTCTGACAGTCAAAACAAACAGCCGAGAATGCACCACACATGCAACTGTGCATGTCTCTTTAAGAAATAAAATCAGTGATGGTCACACAGATGTCACCCTTTAATTCTACGATTTTCATCTTTAATGTTCATTCCTTTATTGTTTTAGTTGGTGGACTGGTGTAGAAATGGGCCCACCCGATGCTATATTAGGAGTGACAGAAGCCTTCAAGGCTGATGCTAACCCTAAAAAGATGAATCTGGGTGTGGGCGCTTACAGAGATGATAACGGGAAACCGTATGTCCTACCAACTGTCAAACTGGTAAATTACATTCAATTATGAGGGGTCACTTTGGAGAGCAAGATAGTAACTGAGAAACTAATCCAATGTTAAAGGAACCAATGCCATAAAGGCATCACTACTGTAATGTATACTGGGTTACATTAAATGGTACCAGTATTATGGAGGGCTGATTGGTCAAGACTGTGGGGATAGGAAAGACAACTCTTACATTCCCACTAGTGGAAGCTGTTAGATTTATTGGTTTGCTTAATGGATACGCGTCATTTAGCGATGGTAATACTAAGGTACCATACCCTGGGACCCGGGTAACAGGTTTGATTCTCACGCCAGATTTGACCCAAAATCGGTAGAAGAATTTCTATTAGTTTACAAGAAAGTGTAATCCTAAAAATAGACAGAACTTAAAGTTGGCTTGTGTGTTTTGTATAGGCAGAAAAAAAGCTTCTGGATAGCAGCCTTGATAAGGAGTATGCTGGTATCGGGGGTATTGCAGATTTCTGTAAAGCTTCTGCCTTCCTCGCGTTCGGAGAAGAAAGTGGAGTTGTTCAAAAAGGATTGGTAAGTATATGTCCTCTCCCTAGAACATTGAAAATTCAGAAAACCGTTAACTATCTGCGTTTTCAAAACTGTTCATTTTCTGAAAATTGTAAAATTCTGGCTTTTGCCTTTGTCCTGGTCATATCTTTGATAATATTTGGCTGGAACTTTGTATAAACTGACTGTTATTGCCCCTTTGTTTATGCAAATCGTCTTATTTTTCCTCTCTCTCGGGCAATATTTTGTGTTTTTAATTCTATTACTTTTTTTGATTTTCGTATTAATACAAGTATTTAAGTATTTGTTGTCATTTTCTTCTATCTATAGAATGCGACTGTTCAGGGTATATCAGGTACGGGATCTTTGCGCATCGGAGGGGCATTTTTGGTGAGTGTATATACATTGTATTCGTAAAATTTTCATAACCCTGTAAAGAGTCCTACAAAAACGAAAAGTGGAGCTTTGTTTGTTTGTTTATTCACCATATAATATGTACAACATTTAAATGATGGTTGTCATGAAATTTGGATGGCGGGAATAAAGTCTGAAGCTCTTTTCATAAATTTTGATTGTCAAATGAAATCAATCATTTTAAGTTTTATGTAAGAATTTTAAAAGGTATCTCTCAAATCACCCATTTGTAGCAACTTGAATTACATTTGGGAATGTGTGGTTTCACCATGTAGTTTGGTAACCTTGGCGATGCAAATGTTGTCGGAGATTGAGCTATAGAGTCACTCAAAAGGGATGAATTACAATGTGGGTATAACTAAGGTCTAGCTTTAAGTTGCAAGGGCCCAGTTTCACAAACCGATCTTAGCTTAAGATGATCTTATTTACCAATGGCAACGTATACCTTCAACATGGGTTGCCATGGTACAGTAGTTAAGATCACACTTAGCTAAGATAGCTTTGTGAAACTAGACCCAGGTACTCAAGGAAGGCCTGGTAAGAAGTCCTTTTTCCAGCCCACTAAACCTGGCAAAGCGGCCATGTAAATGAAATGATCAGTGGGGCGTAATATATCCATCAATAAATGGATCAATTGAAGAGAGTCTTTATTGTCGTACTCATAGCTGCTGTGCACTTTTCTATGTAGAATACTCAGGGTTTTTTCTGATCCTTTGGACCCCATCAAATAAAAATTGATTTTTTATGTTAAAATGAGATGCAAGTTTTAAGGCTCCTGTAAATTCATACATATTTTTAGTCCGTATGTTAAACCTCTCCTTCCATCCATAAAATGTTGTAAGACATCAAATTGTTTTTTTCCCTTTTGATTAGTTAAGTAAAATTAAGAAAATTCATGTTTTTCATTAGTTTGCCAACATTAATTTGAGTTACCTGGTTCCGCCTGCAGGTAGTGATCAGTTTCTTCCCCCACTAAACCTATATAAGTGAAATATATATATATATATATATAAACTTTATTTTCTGAGGGTAGTAAATACAAATAAATGACTGTTGGCTTTATAACACCGTTCTTCCCAGAGGCCCTCTGGTGAACAGACAAAGTACATTAAACATTACAGGAATAAAGGACATATCATTACTTTGTACAAAAAGAAACAAACAAAGTAAACAAAATAAATACAGATATATATAAACACATAAAATAATATCATGATTTAAATCGTAGAAGTAGAAAAGTGAATAGACATATCGGGAAAGATAATTAATGAGAAGCAGATACAGTAGTTATCAAAGCAAATGTACATTCATAGTAGCAAAAATACAAAGTAATGTACATGTAAAGGTAAAACTGCACATAGAACAGGTAGGGAAGTGATAACAAAAAAATAACCTCAAAGCCACTAGAAAACAACAACAATTCAATCCACCAACATTTTGGGCAATTTTATTTAAATGCTGTCATTTTTTACTCTCCACAGAATATGAGGATGATTTTTTTTTTCTTCAAATTTTATCTTTTTTGCTTTCAGAATAAATGGTTTCCCACAAACAAAGTTGTCTGGCTTCCCACTCCATCTTGGGGTAACCACACTCCCATCTTTAGGTACATGTATAACATATTTATTTGCTGTAGATCGATAGCTAGTTCACTGGATTGCCCTATGTGGGAGAGTTGCCTGGCAACTGCAAAAGGCTGTGAATTTCCTTCTGGTAAAGAGCCCAGTTGCTTCCCGATCTTAATCTGCCAACGTCGCCATATAAGTGAAATTATTTAGTGTGTGGCGTAAAACTTAAATCAATCAATGTAACGTTTTTCAAATAAACATAAAGGCCTGTGGTCTATAATGACACCTCAACGTCATTCCTCACATATATTGATTGATTTTTGTTTTGCGCCGCACTCATGATTAACTTATATGGTGGTGTTGCCAGGTTTAGCGGGGGAGGAAACCCCCCAACCTTTGGCCAGTACCTGGAAACTATCCCACATACGGCCATCAAGTGAAAAATCCACTCAGAAATTGTTCAATTTTTATTTGGTCTGAGTGGGATTTGAACCCTGCGTCACATCGGCTTGAGGCTTTTGTTGGACTGAGGGACTATCACTCTAACAGACTGAACCACCGAGGCCCCACATCTCACATGGAACATAGAGCCAAGGGGCCTGTTTCACAAAGCGGCGTAGAAGTATTTTTTGCGTAACTTTCATACTAACATATCTCTACAATATCGGTTGCTATGGCAGTTACGTCAAAACTTACTTATGTGAAAAGGATATTGATAGTACCAACAAGCAATCAATCTACCCTTTAGATTGATTGCTTGATGTTTTATGCCGCATTATTTCACTTATATGGTGGCATTGCCAGGTTTAGTGGGAGAGGAAACTGGGCTCAATGCCCGGAGGAAACCCTTGATCTTTGACTAGTAAATGCCAACTATCCCACACACTACCCTTTAGACCAAGTAAATATATAATTTTCGCTTATGTGTTTTGTGAAATAAAAGACCTGTATGTTCTATTGCAGACATGCTGGTCTTGAAGTGAAATCATACAGATACTACGACCCAAATACATGTGGGTTTGATTTCAAAGGAGCCATGGAAGATATTTCGGTAAGTTCAACAGTTTAGACTAATTTTAATCAAAGTCAAAATAAACTGTTAAGACTGATTGAGGTTTACATAGACTGATTGCTTAATGAGGTCATAGGAAGGATAAAGCGAACCTAACCTGCACGGAAGAGTATAGGTGTGCATGCAGTCAGCACTTCAAACAAGATCCCTCTTCTATCCCATAATTTTTTTAAATGATGTCATTGGTTGGACTTTCTGCCTTTCGCCTATACTATAGGGCCTGGGAGTTTCTCGATTGATTTCGCGAAATCTGGTGACTTGATTATTTTTATGACTGCAGTTCGTTTGACAGAACAGAGCCTCACATTAGAATGATAATGGCTTCCCACATGTGCATTGACAGAGCAGGTGACAGGAAATTCTCATGATACTCCCTCCCCTATTGCATGGCACAATTACCTCAACGTATTTCCGCCAAATATATATGCCCTGCATTATTAGTTATCATGGTTGGTGGAGGGGGGATACGAAGTATTCACATGGTCAGCGTGGGAATCGCTATCAATTACCACGCTGACCATGTAAATACTTCGTATCCCCCCTCCACCAACCATGATAACGATTTTATTATCTCGAAGAGCTTTACTTTTGCGTAGAATCAGTCAAAATATCGCTCGTTAATTCAATTGCACACACACAAAATAGTTGCAAATGGTGACCTTATACGAGCACGCGCTGCGACGTCATCAAACGACGTCGCCAAAAAACGTCGACATAACGTTCGCCCGTCACCCACAATATAGTTGAAAAGGGTAATGCGAGCACGCCCTATGAAGTCATAAAACGACGTCACAAAACAACGTTCAAAATAGCGTTTGCGCGGGTGTGTGCGAAAACGAGGTTTTACCGTATCGGGTGTGTAGCACACCTAATACGAATATTTATCGGATGGCAATTGACCAATCACATTGCAGAGAAATTACTCTGAGGGATAATAAAACTCATTGACTGACTGGAAGATGACGTTGAAGACGTTGATGTTTCCATGATCGATACATCTTACATTAGATTACGTCAATGGTAAACCTTAAACATTTCAAACTGACTACTTCCTGGGGTTGAGCAAAAAAAACATAAAAGATCTGTCAAAATTCCACTTGCATGCTATATCCTTAATCAGGGCTTGTTTTTATACAAGAATCCTAATCGTTCATCTGTTCAAAAGTAGACTGAAACGACACCTCATGGGCAATTGGTAGTGTGCAGGCAAATCATATATAAATACATGTGTATATACCAAGCTCCTGTCAGTCGTTAACCTAATGAAATATCATAGGTTTATTTTATTACAACAATTTATGATGGGGTATAAAGGTCTAAATGATATACCTCTTTTTAACACAATTAGAAACTTGTCTCCGTGGTTATTTTAGACAAGAAGATTTTCCCTGTGCCCGTGTGTTTTAGTGCTCATAAATATATATACAATGTATATGTTAATGAGCATCTTCTGATAAATTAGCTTCTTTTTTGTTTTTGTTCTGCAATCATAAATCAATAAATCTTAATTTGTATCTAACTTCAACCCCAAACATTAATGTAAATACTGTTATATAATATATCTATATATTTTTTGATAAATCAAGCCCCTTGGGGTTTTATTCCAGCCTTTTTGTCTAAAACGACTATTGTATTTCAACTTTGTATACTTGGTGAATAAAAATAATTAAAAGTGAATTGAATTGAATTGAAATCTTGGTTAATTTAAACAACAAAGCAATACATTATGAAGAACTAAAAGTATTGAGTGGATCAAATTTGTCCAGATAATTTTTAATATGCAGACTCCGGACTACCAAAATTAAGTAAATAAGAAAATGGATTTGCGTTATGAGTACTGAGATTCTCATAAATTAGGCCAAAACAAGTTCTATTAATGATCAATGTTTCCTTGTTTTCTCATCTCATTAATATTTAGAACTCAAAGATTTTGTGTTTCTTTTTTAGAACATTCCAGAAGGCTCAATAATTTTACTCCATGCATGTGCGCATAATCCAACTGGTGTTGATCCAAAGGTAAGCCGTTTTTATCTCTACGTTTTTTTGTTTTATGGACATTTTTTCCTTGGCAGACAGAAGTTTCTGTTGGCTATTGTGTGGGACATTTTGAAAAATTATTCACCACAATATCTTGAAATCTGGACTCATTTAACTACGCCTTTTCTCTTCTGGTCATTAAAGGCCATTAAAGTTTTAATTACTAGCATTTGGTAGGGGGTGGTAGATGTCATGAAATTCTCTGTTTTATGCATGTATTTATGAACACTAAAACACATTGGCAGGTAGAAGACAGACAGGAGTTTGGCTTTAGTGAGAAGAATTTTCTGGAATACTTTGTCGATTTACAATATTTGAAACTAATTAATGTGTTACAATATGGCGAAGGATTACTTATGGATAACAACTTCTTAGTTTATCCATAAGTAATTCTTCACCTTAGTGTAACCTGTCAACTTCTAAATGCCATTGAAAGATTCAATTAATGTGTGTTGACTATTAAAAACAAAATTTATTGATTATTTTCCAGCCAGAACAATGGAAGGCTATCAGTAGTGTTGTCAAACAGAGGAACCTCTACCCCTTCTTTGATATGGCCTACCAAGGATTTGCTAGCGGAGATATTTCCCGAGATGCCTTCGCTCTTCGTCATTTTGTTGAAGACGGCCATCAACTGGCTCTTGCTCAGTCATACGCTAAAAACATGGGTCTCTATGGTGAGTTTCATAGGACAATTTTAAGGTTGAGGTTGATTATGTGTTCGGTGTACGCAGAGGATTATGTCTGACATAAGCAAAATGTGTTTGGTTTTCAGTGTTAAAATCAAACGTCATTGTTGCCATGACTACTTGTTTATCTGCATATGAATAGCATGGCCGCCATCTTGAAATCCGAGTACACCCTGGTAAATATCTGGGTGTTTCTTTGAGGCTCTACTGTAGATGATCTAGCAAGGAGGAACATTCAGTATGACAAATACATTAGCCTTTCTACCTTCTACTATGGTCTTAGGAGCCAAATTTTTGGTGAGGGGGTGATGGCGGTGGATGGGGATGATCTTTTGGTGGGTTGCTACTTTTGTCGCCATATGACAGTAGCTGTTAAGTGCGGTGTTAAGCCCCAAACAATCAAAATCAATCAATCATAAAAGGAAAATGACCATAAAAAATCAAATTATTAATATTTTTGAAGTTAAAACTGGTTTCATCTTTATGATTGTGTACAGGTGAAAGAGTGGGTGCATTTACCATCGTTTGTTCGTCTAACGAGGAACAAGAGAGAGTGATGTCACAGTTGAAGATTTTAATTCGCCCAATGTATTCTAACCCTCCCATCCACGGAGCACGTCTTGTCTCCACCATTCTCAACACACCAGATCTGAGAACACAATGGTAAGTCAGTAGAATGTCACTGTACGTCTAGAGCCTTCCTATGCTTACCCTCCCATCCACGGAGCACGTCTTGTCTCCACCATTCTCAACACACCAGATCTGAGAACACAATGGTAAGTCAGTAGAATGTCACTGTACGTCTAGAGCCTTCCTATGCTTACCCTCCCATCCACGGAGCTCGTCTTGTCTCCACTATTCTCAACACACCAGATCTGAGAACACAATGGTAAGTCAGTAGAATGTCACTGTACGTCTAGAGCCTTCCTATGCTTACCCTCCCATCCATTTAGCACGTCTTGTCTCCACCATTCTCAACACACCAGATCTGAGAACACAATGGTAAGTCAGTAGAATGTCACTGTACGTCTAGAGCCTTCCTATGCTTACCCTCCCATCCACGGAGCACGTCTTGTCTCCACCATTCTCAACACACCAGATCTGAGAACACAATGGTAAGTCAGTAGAATGTCACTGTACGTCTAGAGCCTTCCTATGCTTACCCTCCCATCCACGGAGCACGTCTTGTCTCAACCATTCTCAACACACCAGATCTGAGAACACAATGGTAAGTCAGTAGAATGTCACTGTACGTCTAGAGCCTTCCTATGCTTACCCTCCCATCCACGGAGCACGTCTTGTCTCAACCATTCTCAACACACCAGATCTGAGAACACAATGGTAAGTCAGTAGAATGTCACTGTACGTCTAGAGCCTTCCTATGCTTACCCTCCCATCCACGGAGCACGTCTTGTCTCAACCATTCTCAACACACCAGATCTGAGAACACAATGGTAAGTCAGTAGAATGTCACTGTATGTCTAGAGCCTTCCTATGCTTACCCTCCCATCCACGGAGCACGTAAGAGTTATCAGGTACTCGTCAACGGCTCCAGTGTTTCCTCCGAGCAAAGAGCCTGGTTTCCTGGTAAACCTGGCAACGCCGCATAAACATACTAAGTGAAATAATATTGATTATGCCACACTCATGATAATTTCTATTATATGGCAGTGCTACTACATTGTATGTTTAGTGACTCTTTACTTAGAGGAAACCCCTATACCTTCTGCTGCAAGGCAAGTACCTGACAACTCTTCCACATTGCGCCATCAAGTGACAAAACAACACTAAGAAGTTTGACAATGGCATAATTGATTTTATAGATGACAAAATTCTTTGTTAGCTGTTAACAAGGTTTTGACTTTGATGCCAGTGCCATAAAGTGGCTGCGGCGCTAGCATGATGTTCTTAAACTACGGAAACAGAAATCTGTTAGTTGCCATGCCGGTTTACTGTAATAGTTTAGCCAGGTATGGGAAGTTTTGCGTTTTGCTGGAAATATTTAGCATGGAATTTGAATTTTCGTGGTGCAGGTTTACAGAAATACATGTAGTCCAGCCAAGTACCGGGTATGGGACATTTTGCCATTTGCTGTAAATATTTAACATGGAATTTTTACCATTTTTTATTTGTCAGGCTGGGAGAGGTGAAAGGAATGGCTGATCGTATTATCAGTATGAGAACTCTGTTGGTGGACGGATTAAAGTCGGCCGGCTCGACCAAAAACTGGCAACACATCACTGACCAGATTGGGATGTTCTGTTTCACCGGACTAAAGCCTGATCAGGTATGGCTGATATGGTATATTTGTTATTTTCATGATTGATTAATTAATGTTTTATGCCATTTAATATTATTTCAATTATATTACTGGGTTAGCAGGTTTAGTTAAGTTGGAAACCAGGCTGTTTGCTCATAAAAAAAACTTGCGATCTGGGAGCCCTTCAACACTTTCGGTCTTTCTTCCAGCAGTGCTGAACGGTATTTGAATTACACTCAATACTAGAATATGGTCAAAGTTTACTGATTCAATCAATGCGTGTTTGATGACTACCTTTATAAGGTCAAGCAGCCATATAAGTGAAATAATCTTGAGCGCTGCGTAAAACACCAAACAATCAATCAATCAATTATAAGGTCAAATATTTCTCTGGTCTCCTACGTATGTAGAAGGCTCGCCAGGTATCTGCTAAAGGTCGAGGGTTTCCTCCGCACAAAGTACTTGATTACCTAAAGATGATAACCCCCTCTGTATGTCAGTGAATGTTCAACTTATACCACTCAGTCCTTCCTGGTCGAGTTGTACACTTCCTATTTCAATCTCTGCATATCCAACATGATCACCAAGGAGAGATGTTTTTTATGCATTTTTATAGTAAAATACCTCTACACCAGGTGTGATCGTAGTCAAACTTCGTATATAGACCCACCTTTATTTGTGCATCGAGACGTCTCTTTGGTGGCTCAGTCGGTTAGAGTGATAGTCCCTTAGTTAGACACGGGCCTTGATAGTCCCTTAGTTAGTCACAGGCCTTGATAGCCCCTTAGTTAGACACAGGCCTTGATAGTCACTTAGTTAGACACAGGCCTTTATAGTCCCTTAGTTAGACACATGCATTGATAGTCCCTTAGTTAGACACAGGCCTGGATAGTCCCTTAGTTAGACACAGGCCTGGATAGTCCCTTAGTTAGACACAGGCCTTGATAGTCCCTTAGTTAGACACAGGCCTTGATAGTCCCTTAGTTAGACACGGGCCTTGATAGTCCCTTAGTTAGACACAGGCCTTGATAGTCCCTTAGTTAGACACAAGCCTTTCAATGATGCTGCTTGCGTTTCAATCTCACTCAGACCAAATAAAAATTGAAAAAGTTCTGAGTGGATTTTTCACTCGATTGACGTATGTGTAAGGGTTATCAGGTCGGGGGTTCTTTCGGAAAATGAGCCGTTTCCCCCCACTAAACCTGGCAACGCCACCATATATATAGTAAAATAATAATCTTGAGTGCTGCGTAAAACATCAACCAATCAATGAAAAGGTCACTTAGATGACTATGTACAAATGTACTTTTCAAACAATTGTTATATACAACCACGACCTATGTGGGATGGTTGCCAGTTACCAGCGGAAGGCTGTGGGTTTCCTCCGGGCACAGAGCCTGGTTTCCTCCCACAATAAAACTGGCAACACCGCCATACAAGTGAAATCATCTTGAGCGCGGCGTAAAACACCAAACAATCAAACAATTATATACAACCATGGCTCTTACTTTTGCAGGTGGAGAGACTTACAAAGGAGTTTTCTATATACCTGACAAAGGATGGTAGAATATCTGTGGCTGGTGTAACCAGTTCTAACGTGGAGTATCTAGCTAATGCTGTGCATCAGGTCACCAAATAAACAGTCTCATTCAACATATAAATAGGACTTGTATTATTACCGGGATGCTGTGATTATTTGTGTAACTTAACGAGGACTTAACGATAGTAACAGACGGCGGTAATAATTTTATATGATGTGTTAGTCAGCAACCTGTTGAGTGGATTGTTGTTATTCTATTATCGTTACCATGAAATCCTTCGGCTACCACTGGGCTTCTTTAACACCCCACCAAAATAAGGCGCATTAACAGTGACAAATACATTTGAAGCAACCAGATAATGTTATCCGCAAATTTTTTTTTTAAATACAGACTCGCCAAATTTAGTGCGGACATAGTGCAAGACTACAAATGCAGATGCAGATTAAATTGATAGTCATTCTGAAAGAATTTTTATTGTATTGTTTTAGTGGCTGTAACTTACGTAACAGATTTAATATTTTGAAAATTCGGTTTACAATATGTTATATGTGTTATATGTGCCTTATGTTGACATGGTATTGAAGTCGCCCACATTATAGGCTCATCAGGGTTAGTTACCTCAATCCATTAAACATTTTGCCGACAGATATGTTTGTACGTTATTTTTTTTATAGATTTAATGTAATGTTACAAACGAAGGACAGAGACCATGTGTGGCTTTCTTTTACCCCAGGTTCTAAAAACGTAGCCAATCAGAAAACAGGATATTTTGTATAAATAGAATTTCATGGAATCATTATTTTGAAAAAGCTTTGTGAAGATCTTTTGTAACTGACACATTTTTTTTTCAGTTGTTTAACCTCAGAATCAAAGATGAAATTTGACATGAATCATGAAGAATTTTCACTTCTAAGTGATAATTAAAGACCGAATAATTTTTGGGGTACGATATACATGTGTTGAAAAAGAGACTATTCTAGTAAATTGTCCCCCTCCCAACTTCCACGGTGTAGCTTTATACAAGAAAATCTTACTTTACTCAAATTGATTGAAGGCATCTAAAAATTACCCAATGTTGTATTTTGTTGTAAATTTGACAATTTCTCTGTAGTTCCATGAGGGCCAGGAATTTTGGATTTTGTACACAGCCTGCCCAAATTTCTCAACTGCATTTCTGGTTGGGGCCTCCGTGGCTCAGTAGGTAGAGCGTTGGATGCTCTACCCGAACAGTTTTCCACCAATGGGTCGCGGGTTTGAATCCCACTCAGTCCACAACAAATTTTGAAAATTTTCTGACTGGGTTTTCATTCGAACGACCTATGTGGGATGGTTGCCAGTTACCAACGGAAGGTCGTGGGTTTCCTCCGGGCACAGAGCCACGGTTTCCTCACACAATAAAACTGACAACGCCGCCATATAAGTGAAATAATCTTGAGCGCGACAATCAATCAGCTGGTTGAATAGATTGTTGGCTACATACATTCTATTGTCCTGTTAAAGAAAAATCTTTCATTTTTGGTGAGATGTACATTCTAGATTTACTGTTGCTGGGTATACTTTTTGATGGATAATGCTTTTTTGAAAGAATTTTTTTTTAAACATTTAACAAGCTTTCTTCTAAATTTAAAATTTTGATATGTACATGTAGGATGGTTGATAAGTGCCAGGATTTTGTTTTCGTATTTTGTGTTTCATTTTATTTTATATTTTTTGTTCAATTTCACTTAAGTTTAAATTATTTTATTTATTAAAATATTATCAACTGGGTTCAAATTATTTTAACTTTAGTCAAAATCTAAGATTGCAAAATACAAAATCAGAATTCAAAATTATGGCACATATCAGCCACCGTAGATTTTTCTAACAATCTTATAAAAAGTGCCATAGTAATTATGTTGATTAATTTGTTATGTATTAAATTGTCTCATGTTGAAGTAGTTTGTACTAATACCAAAGACAGTAGATTGACAAGAGTGGTCACTTCGTCCAATCAGCATTGCGGGCATGTTCTTCTGGCCACCTAGCGGAAGGGTGTTCCGACTGTACACGAGTCGACTGTTTGGCGCCCCCTACAGAAAGGAGGTTCCTAATATTCGAATCGTGTCAGTTCAAATTTAATATGGCGCGGACGAAGTGACCACTCTTGTCAATCTACTCTCATTGCTAATACCCTATATCTTTTAAACGTTGTTATGTCTATAGGAGTAAAAAAATTATATTCTGAATTTTTGTTTGACAGGAATTGATTGAGAGAAATAATCTAAAAATATAAAATGTCAAGCCAATGAATACCGTTTTAGATTTGTCTTATTCAGCTGTGTGTTTTATTAATTGTTTGATTGATGTTTTATTCTACACTCAAGATTGTTTCACTTTGTGGCGTTGCCGGGTTTAGTATGGAAATGCCCTCCCTGGTTAAACCGGACACCATACATGTAACTATCCCCGTGATAATGTAACGGTAAGGGACCGAGATTCTCGGCATTTGATTTATTTACCATAATTTTTATTTTCTTTTTCCGTCTTTTGTGAAATATTTTGTGGACCGACTTTCAGCCCAAAATACGTGATAGCACTCATGCCGAAGCCGACCAGAAGACAGCGATGACAGTCTTGCTTTGCTCCGAGTAGTATCTTCTATACAGAGGCACCAGAGTGGACCGTTGATGGCTCACAGTTTTAACTGGTGGTTTCGTCGTCTGTCTTTTGTTGTTGTTTTCTTGTCCTGACTATATACACAAAGAAAAAAGTTCAGCACCCCCTGGAAAGTCTGCACCGATCGATACAATCATCGGTGTAGGAAGATTGTTGGCAAACTGATGTTGCGGAGACGGTTGTGACCAATAAAGGGCAACATTCTGGCGATAAGAAATCACCAGTAATGGCAATAAGCTATACAATTTATTCAGAATATAGTTAGCCAAATCAAAAGTGTATTTTAACTAAATAAAAAGATGCTTGTAAGTATGCAACTTCAGAGTTCATCTGGCTTCACAGGGCGAACATATTGGAGTACAAATGTCACTCATCCCTAGAGCAGAAGGTCAATAGCGCGTATAGCCTCCATTAGCTCCCAACCTGCGTTTCATCCGTCCAATGAGACGTCGGATCTGTTGAAGGGGTAACTGCGCGGATTTAAATCCTTTAGAGCACATCTGGGACAGGATGGACAGAAACATTCAAGCCCTAGAGCCTCCAGTACAAAATCTTCAGGAATTGGAAGTCACTTGCTCCTTCAACTGATCCGACGTCTCACTGGATGGATAAGGCGCAGGTTGGAAGCTGTAATTCGGACTTATGGAGGTTATACGTGCTATTGACCTTCTACTCTTAGCTCTAGGGATGTGTTCTACACACTCAAAGTGACATTTTTACTTCAATATGTTCGCCATGTGAAGCCAGATGAACTCTGAAGTTTCATACTTAGAAGCATGTTTTTATTTTGTTAAAATACACTTGATTTGGCTAACGATATCCTGAATAAATTGTATAGTTTATTGCCATAAATGGTGATTTCTTATCACCAGAATGTTGCCCTTTATGATCACAATCGTTTCTGCAACATCAGTTTGCGAACAATCTCCCTACACCAATGATCTTATCGGTCGGTGCAGACTTTCCAGTGGGCGCTTAACTTTTTTCTTTGTGTCTTGTATTAGCTAGACAGGATCTTCTATTCAGAGGCCAAAGAGTGGACCGTTGATGGGTTTCAGTTTTAGCTGGTGGTTTCGTCTTCAGTCTTCTTGTTTTTGTTGTTGTCCTGACTAAATCAACCAAAGGCTCTTCACAGATTATCGGATAAATAAATATTAGTAACGCTTGACAATAAGAATTCACCAGGGCCTACAATGCTTACATTCACCGAAAAGGTCCGTCACTCAGACAAAAGTACATCGGAATTCCCGCCAATTACTCCCTAAATGTATATTTTTTGCTGAAAATCGATCTGCCACCTTTCATTCCAAGTCAATTACCGCCGAGCCTGATGACGTCACATAGATTTACGCAAAGCATTCTGGGTAAAATGTACCTCAGTTCGCCATTTTGTTTATTGGTTCTTAACAAAATGTCACTTTTTTGGAAAACGTTGATGACAGAGCCTGCTTTTATCCACACATTTTTCTGGTAACTTTACGCCTTTTACGTCTTGCAGTATTATTTCTTACGCCATATTTTAAAATTATGTTCAGATCCCACAATCCCCCGAAATGCTTTGCGCGTAAATTCCAAGTGACGTCATCAAGCAATCGGTCAATTCAACGGTTTTTTTTCTAATTAGCAGAAATGTTACGAAAACATTAAACAATACTATAAGTAATGAGTCCCTTGTAACATCCAGGTTGAGTCTTTGGCACTATGTCCAGAGTTGCATCTTTCACACTAATGGCAAGAGACGTGGACCTCGGTTTTAAAACAGTATATGCAGCCTTCAATGCATTGAATATTTATTCTGAATATTTACATAACACTGTTTCATAATAAAATAGTTATTGTGTCTCACATTTAATAATCATTCTGATAATGACGAATACACACTGTCACATTTGCACGATTTCTGCAATAGTAATAGAGAATGCCTTTTTGATGTGACGTCATCTATCGGCGCATCGAACAACAGACCCCAGGGGGGCTGTTTCTCAACAAATTTACGCCCGTCGTTACTTTGCGCCTGGTCGTAACGTAATGCTGAGGGTATATGTTGCCATGACGTTACGACCAGGCGCAAAGGTACGTCGGTGTCTAGAAACAGACCCCAGAAGCATAAAACTCACAAGGGTTTAAAGCATCATATAACTAAAGTCTACTAAGGGCGGCTGCTTCCTCACTGGTGTATCCATCCAGTTCTTTGATAACCTTCTGATAAACGTCTGATTTAATATTAGATAAAGATTTCCTATCGAAACCCTGTGTTCCGATAATTTCACGGCCCAACTGGACAGTCTTCGACAATAAATGTTCTCCTGGGGAGACTTGGTTAACAAGGCGTTCCTTAAACGCCTCTGCTGCCGTAAACCTTTTCCCGAAAACGAACAGAAATTGTTCCACTGGACCTGACGGAATTTTGCCCCTGAAAAAAGAAAAGAGAAAACAAAAATTACTTCACGGATCCTCAAGCGGCCCTGGAGACAAACTGTCACAATAGTTTTAAGTGGCATGAGCTGCCAAAATGCTGGTATTTTGACGTTAAAACAGGATGTTGAAATTATTGGCTATTTTTCTCAAGACGTATAATTCAGAAGCTTTCTAGCGCGTCTAGTCTCGAGAATGAATGATAACGTATTGTTTTGAACCAACTTTGGCTTAGAATGAATGAATGGAGTTCGTATAGGTCGAAGACTTTATGGATTTCCCTCATTCGAACGCCAATCATTTAGTTTTTCGATGGCCTTCAAAGCCTCTTACTGTCGTGACGATCAGAAATTGTGAAAAAAGTGTGAATTTTGACAGCTCATGCCACTTTAAAGGAGCTTCTCAGATGCTATAAAAAAAACCCACTGAAAGTGCAATTTCCAAGGTCCCTTTTTCCCAGACAAAACTCAATAGATCAATTTAGTTGCGATTTTGGCTCTACTCATGACTTTCTCGTGTGTTATTCCAACACTTTATCTAACGCTTGGCGTTAAGTTTTCGCTTAAATAATATATATGGTTATTCTATAGGATGGACATTTTTTTACCTGATATGGAACTCATATACAAGGTATCGTTATCGGCCTTATAAGGAGATGCTGACATGAAGAAAGTGGCCGTTACTGGGACATTCTGTTGCCGTCAGATTCGAACGTAATACGTCATCGGAATGACCTTATACCTCGTTTCGCCGGATTAAGCTCAAATATAGATGGATACATGGTCGACACATTGGTACAATCGTAAGCTTTTCATTGGTTAATACTTTGGGGTTGTATAATAAGTTATATATGAATTATACAAACCTTACGATTTCTACCATCCATTGCGGTAATCCCATTTCTAAGAAGACTTCATTCAGACACATCCATCCCCGCTCTGTTTTCATCACTCGTAAATCGTGACACATGGAAAACATCGCTCCCCCTGCGAAGGCGTGTCCTACAATAATGGAGCATAGAGATGAGATTAGATTAACCTTTAACCGGTTGGACACCAGAACATTGGTGAAAATCGATAACATCGCTCCCTCTACCGGGCGGGCAAGGGGACATCCAAGGGGACATCGGTAAAAAAATCGTGACACATATAGACACATGCACAATACTGACTGGACCATGAGGTGCCTCAGTCGGGTTCGAATCCAACTCAGACCAAATAAACAGAGTGGATTTTTCACTGGATCGCCGTATGTGGAAGAGTCCACAGCTACTCGCCAAAGTTCCGAGGTTTCCTCCTTGTAAAAAACCGTGGTTTCCTCACCGTGCACTAAAGTTGAAAATGCCACCAAATAAAACTGACGATAAGGTGTGTCAAGTGGTTGCTTTGAGTAGTAAAAGAATGTTTATGTGCATTTGCGACTTTTGTCATAGAACTATATTTCATTCGGTATATTAAAATGTTATATAAATTAAATTATATAAGTTGATCAATTCATAAACGAAAACAAACATCTCACCGTTTATAGCAGCCAATGTCACAACAGGGAACGTTAATATTCGCTTGAATGTTCTTCTTATTTGGTAGTAAAAAGGGGTCACATGTGAAGGGTTTTCATTCATCCATTTGAGGTCCAATCCATTACTGTAAAATTTCCCTTCCCCGGTCGTGATAACCATCTGCACACGATCGTTGCTGAAGATAAAATAACTAAATCTAGTGGTCCGTTATCTAGAGGATAACGTTACCATCTGCTCTCTTATAGACCTTATTCAATAATATTAAATGTCTCGCTATTTATGTTTGGATATTTTTCGGTCGATACCTGGTCAGCAATAAATGTCAACAAGAGTTTAAGAAACGCCCGCAAGGGTAAATTCATTGCAGCACGCTATTTTCATATTCAATATTAAAGACATGCTTTAAACAGGATTTCGGCTGGTAGAATCTTTCAGTCACATTAAAAAGACTGGGGCTTGGTGACTTTCGGTATTTGGCAAATCACCTACCTTTAAGCTGCTACCTATATCTGAAAACTGTATCAAAGCTACTTGCAAAAGTGTCTACACTACATATAGGCATAGAACAGCAATTTCCTTTAATTACGCAAATATCAAGACCCCACTATCTACTCATAGCTAGTTATAACTGAAAAAAATTTAAATCCATCGAATGGGTTATTAAATTCCACAAGGCTGGATGCCTGTTTTGGTCGCCAAAAGTATTGAGACTCACACCATCTACCCATAAGCTACATGAATCAGAAGAAAAAATAAATAAATTCAGGCAATAGGTTTTAAGTTATGGAGCGAATAAGAATCCGGGACGGACAGACGGGCGGACGGACAACGGTATACCAATTATTAAATTACGGATGAAAACCTTTACCTGAGTGAAGTATTATTGACCCTATCATGCAGTTATTGGTGGGACCGGTAATACCTGTCCGTAGTCTATAGGTTATTTGTAGTCCAAATTTATAGTCGAAAAGACCATTCTGGTAGATTCCATTCTGGTAGGTAATTATCCATGTTTCGGTGTAACTTTATTTAAACAACTTTTTGTTTTTTATTCGTGGATATCGATAAAAAATTACCATTAAACGCCTCTTGACATTTTTGTTAGGACTAGTACATGTCGGTTAAGTACTTTTTATTTTAGTTCATCTTTTTCGGCGGTAGAGAGTTTACTTTGCACACTGAAATGCTATAAAATAAAACACTCAACGCAAGGCCGTGTCTTCTGTCGTGAGATGAATTAAAATCTGAGAATTACTTATAACCAGACCAACATATATAACCTAATGAAATATCATAGGTTTACTTTATTACAACAATTTATGATGGGGTATAACGGTCTAAATGATATACCTCTTTTTAACACAATTAGAAACTTGTCTCCGTGGTTATTTTAGACAAGAAGATTTTCCCTGTGCCCGTGTGTTTTAGTGTTCATAAATATATTGTCACAAAACCGTTCTAAAATGAATAAATGTAAGAACGACAACTATATCACGCCAGTTTAACAATCTAAACAGAGAAGTTAATTTAATAATTCAAAAGTCAATCTTCGCATCCGCGACTTAGTTCTGAGGCAAAGGGAGGTAAGCATGTGGGCACGATCGGTCAGGTCGACCGATCACTCTGAAACTTCGGGGATTTACGTGCGTGAAATACCCTCTGATAGACTGCAGGTCATTTTGAATGTGGCGACCAAAAAGGTAGCCGTGTAACGTACAATTTCCATATCCTCTCCAGGGTCCATCGAAAGTGTCCTCGTGATAATGTAAGGGACCGAAATACTCTGTTTGTTAACTTTCAGGCGCGATCAGTTTTTATAATTGAAGTATTGGAGGATTCCTGGAATGTACCGAAACTGCGTCTCTTCTTTGCGTAACACAACATGTGCTTTACCGGGCTAAATATAATATATAAACAAATATCTTTCTAAATGATATTAGCATTTAATAAATTAATAATTATTTTAATGTTATTTTTTCGTCTTTAGTAAAACATTTTGATATTTACTTTCGACGCCATTTTTATTCAGCCCAAAAATACGGTGATTTGCCGTATAAAAAGCGCAGACTGTCCGAGGCGTGTCAAAGCCGACCGGTAGCGAGCGAAGATAGCCGAAGGATGTTCCGAGTGGTCGACCGATATGCACGCAGTTGTATATTGCCACGGGAATCTCATTCTGACCAACCGATGTCGATGCTGTTTTTAGTTTAATTATAGAACAGCCGTTGCTAGTAGTTAGCTTATAGCCTAGTTCCATTAATGAAAATGGTCTAAGTTAGAACACAGTACACCTTTGTTGGGTTTAAATAGCCTATAATAAGGTCAAGTCTTACATGTATTGCAGGTTTATAAAGGCTATATAACATAAATATAACCAGTGCTTACCGTTCAACCAAGTCAAGTGCTTCGTTTAACTGAGAGAAAAACTCTGGGTTTAACCTATTCTCCCCATCACCCAGATATATCACTGCAACGCTTTCATCCTCTAGGAATTCCGTCCTCATGCTTGATGATTTAACCCGGTCTTAAAAATTTAAAACTTCATATTTTTGTCCGGAGTTGAACCATTGGACTTTGATATCTGTGCAACATTGTACAGTTATCTCCCTTAGATAATTCCTTCGCGAGCCTTGAATAGTCGGTCTGAGCTTGGAGCAAACTAGTTGAAGTTCTTCAAACTCTGTTGCCAATATATTGATGATGTTTGCCGCCCATCATCAATATCTTGGCAACAGAGTTTGAAGAACTTCAACTAGGGGAAAACACACACTTTTTAATTCATTTTAATTCAAAGAGACAAAAGAGAGATGACATGTATATATAGGATTAATGGCCAGTGGTTAGTTGAGTAGAAAAAAAAAATATATATACATCGTAGAATAGATCTTTAGTGAAAAGTTAAGTAGCAGCATCGGATATAATTTCGGCTCTGAAATATTTCACCAGCTCAGAATGTTGGTTGTTCTTTAGTTCAATTTACCGAACTTATGGTGATATTGGTATATGTAATATCACCATAAGTTCGGTAAAATTGAACTAGTTGTTCTTGAATCGACCCGGTGATATATTTCGGCCCCAAATACCACAAAGCCTATATTAAAAACTGTTTATTTAGCCAAAAATGTAAAATGCGTACGGTAGTCAAAAAGTTGCATGCTGAAACTTTATTAGTCTCAGTTTCCCAAACGCTGCTCCACAATCATTTTGTTCTTCTAACCAATATTAAGTTAGCCGTAAAAATTCCCCTTGGTGGCATTGGAGGTAAACACATATGGACCAATATCGGACAACAATAGATTACACAGGTGCGCGTTGGCCGATAAGGTCCTACCAATGTGAATGCATGGGTATACTGGTGGCCCAATAACTCGGACATGTGGACAAGATGATGTTGGACCGGCCTCTTGCAATCTCATTGGCTTACTGATAGTGGTTTAGTTTGCCCGATTGGCTACTACAAACCTGTGTTATCATGGTATCGTCTGGCACATGGATAATTCGAATCTCGGCATTTCTTTCAAGATTTTAAAATATTTCCATTTAACAAAACTTTCAATGAAAACTTATGTAATTTCAATTGTTTATATTCGTTTTTATTTGGTGGGGAGAGGGTATTTTTTTTTTCTTCCTAAAAATTTCAGATGTTGTTAGTCGAACACCCGACATTCAAAGCTTTTTGAAATATTGCAGATATTATGTGCCCCGATGTTGTGCTCTGTGGCGATTTTCCCCCATCTACACAATTAGAAAGTTGTCTCCATGGTTATTTTAGACACGAAGATTTTCCCTGTGTACGTTGTCCAATTCAATAACAGTCAACTGGACCCTGTTTCACAAAGCGGCGTAGCGTAAGTTTTCACGTAAATGTCATATCAACCCATACTGTAGAGATACATTAGTATGAAAGTTACGCAAAAAATACATCTACGCCGCTTTGTGAAACAGGGTCCTGAGCTTTATATGCATTTAATTCGATAATCTGTCACAATCAAACTTAGAGCTATATCGATAATTATGCGCTCAGCCATATACTCTGAAATTTGGGTCCTCCACAGCACAATAGGAAAGACATCTAGACATCTCTCTTCGATCTGTTTGCAAAACTATTTTTTTATAGGAATGAAACAATATACTATTTACATGTAATCTGTGAGAGTGTAGGCCAATATAACTGGGGCACAGATATGGCTTCTTTTCCATTCTTGTTTGTATAGCAAGACACTGTATCTTGGCTGAGAACAAAGACATAGGCCCTATTCTAGGTACGGTACCGATGTAGGCCCGACAATTTAGATTTCTAGTGATTTTTCTTATAAAAAATCATCATCCCCACTCGATTAGTGTTTGATTTTTCTTCTGGTCTCAATAAATCGATTTTTCTACAGCGTTAATTAGTCTGATATAGAATGCTAATTTTCATTACATTTAAACAATTATACGTCTTAAGCGAAAACAATATTCATGTGCCTGCTGAGAATATGCCTTTTTAAAAGGGCACCGTCCGTCTAAGGAAAATTAAGGATTAAAAAAAACTTTTACTGACGTGTACATAGTGGGAAGGTGTTGAGATGATCACTGGTGAATACTCCATGATATGCCGTTTAATGCTGAGAAATGGACAGTTCACGAGCGACTGGTGGGAATTCCGTGTTATACTTTAGTGTATTGTCTGACGGACGATATAGGGTGGATATAAATAGAGGTCCTACGTGGATTACCCTACTGTAATGAGTTGGGAAGGTGTAACTAATATGTATCTATCTATAAACACCTTTTCTTGTAATGGAAAATACACACAATGAGGCTGAGGATACAATTTGATCTCATAAGATATGTGTCGATATATCTATGCTTTTGTCGGCTTATTTGACTCACTTGAAGCCGTGTGTTTTATATATTTATAGATTTGTTTATACAGTACATAAGCAAAACCCCGAAGATAGTTTTAAATGAAGATTTTATAAATGCATAAAGGGGACTCTCTCTTTTGTGGAAAAAGTATCCCAATCAGTACGACGATCACGAATAGAAATTACAAAATAAAATCCTGGAAGCACACTGGTAAACTCATTACCAAAACAATTCACAGGTCACTTGCACACAAATGAGTATTAGCGGGCAGAACAGTAACATTTTATAGCGTTCCTAAAAACTAACCGATAGCATATATATTTCAGTTGAAACTGACTGACTCAATAGAAATATTGCACCCATTAAATAGACCATTAAAATTTCCAAAACAATCTTACTACATGTATTACGTATTATCATAAATTTGCATAGCTATAGAAACTTGACATATTTCAGCTTCTAGAAGAGGCATGAACTTCGATGACAAACAACACAAGCTCGAAACTAGTACGAATCCACTGCAACGCTCAGCTGCATGCTGCCACAGCGCTGATTACAACAAGCGCTAAAAAGCAATCGAGAAAATATCAAGAAGTAACACATGTAACAGTAAGCTAAGTGTCGGCCACCCACAGATGGTCTAAAGTTATATCATGGTCAGCCTCTCTAAGGTCGGATAATCATCAGCCAATTGTCAACATTTGCTAGACGTAGGCCTGATATGATATATAGGCCTAGCTGACGTTTTCAGTATGGACGAATAGATGTCAATCACTGCATATCAATAGCCCGTGGTTAGTCTTATATTTGTCTTCTTCGGCAATTTTTTGGTTATAACAAAGCGTCGACAAGCCAAAGCCAAGATCGGCAATTTTACGATTTTGACTTTTTTTTTTACCATGATTAGTTGGGTTTAGTTATAGTTTGACGTCGTTTAGCTAAATAAATATTATAAGTGATTGCATATAGTTGCAACTGTGGTCGACCTGCGGTCATAAATGTAATTGTACAGTATCGCTCCAACTTTAATCGGCTTTTTGAGCCGTTTTCCACTAATTGGCGTTTGAATGGTTTACGGAGATGGGAATTAGTAATGTTCTGAACGGTTTAGGCCTCTTCACTAACACAACGAAAGTTATATAAAAAAGGTCTTCAAAACGTGATGGGCGCATTGTACAATAAAACATCATAATGAAGTATAGGCCTACTGCCTCAAGAAATGTATGTCCTAGGCCTACGCTATACGGTGAAGCTCCACTAGTAGGCCTAATAGTATTGCCATTGAAATTTTGATATTTCCTGTGTTTAACAGAATTTTACACAAATGGAAACTTGGCTTTGGGACGGGAGATTCTGCATTTCGAAGAAAATCAAGCGTGTATTATAAATCATATCAATAAAACGAATTCTAGAAAAATTCGAAAAACGCATGAAATCAGCTAAACTAAATCCCTAGGCCTATACTCTATAGAACAATTCTACCGCGGCGAGAACGTTTTCTCTACGTGGTGAGCGGTTGGAACTTTTTCTCCGCGGTGGTCATCTCCTCTGCTAGTGTAGGCCTAGGCCTAAAATGTAGGAATATTTCAAAGGAAACCGAAGGTATTTGGGAAAGCCCAATCGTGCCCAAATGCTTACCTCCCCTTCGCTTCAGAACTAAGCATGCGAATATTAACTTCTCTGTTTAGATTGGGGAAAGCCTATCTAGGCTGCCTACCCTTTAACTTGCGTAATTCGAGACCGATGATCAGTCATAGGCCTAGATATGCCTACGTCGGGTTTCAGATGGCCGTAAATTAGAGACATGGCCCGATGTGTATAGCCTAGATACATCTCAAGTAGCCTATAGCCGGGGTATAAATACAATTATGATACAGGTAGCCTAACTGGTGAGGGTTTTCTTCCTGACCGGCAAAGTAAAACAGGATGATAGTGATACACAGTAGGCATATACATGTGTGCGGCTGTTGTTACCAATTGTTATTGTTGTTTATATCTTGTTTCTTTTATCCTTGTATTTGTGTTTTTGCCCTACCCGGATGGGTGCTGAGTAAATAAAATTGAATTGAATTGAATTAATACTAGCCTACTATAGTGAGGGGGCAGTTTTGCTACAGACGTTTACTAAGCCTATATAATATTGCATCTACTTAATTATTTCTTTATGAAATTATGTACCCAGCATGATAGTAGTCCCTAGATCTTTCTTTTGATAGTACAAATCTTAAAGGCACACTTGCCGCCGTAGCCTGTTTAAATTTGCTAAGAAAACCAATTTACATGAGCTTGTACTACGACTAATACCACTAAACTTAAACATAGGACACATAAACCATGTCTAGTTAGCTTTAGAATGTAAAAATGGGGTGAAAAACAAACGAAGAATCGAAGCCTGATTACAACAACAACGATCAGTGTCAATTCAAAACAATTCAAATTTTCAAATTCAAATTAAAAATACAAAGTGACGTCCAAACTTTTAAATTTTGGTAAAAATAGAAAGTCCCTAACTTATATTGTCTGGGAAAAATACAGAATACGGTCTTTCTTTTTTAATGTAAACAATATTCCTGATTTTCGCGGCAAGTGTGCCTTTAACTTACAAGTGAACGCTTAACAGAGATTGCATCATTTAAAATAAATAAATTTTCTAATATCTAGTGATACACAGTAGGCATATACATGTGTGCGGCTGTTGTTACCAATTGTTATTGTTGTTTATATCTTGTTTCTTTTATCCTTGTATTTGTGTTTTTGCCCTACCCGGATGGGTGCTGAGTAAATAAAATTGAATTGAATTGAATTAATACTAGCCTACTATAGTGAGGGGGCAGTTTTGCTACAGACGTTTACTAAGCCTATATAATATTGCATCTACTTAATTATTTCTTTATGAAATTATGTACCCAGCATGATAGTAGTCCCTAGATCTTTCTTTTGATAGTACAAATCTTAAAGGCACACTTGCCGCCGTAGCCTGTTTAAATTTGCTAAGAAAACCAATTTACATGAGCTTGTACTACGACTAATACCACTAAACCTAAACATAGGACACATAAACCATGTCTAGTTAGCTTTAGAATGTAAAAATGGGGTGAAAAACAAACGAAGAATCGAAGCCTGATTACAACAACAACGATCAGTGTCGGTCCACTTTCGTGTTGGATTACCCTCCTTGCAGGCCTTTGTATCTGTGGTTTACATTCAAACAATTATCAGCAGGCTTTTCCAGTCGCTGTTAACCGATCGTCAGTCTGTATTTCTCAGATAAATAGGCCTACGTAAAATTACACTGTGCCGTTAGTTCACTCACTCGACTGAAACATAAAATCGCCAATAGGGGGCAGATCGGTTTGTTTACGTTCCGGGTACGTAACAATTCAAATTTTCAAATTCAAATTAAAAATACAAAGTGACGTCCAAACTTTTAAATTTTGGTAAAAATAGAAAGTTCCTAACTTATATTGTCTGGGAAAAATACAGAATACGGTCTTTCTTTTTTAATGTAAACAATATTCCTGATTTTCGCGGCAAGTGTGCCTTTAACTTACAAGTGAACGCTTAACAGAGATTGCATCATTTAAAATAAATAAATTTTCTATTATCGCGCTTTTTTGTGACGTTTCAATCACGTGACCAAATACAACAACGAGCGAACGAAGCCAGTGAATGCACTGAACAGAATCTCGATGTTAGGAGCTTGCCTTGTAAGTATAAATCTAGTGCTCGTGCTTCTTAAACTTTAAGTCAATTGGAAGTCAATTAACGTGTAATTAAACGAAATTTTAAAAACATGTTTATATATATTTAAAACTTTGTAATATTTTTAGAGCGTCAACATTTAAGTTCTGTGTTTCGCCTGACTGAAATACGGCGTACACGTTGTGTACATTGAGAGGGGTAGGTCGAAAACGGCCGCCGGACGATAACGGCCGCGAGATTTTTGGTGACACCCAATGCACGGATTAAAAATAGACTCAGCTTGGCGTGTGAGCTTACAATTTAATTTGTTTCCTTTCAGTAACGATCAGCAATGTCAGTCTGACATAGCATTAGCACCGTTAGTTTAATTTACCGAACTTATGGTGATATTACCAACGTTCGGTATACGAATTTGAAATGCAAGGTGGAAATGATGCTTAAATTACAAGCAATGAAAATATTATTATAACTGCTCTGTATGGAAGATTCCTACCTCAGACTTCTTTAAAACTCATAAAAGATTATTCCTGTCCGCTTTTACCACATGTAGCTATTCCACCAGTCCAAAGGGCGTACACCTGGTCTTAAACAACAACAAACTGCCATTTCTTGGAGACTTTGCCGCCATTTTGCGTGACGTTGGAACTGGGTCAAACGGTGCATGCCAAATAAATAAAATAAATAAAAGAGGACAGAATAATCTTTTTTGAGTTCTAAAGAAGTCTGGGGTAGGAATTGTCCATACAGAACAGTTACAATATTGTCATGGCTTGTAATTTCCGACAAAAGAGCGTCGGACTTTACCGACCAGCATTTCAAAATTCGTAGACTGAACGTTGGTATCAATCTGACTAAAGTCGAGATGCTTATTGGAACAAGCATCTCGACTTTAGTCAGATTGCGTTGGTATATGCAATATCACAAGTTCGGTAAATTGAACTAGGCCCCTATAGCACCGTCAGAAGACAAAGGACTTTCTGTCTGGGATTAGAACCAAAGATTTTTTAAAAATAAAACGACAAAATAGTTGTGAAAAAGTGTTCAATTTTACATTGGAGCTTATTTTGAATATTCATATATAGGAGGTGTCTTTTTATGAGACATGTAGACAATATATATGACGAGAACTAGTTACCCGTCCACCTTTGAATTGCATTTAAGTTAAGGCTAACTTTTAAAGAGTTACAGTATAATAACCCTTTTGTTTCTTTTTAGGGAACGTAGAAAAGAACAAACTCTTGTATGTTTTGTATGAATAACTTAGCCATGAATCCATGTATTAGAGCCTTGTGCAATCATTACCGTCAGTATAGGGTAGACATACGTGTGCATGTATATGGATTGGATCTACCATACTGAGAAGGGATTAACCTTTCTACCTAAGATTGTTTTGCGTTGTTTTAAGCGCTTACATGATAGTTTTCCGAATTGTCTGCTTTACAGAGCATATACACAAGAGCATATATAAACAAGTATTTTAATCATTGACAACGATACTAGTACATATTTGGAAGCATTGTACGTGTTCCTAATAAATCAGAAATTGCAATTCATATTTTTTCGACTGCAACGTACCGGTACGTCAAAAAACGATTACTAATAACCAACCATAAGAAGTATGGCCTGAATTTTATTTTGCCGAGGGAATATATCTTCAAAAGCAATTTCCTTTTTCTGACTGTGAACTCCGATGAATATTTACATGGAATAAATGTGGCATAGGCCTATATAGTCATATTCGTTCGTATCTGTGGTATAGCCTATAGGCATATCTTTATTTAGAAAATACATACAGGTGATAAATCATAACAATAGTTAATACCACGTACTAACTAAGTATTATGCAAAAAAGAAATTTCATTTAGTCATAAATGGTAACTTTTAAGAATGAAATTCCTGTCTCGATTTAGGAAAAGTTGTCCCGTTAAAAATTAGGGAAAATAGACTTAGAGAGACAAAATCTATAAACTTTAGAAGATAAATATTTAAACTATAGGCCTATGTTTTGTATCCTGCGATGAAAAATAGAAAAGTGTCCCGATTTAGCCTACAATACATCAAGATATAAATGTAGAATATTCCAGAAAGATATGAGCGACTTAAGCCTATCACGAACCATAGGTGGTCCGACTTCTTTTTTGATAGCTTGGGTGTTAAACACGCCCACTTCTTGACTGACATGCGATCCCCTGTACATTCATATAGACGGCGGCCGTTATCGTCCGGCGGCCGTTTTCGATGTAGACCCATTGAGAAAGTTGAATGAACGATCGTCGAGTGAAAGTTCACATTGCTCTAGTTTGTTAACGAGTAAATTTAATTTATGGAGGTTTTTCAAGTTTAATTTCTATTAATATAATGAGTGAGTAGTCTAGAAAACTTGTTTAATAGCAAATTATATCGCCGATTTGGCCTTATTTTCTGTCCGTATGCGTTGTTTTGTCGAACACGTGTGATGTTTTCAGTGTTATTGATTTTGTTTTTCAGGCGACTGACTCCACGTGGGCTGCCAATTGAACCGCGAATTTTGCAGACATTGCATCATCTCAGTATAAAGTTTTACTGATAAAGGCCAGGCTGGAAATAGAGGAGATTTGTGGGAAAATTATTAACAATGTGTTTGTTTATCTCCTGAAGGCTGAACCCACTAATGCTTACAACTTTAGAGTCAGTTAGTTCAACTGATATACACTGCACCAGTAACGTTGTGACAGCCCACTGGTTAGACGTTTAATATAGTGGTATAATACAAGTTAGGACTGAAGATGGGGAAAACTAAAGATGGGGATACAGTTGTCAAGCTCAAGAAGGAGCTGGGACTTTTAAATGGTGTTGCCATTATCGTGGGTGTCATCGTGGGCAGTGGAATATTCGTGTCCCCAAAAGGGGTTTTATTGGAAACTGGTTCCGTCGGACTTTCTCTAACAGTTTGGTCATTGTGCGGAGTTATATCACTGATAGGGGCCATATGTTACGCAGAATTGGGCACATGTATATTAAAGTCAGGAGCTGACTATGCCTATATTATGGAATCTCTTGGCCCATTGCTGGCCTTCCTTTACTTATGGGTAGCTTTAATAGTAATAATTCCTACAGGGAATGCTATAACAGCATTAACATTTGCCAACTATATCCTGCAACCTCTCTACCCGGATTGCTCAGGTGCTCCGGAAATTGTTGTTCAACTACTAGCTGCCCTGTGTATCAGTAAGTAATACCATAATAATTATCAATGACCTTTCTAACGTAAAAGTGAGTTTACAAATTACATTACTACTTGAATACAATATTTTATTACAGCCCGACATGAAACTGATATATAAAACTTTCAATTCCCTGGTACCGCACTGCACCGGTAACTGTAATAATATATCAAACACGCGTCTATACAACAAGTATTTGTTCTATTTGTATGAATGAACTGTTAATGTTTAACATTCAGGAGTTATATGCCGTAGCCGCAAAACCACTTAACATGCACCTCTTTTTTTTTCAGGCAAAAAATAATTCATTAATATTAATTATAATGATTTGTTTGCTGTTACACCCTTGAAAACATAACTGCACACATTTTTTGTTAGTTTTTTCACCCATCCTGTTTTTTACCCCTCGCCCAAAAGTTGGTTGAAGGGTATCGTCGTCGTCATGTACGTCCGTCCATCCGTACATCTGTTGCCGTATTATCTTGAAAACTAATTGAGCTACTGGAATGAAATATGCTTGGGTGTACTGTTGTAATTCAGTATGAGTAGGAAGCCTATTGAAAACGAATGCCGCCGGATAATTTTTCATAGAGTTATGCCTCTTTGCAACTATTGTATAACTTATTCTCTATATATTATGTATTATTTGCGTTTACAAGACCTTTTACTTTCACTTTTTTGGTTTTATTTCAACTACACTTACTAGATATGCAGCATGCTCATGTATTTCAAGGAAGCATACAATCATTGTCATTAATGTCTGTCTGTCCATCCGTAAGTACGTTCCTTCCTACATCCAATGCTGAATTATCTATGTATGGATAAGAAATACGTTCCTTCTAAGTTCTTACATCCAATGCTGAATTATCTTATTACCATGTAATCTGAATTAAATGGATAGGAAGCATATTCAAATTGAATGCGGCTGGGTCTAAATTCTTATCACTCACAACGTCCCTTCATGTTTATATTATTTTTTATTCAAGCCACTAAATGACAAAAGGCCTACACAATGTACACATAGTGTGGCTATATGAGGGGCTACTTTTCATATGATACATGTAGTTTTATGACGTACATACATTTACTTTATTAACTATTTCATTTAAGTTTAAAGGAGAAGAAAACAAAACAATGCTTTATGGTTCAGAAGAAGCGCGCTTATTTTTCCTTTCCAATGGTGCTAAACACATATTTTTGTTATTTTTTCATGGGACATGATGCAGTTTATAAAATACCGTATTATGTTACATACACAAAACAAATTGGTCAAATTTCAAAATCCCCCATTACAACCGAGGTTACTTTCACTGTCTTCAAAGCATTCCTATCTCCAGAAAATTGTTTTCAGTTTCTCAAAACTTACATTAAATTATAAAGGAAGCTTTGAGGAATGGCTAGCACAAAAATGGTATGCGTGGCATATCGGAGAGTTACAAAGGCCTTGAAGAGGATGAATTTAACCTAGGCTTAAATGGCAGATTTTGAAAGTTGACCAATTTGTTTTTCTTATTGTGATCTTTTATTAACTTCACTAGCAGGTGTAAAAAAATCGCAAAAATATGTGTTTGGTACCGTTGGAAAGGAAACATTAGCGCACTTCTTCAGAACCCTAAAGTCAGTGTTTGACATTGGCATAATTTTCACCATAGACATCTTGACAATATTTTAAATTTCCCCATATACCTACCTACAGGTTATTACTTCTAATTTTATCATAGACCAAATGGATTTACCATAGATTTGGCTATGGGTCCATTGCTAATGTCACACACTGCCTAAAGTGATTTTTTGTTTTCTCCCCCTTTAACTGAGAAGTGAGGAGTTTTAGGGAGAAATACCTTTGTGAGACCAATACATTTGTAACGTCACAAAGCCAAAACCTTGAAATTATCTAAAGTTTTGCTTAAACACACGGCTAAACGTTTGCTTAAACACACGGCTTAAGTTTTGCTTAAAATAAACACACGTCGCTGGCATAGAGGTCAATTGTTGGGGGGAGTAGTTTTGTCACATACTCACAGATAAATTTGTTTACTACTTCAGAAGCTTATACATGAGATATATAGACATATATACATAGGAGGGTAGGACAAACAGTTTATCTTAATCCATTAAGTTATTGATTGGCGTGAACAGCAACCCTTGCTTTGAGTATTCACAGCTGGATTTTCACACAAGCTTACAGAATAGACATTAACAAGAACCTTAAAATCTGTATCTTTACTCTAGTTGTTGTTTGCCTGGACCCTTTCACAAAGCGGCGTAGCGTGAGTTTTTACGTCAATGCCTTAGCAACCCATACTGTAGAGATACGTTAGTATGAAAGTTACGCAAAAACTACATCTACGCCGCTTTGTGAAACTGGTCCCAGGCTCTTGTAATTTAGTAAGTCCTATATAATGGTATCAGAGTGTGGCCATTCAGATATCCGATCGATGCTATAATAGCCTATACCCATTAGATTAGTTTTGATTAGATTTTTTAAGGTACCGTACATGTACATCATCATCACTTCATGTACCGGTACTGTATATTCTTTGAATAGTTAACTTAAAAAAATTGATTATTCGGTTAAATTAAAAATATATATATATACTTGGGTACTTTGTGTCCAGTTTTAATCAATCAATGTTTTTTACAACATTGCTTTGACTCAATTGCCGTTTGTGAAATCAAAGTTGCCAGGTACTCTTTGAAGGGTGGGGTTTCTTCCAGGCAAAGAGCCCAGTTTCCTCCCCTACTACACCTGGCAACGCCGCTATATAAGGGAAATAATCTTGAGTGTGGCGTGAAACATTAATTAATCAAATACGACATAATCTGGAGTATGTACTTGAATCTGTGTTTTCAAAGGGGGCTGTATAAACATTACACTCTGTGTATTGAATCCTGCATACTTCCATTGATTGTTTTTCATCAAGGCACGTCAGATTTGAATAACAATACATTCTATATATTTACATTTGATTACGTGGACTGTTTAAGCCAGAGGGCATGCAGTACATGTTGTAGGATGTTTGAAGGTTGAATTAAACTGGGACCATCTGAACTGGATCATTCTTATTTCATCATTATGGCATTAGGTATAAAAATTTGCGTTATAAATTTAGATTTCCGCATCAATTTGAGTGACTGATGATATTAGAAAAATGAATTAATTAGTTTTAAAAAAATAAAAATAATTTTTTTTTCAGTTAGCCTGCAACATGTACAGAAAAGGGAAGTACTTGTACTTGTGAGTTTGAAGTTGCTTCTAAAACAATTGAAATATATCCTCCAGCCAGATATTAAATTAATGAAAAACTTCTTAAAATTTGGAAAATAGCAGATAATTTGCAGATTTCATGTGAACAAAATAAATGATATTGAATATCATATGTGATCATTCCACATATTAAAAAGGCCATTTGTGTGGACAGTCCCCACCTGTGCATCTCTGCACCCGGCATATTAAGGAAGTAAAATGGAAATTCCAAAATCATTATCTTGAATGTGAGCAATCACTCTTCCTATAATGACAGCCCTGAATAGTAAATAATTGGGTTTTCTATTTTGACCTTAGGTTGATTGATGTTTCACGCCACACTCAAGATTATTTCACTTAAAAGGCGGCGTTGCCAGGTTTAGTGGGGGAGAAAACCGGGCTCATTGCACAAAGGAACCTCAAACCTTTGACGAGTAATTGCACTTTCCCACATATGGCGATAAGTGAAAATTCCATTCAGAATTTTTTCCATTTTATTTGGTCTGAGTGGGATTTGAACCCGCACCTCATCGATGGGATACCTAGAGTGTGAGTGACGATAAAACCAACTAAGCCACCATGGCCTCTTGACCATCAGTGCCCAGTTTCACAAAGCGATCTTAGCTTAAGGTGATCTTAATTACCAATAGCAACGTATACCTTCAGCATTGGTTGCCATGGTAGTTAAGATCACACTTAGCTAAGATCGCTTTGTGAAACTAGGCCCAGGTGTCTAAATGATGAAGATGAACAACCCCTGGGTGTGTAGTACAGTCAGTGTAAACCACTTAACAGTGTAATAAATACTATGTGAGAAAATCTAAAAGGACTTGAGATGATAGTATACATTTCCACATATAACCCCTTCCTCAGATGTGAAATGTGAAGTACAACCTTGACCTTGATGAGTGAAACCTAACCCCCTGTGCATGACAAAGATTGAAGATTGTATATTCTGTATGGACCAGGAAATAAGTTAATTGATATTCCATTGTGATGAAGGAGTATCTCATTTATAAGGAGATTGACAGAGTTGTACAGCTGCTTATGTCCATTTTCTACTTGTACTTCACAAGCTAAAGGTGTTTTCGTTTTGGCCGGTTTCTTCCCCTGTCCATAAACCTGGCAACATTGTTATTTTATTAAAGTGGCATGAGCTGCCAAAATGTTGATATTTTGACGTTAATACAGAATGTTGAAATTATTGGCTATTTTTCTCAAGGCGTATAATTCAGAAGCTTTTTAGTGCTTCTAGTCTCGAAAATGTACGCTAAGGTATTGTTTTGAACTAACTTTGGCTTAGAATGAATGAACGGTCGTCCCGGTTATTTAAAGGCACCCTTTTTCAAGGCCACATTGTTCAAATTGGGCATGGTTAGATAAATTACACACTGTACTTCCAGACATTTTTGCACTGTTCTCACTCAACCTGGTAGAAAAGGATAACAGACTTGGACATACAGGACACTGATGTTATGATATACCTTCACCATAATACATGAAACTTTTTAAGTCAGTTTTAAAAAATTACATTCAGAGAGATATAGTTCTTAAGGGTCTAAGGGTTGGTTCAATAACTTTCAGTTGCTAATTTTTTTCTTGAAGGAAGTCACTTTGTGGATTTCTTTATCCATGTTTTTTAAGGCTGCTGAAAAAAAGTGTTCTTTTGGATCTTTTTCGAAACTATAGTATTAGGGGCCTCAGTGGCCTAGTTCGCTAGAGTGATAGTCCGACACAGGCCTTCCATCGATGCAGCACGGGTTCAAATCCCACTCAGACCAAATAAAAATGGAAAAATTTCTGGGTGGATTTTCACCCAATCCCCACATGGTACATGTACATCTATGTCAGGGTAAAGAGCCATCCCCCACTACACCGGACAACGTCACCATATAGGTGAATTAATGTTCAGTGCGACGCAAAACATCAATCAATCAATGAAGACCGTGAGCTTGTACCTGTAATGTAGCTGACTATGCCCTTGGACCCTTCAACCATGGTATCAAACTATCCATAATAAAACAAGCAAAAAGCATTTTGAAAGTCTTTGAAACATTAACCCAGTTGTATGTTTATTATATTTTATATGAACACTAAAACACACGGGCACAGGGAAAATCTTCTATTATATTGTTTGTTCCTGGGAAGCATACAGTGTACATGCAGCACATCTAAAGCCAGGGACTGATCCAGGGAAAATTTGGGCATACCATTTCGGTTCAAAATGTTCCAACAATAAGACAAAAACAACATCTCTGGCCCAAAATTCAACATTAAATGCTATTTTGACATTAAAATCTGTTGGTTTTAAGAATTTTGGCGGATTTTTTGCTTGTGAGTTTGGGCGCCCATACCTGTATACAGGTATCAAAATGTCTCTGGATCAGTCTATGACAGTATACATGCAGCACATCTAAAGCTCTGGGAATCGCTGGTTTGCTCAATCATAAGGGTTTATTATGTTTCAAAACAAATATTTTAGATTATCCACATCCTGACTTAGTGCATGTTTATCCAACAACTGTCAAATGTTTACCTTGGCGTTCTAACAGAGAGGCTAGTCAACCACATGTGTAGTTGTGACAATAGAATATACACAGACAATCATTGTCTATTTAAGGCCAAAAATAAAAAATAAAAACTTGTTTACTGTCACAAACCTTTTCTGAAAATAATGGTAGGTTGATTTATTTATTTTTCTCTCTCTGTCACCAGCAGCTCAAAGGCTGAACTCAAAATATATTTCTTCCACCAATGGGTCGCAGGTTCGAATCCCACTCAGTCCCAAAAAAAAATTGGAAAATTTTCTGACTGGGTTTTCACTCGAACGACCTATGTGGGATGGTTGCCAGTTACCAACGGAAGGTCGTGGGTTTCCTCCGGGCATAGAGCCCGGTTTCCTCCCACAATAAAACTGGCAACGCCGCCATATAAGTGAAATAATCTCGAGAGCGCGGCGTAAAACACCAAACAATCAATCTTTCTGTCACCAGCAGCTCAAAGGCTGAGCTCAAAATATATTTCTTAACACATTTAGAACAGTTTATTTAGGAACGCTTAACAAGTTCAGTAGACTTTAATCTATTCTTAAACCGGTTGGGTAAGATTTATCATTTAGTGACTAGAATACAAAAAGGAAAAAAAGGGATTGGTAAAAAGGGTAAAAAAAAGTTTAGATAGTGATGTTTTTGAAGGGTCGATTCAATGCATAATAGCGAACAAATCATTTTTTTTAATTTTTGGCCTAAGCTGTTATGCTTTTTAAAAATCATATTCACAATAATATCTTTCTTTCCTTTTGCCATGATTGACAGTTCAGTTTGTCAACAACCGTTTAGGTTTTTAGGTCAATGACTTGCCTATGCAGAAAAAAGCTATTGTCCAAGAATTTCCCTATACAAATAAATGACGGCATTTTAGAATTAAATTAATGTCCTGTCAGTGTGACATAGCTTTTCTCCACATATCCACAGAACTCGGTGTCCAAAATGACCTACTTTGTATCTTGACCATGTTGAATTTCTATATTTATATTGGGTGTCCAATTTAAATGAATTTTGTCCAAAAGACGTATGTCCATGGACACCCCTCTGGATCAACTCATGGTGGATGACACTATTTGTATCGCTCACTCTTTATTTAAAACAAAACTTAAATTACCTATCTTTGGTTTCTGGAATCCACAGTTACTTTTAACGGCCGCTAATTGTTCAATGCTGCTTTTTCTCCATTTTTAACGTATTGTTGTCATTTTATTTTATATTGCTGCAATGAGTTCATTTTCAATACTATACTGTAAGGATTGATTTCAATGTTTCTTCGGTTCATCAAGTTATGAACGAACTTGCCCTAGTGCAAAGTAAATAAATCTGCGAAGCAATTTATGAAAAGTTTGCACAGAGGCCAGTTCGTTCTTAACTTGATGAACCGAAGAAACATCAGGGACTGATCCAGGGAAAATTTGGGCATACCATTTCGGTTCAAAATGTTCCAACAATAAGACAAAAACAACATCTCTGGCCCAAAATTCAACATTAAATGCTATTTTGATATTAAAATCTGTTGGTTATAAGAATTTGGGCGGATTTTTTGCTTGTGAGTTTGGGCGCCCATACCTGTATACAGGTATCAAAATGTCTCTGGATCAGTCTATGAATAATAACAAGAACCTTATAATTTAATTACTATCACATATACTACTTAAAACAATAAAAAATACTCACAGTGAGTGATATATTTCATTTAAATCATTTTCAAGAATCAAAACAACCAACGCGCGCAAAGCTACACTTGATGTCAAAGATCTCTGCCAAGTGACGTCACAATCACAGGCAAAGCGACTGTACAACGTGATGACGTCATAGCGTTGAGTCTATCAGTGCACTGTGCTGACATGAGTGGAAACGTTTTCATAAGCTGACTTAACACAACAAGTTGTTTTTTAATTGTTTGAAATCTGATCGAAATGAAAAATAACTGAAAGCAGGTATTAAATCAACATATTTTCAAATTGATTGCTTTCTCTGTTTCAATAAATAGCAGTAGGCCTATTGTTGTTTCGGTGGTGATTCACGTACCGGTATATCAATGTAAAAATAGTCCGGAGCTGGTTCGTTCATTATATGATGAAGCAGATTAGCCAATCAAATTGCAGTATTTGTTGTAAACACACTGGAAATTAACTAATTCCACTGTATAAATGTATTCTATAGGATATATCTACATGTATGCTAGACTTGCCCTCAGCCCATCTGTTTGACTGTCCGTCTGTCTGTCTGTCTGATCAATAACTTGAATGCCTTGTCTAATCACTTTTGTCATTTAACACTTGGATAATGCATGTATGTTGACTGTGCAGAGCTCAGCTCGTCACTCGTCTAAAAGATTTATGAAATTGCTTTTCAACATATCCTCTGATATTATCAGCAGCTGTCATCACCAATTCATCTTATTCTTAAAACTAATGTAAAATCTGCTTCATACACAAGAGAACGGGATGTCAAATCCTTTTGAAACTTGAACAGTTGGTTGAGCTTGTTGAAAGTGGGAATGGGCCAGGTTTTCAGGATTCTATGATACATGTTCATGTGCCTGTAACAGCTTCATGTACAAAGCCATTTTATTTTGCTTTCTCAATGTAAAATCTGTTGGGAAGATGTTTTAGTGTATCACTGTTAAACTTGAATTGTGCAGCTTGTTCAAAGAACTGATAGGGTCGATTTTCTATATTCTATATTGTTATACAACACGTTGATTGATTGATTGTTGTTTTACGCTGCTCTCAAGATTATTTGACTTAAATGGCGGCGTTGCCAGTTTTATTGTGGGAGTGAAAACCCAGTCAGAAAATTTTCCAATTTTTTTTTGGACTGAATTTTTTGGTGGAAGGCTGTTTGGATTGGAGCGTCCAACGCTCTACCTACTGAGCCACGGAGGCCCCTTATACAAGAAGAGTACCTCTGCCAATATACCGGGTAGCAATAGCTTATCAATATGTTAATTGGCTGTGACAACAGACAGTTTGTGAGATAGTTTTATAACTACATGTAATGTCAACTTTTAAACGTAAAATCTGTTGTCTGTTCCATATTTAAAGGAGAAATCGCTGAAGTTTGTTGTGGTTCTGTGTTGACCTTCAGATTATTTAAAAAATACAGTGATCAATCTCTGATAAAAGGCTGCAAGTCCACTTTTGCCAAAAATGTACATTTAGCGATTTATTTAGGGAATCTCGTACCTGTTGCTATTGTTTTGTATCTGACAGTAAAGAAACGGCCAAAAGTAGACCAAACGGCAGCCAGAAAGGGCACACTTGATTCTTTTTACCACAACAAAGTAGACATTGGAATCCTATAAGACTCCCTGTCCAGTGACCTGTGGGAGCTGGTAAAGTTACCAATGGCCATCTGGAAACCTCATCTTATATAAACAACGATAGAATAGCACACATACACGTCCCTTTAGACTGTTACTATAAATGATATTGCTTTAAACATGTATTATATCCACATAAACTCAGTTGTTTATGTTTTATTTTTCAGCTCTATTAACGTTTATTAATTGTTACAATGTGAAGGCTGCTGCTCGAGTTCAAGACATCTTTACTGTAGCTAAAGTCCTGGCGCTAATCATTATAATCATCGTAGGATTTGTACAGATCGGAAAAGGTAAGTATTGTTATTTAAATAATTCAGGAACAAATCGAGAAATTAATTTTAATAGAATTGTTCATTTAGTTGAGCTGATAAATGAAGGCGAAAGAAAACAAAAAACAATGCAATTTATTTTGGACACTAAACCCACGGGCACTCCCGGGGCACAGGGAAAATCTTCTTGTCTAAAATAACCATGGAGACAAGGTTCTAATTATGGTTTATTATTAAGACCTTTATACCCAATCATATTAAAGTTTCTGTAATAAACCAAAAATGATCAATCTTGCACGAATACTGAAATTTTAATGATCTTCTATGAGGCATAAAGTAAAAACATCAGGCAATCAATCTTACACTAATACTGGAAGTACAATAATCTCCAGTTTAAAGTGGCATGAGCTGCCAAAATTCACACTTTTTTCATAATTTCTGATCGTCACGACAGTAAGAGGCTTTGAAGGCCATCGAAAAACTAAATGATTGGCGTTGGAATGAGGAAAATCCATACAGTATACGGTCTGTACGAACCGAAAACGTGTTCGAAAAGTAAACAAAATTTAAATAACCCAGACAACCATTCATTCATTCTAAGCCAAAGTTAGTTCAAAACAATACTTTATCGCACATTTTCGAGACTAGAAGCACTAAAAACCTTCTGAATTATACGTATTGAGAAAAATAGCCAATAATTTCAACATTCTGTTTTAATGTCAAAATATCAACATTTTGGCAGCTCATGCCACCTGAATGCAATCAGGCAGCCAATGAATCAATCACAGTCACTCAAGGGTGTGATTTTGTTTTTCCTATCCGGTGATCACATTTATAGCAAACTACATGTAAAGTGGAGTCAATAATGCTCTGCCCTAAAGTTTTGTTCTGAGTGGATTTTTCACGCAATCGTGGGAGAGTTGCCTGATACTTGCCAAAGGTCAGGGGTTTCCTTACTGCAAAAACCCCTGTTTCTTCGCCCACTAAACTGGGCAACGTCGGCATACATTATAAGTAAAATAATTTTGAGTGCGTCCTAAAACATCAATCAATTGATCTAAAGTTTTGTGTCTCCTATAATATTTACATTTGTATAACTAACAGTTTTGGAATAGCTGGACAAACTTATGGAAACATTTCAATCCAATATTCAATTACTTGAACATGTCAGAAGCATTTAAGTTAGGCAGCCATGATTAATAAGAATGTGGGTGTAAATTGTAAAAAAGGTCACATTACTCTACCGTTGATTATGTCATTATAATGAATCCAGGTTAAATTCTATGGGTCAAGCTGATAAGATCTCACAATACAAAGGTCATGTTAAGATTACGGCCAATTAAGATTGGACAGTAGATAAAGATAAATATTGTGACAAGTTCTTGACAACATGAATTTATTAGCACAGTGGCACTGTACCGTAAATATGACCAAATTATTAGTTAACAAAATGACTTAAATTATTGTAAATTTGTATTCGCCCCACTTAAAAAAAGTTGGTTGTTTTATGGTATCACCCGCGCCCGCCGGCCAGCCAGCCCGGATTCCCTTCCGTTCCATAACTTGAAGAGTTTTGATCTAATCTTTACAATTCTTTCACAACATATACCTTGTGGGTAGAAGGTGTTTCATGAATCATTTATGACATCGTTGATTGCATAATGTGGCTTCTACATTGGATTATGTAATATTCTGTCTTAAAACTGTGTATTACTTTACGTATAAGGGACGTTTATTGAGGAAGTCTTTCCATTCGACGCTTTTCATTCCTAAACGTTAAAACGGATGGTCATACAAGAACGAAAAACGGCAAGCCACAGCTGTACAAGGACATCAACACCCGGAAATTTATGGAATTTTCATGACACAGACATGCCATATTGTTGAACTGTATATAGAAATGTTTTGTAGCCAGTATGGTAATGTGTGACCTTTGTCACAATAAATCTACCCTGAATTAACCTTGGGATTTGATAGATGTATATCTTTCCACAATTATTACCAACAAGAAAAGGTCAAATACACGCTTGTATCTACTGGCAGAGGTCAAAAGGCTAATTCGTTATAAACTCAACATTCATAAAGATTTACATCAACAGAGAGTCAACGTTGTATTATTAAAGCTTTCAAAATATTTTTCTATTAGATAATAAAACTTTCTGACATGATAAAACAGTTTCATACCAACCCCTGGTCAAATGATTTCTGAACATTTGCTTTATACTGTTTTATGAATCAATAGAATCATCTAATTTCCATGGTTATTTTAGTCCCTGTTTTAGTGTTTATAAATAAGTTAAGTGTTATCAAAGTTTTTTTCTCCAACATAGCTAATGTGTAACCTTGTGAATTTGAGTCAAAAATTAAAATACTACCGTATTTCTTCTAAATATTCAGCCATTCTAATGGCCTAAATTTTCCATTGAGTCAGACAAAAATTGAGACGTGGAGTTGTGTTTAAGGATAACAATTTTCACACACTACTCAGCTGGTCATATTGCCTTAAATTCCCTCTAATGGGCAAATTTTTCTGGCCACATTTAGCATATTTCTTTTCTATTGGTCGAATCCTTATGAGGAAAAAAGTGGCTGAATCTTTAGAAGAAATACGTAAGCAAAAAAGAACTTAGAGGCATTTGAAAAAATAAATGGATATTAATATACTTGAGTTGAATTAGTTAGTGTCTTTTAGATTTAGGGTTCGATTCTCGTTTCGGGCTTCACCCAAAATTGGTAGAAGAATTTCTACCATTTTTCAAGAAAGTGTAATCCCCCCAAAAAAAGATTAATATTAAGGCTTCTTGTTAATTTTTTATTTTTAACACTTGGGGGTAGGGAGGAGAAGGTTGGTGGTGGTTGGCCTTACGGGTTACACTTTTGGTGTAGGTTTTACTTTTTTAGATCAACTATAAAGTTTGTATTTCTGTTTTTCTATTTCCATAGGATCGGTGGAGAGTTTCAAGGATCCATTTACTGACTCCACTCGAGAACCCGGGAAGTTTGCTCTGGCCTTTTACTCAGGATTGTTTTCATATGCAGGATGGTGAGGTGTAAAATAAAATAAAAATGTAAACTTTTTAGCAATCATAATGATGGCATTTGAGCATTGGATTTTCTTTCATTTTTAAAAGCTCTTACCTGAAAATATAAAATCCCAGACTCTTAAAGGGACTCCTGGTGTATTATTGTTTACATTTGTTTTCTGCTAACTTCGCCATACAATTGAAATAATCTGGAGTACAGCTTCATATCTCTGATAAAGCAAGCTATTGGGTGTTTTATAACCCCTGATATTTACATGTAGGCTAATGCTGAAATGAATTGAAGGACACCAAGAGCATCTCTACATGTCTCCGTTGGTTCTACCTATAAAAAATGTTCAGTCTGTCTTTGTCAACGTTTCCCCCCTATGTACTGGGTTTTGTGAAACAAATTGTTTTGCAAATATTCAGAATTGAGACATCTCAAAGGCGCTGTTCGAGTCTTTGAATTTACTCTGTGATTACAGTACTTATTGCATGATGTATACTCGGTGACGCCTGATGCTGGAATCAAACCCGGATCCCAGAGTATAGCATCTATCGCCAGCACTAAATGTCGGCTGTCTTATCAAAAATCTGTAGAAGAATTTTTGCCATTTTTCAAGAAAGTACAATCCCAAAAATAACGAGAATACTGTTATAATCACTTTCTAGAAACACTAATTTAACTGCATGATGTAATGTATACCATTATTTGTATGTTAATGATCAGCAAAAATATGTTCTATTCTTTTTTCCGCTAACTTCAGTTCAATATGCTTGATCATGTAAGATTTTCCATTATTCTCTTGCAGGAATTATTTGAATTTTGTAACGGAAGAGCTCAAGGATCCATTCAAGTAGGAACAGATTTTTGTCGTTATATCGTCAAAAAAAAAAAAATCACAAAAATTTATTGTCCTTTTTAAGCTCCAGATGGTGAATCTGATTATTAACAAAGTCATAGAATAGAACATATGGCGTTTTAGACAGTTTAACACAGTTTTACAGATTTCATCAATTAAAAAAAAACAACATAAAAAAAAACACTAAAATAAATTAAAAAAACAACAAATTTAAAAAAAAAAAATCATATTTAGATACTGAATTCCAAGCACTGACTGACAACAAAAGAAACATCTGAAATCGAAGAATCTGTCCATGTGAATTTACCTGGAAAAGACAACTGTTTTCTTGGATTATTTTTGATCTTTTCATTTATTTTCGCTTTTTTTTTTTTTTTCAGAAATTTGCCTCGTGCTATTTGGATCTCTATGCCTCTAGTGACAGTGATTTATGTTCTAGCAAACATAGCCTATTTCTCCGTCCTTTCCCCAGCTGAACTATTAGAGTCAGATGCTGTCGCTGTGGTTAGTACTAATACCAATATATTTATTAAAGAATAAATGATACGTTCAACACCTGCTATTCTGTAATCAACGTGTACTGTTGCAAACTCGACCAAAAAGAAAATGAGATTTCTGGGATAAAACTTACGAAATTAAAAACATTTACGCGCGAAGTCGGATACAAGGTCGAACTGTCATGGCAACATATACCTTCAACATTATAGGCTAGACCAGGCGCAAAGTTACGACGGGCGCAAGTGAGTTGAGAAACAGCCCCCTGAACTTGTCAACCATATCGCATTAGTCCATGGGAGACCGTTTCTTCACACAGGTTGTGGGTTCTGTTTCCACTCAGATCTCCGAAAAATTCAGAGTGGATTTTTCGTTCTGTTGCAAAATAGCGGTGGAAATCTGCCCTGCTACAAGGAGACGTCTTCATATAACTGAAATACTGTTGAGCAGGACGTAAAACCCAAATCACTCACTTGTTCTGTTGCCCTATATTGAAGAGCTGCGAAGTACAGGATTTTCTCTGGGCAAAGAGTATGATGCCGCCATATAAGTGAAATAAACTTCAATTAACAAATATTTGGACAGGTTTGGTAGATGGGTAGGTTTGTATCCTACTCATGCCGAACTGGTTTTACTTGATCTGTGGAATGGTTGCCAGCTACCCACGAACGATGGGACATTTTCTCCACTCCTTTTAACTTTGCAACACTGCCATATAAGTTGAACAATCTTGACTGGGACTTGAAACGCCAGTCAATCAGATGATTTACCTGATAGAGAGAAGAAAAAAAATTTCAGCTAACAAATAATTTTTCTTTACCATTTCAGACTTTTGCCAATCGCACACTTGGAGTAATGGCTTGGATTATGCCATTGTTTGTTGCCTGTTCCACTTTTGGAGGCCTGAATGGGGCTATTTTTACTTCAGCCAGGTATGGTGTGTCATTCTTTATGGTACTTTGAAACAATCCTGGTTGTATATTACAACCCTCACAATATGTACGAAATTATCTTGCGGTCGGCGTAAAACATCAATCAAATAACTAGATGGTGGACACTGAAGACCAGTTTAAATGTATATTTATTATCTATACTTGTAGTTTTAGTCAACTATAAATCAAGGTGGGATAAACATAAGGGTATCTGGTAGCCAAGATCACTTCCATAGTAAAAAAAGGATATTTGTTAAGGAGACCCGCCGAAAAAATCGGCGGCGCAAATTTCACAACAAATAAGCAAAGAATAAAATATTTACCACTGCATTCCGATAGTATAGACCACGAAGAAGGAGTGTGTCAAACTTATGCCGCTGTAAAGTGACCAAAGATATATGATTGAAGTATTTCTACGACGCCCCGCACAGTTTAACTGGTCGTTTAAATGTTTTACTATGGCGGTTACGTCAGGTTGAAAGCCAGTTGACTTCGAAACAAATATTGACTGCATAAGGGAAAGTTTACCACTTTACAGCGGCGTAAGTTTGACAAACTCCTTCTTCGTGGTCTATACTATCGGAATGCAGTGGTAAATATTTTATTCTTTGCTTATTTGTTGTGAAATTTGCGCCGCCGATTTTTTCGGCGGGTCTCCTTAACAAATATCCTTTTTTTACTATGGAAGTGATCTTGGCTATGACGAACACGGAGAAGAAAAAAAATTCGGCAGAGCCAAGATTTCTCGGCTAGGGTATCTGGCTGAAAACGAAAATATCCCATCAGTGTCTAATATGTAGTTTGATGTACTTGACTGCTGGCCATCATAACTGGAATGTGTAAACAGTGTAACTCATTGAAAAGCATGTAGAGAATCACAAACGGTTAAACTCTCAGAATATCCAAGTATATGCCAACGGCTCTCACTCAAAAAGTCCACGGAATATTAAGTATGCCACATACATGTACATTAGCCTTCCTGACCTTCTATGGTCTGTGGAGCCTAATGTCAAAATTTAGATCTGGGTGGGTGAGAGAGGTTATCTCTTGGTCGGTTTGTACTTTTGTCACCATATAACCTTAGCTGTTAAGTGCGACGTTAAGCCCCAATCAATCAATCAATCAAAAAGTCTATGAACAAAACTCATGTTTGTGATATCTTCACTAACACTATACAGCTTTTCTACTCGTGTTAAACCTGCTATCTTGACAACATGCACAAGTAAAGGGAGAGCACTCTACAACCGACATTTTAAAAGTGTTTTTTACTCTGACTATTGAAGCCAGTTGATGGTTGATAAATAATTAGTAATTTAAATATATGGTTTTACAAGTCAGCAGAAATCGCTGAACAGTATTATATGTTTACGCCGTCACACCAAGACGGATTTATGGGTTTCTGAAAACAGCGTTGATCGAATCAAGATTTTGCCAAATGTTGTTCCACCTACTACACATTATTTCACACAAAACTAGTTGAATCCAAGTAACATGTCCCAAATATTATCTGATCCACGCAATTATTTTAAAAATTTCCTAAGTGTTAAACTTTTTTGATCCATTAATTGAATTAAAAAGGAACATAGAATTATTTTCACTTTAAAATGCACTTTGCACTTAAAATGATTTATGATGGGGATTTTGTTGATTTTTTTACTTGCACTTGCACTTATTTCTGATGTGTTTATTTTAGGTTGTTCTTTGTGGGTGCTCGAGCTGGTCATTTACCCGACTTTCTGGCCACAATTAATGTGAAATACTTCACCCCTATGCCAGCTCTTCTCTTTGGGGTAAGAATGTTAATTACAAGCAAAAGTATGTCAGCTATGTTCTAGTTAGTTGATTTTTTATGCAACGCTCAACATTAAATTGAAAATGGCCATAGGTTTTCCCATGGCTATTCTAACATTAAGTCCAGTGGTTTTCCCATGGCTATTCTAACATTAAGTTCAGTGGTTTTCCCATGGCTATTCTTACATTAAGTCCAGTGGGTTAGAGGGATCGTCCCTCAGTCCCACACAGACCTTGCATTGATGCAGTGCAGGTTCAAATCACAGACCAAATAAAAATAGAAAAATTTGTGTGGATGTTTCACTCTGTCGCTGTATGCGGAAGAGTTGCCAGGTACTTGTACAAGGTTTCCTCTGGGCAATGAGCCCGATTTCCTCCCACTAAAGCTGGCAACGCCGCCATATAAGTGAAATAATTTTGGGTGCGTTGTAAAACACCAATCAATCAATCTGCCATTAAACCTGATGATGCAGGGAATGGGGGTAAAGTGGGCCTCAGTGGCTCAGTCGCTAGAGTGATTATCCCTTAGGCAGACACAAGCCTTCCATTGATGCTGTGCGGGTTTGAATCCAACTCAAACCATATAAAACTGAAAAATTTATAAGTGGACCTCTCTGGGCAAAGAGCTTGGTTTCCTCCTCCACTAAACCTGGCAACTCCGCCATATGAGTGAAATAATCTTGAATGTGTCGTAAAGCAGCAATCAATCTTGAGCGTAGTTTCAAACGTCAATCATTTGGCACAGAAATCGACATTTAGGTGACATTGATACACTTAGTACCTGTAAATAATTACAGCATTTAGGTGACATTGATACACTTAGTACATGTACCTGTAAATAATTACAGCATTTAGGTGACATTGATACACTTAGTACCTGTAAATAATTACAGCATTTAGGTGACATTGATACACTTAGTACCTGTAAATAATTACAGCATTTAGGTGACATTGATACACTTAGTACCTGTAAATAATTACAGCATTTAGGTGACATTGATACACTTAGTACCTGTAAATAATTACAGCATTTAGGTGACATTGATACACTTAGTACCTGTAAATAATTACAGCATTTAGGTGACATTGATACACTTAGTACCTGTAAATAATTACAGCATTTAGGTGACATTGATACACTTAGTACCTGTAAATAATTACAGCATTTAGGTGACATTGATACACTTAGTACCTGTAAATAATTACAGCATTTAGGTGACATTGATACACTTAGTACCTGTAAATAATTACAGCATTTAGGTGACATTGATACACTTAGTACCTGTAAATAATTACAGCATTTAGGTGACATTGATACACTTAGTACCTGTAAATAATTACAGCATTTAGGTGACATTGATACACTTAGTACCTGTAAATAATTACAGCATTTAGGTGACATTGATACACTTAGAACCTGTAAATAATTACAGCATTTAGGTGACATTGATACACTTAGTACCTGTAAATAATTATTGCACATTTTCTTTCCCGTACAGTGTATTATGTCGTTGGTGATGCTGTGTTCCAGTGATGTATATGCTCTGATTACCTATGCCAGTTTTGTGGAGTCGTCCTTCATTGGCTTGTCTGTAGCTGGTATGTTATATCTACGGTACAGCCGACCTAAAATGGAGAGACCTATTAAGGTTTGTACATTTTCTTCTGATCAAGGATCATGTAATAATGATAAAAAATTAAGACATCACCACATCGTCAGTTGTTTTTGAACTTTCTGACACCTGTGCCGGTGTCTTCGTCAAGTGTAACGATCATTAGTATGGAACCCACGTTTAAACATTTCTTACAAGGATTATGTAGTTAGAGAAATACCTTCTATTAATCATCCTCCATGTTAGCCTGGTATTTCATGCGATCACCCTATGTGGGCGAGTTGTCAGGTACTCGTTGAAGGTAAGAGGTTTCGTCTGGGCAGGCAGCTTGGTTTCCTCCCCCACTAAACCTGCCACTGCTGCATGTACGTGAAAAACATCAGTCAATGAAGCAGCCATGGTTGTGGAGTTTTAATGTCAGCAAATATGTATAGGGGAATATTGTTGAATGTAGCGTAAAACACTGAATCTCTTGATCAATCAAAAGTAACAAAGATAGTTTGTGTTGAGGGTAGCCAGTTTTAGGGCTTCACTCAAATCAAATACATGTAACCTGCAGTTAGAATCATGGTCACTTGTTGAATTTTAAGTATGTATATGTATATTTTTCAAAATAAATTTTCTATCCCTATAACCACGTTGATTTGCGAAAGCATACATCATTTTTTTCTCTCCAGGTGAACATTATATTCCTGGGTCCCAGAGTATGGCACCTATTGCCAGCACTAAATGCCAGCTGCCTTATCCATTCAGCCAACCGGCCTCCAGAGGAGGTCGTTGACTGGTAGATACGACAGCAGATATTTAGTACCACTCTGGTAACGTAATTGACACAGCCAGGGCTTTAGATTACCTTAATTTGGGCACACCTGGTATTTTGCCCAAAAAAAATTCTAGGCGAGGGGTCTGGGGGCCGCTCAGGCCCCCGGCCGTCAGAGACCCAGGATGCCTGAAGTTTGATTCCAAACCGTTTTAGATAACAGTAAAGAGAGTTTTTAATAAACTAAAATCTTTAAGATCAATTTTACCGTATTTACGTGTGTTTCAATTGTTGTTTTGTCAATACTATGTATATCACATGAATCAGTGAAGTTTCACATGGCGGTCTTTGTTGGTGTGGTTAGTCTGGTACCCTGCCCTAAACTGCCCTTGTTGAATATTGGTTAGTCTGGTACCCTGCCCTAAACTGCCCTTGTTTAATATTTGTTAGTCTGGTACCCTACCCTAAACTGCCCTTGTTTAATATTTGTTAGTCTGGTACCCTGCCCTAAACTGCCCTTGTTTAATATTTAACAAATGTAAGGGAATATATTAGCAGCCAAACGCGGAATGTGGTTATTTTTGCAGTCGGAAATACATGTAGCTTACTCCTTTTGATAGCCGAAAAAGACTGCATGTAGGCCTAACTCTGTAGTATTATTAGTACAACAGCAACCGACAACCTTGATTCCCATTCCTTACTGCAGGTATAGTTGGAGATCTCCAAACTCTGTGACCAAAGAATATTGATGATGGGTGACCAACAGAAAAAGTTGGTCACCCATCATCAATATTTTTTAACCAGGCTTGTTCTGTTCTTTTTAAAGCTCTCCTCCCTAGGAAGTATTCTATTAGATTACTCCGAAGGATGAAATCTAACACAGTAAGACAAATCATGTTTCCCCCTTCATCCCCCGATACGCTTACCTCCCCTTCACGAGTGTACCACTACCGTCCAACATTTCTCTCAGGTACATCAATGAAATGCCTTAAGACGCGATGCAAACTCGATATATACGTACCCGATCGCGGAACCTTTTTCGGAGAACAAACTCGCAACAAATATCAATTCTTGGTCATTCGGTCAAGGACCATTTTGAAATCATGCCTATTGAGAAAATCCCATTTCTCACTTCCGCTGCAGATACGAAGCACAAACGTTTGGAAAGGGAAAGTTTTTGGATTCAAACATTACAAACTATTTATCCTTTGGGTTTGAACTTGGACCCCGGAAGATGTCGTGAAAAAACTATAATACCATTTGTGTTTCAGTATAACAAAGCTAGCATCGCTATGGCCAAGATTATAGTAGAAGAATACAAACTACTTCAACGTAAACTTGCTCGACCTCTGACCCAAAGGCCAGTCATTGCTTATAAAAAGAACAAGAGTTTGAAAGACATACTGGTCAGGGCTAAACTCCCCTGCCTGCCTTCTACCTAGGTTTTCTGGGAAAGGGTATGGGGGGGGGGGGGCATACTATATAGTCTGACGATATTCTTACTATAGCTTAAGATGCGTAAGCATTGTCAATGTAATACAAAGTGTTCCAGAAAATTCTACTGACTAAGGCCAAGCTCCTGTCAGTCGTCAACCTAATGAAATATCATAGGTTTACTTTATTACAACAATTTATGATGGGGTATAAAGGTCTAAATGATATACCTCTTTTTAACACAATTAGAAACTTGTCTCCGTGGTTATTTTAGACAAGAAGATTTTCCCTGTGCCCGTGTGTTTTAGTGTCCATAAATATCAATATACATGTACTTTGGCCACAGAGTTTGGAGATCTCCAACTACAAGCATAGCTGACTGTCACTGCTGTAGCTTTTTGCTGCTTACAGAGTCGTCCTGTCCCCCACAGAAAATCAGTCAGTGTAAACTGTGGAATGCTATATAGTGTACCTTCCAATGGATAATTTTAAAGTTGAAACCATCTTTTTTCATTAAATAAACTCTTATAACTTGCAAATATAGTCTGTTTGCAATGAAGGTTCTAGAATTGGCTCGAAAAATAAATACATGGAGCTTGGTAAAAGGATTAATTAGCGCATATTTGTGCGTCAAGTTTACAGGAAATTTTTTTTCGTAAACAGTACGGCCCCTAGGCCTACAGCGGGCGAAAGTAATTTTATTCTGTCAAAATTTGTTTCGCAAACATAAATTTAAAGTAGTTCAAGGTCATTTTTTCACTTTTCAATCAATTAAAATGTTTGAATTGGTTTGGAAAACTCCTTTATCAACATTTTAGTTTTGTTATGTTCGCCGCTGTTGAACACGATCTCCTCATTACCGGCTTACCTGAACTGAACCCATTTTCGACAAACGGACAAGTAAATGACAAATCCGTTGACAGTATATCCAGTTCGAAAAAATACTACTCTGAGGTTTTATTTTCTTTTTGTTTTCCGAACAGAAATTCATAACAGCGGTAAAATCGCCGACACCTTGTTTTACACTGTATATCGTAGCCACCATTTTGTGACTGACACAACTTCGCGCTGTTTTTGTCAAACCCTGGGGATGTCCGCTCACGTCATTTGTTTTGGCCAATTTTGTTGGATTATACTTTGGGAAACCCCAATTTTCACTATTTTTACCCAATCGTACGTTATGTTTTTTGCGACTATAGGCTACTCGCTTCAGGAGAAATGAAACTAAAAGGTAGGCTGATAGAGCTGCGTAAGCCTTTCGCGGTAGGATATCGAATGAGTTTATATAACGGACGGAAATCTACTTTGCTTGTCAGTCATGGACAACCACACTTCAAAGCTACTGATTGTAATTTGACCAGCGCTTCCAAAAAAATCTTCTTAATTTGGGCGGAAAATTTTACGTCTGTAATTTGGGCAGGACGTTTACCGTCGCAGCTAAGGTGTAATCTAAAGCCCTGACAGCTCCCATTGCTGAATGCATGAGTTAAATTAGTTTAGTGGGCGTCACCCAAAAATCGGTAGAGGAATTTCTGCCATATTTTCAAGAAAGTGTACTCCCAAAATAACGAGAATTCTACTATCTTAGTGTTGGTTTGCTAACGCTTACATCTATTTTTCTAGCCATGTGAACATAATATTCCCTATAATCTTCACATGATTTGTGAACGCTTATATCTATTTTTCTCCGCAGGTGAACATAATATTCCCTATAATCTTCATGTGATTTGTGAACGCATATATCTATTTTTTCTCTTCAGGTGAACATAATATTCCCTATAATCTTCATGTTGATTTGTGAACGCTGGTGAACATAATATTCCCTATAATCTTCACGTGATTTGTGAACGCATATATCTATTTTTTCTCTTCAGGTGAACATAATATTCCCTATAATCTTCATGTGATTTGTGAACGCATATATCTATTTTTTCTCTTCAGGTGAACATAATATTCCCTATAATCTTCATGTGATTTGTGAACGCATATATCTATTTTTTCTCTTCAGGTGAACATAATATTCCCTATAATCTTCATGTGATTTGTGAACGCATATATCTATTTTTTCTCTTCAGGTGAACATAATATTCCCTATAATCTTCATGTGATTTGTGAACGCATATATCTATTTTTTCTCTTCAGGTGAACATAATATTCCCTATAATCTTCATCTTGATTTGTGAACGCTTACATCAATCAATCTCTTCAGATGAACATAATATTCCCTATAATCTTTACGTGATTTGTGAACGCATATATCTATTTTTTCTCTTCAGGTGAACATAATATTCCCTATAATCTTCATGCTGATCTGTGTTTTCCTGATCATTACCCCATTGACGTCCAGCCCCCAGGAATGTTTTATAGCCATCATCATGGTCTTCACAGGAATACCTGTCTACATTATTGGGGTTCTCTGGAAGAAAAAACCTAAAGGATTTATGCATTTCTTAAGTAAGTTAGTCCTACCAATAGATTGATGACTTAATGAGGACATCATTGATATTAACATGGAATGTAAATGACAGACTGGAAGTATCCTGCAAACAAAAGTATACATGTAGTTGTACAATTGTAGGTCATGCATTGTCACAAGAGGGGCCTCGGTGGTCCGGTTGGTTGGAGTCATCATCCCTCTGTCTCACACTGGGATGGTTGCCAGTTACCAACGGAAGGTCGTGGGTTTCCTCCAGGCATAGAGCCCGGTTTCCTCCCACAATAAAACTGGCAACGCCGCCATATAAGTGAAATAATCTTGAGCGCGGTGTAAAACACCAATCAATCAATCTGTCTCACACAAGCCTTCCATCAATGCGCCCCGGGTTCGAATCAGACTCAGAACAAATAAAAATTGTCGATTTTGCCAGGTACTCGCCGAAGGTCGAGGGTTTCCTCCCCCACCAAACCTGGCAACACTGCCATAAAAGTGAACTAATCTTGAGTGCGACGTAAAATATCAACTAGTCACTACAAGGGCTTGTAACAAAACAATTCCCTTTTATATCGCATAATTTTTTCCAGTGACCTCATTAGTCTTCAGGTCTATTATAACCAATGAACTATAGAGTGGAATGGAGCTGACATTTAAAGTACAATGAGTGCCGCCATTATTATGAGATGACACACCTGATCTGACGTTTCGGAGAAAGCAAAAGAGAACGACATTACAAGCCCTGACACGATTACTGCTTTATTTACGTCATAACATGATGACAAATCACTCTTGTGATGTAAATTTCGACCGTTCATTTGTGATGTCATAAATTTGTAGAAAAACGAAATTTGCGTTTCGAGAGTCAACATCCCATAGTTATGACAGCGATTTTAGCGCGCCGATCCAATCTAACCTATCTGACGTCGCCATTCCACGTATATAGTTCATTGATTATAACATTTTAGACATAAGTATAATCTGTGAACATTGCAGCGGGTTTCTCTGTACGCGTCAGACATTTTTTGCTGATTGACCTCGCAGAACTCTGTACTATGTCCGATGTTCTATGTTTGAAATTATGTATGTGGTACAGTACGCACAGTTGTGTAGTTCACTGAAACTAACCCTTCTTCAATGGTGGGTAATTCTTTTGCTGGCGTAACGATTCAAAAGCTAACAAAGCTAACAGCTTTTTAACCGGTGACGAAATGAACCATAAAAATCCCACTGGTCAGCAGCAAGTGGTACGTCTGTTCAGGGCTTAAAGAAAAGTTGATTAAAATTCAATGGAAACATTTAGTACGAATAAAGCCTCCAATATCCTTGAAGCAAAACTTGTTAAAAGCCTCAATGCATTGTAGGTATTTTAAATCATTAACTCTAACATGTTTTTTTTTTTTTTTTCTTTCAGGGAAGTTTACTGCAGCCTCTCAAAGATTACTGTTATGTGTTCAGGAGGAGCACGAAGATTAGAATTAACACAACGCCAACTTCCTGAACCAGTAACGACAACTTTCTGACGGTAATCTTCCTGAAAAAATTGTACAAAACGTTGGAGAGTTGCCAGGTACTCACAGAAGGTCAGGAGTTTTTCTCTGACCAAAAAGCCTGGTTTCCTCGCCCACTAAACCTGTCAATGCTGCTATGTAAGTTAAGTCTTGAGTGCGGCGTAAAACATCAATCGTAATTTATGCAAGTAGTGCTATTGTCTAACACCTTCTCTTTCATAAACCTGTGATCTGAATATATCGCATGGTAAAGGATATCAAATTTAAGTTAGTTTTTGATTGACTTATATTGCTCAGTTGTCCTTCACCAACTCGTGCCTTAGGAGTTCAAGGGTTAATTTCATCAAATTTGTTTAACTGCAGGTATCTGACGAAGCCATAGCAATCTTTATAGTCTGCTAGGTAAATTTAGCTGTTTAAACGCCCTATGAAAAATCAATTTCACACTAACTTGTTTCCTGGGGCAAGTTGCACTTGCAAATAGGGGTATAAAGCTTAAGTCAGATTTGAACACGTAGTGTCCAAAGAAATTTAATTCACATATGACGTTGCCTAGTTCAGTCAGATGTAAGCTTCATACAGTTTTGAGCAACCAGCCCCTGTAGCCTGTTGTTCCAAAAGTATAGAACCAAGGCCTGTATTTATCGTCAAGTAAACTGAAAATAAAGTCATTTTCAAATCCTTTCACTTACACATTACATATTTTATGTATACCCTCTTTTAACACAACTAGAAACTTCACAAAGATTTTCCTTGTGTACCATATGTGTTTTAATGTCTATAAATAATTATACATTTTATGTATGTCGTAAAATATTCAATGCATTAAATCAAAATGGTGCTAACTTATTTATGAGCATTACTTATAAAGTCAGGAAGGAAAACATAGATCTAATATTTCTTACAATTTTCTTTGTCTTTTGTGCATTTTAAAAAATATCCATATGAAAAGTATTACTCTATCTACTGATATGTGGAAATAATGACTGGACACCAGTTAAGACATTTGCAGGTTTATCAAGGTTATTTAACATATATTTTAATTCGAAAGAAATCGGGCACACTGTCGGTTTGGACAGGGTTCCCTTTTATCAAGGTGTTGGTTTATGCAGGTTTCACTGTATATATTACGCTATTTTTCCAACTGCCTCACTGATTGTTCACCAATATAAGCTTTACCCTTGTTAATATTCAACTGTAATCTAAGGATTTTAACTTCTATAGTATGTGCTTTAAGTGTTTTTGTCTTGTAGATTTTATTTTGTTTTTGATATTTTGATGTACATGCTAATTTGTTTAACAATAGTTATTGCTATGGCATTATGATTTGTATATTTATTTGGTATTGATTTCTGTCTCTATAGGACAGGGCCCTGTTCTGGTAAACTGGTGTGAACATACGCATTTGCAACCATGCATAAGTTACTATAATTCTACATGCATTTACGACTAGCATAGGTTACGCCAGCTTAAAAGCACAAGCTCCTGGAGCTTTGTGACGTCACTGAAAAATTATGGGATTGTTGAGGGGGTCTCGTTTTGTTGTGACCTCTGCGACATACTTGACTTGACGACTGCACGCCTTCTTATCAGTACATAAATCATTGTTTCCGACATATTCCCCTTCTACTATCCCATTGACCTCATTAATCAATCAGTCTATTCACATCAACTTGGACAATTATTCAGTAGCATTTGGCGTCAACCAGGCACTCAAGATATTGAACTAATTTGGATGGTCTGTCTTAGCATTTATTTTACTTAAAGGATATCCCATAGACTGATCCAGAGACATTTTGATACCTGTATACAGGTATGGGTGCCCAAACTCACAAGCAAAAAATCTGCCCAAATTCTTAAAACCAACAGATTTTAATGTCAAAATAGCATTTAATGTTGAATTTTGGGCCAGAGATGTTGTTTTTGTCTTATTGTTGGAACATTTTGAACCGAAATGGTATGCCCAAATTTTCCCTGGAACAGTCCCTGATAATCCAAATTGTTCTTCTATAGCTTTGAAAAGGACGATTTGGTGCGCGTATTCTAGCTTACCACCTTTTGTCAAAGGTCTATAAACTCTTTCTGTTTGTTTCACATATATACGCAGTTGTACACTACCATCTTAATATTGCAAATGTTATATCTTTTTTACAAAGTCTCAAAGTGCCTTTTTTTAATTACAACTATTAAAACAGGGGCCTCGGTGGTCCAGTGGGAGTGATCGTCGCTGAATCCCACACAGACCTTCCATCGATGCGGCGTGGGTTCAAATCACACTCAGACCAAATGAAAATTGAAAAAAATTTTGAGTGGATTTTTCACTGGGTCGTCGTATGTGGAAGAGTTGCCAGGTACTCACCACAGGTCGGGGATTTTCTCCTGCCCGGTTTCCTCTCCCATTTTATCTGGCAACGCTGCCGTATATGTGAACTGATCTTGAGTGGGACGTAAAACATCAATCTATTAAAACACTTTGTGACGGGGTTACAGAATGGTACCTGTGCGTAGTAGCATAGCATGAGGCTCAGTGGATTTTTCACACAATCGCTGTATGTGCACGAGTCGCCAGGTACTCATCAAAGGTCAGGCAAAGAGCATGGTTTTCTCGCCCACTAAACCCCGACAACACTGCCATGTAAGGGAATATTCTTTAGTTTAGCTTCAAACATAAATCAATGAGGTGCCTTACGGCAATATGCTGTGACAAAAACATGCTTCGTCCAATCAGTGTTTAAGTACAGATCAAATGACTACATGTGATACTATACAATTAAAAATTGTGTGAAAACAAGAATGATGGCCGGGGACTGTCTTGCCACAAAGTCACCCATACCTTTTGTCAGATCAGGGTTAAAATTCCCTTAGTTGACGGTTCCCTTTATGCAGACAATGTTACTTAAAATGCGATAAATGCGGCATATAATTTCCAACAAGTCGGAGGTCACATTTGCCTTATATGTAAATTGTTGAAAACTTGTCAATGTCTTAATCTTACTATGTCCTCAACAGTTGTCGGATTTTTAGTCGGACACATGGTCAATGCCTTTAATAATCTTACTATGTCCTCAACAGTTGTCGGATTTTTAGTCGGACACATGGTCAATGCCTTTAATAATCTTACTATGTCCTCAACGGTTGTCGGATTTTTAGTCGAACACATGGTCAATGCCTTTAATAATCTTACTATGTCCTCAACGGTTGTCGGATTTTTAGTTGAACACATGGTTTTCTCACTCAATAAACTTGTCAACGCCACCACTACAGCATTTAAGACCAATAATTTCTCCTGTGGCAGTAATCACTTATCCCTTAATTAATACTGTCCTATTATGTTTAATATTTTTGCTCATTAAATACATGTATGTTTTAATAATTTCTGTGCATTTTTTTTCGTGTCAAGTATGAGATTTTAACGTTGTGTCAATTTATTGGCCCTTTTGCCCTATTATTAATAGTATTTTTGGAGATTTTGAGTGAAGCCCCAAACGGTAATCGAACCCTGGGCCCAGAGTGTGGCTTCTATCATCAGAACTAAATGCCAGCTATCTTATCCATTCAGCCAACCGGCCTACTGTTATACTCACTTTCTAAAAACACTGGCCAATTTAACTTTTAATTTATGGCTACCCTGCTCTGCTTTAATAAAACTTGCATTTGGACAAATTTATTATATTGTTATCTGCTTGAAAATTGTCATAAAATGACAAATGTATAAAATTGAGAATGTGTACACGTATGTGTTTAGTTTTGGGACCACAATTTTATAGTTATTCGATATCCTTATTGAAATTGGCGTACAGACCTGGGGGTGTTCCTGGCCCTTAATGACTCAAATATTTCCTTCAATTTGGTAGTTTCAGTTTGGCATAAATATACATGTTTTCTTTAAACCCTTTAAAAAAAATTTGTTGTATTACTAGTGTATTTTTTCTCTTTGTTATTCTCTTATTCTTATAGTGCTTTTAGTTTTATTATGGTCATGCAAAGGACTGCGTTGTCTTCATTTGAGAGATTTTAAAATAGATTGAATTTAAAATTAGAATTTAAATTAAACTTTGTCATTTAATGTGCTACAGAAGCTATTTAACTGTACAGTTATATCTGCACTCATGCTATTAAAAAGGAACGAAGATAAATTGACCTAGATCACATGTGAAATGGAATCAATCAATTAATCAAACGATTGACCTCCCCATGTAATATGGCCCTACCATAGAGGTCAGATATTCTGTTAAAGTTGTTTTATGATTTCATTGTCTATGATCACATTTCTTGTTGTTTCTCTATTTACACATTTTCTCTATTCTTAGTTTTTATCTGTACATACAATCCATTTTCATGTTAATATTCTCATTTTGTCAAATCTGTGCTATAACTTTTAAATTATCTGTTATTTCAACTCCTGTTGATTTTTATTTGTTATTTTCTGATCTGTCACAGCATAATCTCTTTAAGAAGTAGTGTCATGTAAACCATCTGTTTTATGAATCCTGTTAATGAATTTAAGGAATGATAATTATCACATTTTTAGCAAGACTGTAAATTTACAATGGGGTACCTCAATATTTTACCGTAATGGGTTGGTTGGGCGACTGTCACCCCCAGGCACACGGAGTACTTTCCCTTTAATCCACCCTCTGTTACTACAAATCATTGTGCCCACATGCTTACCTCCCCTTCGCTTCAGAACTAAGATTAACTTATGGGGTCATTGTATGTGCCTCAGCTTAACTATTTGGATATGTAGGCTTAGAATGGTAATTCAACAAGTTAAATCTGACTTGTTATCTCCATTTTGATATTTGCTGGTCGTCTGATGACATAATGAATATTAGATTATAAAACAAGGAGGTCTGTAAGACTTAATAGACAGGTTGCCAAGAATAGTTGTTACATCTGGGCACGATGCGGGGTTTTTTTTCTCACTAAAACTGGCACAATATTCTTGTGTGCAAAGTAAAAACCAAATCTTTTATTCCTGAATGTGGATATTTTATCCTAATATCAGAAAGCAGAAATTGACGACCATTTTTTCTCAATGTTCATATACCGGTATAAGTGGAAAAGCATTGAGAGCAAAATAAAAGATAAATCAATCAAATTGCAAATAAGTCCAATTTTCTGTTGGATTCTGTTTGCCATTGGATAGTAAGAAGCAACTAAAAGTTGATATTTCAAAATCATACCCTTTTCGTTAAAATATTGGTGTAACATCAAACAAAGTTTACGAGTTTGTTTTAATTGCTTTATTATGTTCTTGTTAAGAGAATAAAAGATGTTATCAATTATCAATCGCTCTAAAACAGGACACATGTCTCTGTAAAAGCATAATTTCCTTGTTCTATTTTTTATTTCAAAACTTTTATCAAATATGTTATATAGGTGTATCATAATTTTTTATTCCATGCATAATAGTCGTTTAGGTCATGACATTGTTATTGATTGTTTATGAATGTTCCCTTTTAAGTTCACTATTAAATCTGTTTATTATACCCACATAAAACTGCAGTTATTCTTAATCTCTCACGATTTAGAACATGTACACTTTATTGGAACCTTATAAACCCATCGCTGAAACATTGTTTTATTGAACGGACCTTGAACTAAAACTTTCAGTAGGTGCTGATGGATCACAACGGGATGTATGCGGTTTTGGTTGATTGATTGTTTGGTGTTTTACGCCGCGCTCAAGATTATTTCACTTATATGGCGGCGTTGCCAGTTTTATTGTTGGAGGAAATCGGGCTCAATGCCCGGAAGAAACCCACGACTTTCTGTTGGTAACTGGCAACCATCCCACATAGATCGAGTGAAAACCCAGTCAGAAAATTTTCCAATTTTTGGACTGAGTGGGATTCGAACCCGCGACCCATTGGTGGAAGGCTGTTCGGATTTAGCCGAGAAATCTTGGCTCTGCCGAATTTTTTTTTTCCGTGTTCGTCATAGCCAAGATCACTTCCATAGTAAAAAAGGGATATAAGTTAAGGAGAAACTTTCCCTTATGCAGTCATTATTTGTTTCGAAGTCCACTGGCTTTCAACCTGACGTAACCGCCATAGTAAAACATTTAAACGACCAGTTAAACTGTGCGTGGCGTCGTAGAAATACTTCAAGTTCAATCATATATCTTTAGTCACTTTACAGCGGCCTAAGTTTGACAAACTCCTTCTTCGTGGTCTATGCTATCGGAATGCAGTGGTAAATATTTTATTCTTTGCTTATTTGTTGTGAAATTTGCGCCGCCGATATTTTCGGCGGGTCTCCTTAACTTATATCCCTTTTTTACTATGGAAGTGATCTTGGCTATGACGAACACGGAAAAAAAAAATTCGGCAGAGCCAAGATTTCTCGGCTAGTTCGGATTGAGCGTCCAACGCTCTACCTACTGAGCCACGGAGGCCCCCAGGCGGTTTTGAAGTTGGAAAATGTTTGCAAAATGTCCCTTGTGGAGTTCTCTCCCTTTACTTTAGGCACCTTGTAAGGATAACGGCACTCATCTTTCTGCCTAGTGTTGAGGTAACAAACCCTAAACTTATTGAAGGTAATCTCTCTTGAGCCTGGTTGCCTCAGTCATAGTGATTGTCCCTTAGTCCGAGAAAGGCCTTCTATCGATCATGCCGCGCGGGTCTAATCGCACTCAGATCAAATTAAAATTTCTGAGTGGATTTTTCACTGGATCTGCTGTGTGTGTGGAAGGGTTAGCAGGTACTCACCGAAGGTCAGGGGTTTCCTCTCCCACTAAACCTGGCAACGCCACCATATAAGTGAAATAATCTTGAGTGGGGCGTGAAACATCAATCAAATTAAAATGTTCCCTTGAGGACTTCCCCAAAAACAACCGATTGAAATTCTTAGCATGATTGGCCACAGCAGATGAAATTTCGCCGACTTATAGCACCGTTCTATATTACATGCATATTTATCTGAAACCAAAGGAAATAACGTAACTTGTTGATGTTTGATATGTGACTTTATTGCATTATCACAAGTTCATGTATGGAAGTTAATTCAATCCACTGTATACACGTCTACAGCAACGATAACAAATAATATTAAATACATAACAAAATAAAACTATAGTAATGCTGATAATTGAATGTCACCACTAGAGAGCCGAACTGAAAATACCTTTATACTAAATTCATAGACGGTACCCTTCTAAAGATGAAATTTTAAAAGAAAGTAAAACAAGTTTATGTTCCATTGACTACGGTAGCCTATAGCGGTTATTCAGTTGTTTTGTTTACTTGACCACGTCTGACGGTCTGGGCTGGGTTGTTTAAAAGTGTATTAGACTTAATACCGGTCTAAATGACGTCGCGTAACAAAGAAATTCAATTGTTACGTTACAAAGTTATACTGGTATTAAGCCTAATACACTTTTGAACAACCGGCCCCTGGTCGATAGAGCATCTGCACTTAAACCTCGTGGTCAATAATTTTATCTTGTTTGTTTGACCCCAGATATACAGCCAACTCACTCTTTCCTAACATATGGTCATTTCGTCAAAGCATTCACATTAACTTCTCTAATGTATCAGCTCTCAGACGACTTAAGTTCTAAATTGGACTAGATATGCACACTTTAAAGAAAAGGAAGAAAAAGAAAAAAAACGACCAAACAAGATTGTTTCATTTTCGAATTATGAAAAAGGAGTAAAAAATTCGTGATATATGGAGATTTTTGGGAAATATGTCCTCCGAGATTCACCGAAAGTCCTACCACATTAAAATTGACAATACAGCAAGTGAAATAATCTTGAGTTCGATGTGAAATAATCAATAAATCGAACTGTACTCAATAAATGGTTGTACATGTTCAACGCTGTACACGGCTGGCGTTTGAACGTTGTCGAAGTCGCCTTACCTACGTTGCGTAATGTGCATTCGAGAAAGTTTTTGGGGACCTTTCCATCGATTTTCTTTTATCAGTATTATTGCAGAAATTAGAAAGAAAATTCCTAGAAGATATCTTGAAAGAAAATCTTCAGACGTCCTTTTGCAGAGGACACTACTGGGTGCAACATTGCTGCAAGGTGTCAAACCCCGTTAAGGTGATTGACCACTCGGAACTTCCTTCGGCTATCTTCGCTCGCCACCGGTCGGCTTTGACATTTGCAGTCCGAAAATCCCCGAGGATAGCCGAGTGGGTGATTGATTACACCTCGGGCGCCCTCTATTGTTGCAGAGGCAGGTTATTTCAACGCAATTTATTATCAGGTGATCCTCGCGAGTTTAAGTTTTATTGTTCAAGAAAATTGACCCTAAACGTTGATAGAAACTTGCTGGGAAATACAGGAACTTGCTCTTGTCCCGGCAGCATTGCATAACATTTTGGTACGGTTTTTTTTTCAGTGAGAGTTGTTCACACAGAACGAAAAGGGGTGTTCTGAAAAACTACTACACCAAAATATTTCACACGTCCGTGGCAAATGGTATCGCACAGATCAACATATTGCTGCACAAGTCGCCTCAGTAACTTAATGGTCCAAAACCGGCCTAAAATTGTGTTAGAAGAATGAACGGTTGTCTTGTAAATTTTGATCACAGCTACAAGTATATATGCTAGTGTCTACATGAAAACAAACTTGTTGCGTGTTGTTACATGCTACAAAAGGGGAGGCCAAAATAATTGAGTAAGCCAAACCGCAGAAAACATGCTTTTCGGAAGGTGTTTTCTCTTATGGCGGCAGCGAGTTTTCTATCATGCATGGAGGCTTTATTACACGAAGCCTTCACAGAAGCTCTTTTAAACCTATTTTTGCAAAATTCCCATTCAAGAATGCATCTGCTTAAACCCACATCACGAGTTACGTTAGGTGCACTTGAAAACTTGGACACAACAAAAAGCTTCACTCGAATGGAGAACGGAAACATGGTTCAACACTCTATACTATAGTTCTGAGATGTTTCATGCTGTTGCAGAGTGCGGTATATACGATGTAACAAATGTCATTCAACATAGTGTCGATGTAACACAAGTTTGTCTTGCACAGCGCGTTTCGTATTAAATGGACCGAACATAATCGAGGTCCGCGGGGTCAGGTGAAGTAGGCTTTGTCACCAATGATGGTACCGTCTATTCCTCAAACTATACTAGTAAAATCGAAATATTTCTTACACAGGGTACAGACGCTGAGATAGGAAGGGCTACACCTAAAATAACATTAGTATCGATAAAATATGTGCATAATTTCTATTTGATTCGATCCATATCTGACTCAGGGAGGCTCTACTTTGAAGTTTTAAGTAACACAGCGTGCGTTTAAATTGTGACCATAACCAAGCTACTAAAATACTAGTACGCCTAACTGATATACAACCCGTTAAAAAAAACTTATTTTTTTTTCATCGCTCGCCGAGTTATTTCCTGGTAACAGCATTCAAAATGGCGTCCAGTTTCTGATTAACTCCGTCCATCTTTTCTTCAAGGACACTAACTCTTTCTTTCACGTCATTTTGATCTTTCGCTAGATCTTCAACGACGTCATACACGTCATTTACAGCTTTGTGAATTTCCACGGAGCCGATAGAGCTCTCGGATATTTGAGATTTCGCTGACTTTGCCTCCCTCATCGTCTGGACGGCCTGCAGGAGCTTTCCATGACGATTAATCCAGAGTTTGTCGTTGTATACGCCTCGCCTACGTAGTTTCCACAAATAAATCACGTTTTTGATGACGTCAGACGCAGCATGCTTTCTCAGTTTGTCCAGCTGGACCCTGCTAGCGAAATTGTGGACATATCTTTCAAGTCTTGTTTGCTCCAGTTTTTGTCCCAATACGGCCACGAGCAGAGCTGTGGTACCAACACCTAACATTCCAGTGGTGACAGCAATCAACCTACCGCAATAACTGACCGGGTAAATATCTCCGTAACCAACGGTCAGAAATGTTATAGCGATCATCCACATAGAGTTGAGGAAGCTGGCATGCACTTGGTCAGCGTCGTAATACATTTCACAAGTACGCATTGCCCAGCTATTGACCAAAAAGACCAATAACATGATAGCAATGAGCATAGTCCCAGGGCTTGTAGACATCAGGGCTTTGAACACAAAAGAGGTGTCGATTTTCACTTTATTTAAGGCCCCGAGGCTCTGTGTTGAAGTATCCGTCAACATCCGACTGTGCATTACCATGAACTTTCCGACCAGATAAAGCCTCAACATCATTAAAATGGACAAGACTGCATCTATTGAGACCTCGTGGGGCGGACCTGACGGCGGTGTGTAAATCGTGGTGATATAGCCCGGGATGGGATGAATCGCACACACTACCACTTCCAACGTGATCTTAAAGTATGTGCTGCATCCTACCGCCAAGCGCCAGTCTTCTAACGCGTTATCCGTCATATACAGCTTAATGCCGCACACGTGATACCAACAGATCAACACTAGTAATATGACGGTAGATATTGTAATACACACCTTGACCATAATGGACGCAAAGGACGTTTTACTGTACACCCCTGCGTGATACAGTTCGTTGTCTATTATCATCAATACTATTCCCACCATTGCCATGGAAAATTTCAAATCCACGATTAAACGTCTTCGCTGGACTAACAGCTTTCTTTGGCTAAGGCGGTAACTTATGTTGTCATACTTGTTCAACGGCATAACAATATCAGTGCTACCCGAGGACCGGCTCAAACTATCTTCCTGGACATATCGAGAATATTTTCCGTTTCGCCTGTTGACAAGTGGCATTCCCGGGTCTTCAATGATGGTATTTCCGCCCATTCTGCCCTGGAAAAAGGGGAAAAAATTCCATCAGAATCAAGATAAAAGCAAAAATGTGCACAGGCATATACGAGTTCAAAGGTATCCCGTTTCGATTGATTGTCTGGTGTTTTCGCCGCAACGAAGAGTATTTCTCTTACGTGGCGGCATTGCAAGGTTTATAGGCCGAGGAAACCGGCCTGTCCTTTTTCAAAATCAGCACAGTACAACGAATTTCAAACATTGGCTGGGGCTTTTCTTATTTGATAGATGCAATTTGGGATGATGACATCAAAACTCTAAATTCTTATTATTGAAAAGCTCTCAAAAATATAATTTAGATATCACTGGTTATATTGGCAGCGATCGGATTCGTATATAGAATATAATAAACAAAATCGCACCCTGGGGGCTGTTTCTCAAAACATATAAGCCCCGGCGTAAGTCCAATGCAAGGCCTAACTGGCATGGCAACATATACCTTCAACATTACGTTATATGACCAGGCGCAAAGTTACGTCGGTGTTGAGAAACAGTCATCGCCCCCTCCAAACAGGTATTGCAGTAAAACCCATACCATATGTATTACAAACCATCACATGTAACAAATACAGCCTTGAAAACGGAAGGCAACATTGTGAACTAAAATTTGGTCCACAAGTCGAAATCACAAACAGCTTAACTTAAACGAGTGCCTATGTATCAATATAATAATAATAAAATCGTAGATTGAAATACTAAACATATCGGGCCCTGGTGGCAGTTGTGCACCAAAAGGTACTCTTAACACATGTAACCGATGTAGATATAACCGTAAATAAACGAATGGCGACATTGTAAATGCTAAATAAATATTTTTTATAGATTTTAAGGAATATCTATATGTTCAATACTTGCCCTTTTAAAACGGTGCTGCATAAGCACCATAAATGCCACTTTGTCCATTTTGGGGAAAATCACGCCATGTTATCAAAAAGAAAAAATGCCGATATGTGTTGGCTGCAGCTGTGAGCTACGTATAAAGATAAATGGGCCGAAGGAATCTACGCTCGCACTGCGCACAGATGAATAAAACATGAGATAAATTATATAATGAAGTCGTAATTAATAACAATTGAATTGATTTCCTTGCAGAAAATTGTGTATTGTTTGTTTGTCGATTTGTAATTGTTATCTTAAGGCTCCATTGTCAATGGAAAGCAGATGGCCGTGTTTTTTTTTTTCTTCTCTGGCTTAATGGCTGCCCGATAAAATAGTAGGCTTATATCGACAGTCACAGCTTTGCATTTTATCTATAAAAATGTTCCCACCAACCATTAAGTCATAGTCACAAATGGTCGTTTGAGCTAAAGGCCGCGCAAAGTGCATCTAATATAAAATCTAGCCCATATTTCTGAACCTTGTATCAATCGATTTGATTAGTCGGCTGAGTAAGCAAAACAAATAATTGTGACCGGATGGAAGGGCCGGATGCAGTGATCATCTAAACCACCATATAGCATACCCCCTTTAAACACAACTAGAAACTTGTCTCCATGGTTAAGAAGATTGTCCCTGTGCCCGTGTGTTTTAGTTTCTATAAATACAGCATAGCATGAATTCATTCTTATTTGTTGAAATGAAAAAAAAATATTGTCGATATTTGTGATATTGCTGTAAATCCCCCCTCGTAACTTCTGGGTTTTTTGTTACGGTTTTAACTAAAAAAATATAGTTAGTCTAAAAAAACGCTCCCCTTTTCTAATAAATACAGCAACGCTTTTTTATAATTTGAATAAACTGTACTGTGTCGAAAAATAACGACAGAAAACTATGATTGATTGATTGTTTGGTGTTTTACGCCGCGCTCAAGATTATTTCACTTATATGGCGGCGTTGCCAGTTTTATTGTGGGAGGAAACCCACGACCTTCCGCTGGTAACTGGCAACCATCCCACATAGGTCGTTAGAGTGAAAACCCAATTTTTGGACTGAGTGGGATACGATCCCGCGACCCATTGGAGGAAGGCTGTTCGGATTGAGCGTCCAACGCTTTACCTACTGAGCCACGGAGGCCCCCAGAAAACAATCAAGCAGTCAAACATTGTCTTTAATATAAATGCAAGCCAGTCAGTCAAAATCTCAACAAAAATGTATCAATGTACGTGTTTTTGGTTTCCGTATAGCTGTATACTCGTGTTTTGTTTCTGTTATATGCAGAATAACTCTAATTATTAATATGATAATTGGCCACCTAACATTGGGTGCTTCAACATGTATAAAAAAGCCTACCATTAAAATATTTAAAACCACAATGCCAAAATGTTTATTTCAATTCACTAACTTACCGCGCATATGGCAGCCACAGCGGCCATGTTTACTCGGCGTTCTACCATAAAACCAGCTTCTATATTCTTTCAGCCAGGTATAGCGTATACCTTCATATGCACGCTATCATATATAGATATGCTATATATATATTGACCCGGTGAAGGCTTAGCCATTATGGTAAATCTATATTTTCTAAACACTCCACATAAAATTTTCACTTAATGATTTAAAACGTAGGCTCGGGAAATGATTTTCCTAAGATATCCATGGAGCTTTTGAAATACACCTTTCTGATAGCATGCCGTGCTTATATCGTTTATCCCTAACGTTACACGTGGTTTTATATTTTTCAGTTTATTTTTGTTGTTATTTAGGTCGATCAATAATTCATATGGCATATTTAATAGCTTCCCACCCACGTGTTATTGAAACTATTGCTAAGTATACATAAAAATCAGGATAACGGCTTCGTAAAACAACAATATTTTTCATTGAGGCTAATGTCAATTTCTCTTTTGTAATTAGCGCAATTTGTCATTAATACGTTTCCATGTCCTTGACTTGGATTATGTTTCAAGGAATATGACTTTTCCATAACGTTAGATATTAACCGCAATCAACGGATGCACAATGGAAGAGCGCGCGTAAAATGTTATAAAAGTTCTATTATGAAATTGTCCTTGTGTTTCAAGGAATATGACTTCCATAACGCTTTCATAACCACAATCAAAGCCTGCAGTCAAAAAAAAAAATTAGACAATTTTCTGACTGGGTTTTCACTCGAACGAATAATTGGAAAATTTTTCTGACTGGGTTTTCACTCGAACGACCTATGTGGGATGGTTGCCAGCTACCACCGAAAGGTCGTGGGTTTCCTCCGGGTAGAGAGTCCGGTTTCCTCCCACAATAAAACTGGCAACGCCGCCATATAAGTGAAATAATCTTGAGCGTGGCGTAAAACACCAAACAATCAATAAATCAAAGTATGCACGATGGAAGACAGCGTGTAAAATGATATACCTAGGGGCCTATAACATTAAAAAAGTTCGACCTATGCCAATTTCTATCATGACATTGTCCTTGACTCAGGCTGTGTAACTTTTCAAGGAATATGACTTTTCCATAAGGCTAGATATTAACCGCAATCAAAGTATGTACGATGGAAGACAGCGCGTAAAATGTTATGACTATAACATTCAAAAAAGTTTCATTTAGGCATATGCCAATTTCTATCATGAAATTGTCCTTGACTTGGGTTATGTATATGACTTTTCCGTAAGGTTAGATATTAACCGCAATCAAAGCCTGCACAACGAATGATAACACGTATAGAATGTATCGCCATTTTACATTTCACCATGTTGCAAAATAAGGGATATGTTCAAACCGACAATTTTTTCCTTCCCATATTATGATTACCTTCCTTAAATTACTGTTAATTATGTCTTCTTTAGCGACAAACCAAGTCATTTTGGGGCTTTATTGCCGCCACAATATTTCATCTATGAATTTGTCCTAACGTTATCATTTTCCATGGTGAATAAAATTCAATTCAATTCGATGATAAACCTACAATAATAGGAAAGCAAAATATTCCTGATCGATTTTCAAATATACGTTTAGATTAACCTATATTTATAGGTTAACCCATGTTCTGAAATGAACCGTGTGAAATGACATTTTATTGTGATATTTAAAAAAAATCTACGAAACTGACCGTATGAATTGATATGTAGAATTTTAATATTTTTGATACCATTGCGAAATTGTACAAAAGGGTTTTTATAATTACTGAGGTCGACATAAGTAAAACAATGCTTTTATACACAATGTTGCGATCAGTGTAAAATCACATATTAAAGAAAAACATGTTTGGATACTTTGCGAAAAGACATTGTAAAATGTCACTGAAAGAAAACACATTTTACACGTTGTAGTATGAAATGAACAGCGTAAAATGTCAAAATCAGACAAAACAGTTTTTGTATGCGGTTATAATATGGCCAGTGTATTGTTTGAACTGATGCATTTTGTTGGGGCCTATTAAACGCAACTTTTTCAGATTGACTGATTGATGTTTTATGCTGCACTCAGGATTATTTCACTTATATGGCGGTGTTGCCAGGATTAGTGGGGAAGGAAACCGGGCTCATTGCCCGGAGGAAACCCCTGACCTTTGGTGAGTACCTGGCAACTCTTCCATATACGGCGACCGAGTGCAAAATCCACTCAAAATATTTTAATTTTTATTTGGTCTGAGCGTGATTCGAACCCGCGCCGCATCCATCGAAGGTCTGTGTGGGACTGAGGGACGATCACTCTAACCGACCGGACCACAGGCCATACATGCATTGGGCATCTGTGTAATTCTGGGGTTTGTTTTCTTCAATTTAAAATAAAAACACATTTAAAGGCTGAGTGAAAATGACGGCTTGTGTCCCAGTGCACCTCGCACCGCTTCTGGAACAGCTCGACCATTAAATAGGACGGGGAATGGCGTGGATATTGTTTTATGTCCTCAACGGGTCACTGGGCCAACTACATTGTTCCCTATCGACAATATATCACCGTGAATCGCAACAAACAGCTTCAGTTCAACAAACACTTAACTACTTAATTCATAAGCAGCATTGTCCCCAGTGAAAACAAAAATACCGCCACTAAAAGGTTCTGATATACGGCAGTCTGGGGATTTATTGATGGGGATGTACGGCCAACTCAAGATATTTCGCTTACATGCCATGGCGGCGTTGCTAGGTTAAATAATCGCGCGCTTTGTCCGGATGAAACCCCCGACCATCGGCGTGTAGCTTGCAACTCTTCCACACTGGGCGATCGAGCGAAAAGCCCACTCTTCCTTTTCGATCTGTTTCGCCTGAGTGTGATTCAAACCTGCGACTCCTCGGTGTTTGGTGAAATATATATATATCCCCAAGAACATGTCGCCTACTATAAAAACATTGCATTTGCGGATTTAGAATAAACGAAAGTGCTAATTTGTGTCGTGTATTGTCCCGTCACTGTTTTCTCCCTTGAGCTTTTCTTTTCGTCTTGCATGGTGCATATTACTTTGCGCTTGTAGGAAGACTTGTTAAGAGCTGTCGTGAAGCAGAGAGAAGATGGCCGCCAACACCATTTACACCTCGTCCAACGCTACGAATAAACACGTTTTAAAATGCTTTGTGTTTTCGTGGATTCAGTTTTAGGATAACCTTTACGAATGTCTCTTGGGAGAAAAGACAGAGTCCTCCATTAATTTCTAATAGACTAGTAATGCACACGATCGATTTTTGGCGTGTATGTCCGGGCTATGTGGGTATAACTAGGCCCGTCTACTTTTTACATTTGTACCTGTGTGTCTAACGTTCTTAATCCCTACGGGGCCTAAAAACACAAATTTGTAACTCAGAAGCCAAACTGGTTCACAACTAAGCACTTTTTAACGGATTTCAGTCACTGAATGATGTTATGCACATATGTTAGATAGCTGCCCTTATCCGAAATTGAAAACGGCTAACGTTCTATGTTTCACATTTTTATTTAAAACCCATATTTCGGAAATAAATGGATTGGATTTTTCGATGGTTTGGTAAAACAAAGTCTGATTCAGCCTCCCCCCCCCTACCCAAAAATAAGATGAACAAATTTTGACTAGCATTATATTGAATCAGCGTTAATGGGATGTTTACAACCGTCCGTTTCTTCTATATCATTTGGAAAATTTGTAGCAATCTACATGGAGTATAATTTGGACTATTCCTTATAAATATATGGCTTTATCCTGATGGGAACCGGATCCCGTTGTACAAAAAACGTATCATCCGACTCAAGTTACACGTCCCTTCAACAAGAAATATTATGATGTTGCATAGTTAGGTTGGAATTAACCGAAGTGCAAATTTAGTAATATAATAAAAATGGTGGCATAAGATGATCAGAGGATACGAACTACCGATAAATTTTAGATATGCGTCCCGATTATTTAAATACTGTCCTATCTCAAGTTCAGTTCGTTTTCACCGGCTATAGATATTCAATATATATATATTATCATACCAGAATTTATCGGTCTCACGTCTACACATTATATAGATCAACCAGATTTCTCAAAAAAATAAATATGTAAGCCTATGTGTATTTTTATTCTTAAATTAAAAAATTGATCCACAAAAGATATATTTTTTTTTCCTATCTGAGATAAATTTCATTATGTTCTGGACAAGAGTAATTAATTCAAGGCACTTTGAGTTTCAGTATTTCGGTTGTTAATACTGAACTATTATCAGAAATAATAACCAAAATATTGAAGACAACATGCTTAGCTCTGAATTAACAATTCTGTGGGAATTATGGCAAGTCTCTTGCAGAGAATGAACAAATAATCGAATCGGGGAAAAGTTCGGCAGCCACTGGAAGTGCTGTGACAATATAAAGCTATGCATATTTTATGACGTTTCTGAAAGCGGTCAATGCCTAATGTCTTTTTGACGTCACCGAGTGAGGACGAGACTCGTCCCCATGCCCAGGCTGTATTCGCGTATTATAAAGTAAAACATACAGCCAAAATATGTTTCATTACGGCAGAATTATATTGGTTGCATGATTGATATTTTACATTGCACTCAAGTTCATTTCACATATAAGGCGGCGTTCTAAGGTCTAGTGAGGGAGGAAACCGGGCAGTTTGTCCAGAGGAAACCCTCGACCTCCAGCGAGTACCTGGTAACTCTGCCATATATGGCGACCGAGTGAAAAACACACTCAGATTTTTTTTTCAATTTTATATGGTACGAGTGGGATTCGAACCTGCGAACATCGATAGAATGCCTGTGTCAGACTGATTTAGAAAATTGTTAGCTATCTTTTTTTCAAGATGTATAAATAAGGGGTCCCGGAAACAAACCACCTTTACAGAGTTTTATTGCAATACAATCTTTGTGTTTTTTATTTAAAGTACTACTTGTCTCATGAATTTTAAAGAAGTTGTTTCTAAATATAGTTTCTTTATGTCTTCAACACACACAGTTGTTGTCTAATAGGTAATAACATGTTCCGTTACCGCAACAGGAGCGGGATTTTTCATTGCTCAGTTGATAATTACATGCTCCGCGAGTTTTTATAATCTGAATTCTACAAGTTCACGAAATAGATTTTGAAATCCATGTGTTCAATATTTGTCAGGGTTTGTTGAATTCTGTTCCCCTGTAGTCATCCAGGCAATTGTTTCCAAAGAGAATGTTTCTCAAGTGAATGTCACCCAAGGGAAAATGTCGAAATCGAATGTCTCCCAAGCGAATGTCTCCCAAGGATAAGTCACCCAATTGAATGTCTCATAATCGAGTGTCTCCCAAGCAAGTGTCACCAAAGCGAATGTCTCATAAGCGATTGTCACCCAAGCAAGTGTCTCCTAAGCAAATGTCACCAAAGCGAGTGTCTCCCACGTGAATGTTTCTCAAGCAAACGTCTCAATAGTGAATGTCTCCCACGTGAATGTCAGCAAAGCGAATGTCTCAAAAGCGAATGCCTCTGAAGAGAATGTCACCAAAGCGAATGCCTACCAGGCAAATTTAGCTTCTATGGCGAATTGCACCCAAATGAGTGTCTCCCTAGCAAATATCTCCAAGCGAATGTCTCCAAAGCGAATGTCTTTAAAGCGAATGTCTCCAAAGCGAATGTCTCCAAAGCGAATGTCTCCAAAGCGAACGTCTTCCAAAAGACCATAAGTATATGTCGAAAGAAAATTAACATAGAAACATTCTGAATGCGCTAATTAAATTTAACCTGCAGGATAGCAGTTTGCCACTTACATAAAGATGCCAAGGAAATGTAGATAGATTTCCATCTTTGTTCATTGCATCTGTTCATGTCTAAAGCAATAATTTTGACATATTATGTCGGCATATTAGCAATCAAAAAATACCCTTTCAGAAAGCGCCCACACAAAGAATGTTAATCATGGAATAATTGAATTTGACTTTAAAACTTAAATAAAATATGTTCTATAAAATTATTCAGTTTAGTAGATAACAGGGAAAATGAAAGGAGGAAGAAAGAAAAAAGCAACATAGATGAATGAGATTGATCGCTATTTCCGTATTTTTTCAGCAGACTTTATACGCTCTATACAACATTATGATTGATTGTCTTTAGGCCCCTGTGTTGGTTACTCTAGATTATTTTTCAAAACAATATGAAAAGTTTTGTGTACCATGAAGCATATTTCAGACAAGAGACATTTAGACCTAGCTGTATATGTGATTTGGAAATGCTAGATTATAACATAACACTTACGAATTGACACCGGAAATATATCCACACAGGTAGAGAAGTCGACAAGTATCCTTAGTGAATTATAGCTTCACGAAGAAACTGGGTTGTCTTGAAAAATTCCTTCCGAACATGCCAGTTTCTTGAAACAAACGCCGGGCACATTATTTTTTTGGTAAAGTCGTCCCTGTTTCCACAAAACATGTAGGTGTGCTACCTCGCCGTCACATCATGCGATTTTTCGTTTATCCGGCCAACGAAGGTAATGGTTTATCTCCAGACAAACTGTTAATGTCGGTGTGGAGTCGGAGTGGTCTATTAGGGAAACCTTCCCTCGGCGTATAGGAGTGGGCAGCACAGAACCTAATCGATAATACTCGGAAATAGACCGACTTAAAAGAAAACCGACTTTGGCTAACACACATGCATGAATTCAATTGTCATGCCAACGTTAATTCACTGAGCAAAATGAGCCCAATTAATAAGGCGTACCACAATCGTCCACAGAAAGAACGCCGATTAGAGATATTATACGGCACTCCGCTACCTATTTGAAGTCCTAAAATACAAGGCAATAAATCGAAAACCTAGCCCAGTTCACGAAGGACAATTCCAAGCCCTCAGCAAAAGTTGGACAGCTGAAGGAGAAAATAACACACATATAGCGCAACTGCTGTTGTTGAAACGCTGTTTCCTTCGATCAGGTTTTGATAAAATGACGATATAGATATAAATCGCAACAAAAAAAAATATGATCAATTCCGTTTGACACATTTTGTATGCTGTTCACATTTTAAGCCTATACAAGACCTTGTACAATAAAGGGAACGTTTCTGAAAACATTTACGCCCAATGCAACGTACAATATTTAAAGCATACGTTGCCACGATAGCTAAAGTAGTACGAGCTGTAAAAACTCGCACTTTTCCCATATATTTTGATTATCAAGATAGTGATAGAGCTTGAGGTGAATCGCGAAAAAAAAAACCATAAATGATTGACGTTGGAATAGCCGAGAAATCTTGGCTCTGCCGAATTTTTTTTTTCCGTGTTCGTCATAGCCAAGATCACTTCCATAGTAAAAAAGGGATATAAGTTAAGAAGACCCGCCGAAAATATCGGCGGCGCAAATTTCACAACAAATAAGCAAAGAATAAAACATTTACCACTGCATTCCGATAGTATAGACCACGAAGAAGGAGTTTGTCAAACTTACGCCGCTGTAAAGTGGTAAACTTTCCCTTATGCAGTCAATATTTGTTTCGAAGTCCACTGGCTTTCAACCTGACGTAACCGCCATAGTAAAACATTTAAACGACCAGTTAAACTGTGCGTGGCGTCGTAGAAATACTTCAATCATATATCTTTAGTCACTTTACAGCGGCCTAAGTTTGACAAACTCCTTCTTCGTGGTCTATGCTATCGGAATGCAGTGGTAAATATTTTATTCTTTGCTTATTTGTTGTGAAATTCGCGCCGCCGATATTTTCGGCGGGTCTCCTTAATTTATATCCCTTTTTTACTATGGAAGTGATCTTGGCTATGACGAACACGGAAAAAAAAAATTCGGCAGAGCCAAGATTTCTCGGCTAACGTTGGAATAACGATAATCATTCTGTGACATGTTCGAACCGGAATAGTGTTTGAAAAGTGAACAGAATTTAAATATCCGGGACGAATTTGATTTTACCTACTTTTATGTACAAACCCCTACTTAGATAAACACGAGGTATATGTGAGGAACTGAAAAGTTTATTGTTTATACTTCTTAAGAAGAATAGCCGGTAGTTTCAACATTTTAGCCGCCATATTTAAAGGCACACTTGCCGCGAAAATCAGGAATCTTGTTTACATTAAAAAAGAAAGATCGTTTTCTGTATTTTTCCCAGACAATATAAGTTAGGAACTTTCTATTTTTACCAAAATTTAAAAGTTTGGACGTCACTTTGTATTTTTAATTTGAATTTGAAAATTTGAATTGTTAGGTACCCGGAACGTAAACAAACCAGACTGCCCCCTATTGGCGATTTTATGTTTCAGTCGAGTGAGTGAACTAACGGCACAGTGTAATTTTACGTAGGCCTATTTATCTGAGAAATACAGACTGACGATCGGTTAACAGCGACTGAAAAAGCCTGCTGATAATTGTTTGAGTGTAAACCACAGATTAAAAGGCCTGAAATGAGGGTAACCCAACACGAAAGTTGACCGACACTGATCGTTGTTGATGTAATCAGGCTTCGATTCTTCGTTTGTTTTTCACCCCATTTCTACATTCTAAAGCTAACTAGACATGTTTTATGTGTCCTATGTTTAAGTTTAGTGGTATTAGTCGTACTAAGCTCGTGTAAATTTGTTTTCTTAGCAAATTTAAACAGGCTACGGCGGCAAGTGGGCCTTTAAGTGAAACAATTTTTATCGCTGCGTTTTACATGAGCGATCAGTGAATTAATCTAGTACAACCACTGATGATAAGATCTCGCGACCTCTGACCCCTAGTTCGCTCGTAAAAGGCGAAATCGTAGTTTGCTCTTCTTGTTTCGTTGACCTTTAAAATAAGTAACCAATCCGTAATGAAGGATCAAATCTTTCAATGGCATTTAGAAGTTGAAAGGTTACCATAAGGGGAAGAATTACTTATGGATAGCAACTTCTTGGTTTATTGGGTGACGACGTTTCAATGTAGTTCTTACATCGTTATCAAAGTCAATGACAAACAATAATGATATAAGAACTACATGTCACCCAATAAACCAAGAAGTTGTTATCCATAAGTAACTCTTCACCTTATCGTAATGCAGGACCGCAAGTTTATTTCCCGCCAAAAAGTCCATACAGAGGGTTATTTAGGATCGTCCCTGTTGCTGTTGTCCTGACCGCCACAACAAACAGTCTAGATTACAGCGAAAATTCATAGATGTGTATGAAACCACCAATTAGGCCAATCCTCATAACGATAACAAAGAGGATAAAGGAATTAATCCCCTCCCCCCTCCTGCGAAAAAAAACAACAAACAAAAAGCTCAATATTCTGCGGACCACTGGAGCTATGGAAGTTACCAACGTTTATCAAGAAACCTCACCTTCATAAAAAAACCATGAGTAAAATATCACGTTTTAAGGATCTTTTTTTATGACCGATGTCAGAATGACATGTTCTCGGGAGTACACATTATAGTCAAGGTCAAACATGGCCGACGATTTTAAATTACAAGGTCAGAATGATATCTTTGGTTACATCTAATGTTTGATTATTACTGCTGCAATTAATGTAAACGTTCTGTTTTATTTGATGACACATATAGATAGTGTCATATGATGGGAATAGAGTCCTTCAACAAGTTTTAATTATCCATATAGGTAAATTGCGGCTAATGACGGACAACTTATAGCTGGTTGAGGAGCATGGACCCTCTGTTTCGGTGTCGACTTAATCACGGATAGACTGAGATTTAAACAGGCAAAATATGGAGAAGTTAACTAATTGCTAGCAGGAGATATCCAAACACATAATGGGTGAAAATTCGAAACCGTGAATTATAGATGAAAAAGAGCTCGATCGATAAACCGCAATTTTTAAACGTCGACCTGCTTTGCAAATGTGTAACTTTCGCCTTTCACTTGATTTTTTTTGCAACTAAAGCAGGATTAACGCGATACCAAGAGACAACTTCACGAGTCGATGTAGGTTTACTCTGATATTGTAACATTTCATAAGTCGGAAAATCAGAAAGGTTTATGGTGACATTCAAACTTTTTTAAAATTCGACATTTCGCCCGGGTCGGTTGTCAACATCGTGGGCTCGCCTTCTTTAGAATACAAACCTTGTCTTCATAATTAAGTTAACCTCGTATGCTGTTCTAATCAGAAAATATATAAAAAAGTAAAACGAGCAAATGGGCGATACGAGCTTCCATAGAGTTTACAAATCTCATTATGACATCTTGACATGCCCATATGTTAACACAGAAAGTGTTTGACTGAACGAACTACATTCAGGTCGATAAACACGCGAACAGCTGGTATGGTTTTCTGACGAAAGTAACTAAAACATACATTCCAATCTCCGGACAAAACTATCTTAATCCGTTTGAAAATCAGGGTAGATATAGAGGGTGATGTTGCACAGGGTAGATATAGAGGGCGATGTTGCACAGGGTAGATATAGAGGGCGATGTTGCACAAGGTAGATATAGAGGGCGATGTTGCACAGGGTAGATATAGAGGGCGATGTTGCACTCCGAGATATCAGTTTTTTTCTGTATCGCTGTATTTGGTGTGAGTTGACTTTTTGTTTTGTTATTGCTCCATGCTGCAATAAAGCATAGATTGTTTCGGTATCGTGTACTTAAAACTTTCGACTGATTCACAAAAGTGCCCCCCCCCCCCCCGGCCAACCAAAGATATGCAAATTAGACGCTTTTTATTAGCACCTAGTTTAAATTTATACTGTAAAAAATGTTTGTAGAACTACAAGAAAAACATATTCACACAGATGTAAATCTACAGCAAATTTTACTTGTCCTACGATTGCCGGCGAAGTTTGCTGTAAAATTACAACCATATTTTTTAGTCTCATGTTCGGTGTACAGAAGTTGGCTAACCTGTTAAGAAATGAATCTGCGTACCGGATATTTAAATTGTGTGAACAGTTTCTCTTCAATCTAGCCACAGGTTCGTTGAATGGCTTTTATTTCAACGTCAATCATTTAGTTGATTTAGTTTCTTCGCAATTGAAATTTATGAAAAGCTCGATTTAGAACAGTTCATAGATCTCTAAATCATTGAAAAACAACATCAGAGGAATGAATATTTACATGGAAATGAAACAAAATTAGGCTACCAATGACCATGATTCGTTTGAGGTATTTGGAAAGAGGGAATACACTACAAAAATAATAAATAAATAAATAAATAAAGGCGACAAAAATAAAAAAAAAACGCATCTTGGAAATTCCGAAATATGTCTCTCATTCATGCGAATGGACGAGCCAATAAGCTAAAACAACCAAACCAAAATATGTGAAAGAATTTTTTAACAGACTTTTTGAAATTCCAATACACTGATTGGTATACTGTTAGTAAGCTTTGTAGAGCAGATATAAACATAACGGCACTTTGTAATATATGGGATCTGAGAAATGAGGGATGAAAGAACTAGAATTGTCAAGGGAATATTGATCGATTGACGGAAATGCCAAGCGCACCTGGTATATATCCCCTACCATATGATGGAAATTTGAGGGGTCAGAGTTCACAGACGGAAACCATCGAGAGAGATTAGTTTGTGTTAAATCTCCTAGCACAACAGAGCTTTTTGTTGGGAACAGATCCGTTAGGTGAATTTATTGATTTTTGTTGGCATTATACAAATTGTGATGATGAATTACGTTACTGAAGTCGAGATGGTCATTATATTGAGTGAATAGCGACGGTGGGTTCGATGTATAAAGGCCTACGCAGTTTACTTTCAAGTAGACGTCTGCTGTAGACCTCTGGGTGCTGTTTCACAAAGCGGCGTAGATGTATTTTTTGCGTACCTTTCATACTAACGTATCTCTACAGTATGGGTTGCTATGACAGTTACGTGAAATCTTACGCTACGCCGCTTTGTGAAACAGGGTCCTGGTCTGTAATTTCCCTGATGATGATTGCATTGCATTGCCATTAACTTCATCAGATTTCCGAACTACTAAAAAACTTGGACTTTTTCATAAATTTCGATTTTTAAGAGAATTAGAGCGTTTGGGGGGAAAATCCTGAAAACTCAATGGATTGTTGCGAAAATAAAAAAAAAATATTTGATAGGCCAGTGACCCGTACGAACCGAAGCTGTCTGATATTGTCTGGTGCAAGTAATAGTCTCTCAGTCAGGCTTTCGACGTCCGTAGATAGGTCAAGGGTTCGAATCCCGCTCAGCCCAAAGACAAACATTATAAAGTCCGAATGGTATTTTTCCATCGATCGCCCAAGTGCTGGTAGAAGGTGGGTAGCTCCCCATGGGCATGGAATCCAATACCCCGCCCCAGATAAACCTCAATCTAGGGTAATAACCAATCGATATACAGTATTTCAATCCTATAAACATGCTAGGTCCATAACTGGGCCCAAAACATAACAAAGAAAATGAAAATTAAACTTCAGAATAAACTTAAAGTGGCATGAGCTGCCAAAATGCACACTTTTTTTCATAATTTCTGATCGTCACGACAGTAAGACGCCTTGAAGGCCATCGAAAAACTAAATGATTGACGTTGGAATGAGGAAAATCCATGCAGTGTGTGACCTATAGGACCCGAAAACGTGTTCGCAAGTAAACAAAATTTAAATAACCGGGATGATCATTCATTCATTCTAACCCATAGTTAGTTCAAAACAAGACTTTATCGTACATTCTCGAGGCTAGAAGCCCTAAAAAGCTTCTGAATTATACGTCTTGAGAAAAATAGAAAATGATTTCAAGATTCTGTTTTAACGTCAAAATATCAACATTTTGGCAGCCTATGTCCCTTTAATATCTAGGTTTCCATTGGAGCTTGCAAAGTTACCAATGGTCGCCCAAACCTCTTCTGGTTGTAACTAACGATCTTTGTTTTATTAGTGTTAACAATATATGTATACTTTTAAGGATCGTGATTATGGCCAGTCCGGTTTTCAGATGAACCGTAAATGTGAATTGGTTTCTCTGATATTTATAAAACAATTACCGAGGGTTTAAGTGGTGTGGAGAGCTGTCCAGGATACGTGATCGGTTCACGCACGGATGAAGAACAAGTCCACCTGGTCAGTTGAGCATTTTTTAACGGCAAAATATCTTTAGGTATTATGTACTGTCGTCAGCGAATAATAAATTATTATGGGATTTGATCTATGTGTATGTAATAAAAAAAACATGACAAATATAATAGCGGTCCAAAGATGGAACCTTGCTGTACACCGACAATTATATGGTTTACGTTTCGCTTTGTCTTTGATTATCCAAATAAACATAAAGTAATTAAGAATTTTTTGTCAACTCTCTTTTCGAAAGTTTCACTCTAATATTTAAAAATGCCAGACGGGTTCCAAAGCCTTAGATTTGACAAAAAAATATATATTCTCATCATCTGGTTTGGTTAAATGAAACTGTGCAGGTTTTTCACTTTCTTTTCCCATGATCCTATGGGGTTAGCCCGGATTATCGGTCTAACGGAGACTGGTATTATACGGCTGGTATATGTGTCAGTCGTCAACCTAATGATTTTAGGTTTAGTTTATTACAACAATTCATGATGGGTATAAAGACCTAAATGATATACCTCTTTTTAACACAATTAGAAACTTGTCTCCATGGTTATTTTAGACAAGAAGATTTTCTCTGTGCCCGTGTGTTTTAGTGTTCATAAATATATGTATAGATCTATGTTCACGGAGTGGGGCGAGTTCAGGCTATATCGATAAGTAAGTATATGGCTATTCTTGCTGGTTGTGGTGGAATGAAGAATTTTTTTTTTTTAAGAATTGTTGTAAATAGCTAAAAAAAAAACAAGTATTTAAATTGACTGAAGGACCCACCCCCCCCCCCCCCCCTCCCCTTAGGTCTAAATATGGTCGTGTCGAATGATAGATACATAGATTTCTGAACACTAAATCACAAGGGGACAGGGAAAATATTCTTGTCTAAAATAACCATGGAGACAAGTTTCTAGTTGTGTTAAAAGAGGGTATGTCATTAAGACCGTTACACCCAGTCATAGGTTGTTGTAATAAAGAAAACTCCAATGATATTTCATTCGGTATAAGACAGACACGAGTTTGGCCTCAGTAAAAAAATTCTGAAATACTTTGTTTTAAATTGAAAAAAATTGTACGAATCTTCAGCTATGGCAAGAAGTAGGCTAAAGTGAGATTAAACAAAATAAAGAGGCCAAAAAAAATTGACAAAACTTTGCAAGTGACATACGTATATATAGAAAGATATCAATATCGATAGCAAATCCTCAAGCAATAATATTTCAAAATAGCCAAAATTTAAATCAGACCCCCCCCCCCTCCCACCACCACACACACATAACCCCTAAGGAAAGTCTGAGCGTTTACGGATGTTAAATAAAAAATTAAAATCAGGAAACTCACCATGTCTTTAAGAGGGCCGTCTTTTAGCCCTTGTTTTGTCATCTTCCTTAACTGGATGTGTAATAAATATCACCACAGTATCATATTGGTAGAAAAAGTAATTTACGTTTGTTTTTGTTCTGTATAATATATCATTAACTCACTTTGACTACTTATTCACGGTAATGTTCATTGAAAGTTTGGAATCAGTAGAGCGGCACGGTGGACAAGAGAGGCTTCGCTAAACACAAATATCAACCCTCTCTAAATCATCATGCCCGTTGGAATTTATATTAAGCCAATTAAACCATCATCACGAACCTTTTAAAGTTAAAGAAATCATATACCGTGAAAGCGAATTTTAAAACCCGAGAGAAATTACTTTTTATAAATAATTTTTATAATAAACATTTCTTTTTTTTTCTTCTAAATTGATATGTGAATCGACGATCTTCAATGTGTTCAGTTGATTGATTGATTGATTGATTGATGTTTTACGTCGCAATCAAGCTTATTTCACTTGGCGACGTTGCCAAGTTTAGTGGGGGAGGAAACCGGGCCAATTGCCCGGAGGAAATCCCCGACCTTCGGCGAGTACCTGGCAACTCTTCCACGTGTTCAGTATTATAAGAGCTTATTTAGACATGCCTATTACTGCATTATTTAAGGCTAATATAACAAGTCGCATGTCTGTGGACAAGTTAAAAAAATATTTTGATACGAAACATATTTTCCATTAATTCATGAAATGTAACAAAGCACGTTTTACAAAGATCGAGTTCAAATTTCCAATTGAAATCGTTAAAATTTAAATTAACTTTTCCCATGTTTATTGTCCTAAAGATCATTTTGGCAGATCGACCTTATATTTTAATCCGAGATTGATTGAAGCTTTACGCCGCACTCAAGATTAGATCACTTATATGGCGGCGTTGCCATGCTTAGTGGGGGAGGAAACCGGGCTTTTTGATTGGACTGGATGAAAGTGGTAGGTCGACTTTCAGCGAAAAATGTACACTTAAAGATTTATGATCACTAAAACACACGGATACAGGGAAAATCTTCTTGTCTAAAATAACCATGGAGACAAGTTTCTAATTGTGTTAAAAAGAGGTATATCATTTAGACTTTTATACCCCATAAATTGTTGTAACAAACTACACTTAAAGAGTAATTAGTAGGATTTCTGTGGGACATTGTTTATTGTGTTTTGGATGGTTTCGGGTGAATACACAAAGATGAGTGAACCCTACTGATCTGTGAAACCTTCATTTATATCTATCTATCAGGAATTCAAAATCGTATGAAACGATCTATCAGGAGAAAGAAGTTCACCAGTAATCATCCCAAAACCTTTCGAATATATGTACGACAGTATACTGTGGATTTGCCTCCGACGCACGGTGGCCTTTTAAGCTAAATGGTTTTGATTGGTCTATAGTCAAACAGTCCACATGGCATCCCTTCCCTTCAACAGAGATATAATACAGCACTATCTTTAAAATGACGTGAGCTGCCAAAATTCACTTTTTTCCTAATTTCTCATCGTCACAATAGTAAGAGGCTTTGAAGGCCATCGGAAAACTAAATGATTGGCGTTGGAATAAGGAAAATCCATACAGTATGTGGCCTGTAAGAAACGCAAACGTGTTCGAAAAGTAAACAAAATTTAAATAACCATTCTAAACCAAAGTAAGTTCAAAACAATACTGTATCGTACATTTTTGAGACTAGAAGCACTAAAAAGCTTCTGAATTATACGCCTTGAGAAAAATAGCCAAAAATTTCAACATTCTGTTTTAACGTCAAAATATCAACATTTTGGCAGCTCATGCCACTTAAAAATGACGTGAGCTACCAAAATTCACCCTTTTTTCCGTAAAGTTTGATTTTTTTAAGATTTAGAAAGCTTCAAGTTTGTCGAAAAAATAAATGATTGACCGTAATCTGCGGTCTTTGCAAACCGAAATTGTATTAAAAAGGTAAGCAAATTTAAATAATTGGGGCGAACATTCATTTATTTTAGGCCCAAGTTAGTTGTCAAATTAAGACTAGCTCTAAAAACGTGTAATTTGTACTCATAACACTTTAACGTTTCCGAATAATCTTTCTTAATGGATTATTCAAAGATGCAGAATAACAAATAAATTGATAAGGCATCTCTTTTTTTAGTCGACAGTTTCATGGATGTAAATGTTAAAAAGAATTCTTCACGGTTTAAAATTATACTTCGTTGAAATTTGCTTACGGCAATTTTTAGTCCAGCTTATACAGACCAGCGGAGCGGCACATAGCACACTGGTTGTTAAGTGGTTCCCATCATCTTTTACTTTGTAAGTATTGTATGTTAATTGCAGAAGGTCACGTGTAAAAACGGTTTTATAAACGCATGCTTATTAAGGTCAACAGACATGGAGTGCTTATATACTTGTGTGAAAGTTATTTGCTTAGCTAAGTTTAACAATATCTGAATAAAAAATAAAATTGACATGCAAAAAAAAAATAATTGGTTTTCTTTATTTATGCCTGTACTTATGTATATTTATTCCGACGAAGTTATGTTGCTATGACAACCTCGGACAGACTGACAATTGAATTGTCCTGCATGGAATATTTTTAATAAATTCCTTAAAAAAAGTATCCGCAACAAAAGTTTTCAACGGAAACTAAAGGAATTTTAAGCGTCTATAGTCAAAAAATGTCCGATAAAGCGTACATTTTTGTATTGATATCTTATACGAATAAGTGTTTGATAAAGCGTACATTTTTTGTATTGATATCTTATACGAATAAGTGTTTGGTAAAACGTACATTTTTTGTATTGATATCTTATACGAATAAGTGTTTGGTAAAGCGTACATTTTTTGTATTGATATCTTATACGAATAAGTGTTTGATAAAGCGTACATTTTTTGTATTGATATCTTATACGAATGAATGTTTGATAAAGCGTACATTTTTTGTATTGATATCTTATACGAATAAGTGTTTGGTAAAGCGTACATTTTTTGTATTGATATCTTATACGAATAAGTGTTTGGTAAAGCGTACATTTTTTGTATTGATATCTTATACGAATGAATGTTTGATAAAGCGTACATTTTTTGTATTGATATCTTATACGAATAAGTGTTTGGTAAAGCGTACATTTTTTGTATTGATATATCATACGAATAAGTGTTTGATAAAGCGTAGATTTTTTGTATTGATAGAGGATTTTGTACCGAGCCACCGATATAGGCTTGGTTCCTCCTTGCTGGATACAAGTCGTATGCTTTTCATGGCAGTGTAACCGCCAAATATAAATCAACCAAATCAAACAAATTTCAACAGAAATACATAAACTAATGTGTCCAGGCTAAGTTAGGCATTCCTAAAACGTGGGCGTGTCGATGGCCATATCCGGATAAACGCTCAACTGTATGGCTCTGAAATACAACGTCGCTGTACACCCATTCGACGAAAACAAAGCCTTTAGAATCAGTAAGAAAATACCGAGGAAATGGTTCAGGATATTAGAAAGTATTCTCGTTGTGCTCTCCGAAACTGCTTGGGAAAGATCAGCCGCATTACCTGATACGATTGATTGATTGATTGTTTGGTGTTTTACGCCGCGCTCAAGATTATTTCACTTATATGGCGGCGTTGTCAGTTTTATTGTGGGAGGAAATCGGGCTCTATGCCCAGAGGAAACCCACGACCTTCCGCTGGTAACTGGCAACCTACCTGATACGAAGCAAAATGGCTCGCCCTCTTCCAAGTTCGAAACAAACAGCGATTAATATCTTCGAGTTTATACTCATTGAATAATGTTTGACAAATTCAGAGTCAGAGTGACAGTCTTGACGATCTGATTTCATCAATATATCTTAATTTTGACAGCTAATGTCACTTTTCTTTTCTATTTGCCAATTATTTCGCTTAGCGCAATCAACAAACATTAATTGCTCCACTTGGAAGTAAAAACACATTTTTGACGACCTAAAATACTTTCAAACCATTAGCATCTCCTTTAGGTCCCCTAACGAATGTTTTAGTGCCGTGTAAAAGCTTTTCACTAATTGGAAATACAATATGATGTATTTATTGTTTTGTATTAACGCCGCGCTCAAGATTATTTCACTTATATGGCGGCGTTGCCAGTTTTATTGTGGGAGGAACCCGGGCTCTATTCCCGGAGGAAACCCACGACCTTCCGGTGGTAACTGGCAACTATCCCACCAATACGATGTAAACAAACAAAATGGAATGACACAAGATATAAAGAAAAAGTAGTCATTCATAACTGGGCTTTAATTTTTGAGTCAATTAAAATCATTCATACATAACCAAAACCTTTCTCAAAAAAATTATTCCGTTTATGGCACACGTGTTTAGTTTCTGCTAACATGTAGGCTTTATATACACACGTAATGTTGAAAATATCAGGTTTATAAAATTTGGTCCATGGTATGTAATTGTGTGTGTAATTGCAGAACGTTTTCCAAAATTGACAAAAGTTTTGAAGTTTAAACATGTTTTCAAACACAAATGTACGGGGCTTTATAAATTAGGGTTGAAACTTTGATGAGTTGTTTAGTTGCAATGAAAAGATCTATATATTAACTACAATAACTATTTTTTTTATTACCAGAGCGATGGTGCAAAACTCAAAGACGATTACAAATGGGGCATTTCGTTATGTAGATTTGTATGCATGCTATACCTCCTGCTTGTCAGAACACAGTCTATAGACAGCAGGAGTTTTCTATGCATTGATTGATTGAGTGACGGACAACATTCAACAGAATGGAGCAGCCGAAGAGTCCTAGGAGGGATAAAATAGCACATGTATGGTGGCCCATCGTTGCCAAGTACAATTTTCTTTATAATTTTATGAAATAAAATAAAAATTTAAAAATAAAACAAAAATGAAATTGAAAAGGGAAATTGAAAAAGAAATGGAAATAAAACAAACAAAAAAGAATCAAAAGCAAAATGAAAAATAAAATGAAAAGCAAAATGAAAAACAAAATGAAAAACAAGATGAAAATCAAAATGAAAAACAAAATGAAAAGCATAATGAAAAACAAAATGAAAATCAAAATGAAAAACAAAATCAAAATCAAAATGAAAAACAAAATCAAATGAAAAACAAAATGAAAATGAAATTGAAAATCAAAATGAAAAGCAAAATGAAAAAAAAAATGAAAAAAAAAATTAAATGCAAAATGAAAAACAAAAATCGTGTGGCCCATCGCTGCCAAAATGAAAAACAAAATTCTTGTGGCCCATCGCTGCCACTTTTTGTACTAGTTTTAGTTTTTAATTTTCCTTTTATTTCATAAAATTATAAAGAAAAATGTACTTGGCAACGATGGGCCACCATACACATGAAATTGATCTGCACTTAAAAGTATAGGACGTACAGATATGTGTGTCGCTACAACGGGCTTCATAAAGCGGTCACTTCAAACAAGATGGGGCCTCGATGGCTCCGTCGGTTGAAGTGATAGTCCCTCAGTCCGACAAAGGTCTCATATCGATGTGGCGCGAGTTCGAATCCCACTCAGATCAAGTAAACTTGATAAAAATTTCTGAGTGGATGTGAGAGAGTTGCCAGGTCAGGGTTTTCCTCTGGGCAATGAGCCCGGTTTCCTCTCGCACTAAACCTGGCAACGCCGCCATAAAATTTGAATAATCTGCGGCGTAAAACATCAATCAATCAACCAATGAATCAAGATACCTCTTTCATCCCATAATTTCTTTTCCATTGACGTGATTAAGCTTTCGGTCTAGCGCCAAATAAGCGAGAAAACATTCTCATATTTGCATTTCAAAAACAATATATTAATAAAAACATTTAAGTGGCATAAGCTGCCAAAATGTTGATATTTTGACGTTAAAACAGAATGTTGAAATTATTTTCTATTTTTCTCAAGTTCTAGTTTCGAGAATGTACGATAAAGTATTGTTTTGAACTAACTATGGCTTAGAATGAATGAATGGTCGTCCCGGTTATTCAAATTTTGTTTACGTTTCGAACACGTTTTCGGTTCGTACAGGCCATATACTGTATGGATTTTCCTCATTCCAACGCCAATCATTTAGTTTTACGATAGCCTTCAAAGCCTGTAACTTTCGAGACGATCAGAAATTATGAAAAAAATTTGAATTTTGGCAGCTCATGCCACTTTAATCAGATACCCCCCCCCCTCCCCCGTTTCGAACACAAACTTCAGAAATACATCGATCATTAGACTAAAACTGTGTAAAGCCCTTGTAAACTTGGACGGCAACAGATGGGAGAATTGTCGAGCCAAAAATCAATAATCCCGGCTTCCCTTGTCGTTAGATTTGAGTTAAAGAAAGCTCTGTGTTAAGTATGTTGTGGGTGAAACCATCTGCTCTCCGATACATACAATGGACATACATTTGTCTACCCACTATAGATCCTGCTCAAGTGCTCAGCATTGTTTTTGTAAAACAATTTAAAAAACAAGGGTCGGATTTTTTTTTCAAAGTTCGACAGCTATATATATCTATAAGTGAAGTTTTTATTCAATTTCCAGTGTACGATATAGATTTACATAATGTTTTTTATTATTGTTGGGTCCGATTAAAAACAAAAAAAATAAAAAGGTGAATTGCATGGTGCCCCAATAGTAAAATTGGAATTCGAACCTTACCAACTCTTTTACCTATATAACAATATGCAGTTATTGATTTCGTCTTAAGGTGTGAATGCTCTATAAGGTTGAAATATACTTCGATCTTCTATAGATGCCGATATCAGCAAAACATATTGATTGATTTCTTACGGTTTAATGTCCCACTCAGCAAATATCTATACGATTATATCGTGACGAAATTCAATCAGCACCCAAAAGGTCCCTCCCACATTCGTATGGCAGCCCACGATCTACCCCTTCCATAAGTTTTGAAATCAAGCACGTTATGTACCTTATGTCTACCCTAATTGTTAAGTCGTTCTTGATTCATGCAATTACAGAAGCCTTGATGCTACGTCGTGACCAAACACCACACGGCCAAGAATTTATTATTTGCCGGTCAGAAATACCTTGATGCTAGATACTTCGGGCAGGTTAACCCCCAGGTTAAAAAGCACAAAAAACTACCTTTTTTCAAATGGTTCCCTGTGCTCTATATATCGACAATACCAGTGAACTATGGTCATGAATGGCACAAGAGAAAAATTGCACCAACGTATAAAGCAATCTGAAGTATGACTGATCCTACTGCTTTATGTTGATTGATTGATTGATTGTTTTGTGTTTTACGCCGCGCTCAAGATTATTTCACTCATCTGGCGCCGTTGCCAGTTTTATTGTGGGAGGAAACCGGGCTCGTTGCTCGGAGGAAACCCACGACCTTCCGGTGGTAACTTGCAACCATAGGTCGCTCAAGTAAAAACCCAGTCAGAAAATTTTCCATTTTTTTTTGACTGAGTGGGATTTGAACCCGCGACCCATTGATGGAAGGCTGTTCGGATTGACCGTCCAACGCTCTACCTACTGAGCCACGGAGGCTCCGCTTTATGTTGAGATATCGATCGTTACATTATTTACCGCCATTTTGTCCCCGTCCGAGAGTTCGCGAGCTACTTTCGCAAAATATAAACAAAACACATGACACAGATTCACAGCTTGAATATATTAACGAAAGTTCCTTACTTATTCTGTCTGGGAAAGATACAGAAAATTTATGTTTTATGTAACCAGTTTTCCGTATTATAACGACGAGCGTGCCTTCAACACTGCACTCGAGGTTATTACACCTATATTGCGGCGTTGCTAGGTTTAATGGGGTAGGAAATCGGGTTCTTTGTCCCGAGGAAACTCCAGACCTGCGGCGAGTACCTGGCGACTCTTTCACATATAGAGCGATCAAGTAACTGCTACTTTTCCTCAGACTGAGTGGGGTATGAACCCGCGACCTATCGATGGAAGGCTGCTGTCGACTGAGAGACTCTCGCTCCAACGACGGAGCCACCGAGGCCCCTTCAAGATATGACGTGTTTTAGACGAGAAGATTTTCCCTGTGTCCGTGTATATATATAGAAATCATAAAATAACCACAAAATTACAAAAAATAATATAATGCGGAAAGGATGAATTTATATATAGGAGACAATTCATCTTAGGCCTACATAATTGTTTTTCATTTCGCTTTATCTATACAATATTTCTATTTCAAAAGAAGATGTATTTCCAGCTTGAACAGAAGTAATACCACGCACAGCTGTAAGATTTTTAATTAAGATTAGAATAGATTTTAGGATAAGATATTGAATTAGGATATCGCAGCCGTCAAAGTGTTTATTATTCGCGGGTGACGGAAATTGATTCGTTGCAGTTTTGCATAATTAAGAAAGTCTGAAACATGGTGCATATATACACCGATTACTGTAAAAATGAGACATTTTTGCACATATTTGCGGTCCTGAAGGTACACTTGGCTATTTTAACATGGTGGCGTTTTGGGGAAAATCGTGGTGAAATATGTAGGTGTGGAGGTAATTTCTGATTCAGTGTTGTAAATTAAGCCAAATCTTACAACTGAACAAAACCTGCTAATTCCTAGACAAGTGAACAAAACCTAATTCCTAAACAAGTGAACAAAACCTGGTAATTCCTAAACGAGTGAACAAAACGAACCATTTCAGCTAGAGATTGGCGTAGCTGTTTATCTGAGAAATTCGGCAAACGGCATTCGTCATTATCATTGTGGAGATTTCGTAGTTTAGATGCTGCATATAGTCGCAAGATGTAAACACGATGTAAGGGTACGCAGAGAAATAAAAAGCTTACAGTAATTTGATTGATTGATTGATGTTTTATGTCCCACTCAATGTTAATTGTTGACAAAGGGTGTATATATCTATGGCGCGGTTGCCAGGTCTGCGGGTAGAAGAGGGACTTTCTTGGTCCGGAGGACCCCCGCCGCCTCTAGGTCTCGTGATCATACCCGTTAGCCCATACTGTGATAAAGTAAATATGTAAGCAATACTTAATCTTCTGATATCTGGAGAATCAGATAAACGGTTGATTTCACCATACTATACAGGATGATATTTTACAGTTTTTCACAATGAAAGACACGATGTTAAGAACGCGGCTGAAACTTATCAATCGAAAGAATTCGCAAAGAAACGAAAACTATCCGTAAAGAGGACTGTTTAATAATAGTCTATATATGACTGTTGGCTTCGAGCAAGAAGTAATAAAATTGAATTTTTTTAAAAACTGTAGTATTGCATCATACTGTAATGCAAGCTTTAACAAACGTTGGAAGAATTCGCAAAAGAAATGAGAAGTTCCAGCAAGTGGGGACTACTTATCGCATAACCTTTCAGTGGAGATTCTCTCAAAATTTTATTAAATGTAATGTTACCAAATTCCATTGAAAAGCATTAATATACGTGCATAAAGTTAGACAATCTTTTACAATAGGGTAAGATCGTTGATAAAAAGATTTAAGCGAAGTGATGAAAATTTTAAGAAATTTGGGTGAATCTTTAAAGCTTACCTTTTTGTCTCCATTTGCATCGTCCGCCATTCTTGATGAGCAGCGTTCCTTTAGAACCTCCTCGTAGGAAGAAACATTACAAACTTATTAATAACCAAAGGTTAAGTCCTGTTCGTGTCAAACATATATATGAACGTGACGGTAAGTTCTACTCTCCTTTAACCCCCTGGATCGATAACTAATCGATAATCATGATTGATTCCTGTGTACTTAAGTACTGTGATTGTGTGGGGGCGATACATGCAGTAAATCGCTGTATTTATACAATGTGTATATTTATTTTTGAACACTCAAACACACGGGCTCAGGGAAAATCTTCTTGTCTAAAATAACCACGGAGACAACTTTCTTGTGTTCATTTTGTATATGATGTCTTACATCGATGATATCGCCTTTGAAGTTATCGTTCAACATAAAGGCTCCAAATTTAAAATGCATTGATAAGAAAATTTCGATGGGCTATGTGTTGTATTAGCAAAACATTAACATTAAAATTATCAACAAGGCTCCAAATTGTATTGAATTCATCCATAATCTAAAGTGATATTTAAAGGGCGGAATAATGTATTCAACCCAACTTTAAAATCGGTTCAACACCGGAAAAAGTCGGATTAAGATGAATGGGAAAATGTTCGGCAGTCTTTCGGTCGGCATTGACATGTCTCGGACAGTCACCGTATTTTTCGGCTGAATGTAAATGGTGACAAAAAAATATTTCACCACAGACGAAAATAAAAATAATTGTAAATGAATCAAACGCAAAAACCGTCAATAAATAATTTGTTGTAAGAAATGTTTGAAACTCTCTTTAAACGTGGGTTCCATAGTAATGATAAAAAATTAAGACATCACCATGCACGTAGTAAGTTGTTATGAACAACACGAGCTTTCGACACCTACATGTATACATACACTTGCCGAAGACACCGGTATAGGTGTCGAAAGCTCGTGTTGTGATGTCTTAATTTTTTATCATTAAATAATTTGTTTATATATTATTAAGCCCAGTTAACCATACCTTAGTTAACACAAACGGAGACAGACGCACTTTCGGTACATATCTGGATTCCTCCAATGGTTCAGTCAGTTAAAGGTCATAACGGTTGAAAGATAACAGACAGAGTGTTTCGGGTGCTTTCGTTATAACGGTGACACTTTTGTAGGGCTTCCAATAAAATATGGAAATTGTTCGTTTCAAGGCTACGTCTTGGTCGCCACATTGATAATGACCTGCAGTCTGCCAGAGGTTATTTCACAAAAGTAAACCTCAAAGTTTTGTTATCTTGTTGGCATGCATAATTTGGTTCAACATTGTTTATACGCGGTGTTCATTTAGAACAAACAGTATTTGGCTTTTTAATATCAAAATGCGATAATGCATATTCAGAATCGAGATAGAAAAACGCAAAAAAGGTTCTGTCCATGTAGTTTAAAGTGGCAAGAGCTGCCAAAGTTTGCACGTTTTTACAATCTCTGATCGTCATGACAGTAGCAGGCTCTGAAGGTCATCGCAAAACTAAATGATTGGCTTTGGAATGAGGAAAATCTATACAGTTTGTGGCCTATACAAACCGAAATAGGTTTGAAAAGTAAACAAAGTTTAAATAACCGGGACGACCATTCAATCATTCTAAGCCTAAGTTAGTTCAATACTTTATCGAACATTCTCGCGACTAGAAGCATTATAAGGCTTCTGAACTATACGTCTTGAGAAAAATAGGCAATGATTTCTGTTTTAACGGCAAAATATCAACATTGTGGCAGCAGCTCAGGCCACTTCAATATATCAATGCATGGCATGGCAGAAGTGAAGCTTTCAAAGTTAGTAAATTGCCACATCATTGTAGGTCATTTACTACTTCAGTAATTACAATATATGTGTAATGTGTCAACAAATTGCTTACAGCTGGTCAGTATACTATAGACCAACGGCAATATTTTACCATTTACTGCGGGGTGCCACAGGGATACATACTTGGTCCCATTCTTTTCTTCATTAATATATACGCTTTATTGATATTTTCATTCAATTTGCTGCAATTAATACTGTTGACTGATTATAGGTTTGTTTTCTCACTCAATCCGATCGATTCAATTAACACAATCTGTGGGCTGCACTGGCAACAATAGCTTTATTTAACCAGTTCACACACTATATTATAAAGACCGCGCCGTATGTGGAAGAGTTGTCAGATGCTCGCCGAAGGTTGGGGGTTTCCTCCACTAAACCTGGCAACGCTGTCGTATAAGTAAAATAATATCCAGTGTGGCGTAATACATCATTCAATAAATCAATCAATATTAAGACCGAACCCTGATAGTTAAATACCGCCCAAGGTCTCTATATATTACCCGTAAAATACATCGCCATTGCTTCTAAATAATACATCACTAGACCACGTAAATCAGCTTAAATTGCTGGGTAATGTTTTCAACGACTATTATAACCTTGTTTTTTGTGCTGGTTGTAGGATATGAGATTGAGTTCATAGCCTTGTAGTTTGCTGGTTGTGAGATGGAGTTTATGGTTGTTTTGTTCGTTGTTTGTTACATAGTTTTGTCTGTCCCGGAGGGGTGGGGGGGGGGGGGGGGGTGGAGAAAGCAAAATTTATGGGGTTCAATCTCAGTCCACCGATGTTCTTGCCATAGTTAAGATGCGTAACCATTGTCAATGTGTTACAAAAGGAATCCAAAAATTCTACTGACCAAGGCTAAGCTCTTGTCAGTCGTCAACCTAACGAAATGTCATAGGTTTGGTTTGTTACAACAATTTATGGGGTGTAAAGGTCTAAATGGTATCTTTTTTTAACACAATTAGAAACTTGTCTCCATGGTTATTTTAGACAAGAAGATTTTCCCTGTGCCCGTGTGTTTTAGTGATCATAAATATATTTGGAATAGTCTTATCCTTCATACACACTTTGAATTATTTCATGAAACATGCATGGTTAATATGTAAGCCCGATATAGGTTTACAGAGAATGTACATTCCGATAATATAATATTTTGAAGGTAAAATATAACTAAAAGGCAGTTCTAATTGGCTGAGAAAGGATTGTACTTTTCCTCTCTTTGAAGCGCATGATCCGATCTTATATGTGATGGTCGTATATAAGATCATCCCTTGAAGGACAGGATCAGGAGTGATCTGGTTCGTCTTGAAGGGGCGGATCTGAGTTGTATCGTGTCTACACAGGGGCTCGTTTCACAAAGCAGTAGCATCGCAAACCAAGCCTAGTTGCCACTGGATACCACAGTGAAGAGATATGCCATGGCAACTGCGATTGATCACACTTTGCGACGGCTTCGTGAAACGGCCCCAGACTGGTTCAAATCCCACTCCAGACCATATCAAAATTGACAAATTTCTGAATGGATTTTTCAGTTGACCGCCGTATGTAGACAAGTTGTCAGGTACTCACCGAAGTTCAGGGGTTTCCTCAGAACAGAGAGCTTGGTTTCCTCCCCAACTCGACCGGCCAAAACCACCTCATAAGTGAAATCATCTTAATAAAATATCAATCATTCTAGGTTGTACTTAACTGCAGCCTTGGCTATTTGTGGCCTTAAGGATAATACTAAACAAATAATAATTAAAAAAACAACAATCTTATCGCCATCGACTAAATTAAGCAATGTGGGTAAATGTAAAAAATCAGGGAGAAAACCTGTGCTCGCTGCCCATATAATACCCTAGACTTTTCTTTAAGCTGAGTGAGATTCGAACCTGCGACATATCCATTGAGAGTATCGGTCTGCCAACCACAGAGGCCCCTTGCGCAAATGGACCCTGGCATGGATTGATTGATTGGCGTTTATCGCCGCACACAAGATCATTTCTCTTATATGGCGACGTTGCCAGTTTCAGTGGAGGGGGGGGGGGGTCTTTGCCAGGAGGAAACCCCCGACTTTCGGCGAGTACCTGGTAACTCTTCGTGCACATATGGGTTAGTTTGGGAATTTTTTTCTGGTAACTCTTCGTGCACATATCGGTTAGTTTTGGAATTTTTCTCACGTCAATAAAGCAAAAGACATAAATAATTTATACAGGAAAATCAATTCTCTTCTGCTTTGGTAAAGATAAAATCCCTGATTTCGGAGACTGATAATGGTATAATAAACCAAAATATCAGCGAAATTCAGAATCCTTAAGCTTTCTTTCTTATGGGCTCTGATCTTGTATGCTAAAATATTCAGCGATAATTGCCGTAAGAAAAAATCCTACAACACAAAGCACTATGCAGTGAATAGCGATAAGAGCCTGTGTTTGCAGATCAAACCATCTGTTACTGTTGCTTGATTAATACATTTCAAATAAACGCAATAACTTTAGTTTGTCTCAGTGAGATTACACAGTATCGATTTCCTATTAGTTAGCATTAAACGAAGCACGCGAAGTCCTTATTCAAGGTTGAACAAAGATCGAGAGCCATCGAATAAAATTAGGGTTGAACAAGTACAGTGAAGAGAACTAGGCCTGCTAACTAGAGTGGTGGATGTTTTACGCCGACGCACTCAAGATTATTTCACTTATACGTCTGTGTTGCCAGGTTTAGTGGGAGGAAGCCTGGTTCTTTTCCCTGAGGACACCCCCGACTTGCGGAGAGAACCTGTCAACTCTTCCACATACAGCGATCGATCGGAAAATCCACTCAGAAATGTTTCAGTTTTATTTGGTCTGAGTGGGATACAAGCCCGAGCCGCATCGAGGGGTGGCCTGTGCCGGACTGAGGGAAAATCAGTCTGACCAAATGAGCCCCCAACTAAATAGAAGTGTCTGAGTGCGGAACTATTGGTGTTACACCGTGGGTGCGTCCAGCCTTTTCAGATTTATTTGGGTTAAGATTGATTGAATGATGTTTTACGCTGCACTCAAGATTATTTAACTCATATGGCGGCGTTGTCAGGTTTAGTGCGAGAGGGGCAGGTTCTTTGTCCGGCGGACACCCCCGACCTTCAGAGAGTACCTGGCATCTCCTCCGCGTACTGCAATCGTACTATTCTTTTTTCAAATTAAAAAAAAAGGCTGGGTGGCTGTTTTGGTCGCCAAAAATATTGAGACTAATTTAATTTTGCTACGCGACACACCGTCTACCCGTAAGCTACATATATCAGAAGAAAAAAAATTCAGGCAATAGGTTTTAAGTTATTGAGCGGACACGAATCCGGGACGGACAGAGAGACGGACGGACAATGGTATACAAATATACGCCCGCTTTACAATCAGGCGTATAAAAATTCTGAGTGGATTTTTTCACTTGATCGCTGTAAATGGAAGTGTTGTTAGGGGTTTCCTTCAGGCAATGACCCACGGTTTCTTCCCCTACTAAACTTGGCAACGCCGCATACACATTTAAGTTAAACAATGTTGAGTGCAGCGAAAAAAACCAATCAAACTTATCAGCTGACCTAAATATATGAAAATATAAACAACAATAAAATCCATAGTGAAAATGTATGTATATACATATTGAAAAAATATATTTTGTTGAGCATAATAACTTATGAATAAGTTTAAGTTACAAAGATTGTGTTAAAAAATATTAAATAATTCATTACCTTGGAGAAATAGATTATAGCTTTAGTAGTTGATTGGTGTTGTATTTCATCCATTTGACGAAGCTATCAAGTTTTGTGACAGGGAGAGTATAAAAGTGAAAGAAGATTAAACGTCAGTTTCAACATAAGTTATTTCAGTCTTATCGCTATGGGGAACTTTTGATTGATTGATTGTTTGGTGTTTTACGCCGCGCTCAAGATTATTTCACTTATATGGCGGCGTTGCTAGTTTTAGTGTGGGAGGAAAGCGGGCTTTATGCCCGGAGGAAACCCACGACCTTCCATTGGTAACTGGCAACCATCGCACATAGGTCGTTCAAGTGAAAACCCAGTCAGAAAATTTTCCAATTTTTTTTGGACTGAGTGGGATTCGATCCCGCAACCCATTGGTGGAAGGGGAACTTTTGAAGCATATCCCCATAAGCCACAAACCACCATCGAAGCTCCCCAGCCCAGGCAAATAATAATGTCTACTTATGGAAAACTGATTTCTTAGCTATGTAATTGCATCGAAGAAATTGCCAGGAAACAAACACAGCTTACTGATGAAAGAAGTGTTAATAATCTTAGTAGAAAAATTCAGGAATGTGTTAGTTAGATCCAATTTCAAACGGTGCTTGGTACTTGTCGAAGACAGTCTGCTGCCTCAAGCCTTGCCTGGTAAAAAAAAAAAGAAGGAGAGCCTATAGTTGGCAGATTTGTACAATGAGGAGAATGTACCTGGTGTCTTCAATGTCTACAGTCCTTTATGCATTTTAAATAGAGCTCTACATATACATCATTCTTTGTGGTGATTTTGACTCAATGGATGGCCTGTGTCAGACTGATAGATTATTAGTATTCTCGTTATTTTGGGATTACACTTTCTTGAAATTATGGTAGAAATTCTTTTACCAATTTTTTGGGTGACGCCCGAAACGGAAATCGCACCCGGGTTCCAGAGTATGGCACCTATTGCCAGCACTAAATGCCGGCTGCCTTATCCATTCAGCCAACCGGCCTCCTCAAGAAAGTGTAATCCCAAAATAACGAGAATACTGTTATAGTCACTTTCTAAAAAACACTAATTAAACTGATAGATTATTTAACTGAGCCACTGAGGCTCCTAAAATCACAAGGGGACAGTTATCTGTGTATGACGTCACAGCGCGGAGAAAGTATACATCAAATGTCAACTATGACGTCACCGCACTAAGCGGATTCATCTCCGAAGAGGTCATAAAAACCCAACATAACCCTCCGCTACAACTGATTACTGTACATTATTGAATATATTTGTTTAAATTTCACAATTGAAATTTTTTCATTCAAGTTTATCATTTCCCTATTTGATGAATCTACATTATGCAACAGGACTCATAAATAGTTTGACCATTGGTATAAAAGGTAAAAAGCCTGCAAAAAACTTGTTAATAAAGCAGAAGGGAATATTACATAAGCTATATACAATATGGCTGCTGTATTATGAAACAAGTCACGTGATGGGATAAATAGTTTGGCACACACTGGCTGTCCACAAGGCATACACATTGTACTTTTTTAGGATTCAATCAAAATTCGTCAATTTGATGGGAATATTCAATCTCAATCAATCATTTTAATGGGAATATTATATAATCCAATATGTCTGCCATGTTATGCAAGAGGTGATGTCATCAATAGTCCACAACACACCCTGTGCCCATAAGGAATATTTCTGAACACTAAAACACACAGGCACAGGGAAAATCTTCCCATAAGGTATATACATTGTACATATAATCTAAAAAAGTTGTTGAGATCGGGTCAAAATCAAAGATACATAATCCAATATACATGTACATGCTGTGTTATGCAATCGAAGAGGTAATAAACGGTTGGTGACACACCATCTACACATAAGGTATATGCTGTGAAAGAATTGTAAAGATTGAATAAAAACTCTTCTAAGTTAAGCGGACAGGAACTCGAGATGAACAGCGCTGGGCTTTTTTCATGATGGGCATAGAAAAACGTCTTAAATTTGGTAGATTTTACACAAGAATTTTGTTTACAATGGAGTTCTTACGGTACAAGTTCCTAACCAAATTGATAAAAAAAAGCGAGTATGGCCTTAAACTTATGTTGATATTACGTACCTTTTCATCATCCACTTTCTTGCCGGTGTTATTCACAGCTAACGTCAGGTAATGTTTGGCTTGAGGGTACTTCTTTAATCTCAGGTAAGTTTTACCCATCATCAAATGATTCATACTGTAGAAATTGGGATTAACTGATAATAGAATTAAAATAGGATTTATATACCAACAAATACATGTAGAAAATATCAAATTCGAAGTAAACAGAATCTCAGAAAATTTTGAATTACTCGAGACGTTTAGATTCATTGAATCAATGGCTTAGACCAAACTCCAGAGTTGAGGTCATATGATGACCATGAATTTAATTACTTAAAGTGGCATGAGCTGCCTATTCACACTTTTTTCATAATTTCTCAGCGTCACGACATTAAGAGGCTTTGAAGGTCATCAAAAAACTAAATGATTGGCGTTGGAATGAGGACAATCCATACAGTATGTGGCCTGTACGAACCGAAAACGTGTGCGAAAAGTAAACAAAATTTAAATAACCTCGACAACCATTCATTCATTCTAAGCCTAAGTTAGTTCAAAACAATACTTCATCGTACATTCTCGAGATTAGAAGCACTAAAAAGCTTCTGAATAATACATCTTGAGAAAAATAGCCAATAATTTCAACATTCTGTTTAAATGTCAAAATATCAACATTTTGGCAGCTCATGCCACTTTAAGTTATATTTATGAACAATAAAACACATAGTCACAGGGAAAATCTTCTTAATTTATATCAGAAGTCTATGAACAGGTAAGTGTGATTGATTGATTGATTGGGGCTCAACGTCGCACTCAAAAGCTCAGGTTATATGGCGACAAAAGTACCAACCAACCAAAAGATCCCCCCCCCCACCCCTCCACTCAACCACCTAGATCTAAATTTTGACATTAGGCTCCACAGACCATAAAACGTCAGGCTAATATATGTGCCATACTTAATGTTCCTCCTTGCTGGGTCAGCATACATGGCTAAAGCAGAGCCACAATGCCCCAGCCGAGGGCCAGGGAAGTGTGAAACGTCCCATTACACCATAAGCAGAGCGTTGGCGCCTTTTGACCCAGAGGTCAGCTTAAACAGCACACTCTCTCGGTCAGTCAGAAACCGTGGCGTTTTATCTCTTCCTCGTATGAACTATTATGGGATGCATAAGAAAGAAGATGGCAAACGTGTTAGATGCGACATTGGCGACAACAGTACTTGATTGAACAAAAGTTAAAACTTCCGAAAAACTTCAAATAGTTGAAAATGAGACAAGGAGCCTTGTTTTGGAACGATTTGAGTTGAATTGAAGATACCCAAGACATGTGCCGGGTAAAGCTTTTATAAGGATCAATGCATTCCCTGAACTGCAGTTACTGGGATTGCCTGATAGATATGATACTACAGTACGTGAAGATTGAATTTATTTTCTGATTTGAAATTGCGCAACCGTTGACAATTTCAAAATCTACCGCTTATAAACGTCACATAATGTAGTATAAGCAGGCTGACAGGGTCAGTGCCCTGAATATGGGGTAATGCGACCTTTCACACTTTCCCATTCATAGATTTCTGGTTATATATGTATATGTCTGTAATTTAGCCCGGCAAACTAAATCTTACGTAAAACAAATGAGAAAAATCAACAGCAGTTTTGGTACATATCTGGATTTCTCCAATGCTTCAATAATAACTGATTAAGGCTGAAAGCTAACAATGATTCATTGATTGATGTTTTATGCCGCACTCAAGATGCAAGGCCTGTGTCAAACAACTCAGCCATTGAACTCTTATTTTTCTAATTGAGTCGCCAGCATTCCATATGTTCATTTTGATTAACCATAGATGTAGTCAAGTATTACATAATCACCTTGTTCAGCTTTCTCAAAATATGTTAGAGCCTGAAAAAAGGGGGAAATAAAGCAAAGGATTAATTGCTGTCTGATGTTTTACACTGTACTGTAATTGGTATGGCGGCATTGCTAGGTTTAATGGGGAGGAAATTGGTCTGTTTGCCTGCAAAACAAACCCATTGACAGGTAACTTACACCATTCCAGAAAAGGCAATGGCGTGAGATCCATTGGATGGAGTGGAATCAGTTTACTGGACCTTTCAGACAAACAAAGCAGTTATCAGTTTACTGGACCTTTCAGACAAGCAAAGCAGTTATCAGTTTACTGGACCTTTCAGACAAACAAAGCAGTTATCAGTTTACTGGACCTTTCAGACAAGCAAAGCAGTTATCAGTTTATTGGACCTTTCAGACAAACAAAGCAGTTATCAGTTTACTGGACCTTTCAGACAAACAAAGCAGTTATCAGTTTATTGGACCTTTCAGACAAGCAGAGCAGTTATCAGTTTACTGAACCTTTCAGACAAGCAAAGCAGTTATCAGTTTACTGGACCTTTCAGACAAGCAAAGCAGTTATCAGTTTACTGGACCTTTCAGACAAGCAGAGTAGCTATCAGTTTACTGGACCTTTCAGACAAGCAAAGCAGTTATCAGTTAACTGGACCTTTCAGACAAACAAAGCAGTTATCAGTTTACTGGACCTTTCAGACAAGCAGAGCAGTTATCAGTTTACTGGACCTTTCAGATAAACAAAGCAGTTATCAGTTTACTAGACCTTTCAGACAAACAAAGCAGTTATCAGTTTACTGGACCTTTCAGACAAACAAAGCAGTTATCAGTTTATTGGATCTTTCAGACAAGCAAAGCAGTTATCAGTTTACTGGACCTTTCAGACAAGCAAAGCAGTTATCAGTTTACTGGACCTTTCAGACAAACAAAGCAGTTATCAGTTTACTGGACCTTTCAGACAAGCAGAGCAGTTATCAGTTTATTGGATCTTTCAGACAAGTAAAGCAGTTATCAGTTTACTGGACCTTTCAGACAAACAAAGCAGTTATCAGTTTATTGGATCTTTCAGACAAGTAAAGCAGTTATCAGTTTACTGGACCTTTCAGACAAACAGAGCAGTTATCAGTTTACTGGACCTTTCAGACAAGCATAGCAGTTATCAGTTTATTGGATCTTTCAGACAAACAAAGCAGTTATCAGTTTATTGGATCTTTCAGACAAGTAAAGCAGTTATCAGTTTACTGGACCTTTCAGACAAACAAAGCAGTTATCAGTTTATTGGACCTTTCAGACAAGTAAAGCAGTTATCAGTTTACTGGACCTTTCAGACAAGCAAAGCAGTTATCAGTTTACTGGACCTTTCAGACAAGCAAAGTAGCTATCAGTTTACTGGACCTTTCAGACAAGCAAAGCAGTTATCAGTTTACTGGACCTTTCAGACAAACAAAGCAGTTATCAGTTTATTGGACCTTTCAGACAAGCAAAGCAGTTATCAGTTTACTGGACCTTTCAGACAAGCAAAGCAGTTATCAGTTTACTGGACCTTTCAGACAAGCATTTGATTCATAACACTTTTAAGAACTGAACACACCTCTTGATATGTTGAAGATGGTGGGGTAGCAAACACAGCAGAGGCTATCTTTCTTTGATACCAGGGGAGGTCAGCCACAACAAAACACCTAAACAAACAAGAGGCAAATTATACACAACAATGCAATGCAACCTTTATTCACTTCAGTCAATATTAGACACTGGGGGTTAAGTTACAACATGTAGCTCACATTAACACATCAGAACAACAATTATGATAATAGTGATCAATGAAAAAAAGTATTGCTTACAAAAAAAGTAATGTTGATAGTACTCCTAATCTTAAAGCTACATAGCAAAAAAAGTTTGAATCTGGTATGTGGGAGAAGTTTGAATCTAGTATGTGGGTGAAGTTTGAATCTGGTATGTGGGTAAAGTTTGAATCTGGTATGTGGGAGAAGTTTGAATCTGGTATGTGGGTGAAGTTTGAATCTGGTATGAGGGAGAAGTTTGAATCTGGTATGTGGGAGAAGTTTGAATCTAGTATCAGGGAGAAGTTTGAATCTGGTATGTGGGAGAAGTTTGAATCTGGTATGTGGGTGAAGTTTGAATCTGGTATGAGGGAGAAGTTTGAATCTAGAGGGAGAAGTTTGAATCTGGTATGAGGGAGAAGTTTGAATCTGGTATGTGGGTGAAGTTTGAATCTGGTATGTGGGTGAAGTTTGAATCTGGTATGTGGGTGAAGTTTGAATCTGGTATGAGGGAGAAGTTTGAATCTGGTATGTGGGAGAAGTTTGAATCTGGTGTGTGTGAGAAGTTTGAATCTGGTATGTGGGAGAAGTTTGAATCTGGTATGTGGGAGAAGTTTGAATCTAGTATGTGGGAGAAGTTTGAATCTGGTATGTGGGTGAAGTTTGAATCTGGTATGTGGGTGAAGTTTGAATCTGGTATGAGGGAGAAGTTTGAATCTGGTATGTGTGTGAAGTTTGAATCTGGTGTGTGTGAGAAGTTTGAATCTGGTATGGGGGAGAAGTTTGAATCTGGTATGTGGGAGAAGTTTGAATCTGGTATGTGAGAGAAGTTTGAATCTGGTATGAAGGAGAAGTTTGAATCTGGTATGAGGGAGAAGTTTGAATCTAGTATGTGGGAGAAGTTTGAATCTAGTATGTGGGAGAAGCTTGAATCTGGTATGTGGGTGAAGTTTGAATCTGGTATGTGGGAGAAGTTTGAATCTAGTATGAGGGAGAAGTTTGAATCTGGTATGAGGGAGAAGTTTGAATCTGGTATGTGGGTGAAGTTTGAATCTGGTGTGTGTGAGAAGTTTGAATCTGGTATGGGGGAGAAGTTTGAATCTGGTATGTGGGAGAAGTTTGAATCTAGTATGTGGGAGAAGTTTGAATCTAGTATGTGTGTGAAGTTTGAATCTGGTATGTGGGTGAAGTTTGAATCTGGTATGAGGGAGAAGTTTGAATCTGGTATGTGTGTGAAGTTTGAATCTGGTATGTGGGTGAAGTTTGAATCTGGTATGAGGGAGAAGTTTGAATCTGGTATGTGTGTGAAGTTTGAATCTGGTATGTGGGTGAAGTTTGAATCTGGTATGTGGGAGAAGTTTGAATCTAGTATGTGTGTGAAGTTTGAATCTGGTATGAGGGAGAAGTTTGAATCTGGTATGTGTGTGAAGTTTGAATCTAGTATAAGGGAGAAGTTTGAATCTGGTATGAGGGAGAAGTTTGAATCTGGTATGTGGGTGAAGTTTGAATCTGGTATGTGGGAGAAGTTTGAATCTGGTATGTGTGTGAAGTTTGAATCTGGTATGTGTGTGAAGTTTGAATCTGGTATGAGGGAGAAGTTTGAATCTGGTGTGTGTGAGAAGTTTGAATCTGGTGTGTGGGAGAAGTTTGAATCTGGTATGAGGGAGAAGTTTGAATCTGGTATGAGGGAGAAGTTTGAATCTGGTATGTGGGAGAAGTTTGAATCTAGTATGAGGGTGAAGTTTGAATCTGGTATGTGGGTGAAGTTTGAATCTGGTATGTGGGTGAAGTTTGAATCTAGTATGTGGGAGAAGTTTGAATCTGGTATGTGGGTGAAGTTTGAATCTGGTATGTGGGTGAAGTTTGAATCTGGTATGTGGGAGAAGTTTGAATCTAGTATGAGGGAGAAGCTTGAATCTAGTATGAGGGAGAAGTTTGAATCTAGTATGAGGGAGAAGTTTGAATCTGGTATGTGGGAGAAGTTTGAATCTAGTATGAGGGAGAAGCTTGAATCTGGTATGAGGGAGAAGTTTGAATCTGGTATGTGGGAGAAGTTTGAATCTGGTATGTGGGAGAAGTTTGAATCTAGTATGAGGGAGAAGCTTGAATCTAGTATGAGGGAGAAGTTTGAATCTAGTATGAGGGAGAAGTTTGAATCTGGTATGAGGGAGAAGTTTGAATCTAGTATGTGGGAGAAGTTTGAATGTGGTATGTGGGTGAAGTTTGAATCTAGTATGAGGGAGAAGTTTGAATCTGGTATGAGGGAGAAGTTTGAATCTGGTATGTGGGTGAAGTTTGAATCTGGTATGTGGGAGAAGTTTGAATCTGGTATGTGGGTGAAGTTTGAATCTGGTATGTGGGAGAAGTTTGAATCTGGTATGTGGGTGAAGTTTGAATCTAGTATGAGGGAGAAGTTTGAATCTGGTATGAGGGAGAAGTTTGAATCTGGTATAAGGGAGAAGTTTGAATCTGGTATAAGGGAGAAGTTTGAATCTGGTATAAGGGTGAAGTTTGAATCTGGTATGTGGGTGAAGTTTGAATCTGGTATGTGGGTGAAGTTTGAATCTGGTATGTGGGTAAAGTTTGAATCTGGTATGTGGGTGAAGTTTAAATCTGGTATGAGGGAGAAGTTTGAATCTGGTATGTGGGTGAAGTTTGAATCTGGTATGAGGGAGAAGTTTGAATCTAGAGGGAGAAGTTTGAATCTGGTATGTGGGTGAAGTTTGAATCTGGTATGAGGGAGAAGTTTGAATCTGGTATGTGGGTGAAGTTTGAATCTGGTATGTGGGTGAAGTTTGAATCTGGTATGTGGGAGAAGTTTGAATCTGGTATAAGGGAGAAGTTTGAATCTGGTATGTGGGTGAAGTTTGAATCTGGTATGAAGGAGAAGTTTGAATCTGGTATGAAGGAGAAGTTTGAATCTGGTATGTGGGAGAAGTTTGAATCTGGTATGAAGGAGAACTTTGAATCTGGTATAAGGGAGAAGTTTGAATCTGGTATGTGGGAGAAGTTTGAATCTGGTATGTGGGAGAAGTTTGAATCTAGTATGAGGGAGAAGTTTGAATCTGGTATGAGGGAGAAGTTTGAATCTAGTATGTGGGAGAAGTTTGAATGTGGTATGTGGGTGAAGTTTGAATCTAGTATGAGGGAGAAGTTTGAATGTGGTATGTGGGTGAAGTTTGAATCTAGTATGTGGGTGAAGTTTGAATCTGGTATGTGGGAGAAGTTTGAATCTGGTATGAGGGAGAAGTTTGAATCTGGTATGTGGGAGAAGTTTGAATCTGGTATGTGGGTGAAGTTTGAATCTGGTATGAAGGAGAAGTTTGAATCTGGTATGTGGGAGAAGTTTGAATCCTGTATGAGGGAGAAGTTTGAATGTGGTATGAGGGAGAAGTTTGAATCTGGTATGTGGGTGAAGTTTGAATCTGGTATGTGGGAGAAGTTTGAATCTGGTATGTGGGAGAAGTTTGAATCTGGTATGTGGGAGAAGTTTGAATCTGGTATGTGGGAGAAGTTTGAATCTGGTATGTGGGTGAAGTTTGAATCTGGTATGTGGGAGAAGTTTGAATCTGGTATGTGGGTGAAGTTTGAATCTGGTATGTGGGAGAAGTTTGAATCTGGTATGTGGGAGAAGTTTGAATCTGGTATGTGGGTGAAGTTTGAATCTGGTATGTGGGAGAAGTTTGAATCTGGTATGTGGGTGAAGTTTGAATCTGGTATGTGGGAGAAGTTTGAATCTGGTATGAGGGAGAAGTTTGAATCTGGTATGTGGGTGAAGTTTGAATCTGGTATGTGTGAGAAGTTTGAATCTGGTATGAGGGAGAAGTTTGAATCTGGTATAAGGGAGAAGTTTGAATCTGGTATGAAGGAGAAGTTTGAATCTGGTATAAGGGAGAAGTTTGAATCTGGTATGAAGGAGAAGTTTGAATCTGGTATAAGGGAGAAGTTTGAATCTGGTATGTGGGTGAAGTTTGAATCTGGTATGTGGGAGAAGTTTGAATCTGGTATGTGGGTGAAGTTTGAATCTGGTATGTGGGTAAAGTTTGAATCTAGTATGTGGGAGAAGTTTGAATCTGGTATGTGGGAGAAGTTTGAATCTGGTATGAGGGAGCAGTTTGAATCTGGTATGAGGGAGAAGTTTGAATCTGGTATGTGGGGGAAGTTTGAATCTGGTATGAGGGAGAAGTTTGAATCTGGTATGAGGGAGAAGTTTGAATCTGGTATGTGGGTGAAGTTTGAATCTGGTATGTGGGTGAAGTTTGAATCTGGTATGTGGGTGAAGTTTGAATCTGGTATGTGGGAGAAGTTTGAATCTGGTATAAGGGAGAAGTTTGAATCTGGTATGAGGGAGAAGTTTGAATCTGGTATGTGGGTGAAGTTTGAATCTAGTATGTGGGAGAAGTTTGAATCTAGTATGTGGGTGAAGTTTGAATCTGGTATGAGGGTGGAGTTTGAATCTAGTATGTGGGTGAAGTTTGAATCTAGTATGTGGGAGAAGTTTGAATCTGGTATGTGGGAGAAGTTTGAATCTGGTATGAGGTAGAAGTTTGAATCGGGTATGTGGGAGAAGTTTGAATCTGGTATGAGGGAGAAGTTTGAATCTGGTATGTGGGAGAAGTTAGAATCTGGTATGTGGGTGAAGTTTGAATCTGGTATGAGGGAGAAGTTAGAATCTGGTATGTGGGTGAAGTTTGAATCTGGTATGTGGGAGAAGTTAGAATCTGGTTTGTGGGTGAAGTTTGAATCTGGTATGAGGTAGAAGTTTGAATCTGGTATGTAGGAGAAGTTTGAATCTGGTATGAGGGTGGAGTTTGAATCTAGTATGTGGGAGGAGTTTGAATCTGGTATGAGGGAGAAGTTTGAATCTGGTATGTGGGAGAAGTTAGAATCTGGTATGTGGGTGAAGTTTGAATCTGGTATGAGGGAGAAGTTAGAATCTGGTATGTGGGTGAAGTTTGAATCTGGTATGTGGGTGAAGTTTGAATCTGGTATGAAGGTGAAGTTTGAATCTGGTATGAGGGAGAAGTTAGAATCTGGTATGTGGGTGAAGTTTGAATCTGGTATGTGGGTGAAGTTTGAATCTGGTATGAGGGAGAAGTTTGAATCTAGTATGAAGGTGAAGTTTGAATCTGGTATGAGGGAGAAGTTAGAATCTGGTATGTGGGTGAAGTTTGAATCTGGTATGTGGGTGAAGTTTGAATCTGGTATGACGGAGAAGTTTAAATCTAGTATGTGGGTGAAGTTTGAATCTGGTATGTGGGTGAAGTTTGAATCTCGTATGTGGGTGAAGTTTGAATCTAGTATGTGAACGAAGTTTAAATCTGGTATGTGGGTGAAGTTTGAATCTGGTATGTGGGAGAAGTTTGAATCTGGTATGAATGAGAAGTTTGAATCTGGTATGTGGGAGAAGTTTGAATCTGGTATGTGGGAGTTTGAATCTAGTATGTGGGTGAAGTTTGAATCTGGTATGTGGGAGAAGTTTGAATCTGGTATGAGGGAGAAGTTTGAATCTGGTATGTGGGAGAAGTTTGAATCTGGTATGTGGGAGAAGTTTGAATCTGGTATGTGGGTGAAGTTTGAATCTGGTATGAGGTAGAAGTTTGAATCTAGTATGTGGGAGGAGTTTGAATCTGGTATGAGGGAGAAGTTTGAATCTGGTATGGGGGAGAAGTTTGAATCTGGCATGAGGGAGAAGTTTGAATCTGGTATGAGGGAGAAGTTTGAATCTAGTATGTGGGAGGAGTTTGAATCTGGTATGAGGGAGAAGTTTGAATCTGGTATGAGGGAGAAGTTTGAATCTAGTATGTGGGAGGAGTTTGAATCAGGTATGAGGGAGAAGTTTGAATCTGGTATGTGGGAGAAGTTAGAATCTGGTATGTGGGTGAAGTTTGAATCTGGTATGAGGGAGAAGTTAGAATCTGGTATGTGGGTGAAGTTTGAATCTGGTATGTGGGGGAAGTTTGAATCTGGTATGAAGGTGAAGTTTGAATCTGGTATGAGGGAGAAGTTAGAATCTGGTATGTGGGTGAAGTTTGAATCTGGTATGTGGGTGAAGTTTGAATCTGGTATGAGGGAGAAGTTTGAATCTAGTATGAAGGTGAAGTTTGAATCTGGTATGAGGGAGAAGTTAGAATCTGGTATGTGGGTGAAGTTTGAATCTGGTATGTGGGTGAAGTTTGAATCTGGTATGACGAAGAAGTTTGAATCTAGTATGTGGGTGAAGTTTGAATCTGGTATGTGGGTGAAGTTTGAATCTCGTATGTGGGTGAAGTTTGAATCTAGTATGTGGACGAAGTTTAAATCTGGTATGTGGGTGAAGTTTGAATCTGGTATGTGGGAGAAGTTTGAATCTGGTATGTGGGAGAAGTTTGAATCTAGTATGTGGGAGTTTGAATCTAGTATGTGGGTGAAGTTTGAATCTGGTATGTGGGAGAAGTTTGAATCTGGTATGTGGGTGAAGTTTGAATCTGGTATGTGGGTGAAGTTTGAATCTGGTATGTGGGTGAAGTTTGAATCTGGTATGTGGGAGAAGTTTGAATCTGGTATGAGGGAGAAATTTGAATCTGGTATGTGGGTGAAGTTTGAATCTGGTATGAGGGTGAAGTTTGAATCTGGTATGTGGGTGAAGTTTGAATCTAGTATGTGGGAGAAGTTTGAATCTGGTATGAGGGAGAAGTTTGAATCTTGTATGTGGGAGAAGTTTGAATCTGATAAGTGGGTGAAGTTTGAATCTGATAAGTGGGTGAAGTTTGAATCTGGTATGTGGGAGAAGTTTGAATCTGGTATGTGGGTAAAGTTTGAATCTGGTATGTGGGTGAAGTTTGAATCTGGTATGAGGGAGAGGTTTGAATCTGGTATGTGGGAGAAGTTTGAATCTAGTATGTGAGAGAAGTTTGAATCTGGTATGAGGGTGAAGTTTGAATCTGGTATGTGGGTGAAGTTTGAATCTGGTATGTGGGAGAAGTTTGAATCTGGTATGTGGGAGAAGTTTGAATCTGGTATGTGGGAGAAGTTTGAATCTGGTATGTGGGTAAAGTTTGAATCTGGTATGAGAGAGAAGCTTGAATCTGGTATGTGGGAGAAAATTGAATCTGGTATGAGGGAGAGGTTTGAATCTGGTATGTGGGAGAAGTTTGAATCTAGTATGTGGGAGAAGTTTGAATCTGGTATGTGGGAGAAGTTTGAATCTGGTATGAGAGAGAAGCTTGAATCTGGTATGTGGGAGAAAATTGAATCTGGTATGAGGGAGAGGTTTGAATCTGGTATGTGGGAGAAGTTTGAATCTAGTATGTGGGAGAAGTTTGAATCTGGTATGTGGGAGAAGTTTGAATCTGGTATGAGGGAGAAGTTTGAACCTAGTATGTGGGAGAAGTTTGAATCTGGTATGTGGGTAAAGTTTGAATCTGGAATGAGGGAGAAGTTTGAATCTGGTATGTGGGAGAAGTTTGAATCTGGTATGAGAAGAAGTTTGAATCTGGTATGAGGGAGAAGTTTGAATCTGGTATGAGGGAGAAGTTTGAATCTGGTATGAGGGAGAAGTTTGAATCTGGTATGTGGGAGAAGTTTGAATCTGGTATATGAGAGAAGTTTGAATCTGGTATGTGGGTAAAGTTTGAATCTAGTATGTGGGAGAAGTTTGAATCTGGTATGTGGGAGAAGTTTGAATCTGGTATGAAGGAGAAGTTTGAATCTGGTATGTGGGTAAAGTTTAAATCTAGTATGTGGGAGAAGTTTGAATCTGGTATGTGGGAGAAGTTTGAATCTGGTATGTGGGAGAAGTTTGAATCTGGTATGTGGGAGAAGTTTGAATCTGGTATGTGGGAGAAGTTTGAATCTGGTATGAGGGAGCAGTTTGAATCTGGTATGAGGGAGAAGTTTGAATCTGGTATGTGGGGGAAGTTTGAATCTGGTATGAGGGAGAAGTTTGAATCTGGTATGTGGGTGAAGTTTGAATCTGGTATGTGGGTGAAGTTTGAATCTGGTATGTGGGAGAAGTTTGAATCTGGTATGTGGGAGAAGTTTGAATCTGGTATGTGGGAGAAGTTTGAATCTGGTATGTGGGAGAAGTTTGAATCTGGTATGTGGGTGAAGTTTGAATCTAGTATGTGGGTGAAGTTTGAATCTGGTATGAGAAGAAGTTTGAATCTGGTATGTGGGTGGAGTTTGAATCTAGTATGAGGGAGAAGTTTGAATCTAGTATGAGGGAGAAGTTTGAATCTGGTATAAGGGAGAAGTTTGAATCTGGTATGTGGGAGAAGTTTGAATCTGGTATGTGGGTGAAGTTTGAATCTGGTATGAGGGAGAAGTTTGAATCTGGTATGTGGGAGAAGTTCGAATCTGGTATGTGGGTGAAGTTTGAATCTAGTATGTGGGAGAAGTTTGAATCTGGTATGTGGGAGAAGTTTGAATCTGGTATGTGGGTGAAGTTTGAATCTAGTATGTGGGTGAAGTTTGAATCTGGTATGAGAAGAAGTTTGAATCTGGTATGTGGGTGGAGTTTGAATCTAGTATGAGGGAGAAGTTTGAATCTAGTATGAGGGAGAAGTTTGAATCTGGTATGAGGGAGAAGTTTGAATCTGGTATGTGGGAGAAGTTTGAATCTGGTATGTGGGTGAAGTTTGAATCTGGTATGAGGGAGAAGTTTGAATCTGGTATGTGGGAGAAGTTTGAATCTGGTATGTGGGTGAAGTTTGAATCTGGTATGAGGGAGAAGTTTGAATCTGGTATGAGGGAGAAGTTTGAATCTGGTATGAGGGAGAAGTTTGAATCTGGTATGTGGGAGAAGTTTGAATCTGGTATATGAGAGAAGTTTGAATCTGGTATGTGGGTAAAGTTTGAATCTAGTATGTGGGAGAAGTTTGAATCTGGTATGTGGGAGAAGTTTGAATCTGGTATGTGGGAGAAGTTTGAATCTGGTATGTGGGAGAAGTTTGAATCTGGTATGTGGGAGAAGTTTGAATCTGGTATGAGGGAGCAGTTTGAATCTGGTATGAGGGAGAAGTTTGAATCTAGTATGTGGGAGAAGTTTGAATCTGGTATGTGGGTGAAGTTTGAATCTGGTATGTGGGTGAAGTTTGAATCTGGTATGTGGGTGAAGTTTGAATCTGGTATGTGGGAGAAGTTTGAATCTGGTATGTGGGAGAAGTTTGAATCTGGTATGTGGGAGAAGTTTGAATCTGGTATGTGGGAGAAGTTTGAATCTGGTATGTGGGTGAAGTTTGAATCTAGTATGTGGGTGAAGTTTGAATCTGGTATGAGAAGAAGTTTGAATCTGGTATGTGGGTGGAGTTTGAATCTAGTATGAGGGAGAAGTTTGAATCTAGTATGAGGGAGAAGTTTGAATCTGGTATGAGGGAGAAGTTTGAATCTGGTATGTGGGAGAAGTTTGAATCTGGTATGTGGGTGAAGTTTGAATCTGGTATGAGGGAGAAGTTTGAATCTGGTATGTGGGAGAAGTTTGAATCTGGTATGTGGGTGAAGTTTGAATCTAGTATGTGGGAGAAGTTTGAATCTAGTATGAGGGAGAAGTTTGAATCTAGTATGTGGGAGAAGTTTGAATCTGGTATGGGGGAGAAGTTTGAATCTGGTATGAGGGAGAAGTTTGAATCTGGTATGTGGGAGAAGTTTGAATCTAGTATGTGGGTGAAGTTTGAATCTAGTATGTGGGAGAAGTTTGAATCTAGTATGTGGGAGAAGTTTGAATCTAGTATGTGGGTGAAGTTTGAATCTAGTATGTGGGTGAAGTTTGAATCTAGTATGTGGGTGAAGTTTGAATCCAGTATGTGGGAGAAGTTTGAATCTAGTATGTGGGAGAAGTTTGAATCTGGTATGTGGGAGAAGTTTGAATCTGGAATGAGGGAGAAGTTTGAATCTAGTATGTGGGTGAAGTTTGAATCTAGAGGGAGAAGTTTGAATCTAGAGGGAGAAGTTTGAATCTGGTATGTGGGTGAAGTTTGAATCTGGTATGTGGGTGAAGTTTGAATCTGGTATGTGGGTGAAGTTTGAATCTAGTATGTGGGTGAAGTTTGAATCTAGTATGTGGGTGAAGTTTGAATCCAGTATGTGGGAGAAGTTTGAATCTAGTATGTGGGAGAAGTTTGAATCTGGTATGTGGGAGAAGTTTGAATCTGGAATGAGGGAGAAGTTTGAATCTAGTATGTGGGTGAAGTTTGAATCTAGAGGGAGAAGTTTGAATCTAGAGGGAGAAGTTTGAATCTGGTATGTGGGTGAAGTTTGAATCTGGTATGTGGGTGAAGTTTGAATCTGGTATGTGTGTGAAGTTTGAATCTGGTATGAGGGAGAAGTTTGAATCTGGTATGTGGGAGAAGTTTGAATCTGGTATGTGGGTGAAGTTTGAATCTGGTATGAGGGAGAAGTTTGAATCTAGTATGAGGGAGAAGTTTGAATCTGGTATGTGGGTGAAGTTTGAATCTGGTATGTGGGAGAAGTTTGAATCTGGTATGTGGGAGAAGTTTGAATCTGGTATGTGGGTGAAGTTTGAATCTGGTATGTGGGTGAAGTTTGAATCTGGTATGTGGGTGAAGTTTGAATCTGGTATGTGGGAGAAGTTTGAATCTGGTATGTGTGTGAAGTTTGAATCTGGTATGTGGGAGAAGTTTGAATCTGGTATGTGGGTGAAGTTTGAATCAGTTATGTGGGAGAAGTTTGAATCTGGTATGTGGGAGAAGTTTGAATCTGGTATGAGGGAGAAGTTTGAATCTGGTATGAGGGAGAAGTTTGAATCTGGTATGTGGGAGAAGTTTGAATCTGGTATGTGGGTGAAGTTTGAATCTAGTATGTGGGAGAAGTTTGAATCTAGTATGAGGGAGAAGCTTGAATCTGGTATGTGGGTGAAGTTTGAATCCTGTATGAGGGAGAAGTTTGAATCTGGTATGAGGGAGAAGTTTGAATCTGGTATGAGGTAGAAGTTTGAATCTAGTATGTGGGAGGAGTTTGAATCTGGTATGAGGGAGAAGTTTGAATCTGGTATGAGGGAGAAGTTTGAATCTGGTATGTGGGTGAAGTTTGAATCTAGTATGTGGGAGAAGTTTGAATCTAGTATGTGGGTGAAGTTTGAATCTGGTATGAGGGTGGAGTTTGAATCTAGTATGTGGGTGAAGTTTGAATCTAGTATGTGGGAGAAGTTTGAATCTGGTATGTGGGAGAAGTTTGAATCTGGTATGAGGTAGAAGTTTGAATCGGGTATGTGGGAGAAGTTTGAATCTGGTATGAGGGAGAAGTTTGAATCTGGTATGTGGGAGAAGTTAGAATCTGGTATGTGGGTGAAGTTTGAATCTGGTATGAGGGAGAAGTTAGAATCTGGTATGTGGGTGAAGTTTGAATCTGGTATGTGGGAGAAGTTAGAATCTGGTTTGTGGGTGAAGTTTGAATCTGGTATGAGGTAGAAGTTTGAATCTGGTATGTAGGAGAAGTTTGAATCTGGTATGAGGGTGGAGTTTGAATCTAGTATGTGGGAGGAGTTTGAATCTGGTATGAGGGAGAAGTTTGAATCTGGTATGTGGGAGAAGTTAGAATCTGGTATGTGGGTGAAGTTTGAATCTGGTATGAGGGAGAAGTTAGAATCTGGTATGTGGGTGAAGTTTGAATCTGGTATGTGGGTGAAGTTTGAATCTGGTATGAAGGTGAAGTTTGAATCTGGTATGAGGGAGAAGTTAGAATCTGGTATGTGGGTGAAGTTTGAATCTGGTATGTGGGTGAAGTTTGAATCTGGTATGAGGGAGAAGTTTGAATCTAGTATGAAGGTGAAGTTTGAATCTGGTATGAGGGAGAAGTTAGAATCTGGTATGTGGGTGAAGTTTGAATCTGGTATGTGGGTGAAGTTTGAATCTGGTATGACGGAGAAGTTTAAATCTAGTATGTGGGTGAAGTTTGAATCTGGTATGTGGGTGAAGTTTGAATCTCGTATGTGGGTGAAGTTTGAATCTAGTATGTGAACGAAGTTTAAATCTGGTATGTGGGTGAAGTTTGAATCTGGTATGTGGGAGAAGTTTGAATCTGGTATGAATGAGAAGTTTGAATCTGGTATGTGGGAGAAGTTTGAATCTGGTATGTGGGAGTTTGAATCTAGTATGTGGGTGAAGTTTGAATCTGGTATGTGGGAGAAGTTTGAATCTGGTATGAGGGAGAAGTTTGAATCTGGTATGTGGGAGAAGTTTGAATCTGGTATGTGGGAGAAGTTTGAATCTGGTATGTGGGTGAAGTTTGAATCTGGTATGAGGTAGAAGTTTGAATCTAGTATGTGGGAGGAGTTTGAATCTGGTATGAGGGAGAAGTTTGAATCTGGTATGGGGGAGAAGTTTGAATCTGGCATGAGGGAGAAGTTTGAATCTGGTATGAGGGAGAAGTTTGAATCTAGTATGTGGGAGGAGTTTGAATCTGGTATGAGGGAGAAGTTTGAATCTGGTATGAGGGAGAAGTTTGAATCTAGTATGTGGGAGGAGTTTGAATCAGGTATGAGGGAGAAGTTTGAATCTGGTATGTGGGAGAAGTTAGAATCTGGTATGTGGGTGAAGTTTGAATCTGGTATGAGGGAGAAGTTAGAATCTGGTATGTGGGTGAAGTTTGAATCTGGTATGTGGGGGAAGTTTGAATCTGGTATGAAGGTGAAGTTTGAATCTGGTATGAGGGAGAAGTTAGAATCTGGTATGTGGGTGAAGTTTGAATCTGGTATGTGGGTGAAGTTTGAATCTGGTATGAGGGAGAAGTTTGAATCTAGTATGAAGGTGAAGTTTGAATCTGGTATGAGGGAGAAGTTAGAATCTGGTATGTGGGTGAAGTTTGAATCTGGTATGTGGGTGAAGTTTGAATCTGGTATGACGAAGAAGTTTGAATCTAGTATGTGGGTGAAGTTTGAATCTGGTATGTGGGTGAAGTTTGAATCTCGTATGTGGGTGAAGTTTGAATCTAGTATGTGGACGAAGTTTAAATCTGGTATGTGGGTGAAGTTTGAATCTGGTATGTGGGAGAAGTTTGAATCTGGTATGTGGGAGAAGTTTGAATCTAGTATGTGGGAGTTTGAATCTAGTATGTGGGTGAAGTTTGAATCTGGTATGTGGGAGAAGTTTGAATCTGGTATGTGGGTGAAGTTTGAATCTGGTATGTGGGTGAAGTTTGAATCTGGTATGTGGGTGAAGTTTGAATCTGGTATGTGGGAGAAGTTTGAATCTGGTATGAGGGAGAAATTTGAATCTGGTATGTGGGTGAAGTTTGAATCTGGTATGAGGGTGAAGTTTGAATCTGGTATGTGGGTGAAGTTTGAATCTAGTATGTGGGAGAAGTTTGAATCTGGTATGAGGGAGAAGTTTGAATCTTGTATGTGGGAGAAGTTTGAATCTGATAAGTGGGTGAAGTTTGAATCTGATAAGTGGGTGAAGTTTGAATCTGGTATGTGGGAGAAGTTTGAATCTGGTATGTGGGTAAAGTTTGAATCTGGTATGTGGGTGAAGTTTGAATCTGGTATGAGGGAGAGGTTTGAATCTGGTATGTGGGAGAAGTTTGAATCTAGTATGTGAGAGAAGTTTGAATCTGGTATGAGGGTGAAGTTTGAATCTGGTATGTGGGTGAAGTTTGAATCTGGTATGTGGGAGAAGTTTGAATCTGGTATGTGGGAGAAGTTTGAATCTGGTATGTGGGAGAAGTTTGAATCTGGTATGTGGGTAAAGTTTGAATCTGGTATGAGAGAGAAGCTTGAATCTGGTATGTGGGAGAAAATTGAATCTGGTATGAGGGAGAGGTTTGAATCTGGTATGTGGGAGAAGTTTGAATCTAGTATGTGGGAGAAGTTTGAATCTGGTATGTGGGAGAAGTTTGAATCTGGTATGAGAGAGAAGCTTGAATCTGGTATGTGGGAGAAAATTGAATCTGGTATGAGGGAGAGGTTTGAATCTGGTATGTGGGAGAAGTTTGAATCTAGTATGTGGGAGAAGTTTGAATCTGGTATGTGGGAGAAGTTTGAATCTGGTATGAGGGAGAAGTTTGAACCTAGTATGTGGGAGAAGTTTGAATCTGGTATGTGGGTAAAGTTTGAATCTGGAATGAGGGAGAAGTTTGAATCTGGTATGTGGGAGAAGTTTGAATCTGGTATGAGAAGAAGTTTGAATCTGGTATGAGGGAGAAGTTTGAATCTGGTATGAGGGAGAAGTTTGAATCTGGTATGAGGGAGAAGTTTGAATCTGGTATGTGGGAGAAGTTTGAATCTGGTATATGAGAGAAGTTTGAATCTGGTATGTGGGTAAAGTTTGAATCTAGTATGTGGGAGAAGTTTGAATCTGGTATGTGGGAGAAGTTTGAATCTGGTATGAAGGAGAAGTTTGAATCTGGTATGTGGGTAAAGTTTGAATCTAGTATGTGGGAGAAGTTTGAATCTGGTATGTGGGAGAAGTTTGAATCTGGTATGTGGGAGAAGTTTGAATCTGGTATGTGGGAGAAGTTTGAATCTGGTATGTGGGAGAAGTTTGAATCTGGTATGAGGGAGCAGTTTGAATCTGGTATGAGGGAGAAGTTTGAATCTGGTATGTGGGGGAAGTTTGAATCTGGTATGAGGGAGAAGTTTGAATCTGGTATGTGGGTGAAGTTTGAATCTGGTATGTGGGTGAAGTTTGAATCTGGTATGTGGGAGAAGTTTGAATCTGGTATGTGGGAGAAGTTTGAATCTGGTATGTGGGAGAAGTTTGAATCTGGTATGTGGGAGAAGTTTGAATCTGGTATGTGGGTGAAGTTTGAATCTAGTATGTGGGTGAAGTTTGAATCTGGTATGAGAAGAAGTTTGAATCTGGTATGTGGGTGGAGTTTGAATCTAGTATGAGGGAGAAGTTTGAATCTAGTATGAGGGAGAAGTTTGAATCTGGTATGAGGGAGAAGTTTGAATCTGGTATGTGGGAGAAGTTTGAATCTGGTATGTGGGTGAAGTTTGAATCTGGTATGAGGGAGAAGTTTGAATCTGGTATGTGGGAGAAGTTTGAATCTGGTATGTGGGTGAAGTTTGAATCTAGTATGTGGGAGAAGTTTGAATCTGGTATGTGGGAGAAGTTTGAATCTGGTATGTGGGTGAAGTTTGAATCTAGTATGTGGGTGAAGTTTGAATCTGGTATGAGAAGAAGTTTGAATCTGGTATGTGGGTGGAGTTTGAATCTAGTATGAGGGAGAAGTTTGAATCTAGTATGAGGGAGAAGTTTGAATCTGGTATGAGGGAGAAGTTTGAATCTGGTATGTGGGAGAAGTTTGAATCTGGTATGTGGGTGAAGTTTGAATCTGGTATGAGGGAGAAGTTTGAATCTGGTATGTGGGAGAAGTTTGAATCTGGTATGTGGGTGAAGTTTGAATCTGGTATGAGGGAGAAGTTTGAATCTGGTATGAGGGAGAAGTTTGAATCTGGTATGAGGGAGAAGTTTGAATCTGGTATGTGGGAGAAGTTTGAATCTGGTATATGAGAGAAGTTTGAATCTGGTATGTGGGTAAAGTTTGAATCTAGTATGTGGGAGAAGTTTGAATCTGGTATGTGGGAGAAGTTTGAATCTGGTATGTGGGAGAAGTTTGAATCTGGTATGTGGGAGAAGTTTGAATCTGGTATGTGGGAGAAGTTTGAATCTGGTATGAGGGAGCAGTTTGAATCTGGTATGAGGGAGAAGTTTGAATCTAGTATGTGGGAGAAGTTTGAATCTGGTATGTGGGTGAAGTTTGAATCTGGTATGTGGGTGAAGTTTGAATCTGGTATGTGGGTGAAGTTTGAATCTGGTATGTGGGAGAAGTTTGAATCTGGTATGTGGGAGAAGTTTGAATCTGGTATGTGGGAGAAGTTTGAATCTGGTATGTGGGAGAAGTTTGAATCTGGTATGTGGGTGAAGTTTGAATCTAGTATGTGGGTGAAGTTTGAATCTGGTATGAGAAGAAGTTTGAATCTGGTATGTGGGTGGAGTTTGAATCTAGTATGAGGGAGAAGTTTGAATCTAGTATGAGGGAGAAGTTTGAATCTGGTATGAGGGAGAAGTTTGAATCTGGTATGTGGGAGAAGTTTGAATCTGGTATGTGGGTGAAGTTTGAATCTGGTATGAGGGAGAAGTTTGAATCTGGTATGTGGGAGAAGTTTGAATCTGGTATGTGGGTGAAGTTTGAATCTAGTATGTGGGAGAAGTTTGAATCTAGTATGAGGGAGAAGTTTGAATCTAGTATGTGGGAGAAGTTTGAATCTGGTATGGGGGAGAAGTTTGAATCTGGTATGAGGGAGAAGTTTGAATCTGGTATGTGGGAGAAGTTTGAATCTAGTATGTGGGTGAAGTTTGAATCTAGTATGTGGGAGAAGTTTGAATCTAGTATGTGGGAGAAGTTTGAATCTAGTATGTGGGTGAAGTTTGAATCTAGTATGTGGGTGAAGTTTGAATCTAGTATGTGGGTGAAGTTTGAATCCAGTATGTGGGAGAAGTTTGAATCTAGTATGTGGGAGAAGTTTGAATCTGGTATGTGGGAGAAGTTTGAATCTGGAATGAGGGAGAAGTTTGAATCTAGTATGTGGGTGAAGTTTGAATCTAGAGGGAGAAGTTTGAATCTAGAGGGAGAAGTTTGAATCTGGTATGAGGGAGAAGTTTGAATCTGGCATGTGGGTGAAGTTTGAATCTGGTATGAGGGAGAAGTTTGAATCTGGTATGAGGGAGAAGTTTGAATCTGGTATGTGGGAGAAGTTTGAATCTGGTATGTGGGTGAAGTTTGAATCTGGTATCAGGGAGAAGTTTGAATCTGGTGTGAGGGAGAAGTTTGAATCTAGTATGTGGGAGAAGTTTGAATCTAGTATGAGGGAGAAGTTTGAATCTGGTATGTGGGTGAAGTTTGAATCTGGTATGTGGGAGAAGTTTGAATCTGGTATGTGGGAGAAGTTTGAATCTGGTATGTGGGTGAAGTTTGAATCTGGTATGTGGGTGAAGTTTGAATCTGGTATGTGGGTGAAGTTTGAATCTGGTATGTGGGAGAAGTTTGAATCTGGTATGTGTGTGAAGTTTGAATCTGGTATGTGGGAGAAGTTTGAATCTGGTATGTGGGTGAAGTTTGAATCAGGTATGTGGGAGAAGTTTGAATCTGGTATGTGGGAGAAGTTTGAATCTGGTATGAGGGAGAAGTTTGAATCTGGTATGAGGGAGAAGTTTGAATCTGGTATGTGGGAGAAGTTTGAATCTGGTATGTGGGTGAAGTTTGAATCTAGTATGTGGGAGAAGTTTGAATCTAGTATGAGGGAGAAGCTTGAATCTGGTATGTGGGTGAAGTTTGAATCCTGTATGAGGGAGAAGTTTGAATCTGGTATGAGGGAGAAGTTTGAATCTGGTATGAGGTAGAAGTTTGAATCTAGTATGTGGGAGGAGTTTGAATCTGGTATGAGGGAGAAGTTTGAATCTGGTATGAGGGAGAAGTTTGAATCTGGAATGAGGGAGAAGTTTGAATCTGGTATGTGGGAGAAGTTTGAATCTGGTATGTGGGTGAAGTTTGAATCTGGTATGTGGGAGAAGTTTGAATCTGGTATGTGGGTGAAGTTTGAATCTGGTATGTGGGTGAAGTTTGAATCTGGTATGTGGGTGAAGTTTGAATCTGGTATGTGGGAGAAGTTTGAATCTGGTATGTGGGAGAAGTTTGAATCTGGTATGTGGGAGAAGTTTGAATCTGGTATATGAGAGAAGTTTGAATCTGGTATGTGGGTGAAGTTTGAATCCAGTATGTGGGAGAAGTTTGAATCTGGTATGAGGGTGAGGTTTGAATCCAGTATGAGGGAGAAGTTTGAATCTGGTATGTGGGTGAGGTTTGAATCTGGTATGAGAGAGAAGTTTAAATCTGGTATGTGGGAGAAGTTTGAATCTGGTATGTGGGTGAAGTTTGAATCCAGTATGAGGGAGAAGTTTGAATCTGGTATGAGGGAGAAGTTTAAATCTGGTATGAGAGAGAAGTTTAAATCTGGTATATGAGAGAAGTTTGAATCTGGTATGTGGGTGAAGTTTGAATCCAGTATGAGGGAGAAGTTTGAATCTGGTATGTGGGTGAGGTTTGAATCTGGTATGAGAGAGAAGTTTAAATCTGGTATGTGGGAGAAGTTTGAATCTGGTATGTGGGAGAAGTTTGAATCTGGTATGTGGGTGAAGTTTGAATCTGGTATGTGGGAGAAGTTTGAATCTGGTATGTGGGAGAAGTTTGAATCTGGTATGTGGGAGAAGTTTGAATCTGGTATGAGGGAGAAGTTTGAATCTGGTATGTGGGTGAAGTTTGAATCTAGTATGTGGGAGAAGTTTGAATCTAGAACCCAGCTTATTGCTTGGAGGAAACCCCCAACCTTCGCCGAGTACCTGGCAACTCTTCCACATACGGTGACATAGTGAAAAATATATTTTTCAATTTTATTTGGTCGAGTGGCATTCAAACCCGCACTGCATCGATGGAAGGTCTGTGTGGGACTGAGGAACGATCACTCTAACCCACTGGACCACCTAGGGCCCTGCAGAAGTTTGAATCTAGCCAATAAAGGGCTCAAATGTTTCTCTGCTTTTCTGTAATTTGTCTTAAATAAATCATTTAGTTATCATTTAATCTACATTTTTGTGACTACAGAAGAAACAAAGAACCAAACTATTTAATATTTAGGGATTTATTACATAACACAATATATATTCAATGACAAAGAAGACAAAATGAAATATTGAGCAGCAAGAAAAAATAGTAATATGAACAGAAAAATAAGAAATGAAAATAGATAAATAGAGAAGTTATGTGTTAAAGAGTTCATAATGTAACCAAACACAGACAGGAAAATAAACAAAAGTATTTAAAAATTTTAATGAAGATTTTTTAACAATATGGATGCTAAGAATCAACAGAGGATACATCTTATCTTTAAACTAACTATCCAAATTTCCTTACAAAATTATAAATACAAAACAAAAATCTAAAGTAAAAAATTCTTAAAAAAATAATGTCAAATTGGAGATAATTAAAGATTTATAATGTAGGCCAATGTAACACTTTCTTCGAGGAAATTACTGTCAAATTGAAGATAATTAAAGGTTTACTGTCAAATTGTAGGGCTTATCTAAGTTTTTGCTAACCGGAAATCAATTTAAACTAAAACAAGGAGTAGAGAAAAGTCAAGCTGCTATTCAAGCAACTTAGTATATAGTGTGATTATAGACATAGAGAAAGCTCAAAGAAAGCGTTTACTAAAACCAGTGGATTGGTACATTAACAAGAACATTAGTAACTCTTAATTGAAATTGAAACCATTCAGCAAACAGGTTAGTAACACTAGTGGATTAGTAAGATGTAATCAATCGTTCAGCGAACTTACCAGTTACCAAGGGAGTGGATTGAAGTGGCATCAGTCGGGTTCAACTCAATAGCCTTCTACCTAGGGGAAAATCAACATTCTTAGTCATCCGCTTAGAGTTTTGATTGATTGATTGATTGATGCTTTATGCCGCACTCAAGATTATTTTACTTATATGGCAGCGGTGCCAGGTTAAGTGGGGAAAAATTTACTCTTTGCCAGGAACAAAGCCCCGACCTTTGGATTGATTGATTGGTGTTTTACGCCGCGCTCAAGATTATTTCACCGGAAACCGGGCTCTATGCCTGGAGGAAACCCACGACCTTCCGTTGGTAACTGGCAACCATCCCGACCTTTGGAACTCTTCCACATATGTCAATCAAGTGAAAAATCCATATAGAAATCTTTATTTAGTTCGAGTGGGGAATTGATCATACGCCGTATCAATGGACTGATGGACTGTCACTCTAACCATCTGATTGATTGATTGATGTTTTACGCAACACTCATAATTATTTCAATGATATGACGGCGTTGCCAGATTTAGTGGGGAGGAAACCAGATTCTTTGCAAGGAGAAAACCATTGATCTTCACGAGTACCTGGCAACTTTATGAGATTGAATATCTTATAAAATATCAAAACAGTTCAGGACGTCCCATGGTTAACACTGCAGAAGTTTGAATCTTGGCTCAGAATCTAGTATGTAGGAGAAGTGGGATTCTATCCGGCAAACAAAATGGGCCACAGGACAGAATCCGCCTCATTCCAAAGAAAAATGATTGGATGCATTTGTCAGCTGATTTGCCGGGTACATGCACTTGCCAAAGCTCAGGGGTTTCCTCTGGGCAAGAGAGCCTGAGGGCCGATTCACGAAGCCGTCACAAAGTGCAATCAATCGCAGTTGTACATGTAGTATCTCTTCAGTATGGTATCCATTGGTAACTTTGTGTCATTAGCGACGGCATCGTCAAACGGCCCCCAGTTTCCCTACTGAGCCTGGCAATGCAGCCACATATTAAGTGAAACAATAATAAGGGGCAGTATCAAACTATTAAAATAGTCTTTGAAGTTACTATTGTAATGAAATAAATACTGGTAAATTAACCTTGAAGTGATCTTTGATGAGATACGAGTTGATTATGGATTGTTTGGTTGACTGGAACTCCCCAACATAATGAAGCAAAATAGCATACCACTGTAAACAGAAGAACAAACATGCATTTATGATTGATTGATTGTTTGATTGACTTCATTTGTATGATGGTAGGGGAGTTAACTGGGTCTTTACCCGCTGAGTTACTGTAGCCTCCCACATAGGGCGATCAATTGAAAAACCCACTCGTCATTTTATAAATTTTGTTAGATCGAGTCATGGCGTCCCATATATAGGAGGCTTGTATCAAACTGATCACTGCCAACTGAGCCCCTCCAATGCATTTAAGCAATATGCAACGCTCCAGTGATAAAAGAGGGTAAAATCAAATTTCCAAAGTTGCAAGGCTTAGTGTGGGGGGGGGGGGGGGGGGGGAACAGGGCTCATTGCCGTGCGGAAACTCTCTGTACGGTGAATACCTGTAAACTCTTCCAAATACGGCGATTGTGTAAAAAATCAATTTTTCAATTTTTATTTGGTGTGATTAGAGCCAGTGTTACATCAATGGAAGGCCTGTGTCTGACTGAGGGACTATCATTCTAACAACTAAGCCATAGAGAGCCCCAGATTGATCGATGCACACAAGAGATTATTTCAAGTATGGGGCGGAGGAAACCTGCAAGCTTTGTCAGAAAGAATATCTTCCATGAATCCTCTACATGATGAGACCCTGGTTCTACTAGTAGATTCATACCTTGTGACAGGCAAAGTTTGAATCGTCTAGCTTTAGAGCGCTTTCTGCAACCTGTAGGGCATCGAACATCAAAGCCTTCTTTCTCTCTTTATCGGGTGTGATTTTAGCTTTATCTGAAGTTGCCCGAGCAAGTCTCCATACGAGTTCAGCATTGGTAGACTCAGAGAAAGGTTTCAACAAATCGTATAAGTCTTCAGTTTCCAGGTCTTCATACAGCTTATCGGCTTTGGTGATGACTTCCATGTCTCCAGACATTGTTCTTTCTGTAAGAAAAAACATCATTTATGTTTATTGATTGAGGATTTACGCAGCTCTCAAGGCATTTCCACTCAGAATTTCTTAGATTTTTCTTTAATTTGGTCTGAGTGGGATTTGATCGAAGGCCTTTCTCCGCATCGATTGATTGATGTTTTACACTGCACTCAAGATTATTTCAATATGGCGACGTAGCCAGGATTAATGGGGGTGTAAACCAGGGTTATTGCGCAGAGGAAACCCCCGACCTTTGGTGAGTACCTGGCAACTCTTCCACATACTGCGACCAAGAGAAAAATCATCTTAGAAATTTCCATTTGGTCTGAGTTGGATTCGAACCCGCGTTGCCTTGATGGAATGCCTTTGTCAGACTATCATTTGAAGCGACTGAGCTACTGAGTCCCCTATTTATGCTCATAACATGTACCATAGATAACATAAAGTGAACACATATGTAACGATAATGTAATTGTAATCCGTTTCGTTTATAGCTTATTTATGCCTTTTGTATTCCCCTTAACATTGTGTTTAGCGCGCATCTGTTGAAAACACTCATACACTCATAAAGCTATTTTGGCCTTGGATCCTTTCAGGCTTTTTCTTTATAATTATAAACATTGGGATAAGTCTCCCCCCATTTCAAATAGTTACAAAAGCTACTGAGTGATTCAGTATGCCTAAGATTTTATGAACATTTCTCTCAAATTACTCTAAAACTGGTGATAATCATTAGGTCTGCAAAATTCTAAAGGGGAGACAACTCTATTAGGAACAAAAGAAAACATCAGAGTTGCCTCCCCTGGATGCATGCATTATGGAGGTCATTATTGAGATCGTGGTCATCGATGTCAACGACGGTTTTTGCTAATTATACATCCATATAAATTTCATATTTCAATTTTTTCTAAGCCATTAAACAACCACATATGTTGTAAAATTTGTTATATTATAGTTTTTAAATTGAATATTTTATGAAAAATATCAAATTCATTGTCTCAAACATCACTTGAAAAACAAACTAAGTAGAATTTATAATATAATTTATGTTCATTTCTCACCTTGATCTTGGGAACTGGTAGCTTTGAAAAATGCTAGGGAAGGCAGAGTGGGAACAAGGTAAACACTGGGACGGATTCCAAGGAAAAGGGTGACTGCGGCCTGAGGAATAAAATTTCATCTTTCACTCGACAATTTATAAAAAAAAAAAAAACGTAAGCGTATTCTTAAGTTTATGTACAATGTAATTTCAAGACAACATACATCCTTCTCAACATCTTGACATGAGCTGCCAAAATGTAGATTTTTTTTGCACAATTTTTTTTTTTTCGTAAATATCAACTATTTTTTTCAAGCACCATTTCATAAAATTGTTAGTGCTATTAGTCTGGGGAATGTTACTTTGACCTGGAATGAATGAACCTTCGTCCCGGTTATTTAAATTTTCCTAACATTTCGGTTTCGTACAGGTCTCGGACTCACTGTATAGATTTTCCTCATTTAAACGTCAATCACTTAATTTTTCCATGACATAGATTCTCTCGTATTGTCGTGGGGATATGTTTTTAAAAAGGTGTTCATTTTGGCAGCTTATGCCGCTTTAAAGCGGAAGAACGCAAATTCTAGTATGGTCAGAAAACATCACACATATCCCTGTTGTCGTCAAATAAATTTTGACGCAAAACTAGATACTTGTACATAGACTATTAGGCAGTTTGAATGTGTGGTTTTGAGACCTCGACGAAAATCGTAGAAAGGCTTGTATCGGAATTTGTGATTACTCCGACGTAACTTTGCGCCTGGTCGTAACGTAATGTTGAAGGTACATGTAGCCGTGACAGTTATATCTTGGATTACAAAGCTGGCGTAAATATGCGCATAGGCCTACAGCCAGGGGGCCGTTTCACGAAGCCGTCGCAAAGTGCGATCAATCGCAGTTGTCATGACTCCGTATCTCTTCACTATGGTATCCATTGGCAACTACGCTTCGTTTGCGATGCGACTGTTTTGTGAAACAAGCCCCAGGGTCCTGAGGTCTGATTGACCGCACCATCTGTGTCACGTGACAAGTCGAAACGTTCGAAAAGGTTAGACACGATAAGCGAAAAGCTCTGTGATGTAATGATATTAATTTGCAATGTCCTAAAGCAAACAATCTGGATTTGTCTATGCTTTTTGAACAGGGCTCTGGCGGAGATTGATTGATTGGTAGTTTGGTGTTTTACGCCGCACTCAAGATTATTTCACTTATATAGCGGCGTTGCCAGTTTTATTGTGGGAGGAAACCGAGCTCTATGCCAGGAGGAAACCCACGACCTTCCGTTGGTAACTGGCAACCATCCCACATAGGTCGCACTGACGGAGAAGACAGATGGTGGAAAAGTCTTACCTTGTGTGTAACCTGGCGCACTGTTAGGGTTTTTTAAGGACTAGAAGGCTGGTTTTCAACGGAAGTAATATAATTACCTTTAATGTTATGTGACAATAGGTACTTAAAGGGTTTAGCGAATGTAACCGATTCTCTGTTAGTTTCTGGTTTTATTATGTACGGGCTAGTGACGCCAGGTAGTATTCGAACAAAAGGATTAGTTTCTGACAAATAGTTGGCCTTCGGTTTACTAAGTTAGTTTTAACAGACGGTTGTGCAACGGCAGAATTTGGATTACACCCGAAATCAAAAGGCTTTGAAAAGCTTTATTGCGTACGTTCATAGTAAGTAATGTTATTCAGTCAACGGACTGTTTCAATGGAGTAATTATTGACGCCTCTGGTAATCCTTTAATCCTTCAGAATAGCAGTGGTTGGACACATAATCTTTATCTCGATCTGGTAAAGAACTCGAAGCGAGACTCGCTCCATTAGCTCTGCCACCTTCGTCGATCGCTTCCAATTTTGCATTAGTCATTTCCAACCCCGTCATTATCTTAAGATATTCAAGTTCGGTTTTAAGTTTTGTCTCTTCTAGAACAAAATCCAACGCCGCTTTGGTAGCAACCTGTACGTGCATAGTAGGCCTACTCGTAAATTAGGCAAATGCAATGAAGTATGCGACTTACTAGAACTATGTAATTTCTTACAAAACTGCGATTTGTATGCGATGTTTTAAATAGTGAGTGGGTGCATTTCAACTCATGAACGCGTCCAACAATTTCTTTTAAAATGGTTAGGCTATCTACGTCAACACTGACAGTGTCGTGTTTTTCAAAAGCGGCGCCAGATTTGCCGAGATCGATAAACGTAGTTTCACGATCCACGTATAGTCACGGGATACGCGCTCAAACAGTTCCGAAACCATGTCGCGCTCCACTCATAACAAGGAGACATAGGTCGAGTCATGAAGTATACTCAAAACTATAATTTCTTGCCCAAATTGGTTTGGCTATACAATTTCGAAAGATGACCTGTTCGTTGTCCAAGGCAATAGGTAGGGAACGCATGGAATCAAAATCACAGGTATAAAATTGTCGAATTACAGTCAGATCAAAACAACGTCATAACACGTGTCCCGAACATCTTAATCCGCCAAACACCTGTAGGCCATAAGATGGTGTAAATTCGTATTTATTGGAAACAGGAATCCTCACGTGGAGCATAGTTATTTAAAAAATTCTGGCAATTGTATAGATTTAGTAGCACAAATTGTATAGGTATTCCCAGTCCGGTATGTTTTTGAGACCATGTTATTTTTTCATTTTTACCTTTATTTATAAACGTTTAGGTGAAGGTTTTTAATGGTATTTTACGAAGAACAAAAAACTGCTGAAAAACAAATACAAAATGTTGGTCATACGTTTGTGTGAAAGGAGTGACTGATCACCATTGCTAAGCTATGGCGTGCCGCGGTTGGTCTAGCCGAGAAATCTGGGCTCTGTCGAATTTTTGTTTTTCCGTAAAGGGCGATTCACATATACAAAATATATTACAAGTCGCCCTTAAATCCTTGTCCGTGCCTCGGGCGGAGAAACTGATTGGTCAGTCTCCTTTTCCCCAGGATTCTTCGAGTCCAGCGTACAAGAGTGTGGCACTTTTCAACCGCTCTGTAATCTGGTCACCTGGTAGCCAAAACTTTGACCATACTCAATAGCTCATAAAACGAGAGCTATTGAGTATGGTCAAAGTTTTGGCAAGTAACCTGGGTGTTAACTCAAAAGGAACTGACTAACCCTTAATCCCGCGAGCCCTAGTCACGCCTGCCAGACCGGCTCCCCCTGGTAGTTTGCCCCTGTCCATTGGCGGGGTTTTGTGTATGACCCGCCCAAATAAAAACTGTCATGGAAACTGAGTTCTCGATCTTATTAATAGCCTTGAACCTTCGTCAAATGAAGAAATATATGGATTTAAACCGAATGATTCAAAAGTTTATCTTTCTTAATTGGCTCCGAATAGCTCTGGCCAGGTATGCTCAGAAAACGATAGCAATTCCAACTGACCCAGGCAGTCAAACAGGTTGTCTTGGGCGAGGCGTGGCTGGAAAGGCGGTATGTTTTACTGTGTCGCGAGGACTACCGCATATTCACGCTCGCAGAATTAACAGGTTACTGATTCTCACAATAATTTGTGCCAAGAAACAGCATATAAAGCATCTCTTCCTTTGGGCCCTTTAAAACTATACTTCAATTGTAAATCTACTCATTAACATGTTAATAATTAAAAATATGTTCACAAAACAGACGCAATATACACGCGAATACATATGCAAAATATACGCACAGCTAAATATTTATTTATACAACAGAATAGTTACAGAAATTACTTAACAATCAGGACTCCTGAATTAGTAAATAAACCGACACTGATTGACCCGGAAAAGGGCAGACATTTTCTGCTCATCCAGGGTGAGAATCGAACTCACGAAGGGCGTAGTTGTATTTTTTGCGTAACTTTGATAACAACGTATCTCTATTGTATGGGTTGTCATGAGAGTAACAGAGTAACGTAAAAACTCACACTACGCCACTTTGTGAAACAGGCTACCGGAACCCCTTTTTATACCTTTTTTAATATCTTACTTTAAATACAACATATATACATACATATACGAACCTCTGTGTCTTCTAAACACACGAACGCATTGAGGCTACCTCGATAGCCACTAACTGATATCAACGCCCAGCAGAGAACATAGATATCTTATGAGATAGCTATGGCTGAGAATGCCAAAAGGGAGATAAACGCTACCGCGCATTTACAATTTACATACATTCTCGAGACAATCTTGCATAGATCTGTTATTGTATCTGTTTTAATTGTTGTACTTTTCTGTTAACGCCTGTAACCCTTGATCACGTGGGATTGTAAGGTGTTTGTAAAATCGTGATCACTGTATGCGTAAATATATGTATTAAAAAAAAAAAAAAAAATACATTCTCGAGACAAGTACCACTAAAAGGGTTCTGAATTGCACGTCTTGAGAAGAAAGGCCGATAATTTCAGAATTTTTCATTTTCCCAAAAAAACAAAACAAACAAACTTGGCGTCTCATGCCACTTTAGATTAAAATAGGGTAACTAGAACAAGAGTTTATTTCCGGAGAATATAACATACATATATTACTGGTAGGTCCACCCGACTGCCTTAAAGTGGCATGAGCTGCCAAATGTAGGGAAAATAAAACAGAACTGTTAAGTACAAAATTAGAGCTCTTCCCCATAGTATGATACCAATCTTGGATTAGTTTAGGTAGTTTTACAAGAAACAAAAAGCTCAAACAGGAACTCCTACATCCTGGCTATTTGAATTGTGTCCCATATAAGCAGACATTGTCTGCTCATTCAGGTAACTGGCTTTACCAATGTTTTTTTTTATTTCAACATTAATCCTGAAGTTTTTCAAGTTTTTTCAAACTCTAAACTTCTCATGACAATGTGAATTTATAATAAAAAAAAGTCTGAATTTTGGCAGCTCAAGTAATTTTATAGGTTGATGGGGATGTAGAGAGGGGTGATTCTCTATGTTTTCCAAATGTTACTGGCCTGTAGCCCCAGAATGTAGCGTTAAGGTGGGGCCAAAGGTCCCAAAGCTACAGGAAGTAGCCATTTGTAAAATTCCTATCGAATGTCAAGATTAGATAATATGGCTACTATGTTCACGGAAAACTATTCCCGTCAGAAATAAATATGTAGGTAATGTAATAAGTTTGGTCTATAATTCAACAGTATTGATATATATATATCAAGAAAAGGTTGGTCATTTTTTTAAAAGTAATTTGTTGTATCAATGAATGCAATTTTTCGGAAGAAAAAATGCAAGGGGAAATATAATTAGTGAGGACTCTCAAGTTTGTAATGGTGACTGCTCTACAATCCCCAAGCTTGGAGCTCATTAATAGAGGATTATTTACTTCAACACAACGTCAATATACTTTAAATGTCCAGTTTGGATATTTCCAACTACAGTAACAGTAAAGTAGCGTTCATATGATGGAAACTGGGCAAGTACCTGGCTACTCTTCCACATATTATATGGCAATTAAATGAAAAACACACCAAGAAATTTTTCAATTGTATTAGGTCTGAGCCCAGGATTCGAAACCTGAATGAGTCAATAGACTGAGGGACTATCGGTCTGCCGATTTCCCTCCTTAATAGTCGCATCCTATTTGTGTTCATCCCAATTGCCCTCTTTCCAACGCCATATGTCTAAGTAAAACATTAGAAATATCTCTGTGACATCATGATATTTATAACGTTACAAAGCTAATTCTCTGGGTTTGTCTAACTTTTTGGAATGTTTGGCTCTTCGGCTATTTTCGCGAGTAATAGACCCTTTCGGCTTAGAACAGTGTTTTTATGACATTGAAAATTGTATGGCATTGGCATCATTTCTCTGTTGCTGGTGCTGTGACATGCCTCTTTCACGTTGCGGCATAGACGAAATGAATACGATTCCTACGTCAGATTGATACAAAAACTCAATGTAGCGTCATTTTGCCATATACACTGAGGCTACTGCGGAAGCGTCAATCCTTAAGCTGAAAGGGTCTATTGAGTACCCGGTATTGGATTGTCCTCACCAGGGGGCTGTTTCTCAAAACATTTATGACCGGCGTAAGTACAATGCAAGGCCTAACTGTTGTTATGATGAGGCGGAAAGTTCAGCCCGGCGTAAGTGTGTTGACAAACAGGCCCTAGGTACAGGGACTGATCCAGGGAAAATTTGGGCATACCATTTCGGTTCAAAATGTTCAAAATGTTCCAACAATAAGAGAAAAACAACATCTCTGGCCCAAAATTCAACATTAAATGCTATTTTGACATTACAATCTGTTGGTTTTAAGAATTTGGGCGGATTTTTTGCTTGTGAGTTTGGGTATACAGGTATCAAAATGTCTCTGGATCAGTCTTTGAGGTATCTGGACAAACAGATGACAATAGCGAAGACATACATTTCTTATCTTTCAAGTTTTATCCCAGATTAATTCAGTTAAATCCGACTCGTTATCTCCATTCTGATATTTGCTGGTCCTGACGACATACCGGTAATGAATATCAGGTTAATAAACAAGGAGGCGCCACAGGTAAGGAATTCACTTTTGGTGAATAAATCCCAGATTAGCCGCGCACATGTGTCCCATCCTGTTTTACTTACTTGGTCGGTCAGGAAGTAATCCCAGATTAGCCGCACTCGTGTGTCTCATCCTGTTGTACTTACTTTGCCGGTCAGGAAGAAATCCCAGATAAGGGTAAAAAATCATTATCATCCAAGATATCTAGCCATTAAGACATATAGCCTAAAAGTGGGGTAGGCTAACAAAATTCCCCCCCCCCCCCTCCAAAAAAAAAGAAATAAAACCCCCCAAAAATCCCATATTTCTTACCGCATCGCCGTCAACTAAACGTTCCAATTTCTGTCGAGTTTGTTGTGCTCTTTGTCGCATTCGATGAGACATTTGTCTGGCCGTGGTCAGCATGAAATGAATTCGTGAACTTGTAGCAGAAGTCATTTTGAGATGTAGGATCGTACCACCAAAATGATATGAGAAATTACCGATGTTGTTGTTGTTGCTGTTGTCCCAAGCTGTTTCACAGGTGAGTGATAACAAGGGGGGTAACTCTAAGGACCTGAGCTGTTGTCCTGGTGGAAAATCCAACCAATTTGCAGCTAATGGTCCTTCGACGAGTCAGTTGCTACACCAGTTTAAACTGGGCAAGAACTGAACTCAAGTCGATATGTGGGAACTGCTGATTTCAAGTCGTCTGGCTCCTTTTATAAGCCAAGAACCAAGTAGTCTCATCTGGCAAAACACGTGATGGAAGCTGATGATTTCTTTAGCCTGCTCAGCCTCTTTTACGGAATTAGGTCGATTCTCTGCGGGGCCAATCGGATATAATAGTCAGTTCACTGGCCCCGAAACAAAGCGATCAAAAAAATAAGATAACAACAAATTCCACGTAGACCTTATTTAATTATAGTATGCTCTCTGTACAGTACAATGAACTTGACTATCTCGTGTTATGTAGGATGACTTGTAATTCCCTTAATTTACAAATGCAGCTCAGGAGGCCTTAGAGTTCCAGATCACTGGGAGCCTCGGTGGTCCAGTTGGTAAGAGTGTGATCGCCCCTCAGTACCACACAGACCTTTCATTGATGCGGCGCGGGTTCAAATCCCACTCATGCAGACGAAATAAAAATTGAAATATTTTGAGTGGATTTTTCACTCGGTCGCCGTATGTGGATGAGTTGCCAGGTACTCACCGAAGGTCTGGGGTTTCCTCCGGGCATTGTGCCCGGTTTCTTCCCCCACTAAACCTGGCCACGCCGCCATTTAAGTGCGGCGTTTGACAGCAATCAATCAATCCAGATCACTGAATTTTCTCCACTCTAGCGCCCAATGGGACCAAGAACGGGTCGGTCATTTTTCCTCGCAGATCCTTGCGATACAAAATCCTGCCTTACCTAGAAGGCGGGTCCTGTGAGTTAAAAATGAAAATTTACATTTTCAGACCAAATGGGACGGATTGCCAGGGAAAAGAGGTTGGTGGGGGGGGGGGACTATATATATATATATATGCCTCTATGGCATGTCAAAGCCGATCGGTAGCGAGAAAAGACAACCGAATTTTGTCCCGAATGTGCCTGAGGCACGTTAAAGCCGACCGGTAGCGAGTAAACAAAACCGAATTTTATCCCGAATGTGTCCGAGACATGTCAAAGGATACCGGTAGTGAGAAAAGACAACCGAAGTTTGTCCCGAATACCCCGTTTCCTTACCGAATAAAGCTAACAACGTCGCCATATAAGTTAAATAATCTTGTGTCCATAAGTGTCGCTTTAAAATGACTCAAATTCCAACTGTTACAAATCAAAATAAAATCAAGTTCACTCAGTCCGGACAACATCCTGTAGCATAGACCGCTGTTTCATTTCCGATTGTTCTGCTAATCCCAAACCTTCATACGGCGTGTCTGAAGACTGAACACCTGATCACAGAGTATCAGCCAGCAGGGATTCAAGGGTGATAACCCCTATTATATAGTAGGTTGTTTTGCTTTTCCGTCGACCTTTATGTCAGTAGAAAAATAAGAAGTGAGGAGAAAAAATTCTATAGGATTAACCCAAAAGTATATTTGAAGAGTTACTTAGGGAAACCGGACTTGTCGCCCGGAGGTAACCACTGACCTTCAATGAGTGACTGGCAACTCTTCCGCAAATAACAATCGATAATAAACCCACTCAGAAGTGTTCAAATTCTGTATTTTTATTGATTGATGGTTTACGCCACACCCAATATTATTTCACTTATATGGAAACTTTTCACTATTCTCGTTATTTTACGGATTACACTTTCTTGAAAAATGGCAGAAATCGATTTTGGATGAACGCCCGAAAAGGTAATCGAACCCGGGTCCCAGAGTATGGTACCTATCGCCCTCTAAAGAGGAGACCGGTTTATTGAATGGACAAGACAGGCAGTATGGCATCAGTACACAATTAATTTTCCATTTGCCATAATGTTAACGTTTGGCTCTGTCACTCGGTTAGAAACATTCGCCCAGCTAAAAGCCCTGGTGGAAACTCGGAACCACCCTAGAGAAGTCTGCAGTTAAAATCTTGACAGACCAATAAGGGAGAAATCTCAAGATTTTCACTTCCGAAGGGGACAGGGGTGCAGACGACACAAGTCACATTGCTGTCAGGGGCCCAATCACCCCCACGTCAGATAGCTCAATCCGCCACTTTTATTCAATCTTCACCTTTCATAGTTTTAGACAAACTACTACTTCATTGAGTCACATGAATACTCAAAAAAGTAGTCCTGGCTTATTGGAAGTCCCACTAAACAATGCCCAAAGATATCAACCGAAATCTAGGAACTTCATCCGGAGAACGGGCTAATCCTAATAGTGGACTTGCTCCGTATGAAGTGCTGAAGATAAGTGCCATACTCTGGGACCCGGGTTTGATTCCCGTTTTGAGCGTTCAACAAAAATCGGTAGAAGAATTTTTGTCAAGAAAGTGTAATCCCAAAAATAACGAGAATACTGTTATAATCACTTTCTAATTAAACTTAGAAATGTCACTGTTAACATTATTTGTTTTTTATTCCTGAAAGCAGTGGCGGATCCAGAGGGGGGACGGGGTGTTCCGGACCCCCCTGAAATTTGTTGGAGTGCCCTTTTTCGTTATCAGTGCCCTTTTAATAAAGAAATAAAAAGTTTCGCCTGACGTTCTTATTGTATCATTCGAGTAAATTACGTGAAGTCTACTATATAGTAAAGCCTCATTTCATACACTTCATGGTGCATAATCCCAGAACCTTGGCTATTGTAATTAACTATAACCCCCAGTCTGATAACTTCGGGGATTTACGTGCGTGAAATACCTTCTGATAGACGGCAGGTCATTTTGAATGTGGCGACCAAAACGGTAGCCGTGTAACGTACAATTTCCATACCCTATGGAGGGCCCATGGAAAGTGTCCTCGTGATAATGTAAGGGTCTGAAATACTATGTTTGCTAACATAAGGCTCGATCAGTTTTATAATTGAAGCATTGGAAGATTCCTGAAATGTACCGAAAATGCGTCTCTTCTTTGCGTTAAAAAACGTGTGCTTTACCCGGCTAAATAACATATATAAAAAATATCTTTCTAGCTGATTTCAGCGTTTGATCAATTTGCTACAATTTTTATTTAATTTTTCCGTCTGTAGTGAAGTATTTTGATTTATACTTTCGACGCCATCTGTATTCAGCCCCCAAAAAAGGTGATTTACCGTATAAAAAGCTCAGACTGTCCGAGGTGTGTCAAATCAGACCGGCAGCGAGCGAAGATAACCGAAGGGAGTTCCGACTGACCCACTCTGATAACTTCGGGGATTTACGTGCGTGAAATACCCTCTGATAGACTGCAGGTCATTTTCAATATGGCGACCAAATAGGTAGCCGTGAAGCGTACAAATCCCAAATCCCCTTGAGGGCCCCACAAAAGTGTCCCCGTGACAATGTACGGGACTGAAACATTCGCTTTGTTAACTTCAGCCTCGATCAGTTATATAATTGAAGTATTTGAAGATTCCTGATATGTACCGAAACTGCGTCTGTCTACAACATGTGGTTTACCGGGCTAAATAAAATATATTAACAAATATCTTTCTAAATGATATTAGCATTTAATAAATTTATAATTATTTTTATTTTCTGTTTTTGTCGGTAGTAAAACATTTTGATATTTACTTTCGACGCCATTTTTATTCAGCCCAAAAATACGGTGATTTGCCGTATAAAAAGCGCAGACTGCCCGAGCACTCGGAACATCCTTCGGCTATCTTCGCTCGCTACCGGTCGGCTTTGACACGCCTCGGACACAATCTCATTCTCGCGAGATCCCCTGCTACTACGTGAACGCGACGGACCTCTCAGGCCGTTCCAAGCCATTTTACCCAAAATTTGGGTAATCAAACTTACTTCCAAAATTGATATGTACGTGATCTTTACCTGATTCTATATGTTGGCTTGTATTTCGTTTTTGGTACACGCCCTTAAGTTTTGAATTATCGTTGAGGAAATACAGGGACTATATTTCTACCCTCCGCGATTGTGAACAGGCCAGCGTACAACATGTTATTTTGTATGTCTACGTCATGTGATTGTAGTGAGAGTATTTCTCCGCAGCTCTGGCAAAAGGGGATTCCCCTTAGCATACTAAGGCAAATGGCGTGGAACGGCCTGAGAGGTCCGTCGCGTTCACGTAGTAGCAGGGGATCTCGCGAGAATGAGATTGGCCTCGGACAGTCTGCGCTTTTTATACGGCAAATCACCGTATTTTTGGGCTGAATAAAAATGGCGTCGAAAGTAAATATCAAAATGTTTAACTATAGACGAAAACAGAAAATAAAAATAATTATAAATTTATTAAATGTTAATATCATTTAGAAAGATATTTGTTTATATATTTTATTTAGCCCGGTAAACCACATGTTGTAGACAGACGCAGTTTCGGTACATATCAGGAATCTTCAAATACTTCAATTATATAACTGATCGAGGCTGACAGTTAACAAGCCGAGTGTTTCAGTCCCTTACATTATCACAGGGACACTTTTGTGGGGTCCTCAAGGGGATTTGGGATTTGTACGCTTCACGGCTACCTATTTGGTCGCCACATTCAAAATGACCTGCAGTCTATCAGAGGGTATTTCACGCACGTAAATCCCCGAAGTTTCAGAGTGACTGCCCGAGGCCAATCTCATTCTCGCGAGATCCCCTGCTACTACGTGAACGCGACGGACCTCTCAGGCCGTTCCAAGCCATTTTACCCAAAATTTGGGTAATCAAACTTACTTCCAAAATTGATTTGTACGTGATCTTTACCTGATTCTATATGTTGGCTTGTATTTCGTTTTTGGTACACGCCCTTAAGTTTTGAATTATCGTTGAGGAAATACAGGGACTATATTTCTACCCTCCGCGATTGTGAACAGGCAAGCCTACAACATGCTATTTTGTATGTCTACGTCACATGATTGTAGTGAGAGTATTTCTCCGCAGCTCTGGCAAAAGGGGATTCCCCTTAGCAGACTAAGGCAAATGGCTTGTAACGGCCTGAGAGGTCCGTCGCGTTCACGTAGTAGCAGGGGATCTCGCGAGAATGAGATTGTGCCCGAGGCGTGTCAAAGCCGACCGGTAGCGAGCGAAGATAGCCGAAGGGAGTTCCGACTGCCGACTGACCATGAACGATGTAGTTGCTTCTTTGTTTATACAAAAACACTTTTTTACACATGATACATTTTTGACCAAGTTAGATTTTCGTAGAAAGTAAAATTATTTTAACAGGCCAGTAGGCCTATTATATGCCAGTTCTTCACGGAACAATATAGCGTGACGATATAACATTAACATCTTCCGACAATCACAAAAACATTTGAAGTAGGCCTATCGTCTTTCCCTTGCTGTTTACGATAACTGCAAAATTTTACTATTTGTAAACAGTATCTTTTTGGTAGCATGACAGTTCGGACACTTTACTGGCTCCCAATTTTACGAATAAAAAACCTATCACTTAAATGTTGTTTTTACTCGCCCTTTTTACTCTCAAGCAGTGCCCTTTTTGGCGCTGACCCCCCCTGAAAAAGTGAGCTGGATCCGCCCCTGTGAAAGTCATAACAAACAGCCGAGGAAAAATAGGTAGTTTAGTTTTAGGAATTTAAAGAGGGACGAAAAGCATCAATCATTCATCAAACTATATTTTAGATGTTTAGCTTACACATAACTGTTCGACGTTTCTCTTAAATTTTTCTTTTATTATTTTCTAAAAACTAGTAAATGTCAAATATTTAATCTAATGATAATAGTTAAAAGAGAACAATATAAAATGGCGTTTTAGTTCATATTTTATTGTTTTCCCTAGATATATTATACCTTTTTTTTAAATGGAACTGCTTGATTTTAAGACTGAAAACATTTTTGGATGCGTAATGAGACCCGGTTCAGTGGAAAGAGATCTGAGAATTGTTTTTCGAAGTTTGTCCCCTGTTCATATGTTGAAATCTAGCCCGGATTATCGGTCTTACGGCGACTGGTATTATATGGCTGCTAATGTGTCTTGTCGCCTTATGACGAACACGGAGAGAAAAAAAAAATTCGGCAGAGCCCAGATTTCTCGGCTAGTTGAAATCCTGCTCAGGAGACTCCGGAACAGCTGCCGAAGACACCCATCGAGTAGTAAAGAAAGAACCCCAAAAATAGGGAATGCGCGGTGTACCAAAACGTTCACATCGATGAACTATATGCGTGGAATGGAGGTCACGTGAAAGTTGAGTGGATTTTTTGTATTGATTGATTGATAGTTTATTTGCCAGAACTTATTTGAAACAGCACAATCTTGATGTAATATAGTCAGATTGAAGGATAAATTCTAAGAAGCCCGTGCGGGCGTATCAGAATTTATCCTTCAATCCACTCAACATATTGCGGACTAACGCGGTATTTGATTTGCATCGAATGCCGTCAATACTAGTTAAGGAGATGCGTGGTTCAATGGTTTAGTCTCGTTTCGCCTACTTCTGAACAGTATTTATTTTGGGTACCCTGTGGAGACCGCCTAGTGCGGTCCCACTATGCTTGACAAGGAGGGTGGGGTGGAGGGTAGGGGTGAACAGTCATCTGCCATCGATTGCAAGACTAGAGTTTATTACTACTAAAAGAGGTGGTGTTAATGTAATGCTAAATGGCTATAAGTACCGTGTAAACCGCAAGAAAGACAACTGGATTGCCTGGAAATGTGCGACTGCAGGCTGCAAACCTAGCATTTCTACCTTTGCCGGCATCCTCAGCAATGTTGGGCCACATCAGCACAGCCATGACATTCCATCCTTCAACAGAGAAGTCGAGAGGGTAAAGGGGGTCATCAGAAAGAGAGTCAGAGAAGAACTGACACCTGTACCCCAAATATACGACTATGAGCTTATTAAGCTGAACCAGGCCAACCCAACAGAGGCATCAAACTTTCCATCATACTGCTCTGTTCGCTCCGGAGTCTACAGAGAAAGGAAGAAGACCATACCCACAGTTCCTAAGCACTTCTCACCACCAACCATCCAGGCAGACTTCGAGAAAGCATTTCACAATGCTGTTTACACTGTAGGCCTACTGCCCGAAACTACTTTGAAAGGTTGCTTCTTCCATTATTCCCAAGCCATCTTGCGCAATGCGCAGAAGCATGGATTACAACAACCTTACCAAGATGATCCAGAAGTTGTTACCGTTGAAAATCAGTGTAACTGATTTATTTAATTCTGTCATTAATAAAATATGTATTACAACTAGATTTTTTCGTGGGGGACGTCAAGTGGATTTTATGGGGGAAATGGGGACCTTAATCCTTAATCCAGGTATTGTTAAAGGATTACCGAGTCTCCTTTCGCCCCGCGGCGTTTTCTAATTAAAATAAAAGGAGTAGGCGAAACGAGACGTCACCAAATAAAAGGAGTAGGCGAAACGAGACGTCACCGGTTCAATATCGATCCAGATCTGTTATGCACGCGCGCTTCAACTATCAATGGCGGCACATTTTACTAAGTCAGATCCAAACCAGCCAATGAGACACGTCCATTCCACGCATATAGTTCATTGGTTAACATTACTGCAAATGTCAAATTGAATTATATGTAGGCTACTATATGTTCATGTAAAACACAATTCATATCTCAATTGGCACAACAGTTCTGCATCAGTAGGGGCCTAATTGACGGATTTTCAAACACTATCACAATAAAGAATGAATTCATGAAACACAAGGTCTGAGTGCTTTTGTAGAATTTTATTTAAACCAGACATAGAAATTCGTGCGTTGCTTATTAGTTTGAGCTGGTGGGTCGATATAACCAGTGACTATATGAAACGACATTCGATTTGTTTCTTAATTTTTATTCTAATTTTTTTTATTATATAATTTCAGTTTTTTATAAGGCTTCCGATGAAGAAGCTTACATATGCAGATATAGAAAGGTGTCTAGGTCTATATATATCAGCAATGCTGAGTTAGGTGTCCGCCAATTGAATTCCATAGTCCGTAGGCCTTCCCGGGTCTATTTCAATATCTTTCTTTCGGCTGCAGCCTTCTTCATTAGACGCACTAGGCCATCAGGAATTTCTACAACAAATAGACGGAAAAACTCATTGATTAGAAACGATAGACTGACTAGGACAGATCTAGCTAAAACTTACACGTACAAATTACCCCCCCCCCCCCCCCCCCCCCAAACAAAAAAAGATATAATTCATTTTCTCAACGGATGGAAAAATTATGGAATCTCATAATTAATGGGGTTCATTTTCAGCTTCAGCAATTAGGTCTTCAGCTCTATTTGTAATGATTACGATAGTGTGCAAGAATTAACCTTGAAGGATGTGCTATGTAAGTTTGTAAGGGATTTGTAACAGTAACAGTTTGTAACCCCCTTTTTGGCATTTATTAGAGGCACAAAAACTCTTCAACAGGACGGCGCACTCAAGATTAATCCACTTTTATGGCGGCATTATCAGGTTTAGTGAAGGAGGAAATCGGACTTGTTGCCCGGAGGTAACCACTGACCTTCAATGAGTGACTGGCTACACTTCCGCAAATAACAATCGACAATAAACCCACTCAGAAGTGTTCAAATTCTGTCTTTTGATTGATTGATGTTTTACGCCACACCCAAGATTATTTCACTTCATATGGCGGCGTTGTTAGGTTAAGTGGACAAGGAAACCCCTGACCTTCGGCTAGAGGCCCACCTGGAAACTTTTCCGCATAAGTAGATCGAGCGATAAACTAACTCAGAATATTTTACATTTTGTCTTTTGGACTGAGTTTGAGTCGAACCCAAGGCGTGTATCTAAAAAGCTTGAAGAAGTCTAAAGGACTGACGTTGAAAAAATAACATATTGGTAAAGCCAGTAAGCCGTACGAAGACCTCTAAACCTAGCTGGTAACGCTGCATATCGGTGAAATAATCTTGAGTGCGGCGAAAAACATCAATCAATCGATTTATATGGATTAGTTAAAAGTAGACAAACTCCATGGCACTATTATATTTGTATAAAGGTTGCAGCGTTTATCCGGACCATCTGACCAATGAACTATATATACGTGGAATGGACACTGGTTTCGATCTGACTGTAAAAAGCGCCGCCATTTCTGAGAGATGTGCGCGTGCATGACCGATCTGGATCGAAAATGTACCATCTCCTTGTAATGGCGGCGTTCGATGGAAATCCAATAACACGCGACCTCCATTCTACGTATATATGTAGTTCATTACGTTTGACCAGTATATATTTTTTCAATATTTTTTCACTGACCAGGTCTCGAGTCTCCCGCAAAGTCCAAAGCAGTCGCTGTCAGAGCCATAAACACCAGAAGCGCCATGATCACCATCAACACTCGTACAAGCTGTGGAGATAATAAACAAATAGTAAACAGATAGACATGGGAAACGTGCTTTGTAAAACAAGGTTATTTAACAGGACTATTCTATAATTATATACCAGGCAAAAGGAAATATAATTTGTTTTTGGACCCAATAGTAGGTTACATTGGCTAGTTACCTGGGTACCTGTGCCTGGAAATTTTATTTTCTATTTTCAAAAAAAACATTTACTACACGTAAGACATTTACAAAAATCTGTATGATCTATATCTGTTTCTAGTGCGATGTTAACTTATAGGCCTACGTCAGAATTTGGGTTTAATAAATGACATAAGCTGCAAAAATTCGGATTTTCCCCCATATATTTCGATTATCAAAAGAGGTTAAACGTTTGATTGATTGGTTGATTTATTATTTACGCCGCACTCAAGATTATTTCGTTTATATGGCGGCGTTGCCAGGTTAAGTGGGAGAGGAAACCAGGCTCATTGCCCGGAGGGAAACCCAAACCTTTGGCGAGAAATTAAGCGTTTGAAGAAGCTTGAAAAAGAGGATAGCCATTGAAATAAAACATATTGGTAAAGTCAGTAACCTGTGCAAACTGACGGTGTGTGCAAATAACGAACATTAAATTAACCGGGATGTATGAGTACATTCTTTTTTTTTTTTTTGGTGGGGGGGGGGGGGGGGGGGGGGTTGTTGCTTATAAAAAGACTATACCATGCAACACGTACGTCGGCAAGATTGGTTTCAACAGAAAGCTCTTATTTATTATTTTTTTGACAAAATTGACGAACAATGAAATGTTACCTATATTTAGCAACTCGTGCCACTTTCAGATCTATGGTAGCGAGACAAAAAAAAAAATATGATCACTACAACTTAAATTATGTTTTTAAGAAATCCTGCTTGATAACACAATATATTCTTATGGAAATTCCGGGATATTTATTCTCTATATATACGCGGAAAAAATGACGTTAAAGTGGCATATTTTTTTTTTATCAAACAGTAAAAAAATAAAAGCTTTCCGCTGATATCAAGAGTTGTACGTTAAGGCAGCTCTTTGAATTTTATCCGTTAAAGTGACATGAGCTGCCTAAATTCACACTTTATTCATAATCTCTAATCGTCACGACAGTAAGAGGCTTTGAAGGCCATCGAGAAATTAAATGATTGGCGTCGGAATGAGGAAAATCCATACGAGTATGTGGTCTATACGAACCTGAATAGTATTCGAAAAGTAAACAAAATTTAAATAACCGGGACGACCATTCATTCATTCGAAGACAAAGTTAGTTCAAAACAATATACTTTGTCGTACATTCTCGAGACTAGAAGCACTAAAAAGCTTCTGAATCATACGTCTTGAGAAAAATAGCCGATAGTGGCAACATTCTGTTATAACGTCAAAATATCAACATTTTTCATAACATATTTTCGTTCTCTTTGCAATCGGAGAATTTCGAGAGAAAAAAAGTCCCGAATTTAAGCAGTTCATGTCCCTCACGTCGGACACCGGTTCTGTAGACCACCTCATTCAATTTTACTTGATTTCTTAAAGTATCGTATATTTAAAATTTTGATTTACAAGATAGCGAAATTTCCGAAACACAAATTGCAGGAAATTTATGTAACTGTTTTATTGACAGTTGAATTGGGCTGTCCATATCATAAAAAGTAGCCCCTCCCCCACACACCCCTTAATTAAACTCCCAAAAGAAGTCCCAGATGCCCAACACATCTATAGTTCTGCATATCTCCCCGATAAATGTTATTCCCTCCAATCCAAAGCAATATTTAAACGCAAGTTCCAATCTAATGAGAAATGATTAAGGCGTCGTCACTGTCATGAATGTTTGTGAAGAACACAAGCTTTTGATACCTATTTGTTGACGTCTTAATCAAGTTAAACAATTTATACTTTATATAAAACACATTGGCATATAGGTGTCGAAAGTATATGTTGTTCATAAAACTTACATCGTAGCGTTGCCTTAATTATTTCACATTAGTCCTCTTCCAGTGTTGTATTACAATTTATTGTTGCGTCAGCGTGTTTCAAATTAGGATTATAAAATAGATTTCTGCTTACCGTCATTTTGAAGAGTAGAACGGGAGTCTTGTGTGTGCGGCTCTGGTACTGGGTGGAGATTCTAAAGTCTGCAGAAAATCCTCCGTTTTATAAAGGGTCTATACACATTTCTGTCCAATATTAACCAATGGTTATCCATCACCCCCCCCCCCCCCCCCCCCCAATTCCATTCGGGACTAAACGCTTACGAGAAAAAAAATATGTTGAATAGATCTATGCCTCGGGCGATCCAACGTCTCTCATATCGCACTAATGTATCACGTTTTATTCAAGTTTCAAGGACATAACTTTTTACGCATATCAAATTGTTTTTATTCTTGTTTACAAACTTAGGCCTACAAGCAAATTAACATATTAATTCACTACATCTTATTTTTCATATTTTATACGGTCTATGAGCAGAAATAGGTTGAGAATATGAAATAACACAATACAAATGAAATGCACGCACATCCCAACGTGCAAAAGTTAACGCTTTGTTTCATTGAAAATAACCAAAAGGCCCAGTTGAGTTGTCAATTTTGTCATGCAAACTATACAGCTAACATTTCTCGCAATTTCTTGTTTTCGCCTTCGTGTTTTCTTATTTCTCTTGGGTCGGAAGCGCAAATAAGAAAACACGAAATTTTAGATGAGCAAAGACACGAGAATAAGAAATTGCATAAATCAGCCACCATATTGTTTGAAATCTTTTTGTACAGGTGTAAGCTAGGGGGCTTCCATTGCATGCCTTCTTTTTATTGTCGTTTTTTTTAGTCTTAAGCCGCGCTCGAGTTAGGATCCGATCAGATCGTCGTAAGCTCCATCAGTCTGTAGTGAATCTGCGATCAATCAGTCGGAGAACGTTTGGCTGAAAGATGAACCAGTCTCAGTCGACATGAACGGTCTTAAGATTTAGTCGCCGACAATCCGGTTGGATCTTAACTCGACTTGGATATGATTCAATACCTAAATGCAACCTCTCTTTATTATGCCCCGCCAAACATAGTTTTTTTTGTTGTTGTTGTTGTTTTTATTTATTTTTTTTTTGGGGGGTGGGGGGGGGGGGTGGAGGTATTGAAATGGGCTCATTGCGTCCGTTTTGTCCGTCCCGATTTCGTTTCCGGAGCAGAACTCGAAAATTATTAGACATGACTCAATCAAACTTGGTGTATGGAACAATCATCATGTGCAGATGTGCCTTTTGTGGTTTTCAACTTCTTGAAAAGTTTTATTCATTTATTTTTTTAACCGTGTCCGGAGCAGAATTCGAAAACTATATACACAAAGAAAAAGTTAAGCACCCGCCCTGGAAAGTCTGCACCGACCGATAAAATCATTGGTGTAGGGAGATTGTTGGCAAACTGACGTTGCAAAAACGATTGTGATGAGAAAAGGCAACAGTCTGGCGATAAGAAATCACCATTAATGGCAATAAGCTATACAATTTATTCAGGATATCGTTAGCCAAATCAAAAGCGTATTTTAACAAAATAAAACGATGCTTGTAAGTATGAAACTTTAGAGGCCATGTGGCAAAATGCCTTTTTAAGAATTTGTGCTATGTTTTAAGCTGAAAAAAATAAATAACAAAAAAGACTATATTCACAAACTGATGGATTGGGTTAGGGTTAGGAATGTATATCACAGACACAAATACATTAAATCGATCTCCGTGGATTTTAACTGAGTAGTGTATCAGTCAACAGGATCAAAAGTGATGTAAGAAATTCTTTTTTACTGTTTCACGATAAAACGGGGCTTGTAAGTATGAAACTTCAGAGGTCATTTGGCTTCACAGGGCGAACATTTTGAATTAAAAATGTCACTTTGAGTGTGTAGAACAAATCTTTCAATGGCATTTAGAAGTTATCATACATTGACTTTGATAACGATGTAAGAACTACATCGAAACGTCGTCACCCAATAAACCAAGAAGTTGTTATCCATAAGTAATTCTTGACCTTATTGTGTAGAACACATCCCTAGAGCAGAAGATCAATAGCGCGTATAATTGAAGTTCTTCAAAAGATATTGCTGATGGGTGGCAAATAGAGTTGAAGGGCCGGCCATATTGGAAAACATGTAATTCTATTGTTTGCGGGTTTTCTTTCAATTTCTCCCAACCGGCCCAAACTTTACGCATATTCAGTTCGATCCTTTAGTTCGCCGTTCCACCGTTCCGCTCCATGGAAACATAACTTAGAAATTTAGTTTCTGGACAAGAACTCGAAAACTATTGTGTATATTCTCAGGTAAGAAACCCATCTTATTCAATCCTTTATGGTATTTGGGACGGGTGAAATGCTATAATAAATCTGAAGGAGAATCAGATTAAATGTATGTCCAATAAGGAGTGCTAAAAGCTACGTACTGGATAGGCTGATTTTTCATACAGGTTAGTATAGTCACCGTTCTTCAAGTATGCTTCAATAGGGTGGGGATATAGTCGACTGTGTCTGCTTGTTTTCCGTAGAAATATGTATAGCAACGATCTCGCCGCTAGAATGAAAGAACTATGTGGCGTATGATCGATTGATTGACTGTTTGGTTATTTCAGTTGCGACTCAAATAGAAATAGAATTACCCACACGAACCCAACTGAAATGGAATAAAAAGTATTCAAATATTGTCAGCCTTACCAGAATGAAAGTCAAATTACCGAAACGATGACGAAAAAAATCTCAACAAAATTTGAGTCAGATTTTTTTCATCATCGTTTCGGTAATTTGACTTTCATTCTGGTAAGGCTGACAATATTTGATTACTTTTTATTCAGGTTTCAGTTGTGTTCGTGTGGGTAATTCTATTTTTATTTGAGTAAAGCTTCCACAATGGGTGATTCAACTTTCGTTTTGGTACTAATAAGCAACTAAAATCACCCGAATAGATGAGACTACAGGCCTGTTGGGAAAAAAAACGCCCATCTTCAGTACAAAGCGACGTAGCGTAAGTTTTTGCGAACTGGCATAGCAACGCATCTCTACACTAAAGTCGATGGTCTGCCATCCGACACAGCTTTGTTTTAACAGACCCCTGGCCCTAGCCAAAACTTTGACCATACTCAATAGCTCTCGTTTTATCATAAAACGAGATTGATTGATTGATTGGTGTTTTACGCCGCGCTTAAGATTATTTCACTTACATGGCGGCGTTGCCAGTTTTATTGTGGGAGGAAACCGGGCTCTATGCCCGGAGGAAACCCACGACCTTCCGTCCGTAAGCCTGGCTATGTCACTACCGAGATCTGCAATGCGACCACCGAGGGGCGAGTACGGCTTGTAGTTCGGTCGTGTCTGATAGCTGCGCAGTTTTGGCCCTTTTCTTTGGAGATCTTGCTCCGCGAAGTTAGACAAATACAACCGCGTGCAGGCTTATCCACATATGTGGCTAAGTACCATTATGACCTACCATTATGACGCTTTTAAATAAAATATTGGAAATTATAGACGACCCCTTTACGTCTATGACAGTATTTCCAGCGTGAATAGGGGTTGCCTACGAATAATATTAATAAAATAATACTATTTAATAATAGGCCTACCTAAGTTAAGTTGAAATAGGCCAAGGCCTTGATTTAAAGATTATAATAATTAAAGTGACATAAGCTGCCAAAATGTTGATATTTTGACGTTAAAACAGAATGTTGAAATTATTGGCTATTTTTCTCAAGAGACGTATAATTCAGAAGCTTTTTAGTGCTTTTAGTCTCGAAAATGTACGATAAAGTATTGTTTTAAACTAACTTTGGCTGAGAATGAATGAATGGTCGTCCCGGTTATTTAAAATTTGTTTACTTTTCGAACACGTTTTCGGTTCGTATAGGCCACATACTGTATGGATTTTCCTCATTCCAAAGCCAATCTATTAGTTTTTCGATGGCCTTCAAAGCCACTTACTGTCGTGACGATCAGAAATCATGCAAAAAGTGTGAATTTTGGCAGCTCATGCCACTTTAACATTTAAAATAATTCGGCCTGGCCTAATCATTATAGCCTATATTGGTAGTGTGAATACTCAAAAACTTAGCTCGTTATCTGGGCATATATATACATGTGCAACAACAACAATTTATGAATTTCCAATTTGATATATGTAGGCCTATATATTTATGATCACTAAAACACACACAGGGAAAATCTTCTTGTCTGAAACGTGTACATAAATGTATATACATGTATATACTTCTTTAACTAACTCTATAGCTACTCTCGTCCATATTTCTAGTCCATATATATTTCTTTTGTTTGTTTTTTTCTGAGTAAAAGTTTTTTTCTTTTATTTTTTTTTTTGCTCCCTTTTCTCAGTATCGTCATTATTATAGTTAATATCAGAGGAAAAATAAAATTGTGCTTAACCAGAAACTGTTAAAATTTTTAACTGTTTCACTGTATGTTCCTATATGGCCCTGATGACGTAAAATATATCGGTTCACTTAATTATAGAATAAATGTTATTTTTTTTTATATCTTGCATTTTTACTTCATCATTTTGCACATATGTAGGGAGAGGGACTCGTAAGTTTCAAGAACTTGTGCCTAATGTCATTAAATATTATTTCAATAAAATAAGTTAAATTCCACAATAACCAAGTTCCGAGCTCGACTTAAGGGCCGTCTATAATTTCCGAAACATTTGTCAGCAGCTCCCCCTGTCGTCATAATGGGACTTAGCCACATATGTGGGTAAGGCTGTATGAGCTCCCATTCGTCTAGCTTCGCTGTCTGGAATGCTGCCGCTCTCGTGCGCAGTTCTTGACATAGCCGGAGTACGAACCATGCTTGCTTTACACTGGCCACTTAACAGACTGGCGGTAGCCCAGAGTCGAAGCAAGGAATGTAGGCGCTGCATTGGACAACGTTTCACGCATTCAAGCAAGAGTATCGCAAGCGACACAGTAAAAGTAAGCACTGCGTACATTGAAACTGACACAGTTACCCACATAGACTTTTGGCGGATATCCCCCTCCATAAGTTAGTACGTGGCAGTCATATGCGTTGATTTGCACCAAAAAGTTGACGACTGTCCCATTTCTATGAGGTCCCGAGGCCTGTCTTTTGTTGATGAAAATCGTAAAACTAGACAACGATGTGCATTTAATGGATGTTGGCTTTATGCCTATTTTCACCTGATTTCCATATCCAACAAACATATGTCAAAAATGACAAATTCTAAACTCATAAAATTAATTAGAAAACATGTCAATAGTGACATAAACACTGTCGCGTTATTTCAATTTTCCGCCTGAAAAGAATTAGTTTTGGTAAACGCCTAAACCTTCAAAACTAAATCAGCATAACCTACAGGGCCTGGGAGGTTCCCTGGAGATTTTGTGATACCCGGTGACAGATGACGTTTTTTTTTTATGACGCTGTCAGTTCGATTGACGTTTTTTGTTTTACGAACTGAGCGTCACATTCGAACGATAAAGGCTCCTCACATGTGCATTGACATGTGCATTGACAGAACATTTGTGGATTATACAATACTCCTTTTTGACCCATAATAACAAACAAGTGTCGCAGAAAGGAATAGAGTGATTCTCAATTTCACGCATGAAAAAATGTTTACAAATGGTAGACTTTTATTACCTTATAAAGTGTATTATGTCATTTAAATTGCTTGATAGGGCCGAAGGGCTTAATTGTACTTTTGCTATGAGCCAGAAGCATTTGTATTATTTGATTGTACATTGACAGATTGGCGATGGGAAGTTATTAAGTAAATTAACTTGACAACTTTTTTGCAATTAAAAAAAATAAAGTCAAAATTAAAATCTGAGGATAAGATCCTTTGACAAACGTGACACGTGTAGGTCACGTATACCTTCTTAACACAGTTATAAACTGTCTCTATGATTATTTTAGTTAAGAAGATTTTGCCTAGTTGTTTTCGAACAGCAAACATAATTCAAATAACTGGGACAGACGTTCGTTCATTTAAAGTGGCATGAGCTGCAAAAATTCACACCTTTTCCATAATTTCTGATCGTCACGACAGTGTGAGGCTTTGAAGGCCTTTGGCTAACTAAATGATTGGCGTTGGAATGAGAAAAATCTATACAGTATGTGGCCTGTATGATCCGAAAATGTGTTCGAAATGTAAACAAAATTTAAATAACCGGGACGACCATTCATTCATTCTAAGCCAAAGTTAATTAGTTCAAAACAATACTTTATCGTACATTCTCGAGACTAGAAGCATTAAAAAGCTTCTGAATTTTACGTCTTGACAAAAATAGCCAATAATTTCAACATTCTGTTTTAACATCAAAATATCAACATTTTGGCAGATCATGCAACTTTAATGTGGCATGGACTTACTCATCAGCAGCAATATTAAATATATTATCCAAAAAGCTTAAGTTGATAGAATTATGCCCAATGCTATTTACTAAATATTCATATTTCATATAGTTTTATTTTACCCAATTCCATGAAGTTAAAGAATGTGTTCGCTATGCACTATGAGTCAAATGATACTTAAATTGGTTTTTACATCAGTTTTCTTATAAATCATCAACACCGATTATTCAGTGATGCTATTCTTGAGGAATATCTTTATAGCTTATTCCCTAAACCACCGATGAATGTGCTTCCTTCTGCGTGAATCCCGTCGGTGCTTAAGGCATACCGGGGCTCATTTTTAATACCGGATAAAATAAGTTACCTAACAGAAATGCTTTCGACCTTCATGAGACAAGACCGCAGGTTATAATACAGTAGGTACCTAGCCTAGAAATCTGGGCTCTACCGAATTTTTTTCTCTCCGTGTTTGTCAAGAACACATTAGCAAGACACATTAGCAGCCATATAATACCAGTCGCCGTAAGACCGATAATCCGGGCTAGGTAGGTAGAAATGCGTGAGCGGGTAGGTGAGGGTGAGGAGGGGGGGGGGGTAAAAAAAGAAGGTAGTTGACTGGTAGATATACCACAGTGGACATTTAGTACCCCTCTGGTAACGTAATTGACACAGCTCCCATTGCTGAATGCATGAGTTTAATTAATTGGCCGGTTGGCTGAATGGATAAGGCAGTCGGCATTTAGTGCATTTAGTATACTGGCGATAGGTGCCATACCTGTTTCGGGCGTCACCCAAAAATCGGTAGAGGAATTTCTACCATATTTTCAAGAAAGTGTAATCCCAAAATAACGAGAATACTGTTATACCCACTTTGTAAAAGACACTAATTAATTAAACTCATGCATTCAGCAACGGGAGCTGTGTCAATTACGATACCAGAGGGGTACTAAATGTCCGCTGTAGTATCTACCAGTCAACTATCTTCTTTTTTAGAAGAGGCCGGTTGGCTGAATGGATAAGGCAGCCGGCATTTAGTGCTGGCGATAGGTGCCATGCTCTGGGACCGGCGTTTCGGGCATCACCCAAAAATCGGTAGAGGAATTTCTACCATATTTTCAAGAAAGTGTAATCCCAAAAATAACGAGAATACAACTATAATTTAGTTTGCTCTTCAAGAACAGCTCTGGTCGACTGTCTGTCTTCACTGGGCCCGATATTGCCCATATTCAATGTAGGAGGCGTTCGTTAAAGTGGCATGAGCTGCCAAAATTCACACTTTTTTCATAATTTATGATCGTCAAGACAGTAAGAGGCTTTGAAAGCCATCGAAAAACTAAATGATTGGGGTTGGAATGAGAAAATCCACACAGCCTAGTATGTGGCCTATACGAACCGAAAACATGTTTGAAAAGTAAACAAAATTTAAATAACCCGGACGACCATTCATTCATTCTAAGCCAAAGTTAGTTCAAAACAATACTACATCGTACATTTTCGAGATTAGAAGTATGTTGTAACTCAAGTTAGATTTTTAGTTTTCTGGTAACCGTATACCCCCCGTTGAAAGCCTCATTCAGGAGTGTACTGGTGAGACCGCGTTGTAAGCAAGTTGCCTGGAATAAATTAGTTATATATTATGTCTCGTAAAGTTACTACAAAGCACTTAAAAGCTTCTGAATTATACGTCTTGACAAAAATAGCCAATAATTTCAACATTCTTTTTGAACGTCAAAATATCAACATTTTGGCAGCTGATGCCACTTTAATATTGGGATTTTATGGCCCACGGGCGGGTTGGGAGAGGGTTTCCAAGCCCCACTTCTCTTGCACCCAACTTCTGGAACGTAGGTAAAATATCCATGGCATAGGTATTCCGTGTTTTGCCGTGGCAAATTTAAGTCGAAATTTCGAGATTTAAAGTCAAAATTCGGCAGAGCCCAGATTTCTCGGCTAATAATCTCAATATCTAAACACCGGAAATTAAACAACCACACTTCCCAAAGACATATCACACCCTGTACATTGGCTATGAAATAGAACTAATTGGATATTTCATGTAGACTTACACTGGCCAGTGATTTCATTTATAGAATTTCCGAATTCAATATTTGAAATTCGAATTTGGAAATTGGATTTTACGAAAGCCCAGAGAGCCCATTCGAGTTTCGAATTTCAGATTTTGAAATTCGAAATTCAATATTCCCACTTGGTTAGTTAAAGTGGCATGAGCTCCCAAAATTCACACTTTTTTCATAATTTCTGATCGCCACGACAGTAAAAGGCTTTGAAAGGCATCGAAAAACTAAATGATTGGCGTTGGAATGAGGAAAACATATACAGTATCTGGCCTATACAAACCGGAATAGTGTTCGAAAAGTAAACAAAATTTAAATAGCCGGGACGACCATTCATTCATTCTAAGTCAAAGTTAGTTCAAAACAATACTTTATCGTATATTCTCGAGACTAGAAACATTAAAAGCTTCTGAATTATGCGTCTTGAGAAAAATAGCCGACAATTTCAACATTCGGTTTTAACGTCAAAATATCAACATTTTTGCAGCTCAAGCCACTTTAAACAATCCCTAAATTAGTTTTCACCAATTAAATTATTGTTAACACTAAATAGGTCTACAAGTGCACTGGTAGGTCGGCGATTTCATTAGTGAATTTCAACTTTAGCAAATTTGAAGTCGAAATTTCGAGATTTAAAGGCAAAATTCCGTCTTTAAAAGTCGAAACTCGATTTCTTATCTACCCTGGCACTAATACGATTCCGTAACTATATATGTGACCAAAGTTGGCCATTTTAAATTGGAATGGGGTAGGAGAGTTGACCCATGAGGTCAATTGATCATGTAACTTTTAATCATTCGACAAAACAACAGCATCACGATATATAACCTGGCATTTGCTCGCAATTGCCCGCTTTTTTATTGCCCACATACGTATACATTTAGCCGAGAAATCTTGTCTGTGTCACTGTGTGATTTTTCTTTATTAGCACACAACCAAGAACACTAACGTTCTTTTTTGCACATAAGAAATGGCTATGCCGCCGAAAAAAAAGGCGGCGCGAATTTCTCATAAAGTAAGTAAAGATACGGTGGTTCATAGGGGGACATAATTAGCGTATATATTTACTGTATTTCTTCTATGAATTAAGGAATTATTTTTGAAAATGACAATTTCCACCCATGCGGAAAGTAGTTTTCACCCATGCGGAAATTATTTTCCACCCATGCAGAAATTAATTTGCACCCATGCGGAAATTATTTTCCACCCATGCGGAAATTAATTTGCACTCATGCAGAAATTAGTTTTCACCCATAAGGAAATTAATTTGCACCCATGCGGAAATTAATTTGCACCCATGCGGAGATTAGTTTTCACCCACGAGGAAATTAATTTGCACCCATGCGGAAATTAATTTGCATCCATGCGGATATTATTTTCCTCTCATGCGGAAATTAATTTGCACCCATGCGGAAATTAATTTGCACATAAACTGTGTGCCCTATCATTGCAATGAAGTCAGCGCGCTTAATTCGTTACTCTTTCGTTGTGTCAGTATTTGATCATCGATGACTTGCGTGAATCTTGTCTGACCTGATTACAAGGATAGGGTACACAGTCTATGTGCAAATTAATTTCCGCATGGGTGCAAATTAATTTCCGCATGGGTGCAAATTAATTTCCGCATGGGTGCAAATTAATTTCCGTATGGGTGGAAAATAATTTCCGCATAGGTGCACATTAATTTCCGCATGGGTGAAAATTAATTTCCGCATTAGTGGAAATTAATTTCCGCATGGGTGCAAATTAATTTCCGTATGGGTGGAAAATAATTTCCGCATAGGTGCACATTAATTTCCGCATGGGTGAAAATTAATTTCCGCATTAGTGGAAATTAATTTCCGCATGGGTGCAAACTAATTTCCGAATGGGTGCAGATTAATTTCCGCATTGTCATTTTAAAAAATCATTTCTTAATTCACAGAAGAAATACAGTAATATATACGCTAATTATGTCCCCTATCAGCCACCGTACAAAGAAAAGATTATTTTGCCTACCAGCCTCAGTACATGGGTTAAAAAGAAACTTTCTGCCAACCTTGTCCGACCCCAAGGTTCTTTGTGTGGTCGTGTGCAGTCGAAAACCAGTTTGACAGTTTCCGCCATGAACGATTGATTCACGTGGGTGGTTTATCACATGACATTTTGCGGATCTACGTAGTACGTACGACAGTCTTCGGTGTTCGCACATCTTCTAAGAGGTTTTTAGGAGTCAATCTTACATTTTTACTTATCCAAACAAGTCAATAAGACGTCCATTCTACGTATATAGTTCATCGGTTTTCATTCATTTCGTTTTCTTTCTACTTTTGTTTTTTGCAGAAAATATTTTTCTTGTCTGTTTTTATTTCCTTAGCTATTTTTTTTTAACTAATTTCTTTTCTTTTCAAAAATGTTTTTTTCCCCAGTAAATGATTCTTTCTTTCATTTTTTGTTTGTTTGGCGTTTTTTTTTTTTCTCTGAGGGTTTTCTTTTTGGTAAATCGTGTGTGTGTGTTTTTTTTATTTGAAAAATAACTTTTTTATTAACAGATTTCTCGGCTAATAATTCCAATATCTAAACACTGGAAATTAAACAACCACACTTCCCAAAGACGTATCACACCCTGTACATTGGCTATGAAATAGAATTGGATATTTCATCTACGTAGACTTACACTATCCAGTGATTTCATTTATAGAATTTCAGAATTCAATATTTGAAATTTGAATTTGGAAATTGGATTTTACGTTCGAGTTTCGAATTTCAGATTTTGAAATTCGAAATTCAATATTCACACTTAGTTAGTTAAACAATCCCTGACACCTTTTAAATTAGTTTTCACCAATCAAATTATAAGTCTACAAGTGCACTGATAGGTCAGCGATTTCATTATTGAATTTCAACTTTTTTGAAATTCGAAATTGGAAATTGGAAGGTGTGTTTCGAATTTCGAATTTTAAATATTGAAATTGGAAATTGCAACGTGAGTTCCGATGTGTCAAAACGAAATCGTCATATTTAAGATGGCCGTCTAGATCTCAAACACTCATTTCACCTTCTGCTGACATGTTTTGTAAACTCGCAATTAATTTGTTTTCATTGAGAGTCAATTTCCTACGAAAGACTATTGGTGCCAAATTAAGAATATCTTTTTTTAAATTTGTTTTTCGAAATATTTTTTTTTCTTTAAAGGGGCATGAGCTGCCAACATGTTGATATTTTGACGTAAAAACAGAATGTTGAAATTATTGACTATTTTTCTCAAGACGTATAATTCAGAAGCTTTTCAATGCTTCTAGTCTCGAAAATGTACGATAAAGTATTGTTTTGAACTAACTTTGGCTTAGAATGAATGAATGGTCGTCCCGGTTATTTAAATTCTGTTTACTTTCGAACACGTTTTCGGCCCGTATAGGCCACATGGTGTATGGATTTTCCTCATTCCAACGCCAATCATTTAGTTTTTCGAGGGCCTTCAAAGCCTCTTACTGTCGCGACGATCAGAAATTATGAAAAAAGTGTGAATTCTGGCAGCTCATGATTACGAGAAAAAAAGTCGTAATTACAAGAAAAAAAGTCGAAATAAGAGTTTTTGTTTTTTTAATTATTGTTATTTTACTTTGAAAAAAGTCGTAATTACGAGTTTTTGTTTTTTTAATTATTTTTTTTTAATAAAAAAAAAAGTCTTAGAGTTTTGGTGGAAAACATGAATGGGTCCATGCAATGCTTTGACACAACTGTCATGGATGAAATCGCTAGGATCTGTACATTCCATTTTCATTTAGGGCTGGCTTATTCGGACATACTCCTGTTTCTAGCCCACGAACATAACATAATTGTATCTATGAGAACACTAAAGCACGTGTTTAAGAGATGTGGCAATTAAATCTGGATGAATGTGTATCGAACAATTATAGTAGCGATCCAAGTGTACACTGAAGCAGTACTTAAACGACTCGGTTGTACTTATTTGAATTTTTTTAAAGAAAAAAAAAATTTCGAAAAACAAATTTAAACAAAAATATTCTTAACTTGGCAGATTTTGAAATTCGACATTCGAAATTGAAAGTCAATTTCCTAATTTCGAATTTCAAATTTTGAAACTCGATATTCGAATGAGCTCTCTGGGCTTTCGTAGGATTTGGAATGTGAGCTTCAAATTTGTACTTAGATAAACAATAAGTGGAGAAAAAACAGTATATCAATTCATTTGATTTGCTAATTTAAAAATTTGTTTGTTTTTGAAAATTCGAAATATAAAAAAAAATCGAGATTTCTTGTCTGAAGAGTGAGCTGAACAGAACGGCGTGGAGAGTAACTACCATAAAGCGTGCTCAAGTCGTAATGAGTAGTTGTAAACCTTATTCCCATGTTCTCAAATTGTAATTTAAAATACAAACTGTCCATGCAATCAGTTGGATATTAAAACATTGTCACTTGGATCTAAGGTTGTCTGTGGCATGCATTTTTAGCAGACGATGATTTCGTTTGGTCGAAATATTGATATTTACTGTCGAAAGTATCGCTTTTATGTATTTTCAGTACGAAGACAGTTTCTTGGGTTTTTAAGATAGATGCATTCGATAGTTACATTTCTTTTCTGATATGCCGCTTTCTAACAGAAAGCCTAAGATGGGTCAAGCAGACGATAAAAAAAGCATGACCTTTCGAACTCGCTTTGACAATCGGCTTGGGATCTCCAACATGGCCGACCAGGAGTTTAAGGCCAGTAAATACGAATCAACGGTCAAAGACCTCGATAGTTTATACATCAGCTGTGAGTTTCCTGATTATTTAACTTAATATTAGGTCACTTAAATTTCAAAGACATGATATGAAGGTCATGGTCCCACGCTGTATGGCAATCTCAGTGACTTTTGATTAATCTATGTTGAGTTGTTGTCGACACACTCACACAGTCGATGTTATTGGCATTGCTGTCACTGCCAGTGCTAGTGTCCGTCAATGTCATGCTGTCTGACAGTGTAGTGCAGACTGGGACTAAGATAAAGAAAGGGTTCTTTGAACGTTCATACTGATTTTTGAGTGCTGACAGATAGTGGGTGGGCATCAAATTGTTAATAATCAGTTTACAAACATCAAGAATCCATATTCTGTAATATTTATAATTTACATGTACGGGTATCCGATCAGTTATCGTACAGAACCAATTATCGTACACCCAACACTTATGCGTCTTTAACCCAAGCGATCGGGTTTTCCCGTCGATGACAGCCAGCTTACTCATTGAGGCATCTTCTTGCAAAAGTTCAACCTCCAAATATTAATAGAACTTTCTATGAAGTTACATTTGTCAGGCGATGTAAGAATAGTCGCCTTTGGCCGTGTCGGGGACTTTTCGAACACGAGAAATGACGTCACAACAGCTTTCACGTTGGGTGTACGATAACTGGTCCCCGTCACTCAACAAAAACATGCAGACGAGCGGGTGAATGTCCGGTCCCTAAAAAATTATTTCAGAGTCTTGGGAGAAAATAAACTATTATAACAAAAGTCGGCTGAGCCCAGCTTCACTTCTGTGAAATTTCTTGTCAATGCAAACACTGATGTAAATTTTAGCATTGAAAAACCGGCAAAAGTGTACGATAACTGATTGGATACCCGTACATGTTATATAATAATAATAAAAACGTACAAACAATTTATGGGGTATAAAGGTCTAAATTGCACATATCTTAGCACTAGCGTAACTATAGCCGCACTCGTGTGTCTCTATCCTGGTTTACTTACTTTATCGGTCAGGTAGAGCCACTCATTAAACCGCCATTATAAGGATGAGATAACTCCTATAACCTCATTAGGCCAATTTTTATGCTATGCTTAATGAAGAGCGATTTAACAGTTTAACAACGGATTTCGAAGAAATCAACTAGTTCAGTGAAAAGAGGAATGTTTCAAAGATATAATAGGCGGTAATAGCTGAAAGGTAGTTGAGATTAAGGATAGTTAAGACTTAGCTTAAATCTGAAATCCGAAGTCCTTCCAAATAATTCATTTAAAAGCCGTAACTAGCGTAACTACAGCATTACAGGTAGGCCTATTAGATTTCTATGTGTTACCTGAACTGCGATACACCCATGTGCACTTCAGTTTTATATACCCTTTGAACTGCGATGACGTATTTGGATGAATCCAAGGGGGTGCTTCGCCTTTGTGAATAGACCTGGCTAAACCTAATATTTTTCTGTTAATAAACCTCATTCCTAACCCAAAGTCTGTCTTTGGTGCTGTGTCAATAAAAGATGTCTAAACCTAGCCTTATTCTGTCCATAAATCCTGTCCGTACCCTAAGCCCGTCTTTGACGTTTTATCAATAAAACATGCCTAAACCTCAAAGTTGTTGACAATTGGAGCACACTGTCGTGTCTATCGAAGAGCTGGCATAGTGCCAAAAGTCAACAGTCATCGACCACAGCCACCCCTCAAACACAGAGGGGCCACATTATTGTTTTACGTCACCGGGTACCTACTATACTTTACCCAAGCCACCTAAAATATACATTCTGATGGTATGTCATTTGATAATATTAGCCTGGGGTGATCTTTTGGTTGTTTGGTACTTTTGCCGTCATATAACCTTAGTTGTTGAGTGCAACGTTAAGCCTCAATCAATCAACTCAACATATTGTGGACTATCACATCTAAAGAATATTGTATTTGGGAATGGGATTCACATATCTTTACTTTTTAATATTGAGAAAAATATGTTTAATTTTTGTTTACAGTAAAGCGACAGATTTTAAGGTACCAAAGTCCCACACTTGGTCTTTTTCCAAACATTGGAGATGTGGAGAATCCCAGTCACATCGCCAATGTCCGGGATAGTATTTACTGTGCTTCTGCTGCCTGGGCACTCTCACAAGCTTATAAGTAAGAAATGGAATCTTGATCATTTTCTTATTTTTTTTTTAATGTTTTAAGAAAAATAATCAAACAAATTTCAATGGCGTATAATCTGTTACTAAACCATTTTATGGGAAAAGACAAAAAATCTTTTGTATTAACTAACTTAACCAGTCTGTTAGATTACTGCTTACAACACAGTAAACATTTTTTTGAAATTTAACAACTGATTAGATGCTTTTACTATCATTATATATTGGGAAAAAGTTAATTTAATACGCTGAGTGTTTTTCACATAACAGAAGAATTGATGATGACCAGGGCAGGACTCATGAGTTGGCTGAAAGTGCAGTAAAATGTATGCGTGGGGTGCTATATTGCTGGCTTAGACAAGCGGATAAGGTAAAATTTAACCTTGACTTAAAGTGGCATGAGCTGCCAAAATTCACACTTTTTTCATAATTTGTGATCGTCATGACAGTAAGAGGCTTTGAAGGCCATCAAAAAACTAAATGATTAGCGTTGGAATGAGGAAAATCCATACAGTATGTGGCCTATACAAACCGAAATAGTGTTCGAAAAGTAAACAAAATTTAAATAACCAGGACGATCATTCATTCATTCTAAGCCAAAGTTAGTTCAAAACAATACTTTATTGTACATTATTGAGACTAGAAGCACTAAAAAGCTTCTAAATTTTACGTTTTGAGAAAAAATAGCCAATAGTTTCAACATTCTGTTTTTACGTCAAAATATCAACATTTTGGCAGCTCATGCCACTTTAAGTATGATCAAAAAATAATAATACCAATTCTATGACGAAAAGTTATTGGTTGTTTCATGTTTTACACCGCAGTCATTCAAGAGTATTTAACTAATTTAAAATGTTACTGTGACACTTCAGTGAACATATCTTTATCAGAAATATTTCTGCAACGCTCGCCATGTAATTTCAGTGTCAGTTGTAAACATTTGATCGGTTCCGTGTATTGAACTGCTGGGAACCAACCTGTACCTGTGCTAGTTTCGCTATACATCATACCACATACTGGCTTTCATGATGGGTAACAGATCTTCGTTTCCATAGTTTTAGAACAACATTAACAACAGGCTACCGGAAACGATCGTTACCATGAAATCCTATGGCCTGCTTGGTGTATTATCCATTCATGGTCAACAACAACTCACCTTTCTGTCAGTGGAACATGGTCTGGTTAAACTTTTGACATCTTCTGTAAAATGGCACGGTGATCATGAGATTTTAGTGTCCCAAAGCCAACAAGTTGGATATGTCGAATCTTTGAAGTTTTCAAACTGTTGGGCTTAGCTATGTAACACTGAGCGGAACGAATGTCGGTATGGCTCAATCAGTCTTTTTACTTAGTAAGTTGCAACCTGTCAGTACAATCAATTTGTGTAAATAAATTTAAAGCCCCATGTTATTTGATCTTGTAGCCTGAGAAGTTTAAGAGGAACCAGAGTGCAGTCCATGCATTACATTCTAAATTCTGTCTGAAGACTGGAGACCCAGTATCTAGAGATGAAGAGTCTGAACATCTACAGGTAAGTCAAGGAAATAAAGGAAAGCTGAATAAACTAATGGATAAAATTATTTAAAGGATAAATGACAAGTTTAAGTCAATACCTCCTATTTGGTAATCAAAAATAGCCTTCCACCAATGGGTCACGGGTTCGAATCCCACTCAGTCAAAAAAAAAATTGGAAAATTTTCTGACTGGGTTTTCACTTGAACGACCTATGTGGGATGGTTGCCAGTTACCAACGAAAGGTCGTGGGTTTCCTCCGGCATAGAGCCCGGTTTCCTCCCACAATAAAACTGGCAATGTCGCCATGTAAGTGAAATAATCTTGAGCGCGGCGTAAAACACCAAACAACCAACCAACCTATTTCGTAATCAATTTGTTTAAAAACATGCACCGTATAGACCTACGAACTCAACCAAATGAAAAATCATATTTCAGGCACAAAACCTACAAAATCCAAGGCATTCTTTTTCTCTTTACAAGATAGATACGAAAATTAATTAGCTTTAGCGCTGTGACGTCACAGTTGACAACTGATATGTTCATAATTATTGTTGTGACGTCATATACAAACGACGTTGAGTCGAGGCGTCGTCTTCGTGGCTGGTTGACATGACATTGAAAGTGTTCAAATGTCAACGATGACGCCAAATAAGAAGATATTTCCGATTGGTGACGGAAGATATGCATATTTTCGATCGCTGTTTCTTTGACACACTGGGGCCTTACAGGATTTTGTTTTTAGGTACATATTTAGCCAATTTACTAAAACAAATCACCAACATCATGTTCAGATAGAACTTGACATCTATCCTGCAAAATATGTAATATGCCTTGGAAGGTGAATAATGCAGCCCTTTGTTAAGAGAACTTTATTAAATTTGGTTTTATCTTTTGTCTGAAATAGTATTATTATATGACAAGGAACAAAACAATGAGACATCAAGGCCAACAGGGTGAGGGTTAAAATAATTTGGCGTTGACGATTTCTAAAGGTTGCAATTTGTCTAATTATGAACCCAGTGGTTGAACACCATCCATGCTGGGACCTAGGCATGCCTTTATGTTATCTGTTTAAAGCTGGACGGGCCACGAGAGTGACTAAATGTTAGTGTAAACGAATTTTGTCACACTTGGTATTATTTTTCTCGTAAAGACTAAACTAAGACGAAGCTGTTGTGCAAATTTCATGAAAATCCTAACATAGGTTTTCCAGAACGAAATAAATATTTGTCACGTTCACTAAAATTATACGATGGCCGAAGCACCGCCTCGAGTCCTCCATGTAGGGGAAGATTTCCGCATATGCGCACTGTCGTGTAAACATGTCGCGTGTGAGTTTGACATTTCGCTCAGTCGTCGGAATTCTCATAAGTGTTGAGGATGTACCGTACAAAATAATCCCTGTAGAAGCATGCAGAAATTATTTGGAAATACGAAGAAGTTAGAGGAGAAAGGATCATGTTGCCGATATTAAATGCGATGTCTGGGAACAAAGAAAGTGGCGGGAGCCCGAGTTGGCTATACGGGTCTGTACATCGACACTATAAACGATGAACACAAGGTTAGGGACTACTACGGCGCGTACCGGTTTACTAAATTTCTACATGTCGTAGCCTATGCCTTCGCCAAGTAAATCAATTATACCTAAACAATGAGTATGTAGCGTAAGTCTGTCCTTTGGGTTTTTTTTTTATTGCTGTAGGTGACGTCACAATATTGGCAGTAAACAAAACACAGAAAATAAACGTACCAAAATTTATGATGCAAGGACTTTGATATGGTGGAGTAGGTGATAATGTTTTAACATCAAGACTATGTGACTTCAGTATTTAATACACTGTAGCCTAATTAAGATTACTTTTTTTCAAAGGCTGGAAATTGAAATCGAAGCTGGAGATATATACTATAAGGCTTACTTAGATTTATTGAAGAAAGTATTAAACTTAAAGAACAAAAGCAAACATTTGAAGCTGAGTGAATATGATAAAGGATGTGGATCATGCAGAAAGGAACTTGAGTGAAGTCCGTGACATAAGGCCAAAACGTTTATACTGTGTAAAGGCCTACATATTTGTGTGTGTGTTTGGTTTAAATAAATAGCGAAAACATGCAAGATATACATTTATCTATTAGGTTGGTCAACTTGAGTAGACACTGATTGGTTCAAGAAGTTCAATGCTGTCTAAACTCAATTTGGTATCAGGTCTATTAAAGTGGCAGGAGCTGCCAAAATTCACACTTCTTTCATAATGTCTGATCATCACCACAGTAAGAGGCTTTGAAGGCCATCGAAAAATTAAATGATTGGCGTTGGAATGAGGAAAGACCATACAGCATGTGGCCTATACAAACCGGAATAGTGTTCGAAAAGTAAACAAAATTTAAATAACCGGGACGACCATTCATTCATTTTAAGCCAAAGTTAGTTCAAAACAATACTTTATCATACATTTTCGAGACTAGAAGCACTAAAAAGCTTCTGAATTACACGTGTTGAGAAAAATAGCCGATAATTTCAAAATTCTGTAACAACTTCAAAATATCAACATTTTGGCAGCTCATGCCACTTTAAATAGTGAGTTAAACATAGAAGATGTATAACCAGATACTGTTGATTGTTTGGTGTTTTACGCTGCGCTCAAGATTATTTCACTTATATTGCGGCGTTGCCAGTTTTATTGTGGGAGGAAACCAGGCTCTATGCCCGAAGGAAACCCACGACCTTCTGGTGGTAACTGGCAACCATCCCCCCTTGTTTTTTGGAGTGAAAACCCAGTCTGAAAATTTTTCAATTTTTTTGGACTGAGTGGGATTCAATCCCGCGACCCATTGGTGGAAGGCTGTTTGGATTGAGCGTCCAACGCTCTACCTACTGAGCCACGGAGGCCCCACCTATATACTGTTAACAAGTTTAATTAAAACTAAATTATTAAACCCTGAAATTACTGCTTTTCTAAATACTGTGGTGATTGTGAGGGGTTCCACCCCCACCCCTCCCTCCTCAAAAAAGAAAGATAAATTTTATAGATTTTTTTGCTCAGAGGATGGGGGGGGGGGGATCTAAATATTTATAGCATTGGATACACAAATCGAAACCACCACCTACCAATAAGTGGCATTTAATTTCATACATGTAATTTTGCGAGATTGATTGCAGCTTAATGTCACACTCCACACCTAAGGTATTATGGCAACAAAAGTAGCAACCGACCAAAATCACCCTACCCACCCCCATCTAAACTCCAATCAATCCAAACGGTTCGACAGTTTCAGGCACTGGCTGAAGGTTAGGGTAGTTTGGGGCATGGGACTCACGGTGTATATGAACTTACAGTTTAGAAGTATTAACTTTGGCCCACAATCAATGAATGTGGCAATTTAAATATTGTGTAAACATTCCATAAAGACAATACATTGATTTAGGTGCAGTGGATATCTTTTTATTGTAATTTAATGAACATTTCACACAAAATATTCTCTTAAAATACTTGAAAAGAATATGAATTTCAGCAGACTTTAATATCCAAAATGAAAAAATAAATTCACTTTCCAGTTTAGTTAATTTTTTTATATCATGAATGACTAACTAAAACATATAGGATAAGCTGTACTATTTTGTACATATACACAACAAGAAGAACAAAACAAATGCAAAAGTTTCTCACTGATAGGTTGTAATTCCTACAGTTAATAACAATAACCGCAAGCTAGTGTGTGTGGCGGGGGAGGGGGGGGGGATCATTAAACAGATCAAGAATAAACAAAACATGTATTATCAGTTTCTTAAATTAGTACATGTAGGTCATTCTTGGCATGTAATTGGACCCTTCCCTCTTAGCTTGTACTGATATTTTTACTACAGGAAATTGGAACACAAACTTTTGTATTTGTTTCATTCTTCCTGTAAATAAATGATGTTTTACTATTCATTTTCAATGTTTTTTGTTATTATTACTGATCATGCCAGTACTACTCATGGAAGCTCATATTAAATGCCAACATTTACAAAGTAGTATAAGTTGTCCTATGTGTTGTGATTTCAGTAAAGTCATTCCATCGAAAATGACTATTTCATTGATGAATCAAGAACTTGGTAGATAAAATCAAATATAATAATGGGGCAAAAAGGTTATCCATGCACAGTAAAAGTTGTTCACTTGTGTGTTTTGGAACCGTCTTCATAACAACAAATTGTCATTTTTACTTCGACAAATTCCAATATAATCCAGTAGCAAATGGTTATCCAGGTACAATAAAAATTGTTCACTTGGTTATTTTAGAACCCTCTTAATAACAACAAATTGTTATTTTACCCTAACACAAATTCACTGATGCCAATAAATCACTGTTTTAAATAAATAAGAATTTACTTCTGGATAAAAACTGCTCAACTCGGACTGTTTGATGATATGGTTTCATTGTCTTTTCATATAGTTGTCACTGATCATCTGTTAATTAACTGGGTGTTATTCACTTAGTAACTTAAACGTTACTTTTGCTGTCAGCCAACAGTCTACAATCAAAGATGCTGAATAGGCTGAAAAACAAAATTAATAGAACAGTATAAAACCCCACAATTAAATAAGATAAAACAGTAAGATCATTTGTTTGCAGATGATAAATACCAGATCAGTAGCAATTGAATATGTTCAATTCTTATTAACAGTTACTGGCTTTTAAACGTCAAATATTTGCTTAATATTCATTTCACATCATCAAACAAGGCTTGATTAATTGCTTGTTGTTTTATGGTGCACTCAAGATTATTTTACTTATATGGCTGCGTTGCCAGGTTTAGTAGGGAGGAAACCTGGTTCTTTGTCTGAAGGAAACCCACCACCTTTGGTGAGTACCTTTTCCACATACGGCGATCAAGTGGAAAATCCACTCAAACTTTTTGTAATGTTTATTTCGACCCCACCTGGCCGCGTCGATGGAAGGCCTGTGTGGGATTATCACTATAACCGACTGAGCCACCGAGGCCCGACTTTCAATGGAAAGCATGTGTCTGACTGAAAGGCTATCGCCCTACCGCCTGTACCACAAACTACTGACTTTGCCACCTCCACCTACAAGACTTGAAAAGTATATGCTTGGAAGATTTTCCCTTTTTACAGTTGCAGAAATCGTGTAGTATCTGGAGGCCAGGACAAAATGTTAAACATTTAAAGAATGATATAATTGACAGGATAAATATATTTACTCACCAAGAAATCTATGCCTTGAGTGCATGGCTCCTCAGTTCTGCCTGTTCCAATGACTGTCTACAGTTACAGTACAGGCAACGTCAGTGTCAAACCTGGCTGTAGTGTACAGATTTTGTATGCAAACTGAATGTGCTAACCTAACCACTAAGGTTATGAGGTGTGCAGCCGTGGAAGCTTCTATATTCACCTTGAAATTAAACAGTTCTAACGATTAATAAAAAAGATCGAATATATAAAAGATTCGAATAACTGATCAGTGATCGTCTGATGTTGGTTGTTGTTGTGAGCTTCATACGTACCTCGATTCAGATTTCTGTATGATGATGACATTTAGTATAAACATTAGTGAATCAGTCGACATCAAATCTTCATTTAATGAATTAAACTAATAAGTCCAAAAATAAGCATGAAACCAGAATGTTTCAAGTAAAAATCAACTTACTTTTTATCTACTACGGCACATCGTTCCACACGCTCAAGTGTTTTGACAGTTGTCCGGAAGTCACTTATGCGCATGTAACATCGCCAAAAAAGGAAAAGTGGTAGAGAGGTGATTGACAGGCGAAGAATACTGAAGAAGTTAGTTTTTAATGCAAATTACAATTTTCAACAAATGAAACATTGCGGCATTTGTTTAATTAGATCTAAATGGTCGTCTGGGGCCAGAAATTATCGCGATCTGAACATCAGATCTTCAAAATCAAAATTACATACTCTCGTGGCCCGTCCAGCTTTAAGACAGTGCCCTGAAATCCTTTGGTTGTTATCCAGCACTTCTACCCAAGTTTCTGTCCTCATCCCAATTTTCTACCTATACTAAACCTGTATTGGTTGACTTAAGATTTAGATAATACTGGTTAGATGTTTGCTATTTAATTTTGTTAAATCTCTTTGTCCTTTGTTACAGATTGATGTGGTGGCATTGTATTTAATCTTCCTGGTACAGATGATCTCGTCTGGACTGCAGGTAATTTCATCAACCTGCCCTTGTATAAGAAATTACAGCACAGCCTTGAGTGCTATGAGCTGCCAAAATTTGTTGATTGATTGATTGGTTGGTGTTTTTATAGCGCACTCAAAAATTTTAGTTTTTTTTTAGAAATTCTGAAGAAGGTTCAGTACCGTAAGGATTCACATTGAAATTAACAAATATTGGTAAAGTCAGTAACCCATACAAACCGAAGATGTGTGCAAATGGCTAAAAATTTAAATTCCTGGGCTGTATGAATTCAATTTTGAGGTTCTGTTGATTATAAAACTAGGTACATAAACGGATGTTTCCTCCCCCACTAAACTTGGCAACGCCACCAAATAAGTGAAATAATCTAGAGTGTGGTGAAAAAAATCAGTCAGATAACCCAACATAAACGAACATTTTGTAAGATTGGATTCAACCGAAGGAACAGTAATTAGCTAATACTGTTCCAACAAAATTTGCGCTATATCTATCACTTTAGTGAATTTAGTGAATCGTTTTGAACCCTTTTGCTGTATTCAATACCCGATGTGGCCCGAGTTTTACCAATTCAGGAAAGGGAAGTAAGTCTTTTGACCACTTGCATAAATTATCCTCAAAGAAAAGAAGAAACATGATTATGGCAGAAGGGAAGATAATGGAGGCCCAGGGCCTTGGTGAAATATAACTTACATGTAGCTGCTTACATCTTTCTGTCAAGTGTCACTGAACTTTCCACCACTGTCTTATTATTTTAATCTCATGTCAAGTTAATCTTCTTTATCCGAGGATTTGATTTCTGAGCTGAGCTCGATTGCCGTATGTGGAAGAGTTGCCACGGGTCAGGGATTCCTCCGGGCAAAAAGTCCTGTTTCCTCCCTGACTAAACGTGTCATCAGCCATATAAGTGAAATAAACGAGTGTGGCGTAAAACATTAATCATTATCAATCAATTCAGGGATTTGCCAAACCAGTATTTTCAGCATATCTGCCAGATGCCAAACAGTTAAATTAATTCAATCCTGAATTCATGAAATTGGGTACTGGTTTTTAGTGGGGTATAAACTTTATATTAACAACCTAAATTGAAAAGTGTTCATTCAATACAATGTGTAAGGGATATTAGATAGACAGATGTTCTTTATTTAAAACAGGCTCGATAACAATGAATAAACATATAATAAAACTGAAAATAAGTCTCACACATAAACAGTAAGAAACATTGAAAACAACTGCTAAGCGATGGCTTGCGCAGCTAGAACAAAAGGTTGGTAACAAGTTGTTTTCAACCAGTATCCTGTGGTTGTTAGGGCTTTGGAGACCACGTGACCTGCAGATGTAGTACAGTGCCCGGATGTCCGAAATCGAGAATATTGATACCTGGTTAAAGAAAGCTTGGGCTGTTCCTTAGCAGAATCATACAGTCTGTTTTTTCCAAAGTGTAAGAAAAAATCTCAAACATCCTCTTTGATATGATGGTCAAGTACCTGCTGAAAGTAGACTGTTTCCTCCAGAAAAAATGACCTGGTTTCTGGCCTCACTAAATCTGTAAACTAAAAATATTTCAGTGAAATTATCTTGAGTGCGTTATAAACCAATCAACCAATCTTCTCCTACATAAGCTAGTTAAAGTGAAATTGATTGTAATTCTGTATTACTTACCAACAAAACTGTTTTCCTTCAGATAATTTTCACGACAGATGAAGTGGATTTTGTTCAGAACCTGGTCTTTTATGTTGAGCGAGCTTATCGTACACCTGATTTTGGAATGTGGGAAAGAGGCAGTAAATATAACAATGGCTCCAGTGAACTTCATGCTAGGTAAATTTACAGAATATATTATACAGCTTTAAAAATACCCCCATATAAATTTATCATCTGAGTGACATGACATCAAAAACATCCTCTGTTGTGTATGTGCCCTCACAGTGGTGACGTAATACACAATCTCTGCTGTGTCAGTGCGTCTTTGCAGCAGCTTATACACAGAAAAGGTTGTTTATTACGCCCCTTCGAGTTTTTCCGTGTAATTGCAAAAATTGCGTATTTCCTCCTTACTTCTTTTTTGACTACTAAGGAACGAACAAGAAGGTTTCATTTCAACTTATGTTTTTCAAGGTAAAATGCCGAAAATGTACATTTAACGAGTTATTTAGGGAATCCCGTGTTGCTATTGATTTGTGTCTAGCAGTCATTAAAGTAACATCCGAAAGTAGACCACATGTGCACCCACAGAGGGCTCTATTGCTCACTCGATTCTATTTACCACAACAAAGCAGACATTGGAATCCTCAAATAAAACTCGCTATCCAGTGGTCCGTAGGAGTTGGTAAAGTTACCAATGGCCATCTGGAAACCTCATCTTGATATAAACGATAGAATAGCACTCATTTTGACAATATTCGTTTCGGGCATGACCCTGTTCATAATTCCTTAAATCCTATTTTTGCTAAATATTGTGTTTCTAGCTCTATAGGTCTAGCAAAAGCTGCATTAGAATCCATCAATGGGAGTAATTTGTTTGGAAATGAAGGTGCCAGCTGGTCTGTCATCTATGTGGATATTGATGCCCATAATAGAAATAGAACTATCTTTGAAACAGTTCTACCTCGAGAATCTAATTCTAAGGTATGTTAAATCTGCATAGATTGATTGATTGATTGTGTTTTATGCTGCACTCAAAATTATTTCACTTAAATAGCGGCGTTGCCAGTTTTATTGTGGGATTCCAACGCGCAACCCATTGGTGGAAGGCTGGTCTACCTACTGAGCCACGGAGGCCCTCTAAATCTGCATAGAAACTTGCCCCTGAGAAAGGCCTTGTGATTTCACTGACAGTGGGAAACCAGTAACTGTAATTTTCAAGTGTATGTCAAGATTGGTCAATGATTTTCATTTCTGTAGTTTCAGAACAGTCACACAAGTTCTACTGGAAATGATCATAACTGGGAAATCCTTACTGTTGGGACAATATTTCTTAGTGTACATATACATTGAGCTACATATATGTTATACCTCTTTTTAACACAATCAGAAACTTGTCTCCATGGATATTTTAGACAAGAAGATTTTCCCTGTGCCCGTGTGTTTTAGTGATCATAAATATATGTTATGTTTTCAGAACACTGATGCCTCTCTGATCCCCACAGTGTGTTGGCCAGGGTTTGCCACACACGAACCCTACCTGAGAAAGAGAACCATAGAGAAAGTTTGTCACAAATTGAAAGGATCTTATGGTGTGAAGAGATATCTCCGAGATGGATTGCATACAGTACTAGAGGACAGGAACAGAAAATACTACAAACCGGCAGAAATTAAGGTCTGATCCCTAAATAAATATTGACCATTGAGCTGAAATGCTTATGCTCTCCAAATAGACTATTGTGGAGCCTCCGTGGCTCAGTAGGTAGAGCGTTGGATGCTCAATCCGAACGGCCTTCCACCAATGGGTCGCGGGTTCGAATCCGACTCAGTCCCTCCCCCAAAAATTGGAAAATTTTCTGACTGGGTTTTCACTTGAACGACCTATGTGAGATGGTTGCCAGTTACTATCTGAAGGTTGTGGGTTTCCTCCGACCATGGAGCCCGGTTTCCTCCCACAATAAAACTGGCAATGCTGTCATATAAGTGAAATAATCTTGAGCATGGCGTAAAACACCAAACAATCAACCAAATAGACTATTTACCATCTGTGTAGTTGCAAGACGTCACAGCAGCAATGTCAGACTGGACGTTTATCTGCTATTTAGTCATCCGTCATATTCGCCAGATTTATATATTACTCGTCATTGAAAAATGTATCAATTATTTATTCTCCTGTCGGTTGATATGGTGTTGTAATGACTTGGAAAACTCGTTTTGGCCAATGCTGAATTATTAACTGGGTGAAAAGTCAAAATAATTACAAAAAAAAAAAATAGTTCCAACCAAATATTATATTGAGCATCTAGTAAATATCAACTGTCATGTGACCAGCCATTGACCAATGGGATTGTTATATATTATACACATTTCTTGTTCATTTTCTTGTTTCAGATGTTTGATGGTATAGAATGTGAATGGCCCATCTTTTACCTGTTCATGATCATTGACGGTAAGACCTATAGTAATGTGAAGACTGTGCATGTTTCAAAGATTACAGGGGCTTCGGCAATCTAAAATAGAGATTGATCCTACTGCCATTTGTTGAGATATCAACTCTAAAACGAATGAATGACATGTTGCTTGAACATTAAGGGAGGCCACTGCTGCCGACGCCGTTCAAATTGTAAACAACGACACGTGACACTGATAGTTGACTCGGTTGTGTAGAGAGATATCTCATATAATTATACCCCCCGCAACGAAGTTAGGGGGGGGGTATACTGGAATCGGCTTGTCCGTCCGTCCGTCTGTCTGTCCGTCCGTCTGTCCGTCCGTCTGTCTGTAGACACAATTTTGTCCGGACTACTCCTCCTAAGATTTTGCTTTGATTTCAATGAAAATTCACAAATATGTTACCAATGGTATGTAGATGTGCATGCCCAACTTACAGGATGATATTTCCTTTTTTCACATTTTTATGACGTTTTTGACTTATAGGACTTTGCCATTTTTGGGGTCTCATTCCATATGAAGACAGGGTTATCGTGTTATCGCCCCTCCCTCCTCCCTACCTTCCCCCTCCCCCCCCCCCCCCCCCCCCCCCTCCCTCTACTACCATGAAGTGTGTATGTACGCTCGTACATCCGTCCAATCGTTGTTCCCTCTGTCCGTCTGTCCGTCCGTCCGTCCATAGACACAGTTTTGTCCAAAATACTCCTCCAATGGGTCTCATTCCATATGAAGACAGGGTTATCATGTTATCGCCCCTCCCCGTTGAAGATCTGAGTTTAGACACCCTCCCCACATATTATAGTGACCATTCCCTTATATCAGCTGCCATTCCTTGGACAAACCTCTTTCACTAACAGGTAGGCCAAATATGTAACCTTGGTAATTCTGCCATTCATGTTTGACTAATATATAATCCACCCATCCAACTCACTGTCTTAACACTAATACCCCCTTACACTTTCTTGAATGTTATTAATTTTTTCATGTTGTTGATAGATGTTGGCCTTGGTTGGTGCCAGTTCCTGCAATTTTGATGCAGTCTGCTGCTGTCATCATCTGCTCATGTAAAGTCATATCTGCATCTCATAAATTGTTCTCCTTGCTTACTTGCCAGCAGAATTATCATCATATTCTGTGTTTTTGCATTTTCAATTTCATTGTTGGTTTTCTCATCACTTATCACTGACCATTATATTATTGTTTTGATGCTACAATTCTCAGATAGGCCGACTTTTCTTGCAGAGCGGGGGGTATCTCAGTTATGTCTAGTTCTGGTAGGCAACGTTTAAGCCGCCCATGATCGGTTTTGTTAAATGGATTACTACTCTCCTAATACATGTAAAATACCTTGAAACTTATTCCCACAACAATATCATATTTTGCTTTGACATCCATGGGCGCTGCCTTCTTATCGTTCACTATGCGCAAAAAATGAAGGGTGACGGCTCTCGAGCCATGTCTCGTGTTGAAGATCTCGTAGAATGGCGCGAGATCTTGATTGGGGCTTCAGTGGCTCAGTAAATAAGAGTGATCGTCCCTCAGTCGACATAGACTGTCCATCGATGCGGGTTCTAATCCCACTTAGACCAAATAAAAATTTATGAATGCATTTTTCACCTGATTGCCATATGTGTAAAAGTTGCCAGGTACTCGCCGAGAGTCAGGGGGTTCATCCAGGCAATGAGCCTGGTTTCCACATCTCCACTAAACCTGGCAACACTGCCATATATGGGAAATAATCTTGAGTGCAGCATAAAACATCAGTCAATCAAAGATAACATGTCAAAAATGTATTGTCTACAGATTACTGAATGGGAAATGCAGAACAATATTTTCTAATAAGTATGAGTATGATATGTAAGTGACCTGACATGCGTTGACACACTTGAAAAACTGAACAGAAATTCAAGAAAGAACTGCTTGACACTTGATTTAAATGGGAGTTCCACAAAGTATGTATCTTCGTAATTTTGATCATTTGTTGCAAAGCTCTCTGTCACAATACACTTCAAACTCCCGTTCAAAGTTCAAAATAGAAGAAGAAGATTGACTGAAAATAGAACAAAAATATGCTTCAGAAAATCGAAAAAAATATAGATAAAAAACTCATTTAGATTTACTTTCTAAACTTAGTAATATCGTAGTTATGGTAGAAGGGAAGTAACTCTACTGGAAAAATTCACAAACTTGTTTATATAACATCATATGGAAAATAATAACATTTTCAATGAAATAATACCATTAAAACATATTTAACTACTCAAATTCGCCTATCAAACTAAGAAACAAACCTACTTTATGTTGGCGCTACGTTAATTTAAATTTAAGTTAAATTTAATGACTCAGACTTTGGATAAAAATGTACAGACTATTAGTGTTAAAGAATGAAATCAATAAATTCTAATACCTATACATATGATTTTGGCCGTTACAAATTAAAAAACACAAGCTTTCGACATCTGTGTCTCTGTCTTTATCAACTCTCTTGGTTCTTGTAAATTATGAAAAATGTACATGTATGTCTAGATGTGACGTCACAAGTCTGTATTGGTTCGCAGGGAAACCTAATATGGAAATATACAGGGTCTCCATGTGACTGATCTTAATCAATCAGAAGGAAGTATTCTGTGTGAGATGTGATCATATATAACAAAGGGCTGACAGGATTAAGACAATGTTGTGGATGTGATTCTGTCAATTCTTACAGAGTCAATCTTTACTCTAAACAGTTTATTGCTGAAAAGGAGCACACAGAGTTTATCTTTAGTTTATATAGCTGAGGGCGTACCTCTCATTTCAGGGGTTGTGTTTCTCTCCCCCCCCCCCCACCCCACTGAGCTATTAAAAGCTAAAAAAATAAACACATTCAGTCTTATTTTAAAATTCTGTTGAAGGAACTAATTTTTGTATATTTATGTTGTTAGCGGTCTTTCAAAATGACAAGGAGTCTGTGAAGAATTATGTGAAGTTGGTGAAACCTCTGTTAATGGAGAGTAATGAAGGTAAGGAAATGTACGAGTTCAGACTTGGTTTATTTTTTTATCTTTATAGGAAGTTTTTATTGATTTCTCGATGTAAGAATGATATTCTTTGCAAACCCAAAATTTCCAACTTTTTCTTCCACTTGATCGCGCTATGTGGAAGAATTGACAGGTACTCGCAGAAGGTCCAGGGTTACCTGCACATTTTTTAATCACATACAAGATTTAAAAAAAATTTAATAAAAAGGAAAAATTACAATGAAATTGCAGGTGATATATGGATGCTGCTAAAATTATCCCCTCAAAGTTAATCATACCATAATGTTGGAATGATATTGGAGAAAAAATATTGATAATTAGAAAAACATTGAAATATACATGCAGATATCCTGGTCTCCTCTCTCACTAAACCTGATAACAACACAATATACCTAAATTAATCAAGATGGGTGTAAAACAATCAAATTCCTTTGTGAGGCCACATATTTAGGTCAGGTTTAAGCTTTACCAACTTTGTGCAACACCATTACATGCGTCATGCTATTATTATAAACGTTTATGATACCTTATTTAACATCAGCATATCTCTATTCACATCCTGCCAGGTGTGACTGTGCCAAAGTATTACTACACACCTTCAGATGTTGTTCACCTGGAGCATTCCAATCCTGGCAGTCAAATCAAACTACCTAGTCCAGAGGGCTCCAATGGTACTATCTTCTTATGGGGACAGGCTGTCTATCTCATCTCACAGCTCTTAGGTAAGGTCAAGTTTATTGCTCGTGTCTGATCGTCAGGTACTTATACTACCCTCTGGTGTGGTGGGGGTGGTTGTTCTTTGAAGTAAAGCTATTTCCTACCTGAATAAGCCTAGCAATCAATAAGCTTACTCCTGTGCCGATAATCCCTGAGTTAATTTAAAGACTGAAACAGCGCCTTTACGATGTCTCAATTAAAAATATTTGCAAAGAAGAGTTTCACAAAACCAAGCACAGTGGGATCATATGGTTGATAAATAACTGTGGAAATTTTTTACAAGGTAGTATCAATTGAGACATGTAAAGGTGTTTTTTGAGTTCTTGAATTAATGTAATCCGAACTAAATAGTTTTCCATTGTCAAAATTGTTTGTAGTCAAGGATAGATTATTTATATTTGATGTTGACTTTATATTTTTAGACACTCAAACACACGGCAAAGGGAAGGTCTTCTTGACTAAAATAACCATGTGGACAAGTTCCTAGTTGTGTTAAATAACATGGTGTATGTTTCATTCACAGTTGAGGGTTTAGTGAACAAAAGTGATCTAGATCCTATTGGGCGTTACTTACCTGCCTCAGAGAGACCCAGGTTCAGTTCTCGCTATTCATGTTTCCAGGTAAGTCTCTCATGTTCTTTATTTTCTCAAATAATAGTTGCCAGTCAGTTTTTGTTGATTGACAACTTTTATTCTCGGTTCCAGGAAACCACTTTCAGAGACATGCCTTTACTTGATATATTTGGATATGTTTTTGTTCACGATTGCATTTAGTGATTCAGACCTTAGTAGGACCTTAGCTGTGGAGTGCAACGGCATGGCTGTAGCAGTAAACCATACTATTCTTCGAATTTAATAAGTTATTTAGGGAATTCCCTGCTGCTATTGTTTTCTGCCTGACGTTCAGTAAACAAACAGCTGAGAATGCACCATACATGCAGCCACAAAGTGCCCTACTACACAATCAATTCTTTTTACGACAACAAAGCAGACAAAGGAATCCCCAAATCAATGTCCCTATCCAACGGTCCGTGGGAGCGAAGAAAATTACACTTGGTCGTCTGGAAACATTGACTTTGAACCAGATTTTCCTGTGATTCTGGCTTTATTTGCAACATACTAGTATTAATTTTTTAAGGACAGATTTGGTATGGTCAGTTTTATTTCCTTGTCCATATCTTGCTACTATGAGTTTGAGTTCCGAATTTACAATTTCAAACGGAAATATGGAAAATAACTCACCCATTAAATAATAAATCATAAATGGTGCTTAGGAGAATATTTATATTTCCTTATGTGTGACAAGCTGATTCTCAAATGATTTATTGATTGATGTTGCCGCACTCAAGATTATTTTATGCCGGCGTGTGGGAGGAAACTGGGCTCTTTGACCTTAGGAAACCCAAACCACTCGACGAATACCCAAATAAATACGATTGTGTTTGGTCCTAACACACTAATGTATTATATTGTAGGGGACGCCACCTATGAGTTTTCTAACACACCAATGTATTATATTATAGGGGACGCCACCTGACCTAGTTATACAGGTAGTATTGATAGCAGAGAGCACTCGGCTTCAGCAGATGTTAGCCACCTATGGTATACAGACACAAACTCCGCACCAAGTAGAACCACTACAGATCTGGCCTCCACAAGAACTCATCAAAGCCTATGAGTTTCTAGGTGTCAATAAGAAGTTAGGTCTCACAGGGAGACCAGCGCGTCCATTTGGGGTTCTCAGTACATCTAAGGTAAATTTACAATCTTTATGTTTCTTCCTAACTTGACCGAGACCTCCATGGTACACAGTTTTACAGGATTTTTCCTGGCTCCCAAAATGTTGGGGTCCAATAGACCCTCATCAAATAAAAAGTAGGGTCCTATATACATTAGGTTTAAATATGCATTATTATAGGATATTTTGCTATTTATTTGCATCCCATAGGACCCTTCTCATTGCAATTTTGGGGTCCAAGTGAAAAAATGAGAGTCAGAGATGCAGGTTTTAAAGGTCCGGTAAATTCCTGGTTTTAAAGGCATTCAGTCCTCTCCCATGGTTCGTGAGAGAACTGTTCGGAAGAACTGGCTGACTTGTTAGAGGGACGTCACTCAATAAACCCTTTCGACTTAGAATGATGTTTTTTTGACGTTCAAATTTGTGGCATTGAAGTCATTTCTCTGTTGCAATCCCTGTGAGCGCCTCTTTTATGAATGAACACCATTCGGACATCAGATTGATCCAAAAAATAGATATAGCATCATTTTTGTCATACACAAAGTCTACTACGCAAGCGTCAATCCTTAAGCCGCAAGGGTGTAATGAGAGCTTAATCACTTGTGCAAGTAGAATGAAGTGTAACTTGGCTTTGTGTGTTCCATTAGTGTCACTGGTCTGTTTTATTATTAACATAGATGGGCCTTATTGTGGGATTTTACTACGGTAGTTGTAAATAAAAACAGTGGAATTTCAGGTGAAAGATTTAAATGGTATATAAGAAGATAAGGGAATTCCACTGCCTTATTTTAGGGAAACATTGTAATGGACCTAAATGAAAGCATATCTATCTAATAAACCGTTACGTTCCAACCTTCTTTAATTTCTTTCTACATTATATAATAAGGACAAAAAAAATCAGAAAACGACAAAACAACCGGCCAGGCTGTAATCGTTAAATGGCCCATTGTGAAGCCTCTTTTAGAAAATTCTGACTAACTAAAGCTAAAAGTGAAACCAGCTGCAAAGGAATTAAAAAATCATGTTAAACTTGTTATTTAACTGTCTAGGAGGGGAAAGAAGTTTGCTGGTGAACATCCCAACACCTTTCCAATATGTATACGACTGTAATATGTGGTAACTTTTTATGGCTCCGCAAAGTGAAAGCAAAGCCATTATGTTTTCGGGTCTTCCGTCCGTTAGTCTGTTTGTCCGTCCGTCCGTCCGTCCGACTTTCCATCCTTGTCCGTACAATAACTTGTGGATGATTCATCCGATGAACTTCAAACTTGGGGTGTGCCTTGACAACGGGCAGAGGACGGTTGGGATTGATTTTCAGCAATGTGCGCAATCCAATATGGCCGCTATCCGTCATATTGGATTATGAGCATGATTTTCTTGTCCAGGCTATAACTTGTGGATGATTCATCTGATGAACTTCAAACTTAGGGTGTGCCTTGACATTGGTGAGAGGATGGATGGGATTGATTTTCAGCAATGTGCACAGTCCAATATGGCCGTTCGTCCGTCCGTCTTTCCATACTTGTCCGTACAATAACTCATGAATGATTCATCCGATCAACTTCAAACTTGGGGTGTGCCTTGACATCGGGCAGAGGATGGTTGGGATTGATTTTCAGCAATGTGCGCAATCCAATATGGCCGCTATCCGTCATATTGGATTATGAGCATGATTTTCTTGTCCAGGCTTTAACTTGTGGATGATTCATCTGATGAACTTCAAACTTAGGGTGTGCCTTGACATTGGTGAGAGGATGGAAGGAATTGATTTTCAGCAATGTGCGCAGCCCAATATGGCCGCTATCGTCATATTGGATTATGAGCATGATTTTCTTGTCCAGGCTTTAACTTGTGGATGATTCATCTGATGAACTTCAAACTTAGGGTGTGCCTTGACATTGGTGAGAGGATGGAAGGAATTGATTTTCAGCAATGTGCGCAGCCCAATATGGCCGCTATCGTCATATTGGATTATGAGCATGATTTTCTTGTCTGGGCAATAACTTGTGGATGATTCATCCGATGATCTTCAAACTTGGGATGTGCCTTGACATTGGGCAGAGGACGGTTGGGGTTATGAGCATGATTTTCTTGTCCGGGCAATAACTTGTGGATGATTCATCCGACTATCGGCCATATTAGATTATCAACATGATTTTCTTGTCCGGGCAATAGCTCATGAATGATTCATCCGATCAACTTCAAACTTGGGGTGTGCCTTGACATCGGTGAGAGGACGGTTGGGATTGATTTTCAGCAATGTGCGCAATCTAATATGGCCGCTATCCGTCATATTGGATTATGAGCATGATTTTCTTGTCCGGGCAATAACTTGTGCATGATTGATCCGATCAACTTCAAACTTGGGGTGTGCCTTGACATTATTGAGAGGACGGTTGGGATTGATTTTCAGCAATCTGCGCAGCCCAATATGGCCGCTATCGTCATATTGGATTATGAGCATGATTTTCTTGTCCAGGCTTTAACTTGTGGATGATTCATCTGATGAACTTCAAACTTAGGGTGTGCCTTGACATTGGTGAGAGGATGGAAGGAATTGATTTTCAGCAATGTGCGCAGCCCAATATGGCCGCTATCGTCATATGGGATTATGAGCATGATTTTATTGTCTGGGCAATAACTTGTGGATGATTCATCCGATGATCTTCAAACTTGGGATGTGCCTTGACATTGGGCAGAGGACGGTTGGGGTTATGAGCATGATTTTCTTGTCCGGGCAATAACTTGTGGATGATTCATCCGACTATCGGCCATATTAGATTATCAGCATGATTTTCTTGTCCGGGCAATAACTTGTGCATGATTGATCCGATCAACTTCAAACTTGGGGTGTGCCTTGACATTATTGAGAGGACGGTTGGGATTGATTTTCAGCAATCTGCGCAATCCAATATCAAACCTGGGGTGTGCCTTGACACTGAGGAAAGGGGCGATTGGGATAAATTTTCAGCCACGTGCCCAATACAATATGGCTGCCATGAAGCATATTAGGTTATGAGCAATATTTTATCGGGAGTAAACTTGTGATAAGGCATTTTTTGTTATAAGTTTTCAGCCATCTTGATTTTTAAAGATGGCAGCCATCTTTTAAAATAATTAATGCCAAGAATATCATACATCATCTTTATTGTTTCATTTCTTCTTTATGTCACCTCTCAAACCACACTGCCGGTTCTAATACCCTTGTCAATCAGTTCCCCTCCTTCGCGGAGCCATCTCCAGTGATTGCGTGCAATCACTTAATCTCTAATTTGCCCCAGACCCACTGTGCCCTTTTAAAATGCTTTTTTCTTTCTTCTTGTTGATAGGTCTACAGGGTTTGTGGTAAAACAGTGTTGAGTTACCCTCTGTTGTTTGAAGACAGTGATTTCTATCTTGCACAGGATCTCTCTCTAGTCATTGATAATTGTAAGGTAAAGCATTCAGTGTGCCATGTGAAAATCTATTTTTTCAAAGCTAATGTGTTTGGATATTAATGATGTCACTCAGTCTTCCAACCAAAGAAGCGTTGGTTAAAATCTAATTTCTTATTTTTTCAATATCAAGGATGTCCCCCAGTCTCTCAACCAATGAAGCATTTTACTGATGAAATAAATCCCCATGCTGCAGCTCTGGCATCCCTTCTACATGTAGCTGTTGTAAGATAGTTTGCTGGTGGTTTTTATGACACACCCAACAATAACCCAAACCACTGTATCTTGGAGTAAATAAAAATAAAATATATAGTCAACCAATAAACCAAAATTACCAAGAAAAAAATATGTTTTCGCCGCATTTAGGATATTTGTGCTTTCATGGCAAGTTTGTCAAATTTTGTGGTGGAAGAAATCAAGCTTAATCTGGAAAAAGAAAACACTGACCTATCTCCAATTTCTTGTCAGCAATGCTTTCTTTGAGCATGTGACACAGCAGGTTTTGGTTCTAAGATGACGCTCCTTTTTTGACATCGGGGAACAGAATATGTCAAGTAGATGGACAGTGTCAACCGAAGACTACAAAATAACCTTACAGAACCGTATTATTATTATTTTTTTCTCTATTTTGTTTCAGAATGATTTAGCTTTTTTATCAAAATGTTGGAAGTTGGATGGAAGACCTACATTCTGCATGATCCTGAGGGAAAGTAACATGAGGTAAACATGATAAATTAATACTACACTGTCAGGATTCTCAGTGAAGGCTTTTTATATAGTTGACAAAAATCATAACCCTGAAAAATGAATTTCTGTCTACTGTACAGTTTTATATGAAGTCTATATTGTTAGTTTTTCAAGGCACACTCATTGGTATAATGCTGAAAACTTTTCACATTAAAAAAGAAAAAGACTTATACTGATACTAAAAGTTGAAGATGTTCAAATTGTGCCAAAATTAAAAAGTGTTGTCATCATTTTGTCATCAAATTTAAGACTGAAGTATTTGGTTTCAGCATCTTGATGGTTATATGCTTTCCTCATGTGTAATGCAATATTTGTTTTGGGCTATAACGGTCTAAATGATATACCTTCTTTTAACACAATTACAAACTTGTCTCCATGGTTATTTTAGACTAGAAGATTTTCACTGTGCCCGTGTGTTTTAGTGTTCATAAATATATGGTTTTATCTTTTCTAATGTTTTATTCTTGTGACAGGGGAAGTCACTTTGGAGAGTACTTAGAATTGTTATCTCAATTAAAGAGAGGTGACGTGGATGGTATTCGTGTTAGAGTGGCCAGATTACAGGTAATTTACTAAATAACAAACTTTCCAATCCTTTTAAACACCTCATACTTTAATACTTATATAACAGGCTTTTGGGAGGTTCTTTCCTGACTATCTTTTTTGAGAGTTTAGGTTGATTGATTGTTTGGTGTTTTACGCCGCTCTCAAGATTATTTCACTTATATGGCGGCGTTGCCAGTTTTATTGTAGGAGGAAACCGGGCTCTTTGCCCGAAGGAAACCCACGACCTTCCGTTGATAACTGGCAACCATCCCACATAGGTCGTTCGAGTGAAAACACATTTTTTTTTTTTGGGACTGAGTGGGATTCGAACCCGCGACCCATTGGCGGAAGGCTGTTCGGATTGAGCGTCAAACGCTCTACCTACTGAGCCACGGAGGCCCCCTGCGAGTTTAGGTGCCTTCCACGAAACAATCCAACCCAAGCCTTAAATGTCACTAGGACAAAATATTGGGAGATTTTCAGCTTATCTTATCTGATGATTTCAACTGGGACTCTGGACATGAATCCCACAAAAAATGTAATATTTTTACAGTGGGTTTTTCACTTGATCACCTTATGTGGATTAAACGTCTTAGGCAACACTCATGATTATTTTACTTATATGGCGAGGGGGGAAAGGGGGGGGGGGCAGGCCCTTTGCCCAAAGGGAACCCCAGCAGTAGAGAACCCAGAGTTGAGCTGGCATGCCTTCTAAATACCAAAAAAATAAATTTTTGAGTGAAAAATCCACTCAGAAATTGTTCAATTCTTAATTGGTCTGAGTGGGATTCAAACCGGCTGTAGGTCGATATTTTTCGTCAAGCAAAAGAACCTGTTCCCACCTCCAGTTAATCTGACAAGTGAAATACAGACAAACCAGTAATCAGCCAATAATGTTTTTCTCCAATTACTAAAAGTCTCCATTTTTTTTTGAAAGCCTTACTATTTATTTAACAACTAACAATAAATGGACTTTTTTTTTTCTCTCTATAATTTTCTCTCCTTCCAGTCCCTTACATACACATCATGTATTGAACATTTCTCTCCTTCCAGTCCCTTACATACACGTCATGTATTGAACATTTCTCTCCTTCCAGTCCCTTACATACACATCATGTATTGAACATTTCTCTCCTTCCAGTCCCTTACATACACGTCATGTATTGAACATTTCTCTCCTTCCAGTCCCTTACATACACATCATGTATTGAACATTTCTCTCCTTCCAGTCCCTTACATACACGTCATGTATTGAACATTTCTCTCCTTCCAGTCCCTTACATACACATCATGTATTGAACATTTCTCTCCTTCCAGTCCCTTACATACACGTCATGTATTGAACATTTCTCTCCTTCCAGTCCCTTACATACACGTCATGTATTGAACATTTCTCTCCTTCCAGTCCCTTACATACACATCATGTATTGAACATTTCTCTCCTTCCAGTCCCTTACATACACATCATGTATTGAACATTTCTCTCCTTCCAGTCCCTTACATACACATCATGTATTGAACATTTGGATTTCCTACACACCCTAGAAGATACAACTATATTCCGTCAGTTTGTGGAGAAGCCAGACTCCAGTAGTTTCCGCAGTCTGTCTGAAACGACGACATTAGAGGAGAAAGAAGAGGAGACGGGTATCAACTATCAGGTCAGGCGACTTTAATACACGTAATAGGGAGCGCAAGTCTCTATCAACTATCAGGTCAGGGGACTTTAATACACGTAATAGGGAGAATTATTACGTGATTTTGTGAAATCCGGTGACAGATGACGCCATTAAGAAAGTTTTTGATGACGTTGCAATTCCATTTGACATATTTTGCTCCATAACGTCAGATTTAAATGTCATGTTGGAACAAAAAACGCTCAGTCACATGCGCAATGCAGTGCCGGGGACAGGAAATATGTGGAATTCACACATGACTTGCGCTCCCTAAACTTCAAACTTACCTGTGGCCTGAGCGATGTCAGCTTGGCCGCGTCTCAACTTGGGTCCAATAATCATCATTCAAGTTAAGAAATATTTTATAATACAGATTTTTTTTATATTGGCATTATTTTTCTTGTGCTGGGCTGTCTTGATTTTCAAATAGAAGAATAGCCTAATCAATATATTGATGATGTATGCTTTATACTTAGTATAACAACCACATCTTGGGCTTCCAGGGGCCGGTTCCACAAAGATGTATTAAGGCGACGTCATAATTAGATTTATTTTTAATGCAACATATTTAAGCGTGACTTAAAGAATAAATGCCAAGTTCTTTCTGAACACCTAGCGGTGATTCGTTATTGTAAATTGAGTAAATATGCATCTAAAAACATAATATTGAAACAAAACAAACTTTCAGTAATGTCCCAGGGTGTCAAAGAAACCGTGAACTGATTGAAAATATGCATATCTTCCGTCACCAATCAGAAATATCTTCGTATTTGACATCATAGTTGACATTTGAACGCTTTTGGCATCATTTCAACCAACCATGAAGAGGTCCTGGCTTAACGTCGTTTGTGTATGACGTCGCAACAATAATAATGTATATATCAGATATCAACTGTGACGTCACGACGCTTAAGCTAATTAATTTCCGTATCTAGGTTGTAGAGAGAAAGAGAATGCCTGGAATCGTGCAGGTTTTGTGTCTGAAATCTCATTTTGCTTTTGGCTACGTTCGTAAGTCTATACGGTGCAAGTTTTTAAACAAATTGATTACCAAATAAGAGGCATTGACTTAAACTTGCCATTTATCCTTTAGCTTAATACCCCTTTATCCAACTAGTCCTTAGGACCTTTATTACTAAAAGACATTGAAGTTGGTATTTGAAGTGACCTGTACTGCCTGAATTTGAACTCGACAAAACCATTCCTAATTCTTTTACTCTACCAACTAATATGAAATTCAAATTCATTCGGATTCATGAATGCAAATAGAACCTTTTTATTATAATAAATCTGACATTAACACTCTTCAGTTAGACATTAAGTATTCATTCTTACTGAATACCCATAGCTTGTCACTTTATTTAAAATTGCTAGTGTGTCTTATTTTGACTGGTGATTCTGTATTGCAGGTCTGACTGGGTTTTTCACGCTAACGACCTATGTGGGATGGTTGCCAGTTACGACTCGTAGGTCGTGGGCTTCCTCCGGGCATAGAGCCCGGTTTCCTCCCACAATAAAACCGGCGACGCCGCCATGTAAGTGAAATAATCTTGAGCGTGGCGTAAAACACCAAACAATCAATCAATCAATCAATGTGTATTGCAGGATTTTGAGAGACGCTCCATCCATGAACTAGTCCATGCCATGAGATCCACTGACAGTTATAAAGCCAAAGCTCAGATCCTTCATATTCTGCTGAATCGAGAAGGTGGAGGTTATCGTATCGAGGACTCCACCATCGCTCAACGACTCGAGACACTCACTCAAAAAGCGGGTCTTCACAAACGCTGGTGGGTTGTACGCTTCTGTTCAGCCCTCCTAGGTAAACTGGTGGATAGTCTGGCTCCCTCAATAACAGCTGTTCTCGTTAGAGGCAAACAGGTAAGTGTCAAATTTAAAGTGTAATTTAGGCTTACCTTAGTACACAAGTAGTGTTATTCCGAAAAACGAAAACTTCATATTGACTCAATATTTCAACTTTTATTCAGTCATCATGGGGAGTGAGGTACATTAGCAACAACATTGGTATATATACAGGTAAAAAACAAACAGATTAAGCAGTGATATAACAATATTAGGAATGGCCTTACAGATTTACAAACTTATCATTATAACATATGCCCGTTGACAAAACAGGATAAAGAAAACAGATTAGGGGAACAGCAGGATCTAACTGGCATGGCTAGGGGATATTAACAAAGAGTTGGATTCCCATAGATATAACTTTCAACTGTGCAAACACTTGCCTTTCGACCCTAGGAGAGAGAGCAACATGCATTTTACACACTAAAATAAAAAATCTTGCCCTAATGTTCTGTATATACTATCCTAGTCTAATACCCTGTACTGGCTGTCCATTTGTAGGCACCGCGCATGCGCAACCCTTCCTCTTCAACTTCCTCTTTTTCAACTTGCAGGGATGAAGCAACAGCTAAAATTTACTGAGTATACCTTTTTTACTAAATCCTTCTTTCTAAGTCGTTTTTAGTACGAAATTTATCTGTCCCTAGCGGCTAGATACCTTCCTTTACATTACGGAAGGTTTTCTGGCCACACAAAATGTTCTATTTTTGGATATTTGAGGGGTTTTGGACTCTACCGTTTCAACCGATTCGGGTACCAACGCTGGTCCAGTTTTCACCACGCCATGTGGTCGTGTTGTGTTGTTCGTCGGCTTCCCAACCCAACCCCTTAAGTACAGCGGGGGAGGCATAATTCAACACCCTTACGGGGTTTGTTTAGCGAGATTGTGTTCCCACATAATATTCTCGTTTTGTTTGTTTTATTCTAAACTTCTGCTCTCCCGGATTTTAAATCCATATTTTCCATTATGTTTTAGATTGTTGGAAATACTATGGGAACTTGTGTGTGTAGTGGCTGATTATTCGATAGAAGACGTTCTACATCCACCAGGAGATGCAAATCATCTAAGTCGATGTTGAAATATCTCCAGATTCGGCAGATGGGAGTAATCGGGCAAGTCCGAATCTTAAAAAAAAAAAAAAAAAAAAAAAAAATAATAAAATTGAAATAATTCTTATTGTTTTTCTTTTGATTTGTTCAGACGGCGGTATGTGTTTCCGGGATTTTATCTACGGAATCGGGTACACTGGTGTTGCTTACTTTAAATGAATACATTAGGGTTGGGGTTGTCACCACATGTATTTCTTTTTGTTGTTCAACAGTTGATCACAGATGAGCGACGGAGCGTCGTCTGTATCTACCCATATAAAGCCGTCGTCGTCACACGGACGAGTGTCCCGGAAGATGGACGTTCATTGACCATGACTGTCCTGTATACGGAACCTGCCGGTTCCCATGCCAGACGATCCGACCCCCCACCAAGCGGAGCACAACCGCGGGTCGGATACAAAACGTTTGAGTGCCATGGAGCAAACGTTAAGGGCGTTAAAGTCTCCATTGCTAACCTTCTTTCGCAGAAGCAAGGCAATGGAGGGGCCCAGGTCTTCACGACCTGAACTTAAGGCAGCTGCGGCCACGACTGTACGCCCAGGTACACGAGCCGAGCAGCCGGACAACCAAAGCGGTTTGAGCCCTCGGGCCTCATCCTAGCTTTTGGATCTGTCGAACCAGGGCGTTAAATTCTTCATTGCTAACCTTCTTTCGCAGAAGCAAGGCAATGGAGGGGCCCAGGTCTTCACGACCTGAACTTAAGGCAGCTGCGGCCACGACTGTACGCCCAGGTACACGAGCCGAGCAGCCGGACAACCAAGACGGTTTGAGCCCTCGGGCCTCATCCCAGCTTCTGGATCTGTCGAACCAGGGCGTTAAAGTCTCCATTGCTAACCTTCTTTCGGGAGGCAAGGCAGTGGAGGGTCCCAGGTCGCTACGACCTGAACAAAGGCAGTTCGACCACGATTGTACCCCCAGGTACACGAGTCGAACTGCCTGACAACTGAAGTGATTTGAGCCGTCTGGCGTCATCCCAACTTCTGGATCTGTCGAACTGCCAGGAGGCTTGATCATACAGCGGTCTCGACCACGAAGGTACGCCATGTACACGAGTCGATCCGCCTGGCAACCAGAGTGGGCGAGTCCTGCGGGCGTTACCCCAACTCGGGATCGGTCAAGCCGCCAGGATGCTTAAACATTCGGCAGCCTCGACCACCATTGTACGCCCGGGTCCACGAGTCGGTCTGCTTGACATCCGGAGTGGGTTAGTTACCCTACGGGCGTCATCCCAACTCTGGATCTGTCGAACCGCCAGGGAGCCTCAACATACGGCAGCCTCGACCACGACTGTACGACCATACACACGAGTCGATCCGCCTGACAACAGGAGTCGGTTGGTTGGCCTACGGGCGTCACCCCAACTCTGGATTTGTCGACCCACCAGGGCGCTTAGCATATGGCGGCCTCGACCACGTCTGTACGTCCATGTACACGAGTCGTTGGACGTTCAATCCGAACAGCCTTCCACCAATGGGTCGCTGGTTCGAATCCCACTCAATCCAAAATAAAAAAATTGGACAATTTTCTGACTGGGTTTTCACTCGAACGACCTAGGTGGGATGGTTGCCAGTTACCAGCGGAAGGTCGTGAGTTTCCTCCGGGCATAAAGCCGCCATATTAGTAAAATAATCTTGAGCGTGGCGTAAAACACCAAACAATCAATGAATCCACTTTATAGTACTTGATCAAGGGACCACCTCCAACCAGACACCCCTATCCCAGATTTGATTTTCTGGGAGAAAGCTCTGTCTCGGTGTCTGTAGCGGAGACGGACGGTCAATATTTGACTTTCTCTGAACTCCTGGACTATATCAATCAACGGCTGCTCAATTAAGAGCCGCCACCTGAGAGGCGGTCCACTAGGATCCCCACCATGACGGGGATGTCCGCCACATCCAATCACTCACTCACTCCCCCCCCCCCCCCCCCCTATCAGCGGGGTGATGGAGGTCGTTAACAGGATTAACGCAGGGTTCGACCTCTCCCGAGTGTCACCCACACTCGCCTTGTGCTTACCGGAGGGAAATCGCCCAAGCGTGGGAGTCTCCCCATCCGCTAAGCTAGGCTATGGACCCCACCTGGTTGCCTTTGATTTTGAAAACCTAGTTCAAAACCAAGGCCCTTCAACGAGTTTAAGTACACAGGCCTGGGGTGCATGTCAATCCTAGGCCCACTGACACAAGTCATGCGGCGCGGGTTCGAATCTTGCTCAGACCAAATACATTTTCTGAGGGGACTTGTCACTCGGTCACCGTATGTAGAGGGGTTACCAGGTTCTAACTGAAGGTTGGGGGTTTCCTCCAGTCGATGAGCCCGGTTTCCTCCCCAACTTATCCTTGCAAAACTGCAGTATAAGTGGAATAAGCCGAAGGGCGGCGTAAAGCATCAGCCATGCAACCCTCTCCCCTGAGGGTCGCCCACTTAACCTGGCAAATTGCCCGGTTAGTGAAATAACATGGATTGCAGCAAAAAATCAGCGATTAATACATTAATCGGATTTCCCCTCCTTGGACCTGCAGGACGACCTGCCAATTGTGCCACAGGTCATGGGGGGGGGGGGGGGGACCATTAACCAATCATGACGACTGGTAATATCTAGGTACCCCTCATCTTGTTTTCATACAAAAATCTGCCATCGTCAACGAGCAACCTTGGCGAGGACTAATCTTCTTGGATTCAGGCTCTTGGCAGTATTGTGAGCCCTCATCCATAATTTATGGGATCGGGCGTTAGGAGGTTTGGTCTTGGGGGTCCCCTATGACCTTCGCACCATACTACTTAGGAGACTACACTAGTGCAGGGCGAGGTTTGCACTCGTCGGACACACGTGCAGTCTTCGTCAAGATTGGTATGTGCAAGACTCCAAAGGTACTTGCCGAAGTTCGGGGTTTACTCCGGACGATAAGCCTGGTTTTCCTCCCCCACTAAACCTGGCGACGCCACCATATAAGCAAAATAGCTTTTGAGTGCAGCGTAATTCATCGGTTAATCAATCGTCAGGTTGGACTGCTCACTCGGCCTTCATTCAGATTTCAAGGCTGACCGATAAACTATGTCACTACTACGCGGTTGTAAATTAATAACAGCCCGTTCGTAGTTTAAAATGATGCGCTGTTTGGTTTTTGTGGCATTGCCTCAAGACAGCTTACTATTACTTATGGGCCTGACCTTTTTTTCTCACAGTTACCGTTGCAAAATGACAACTCCTCGATATTATGGCGGTTGCCGTATGCGGAGGAGTTGCCCATAGACTGATCCAGAGACATTTTGATACCTGTATACAGGTATGGGCGCCCAAACTCACAAGCAAAAAATCCGCCCATATTCTTAAAACCAACAGATTTTAATGTCAAAATAGCATTAAATGTTGAATTTTGGGCCTGAGATGTTGTTTTGTCTTATTGTGGGAACATTTTTAACCGAAATGGTATGCCCAAATTTTCCCTGGATCAGTCCCTGTTGCCATGTCGATGGTCGGGGGGGTTTCCTCCGGGCACTGGGCCCGGGTTCTTCCCCCACAATCTGGCAACGCCACGATATAAGTGAAATAGCTTCAGTGCGGCGCGAAGACCAATCAAGCAATCTACAAGACCGAGCTCCTAGTTCATTAGAATATCGTTGCCTTCAAATCTTAGACAAACTTCTCGCCAACTGGGTTTCAAGTAAATTCTTCTTTTTTTCAAAACGAGCAAAAGAAAGAAGTATCGTACCTGTTCTGACTACAGATCTTAAGTTCGGACGTAAACCATACTAGAGATGTTTTCTCTCGACAGTTGCTGGAATTGTCCTCTTTCCGCCATCTTCATGAATTCCCATGCCGGGGAAAGAAAGGAGCGGTGATTGGCTAATCAGTAACAACTCGGTTGATAGGCCTGTTGGATAGCCTACTGTTACACCCTTTCGCCGTTACGGATCGACGGGATGTGAACGCCGAAACCTGCAGTGCTTGTGTATATTATCGTAGTAAGAAATACACGAACAGCCGTTATTCCTAGTATGTACAGCCACTTGAGCCTGGGTGCTGACTTTGCTTGTCAAGACGCAGAAAGGCTGCAGATTTGAGCGCGGACCTTTGCGAAGACCACCGGTCTTCGTAGCCGACACAGGAATGTTGTTTACTCCGTTCCGAGTGAAGTTTATTTCGAAAGAAATAAATAAATCAATGAAATAAAACACATTTCTCTAATAGAGAATATATTTCCTGTGCAATCTTCGTTTACCAAGCGGCTTAATAAACGATGATTCCCCCACACAATGTCTTCGGCAGAACGAGGATTTAGGCGAACGGATCGAACGTCCCACAGTCCTTTGGGGCTGGGCGGATTTCTAATTTCATATGGAATACCGACGTCCTCATCTACAGTGGAATTTCATTCGTAGTTTTTGACAAACTATCTAAGGAAACTCCACTTTATCTGGAATCGTCACGTCAGATAATATCGAACGCGGATCAGGTTCGACCCGCTTTCAAACCGCCCGCCAACGTATATGTGCCTATAGGGAGCGCCAGTCACGTGTGAATTCCACAAGTTCCTGTCACCGGCGCATGTGACTGACCGTTTTTCGTTCCAAAATGACGTTTAAATCTGACGTTATGGAACAAAAGACGTCAAATGGAATTGCAACGTCATCAAAAACGGTCTTAATCATAATGACGTCATCTGTCACCGAATATCACAAAATCTCGTAATAATTCTTACGAGACTTACGCTCCCTATTGCTCTGGCGGCAGACTTACTACCTTTGTCACTCCAGGACCGCGGTAACAGCCCCGAAGTGACTAAGGCTGGTTGTCAATGAACAGTATGTTACCGGAAGAAAATCTTCTAATGCTCTGTACTGCGTATTAGTCCCGCCTCCATACTGTGGGATTCGAGGCAAGTGTTTGCACAGTTGTAAGTTATATCTATGGGAATCTGAAGAATTGGGGGGTAATTCTCATATTCCCCCAAGATATACTTACCTGTGCAAACAGTTAAGCCCGGCCCAACCTCCCCTCACTATTACGCATGCGAGCGTTGAAAAAGAGGAAGTTGAAGAGGAAGGGTTGCGCATGCGCGGTGCCTACAAATGGACAGCCAGTACAGGGTATTAGATAGTATATACAGAACATTAGGGCAAGATTTTTTATTTTAGTGTGTAAAATGCATGTTGCTCTCTCTCCTAGGGTCGAAAGGCAAGTGTTTGCACAGGTAAGTATATCTTGGGGGAATATGAGAATTACCCCCCAATTCTTCAGATTTTAGGCTTACCCTCCTTGTAAATTCTGAATATCATGTCCATCCAAGTGAGAACCAAATAATTCAATCCCACTTCCATTTCCTATGATATTAATGACAATTTCACAGACTGTCTGCAGTTAGCAAACCAGACCCCAACCTATTAAAATTCTTGACGGAACAAAAAAAAAAGATTTTTTTTCTGCAAGCTCACTGATAAGATAATGGAGGAAATGGTACTTAATCAACATTAAGTTTCCATGATAATAAGGCCTTGCACTAAACTTGTGCAGGCGTACGTGTATATCTTTCGAGAGACTTTCCCTTGCTCTATTTTTGTTGTATTGGTGAAATTGATCAAATTAGGAACCTGTTGTAAGAGAGTAAAAGATTAGGGTAATTAAGCTTAATATTAACTTACCACTGGGTTCAATGTTTTGAGAAAGAAAAACAACTGTTGGTCATGTCTTACAAAGTTGGCGTAAAGATGCACATAGCCTACAACATGAACCAGTTGCAACCAGGCTTTAAGTCTGAAGTAACTTTTGCTAGCTTTGTACAGGGGGAACTAGGAGTGGTCTACAGCTCAGTCGGTATACAGTGCCAGGGTTTGGATCCAGCCAAGACCAAACAAAATGTTCTAATTTCCGAGTGGATTTTTTATTCCATTGACATATGTGTTGCCAAGTACTCTCCATAGGTCATGGGTTTCCTCAGATAAAGAGTCTGGTTTCCTCCTTCACTATACCTGGCAATGTCCCATTATCAGTGCAATAATCTTGAGTATGACATAAAAACATGAATCAATCAATGTAAGACAGGGTCTGGTGTATACATGTACCTTCTTAGAAAACTGAGAATCTTCATGTGTCATTTGTTTAGGTGACATTGGGTGTATTTGGTCATGAAGAAGAAGTGGTAGACAAACCAGTCTCTCCAAATGAAATCAAAAGTATTCTGTATGGCAAATGTACCCCTTATGATATATGTCAGGCTGTACTGCAACAGGAACTCATTATCTACATCGGTAAACTGATTGGCACTGCTCCGGAACTGTTCGACGGAATCCTGAAAATTAGGATCGGGTAAGTTGTGTCTCATTAGAGAAACGAAAATTTACTCTGATAAAATGTTTTTGTCATAAATGTCTTTCTGGGGCTCGTTCTACTAAACCAGACGCAAAGTTATGTATAGGCTTACAGCACAGAGTTGCGCCTCCAAACTTATGACCATGAGCAAGTTCCTGTAATTCAACAGGCGTTAGCGACTGGCGCAACTTACGCCAGCTACTGGCAAGTCATCAGATACTAGAGGAGGGTCTAGATTTTTTTTTTATGAATATAAGACTCCTTTCCATGTAAAGGGTCTGTTATTTTCCTGAGAGATTTCTCGATATCTGAATGACGTTTTACAAAAAAAATTTAGCATCGCTCTAGTTGATCTATTTATTCCACAAGGTCAGAACTGAGCTTTGTGTTGAAATGAATCCGCAGTGACAGAACCAATAGCCACAGAAAAGCGGTTGGAATCCTCATAAGATTTGCACTCTCTATTCCTTCTGCACCACAGCTGTTTCAAGATGGAACTATGCAGAGTATTATATGGTCAGCTCCATGAACCAACAGGCTATAGACTACACAGAATCTTGATTGTCTTACTATTTGATAAATGAATGTGGAATATTATTCATTTACTAGCAGATAAAATGATGTTTGCTGTGGGGGTTTATACCTTGCGGTTTCCCCTCAATAAACTTTACAACTCAGGCTTTCAGCCAAACAATCTCCGCTCATGTCACAGGTCATCTTCTCCAGCCAAGTTAAAATCTTCATGTAACCCATTCCGTGTTTTACCTTGGCGGACTACTCCACTCAAACCCGTAAATCTAACAGCTCGTTTTGATTGGATGCGAGTAAACATTCTCGCAGCCAATCAAATAGTCGGGCACTTACACTGAAAATAGCGTAATGGCGGCTGTGTACACCTTGAACTTTTCTTTAACGAGTGCTGATTGGCCAAGACTCTGTAAGTCTAGGAAAGACAACTCTTCCATTCCCACCAGTGGGCGCTGTTCGATTTACGGGTTGGAGTGGAGTAGCCAAGGTAAAACACGGAATGGGGACATGAAGATTTTAACTTGGCTTGCAAAGATGGTCACAGGTCTGCATGATCTCAGTCAGTAGAGCAATAGTCTCTCACACGGACACATACCTTGTATTGATGCGTCAAGAGTTCATGTCAATAAGTCCAATTGGGTTTTCAAACCCTCGGCCTGTTCAGAATACATTTATACGCTGCACATACAGTTTTCTTTGGGCAGTGTGCTCGATTCTGTCTTTGGCTAAACCTGGCATTTCATTATGTAGGTGAAAATAAAGCATAACATCAATCAATTATTTAACCAGATGTTCAATGAATTTATGGTGCAAAATGAATGGGTTTTTCACTTGATCCATATGGAAGAGTCACCAGGTACTTGCATGTAGTTAGAGACGGCTGCAGGTTTCCTCTGACCAAAGAGATGGTTAGCTTCTCCCACTAAGCAGGCAATATCGCCATGATATAAGTGAAATAAAACATCAATCAATCAATCTTTTTAAGTAAAAAGATCTAGGTATTAATGATATGTATATGCCTTCAGTTTCTTTGTATTCCTTTTATCATTTACAATTTACTACCTGTTATAATTGATGATAATATTTGAACAGGTGGTTTGTCCATGCGATGCAGGTGGAGTTGGCAGAAAGTGGATACAGTCCAGACATCAACAGTCTCTCTCCACACCATGTTAAACGTCATCTCTGGTCAGTCCTTACACGGAATGAGAAGGAAAGTGACACTAGGTAAATCATCACATTATTATATTGATTTGTTTCCATAGGTCGCTGTGCTTAACAAAACAATTAATCGTATGCAGACAGGAAGTACATTGTAGTCATAGGTCAGTCGATAGAATTGGTTTCAGAGCATGTAGTTTTGCAATCTGACTAGAAAGAAAAAGAAATGTAGAATGCGAAACTTACAAAATTAAATTTATTTTCTTCTGTACTTGACTTGGGGGTTAATGAAAAGAATAAATGGAAACCTATACCTTCAACATTACATTACGACCGGCTGCAAAATTATGTTGGGCATACTTATTACAGAGAAATTACCCCCAGCTTCAAGTCCTGATAAAATCATTGCTTCTCGTTGAAGTGAAGTGTTGTTGGGTGTTGTAGCCAAAATATTTTGTACCATGGGGAAACATAGATCATGACTAAACCGTATACAACTAAACTGGTAACCTATTACTCGATACCATAAGGGTAGAACGTCTCATAATATGGGTAGCTTTTGATAGTGTAATCATCTTGAATGCAAGGCCATTAAAGGCCATCTGTTTATTTTGATATGTTTTGTTTGTTTTCAGTTGTGTCCACCATCATTAGGCTCACTAGTAAATCAGGAATATAATTTCAAATATTGCACCAAAATGGCGCTCTGTCTTAATTTTCATTTGTTGTATTGTAACCACCCCGTATATCAACAATAGTCATGCAGCCATTATCAGAAATGGTGTAATTTTTCCCCTTGTGATTTAAGTTTATTTGTGATTTTTGTACAGGACAGCTCTTAGAAAAAGACAGCTTGACGGGGCTTTGAATCGAGTGCCAAGAGGGTTTTATGACCGTGTGTGGGAGATATTAGAACGTACCCCAGGGGGAATCAAGGTAGCTGGGTACCTTCTTCCTCAGGTGGGTGTATTTCTTCATAACTATGGACCTATGTTGAAGAGTTGTTAGATAGTTTATGTTTCCCCACAGAAGACAGCTCAGTTTCCTCCCCTCTAAACCTGGCAAGGCCACCATATAAGTGAAAGAATCTTTAATGTGGCGTAAAACATCAATCAATCGGAAAAGGATGTTAACTCTCTGATAAAAATCATGCCTCTTCTACTGATGCTAACCCATGGCTGTAAATTAAACCAGGGAGTGGTCATAGTCAGCTTTTGACGCAGTGTGTTATGGTTGTTAGTAGGGGCTAGGTATGGCAAAAGTAAAGTGAAGTAAAGTACGATAAACTGCGTGCATTTATGCAAATCACTTCAAGGGTTCGTAAGAGGACACTCATTCCAAAGCAGTTTCCTGCTCGAGACTCCTTTCTTCACCCACAATGCAACTCACCCGTTGCATGTGACTTAGTTATTCATCAGGTCCTATTTCTGGTCATGTAGAAGAAAAAGGTGATAAGTTCTTCCTCAGGTAGATGATATTCCTCACATATGGACTTAAATTGTCCATGTCCTCTGTTGTGAGCTTCTGTGAAAAAAAGATTCAAAGGATTAAAGTCTGGACTAGAAACTTCATTTTGGACTAAACCTTCTGAATAGACCTGATAACTAATCTGTCATTTTATTGTTGTAGCAACCAACCTTATCAGACATGACAATGTATGAATTGAATTTCTCCCTCCTGGTTGAACAGATGTTGAGTAAAATTGTGGACCCGGCTTACAGACAGATTGTAGTAGAGGTAAGATATGTTACAGAATGCAGGTCTCACTTGATAAATGCCAAGTTCGTTCTGAACACCTATCAGTGATTTGTTATTGTAAATTGACTAAATGTGTATCTAAAAACAAAATGCTTAAACAAAACAAACCTCCTTTAAGGTCCCAGCATATCAAAGAAACAGCGATCGAAAATGTGCATGTCTTCCGTCACCAATAGGAAATATCGTTGTATTTGACGTCATAGTTGACATTAGAACACTTTGCGTTGTCATTCCAACCAACCATGAAGACGCCCTGGCTCAACGTCAACCGTCACGGCGCTAAATATAATTGATTACCAAATCAGAGGCATTGACTTAAACTTGTCATTTATCCTTTAATGTCAAAACTGAACACCATGCTGGAACAAAAGATGATCAGCCACATGCACAAGTCAATTACAGCATGTGCACAATTACCGCACTGGTGACAGGAAAGGAATTGACATCTCAGTCAGCGCCACATGTGCGGTTTAAACATCCAATAAGGTTAGACTCACTCAACAAAATTGCTCTGTGAAGTTGTGATATTTGTACCGTCACAATGCCCACCCTCTTGGTTTGTAGAACGTTTTGGATCGTTTGGCCTAAACATGTGGTGCTGATGGAGAGATCAATAGACCCTTTCGGCTTAGAACGACGTTTTTATGACGCTGTTCGAATTGTATGGCATTGACATCTCTCTGTTGCGGTCGCTCTGACACGCCTCTTTTGCATTACGTCATAGACGAAATGATGACGATTTCTATGTCAGATTGATCCAAAAACTCAATTTAGCGTCATTTTGCCATACAACGAGGCTTCTGCGCAAGCGTCAATCCTTAAACCGAAAGGGTCTATTCTGACGACTGCTCTCTATTGGACCATCCACTTATTCTAGGATGGGGAATGGTAGGAAAGTGTTAGTTTCTCTGTATGACACAAGCCTTCCATTTATGGCTTTATTCCCCAAAACCTGGGTGGGCTGTTACTTGATAAAGGCCAGGGTTTCCTCGAGGCAAAAGGACACTTTCTACCCCCACTAAGCCAAGCAAGGCCGCCATATGGTTGGAATAATGTTGAGTTCAGAGTAAAACACCAATCCTTGGGATGGTTATCTGCCCTTTTCTTCCTGTTTAAAATCCTATCACAGGATATCATATGACCAATCATACACAGGGGTTTTGTCCTGTGATTTATCATGACCCCATGACCTTAAAACAAGACTGCCCTTTTCCCTCTCTTATAAACAGCATCCACTTGTGGTTGCATGTTACCCCAAGAGACATCCATAAGTGATCTAAATATTACATGATAGCCAAATTCTCTCTTGAAATAGTTTGCTTTGAATTATGCTTGCTGTGTAATATCAAAACTTGTATGAAAGACTGTTAAGACTGTGGCTTTATATTTTAGACGTTTATGGTCGTGTCTACGATTTTGAACCGTAACCCTGAACTGGAGTTCCAGAAAGCTGTAGAAATGGACAAGGTGGGATATACATTAAAAAGAATTTTGGACAAATTTTCCATAAGTTTGAAGTGATGATAATTCCGGGAAAAAACAAGCCTTTAGGATTTCTAAAAAAAATACAGAGGAAAATGCCTGAGTACTCTGGAAGGTCTCTTACTCGTAAGAAAGTGTTTGGCAGGTCGAAATGGCTTTAGAACGATCTATTACACTGTCTTGTAAGGGACCCTCGTGGCTCAGTAGGTAAAGTGTTGGACGCTCAATCCGAACAGCCTTCCACCAGTGGGTCGCGGGTTGGAAAATTTTCTGACTGGGTTTTCACTTGAATGACCTATGTGGGATGGTTGCCACTTACCACCAGAAGGTCGTGGGTTTCCTCCGGGCATAGAGACCATTTTCCTCCCACAATAAAACTGGCAAACACCGCCATATAAGTGAAATAACCTTGAGCGCGGCGTAAAACACCAAACAATAAATCAATGCACTATCTTGTACTTAGGAATTAAAACTCTACAATGTATAAGCTCATTGAATGATTGCTTCTGGAAGAATTGTTTAGTTTTTCAATGAACTACAAATTATACCTGCTTTCTCTTGTAGATAATCATGGAGGCTTTTGACGAGTTTCAGCGCGATAGAAGTCGCTTGGAGGGGGAGGAAAAACAAGATAACATGAACAAATTCTATAACACACCCCCCAATGTGAAACATAGTACCACAGCTTATCTCTCAAAGGCTGTAGTCAGATGTCTGTTGGATGGGGAGGTGCATCTCCGACCAGAGGACCTGTGTAGTGTGTCGTAAATATGTACCCCTGTGATGAGAGATCTGTCCTGGCTGACCAGAGTTTTGTTTCACGATGTGCTGTTAACTTGACTGTCACAGCAATGTATCTTTATAGGATGGGTTGCCATGACAATTACATTAAAACTTCTACTACGTCTCTGTGCGAAACAGGCTCCAGGAAACCTATATCAACGTATGGATACAAATCTGTGTGGCTGCTTTACAGATCATTAACGCCCAATTTACATGTGCGACTGGTCGTATCGTAGCTTAATGTTGAAGGTACTTGTTGTCATGTCATTGTGGCCTTGCAATAAACTAATCGAGGGTGTAAAAGTTTTGAGGAACTGACAGAAAGTCCCCTGCCGTAAGGACACAGAAAGTCCCCTGCCGTAAGGACACAGAAAGTCCCCTGCCATAAGGACACAGCTCATCCTCTATAACACACACAGAGCAGTCACAGACCAAGCAGTGGTAACTACCCTTATACACTGTATAGATACAACTATACATCAACTGTGATAAACAGAGCTTTGTGGTGTGGTTGTGAAAATATCCTGGATTAGTCTAATCCCATAGTTTGCTTTTGCTAGGTACCTGTCAAAGACAGCGGGTTTCCTCTTGGCAGAGTCTGGTTCAATCTGACACTAAATCTGGCAACTCGGCCATGTAAGGGAAATAATCTTGAATGTGATTTAAAACATCAATCAATCAATTGATACCGAGAGTTGGAAGGCTGTGTCACTTAATTAGGCTTGCACAGGGGTATCTAACAGGTATCTATTACAAGAGTCACAGACCCTTGAGGATGTTCAAACCAAACCTTTCATCAAGAAAAAACTCCCATTCTAATCCAGTGGATGTTCTAATCAGATATTGACGAATTGCTCATCTGCAGGACCTGCAGCAATGAGGCAGCTTCTACTATGCAAATATCCCAATTAGCTTAATCATGTGTGAGGGGAATATAGCATTGGATTGGTGAACAGAATCTGCGTTTATTTTTTCAAGAGGACTGAACTCTGATGGAAAGCTCCTCTCCAGACCTAAATTAGTTGAACTGTACAGTACGGGTATCCGATCAGTTATCGTACAGAACCAATTAGCGTACACCCACACCTATGCGTCTTAAACCCAAGCGATCAGGTTTTCCCGTCGATGACAGCCAGCTTACTCATTGAGGCATCTTCTTGCAAAATTTTTTTTCTTTTTATGAAGTTACATTTGTCAGGCGATGCAAGAATAGTCGCCTTTGGCCGTGTCGGGGAATTTTCGAACACGAAAGATGACATCACAACAGCTTTCACGTTGGGTGTACGACAACTGATCCCTTCAGTCTACAAAAACATGCAGACAAGCGGCTGAATGTCCGGTCCCTAAAAATTTATTTCAGAGTCTTGGGAGAAATTAAACTATTATAACAAAAGTCGGCTGAGCCCAGCTTCACTTCTGTGAAATTTCTTGTCAATGCAAACAGATATGTAAATTTTAGCATTGAAAAACCGGCAAAAGTGTACGATAACTGATCGGATACCCGTAGCAGCTGCACTTCATTGGATCATGCATACTGATTGGATCGAAGAAATTGCCTTTTTGAAAAGAGTTATCATGTTTTTTTTTAGCATTCAGTGCCATCGACTGGTCCTGGGTTTAAATTTGTGAGTGAGTTGTCACTTAATTGTCCTATGTGGAAGGGGTTGCCAGGTTCCTGTCGAAGGTCGTATGTTTTCTTCGGCTTGGTTTCCTCCGCCTACTAATAACGCCATAGGACTGAAATCAAATCCATCAATTTTATAGTTCATCAAGCTTTAAGTGTCAAATTTATTTCACATGAGATTGTGCCATTAAATACGAATGAATCAATATTAATCTAATGAAATATCATAGGTTTAGTTTATTACAACAATTTATGATTGGATATAAAGGTGTAAATGATATACCTCTTTTTAACACAATTATAAACTTGTCTCCATGGTTATCTAAGTCAAGAAGATTTTCTCTGTGCCCGTGTGTTTTAGTGTTCTTAAATATTACTAATCTATTTTCATTTTCACCTCAGATGATCACCTCGAATCCAAATGAATAAGGAATCCAAAGAAGAAGAAAAATTATAAGTGAATTTTTCACTCGAATGCCCTATGTGAAAGGGTTGCTAGGTATCAGTCAAAGGTCGGGGATTCCCTCCTGACCAAAGATCCTTTTTTCTTCCATCACTAAACTGCATAATTTCATCATGTTTATAGGGAAATAATCATGAGTGCGAAGTAAACCATTGATCAATGAATTCTAGTTCCTGCCCTAAAATTTTCGAATCACGCTCCGACCATTGGAGCATTTCTGAGCATATGTGGAAGAGTTGCCATGTACTCGCCAAAAGTCAGGGGTTTCCTCCGGGCAATGAACCCGGTTTCCTCCCCCACCAAACCTGGCAACGCTGTCATATAAGCGAAATAATCTTGAGTGCGGCGTAAAACATCAATCAACCAACCAAAATTTGTGCCTGTTGCAGTGCTTTTTTTAACGTACATACTTTTTGATCCTAAATTATGTCCTACTTGTCAAATTGTTTTGTAAGAATCAACACTGCTGTCATAGAAAGAAAAAAGTAATTCCCAGGTACCAGGGGAAGGTCTGTCAAGTTTTTCCAACAGATGTGGACCCAGTTGTTAGATTTATCCTGCCATTTCTTGTAAACAATCGGCCCCAACTTTTGGAACAAACGCCCCTGTTATAAAGCCAATCCTATGCTAGTGCAGCATATACTCAGAAAATCATTGTTTTATTTCCAAAATGTGATGAATTTGGCATCTTTGCAATAACTTACATGTTAATAATTAGAAAATCATAATAAAAGATATATTTATTAATCAGTAAATGTTCACTACCTTCAATTTGATGACTTTATTTAAAATCTTTTCACGATCCTTGGTTAGATTTAATGAATGACAAGGCTTTGTTGTAAATGTGTGCTTTGAGAAATGTATGTTATGTATTCTATTTCTGTGTATTTTGTATGCTGTTATTTCAGGCTAAAGAAGTCTTAATTTTACTAATCATTTTGAATTGTGTAAGTGGTGATTTAGTGTGAAATTAACCCGCTGGAAAGATTAAGTTCAGTATTAGTATAATTATTGTGCAACCTATATTGTTGAAGAATTAAAGAAAGCGATATTTAAACAATTGGGTCATTATTTTCGTGTATTATTTCACATCCGGAAGAAAAGCTCTTCTGGGCTTATGTTGTTTGTTTCTTGTTAACCCACTTTAAATAAAGTTTCTTGTATCTTCTATCCCAGCTTGCCAGTAATAGTACCTTCAAATTAAGGTTGGGGGTTTCCTCTGGGCAATGAGCCCGGTTTCCTCCCCCACTAAACCTGACAGCGTCGTAAGTGAGGTACTATATTCCACCCATTCCTCACTCTCTAAATGAGAGTTTTAGTGTTCAAAAATTATCTGACAAGAGGACAAAAGCTTAACCTCAATAGACCTATCATCCAAACTAACTATCTGCCTTTTCTCTAAAAAAAACTTTCGGACCGCTTGATTGGTTGATTGATTGATTGGTGTTTTACGCCGCGCTCAAGATTATTTCACTTATATGGGGGCGTTGCCAGTTTTATTGTGGGAGGAAACCGGGCTCTGAGCCCGGAGGAAACCCACGACCTTCCGCTGATAACTGGCAACCATCCCACATAGGTGGTTCGGGTGAAAACCCAGTCAGAAAATTTTCCAATTGATTGGAATAAGCTCACTAATAATACAAAATTACTAACATCAGTATCGTTACAGGATCCCTGGCACTTTTGGCTTATGGTTTCTACATTTGCCCAATTTTGTTCTTCATCGTTGTAACACTTTTTCATTTTACCAGCTACTTAGTGCTGTATAATATATGGGGGCTCGGTGGTCCAGTGGGTTAGAGTAATTGTCCCTTAGTCCCACACAGACCTTTTTCTGGGCAATGAGCCCGGTTTTCTCCCCCACTAAACCTGGCAACGCTGCCGTATAAGTGAAGTAATCTTGAATTTATTCTTCATGGGATAAGTCAAGCTCCCTGGAGCTTTATTCCCACAAGTTACATTGTAGAATATCTGTTCCGGACTACTACAAATTGTATATACGTAATCTGTTATGTATATTGTTTGTATTTCTGATGTCTTCTGAATAATCTTCTATTTAAAAAAAAATGCAGAACGAAATGGCTATGTGAAAGTCAAACTCAATGCTAGACATAGATTTGTTTAGGCTATTTGTTAAAATAAATAGCAATTTCTAGTCCGCCGAATTTTGGTTTGAAACTGGTCTAAACTGCTGCATGTAAGCATACTTATATGTATATAAGCAACTTATTTCCAGTATTTTCATTTATGTCCCGAATAAAATAATTTTAAAAATGTACTTGGTGACTCATTTGGTCACCTTGGTTACAAAAAGTTGTTTGTTCAACCACAGAATGAACCACTCCTTTATGAATGCTCAATGGCCTAGTGAAAGTTTAGTCACAACAAATATTAAGAGTCCAGTTTTATTTTCGTACATGACACATTGTCTATCGATAAGCTACATATATCTGAAGAAAAAAAAGAAATATGGGCAAGTTATGGAGCGGACCTGGGACGGACAGACAGCAGACATGGGTATACCAATATAACTCAGGGGCTTGTTTCACAAAGCGGTCACATTGCAAACAACGCATAGTTGCCAATGGATACCATAGTGAAGAGATCCGTCATGGCAACTGCGATTGGTCGTACTTTGTGACGGCTTCGTGAAACGGCCCCCTGCTCGGCATATAAAAAAACAAGTCAATCCATCAACAGAAACAAGACATGAAACACTTTCAACAATTTTATTCAGTTTTTTTGTCCATTCTGTAACAGTGAGAATACCCCATACTGAACAGAACAGTTAAGTCAGGATCTAAGGGTGGTAATATTTGACTACGAAGTGAGTGCAACAGAAAAATATGCACTTATTCTTTTTCTTTTTTTTAATTTTTAAATACGATCGGTTAACCTATAGTTCGTTAGAATTTCTGAATCTAATTTTAAAACAATAAAACCTCCAATATGTGAGATACCTACACACAACACACATACGCTTTCTTTCTACAGACATTAACATTGGTTTGGAATAACAAGATATACTGTTTGGGGGCCACTTGTTCAAAGTGCTGTTTACTTAACTGACGATTTTTGGGTTTGAGGGTGGCAATAGCATCTGCGTTTGTATAACTCAGGAACACAGGTTTATGGATGAAAAACCTATGATTAAAACTATGTTTTCAATTATAAAAATCTCCAAGGTCTTACAATTTGTTAATGGTCAGAAAAGTTTAAAGTTCTTTCAACAAGAGGCCCCCGTCGTTCAAAAGACTTCAGTTAATATACTAGTACTTTGAACAACTGACCTGATGATATTAAATATGCTGCCAGACATAAGAAGGGTTTGAATTAAAAGTATTAGTCAACAATCATTTCATCAAATACATTTAACATGCAACTTATAAACTCAAATATTTCACCCTCCTCTCTTATGTCATTTTCTCACTTTGAAAGCACCGGAAATATAATTCTAAAATAGAATACAGTTTTAATTGACTTGAACTCCACCACTGACTGCTACAAAAACCTGGCTTGGTGTGAACAATAGTCAGAAATTTGAGCACAAAATTTGCAATACACGTACCAAGGAATTTTATATCCTGTGGGAAAAGGTACCTTTGTAATTTTGAAAGATAAAACAATAACATGGCTGTAATTTACAGTGAATATCTTACCTAAAATCAAACTCACTAATATAGTGAAAATGTAGACCATTTGTAACACAACTGCAGGCATTTTTTTTTACAAAATCAAAGCTTAATAAGATATCAGCCGATTTACCAAACAAAAAACCTAAGGTGTTTATATTTATACAGAGGTGAAATGGACAAATATACAAATGGAACAGGCGGATGGACTTAAAATCATCACAAGTGGGAATTCCAAAAAATTAACCAGGGCTCAGTTGTTCGGCAAGATGTTTACATAGTTGTAAAGTGAGAATAAGTTCAAACAACTTTTGAATAACTGAACCCTGATATATATATTCATAAAAAGGTTTCTTTCGAGAAAATTGGTCTCTAAGGCCTAAATGGAGCATAGTGTTACATATAATTGGTTTACAAAGTTGAATATGGAAAGGGGAATGAAATATTTGTGTCCATATGCTAATCACGAAAAAAACAAAACTGATTGCATGTTTTGGGGTTTTTTGTTACATATTTTTTACATATGTACAAGCAACAATTGACTGACAGTGGTAATATTTTTAAACAATCCAAATTTACACAATAAACCTAGTGTTCTGTAGGCCTAAACATTAACAGTTATCTGAAATTGAATACAATACATATAACTAACAAATTATCAACATCTATTTTAGATATATAAAGGTATATATTATATTAAAACTGTATAGATCTGTACACATAAAGCTATAAATATGAACCTATATAGACCGACAGGAGATTTCCAAGTCTGTTTTTTGATGTACATTTCTATTAGTGGGAATAAGGTTGTAAAATATCTACATTTGATTATATTTATATAATTTTTTTAAAGTGAAATAAAGTAAATTTTGTAAAACTGGACAGTTGATTCAGAGTAATATTAGTTAACACTTGTTCACTTTATACAAATCATTGTACATTTCATGTACTCGTTTACCGTTCAATGAAAACTAATATAAACTTTAAGTCAAAAGAAATGTAAATTTAAACGAGCTTAAACTAAGGAAATGTCCATTCATACTTGCCTCATAAAAACAGATAAATACAGGCATACAGATAAACAATAATTATTTATACAGATCAGATCAGCTGATGTTGGATTGTATTTCCACTGAGTTTTTCTGACAGGCAAGCCATACAATTCATTTTTTTTTTTTGTGGGTGCTTTTGATATTTATTTTCTTTTACTTCGTATACAAGGTTAAAAATTAATAAAAATTTCTGTGCTATTTAAAGTTCCTTTTTTTTGTATTTTTTCTTAATTTTGCAATTTTTTTTTTTTTTTAATATTTATTCGTCTCACTCATTAAGTCTATACCCTTTTTTCAATGTATAAATCTGTCCATTTGGAAATAACTGCCAATATATTGTAAAAAATGACGGTAAAGGTTAAAAGTAAACAAGTTATGTAATTTATCACATGACTTCAAATGGTACAATACAATAAATCATCAATTGAATATCGGGAGCCTGTTTCACAAACCGGTGTAGATGTATTTTTTGGCGTAACTTTCATAGCAACGTATCTACAGTATGGGTTGCTATGGCAGTTACGTAAAAACTTACGCTACGCTGCTTTGTGAAACCGGCCCCAGGCCATTTATTTAGGATGATTGGTATGACCTATTTTTGAGTTGATTTGGGCCGTGGTTAAATGAAATATGACCAGTACAGCACATAAGGTCAAGTGACCTATGCACCGTCTCAGTGGTCAAGTTTAACCTTTCAGCAAGGCGAGTTTGTGGCGTTACTGATCGGTGTCACTAAATGCGTGTAGGCCTATAGCGTTTTAGAAGGTTTAGCGGGAGCACAGCAAGGCAGATCAATAGGCTGGGTAGTACCTTCTGCTACGTTCCATGTGCCAAAAATAATTTTAAAATGTAAATAAAGAAAAGTATCGTAATTCATTTAAAAGTTACCCAAGTTAAAATAATCCAGCGCTGTATAGCTGATCAACGGACATAATAAAACCACGTCCATTGCTTGTGTCACCCAGAGTGACGTGCATATTTTAAGACAAGAAATTGATTTCCTTTGTCAAGATAAAAAACTGGGCCTATGGTTAAAAATTAAATACATGTAAATGCCTAATAAATGGAAACATTTTTCTGTTTACTATTATTCTATACCAAAACAAAAGCGCAATATTTGAATTCCTCATGGACAAATTTAATTTACATTGAAGAAAGAGCATAGACTAATAAGATCAGCTCTCGTCATGGATGGATTTGTTATTTAACAGGCACGGATGTTCATTCTTCCGCTTTTGTTCATCTTCTTGTCAGTACAGTTACGATGTTTACCAAGGGCTTTAAACTCCTTTGCTCTGTTTTGTCGTTGGATAGCCTTCTTGGTATTTTGTTTAGCTTCTGACTTTTGTTTTTGGCGTTGGCTGGTTTTATGGGATTGTACTTGGATAATAAGTCCAGCCCTCTCAGCCACAGCTTTCGGATGACATGGAGGCTGAGCCTTTTGCACAGATAGTTGTTTTTTATTTGCTTTGCCTTTCGATCGTGCACTGGCAGGATGTTGTTTGGACGATTTCACTTCCTCATTTTTATTGGATTTTTTATGATAGACGGACATACTTGGATGTTCTATAAGGAGGTTTTCTAGAGGGCTGACTTCCATGTCTTGTACAGTTCCACCTGCAGTAAAACAACGAGGAGGCGTGATTAACCAACCTTCATGGTCAGAACTACCCCCTTCACTGGGGGTATTAGAGTTAGTAGGGGTCTCACAAGCACCACACAACCTAGGGTTTGACTCGTTCTGCTCTATTCTATCAGCACAGTGGTCAATTTTTAAGTCCTTATTAGAAATATCATGGGAGTTAGAACAAGTACATTCACTGTTACAGTTAAATCCTTTTTCAGGAGCACCTGGAAATATAATATTAAATATATCAGTTGGACGTACGTCTCTTTCTCTCTTTTTTTTTGTGTTCATTTCTAACTAGATTCTATCTAAACAAAATGCGTGATAGACTGATAGTAAAGCTGGTGCTGTTGGTTTCTATGACTACAAAGCAGGCAAAAGCAGATAAGTCAAACTCTAGGGTGTGCAGACTAAAAACCATGCAGGAAAACAGGGGACTGAAAAACATGCACAAACACAAAGGAAAGTTTGTCGTTAGGTTTTAAATACAGCATGCATATCCCTACATAAACACATTAGATTGATTTGAAGAAGCTATACAAATTAGAGACAATATATGGATTTTAATTCATTTGTAAATAATTTCATTTAATATAAAATTCATCTGTATAGGCGTATCCCTCTGCGTTTTAGGGTTAATAAATATATGAAGGCAGTTGAGTTCATATTAATCGAATATGTTAATTTTTAGACAAAACAACAAAATTTGCACTGCCTACCTCTAAATGTTGTTCAAAAGTTATGAACATTTTATAAACAAAAAAATCAACTCCAGATGTTTATTATTAGTTTAAAAAAAGAAAGATTTAAAATACTAACCAACTCTATCAACGAGCTCCCAGTCCAAATCCGCTGGAGACACTGTTAGCTCCAGATCATGCTGATCAGTTTGCGTCTCTGCCACAGAGCTCCCTTCCTTTGCGTTTTCTGTAACTCCCACACTTTCCTCAACAGTGCTGCTTCCAAAGAGGTAGTTGGCCACGCTACTCAACATGTTTATCACTACAACACAGAAATGGTTCACTTTTATGGCAAATCTAGTGACTATGGTTAACTTAAGAGTAAACCTTCAGGCTTATAACGTTGAGAGGAAACAACTTTCTACAGACAACTGTCCAATATATGGAGTGGAAATATCATTTTGATTCCACAAATTTATTGTCCTTGCAAATGTGACCGAACGCTTTTGCGGTGATGCTCAGTGCTGATGCTATTCCGTGCTAAATATCCCAAAAATATCCCAAAGTTATACTGTTTCCAATGACTCACACAAGTTTGATATCTTGACGAGATCCCAATTTTATCTTACAGCCAAAAATCTGCTTTTGGTCATTTACTCCCATGTTAAAAGTCAACAGCAGATCAAAACAAAGATAAGCAGCTATGTCATATCAGAGAAAAGCCAGATACAGTTTTAATTTTTGTTTGTACCGAATGAGATTCAATCCTGCAACCCATTGGAGCATGGAAGCCTCAATTTGGCTTAGAACTGTGCCCAGTGCTTTGCTCACAGAAACAGGGAGGCCCAACATTTTTTACATATTTTACTTTCATTAGTAAATCTTTTACTAAAAGGCCTATGGTCTTCATATGAAAGATAAAATATATATTATTTGCCATTGACAACTTACATTTTCCTTGACCTTGCATTGAACTATAATCTTACCAAGCTGTAGGGCCTACGTACTTATATTTTATACCTTTTATGCTTTACATCAGTGACTTAAATTATAAATGTTAATATTTCATAAGGTTGAGTAACCCTGCTGTCCACATTTTAGTGTGTAGGTTGTCTCCCCTTGCCTGTCTATTTATATATATGTTGCAATGTCCTTTGTAAAAACACCATGAACCTGTCCTATTAATAATGTAAAGGAGACAGCTGTTATTCAATGTCTGGTATACTGGAATGTTTATGGTTATTCAAAAACAGATATACCTATGAGACTACCATGTCAACCTGTGTACAATACAATATACATACAGATAACAGAAATCCAAACCCTCAAAAGGTATTTCTGATAAATGTTGAATCAATATATTCATGACACAGACGGGCCAATTTCATTGTGCGATTATCCTGGCCAAATATAGACAGAGAAATGCAAAGCGTCATAAAGCTATTATACAAGGTTATGTACATGTAGGTCTATTACAGTGTGTACCGGTATGCCAAAATCATTAAACATGCACCATTTAAACCATGTTCATGAATACCCAGGTATTTTCCTTTCGTATGAAAAGATATTATCTTATATATACGGTACAAACTTTTCTATATTTATTTTATGTCTTCTTTAAGTACCTGGTTTATAACAGACATTATTCAAGAGATACAATCTAGAAGTGAAGCTAAACTAGCTAAGCTTCAAAATAAATATTAAATTAACTAAAGGGATCCCCAATAATTATTTTCATTTTACTATTTACTTTTTAGTTTTTATTTATAATGGACATAGTGTAGGCCTACTGTAGCCTGGGATAATTAATCTTAATTTAGGATTAATTTCAATCCAAGATGAAAAAGACCTTCGGATAATTCAACTTTACCAAATCACACACCTGAGAAAAAATTCAAGCAGCTCTTAAACTTATTTCATTTCTTTAATATTATTGCTCTTTATAATAAACATTGAAAATGTATATATATTATGAGAGAGACACGTCAGTGTTAACTTCAGATTCAGAAAATAAGTGGACAAAGGTCAAAGAGAACAAAGGTCAACCCTGTCAGTCTTGTTGCTAGGTGAAGCCAAGGCTCGATGCGCTTCTCTTTGTGCACATTCTCGGATAAGAATGAATTCATTATTATTAGTTGAACAGAATTGAAACAAATCTACAACACGTATCAACACAAACATGATAAATCGCAATTCCAGATAGGAAAAGTACGTGTATGTAAAGTATAATTATTGTGACGATTCTGACATTGACAAACGGCCTTGACCTTTCATAGCAGCTGATGCATAATGACGCTTTTTTTCAAATGCTTGCAAAATACAGTTCTAATGTCGCTTCTTCTGGCAAATATTTCAAGAGATCTTTTCGGAAAACTTTAATGCAAAGCAATGATCGCAAGTTTACTCCTATCAAGAGAGAGAAAAGACTCGAAGTCAGCCCGTTCAAACAGTTTAGGCGTTGACGTTCGAACAAAAAGACATTTGGCGGCCATCAATATTTATCTGTCAAATGGAGCCGTTTTCGTTGAAACAAAGTCAAATACTCACCAGGTTTCTTTTCTATTGCCTCTATTAAACAAGACTGCAATCAATACCAAAGATTCAACGAATAATTTCACTGATTCGGAACAAAAATTCTTTCACTGTGATCCAACCGAGCGCAGCTGACAGATCAAGCAAACTGAGCGAAGCTAAATTTTCTCTCCGTTTGTTTACGTCAGCCGTTGACTGTTCTGATTGGCGCGTGAGAGAACTGTCAGACCTTATATGGACCATCTCATGAATATTCATGAATGACTATTCTATAGATAGATTTTTCCACTCGTGCTCCAGCTATCGTCATGTTTACATCACGTGGTGCAAACATGCAGCCACGAAGCTTTTTTCAGTTTTTGGCAAAGTGTGTTAACTATGGGTGTTAGGTAAAACCTTTGACACTTGTCAAGCCGGTTATTCTCGCTGACTTTTGACAAACGCAGTGTTAAATCCCGATCAACGCAGGTCTACGACTCAATAGAACTTTAATTTAACCATATTCATAACACTTAGTTATTTTTTTTGTTAGCAGATGGTCAACTGTATGACGTAGGCCTACCGGTTTTCTCGGCTGATTTTTTTTTCTCTATCCTAATAAACTGAAAGTATTCATTATTCCAAGTTACAAAGCTCTATAAAAGATGAGGAAGAAGGAAGAAACAAAACATAAAAACTAGCGGATAATTATTTTCTTTTTACTCTTTTTCTCTCTCTTTAATTCAAACTTTATTTACTCAACACCCGGCAACACGCGGCAGGGCAAAAAAAAAAAAAACAATCCCAAAACAGCAAACATTCACATAACGTCAGAAACAATTACTAAAAATAAAAACATTACTTTTCAGTTTATTGGACGCATTGATAGGCCGTGCAACATAGCTAGGAATGTTGATTTAACTGTATTTTATGATTAGCCTATAGTTAAATAATCGTAGGCCATGCGTAGTAATTAAATGGCCAATTTAGCAGGTTGGATGGATTTTACCCCCAAACTCTTGTGTTGGGATTTATTTTACAAGCCCATTGGAATTAACAGGTGGTATGACGTGATCTTCAAATAAAAAGCTGTTAAAACTGTAGGAAGTTCAAAGGTCAATTGCACCACCCGTTGCGTCACCTTTCAATATAAACACAATCCCAACCCCGTGTCACCTTACAATGTATAGATAAGCCGATTATAGTCAACACAAAGCGGATTTTATTATATCATAATTTGTAATCATAAAAATTCAAACTTCAAAGTACGATAAGGTCAACTTTGCCACTCCGTCGAGTGTCTTAAGCATCTGACATGTGCCTGCAGGTGTCTTAAATTGTCTAACTGTCCAAGAATTATAAGTGACATGAGTTGACAAAATTCGCCTTTTTTTTCAAAGATTCAGATGTAAAAAATGCAATGAGGGTTTGATGTTCATCCAAATACTAAATGATTGACATTGAAATCAGAAATGCTGATGTAGTTTCTAGCCTAGGCCTACAAAAGATTGATTGGTTGATGTTTTACGCCGCGCTCAAGATTATTTCATTTATATATATGACGGCGTTGCCAGTTTTATTGTGGGAGGAAACCGGGCCTACAAAAGAGAATGTGTTCAAATGCCCGACAAGAGGTGCTAAAATGTGGACTATTTTATGAATTTGGATTTGTCATGAATTCGACGTTTGAAGAAGGATTTCTTGAAAAAAAAAACCCTACAAGATAGAGGTTGAACTAAAAATATATCGGTTAAGCCAGTAAACCGAGACAATAAAAGATGTTCGTGTTGCAGGGATGCAGGGCATAGGAGTTCATTTTTGGGAGTTTTGTCGCTTTAACGTATAATATATCTGCGGAAAGATCTTATTAAATTTGTACTTTTTGATTAGCTAATTTTGTTTCAACGAATGCCGGTTTAAACTTGTATCTGGAAACGTTTTTTCCTCTGCTGGTGTAAAATCTGCTGTATCACCTACTCCTTGAACCTAGTACTACCTGGGACTAATATTCCTTGTATTACCCACTCCACTGACCCTACCGGCTAGTTAATTTATTATTTAGAACTCTTCATGTTTATGGCTTCATCCCTCCTTAGAAGCGAACGAGGGACCTGCAAAGGGATGTGTAAGGGGGGGTGGGGGGGGGGGGGGTTGGTGTTAATTCAATAATATTAAATGCCTACAGGTAGGCCTACCTCGTTTTTCATGTTTGGATATTTATTGATCAGTATATGCAACTTGTTGTTTGAGAGGCATTTAGAAGTCGGTAATAGTAAGACAAAGGAAGAGATTTCTGGATAACAACTTCTTATTTATTGATGTTGGTACGTTTCGGTATAGATACTAATACCGAAACGTACCAACATCAATAAATAAGAAGTTGTTATCCAGAAATCTCTTCCTTTGTCTTATGCAACTTGTATTTTCAAGTATTTTTCGCTTAGTGAAACAACATTCAGCCCCTCCCATTCAGTTTTTATGCCAGGTGAAATGAGGCGATGGGGTGGGAAAGAGAGAGAGAGAGAGAGAGAGGGGGGGGGGGGGGTGTTGCTGGGGTTTAAATTTTAATGGCACAGAGTATGTAGCCATAACAGTCTATTTAGTAGACTTCTTCAAACACATGTTGACATTACCAGATTTAGTGAGCGGAGAAAACCAGGCTCTGTGCCCGAAAGGGATCCTCGGATCTTCTCGTGCAGTTTTTATTCAATGTTTGCTGTTTTATATCATACTCAAGATTTTTATCACTTAATGCTGGGTGGGTGGGGCTTACAAGGGGCAAGAATGTAGGGCACCATGTATTCGAAGATAAACCCCAGATATCACCGAGTTCCCCTTATCTTAATGCATTTTGAACGCCATTTGATCTGGAGACTGGAAAGATTTAAAACTACTTATGGATGGTGAAAAAAGCATCACTCAGTATTAAGAGTACATACATGTATATACATTGATTGATTGTTTGGTGTTTTACGCCGCGCTCCAGATTATTTCACTTATATGGCGGCGTTGCCAGTTTTTGATTGTGGGAGGAAACCGGGCTCTGTGCCCGGAGGAAACCCACGACCTTCTGCTGGTAACTGGCAACCATCCCACAGGCCATTCGAGTGAAAACCCAGTCAGAAAATTTTCCAATTTTTGGACTGAGTGGGATTTGAACCCGCGACCCATTGGTGGAAGCCTGTTTGGATTACGTATATACAAGAACGAAAGTTAATCATCCATATTAATTTTGGCAGGTCGCTTGCTGAAAGGTGCAAGTTTCAGTCATGACTGTGTCTCTGATCAGCACGCTTTGAATCCTTCTAAGGAAACATCTTACCGACTTTGAGATACATTAGCGTTTAATGCAAATTGGTCATATTCGGTAGGTTTTTAAGATCAATGTTACAGAATATTGCATTTTACCGAAGGTAGTTTCACAATCAGTGAAATACTGAATATTATGGGCATTTACAATTGCCAAGAAGTAAAATACACGATTGTCAGCCCTTATATCACAAGGGTGTATTTTGAAGACACACAAATGGCGGGATCTCTTAGATTTACCCGTTATACCTTCAGATGCTATGTACCTTCTTCATGGGTACAAATGCCACTTTTTAACAGATATGGAACAGGAATGCTATATGAGATATTCATGATCAAATTCCTAGCTATTCATCAAATGGGATTTATTTCTTCTTAATTAGCTAGAAACTTTGAGGGGTAGGCCTACAGACTGGAGCCCCCCTGACGCAACCTCTCCCTGATCAGAGCCCCTCCTGATCAGAGCCCCTCCTGATGTGAACCCAAACTTTTATGAGAGTGGCATAAACAAATCCTGGAAATTCATATTCCATATCTATTTATGGACACTAAAACACACGGGCACAGGGAAAATCTTCTTGTCTAAAATAACCACGGAGACAAGTTTCTAATTGTGTTAAAAAGAGGTATATCATTTAGACCTTTATACCCCATCATAAATTGTTGTAATAAAGTATCTATTAATGTTTTGAAAGACCAAAGAATACAACATCGGCTTTTGAAAGATATGTATTTTGACATTTGGGTATTACAACCATTTAAAATATATTGAAGCAAATTTTCGATAAAATTTAAAACTGTAACATTTTTTCTTTTACTTTCAACAAAACTAGGTCGTCAATCACCACACCAAAATCATCCTCGGTTACCCAGGGTTAAATTCTCAACAAGCTCACCTTTTACCCCTGGGCCAACTGTGATTCAAAGCCTCGTTTTCTGGGAACGCCCATTTACTGTCGGACCAATCGAAAATTCTCTTTTAAACGTTGGAACTGAAGTGTAAACCGAACGGTTGTTCATCTTTGTTTTGAACCAAAGAGAGTAGATTGACAAGAGTGGTCACTTCGTCCAATCAGCATTGCCGGCATGTTGTTCTGGCCCCCTAGCGGAAGGGTGTTCCGACTGTACACGATTCGACTGTAGGGCGCCCCTTACAGAAAGAAGGTTCCAAATAATTGAATCGTAATAAAACGATATGTTCATTCACATTTTACAAAATAGTCAAAGATGAAACTAGACACCAAAATATGGTGTTGATGAACTTTGTGTGGCATATTAGTCAAACATGATACAAGACATCAAAATATGGTAGGTAAAAGCTGTAGTTATTTATCAGGCAAACATGATATAAGACACCAAAATATGGTGGTAAGATGTATAAAACTTTGGATGATATACTGTATCAGCTAATTCTAAAACAAGACACCAAAAATGAAAATATGGTGGTAAGTTGTAATAAACTTGAGCATATATATTGGCTTATCCTGAAATAAGACACCAACATATGGTGGAAAACTATAATAAACTTTGGAGGATATATCGTCTTATTCTGAAATAAGACACCAACATATGGTGGAAAACTATAATAAACTTTGGAGGATATATCGTCTTATTCTGAAATAAGACACCAAAATATGGTGGAAAATTGTAATTAACTTTGAATGATATCAGGTAATCCTAAAACAAGACACCAAAATATGGTGGTAAATGGTAATAAACATTAGATGATATATCGGCTGAAATAACACACCATATACATGTATAGTGTAAAAACACTACATGACATACCAGACCACCCTAGAAAATAAATCAGTGAAATATAAAACAAACATGAATACCATGTTTGTCAAAGATGACAAGACACAGAAATATGGTGGTAACAGATAACATACCATATTTGTCAAACTTGATTGATTGATTGATGTTTTATGCTGCCGTATAACTTATTTCACATGTATGGCGGAGTTGACAGGTTTAGTGGTGAGGAAAGACGTAAAATCTGTGCCAAAGTCGCAATATAAGCGAAGAAACTTTACTGTGGCTTTAAACAGCAATCTAAAATGACACCAGGCACCAAAATATAGTTCAATAAACCTAAAAATTACACCTAAAAATACAATATCTTTGTAGTATCAGATATTAATTAACCAATAAGGGGATTCATTCTTTATATAACAAATTAGGTGTTGGTTGTTTTAGCTTATTGGTGCGTCCATTCGTATGAATGATGTACACCAATGAGGTAATGTATTTGTAACAAAGAGGCCATGTAAAAGTTCTATCTAATGTTACGTCTAAAAATAAAAATTTTATGAGTCAATAAATTTAAAAATCATAAATCATAAAAATCAGTTTTTGTGTAAATTATAATATTATTTATTTTCCTTACATTCACACATCCTATCCTCCTTGGTATAATAAATAAACCGTTCTGTAAAGTAATAATGAATTAAAATCAATCAATATTAAATGAGATCAACTATATCAGTCAAAATGTTATTCAGCATGTTAAAATTAAGACATAACTAAAGCTGTGATTTCATTGTTAGTTTTGCCATACAATCTTTAACGAGCTGTGTTGCATGAAGAGCCGTCCCCCAACTCAACCCAATCCCATTAGAGCCGTGGCCATAGTTATGGACAACCTGCGAGGAAAAAATGTGTACGATTTAGTCAATAAAAATGGTAAAATTTGAGATATTTTTTCATTCAAATAAAATCAGGAAATTATCGACAATATAATGTTATTAATCAGGATATTCTCTATTGGTATTGTTACAGGTCTTGATCTTTGTTTTGCCTTTCTTTTAGATAGCTGACAAAATTTCTTGTAAATCAGGTCATCTTTTGGATTGCGATTGTCCCCTTTATTAAATTATATTTAGCTAGTTAGATTGATTGATGTTTTACGCCGCACTCAAGATTATTTCACTTATATGGCGGTGTTACCAGGTTTAGTGTCTGAGTGGGATTTGAACCAGCTAGTTAGAAACAGCGTCAAATATGAGGTCTGTTTAACAACCAATGTCAGAAGAACTTTCAAAACAGTTACATGTACTGTGCAAAGAGTTGTTCCCCTTTTATACATAAAACACAAAAAGATATTTATGCAAATGATAAAAAATTAAGACATCACCACGTCGTCAGTTGTTTTTTAACAACACAAGCTTTCGACGCCTGTGCCGGTGTCATCGTCAAGTGTAACTGATATTTATGCAGTATTAAAACTCTTTTTTTTTTTTTAATTTTACAAAATTGTAGTAACTGTATCACATAGACAGAATATACCTTTTTCCTTAGCTATAGTGTACTTGAGCTATTTTATTTCTTTTTATAGTTGAATTGAAGATAAATGAATATAGAGATTTTGAAGCCAGAGCAATGAAACTGTCATGAGGTTACAATGTAGATCTTGTATTAGCTTAGTCCATATTGACCTAGTTTGTCTGTATTGGTCTAGTTTCTTTGTATTGGCCCAGTTTGTCTGAATTGGTCCAGTTGTTTGTATTGGCCTACAGTGGTTTGTCTGCATTGGTCCATATTGTTTGTAATGGTCTAGTTTGTATTGGCCCAGTTTGTCTGTATTGGTCCAGTTGTTTGTATTGGTCCAGTTGTTTGTATTGGCCCAGTTTGTTTGTAATGGCCTAGTGTGTTTGTATTGGCCCAGTTGTTTGTATTGGCCCAGTTTGTCTAAATTGGTCTAGTTTGTCTGTATTGGTCTGTATTGGTCCAGTTTGTTTGTTTTTACCTAGTTTGTTTGTATGAGTTTGACCTTTGTATGGTCTAGAAGTAACTATGGTCTGGAATGAATGGGCATCTCAGTTATCTAAAATGCCAACTTGCCAGAAAACACTGTTATGAAATCAGACTCATATATTGTTATTTTAGACAAGAAGATTTTCCCTGTGCCCGTGTGTTTTAGTGATCATAAATATAAATATCTCATACATAAATAATATGATTGACGGCTATATATAAGGACTTACAGGTAAACCTCCACTGATTGTCTCCACTTCCAGTCGGAGAGGATCTCGATGTGGTCTTAACCCCGCCCACTCTTGCACTACTCGAGCTTTCTGAGGAAATAAAAAAACATTAACATTTATATACCAGTTAGTTGATTGATTAATGTTTTAAGCTGCACTCAAGATTATTTCATTTATATGGCAGCGTTGCCAGGTTTAGTGTGTGAGAAAACCGAGCTCATTGCCTGCAGGAAACCCCCGACCTTGGTGAGTACCTGGCAACTCTCCCACATACAGTGACCAAGTGAAAAATCCACCCAGAAATTTTGTTTAATTTCTATTTGGTCCAAGTTGGATTCCATTTTGCGACGCATCAATGGAAGGCCTGTTTCAGACTGAGGGACTATCACTCAAACCAACTGAGCCACCGTGGCCTGTTTCAGACTGAGGGACTATCACTCAAACCAACTGAGCCACCGTGGCCTGTTTCAGACTGAGGGACTATCACTCAAACCAACTGAGCCACCGTGGCCTGTTTCAGACTGAGGGACTATCACTCAAACCAACTGAGCCACCGTGGCCTGTTACAGACTAAGGGACAATCACTCAAACCAACTGAGCCACCGAGGCCTGTGTCGGACTGAGGGACGATCACTCAAACCAACTGAGCCACCGTGGCCTGTTTCGGACTGAGGGACTATCACTCAAACCAACTGAGCCACTGAGGCCTGTGTCGGACTGAGGGACGATCACTCAAATCAACTGAGCCACCGCGGCCTGTGTCGGACTGAGGGACTATCACTCAAATCAACTGAACCACCGCGGCCTGTGTCGGACTGAGGGACTATCACTCAAACCAACTGAGCCACCGAGGCCTGTGTCGGACTGAGCGACTATCACTCAAATCAACTGAGCCACCGAGGCCTGTGTCGGACTGAGGGACTATCACTCAAATCAACTGAGCCACCGAGGCCTGTGTCGGACTGAGGGACTATCACTCAAACCAACTGAGTCACCGCGGCCTGTGTCGGACTGAGGGACTATCAGTCAAATCAACTGAGCCACCGAGGCCTGTGTCGGACTGAGGGACTATCACTCAAACCAACTGAGCCACCGAGGCCTGTGTCGGACTGAGGGACTATCACTCAAATCAACTGAGCCACCGAGGCCTGTGTCGGACTGAGGGACTATCAGTCAAATCAACTGAGTCACCGCGGCCTGTGTCGGACTGAGGGACTATCAGTCAAATCAACTGAGCCACCGAGGCCTGTGTCGGACTGAGGGACTATCACTCAAACCAACTGAGCCACCAAGGTCTGTCACTGTGTCGGACTGAGGGACTATCACTCAAACCAACTGAGCCACCGAGGTTCCCCTCATTTATATAGGTCCCATTTCTCTTCTTTTGCCAAATATTCAAGTTAAATTTCTCAATAACCTAAAAGATTATTATAATGACTTAACAATACCAAACCTTGAGTGTGAGGCAACACATCAACCAATACAAGACAATTGCCTATATAAATCTTTTCTAGTCAAATAGATCGTCCCTGTACCAGTGAGCCTAAAGTAATTTCCAAAAAAAAATAGGCTTATACATAAAGTACTGGGGCTGGCTATACAAGGGTGTATTAGGCTTAAGTTTGACTTATGTAGGCAATGCCATAATCAAACTGCTTTGTGACGAGGCATAATTAAGCCTGACTTAAGCTTAATACACCTTTGTGCAACCGGTCACAGACTCAAAGGGCCTTGGGAGGTTGGTGGTCTTTTTCACAAGGGTTAACAGGTATTAGATTTAGAGGTGGGATTCTGTAGTATTTAGTATGCTTATGCAACCATGTTATATTTCAACCTCAGAAAATTTAGATTATATCAAATAGACAATCAACTTGCAATGCATTCTAATCGTAATAAATAGTAAAAGACTAATGACATACGGCTACACTGGGTACAAGTTTACAACATTTCTCCAATATGGCGGCTGTATCTTCATTCCTTAACTCTGTACTGTAATCATCCTTTTGTCTACAGCCGCCAACAACAACATCAGTACTTCTATAGAAGAAAATAAATTACTTTTATAGACAAAATATGTCAGAATTCAAGTTTCACAAAGAAAAACAAACAAACTTCAGTACACAAGTTTCACGGACAAAATATTTCATTACCCGGTAATGAAGTTCAACAGACAAACAAACTTCAATACCCGGAAATGAAGTTTCACAGACAAAATACTTCAGTACACAAGTTTCAAGGATAAAATACTTCAATAAGTTTTACAGACCAAATAATTCAGTACACAAGTTTTACAGACCAAATAATTCAGTACACAAGTTTTACAGACAAATCAGTACTGAAGTTTTACAGACAAATAAAATCGTACTCAAGTTCTATAGACAAAATACAGATTAATGTTTGTGGTTGTACAAATTCATTTGTCTAATGGCGTTGCCCCACCGATGACGTTTGAGTGAAAACTCAACTCTCATAAATTGCTTTTTACTCAGTTGGATTCCAACCCACGACCCACTGATTTACCTTGGGATAACATATGCATCATCATCTGTATAGAGGAATGTCTTTAGCCAGGGAGCGTCAACCTACAATTGATACAGACAATGTGAAATGATGATTTACTTGTTGGTTAATACTCAGTAATCTTGGTTTCAGTAAACGACAGACCAGACATACATTTTGTCTGAATTGAATTTTAGTTTTACTGTAGACATATTTATGGGACAAAACAACATTTCTACTGTTAATGATTCAGCGACTGTTGCTAGGTAAAGCAATGTCAATCTGGAATACATGAATGTTCTGCAGAGAATTAACATGAACTTGTCACTTATCTGGTCTGTCGTTACTGTTATGTTACGTCACTTATCAACCAGGGGGCAGTTTCACGAAGCCGTCGCACAGTGCGATCAATCGCAGTTGCCATGACGTCGTATCTCTTCAATATGGTATCCATTGGCAACTAAGCAACTAAGAAGCTGGTAGGGGAAATAGAGATGACATTTTTAAGATAGGAATTAGTGATCCTCCCCTTATTTTGGGGATTACACTTTCTTGAAAAATAGCTGAAATTCTTCTGCCCATTTTGGGTGATGCCTGGACTTGAAATGGAACCCACTCCCAAGGGCAAGTAGTAAATTCTGAGTATCATGCATTCTGCCAAGCGGCTTTGTTAGATATGTCAACCATGTGATGAACACACTGTATATGTCTAAATACACTTTAGGGTTCCAAATGCTTCCAAATGTTATTTGATTGATTGATTGATTGGTGATTTACGCCGCGCTTAAGATTATTTCACTTATATGGCGGCGTTGCCAGTTTTATTGTGGGAGGAAACCGGGCTCTATGCCCGGAGGAAACCCACGACCTTCCGTTGGTAACTGGCAACCATCCTACATAGGTCGTTCGAGTGAAAACCCAGTGAGAAAATTTTCCAATTTTTTGGACTGAGTGGGAATCGAACCCGCGACCCATTGGTGGAACCAGTTATTTGACATCTCACCTTGAGTATCTGTCCTCTAACCGGATAGACAAGAGGGTCGTTGAGGAGCCACTTACTGCCTAGTCCAGTACAGTTCACAACTATATCAAACTGACCTACAAGCTGCCATGAAAAAATGCAATATTAAATATGGTTTCAATTTTGGGATCAGATATAGATCTCCCACAAAGTTTGTCTTGCTTTCATTAAGGAATTGGCAGAATTGTTCCGTGAGAAAAATGACACCTTCAAAAAGATCACCCAGGCGAAGATAATTTTCTGGGTTGGTATAGCTGCATTGCCAGGTTGATTGGCGGTGGAGGGGGAGAAACTGGGAGAAAGTTGCGGAAACCATTCTGGAAATAGCTCAATATAACATAGAATTGAGCATGAACAAAAAAATCCTGAGGCTGTCCTCCCTTTGTTTTCAACATCCCATATTGCAGACAAAAAGATACAACTATCCTTCATGCTGAGCTGCACCAGTTTCTTCATTCTATGTAACAAGTCAAAAGTTCACAAAACTCAGTGAGGAAATTCATTAGTTTCAAATTAACACTCATTACCACCGAGCCTGATGACATACACGTAACATAGATTTACGCAAAGCTTTCTTGGTAAACTATGTACTTCAGTTTTTTGGGCAATTTTGTAAAATTATGTAAACATTCCTCAACCTCCCGAAATGGTTTAAGCGTAAATTCTAATTGCCGTCACCAAGCAATCAGTCAATCGGGATTCTTACAAAAACTGCCATTAGGGATGAGCTTACATGTAGGTGAGCTTAGGCCCCATTATAAGTCCTAGTCATACCTGTGGCTGGGCATTGCCTTCATATAATTAATTCTCACACTACACCCCCGATAATTTCACTCCCAGGCAGTGCGTTATTTTTGTCAAAATCAACATGTGAAATTGTGGCCCAAATAACGTTATGACCTCACGAAAGATCTGTCAAAACTGACGTCCCAAAAGAATTACCTCATCAGTCACTATGACGTAAAGATTAGTGTCTAGCAGCAACCTTATACTGAAGGGTCTGTGATTTTAGTGACGCCATTTCAATGCCCTATAGAGTCTCTCTTCTGGGGCTGGTTGTTCAAAAGTGTATTAGGTTTAATACCGGTTTAACCACTTTTGAACAACTCAGCCCGGATAGTCAGTCTTGTAAAGCGACATCAGGTATATTTTTTTTTAGTAGAGCTGCTGTTTTTTTGTGTAGTGTGAGAAAAAGATTATCCAACTCGAGCCAGTGTGTTACAATGAATATCACTAACAAGCCAGAGGCCAGAGGCTTGTGACTTTAAACAATTAATAGACTTGAGTGATATTCATCGTAACACACTGGCTCGAGTTAGATAACCTCTATTTATTTTGCTATAAGATGGACTCAAATCAACACACCAGATAGATTAATTAGAGGTTTATGCCACAGCAAACTTTATTTCAGGGTTTATTAGAAGTAAGGATCAGATCCCACCCAGGTTAATGGAACAAAATCCAATATCCAAAGATATCCCCCATACCTTTTTGGGTTGATTGATTGGTCTTAAATGCCGCACTCAAATATTTCTCTTACATGGTGGCATTACCAAAGAATTCAAAAAATCTGAAAAAAAAAGATACAAAAAATGCTTACCTCTTCCAAGTTCTGTACCGTCTGTTTTTGTAGCAAGCCTCCTCTTTCTTTGAATCTGTCAAAAAATAATCAACGATAGCATAACCAATATATATATCAAGAAAAATTTACAAGTACTTTTGGAATAAAAACAAGAAAAAAGTATCATTAAAACTGATGGATGCTCTCAAAATGCTTACTATTGTGACATCATACACGACCTACAGCTGCATGTTGAGTCAGTGCGTATTGGGTTGAAATGACGACTGTGCCATTCAAAAGTTAAGCATGTTGTCACAAACCAAGATATTTCTGAATGGTAATAAAAAATATTAATACTTGTAATCGCTTTTTCTTTGACACTCAGGGATATTGCACGTTTTTTTTTAAAATACATATTTAGTATTTTTCACAAACAGTTACATTTAGGTGTTCAGAACAGACAAGTCATTTATCTTTCGAGTCTTTCAATTATGTATAAACAGTCTCTTAATATAAAGAGGGCTTGAGGAAATCCCCCGACCCTAAACCCTTAAAGTGGGATGAACTGCCAAAATTCAAATATTTCTTTAATAAATTCTGATTTTTAATAGAAGTTTCAAGGGCCTTGAAAAACTAAAGATTGACATTGAAATAAGAAATATTGGTAAAGTACGAACCTAAGATATTTGCAACTAACAGAACTTCAAATAGCCGGGATGTATTAACTTTTTTTAGGGGGTTTTCGTTGCTTATTAAATTATCTTAACGTGCATCTTAAAGATTGGTATAGGGGGTTTTCTGAGTGGATTTTTCACTAGGTTGTCGTATGTGGAAGAGTTGTCAGGTACTCGCCAAAGGTCGAGGGTTTCCTCGGGGCATTGAGCCTGGTTTCCTAACCCACTAAACCTGGCAACACCAACATACATAAGTGAAAGAATCTTGAGTGCGGCGTAAAACATCAATCAATCAACATTTTGGAACCTCATGCCACTTTAATCAACGTAAACTTTTGACGGGTAGTTTGTCTTACTTTTATATACTCACTCTTTCATTAACCGGGGGATATACAGGGTTGGCTCAATGATAAGTGTACTGATCGCATAGCCTTTACTGAAACAAAAACAAAATGTCAGTAAAGTTAACAGCATAATTGCTGCCTTTCTGATATTTGTGATGAACACGAATTTACACAAGTTTACGGCAAGTAAAACCACTAGAATTACACATGAAATATATTTATATATAGACAATAAAACACACGGGCACAAGGAAAATCTTCACGACTAAAATAACTATGGAGACAAGTTTCCAGTTGTGTTATAAGAGATTGATTGATGTTTTATGGCGCACTTAAGATTATTTCACTTATATGGCATTGCCAGGTTTAGTGGGGGAGGAAACCGGTCTCATTGCACGGAGGATTGGAAGCCCTCGGACTTCGGTGAGTACCTGAGAACTCTTCTACATACGGTAACAGAGTGAAAAATCCACTCATTGATGGAAGGTCTGTGTTGGACGGAGGGACGATCATTCTAACCTACTGGACCACCGAAGACATACGTAAAAAGTCTGAACTAACCTATAGATCAGAAACTGTGTTGGATAGTGGTAAGTGTGCCCAGATAAAACTGAACAGTTCAGTTGCTATAGTTGGCAACTCTTCCACAGTAAAACTAACCAAACATAAAACCACACTTATTGCTTATTTCTGATTGACAATTAATGTGCATGTTTTTTTTTCAAAAAGATTGATGAATTGTTACTCTTCCTGAAGATTATTTGACTTATATGTAACATGTACCTTTGTCAGGTTAAGTGGGGGGAGAAACAGAGCTCTTTGCCTGGAGGAATCCCTTGAATTTCTGTGGGTTCCTGGCAGCCCTTCCGTACAGGGTGGTCGAGTAAAAAGCCACTCAGAATTTTTATTTCATTTTTCTTTTGGAGTAAAGTGGGATTCAAACCCACTATCTATTGTTGGAAGGCTTATATTGATACGTGAGACTTTTGCTCTAAGGACATATCCACCAAAGCGCCCATCTTTTAAAAGCTATTTGTATACTACATATACCTACCTATACGGTGATCCAATTTTGTTTAGTTCTATAGGAGTCATTTCCCGGAAACTGTAAATCAGATCTTTATACTCGGGATCCTGAATATATCAAAGGGAATGAGTATTACAAGTATTGGATATGTGAGAACATTGAAAATGTACATGTAACTGTGAATGAATTTAACAAACACCCTGTGCCTATAGTTTAGATTTAGATTATGGATATGACCGACATATAGTCATAAACATACGAGGGATGACCACAAGTTAACCTTAAAGTAAACCCTAATTATAGAAAAATAATGAGGCCTCAAATAAACACTACGGCTGTACATGGTACAGTACATACAGCATACTTGCTGGAGTAACAGAATTAGCAAATTGTTTGTCATTTTTATGAAGAAGTATAAAATAAGAGCTTTCAGCTGATACCAATCTCAAGGATGCACAATAAGGTAGTTTCTATAAGCTACAAAAACACTTCAAATGTACTCTTACATCCCCGCTATTTGAATTTTTGCATTATTTGTATGAGTTACTGGTTTGACCGATATTTTTTATTTTATTTTAACACCAATCCTTCAGTTTTTCCAGGTAGTTCAAATGATCAACTTCTGTCGACAATCAGAATTTATGAAAAAAAAATTCTTCTGGCAGCTCATCCGACTTAGAGGAAATATAATGTATTCCTTATCCTGACGGGGCTTCCGTGGCTCAGTAGGTAGAGCGTTGGACGCTCAATCCGAACAGCCTTCCACCAATGGGTCGCGGGTTCGAATCCCACTCAGTTAAAAAAAAAAAATTGGAGAATTTTCTGACTGGGTTTTCACTTGAACGACCTATGTAGCATGGTTGCCATGCACCAGCGGAAGGTCGTCGGTTTCCTGTGGGCATAGAGCCATATAATTGAAATAATCTTGAGCACGGAGTAAAACACTAAATGATCTATCAGCCTTATCCTGACAATTGTTAAACATTACAGAAATTTGTTAAAATACACACCTGTGTTTTATTGGAGAGATGGTAGCCTGATATGGGGAAAACTCCAAACTCACCTGCCTCAGGGGACGAGGCTATCTTCAGAAAATGTTGAGCAGAGTCTCTCGTCCACATCCTACAAAATCACAGCGAAAAGTCTTAAACAGTTTATAGCTAAAGGTAATATAAAGTGATGGGTTTATTGGGAATTAAGAACAGAACAATTAAGACAATCAAAGTCCTAAAGGAAGATTAAACCCAATATTTTCTAATTTAAAATTCACTGGCTTAAATGGGCCTAGTTTAAAAGAAGTTAGCCTTTTTTTTAAAAACAAAATTGCCTCTGAACTCATTTTAAGTGATAAAATTTGTTCCCCTGAAGATTTAAGAATTTTTAGAAAAAATCCTGTTCTATAAGGGACACAGTGTAGATGTGACACTTGTTACAATTACTGATAATTGAATTGTAATATTATCATAAAAATGGTTGACAAATCCTTTAAAGACACTCTACTAGAACATTTGTAAAGCAATGGGCATAAGAATATTAAGTTTTAGGGGACTGTAGAGTAAGCTTTATGCTAGTCATTAGGAAGATGCTTGATGACACTTTGGTGAACTAGAATCCAGCTCAGGTTGTGAAGTGCTCTCCCTTTATCCCCCCCCCCCCCCCCCCAATCTAATACAATACATAGTTACGTATAAACTTACGCTACGCCGCTTTGTGAAACAGGGTCCAGGTACCTTACTACCTCCTTATTTAGGTTTGGGTATTTATTGGTCAACATATATAATAGAAGTATTTTTATAAATATATATAATAGAAGCATACTTTTTTTGTATCATATGATTATATCTTACTGTACATGTAAGTCAAGTCAACCAAATCTCCCACTACCACACCCATATATCAGCGAAATTTTATCTTGAATATAACGAACAGAAAAATAACATAAGTAATATTGGAAAATCTATGAGATAATCTTACTTGATTATTTTTGGATCCACTCCTTTGATGAAAGTTCCAGTTGGTCTAAACAACCCTCCGGCTCCATAACTGGTGGTCTCAGTGTCAAACTTGTCAGCTAAAATCGTAACTTTGGCCTGAGGAATCTGTCGTCTTATAATGACTGCGGTAGACAGGCCGATAATGCCAGCTCCCACAACTGCAATCTTCACCATGGTTAGGCCCTACAGCTGGGGGGGAAAACAGGAGACTGAATTTGAATTTAAGAAAATTTTAGTAATGTTGAAATTAAATCCAAATTGTAATCAAGCTTGTAAATTTGAAGAAAAATAAGGTAGCTACTTTAAAGTGGCTAGCCGCAAAATGTAGATATTCTTTTATTAAAACAAAATTACAAAATTTCAAATATTTAGATAGGCCTATTTTGATCAAGACTTAATTAAAAATCCTTATACATGTATGTTGAGGTAATGTAAAATTAAGGTCAAGAATTACTTATGGATAACAACTTCTTGGTTTATTGGGTGACGACGTTTCGATGTAGTTCTTACATCGTTATCAAAGACTGTGATAACGATGTAAGAACTACATCGAAACGTCGTCACCCAATAAAACCAAGAAGTTGTTATCCATAAGTAATTCTTGACCTTATTGTAACCTTCCAACTTCTAAATGCCATTGAAAGATTTAATGTAAAATTTACTAGAGCTGCCAAAATTCACACTTTTTTCATAATTTCTGATCGCCACGACAGTAAGAGGCTTTGAAGGCAGCGAGGCTATCGAAAAACTAAATGATTGGCGTTGGAATGAGGAAAATCCATACATTATAGGGCCTGTACGAACCGAAAACGTGTTCGAAAAGTAAACAAAATTTAAATAACCGGGACAACCATTCATTCATTTTAAGCCAAAGTTAGTTCAAAACAATACCGGGTACTTTATCGTACATTTTCGAGACTAAAAGCACTGAAAAGCTTCAAAATTATACGTCTTGAGAAAAATAGGCAATAATTTCAACATTCTGATTTAACGTCAAAATACAAACATTTTGGCAACTAGTTGGAGATCATCTCCAAACTCTGTGGTCAAAGTGTATTGATGATGGGTGACCCACTTTCACTATCAGTATCAATATAGCCATTATTTATAGGCTAGCCCCAGGTGACAACAGAATGGCAGGATAGTCACCTGGGGCTATTTATAGCAATATAGGCCTACTTTTGCCACATAGTTTGGATATCTCCAACTAGGGTAATACCGGTACCTTAAACCCACACTTGTCCCTTTTTGTTGTGTTACTTTCCTGTTGAAATTATATGCACATGATGTTAAGTTATTTACCAGCATAAATAAAGCATTTAGTTTAGTGGACTGTCAGTGACGAAAACTGGACACCAACTGACCACTGCTCACCATCGCCTATAGGCCTACATGTATCTTCCTGACCGGCAAGTAAAACAGGATAGAGAGATCAGTCCACCCCGCCTTGGATAGTTGAAGACGATAATTCATAACTTGTAAATTGTATAAGTCTAACAATAGTTAATAACAACACTCAGTCTCAATACTACAATAGCCTACTACGGACAGATATATCTATCGTTCTACTAAGCTGGCGTAAGTTGCGCCAGTCGCAAACGCGTGGTAAATTATAGGAACTTGCGCATGGTCGCAAGTCTAGAGGCGCAACTCTATGATGTAAAGCAATGCGTAACTTTGCGCCAGCTTAGTAGAACGAGCCCTTGACCGTCAAAGTAAGTAAACCAGGATAGAGACACATGTGTGCGGCTAGGACAGATATAGCCTATTATACCAACCACTTGTGTTATTTTAGCCCGGATTTTCGGTCTAACTCTATTATCTAACTTCTAAGTAGGCCTACGTAGCCTTAATTGTAGAAAACAATGGTCTAACCAGCTGGGAGCGGTCACCTTCGGGCGTCACAATAGTCAATAACGCTACATACCGGAGCTAACGTAGCCTAAGGGTATTCTACCTGACCGGCAAAGTAAGTAAACCATGATAGAGACACACGAGTGCGGCAGGGCGACTTGTAATTGTAGGCTATTACATTATATTTGGCTGGTAATGTGAATCGCTCTGACGAAAACGGAAAAAAAGAAAGAAAACAAAATTCGGCAGTGCCTGCCCTAGATTTCTCGGCTAGTGTTATTTAGACATCGAGATATAATTTACTACTTTAGTATAGAGATACCGTGCTAAAATATAGGCCTGTACAGGACTGAAACTGTGTCTAGACTATAGTCGTATAGGCCCTACTATAGACATATATGGTTCCACAAAGAACCCTTTCAAAAGGGTTCTATATGGAACCCATTTAAAATGGTTCTATATAGCACCAAATACGATTCTGCAGGCGAGATATGGCAAAGAACCTTTTATGGTTCAATACAGAATTTTTTTTTCTAAGAGTGTATAATTATAGGCTATAGTTCAATATTACTTAGTCCGCAATAATATATGTTGAGTGGATTGAAGTTATATTCAATTTCAAAATAACCTCAAGTTAGATCCAGTCAATAGCTATTAAAATTTAAATTGCGGACTAAATTTTACCCAACTTATGTCTTATGGCGTTATATTCACTAGCATCAGTAGGCCCTAGTTGGAGATCTCCAAACTCTGTGGCCAAAGTAGGCCTATAGGCCTATTGGTGCACGTGATGGGTCATCAATGGGCCTATATAGGCCTACTTTGGCCACAGAGTTAGATCTCCAACTACGTAGGCCCCTGCCCCTCCCCCTAGGCTATGTACAGTTCCAGGCAATGCGTTTTTTTTTTGGTTACATCATTATTACTTATAGTATAAGCCTGCCACCTCAATCCCTCCCACGGCCTGTCTCCCTCCGTCTTCACAATTACATGTCGGCTTGACCTTATATCCCGGTCTGCGATCATTCCAATTAAAGTGGCATGAGCTGTCAAAATTCGCAGATTTTTCATAACTTCTGATCGTCACGACAGTAAGAGGCTTTAAAGGCTATCGAAAAACTAAATGATTGGCGTTGAAATGAGAAAAATCCATACAGTATGTGGCCTGTATGAACCGAAAACGTGTTCAAAAGTAAACAAAACTTAAATAACCGGGACGACCATTCATTCATTCTAAGCCAAAGTTAGTTTACAACAGTACTTTATCGTACATTTTCGAGACTAGAAGCATTAAAAAGCTTCAGAATTCTACCTCTTGAGAAAAATAGCCAATAATTTCAGCATTCTGTTTTAACGTCAAAATATCAACATTTTGGCAGCTCATGCCCCTTTAAGTGACCTCGATAGGTCGATCACATTTTTACCTCACCAGTTAAAACTGGTGCTTCCAAAATTTCTGAATGGAGTTTTTGGGGTTACCATACATGTAGGCCTACTCGCCGAAGGTCGGGGGTGTCCTCGATCCGGGCAAAGAACCCGTTTCCTCCGCCACTGAAACTGGCAACGCCGCCATATGCATTTAAGTGAAATAATCTTGAGTGCGACGTAAAATATCAATCAATCAATCAATCAATCAAACGGGTGCTGATATTCCGTGCACTCTGAAGCTTTATACTATACTATACTATAGCATCTGAAATGCTAAAACTATATTTTAAACCCCAACCTGCATGACGGGTGTTGAGTAAATACAGTTTGAATTTGAATTGAACATTGCTGACTTGGAAAAAAAAAAATTGTAAATAAATTATATCAACAGTAAACTTTCTGCTATCAAAATGGCGAAAGAATTAAGGCCTGTAATCTATTTTATATAGTAGTGCAATTTGTGTCTGTATATATGTAGGGCCTACATAGCCTTTATATATAGGCCTACATGCTATATAGGGCCTACCTGTATGCGGCCGGTCCAAGGCCCACGAGGGTCTTGGAAGCTTAATATTGCCAGTTTGGATCATCCGGATAGGCACATATCATTTTATGACATTCGATCGGGATTTGTATTTTTAAAAGTATGAGGGACGGGAATCATATGCAATAACCAACGAAACATTAAACGTAGCCCTTGGACCTGGGCGTCATGCCGAACCTGTTAATTACTTTACTATAATCGCAAAAGTATAGGGCTAAAGCCGCTAAATGATGCTTTTAGCTGAAATGTAACTCTTACTTGTTGCCACGTACCATACAGATTTGTTTGCTGGAAGAAGGGTTAGAATGCTGCCATGTGATGTGAAACGATAACAAAACATAGCATTGAACAAACATCTGTCACCACGCATAAAAAAAAAATAAAATACTGTAATACCCATATAAGTCGTCAATAGATAAGCGATATAGCCTATATATAATCAGCGGGTATTTCTTGTTCATTCAATAGGACGATGAAAAAAACCCGTTGTTTGCAGGAATGTAATACATGTATAAGCCCTTTATATATTTATGAACACTAAAACACACGGGCATATATAGTTCTTAAATACTTCTATGACCCAAATGACTCTGTGATAACATAAAAATGTTAACAGAAAAAGGGAGATGTTCTAGACGGAAATATGTTTCGTATTTATATACCGGTATAGATAATTAAACTCGTACCTGTAATTAAAATAAACCTGTATCTGGATATACAATTTCCTTATTCCAATGACCAAAAATCTATTCTTAATGATTGGGCGAAATAATGGCGAATACGTGCGATTGATTGATTGTTGTTTTACTCCACACTCACGAGTACCGTATTTATCAGGTTTAGTGGTGAAGGAAACTAGACTGTTTGTCCTGAGGATACCCCAGCCTTCGATGAGTACCTGCATTGCAACTCTTTTGATTGATCGATGCTTTACGCCGCACTCACTTCTATGGTGGCGTTGCCAGGTTTAGTGGGGGAGGAAACCGGGCTCATTGCCCAGAGGAAACTCCCGACCTTCTGCGAGTACCTGGCAACTCTTCCACATACGGCGACCGATTAAAAATCCACTCAGAAATGTTTCATTTTTATTTTGTTTGAGTGTGATTTAGACCCCGTCGCATCGATGGAAGGTCTGTGCGGGACTGGGGACTTTCACTCTATGCAGACTGAGAATATAGAGTTCTAAAGCAGGTTCGTGTGATACGATTTCATACATGCACTATTGTACCTCGTACATCGTTCGTGCATGTGTAGATTGTGGTGGGTGGGCGCGATAGGATGCAGTAAAGAATTTGAGATCGTCTTCTGACATTGTTCCATAGTTTTTTTTGTAATAGGCCTACCAACATTTATAGCCGAGAAACTTGGCTCTGCCGATTTTTTTTCCGTGTTCGTCATACGGAAAAAAAAATTCTGCAGAGCCAAGATTTCTCGGCTACAACATTTAGTAAGTCACAAACATGTTTTCATGACTAATTCAGTAATTCACGTATACAGGTGACCTATAATATTATACTTAGTAATGTGATAGTGTACTTACCATGTGCGATCCTTTATCCACTGCTATTGGAACTATAGAATCCAATTGTATATCACAAGTTTATCCCTTTATTGTAAATATTATCCGACTTGTCACACATGCAGACGAATAGAAAGACTAAATTCTAGCCCATGTACACTAAACTTATCTCGACCGACATGGGGATTTACCTGTATATCTAGACACCCTCCACTTCTCTGCATACACATTTATACACTGTCACCCTCAATATATACAGGAATATGTAGGTTATCACGGGATCGTTTTTATTTCCAACAAGATGACTCTTATTTAAAAAGTGTCAGTTAGACCCATTTCTGCGATATTTTATTGAAAATAAGTAATTGACTAAATGTGAAAATTGTCACGAAGATGCTAAGACATACTTATAAATGGAAATTAGCTTTCAACTGTATATATATTTATGATCACTACAACACACGGGCACAGGGAAAATCTTCTTGTTCAACTGTATATATAGTGTAGATATTTTGTATTTACTCCCTTCATTCTCTTTATACAGAGCGTATTGTTTAAGGTAGGCTTAGAACCAATCTGACTGAAGCATGGATGTTCATTGTGCCTCTCGGCAAAATTGAACTCGATACATTCCTCAGTATAGCCGAGAAATGCAGAATATATGCAGAATTTTTTTTAAATACCAGTCGCCGTAAGACCGATAATCCGGGCTAATTCCTCAGCTAACTAGAAGTGGGATGAACATTCCCTCCTAGTCTAGTGTATAGCCACTCGAAAGGTCTAAGTTGCATTATGGGTAAAAAAAGGTGTTCTTGCTGTGAAGTGACCGCCGTGTTATAGTGTAAAACAACCCTTGCATGTATCCACACATCACTCTATAAACTGCATGGACGTGTGCAGAATACGTTTCATCTGCATGCGTGGCATGCTGAACCCTTGACTTTATATCTAAGCAGTCTGATGCTCGCAGTGACATAATCTTTGAGTGCGGTGCCAAACGACAGACGCGGTCTCGGTGGCTCAGTCAGCAGGGTGATTAGTCCCTCAGTCCGACACCGTGAAATAAGCTTTGAGTGCGGTGCCAAACGACAGACGCGGTCTCGGTGGCTCAGTCGGCCGGGTGGTTAGCCCCTCAGTCCGACACCGTGAAATAAGCTTTGAGTGCGGTGCCAAACGACAGACGCGGTCTCGGTGGCTCAGTCGATCGGCAGAGTGGTTAGCCCTTTAGTCCGACACTGGCCTATATCTTCGATGTGTCGTCGGTTCGAATTCAACTCCCACCAAATTCAAATATATCTGTGGATTTTTCATTCGATAACGGTTAACATGTGGAAGAGTTGTCAGGTAAACTCATTGAAGGTCGGGGGTTTCCTCGGGACAAAAGAGCCCAGTGAAAAAATCTTGAGTTCGGCGTTAAACATCATTCAATTAATAGATAAATCAGTCAGTCAACTAAACAACAAACGATCTACCAAACAATAAATTGATTGATTGATTGATTAGAGTTTAACGCCGCGCTTAAGATTATTTCACTTATACGGCGGCGAAAAGAAATTAAATCATCATCACAATTTTTACATCAAAAATACATTGGAACAGAAAAATGACAGAAACAGAAATAATAAAAACTGGTAAAACACTGAGTAAATCATTTTTTGGAGATTAAAAACAAGAAATATCACAATTATCTCCAATGGAGCAACAATAAACAATTTATATAAATAACTGTTTTTATAATATGCAGATTAGTAAATATGTGTTTTTGTTCTGATAGAGTGTATTGTTAACAGATAGGTTTATACCATAATAATTAAAAATTTGCTCCAGGGGGGCAAACAATAAATCAATCATTGGGCCTACCGACTTGTAATTTGAACCAACGCGTTCTCATATTCCCCTTTAAACTGATTTAGATTTAGAAAGGAGGCTGTTTGGTTGAATGGATGAAACAGCCGGCAATTAGTGCTGGCGATAGGAGACGTACCCTGGGACCCGGGTTTTTTTTGTGCTATTTTTCAAGAGAGTGTTATCCCAAAAATAACGAGAATACTGTTTTAGATTTAGATTATAGATTTCCGTGACGTTGTAAGAAGGCCTAAAGGTGAAGAAAAGTGGGACGATATAAACATCTGTTGAATTAGGTCTAAACCACTTTTTTAGCTATGTGTATCTATAGGGACTGGTATCTACATAGACTATATACCAAGTTTATTACAAGGTATGTATGGTATGAGGTCTCGCAATATAACCTAAATACTTGTCGTGTATTGTGTCTATACCTTACATTGACAGTGATGCGACCCTGTGTTTGTGTTCTGAGCGTTTATACCTGCAAATACAAAAATTATACTTAAAAAAAAAATGTCAAAAGTCAACTTATAACATATAAGGTGTGGTAGATTAGACTGCCAGCATGGATTCCAAGTCAGCAAAATGCACCAGGAAATGGCGAGAAGGCGACATATCAGAGTTCAACGGGGATACATTAATTCAATAATATTAAATGTCTACAGGTACCTCGTTATTTGTGTTTGGATATCTATGGTCGGTAGACGACCATACATGTCAGAAATTATCAAACACGGAGTAAGACCTTTACTATAGTTTCATTTCATTTCATTTTATTCACCAGAAAATATGTACAACAATGTGAAGAATAACAAAATAACTTTAAAAATAAGGTAGCATACAGATTAAATAGAATTAATGCCTGTTCTGGCGAGAGAAGAAACCCAAGGGGCTTGTGCTAGGGATACTTGTGAAGTAGGGATAGGCTACATATACCCATTCATAGACTTCTGGTAACACGCGTATTGAAACAGCAACAAACATTTAAAGATCAATCTAAAGTATTGACCGCCAAATATTTTCCGATTATAGATCCATCTGTACAATTAATAAGTAGGCCTTTTTACGAAATATGAGAAGGAAAAAGCTTTAATAAGATCAACTGAAAATGTCTTATTGTACAGAATGTCACTCGTGCGCGCCGTAGGCCTAGCCAATTTTAGATTACAACAATAATTGAGTTTAATACAATCACAATGATCGACTTTCAACAAAAAAATCTTGAACAAAACAAAAAACAACACGTAAGTTTGCACTGGTTGAATCACAGAATAAATTGCCCCAGAATGCGAACATGCATGTTGAAACAGCAACAAACATTGAAAGTGGCTTATAGTCGTGCCTCATTTGATAAGTCGCGCTCTTGAACTACATGTTAATGTTTTTGGAATAATTACTATGCAACCTTGGCACACAGTTCAAATTTCAATTTGGTATAGATGCTATGTAAATCATTGGTAAAGGGTTTTCATTTCTCCATTTAATATATGACGGGACATGTATAGGTCTCTACTGACACTGAGATACACTAGTATGTACAAGGCGCGACAAGGAACATATACCTAGGCTACTTGTGTAAGGTTAGATCAAGTTTTATTTTCCCCGAAAGTCAATTTGAGGCACTCATGCAGTTACCCAACCACCATGACATTTTCGATTTCGTGACACCTTCAGGAATAATTTTGAAACAGTAGCTTAAGGCCTAACGTGCAGTCCAGGTTTCTGACTCGAACATTAATATAATTTTGGAACCATAAACCCGGACTAGGACTAAGTATCCTTTTACACTACCGGTACCAAATATAGCCTACTCACATATAAGTATCTTCTATCAAAATAAGTCGCAAGGATATTAATAATTATATTTTGTCCAAAGACTTTACTATAGCCTACAGTTTCGACATCGTGAATGTTAATATATAAATAAAACTTTTCCACAAAAACTCTGTAGAAAACTCTTGCAATATAGTTCAAAGCTATCAGCTGACAAAGACTACAGGGAAAAAGAAACTATTTTGGAAGGCAGCTCTTTATGGAATTTGGAAACTTTTTGCAGAAACAGCTGGTCGGGAAATCTCCATATTTTTTTTTTTTGGTGATTGGAATTTGAACCCGTTACGTACGCATATCGCCTCCTAGCATTGCATGCTGCTCTACACCGGCGTGTATGGTAATGCTTACAATGTTCCATTTTTCTTTATCGCATAGACAACAAATAGAAGAAAATATGAGGGAAAAAATTAAGAAAAAAAAAAAAAAAATGCAGAATTATCTCCCCTGCCTGTTGTTCTCGCACGTGTTGACCGAAAGGGATGATCAGCTGATAGTAGTTTAAACACTTTTTGCATTCTATTTTGTCTACTCAGCGTGACAGAGCGTTTTATTTGGGTCCAAAGAAAATCTATTGAGTATTGTGTAATGATGAAATGTAGTTTTCAGGACACTCAATGCGATGAATTCTAGTTTACCTACCAAATGCTAGTCAGTCTGAACAGTGAGCTGGACAAACGACAGCTGAGCTGACCAGTTGCAGTGACGCCTGTCAGTGTCAGTCACACTCTGTAGTGTAACTAAACTGTAAGTTGTAACTCACTTGCTGTCAATGTGAGTTCGGGAGCTATAAAAAATCATTCCCGTCTAAATCATATTTTAGCAGACGACGTGGTAGCCGCACTCGTGTGTCTCTATCATGTATTACTTACTCGCCGGTCAGGTAGACCGTAATTCAATAACATTTAATTTAAATGTCTACAGGTACCTCGTTATTTATGTTTGGATAGCCCCAGGTGACTATCCTGCCATTCTGTTGTATAGAATGGCAGGATAGTCACCTGGGGCTAATGTTTGGATATCTATTGGTCGGTACCAGGTCGACGACAAATAAATGTCAGAAATTATAAATAACGGAGTAAGACCTTTACTTAAGTGAAGTAGGTAGACCGTAGACGTGGGACCTAAAAGTAAGTCATTAACAGCTGATTAAGTTAGGCAGGTCAGGTCAATTTTAATCATCCATAGTTTGTGTCTAAAACTAGGGTTGCACTGTCCAACTTTCAAATTCCTTGAAATTAATAAAACTGAGTTTCAAAGAATAGATATGGACCTACTAATTCATTATAATGTGGTTAAACTGCTACTGGATGAATCAATTATGATTAATTTGTCTTCAAACATTCAAACATCAAATATCCATTCTCTATGCTAAACATGTAGATCACTGATGTGATCCTGTGAAAGGCAACTATTAAATTATTGCCCTCCATAAGCAGAAGATCTCTTTGAGAAGGGGGAGCTAACCAAAAATTCCAGAAAAAATGGATGAGGGTCTAGAGAGATGTACTGAATCAAAAAAGACTATTTCCAAGTAAAACTGATTAATCTCCTAAAAACATTAAAGAAATGCATAAAAAGGCAACTTAACCAAAATAACAAAAAGTGATATTATTATTAACAAGACTTATTAAGAAACATTAAACCCAAACATGTTGAAACATATAGTGCTAATCGCTTTCCCCATTCAAGGTCCTCTCAGCAGATTGAAAAAAAAAAGGAATTTGTGATTGTGTTAGAAAAACAAGACACTCGCAGCTGCAAATAAGCCAGAAATTTCTGATTTTGTCTACTTTCATTGTCACTAAAAAATCTAAGGAAAGTCTTTCGTTTTTCCAATTTGGCAAAATATAAAAAATTGTTCAAAGATGATGTGAATTAAACAAATTTTTCAAAATGTTGATGCTGTGATAAAATTGATAAATTTTGTTGGTAAAAAATTTTGTCAATGAAATTTTCCGCAAGAAACAGAAATATTTGTAAAACACTTTGACTCATACATTTTCTCTGTAAACTAATCCCAGCCAATCATATAAGAGAATCAAAACGAGGTCAAAGTCGCCTTCTCCATTTCAGTTCAGTGATGTGCGATGAGGTGTCACGTGGGGTACACCATACATCCCTACTAAAACCTATACCAAACTATTCTTCACATTTTTATAAGATGTAATAAGTATTCAGTTCCACATGTATAATCATAATAATATTTAATAATGATATTTCGGGGCCCTGAAAAAATATACGGACTAGACTTTTTGTTTTATTTGTAACTTTTGAGACTCACTTTTGTTTTTTAACTTTAATGATCAAATACCTTGTACCAACATTTTATGATGTCACCGACCTGCCTAATTAAGTGGAATAGCCACACACATGTGTCTCAGCTAGCCGCACATGTGTGTCTCATCTAGCCGCACACGTGTGTCTCATCTAGCCGCACACGTGTGTCTCATCTAGCCGCACACGTGTGTCTCATCTAGCCGCACACGTGTGCCTCATCTAGCCGCACACGTGTGTCTCATCTAGCCGCACACATGTGTCTCATCTAGCCGCACACATGTGTCTCATCTAGCCGCACACACGTGTCTCATCTAGCCGCACACATGTGTCTCATCTAGCCGCACACGCATGTCTCATCTAGCCGCACACGCATGTCTCATCTAGCCGCACACATGTGTCTCATCTAGCCGCACACGTGTGTCTCATCTAGCCGCACACCTGTGTCATCTAGCCACACACCTGTGTCTCATCTAGCCGCACACCTGTGTCTCATCTAGCCGCACACTTGTGTCTCATCTAGCCGCACACGTGTGTCTCATCTAGCCGCAGACGTGTGTCTCATCTAGCCGCAGACGTGTGTTTCATCTAGCCGCACACGTGTGTCTCATCTAGCCGCACACGTGTGTCTCATCTAGCCGCACACGTGTGTCTCATCTAACCGCACACGTGTGTCTCATCTAGCCACACACATGCACACGTGTGTCTCATCTAGCCGCACACGTGTGTCTCATCTAGCCGCACACGTGTGTCTCATCTAGCCGCACACGTGTGTCTCATCTAGCCGCACACATGTGTCTCATCTAGCCGCACACATGTGTCTCATCTAGCCGCACACACGTGTCTCATCTAGCCGCACACATGTGTCTCATCTAGCCGCACACGCATGTCTCATCTAGCCGCACACGCATGTCTCATCTAGCCGCACACATGTGTCTCATCTAGCCGCACACGTGTGTCTCATCTAGCCGCACACCTGTGTCATCTAGCCACACACCTGTGTCTCATCTAGCCGCACACCTGTGTCTCATCTAGCCGCACACTTGTGTCTCATCTAGCCGCACACGTGCGTCTCATCTAGCCGCAGACGTGTGTTTCATCTAGCCGCACACGTGTGTCTCATCTAGCCGCACACGTGTGTCTCATCTAGCCGCACACGTGTGTCTCATCTAACCGCACACGTGTGTCTCATCTAGCCACACACATGTGTCTCATCTAGCCACACACATGTGTCTCATCTAGCCGCACACATGTGTCTCATCTAGCCGCACACATGTGTCTTATCTACCCGCACACATGTTTCTCATCTAGCCGCACACAGTGTGTCTCATCTAGCCGCACACGTGTGTCTCATCTAGCCGTACACATGTGTCTCATCTAGCCGCACACATGTGTCTCATCTAGCCGCACACATGTGTCTCATCTAGCCGCACACATGTGTCTCATCTAGCGGCACACATGTGTCTCATCTAGCCGCACACATGTGTCTCATCTAGCCGCACACATGTGTCTCATTTAGCCGCACACATGTGTCTCATTTAGCCGCACACATGTGTCTCATCTAGCCGCACACATGTGTCTCATCTAGCCACACACATCTGTCTCATCTAGCCGCACACATGTGTCTCATCCTGTTTTGCTTACTTGCCCGTCAGGAAGAAGTGTCTCCTCTATTCTCATACATCATTTACATGTGTCTCATCCGGTTTTATTTTACCTTGCAGGTCAGGAATAAATTGTACTTGCAGAACGGACCCTGTACTGTAGTACTACTACTAGGCTGTAGAAGTGTATCCCCAGGTGACTATCCTGTCATTCTCTTGTAAGTTGTATATACAACTTAAAACTTAAATAATGTCAGGATAGTCACCTGGGCTGGTGCTAGTAAATGTGCACAGTGCAGTTTCTAATGTAAATTGGCATAGCAGACATTCCTCACCGTACTATTATAGTTTATAGTACTATGCAATCTACACTACTACATGTAGCATGTATGTGCGGCTAAAAAGTAATGATTGAGGGTTTCCTTTGGTCAAAAAGCCGGGTTTCTTCCCCCTTCCTCAGGCCCAAAATAAAAATTGAAAAATTTCTGAGTGGATTTTTCACTCGGTCACCATTTGTTGAAGAGTTGCCAGGTACTTGCCGAAGGTCAGGGGTTTCCTCCGGGCATTGAGCCTGGTTTCCTCTTCCACTTAACCTGGCAACGCCACCATAGAAGTGAAATTATCTTGAGTACGGCCTAAAACTCCAATCAATCAATCCTCCCCCTTTCAAACCTGGCGCCGCCATTATCATATGTAACGGGAAATTGAATAATCTTAAGTTTGACCAAAAAGACCAATCAATCAAATAATCAATCAGCAGTTTTGAATCAGCCAAAAATGGAGAAAAATTCTGAAAGGATTTTCATGTGATTTTCGTACATGGGCATACATGGTTACAATGTACTTTGCAAGGACCACTATAGGTTCGGTGTTCTCTCAGGTTGCAAAGTGCAGTTTCTTTCCGATTAAACTACAGCAAATCTGGCATTAGGACTTGAAAGGATTTATTGCACAATTTGACAGGTACATGTATACCCATATATATTTATGTTTGACAGCCTGATCCAATGAGCTGATGGTGGAACCACTATTATGACAGAGAGGCTGTAACTGTAACTGTAACATGTAACATATGTCAGGTGTTACCATTGACAAAGAGACAGTCTGTCACCCATGCCTGCATTATTTCCACTCTCATCACTGTAGCTCTAAAAAGGTTATGATATTCAGCTGGATAATACAATAATAATTTCTGCAGTGCTCAGATCAAAGCTGTGGTTGTGTGCTGCGATTAAAATTGACACTGCACGTGTTCCGGTCTTAGATTTGAGAAGAGAAAATGGCCACCAATGGAGTCCCCCTTCCCTTGGACCCAGAATTACTTACTGAATTAGCATCCAAGGCTAAAGATTATGCAATATGTCAAGGTTTGTTAACACAAATTTTTACCAAAACTATGTGAAATTGTGAAAATGTGTTTTTATTTCTGTAGGTTATAGTTACAATTTAGTCCATGCCTCAGACTCCCAAAAGGAGCTTTTGTTTTCATTCTAGACTATCTTTTAAACACTTACAGAATACCTGAAAATTTTATACCAGCTCTAAATTAATGTTTTGGGGAAAGCTTAATGCTGAAATGTTAAAGTAAATTTAATGACACCGATTGCCCCGGAGAAAATTCCGAGCCAGGGTGATAATCGAACTCATGACCCTAAGTTGTGTGTTCGCAGTGTCGGTTAATTTACTAATTCAGTAATTTCCTTGAAGATGATTGAAGCTTGAAATGTTTAAAGAGGCATGAGCTACCAAAATGTTGATATTTTGACGTTAAAACAGAATGTTGAAATTATCGGCTATTTTTCTCAAGACGTACAGTTCAGAAGCTTTTGCTGGTGCTTCTAGTCTCGAAATTGTACGATAAAGTATTGTTTTGAACTAACTTTAGCTTAGAATGAATGAATGGTCGTCTTGGATATATAAATTTTGTTTACTTTTCTAACACATTTTTGGGTTGTTATGGCCACATACTGTATGAATTTTCCTCATTCCAATGCCAATCATTTAGTTTTTTAAATGACTTTCAAAGCCTATTGCAGTCGTGACGATCATTTTGGCAGCTCATGCCACTTAAAATCATAAAGTGTGAATTTTGTCAGCTCATGCCACTTGAAATCATGTATTTATTTACATTTTTACTCCAGGAATCTGTATGAGGACAAAAGAAGAACCCAACTCCTCAGAGGTACTTAACTATGCACCATTTACCTTATTCCCAAGTGCTATACCCCGTTCCTGTTTCCAGGAAGCTTTGGACGCTCAACTCTCCCATAATGCACTTATGTTCCGTGTGGCCTCAGATCATGAGTTTTTGTACGAGTCTCTTAAAAGGTGAGTTTTAAGCTCTGTTTTCTTGATGGTTGCAGGGCCAAGTGTGAAGGGGGATAAATGTTTAGTATGGGCAGGGAGGTGGGGAGGTGGGTGGCTGTGGAGGGGCGTCCATGGGTAGTGGAACGATATGAGCTGATTTAGGTGACCTATTGATTGATTGATTGTTTGGTGTTTTACGCCGCGCTCAAGATTATTTCACTTATATGGCGGCGTTGCCAGTTTTATTGTGGGAGGAAACCGGGCTCTATGCCCAGAGGAAACCCACGACCTTCCGTTGGTAACTGGCAACCATCCCACATAGGTCGTTCGAGTGAAAACCCAGTCAGAAAATTTTCCAATTTTTTGGACTGAGTGGGATTCGAACCCGCGACCCATTGGTGGAAAGCTGTTCGGATTGAGTGTTCAACACTCTACCTACTGAGCCACGGAGGCCCCCTGTGACCTAGAGAAGCATGGACTCAATGAAAGTAGACATATCTCAAATTCCTGCCTCATTAAATTTGGCATACAGAAAGACAAATAGAGACTGTTTATTAAAATATGTGTGTTTGATCTATACGTAAGTGTAAAATCTTAAGGCCGGTATACAGTGAGCTTTGCGACCTGATGCGACTGTATCTGACTCGTCTGTATCTGACTTGAGTCGGGTCAGTCGGCTTAAGTTGCGTCACGTTGTAGGCCGATATATACTGCACGCAACTGAAACTGACTGACATCACTTGGGTTGTACATGTATACACTTCACTTTTTATCTACGATCTTCCAGTCTGGTTAAGTCTGGTCTCAGCAAAACTCTCAGTGTATACGTACCGACCTTTATAAATACAAACTGGTTTGGCAACATATGTTTTCAGCATTACAATAAGACCAGTCATAAATGTTTGTTGGACATAAATACGTTGAGGAACAGTTCCCAACTTCACCAACATTGAAATTCACTAATCTTTGCATTAAAGGGACATGAGGTGCCACAATTCAGACTTTTTTTTCATAAATTCTGATTGTCAAGAGAAGTTGAGTGCTTAAAGCACCTTGAAAAACTAAAAGATTTATATTGAAATTAAAAACTATGAGTATAGACATTAACCCTGTACAAGTCAAGGAGGTGTGTCAATAATGGACAAAATGCTAAATTGGGATGTAGGAATTCATTTTAGAGGTTTTGTTTCTTACAAAATCTGCCTTAACGTGCATTTCCAAGACTGACATCAGCAGAAAACGATTAGCTTTGACAAACCATTAGCTTATTCTGTTTCATTGAAATTGCCCCAATGTTCGACTCTAATGAACCACCAGCCAATATGATAAAATGATTTAAATTTCATCTTAATGATTTGATCAGCATGTATATGCAAACTGACTGTATATTTCAAGGCATAAGATTACAAGATACAAGCTTTAAAAACCTTCATGTTTGGTGGCTCAATCGGTTAGAGTGAATGATAGTCCCTCAGTCAGGCAGAATCAAATCAAACTCAGACCACTCAGAATTTTCAGTTGATCACCGTATGTGAAAGAGATGCCAGGCACTCGCCAAAGGTCTTGAGTTTCTTCCTCCCCCATAAAACCTTGCGCCGCCGCCATATAAGTGAAATAATCTTGAGTGCGGCATTACACATCAATCAATCAATCAAATTATTTAGGTCCCTTGTACACCTGCCCATTGTTTGTTGACATTTAGGGTACCTAAGAATTTCAAATCAAATTTAAAATGCAAAATGATACTACATTTGTAAGTTTCTAACTTATTCTATGTGGGGAAAATACCGAAAATAATAAGCTTTTTAAAAGAAAGAATATCTCCATGGAACATACTTATATTTTGACAGTTTTCCATTAAAACAGAATAATATGGAAATTGTCGTGTATTTTTCTCAAGACATGCAATTGAGAAGCTTTTTAGTGGTAAAGTATTGTTTTGAACAATTCATGCTTAGCATAAATCGATGGTCATCTCTGTCATTAAAATTTTGTTTACTGTTTGGACGCAAGTTCAGCTTGTACAGCACACAGTCAATCAACTAGTTTTTGGATGACTTTCAAAGTGTCACTATTGTGACGATCAGAATTTATGAAAAAGTTCGATTCCTAAAGCTAAAGAGGAAGAGATTATGCTTACCTTCAGATTTAGTATTATGAATTGTCTGTTTCTTTTATTTTAGGATGGTTTCCTCCGGGCATAGAGCCCCGTTTCATCCCTTAATAAAACTGGCAACGCTGCCATATAAGTGAAATAATCTTGAGTGCGGTGTAAAACACCAAACAATCAATCAATCAATGTTTTATTTTAGTGTGCTGGAGACGGATGACTTTATCAGAAGACTTTGGTCAGTTTATACAACAGTGAGGGAAGAAGGTTCTGGACAGGTAATACCATGTCCATTCATTCATCTTTAGCATATTATCAGTCCTAGTAATTAGGGACGACACGCTGTCCTCATTACAGACCTAAATCTGTTTTAGGTCAACAGTTTCATTGCCGTCCTCAACAGGATAAAAGTACATGTAAATCTCTAAAAGTGCCATGCTAACGGCTGTCGTAAAACCAATCTAGGTCAGCATTTTTTTGCCTTGGCATATCTTTCTTATTACCAGGGCTGTTTTATTATATCCTCTCTCTGTGGAGATTTGTGTGGGATGGTTGCCAGTTACCATCGGAAGGTTGTGGGTTTTCTCCGGGCATAGAGCTCGGTTTCCTCCCACAATAAAACTGGCAACTCCGCCATATAAGTGAAATAATCTTGAGCTTGGCGTAAAACACCAAACAATCCATCAATCTTGAGATTTGCCAGCAGGTTTGTGTTGTCTTTGGTCTGTTGATCGTTTATTGGCTGAAGCAAATACCCACAATAAAATAACAGGCTGCCAAATTTTAACTGTATTTTGCTCATAATAATTACGGTAGTACTATAAACTCAGCAATGCTGTTAAATAATTAAGTGAAATGATTGCTTGAGTGCAGGATAGAACATCAATGAACTCATGTGACCAAAAGGTTTATTGATTGATTGTTTGGTGTTTTACGCCGCGCTCAAGATTATTTCATGTAGTCACCATGCCACATACATGTAGAGCTATCAAGTAAAAAAAAAACCATCAAAATTGTTTTTGGATAAAGTGGGAATTTGAAAACTGGAATAATCGATGGAAAGTGGCATGTAACTAAGGGACTATCGCTCACTGATGCCACCTCTTTGTCCTATGTGTTGAATGGATTAAATGGCCTGTTTCTCTTTAGTTTAACACAATTTTTCTCTGTTTTCAGCCGATAATGTGTGGTCTGTTTCGTAGTGACTACATGGTTGATCGCAAAGATCCAACACAACCTCAAATAAAGCAGATAGAGATGAACACAATAGCTTCCAGCTTTAGTGGTCTGGTCACTCAACTTACAAACGTTCATAGGTACGATTTTCAGTCAGTTTATTTGATTGTTTGAATTCACTTTTATTGGGATTCATGGTGGTTACCCAGTAAGACTCAAGGCTTTTACTTCCTGCAAGTTTTCCTATGTTAAAGTGGCATTATTTGCCATTTCCTTGTATAGGGAATGTTTTTTCTTAAAACAGTAATAACCCCTCTGCCAGTGGAAAAGCTTGGATAATTGCAGCTTTATGACATTACAAAAATTGCTCAGTGTTTTTTTTTCACTCTGTCTCCCAGAGTAGACGAGTTAAGATAAGATATTTTATTTAGAGTCGGGGTTTACATATATAACAAAAAACACTAGCTTGCAAGAAGCTATTATTGCAGACTACATACAAGGAGCAACAAAATATACAAATGGTGGTGCAATTGAATAACAGTGAGGTTATTAATTAAAAATGTATGTAGTTGCCAGGTTCTCACCAAGCTCAAGCATTTCCTTTTTTATTTTAACGTCAATTATTTAATTTTTGGATGAACTTTAAACAGTCATTTTGTCTTGTCAAATTGAGTAGAAGAGTTGCCAGCTTTTCACCAAGGCCAAGCACATTCTCTAGGCAAAGAGCCCGGTCCCCCTCCTCACCTAAACCTGGCAATGCCTGGCAATGCCTGGCAATATAAGGGAAATAATCTTGAGTATGGCTTAAAACATTCATGATCAGGCTCCTACCAATGCTTAAAAGGTAGGGGTAACATTTGTATGATATGGTTCTTCATTTTCAAGCCTTCAAGCTCAAAATTCTGACTGGGTTTTCACTCGAACGACCTATGTGGGATGGTTGCCAGTTACCAACGGAAGGTCGTGGGTTTCCTCCGGGCATAGAGCCGGGTTTCCTCCCACAACAAAACTGGCAACGCCGCCATGTAAGTGAAATAATCTTGAGTGCGGCGTAAAACACCAAACAATCAATCAAGCTCAAAAGATTACAACAATAGAAATTATGAAAATCTTGAAAACCATCCTCCTAGTTTTCATCCTCCTCCTCGTCTCCATATTTATTTTACTTCGAGAGGTTTTCCTGATCCTTTTTCTCCAGTATAAAATATAAACAAAATTTCTTCAAATCGATATTTTTCTCGCAGAATTAAATAAACTTGTAAATGCTCACGTTACCAAAGTTTCTCTCCCCCCCCCCCCCAAATGATTCCCCTAATTTTGGTAGTGATATGCACTAGGGGTTTTATCATGCCCTATGTAAAGTAAATTTGATTGCAACGTAAATCATTCATCAATATTCTTGTGTAAATAATGTGTGACTAATATACTAGCTTATTGAGGTGGGGGGGGGGGGGGGGGGGGGTTGGAGGTGCGTTCCAAAATGTTTTTGTATAAAAACTAAATTTGGGAATTCTTCTCTATATGACTCTCAAGAGAAAATGTAACTTGAAGCTTTTACTTTTAATTGAAACCAGTCTTGAGAATGTCAAATGTTTTGATGTCATTTAAATGTGCGATGAAAGAACGTTTTTCTTCGATATATGAATTTTGTATACTTTCACAATTAACACTAGCTCGGCCTCCAGCTCAATTATGTAGTATTTTGATGAACTCCAAACAGTCATTTTGTCTTTACAAATTGTGACTTGGCAGCTTAACCACTTAACCAGCACAGGGAAAATCTTCTTGTCTAAGATAACCATGGAGACAAGTTTCTAATTGTGTTATTAAAGGTACATCATATAGACTTTAATACCCCATCATAAATTGTTGTAATAAACTAAACCTAATATCTTTCATTAGGTTGACGACTGACAGGAGCTTGACCGTAGTCAGTAGAATTTTCTGAAACTCTTTGTAATACATTGACAATGCTTATGCATTATCAGCTATGGCTAGAATATCGGCAGACTGATATTGAGCCCCATAGGATCATGTGACGGTAAAAATTTTAATCTTGGCTGAAGCTGAATTTTTCTTTGCCTAATATAGCCTACCCCTATTTAAAACAAATCTGATGATCTGATAGATTGGTCTCATTTTAATAATACATTTTATTATCCACAGGTACACATTGGATTTATGTGGAGTTAAGAACTACGATTCAAAAGTAAGCTTGCATAATAGAATACAGGTAGCCCAATCTTGGGCATGTGGACAAAATTATATTGTAAGCTGCAATACCGAATTAGTCAATTAACGGATAAATGGCAAGTTTAAGTCAATGCCTCATATTTGGTAATCAATTTGTTTAAAAATTTGCACTGTATAGACTTACGAATGTAGCCAAAAGGCAAATGAGATTTCAGGCACAAAACCCACACAATTCAAGGCATTCTTTTTCTCTCTACAGCCTATATACAGAAATTAATTAGCTTTAGCGCCGTGACGTCACAGTTGACATTACTATTGTTGCGACGTCTTACACAAACGATATTCAGGGCCTCTTCGTGGTTGGTTGAAATGTCGCTGAAAGCGTTCAAGTGTCAACTACACATGTATGATGTCAAATTCGAAGATATTTCAGAGACATATCAAAATGCTGTCCTCGTAACATTGGCTAAACAAATAATTCAAGTCCCTTGCATGGGACATCTTGATCAAGATTTAAAAAAAATTTCCCGCCGTTAATATTTGTCTGACATAGTCTGCCGATTCTTGTATTGACATATTTTTGAATTAATTGATTGATTGATGTTTTACGCTGCACTCAAAATTATTTAACTTTATATAATATATGGCGGCGTTACCAGTTTTAGTTAGTTGAGGATGAAACCGGAGAAAACACCCAATCTTCAGCAAACGTCGTGAATGAATTGAGCTGATCAAGCTCTAAATATGTAGTGAGCAAAATATTTAATAATGATTGTGGTCAACAAACAAATCCTCTTTTACTAAAAATGATTGTCCTGTGTTTTGACCCTCAGCTTCCCCATAATGAAGCCTCAACAGGATTAGCCAAGGGTTTGGTTTCGGCCTGGCAGGCTTATAGTAAAGACAGGTAAGACTTTTATTTTGACTCCTCTTAGTCCGTACACTTGCACAGGTGTAATCATTTTGGTAATGATCATGATTTTACATTGCCACAAATTAACTTGCCATTTGCCATGTTCTTTCTAATGACAAAGATAAAAGAGATAAGGGCATCAGACAAATATTCACGTATGTAAAATGTTAAAACAACATAGGGATGGCAGGTTAAGGTAGAATCGTCTGGGATTATGATAATTTCAAAACTATGAACAAATATACGTTATCTATATATATATATAAGTTATCTAAACAGAGTTAATTCTTTAGATGCTTTGACACCTGTGTTGAGTGTGGGAGAATTTCGACGAATGGCTAACGATTCTTTATAAAGCATTGGCAAGACAGAACACTGTTTATTTCAAATAATAAAAGAGCATACATCAGGTAACAGTGACATTTATTCTCACATTTATAACTGTCCCCAATTCCAAGAATATAAAGACCTTTTTGACCTGCCTAACAGACTTGAAAATTTGCCCCCTTCTTCCCTCCCCTAGTTTGTTTTAAATAACTCTAAAGTAATAGACAGCTCTGATCACTGGTGTGAACTGCTTTATAAAGAATCTTTAGCCATTCGTCGAAATTCTCCCACACTCAACACAGGTGTCAAATCATCTAAAGAATTAACTCTGTTTAGATAACTTGTATATTTGTTCATAGTTTTGAAATTATCATAATCCCAGACCATTCTACCTTAACCTGCCATCCCTATGTTGTTTTAACATTTTACATACGTGAATATTTGTCTGATGCCCTTATCTCTTTTATCTTTGTATATTATGTCATTATAGAAACAACATCCTGTCCAATGTATAAATATCTGTATTTTTTCCACACTGTCACATTTTCCTGAAGATGACAAATATACCTTTGTCGAAATATTGAGATTGTCAATATGCGTTTGTTGAATTTAATCAGAGTTACCTTGCTATTGCATTATGCTAAGCTATTCAGTGGATCAACCAGTAATATATTATCGACCACTGAAAACAAGAAAATGTGTTGCGCTAAATTTGTAATGCGCATCTGACTTAATTATATGAAGGATAGGATAGTCTTCATCCAGCACTGATGGTTCGCATAGAGCCCGGTTTCCTCCCACAGTAAAACTGGCAACGCCGCCATATAAATGAAATAATCTTGAGCTCGGCGTAAAACACCAAACAATCAATCAATCCCCACGTCTGACCAATTGTAACATGATAAAATTATATGCAAGAACAGCATGTCCCATTTCTGATTATTATGTTGCCAGTAATATATGATTGACCACAGAAATGTTTTGAGATAAGTTTGTAATGCGCATACCACAGCTGTGCGTTATTCCTGTGCAAAGGATAGTCTTCATACAACTCATACCAAAGAAAAAAAATAAATTATTATTTGTCTTTTTATGAATCAGAAATGTACCTTGCCTGAATGGTGACAGTTGACCTGGAAATAAATTGCATTGATTCAAGTAGAGAAAGTGATGTAATCAATAATAGCATGCTATACTCTCTTGATATAAACTTACTTTTTCAGCGCTGTTATTTTATTTATGATTGAAGAGGAGTCGAGAAATATCTTTGACCAACAATGGGTGGAGTTGAAGATCTACGAGGAAAACAGAAGGATTAAGGTGATAAGACGTACATTGCTAGAAGTTCAGGAGAAAGGAAAACTGACGTCGGACAATAGATTAGTAATGTAAGTGTCAGCCAACTTCTTGTATAACATCACCAATACTTTCATTTCTAAATTTGTAAAAGTTATCCCCCTTGTTGTCGTCTCTATAAACGGGAAAAAGGAGAATTTGTGCATCTTTCTACCTTTGACTGTATTATTGTTGAAAAAGTAGAATATTTTATCTTTTCTATTGGACACACACTCTAAAGAAATAAACTTGAAATTGTACCATTTTGTGAGATTTTTGATGCCCCGGTAAGGTTAAAAGTATGGGAAATTTTACACATGTCGAGATGGCGTAGTGTCATAGTATAGCTCTGTAATATACCATTTGCCAGTTTTTCGCGCAACAATGACATGATGTCATGGCATCAATCTTAGACCGGACAAGCCCAGCTTCCAATTAGACTTTAGCTATATTCAGTTGAGCTCCCGCTACCTCCCACAATTAATTGGGGAACTTTGCTTTAAAAATGAAATAATCTTCGAGTTCAACGTTAAATATATGTACTATTAAAGAAAGACCATACTAAAAATTGTTGTTTTCAGAGATGGTCATGAAATAGCTGTTGTTTACTATAGAGTTGGTTATGTTCCAATGCATTATCCATCAGATAAGGTGAGAATATAAAGTATCCCACTCAGTCCAAAAATCGGAAAATAGAAAGTATCTCCAGCTTATAATTCTAATTGATAAATGAGCTAGCAAAGCTGCTGTGTTTGTCATCTTTGTAGTTTAGAATTTGATTCAGGCCTGGATATACATGTAGGAGATTTTCAGGTGATCCAAAAAAAAACTGATTTTGTAGTCTTACTATCACACTAATTCTTTACAGAGATTGCTTGATTGGTGTTTTACGCCGCGCTCAAGGTTATTTCACTTATATGGCGGCGTTGCCAGTTTTTATTGTGGGAGGAAACCGGGCTCTATGCCCCGAGGAAACCGACAACCTTCTGTTGGTAACTGGCAACCATCCCACATAGGTCGTTTGAGTGAAAACCCAGTCAGAAAATTTTCCGATTTTTGGACTGAGTGGGATACAAACTGTTTACAGAGCCTCCCATGCCAATAAAGCCTTCGATCAATGGTACAAATGTGCAAAGCCCAACAAGTCTAAAGAGAAAAAATGAACCAAAAATCTGAATAGGTTTTTACATTTGATTGTCCTGACCGGGAGGGGTTGCCAGGTAGCTTCCAAAGGTTGAGATTTACTGTCAGCATATCAATGAAATAATTGTAAAACGACAATCATTCAATCAAAATCTCCTCTTAACTTTTATATACATTTTTAAGTTTCCTTCAGATATAAAGCCTTCTCTCACTCAATAACAAAAGTCACATTGCCAAATTCATTGTCAGGGAAATTATTCTAGTAATGTCCTTTTCCATTAAAGTTAAAAACAGTTACAGAAAAGATAGATAATTATAAATTGTTGACATTTTTTTCTTTGGTATTTTCCAACACAGGAATGGGACTCTTTACTTACACTGGAGAGATCTAAGGCCATCAAATGTCCCCCTGTTCAGTTACATTTAGCTGGCTGTAAAAAGATACAAGAAGTGCTGGCTAGACCGGGTGTTCTGGAACGCTTCATCAAAGACCCTGTTGAACTCAGAAAACTGAGAAAAACATTTGCTGGATTATATACATTAGACTTGGTAAGATTAAGTTATGGTAACAAATTTTATTCCCACCAGTACAAACCTGTGAGAAAACATTTTTATCGGTGACACTACTGTGTCACTTTTAAGCAAAGCTTTCAAAGATGATATATTTGGAATAAGGCAGATAAAAATATTGATTGAATAGACTGAACAGTTGTTACTCTCCATAGAAATATATCATAAGTTAAGATACAGCTAGCCACTATATATAACACAGATATTCCTGATGTATCAGCAAAAAATCAGACTTAACCTCGCCTGAAAAACACATAGTAACTCAAAGAAGATTTGAAGTCATAGAAATAACTTTCATTAAATAGTCAAAATTCGAACTTTTTGCCTAAAGGCTGATTGTGACAAGAGTAAGAGCGTTTGAAAGTGATTTTTGTCTCACAAAATTGATTGATGTTGGAATTTGAAAAATCCATACAATCTGTGTGCTGTATCAGCCGAAATAGTAAACAAAATTGAAATTACCGGGACAAACGTTCTTTTATTCTTAGTCTGGCTTAGATCCAAACGCTGTTTTAAGGTACATTCTGGAGACTAACGGCACTAAAACTAAAAAGAACATGTCTTTTTCTGTATGAAATCTCACAATGTATGATTTAATTGTAGAACAAGGAAGGGGACAAAGCTGTTGCTATGGCAATGAAAAACCCAGGTGGCTTTGTTATGAAGCCACAAAGAGAAGGGGGAGGTAAGTGCACACAGAAATGTTGTTGTATTTTGACCTTTTACATTGTTATTTATTTTCGTTGATTGGTAATTTGATAAACCAACAAAGGATCTATATCAAACGATGATGGCGAAATAAAGTGCCGAAATATGGAGTCGAATATGGGTCTTATGTTTTTCGGAGTTACGCTACTTGTGTACTATATCGAACGTCTTTTCCAAAAAATTCTACTGACTAAGGTCAAACTCCTGCCTGTCCTCAACCTAATGAAATACCATGGGTTGTGGTTTATTATAACAACTTATGAATGGGCATAAAGCTCTAAATGATATACCCATTTTTAACACAATAAGAAACTTGTCTCCGTGGTTATTTTAGACATGAAGATTTTCCCTATGCCCCTGTGTTTTAGTGTTCCAAAATATATCTAACGTCAGTGATTTTTTTACAGGAAATAATCTATATGATGAGGAGATGGTGAATGAACTGGAAAGAACGAAGAACAGCGAAGAAAGGGCAGCTTATATATTAATGGAGAGAATCTTCCCCTCTTCTCAACAGAACTGCCTTCTTCGAGCAGGGTCAAAGGTTGAACTGAGTGATTGTCTAAGCGAAGTAGGAGTTTATGGAAGTTTGTTAGGGTAAGCCAGCATGTACCTTGCTAAATCAGGATGTTTTTTAAAGTTAAGCAATTGTAATGTTGGGGAGGTGGTGCCAGGTTGAACTTTGGGGAGGGGATGCCAGGTTCAATCTTTGGAGAGGGGATGCCATGTTCTCAATCTTTGGAGAGGGGATGCCAGGTTCAATCTTTGGAGAGGGGATGCCAGGTTCAATCTTTTGAGAGGGGATGCCAGGTTCAATCTTTGGAGAGGGGATGCCAGGTTCAATCTTTGTGGAGGGGATGCCATGTTCTAAATCTTTGGAAAGGGGATGCCAGGTTCAATCTTTGAAGAGGGGATGCCAGGTTCAATCTTTGGAGAGGGGATGCCAGGTTCAATCTTTGGGGAGGGGATGCCAGGTTCAATTTTTGGGGAGGGGATGCCAGGATCAATCTTTGGGGAGGTGGTGCCAGGTTCATCTTTGGAGAGGGGATGCCAGGTTCAATCTTTGGAGAGGGGATGCCAGGTTCAATCTTTGTGGAGGGGATGCCAGGTTCAATCTTTGGGGAGGGGATGCCAGGATCAATCTTTGGGGAGGTGGTGCCAGGTTCATCTTTGGGGAGGGGATGCCAGGTTCAATCTTTGGGGAGGGGATGCCAGGTTCAATCTTTGTGGAGGGGATGCCAGGTTAAATCTTTGTGGAGGGGATGCCAGGATCAATCTTTGGGGAGGTGGTGCCAGGTTCATCTTTGGGGAGGGGATGCCAGGTTCAATCTTTGGGGAGGGGATGCCAGGTTCAATCTTTGGGGAGGGGATGCCAGGATCAATCTTTGGAAAGGGGATGCCAGGTTCAATCTTTGGAGAGGGGATGCCAGGTTCAATCTTTGGAAAGGGGATGCCAGGTTCAATCTTTGGAGAGGGGATGCCAGGTTCAATCTTTGGAGAGGGGATGCCAGGTTCAATCTTTGGAGAGGGGATGCCAGGTTCAATCTTTGGAGAGGGGATGCCAGGTTCAATCTTTGGGGAGGGGATGCCAGGATCAATCTTTGGGGAGGGGATGCCAGGTTCAATCTTTGGGGAGGGGATGCCAGGTTCAATCTTTGGAGAGGGGATGCCAGGTTCAATCTTTGGAGAGGGGATGCCAGGTTCAATCTTTGGGGAGGGGATGCCAGGATCAATCTTTGGGGAGGGGATGGCAGGTTTAATTTTTGTGGAGGGGATGCCAGGTTTAATCTTTGGAGAGGGGATGCCAGGTTCAATCTTTTGGGAGGGGATGCCAGGTTCAATATTTTGGGAGGGGATGCCAGGGTCAACTTTGGGGAGGGGATGCCAGTTTCAATCTCTGGAGAGGGGATGCCAGGTCCAATCTTTGGGGAGGGGATGCCAGTTTCAATCTTTGGGGAGGGGATGCCAGTTTCAATCTTTGGGGAGGGGATGCCAGTTTCAATCTTTGGGGAGGGGATGCCAGTTTCAAGCTTTGGGGAGGGGATGCCAGTTTCAATCTTTGGGGAGGGGATGCCAGGATCAATCTTTGTGGAGGTAGTGCCAGGTTCAACTTGCAGAGGTAGTACCAGGTTCAACTTTGAGGAGGGAATGTCATGTTCAACTTGATACCAGATTGGATACCAGATTCAATATGGGGAGGTGTTGCTGTGTTTGAGTTCATAACAGATCCACTTTCATGTTTTGGACAGTGTGAATCAATAAACACTACATGTACATTGTTGTTTTAGGTCCCCGGATGGCATCATAGAAAACCGGCTTTGTGGTCATTTATTGCGGACAAAGACTTTGGGTACAAATGAAGGAGGTGTGGCAGCGGGATTTGCCGGAATTGACACACCCTATCTAACAGACTGACGGGATGCAAGTTTTATCTTCAGGTCCAATCAGAAATGGACACAGGACTATCCTAAAACAATCAATAGACTGATGGATTAATGAAGGGATAAAGGTGGCTCATGGTAAATAATCTGCAGCGAACAGTATAGGTGCACAGTCATGTGTTTCGCCACAAAGGGCTTAATACCTCTTCCAGCCCATGATTTTTTTGACTGAGGTCATAATCCGTCAATAAGCCTTGAGGCTTTAGGAATTTCAGATCTGTTCTAAAAACAATTGACATTAAACAGACACTTTTATTGAAAAGAAATCAAGTCAATGATTAAATAAGCTCAAATGCAACTGAGTGAATCAACACCAAGTGGATAACTTGTCAATAAAAAAAATGAATAATCATCAATTAGACAATACATATTGCAGGTGAAATACTCTAATAGGCAAGTCTGATAAAAGCTGGTCTTAGTAAGAAGTCTGCATCAGCTGGATACTGGGGGCCTTTGTGGCTCATGGTGTTAGTCTCTTGAATCCAATTCTAAGTGGATTCCCCGTAAGTGGAAGAGTTGCCAGGTACTCGCCAAAGGTCAGGGGTTTCCTCTGAGCAATGGGCCCAGTCCCCGCCCCACACTAAACCTGGCAACGCCGCCATTTAAGTGAAAAAATCTTGAGCGTGGTTAAAACGCCAATAAATCGATCTTCTTGGTTTAGAATCGTGAATAAATTTGGCAACCCCCAATATTTGTAGAATAATCTTGAGTGTGGTGTAAAACATTAATCTATAAATGAATCACTGGGTGAACCATCTGTTAAGATCAACGTGTACAACTCATGCACCAGTTTTCAATTTAACGTATTCAGTTTCTGAACTAATCAGCACATGTTGATTGCCTAAACATGGAAATAATATTCTATGAATTAATAATGCCCTGTTAAAAGGACTTAATAAATTTCCAAAAAAAAGAGAATCTGACACATTTCTCTTACGATGCTGGCAGACGTAAATCAGTGTTAAAACTATAGTAACTTGCACCTTGGACGAAATCGGTCTGTGGTGCAGTCTGCAGAGTGATAACCCATCGGTGCGGTGCAGACCAAATAAAAATATCACAATCACGGTATGTGGAAGATTTCAAGGTAGGGGTTTAATTCTGGGTAAAGAGCCTGACTTCCTCCCGGAATAAACCTGGCAAAGCTGATAAACAATCTTGATTGCCGCGTTAAACATTAATCAATCAAAGAAATACAATTTATCTACTATTTACCTTTGCGATCAGAATTTGTTGAAAGCACGAGTGAATGCGTCTCCACCTTATTCTTTGAATCAGGGAGAACGAGATTCTCACGACCTTGATATTGTGAACCACTGAACCGTATTTTAGAATAATATGTGGAACATACAAGTATGTTAGTAAGGATCAAATGCCAGTTAAATGCATCAATTGTAAATAAAGTATTTTTTTAATTATGGTGAATATAATAGTCCCAAACTCTGTCTGATGGTAAATATAAAAATCATTTAATAAAATTGAACCGGAGATTACATATGATATTGTCTAAAGCCTTTGCTACAATTGTGTCTTCTAAAGCAAGATGGCGGACAATGACGTAATAACTTTCCATATAGTAATCGGAATCCAGGTAAATAAGTACATGTAGATTATATCAAGGGTTTATTTGTTAATTGTCTTTACATTGTACAGGTGTATAGGGATGTATGATTCTAAATGGGTGCTTCATCATGTATAATGGGTCGCGGGTTCGAATCCCACTCAGTCCAAAAATTGGAAAATTTTCTGACTGGGTTTTCACTCCAACGACCTATGTGGGATGGTTGCCAGTTACCAACGGAAAGTCGTAGGTTTCCTCCGGACATAGAGCCCGGTTTCCTCCCACAACAAAACTGAAATAATCTTGAGTGCGGCGTAAAACACCAAACAATCAATCAATCAACCAATCAATCACCATGTATAGCTTTAATATCACTTCATCTTATATGGCTGGAAATCAGCTGCTTTCAAAATAAACAGTCAGAAATTATAATAAACTGGATGAAATATATAATCTTTTTTTTCCATTTCATTGGTATGTGAGTATCATAATTTTATTTACATTTGTTTCATGGTCATAATGATTTACACGTACGTTTTTCCACTTAAAAACCATCGTGTGGTGATAGTGGTGGGGGGCTTGGTGGCTCAGTTAGTTAGAAGGATAGTCCAACATAGGGTTTGCATCGATGCGGCGTGGTTCGAATCCGAATAGGACCATATACAATTTGAAAAATTCTTTGAATCATCTCCCACAGAACATGAAATTTCTTTGATTTACTACTTTGTGATCGTGAGTAATGTGCCAACAACCGCGTAGCGTTTTGTCTGGCTGCTAGCGATCAGCCAATGAAATAGGGTGTTTTCTGCAAGATGATTTGAAAATGACAGCAACATATTCAGACTTATTGTTTGCAGAAATTTCAGGCGAACTAGATGGCAGCGAGTCCTTTACCTTTATGACAAGGAATTTGCCTTTATTTAATTATCGGGTTCGTAAAACGGTAACCAATACTGAATTCGCTCAACAATACAATTACAGATAAGAACGGTTTCAAATTTGATTCTGTTGAATCTACTCGTTCCTTCGGCAAGCCCCAATCCTGTGGGTGCAAGAATCTCATGATGATGATCTCGTAGATCAAACGTCTTAACATCCAAGACCGACACCAAATTTGACCCATAGACCCTTGTGGTAATTTTTTATCCTGTGTGACTGGTTTACTTTTTCAGTGAGTTGTAAATTCGAATCCTCTTTCTCTTGACAATCTGAATTCATGAAAATATTTCAATTTTGGCAGCTCATGCCACTTTAATGGTGTCACGTGACAAATAGAAAATATTATGCACAGAGAAAACAGTGTAGTTGTTAAAACGGTTTGTTACAAAGCGTTTACTTCAAAGCAATACCCCAATCTTAACCCACAATGCAATTCGGGTCGTTCCAGTGACGTTATTAGGCTTCATGTCTAAACAGTAGGCCTATTTATATATTTGGACCGTTTTAAATTGTACGCAACTTCCTTTATTATATATTTGGACCGTTTTAAATTGTACGCAACTTGCTTTTACAAATCCCACAATAAAAGTGGCAACGCGGCCATATAAGTAATAATATTGAGCGCGGCGTAAAACACCAAACAATCAACCAAGCTTTTAGAGAGCAAGTAATAAATGGTATTCAAGTAATTGGACTTTTCCGTACGAGCTCTTACATCCCATAATAAATAATTAAAATATTGTAAACGTTATCTTGTTGATTAGGGAAGATCGATTCACATTTGACAACAAGATAAGCTACATGTATTATCCGAACAGTTCTTTGTGTAGAAGATATCATTGTTTACAAGCATGTATTGAGATGTACGGGCCCGATTAATTCTCGATGATAGTATAAATATTGTAGATTTGGATCGTAAACAGGTCGATATTAGTAGAAAAAGTTCCAAAAAGGTTATAAAAATACTTCATATTTATGTTATCTTCACATTCTGCCATATGTCACTCGTTCAGAGAGATCTAATGTATATATATTGCTTTACTGTTTCGAAAAAGGTATCAGTTGATTAGTACATTTGGAACTATATGATATATTTCACCAGTATTTTACAATCGAGTGATTCCAAAGCCAGCACAGTGGATAAGGTTTGTATTTAAGTGGGTGGTTTAATTGAATGAAGAAGTTCACCGTTTTACGTGATTTATTGCCCAGGACTTCTCATTGTGAGAGGTAGTAATATAGGCTGTATGTCTGTCACCAATCCAATTTCATTTTATTGAAATAAAATATTGTTTAAACTACTTCTCATTGTGCACCATTCGAGATGCTGGCACCTTGAGTGGCATTTGTCGAATGCACCGATATAACGAACGCGTCATCACGCTAGCGATTGAATAACGGACAAAGAGATCCCGGCAGAAGAAAAGATGTAAACAACATACCTGGGTCCTGTTTCACAAAGCGGCGCAGATGTATTTTTTGCGTAACTTTCTTAATAACGTATCTCTACAGTATGGGTTGCTATGGCAGTTACGTGAAAACTTACGCTACGCCGCTTTGTGAAACAGGCCCCTGACTTCCCGTGTAGAACATGGAAAGCAAGTCTTTTAGAGTCAAAATCTCAACCTAAAATGATGTCGAACGCACCAATAGAACGCGTCACCATTCTAGCGATTAAATCATGGACAAAGAGATTGACAACCTCGATATTGGTAACATAGACTGGATTTTAGAATAACAAACGGGGACAAGTATGGTTGATGTAAGACGCATCAAATGCCATATAAAACACCAAATACCAATTTTTTGTTTAAATAACATGTCAGACTTCGCATGGAGAATATGGAAAGCTAGTCTGTTAGAGTCAAAATCTCAACCAAGAATGATATATGTAATTTTGTATTCTATTTTAAAATTTTGTTTTTGATAGGACGATTAAGTTGTGATCAAGTATTTCGCAAGTATTATGTAAGCTATGACGCGTACACGATTAAAATATTATGGAAACATAGCCAGCTTTATTCTTTCTATGCTGAACCTCAAATTTCACAGAACCCAGAAATGCATTTTGTCAAACTGCAGCTATATTCCCTTGTGCTTGATATCTTGTACATTTATTTACTTCAGGGAAGAAAATGACAAACAACAGGCTTCGATTTCCCCTGAAATCTGAAAGGCTCGCTGAGGTGGAACGTGAGGCCAAGGATTTCGCCATTTGTAAAGGTACCATGGAATGCTTTTGTGTGTGACCCGATCTTCTGCAGGCACCTGACCACCATTCTTCATCTAGGGTAATCGAGTGAAAATGAAGTAAAACTTGCATTTTTGTGGGGATTTGAACCCGAGGAAGGGATGGAGGCTTGTGTCGGCTTGATAACGTATAGGCATTGCGTGGCATTGAGAAGTTGGTGATATAAACACTAAAGCCAAGTTGTTTAAATTTAATACATGTAGAAGTGCAAATGTGCTAAAAAGAGCGCCGTACGTTAAATTTGAGTAATTCAATATTGGGATTGTACAAGTCCCTTTATGTTTTACCCCCGCTGCTATCTATAACCCGAATGTAACTTATTCAGATTCAGATTCAGATTCTTTATTCACTGATAGATCTCATGTAAGCAAATCATAATACAATTTGAAATTTGGATATCAGCGGGATTAAAACCCCAGAGGGCTTGTTCTATCCCAGTTATGCCTACTCCATATTGAGGCAGTAAAGGTGCAAATTTTACTATATATTTATAATTGTACAAGAATGAACCTTATCTTATCTGAATATTGAATGAGATGTTCTATAATTAAAACTTAAAATGTGTCTATCCAGTGCTATATTCACGGATGAGACGTTGTTTCATTATGGACTTGAAAAGGGAGGTGGAAATAATTGATTTAAGGTCAGAGGGCAACTTATTCCAAAGTTTTGGACCAAAAATTCGGGGCGTATTGAAAGACAGCATTGATACATAAATAGGATTAGACAGGTTCAGCCATGATGATCTAGTACAAAACATGTGCACATCAGAGACTAAACTAAAATAAGACCGAAAGCGTGCATGTAACTTATATCGATGGTGGTGAAATAGATGGGTAAATAAGAGATTATGGAATTTGTTAACACGGGTAAGAGGCAAGATATTAAATTTCTGCCATAGAGCTATTGTATGGTCGTAATAAGTACAACTATTGACATTACGAACAATTCTTTTCTGTAGAGTGATAATTGGGCGCAAATGAGTTTTATATGTATTGCCCCAAATTCAGTTACAATAGTTTATATAAGGTAAAAAAAGCGAATAGTACAAAATGAACAAAGTTTTTTGGTTGAGACATTGTTTGATACAGTTAATTACGCCAATGCTGCGAGACAGTTTCTTTGACAATAATTCATTAATGTGGGTTACCCAATTCAGTTTTGTATTTATGAATAGGCTACACCTAAAAATTTAAATGAAAAAACACTTTCAATGCCTGTATTGTCAATTGTTATCGGTTGTATGTCACGTACAACCCTTCGGGTATTAGGTGTAAAAAATAAAAGTTTAGTTTTTACCCCTCGGGCAAATTTTGCCTATTTAAAATCAACGCGCTCGGATGTTTTTTTCAAGAGTTATGCCCCTTTTATTACCGCTGCTATAAAAAGCCTCGTAAACACATTATCTAAAAAAGTCTTTAACATACAATTTTAAAACTTCACACATTTGTTTAATACAGCAAGTACAAGAAGCCTATTGAAAAAACTTCACACATTTGTTTAATACAGCAAGTACAAGAAGCCTATTGAAAATCAAAGCGCTCGGATATTTTTTTCAAGAGTTATACCCCTTTTATTACCGCTGCTATAAAAAGCCTTGTAAACACATTATCTAAAAAAGTCTTTAATTTACAACTTTAAAACTTCACACATTTGTTTAATACAGCAAGTACAAGAAGCCTATTGAAAAAACTTCACACATTTGTTTAATACAGCAAGTACAAGAAGCCTATTGAAAATCAACGCGCTCGGATGTTTTTTTCAAGGGTTATGCCCCTTTTATTACCGCTACTATAAAAAGCCTTATAAACACATTATCTAAAAAAGTCTTTAACTTACAACTTTTAAACCTCCTACATTTGTTCAATACAGCAAGTACAAGAAGCCTATTTAAAATCGATGTATGTGGAGTAGTTTTTCACTCACAACAAATTGTCTGGAAAATAAATATATCTTCGGTTTCTTTGGCCCAGACCCGAGGGGTCCTGATGGCGACAGTCTCTTATTTTAACGTTGAGAGATTAGCAGTTAGTACAGAGCTAGTTATGTAATTTCTTAAGCTCAGAGTTAACTAAATTGCATAGAACAATTGAATCTTAATCCATACTTTTATTTGGTGAATAAATAAATGAAATGGCAAATCAGGTACATTGTTTTGTCAGTTCACTTTTTATACATCCCTTTATGTACTGGAACCAGCGGAAGGTCGTGGGTTTTCTCCGGGCACAGTGCCCGGTTTCCTCCCACAATAAAACTGGCAACGCCGCCATATAAGTGAAATAATCTTGATCGCAGCGTAAAACACCAAACAATCCATCAATCAATTATGTACTGGAACCTACATATAGGGTAAGATAGACCATGTATGGGAATGTCGAGAAATGCATTTACTGGGCATGATGGAGTTTATTGATATATTCCTTAGAAATCTATAGCAAAGGAAAGGAGGATTTTGCAATAAGTGTAATAATCAAGTTATGGAAAAGTTCATATTGAATATAGCTCGTGCTTACTTAGAATACAATTTTATGGATTTGACACATTACATTTTATAAATGATGTATTTTTATACGTTTTGGTTTATGTCTTTATTTGTGCACAGTAAGCCAAACGCTTATAGCAACAATTAGCACAATTTTTTGGCAACATTATATTTAAAAGGAGAAAGTGTAATAATGATGAAAAGGAAACCACTTTTTAATCTATGAATTCTGATGAGACTGTGATTTATAAAAGTTTCAGATTCTCATTATTTGAGATGACGTAGAGTTTGCGTGGACCCATGCTGGTCGTCTGAACTGCAACACACGAGTTTTATACGTTTTGATTGAGGTTAAGCCCAATTTTGAATATTTTTATTCGAAAATGGTGCTTTTTTAATTTTAACAATAACACGAAAATGTCCAGACCAGATGAAAGTGAATAACAGTGTCAAGTATCCTGTTAGTTTATGTGTTTGAAATAATTTTGTCTTTGATTCTCATCAGGGATTTGTTGGCTAACTGGAGACGGGCCGACTTCCTCTTACGGTGTACGTTGCGCGCCATTTACCCTATTCCCAAGTTCAATACCCCGTTCATGTTACCAAGAAGCCATTGATGTTCAGATGTTTCAGAATGCTGTGATGTTGTATGTGGCCTCGGATCACGAGTTTTTGTATGAGTCTTTAAAGAGGTGAGCCATTTACAGCAAAGTTTTGGAGATTAAAGAAGCAATGTCTTCAATTCCAGATAAACATAAAAATAAACAAATGTGGGGGGAGGGTGTACCTTATCCTAATGTTATTTAATGATATATATGCTGTTACCTGTTTGTAGACGAGTGTATAAACAAATACTTAAGGGGCACACTGTTTATTTTTTGTCGAACAAAGGTTAAAAATTCCTCAGATATAGTTATTTTACTGGGGCCTTGCACTGGAGTTACTTCGGGTGTAAATGTCTTGAGAAATACTCCCTGGGCCTAGTTTTACAAAGCTGGTGTAAGTTACGCCTGACGTAAATCTGTGATTAAACCATAGGAATTTAACCGTGTTCGCAACTGGCCCATGGGAAGCATGCGCATATTTACAGAAAACGACAAAGGCGCACTACAACGAACGATACCCGAATATAATCAATCAGAAGTAAATAAAAAACTTAGATAACGTCGACAGCATTGTTTCCTTCGCCCATTGTGCAAACCCATAAATTATGTGACGTATAAGCCTAGATCTGCGCAGTTTTGTTAAAATGGCTTGCGTTTTCTGAGTATGACTTTTCACTCGAATCTGTTTATCACTTAATGTTCGGTGCGCTTCCGATATTTGTTGAACGGTACGAAACAAAATCGTCCTCGCTCATCAAGCGAGCCTTTGCTTATCTTCAACAATATTAAATATTTGGCATTTTTGTAGACTCTCGCGGCAAGCAACTCGGTGGCCATTTTCCCCACTTTGCAGAAATCTGCTTATTAAACCTTGAAATAGTTGGTCGCGTCATATTGCCCTACAATTCGAACAACGTCATAAACACGTCGTTCTAAGCCGAAAGGGTCTATGCTGTCTACGTTATCGCGGTCGCCGTGTTATATTCCGTCATTCATTTACTTTTGACTCAATGTAATGTTGTCAACACTTCCTCGTATTATCCAACAGCGTAATGGAAACAGATGAATATATCAGACGTCTGTGGTCGGTGTATACAACAGTGAGGGAAGAGGGTCAATCACAGGTAACAGAATTAGCTTACAATTAATCATACAGAAAACGCTATGATTTACTTCACAAATTATAGATAATATCAGTTGATTTGGCAAATCAAACCTAAAGATAAGTTAAATCTCATATTTAAGATAAGCTCAAAGTCGACGCGTGTTTTTATGATTTATCAAAGTTAAATCTTATATTTAAGATATGTCCATGGTCCACGTGTATGTACTTTTATAATTTGGCTGGTATTTTATAGCGAATAATGTGTGGATTTTTCCGAACTGACTATATGATGACAGCTGATTGTGACAAAACTCAAATAAAGCACATCGAGACGAATACAATGAGTCCGAGTTCCAGTGGTCTTGCGTCTGAAATCACACATCTCCATAGGTGAGTATGTATCTTGTATCCTCAACGCGTGGATATGGACTTCTTTGGACCCTTGGTGGTGCATTTTTACCAACATCTGCTATCGATATATTTTGTGACACACTCAGGCACCAACATTATCTGTTTATAACCTTACTTAATGAACAAAAACCCTAATTATATGGTCACCTGGAATGACTTATATACGGTTTAGTCGATAAATATCGCTTTTTTAAACGGTGATGTAAATTATTCTAGTGGGCTGATGAAGTCAAGTTAATAGGCAGAATATCTAACTAGTGTTTAATTTGTGCTAGAATGTAGGTATATTGTGGGGACTTAGGGGAGATATGAAAGCGAAACATTTGTGATGATATGGACTCTTTGTATTACAGCCATAAATGCACCACCAGTACCTACTTTTATATACCGTCTCAAGTTTACTTAAATACGAATTTCGCTAGGTTTCTTTTGGTAGGACACATTATGCCCCGCAGAAAACCCCAATCGTCAGTTGCTTCCTGGCTATTTTACACTCTAAAGAGCACAACTTAGGAATATATAAAGTTGACAACATGGTTCTGTCATTTTATAAAGAAGGAAAGGTTTAAAATGTTTATATTTTTTTGAAAACAAATATATATACACATACCATCTGTGACTGAATTGAACTGAATCACAGATACATGTATCGTAATACTTTAGATGTAAAATGAACGTAGCCCAAAATATTGATTTTAACCGGTTTTACACCCCTCCCCAGCCTTCCCCCTAAACAAGACTCATCACTCAATTAATATTTGTTTGTTTAACTTTTTTGGAAGGGGGAAGGAGGCGGTTACATTGAATGATAAATTCTCTACATGTGTCTTCTGAGACATGGGACCCTTTTTCTTCTTCCAACTAATCAACGGAGGAGAAAGTATGATATTGTTTGTCTGCACCATATTTTTCAGGTACACATTGGGTTTATGTGGGTTGAAGAACTATGACTCAAAAGTAAGTATGAAGACAAGGTGAGAAGGGATACAAACTGTTAAAAAGACCGATGAGCATCTCTTTATACTGTATGATTCAAAAGTAAGCTTATCCATTCGCAACGTATAGGAGTGTATTACACCACCTTTGGTGTCATTTATTATCAACAGACCTGGGGCCTGTTTCGCAAAGCGGCGTAGTGTAAGTTTTTACTTAACTGTCCTAGCAACGTATCTCTGCAGTATGGGTTGCTATTGCAGTTACGTGAAAACTTATGCTGCCCCTGAAGCCTAACGACGTCACTCGAAGACGGTGAATCGAATGACATTCTGGGTATGACAGGGGGTCTTTCCTTGAAGCGATCCCCTGCTTGCCACTTTTCTTAGCTTTATAAACTCAGGACTAAGTGATACTGACAAAGTGATTCATCACATAAAGATACAAATTACGATATGTTAGTGTTTCTAATAAGCAAAGGGAAATTAAACATCAGTGGTTTCACAACACACTTTTAATAAGTTTTTAAGTTGTTTGTATGAACATTTGGTTAAGGCCGATCATTGAAGTTTTACGCTGTTTCCATTTGTTTTTAAACAACGAACATTTTTAGATTTTTAGTTTCTTAAAAATAGTGTTCCTCTTGTTCTTTCACACAGCTACCGAAGAATGATGCTTCCTCCGGGCTGGCTAATGTATTAATATCTGCTTGGAAGGCGTATGAGAAAGAGAGGTGACAGTTTGTTCGCTTTGAGATGATTATTTTCTCCCTTTGTAGTGTCAACCGCTATGCATACTTGTCACTCACAATAGGCCGATTGCCTAATGACGTCATGGCTTGTTAGGCCGATGCATTATGGGATACCGGTGGTGGTTAAAATATTTACAAGATGGCGGAGAGTATTATGTTTTACGTGGCCAAGAATGTGAGAGGGGCTATATAGAGAGCAGGAGCCTGTTTCACAAAGCAGCGTAGCGTAAGTTACTGTCATTACAACCCATACTGTATAAAAGATATGTTGCTATGGCAGTTACATAAAAAGTTACGCTACACCGCTTTGTGAAACAGGTCACAGAAGTGTGGCGTGAAATTGTGTTCAATATAATTACCAAACTCTCTGAGAAATTACAATATTTTTTCTATAGCCCATGCTATATGTATAGACCAATGAACTATATGCGTGGAATGGAGGTCACGTGGTATTTGATATGCATCAAATGTCGCCATTACTAGGAGATGGTGCAATTTCGATCCAGATCGGTTATGCACGCGCGCTTCAACTATCAATGGCGGCGCATTTGACAAAGTCTGATCCAAACAAGTCAATGAGACGTGTCCATTCCACGCATATGGTTCATTTATAGACCGTCAGGATCAAGATGGCGGACAGTGACGTATACATTTCAGCTCTCTGTTTCGAGAAAAATGCGTTGAAAAGAATAATTATGTTTCTTCCGATATTAAAAAGCCCGCAGCCCGTTATACTCATATTTACACTTTGGGGATCAGGGAATGGTGACAAAGAGTGAGCTACCGTCCAAGACATGAATAGCTCATCAAGACTAACTTGTCAGTAGGGCCTACACGGGTACACAAAGATAGGCGCGTCATCACGATTGGAATATTTCAACACAAGGCAAACGGATCAACTGTATTTTAGGTTGGGAATGATGGCGCCAATTTTTAACCAATACAGTTAAACACTCAGTATTTAACTGGGACAAATGGATCGACACTAACATGATCAGGACTTTAAACGACTTCATTTGATAGTTTTACGTTCGTTGATGTTTGCCCATTTTGGTCTACTATTGAATGTCTTTTTCGACCAATCCATTGTGTTTCAATGCTGACTTTGTTATTTCAGTGCTGTCATTTTAATCTTGGTCGACGAGAACTGTTGGGCTGCATTTGACCTTAAACTAATGGAACTGAAAATTCACGAAGAATTCCGAGGAATTCGAGTGATACGTCGTTCATTCTTGGATGTTCACGCTAAAGCCAAACTAACTAAAGATAAGAGACTAAACATGTAAGGTTGACATTTTCTTTCTTCAGAGGATTTTTTCAAAGCTTTATAGATTTATCGGTGGTTTATTTTGCACTCAAGATTGCTTCAATTTTATATATGTTGCTTCGTTGGTCGGAGAGGAAACTGGGTCCCAGCTAATAATTTTGTTTACGTTGTACTAAGCACTCATCATGGTTCTTATGGGGTAGTTGTTTTACCGATATTTTGTATCTGAACCTCAATCCCTCAAGCGCTTAACATCTTTTTACAAATGCAATTCATGATAAAGAGTCCAAACTTCGTTCGCTCATGCCGCATTAAACTTTCCATTTTGTACCTTGTTAACATTTTTGTTTTGTTTTTGTATGTGCATATAGAGATGGTCACGAAGTTGCTGTTGTTTACTACAAAATGGGATGGTCAAACGAACATTATACATCAGACAAGGTATACCTAAGTTCCTCTGTTGTATGTCCTCTATATTTATGGACACTAAAACACACGGGCACAGGGAAAATCTTCTTGTCTAAAATAACCATGGAGACAAGTTTCTAATTGTGTTAAAAAGAGGTATATCATTTAGACCTTTATACCCCATCATAAATTGTTGTAATAAAGTAAACCTATGATATTTCATTAGGTTGACGACTGACAGGAGCTTGGCCTTAGTCAGTAGAATTTTCTGGAACACTTTGTATTACATTGACAATGCTTACGCATCTTAAGCTATAGTAAGAATATTGTCAGACTATATATTATGGCCCCCCCATACCCTTTCCCAGAAAACCTAGGTAGAAGGCCGACAGGGGAGTTTAGCCCTGACCAGTATGTCTTTCAAACTCTTGTTCTTTTTATAAGCAATGACTGGCCTTTGGGTCAGAGGTCGAGCAAGTTTACTTTGAAGTAGTTTGTATTCTTCTACTATAATCTTGGCCACAGCGATGCTAGCTTTGTTATACTGAAACACAAATGGTATTATAGTCCTCTATAAGTGTCTTTACTTGCAGATAATATGCCTATAAACCTATAAGCCTACAAGTTAGTTCAAAGCACTATATTAACGTACATTCTCGAGACTATAGTGCATTAAAAAGTTCATGAATTGTACTTGTTAAGAAAAATAGCAGAAAATTCAAAAATTTTGTTTCACACGCAAAAATATCAACATTTTGGTAGCTCATGCCACTTTGTATATTTCTTTTATATTTTTCTATGTGATGTGACTTAGGAATGGGATTCTTTACTGACCCTGGAGAGATCTAAGGCCATCAAATGTCCCCCTGTTCAGTTACATTTAGCTGGGTGTAAAAAGATACAAGAAGTGCTGGCTAGACCGGGCGTTCTGGAACGCTTCATCAAGGACAAAGCTGGTGCCAAAAATCTTAGAAAAACTTTCGCTTGCTTATATACGTTAGAACTGGTCAGTGTTTATGTGACTCTTTTCTCATTAACTAAGGGCCTTGGACAATCAGTATTAAGAGTTATAATCCCTCAATCCGTTACAAGCCTTGCATCATTGGATCGCGGGTTTGAGTGGGATTTTCACTCATCACCCAATTCGAAAGAGTTATCCGGGGGGCTGTTTCTCGACACCGACGTATATAACTTTGCGCCTGGTCGTAACGTCATGGCAACATATACCATTATAATTACGTTACGACCAGGCGCAGTTACGACGGGCGTAAATGTGTTGAGAAACAGCCCCCAGGTACTCACCGGGTCGAAGGTTTCCTTGGAGTTAAGGGTCCGCTTTCCTATTATGTTAAACCTGTTAAAGGCCTTATATAAGTGACATGATATTTAGAACGGCGTATAACATTAATCAAACAATCTCGTCAACTATTTCTTGATATTTAAGTAAAAAAATCGAGGTTATGAAATTGATTTATTGATTAAATTCTACAATTGACGATAATTGCTTAGAAAACTACTGCTCTTGGTTCATATATTTGAAGGCATGATTGGTCTAAATCAGGCGTGTATTCAAGCTAAACCGCTTAGCTTTTTGCTTTCACTCTGGCTCTTGTAAGTTTATATTGTTGCCAGTTCATATATCCGCATGCTTTATCTTTTACAGAACGAGAAAGGGGATAAAGCCGTGGACATGGCGATGAAAAACCCAAGAGATTTTGTCTTAAAGGCTCAACGAGAAGGTGGAGGTATGTTTGTAAGGTTATAACAGTAACAGAGGTAAAATTGATTATCTAAATGTTTAGATGGAAACCCGAAATTGAACAGCCCGTATACGACCTGGAGCCTGTTTCACAAAGCGGCGTAGCGTAAGTTTTTACGTAACTGTCATAGCAACCCATACTGTAGAGATAAGTTAGTATGAAAGTTGCGCGAAAATACATCTACGCCGCTTTGTGAAACATGGTCCTGGAGCCTGTTTCACAAAATATGTATATATGTATTTTTTGCGTTACTTTCATAGGCCGTATCTCTACAGTATGGGTTTTCGTGACAGTTACGTAAAAACTTATGCCACGCCCCTTTGTGAAACAGGCTCTGGACAATCATATTCCCCTTTATGACTACCTGGTTATCCTACCATAAACTTAGTGTTAACAGGGATATATCCTTGTTTAGTCATTCACTCTGCACTCAACATTTTATTCTTTAATTTATATTTGACTATAGAAATCCCTCACAAATAAAATCGTTACTTTCATTTTGTCTACTTAAGTTTTTGAACGTCAAAATACGACAAAATGGCGACAATCCATATTTGTTACATGTGAGTTTTCAATTCCTTTTTTAGGAAATAATCTTTTCGACGACGATCTGTTGAAAGAACTAGAACGAACAAAAACAAGTGCAGAAAGGGCCGCTTACATTCTCATGGACAGAATTTACACGTTTTCTCAAAAGAGTTACCTTCTTAGTCCAGGTTCAAAGGTTGAACTTGCGGAGGTTTTCTGTGAACTGGGGATTTACGGCAGTATACTGGGGTAAGATTGAGGTGTTGGTTTTGATGAACAGGCCTATTTTTTTTTAAAGAAAATCAATAATTCGGTTACTGGAGAAAGTTTCTAACTTCTTCTTGTCTGGGAAAAACAAAGAAAGCCGTTTTTAATGTAAACAGTTTTCAGGATTTTCGGGGCGAGTTGCCTTTACGTATATTTCAGTACGTGCCTCTGGAGCAGAAATGGAAAGGAGGGACAGTGGACAACTTGCAAACAAAAATATCTTATCGCTAAAGAATCAATTCTCGCTGCTTCGTAATAACTTACGCGATTTTCCCAGTTCGGCGTCGTTTTGTTATATTAGTATAGGCCTAGCCATTTATTCTGATTAAAACTACTTTTTTGAATATTTTGTGTTACAGATCAACACATGAGATCTTGGAGAACGCACAGTGTGGCCATTTAATTCGCACTAATAAAGTCGGGACGGTTGACCCGTATGGTTTTCTTGACTCCCCCTATCTTACAGACTGAATTCATTCACAAACTGTTTTATTGAACCAACTGTAGTCTATTAAAACGAATTCCTGTCTCACACTTTCGTTGATTTCTCATCAGACTAAACTAACACGTGTATCAGGGGCGGATCCAGCTTTTTACGAAAAGGGGGTCCCAGGCCCTTCGATTACAGAAACATCACAAATTCAAAAGAAGCATGTGACGAGGGCAATAGGCGAGGGTCCAGGGGCCGCATACTATAGCTTCCGGGGGGGAAGCTATGGGGTTCTTGATTGCCATAGAAGCGTTCTGAGGCTGTTCTGCAAGTAAACCTGCTAATAGTTTCCGGAGTTTGCTTTCCCTAATTCTTAAAAAATAACAGTAAAATCAGTAAGTTCCAAAGTTATAGATGAAGCCTTGTAACGTTTTTGAAGCATAGATGACTATCCCAACGCATTAGGCGAGGGTCCAGTAGCCGCCTATAGGCCCCGAAGCTCAGAGTTCTGGATTGCCTGAGAAGCGTTCTGCCAGTAAACATGCTAATAACAACCGGATTCTGCTTCCCCTTATTCTTAGAAAATACCCGTACTAGTAAAATCGTTATGTTCCAAAGTTATTGATGAAGCTGTTTAACGTTTTTGGGGGAGGGGATGACTATCCCAAACGCATTAGACGAGGCCCCGGAAACGTTCCGAGGCTGTTATGCAAGTAAATAACTTCTGGATTTTGCTTTCCCTAATTCTGAACAATAACAAAAAAAAGACAAACAGGATCTGTTGGAGGGGTAACTGCCGCCAATACCGATGTAATGAGACGTCCGATTCTTGCAGGTTTTTTACAGGAGACTCTATAGGGCTTGCACGTTTCTATCCCAAATTTGCTCTTAAGAATTCAAATCAGCGCAGTTACCCCTTCAACAGATCCGACGTCTCACTAGAGGGTTGAGACGCAGGCTGGAAGCTAATGGAGGCTATACGCGCTATTGACCTTCTGCTCTAGGGATGTGTTCTACACACTCAAAGTGACATTTTTACTTCAATATGTTCGCCCTGTGAAGGCAGATGGACTGTGAAGTTTCATACTTACAAGCATCTTTTTATTTGGTTAAAATACACTTTTGATTTGGCTAACGTTATCCTGAATCAATTGTATAGCTTATTGCCATTAATGGCGAATTCTTATTGCTAGAATGTTGCCCTTTATGATCACAATCGTTTCTGCAACATCAGTTTGCCAACAATCTCCCTACATCAATGATTTTATCGGTCGATGCAGACTTTCAAGCGGGTAGCCGCACGCAGCCATGTGTCTCATCCTGTTTTACTTACTTTGCCGGTCAGGAAGAATATCCAGCGGGGCGCTTAACTTTTTTCTTTGTGTATATAATGGTACGTTTTGATTCTGTGTTAATTCCTTTCTCCTCTCCCTTTTTTTCTCTTCTTTAATTTTTGCTCAGAAAAGAGCTCAGGGGGGGGGGGGGTCCCCCCCCCCCCCGATCAGCCTAAGTGTAGCCTATGTTATTAGATGTTGGATTCCATTCTGTTTCTGCTTACGGTTCTGAAAGAAGACTTGGAAGGGCTGTTTGTTTAGATTTTCGCTAAAACTTCTGCTAAATAGATAAATACGATTCGATTGACTTTGGATGAAAGGTGGAAGGTCAATTTTCAGCGATCGATTGATTGATTGATTGGAGTTTAACGCCACACTCAAGATTAATTCACTTATACGGTGGCGAAAAGAGGGTAAATCATACATTTTTTTAACATAAAAAAGACATTGAAACTTACAAATAACAGAAATAGAAAATCAATCAAAACTGGTACAATACGGTGTAAATCACTTTTGGAGAATAAAAACAAGATCTATCACAATTATCTCCAATACAGCAACAATAAACAATTTATATAAACAACAATTTTTTACGGAACCGTGGAAGGGACATGAATATTTTATTTTTTACGTCTTCCAACAATCAAATAATTAAAGAAAAACTAAAATATAAAAAGTCGAGGAAAATTAATTATCCCCGCGATAGTCAACCAATCTAAAAGCTTTCTCGGCAAAAGATAAGAACTGATTGGTCAAGAGACTGGCATTAACACGGGGTAAATTAATTTTCCCTGACTTAATAATGAAGTAAAGAAAAAATTTTAACGGATTGACATAAAAAAATAATTTTTTAACTAAAGTAATTTCCCCCGACATACGCAGCCAATCGCTGCCAAGAACTAAGGGGGAAATTATTCCCCCCCGTGATAGACAGCCAATCACAGCACAGAACTAAGTCGGGGGAAATTACAGCCAAGATGGAGCTGGGGGATCGGGATGAAATTATACGCTTGTACTTCCATCTGGGTCTATCATACAGTTATATAGCTGACACTTTGCTTCTTGAAGACGGCATATCTGTTGGTGAGAGACATCTCAATCCGGTCCTCCTGAGCCCGCTAGAGCATTCCGAGACAGATGATTGGTTAGCTATCACGGGGCAAAGTAATTTCCCCCGACTTAGTTCTGTGCTGTGATTGGCTGTCTATCACGGGGGGGGGGGGGAATAATTTCCCCCTTAGTTCTTGGCAGCGATTGGCTGCGTATGTCGGGGGAAATTACTTCAGTTAAAAAATTATTTTTTTATGTCAATCCGTTAAAAAAATTTCTTTACTTTATTATTAAGTCAGGGAAAATTAATTTACCCCGTGATAATGCCAGTCACTTGACCAATCAGTTCTTATCTTTTGCCGAGAAAACTTTTAGATTGGTTGACTATCACGGGGAAAATTCATTTTCCCCGACTTTTAATATTTTAGTTTTTCTTTTATTTATTTGATTGTTGGAAGACGTAAAAAATAAAATATCCATGTCCCTTCCACGGTTCCGTAATTTTTCTTCTAAATAATTTTTCTAAAATTTGTAAATATGTTCTTATAGAGTGTAAATTGAACAAATAAGTTTATACCATTATAATTTAAAAAATACCATAATAATTAAAACTTAGACCCAGGTTAGTCGCCTCCTACGATCAAGCTTGCCCGGGAGCTGTGAGCCAATTCTTATCCCCCGGAACCCAGACGGGGGCCCAAGGATTAGTCGCCTCTTACGATCAAGCACCTTGGGAAGGCTGGGGGTTTATTCTTATCTCCCCGGAACCCACACGGGGGCTGCGGTATATAACGCTTGCAATGCTAATAATAATTTAATAGTATAGGATATATATGTAATCCAACGTTTAAAGGGAGGCTACCCTTGCTTCTTTCTTTTGTCATATAGAGTGACCTCCCCTGCATTTAATTTGTCAATTCGCATACAAAACAACGTTAACAAGTTTTTAATTGTAATTAATTTTTTTACAGCTTTTATTACCATAAACTATTTTTTTGTTTTCTTCTCTTTTAATTTTGGCAGCCGCTTTCAACGTTATGACAAAATGTCCCTATATAGGACGTATTTATCTACTTAAAGTGGCATGAGCTGCCGAAATTCACACTTTTTTCATAATTTCTGATTGTCACGACAGTAGGAGGCTTTGAAGGCTATCGAAAAACTAAATGATTGGCGTTGGAATGAAGAAAATCCATACAGTATGTGCCCTGTACGAACCGAAAACGTGTTCGAAAAGTAGCAAAATTTAAATAACCATTCATTCATTCTAAGCCAAAGTTAGTTCAAAATAAAACTTTATCGTACATTTTCGGGACTAGAAGCATTAAAAAGCTTCTGAATTATACGTCTTGAGAAAAATAACCGATAATTTCAACATTCTGTGTTTACGTCAAAATATCAACATTTTGGCAGCTCATGCCCCTTTAACGTTAAACAAGTTTCAGATGCATTTGAATTATTTATAGTCCAGAGATATTGACACACTGACCTAACATCTATATAACCTGCCATTCGATAATGGAGATAAGTGATATGTGGATTTTACACTATGACCTAACTAACGGATGGTATGATCAATCTCTCGAGGTCAACCACCTCCAAGTCTGTAAAGAAAAATAGTCGAGACCTGCCAGAATGAAACGATGTCAGGTTTTTGTTCGTTGTGTGCTTGGTGCCAAGATGTGGAAACTTTTCAGTTGAAACTAAATTTGGAAATTATCGGTTATTTTTTAAATAAGTATAATTTAAAATCTTTAAATTTATTTATGAACATAAAGCTATTAGTCACGAAAACGTATAACAAAACAATTGCATTTTATATCAGTTTTCTTGGAATATGCAAAGCTTGTCCAATAGAAAACAAGTATATGTATAAGTAATGAAATGCAATGGGTTTAGTTTATTACAACAACTTATGATGAGGTATAAAGGTCTAAGTGACATACCTCTTTTAACACAATTAGAAACATGTCCCAATAGTTGTTTTATACAAGATTTCCCCTCTGCCCGTGTGTTTTAGTGTTCATAAATATTTGTAATAACGCGTACGCGACTGAATCTCACAATGAAAACAGGGAAGTTGCCTGTTGGTCCTATTTTTGTTGCATCCAACATGTTGTTAGCGACTCGCATGGAATATCAATCTAAACAGAGAAGTTAATTTTCACATGCGAGACTTAGTTCTGAAGCGAAGATGAGGTAAGCATGTGGGAACGATTGTTGAAATAGAGAAAGTCCTATATTCATGGTACTACAAATTGCATGCATTGACCAAATCGCTTCAAGATGTCAAACACGAGTTATTCCCCGTTACACCGATCTTTATCTTCGGCGCCATTTTCGATCGACAATCGTATTCTCGCGAGATCTCCTTTAGAGGTGGCTAAGATAGACCTCGTACGCCTTTACCGGACAAAGCGCAGGGATTTTCTCGTGCCATCTAGGGTAACATTTTTAAAAGCTATCAGATAAATATCTTGACATCACACTGTAAGTGAATATATACTTTGAATTTAAGAAAAGGTTAAACTACTAACGAAAACGTAGTCAATTTCACAAAATAGTCCATTTTGACAAAAACAGGCAAGATGGCGACGTTCCTTGTCGATCCGATTTGCCTTGAACTGGCCACTGCTGTAAGCTCCACGGGGCGTTTCCAATAGCTGCTAGTGTTTGAATGTTCGATGTAACTAACGATATCATATTTCTAACCAAGTGTAAGAGAGTAATAGAAATGCACGTAGATGTGAGCAAATGCCACGTAAAATTTCATGATGTTGCTGTTTCGTCGAATACTTAAAAGTCACATGATCATTTGACCTCCTATGTAAACTCTCCAACCCCATTCCAATGGATATTTCATATAAAAATGTCAACCATTGGCCTTAGATGTTAAATCTGGACTTTAGTACTAGGGTAACTTCTAATTTTAGATTGGTTCGATCGATTCGAAAATAATACGAGATTGCATAATCTGGATCTAAAATACGAACCCGTTTAGTTCTCGACGAATATTTTAGGCTTAATTTACCAGAGACATATAAATTATCTCTCTCAAGTTAAGCAAATCTGCGTCACTTTAAGATCTCATTCTCACACTTACGGTACTGTTCCCATGCAACGAATTTACGCGAGAAAACAGAGATCCGAGACCAGACGCATCCGAGCTTGATGTATTCGATTTTGGTCGTATGCTACAAATCGCATGCGTCAAGTCGGTACTACCAATCGCACCGTGAGAACGGGTCTATTTTCATACTACAAATCGCATGCTTTGACCAATCAAATCGCTTCAAAATGCTAAACACTAGTTACTCCCCTTTGCACAGATCTTTGCCTTCGGCGCCGTGTCCGATCGATTCGAAAACCAACTGAGGTTGCTTAATTTAGATATAAAATAAGAATCTGTCTAGTTCTGGACGAATATTTTAGACTTACTTCACCAGCGACATATAAATTATCTCTCAAAAGTAAAGTAAATCTGCGTCACTTCAAGACCTCATGGCCACACTTGCGGCACTAGCATCGAATTTACGCGAGAAAACACGATATCCGAGACTAGTCGCACTCGACATTGATGGATTCGAATTTGGGCGTACGCCATAAATCGCATGCGTCAAGTCGGCACTAAATCGCAAGAAATTCTGATATGTGACTTAACCCAGTTACCTCCGGATATCTGCCAAATACGAGCATTTGCATGATGTTTTTTAGTTTGTAAGCGGCAAACGAAATTATTTATTGGGCAGGTTGTGTTTGAATTAGGAGGAAATGATATGATTCTAAAAAATAACGTTTTTCAACGCGTTACCTCCCAACACTACTGGCCAGCCCAACATCAATATATACTCTCCCAAAAAAGAAACGCAACATCCAATTTTTTTTTTCAAACATGAATTTTTCCAAAAATGTGCGTGATTGACACATGACAACAGGATCATGTTATAGTGTAAATGTCCGATAATTGAATTGAAGCCCCTGTTGATCACACGTGACTTTCGGGTAAGCCTTTGTGTAACGCTACACGAGGAAGGCGTAGAGAAAAACGTAGGGCAGTTGCACGTGCGAATCACGTCTTATCTTTATGCGGGTTTAATGGGTATAAAAGACAAACAACCGTTCAATTGAATTCAGTCGTTAAATTGTTTCACGAAGTTTCTACAATATGCCAAGACTAGACGCAGCTACCCGGAACGTCGTCATTGGTCGTCTCCTGGCCGGCGAATCATAGAATGCAGTCGCTAGACTTTATAATGTTCACCGGAGCACGATTTCCAGACTGTTGCAACGGCACCAGCAATCCGGTTCAACAGCTGATCGTCAACGTTCTGGCCGACCTAGGATCATATCGGCAGCCCAAGATAGCTACATCCGGTTACTTCACCTGCGAAATCGAACCAAAACAGCAACAGAAACAGCATCAAATATCCCAGGTGTCCTTACGTCCTTACTTTGGCGTAGTACTGAGACGCCAGCATCGACTTGCAAGGGTGCGATGGTACAACAGGTTAAGGGACTGGAATCTGCGAAACTGGAGGCGAATCTGGTTCAGGGATGAATCCAGATTCCAGCTGCAGAGAAGAGATGGTCGTACACGAGTTTACAGACGTCGGAATGAGAGGTTTGCAAGGAACTGCGTCGTTGAGGTCGACAATTTCGGTGGAGGAAGTGTGATGGTGTGGGGTGCCATATCCTGTGCCCGAAAATCTCAACTGGTGCACATTCCCGGCAACCTTAACGCCGCTCGGTACACAGATTAGGTTTTGACACCACATATGCTGCCCGTAATGTGCCTCTGTAGGGAAATTTTCCAGCACGACAACGCTCGGCCGCACACAGCTCGTGTCACTGTTGAATTTCTAGCCAACCAGAACGTAACAGTGCTCCCCTGGCCGTCCAAATCACCAGATTTGAACCCAATAGAACATTTGTGGGATGATTTGGATACGCGTGCGCAGTCGTCATCCAGCGCCGCAAACTCTGCAAGAACTGCAGCAGGCTCTTGAGCAAGAATGGAGGAGAATTCCGCAAAACCGTATTCGTCGATTGATTGTGTCTATGCCGAGACGGGTCCGTGCTGTGTTACAGGTTAACGGTGGGCATAACATATATTGACGTTGCAGTGACGTCATCTGAGTGCTATGAACTTTAATGTGATACATTTTTGCATGTGAATGAACTTTAAAGTCTGAACAACCAGTCTGCCAAATTTCAGTGTAATGTGATGCTTATTTCTGTATTAAAAATGATGTTGAAAATTCTTATTTTGAAGAACAAAAATTGGATGTTGCGTTTCTTTTTTGGGAGAGTATACTTTGGCCATAGAGTTGGGATAATCCCTATAATGGCCAACATACAACAGAATGCTGTATTGGTATCTTGTCATATATTTCGCTTTTAAGCGCATTGGGACCAATGGGAATTTTATACTGGCAGCGTGCACCCTTGAAGCCCGATCCATATGGTTAAACATTTAACTATGATCTAATAGGTGTTTGAAACGGCCAAGGAAGCAAGGCAAAACGAAAATTTAAATCAAAATGAATTTATATTTAAGCATATATAAAAGGCAGAAACAGCACTATTCGGGGAAACAATGTAACAAGTATGACGTCGGAATGAGGGTTACCCAGTAGGTATAGTGTGCGATCCTCAACCAGAAGCCAGTCCCATCTATGGGGATAGGTCCCCTCCACTAGTGAAAATACATTCTAATTGTCTAACTGGTTTCTGGTCCTAATCTTTAATATTCCAGGATAGTTGTCAGGCCCAGAAGGCTCCTCAGTCGGAACACCCTTCGGCTATCTTCGCTCGCTATCGGTCGGCTTTGGTATTTCACGTACGTAAATCCCCGAAGTTTCAGAGTGAGTGAAGGCTCCTATCGATTTCCTTTCCGAAGAAATAGGAAAACGCCGTAACATAAAACCATTGCAGTGAAACAATTTGGACTGATGTACGGAGGCCTATTAGTGCCGCGGTGAAAATGTTTCCCTTATGACATGCGTTTTTCGACTTTCTCTGCAAATCGTTTTACTTAACGGTATGATTCTTATGAAGCACGCTTGATTTTCTTCGACAAACAGAATCTCTCTTCGAAAAACCAAGTTTTAGCTTGTGCAAAATGCTGTTAAAGACGGGAAAACACTGGAAAAGTCAAAATTCCACCCATGGCACTAACAGGCCTTCGTACTGATGCGTTAAACAATAAACATGTTATCCGTGAACATGGTCGAGTGGAAATGATATAGATATATACATATATTTATGAATAGCATAAATTGGATGAATCGCCTCTCTCTGTTTGGACACAAATGGAAAATATTCCTCATTAATTAGGATTTTCAATCACTATGTTTTCACATTTATTACAGCACACATATCATTTTAGACAGATAACTAGCCTGTTTTTATCAATTGAAGAGAATATATGTTAGTAGGTCACACATGATATAGAGTTAATATCTTCTGCATGGGGTGAAATAATTATTGCCAAAGTCGGTCTGCTGGTCGGGTTGTAAACATGGCGAGCGGTAGAAGACATTTTGACTACATTGTTGTTGGTTGTGGAGGAATCGGTAGCGGGGCTGTATATTGGTTATCAAAGAGAGCCGGCAATCGTAAGCAAATGTTTATCTTACGCCAAAGTAGCTTCCAACAAAACATATATTTGCTAGTTTAACAGTTTAACACAGTGACAACGTAGCACACTATCGTTGCTGTCAGTTAGCTGTCCGTCAAAATTCACTCGGCCGCGTTCCCCCCCCCCCACTAAACCTTGCAACACCGCTATATAAGTGAAATAATTTTGAGTGCGACGTAAAACATCAATCAATCACATTTCACTAATATTTACTCACTTGGTGGAATGATAGTTTTTCAGTCCGACACAAGCCTTCCTTCCTACGTTGGCTGAGAGCTCAAATCCCAGTCAGATCAAAGAAAAGTAGAAAATGTTTAAGTAGGTTTTTTGTCACGATGGACTTTTGTGGAAGGATTGGCACGAAGTCACCGAAGGTCGAGGGTTCTCTTTTTGCAAATCGCCGATCTGCAGCTGCTGGATATATAATGGCATATATTAGATATGAAATACATCCAGTACCAAATGTAGTAATAAACCTTAATATCAGCTTGCGATATATATATCTTGCTCCCCAGAATATGAGAAGATATGCTCTTGTTGTTTATCGGAAATTTATGTCCAGCTAAAGGAATCATAACTGCTATCAGACTCTGTGAATATGAGAAGATATGCTGTTGTTGTTTATCGGAAATTTATGTCTAGCTAAAGGAATCATAACTGCTATGAGATTATGTGAATATGAGAAGATATGCTCTTGTTGTTTATCGGAAATTTTTGTCTAGCTAAATGAATCATAACTGCTATCAGATTCTGTATACTTTAACAGAGTATAGACATCCCTTTCTAAAACATGTACGTTCCGCATCAGTTCTCATTATCAATAGGAGGATACAAAGTGAGCATCAGACTGGAATTTCAAATTTCGCCTGTTATCAAGCTGCTTATTTTACTGCATACTTTAAAGTGTCAAAAGCTGTTAAAATTCGTATTTTTTCGTATTTTTTATCGCAGCGTTTGAAGTACCTTGAAAAACTTGAAAAATGACGTTGAAAAAAAAATATCGGTAAAGTCAGCTACCCGTGAAAACTGAAACTGTGTGCCATTAACAGAGACAATTAAAATAGCCGGGGTGTACGAGAACGTTTTTGAGTCTTTTTTGCTTATAAAAAGTACTTAACGTACATATCCAAGTTTGATACACGAAGAAAGGTCCTATTTCGCACTTCATGACAGAAATGACGAGCATTATCTAATTCTGTTTCAGCGATTTTTTCTCTATAATTGAAAGCTCATGCCACTTTAACAAGATTACTTTAAGGGGCATGAGCTGCCAAATGAATGGAAAAATCAATCAATCATTCAACTCAATCCAACTACAAGGTTTGCTGTCACAAAGTGCAATAGTTATTTGAAATTGATCTGTAAAATGCGTGTGGACCAATGTTATAATATGACCTTAACAATACGTAGTTCGGTTGACGTTAAATCACTCCTCGCTTTATCGCCGAGATCCGGAATAATCTAGACCTGTAGATAACCCAAAGTGAACATTTGTAACGCGGTTGTGATTGATAGCGTATCAAACTCCGATAAGATATTTTTAACGCATTATATAAGATGAGCTAAACAGAGACTATGGAATTAACTTCATATTAAATTTTACAAAGGAATTACTTGAAACAGAAGCAAATCAATGATCATGTACAATTTTCGTTCAAAAAGTCTACTGTAGTTAAACTGGAGGTAAAGCCCTCAGGACAACTGATACTAGGTTATTCTGAATTCCATGATAGTATATTTCATACGGAGATAACATCGTGTACAATCGATTGATTGATTGATATTTTTACAGGGCGCGCAAGAAGCGAATTTGGGAAACGGCCAATCAAGGCGCTGTACGTATGACGTCACATGCGGCATTTTTTTCATAAGGGATAAATTCGCCAATAAAATCGTCCAGTGCCCCATGCATGCGCACCTTCTAATCTTTCTGTCGAATTTAGTTAGAATATTTTGCGGCGAATCCCATAAGATGATGCAGCTTAAAGATTAATTAAAACAGAAGATTGTGTAACATCAGCTAGCAAAACTAACGAGTTTTGACCATTTACTAATTCAGTTATTTCCCTGATGACGATTGCAGAGAACTAATGAGATATATTTCTATTTGAAGGTGTCCTTGGCCTTGAGCAGTTTAATCTGGGTCACATCAATGGCGGTTCTCAAGATCATTCTAGGATTATGTAAGTCTGCCAAAAATATTTACAATATATGTATATATTTATGAACACTAAAACACACGGACACAGGGAAAATCTTCTTGTCTAAAACAACCACGCAGACAACTTTTTAATTGTGTTTAAAAATACAGTATATACATATCTAGTGATTGGAAAGGTGTTTAATTCCATATTAAGTTTATATATGCTTTTGCATACAATATGAGCTAGAAAGATAAGTCGGAAATGTTCTGCTATTAAGGAAGTGCCCCGACGATATCGCTTAAAATAATATATATATTCTAAAGAAAGAAGTAACTTCAAAAGGCATAAATGTTGGAAATTCGCCCCTGTTATTTAAATTTTGTTTACATTATTTTTATTCGTGAACGGCTATATGAATATTTTGTATTTGAACATCAGCCGTTAAATTTGTCGATTACTGCCGTAAAAATCGTAATTTATGAAAAAAGTGGGAGCTTTGGCAGCTTTTGTCACTTAAGAAGATTAATATGTTAATTGGGTGTAGGTCGACAAGACAATCAAAAAAGCGTCGATGAAAAAACATTGCATTGCAATATACCACGAATGTACCACAACACGCAGTTTTGCTGGACACAATATGAATTGTGTCTAAAAGGGACAAGTCTGGAATCTCCGACACGCAGAACATTAAAATGTGGGCTATTTGACTGTCGTTCACATAATATTTCTGGCCATTTCTAACATGCACCACAACATCCACTTTTAAAAAAATCCTATGCCGAAGCATACAAGACAAGAATATCGTTGTTGGTGTGGAGTCATAACCCAAATCCTCAATGTATGAATCTCATGTTTACTATGTAACTCGTACCTTTTTTATTTTACAGCCGTCTACAGTATCATGATCAGAACTACACTCGCCTTACTCCGGATACGTACAAAGCGTAAGTATCCGAAAAATAACTGAAACATTTTGTAGAAAAGATATAAGTAATAAATATATATTGGATGAAATATTCAGTAAGGCTAGCAACTCACTTTGATAAAATGAACATCTTCTATGGAGGACTATTGCATGTACTTTGACAAGTCCGTCAGGTACGACTGAAGAGAGTAGATTGACAAGAGTGGTCACTTCGTCCAATCAGCATTGCCGGCATGTTCTTCTGGCCCCCTAGCGGAAGGGTGTTCGGACTGTACACGATTCGACTGGGGCGCCCCTTACAAAAAGGAGGTTCGTAATAATCGAATCGTGTCATTCAAATTCAATATGGCGCAGACGAAGTGACCACTCTTGTCAATCTACTCTCTTTGGTACGACTACGTGCAAATGATGAAGTTTCAATCAGAGGATCCCGCATATGGGAAGTTTGACCAATCAAATCGCTTCAAAATGGCACTATTCCATAGCAACGAATTTACGCGAGAAAACACAATATCCGAGACTAGTCGCACTCGACATTGATGTATTCGAATTTGGGCGTATGCCATAAATCGCATGCGTCAAGTCGGCACTAAGTCGCAAGAAATTCTGATATCTGCCAACTACGAGCATTTGCGTGATGTTTTTTAGTTTGTAAGCGACAAACGATATTATTTATTGGGCAGGTTGTGTTTGAATTTGGAGGAAATGATATGATTCGAAAAAATAACGTTTTTCAACGCGTTACCTCCAAACACTACTGGCTAGCCCAACATCAATAAACTTTGGCCATAAAGTTGGGATATTCCCTATAATGGCCAACATACGGAATGCTGTATTGGTATCTTGTCAAATATTTCGCTTTTAAGCGCATGGGACAAATGGGAATCCTACCGGCAGCGTGCACCCTTGAAGCCCGATTCGTATGGTTAAACATTTATCTATGATCTAATAGGTGTTTGAAACGGTCAAAGAAGCAAAGCAAAACGAAAATTTAAGTCACAATGAATTTATATTTAAGTATATATAAAAGGCAGAATCAGCACTATTCTGGGAAACAATATAACAAGTGTGACGTCAGAATGAGGGATACCCGTTACCCAGTAGGTATAGTTTGAGATCCTCAACCAGAAGTTAGTCCCATCTATGGGGATAGGTCCCCTCCACTAGTGAAAATACATTCTAATTGTCTAACTGGTTTTGATATTCCAGGATAGTTGTCAGGCCCAGAAGGCTCCTCAGTCGGAACACCCTTCGGCTATCTTCGCTCGCAACCGGTCGGCTTTGGTATTTCACGTACGTAAATCCCCGAAGTTCCAGAGTGAAAGCTCCTATCGATTTCCTTTCCGAAGAAATAGGAAAACGCCGTAACATTAAACCATCGTAGGGAAACAATTTTGACTGATGCGTTAAACAATAAACAAGTTATCCGTGAACATGGTCGAGTGGAAATGTAATAGATATATACATATATTTATGAATAACATAAATTGGATGAATCGCCTCTCTCTTTTCGGACAATATAAAAAAATCTAGCTTCCTCAATAATTAATAATGTTTTCATATTTATTACAGCACACATATCATTTTAGAGTGATAACTAGTCTGTTTTTTATCAATTGGAGAGAATCTATGTTAGTAGGTCACACATGATATAGAGTTAATATCTTCTGCATGGGGTGAAATAATTATTGCCAAAGTCGGTCTGCTGGTCGGGTCGTAAACATGGCGAGCGGTAGAAGACATTTTGACTACATTGTTGTCGGATGTGGAGGAATCGGTAGCGGGGCTGTATATTGGTTATCAAAGAGAGCCGGCAATCGTAAGCAAATGTTTATCTAACGCCTAAGTAGCTTCCAACAAAACATATATTTGCTAGTTTAACACTGACAGTGATAACGTAGCATCATGGTTGACCCACACAATCGTTGCTGTCAGTTAGCTGTCCGTAACAATTCACTCGGCCCCATTTCCTCCCCCACTAAACCTTGCAACACCCCTATATAAGTGAAATAATCTAGAGTGCGACGTAAAACATCAATTAATCACATTTCACTGATATTTACTCACTTGGTGGAATGATAGTTTTTCAGTCCGACACAAGCCTTCCTTCCTACGTTGGCTGAGAGCTCAAATCCCAGTCAGATCAAAGAAAAGTAGAAAATGTTTAAGTAGGTTTTTTGTCACGATGGACTTTTGTGGAAGGATTGGCACGAAGTCACCGAAGGTCGAGGGTTCTCTTTTAGCAAATCGCCGATCTGCAGCTGCTGGAGATTTTAGATATGAAATACCTCCAGAACCAAATGTAGTAATAAACCTTAATCTCAGCTTGCGGTATATATATCTTGCTACCCAGAATATGAGAAGATATGCTTTTGTTGTTTATCGGAAATTTATGTTCAACTAAAGGAATCATAACTGCTATCAGACTCTGTGAATATGAGAAGATATGCTGTTGTTGTTTATCGGAAATGTATGTCTAGCTGAAGGAATCATAACTGCTGTCAGATTCTGTACACGTTAAACAGAGTATAGACACCGCTTTCTAAAACATGTACGTTCCGCCTCAGTTCTCATTAACAATTGGAGGAAACAAAGTGAGCATCAGACTGGAATTTGAAATTTCGTCTGTTATCAAGCTGCTTATTTTACTGCATACTTTAAAGTGTCATAAGCTGTTCAAATTGGGATTGTTTTTCATTTTTTTTTATCACAGCGTTTAAAGTACCTTGAAAAACATGAAAAATGTCAGCTACCCGTGACAACTGAAACTGTGTGCCAATAACGGACAAAATTCAAATAGGCGGGGTGTACAAGCCCTAACGTACATATTCAAGATTGGTTAATGAAGAAAGGTCCCATTTCTTACTTCTTGATAAATTAGACGAGCAATTAGCTAATTCTGTTTCAACGATTTTTCCCAATAATTGAAAGCTCATGCCACTTTAACAAGACTACTTTAAGTGACATGAGCTGCCAAATGAATGGAAAAATTAATCAATCATTTAACTCAACTCAACTACCAGGTTTGCTGTCACAAAGTGCAATAGTTATTTGAAATTGATCTGTAAAATGTGTGTGGACCAATGTTATAATATGACCTTAACAATACGTAGTTATAGGTTGACGTTAAATCACTCCTCGCTTTATCGCCGAGATCCGGAATAATCTAGACCTGTAGATAACCCAAAGTGAACATTTGTAACGCGGCTGTGATTGATAGCCTATCAAACTCCGATAAGATAGTTTTAACGCATTATATAAGATGAGCTAAACAAGAGATTATGAAAATAATTTCATATCAAATTTTACAAAGGAATTACTTGAAACAGAAGCAAATCACTGATCATGTACAATTTTCGTTCATAATGTCTACTGTGGTTAAACTGGAGGTAAAGCCCGTAGGACAACTGATACTAGGTCATTCTGAATTCCATGATAGTATATTTCATACGGTGTTAACATCGTGTACAATTGCTTGATTGATATTTTTACAGCGCGCTCAAGAAGCGAATTTGGGAAACGGCCAATCAAGGCGCTGTACGTACGTATGACGTCACAAACAAACTATTGATTCCCGATGATGTAACTAATGTTGTCTTGTGAGTGTGAAATACTGCTACATGCGGCATTGTTTTTCATAAAACCTAGCGCACACGAGAGGCGCCGGCTGAGCTGCCGGCTACGCGTGGCTGAGAGCTAAGCTGTTTCCCCCGTGTGCGCGTAAATTTTGGTGAGATTTTCGCGTCTCGGGGCGGTGAGGAAAGTATTTAGCATGTTTGATATTTTCTGCCTCTCTTGGCAAGAATCTCACCGTGTGCGCACAACGTAAGCTGCCGACTGAGCTGAGAGGAGGGATAGTCCAATGGTGCGTACTTATACAATCCACTTAGAATATTACGTAACACAGGTAGTGATATTTATGTAGCTTAGTGAACTTGGGTGACCAGGAACTTGCCTCAGCCGAGAGCTCATCGTCTGCGCTGAAATCTGTAGCTGCTCCCTGGGCCACGCGTGCCTTGTAGCTCAGCCGGCGCCTCTCGTCTGCGCTAGGCTAGGGATAAATTCGCCAATAAAATCGCCCAGTGCCCCATGGATGCGCACCTTCTAATCTTTCTGATTTTTTCTAATTTAGTTAGAATATTTTGCGCCGAATCCCATAAGATGATGCAGCTTAAAGATTTACCGTTCTAATTAAAGCAGAAGATGGTGTAACATCTGCTAGTAAAACTAACCAGTTTTGGTCATTTACTAATTCAGCAATTTTCCTGATGATGATTGCAGAGAACTAATGAGATATATTTCTATTTGAAGGTGTCCTTGGCCTTGAGCAGTTTAATCTGGGTCACATCAATGGCGGTTCTCAAGATCACTCTAGGATTATGTAAGTCTGCCAAAAATATACGCCTTTACAATATGTAGCCTATATATTTATGAAACCTAAAACACACGGAAAATCGTCTTGTCTAAAATAACCATGCAGACAACTTTCTAATTGTGTTTAAAAATACATTAAATACATATCTAGTGATTGGAAAAAAAAACTTTCTGATTTAGGTATTTAATTCCATATGAAGTTTATATATATTCTTTCGCATACAATATGGGCACCATAGTGGTATGGTCGAAGAAACTTCCCGAGGATGCCGCTTAAAAGAATGTATTGTAAAGAAGTAACTTTAACAGGCATACAGGGGCGGGGGAATGTTTTTCATATTGGAGGGGCCAACTATCACAGCACAACAGTCGAGGGTCCAGGGGCCGCTTAGGCCCCGGAAGCTCTGAGACAGGAGAATGCCATACATGCGTTCTGGGCCATTTTCAAGGCCCCACAGTTGAAATTGATGTAAAGATTTTGGACTTGTAAACTTGGAAATCTACTCACTTTGGAAGAAAAAAAATCTATTAAAGGCCATTGCGCTGGATATTTTAGGGATCTGTAACAACTGACGTAGTGGATAAAGTACGCACCCAAAAAACTTTCAAGGCTTTTAGAGAATAGGTATACTCTCCGTCAGTATCGTAGCCGGGAATCTGCCGACTGGCGGGCCACTATTACAGCACATAAACGCGAGGGTCCAGGGACATTAGGCCCCGGCAACTCCAAGGTTCGAGATTTCCGGCGATGGGTTCCATGCCATTTCTGGCATTGAAAAGTTGACATTTCAAAAAGAAGGCGATCGACTAACAAAATAATCTTACAGCAGGACAGTTTCAGTTGTTGGGCGTAGTTGGGAAAAAAGTTTGATTACGTGGGAGACAAAATCACAGCACAATCCCGCGAAGGACCACGGGCTGCCTAAGCCCGGAGAGCTCGCGGGTACTAAATCGCCGACATCTGTCTTAGCCATTTCTGGCATATAAAGATATAGATTTTTCTCAGGAATTTTACTGAAACGGAGAGTAGCAAACATTGCGATCAGAGATGGACTATCGCAAAACAACCCAACATCAAGACAGATTGAGTGGTGGGGCGAGGTTTTGCTCTTTTAACCCTCAGAAACTGTAAATTTATTGTATTAATCTAAGAAAGTTTTCAATTGTTTCTGCCCGTTAACTATCGTGTTTGAAACCTCCATAATTTGTTCAATATGCCTATTATTGGGAGGTGGGGGGGGGGGAGGTGGGTCTGTCCCCCCTATTTTGATTATTGAGGGGGATTCTTGGCATCCCCCTCATACGACATTACCCAGTCGTACGTTTGACAAATTCTCAATGTATGAATCTCGTATTTACTATGTAACTCGTACCTTTTTTATTTTACAGCCGTCTACAGTATCATGATCAGAACTACACTCGCCTTACCCCTGATACATACAAAGCGTAAGTATACGAAAAATAACTTAAAAATTGGTAGAAAAGATATAAGTAATTAATATATTAGACGAAATATTCAGTAAGGATAAACTCAATTTTATAAAATGAACATCTTCTGATGATGTTCCCATTTGAAGAAACCTTTTGGGGTTTCCCGCTTATAATCGTGCGCTTTTGGCGATTCTGACTTTGCGTCATGCTTGTATTACTTAAATGTTTGTCCTTGTGCAAGTGAAATAGGCTAATACGTAGATAATGTTTCTCGTTTTATAAAGTACAGTAAAAAACCCCAGCTTAAATCCTGTTCTAAAGGGCCTTGTAATCGATGCTGCTTCGGCCATTGTATGCCTCGGATTGCTCACCGAGGTCACGGGTAGGCTTCGAATCTGATAACAGACTGATATGTACGGGGATACAAATGAGGATTACCCGTGGGATTATGGTAGTATACGTTTAAATAGTACCAATTTACAACACCCAATAGATCAGTCAAATTTAAATAGTATTAAATAATTGTGGCTTGAATGGATTGTCTTCCATTAGCCGAGAAAACTTTCCATTACGCAGTCAATATTTGTTTCAACCTGACGTAACCGCCATAGTAAAACATTTAACCGACCAGATAAACTGGGCGGGGCGTCGTAGAAATACGTCACTCGTATATCTTCGGAAATCTATGCTCGGTATTTGTTGATGGGGATTTTTTTCTTTTGACAAAAACATTTTATGGGCCAGACGTGCGCTGTCCGACGTCCTGCATCTGTTGATTTGGATGTTTTAACATTTTTTAGATCCTCTGTAAACTGATGGTCTATATGGTCTTCCATAAATCACATACTAATTGTTCAATAACTGTATTACGGATTTATAGGATTTATGAACAGCACCTGAAGATGGTTTGTGTTTGTAGATGGATTAAATGTTTATTTGAAAAAATTAAATTTAAACGAAACAACCTTTGCGTAATCAACCTTGGTAAAAAAAACAAAAAAAAAAACAAGAGAAGAAAACCTACGTAAAAGACCTCATGCATGTGTACATGCTCACTTTGCTCATGTTTTACTTCTGGAATTCTTACCTGTACAATTTTAATGTAACCAGACTTGTAAATAAATGTTTTAACACCTTGTTATTGACACAATTCGTATCATTTTGACTTGCTTTGGTCTTTATCAGATGGGAAGAGGTAGAAAGAGAGTCTGGGATGAAACTGGTCATTAAGACTGGCGGCTTACAGCTTGTTCACAAATCGGAAATGCAAGCGACATTGGATGCATATGCCAAAGCAATGGACGACAACAACATACCGTAAGTTCCCTGAGTTAATTCATGTCTGTGATATGTCTTTGAAACATAATATAAAATGTGTCTCATAACATAAATTGTGTCTCATAATATAAAATGTGTCTCATAACATAAAATGTGTCTCATAACATAAATTGTGTCTCATAGTATAAAGTGTGTCTCATAATATAAAGTGTGTCTTATAACATAAAATGTGTCTCTTATAACATAAAATGTTACTTATAACATAAATTGTGTCTCATAACATAAAATGTGTCTCATAACATAAAATGTGTCTTATAACATAAAGTGTGTCTTATAACATAAAATGTGTCTCATAACATAAAATGTGTCTTATAACATAAAATGCGTCTAATAAAATAAATTGTGTTTCATAACATAAAATGTGTCTCATAACATAAAATGTGTCTTATAACATAAAATGTGTCTCATAACATAAAATGTGTCTCATAACATAAAATGTGTCTCATAACATAAAATGTGTCTCATAAAATAAATTGTGTTTCATAACATAAAATGTGTCTCATAACATAAAATGTGTCTCATAATATAAAGTGTGTCTCATAACATAAAATGTGTCTCATAACATAAAATATGTCTCATAACATAAAATGTGTCTTATAAAATAAAATGTGTCTCATAACATAAATTATGTTTCATAAAATAAATTGTGTTTCATAACATAAAATGTGTCTCATAACATAAAATGTGTCTCATAATATAAAATGTGTCTTATAACATAAAATGTGCCTCATAACATAAAATGTGTCTCATACTATAAAATGTGTCTCGTAACATGAAATGTGTCTCATAACATAAAATGTGTCTCATAACAAAAAATGTGTCTTATAACATAAAATGTGTCTGATAACATAACATGTGTCTCATTATATAAAGTGTGTCTCATAATATAAAGTGTGTCTCATAACATAAAATGTGTCTCATAATATAAAATGTGTCTCATAATATAAAGTGTGTCTCATATATGTAGCTTATTATCGGAAAAGCCAATTACAAACTGTTGTTTTCACATCCTGCTATATTTTACACGTGCCTAAAATTCAAACTGTGAATTTTGTTAGAAGGAGATATATATTTTTTGCATAATTACCGCCGAGCCTGATGACGTCACACGGATGTACGCAAAGCTTTCTGGGTAAAATGTCCCTCAGTTCGCCATTTTGTTTATTGCTACTTAGCAAGATGTCACTTTATTGGAACACATTGATGACATAACCTGTTTTTATCCACACATTTTTTTCTGGTAACTTTACGCCTTTTACGTCTTTATCTCGATACAGTAGAATTTCTTCCGCCATTTTTTAAAATTATGTTTAACATCCCTCAATCCCCCGAAATGCTTTGTGTGTAATTCAAAGTGACGTCATCAAGCAATCGGTCAATTGGGAAATAAGGTGGGACGTGTAAGGACAATTATTTCAACGAAGAGACTATCGATGAAAAAATTCAGAAAATCAACAAATAAATCTCACTTGATCAATGAGTAGATCCAGACTATGTATTTAAATACATGTACTTCAGATATGAACGTTGGTCTGGTTCGGAACTACACCGGCGATATCCACAGTTCACCGTGGGAGATGAGATAGAATGTCTGTATCAAAAAGACGGGGGTTTGGTAGACGCAGCTCTCGGGAATGCCACACACATCCAGTTAGCTAGAGGCTACGGAGCAGAGGTTATCGACAACTGTCCCGTCACACGGATTGGGAGGGACAACAACGGAAGAACGTTTGTAAGTTTTATTATACATTGTCACTGACTCACAAAAAAGAAACAGTGTTTGAAACGCCAATCAAACACAAATCTGATCTGTCTGGTCTAAATAGCCTCCGGCTTTTCAATAAAAATGAAAAAAAAGTGGATTCTGAAGTGCCATCTTATCAATAAGATCAGGATAGCTGAGTGATTTCTTGTGTAATGTTTGTAATTTTAGACTTTTCAAAGTTTTTTCGAAAAATAAGTAGGTTGCTCGTTCAAACAACACTCGGTCTGTTCCCTCAAATTCAGCCTTGCTTCTGTTGATGGATCGTTGAATGTTTACGTCTCAGAAATGACAATTTCACATAAATGGTGACGTTGTTCGAGAATGAAACCAAGTATATACAATGGACTGCCCAATGGCATGGGTAGTTTTCAGCTTTATTCAATTTCATTCTATTCAACGGAATATATATATACACAACTTGTCTCCATGGTTATTTTAGACAAGAAGATTTTCCCTGTGCCCGTGTGTTTGGGTGATCATAAATACGATATAAATACGGTTACGAATAAGACGGTGGGACAATTCGTGATAACTACCAATACGTTTTTTCAAATTTAAAGAGAAAATAATTTTGAAATCACCGTCTTTGCAGGTAGAAACACCAAAGGGTAGATTCACTTGTCGTCGGATTGTTGTTACTTCCGGTGCCTGGATCAACCACGTGCTAGGGTCAGTGGGAGTTCATATTCCAATTATGGTCACGCAGGAACAAGTGACGTATTTCGCCACACCCAACATGAAACAGTTCTCTATAGAAAAGTAAGTCCCCAGTCGAACATCTTTCCTTTTTATTACACGAGCTGGAAAAATGAGGACATCTTTTCGTTATGTCGAAGAGTTAAGCTGAAAGAATTTGCATCATGGCTATTTAAATTTCGACAGCTCGTGCCACTTTTAGCTATATCAGGTAAAATCAGAAAGTAAAATGGAAAATATCCTTACAATATGAGACTAAGTTGTCAAAGTTACATCCGATTGAAACTATTTGAGGCATTTGGTTTATTTTTCCACACAAGCAACAATAAGTCTCATGTCACGTATGAATGACATAGTTTCTTTAAAAAAGTGGCAAAGCACATGATTTGATGGATTGTGTTCCAGTTTGTTTATGGCGTTCCCGCAAACAAAGGATAGTTCGTGAAGAACATTTCAGTAAATTCACTTTATTCGCCAGATAAAACTCAAAAGTTGATCACACAACTAAATAAAAAGGCGGGAATAAAACCAGAGAGGGGTTGATCAATCGTATTCTCGCGAGATCTCCTTTACGCGTGGCTAAGAGTTGAATCCGGACTTAAGGGCAACTTCTAGTTTTAGATTGAGGGCTTGATTTGCCCCAGTCACGTCTTAAGAAGATCTCGCGATGATATAGCTATATACAAATATAAAACAAATGCTTCGAAATGAGTATTACTCGGGAGTATTTATCATCGTTATTGCGACTTTTCGAATTTTGAAAATGCAGGGTATTTGATGAGCTTGAATAAGCTTACAATTAATGGTCGAATAGCATAAATTCTCATATTTACTTGACTATTGTTTCTTACAATGGATGGCAATGTTAACTGATTCATACTTTCCCCTAGATTCCCCATGTATATATACAGCGGACCAAATTATGACGTTTATGGTCTTCCTATTTACGGAAATTCCGGGGTGAAAATCGGATTGGATGCCGCCGGTAATGAAGTGACGCCTGAGACCCGGACGTTCATTCCCGATGCGGAAAGGGAGCAAATTTGTGTTGATTTTCTGAAATCGATGATTCCTGGGGTAGGTACTTATTACAGACTATAGTATTGTGTCAGGATTTATAATAGCTCTTACTTCAGGGAATAAATTATGTCAAGGTCTGATAACATGTTTTGTTATAAAATTGGATACTGTAAAAAATTATCAGCAGTGATGGTTTCTTGATTTTTGTTGGGGGGTGGGGGTGGGGGGGGGGGTGGGGGTAGTAGAATCACACTCCGACCAAATACAAATTCTGAGTGGATTTTTCACTCTTTCGCCGTATGTGTAAGAGTTGCCCGGTTTCATCCCCCACGAAACCTGTACACGCCACCATATAAGTGAAATCTTGAGTACGACGTAAAACATCAATCCATCATCAATCTATTTGAGAGGGGTCGTTTCGGGGGAAATTCCAATACTTTAAACTCTCACTGCATTACTTGCAGATCTCGCACCATGCAGCCTTTGAACAAAATGACGTCAGAGGAAGGTTTTAAAATTCCCGTTTTACGGACACTCGTTCGTCGCGCGCAACCGGATGAATTTCAACGATGACGATTTCACGTCGCTTTCAATATTTCAGTCTTAACGAAACTAGAGTCAAACCATATATGTATATGGACATATCATTGTACAAAAAAAAAACGGGGCTGTTCTGAAAGGTGTGTTTTTCCTCTGTTTTTCACACCAGTAACCGATGAAAAACCTATCTAACAGCCCGACGCCAATATCTTCTAATAAAGGTCCCCCTTGTGGGTTCCGGTGTGATAAGAATATACCCACAGCTTTCCCAAGGTGCTTGATCGTTAGAGGCGACTAATCCTTGGGTCTCCGTGTGGGTTCCAGAGGATTAGAATTGGCCCACAACCCACAGGCAAGCATGGTCGTACGAGGCGACTAACCTGTGGCAACTTTTTTAATTTATGGTACAGACCAATACTTTTTAAAAACTTTCTAAGAGATATTGTTATTTAAAATTGTGTTCATATGAAAACAAAAACTTATTTATATATATATATATATAGTTATTAATATAGTTTATATTTCTTTGACATATATGGACAAGTTTTGCTGTTTTGAAGATAAATACGATATATTTTTTTATATTTTAAAAATGATTTACACTTGTTTTACCAGTTTACTATTTTTGTGTTTCTGTAAATTTTTGTTTGAAAATTTAATTTTGATGTTAAAGGATCTGCTTAATCTAACTTTTTTTTCACCGCCGGGCCATATGAGTGAAATAGGCCTAATCTTGAGCGCCGCTTAAAACTCCAACCAATCAATCAATCTAATGAAGGTCGCGAGATCGCCGCGAAGAATGAAAAATAATCTTTGCTTACTTCAAATCTTTTTATCTTTAGGCCTTGGGACCTATCCTAGAAACTAAACCGTGTTTGTATACTATGACACTGGACCGAAATTACGTCATAGATTCCTTGGAGGCACGAGGTTGGCCGGAAGTAGTTTTTTGTTGTGGAGCTGGGCATGCGTACAAGTAAGATGCTTTCATTTAAAATTTTCACAATTGTTTTGCTTTTAGGTACAGTAACATCTACGGAATATTGAAATATTTCTTTTGTGTTTTTATTATGGGTTCTAGGAAACCTTTTATTGCAATGGGTAACCTGGTACAATCCACTAAAATGTATTTTCTATCCGTTGGTCATACATATAAAGTGTTCCAGAAAATTCTACTGACTAAGACCAAGCTCCTGTCAGTCGTCAACCTAATGAAATATCATAGGTTTACTTTATTACAACAATTTATGATGGGGTATAAAGGTCTAAATGATATACCTCTTTTTAACACAATTAGAAACTTGTCTCCGTGGTTATTTTAGACAAGAAGATTTTCCCTGTGCCCGTGTGTTTTAGTGCTCATAAATATATATACTTTCTAATTATGTGTTCTAGATTTGCTTCACTTCTTGGGAAAATCCTCAGTGAGTTAGCAATTGACGGAAGGACTCAGTATAACATAAAGGGTTTCTCCATGGACAGAGCGGCCATCACCGACCCCGATTTCAAACCTCGTGTACATATAAAAGTACAGTCGAAAATATAGATTGGAGATCTATTGGGAGCACCAAACTGTTTACCGAAAGTGCGGAAATTGTAATTTCCATTACCATTTGGAACCGGTGGTACTGTATTCCAAGAAGACTGTCATCTCGCAGTTGAAAGAAGCACCGGATTGTTATCATAATCGAAAACAGTGCTTTTAATCTAGTCCTACCTGTTTCCCCGACTTCGTTTGATTATTTATTTATTTACTTCGACGCTATAGTGACACTAAGAAATCAGAAAAAAATATAAAATCTGCAAAGTGCCAACCTTTCTAAAAGGACTAGCTAGTATTTAATCTTATATCTTGACATATACTGCCAAAAATTCACATACACTTAGTTCTGACTGCCAAAATAATAGTTCTAAGTCCATGGACAATCTTTAAGATTGGTGTTAATGCAAGGGAAACCTTTAAAGGTAATGTTCTGTACCAACAGAAATAATATTTGAAAAGAAACCCAAATTTAAGAACTGGGGCAAAAGATCATTTATTTCAGGTCAAAATTCATCTGGTCAAAACAGTACATTAACGCACAATACTAGTAGCACAAAAAAAACTTGTGCGTCATGAGAAAAACAGGCGATAGTTTCAAAATTTTGTTTTTCACTGGAAAGCCTCATCTCTGAAACTCATGCATCTAGTGTATATGACAAACTGACAAATATATCAAACTTTCTATTTTTGATATAAACATTTGTCAATAACTCTTGGGATAGAACAAGTCCCATGGGACTTTATTCCCGCCAGAAAAGGATTTCGCTTTGTCCTAATTTTCTTTATCTCTTTTATTGTACATATGCCTCTGGTGAATACAAAATCAATCAGTCAATCAATTTTGACTTAGCCATATTCATAACTTTTATATATGTCAAAATATATTCCATAATATATAACCTGAATCCGTGTCAAATAAACCCGTAAATGACTCGATTTAATTCATTTATTCATGCACTCAAAGTCACAAATGGGGCTATAGAGGTTAACTTGATTACAAATAGGTAACCGTATAATATGTGATTTTTTTCTGGATTCATATATGTATATGGTGAAGAATTACTTATGGATAACACCCAGCAAATAAACCAAGAAGTTGTTATCCATAAGTAATTCTTCACCTTTCCTCTAATTGTCATTGAAAGATTTCATATATGAATGTCATACGTCCATTTAAAGGGATAGAAAACTCCAGAAATAGACACATCCTAACTAGCAGAATGCCCACCAAAACCCTTAATGCACATAACGACTCTTACCGCAAAATACCCTGAAATTAGTAAACTGATATTGACTAGTGTCACCCTCTGGTTCTTATCAGTGTCGCCATTTTCCTGGCTTGTCTATTGCATCATATGAGGGCCGCTATTTTTAGATCCACTCTTCTATGTGGAGGTAGTTTTAGACGTAGAAACATGGCGACAGAGTTAAGCGAATAAACAAACGCCGAGGATTGTGGGAGACTCTATTTTTAGAACAATGTCAGCGAATTAACCCCCGTCATTTCTCTGCCAAATCATTTGCTTACTAGATCAGGTCAAAGGTCGGCCCGGTGCTCGAATTTGATTGGGCAAAAATACGGGGAAAATGGATGCGCCGAAGAACCGGCTCATGGCGATCGAATGTGTGCGACCACGGACTTTTCAAATGTTCGTTACTCGCTAACAAATCAACGAAAAATTTATTGGATTGCTGTTTTAGACTCAGGAAACACTGCTCTTTCAGAACACACTAGTGAAACGCTAAAATAGACCCTTCCTTTAAGAGGGGTTATCAGTTAATTTAAACTGTGACACGAAACCGGTTAATTACAAAACGCCGACAACCATATATAGAAAATTCTACTAAGACCCTGTCTTCAACCTACACTGTAAAAACTAATTTGTAAATTTACAACAAAAAGTGCTGACAAATTGGTGACCAGCACTTTTTGATGTAAATTTACAGCAACAAATATAATTTATATCTACAAATCATTAGCTTGTAGAACTACATTACTCTGTTAGTTCACAGTAGTTTTGGTTGTTCTTTTAGTTCCACTTCGTGTAAAATTAGAGTAATTTTTTAGTCTGTATTAGTGTTTGGTTTGAAGTTGCGGCTTATTTTGAATATTTAAACAGGAGGTGTCTTAGTGCCAGGCACCGTATATGGCTGCAAATTATAGTTCACAAAATGATTCGCAGAATGAACTGTAAAACTACAACACTTCAATATTTTCACAAATAGTGGTAAAGCTACAGTGAATTTTGTAAATATACATGAATTTCAGTATAACATTGTAATTATGTAGACGTAAAATATTACATTATAAATAAAACAGTACATTTCTTTGTCATTGAATACATTTCTTTTTAATGTAGGTTTACAAAGATTTTTTTACCGTGTAATGAAATATAATAGGTTTTAGTTTATCACAACAAATTACGATTGGGTATGAAGGTTGAAATGATATACCTCTTAACACAATTGACCGATTGCTTGATGACGTCACTTGATGTTAATTTAGACGCAAAGAATTTCGGGAGATTGAAGGATGTTCACATTTTTTTTCATTAAGTGGACCGGTGGATCGTAGAGGCTAAATCAGTTTTGACTTTAGCCAGGAGATTGTGAGTGCGAATCACGGTCAGGAGTTTTCACCCAGCATCTTTTAAAATGAAATAATCTGGGAGTCAAACCATCAAAAAATAATCATTTCGTATGGCATTAAATTGTAATTATCAGGTATGAATATATCGGATCTATTATTAAATTATTTGAAGGGTTCAGTTGAGTCTATACGCATTTTTTTCTCCAAAAATTCGTCATAAGAGCATGGATCTTCAGCGAGCACCTGGCAACTGTTCCACATGCGGCTACCGTGTGAAAAATCCACTCGCAGATTTTTAAATTTTTATTTGGTATGAGTGTGATTTCAACCCGTGCCTGGGGCCTCCGTGCCTCAGTAGGTAGAGCGTTGGACAGCTCAATCCAAAAAGCCTTCCACCAATGGGTCGCGGGTTCGAATTCCACTCAGTCTAAAACAAAATTGGAACATTTTCTGACTGAGTGTTCACTTGAACGACTTGTGTGGGATGGTTTCCAGTTACCACCAGAAGGTCGTGGGCTTCCTCCGGGCATAGAGCCCGGTTTCCTCCCAGAATAAGTAAAATAATCTTAAGCGCGGCGTAAAACACCAAACAATCAATCAACCAACCGGTGCCGCATCGATGGGAGGTCTGTGTGGGAACCAAAGGATTAAAAAAAAAAAAACAACAAAATATCGATATCGATGAAGCATATAACCCAAACGAGATGAAGGCTAATAACTGACTAAATTCAAATAGCCGGGGTGTACGAGTTTACTTTCTTAAACGTACATCTGTTTGACTGGCATCAACGGAAAGCTGTTATTTTGTACTTTTTTATTAGAATGATCAAAACGGCTAATACTGTTTCATTGAAATTTTGCTCCTATTTCACACCTCATGCCTTTTTTAAAACTTCCGTACAGATTTTCTGGTTCACGTTTTAATTCAGAAATATAAGTAGGATCTATAAAATGTAGGCAGTTATGGTAGTTAAGATATGGTTTGCTATATATACAAAGCAAAACATTGTTATTTATTTTAAAATCTACACGCTTAAAGAAAAAAATCAGTTGATAAGCGGTTAATCGACATTGTTAATAATATTTAAGACTCCCACTTAAAATATATTTTTTCGGGCGACATATTTTAAAAGCTCATTTTGGGGTGATTTTTACTTAACTTAGCTAAGTCAGATTTAAACTAAATTAATGTTTCTCCAAATTTATTTTGAAATCTTTAAAGATTTTTTTATCTGTAGTGCGTTTGATGATGTTAGAAAAGTTGAATCGGACTCTTAACAGGCTTTTCTTTTAACAACAGACACATGCAAGTTAATGTTTTATGGCATTATCTCGGTACTCTGACGACCTTCGAATTTGGCAGAAGGTTGTAGATCAAAGCGAAGAAGTCTTTTACATGTCAAAATTTGTATGAGCACGTTGCAGTCATTACATTCGACCGAAGGGCATTGCTAATTACTAGAAAATGACAAATGTCCGTTTGATAAGTTATTTTAATACTCCATTAACCGAATGTAGGTAAAAACTGGAACAAAAATATATTGAAATATTGTATTTGCTAGCGTTATACGTTTAAATTTATAAGCTAATAGGGAGAGTGATGTAGAACAAAAACAAGCCAAATCCTAAAGATAAAATTACATCATTAGATTCTCACATTCCAAAATATTTTAAATTGGAAGGGGTTCAGCAAAAACCTAAGATAAATAACACACAAATTTGATTCAAGCCAAGGAGTAACTTTTGAGTTAGTTCTCTGTAAAATAAGGAGTGACACAAGCTTTTGTAGAATTCCCATTTTGTAATTCAGCGTTTTAACTTGTTTTGTTAGGACTAAAACTACACATTTGATGGATTCACAGATCTTCAATATTTCTGATGATGTAAATTATAACAAACGTTTCTGTGAATAACATTTAGACCTGACAATGGCGCAGATGGGCATAGTAATATTCTACTTGAGGTATTTAAGTAATGACACTTTAGTACCTTTTCCAATTGACCCGTTATTCGATCTTAATAAGAGGGTTGATTAAACAGTTTGGACAATTTCAGGAACTATTGGTCGCTAACTACTGCTCAATCGCACAACCAAGGCTGAATCGATATGTAATGGTCATTAATACGATTGAGGAATTAGGGTGGGGTGGAGAGAGTATAGGTTAAAATGAGAGTATTGGATGACCTTCCAATGTCACTCCACAGAATCTTGATCCGGAGGTCAGGCGAATAGTTTTCAAAGAGTGAAGCGGACTATTGATGTTACTTGAACCCTAAAAAATTCCCATCTTTCAGCCATTATTAAGAATCAAGAGGGGCAATTTCATGTTACACATTTAGCCGGCTAAACTCTGGAAATGGACTAAGTAATTATGTTAAAGCGTATTATGTCAACCGCGTCAGTATCGGCGGCTAATTCGGTTTATGAAATTATCCCCAGGTAACAATTTGCCTGTTTTAAATGTCCGTGGTCTCACTTTGGTCGATAAATTAAGTTTGCTTGGAATCTGGTTCAATGAAACTAGTTAAGATCAATTGAGAAACAAAATGATTTTGAACCTGTTCACGTCAGTGTGGGAGTGAATATATTTCTGAAAAACGTTCAACGCAACCACGAACGATTTTTAGTGTGATGACTTTATCGTTACATATACCGCTTCTGACTAATATATAGTAGAATCTATTTATCTATTTTGTACATTTTTGCAACTACATACAGCGATAACAGTTCTGTTTAAAGGGAGGTAAGCATGTGAGTCTGATTTATGTAACCTGTTATATCTGGTTATGTCCCTTTAGCTGTAAAACTATTTCTTAGGATGGATCGATAGATTGAAGATGTGCAGTATCCGCTGAATTGAAGCTGACGAAGGTGCGGGGGAGGGGGATTAGATGGCAGTTATATCATCTTAAAACTCCTCATAGTCGCCATCTTTGTCTAGGCAACATATAGGATTCTGTTTTGACGTCGACTTACTTTTGTGACCTCACATAATCTCATGTCTATATCAACACCCGTTGGTTACCCCCCAGCAAAGCTGACAGTACACAATTCAATTTTCAATTTGCGTTAATGTTTTAATTCACAACACCTTCCTAAATTTTCGTTGAGCCAAATCACTTGGTGGATGTTTTCTGCAACCCTTCAGGAGTCTTTTGGTCAGGGTTTTTACATTGCGACGGGGCACGATTTTTTTAGAGCATATGACAAAAGCAAAAGTATATTATACATGTATTCTGACTTATGACGATGGACAGAAGCACACCACACTTTCCACCTAACCTGGTCTCGTTACACATCCAAAATATGCCATAAGAAAAAATTATCACTTAAAGTCCCATATGCTGCCAAATATAGGGAAAATTGCGTTGAAACAAAATTAGCTAATTGTTCGTCATGTTGTCAAAACGTACGAATTGGGAGTTTTCTTCGTTTATCATTGTTGGATACGTACGTTAAGGCAGTTTTCATAAGCCACAAAGACTGGAAAATATACTCGTACATCATGAGTATTTATATTTTGTGCTTATTTGAATATGTATTCAGTTAGTTCGGGTAACTGACTTTACCTATATTTTTATCTCAACCAAAATTATGAACAAAATCCGAATTTTCGCAGTTCGTGGCAGTCATATGCACAAAACGTATCTTCGAAAACTGTATATCGATTCTATATAACCTAGACCGGGCGATCGAACTTCACCTCGCTAATGCTCTAAGACGTAAAGCAAAGGTAAGAGTGGAACCCCGATGATATACAAGCCTTATAGCACAGGATTTGGGGTCACCGGAGCTTCGTAAGATCAAAAGCTGAGCATGTTACCATGATGTATTCGGGAAAATGTTATGCTGTTGATTGTGGTTCTAAGTATGTTTAATTATTAGTTAGGTACAACTTTTCAAATAGCGCCAGAACGCTTTGCCACCGTATATGGTCTTAGGAGTGTACTGAAATTTTCGAGACATAAAACTGATGGTTTTCGATATTTTACTTTCCGTATTTGACATTTTTGATTGTCTGCTTGTCAATTCTCTAAGGTTATGAAACATGGTCAATTTGTTTCGCATTATATTTATGTGAGGATCAGTTCATTAGTAGAAGTACGGCTTCATCTTATAGTTATTTTTGTAATTAAATAAAGTATTAAAATTCATTTTAGATATAAAGATCTCGCAATACATTAATGGTGCACTCAAAAGTGAAAAAAAAAAAAATACAATGAATAATTAAAAAAGAATTTATCTCAGCTTGCAGTTGGTGCACTTTGATTTCCATAAAAAAGGAAGCCCTTTGGTTGAGGCTCCGTGGCTTCAGAAAGTTGCGCAGCAGTAGGCCCGACTCATCCTTAGGTGTTTAATAACTTACCTGTTATAATCCAACCCATTCATACTTTGATCTTCTCCGACACGCCCCTATATATACCTCAACAGACACAATCTTCCTCATACGGTTCACTTTTTGGATAACAAACATCAGAAAAGTCAAATTTCGAAAATGCGTTTACATGCACCAGAACACCTATCTTTAGATCACGCGCTGACTGACTTCGCTTGGAAGAGTTACCTGAAATTCTTGGGGTCTCCAAAACGACATTTCGTCAATAAGAATAAGCACATCTTCACCTTTAATGAAAGTCTGATTACCTTAGACCATGAAACTCAAGTCACGGGAAACCAAAATGAATGCAATCTTCTCGACTCCATTAATTGTGTTGATGATGAGGAAACCTTTACAGGGGAGATAACCGATTCTTATCTTAGTGCAGACTCTGATTTAAGTGAACCCTGGATGATATATTCACACCAGTTTATCGGCCAGTCAGACAAGAAAAGAACCATCAATGTAGAAAAATCGGTCCCAGTTACCATTATGGCAGAAGTCTTTAGCAGTTTCTCGCTAGGTGGCGCCACTAACATAGATGTGTCCTTACCAAGCAGTGCCCTTCCTTCCAACATGGCGGATCTGTCTATAACCGTAACCAGAGAAAATAAACAGGAATTTCATCAATCCACGTCATGGAAAAAGCAAGTGACGATTTCAAACAGATTGAAACATAAAACGGAAGTGACGTGGTACCTTCACGAGATAGAAGTAGACTCTAACTTCAAAGTGACTTCTAAGTTGTCGTTAACTGAGGATTGTCTCCCTGTCATTGTGAGAAGGAAGTCAGACAACAAGACTGTATATGTTTGCTTGATTTCCAGTTTAGAGGAGGTTTTCCAAGCATACGTCGGAGAAAATGTGTTTGTCAGTCAAGATGGCGTCACTTTGACGTCACAAGGTCGATGCCGAGTGTCCAGTTGGGGTAACGACGAACTGGTTGTAAAATCAGAGGATATAGTGGAGCTGAGAGAAACGACTGTGTGACTTTTACTTGGCGAAAAATATTTTTGTGATATGTCGAACTTTTTGTTTTGTTGTACATGCATAAAGTGCTTTTCTGTTTATTATATGTTTCTTGATTACATTTCCAAATAAACCAAATTTTTACACTGAAATGTTTGTGTTTTCACATTATTGTGTCGGCATTATTGGTTAACTGCTTGTTTTTTTAATCCAAAAATAATACACCGAAGAGAATTTTTGGTAGCTAGGCGTGTGTACAGTAAGGTTTAAACAAAAGCTACAGAAAAGCGATCGTGATTTTACAGTATAAAGTGTTGGCAACTTTGTGACCAGCACTTTTGATGTTAACTTACAGTAGAAAATATCATGTTTATCTACAAATCATTATCTTGTAGAACTACATTACTCTGTTTGTTACTTCACAGTAGTTTTGGCTGTATATATGGCTAGAACCAGAGGTCCGTCCACCATTGAAATGCATTTGTATTTAGGTTATTCTATGAGTTACATTGAGAAGAATCGTGTTTCCTCCTGGAAAGGGGTTTACATTATCAAATGTTTTAATCAAAGTATTCAATATTTTGACTTTAAAACATAATGCTGAAATTATTGGCTATTTTTCTCAAGACGAATAATTCAGAAGCTTTGTAGTGCTTCTAGTCTCGAAATAGTATGTTTTGAACTAACTTTGGCTTAGAATGAATGAATGGTCGTCCCGGTTATTAACATTTTTGTTTACTTTTCGAACATGTTTTCGTTTCGTACAGGCCACATACTGTATGGATTTTCCTCATTTAGTTTTTCGATGGCCTTCAAAACCTCTTACTGTCGTGACGATCAGAAATTATGAAAAAAGTTTGAATTTTGGCAGGGATATTCTAAATGTGATTGGAAGTCTTCTAAAGTCAACCAGCATTGTATTATTGGGATGAGATAACTCGATAACATATTCGGGAATTATCCGGTATCAATTACACAAGCAGATCTGGATAAACGGTTTCTGTGATTTTCTTTAATGCTGTACCAGTATCCCTTGTCCCTTGCTCTCACACCACACGCCCTTTTTCATAATCAACGTCTGAAATATACCCTTTCGGCTTAGAAGTTTTTCATGGCGTTGTAGTTACGTGGGATTCTTCAGGGCGCAGAGCCCGGTTTCCTCCCTCAATATAACTGGCAAAGCCGCCATATAAGTGCAATAATCTTGAGCGCGGCGTAAAACACCAAACAATCATGGCGTTGTTCGAATTTTATGCTATCGGGCGCCGAGACACACCTATATTGCATCGCGTCAAAATTGCGACACAATGAGCACGATTACAACGCCAGATTGGGCCATAAACCCAAAGTAGCGTCATTTTGCCATATAAAAAGACTTCTGCGCAAGCGTCAATTCTTAAGCCGAAAGGGCTAATGGCCCAAGTAACGGTATGTCCACACGAAAGAACTGTCAAAAGTGGCGTCACAAAAAAATTTCGCCACCAGGAATTAGACGTATAAGATACATGGAGAAGGGAAACAGGTAATATGGATGGCAACTTTTTGACTAAGCGTTTTTCGTTCCAGCATGACCTTTACATCTGACGATATAGAGCAAAATACGTCAATTGAAATTGTAGGTTCACCAAAAAAAAAAGAAAGGTTCTTAATAGCGTCATCTGTCACCAGATATTACGAAATCCCGTAGGAAGTCTTACGAGGCTTGCGCTCCCTATTCGTCATAACACACTGGTTTTCGTTAGATAACCTCTATATATCACTTACACAGCACCTCGAGGTGAACAAGATAACATCTATACCGAGTCATGGGGCTTCCATCTATAAACAATGACATAAAACAATTTGAAAACAGTCGCGTTAACCTTCCCCTGGGGAGATTTGGCACGTCTCAGTGTCATTCCGATGTCTGTGGAGAAAAAGTAGGTTTAATTATCTCTTACTTCTTTCATTTGTCCTTCATTTTGGATTTACACAATTGTAGTGTTATTATAGAGTAAACGTTAACCCTAACCCTAACCCTTGACAGCCTACCCACTGCAGGGTCATGCAAATTTACTCTGGGCACAATTCTAAGCCTCGATCGTCGACATACAGGGTCTAAAAATGGCCTTTTCAAATGTTCCCGTTCCATCGGAAGCCTATTTTTGCAGTTTTAACCTTTCAGCTGACTCCATCTAATTGTGTTACCGGTTTTCTAGCTATAAATCACAACCCCCGTACAAGCAGCCAAATTTAAATGTCATCTAGCTTAAAGCATCTTAGGTACATTGGATGGCCCTGAAAAAAGACTTTATCTGAAATGAAACTGACCTTTCCCTAGCTATTGCTGTAATCTGTATACAAGCTGTTTACTTTGGAGTCCTTGTAAAAACGGAACTGGGTGATTTGGATCATTTGTAAAATAGATAATCACAGGAAATTGAATATAGGGTGTTAGTTCACGTAGTACATCTTAGTTTGAGAGAACTCTCTGAAAATGACAACACTTTAGGCAATATTAGGGTTCGACCTGCGCTTATATCCCTTAGTATCTTAATTTGGCAGCATGGCTTTTAAGTGACACAGACCCACAGTGAATAAAGGACTAAAAAAAAACCTCATGCGTCTGTATCTCTTAATATCTAAATTTGGAAGTGACACAGAACCACAGCGAATAAAAAAATGCTAACATCTTCGTGGTATTTCGAGATAAGTTCCTAAGTGGGTGATCTTACACAAGCAACTACTTGTCGACAACTGTATATTGATAGAATCCGAAAAAATCCTCTTCACGATTTGTTGTGTCTTTTTAGTTGAAAATTATTAGACAATGTTTACATGTAATTATAATAAAGTGTTATGGTGTGTTTCCACGGACTTGCGTTAACGCGTGCGTTGACGGATGCGATTTTCCCTAACGAATGGGAACTACAGAAATACACTATAGTGTTTCCATGGCCAGTCCGATAGTTTTTAACGCACGCGTTAACGGACGGAGATTGGAGCTTGTCCCATTTTTAACGCATCGGACGAGGGATTTCGCTGATCATGACGTCATTGAAGGGGTTTTCCGACCCTGATGACCTTTTACGGTCAGATCGAAATCCACAGAAAACACCAAGTGAGTTTGTTTACTCATTTTTACTGACTTGTGTTTGTGTTGTAAATGTATTTTGCATGAAAAAGCTATGTAGATGTCCACTTATTCACATTCTTTCCCCAAACCGAAAAAAAGAATTGTTGTCAAGGATGACCTTGACCTTTAACCGTCACCTTATGACAGATCGCATGCGTTAACGCATGTCCGTGGAAACACTTCATCCTATCCGTTAAATAATCGCATCCGTTAACGCACCCGTTAACGCAGGTCCGTGGAAACACACCATAAGTTATTTAAAGAAGGTCTATTTTCATTTCCAGCATTGTCAGTATTATCAGTGTTACAAATATAACAAGCCTTTCCAGTATTATCAGTGTTACCAATATAACAAGCATTGCCAGTATTATCAGTGTTATCAATATAACAAGCCTTTCCAGTATTACCAGTGTTACCAATATAACAAACATTACCAGTATTATCAGTGTTACCAATATAACAAACATTACCAGTATTATCAGTGTTACCAATATAACCATCATTACCAGTATTATCAGTGTTACAAATATAACAAACATTACCAGTATTATCAGTGTTACCAATATAACAAACATTACCAGTATTATCAGTGTTACCAATATAACCAGCATTTCCAGTATTATCAGTGTTATCAATATAACAAGCCTTTCCAGTATTACCAGTGTTACAAATATAGCCAGCATTGTCAGTATTATCAGTGTTACCAATATAACAAGCCTTTCCAATATTATCAGTGTTACCAATATAACAAGCATTGCCAGTATTATCAGTGTTATCAATATAACAAGCCTTTCCAGTATTACCAGTGTTACCAATATAACAAACATTACCAGTATTATCAGTGTTACCAATATAACAAACATTACCAGTATTATCAGTGTTACCAATATAACCATCATTACCAGTATTATCAGTGTTACAAATATAACAAACATTACCAGTATTATCAGTGTTACCAATATAACAAACATTACCAGTATTATCAGTGTTACCAATATAACCAGCATTTCCAGTATTATCAGTGTTATCAATATAACAAGCCTTTCCAGTATTCTCAGTGTTACCCATATAACAAACATTACCAGTATTATCAGTGTTACCAATAAAACAAACATTGCCAGTATTATCAATGTTACCAATATAACAAGCATTACCAGTATTATCAGTGTTACCAATATAACCAGCATTACCAGTATTATCAGTGTTACCAATATAACAAGCATTACCAGTATTATCAGTGTTACAAATATAACAAGTATTACCAGTATTATCAGTGTTACAAATATAACCAGCATTTCCAGTATTATCAATGTTACCAATATAACAAGCATTACCAGTATTATCAGTGTTACCAATATAACCAGCATTACCAGTATTATCAGTGTTACTAATATAACAAACATTGCCAGTATTATCAGTGTTACCAATATAACAAACATTACCAGTATTATCAGTGTTACAAATATAACAAACATTACCAGTATTATCAGTGTTACCAATATAACAAACATTGCCAGTATTATCAGTGTTACCAATATAACAAGCATTACCAGTATTATCAGTGTTCCAAATATAACAAACATTACCAGTATTATCAGTGTTACCAATATAACAAGCCTTTCCAGTATTACCAGTGTTACAAATATAGCCAGCATTGTCAGTATTATCAGTGTTACCAATATAACAAGCATTACCAGTATTATCAGTGTTACCAACATAACAAGCATTACCAGTATTATCAGTGTTACCAATATAACAAACATTACCAGTATTATCAGTGTTACCAATATAACAAGCACCCCAACTACCAGATCTCCATCCACCTGAACTGGTCCCATTCCACTTCTAAAATCATTTCCAGACAGCAATTCAACCCCTGTCCTTTCATAAAAACTACAAAAATGCCCAGAAAAAAAACGCAGGGGGCCAGGAAAAAATAATAAAAAAAACACACAAAAATATCTGGAACTTCTTTCGTCCCTAGGAAATTCTGGAAGTGAGAAACTGTGACCTGTATCCTAACAGAGGCACAAAATTCCTTCAATCTATTTCTAAATCTAACACATTGAGCTTAAAGGTATTTGGAATGATCTCTCAAGAGGAAAACTAAATGCAATGAAAACTAAGCCTTCTGTAGCCCTCCAATTTACACCACCCCCCATTAGAACATAGCAAGGACAATGACCGGTGAGCTAAAAAAGCTTAAAATTGTCATATCTCAGCTCTGGGAAAACACATTTGAACTCTGTCATAAAATACTAACTTTATGAGGACACATATCTTTCTGTGGCTTCCTCAACTAAAATATACTGTGCATTTGTTAAATTTTAAGATTTGTTGGATTACAAAATGGATAAATTCTACTCAAAGTCAGTCATACTGTGGCCAAATTTAAACAGCTTGAAAAAACAAGTGTTATTCTTGTATCCCAGGTTGATTTTAGGCTCAAAATTGTACTGGAAAGATTAAAACCAGAGGAAGAAGTCACCTGCCACACGGCTTATTGTTGGGATCCCCCAACACAAAACTCTGTTCAAAACTGCCCACAAGTACCCTTGAAAATAAACTTTATTATTAGCCTAGCCCAGAGAACAAAAATGCCCCCGAAAAAGTCAAACAAGGGTCTAAAAGGATATTTCTGGGAAAATATGATTAGATTTAAGAAAAAATATGCAAAAAAAGGGGGATGGGGTAAATGTAAGGTTGGTTTAGTTTTTAAAACAATTGATTCCTGCATTCTTGCAAGTGAAACTTGTGTAAGACACATGCAGGTACTGAATAAAATCAGGAAAGCCCAGGTCATTATATTCTGGGCGGTTTTATGCCAACTTTGAGTGCCATTAGGCATGCTATTTGAGGCGAATTTCTAATGTAATGAAGCTGTGAAGCCAGGCCAATGGTAAAATTACCTCTAGAAAAAGTAGAAAGACTCTCATTTCCATTCCTTTGATGTGTGAATCAGGAAAATATACTCACAGGTGGATAAACAATTCCATTCATCTTATACAGGACCTGAAATAACCTGAAAGAGTACAAAAAATATTCAGTTTGACATAAAACAACACAGAAGAAGTTTTTTTCACAAGGAAAGGCATTTGGTAAGACTAAAAAAGGAGGTTATTATGTTTCTCACATGTTGACCATCAAACCAATGTAAGAACTATAGGTTTTAGTTAGAAAGCCAAATAAAATTTAATATGTACACAAAATCAAGTAATGCCCAAATTCTTTTCAATTTTTGGGGGGTAGGGTAGTGTTCTGTGTGTTTTGGCAAGGGTAATGAGAAAAGCAACCAGATTGTATGGCATATCATTGCAGAAATAGGTTAACTACCCTATTGAAAAGTATCATTTACTTACAGGATAAATTCAACTCATAATCATGTACATTACTTTGCCCCCCCCTCCGCCAAATATCAAGATATCAATTTTGTGCAAATATTTTGCTAGAAAAGACATAAAAGATACATTTTCAGCACATCAAGATAGTACTATAGGTCTTATAATGTGTTTCTGACAAGTTTTAAGTCACAAACACAGTGTTGTTGTTGTACAGTGATCTATTTCACAAAATATGTCTTCATCCCTTACAGGCAGCAGGTCACAGTTTCATTTTCTTTCATTTCCCATTTGCGGTAATGTTAATGTCTGCTCTCATAGCACCTTCCCTAACTTTCGTTGAACCAAATTCTTCGGTGGGGGCCTTGAACATTCTTTTGGCAGTATTTTAAGCACAATTTTTTCATACGTTGAAGGTAGAAATTTTGAGATACGAGTAGAATCAGCTGATAGGGGTCTCTTTGAACATATACCTCCGCATATAAACAAACCAAAGCACCCCCAACTACCAGATCTCCATCCACCTGAACTGGTCCCATTCCACTTCTAAAATCATTTCCAGACAGTAATTCAACCCCTGTCCTTTCATAAAAACTACAAAAAACTACAAAAATCACAGGAAATTGAATTTTAGGTGTTAGTCCACTTACTACATCTTAGTTTGAGAGAACTCTCTGAAAATGGCAACACCTTAAGCAATATTAGGTTTCGACATGCGCCTATATCCCTTTGTATCTTAATTTGGACAGCATCGCTTTTAACTGACACAGATCCACAGTGAATAAAGGACTCAACAAACTTGCTAAAAACTTCGTGGGGGATTTTTCACAAGGAACTACTTGTTGACAACTGTATATTGGTAGAATAAGAAAAAAATATTTTCACGATTTGTTGTGTCTTTTTAGTTGGAAATGTTTACATGTAGGCCTAATTATAATAGAGTGTAAGTTATTTTGAGAAGATCAATTTCATTTTCAGCATTGTCAGTATTATCAGTGTGACCTATATAAATAAATAAATTGACCACACTTTTGGTGTTTTCTTATTTTAAATGCCATGGCTGATATATCTCCATATTGACGTTACGCTATCTTGACGTCCTTCTACGAATTTGGGTGTATTTAAAACAGGAAAACCAAATTCTCGTCCTCAAGCACGCACCGTCACCTAAAAGACCAAGGCGTCGATATAAGATACCAAACATAATGAAACAAGTTCTGACCTATGGAAGACGGATGAGGACATTTGCTATGTGGTTTATATTGAAGTGTGGGAAAAACTTTCAGAGAGCAGACCTTTGATGCACTTGGCGGTTGTTACCCTAGCAGCACGAGAGCATGAAAAGCCCATGAGTGAAATCACAAGCGATGCACGTGAACATATTGAGCCATATAGGGTACCTCTGTACGCATACACATGCTATGTCGATTTGTCTACTTTAGAAACACGAGAGTCGACAAAGCGAGAGTCGCTAAATTGTCCAAACCGCGCGCGGTTTTGTCATTTTAGCGACTCTAGCTTTGTCGACTTGTCTTTTTCAAAATGCGCAACACGCCAATTCAAATGGATGGATAAATCGACATAGCAAATGGCCTCATCCGTCTTCCATACTGACCGGGTTAAAGATGAGATTCGACAAACACTAATCGATAACCTGATTGACATGGGAAAACGTCTACTACATTAGCATGGAAATCTGTACAGCGACAAGTCATACCGGAATAGAGTTTTATCGCACCTTGACATTTATTGGAGATATTAGCTCTGGATTCGATGAAAGGCCGATAATCCCAGGTGTCTTCACCAGAAACGGCTTAAAACAACTGGTCATGTCTGTATTGTCTCCTTGCCACTATCCGCTATTCCCAACACAATACAAACATTGAAAGTTGATTTATTGCCTACTGTTGTCCATCGAACCGATTCCATACTTATGACCATGGAGATGGTTAGAATGGCTCAGCTGTATAAATGCATTACTTGGAATGAACGCGATTATCTCCCTTAGTTTCCTTTCAGATGTCGTGTTAATAAACGATTTAACCAGCAGGTTTTTGGCCGTCACACAGGAACACATATTCGAGTTTAGATCACAGCACTCAAATGCTATGCCCTTCATTAATTTCCATCTATACGACAAATACATGCTTTTGTATCATGCCATGTTAACATGGCTTAAAATGGTTAATTAATAGAACTGTACAATGTATGACACTACGTTTTTAACTTTACAAATATAAAATTAACTTGTTTCCATTGGTGTTGTTTGTCGATATTCAATAAGGATCGAGACAGATATGATATTCAATTTTCTATCATAAATTCAGGAATACTTGGAAGCTTTGTGGAACAGTGTCAAATGACGCTGTGTCGTTCAACGATAGCTATTTAGCAATCGATGGAACACCATTACGACACAGATTTGAGACATCGGGGATCATTTTTGGGCCTTACAATAATAACCCAATCCTTGGCCTGACTAAATGAAAGTGGACAACTTGATAAAGTATCTAACAAGGTTCCATATTTAACTATTCTCAGTTGCGTCACGAAAGTTAATATGATAAAGGAAGATGACCGCACACATATGAGATTGAAGACGGAGGTCATACCCAGAACACCTCCCCCGAGTAAGGCTTGTAAAACATGTTCTATCATACCAATGTTGTCCGTAAAATGCTCAGCTCGCTAACATTCACACGTTAATCAAATCATCCCCAATATCAGACAAAATGTCAGTCGTCCTTGTTGTGTCTGAAACTGTAACCTTTGACGAAATGCCGAATAAACCTCAAGGGCGTTACTCGGCAATTATCAACATCGCTGGAATTTTGTGTTTGGATTTGCTGTATTTGGAGGTCGGTGACCTTTATTAAACAAACGGTTATGTCAATGCACGAACAAAAATCTGTGTTGGCAAACAAAATCTACGAAAGTTCGATTTTATAAAGTGATAGTCCCGTCTTAACGTAACTTGTTAGATAGTATTGACCCTGGTGACTGTTTCAGAGTTCAAATCCATAGAGATTACCTTAATGGCAAATGAACGTTAAAACAATTAGATAATAACACATGGATCTGATGGTACCAGAAACAGCCTTCGGAGAGCCCAAGCCGTCCAATATACTACAGAAAAAAAGAAACAAAACAACAACAGCAAAGCTTAAAGTGTCTTTGCCCTTGTATGTTTTATGAATGTAAATATGTTTAGATTGAAACAGTTAAAAGAAACATCAAGGTATTTTTTCATGAAACCTCAATATCCATAAACATACGAGGTTCCTACTAATAGAGATAGAACACTTTTTAACTTTGATTCAAAATTAGAACAAGTTTTATTCAGGTAAGTAATTGGTAACGTTTCATATTAATGTCAATGGTTTTATGTAGCTTACAGGTATTAGTGATTTAGACATTACACTATCTTGACATCTAGTTATATATTAGTTATATAGTATTTTCTTTTCCGCCCCTCCACTTTTACTCTACTTCTTTCGCCTTTTCGCTAGAAGAGTAAAATACTATAGGGGATCAAGACAGTCTTACTACCCAATGACAATTGTTTTTAAAAATTAAAAAATTTGGTCTGATTTCCCTACTTAATAAAGTCATTTACTGGCAATGTACATTTCCGTTTACCATGGAGCAGGTTAGAAATGCTGGGATAGGATATTATTAGTTATATTTATGGCTGCTTTTAAGATATATTTGGTTGAGATTGACTATTATATCGTATGAAAAAATACAATCACATTTTCAAGAAAGTCATTGGTAAAACATATTCAATTGGGACTGTATTAAAATTGTATTAATAAATTACATTGTACTCTAGCAGTTTTAAATTACCAACCATAAGTGAAATGAACAAGAGTGTAGTGTCACACAAAAGTCAAACTGTTATGTATCACAATACTTGAATTTGATCTTTTCTTGCTACTTTATGTTTTTTCCAAAAGTCATAGGAGTAATAATCTCTATAGATGTATTTGTTGAGTAAAGCTGCTTTAAAATGGGAATCAAAGAACAATGTCAACTGTTGTAACATCTTACTAATAAAAGGTTCATTCTTTTTAATGCGGATGATTTTCATGTCCGTTTTCGTATAAACTATAAAATCACATAGTTCTCTCTGAGCACAAAACAGCTGCCCTTGTATCTGGTAAAAATAGTCATGGTTATTACAAAGGGTAAGTTGACCATGCTCTTCCTTCAAGTATGGGACATTAACAGGGGTCACCAATTTGTCACGGGCCACATATGGGCATTTAACTTCTACAAGTAAATTATTACTGACTACGCCATCAGGAGAGCTACATATAAACGGACACATAGAGTTGACAAATATACCACATTTGTTAACGGTATGACCGGTTACCTTTTGGTATTCACAGATGGCTAGGCTTTCATATGTTCGACCATGTTTAATCGCAGCAGTATTCAATTTATTTTCTATGGTGTAGCTCTTTGCAAGCAGATTTCTATCTGTTTTATCTGTGGCCTTACATATTCTACCAAAGTTTGATGATGTCAGTCGGTTGAGTCGTTCTTGCCTCCAAAGTTCACTCTTGGCTTGCTGCCTTGTAGAGGTTTCTAAGTTATAACACTCTTGAGTGTCAATTTTAGTGACCTTCAAGTACTTAAGTAAACGTTCAATCTCACCCTCCTCACAATAATCGTGGTCCAAGATAAAAGCGTAGGGATTTGCTGGCTCAACTAGTTGCATGAAAGGCATGTCTGTTGCAACACTAGAAAAGTTTATGACTAAACTTTTGAAAAATTCATTGTAGTTTTCTTTAAATCCTGTTTTTTTGGTGGAAGATGGATTCCTTGGATCATATCGCAGACTTCCAGCACTGCCATTGACGTTTTCAACATTATCACCATTAATGCTACTGCTTTTAGGCCTACTACCATTTCCAAAGTGTATGTTCGCCATTTTCTTAGGCGAACCTGTGAACTTTTTTGCTTTATGAAATGTTTGTAACTTCTCAGTACAGGTGAGCTCGGTATTAAGTTTACCGCTGGAAAAGAATTGGACCAATGAAAATACTAGGCACAGTACATGCTTACAATGGGCATTTGGCCCAATGCCTGCAGCACATTCGCATTGTGTTTGTCTTATGTTTGCATGTTTGTCTATTACAATGTCCACATTATAGGTAACACTTTTTCTCATCTCGGCTCGGCAGTTACCTCTGATAAAAGTGTTTTCTCCATATTCAGCCCAACGGATATAGACCATAAAACGCGATAGCCAGAGTTTGTTTTGGGAGCCCAGAACCTTGTCAAATGGAAACAGGTACAGGTTTGCTGCTTCAGCTGTAAGTCTGGGAATCTACAAGAATTTAACATGAAAATGTTAGCTTTTGATCATATCTCAATACCTGTTTGATTGGAATTATATGTTGTACTCAAAATTATTTGCTTTAATATAGTTTCATTTCCAAATATATTGGTTCACTCCTCAGGGTGAGTAAAGAGGTTTTATGCTAGGCTCTGGCAACCATCCCACTTACATTGAATTTGTAAGACAAACAAAATAATAACTAATAACACTGTCAAAGCTTGAGGTATCTTGTATCACAAAATACAGGCAGTTGAACTTGAGGGATGTAATGGGTTATGGGTGTTATTCAAGTTTATTTGTAACTTTGTTCAGGGGGAGCTCAGTGGTGTGAGCGTGAGACAAAATTATAGAAAAAGTTTACAATGCCCGGATTCTAAATACAATTACCTGTTATTGGATTTGTGGAGTTACCTTTGCAGATGTGTTTAAATCCTTGTATTGTTCCATCACAGGTATGCCAATCTTGTAAGAAGAGGTTAAATCTACTACTTCCTCCAAACCAAAATTCTTATTTTTATCATAAGAAATCATTCTGTGAAACAAAGCGAACACATCAAAAGGTATAATATTGTATACACAGTGTTGAGGTTCAACTCAGGTGTTTTGTTTGATGCCGCAACCAAGATTATGACAGCCACTTATGAGATAAAAAGTAAAATAAGGTAATGTTGACAGGATTTTAGGGGGGGGGGGGCTGCATTGATTAAAACGAACACTACAGTCTGATCAAATATTAGAACTGAGTGGCTTTAACCCTAAATAGTAACGAATACATTTTTCCACGAGCGGTGAATGTCACATTTACCCCTGATACGTAGTACCCGTACTAGTATTGGTAGGCTAGGCTGGTTTCTCCGATGTGTAAAACATTTAACTTTGTATTTCGTTGAGATATTTCAGCAACATACTTTTGTGATACTAGTCTAGATATTTTAACCAATCTTTACATCAACCACTTACTTTGTCTATGAATAATTATAAACGTCAACAAAAAAGCGCTGTTGTTGTAATCTAAAAAATCTGCTAATCGATCCATGTCAAACGTCAAATAACAGTTTATTTTGGCTACCTGTCCAGAAGTTCGGCTTTCCGACCTCCAACTCTCGCTCCTCGTCTTCTTAGGTCTTTCTTCATCATTTCCGTAGTCCATCCTGCATATTTTGCTGCATATACATCGTCTTCCATGGCGCATAAAAATAATGTTGTTTACAGCGGTAACTAGGCTATGGAGTCTGACGCGCTCAGCTTCCCGCTGGACCGCATCGATAGTGGCGCCACCTTGTGCCCGTTTCTGCACGGTCCCTCATTCTGATGAATGGATAATCTATTAATGCTATCAAACTAATAGACGACACACTAAACTGCTTTTATAAAGTGTACTTTATTATATATTGTATAAATGACTCGTGAATTATTCTATCAACCAAAGATAAGGGGAGCATTCGTTGACTACCTAACGCTAATTGTTCAGCATTATAGATAAATACGTCCCAGAGTTGAAAATAATCCACCACCCATAATTTTTATATGAACAGTTTGACTTAAATAATTCGTTAAATCCAAGCAGTTTTAATGTATTTGATAAATAAGAATTTAATAATAAATTCAGTTTCTCGTAGTTATTTCCCTTTGAACCGCCTTGGATAGAAGAGAAGACAATGTCTCCTGCTATATTCTATTCTGAGTGCATTTTTCACTAGGTCGCCGTGGCAGAGTTCAGCGCGGTTTCCTCTCCCACTAAACCTGGCAACGCCGCAACACAAGTGAAATATTCTTGAGCGCGGCATAAAACATCAATCAATCAATCCTCTATTCTATAATTGCGCGGAGTTCAATCATCTGACATCCTCTAACAGAGATGATGTCCTAACCAATGCAGGGTTTACTAAACCAATGTAGAGCGAATCGATCAGGTAGGTAAGAGAGTGTAGACGATAGTAATCAATGTTTTGGGAGATATTTGAACAAACTCCTAGACAATCACAACTGCTCGAACACGGACCCAAACTGTAAGATTGTACTCTTTGCACAAATATACATACTTAGACTTGTTTCTAGGTTCTCTAAACCATTGTCCAGACATCTATTCCATGGACATTATTTATCTATGTAAGTTTTGTAGCCAAATGTTTGATAACAGCGAATTTTGCGTGGTATGCTCTAAAACCAAAACTGAGAAATAAATCGAATTCTTCACAAGACCAAATATTACCGAACATCAAAAGTAAGTATCATCATATAAACCTAAGTTGATTTAAATCATTCCAAAGTCCGTCTAACTAAAAGACAACTTTTTTTGCAATACATATACTAGCTCGTGAATCAATCTTTTTGGAAAAGCAGACAGGCTGCGTATTGGGTGTCTAAACGACTTGCGGAGGTCGTTTAATATAGAAATTGCAAAAAGTCTTCCCGCTGATATTGCAGGCTATAGTCATACAAGATATGATAAGATCGCAACGGAAGTTGTTCACTAATACGGCTGTCTATCAACTTCTACTCTATTGACGATCGAGCAAGGGTGTGCAACAGATTCAGTTTCAATTTGCTTTCACATCGCAAACCACGCGTAAGATTCACGTACATGAATATGATGTCCTACGGCTCTCTGTTCAACACAATATCATGCTGTTGTTTGCGTCCTTTTTCTGTTCGCAGGTCGTGAAAACGAGTGGAATAGGTTTAAATGTGAGACTATCACAGTTGACCAATTTCTCTAACTCGTGTGCGTTTTCCTAATGACCGAACGAAACACACATCTCGACTTTGCTTTGAAGATAACTACCGAAGGCTACCTTGCCGCGAAGATAAATTACGCCAAAATCCTATAAAATGTTTTGTTCCATCTATCCTTTTGATAACTTTAACGCACTTAATTTCAGTTGTAGATATCGACCGTAAAGCTTCTTTTTATGTTTATATTCGCTCGTTTCGACTGGTTGTGTATATTTGGTTTATGTATATCTCGAAAAGGCATCTGAGGCTCACATCATTGACTATCTTGGGAGTGAGTACGAATCTAATCCAGCTTTCTAAGTAAGTAACATTTCGTCAGATGTAAGTCACCAAGGGGAATTTGCTGGTTTTCATTGCTTTGACAATATAGAGCGTGTTTTTATATGATCCTTATCTCTGACAAAGTCGGATGTGAATTGGACATTGAACAAATGTAACAGGCTTTAATACTCTTTTGAGCTAATGTGTCTCTTGTCATTAAATATTGTATTTGAGGAGTGACTTGCTCTGCGGCTATACTGTTTTCTGTAGCACTTTAAGTGCAACGTCCGATTATGGTTGCGTGATTTCATTCTGCAGGATAGAACACGATTTTTCGTGACATCCTTATCAAATGTACTAAAATGGATTTTGGATTAACTTTCTGGAACAAGATACCTGAATATAATAAAGGGCGCAAGTTGTTGGACTATTAATCCCTACCCATTGAAAATGACCATGTGTAGAGTATAATCGACACGGACATTTTTTTTTATTTACTCACCACAAAAATATAATACAATATGTGTACAAAATGAAATTTGCCCATGTTATAGGCCGATGCACAAATGTATGGCAGCTTTGGAAGACAGGCAGCAGGGAGCGTGTTATACTGCAAATATCGAATAGAAACACTCCCAAATATACCCAGTTCCAAATATATATGTTTATAAGTGATATATTTTGATATCCGAAAATAATGTAGCTGATTTTTCTGAACAAATCTTTTAACATTCCTTGGAATTTTATTTCAAATAGCGACAACGCACGAATCAAGCGTAGTCTAGGTTAATTTGTCAAGATTTCCCCTAGTATGCAAGTCCCAAAGTTTGGCTTTCAATGAAATGTCGGCGGGAAGTGAAAATTCAATTCTGTTTTCTTTGAATTCGTGAAGAAATAGTTCTGGCACGTCTAATTTAACGAAAATCAAAATTCTAAAAACCAGAAAGCTAGAAATATGTCTTTTTAGCATGGACAGGGCAGATGATCCAACATTGGTCTATAATGTGAACTGACAAAAAGATCGAGTCAAACATTCTTCCTATATTGACGTTTGTTCTAATTTTATTTTATTTAATAATAATTTTGATTTGTGTGTGACATGAATGTCTGGGTCAAACGTCTAGAGAAGCCAGAACAGCCACGTGAGTGTAAATAAAGTCACGGCTTTGTCCGTGCCTTTGCAGACATGAGAGGACATTTCCCTATATTTACCAAATACATTGTTTAGATAAGTCTTGATCGATAAGCGCTTCATTGACTGAGTAAAGTTGACCATGATTATGACGTCATTTCAGTTAAAGCTGACGTCAAATAGTCGGATTTAGTACTACAGACCAAATTTACTTATTTCTTTTGCAAACTGTGAAAAGTTAGTTATATTCACCGAAATTATAACTACAAATTATAAAATAGATATCTAGAAATTGGAACATTTGAAGAACAAATATCTTTTTAAATAAAAAAAGGACACAAAAACAGTTTACATCAGTCATTTTAGTATAAAAATGAATGAAATGTTTTAAAGAATAATTTTTCTCAATACTTTTCCATTTTTATTGGTATTTTAAAGAATTATGAGCTGCCAAAATTCTCACTTTTTAAAATTCTGGGTGCCATGATGATAAAAGGACTTAAAGCTGAGCAAAAAAACTAATAGTTGAGGTTGAATTAAAGCAAATTCATAAATCTTTGGCGTGTACGAACCGAGACATCTTTCGAAAAGTAATCAAAATTTAAATAACCGATACGACAAATACGGATAGTATAGTTTTTTTTATTTTGAAAGTCAATGAAGCAAATTTTAAAATAAGTAATATAGTTTTCCAATGTTTAATGCATGCAATTTACGGAAGGATACTTTTAATAATATACAACTTCCACTCTGCTATCGTGTTGAAACATTCATATTATTTCGCGATTTCAGTATATGCTTAATGAAACCTTGGGGTGAAACAGTTTCCATTCCTTTATCTTTAAGACGGCTTCCAAGCAATTTTTGGCGGCGAAAAACTCAACTGACAAAAACTTCAATTAAAAAAATACTTAATCGTAGCAGCTACAAAATTTATAGATTTTGGAGAAACCCATTTAAGCAAATATATATCGATCTTTTTTTTACCAAAAAGTCACAACATTCCGTCATCATGCCATAGGTAAATACCATAGTAAAAGAGACAGCCGAAAGCAATACCAGATAAAAGGTCAGTTCCATTTAGGGGGACATCTTTGTTTAGCGGATCATTAAATGTGTCTGTACATTGTTTTAAGTTAGGTGACATTTCCATTTTGTTGCCTGTGTGAAGAATGTGATTTAGATCTAGTAGTCAACCAACACAATTAGATTGAGTTTTCCGAAAGGTTATGGCTGTGGAAAAGCTTAAAAGCCAATGTTGTTCTTTTAAAACAATCTTAGATTAAATTGATTGATGTTTTACGCCATACGATAATCTCATCTATGTGACGGTATTGCCAGGCTTAGTTGGGAAGGAAATCAGGATCTTTGTCATGAAAATCCAAACCATCCACATATCTAGTGAAGAACATTCTCAGAGAGTTTTCCAATTTGTGTTCGATAATTGATCTATCAGCTGTCCCTCTGTGGTGTCTCCCTTAATTAATTAATAAGGTTAAGAATGAAGAGAAAATAAAATAGCTTGTGAATGAGGTTTGTGTCGGCATTTATTGGTTACGGTAGGTGTCATATTCTGCGACTGAAGCTCAAGGGGGGTATTTCATAAACAGGTTTAGAAGGCTAAACTGACTTAGCCGACCAGAAAAGCACTGCTCTAACATTACTGCTTAGTCGACTATCTGACCGTAGTCGGCTATATGTGGTTTATGAAATACCCCCCAGGCGTCCCGGAAAATCGGTAGAAGATGTTTTGCCATTTTTCAATTAAGTGTCACCCCCAAATTAGCGACAACAGTGTTATATTCACTGTCTAACAAAACTAAAAAATTAAACGCATTTGTTAGTTTAACCCTCTATGAATCGTCACAAGACAAACTATGATATTTTCAATTGAAGTTTTTATGTAATCTCAGATGGCTATTTAAAGACAAACAATCGATGGAAGCAATAGATAGCTCTTGTTTTTTCTGGATTCGTTGTTGGGACTAGGCCCCTGAATAGACAGGTCTCATTGACAATAGCTATACGTCAACGTGGTCTAAAAATACGCCAACATGAAAAGAAATAAACGAAATCACCTGAACACATCTGGTTTATTAAATGGAAATCGAATTAGCACGGCCACTAGTCAAAGTTACCGTCGTTAAATTATATTATCCCTTCGGAATTATACGTCTGGAACCCCACATAATCTCAATACAGCGGGGCTGTCTATATTTTTACTGACAATGAAAAGTGAGACAAAATATCTCATTACAGATTTACATAGTTTCAAATAATTTTGCAGTCGAATTCCTCAGTTTCCTGAATAAACATGATATGTCTGATCCTAGGGACATTGTTTTATTTTCTCTTATTTCTATTTAGGGTTCATGCTACATTTGTTAACTAAATCAAACGTGACACCTGGACAAATCTACACGATTCTTTCTAATTGTAAAGTAAAACATGGATGAGAATCACAGAAAGGTGACGTTCTGGCAATTGTCTGTGTTAATCCCACACCTTTTCGGTTGAACGATTCAGTCCCGTTAAAGAGACTGTTTGTTTAGAGAGACAAAATATCTCATTACAGATTTTCTTACTTGCAAAGAATTTTGTAGTCGAATTCCATAAAGTTTCCTGTTCGAATCCCACTCAGACCAAAAATCTGAGTGCATGTTTCACTCGGTCGACGTATGTTGAAGAGTTCCCTGGTACTTGCCGACGATCGGGGGTGTACTCCGGGCAATTGGTCCGGTTCCCCCCCCCCCCCCCCCCCACAAAACCTGACACCGCCGCCATGCAAGTGAAATAATCTCGAGTGCGGCGAAAAACATCTACCAATCAAATTATGCTAAATAAACATGATATGGCTGATCCCAGGGACATTGTTTTATTTTCTCCTTTTGCTGTTTCTGGTTTATGCTACATTTGTTAACTAAATCGAACGTGACACCTGGACAAATCTACAAGATTCTTTCTAATTGTAAAGCAAAACATGGATAAGAATCACAGAAGGGTGACGTTCTGGCAATTCTCTGTGTCAATCCCACACCTTCTCGGTTAAACAATACAGTCCCCTTAAACATTGCCCCGCAATCTTGTTTTTCCAGTATCTTAGATAGAATGCTTAAAATCACTGACAGCGGTTTTTTCCTCTTTCGATTTAAAAGAAAGCTCTCGTTGAACACAGATGGGGACACACTGTATTAAAGTTCTTGTTCTTTGCGGTTGTTATTAAAAGGCCTTTTTGTTATTTTTCGTTTGTTAAACACGGTGTAATACAACCGAGAGGGCTGTTTGTTAACACATTTACGCCCGACGTAAGTCCAATCCAAGGCCTAACTACCACGACAACATATATCTTCAATATTACCTTAAGACCAGGCGCAAAGGTACGTCGGGTGTAAATATTTTGAGAAACAGCAACCAGGTATTAAGCCGGTAAAGGACTTTTGTATTTGGTTACATAAATGCGGATATCTATCATCAGTTCAGAAGTATGAAACCATACAAGGAACATGTTAGGCCACACAACATTTCGTCCAAACAACCATCTTCCAGTAAAGGGATAGGAGGCTCATTATAACCTTATTTCGTTTTATCCGAACTTTTTTACACATGGCTGTTCCGTGATCACGAGATAATAATAAATACATTCGGCGAACAAGATAGATAGTGGTGGAAATAGCAGAGCGTCGTGCCGATATACGTCCATGTTTGGTTGTTTCAATTCGTTTCTGAGGATTCTCGGCCTTTCACCGCCGGCTCCAACACCCCCAAGAAAACAGTGCTAATATCTCCAATAAATGTCAAGGTGTGATAAAACTCTATTCCGGTATGACTTGTCGCTGTACAAATTGCCATGGTAATGTAATAGACGTTTTCCCATGTCAATTAGGTTATCGATTAGTATCGAATCTCATCTTTAACCAGGTCAGAATTAGTTTTATACGTAACTTGGCTGACTGTGATTGATCGCTTACAGTAATACTTTTGTTAACTCCAGACTGACCTTAAATCAATTTCGAATCAGAGCGAGCGTGGCGCAGAATATGTTTAATTGATGTTTTACGCCACATTTAATATTATGTCATTTATATGACGGCGTTGCCAGGCTTAGAGGGGGAGGAACCGGGTTATTTGCCCATAGCAACTTAAGTGTAAGGTCTAAACTATAATTCGATCATGTTTGTTTGGATGCAACATTTGATGATTTCCTGATACTAAACCACTTGCGGTTAGTAAGCCGTACTCCCCTCTCCCTGGACGTAACGTAGGCATTATCGTTGTAGAATTATTTCTGGTTCATACACCAATCGGAATCCTTTTTAACTGCGTACTGTCACGCCTAGACTTAAATGCAAACTGGTTATAATGGCGTGAACGTATGTACATTATGTACTCACGGTCAGTTAATGGCGGGAAATGGAAACTAAATTATCGTAGAATTCGTGAAGCACTAGTTTTAGCACGTCAAATTTAACGACAGCCGAACGAAACCCAGAATTCCAAAACCAGAAAGCTAGAAATTTGTCTTTTTAGCATAGACAGGGCAGATGATCTAACATTGGCCGATAATGTGAACTGACAAGAAGATCGAGTCAAACATTCTTCCTACATTGACTTTTGTTCTACTTCGTCTGATTTCTTATATTTTAATCAATAATATTTGTTTTAGTTTGTCTGGTTTCTTTTTTATTTTATTTTACTTAATGATAATTTTAATTATTTTTGGTGTGACATGAATGTCTTGGTCAAACATCTAGAGAAGCCAGAAAAGCTGCTTGAGTGGAAATAAAGTCACAGCTTTGTCCGTGCCTTTGCAGACATGAGAGGACATTTCCCTATATTTACCAAATACATTGTTTAGATAAGTCTCGATCGATTTGCGCTTCATTGACTGAGTAAACCTGAGCATGATTATGACGTCATTTCAGTTAAAGCTGACGTCAAATTGTCGGGGTTTGTACTACAGACCAAATTCACTTATTTCCATTGAGTTATATTTACCGAGAACACAGATACAATCTAATAGAATAATATTTGATATCTAGAAATTGGAGCACTTAAAGAACAAATATCTTTTTAAATCAGAAAACGGCACTTTGAAGAAGGCTTCCAAGCATTCTTTGGTTGCGAAAAACTAAACTGACAAAAAGCTGTTTTGTTTTGACTGATTAAAACGGTGGGTAGTTTCCATGTTGTATTGTATTAAGATGGTGCAAACTTATGGATAATGAAACTTGTGGGGCAATATCAATTTTGATATTAATATTTAATGAGGCAATATCGTTATAACATTTACTGTGGTTGGTTAAATTTAGATCTTGCCTAAATGTTTAATTGATTAGAACATTCTTTCTCCCAATTGATTCTAGTTTTTTCCCTTTCTTCTGGCACGAAGGATAAGGGTTGGAAATATACAAAGATGTATTTTGCGCATGCGCTAGTTTTTGGGGAATGAGAATTTTTGAGTCAGTAGGAAAAAGAATGTTGGAAATAACAATAACAATTAAGCTAATACTTAATCGTAGCAGCTAAAAAAGTTATACATTTTGGAGAAACGCAGTCTTTATTTTACAAACAAAATCTGTCCCAACATTCCGTGATCATGCCATAGGTAAATATACCTTAGTGACAGAGAGAGCCGAAAGCAATAGCAGATAAAAGGTCAGTTCCATTTAGGAGAACATCTTTGTTTAGCGGATCATTAAATGTGTCTCTACAATGTTTTAAGTTAGGTGACATTTCCATTGTGTTGCCTGTGTGAAGAATGTGATTTAGATCTAGCAGTCAGCCAACACAATTGGATTGAGTCTTCCGAAAGGTTAAAGATGTGGAAAAGCTTTAAAGCCAATGTTGTTCTTTTAAAATAATCTTAAATTAATTTGATTGATGTTTTACGCCATACAAATATTTCAGCTATGTGACGGTGTTGGCCGGCTTAGTCTGGTAGGAAATCAGGTTCTTTGTCCGGAAAATCTCAAACCATCGCCGAAGGACGATCTACGAAAGAACTTTCTCACAGAGTTTCCAATTTGTGTTTCATTATTGATCTACCAGTTGATTTACTGTGATCCCTCACTTAATTAAATAGTAAGAAGATAAAAGAAAATAACTTGTGAATGATTTTTGTGATAATGCAATTTTGTAAAGTTTACTAAACCATTCATAATCAGACAATCGGCATTTATTGGTATCAATAGGCCATATTGCCATATTCTGGGACTGAAGCGCGGGCGTCACCCAAAATCGGTACAAGGTGTTTTGCTATTTTTCAATTAAGTGCTGTCCACAAAATAACTCGAACAGTGTTATATTCACTTTCTAAAAGAACCAAAAAATTAAACGCATTTTTTAGTTTAGCCTCTATGAATTGTCACAAGACAAACTGTTATATTTTCAATTGTAATGTAATGTAATGCTTTATTTTTTTAAAGAGGATTACAAACAGTCAGAGACTACTAAGTAGCTCTCCTCTATAACATAAAAGAAAATTAAAGTACTTAAGATATATTACCACATATTGGCTGACAAGCATTACATAATATAGTAATATAGCAAAAACTATTTATAGCACTTTTAAAGAAAACAGATAACTGTCAACATGGTGTCAAACATAAACTAAACTATACCAGTCTGTCAAAACGATGCCACAATAACCCACCTACATATACATGAGAAGCACCCACAACACAACAAATATTTTCAATTGAATTCATTATGTAATCTGGATGTAAGATGGATATTTAAAGACAAACAATCGATGGAAGTAATAGATAGTTCTTGTTTTTTTCTGGACTCATTGTTGGGACTAGGCCCCTGAATAGACAGATCTCATTTACAATAGCTATACGTCAATGTGGTCTAAAATACCCCAACATGAAAAGAAATAAACGAAATCACCTGAACACATCTGGTTTATTAAATGGAAATCGAATTAGCACAGCCACTAGTCAAAGTTACCGTCGTTAAATTATATCATCCCTTCTGAATTATACGTCTGAAATCCCACATAAGCTCAATACAGCGGGGCTGTCGATATTTTTACTGGCAAGGGAAACTGAAAAAAAATATCTCATTACAGATTTACATAGTTTTAGATAATTTTGCAGTCGAATTTCTCACATTTTCCTGAATAAACATGATATGTCTGATCATAAGGACATTGTTTTATTTTCTCTAATTGCTGTTTCTGGTTTATGCTACATTTGTTAACTAAATCACGTGACACCTGGACAAATCTACAAGATTCTTTCTAGTTGTAAAGTAAAACATGGATGAGAATAACAGAAGGGCGACGTTCTGGCAATTCTCTGTGTCAATCCCACCCCTTCTCGGTTAAACGATACAATGCCCTTAAACATTGCTCTACAATCTTGTTAGATTTTTCCAGTGTCTCAGAAAGAATGCTTAAAATCACGGACAGCGGTTTTTCCTTTTTTTAAAAGAAAGCTGTCGTTGAGCACAGATGGGGACACGCTGTATTAAAGTTCTTCTTATTTGCGGTTGCTATTAAAAGGCCTTTTTGATATTTTTCTTTTGTTAAACACGGTGTAATACAACCGAGAGGGCTGTTTGTTAACACATTTACGCCCGACGTAAGTCCAATCCAATAACTACCATGGCAACATATGTCTTCAATATTACCTTACGACCAGGCGCAAAGTTACGTCGGGTGTAAATATTTTGAACGGCGAACAAGATACATAGCGGTGGGAATACCAGAGCGTGGAATCGATATACGTCCATGTCTGGTTGTTTCAATTCATTTCTGAGGATTCTCGGTCTTTCACCGCCGGCTTCAACATCCCCTAGAATCCAGAGCTAATGTCTCCAATAAATGTCAAGGTGTGATAAAACTTTATTCCGGTATGACTTGTCGCTGTACAGATTTCCATGTTAATGTAATAGACGTTTTCCCATGTCAATCAGGTTATCGATTAGTATCGAATCTCATCTTTAACAGGTCAGAATTAGTTTTATACGCAACTTGGCTGGCTGTGGTTGATCGCTTACAGTAATACTTTTGCTAACTCCACACTGATCTTGAATCAGTTTCGAATCAGAGCGTGCGTGGCAAAGAATATGTTTAATTGATGCTTTACGCCACATTTAATATTATGTAATTTACATGACGGCGTTGCCAGGCTTAGAGGGGGGAGGAACCGGGTAAATATGCCCACAGGAACTTGAGTGTAAGGTCTAAACTATAATTCGATCATGTTTGTTTGGATGCAACCTTTGATGATTTCCTGATACTAAACCCTTTGTCGTTAGTAAGCCGTACTCCCCTCGCCCTGGACGTAACGTAAGCATTATCGTTGTAGAATTATTTCTGGTACATACACCAATCGGAATCCTTTTTACGCCTAGACTTAAATGCAAACTGGTTATAAGTTTATTATCACATGGCGTGAACGAATGTACATTATGTACTCATGGTCAGGTAATGGCGGGAAATGAAAATTAAATTATCGTTGAATTATTGAAACACTAGTTTTAGCCCGTTCAATTTATCGACAGGCGAACGAAACCCAGAATTCCAAAACCAGAAAGCTAGAAATTTGTCTTTTTAGCATAGACAGGGTAGATGATCCAACATTGGTTTATAATGTGAACTGACAAGAAGATCGAGTCAAACATTCTTTCTACATTGACGTTGGTTCTAATTTTTTTTTTAATAATAAGTTTGATTTTTGTGTGACATGAATGTCTGGTTCAAACTTCTAGAGAAGCCAGAAAAGCTGCTTGACTGGAAATAAAGACGCAGCTTTGTCCGTGCCTTTGCAGTCTTGATAGGACATTTCCCTATATTTACCAAATGCATTGTTTAGATAAGTCTTGATCGATAAGCGCTTCATTGACTGAGTAAACCTTATCATGATTATGACGTCATTTCAGATAAAGCTGACGTCACATAGTCGGGTTTAGTACTACAGACCAAATTCACTTATTTCCATTGCGTTATATTTGCCGAAAACACAGATACAATTTATAGAATAATATTTGAAATTGGAACACTTCAAGAACAAATATCTTTTTAAATCAGAAAACGGCACTTTGAAGACGGCTTCCAAGCATTCTTTGGTTTCGAAAAACTAAACTGACAAAAGCCCCAATTCATGGAATACTTAATCGTAGCAGCTACAATGTTTTATAAATTTTGGAGAAACGCAGTCTTTTTTATAAAAAAATCGGTCACAACATTCCGTCATCATACCATAGGTAAATGCGTAAGTCGAAGAGAGCCGAAAGCAATAGCAGATAAAATGTCAGTTCCATTTAGGGGGACATCTTTGTTTAGCGGATCATTAAATGTGTCTGTACAATGTTTTAAGTTAGGTGACATTTCCATTTTACTGCCTGTGTGAAGAATGTGATTTAGATCTAGCAGTCAACCAAAAAAATTAGATTGAGTCATCCGAAAGGTTATGGCTGTGGAAAAGCTTAAAAGCCAATGTTGTCCTTTTAAAACAATCTTTAATTAAATTGATTGATGTTTTACGCCATACGATAATCTCATCTATGTGACGGCGTTGCCAGGCTTAGTTGAGAAGGAAATCGGGATCTTTGTCGGGACAATTCAAGCCATCCACATAGGACGATCTAGTGAAGAACTTTCTCAGAGAGTTTTCCAATTTGTGTTTGATAATTGATCCACCAGTTGGTCCACTGTGGTCCCTCCCTTAAGTAATTAATAAGGTTAAGAATAAAAAGCACTGATTTTTGTATAAATGCAATTGCATAAGATTTTTCTGAAGCTCAGGCGTCCCCCAAAATCGGTACAAGGTGTTTTGCCATTTTTCAATTAAGTGTCACCCCCAAAATAGCGACAACAGTGTTATATTCACTTTCTAACAAAACCAAAAAAGAAACGCATTTGTTAGTTTAGCCCTCTATGAATTGTCACAAGACAAACTATGGTATTTTCAATTGAAATGTTTATGTAATCTCAGATGGCTATTTAAAGACAAACAATCGATGGAAGCAATAGTTATTTCTTGTGTTTTTCTGGACTCGTTGATGGGACTAGGTCCCTGAATAGACAGGTCTCATTTAAAATAGCTATACGTCAATGTGGTCTAAAAATAAGCCAACATGAAAAGAAATAAACGAAATCACCTGGACACATCTGGTTTATTAAATGGAAATCGAATTATCACGGCCACTAGTCAAAGTTACCGTCGTTAAATTATATCATCCCTTCTGAATTATACGTCTGAAATCCCACATAAGCTCAATACAGCGGGGCTGTCGATATTTTTACTGGCAAGGGAAAGTGAGACAAAATATCTCATTACAGATTTACATAGTTTCAGATAATTTTGCAGTCGAATTCCTCACATTGTCCTGAATAAACATGATATGTCTGATCCTAGGGAAATTGTTTTATTTTCTCTTATTGCTGTTTCTGGTTTATGCTACATTTGTTAACTAAATCGAACGTGACACCTGGACAAACCGACAAGATTCTTGCTAATTGTAAAGTAAAGCATGGATGAGAATCACAGATGGGTGACGTTCTGGCAATTCTCTATGTCAATCCCACAAGTTCTCGGTTAAACGATACAGTGCCCTTAAACATTGCCCCGCAATTACACAGGGCTGTTCTGTTTTAACGAGTAACTACAAAATACATTCAATGAACCAGATAAATAGAGGTGGGATAAATCAGAGTCGTACCGGTATAATACATACATGCCTGGTTGTTTCTGAGGATTCTCGGCCTTTCATCGCCTGATCCAACATTCCCTGGAATCCAGAGCTAATATCTTCAATAAATGTCAAAGTGCGATAAAACTCTATCCATGTATCACTTGTCGCTGTACAGACTTCCATGTTGATGTAATAGACGTTTTCCCATGTCAATCAGGTTATCGATAAGTGCCGAGTCTCATCTTTAACCCGGTCAGAAATAGTTTTATACGTAACTTGGCTGACTGTGCTTGATCGCGCACAGGAATACAGTTGTTAACTCAATACTGACCTTTAAATAGTTTCGAATCAGAGCGAGACTATGTTTGATTTATGTTTTACGCCACATTCAATTGTATTGTTTTTATATGGGGGCATTCTCAGGCTTAGTAGGAGAGGAACCAGGTTCTTTGCCCAGGGGAACTCGAGTTTAGGTCCAACCTGTGATTGGATCATGTTTGTCTGGGTACAACCATTGACGATTTCCTGATACTAACTAAATCATTTGTCACTTGTACACTGTACGCCTTAGACATAACGTAAGCATTATTGTTGTAGAGTTATTTCCGGTTCATCTGTTCTCGTCGGACCAGTGGGCTCCAAGATCTTAAGTTCCATCCCTACCAACCAGACGTTTATTTTTTTATTATTTAAAGTGAACACTGTAGGTAAAATACAATATACTTCATCTTAAAGACAATATTTACCTGGTCCCAAAACATGGTTTATTTATTTTTTATGACTAACCTACAAAAAGCTATGGTTAATTATTCTCAGATGTCTGGTGACTGAATGTCACTGAAACATGTGCACACCTGGTATGCTAACCTGCTTTTGGTGTATTTAGATCAAATAAACCAATCATATTCCCAGTTGTAAGGTGTGCATGTACATGTATGTTGTATTTTACCTTTATACCCAATCATAAGTTGCAATAAACTAAAATCCATGATATTTCATTAGGTTGACGACACACAGGAGTTTGAGATTGAGGGCAGTTGTGGGGAAATAATACAGACATGTCCGATTGCTGTAGCCTCTGATGAACACACCGGGGATTATCGACCTTTCACTGCCGAGTCAAGCATCTCCTAGAATACAGCGCTAATGTCTCAAATAAATGTCACCGTCTACTAAAACTCTATTCCGGAATCACTTGTCGCTGTACAGATTTCCATGTTAATCCAATATACAGTTTCCCATGTCAACCAGTTTCTAGATTAGTTTTTTTTTCTCGATAGAATTTTTCTCCAAGCCAGTGAGAACTCGTCTTATAAGAATTTGTGTTTGATTTCTGTTCCAGGAATACGTATGCCACCGCAAGAGCAATCTTAAATAGTTTCGTATCAGTGCAAGTTTTGTACAGACCATCGAGCAGATCGACAACACGATTGAATTCTCATTGGTTCAAGTGGCGTTGGCTGACAAAATTTGCACTTTTTTCATGACTTTTCATAACAGTAACAGGCTTGATTGAAATTTTACTTCGTACTAAATTATTTCACTTAAATGGCGGCGTTGCCAGGTTTAGCGTGGGAGGAATCTGGCTCATTGCCCGTAGGAAAACCCCCAACCTTCGGCCGGCAACTCTTCCACATACGGATATCTGGTGAAAGATCAAGGAAGACCTGTGTCGGACTGAGCGGCTATCACTCTAACCGACTGAGCCTCCGAGGCCCCCCGAGAGGTTTGGACATTCATCTAAGAACGAAATGATTAACGTTAGAATAAGGAAAGTTCATACAGTCTGTGGCCTATATCAATTGAAACAGTATTGGTTAAAGGATGTGGAATCTGTAGAGATACATAGGGATTATCGTCGATAACAACCTTCAAAGTACTTAAAACATTTCACGTCAATTACCACCAGTGACCCTCAAGCTAATAAAAACAGACAGAAGTATGTCCTTCCAGTGGCTTATCTGTGTAGGCATTTTTTCGTTTTAAGATGACGTGATGTTGCAGCAGCTATTTTTAGAGCAATAATGACGTATTTTTAACGCTCTCTAGTGTATGATGGTAGATTTACGTCCAAAAAACATGGCGACAAACTTGAAGTGGGAAGATTGTCTCGGAATATATAGGTCAGTATGCAACCGCACGCCATTGGCTAAATTGCATCACATGACTACTTTATAACGCATTAAAATTTTTATTCAACAATAATTGGATAAAACTAATGAAAATATGGTGGCGGCTTTGTGAATGGTCTATGGAGCTTATTCTCTATTGTATAAACTCCACCTTCAAATTTCAATTATTCGCTTACATGGGGATAAAACATACATTGGACAATTGTTTTGGACTAAATGAACTCTACTCGATTCTCGGCCTTTCACCGCCTGGTCCAACATGCCCTAGAATCCAGAGTTAATGTCTCCAATAAATGTCAAGGTGCGATAAAACTCTATTCCGGTATGACTTGTCGCTGTACAGATTTCCATGTTAATGTAATAGACGTTTTCCCATGTCAATCAGGTTATCGATTAGTATCGAATCTCATCTTTAACCAGGTCAGAATCAGTTTTATACGCATCTTGGCTGACTGTGATTGATCGCTTACAGTAATACTTTTGCTAACTCCAGACTGACCTTTTATCAGTTTCGAATCAGAGCGAGCGTGGCGCAGAATATGTTTTATTGATGTTTTACGCCACATTTAAAATTATGTCGTTGATATGACGGCGTTGCCAGGCTTAGAGGGGGAGGAACCGAATTATTTCCTATTAACTTGAGTGTAAGGTCTAAACTATGGATGCAACATTTGATGATTTCCTGATACTAAACCATTTGCCGTTAGTAAGCCGTACTCCCCTCGCCCTGGACGTAACGTAAGCATTATCGTTGTAGAATTATTGCTGGTTCATACACCAATCGGAATCCTTTTTAACTGCGTACTGTCACGCCTAGACTTAAATGCAAACTGGTTATAAGTTCATTATCACATGGCGTGAACGTATGTACACTATATACTCACGGTCAGTTAATGGCAGGAAATGAAAATTAAATTATCGTTGAATTCGTGAAGCACTAGTTTTAGCACGTCCAATTTAACGACAGCCGAACGAAACCCAGAATTCCAAAACCAGAAAGCTAGAAATTTGATCTAACATTGGTCGATGATGTGAACTGACAAGAAGATCGAGTCAAACATTCTTCCTACATTGACGTTTGTTCTAATTTTATTTTATTTAATAATAATTTTGATTGGTGTGTGACATGAATGTCTGGGTCAAACTTCTAGAGAAGCCAGAACAGCCACGTGAGTGTAAATAAAATCAGTGCTTGATCCATGTCTTTGCAGACATGAGAGGATATTTTCCTATATTTACCAAATACATTGTTTAGATAAGTCTTGATCGATTTACGCTTCAATGACTGAGTAAACTTGCCATGATTATGACGTCATTTCAGTTTAAGCTGACGTCAAATATTCGGGTTCTGTACTACAGACCAAATTCACTTATTTCCTTTGCAAACTGTGAAAAGTTATATTCACCGAAATCAAAAATACAAATTATAGAATAGATAACTTTTGAAGGACATTTAGAAGTAGAGCAACATAATAACATAAGATTGGTTTTCTGGGTTACTACTTCTGTGTTTATTATACACTGTATAATAAACACAGAAGTAGTAACCCAGAAAACCACTCTTATGTTATTATAGAATAGATATCTAGAAATTGGAACATTTGAAAAAACAAAAATCTTTTTAGATAAAAAAAGGACACAAAACAGTTTACATGCCATTTTAGTATAAAAATCAATGAAATGTTTTATAGAATAATTATTCTCAATACGTTTACCATTTTTATTAGTATTTTAAAGAATCATGAGCTGCCAAATTTCTCACTTTTTAAAATTCTGGGTGTCATGATGATGGAAGGGCTTAAAGCTGAGCGAAAAACTAAATGGTTGAGGTTGAATTAAAGAAAATTCATACAATCTTTGACGTGTACGAAAAGAGACATTTTTCGAAAAGTAATCAAAATTTAAATAACGGATACGACAAATACGGATAGTATAGTTTTTTATTTTTTAAAAGTCAATGACGCAAATTATAAAATAAGTAAAATACTTTTCCAATTTTTAATGCATGTAATTTAAGGAAGGGTACTTAATGAACAACTTCCACTCTGCTATCGTGTTGAAACATTCATATTATTTCGCCATTTCAGTATATGCTTAATGAAACCTTGAGGTGAAACGGTTTCCATTACTTTATCTTACGGCTTCCAAGCAATTTTTGGTGGCGAAACACTCAACTGACAAAAACCTCAATTCAAAAATACTTAATCGTAGCAGCTAAAAAATTAGAAATTTTCGAGTAACCCATTTAAGCAAATATATTTCGATTTTTATTTTACCAAAAAGTCACAACATTCCGTCATCATATCATAGGTAAATGCTTAAGTGAAAGAGAAAGCCGAACGCAATAGCAGATAAAAGGTCAGTTCCATTTGTGAAGAATGTGTGAAGAGTGTGATTTAGATCTAGCAGTCAGCCAACAAAATTAGATTGAGTCTTCCGAAAGGTTATGGCTGTGGAAAAGCTGAAAAGCCAATGTTCTTCTTTTAAAACAATCTTAAATTAAATTGATTGATGTTTTACTCCATACGATAATCTCATCTATGTGACGGTGTTGGCCGGCTTAGTTTGGGAGGAAATCAGGATCTTTGTCCGGAAAATCCAAACCATAAACATAGGACGATCTAAGGAAGAACTTTCTCTTTCTTAGAGAGTTTTCCAATTTGTGTTTGATTATTGATCTACCAGCTGATTTATGGTGATCCTCCACTTAATTAAATAATAAGGTTAAAAATGAAGAGAAAAGAAAATATCTTGTGAATGAGGTTTGTTTAATGCAATTTTGTGAGATTTACTAAACCATTCATAATCAGACAATCGGCATTTATTGGTTACGATAGGTGCCATATTCTGGGGCTGAAGCGCGGGCGTCACCCACAATCACTAGAAGATGTTTTGCCATTTTTTTAACAAAGTGTTATCCCAAAAATAACGAAAACAGTGTTCTATGCTTTTTCTAGAAGAACCAAAAAACGCATTTTTTAGATTAGCCTATATGAAATCTCACAAGACAAAATATGTTTTTTCAATTGAATTTTTTTATGTTATCTTAGATGGCTATTTATAGACAAACAATCGATGGAAGCAATAGTTAGTTCTTGTTTTTTTCTGGACTTGTTGGGACTAGACCCCTGAATAGACAGGTCTCATTTACAATAGCTACACGTCAATGTGGTCTAAAAATACGCCAACATGAAAAAAAATAAGCGAAATCACCTGAGCACATCTGGTTTATTAAATGGAAATCGAATCAGCACGGCCACTAGTCAAAGTTACCGTCGTTAAATTATATCATCCCTTCTGAATTATACGTCTGAAATCCCACATAAGCTCAATACAGCGGGGCTGTCGATATTTTTACTGGCAAGGAAAAGTGAGACAAAATATCTCATTACAGATTTACATAGTTTCAAATAATTTTGCAGTCGAATTACTAACATTTTCCTAAATAAACGTGATATGTCTGATCCTAGAGACATTGTTTTATTTTCTCCAATTGCTGTTTCTGGTTTATGCTACATTTGCTAACTAAATCGAACGTGACACCTGGACAAATCTACAAGCTTCTTTCTAATTGTAAAGTAAAACATGGATGAGAATCACATACGGGTGACGTTCTGGCAATTGTCTGTGTCAATCCCACACCTTCTCGGTTAAACGATACAGTGCCCTAAAACATTGCTCTACAATCTTGTTAGATTTTTCCAGTGTCTTAGATAGAATGCTTAAAATCACGATCAGCGGTTTTTCCTTTTTCGATTTAAAAGAAAGCTCTCGTTGAACACAGATGGGGACACGCTGTATTAAAGTTCTTCTTATTTATGGTTGCTATTAAAAGGCCTTTTTGTTAATTTTCTTTTGTTAAATACGGTGTAATACAACCGAGAGGGCTGTTTGTTAACACATTTACGCCAGACGTAAGTCCAATCCAAGGCCTATATAACTACCACGACAACAAATGTCTTCAATATTACCTTACGACCAGGCGCAAAGTTACGTCGGGTGTAAATATTTTGAGAAACAGCAACCCGGTATTAAGCCGGTAAAGGACTTTTGTTTTTGGTTACCTAAATGCGGATATCTATCATCAGTTCAGAAGTATGAAACCATACAAGGAACATGTTAGGCCACACAACGTTTCGTCCAAAGAACCATCTTCCAGTAGAGGGATAGGGGCTCATTATAACCTTATTTCGTTTAATCCGAACTTTTTCACACATGCCTGTTCCGTGTTCACGAGATAATAATAAATACATTCGGCGAACAAGATAGTGATTGGAATAGCAGAGCGTCGTACCGATATACGTCCATGTTTGGTTGTTTCAATTCGTTTCTGAGGATTCTCAGCCTTTCACCGCCGGCTTCAACATCCCCTAGAATCCAGAGCTAATAACTCCAATAAATGTCAAGGTGCGATAAAACTCTATTCCAGTATGACTGGTCGCTGTGCAGATTTCCATGGTAATGTAATAGATGTTTTCCCATGTCAATCAGGTTATCGATTAGTATTGAATCTCATCATTAACCAGGTCAGAATTAGTTTTATACGCAACTTGGCTGACTGTGATTGATCGCTTACAGTAATACTTTTGTTAACTCCAGACTGACCTTGAATCAGTTTCGAATCAGAGCGAGCGTGGCGCAGAATATGTTTAATTGATGTTTTACGCCACATTTAATATTATGTCATTTATATGACAGCGTTGCCAGGCTTAGATGGGGGAGGAGCCAGGTTATTTGCCCATAGCAACTGGAGTGTAAGGTCTAAACTATAATTCGATCATGTTTGTCTGGATGCAACATTTGATGATTTCCTGATACTAAACCATTTGTCGTTAGTAAGACGTACTCCCCTCGCCCTGGACGTAACGTAAGCATGATCGTTGTAGAATTATTTCTGGTTCATACACCAATCAGAATCCTTTTTAACTGCATACTGTCACGCCTAGACTTAAATGCAAACTTGTATAAGTTCATTATCACATGGCGTGAGCGTATGCACATTATGTACTCACGGTCACTTAATGGCGGGAAATGAAAATTAAATTATCGTTCAATTCGTGAAGCACTAGTTTTAGCGCGTCCAATTTAACGACAGCCGAACGAAACCCAGAATTCCAAGACCAGAAAGCTAGAAATTTGTCTTTTTAGCATAGACAGGACAGGTGATCTAACATTGGTCGATGATGGTGAACTGACAAGAAGATCGAGTCAAACATTCTTCCTACATTGACGTTTGTTCTAATTTTATTCTATTTAATAATAATTTTGATTTGTGTGTGACATGAATGTCTGGGTCAAACTTCTAGAGAAGCCAGAACAGCCGCGTGACTGTAAATAAAGTCACAGCTTTGTCCGTGCCTTTGCAGACATGAGAGGACATTTCCCTATATTTACCAAATACATTGTTTAGATAAGTCTTGATCGATTTGCGCTTTATTGACTGAGTAAACTTGCCATGATTATGACGTCATTTCAGTTAAAACTGACGTCAAATAGTCGGATTTAGTACTGCAGACCAAATTTACTTATTTCCATTTCAAACTGTGAAAAGTTATATTCACCGAAATCATAAATACAAATTATCAAATAGATATCTAGAAATTGGAACATTTGAAGAACAAATATCTTTTTAAATCCAAAAAAGGACACAAAAACAGTTTACATCAGTCCTTTTAGTATAAAAATCAATGAAATGTTTTAAAGAATAATTATTCTCAATACTTTTACATTTTTATTGGTATTTTAAAGAATCATGAGCTGCCAAAAATTCTCACTTTTCTAAAGGGCTTAAAGCTGAGCGAAAAACTAATGGTTGAGGTTGAATACGAACCGAAACATTTTCGAAAAGTAATAACAATTTAAATAACCGATACGACAAATACGGATAGTATAGTTTTTTTTTATTTTGAAAGTCAATGACGCAAATTTCAAAATAAATAATATACTTTTCCAATTTTTAATGCATGTAATTTAAGGAAGGATACTTTATAATGAACAACTTCCACTCTGCTATCGTGTTGAAACATTCATATTATTTCGCCATTTCAGTATATGCTTAATGAAACCTTGGGGTGAAACCGTATCCATTCCTTTATCTTTAAGACGGCTTCCAAGCAATTTTTGGTGGCGAAAAACTCAACTGACAAAACCTTCAATTGAAAAATACTTAATCGCAGCAGCTAAAAAAAATATAGATTTTGGAGAAACCCATTTAAGCAAATATATATATCGATCTTTATTTTACCAAAAAGTCACAACATTGCGTCATCATACCATAGGTAAACACTTTAGTGAAAGAGAGAGCCGAAAGCAATAGCAGATAAAAGGTCAGTTCCATTTAGGGGGACATCTTTGTTTAGCGGATCATTAAATCCGTGTCTGTACAATGTTTTAAGTTAGGTGACATTTCCCTTTTGTTGCCTGTGTGAAGAATGTGATTTAGATCTAGCAGTCAGCCAACACGATTAGATTGAGTCTTCCGAAAGGTTAAAGCTGTGGAAAAGCTTAAAAGCCAATGTTGTTCTTTTAAAGCAATCTTTAATTAAATTGAAGTTTTACGCCATACAAATATTTCATCAATGTGACGGTGTTGGCCGGCTTAGTTTGGGAGGAAATCAGGTTCTTTGTCCGGAAAAAACCAAGCCATCACCGAAGGACGACCTACGAAAGAACTTTCTCAGAGAGTTTCCAATTTGTGTTCGATAATTGATCTACCAGTTGATCCACTGTGGTCCCTCCCTTGATTAATTAATAAGGTTAAGAATGAAGAGAAAAGAAAATAGCATGTGAATGAAGTTTGTGTTAAGGCAATTTTGTAAGATTTACTAAACCATTGATAATTAGACAATCTGCATTAATTGGTATCAATGGGTGCCATATTCTGGAACTGAAGCGCGGGCGTCACCCCAAATCGGTACAAGGTGTTTTGCAATTTTTCAATTAAGTGCTGCCCACAAAACCACGGGAACAGTGTTGTTTTCACTTTCGAAAAGAACCCCAAAAACTAAAAGCATTTGTTAGTTTAGCCTCTATGAATTGTCACAAGACAAACTATGATATTTTCAATTGAATTTTATTATGTAATCTTAGATGGCTATTTAAAGACAAACAATCGATGGAAGCAATAGTTAGTTCTTGTTTTTTTTGGACTCGTTGTTGGGACTAGGCCCCTGAATAGACAGGTCTCATTTACAATAGCTATACGTCAATGTGGTCTAAAACTACGCTAACATGAAAAGAAATAATCGAAATCACCTGAACACATCTGGTTTATTAAATGGAAACCGAATTAGCACGGCCACTAGTCAAAGTTACCGTCATTAAATTATATCATCCCTTCTGAATTATACGTCTGAAATCCCACATAAGGTCAATGCAGCGGGGCTGTCGATATTTTTACTGGCAAGAAAAAGTGAGACAAAATATCTCATTACAGATTTACATAGTTTCAGATAATTTTGCAATCGAATTACTAACATTTTCCTGAATAAACATGATATGTCTGATCCTAGGGACAGTGTTTTATTTTCTCTAATTGCTTTTTCTGGTTCATGCTACATTTGTTTACTAAGTCAAACGTGACACCTGAACAAATCTACAAGATTCTTTCTAATTGTAAAGTAAAACATGGATGAGAATCACAGAAGGGTGAAGGGTGAAGGGTGAAGTTCTGGCAGTTATCTTTGTCAATCCTACCCCTTCTCGGTTAAACGATACAGTGCCCTTAAACAATGCCCCGCAATCACACAGACCTGTTCCGTGTTAACGAGTAACTACTAAATATATACATTCAATGAACCAGATAAATAGAGGTGGGAAAACTCAGAGTCGTACCTGTATAATACATACATGCCTGGTTGTTTCTGAGGATTCTCGGCCTTTCACCGCCTGGTCCAACATTCCCTGGCATCCAGAGCTAATATCTCCAATAAATGTCAAGGTGTGATAAAACTCTATTCCGGTATGACTTGTCGCTGTACAGATTTCCATGTTAATGTAATAGAAGTTTTCCCATGTCAATCAGGTCATCGATTAGTATCGAATCTCATCTTTAACCCGGTCAGAACTAGTTTTATACGTAACTTGGCTGACTGTGATTGATCGGTTACAGGAATACATCTGTTAACTCACTACCGACCTTTAAATAGTTTCGAATCAGAGAGAGACTATATATGTTTGATTTATGTTTTACGCCACATTCAATTGTATTGAATTGTATTTTGTATTTATATGGTGGCATTGCCAGGCTTAGTAGGAGAGGAACCAGGTTCTTTACCCAGAGGAACTCGAGTTTATGGTCCAACCTGTGTTTGGATCATGTTTGTCTGGGTACAACCTTTAACGATTTCCTGATATTAACTAAATCATTTGTCGTTTGTACGTTGTACGCCTTGGACATAACGTAAGCATTATTGTTGTCGAGTTATCTACGGTTCATCTGCTCTCGTCGGACCAGTGGGCTCCAAGATCTCAAGTTCCATCCCTACCAACCAGACGTTGATTTGTTTATTATTTAAACCTCCAAGTACAAAAAAGTAATACGAGCAGACCAATATTCTGTCAGTTTATTACCAGGTATTTTCTGACGCGTCCATTCGTAATTTTGCAAAATTCATGTCGCATATTTCGATGTTCAAGATTGCTACGTTTGTGCGATAATGTTTCTCATGAAAAGATAACGAATTGTAACCCATATTTTGAACGAATAACTATATTTACAAGCAGTTTCGAATCATTTCGATTTTGTAATGCACACACTTGGGGGTGTAACACTTTGTTTGCTTTTTTTTTACATGAACCTAATTGTCTCTTATTGTCTCAAATACTAATCGTCAAATATACTTTTTTATTTTGTACCATGGTTGCGGCATTTGTCTTTTGATGAACATTCCTCCACAAATCCGATACCCAATGGACTTGATTGATCTTTATCTCTAACCACAAAAAAAAAAAAAACACGACGAACAACATGATTAATGCAGAAATATTCACAATTTTTAGTGATTTGGTTCATATAAATGAACAGCTCGCCAGTTTTCCGCTTCCTCCAATGTCTACAGTACAGTTTTTACCTTATCTCATTTAATAACTTTTTACATTTGAATTTGTGTTCTGATAACCCACACTTGATTGTGTCACCAGTTTCAAAAGCCTTCTTATGTTCGTTTAATCTAAGAAATAATGGCCTACCTGTTTTTCCAATATCATTTACCGCACATTCGCATGACAAATTATAAATGCTATACTTTTTACAACAATGAGGCTCTTTATCTTTAACATTAGTTGATAAATTGCCAATATTTATATTAAATGAGAAAATAACTGAAGATGCGTCTTATGTTTTCACTTAGTACCGGGTAATAAGTTATTGTGATGTTTCCTGACTTTGTTGTCTTGTCTTCCTGACTTTGTTTTGCTATCAATTAAGATCTGTTTAAAACTCTCTTTCAACGTGGGTTCCATTCTAATGAGAAATAATTAAGGCATCACAAGGAAGTAAATTTTTGTGAACTACACGACCTTAGGACACGTGTGCACGCCTTAAACCTTTATACCCAATCATTAGTTGTAATAAACTAAAATCCATGATATTTCATTAGGTTGACGACACAGGAGTTTGAGATTGAGGGCAGTTGTGGGGAAATAATACATGTCCGATTGTTGTAGCCTCTGATGAACACACCGGGGATTATCGACCTTTCACTGCCGAGTCCAGCATCCCCTAGAATACAGAGCTAATGTCTCAAATAAATGTCACCGTCTACTAAAACTCTATTCCGGAATCACTTGTCGCTGTACAGATTTCCATGTTAATCCAATATACAGTTTCCCATGTCAACCAGTTTCTAGATTAGTTTTTTTTCTCGATAGAGTTTTTTTCTTCAAGCCAGTGAGAACTTGTCTTATATGAATCTGTGTTTTATTTCTCTTCCAGGAATACGTATGCCATCGCAAGATTGATCTTAAATAGTTTCGTATCAGCACCAATTTTGTACAGACCATCGAACAGATCGATAATACGATTGAATTCTCATTGGTTCAAGCGGGGGAGGAAACTGGGCTCATTGCCCGTAGCTAAACCCCCAACCTTCGGGAACTCTTCCACATACGGATATCGGGTGAAAGATCAAGGAAGACCTGTGTCGGACTGAGCGGCTATCACTCTAACCGACTGAGCCTCCGAGGCCCCCTAGAGGTTTGGACATTCATCAAGAACGAAATGATTAACGTTAGAATAAGGAAAGTTCATACAGTCTGTGGCCTATATCAATTGAAACAGTATTGGTTAAAGGATGTGAAATTTCTAGAAATACATAGGGGTTATCGTCGATAACAACCTTCAAAGTACTTAAAACATTTAACGTCAATTACCGTCAGTGACCCTCAAGCTAATAAAATCAGACAGAAGTATGTCTTTTCAGTGGATTATCTGTGGTCATTTTTTTTCCATTTTAAGATGACGTAATGTTGCAGCAGCTATTTTTAGATCAATAATGACGTATTTTTAACGCTCTCTAGTATATGATGGTAGATTTAGCTAAAAAAAACATGGCGACAAACTTGAAGTGGGAAGATTGTCTCGGAATATATAGGTCAGTATGCAACCGCGCGCCAATGGCTAAATTACATCACATGACTACTCTATAACGCATTTAAATTTTTATTCAACAATAATTGGATAAAACTAATGAAAAAATGGTAGCGGCCTTGTGAATGGCCTATGGAGCTTATTCTCTATTGTAACGCCACCTTCAAATTTCAATTATTCGCTTACATGGGGATAAAACATACATTGGGCAGTTGTTTTGGACTAAATGAACTCTCTCTTTCCATCTAAACTAGTCTAAAGCTTAGATTTTCTAAGTAAAGTAAGTCGATTATCAAATGGTGTGAACTTTAATACTAATTTTCAGTCATCGGCCTTAGGGGGTCCGCTCAATAGTCCTCGTCTCATTGATCCCCCGTCTCAATAGTGCCCCGTCTCATTGGTCTCTCAATAGTCCCCCGTCTCATTGGTTCCCCATCCCATTGGTCCCCCGTCTCATTAGTTTCTCAATGGTCCCCCGTTTCTAACTTTCATGATGTGTGCCACGATCCAAAGCGTAGTTCGGCAAGGAACTTTTCTCACAGCGGAGCGATCTTGGTGAGCTATTATCTAGGATTTGTACTGGTTTTGTTCCCTCTTGTCCAGTCGAATTTCCTTAAACAAATGGTTATCAAAAGCCTACAATAACGAACACATCACACAAAATAATTGCTCACCGTGGGCATACTGTTTTAGTACGGCTGTCATGTATAGTCACATGACAGTTTCAGCAACTATCGTAAACCTTAGGCATACAGTCACATGCGGATGTTGGGCCCACGTTGTGGCTGCTATTTTGTTGTAACATTTTAATTAGAAATCCCTGTATGGTATAGCAGACTCAAACTACTTCGGTTTAGGCTAATTTGACTACAGCGGCGCCGGAAGGAAATTTAAAGTGAGAGGCCCGACTATTACAACCAACATAGGAGAGGGCCCAGGGGCCGACTATAGGCCCCGGAAGCTCCGATGCTTCTAGACAAGCCCTTTGTGGTATATTCGGAAAACTCCGGATTGGGGATCTAACGCTCTCGGCTACATTCGTGGCAAACTCTTCCTTCAAACCATGTCAATCTTTTCTTACCTCTAGCTGCGCAAGAGCTCAGGATTCGTTCTGGCGCCCATAGCAGACACTGACCTATATAAACGACTGGATGGCTCATTGGCTGGCTGGACTGAGGCCACCGGAAGTAAACATCTTTGGGAGTAGCAGGATGGCGGCGACATGGCTTAATCCAATGAGCATTAGCTGCCTTTCGAATGGGTGGAGTTTATAAAGCGTGGTCGCTGACCTATATAAATTACTGGATGGCTCATTCGCTGGCTGGAATTGGCCGAGATTTTTTCTCGCCCAGCAATTCTACAAAACGGGGTGCCCCAGGGAAGTGTTATTTCGCCCACATTATTTAATATTTCCATAATGACCTACCAAATGCTTTATCCCCAAAACTTAAATGCACTCTTTTCGCAGACGATCTGGCAATTTGGTTTTCTTCAAGGAATTTAAAATTTTGTACTAAGCAGATTCAACAAGGATTGGCTAACATTTTGACCTGGAGTAAAAAATGGGGATTTAAGTTCTCTAAAATGAAAACAGAATCTGTTATCTTTACCAAAAGAAAAAATTATGGATATTTTTATCTCTCTAGATAACTCACAAAAATCATTTAAATATCTTGGCATGGTTTTAGATAGACGTCTTACCTGGTCTGAACATATTGACTCTGTCATTTTAAAATGTCGGAAGGCTCTCAATCTTATGTGATGTATTTCTGGTCGATCTTGGGGAGCCGACAGAGAGTGTTTAATTTTGTTGTATCGAGCCTTAATTAGATCCAGGCTTGACTACAGACGTGAGGCTTACGACTCAGCGAGTGCAAGTATAAAGACCAAGCTTGATTCCATTCAGTGCGCAGCATTAATGATTTGTACCGGAGGCATGAAATCCACACCACTCAGCGTCATGCAAGTTTTCTGTCGTGAATATCCATTATATATACGTAGACGCATGTGTTAAAGAATAGATTAAGATTAAATGCATCAATTAATAACTCTACAGCCGATATATTTCGCCCATCATTTTATGAACAACTATTTATATTAACTTCAAAAGCACAATTGCCTTTTTACATGCGTTCTAATCAGATTTTTTTTTAAATAGATGACCTGAATATCCAAACTAATTTTGTACCACAGTTCCCTCCCTGGAAATTAAATCCACCTTTTATTTCTGTAGAGCTACATCACAGGGTGTTCAAACAAGATCTATCTAACATAGCATTATTTTGCTGCACCGAATATATAGCCTCTAACTGGGAAAATTATTTGCATATTTTTAATGATGCATCGAAATGTCCAGAAACAAATAAAGTTTCTGCTGCGTACTATATCCCTAGTATAAAACATGAAAAATATTTTAGACTTTCCGATTCAGTGTCTATATTTACCGCAGAGTTATCTGCCCTACTTTTGGCCCTAATTTTTTTACTTGATTTTATGCCTTCAAGAGCTGTCATATTTACCGATTCCTTAAGCTCGCTTAAAGCTATAGTCAACTACAGCTGGAGAAAGCCTTCACCTATAATCTATGAAATATTACATTTATGTTCTTCTTTAAATTTCCATGGCTATTCGGTGGCTTTTGAATGGTTTTCTGCCCACATAGGTATCCTTGGTAATGAGAAAGCAGATTCACTCGCTAAACTTGGGATTAAATTACCAGAAATATCACATAATATACAGTTGTCAAGTGAAGAACTATTCTGTTCACTTAAATATAAGTTTACACAAATGTGGCAAGAATCATGGGATAAAAACCCTACTGGAAGATTCTTTTATTCATTCTACCACTCCGTTACTGATGACTATGATATATCTCTAAATTGCTGACAAGATGAAATTCAGTTTTTCCGACTTTTATCTGGGCACTTAAATACAAATCAGTATTCATGCAAAATCAGCCTCCATAATTCTGGCCTTTGTGAAGAATGTTTTGAAAAAGACAATATAAATCATTTGCTGTTTCATTGCAGACGTCATGTGAAGGCTCGAGAGCATTTATTAACAGGTTTAGTAATACTAAGCATTAATAACCCAACAGTGAACCCGCTTTAAAGACCTACTAAGTATAAGAAAAAAGTATCGCAACTGGTAGCTAATGTCCTTTCGCGGTGCTATAGATTTTAAGATTTATTGAAAAACATAATTGATGTTATATATTTTGCCATTAATATTAGCTGACTAATTAGATGAATAAGCTAAATGGGATATAGAGGTGGCGTGCATCATCCAGTACGGATGGGAAAACGCCAGTGCAAATAAATACCACCACCACCACCACCACTCATTCGCTGGATTGAGGTCACCGGAAGCATACATCTTTAGGAGTAGCAAAATGGCGGCGACATGGCTTCATCCAATTAGTGCTAGCTGCCTTTCAATGAGCCATTCAGTCATTTATATAGGTCAATGATAGCAGAAGGCTGTGAATATTTTGCTTTTGATTTGCTCTCTTACAGTAAAGGATAAATATGTGTTACTTTCTTCCACATTCTTATAAAAGGTCACTCTTTCCAGTAGCATAAATTTTTTTTTTTACATTTCCTTTTCCTTTAACCTATGAAATGGGGACTATCGAGACGGGGGACCAATGAGACGGGTGCCCAATGAGACGGGGGACTATTGAGACGGGGCACCAATGCGACGGGGTACCAATGAGACGGGGGACTATTGAGACGAGGGACCAATGAGACGGGATACCAATGAGACATGCTTCCGGCGACATGCTTCCGGCTTTAGCATCAGTGTCACGATTGGGAGATGGTTACCTATTCTTATCTCCTTATCGCACATAAGAGCCCAAGGAGTAGTCGTCTATTTCCACCAAGCATCTTGTAAGAGCTGCAGATCTCTGTTTATCAATATACTTTGACTTATTTTAATACAGTTATTGGTAAACACATCAAGGTAACGAGTCATGTATGAACCAATAATGAAGCATTTAATGAAGCAATAATGAACCGATATATTAAGAATAGCATGTGTTCAGCGACCAGTTGAAACGTTAATTTATACGTTACGGGTGGGTTGAATTTGTCATTAGACCTATTGTGTTATGGAGGTTGTTGGTCGTCAGAGGCGAGTCACCTTTTAGATAACCGTAAATCACACAGATGTATGCTTTCCAGGAACTATATACTTTTTATGTTGAATGCTAAAGTTCACTGTGCATTGCAATAAACTATTAACAAGCAATGGACTTCTCATATCTCTATTATCACTTCACAAAAAGTACAGGCCTCAACAAATTATATTAAGTTTATGACAGAAGTTACTGCAAGGATTTGTTGCGAAAGCCATCAATATTTCTGAACTACTGGAGTTACGCCCCTTATTTTAATAACCGTCCTTTTTTGGGATAGTTTGTTAATATATAGGAAATATTTAGAGTGGCATGAACTGCCAAAATTCACACTTTTTTCGTAATTTCTGATCGTGACAACAGTAAGAGGCTTTGAAGCCAAAGTTAGTTCAAAACAATACTTTATCGTACATTCTCGAGACTAGAAGCACTTAAAAGCTTCTGAATTACACGTCTTGAGAAAAAAGCCAATATTTTCAACAGTCCGTTTTAACGTCAAAATATCCACATTTTGGCAGCTCATGCCACTTTAAGGATAAATGCCAAGTTCTCTCTGGACCCATTGCGCTTTGCAACGAAAGCACGTATTTTATCTTAAAGATAGAAGCCGTCGAAAGACACGGCATGGGAATGTGGTTATTTATATGAAAGAGTTTTTATGGTGAAGCTACACGACAGTATTAGGGAAATAATTCCGCCATGTCCGGTTGTTTTAAGTCGTTTCACATCTGAAATTGTCGGCCTTTCACGGAATCCAGAGCTTATGTCTCGAAAAAAGGTCAACGTCTAATAAAACTCTATTCTGGTATCATTGTTCTCTGTAGAGATTTCCATATTTATGCAAAACATGCTTTCCCATGTCAAACGGTATCGGTTAGTTTTGTTCTAGTCTCATCTTTAACCCAAACCTTGGTTAATAGTCTCAATGACTTTAATAACGATGTAAGAACTACAACGAAACGTCGTCACCCAATAAACCAAGAAGTTGTTATACATAACAAATTCTTCACCTTACTGTAACTTCTAGATGCCATTGAAAGATTTGACTTGGTTAACTGTGTCTGATCGCTTCTTTGCCAATGTGAGATCGATATTAAAGGGGGAGATAACATAAAATCACTTTAGGGTTCAGAAGAAGCGCACTAACTTTCCTTTCCAACGATACCAAACATATATTTTTGCGAATTTTTTACCCCTAACAGTGAAGTTAATAAAATTCCACAATAAGGAAAACAAATTGGTCAACTTTCAAAATCTCCCATTTAAGCCTAGGTTAAATTCATCCTCTTCAAGGCCTTCGTAATTCACCAATATGGCCGTCTGACCATTTTTTTGCTAGTCACATTTTCCTCAAAGCTTCTTTTGTAATTCAAGTTTCGTGAAACTGAAAGCAATTTGCTGGACATAAGAATACTTTGAAGAGAGTAAAATTAACCTGGGTTTTATTGGGAGATTTGACCAATTTGTTTTGTGTGTTTAACATAATACGGTATTTTATAAACTGCATCATGTCCCATGAAAAAATCGCAAAAATATGTGTTTGGTACCGTTGGAAACGGAAAACAAGCGCGCTTGTTTTGAACCATAAAGTATGTTTTTGTTTTCTTTGTTCTATGTGTCCATTTAGAATTATTTCCAGTGTGTTATCACAACAAGCGGATTCACTTTTGTCTCCTTACTCCCCCAGCAAAACCTTAATATAAGCTGGTTGTAATTTAATTACCACATGGCGTGAATTTATGTGCCTTGTGTGTTAATGGTCAGTCAATGATTTTAGCGTCCGTATCACCATGCACATATATATGAATTCATTGTAGTATGATCTTTACTTGTAATACCGACACGAGGAATTATATCCCAGGCTTGCACGTTCGATTCACAAAATGATTACGCACTCCTTTGATCCATTGATTTGTGAACAAGTACATTAGCCAATGGAGGATCCGGTTTAACCCCATCGTTCTTTTTAAATAAACGTAAAGTCTTCTTTTAAAGTGACATTGCCTGGCGAATTTAGGAAAACAATTGATGCAACAGAATTAAATATTTGTTCGTCAGTTTAATAAAAAAATAGTAAGTTTCAGTTTTTCGCTGATATCAATCTTGGAGATGTACTTAACGGCAGTTCTTTATAAGCAACAAATCGCTTAAAATGAAACCATACATTCTGGCTATTCGCATTTTGACCGTTATTAACACACTGTTTGGGTTTGCACGGCTTTACCGATATTTTTCATTCCGACGCAGGGGCCTCAATGGCTGAGTAGGTAGAGCGTTGGACGCTCAATCCGAACAGCCTTCCACCAATGAATCGCGGGTTCGAATCCCACTCAGTCCGAAAAAATTGGAGAATTTTCTGACTGGGTTTTCACACGAACGACTATGGGATAGTTGCCAGTTACCACCGGAAGATCGTGGGTTTCCTCCGGGCATAGAGCTTCCACAATAAAACTGGCAACGCCGCCATATAAGTGAAATAATCTTGAGCGCGGCGTAAAACACCAAACAATCAATCGATCATTCCAACGTCGATCCTTCAGTTGTTCATCGTATCTTAATTTATGAACAATTGAATGAATTTTGGTGAATCCTGCCACTATAAGGGAGATTTATTAAGAGTGGGTGAAGGTAACAAATAAAATATTGATCTATTTGTAACATGGAAATGAAGAAGCAGCATTGTGTGGTCATTAAAGTAGTCTTATTGGCATTAGTTGTCTCCGGCTAAACACAGCGTCTTACAAGAGCATACACTTGTTTTTTTTAAGATGAAAGCCGGTAAAGGGCATTCGAATACTTTTATCTAAACGGGGATATCTGTAACTAGATCTGTGGAGTGAAATCATACTAGATGCCCTGTTAGCACATTTATTACAACACAAATTGCAATAAATTGAATCATTGGATGTACAGGGAATGCCAATTGTATTTTGTCTCTAGATTCACCTATTTCTCTGTGCGCAAAACATGACACACCTACTTCCATTTCCAGATGGAGGGCCTCGGTGGCTTAGCCGGTTAGAGTGGTAGTCCCTTAGTTCGATACAGGCCTCCCATCGATGCTATATGGGTTCAAATCCCACTCAGACCAAATACAAATTTAAAAATTGCTGAGTAGATTATTTACTCGATCGCAGTATGTGGAAGAGGTGCCAGGTACTCGCCGAAAGTCGGGGGTTTCTTCCGGACAAAGAGCCCGGTTTCCTCCTCCACAGAATCTGTCAACGCCGCCATATAAGTGATATAATCTTGAGAGCGGCGTAAAACGTCAACCAATCAACCATTCCCAGTTAATGCAGTATAAGCATTCTATGTCATCATCCATTATGTAAAGACCAATTGAGTGATTGCACAAGGGCTTCCAATTAGGTCCTGTCTGGTTGTGAACTAAACACACCACTTGTCTTGATCATTATTTTTGTTCAGAAGGTGTTAATTTGGAAGATAGTGTATCTGACAATCTTCATCCAAATGCCAATATTTAATCGAAGAAAAGGGAAATAAACACAGCTAGTTTATGAAATTATATTTTATTGAAGCTTTTCAACACAGCCCTATATTTCCAAGAGGTAATGAGAGTAGCATGTTATTTGTCAGTTACTTTCAATTGACATGAAGAAGACTATAGTAGGGGAATTCAAGGATATAAACATAACAAACATGTGTTGCATCATCGAAATGAATACCATCGGTACATTAAAATATCAAAATTATCCGAAACTGCTCTAAGCAATCTGGAACTTCAAAGGTTGCAACGTGAATTTTGAAAATAAAAAGGCGGTATCTTCTTATGATCACTATCGCCTATAAAAATCGTGTTCTGACAGCCATATCCACTGCAACAACAAATGCCAAGTAAACGAATGACCGAAACAGTAAACTGACAGTTTGTTGGCGTGCATAGACCAGGACGTTTCATCAAAGACATTGCAACAAGAATCCCACCAATAAGTCGCGGGTTCGACTCCCACTCAGTCCAAAAAATTGGAAAGGTTTCTGACTGGGTTTTCATTCGAACGACCTATGTGGGATAGTTGCCAGTTACCACCGGTAGGTCGTGGGTTTCCTCCGGGCATAGAGCCCAGTCCCCCCCCCCCACCACAATAAAACTGGCGACATCGCCATATAAGTGAAATAATCTTGAGCGCGGCATAAAACACCAAACAATCAATCAATTGAAACAAGAATCGGACATCACCTTTCCTCAGTAAGCCGTTTGGTTCGAAGAAATGAACAAACGATTCAGTAACTGCAGACCTTCAGGCACACTACGCAAGACCTGGGATAGAGATGACAGAATTTTGCTGAGGCCAATAAGGCGTCATTCATTTGCTTCCAGTTTCACCTTGAAAGGTTTCTGGTTTCGTTATGGTCCACTCAGATGCCAAGCGGTTAAAATCGTCTAAGGGCTGCGGGGTTGATGGTCCGAAGATCAATCCGGCATCCTTACAGACAATTGCAAAAGACTACGTCAGGATTGGTGTAGAGTGTAGACAAAGACAGGAATGAATATTGGAGACTGATCCGACGAGAGCAGATTCCTTCTATATACTGTTGGTTTGCAGAAGAAGAGTTTGGAGGCCTACTGGTACAGCGTATGCCACAAGAAGTGTCACGTCAACTGTATCATATAGCGGCGAATCTGTGATTGTTAGGGAATGTTTCTCATTTGATTGCAAACTGGATTTGATAACCATACAAGGCAATCCGAAAGGGTCTCCTACAACCAGGTGAAACACGATCCAGTCGTTCTATGTTTATCTATTAGCTCGTTTGGACCCAGTTTATCCAGAACAAGAATACCGAGAGCATACCATGGGTATCAATGAGTCACGGTCTGAATCCCCTTTAACATCTGTGGGACAATGAGGCACAGTAGAACAATGTCGACCTCTTATGAGGGGTATGAGAAATTAAGGGGTTATGATTGAAGTTGGAATCCTGAGCTAATGTCTTTAATCAATATAAATGCCTTACTTGTCCCTGTATACATTTCCATGTCTCAGGTTCACGATTAGTTTTTATCAAGTTTCATCTTTAAAGTGGCATGAGCTGCCAGAATGTTGATATTTTGACGTTGAAGCAGAATGTTGAAATTATTTTCTATTTTTCTCAAGACATACAATTCAGAAGTTTTTTTAGAGCTTCTAGTCTCGAGAATGTACGATAAAGTAGTGTTTTGAACTAACTATGGCTTAGAATGAATGAATGGTCGTCCGGTTATTTAAATTTTGTTTACTTTTCGAACACATTTTCGGTTCGTACAGAACACATACTGTATGGATTTTCCTCATTCCACCGCCAATCATTTAGTATTTCGATGCTCTTCAAAGCCTCTTACTGTCGTGACGATCAGAAATTATGAAAAGAAGTGTGAATTTTGGCAGCTCATGCCACTTTAAGCCAGTTAAATTAAGTTATATGCAGCTAGGCTAACTTTGCTTGATTGCTTTCATGAGTATTTTTGCCAACGTGAGACTGATCTTAGTCTATGTTAGTACGAGATGGCGCTTTCCACACGCTCTTTATAACGAGGAACCAACATCCTACACAATACTCTGTTATGTGAGAGTTCTATGTTCAGCTTATGATTCGATTATGTCCGTCTCAATACAACATTTGATTATTTCCTGATGCTGAACCATTTTTCGCCCCTAGAAATAATTTCTACATGTCGTTCTAGAATTATTTCCGGTGTGTTAGTGCAAGAATTCATTTTATGTCTACTTACTCCCACACCAACATATTAATATAAACTGGTTGCAATTTAATAATCACATTGCGTGAATGTATGTGTCTTGAATACTAATGGTCAATGATTTTAGCACTTGTGTCACATTGGAGACTTTTCCATCACGTCGACGTAATTCATTTATGAACATGCCAAAAATCGGGCACAGGGAAAATCTTCTTGACTAAAATAATCATAGAGACAAGTTTCTAATTTTGTTAAAAAGGGGTGTATGTCATTTAGACCTTTATACTCAATCATAAGTTGTTAAACCACGCAATGTACATGTGTATGAATTCATTCTGGTTTGATCCGTACATTTTATACCGCATGGTTGCGAGTTTGATTCACAAAATGGTTGCAAACTCTTCGGATTTATCGTGTAGATAATTTGTACAATTGGACGGTCCGATTTACCCCAGTTTTCTTTCAAATAAACTGGATAATGCCGTCATTTTAGTCCGATTTATTGGGATAAGAATTAGCCAGCTTATAGCTGAGAAAATTCAGCAAAACATATTGCACTGCTGTGTTTGACATTTATACCTGGTAAATAGTTTTTTTCTTTTTCTTAAAAAAATATTCGGAAATTGTATGCGATTAAAAAAAACAGTTGACTAAATTGACGTTATTAATAATGCAACACGCGACCGGAATTGATTTCCGGACTTTAAGCCTTAAATGTACTCTTATCTAACGCAACGCTGTTTTTGTGTTTTGTTATTATAAACCTATTTGTCTTGTGTTCGGATTATGTGTCTTCGTTATTAAGGTAGAAAATGTTTTTTTTTTGTTTTTACACTGTACCTAGTTTGAATGAGGACTTTTTTGACTAAGATCTTTAATTTTATCTCCCCATATGTTATACTTAAAGCCGATTGGTTATTTCTTGCGACCATATGCGCACGAAACCATGAACGTATATCTTTCATGTCCTCTTACCACCTTAAATGGACATACCTATAAAGTCCGTTGAGGTGTTTCGATGACCTTCAGATTAACATAACATTATTTTTTTAAGGGGAGGGGGGTGATTTGTCTTGCTTACAAAACGTGCATCTGCAACAGAAAACTATTATTTTGTCCCCCAAACAAAATCTTTCAATTATAACAAAATCTTTCAATAGCATTTATCAGTTATACAAACAAGGATCAAGAATTACTTATGGATAACAACTGCTTACGGCATTTGTGTTTCTAGTTACATCCAATTTTTTTTATAAAATGCTGTGGTAATTCCTATTGGAACAGTTCTCACATTGTCCGCTGATGAAAGTGTCATCTATGTAAGAAACCTAAAATAAGTTAAGTTAATCGAGTCCTAAAGCTAGTGAATGTCATTTCTATTGAAGATTTAACCACTTTTTCAAGACACTTGTTGACCTGTCCAGAATCCAGTTTAACGTATGATGATCTGTCGTATCCACACAATGTAAACAAGATGTCTTTCATCATATAGATTTATGGCGTGACCAGTTTCCGTTTTTCTAAGAATCCAAGCCGTTGGGATTTATCATGCCATACATCACAAACGCCTGTTCGCTGAAATTCCTTTATACACTCATAGTAATAGAGATACATTTTTTTCTGTCTTACAACAAGTGGAGCTTCTCAAAGCTTTAATCAAAGACTTTTGATTCTTTTGATGTCATCTTGCACTTTTGTGCAAGTTGCACTTTTGTGCAAGTTAAGACACAAATAAAATTAAGCATTGTACTTGATTTAAAGGCACACTTGCCGCTAAAATCCAGAATATTGTTTACATAAAAAAACAGTGGGCGGTTTTCTGGTTTTTTTCCCAGACAGTAGAAGTTAAGAACTTTCTTTTTTTACCAAAAACAGAAAGCTTTGGCATCATTTAGTATTTTTAATATGAAATTGAAAATTAGATTTATCAAGTACCCGCAATGTAAACAAACCCCAACCTGAGTATGCGCACAAGAACCCTAATTCCTGAGTCGTGTGAGTGATCTAAGGGCACAGTATAATTTTACGTACTTTATCTGTGAAGATAAATCGGGTAGGAGTGACTCGAAAAGCCTGCCGATCATTTTTTGAGTGTAAACCACAGATAAAAAGACCTGGTAACTAACCCATAAGTTAACCGACACTGATCGTTGTTGTTGTAATCAGGCCTTGATTTGTTTCAACAGGTTACGGCGGCAAGTGGGCCTTTAAACATAATTTGTTTCCAATTTGAAACAAGGTAAGCAGTCATCCGCAGTCATCAAAGGGACATACATATTGTACACATCTTCGCAAGCCAAGTTAAAATCTGCATGTCCCCATTCCGGAATGGGGACATGTAGGTTTTTATCTTGGCTAGAGAAGATGTATTGTACAAGGATGTATGGTATAATTTCCTTGTGGTAATTTTGGAACTACATGTAGTTATCAGTAAAGGAAATTTTTAGTTTGTTAAATGTACTAGCAATCTGTTTTTACTATATCAAAATTTAATTAGTTAGTGTCTTTTAGAAAGTGAGTATAACAGTATTCTCGTTTTTTTTTTTTTGGGGGGGGGGGGGGGATTACACTTTCTTGAAAAATGACAGAAATTCTACTGATTTTGGGTTCTACCCGAAACAGGAATCGAACCCTGTTCCCAGAGTTCGGCACCTATCGCCAGCACTAAATGCCGGCTGCCTTATCCATTCAACCAAGAATTGTCAACAGTGTTTAGGAATGAGCTGGCATAAAGCTGTCCTCGGGCTGGAGCATTGTGGCTCTACTTTATCCATGGAATTGAGCATTACTTGCCACTTTTCAGCTCATTTTTATCTCAGTAACATACATGATTGTGTCGCCAGTAAGTTACTGAATGTTCGTCAAACCTTTGATGTATAAGAGAAAGAGAAATGTACCGAGGGACAACCTTGTTCGAATAAGATTCTACCTCAGACTCCGCTACTAAGTCGTAATCTATTTAACTTAAATAGAAGACATGTGTGGTAAACTCTGTCAAAGGATATATCGAAACATATAAACGACAAACAGATAAACAATACCATCGTATTTTCATGCGTGCTTACTCTCTTCTCACTCTGATAACTTCGGGGATTTACGTGCGCCTGTCAAACCCGACCGGTAGCAAGCGAAGATAGCCGAAGGATATTCCGACTCTCTTCTGTCAACGACACTGTAATATGGCCTCATCGTTCGGGCTTGACGCCTAGTCAAAATGTTTACCGTTTATATAGATTGTGGAGGTGGCGAACAATTAACAGACGATAGAGGTGAATATTTATTCGGACAGGAATTAAATATGCGAAGAACTAAAACCCTAATTTCTAATAAATGGCTGGATTTTTCTGTATAGCCTGATTAAACGTTCCCAACCCTTCACATCCTTCCGTGTCAACTCAACCAGCCGGAATGAAGTTAAACCCAAGAGACGTATGTGTGGATGAGATGTCATTAATTCAATTATGTACCTCTGAATCTAATATATTAAGGATTTCCTGGTACGGAATATTTTTTCCTTTAGTCAGTCAGACACATCTTACCCCTGTAAATAACTTCAACATTCTAACTTTCTGGAACTTGTGAATTTCATTTGTTTCTCCGCGTAAACTTAATAAGTTTAAAGTGGCATGAGCTGCCAAAATTCATAGTTACTGATCGTCACGACATTAAGAGGCTTGGAAGGTTATCGAAAAACTAAATGATTGGTGTTGGAATGAGGAAAATCCATACAATATGTGGCCTGTACGAACCGAAAATGTGTTCGAAAAGTAAACAAAATTTAAATAACCGGGACGACCATTCATTCATTCTAAGCCAAAGTTAGTTCAAAACAATACTTTATCGTACATTATCGAGACTAGAAGCACTAAAAAGCTTCTGAATTATACGTCTTGAGAAAAATAGCTAATAATTTCAACATTCTGTTTTAACGTCAAAATATCAACATTTTGGCAGCTCATGCCCCTTTAATGGAATATTTTTCTCCATCCGACCTTTTCATCAAATCTCTAATTGATCCGTTGTATCCACCAATAATATTGTCTCATCAGTCACTTTAGTAATTTGAGTTTCCCCATAATTTGATTTACCCATCTGTATATAGGTAATAAAGAGATTTACTTATCTGTAACATTTTAATGTTTTCTTTATTACTTCCCACCTTTATAAACTCCATCAGCTCATCGTGGAACTAACATATGCTCATTAAACAAAAGAAACATATCCATGTTTGCGATGAAACAAAAGATAAATTTTTCCAAATAAGATAATCGAAATTAAAAACACTTTAAATATTACGTTAGAGTGATCGTCCCTCAGTCCCACACAGAACTTCCATCAATGCGGCGCGGGTTCGAATCCCACTCAGATCAAATACAAATTGAAAAACTTCTGAGTGGATTTTCACTGGGTCGCCATATATAGAAGAGTTGCCAGGTACTCGCCGAAGGTCGGGGGTTTCGCGGTTTCCGGTTTCCTCCCCACTAAACCTGGCAACACCGCAATATAAGTGAAATATCCTTAAGTGTGGCGTAAAACGTCAATCAATCGTGTTGTGGCTTAGTTATGATATTATTGCTTTGGAAGGTACGTCTGAATGATAGGATATTTGGTTTTTTTCAGGAACTTAATGATAAACTCTGACATCAGTGTACATTCCCCTGTTCTCTCTACTGTCATAGAATAAAGCCGATTAGGAAAAAAGAACATTTTAACGCTATTCTATGCCCGACAAAATTTAGTGACAAAACGTCTAAGTTTATTTGTAAAAAGTTGCTACCAAGCTGTTAACATTGGTACACTGCACTTTATACTTACTGAATCATTAAGCTACTGAACGGTCGGACGTAGACAGGTAAAACATTTTATTATAAAAATCTTCAATCGATTGATGACTTATTTTTAAAAAATCGTACCAGTATACCCACAGTCTACGCGTTTACTTTGATCGTCATGCTTTATATCATTAAATGTTGACGTTCCCTAATAACACTATTCAGTGGCATTTTCAAACACCTGCGTAACATTATTAAAGCTTTGATTTTCCTTTGTACGTCCCTTGTACATGTAATAAGAAAAAACTATCAGTGAAACTATTTTAACAATTTTCCAAGAAACGCCACAGAGAGGTTAAAAACCTCTTAAATTTATTTATTTAATACTAAAATAGATAGATAATTATCTTTTCTTTCATTTTTCGCTTATAAGTGCATGTCCGCAAAAGACCGACAGAAAACGGGAAATGTCATTTTTACAAACGAGAGTGTGTTATAAGAACCATGTAGATTTAGTGCATTCAAAAACAATTTTATGGAGGCAAGCTTTGCGTGAGACTAAAAAAAAACTCTATAGACGATTTTACAAATTTCTATAGGTTGTCAGTTTCCCCATTGTCAGTCTATGTTATCGGGGCATTGTATCGGGGTTTAAACCTATGGTGGACTTATAAGGAGGACAATGTGAGTGTTATTGAGCCTGACATATGTTACTTTTGATTGAATGTCATCTTTATACACTATTTCTTAGTTATGTAAGGGTTATGTATCATACAGATATTAGAATTTCCACTGACTAGCTTGACATAATAAAGTAGAGTGAGCAATCCAAAGAAATACATGTAAGACATATTAACTCAATATTTCGGTTTATTCTCAAACCATCATCAGGAGTAGTGATACAATGAAAATAACGGTAGATATAGGCAGTAGAAAAAAAATTTAAAACAACACATGTAGGGTAATGAAACGATTAAAGGTTATGTACAGCAAGAAGATTAAGGAAGAACAGCATGGGGCATACAGGTGGCAGGTAATAAGCATGGCATAGTAGGAATATAGTACGTTAAGATAACTAAGATGGTTGATACAATAGAGATTGACAAGTGTTTGACAGGTATTTACTCTAATGAGGCGAGACAGAATTTTTACAGAAATAAACTAAATTGTTTGGTGGTATTTAGGCCAATGTTAAGTTCAGGGTTGTGCTTTTTGATGGCATAAGCCTCTTTAGAGAGAAGCTCATTCCAATGATTTGATCTCTACAAAGGATAAAATACCAGTCCAGTTTTTAAACAAGATTGTGTATCAGTTCACATGTCCTGGCTGTTCCTACACTTACATAGGTAAAGCAGAAAGATGCATGACTCTCCGTGCATCAGAACATGCGCTCGACAATAACAGCGAACAGATTCATAACCACTTACATAACTGTGATCAGTTCGATTGCATTATAAATTTATTTTGTCTGCCAGACAATGGTGCACCGGCAAGAATTGATCTTTCAGGGTTCGTTCTAAATAATATAAAGGTTATTGACAGATCAAATATTTACAATCTGAAATTTAGAAAATTATAAACTGAGAATTCTGGCAGGCGATGCCACTTCTAAGGCGCCATCTTTGTCATTCTAACGTCAGTTTTTGTTAACTGGTAGATCTCCTCTCAGGTGAAGAATACTACCCTACAGTTTTATGTGATCAATGTTATATTGACATCTCAGTCGATACGATGACATGGTAAATGGGTATTATCAGCAGTAAGCCATTGACAGATTTACTTTGAACTAGGTAATTTTAGCTTCTTAGGTTTCAAGTTGCAGAAAACTCCTTCCGATCTCTATTGGCACAAATCAGACGATCTCAAATCAAAGGCTCAGTAAATATAGCTTATCAATGAACCTTCTGGCTTTTCAATACAGGGAAAGCGTCTACTATCGTAGTGCAAGGTGACAATAAATACAATATACATGTAATAATTATGGTTACTCTACAATTTGAGTCTCACTTGACGCTATTCATATCCACATGGTTCAGGCAAAATTGTGTTACAGATTATGCAGTACTTGTGATCAACGACTACTTCATACGTACTGTATTCTAATCCCTGTCAGACTTAACCGAATACATAGATACAATGTACGTTACACTGGAGACGTAAGCTCTTCAGCTAACAAAGCAGTCAAATCAAACTTCATCTATTTGCATAGGTTACCTCGGTGGCTCAGTCTGTTAGAGTGATAGTCCCTCGGTCTGACACGGGCTTCCATTAATGCGGAGCGAGTTTGACTCCCACTCAGACCAAATGAAAAAAATGAAAATGTTAATTTTTACTCGATTGCCGTATGTGGAAGAGTTGTCCGATACCCTCTAAAGTTGGGGGTTTCAGCCTGACAAAGAGCCCGGTTTCCTCCCCGACTAAATCTGGCAACGCTGCCATATAAGAGAAAAACGTCTTGAATATGGCGAAATACATTAATCAATCTATTCATTCAAAATGGGAGAATTACGGCAAATGACAATTATTTGCACGTTTATCGAAAAAGTAGCAACATATTTCCCCTGGATTTTAAATGAAATTAATTTCATTTTGAATTCAACGTCATTGGCATGGCTTATAAAACTTATGCAAATTCCTTGTAGAAAATATACGGACTAGTTTAAAATGGCATGAGCTGCCGAAATTCACACTTTTTCATAATTTCTGATCGTCCCGACAGTAAGAGGCTTTGCAGGCCATCGAAAAACTCAATGATTGGCGTTGGAATGAGGAAAATCCATACAGTATGTGGCCTGTACGAACCGAAAACGTGTTCGAAAAGTAAACAAAATTTAAATAACCGGGACGACCATTCATTCATTCTAAGCAAAAGTTAGCTCAAAACAATACTTTATCGTACATTCCCTAGACTAGGCGCACTAAAAAGTCTTTGAATTTTACGTCGTAGGAAAAATAGCCGATAATTTAAACATTCTGTATCAACGTCAAAATATCAACATTTTGGCAGCTCATGCCCCTTTAAGGACGGCAAGAAAGAAAACTTACGGAAACACGAGTTTGGGTACTATTTCTATTAGTTGCAAAGTTTTCAAGTGTATTGGCATAAAACAAGGACAGGTGCACTACGTTTATTTTTTCCTAGATGTAGATTACAAATGTACCTTTAGGGCTTAACTAACCCGGTAATAAGTGCATCCTTTTTGGTTGCATTATTAATGAAATCCATTTTGTAATTTGTTTAATCGGAAACAATCTGCTGACAAGCTTTCGGCGGAAAATATTGGGGCTTGGCACAATTAATCAATGCCTTTTGCGGAATAATTTAGGTTTTAAACAATGTAAGACAATGAACTGTACAATCGCAGCATTATCTTTTCTGCCAAATCTTCCAAAGTTTACTATTAGCAATGTCACAAACATTAAACATGGGGTATATTATATGTTTATGAAGACTAAAACACACGGGCACAGGGAAAATGTCTGAAATAACCATGGAGACAAATTTCTAAGTGTGTTAAAAAGAGGTATATCATTTAGACCTTTATACCCCATGTCCATGTGCCTGAATTGTGGAGTAAAACACCCGATTGCTTACAGTTGTTACTGGGATGATACTCGCAAATTTATCGGAAGGCTTTTTTTATATTTCTCGAAGTAAATAATTCGTCGGTATGTCTCCAATTCGGTTCTTAAAATAACTTTGCATTTATCTCGTCGTGACTAATTTAATTTTTTGTTTTTTGGGGCGCTTGCTCGTCGGTCTGACTCAAATTTGATTTCCACCACGGGTACTTAATTTTCAATCTAAAATTTAAATTGCTAAACGATACCGCGTCTTAATTTTTTAAAAATATCTTCCGTCTTGAGAAATTAAAGAAAACCATTTGTTATTTAAATGTAAAATTATTATGGTTTGATCGGCGAGTTCAAGCAAATTTATTTGTTTCATTTACAATTGTATGATTTTGTATATGACTTAAGCTGAGCTATGAACTTAATTATAGTTTTAATTAGTCTTATAAAACTAGATAATGCCAAAATTGTGTGTATCGTTCACAAATTTGCGGGCGTTGTTGATTTCGATCGGTTGATTTTAATACATCTGTTTGAAAAAAAAAGAAAACATGTACAACAGATATGGCTTGACTTGTGTCAAGCGGCCAAGAAAGGATAAGTTTACAATCTGTTTATTTTAAGATGGCTGGTCAGAGAGAGTGAATAAGAAATAATTCACTTTCATGAACATAGCGGAAACAGGTATGAACGGACAATGAAAAGTTATTCACGGGTTTGATGTATGTGTGCCAGAGTAGATGAAAATGATTCAGTACAAGGAAATCATTAACAGTTGTATTCAGACGAACATAATTGATTTTCGACTTATAGTAACTGGAGGTGATGTATTTCCGGCAAACAAAACTGGAAGGTTAACTGGCATGGAAGGATGTAAGGACAAGAGACGTTTAATTAAACCTATATAAGCATCAGTTTTTGTTTAGCTGCTAACGTCCCTCTGTAGCCTCTTTATAGAATACTTACGATCTGTTCTTGTAGCAAATTTAAAATACGCTAAGTTTAAGTTGGTCAAAGTGTCACCAGCTGCCGAAATTCTAATTATTTCCATACTTCCCTACTTACACGTAAGGTTATGAGATACAACCTTGTTTTTTTGTGCTGGTTGTAGGATATGAGATGGAGTTCATAGCCTTGTAGTTTGCTGGTTGTGAGATGGAGTTTATGGTTGTTTTGTTCGTTGTTTGTTACATAGTTTTGTCTGTCCCGGGAGGGGGGGGGGGGAGAAAGCAAAATTTATGGGGTTCAATCTCAGTCCATCGATGTTCTTGCCATAGTTAAGATGCGTAACCATTGTCAATGTGTTACAAAAGGAATCCAGAAATTCTACTGACCAAGGCTAAGCTCTTGTCAGTCGTCAACCTAATGAAATAGCATAGGTTTGGTTTGTTACAACAATTTATGTGGTGCAAAGGTCTAAATGATATACCTTTTTTTTCACACAATTAGAAACTTGTCTCCATGGTTATTTTAGACAAAAAGATTTTCCCTGTGCCCGTGTGTTTTAGCGATCATAAATAAATATATCAACGAGATTGGTATCAACGGAAAGCTATTACATTGTATTTTGTACTTTTGGATGAAAATGACCATTAATTAAGTACTTCTGCTTCAACGAAAGTTCCACTGCGTTTGGCACCTTCTGCACTTTAAAGACTTCTATTGGGCAGTGAATGACAATACTCTGTCTTCCTACATACGCTAGTGTTCTAAATTGAACTTACGTGTTCCAGAAAACATGTAATACATTGCAAATTCCATGCTTGACAAATTTAACAAATAACTTAAACCAGTGTCACTCTTGAAACATTTCCTTGAATTTCCACAATCCTTCTATTGACAAAGAGCGGAATTGAATCCCACTAATTTCAAAGAAATATCGACGTTTTACTTGCTTGTCCAATCTGAATTATCAAAGGTCGTGGGCTTCCTTTGGGCAAAGCGTCAAGTTTCCTCTCTAGCTTAACCTGACAACGTCGCTATAAAATAATCTTTATAATAATCTTTCGAATAATCTTTAGTGCAGCGTAAAGCACCAGCCAATAATTAACACCCAAGGTCGTAGGATCCTGATATGATTCTAACGTGCCCCCTTTAATCCGAACCAGTTTTCAGCTATAATTCTGTATCGGCAAGCGAAAACTGGCAAATGCATGAGGCATGTCAAGGTTGGAAGAAAATACAAAATATTTACCCATATTTCTTTGTTGGTAATGGAAAGACCGAGTGTTTGTAATGAAAAATGAAAAAAATAATAAAAATGAAAATAATAATGAAAATGAAAAAAAGGCCGTACTTTATTTTCAAATTTAGTTCATTTTCAGTTAGAATCATGATTAGAATTAACGTTCTTACCAATAATTGACCAAAACTATACTATACGACATTTCTCGCATGGTTCAAGGATTGGTTGCCAATCCCATATCCAGAGATTGATTAATCAGCAAAGTACATTTACTAATTATGTATTTAATTATCTAAATAGCAAATGTTTAACTCACCACAGCTTTGAAAATCTAATAACGCAAACTATTATAAATGAACTTCTGAAATAAATAATAGATGCAAGTTTAACATGTCGTGTGTATCGAAGAGACCGAACCATTGGATGTGCAGCGATTTTCAACGAATTCTTTCTCGTCTGTATAGGATAAATGCCGAGCGACTGCCGATTATTTTTTAAGACTCGGCAGTGGCGAGGCGTTTATCTGGCTTAAACGTCAGTCTCTTTGTTTTGCCCCCTGCCGATTATTTTTTAAGAATCGTCTGGTGCAATCTGAGCCTGGTGCCGCGTTACACGAAGTTCACTTCAAGTAAGCTCTGATATGGTACATGTATGACTTGAGCTGTAACTATTGGGAAATAATTTTCCAAAAATATTATTTGATTAGGTGTCCAAAAATATTGCCAGATTACAAGTAAAAATGAACTGACAAAGTTGATCATTTTTTAAAAATATTTTACAGTGGGGATTCAATTTTACTGCAACCGACTCGTTTGAATGGCATTACGGTACAACGAATTTTTTTAACGAAGGAAAGCATTTAAGTGATTTATTAATTTTACCAAAAAGTTAGATGCCCTTTCCCTGCATAAATCAGTTTTTCTTCCGATAAAAAATTCTTCGTTCCGCTGCACACCATATAAAACAAGTTTGCTTGGTTTTAAATTTGACTTAAGTCTTCACGTCTAGTTATATTGGCTTCTCTTAATTGAGCGATTTGATAAAATACGGTAATTTAAATATTTTTTTTTTGTATTATAGAAAAAAATCTACAAATTGTGTCTCCAAATGCAAACAATCCGCATTTATTTACTCGTTTATTTAAAATCGTACATATCCAACAAACTGAATCATTAAAGCGCTCCATTAAGACAAACCGGCTGTGATCCCCATTTATAACGCAAACATCACTCTGTCCCTTGTAGCAGCTATATTGTTCGTTTCCAATTCGTATGCCTTGTAAATCAATTACCTAGGAAGCTTTCGAAGGATTTACACATGAAGTTACTTGTTTGAGTCTGCAGACGATTCGTGAGAAAGAATCATACATTCGTACAATAGAGTGACAGGAAACGTTTAACTGTGTATAACATATCACTGAGGATTGTATATTGGTTGTAGCAGAGGTGGGAGTTTAGAACCCTACCAATTGTGACTATTTTGCCTGTGTGCTGTATTTGTGTAGAAGTAATGATTTGAGTTGAGGTGCAAACAAGCCACCCACTAGTGTGCCTGTGTGATTTGGTTGATTGATTGATGGATGTTTAACGCCGCACTCCAGATTGAAGGAAGGAAACCCCTGACATTCGGCGAGTACTTTTCAATCTATATTTGTTCTTAGTGGGATTCGAACCCGCGCCGCATAGATGGAAGGCCTGTGCTCAGGGTCGAGCCCCCCCCCCCTACACACACACTCCAATGTAATGTAAAAGGAAGCCCCCCGCCCCATCCCAGTCCCCTCCACTGTCTCGAGAAAAGGTAAAAATATTGATCAGGTCGTCCAATCAGAAAGCTAGTCGTACAAATACTTCACACTGGGATTGGATAAACCATAACCCCTGTGATTGATCCATAATTCCGCCCACTCGATACGATATGTGACGTCAAAATAACGCATCAAGGGTATGGATTCTGCAGATGTAGGAGGGAAGATTGTCACCATACTTCTGTATGGAGAGCAGATTAGGGGTAGTAGACCATAGCATTTGTCGATCGCCAACAAACGCATTGAATCTTAGTTCTGCTTTTACCTTTTTTTACTCTGGACAGGTGCTCATCAAACAATCGTGTAGTTCAGACAAAGCAAAAACAGACGGAGAATAACTTCACATATGAAGTATTTCGATTAAAATGTTTATGGTCTTTACTAAAGCTGAAATTGTTTTGATACTGGATATGATCTATCATTGCTTGCGTGTATCAATGATATGTTTCGTTTGGCTTGTCAACGCAGATATAAAAGAAGCCATTCGCTTAATAATAGTTTATTGCAGTTGTTACTGAACTTTGGCATTTATTTCATCCGTGGTTCTATTCCCTAGAAACAATAAATCTGCGTGATTCACGGTAATTTGTAAGGTGCTTCACCTCTCATGATCCACAATCGGAATAACCCGATATGTCTGATTACAAATTCAATCCAACTTAGTTATGTGATTTGACGTTTCAACTGTTCTCTGAAAACATTAATTTCTTTTAACCTTCCATGTATTCAGAACACTATAATGGCACCAGATGCCAAATTACCGCTCTTTCTCGTCGATTCTGATCGTCAAAAGAATTCGAGTATTTGGATCTCGTTGTAAAACTAAATCATTGACATTGGAATGAACAAAATTGACATAGCGTGTAATTCGCACCTTGTAACATACCGAGGTTGTTTTGTTTTCATTTATTCGCTTTTGAGAAAGATACATAAACATGATAATTGAAGTCAGTAATCGACGGGAATAAACTCCACTGTACTTGTTATATCCCAACTATGACGAATAAACATAATTTTAATAAGCGGGGCAAACGTTTATTCATTTTAGATACTTTAAAATATTATGTTGACGTATTTCCTTTCGACTAGGAGTAAGTTTGCGCTTGTTGAGAAAATATAGCGGATTTTTATTCTTTTGGCCCAAAACTTCAACAAAATATCTGCCCACAAGAAAATGGGGCGGATAGGACTGACGTACCGACGGACAAACGGATCGCCGATACAATAGCTTGGATGACCATTCATTTATTCCAGACCAAGTAACATTTTGACTCTTCCTTAAAGTGGCATGAGTTGTCAAAATTCACACTTTTTCATAATTTCTGATCGTCACGACAGTAAGAGGCTTTAAAGGCCATCGAAAAACTAAATGATTAGCGTTGGAATGAGGCAAATCCATACAGTATGTGGCCTGACGAACCGGAATAGTGTTCGAAAAGTAAACAAAATTTAAATAACCGGGACGACCATTCCTTCATTCTAAGCCAAATTTAGTTCAAAACAATACTTTATCGTATATTCTCGAGACTAGAAGCACAAAAAATATACGTCTTGAGAAAAATAACCGATATTTCAACATTCTGTTCTTACGTCAAAATATCAACATTTTGGCAGATCATGCCACTTTAACTGGATTACTAAAAATAAAGTAAAAAAATCTTAGTTTTCTTTAATAATTCCAGTCGAAACGTACATCCTTGAACCTGGGCCCTGTCTTACAAAGCTGGCGTAAGTTACGTAGGACGTAAATCAGTGTTAAAGCTATAGGAAATTACGCCCTAGTCGCAACTGGTCCATGCTGTAGGCCTATGCACAACTTTACGCCAGCTTCGTAAGACAGGGCCCAGGTGGCATTTAACCCAGACGCTGTCTCTAGAAAAGCAATATCCAGCTTTGATTATTAGCAACTGAAGGTCTATTCGACTTTAAAAAGTCTTCCCTTAATTGTAAAATTCACCATAACCTTACAAACAATGTATTGCAAACATATTTATCCTAATACAGTTATTATGACAGCTGATTATTCTCATACACGTTCTCACAGAGCTTCACCTTCTTGAAACAGATGCTAATGTAAGCCCTAAAAAAATCGACCATTTCTTTCCATCAAGAACAAAATCTTCTGAATATTCTCCCAGGCTCTGTAGCATTGTCAAGACCAAAAACAAAGTGCTTTATGCTTTCTGAAATTTATAAATCTCTTCATGAAACATAAACATCATTATAGAAATGCAAGTTTCCATTTAGCTCAATCTGTCACGGTTAACTTTCGGCTTTATTAGCTTTTCGAAAAAGACAAGGTTTAATGACTCTATGTTATGATGCGGCGAGGGTTCGAATCACGCTCAGACCAAATAAAAATTAAAAAATTTCTGAATAAACTTTTTACTCGGTCGCCGTATGTGGAAGAGTTATGAGTAGTCACGTGGTAGTTCTTAGATATTCCTATTGGATTTGGTATAGGAGTATATAATAACACATTTTAAATAACATAATATAAAAGAAAGACTATTTTGACAAATTAAAATTATCAGAAGTAAAGCTCAGTGAAGATTATTCTAATGAATGGAACCCTAGTGGAGTTGAAAAATGTCCAACGTTTCATTGTTTCTTTTTTAGTTCAGTGGTCTTTTTCATGTGATTGCCTATTTCTTTCTTATGATTGCCTGTCTTATCGGCAAAAATATGATGCTGCTATTTCCACGTTCATCATATTCGTTTACATCGCGATATGTTTTCGTTCTTTTGCTAACCCAATCCGTTGGAATTAAGTCGATTAGACAAGACAAACACCTGCTGAACTTTTCCCCGTTTTAAATTTCTTGTAAAAAGATATCACAAATACAACCTTCTGACGAATGCTAAATAGCTCCAGAGAAATCCATAGACGCTATACGTTTTTAAGTTTATGGATAATATTTTTGTTATGAATTTACCATCTAGGTATATTCGTGTAAAATGCTTTTGAATCTGACATTGGCCACTGGTTGGTTGGCTTTCAATAATTGTCTAATGTCGACTTGTTGACTTTCAGTAACAATGCGTGTGTTTAATGTTGTACATTCCAAATCATATGTTGCCGAAGGTCGGAGGTTTCTTTCCGGTTACAGAGCCCGGTTTCTTCCCCCACTAAACTTGGCAACGCCGCCATAAAATTGAAATAATCTTGTACGGCGTAAAACGTCCATCAATAAATCAAATCACACATGTACAATAATGGGTCGCGTATTTGCACATCAACTCAAATAATTTGATAAACTAAATCCACTAATATTTTAATTGAACGTATTCTCCGATCTCAGCGACAAAATATACTACATTCGTCCTGACGTGAAATCACATTGTTTGCCGTTTTATTTTAACCATCGTGCAGTAGTATGATAACGTTCATGTGATTAAATACTATTGTTAGATAAGTCATAATTATTAGGAGATACGCCTTTGACAGGGTTATTTTCAATCAGGTAATTAAGCTTGTTAGCTTTCAAGTTGCATGGAAAAACTGCTAATCTCTATTGACTCATTGTGCCAGTTACTCATTAGCTGCAGTTCGATTCTCTCTCAGACCAAATAAAAACTGAAAAAATTCTGAGTGGATTTTTCACGCGGTCGCCGTATGTGGAAGAGTTGCCAGGTACTCGCCGAAGGTTTGGTGTTTTCTCCGGGCAATGAGGCCTGTTTCCTACTCCACCAAACCTGGCAACGCCGCCATATAAGTGAAATAATCTTGAGTGTGGTGTAAAACATCAAACAATGATTCAATCATGCTCCTGACAAATCACTGGGTCTGTAATATGTTGGCTTTCTTTACGACCGCCAAGAATGTTTCTAATATAATATAAAACATTACAATTAAGATATTATAATCTTAATTAATACTCCATTTTGTTAACTATATAGGCTTAAAAAGCCAAACTTTGCTCCTGAAAAAAAAAACAACTTACTGATATGATAATCGCCACCACAAATAACGAATTTCTTCAATTTGTTTTAACGGAAATTTTAGAAGCTCGTTTCACTGTAAACGGCAATTTGTAAAAATGTTGGAAATTCATCCTGACCCAATCGTGACTCTTGTATCGTATTGGCTAAAGGTCGATTCGCTAGTAACGCCTTGATTTTATCGAGGGGGGGGGGGGAGGTTATAAAGGGAAGTGTATCACTGGACAAATCTGGTGTCCCTCACTCGCATATCTCTTAATCAACCGTAACTGCATCTTCAGACCCAACAATGACTAATAACATCACACTATAAAAGTAACGCTAAATTAGTTGTTTGATGGCCTTCAGTGACCTTTATACACACAAATGATTTGGAAAAACAACTATCTCCTTTTCTCAAAAACTAAAATAGACGAGAAATGATAAACCAACATTTGTTTTGGTTCCCTTTATTTATCATCAATAAGCCCCTTTCGGGTTTGGCTAAACTCACACGAGATTACGCGAGATCCGTGTTTAGGGGTATAACTTTCACCGGCTGTCCGATTAACATTAGTGCTTAAGGAGATCGGCTGTAACCGATGCAACGCGGGATTGAATCCCACTCAGACCAAACACCGTATGTGGAACAATTGCCGGGTACTCGCCGATGTCGGGGGTTTCATCCGGGCAAAGAACTGTTTTTTTTATCACCCACTAAATGTTGCAAAGCCGCCTTATAAGGGAAATAATCTTAAATGCGGCGTAAATGATGAATTAATTAATAAAATTAGATTTTAAAAAATGTTATTCTATCTTTTCCATCAAGTTGGTATATGATCTACACGTACACCCTAAGTTAACAGTTCCTCCGTATTGTCTGAGTGCCAGTGTGTATTTGAGTAATTGTTCGTTGCCGATTATGTCGACGGGTTTGTTGTTTTACACCGCACTCAATATTATTTCACTTATATGGCAGCATTACCAGGTTTATTGGGGAGGATACCGGGCTCATTGCCCGGAGGAAACCCCCGACCTTCGGCAACTCTCCCACATAATGCAATCGAGTGAATAATCCACTCTGAATTTTTGGGTTTGTGGGACTCGAACCGGCGCCGCATCGATGGGAGTCCCGTGTAGGACCCAGGGACTATCCCTCCAACCGACTGAGCCACCGAGGCCCCATGTCGAGGCAAATGACGCGGTAGCATCTGTTTCTGCTGGTAATGCTACTATTTGTTGGTGTTTTAAATCTTGAAGCAGTTCTGATCTTTGATACATGTACAAGAAACAGGCATGGTTTACTCAGACTCTGCTTCTTTTGCAAGTTTTAGCCTTTCGTCTGACTTAATTGTTTTGGCGGTTTACAAGTTGTACATCACATTCAACACACAGCGAGCCCACCAAATGGGAATGTCGCTCAACTTAGAGCATTACAGGCACATTGACTGATCCGCTAAATAAAGATGCACTCCTAAATGGAACTGACCTTTTCCCTGCTATTGCTTTCAACTCTCTTAAATAAATCATTTAACTTTGATGGAATGGGTGGACATGATGAATGGTAATGGAAACGTTATAGTCGTTCGATGTCCTTACCAAATGTAGGACAAATGATGAACCTCAAGTTATTCCTTCTTATGGTAACAATTGGAATTTGAATTCATCATTATATATATTTTATAACGGATGGTTCAATCGAACTGTTTCACACGGATTCCTTACAACCATAAGTATATTGGAATCTTACTGTTAAAAGGGACTACTTTTAAGTTAGTTGGTTTTCGAAGCAATCCGGTAAAACCCGGAATGATTAAATTATTATTAACTCAATGGCGACATTTTGGCCGTTATCACGAATATTGGTCTTTGTGGTATGTGATGGGGATGTCCAGAGATAGTGAGCTGTATGAAACAGCTTTCACACTTGATGTTTGGGATGGCGCTTCAAGTACTTAAACTACTGAATTATTTTACTCGGCAATACTTAAACATAACTAAATCGGCACAATACACGTAAAATCAAGGTATAGATAAGACAAATCTCTTCCAACATATATCGATGCGGCGCGAGATCGACCAAAAATAAATGGCTGCCAGGTACTCAACGAAGGTCGGGACATCCTTCTGGAAAAAAAGCCTGTTTTCCTCTCCCCACTAAACCTGACAACGCCGCGAATCAAATGAAATGAAAAGTGCGATTGACTTGTTTATCGGATTATACCTCGGGATTTTCAGTCTCATCGCTACCACTATATCAACATATTGTCTGCAAGTTCACTTTCCTCCTGTAGATTTATATCGTGACAAGTTTCCGTTAGTATTATAACCAGATCTATAGAGATTCATCAGGCTTGACAAAACGAACACCTGCTCGACAATTAAACTTGTTTCTTTCAAAAATGCTACATGAAAACATTCTTTTGACAATTTTCCGAGAAAAATCTAAAGGTAAATCATGGAATCTCATTGATGCATATGTTTTGTCGTTAAATACGCCAGCTGATATCGTAATATATATATGTTTGGTACCCACCGTTTATATCTCATCTAGTAAACATGCTAGAGTGTGTATTTTTAACAAATGCAGGTTATCACCAACTCGACATTTTTCCGCATGATGACATACGTCACGATTGAGTCAGTCTGGATCTCCGTCAAGTTAACATCTTTTACGACTTTATTTGATGCGGGATGATGGGCGGGGACGGGGTGTTAGAATATCCGCGTGCACTCTCCGTCTGTATTGATTTCAGAGTAATCCAGTACACATGTTCTCATTGTATAGATGTCGCTATGGTGATAGAATAAATCCAATCTTATCATATCATAAATGTCTCTCTGGTGTAGGTATTTCTAATCTCAAATTAACATTGTTTGTCTTTGATCAATCCAATTATTTTGTGTTTATTTTACAATCGCGAATACTTTTGTGAATAAACAGACTATAGAGATGGATATTTACCTATAGAAAGGTCTAACGGCGATTTAACTGTTGGAAAATCTGCTCCAAGATTCTTTTAACTATTTTATTAAAACGCGTCAATTTTTGCGTTGTTTAAAACATCAGTTGGTCGTCGCTGGCAAGACGAGCTGGTGTAAGACCTTTATAAAGGAGATTTGTTTGTGACCTATCTTTGTCGTTTGTATCCTTAAACTTTAGATAAAGAAAAAGAAATTTCATTTTAGATACAATATCCTTCTGTTTTCCATAAAAAAAATAGCAGATTCATTTAAGATATGATAAAACATGTATTTTTAAATATGTATATCTATGACTTCAAGTTTCTGTAAATAACATGCACAGGGATGCGAATAAATTTAATTATAGTTCTCGTTAACGGTATGAAATGCGTTTACATTTGAGGAGTTTGGACAATGATAACAGTGTGTGTCTAATACGTTAAGCCATCCATCATAGATATTGCTTAACCTCTAACACAGTTTTCGTTTTAACCTTGTCAATTTAGATTGCGTCTATCGAGGCTCAAGTTATCCGTAAAACATGGCTGGTGTATCGTCATTACCAAGGCCTTGTGCAGTGATACGCTTTTCTCTCCTTGACGAGAATAAACTTAGAGTTATTGCCCTTGGTTTCTTCAATTTGTCAAATTTTACCCAGACTGCTTGTCCGGGCCATACCTTGGTTAATATTGTCAGGATTGTATTGAAACTTGGCTGGTATATAGTCGTTACCAAGACCTTGTGCAGTGTTACGCTTTTCTCTCCGTGACGAGAATAATTTTAGAGTTATTGCCCTTGGTTTCTTCAACGTGTCAAATTTTACCCAGACTGCTTGTCCGCCCCCTCCCCTGTCTGGAACATAACACATTCCAGTTGTGTTGGGTTTAAATGATAATTTCGCACAACGCAGACATGAGCATCCACTTCAGTGGCCAAAACTGCTATAGTTTTGTTCTCAGTTAACAGTGAGATGATTGTTTGAAAACTTGGTTCACTTGTTTTTCACAAAGCATTTCTTTCGTTACTTGTTTCTGTTCGAACTTCTCAATTTCTTTGCTTTTCCTTTGAATTAATAACAGTTAGAATCTCAATCGCAAATCTCACACAAATACGGCTTATCACACGGTCATATTTACGGATGGATATTTGCAGAGTTATTGCCCTTTTCTCATTATTTGGTCAACTTTGCTGAGCATATATCTGCGATGGAGAACCGGGGAGCATCCATGCGTTTTACTGATACTTTTCTTGTTCTTTGTTAATTCTACACGGCCCGGAAGCCATATTAACGCAAAAATAGGCGCATAGGAAAGACAGGCTCGTATTGCATTCTTGCGTCATATCATACAAATGGCTTGATGACAGCTTTGGGCTGATGTAGCTTTATTTCTTTGACAAAACCACATTGTGTGAAAGGTTTCTTCGAACAATTAACGATAGCTTCCTGTCATCGGAAGCTAAAAATACTGCAACTGATAAGGTAAAAAATAAGTTAATTCAAGCCATAGGGTTTATTGAACAGATTTGGGATTAGCAAGATAGATTTATTCCTTAAAGTGACGTCATTGTTTATCGATGCAATGGCACCTAATGCGTTTGTATTAAAGCCACAGTGTACATAAGGCAAATCAAGTAGAGACTAAGTAATGGAACTTAACAAAATTTCCAATGAATTGAGATTGCCTCCCTAGGAATAGCCAAAGTGAGCAAATATAACACATCCTTTAAATCATATTTACATATGATGCGTTAATTGAAAAATAAAGAACGACAATGATTATGACGTTAATGAGTTATTGTGCATCTCTAGTAATATACATATGAACAATTCTTCCCTTTAAGTCCAAAAACATTGCAAAATCGATGGTTTCTTTTAGATGTTAAGATGTTTCTTCCACTGCAGCTATATAAATAATCAGGAAAACAAAAACTAAAAGAGCCACATATATTCAAGTGGCATAAACAGCCGAAATTCGGTTCTTTTTCATAAATTTCTATTGTCAAGAAAAGTTCAGCATTTGAAGCCAGTAACCCATAATAACCGAATGTATGCGCTTAAAACGGACGAAATTCAGACATCCGGGATATATCAGTACTTTATTAATTGACTGTGCAAGTTATTGCCCGAATACGACCTTCGCGGCCGGGTAATATCAGTATACGAATCAAGTTCGTATTAGCCGTAGAGCTGTATTGGCCGAGTTCAAGTCATATTGGCCGAGTTCCAGTCATATTGGCCGAGTTCAAGTCATATTGGCCGAGTTCAAGTCATATTGGCCGAGTTCACGGAGTGCGGCTGAAAGACGCAATAAACATGTGACGTCCCAGAGTTCGACAGAAGCAGACGACAGATGTTGATATCAAAATGTCGACACTAGAGCCCGTTGTACAAGCTCTTATTGACTGGATAGAAGTGACAGTGTTAGAAGAAAAAACTACTGTAAGTGAATCCGATTGCCGTTTTAGGACAGCAGAAAAGGAAGAAACTTCTCTACTGATCCAGGGACAAAAAAAAAACAACACAGAACGCAAAAAAGGTCGGATATCAATTTGTTTAAGTCATGGATTTAATGTTCAGCGGGCGACATCCTGTTCAACTTGACAGCTTGCATAAAAATAACTTCTACAGTCTATTAATAAAATATTATGAATCGAGTGTTTTCGTATTGCCTTGGTATTGGCCTTCGGGTGGTTGCATTGACCCTCGGCCTGCGGCCTCGGGCCAATACTACCACCCTCATGTCAATACCAAGGCAATGCGAAAACACTCGATTAATAACATATAGTATTAGGACTGCTTATGAAACTGCCTAATGGTAAATCTCCAAGATTGGTATCAGCAGAAAGCTATTATTTTATACTACTTGATAAACAAACGAGATAAGGCAACTCAGCTTCAACGATTGCTTTTCTATATTTCTATATTCTTTATGCTAGGGAAAACAATTTGTTTCGGTATTATAATACTGACACTGACAAAAGCGGTATTCCGGATCGTAACTAAAAGAGCAGATGGTAAAAGATAAATGTCGTCATTTCTTCCATTATGATTACATATACTAACATGAATAGCGTTAATGTCTGACTTTTGATCTTCTTCGAAAAAATGCATTTAGTTCACGTTGCATATTTAATGAGGGGCCTCCGTGGCTCAGTAGGTAGAGCGTGTGAGTCTCAATCCGAACAGCCTTGCACGAATACGTTGCGGGTTCGAATCCGACTCAGTCGAAAAAGAAATTGGAATATTTTCTGACTGGGTTTTCACTCGAACGACCTATGTGGGATGATGGTTGCCAGTTACCGCCCGAAGGTAGTAAGTTTCCTCCGGGCATAGAGCCCGATTTTATCGCACACTAAAACTGGCAACGCCTCCATATAAGTGAAATAATCTTTAGCGCGACGTAAAACACCAAACAATCAATCATATTTAATGAAAGATGATAGCTTTCTAATCTTCGTGGCTCTCGTTTCATTTAGAAGACAAGCTAGTGTCATCGGGAATTATACCCTAAGCTGATATAATATTTTTGCAGAGAAAACACCATGGTAGAATAAAACGAATATTAAGCCAGGGCTACTTCGGTAGGATTGACTGATGACAGATGATGAAAGTCCATGACATCCGCCTTCCATCTTCCATGTTTCATGTGACCTTTATCTAGTGCTAAAGACTAATAAATGTAATATCAGGTCATTATTTGTACATGTGACAATGATTGTGTAGAACCGTGATGTTACACGTGAATAGTTACACGTCAACGAGGTCTAGAAAGAAAAGCCAGTAGGTAAACCCGATTACTATATTTTAATATATTTTGATACATAGATATCGGGTTAGCCGAGCCGTTTATCACTATTAACATCAGTAAATTAAAGCCATTGACAGAGTTTCTTTCAACTAGGTAATTGGCCTTCTAAGGTTTCAAGATGCAAGAAACACTTAACAACTACGAAAAAAAAACTGTTATCTATTTACGAAATATACGTGTTAATTATAGCTTATCGGTGCGATTTTTATTGAACTTATCAAAGCATGGAAAGTGTCTGTTATTCTAGATGGGAAGAAATGAAATACAATATGTATCACTGATAACTTGAACCTTCGTTGACGCAATCCAAATTGACGAAGTTAAAACAAAAACTGTAAGAGGTTATGCAATATCTGTGATGGATGACTTAACGTATTAGACACACACTGTATCATTGAACAAACTTGTCAAATGTAGACGCAGTTAATATCGTTAACGAGAACTAAAATTAAAGGGAATACTTTGACGTCATAAATGGTTACCATAGTGTAAAGATACTACGTCATGACAACTGTGAATGATCGCATTTTGCAAAGGCTTCCTTAAACGTCCCCAGATATAGGACATCATCGGAGTGAATTGAAGAACTAATATGTCATTGCAACGCAGAATGTATTATTTCGCAAAATAATTTGATTGATTGATTTATAAATTGATTGATCAGATATGCAGATTTACCAATTGGTGGATCCGGGTTATAAAACAAATTACCTCGCAACCTTTTAAGATCCGCTCATAGATTAGTTTGACAAAGCCAAGGCAGAAATATATGTAACGTGTGTCATCATAGACCGATATTCCAAAAGATAACTTACATTTATTTGGATTCATATGTAGACATGGAGACTCAACGAGGCATTAAAGAAAACTCGCGATTCCGACAGGATTGTTTGTATGACAGAACAGTCTTTATTTTACTGAAAAGGTGAGAATCCAGATATATCCGTTTTCAAAAATAGACACCAGATTTTTCTTTGTCAATTCTACACGACCCCCAAGCCATATTGACGCGACAATGTTAGAAAGACAGGCTCATATTGCATTCTTGGGTCATATCGTACGAATGGCTTGATGAAAACCTTGGGCTGATTTTACTTTATTTCTTCTACAAAACCACATTGTGTGAAAAGTTTCCTCGAACAACTAACGATAGCTTCACGTCATCGAAAGCTAAAAATACTGCAACTGAAAACGAAATAAAAAAGTTAATTTAGCCATAGGGTTTATTGAACAGATGTGGAATTAGCAAGATACGAGTTATTTCTTAAAATGACATTATGGTTTATCGATACAATGAGATCCAATACGTTTGACGGCGCCATATAAGTGAAATAATCTTGAGTGCGGCGTAAAACATCAGTCAATCAATCCAATACGTTTGTATTAAAAGAAGACATTGCATAAGTTTGTTATGGTTCTCCGTTTATCTTCAGATTATTAGAAAAATACAGATTGATCAATCTCGAATAAAAGGCTGCAAATCGACTTTCCGCCAAAACGGTACATTTAACGAGTTATTTAGGCAATCCCGACGTGTTCCTATTGTTTTGTGTCTGACAGTCAGTAAAACCAACAGCCAAAAGTAGACTAAACGCGCAGCCAGAAAAGGCCCTGCTGCTTACTCGATTCTTTTTACCACAACAAGGCAGACATAGGAATCCTCAAATAAAACTCCATATCCAGTGGTCCATGGGAGCTGGGGAAGTTACCAATGGCCATTTGGAAACCGCATCTTTAAATAAACAACGGTAGAATGGCACACATTTTACCAATATTCGTTCCGGGCATATCCCTTTAAAGCCACAAAGTACATAAGGCCATTCCGGTAGAGGGAGCTTTATGGAATTTCGAAGGAGTTGAGATTACCTCCCTAGGAATAGTCAAAGTGAACAAATATAAAACACCTTTTAAATCATAATTACAAATGACGCGTTACTTGCTAATGCTAATGATTACGACGTCGATGACATTTTGTGCATCTCTGTTTATGTGCATATGAACAATTCTTCCCTTCAAGTCCAAAAACATTGCAAAAGCGATGGTTGGTTTTGACGTTAATGAGTTATTGTGCATCTCTAGTAATATACATATGAACAATTCTTCCCTTTAAGTCCAAAAACATTGCAAAATCGATGGTTTCTTTTAGATGTTAAGATGTTTCTTCCACTGCAGCTATATAAATAATCAGGAAAACAAAAACTAAAAGAGCCACATATATTCAAGTGGCATAAACAGCCGAAATTCGGTTCTTTTTCATAAATTTCTATTGTCAAGAAAAGTTCAGCATTTGAAGCCAGTAACCCATAATAACCGAATGTATGCGCTTAAAACGGACGAAATTCAGACATCCGGGATATATCAGTACTTTATTAATTGACTGTGCAAGTTATTGCCCGAATACGACCTTCGCGGCCGGGTAATATCAGTATACGAATCAAGTTCGTATTAGCCGTAGAGCTGTATTGGCCGAGTTCAAGTCATATTGGCCGAGTTCCAGTCATATTGGCCGAGTTCAAGTCATATTGGCCGAGTTCAAGTCATATTGGCCGAGTTCACGGAGTGCGGCTGAAAGACGCAATAAACATGTGACGTCCCAGAGTTCGACAGAAGCAGACGACAGATGTTGATATCAAAATGTCGACACTAGAGCCCGTTGTACAAGCTCTTATTGACTGGATAGAAGTGACAGTGTTAGAAGAAAAAACTACTGTAAGTGAATCCGATTGCCGTTTTAGGACAGCAGAAAAGGAAGAAACTTCTCTACTGATCCAGGGACAAAAAAAAAACAACACAGAACGCAAAAAAGGTCGGATATCAATTTGTTTAAGTCATGGATTTAATGTTCAGCGGGCGACATCCTGTTCAACTTGACAGCTTGCATAAAAATAACTTCTACAGTCTATTAATAAAATATTATGAATCGAGTGTTTTCGTATTGCCTTGGTATTGGCCTTCGGGTGGTTGCATTGACCCTCGGCCTGCGGCCTCGGGCCAATACTACCACCCTCATGTCAATACCAAGGCAATGCGAAAACACTCGATTAATAACATATAGTATTAGGACTGCTTATGAAACTGCCTAATGGTAAATCTCCAAGATTGGTATCAGCAGAAAGCTATTATTTTATACTACTTGATAAACAAACGAGATAAGGCAACTCAGCTTCAACGATTGCTTTTCTATATTTCTATATTCTTTATGCTAGGGAAAACAATTTGTTTCGGTATTATAATACTGACACTGACAAAAGCGGTATTCCGGACCGTAACTAAAAGAGCAGATGGTAAAAGATAAATGTCGTCATTTCTTCCATTATGATTACATATACTAACATGAATAGCGTTAATGTCTGACTTTTGATCTTCTTCGAAAAAATGCATTTAGTTCACGTTGCATATTTAATGAGGGGCCTCCGTGGCTCAGTAGGTAGAGCGTGTGAGTCTCAATCCGAACAGCCTTGCACGAATGGGTCGCGGGTTCGAATCCGACTCAGTCGAAAAAGAAATTGGAATATTTTCTGACTGGGTTTTCACTCGAACGACCTATGTGGGATGATGGTTGCCAGTTACCGCCCGAAGGTCGTAAGTTTCCTCCGGGCATAGAGCCCGATTTTATCGCACACTAAAACTGGCAACGCCTCCATATAAGTGAAATAATCTTTAGCGCGACGTAAAACACCAAACAATCAATCATATTTAATGAAAGATGATAGCTTTCTAATCTTCGTGGCTCTCGTTTCATTTAGAAGGCAAGCTAGTGTCATCGGGAATTATACCCTAAGCTGATATAATATTTTTGCAGAGAAAACACCATGGTAGAATAAAACGAATATTAAGCCAGGGCTACTTCGGTAGGATTGACTGATGACAGATGATGAAAGTCCATGACATCCGCCTTCCATCTTCCATGTTTCATGTGACCTTTATCTAGTGCTAAAGACTAATAAATGTAATATCAGGTCATTATTTGTACATGTGACAATGATTGTGTAGAACCGTGATGTTACACGTGAATAGTTACACGTCAACGAGGTCTAGAAAGAAAAGCCAGTAGGTAAACCCGATTACTATATTTTAATATATTTTGATACATAGATATCGGGTTAGCCGAGCCGTTTATCACTATTAACATCAGTAAATTAAAGCCATTGACAGAGTTTCTTTCAACTAGGTAATTGGCCTTCTAAGGTTTCAAGATGCAAGAAACACTTAACAACTACGAAAAAAAAACTGTTATCTATTTACGAAATATACGTGTTAATTATAGCTTATCGGTGCGATTTTTATTGAACTTATCAAAGCATGGAAAGTGTCTGTTATTCTAGATGGGAAGAAATGAAATACAATATGTATCACTGATAACTTGAACCTTCGTTGACGCAATCCAAATTGACGAAGTTAAAACAAAAACTGTAAGAGGTTATGCAATATCTGTGATGGATGACTTAACGTATTAGACACACACTGTATCATTGAACAAACTTGTCAAATGTAGACGCAGTTAATATCGTTAACGAGAACTAAAATTAAAGGGAATACTTTGACGTCATAAATGGTTACCATAGTGTAAAGATACTACGTCATGACAACTGTGAATGATCGCATTTTGCAAAGGCTTCCTTAAACGTCCCCAGATATAGGACATCATCGGAGTGAATTGAAGAACTAATATGTCATTGCAACGCAGAATGTATTATTTCGCAAAATAATTTGATTGATTGATTTATAAATTGATTGATCAGATATGCAGATTTACCAATTGGTGGATCCGGGTTATAAAACAAATTACCTCGCAACCTTTTAAGATCCGCTCATAGATTAGTTTGACAAAGCCAAGGCAGAAATATATGTAACGTGTGTCATCATAGACCGATATTCCAAAAGATAACTTACATTTATTTGGATTCATATGTAGACATGGAGACTCAACGAGGCATTAAAGAAAACTCGCGATTCCGACAGGATTGTTTGTATGACAAAACAGTCTTTATTTTACTGAAAAGGTGAGAATCCAGATATATCCGTTTTCAAAAATAGACACCAGATTTTTCTTTGTCAATTCTACACGACCCCCAAGCCATATTGACGCGACAATGTTAGAAAGACAGGCTCATATTGCATTCTTGGGTCATATCGTACGAATGGCTTGATGAAAACCTTGGGCTGATTTTACTTTATTTCTTCTACAAAACCACATTGTGTGAAAAGTTTCCTCGAACAACTAACGATAGCTTCACGTCATCGAAAGCTAAAAATACTGCAACTGAAAACGAAATAAAAAAGTTAATTTAGCCATAGGGTTTATTGAACAGATGTGGAATTAGCAAGATACGAGTTATTTCTTAAAATGACATTATGGTTTATCGATACAATGAGATCCAATACGTTTGACGGCGCCATATAAGTGAAATAATCTTGAGTGCGGCGTAAAACATCAGTCAATCAATCCAATACGTTTGTATTAAAAGAAGACATTGCATAAGTTTGTTATGGTTCTCCGTTTATCTTCAGATTATTAGAAAAATACAGATTGATCAATCTCGAATAAAAGGCTGCAAATCGACTTTCCGCCAAAACGGTACATTTAACGAGTTATTTAGGCAATCCCGACGTGTTCCTATTGTTTTGTGTCTGACAGTCAGTAAAACCAACAGCCAAAAGTAGACTAAACGCGCAGCCAGAAAAGGCCCTGCTGCTTACTCGATTCTTTTTACCACAACAAGGCAGACATAGGAATCCTCAAATAAAACTCCATATCCAGTGGTCCATGGGAGCTGGGGAAGTTACCAATGGCCATTTGGAAACCGCATCTTTAAATAAACAACGGTAGAATGGCACACATTTTACCAATATTCGTTCCGGGCATATCCCTTTAAAGCCACTAAGTACATAAGGCCATTCCGGTAGAGGGAGCTTTATGGAATTTCGAAGGAGTTGAGATTACCTCCCTAGGAATAGTCAAAGTGAACAAATATAAAACACCTTTTAAATCATAATTACAAATGACGCGTTACTTGCTAATGCTAATGATTACGACGTCGATGACATTTTGTGCATCTCTGTTTATGTGCATATGAACAATTCTTCCCTTCAAGTCCAAAAACATTGCAAAAGCGATGGTTGGTTTTGACATTAAGATGTTTCTTCCACTGCAGCTATATAAATAAACATGGAGAAAAAACAGCCACATATAATCAAGTAGCATCAACAGCCAAAATTTGGTTCTTTTTCATAAATTTCTATTGTCAAAAAAAGGATCGCATTTGAAGTAGCTTGAAATACAAAAGGTTTAATATTGAAATAAAAACTATTTGTCAAGCCAGTAACTCGTAAGAACCGAAGGTATCCACTTAAAACGGATACAATTCAAATAGCCGGGATGTATCAGTACATTTGGAGAGGGGGGTGCTAGGCCTGCTTATGAAACGACCTAATCGGAAATCTCCAAGATTGGTATCAGCGGAAAGCTCTTATTTTATACTACTTGACAAAAACGAGCTATAAGGTAACTCTGCTTCAGCGATTATTTTTCTATATTTTGCAGCTCGTGGCCTTTTAAGCCAGATAGAAAAACATTTCTTCGGTTTAAACATTCTTATATAAAGACACGGACAAATTAGGTATTCTGGGTCGTAACTAAAACAGCAGATGGTAAAAGATAATAGTCGTCATTTCTTCCATTATGGTTACATACACTGGCATGAATAGCGTTAATGCCTGACTTATGATCTGCTTCGAAAAGATTGCATTTAGTTTACGCTGCATATTTAATGAAAAGTGATAGTTCTTATTTTCGTGGCATAGCTTCTTTTAGAAGACAAACGAACAGCAAATGTCATCGGATAATATTCCCTAAGCTACGAAGCCCAGAGATCTCATTCGAATTTCAAAATTTGAAATTCGAAATTAGGAAATCGACTTTTAATTAATTACGGGTTTACAAAACATGGCAGCAGAAGGTGAAATGAAATGAACTATATGCGTAGAACGGACGCGTCTAATTGGCTGGTTTGGATATGGCTTTGTAAAATGTGACGCCATTGATAGTTGAAGCGCGCGTGATAACAGATCTGGATCGCTTTTGCACCATCTTCTAGTAATGGCGGCATCTTCGTTATAAAAATTCTTAGAAAAAGACACTGATAAATGCGGTATTCTGGATCGTAACTGAAAGAACAAATGGTAGAAGATAAATGTCGTCATTTCTTCCATTATGGTTACATATACTGACAAGAATAGCGTTATTGTCTGAATTCTGATCTGCTTTGAAAAGATTGCTTTTGTTCACGTTTTTAATGAAATATATAATGTAAGGTGATAGTTTTCTTATCTCCGTGGTATAGTTTCATTTAGAAGACAAACGAGTAGCAAATGTCATCGGATAATATTCCCTAAGCTGATATAATATTTGTTACTGTTACGATACCGAATGATAATAAAAGGAAGTAACAACAAACCAGCAGATTTTATGTACAAATTTTGATTTATATTAAAAAGCAAACGGACTAACTTATTTACAGGCAAATATTACATAAACGTTGGAAAGAAAACATATATCAATATGACTTACTTATACAGGTTAAGTAATTACAGTTCCTAGAAATCTGTATCCTTCACAAAGTTCACTGGTTTAAATCCGATGACCACGAATCGACGAAATATAGATTCCCAAAATGAATCTTGAACTTGAAGACACAATGGTAAATCCGCAGGATAGAATATTGAAAACACACTGGTTTAGCACACTGGTGGTATATCCACAGAATAAATTCTTGACAGAATTTACAAGTCAGGTATCACTGACAAAGCAGGCCGAATATCTTATTCAAAGATAGTAAACTGAGTTCAGATAGAAATCTGACTCATATCAGACCGTAGCATCCAAAGTATATCGAGACCAGTTCAAAACTGACTCTATGTCATAAGACGAATATCGTATTCAAGATAGCAGCTTACTAGCTGTATCATACAGAGTCCAGATATAAATCTGAACTATAACAAAATATAGCTTGTATATAGCACTCGAGACCAGCTGCAAACTGACTGCCTAATAACGATAAAACAACGTCTTATATACACTTTCAGTACTTCCAGAAAGATCTAAGCATTTGCATACAAATAGAGTATTTCGAGAATCTTCTTGAATCTACGCATTACAACAGGTTGTGAATTAAAATTATAGGCCTGATTACCTCACTATAGAGACTAGAACTTTCCAAGGAGTCGTCATAGTAACAGTTAAGAATATAGGTCAAAATTGAAACATTTCGTAAACAAACAAACATTACGTCACAATCGAGAAAATTCTAAGACAATCGAAATAGATACATATGTTAACAGTTCAGCTGTACGTAACACCCTCCCCCTTCAGAGAAAGAAAGTTTTGATAAAAACTTTCTTTTTTAAAAAAAGGTACAATAGAAATATATACTGATGGTGTTATTTACAATCTAGATAAACAATTCGAAACTTATTCAAAACGCTATGGGGTTAGGATCACCAAATACAATAATAGGTTGGTTACATTCTAATTTAAATGAATTAAAAATCAGGTGCTAAGAAAACTGGATCGCTAAAGAGTATGGCTTTAATCTTTTCAAAAGAGGCTAGACATTTATCAGACGAAATAAATTTTACATTTTTCTTAAGCAAATTAGTCAAAGGCGTAGAAAGTGAAGAGAAATTTTGACAAAACTTCCTATAATAGCCAGCCATACCCAAGAAGCGCTTCAGCTGTCTTTTACAATCAGGCACCATAAAATTTGAAATGACGTCAACTTTAAGTTTAAGTTGAACTGGTGTGACCTGACCCTGACCGACGACACATCCGTGATAAATGTCTGTGGTACGTCGAAACTCTACAAGACCGATAGTCAAATTGGCTTTACTGAGTCTCTGGAAGAGTTCAATTCTGTCAAGGTGGTCTTTTATAGGCGAAGAATTGTCAACACAAACATCACGAAAGTTAACAGAAGTCCTAGATGGAGCATCAGGAAATAAATGTGAAAAGTCAGAGATCAATGTTTGCAGTTTATCCTGTTGTTGATAAGGTTCCAAACGACACCGTTTTACGGAAATGGTTTTAGGAATCCTTGAGTCCTCCAATTGTGTCGGTAACTTGGAATCCGACGTTGGTGTTCCAAAATCCTTGAATGTAGACTCTTCGACGAAAGAATTGTCAGGGTCAGTAGAAACTACATGTACGTTAATTTGTAAAATAGATTCATTGTTAACGTCATTTCTATTGGTATGACATGATTGACATGCTTTGCGCCGATCAGGAGTCTTAACTAAATAATTAAGATCACTAAAGTCCTTATCAACAATATTAGGATCAGTTATGCTAAAATCTGACTCACAATAATAAATAGTTGCGTCTAACACAACGTCAGTATCCAAAGGATTTGAAATACAATTATCTTCAGATTTTTCAATAATTACAAGATTGTTAGATAAGCATTCTTGCTTTCCAAATGAATAATCAGTGATTAAATCACAAAATGAATTGGTTTTAAACAAATCAGCCAAAAACGTGTCCTCTAAGTCAGCATAATTATTATCAAGACTATTGTCATGAGATAGGACTACATTATTTTTACTCATAACATTTGTTACAGTACATGAAGAGTACAAGTTAGGTTTTTCTTGCTTGTTTTGATCAGTGTTAATAACTGTACATGGTTTACTAGATACAGTGGATTCAACATTTACTTTATCACCAGCTAGGTCATTACCTAACAACAATTGAATACCATCAAATGGTAATGAGGGTCTAATACCAACACTAACAGGGCCGGATACAATGTCCGAATTTAAATACACATTATGTAATGAGACTGACTCAGTAGAATTTACACCTGTTATTAAAGCATCGTTGCCTGAGTAAGAACTTTCTGAAAAAGGCAACGCTGTAGACAACATAAGAGACTGAGATGCGCCTGTATCTCTAAGTATTTTAATTTGGACAGCATTAGAATTATCACTATTAAGTGAAACAGATCCAGTGTGAATAAATGGTTTGAAAACTTTCATTACACCATCATTAAATTCCAATTTTTCATCTTTAATAGGTGGTTTAACATAGCTAACAGCTTGTTTAGTACTATCATTATTCAGTACACATAATCCTGTTGGTTTAAATGAATCTTCTTCATTTTGTTGTCTACTAAGGTCTTTAGGTGGAGGATGTCCACAAGTACATGTAACTGCCTGTTGTGTATTGTCGGTATCCACAAGACACAATCCAGTTGGTTTAGAATAATTATCACGATTTGGTTTTAGTTGAAAACAATTAGACTGCAGATGGCCAGGCTTTTTACAATAGTTACATGTAACTCTACTAAATTGTTTATTTTGAAATCTATTTTCATTTCCAGTATTGCCATTATTACCAGTCTTGCCAGTATTTCCAGTATTACCAGTATTTTGTGGTCTTGATTGATTTTTAAAGTGAGGCTTGTCATTAGGTTTAAAAGAATTTTGAGAACGATCTCTAAATGAAAATTGTTTACCTGGTTTGCTCTCAAATGGAAGTTTGTGAGTGACTGCGTAATTGTCAGCTGCGGTCGCTGCAGACTCTAAATTATCCACCCCCTTCTCCTCAAGATATGTTATAATATCACTATGGATACAACATTTAAATTCTTCAACTAAAACAATGTCTTTTAAATTGTTGTAATCTTGATTAACCTCTTTAGAAAGACACCATCTCTCAAATAGTTGTTCCTTTTTCCTAGCAAATTCAGTGTAAGTTTCATCTTTATTTTTTTCACAATTTCGAAACTTTTGACGATAAGCCTCTGGAACCAGGTTATAAGCTTGTAGTATTTTATGTTTGACTGTGTCAAAACTTTTAGACTGCTCTACAGATAATGATGTATACACATCCATAGCTTTACCGACAAGTACGCTTTGTAAAAGCATAGTCCAATATTCTTTAGGCCAGTTTAAATTTTCAGCTATTTTTTCAAATGACAGAAAATATTTGTCAATATCTTCCTCACGGAATGGTGGAACTAATTTAATATTATGGGCTAAATCAAATTTACAATCCCTTTCAGACCTTTGTTGAATTTCTGAATGTCTAATTTCTATTTCCTTTTGAATTCTCATTTTTTCAATCTCCCTCTCATTTTCAAGTTTTATTCGCATCATTTCTTTTTCTATTCCTTTTTCTAGTTCTTTCTCTCTCATTTCTTTTTCTATCTCTTTCTCTCTCATTTCTCGCTCAAATTGTAATTTTTCTTTTTCTCGTTCTGTCGCTAATTGTTCACGTTCTCGTTCTCGCTCTGCCGCTAATTGTTCACGTTCTCGTTCTCTCTCATTTAGTAATTTCTGCATTTCTATTTCTTTATCCATTTTAAATTTTTCTTGTTGCACTAGCCGTGATTTATCTGTATTAGGTAAATATTCACATAATGCACTTTCGTCAAATGCTTCAATTTCAACTAAATGTTCAGCAATATCACGTTGTAATATTTGTTTACGAGAAGATTTTTTTAAGTTTAGCTCTAAATATTCGCCTAACAAAAATAAATCGTTCCTACTTAAAGAATCGAAAATGTCCTGATCGGGCGCTTGCATGAAATCGTCTGGATTAAAGTCAGACATGGTGAATAAAATCTGCTGGTATAACAAAGATTAAATGCTTAGTTGAATTTAGTTTTAGAATTTCGAATTTTCCCCGAGCACAATCTCGCTCAATGAATTACGAAATATTCCCGGATAAAGCCCCCAATTTTGTTACGATACCGAATGATAATAAAAGGAAGTAACAACAAACCAGCAGATTTTATGTACAAATTTTGATTTATATTAAAAAGCAAACGGACTAACTTATTTACAGGCAAATATTACATAAACGTTGGAAAGAAAACATATATCAATATGACTTACTTATACAGGTTAAGTAATTACAGTTCCTAGAAATCTGTATCCTTCACAAAGTTCACTGGTTTAAATCCGATGACCACGAATCGACGAAATATAGATTCCCAAAATGAATCTTGAACTTGAAGACACAATGGTAAATCCGCAGGATAGAATATTGAAAACACACTGGTTTAGCACACTGGTGGTATATCCACAGAATAAATTCTTGACAGAAGTTACAAGTCAGGTATCACTGACAAAGCAGGCCGAATATCTTATTCAAAGATAGTAAACTGAGTTCAGATAGAAATCTGACTCATATCAGACCGTAGCATCCAAAGTATATCGAGACCAGTTCAAAACTGACTCTATGTCATAAGACGAATATCGTATTCAAGATAGCAGCTTACTAGCTGTATCATACAGAGTCCAGATATAAATCTGAACTATAACAAAATATAGCTTGTATATAGCACTCGAGACCAGCTGCAAACTGACTGCCTAATAACGATAAAACAACGTCTTATATACACTTTCAGTACTTCCAGAAAGATCTAAGCATTTGCATACAAATAGAGTATTTCGAGAATCTTCTTGAATCTACGCATTACAACAGGTTGTGAATTAAAATTATAGGCCTGATTACCTCACTATAGAGACTAGAACTTTCCAAGGAGTCGTCATAGTAACAGTTGGGAATATAGGTCAAAATTGAAACATTTCGTAAACAAACAAACATTACGTCACAATCGAGAAAATTCTAAGACAATCGAAATAGATACATATGTTAACAGTTCAGCTGTACGTAACAGTTACAAAGAAAACGCCATAGTAGGATAAAACGAATATTAAGCCGGAGCTACTCCGGGAGGATCGAATGATGACAGATGATGCAAGTCCATGACATCAGCCTTCAATCGTACATGTTTCGTGTCACCTTTATCAACTCTAGTGCTAAAGACTAATACATGTAATATCAGGTCATTATTTAGTTTTGTAATTATGGCCTTCAAAGCCGCTTACTGTCGTGTCGATCAGAAATTATGAAGAAAGTGTGAATTTTGGCAGCTCATGCCTCTTTAAGTTATTGCAAAAGCGATTGTTGGTTTTGATATTAAGATGTTTCTTCCACTGCAGCTATATAAATAAACATGGGGACAACAGCCACATATAATCAAGTAGCATCAACAGCCAAAATTTGGTTCTTATTCATAAATTTCTATTGTCACAACAAGTTCCGCATTTGAAGTAGCTTGAAATACTAAAGGTTTAGTATTGAGATAAAAACTATTCGTCACGCCAGCAACCCGTAAGAACCGAAGGTATGCACTTAAAACGGATACAATTCAAATAGCCGGGATGTATCCGTACATTTTGGGGCCGGGGGGGGGGGGGGGGGCTAGGGCTGCTTATGAAACTAACTAATCGTAAATCTCCAAGATTGGTATCAGCGGAAAGCTCTTATTTTATACTACATGTACTTGATAACAAACGAGCTATAAGGTAACTCTGCTTCAACGATTATTTTTCTATATTTTGCAACTCATGGCCTTTTAAGCCAGATAGAAAAAGCATTTCGTCGGTATAAACATTCTTAGGAAAAAGACACGGACAAATTAGGTATTCTGGATCGTAACTAAAAGAGCAGATGGTAAAAGATCAATGTCGTCATTTCATCCATTATCGTTACATATACTGGGATGAATAGCGTTAATGCCTGACTTATGATCTGCTTCGAAAAGATGGCTTTTAGTTCACGCTGCATATTTAATGGGAAATAACAAGCCCCTTGGGGTTTTCTCCCACCAGAATAATGACTATATCAAGATTGTGCTGCTTTAAATAAGTTCTGGCAAATAAACTTTCAATCAATCAATGAAAGGTGATAGTTTTCTTACTTTCGTGGCATAGCTTCATTTAGAAGACAAACGAGCAGCAAATGTCATCGTATAATATTCCCTAAGCTACGAAGCCCAGAGAGCTCATTCGAATTTCGAGTTTCAAAATTTGAAATTCGAAATTAGGAAATTGACTTTCAATTTTTAACAAATTAATTGCGGGTTTACAAAACATGGCAGCAGAAAGTGAAATGCAATGAACTATATGTGTGGAATGGACGCGTCTAATTGGCTGTTTTGGATATGGCTTTGTAAAATGTGACACCCTTGATAGTTGAAGCGCGCGTGCATAACAGATCTGGATTGCTTTTGCACCATCTCGTAGTAAAGGCGGCATCTTCGGTATAAAAATTCTTACAAAAAGACACTGACAAATGCGATATTCTGGGTTGTAAGTAAAAGGGCAGATGGTAATAGATAAATGTCGCCATTTCTTCCATTATGGTTACATGCATTGACATGAATAGCGTTATTGTCTGACTTATGATCTGCTTTGAAAAGATTTCTTTTTGTTCACGTTGCATATTTAATGAAAGGTGATAGCTTTCTTATCTTCATGGTATAGTTTTAGTTAGAAGACAAACGAGCAGCAAATGTCATCGGATAATATTCCCTAAGCTGATATAATATTTGTTACAGAGAAAACGCCATAGTAGGATAGAACGAATATTAAGCCGGAGCTACTCCGTGAGGATCGACTGATGACAGATGATGAAAGTCCATGACATCCGCCTTCAATCATACATGTTTCGTGTCACCTTTATCAACTCTAGTGCTAAAGACTAATACATGATTATCTAGTCAATATTTGTACATGTGACAATGATTGACAAGTGACTTTAAACAATACGATTGTGATATTAGTAATTTATTAAATAACATTGAGGCCGGTTCGTTAACAATAGTTACACGTCAACGAGATCTACAAATACGGCAACAGAAAAGTCATCCAGCAAACCCAATTAAATATATTCTGTTACTTGATATCTGAGTTGCTGAGCCGCTTATCACTGTTAACGTCAGTAAATTCGGTTATCTCTCTCCCACTATCCTTTTCAATAGAGCATTCTTTGAACAAGGTTGAATACAAGGACTCTTTTTGAGGTCGGATCATCATCTCTTCTGGTATAATTTATTCTCGTATTTTAGAACTTGCCAGGTCACTTGACCATCATCTTCGCAAGCCAAGTTAAAATCTTCATGTCACCATTCCGTGTTTTACCTTGGCGGACTACTCCATTCCAACCCGTAAATCGAACAGCGCCCACTGGTGAGAATGTAAGAGTTGTCTTTCCTAGACTTACAGGGTCTTGGCCAATCAGCACTCGTTAAACAAAAGTTCAAGGTATACACAACCGCCATTATGTTATTTTCAGTGTAAGCGCCCGAGGATTTGATTAGCTGCGAGAAGTTTTACTCGCATCCAATCAAAACGAGCTGTTCGATTACGGGTTCAAGTGGAGTAGTCTGCCAAGGTAAAACACGGAATGGGGACATGCAGATTTTATCTTGGCTAGAGAAGATGCTTGACCATAGACCTCACGCCTTGTACTTTCTATTATGTATTCAAAATATATATATAGCAAATTAGAACCAAGATGGTTTCTGAAATATACATGTAGCTTACGTTTCGTGAAAGGAAAAAGAGAAATTTCGGCAATCCTTCAATTATTGTTACAATTGCATGTATTATTTTACGGACCTTTCTCAAATTTCTTTTTATTGCGCATTTGGCTTTGTACCTTACTTTTATAGCTGTTTAGCCCAAATGACCGGCCGGAATGGCCTATGTTATAGTGTATACCTAGATTGATATCATAAAAATGTATGTCTTTACGCCTAGGCATTTGGTGATTATTTTGGGGAATTAAAATATATCGACTTTCTAATGCACATTTAAATTCAAATGTAAAATGTGATAGTTCTTTTATATCCATAGGCAAATATACGTCTATAGCTTTTACAACGGGTTACACCTTAAAGCCAAGGTAATAGTATTATTGGCTTCGGCGACGTTGATGTTCCACCATTTGGAAATTGGAAATTATTAAACAGTAAAAATGGCATATATATATATATTCTCTAAGCTGCCATAATATTTTTGCAAAGTAAACATTAGTAGTATAAGACGTATATTAACTGATCGTTTGATGAGAGATTTGTGAAATCCTTGACCTCGACCGTCAAGCTCATTTGTTTCAATTCACCTTCTTTATCAAGGTTCCATTGTAAATAATGAAGACATGCTTAACACTCGTACATTTTCCTGACTACTGAATCAGAAGCATGTTCTGAACAACACGTACAGGACGTTAAACGAAACAAATGTAAATTATTAGTTTATTTAACGTGTATATATTTAGAATAAATTAATAGTTTACTATTGACGCCAAATCCAGCAAATGTGATATTTATAAATTTGGTGAAGATTGTCGCTTAACCTCCATAAACTGTAGTGGAATGAATTTCAGGAATGACTCGCTGATAACACTGAAAATTCAGTTACGATGGTTACACATTAACGAAAGCTAACAAACGACCAAAGGTCAGCAAACGAATAAATCAATTAAATATATGGGCTTTATTTTTTATCAAGTTTGTAGTAACCCGAACCTAAGATATTGGCGGTAAATTGCGCCCTGCTTTTTCCAGTTATATTCTTTTCCATAGAGTATTCTTTGAACAAGGTTGAATAGAAGGACTCTTTGTGACATACATGTAGGATCATCATCTCTACTAGAATAATTTCTAGTGAAAGTGTTTAAGAACTTGACAAAGAAACATGTCCCGTCTTTCACATTTTCCTTAATACTGAAAAATGGCTGTGTCATTTTTAGGCTGATTTTTTTTATTTAAGCTAAGTTAGAATCGTCACCCCACCCAAAGATCTAACGCTTTGTTCTTACGTTGATGTGTTTCAAATAAATAAAGCAGGCTACCAACACTTTTTTTATTAAAAGTAAAAGGTTACATGTAAAGAGAATGTTGTCGTCCTCTGAATTATTGTTATTTTTTTCAGAAGCAAGGACTTGCAGGTTCAACTCGATCATCTCTAAAATATAGCTTTTACAACGAGTTACACCTTTAAGCAAATGTAATAGCATTGCTAGTTTTAGAAACTGTGATGTTTCATCATTGGACAGTTTCATTTATTAGATAATTACACAGTAAATGTCATCGGTAAATATTCCCAAAGCTTCTTTAACATTTTTGGCGATGAAAGCATTAGTTGGATAAACCGTGTCTTAAGACTTATCACTCGTGGGAGGATAGACTGATGATAGATGAGGGAAGTAAGACTTATCACTCGTGGGAGGATAGACTGATGATAGATGAGGGAAGTAAGACTTATCACTCGTGGGAGGATAGACTGATGATAGATGAGGGAAGTAAGACTTATCACTCGTGGGAGGATAGACTGATGATAGATGAGGGAAGTAAGACTTATCACTCGTGGGAGGATAGACTGATGATAGATGAGGGAAGTAAGACTTATCACTCGGGGGAGGATAGACTGATGATAGATGAGGGAAGTAAGACTTATCACTCGGGGGAGGATAGACTGATGATAGATGAGGGAAGTAAGACCTATCACTCGTGGGAGGATAGACTGATGATAGATGAGGGAAGTAAGACCTATCACTCGTGGGAGGATAGACTGATGATAGATGAGGGAAGTAAGACTTATCACTCGTGGGAGGATAGACTGATGATAGATGAGGGAAGTAAGACTTATCACTCGTGGGAGGATAGACTGATGATAGATGAGGGAAGTAAGACTTATCACTCGGGGGAGGATAGACTGATGATAGATGAGGGAAGTAAGACTTATCACTCGGGGGAGGATAGACTGATGATAGATGAGGGAAGTAAGACCTATCACTCGTGGGAGGATAGACTGATGATAGATGAGGGAAGTAAGACCTATCACTCGTGGGAGGATAGACTGATGATAGATGAGGGAAGTAAGACTTATCACTCGTGGGAGGATAGACTGATGATAGATGAGGGAAGTAAGACTTATCACTCGTGGGAGGATAGACTGATGATAGATGAGGGAAGTAAGACTTATCACTCGTGGGAGGATAGACTGATGATAGATGAGGGAAGTAAGACTTATCACTCGTGGGAGGATAGACTGATGATAGATGAGGGAAGTAAGACTTATCACTCGTGGGAGGATAGACTGATGATAGATGAGGGAAGTCGATGACCCCGTCACCTTCTTTTATCATATTAACTTGACAGAGCTTCTGGTGCGAAGAACCAAGACGTTGCATTCTTTCAACATTTTATGCTATTTCCAACACTTGGATGACATTCTATGTTTAAAGGGACAAGCTGATTTAAAAAGGTATGGACTGCCAAAATGTTCATATTTTCCCTTCAAAATTTTGAAATTATTGGCAGTTTTTCTCAAGACTTACAATTCAGAAGCCTTTTAGTGCTTCTAGTCTCCAGAATGTACAGTAAAGTATTGTTTTGAACTAACTTAGGATTAGAATGAATGAACGGTCCTCCCAGTTATTTAAATTATGTTTACCTTTTGGACACTATTTCGGTTCGTACAGGTCACATACTGTTTTAATTTCCTTATTCAGACGGGGATCGAACGGATACCTTGTGCTAATCCTGACAATCAGAATTTTTAGAAAATAAACAGTGTGGATATCGGCAGTCCATGTTACTTCCAAGGATATAATTGTGTTTTGAGTAGCTTATATAATATGTACATTTTTTAAAACTACCTTCGAGCTAAGTATTACGAATTTAATCATTGGGTTTTTGTGTGAAGTTTGTCGCATGATAAAAATAACCCGCTATATTACCTTGACAAGGCCTAATGTTCTACGTTATATTATTCAAATAGATTTGTCAAGATTTTGGATCGATGGAGGTGTTATTTATTTCTTTAATCTATACACATTGCAGGAATAAATTCCAGTAATAGTTCATCGATAAAGCTGGGAAAGGTTTCTCTCACGATAGCTACACGTCAACGAGGTCTATAAATACAACAGGAAAGCCAGCAGGTGAATTCAGTTGAATATATCCTGCTTGTTACATATATATCTGATTAGCCGATCTGCTGATCGCGGTTAACGTTAGTAAATTGGGTTATCCCTTTCCAATTATCCTTTTTCCAGAAAGTATTCTGTTAACAGGGTTGAATACAAAGACACGATGTAAAACCGGACCATAATCTCCAATAGAAACATTTCTGACAATTGGTTACTAAATATGGTATTTAAAGACAAATGTCGGCATTTCCAGATTTATCAACATGACAAATTTTCGGCCTCACTTTAGATACGTTTTAATAGCATTATTCTCCTCAAGGAACTTTGCTGTTCTATCATTGGACAGTTTCATTTTGAAGATAATTGTTCCGTAAACTTGTCTAATATTGCAAGGATAAAACCAATGTTAAAGTGGAAGCATACATTGAAATTCATTTGGGAAAACAATATTTAACTTGTTATCAAATAGATTTCAAATAATTTATTTCATTTTTCAACCACGAGCTTTGAATTATTTAATGTTTACCTGTAGATGCCTATGTCTTATTGTTTTGATTTTCTTTGCTCCATTCTGTTATTTTGTAGTTATGTTGTGGAGATTGATAGTGAGTTTCAACTAGTGCTAAACTATACATGACTAGAAGAAATTTAATATTTAAAGCAAACTATTGTGTTTGCAAACATAAAATAGATTTATTCCGATACCGGAAAATGTCATTTACAGCAAATCGACGTCATAGATATTACTATGCCTAGATACATGTTTAATCAAAACTTATTTTAGAAAAATTACACAAAAACCCAAATGGTTCCTTCTTTAGATTTAAAGGGTGCTGTCTGAAAAATGACATATAATGTATTTTATCTAAATTATTCCCTTTAAGTCCTAATTATTCTGGAGAGGAAATGAAAGTCACCAATGAACCAATGATTTGAATTTGACAAAAATATCTGTCTCCTCGCTATCAATATATTCATATATTGTCTGCAAGTCGTCCAGTGGGTTAGAGTGTGTCCCTCACTCCCACACAGACCTTCAATCGATGCGGCGCGGGTTCGAAACACACTCAGACCAAATAAAAACTAAATAAAAAAAGATTTTTCAGTGGATTCACCAATTGGTCGCTGTCTGTGGAAGAGTTGCAAGGTGCTCACCCAAAGTCGGGTGTTTCCTCCGGTTAATAGACCCGGTTTCCTTCCAACTACATGGAAAACCGCCATATAAGTGAAATAATCTTGAGTGCATCGTAAAACATCAATCAATCAATCAGCAAGTTGAGATTCATTCTCTAGATTTATATCGTGACAAGTTTCCGTCAGTATAATAACCAGATCTATAGAGATTTATCAGACTTGACAAAACCAACACCTGCTCGACGACTTTACTTTTACTTTCACTTCTTACAATAATAAAAACGCCACAGGAAAACATTCTTTTGACAATTTTCCATTGGAATCTCACAGATACATATGTTTTATCCTTAAATACACCAGCTGATATAATAATATATTTTTGTTTGGTACTCATAATTTATATCTGTTGTAGCAAACGTGCTAGAGTGTGTATTTTTAACAAATGCGGGTTATCATCAACTCCACATTTGTCTATATGATAACATACGTCGCGATGGAGTAGGGCTAGATCTCCGTCAAGTTAACATCTTTTACGACTTGTCGTTTTTCTTTATATAGTCCTATTGTCAACCGTACGGAAACTTTATTTGATGCGGGATGGTGGGTGGGGACGGGGCGTTAGAATATCTGCGTACACTAATACCGTCTGTATTGATTCCAGAGTAATCTAGTACACGGGCTATCATTGTGAAGATCTCGCGATGGTTGTAGAATAACTCTAATCCTATCATATCATAAATGTCTCTCTGGTGTAGATATTTTCTAATCTCCAATTCAAAATAACATTGCTTGTCTGTGGTCAATCCAATTATTTTGCGTTTACTTCACCATCGCGGACGATTGTGAATAAACAGAACATAGAGATGGATATTTACTTATAGAAAGGTCAAACTGCGATATAACTGTTGGGAAATCTGCTCCAAGGTTTTTTTAACTGTTTAATTAAAACGCGTCTATTTTTTGTTGTTTAAACATCAGCTAGTCATCGCCGACAAGAAGAGCCCATGTAAGACCTTTATATGGTTAAATGGTTATTTGCAGATACAAAAGTGGTAGCATTTATAGCAGATAAGCCATTGATAGAGTTGCTTTCACCTAGATAAGTGAGCTTTTAAGGTTTCAAGTTACAAGAAACACTTAACAACTACGAAAAAAAAAGGTTATCTATTTACGAAATATACGTGTTAATTATAGCTTATCGGTGCGATTTTTATTGAACTTATCAACGCAAGGAAATTGTCTGTTATTCTAGAAATGGGAAGAAATGAAATACAATATGTATCACTGATAACTTGAGCCTCGATAGACGCAATCCATATTGACAAGGTGAAAGCAAAAAACTGTAAGAGGTTATGCAATATCTGTGATGGATGACTTAACATATTAGACACACATTGTATCATTGAACAAACTTGTCAAATGTAGAAGCAGTTAATATCGTTAACGAGAACTATAATTAAACGGATTACTTTAGCTAAAATACATTAAACGTCATTTTAATAACGATATTTACGTGTTTACCAAACAGGTCTTGGATGGTTTTTTCTTATGTTTTATCTTAATATTGCGTGTTTACTGTCAGGCAAAATTATGACTATCTATTGTTCGTAGATATCATTCAGAAGTATTGGGACTTGATAATATATTTCTGTTATTTGGTAACTTAGTTGTACCGATATTTAGCTTATGCAAAAGTTAAACTGAAAAAGTCCATAAAAAATTTAATATTGAAACATATCTAATTTACCTGTATAAAATCGATTTATTCGCATCCCTGTGCGTGTTGTTTAGAGCTACCTGACGTCATAAATACACTTGTTCATACATTAATGTTTTATCAAAACTTCTTTTAGATAAATGGCAGAAAATATTCCAAAGATTCATTCAAAACAGAAGGATATTGTCTCGAATATGAAATATCATGTATTTCATGTAAAAGATTCACTTTAAGGATACACGTGACAGAGATATATTACAAATGAATCTCCTTCCGGTCGGCTTTACGGTGCAATCTAGCATTGTCTTGTCGTATTTGACTGAACTGTACAATGAAAACAGGGAAGAACAGGGAAGCATCCAACATGTTGTTAGTGAGTCGCATGAACTATAGAAATTCTGATTTTAAAACTATGGATGGTGTGAATTGGCCAACCAAATCACTCCAAAATCAGCTTTGGTTCAAAAAGTTGGATTGAAGTTCATCGAAAAGCTAAATGATTGAGGTTAAAATAAGACAAATCCATACACTGTGGCCTGAGCGAACGGAATTAGTGTTCAAAAAAATAAAACAAATTTAGCAATAATGTGGTTTTTTAGTCCATTGCAAATGAGACCTAGTTGTCAATGGCTACCATAGTGTAGAGATACATCATGGCAACTGTGAATGATCGCACTTTGCGAAGGCTTCGTGAATCGTCCCAAGATATAGGGCATCATTGGAATGAATAAAAACTTCAGTCTTCTGTGAGAGGTCATTGCAATGCAGAAGGTATTATTTCACAAAATAATTTGATTGATTGATTTATAAATTGATTGATAAAATATGCAGATTTGCCAGTTGGTGGATCCAGGTTTTAAAACAAATTACCTTTTTAAGATCCGCTCATAGATTAGTTTGACAAAGCAGAGGCAGAAATATATGTAACGTGTGTCATCATAGACCGATATTCTAAAAGATAACTTACATTTATTTGGATTCACATATGTACACATGGAGACTCAACGAGACATTAAAGAAAACTCTCGATTCCGACATGATTGTTTGTATGACAGAACAGTCTTTATTTTACTGAAAATGTGAGAATCCAGATATATCCGTTTTCAAAAATAGACACCAGATTTTTCTTTGTCAATTGTACACGGCCCCCAAGCCATATTAACGTGACAATGTAAGAAAGACAGGCTCATATTGCATTCTTGCGTCATATCGTACGGATGGCTTGATGAAAACCTTGGGCTGATTTTACATTATTTCTTTTACCAAACCACATTGTGTGAAAAGTTTCCTCGAACAACTGATGATAGCTTCACGTCATCGAAAGCTAAAAATACTGCAACTGAAAAAATAAAAGTTAATTTAGACATAAGGTTTATTGAACGGATTTGGAATTAGCAAGATACCAGTTATTTCTTAAAATGACATTATGGTTTATCGGTGCAATGACATCCAATACGTTTGACGGCGCCATATAAGTGAAATAATCTTGAGTGCGGCGTAAAACATCAGTCAATCAATCCAATAGGTTTGTATTAAAAGGATACATTGCTTAAGTTTATTAGGGTTCTCCGTTTATTTTCAGATTATTAGAAAAATGCAGATCGATCTCGAATAAAAGGCTGCAAATCGACTTTTCGCCAAAAGATACATTTAACGAGTTATTTGGGCAATCCCGTGTTGCTATTGTTTTGTGTCTGACAGCCAGTAAAACCAACAGCCAAAGTATACTAAACGCGCAGACAGAAAAGGCCCTACTGCTTACTCGATTCTTTTTACCACAACAAAGCAGAGATTGGAATCCTCAAATAAAACTCCATATCCAGTGGGGGGGCCTCCGTGGCTCAGTAGGTAGAGCGTCCAACGCTCTATCTAAACAGCCTTCCACCAATGGGTCGCGGGTTCCAATCCCACTCAGTCCAAAAATTGGAAAATTTTCTGACTGGGTTTTCACTCGAACGACCTATGTGGGATGGTTGCCAGTTACCAGCGGAAGGTCGTGGGTTTCCTCCGGGCACAGAGCCCGGTTTCCTCCCACAAAAAAACTGGCGACGCCGCCATATAAGTGAAATAATCTTGAGCGCGGCGTAAAACACCAAACAATCAATCAATCAATCAACCATATCCAGTGGTCCATGGGAGCTGGGGAAGTTACCAATGGCCATCTGGAAACCTCGTCTTTATATAAACAACGGTAGAATAGCACACATTTTAACAATATTCGTTCCGGGCATATCCCTTTAAAGCCACAGAGTACATAAGGCCATTCCGGTAGAGGGAGCTTTATGGAATTTCCAATGAGTTGAGATTACCTCCCTAGGAATACAATAAGGTCAAGAATTACTTATGGATAACAACTTCTTGGTTTATTGGGTGACGACGTTTCGATGTAGTTCTTACATCGTTATCAAAGTCAATGACAAACAACAAAAAATATTCATTTATATAGCAGATGAGAAAATTACAAGTTGGAACAGGTGCGTAATAGTATAAATTAATTAAGAAAAGTAACAATAGATTTGAGTATGGTGAGTTAAGATCGTTGAAGGTTGTCTTGGAGGATCAAAAGGTCATAGCAGTTGGGGATATATAATCCTTGGTCTCTGTTCATGCTGGGCTTGGTTTTTCTGATTTGGATGGCTTCCTGTAGTTTTCTCTTCTTCCAATGGTGCTGGTTGACAGTTAGTGTTGTAGTGGTTTCCCATTTGATGTGGTTAGTAGGGTTGGAAATTATGTGTTCAGAAATGGCAGATTTGTAATCAAGTTTATTAACAGATGTTTGGTGTTCTTTTAGTCTAATGTTGAGGGGTCTGCATGTTTCTCCTATGTAATGAGCATTACAACTACAATTAATTCTGTACACTACTCCTTTAGGTTCTGCTCTTGTTGACGAAATTCCTTTTCCTGTGGCTTGCATATGTGTTTTAAGTGTTTTGGTTGATTTGAATGTAGTATTAATACCTGTTTTGGTTTTAATCAGACGAGCAATTTTATGACTGGCTGGTCCAATGTATGGTATGCTGATTCTAATATTAGGGCCTTCTTAGAAGAGGGGGGGGGGGGGGGGTTGGCTAGGGCTGCTTATGAAACTACCTAATCGTGAATCTCCAAGATTGGTATCAGCGGAAAGCTCTTATTTTATACTACTTCATAAAAAACGAGCTATAAGGTAACTCGGCTTCAACGATTATTTTTCTATATTTTGTAACTCATGGCCTTTTAAGCCAGATAGAAAATGCATTTCGTCGGTATAAACATTCTTAGGAAAAAGACACGGACAAATTAGGTATTCTGGATCGTAACTAAAAGAGCAGATGGTAAAAGATCAATGTCGTTATTTCTTCCATTATGGTTACATATACTGGCATGAATAGCGTTATTGTCTGACTTCTGATCTGCTTTGAAAAGATTGCTTTTTGTTCACGTTGCATGTTGGATACAATGAGTAGTTTTATTTATTATGTTGATTTGTACAATTATGTATGCCTTGCGACTATTTCGTTTTGTATGTATATATTGTATTGAGCAATAATGTATAATATGATTATTCTCATGGTAATTCTGGGTTATGGTTCTTGATGGCTGGATCCTGGGAATAGGGTGAGATAAGGGGAGATAACTGAGGTAGAGTAGTTATAGCTTTGGGAGTACTGTGACAAGAAGTTACATTTGGGAGATAGTTAAGTAGCAAGCTAGTCTACTTTCAACTTTATTGCTAGTGCTAAATTAAGCCAGTGGACATTAGAAACCGCCCAGAATTATTGTGAGTATTTTCGTTCATGCAATTATGTGCAATTGTCTGTAAATACCTTTGTTATGTTGTTGTTGCTAAATGTTGCAAGTCATTTCTCAAGCAGTTAGATTGTCTTTGAATTCAAACCCTAGCCAAAACATTAGCCTAATAAGAGATTATTTATTACTTTCAGTTTGAACCTTCAACTTCACCTTAAACTAAAGTTAAACTTCTGCTGCTAATAACATCAAGCATGCATTGAAAATAAGAAGAAATAAAGCTGAAGCGTCTCAATACATTCTTTGGAGTGATTTCTAATAGCGTCCGCTACATTAGTTCAAAAATAATTTCAAAATGGCTACAAGAGATGGAGAAGATGTAAATAGAAATTTAAATGATGAACAATTTATGCCAGAAGCATTAAATCAAGATAATATGGATCCTGATATTGAAGGATATAAATCAGAGAGGATTAAACAGATAATTAAAGGAAGAGGTGGCTACAAGGCAGCCCTAACAAGAAAACAAAGAGAAATGAGAGATCAATTAACATCAGATACAGATATTAAAACAATTGAAGGCAAATTAAATGATTTAGATCAAACCTTTGGAAAGTTTCATAAAATACACATGGATTACAAAGCTCTCTTAAAAGGTGACCAAGATCAAACTAAACATGCTATGGAATATTACAGTGAAGTGGAAGAGAGTTATATATCATGTAGAAGAGATATTTTTTCCGTCATATCTTCAATAAAGGAAAAGACAGTTGTTGACAATATCAGACCAGATGATTCGGTCAGTCAAGTAGGGTCTCATCGAAGTGGTAACTCATCAAGAGCTAATTCAGAAATAAGACTCAAAGCTAAAAAGGCTGCATTACAAGTACAAGCTAAAGCCCTAGAAAAGCAACAGGCATTGAAACTTAAACAGATAGAGTTGCAACAGTTAGAGGAAAGAATGAAGTTAGAGGAACAGATTGATTCTGTATTAGCGGAAGAAAGTGTTTATGCTGATCACAAAAGTACTGTTAGCCAGAGGAGTAAAGGTTCTAAAATGTCAAAATCAGAACAGTTAGAAATAAATAAAACAACTAATCAGTCTGAACTTAATCCTCTAGCCAAAGAATGGATTGACATTGGTCAATCAAAAGAACATATTGCACAGACAACTGAAAACACAAATAATGGAGAACAAAACAAAGCAATATACGAGTCCGTTCAAAGACAAGAAAGTTCTTTGTTTGCATAAAGCGGCCTAGATTTTATTTGCGCAAACTAGTGGTTTTGAAACCGGTTTTGACCCGTGTGTGTCAACCCGTCAAAATATTGCGCAATCTTTCATTTTCCGCCTGGACAGAGTCGCGTGCACATCGGCATGGCTCCAACAAAAGAAGAGAAAAAATTCCTACTGGAGGTTATTGATCAGTACAGGCAGCTCCCCGCATTATGGATACCATTTTTTAGACCATTTTGTCCGATGCAATTTCGCCTTTTTCCGGATCCAAAGCTAGTGCAAGGGCCAAGGCTGTAGGTCCATCCATGTCGACAGTTTGCCGTACACTGGATATTGCATAAATCATTTTGTATCGTGTGTGGCTGTCAAAAACTGTCAAAAAAATTGATGTCAACTTTTTGGTCAAAATTTTTGATCGTGTGTAGGCCGCTTTCGAGAGAAGTTTTGATCAACTGTGTAAGGTTGTAGGTAATTATAATCCAACTCAAGAACAAGTAGATAACCATGCTCAACACAGAAAGTTCACAACAAGCAATCATGAAAATCTGAATCCTTCATTTCCACATAATGCTGGAGCCAATGCAGAAGAAAAAATATTGCTACTACAGCAACAAATGGTTGATGCTTTACAACTACCAAGATCAGAAATAACTTTATTTGATGGTCATCCTTTGAAATACTGGAGCTTTATCCGATCATTTGATAATTGTGTTGGTTCAGCTAAAGTGCATGATAGCGTGAAACTTAATAAACTTTTACAATATTGTACTGGGAAAGCATATGAAGTTCTTGAGTGTTGTCTGGTGATGGAGCTGGTTGTTGGTTATTCTGAAGCTAGAAGGCTTCTCAAGGATAGGTTTGGAAATCCTTATACTATATCACAGGCATGGACAAACAAAATTACAAGTGGACCTCCCATTAAGCCATCAGACAAAGCAGGTCTGCAGAAATATGCAGATGACGTACGGAGTTGTACAATAACATTAAATGCAATGGATCGTCTTCAAGAGATTGATAATCAAATTAGAATGGTGAAAATGGTGGAGAGATTGCCATATTATCTGCAGGGTCGCTGGAGGAAAGAAGCTGTTTTCATGTTGAGAGAAAGGGGACATTATCCAGATATATCTCAGTTAGTAAGGTTCATTCAGATATCGGCAGATGAAATAAATGATCCAGTATTCGGAGGTCAGTGGGAAAATAAACCAACAGCAAATAAACAAAGGTTTCAATCTAGATATTCTTCAACCAAACCCATGAGTACAACTTTCAGTATTCAAACCAATAAAGCTAACTTTTCAGAACCATTTGATTTTCCTACATGTTATCTTTGCACTAAAAACCACCCATTGTACAGATGTGACAAATTTAAAGACATGAAACCAGAAGAAAGGCTAAATTTCACTAAGGAGAAAAATCTTTGTTTCAACTGTTTCTCACAAAGACATACTGCCAATAACTGTCCCAGATCATACAGATGCACTGCAAATCTTTGCAATAAAAAACATTCTGTACTTCTACATGAGACATACAAATTACTAATTGCTGATGGTAAGGGTTATCAAAATAAACAGATTGGGCCCGTAAAAACAGAGAGCTGTCACGTTAAGTTGTATGGAACGTCATCTGATGTCAGTGGGGCCGGCAACAACAGAGTGGCTTTGCCAATTGTTCCTGTGAAAGTTAGAACAAACCAGACGGATGAGTTCATCACCACCTATGCTCTGTTGGATGGTGGAAGTACCAACACATTTTGTTCCTTAGCATTACTAAATAAGCTTCAAGCTGAAGGAACAAAAACCCAGTTAGCTCTTACCACATTAAATGAACAAAACCAGATTAACAATGTCACCATGATTTGATTGGAAATAGCCGACTTAATTGAAAGAAACATTGTAAACTTACCTAAGGTTTTCAGTACAGCCAACTTACCTGCTTTGAGAGACAATATGGCAGCTCAGAGTGATGTTGACAAATGGCCACATTTAAAAGGGATTCATGTTCCACAAATCGAAGGCAAGGAGGTTATCTTATTGATTGGACAAGATGTTCCAGTAGCCTTAGCCCCCATTGACATAAGGAAAGGTTCTGGAACTGAACCTTATGCCATAAGAACTGTTTTCGGCTGGTCATTGAATGGTCCTATGAATATTAATGGTCAAGATAATGTAGTAGTCAATTTTGTTCAAATCGACAATTCTCTTCAAACTCAAGTGGAAAAATTTTGGAAAATATCAACATCTGAAAATCTGAATGATGATACAAAACAAATGTCTGCAAATGACAAGTTTGTGATAAACAAATGGGAAAAAACCACCACACTTACCAACAGGCACTATGAAGTGAGAATACCATTTAAGAAATATCCACCAGATCTTCCAAACAACTATGGTGTTGCTGAACACCGCCTAGAATGCCTGGAGAGGCGCCTTTCACGAGATAAAGAACTATCAATGAAATATACATCTGAAATACAATCACTGTTAGACAAAGGGTATGCTGAAAAATTAACAGAAGATAAATTAGTACAGGAAGGAAAAATATGGTACTTACCTCATCATGCAGTGAAAAGTATAAGCAAGCCTGACAAGCTGAGAGTTGTGTTTGATTGTGCAGCTCAGTACTGTGGTACATCATTAAATGAAAGTCCTGCTTTAACCAACACCCTTATTGGCGTTTTGTTGCGATTCAGGGAGGAGAAAATCGCAATCATGGGGGACATTGAGGCAATGTTCCACCAAGTACGTGTTCATCAAGAGGATCGAGATGTTCTTCGTTTTCTTTGGAGGAACCCTGAGGATCCCAAGCAGCGGCCCGATATTTACCGAATGACTGTTCATCTTTTTGGAGGTGTGTGGTGTCCGAGCTGTGCAACATTTGCCCTAAAACGCACAGCAGAAGATCATGGACATCAGTTTGATCCAGTTGTATCTGAAACTATGAATAGAAATTTCTACGTTGATGACTGCCTAAAGTCTGTTTCATCAGATCAACAAGGAGTACAGCTCGTCTCTCAACTGTACTCTCTACTACAAAATGGGGGATTTAAGCTCACAAAGTGGATTAGCAGCAGCCGAAAAGTACTTGAATCTATTCCCAGAGAACAAAGAGCAAAAGGACTTCAAGATTTAGATTTAGATAAAACCTCGTTACCAGTAGAAAAGGCTCTTGGTGTTCAATGGGATACAGATACTGATATGCTCAAAGTTAAAGTTACACAAAAGGACAAACCAGCAACTCGTAGGGGCTTACTGAGTATTATCACATCACTATACGACCCACTCGGGTTTGTATCGCCAGTAATTCTTGAAGCCAAGAAGATATTTCAAAATGAAACAAAGCAACGAAAAGGTTGGGACGAACCCATTTCTCCTGAAAGCAAACGCATGTGGACCAACTGGTTACAGGAACTACATAAACTTGAAGCCTTGAGAGTTCCAAGATATCTTTTCCCACAAGATTTCACTGTAATCATTGAGAACCAGCTGCACCACTTCTCTGATGCCTCACAGGACGGATATGGATCAATAACTTACCTTAGATCTGTTGATTCCACAAACACTATACACTGTACTCTACTTACCTCTAAATCCAGATTGACACCCATCAAGCCCACAACGATCCCACGCTTGGAACTTTCTGCTGCTGTAATCTCTGTGAAATTGGATGCTATGCTTCGTCGGGAACTGACAATAAAAATCCATGAATCTGTATTTTGGACTGATAGCATGATTGTATTGCATTACCTTGGAAATGATAACAAGAGATATCACACATTTGTGGCAAACAGAGTGGCTACTATATTGGATGGTTCAAGTTTTAGTCAATGGAAGCATGTAGACTCGGCACGAAATCCAGCTGACGACGTCTCACGGGGTCTAAGTGCCCAGCAGATCATCAATAATGAAAACTGGATAAGGGGTCCTGAGTTTCTATGGCAGATGCAAGACAAGTGGCCAACTCAAACCCTTGATTTACAAGTGCCTGAAAATGATCAAGAGTTAAAGAGAAGTGTTAAGACATTCACAACAGTAGAAAACATACAGAGCTCTATTTTGGAACCATTTCTGCACAGATATTCGTCTTGGTATCGTCTCAAAAAAGGAATCGCATGGATTTTAAGATTAAAAGCAATACTACTAGAAAAAATCAGGAAAGAACAAAACCCCTTAAAAAAAGGGCCTGTGAGTGTCCAAGAACTGAGGTTGGCTGAAAATGAAATAATTAAAATTCTTCAACAAGACTGTTATTTGGATGAAATTGAGATACTGAAAGCAAACAAAAGTATAAAATCATCCAGCTCCTTGTTCAAACTTGAGCCTATCTTAAACTCAAATGGTATAATGTGTATTGGAGGACGTCATCCAGCTGAAATTGACGATATGACTAAGCATCAAATAATCATACCAAAGCAACATATTATTACTAAGCTAATCATACAAGAGTATCATACAGCCTCAGGCCATGCTGGAACAGAGCATACATTGGCATCTTTACGACAGAAGGTTTGGATTATCTCTGGTCGAGTTCAAGTCAAACGAGTGCTGTGTGACTGTCTCCATTGCAAACTTCGAAAGGCTAAACCTGGAAGTCAGAGGATGTCTAATCTTCCAGCAGAGAGAGTTTCACCTGACAAACCTCCATTCAAGTGGGTAGGTTGTGATTGCTTTGGTCCTTTCTAGACAAAACGTGGTCGATCTCAAGTAAAGAGATATGGCTGCCTTTTCACCTGCTTTACAACGAGAGCGATCCATATTGAAATGTTGGATTCGATGGACACTGATTCCTTTCTCAATGCATTTAAGCGATTCGAATCAAGAAGAGGACGCCCTGAAAAGGTGTTTTCTGATAACGGTACTAACTTCAAAGGTGCAGAGAAAGAGCCCCGAGAAGGAATTCAAAACTGGAACCAAAATAAGATCAGTGAACATATGCTTCAAAAGGAAATCATCTGGAAATTTAACCCACCTACTGCGTACCACATGGGAGGAATATGGGAACGCCAAATTCGATCTGTGCGTAAAAGTTTGAGTTCCTTGCTGTCAAAAAACCAATCATTGAACGACGACGGACTTATGACATTATTCTGTGAAATAGAGAACATAATTAATAGTCGTCCAATTACTCCAGTATCTGATGATCCCTGTGATTTGGAGGCTCTGACCCCAAAACACCTTCTTATACTTCGAGCTGGACCAAGTTTCCCTCTCACAGATTTCACGAGTCATGATGGTTTTCGTCGTCGATGGAAGCATATACAATTTCTTGCAAATATGTTCTGGAAGCGATGGACTCGAGAGTATCTGCCTTCTCTTCAACTGAGACAAAAGTGGTTGTCCCCAGAGCGAAATTTCGCTATAGGGGATTTAATTCTGATAACCGATGAGAATACTCCAAGACTAAACTGGCCACTTGGAAGAGTTACTCAAATTTTCTCTGGGAAGGATGGCCTTGTAAGATCAGTTGAAATTAAAACAAGAGGATGCAAATTAGTGAGACCGATACATAAACTGTGTCTGCTTGAATCAAATGTGAAATAGATGTAGAGACTGTGTTAGGAAACCCAAGGCTGTGTTTCGCTTAATTCAGAGACTGTGCTATGTGAGGTGATATTTGCTACACAAGACTTTTTGAACATTCCAATTTGATATATGTATTTTCTTCCAAAAACAAGTTTTCATGAAGTTTGATTTGAATGACAATAACTATCCTAAATGTTTAATGTATTAAATGGTCAGTTTATAATGCATCACTTCCCATTTAAGGGGCCGGAATGTTGGATACAATGAATAGTTTTATTTATTATGTTGATTTGTACAATTATGTATGCCTTGCGACTATTTCGTTTTGTATGTATATATTGTATTGAGCAATAATGTATAATATGATTATTCTCATGGTAATTCTGGGTTATGGTTCTTGATGGCTGGATCCTGGGAATAGGGTGAGATAAGGGGAGATAACTGAGGTAGAGTAGTTATAGCTTTGGGAGTACTGTGACAAGAACTTACATTTGGGAGATAGTTAAGTAGCAAGCTAGTCTACTTTCAACTTTATTGCTAGTGCTAAATTAAGCCAGTGGACATTAGAAACCGCCCAGAATTATTGTGAGTATTTTCTTTCATGCAATTATGTGCAATTGTCTGTAAATACCTTTGTTATGTTGTTGTTGCTAAATGTTGCAAGTCATTTCTCAAGCAGTTAGATTGTCTTTGAATTCAAACCCTAGCCAAAACATTAGCCTAATAAGAGATTATTTATTACTTCAGTTTGAACCTTCAACTTCACCTTAAACTAAAGTTAAACTTCTGCTGCTAATAACATCAAGCATGCATTGAAAATAAGAAGAAATAAAGCTGAAGCGTCTCAATACATTCTTTGGAGTGATTTCTAATAGTGTCCGCTACATTGCATATTTAATGAAAGGTGATAGTTTTCTTATCTTCGTGGTATAGTTTCATTTAGAAGACAAACGAGCAGCAAATGTCATCGGATAATATTCCCTAAGCTGATATAATATTTGTTAGAGAGAAATCGCCATAGAACGAATATTAAGCCGGAGCTACTCCGAGAGGATCGACTGATGACAGATGATGAAAGTCCATGACATCCGCCTTCTCGTACATATTTCGTGTCACCTTTAACAACTCTAGCGCTAAAGACTAATACATGTAATATCAGGTCATGATTTGTACATGTGACAATGATTGACAAGTGACTTTAAACAATACAATTGTGATATTAGTAATTTATTAAATAACATTGAGGCCGGTTCGTTAACAATAGTTACACGTCAAAGAGATCTACAAATACGCCAGCAGGAAAGTCATTCAGCAAACCCAATTAAATATATTCTGTTACTAGATATCTGAGTTGCCGATCCGCTTATCACTGTTAACGTCAGTAGATTAGGTTATCTCTCTCCCACTATCCTTTTCAAGAGAAAATGGTTGAATACAAGGACTCTTTTTGAGGTCAGATCATCATCTCTTCTAGTATAATTTATTCTCGTATTTTAGAATTTGCCAGGTCACTTCTCTTTCATATTTTATATGCTTTTAAGCTGACCTTGTTTGTTTGAATTAAACACGAGTTGTCATTTGACCATAGACCTTAAGCCTTGTACTTTCTATTATGTATTCAAAATATATATAGCAAATTAGTACCTAGGTGGTTTCTGAAATATATACATGTAGCTTATGTTTCGTGAAAGGAAAAAGAGAAATTTCGCCAATCCGTCAATTATTGTTACAATTGCATGTATTATTCTACGGACCTTTCTCGAATTTCTTTTTATTGCGCATTTGGCTTTGTACCTTACTTTTATAGCTGTCTGGCCCAAATGACCGGCCGTAATGGCCGTTGCTATTGTGTATACCTAGATTGAAATAAAAAAAATGTATGTCTTTTCGCCTAGACATTTGGTGATTGTTTTAGGGAATTAAAATATATCGAATTTCCGTAATTATACACATTTAAATTCAAATGTAAAAATGTGATAGTTCTTTTATATCCATAAGCAACTATACGACTAAAGCTTTTACAACGGGTTACACCTTAAAGCCAAGGTAATAGTATTGTTGGCTTCGGCGACGTTGATGTTCCACCATTGGCAGTTTAATTGTGGAAATTATTAAACAGTAAATGTCATTTATATATAGTCTCTAAGCTGCTATAGTATTTTTGCAAAGTAAACATTAGTAGTATAAGACATATATTAACTGATCGTCTGATGACAGATTTGTGAAATCCTTGACCTCGACCGTCAAGCTCATTTGTTTCAATTTACCTTCTTTATCAAGGTTCCATTGTAAATAATGAAGACATGCTTAACACTCGTACATTTCCTTAACTACTGAATCAAAAGCTTGTTCTGAACAACACGTACAGGACGTCAAACGAAACAAATGTAAATTATTAGTTGATTTAACGTGTATACTTAGAATAAAGTAATTGTTTACTATTGACGCCAAATCCAGCAAATGTGATATTTATAAATTTGGTGAAAATTGTCGCTTGATAAATACCCCGCCTCAACTTTCTTGACCAATCAATGGGCTCTACGTCATCTCATTCAAATGTGTTCGTGAAGACTTCCAATCGACGGAGGCGTCATTTATTTCTTTAACCTGCATGAATTGTAGAGGAATGAATTTCAGGAATGACTCGCTGATAACACTGAAAATTCAGTTACGATGGTTACACGTTAACGAAAGCTAACACACGACCAAAGGCCAGCAAATGAATAAATCAATTAAATATATGGGCTTTATTTTTATCAAGTTTGTAGTAACCCGAATCTAAGATATTGGTGATAAATTGCGCCCTACCCTTTCCATTTATATTCTTTTCCTTAGAGTATTTCTTTGAAGAAAGTTGAATACAAGGACTCTTCGTGACATACATGTAGGATCATCATATTTATTAGAATAATTTCTATTGAAAGTGTTTAAGAACTTGACAAAGAAACATGTCATGTCTTTCACATTTTCCTTAATACTGAAAAATGGCTGTGTCATTTTTAGGCGGATTTTTAGGCTTACTTAGAATCTTCACACCACCCGAAGATCTAACGCCTTGTTCTTACGTTGATGTGTTTCAAATATATAAAGCAGGCTACCAACACTTTTCTTGTTAAAAGTAAAAGGTTACATGTAAAGAGAAAATGGTGTCATCCTCTGAACTATTGTATTCTTTTCGGAAGCAAGGACTTTCAAGATCACCGTGTTACACCTTTAAAGTGGCATGAGCTGCCAAAATTCACACTTTTTTCATAATTTCTGATCGTCACGACAGTTCGAAAAGTTAACAAAAGTTAAATAACCGGGACGACTATTCATTCATTCTAAGTCAAAGTTAGTTCAAAACAATACTTTATCGTACATTTTCGAGACTAGAAGCGCTAAAAAGCTTCTGAATTATACGTCTTGAGAAAAATAGCCAATAATTTCAACATTCTGTTTTTACGTCAAAATATTATCATTTTGGCAGCTCATGCCACTTTAAGCAAATGTAATAGCATTGTTGGTTTTGGAGACTTTCATGTTTCATCATTGGACGGTTTCATTTATTAGATAATTACACAGCAAATGTCATCGGTAAATATTCTTAAAGCTTCTATAACATTTTTGGCGATGAAAGCATTAGTTGGATAAACCGTGTCTTAAGACTTATCACTCGTGGGAGGATAGACTGACGATAGATGAGGGAAGTCGATGACCCCGTCACCTTCTTTTATCATATTAACTTGATAGAGCTTCTAGTGCGAAGAACGAAGAGATGCTAAACATCACATTTTACCAACATTATATGCTATTCCCAACAGCTGCTAACATGTTGATTTTTCCCCTTAAACAACATATTTTTGTGAAAACCTAGAATTCAGAAGCGTTTTCGTGCTTCTAGTCTCTGGAATGTACAGTAAAGTATTGTTTTGAACCAACTTAGGATTAGAATGAATGAACGTTCCTCATACTTATTTAAATAATGTTTATCTTCCGGGCAGTATTTCGGTTCGTGCATAACGCTTACTGTTTAGATTTCCTTAATCAAACGGGTACCCTGAGATTACCTTCACAATCATAATTTTAGAAGAAGAAAAAAACAGTGTGGATTTCGGCCATTTATGGCACTGTGGGATACAGTTGGGATTTGAGTAGCTTATATAATATGTACATGTTTAGAAATATAACGAATTTCATTTGGGGTTTTCTCGTGTGAGATTTGTCGCATGATAAAAACAACCCCTTGACAAGGCATAATGTTCTACGTCTTATTATTCAAATAGAGTTGTCGAGATTTTGAATCGACGGGGGCGTTATTTATTTCTTTAATCTATACACATTGTGGGAATGAATTCCAGTAATAGTTCACAGATAAAGCTGGGAAAGGTTTCACTTACGCGATAGCTAAACGTCAACGAGGTCTATAAATACGACAGCAGGAAAGCCAGCAGGTGAATTCAATTGAATACATCCTGCTTGTTACATAGATATCTGATTTGCCGATCTGCTGATCGCGGTTAACGTTAGTAAATTGGTTTATCCCTTTCCATTTATCCTTTTTCCAGAACGTATTCTGTGAACAGGGTTGAATACAAAGACACGATGTAAAATCGGGCCACAACATTTCTGACAATTGGTTACTAAATATGGTATTTAAAGACAAATGTTGGCATTTCCAGAACTATCAACATGGAAAATTTTGAGATACGTTTCAAGGAGATACAATAGCATTATTCTCCCCAAGGAACTTTGATGTTCTATCATTGGACAGTTTCATTTTGAAGTTAATCGCTCCGTAAACTTTTCAAATATTTTTGCGAAGAGCGCATTGCAAGGATAAAACCAATGTTAAAGTTGAAGCATACATTGAAATTCATTTGGGTTTTTATCAAATAGATTTAAAATAATTTATTTCATTTTTCAACCACGAGCTTTGAATTATTTAATGTTTACCTGTAAATGTACATGGATGTCTTATTGCTTTGATTGTCCTTGCTCAATTCTGTTATTTTGTAATTAAGTGCTGCAGATTGATAATGAGTTTCAACTAGTGCTAAACTATACATGACTAAAAGAAATTTAATTTTTAAAGCAAGCTATTGTGTTTGCAAACATAAAATAGATTTATTCCCATACCTGAAACTGTCATTTACAGCAAATCGACATCATATATATTACTATCCATACACAAAAAAAACAAAACAAATGGTTCCTTCTTTAGATTTAGAGGATGCTGTCTGAAAAATGACATAATGTATTTTATCTAAATTATTCCCTTTAAGTGCTAATTATTCTGGAGAGGACATGAGAGTCACCAATCAACTAATGATTTAAATGTTACTAAAAATTCTCTGTCTCCTCGCTATCAACTGCATCGTAAAACATGCTTCAAACAATCAGCAAGTTGAGATTCATTCTCTAGATTTATATCGTAACAAGTTTCCGTTAGTATAATAACCAGATCTATAGAGATTCATCAGACTTGACAAAACGAACACCTGCTCGACAACTTTACTTTTACTTTCACTTCTTACAATAATAAAAACGCCACAGGAAAACATTCTTTTGACAATTTTCCGATAGAATCTCAAAGATACATATGTTATATATAATAATATTTTTTTGTTTGGTACTCATAATCTATATCTATTGTAGCTAACGTGCTAGAGTGTGTATTTGTAACAAATGCGGGTTATCACCAACTCCACATTTGTCCACATGATGACATACGTCGCAATAGGGTCCGGCTGGATCTCCGTCAAGTTAACATCTTTTACGACTTTATATAGCCCATTTGTCAACCGTACGGAAACTTTATTACATGCGGGATGGTGGGCAGGGATCGGGCGTTAGAATATCTGGGTACACTTACCGTCTGTATTGATTCCAGAGTAATCTAGTACCCGGGCTATGATTGTGAAGATCTCGCGATGGTTATAGAATAACTCTAATCCTATCATGTCATAAATGTCTCTCTGGTGTAGATATTTTCTAATCTCCAATTCAAAATAACATTGCTTGTCTGTGGTCAATCCAATTATATTGCGTTTATTTCACCATCGCGGACGATTGTGAATAAACAGAACATAGAGATGGATATTTACTTATAGAAAGGTCAAACTGCGATTTAACTGTTGGGAAATCTGCTCCAACGTTCTTTTAACTATTTTATTAAAACGCGTCTATTTTTTGTTATTTAAAACATCAGCTTGTCATCGCCGACAAGACGAGCTGGTGTAAGACCTTTATATGGTTAAATGGTTATTTGCAGATACAAAATTGGTAACATTTAAGCCATTGATAGAGTTGCTTTCACCTAGATAATTGAGCTTCTAAGGTTTCAAGTTGCAAGAAACACTTAACAATTACGAAAAACACTCGTAATCTATTTACGAAATATTCGAGTTAATTATAGCTTATCGATGCGATTTTTATTGAACTTATCAAAGCATGGAAAGTGTCTGTTATTCTAGAAATGGGATGAAATGAAATACAATATGTATCACTGATAACTTGAGCCTCGATAGACGCAATCCAAATTGACAAGGTGAAAGCAAAAAACTGTAAGAGGTTATGCAATATCTGTGATGGATGACTTAACATATTAGACACACCTTGTTATCGTTGTATAAACGTTTTAATTGTAAAAGCAGTTAATATCGTTAACGAGAACTATAATTAAAGTGAATACTTTAGCTCAAATACATTAAACGCCATTTTAATAACGATATTTATGTGTTTACCAAACATGTCTTGAAAAGATTTTTCTTATGTTTTATCTCAATATTGTATGTTTACTGTCAGGCAAAATTATGTCTACCAATTGCTCGTAGATAACAGTCAGAAGTATTGGGACTTGATACTATATTTTTAGTTCTTTTGTAACTTTAATATAGTTGCGCCGATATTTAGCTTATGCAAAAGTTAAACTGTGAATGTCCATAAAAAATTTAATATTGCAGCATATCTAATTTACCTGTATAAAATCGATTAATTCGCATCCCTGTGCTTTTTGTTTAGAGCTACCTGACGTCATAAATATACCTGTTCATAAATACATGTTTTATAAAAACTTCTTTTAGAAAAACGGCAGAAAATAAACCAAAGATTCATTTAAAACAGGAGGATATTGTCGGCTTCACGGTGCGATCTATGGCATTGTCTTGTCGAATGTGACTGAATTATAAAACGAGAAAAGGGAAGTCGGTCTGTTTTATGGAGCATCCAACTTGTTGTTCGTGAGTCGCATGAAATATAAAAAAGCTGATTTTCAAAGTACAAATGTCGTGAATTGAACGACCAAATCGCTCGTACATCAGCCTTGGTTAAAACAGATGGATTGAAGTTCACCGTCTTTAAGAAGTAAACCAAATTTAGCAATAATGTGGCTCTCCAGTCTGAGGGCTGGTTTCACAAAGCAGTCGCGTCGCAAATGAGCTCTAGATGTCAATGGTTACCATAGTGTAAAGATACTACGTCATGACAACTGTGAATGATCGCATTTTGCAAAGGCTTTCTTAAACGTCCCCAGATATAGGATATCATCGGAGTGAATGGAAAAACTACTATGTCATTGCAACGCAGAAGGTATAATTTTGCAAAATAATTTGATTGATTGATTTATAAATTGATTGATCAGATATGCAGATTTACCAATGGCTGGATCCGGGTTATAAAACAAATTACCTCGCAACCTTTTAAGATCCGCTCATAGATTAGTTTGACAAAGCCAAGGCAGAAATATATGTAACGTGTGTCATCATAGACCGATATTCCAAAAGATAACTTACATTTATTTGGATTCATATGTAGACATGGAGACTCAACGAGGCATTAAAGAAAACTCGCGATTCCGACAGGATTGTTTGTATGACAGAACAGTCTTTATTTTACTGAAAAGGTGAGAATCCAGATATATCCGTTTTCAAAAATAGACACCAGATTTTTCTTTGTCAATTCTACACGACCCCCAAGCCATATTGACGCGACAATGTTAGAAAGACAGGCTCATATTGCATTCTTGGGTCATATCGTACGATTGGCTTGATGAAAACCTTGGGCTGATTTTACTTTATTTCTTCTACAAAACCACATTGTGTGAAAAGTTTCCTCGAACAACTAACGATAGCTTCACGTCATCGAAAGCTAAAAATACTGCAACTGAAAACGAAATAAAAAAGTTAATTTAGCCATAGGGTTTATTGAACAGATGTGGAATTAGCAAGATACGAGTTATTTCTTAAAATGACATTATGGTTTATCGATACAATGAGATCCAATACGTTTGACGGCGCCATATAAGTGAAATAATCTTGAGTGCGGCGTAAAACATCAGTCAATCAATCCAATACGTTTGTATTAAAAGAAGACATTGCATAAGTTTGTTATGGTTCTCCGTTTATCTTCAGATTATTAGAAAAATACAGATTGATCAATCTCGAATAAAAGGCTGCAAATCGACTTTCCGCCAAAACGGTACATTTAACGAGTTATTTAGGCAATCCCGACGTGTTCCTATTGTTTTGTGTCTGACAGTCAGTAAAACCAACAGCCAAAAGTAGACTAAACGCGCAGCCAGAAAAGGCCCTGCTGCTTACTCGATTATTTTTACCACAACAAGGCAGACATAGGAATCCTCAAATAAAACTCCATATCCAGTGGTCCATGGGAGCTGGGGAAGTTACCAATGGCCATTTGGAAACCGCATCTTTAAATAAACAACGGTAGAATGGCACACATTTTACCAATATTCGTTCCGGGCATATCCCTTTAAAGCCACAAAGTACATAAGGCCATTCCGGTAGAGGGAGCTTTATGGAATTTCGAAGGAGTTGAGATTACCTCCCTAGGAATAGTCAAAGTGAACAAATATAAAACACCTTTTAAATCATAATTACAAATGACGCGTTACTTGCTAATGCTAATGATTACGACGTCGATGACATTTTGTGCATCTCTGTTTATGTGCATATGAACAATTCTTCCCTTCAAGTCCAAAAACATTGCAAAAGCGATGGTTGGTTTTGACATTAAGATGTTTCTTCCACTGCAGCTATATAAATAAACATGGAGAAAAAACAGCCACATATAATCAAGTAGCATCAACAGCCAAAATTTGGTTCTTTTTCATAAATTTCTATTGTCAAAAAAAGTTCCACATTTGAAGTAGCTTGAAATACAAAAGGTTTAATATTGAAATAAAAACTATTCGTCAAGCCAGTAACCCGTAAGAACCGAAGGTATCCACTTAAAACGGATACAATTCAAATAGCCGGGATGTATCAGTACATTTGGAGAGGGGGGTGCTAGGCCTGCTTATGAAACGACCTAATCGGAAATCTCCAAGATTGGTATCAGCGGAAAGCTCTTATTTTATACTACTTGACAAAAACAAGCTATAAGGTAACTCTGCTTCAGCGATTATTTTTCTATATTTTGCAGCTCGTGGCCTTTTAAGCCAGATAGAAAAACATTTCTTCGGTTTAAACATTCTTATATAAAGACACGGACAAATTAGGTATTCTGGGTCGTAACTAAAACAGCAGATGGTAAAAGATAATAGTCGTCATTTCTTCCATTATGGTTACATACACTGGCATGAATAGCGTTAATGCCTGACTTATGATCTGCTTCGAAAAGATTGCTTTTAGTTTACGCTGCATATTTAATGAAAAGTGATAGTTCTTATTTTCGTGGCATAGCTTCTTTTAGAAGACAAACGAACAGCAAATGTCATCGGATAATATTCCCTAAGCTACGAAGCCCAGAGATCTCATTCGAATTTCAAAATTTGAAATTCGAAATTAGGAAATCGACTTTTAATTAATTACGGGTTTACAAAACATGGCAGCAGAAGGTGAAATGAAATGAACTATATGCGTAGAATGGACGCGTCTAATTGGCTGGTTTGGATATGGCTTTGTAAAATGTGACGCCATTGATAGTTGAAGCGCGCGTGATAACATATCTGGATCGCTTTTGCACCATCTTCTAGTAATGGCGGCATCTTCGTTATAAAAATTCTTAGAAAAAGACACTGATAAATGCGGTATTCTGGATCGTAACTGAAAGAACAAATGGTAGAAGATAAATGTCGTCATTTCTTCCATTATGGTTACATATACTGACAAGAATAGCGTTATTGTCTGACTTCTGATCTGCTTTGAAAAGATTGCTTTTGTTCACGTTTTTAATGAAATATATAATGTAAGGTGATAGTTTTCTTATCTCCGTGGTATAGTTTCATTTAGAAGACAAACGAGTAGCAAATGTCATCGGATAATATTCCCTAAGCTGATATAATATTTGTTACAAAGAAAACGCCATAGTAGGATAAAACGAAAATTAAGCCGGAGCTACTCCGGGAGGATCGAATGATGACAGATGATGAAAGTCCATGACATCCGCCTTCAATCGTACATGTTTCGTGTCACCTTTATCAACTCTAGTGCTAAAGACTAATACATGATTATCTAGTCAATGTTTGTACATGTGACAATGATTGACAAGTGACTTTAAACAATACGATTGTGATATTAGTAATTTATTAAATAACATTGAGGCCGGTTCGTTAACAATAGTTACACGTCAACGAGATCTACAAATACGGCAACAGAAAAGTCATTCAGCAAACCCATTTAAATATATTCTGTTACTAGATATCTGAGTTGCCGAGCCGCTTATCACTGTTAACGTCAGTAAATTCGGTTATCTCTCTCCCACTATCCTTTTCAATAGAGCATTCTTTGAACAAGGTTGAATAAAGGACTCTTTTTGAGGTCGGATCATCATCTCTTCTAGTATAATTTATTCTCGTATTTTAGAACTTGCCAGGTCACTTGACCATATACCTCACGCCTTGTACTTTCTATTATGTATTCAAAATATATATATAGCAAATTAGAACCAAGATGGTTTCTGAAATATACATGTAGCTTACGTTTCGTGAAAGGAAAAAGAGAAATTTCGGCAATCCTTCAATTATTGTTACAATTGCATGTATTATTTTACGGACCTTTCTCAAATTTCTTTTTATTGCGCATTTGGCTTTGTACCTTACTTTTATAGCTGTTTAGCCCAAATGACCGGCCGGAATGGCCTATGTTATAGTGTATACCTAGATTGATATCATACAAATGTATGTCTTTACGCCTAGGCATTTGGTGATTATTTTGGGGAATTAAAATATATCGACTTTCTAATGCACATTTAAATTCAAATGTAAAATGTGATAGTTCTTTTATATCCATAGGCAAATATACGTCTATAGCTTTTACAACGGGTTACACCTTAAAGCCAAGGTACATGTAATAGTATTATTGGCTTCGGCGACGTTGATGTTCCACCATTTGGAAATTGGAAATTATTAAACAGTAAAAATGGCATATATATATATTCTCTAAGCTGCCATAATATTTTTGCAAAGTAAACATTAGTAGTATAAGACGTATATTAACTGATCGTTTGATGAGAGATTTGTGAAATCCTTGACCTCGACCGTCAAGCTCATTTGTTTCAATTCACCTTCTTTATCAAGGTTCCATTGTAAATAATGAAGACATGCTTAACACTCGTACATTTTCCTGACTACTGAATCAGAAGCATGTTCTGAACAACACGTACAGGACGTTAAACGAAACAAATGTAAATTATTAGTTTATTTAACGTGTATATATTTAGAATAAATTAATAGTTTACTATTGACGCCAAATCCAGCAAATGTGATATTTATAAATTTGGTGAAGATTGTCGCTTAACCTCCATAAACTGTAGTGGAATGAATTTCAGGAATGACTCGCTGATAACACTGAAAATTCAGTTACGATGGTTACACATTAACGAAAGCTAACAAACGACCAAAGGTCAGCAAACGAATAAATCAATTAAATATATGGGCTTTATTTTTTATCAAGTTTGTAGTAACCCGAACCTAAGATATTGGCGGTAAATTGCGCCCTGCTTTTTCCAGTTATATTCTTTTCCATAGAGTATTCTTTGAACAAGGTTGAATAGAAGGACTCTTTGTGACATACATGTAGGGTCATCATCTCTACTAGAATAATTTCTAGTGAAAGTGTTTAAGAACTTGACAAAGAAACATGTCCTGTCTTTCACATTTTTCTTACTACTGAAAATGACTGTGTCAATTTTAGGCTGATTTTGTTGATTTTAGCTGAGTTAGAATCGTCACCACCCCAAGATCTAACGCCTTGATTTACGTTGATGTGTTTCAAAGCAGGCTACCAACACTTTTTATTTTATTTAGAGAGAATGATGTCATCCTCTGAATTAGTGTTACATTAATTATAAACGAGGACTTTCAGGCTTAACTCGATTATGCCTGAAATAGCTTTTACAACGAGTTACACCTGTAAGCAAATGTAACAGCATTGCTGGTTTTAGAAACTTTGATGTTTCATCATTGGACAGTTTCATTTATTAGATAATTACACAGTAAATGTCATCGGTAAATATTCCCAAAGCTTCTATAACATTTTTGGCGATGAAAGCATTAGTTGGATAAACCGTGTCTTAAGACTTATCACTCGTGGGAGGATAGACTGATGATAGATGAGGGAAGTCGATGACCCCGTCACCTTCTTTTATCACATTAACTTGATAGGGCTTCTAGTGAGAAGAACCAAAACATTGCTTTCTTTCAACATTTTATGCTATTTCCAACACCTGGATGACATTCTATGTTTAAAGGGACAAGCTGATTTAAAAAGGTATGGACTGCCAAAATGTTCATATTTTCCCTTCAAAATTTTGAAATTATTGGCAGTTTTTCTCAAGACTTACAATTCAGAAGCCTTTTAGTGCTTCTAGTCTCCAGAATGTACAGTAAAGTATTGTTTTGAACTAACTTAGGATTAGAATGAATGAACGGTCCTCCCAGTTATTTAAATTATGTTTACCTTTTGGACACTATTTCGGTTCGTACAGGTCACATACTGTTTAGATTTTCTTAATCAAACGGTTACCCTGAGATTACCTTCACAGTCAGAATTTTAAAAAGAAAAAAAAAAACAGTGTGGATTTCGGCCATTTATGGCACTGTGGGATACAGTTGGGATTTGAGTAGCTTATATAAAATGTACATGTTTAGAAATATAACGAATTTCATTTGGGGTTTTCTCGTGTGAGATTTGTCGCATGATAAAAACAACCCCTTGACAAGGCATAATGTTCTACGTCTTATTATTCAAATAGAGTTGTCAAGATTTTGAATCGACGGGGGCGTTATTTATTTCTTTAATCTACATGTATACACATTGTGGGAATGAATTCCAGTAATAGTTCACAGATAAAGCTGGGAAAGGTTTCACTTACGCGATAGCTAAACGTCAACGAGGTCTATAAATACGACAGCAGGAAAGCCAGCAGGTGAATTCAATTGAATACATCCTGCTTGTTACATAGATATCTGATTAGCCGATCTGCTGATCGCGGTTAACGTTAGCAAATTGGTTTATCCCTTTCCATTTATCCTTTTTCCAGAACGTATTCTGTGAACAGGGTTGAATACAAAGACACGATGTAAAATCGGGCCACAACATTTCTGACAATTGGTTACTAAATATGGTATTTAAAGACAAATGTTGGCATTTCCAGAATTATCAACATGGAAAATTTTCGCCCTAACTTGAGATACGTTTCAAGGAGATACAATAGCATTATTCTTCCCAAGGAACTTTGATGTTCTATCATTGGACAGTTTCATTTTGAAGTTAATCGCTCCGTAAACTTTTCTAATATTTTTGCGAAGAGCGCATTGCAAGGATAAAACCAATGTTAAAGTGGAAGCATACATTGAAATTCATTTGGGTTTTTATCAAATAGATTTAAAATAATTTATTTCATTTTTCAACCACGAGCTTTGAATTATTTAATGTTTACCTGTAGATGAGCATGGATGTTTTATTGTTTTGATTTTCTTTCAATTCAGTTATTTTGTAATTATGTTGGGCAGACTGATAGTGAGTTTCAACTAGTGCTAAACTATACAAGACTAGAAGAAATTTAATATTTAGTGCAAATTATTTTGTTTGCAAACATAAAATAGATTTATTCCCATACCTGAAAATTTACAGCAAATCGACGTCATGGATATTACTATCCATAGATACATGTTTAATCATAACTTATTTTAGAAAAATTACACAAAAACCCCAAATGATTCCTTCTTCAGATTTAGAGGCTACTGTCTGAAAAATGACATATAATGTATTTTATCTAAATAATGTATTTTATCTAAATCATTCCCTTTAAGTCCTAATTATTTTGGAGAGGAAATGAGCGTCACCAATCAACTAATGATTTAAATGTTACTAAACATTCTTTGTCTCCTCGCTATCAATATATTCATATATTGTCTGCAAGTCGTCCAGTGGGTTAGAGTTTGTCCCTCACTCTCACACAGACCTTCAGTCGATGCGGCGCGGGTTCGAAACACACTCAGACCAAATAAAAACTAAAACAAAAAAGAATTTCTCAGTGGATTTTCCAATTGGTCGCCGTATGTGGAAGAGTTGCAAGATGCTCACCCAAAGTCGGGTGTTTCCTCTGGTTAATGGACCCGGTTTCCTTCCAACTACATGGAAAACCGCCAGTGCATCGTAAAACATCAATCAATCAATCAATCAGCAAGTTGAGATTCATTCTCTGGATTTATATCGTGACAAGTTTCCGTTAGTATAATAACCAGATCTATAGAGATTCATCAGGCTTGACAAAACGAACACCTGCTCGACGACTTTACTTTTACTTTCACTTCTTACAATAATAAAAACGCCACAGGAAAACATTCTTTTGACAATTTTCCGATGGAATCTCAAAGATACATATGTTTTATCCTTAAATACGCCAGCTGATATAATAATATAGTTTTGTTTGGTACTCATAATTTATATCTATTGTAGTAAACGTGCTAGAATGTGTATTTTTAACAAATGCGGGTTATCACCAACTCCACATTTGTCCACATGATGACATACGTCACGATTGAGTCGGGCTAGATCTCCGTCAAGTTAACATCTTTTATATAGTATATATATAGTCCTATTGTCAACCGTATGGAAACTTTATTTGATGCGGGATGGTGGCGGGGATGGGGCGTTACAATATCTGCGTACACTTACCGTCTGTATTGATTCCAGAGTAATCTAGTACACGGACTATCTTTGTGAAGATCTCGCGATGGTTATAGAATAACTCTAATCCTATCATATCATAAATGTCTCTCTGGTGTAGATATTTTCTAATCTCCAATTCAAAGTAACATTGCTTGTCTGTGGTCAATCCCATTTTTTTGCGTTTACTTTCCCATCGCAGACGATTGTGAATAAACAGAACATAGAGATGGATATTTACTTATAGAAAGGTCAAACTGCGATTTAACTGTTGGGAAATCTGCTCCAAGGTTCTTTTAACTGTTTTATTAAAACACGTCTATTTGTTGTTATTTAAAACATCAGCTGGTCATCGCCGACAGGAACATTTATAGCAGATAAGCCGTTGATGGAGTTGCTTTCATCTAGATAATTGAGCTTCTAAGGTTTCAAGTTAATTATAGCTTATTGATGAGATTTTTATTGAACTTGGAAAGTAGCTGTTATTCTAGAAATGGGAAGAAATGAAATACAATATGTATCAATGATAACTTGAGCCTCGATAGACGCAATCCAAATTGACAAGGTGAAAGGAAAAAACTGTAAGATGTTATGCAATAAGTGTAATGGATGACTTGACATATTAGACACACTTTGTTGTCGTTGTATAAACATGTCAATTGTAAAAGCAGTTAATATCGTTAAATGCACACTTGCCGCGAAAATCAGGAATATTGTTTACATTAAAAAAGAAAGACCATTTTCTGCATTTTTCCCAGACAATGTAAGTTAGGAACTTTCTAGTTTAACCAAAATTTAAAAGTTTGGACGACACTTTGTATTTTTAATTTGAATTTGAAAATTTGAATTGTTAGGTGCCCGTAACGTAAACAAACCAAACTGCTTGCAGGGGCGCTTTTATGTTTCATTCGAGTACGTGAACTAACGGCACAGTGTAATTTTACGTAGGCCTATTTATCCGAGAAATACAGACTGACGATCGGTTAACAGCGACTGGAAAAGCCTGCTGATAATTGTTTGAGTGTAAATCACAGATACAAAGGCCTGAAATGAGGGTAATCCAACACGAAAGTTGACCGACACTGATCGTTGTTGTTGTAATCAGGCTTCGATTCTTCGTTTGTTTTTCACCCCATTTCTACATTCTAAAGCTAACTAGACATGTTTTATGTGTCCTATGTTTAAGTTTAGTGGTATGAGTCGTAGTAAGCTCATGTAAATTGGTTTTCTTAGCAAATTTAAACAGGCTACGGCGTCAAGTGGGCCTTTAACGAGAACTATAATTATCTTTTGGAATATCGGTCTATGATGACACACGTTACATATATTTCTGCCTCTGCTTTGTCAAACTAATCTATGAGCGGATCTCAAAAAGGTAATTTGTTTTATAACATTGCAAAATCTGCATATTTGATCAATCAATCTATAAATCAATCAATCAAATTATTTTGTGAAATAATACTATCTGCACTGCAATGACTTCTCATAGAAAACTGAAGTTTTTCATTCAGTCCAATGATGCCCAATATCTGGGGACGTTTCACGAAGCCTTCGCAAAGTGCGATCATTCACAGTTGCCATGATGTATCTCTACACTATGGTAGCCACTGACAACTAGGTCTCATTTGCAATGCAACTGCTTTGCGGAAAAGAGCCCCTGGACTGAAAAAACACATTATTGCTAAATTTGTTTTATTTTGTTGAACACTAATTCCGTTCGCTCAGGCCACAGAGTGTATGGATTTGTCTTATTTCAACCTCAATCATTTAGCTTTTCGATGAACTTCAATCCAACTTTTTGAAATAAGGCTGATTTTGGAGTGATTTGATTGGTCAATTCACACCATTTATAATTTGAAAATCAGAATTTCTATAGTCCATACGACTCACTAACAACATGTTGGATGCTTCAAAAATCGGACCGACTTCCCTGTTTTCATTGTACAGTTCAGTCAAATGCGACAAGACAATGCTACAGATTGCACTGTAAAGCCGACCCGAAGGAGTTTCATTTGTAATATATCTCTGTCATGTGTATCCTTAAAGTGAATCTTTTACATGAAATACATGATATTTCATATCAGAGACAATATCCTTCTGTTTTGAAAGAATCTTCGGTTTATTTTCTGCCATTTATCTAAACGAAGTTTTGATAAAACATTTATTTATGAACAGGAGTATTTATGACGTCAGGTAGCTCTAAACAACATGCACAGTGATGCGAATAAATCAGTTTTATACGGTAAATAAAATATGTTTGCTTTCAATATTTAAATTTTTGTGGGCATTTACAGTTTATTTTTCCTTAAGTTCAATATGGACACAACTGAGTTATCAAATAACAGAAATATATTATCAAGTTCCAATGCTATTGAAAGTTATCTTCCAGCAATTGGTAGTCATAATTTTGCCTGACCGTAAACACACAATATTGAGATAAAACATAAGAAAAAACTATCCAAGACCTGTTTGGTAAACACGTAAATATCGTTATCAAAATGACGTTTAATGTATTTGAGCTAAAGTAGTCACTTTAACTTACATTTTTTTGTTTCATATATGTACACATGCAGACTCAACGAGGCATTAAAGAAAACTCTCGATTCCGACAGGGTTGTTTGTATGACAGAACATTCTTTATTTTACTGAAAATGGGAGAATCCAGATATATCCGTTTTCAAAAATAGACAACAGATTTTTCTTTGTCAATTCTACACGGCCCCCAAGTCATATTAACGCGACAATGTTAGAAAGACAGGCTCATATTGCATTCTCGGGTCATATCGTACGAATGGCTTGATGAAAACCTTCGACTGATTTTACTTTATTTCTTTAACCAAACCAGAGTGTGTGAAAAGTTTCCTCGAACAACTAACGATAGCTTCACGTCATCGAAAGCTGAAAATACTGCAACTGAAAACGAAATGAAAAAGTTAATTTAGCCATAGGGTTTATTGAACAGATTTGGAATTAGCAAGATACGAGTAATTTCTTAAAATGACATTATGGTTTATCGATGCGATGACATCCAATACGTTTGACGGCGCCATATAAGTGACATAATCTTAAGTGCGGCGTAAAACATCAGTCAATCAATCCAATACGTTTGTATTAAAAGGAGACATTGCTCAAGTTTGTTATGGTTCTCCGTTTATCTTCAGATTATTAGAAAAATGCAGATTGATCAATCTCGAATAAAAGGCTGCCAATCGACTTTCCTCCAAAATATACATTATTGTTTTGGGTCTGACAGCCAGTAAAACCAACAGCCAAAGTAGACCAAACGCGCAGCCAAAAAGGCTCTACTGCTTACTCGATTCTTTTTACCACAACAAAGCAGACATTTGAATCGTCAAATAAAACTCCATATCCAGTGGTCCATGGGAGCTGGGGAAGTTACCAATGGCCATCTGGAAACTTCATCTTTAAATAAACAACTGTAGAATGGCGCACATTTTAACAATATTCGTTCCGGGCATATCCCTTTAAAGCCACAGAGTACATAAGGCCATTCCGGTAGAGGGAGCTTTATGGAATTTCCAATGAGTTGAGATTACCTCCCTAGGAAGAGTCAAAGTGAACAAATATAACACACCTTTTAAATCATAATTACAAATGACGCGTTAATTGGAATATGAACAATTCTTCCCTTCAAGTCCAAAAACATTGCAAAAGCGATGGTTGGTTTTGACATTAAGATGTTTCTTCCACTGCAGCTATATAAATAAACATGGGAGAAAAACAGCCACATATAATCAAGTAGCATCAACAGCCAAAATTTGGTTCTTTTTCATAAATAGCTATTGTCAAAAAAAGTTCCGCATTTGAAGTAGCTTGAAATACTAAAGGTTTAATATTGAAATAAAAACTATTTGTCAAGCCAGTAAGGTATGTACTTAAAACGGATACAATTCAAATAGCCGGGATGTATCAGTACATTTGGAGAGGGGGGGGGGGGGGCTAGGGCTGCTTATGAAACTACCTAATCGTAAATCTCCAAGATTAGTATCAGCGGAAAGCTCTTATCTTAAACTACTTGATAAAAAAACGAGCATAAGGTAACTCTGCTTCAACGATTATTTTTTTATATTTTGCAACTCATGGCCTTTTAATCCAGATAGAAAAAAGCATTTCTTCGTTATAAACATTCTTAGAAAAAGACACGGACAAATTAGGTATTCTGGATCGTAACTAAAAGAGTAGATGGTAAAAGATCAATGTCGTCATTTCTTCCATTATGGTTACATATACTGACATGAATAGCGTTAATGATCTGCTTCGAAAAGACTGCTTTTAGTTAACGCTGCATATTTAATGAAAGGTGATAGATTTCTTATTTTCGTGGCATAGCTTCATTTAGAAGACAAACGAGCAGCAAATGTCGTCGTATAATATTCCCTAAGCTACGAAGCCCAGAGAGCTCATTCGAATATCGAGTTTCAAAATTTGAAATTCGAAATTAGGAAATTGACTTTCAATTTCGAATTTCGAATTTCAAAATCTGAAATTCGAATTAGGAAATTGACTTTCAATTTTAAACAAATTAATTGCGGGTTTACAAAACATGGCAACAGAAGGTGAACTGCAATGAACTATATGCGTGGAATGGACGCGTCTAATTGGCTGGTTTGGATATGGCTTTGTAAAATGTGACGCCCTTGATAGTTGAAGCGCGCGTGCATAACAGATCTGGATCGCTTTGGCACCCTCTCCTAGTAATGGCGGCATCTGCGGTATAAAAATTCTTAGAAAAGACACTGACAAATTCGGTATTCTGGATCGTAACTAAAAGAACAGATGGTAAAAGATAAATGTCGCCATTTCTTCTATTATGGTTACATATACTGATATGAATAGCGTTATTGTCTGACTTCTGATCTGCTTTTTGCATATTTAATGAAAGGTGATAGTTTTCTTATCTTCGTGGAATAGTTTCATTTAGAAGACAAACGAGCAGCAAATGTCATCGGATGATATTCCCTAAGCTGATATAATATTTGTTACAGAGAAAACGCCATAGTAGGATAAAACGAATATTAAGCCGGAGCTACTCCGGGAGGATCGACTGATGACAGATGATGAAAGTCCATGACATCCGCCTTCAATCGTACATGTTTCGTGTCACCTTTTTCAACTCTAGTGCTAAAGACGAATACATGGGTTATCAGGTCATTAGTTGTACATGTGACCATGATTAACAAGTGACTTTAAACAATACAATTGTAATATTAGTAATGTATTAAATAACATTGAGGCCGGTTCGTTAACAATAGTTACACGTCAACGAGATCCACAAATACGGCAACAGGAAAGCCCTTCAGCAAACCCAATTAAGTATATTCTGTTACTAGATATCTGAGTTGCCGAGCCGCTTATCACTGTTAACGTCAGTACATTCGGTTATCTCTCCCTCTCCCACTATCCTTTTCAAGAGAGCATTCTTTGAACAAGGTTGAATACAAGGACTCTTTTTGAGGTCGGATCATCATCTCTTCCAGTATAATTTATTCCCGTATTTTAGAACTTGCCAGGTCACTTCTCTTTCATATTTTATATGCTTTTTAGCTGACCTTGTTTGTTTGAATTAAATACCAATTGTCATTTGACCATAGACCTTACGCCTTGTTGTACTTTAAATATACAGTATATAGCAAATTAGAACCATGGTAGTTTCTGAAATATATACATGTAGCTTACGTTTCGTGAAAGGAAAAAGAGACATTTCGGCAATCCTTCAATTATTGTTACAATTGCATGTATTATTTTACGGACCTTTCTCGAATCTCTTTTTACTGCGCATTTGGCTTTGTACCTTACTTTTATAGCTGTTTAGCTCAAATGACCGGCCGGAAGGGCCGTTGCTATAGTGTATACCTAGATTGAAATCAGAAAAATGTATGTCTTTACGCCTAGACATTTGGTGATTGTTTTGGGAATCAAAATATATCGACTTTCTAATGCACATTTAAATTCAAATGTAAAAATGTGATAGTTCTTTTATATCCATAGGCAACTATACGTCTATAGGTTTTACAACGGGTTACACCTTAAAGCCAAGGAAATAGTATTATTGGCTTCGGCGACGTTGATGTTCCACCATTGGCAGTTTAATTTTGGAAATCATTAAACAGTAAATGTCATTTATATATATTATCTAAGCTGCTATAATATTTTTGCAAAGTAAACATTAGTAATATAAGACGTATATTAACTGATCGTCTAATGACAGATTTTTGAAATCCTTGACATCGACTGTCAAGCTCGTTTGTTTCAACTCGCCTTCTTTATCAAGGTTCCATTGTAAATAATGAAGACAGGCTTAACACTCGTACATTTTCCTGACAACTGAATCAAAAGCATGTTTTGAACAACACGTACAGGACGTCAAACGAAACAAATGTAAATTATTAGTTTATTTAACGTGTATAATTAAAATAAATGAATTGTTCACTATTGACGCCAAATCCAGCAAATGTGATATTTATAAATTTGGTGAAAATTGTCGCTTGATAAATACCCCGCCTCAACTTTCTTGACCAAACAATGGGCTGTACGTCATCTCATTCAAATGCGTTTGTGAAGACTTCCAATCGACGATGGCGTCATTTATTTCTTTAACCTGCATAAATTGTAGTGGAATGAATTTCAGGAATGACTCGCTGATAACACTGAAAATTCAGTTACGATGGTTACACGTTAACGAAAGCTAACACACGACCAAAGGCCAGCAAATGAATAAATCAATTAAAAATATGTGCTTTATTTTGTATTAAGTATGTAGTAACCCGAATCTAAGCTATTGGTGATAAATTGCGCCTTACCCTTTCCATTTATATTCTTTTTCTTAGAGTATTCTTTGAATAAGGTTGAAATCAAGGACTCTTTGTGACACACATGTAGGATCATCATCTCTACTAGAATAATTTCATGTGAAAGTGTCTTTCACATTTTCCTTAATACTGAAAAATGGTTGTGCCATTTTTAGGCTGATTTTGTTGATTTAAGCTAAGTTAGAATCGTCACACCTCCCGAAGATCTAACGCCTTGTACTTACGTAGATGTGTTTCAAATATATAACAGGCTACCAACGCCTTTTTATTAAAAGTAAAAGGTTACATGTAAAGAGAAAATGGTGTCATCCTCTGAATTAGTGTTACATTAATTAGAAACAAGGACTTTCAGGTTCAACTCGATCATCTCTAAAATATAGCTTTTACAACGAGTTACACCTTTAAGCAAATGCTGGTTTTAGAAACTTTGATGTTTCATCATTTGACAGTTTCATTTATTAGATAATTACAAGTAAATGTCATCGGTAAATATTCTCAAAGCTTCTATAACATTTTTGGCGATGAAAGCATTAGTTGGATAAACCGTGTCTTAAGACTTATCACTCGTGGGAGGATAGACTGATGATAGATGAGGGAAGTAAGACTTATCACTCGTGGGAGGATAGACTGATGATAGATGAGGGAAGTCGATGACCCGTCACCTTCTTTTATCATATTAACTTGAAAGGGCTTCTAGTGAGAAGAACCAAAACATTGCTTTCTTTCAACATTTTATGCTATTTCCAACACCTGGATGACATTCTATGTTTAAAGGGACAAGTTGATTTAAAGAGGTATGGACTGCCAAAATGTTCATATTTCAAAATTTTGAAATTATTGTCAATTTTTCTCAAAACTTACAATTCAGAAGCCTTTTAGTGCTTCTAGTCTCCAGAATGTACAGTAAAGTAATGTTTTGAACTAACTTAGGATTAGAATGAATGCACGTTTCTCCCAGTCATTTAAATTATGTTTACCTTTTGGACACTATTTCGGTTCGTACAGGTCAAATACTGTTTTGATTTCCTTATTCAGACGGGGATCAAACGGGTACTTTGTGATAATCCTGACAATCAGAATTTTAGAAAAAAAAAAACAGTCTGGATATCGGCAGTCCATGTTACTTTCAGGGATATAATTGTGATTTGAGTAGCTTATATAATATTTACATTTTTTAAAAATACCTTCGAACTAAGTATAACGAATTGAATCATTGGGTTTTTGTGTGAAGTTTGTCGCATGATTAAAATAACCCGCTATACTACCTTGAAAAGGCCTAATGTTATATTATTCAAATAGATTTGTCAAGATTTTGGATCGATGGAGGCTTTATTTATTTCTTTAATCTACACACATTGCAGGAATAAATTTCAGTAAAAGTTCATAGATAAAGCTGTGAAAGGTTTCTCTTACGATAGCTACATGTCAACGAGGTCTAAAAATACAACACGAAAGCCAATAGCTGAATTCAATTGAATATATCCGGTTGTTACATAGATATCTGATTAGCCGATCTGCTGATCGCGGTTAACGTTGGTAAATTAGGTTATCCCTTTCCATTTATCCTTTTTCCAGAAAGTATTCTGTTAACAGGGTTGAATACAAAGACACGTTATGAAATCGGACCATTATCTCTACTAGAAACATTTCTGACAATTGGTTACTAAATATGGTATTTAAAGACAAATGTTGGCCTTTCCAGAATTATCAGCATGGAACATTTTCGGCCTAACTTAAGATTCGTTTCACGGAGATATGATAGCATTATTCTCCCCAAGGAACTTTGATGTTCTATCATTGGACAGTTTCATTTTGAAGATAATTGTTCCGTAAACTGTTCTAATATTTTTGCGAAGAGCGCATTGCAAGGATAAAACCAATGTTAAAGTGGAAGCATACATTGAAATTTATTTGGGAAAACAATATTTAACTTTTTATCAAATAGATTTAAAATAATTTATTTCATTTTTCAACCACGAGCTTTAATTATTTAATGTTAACCTGTAGATGCACATTGGTGTCTTATTGTTTTGATTTTCTTTGCTCAATTCTGTTATTTTGTAATTAAGTGCTGCAGATTGATATTTAGTTTTAACTAGTGCTAAACTATACATGACTAGAAGAAATTTAATATTTAAAGCAAACTATTGTGTTTGCAAACATAAAATAGATTTATTCCCATACCTGAAAATGTCATTTACAGCAAATCGACGTCATAGATATTACTATCCATATATACATGTTTAATCAAAACTTATTTTAGAAAAATTACACAAAAAACCCAAATGGTTCCTTCTTTAGATTTTAAGGGTACTGTCTGAAAAATGACATATAATGTATTTTATCTAAATTATTCCATTAAGTCCTAATTATTCTGGAGAGGAAATGACAGTCACAAATCAACTAATGATTTAAATGTTACTAAATTCTCTGTCTCCTCGCTATCAATATATCCATATATTGTCTGCAAGTCGTCCAGTGGGTTAGAGTTTGTCCATCACTCCCACACAGACCTTCAATCGACGCGGCGCGGGTTCGAAACACACTCAGACCAAATAAAAACTAAAAAAAAAACTTTTTCAGTGGACTTTCCAATTGTTCGCCGTATGTGGAAGAGTTGCAAGATGCTCACCCAAAGTCAGGTATTTCCTCCGGTTAATGGACCCGGTTTCCTTCCAACTACATGGAAAACCGGCATTTAAATAAAATGATCTTGAGTGCATCGTAAAACATCAATCAATCAATGGGGCGATAGAATATCCGCGTACACTGACCGTCTGTATTGATTCCAGACTAATCTAGTACACGGGCTATCATTGTGAAGATCTCGCGACGGTTATAGAATAACTCTAATCCTATCATATCATAAATGTCTCTCTGGTGTAGATATTTTCTAATCTCAATTTAGATTCAAAATTCAATTCAAAATAACATTGCTTGTCTGTGGTCAATCTAATTATTTTGTGTTTATTTCACCATCACGGACGATTGTGAATAAACAGAACATAGAGATGGATATTTACTTATAGAAAGGTCAAACTGCGATTTAACTGTCGGAAAATCTGCTCCAATGTTCTTTTAACTATTAGAATTTCCACTGACTAGCTTGACATAATAAAGTAGAGTGAGCAATCCGAAGAAAGAGAAGCTTCTCTTTAAAGAGGCTTATGCCATCAAAAAGCACAACCCTGAACTTAACACTGGCCTAAAGGCCTCCAAACAATTTAGTTTATTTCTGTAAAATTTCTGTCTCTCCTCATTACAGTAAATACATGTCAAACACTTGTCAATCTCTTTAGTATCAACCATCTTAGCTATCTTAACGTACTATATTCTTACTATGCCATGTTTATTACCTGCCACCTGTATGCCCCATGCTGTTCTTCCTTAATCTCCTTGCTATACATAACCTTTAATCTTTTCATTACCCTACATGTGTTGTTTTAAATCCTTATCTACTGCCTATATATACCGTTATTTTCATTGTATCACTACTCCTGATGATGGTTTGAGAATAAACCGAAATATTGAGTTAATATGTCTTACAGTTCTTTTAACTGTTTTATTAAAACGCGTCTATTTTTTGTTGTTTAAAACATCAGCTAGTCATCGCCGACAAGAAGAGCTGATATAAGACCTTTTTAAGGTTAAATGGTTATTTGCAGATGCAAAATTGATAACATTTATAGCAGATACGCCATTGATAGAGTTGCTTTCACCTAGACAATTGAGCTTCTAAGGTTTCAAGTTACAAGAAACACTTAACAATTACTAAACACACTCGTAATCTATTTACGAAACATACGTGTTAATTATAGCTTATGGATGCGATTTTTATTGAACTTATCAAAGCATGGAAAGTGTATGTTATTCTAGAAATGGGAAGAAATGAAATACAATATGTATCACTGATAACTTGAGCCTTGATAGACGCAATCCAAATTGACAAGGTGAAAGCAAAAAACTGTAAGAGGTTATGCAATATCTGTGATGGATGACTTAACATATTAGACACACCTTGTTGTCGTTGTATAAACGTGTTAACTGTAAAAACAGTTTTTATCGTTAACGAGAACTATAATTAAAGTGAATACTGTAGCTCAAATACATTAAACATCATTTTAATAACGATATTTACGTGTTTACCAAACAGGTCTTGGATAGTTTTTTCTTATGTTTTATCTCAATATTGTGTGTTTAGGGTCAGGCAAAATTATGACTACCAATAGCTGGTAGATAACATTCAATAGTATTGGGACTTGATAATATATTTCTGTTATTTGATAACTTAGTTGTGTCCATATTGAACTTAAGGAAAAGTTAAACTGTAAATGTCCACAAAAATGTAAATATGGAAAGCAAACATTTTATTTACCTGTATAATATTGATTTATTCGCATCACCGTGCATGTTGTTTAGAGCTACCTGACGTCATAAATACACCTGTTCATAAATAAATGTTTTAGCAAAACTTCTTTTAGATAAATGGCAGAAAATAAACCGAAGATTCATTGAAGCAGAAAGATATTGTCTCTAATATGAAAAATCATCTATTTCATATAAAAGATTCACTTTAAGGATACACATGACAGAGTTGTTAACTCCAACAGGTTGTTAGTGAGTCGCATGAACTATAGAAAATCTGATTCAAAATCTGAAATTCGAATTAGGAAATTGACTTTCAATTTTAAACAAATTAATTGCGGGTTTACAAAACATGGCAGCAGAAGGTGAAATGCAATGAACTATATGCGTGGAATGGACGCGTCTAATTGGCTGGTTTGGATATGGCTTTGTAAAATGTGACGCCATTGATAGTTGAAGCGCGCGTGCATAACAGATCTGGATCGCTTTTGCACCATCTTCTAGTAATGGCGGCATCTCCGGTATAAACATTCTTAGAAAAAGACAAGGACAAATGCGGTATTCTGAATCGTAACTGAGAGAACAGTTGGTAAACGATAAAGTCGTCATTTCTTCCATTATGGTTATATATACTGACATGAATAGCGTTATTTTCTGACATTTGATCTGCTTTGAAAAGATTGCTTTTTGTTCACGTTGCATATTTAATGAAAGGTGATAGTTTTCTTATCTTCGTGGCATAATTTCATTTAGAAGACAAACGAGCAGCAAATGTCATCGGATGATATTCCCTAAGCTGATATAACATTTGTAACAGAGAAAACGCCATAGTAGATTAGAACGAATATTAAGCCGGAGCTACTCCGGGAGGATCGACTGATGACAGATGATGAAAGTCCATGACATCCGCCTTCAATCGTACATGTTTCGTGTCACCTTTAACCACTCTAGTGCTAAAGACTAATACATGATTATCAGGTCATGATTTGTGCATGTGACAATGATGGACTTTAAACAATACAATTGTGATATTAGTAATTTATTAAATAACATTGAGGCCGGTTCGTTAAGAATAGTTAAACGTCAACGAGATCTACAAATACGGCAACAGGAAAGTCATTTAGAAAACCCATTTAAATATATTATGTTACAAGATATCTGAGTTGCCGAGCCGCTTATCACTGTTAACGTCAGTACATTCGGTTATCTCTCCCTCTCCCACTATCCTTTTCAAGAGAGCATTCTTTGAACAAGGTTGAATACAAGGACTCTTTTTGAGGTCGGATCATCATCTCTTCCAGTATAATTTATTCTCGTATTTTAGAACTTGCCAGGTCACTTCTCTTTCATGTTTTATATGCTTTTTAGCTGACCTTGTTTGTTTGAATAAAATACCAATTGTCATTTGACCATAGACCTTACGCCTTGTTGTACTTTAAATATACAGTATATAGCAAATTAGAACCATGGTAGTTTCTGAAATATATACATGTAGCTTACGTTTCGTGAAAGGAAAAAGAGAAATTTCGCCAATCCGTCAATTATTGTTACAATTGCATGTATTATTCTACGGACTTTTCTCGAATTTCTTTTTATTGCGCATTTGGCTTTGTACCTTACTTTTATAGCTGTCTGGCCCAAATGACCGGCCGTAATGGCCGTTGCTATTGTGTATACCTAGATTGAAATAAAAAAAATGTATGTCTTTTCGCCTAGACATTTGGTGATTGTTTTAGGGAATTAAAATATATCGAATTTCTGTAATTATACACATTTAAATTTAAATGTAAAAATGTGATAGTTCTTTTATATCCATAAGCAACTATACGACTAAAGCTTTTACAACGGGTTACACCTTAAAGCCAAGGTAATAGTATTGTTGGCTTAGGCGATGTTGATGTTCTACCATTGGCAGTTTAAATGTGGAAATTATTAAACAGTAAATGCCATTTATATATAGTCTCTAAGCTGCTATAGTATTTTTGCAAAGTAAACATTAGTAGTATAAGACATATATTAACTGATCGTCTGATGACAGATTTGTGAAATCCTTGACCTCGACCGTCAAGCTCATTTGTTTCAATTTACCTTCTTTATCAAGGTTCCATTGTAAATAATGAAGACATGCTTAACACTCGTACATTTCCTTAACTACTGAATCAAAAGCTTGTTCTGAACAACACGTACAGGACGTCAAACGAAACAAATGTAAATTATTAGTTGATTTAACGTGTATACTTAGAATAAAGTAATTGTTTACTATTGACGCCAAATCCAGCAAATGTGATATTTATAAATTTGGTGAAAATTGTCGCTTGATAAATACCCCGCCTCAACTTTCTTGACCAATCAATGGGCTCTACGTCATCTCATTCAAATGTGTTCGTGAAGACTTCCAATCGACGGAGGCGTCATTTATTTCTTTAACCTGCATGAATTGTAGAGGAATGAATTTCAGGAATGACTCGCTGATAACACTGAAAATTCAGTTACGATGGTTACACGTTAACGAAAGCTAACACACGACCAAAGGCCAGCAAATGAATAAATCAATTAAATATATGGGCTTTATTTTTATCAAGTTTGTAGTAACCCGAATCTAAGATATTGGTGATAAATTGCGCCCTACCCTTTCCATTTATATTCTTTTCCTTAGAGTATTTCTTTGAAGAAAGTTGAATACAAGGACTCTTCGTGACATACATGTAGGATCATCATATTTATTAGAATAATATCTATTGAAAGTGTTTAAGAACTTGACAAAGAAACATGTCATGTCTTTCACATTTTCCTTAATACTGAAAAATGGCTGTGTCATTTTTAGGCGGATTTTTAGGCTTACTTAGAATCTTCACACCACCCGAAGATCTAACGCCTTGTTCTTACGTTGATGTGTTTCAAATATATAAAGCAGGCTACCAACACTTTTCTTGTTAAAAGTAAAAGGTTACATGTAAAGAGAAAATGGTGTCATCCTCTGAGCTATTGTATTCTTTTCGGAAGCAAGGACTTTCAAGATCAACTCGATCATCTCTAAAATATAGCTTTTACAACGTGTTACACCTTTAAAGTGGCATGAGCTGCCAAAATTCACACTTTTTTCATAATTTCTGATCGTCACGACAGTTCGAAAAGTTAACAAAAGTTAAATAACCGGGACGACTATTCATTCATTCTAAGTCAAAGTTAGTTCAAAACAATACTTTATCGTACATTTTCGAGACTAGAAGCGCTAAAAAGCTTCTGAATTATACGTCTTGAGAAAAATAGCCAATAATTTCAACATTCTGTTTTTACGTCAAAATATTATCATTTTGGCAGCTCATGCCACTTTAAGCAAATGTAATAGCATTGTTGGTTTTGGAGACTTTCATGTTTCATCATTGGACGGTTTCATTTATTAGATAATTACACAGCAAATGTCATCGGTAAATATTCTTAAAGCTTCTATAACATTTTTCGCGATGAAAGCATTAGTTGGATAAACCGTGTCTTAAGACTTATCACTCGTGGGAGTATAGACTGATGATAGATGAGGGAAGTCGATGACCCCGTAACCTTCTTTTATCATATTAACTTGATAGAGCTTCTAGTGCGAAGAACGAAGAGATGCTAAACATCACATTTTACCAACATTATATGCTATTCCCAACAGCTGCTAACATGTTGATTTTTCCCCTTAAACAACATATTTTTGTGAAAACCTAGAATTCAGAAGCGTTTTCGTGCTTCTAGTCTCTGGAATGTACAGTAAAGTATTGTTTTGAACCAACTTAGGATTAGAATGAATGAACGTTCCTCATACTTATTTAAATAATGTTTATCTTCCGGGCACTATTTCGGTTCGTGCATAACGCATACTGTTTAGCTTTCCTTAATCAAACGGGTACCCTGAGGTTACCTTCACAATCATAATTTTAGAAGAAAAAAAAAAACAGTGTGGATTTCGGCAATTTATAGCACTGTGGGATACAGTTGGGATTTGAGTAGCTTATATAATATGTACATGTTTAGAAATATAACGAATTTCATTTGGGGTTTTCTCGTGTGAGATTTGTCGCATGATAAAAACAACCCCTTGACAAGGCATAATGTTCTACGTCTTATTATTCAAATAGAGTTGTCAAGATTTTGAATCGACGGGGGCGTTATTTATTTCTTTAAAGGGGCATGAGCTGCCGAAATTCACTCTTTTTTTATAATTTCTGATCTACACGACAGTAAGAGGCTTTGAAGGCCATCGAAAAACTAAACGATCAACTTTGGAATGAGAAAAATCCATACAGTATGTGGCCTGTACGAACCGAAAACGTGTTCGAAAAGTAAACAAAATTTAAATAACCGGGACGACCATTCATTCATTCTAAGCCAAAGTTAGTTCAAAACAATACTTTATCGTACAATTTCGAGACTAGAAGCACTAAAAAGCTTTTCTTGAGAAAAAAAGCCAATAATTTCAACATTCTGTAATTAACGTCAAAATATCAACATTTTGGCAGCTCATGCCCCTTTAATCTATACACATTGTGGGAATGAATTCCAGTAATAGTTCACAGATAAAGCTGGGAAAGGTTTCACTTACGCGATAGCTAAACGTCAACGAGGTCTATAAATACGACAGCAGGAAAGCCAGCAGGTGAATTCAATTGAATACATCCTGCTTGTTACATAGATATCTGATTAGCCGATCTGCTGATCGCGGTTAACGTTAGTAAATTGGTTTATCCCTTTCCATTTATCCTTTTTCCAGAACGTATTCTGTGAACAGGGTTGAATACAAAGACACGATGTAAAATCGGGCCACAATCTTCAATAGAAACATTTCTGACAATTGGTTACTAAATATGGTATTTAAAGACAAATGTTGGCATTTCCAGAATTATCAACATGGAAAATTTTCGCCCTAACTTGAGATACGTTTCTAGGAGATACAATAGCATTATTCTTCCCAAGGAACTTTGATGTTCTATCATTGGACAGTTTCATTTTGAAGTTAATCGCTCCGTAAACTTTTCTAATATTTTTGCGAAGAGCGCATTGCAAGGATAAAACCAATGTTAAAGTGGAAGCATACATTGAAATTCATTTGGGTTTTTATCAAATAGATTTAAAATAATTTATTTCATTTTTCAACCACGAGCTTTGAATTATTTAATGTTTACCTGTAGATGCCTATGTCTTATTGTTTTGATTTTCTTTGCTCCATTCTGTTATTTTGTAATTATGTTGTGGAGATTGATAGTGAGTTTCAACTAGTGCTAAACTATACATGACTAGAAGAAATTTAATATTTTAAGCAAACTATTGTGTTTGCAAACATAAAATAGATTTATTCCCATACCTGAAAATGTCATTTACAGCAAATCGACGTCATAGATATTACTATCCATACACAAAAAAAACAAATGGTTCCTTCTTTAGATTTAGAGGGTGCTGTCTGAAAAATGACATATAATGTATTTTATCTAAATTATTACCTTTAAGTCCTAATTTTTCTGGAGAGGAAATGAGAGTCACCAATCAACGAATGATTTAAAGGGGCATGAGCTGTCAAAATGTTGATATTTTGACTTTTAAACAGAATGTTAAAATTATTGGCTATTTTTCTCAAGACGTATAATTCAGAAGCTCTTTAGTGCTTCCGGTCTTGAAAATGTACGATAAAGTATTGTTTTGAACTAACTTTTGCTTAGAATGAATGAATGGTCGTCCCGGTTATTTAAATTTTGTTTACTTTTTGAACACGTTTCCGATGCGTACAGGACACATACTATATGGATTTTCCTCATTCCAACGTCAATCATTTAGTTTTTCGATGGTCTTCAAAGCCTCTTACTGTCGTGATGATCATAAATTATGAAAAAAGTGTGAATTTTGGCAGCTCATGCCACTTTAAATGTAACTAAAAATTCTCTGTCTCCTCGCTATCAACTGCATCGTAAAACATGATTCAATCAATCAGCAAGTTGAGATTCATTCTCTAGATTTTTATCGTGCCAAGTTTCCGTTAGTATAATTACCAGATCTATAGAGATTCATCAGACTTGACAAAACGAACACCTGCTCGACGACTTTACTTTTACTTTCACTTCTTACAATAATAAAAACGCCATAGGAAAACATTCTTTTGACAATTTTCCGATAGAATCTCACAGATACATATGTTTTATCCTTAAATACACCAGCTGATATAATAATATATTATTGTTTGGAACTCATAATTTATATCTATTGTAGTAACCGTGCTAGAGTGTGTATTTTTAACAAATGCGGGTTATCACCATCTCCACATTTGTCCACATGATGACATACGTCGCAATAGGGTCCGGCTGGATCTCCGTCAAGTTAACATCTTTTACGACTTTATATAGCCCATTTGTCAACCGTACGGAAACTTTATTACATGCGGGATGGTGGGCAGGGATCGGGCGTTAGAATATCTGGGTACACTTACCGTCTGTATTGATTCCAGAGTAATCTAGTACACGGGCTATCATTGTGAAGATCTCGCGATGGTTATAGAATAACTCTAATCCTATCATATCATAAATGTCTCTCTGGTGTAGATATTTTCTAATCTCCAATTCAAAATAACATTGCTTGTCTGTGGTCAATCTAATTATTTTGTGTTTATTTCACCATCACGGACGATTGTGAATAAACAGAACATAGAGATGGATATTTACTTATAGAAAGGTCAAACTGCGATTTAACTGTTGGGAAATCTGCTCCAACCTTCTTTTAACTATTTTATTAAAACGCGTCTATTTTTTGTTATTTAAAACATCAGCTTGTCATCGCCGACAAGACGAGCTGGTGTAAGACCTTTATATGGTTAAATGGTTATTTGCAGATACAAAATTGGTAACATTTAAGCCATTGATAGAGTTGCTTTCACCTAGATAATTGAGCTTCTAAGGTTTCAAGTTGCAAGAAACACTTAACAATTACGAAAAACACTCGTAATCTATTTACGAAATATTCGAGTTAATTATAGCTTATCGATGCGATTTTTATTGAACTTATCAAAGCATGGAAAGTGTCTGTTATTCTAGAAATGGGAAGAAATGAAATACAATATGTATCACTGATAACTTGAGCCTCGATAGACGCAATCCAAATTGACAAGGTGAAAGCAAAAAACTGTAAGAGGTTATGCAATTATCTGTGATGGATGACTTAACATATTAGACACACCTTGTTATCGTTGTATAAACGTTTTAATTGTAAAAGCAGTTAATATCGTTAACGAGAACTATAATTAAAGTGAATACTTTAGCTCAAATACATTAAACGATATTTATGTGTTTACCAAACATGTCTTGAAAAGATTTTTCTTATGTTTTATCTCAATATTGTATGTTTACTGTCAGGCAAAATTATGTCTACCAATTGCTCGTAGATAACAGTCAGAAGTATTGGGACTTGATACTATATTTTTAGTTCTTTTGTAACTTTAATATAGTTGCGCCGATATTTAGCTTATGCAAAAGTTAAACTGTGAATGTCCATAAAAAATTTAATATTGCAGCATATCTAATTTACCTGTATAAAATCGATTAATTCGCATCCCTGTGCTTTTTGTTTAGAGCTACCTGACGTCATAAATATACCTGTTCATAAATACATGTTTTATAAAAACTTCTTTTAGAAAAACGGCAGAAAATAAACCAAAGATTCATTTAAAACAGAAGGATATTGTCGGCTTCACGGTGCGATCTATGGCATTGTCTTGTCGAATGTGACTGAATTATAAAACGAGAAAAGGGAAGTCGGTCTGTTTTATGGAGCATCCAACTTGTTGTTCGTGAGTCGCATGAAAGTACAAATGTCGTGAATTGAACGACCAAATCGCTCGTACATCAGCCTTGGTTAAAACAGATGGATTGAAGTTCACCGTCTTTAAGAAGTAAACCAAATTTAGCAATAATGTGGCTCTCCAGTCTGAGGGCTGGTTTCACAAAGCAGTCGCGTCGCAAATGAGCTCTAGATGTCAATGGTTACCATAGTGTAAAGATACTACGTCATGACAACTGTGAATGATCGCATTTTGCAAAGGCTTTCTTAAACGTCCCCAGATATAGGATATCATCGGAGTGAATGGAAAAACTACTATGTCATTGCAACGCAGAAGGTATAATTTTGCAATATAATTTGATTGATTGATTTATAAATTGATTGATCAGATATGCAGATTTACCAGTTGGTGGATCCGGGTTATAAAACAAATTACCTCGCAACCTTTTAAGATCCGCTCATAGATTAGTTTGACAAAGCCAAGGCAGAAATATATGTAACGTGTGTCATCATAGACCGATATTCCAAAAGATAACTTACATTTATTTGGATTCATATGTAGACATGGAGACTCAACGAGGCATTAAAGAAAACTCGCGATTCCGACAGGATTGTTTGTATGACAGAACAGTCTTTATTTTACTGAAAAGGTGAGAATCCAGATATATCCGTTTTCAAAAATAGACACCAGATTTTTCTTTGTCAATTCTACACGACCCCCAAGCCATATTGACGCGACAATGTTAGAAAGACAGGCTCATATTGCATTCTTGGGTCATATCGTACGATTGGCTTGATGAAAACCTTGGGCTGATTTTACTTTATTTCTTCTACAAAACCACATTGTGTGAAAAGTTTCCTCGAACAACTAACGATAGCTTCACGTCATCGAAAGCTAAAAATACTGCAACTGAAAACGAAATAAAAAAGTTAATTTAGCCATAGGGTTTATTGAACAGATGTGGAATTAGCAAGATACGAGTTATTTCTTAAAATGACATTATGGTTTATCGATACAATGAGATCCAATACGTTTGACGGCGCCATATAAGTGAAATAATCTTGAGTGCGGCGTAAAACATCAGTCAATCAATCCAATACGTTTGTATTAAAAGAAGACATTGCATAAGTTTGTTATGGTTCTCCGTTTATCTTCAGATTATTAGAAAAATACAGATTGATCAATCTCGAATAAAAGGCTGCAAATCGACTTTCCGCCAAAACGGTACATTTAACGAGTTATTTAGGCAATCCCGACGTGTTCCTATTGTTTTGTGTCTGACAGTCAGTAAAACCAACAGCCAAAAGTAGACTAAACGCGCAGCCAGAAAAGGCCCTGCTGCTTACTCGATTCTTTTTACCACAACAAGGCAGACATAGGAATCCTCAAATAAAACTCCATATCCAGTGGTCCATGGGAGCTGGGGAAGTTACCAATGGCCATTTGGAAACCGCATCTTTAAATAAACAACGGTAGAATGGCACACATTTTACCAATATTCGTTCCGGGCATATCCCTTTAAAGCCACAAAGTACATAAGGCCATTCCGGTAGAGGGAGCTTTATGGAATTTCGAAGGAGTTGAGATTACCTCCCTAGGAATAGTCAAAGTGAACAAATATAAAACACCTTTTAAATCATAATTACAAATGACGCGTTACTTGCTAATGCTAATGATTACGACGTCGATGACATTTTGTGCATCTCTGTTTATGTGCATATGAACAATTCTTCCCTTCAAGTCCAAAAACATTGCAAAAGCGATGGTTGGTTTTGACATTAAGATGTTTCTTCCACTGCAGCTATATAAATAAACATGGAGAAAAAACAGCCACATATAATCAAGTAGCATCAACAGCCAAAATTTGGTTCTTTTTCATAAATTTCTATTGTCAAAAAAAGTTCCGCATTTGAAGTAGCTTGAAATACAAAAGGTTTAATATTGAAATAAAAACTATTTGTCAAGCCAGTAACCCGTAAGAACCGAAGGTATCCACTTAAAACGGATACAATTCAAATAGCCGGGATGTATCAGTACATTTGGAGAGGGGGGTGCTAGGCCTGCTTATGAAACGACCTAATCGGAAATCTCCAAGATTGGTATCAGCGGAAAGCTCTTATTTTATACTACTTGACAAAAACAAGCTATAAGGTAACTCTGCTTCAGCGATTATTTTTCTATATTTTGCAGCTCGTGGCCTTTTAAGCCAGATAGAAAAAAATTTCTTCGGTTTAAACATTCTTATATAAAGACACGGACAAATTAGGTATTCTGGGTCGTAACTAAAACAGCAGATGGTAAAAGATAATAGTCGTCATTTCTTCCATTATGGTTACATACACTGGCATGAATAGCGTTAATGCCTGACTTATGATCTGCTTCGAAAAGATTGCTTTTAGTTTACGCTGCATATTTAATGAAAAGTGATAGTTCTTATTTTCGTGGCATAGCTTCTTTTAGAAGACAAACGAACAGCAAATGTCATCGGATAATATTCCCTAAGCTACGAAGCCCAGAGATCTCATTCGAATTTCAAAATTTGAAATTCGAAATTAGGAAATCGACTTTTAATTAATTACGGGTTTACAAAACATGGCAGCAGAAGGTGAAATGAAATGAACTATATGCGTAGAATGGACGCGTCTAATTGGCTGGTTTGGACATGGCTTTGTAAAATGTGACGCCATTGATAGTTGAAGCGCGCGTGATAACAGATCTGGATCGCTTTTGCACCATCTTCTAGTAATGGCGGCATCTTCGTTATAAAAATTCTTAGAAAAAGACACTGATAAATGCGGTATTCTGGATCGTAACTGAAAGAACAAATGGTAGAAGATAAATGTCGTCATTTCTTCCATTATGGTTACATATACTGACAAGAATAGCGTTATTGTCTGACTTCTGATCTGCTTTGAAAAGATTGCTTTTGTTCACGTTTTTAATGAAATATATAATGTAAGGTGATAGTTTTCTTATCTCCGTGGTATAGTTTCATTTAGAAGACAAACGAGTAGCAAATGTCATCGGATAATATTCCCTAAGCTGATATAATATTTGTTACAAAGAAAACGCCATAGTAGGATAAAACGAATATTAAGCCGGAGCTACTCCGGGAGGATCGAATGATGACAGATGATGCAAGTCCATGACATCAGCCTTCAATCGTACATGTTTCGTGTCACCTTTATCAACTCTAGTGCTAAAGACTAATACATGTAATATCAGGTCATTATTTAGTTTTGTAATTATGGCCTTCAAAGCCGCTTACTGTCGTGTCGATCAGAAATTATGAAGAAAGTGTGAATTTTGGCAGCTCATGCCTCTTTAACTTATTGCAAAAGCGATGGTTGGTTTTGATATTAAGATGTTTCTTCCACTGCAGCTATATAAATAAACATGGGGACAACAGCCACATATAATCAAGTAGCATCAACAGCCAAAATTTGGTTCTTATTCATAAATTTCTATTGTCACAAAAAGTTCCGCATTTGAAGTAGCTTGAAATACTAAAGGTTTAGTATTGAGATAAAAACTATTCGTCACGCCAGTAACCCGTAAGAACCGAAGGTATGCACTTAAAACGGATACAATCCAAATAACCGGGATGTATTAGTATATTTGGAGAGGGAGGGGGGGGGGGCTAGGCCTGCTTATGACACTACCTAATCGTAAATCTCCAAGATTGGTATCAGCGGAAAGCTCTTATTTTATACTACTTGACAAAAACAAGCTATAAGGTAACTCTGCTTCAGCGATTATTTTTCTATATTTTGCAACTCATGGCCTTTTAAGCCAGATAGAAAAAGCATTTCTTCGGTATAAACATTCTTAGGAAAAAGACACGGACAAATTAGGTATTCTGGATCGTAACTGAAAGAGCAGATGGTAAAAGATCAATGTCGTCATTTCATCCATTATCGTTACATATACTGGGATGAATAGCGTTAATGCCTGACTTATGATCTGCTTCGAAAAGATGGCTTTTAGTTCACGCTGCATATTTAATGAAAGGTGATAGTTTTCTTACTTTCGTGGCATAGCTTCATTTAGAAGACAAACGAGCAGCAAATGTCATCGTATAATATTCCCTAAGCTACGAAGCCCAGAGAGCTCATTCGAATTTCGAGTTTCAAAATTTGAAATTCGAAATTAGGAAATTGACTTTCAATTTTTAACAAATTAATTGCGGGTTTACAAAACTTGGCAGCAGAAAGTGAAATGCAATGAACTATATGTGTGGAATGGACGCGTCTAATTGGCTGTTTTGGATATGGCTTTGTAAAATGTGACACCCTTGATAGTTGAAGCGCGCGTGCATAACAGATCTGGATTGCTTTTGCACCATCTCGTAGTAAAGGCGGCATCTTCGGTATAACAATTCTTACAAAAAGACACTGACAAATGCGGTATTCTGGGTTGTAAGTAAAAGGGCAGATGGTAATAGATAAATGTCGGCATTTCTTCCATTATGGTTACATGCATTGACATGAATAGCGTTATTGTCTGACTTATGATCTGCTTTGAAAAGATTTCTTTTTGTTCACGTTGCATATTTAATGAAAGGTGATAGTTTTCTTATCTTCATGGTATAGTTTTATTTAGAAGACAAACGAGCAGCAAATGTCATCGGATAATATTCCCTAAGCTGATATAATATTTGTTACAGAGAAAACGCCATAGTAGGATAGAACGAATATTAAGCCGGAGCTACTCCGTGAGGATCGACTGATGACAGATGATGAAAGTCCATGACATCCGCCTTCAATCATACATGTTTCGTGTCACCTTTATCAACTCTAGTGCTAAAGACTAATACATGATTATCTAGTCAATATTTGTACATGTGACAATGATTGACAAGTGACTTTAAACAATACGATTGTGATATTAGTAATTTATTAAATAACATTGAGGCCGGTTCGTTAACAATAGTTACACGTCAACGAGATCTACAAATACGGCAACAGAAAAGTCATTCAGCAAACCCATTTAAATATATTCTGTTACTAGATATCTGAGTTGCCGAGCCGCTTATCACTGTTAACGTCAGTAAATTCGGTTATCTCTCTCCCACTATCCTTTTCAATAGAGCAATCTTTGAACAAGGTTGAATAAAGGACTCTTTTTGAGGTCGGATCATCATCTCTTCTAGTATAATTTATTCTCGTATTTTAGAACTTGCCAGGTCACTTGACCATAGACCTCACGCCTTGTACTTTCTATTATGTATTCAAAATATATATATAGCAAATTAGAACCAAGATGGTTTCTGAAATAAACATGTAGCTTACGTTTCGTGAAAGGAAAAAGAGAAATTTCGGCAATCCTTCAATTATTGTTACAATTGCATGTATTATTTTACGGAGCTTTCTCAAATTTCTTTTTATTGCGCATTTGGCTTTGTACCTTACTTTTATAGCTGTTTAGCCCAAATGACCGGCCGGAATGGCCTATGTTATAGTGCATACCTAGATTGATATCATAAAAATGTATGTCTTTACGCCTAGGCATTTGGTGATTATTTTGGGGAATTAAAATATATCGACTTTCTAATGCACATTTAAATTCAAATGTAAAATGTGATAGTTCTTTTATATCCATAGGCAAATATACGTCTATAGCTTTTACAACGGGTTACACCTTAAAGCCAAGGTAATAGTATTATTGGCTTCGGCGACGTTGATGTTCCACCATTTGGAAATTGGAAATTATTAAACAGTAAAAATGGCATATATATATATATTCTCTAAGCTGCCATAATATTTTTGCAAAGTAAACATTAGTAGTATAAGACGTATATTAACTGATCGTTTGATGAGAGATTTGTGAAATCCTTGACCTCGACCGTCAAGCTCATTTGTTTCAATTCACCTTCTTTATCAAGGTTCCATTGTAAATAATGAAGACATGCTTAACACTCGTACATTTTCCTGACTACTGAATCAGAAGCATGTTCTGAACAACACGTACAGGACGTTAAACGAAACAAATGTAAATTATTAGTTTATTTAACGTGTATATATTTAGAATAAATTAATAGTTTACTATTGACGCCAAATCCAGCAAATGTGATATTTATAAATTTGGTGAAGATTGTCGCTTAACCTCCATAAACTGTAGTGGAATGAATTTCAGGAATGACTCGCTGATAACACTGAAAATTCAGTTACGATGGTTACACATTAACGAAAGCTAACAAACGACCAAAGGTCAGCAAACGAATCAATCAATTAAATATATGGGCTTTATTTTTTATCAAGTTTGTAGTAACCCGAACCTAAGATATTGGCGGTAAATTGCGCCCTGCTTTTTCCAGTTATATTCTTTTCCATAGAGTATTCTTTGAACAAGGTTGAATAGAAGGACTCTTTGTGACATACATGTAGGATCATCATCTCTACTAGAATAATTTCTAGTGAAAGTGTTTAAGAACTTGACAAAGAAACATGTCCCGTCTTTCACATTTTCCTTAATACTGAAAAATGGCTGTGTCATTTTTAGGCTGATTTTTTTTATTTAAGCTAAGTTAGAATCGTCACCCCACCCAAAGATCTAACGCTTTGTTCTTACGTTGATGTGTTTCAAATAAATAAAGCAGGCTACCAACACTTTTTTTATTAAAAGTAAAAGGTTACATGTAAAGAGAATGTTGTCGTCCTCTGAATTATTGTTATTTTTTTCAGAAGCAAGGACTTGCAGGTTCAACTCGATCATCTCTAAAATATAGCTTTTACAACGAGTTACACCTTTAAGCAAATGTAATAGCATTGCTAGTTTTAGAAACTGTGATGTTTCATCATTGGACAGTTTCATTTATTAGATAATTACACAGTAAATGTCATCGGTAAATATTCCCAAAGCTTCTATAACATTTTTGGCGATGAAAGCATTAGTTGGATAAACCGTATCTTAAGACTTATCACTCGTGGGAGGATAGACTGATGATAGATGAGGGAAGTAAGACTTATCACTCGTGGGAGGATAGACTGATGATAGATGAGGGAAGTCGATGACCCGTCACCTTCTTTTATCATATTAACTTGATAGAGCTTCTAGTGCGAAGAACCAAGACGTTGCATTCTTTCAACATTTTATGCTATTTCCAACACCTGGATGACATTCTATGTTTAAAGGGACAAGTTGATTTAAAGAGGTATGGACTGCCAAAATGTTCATATTTTCCCTTCAAAATTTTGAAATTATTGTCAATTTTTCTCAAAACTTACAATTCAGAAGCCTTTGAGTGCTTCTAGTCTCCAGAATGTACAATAAAGTATTGTTTTGAACTAACTTAGGATTAGAATGAACGAACGTTCCTCCCAGTTATTTAAATTATGTTTACCTTTTGGACACTATTTCGGTTCGTACAGGTCACATACTGTTTTAATTTCCTTATTCAGACGGGGATCGAACGGATACCTTGTGCTAATCCTGACAATCAGAATTTTTAGAAAATAAACAGTGTGGATATCGGCAGTCCATGTTACTTCCAGGGATATAATTGTGATTTGAGTAGCTTATATAATATGTACATTTTTTAAAACTACCTTCGAGCTAAGTATTACGAATTTAATCATTGGGTTTTTGTGTGAAGTTTGTCGCATGATAAAAATAACCCGCTATACTACCTTGACAAGGCCTAATGTTCTACGTTATATTATTCAAATAGATTTGTCAAGATTTTGGATCGATGGAGGTGTTATTTATTTCTTTAATCTATACACATTGTGGGAATGAACTCCAGTAATAGTTCACAGATAAAGCTGGGAAAGGTTTCTCTCACGATAGCTACACGTCAACGAGGTCTATAAATACAACAGGAAAGCCAGCAGGTGATTTCAGTTGAATATATCCTGCTTGTTACATAGATATCGGATTAGCCGATCTGCTGATCGCGGTTAACGTTAGTAAATTGAGTTATCCCTTTCCATTTATCCTTTTTCCAGAAAGTATTCTGTAAACAGGGTTAAATACAAAGACACGATGTGAAATCGGACCATAATCTCCGATAGAAACATTTCTGACAATTGGTTACTAAATATGGTATTTAAAGACAAATGTTGGCATTTCCAAAATTATCAATGGCAAATTTTCGGCCTAACTTAAGATACGTTTCAAGGAGATATAATAGCATTATTCTCCTCAAGGAACTTGTTCTATCATTGGACAGTTTCATTTTGAAGATAATTGTTCCGTTAACTTTTCTATTATTTTTGCGAAGAGCGCCTTGCAAGGATATAACCAATGTTAAAGTGGAAGCATACGTTGAAATTCATTTGGGAAATTAATATTTAACTTTTTATCAAATAGATTTAAAATAATTTATTTCATTTTTCAACCACGAGCTTTGCATTATTTAATGTTTACCTGTAGATGCGCATGGATGTCTTATTGTTTTGATTTTCTTTGCTCAATTCTGGTATTTTGTAATTATGTTGTGCAGATTGATAGTGAGTTTGAACTAGTGCTAAACTATACATGACTAGAAGAAATTTAATATTTTTAAAGCAAACTATTGTGTTTGCAAACATGACAGATTTATTCCCATACCTGAAAATGTCATTTACACCAAATTGACGTCATAGCTATTACTATCCATAGATACATGTTTAATCAAAACTTATTTTAGAAAAATTACACAAAAAACCCCAATGGTTCCGTCTTCAGATTTAGAGGGTACTGTCTGAAAAATGACATATAATGTATTTTATCTAAATTATTCCCTTTAAGTCCTAATTATTCTGGAGAGGAAATGAGAGTCATCAATCAACTAATGATTTAAATGTTACTAAAAATTATCTGTCTCCTCGCTATCAATATATTCATATATTGTCTGCAAATCGTCCAGTGGGTTAGGGCTTGTCCCTCACTCCCACACAGACCTTCAATCGATGCGGCGCGGGTTCGAAACACAGACCAAATAAAAACTAAACTAGAATTCAACTGAAGTAGAAGTGTCGCCTGGCAGGATAAATATACAAGGAGAAGGTACATGACCTTTCACAAAAAAATTCACTGTTGTACTTTATTTGTGAATGTATGTATATCATGCTGTGTAAGCTGTTACCTGAATATGAGATATTAAATAATAATCTGCGTCAGATAAAAATCGAACTTGAGCGGGGTATTATGGTTTTCAAGATATTGCAGGGAAACCAAGTTATTTGTATCAGCCAATCAAAAGCCTGTACAATAATTAAATATGCGCGGATTTAAGCGAAAGTTGAACTTGAGCGGGGTATTAAGGTAATAAACTTCCCATTTAAATTTGAAAAAAATTAAGCCAGTGGTTTTCAAGATATTGCACGGAAACCAAGTTATTTGTATCAGCCAATCAAAAGCCTGTACAATAATTAAATATGCGCGGATTTAAGCGAAAGTCGAACTTGAGCGGGGTATTAAAGTAATAAACTTCCCATTTAAATTTGAAAAAAATTAAGCCAGTGGTTTTCAAGATATTGCACGGAAACCAAGTTATTTGTATCAGCCAATCAAAAGCCTGTACAATAATTAAATATGCGCGGATTTAAGCGAAAGTCGAACTTGAGCGGGGTATTAAGGTAATAAACTTCCCATTTAAATTTGAAAAAAATTAAGCCAGTGGTTTTCAAGATATTGCACGGAAACCAAGTTATTTGTATCAGCCAATCAAAAGCCTGTACAATAATTAAATATGCGCGGATTTAAGCGAAAGTCGAACTTGAGCGGGGTATTAAGGTAATAAACTTCCCATTTAAATTTGAAAAAATTAAGCCAGTGGTTTTCAAGATATTGCACGGAAACCAAGTTATTTGTATCAGCCAATCAAAAGCCTGTACAATAATTAAATATGCGCGGATTTAAGCGAAAGTCGTACTTGAGCGGGGTATTAAGGTAATAAACTTCCCATTTAAATTTGAAAAAAAAATTAAGCCAGTGGTTTTCAAGATATTGCACGGAAACCAAGTTATTTGTATCAGCCAATCAAAAGCCTGTACAATAATTAAATATGCGCGGATTTTAGCGAAAGTCGAACTTGAACGGGGTATTAAGGTATTAAACTTCTCATTTAAATTTGAAAAAAATTAAGCCAGTGGTTTTCAAGATATTGCACGGAAACCAAGTTATTTGTATCAGCCAATCAAAAGCCTGTACAATAATTAAATATGCGCGGATTTTAGCGAAAGTCGAACTTGAGCGGGGTATTAAGGTATTAAACTTCTCATTTAAATTTGAAAAAAATTAAGACAGTGGTTTTCAAGATATTGCACGGAAACCAAGTTATTTGTATCAGCCAATCAAAAGCCTGTACAATAATTAAATATGCGCGGATTTTAGCGAAAGTCGAACTTGAGCGGGGTATTAAGGTATTAAACTTCCCATTTAAATTTGAAAAAAATTAAGCCAGTGGTTTTCAAGATATTGCACGGAAACCAATCCGGACGCCGACGCCGACGCCGACGCCAGACTACGCCGTCAAAGTGATCCCTAAGTGCCCCCTTTCAGGCGACACAAAAAAAGGATTTCTCAGTGGATTCTCCAATTGGTCGCCCTATGTGGAAGAGTTAGGTGTTTCCTCCGGTTAATGGACCCGGTTTCCTTCCAACTACATGGAAAAGCCGCCATATAAGTGGAATAATCTTGAGTGCATCGTAAGACATCAATCAATCAATCAGCAAGTTGAGATTCATTCTCTAGATTTATATCGTGACAGGTTTCCGTTAGTATAATAACCAGATCTATAGAGATTCATCAGGCTTGACAAAACGAACACCTGCTCGACGACTTTACTTTTACTTTCACTTTCACTAATAAAAACGCCACAGGAAAACATTGTTTTGACAATTTTCCGATAGAATCTCACAGATACATATGTTTTATCCTTAAATACACCAGCTGATATAATAATTTATTTGTGTTTGGTACTCATAATTTATATATATTGTAGTAAACGTGCTAGAGTGTGTATTTTTAACAAATGCGGGTTATCACCAACTCGACATTTGTCCCTATGATGACATACGTCACGATTGAGTCGGGCTGGATCTCCGTCAAGTTAACATCTTTTATGACTTGTCGTTTTTCTTTATATAGTCCTATTGTCAATCGTACGGAAACTTTATTTGATTCGGGATGGTGGGCGGGGATGGGGCGTTAGAATATCTGCGTTCACTTACCGTCTGTATTGATTCCAGAGTAATCTAGTACACGGGCTATCATTGTGAAGATCTCGCGATGGTTATAGAATGACTCTAATCCTATCATATCATAAATGTCTCTCTGGTGTAGATATTTTCTACATTGTCTGTGGTCAATCCCATTTTTTTGCGTTTACTTTCCCATCGCAGACGATTGTGAATAAACAGAACATAGAGATGGATATTTAATTATAGGAAGGTCAAACTGCGATTCAACCGTTGGGAAATCTGCTCCAAGGTTCTTTTAACTGTTTTATTAAAACACGTCTATTTGTTGTTATTTAAAACATCAGCTGGTCATCGCCGACAGGAAGAGCTGGTGTAAGACGTTTATATGGTTAAATGGTTATTTGCAGATATAAAATTGGTAACATTTATAGCAGATAAGCCGTTGATAGAGTTGCTTTCATCTAGATAATTGAGCTTCTAAGGTTTCAAGTTAATTATAGCTTATCGATGAGATTTTTATTGAACTTGGAAAGTGTCTGTTATTCTAGAAATGGGAAGAAATGAAATACAATATGTATCACTGATAACTTGAGCCTCGATAGACGCAATCCAAATTGACAAGGTGAAAGCAAAAAACTAAGAGGTTATGCAATATCTGTGATGGATGACTTAACATATTAGACACACCTTGCTATCGTTGTATAAACGTGTTAATTGTAAAAGCAGTTAATATCGTTACGAGAACTATAATTAAAGTGAATACTTTAGCTCAAATACATTAAACGTCATTTGAATAACGATATTTACGTGTTTACAAAACATGTCTTGGATAGATTTTCTGATGTTTTATCCCAAAATAGTGGTTTACGGTCAGGCAAAATTATGACTACCAATGGCTGGTACATAACATTCAATAGCATTGGGACTTGATAATATATTTCTGTTATTTGATAACTTAGTTGTGTCCATATTGAACTTAATGAAAAGTTAAACTGTAAATGTCCACAAAAATTTAAATATTAAAAGCAAACATATTTTATTTACTTGTATAAAATTGATTTATTCGCATCACCGTGCATGTTGTTTAGAGCTACCTGACGTCATAAATACACCTGTTCATAAATAAATGTTATATCAAAACTTCTTTTAGATAAATGGCAGAAAATAAACCAAAGATTCATTTAAAACAGAAGGATATTGTCGGCTTCACGGTGCGATCTATGGCATTGTCATGTTACATTTGACTGAAAAACGAGAACAGAAAAGTCGGTCTGATTTTTGGAGCATCCAACTTGTTGTTCGTGAGTCGCATGAAATGGAGACTCAACGAGGCATTAAAGAAAACTCTCGATTCCGACAGGATTGTTTGTATGATAGAACAGTCTTTATTTTACTGAAAATGTGAGAATCCAGATATATCCGTTTTCAAAAATAGACACCAGCGTTTTCTTTGTCAATTCTACACGGCCCCCAAGCCATATTAACGCGACAAATTTAGAAAGCCAGGCTCATATTGTATTCTTGCGTCATATCGTACGGATGGCTTGATGGAAACCTTGGGCTGATTTTACTTCATTTCTTTTACCAAACCACATTGTGTGAAAAGTTTCCTCGAACAACTAACGATAGCTTCACGTCACCGAAAGCTAAAAATACTACAACTGAGAACGAAATAAAAAAGTTAATTTAGCCATAGGGTTTGTTGAACAGATTTGGAATTAGCAACATACGAGTTATTTCTTAAAATAACGTTATGGTTTATCCATGCAATGACATCCAATACGTTTGATGGCGCCATATAAGTGAACTAATCTTGATTGCGACGTAAAACACCAGTCAATCAATCCAATACGTTTGTATCAAAAGGAGACATTGCTTAAGTTTGTTATGGTTCTTCGTTTATCTTCAGATTATTAGCAAAATACACAACAAAGCAGACATTGGAATCTTCAAATAAAACTCCATATCCAGTGGTCAATGGGAGCTGGGGAAGTTACCAATGGCAATCTGGAAACTTCATCTTTAAATAAACAACGGTAGAATGGCACACATTTTAACAATATTCGTTCCGGGCATATCACTTTAAAGCCACAGAGTACATCAAGCCATTCCAGTGTAGGGAACTTTATGGAATTTCCAATGAGTTGAGAATACGCGTTAATTGAAAAAAAATGCTAATGATTATGACGTCGATGACATATTGTGCATCTCTGTTTATGTGCATATGAACAATTCTTCCCTTCAAGTCCAAAAACATTGCAAAAGCGATGGTTGGTTTTGACATTAAGATGTTTCTTCCACTGCAGCTATATAAATAAACAGGGGAAAAAACAGCCATATATAATCAGGTAGCATCAACAGCCAAAATTTGGTTCTTTTTCATAAATTTCTTTTGTCAAAAAAAGTTCCGCGTTTGAAGTAGCTTAAAATACTAAAGGTTTAATATTGAAATAAAACTTTGTCAAGCCAGTAACCCGTAAGAACCGAAGGTATGCACTTAAAACGGATACAATTCAAATAGCCGGGATGTATCAGTACATTTGGAGGGGGGGGGGGGGGGGGCTAGGGCTGCTTATGAAACTACCTAATCGTAAATCTCCAAGATTGGTATCAGCGGAAAGCTTTTATTTATACTACTTGCTTCAACGATCATTGCCTTTTAAGTCAGATAGAAAAATCATTTATTCAGTATAAACAGTCTTAGAAAAAGACACGTAAAAATTAGATATTTTGGATCGTAACTAAGAGCAGATGGTAAAAGACCAATGTCGTCATTTCTTCCATTATGGTTACATGATGGAATAGCGTTAATGCCTGACTTATGATCTGCTTTGAAAAGACTGCTTTTAGTTCACGCTGCATATTTAATGAAAGGTGATAGTTTTCTTACTTTCGTGGCATAGCTTCATTTAGAAGACAAACGAGCAGCAAATGCCATCGTATAATATTCCCTAAGTTACGAAGCCCAGAGAGCTCATTCAAATTTCGAGTTTCAAAATTTGAAATTCAATATTATGAAACTGACTTTCAATTTCGAATTTCAAAATCTAAAATTCGAATTAGGAAATTGACTTTCAATTTTAAACAAATTAATTGCGGGTTTACAAAACATGGCAACAGAGGGTAAAATGCAACGAATTATATGCGTGGAATGGACGCGTCTAATTGGCTGGTTTGGATATGGCTTTGTAAAATGTGACGCCATTGATAGTTGAAGCGCGCGTGCATAACAGATCTGGATCGCTTTTGCACCATCTCCTAGTGATGGCGGCATCTTCGGTATAAAAATTCTTAGAAAAAGACACCGACAAATGCAGTATTCTGGATCGTAACTGAAAGAACAGATGGTAAAAGATAAATGTTGTCATTTCTTCCATTATGGTTACATATACTGACATGAATAGCGTTATTGTCTGACTTCTGATCTGCTTTGAAAAGATTGCTTTTTGTTCACGTTGCATATTTAATGAAAGGTGATAGTTTTTTTTATATATTTGTTACAAAGAAAACGCCATAGTAGGATAGAACGAATAATAAGCCGGAGCTACTCCGGGAGGATCGACTGATGACAGATGATGAAAGTCCATGACATCCGCCTTCAATCGTACATGTTTCGTGTCACCTTTATCAACTCTAGTGCTAAAGACTAATACATGTAATATCAGGTCATTATTTGTACATGTGACAATGATTGACAAGTGACTTTAAACAATACAATTGTGATCTTAGTAATTTATTAAATAACATTGAGGCCGGTTCGTTAACAATAGTTACACGTCAACGAGATCTACAAATACCGCAACAGGAAAGTCATTCAGCAAACCCAATTAAATATATTCTGTTACTAGATATCTGAGTTGCCGAGCCGCTTATCACTGTTAACGTCAGTAAATTCGGTTATCTCTCTCCCACTATCCTTTTCAAGAGAGCATTCTATGAACAAGGTTGAATACAAGGACTCTTTTTGAGGTCGGATCATCATCTCTTCTAGTATAATTTATTCTCGTATTTTAGAATTTGCCAGGTCACTTCTCTTTCATATTTTATATGCTTTTTAGCTGCCCTTGTTTGTTTGAATTAAATACCAATTGTCATTTGACCATAGACCTTATGCCTTGTACTTTGTATTACGTATTCAAACTATATATTATTAGTTATATGACGCCCTTGCGTGGGTATACGGGTAGATATTTGGTGTCTGACATTAATATTTTTCCGAGGCGAAGCGGAGGAAAAATATCTGTCAGACACCAAATATCGAATTTATCACCATCCAGAGCAGCTTGTTTACTTAAAACTGAGTTAAATCAGCTGTTCTTTATTCGATTAGTTCACAAAAATGTCATGGGTTGAGTGTATCGAGCGAGGTCTACATGACGTCGCGAAAGAAATAAATTCTATTGTGACGTTGCAAATTTATATCGGGTTTTCACGATCTTTGAGACAAGTATAGCGTTCAATGCTGACGAAACAACATTCTAAACTGACGTCACAATAGGATTTCGTCTTGACTGAGGATTGCTGTGACGCACCAAGACCTTCACTCCGTGGTAATAACAGCGCGTGAGATCTTAACTCCGGGGTTATACAAAATCAAATATATACACGGAAAGCACTTGGATGCAGACTCACATTCTGGGCGTTTCGACCAATCAAATGCCAAGAAATTTCTCTCAATGGCGATAAAGCAAATTAGAACCAAGGTGGTTTCTGAAATATATACATGTAGTTTACCTTTAGTGAAAGGAAAAAGAGAAATTTCGGCAATCCTTCAATTATTGTTACAATTGCATGTATTATTTTACGCACCTTTTTCGAATTTCTTTTAACTGCGCATTTTGGCTTTGTACCTTACTTTTAACGCTGTTTAGCCCACATGACCGACCGGAATGGCCTATGTTATAGTGTATACCTAGATTGAAATCAGAAAAATGATTGTCTTTACGCCTAGACATTTGTTGATTGTTTTGGTGAATTAAAATATATCGACTTTCTAATGCACATTTAAATTCAAATGTAAAAATGTGATAGTTCTTTCATATCCATAGGCAACTATACGACTATAGCTTTTACAACGGGTTACACCTTAACGCCAAGGTAATAGTATTATTGGCTTCAGCGACGTTGATGTTCCACCATTGGCAGTTTAATTTTGGAAATTATCAAACAGTAAATGTCCTTTATATATTTTCTCTAAGCTGCTTTAATATTTTTACAAAGTAAACATTAGTAGTATAAGACGTATATTAACTGATCGTCTGATGATAGATTTGTGAAATCCTTGACCTCGACCGTCAAGCTCATTTGTTTCAATTCACCTTCTTTATCAAGGTTCCATTGTAAATAATAAAGACATGCTTAACACTCGTACATTTCCCTGACTCCTGAATCAAAAGCATGTTCTGAACAACACGTACAGGACGTCAAACGAAACAAATGTAAATTATTAGTTTATTTAACGTGTCTAATTAAAATAAATCAATTGTTTACTATTAACGCCAAATCCAGCTAATGTGATAATTATAAATTTGGTGAAAATTGTCGCTTGATAAATACCCCGCCTCAACTTTCTTGACCAAACAATGGGTTCTACGTCATCTCATTCAAATGTGTTCGGGAAGACTTCCAATCGACGGAGGCGTCATTTATTTCTTTAACCTGCATAAATTATAGTGGAATGAATTTCAGGAATGACTCGCTGATAACACTGAAAATTCAGTTACGATGGTTACACGTTAACGAAAGCTAACAGACGACCAAAGGCCAGTAAATGAATAAATCAATTAAATATATGGGCTTTATTTTTTATCAAGTTTGTAGTAACCCGAATTTATAAAGATATTGGCGGTAAATTGCGCCCTACCTTTTCCAGTTATATTCTTTTCCATAGAGTATTCTTTGAACAAGGTCGAATACAAGGACTCTTTGTGACATACATGTAGGATCATCATCTCTACTAGAATAATTTCTAGTGAAAGTGTTTCAGAACTTGACAAAGAAACATGTCCTGTCTTTGACATTTTCCTTAATACTGAAAAATGGCTGTGTCATTTTTAGGCTGATTTTGTTGATTTAAAGGGGCATGAGCTGCCGAAAATCACACTTTTTTCATAATTTCTGATCGTCACGACAGTAAGAGGCTTTGAAGACCATCGAAAAACTAAATGATTGGCGTTGGGATGAGGAAAATGCATACAGTATGTGCCCTGTACGAACCGAAAACGTGTTCGAAAAGTAGCAAAATTTAAATAACCGGGACGACCATTCATTCATTCTAAGCCAAAGTTAGTTCAAAACAATACTTTATCGTACATTTTCGAGACTAGAAGCACTAAAGAGCTTCTGAATTATACGTCTTGAGAAAAATAGCCGATAATTTCAACATTCTGTGTTTACGTCAAAATATCAACATTTTGGCAGCTCATGCCCCTTTAAGCTATTAAAAGTTAGAATCGTCACACCACCCAAAGATCTAACGCCTTGATTTACGTCGATGTGTTTTAAAGCAGGCTACCAACACTTTTTTATTAAAAGTAAAAGGTTACATGTAAAGAGAAAATGATGTCATTCTCTGAATTAGCGTTACATTAATTAGAACCATGGACTTTCAGGCTCAACTTGATTATATCTAAAATTGCTTTTACAACGAGTTACACCTTTAAGCAAATTTAATAGCATTGCTAATTTTAGAAACTTTGATGTTTCATCATTGGACAGTATCATTTATTAGATAATCACACAGTAAATGTCATCGGTAAATATTCCCAAAGCTTCTATAACATTTTTGGCGATGAAAGCATTAGTTGGATAAACCGTGTCTTAAGACTTATCACTCGTGGGAGGATAGACTGATGATAGATGAGGGAAGTAAGACTTATCACTCGTGGGAGTATAGACTGATGATAGATGAGGGAAGTCGATGACCCCGTCACCTTCTTTTATCAAATTAACTTGATAGATCCTCTAGTGCGAAGAACGAAGAGATGCTAAACATCACATTTTACCAACATTATATGCTATTCAGAACAGCTGCTAAAATGTTGATTTTTCCCATTAAACAACATATTTATGTGAAAAACTAGAATTCAGAAGTCTTTTAGTGCTTCTAGTCTCCAGAATGTACAGTAAAGTAGTGTTTTGACCCAACTTAGGATTAGAACGAATGAACGTTCCTCATACTTATTTAAATAATGTTTATCTTCCGGGCACTATTTCGGTTCGTGCATAACGCATACTGTTTAGATTTCCTTAATCAAACGGGTACCCTGAGATTACCTTCACAATCATAATTTTAGAAGAAAAAAAAAACAGTGTGGATTTCGGCCATTTATGGCACTGTGGGATACAGTTGGGATTTGAGTAGCTTATATAATATGTACATGTTTAGAAATATAACGAATTTCATTTGGGGTTTTCTCGTGTGAGATTTGTCGCATGATAAAAACAACCCCTTGACAAGGCATAATGTTCTACGTCTTATTATTCAAATAGAGTTGTCAAGATTTTGAATCGACGGGGGCGTTATTTATTTCTTTAATCTATACACATTGTGGGAATGAATTCCAGTAATAGTTCACAGATAAAGCTGGGAAAGGTTTCACTTACGCGATAGCTAAACGTCAACGAGGTCTATAAATACGACAGCAGGAAAGCCAGCAGGTGAATTCAATTGAATACATCCTGCTTGTTACATAGATATCTGATTAGCCGATCTGCTGATCGCGGTTAACGTTAGTAAATTGGTTTATCCCTTTCCATTTATCCTTTTTCCAGAACGTATTCTGTGAACAGGGTTGAATACAAAGACACGATGTAAAATCGGGCCACAATCTTCAATAGAAACATTTCTGACAATTGGTTACTAAATATGGTATTTAAAGACAAATGTTGGCCTTTCCAGAATTATCAGCATGGAACATTTTCGGCCTAACTTAAGATTCGTTTCACGGAGATACAATAGCATTATTCTCCCCAAGGAACTTTGATGTTCTATCATTGGACAGTTTCATTTTGAAGATAATTGTTCCGTAAACTTTTCTAATATTTTTGCGAAGAACGCATTGCAAGGATAAAACCAATGTTAAAGTGGAAGCATACATTGAAATTCATTTGGGAAAACAATATTTAACTTTTTATCAAATAGATTTCAAATAATTTATTTCATTTTTCAACCACGAGCTTTGAATTATTTAATGTTTACCTGTAGATGCGCATGGATGTCTTATTGTTTTGATTTTCTTTGCTCAATTCTGTTATTTTGTTATTATGTTGTGCAGATTGATAGTGAGTTTCGATTAGTGCTAAACTATACATGACTAGAAGAAATCTAATATTTAAAGCAAACTATTGTGTTTGCAAACATAAAATAGATTTCTTCCCTTACCTGAAAATGTCATTTACAGCAAATCGACATCATAGATATTACTATCCATACATACATGTTTAATCAAAGCTTATTTTAGAAAAATTACACAAAGAACCAAATGGTGTCTTCTTTAGATTTAGAGGGTAATGTCTGAAAAAATGACATATAATGTATTTTATCTAAATTATTCCATTAAGTCCTAATTATTCTGGAGAGGAAATGAGAGTCACAAATCAACTAATGATTTAAATGTTACTAAATTCTCTGTCTCTTCGCTATCAATATATCCATATATTGTCTGCAAGTCGTCCAGTGGGTTAGAGCTTGTCCCTCACTCCCACACAGACCTTCAATCGATGTGGCGCGGGTTCAAAACACACTCAGACCAAAAAAAAAACTAAAAAAAAAAAACGATTTCTCAGTGGATTTTCCATTTGGTCGCCGTATGTGGAAGAGTTGCAAGGTGCTCACCCAAAGTCGGGTGTTTCCTCTGGTTAATGGACCCGGTTTCCTTCCAACTACACGGAAAACCGCCATATAAGTGAAATAATCTTGAGTGCATCGTAAAACATCAATCAATCAATCAGCAAGTTGAGATTCATTCTCTAGATTTATATCGTGACAAGTTTCCGTTAGTATAATAACCAGATCTATAGAGATTCATCGGACTTGACAAAACGAACACCTGCTCGACGACTTTACTTTTACTTTCACTTCTTACAATAATAAAAACGCCACAGGAAAACATTCTTTTGACAATTTTCCATTGGAATCTCACAGATACATATGTTTTATCCTTAAATACACCAGCTGATATAATAATATATTTTTGTTTGGTACTCATAATTTATATCTGTTGTAGCAAACGTGCTAGAGTGTGTATTTTTAACAAATGCGGGTTATCATCAACTCCACATTTGTCTATATGATAACATACGTCGCGATGGAGTAGGGCTAGATCTCCGTCAAGTTAACATCTTTTACGACTTGTCGTTTTTCTTTATATAGTCCTATTGTCAACCGTACGGAAACTTTATTTGATGCGGGATGGTGGGTGGGGACGGGGCGTTAGAATATCTGCGTACACTAATACCGTCTGTATTGATTCCAGAGTAATCTAGTACACGGGCTATCATTGTGAAGATCTCGCGATGGTTGTAGAATAACTCTAATCCTATCATATCATAAATGTCTCTCTGGTGTAGATATTTTCTAATCTCCAATTCAAAATAACATTGCTTGTCTGTGGTCAATCCAATTATTTTGCGTTTACTTCACCATCGCGGACGATTGTGAATAAACAGAACATAGAGATGGATATTTACTTATAGAAAGGTCAAACTGCGATATAACTGTTGGGAAATCTGCTCCAAGGTTTTTTTAACTGTTTAATTAAAACGCGTCTATTTTTTGTTGTTTAAACATCAGCTAGTCATCGCCGACAAGAAGAGCCCATGTAAGACCTTTATATGGTTAAATGGTTATTTGCAGATACAAAAGTGGTAGCATTTATAGCAGATAAGCCATTGATAGAGTTGCTTTCACCTAGATAAGTGAGCTTTTAAGGTTTCAAGTTACAAGAAACACTTAACAACTACGAAAAAAAAAGGTTATCTATTTACGAAATATACGTGTTAATTATAGCTTATCGGTGCGATTTTTATTGAACTTATCAACGCAAGGAAATTGTCTGTTATTCTAGAAATGGGAAGAAATGAAATACAATATGTATCACTGATAACTTGAGCCTCGATAGACGCAATCCATATTGACAAGGTGAAAGCAAAAAACTGTAAGAGGTTATGCAATATCTGTGATGGATGACTTAACATATTAGACACACATTGTATCATTGAACAAACTTGTCAAATGTAGAAGCAGTTAATATCGTTAACGAGAACTATAATTAAACGGATTACTTTAGCTAAAATACATTAAACGTCATTTTAATAACGATATTTACGTGTTTACCAAACAGGTCTTGGATGGTTTTTTCTTATGTTTTATCTTAATATTGCGTGTTTACTGTCAGGCAAAATTATGACTATCTATTGTTCGTAGATATCATTCAGAAGTATTGGGACTTGATAATATATTTCTGTTATTTGGTAACTTAGTTGTACCGATATTTAGCTTATGCAAAAGTTAAACTGAAAAAGTCCATAAAAAATTTAATATTGAAACATATCTAATTTACCTGTATAAAATCGATTTATTCGCATCCCTGTGCGTGTTGTTTAGAGCTACCTGACGTCATAAATACACTTGTTCATACATTAATGTTTTATCAAAACTTCTTTTAGATAAATGGCAGAAAATATTCCAAAGATTCATTCAAAACAGAAGGATATTGTCTCGAATATGAAATATCATGTATTTCATGTAAAAGATTCACTTTAAGGATACACGTGACAGAGATATATTACAAATGAATCTCCTTCCGGTCGGCTTTACGGTGCAATCTAGCATTGTCTTGTCGTATTTGACTGAACTGTACAATGAAAACAGGGAAGAACAGGGAAGCATCCAACATGTTGTTAGTGAGTCGCATGAACTATAGAAATTCTGATTTTAAAACTATGGATGGTGTGAATTGGCCAACCAAATCACTCCAAAATCAGCTTTGGTTCAAAAAGTTGGATTGAAGTTCATCGAAAAGCTAAATGATTGAGGTTAAAATAAGACAAATCCATACACTGTGGCCTGAGCGAACGGAATTAGTGTTCAAAAAAATAAAACAAATTTAGCAATAATGTGGTTTTTTAGTCCATTGCAAATGAGACCTAGTTGTCAGTGGCTACCATAGTGTAGAGATACATCATGGCAACTGTGAATGATCGCACTTTGCGAAGGCTTCGTGAATCGTCCCAAGATATAGGGCATCATTGGAATGAATAAAAACTTCAGTCTTCTGTGAGAGGTCATTGCAATGCAGAAGGTATTATTTCACAAAATAATTTGATTGATTGATTTATAAATTGATTGATAAAATATGCAGATTTGCCAGTTGGTGGATCCAGGTTTTAAAACAAATTACCTTTTTAAGATCCGCTCATAGATTAGTTTGACAAAGCAGAGGCAGAAATATATGTAACGTGTGTCATCATAGACCGATATTCTAAAAGATAACTTACATTTATTTGGATTCACATATGTACACATGGAGACTCAACGAGACATTAAAGAAAACTCTCGATTCCGACATGATTGTTTGTATGACAGAACAGTCTTTATTTTACTGAAAATGTGAGAATCCAGATATATCCGTTTTCAAAAATAGACACCAGATTTTTCTTTGTCAATTGTACACGGCCCCCAAGCCATATTAACGTGACAATGTAAGAAAGACAGGCTCATATTGCATTCTTGCGTCATATCGTACGGATGGCTTGATGAAAACCTTGGGCTGATTTTACATTATTTCTTTTACCAAACCACATTGTGTGAAAAGTTTCCTCGAACAACTGATGATAGCTTCACGTCATCGAAAGCTAAAAATACTGCAACTGAAAAAATAAAAGTTAATTTAGACATAAGGTTTATTGAACGGATTTGGAATTAGCAAGATACGAGTTATTTCTTAAAATGACATTATGGTTTATCGGTGCAATGACATCCAATACGTTTGACGGCGCCATATAAGTGAAATAATCTTGAGTGCGGCGTAAAACATCAGTCAATCAATCCAATAGGTTTGTATTAAAAGGATACATTGCTTAAGTTTATTAGGGTTCTCCGTTTATTTTCAGATTATTAGAAAAATGCAGATCGATCTCGAATAAAAGGCTGCAAATCGACTTTTCGCCAAAAGATACATTTAACGAGTTATTTGGGCAATCCCGTGTTGCTATTGTTTTGTGTCTGACAGCCAGTAAAACCAACAGCCAAAGTATACTAAACGCGCAGACAGAAAAGGCCCTACTGCTTACTCGATTCTTTTTACCACAACAAAGCAGAGATTGGAATCCTCAAATAAAACTCCATATCCAGTGGGGGGGCCTCCGTGGCTCAGTAGGTAGAGCGTCCAACGCTCTATCTAAACAGCCTTCCACCAATGGGTCGCGGGTTCCAATCCCACTCAGTCCAAAAATTGGAAAATTTTCTGACTGGGTTTTCACTCGAACGACCTATGTGGGATGGTTGCCAGTTACCAGCGGAAGGTCGTGGGTTTCCTCCGGGCACAGAGCCCGGTTTCCTCCCACAAAAAAACTGGCGACGCCGCCATATAAGTGAAATAATCTTGAGCGCGGCGTAAAACACCAAACAATCAATCAATCAATCAACCATATCCAGTGGTCCATGGGAGCTGGGGAAGTTACCAATGGCCATCTGGAAACCTCGTCTTTATATAAACAACGGTAGAATAGCACACATTTTAACAATATTCGTTCCGGGCATATCCCTTTAAAGCCACAGAGTACATAAGGCCATTCCGGTAGAGGGAGCTTTATGGAATTTCCAATGAGTTGAGATTACCTCCCTAGGAATACAATAAGGTCAAGAATTACTTATGGATAACAACTTCTTGGTTTATTGGGTGACGACGTTTCGATGTAGTTCTTACATCGTTATCAAAGTCAATGACAAACAACAAAAAATATTCATTTATATAGCAGATGAGAAAATTACAAGTTGGAACAGGTGCGTAATAGTATAAATTAATTAAGAAAAGTAACAATAGATTTGAGTATGGTGAGTTAAGATCGTTGAAGGTTGTCTTGGAGGATCAAAAGGTCATAGCAGTTGGGGATATATAATCCTTGGTCTCTGTTCATGCTGGGCTTGGTTTTTCTGATTTGGATGGCTTCCTGTAGTTTTCTCTTCTTCCAATGGTGCTGGTTGACAGTTAGTGTTGTAGTGGTTTCCCATTTGATGTGGTTAGTAGGGTTGGAAATTATGTGTTCAGAAATGGCAGATTTGTAATCAAGTTTATTAACAGATGTTTGGTGTTCTTTTAGTCTAATGTTGAGGGGTCTGCATGTTTCTCCTATGTAATGAGCATTACAACTACAATTAATTCTGTACACTACTCCTTTAGGTTCTGCTCTTGTTGACGAAATTCCTTTTCCTGTGGCTTGCATATGTGTTTTAAGTGTTTTGGTTGATTTGAATGTAGTATTAATACCTGTTTTGGTTTTAATCAGACGAGCAATTTTATGACTGGCTGGTCCAATGTATGGTATGCTGATTCTAATATTAGGGCCTTCTTAGAAGAGGGGGGGGGGGGGTTGGCTAGGGCTGCTTATGAAACTACCTAATCGTGAATCTCCAAGATTGGTATCAGCGGAAAGCTCTTATTTTATACTACTTCATAAAAAACGAGCTATAAGGTAACTCGGCTTCAACGATTATTTTTCTATATTTTGTAACTCATGGCCTTTTAAGCCAGATAGAAAATGCATTTCGTCGGTATAAACATTCTTAGGAAAAAGACACGGACAAATTAGGTATTCTGGATCGTAACTAAAAGAGCAGATGGTAAAAGATCAATGTCGTTATTTCTTCCATTATGGTTACATATACTGGCATGAATAGCGTTATTGTCTGACTTCTGATCTGCTTTGAAAAGATTGCTTTTTGTTCACGTTGCATGTTGGATACAATGAGTAGTTTTATTTATTATGTTGATTTTTACAATTATGTATGCCTTGCGACTATTTCGTTTTGTATGTATATATTGTATTGAGCAATAATGTATAATATGATTATTCTCATGGTAATTCTGGGTTATGGTTCTTGATGGCTGGATCCTGGGAATAGGGTGAGATAAGGGGAGATAACTGAGGTAGAGTAGTTATAGCTTTGGGAGTACTGTGACAAGAAGTTACATTTGGGAGATAGTTAAGTAGCAAGCTAGTCTACTTTCAACTTTATTGCTAGTGCTAAATTAAGCCAGTGGACATTAGAAACCGCCCAGAATTATTGTGAGTATTTTCGTTCATGCAATTATGTGCAATTGTCTGTAAATACCTTTGTTATGTTGTTGTTGCTAAATGTTGCAAGTCATTTCTCAAGCAGTTAGATTGTCTTTGAATTCAAACCCTAGCCAAAACATTAGCCTAATAAGAGATTATTTATTACTTTCAGTTTGAACCTTCAACTTCACCTTAAACTAAAGTTAAACTTCTGCTGCTAATAACATCAAGCATGCATTGAAAATAAGAAGAAATAAAGCTGAAGCGTCTCAATACATTCTTTGGAGTGATTTCTAATAGCGTCCGCTACATTAGTTCAAAAATAATTTCAAAATGGCTACAAGAGATGGAGAAGATGTAAATAGAAATTTAAATGATGAACAATTTATGCCAGAAGCATTAAATCAAGATAATATGGATCCTGATATTGAAGGATATAAATCAGAGAGGATTAAACAGATAATTAAAGGAAGAGGTGGCTACAAGGCAGCCCTAACAAGAAAACAAAGAGAAATGAGAGATCAATTAACATCAGATACAGATATTAAAACAATTGAAGGCAAATTAAATGATTTAGATCAAACCTTTGGAAAGTTTCATAAAATACACATGGATTACAAAGCTCTCTTAAAAGGTGACCAAGATCAAACTAAACATGCTATGGAATATTACAGTGAAGTGGAAGAGAGTTATATATCATGTAGAAGAGATATTTTTTCCGTCATATCTTCAATAAAGGAAAAGACAGTTGTTGACAATATCAGACCAGATGATTCGGTCAGTCAAGTAGGGTCTCATCGAAGTGGTAACTCATCAAGAGCTAATTCAGAAATAAGACTCAAAGCTAAAAAGGCTGCATTACAAGTACAAGCTAAAGCCCTAGAAAAGCAACAGGCATTGAAACTTAAACAGATAGAGTTGCAACAGTTAGAGGAAAGAATGAAGTTAGAGGAACAGATTGATTCTGTATTAGCGGAAGAAAGTGTTTATGCTGATCACAAAAGTACTGTTAGCCAGAGGAGTAAAGGTTCTAAAATGTCAAAATCAGAACAGTTAGAAATAAATAAAACAACTAATCAGTCTGAACTTAATCCTCTAGCCAAAGAATGGATTGACATTGGTCAATCAAAAGAACATATTGCACAGACAACTGAAAACACAAATAATGGAGAACAAAACAAAGCAATATACGAGTCCGTTCAAAGACAAGAAAGTTCTTTGTTTGCATAAAGCGGCCTAGATTTTATTTGCGCAAACTAGTGGTTTTGAAACCGGTTTTGACCCGTGTGTGTCAACCCGTCAAAATATTGCGCAATCTTTCATTTTCCGCCTGGACAGAGTCGCGTGCACATCGGCATGGCTCCAACAAAAGAAGAGAAAAAATTCCTACTGGAGGTTATTGATCAGTACAGGCAGCTCCCCGCATTATGGATACCATTTTTTAGACCATTTTGTCCGATGCAATTTCGCCTTTTTCCGGATCCAAAGCTAGTGCAAGGGCCAAGGCTGTAGGTCCATCCATGTCGACAGTTTGCCGTACACTGGATATTGCATAAATCATTTTGTATCGTGTGTGGCTGTCAAAAACTGTCAAAAAAATTGATGTCAACTTTTTGGTCAAAATTTTTGATCGTGTGTAGGCCGCTTTAGAGAGAAGTTTTGATCAACTGTGTAAGGTTGTAGGTAATTATAATCCAACTCAAGAACAAGTAGATAACCATGCTCAACACAGAAAGTTCACAACAAGCAATCATGAAAATCTGAATCCTTCATTTCCACATAATGCTGGAGCCAATGCAGAAGAAAAAATATTGCTACTACAGCAACAAATGGTTGATGCTTTACAACTACCAAGATCAGAAATAACTTTATTTGATGGTCATCCTTTGAAATACTGGAGCTTTATCCGATCATTTGATAATTGTGTTGGTTCAGCTAAAGTGCATGATAGCGTGAAACTTAATAAACTTTTACAATATTGTACTGGGAAAGCATATGAAGTTCTTGAGTGTTGTCTGGTGATGGAGCTGGTTGTTGGTTATTCTGAAGCTAGAAGGCTTCTCAAGGATAGGTTTGGAAATCCTTATACTATATCACAGGCATGGACAAACAAAATTACAAGTGGACCTCCCATTAAGCCATCAGACAAAGCAGGTCTGCAGAAATATGCAGATGACGTACGGAGTTGTACAATAACATTAAATGCAATGGATCGTCTTCAAGAGATTGATAATCAAATTAGAATGGTGAAAATGGTGGAGAGATTGCCATATTATCTGCAGGGTCGCTGGAGGAAAGAAGCTGTTTTCATGTTGAGAGAAAGGGGACATTATCCAGATATATCTCAGTTAGTAAGGTTCATTCAGATATCGGCAGATGAAATAAATGATCCAGTATTCGGAGGTCAGTGGGAAAATAAACCAACAGCAAATAAACAAAGGTTTCAATCTAGATATTCTTCAACCAAACCCATGAGTACAACTTTCAGTATTCAAACCAATAAAGCTAACTTTTCAGAACCATTTGATTTTCCTACATGTTATCTTTGCACTAAAAACCACCCATTGTACAGATGTGACAAATTTAAAGACATGAAACCAGAAGAAAGGCTAAATTTCACTAAGGAGAAAAATCTTTGTTTCAACTGTTTCTCACAAAGACATACTGCCAATAACTGTCCCAGATCATACAGATGCACTGCAAATCTTTGCAATAAAAAACATTCTGTACTTCTACATGAGACATACAAATTACTAATTGCTGATGGTAAGGGTTATCAAAATAAACAGATTGGGCCCGTAAAAACAGAGAGCTGTCACGTTAAGTTGTATGGAACGTCATCTGATGTCAGTGGGGCCGGCAACAACAGAGTGGCTTTGCCAATTGTTCCTGTGAAAGTTAGAACAAACCAGACGGATGAGTTCATCACCACCTATGCTCTGTTGGATGGTGGAAGTACCAACACATTTTGTTCCTTAGCATTACTAAATAAGCTTCAAGCTGAAGGAACAAAAACCCAGTTAGCTCTTACCACATTAAATGAACAAAACCAGATTAACAATGTCACCATGATTTGATTGGAAATAGCCGACTTAATTGAAAGAAACATTGTAAACTTACCTAAGGTTTTCAGTACAGCCAACTTACCTGCTTTGAGAGACAATATGGCAGCTCAGAGTGATGTTGACAAATGGCCACATTTAAAAGGGATTCATGTTCCACAAATCGAAGGCAAGGAGGTTATCTTATTGATTGGACAAGATGTTCCAGTAGCCTTAGCCCCCATTGACATAAGGAAAGGTTCTGGAACTGAACCTTATGCCATAAGAACTGTTTTCGGCTGGTCATTGAATGGTCCTATGAATATTAATGGTCAAGATAATGTAGTAGTCAATTTTGTTCAAATCGACAATTCTCTTCAAACTCAAGTGGAAAAATTTTGGAAAATATCAACATCTGAAAATCTGAATGATGATACAAAACAAATGTCTGCAAATGACAAGTTTGTGATAAACAAATGGGAAAAAACCACCACACTTACCAACAGGCACTATGAAGTGAGAATACCATTTAAGAAATATCCACCAGATCTTCCAAACAACTATGGTGTTGCTGAACACCGCCTAGAATGCCTGGAGAGGCGCCTTTCACGAGATAAAGAACTATCAATGAAATATACATCTGAAATACAATCACTGTTAGACAAAGGGTATGCTGAAAAATTAACAGAAGATAAATTAGTACAGGAAGGAAAAATATGGTACTTACCTCATCATGCAGTGAAAAGTATAAGCAAGCCTGACAAGCTGAGAGTTGTGTTTGATTGTGCAGCTCAGTACTGTGGTACATCATTAAATGAAAGTCCTGCTTTAACCAACACCCTTATTGGCGTTTTGTTGCGATTCAGGGAGGAGAAAATCGCAATCATGGGGGACATTGAGGCAATGTTCCACCAAGTACGTGTTCATCAAGAGGATCGAGATGTTCTTCGTTTTCTTTGGAGGAACCCTGAGGATCCCAAGCAGCGGCCCGATATTTACCGAATGACTGTTCATCTTTTTGGAGGTGTGTGGTGTCCGAGCTGTGCAACATTTGCCCTAAAACGCACAGCAGAAGATCATGGACATCAGTTTGATCCAGTTGTATCTGAAACTATGAATAGAAATTTCTACGTTGATGACTGCCTAAAGTCTGTTTCATCAGATCAACAAGGAGTACAGCTCGTCTCTCAACTGTACTCTCTACTACAAAATGGGGGATTTAAGCTCACAAAGTGGATTAGCAGCAGCCGAAAAGTACTTGAATCTATTCCCAGAGAACAAAGAGCAAAAGGACTTCAAGATTTAGATTTAGATAAAACCTCGTTACCAGTAGAAAAGGCTCTTGGTGTTCAATGGGATACAGATACTGATATGCTCAAAGTTAAAGTTACACAAAAGGACAAACCAGCAACTCGTAGGGGCTTACTGAGTATTATCACATCACTATACGACCCACTCGGGTTTGTATCGCCAGTAATTCTTGAAGCCAAGAAGATATTTCAAAATGAAACAAAGCAACGAAAAGGTTGGGACGAACCCATTTCTCCTGAAAGCAAACGCATGTGGACCAACTGGTTACAGGAACTACATAAACTTGAAGCCTTGAGAGTTCCAAGATATCTTTTCCCACAAGATTTCACTGTAATCATTGAGAACCAGCTGCACCACTTCTCTGATGCCTCACAGGACGGATATGGATCAATAACTTACCTTAGATCTGTTGATTCCACAAACACTATACACTGTACTCTACTTACCTCTAAATCCAGATTGACACCCATCAAGCCCACAACGATCCCACGCTTGGAACTTTCTGCTGCTGTAATCTCTGTGAAATTGGATGCTATGCTTCGTCGGGAACTGACAATAAAAATCCATGAATCTGTATTTTGGACTGATAGCATGATTGTATTGCATTACCTTGGAAATGATAACAAGAGATATCACACATTTGTGGCAAACAGAGTGGCTACTATATTGGATGGTTCAAGTTTTAGTCAATGGAAGCATGTAGACTCGGCACGAAATCCAGCTGACGACGTCTCACGGGGTCTAAGTGCCCAGCAGATCATCAATAATGAAAACTGGATAAGGGGTCCTGAGTTTCTATGGCAGATGCAAGACAAGTGGCCAACTCAAACCCTTGATTTACAAGTGCCTGAAAATGATCAAGAGTTAAAGAGAAGTGTTAAGACATTCACAACAGTAGAAAACATACAGAGCTCTATTTTGGAACCATTTCTGCACAGATATTCGTCTTGGTATCGTCTCAAAAAAGGAATCGCATGGATTTTAAGATTAAAAGCAATACTACTAGAAAAAATCAGGAAAGAACAAAACCCCTTAAAAAAAGGGCCTGTGAGTGTCCAAGAACTGAGGTTGGCTGAAAATGAAATAATTAAAATTCTTCAACAAGACTGTTATTTGGATGAAATTGAGATACTGAAAGCAAACAAAAGTATAAAATCATCCAGCTCCTTGTTCAAACTTGAGCCTATCTTAAACTCAAATGGTATAATGTGTATTGGAGGACGTCATCCAGCTGAAATTGACGATATGACTAAGCATCAAATAATCATACCAAAGCAACATATTATTACTAAGCTAATCATACAAGAGTATCATACAGCCTCAGGCCATGCTGGAACAGAGCATACATTGGCATCTTTACGACAGAAGGTTTGGATTATCTCTGGTCGAGTTCAAGTCAAACGAGTGCTGTGTGACTGTCTCCATTGCAAACTTCGAAAGGCTAAACCTGGAAGTCAGAGGATGTCTAATCTTCCAGCAGAGAGAGTTTCACCTGACAAACCTCCATTCAAGTGGGTAGGTTGTGATTGCTTTGGTCCTTTCTAGACAAAACGTGGTCGATCTCAAGTAAAGAGATATGGCTGCCTTTTCACCTGCTTTACAACGAGAGCGATCCATATTGAAATGTTGGATTCGATGGACACTGATTCCTTTCTCAATGCATTTAAGCGATTCGAATCAAGAAGAGGACGCCCTGAAAAGGTGTTTTCTGATAACGGTACTAACTTCAAAGGTGCAGAGAAAGAGCCCCGAGAAGGAATTCAAAACTGGAACCAAAATAAGATCAGTGAACATATGCTTCAAAAGGAAATCATCTGGAAATTTAACCCACCTACTGCGTACCACATGGGAGGAATATGGGAACGCCAAATTCGATCTGTGCGTAAAAGTTTGAGTTCCTTGCTGTCAAAAAACCAATCATTGAACGACGACGGACTTATGACATTATTCTGTGAAATAGAGAACATAATTAATAGTCGTCCAATTACTCCAGTATCTGATGATCCCTGTGATTTGGAGGCTCTGACCCCAAAACACCTTCTTATACTTCGAGCTGGACCAAGTTTCCCTCTCACAGATTTCACGAGTCATGATGGTTTTCGTCGTCGATGGAAGCATATACAATTTCTTGCAAATATGTTCTGGAAGCGATGGACTCGAGAGTATCTGCCTTCTCTTCAACTGAGACAAAAGTGGTTGTCCCCAGAGCGAAATTTCGCTATAGGGGATTTAATTCTGATAACCGATGAGAATACTCCAAGACTAAACTGGCCACTTGGAAGAGTTACTCAAATTTTCTCTGGGAAGGATGGCCTTGTAAGATCAGTTGAAATTAAAACAAGAGGATGCAAATTAGTGAGACCGATACATAAACTGTGTCTGCTTGAATCAAATGTGAAATAGATGTAGAGACTGTGTTAGGAAACCCAAGGCTGTGTTTCGCTTAATTCAGAGACTGTGCTATGTGAGGTGATATTTGCTACACAAGACTTTTTGAACATTCCAATTTGATATATGTATTTTCTTCCAAAAACAAGTTTTCATGAAGTTTGATTTGAATGACAATAACTATCCTAAATGTTTAATGTATTAAATGGTCAGTTTATAATGCATCACTTCCCATTTAAGGGGCCGGAATGTTGGATACAATGAATAGTTTTATTTATTATGTTGATTTGTACAATTATGTATGCCTTGCGACTATTTCGTTTTGTATGTATATATTGTATTGAGCAATAATGTATAATATGATTATTCTCATGGTAATTCTGGGTTATGGTTCTTGATGGCTGGATCCTGGGAATAGGGTGAGATAAGGGGAGATAACTGAGGTAGAGTAGTTATAGCTTTGGGAGTACTGTGACAAGAACTTACATTTGGGAGATAGTTAAGTAGCAAGCTAGTCTACTTTCAACTTTATTGCTAGTGCTAAATTAAGCCAGTGGACATTAGAAACCGCCCAGAATTATTGTGAGTATTTTCTTTCATGCAATTATGTGCAATTGTCTGTAAATACCTTTGTTATGTTGTTGTTGCTAAATGTTGCAAGTCATTTCTCAAGCAGTTAGATTGTCTTTGAATTCAAACCCTAGCCAAAACATTAGCCTAATAAGAGATTATTTATTACTTCAGTTTGAACCTTCAACTTCACCTTAAACTAAAGTTAAACTTCTGCTGCTAATAACATCAAGCATGCATTGAAAATAAGAAGAAATAAAGCTGAAGCGTCTCAATACATTCTTTGGAGTGATTTCTAATAGTGTCCGCTACATTGCATATTTAATGAAAGGTGATAGTTTTCTTATCTTCGTGGTATAGTTTCATTTAGAAGACAAACGAGCAGCAAATGTCATCGGATAATATTCCCTAAGCTGATATAATATTTGTTAGAGAGAAATCGCCATAGAACGAATATTAAGCCGGAGCTACTCCGAGAGGATCGACTGATGACAGATGATGAAAGTCCATGACATCCGCCTTCTCGTACATATTTCGTGTCACCTTTAACAACTCTAGCGCTAAAGACTAATACATGTAATATCAGGTCATGATTTGTACATGTGACAATGATTGACAAGTGACTTTAAACAATACAATTGTGATATTAGTAATTTATTAAATAACATTGAGGCCGGTTCGTTAACAATAGTTACACGTCAAAGAGATCTACAAATACGCCAGCAGGAAAGTCATTCAGCAAACCCAATTAAATATATTCTGTTACTAGATATCTGAGTTGCCGATCCGCTTATCACTGTTAACGTCAGTAGATTAGGTTATCTCTCTCCCACTATCCTTTTCAAGAGAAAATGGTTGAATACAAGGACTCTTTTTGAGGTCAGATCATCATCTCTTCTAGTATAATTTATTCTCGTATTTTAGAATTTGCCAGGTCACTTCTCTTTCATATTTTATATGCTTTTAAGCTGACCTTGTTTGTTTGAATTAAACACGAGTTGTCATTTGACCATAGACCTTAAGCCTTGTACTTTCTATTATGTATTCAAAATATATATAGCAAATTAGTACCTAGGTGGTTTCTGAAATATATACATGTAGCTTATGTTTCGTGAAAGGAAAAAGAGAAATTTCGCCAATCCGTCAATTATTGTTACAATTGCATGTATTATTCTACGGACCTTTCTCGAATTTCTTTTTATTGCGCATTTGGCTTTGTACCTTACTTTTATAGCTGTCTGGCCCAAATGACCGGCCGTAATGGCCGTTGCTATTGTGTATACCTAGATTGAAATAAAAAAAATGTATGTCTTTTCGCCTAGACATTTGGTGATTGTTTTAGGGAATTAAAATATATCGAATTTCCGTAATTATACACATTTAAATTCAAATGTAAAAATGTGATAGTTCTTTTATATCCATAAGCAACTATACGACTAAAGCTTTTACAACGGGTTACACCTTAAAGCCAAGGTAATAGTATTGTTGGCTTCGGCGACGTTGATGTTCCACCATTGGCAGTTTAATTGTGGAAATTATTAAACAGTAAATGTCATTTATATATAGTCTCTAAGCTGCTATAGTATTTTTGCAAAGTAAACATTAGTAGTATAAGACATATATTAACTGATCGTCTGATGACAGATTTGTGAAATCCTTGACCTCGACCGTCAAGCTCATTTGTTTCAATTTACCTTCTTTATCAAGGTTCCATTGTAAATAATGAAGACATGCTTAACACTCGTACATTTCCTTAACTACTGAATCAAAAGCTTGTTCTGAACAACACGTACAGGACGTCAAACGAAACAAATGTAAATTATTAGTTGATTTAACGTGTATACTTAGAATAAAGTAATTGTTTACTATTGACGCCAAATCCAGCAAATGTGATATTTATAAATTTGGTGAAAATTGTCGCTTGATAAATACCCCGCCTCAACTTTCTTGACCAATCAATGGGCTCTACGTCATCTCATTCAAATGTGTTCGTGAAGACTTCCAATCGACGGAGGCGTCATTTATTTCTTTAACCTGCATGAATTGTAGAGGAATGAATTTCAGGAATGACTCGCTGATAACACTGAAAATTCAGTTACGATGGTTACACGTTAACGAAAGCTAACACACGACCAAAGGCCAGCAAATGAATAAATCAATTAAATATATGGGCTTTATTTTTATCAAGTTTGTAGTAACCCGAATCTAAGATATTGGTGATAAATTGCGCCCTACCCTTTCCATTTATATTCTTTTCCTTAGAGTATTTCTTTGAAGAAAGTTGAATACAAGGACTCTTCGTGACATACATGTAGGATCATCATATTTATTAGAATAATTTCTATTGAAAGTGTTTAAGAACTTGACAAAGAAACATGTCATGTCTTTCACATTTTCCTTAATACTGAAAAATGGCTGTGTCATTTTTAGGCGGATTTTTAGGCTTACTTAGAATCTTCACACCACCCGAAGATCTAACGCCTTGTTCTTACGTTGATGTGTTTCAAATATATAAAGCAGGCTACCAACACTTTTCTTGTTAAAAGTAAAAGGTTACATGTAAAGAGAAAATGGTGTCATCCTCTGAACTATTGTATTCTTTTCGGAAGCAAGGACTTTCAAGATCACCGTGTTACACCTTTAAAGTGGCATGAGCTGCCAAAATTCACACTTTTTTCATAATTTCTGATCGTCACGACAGTTCGAAAAGTTAACAAAAGTTAAATAACCGGGACGACTATTCATTCATTCTAAGTCAAAGTTAGTTCAAAACAATACTTTATCGTACATTTTCGAGACTAGAAGCGCTAAAAAGCTTCTGAATTATACGTCTTGAGAAAAATAGCCAATAATTTCAACATTCTGTTTTTACGTCAAAATATTATCATTTTGGCAGCTCATGCCACTTTAAGCAAATGTAATAGCATTGTTGGTTTTGGAGACTTTCATGTTTCATCATTGGACGGTTTCATTTATTAGATAATTACACAGCAAATGTCATCGGTAAATATTCTTAAAGCTTCTATAACATTTTTGGCGATGAAAGCATTAGTTGGATAAACCGTGTCTTAAGACTTATCACTCGTGGGAGGATAGACTGACGATAGATGAGGGAAGTCGATGACCCCGTCACCTTCTTTTATCATATTAACTTGATAGAGCTTCTAGTGCGAAGAACGAAGAGATGCTAAACATCACATTTTACCAACATTATATGCTATTCCCAACAGCTGCTAACATGTTGATTTTTCCCCTTAAACAACATATTTTTGTGAAAACCTAGAATTCAGAAGCGTTTTCGTGCTTCTAGTCTCTGGAATGTACAGTAAAGTATTGTTTTGAACCAACTTAGGATTAGAATGAATGAACGTTCCTCATACTTATTTAAATAATGTTTATCTTCCGGGCAGTATTTCGGTTCGTGCATAACGCTTACTGTTTAGATTTCCTTAATCAAACGGGTACCCTGAGATTACCTTCACAATCATAATTTTAGAAGAAGAAAAAAACAGTGTGGATTTCGGCCATTTATGGCACTGTGGGATACAGTTGGGATTTGAGTAGCTTATATAATATGTACATGTTTAGAAATATAACGAATTTCATTTGGGGTTTTCTCGTGTGAGATTTGTCGCATGATAAAAACAACCCCTTGACAAGGCATAATGTTCTACGTCTTATTATTCAAATAGAGTTGTCGAGATTTTGAATCGACGGGGGCGTTATTTATTTCTTTAATCTATACACATTGTGGGAATGAATTCCAGTAATAGTTCACAGATAAAGCTGGGAAAGGTTTCACTTACGCGATAGCTAAACGTCAACGAGGTCTATAAATACGACAGCAGGAAAGCCAGCAGGTGAATTCAATTGAATACATCCTGCTTGTTACATAGATATCTGATTTGCCGATCTGCTGATCGCGGTTAACGTTAGTAAATTGGTTTATCCCTTTCCATTTATCCTTTTTCCAGAACGTATTCTGTGAACAGGGTTGAATACAAAGACACGATGTAAAATCGGGCCACAACATTTCTGACAATTGGTTACTAAATATGGTATTTAAAGACAAATGTTGGCATTTCCAGAATTATCAACATGGAAAATTTTGAGATACGTTTCAAGGAGATACAATAGCATTATTCTCCCCAAGGAACTTTGATGTTCTATCATTGGACAGTTTCATTTTGAAGTTAATCGCTCCGTAAACTTTTCAAATATTTTTGCGAAGAGCGCATTGCAAGGATAAAACCAATGTTAAAGTGGAAGCATACATTGAAATTCATTTGGGTTTTTATCAAATAGATTTAAAATAATTTATTTCATTTTTCAACCACGAGCTTTGAATTATTTAATGTTTACCTGTAAATGTACATGGATGTCTTATTGCTTTGATTGTCCTTGCTCAATTCTGTTATTTTGTAATTAAGTGCTGCAGATTGATAATGAGTTTCAACTAGTGCTAAACTATACATGACTAAAAGAAATTTAATTTTTAAAGCAAGCTATTGTGTTTGCAAACATAAAATAGATTTATTCCCATACCTGAAACTGTCATTTACAGCAAATCGACATCATATATATTACTATCCATACACAAAAAAAACAAAACAAATGGTTCCTTCTTTAGATTTAGAGGATGCTGTCTGAAAAATGACATAATGTATTTTATCTAAATTATTCCCTTTAAGTGCTAATTATTCTGGAGAGGACATGAGAGTCACCAATCAACTAATGATTTAAATGTTACTAAAAATTCTCTGTCTCCTCGCTATCAACTGCATCGTAAAACATGCTTCAAACAATCAGCAAGTTGAGATTCATTCTCTAGATTTATATCGTAACAAGTTTCCGTTAGTATAATAACCAGATCTATAGAGATTCATCAGACTTGACAAAACGAACACCTGCTCGACAACTTTACTTTTACTTTCACTTCTTACAATAATAAAAACGCCACAGGAAAACATTCTTTTGACAATTTTCCGATAGAATCTCACAGATACATATGTTATATATAATAATATTTTTTTGTTTGGTACTCATAATCTATATCTATTGTAGCTAACGTGCTAGAGTGTGTATTTGTAACAAATGCGGGTTATCACCAACTCCACATTTGTCCACATGATGACATACGTCGCAATAGGGTCCGGCTGGATCTCCGTCAAGTTAACATCTTTTACGACTTTATATAGCCCATTTGTCAACCGTACGGAAACTTTATTACATGCGGGATGGTGGGCAGGGATCGGGCGTTAGAATATCTGGGTACACTTACCGTCTGTATTGATTCCAGAGTAATCTAGTACCCGGGCTATGATTGTGAAGATCTCGCGATGGTTATAGAATAACTCTAATCCTATCATGTCATAAATGTCTCTCTGGTGTAGATATTTTCTAATCTCCAATTCAAAATAACATTGCTTGTCTGTGGTCAATCCAATTATATTGCGTTTATTTCACCATCGCGGACGATTGTGAATAAACAGAACATAGAGATGGATATTTACTTATAGAAAGGTCAAACTGCAATTTAACTGTTGGGAAATCTGCTCCAACGTTCTTTTAACTATTTTATTAAAACGCGTCTATTTTTTGTTATTTAAAACATCAGCTTGTCATCGCCGACAAGACGAGCTGGTGTAAGACCTTTATATGGTTAAATGGTTATTTGCAGATACAAAATTGGTAACATTTAAGCCATTGATAGAGTTGCTTTCACCTAGATAATTGAGCTTCTAAGGTTTCAAGTTGCAAGAAACACTTAACAATTACGAAAAACACTCGTAATCTATTTACGAAATATTCGAGTTAATTATAGCTTATCGATGCGATTTTTATTGAACTTATCAAAGCATGGAAAGTGTCTGTTATTCTAGAAATGGGATGAAATGAAATACAATATGTATCACTGATAACTTGAGCCTCGATAGACGCAATCCAAATTGACAAGGTGAAAGCAAAAAACTGTAAGAGGTTATGCAATATCTGTGATGGATGACTTAACATATTAGACACACCTTGTTATCGTTGTATAAACGTTTTAATTGTAAAAGCAGTTAATATCGTTAACGAGAACTATAATTAAAGTGAATACTTTAGCTCAAATACATTAAACGCCATTTTAATAACGATATTTATGTGTTTACCAAACATGTCTTGAAAAGATTTTTCTTATGTTTTATCTCAATATTGTATGTTTACTGTCAGGCAAAATTATGTCTACCAATTGCTCGTAGATAACAGTCAGAAGTATTGGGACTTGATACTATATTTTTAGTTCTTTTGTAACTTTAATATAGTTGCGCCGATATTTAGCTTATGCAAAAGTTAAACTGTGAATGTCCATAAAAAATTTAATATTGCAGCATATCTAATTTACCTGTATAAAATCGATTAATTCGCATCCCTGTGCTTTTTGTTTAGAGCTACCTGACGTCATAAATATACCTGTTCATAAATACATGTTTTATAAAAACTTCTTTTAGAAAAACGGCAGAAAATAAACCAAAGATTCATTTAAAACAGGAGGATATTGTCGGCTTCACGGTGCGATCTATGGCATTGTCTTGTCGAATGTGACTGAATTATAAAACGAGAAAAGGGAAGTCGGTCTGTTTTATGGAGCATCCAACTTGTTGTTCGTGAGTCGCATGAAATATAAAAAAGCTGATTTTCAAAGTACAAATGTCGTGAATTGAACGACCAAATCGCTCGTACATCAGCCTTGGTTAAAACAGATGGATTGAAGTTCACCGTCTTTAAGAAGTAAACCAAATTTAGCAATAATGTGGCTCTCCAGTCTGAGGGCTGGTTTCACAAAGCAGTCGCGTCGCAAATGAGCTCTAGATGTCAATGGTTACCATAGTGTAAAGATACTACGTCATGACAACTGTGAATGATCGCATTTTGCAAAGGCTTTCTTAAACGTCCCCAGATATAGGATATCATCGGAGTGAATGGAAAAACTACTATGTCATTGCAACGCAGAAGGTATAATTTTGCAAAATAATTTGATTGATTGATTTATAAATTGATTGATCAGATATGCAGATTTACCAATGGCTGGATCCGGGTTATAAAACAAATTACCTCGCAACCTTTTAAGATCCGCTCATAGATTAGTTTGACAAAGCCAAGGCAGAAATATATGTAACGTGTGTCATCATAGACCGATATTCCAAAAGATAACTTACATTTATTTGGATTCATATGTAGACATGGAGACTCAACGAGGCATTAAAGAAAACTCGCGATTCCGACAGGATTGTTTGTATGACAGAACAGTCTTTATTTTACTGAAAAGGTGAGAATCCAGATATATCCGTTTTCAAAAATAGACACCAGATTTTTCTTTGTCAATTCTACACGACCCCCAAGCCATATTGACGCGACAATGTTAGAAAGACAGGCTCATATTGCATTCTTGGGTCATATCGTACGATTGGCTTGATGAAAACCTTGGGCTGATTTTACTTTATTTCTTCTACAAAACCACATTGTGTGAAAAGTTTCCTCGAACAACTAACGATAGCTTCACGTCATCGAAAGCTAAAAATACTGCAACTGAAAACGAAATAAAAAAGTTAATTTAGCCATAGGGTTTATTGAACAGATGTGGAATTAGCAAGATACGAGTTATTTCTTAAAATGACATTATGGTTTATCGATACAATGAGATCCAATACGTTTGACGGCGCCATATAAGTGAAATAATCTTGAGTGCGGCGTAAAACATCAGTCAATCAATCCAATACGTTTGTATTAAAAGAAGACATTGCATAAGTTTGTTATGGTTCTCCGTTTATCTTCAGATTATTAGAAAAATACAGATTGATCAATCTCGAATAAAAGGCTGCAAATCGACTTTCCGCCAAAACGGTACATTTAACGAGTTATTTAGGCAATCCCGACGTGTTCCTATTGTTTTGTGTCTGACAGTCAGTAAAACCAACAGCCAAAAGTAGACTAAACGCGCAGCCAGAAAAGGCCCTGCTGCTTACTCGATTATTTTTACCACAACAAGGCAGACATAGGAATCCTCAAATAAAACTCCATATCCAGTGGTCCATGGGAGCTGGGGAAGTTACCAATGGCCATTTGGAAACCGCATCTTTAAATAAACAACGGTAGAATGGCACACATTTTACCAATATTCGTTCCGGGCATATCCCTTTAAAGCCACAAAGTACATAAGGCCATTCCGGTAGAGGGAGCTTTATGGAATTTCGAAGGAGTTGAGATTACCTCCCTAGGAATAGTCAAAGTGAACAAATATAAAACACCTTTTAAATCATAATTACAAATGACGCGTTACTTGCTAATGCTAATGATTACGACGTCGATGACATTTTGTGCATCTCTGTTTATGTGCATATGAACAATTCTTCCCTTCAAGTCCAAAAACATTGCAAAAGCGATGGTTGGTTTTGACATTAAGATGTTTCTTCCACTGCAGCTATATAAATAAACATGGAGAAAAAACAGCCACATATAATCAAGTAGCATCAACAGCCAAAATTTGGTTCTTTTTCATAAATTTCTATTGTCAAAAAAAGTTCCACATTTGAAGTAGCTTGAAATACAAAAGGTTTAATATTGAAATAAAAACTATTCGTCAAGCCAGTAACCCGTAAGAACCGAAGGTATCCACTTAAAACGGATACAATTCAAATAGCCGGGATGTATCAGTACATTTGGAGAGGGGGGTGCTAGGCCTGCTTATGAAACGACCTAATCGGAAATCTCCAAGATTGGTATCAGCGGAAAGCTCTTATTTTATACTACTTGACAAAAACAAGCTATAAGGTAACTCTGCTTCAGCGATTATTTTTCTATATTTTGCAGCTCGTGGCCTTTTAAGCCAGATAGAAAAACATTTCTTCGGTTTAAACATTCTTATATAAAGACACGGACAAATTAGGTATTCTGGGTCGTAACTAAAACAGCAGATGGTAAAAGATAATAGTCGTCATTTCTTCCATTATGGTTACATACACTGGCATGAATAGCGTTAATGCCTGACTTATGATCTGCTTCGAAAAGATTGCTTTTAGTTTACGCTGCATATTTAATGAAAAGTGATAGTTCTTATTTTCGTGGCATAGCTTCTTTTAGAAGACAAACGAACAGCAAATGTCATCGGATAATATTCCCTAAGCTACGAAGCCCAGAGATCTCATTCGAATTTCAAAATTTGAAATTCGAAATTAGGAAATCGACTTTTAATTAATTACGGGTTTACAAAACATGGCAGCAGAAGGTGAAATGAAATGAACTATATGCGTAGAATGGACGCGTCTAATTGGCTGGTTTGGATATGGCTTTGTAAAATGTGACGCCATTGATAGTTGAAGCGCGCGTGATAACATATCTGGATCGCTTTTGCACCATCTTCTAGTAATGGCGGCATCTTCGTTATAAAAATTCTTAGAAAAAGACACTGATAAATGCGGTATTCTGGATCGTAACTGAAAGAACAAATGGTAGAAGATAAATGTCGTCATTTCTTCCATTATGGTTACATATACTGACAAGAATAGCGTTATTGTCTGACTTTTGATCTGCTTTGAAAAGATTGCTTTTGTTCACGTTTTTAATGAAATATATAATGTAAGGTGATAGTTTTCTTATCTCCGTGGTATAGTTTCATTTAGAAGACAAACGAGTAGCAAATGTCATCGGATAATATTCCCTAAGCTGATATAATATTTGTTACAAAGAAAACGCCATAGTAGGATAAAACGAAAATTAAGCCGGAGCTACTCCGGGAGGATCGAATGATGACAGATGATGAAAGTCCATGACATCCGCCTTCAATCGTACATGTTTCGTGTCACCTTTATCAACTCTAGTGCTAAAGACTAATACATGATTATCTAGTCAATGTTTGTACATGTGACAATGATTGACAAGTGACTTTAAACAATACGATTGTGATATTAGTAATTTATTAAATAACATTGAGGCCGGTTCGTTAACAATAGTTACACGTCAACGAGATCTACAAATACGGCAACAGAAAAGTCATTCAGCAAACCCATTTAAATATATTCTGTTACTAGATATCTGAGTTGCCGAGCCGCTTATCACTGTTAACGTCAGTAAATTCGGTTATCTCTCTCCCACTATCCTTTTCAATAGAGCATTCTTTGAACAAGGTTGAATAAAGGACTCTTTTTGAGGTCGGATCATCATCTCTTCTAGTATAATTTATTCTCGTATTTTAGAACTTGCCAGGTCACTTGACCATATACCTCACGCCTTGTACTTTCTATTATGTATTCAAAATATATATATAGCAAATTAGAACCAAGATGGTTTCTGAAATATACATGTAGCTTACGTTTCGTGAAAGGAAAAAGAGAAATTTCGGCAATCCTTCAATTATTGTTACAATTGCATGTATTATTTTACGGACCTTTCTCAAATTTCTTTTTATTGCGCATTTGGCTTTGTACCTTACTTTTATAGCTGTTTAGCCCAAATGACCGGCCGGAATGGCCTATGTTATAGTGTATACCTAGATTGATATCATACAAATGTATGTCTTTACGCCTAGGCATTTGGTGATTATTTTGGGGAATTAAAATATATCGACTTTCTAATGCACATTTAAATTCAAATGTAAAATGTGATAGTTCTTTTATATCCATAGGCAAATATACGTCTATAGCTTTTACAACGGGTTACACCTTAAAGCCAAGGTACATGTAATAGTATTATTGGCTTCGGCGACGTTGATGTTCCACCATTTGGAAATTGGAAATTATTAAACAGTAAAAATGGCATATATATATATTCTCTAAGCTGCCATAATATTTTTGCAAAGTAAACATTAGTAGTATAAGACGTATATTAACTGATCGTTTGATGAGAGATTTGTGAAATCCTTGACCTCGACCGTCAAGCTCATTTGTTTCAATTCACCTTCTTTATCAAGGTTCCATTGTAAATAATGAAGACATGCTTAACACTCGTACATTTTCCTGACTACTGAATCAGAAGCATGTTCTGAACAACACGTACAGGACGTTAAACGAAACAAATGTAAATTATTAGTTTATTTAACGTGTATATATTTAGAATAAATTAATAGTTTACTATTGACGCCAAATCCAGCAAATGTGATATTTATAAATTTGGTGAAGATTGTCGCTTAACCTCCATAAACTGTAGTGGAATGAATTTCAGGAATGACTCGCTGATAACACTGAAAATTCAGTTACGATGGTTACACATTAACGAAAGCTAACAAACGACCAAAGGTCAGCAAACGAATAAATCAATTAAATATATGGGCTTTATTTTTTATCAAGTTTGTAGTAACCCGAACCTAAGATATTGGCGGTAAATTGCGCCCTGCTTTTTCCAGTTATATTCTTTTCCATAGAGTATTCTTTGAACAAGGTTGAATAGAAGGACTCTTTGTGACATACATGTAGGGTCATCATCTCTACTAGAATAATTTCTAGTGAAAGTGTTTAAGAACTTGACAAAGAAACATGTCCTGTCTTTCACATTTTTCTTACTACTGAAAATGACTGTGTCAATTTTAGGCTGATTTTGTTGATTTTAGCTGAGTTAGAATCGTCACCACCCCAAGATCTAACGCCTTGATTTACGTTGATGTGTTTCAAAGCAGGCTACCAACACTTTTTATTTTATTTAGAGAGAATGATGTCATCCTCTGAATTAGTGTTACATTAATTATAAACGAGGACTTTCAGGCTTAACTCGATTATGCCTGAAATAGCTTTTACAACGAGTTACACCTGTAAGCAAATGTAACAGCATTGCTGGTTTTAGAAACTTTGATGTTTCATCATTGGACAGTTTCATTTATTAGATAATTACACAGTAAATGTCATCGGTAAATATTCCCAAAGCTTCTATAACATTTTTGGCGATGAAAGCATTAGTTGGATAAACCGTGTCTTAAGACTTATCACTCGTGGGAGGATAGACTGATGATAGATGAGGGAAGTCGATGACCCCGTCACCTTCTTTTATCACATTAACTTGATAGGGCTTCTAGTGAGAAGAACCAAAACATTGCTTTCTTTCAACATTTTATGCTATTTCCAACACCTGGATGACATTCTATGTTTAAAGGGACAAGCTGATTTAAAAAGGTATGGACTGCCAAAATGTTCATATTTTCCCTTCAAAATTTTGAAATTATTGGCAGTTTTTCTCAAGACTTACAATTCAGAAGCCTTTTAGTGCTTCTAGTCTCCAGAATGTACAGTAAAGTATTGTTTTGAACTAACTTAGGATTAGAATGAATGAACGGTCCTCCCAGTTATTTAAATTATGTTTACCTTTTGGACACTATTTCGGTTCGTACAGGTCACATACTGTTTAGATTTTCTTAATCAAACGGTTACCCTGAGATTACCTTCACAGTCAGAATTTTAAAAAGAAAAAAAAAAACAGTGTGGATTTCGGCCATTTATGGCACTGTGGGATACAGTTGGGATTTGAGTAGCTTATATAAAATGTACATGTTTAGAAATATAACGAATTTCATTTGGGGTTTTCTCGTGTGAGATTTGTCGCATGATAAAAACAACCCCTTGACAAGGCATAATGTTCTACGTCTTATTATTCAAATAGAGTTGTCAAGATTTTGAATCGACGGGGGCGTTATTTATTTCTTTAATCTACATGTATACACATTGTGGGAATGAATTCCAGTAATAGTTCACAGATAAAGCTGGGAAAGGTTTCACTTACGCGATAGCTAAACGTCAACGAGGTCTATAAATACGACAGCAGGAAAGCCAGCAGGTGAATTCAATTGAATACATCCTGCTTGTTACATAGATATCTGATTAGCCGATCTGCTGATCGCGGTTAACGTTAGCAAATTGGTTTATCCCTTTCCATTTATCCTTTTTCCAGAACGTATTCTGTGAACAGGGTTGAATACAAAGACACGATGTAAAATCGGGCCACAACATTTCTGACAATTGGTTACTAAATATGGTATTTAAAGACAAATGTTGGCATTTCCAGAATTATCAACATGGAAAATTTTCGCCCTAACTTGAGATACGTTTCAAGGAGATACAATAGCATTATTCTTCCCAAGGAACTTTGATGTTCTATCATTGGACAGTTTCATTTTGAAGTTAATCGCTCCGTAAACTTTTCTAATATTTTTGCGAAGAGCGCATTGCAAGGATAAAACCAATGTTAAAGTGGAAGCATACATTGAAATTCATTTGGGTTTTTATCAAATAGATTTAAAATAATTTATTTCATTTTTCAACCACGAGCTTTGAATTATTTAATGTTTACCTGTAGATGAGCATGGATGTTTTATTGTTTTGATTTTCTTTCAATTCAGTTATTTTGTAATTATGTTGGGCAGACTGATAGTGAGTTTCAACTAGTGCTAAACTATACAAGACTAGAAGAAATTTAATATTTAGTGCAAATTATTTTGTTTGCAAACATAAAATAGATTTATTCCCATACCTGAAAATTTACAGCAAATCGACGTCATGGATATTACTATCCATAGATACATGTTTAATCATAACTTATTTTAGAAAAATTACACAAAAACCCCAAATGATTCCTTCTTCAGATTTAGAGGCTACTGTCTGAAAAATGACATATAATGTATTTTATCTAAATAATGTATTTTATCTAAATCATTCCCTTTAAGTCCTAATTATTTTGGAGAGGAAATGAGCGTCACCAATCAACTAATGATTTAAATGTTACTAAACATTCTTTGTCTCCTCGCTATCAATATATTCATATATTGTCTGCAAGTCGTCCAGTGGGTTAGAGTTTGTCCCTCACTCTCACACAGACCTTCAGTCGATGCGGCGCGGGTTCGAAACACACTCAGACCAAATAAAAACTAAAACAAAAAAGAATTTCTCAGTGGATTTTCCAATTGGTCGCCGTATGTGGAAGAGTTGCAAGATGCTCACCCAAAGTCGGGTGTTTCCTCTGGTTAATGGACCCGGTTTCCTTCCAACTACATGGAAAACCGCCAGTGCATCGTAAAACATCAATCAATCAATCAATCAGCAAGTTGAGATTCATTCTCTGGATTTATATCGTGACAAGTTTCCGTTAGTATAATAACCAGATCTATAGAGATTCATCAGGCTTGACAAAACGAACACCTGCTCGACGACTTTACTTTTACTTTCACTTCTTACAATAATAAAAACGCCACAGGAAAACATTCTTTTGACAATTTTCCGATGGAATCTCAAAGATACATATGTTTTATCCTTAAATACGCCAGCTGATATAATAATATAGTTTTGTTTGGTACTCATAATTTATATCTATTGTAGTAAACGTGCTAGAATGTGTATTTTTAACAAATGCGGGTTATCACCAACTCCACATTTGTCCACATGATGACATACGTCACGATTGAGTCGGGCTAGATCTCCGTCAAGTTAACATCTTTTATATAGTATATATATAGTCCTATTGTCAACCGTATGGAAACTTTATTTGATGCGGGATGGTGGCGGGGATGGGGCGTTACAATATCTGCGTACACTTACCGTCTGTATTGATTCCAGAGTAATCTAGTACACGGACTATCTTTGTGAAGATCTCGCGATGGTTATAGAATAACTCTAATCCTATCATATCATAAATGTCTCTCTGGTGTAGATATTTTCTAATCTCCAATTCAAAGTAACATTGCTTGTCTGTGGTCAATCCCATTTTTTTGCGTTTACTTTCCCATCGCAGACGATTGTGAATAAACAGAACATAGAGATGGATATTTACTTATAGAAAGGTCAAACTGCGATTTAACTGTTGGGAAATCTGCTCCAAGGTTCTTTTAACTGTTTTATTAAAACACGTCTATTTGTTGTTATTTAAAACATCAGCTGGTCATCGCCGACAGGAACATTTATAGCAGATAAGCCGTTGATGGAGTTGCTTTCATCTAGATAATTGAGCTTCTAAGGTTTCAAGTTAATTATAGCTTATTGATGAGATTTTTATTGAACTTGGAAAGTAGCTGTTATTCTAGAAATGGGAAGAAATGAAATACAATATGTATCAATGATAACTTGAGCCTCGATAGACGCAATCCAAATTGACAAGGTGAAAGGAAAAAACTGTAAGATGTTATGCAATAAGTGTAATGGATGACTTGACATATTAGACACACTTTGTTGTCGTTGTATAAACATGTCAATTGTAAAAGCAGTTAATATCGTTAAATGCACACTTGCCGCGAAAATCAGGAATATTGTTTACATTAAAAAAGAAAGACCATTTTCTGCATTTTTCCCAGACAATGTAAGTTAGGAACTTTCTAGTTTAACCAAAATTTAAAAGTTTGGACGACACTTTGTATTTTTAATTTGAATTTGAAAATTTGAATTGTTAGGTGCCCGTAACGTAAACAAACCAAACTGCTTGCAGGGGCGCTTTTATGTTTCATTCGAGTACGTGAACTAACGGCACAGTGTAATTTTACGTAGGCCTATTTATCCGAGAAATACAGACTGACGATCGGTTAACAGCGACTGGAAAAGCCTGCTGATAATTGTTTGAGTGTAAATCACAGATACAAAGGCCTGAAATGAGGGTAATCCAACACGAAAGTTGACCGACACTGATCGTTGTTGTTGTAATCAGGCTTCGATTCTTCGTTTGTTTTTCACCCCATTTCTACATTCTAAAGCTAACTAGACATGTTTTATGTGTCCTATGTTTAAGTTTAGTGGTATGAGTCGTAGTAAGCTCATGTAAATTGGTTTTCTTAGCAAATTTAAACAGGCTACGGCGTCAAGTGGGCCTTTAACGAGAACTATAATTATCTTTTGGAATATCGGTCTATGATGACACACGTTACATATATTTCTGCCTCTGCTTTGTCAAACTAATCTATGAGCGGATCTCAAAAAGGTAATTTGTTTTATAACATTGCAAAATCTGCATATTTGATCAATCAATCTATAAATCAATCAATCAAATTATTTTGTGAAATAATACTATCTGCACTGCAATGACTTCTCATAGAAAACTGAAGTTTTTCATTCAGTCCAATGATGCCCAATATCTGGGGACGTTTCACGAAGCCTTCGCAAAGTGCGATCATTCACAGTTGCCATGATGTATCTCTACACTATGGTAGCCACTGACAACTAGGTCTCATTTGCAATGCAACTGCTTTGCGGAAAAGAGCCCCTGGACTGAAAAAACACATTATTGCTAAATTTGTTTTATTTTGTTGAACACTAATTCCGTTCGCTCAGGCCACAGAGTGTATGGATTTGTCTTATTTCAACCTCAATCATTTAGCTTTTCGATGAACTTCAATCCAACTTTTTGAAATAAGGCTGATTTTGGAGTGATTTGATTGGTCAATTCACACCATTTATAATTTGAAAATCAGAATTTCTATAGTCCATACGACTCACTAACAACATGTTGGATGCTTCAAAAATCGGACCGACTTCCCTGTTTTCATTGTACAGTTCAGTCAAATGCGACAAGACAATGCTACAGATTGCACTGTAAAGCCGACCCGAAGGAGTTTCATTTGTAATATATCTCTGTCATGTGTATCCTTAAAGTGAATCTTTTACATGAAATACATGATATTTCATATCAGAGACAATATCCTTCTGTTTTGAAAGAATCTTCGGTTTATTTTCTGCCATTTATCTAAACGAAGTTTTGATAAAACATTTATTTATGAACAGGAGTATTTATGACGTCAGGTAGCTCTAAACAACATGCACAGTGATGCGAATAAATCAGTTTTATACGGTAAATAAAATATGTTTGCTTTCAATATTTAAATTTTTGTGGGCATTTACAGTTTATTTTTCCTTAAGTTCAATATGGACACAACTGAGTTATCAAATAACAGAAATATATTATCAAGTTCCAATGCTATTGAAAGTTATCTTCCAGCAATTGGTAGTCATAATTTTGCCTGACCGTAAACACACAATATTGAGATAAAACATAAGAAAAAACTATCCAAGACCTGTTTGGTAAACACGTAAATATCGTTATCAAAATGACGTTTAATGTATTTGAGCTAAAGTAGTCACTTTAACTTACATTTTTTTGTTTCATATATGTACACATGCAGACTCAACGAGGCATTAAAGAAAACTCTCGATTCCGACAGGGTTGTTTGTATGACAGAACATTCTTTATTTTACTGAAAATGGGAGAATCCAGATATATCCGTTTTCAAAAATAGACAACAGATTTTTCTTTGTCAATTCTACACGGCCCCCAAGTCATATTAACGCGACAATGTTAGAAAGACAGGCTCATATTGCATTCTCGGGTCATATCGTACGAATGGCTTGATGAAAACCTTCGACTGATTTTACTTTATTTCTTTAACCAAACCAGAGTGTGTGAAAAGTTTCCTCGAACAACTAACGATAGCTTCACGTCATCGAAAGCTGAAAATACTGCAACTGAAAACGAAATGAAAAAGTTAATTTAGCCATAGGGTTTATTGAACAGATTTGGAATTAGCAAGATACGAGTAATTTCTTAAAATGACATTATGGTTTATCGATGCGATGACATCCAATACGTTTGACGGCGCCATATAAGTGACATAATCTTAAGTGCGGCGTAAAACATCAGTCAATCAATCCAATACGTTTGTATTAAAAGGAGACATTGCTCAAGTTTGTTATGGTTCTCCGTTTATCTTCAGATTATTAGAAAAATGCAGATTGATCAATCTCGAATAAAAGGCTGCCAATCGACTTTCCTCCAAAATATACATTATTGTTTTGGGTCTGACAGCCAGTAAAACCAACAGCCAAAGTAGACCAAACGCGCAGCCAAAAAGGCTCTACTGCTTACTCGATTCTTTTTACCACAACAAAGCAGACATTTGAATCGTCAAATAAAACTCCATATCCAGTGGTCCATGGGAGCTGGGGAAGTTACCAATGGCCATCTGGAAACTTCATCTTTAAATAAACAACTGTAGAATGGCGCACATTTTAACAATATTCGTTCCGGGCATATCCCTTTAAAGCCACAGAGTACATAAGGCCATTCCGGTAGAGGGAGCTTTATGGAATTTCCAATGAGTTGAGATTACCTCCCTAGGAAGAGTCAAAGTGAACAAATATAACACACCTTTTAAATCATAATTACAAATGACGCGTTAATTGGAATATGAACAATTCTTCCCTTCAAGTCCAAAAACATTGCAAAAGCGATGGTTGGTTTTGACATTAAGATGTTTCTTCCACTGCAGCTATATAAATAAACATGGGAGAAAAACAGCCACATATAATCAAGTAGCATCAACAGCCAAAATTTGGTTCTTTTTCATAAATAGCTATTGTCAAAAAAAGTTCCGCATTTGAAGTAGCTTGAAATACTAAAGGTTTAATATTGAAATAAAAACTATTTGTCAAGCCAGTAAGGTATGTACTTAAAACGGATACAATTCAAATAGCCGGGATGTATCAGTACATTTGGAGAGGGGGGGGGGGGGGCTAGGGCTGCTTATGAAACTACCTAATCGTAAATCTCCAAGATTAGTATCAGCGGAAAGCTCTTATCTTAAACTACTTGATAAAAAAACGAGCATAAGGTAACTCTGCTTCAACGATTATTTTTTTATATTTTGCAACTCATGGCCTTTTAATCCAGATAGAAAAAAGCATTTCTTCGTTATAAACATTCTTAGAAAAAGACACGGACAAATTAGGTATTCTGGATCGTAACTAAAAGAGTAGATGGTAAAAGATCAATGTCGTCATTTCTTCCATTATGGTTACATATACTGACATGAATAGCGTTAATGATCTGCTTCGAAAAGACTGCTTTTAGTTAACGCTGCATATTTAATGAAAGGTGATAGATTTCTTATTTTCGTGGCATAGCTTCATTTAGAAGACAAACGAGCAGCAAATGTCGTCGTATAATATTCCCTAAGCTACGAAGCCCAGAGAGCTCATTCGAATATCGAGTTTCAAAATTTGAAATTCGAAATTAGGAAATTGACTTTCAATTTCGAATTTCGAATTTCAAAATCTGAAATTCGAATTAGGAAATTGACTTTCAATTTTAAACAAATTAATTGCGGGTTTACAAAACATGGCAACAGAAGGTGAACTGCAATGAACTATATGCGTGGAATGGACGCGTCTAATTGGCTGGTTTGGATATGGCTTTGTAAAATGTGACGCCCTTGATAGTTGAAGCGCGCGTGCATAACAGATCTGGATCGCTTTGGCACCCTCTCCTAGTAATGGCGGCATCTGCGGTATAAAAATTCTTAGAAAAGACACTGACAAATTCGGTATTCTGGATCGTAACTAAAAGAACAGATGGTAAAAGATAAATGTCGCCATTTCTTCTATTATGGTTACATATACTGATATGAATAGCGTTATTGTCTGACTTCTGATCTGCTTTTTGCATATTTAATGAAAGGTGATAGTTTTCTTATCTTCGTGGAATAGTTTCATTTAGAAGACAAACGAGCAGCAAATGTCATCGGATGATATTCCCTAAGCTGATATAATATTTGTTACAGAGAAAACGCCATAGTAGGATAAAACGAATATTAAGCCGGAGCTACTCCGGGAGGATCGACTGATGACAGATGATGAAAGTCCATGACATCCGCCTTCAATCGTACATGTTTCGTGTCACCTTTTTCAACTCTAGTGCTAAAGACGAATACATGGGTTATCAGGTCATTAGTTGTACATGTGACCATGATTAACAAGTGACTTTAAACAATACGATTGTAATATTAGTAATGTATTAAATAACATTGAGGCCGGTTCGTTAACAATAGTTACACGTCAACGAGATCCACAAATACGGCAACAGGAAAGCCCTTCAGCAAACCCAATTAAGTATATTCTGTTACTAGATATCTGAGTTGCCGAGCCGCTTATCACTGTTAACGTCAGTACATTCGGTTATCTCTCCCTCTCCCACTATCCTTTTCAAGAGAGCATTCTTTGAACAAGGTTGAATACAAGGACTCTTTTTGAGGTCGGATCATCATCTCTTCCAGTATAATTTATTCCCGTATTTTAGAACTTGCCAGGTCACTTCTCTTTCATATTTTATATGCTTTTTAGCTGACCTTGTTTGTTTGAATTAAATACCAATTGTCATTTGACCATAGACCTTACGCCTTGTTGTACTTTAAATATACAGTATATAGCAAATTAGAACCATGGTAGTTTCTGAAATATATACATGTAGCTTACGTTTCGTGAAAGGAAAAAGAGACATTTCGGCAATCCTTCAATTATTGTTACAATTGCATGTATTATTTTACGGACCTTTCTCGAATCTCTTTTTACTGCGCATTTGGCTTTGTACCTTACTTTTATAGCTGTTTAGCTCAAATGACCGGCCGGAAGGGCCGTTGCTATAGTGTATACCTAGATTGAAATCAGAAAAATGTATGTCTTTACGCCTAGACATTTGGTGATTGTTTTGGGAATCAAAATATATCGACTTTCTAATGCACATTTAAATTCAAATGTAAAAATGTGATAGTTCTTTTATATCCATAGGCAACTATACGTCTATAGGTTTTACAACGGGTTACACCTTAAAGCCAAGGAAATAGTATTATTGGCTTCGGCGACGTTGATGTTCCACCATTGGCAGTTTAATTTTGGAAATCATTAAACAGTAAATGTCATTTATATATATTATCTAAGCTGCTATAATATTTTTGCAAAGTAAACATTAGTAATATAAGACGTATATTAACTGATCGTCTAATGACAGATTTTTGAAATCCTTGACATCGACTGTCAAGCTCGTTTGTTTCAACTCGCCTTCTTTATCAAGGTTCCATTGTAAATAATGAAGACAGGCTTAACACTCGTACATTTTCCTGACAACTGAATCAAAAGCATGTTTTGAACAACACGTACAGGACGTCAAACGAAACAAATGTAAATTATTAGTTTATTTAACGTGTATAATTAAAATAAATGAATTGTTCACTATTGACGCCAAATCCAGCAAATGTGATATTTATAAATTTGGTGAAAATTGTCGCTTGATAAATACCCCGCCTCAACTTTCTTGACCAAACAATGGGCTGTACGTCATCTCATTCAAATGCGTTTGTGAAGACTTCCAATCGACGATGGCGTCATTTATTTCTTTAACCTGCATAAATTGTAGTGGAATGAATTTCAGGAATGACTCGCTGATAACACTGAAAATTCAGTTACGATGGTTACACGTTAACGAAAGCTAACACACGACCAAAGGCCAGCAAATGAATAAATCAATTAAAAATATGTGCTTTATTTTGTATTAAGTATGTAGTAACCCGAATCTAAGCTATTGGTGATAAATTGCGCCTTACCCTTTCCATTTATATTCTTTTTCTTAGAGTATTCTTTGAATAAGGTTGAAATCAAGGACTCTTTGTGACACACATGTAGGATCATCATCTCTACTAGAATAATTTCATGTGAAAGTGTCTTTCACATTTTCCTTAATACTGAAAAATGGTTGTGCCATTTTTAGGCTGATTTTGTTGATTTAAGCTAAGTTAGAATCGTCACACCTCCCGAAGATCTAACGCCTTGTACTTACGTAGATGTGTTTCAAATATATAACAGGCTACCAACGCCTTTTTATTAAAAGTAAAAGGTTACATGTAAAGAGAAAATGGTGTCATCCTCTGAATTAGTGTTACATTAATTAGAAACAAGGACTTTCAGGTTCAACTCGATCATCTCTAAAATATAGCTTTTACAACGAGTTACACCTTTAAGCAAATGCTGGTTTTAGAAACTTTGATGTTTCATCATTTGACAGTTTCATTTATTAGATAATTACAAGTAAATGTCATCGGTAAATATTCTCAAAGCTTCTATAACATTTTTGGCGATGAAAGCATTAGTTGGATAAACCGTGTCTTAAGACTTATCACTCGTGGGAGGATAGACTGATGATAGATGAGGGAAGTAAGACTTATCACTCGTGGGAGGATAGACTGATGATAGATGAGGGAAGTCGATGACCCGTCACCTTCTTTTATCATATTAACTTGAAAGGGCTTCTAGTGAGAAGAACCAAAACATTGCTTTCTTTCAACATTTTATGCTATTTCCAACACCTGGATGACATTCTATGTTTAAAGGGACAAGTTGATTTAAAGAGGTATGGACTGCCAAAATGTTCATATTTCAAAATTTTGAAATTATTGTCAATTTTTCTCAAAACTTACAATTCAGAAGCCTTTTAGTGCTTCTAGTCTCCAGAATGTACAGTAAAGTAATGTTTTGAACTAACTTAGGATTAGAATGAATGCACGTTTCTCCCAGTCATTTAAATTATGTTTACCTTTTGGACACTATTTCGGTTCGTACAGGTCAAATACTGTTTTGATTTCCTTATTCAGACGGGGATCAAACGGGTACTTTGTGATAATCCTGACAATCAGAATTTTAGAAAAAAAAAAACAGTCTGGATATCGGCAGTCCATGTTACTTTCAGGGATATAATTGTGATTTGAGTAGCTTATATAATATTTACATTTTTTAAAAATACCTTCGAACTAAGTATAACGAATTGAATCATTGGGTTTTTGTGTGAAGTTTGTCGCATGATTAAAATAACCCGCTATACTACCTTGAAAAGGCCTAATGTTATATTATTCAAATAGATTTGTCAAGATTTTGGATCGATGGAGGCTTTATTTATTTCTTTAATCTACACACATTGCAGGAATAAATTTCAGTAAAAGTTCATAGATAAAGCTGTGAAAGGTTTCTCTTACGATAGCTACATGTCAACGAGGTCTAAAAATACAACACGAAAGCCAATAGCTGAATTCAATTGAATATATCCGGTTGTTACATAGATATCTGATTAGCCGATCTGCTGATCGCGGTTAACGTTGGTAAATTAGGTTATCCCTTTCCATTTATCCTTTTTCCAGAAAGTATTCTGTTAACAGGGTTGAATACAAAGACACGTTATGAAATCGGACCATTATCTCTACTAGAAACATTTCTGACAATTGGTTACTAAATATGGTATTTAAAGACAAATGTTGGCCTTTCCAGAATTATCAGCATGGAACATTTTCGGCCTAACTTAAGATTCGTTTCACGGAGATATGATAGCATTATTCTCCCCAAGGAACTTTGATGTTCTATCATTGGACAGTTTCATTTTGAAGATAATTGTTCCGTAAACTGTTCTAATATTTTTGCGAAGAGCGCATTGCAAGGATAAAACCAATGTTAAAGTGGAAGCATACATTGAAATTTATTTGGGAAAACAATATTTAACTTTTTATCAAATAGATTTAAAATAATTTATTTCATTTTTCAACCACGAGCTTTAATTATTTAATGTTAACCTGTAGATGCACATTGGTGTCTTATTGTTTTGATTTTCTTTGCTCAATTCTGTTATTTTGTAATTAAGTGCTGCAGATTGATATTTAGTTTTAACTAGTGCTAAACTATACATGACTAGAAGAAATTTAATATTTAAAGCAAACTATTGTGTTTGCAAACATAAAATAGATTTATTCCCATACCTGAAAATGTCATTTACAGCAAATCGACGTCATAGATATTACTATCCATATATACATGTTTAATCAAAACTTATTTTAGAAAAATTACACAAAAAACCCAAATGGTTCCTTCTTTAGATTTTAAGGGTACTGTCTGAAAAATGACATATAATGTATTTTATCTAAATTATTCCATTAAGTCCTAATTATTCTGGAGAGGAAATGACAGTCACAAATCAACTAATGATTTAAATGTTACTAAATTCTCTGTCTCCTCGCTATCAATATATCCATATATTGTCTGCAAGTCGTCCAGTGGGTTAGAGTTTGTCCATCACTCCCACACAGACCTTCAATCGACGCGGCGCGGGTTCGAAACACACTCAGACCAAATAAAAACTAAAAAAAAAACTTTTTCAGTGGACTTTCCAATTGTTCGCCGTATGTGGAAGAGTTGCAAGATGCTCACCCAAAGTCAGGTATTTCCTCCGGTTAATGGACCCGGTTTCCTTCCAACTACATGGAAAACCGGCATTTAAATAAAATGATCTTGAGTGCATCGTAAAACATCAATCAATCAATGGGGCGATAGAATATCCGCGTACACTGACCGTCTGTATTGATTCCAGACTAATCTAGTACACGGGCTATCATTGTGAAGATCTCGCGACGGTTATAGAATAACTCTAATCCTATCATATCATAAATGTCTCTCTGGTGTAGATATTTTCTAATCTCAATTTAGATTCAAAATTCAATTCAAAATAACATTGCTTGTCTGTGGTCAATCTAATTATTTTGTGTTTATTTCACCATCACGGACGATTGTGAATAAACAGAACATAGAGATGGATATTTACTTATAGAAAGGTCAAACTGCGATTTAACTGTCGGAAAATCTGCTCCAATGTTCTTTTAACTATTAGAATTTCCACTGACTAGCTTGACATAATAAAGTAGAGTGAGCAATCCGAAGAAAGAGAAGCTTCTCTTTAAAGAGGCTTATGCCATCAAAAAGCACAACCCTGAACTTAACACTGGCCTAAAGGCCTCCAAACAATTTAGTTTATTTCTGTAAAATTTCTGTCTCTCCTCATTACAGTAAATACATGTCAAACACTTGTCAATCTCTTTAGTATCAACCATCTTAGCTATCTTAACGTACTATATTCTTACTATGCCATGTTTATTACCTGCCACCTGTATGCCCCATGCTGTTCTTCCTTAATCTCCTTGCTATACATAACCTTTAATCTTTTCATTACCCTACATGTGTTGTTTTAAATCCTTATCTACTGCCTATATATACCGTTATTTTCATTGTATCACTACTCCTGATGATGGTTTGAGAATAAACCGAAATATTGAGTTAATATGTCTTACAGTTCTTTTAACTGTTTTATTAAAACGCGTCTATTTTTTGTTGTTTAAAACATCAGCTAGTCATCGCCGACAAGAAGAGCTGATATAAGACCTTTTTAAGGTTAAATGGTTATTTGCAGATGCAAAATTGATAACATTTATAGCAGATACGCCATTGATAGAGTTGCTTTCACCTAGACAATTGAGCTTCTAAGGTTTCAAGTTACAAGAAACACTTAACAATTACTAAACACACTCGTAATCTATTTACGAAACATACGTGTTAATTATAGCTTATGGATGCGATTTTTATTGAACTTATCAAAGCATGGAAAGTGTATGTTATTCTAGAAATGGGAAGAAATGAAATACAATATGTATCACTGATAACTTGAGCCTTGATAGACGCAATCCAAATTGACAAGGTGAAAGCAAAAAACTGTAAGAGGTTATGCAATATCTGTGATGGATGACTTAACATATTAGACACACCTTGTTGTCGTTGTATAAACGTGTTAACTGTAAAAACAGTTTTTATCGTTAACGAGAACTATAATTAAAGTGAATACTGTAGCTCAAATACATTAAACATCATTTTAATAACGATATTTACGTGTTTACCAAACAGGTCTTGGATAGTTTTTTCTTATGTTTTATCTCAATATTGTGTGTTTAGGGTCAGGCAAAATTATGACTACCAATAGCTGGTAGATAACATTCAATAGTATTGGGACTTGATAATATATTTCTGTTATTTGATAACTTAGTTGTGTCCATATTGAACTTAAGGAAAAGTTAAACTGTAAATGTCCACAAAAATGTAAATATGGAAAGCAAACATTTTATTTACCTGTATAATATTGATTTATTCGCATCACCGTGCATGTTGTTTAGAGCTACCTGACGTCATAAATACACCTGTTCATAAATAAATGTTTTAGCAAAACTTCTTTTAGATAAATGGCAGAAAATAAACCGAAGATTCATTGAAGCAGAAAGATATTGTCTCTAATATGAAAAATCATCTATTTCATATAAAAGATTCACTTTAAGGATACACATGACAGAGTTGTTAACTCCAACAGGTTGTTAGTGAGTCGCATGAACTATAGAAAATCTGATTCAAAATCTGAAATTCGAATTAGGAAATTGACTTTCAATTTTAAACAAATTAATTGCGGGTTTACAAAACATGGCAGCAGAAGGTGAAATGCAATGAACTATATGCGTGGAATGGACGCGTCTAATTGGCTGGTTTGGATATGGCTTTGTAAAATGTGACGCCATTGATAGTTGAAGCGCGCGTGCATAACAGATCTGGATCGCTTTTGCACCATCTTCTAGTAATGGCGGCATCTCCGGTATAAACATTCTTAGAAAAAGACAAGGACAAATGCGGTATTCTGAATCGTAACTGAGAGAACAGTTGGTAAACGATAAAGTCGTCATTTCTTCCATTATGGTTATATATACTGACATGAATAGCGTTATTTTCTGACATTTGATCTGCTTTGAAAAGATTGCTTTTTGTTCACGTTGCATATTTAATGAAAGGTGATAGTTTTCTTATCTTCGTGGCATAATTTCATTTAGAAGACAAACGAGCAGCAAATGTCATCGGATGATATTCCCTAAGCTGATATAACATTTGTAACAGAGAAAACGCCATAGTAGATTAGAACGAATATTAAGCCGGAGCTACTCCGGGAGGATCGACTGATGACAGATGATGAAAGTCCATGACATCCGCCTTCAATCGTACATGTTTCGTGTCACCTTTAACCACTCTAGTGCTAAAGACTAATACATGATTATCAGGTCATGATTTGTGCATGTGACAATGATGGACTTTAAACAATACAATTGTGATATTAGTAATTTATTAAATAACATTGAGGCCGGTTCGTTAAGAATAGTTAAACGTCAACGAGATCTACAAATACGGCAACAGGAAAGTCATTTAGAAAACCCATTTAAATATATTATGTTACAAGATATCTGAGTTGCCGAGCCGCTTATCACTGTTAACGTCAGTACATTCGGTTATCTCTCCCTCTCCCACTATCCTTTTCAAGAGAGCATTCTTTGAACAAGGTTGAATACAAGGACTCTTTTTGAGGTCGGATCATCATCTCTTCCAGTATAATTTATTCTCGTATTTTAGAACTTGCCAGGTCACTTCTCTTTCATGTTTTATATGCTTTTTAGCTGACCTTGTTTGTTTGAATAAAATACCAATTGTCATTTGACCATAGACCTTACGCCTTGTTGTACTTTAAATATACAGTATATAGCAAATTAGAACCATGGTAGTTTCTGAAATATATACATGTAGCTTACGTTTCGTGAAAGGAAAAAGAGAAATTTCGCCAATCCGTCAATTATTGTTACAATTGCATGTATTATTCTACGGACTTTTCTCGAATTTCTTTTTATTGCGCATTTGGCTTTGTACCTTACTTTTATAGCTGTCTGGCCCAAATGACCGGCCGTAATGGCCGTTGCTATTGTGTATACCTAGATTGAAATAAAAAAAATGTATGTCTTTTCGCCTAGACATTTGGTGATTGTTTTAGGGAATTAAAATATATCGAATTTCTGTAATTATACACATTTAAATTTAAATGTAAAAATGTGATAGTTCTTTTATATCCATAAGCAACTATACGACTAAAGCTTTTACAACGGGTTACACCTTAAAGCCAAGGTAATAGTATTGTTGGCTTAGGCGATGTTGATGTTCTACCATTGGCAGTTTAAATGTGGAAATTATTAAACAGTAAATGCCATTTATATATAGTCTCTAAGCTGCTATAGTATTTTTGCAAAGTAAACATTAGTAGTATAAGACATATATTAACTGATCGTCTGATGACAGATTTGTGAAATCCTTGACCTCGACCGTCAAGCTCATTTGTTTCAATTTACCTTCTTTATCAAGGTTCCATTGTAAATAATGAAGACATGCTTAACACTCGTACATTTCCTTAACTACTGAATCAAAAGCTTGTTCTGAACAACACGTACAGGACGTCAAACGAAACAAATGTAAATTATTAGTTGATTTAACGTGTATACTTAGAATAAAGTAATTGTTTACTATTGACGCCAAATCCAGCAAATGTGATATTTATAAATTTGGTGAAAATTGTCGCTTGATAAATACCCCGCCTCAACTTTCTTGACCAATCAATGGGCTCTACGTCATCTCATTCAAATGTGTTCGTGAAGACTTCCAATCGACGGAGGCGTCATTTATTTCTTTAACCTGCATGAATTATAGAGGAATGAATTTCAGGAATGACTCGCTGATAACACTGAAAATTCAGTTACGATGGTTACACGTTAACGAAAGCTAACACACGACCAAAGGCCAGCAAATGAATAAATCAATTAAATATATGGGCTTTATTTTTATCAAGTTTGTAGTAACCCGAATCTAAGATATTGGTGATAAATTGCGCCCTACCCTTTCCATTTATATTCTTTTCCTTAGAGTATTTCTTTGAAGAAAGTTGAATACAAGGACTCTTCGTGACATACATGTAGGATCATCATATTTATTAGAATAATATCTATTGAAAGTGTTTAAGAACTTGACAAAGAAACATGTCATGTCTTTCGCATTTTCCTTAATACTGAAAAATGGCTGTGTCATTTTTAGGCGGATTTTTAGGCTTACTTAGAATCTTCACACCACCCGAAGATCTAACGCCTTGTTCTTACGTTGATGTGTTTCAAATATATAAAGCAGGCTACCAACACTTTTCTTGTTAAAAGTAAAAGGTTACATGTAAAGAGAAAATGGTGTCATCCTCTGAACTATTGTATTCTTTTCGGAAGCAAGGACTTTCAAGATCAACTCGATCATCTCTAAAATATAGCTTTTACAACGTGTTACACCTTTAAAGTGGCATGAGCTGCCAAAATTCACACTTTTTTCATAATTTCTGATCGTCACGACAGTTCGAAAAGTTAACAAAGGTAAATAACCGGGACGACTATTCATTCATTCTAAGTCAAAGTTAGTTCAAAACAATACTTTATCGTACATTTTCGAGACTAGAAGCGCTAAAAAGCTTCTGAATTATACGTCTTGAGAAAAATAGCCAATAATTTCAACATTCTGTTTTTACGTCAAAATATTATCATTTTGGCAGCTCATGCCACTTTAAGCAAATGTAATAGCATTGTTGGTTTTGGAGACTTTCATGTTTCATCATTGGACGGTTTCATTTATTAGATAATTACACAGCAAATGTCATCGGTAAATATTCTTAAAGCTTCTATAACATTTTTCGCGATGAAAGCATTAGTTGGATAAACCGTGTCTTAAGACTTATCACTCGTGGGAGGATAGACTGATGATAGATGAGGGAAGTCGATGACCCCGTCACCTTCTTTTATCACATTAACTTGATAGAGCTTCTAGTGCGAAGAACGAAGAGATGCTAAACATCACATTTTACCAACATTATATGCTATTCCCAACAGCTGCTAACATGTTGATTTTTCCCCTTAAACAACATATTTTTGTGAAAACCTAGAATTCAGAAGCGTTTTCGTGCTTCTAGTCTCTGGAATGTACAGTAAAGTATTGTTTTGAACCAACTTAGGATTAGAATGAATGAACGTTCCTCATACTTATTTAAATAATGTTTATCTTCCGGGCACTATTTCGGTTCGTGCATAACACATACTGTTTAGATTTCCTTAATCAAACGGGTACCCTGAGATTACCTTCACAATCATAATTTTAGAAGAAAAAAAAACAGTGTGGATTTCGGCCATTTATGGCACTGTGGGATACAGTTGGGATTTGAGTAGCTTATATAATATGTACATGTTTAGAAATATAACGAATTTCATTTGGGGTTTTCTCGTGTGAGATTTGTCGCATGATAAAAACAACCCCTTGACAAGGCATAATGTTCTACGTCTTATTATTCAAATAGAGTTGTCAAGATTTTGAATCGACGGGGGCGTTATTTATTTCTTTAATCTATACACATTGTGGGAATGAATTCCAGTAATAGTTCACAGATAAAGCTGGGAAAGGTTTCACTTACGCGATAGCTAAACGTCAACGAGGTCTATAAATACGACAGCAGGAAAGCCAGCAGGTGAATTCAATTGAATACATCCTGCTTGTTACATAGATATCTGATTAGCCGATCTGCTGATCGCGGTTAACGTTAGTAAATTGGTTTATCCCTTTCCATTTATCCTTTTTCCAGAACGTATTCTGTGAACAGGGTTGAATACAAAGACACGATGTAAAATCGGGCCACAACATTTCTGACAATTGGTTACTAAATATGGTATTTAAAGACAAATGTTGGCCTTTCCAGAATTATCAGCATGGAACATTTTCGGCCTAACTTAAGATTCGTTTCACGGAGATATGATAGCATTATTCTCCCCAAGGAACTTTGATGTTCTATCATTGGACAGTTTCATTTTGAAGATAATTGTTCCGTAAACTGTTCTAATATTTTTGCGAAGAGCGCATTGCAAGGATAAAACCAATGTTAAAGTGGAAGCATACATTGAAATTTATTTGGGAAAACAATATTTAACTTTTTATCAAATAGATTTAAAATAAATTATTTCATTTTTCAACCACGAGCTTTAATTATTTAATGTTAACCTGTAGATGCACATTGGTGTCTTATTGTTTTGATTTTCTTTGCTCAATTCTGTTATTTTGTAATTAAGTGCTGCAGATTGATATTTAGTTTTAACTAGTGCTAAACTATACATGACTAGAAGAAATTTAATATTTAAAGCAAACTATTGTGTTTGCAAACATAAAATAGATTTATTCCCATACCTGAAAATGTCATTTACAGCAAATCGACGTCATAGATATTACTATCCATATATACATGTTTAATCAAAACTTATTTTAGAAAAATTACACAAAAAACCCAAATGGTTCCTTCTTTAGATTTTAAGGGTACTGTCTGAAAAATGACATATAATGTATTTTATCTAAATTATTCCATTAAGTCCTAATTATTCTGGAGAGGAAATGACAGTCACAAATCAACTAATGATTTAAATGTTACTAAATTCTCTGTCTCCTCGCTATCAATATATCCATATATTGTCTGCAAGTCGTCCAGTGGGTTAGAGTTTGTCCATCACTCCCACACAGACCTTCAATCGACGCGGCGCGGGTTCGAAACACACTCAGACCAAATAAAAACTAAAAAAAAAACTTTTTCAGTGGACTTTCCAATTGTTCGCCGTATGTGGAAGAGTTGCAAGATGCTCACCCAAAGTCAGGTATTTCATCCGGTTAATGGACCCGGTTTCCTTCCAACTACATGGAAAACCGGCATTTAAATAAAATGATCTTGAGTGCATCGTAAAACATCAATCAATCAATGGGGCGATAGAATATCCGCGTACACTGACCGTCTGTATTGATTCCAGACTAATCTAGTACACGGGCTATCATTGTGAAGATCTCGCGACGGTTATAGAATAACTCTAATCCTATCATATCATAAATGTCTCTCTGGTGTAGATATTTTCTAACCTCAATTTAGATTCAAAATTCAATTCAAAATAACATTGCTTGTCTGTGGTCAATCTAATTATTTTGTGTTTATTTCACCATCACGGACGATTGTGAATAAACAGAACATAGAGATGGATATTTACTTATAGAAAGGTCAAACTGCGATTTAACTGTCGGAAAATCTGCTCCAATGTTCTTTTAACTATTAGAATTTCCACTGACTAGCTTGACATAATAAAGTAGAGTGAGCAATCCGAAGAAAGAGAAGCTTCTCTTTAAAGAGGCTTATGCCATCAAAAAGCACAACCCTGAACTTAACACTGGCCTAAAGGCCTCCAAACAATTTAGTTTATTTCTGTAAAATTTCTGTCTCTCCTCATTACAGTAAATACATGTCAAACACTTGTCAATCTCTTTAGTATCAACCATCTTAGCTATCTTAACGTACTATATTCTTACTATGCCATGTTTATTACCTGCCACCTGTATGCCCCATGCTGTTCTTCCTTAATCTCCTTGCTATACATAACCTTTAATCTTTTCATTACCCTACATGTGTTGTTTTAAATCCTTATCTACTGCCTATATATACCGTTATTTTCATTGTATCACTACTCCTGATGATGGTTTGAGAATAAACCGAAATATTGAGTTAATATGTCTTACAGTTCTTTTAACTGTTTTATTAAAACGCGTCTATTTTTTGTTGTTTAAAACATCAGCTAGTCATCGCCGACAAGAAGAGCTGATATAAGACCTTTTTAAGGTTAAATGGTTATTTGCAGATGCAAAATTGATAACATTTATAGCAGATACGCCATTGATAGAGTTGCTTTCACCTAGACAATTGAGCTTCTAAGGTTTCAAGTTACAAGAAACACTTAACAATTACTAAACACACTCGTAATCTATTTACGAAACATACGTGTTAATTATAGCTTATGGATGCGATTTTTATTGAACTTATCAAAGCATGGAAAGTGTATGTTATTCTAGAAATGGGAAGAAATGAAATACAATATGTATCACTGATAACTTGAGCCTTGATAGACGCAATCCAAATTGACAAGGTGAAAGCAAAAAACTGTAAGAGGTTATGCAATATCTGTGATGGATGACTTAACATATTAGACACACCTTGTTGTCGTTGTATAAACGTGTTAACTGTAAAAACAGTTTTTATCGTTAACGAGAACTATAATTAAAGTGAATACTGTAGCTCAAATACATTAAACATCATTTTAATAACGATATTTACGTGTTTACCAAACAGGTCTTGGATAGTTTTTTCTTATGTTTTATCTCAATATTGTGTGTTTAGGGTCAGGCAAAATTATGACTACCAATAGCTGGTAGATAACATTCAATAGTATTGGGACTTGATAATATATTTCTGTTATTTGATAACTTAGTTGTGTCCATATTGAACTTAAGGAAAAGTTAAACTGTAAATGTCCACAAAAATGTAAATATGGAAAGCAAACATTTTATTTACTTGTATAATATTGATTTATTCGCATCACCGTGCATGTTGTTTAGAGCTACCTGACGTCATAAATACACCTGTTCATAAATAAATGTTTTAGCAAAACTTCTTTTAGATAAATGGCAGAAAATAAACCGAAGATTCATTGAAGCAGAAAGATATTGTCTCTAATATGAAAAATCATCTATTACATATAAAAGATTCACTTTAAGGATACACATGACAGAGTTGTTAACTCCAACAGGTTGTTAGTGAGTCGCATGAACTATAGAAAATCTGATTCAAAATCTGAAATTCGAATTAGGAAATTGACTTTCAATTTTAAACAAATTAATTGCGGGTTTACAAAACATGGCAGCAGAAGGTGAAATGCAATGAACTATATGCGTGGAATGGACGCGTCTAATTGGCTGGTTTGGATATGGCTTTGTAAAATGTGACGCCATTGATAGTTGAAGCGCGCGTGCATAACAGATCTGGATCGCTTTTGCACCATCTTCTAGTAATGGCGGCATCTCCGGTATAAACATTCTTAGAAAAAGACAAGGACAAATGCGGTATTCTGAATCGTAACTGAGAGAACAGTTGGTAAACGATAAAGTCGTCATTTCTTCCATTATGGTTATATATACTGACATGAATAGCGTTATTTTCTGACATTTGATCTGCTTTGAAAAGATTGCTTTTTGTTCACGTTGCATATTTAATGAAAGGTGATAGTTTTCTTATCTTCGTGGCATAATTTCATTTAGAAGACAAACGAGCAGCAAATGTCATCGGATGATATTCCCTAAGCTGATATAACATTTGTAACAGAGAAAACGCCATAGTAGATTAGAACGAATATTAAGCCGGAGCTACTCCGGGAGGATCGACTGATGACGGATGATGAAAGTCCATGACATCCGCCTTCAATCGTACATGTTTCGTGTCACCTTTAACCACTCTAGTGCTAAAGACTAATACATGATTATCAGGTCATGATTTGTGCATGTGACAATGATGGACTTTAAACAATACAATTGTGATATTAGTAATTTATTAAATAACATTGAGGCCGGTTCGTTAAGAATAGTTAAACGTCAACGAGATCTACAAATACGGCAACAGGAAAGTCATTTAGAAAACCCATTTAAATATATTATGTTACAAGATATCTGAGTTGCCGAGCCGCTTATCACTGTTAACGTCAGTACATTCGGTTATCTCTTCCTCTCCCACTATCCTTTTCAAGAGAGCATTCTTTGAACAAGGTTGAATACAAGGACTCTTTTTGAGGTCGGATCATCATCTCTTCCAGTATAATTTATTCTCGTATTTTAGAACTTGCCAGGTCACTTCTCTTTCATGTTTTATATGCTTTTTAGCTGACCTTGTTTGTTTGAATTAAATACCAATTGTCATTTGACCATAGACCTTACGCCTTGTTGTACTTTAAATATACAGTATATAGCAAATTAGAACCATGGTAGTTTCTGAAATATATACATGTAGCTTACGTTTCGTGAAAGGAAAAAGAGAAATTTCGCCAATCCGTCAATTATTGTTACAATTGCATGTATTATTCTACGGACTTTTCTCGAATTTCTTTTTATTGCGCATTTGGCTTTGTACCTTACTTTTATAGCTGTCTGGCCCAAATGACCGGCCGTAATGGCCGTTGCTATTGTGTATACCTAGATTGAAATAAAAAAAAATGTATGTCTTTTCGCCTAGACATTTGGTGATTGTTTTAGGGAATTAAAATATATCGAATTTCCGTAATTATACACATTTAAATTTAAATGTAAAAATGTGATAGTTCTTTTATATCCATAAGCAACTATACGACTAAAGCTTTTACAACGGGTTACACCTTAAAGCCAAGGTAATAGTATTGTTGGCTTAGGCGATGTTGATGTTCTACCATTGGCAGTTTAAATGTGGAAATTATTAAACAGTAAATGCCATTTATATATAGTCTCTAAGCTGCTATAGTATTTTTGCAAAGTAAACATTAGTAGTATAAGACATATATTAACTGATCGTCTGATGACAGATTTGTGAAATCCTTGACCTCGACCGTCAAGCTCATTTGTTTCAATTTACCTTCTTTATCAAGGTTCCATTGTAAATAATGAAGACATGCTTAACACTCGTACATTTCCTTAACTACTGAATCAAAAGCTTGTTCTGAACAACACGTACAGGACGTCAAACGAAACAAATGTAAATTATTAGTTGATTTAACGTGTATACTTAGAATAAAGTAATTGTTTACTATTGACGCCAAATCCAGCAAATGTGATATTTATAAATTTGGTGAAAATTGTCGCTTGATAAATACCCCGCCTCAACTTTCTTGACCAATCAATGGGCTCTACGTCATCTCATTCAAATGTGTTCGTGAAGACTTCCAATCGACGGAGGCGTCATTTATTTCTTTAACCTGCATGAATTATAGAGGAATGAATTTCAGGAATGACTCGCTGATAACACTGAAAATTCAGTTACGATGGTTACACGTTAACGAAAGCTAACACACGACCAAAGGCCAGCAAATGAATAAATCAATTAAATATATGGGCTTTATTTTTATCAAGTTTGTAGTAACCCGAATCTAAGATATTGGTGATAAATTGCGCCCTACCCTTTCCATTTATATTCTTTTCCTTAGAGTATTTCTTTGAAGAAAGTTGAATACAAGGACTCTTCGTGACATACATGTAGGATCATCATATTTATTAGAATAATATCTATTGAAAGTGTTTAAGAACTTGACAAAGAAACATGTCATGTCTTTCGCATTTTCCTTAATACTGAAAAATGGCTGTGTCATTTTTAGGCGGATTTTTAGGCTTACTTAGAATCTTCACACCACCCGAAGATCTAACGCCTTGTTCTTACGTTGATGTGTTTCAAATATATAAAGCAGGCTACCAACACTTTTCTTGTTAAAAGTAAAAGGTTACATGTAAAGAGAAAATGGTGTCATCCTCTGAACTATTGTATTCTTTTCGGAAGCAAGGACTTTCAAGATCAACTCGATCATCTCTAAAATATAGCTTTTACAACGTGTTACACCTTTAAAGTGGCATGAGCTGCCAAAATTCACACTTTTTTCATAATTTCTGATCGTCACGACAGTTGGAAAAGTTAACAAAAGTTAAATAACCGGGACGACTATTCATTCATTCTAAGTCAAAGTTAGTTCAAAACAATACTTTATCGTACATTTTCGAGACTAGAAGCGCTAAAAAGCTTCTGAATTATACGTCTTGAGAAAAATAGCCAATAATTTCAACATTCTGTTTTTACGTCAAAATATTATCATTTTGGCAGCTCATGCCACTTTAAGCAAATGTAATAGCATTGTTGGTTTTGGAGACTTTCATGTTTCATCATTGGACGGTTTCATTTATTAGATAATTACACAGCAAATGTCATCGGTAAATATTCTTAAAGCTTCTATAACATTTTTCGCGATGAAAGCATTAGTTGGATAAACCGTGTCTTAAGACTTATCACTCGTGGGAGGATTGACTGATGATAGATGAGGGAAGTCGATGACCCTTCACCTTCTTTTATCACATTAACTTGATAGAGCTTCTAGTGCGAAGAACGAAGAGATGCTAAACATCACATTTTACCAACATTATATGCTATTCCCAACAGCTGCTAACATGTTGATTTTTCCCCTTAAACAACATATTTTTGTGAAAACATAGAATTCAGAAGCGTTTTCGTGCTTCTAGTCTCTGGAATGTACAGTAAAGTATTGTTTTGAACCAACTTAGGATTAGAATGAATGAACGCTCCTCATACTTATTTAAATAATGTTTATCTTCCGGGCACTATTTCGGTTCGTGCATAACACATACTGTTTAGATTTCCTTAATCAAACGGGTACCCTGAGATTACCTTCACAATCATAATTTTAGAAGAAAAAAAAAACAGTGTGGATTTCGGCCATTTATGGCACTGTGGGATACAGTTGGGATTTGAGTAGCTTATATAATATGTACATGTTTAGAAATATAACGAATTTCATTTGGGGTTTTCTCGTGTGAGATTTGTCGCATGATAAAAACAACCCCTTGACAAGGCATAATGTTCTACGTCTTATTATTCAAATAGAGTTGTCAAGATTTTGAATCGACGGGGGCGTTATTTATTTCTTTAATCTATACACATTGTGGGAATGAATTCCAGTAATAGTTCACAGATAAAGCTGGGAAAGGTTTCTCTTACGCGATAGCTAAACGTCAACGAGGTCTATAAATACGACAGCAGGAAAGCCAGCAGGTGAATTCAACTGAATACATCCTGCTTGTTACATAGATATCTGATTAGCCGATCTGCTGATCGCGGTTAACGTTAGTAAATTGGTTTATCCCTTTCCATTTATCCTTTTTCCAGAACGTATTCTGTGAACAGGGTTGAATACAAAGACACGATGTAAAATCGGGCCACAATCTTCAATAGAAACATTTCTGACAATTGGTTACTAAATATGGTATTTAAAGACAAATGTTGGCATTTCCAGAATTATCAACATGGAAAATTTTCGCCCTAACTTGAGATACGTTTCAAGGAGATACAATAGCATTATTCTTCCCAAGGAACTTTGATGTTCTATCATTGGACAGTTTCATTTTGAAGTTAATCGCTCCGTAAACTTTTCTAATATTTTTGCGAAGAGCGCATTGCAAGGATAAAACCAATGTTAAAGTGGAAGCATACATTGAAATTCATTTGGGTTTTTATCAAATAGATTTAAAATAATTTATTTCATTTTTCAACCACGAGCTTTGAATTATTTAATGTTTACCTGTAGATGCCTATGTCTTATTGTTTTGATTTTCTTTGCTCCATTCTGTTATTTTGTAATTATGTTGTGGAGATTGATAGTGAGTTTCAACTAGTGCTAAACTATACATGACTAGAAGAAATTTAATATTTAAAGCAAACTATTGTGTTTGCAAACATAAAATAGATTTATTCCCATACCTGAAAATGTCATTTACAGCAAATCGACATCATATATATTACTATCCATACACAAAAAAACAAAACAAATGGTTCCTTCTTCAGATTTAGAGGGTAATTTCTGAAAATGAGATATAATGTATTTTATCTAAATTATTCCCTTTAAGTCCTAATTATTCTGGAGAGGAAATGAAAGTCACCAATGAACCAATAATTTGAATTTGACAAAAATATCTGTCTCCTCGCTATCAATATATTCATATATTGTCTGCAAGTCGTCCAGTGGGTTAGAGTGTGTCCCTCACTCCCACACAGACCTTCAATCGATGCGGCGCGGGTTCGAAACACACTCAGACCAAATAAAAACTAAAAAAAGAAATTCTCAGTGGATTCTCCAATTGGTCGCCGTATGTGGAAGAGTTGCAAGGTGCTCACCCAAAGTCGGGTGTTTCCTCTGGTTAATGGACCCGGTTTCCTTCCAACTACACGGAAAACCGCCATATAAGTGAAATAATCTTGAGTGCATCGTAAAACATCAATCAATCAATCAGCAAGTTGAGATTCATTCTCTAGATTTATAGCGTGACAAGTTTCCGTCAGTATAATAACCAGATCTATAGAGATTCATCAGACTTGACAAAACCAACACCTGCTCGACGACTTTACTTTTACTTCTTAAAAAGTCGCGATGGAAACTTTATTTGATGCGGGATGGTGGGCGGGGACGGGGCGTTAGAATATCTGCGTACACTAATACCGTCTGTATTGATTCCAGAGTAATCTAGTACACGGGCTATCATTGTGAAGATCTCGCGATGGTTATAGAATAACTCTAATCCTATCATATCATAAATGTCTCTCTGGTGTAGATATTTTCTAATCTCCAATTCAAAATAACATTGCTTGTCTGTGGTCAATCCAATTATTATGCGTTTACTTCACCATCGCGGACGATTGTGAATAAACAGAACATAGAGATGGATATTTACTTATAGAAAGGTCAAACTGCAATTTATCTGTTAGGAAATCTGCTCCAAGGTTCTTTTAACTGTTTTATTAAAACGCGTCTATTTTTTGTTGTATAAAACATCAGCTAGTCATCGCCGACACGAAGAGCTGGTGTAAGACCTTTATATGGTTATTTGCAGATACCAAATTGGTAGCATTTATAGCAGATAAGCCATTGATAGAGTTGCTTTTACCTAGATAATTGAGCTTCTAAGGTTTCAAGTTGCAAGAAACACTTACCAATTACGAAAAACACTCGTAATCTATCCAATCCAAATTGACAAGGTGAAAGCAAAAAACTGTAAGAGGTTATGCAATATCTGTGATGGATGACATATTAGACACACCTTGTTATCGTTGTATAAACGTGTTAATTGTAAAAGCAGTTAATATCGTTAACGAGAACTATAATTAAAGTGAATACTTTAGCTCAAATACATTAAACGTCATTTGAATAACGATATTTAAGTGTTTACCAAACATGTCTTGGATAGTTTTTTCTTATGTTTTGTCTCAATATTGTGTGTTTACGGTCAGGCAAAATTATGACTACCAATTGCCGGTAGATAACATTCAATAGCATTGGGACTATATTTCTGTTATTTGATAACTTAGTTGTGTCCATATTGAACTTAAGGAAATGTTAAACTGCAAATGTCCACAAGAATTTAAATATTGAAAGCAAACATATTTTATTTCCTGATTTATTCGCATCACCGTGATGGTTGTTTAGTGCTACCTAAGGTCATAAATACACCTGTTCATAAATAAGTGTTTTATCAAAACTTCTTTTAGAAAAATGGCAGAATATTGTCTCTAATATGAAATATCATGTATTTCCTGTAAAAGGTTCACTTTAAGGATACACATGACAGAGATATATTACAAATGAATCTCATTTAGGTCGGCTTTACGGTGCAATCTGTAGCATTGTCTTGTCGCATTTGACTGAACTGTACAATGAAAAGAGGATAGTAGGTCCGATTTTTTGAAGCATCCAACATGTTGTTAGTGAGTCGCATAAACTATAGAAATTCTGATTTTCAAACTATAAATGGTGTGAATTGACCAACCAAATCATTCCGAAATCAGCCTTGGTTCAAAAAGTTGGATTGAAGTTCATCGAAAAGCTAAATGATTGAGGTTGAAATAAGACAAATCCATACACTCTGCGGCCTGATCGAACGGAATTAGTGTTCAAAAAAATAAAACAAATTTAGCAATAATATGGTTTTTCAGTCCAGGGGTTCTTTTCGCAAAGCAGTCGCATTACAAATGAGACCTAGTTGTTAGTGGCTACCATAGTGTAGAGATACATCATGGCAACTGTGAATGATCGCACTTTGCGAAGGCTTCGTGAAACGTCCACAGATATAGGGCATCTTTGAAATGAATGGAAAACTTCAGTCTTTTGTGAGAGGTTGTTGCAATGCAGAGGGTATTATTTCACAAAATAATTTGATTGATTGATTTATAAATTAATTGATCAGATATGCAGATTTACCAGTTGGTGGATCCGGGTTATAAAACAAATTACCTCGCAACTTTTTAAGATGTGCTCCTAGATTAGTTTGACAAAGCCAAGGCAGAAATATATGTAACGTGTGTGTAGAACCCAGATAAAGACAAATCAGTTCGACAATTTTAACCGAATCAACACTTAGCTGTCTATAAACACCTTTAAGAGTATTAAATTTCAAATCCAATTTATATTCTAACCCTTTAAGGGTCTGTTTTCGTGACCTTTCTGTAGACTGGCCGTCGATCTGGCAGTCCATCACCTGAGGGGGGTCTTGAGTGGCTTCCATAGGTTCCTGTGTGGCACCAGAATTCACCTCCATAATAATCAGCTTCAACTAGCCTAATCGTCAATGAATGTAGAACCCCGTAATTAGATAAATCCTTTTGTAACACCATAAATGAAGGAATGTGCTACGAACGAACAGGAGTGAACGAATGAACGAAGTAACGAACGATTGACTGGAATGAAAACAAAATAAAACTACAAATAGACAGTGATAATATGTGAGCTAGCATTATCAAGTTTTACCTTACATAATTACGGTGGTAATTTAGATAAACAAAATAATCCATCACATTAATCCTGTTATGCATAAGTATAGAAAATATTAGACAAAGTTTAGTTTGTTTACCTAGTCGCATAGACTCTAACGCTAAACTATTACAAGAAATTGCAACAACAACTTAAGTAAAATAATTATAGTCAGTTGGTAATGTAACTCGCGTAAAAGTACTAAGAGTGTAATGCATACCGATTTTAGACTTGGATACTCTCTGCAATTCTACATGATTAACCTCAAAACAGGCAAACGCGCCATCAAAACTTCCTATTGCCACACCGAAATAATGAACCATCCATCTAGAAGACAGGCATGGCGATCCCCCTGACCTCACACGAGTAGCCTCCCCTACACTACCTAGGCAGAGAAGTCACTTGGCCCTTACACCGGCCCCTTAATTGCTATTAATAAAAAGAGCAATTATCAAAACATTTAATAAAGGGCCAAACTAATAATCTTCTCTCAAAAGAACCAAATGGAACTACAAAGAATTTTCAAAAGAGCAAACTTCAGACTCCTAACCCCAACAACAACAGCAAATTTTCAGTACGACTTGCCGCATTTACCATCACGATTACAGAGATTGTGGGTCAGCCTCTAACACCACACAAAGTTTATGTATGGGACGCATCAGCTCATTAGACGGAGTCTTTACCTTAACCACTCTGACAAAACCTTTCTTGTCAGTAAACACCTGAAGAACTTTACCAAGCGACCATGATGACCTAGGTGTGTTATCTGCCAGAAGAACAAGATCGCCAACAGAAACATTTCTTTGAGGTTTCGTCCATTTTTGCCTTTGCTGAAGAAGTGGTATGTATTCATGAAGCCACCGCTTCCAAAACACGTCAGCTAAAAATTGGACGTGCTTCCAACGCCTTTTCACATAGCTATCAGTTTTCTCAAAAATGCCCGGCGGGCCGGACATACCAGAATGCAAGAGAAGAAGGTCGTTGGGAGTAATGGGTTTGGGATCCAGAGGACTCGAAGGCATCTCAGTGAGTGGGCGAGAATTTAGAATAGCCTCCACCTCGCAAAGTAAAGTAGATAGACTTTCGTCGTCTAATTTAACCATATCTTCCTGAAGGAGACCATACAGAACTATACGCACTGACCTTATGAGGCGTTCCCAGAATCCCCCAAAGTGCGACGCACTAGGAGGATTGAACTCCCACTGAACTCCTCGCTGCTGTAGCGACTTACAAAACTGAGCTCTGTTCCATTGTTCAATGGATTCTTTCAACTCCCGTTGGCTACCAACCAAGTTGGTACCATTATCAGAGTAGAAACACTTGACATTCCCACGCCTAGACATAAATCTACGAATGGCATGGATACATGAATTAACATCTAAAGAAAATGCCACTTCCAAGTGTATGGCCCTCGTTGCCATACACGTAAAAACCACGCCATATCGCTTAACAGAACACCGGCCCCTTTTGACCAGTACTGGCCCAAAGTAGTCGACCCCGACCCGAGAGAAAGGTGGCTCACCGGGTGTGAGTCTATCCAGAGGCAAATCGGCCATCTTCTGGCCACCAACTTTAGCAGAATATTTTCTGCATGTCACACACTTTGACAAAATAGACTTGACCAAAACACCACCTCCTATAATCCAAAATTGCTCGCGAGAGCGGGATAAAATGTAAGTCTTACCCATATGACCGGAGGTTTTGTGAAAGTCTTCCAAAATCATTCTCGAAACACGAGAGTCCTTAGGTAAAAGCACAGGATGTCTGGCGCTAAAAGGAATTTTAGCCCGACTAAGTCTTCCTCCAACTCTGAGGATGTCGTCCTGAAGAAAGGGATCTAATTTATTCAGAGGACTGCTTTTCTTAATTTGTCTCTGAGAGCAAACGTCACTACTGGCATTGTGTTCCAGGACTTCTATCTCTTCAGAAAAATACATATGCTGAACATATCTGATGACAGCATCCTGAGCTTGTTGTAATACATCTGGCCCTAGAGAAAGAGAGCTCACTGAGGACTTCCTGCCATTCATGTTATTTCGTTTCATAGCTGCTAATTTGTCACTGACTAACTTATCCCTTTTCATAGGATCAGGCTCCAGTAGAGCCACTTGGTCCGCAGCATCTTTACGAATCTTAACCCGCCTTTGAAGGTTCTTCATGCCCATAATAAACCATGCTATGGCACGGATGAGACGCTGCCAGGAAGAGAAGTGACGAATGAAACGCTCCATAAAATCTACAGCTTGAACACAAGCATTCGCAGGCTTGCGAATCTCCGGGTCGTTTTCCGGTAAATCAGACGAAACTGGAGATACGCTCCAGCCGTCAGAAGGCTGTGAAAGAAAGCATGGACCATTAAACCAAGATTGGTTGTCCATAAAGGATTTCATATCCTGGCCACGAGACGCGGCGTCAGCAGGGTTTACATTAGTCGCCACATAACGCCATTGATCCGGAGTGGAAATATCGCGAATCACGGAAAGGCGATTAGACACGAAGGTGTAAAACCTTCCAGAGTCACTGTTTATGTAATTCAAGACAGCCTGACTATCTGTCCAAAACACTACCTTATGAATAGGAAACTCCAATGCCTTCTTGATAACTAAGCTCATCTTAGCAGCGATCATGGCTGCCGTGAGTTCCAGCCGAGGAATTGTTATTTTCTTGAGAGGGACCACTCTGGATTTGGCCAAAACAAACGAGCAGCCAATGTCTTCACGCTCGTTCAAGAACCTCAAACACGCTACCACACCGTAACCTCTTTTACTAGCATCTGCAAACAAATGCAATTCACAACTCTGAACTGCACCAAAACCCTGAGGCTGGTAACAACGAGGCACGGCAACTTGTTGAAGATCTGAGAGATCGTTCAACCACTGGTGCCATTTCTTCAAATTGGAACCAGACCAGTTAATTCTTGATCCCAATCTACCCCTTTTCTACACAAATCCTGAAGAAGTTGTTTGGCTACCAACACAAAGGGAGCACACAGACCGAGAGGGTCGTACACCGCACTGGTAATAGATAGAAGACCCCTGCGAGTTGCAGGCCGCTCTCTTACTGAGACATTGATACCTAAACAATCCGACTCAACAGACCAGTACACGCCCAAAGCATGCTCATCGGGCAAACTATCCCTCTGAAGGTCTATCGTGTTTACCTCCTTCGACCTCTCCTCGAGTTCAACTGATCCGAGAACACTTGGACTATTACTGCACCATTTAGTTAGGTGGGAACCTCCTTTTTTACACAGAGCTGAAACTTCCTCAATAAGCTCAACAGCCTGCTCCTCTGACTCAACTGACTTAAGGTAGTCATCAACATAAAAGTTGTGGTTAATTGTATCAACTGATGACTGACTGAAACAAGACGCGTTGTCTTTAGCTGTGCGCTTCAGGACAGCGTTGCACACACTCGGAGACGAGGTGGCACCAAAAAGATGTACTAACATTCTGTAGACCTCCGGCTTGCGACGATAGTCACCGTTTGGCCACCACAGAAATCGTAGGTAGTCACAGTCATCTTTGGGAAGGCGAACCTGGAAAAACATCGATTCGATGTCCGCCATTATCGCTATGGGACTTTGTCTAAATCTGAGAAGAACGGTCAACAAGTTGTTGGTCATATCTGGACCTTGTAACAAAAACTGGTTGAGTGACACGCCCATAAATTGAGCCGCACAATCGAAAACCACCCGTATTTTACCGGGTTTGCGAGGATGGTACACACCGTGGTGAGGTATATACCACACTTTACCATCCCGCCTATCTAGATCAGAACTAGGAACCTTCTCGGCGTAACCACTGTTTAAAATCTTATCCATGAACTCTACGTAATCAGCTTGAAAGGATAAATTGCGTTCCATCTTACGCCTCAAACCATCAAGTCGTTTGCTTGCTTGAACGTAATTATCCGGCATTTTGACGCCCGGATTTCTAAACGGGAGTTGTACTTGGTAGTGGCCGTCAACTAACGTCATAGTTTCATCCACTGTCCGCAAGAATTGCTGGTCCTCTCGAGAAGGCTGAAGGGACTCCTCGGAAAAGCGCTCAGGGAAATCTCTGTTAATAGATTCCCTTACCAAAGATTCAAGACGCTTACTGTTGTCCCATAGCTCGAGCATATTGACAGTACAATTATTAACCGGATGTAAGTCACAGCTTGCAACGATATCAAAATGTCGAATCAAATTCCATACAACCCAGCCTATACGAGTTTGTACGGCGTGGGGACTCCCACGTGGACCAGTCTTAACATTCAAGGGACTGTAGGCATCCGGACAATTATTGCCAATTAAGAGGCCTATTTCAGCATTGATAACTGGGATACGGATGTCCCGGAGATGATCCCACTTACAAAGATCATCGTTGGTCGGGATATGTGACTTAGACATAGGGATTCTGTCCTTAGAGTACAGTTTAGGCAACACAATGGTTTCCTTAAAATCCAAGTCTCCAATTTCTATGCCACCAATGGCAAAGGAGTCAATTGTACAAGGACGAGCCATAGTATCTAAAGTAAGTTTAACCCTACTACCTTGAGCACCAAGTTGTCGCATCAAGCCTTCCGTACAAAATGAGATGGAACTGCCCGGGTCGAGAAATGCGTAAGTCTCGACGCTATTTGAACTATCTTTCACCCTAACCCTGACAGGAATCACAGCCATAGTACATAGCTCTTTACTAGACTCAACTGGCTGACTGACATTAGAATACGCCTTAACTTTAGTCTGTGCGTCATTCCCAAAATATTTACTGTCAGCGCCAACGTTAACATTTTTCCTGCCCATGTGCATCGAGGTAGGATGCCGACCATCGCAATCCGCACAAACTGCCTTATCGCGACATTCAGATCTTCTGTGGCCACGCTTAAAACAACCATAACATAATCCTTTGTTTCTAAGGAAACCAGACCTATCTTGACTCGGTAAATCTTTGAACTTTAAACAATCATAGAATGAATGAGCCCGCTCACAATACAGACACCAATTGCTAGGCTCTTTAACTAATTTAACATCACAAGAGGGTGGAGGGGGTGACTGAAATCTTGGGGGAGATGTATTTTGGGATATCTTCTCCTCGGAATTATTATTGGGCTGCTCTGATGTACTAAAAACAGTTTTGGGCCTTGCCATTTGTTTAGGGTTTCTATCGGGACTTGTCTCAGACAACATAGCCTCCCTACCATAAGTAGGGTCAGTAACCTTTAAGGCTTCACCTCTGACAAAATCAGCCAATAAACCGAATTTGACCTCTTGACCCCTTAAACGACATTGTTGCACCAAATTGCGCCATTTATCATGGCAATACATAGGAAGCTTAGCAACTAGTTTACGTAAGTTGTCCGGATACTCCAAAACACGAACAGCCTCAATACAACCAATAGCATGGTTACACTCAGCAAGAAAGATAGCATAATTATCTAACCCGTTAGGGTTATCTCCCTTAACGGTAGGCCAAGATAGAGCCCTTTTGACAAAGGCGTTAGCCAGAACATCTTGCCGCCCATACCTAAATTCTAACTCTTGCATAGCTGCCTGAAACCCAGAACTTGAATCCATATAGCTATAACCAGAAACAATATGATTTGGTTCCCCAGAAGTAAATTGTTCTAAATAGGCAATTTTCTCGTCTTCTGATTCAGCATTGGCAACAACTTTAGTTTCAAACTGCCTAACAAATTTCCTATACTCAAGAACATCTCCAGAAAATTTTTTGATTTCTGAAATGGGCTTACGGAGTTGTTTTACAACAGACAAAATTACATTGGTAGAATTACCTATGGGCTCAGTATAACCAGTGTTACTTACATCAGTTACAACACCCCTAGGCATGAACAAATCATGCCTAGGAATTTGGCCTTTCTCTGAAATACAAGCATTTGGATTAGAATTTCCAGAAAAATCAATTTTACCATCGGTTTTATAAATGTCATTACCCAGAGAAGATTGAGTTGGAATAAATGGCTTAGAATGAGGATTCAAATTAGATGTATCAACAGGTTGTACACATTTAGCATTATTACATTTATCCTGATATGTCGGAGTGAAAGGGTTAACCTGAATACTATTAATATCTGGTTTTACATCTTTGCTTTCTAAATTAAGGTTTTCGAACTTCTCTATTACTTTAGTCTTGGCCTCAACGACTGCCAATTCAGTGTCCATGTCCAGTTCCTCAGCTTCAAGCTTTAGTCTCAAGTTTTCCATTTGTATTTCTTTCCTACGTTTAAAGTTAGTCGACCGCGTCAATAACTCAGCTCTTTTCTGCTCTTCCTTCAACTTAGCCTCAATTATTGAGCCAGACAAGGACGTAGCACTACAACGAGACACTTTGCTTTTCACTTGTGAAATACTGTCTTCAGGGACAATCGGCTCGTTAGTTTTTATTTGTTCTCTCTGTTTAGTGTCGAACCACTGCTCGACAGAGGATTTTAAATCACTCAAAAACATTTCCATGTCCTCGATTTGCTCGACCGTGTCAGCATAATCATACTCAAAGTCACATGGTAATTTTGCAATTTCTTGTCGAATTATGAGAAAGTTGTCATACTTGTTAAGCCAAAGGCTGTATATTTCTTGTACAGATTTTTCTGTAGCATCAGATGTAAGAAGGTTGTTGATTTTAACCGAATCAACACTTAGCTGTCTATAAACACCTTTAAGAGTATTAAATTTCAAATCCAATTTATAATTTAACCCTTTAAGGGTCTGTTTTCGTGACCTTTCTGTAGACTGGCCGTCGATCTGGCAGTCCATCACCTGAGGGGGGTCTTGAGTGGCTTCCATAGGTTCCTGTGTGGCACCAGAATTCACCTCCATAATAATCAGCTTCAACTAGCCTAATCGTCAATGAATGTAGAACCCAGATAAAGACAAATCAGTTCGACAATGCGTTCAAGTTTGGATTTAACCCTTTATTTGCCATAGTTCAGATATCTGACGTCAACGGGACAATAAGTTGAACGTCTAACTACAACCGTAATTAGATCAATCCTTTTGTAACACCATAAATGAAGGAATGTGCTACGAACGAACAGGCGTGAACGAATGAACGAAGTAACGAACGATTGACTGGAATGAAAACAAAATAAAACTACAAATAGACAGTGATAATATGTGAGCTAGCATTATCAAGTTTTACCTTACATAATTACGGTGGTAATTTAGATAAACAAAATAATCCATCACATTAATCCTGTTATGCATAAGTATAGAAAATATTAGACAAAGTTTAGTTTGTTTACCTAGTCGCATAGACTCTAACGCTAAACTATTACAAGAAATTGCAACAACAACTTAAGTAAAATAATTATAGTCAGTTGGTAATGTAACTCGCGTAAAAGTACTAAGAGTGTAATGCATACCGATTTTAGACTTGGATACTCTCTGCAATTCTACATGATTAACCTCAAAACAGGCAAACGCGCCATCAAAACTTCCTATTGCCACACAGAAATTATGAACCATCCATCTAGAAGACAGGCATGGCGATCCCCCTGACCTCACACGAGTAGCCTCCCCTACACTACCCAGGCAGAGAAGTCACTTGGCCCTTACAGCGTGTCATCATAGACCGATATTCCAAAAGATAACTTACATTTATTTGGATTCACATATGTACACATGGAGACAACGAGACATTAAAGAAAACTCGCGATTCCGACAGGATTGTTTGTTTGACAGAACAGTCTTTATTTTACTGAAAAATGTGAGAATCCAGATATATCCGTTTTCAAAAATAGACACCAGATTTTTTTGTCAATTCTACACGGCCCCAAGCCATATTAAAGCGACACTAATAGATAGACAGGCTCATATTGCATTCTTGCGTCATATCTCGTACGGATGGCTTGATGAAAACCTTGGGCTGATTTTACTTCATTTCTTTAACCAAACCACATTGTGTGAAAAGTTTCCTCGAACAACTAACGATAGCTTCACGTCATCGAAAGCTTAAAATACTGCAACTGAAAACGAAATAAAAAAGTTAATTTAGCCATAGGGTTTATTGAACAGATTTGGAATTAGCAAGATACGAGTTATTTCTTAAAATGACATTATGGTTTATTGATACAATGACATCTAATACGTTTGACGGCGCCATGTAAGTGAAATAATCTTGAGTGCGGCGTAAAACATCAGTCAATCAATCCAATACGTTTGTATTAAAGTGGCATGAGCTGCCGAAATGTTGATATTTTGACGTTAAAACAGAATGTTGAAATTATCGGCTATTTTTCTCAAGACATATAATTCAGAAGCTTTTTAGTGCTTTTAGTCTCGGACCACAGGCCACATACTGTATGGATTTTCCTCATTCCAACGCCAATCATTTAGGTTTTCGATGGCATTCAAAGCCTCTTACTGTCGTTACGTTAGTATTAAAAGGAGACATTGCTTAAGTTTGTCATAGTTCTCCGTTTATCTTCAGATCATTAGAAAAATACAGATTGATCAATCTCGAATAAAAGTCTGCAAATCGACTTTCCGCCAAAATATACATTTAACGGGTCATTTAGGGAATCCCGTGCTGCTATTGATTTGTGTCTGACAGTCAGTAAAACCCACAGCCAAAGTTGACCAAACGCGAAGCCAGAAAAGGCTCTACTGCTTACTCGATTATTTGTACCACAACACAGCAGACTTTGGAATCCTCAAATAAAACTCCATATCAAGTGGTGCATGGGAGCTGGGGAAGTTACCAATGGCCATCTGGAAACTTCATCTTTAAATAAACAACGGTAGAATGGTACACATTTTAACAATATCCCTTCCGGGCATATCCCTTTAAAGCCACAGAGTACATAAGGCCATTCCGGTAGAGGGAGCTTTATGGAATTTCCAATGAGTTGAGATTACCTCCCTAGGAATAGTCAAAGTGAACAAATATTAAACACCTTTTAAATCATAATTACAAATGACGCGTTAATTTAAAAAAAAAACAATGCTAATGATTACGACGTCGATGACATATTGCGCATCTCTGTTTATGTGCATATGAACAATTCATCCCTTTAAGTCCAAAAACATTGCAAAAGCGATGGTTGGTTTTGACATTAAGATGTTTCTTTCACTGCAGCTATATAAATAAACAGAGGAAAAAACAGCCACATATAATCAAGTAACATCAACAGCCATGATTTGGATCTTTTTCATAAATTTCTATTGTCAAAAAAGTTCCGCATTTGAAGTACTTTGAAATACTAAAGGTTTAATATTGAAATAAAAACTATTTGTCAAGCCAGTAACCCATAAGAAGGTATGCACTTAAAACGGATACAATTCAAATAGCCGGGATGTATCAGTACATTTGGAGAGGAGGACGGGAGGGGGGGGGGGGGTAGGGCTGCTTATGAAACTACCTAATCGTAAATCTCCAAGATTGGTATCAGCGGAAAGCTCTTATTTTATACTACTTGATAAAAAAAACGAGCTATAAGGTAACTCTGCTTCAACGATTATTTTTCTATATTTTGCAACTCATGGCCTTTTAAGCCAGATAGAAAAAGTATTTCTTCGGTATAAACATTCTTAGAAAAAGACACGGACACATGCGGTATTCTGGATCGTAACTAAAAGAGCAGATGGTAAAAGATCAATGTCATCATTTCATCCATCATGGTTACATACACTGGCATGAATAGCGTTAATGCCTGACTTATGATCTGCTTCGAAAAGACTGCTTTTAGTTCACGCTGCATATTTAATGGAAGGTGATAGTTTTCTTACTTTCGTGGCATAGCTTCTTTTAGAAGACAAACGAGCAGCAAATGTCATCGTATAAAATTCCCTAAGCTACGAAGCCGAGAGAGCTCATTCAAATTTCGAGTTTCAAAATTTGAAATTCGAAGTTAGGAAATTGACTTTCAATTTCGTATTTCAAAATCTGAAATTCGAATTAAGAAATTGACTTTCAATTTTAAACAAATTAATTGCGGGTTTACAAAACATGGCAACAGAAGGTGAAATGCAATGAACTATATGAGTGGAATGGACGCGTCTAATTGGCTGGTTTGGATATGGCTTTATAAAATGTGACACCCTTGATAGTTGAAGCGCGCGTGCATAACAGATCTGGATCGCTTTGGCACCATCTCCTAGTAATGGCGGCATCTTCGGTATAAAAATTCTTAGAAAAAGACACTGACAAATGCGGTATTCTGGATCGTAACTTAAAGAACAGATGGTAAAAGATAAATGTCGTCATTTTTTCTATTATGGTAACATATACTGATATGAATAGCGTTATTGTCTGACTTCTGATCTGCTTTGGAAAGATTGTTTTTTGTTCACGTTGCATATTTAATGAAAGGTGATAGTTTTCTTATCTTCGTGTTATAGTTTCATTTAGAAGACAAACGAGCAGCAAATGTCATCGGATAATATTCCCTAAGCTGATATAATATTTGTTATAGAGAATATTACAAATATACGAATATTAAGCCGGAGCTACTCCGGGAGGATCGACTGATGACAGATGATGAAAGTCCTTGACATCCGCCTTTAACCGTGCATGTTTCGTGTCACCTTTATCAACTCTAGTGCTAAAGACTAATACATGATTATCTAGTCAATATTTGTACATGTGACAATGATTGACAAGTGACTTTAAACAATACGATTGTGATATTAGTTATTTATTAAATAACATTGAGGCCGGTTCGTTAACAATAGTTACACGTCAACGAGATCTACAAATACGGCAACAGAAAAGTCATTCAGCAAACCCATTTAAATATATTCTGTTACTAGATAGCTGAGTTGCCGAGCCGCTTATCACTGTTAACGTCAGTAAATTCGGTTATCTCTCTCCCACTATCCTTTTCAATAGAGCATTCTTTGAACAAGGTTGAATACAAGGACTCTTTTTGAGGTCGGATCATCATCTCTTCTAGTATAATTTATTCTCGTATTTTAGAACTTGCCAGGTCACTTGACCATAGACCTCACGCCTTGTACTTTCTATTATGTATTCAAAATATATATACATGTATAGCAAATTAGAACCAAGGTGGTTTCTGAAATATACATGTAGCTTACGTTTCGTGAAAGGAAAAAGAGAAATTTCGGCAATCCTTCAATTATTGTTACAATTGCATGTATTATTTTACGGACCTTTCTCAAATTTCTTTTTATTGCGCATTTGGCTTTGTACCTTACTTTTGTAGCTGTTTAGCCCAAATGACCGGCCGGAATGGCCTATGTTATAGTGTATACCTAGATTGATATCATAAAAATGTATGTCTTTACGCCTAGGCATTTGGTGATTATTTTGGGGAATTAAAATATATCGACTTTCTAATGCACATTTAAATTCAAATGTAAAATGTGATAGTTCTTTTATATCCATAGGCAAATATACGTCTATAGCTTTTACAACGGGTTACACCTTAAAGCCAAGGTAATAGTATTATTGGCTTCGGCGACGTTGATGTTCCACCATTTGGAAATTGGAAATTATTAAACAGTAAAAATGGCATATATATATATATTCTCTAAGCTGCCATAATATTTTTGCAAAGTAAACATTAGTAGTATAAGACGTATATTAACTGATCGTTTGATGAGAGATTTGTGAAATCCTTGACGTCGACCGTCAAGCTCATTTGTTTCAATTCACCTTCTTTATCAAGGTTCCATTGTAAATAATGAAGACATGCTTAACACTCGTACATTTTCCTGACTACTGAATCAGAAGCATGTTCTGAACAACACGTACAGGACGTTAAACGAAACAAATGTAAATTATTAGTTTATTTAACGTGTATAATTAGAATAAATTAATAGTTTACTATTGACGCCAAATCCAGCAAATGTGATAATTATAAATTTGGTGAAGATTGTCGCTTAACCTCTATAAACTGTAGTGGAATGAATTTCAGGAATGACTCGCTGATAACACTGAAAATTCAGTTACGATGGTTACACATTAACGAAAGCTAACAAACGACCAAAGATCAGCAAACGAATAAATCAATTAAATATATGGGCTTTATTTTTTATCAAGTTTGTAGTAACCCGAACCTAAGATATTGGCGGTAAATTGCGCCCTGCTTTTTCCAGTTATATTCTTTGAACAAGGTTGAATAGAAGGACTCTTTGTGACATACATGTAGGATCATCATCTCTACTAGAATAATTTCTAGTGAAAGTGTTTAAGAACTTGACAAAGAAACATGTCCCGTCTTTCACATTTTCCTTAATACTGAAAAATGGCTGTGTCATTTTTAGGCTGATTTTTTTTATTTAAGCTAAGTTAGAATCGTCACCCCACCCAAAGATCTAACGCTTTGTTCTTACGTTGATGTGTTTCAAATAAATAAAGCAGGCTACCAACACTTTTTTTATTAAAAGTAAAAGGTTACATGTAAAGAGAATGTTGTCGTCCTCTGAATTATTGTTATTTTTTTCAGAAGCAAGGACTTGCAGGTTCAACTCGATCATCTCTAAAATATAGCTTTTACAACGAGTTACACCTTTAAGCAAATGTAATAGCATTGCTAGTTTTAGAAACTGTGATGTTTCATCATTGGACAGTTTCATTTATTAGATAATTACACAGTAAATGTCATCGGTAAATATTCCCAAAGCTTCTTTAACATTTTTGGCGATGAAAGCATTAGTTGGATAAACCGTGTCTTAAGACTTATCACTCGTGGGAGGATAGACTGATGATAGATGAGGAAAGTAAGACTTATCACTCGTGGGAGGATAGACTGATGATAGATGAGGGAAGTAAGCCTTATCACTCGTGGGAGGATAGACTGATGATAGATGAGGGAAGTAAGCCTTATCACTCGTGGGAGGATAGACTGATGATAGATGAGGGAAGTAAGACTTATCACTCGGGGGAGGATAGACTGATGATAGATGAGGGAAGTAAGACTTATCACTCGTGGGAGGATAGACTGATGATAGATGAGGGAAGTAAGCCTTATCACTCGTGGGAGGATAGACTGATGATAGATGAGGGAAGTAAGACTTATCACTCGTGGGAGGATAGACTGATGATAGATGAGGGAAGTAAGACTTATCACTCGGGGGAGGATAGACTGATGATAGATGAGGGAAGTAAGACTTATCACTCGTGGGAGGATAGACTGATGATAGATGAGGGAAGTAAGCCTTATCACTCGTGGGAGGATAGACTGATGATAGATGAGGGAAGTAAGACTTATCACTCGTGGGAGGATAGACTGATGATAGATGAGGGAAGTAAGCCTTATCACTCGTGGGAGGATAGACTGATGATAGATGAGGGAAGTAAGCCTTATCACTCGTGGGAGGATAGACTGATGATAGATGAGGGAAGTAAGACTTATCACTCGTGGGAGGATAGACTGATGATAGATGAGGGAAGTAAGCCTTATCACTCGTGGGAGGATAGACTGATGATAGATGAGGGAAGTAAGACTTATCACTCGTGGGAGGATAGACTGATGATAGATGAGGGAAGTAAGACTTATCACTCGTGGGAGGATAGACTGATGATAGATGAGGGAAGTAAGACTTATCACTCGTGGGAGGATAGACTGATGATAGATGAGGGAAGTAAGACTTATCACTCGTGGGAGGATAGACTGATGATAGATGAGGGAAGTAAGCCTTATCACTCGTGGGAGGATAGACTGATGATAGATGAGGGAAGTAAGCCTTATCACTCTTGGGAGGATAGACTGATGATAGATGAGGGAAGTAAGCCTTATCACTCGTGGGAGGATAGACTGATGATAGATGAGGGAAGTAAGCCTTATCACTCGTGGGAGGATAGACTGATGATAGATGAGGGAAGTAAGACTTATCACTCGTGGGAGGATAGACTGATGATAGATGAGGGAAGTAAGCCTTATCACTCGTGGGAGGATAGACTGATGATAGATGAGGGAAGTAAGACTTATCACTCGGGGGAGGATAGACTGATGATAGATGAGGGAAGTAAGACTTATCACTCGTGGGAGGATAGACTGATGATAGATGAGGGAAGTAAGACTTATCACTCGTGGGAGGATAGACTGATGATAGATGAGGGAAGTAAGCCTTATCACTCGGGGGAGGATAGACTGATGATAGATGAGGGAAGTAAGACTTATCACTCGTGGGAGGATAGACTGATGATAGATGAGGGAAGTCGATGACCCGTCACCTTCTTTTATCCTATTAACTTGATAGAGCTTCTAGTGAGAAGAACCAAAACATTGCTTTCTTTCAACATTTTATGCTATTTCCAACACCTGGATGACATTCTATGTTTAAAGGGACAAGCTGATTTAAAAAGGTATGGACTGCCAAAATGTTCATATTTTCCCTTCAAAATTTTGAAATTATTGGCAGTTTTTCTCAAGACTTACAATTCAGAAGCCTTTTAGTGCTTCTAGTCTCCAGAATGTACAGTAAAGTAGTGTTTTGAACTAACTTAGGATTAGAATGAATGAACGTTCCTCCCAGTTATTTAAATTATGTTTACCCTTTGGACACTATTTCGGTTCGTACAGGTCACATACTGTTTTAATTTCCTTATTCAGACGGGGATCAAACGGGTACCTTGTGATTATCCTGACAATCAGAATTTTAGAAAATAAACAGTGTGGATATCGGCAGTCCATGTTACTTTCATGGATATAATTGTCATTTGAGTAGCTTTTATAATATGCACATGTTTTAAAACTACCTATAACGAATTTAATCATTGGGTTTTTGTGTGAAGTTTGTCGCATGATAAAAACAACCCGCTATACTACCTTGACAAGGCATAATGTTGTATGTTATATTATTCAAATAGATTTGTCAAGATTTTGGATCGATGGAGGTGTTATTTATTTCTTTAATCTACACACATTGCAGGAATAAATTCCAGTAATAGTTCATAGATAAAAGCTGGGAAAGGTTTCTCTTACGATAGCTACACGTCAACGAGGTCTATAAATACAACAGGAAAGCCAGTAGGTGAATTGAACTGAATATATCCTGCTTGTTACATAGATATCTGACTAGCCGATCTGCTGATCGCGGTTAACGTTAGTAAATTGGGTTATCCCTTTCCAATTATCCTTTTTCCAGAAAGTATTCTGTGAACAGGGTTGAATATAAAGACACGATGTAAAATCGGACCCTAATCTCCACTAGAAACATTTCTGACAATTGGTTACTATAAATGATATTTAAAGACAAATGTTGGCATTTCCAGAATTATCAACATGACAAATTTTCGGCCTAACTTAAGATACGTTTCAAGGAGATATTATAGCATTATTATCCTCACGAAACTTTGATGCTCTATCATTGGACAGTTTCATTTTGAAGATAATTGTTCCGTAAACTTTTCTAATATTTTTGCTACATCGAAATTCATTTGAGAAAACAATGTTTAACTTTTTATCAAATAGATTTCAATTAATTTATTTCATTTTTCAACCACGAGCTTTGAATTATTTAATGTTTACCTGTAGATGCGCATGGATGTCTTATTGTTTTGATTTTCTTTGCTCAATTCTGTTATTTTGTAATTATGTTGTGCAGATTGATAGTGAGTTTTAACTAGTGCTAAACTATACGTGACGAGAAGAAATTTAATATTTAAAGCAAACTATTTTGTTTGCAAACGTAAAATATATTTATTCCCATACCTGAAAATGTCACTTCCAGTAAATCAACGTCATATATATTACTATCCATAGATACATGTTTTAATCACAACTTATTTTAGAAAAATTACACAAAAACAACCCAAATGGTTCCTTCTTTAGATTTAGAGGGTACTGTCTGAAAAAATGACATATAATGTATTTTATCTAAATTATGCCTAATTCCTAAGTCCTAATTATTCTGGAGGGGAATATCGTTTTTCTTTATATAGTCCTATTGTCAACCGTGCGGAAACTTTATTTGATGCGGGATTGTGGGCGGGGATGGGGTGTTAAAAATATCTGCGTACACTTACCGTCTGTATTGATTCCAGAGTAATCTAGTACACGGGCTATCATTGTGAAGATCTCGCGACGGTTATAGAATAACTCTAATCCTATCATGTCATAAATGTCTCTCTGGTGTAGATATTTTCTAATCTCCAATTCAAAATAACATTGCTTGTCTGTGGTCAATCCAATTATATTGCGTTTATTTCACCATCGCGGACGATTGTGAATAAACAGAACATAGAGATGGATATTTACTTATAGAAAGGTCAAACTGCGATTTAACTGTTGGGAAATCTGCTCCAACGTTCTTTTAACTATTTTATTAAAACGCGTCTATTTTTTGTTATTTAAAACATCAGCTTGTCATCGCCGACAAGACGAGCTGGTGTAAGACCTTTATATGGTTAAATGGTTATTTGCAGATACAAAATTGGTAACATTTAAGCCATTGATAGAGTTGCTTTCACCTAGATAATTGAGCTTCTAAGGTTTCAAGTTGCAAGAAACACTTAACAATTACGAAAAACACTCGTAATCTATTTACGAAATATTCGAGTTAATTATAGCTTATCGATGCGATTTTTATTGAACTTATCAAAGCATGGAAAGTGTCTGTTATTCTAGAAATGGGATGAAATGAAATACAATATGTATCACTGATAACTTGAGCCTCGATAGACGCAATCCAAATTGACAAGATGAAAGCAAAAAACTGTAAGAGGTTATGCAATATCTGTGATGGATGACTTAACATATTAGACACACCTTGTTATCGTTGTATAAACGTTTTAATTGTAAAAGCAGTTAATATCGTTAACGAGAACTATAATTAAAGTGAATACTTTAGCTCAAATACATTAAACGCCATTTTAATAACGATATTTATGTGTTTACCAAACATGTCTTGAAAAGATTTTTCTTATGTTTTATCTCAATATTGTATGTTTACTGTCAGGCAAAATTATGTCTACCAATTGCTCGTAGATAACAGTCAGAAGTATTGGGACTTGATACTATATTTTTAGTTCTTTTGTAACTTAAATATAGTTGCGCCGATATTTAGCTTATGCAAAAGTTAAACTGTGAATGTCCATAACAAATTTAATATTGCAGCATATCTAATTTACCTGTATAAAATCGATTAATTCGCATCCCTGTGCTTTTTGTTTAGAGCTACCTGACGTCATAAATATACCTGTTCATAAATACATGTTTTATAAAAACTTCTTTTAGAAAAACGGCAGAAAATAAACCAAAGATTCATTTAAAACAGAAGGATATTGTCGGCTTCACGGTGCGATCTATGGCATTGTCTTGTCGAATGTGACTGAATTATAAAACGAGAAAAGGGAAGTCGGTCTGTTTTATGGAGCATCCAACTTGTTGTTCGTGAGTCGCATGAAATATAAAAAAGCTGATTTTCAAAGTACAAATGTCGTGAATTGAACGACCAAATCGCTCGTACATCAGCCTTGGTTAAAACAGATGGATTGAAGTTCACCGTCTTTAAGAAGTAAACCAAATTTAGCAATAATGTGGCTCTCCAGTCTGAGGGCTGGTTTCACAAAGCAGTCGCGTCGCAAATGAGCTCTAGATGTCAATGGTTACCATAGTGTAAAGATACTACGTCATGACAACTGTGAATGATCGCATTTTGCAAAGGCTTTCTTAAACGTCCCCAGATATAGGATATCATCGGAGTGAATGGAAAAACTACTATGTCATTGCAACGCAGAAGGTATAATTTTGCAAAATAATTTGATTGATTGATTTATAAATTGATTGATCAGATATGCAGATTTACCAGTTGGTGGATCCGGGTTATAAAACAAATTACCTCGCAACCTTTTAAGATCCGCTCATAGATTAGTTTGACAAAGCCAAGGCAGAAATATATGTAACGTGTGTCATCATAGACCGATATTCCAAAAGATAACTTACATTTATTTGGATTCATATGTAGACATGGAGACTCAACGAGGCATTAAAGAAAACTCGCGATTCCGACAGGATTGTTTGTATGACAGAACAGTCTTTATTTTACTGAAAAGGTGAGAATCCAGATATATCCGTTTTCAAAAATAGACACCAGATTTTTCTTTGTCAATTCTACACGACCCCCAAGCCATATTGACGCGACAATGTTAGAAAGACAGGCTCATATTGCATTCTTGGGTCATATCGTACGATTGGCTTGATGAAAACCTTGGGCTGATTTTACTTTATTTCTTCTACAAAACCACATTGTGTGAAAAGTTTCCTCGAACAACTAACGATAGCTTCACGTCATCGAAAGCTAAAAATACTGCAACTGAAAACGAAATAAAAAAGTTAATTTAGCCATAGGGTTTATTGAACAGATGTGGAATTAGCAAGATACGAGTTATTTCTTAAAATGACATTATGGTTTATCGATACAATGAGATCCAATACGTTTGACGGCGCCATATAAGTGAAATAATCTTGAGTGCGGCGTAAAACATCAGTCAATCAATCCAATACGTTTGTATAGAAAGAAGACATTGCATAAGTTTGTTATGGTTCTCCGTTTATCTTCAGATTATTAGAAAAATACAGATTGATCAATCTCGAATAAAAGGCTGCAAATCGACTTTCCGCCAAAACGGTACATTTAACGAGTTATTTAGGCAATCCCGACGTGTTCCTATTGTTTTGTGTCTGACAGTCAGTAAAACCAACAGCCAAAAGTAGACTAAACGCGCAGCCAGAAAAGGCCCTGCTGCTTACTCGATTCTTTTTACCACAACAAGGCAGACATAGGAATCCTCAAATAAAACTCCATATCCAGTGGTCCATGGGAGCTGGGGAAGTTACCAATGGCCATTTGGAAACCGCATCTTTAAATAAACAACGGTAGAATGGCACACATTTTACCAAATTTTCGTTCCGGGCATATCCCTTTAAAGCCACAAAGTACATAAGGCCATTCCGGTAGAGGGAGCTTTATGGAATTTCGAAGGAGTTGAGATTACCTCCCTAGGAATAGTCAAAGTGAACAAATATAAAACACCTTTTAAATCATAATTACAAATGACGCGTTACTTGCTAATGCTAATGATTACGACGTCGATGACATTTTGTGCATCTCTGTTTATGTGCATATGAACAATTATTCCCTTCAAGTCCAAAAACATTGCAAAAGCGATGGTTGGTTTTGACATTAAGATGTTTCTTCCACTGCAGCTATATAAATAAACATGGAGAAAAAACAGCCACATATAATCAAGTAGCATCAACAGCCAAAATTTGGTTCTTTTTCATAAATTTCTATTGTCAAAAAAAGTTCCGCATTTGAAGTAGCTTGAAATACAAAAGGTTTAATATTGAAATAAAAACTATTTGTCAAGCCAGTAACCCGTAAGAACCGAAGGTATCCACTTAAAACGGATACAATTCAAATAGCCGGGATGTATCAGTACATTTGGAGAGGGGGGTGCTAGGCCTGCTTATGAAACGACCTAATCGGAAATCTCCAAGATTGGTATCAGCGGAAAGCTCTTATTTTATACTACTTGACAAAAACAAGCTATAAGGTAACTCTGCTTCAGCGATTATTTTTCTATATTTTGCAGCTCGTGGCCTTTTAAGCCAGATAGAAAAACATTTCTTCGGTTTAAACATTCTTATATAAAGACACGGACAAATTAGGTATTCTGGGTCGTAACTAAAACAGCAGATGGTAAAAGATAATAGTCGTCATTTCTTCCATTATGGTTACATACACTGGCATGAATAGCGTTAATGCCTGACTTATGATCTGCTTCGAAAAGATTGCTTTTAGTTTACGCTGCATATTTAATGAAAAGTGATAGTTCTTATTTTCGTGGCATAGCTTCTTTTAGAAGACAAACGAACAGCAAATGTCATCGGATAATATTCCCTAAGCTACGAAGCCCAGAGATCTCATTCGAATTTCAAAATTTGAAATTCGAAATTAGGAAATCGACTTTTAATTAATTACGGGTTTACAAAACATGGCAGCAGAAGGTGAAATGAAATGAACTATATGCGTAGAATGGACGCGTCTAATTGGCTGGTTTGGATATGGCTTTGTAAAATGTGACGCCATTGATAGTTGAAGCGCGCGTGATAACAGATCTGGATCGCTTTTGCACCATCTTCTAGTAATGGCGGCATCTTCGTTATAAAAATTCTTAGAAAAAGACACTGATAAATGCGGTATTCTGGATCGTAACTGAAAGAACAAATGGTAGAAGATAAATGTCGTCATTTCTTCCATTATGGTTACATATACTGACAAGAATAGCGTTATTGTCTGACTTCTGATCTGCTTTGAAAAGATTGCTTTTGTTCACGTTTTTAATGAAATATATAATGTAAGGTGATAGTTTTCTTATCTCCGTGGTATAGTTTCATTTAAAAGACAAACGAGTAGCAAATGTCATCGGATAATATTCCCTAAGCTGATATAATATTTGTTACAAAGAAAACGCCATAGTAGGATAAAACGAATATTAAGCCGGAGCTACTCCGGGAGGATCGAATGATGACAGATGATGCAAGTCCATGACATCAGCCTTCAATCGTACATGTTTCGTGTCACCTTTATCAACTCTAGTGCTAAAGACTAATACATGTAATATCAGGTCATTATTTAGTTTTGTAATTATGGCCTTCAAAGCCGCTTACTGTCGTGTCGATCAGAAATTATGAAGAAAGTGTGAATTTTGGCAGCTCATGCCTCTTTAACTTATTGCAAAAGCGATGGTTGGTTTTGATATTAAGATGTTTCTTCCACTGCAGCTATATAAATAAACATGGGGACAACAGCCACATATAATCAAGTAGCATCAACAGCCAAAATTTGGTTCTTATTCATAAATTTCTATTGTCACAAAAAGTTCCGCATTTGAAGTAGCTTGAAATACTAAAGGTTTAGTATTGAGATAAAAACTATTCGTCACGCCAGTAACCCGTAAGAACCGAAGGTATGCACTTAAAACGGATACAATCCAAATAACCGGGATGTATTAGTATATTTGGAGAGGGAGGGGGGGGGGGGCTAGGCCTGCTTATGACACTACCTAATCGTAAATCTCCAAGATTGGTATCAGCGGAAAGCTCTTATTTTATACTACTTGACAAAAACAAGCTATAAGGTAACTCTGCTTCAGCGATTATTTTTCTATATTTTGCAACTCATGGCCTTTTAAGCCAGATAGAAAAAGCATTTCTTCGGTATAAACATTCTTAGGAAAAAGACACGGACAAATTAGGTATTCTGGATCGTAACTGAAAGAGCAGATGGTAAAAGATCAATGTCGTCATTTCATCCATTATCGTTACATATACTGGCATGAATAGCGTTAATGCCTGACTTATGATCTGCCTCGAAAAGATGGCTTTTAGTTCACGCTGCATATTTAATGAAAGGAGATAGTTTTCTTATTTTCGTGGCATAGCTTCTTTTAGAAGACAAACGAGCAGCAAATGTCATCGTATAAAATTCCCTAAGCTACGAAGCCCAGAGGGCTCATTCAAATTTCGAGTTTCAAAATTTGAAATTCGAAGTTAGGAAATTGACTTTCAATTTCGTATTTCAAAATCTGAAATTCGAATTAAGAAATTGACTTTCAATTTTAAACAAATTAATTGCGGGTTTACAAAACATGGCAACAGAAGGTGAAATGCAATGAACTATGTGAGTGGAATGGACGCGTCCAATTGGCTGGTTTGGATATGGCTTTGTAAAATGTGACAACCTTGATAGTTGAAGCGCGCGTGATAACAGTTCTGGATCGCTTTGGCACCATCTCCTAGTAATGGCGGCATCTTCGGTATAAAAATTCTTAGAAAAAGACACTGACAAATGCGGTATTCTGGATCGTAACTGAAAGAACAGATGGTAAAAGATAAATGTCGTCATTTCTTCTATTATGGTAACATATACTGATATGAATAGCATTATTGTCTGACTTCTGATCTGCTTTGGAAAGATTGCTTTTTGTTCACGTTGCATATTTAATGAAAGGTGATAGTTTTCTTATCTTCGTGTTATAGTTTCATTTAGAAGACAAACGAGCAGCAAATGTCATCGGATAACATTCCCTAAGCTGATATAATATTTGTTATAGAGAATATTACGAATATTAAGCCGGAGCTACTCCGGGAGGATCGACTAATGACAGATGATGAAAGTCCTTGACATCCGCCTTTAACCGTGCATGTTTCGTGTCACCTTTATCAACTCTAGTGCTAAAGACTAATACATGATTATCAGGTCATTATTTGTACATGTGACAATGATTGACAAGTGACTTTAAACAATACAATTGTGATATTAGTAATTTGTTAAATAACATTGAGGCCGGTTTGTTAACAATAGTTACACGTCAACGAGATCTACAAATACGGCAACAGGAAAGTCATTCAGCAAACCCAATTAAATATATTCTGTTACTAGATATCTGAGTTGCCGAGCCGCTTATCACTGTTAACGTCAGTAATTCGGTTATCTCTCTCCAACTATCCTTTTCAAGAGAGCATTCTTTGAACAAGGTTAAATACAAGGACTCTTTTTGAGGTCGGATCATCATCTCTTCTAGTATAATTTATTCTCGTATTTTAGAACTTGCCAGGTCACTTCTCTCATATTTGATATGCTTTTTAGCTGACCTTGTTTGTTTGAATTAAATACCAATTGTCATTTGACCACAGACCTTACGCCTTGTTCTTTGTATTATGTATTCAAAATATATATAGCAAATTACAACCAAGGTGGTTTCTGAAATATATACATGTGGCTTAGTAAAAAGAGAAATTTCGGCAATCCTTCATTTATTGTTACAATTGCATGTATTATTTTACGGAACTTTCGTGAATTTCTTTTTACTGCGCATTTGGCTGTGTACCTAACTTTTATAGCTGTTTAGCCCAAATGACCGACGGGAATGGCCGTTGCTATAGTGTATACCTAGATTGAAATCAGAAAAATGTATGTCTTTACGTCTAGACATTTGTCGATTGTTTTGGAGAATTAAAATATATCGACTTTCTAATGCACATTTAAATAAGGATTGACTTCAATGTTTCTTCGGTTCATGGAGTTATGAACGAACTTGCCCCTGTGCAAACTAAATAAATCCGCGAAGCGGTTTATGAAAAGTTTGCACAGGGGCCAGTTCGTTCATAACTCCATGAACCGAAGAAACATTGAAGTCAAACCTTATAATTTAATTGCTATCACATTTACTACGTAAAGCAATAGAAATATTCACAGGGAGTGATATATTTTATTTTCAAGAATCAAAACAAACCAACGCGCGCAAAGCTACACTTGATTTGAAAGCTCTCTGTCAAGTGACGTCACAGTCACAGGCAAAGCCACTGTACAACGTGGTGACGTCATCTCGCGTCATAGCGTTGAGTCTATCAGTGCACTGTGATGACATGAATATAAACCTTTTCGTAAGCTGACAGAACAAGTTGTTCTTTATTTCTTTGAAATCTGATCGAACTGAAAAATAAATATAAACAGCTATTAAATCAACACAACATATTTTCAAATAGATTGCTTTCTCTGTTTCAATAAATAGCGGTAGGCCTATTGTTGTTTCGTCGGCGATAAATTCATGTATACATATCGTTGTAAAAATAGTCCGGAGCTGGTTCGTTCATCGGATTATGAACGAAAGCAGATTAGCCAATCAAATTGCCGTATTCGCTGTAAACACACTGGAAATTAAATTATATTCAAATGTAAAAATGTGATAGTTCTTTTATATCCATAGGCAACTATCCGACTATAGATTTTACAAAGGGTTACACCTTAAAGCCAAGGTAATAGTATTATTGGCTTCGGCGACGTTGATGTTCCACCATTGGCAGTTTAATTGTGGAAATTATTAAACAGTAAATTTCATTTATATATATTCTCTAAACTGCTATAATATTTTTGCAAAGTAAACATTAGTAGTATAAGACGTATATTAACTGATTGTTTGATGACAGATTTGTGAAATCCTTGACCTCGACCGTCAAGCTCATTTGTTTCAATTCACCTTCTTTATCAAGGTTCCATTGTAAATAATGAAGACATGCTTAAACTCGTACATTTTCCTCACTACTGAATCAAAGGTATGTTCTGAACAACACGTACAGGACGTCAAAGTTTATTTAATGTGTATAATTAGAATAAATTCATTGTTTACTATTGACGCCTAATCCAGAAAATGTGATATTTATAAATTTGGTGAAAATTGTCGCTTGATAAATACCCCGCCTCAACTTTCTTGACCAAACAATGGGCTCTACGTCATCTCATTCAAACGTGTTCGTGAGGACTTCCAATCGACGTAGGCGTCATTTATTTCTTTAACCTGCATAAATTGTAGTGGAATGATTTTTAGGAATGACTCGCTGATAACACTGAAAATTCAGTTACGATGGTTACACGTTAACGAAAGCTAACACACGACTAAAGGCCAGCAAATGAATAAATCAATTAAATATATGGGCTTTATTTTTTATCAAGTATGTAGTAACCCGAATCTAAGATATTGACGGTAAATTGCGCCCTAACTTTTCCAGTTATATTCTTTTCCATAGAGTATTCTTTGAACAAAGTTAAATACAAGGACTCTTTGTGACATACATGTAGGATCATCATCTCTACTAGAATAATTTCTAGTGCAAGTGTTTAAGAACTTGACAAAGAAACACGTCCTGTCTTTCACATTTTCCGTAATACTGAAAAATGGCTGTGTCTTTTTTAGGCTGATTTTGTTGATTTAAGCTAAGTTAGAATCGTCACACCATCCAAAGATCTAACGCCTTGGTTTACGTTGATGTGTTTTAAAGCAGGCTACCAACATGTAAAGAGTAAATGAAGTCATCCTCTGAATTATTGTTATATTTCTCAGAAGCAAGGACTTTTAGGTTCAACTCGATCATCTCTAAAATATAGCTTTTACAACGAGTTACACCTTTAAGCAAATGTAATAGCATTGCTAGTTTTAGAAACTGTGATGTTTCATCATTGGACAGTTTCATTTATTAGATAATTACACAGTAAATGTCATCGGTAAATATTCCCAAAGCTTCTTTAACATTTTTGGCGATGAAAGCATTAGTTGGATAAACCGTGTCTTAAGACTTATCACTCGTGGGAGGATAGACTGATGATAGATGAGGGAAGTAAGACTTATCACTCGTGGGAGGATAGACTGATGATAGATGAGGGAAGTAAGACTTATCACTCGTGGGAGGATAGACTGATGATAGATGAGGGAAGTAAGCCTTATCACTCGTGGGAGGATAGACTGATGATAGATGAGGGAAGTAAGCCTTATCACTCGTGGGAGGATAGACTGATGATAGATGAGGGAAGTAAGCCTTATCACTCGTGGGAGGATAGACTGATGATAGATGAGGGAAGTAAGACTTATCACTCGTGGGAGGATAGACTGATGATAGATGAGGGAAGTAAGACTTATCACTCGTGGGAGGATAGACTGATGATAGATGAGGGAAGTAAGCCTTATCACTCGTGGGAGGATAGACTGATGATAGATGAGGGAAGTAAGCCTTATCACTCGTGGGAGGATAGACTGATGATAGATGAGGGAAGTAAGACTTATCACTCGTGGGAGGATAGACTGATGATAGATGAGGGAAGTAAGACTTATCACTCGTGGGAGGATAGACTGATGATAGATGAGGGAAGTCGATGACCCGTCACCTTCTTTTATCATATTAACTTGATAGAGCTTCTAGTGCGAAGAACCACGACATGGTAAACATCACATTTTACCAACATTATATGCTATTCCCAACAGCTGCTAAAATGTTCATTTTTCCCATTAAACAACATATTTTTGTGAAAACCTAGAATTCAGAAGCCTTTTAGTGCTTCTAGTCTCCAGAATGTACAGTAAAGTAGTGTTTTGAACCAACTTAGGATTAGAACGAATGAACGTTCCTCCCACTTATTTAAATTATGTTTATCTTCCAGGCACTATTTCGGTTCGCGCATACCACATACTGTTTAGATTTTCTTAATCAATCGCGTACACTGAGATTACCTTCGCAATCAGAATTTTAGAAAGAAAAAAAAAACAGTGTGGATTTCGGCAATTGATGGTACTGCGGGATACAGTTGGGATTTGAGTAGTTTATATTATATGTACATTTTTAGAAATATAACGAATTTCATTTGGGGTTTTCTCGTGTGAGATTTGTCGCATGATAAAAGCAACCCCTTATACTACCTTGACAAGGCATAATGTTCTACGCCTTATTGTTCAAATGGAGTTGTCAAGGCTTTGAATCGACGGAGGCGTTATTTATTTCTTTAATCTATACACATTGTGGGAATGAATTCCAGTAATAGTTCACAGATAAAGCTGGGAAAGGTTTCTCTTACGCGATAGCTACACGTCAACGAGGTCTATAAATACGACAGCAGGAAAGCCAATAGGCGAATTAAATATATCCTGCTTGTTACATATAGATCTGATTAGCCGATCTGCTGATCGCGATTAACGTTGGTAAATTAGTTTACCCCTTTCCAATTATCCTTTTTCCAGAAAGTATTCTGTTAACAGGGTTGAATACAAAGGTACGTTATGAAATCGGACCATTATCTCTACTGGAAACATTTCTGACAATTGGATACAAAACTTGGTATTTAAAGACAAATGTAGGCATTTCCAGAATTATCAACATGACAAATTTTCGGCTGAACTAAAGATACGTTTCAAGAATATATAAGTTACACGTCAACCAGTTCTAGAAATATGGCAACCGAAAATTCATTAGGTAAACCCAATTAAAATATATTCTTTTACATAGTCATCGGGTTGGCCGAGTCGTTTATCTCTGTTAACATCAGTAAATTGTGTTATCCCTTTCCCACTATCCTTTTCAAGAGAGCATTTTTGAAAAGGATTGAATAAAAGGACTCTTCTTTCGGGTCGTATACTCATCTGTTCTAGTATAATTTATGCTTAATTTTTCATTTTCTTTTAGAACTTGCAAGGTCACTTTTCTTTCATATTTTTCTTAATGCTTTTAAGCCGACCTTGTTTGTTTGAATGAAATACGAATTGTCTTTTGACTATAAATCTTACGCCTTGTATTTTCTTCGATGTATTCAAAATATATATTAGAACCAAAACAAATTAAAACCAAGGTGGTTTATTGAATATACAGCTTTGTGAAAAGAGAAAATTTTGCCATTTCTTGAATTATTGTTACAACTGCATGTATTATTTTACGGACCTTTTCGAATTATTTCGTTATAGTCCAGTCAATATAAGGCTAAAAATGACCGAACCCACCACAAATTGCAATATTAATCAACCAAATTTTTTTGTTCCTAAGACATCCCCACACAACATATTAAACATCTAATTTAATATAATTGGTGGAACAAAGTTTTTTAGGCATGAATCCTATGGGCGGTGAGTTTTCACAGTGTCCTCAATTATAATCAAGAAAGCGCTATCTCTGTCATTAAGTTGGCTATAATTTAATGTTTGAGGATTATTTTCTATGTTTTTTATGTCATTTTTCCAGATAAGACGGGTTTCAATAGGTTTGCTATACTTCTTATACCCTCAAATTGCGCATGTGAACTCCATTTTTGACTTTTCGTCATCCTACATGGCCTTTTCCCTCCTAAATTTTGTTTGAAATCAATTGAATCGTCACGGCTGGATTATTTTGTCTGTAAAAGCTTTTATTATATCATATAAAAGTATAATGTCATATCATTTGTACCGGGTGGCGTAGGCCTACAGGTAAGTTTTCTAGAAACCATAGAAATGGCCATGCGTGCTACATTCATTGTACACATATTTCAAGTCTAGCTGGGTTCGGCCTTGGTGGTTACCATATGAAGACAACTGGACAGGGAGAAGATAAAGGTAGTGAACGTGACAGAACTCAACAACCGAAACGATTAAATGATTGATTCAATGAGTTTTTTTTACTTCATTGAGTCATGAACGACACCTGCCCTTAACCAAACTGCAAAGGCTTATGAAACATTTGCGCATGGGCCGAGTCCATTTATCTCGATGAACTGAACAAACATTCTAGTTAATCCGCACAGCTTCATTACTAACACATATGCATCACAATGTCTGCACAGACCGAGGTGATGGTTGGTCTGACACGCTCATGGGTAGACTTGCCTACGTAAATGACCTTCATGCTGCCGACGCAGTTGCAATGGAAATTTTAGGTCAGGAAAAAGTATCCCTAAGTGCTTCCAAAATGAGGATAACTCAAACCTGGCAGGCCCAAAGCCTGTGCACGAGCTGCAGCTTTTACAAGAGTCATAGAAGAACTGCGAAACCAAGATGAAGAGCAGACTACAATTGCTGACCTCATAAATAGCATGAGAACTTATCTTGGAAGCGATGATCAACCCTACGGTTTCAGCCACATGAAGAACGAAATACTAAAACATTTTGGTTCCGAGGTCACCATCAGTGAAGTGGATGGCAAACAAAACGTAGTGACATTTCAAAGAAAAGCGTCATCTATACTGCACGACTTTTTCAAGCAACCCCTATCCATTGATGGTGATAAACAGCGAATTTTAAAAGCAGCTTGCGAACTTCTCAAAGAAGACATTAAGGCCATGGGACAAAGAAAAGATATGTACCCCACAAGCTTAGAGATGGCCTCGGTCACAGCAGCAATGTCATTTCTTCCAGAGTCAGTACAGATTTTTCTGCAAACCCTTTTTGTGGGAGCTGAGCGAGAGCTAAAGATTTGCTCGATTGGACAAGCCATTATACAAGCCACAAGACCAAGAGCACTTCTCATGCCACTCCAGCTTGGTCTTGGTGTTGAGATGCATCATCAGTTTGCATCGAAAGATCTTGTGGACGCTGGTTTTTTTTGTTCTTACCAGGAGGTTCAAAAGTATGAGAGAAGTGCTACTGTTACCATTGAACTGATATTACAGGTTTTACATCTGATCACTTTATACAGTATGTAGGTGACAATGTGGATCACAACATCCGAACAATAGATGGCCAAGGGACATGCATCACGCCGCACATTAAAAGAGCATCGCTGATACCACGCATAAAAGTGTCTGCTGAGGACCTCACTGATGTTGGTCAGATAAGTATCAAAACCGATCTCCAGAAAACTGATAATATTCGAGAGATGACCTACAAAGTGCCTGTTTCAGGCGACAGCCAAGTCTCAGATGAAGACACACTTTGGAAGGTTTTTCTGTCTTTGGGAAATACAACGCGACCAGGATGGTCCGGAATGATGAAACTGATAAACAACCAGGGCGATCATGCAGGAAAGGCATCTGTAAAGTTCATAGACATGGACCCAACGGATCTCAACTGTAGATACTCCACCCTACACTTCGTCAGTAACCACGCTAGACGATATGATGTAACTCCAGTCATCACCTTTGATCAGCCATTGTGGTGGAAGGCAACAGTTATCATAGAAAACGAGCCTCAAAATAGCCCCTTAAAGTCGTTTATCCTCAAACTAGGAGGCTTTGGGATCAATTGGATACATCATGTCAGGATCTGGTCTAGATGATCTGTTGCAGATGATATATGGTCCAAACACTGTACCAAAGCTCCTCAGCGGAAAAGCTTATGCCAGGGCAATTCGTGGACATTTCATTTTGGACGGGGCATTGAACACATTATTAACGCCACAGGTCTACAACATTCCTTTGCCCAACGCCCATGAAGAACTAGAATCTGATGAGAATCAATTTATCCAAAACCAAAGAGAGGTAGACAAACTCTTCCAAGACAGGCTAGATGGGGCGACAGAAGTTACAGGCCTTCAAGACGGATTGCCAGAAGACAGGGCTCTCCAGAACAGATCTTCAGAGGATACCCCTCTCCAAAGCCAGTTGGAGTCACCAGAAAACGAACTCGTCCAAGACCGCCAATCAGAAGAGACGCTCCTTCACAAACAACGGCCAGCGAAAGAGTGTCACGCCCGAAGACTAGGAGGGGACCGTGAAGTTGCACAAGATTCCACATTCATGGGCCCGATCACAGATTTACCAGATCAACTGGAAGCAGCAGCAAAGTTGTATGACTGTGTCATGGAGGGAGCTGCCAAAGGAACAGGGGCATTTGACTGTCTTCGATTGATTGTCGAGAAAATCCAGCAGGAAAAGTTACGTCTGGGCAGTGACCGTACGGCTCGAATGTGGCTCCAATACATGGACATGGTAGACTTAGTGCGCAGATTCTTACGGTTGGAACGAACTGGGAGCTACATCTCGACACATTGGCAGATATGATGCCTTTCATGGCTGCATCAGGGCACAACCTTTATGTCAAGTCTTTAAATATATATTTACAGAAAATGGAGAAACTTGAAGAGCAACATCCCCAAGTGTATGAAAGCTTCGTCAGTAGTGGTTTGCACGTGCTACGCAGGTCTGACGACTATTGGGCTGGGCTTTCTACAGATCTGGTCATAGAAGATGTCTGTAAAAAACATCTTTCTGAACTATCTGATGAACATCCTCAGTCACTATCTATCTTTCACTTGAATTCGCGCAGTTTTAACAAACATTTTCTCGAAATTAGTGCACTGCTTGGAAACATAGATTTAATTTTTCTGTCCTAGGTTTTATGGAAACATGGGCTGACTCAGCTACTTATAATCTTTTTACTATACCTGGCTATAAATCTTTTGCCAGTCACAGATCTGAGAGAAAAGGGGGTGGTTTGGTCTTGTATGTTCATCAATCTTTAGGGGAATGTATTATTCGTGATGATTTATCACCAACAAATAGTCATGGCTACGAGTCCTTATTCATTGAATGTTGTGTTCAGAAACAAACTTACATTATTGGCATTGTCTATAGACCCCCAGAGCCTTAAGACATTCAATAACAATTTTGCCAATATATTACAAAAAATATGTAATGAAAATAAAAAATGTGCCATTTTCGGTGACTTCAACATTGACTTGTTGAAGTCGTCTAAACACACTCAAACTAAACAATTTACCGATTTGGTGCATGCTCACTATATGTTTCCAAAAATCACTAAACCTACCAGAGTAACATCGCATACAGCTACTGTTATAGATAATATTTATCTGAACTTTCACGAAGATGACGTTTCTTCTGGAATTGTCGTGTCCGATATAACTGATCACTTTCCAATTTTTCATATCTGTAAATCTATTGGTAATAATTACAAAGTAATAGACAATTACTTTCGTAAGCGCAATGTTACTCGCGCTAATAAAGATAAATTTATTCACAGTATTTCAGAAGTTGATTGGCAGGGAGTCTTTAATGTTGAAGATGATGTTAACCATGCCTTTGACATATTTTCAGCACAATTTGGCACTATTTATGAAGATTGTTTCCCTTATGTTGATGTAGACTGTAAACAGAAGAGTTGTAAAATTAAAAAACCTTGGATAACTTCCGCCATATTATGCTCTATCCATGAGAAAAATAGATTGTACCGTCTTAAACTAAAAGCAAAATCTAGCCTAGCTTCTGACAGATACAAAGTGTATCGAAATAAATTAAATCATACTCTACGTATGGCTAAACACAACTTTTATGAATCTAAATTTACTAAATGTGATAGAGATATCAGAAAAACGTGGAAAATAATCAACGAACTTTTACAACGTAAAAAAACTGCAGCATTACCATCTGTTTTTACCGTAGATGGTATTGAAACCGTTGATCCATCTATCATTGCTAATGGGTTTAATCGTTATTTTACACAGATTGCGACAAGATTAGAACATGACTTGCCACTGCCTTCAAAAGAACCACGAGACTATATGCAAAATCCGAATGACAATGTATTTATACCGGAAGTGTGTTCACCATCTGAAGTGGCTAATATTATAACAAATTTAAAAAATACAGCTGCCGGTATTGATACCATACTCACCTCTCACATTAAACTAGTTTCGAACGCGATTGCCGATCCATTAAGTCATTTAGTTAATATTTCACTTAAATCCGGTTCTTTTCCCAATGACTTAAAAGCTGCCAAAGTAATTCCTCTATTTAAATCTGGCGACGCATCTTCGGTTTCAAATTACAGACCGATTTCGGTGTTACCTTCATTTAGAAAAATTTTTGAAAAAGTTATGATGTTGCGTGTAATACCCTTCCTCGAACATAACGATATTATTTCACATAATCAATTTGGATTTCGAGCCGGTCACTCGACAGCAACAGCTTTACTTGCGCTACAAGATAAAATAATACAAGCTAAAGAGTCCAAGCGTTTTAGTGCTATTGTGTTTTTGGACCTCTCAAAAGCGTTTGATACGGTCAATCATGACATACTATTAGACAAACTTTATTTTTATGGATTTAGGGGGTTTCTCATAAATGGTTCCAAAGTTACTTATCGAATCGTGTACAATGTACATTATCTAATGATAAACTCTCCGACTCTCTGCCAATCAACTGTGGTGTTCCTCAGGGGTCGATGCTAGGACCTTTATTGTTTTTGTTGTACATAAATGATCTGACACTGGTATCACATGCTCTAAGTACCATTCTTTTTGCGGATGACACGTGTCTCCATCTAAGCGATACCGATTTAGGCAATTTATTGCATGTTATGAAGCAGGAAATTCACTATGTATACCAATGGTTAATTACAAATAAACTTACTCTGAATTTGGATAAACCCAAATATATGGTCATAAATCCCAAGAAAACTATTAGATCTGTACATCCATTTATATTTACGTTGGATATATGCAATACACCCATAGAGAGAGTCCATTCAATCAAATTTCTTGGGGTTTTTGTTAATGACAATTGTAACTGGAAAACGCACATATATAGTATTGGCAGAAAAATCTCTAAAAACGTAGGCGTTATAAATCATTTTAAATATCTGCTAAATAAGAAGACGTTGTTTACTTTATACTATTGTTGAATTTTTCCGTACATTTCGTATTGTAATATTGTATGGTGCAATACGTATAAGAGTCATTTGCAACCACTCAATTTGATTCAAAAAGGGCAGTGCGAGTAATAACACTGTCAAAACGTTTAGAACATACCGCACCTTTATTTAAAAAATATTCCATTTTACCTCTAGCAGCCATTAACGATTTTCAAGTTCTAAGATTTGTCCATCTATTTGTTTATCATGTGCATATGCTACCTCATATATTTATGTACGTTTTCCAGAGGTCAAATACTGTCCATACTTATCTGACACGGCATTCCAGAATTAATCTTTACTTACCAATTTATAATTTCGACCTCTCTAGATTTGCCTTAAAGGTCAATGGACCCAAGATCTGGAACGACTTGCCTAATTCTTTAAAAGCTATATTATCTATCTCTCTATTCAAATCTAGAATGCATTCATATCTTGTGGATACTTACTGTATGGTGTAAAACATTAAGTTATGTCACTTGTTTGTGTATATACGTTTACCGCCATAAGTTAGATTTTAGTTATATATCCAATATTGGGATAGAACAAGCCCCTTGGGGTTTTACTCCCGCCGCTATCTGTAATCTGAATGGAATTTATCTGTACTGTTATTTGGTGAATACAAATAAACAATAAACAAAGAAAAAGCCCTTATGCGCAGTCTTAAAACAACTGGTGGATTAACAAGTGGTAGGGGGTTAACCGAAACACAGCGACTTGTGTGGGTCATGTCAAGCCCGGTAACCAGCGAAATAAAAACGGCAATGCAGGACTTTACACAAGTTAAGTACGAAACAAGCGAACAGCACAAAGACCTCTCTCGGACTCGGCAAAGAAGAGACTAGTCGGACACATCTGAGATTTTGGATGTGATAGGAGGTAGAAATCCATTTCAGGTTGGGGAAGAAAACTCCTAACTGAACATTATCACTGGTGTTTCAGCCCACAGTTCAGTAAATGTTGACAGGGTTAAAGAAATTGGAAGCCAGGTTTCAAAACACGTGGAAGGAAAGAATGTTACTGCTTTCACTTTCAAAAAGAAATGGCAGGCAACAACTATGGACATGAAATCAGTCAATGTTGACCCCCAGTTACTTTTTCAGAGACTTGTAATTGCAGGCACTCAAGCCGATCAGCTGGCCGATGCCTTCAAGTATGAACTTTGCGCATACCCCTCTGCAATTTTTGAATCGAGAGCAGCGATGCTTCAGGCAGACAAGCCCCAACTGGCTAAACCGATATGGGAGGCTGTGCCTGATACAGATGGATCAAACAAGCCTTGTCTTTTTGTCTTGGATGGAGGAGCTCTCCTTTAGAGAATCCCTTGGCAAACAGGAGAAACGTATGACATCATTATTGGCAAATACGTATCTTACATACGAAAGAAGTACGGAGAATCTGTCATCGTTGTATTTGACGGATATCAAGACAAGCCATCCACGAAAGATGGAGCTCACAGAAGAAGAAACGGTCGTGTCGGACGGTGTGTTAAATTCACCGGCAGTATGGTATTAAGGGTTAAGAAGGAAGAGTTTCTCTCCAATAGCAAAAACAAGCAAAGGCTTATAAATCTGTCTTCTTGGAGATACACTGTTGGCTGAGGGATAGCAGGTGCATCACGTAAAAGAAGACGCCGACTTACTAATTGTACAAACTGCTGTTGCTGCTTCTAAAGCTCGCACTACAGTTCTTGTGGGAGACGATACGGACCTCCTTGTGTTACTCTGTTATCATGCACAAGATGGAAAGCTTTACTTCATGCCTGAACCAAAGAAATCATCTGTTTCCAGTCGCAAGTACCTCAATATCAATCAAGTCAGAGAGACACTTGGGCGCACTGTGTGCGACAACATACTTTTTATCCATGCTTTTCTTGGATGTGATACTACTTCCAGAGTCTTCGGTGTGGGCAAGTCAGTGGCTCTTCGTTTAATGAAGGAAAAGGAATTTTTCAAGGAGCAGGCCGTGGTCTTCAAAAATCTAACGTCCACCAAGGAGGAAGTCGTCTTTGCAGGAGAGAGATCCATGCTGTGCATTCAGTGTCACAAAAAAGACATCGCCGAAAACCTTGATGACCTACGTTTTCAGAAATTTAAAACTCGGGTATCGCGTAGTAAAACGTCAATTCACCCTCGAAGCCTCCCACCAACGTCAGCTCCGACAAAATACCATAGTCTGCGGGTATACCATCAAGTACAGGAGTGGATGGGGAACTCACTGAACCCAGAATTGTGGGGATGGAAAATCTTAGATTCATGTTTGGTTCCAATCTCTACAGGCCAGGACCCAGCTTCCCAATGACTACTTGAACTAGTTAGATGTCAGTGTAAATCTGGTTGTGGCACGATGCAAATGCCGACGCCAAGGACTAGACTGCAGGGTGGCCTGTGCCAGTTGCCGAGGTGTGTGTATCAACACTACGACGACAGAAGAGGAGGAAGACAACTAAATTGTAAAAGTATAAACGTTTCTAAAATACAGCCACGGAATACATGAGGAAGGAGTGAATTGGTGGTGCTGGTGATCTAAGGATATCACCGTTAAGCATAAATGATCATAGCCTATACATTATATTTAGATTGCGTTTTATCTAAAATATCACTTAAATATTGTAAAACTGAGGCAGAAATTCAGGAAGTTCCACAAGGAGGCAATTTTGTGGAGGTGGGTGGGGGTGGCACCGATTATGATGTAGAAAATATTATTAAAACTTAAATATTACGCACTTATCTCAAATGTCCCTGCAAAAACACATGCCAATAAAAAATGGCCAAAATAACGCCTTCGTATGCAGAGTTAAATATATTTATGGCTATTCAGTTTTATACCAAATCTTCAAAAGGTCACTTTCTTAGACAAGCAAAAAAAAAACATCTTCCACCAATTATACAAAATTAGATTTTTGGGGAATCAATAGGTACTAAAAAGGAACAAAATAAACCATTGATTATTAATATTGCAATTTGTGGTGGGTCAAACCATATATTGACTGGACTATTACTGCGCATTTGGCTTTGTAGTTTACTATTATAGCTATAAACAGCTTTTGTCCCAAATGACTGGCCGAAATGACCATAGCTATAGTGTATACCTAGGTTGAAACCAGAGAAATGTGTCATTACTCCTGGATGTCTTTCGATTGTTTTTAGAAATAAAATATATCGACTTTCTATAATTATACACATTTAAGTTTATATGTAATAATGAGATTGTTCTTTTATTTCTATAGGCACGATTAGCCGATCTACTGATTGCGGTTAACGTTAGTAAATAGTGTTATCCCTTTTCGATTATCTTTTTTCCAGAAAGTATTCTGCAAACAGGGTTGAATACAAAGGCACGATGTAAAATATGACCATTATCTATACTAGAAACATTTCTGACAATTGATTGAAAATTATGGTCTGTAAAGACAAATGTTGGCATTTCCAGAATTATCAACATGAACAATTTTCGGCTTAACTAATTATGCGTTTCAAGGAGATATAAGATATAATAGCATTATTCTCTTCAAGAACGTCAAGACAATTATTCCGTAAGTTCAAATATTTTTGTGAAGATAAGAACAACGTTAAAGTGGAAACATTAGCTAAAATACAAACATATTTCAAATAGTTTATATGCTTTTCTATCACGAGCTTTTGATTATTTAATGTTTCCTTTAGCATAGGGATTTGCCATTAAAAACGCACGACCCAAAGAAAGTAAAATATTTTGAGAAATGTAAAGTGTAAAATATTATAAGTACTCTTAAATTGAAGAACAAGGCATTGGTCACAATGAGACAAAGAATTGACAATATGTGAAACCCTGGTGACTTTTATTCCTTTCAAACAAATCGTTGATACAGAAATTGAAGGTGTCATCATTAAATAATGGGTATGTCCACCTCAGGCATCAACGCAAGCAGTGCATCTACGACGCAAGGACCTGATGAGTGTGGCTATTCTGTGCTGTGGGATCCGGTCCCACTCTTCCTGCACTACCTGGATCAATTCGCGTCGGTTGCGTGGCCTGGGTTGACGTTGTGCAACGGCATTCTTAAGCTGATCCCACAAGTGCTCTATGGGCGATAGGTCGGGGGAGTAAGCTGGCCATTCCATGATGTTCACATTATTCTGTTGCAAGAACTCTTGTGTCAACCTTGCAGAGCGTGGGCTCTGATGATTTCGAGCCCATCGTAAACGGTTTTGGCGTGCGGCGGGTGTCAATATGGGCCCTCGGTAGGGGATGCGTGCATGCATCTGTATCTGTTGGAGACGGCGTCGGATGGTGCTGAGGCTTACCCTGGGCCTTCCAATTCCCACTGTCTCACGAGCAGTCTGTGTCGCGGTGCGAAATCGGTCATGTGTGTGCAATAAACCGATGTACCGATCCTGGCGGGCTGTAGTGACTCTTGGCTGACCAGGGCGTGGTCGGTCGGCAACATTGCCAGTTTCATGTTCCCTGATTCTGAGGCGACTAATTGTGGAGGGATGACACTGCATGCGACGTCCTACGGCGGCGCAACTGAGACCCGCCTCTAACATGCCAATGGCACGTTCCCTTTGTTGTGTCGTAAGTCGGGGCATGGTAACGTTTTCTGATTTTTTTTTCGTCTTTGTGCTGAGCTTCGTGTAAAGTGTTGAACCCACGACAAATGAGCCCTGAAAGCTGTTCTCAGTGACGGTGAAACACTCAATGGACGTTATTAGGAAATGTTGCGTAATGTTCACGACAGGCGCGTCGGGAACACCACAGGTTATCCAGTTATTGCAACTCAACTCGAACTAACAATAAACAACAAAACGTAAATGGCCAATAGCCTTACTGGGGTAGAAACATAAAATTCAACCGTGCGTTTTTAATGGCGCTAAGTATATATTCTGTGTAATGTAATTGAGTTGTGCCGATAGATAGTGAGATTCAACTACGACTAAACTAGAAATGAGCAGAAGAAGTTGGATATTTAAAGGAACATATTTTGTTTACAAACATAAAATATATTCCGATACCTGAGAATTGCATTTACAGCAAATCGACGTCATAGGTATCGTTATCGATAAATACATGTTTAATTATAACTTCTTTTAGAAAGAACCCCCCAAAAAGATTGCTTCAAATGTGAAGGGTATTGTCTGAGAAATGACAAATAATGTATTTTATCTAAATTGTTCGCTGTAAGTCCTAATTATTCTGGGACGGTTAGACGTTAATGTCGATAACCTCAGCCTTTAATCTCACATGTTTTTACTTTATCTTTCTTTATCACATTGGGGCCTCCGTGGCTCAGTAGGTAGAGCGTTGGACGCTCAATCCGAACAGACTTCCACCAATGGGTCGCGGTTCGAATCCCACTCAGTCTAACAAAAACATTCTGACTGGACAGTTCCCACCGGAAGGTCGTGGGTTTCCTTCAAGCATAGAGCCCGGTTTCCTCCCACAGTAAAACTGGCAACGCCGCCATATAAGTGAAATATTCTTGAGCGCGGCGTAAAACACCAAACAATCAATCAATCAATCTTTATCATATTAGCTTAAACAGCTCTCCAATCTCGATTTATTTCGAGCACCTATTTACAGTTAAAGTCGGTAAATTGTGTCATCCCGTTCAAAGTGTATACAAAACGAAAGACCTCGACTTGATGGAGGCGTTTCTTGTTTCATTTGCACACGTTTAACCGACTGAATCTCAAGAAGAGCTTATAGATAACCTGGATAAGGTTTCACTTACAATACCCGGCTAAAAATACGACAACAAGAACGAGCATAAAAGGCATCAATTTAAAGCATCTGTCTATTACATAACAATTGGGTTAGTCCGATTGCTGATCACATTTTGATTAAGACGCATTGCGAACACATGGCAATAGTTTCATCAATACGCGGAAACAAAATACACATCATGCATGTAACAGCGAGGGTTTGGTAGAACATCTACACATTATAACTGGTTGTTGTTGATCGATATTCCAAACAAATAAGTCACGGGTCGCTTATTTTTCATGTGGTCCGTTTATCACAACAGCGTGTTTTGTTTCTTTGAACAAGGTTGAATACAAGGACTCTTTGTGACATACATTTAGGATCATCATCTCTACTGGAATAATTTCTAGTGAAAGTGTTTAAGAACTTGACAAAGAAACATGTCCTGTCTTTCACATTTTCCTTAATACTGAAAAATGCCTGTGTCATTTTTAGGCTGATTTTGTTGATTTAAGCTTAGTTATAATCGTCACACCACCCAAAGATCAGTCTATGGTCTTCTTCCAAATATCCCAATTACCTCAATAGTGACATGCACGTATGATTACTTCACTTAAGGCCTGTTCCCACTGTGCGATTTGTCGTACCGACTTGTAGGATGCAAATAAAATGAATGCGTTTAATTGGTCGATACGATTTGTCAACCTATCAAATGCATCCATTTGTATCGCATGCTACAAGTCGGTACGACAAATCGCATAGTGAGAACGGGCCTTTATACAGCGTTGAAAAGCGGTTTAACTAGACGATCCCTTCGACAAACACACTGCAACCTTAAACTGACACAAACACCAAATATAAAAAAAAATGGTAAAGCAAAAGTGTAAAGGGAAGCTGGGGGTCTATTCTTATCTCCCATGAACCCACAAGGGGGACATTTTACTTGAATATTTTGAAATAGTATTACAATGAAGTGCATATTATATCGCCAACCAGCTGTTAATGGGAATATAAAAAAAAATCATTAGTAATAGTTATTCAAGCCGTTTTGCATGTAAAAGAGCATAAACGATCAGTTGAAGTGAAAGGTCTAATATTATGAAATATAATTGGGGACAGTTGACGTATAGTGCTAAAGCCCAGACCTACATAATCATTGACTGTAATTTATATACTTCCTGAATCGTCTGATAAAAGATCCGTTCACCTTACATCCTTCCTTGCAGATCAACATTGGCCGGAAAGAAATCAACCCTACCTGATGTATGTGTGAATTGGATTATTTTGTGTGAATTTCCTGATCGGGAATAATTTTACACTTGGCGACCGTACACACATCGCCATTAGAAATAAGTTCTGGATTCTTATTCAAAAATATTTGTTATTCATTTCTCCGCCAAAAATCCAGCATAAACTGGGCACCCAGACATGAACACGAGCTTATATTAATACAGAGGGCTCGGTGGTCCGGTGGGTTTGCGTGATCGTCCCTCAGTCCCACACAGACGTTCCACCGATGCGACGCTGGTTTAAATTATCATATACAAACCAAGTACAAATTTCTTTTTCACTCTGTCACCGACTGTTGAAAAGTTGCCAAATACTTTGCCAAAACCTGTGTTTTGTGTCATACTAAGACATACTCTGGCAGTTTATACTCACATGATATCAACTTTAAGCTATTTGATTCGGCTGTCATGATTGGACGCGCTTCAGCGTTAAGTTTGTAACCTGGCAAGTTTTAGTCCTCTATCATGACTGCTGTTTAAACAAGTAGCGAGGGCGTATTAGACTAGCTAGACTCGGTCAAATTAGCTTTTCCTTTTAACGCATTTAAAATCCCCCCCCCCCCCAAAAAAAAAAAAATGTTATAACAATGTAAACTTTTCCAAGAAAGCTACAAATAAATCGGTAAACATGGAACCCCAGAGGCTATTTCTTAACTCTCATCGGCCAATTAATTGATACGTGTTTACTATTTATACATTTTGTAAGACATTTGCCATCAACGTCTGGTGGTTAAAAACCTGCCTCTATCTGGTATTGACCAATTGCCAGTTCACTTTCAACCTCAACGGCATAAGTATTGCACTTCGAACATTTCATGGACGCGATAGTGGGTGGTATGTTAGCACGTCAGCCCAAATCAATCTTGTTTGTCGGTTCCAGCGTTAGATAGTCATGTGTATAGTTTATTATATTTCTGTGATATCCTTTGTCCTACATGCAGCTATTTTCTAATCCCAAATACATGCATAGACTAAAACATTTTCATGGACCAGGCGTGACGATATTGGAAAGTGTTTATCGTTTGTTTAGCCATTGTGGAGAGAAGTGAACAAACATACGATAGAAGTGAATATTTATCCAGCGAAAGGCCAAAGCCTTATCGTGATAAAATAATCGAGTAGTGATGGTATTCATAATTACTGCACAAAATATTTTTCTAGATTTATAAGTTACCTGTTCCAATAATTAAAGCATATTGTAAAACTTCGTTCTTTCTTCTTGAAATACAAAGTAAAACGTTTGTCATTAAACAAGAGATCAGTGAACTGATCTTAGCCCACCATAGAACACTATCAGAAAGTGAGGCTGCTTATAAACGGATCGCAAATTTGATATGTGAAATTTATTTCTTCAGTTGGTGGGTGGCTGGACAAGAACAAAGTTTCTTCGGTAGATAGTGGCTGTTATCTGAAAACTCAAAACCAACTTTCTTCAAGGAGGCCGCACATTAACGCTACTTACCGGAGCTATATGTAGGCCTACTTGCACACAGGCCAGTCAGTGATATCGCTTGTTTGAGTCCTGTACACAATTAAAATTTACAAAACCCAAAACGATTGTACATATGTTAACAAGATGCATTTAGTGTTTGTTTACAAATCAAAAGATAATGTATATCTGTCAAAAATAGCCCGTGAAAAGTGAAGAATGGGCGAGGTATCACTCGTCTGATGAGTAAAATTTAAACATGACGAAAGTCAGTTTAAAAATTAATGGCAAAAAATGTCCCGATTCGTTCAGAAATTAGTGAACTGTTATAAAAAAATCTTCATGCACGATTTAATATAAATACATGATTGAACAAAAACATTTCAGTTACTTTATTGGTAAATAACATTTACAATTGCGAAGTCAGTTGCTGTACATAGCTGCCTGAATGCAAATTCGATCGGCAAAATAGTGATTGTACGTTGTCGTGTATTTCATTTCATTTTGAAATATTTCTTCCTTTCAAACTCCGAAAAATACAATATGGATCTTCTTACGTGTCTTAGGGAACACTCTCCTTTAAAAATATTTATTATTGTTACATTTTTGGAAAGAATTTAGGCGTTTAGAATCCAAATTCGAGAAGGACATTTTACCGACTTCGAACAAGCCGTGGCGGCCGGCAACATGCATAGATACATGTAAACTTTTTCTTATTGTCGCCCTTGGAAATCTGAAAAGAGTCGATTTTGATACGTTTTAAAATGACCCGAGGATTGCAATTTCACTCTGAGGTTTAATAAAGCTCCGATAAATGCCTTTTTTCCACTACTATAGACTAGGAAATTCCAAAATAACGTCCTCAGTGCCAAAAATAGCTTATTTGTCTTTAACTGGGTCATGGTTTTAAAATGCCTGGTAGGGGCCCTGTGATTGACAGCGGGAACTCGCACTAGCGAACTAATTTTACCACCCGATTTTAGCACTTTTAAATCCTATATATTTAAATATCTCACTCTCTGTCAGTATATTGGAAACAAGGAAAATATATATTAAGATCTGAAGCTGTAAATATAAGGAATTCCACAAGCTTTTTTTGTCAAATTTAACATTTTCTTGTTATATACGTATGCTTGAAGTGTCCGTTCTAACTTGGACAAAGTTGGAAGTTATCAGTGAATTGCGCGCCCGTTAAAGTAAATTAAACCTCTTTAACCGTATTCGAAGATTGACAAAACAAAACACAAAGCAACCAACAGATGCAACATGTGATTTTATTTGTGCATTTTCAAAATCAGTTGAAGTTGTAAGAAAAAATAACCATACGGCGTCAGTGGGGTTTTAGCCGACTTCTGCTGTCGCCATACGATGTCTTCGGTAATGAAGCAGGCTAGCACTCTAACGCCAAATGGCGACAGCGGTACCGAATGTGTTAAATGAAAACATCAACGACGAAAAAAATACATGTTGCATAACTTGACCATATGAGGGAGCAACACAAAAAAATAATTCATCAAGATCCGCCTGGTAGTTTTGTTGAGTCCGCGATCACAAACTATGTAGATGGAAATCACAGAAAAAGCTACCGGCCGCCATTTTGAATATGCAAATGAGCAGCGACTGCATAACACGGCCATAGGGTTAACCTGCGTATAACATTTTACGAACATCCTTTCATTACTTTAGAACAGTGATAAAAAAAAGCAATGGCCAGTGGCCGCCATTTTGAATATGCAAATGAGCAAAAAAGTGCAGAGTGTGCAACGAGACCATAGGGCTAACATGCGTAAATTAGTTTACGATAATCCTCGCCTTTTTTTACTTTAGGAGAAAAGTGACAAAAAGAAGAAAAAAAAAATGGTCGCCCAGCGGCCATTTTAATATGCAAATGAGCAATAAAGTACATAGTGCGCAACGACGCCATAGGGTTAACCTGCGTACAAAGTTTTACGAAGATCCTCTTATTACTTTAGGAGAAAAGTGTTAAAAAGTAGAAAAACAAAATGGTCGCCTAGCGGCCATTTTGATATGCAAATGAGCTCAGAAAAATAGATGTACGATTGAGTAGCAGTTACCGTTTGAAAATGGCGACCATTCTACAATCCTGGAACTCCTAGTTCATTAGAGGATTGTTTACTACAATTACTGCTATGTATGGTGTTTAAATAATGTTTAGAAGGAATGTGATAAAAAAAATTAGGACGCATTCTACAGATTGTCACTCATAAAAAATAAAACAATGCAGCTATTATTGGCTTTGAAATAAATTGATTTAACTGGTTCTTTCAAGCAAAGTTACAGGATCATGTTTTAGTTTCTGCTCGCAGTGTGACGCGTGCAACTCACTAAGAGAATTGTTAGGTATTGTAACTTAGTCGTGTTTGGGTGTGATTATTGGGATTACTGGGTAGGAATACAAGCTTTGTCAAATGACAATTGTGTTTTTATATCACGCTGAGATAAACCTGGGAATTTACTCACATACCAACTTTAAGCTATATGATACGGTTGTCACGACTGGATGAGCTTCATCAAACAGTTTCTCTGACTATGTGCTTATCAAGAGATTTCGTCCAAATACAACATACGTTTTGTAAAGAGCATATCTCTGAAACATATTTGATATTAGTACATACGATCAAAGAATATTAATATTTGACCAACGATAATGTTGCTTCCGCCATCAGCGTTACCCTGCTTTGAAGTGAATGGGTTCTTGTTATTGGATTTAAACAAACACAAACCCTTCCTACTTAAGTTGTCCATTTGATCTTTCTGCGGCATTTAATAATTTGACGGATGCAAAACAAAGCCGTTGCACATGCATTCCTTCCATTAATGATTTGCTTGTAGACATTAAATTAACGCACATATCTCGGAGTTACTTCAGATGCATTGTTGTCAATAGTAATATAAATATATAGAAAGAAAAAAGTTAAGCACCCCCCCCCCCCTGGAAAATCTGCACCGATAGATAAAATCATTGGTGTAGGGAGATTGTTTGTAAACTGATGTTACAGAAACGACTGTGGTCATAAAAGGCAACATTCTGGAGATAAGAAATCGCCATTAATGGCAATAAGCTATGCAATTTAGTCAAGATATCGTTAGCCAAATCAAAAGTGTATTTTAACAAAATAAAAAGATGCTTGTAAGTATGCAACTTCAGAGTCCATCTGGCTTCACAGGGTGCACATATTGAAGTAAAAGTGCTTTCATGAGGTTTCATACTTACAAGCATCTTTTTATTTTACTTTTGATTTGGCTGACGATATCCTGAATAAATTGTATAGCTTATTGCCATTAATGGCGATTTCCTATAGCCAGACTGTTGCCCTTTATGATCGCAATCGTTTCTGCAACATCAGTTTGCCAACAATCCACCCACACCAAAGATTTTATCGGTCGGTGAAGGCTTTCCAGGGGGGTGCTTAACTTTTTCTTTGAGATTCGAATACATTGCTACGTATGATTTATCTGGGATTACACACATCAAAACAGTACCCCACCAAACTGTGTCAGGTGACATATATTATTTTTTTTAATAATGAACTTTGCCATTTTTTTTGTAGTCGTTTCAGAAGCCTAAAGTTAAAAAAAATGCTTCCGCGTGATTCACAGTAATTTGTAAGGCGAATCACCTCAGGCCATCATCAATCTCAATAACCCAATGGAACCGGTGACAAATTCGATCCAACTATAAGATTTGACATTTCAAATTTACTCTTGATCAACTTATTCATGCTAACTTCCTGGTAAGGTTCGATAAAGCTTCATTAATGTTCTACTCAGGGTTTGTTAGGTCGCTTTGTTAAACACTAGTTTATTTACGGGAGTGCTATCATATTGGATATTGTTATTGGTTGTAGCAAGAACAAGTCTAACATTACCTTGCTTTCTAACATAAACATTTTTCGTGAGTACTAAATGCATGAATATCAGTATTATGAAGTTTTCCAGAATTTTCGTTTCCTATTTTTTGTTTTTATGTCCGTGTGTCATCTACTGGTCTTGTTAGAAGAATTTGTCCACTGTACAGTTGGCTTGGTCAACTATTTTTCCATACTTTTCAACTACTATACATTATGACCGGCCGTCTGAGTGCCTTTCGTTGAATATTTTCTTTGGTGATATCTGGTTTGTCATTAGAGGTCACTAATGGTCAATAAGTTGTATTACTTTTCTTTTATGGCAAAAAAAGCGGGTTAGTCAGTTTTTGTTACCATCGCCAATCTATGACACGTAACATCGTTAGGATATATCTAGTGGCTGTTAATAGTAAAATGGAATAAATGGTTTTTATGCAACCATGAACAGAAATCAAAGAAAGTGAACAAAAATATCGTCCATAACCTGTACAAGCATAGGTATTTGATATTGTATTGATATTTCTGCAAAGTTATGTTATTTGGTAATTTAGTTGTCGCGATAGTGAGCAAAAGTTAAGCTACAAATGTCCTGAAAAGTTCAATATTTAAAGCAAAAATACTTTGCTTACCAGCCTAAAATAGATTTATACCCATTCCTGTTGAGTTATTTACAGCAACTCGAGGCTATATTTATACCGGTTATAAACATATGTTTATATCTTTTAGAAAATAGTCACAAACGTTTTGGAAACCACGTGGATATTGTCTCTAAAATGCAATTGGACGTATTTTATCTAAAATATTCACTTTGAATTTGTGTATATGACAAGGAACACTTGACGTCCTCAGTATTGGCGTTCAATCCATTTTTATCCCCCCGGCATATAAAGCTTATAAATAACTTGGTGGACTTGATGGATATCATTCGAGGATGTGCACTTCCTATTTTGGTTGCGCTTGTTCCATTATTTTGAGAGGAACTGATTTTTTAGAAACTTGGTGGAGTTGCTTGATATCATTCGAAGATGTGCACCTCCTATTTTGGTTGCGCTGGTTTTATTATTTTTAGGGTTACGGCCCTTTTCCGACAATGTAAAACGACATAGGCAATTGATGCTTGTCATCGGATCTCCTCCCACGGTTTCATCAATTTTTTTCGAAACCTGATGGACATGTTGGGTATCATGCGCTGGTTTCATTATTATTAGAGTTACTTCCCTTTTCCGACAGTGTAAGACGACATAGAAAATTAGTGCTTGTCATCACATCTCCTCCCACGCTTTTTATCTAATTTTCTCGAAACTTGGTGGACTTACTGAATATCATTCAATGTTGTGCACCTCCTATTTTGGTTGCGCTGGTTTCATTATGTTTAGAGTTACTGCCCTTTTCCGACAGTATAAGGCGACATCATCGCATCTCCTCCCACGTTTTTTATCGGATTTTCTCGAAACTTCATGGACTTGCTGTCCACCTCATATTCAAGGATGTCCACCTCATATTCTGGTTGCGCTGGTTTTATTATTTTAGGAGTTACTGCCCTTTTCCGACAGTATCGGAGGACATAGACAATATATGCTTGTAATCGCATCTCCTCCCATGGTTTTTATCAGATTTTGTTTTAATTTGGGGGACATGATAGACATCTATCAAGGATGTTCAGAGTTACTGCCCTTTTCCGACAGTATAAGACGACATAGACAATTACATAGAAAACTTGGTGGACATGATAGATATCATGCAAGGATGTGCACCTCCTATTTTGTTTGCGCTGGTTCAATTATTTTCAGAATTACCGCCCTTTTCCAACCGTAAAGGAAGACATAGACAATGGATTCTTGTCATCAAATCTCCTCCCACGGTTTTATCGGGTATTTTCGAAACTTGGTGGACATGCTAGATATCAACGCGAGGATTTGCACCTCTTATTTTGGTTGTGCTGGTTTCATTATTTCTAGAGTTATTGCCCTTTTCTGGCAATATTGGAAGACGTAGACAATGGGTGCTTGTTTCCGAGTGTTTCAGGGCACCGCATAAACCTGCTTAACCACATCCTCCTGCTTGGACTAAATTGTTACATTCTGGAATGTTGTGTCTGTTGTTTTTTTTTCTGGGTTCCACGTGATATTGGTTTCTCAATATATATATCCTCCTACACATTGCGTTGAATATTGTTATAACTTGTTGAGGATGATTGCTATCAAGTGAGGATGGGGATATCCTGTCTGTAAATAACTATTTTCTGTTCTTAGACTATTTCCATTTTACATAACATTGATTTATCTTATGCGGGGCCAGGGGGATACGGCATCTTCTGATGACTCTTGTTCTTACTTCTGAATTTTTCTTGAGAGTAATCAGGCTACATTCGCACATGTCTGTTGAAGACAACATTTTACATCCTTCTAGCTTGTTCCACAGATTGGTTATAACAAACAAAGGTTGTTATTAGTTTGGTATGTTTCGAATCCACCGACTCAATAACAAGGCATTCAGCCATCGCACAGTGAAAACGGGAGCCTGTTTCACAAAGCGGGGTAGATGTATTTTTTGCGTAACTTTCCTACTAACGTATCTCTACAGTATGGGTTGCTACGGCATTTACGTAAAAACTTACGCTACGCCGCTTTGTGAAACAGGGTCCGGGTCTTTAGAGCTCCGACTTTCAATGTTATAAACTTTATATTCAATTTATTCCTGTTGCCGTGCTTTAGACCCCTTTGGCGTGCAGCTATTCTAAGTGAAACCTCTCTCAGTGTTATCTGTGAACCGTTCTTGGAAATCATTCCTTCATCGTGTGTTGACCAAAGCAATAAATAACGGCTCAATCGATTCCTAGTCTCAAGTAACTCATTCGAATAGAATGACATAAAAATGGTTGCCTTCCCAAGTTAGTAAAAGAAAGATCTTTGTTTAGCCCAGATTTCATAACACAAATTGAGTCAATACTAAGATACACTGATTATAAATTCTACATGTTACGTAAACTACTAATATACTAATAGTGACGCTTGTCACAGAGCCTGTGTTGTATTGAAAGCAATTGTCGAGTCAAAAAGAGTCACATCTAATGTACAAACACTGTCCTGTTACATGTAGGTATGTATTATTCCTGCACACTAGAACCTCTATCATTTTGATACCATAAAAGAAGGTGACAGGAAACATATGAGTTTGAAGGCGGAGGTCATCGACTTCGTTCGTTGGTCATCTATCATCTCAGAGTAGTCTGGGTTTAATATACGTTTTATTCTGCTAAGATGTGTTCTCTGCGAAAGTATTATACTGGCTTAGAGAATAATCATCGATGACCTTTAACAGCAGGTAAAAGTATGTTGTGACAAAATATTAATGTCTTTAAAGTCAAAAGTATAGATAAGACAAGAATAGACCCACATCTTTTAAAAGGTGTATGATCGTATGAGTCAACTACTCAGTGAGCCCCTGTGTGGGTACCGGGATAAGGATTGGTCCTCGGTTCCCTGGCAAGCTTGACTGTATAAGGCGAGTGATTTGTGGAAAATTGAAAAAAAAAACAAACACTATTTTCAAGTATAGATCTGTTATGATTTTAAAACAATCTAAAGGAACTACTTATGTGAAATAGTTATTTTCCATCAGTTAAATTAAAATGTTATGTATATAAATTGTTGATTTCTATGATTTATTTAGATAATTGTGATATATCATGTTTTTTATACTCCAAAAATAATTTACACTTTTGTTTTTAGAAGTTTTTACTATTTTGTGTTTCTGTCAATTTTTTGTTTAAAATGTATTTTAGGTGCAAAAAGGTCCTAATTGTAAAACTTATTTCGCCGCCATGTAAATCGTATTATCTTTAGTGTCCTAATCAATCAATGTTTTTAAAATCTCTGAAGATATTAAAGCATATTTATAATTAAGATCTCTAAAGTAAACCTTAAAGATACATCGAACTTGACCAAAGTCTCTCTAGTATACATCTGTATGCTAAAAATGAAAGGGCTGAGTATAGCGTTCGCCCTCGGGCTGAAGCATTGTGGCTCTGCTTTAGCCATGTATGCTGACCCAGCAAGGAGGAACATTAAGTATGCCACATACATTACCTTCCTGACGTTTTATGGTCTGTGGCGGTTTATGTCAAAATTCAGATCTGGGTGGGTGAATTTGGAGGGAGGGGGGATCATATGGTCGGTTGGTACTTTTGCCGCCATATAACCTTAGCTGTTGAGTGCGACGTTAAGCCCTAATCAATCAATCAATCAATCAATCCAATCAATCAATCAACCTTTCATGTTCACAGGCACGCTTAGTATTTGACCTTATGGATCGCTGTGACCCACAAATATAGGTCGGCATTTCAGAAAATCGAACTTAACCGAGGTCTGTCTTATATATACCTATATAAAATTAGATGGTTCGGTGTTATATTTCGAACCTATGGCGTTCACAAGAAATCTGGACGGAGGTACGGACATACAGACATACGGAGCTCATTTCCGAGTCCCCCTGCAAAAAAAAAATAGAAGGTGCTCGTCATATTGCCCTTTTAGTGCACTTATATCGATTTATTAGTGTAAAAGTACCAATGACCAGTGGCTAGTTAGCTCTATGATAAAAGCGTTATTGGACCTAATTGATCAGCCAGGTATGAGCGTGGGTGGCTTTTAGCACGTCAACTCACATCATACCAATGTAATTGGTATCAGCGTATGGCAGTACAGGTACTTGCGTATTTTCTTGAATAAATATGGATGGGTAAATATCACCAGTATGATAAACCCGATTCTACCATAACGTTATATGTGGATCTCTGATTATCTCAACTACACACTAAAACACTTTCTTTCGTTAAGTTTTGAGAGCTTCTAAAACAATTCCGTTTGTCTATCCCGAAAAGCTACGAACAAACAGACGATAAAAGAAAATATTTATCCAACTAGATGACCAAATACATTTAGAGGTAGGTGAAATAAGAATAAAGGACCTGACAAATAAACCTGAGATAGACGCTTTCAAATTACCAGAGCCTTATGCAGGTAAATGTTAAATGACGAGCATTTCGATAAGGACATTAAACACCTCGTGCATCTTGTATATCTACATTTTGAAAACACTATCTCATTTCTGTTCCTCCTCAAAATAACCGCTAAGATAAATGTTTTTTAAGCCGAGTTATGCACAGTAGATGTCAGTTTCATTTCGGAACACGTCTTGGTTACGAGGAGCATTTGATGCGTCTGTTATGCTTGAAGCAAACGGATATTTGTCAGTCAACCAACACATTTAGATTGAGTCATCCAAAAGGGCTAACTTGTTAAAAAGATACCAAACGTTTGAGCCTCCGTGTGCATCATTCGTTAAACCCTGTGTGTTTATGATCATTTATCAAAGTCACGATGGAAACACAGATACAAATTGGCATCACTGATAGAACTAACAGAACTACCATTCGGCCAATCACCAGACGCCTTTCTCATCAGCAACTGCACACGCGCACGAGAAATCGGTCAACTGTGAAAGTCTGCCATTTAAACTTAGATTATTTCCAATCACTTCCATTTTAATTTGTTCAGAGAACTATCAAATCTGGTTTAAAAAAACGTAAACTACATTTTGCAATTAATAAAAATAAAAATGCGTGTCTTATATGTTACATGTGATTTTTTTAACCCTGCCGATTACGATCACTTCAAGGTAAGCTCAAATTCGTTTTTCCAGCTTAAATCTAGAGTAGCTGATACATTCGTTGCCACGGTAGCCTCTATAAAAAGTTTATCGGTAAGTTATATTTAACATGTTGATTGGTAATTAGATTAAGAGGTTTCTTTACCTAATTGGTAAGTGTTTCTTGCAATTTGAAACCTTAGGAGCTCAATTACCTAGTTGAAAGCAATTCTGTCAATGGCTTATCTGCTAATAATGTCGATTTATCTTGCTATTGTTTCGAAGCATATGGAATCAATGACATAAACGTCTAGAGTATATTTCATTCCTGTTGCCAGGCAAGACCAACTAAGGTTTGATCATTAATGGTTTTTGTGAGTCTGCTCGAAAGAAATCTTGTTTTATGTTTGAAAAGAACATATATAAAATATAAATTTCTAAAATAGGGGCAGTACACTGTGGATATGTTTCAATAAAATAGAAACAAACTAGAACTGTTCTGCAGGAACGAATAACCCAGAACATGCTTCTTCAAAACATTTCATGGATTTAGCATTAAAACAAAAGAAGTAATAGTTCACGTATCACATGTGTGAATTTTACCTGACAAAAGTTCTCAAAAGACAATAACTCTGGAAAAATTAACGCAACGGACTTTGAATGCTCAATTGGCACACAGCATTGGTAACATGTACAAAAATCCATTAACCTAGCATCAAAACTACAAAAAGTACTCCGAAAAAACTGTATTGAAATTCTGATTGAAAAATATACCCAAGGGCAGTAAACCTGAAAATCATCGCGAGACAAATTTCGACACAATTACCCAGCATGAGCAACATTTACACAGAATCCCATCTACCTGGCTTCAAAACTACAGAGGGGGTAGTCTGGAAAAGCTATGTCTAAATTTAGTCTGAAAAAAGTCTTCGAACTTATTGAGCAATGGCTCTGGAAATAATTGTGCGACAAATTTAAAATGCCCACCATGAGCAAAAATTGCACAAGGAACAGAATTAATAAGCAGTTACCTTTTAAATTCACAAGTTGGATCTCTCATCACCACTTTGTAAATATGTTGTAAAAATAGAAATTCAAATATCTAAATTCAGTCCGGACAATCCTATGTTTGAATTTCGTCTGAATACATACACACTTTGAATGCACAAACAGTACAGTTGCCCAACATGGACATTATCTGCACAAACTTTCTGTCTTCTGTTATTTTTGGAAATAATTTTTTCTGGGTATGGTTAGAGTTCTATTCAATGCAAAAATTGAGGAAAAAAAATACCGGTCTATAAATTCATTAACAGCTTTACAATTGATATTTTTTATGATTGAATTATGTTTTACGCTGCACTCAAGATTATTCCACGTATATGGCGGCGTTGCTAAATTAAGTGGGGAAGGAAAGCGGACTTTGCCCTGAGAAAACCCCCAACCTTTGGCAGGTAACTGGCAACTGTTCGACATACGATGATCGAGGGAAAATCCACTCAGAAATCTTTAATTTTTTATTTAGTGTTAGTGTGATTTGACTTCGCGTCTCATCGTTTGAAGTTCTGTGTGGGACGTAATGGCTAACACTCTAACCATCTGAGCCACAGAGGCCCCTTGTTTTTTATGATAGAATTACGTCAAATTGTTAAAGGCATAGAGTGTGGATAAAAACTTTCTGCGCTGAAAATATGTAAAATGATTGAAATTAGAAAGCCAAGTTTTTCGAGAAGTAACATCATCCTTTTTTTGTTCGAACTATTTGTTTAGTTCCCTAAAGCATTGGTCTTTTTTTTCAAACATATTTAATTTTCCCTGCATTGTTCTTGAATATCCGTTTGAATACCAGTTTACCACGTAGCGCATAGCGTGACGTAAGGACTTGTCGAAGAGAATTGTTAGATATTGTAGGAGTTTTTAAGTGTTCCTTTAGATTCGTGTTAACCGGGAACGCTGGCTTTGTCCAATGGTCAGATATCCTATATATTGTATTGGGATAAATCCAGAAAGGAGCTGGCAGATCCCCTTCGGATATACGATACTGATGTCACGACTCATTGTATCAAACAGCTCGTCAGATATGATAACGTTTGGCAACAGATTTCTCCCAGGCTCTACAGACCATACACAAAGCACAGTCCCTTTGTAAGCCAATTTGGTATCCAAGCAAGTGACCAAACATTGTCAATCTCCCAACGATAATGTTATTTCCGCTTTGGGATCAGACGTCCTTTGAGGGACAATTCTAAATATATTTTGTATCCGTATTGCTTTGATAAGTATTATCCAGAAGAAGAAATGATAAATTCCCCTCTGGGCGTGGTTATATTTCTGTATAATTTTCTTTAAATAACAGCTTTATAAATTATATTTTTTAATGAAACAATCAATGTTTGAAATCAAAGGCCGTGGATTTTGAACTAAGATTACTAAATTGCAAATTTATGTTAAAAAGAACGCATTAATGAAACCAAAGCTGCACTGATTTTCTATCAATTAGGTCATACTTTCGTTTTGTGTAGTTATAATTGACCTGAAGGAATTCATCCCTATTTCTCAAACTTATTTGTTGTATCCCTCCCTATTTTGTTCTTGAATATTTGACGCTTTTCATGTTCTAATAACAACGGAGTGCTAAGTAAACTATATTTATGATAAAATGAGATTCTAAACTGGAATTACACATAGATAACTTATCTGACTTTAATACCTATACACTTTGATTTATTTTATCTATTTATGGTAGAAACGGATGTAACGGATGGGAATGTAATAGTTGTCTTTCATATCCTTACAGAGTCGGGGCCAATCAGCACTCGTTGAACAAAAGTTCAAGGTGTATACAGCTGCCATGGCGTTATTACTCAGCTAGTTCAAGAGTGTAACCGCTCGAAGTTTTGATTAGCTGCGATAGGCTTTACTCGCATCCAATCAAAATGCGCTGTTTGATTTGCGGGTTGGAGTGTTGTAATCCGCCAAGGTAAAACACGGAATGGGACCATGCAGATTTTAACTTGGCTCGAGAAGTAGTTCGGACAATGGGCCTGGTTTCCTCCCCAACTAAACCTGGCAACGTCGCGGCTTAAAACACCAATAAATCAAACTTTGCTGAAATACAACGAATTTAAACGGAGAATGGTATTATATAAACGGATTTATTTTATTATCATCAAGACATATTTACCTATCGATATGTTTTTCCTCCACGAAGACTATACACACACACACACCTCTCTGCTATCCAATACAGGAACCAATTAAGATGCATACATGGTTATGGGCTATCTAGCGTTAAAACTAATTATATAGACGGAATGAATAAAACTTTAGTCCTTACAAGTCACCCACTATCATGTCTATGTCCTCGACTGTCACGCCCAATGAACTATGTACGTCAGTTACCACCGGAAGGTCGTGGGTTTCCTCCGGACATAGAACCCGGTTTCCTCCGACAATAAAACTGGCAACGCCACCATATAAGTAAAATAATGTTGAGCGCGGCGTAAAATACCAAAAATAACCAACTTGATACATTAAGAAAAAAACGAAAAGTTCATTCTAAATTTTGATGAGTATGTACGTTAGTTTTAGTCTTGTCTAAGTCAATGCGACAATATAAATTGTAGAGTGGCTTTTAGAAAAACGGAAAACTGTCCGGAAATAAAACATATGTGGTGAATGTATATAGCGGAGACTGTGGAAGTTTAGGTGCCGAAACAACAGTAAAATATAAGCAATTGCCCTTGTGACAACTCTCATAAATCGTTAAGACAAAAGTTTCGCCATATGTCCAACGACAAAAAACTGACTTTTGTCTACGAAGTGGCTTACGGTAGTTTCCAGAGCATGTAACACTGTTACTATACCTTTCGTTGACCCTCAAAGCCTTTTACTGTCGTGACAATCAGACTCTATAAAGCAAGTGCGAATGTTGGAAGCTCATGCTACTTTAAGCAACGTTTCATTGTTATTTGAAATTATCGTATCTTATCTTAGCTGTGGCTGATCATGATAAGAATTGATTTATTTCTTGATCATCTTGACAGATTCGTCTATCGACGTTTGTTCGACGTTATGTGTGCTATCCCACACTAAAACCAATTAAGACGTAATGAATAGAGCTGACGTGCTAACGAGCCACCCACTATCGTGGCTGTGTGTTCTGCTATAACGGTCACATTTATGTCTTTATAGATTACAGTCATTGCTAAAGAAATAAAAGCATATTTATTCCAATAGATCTCGATGGATCATACACTATTTTAAAGATTGAATGATATATGAGCTTTCGAGAAAAACTACTCTCATCATCAGAAATTACCGCAACGCGTGTGGCCCAGTCTCTGCTGTTTGTTTACTGAATGATATATAACAAGAACTTCTTGAAAGCTCAAGTCATATCATTACAAAATAGTAAATGTCATGCACCATATTTGTAATAACAATAATTGATTCCTCGTGCCCCAAGATGAACTCACTTGGTTCCTGCAACTTAATTGATTGTTAATTGTAAAATATCTATTTCTCTTGCTGTATTATAGAGAGCTATATAATCAATCACACGAACGTTTAGAACATGTGCTATGGTTCCTTAACTGTTTGTAAAATAACTTTCGACTTTTGTTTAAAAAGGTTAATCTAATATTTCAAAATTTGATTTTTCTTTTTGACTTATATGACCAAAGAAAGAAGAAGAAAAAATCCGCCAAAAACTCCCCCTCTTGACGTTTTTGTAGAATTTCTTGGAAGATAACAGCATATTTTTATAGCATAGAATTACAATGTGATTTAAGGGAGAAAAGTAAGCAATTATTTTGAGCAGGTGTCTTGTGTGAGAAATGCGACTAAATCGGGACATTGGAAGAACGGAAACTGGTCTCAATATAAATCCGGACGGCAAAGGTCAACATTTAGACATACATTTTATGGATTCAGATGAGACAGGCAATTATCAGTCGTACTTAAGCCATCTATCGATTGACAACTCCCGTAAAATAGGATTTTAGACAGGCAGAAATGTACACCTGAGGTTGGTTGTTCTACCGTTTAATGGAAAGTAAAATAAAGGTACTTTGTATGCAGCATTAGAATACCGTTGTGACATAAAGCGACTTACACCAGAGTATCGTTGGAAGCGTTTTTTGGGCGACCCATGGGATAATTGTATCTGTTTTTTACCCATGGGTTTTACATTATTGATTTCCATCAATGCTTGACCAACGGACCGCTGGATAGGGAGTTTTATTTGGGGATTACATTGTCTGCTTTATTGTGATAAAAAGAGTCGACTCTACGGTAAGACCCTTTGTGGCTATGAGTGTGGTCCATTCTCTGCTGTTTATTTACTGACTGTTAGGCAGAAAACATTAACAACAGAGAATTCCCTAAATACACACTGTAGTTGCTTAAATGTACAATTTTGGCCGAAAGTCGACTTATAGACTTCCATCCGATATTAAGAACTTAATTGTGTGATCTATAAAGGAAATGCATAATTGTATCTGCTATATTTATCATATTACACGCTCGAGGTCGTTTTCGTTTATTGTTTGATTTAATATTTCACTTATATGGCGGTGTTGTCAGGTTTAGGGGGAGGAACCAGAGTCTTTGACCGGAGGAAATCCCAGCTTTCCGCGAGCAACTATTCAACAGATTGTTTGGAAAGGACCATGAACTTGTCATCGTGCTGCAACAGAAACGTGTACATGTAATAGGGTCTTCAAAAGAATAAATTAATGCGAAGTATGATATTTGACAAAATGTCAGTTAACATACGGAATTACACACTTGTAAAATCATACACTTTTTAGATGAAATAGTATGGTATTGATTAGTATGGTATTGGGAACAAGCCGACTGTTCGAGATATAGAAATCTATTATATGATCGTCGACTGTATATTCTTCCTGGAGGTCCGCTGACAGTCTCAAGTAGAGTTGACGAAGGCGTTTGCCCGTCTTTAATATGCTATATTTTATTGTAAACATATTGCACACAGAGCATAGTATTGGATTATAAGTTTTTGTAAATTTTTGTAAGAAACTTTGCGGTTTATTGGTCAGTTCCTTTATTGATATTTCCCCTATCTCTAAATGCACTTTGTCTTCAAGTTGGATAAATATTTTCTTTTATCGTCTGTTTGTTCGTGGCTCTTCGGGACAGACAAACGGAATTGTTTTTAGTAGCTCTCAAAACTTAACGAAAGAAAGTGTTTTAGTGTGTAGTTGAGATTATCAGAGATCTACAGATAACGTTATGGTAGAATCGGGTTTATCATACTGGTGATATTTACCCATCCATATTTATTCAAGAAAAATACGCACGTACCTGTGCTACCATACACTGATACCAATTACATTGGTATGATGTGAGTTGACGTGCTAAAAGCCACCCACGCTCATACCTGGCTGATCAATTAGGTCCAATAACGCTTTCATCATAGAGCTAACTAGCCACTGGTCATTTGTACTTTTACACGAATAAATCGATATATGTGCACTAAAAGACCGATATGACGAGCATGGAAATGCGCTCGGTATGTCCGTTCAGATGTCTTGTGAACGCGATAGGTTCGAAACCATATCACCGAGCCTTCTATTTCTTATATATGCATACAAATGTATATTAGACAATTGTCATATTAGAAAAAAATCTTTTTTTTCAGGCATGTGAATGTGTATTGGAAGGTCACAGATATGTTTATTAGTTTTTTTAACCTAAGTTTTTGTTATAGCCATTTCCGTCGACTCAACATGAAGGAAGATGCCAAGTACATTAGGCTTGCTGCCGTTATATGGTCTGTGGAGCCCAATGTTTGTTATGTCATGAACAAACTAAGCTTGTTCAAACCTGCGGTTTTAAAACTTTCCACGCTATCAATATATATTTATAGATGTCAACGTATTAAATTTCAAATGTTTGTATGCATACTCAGATAAGCGCAAACTTCTGCATCTTCAACCTTCAAAATGCTATTGACTTATCTTATTATAGTTACTATTTTGATAAATATCAATTAACCTAGTTGATTTTAAAGAGCGCAAACGTTTAACGATATAACCCTATAAGATGATGACCAATGTGTCGAAAGCATATGGATATACAGGCGCTGGAGAAAATCAGGAGAAAAAATATATATAGAAAAAATTAATGTACTATATCAGTACGCTCCCTGCCGGTCGGCTTTGACACGCCTCGGACACACTCTGAAACTTCGGGGATTTATGTGGGGTTTCCGGGCTAAGTAAAATATATAAACAAATATCTTTCTAAATGATATTAGAATTCAATAAATTTATAGTTATTTTTATTTTATTTTTTCGTCTGCAGTGAAACATTTTGATATTTACTTGCGACGCCATATTTGTTCAGCCCAAAAATACGGTGATTTACCGTATAAAAAGCGCAGACTGCCCGAGGCGTATCAAAGCCGACCGGTAGCGAGCGAAGATAGCCGAAGTGTGTTCCGAGTGGCCTCGGACAGTCTGCGCTTTTTATACCGTAAATCACCGTATTTTTGGGCTGAATAAAAATGGCGTCGAAGGTAAATATAAAAATGTTTTACTACAGACGAAAAAATAAAATACAAATGATTATAAATTTATTAAATGCTAATATCGTTTAGAAAGATATTTGTTTATATATTTTATTTAGTCCGGTAAACCACATGTTGTGGACAGACGCAGTTTCGGTACATATAAAGAATCCTCCAATGCCTCAATTATATAACTGATCGAGGCTGGAAGTTAAAGTGGCATGAGCTGCCAAAATGTTGATATTTTGATGTTAAAACAGAATGTTGAAATTATTGGCTATTTTTCTAATGACGTATGATTCAGAAGCTTTTTAGTGCTTCTAGTCTCGAGAATTAATGACAAAGTATTGTTTTGAATCAACTTTGGCTTAGAATGAATGAATGGTCGTCCCGGTTATTTAAATTTTGTTTACTTTTCGGACACTATTTCGGTTCCTATAGGTCACATACTGTATGGATTTTCTTCATTCCAATGCCAATCATTTAGTTTTACGATGGCCAACAAAGCCTGTTACTGTCGTGACGATCAGAAATTATGAAAAAGTGTGAATTTCGGCAGCTCATGCCACTTTAACAAACCAAGTGTTTCGGTCCCTTACATTATCACACAGACTCTTTTGTAGGGTCCTTAATATGATATGGAAATTGTACGTTTCACGGCTACCTTTTTGGTCGCCACACTCAAAATGACCTGTAGTCTTTCAGAAGGTATTTCACGTACGTAGATCCCCGAAGTTTCAGAGTGTAACGGATTATGTGATTGTTTAGATTTACATTATAAATTATGTTAGTCCTGATGATAAGAATCAATGATCTACAATTGATAATACAGCCCATCCTGAATGACACTCCCCTAAACGACTCTGGGAATGTCCAATACCATATCAAAGGCAGTACCAATGGGATTAACAAACCATTAATAATTCAGATACTAATTATCAATGTATTTTAATCATACTAATGAAAAATGTTGTAATGTGTACCTCTAAGCATCACTTTTAATGCATATCAGTCTTTTTAAATCAGACATCAATTTCGGATTAAGCCAAACTAATTGATTCAAATAGCGTTTTATGAATCAGAGTTTTCTAAGGTATGACAGGGATAAAGCCAATAGAATTAAACATCAGTTGTTTACGCTCGACTATACGATGCCTCAGACAGTCTGCACTTTTTATACTGTGTTGGGCTGAATACAAATGCAATCAAGAACATGCTTCATTAAAGAAATTACTACTTGAAATTGGGAAAACAAAAATAATCATAAATTATTTAAATACTTTCATTTCAGAAATAATCGATGGATCCTCAACTGAAAGACAAAAAAATGAAATGCCCATTTGTTTTGGCCACACAGAATAACAAAGAGTGAGTTGGGGATAGTTTGTGTCATGGGGCATGATGGTCAAGGTATCAGAGAGACCAGGCATTATTGCAGAACAATTGAAGAGCGCCTCAAGGGTAATAGCCGGGTGGTTTTTGTATCTCTAGACGGAGAATTAATCCATTATTTCAATTAACACGTTCACAATAACGTTTTTGAAGACTGAATGTTATCGTTTTAGTTCTGTTTTCCATTGAAAATGAAAATGTACACCTTTACGTGGATCATCCAGGACGGTCTAAGTAAATTCCAAAGAGGGCATGGTTGATAATGGTTGATAATAAATTTCCGGTTCGAATACCTACCATTTCACAGACCTCGGTATAATTAGGGTGGTTATCGAGACAGCGAAGAAGCCAAGTTTAATATTTTCTCTTTTCACTATTAAGTGGATGTTTTAAACCGACCCGGGTATTTATCAAACCTCTGTATGAAAAAAATCTGTTCAGATGAGGTAGAGATTCTGACTTGAGATACATGTACATTGCAACAACAGCCCAACGCAAACAGAATATTTAGACACCAAGAGATACTTTAATCTTTAATTCATTATGATAGGCCATGGAATAGAGTGATTGTTTTAGTAGCTAAATAATCAAAACATTGTCCATATCTAGTTCTGAGTTTGTAGAAATGATTAGAATATTTTTTTTAGTTCAGAAGGTACGTATTTTCTATAGTTAAACAGATATTTTTATTACTAGAATTTTATGTTAGGGACGATTTCTTGAGTAACTACATAGAACACGAGCTATGTCGTTTAATATGTGCCGACAATGATTCATACATCTCAAGTTACTATGCTAATTGTCTGTCTACTAATAATACCAATTATTCTCGCTATGGTATCGATAAATATAAAACTAACCACCTGATCGTAAAGTGCATATTTGTGCGAATTAATTTGACTTCTGGGAGCAGCTTAAAGTAAGAAATAATATTTTCGTTCTGGGTCATTGTCGTTGGATTTAGGCTACAGTGTATATAATGTTGAGGAGTTTTATTTTTGAACGAGGGGCGCCATCCCAGCGTTCCAAAAATTGTGAAACTTGTTCACACTATCTAATTAAGATATATATAATTATATCTATCATTGATACATCGTCTTGATTTGGGAGAAGGGCTTTTATTTTGTCGAAATATCACACGTAGCATTTAGCGAAGTTGGGTTCTTGTCAAAAGCCTATGATAGATCGTCAACTGTGGGATGTGAATGTCGGCTACGGAAGATTTACTGTTTCTTTAAAACAATATCAATACTACCGAAATAACTTCTGTGTCTATTTTTATCGAGCTTACTGAAATTCTGAACTAAGCATCACTACTGACCTGCTTCTAACACAAACAGATATCAAATCATCCGTTTTTTTTAGTTTTGGGTTTTGCCACGAAAAGTCTTGGGTTGTTTTTTACTAAGTATTTTTATAATAGATTAAACTGTACTTCGATTATCGAGAGATATTCAACATTGAAAGCTCATTCAAACACTTCTTAAAAGAAAACATAAACTATATTTTATGGAATGATTAGAGTCATGGATAAAAACAATCATTCAAAGTCTAAGTTTCCATCTGTCGTGTCACTGAAAAGACCTTGTCAAACTCGGCAAACAATTCTCATAAACATGTACATAACAATAACGCGTTGCACCCCAAATGAAAACCATTGGTACATTACAACATTTAAAGTGGCATGAACTGCCAAAATGTTGATATTTTGACGTTAAAACAGAATGTTGAAATTATTGGCTATTTTTATCAAGACGTATAATTCAGAATCTTTCTAGTGCTTCTAATCTCGAAAATGTAAAGTATTGTTTTGAACTAACTTTGGCTTAAATTTTGTTTACTTTTCGAACACGTTTTCGGTTCTTACAGGCCACATACTGTACGGATTCTTCTCATTCCAAAGCCATTCATTTATTTTTTCGAGGGCCCTGAAAGCCTTTTACTGTCGTGACGATCAAACATTATGAAAAGGTGTGAATTTTGGCAGCTCATGCCACTTTAAACAATTGTAAACTACTTTTGTAGGTACTTATTGTAACAGGATCTTGGTTTAAATCCGTTATATTTTCACGATATTACTGGGGCTGGCTACATCCAGGAAGTGCTCGATCAAATCCTCTTCCCGTTGGGGATCAATCTGAAAATGTTCAGTAACTGTCGGAAACAGTTTAGCTTGATGTTCATAATATGCTGTACATACCAACAGTATTCTTTTGGGGAATTCTGTCCTTTGTTCTGCATATTATTAGGTTTACTGCACATCTCGGGTGACTGGATGGATTTGACTAGAACTTTGAGATGGCAAATTGTTTCACTTGGGCAAGTTAGTAAACAGCGATTTAGCGTTGGTGAATAAATAAATGATATGATTGTAAACCAGGAATGAGTGTAATCCACCACTGAAGCAACGCGGTTCGGACCGACCTTTGCTCGTCCGGGCATAACTTAAATATGTTTATCACACCGCAACTTAGACATTTTACTAATAATTCGGCATTAATAGTGTGATCCATGTCCAATTTCGGTGGTTTGTCCATCGCTTCCTTCACAAATGTCTGAAAGGCTATACGGCGACGAGTAGGTCTATAAGTATGGTCTTCAACTGTAAGTGCCAATGTTCAATGAAAATCTATAACGCATCACAGCTATACGTTTATGATTGATTGATTGATTGTTTGGTGTTTTACGCCGCGCTCAAGATTATTCCACTTATATGGCGGCGTTGCCAGTTTTATTGTGGGAGGAAACCGGGCTCAATGCCCGGAGGAAACCCAAGACCGTACGTTGGTAACTGGCAACCATCCCACATAGGTCGTTTGAGTGAAAACCTAGTCAGAATTTTTTTTTTTTAACTGAGTGGGATTCGAATAAAAATATATACCGCATCACAGCTATGCGTTTAATGCAAGATCTTTTTAACTTAGATGATAATGAGCGGCAAGTTGAAATGGCCATTGCTCTCATGACTTCTATATAAATAAATATGTACAATAGTACCATATAATTTAATTTAGAGAAATTAGGACTTTTAGATGTCTGCCTCTAAAAACCATCTAATGGGATTTTTTGAGTCAATATTATGTACCCAAATAACGACATCAAAATCCATTGAACAGGTGTTACCTGAACAGGTGTTCATTGCGAAGTAGTAATTCGTGGAACGAAATAGTAATTCGTGGAACGAAATAGTAATTCGTGGAACGAAATAGTAATTCGTGGAACGAAATAGTAATTCGTGGAACGAAATAGTAATTCGTGGAACGAAATAGTAATTCTTCGAACGAAATAGTAATTAGTGGAACGAAATCTTTTTAGAGCTTTTTTTTTTTTTTTTTGCATGTCCCCTCTACGGTTTCGTAGTCTACAGACTGTACTGATAACTCTCATTTCAATTCCAGACATATATATCTAAATTGTTTATATCTAGATAGGTTGAGTTATCGACCAAACAATCATTTATCGAATCAGTAAATGACATTGTTTTAGAATAGATGTCGAATTAATTGATGCAAATAAAGCAATTTTCCACCCATTATATTACAATAGAAACAGGTTGGTAGAAAACTATTTCAGGAATCAACGATATTTTACATCTTGCAACAGTGGGCTTTGGATACTATTTATGCTTTCCGTAGCAGTACAATTCGTCGTGCATAGAACTACATGTATATACAAAGAAAAAAGTTAAGCACCCCCCCCCCCCCCTAGAAACTCTGCACCGACCGATAAAATCATTGATGTTGGTTGGCAAACTGATGTTGCAGAAAAGATTGTGATCATAAAGGGCAACATTCTGGCGATTAGAAATCACCATTAATGGCAATAAGGTAAACAATTTATTCAGGATATCATTAGCCAAATCAAAAGTGCATATTAACAAAATAAAAAGATGCTTGTAAGTATGAAATTTCAGAGTCCATCTGGCTTCACAGGGCGAACATATTGAAGTAAAAATGTCACTTTGAATGTTTAGAACACATCCCTAGAGCAGGGGACCATTTTGTTCTAAAACCCAAACCAAATATTAATAAAAAGCATTCTAAGCATAGGATTAGTTAATTGTTCGTCATATTTATCAAAACGAACAAATGGGAGCTAAACTTATGTTGGAGACTTATGATAAGGTCGTTTTTATGAGCAACAGAAACTGGAAAGTTTACTCATAAATTCCGGTTGCTCTATTTCTTTGTTTATGGTAAACATGTTCGCTTCGTATGGGTAACTATCTTTCCTAATATGTTTTACTTTAAGGTCGATCATTTATTTTTCAAGACACTCCAAATGCTGAATTTCTCTTGTATGTTTGAAAAGGGTCCGGCACTTTAAAATGGAAAGAGCTGCTAAATATAAACAAAAACTGTTGAAACAAAATTAGCTAATTGTTTGCCCCTTTATAAAAGTACATGTACACAAAAGAGCTCTCCGTTAATACAATTCTTGAAGATTTGCAATGTACGTTGGAGTAATTTTAAAAGCAATAAAATCTACTCAAACATCCCGGCTATTTGAATTTTTTAAGGTATAAGCACATATTTTTTGCTCATATGGTTTACTGGCTATATGTTTAATTAATGTGGCATGATGTGCCAAAATGTTGATATTTTGACGTAAAAATAGAATGTTGAAATTGTCGGCTATTTTTCTCAAGACGTATAATTCAGAAGCTTTTTAGAGCTTCCAATCTCGAGAATGTACGATAAAGTATTGCTTTGATCTAACTTTGGCTTAGAATGAATGAATGGTCGTCTCGGTTATTTAAATTTTGTTTACTTTTCGAACACTATTCCGGTTTGTATTGGCCATAAACTGTATGGATTTTCCTCATTCCAACGCTAATCATCTAGTTTTTCGATGGCCTTCAAAGCCTCTTACTGTCGTGACGATCATCAATTATGAAAAAAGTGTGAATTTTGGCAGCTCATGCCACTTTAAACGTAACTGGTTTAATGTTTTAAGGTATTTTAAACGTTCAACTTCAAATTGAATTTATGAAAAAAAACCTATTGTTGAAGCGCATACAGTTTTAAGGAACATACCTTTGTTATTTCAATAAGACAATCTAATTTTTATACCAGCGTACTGGGTACTCTTTTTACGATTTGTAAGTTATGCCATGTTTGAAAGGATATCTTTTATACTGTTAACCTTTTTCTACCAATAATGAAAAGAAACAAATAACCAAGATTGTATAGTGATAGATGCAGTCTTTAAGCTTATTTCAATCTTACTCCTGTAGAGCTCTGGGTGATTTTCTTAATTTCAATATCCTTGGTTATTTCTCCTTAAGCCATTGCAAAAACCTTTGTCTGGAGTTCAGTTTGCTATTGGACACTTTACCAGAATGATCCTGATTCACAACATCTATCAGGCTGTAAAGACATTTCATAGTTCTATATTGAATTATCATATAAATCAAGTTACCACCGAGATGATTTATACATATGGAATCTACTGTGGCCGTATGTAAGACTTAGTTCATGGATGAGTGAACGTGATGTCGGGACTTGCAAGACCCATTAGTGTTACTTGACAATAATGAAGGCAAACTAACGCTTATAAAAGCTGTGGCACGAGTCTCTGGTTTTCGGCGAAGGACGATGTCCATTGATTATACATACGTCAGCAGAAATTCAAAAGAGGTTTGGGGTGATATGTGGAATCTGTTTCCTCAAGTTCCTCGGTACTTCCATGACGTTCTTGATGGATAAAGATGCGGTTTTTGTTTTCAGATCAACAATCGGTAACCTTTTGTGAGTATGACATGAATTAACGACAAGAGTATTATCATATTATTTCTGTACGTGGATTTAACCAAATGGGTGGCAGGTGAAAGTGAAGTAACTTTGTCTGATTAAGACATATCTAATAGCTGAACGATTAAGACTGTCACGTATTTTGGGACTTATCAGAAAGAGTTGTCACGTAGTTGGCGATTTACCAAAAAGAGTGGAATTGCGAAATGAAAAAGGTAACTGTATTTTGGCCACACGAAACACCACATTTATATTACAATGGCACAGCAGATAACAAAATCCAAGGGAAATTTCTCAATAATAAAACTAGAAAAAAATCTGTTAATGCTTACTTGCATAAAATGCAAAGAACATCTACCTATGCATGCTTCTCGTCTAACAACAACTATTTCTATCCATTGATGATTAATTAACCGGTACATACTGGTACAGGTATGGTTTTACTAAACGTGAATCATAAGACATGCAAGACAACTAGTAGGCAAATGAAAATCACATTTCTCTACCTGTAAGAAATGAAATTAAGATCTTATACGACTGTGACATAAACAATTTTGTGAAACTTGAATTTGAATCTACAAATATATTTTGAGTTATTATTCAGAAAAAAATATTCAGCTTGGAATGGGCAATAGCATTTGATTATGCAACATTGAATTGTAATGTTCAGGTTAATATACAATAGGAGAAAAATCCCGGACAATAATGAAACCATTTCTCGTGTGTTGACTTCTTTATTATCTATCTTCAATTTGAATAAAAGTAAAGTTTCATCAGAAATTCGGTGTAGTATTGTCAAAACTAAGTGTTTTCAAAAGCTCCATAAATATTTTTGTCAATGTGGTTAGAGATTGTGTCAAAAGTTGGGTCTAAGTTTTCATTGAGGTACCACGTGGTGCATTGATCAGCTTGTATAGTTTTTTTTATCCACAAGACGCAATTCCGTGGAAAGGGCATGTCTCAGTTCATTACACTTGTTATATGAAGATACTTATCACAGAAGTGGTCTGGATAATAAGAAATAACAGCCTATCAAGAGTTCGTGTGTTTCTATATCGTGTGATAATCCCTACCAAACTGGGTTGGACCAAGCTTAATCACGCATAAGGAAACTCGTACAATAAACGTTCTGGGAGAACCATTAGCGATACGATACATTTCAATATAAAAATAAACCCATGTGTACATAAGCCATGTCGACAGTATTTCATCTTGGCCATTAAAACTGTTGTGAAGCGATATCAAAATGATGTGCAAAATTAGATTAAGTAGTCCAGGGTTCAGTAACTGTTGTGAAGCTAATTATATTGTTGAGGGACGCACTTTCGATCTGACTTTTGATCCACTCATCTCTGACAAAAATCATAATACCGTATGAATATTAGGGTTGTATACGGATTTTATCATGTGCGTGACACAAGTAGACTAAAGAGTTGAAGGTTATCGTGAATTTGTAGTTTTGATACAAACGCTGGACCTTTTCGATTTTACACATAATAATTGTTTCTTCAAATGTATGTCCCGTCGCCAGTAACATAATTGTGAGGTTTGAATTATACATTGACAAGTTTTGACAATGCTTATTGGTATAGCTATTTTTGGAAAGGCGTAGTATGCGATGGTAAATCTTCTCAATCATTCAAAGGCATAGTCTTTATGGTTAGTCAAGTTTAATGTGGCATGAGCTGCCAAAATTCACAATTTGTTCATGATTCCTGATCGTCACGACAGTAAGCATCTTTGCAAGCCAAGTTAAAATCTTCATGTCCCCATTCCATGTTTTACCTTGGCGGACTACTCCACTTGAACCTGTAAATCGAACAGCTCGTTTTGATTGGATGCGAGTAACACTTCTCGCAGCTAATCAAATCCTCGGGCGCTTACACTGAAAATAACATAATGGCGGCTGTGTATACCTTGAACTTTTGTTTAACGAGTGCTGATTGGCCAAGACCCTGTAAGTCTAGGAAAGACAACTCTTACATTCCACCAGTGGGCGCTGTTCGATTTACGGGTTGGAGTGGAGTAGTCCGCCAAGGTAAAACACGCAATGGGGACATGCAGATTTTATCTTGGCTAGAGAAGATGGACAGTAAGAGGCTTTGAGGGCTAAATGATTGGCGTTGGAATGAGGAAAATCCATACAGTATGTGGTCTGTACGAACCAAAAAAGTAAACAAAATTTAAATAATTGGGATGACCATTTATTCATTCTAAGCCGAAGTTAGTTCAAAGCAATACTTTATCGCATATTTTCGAGACTAGAAGCACCAAAAAGCTTCTGAATTATACGTCTTAAGAAAAATAGCCAATAATTTCAACATTCTGTTTTAACATCAAAATATCAACATTTCGACAGCTCATGCCACTTTAAGTTCCAGCGACATCCACTTGAATAGCATGGCCAACGGTACTCACCAGGACGTTGATGATGCCATTCACGTACAATACACGATATCTTTCATGCTTTATTTGTAAATACCTACATCTTAGACTTCAGCGTTAGTTACGGTATTTAGCGTGGAAGTTAGTAGAATGGTCTAAAGAAATATGATACATAAGGACAAATTAATCTACCCCACCCACCTTCATCCTGCGATACGCTTGCTCCTCCTTTATGGGTGTATCATTACCGCTTAACGCTTTTTCTCCGGTACATCACTGAAGTGCCTTAATCCGCGATGTAAACTCGATAGTTTTCTTCAGACCATTGGGACCTTTTTCGAAAAACAATCGCGCAACAAATATTAAATGGCAGAGATCCTTAATTGCGACTGCTCTAACATCGAGTAGGTTTCAAACGTGCAAAAAACTCAAGAGAAACTCTCTAAGATAAAGAGCCCCAGAACATTTATTAAGCATTGACTTGGACATGTTGTGCCACAGCATTCCATTTCTGCGAAAATGTATGGAAATTGCATGCATATACGCTCCCAAACTGATCGATTGATGTGAACGGTAAACAGAAATCCCATGTGAAAAACAAGTGAAAGCAGCACGGTTGAGTAAGTCAATTGAAGATGCCAACAACAACAACAAGCACTGAAAAAACAAGGTACGGCGTCTAGTATACTTAGTAGTGCAAACGAGATTCTTTGCCAAGAATATCAAATAATGGCTGAAACTAACAATAGTTTTTACTCACCCAGAACAACGCCAGCCCTTCAGTTTACGACCCATTGACACACGTGCCGACACCTGTAGTGTCACTACCAAACTTGTCAGCTGTCCTTGAGAGAATGAAGCAACGCCTGGGTGATATAGAATGTAAAGTCCTTATTTTTAAAGACATTAAAACCAACGTAACGTCCAAGGGAAAGTCATCACATTGGAAAATTAAACAAAAGAAATGTCAAACGTTATAAAATATGTTGAAATATCTAGCCAATTCCTCAGTGATAATTTTGACGCGGTCTCGCAGTCTCACGATCTCGCGGTCTCGTAATCTCGCCTTGCGTTGAAGGGCGAGAGTGTGAGATCGCAAGATGGCCCCTATCGGCATCCATTTTGATTTATTCTATATGAGTTTTACGAGAAAATTAACTGACAGTCTGGCTAATGAGCTGCCAAAATTCACACTGATCTGATCTGATCGTCACGACAGTAAGACGCTTTAAAGGCCATCGAAAAACTAAATAAGTGGCGTTGAAATGAGGAAAACCCATACAGTATGTAGCCTGTACAAACCGAAAACGTGTTCGAATAGTAAACAAAATTTAAATAACCGGGACGACCATTCATTCATTCTAAGCCAAAGTTAGTTCAAAACAATACTTTATCGTACATTTTCAATACTAAAAGCACTAAAAAGCTTCTGAATTATACGTCTTGAGGAAAATAGCCAAGAATTTCAACATTGTGTTTAAACGTTAAAATGTCAACATTTTGGCTGCTCATGCCACTTTAAGTTTGACCCGAGAATTTTATCTCTCAATCTTGGGGCACACCTTTTATATGAAACTTGAGTGAATTTTTCACTCGATCGCCGTGCGTGGAAGGTACTTGCTAAAGGTTGCGGGCAAAGATTCCGGTTTACTCGCTTACTAAATCTGGGAGCGCCGTCATCCAAGTGAAAAAATCTTGAGCGTGCCGTAAAACATCAATCAATTTATAGGAAACCAAGATTAAAACAAGATCATTATCAGTAAACTAGTTGATGCCCCGATCCCCTGTCACTCATATATGCACAACAGCCTTTAGGGAATACGATAAAAATCAAATGTCAGCACCATAGGCCAATCCTAAAAACACTAGCAGAGATGTAGCCTAGACCTAGATTCGATTTAAACTATAGATATTGGCAAAAATGAAGAGTTTGCCAAATAAATAGCAATAACTCTACCCCTTCCACTTAAAAATAACTGTGTGCTGAAAAAAATTTAAACAAGTCTGGAGAAGTTACCAGGGAGTTTAAAAGACTGTTCCAGAACTTTTAGTTTATTAGTTGGTTGTATTAGCTTAATGGCGCGTCCAGTACTTTTGCCTTTTGAATGAAAATGAGAGCATAATATGAAATCCTTTATCCGACCAAGTTTTGCCCTGAACATTGTGAATATTTAGTCGTTATCCCTGAGCAGTGTGAATATTTAGTCGATATCCTACAGTATTAGGTTATCGAGAAAAAAAAGAAAAGAAAATAAGTAGCTTACTTAAAAGATAGGAGGATAACATATAGGAACATATAGATGTTAAATTATTCAAAAGTCTAAAATATCAAACACTGTACCTTAGAAGGAAGTGGGCGCTGAAACATCCATCACAACATTGTTCATTCCTGATAATGGTTTAATAACCCTAATCTCTGAATAGTTATAACGCCTTCTTCGTAATTCATATTTTGTTCTACGTATTTAGAGAGCATTGAACTTCTTTATATGTCCTTCTTATTGCAATGTAAGACGAGGTTTCGGCGAATTTGTTTAACACAAGGAGTTTTATTCCTAAAATAGCCACCATTCCTTTGCGTTTTTCTTACGTTTTAGTTAAGATGTTTGTTGTTTATATACCTATGGTCAAAACAGGTTCCTTTTTGTTATAAATGAATTGATAACGGGTTCTAGAACGTATCAGATAAATGTACATCAAGAAAGTCTACAGCACTATGGACATCTCAATTTTTTGACTCCAGTGAACTGATGAAGAACCTAGTGTTTGGAATCGATGAGGAACTAGGCGAAATATAAATATCAGGGATATCTTGTGCCAGCTGGCAGAAGAGGAGGGCTAAATACATACACTTGATGATATTGGGGTTAAATTTAATAATATCCCTTTCTAGAATTGGATTTTATAGCAGAAAAGTAGTTGACAGAACAACTTTCAACAACGTAGTTTTAATGGTTCCAGGTGTTTACCAAGTCTTAGTTTATGGGTGCAAATAGAAAGAGGTCTGTGATAACCAAAGCAGTGAACAATATATATCTCAAATACAAACACATTTCATATGAGTATTCTCTATAGGTCACAACGCCCAGTTTGTGTTTTCTCAGCCAATGAAAATTGACTTCGGTTATGCTGGAGCTAGGAGGTGGCTTACATAGTGATATTATGGTATCTGGGTTATTTGAATATTGGATTGAAACTAACGCAGGGCTACTGTACATACTTTAAGCTTTCAATCAATGCCTGATAACAGATTTTTGTGTGTGTTTTTTTAATGTTCACCCAATTTTGAAAATACCAAGGTTTGGCTTAGAATAAGTTAGCCTAAAACTGTCAAAATGGCGGTACCCATGTTAAATTGTGTGTAGCTTGAAACCGGCATGCACTATGTCAACTTCATTTGGTTGTAAAGGATTTCTCATGAGTTGATCTATTTGAAAATGGTAAGGAAAAGTCTTAACGAGATTTAGGTAATTAGCCACAACTCAAAACGTTAACATTACCGCAAATGGGAAATGAAACTGTATCATGTAACCTATAAGGGTAATTAAATTCAACACAGTGTGTGCGGGTGTAATAACTCTCGTCTGGTCTGGATCCCAAAGAAATGTTTCAAATGATATTGGTAAGTCATCGGATGGATCATTCAATACCCGTAATCTAACCAAACATTTCTGTGAGCATTGTTCATATTTAGTTAATACCTTACGGCATTCTGTGTATCGAGAGGGGGAAATGATAACAGAAAATAAGAAGCTTACTAAAAGCATAAGGCGATAACATACGGTATATAAGTTAATTATTTATAAGTCCAAAATATCAAACATAATGTCTAACAAGGTAGTGGGCGAGGAACACTAAGTATATCACTTTATAATAATTGGGTATATCTTAAAAGTCAATGTTACATTTTACATTTTTAGAAAGCATCCTCTGGTATTGTTATTAAAAATGGAAGTAGCTTAGAGAAATAGGGTTTTGGCAAACATTATGCTTAAATAATTTTTGGAGAAAATAAATCAGAATGTATAAAACGCGCTATCCAATAAGACCGTGCACAATTGTTTTCCTCTGTGACGATAAGAAAGTCGGAAATGAATACATTTGCTCTTGGTTTATCAACTACCACAACGAGTTTCTATGGAATTGTGAGTATAAACCCGAGCACCATCGGCAATATGGCCATCACAAGTATAACGTAGTGAAATAACGAGGTGAAATGGTAAGATTAAAAGGGCCAGAATATAGGTGCAACTTTTTAAAAACGACATGAGCTACCAAAATTTGCCCTTTTTATAACATCTCATTGTTACGACAGAAAGAGGGATTGAAGTTCGAATGATAAAAAGTCATACAGTCTGTCTGACCTATACTTACTGTCCAAACAGTAAAGGAAATTTTAACAACTGGGGCTAACGTCCAGTCATTGTAAGCACTACTTTGGTGTAAATTATTGTAATTGGGAGCACTAAACGTTTCTGAATTGTACGTCTTGAGAAAAATAGCCAACAGATTCAACATCTTAATTTAAAGGGATAATATGATAACGGCGGCAGCTCATGCCACATTAACAAATACACAACAGTAGGTCAACCCTGTCAAAACGATCGTTGAGAGTTGTAAATTAACATATGCAGTAAATAAGCCAAAACGTTCAAACAAAAGCAGTGGCCAGATAGTAGATGTGGGATTTATTACATCACAACTTGCTATGTATCGTTAACTTGAAAACCTTAGCCAAATAAATAGTATCATTTAAAACATTTTAAGCTTTGTCACCTAATGTAAACTTTATGAGTTATTGAATAAAAGAGCTATGCTCAGAACTGGAATGTTCTCGTGGTTTTGATTAGGCATGTCGAAGTCGTTGAACTCTCGAATTTGCGAACACGTCCCCTATGTCTCCGTCTATATAGCCTGTCTTTCGGCTTAAAAACTTCGTCAATCCCATTTTTACATTAAGACCAAATATTTCAATCAGCTACAGTTTTAAATCCTGCTTTTTTAACATATTTGGTCAACAGATAGAACAAACGAATCAATAATTTGTATCTCCCAACTTAAAAACAACGAAACTTTTCCTTTGTATCTTCAAAGTGATTAACATATGATCTGGAATTCTTAATCATTATTATTTCTAATAATAATACATCAATAAAACTTTAAAAAAAGGGCATTTATTTATAGAAACTTGAAAACATCCTATGGCGAGATTGTCAACCGGAATTTTATATTTCAGTTACTTCCTACATGACGATTGTTATGAAACGATTGTCACTGTCTAGTTGGTTAACTGACATCACTTTGTGTTTGTGTGAAAAAGATTTGGATAAAAAGTATGTACACGGAAATGTTATATGGGAGAAAATGGTTCTTATATTGAAGCGAAGCGACATACACAAGTCAGATTAACAAAGAACGTGTGGGTGCGAACAATCACTTGGAGTTCGTGAAACGCAAATGAGAATAAATATGATTTAATAAATTTTATAAGCAATGTTTTTCCTCATTTTATTCACACGGAGATGTTGGATAAACTGCAATAAAACAACTCTTTTATCTACAACATTTCATTCCCAAAGCACAAGATGTAAATGCTTTAAAACAAAAATCACACTCTTTGATCATAAAAAGTTTGAATATATTGTTGTTTTGATGTTAGTCTTGCTAATGCCCTATGGTATTACTATTTGCTAAAGTTACTTTAGAAACATCACGTCTAAAATGCTGTTTGATAAAGCCCAATTCCTCAGGGTGTCTACATCCATGTCCACGTGCCCTTTGTTTTATCAGAAGAAAAAACCGAACGGAAAGTATGTCATACAAGACACTCCCTGTTTTTTCACAGAGAGGGCTACTAAATACCCAACAATACCACATCTAATACCTTTAAATGTATAGAAGAAATTCCGAAAATTCACACCGACAAGCACCAATTGAAAACAAAAGTTGCCTGCTATAATTTGGCGAGTAGATATTCCTTATTTGATTCAATGACGAGCGATTATGGCCCGGTTTTATGTTATTATATATGACTGATTGATTGTTTGGTGGTTTACGCCGCGCTCAAGATTATTTCACTTATATGGCGGCGTTGCCAGTTTTATTGTGGGAGGAAACCGGGCTCTTTGCCCGGAGGAAACCCACAACCTTACAGTGGTAACTGGCAACCATCCCACATAGGTCGTTCGAGTGTAAACCCAGTCAGAAACATTTTCCAATTTTTTTTGGACGGAGTGGGATTCGAACCAGCGACCCATTGGTGGAAGAGTGTTCAGATTGAGCGTCCTAACATTTACTCCTATTTCACTCCTATTTGAATTTTATCTTTTTAGCACATCTGTTTGGTTCAAAAAGGGTTGAAAAAAATCCTATCATTCGGTAAAGGTGTATTGGTTTGGTCACATGTGTGGTTTATATGAAGATTATTTATCTTTAGAGGTGAATCGACGTACACATCAGAGTGAAATGCGTAAATGTTTTTTTGTTCTGGATTAAGATACTGTTTGTTAGATTTTGAGCGTTTTACAGTTTTGTTGAGTCCCAGGTTAGATTGGGTGTTTCTTCCAAACTAGCTGGCCCAGAAATACAACGATGATAGATACTTCTTAACAAGATACCAGTTAGATAATGACAATCTAAAATTGATGGAGGACTGAAGGTAAAACTGCCTATATTAGAAAACCTAAACACATACTTTACAATGTTATCAAACCTTGTAAGTTATACTAGATCACACTGTCGCCCTTTATTCTATCACGATACAAAACGTAGGCCTACATGTAGATGTTAAGTTATAGAATTTGAAGTCTTATCCGTCCTAATAGTTTATAAGAGACATTTGAAATCTCTCATATTCGGAATTTCTTCATTTTGACCAAAAAGAAATTGAGAAAATTATGAGTGGATTTCTCACCCTATCGCCGTATATGGAAGAGTAGCCAGGTACTCTCCGAAAGTCAACATCAATCAATCAACCATTAGTCATTTAGTCAGGGTAAAACAACGTCAAAATCTAGTTACTATTGCAAAAAGTCTGGTTCATCTTGAAGGAAATTGGATTATTTGTCTAGGGTGAGAATAACCCGACATAATTGTTGAGAGGAAGAAGTACCAAGTTGTTCGCACAATAAAATAATTAGAAAGTATACGTACTTGTAATTACTTTCCTGGTGGGTTTAAACGATTTGTATTGCCATTGTTTTTTCTATGATTTTTATCATCAGTGTCTTTCGTGATTAATACTGAATACTAATCAAGATTTCGATCCGTTGCTATTCACACGTTTTTCCATGTTAAACCTAACGACAACTTAAACTTTTATTTTAGCTTTTCAAAATTGCCATATTTGTAAAATAAAAAGCTTTGTCTTGCTTTCTATCACGGGATCTCACTTGTTCGTATATAGTATACATTTTGACGTTCAACAAATAGGATTAAAAATAAATTGACGAACTACGACCATTAACGGATTTGTTAGTGTAAACTCAGGATTTGAAAAGTACTGTATGACTCTATGATTCATTTGCCTCTGATAGGCGCCAAGATATATCTTCTTGCAATCGACGCGTTTAGATCATCTAGATTTACTACTTGACAAGTTTCCGGTTTTCTATTAACAAGTGGTGGCATTTATCAGAATAGACAAGAAAAACACCTGCTCAACAAAAAGAAAGCTGGATCTATCTTTTATATACATCCTTTGCTAATAAAGCATATATGACAAAAGTAACATTTGGTTAAGCTGTGAAAATAACGAATTGAGGGGAAAACCGTGAGATAAGTATTTCAGGTATATCAGCCTATGCTAGAATATAATGTTACTCAATTATTTACTACAAACAATATGTTAAATCTCAGATACAAACTATTTTCTTACCGTATTATTAAATAGAGAAAGATACTTTTTATTTGGAAATACAGTTTGTTCCATGTATCTGGTCCAGAAAATCGTAATGAAAAAGCAGTATAGTTACGGATACAAAAAGGTCTGTATAAGTTAAAGTGGCATGAGCTGCCAAAATGTTGATATTTTGATGTTGAAACAGAATGTTTAAATTATCGGCTATTTTTCCCAAGACGTATAATTCAGAAGCTTTTTAGTGCTTCAACTCTCGGGAATGTACGATAAGGTATTGTTTTGAACTAAGTTTGGCTTAGAATGAATAAATGGTCGTCCCGGTTATTTAAATTTTGTTTACTTTTCGAACACATTTTCGGTTCGTACATGCCACATACCAGATGGATTTTTCTTATTCCAACGCTAATCATTTAGTTTTTCGATGGCCTTCAAAGCCTCTTACTGTCGTGACGATCAGAAATTATGAAAAAAGTGTCAATTTCGGCAGCTCATGCCACTTTAAACGTAACTGGTTTAATGTTTTACGGTATTTTAAACATTCAACTTCAAATTCGAATTTATGAAAAAAACGTATTTCTGGTTTGGTAAAAATGCGTGTCTGATTGTCTCATAAATAAGCTTTGAAGGTCATGGGGTAGTTGCTAGGGGGTATACATAAACTTATGGCAAATCCCAAGGGCCTTATTGCATGAATCTGTACTGATAAATATGACTTCTTTCAGTGCAAAACGCTCAGTATGAACTAATAATACAGTTATATGTCGGAAAGATGAGTTATGTTAATACTGTTTTATTACTTCCCTAATAAAGTTATTTTTAAGAAATAAAATAAGTCTAAAATAGAACGTGTTTAGAACATAGGGTTTGTGGAAGTAGTATTCCAATGATCCATAAAATATCCTTACAAATGTCATAAACTAAAATAGACTATCTCCTAACTGTCGGTTTGGCGAAGTCAAGTTCATCGATTTGAACAACGGGAATTCAAAGGTAAAACAAAACCCTCGGAGCAAACCTCAGTTTGTCTTCGTTCGTGTCCGGTTGGCTTTGACATGCCTCAAATAGTCTGCACTCTTTGTGCGGTAAACCATCGTATGTTGGGACTGAACACAAAAAAAAAGCTACAATCATCCATTAACTGACAAAATAAAATTAAAAATCATCATGAATTAATCAAAGGCTACCATCATCCATTAACTGACAAAATAAAATTAAAAATCATCAGGAATTAATCAAAAGCTACAATCATCCATAAATTGAGAAAATAAAATTAAAAATCATCATAAATTAATCAAAAGCTGCAATTATCCATAAATTGAGAAAATAAAATTAAAAATCATCATGAATTAATCAAAAGCTGCAATCATTCATAAACTTGTTGTTTTGGGGATTATTCTAGTGTATCATTTTTAATTTGAAATATACGTTTTATGTGAATGGGTGTGCTTGGTGAAACTTCTTCTTTGATTATGATTCGATTTTTTTTATTCACCAGTAATTCATAGACATAATGCAGATATATACATTAAGATAAATACAATATAGATACAACCGTATTTAAACTAATGATATCTGGCTGGAATAAAGACCCATAAGGCTTGTTCTATCCCAAGGCATAAATAAATTTATGTTTATGAACACTAAAACACAAAAGCACAGCCAAAAACTTCTTGTCTAAAATAACCATAGAGACAGGTTTCTAGTTGTGTTAAAAATGGGTATATCATTTAGACCGTTATACCCAATCATAAGTGGTTCTAATAAACTGAAAGGCATGATATTTCATTAGGTTGACGACAGGCAGAAGTTTGGCCTTAGTCGGTAGAATTTTCTGAAATAAATAATTTGACAACAAATGATCAGTATTTTTTGTAAAGCTAACATGTTGATTTGCTATAGGTTTTAGATCGTTTATAGATGAGTAGAGGTGAAATAATATTGGGAGCAAAATAGTTATTTTATACAATGTTGTGTTTTATTCACTGGCTATTCAATAAGTTACAGAAGTGCTATACATGTTATATCAGCTGTTGTTTGAATTTACCTTTTTTAGTTTTACGTGGAATGCGATTCCGATTAAGGTTTTGTGATCTAGTTGGATAATGATCATTTTATGGTACTTCCATCATCTGGATTTGTTAGTGGCAATTCATTTTATTATAAGAATCCGATCCATTTGAAAAGAAAAAACACCTGTTTGACGATATTATACCTTTAATCACAAATCTCTATGAGGTAGGTTATGTTAATATATCTCAGATTAACAGATAAGCCACTAGTATCCGTTATAAGATTGTCATTGAGCGAAACAGACTTTAGATGATTTCAGTGCTAACTGAAAAACCAGCACGTTTAAATTTATTTTGTTCATTTAATGCCGATGGATAAATCGGTCTAGGCATTATATGATAGATTATTTTCTCCAAGCAATTCATACTATTATATTCTCTTCTCTAGACCTTCCATTATCTCAACAATGCGCAAAAACATTTTTTATCATTCAAGCGCGACGCCAAATCAAATTGGTTGCCGATTGTTTACACATCGTGATGAGTTACTAACAAACAGATGATAAAAGTGAATGTAGACTTAGAGAAAGGTCAAAAGGGCATAGAGATAAAATACTCGACCATGGCGCTTCAAAAGTAGTTTTACATTAATGTCACCCTGAGGTCTTGTCCATCAAGTCCTACTACTCATAACATTCCCAACACGCTCTTTATTATTTTGTGAGATCACAAGCCTCGTCTTCCCTTTTTCCTCCCAAATTCGTCATATATGTATAAACTTATCAAATCTACAATGTATATAAAAGTAAAGTTATGGCGTACATAACCTGCCCTTCAGCAGAGTTGCACACGCCACAAAAACCAACTCAAGCAAGCAAGCCTCGTCTTTCTAAATTAATCGTGTGGACAAGCTTTATTTGCCATAGGTTAACATATTGGTAATTATTGATTTGAGAAATTATACAATCTTACAGGCATGACTGTCGTCTCATTTACTGATGAATTTATGGAAAATTTATCATTCTAAAGCCGATTTTTACCAAATTTCATTTTATGGAGGTGGAGATGAAATCAATAAGCATTATCATTGGGGAAAATCCGAAGGTATTTATTTATACACGGCCTTCACTGCTATCATGTTCGGCTAATTGATCTGCTGTGCCCCGGCCTCGCGGTCACTCGTCTACGCAGTGCGTCCTTACATGGTCAGAGTAGATACCATCTGCATGAATGAGCTTGGTCATTACACGATTTGGTTGGGGATCATAAATCGATATAGAATCATGAAAACTCTTTACAACCTGACATATGTTGTCAGTCAGACTCCATTTTGAGATAAATCCAATCTCATAACAGCCTGGTTTAACCAACCATGAGAACAATCGAAAATAGAATGTGTCCTTCTGCCTTGCCTTCAGATATCAAACCCTGAAATGATCGAATATCATTCTCACTTGGGCTAAGTTACGTCCCCTTGACGATGTGTTCAGCAAGAGTTACGTTTCCAAAAGATGTATTGATAATGAACCCATATGATAATTAATCCAGACAAATCTGCTTTTAGTTCGGCATGTAACATGTAATTCAATGTCATTTTGTTCCTTTATCGTCTAATGAATTAGATTATGAGAATACGCGAAGAATTATGTTTTCGATAAACACACGCGCAGTAATCTTGTTAAAGGAGGTAAACATTGAGTCAATATAAAGTCATTTTTTTTTCGTTTGACTTGTCTTTAAACCTTTATCATAGCTACGGTTGTTTTTGGCAAAAGTCTCCAGTTAGCTATGTGCGTATGGAAAAACAAAAATACTCGGCTACATCTAAGACAGAAGTTCACGATACATGGTGCGACATCTCAATTAGCTCTCAAATACGAGGATATGAAGAACGTCGTAACACTAAATAATTGACGTTCATATGAGGCAAATCCATACTGTCTGTGGCCTGTGCCATGAAAAAAAGTCTTCGAAAAGTAAACATATTTCAATAACGGGGGCCTCCGTGGCTCAGTAGGCATGGCGTTGGACACTCATTCCGAACAGCCTTCCACCAATGGGTCGCTGGTTCGAATCCCACTCAGTCAAAAAAATTGGAGAATTTTCTGACTGGGTTTTCACTCGAACGACCTATGTGGTATGGTTGTCAGTTACCACCGGAAGGTCGTGGGTTTCTCCGGGCATAAAGCCCGGTTTCCTCCCACAAAAAAACAAAACTGGCAACGCCTCCATATAAGTGAAATAATCTTGAACAACCAACCAACCAACCATTTGAATAACCAGGCCGAACGTTCATTCGTTTTAGGCACATTTTGCTTCTAAACAATACTTAAACGTACATCCACGAAACTAGTACAACTAAAAGCCGTTAATTTGTATTAGTTGAATTGTTTTACGCCTTTCCCACAGTACGTGGATGGGTGGACGTCATAAGCTTGTTAGTTTATATGGCAGCAGGTCACAGTTTCATTTTCCTTCATTTCCCATTTGCGGTAATGTTAATGTCTGCTCTCACAGCACTTTCCCTAACTTTCGTTGAACCAAATCCTTCGGTGGGGGCCTTAAACAGTCCTTTGGGAGTATTTTAAGCACAATTGTTTCACAGGTTGATCGTAGAAATTTTAAACTACGACCAGACAATGCGGGTAGGGGTCACTTTGCACATACTCCGCCGTATGTAAACAAACCAAAGCACGCCTAACTACCAGATCTCCATCCACCTGAAATGGTCCCATTCCACTTCTAAAATCATTTCCAGACAGTAACTCAACCCGTGCCCTTTCATAAAAACTACAAAAATGCCCAGAAAAAAATGCAGGGGGCCAGTAAAAAATAATAGAAAAAAAAACACAAAAAATATCTGGAACTTCTTCCGGAAGTGAGAAACTGTGACCTGTAGCCATATATGCTGGATAAGGTATCCTTCCTCTCAGTGAACGGTTTACCGTAACATGAGATGACCTCAACCATGTCGGATATCTATCGCCACCATTCGTTTATGCATTGTATCTCGTATACAATCATAGACAATTCAATCTGTATAACTAATCGCGATCATAACACGATTTGACAGGAATCCTAAATCGATATCGAATTATGAAGAGTCTTTCAACCTGACATATGACCTGAAATATTGTCCAACCCTAAAATAGTTCTGTCCAACAAAACTTGGAAAGTGTCCTTGTTCACTGTTTTGCATCCAAAACTAGCTAGGACCCTCAACTGGTTCAAACGGATTTTTGAAAACTTAGACCAAATCTTCAACAGAAATTAGAAAAAGCATGCATATTAACAATTATAGGAGTATTCATTATTATTGTCATGGGTGGGGAGGGGAGGGGGTGATATTAAAGGGGCACGAGCTGCCAAATTTCAGATTTTTTTCACAAATTCCAATTTTCAACGAAAACTCTGGGTGTAAAGAAGCTTGAAAACCTAAAGTATTGACGTGGACATAGCGAACCATACATGTGTGCTTACAACGGACAAAATCCTAATAGCCGAGATGTGAGTTCAATTTTAGAGTTTTATTACTTAAAAACTAGGTTAAGTAGCATTCCCAACATGGGTATCAGCTCAAAAGCTATTGTTTTGTACTGTTGTTAGTTCACAGTAGTTTTGGTTGTTACGTTAGAGCCACTTCCAGTAAAATTACAGTAATGTTCTAGTCTGCTTGAGTGTTTGATTTTAGATTGGAGTTTATTTACAATGTTCTTACAGGAGTTTTCCACCAATGGGTCGCTGGTTCGAATCCCACTCACTCCAAACAAATTGGAAAATTTCCTGACCGGGTTTTCACTCGAACGACCTATGTGGGATGGTTGCCTGTTACCACTGGAAGGTTGTGGGTTTCCTCCGGGCATAGAGCGCGGTTTCCTCCCACAATAAAACTGGCAACGCCGCTATATAAGTGAAATAATCTTGAAAAACACCAAACAATCAATCAATCTTACAGGAGTTGTCTTTTCGTGAGGGTACCCTGTATGGCTAGAACCAGTGGTACCTCTACCATAGAAATGCCCACGCAATTTGGTTAACGTTTGAGAGTTACATTACGAAGAATCGGTTTTCCTCTTGTACTAAAGCAGGCTCTGTTCCAGGATTGATTAATTGATTGATTGTTTGGTGTTTTACGTCGCGCTCAAGATCGTTTCACTTATATGGCGGCGTTGCCAGTTTTATTGTGGGAGGAAGCTTGGTTCTATGCTCAGAGGAAACCAACGACCTTCCGGTTGTAACTGGCAACCATCCCACATTGATCGTTTGAGTAAAAACCCAGTCAGAAAATTTTCCAATTGTTTTGGACTGAGTGGGATTCGAACCATCGACCCATTAGTGGAAGGCTGTTCAGATTGAACGTCCAATGCTCAACTATACTGAGCCACGGAGGCCCATTCCGTTCCAGGAAAGGGGTCTACTTAATAAGAAGTTGAAAGCATTGTATTACTAGATTACGTAAGCTAAATGTGAGTCTCCCCCTTGATGACACATGAGGCAACATTCTGAATGTGACTGGATTTAAATAAAAAAATCAATATTGAACATAGATCCAAAACAGTAAAATTTCTGACAATTATAGTTGACAAAATGCATTACAGTATGAAGTGTAATACTACAACACCTTTTTTTTACAAATATGTGTATATCTACAGTCAATAATAATACCATCATATTTAGAGGTAAAATATTAACAGTACATTTCTTTGTCATGGAATACATTTCTTTTTGGTGTAGTTTTACCCAAAAAAATAATACGCTGCAGTCAAGCGAATCCTGGTCAAGAAAACCGCCCATATAGAAAGACGACGTCCTCGAATGTTTTTTCAACCCATCTGATTTTTAAAGTTAATACGTTAATAACGATATTTTCCATATATTTAGCAGCTCATGCCACTTCAAAGCGGAATGTAATAGTTTATGTTGAGGAACAAAATGCGATTATGTTATTCAAGTCCGTGTTTTACGATGTATATGACGTTCAGTTATTAATTTCCTAACATATTAGCAAAGTTATCTTCAGCTATGACAAGAAGTCGGATAAAATCAAATTGATCAAAATATGACAATGGGGAAAAACAATGTGCAAATAATCACAAAGCAAAAAGTTAAGCACCCCCTGGAAAGTCTACACCGACCACAATCATTGGCAGAGAGATTGTTCGCAAAATGATGTGGTAGAAACTATTGTAATCAGGGCAACATTCTGGCGATAAGAAAGCACCATCAATGACAATAAGCTATACAATTTATTCAGGATATCGTTAGCCAAATCAATGAGACGTCGGCTTCCAATTCCTGCAGATTTTGTACAGATGGATCTAAGGCTTAAAAGTTTCTGCCTATTCTATCCCAGATGTGCCCTAAATGATTCAATCAAATTATCAGTCAAATTATCGATCTTACTGATGGATCTGAGGATAATACGAAGGTAAATTGTGTCACAGTGTTTTGGGACTAAAACTGCAGAGAATTTTTATTCCCCAAGAATAAATTAGGAGCGATGGTTTCTACCCGTCGGTCTGTCCGTATGTCAGTTTGTCATCCCACGCATTGATCTGAGAACGCTTTTTAGTCTAAAATATATTGAGCTCACCCAAAAGGCGGATCGGATTGCCTTTCAGGATTCAACGAAATGTCTGGCGGCTTCCGCAGCCAATATACATTCTTTCCAATGTATAATGTGTCGTCCGCTCAATATTTTAAGAACGATTTGCTGTGTCGCTTTGAAACTTGAATAGTGCATTGAACTCATGTAAACGGGATTGCTTTGTAGGGTTCTGGGAATTGTACGTGGGGCGCCACAGTCAATTTACCTTGCCCCCAATGCATTATATGTTCTATGCTCAATAACTTGAAAAGGCTTTATCGTATGACTTTAAAAATTGAATAGTGTGTTGAGCTTATGGGTGGCTGCTATTTTCCTTATTCTGACTTTCGTCCATCTATTACAGTATATATTACATCCTTTCAAATGTTATGGTACTGACAGAGAAATTACAAACTATATCATTTCCAAAACGTCTGTATGCAATTCACCCTTTTCAGGGTATCTCCTTATTTCATGTATTTTGAGACGATATCGTATGGGCCAGACTCGTATACCCCATGAACAACTGTTGAAAGGATAGAAGATTCTGCGGTGTATAGTTTGTGACCATTGCCGTCGAGCCTGATGACGTCACACAGATTTACGTAAAGCTTTCTGGGTAAAATGTACCTCAGTTCACCATTTTGTTAACCGGTACTTATAAAGTTATAGCACGACGTCGCTTCCTTGAAAAACATTGATGACATAACGTATTCAAAAGTCGATACTAGATTTATGAAAACAACATGTAGTGTACCGAACTGCACGTCTTAGATTAACGCCGTCGAAAGATCTGGCACCTTTTACGTCCTCTTCACGATACAGCATTATTCCTTCCTCCATTTTGTAAAATTATGTGAATATTCCGCAATCTCCCGAAATGCTTTGCGTGTAATTTGCAAGTGACGTCATCAAGCAATCGGTCAATTGGTTCCCGGTGAAACACATCTGGATTTATTGCGTTGCAATAAGGCTGAAATCACGTTGTAAACAAAGACATACATTTCCATGGTACTGTTTTGTAGAAAAGGTTTAAATAGACAATAATGTATATTTGATCTAGGCGTCTGAGAATACCACGAGAATGGATCATTGGTTGTAAATTGAAAGCTCTTGAGGAATGCTAAAACCCTCTGCGCCAAACACTTGCACGATAATTCAAGAAAAACCAGAACTCATTAAGTATTGAGAAATGATATTGGAAACTCCCATCGAACACTTGAATCACACCTGCTCTATCATACCCGCACAAGACGTCGGGATTGCTCCATGGGCAACTGACGTCACTCCTCCTGCAAAGCTGCTTCCAATGCACGCAAGTTTTGTGAAGAGGGATACTGACATTAAATCCTGCGCCATGAAATGTCTTACACATTCTCCGGGGAATTCAGTGCTGGCCATGGAATCTTCTGGGTATCAATGTTACGGACACACCGCGCAACGTCTCTTGAAGGGTGAGTGTTATTACCATGAACGGTGATCTGATGGCTATGGGATGATAATCAAAATTTGGAACGAGATCTGGATGGAGTACTTCCGGGATGCAGGGATCCCCATTTAGATTGCTTTGTATGGTTACCAAATCCAACTTGCAATCAAATGAGAAACACCCCCATACCATAAAAGATTCACCGCCATATCGTACAGTTAGAGTGATGTTTCTTGCTGCATGAGCTGTACCAAGAGGCCTCCAAACTCATTCTGCACAGCATTAATAAAAAGTTGGCTGTAGCATTTATTTGGTAACCATGTTTTCAACTTTAGTGCAATGGACAAATGTATAACCTTCCCTTAAGGTCGTTTTTTAGGCTGTTATGTTCTTCCATGATGGCTTGGTGTACCGATTATTGTCTGGCGAAATTTCTTTAAACTTGTATTGTAACTAGCCAAATTTGACAAAGGGTTCAAATTTCGAATTGACACCATGGACATAAAACATTTGAAATTTGCATTTTTGTGTTTTCCAATGTCATATAGCATAAGGATGTTGCCTGTGTAACGTTTTTTAACTCAAAGTACATATTCATTCAGGTATAGTATGTTGTCGGGATTGTTATTTAACGTCTCAGTATACTGGTTAATTCTCTGCTGATATCCACACGAGAAAGTGTGCGCTATAGGGATGAGAGATCATACGTAATAAAAACTACAACCCAGTAAAATATAAAACAACCGTGCAGTAAAACCATATTTAAATAAATCTAAAAAAATTAGAGATTTATAGCTATAATTTCAAAATTATCGCTTGACATTTATCACTTGAGTTGGAATCAACGCCTCCTCACTATACTTTATCACGTCGTTATTAAAGGTTAATGTATATAATTTCCGCAAATGTCTAAAATGGACAAATTTCATTATTTCGCGAGCTACTTTAAATATCAGACAGGTCTTTGAATAGAATATTTATTTGAAGTTTAACTATTTGATATTTCTACTCTTGTTGCCCAAACTATAAATTACGTGTTGGCTAATTTTGATTTCAAACATAGCGCTTTTACGATTGAAATTTTAACATGGACTACAAGATCTAAAAGGGACACAGAAATTGTTTGGCTAAATTGGTACCGTAGCTCTTCCGTTTCGACGGGGTTAGGATAACTAGGCGTTTTTGTAAGATATATAGTTTCGAAGCTCTAGCAAAGCTACCAGGATCATTCTCAGAAATACATGGACCTAAGCCACAAATTAAAGACAGTATTTCTTACATTGTAATGATAACATGGTTATTGCAAGACGCTGTTGCTTTGTCGAGGAATGGAAACTTAAAGCGCGCTTTCGTCCTCTGCCCTCTCCCTAGAAAGGCTCCAAAACACCAAAAATAATGCTGTGCTCACTTTTGTAAGACCACAACCAAGAAAAGAAAAACTTGACTTTAATCCGGATAATGTAAAATATTTTATTATTGACACCAGGAGATCGACTATGTGTTAGTTCATATCATACATTTAGATGGTCTCTTGTTAATCTCCAGTCAACGTCATATGTATCACAGGGCCCTTCGGTGGTTCAGTGGATTAGAGTGATTGTCCCTCGGCACCACACAGACCTTCCATCGATGCGGCGCTGTTCGAATCCCACTCAGACTAAATTAAAAAAAATGAAAAATTTCTGAGTGGATTTTTTACTCTGTCGCCGTATGTGGAAGAGTAGCCAGGTACTCGCCGAAGGTCGGGGGTTTCCAGCGGACAATGAGCCCGGTTTCATCCCCCATTTAACCTGGCAACGCCGCCATATAAGTGAAATAATCTTGAGTGCGGCGTAAAATATCAATCAAGCAATCATCTGAATCACAGATAAATTTGCTGAAATAAATCTGATACCTTATCCTATACCCACTCTAACAAAATTGAATTTCGGTTCCAGGTGATAAAATCAGTGAATGCTACTACTCATCCTTCAACCACCCAAGTTAATCTTCCCTGTTCTCATAGTGATAAAATCAGTGAATGCTACTACCCATCCTTCACCCACCCAAGTTAATCTTCCCTGTTCTCATAGTGATGAAATCAGTGAATGTTACTACCCATCCTTCACCCACCCAAGTTAATCTTCCCTGTTCTCATAGTGATGAAATCAGTGAATGCTACTACTCATCCTTCACCCACCCAAGTTAATCTTCCCTGTTTTCATAGTGATGAAATCAGTGAATGCTACTACTCATCCTTCAACCACCCAAGTTAATCTTCCCTGTTCTCATAGTGATGAAATCAGTGAATGTTACTACTCATCCTTCAACCACCCAAGTTAATCTTCCCTGTTCTCATAGTGATGAAATCAGTGAATGCTACTACTCATCCTTCAAGCACCCAAGTTAATCTGCCCTGTTCTCATAGTGATGAAATCAGTGAATGTTACTACTCATCCTTCACCCACCCAAGTTAATCTGCCCTGTTTTCATAGTGATGAAATCAGTGAATGTTACTACTCATCCTTCACCCACCCAAGTTAATCTGCCCTGTTTTCATAGTGATGAAATCAGTGAATGTTACTACTCACCCTCTAAGCACCCAAGTTAATCTGCCCTGTTCTCATAGTGATGAAATCAGTGAATGCTACTACTTATCCTTCACCCACCCAAGTTAATCTTTCCTGTTCTCATAGTGATGAAATCAGTGAATGCTACTACTCATCCTTCACCCACCCAAGTTAATCTGCCCTGTTCTCATAGTGATGAAATCAGTGAATGCTACTACTCATCCTTCACCCACCCAAGTTAATCTTCCCTGTGTTCATAGTGATGAAATCAGTGAATGCTACTACTCTAGTAACTCTTGCATATACCGTATCTTGTATAAGGTCAGAGTCGTTTACATGTGCATGACTGAACATGATAAGGCAATAATTTTACAATCAACAAAACTCCAAAAACTAAATTCATATATGCTGGCTATTTTAGTTTTGTCCTTTGAATAAGCAAAAGTCTATTATTTCAATGTCAATCCTTTAGTTTTTCAAGGTACTTCAAACGTTGGACGTCTTCTAAAAAATCCAAAGTTATGAAAACATCCAAATTTGAGCAAATCTTGCCACTTTATATGGTGATGACTATTGTTTGGGACATCACCTTCGTCGGGAAATGAAAACTTGGACGTGCAGTCGTTATACCTGAAAAATATTCTGCCTCCTTCCCGGAAAGTATCATCCAAAAACAAGAAGAATAAGGTTGTGTTCGATTTTTTAAAGATGATTACCTCACATAAATTTCCGTATCAACAAACCGTGCGCAAGAATAACGTAATTATTTCACCAATGAGACCAGAATGTTGACCATGTGTTACACATAGTTCATATCACACATTTATAAATCTCTAGCCAACGTCATCTGAATTAGAGAGAGTTTGCTGAAACAAATTTGGTACGTTATCCTATTACCACGGTAACAAAATTGAATTTCCGTTCTCGGTGATGAAATCAATGAGTGTTACTATTAAGAACAGACGAAAATAGTTTAGACTCTGCCTTCACCCACCACCCAAGTTGATCTTCCTTGTTTTCACATCCCGCTAATCGCGTTAACCCATGGTGACTCGCCCATGTACTGAATCGCGTTTAAGGACAGAGTCGATTGCGTGTGCATGACTGAGCATGGGTATAAGGCGATTTGGTGAGGTGTATGCTGTGAGGCCAATTGTGATCCGTCAAATACTCGAGCATCATACTGTCGAGTTCACAGTTGTTGTAAAAGCTAATGATTGATCAGCACAACGTTGGGTATGACAAAGTGCTCCGTGTGATTTACAGAATCTGCAGAATGATAACCAAAGCCAGAATTCAAATTGTCAAAACTCCCAAAAGTCGTGATGATGTTCATTGAAAAACAAGCTCTAGAATCCTATTAAGACCAGATTAACCATGAAGTATAAAAACCATTATAAATATGTGGACTCCAATCATTCCCCCTCTCCATGTCGGTACCTGGAATATCAGATGGCAAAAGGTGACCAACCTATGGTAAATGTTAAAGTGTTGAATTCTTGTGGTATAGACAAAGTCTCTATTAGAAGAAAATGTTGAATAAGTTTGAAGAAAACTTTTGTTTGGAAAAATATATAAAAAAGCTTTAACAAACTAAGTACTAACAATTCTGAAATAGAAAACTGAAGTCCCAGATGTCACAAAGTATGTTTAGCAGTATGGATCCGATGATCTAGAATAGAATTCGGAAAACACACTGGTTATTAAAGTCTTGGTCCAAATGGAAGAATTCACAGATGACTGTACAAATGGCTGTAATACTGTCAATTGGTAAAATGGGATCACTTGATCAAACTTCGACATAAAGCTGAGTGTTGTTCGGTAACATTCTCAGCTAGTCTGATCTAAAACATACAATGCAAAGGAAATGTGAAAAGGATAATTAAGGGAGGTTGGATAAATGTCTCCTAACGCGTGGTAATACAATCGGTCGTTTGAATTTCAAGAGGAAGTTTGCAACGAGTGGAGGAGATGGAATTTGCTTTATTATTTATTCTTATTCACTTTACTGGGAATCTGAGAAAATGTCCTTTCAACAGACTCGTAGAAATATCAAACAATTTATTTCGAAAAGGCTCGTCTCATCAGGTATTTGCCTAATAGAAAGAATTATTCTGCATAATACGGATAATTTTGTTTTTATTTGAATCACTTGTTGAGAATAAATGCATTGACTTCAATAACAGGAAACAATAAAAAAAACAGTAAGGATGCATTGGACACAGCTCTATTGCTGAAAAAGGTCAAGCTACATTTTTTCCATATTCCAAAACCTCCAAGTTTGCCATTGCTCATAAAATAAATAGGATTTCATTTCACGACTGTATGATTTCTCACTCGTAAAACGAACTCCTTCTCGTACAGCCGTGTGGTTACCTGGGGATTGGAGTTGGCCCACAGTTCACTGGTAAGCTTGGTCCTACATATATTGACCAACTTATTGCGACTTTGTGTTTAGTTGAATTTTTATCTTGCGGTATTAACCACTCAACTCTCGTTTTGACGGCAAATGCAGTGATAAACATACATAGTGCATTTAGCTCCAAGGAATGATATACATAACATAACTATTTATCCCCAATAACTCCTCACGCGTCTACAGCATATACAGACTCAACATAAGCCTCTTACCAATTTAGCCTACGGTTTAATCATGCGTTAATTTTTGCCATACGGTTATAAGATTAGTAAGTCTCGTCTGGTAAATCCGATTTCTAACAGACACAATTGTTATTTGAGCCGTGAAGAAATTGGTGGAACATAATTTGGAACATCATTCCAAGCCCACTCCTAGCCAATTGAAAGTTTTGTCGACTGGGATGAAAATAACGTGCATTGCTATTGACCCATGACTCCTTACGTTGCCATAGTCATAACCTTGTCAGTGTCGCGTTAATCAGGCTTCCCCGAACCCGGACATCGTGGTGTGTCCTCCTTGCAATTAACTCCATGCTTGACTTAAGTAAATTACATCTGCATGAACGAGCTGGATCATAACATGATTTTGTTGGGGATTATAAAGCAACGCAGCCATGATGTGTATTAACAACTTCACTCATTTACATGTATGTCATGAACTACACATCATTTGTGATAATCTCTATCATTCAACATACTCTTTTGACGTTGCTTGAGCTGCCAAATAAGTGTACAATTTTAAACAGAATAAGCTATAGCCATAACTGTTGGTTATTTTTATCTGATAGAAGTATAAAAAATAAAACTTTTCCGCTGATACTAATCTGGAATATGTACGTTAAGGTTTTTTTCAGTGATAAATCTTCAAAAAATGAACTCTTACATCCCGGCTATTTGAATTATGTCCTTTATTAGCACACGTCTTCGGTTCGTACAGACTACTCACTTTACCAATACTTTATTTTTTCAAGGTACTTCAAACACTGAACATTTCTTGACAATCAGAATTTATGAAAAAAAAATCGATTTTTTTTGGCGATTCATATGACTGTAAAAAAACAATTGTCATCGGTTTTTGACAGAGACAAATCAAAGAGTACAAATATAAAAGCTCCACTTGCCGCTGTAGCCTGTTGAACATTTGTTAAGAAAACCAATTTGCATGAGTTAACTACAACTAAAACCACTAAAATAAAAAAAAAACATAGGACACATAAAACAAGTCCAGTTAGATTTAGAAGATAGAAATGGGGGTTACAAACAAAAGAAGAATCGAATTCTGATTTCGACAACAATAATCAGTGTCGGTTAACTTAAATGTTGGATTACCCTCATTTCAGGCTTTTTTATAAGTGTTTTGCACTTAAAAAATCATCAGTAGGCTTTTCGAGTCGGTTAACTTGGATTACCCTAATTTCAGGCCTTTTTATCAGTGCTTTGCACTTAAAAAATCATCGATAGGCTTTTCTAGCCCCTCTTACCCGATCATCAGTCTGTATTTCTAAGATAATGTACGTAAAATTATACTGTGGCGTAAGATCAATCGCACGACTCAAAACATTAGGGCGCTTGTGCGCATGTTCAGGTACTGGGTTTGTTTAAAAATATGAATTATTATCAGCAAATATGAATACACTCTAGCCTATGCTTTCAGTCACCTTATTGTTTTGTATCATCTATACGTTCATATTCCAGTGGGGGTTTTGGACTGTCCAGGCATCCTTGTCACTTATTAGGCTTTGGAATTTTTATGCTAAAAATTTGTGCAGAAACTTTTTTATCCAATGCCAATACAATATGTGTAAGTAAATTAAATTTGAATCCATTTTCACAATTTAGATTGAGTTGGTAGAAATGTATAGGTTTGAATTCTTCGTCCTGTATCGAAATGTTTACTTGAAATTCATTTCGGCTTTTACTTTGTAGTTTTTTATCTCGACGTCCATCGTTGTCTACAAATCACATGCATCCCGACAGAAGATCTGTTTCTTATAAAATTGTTCAAACAAGGTTAGAAAATAATATTAGGTTGAACTTTGAATTGAATTAATGCGTTTTGGTATAAATTTCGTTCAGTATTATAAACTGGTATGTTAGTATTTTGCTGCAGGTTGGAGTTCAGCCGTATACGCCCAAGGGTATAGGTCAAATACCAATACCTCGGAGGTCCAGTGGGTTAGAGTGATCGTCACTCAGTCCCACACAAACCTTCCATCGATGCAGCGCGAGTTCGAATCCCACTCTGAGTGGCTTTTTTCACGCGGCCTCTGTATATGGAAGAGTTACCAGGTACTCGCCGAAGGTCGGGGGTTTCCTCCGGACAATGGGCCCGCGGGTCCCCCCCCCCCAACACCTACAATAAACCTGGTAACGCTGCTATATAAGTGAAATAATTTTGAGTGCGGCGTAAAACACCAATCAATCAAATACAAATACCTATAGCGAGAGAACATGTGACAATATTAGTGCGGCTGTTCTTGTTTTACCTTTTAAACAAAATATTTTTGGGATATCCATGTTTAACTTTAGAAACAAACATACACGCTAACAATACAAGACTTTAAACAGTAGTTACTGTTTACGTTGGATATCACTCGGATCTATCAATAGGCAAGAATGACATCCGTCTCCTACCGCGGATGTCAGATAGTCTTTTTCCTAACACTACACACAATGTGGTATTTCATTCTAAATATAGACATGCTTCATGCATGTTTTACACTCAAAATTATATTTTCTTTTTGGCTTGACTTTGGGACACATTCACAAGCAAATTTGACTTGAAATAGGATTTATTAACCAAATCGTTGAAAAACCTCTAAGTGTGATTAATATCGCGATTATTTAAACATTATACCATAGAGTTTACCAATCAAGCCAGAATCAACGCCTCTTCGCTGTTTTATGCAGTATTTTAAAGATAATAGAATCTCCTTTCAACATAGCCTTTCAAATTCTTTCTGTTTTTTTTTCATTCAAAAGTTAAATTCAGAATGAAAAGAAACATTTGAGTAGCTAAATGACACTTATATCGGTAACCAATCTGTCTTTAAACTTAATTTCTTTACAGTCACGTTGGGGATTATTCCATTTACATGATAGCGAAATTATTAGGCAAATTAGTTCTAACTGTAAGACGGATGCAAATTCAGCTTAAAAACGATATACGCACAAAGTTTCATAAAAGTCGCCCAAACAGATCTACATGAACCAACATTTTATAAAAACGTGTTTTGGAATTTGAACGTGCAGCGAAAAAATGAAAAGAGCTTAGTAAATACAGTACAGGCGCACTAAGTTTTCATTTCTAACGATACCAAAACCATATCTATACGATGTTTTCTCGCCAAACTGTGCTATAAGAAAGCTAACAATCGTTATCAGACGGATACAGGTCACAGTTTCGTACTTCCGGATTTTGGTAGGGACAAAATAACTTCCAGATATTTTTGTTTTTATTATTTTCTCCTGGCCCCCTGCATTTTTTCTGGGCATTTTTGTAGTTTTCATGAAAGAACATGGGTTGAGTTATTATCTGGAAATGATTTTAGAAGTGGAATGGGGCCAGTTAGGTGGATGGAGATCTGATTAATAGTCGTTCTTTGGTCTGTTTACATCAAGGGACTATGTGCAAAGTGACCCCTATCAGCTGTTTGCAATGATAGCGAAACATTTCTACCTTCAACCCATGAATAAATTTGCTTAAAATACTCCCAAAGGACTGTTTAAGGCACTCATCTAAGGATTTGGTTCAACAAAAGTTAGGGAAGGTGTGGTGATTGCAGACATTGACATTACCACAAATGGGAAATGAAATTGTGACCTGCTGCCAGACAACGTCTGTCTGACTCGGCAGCCATCTTCCCAGCAAATCTTAGCTTTGTTTCTCTATTGGCCAATCAACATACGCCCAGCTCACCAGTCACTGCACTAGCGTCAGATAAATCGGTCAACTTTCAAAGTCCTTTACACCTAGGTTAATTCCGATCATTTCGAGGCGGTAATAACGAAAGACAAACACTCTAATAACTTTGAAATGTATACTGGCCTGTAAATCAACCTTTTGGGAAGACGAGGCAGGCAGTATTTAGTGTCTACGCGACTTGTGGGGTGGTTGTAGAATGTTCAGAATATGTAGTCTTACCGCTGACATTGCAGGTTATAACCATACTAGAAGCGACAAGCTCGCAAGGGAAGTAATTTACTAATACAACAACAGCGTTGGCTTAATCAAGTCATGTCCAGTCATTCGACGAATACAAGCAAGACTTCAGAATCAATCAGAAATACCGGGAAAATGTCCAAGGACATTAGAAAGTAGTCTTGGTGCGCTCCCTGGGGCCAGACAAGGCGCCGGCAGGCGAAACTGCTTGGGAAAGATCAGCCATATCGCCTAGTACTTACGACGCAAAATGGCCAGCCTAGTTTCAATTCAAAACAAACAGCGATAACTTTCTCTGGTTTAGTTTTTCATTGAGCTGATAATTCCGTTTTCCTCTTGACAATCTGAATTCATGAAAATATCCTCATTTTAGCAGCTCGTGCCTCTTCAAGTTAAGTCTATATATCCATAATCAAAAAGTGTCCCCCCCTCATTACATTTTTGCATGATACTCAATATTGTCGAACTATATGTAGTTGAAATAAAACATAAAGAATCGTAGAACTAGATTTAACAGTTAATTAGCTGTGACACGAATGAATATACATGAGGAATTCCAAGACCTGGCGTTTGAAATATTTGCATGGGAATTAAAAACATTAAAAATCTCAATACACATGACGAAATCTGAAACCTTAATGATTACAGAACTGTACCGTGAGGTTAGCAGTCACATATGCAGACGATAGAAACACAATCAGAAAATATCATTAACTTCCACCGAACACTTGAATCACAGCTTCCAATCAGCTTCTCATGCAATTCCGATTTCAATTCATTCCGATATTAAATCCTGCGCTCCAAAATGTCGTAAATATCTTCTAGGAGATTCAAATCTTGATGGGGGCCTCGGTGGTCTAGTGGATTAGTGTGACCCCTCAATCCCACAAAGACCTTTCATCGATGCGGTGCCCGTTCGAATCACACTCAAACCAAATAAAAACTGAGTGTCGTTCGCCATATGTAGAAGAGTTATCAGGTACTCGCCGAAAGTCGCAGATTCCTCCATGCAAGGAGTCAGGTTTCCTCCCCCACTTAGCCTGGCAATGCCTCCAAACTCTTATTCTGCCATAAGCAGAATTCAGAAGGAATTTGTTTTCGTCGTACCAGTGGACTCTTCTGCGAGATCCTAATATTTATCCCTGTCTTTGTCTACACCAATTCACATTAAGTTGTCCGTGATTGTCTGACGATTTTTAATTGTTTGGCAGCCAAGCAGACGATGACGTTTTAGGATAGATCTCGAAACAAATGGATTCCGCCTTACCGGCTACAGAAGACTTCTGTCATCTCTGTAGGAGGTTAAGTTTGCGTAACATTTTGGAGAGTTGAATTTGAAATTGTATCAAACAGTTTTGGATTTTTCTTCACACTGGTCCTACATGACAAAATATGCTCCAGAGTACTGATTACCATTTTCGTACACTTGGTTATTAACAATGCGATTTGTGATTCTGATGAAAGCTGTGTGAGAGCTTGTTGTTTCTCATATCTTGTTATCTACTCCCATATTTATAGACAGAGAAACCCCATTTATCACCATAGGTTAAATGAGTTTCTCATAAGACTGGACTTACCACAAAAAGACCCCAGTTAGCAAAGCATGTCAGGTTATGAAGATGTTTGTCCATTGATTTATGGTCACCGTCAAATCGTGTTGGGTCAATCCCGTCATAGGAGATGAACAGTACTCTCGTCGTATACTATCCATAGTATATTGAGAAATGGCCACGCGGTCAAGACCCATTACGGTTACATGGTAATTAATTCTAGCCTAGCCGAGAAATCTAGGCTCTGCCGAATTTTTTTCTTCGGCGTTCGTCATATCACGTCATATGACAAACACGGGGAAAAAAATTCGGCAGAGCCAAGATTTCTCGGCTAATTCTAGCCCACACGCCAGAGAAAAAACAACAAAACAAGACAACAGTTGTTTCAATTTTCCGTTGTGTGGCAGTTGACCTATGTAAAAGGTCCACTATACGACGAAACACTGATTTGTTCCTTTCAACTAGTTGGTTATACCTTCGTATGTTCACTGTGTACCGAAATTTTTTTTATCCAAATTTTGTCCAATAAAAGTATGCTCTCTTTTTGTTTCATTGTTTTTGTTTGCCGTTGGTGGTGAAAAAAAAAGGCCCTAGCAGTCGAATGTTACAACGGTTATATAAATTCCATTTGTTTAAAAAAAATGAGGTGTTTTAAGACGGTACTTTCCGCTGTTTCTTCCACAGTTTTGACAACATTTCGTTTCGTTAAAGGCTTGCGGTTTTCTATATCAATCACAGCAAACCCTATAGCCATGTGATACGTGTTAACGCATGATTAAACTGTCGATTGAAATGGTAAGATACTTATGTTAGGCCTTTTGATAGATTTAAAACTGTAGACAAGTTTGTGTGAAGTTATTAAAGAGAAGTAATTTCCATGCCATTTATACATTCATAATGCCTTGGAGCTAAATGCACCATGAAGTCGGTATCACACTATACACATGGATATTTAATCCAATGAGAACGCCGTGGACTACCATGTGACCGCTCAATAGCTACATCCATAATGTACGATCTCAAGATGTTATTGATATGTTATACCAGTGGTATTGTACGACTGTTATTGTACTCTGACATTATCTGACGAGTGTTCTTACTCTTTCGCAAAATGAAACCAAAGCCGATTTAATAAAGTATAAACGTGCCATTGGAAGATTTGTATATGAATAATAAAATAGGTTTTAGCGATTGAATCTAAAAAATAATAAGCACAAAAAGGTGCTCAAAATCAGTAATAAATTTGACTCTCTACTGGCTTCATAGTAGTTTATATTTTAGACGAAGAGTAGAAATTATTAGGATGTAACGTATAACAACTTGCTGGCATCTGGCTGGAAGGTTTTTTTTTTCATTGTGTAACACTGGCTGCAATTGCCCTATCCAGTTGTGGTATTGCTACCCAGTTGGAATTCCAACGCCCTATTCTTTTTGTGTTACATTCAAACTCAAAATACACGCAGAATCAATTAACAGACTATACCTCGTGTATGATCAGCGTATATTCCATCTGCATGAATGAGTTTGATGATAACAGGATTTGGCGGGGGATTATAAATCGATAAAGTATAAGGAACAATATAAAGAACCTGGCATATGATTTGAACCGGACTCATTTTGGTAATAAGTCAAATCCTATAAGAGCTTCGTTTAACCAACCGGGTGAAATGACCTTTTCTACTACTTGGTATCTTGAAGATAGAAAGCTAGTCATGACGATCAGATGACGCCAATGTATACACTGTTTGAAGACCTAGGGGGAACATTAAAGCTATCGCCGATCACATCACATTAATTCTGTTTGCGAAATAAATCGTAGATATTCTGAGAAAATATTTATTCTCAAATCATGAAAGTAAAAGTGAGTGAATTTTTTCTACCTTTTACGCACAATAATGCCAAAAAAGTAACCAATACTTGCCGAAGATGTCTGCTAAAAACGAACGAAATTCCAATAACCGTGGATTTATAGATACATTTCATGTTTTTTTGGTTGTAAAATATACCTTAGCGTAACGGAAGGACGTTAGCTCTTATATTGTACGTTTTGGTCAAATGACTTACAACATACTTAACCCTTTCATATGTATGATATTTTCTTCGTGTCGCCTCGGTAGTTTTAATTATTGGGGGGACTAGGTTTTCCTGTCTACTGACCGTTCCACGGGTATTGAGATGGGAACACTGGCTATAAAACATTGTTGACTTTTTTGGACAAGTCGAACTGGAAATTAATAGAAAGCCTATCACAGAAACTGTCCAAATCTCAATTTACTTTCAGACATTGGTTTAATAAAATGCATGTAATTAATACAAGGAAATCATAACATTAACAGTCATTAGAGATACAATGTACGTATCAATACAGGACATGGAGAAGAAATAAAACAAGTTACAACGATGCGCATGCTCCATGCGGCTTGTTTACATTATCACCATGGATACCAGAGGACGTTGGTTATACGGATGAGAGGTCATGCGCAAAAACGTTACCAAACAGATTAACAAACGATTTGGGCATTCAAATCACATTAATTGTTTATAACTATTATTTCGGTGTACCCTTAATTTGACAATTATAGTTTGATAATTACAAATTGTACCGATTATACGCGTGACCACTATTGTATGTCGATTTCTGTAACACGGCAAATATATTTAATAATTGCACATCCTAACAGAATTTTCTATGATTTCTGTGTGTATTATTAAATTCTGAAGTTCTAAACGAAAAAAAAACAATTACATCAAATTGAGATATTGAATTTTACTAGTTTACTTCAAACATATTTTATTATGACAAAATAATTAATACTTTTAAGCCCCTAAAATATATGTCACAAGTAAATTTTATTTCTAGCATGTGTACAATTTTGTCATCAAAGTTCATGCGACCACGTGTGTTAAAATTCAAATAGCCGGGATGGATGAGTTAATTTAGGGGGCTTAATTTAGGGTTAATTTAGATTTGATGACGTCATCTTTTTAAGTACATATTTAAAATTGGTATCAGTCGAAAGGTATTTTTGGATAAAAATAACCAACAATTAGCTATTCTGTTTAAACACAATTGTCGTTATATACTGAACCGCAAAAGAAACGTCACCTTATTTAAATGTTGCTAAATGCATATATTATCATAATTTTCAATAATTTTTCTCTTTTGATATCCATGCTAAACCTAGTTTGAAGCCAGTGGTCAAGAAAGTTTGGTTTCTGATCATGTTACTAATATGCAAAACACGTCGTCAAAGCAGAGTTACTAAAGAAATGATGGGGTGCTTTTTCGGTTCGTTTTGCCTGAAGGTCACAATGTACGTGTGTTGCGAGGTGTCATCCCTATAAAAAAAAGCCACCGAGCATGCACCAAATCATTCAAAGTTTGACAGTTGTGACATGCCCCGACTGTCACGGGAGTAGAGAGACCAAGCCTTGAGAAGACTTTATGCTGGCCAGACTGCAAGACCTGTGGCAAATCAATTCAATGTTCATGTCCGAACAATATACCGCCTGCAGCAACGGGTTCATGCCACTTGAAGCACAGCAGATCGTCCTCGTAGTGGAAGACCGCCTGTATCAACGTTGAGGCAAGATCGACAGATTGTCCGTCAACACCTGCAAACCCGCTTCGCTACAGCTGCGGAAACTGCAAGGACAACCATTGGCAATCACCAGAGACCAATCAGCGACGACACGGTGCGCAGGCGTTTGAGGCAATGTTAGATGTCACAGGCCTTACAGGGGTCCGATCCTCACTGCACGACATGGCTGCGCTCGTCTGTAATGGGCCACACAGCATCGGAATTGGCGTCAATGGGAGTGGAAAACTGTAGTCTTCTCCAATGAAAGCCGGTATTGCATCTCGACAGTTGATGGGCGAATGAGTGTGTGGCGTAGACGAGGGGAGCATTTTGCAGATGAGTGTGTTCTGGAAAGAGACGCATGGAGAGGTCCCATCATTATGGTATGGGGTGCTATAGCACTGAATCAAAAACTAGACCCTATGGTGTTCCAGAATGTTGGTCCTGGTAGAGGAAATGGTGTAACAGCTGTCCGCTACATGATCAGGCGCTGAGATCTTCATCGTGCCTCATTTTGCTCGTCATGGAAATCAAGTCTTCCAGCAGGAGAACACACGAGCCCATACTGCCAGAGCAACGAGAGACTTCCTCCGTCAAAGTAACATACAGACTCTTCAATGGCCTGTTCTCAGTCCTGACTTAAATCCGATAGGACACTTGTGGGACGAGATTCAGAGGAGGCTCAATCTCAGAACGCACTGAGGCGTATCACAGAGTTTGGGCCCAAGTTCCTATCATCTTTATCAACCGTCTCATCTACTCGATGCTCAGACGATGCAACGCCGTAATCAACGCCCATGGTGGCCATACACATGATTGACTTCCAAGTCGCACTGTGGCGCCACCTGTCCTCACTTTCACTTGAAATTCTCTAACATTTGTCTGCCAATGGTGATGATCAATCATGTCAAATTTGGAATCATTCCGCTGATAAGTGTATTGTTTACATCTATTTGAAATACACTGATTATCAATATCCAAAAAGGAGTGACGTTTTTTGCGATGTGTAGTTCACGACATACATTTAAGTTTTAATCAAGTTATTAATACACGTCATGATTATATCGATTTATAATCCCCCACCAAATCATGTTATGATCCAGCTTGTTCATGCAGATGGTATCTACTTGAGTCAAGTATGGGCTTAATTGCAAGGAAGACACACCGCGATGCCGGGTTTGGGGAGGCCTGTTAGCGGGACATGGAAAATCTTATGTCCATGACAAACTAAGGAGTCATGGGACAACGTTAATGCACTTTATTTTCATCTCAGTCAAAAAAACTTTCAATTCGCTCAGGCGGGGCTTGAATAATGTTCCAAATTATGTTTCACCAATTTCATTACAGATTACAGTTCAAAGAACAGTTGTGTCAGTTAGAAATCGGATCTACCAGACGAGACTTACCAATCTTATAACCGTATTGTATAAATTAACGCACGATTAAATCGTAGGCTAAATTAGTAAGAGACTTATCTTGAGCCTGTTGATGGATTTAGAACTATAGACGCATTAAAACAGAAAGGGGAGAAGTTATGAAGGATGAATAGATATTTTATATATACCATGCCTTGGAGATAAATGCACTTTGTATGTTTATCGCCGTATTTGCTGTTTCAGCGAGAGTTGAGTGGTCAAATTAAACTAATCAAAAATTGACCATAAGCCAGTCGCTATATATACGACCAAGCCTGTCTGTGAACTGTGGGCCAATTCTAATTCCTAGGTACCCACACGTTGGCCAAAAGACAAGTCGCCTCTTACGGCCAAGCGCCCGGTAAAAGGTGATTGTCTATTTTTTCTCACTGGAACCCACAGGTAGGGAAATATTGGACTAGGGTCACTGGGCTGCAGAGATCTCACCCGAATATTGGTGATCGGTTGCTTATGTTCGACCCATCATAAATGCAACAGTAATATCATATACACTAAGAAAAGTTAAGCACCCCCTGGAAAGTCTGCACCGACCGATAAAATCATTGGTAAAGGGAAGTTGTCGGCAAACTGATGTTGCAGAAACGATTGTGACCATAAAGGGCAACATTAGAACACATATCTAGAGCAGAAGGTCAATAGATCGTATAGCCTCCATTAGCTTCCAACCTGCGTCCCAACCCTCCCGGGAGACGTCGGATCTGTTGAAGGGGTAACTGCCGCCAATACCGGTGTAATGCGGCTTCCAACTCCTGCAGATTTTGTACACGAGGCTCTAGGGCTTGAATGTTTCATCCTATCCCAAATGTGATATAAAGGGTTCAAATCCGCGCAGTTACCCCTTCAATAGATCCGACGTCTTACTGGAGGGTTGAGACGTAGGTTGGAAGCTAATGAAGACAATACGCGCGATTGACCTTCTGCTCTAGGGATGTGTTCTACAAGGTTTGTCAAATTTGATAAATCCAATACAACTGTAAAGGGTTTGTCAAATTTGATCAATCAAATACAACCGTCAAGGGTTTATCAACTTTGATCAATCCAATGCAACCGTCAAGCGATTGCCAAATTTGATAAATCCAATACAACCGTCAAGGGTTTATCAAATTTGATCAATCCAATACAACCGTCAAGGGTTTATCAACTTTGATCTATCAAATACAACCGTCTAGGGTTTATCAACTTTGATCAATCCAATACAACCGTCAAGGGCTTATCAAATTTGATCAATCCAAAAACAACCGTCAAGGGTTTATCAACTTTGATCAATCAAATACAACCGTCAAGGGTTTATCAACTTTGATCAATCCAATACAACCGTCAAGGGCTTATCAAATTTGATCAATCCAAATACAACCGTCAAGGGTTTATCAACTTTGAGCAATCAAATACAACCGTCAAGCGTTTATCAACTTTGATCAATCCAATACAACCGTCAAGCGATTGCCCAATTTGATAAATCCAATACAATCGTCAAGAATTTGTCAAATTTGATCAATCCAATACAGCCGTCAAGGGTTTGTCAAATTTGATCAATCCAATACAACCGTCAAGGGTTTATCAACTTTGATCTATCAAATACAACCGTCTAGGGTTTATCAACTTTGATCAATCCAATACAACCGTCAAGGGCTTATCAAATTTGATCAATCCAAAAACAACCGTCAAGGGTTTATCAACTTTGATCAATCAAATACAACCGTCAAGGGTTTATCAACTTTGATCAATCCAATACAACCGTCAAGGGCTTATCAAATTTGATCAATCCAAATACAACCGGCAAGCGTTTATCAACTTTGATCAATCCAATGCAACCGTCAAGCGATTGCCCAATTTGATAAATCCAATACAAACGTCAAGAATGTGTCAAATTTGACCAATCCAATACAATCGTCAAGAATTTGTCAAATTTGATCAATCCAAGCGATTTGTCCAGATTTCGTCGATTGTATAATGGCAGCACTGATTCGCTCAGAGTTGAATCATGTCCATACTATTGTTATTAATTCGCCCAAATTTGATCAACATCATGCGATCCGTAAGATTTTTCAAAATTTGATCCATTCCATCCAATCGCCAAAGTTTTATCCAAATTTCATCAATTCCATACTAAGGTTATGGATTTGTCGACATATGGTAAATTCCGTACAGTCTACATAGTATCGATTATATAATGACGTCACTGATTCCCTTAAATGGTCACCACTTCAATGTTATCGTTAACAGGCTCCCCCAAATTCGATCCGTTCCATACCATTTTGACTGATCTGTTTATATTGGGCAATAAAATAAATTTTACAACCGTCGATAATTGGTCGAAATGTTATCCATCGCATAATTGGTTCAGGCCAACTTTGTTTTACTTATATTGAACTGATACTTTCGTGTCAGTCATGTATTTGGACTTAACTAAAACTGGGTCAATCTACTCAATGTTTGGCTAAGCTGACTCTGGTGAATCAGCATCGGCTTCTCGTCCAGTTGTTACATCCAACCAATTCGCTACACAATCCGCATATACTGAAACACCCTTTTTATACCCTCGCGTCAAAAGTGGTGAGGGTATATAGGGATCTGCCCGTACGTATGTACGTATGTACGTATGAACGGATGTACGTACATGTATGTACGGATGTACGTGGCCAGAATCTTGACGTCATCGCTCTACAGGCTGCAATTCTTATCCGATTGTCACGAAACTTCATACATATGCTCACAACCATCACCCCTTGTACAAGTTTGCGTTTCAACTTCCTGTGGTCAAAAACTAGGTCACTGTTACTATTAATAGAAATTGGCCAGAATCTTGACGTCATCGCTCTACAGGCGGCAATTCTTATCCGATTGTCACGAAACTTCATACATATGTTCACAACCATCACCCCTTGTACAAGTTCGCCTTTCAACTTCCTGCGGTCAAAAACTAGGTCACTGTTACTATTAATAGAAATTGGCCAGAATCTTGACGTCATCGTCCTACAGGCTGCAATTCTTATCCAATTGTCACGAAACTTCATACATATGCTCACAACCATCACCCCTTGTACAAGTTCGCGTTTCAACTTCCTGCGGTCAAAAACCAGGTCACTGTTACTATTAATAGAAATTGGCCAGAATCTTGACGTCATCGCTCTACAGGCTGCAATTCTTATCCGATTGTCACGAAACTTCATACATTTACTCACAACCATCACTCCTTGCACAAGTTCGCGTTTCAACTTCCTGTGGTCAAAAACTAGGTCACTGTTACTATTAATAGAAATTGGCCAGAATCTTGACGTCATCGCTCTACAGGTTGCAATTCTAATGCGATTGTCACGAAACTTTATACATATATTCATAACCATCACCCCTTGTACAAGTTCGCGTTTCAACTTCCTGCTGTCAAAACCTAGGTCACTGTTACTATTAATAGAAAATATGTTGCTTCTCAACCTGTTGCGAGAGGTCAGAATTCATATCAGTTGTATGAAGTTTCGTGATAATCGAATTAGCATTGCAGTCTTTTGAGCAGTCTTTTACTTACATGCATACATATGTAGGGGGGGTCCTTATAGGACATGGGGATGCGAGGGTATTAGTATCGTCTGTGATACCTTGTTTATAGGGTAGATATTCTCCATGTAATTGTGGTAAACGCCAGTTCGCCGAAATTCTTATAGCCCTCAAAACTATTTATATATGCGTAATAACGAAGCATCGGTATCTGCTTTATTGACGACTTTATAAGTTTAGCCAACTTTCAGAATACATGGTAGCCTTCTATATATTGTGTGTCTGTTGGTTGCGGAGGCTAATAAGTGCCGTGATTTAGTCTTTAATTTTGTATTTTGCTTTTTTCATTTCATATTTCGTTTTTTTTTTATTTTAACCACCCTTGGTTCAAAGATGCGTGCTTATTGTCTGTTTTAAATAATATTCTTTAGCATTTAGAAGTTGAACAAGTGTAATCAGTTAAAGAAGCCCCTATATATAACAGCTTCTTGGTTTATTGGGTGACGACTTTGCGATACAGTTTTTTTTACTTAGATAACGACGTAAGAACGAACGCCGTCACCTAATAAACCACGAAGCCTGCGAACAAACAACAGCCTTCAAGAAAACCTGTCGACTTTTACATGAGACGAGGGAACGTGGGAAAACTCCAGAGAGGCCAATAAACTTACTACACGTAATAATATCAATAATGTTATTTTAAACTATTATGATCTATCATAATAATCGTATCCAAATGATCTATGCAACAAGTTGTACAGTTTTGGTCCAACGTGAAATTATACTTGAGCCAAATCATATACGTAGTGGCACATTAAAATACACACATATATGTACACTAGTGTCCAAAAGAAACGATACCACATGTTTGCAACGACATAAAATAAAAAGTAAACAATGCAGCAGTTTTAGTTTGGTGTTATTCTTGTGAGCAATCTTTTCACAACCTCTGAACCAAATTAATTTCAATCAAATCAGTACAATCAATATGTCAAGCCTTTAAAGATAGGTGTGGTCGAAAAATGAACACTGATCACAGAAACAACGGAAAATGTTACACCACGCGTCACAAAGTATATCCACCGCGATCATCAATACATGTCAGAACACGCCTTCAGCCTGATGTCATCAAACGTCTGATGATGTTGGGAGTGATGCGTTCCCATTCCTCGAGGAGACATCGTTCAAAGTCCGGGACGTTGACTGGAGGCTCACGGCGCTGTCTGATTTTCCGATCGAGATGGTCCCATAAGTGTATCTGAAGATGAGGAATCTGCGGTCTCCTGTAAACTTTCTGTCTACTAATCCTGTGTTTCAGCGTTGTAGCCGCTGTGAACGTAACTGTTACGGTGTCGTTTATCAGGTGTAATACCTGGATGTAACGATTTTCATGCGGAGTGGTTACTCGTGGTCTTCCACTCCTGGGCCTGTCTGAAGTCTGAACTGTCTGATCTAACCGCTGCACCAACCTGGTGAAAGTGATGCGTGCACAGTCCACCCTTTTGGCTACATCGACGTGTTTCGCTCCTTGTTGGACCATTCCAACGGTGCTCTCTCTCTAGATGGCTGCCAAGCGTGGCATGTCTTGTGATCATTTTGTTTTTGTGATATCAACGTGTATACTCATCTTTTTAAACAGCTTTTCTGCACGTGCAGAACATGCTAAAGAGGTCAATGTCATTTGCACGGAATTTACATATTCTCCCGGATGTGATCAAGTTTTCCCAGTATTTTTGGTTGAAGCGCTGTTTTGGGGATCCGCAATACGAATTGGTATGTTTTCATATTACAAAATCAATTCGTAACAAAAATATTTTGAAAACAAGTTGATCTCGTTTCTTTTGGACACTACTGTATACTACATATTATATCATGTATGTTATATAAGAACTTGTCCTCAGTGCTTTTTGCCATAATAAAATATGTTAGAAGTAAACTAGTGATATTCAATGTCTAAATTTGATGTAATTGGTATTTTAGTGTAGAACTTCAGAATTGAAAAATACAGAAAGAAATCACCGAAAAGTATGTTAGAATATGTATTTTTTAAATATATTTGCCTTGTTACAGAAATCGACATACAACAGTGGTCACGCGTACAATCAGTACAATTTGTAAGTATCAAACTATAATTGTCAAATTAAGGGTACACCCAAATAATAGCTATAAACAGTTAATGTGATTTGAATGCACAACTCGTTTGTTAATCTGTTCGGTAACGTTTTTGCGCATGGCTTCTCATCTGTGTAAACCAACGTCCTATGGTATCCATGGTGATAATGTAAACAAGCAGCATGGAGCATGCGCATGTTTGTAACTTGTTTTACTTCTTCATCATGTCTTGTATTGATAGTACATTGCGTCTCTAATGAAAGTCAATGATTCCCTTATATTACTTACATGTATTATATTAAGGTAATATCTGAATGTCGATTTACATGTGGACGTTTACTCCCATAGGCTTTATATGAATTTCAACTTTCACTCTGCCCAAACAAATTCACAACGTTTATGGTCATCTCAATATCTGTGGAATTGTTAGTAGATATGAAAGCAAAGTCCCTTAACAGATCCGACGTCTCACTGGAGGGTTGAGACGCAGGTTGGCAGTTAATGGAGGATATATGCGCTATTGACCTTCTGCTCTAGGGGTGTGTTCTACACAAGCAAAGTGACATGTTTACTTCAATATGTTTGCCCTGTGAAGCCAGATGGACTTTTCATACTCCCATACTTACAAGTATCTTCTTATTTTGTTAAAATACATCTTTGATATAGCTAACGATATCCTGAATAAATTGTATAGCTTATTGCCATTAATGGTGATTTCTTATAGCCAGAATGCTGCCCTTTATGATCACAATCGTTTGCCAACAATCTCCCTACACCAATGATTTTATCGGTCGGTGCAGACTTTCAAGGGGGGTGCTTAACTTTTTTTCTTTGTGTATATAAATGTTAAGTATGGAATAAAATACTGGCCAATCGTACGTCATTTATCAAAACGTACAAATAAGGACAACGGCCTTCCAGATGTACGTTAAGATATATTTTATAAGCAAACAAAATCATGAAATCTACTTATACATCCCGGTTATTCGTATTTCGTTGTGCTTACAGGGTAAACAAAATTTACCAACTTTTACTTTCGTTTAAGAATATATTTTCTCAAAATAACTACGATTTATTTCGCAAACAGAATTAATTCTGATGTGATCGTCGATAGCTTTAATGTTCCCTCTAGGTCTTCAAACAGACTATACATTGGCGTCATCTGATCGTCATAACTAGCTAGTAGTAGAAAAGGTCATTTCACCCGGTTGGTTAAACGAAGCTCTTATAGGATTTGACTTATTACCAAAATGAGTCCGGTTCAAATCATATGCCAGGTTCTTTATATTGTTCCTTATGCTTTATCGATTTATAATCTCCCGCCAAATCCTGTTATCATCAAACTCATTCATGCAGATGGAATCTACGCTGATCATACACGAGGTATAGTCTGTTAATTGATTCTGCGTGTATTTTGGGTTTGAATGTAACATAAGAAGAATATGGCCGAACTCCAACTGAGTATCAGTGGCACAACTGGACAGAGCCATTGCAGGCAGTGTTGCAAAATAAAAAAATAAACACTTCCAGCCAGATGTCAGCAACCTGTTACACGTATAAGTATTTATGCTAACAGAAAGTGTCGGGTGTAATGTAGCTATCGATTTACACCTTATGCCGTTTCTTCCTTGTGCTTGCCAAAGTCTTTGGAGTTGTTGGGTTAAGAATGGGGCAGCCAATACACATAATATATTAGATTCCAGAAAATTCTACTGACCAAGGCTAAGCTCCTGTCAGTCGTCAACCTAATGAAATATCGTAAGTCGGGTTTGTTATAACAATTTATGGGGTATAGAAGTTCATTACTGATTGGAGCCCCTTTTTTTTCCTTTTTGGGATTCGAGCGCTAAAACCTATAATAATATTCATATACAAATCTTTTATACTTTATTAAATCGGCTTTGGTTTCATTTTGCGAAAGAGTAAGAACGTCCGCAGATAATGTCAGAGTACAATAAATAATGTACAATACCACTGGTATAACATTTCAATAACACCTTGAGATCGTACATTATGGTTGTAGGTATTGAGCGGTCACATGGTAGTCCACGGCGTTCTCATTGGATTAAATATCCATGTGTATAGTGTGATACTGCAGTGCATGGTGCATTTAGCTCTAAGGCATTATGGTTGTATAAATGACATGAAAATTACTTCTCTTTAATAACTTCACACAAACCTGTCTACAGTTTTAAATCTATCAACAGGCCTAACATAAGTATCTTACCATTTCAATCGACAGTTTAATCATGCGTTAACACGTATCATATGGCTATAGGGTTTCCTAGGATTGATATAGAAAACCCCAAGCATTTAACGAAACCAAACGTCGTTACAACTGTGAAAGGAATGACGGGAAGTAATTGGAACGCACCGTCTTAAAATGCCTCGATTTTTTTAAAGACATGGAATTAAATAAATATGTTGTAACATTCAACAACTGGAGCATTTTTCAACACCAAAGACAAAAAATAACATTGAAACAAGAAAATTTTGAAAAAGTTTTCTCGGTACACAATTAGCATACAAGGGAAGAATCAAACAGTTGAAAGGAACAAATCATTGTTTTGTCTTTAAGGGGGCCTTTTACAAACGTCAACTGCCACACAGCTGTCTTCTTAGATTGTTTTTTAATTGTGGGCTAGAATTAATTGTCATGTAACTGTAAATGGTCCTTGTCCGTGTGGCCATGTCTCAATATATTATGAATTGTATACGACTAGAGTACAGTTGATCTCCTCGGATCGGATTGACCCCCAATCGTATTCTCGCGAGATCTCCTTTAGACGTGGCTAAGATAGACCTTGTACGAATTAACCGGACATAGCGCAGGGATTTTCGCGTGCGATCTAGGGTAACATTTTTAAAAGCTATCAGATAAATATGAAAATCCTGACATCACGCTGTACGTGAATATATATTTTGAATTTAAGAAAACGTTAAACTAGTAACGGAAACGTAGAGTCAATTTCACGAAATAGTCCCATTTTAACGAAAACTGGCAAAATGGCGACGTTCCCTGTCGATCCGATTCACTTTGATCTGGCCACTGTGATAGGTTCCACGGGGCGTTTCCAATACCTGCTAGTGTTTAAATGTGCGATGGAACTAACAATAGCTCTAGTTAAGTGTAAGAGAATAATAGAAAAGCACGTAGATGCGAGGAAATGCCAGGTAAAATTCCACTGTGTTGTTGTTTTGTTGAAAACTTAAAAGTCACATGATTAATTGACCTGCTATGTGAACTCTCCAACCCCATTCCAATGGATATTTCCGATAAAAATGTCGTCCAATGGCCTTAGAGGATAAATCTGACCTTTATGACTAGGGTAACTTCTAATTTTAGATTGATTGACCCCAACATGATTTGCCGGGATCATTATTCAATGGACAAACATCTTCACAACCTGACATGCTTTGTAAACCGGGTTTTTTGTGGCAAGTCCAGTCTTATGAGAAACCCGTTTAACCTATAGTGAAAAATGGCATTTCCGTGTCTTTAAAGTTATGTGGAACTACAACCCCTCACACAACTTTCATCAAAAACACAAAATGCATTCGAATGAACTAGTACATGAAAATAGAAATAAGTATTCTTGAGCATATTTTAATTGTCATATAGGACCAGGTAGAAGAAAAATCCGAACTGTGATACAATTTCAAATTCAACTCTCCGAAATGTTACGCACACTTAACTGAATTGCACAACCTGCAGAGAATTTTAAAATACGCCAATGCTCAACCCAAAGTTGAGGACAGTGGTGGTTAAAACATGACCAAACGTGCGAGGTCAGTAACCACATATCTTCAGCCAGAGCACACAAGACCTCCTACACAGATGACAGAAGTTTTCTGCAGCTAGTAAGGCGTAATCCATTTGTTTCGAGTTCAATACTAAGGCGTCCGTTTATCTGCCAAACAATTAAAAATTGTCATACCAATCAGTCGTCCAAAACTATTCTCAGGCAATCACAGACGACTTAGTCCGAGGCCCCCGTCCAGATTTGAATCGCCTCGAAAATATGAGGGACATTTTGGAACACAGGATTCAATATCGGAACGAATTGAAATCGGAATTGCACGAGAAGGCGACTGGAAACTGTGATTCAAGTGTTCGGTATTTTCTGATTCTGTTCTGTTGAAGATTCTATCTTCTGTATATGTATGTGACTGTTAAGCTCTCGTTACATTTCTGTCATCATTAATATATCCTATTTTAAGTCAAATTTGTTTGTGAATGTTGCTCAAGTCAGAACAAAGCGAAAATATAATTTTGAGAGCAAAACACGCAAACGTGCCGCTTTATGGCGGTTTCGGAAACTAATAAGCTCGAAAAAAATGGTCAAAGTGACCCAATACACGACTTGTGCCAGTGCTTATACTCATGGGAGGTCGTGTATGACGTCATTGTTGGAGGGTTTATCGGGTGTTACGGAAAATATGCATTTTTCACCCACGAGAGCGTAAACAACTTAAACTTTCCTGTTTAAGATATATATTTAGCCAATTAGCGCAAGATATAAGAGGTGTTAAAAAATCATTGAAATCTGCCTTTTCAGAGTAAATCATTTTAGTTTACGCGTTCGAATATGTTTATTGCACATAGAGCCAGTTTTATCTGGAGTGTTTCAGGGCTCGATTTTTTTACCTCTATTGTGTAAATGAACGTGATGTAAATGAACGATGTAATCGAGCAAGCCCCCCCCCCCCCCACACACACACACACACCCTCATCATATTGCTACATCCGATCTCTCAACAAAATTGTTATATTTAATGTGAAAACGATAGATTCACTAAAGGAAAGTTAAAGGAGGGGAAATCTCTAGAAATACATAGGGATTATCGTCAATAACAACCTTCAAAGGGCTTAAAACATTTCACGTCAATTACCTCCAGTGACCCTCAAGCTAATAAAAACAGACAGAAGTATGTCCTTTCAGTGGCTTATCGGTGTAGCCATTTTTCCGTTTTAGGATGACGTGATGTTGGTATAGCTATTTTTAGATCAATAATGACGTATTTTTACCGCTCTCTAATGTATAATGGTAGATTTAGGTCCAAAAAAAACATGGCGACAAATTTGAAGTGGGAAGATTGTCTCCAAATATATAGGTCAGTATGCAACCCCGCGCCATTGCTTAGCCAGCCATTGGCTAAATTGCATCACATGACTATTCTATAACGCACTTAATTTTTTATTCAACAATAATTGGATAAAACTAATGAAAAAATGGTGGCGGCCTTGTGAACGGCCTATGGAGCCTATTCTATATTGTAACCTCCACCTTCAAATTTCAATTATTCGCTTACGAGGGGATAAAACATACATCGGACAGTTGTTTTGGACTAAATGAACTCTACTCTTTCCATCTAAACTAGTCTAAATCTTAGATTTTCTTACCCTTTAAAAAAAAACTTCTAAAATATATAATATACTGTTTTATTAAAGTTCTTGCCGAACTCTATTCTCCTTTTTATTTTGAAAACGTTTCCATATAAGCAGAAAGTTAAAATGTACATTACATGCAATTTTAGAGTATATCATTTGTTAAATAACTAAACTTAAACCAGATAATTTTCAAATTATTTAAAGTTTAAAAAATCCGCGCCTTATTTAAGACCAATTCATCAAAATCAATAATTTGGAATTAATTCTCTCTCATTGCAGTTCGTCAGATTTAATAACCAATATTTCAATACAATAAATACATATAAGGGACAAACAGATAAACGCAACATCAAGCAATCTGATATGTCGCTGATACCTTGAATCTATCAGTCAGTTCTCAAACGGATAAGGGATTCGATCGGTTAAGTCGGGAGTTAGGCAATTTGTCAATGACGTTTAACTCGTCTGACGGACGACTAAGACATCGCTTACTCGATTTGGCTTTGTTCGTTTTTGTCTCTCTCTCAAGATTATTTTACTTCCACGTTTATAATTCGCATGTAGGAATGACGTTACTTCTACCCAAGTACCATTGGTTAATTGACGTTTCTCATATACTCCATCGGCAAGTTTAGTATCGTCGGAACACTGATTTCCAATATTCCGCCCATGCCTGGCTTTCTCTCCTTATCAGATATATTCACTTAAACTGTGTTTTATCTTAGTATCATAGCACAGTATCATAGCTCAGTATCATAGCAAAGTATCATAGCTTAGTATCATAGCACAGTATCTTATCTTACAACGGGAGGCAATAAGAAAGCGATCCCCAAGAAAAACAGTCAGAAAATTGTGTCCAGTGGTTGGTACGGCGTCTGATTCGAACCCAGCACCCATTGCCAAAGAGTATCTAGGACCGAACGTGTAACACTTTGAGTCATACAAAGAGCACTGGCAAGACGATGTAATAACCGCTGAACTATCTGTAATTAATGAAATGCCTTTTTCTACTGTGCTACGAACACAAAATTCGCTTTAAAATTTATTAAACTTTTGAACACTTATGAAATTTTAATAAGATGGGTTATATTGAGTAGAAGTAATGAATCCGCGCTAATGGAACGGAATTCCGTGTTACTTTCATTTAGCGATAAGGCGCTTTCTTCAACTTATAATGCTAGCAATATATTCAAGGAAGTCCCTTTGTAATAGTTTCTACGTATCTGTCAGACAAGATTTAAGAGAAAATAGAATCTTTGGCTATCTACTAATTCTATTGCGTTGATATGATTCGGATATATTAACAAAGATTCCCGTCGAAGTGTAAATGGACGGCTATAACAGAACAAAGCTGGCTTCCAGCCACTCCTGTTCAATGTATCAAAGCCAGCCTGGAGCTGAGCGAGTGTCCCGAGAAGTCGACTTACTCCCCCGATGCTTTTTACACTCCCTGTATTAATGGCCAGAATGGTCATAAACCGGGAAAGGCAACCAGTAAAGGCTAAGTGTCTTATCCGAATAAATGCATGTCCACTCAGTACTACGTTATGAGAGCATTGACTATTGAAGTGCATTTGGGTGGATTGTCGTATGAAGCGTTGTCAATGGGAGGCAAGCGGCCTTGTCCCATAGGTGTCCTCGTTGGATCACTGCAGCCTCCCACGCCTTGGCTTAATATTGCCCCTGTCTGCCATAATATAGAGATATGGTTCGGAGCCAATAATGACTGAAGCATTTGTTGTCACAGTCTCAGCTTGTCTACCACCTACAACAGACACTATATACTGAATCCCGACGATTTCCTACATGGCAACGGATATTGTCACTTGACTGCTGTTTTTGGTTATTAGCCATTTCCGTAAAAGTTAATTCTTTATTTCCAGCTCGCCCAGACATTTCTCGTTAAGAGTAGAAAAGGATTTATTCAATGGAAACCTTCCCGTAAAAGGTAAGAACTTTTTGAAAAACAATTCTCTCATTTCTTCGCAATCTACATGTATGTGCATTTTTTATTTTAAAATTGATTTTTTGTCAGCTGAACAGAAAATGTTGCTGTTTTTTTTTTCATTAGGAGCGCGGTGCGCAATGTTATCGGCAGTGTTTGACAGTTCGTAAAAAATTAAATTAACTTGCTCGGCTTCTATACACCCGAGAAAAGCTGTCGTTCTCCAGAGGACAGAGTGTCATAATGTTTCCTGACTACACCACCTTACTGTTGAATTAGTGTTAGATCTAATTAGTGCCCATGTTGACTGTATTAACTTGTAGGGAAGCAAGGCGACTTGAAGCCAAAGGGAAAATATAGGTATCGTGATTGGAGACCGTGTATCAGTCGCGCATAGATCATCATGCGATTAAATGCCGCCGATCGACAATTATTTATTGTTAACGTGAGTATAAATAGCCGATGAAAAGGAGAATTACTGGTATCATTATCATGTATTTTTATGATTGCTGTACGTGTCGATAGGGTTGAAATACCGAAATTGACTCGAGATTCCAGCGATTGGCAGACCAAAAATAACTATAAAACTGGCAGTACTTAGCAGTGAGACAATGCCTACTTGCGCATTGTGTACAAAATAAACATCAATTTCTCGATAGAGCTCGAGTATTGATGGATTGCTTGCATGTTATACGTATATCCACTGACTTTTATATCTGGGGATGGAAATAGTTCAACATGCTGACAATAAAAAAGCGATTTCGCTCAGGTACCGACAGCTTGACCGAGAAACAATGAATACTGAATACTTATTGGAAGAATTGGATTCACCGATACATTGTTTTATGGTGACCCTTCGGAAGCACAATTTCTGATTTCAATTACCTGTCTTCGCAATGACGCATTTCATTATCGAGAGAATGGGCAAAATCAACTAAAAATAGCACAAGCAAACAACTGGTATATATAGTTTTAATAAAGCAGATATGGGGGGAAATAAGTCAATGTAACAAATGTATACACTTTATGGGGATAGTAATTAGGTATTATGATATAATGGCTCGTTTAATATATCAAATTCTTCACCAATATTTTCAACGTGTCGCTTTAGTAACTGGTAATTGGAAGGAAATATGCCAACGCAATTAAGGTGGGGAAATGACGTATTTGGTGTGATAATTGCTTTGACCATTGCATTTACGCCTACAAACCCCACCTATCCTTCAGTTTGGCTATGGCATAAGTATCCGAAGCATAATATTTCTAGAAAGTTTTTTTTTCTTTGATCGTAGTAATCATTAGTATAAATATATAGGCTCAAATGACAGGCATATCGCCAACCAGTGGTTAGATAAATCAAATAATATTACCAGAGAACCCTTTTATTTCTTAATTTCAAAATGAAAACACCTGGTCTCAGTGTAACCACTCATGCCGTATATGGTATGTGTGTTAAACAGCAGCCTATATTTGTAAATAATTTTAATTACCACGGAAATCTATGTCGATTAAATGGACAATTTGAGATCGTTTTTATTCATTGTGAAAAGTTTGGGCTACGTGGTTAAAACAGTATTTCTTTCAAAGGAAAACAGGATGGGCGAACATGCGCCATGCCAACATTAACGCCTCTCCTGGTTTAGGTTCCCTCTTCGGACGCAGCCTTAACAATGGGGGAATAATTCTAATTCCTCACAAGCAAGTGTGACAATAGATTTTAATACTTGTACAATCAATGAAATTGACTTTTCTCAAATGGTTTCAGTTTGCAGACACCCAGAAAAGACATACCAATAACGACAACCAACTTGTCAGCAGTGTCTCTGTTCAGTAATACTCTATGCTAGGAAATTTATTTTTTCACAATTTTATCATTCAACTACCGTCATGAAAATGATTAAATAAAATACTCTTTGTGTCTTGCTCATTAAAAGACTGACATTTCCCCATGTGCAAATCTTCATATTTACTTTTATAGTAGCCTTGATCAAAGTAATTAACCGTGTAAATCTTTCTAGTCTCGCCTATGAATGTGATTAAAAGCTTTCCCCCTATTTAGTTCGTTTCTCAAAGGCCAGTTTGAATGGATCTGTAGGACCTTTGGAGTGTTGCATCCTTCTTCTTGGATATATGTGAATGCCATTCTTATTCACTATGGAATCGACCTTTCATTGTTGGCTGATCTGTAAAAAGCTTTCAACAGAGCCTGTGTGGACTAAAGTCTCTATTAGTTTCCTGAAAAGGTCTGATAAAAGCTCGACTTAACATTTAGAGATCGGTTCCATCGACTGCTGACGTCGGCTTTCTATCGAGTTAGCCCCCAGTTGTCTGTTCAAAGAGAGCTTTCTGTTTAATCGGTTCCGAGATACGGGCACACATGAACCACTGGGACTATAATGTAGATGGAGTTAACCTTTTTGGATGAGATTGGTTAATCACATGATCTCTATGAGTGACGAAGGGTTGAGTATATCATATTTTTCACGGGTTCATTATATTTTACAACTTACTCATGTGGTTAACCTATTGGTAGTAATAACATGAAATGCAATAGTTGATTATAAAATACAAGAATCTAAGCAAGTCACAGAGACATTCTGACCAATTTCCAAAATGAGACCTGTACGACTGGCATCTGATGGAATGCCTAAGTCTATCTTATTGAACAGCAAACCGCTGCCCTTATCTGATTGGACAAATTTGACCAATATCCAGATGATCACATACAACTAAGCCTACACCGTAGAACAGTCAACCGCCATCCTCGCCAAATTTGACCAATTTGAACAAACGATTTACTCTCACATAAAATGATACCGAGAAAATCGACAAGCAGTGCGTCTACAGTCTGACAAACTTGATTTATATAAAAATTTTGGTACTGGTTATCTATCTTATTATTAAAAACCATGTCCTTTTATAATTCATGGTTATAACACTAAGTGTTAAATCTCTTAATTTAACCGTATAACAAGGTTTCCGTTCATTCGTCCAAACCTATGTTTTTTCTGAAGACTTCCTAAGCGTGTCTTATCTAGCGAGGTTTTACTAAAAGGCTTCATCTTTGTACCTGCATGGGAAGCGATCATGATTTATTGGAATGTTGGCCTTTAGTTCGACTTAAATATGTTCCGCTAAACACGTTAAAAACTCACGATCCATTACATATCACTATGTAGTAGGTTAAAATTTGATAATGCTACTTATCGAGAAAAAATGCCACCCTTGTCTGGCTTGACAAATGTGACCATACTATAAAATGTGTTGATCACACACATGGAGTCATGGCCCTATACCATTTATACTTGCAGCATATTTCACCCATGACGCATACAAACGATATGTTTTTAAATGGGGTTATTCCAACGATAAACGCTAGCGGATCTAATGATTCGGCATGCTTAGCCCCGATGTTTAATTGCTTTTATGATGAACTTCATATTTCATTGATAGCTTCAGTACATCACAAACAACCATTGACAGCAATCCGCTCCATTAGTTTATTTTTAATACGACATTTCTAGGTTATGAAAACAGTATAGTTCTGACGATGGCACATTGTAAACAACTAGAACATTGACGAGTTTACATGTCACCAATCCTGGATAATCTATGTCTCGTTTGAATATTCGGTCTGTTCGCTCCAATCCTCCTATCAAAGGCTTAATAAAATCTGGCTCTATAGGTCAGAGGTTATGAATAATAAACGAACCTCGAACATGAATACACGCCATCAGCTTTGGTAGTTTCTTTTCCGACTGTTCAATTTGCTATGTTTGAGCTTAGCAAAAGCTTTTTGTTGAGCTTTTTCTTATGTTGAGAATAAACCTATTGAATGTGTTTGAATCATCATAAATATCCGTACTTCCCTTGTGTAGTGCAGCCCACCGCCTTCATACCATCAAAACATACATACGCCAAACACGCATGTACCCCAATCACAGTCAATGCCCAATTTTAACTCGTAGAAATAAATTATTAATTAGACACATACGATAGGCTCAATGTTGATACATAAAACTACGTTTAAAGGGGCATGAGCTGCCGAAATTCACACATTTTTCATAATTTCTGATCGTCACGACAGTAAGAGGCTTTGAAGGCCATCGAAAAACTAAATGATTGGCGTTGGAATGAGGAAAATCCATACAGTATGTGCCCTGTACGAACCGAAAACGTGTTCGAAAAGTAGCAAAATTTAAATAACCGGGACGACCATTCATTCATTCTAAGCCAAAGTTAGTTCAAAACAATACTTTATCGTACATTTCCGAGACTAGAAGCACTAAAAAGCTTCTGAATTATACGTCTTGAGAAAAATAGCCAATAATTTCAACATTCTGTGTTTACGTCAAAATATCAACATTTTGGCAGCTCATGCCCCTTTAAATTTATATAACCTGCTATTTTTTATGAAAACATAATTTGTAAAATAATGAGTGTCCTATGCCTCAACAAAGCATTGCAATGTTCAACAGAGATATAAGATTCCAACACAGAGGAGAAAAATAACGTGTACCGCTTTCAGCTAGGAGTTGATTTGAGTTTTTGTCAGAAGTGCCTAGATTTAAATATGTCGAATTGTCGAAAAGGTCAACCACCGGAAAGGGATTCAGTTGACGGAATCTGCTGCACTTTGTTATATTTCGAAAGGCCCATAAGATTCAACCAAAAACATAAGCCCTTTTGTGAAATATTTGTTATCTGTGCCATTTACCTAGGCATCAAGTGGAAGCGAGTATCGGAATTCAATATGCGTGACGATTCTGGTAAATTAATCCTGGCTTCGACCACCCCCGCCTGTTTGCACCGGGCTGCTGGGTTTATGTTCACAGAGTTGGACAATCCCTTAACCACACCATGGTAATGTTATACAATAGTTGATAGTTTTAAGCACATGCATGCGTTGGCATATCCTGAAAAAATACAAGAGGTGCGTTGGGAGGTAATAAAGAATGCGTCTAAAGTCCTTTATCTTAAAGTGGCATGAGCTGCCAAAATGTTGATATTTTGACGTAAAAACATAATGTTGAAATTATTGGCTATTATTCTCAAGACTTTCTCAAGCTTTTTAGTGCTTCTGGTCTCGAGAATTGTTTTGAACTAACTTTGGCTTAGAATGAATGGTCGTCCCGGTTATTTAAATTTGTTTACTTTTCGAACACTATTCCCGTTCGTATAGGCCATATACTGTATGGATTTTTCTCATTCCAACCCTATTGATTTAGTTTTTCGATGGCCATCAAAGCCTCTTAGCGTTGTGACGATCAGAAATTACGAAAAAAGTGTGAATTTTGGTAGCTCATGTCACTTTAATTATAGACGAATGAAACATTCGATCGGTTGTCTTTGCCTGACAATTACATATCATACAGCAAAGAATCTGCCTCGTCTATCGACACCGATCGATGAAACAATATACACTCAAAATACGTTGTTGACGTAAATTATTGTTTTTTTTTTCTTTCTATTCCTGCCAGTACGTTTAAGCAACATGAAATAAAACCGACATTTTCCGCAAGTTCTGACAAGTTCTATATCGTTTTGGGCAATTTGCAAGAAAACAACGCTTAAAGGAGGGGAAATCTCTAGAAATAGGTTGCCAGTTACCAACGGAAGGTCGTGGGTTTCCTCCGGGCATAGAGCCCGGTTTCCTCCCACAATAAAACTGGCAACGCCGCCATATAAGTGAAATAATCTTGAGTCCGGCGTAAAGCACCAAACAATCAATCAACCAATCTCTAGAAATACATAGGGATTATCGTCGATAACAACCTTCAAAGTGCTTAAAACATTTCACGTGAATTACCTCCAGTGACCCTCAAGCTAATAAAAACAGACCGAAATATGTCCTTTCAGTGGCTTATCTGTGTAGCCATTTTTCCGTTTTAGGATGACGTGATGTTGGTGTAGCTATTTTTAGATCAATAATGACGTATTTTTACCGCTCTTTAATGTATAATGGTAGATTTAGGTCCAAAAAAACATGGCGACAAACTTGAAGTGGGAAGATTCTCTCCGAATATGTAGGTCAGTATGCAACCGCGCGCCATTGCTTAGCCAGCCATTGGCTAAATTGCATCACATGACTACTCTATAACGCACTTAAGTTTTTATTTAACAATAATTGGATAAAACTAATGAAAAAATGGTGGCGGCCTTGTGAATGGCCTATGGAGCTTATTCTCTATTGTAACGCCACCTTCAAATTTCAATTATTCGCTTACGAGGGGATAAACATACACTGAACAGTTGTTTTTTTCCCTTGTTAAGGTCAGGACATGTCTTACCGGTCCCTTGTTAAGGTCAGGATATGTCTTACCGGTCCCTTGTTAAGGTCAGGATATGTCTTACCGGTCCCTTGTTAAGGTCAGGATATGTCTTACCGGTCCCTTGTTAAGGTCAGGATATGTCGTACTGGTCCATTGTTAAGGTCAGGACATGTCTTACCGGTCCCTTGTTAAGGTCAGGTTATGTCTTACCGGTTCCTTGTTAAGGTCAGGATATGTCTTTCTGGTCCCTTGTTAAGGTCAGGATATGTCTTACTGGTCCCTTGTTTAGGTCAGGATATGTCTTTCTGGTCCCTTGTTTAGGTCAGCATTTGTCTTACTGGTCCCTTGTTAAGGTCAGGTTATGTCTTACTGGTTACTTGTTAAGGTCAGGATACATGTATGTCTTACTGGTCCCTTGTTAAGGTCAGGATATGTCTTACTGGTCCCTTATTTAGGTCAGGATATGTCTTTCTGGTCCAGTGTTAAGGTCAGGATATGTCTTTCTGGTCCCTTGTTAAGGTCAGGATATGTCTTACTGGTCCCTTGTTTTTGTCAGGATATGTCTTTCTGGTCACTTGTTAAGGTCAGGATATGTCTTACTGGTCCCTTGTTAAGGTCAGGTTATGTCTTACTGGTCCCTTGTTTAGGTCAGGATATGTCTTTCTGGTCCCGTGTTAGGGTCAGGATATGTCTTACTGGTCCCTTGTTACGGTCAGGATATGTCTTACTGGTCCCTTGTTTAGGTCAGGATATGTCTTACTGGTCCCTTGTTAAGGTCAGGATATGTCTTTCTGGTCCCTTGTTAAGGTCAGGATATGTCTTACTGGTTCCTTGTTAAGGTCAGGATATGTCTTTCTGGTCCCTTGTTAAGGTCAGGATATGTCTTACTGGTCCCTTGTTTAGGTCAGGATATGTCTTTCTGGTCCCTTGTTTAGGTCAGCATATGTCTTACTGGTCCCTTGTTAAGGTCAGGATATGTCTTTCTGGTCCCGTGTTAGGGTCAGGATATGTCTTACTGGTCCCTTGTTTAGGTCAGGATATGTCTTACTGGTCCCTTGTTTAGGTCAGGATATGTCTTACTGGTCCCTTGTTTAGGTCAGCATATGTCTTACTGGTCCCTTGTTAAAGTCAGGTTATGTCTTACTGGTCCCTTGTTAAGGTCAGGTTATGTCTTACTGGTTCCTTGTTAATGTCAGGATATGTCTTTCTGGTCCCTTGTTAAGGTCAGCATATGTCTTTCTGGTCCCTTGTTAAGGTCAGGATATGTCTTACTGGTCCTTTGTTAAGGTCAGGATATGTCTTACTGGTCCCGTGTTAAGGTCAGGATATGTCTTACTGGTCCCTTGTTTAGGTCAGGATTTTTCTCTGCTGGCCCCTTTTTAGGTTCCGCTATTTCTCTACTGGCCCCCTTTTTTAAGTCCTGCTATTTTTGAAAGGGCCCTTTTTGAATCAACTTAAAACCAAGGGACATGTTGATTGCACCAACAGTACATCACGATAAATGACAGAGAATTCATAAGTCCCTAGATAATTTAAGCACTGTTTCAATCTGGCTTTATTCAGTCCGGTCCTCTTATCAAAGCCAAAATTAAAACGTTATTTAAATTAACGTTTAACATGGACAAACGCCATCAGTTTCGACATTTCTTTCCAGCCTCTTTATATTTGTGAGATCTCCTACGGTTTTTGAATAAGTTTATTCATAGATAGAGAATAGAGCTGTTGCATGCGTTTGGCGCATAATAAATTACCCGCGTTGCGCTTGTGGCCCTTGTAAAGTTATCCACACACGATCGAATCAAACCAAACAACGTCAAAGATACCCAGTTCAAGTCTGGAAGACAAACATTTCGTCAGCAAAGATATTATATTGGCATAAGAGTCTAAATTCGGATCTTTTCCAAAAATTCGGACATTACCAGAATGTTTACTAGAAATTAAAGGAAACGTTAAACAATTACTACCTTCCAAAGTAGTCCTATTTTCCACGAAGTCAAACAAGATGGCTACGTCCCATGTCGACTCAATTCACTTTTAACTAGCCACTTAAGCTTCACGAGGTGTTTTCTATAGCTGCTTGTGTCCGAAATGTTGGCTGTTACTGACGATAACCAATCCAAGTGTAGGGGGAGAATAAAGAAGCGGACAAAGGTGAGAAAACACCAGGTTGAATTTCATGATGTTGTTATGTCGAATAATTAACATGATCATACGATCAGTTGATTTCAGATGTGAACTCTACAAGTGCATTGGATTAAAATGGCTGGTTTAAGCGTTAAATGAAACTTTTCTGGTCGATAATCTGGGATGCTTTCTAATTTTACAATGTTTCAAAACATCCATAAAGTAGGGCACAATTGTGGGGCCTTTGATTACATATGTAGGCAGATTTGTTTTTTAAGTTTCAATTAAAACTCCTACGTAAGGAAGGCTTTACAATGTAATAGAATAATAAAAATAAAATAACTATTAAAAGTAATAATAAAAAGATCAACATACAAGAGAGTTTCAGTTGACAGACAGTTTTCGTTTAGCACAAATATGCCGAACTTATTAATAGGTCAACCAGCGGGAAAAGGAGCCTAAATAATCTGTGCGACTTTGTCCTGTTTCGATTGGTTTTCAAGATTCATCCAAAAACATAAACATTCTAGTGATTTATTTGTTGTCTGTGCCATATACCTAGCACATATAGTAGAAGCGAGTATCGGAATTCAATATGCGTGACGATTCTGGTAAATTAATCCTGACTTCGACCACCCCCGTATGTTGGCACAGGGCTACTGGGTTTGTGTTTCCAGGGTGGACAATCTCTTAACCACGCCATAGTATTTTCATACAATGGATAGTTTTAGGCACACGCGTGCGTTGGCACATCCTGAAAAAAATACACGAGGAGCGTTGAAATGTAATAAAGGGTGAGTCTCCAGACTTTCATATTATAACCGGATGGAAAATTCGATCGGTTGTCTTTGCCTGACAATTGCATATCATACAGCAAACAATCTATACAGTCTATCGACACAGATCGATACAATTAAAACAGACATACAACGTCGTTGACGTCAATTATTAACTTATATTTATTCCTGTCAGTACCTTTATAATGAAGTGAGAAGCAATATGCGAGTTCCGGGAACCCGGATATAGTTATTTTAGCAAACAATTGATAGAAACCACTGCTTATCCCATAATAACAAATTCAAATACGCATCATATCTGGTATAATTTTCAAAGCGTTCATGATCTCCCAATCTTAGTGACTCACAAGTTGACCAGGCTTCTTGTTACCGACTCTAATAATTTTAGCATCGTTATTATATAAGGTCTGATCATTTTCTCAAAGCCTTTCATGATCGCCTAATCCTAGTCACTCACAAGTTGACCAGGATGCTTGTTGCTGACCCTAATAATTCAAGCAAGTATTTTATCAGGTCTAACCATTTTTGCCAACAAAGGATGGATATAATCCGGGTTTGTGGGTCAAGGATTTTAACAGAGAAATGACCCACGTACATCAATGCACGCCATCACCTTTGATTTTTTCTTTGCAGATTGTTCATACAACTTTAAAGTGAGTCTAATCCTCGATGGATAATAGAACCGCCGCATAGGTTTGACGCATCCTAAAAATCCCACATTCCCCTTGCATGGGCCTCGTGATGTATTTTCAATAGGAAACCGCCTTCATAGAATATATACACGTCAAACGCACTCTCACGAGGTTAGGAACAAAGTCTTGTCTAACAAGCTAACTTATTTATTAGACAGCATTAAAGAGTTGACATTTAATGTCTTATTTTTTAATTAGTGTTAGCTGTCAGATTTTGTTTCTTAAATTAAACTTGTGATTTAAGTGTTGCCAATTGCATTAAAGTGAAACTAAATAGTTTACGTAAAATGTGTCAGAAAAAGCACGCGATTTTTTACCTTCCAACGGTACCAAACGCATTTGGCTATTATTATAATGGACAGAAAAGTTTTACGACACATTCAAAATTACTTCACCTCACTTCCAAAGGCTAACATTAAATCATTTGCTAAATTTAACCACTTTAAGGCCTTTTTACCCAGTCGTAAACTATTAGGGTATTTTTTTAAAAACATTTTCTTCATTGGATTCTTAGTAATTCAAATCAAGTTTAAAAACACTTACACTGATTGTGAGTTTTATCGGGAGACTTTGACAGAATCTGTAAACTTCAAATATATGGTACGGTTGGGGTGCACATTTTGTGAACTTTTTTGTTTTACACTGAGCGGCATGAGCTACCAGAATTAAATTATTTTCGTGAATTTAAATGTCATTTAAAACCAGACCAGTCAAACAGAATCGAAAATTGTTTAATGAGTCTGTACTTTGTATTAACTCGATGAAATTTGTCGCTTTTTATTTTGAAACTGAAAAAGGCGGGTCATTTTGCTTCGAAAGTACCAGTCGACGCGGCTGATCTTTTCCAAGCTGTTTGGCCTGCTTGCCCCTCTCTTGTTCCAAAGAGCACACCAAAAATTGTTCAAATGCACTGGACTATTTCCTCGAGGACGATATCAACGAAAAGTTCTTAATTTGTTCTCATTGGGAGAAAAAGCCATTATTTTGAAATTCTGTTTTAAGGGGAAAATATCAGAATTTTGGAAGCTCATGCTACTTTAAGGAAATATTCTTTAACTTTCTTCATTGGGCTTTGAGTTCAGTTCAGTATAAAAGGCAATTTCGAGTCCGCATAGCTTCCAGTCTTAAAACATATCGTTGGTTTCATACCTGAGAATTCAGTTTTCCTTTAAGAACTCTCCTTTTCTAACTACAACTAAAAATAGACAAAATATCAAAATTTTGGACGACCAACTGTATCTTAAATTCAACCTTAACGCTATACCTGTATTGGTTTTACATGCCAAAATTTGTTATTAAAAGAATATTTATATTGTTGACTGCACATTTCTTTCAGCTTTTATTGTATCCATAATTATCAACTCTATGGCTACTTGTTAATAGGAAAAGGTTGAATTGAGTTTTTAAATAGGCATGTGCTGTCAAATCCATATTTGTCAAGAAGGGGCAAAAGAATTTCAATGACACTATGACGAGAACGGTTTTCAATAATAATAATCACAGTTGTTAATAACAAGTTTCTTTTGAAATCACCATATACTCTATAAGGCTAAAGATTGATTGATTGATGCTTTACACTGCTTCCAAAATGGTGCCAGTTATATAGACCTTCTTTGCCCGGAGGAAACCCTCAACCTTTGACGGGTACCTGACATAGAGCGGTCGGGTATAAAATCCACATAGATTTTTCCCACTTTCTTTGCTATGGCTTAAGAGAAGCGGAAAAAGTACACAGAGAGAAAAAGACAAACACACACAGGCGTTTTAGTTAGGAGTTGATTTGGTTTATTCGCCAGAAGTGTTGGGATTTAAATATTTGGAATTGTTAAAAAGGTCAAACGGGGGAAGAGGATTAAACTGAAAGAATCTGTCGGGCTCTGTTATATTTCCATTGTCCCATAAGATTCATTCAGAAACTTAAACCCTTTAGTGAACTCTGTTGTTGTCTGTGCCATTTTACCTAGCGCATCAAATAGAAATGAGTATCGGAATTCAATATATGTAACTATTCTGGTAAATTAATCAGGGCTTCGACCAACCCCGCCCGTGGACACCGGGTTACTGGGTTTATGTTAATAGAGTTAAAAATCTTCTTGTCTAAAATAAACATGGTTTCTAATTGTGTTAAAAAGAGGTATAAGATTTAGACCTTTACGTAAGTTGTTGAGCTTGACCTTAGTCAGTAGAATTTTCTGGAACACTTTGTAATTCATTGACAATGCTTACGCATCTTCAGCTATGGCAAGGATATCGGTAGACTGAGATCGAACCCCATTGGGTCATGGGAGAAGGAAGTGAAAATGTTTGTCCCCCCCCCCCCAGAAAAATCTACGTAGAAGACAGACAAGGGAGTTTAGTTCTGACTAGTGTATCTTTCAAACACTGTTCTATTTATAAGCAATGACTGGGTCAGAGGTCGAGCAAATTTACTTTGAAGTAGTTTGTATTCTTCTACTATAATCTTGGCCATAACTATTCTGGCCTTGTTATACTGAAACACAAATGGTATTATACTTTTTTCGTGACATCTTCCCGGGTCGAAGTTCATACCAAAAGGATAGATAGTTTGCTGTGTTTGATATCTACAGTGGAAGTGAGAAATTTCTCAATAGGCATGATTTCAAAATGGTCCTTGACCGAATGACCTAGAGCATCATATTCATGTGTTCTTACACGTGGCTACAGAGTGGTATATAAACAAAAATTAATATTTCCGACTAATTCTTAAATTCGTCAGTGGGGCGCGCCATTTTCAAGGAGAAATTTACCAATTTCTCTGCCACGCGTGCAGTGGCTATGCGTCTGATGACTGACAGAACGAGATACACCTCTGAGCCTTGCTGTGCAGATGGTTACAGAATCATTAGCTTTTTTAAATGCAGTTTGTCGAGCAGAAATCGTAGAGATATAATTTTGGTGCCATTGTAAAGGAAAATTCACGACGCCTGTACTGTAGTTCTAGTCTCTTTTCATTCTCTCGCCTTTAATATTGGTATACAATGGATAGTTTCGCGCACGCACTTTTGTATGGGTATCCCGAAAACGAAAAGAAATGGTTTTGGATGTAAAAAAACGTATCTCCTGTCTTTTTATCTTAATTACAAACGAATGGAGCATTTACTGGGTTGTCTTTGTCTGTCAATTGCATGCCATAGAGTAAGCAACCTGTCATGTATATCTCACAGATCGATGCAACTAATATAAACAGTAAAATACACTCAGAACAACCCCATTGACGTAAATTATTGACTCCTATCCATTCATATCAATACCTTTATAATCAACCGAAAACCAATAGACGTTTAACACGAATCCTGTCCTACCCCGATATAGTTATGTTAGCAAACAAATAGAAGAAACCATCACTTAATCATCCCATCACTGCTTCTTTTGAAAATAGATCGAACAATACAAATGCACCCACTTTACGCAAACATGTATATGGAAATCCGAGCTTAATCAATGGCTTGGGTGAATGACAAAGCTGTTTGAACGCATAGATAGGACAACTATAATGTCACTATCGTATGTCTGGGACAAAAAGACTTTTGCCAACTCTTTCTCAAACGATGATTTTTTTTCAAATGCACCGTCTTATTTTGCCCATGCGCAATGCCGCCTAATAAACGATTGGTTTTATTTAGGCCCATTGATTAAGCCATGGATTGCATCCCACATATAAAACTTAACCTACAGACACATTTGAAAAGTCTTTAAAGTTTTTTTTTAAAACTTACAGATGAAACGAAATGAGCTTTGATCATGTAAACAATTTTATTGTGAAAGATAGATAGAAATAGTGAAATGACGTCATCTATTTAGGTCTTGAACTTATTGCAGTTACTTAAAAGGTCGCCGACTAATTAAGTTCCTGTATGACCAGCACGTGTTAACGTCATACGCTTTTTGGTAACTTTCCATAGCCAAATTAATGCAAATGAATAAATATTGGAAAATTCTTCATATGTCCATCAACTCATAAATACTAAATTTGCTTTCCAACTTTATAGTTACTTTCGCCAACAAAGCCCTACTGTCCGCGGATTAGACAAACTGAATCGAATTTTACAGATGTTTGTTCCCGATAGAAAGTTTGTTGCGTTCTTTAGAGCAATTGATTCATCAGGTGTGAAGGGACAGACGCGTGTCTCAGGGAGATGCTGGAATAGGACGTTCATTTACGGCTGCCTGGGTCTGAGAAACGCAGGGATAAATATAGGATATTGAAAGAATTTTTCGTCTACCTGAGTAATATGATAAAGGATATTTTTCTCCGCCCTCAAGATCATTTCACTTATATATTAATGTTGCAAGGTTTAGTGAGGTATCTGTAATGAGTACTGCCAACTCTCTCCATAGGGCGATCGAAACAAAAACCTATTCAGAAAGTTTTCATTTTTGTTTGATTGAGTATTATTCGAACCCATCAATGGAAGACCTGTGTCTGACTAAGAGATTATCACTCTACCGACTGAGCCACCGTTGCTCCTTATAATATAGGCCTGTACAGTTATTAGCAAGATAGTTTGTACAAAAAGTTTTGATGAATTTTAATATGGCGGGCAGCCTCAAAACTAGTATCATTAAAAGTCTTTTCATTGTACGTCTAGAGAACAACATCCGATAGTTTTTAAATTTCGCTTAAACTAAAAATATTAACAATTAAACGCAATGATGGCCAAATTAAGCTCATCCAGTCTTTCAGTGACGAACACAATCACATAACTGTTTGACCGGGGTGTGATATATTTCTATTGGTTTTTACTTTGTTAAAAGCCTACTAAGGGGGGATAAAAGTTGATAAGATTTGCCAACAATGCTATTTTGATTGTACTGTGGTTATATTAGTTGCATCGATCAGTGACGATAGCCGGTACAGATTCTTTGCTATATGACATGCAATTGTCAGACAAAGACAACCGATCCAATGTTCCCTCCCGCTTTAAAGGTAAAAATACAGGAGGCACATTCTTTATCATGACCCAACTTATTTGTGGTCATTTTGGGATATCCTAACACGTGCATTTGCGTACAACAATCTTTGGTATAACATTAATACGGTGTGGTAAAGGGATTTTCCAACTGTACATAAACCCAGCAGCCCAGTGCCAACAGGCGGGGGTGGTAGACGCCTAATTGCCAGAATCCGACGCATATTGAATTCCGATACTCGCTTCGAGTTGATGCGCTGGGTAAATGACACAGACAACAAAAAAGTCAACCAAAGGGCTTATGTTTTGGGGTAAATTTTATGAACCAATCGAAACAGCTTAATCCTTTTTCTCCCGGTTGACCTTTTAAAAAATTGCACATATTTAAATCTTAACACTTCTAGGAAATACCCAAATGAACTTCTAAGACTGCCCTGGTTTGGAGTCTTCTTTATCTTTGTGGTGTTTTTTTTTTCTCTTGCTTTTTACTGCTTGTCCAAACTACTGAATTCCATTGCCATTTCTACAAAAAGCATGTAAAGTTTACATTAAAATTTGCTGTAAAAAAACGGTTTGGCATCGTTTTTCTAATTTCAAATTGAAAATTGAGCCTGTCTCTGCAATAAAATTTGCAGACTTTCCGTCGATTGATATCTGTTTCAATATCTGTTAGCTTTTTTTTCACATTCTATAAACGAGCGACATACCAATAAATTTGGCGGTAGTGAATATCCGCTTAAATGTTGTGTGTTTTCGTCTACTAGTACTGTGGTTCATTATTATTGGATGCGTTACCAGATTTAGTTGGGTGGAAACCGGGCTCTTTGCGTGGATTAAACCTTCGACTTTCAGCGAGTACTTGACAACTCTGTCACACAGGGCAATTGAAATTGTTCAATTGTTTTTCTTTGGACTGAGTGGGGTTCAAACTCGGGACATTTCGACGGAAGGCTTGTGTCGGTGAATCGATACAAAGACAAAACTTAGTTTGAACAGAATTGTACTATCAACATTACGTTGCCTCTGGAATTCTCATTTCCCCGAGGAAATTAACGACTAAATTGATTGTAATCTATATACTATTAGTAATGGTATATTACTTGCAAAAACTATCAATTAACTGATGGGAATATAAGTTCAGAAGGACTTGTTCTCTCCCTCAAATATATATTGATAAAATGGAGTAGCTAAGTATCAATGTCAAATCTACTACATGTATGAGTTAAGTAATAAACGAACTGTTATAAAAGCATGTATATAACAAATCACCCTCGGACCTCAGGTTTAAAATTGCAATAAGCTGACATTTCCTGAGCCCGGGTGTAAAAACGCTCAGTCACATGCGCAATGCAGTGCCGGTGACAGGGAATTTGTGGAATTCACACGTGACTTGCGCTCCCTATACAACATAACATTGGCCAATCGAATTCAGAATTCTTAAACAGTTGAAAAAAAATGTAATAAATAAATCACATTCGAAAAACCCGGAGCTGTAACCTACATTCCTTATGACGGCCACAAAGGACGTGTTTTTAATTGCACTTTTTAGAAATATATGACATTCTCTTTTTTTTAAGAAATAACGCTATTAACTCTTGAAAGGGTACATAAGTTAACATATACTGTCAATTAGAGTTAAGGTTAAGTGTAACCTTATCAGGCATGCCTAAGTAAATTCCTTTCGGAAACTTCATTGTGGGTAAGTGTGACGTGTGTAGGTTTGATTCTGTGAAGGCGGGTCTTCGTGTGGGAATTGCTATATGAGCCATAAGGGAAGTATGAGACATTTATGATGCGTCAAACACATGCAATAGGTCTATTCTTAACATAGGGGTAAGGTTATTAAAAACTTCCAGATGAACGTATAAATAGTGAATATGATCAACTTGAAAAGAGAGTATGAAAGCTGATGGCGTGTATTCATGTTCGAGGTTCGTTTATTATTCACCATCCCTGACCCATACAACGAAGTTTTATTACGTCTTTGAAGGGATGATTGGACTGAATGAGGCGAACGACGCTTAAATTATACCAGGTCACAGACATGCAACCTTTTCAACTTGTTATCGAGAATGGATAGTGTTATTGATTGTTTTAATAAGCGAGATTATTTGTCCATCAGAAAGCTATAAAGCGAAGTTTGTTTTTCTTTTGTTAAATAAATATTGTATATAAAGAACAGAAACCTATATTTTCCCAAGTCGCAAACATGCAACCTTTGCATTTTCGGGTTGTTAAAATGGGTCGTTTAAAAATGGCTGTTTTGTGCGTAACATGGATCACTTGTCTGTTCTAGATTGTTCAAAATCCACCATTCAAACAATGCCTACCTAGCCTCGCCGATATGCAACATTTTTTTCCATTCTTGGTTAGTTTATGAGGGGTATTTACAACATCTATGGTGATCTATCAACCTAATTATTGAGAATCAATTAATGATGATGAAATGCGCCAGTTGCTCATTATTGTTGTCACAAGTTATAAATATTAGACCGAGTTCATCATTACCTAGCATAAACCCAATTTAACCTCTGGCTTACTGGTCGCTAGATACATCAATATGAGCTGACTGATATAACCTTATGCTGATATCATCCTCCACAAACTGGATCATTGTGGACGAAATGCTCCCCTGCTTATCAGTTATATTCTTACTATTGAATAATAGATCGAGTTTGTCTTTACTTAGAATACAATCAGTTTAACTCATGACTTAAGATTCAGTGGATCTCAGTTTGCTCGTTGAAATATGCTCCTATGATAATAATATTTGCGATATGGACACTCTGTCTCAGGTATTTCGTTTTGGCTTGCTCGTCGGTGTCCGACTCAAGATTTAATACATATTTCAAAATAAAGACCATCTGACAATGCAAATGCAGTGTAGTACAGATCACTATGCTTATTCACACGATTTTTGAGTCAGTGCTTTAATCACTGAATCAGGAATGCCACATTAACAATATGAAAAATACCAATGTCTGTAGTATTCTCGTTATTTTTGGGATTACACTTTCTTGAAAAATGGCAGAAATTCTTCTACCGATTGTTGGTGACGCCCGAAACGGGAATCGAACCCGGGTTCCAGAGTATGGCACTAAATGCCGGCTGCCTTTTCCATTCATCCAACCGCTCTCCAAAGGAGGTAGTTGACTGGTAGATACTACAGCGGACATATAGTACCCCTCTGGTAACGTAATTGACACAGCTCCCATTGCTGAATGCATAAGTTTAATTAGTCAGTGTCATTTCGAAAGGGAGTATAACAGTATTCTCTTTATTTTGGGGATTACTCTTTCTTGAAAAATGGCAGAAATTTTTCTACCGATTTTAGGTGACGCCCGAAACGGGGATCGAACTCGGGTCCCAGAGTATGGCACCTGTCGCCAGTACTAAATAGCAACTGTCTTATCTATTCAGCCATCCGCCTTCCATATTTGCAGTTGCCTTTTCTAAATTTCCAAACATTCCTAGCAATCAGCCAGGGTTGGATTCCAGATACCATATTTATGTGTATTTATATACAAAGGATTCAAAATAACTAAGTGGTAGGTTCGGAAATTTGTTTCCCAAAACGCTAACTTGTTCTTGTCAAAACTCATGTTAAATTGCCATTGGTTTTTATTTAATTATGAAGGAATCGACAGAAATAGACAGGTGTCAATAATATATGTGCACATTGCTGCCCTGAGTGTACTGTATTGTTTGTATTAGTTGTATGGATCTGTATTGATGGATCGGACAGGCTGTTTACTGTACGATATGCAATTGTCAGACAAAGGGGGAATATCGAATGTTTTATTTAATAATCAAGATCAAAGACCACAGACTACATCCTAAGCCCCTTTTGTCGTTTTTAGATGAGCCAATACATGTCTGCGCGTAAAACTATCCAATCTTAAAGAATAATTTGGTGTGGTTAAGGGATTTTCATCTCAGTTAGCCGGTGCCTACAGGCGGGGGTGGTCGAAGCCGTGATTAATTTACCGGAATCGGCACGCAGATTGAGTTCCGATACTCGCTTCTACTCGATGCGCTATGTAAATGACACACAACAAAGGTTTCACTGAATGACTTACGTTTTTTGTGAATCTTTTGTGCCAATCGAAACAGAACAAAGCTCCACTGATTCCGTCAGCTTAATTTTTTCCGGTGGTTGACTTTTTCGACAATTGCACATATTCAAACCTTAGCACTTCTGGCGAATACATAAGCCTTATTCCTAACTAGCACATTATTGTTGTTTGGATCTCTTTTTTCATTTTTCAGACCAATTTTAGATTTATAAGAAATCAACTCTTCAAATTGTACCAATTAATTGAAGAATTTGAACCGAAATATATGGCTTTAATCTCCAACCTGAAACTATAGCCAATATTTCTGGTGATAATCACAAAGAAACCTTTCTTTGCCCATTTAGAAATTAATGACATATACTATGTTATTTCTATTTTCATAAAGGCTGACCCAATAAAACTACTTCAATTTGTATAAAAAATCCCACCTCAAAACACCTGCATGGTTCAGGAATTGGTAGGTTTTGTCGATTGAAGTTCGCCCTTATATTTGTAAGTACATGTATTAATAATTCAATTGTTTTGGGTCAAATCCTTCCCGAAAACGTCAATGTGGGTCAGCTTGGCGTGAGTAGATTTGAATCTACAAAGGTGGGCCACTGTGTGAGAATTATTATACGAGCGACAAGGGAAGTGCTCGACATGTATGATGCGTCAAACACATGCGATGGGTATATTTTCGACAAAAGCATAAGCTCATTCCATGTCAACCAAAAGTAGATATGAATAGTCTGGAAAGACAGAATGAATCTGATGGCGTGTATAAATGCTTAAGTTTCATATATTATTTATCGCGCTTGACCAGTACAGCGACATTTTATTAAGCCTCTGATGAGGCCAGGTCTCATTCGTGTATGTTCATTGCAATAAACATATGTAAGTCTTACGGGAAATAATCGATGCTTTGCAATGCAATATTTAAGTTTTGTTTTGTTAACATTGTGCGCTTTCGGTACTTATACTGGGGTCTTAATATGTAACCCTAATTTAAAGAGAGTTTCATTTCTACCATAATGTGCGTAACTGACGCTTGCATATTTGTAAAAAAAGGAAAATGGATATATCGTCGTGGTTATTTCAGACAACTTAAAGTGACTTAATCTGTTTATATTTGCAGGTTTTTATATAATTCAGATACTCACAACAGTTGTTCTTTAAAAAACTCCAAGATAACTGACGCTGGAATAAGGAAAAGTCTTTGGTCTTCATGAACCGAAATAGTACATTTCATTAGTTAGTTTACATTAGTAAACAAATTGAAATTACCCTGACGAACGTTCATTCATTCTAAGCTAGTTCAAAACACTACTTTGGCGTACATTCTCGAGACTAAAAAGATTAAGAATTTCTGAATTGTACGTCTTGAGAAAAGTTAATTTCAAATTTCTATTTTAACGGAGGATATCAACATTTTGGCAGCTTATGCCACTTTAACAACGTACAACATATGGTCAAATTCGCTGTACTCAAAGCCACATACCGATGATATAGACAATTATGGCCCAGGCGCCTGTTTCTCAACTCACTTGCGCCCGTCGTAACTTTACGCCTGGTCGTGACGTAATGTTGAGGGTATATGTTGCCATGACAGTTAGATTTTGGATTGGGCTTACGTCGGGCGTAAATGTTTTGAGAAACAGCTCCCCGGGCCTCAAAACCCGCGGTATCCACAACCAATTTACCTAACGGCCTAGATTGGGATTTAACACCTGTCGGAATAGGAAATATCCTGTATTGTGTTTTAGGTTGATTCCTGTCAGAGCACAATTTCACTTATATCCAGGCTTTGTAGATTTCTTTCCATACAATGCAGTACACTTTGGAACTGAAAATATTACAAATTTAGTAAACAGTGATATTCAGTGTACTAACACTAGAATGAAAACCCTTTCAATAGGTATTTAAAAACCAAACCAACAGTGTTGAATGATCAATAAGCTGAAAAATCAATATCAACAAGGACAGGTTATAACAAAAAGAGACCACCCAGCCTGGGTCTGAATTCGACTTTTGTAAGCATCATAAAACTATTCATACTTCGTGGTACAAATGACAAACAATTAACTAATTATGTTCGAAGAAATTTCCATATATTTGGCAGCTCACGAAATTATCAAGAGGGTTATTGCAATTGTTCCCTATGAAAGCTATACAGGACCTGTCTGAACTCGTCGACTTGTTAAATGTCTTTTGGTTTTATTCCATTATGATGTTAGTTCACCGACGAGCAGGAACTCAATAATATGTCCATAATGACGTTCTGAGGGAATTGTATTGTTTATCTTAGTTGCATCGAGCTCTTTCGATGGATATGACTATTTGATAGGTATATGACTTTCAATTGATAGGCACAGACAACCGATCGAATGTTCCATCCGGTTATAATAAAGATAACAAGAGTGAAGACACGTTCTTTATTACATCCCAAACAACTTCTGAACGTTTTCAGGATATGCCAAAGCCTGCATGTGCGTAAAACTATCCTTGGTATAACAGCATTACAGTTTGGTTAAGACATGTTCCAAACCTTTGAACATAAACCCAGCAGTCCGGTGCCAACAGGCGGGGGTGGTCGAAGCCAGGATTAATTTACCAGAATCGTAACGCATATTGAATTCCTATACTTGCTTCTATTTGATGCGCTAGGTAAATGACACAGATAACAAAGCACCCGCTGAAGGGCTTATGTTTTGAACGAATGTTATGGGTCAATCGAATAAAGACAAACCCCGATTGATTCTATCAGCTAAATCCTTGTCTGTCCGTTGACCTTTTCGACAATTCTATACATTAAATTCTTAGCACTTCAGAAGAATTCACGAACCAACTCCTAACTAAAACTCTCTTGTCTGTGTGTCTTCTATCTCTTTGTTGCGGATTTCTCTCTAGCTTTTGTACAGCTTTGTTTAAACTACTGGATTTTATTGCTTATTCGAAGCGTCTGTCTGTAGACATTTCCTTGCAGAAATCAAAAGCGTTCTCAACAGCCAAGCAAATGTTGCTGCAACAACGCGGACTTTCCACCAAGTGATGCATGTTGTGTTCTCTTATATGCAGTGTGCATTATACCTGGAGCGACCGACATTAATAACTTTGTCGGTTTGTGTATTCGTTTGATCTCGGGGGTCTCCGTGGCTCAGTAGGTAGAGCGTTGTTCAGTAGGTAGAGCGTTGGACGCCCAATCCGAACAGCCTTCCACCAATGGGCCGCGGGTTCGAATCCCACTCAGTCCAAAAAAAAATTGGAAAAATTTCTGACTGACTTTTCACTCGAACGACCTATGTGGCATGGTTGCCAGTTACCAACGGAAGGTCGTGGCTTTCCCCCGAGCATAGAGCCCGGTTTCCTCCCACAATAAAACTGGCAACGCCGCCATATAAGTGAAATAATTTTGAGCGCGGCGTAAAACACCAAACAATCAATCAATCGTTTGATCTCCGAGTTACTATCATAATAGAAATAAATTTAACATAAAGAGAAACATACTATTGAATTTGCTGTTTGTGTGGAATTATTATTTAAATGAGAAAACTAACGAGAAGAATTAATTGAAAAGAAAGAATCTAAAATTTTGAAACCAGTAGTAAATGTTGAACGCGAAACGTATTCGATCGCGAATCAGTAGCCGATATTCCTGGCAATGGTCACATAGCACAGCTTTTTATTTAAACTTTCTTTCCAACTTTCAAAACTGTAAATTCTGTTTACTTGAAAGGTTACATATAGGTTTTTATAATTTAAGTGCGGCATCAAATGTCAGCTTATCAAATTTGTGTAATAATTTAGGGTTTTTTTTAAACGAAACTTTGACCTGTGTATGTGTGATTCTGTGAAGGCGGGTCTTTCTATTCGAGCCAACAGGGAAGTATGGGAGATTTGTGATGCGTCAAACACATGCAGTAGCCGAATAGGTATATTCTCAACATAAGGATAAACTCATTAAAACTTCTTGCTGTATCTATAAATAGCAAACAGGATCATTCTTGGAAAGGGGTATCAAAACTGATGGCGTGTATTCATGTTCGAGGTTCGTTTATTATTCACAATCCATGACCCATACAACGAGGTCTGGTCTTTCATATGATTAATTAGCCGGAATGGGCTGAATGAGACAAAGTTTCCCAGATCACAGACATGCAATGTTTTTAGCGATTGAGTTATTGAAAAATGAATAGTTTTACAGGGTTTAATAACAAGGATGATTAACCCTGGGCCGAACTATAAAACGGGATTTTTTTTTCGTTTGATTACATCTATCTGGTGTTTTAATTATCAGAGGTCTTTCCTAAGAAAAAAAAGGAAACATTTTTAGTTTTTATTCTCACTCGATGGGACGGTTGTCAGGTACTAGACGAAAGTCATATGTTAAATACCTTGTTTCTTGTTTCTCGCTGGAACAGAGAAATGCTTTCTTGCCTGATACACAAGCTGGTTGTTACACAGTGGAAAACACCCGATATATTCTTTTGAAAAATTATGTATTCTTATGAACGATAGCTTAGTTTGGAGATTCACGGCACTATTTTTCTTGGGGATAAGCGTTTTCAAGTTGATTTGTGAACGTTTCCATTGTCGTAAGTTTCTATTCTCGTCAAATCAACAAAATAGTGTTATACACCAAAACCTTTGCCATATGCACATTTTTCTTTAATCTCTTATGTTTGCAGGAAAAAGCTCTCAGAAAAAGTTTGCTTTAGTGTATTAGTTGACATAATTTATTGGGGGTTTTCACGAATTTTCGTGTTTGTCGGAAGAGCATTTCTAGACAACATGTTTTACTTCTATCTTGCAGTACGGTACGTTTTCGTTTTTTTCTTCTTAAAACGTTGAATGTGCCATCGATTCAGTGTTGTTTACTTCTTGTAAGAATTGTTTAACAAATGGCGGGCAAGTTTTTTTGTGATAATCACAAATACCATGGAGACCTCTCAAACCGTGTCCTAGTGACCCATGCAGAACGTTGATAGCAGTAAAATGTTCCGTTGACATATTTCGCTTGTCATTGTAGTGACAGAAGATGCCGCAATGGTGCAATTGCATAAGGTTCAAACACCTGGTGCTCGCATTTGTTGTATAGATTGGTTATGGATAGAGTTGGTAGAGTCTGTCAAAGGGTGCATTTATGAGCGAGGTTGAGAACGAAGACGAGATAACCAATTGACAGCTTTGAAAGATAGAGATAGGGTCCTTTGATCTATTGGGAGTTTTCAAAATAAATGATTAATAAGATTGGTACATTTTAAAAATTTCATAACATGACATAGCCTATTTATCGCCTCTATGACGAATCTTTGCTATATGTAAGATTACACTTTAAGATAAAACATTTTAAACATTATCTACCGGACCCCAAAACATATTTCCATTATGTATTCGTGTTTTTGTCTCCAGCAACGTTATAAGGGATGTGGACTGCAATCTGGAAGGTCTGTTTTGCAAAATGACCTCCATGGCTGTGAAAAGCCACAGTGCTTCAACTCAATCGGGACTAGTTTGAACGTATTTATTTTTCTCCACGAATGCGCAACACTTACGCTCCAAAATGAACTTGTTCTATTACTTGACACAATCAACAACAACGCTCACTGACGGATTAATGTTGCACGATCAAGGAGTTGAGCTTGACTACCGCCCTTTGCAGCAAAAAATATAAAGCCCGATAACCCGTCTAACACCATATACCATGTCAGTTCTATGGCGGCATAGTAAAAAGACACTGCATACCCACAATTGCACCCAAAAAACCCTTATCGAAAGTAACAGATACCTATGTAGAAATTAAGGGAAAAGAGGACATTTATGAAGGAAAGAACTATCCCTACCTAAACATTTGAATTAAATAACTTCACTATTCAAATAATAATTTGACATACACTGAAAGTGCTGTGTAGATTGGTGGACATTGCTCTATTCCAGCCTTCTTTTTTTATAAAGACAAAAGAGAAAAAGAATAATCAAAATAATGTATATACAGAATGTTTCTATATTATATGTAAATCGAGTATATTGGGTTGGGGTCGGGGGTAATGTTGTTGTGACAGACGAATTTATTCAATTAAATTTGATTTGTTATGTTCACGTAAAAGGCAATCTCTGACCAGATTGACATTGTTTTCGAATCATCAAGTGTGGAGATAATGGTAAGGGATACCATGGTAAAAAGACCGACCTGATGATAATGTAACGGGGATTTGAGAAGCCACTTCAGCCCACTTGATCAATTGAATGGCGACAGGGTATTGTCCACGGATTTACCGTTAATCTTCTTCGGATGCGAGGGTGTTTTCATGAATAAATTTAATGGACTTGCCGAGAGAGAGAGTGAGATTCTCCTAGTCTCCAAGAGCTCAGGTGTTCTCGTCATTTTCAGGTAGACCTTGTTGTGTGTAAGGTAAACGCTCAAGTGATAAAGAATTTTTGAATGATTTAAAGCCCGAGTGGGTGTCTTTAAGCTTCAATATTGAACCAGAAACTGCGCCAAGGAAGGGATGGGCAATGGTTTCAGATTTATAGACACACTCACGCAAATTGACGTTCTGAGCATTTTGCATAACCATATGCCATGTTTAGGAAACTGAAATCCCTTAGTCATGATAATGGAAGAGAAGAAAAAACCCATTACATCGCCATACATTCATTCTCCGAAAGAGTTAAGATTACCAAAAGAGTTTGTTATTCTAAACATACGAAAGCTGCCAAACGGTGACTATTACTTATTGCCATCCCGCATGGCCTTCCAAACACTGGCAGGTCCTGGAGCCTCAAATTAAAACGCATTGCCTTCCAAACACTGGCAGGTCATGTTTTCGATTTGAGCTGTCATTAAGTAGCCTACGTTTACTCAACAAAGACGATTCTTCCTTGATATAATTCTGATTTTGGAAACAGTTTGAAAACTGGCGACTTAAAGTGGCATGAGCTGCCAAAATGTTGATATTTTCACGTTAAAACAGAATGTTGAAATTATCGGCTATTTATCTCAAGACGTATAATTCAGAATCTTTTTAGTACTTCTAGTCTCGAAAATGTACGATAAAGTATTGTTTTGAACTTACTTTGACTTAGAATGAATGAATGGTCATCCCAGTTATTTAAATTTTGTTGCCATCCCTCGCCCCCCCCCCCCCCCCCCCCCCCCGGTTGGCTTGCTGACACTATTTCCTCCTGGCACAATCAGGCGCATGTGACTCAGATAGGTTTTTATCATCGAGGTAGGGCCTAATGCTAAGGCCCTAGCGTCTGGTGTCAAAACACTGCCACTCGATCACCCTAGAGCCCGGTGTCCTCTCCCTCTAAACCTGGCATCGCCGCCGTATATAAGTGAAATACTCGTGAGTACGGTGTAAAACATCAATCAATCTGTATGTTACCAATATGAGAATCGATAATCTAAGAAACGCCTTGTAACTGAGCTGGCGGAACAGTTACTCTAAGTCGTGAGTTCGATTTTCATCAATCGATCCAAACACTGCCAAGTTCTAGAGTCTCGAACTAAGACGCCTGTCCTTACAAACACTGTCAGGTTCTTGGTTGTTTTAGCTTATTGGCGCGTCCATGTACTCTCAGGTTCTGTTGTCTCAAAGTAAGACGCCTGTCCATCCAAACACTGCGAGGTTCTTGTGCTGTCAATGGAGACGCCTGTCCTTCCAAACACTGCCAGGATCTGGAGTCTCATATTAAAACGCTTGTCTTCCAAACACTGCGAGGATCTGATATCTTAAATCAAGACGCCTGTGCTTCCAAACACTGCTAGGTTGTGGAGCCTCAAATTAAAACGCATGACCTTCCAAACACTGACATGTTCTGGAGTCTCAAATTAAAACGCATGGCCTTCCAAACACTGACAGGTCCTGGAGCCTCAAATTAAAACGCATGGCCTTCCAAACACTGGCAGGTCATGTTTTCGATTTGAGCTGTCATTAAGTAGCCTACGTTTACTCAACAAATACGATTCTTCCTTGATATAATTCTGATTTTGGAAACAGTTTGAAAACTGGCGACTTAAAGTGGCATGAGCTGCCAAAATGTTTATATTTTCACGTTAAAACAGAATGTTGAAATTATCGGCTATTTATCTCAAGACGTATAATTCAGAATCTTTTTAGTACTTCTATTCTCGAAAATGTACGATAAAGTATTGTTTTGAACTAACTTTGACTTAGAATGAATGAATGGTCATCCCAGTTATTTAAATTTTGTTTACTTTTCGAACACGTTTTCGCTTCGTACAGGCCACATACAAAATGGATACAGTATTGTATGCCCAGTCAAACTTTACCTGACCGGCAAAGTAAGTAAACCAGGATAGAGACACACCAGTGCGGCTACACAATACTAAGCTTTTGAAGTTCTGGATCAGTCGGCAAACGTAAGAAAAATGACATGAAGTTAAAGCTCATGGTATAACTTTTAAAGCAACTTTTATGGACATTGGTTAACATCGACGAACGAGGTCTTTTATATATATAACTATCATATTACTTGTTGAAACTAGAATGTGTAAAAATCTATGGGTATTTGCCTTCCCCTTTCCCAAATTTCGGTTCTACTCGCAATTAATTTCTGACTGATTTTGTATGGCCATGTTGAGCTCTATCCGGATATATCCACCCTCAACCCATTAGACAGATAAGATATATTGAATGTATGGTGTTATCGGCTGTAACAAACCTCTAAAGGATATTGTCTGCCTATGACGGTTAAAATATCAATAGGTTTAAACAGGGACGGAGCGTTCTCAGTTTAACGGCTTCTGCCTTTATCTCGTCAATGTGTTTATGGCCTCTGAGGAGGTAGTCGCTGGTCACTCGATGACGCAAAAGAGTTGGAGGGATCTTCAATTTGGCTAGAGGTGAAAAACTTAGTTACAGCGAGACAAAAGTCTCTGTGGAACTCCTCTCGAGTACACTATGTTTAAAATGCAACCCATTCTTCTCATTGGGAGAATTCTCAGGTCTTCGTGAAAATCACTTGTCTGTCACACAATAGCTCTGTCGGCTTGACTCTTTTGTTCGTAATTTTCTGTGAATTTCCCGCTACAGCCTTAATGTCGTTTAATCTTCCGTTTTCTTAACCAAAACAGTCAGGTCGTTGGCTCAACGGGGACTTCACTTCTGTACAAATTGTACTGAAGTCATGGATTCATTTCTCAGATATCTAAATTTGCGTGTAGTCCTAGTTTCGCTGATTGTCGTAGAAGGATTGGATTGAAGAACTAGTTCCATCAGCTCTACTGATAAGTTTAACGCAATACACTTGTAGTGTTAACCCGAAAAAAACGACAGTTTCATATTGACTCAATATTTCGGCATTTATTATATTTATTTCTGGTGTAACAAAGAAAGACTTTTGCCATATCAAAGAAAAAAGTTTCTGGTGAAACAAAAAAAAGTTTCTGGTGTGAATGTTAGAAATTCCACTGATTAGTTTAAAGTGGCATGAGCTGCCAAAATGTTGATATTTTGATGTTAAAACAGAATGTTGAAATTAATGGCTATTTTTCTCAAGACATATAATTCAGAAGCTTTTTAGTGCTTCTAGTCTTGAAAATGTACGATAAAGTATTTCTGGTGTAACCAGGAAACGTTTTTGGTGTAATAAAGACATGTTTCTGGTGTAACAATGGAAGCTTTTTGATGTCTAACGACAGGTTTCTGGTGTAACAAGGAAACGTTTTTGATGTAATAAAGTCATGTTTCTGGTGTAACAAGGAAACGTTTTTGGTGTAATAAAGACATGTTTCTGGTGTAACAAGGAAAACATGTAATAAAGGCAGGTTTTTTATGTAATTAAGGCAGTTTTTTGGTGTAAATAAGAAAGGTTTGTGATGTAAAAAGGTAGGTTTTAAGTGTAAATAAGAAAGGTTTTTGATTATTAAAGACGTGTTTTTGGTGTAAAAAGGTAAAGTTTCCGTATCAAACAATAGTTTCAGGTGTTTCAAAGACGGATCGTTTGTGCTGTGGAAGGTTTCAATTGCTTATTATAATTGGTCGTTTTTTTAATTATGGATATTGGTCTCGAGACATGCCCCCCCCCCCCCCGCCCCCCCCCCCCCCCTGCTTTGTCATACAGACAGTGGCACTATATTAATACGGTAATATATGTTTTATTGCTGTAATTAGTCGGTTGAAATGGAAGCTATAACTAAGCCCAAATGAAGGCTGGACACAATTTATTAAGTATTGTCTAAGGCTGTATTGTTCTAATTTTAAATGTTAACTTCCTTTAATGACATAGCTTCAGCTGGCAATAGACATTAAATGCTATGAAAAACAGTATTCCAGATCAATTCCAAGATAATTTCATGGCCTTTTCAATCGAAGGCATATACTAGATGATTCATTTTCCAACACCGACCAGATGTGACAACGGTTTTCACGAGGGAAGGAAAGGCCAGCATGCCTTAGGAAGCGAGGTATATTAGAATAATCTTCAACATTTTAAGGCGATTTTTTGCGGGAAGCTATTGTTAGAGAACAAAACAGATTTTGCTATGCTGATAATTAAAGTAGGCCTAAATATCAATTGGAAAGTGCTCCATGGATAATCAGTACACTGACGAACTTTTGATTTAAATAACAAATGCTTAAGAGTACAGTGTAGGTTTTTAATAGTTGAAATGGAGAAATGAACTGCTATTTTGTTTGTTTTGTTTCAAAAATTATGTTTGTCACCACAGCTGGGGACCGAGAGGCAAACTTAATGATTGACGTTGGAATATAGACAATCCATACAGTATATGTTACAGTTGAAATAATGTCCGAAAAGTAAACAAAATTTAAATAACCCGGACGGACGTTCATTCATTCTAAATCTAAGTTAGTTCAAAATTCACTACTTTAAAGGGGCATGAGCTGCCAAAATGTTGATATTTTGACGTAAACACAGAATGTTGAAATTATCGGCTATTTTTCTCAAGAAATATAATTCAGAAGCTTTTTAATGCTTCTAGTCCCGAAAATGTACGATAAAGTATTGTTTTGAACTAACTTTGGCTTAGAATGAATGAATGGTCGTCCCGGTTATTTAAATTTTGCTACTTTTCGAACACGTTTTCGGTTCGTACAGGGCACATACTGTATGGATTTTCTTCATTCCAACGCCAATCATTTAGTTTTTCGATAGCCTTCAAAGCCTCCTACTGTCGTGACGATCAGAAATTATGAAAAAAGTGTGAATTTCGGCAGCTCATGCCTCTTTAACGTACCTTCTCGAGAATAGTATCACTGAAAAGCTTCTGAATTGCGCGTCCTGAGAAACGTAGCTGATAATTTCTATATTACCGAAAGAAATATCAACATTTTGCAGCTCAAGCCAATCAAGGAATTGCATCATACTATAAAATATATCAGACTTGCCACAAAAGTATGTAGTCTAGGACGATAAAATGCGACGACCTATCAGAACAGTTAGCCCAAAAATACCAGAAATTTTATCGCGCTTGGGATGCCTTCTGGACTTACGTAAGGATGGTGATACGTTTTAGTTTAATTGTGGTAAAATTGGGACAAGTCATTATAAGACTTGTATTTCTCCCCCTGCGTCCTGGAAACGGAGATGTTGATATGTTTGTACATTCCTCACTCGCTAATAAGCTGAAACAACCAACCGTTGTACATTCCATTATGGAAATAGTGCGAGGTCTTCTTTGTGTTCTGTTTTCTGACTGGGTTTTCGCTCGAACGACCTATATGAAATGGTTGCCAGTTACCACCGGAAGGTCGTGGGTTTCCTCCGGACATAGAGCCGGGTTTTCTTCCACGATAAAACTGACAACGCCGCCATATAAGTGAAATAATCATGAGCGCGGCGTAAAACACCAAACAATCAATCTTTGTGTTTTGATAAGTCTATTTACTTAAGTTCCATCCCATTCTTCTCGTAGAGCTGGAATAATTTGAGATCAAACATTAACTGGCGAATCTACAAAACACGATTCGGAAATGAACAGTATGGGTCTTACATTTTAATATCCGATAGTCTGTAGAACAAATCAACAATCAACTAAAATGTTTCGGAAATTAACAATATAGACCTGGTAGCCGTTGTTTATTGTTAAATAGGCCTACAACTACTTTACTCGCCGGATTATGGATGTATCTTCCGCTTATATGGATTTTTGTTCTCTATTGCACACTTCATAACAGGAAAGCAAATATCAAGGAGAATTTTTTAATTAACCGAAGCTTCTTCTACAATGTCGACTGCTTTTGACTTGATTGGCAGAGATTTCAAACAATGCCAAGATATCCTAGAACTTTTGACTAAGCAGTATTATATAGGTCTAAATATTGGTGGGCTAAAATGGAACATTCTACTTAGTCTATTTTAACAAAAGAAGTAAACACTCTACCAGACATATATCGAAAGAAAATTATTGAAATTTGGAAAAAGTAGTGGACTCCATGAACTTAGTAAGTCAAATGGTACGTCACGTCCCATTGGCTAGCCTGACTGCGATGTGCGGTTATATCGTGTACTACAACAAAACTCAACATCCAGTCAAACATAGCCCTCCTCCTTACGTATAAAACTGGGGGCTGTAACAATTAATATCTTCCCTCATCGCTAGGAGCGATGATAGGACTTCACGTCCACGATCTGAATATGCTTCGCCATGATTGGTAACAAATGTCATCTAGTAGTAATGCACATTCAATGTCATGTGATGGCCATTCCAGGCACAGTAAAGTAAAGGACCACTAGGATTGTTAGTTTTCAATAGACTGAATGCTTAATGACGTCATATGAGGGCTAAAGTGATGCATTGTCATGGCAATTAATCTGTACTGAAAAGTATGTGTGCACAGTCATCCGCGTCGCTACAAAGGGCTTAACAGAGCGCTCCTGTCAAATAAGGTCCCTCTTCCAACCAATAGTTTTTTCGACTTACGTCATTAGGCTACGTCTTACGTCACTAGGATCCAAGCATCATAGACACATTTATCAGGAAATATTCGAGTCAGATTTTGAGCCAGTGTCTTTTATGTCCACCCAATGAACTTTGGCACATCGACTTTTGAATTGGGGTCCCACCAAAACTGTTTTCTCGCATATTCAAAGTGTATTTAAGGTGCTGTTGCTACGTTCTAATGACACGCAGGGTAACTCGCGGGTTCTATCGCAATAAAACTGAAACGCAATTATGTATGTAAAATCATTTTTATTCGTCATAATTATTCAATGGATTCTCTTCCGGCAAATAACCATTCTAATACTGAAGATCTCTCAATACAGATTGTAAGAGTGTTGGTTGATTGATTGATTGATTGTTTGGTGTTATACGCCGCGCTTAAGATTATTTCACTTATATAGCGGCGTTGCCAGTTTTATTGTTAGAGGAAACCGAGCTCTGTGCCCGGAGGAAGCCCACGACCTTCCGCTGGTAACTGGCAACCATCCCACATAGGTCGTTCGAGAGAAAACCCAGTTAAGAGTGTTGGCGCTGTCATTCTCAGCGGGTATTAAATCTCGCGTGAAATGCATACAGCCTGCATGATGCCCCACCCAATTCCCACCAAATATACGCGAAGTCCGGCGTATATCACCACGTATTACTTTATAGTTCAACGCTAAACACCAATCAATCAGTCTGTTGGATCTTGTTAGTCATGCAACCTACGTCGACTGTGGGTAATACAAATTATATTCACACTCCGATCAACCAGTCTGAATGTATTTCCTATAAAGTTCGTTTAGTTAACAGTGAAGGATACCGTTTCCTTTTCTACAGTGTAGGTGTTCCATAGGTTACTCGTTCTTCCTCCATTGACGTTCCTTGCTAAACGTGGAAGTCATGGCTAATTAATTAATATTAATTGCGTCCCATTCATTTATTTTCGTTATGTTTCGTATATATTCCGGGTTATTTCTATACATTGCCGATGACACCCTGGGGGAATACAGTAATACCATATTGATTCATTTATCCCAGCTAAATATAAATGCATTCGCCATCTCAGATGGATGTAAAACACTCCAGAACGAAAGGTGACGGCTAATTAGTCATTGACTAGGTATTGTCCGAATGTAATCAAAGACTGCAACTCTACAGTTTCGCGTTTAAAGTATTTACTATGATTCATTATAATACATTCAAGATTATAAACAGAAAACCAAGAGAATACTTAAAGAAGTCAATACATCTTTATTTCGCTACACAAGTCACAATTTATACTATAAATTAATTCAGCAACACCTAAACGGTTTAATTATATTTTCTCTCTCTCTTTACAAAAAAGGAATAAAAGAACTAGAAAAAGGTAGGGCTAATACTTGGTCTGAATGTGATATGGCTATTTACAGATGTACATATGCTGGATGGTAAGGGATGAATTTCAAACACAAACTAAGACGTAAATTAAATTGTACTTTTAATAGTAACACAACATTAAAAGTTTTAAAAAAATCATCTATCTAGCAAATAACGTGTAAATTTGTGAAAACATTTTTGCAGGAAAAATTAGAAAGAATAAACGACTGTAGCTCTGAAAGCCTGGACAAAATTGATTGTTCGTCTAAAATTGATACAAAGGGGATAGTCAATCCATGTATTTGAAATACAGAAATACTGAGAAGGAGGGTCAGGGTTCACATATTTACCAGACAGTGCCTCAATACACTGCCCATCAAGGCAGCCAGTTAAGTGGCTAATGAAGGCAGGAGTTTATAACTGGAGGTAAATTAGACAAAATACTGAAATTTGCAGTTCGCCTTCAACAGGCAGTGTGCTAATGGAATGTTCTTGTGTTCAAAAATCGGAGTCAAAGTGTATTTTCCATCATATACATACAAACAGCATTTCACATACATTTAATTGGGTAATTCGTTATTAATTATGTAAAATCATCAAAGAAAAAATAATAATTATGCAATATTTACAGAAAGTATAAAAAATATAACGTCAATTGTGAACATGAATCTGAGAGACCATACATATTCCATGTTTCTTTACATGGTAGATAACACACCTTTGGTTAGAATCTTAAAGCGAGATTCGAAATATATTAAAAATTTGCATATAATATTGATAAAATGTACAACACAAAGTGGTCCATAAAATTTGCATAATGTCAAAAGATAACAGGGTCAATCATATCAAAATCACAAAGGAATATTCAACTGAGCAAAGGTACAATACAATTCCTTTTGAAGAATATTCATGGAATAAAGTCCACCAATGTTATTTAGACAATCACTCGTCCAAACAGAACAATGAATACTTTATGGTTAATATTTGATCCCAAGACATGAAAATCAAACTCAGCAGTTGTGTATAAACGTGATCAGAAATAATAACACACTTTAATAAAAGCAGAAATCTAATCCTAGCTATTAATTTAACAGCAGTGACGAGTTAATACCACACAAAAGTCTCTTTTACATCATCTGTGGACCTTTTATTACATGTATATCATTTTAACACAAATGTGTATCAAAATTGTCATATATACAAAAAAGACAAAAAGAAAATCCTAAAGTTCTTGAAAACAGTTAACACTAATTTTTCTCTCGATAATAATGTAAACAACAACCATATACATATATATATTTATAAACTTTTGCATATGAAATCTTTATCACACAGTATTAAAGCAGTTTAAACCTTTGGAGACAGCCGTTAGGTGGAAAATTACAATTTATTTATAATTATTTGTAAATCAGACAGTAAATTTTTTCTTACATATTGTTGACCAAAAGTCTTGACCAAAAGACTTATCACAATGTTATTATGCATAGGAGACAAACGAGACTAACATTATGCTGGGGGGGGGGGGGGATAAAAAACATAAATAATATAAATTGAAAAAAAAAATGTTTATTAAGTCAATTCAAATTGTAATCACTTGGATTAATGTAAATCGTTCATGAGTAAAATTAAAAAAAAAACGTCTTTGTAAACTTTGGTTTAATCTGTCTCACAATAGCACTTAGGTTTCAATAATATACAGGAGTTTTCCATAGTGTCAGCATGTCGCCCATTAAACAATTTGGATGGAATTTAGAGGCCATAAAGCACTTTTACAATGAATTCAAGACTCTCTAACAATAATTTGTTATTCATCCCAACCCAAACACATCACAGATGCTGTTTAACCAACAAGATAATTTGCATATTTAAAATTTTTGTAATTTGGATCACAAAGACTTATATTTTTTGAAACCCTTTGCAAGTCTTACATTTCATTTTTGATAACCAAGTGCTTTGCAATAAACCTTTATTACCCATAGCATAAAGCTGAACAGAGGCTTGTTCTCCGGGCACTCTTGAATGCTTTTTAAGACAATCAACAATCTCTTACCAAAGCATTTTAAAAAATTTCCACAGTGTTTTTCGTAATACTATAATTACTTCCCCTTCTATGCAAATCACTATCGAAGTTATTATGTTCTTCAACATTCTAAAAGTGGTTGTTGACACTGCTCCGCCAATTTCATTCAATCTGGTAAAGAGAATCTCCAATGGACCACTCAGAAATTTGTTCAGCATTGGCCATCACAAGGACATCTTTGAATGTGGCTTTTATAATTGTCCAAAACCCTGTTCGTTACTGACTTCCTAATATTCTTTCACCTTATTATTTAACACCTAATCTCTCTGCTGCAGAATCTGCTGACTCCAGCATTTCGTCAATGGCTGAATCTTCCACTCCAAGTAAACTCTGTAGAATATCCCGGGAACTACCTCCTAAACTGGAGAGTCCACTGACAGGAGATTTCCTACACTGACGGTAAGATGTGGTTTTACTCTACAAATACAAAACAAAGAATAGTGTGTCTTACAATCATTGATAGTTATTTTGATGATAATGACAATTTCAAAGTAGAGACAAATTTCAAGAACACCTACAACCCTTTAAACGACACCAATCAATCGAACAAGATTACACTCTGTCTATATGTCAAGGTCGAGAAAGAAGGGGCATAAAAACGATAACAATATTTTTTTTAGTTGACAAGGTATTTTAAAAAAGTTTCATGCAGTCTTGCCTAAAGTTACCCAGGAACCTAATAATTCCAGGGACAGTTGCCATCATGCAAAAGCAGTCGCAGGTTTATGGATGAAAACAGAATTATCCTCTTGATAAGTTATTATTATCAATCGGCCTTCTATTTTTGGTCTCGTAATTGATTTATGGTTTAGTCTGTTTCACGTTTTGTGCGAAAATAAAGAAGTTGTTCCAAAATACACCCACAGCTTTTGCCCCTATTCTTAAATTCAATGGTTATTAGGCTTAGAATAATACGATATTTGTTTGCTGACATATATTTCTTAAGCTCCAAGACTGGAAATGTCAAAACTATATGGACCAGTTCTCTAGATACATGTACATTCCACGTAGAAATACCAACCTGGTAAGCTTCTTGGGAGAGATCAGTAGGTTTGAGGCCAGCTTCCTGATTAGCTCGAATCCGATTAAGTACACTCTCTATAACCAGGTTCTTTCTATCTGGCACTTTGGGACCTGGGAACAAAAACAACAACACTATAAATAAAGGCATATACTATTGACCTGTTTCTATAGACGGTATGCATACATGTAGCCTATGTTAAAATGATAAAACATGTATTCTAAATAATCATAGCTTTTGATGGATGCTGAATTGAAAATACAGACAACTTCACAGACTGTATTTTATATATTTTGTCAATGGTTGCCTTCATCGTTTGCAATAAATAGGATAGGGCTATCTAAATGTGTAAAACCTTCATTTGTTGATAATCTAGTTCATGGTAATGCTGAAAGATGTAAGTTCATAACCAAATCACTGATTCAAACTTCAAATGAGCACAATCTTCTCCCAAAATTCTGACATCATCAAGTTCTTTGAGCAGGGCTAACTTATAAACTTTTTCCAAAATACAGCCATCAAAACTCAACTTTACCAAATCGCATTAGCAGCTAATACACTTATGTTGATTTCCTTTGGAATTATAAGGGAAATCCAAATAGATTCCCATTTTTAGGATTCATGAGAATACCAGGAGAATCCGATTCACATATTACTGTTGACAAGAGAGCTCTGTATACTGACCTAAGTCTGAAATGTTCATGGCGTCCTCGTCATCACTTGCACTCAACGCCTCAGGCATGTCCAGATGCTTCTTTCTATGTCTCATCATACTGTGTTTCAGTGTGAAACGCTTCTGACAAAGATCACATTCAAAAGGTTTCTCTCCTGTAAAAATAAGAAATCATACTTAGTATCCTCTAAAATACAACTCAATACACCCGGTCATGTTTTGATGTATAAGTATTTCCAAAATTGAAAGCAGACCGAGAATTGTTTGGATGACTTTTTATGATATACAAGAAATGGCAAACGGTCCTTCCGTTGTAAAAATTAATGAAGGAAAGAGGTCTTGTGTATGGATTCACAGCTTCTTGGTTTTATTATCAGGGACTTTAATTTTTCTTATTATTAGCAAAGACATTTTTTGAATAATGATTCTATATAAGGTGATCAAGTGAAAATGCTCTTTTGACTGCATTAGATGGAATAGAACCTACCTGTATGAGACCTCATGTGCCTTCTCAAGTCTTGTAATGACCAGAACCGTTTAGGGCACAGTGAACAATACACTTTCCTCTGTATGTAATCAGATGTTGCTGCATCTATCTGACCCTCTTCTCCGGCCACCAGTTCAGAAAAGTCCACGGTGTCTGGATCACAACCTTTGTAGTTTTTAGCCACAAGATCTTCCATGGCAAGGCTAAAGGTCTCTATGTTATCCACCTTGTTCTTTTCTTGGAGATGTGGCCAGTCATCAGGATGCATTTCTTCTTGATGGTGTAAGCATTCTTTACGAGACTCAAAAGATGCATCACATAGGTAGCACTTGAAAGGAAAGTCAATGTTGTGTTCTTTGAGATGGCGGACGAGGAGTTTTCGAGACATAAATTTAGCTTGACATTTCCAGCATTCTGTTATTTTGTCAACATTGTAGTTATCTCTCTCAGGGTTCAGAGGTCGTTTAGACGTGGGTCGTACAATTTTCTCAAATTCGGCCTCTCTCACTAGTTCTATCCTTGCTAGTTCTTCTTCTTCTAGCTTAGCGACCTCCTAAAACAAACGTTTTCAATAATTAAACATTTTTTCAATAAAAAACAATGTCATAGAAAGTAGACAAGTTATGAAATGGTGTTGCCCTCAAATATCAATAAGGGTGACTATTATCTTGGCCCTATTTCAAAAGACGACATTATCTTCAGAAAGTGTGTCATAAGTTTACAATGTTTCGATTTTGAACTGCTGAAAAGGAGATCTCAAACTGTGTTTTTGTAGTTCCCATTAATATAACGTAATATTGAGCTGTTTTAACTAAAATTGCTGTCTGTTTTAATATCAACTTTGTGGCTTTCTGTTGTCAGGATTTCAGAGCCTCCTGTAGGAAGGATATATACAGTGTACAATGAAGCACATACTGACATTGTTACTATGCCATATGTTGGGAGTTACTGGATACAGAACCTTGCCAAGGACAAACCTTATCAAATCTATGCTGGCGTACAATCAAGCTCAACTAAACTCAATAGAACCGTACCAGGGATCAAACCAACCTCAGCCCCATGTAACATGCACAGGGCTCTCATGCACATATGCTTTCACAGTTTCAGCAGAAAATCAAGTCACTGGACAATGTAACAAGACCTCGGAAGGCATTAATAAAAAAGTAAATATCAAATTGAATTCATTTTTTAGGCAGAGCTAATACAAAACTATATTTTTTGGAATTTATGATATGTGCAACATTCAAGATTTTTTTCCTTGTGATATGGGTAGTGTTGGATCCACTTAGCTACAAAAACTGTTTCTTGAGTAAGTTGAGACCAACTCTGAAATATTCAGAGCTAACAAGCGATGCCTTGGCCAATGTTTATTTGATGGGATTGGCAACTTAAATAGATAAACCAAATTCGACACCAAATACAGCATTCCTGACATGGTATTGCAAGCATTCTTGACCACAAACTAAACTGATCTATGGCAAGAACAAACTGCATGTAACAGGGTGAGGGACAGAACTATGATGCATGAAACATAAGACGTAAAAAGAGTTGAGAAGTTTAGCTAAATAATATTCAGGAATTAACATTGTTTGGTGTTTTACGCCGCGCTCAAGATTATTTCACTTATATGGCGGCGTTACCAGTTTTATTTTGGGAGGAAACCGGGCTCTGTGCCCGGAGGAAAGCCACAACCTTCCGCTGGTAACTGGCAACCATCCCACATAGGTCGTGGGAGTGAAAACCCAGTCAGACAGGAATTAACAGGAATTTCCTTTTTTCTGTTCTTTGTTAAACATAAAAATGGAAAGTTGAATTGTTCAACTTAAAATTAGAGTCATATTCCCAATCATAGTAATTGTCCTTTTTTCTGCTCTTGTTAAGATATCAGAGCTGTCTACAAAACTGGACAATGTATTACAAGTGATAGAGCAAAAGAGTTCTTCAGACCAAGTTGAAGTCCTTCAGCATCAAATAACAGCCCTGGAAAGTCAGTTAGAATCAGAGAAACTTAAACGAGCAAAGATTGAGCTTCAACTGAAATCCCAAACCCGTGCCCTCCATCGATACCGTCAAAATTGTAAAAGAAATGAAACACATTCTCCAGGTAAGCAAGAACTAATCAATTATAATTTTGAAAAGAGTCAACAATAATTATTTGTTTACTAGAAGGATCAAGCAGACAAGTTTTAATAATTGTTTTGTGTTACATCATCAATGGTCTATAAACCTTAGAAAATCAATAATATTACAACTTCCTATAAATACATTGTTTGTCTGGTATACTTGTAAAGAACACTTGAACCTATATAGAATTGGTATTAATGTAGTACTTTTTTTAAACCCGGATACAGTGTGTGATTGCAAATACCATCAGAAAAAATAAAGCTTAAAATGTATAGAAGATGCTCATAACCAAAAATATGCTAGCTAAAACCAAAGAACTTAAAATTGCTCTGTTGAACTGAGCAGAAAGAAAAAAATAAAAGGTGTCATTATTGGTGCATTGGAAGGGTTCTTCACGAAAATAATTTGCATCTGGAGTTCAATCCTTATTTATATCTGAATAACATACGAGATACAGATTGATTGATTGATTAATGTTTCACGCCATACAGACAAACCCCGCTTATTAATACGACTACATTAACGTTGTGTGTTTACTCTTTTTGTTAAGCAAATGTAAAATTCAATTAGATAAAACCACATACATTGCAAAATAGACTTAACTAACTTTGCCTTTGTGTTGATAACAAAGAAACTTTGACAAGGTTTGAAATCAATTCCTTAAAACTGCAGTGATCAGAATAAGCCACACATTTCTAAATGAGCATTGTGTCAGTCTTGAATAAATGAAATGTTTGGACAACAAGGTAGGTCCTGTGTTAAAGTTATGAAGCAAGCAAAGTTTTTCATTCAGCAAAACTCTGGTTGGTTTGGTCCCTGGAGAGACTGAACTTGTTACAAATTATCACTCCCACGCAGAGAAAAGCTGGCTATCAGCTCAAACCCTGTCTACGGCTAAAAGAATCCATTCAGACTGCTAGCCAATCTGATCGATAGAGTTGAATGAAACTGTAGAGTCAATTTAATTAAGCCTGAAGAGTAGTTTCTGAGTTAACCCTGCAATGTTGAGCAGATGTCCAACTTAAGCGACCCTTCTATTCTGGCTACCAGGTAATGCCAGGGAACCATAAAGTTACAATCAACTCCAATCTATCTAAGTACAATCACTTTTATCCAGCCCACATCACATTGCCCTGTGGCTTTATAAGGATTCCCAAACTAATGCAAAAAGTACTGGTTTCAAATCCTGATAGGACCTATTGCTTTTTGAATCGTGTTTTTAAAGAAGCTTTGATTAAACATAATTTTTTCTTTCGATAGTTTATTAGATTCCCCTTCCAACCTGGCAACATTGCCTAGTTTACTGGGACAAAGGTGGAGAGGGGTGGGGGCAATGGTAGGGAATGAATTGTTCAAATACCAGAAAAAATAAATCCTTAGTAAATGTATTGGTAGCTGGCCCAAACAATGGGTGATTCATCCTTTATGCCTCACTTCTGCAAGTTTTTGTAGCTGGTAACAATTCCACATAGGGTTATTAAAGATATTCATCTCAGAATTATGACTTACATTTATGAGTTAGGTTTGAACCTGCATACTATTGTCAATTGGTGGTAGACAGACATCACATCTCTTTGAAGAAGGCCCTTTTTATGATATAAGTGAAACTAAAAATGATACTGTGAGCTCAAAAGTGTTTTCCTCTTCTCAATTAGCTGCCATTCAGACTGAAGTCCAAGACTGCCAAGATGTATATTCATATGTATCCAGAAGAAATGGAGTCTATGACATCTACCCTAAAAATGGCCGTAAAGTATCGGTGTACTGTGAAGATGGCTGGACAGTGTTTCAACATAGGGAGGACGGAACAGTGGATTTTGACAGAGACTGGCAAGACTATAAGAGAGGATTTGGGCGACCTTCTGCTGAACACTGGCTAGGTAAGCATTTTAAACGCACCACAAAAGATTGTCCACAAAATGGCATTTAACTTAAGTTCCACATAAATGCACAAGCTCTAAATAAAATCAACATTAATTGTTTTAAAACTGTGATAAAATACAGCTTCATAACCTTACAGTAACGCTTCTCAAATACCTATAAGAGATTAAATGAAATGCAGAGGTCATTTTTCCTGTTGCGATTTTAGGCCAAAAATGAGAAAACTTAGGTTTGGATAAGTAGATTTCTCAATGCCTGTCACAATTTATAAAAATTAAGGAGATTTTACATTCTTATATTTTAGGAAATGAGATGCTACATAGAGTAAGTAGTCAGAAGAAATACAAACTGATGGTGGAGATAGGGGACTGGGATGGACGATCCGCTAATGCTATTTACGAGAGCTTCAAGATTGACAATGAGGAAAAGTTGTACCGCTTACACATTGGTGAATATGTGACAGGATCGGGGCGAGACGGACTTCGCTTCCACGAGAACATCGGCCACGGAGGCTCAGTCAACGGCATGGCTTTCTCTACTCGAGACCGTGACAATGATCGCTCAGTTAGGAATTGTGCTAAGCTTTATAACGGTGGTTGGTGGTATAACGATTGTTTCTGGTCAAATTTAAACGGGCAATATGTGTACAAAGGTGGTGTGTTCTCAGACAAATTCAGCTGGTTTCCATGGAAAATGAACCATTATTCATTAAAGATGTCCAAGATGAAGCTGAAACCTACATGAAATAGACGTCTTCTAATTCTTAAAGCTCTTATTTTCATAGGGGTAGCAAGTCTCGTATGAATTCCACATATTTCCTGTCACTGGCACTGCATTGTGCATGTGGTTGAACATTTTTTCGTTCCAACATGCCGTTTACATCTGACGTGGAGCAAAATATGTCAAATGGAATCAAAAGCGTTCTTAATAGCGCGATCTGTCCCGCGATATCACGAAATCTCGTAAGAATTCTTATGAGACTTACGCTCCATATTTTCGATTTACTAGGACTTATTTCTTTGTTCTTTTCTGTCAAGACTATTAATTAATCGTCAATGTAAAGTTAACAACTTATGTTAAATCTCTAAAGCATTTGAATGTTACCTTCTTAGATATTGTGATCAAATTAGAAATATTTAAATATATATATGTATATGTGAATACATGTGAGAGTGTACATACAGCAGTATGCATTACACATACTGATACATTGATATGTACAGCCCCTACAGTTCTTTCAAGTTAGGTCAGGAATTCAAAATGACAACCTAAAGTCAAAAAAAGGTTTGCCATGGAGAACTACTTTATCACTTTATGGTGAACTTATTGCCAATATAAATTGTGATAATAGATGTTTTGTGATGAGTATAGTACTGCTGTTTTTTAATCACGTGTTTAAGCTTTGAATCAATCTATTTTATTTGGATAAAATGTTGTGCAGTGGTCGTCTATACTAAGCTGTTTAATGTATGCATCTTCTACAATAAACCTGAATAGAAAAAAAAAATGCAAAAAAAAAACAAGTTCTGAAACAAAGATATTTGTTTGCCATGGATCTTATTCTCAGCCCCGTTTCCGTTTGCACTGAAGTTATTTTTTGTTTAAGGGTAGAATTAACAGTGATCCAAATTCTGGCTATTAATCACATACCCTATCTAGTCAGTTATGTTTTCTTATATTTACTATACAAACAAACAAGGCTTATTTCTAATTTGAGAGTTGGAAGCTGAAAGATACAGAGGGTTTAATATCATCATCAGAAAAAAACTTTTTGTAGCAGGCAACATTTAAATCAAACAGTGTATATTGTACTATTCGAATGCATAGATAACACAATGCTTGAAAATTATCTTTGAAACTAGTTACAAAGTTCCCAGCAAGGTTATTCTCCTTTTCCTTTTTTGTATTCTTGGGCATCTTTTGGGGGAGATTAGCGACATGTAAGCCCAGACGGACGAGAAGGGGGATATAAACTAAAGGGTCTATCAGCCGTTATGAATTTCTTTAGCGACAATCAATAAAATGTCATCTGTGGCAATCTTTTCCATTGCTTTTATTCCCTCAGTGCATAGAAGTGCTCAGATAGCACCTGTTTTTATCCTGATTTTTTTCTGAATATTATTTTGAATGGCCTTACAAATCTTCAAGATGGTATCCATTAGAAAGGGACCCTCATTCAGGTTGTTCAAATAACCAATACACGCAGCCATAGTTGTAGAGAACTCCACATGCTAAATATTTTTTCATATTGACAAAATACTGCTGTATATTGATAACAAATCCCCTAATCCTGTACAAAATAGACTATCTACAGAATATTTATGGCCTAGTTCAACTTAATGTATATACTAATATATTCCTGTCCATATATGTATAAATGTAAGATTCCGAGGGGGGTCTCCAATATGGCTGCCAGATGGGTCAGTTCCTATATTTGATCTATATATAAAGTCTGATTGATTTACAAAAACTCTTCTGTTTGTGGAGTAAAATGGTAAATTGGGCATCCCAAAACAACCAATGGGTTAGAGTTCATTGTTTAATCTATACAACTGTTCATTTGACATTTTTATTTTTTCCATCTGCTTAATAATCAATACATTTTAATAAAGATCATTTTAATAGCTGAAATAATGATAATGGATATGTCAAGTCAGAAATATACTTTACAACGTTTTAGCCAGAAGCAAAATTTTTTTTTTGAACAATTAGATAAAAGCTTCCTTGACAGAGAAATAAGTTCACTTTTCAACTCGTTTAAGTTCTATTTTTTTCCTTGTTGACTGTTATGTTATTGGCTTTAACAAAGGGAAGCTTCTTTTCTCTGGAGGGTAATATTAAGTCTCACATTCGAGATTTGAAATGTAGACAAGTTTTTTTTCCTGAAGAGATATGAATAAAAGATATGGTGAATGAAACAAAAAAGACCCCAGTGTTACATAGTTTTCCTTTACAAATACTCGGCAAAGTGAGCACAAAGATAGGGAGTATTCGGTTGGAAGTTGAATTAATCAATGCTTTCCTCAGTAGAGGTGCTGACATGCCATGAACCCCCTTCCACTTCTCTGATATTTAATACCCTTAATAGAAAACAAGCCGAGGCTGTGTTGGAAACATCGTCCAAATAGCTTCGTTCATGCACAGAGAGAACAAACAGCGCTACAAAATCAATATTAAAGAGTTTTCAAAGGTTACCGATATGAAGATATTTTTTACAATGTTTGCAAATGTCCACCCAAATTTGTTGAACCCGTCTTGATGTAATAAGTCTTAATTGAACTATTCCACTAGCGATAACTCAACACTGCTTGTTTCTATAACATGCCTGGCTGGCGACAACCTTTCCAAAATGCCTCTAAGATCCAAAGCTACCTTTTTTGCCTTCAGGGCACATAAAACTACTGGATTTATTGGCAGTACTGTTAAGAGGCCATGACACACAATGAGATGCACTATTAAACACGGATTGATTAGAATTGATGAAAGACAATTGATTAAAAAGGGCTAGGAAACAGTTTTCACTATCCTCATAACAAAAAGTGTTTGTTTTTATTTCCAGAGGAAGGACAGACATTATTGATTTATTGCTGAGTGTTTTACACCACATTCAGGGTTATTTCAATATATGCCACCATTGGCAGGTCTATAGGGGTATGAAATGGCAAAACAATGATTTTTATCTTTAGCATAAAGTTTGATAAATGATTGCCCTTTCTCTCAAGAAGTGTGAATTTGTAATTGGAACCAATCTTACAAAGCATCTTAAATCACTTTAAGTTCAAAATATCTTCTCATTTCTTTTTAAACCCAAAACATATATGTTCATCATAGGACCCACAGAACAAAACTTAGACGGATGCGTCAAATCAGTCATTGAATTCATACAATTACATTTCAACTCTGAATTAAATATATTTGTTTTGTCACAGCTGGTCAGCTTGAAGTCCAGAAAGTAAAGAAATTACCAAGTTGAATTTGAAACCAATGTGACTAAGTATTAATTTACAGTTAGTTTGAGTAATTACGTTGTTGGCAGGAGACCCATGTCTTGCTAAGCTATCTACATAGCACAGAGTTTACCAATGGAAATGACACTATTAAGTCTGATGATTTTTGATAGCATACAAGTGCATTTATTAATCTAGCTCTAAGGCTATTTGATTTCCTATATCATCAATCAACCGGCCATTTGCTGACGAGAATTCCACTCTCTGTAGGCTTCTCACGTTTACATCACATGGGAGACGGGCATAAACACCGAGCAGGCCACCCGCCCACACACAACACATTCTCAAGGGACCCATTCCCGCTTAGCGTTTTTCTATCACGGAGCTTATTTCCCAAAGGAAACACAGTTATCTAATTTTATTACATTGTCAATTTTTTATGAAGGTGGAAAGCCGAGATATAGCTTGAAAAGTAATTTACAGACTATTTAGAGCGGTTGTAAATATTTTTCTAACCTCGAATGACCGATCAAACATAATATCGTTCATGTCCCTGAATATGTATTAACCAACTCATCACAAAGATTTGTGCAGAGATATAACTTTAATCTTCTCTCATTTCCATTACAGCTACAAGTACACAGTGCACAATAGTTCTTAAAGTTAGCTTGGTGTTTACCACCTCATTCCAGTATTTCACTAATAGATGGTACATTACCTGGATCATTGAGATAGGAAATTGGACACAGAGTTTAGTTGATTGATTGGTTGATTCATGTTTCATGTCCCATTCAAGATTATTTCACATACATATGGAAAAGTTGTCGGTATGGTTTTTAGCAAAGGAGCTATCAAGGCTCTTTACTTTGAGGAAAAACCCCGGCCTTCAGTAGGTGCTCGGCAACCAATCTACATAGTGCAGTTGAGTTGATATCCAATCAGATTTTTCTTTTCTTTGGGCTGAGTGGGATTTAAACATGTGACTTGTTTATGGAGAGTTTTTATAAACAGCCATGCATGCCATTTTTACAGTTGAAAACAACCTTTATTTCATACCTATAGGGTTGCATACCCTGTACATGTACGTTTATAGAAAAATAAATATTCCTTTGTCTAGCGGTATTTTCACTGTCAGTACCACAGCATAAGTCTGCTTTTAATACAGCAAGTCTCATGCGGATTAAATATTTTTTTTTCAAAAATATATTGCAGCGTATTTTGTCTCACCTCCAGTTCCTGGTCGGAGGCCATGTCCATTGGGTCCATCATTTGTCCCTCATCAGGATCCTGCCCTTCAGGGTTGAACTCTCCTCTCAGGATTGTCTCTGGTATTTCACTGTCAGGATGTCTCTCCTGGTAATGTTTCATCAGATTGCCTAACAAAACACAACCATCAGAGTTCATTATGCTAATGAGTATTAATCCTTTAGTTTTTATTGATTGATTGTTTGGTGTTTTAAGCTGCGCTCAAGATTATTTTGCTTAAATGGCGGCGTTGTTTGAATTGAGCGTCCAACACTCTACCTACTGAGTCATGAAGGCACCTCGTTTAGTTTTGAGAAACTGTTTTAAATTTTTAGTTGGCATGAGCTGGCTATAAGGTGAAGAATTGCTTATGGATAACAACTTCCTGGTTTATTGGGTGACGACGTTTCAATGTAGTTCTTACATCGTTATCAAAGTCAAATGACCATAAGCAATTCTTCACCTTATTGTAACCTTCCAACTTCTAAATGCCATTGAAAGATATGAGCTGGCTAGAGTTATTTCAAAATTTCTGATTGTAAAGATCGTATGTTGGGTTAACGTAATGAGGACAATCCATACAGTAGATTGCACCCAGCCTGATAAAAAAAGTAAACAAAGTTTTAATGTTCATTCATTTCAGGTGAATGTTAAAGGCCTACACTTGAACACTGTTAAAAGATACTTTATCGATCAAATGATTAATTGATGTTTTATGCAGCACTTCAGATTATTTCACTTAAACATGTATTGAGGGGTTGCCAAAAAAGTGGGTGAGAAAACTGGACTCTTTGCCTGGAGTTAACCTCCCGAGATTCAGATAGTACCTGGCAACTCTACCACAAAATTATTGTTGGATGGAAAGACTATTATTCTGCTGACAACAGAATTTTAGATAGCCCCTTTTTATTTCAAAAGATGGTGAGGTAGACACCTTTTTATTTTTTTTAAATTTCAATTTTGGCAGCTCACACCACTTTACCCATGACTTGTATCGATGGGTCAATTTAACAATTTAGGTCATACTATAAAGGTCATATTAAGCTAGCACCACTCCAGAATGGCACGTTAATTTTGTTTGACGTAAAATATGTTAGTACATCCAGAAATAGACACCCTAGACTAGCTTAAATATTGACATTAGTCAGAGAATGTTGACTGTGGAGAAGCATTTGGTAACTTAATTTACCCAGTTGCTAAGCTGACAACCACAGTGAGGATACAATTAGGCTGCCCCTGCTTAGTCAGGGTCCAAATGCTAACCTAGACGAAAATCTATAAATGGTCTTTCGCCAAAAAGATATTTAAGTTTACGATGTAAAAATCAAGACTTACTTTTTGTGGCGAATGAGCTGAAAATACAGAGGTGGCACTTATAAGGGCGGTCCATTGTTTGACGAGACGCTGGGTCTAGCATGTTCACGTTATGCTTTCTGATCAAGTGACGTTCACGGTTAGATTTTGTGGAGAAGGTAACGGGACACCGAGGACACTTGTATGGTTTCTGACCTACAATCAAATTTAAACAAGAGTTGTGTAAGTCCAGAGGAATACATTAGCTTACATAAGACAAGATATCTACCCATCTGCCTAAGATCGAGTACACATCGTTTACATTGATTGATGTTTCACCCACATGCAAGATTATTTCACTTCTGAAGCGGCATTGCCAGATTTAGTTGACGAGGAAAGCATGATTTTTGTCTGGAGGAAACCCCACCCTTCGGTGAGTGCCTGGAAACTATTTAACAAACAGCGATCGGTTCAAAAGTGATTCGATCCCACACCCATCGACGGAAGGCCTGTGTCTGACTAAGGGACTATTATACTAACCAACTGAGTCAGCAAGGCCCCCGAGTAGTTTAGGAAATGGCGCCGACTAGATTGATCGATTGATTTATGTTTTATTCACTAATATGGCAGTATAGCAAGGTTTAGTGGGAATGAGTGGACTGGGTTCTGTTCAAAGGCAACGCCCGACCTTAGGCAATATACTGTCAATCATTTAAATGAGGTGGATAAAGTAAAAACCTTCTGGCCTGAGTGAGCATTAATCTGGCCAACTGTTGATGGAACCCTTAAGTAAATCTTACCTGTATGGGTCAAAAGATGTCTGGTAAGGGAGCTAACCCATGGAAAGGTACGAGGACAGTATGGACAATGTAATTTATGAGGTGAATCAGCGTATGAGTTTCGTTTTTTCTTCTGTTGTATGCCGTCTCCGTCAGTGTGAGTAGCCTCCATGGAGCCGTCCATGGCACACATTTCTGACGACTCTTCTTTTGTCTAGAGAACAGCAAAGAGAATATAATCAAGTCAGTTTAAAGTCAATAGCAGGTCTTTCTAATAAAATAGGGCTTACAGTAAATTTGAATCTTAGTATTCTGGTATATGAAGATTTTGACACAAAATGTAATTTTTTCAAAACTACTGCTGGGCAACTCAATTAATTGAAATCTTAGCAGCGAATAACACAATACAAACATAACACAATAGCCAGCTATAAGAAAGAGAAAATGCAAATACATGTATATTTTTTAAGGTCCTTATCTATTAAAGATATCTTTAAATCAATATCAATTAAATAAACAAGGTAAAAATAATGTTCATTAAACTAAAAATGCCAAATTGGTAAAAAAATAAAACAAATAAAGCACTGACCTCTGTATTTGAATCCATTTCATTGTCAAAACTCTGGTTACTATAATCTTCCTCATTGAAAGCAAACTGTCTGTGGCTTGTAGGAGTTATTTCCCCTGAATAAACAGCTTGGCCATCGGAGGACCTCTTCATGTTATAATTCTCATCAAAACTATCAGATGGCGAAACTTTCTCAATCTTATTCTCAAAATCGGCTTCATTCAAATTTTCTTCCAAATGTTGGGCAGATTTCATTTGTTTTTCCAAAAGCATATTTCCTACTCCTCTAAAGGGTGTGCTCGTCATTGTACTGTCAAAATCAGGGGTTTGAAAGAAAGCTTGAAATTTGTGTGGGTTGGTGATGTCCATCATTTTATGAATAGAGGCCAGTTCACAGTCAGACCCTTAAAAAACAATATAAATTCCTTTATTGGTTGGTTGTTTGAAGTAGATTAAACATAATGGACTACAAATCTACAGTAATATAATGTGTCAGCTAATAAAAAAGACTGCCCCAGGTTTTAAACTAGCCAATCATAATGTTTCAGCTATTCGACAACAGAGTTAAAGAAGAAAATGCAATGTACATATTCTACAATAATAGGTCAGTGAAATGAGCAATATTGAAATTATTGATTGTCGCTACTTTTTCAAGACGTGCAGTTATTTTACTTATATGGGTAGCATTGCCAGGTTATATGGGGAGGAAACCCTTTGAAAAAACCTTGAGTCAAAACTCCAGTCAGAAATTTCCAGGTTTTTTTTTTAATAGAGACATTCAATCTTTGATCCAACAAGGAAGCCAGGTGACATAAGAGTCTTGGGCTCTAAAAGATATTATAAATGTATGGCTAGGCCTAGGCCCACTTGCCTTGTAGGCCCAAAATAAATAGGAGTTGCACACTTACAAAATTACATTATGATTAATACAGTTTGCAAAAACATGATTAAAAGAAAGCTACATTTAGTTTGTGTTTTAAGTAGGCTAGGCCTATAAATCTGTTTTCAAAATATAAATTGCAGGAACCAAAGTACAGGCATATGCATAATCAAAATATCCACATAAGGTTTATTGATGTTTTATGCCGCACTCAAGATCATTTCATTTATATGGCTTCGTTGGCAGGTTTAGTTTGGGAAGAACCCGGGCACTTTTCCCAAAGGAAAATCCCGATCTTGAGCAAAAACCTGGCAACTCTTCAACATACGACAATCGAGTGAAAAATCCATAAAAGAGAGGACATCTTAAAAACAAAATTGTACGCAGAAAAATAAACAAGGCAATCATATTGCATTCTGACTAATCACACAAAAATATAAAAGGGTCACAAAAAGTAATAACAAACTGCTACAAAAAAATAATGAAGCACACAGCAACAAGACACAGTCAATGAATCAAAAGATTTAACCAAAGAAAAAAATCAAGGGAGACAAGTAGGAAGGTGTCTAGACTGACTAAATTATCTCCCTTGAGACACTTAAAATAACTCATCAAATACATGTGTAGACAAATCATTGAAGTAAAACATCTACTTAATCTCAGAAAAGAACATGCAACAATATCACTTACCGATCAACCAGGACTGATTTTTAAAAATAAGTAAACAATCAATATTCAAATTAGGAGCAATATGGATAAACTCCATTCTGTTCTCTTGTAGGAGTAATTATTAGGCTATTAGGCAAAATGGGAAAAATATTCCTGAACCTCGTATTTGAGCTAAATTAATAGCGCATATAAAAGGTTAACTGATATAGTCTTTATAAAACCCACTTAATCAGCTTTTGTTTATAAAGGATGTAAGAAGTGTAATATTTGATGATAAATAAGTTAGCATAATACAAAGAGACTAGACGACTCACCGGAGCTAACATTAACGGACGGAGATGAGAGGGTAGCTGAGCGGATGTGAGCAGATCTATTTGGGCGTGAGGTGAAGCTCATCGGCGTCTGGTGCTTCAGACGCTGGTGACGGTCAAGGGCTCCTCGGCTTGTAAACTTCATAGGACAACTCTGACAGGCCATAAGTTGACTTGGTAAGGCAATACTACTGTTGTTCAAGCTCTGTTAATTAAAAGAGACATTTCATAATATAATTTAAACTAAAAAAAATAAATACATAATTTTTATAGTGTCATACATGTTAGAATGGTACTGGCTGTTGGGCTGAGAAGCTAGGACACATTAAGATGAAATTTGGTACTAAACCATAAAACTGCGATCTTATATAATTCATCCACTTAATGGCTGGAAGAGTTGCCAGGTACCAGCTAAAGGTGGAGGGTTTTCTCTGGGCAATGGGCCCCGGTTTTCTCTCCCACTAAACCTAGCAATCAATCAATCAATCAATCCACTTAATGGCATCTTATTTAGACAATAGTGTGCTGTTACTGTCCCCGTATATTATATCCGAATGCTCATTCTGCCATTTTTCAGGAGTAAATGAATTTATTTAAATTGGGACCATTTAAAACATACTTCTCGCCAATCCGACAAAGCTAGCAATGACCTACCTTTGAAGCCTTCTCAGGTAGGCTGTCTTTCTTTATGGAGAGGTCCATGGGCATGTCATGAGAGTCGTTTGACTGTGTTAAGGGAGGAAGGATTGGTTTGTGGCTGGGAGGTGGCTTCAGGCTGTCTGGCTTCATGCTAAAATCTAACGGTAAATCATCCTTCAATTGCCCAGGCTCCAGTTTAATATTCTGTGGCTGGGATAGGAGACCTAGGGCAGCTGCGTTAGAGCGGACGGGGGTGGAATGGGCAGGGCGTGGTGACAGACTAACTAATCCATTCTGCAGGGAGGATGGTGTGTGGCTATGGTGTCCTGCAGTTAGATTAGGGCTGTAGCTTACACTTGCATAGGATGCCTCTAAAGAGTTATCAGAGAGGGGATCGTTGTCAACAGGGAGGGAATACATAGCTGGTTCATTTACTTGAATAAACTGTTCAATTAGGTTGGGATTCACATCAAGATGCTGTTTCTGTATGTGGCGGACACAATTAGCCTTGGTAGAGAAACCAATTCGACACTTTTGACATAGAAATGGTTTTTGTCGACAACTACTATGTGAGCGGAGATGATGTTTTAAAGCTCTGAAGAATTTGAAGTCAACTCCGCAGTATTTACAAACGGTATCTGGAGAATGGAAATTAGTGGAATCCAACTTTTTAGCCGAGTCTGCTGAAACGAATTTATTGTATCCGATGGACTTTTCAATCTCTTCTTTATTGAGTTTCTCATGTTTTTTCCTAAGAACAAAACAAAAGTCATATTTAGTAATGAACAATATGTTACAGAAGGTAAAGTCATTTAAAAGGGTTTTAAAAAATATACATTGTTTAACTCAGAGAAATTAACTTGTTTGTTTTATAATTGCCAACCCTGCAACTAAAAGCTATTACTCCATTGATGTTAAATATTCTATAACATACTTAGACTATCTTACCTGACATGTCTTTCACAATTAGCTTTGGTGGTGAAGGCAAACTCACAGACAAGACATTGGAATGGCCGCTCGCCATTGTGTGTCCGCAAGTGGCGTATGAGCGTGCTTTTATCAGCACTGGAATAAGGACACAGGTTACATTTGTATGGAGACAGTCCTAGATGGGTTCTTGTATGACCTGTAGAAAATGATCAATGGTTAAGTGTGATCCATGGAATAAGCTAGAAAAATAAATCAGGATTTTCAAATGAAGGAAATATAACAAGTTTTGGGATCTATTGAGTAGCTATTTTTTCTTTTTGTGTCGTCAAAATTTGTTACAAAATATTGTCATTCTGTGGATCAGGCCTACTGGAGGCGGAACTGTTTGATTAAAAAAAATGGCTAACTATGACCAAGTTAAAAAACATGTAAAAGACTAAAATCATACAAATGAAGCCCTGACAATATCCATCAAGCACAGGACAACTTTTCACTCAAAATAAACATCTTGGTTGACAAGTAGCCTCTTCTATTTAATACATGCAACATCTTTTTCAAGCTATGTATGTCATTCACCACTGACATGCTACATTCACAAGGCAAGTTATTATGTCTTTAAGTTAACATTTCCATGCAACATAAATGTCTTTGATAAGACAAAATCGTAAAAAGCATACAATATACTCAGTATATTGATAGTCTAATATATCTACAATTTATCAGAGCCACAGGATTATGTGTTACGAATAGATATTTTTAATGAGATATTTTACTGAGAGAACAGCCTAACTTCACAAAGCCTGGGTAGTTGATGGCACTCCTAGCTAATACAACCAACGGTGAGGTAAACTGTATGTACCAGCAGTGTATCTACATAAATCTAGGATATACCTCTTTTACCAATGCAGATCGGTCTTCATAATGGTAATTGATCTGGCAACCATTCCATATTGGGCTATCAAATGAAAACTCAACTTGAATATTTCCTATTTTTTTTTTTCATTGGACTGTGTGTGAATGCATGAATGTGTTAACATGAAAAACTATCGCTATCACATAATTGTTGTTACCAATATGAAATATGGTTTTTAATTAAGAGAGTGCTTTGTGAAGTCTGGGTCTATTACTGCCTTAGAACCTACCTTTGAGAGCCCTGCTATTGGTAAAGCCTTTTTCACAGTATTTGCAGTAAAACATGCCTTTAGAGCGTTCATGCTGGGTAGTCTCCCCTACGCCCCCACTACCACTGTCCTCATCTGTCACGGGAGAGCTAGTTAAAAGGGATGCAGGTACAGAATAGACATCAAGCTGAGCATGCATCAGACCAGCTAGCAGTCTAGAACCTTCAGTACTTACAGTTGGGGTAGGTTCCAGCATCATTGGTTTCGTAGGTAACTGAAGTCCATTCGCAGTCAACCCAGATGATTTCATCATCTCAGACAATACCTGAGAAGCCATTTTTTCCTTAAAAAGAGCTGCCTTTTGTTTTTCAAGGAGGGCAGAATAAGCCTGGCCAAGTTTAGCAAAATAGTCATTATTTTGTTGTTTTTCATCTCCACATAAAGAGGAGATAGATTCGCCTGGCTCTTCCAAATCGTCAGTAGATTTGAGATTAAGATATGCTAAAAAGTTATGTTTCATAGGGCCGTCCTGTCCTTTAATGCTTGAGAGATCTAGTTGTGGCTGGCAATCAGCTAATGGTTTATCAGATAAATGTTTGATCATATGTACATGAAGTTTTTGAGAGTCATCAAAATGACATTGACATATAGGACAGGAAGCTAACTTTTCTGGTGTGTGACTGCATTGATGAAGATTCAAAGCACTCTGACAAGGAAAGCTCTTTTCACAATCCTTACAGGAAAATTCATGATAAGAGCTGTTTGCAACTCGTGGATTCTTTTCACAATGAGCCTTGGCTGCCAAAATAAATTTATTATTTGAAAATTCCATAAAGTCCAGATCCTGAAAACCAGCGGGACGTTCCTCGTTGGTTTCAGTTCCGTTCTTCTCATCTGTCATAGGGTCATCTTCATTTCCTGACTCCTCATCCTTTTCTTTTGTTTCTTCATCCTGGGGGTGAGCTTTGAGCTGATGGAGTTGTAACCCTCTCTCCGTATGGAAAAACAGGTTACAGATCATACAATGTAACCCAGGACCAGTGTGACTTGCTACATGGGTCTCGAAACCCTTCTTGCATAGGAATGACTTACTGCATATGGGACATTGAAGTACATCAGAATCTCCGTTCATCATATTCTGTGGATATCAAATCCATAAATGAAATCAGAATACATCAAATAATTTAAAGCCTCAATCTTGGCAAGACATTCTATATTGGTTAGTTGATTGATTGGTCTTCAAATGCTACTCTTACTTATGACAGTGAAAAACTAAAAGGATGACAAGCAAATGTTTCAGGTAACAAGTGAATAGATAAACATGATATTTACGATCACCAAAACACACAGGCAGAGGGAAAATCTTATTGATGAAAATAAGCATGGAGAAAAGTTTATATTATATCCAGACTTCAGAAAATATATGACTTAAATAAAATCTGGTGATCTACATTAAGTCTAGCAAATTTTAAAAAAGGCGTAAAAACAAACCTGTTGGTCGATCTCAAATCCTTCAGAATCGTCTGCCTGGTCCTCATGCATGGATCCTTTAGAGGATGGAGAATTAGATTCTATTTCTGCTGAGTAGGACATACGTCTTTTAGCAGGCATCTCCAAAGCGTTGTCATCCATATCATCATGGGGTCGTTTCTCACCATAACCAGGGAGATACGAAGGCTTTCTCTTGGGGAAAATATCTTGAAATGAATTGGTCATCATAGGAACATGGATTGGACGAAAACCAACCATGCTGGGGACAGAAAGATCCTGCCGTGGAGAGAAGGTTTTGTTTCCTCTGGGTTTTCGCCCAGGCCCGATTCTAAAATCGTCAGCCGAACCTTCGCCATCTTTGCCGTGTATACGCATATGACGATGCATGTTGCCATTAGTTGTAAAAGCCATCTTGCAAATTTTACATTTAAAGGGCCTTTCACCTGCAAAAATAGATCAAATCAATCAAAATAATCAACTGGGCATTCAAATTTGTTCCTTGTTTGGTCTTTATAACGTTGACTGCCGACTACCAGATGCAATGGGGTGGCCAATCAAGCTTGTTACGCGTATGGTCAATGTTTGTTTACTGTGCTATTTTTACCAACACCGAGTGTGTTCCTGTGATGCTTTGTGAGAAAACCCCCTTATGAGATAAGTCGTATCTGGCAGTGAGATTTAACCGTTCAGTACGCCAAGAAGTATAGTTATTCTAAAAGGCACCTATGTTAAGCTACAAGACAACTCGTACTGGCAGAATTCAGTGTGCCTGCCATTGCGACATATCTCGTAGTCGGCAGTCAACATGTTAATAAAAAACAGACAAGTAATTTGTATTGAAGAATTAAGCAAGTATGTAACTTACCGGAATGTACGAGCATGTGACGATCTAGAGAACTTTGGGAACTAAGCACTTTCCCACATATAGTACACATATTATTATTGGTTGTTCCGGTCACTACAGAATTGTGCGATCGAATATGTTTGGTCAAATCATGAGAATTGGTCAACATTTCTGGACATATTGGGCATTGAAAGTTCTTGTCTGAATTCACGGACGGCTTTGCTGCGGTCACTGGAGGCTGAGAAACCTAAAACAGTTTACAAGAACCGGGTTAAAAAGTTAGAATCTTTGGTGTTTACAGTGGCTTGACTTAAGATACCCATAGTTTCAAGTACATGTAGGCCTGTTTCATTTGGGAAAAAAAACACTGGTATTGCCTGATTTTAACTCATGACACTTTTACGTCTATAAATCTAGTAAATTGTTGCATTTTAAAATATATTTCAGAAAGAACAAGGTTAAAAATTCCAAAGTAGTTTTTTATGGTAAAAATACATGTACCTCTTTTTTGTCTATATACAAATAATTTTGTATGATTAGAATTTAAAATAACCCTGCTTGGTAGTCTGATAAAGCTATAACGATCTGCATAAAGAACTTAGGTAAGATTTCCGAAAAGCCGATAGTGGTTTGTTGAAACTTTATGATATACTCACAGGTGTTTTTTTAGATCGGCGTCCAGGAACTGGTCTTTGTGGGGAGGGTGGGGCCGACCCCAGGGAGCTATGTGGACTAGTGGGGGTGCCATTGTTTTGAGGGGTGGACCCACCACTGCCCTCCTTTTCAAAATAACTCTGGAATCTAGAAGAAGGTGATGAACTCTCATACTTTGGGCATTCAGTATGGATATCAGTGTTTACAAGAGAAGATGTTTTAATACTGGTGGGTATTTGAGCACTTTTATGTGAATCCATTTGGTTGTAATTCTCATCTGCAGTAATACTATGTTGTGGGGAGTGTTCTACTCCATGTGTGGCATCTTCATTGCTCTGGTCACATGATGTGTCAATAACTAATGGTCTATCTTCATCGTCAGCGTCCCCTCCTATAGGCTGCAAAATCAAAACATAATAGAGAATATAATTCATTGATTGGTTACAGTTTGAACATTCATACTCAAGATTATTTCACTCATTCTAGTATCTCATAACTCTTACACAGGGAGATCGGGTGAAAACCCAACCCAGAAATATTTCCATTTTTTTCGTCAAAGTGGAATTCAAACCAACAACCGACCGGTGGAAGCCCTGTGCTAGATAGAGATAGTATAGCGCTGAGAAAATCACAGATTTAGTGTGTGTAAAATCTAAAAATTAATATTTATGTTTTTTTCCTATATAACACTAGGATAAATTTCAAAGAAGATAACAACAATAAATGTATGTAGGCCAACTTACTTGTGGAGTAATTTCAGTCTTCATTGTGAGGTCAGTTTTATATCCCTTGCTTAAGTCAGCCCGATCTTCATCACCTTCAGAAAAAAGAAAAGATTGGTTAAAAATGCATCATATTTCTTAATAAATTTTGTAAAAAGTATCAATTTATTTATTGTCTATATGTCATTTCACCTACAAATTTACCTGATTTACAAAAGTATTTTTCAATGTTATATGTGGATTTGGTTCCCAAGTATCCCCCTCCCCCATTTCCCAATGGTAGCCACCAAACCCATCTCAACAGACTGATACATGTAGATGCTTTAACTTAAACTATAAATCATTTGACCGGTGGTGTTATTGACCGGCAAAACTATCAGGTGCAAAACCTGGACTTCAACTGGGGAAATAAATGTTCAACAATGTCCTGGACCAAATTAGCTGGTGATAAACTATTATATAAATGCAGCTAGTTAAGAAGGTATGTTAGAAAAAAATAATAATAAAAAATGATAGCCAGCAAACATAGATACTTTTGAGTATGCATCTCAGCATACATATATACTTTTGAGTATGCATCTAAGTTGATAAATGTCAAGTAGGCGAAGAGAGTGAACTAAGATTTCATATAGAGCCCAAATACATGTAAATATCCATGTCCCAGATGCTCTCATCAATATTTGATAGAAGGTGAATCCCATGTGAAGCAGAACTTACAATGTAGATACAGTTGGAGAACAAGTCTGTAGGAGGTTTGTGATACTGTGATGTTATCCCTGGGGAGTTGAGGGGCCTCTCAGGTGAGAAATGTAATCAACTCCAGGAGCAAACTGTCCACATAAAACTTACCCCTAGGTTTGAATAATTACTGACCATGGTCACTGGTTACTAGAGACCAGAAGATGTTTTCATAAATATTCATGAGGCTTTGATTACTCAAATGGATGACTGAGAGTCCATATTAAGATTGCAACAAATTTATTGTATGCATAGAGTTAGGAATAGAACCATACATTACATAAACCATACAAAGACATTACACTTCGTCATAGAATTTTAAACCCTTACTTGTCAATATCAGTTAGTTATTAATTAATTGATGATGATTCACCTAATGATAGTAAGAGTTTGGAAAATAAAGAGGTCAAAATCAGCAGCATATTCTGGGGTCAGTTTCATTTTCCAGTCCCATCTTATGGTGTGGTGTTATTTTTACACTGATAACACAGGTGTGGGGTGTACCTGTGCAATTAGAATTACAGTTAACCAAGGTAGGGTGGAAAGAGGGTAATAATCTAGCCCAAGGTAGGCCTATGGGATGGAAGACATCCAGACACAGCTGTTTTGCACAGTCCAGTAAGCAGCCTATGGTTACTGAGGTACCTGTTGATCTGCATCAGTGTGCCTGGCAGGTACATGCCTGTCCTGCCTCTGACCCTCCCCAAAGTCAGACACTTCCCCACCCTCACCCACAGTCCACTCAACTCACACAATAGGCTGAGTAAACATGACATGAGTGGCTGGCTGCTTGACTACATGGCCTTCTACCCCCCATTAAATGAATCCCAATTTGGCTGCATACCAACAGTAGAGTGTTTCTGTTGCCAACCAGGCTGGCCCATCCCTATACCTGGCTTCAGGTGGAGAAATCAAGCATAGAATGAACTCCAGTTACCTTTGACTCAAATACATAGGGTTTGGAGATTCAGTTACTGTAGCCTACACACGCAATGTAAGAAAATATTTGTACAGCCAGAAGTATGCGGAATCCAATAAAATAAAATAACTATTATGTCACTTGACAACTTTTATCAATAAAATATGTTAAATCCAACTAGAGTATCAAGAGGATGGGTTGATTTTTTACCAGCAGCATAAAAATTTAAGTTGCTAAATAAAAACACTTATAATGATCCTTACCAATTATGAAATATCAATGAGGATGTTGATGAACTAAGCAGACACATGCTTCCTCAACACTCAGCCAGAAATAAAGTAAACATACCAATGCACAAGTGTGACTTGTATTTGACAAATGATATTAAGTAAACCCACACTGCCAGGTGGATTGGCATTCTAGTAAGGTCATTCATGCATGTGACTTATATCTTTGATATATATGTAGACGTCAAAGGAAAGTTAAATCCTATGATAATAATATAGGCATAATAAATGACTGGTCATTGTTATGTACTAAAATTTAGAGACTGTCAGAGCCTTTCCTAAAAAAGGCTTTACATATAAAAAAGACTAAATGTTTGAGTACATAACGGCTGACCATACTAGTTGTTTAATGTAAAATGTATAACCCATCACGTATTCATCAATTAAAAAAATGTCAAGCATCAAATCAAGTCTTTATCAAAATATTAATATTTTGTTTTTGTAAGAATAATATTGGCTAACATAAAATGATAAAACTATAAGGGAGAAAAAAATGAGTCATTGCCTCTTACCCTGAAAGCAACTAGTGGAATACTGGTTGGTCATCCCAGAAGAATCATCGGCTGATGTACTGACTTATAGCTACCCTGAATATCTGTTTGAGTTGACCATTCACCAGTTTGTACATGTAACCTTTAGCAATTAGTGTCAGAGGTCCAGTGAAAACTCTGATAAACACTGAGAGGCAGATCCATGTAGCTGTTGTATGTATCACACCATGGGACCAATGCTGCAACACATCTATACCTCACTCAGGTAATATGGGTGAGGCCTTTTGTCTAGCTCCCATTCAACAGTTTCTCTGACTCTTTTTCAAGTGGCCCACCCCCTGCAGCCAGAAGCCAGCCTACTGTGAAGAGCATCAACAGGTTGGAGCCTGCACAAGCTTGACTGGTCAGCCCACAGGTCACTTCACTCAGCTGGTGAGGTAGCCAATATAACTACCTGTTTACTCTCACTGGCTACTGCTGTGGGACTGCTGCATGTAGATTAGGTATATGTATTTACCTAAGTAGTTAGCACTTAGTCAATTGTCTTATTATAAGCATAAGGTCCCCATATACTGCCTGACTACTCTCACTGACTAGCTGTAACTGTAAACAAGCTACTTTGGAATACACTTTCCATAGTCATTGGGCTGTTACATGACAACTAGTGGACTAGTGTCCAGTATGAATCTTGAATCTTGAATAACAGTAGCCTTAATAAAACTTGTGACCAATGATGGTAATAACTGTAGAAGGCTTAAACCATATTACAGAACATTCAGAGCAACAACAAAAACCAGACACTAGAACGTGCATGTAGATACAGTTGGTTAACAATGAGATTTGTGATACTGTAATGTTCTCCCAGGAGGGTTGAGTGGGCTCTCAGGTGAGAAATGTCACCAACTCATATTGCCAGGCATAGATAGATATATAAGTTGCATATTCCAAAGAATAAGTTTGTAGCTGTCTAAATTCCCCCTACATTGATTGATTCATCAATGTTTAACGCAAGATTATTTCACTTATATGGTGGCATGGCTGGGTTTAGTACGGGAGGAAAATGAGACTTCTAAATTTAACAACACATGCAGGTATGTTAATAGGAATAATTTATTTCCCATATTACTAATTTGAATAAAAAGATGAAGATGGGATGGTAAATTTGCTACATATTCATAATGTCGAGGTTGTTCAATATTTATATAGATTTCATAATGTGAAGAGTGGACAGGTAAGTACTGATATAGACAAAAGAAGTTTAGAGGACAGTATGTAACAGATGTATTTAGTTATACACAAATATTATTCATAACTTTTGGTTTTTTTTTCAGAAAATACAATTTTGAACAATTGTATATATTTATGAACACCAAAACAAGCCATCACTTTTGATTGTTCCAGAAAATACAATTTTTTGTATATATTTTTTAACACAAAAACAAAGGGGTACAGGGAAAATCTTCTGGACTAAAATAAGAATTTTGTATATGGTTAATAACTAAGTGAATACATACAAGGTATACTTTTTAAATTTGTGTAAATATATAATTCAAAGGTCTTGAAAATATTAGATTATTGTCAGCTGTTTAAAGTGGCATAGGCTGCCAAAATTAAGATTTTTGAAATAATTCTGATTGTCAGGAGAAGCTTAGTGTTTGAAGTATCTTGAAAAACTAAAGGACTGACGTTAAAATGAAAAACATTGGTAAAGTCACTAGCCAGTAAGCACCAATATGTGTGGTAATAACAGACAAAATTCAAATAGCCTGGATGTACGAGTTCCTTTTCGGGAGACTCAGTTTAGCTGCTGATAAAACAACCTTGTCGAACATTTTCAAGATTGGTAACAGTGAAAAGCTGTTATTTCGTATTTTTTTTAGCAAAAATGACCAACAATTAGCCAATTCTGTTTCAAGGAAATTTTCTATTTATTTGGCAGCTGATGGCACTTTAAATCAGAAAAGGTTGGATGCTATCAATGATTAGGGAAGAATTTAATTTGGATTCAAGTGAAGCAATAGTCAGATCAATATAACGAGAAATGATTACATGTATGTTTAATGTATAGATAAGGCAGCAGCACCTCAACCCTCACGCTGAAGAAAAAAATCTGAAGTTGACCATTAATGTATTCAATCCGTCAGCCATTCCCAAACAGATGGCAAACTCTCCTAGCGAAATTACAGAAACTTTTCATTTTACATGGCTATATTTGATCAAGCAGCCCTCATGAATATGTACCAGGTAACTAACACCTTTCCTCTTTGGTTTCATTTGTATATTATGGAGTACATTTAATGGCTTAAGGCATGTCACTTTGGGATGAATATTTATAAAAGGCTGTCAGTTTGTAAAATTTATTTATAAAACATGTTTATCCGTTGCATTTTCCAAAAAACTCCTGGCACTGACACTACTTTTGATATAATTATTTTACTGAAATACAGTTTTGGGAGACTAAAATATTTTTCTAACATGCAATCATAATATGTACCCCAAATCCAAGTAAGATAAATGTGCAATTTGGTGATATCTAAGCATGGGTCAATATTTTGTATTATAATCTTAGATTCGAATAATAATCTTTATGTCTCAGAATGAGTTAATAATTAATCACAGACAAGTCCCCCCCCCTCCCCCTCCAATCATCTGATAATTAGCCTAGAAAAAAACTATTAAACTATTGTTTGGCAAATCAGCCCTCACCCCTTGTTCCAAGTCTGGGTGTTTTGGGGTTACAGTAATTAAAGAAAACATTACAAAATTAAAGAAATCCCCCCCCCCCCCCCCCCCCCCCCCCCACCTCCACCACTACCATCATCTGCTTATGAGTAAGACTATTGTTTGGCGAATCAGCTCTCGCCCCCTGTGCCCACCTGGGTGCTTTTGAATTACATTGATTAAAGAAAACATATCCAGGACAAGACCCCCCCCCCCCCCTTTCCACTGAAACACAGCCAGACACATAATATAATCAATAATGACTAACTGCTTATTAATAAATTACAGGTTTATTTTTGTCATACATCTCTCATTACATTGGATGCTGTTCAGATATTTAGTGTTATACCACACACTCCAGCTGATTATCTTTGAGAATAATTCCTTCACAATAGACCATTTGCATAGACAAGAGAATTCAAATTGATGAATCTGCAGTCATAAAGACAATAATACATTTTAAGGGATAAGCAAAATAAACACTTGATTGATTGCTTAGTGTTTTCAACAAGAATTAAGATTATTTCACTAATATATTGGAATTACCAGGTTTAGTGAAAATGGATTGATTGATTGATGTTTTAGGCCTCACTCAAGATTACGGTAAGATCTCCGCTAATTCAAGGACCAGTGATGTGAAAATAACGAATTATTACATTGCTATTTGCCACATTTGGTCTATAAAAACAACAACAGTGATCGTTCAATAGGATTATCTGATCGCTCACTCCAGGAGGTAAGACTCTCAACGAAAAAAGTTGAATTTTAAGTGTACTTTTGTTAATGTTTTTCTGGCCCTTGAATTTTTTAGAGTACTTGAATTAGCGGAGATCTTACCGTATTTCATTTATATGGTGGCGTTGCCAGGTTTAGTGGGGGAGCAAACCGGGCTCATTGCCTAGAGGAAACCCCCGACCTTCGGCGAGTACCAGACAAGGGTCCCACATACAGAGTAAATATGGAAACCTGACTTTTGTCCAAAACCCTGTAACTTTTTTTTATTATTATTTGGACATTATTTGAACCCCTAACCCATCAATGGGAGGCTTGCATCTAACTGAGAGACTATTGCTGTGTTAACTGACAACATAAATAAGAATAGAAAGAATAATCATTAATTCACTTGGTATATATAACTAACATGACTCCATTAAACATCTTAAATCATCCGCATATTTACAATGAAATTATATGTATGCGCTACCTGAATCTATATTTAGCCTCCAAGATAAAAATAACTGTATTGCATGTAGACAATTTGTGTATGTACAATCCGTTTTAATGAGGTTGTCATTTATACAATAACTTTTCCTTTGTCTTGAAATGATGATAAATCAAAGACTATACATAATCAGTTCACAGTACAACAAAGTCAACCTCTCAGATCATTTATGCAATTTTGAAAGAGCTTTAAGATATTTATTAGTCAAGTACTAAAGACAATATGCAGGTTCAAAACACACTAGACAAATAAAAATTGAACAATTTCTGAGTGGATTTTTCACTCGGTCGCCATATATGGAAGAGTTGACAGGTACTCGACGATGGTTGCAGGTTTCCTTCGGGCAATGAGCCCAGTTTCCTCCACCACTAAACCTGGCAATGCCGCCATATAAGTGAAATAATTTTGAGTGAGGCGTAAAACATCAATCAATTTAAAGACAAAAAGAAAGCTTTACTTTAACAGCCGATGTCTTTGAGAAAGTCAATATATTATAACAATATTTTTTTTATTTGGATATATCTTTAAAATGTAGATACATGTCATTATTTTGAATGTTCTCATTGTTTTCTTCAATATTAATGTTATGATTTCTTTAATAATTAATTTTCTCTTAATATTGCAATTGTGCGTACAATGGATAGGCATGAACAGAGACAATTACCTGTTCACCAATCCATTTCTTCAAGAAATAAATATTTAACCAATATCATTTAATCCAACAGATAACTGTTGAAGCAAACAAACATCTGTTCACATAAACTTAAACCTTTGCATTATCGATAAGAAATTGTCTAGAGAGTTATTCTTGATTTCTTTTACCCAACAACCATCATGGAATGCATGTTTAAGAGAAGCCATTATTTTAGACAAGAAGATTTTCCCTGTGCCCGTGTGTTTTAGTGATCATAAATATAAGAGAAGCCATTATTTTAGACAAGAAGATTTTCCCTGTGTCCGTGTGTTTTAGTGATCATAAATATAAGAGAAGCCATTATTTTAGACAAGAAGATTTTCCCTGTGTCCGTGTGTTTTAGTGATCATAAATATAAGAGAAGCCATTATTTTAGACAAGAAGATTTTCCCTGTGTCCGTGTGTTTTAGTGATCATAAATATAAGAGAAGCCATTATTTTAGACAAGAAGATTTTCCCTGTGCCCGTGTGTTTTAGTGATCATAAATATAAGAGAAGCCATTATTTTAGACAAGAAGATTTTCCCTGTGCCCGTGTGTTTTAGTGATCATAAATATAAGAGAAACCCTCAGCTGAACATCCTAAACATGTTTCTGCAGGTTGCCTGAAGAAATATGGAAATGAGGCTAGAGTTTCATACATGTATGTGAATTGAACATTGAATACTGATAGTGGTCTCAATCCACACACCTCATTGCATTCCTTCTCATCGTGCAACCTAAGCTGGAATTGTAACCTAACAGTCATCAAATGGATGTTTTCTATAGAGAGCCAACGAAGCAAGACACCAACAATATAGAGAGATCCCAGATTTGGTGGGGGACCAGTTCCAAATTTGTGTATCAGTCGTGAACTAACACTTCACAAATTGCTGCAGATAATAGCCAAATGGCAGCTCAGGGGAGGAAAAGAAATTGTTAGTCGATGAATAGAAATGCTTAGCCTTACTAGAGATAGAGTCCATGGTTACAGATCAACAACATGAACAATAATCTGACCTACGGTTCCCAGCTACCGTTATTTAAGCAATAGGGATGTAAGGGCGTCGAGGCGATTCATGTATAGGGAAAAGATTACAACAATAGAGATTTCAGTTAGCATTTGATGCCTCAACTCAGCACGTCACAACATGAAGAAAATCCTTTTACACCAGGTTACTCCTTCTAAATCTATTACAATATAAGAGCCTCAGATCTGGGGTCTATGCCAACAAATATTCCCCTTCATAAAGGATGAATTACAACTTACTGAACTTGCCACTGACTTCTGAAGCATAAAGCCTCACTCATATTTATATATATGCTATTGATTGTAATTCAGTTATTTCTAAAGCATTGAACACTCAATTGAATACACACCAAAAAGGTATCTATTGCATAAGTAATAAATTAAACACCACATATGGAGTATTGCATGCCAGCATATCATATTCCATCTGTGTTAGAACAACTAAATGTAAATCTAGCACAAGTCAACTTTATGCAAAAATAAAGATTGGTAAATAAGGTAATACATCATAATAAAGGTAATATTCATACATTTACAGAGCAAGATAGGAAACCAGACTTTGTTCTAGAAACAAACCCCCAGCCTTCGGCAGGTACAACTGCCACTACACACATGGTGACAAGGAATTGATTGATTGGTCTTTATACCACTCAAGATTATTTCATTTATATATGGTTGCGTTGCCAGGTTTAGGGTAGGGGATATCAGACTCCTGGTCTTCGTTAGGTATTAGTAAACCATTTCCAAAGGCAAACCAAGTTAAAATCAACTCAAAATTTTCTAAATTTTTTTCTTTAAAACTAACTACAATTTGAGCTCAAGGGAAGCTTGTCAACGTCTGTGGCTCCCACTATGCGGACCAAGCTAGGCTTTTTAACCAGGTGGCTGTGGTTGTATTGTTTGACCTAACACTAATAGAATGCAGAAGACATATTTTAATCAGAGGAGGGTCTGGATTCTGACACCCACCTAAGCACTATACACTGACCTAGGCCACTATTGAAAGCATATGATAATTTCCTTTCTATATATCTGTCATCACCCTTAAATTCATCCTCTGAATAGCCCCCTTGTACACATCTAGGATGCAAATATTTATGGAAAATATTTATGATAGAATTTGAGGGTAGTGGATCACAAAAGGCCACCATCAATCACACACTGAAGAATAAGCTATGCAGGTATTATTTAGAACGTGGGAAAAGTGAAATAAGAAAAATCACTTTCAACACAGCTTAGCCTGCGAAAACAGGATTGACTGATTGCTGTGTTAGGCCACTATCAATATTACTTCACTTATATGGCAGTGTTGATACAGTAGGTAAAGTAATTACAATGTAGTGATTGATTGCTTGATGTTTTATGCCACACTCAAGAATAAATTCACTTATATGACAACAATGCCAGGTTTTGTGTGGAGGAAACCAAGCCTATTGCCGAGAGGAAACCCCAAAGATCAGACTTCTAATTGTAAGCCTACTGTTTTTCTTCTCAGGACGAGCGGTATTTTATATGATGACGACAGTTTACACTGACTGCCCAACCCTTAAAAAAGCAACATTTGGAGCTAATCATCATTTTTTTTTACGAAACTCTCTCCATCTTTTCATGACTTTGAACATATACAGGTATGTGTTCACACTAAACTTTGATCTAACTTTTGTAAGAAATCTATTGAATGTAATTATGGCCCATACAGTCCTCCATATAAAGACCATATATTACCTGTATCAGTCAGCCTTGGAGTGGAGGTGTGTTATTTTTACTATATAAAGCCTGGGAGACAGACACCTTTGTAACCAGATACTGATCACATGGAAGATGAGGAGAAGAGGGTCACCCAGCCTGCTCAACTTTATCCCACTTAAGGCCAGTCACAATCAAATATGTGTAGATAACCTGGAACATCTCAAACACATTTCATTGACTTCTTTTTTATAAAACTACAAAGCAAAGTTTCACTTGATTGGTGGCTTTCTTTACAAAGTAGTTCACGATTTACAAGAAAAACGCATATTTTATGAAGCATGTACGGATTCTCATGGAAACTCGCTTTGAAAAGTAGTCAAGCGTTTGGTATATTTGTAGATTAAATTTTCTTGGTTTTGGCGTAATCAGATGAAATTAATATTTTAAAAGAAAACGCCACATTTACAGATGAAATTTAATAGCAAATGGAAAGGCTTTTCAAAAGGTCCAACAAAATATATTCTTGAAAACTACTTCAAGAAAACGAATATAATAATATGACTGGCCTGACAGACTATCTCTTGTATACAGGTCTGTTCAGCTTACCTTAATATTCATACACAGCCAGTGCATTGTTAAAACATCAAGGGAAATATATGTGTAAAGCCTATTGGAGGCTGAAAAGTCACATCTATACTCCCATATCTTAACCAACAAAAGATGCCTTTGCTTAACCCTAATGCTCTACCAACATTTCTAAAGAACACTCAGAAACCTTTAGAAAACATATAGTTTTGTTGTATTATTATTGGCAATATGACATCAACAGATATAAGTGATGTGTTCAACTTGACAGATAACTGAGCAATAAGGTAATATAATGACCCTTTTAAGTGGAATTGTCAGCACAATTTCTAGGAAGCTCAACAACATTTCCTTGCCTAAAGATCCATAACATATTTCCATAAATAATTTAAGTATACGGCCAGGTCAAATTGTCATTTTTCCGGACTTAAGCAGTTCAAGGTGAGTATTTTGGTGGATAGCAGGGTTTGAGCGATGAATGCCGTATGGATTTAGTCATCTAGGACAGACCAATGGCTTGGTTGATTGATTGGTGTTTTACGCCGTGCTCAAGATTATTTCACCTATATGGCAGCGTTGCCAGTTTTATTGGCCCACAACCTTCCGCTGGTAACTGACAAACATCCCACCTAGGTTGTTTCGAGTGAAAACCCAGTCAGAAAATTTTCAAATTGTTTTTTTGGACTGAGTGGGATTCGAACCAGCGGCCCATAGGTGGCCAATGGCTTGGAGCCTCTGCCTATGGAAAAAACTGATATAATCTGGCAGAATGGTGGAGGAGTTATAGTCACCTTGGACAAACCAATGGCTTGGAGCCCCTGCCTATATGGATAAAACCAGAAGTCTATGAATGTGGAAGTGTGAAGCGCCCCATTACATCATATTCAGGGCATTGGCACCTTTTGACCCAAAGGTCACCATAAACAGCGCCCTCTCTCGGTTAGTCAGGAAGCGTGCCTTTTCTTCACTTCCTCCTATAAACTATTATGGGATGCATGAGAAAAAACATGGCGAATGTTTTAAATATGACAACAGTACTTGATGGAGCAAAAGGTTAAGTTTCCGAAGAACTTCATATAGTTGAAAATGAGACAAGAAGACTTGTTTGGAACGATTTGAGTCAAAATGGAGATATCAGAGTCGCGTGTTTGTTAAAGCTTTTATAAGAACCAATGCATTCTCCGAACTGCGGTTACTGGAATTGCTGATAGATACAGTAAGTGGAGAATGAGTTTATTTTCTGATTTGAAATTGCGCAACGGTTGACAATTTCAAAATCTACCGCACATAAACGTCACATAGTGTAGTATAAGCAGGCTGAAAGCGCCAGTGCCCTGAACATGGGGTCATGCGACATTTCACACTTCCCTGTTCATAGACTTCTGATAAAACTGATATGATCTGGCAGAAGGGTGGAGGAGTTATAATCATCTTCGACAGATCATTGGCTTGGTTGATTGATTGTTTGGTGTTTTACGCCGCACTCAAGATTATTTCACTGATATGGCGGCATTGCCAGTTTTATTGTGGGAGGAAACCAGGCTCTATGCCCAGAGGAAACCCACGACCTTCCGCTGGTAACTGGCAACCACCCCACATAAGTCGTTCGAGTGAAAACCCAGTCAGAAATTTTTCCAACTTTTTGGGACTCAGTGGGATTCGAACCCGCAACCCATTGGTGGAAGGCTGCTTGGAATGAGCGCCCAACGCTCTCATTGGCTTGGAGCCCATGCCTATGGATAAACTTATCTGGCAGAAGATTGAGGTGTTTTAGTCACCTTGGACAGATCATTGGCTTGGAGCCCATGCCTAGATAAAACTGATATGATCTAGCAGAAGGGTGGAGGGGTTTTAGTTATCTAGGACAGATCAGTGGTTTGTTTGATTGATTATGTTTTACGTCACAATCAAGATTATTTCACTCATATGGCGGCGTTGCCAGCGCTGGAGGAGGAAACCTGTACCTGGCAACTCTTCCACATACGACGACAGAGTGAAATATCAACTCAGATATTTTTCAATTTTTATTTGGTCTGAGCCTGATTCGAACCTAAATTGCATCGATGGAAGGTTTGTGGGAAACTGAGGGACTCTCACTCTAACCCACTGGACCACCGAGGCCCCTCGAGCAGTGGTTTGGAGCCAGTCCACAGCATACACAAATCTCATCTAGGGCATAATGTAGACCACAGGATATTTCGGAGAAAAATCATCTCTTAATAAATACTTCTAAGTCAGTCCATGACGATAAAACCTCAAGTCGATAAGTATTTTGTGCAAAGTATTTGGCAGCAACATAAATTCTATCTTTACATTTGTGTGTATGTTTATTTTCATTATTTTGACTGTGGCAGGACTGATATAGATAGTGAATCTAAATGTTATAGACACAACTAGCAATGACACTGTAGATGATATCAGCCTTCCCATCATTTTGACTCAGCTCAGCTATGTCCTTTCATTATTGGGTTACAGCGGAATTTGAAATCTACACTTAGTGACTGGCCCTTTTAAACAGGATGTAGGGCGGATAGATGAATTCTATAGCAGATGAACTACCTATAGTATCTGAAGAAAAGGGGGACGGATAGATTTATGAGTGATTCTTTGGTTACCTAGGAGTTCTACCTGTGTGTTGAGTATCATGGAAAATGATGCACGTATTCACTACAGCGAGAAGAAAGGTCCCAACCAAATGTAAATGACTTCATTTGAATCCGCGTAGTTTAGACTTATTATAGCCCACACCCAGCATTATCATATTTTAACCCAACCCATGAAAATAACATTATTAAAGCTTGGTTATTATGCCGGGTTATCAAAAACAGAAATTTAGGCATGTATAAAACCTGCAGTGAAAATGACAATACAGGTTTTTACCATGAAGACAATCACTATCAAGTACATGTAAATAATAATTTCAATGGCAACAAATTAATTAAAAACCTATCTTTCATAACTAATATACATGACATAACTATTTTATAAAAATTGTGGTATACACCAATCAGCACAATAAGGCATTTAAAGCAGATATACAGCATTATCTATTGAAAAAATAATTGTTTTCCCCTGATCACCTGAAAAACAATTTTTTGATGAAATTGTTAAGTAACATTTATTTTCTATTTCAACACATATTACATATATACATAATCTATATTTGTTTGAGGGGCATATAGAAGTTGAAAGTATAACATTAAACAAACTCTTTCTGGATTTACAACTTCTGTTATATTTAGGCGCAACGTTTCAATGTCTATTCGGACATCGTCTATATTGTTTTCAAGAAAACCACACCTAATGATTGATTGCTTGGTTGATGTTTTACGCTGAACTCGAGATCATAATGGCACTGAGTGACCACAGATGCTGAGTGCTGCTGATTTCCCATCTGTTGCACATGTACTTCAGATATAAGCAGCCTCCTTTTATTTCAGTCTAATTTATAACACCTTCATATAAGTTGTATATTGATTTGGCCTAAATAAGAAATCAAGGCATCCCTTAAATGGCATTAGCTGCCAAAAGTCACAATGTTTTCAATATAGTTTTTATCGTATTAAGAATTTGAGCGTTTTGAGTACCTTGAAAAACTAAATTGATAGTTTGGTGTTTTACGCCACACTCAAGAGTAATTCACTTATATGCCGACGTTGCCAGTTTTATTGTGGGAGGAAACCGGGCTCTATGCCCGGAGGAAACCCACGAGGAAAACCCACAACCATCCCACATAGACCGTACGAGTGAAAACCCCGTCAGAAAACTTTCCAATTTTTTTTGGGACCGAGTGGGATTCGAAACTCGCGACCCATTTGTGGAAGGCTGTTTGGATTCAGCGTCCAACGCTCTACCTATTAAGCCACGGAGGCCACCGGAAAAACTAAAAGATTGACTTTGAGATAATCAAAAATATTGGTACTGCCAGTTATCCCAACGAACCGAAAATGTGGCTAATAACTGACAAAATTAAAAAAAATCAAGATATATGAGTACATTGTCCAGTCTTTGTAATTGTGTAATATCTTCCATGTATCATGGCATTTCGTCAGATATATTCAAATAGGAGATTGTGTCAAGCGTTTGAGAAAAAATTTCTATTTTGGGTTTGACAAAAAAGTCAACATTTTATAGGAACTAACACCACTTTATATTGTCCCTCAGAGAAAACATATCAACTCACCAGAATGGTTTTTGTATTTATCCTCATTCCTTATCAATGTTGATTATGTTCTAATCTTCTTCCCAACACCATCCACTATCTGTGTTCATCTATAATATGATGCTAAGTGCTGAGGGAGGGAATAGCCTTTTCAGGTAACAGGTGAATAAATGATGTCACCTTAGGTTTTGTTATCACTCTACACTCAACTGACTATTAGCAACACAGGAGGATGTGAAAGATCAATTGACTAAATCACTAGTGGCTCAAGAAGGGGGTCACCACCCCTTACACCAGGAAGAGAAGCAATAAATAGCATACATGTATACCTGTATGTATGAGGCTCCATAGGGGATTACTCTGTTAAAAACGTATGTTAATATTTAAAAAATATTCTGCCATAAAATGATGATGTATGAGGAGGGGCTGATAGTTTGAGGAGCAGAAAAATTATATTAAATTGTATCATGATCCAATTGACCAAGATTAGAGGATGAAATAAAACTATGTCACCACTGAAATAAACATGTGCTGTTTGAAATCCAATACAGTTTTGGGCTAAGTGTCTACTTTATTCCAAGCTGTTGCTCAATGAAAATGGATAATAATAATTAAATCTGAGCCAATCATGTGAACAATATGCAGTATCAGCTTAATTAGTGTCTTTTAGAAAGTGAATATAACAGTATTCTTGTTAATTTTGGGATTACACTTTCATGAATGGATAAGGCAGCCGGCATTTAGTGCTGGCGATAGGTGCCATACTCTGGGACCCGGGTTCGATTCCCGTTTCGGGCGTCACCCCAAAAATCGGTAGAAGAATTTCTACCATATTTTCAAGAAAGTGTAATCCCAAAATTAACGAGAATACTGTTATATTCACTTTCTAAAAGACACTAATTAAACTCATTCATTCAGCAATGGGAGCTGTGTCAATTACGTTACCAGAGGGGTACTAAATGTCCGCTGTAGTATCTACCAGTCAACTACCTCCTTTTTTAGAGGAGGCCGGTTGGCTGAATATATAAGGCAGCCGGCATTTAATGCTGGCCATAGGTGCCATACTCTGGGACCAGGGTTCGATTCCCGTTTCGGGCGTCACCCAAAAAATCGGTAGAAGAATTTCTATGTATCTGGGCTGGACAAATGTCCTGATTAGTGATTAATGCTTGGTTGTATATATTAAAGATGGATAACAATGTTTGGAACATTTATCAAGTAGGCCTATCCTAATAGATAACTACAAAGTTCCTCTTTTGATACAATCTTTTACATCTATTTTATTTTAAAAAAGGACTTGGAAATGTGTTTCATATGTCTGTCCATCCATCCGTCCGTCCAACCGTCCGTCTATATTTCATTTTGCATAATTTTCAAAAAGTCACTGTTTAGCCAGCTAATGAAATGTTGCCAAGTATATACCAAGCTTCTCAATACTGACTCGATCATAAAGTGTTGGGTTTAATAGTGTCCTGGTTGAATTCTTGATAAAAATACAAATGCACACAATGCTGTACATATAGACAATGGATTGCAACAACATATGAATAATTTATTAAGGATTACCACATATAGGTATTAGGTTGTATTCCCTTTTTACTTAAATGTTCATGATATTCTATTGCCAAAATTGGTTTCATGAGTATAGTTTCTAAAATAAATTACGAAACTCCACACTGAACAAGCACAAATCTTCATCAACTCCATAAGGATTCTAATTATCGCTTGTTTTACCAGCAACCAGACATAAAAATTATTTCATTGTTGGGGTGCACGGTGGGATTTCATTGATACCAGTTAGCAATTTCCAAAATTATGTCCCTCTATATTAAAAAAAATATTTTAAAATTGAGTGAGATTGGAACCCCAATTGACAAGTCACAAAAAGTATGATTTCATGAAAATAATCTTTTTCTTTTATTACAATATATATTTATGATCACTAAAACACACGGGCACAGGGGAAATCCTCTTGTCTAAAATAACCATGGAGACACGTTTCTTATTGTGTTAAAAAAAGGTATATCATTTAGACTTTTATACCGCTGAATGGGCACAGAAGCCTGTTTCTTCAACAATAAAACCGTGCAATGCCGCTATGGAAGTGAAATAATTCTAAGAATATCACTAAAATCAATCAATCTTCCAGTTGTATCAAGGGCCTTCGTGGCTCAGTAGGTAGAGCGTTGGACGCTTAATCCGAACAGCCTTCCACCAATGGATCGCGGATTCGAATCCCACTCAATCAAAAAAAATTGGAAAATTTTCTGACTGAGTTATCACTTGAACAACCTATGTGGGATGGTTGCCAGTTACCAACGGAAGCTCATGGGTTTCCTCCGGGCATAGAGCCCGGTCTCCTCTCACAATAAAACTGGCAACGCCGCCATATAATTGAAATAATCTTGAGCAATCAATCAATCAAACAATCCAGTTGTATCCAAATATATCGGCCCTCATTGGGTGTACCTTGCTTTATTATAGATACATAACAGCATAACAGGTGCCAGTTGCCTATTACCTTACATGTCTGTTATCAAACATAACATGCAGTTTAAGATTTTTGTTATCTCATTTTTTCCTCATAAGGATGAATACATATACAGACAAGGTATACATCTACGTGTGCAAACAAGTTGAATAGAATACTGGTACCAACAACCACTTGTTTGTATCAGTTACCAGACCATGTAATTTTGTATGCTGTTAGACAAATGCTAACTGATAGAGCTGAGTGTCAATGGTATGGAATGTGCTGGGAAACTGTACTCTGCATGTGTTGATGCAGTTAGGGTGGGCCTCTTTCAGTAACCAGATACCATTATGGAGTGTATAAGCATCTCTTAGCTGATTGTGCTTATAGCCAGTGAACTGTGACAAAAAGCTATTGAGATCAATGGGAGTAAATAACAGGCAGAAACAGTATATAAACTTTGTAATAAGCTGACACCTGTGGCATGTATTGTGTGGGTTTGGTTGCTGGGGGCTAGTCCAGACAGGCAATGATGCTTCCCGGGCAACAGGTACCCAAGGGTTAGGGCAACAAAGTTTCCAGACACATGTAATTACCACCCACTGTATCCAGGCATGTCATCTCATAGATAACTACCTGATCTTCACCCATCAGCTATATGATAGCCCTGGGGCATGATGTTTTAACCATCTTTACCTGCTTAGTGTTAGCAGTTTTTGGGCATGAATAAACACAGACTAGTTTCAAGATCACCTGCTGAAATTCTGATGTGCATAGTTTCTACATAAGTATAGTTATTGGTTGGTTGATAACTGTTTTACATCACATTTTAATGACCAAGTCCATAATTATTACAGTAGGTTTAACTTAAACACAAATCTACACAGACATTGGACATTGGCTTAACCCCTATAGCCAAATAAGGGTCAACATCTACAATGGATTGCATATTTGTTGGATTTATATTATCATACTGATTCCAAATAAATTCAGTTTCCAATACTTTTCAAACGTGGCAAAAATTTAACCTAGCTTATATATGAATCTGCAGACTCGGGCTAAAACACAACCGCATTACGGCCTTTCGAAATGAGTAGCTAGTAAAATATGGTATTAAATAGACAAAAAGCATATTTTCATCTGAAATATAAAATTTATGTTGGCAAGTTATAGTGATTTGTATGTTTTTGATCATCCTTAATTTTTTAGGTTGGCAAGTAATTGTGATTTATATGTTTTTGATCACCCTAAATTTTGGAGATTATTTTCTACAAAGAGGTTGTAAAGGAATTTTTTTCCTTAACTCTCATTAAAAGTCAACGGTCAGCTACTGCAATGATTAGCATCTTTACATACACATCTTTTCTGAAATCCAACATACTTACACCATCCATATTTTTGTACATAAGGAATATTAACAGTGATTGTTATAATTTGTTTATGATAGATTTCTTAGTTGCCAAATGTTCTTAAATTCATTTACATTAAGAGTCAAAGAAAAGAGAATTTTTCTCACCATTTCCTAATACCGTTAGAGCTTGATTGAGTGTAGTAGATGCAGGTAAAGACAGGCTGAGAATTCCTAGCTCAATGAAGCGTGTCTGGGAAATTGGCTGTTATTGACTGCTTTGGGCCCTCCCACAATACGGCTAGAGATTAAGCTCTATACAATAGGCTGGATGTTATAGAGGAGGAGAATCTAGCTCATGAAGTCCGACTCCACTCCCTCCAATATAACATTAATAGGTGTGCATGGTAAATTGCACTGCAATTAACACAAGCACACTGTTTACCTGCTCAGATCTCCTGTCATACAATAGGCACCACCTTTGGCAAGCTGCCTAGAAGGATTCAGAGTGACTTCAGGGAAAGGCCCTTTGACTTGCTCAATCAGATGACCATTAAACAATCTTGTTCGAAGCCACCATCCCATGTATTGCAGGTTTGAATCTCAAAGAACCAGTATTTCTGACCCTCGTGTTTTCACTTGGACACACAAATTTAATAAGGCACTTCCAATGGGACAGTAAATCAACGCAAACTATAGATTCTGATGCATATAAAAATACTAACTGTACCTCACTTACCAGCTAATGTATATGGGACCCCATTTTGACCTGATGGGGCTCCTGATACCCTAACATTTTGGGAACGAGGGGATACCTAGTCGTACATTATAAGCACCACATTTGGCAAACCGTCTTAGTAGCAAGCAATCAGTTTTAAAGGGGCTTATAGACATTAGTAAACCGTAATATGATAAACATGTATTAGTACCATTGAAAGTTTTACATAGTGCACCTAAAGTATTCTGATTGTTGTTTTAAGTAGTCTAATTATGATAAACAATACCAGATCTTGCTCAATATTTCGATTGTTTATTTTCTCATCATCAAGATTCAAGAGTTGAAATGGAAAGTCTTACCTTTTTCAGGGTTTATTCATATGTTTCTTTTTATATAATCAGTTACAATAAAAATAAATTAATAAATAAAATTAATTATCTGTCACATAGTGGGATGGTTGCCAGTTACCACTGGAAGGTAATGGGTTTCCTAAGGGCATAGAGCCCAGTTTCCTCGCACAATAAAACTGGCAACGCCGCCATATAAGTGAAATAATCTTAAGCGTGGCGTAAAACACCAAACAATCACTCAATTTGTCAAAGAGAATTATTAAAAAGCATTGTTTACCCGAATCAATTTGCTCACAAATCATCATGACATCAATTTTTATTAGATCAAAATTAGAATATCTAAATTGTTCAGCCTAGCCCATGATGATATTGATTGAATGACAAATGATAGTATAAAACATCTTGATGTTTTCGGCTGCATTCTAAAGATTATTTTATGTATTTGGCGACGTTGACAGCTTCAATAGTAGGGGAGGAAACCAAGCTCTTCGCCCGGAAGAAACCCCCAAAATGAGGAAACTAGTATGCTTGTGTTTATCTTATTTATTTTGACTTGGCTGACTAATAAAAAAGTTTTGGCATCCGTTCATACTTGATCGATTCAGACAGGTATGAAAAAGATGGAACGGTCACAGTTCATTGAACAAATACCTATAGATGAAAGCCTCAGGTAATCTGTCCCGTATTTCATCCACATTTCCCTATAACTGTAAAAAGCCCATTGTGCTCAACAAAAGCAAAGGATGGCTTGTCAGTGGACATGGTCTTGTAATGGGAGTTTTAGGTGTGAAGGTTGTCTTGGTTCAAGAAGGCAGACATTGTTACCGCAAGCTTGTCAATTTACCTCACTATTGGACTGGGGGAAAATTAGTTACATCACAGGATATAGACAATAAAAAGAGGCAAGGGAGTTGGGCATTTAGTTTACACCTACAGACAGGCAGGCGCTCAATGGACAAGGATGTCAACTTTACATATTAAATCATTCTATTGAAGTGTAAAACTCTTACCAGTAAAGCTCCCACAGTGAGCTGAGACAATGTCGTTAAAATGGGGATTGGAAGCCGCCATATAAGTGAAATAATCCGTTGGTAACTGGCAACCATCCCACATAGGTCGTACGAATGAAAACCCAGTCAGAAAATTTTCCAATTTTTTGGACTGAGTGGGAATCGAACCTGTGACCCATTGGTGGAAGGCTGTTCGGATTGAGCGTCCAACGCTCTACCTACTGAGCCACGGAGGCCCTATGTCGAATAGAAACAAGAACTGTATAATAGTAAAATGTTGAAGAGATATGTGCTAGTAAAACATAATTATGATGGTCATCAATATTTTAGGGGGCCTCCGAGACTCTATCGGTTGGAATAATAACCTCTCAGGTCTTCCATCGATGCGGCTAGGGATGAAATCCAACTTTGACCAAATAAAACAAGAGTTTAAGAAACTTGTAATACGCCCGCAAGGGTAAATTCATTGTAGCACACTATTTTCATATTCAATATTTAAGACATGCTTTAAACAGAATTTCGGCTGGTAGAATCTTTCAGTCACCTAATCATGGAGCAAATACCCAGATCTATGGTAGTTAAAATATATATCTTAAAACGTACAGCAGCAAACAAATAACACTATTGAAAATAAATTAGATTAGATCTATAAGCACATTGTGAATGGTGAATGTAACAACACTTTTAAGATATTCTGTACTCTGTATATATTCACATCAGTGTGTCATTCAATACACAAGAGAAAAAAGCAAAGCATACAGAATGGTACTTTGCATGCAAGTTTTATTTCTCAAATTCATGGCAAAGAACTCTTGTCATCTTGGATTCTTTGTTAGGCTGTAAATAATAGAGAAAAGGCTTTAAGTATTGTAGGTTATTTGAGAAACCTGATATAGTAAGATGGTGTATGTATATACATCCTCACCTGGTCTGGTTGGATGAAGTGGTTGAACCCTCATAAATAAATGATAAGTAACTAGGACATCCTCTCTTGGTTGTATTGACTTGTCTATCAACCCAGACATTCCCCATCATAAATACTACAGCCAAATTGGCTGCACTCAGATTACAATCTCAATATACAGGCAATTTGGTTAGGGATAATAAATGTATGCATTATCCAATAATGATATATACAGTTACATGCACACAGCAGTTGAATCAATTGCTTAGTAATTTAGCATCTTGTATGCTCAATTATAATGTGATTAAGACCATGAGGATGCGCCACCGCCTCCCCCCCCCACCCTCGCCTCAACAATGAATTTACGTTGAGGTTTGGTCAACTGTAAAATACTGGCTAATACAAGATCAACCCGTCCGTCTACATGGTTTGCTAAACCAGGGTTAGATTGATTGATTAATTAATTAATATTCCAAACTTAAGATTATTTCACTTATATCCTGGCATTGCCAGGTTTAGTGGGGCAGGGGATGAGCTATTTGCCCGCAGGAAACTCGGGATCACAGCCTCCGTAACCCTTCCAAAAAATCCTCAACCCATCTAAGAAAGGAAAATCTTCAACCCATCTAACAGAGGAAAATCCTCAACCCATCTAAGAGAGGAAAATCCTCTACACATCTAAAAGAGGAAAATCCTCAACACATCTAAAAGAGAAAAATCCTCAACCCATCTAAGCGAGGAAAATCCTCAACCCATCTAAGCGAGGAAAATCCTCAACACATCTAAAAGAGGAAAATCCTCGACCCATCTAAAAGAGAAAAATCCTCAACCCATCTAAAAGAGGAAAATCCTCAACCCATCTAAGCGAGGAAAATCCTCAACCCATCTAAGCGAGGAAAATCCTCAACACATCTAAAAGAGGAAAATCCTCGACCCATCTAAGGGAGGAAAATCCTCAACCCATCTAAGAGAGGAAAATCCTCAACCCATCTAAGAGAGGAAAATCCTCAACACATCTAAGAGAGGAAAATCCTCAACCCATCTAAGAGAGGAAAGTTCTCAACTCATCTAAGAGAGGAAAATCCTCAACCCATCTAAGAGAGGAAAATCCTCAACCCATCTAAGAGAGGAAAATCCTCAACCCATCTAAGAGAGGAAAATCCTCAATCCATCTAAGACAGGAAAATCCTCAACCCATCTAAGACAGGAAAATCCTCAAACCATCTAAAAGAGAGGAAAATCCTCAACACATCTAAGAGAAAATCCTCAATCCATCTAAGAGAGGAAAATCCTCAACCCATCTAAGAGAGGAAAATCCTCAACCCATCTAAAAGAGGAAAATCCTCAACCCATCTAAGAGAGGAAAATCCTCAACCCATCTAAGCGAGTTCATCTAAGTTTAAAATACCTGGCTTGTAAAAACATGAACAGGAAAAGTATTGGAGCTCTAACTTTCAACCATTGATCTATGAGTATTTACATTGGTAAAGAAAACAGCATTGGCATCCTAAACTACTTTATTTAGTTGTAATATGATTGAATAAAACTCAATCCAACATGATTGATATGGCTGAATATAGAGCTGATCTGATGTGAAGCCTTTTGTACAGACTTTAATTGTTATGCATGTATGGTTGCACAGTGATTTGGCAGACTGACAAAGCATCCACCTTATAACAGCATTACCAATAGCTGTACCAGCGATAGACAGACATAGCTGAGAAGAAAATCAATGAGATGGAACCAGAAGTTTTGTGGCAGTCCCTGTGATGACGTCTGATAAAAAGACTATTTTAAAAGAGGGGGTTAGGTTTTGGCCAATTACTTTGTCTCCTGTTAAATGGTCTGCTGTTTGTGACTGCACCACCCTGACATCAGAATATTTACCTATACTCTATAGGTATGAAGATAAGCTAGACTATGCATGAGTTCCGGGATGGTGGAGACAGGTTATAACTTGAACCTTGTGACTCTTGGCACACAACCAAGTTTCTTTTTACTGTCGACCCTTAAAATTGGTTATAAGAAACGGATAACTGAAATTCATCTGCGGCTATTAATGATTGATTTGAGAAGTTATGAAAAGAAGATAAAGACTGGGAACTGACTTGGCAAAACATTCTGGCTTCAATCCTTTAATACACATGATCCCTAACCTATGCTTTATAACACAGGATAATCTATATTCAACCTAAATGGCAAACTGAAATTGTGCCTCAAGTAGTCTTATCTGTTTAAATTTAATTCAACTTACATAACATCCAGTGTGATTTCAACAAATTGAAATGTTGTTAGATTGATTGTATGATTGTTTGATGTTTTACGCCGCACTCAAGATTATTTCACTTATAATTTATGGCGGCATGGCTAGTTTTATTGTGGGAGGAAACCGGGCTCATTGCCCGGAGGAAAACCCCGACCTTCAGTGAGTGCCTTCCACATACGGCTATCGAGTGAAAAATACACCCCTACATTTTTCAATTTTTATTTGGTCTGAGTGTGAGTTGATCGCATGCCATATCGATGGAAGGTCTAAGACTGAGGGATTATCACTCTAACCAACTGGGCCAGCGAATCCCCTAACAAATTTGAAACAAATGTTCATTCATTTAGGCCTAAGTTCAAAACACAGTTTTCACTCGGACGACTTATGTGGGATGGTTGCCAGTTACCACCGGAAAGTCATGGGTTTCCTCCGGGCATAAAGCCCAGTTTCTTCCCACAATAAAACTGGCAACGTCGCCATATAAGTGAAATAATCTTGAGCACGGCGTAAAACACCAAACAAAAGTTATTTCAATAAAAATAATTATTCTAATTCGTTGATGAAACATTATAAAATATTCTATTCAGAATATGTCATTAAGTTGGAAAGTTTGAAAAACATTTCCAATTTGTTAAAGGATAAATGCCAAGTTCTTTCTGGACACCTAGCGGTGGGTTGTAAATTGTAACTGTAAATGGACTAAATAATTATTTAAAAACATGATGTTGAAACAAAACAAACTTCCTGTAAGGTCAGAGAGACTCATAGAAAAGTGATTGAGAATATGCATATCTTCCGTCACCAATCAGCAATATCTTTGTATATGACGACATACTTGACATTTGAACGCTTTCAACGTCATTTCAAACCATCAGGAAGACGCCGTCTCAACGTCGGTCATGTATGGCGTGGCAACAATGAAAATGTACATATCAGTTAATAACCATGACGTCATAGGGCTAAGCTAATTATTGCCTTAAATTTTGTAGGCTGTGTGCGAAAATCTCATTTTCTTATGGGGTGGGCTCCAACAGTATATATATGTTCTTTAACAAATTGATTGTTTTGTTTGAACTGTTTGATATATACTCCATGGTTATTTTAGACAAGACGATTTTCCCTGTGCCCGTGTGTTTTAGTGATCATAAATATATATATAGCCTATATTTATTTCCATGTACCTTCTTAATAATCAATCACTGCCATCAAACTGAGTTGCCAGTATCATAAGGGTCTGGTTACCCTGGTAGCTCAGTAGATAATTTGCTGGTAAGTTTAATTTGATTCTCACCTTTGGACTGGAATTAGTACATCCCTCAGTTTTGGTTATTTACTAATGCACTGAAATACAATCCTTTCCAAAAGTAAGTAAACTTGGTCGGCAAACTTATTAATCTCAATTCAGCACTAATGGAGATTTCTTACAAAATTGTCTATAATGGGGATGGGTTTGAGTGAGTTTTAGCTATATTATTAGCCCTGACTATATCTGTGGCCGGGCATTTACAGTAGGCATCACATGTGATCTGCTTCTTAAACAAGTGAAGGAAAATCTGTAATTTAATCATCAGTGATGACCATGTAGGTTGTGGTTAAACACTTCTCTCCTCTAAGGGGCAGGGGAAGTTAAAAGTATAAGCAAACAACTGGTACCAAGACACTCCATCAATTTGCCCTCAGATAATATCACAGAGATAAATGCCCTGTATAAGCTTTTTAGATTTCTGAGTGGTTTCAGTTAGGGATGTTTTTGTTTCCATACAAGGCAGAACAGGCTCAATCTTGTGGGAGTATTGACTGAGTTAAGAGGCTTGTGTGTATATTCTACATAGAAGAGCAGTTTGTGCTCATGTTGGAGTGCTGGGCTTAATGGGTAGCTTGCCATAATCCCAGGACCACCTGAAAATCATAATTGGTTATCCCAGGTACCTAATACTTAGCCCTGAGTGAGACAGGTATGACTCTTTGCTCTATATACCTGGGACAGTTTGCAAACACTGACTTCATCACGCATGAAAATTTAAATATATATTTTTGAACACCCTAACACACAGGCACAGGGAAAATCTTCTTGTCTAAAATAACCACGGAGACAAGTTTCTTATTGTGTTAAAAATGGGCATTTCATTTAGACGTTTATACCCAATCATAAGTTGTTATAATGAACCACAACCCATGATATTTCCTTAGGTTGACGAATTCTAATGTGCTTGATTTAAGCTTTGTGTGTATAAGAGAATCTAATAAGCGAACCGTTCATAGTTGGTAGAGCGGTGGAATGGTAAACCTAAGTCGTGAGTTTGATTCTCACCCTGGCCCGGATTTTTTCCCGGGTTAATCAGTGTTGGTTAATTTACTAATTCTGGAACAATTTGAGCACTTAATATAAACATGGCTGGCAAACAATATTAACCATGTCTAAGTTTTGATGCATTGTTGCTATTTTTCCCAGTCAATAAAACTTTGTAGTTGGCTACTAAAATGTTTCAAGGTTCTGTGTGTTTTAAATTTTATTTTGAAGCAAGCTTAGACAAATATGACACGACATGCCAAAGATAGAAACCAGAACCATTTTCTTAAAGGAGCATGAGCTGCCAAAATGTGAACTTGTTCATAAATTTTAGTTATAAAGAGAAGTATCGTGCTTATTGATAAAAATGACGAATAATAAGCCAATTTTGCTTCAACAAAAATTGTATCTATATTTAGAAGCCAGGCTTACAAACAAGGTGAAAGCCAGCAATGTTTGCCTTTTGCCTTTCTGCCACCTTCCCTCTAAGTTATATAAAAGGAGATTAACTTTTCCATGGTGGTAGCAAAATGCTTTTGCCAGGAGCAGAAAACAGTACATGTACATAGAGGATATTAACTGGTCTCGATGTGTATACCATAAATATTTCATCAAGTGGGATGCAAAAAGTAATATGAGTGGCAAAGCCACGAGTGAAAATGTTCAGTTTCAAATCACACGAGATGCACCTTTTCACCACTTTTTCATAATTTTTCGAAAAGTCATTATTCAAGAAGCGTGCATTTACAATAGCCAATCAGGGTTTTTGAAAAGTCATTATTCAAGAAGCGTGCATTTACAATAGCCAATCAGGGTTTTTGAAAAGTCATTATTCAAGAAGCGTGCATTTATAATAGCCAATCAGGGTTTTTGAAAAGTCATTATTCAAGAAGCGTGCATTTACAATAGCCGATCAGGTGCAGTGATAGCGTCAAATGTAATCGAAGCAAAGAAAAATATAAAAATGCAAAACCAAGAATTAAAGAAATACAATTACATTTCAACTGAAATAGTTTGCACTGGACTTTCGAATTTGTAAAGATTGACGATATCAGTAGCTATTTTCCCTCTGATATGATTTATATCCTGTTTACATGTATAGCTCTCTATATTCCATTGCCAGATATATAATAAATATCCATATATCTATTTAACCACAGTTTCTGAATCCAGAGAAAGAAATAGTTCAGAATATCTCTGGGAATTGAATCAGCTAAAACCTATTACAATAAAAGAATTCAGATAAGTGATGTAACGTGAATAATATATGACTGAATACTATAAAGCCTGAATAAAAGAATCAAGTGTAACATTAATATACAGTAAAGCTTGGGGTAAGTTTTTATGTTGTGTGACCTGATCAGTCTCAGGCTTAGCTTCCCTTTATATGGTCTGTACTTTCCCACCTTCCTCAATATCAAATTCTGAGAGCATCCACTCAACAAACAAAGACACTGTGGAGAGTTTTCCCACAGATCTCCAGGTATGTTGTAGATGCACCAGAATGTAAGCAGTAATAAAACCATATATCATCAGTACCCTGAGACCTGACAGTTGGCAAACACAACCTCACCCCACACACAACCAATCTTCATATCTGACTCACTGATGCCCTAGTCTCTTTTATTGGCAAGTGAAATAAAACCTCAGCCTCTTTCAGTTTTATTTTCTCAAGGCCCAAATTCTGTAATAATGAGCGTGTGTAAAGTAGGTTTTACCTGAAATTCACCTTGGCTTCCCATTTTGATGAGTGATTGAATGACTGACTGACTGATCCCATCCTCTCTTTATAGCAGGATCAATCAGCCTTGAGGGATTAGATGTATTGAACAGCCAATATTTACCTGTCTCAGGTAGAGGTAATAAATACTGACATCTCCACATTAGGGCACAGTTGCTGGGACTACATCAGATAAACAAGATTAAACATTTACAAACCACAGAGCCCCCTTTTTATAATACCTGATACCCTAAAAGGAAGACTGGGCAAAGGTGAAGGGACCAGCCATCACAAATTCAAATGAGAATCCAGAACTGATAGGCTAACTCCTTATGTCAACTAATAAAAAATGTTGTCTTGTAAACCTGCTGTATAAAGTCTCAACCACAGGCTTATCATATGATGAATATAGTCAGACCAGACCCTAATCCCATACCAGGATATATTTTTGAACACTTAAAACACACAGGCACAGGGAAAATCTTCTTGTGATATATAGGCCCCTATATATATTCACAGCACATACTTTTAATTTCAAACCTTTTTAGAAATTACCTTAAAGTGGCATGAGCTGCCAAAATTCACACTTTTTTCATAATCTCTGATCTTCACGATAGTATGAGACTTTGAAGGCCATCGGCAGTATAAATGATTTGCATTGGAATGAGGAAAATCCATACAATACGTGGCCTGTACGAACCAAAATCATGTGCGAAAAGTAAACAAAATTTGATAACCTGGACGACCATTCATTCATTCTAAGCCAAAGTTAGTTCAAAGCAGCACTTTATTGTACATTTTCGAGACTAGAAGCACTAAAAAGCTTCTGAATTATACGTCTTGTGAAAAATAGGCAATATTTTCAACATTCTGTGTTAACATCAAAATATCAACATTTTGGCAGCTCATGCCACTTTGAAGAACAAACTCTATATCAAACAACAAAATAAAAATAGAGGGTTTTAACTTCTAAAACCTTAAATACACAATCAAATAGTTAATTACTGTCAACAATCAAAAGTCACTTGATTAAACGAACATATTGTTACAATTTAATGATGGATTCACGAAACTTAATTGTTGAAATTTTTCATCTGCCTCTAAATTACCATAAAAACTTAAGTCATCCCATAACAAATTTTATTACAGTTAATTTAGCAAAGTTACTCAGTTGAACTTGGAAATAACTCAATTCTTATTGAGCCTTACAAATTTGGATTCTTTTACGCATGGCCATCGGCCTTTCAGGGTCACATGGCATAACTATCTCGCTACCTAGCGTGCACGTGATCTTCAAAGAGACTCAATAAGCCCCTACCTTGGTATAAATACCTGTTCCCTACCCTGAAGCCTTGTCTTTTTTACTATCATCGCAAGCGAGCACGGTAGCCCATAAGTTATGAGTGACAAAGACGTCCCCACGTGTCCGCTACTACATGGGCCTAACGAAACCTGTTCGGCCAGGTGTGCGGAAGTGGCTGGGGACAGCCATGAAATGGCTAATTCGGACTCTGAGTCCAGTATGCCCAATTTCGAGGGCTATCACCCAAATGGGATTCCAATTATGGCGATTCCCATGGACTAAAACCAAAGCAAAATCTAAGAAATCAGAAAAAACAAAAGTTCGAAAACGCGGCTTGAATAGCCAGAACATAGATAATGATGTCAGACCTCCGACAAAGAAAGCACCTGGGAGCGTGGCAGTGTCTGGTCTCTATGAAACCCTGTCATAATGACGGTTACAATGATCAATTATAATGGTCAATACATTTTCTTGAAAAAAAGAGCAAAAATGTTGGATTGCCCACTGGGTTTACTGGTTCAATGTGTAGGGCTAGTTAGGCACCTTGTCAAAGTTGGACCAGGATGCTAGCCTGCAGAAATTATGTCATGGATTCAATTACAAAACCGACTTTGTTAAAAAAAATATGTTACATCGCCTTTCTTTCCTTTTAATGGGATGAAGTAAATTCAGGCAACATGGCCGATTGGGTGAAGGTGCCCCCAGGGAGGCTAATCTATCCATGAAACCAGTAAATGTCTTATCTAGTTTTGTATAGGCCTACTGAAAACCATGATATGACCATCCTTAAAAAAGCTGATAAAGAGATTAAAAAACATCTCAGGCTGCAGTTTCTCACAGATCTATGTCAGGGATGATCTACATCAGACAGGCAGGTGAATAGAGATTATCAGAGGAGACTGATGTAAAGATAAAACAGAGGCTTATAGTACACACATCATTCCATCTGTCAAAATCCCAAAGGTACAATGTACATATATGTGCATAGAGCTCCGAAACTAAGATTCTCCGTGAATCGTGGATTTATATCTATATGTGATTGAGTCGTAAGCATTGCCAATGTATTACAAAGTGTTCCAGAAAATTCTGCTGACTAAGGCCAAGCTCCCGTCTGTCCTCAATCTAATGAATATCATAGGTTTTAGTTTATTACAACAACTTATGATTGGGTATAAAGGTCTAAATGATGTACATGTACCTCTTTTTAACATAATTGGAAACTTGTCTCTATGGTTATTTATAGACAAGAACCGTTTCCTGTGCCCGTGTGTTTTATTGTTCATAAAATTCTGTACAATTGTCACGATTCAGAATTTTCACCATTGCAAAAAAAATTCTGTTAACTTCTGCAGTTTTCAGCAGCAAAAGGCATGGGGAACGCACAGCTTTTCACATAATTAACAAAACTAGCCTTAGATTGCAAGCTGCAATAATCATCAGGGAAATTATTAAATTAATAAATAACGGTATAGACCTAATGCTATGGAAATAGGACTACAAATTTGACTACAGCATAGCGTATTATTGCAAGGAATTGAGATGTCTGCTGGCAGACAGCATAACATTATGCAGGAATTAGGACAGTTAAAAATCAAGATTGATATATGAAAAATTAAAGGTTTCTATAATAGCTACACATAGGGCCTGTACAGATAACACTTTGAGCAATATCAAAAATGAACTCCTTGGTTTGTTTTCTAATATATTGTATTTGATTGATTGGTTGTATGGTGTTTTATGCCATGCTCGAGGTTATTTCACTTATATGGCGGCGTTGCCAGTTTTTTTGTGGGAGGAAACCGGGCTCTATGCCCGGAGGAAACCCACGACCTTCCGTTGGTAACTGGCAACCATCCCACATAGGTATATTGTATTTGAAGGTTACTTTGGCTGCTGCCACTCCTGCCAGTCATGTAATTTAAAAGATATATCCTGTCAGTAAGTGATGCAAAGTGGCTTTAAAGTGGCAATGTCTGGCTAACAAATGTATTACAGCTTTCAGTAGATAGACAAATCAATTATGGATGGATTACATATACCGATGGATTTGAGCATGAGATATATAAGGAAAATATTATATAAACAAAAAAATAGGTAACAGTTGGTCATTTTTATCAAAGAGTACATCAAAATAGCTTTCCTCTGATACCAATCTTGAAGATGAGCATTAAAGTTACATGTAGTTTTATCAGTAGCAAAACTCCCCAAAATGAACTCTTACATCCAGCCAATTTGAATTTTGTCAGCTACAATCAGAAAAAAAAATCTAATAACTTAACTCCAATATTATGTAAACTATATCCATCATCCTTCAAGTTCAGACTTGCACGCAGTTAAGTTATCATACCAAAGGACAGTCAAAAGACAGTCTAAAACATATATCTGTGAGAAAAAGGTATGATAACTAAGATATGCACTGTGTTTATTTAGTAATGTTGATTTATGATTAATACCAAGATAGTTAACTATAGAACCTTTATAACTAAATGACCAGCATTGACCTACAGTGAAAGATGAGGGAGTACACAGTTAATCTTGCATGCAACAGCTCGCAGGCCTGAATCAAGTGAAAATCTATAGGATGCAGATTGCTTCAGCTTAGGATCGTGCCAATGATGTGACAAACAGAGTTGTAAGTCTTGTACGGGACAGCTGCCATTGATGTACCAATCAATATCAACTACCAACAAGTCTCGATCCTCAGACAATACGTGGAAAAACAAGAGACATACTGAACAATCGTGGAAGGAGAGAGAGAGGAGGAGGAGGGGGAGACCTGTGCATAAAAGAGCCATCCGAACTATATATGTTACCAGCGTCCTGTGTAGGCAGCCTCTGGTGTGTACTTAACTTTGATATCTAGCTTCTTCCATAAACAGCGTAACCGCACGTTCCACAGTGCCGTCAGAGAACGGAAACTCTGATGCTGACCAAGACAAGTCGATGGGAATGCTGGATGAGGTAAAAGAGGAACGTTTCTCTTTGGGCAAGACAATAAAGGGTAGAAGTTTCAAAAGAGCATCTGTCCGTGCTGCCTCAATGGAGAGTCGGGATACCTCTTACCTAGCCATCCATTTCCTATTGAATTATTGATGAACTCTTATTCTATGTTGTGTTGTCATGCACACAATAAAGGGAACAGGTCCTACATCATACAGCTCCTTTGACATTTTCTATTTACACTCCATACAAGTTAAAGAATGTACCTTCTGTAAATTGGTGGAACAGATCAAAGTCATGGAAATAAGCAAACTACAACTCAGACATGGCCCTCAAAAATAGAAATGGCTGGACAATGACAGTTCCCTGTTTATTATCCAAACCCATCCACTAACTTGGAACTTAAGGCTTTTCCTGATCTCATATGTTGAATAAAGGCTGACCAGTCTTGGTACCAGAAAATTTAACAAAATAATAAAAGTGAAGCCAAACAAGATTAGGGATTGATAAATTATTGTAAATCTGTAATGTAAAAGAAGTGATCTACATATTGTCGGTTAAAAAAATTGAGACCCTGTATAAGATGTATAAATGTCACGTCAATCATCTAAATATTCCTCAACAATATATAATTCAATGCTGAATTCCCTTAAAGCTGTCAAAAGTTGATACTTCTTCCGTTGAAACAAAAATTTTGAAATTCTCTATTTTTCTCAAAAATACAATATGAAGCTTTTTAGTTATAGGCCCTACTGTATTTCAAGAATGCCCGTTGAAGAAACTTAGGCTTAGAATGAATGATATTTCCTTGTTTTTGGTTATTTCAATTTTTTCACAGAATGGATCAATATTTGCTGTTTCACTGTCAATCAGTTATCCGATGATCTGGACAAACAGAACTCAGGAAAATGTTTACATTTTGGCAGCTTGTGTCGTTAACCTTTCAGGATCAGAGATTCTAAGTTCAGGCATAAAAAATGGATTCCAAGCCAATGTTAATACAACCTGTTGTAGACATCCAGTACAAATAGGACTACAATATATATGGATAGAAATCAAATAAATTCATCCCAGCTGAATACATTAGTAGGCCTTAATTATGAAAATGTCACATCAAAAACATCATCTGTTTAAGCAGCCAAGAGCAGCCAAGCGCAACACTAGGTATGATAAAAAATAAAGTATCATAAAAAATGTTAATTTTTGGATGGCTAGCTCGAGCGTGACATCAAGTTCGTGTGGCACAGGATGATAAATATCACTGATCAACATGTGTCTCTATTTTTATCCGAGTGAAGGAATTCCGATGGATGATTATTAAAAGTATATGATGGGAGGAGTGGTGGCCACTTAATGTAAACACATTACTAAGTACTTAGTACATCACCATTTTTTATGAAAAAGAAAGGTGTATATATTTAGTACTTTTGAATCTACATGGAGTTTGATCTAGCATTAGGAGATGACTTTTCTCCTCTATTGCATAAACATGACTCAAGCTTATTTTGCTAAAATGACCGCTTTGCCAAGTAAATTGTTGAAATTTTATAACTTTGGATAAGCAGCATACATGAGAGGAAAAGAAAAATTGTGATAACCTCATAAAGTTTTACCTGGATACCCAAATTCAAATCTCTAGGTAAACAATTGGGAAGAAAGGGATACCATAGTGGATACTCAAATCTGGTGATAGTATCTAACAAAAGATCTCACTTGAATTTTTTATGGGATCAGACAAATCCCAGTAAACAGTTGTGTTCAATATTCTATCTGCAGGGGTGTGCAGGACCCAATGATGTATTGATTGGGAGTCAGACACACAGTCTAACAGCTTAAGGAGCCAAAATATTAATCAACAAATCACCATTTATCTTTTACAAATCAATCTTTAAAAACAACTATGCAACCCCTTGTCCGGACTATTGAAATATTAAGATTATAAAAATTCGTTTCAGAATTCTGTTTATAGTGAAATAACCTTTTTATGTCTTGATGAAAACATTTTCTTTAATTTCTGAAATTTTCTAGGCAGGTACATGTAGTTCCCCTGACAAAGCAATTATTATGTTAATATTAGTCTAACAATAATTAATATGACAACAAAAGCCATCCTATTAGAAATCCTGATATGGCAGTATCCTCTGTTCGTTTTTTTAAACATCAATTAGTCGGTACATCAATTAAGATGTACAGGCTGACAGATAAGGAGACGGAATGGATAAAGATTAATTAGTTTCTCTCTAAAGCTGTAAGCGTGACATTGTCATCATTAACTTCAGCTGTGAAGAAGAAAAAAAATACACATCACACCGCAGTCCTTGGCGAATGTTGTTAAAAAAAGAGTATTACTATAACTAAGTAACTCATACAGAAACATATTTGTTACAGAATGATTATTACTATAACTACATAAGTAATACAGCAATTATTTGTTACAAAAAGATTATTACTAAAACTATGTAAATAATGCAATTGGTCTTTCAATTTGAGCTGCCTGGTTCAGTAAACCAAGTCTCTTTGTCTGGGAAGACAGTGGGGTGTATGCTTGGGAAGAAAGGGGTATCAGCGCTTGGGAGGAAAAAGGGCTCTGCTTGGGAATTGGGAAGAAAGTGGGGTCAATATGTTTGGAAAGAAGATGGGGTCTTCGCTTGTGAGGAAAGTACGATCTAGGTTTGAGAAGAAAGTGGGGCCTATGTTTGGGGAGAAGATGGGGTCTACACAGGTCTGGAAGGAAAGCAGGGTCTAACCCTGGGTGGAAAGCTGGGTCTATCCCTGGGAGGAAAGCCGGGTCTATCCCTGGGAGGAAAGCCAGGTATATCCCTGGGAGGAAAGCTGGGTCTATCCCTAGGAGGAAAGCTGGGTCTATCCCTGGGTGGAAAGCTGGGTCTATCCCTAGGAGGAAAGCCAGGTCTATCCCTGGGTGGAAAGCTGGGTCTATCCCTGGGTGGAAAGCTGGGTCTATCCCTGAGAGGAAAGCTGGGTCTATCCCTGAGAGGAAAGCTGGGTCTATCCCTGAGACAAAGGCAGGGTCTATCCCTGGGTGGAAAGCTGGGTCTATCCCTGGGAGGAAAGCCGGGTCTATCCCTGTGAGGAAAGCTGGGTCTATCCCTGAGAGGAAAGCTGGGTCTATCCCTGGGAGGAAAGCTGGGTCTATCCCTGGGTGGAAAGCTGGGCCTATCCCTGGGTGGAAAGCTGGGTCTATCCCTGAGAGGAAAGCTGGGTCTATCCCTGGGACAAAAGCAGGGTCTATCCCTGGGAGGAAAGCTGGGTCTATCCCTGGGTGGAAAGCTGGGTCTATCCCTGGGTGGAAAGCTGGGTCTATCCCTGAGACAAAAGCAGGGTCTATTCTTGGGAGGAAAGCTGGGTCTATCCCTGAGAGGAAAGCTGGGTCTATCCCTGGGACAAAAGCAGGGTATATCCCTGGGAGGAAAGCTGGGTCTATCCCTGGGTGGAAAGCTGGGTCTATCCCTGGGTGGAAAGCAGGGTCTATCCCTGGGAGGAAAGCCGGGTCTATCCCTGGGAGGAAAGCTGGGTCTATCCCTGAGAGGAAAGCTGGGTCTATCCCTGAGAGGAAAGCTGGGTCTATCCTTAGGATGAAAGCGGAGTCTATACTTAGAAAAAGTCTGAGTGAGATAGTTTGCGCTGCATTGATGGAAGGCCTGTGTCAGACTGAGGCACTATCACTCTGCCAACTAAGCCAACAAGGCCCCCATGATTGGTTGGATATCAACTCAGAAAATGCTTAGGTATATTTCTATAAATGTTAGTCAATGCTATTTAATATTCATCAAACAAGACCACATGCCAGAAATAGAAGCTCTTGGGTGGAAATTGTTCTACAATACTGGCAGCAGCACAGCTTATTTGACCATCATTTGTCAACAGTTAGAGCCAGCCAAGAGCAGAAATGTAACAATCTCAACAAAATCTTTCATAATTTAAAGAAACAAAATTATTTCAGGATTACAAAAATGTGATATAAAAAACTCTATGGGCTGAATAGCAGATTGAACTTTTCATAAAGTCATAAGTTTACAGGTATTTCACTATGAACAGAGATCTGATACGGATTTTGATAATCTTAAAAGTCCTGGGGTCCTGAAAAGGCGATGTATAGTTTTTTTTAATATAGGAAGTTGTAACATGGCGTTTTGGCAAGCTGTGACTATTCTTGCAGACTTTAGTCAGGACATCGACTGACATATCGGTACAGTAGTCAGTCTGGTACATGTAGTTTCAAAGTGAAACTAAATGAAAATTAGGTACACCAGCTTGTATATCGTATAGCAGATATGGGTGTCATTATCTTGGTGAAGTATACTATTATTAAAAGTGATATTTAAATATAGCCATGATTGGATAGAGAAATATGCCGGGTGCGTAAGACGGCTGACTGGGGAAGCCCACCTGCCTTGACTTGACAGTCCGGCCGTGTCTCCGCTAAGGTTAGCTATGTATGGTCTGTCTATCGCTCGGTTGGTGTTACGGGGCAAAATAAGTCTGACAGTCCAATGACAACTTAATAGCCCGGTTCTCACACCCTGAATTTCTGTTAATTAGCAGCTTACCTTTGATGGGTTTCGGGTTGGCTTGTTTCCTCCGCGACATCTTTCGCCCAATTCTATCTTCGGCCGGCCTCTCTTGAATTAGTATAGGTATATGAAAGAGCATGCGTGATGCGGGTCCCAGCATGCATCACCTGATGGCAAATATGGCGCTTTAAGTTTGGTCAACTTCTGATAATGTTGCTAGGCACGGGTCAAAAAAGTTTTCCCTGGCAACGGCGAGTAAACAAACTTGCAGAAGTCAAAATTATAATAGTTTCAATGCGCAGCTGGGCCAGTGGGGCGAAAGCAAAATGAACCCTACGTAATATCCCACACAGCGGGCACACAGGGCTATCCTTTTGTGTGTGTATGACTGACTGGGAAGTGAACTCAATAACAAAACCGACTGCTTATCTCTAAAGTATGCCACTCTTACAAGATGCTCCCATTTGCATTCACAAAAATATATAGATCACTAGCTATGAAGAACCTATACGAAAAGTCTTCGTCGTCGCTTCATTTCCGATAAATTCTGTTTCTGTCAAAGTCTTACAGCATCAATATGTTATAGGTCATTCTTGCTTACTATAGATTATTTTTTCTGTCGACTTGGTAGGAAGTTTATTACACACCCATACATAGCGACGACGCGGTGCTCTAAAAGTTGCATGTTGACATGGTTATCAGTTTCTGTATAACGTTGCATTTTAATTTGTGATCAGTTTACAGTCTGGTATTAAGTGGGCGATTGTTTCTCAAAAGCTGTACGCCCGACAGATCGAAGTATCGGCCTAATAGTGTAGGCCCAACTACTTAATTGTCATTGCAGCATATACCGTCAACACTACGGTACGAGGTGCGACGTTAGGCAATTAGGTTGTGAGATGGAGTTTATAACCGTGTTGTTTGTTGATTGTAGGTTATGAGATGGTGTTTATAACCTTGTTGTATGTTGGCTGTAGGTTATGAGATGGAGTTTATAACCTTGTTGTATGTTGGCTGTGGGTTATCAGATGGAGTTTATAACCTTGTTGTTTGTTAGTTGTAGGTTATGATATGGAGTTTTTAACCTTGTTGTATGTTGGTTGTAGGTTATGAGATGGAGCTTATAACCTTGTTGGTTGTAGGTTATGAGATGGAGTTTATAACCTTGTTGTTTGTAGGTTGTAAGATGCAGTTTATAACCTTGTTGTTTGTAGGTTATGAGATAGAGTTTATAACCTTGTTGTTTGTAGGTTATGAGATGGAGTTTATAATCTTGTTGTTTGTTGATGAGCCCATGATGGTTACGTCTACGTCCTTTTGTGAAACAGATTCCTGTTTGAAAATGAAAATGTGTAGCGTAAGTTTTTACGTTACTGTCATATCAGCATATATCTCTACAACATGGTTAGGCATGTCAGTTTCGTAAAAACTTACGTTACGCCGCTTTGTGAAACAGGCTAAGACCTTTCTACGTAATTGGAGTAAAATACGCATAGGTTTTAACATGAAATGTTGTCACCATTTTGTGATGGTGCGTTAAGTCATATAGCTTAGTTTAACGCGAACTTCTGCTATGCGCAACTTACGTCAGTTTTTGTACATCAAGACCCAGTCGTCCTTATGACCACGTGTGAATCTCCTTTGATCGATCAAAATTGAATTTTGACATCTTATATATCTACATTTAAGTCACATAAGCTGTAAAGCTGTTGAAATTTTTCCATACAAACACAAATTTGAAATTTGGCTATTTGCTGCCGCCAAGCACATAATTAAACTTTTACCATCGTGTCAATGCCTTGACCTTAATTACTTGGAGAGAATTATTAGCTACCAAAATATAATTCAACCTAAACAATATATTCTGAAATGTTTTATGTGTTGTAATTTACGTATCCACGGGACTTGGATTCCAATTTCATTTGATGAGTCCCGGCAGTTAAAATTAATCTTTTCATTGTCTCCAGATAAAATAAACATTGAGTAAGCAGCAATGCGTCAATTAAAGTGACATGAGCTGCCAAACTGAACCCTTTTTTCATAATTTCTGATCGTCATGACAGTAAGAGGCTTTGGAGGCCATCGAAAAACTAAATGTTTGGCGTTGGAATGAGGAAAATCAATACAGTATGTGGCCTGTACGAACCGAAAAGTAAACAAAATTTTAATAACCGGGATGACCATTCATTCATTCTAAGCCAAAGTTAGTTCAAAACAATACTGTGTCGTACATTTATAAGACTAGAAGCACTAAAAAGCTTCTGAATTATACGTCTTGTGAAAAATAGCCAATTATTTCAACATTCTGCAGCTCATGCCACTTTAACATGTTCAATTCACTCTGAGTGTGTTTATTAAAATGCATTGCATGTGCTGCCGAATATATTGCGGAATTCTCTTTGAGACAAGATGAGATAATTGTTGTTTTTATCAAGAGTTACAGAACAGGAGCTTATTGCTGATATCAATCTTTGAGATATATGAAAAGTCAGTTTAAGAAATTACAAAACCCTAAAATGTGTTCTTGTTATCTTTGAATTTTGGCGTTAACAGAGCATGTCTTTGCTTTGATAGATTTGCCAATATTTTTTTCTTTTTTTCAAGGTGCGGCAAACACTCTACTTCTCTTGACAATCGGAATTCAGCGGAAAATATCCGAATTCTGGCAACTCATGCCACTTTAAAGCATGCCACTTAAAATATATTTTGGAACATTGACAAAATATATCAGCAGTTGTGCAATTTGTTTAGCTCTAACGGCTTCTTAAAATGCGTCGTCGATATATCTATATTTGGAAGTTCCTGGCTTTATATATGTACATTTTCTTGATGCTTGTGGATTGGCTTACTGCCTACCACTTCACTCATATGCTAAATACGGCTTACGGATGTAAAATGTAATTCAAATAGGCCTACGTGAACCACAGGCCTCGTAAGTCGGGTACATATTCGCGACGTTGAAGAATATGTGTAGTTATTGACGTAGTGAATTAAAGTTCAATAAAACCGAGACCAAGTACCTGGCTTCCTGGTTAAACAGTTTTAAAAATGTAAATTCACCATTGTAGTGAAGCCCGATGTTTTACGTTTTTAAACTGACATCACGGGCTCGTTCTACTAACCTGGCGCAAAGTTACGCATAGGTTTACAGCATAGAGTTACGCCTCCAGATCATACGCAAGTTCTTAAAATTTAACACGAGTTAGCGACTGGCGCAACTTACGCCAGATTAGTAGAACGAGCCCCAGAAGTCCCAAAAGTTCATATATTCCCGATGAAAATATTTAGAAATTTATCAGGACTATCTTTTGCAAGAACTACAAATAAGACGCTTTGTGTGCCACTGTTGTCTCTAGAACGTTAAAGCTGTGTTTTGATCTAATGTAGGTCTAAACGAGGGAAGCTTTCTCCAGGTTATTTAAATTTTATTTACTTTTTTTAGCACCATAGGCCCTACATGCATTTCCGTTCGTACAGGCTGTATGTATTTTCCATATTCCTGCGAAAATTATTGAACTTCAAACTCAAATATTTTCTTGAGAATCGGAATTTCTGAAAAAGAGCAAAAAAGACAAGCCATGTCAAAGTAAAACTGAATCAATATGTCCGGTTTCCTTTTGAAATCATGTTGCCAGCAAGCCGGATCGATCTGATTGGTCAGTGTAAAGGTACGTTCACACTATACACCGAATTCGGATCGAGGTACGAACCGGATTTCGGACAGGTCAGCGTATTCGGTGTGTTGTATTCACACTGCAACGAATAATCGGCCGATTCTATCAAGTCAGTTCATATCCACACAAGAACAACACAACTCAACAACAGTTGAGAGCGGTTTGGAAGATGAGATTCGTTTGCTTGAATTTTTGAGGAAAAGAGACAACTGTTGTCATAATCCTTCAGAAATCATGCGAAAATGTATTTAACTCCATCTCTACACGAAACCGCTCGATAGTTTAATCTCCAAACCACTATGTAGGTCACTGTATTTTTGATTGCCATGTTTTTCACAGGTCGATTCTGATTGGCCAAAGAGGAAAATCGTGGACGAATTTGATCCCGGACCGAATAAAATGGCTCTGTGAGCCATTTATATTCTTGCTTTCCGAATCCGGTGTCCGTAGCGAATTCGGATCAAGCCAGTGTGAACAAATGTACTGATAAACATTGAAGCCATTTTAGTACGGAAATCGTTTCGGACCCCGAACCGAATTCGGGGTATAGTGTGAACGTACCTTAAGGGTTATAACTAATGTCTCATGAATTGTTGATAAAGAGTTGTCTCTCTTGAAAATAAGGCCAGAAATACTGATAAGTAAACATACAATGCCAATTCAATTTGAATAATACTTATTGGGTGCGTGCTTGAACTTCGTAAAATGAAAAAGTTCGTAAAATAATCCTGTGCCGTAAGATCGCTCAAACGGTTCAAAACGCTTGTGCGGATGCTTAGATTCGGAGTTTGTTAACATCTAATTTTCAACTACAAATTAAAGAAACAAAATTATATCAAAACTTTAAATTTTTACTAAAAAAAGAAAGTTGCTAACTTCTTCTGTCTGGGAAAAATACAGAAAACCGCGGACTGTTTTTTTTTTTATGTAAACTGTATTCAAGATTTTTTGCGGCCGGTGTGCCTTTAGCCTTTTCTTCGTGATCACTTTCTGACAAAATTTTCAAACACAAGAGGATAATTTTCTTCTTGTGATTTCTGACTGGATTTGTTACTCGATCGACAAAGAGCCCAGTCCCACTCCCCTACTTCTACTAAACCTGACAACGCCGACCTTTAGTGAAATAGTATTTAATGCTACATAGAACATCAATCAACCAATCAATTAATCACCTAATCCTATAAGCTTACGAAAATGGCGTATTCCAATACTTAGATATATAATATACCCTCTGAAGGTGTTACTCTATGCTTAAGAAGTGTTATTGTACGTTAGTTATTGTACGTTAGTTATTGTACTCAATTCAATCTGTGTAGGTTCGTTGGACACGGACAGGTTTTATACAACAATAATGTAATAAATTTGTCATGTTGCATTAGAAAAAACCGAATCCCTTGTAAAATGATCATTATAAACTGTAGCATCCTGGGTCCGCGGGGTCTCGTCCAATACCGATATTCAACTCAACCAAGACTTCAGCATTTAAATGTTTTATGAAAAACATATGATATTTTCTAATATGCTTTAAGTGTGCTGTAAAGCATGTACTATATTAGTCTACCCCCCCCCCCCCCCTCCCGGTGCAGAACATACACAATTCGATGCTACATTTGCCTCCTTACGATGGTTACGAAAGTGACAAAATACGTAAAATTCGACATCGGTTGTGTTCGTTACCTCACAGTGGTGACACGTAATACGCGATCTCTTCTGTGCCAGCGCCTCTTCATGGACCTTCGTACACATCGAGGGTCGTATATAGCGTAACATACGACGAGTTTGTACGAGTAAATACGAACAATATGCATATTTCCTACGCACTCCTTTTTCGATCGCTAACGAACTAACGCGAAGGGTTTTTAGTTTCACCTTCTATTTTTCATTGATGGATCTTACCCTGTATATACGCTATGCACTATATACTTAAAGGGACATGCGCTGACAAAATGTTGATATTTTGAGGTTGACATGGAATGTTGAAATTATTGGCTATTTTTCTCAAGACGTACAATTCAGAAGCTTTTAAGTGCCTTTAGTCTCGAAAATGTACGATAAAGTATTGTTTTGAACTAACTTTGGCTTAGAATGAATGAATGGTCATCCCGGTTATTTAAATTGTGTTTACTTTTCGAACACTATTCCAGTTCGTATAGCTCACACACTGTATGGATTTTCCTCATTCCAACGCCAATCATTTAGTTTTTCGATGGCCTTCAAATTCTCTTACTGTCGTGACGATCAGGAATTATGAAAAAAGTGTGATTTTTGGCAGCTCATGTCACTTTAATGACTGTATGTAGTAGGCCTACTTCAAAGTCTTCAACCTCATTCAACATACGTCTGATGTCTGTTTATACAACGTTTTTGTTTACAGATAGAGTGACATGTAAAATAAGTTGATCTTTTTAGTTCCATTACTAAACTAAATTAATAAAACATTTGGTTAGTTGCTAAGTTTGACCACAGCACCCATTTAACAGTTGGAACGATTGCGATTTGGATTAAGTCCAACTTTATTAAACCTCGTGACCCTTCCAGCTTTAAGATTAAAAAATACATTTTTCTTTATTTTCACTTAAAGGCACACTTGCCGTGAAAATCCAGAATACTGTTTACATAAGAAAACAGACGGCTTTCTGTGTTTTTCCCAGACATACCAAGTTAGGAACTTTCTATTTTTACCAAAAATAGAAAGTTTTGGCATCATTTAGTATTTTTGACAGGCAATAGAATTTTTTTTTGTCTTACAAATATATATTTTTTTTCCTTTTTATTAATTACAAGTAGTCACACAAATGTACACATTTTTAAACATTAAATAAAGATACGAGGCAACACAAGGCAAACTCTCTCCCATTTGGTCCCATATCTCTTACATTTACCAGCGCAGTACTTTACATCTGGCCTTATAGAATAAAATAATCTAGATGTACATCAGCCAAATGACAACCATTTTGATTCTGATAATTAGATACTTTCTTTTTTTCTTGCTGAAACATCAACGTAAATCATGTTTAACCTGATCTACAGAGCTAAGCTATGAAATAACCCAGCAGACAGTGATGTCGCAGCGGATCGATTTACTTTGGCATAAGGCCTAGAACGCATGTGCATGTTGTGCTGTCTAAATAAAAATTCCACCATCCGATCTAAACATGGCGTATACAATGTATGATTTTGTGTCGACTGCCAGTCGTCTTGCCAAGCAAATTACCAGACGAAAAAACACGGATTTAATGCCTTGTCCTTAGCAACTGAATTTCGAACCAAAGACACTTCGACTAAGGTGGCGATAGTTGTACCCCGAAAGAAAAGTCTCTGAGAATCGAACATATACTCCCTGCCGTTTGTACTCTAGATGAACACAAATCGGACCAGATTTCCCGGCTAGCATGATAGTTGCATCTCCTGTTAATGTACTTAGACGAACTGTAAACCGTTCTGTTTCAGAAAAGTGGCTTAGATACGCAAGACAAGTTTCATACTGACGGAACCATGCATCCACATCTCCCGAAAGCTCAAGGGTGGCTCAGAAAACATAGTTGCCACATACATTTTTTCGTAAATTTTCGCTGGAATTCTCGTATTTGACGTTATGCATGACATTCACGTCCTCGTTTTTATGAATAAAGGGACGCAGACACAGAGTTGGCCAATCAGTGTTTGAAGCCACACTCGCCCGGATTATGTATGGAACTCTTAAAAATTTAATTGACATGACCTGCCAAATTTAGATAAATGATCAGAATAAACTAACTGCCAGTCAATGAGAGTTTAACCCTGGTGTCAGTCCTGTAAATATAGGCCTACGTTTGGGTAGTTGTATAAGTAACAAAAGGCTCAAAAAAGTTCTCATACATACGACCTTTTTTATTTTTGGCCGTTATTAGAACAAATTGTCGTTTCGTGCCAATCTAAACAGAGAAGTTAATCTTTGCCTGTAAAGCGAAGGGAGGTAAGCATGTGGCACGATTGCGCTGCGTACTGAATACTGGCTTTACGGATACTATTTATTTCAACGTCAATCCATTAGCTCTTCAAGGTAGGCCTACTTCAATAGATTCTCTTGGCAATTGACTTGTGGCAGTTCATGCCACTTTAAAAAGTTAAGACCCTATTCCGTATTTTTCCAAGTTAAAAGTTTTTTTTTTTTTTTTTTAAATTTTTCCACAATTCAAAAGTGTTCTTTCAATTGGATTTTTAATTTGAAAATGTCAAGAAAAGTTCGGGTTTCACTTCTAGGTATGCCTTTACACCACCATATAGACATTTTAAACATAGTTGGGCGTTTTTCATTGATAGTAAACTCATATAAATTCGCTTTCTTCACAAATATCAGAAAGGTTGCGGCGGCGAGTGGACCTCAACACAAGACAAGTTAAGTTCTTTCCAGGCATATAGTAAGTAAGCATTCCATTTTGTTTGTCAGAAATTTCATCTTTTATTTATCACGTTTTAACGTTCTAACGGTGTGTTTCTAGGATTCTATTCCGGATAAATACTGCAATACCTGTTCTTGGATTACACTTTTTTTTATCTTGGAACCATCAGTTTGCAAAAGTAACTCATTTTTATATAAGTTTTCTTATCACTGGTAGTAAAGTATTTGCCTTTAAATGCATTACTCTGTGTTTGTAATAGAAATCCAAATTTGTACATAAATTTGCTGGTCTTGTTTCTTCTTTGTTAAACATGATTTTGTCTCGTAACAGTTTAAATAAGTGAAAACAACCGATGTTAGCTTTCCGCCATGGACGATCATTTATATTTACCGCTGCATGGTGTCCGATGAAAAATTGGATATGAGGTGCTCTTGCGCGAGGCATATGATTTAGCTGGTATCCGGGGCCTGGTAAGAAGAAATATATGACACCCTGATGGTCTGTGTGCTGCTGAGGAAAGGGTCTGTAATAATAGCGGTATCTTTCACCACAGACCATTTACTCAGCGATACACAGCTCACCAGGAAGATATTTATTTCTACTCTAATACTTAAGATATACCGGGTTATGAGTTTCAGGGCAACACATGTTAAGGTTTAATACTTTTGACTAGAAAACAAGCCATTCCAACCTTCCCAGTCAGTTTGTGCAACTCGTCTTCACAACCAATCAAACCAGTTCTGGAATAATCCATCTGAGAGATCATATATATATATATAAGTGTAATCAATGCTACCAAAAGTAAATGACCTGATGCTACATTTAACTCTGTGACGCTATAATTTCTGACCGCCATGACGTGATAGAACACTGATGCCATTCACAAGATGGCTTGATTGTTTGTCAGTTGTTTTGCTTTTGAAAGAATGTTTAGAAGAAAGGCTTTTATCCTTTCATTCGGTTCCGTCACCCTTGGAATTAGTTACGGCTTTTAAATGAATTATTTGGAAGGACTTCGGATTTCAGATTAAAGCTAAGTCTTAACTATCCTTAATCTCAACTACCTTTCAGCTATTACCGCCTATTATATCTTTGAAACATTCCTCTTTTCACTGAACCAGTTGATTTCTTCGAAATCCGTTGTTAAACTGTTAAATAGCTCTTTGTAAAGCATACATGTAGCATAAAATTTGCCTATTGACTTTACACGAGTTATCTCACCCTTATAATGGCGGTTAGAGATGGGATAGAGACACACGAGTGGGGCTACCTTGGAATTGGCTTTTTGGGCTCTATTTGGACTCTATTTAGTGTAACCATTTGGTGAATTCGAGTGAACGGTACCGTTATAAAACGATTATACGTTCACCACGAACGGTATTCAACTGGTAGGCGGCCTTAAAAGTAAATAAACACTAAAAACCACCCTTTTCGTTTAAAATGATTGCCTTATTTTGCCTAAGCTGAGTGGATGATATGCATTTCAAGGGAGCCTGTTCTGTTCAAACCTCCGTTTTCCCCAACAATTATCTCCCCTTGAACGCTTTGATCAGGCTTTGCTCAAATCTAATATGTTGATATTTTAAATGTTTATTCCTACGTATCTGTAACAGTAGAGCTTCCGAGGCGCCTGAAATAAAAATGCATAAAACAAAAAATATTTTTGATGCGCCTAACCGTTTATCTTACTGTTATATATTTTACAAATTATATGAAGTTTTTATATTTTTGAAGTTTTAAAATAAGTTACTTTCGGTGGAATTTAATTGAATTAACTCGATTCCACGGTGGGAATAAAACCCCAAAGACAGGTTCCATCTCAAACAAAATCCCAACAAAGTGATAAAATGGTGATAATAATCTACCGGAAGAACCTGGTTCATGGCACTTTGCTGGTAAAGCTGTCGATAATTTCCAATGATACAGAAGATTGAATTGTTGAATGGAATGTATTCAGTCCATGATCGTAAATATCATCATCTTTTTGATTTTATATTATTGTAATGTCATATTTATTGAAATGGTATTTCTGCTATCAAGCGTTTTGTAAAACGACATTATTTGTATCATATTCAAAAGGACTCGTAACATAATTCGTGTTTTTAATTCTTGTTTGATGCCAAAAACGATCTATTTGTGTAAAAGGCTATCCAGGAGAAGACAAAACGAAATAGTCACCTGAAATCAATTCGGCTCCCTATAGGAATGTAGCCTAACGGAGAGAACATGCTCCCTTAAGTTTCCACTTTGAAATAAGAAAATCAATAATGAACACCCTTTGATCTTTTAACTACACATTTGTCTACAATTGAGTCATTGGGGCTCGTTTAATTCGTGATATACCGACTTAATTCACGCCATCAAGCAATCGTAGTTAATCAATGTGCCCTTGATGGTGAAACCACGTGGAATGGGTCTACATCTTCCCGCCGCTAAAACCTGAATAGTTTGATTAAAGGGGATCATCGTCTATTATTGTTAAAATTTGTTCTTAATACATCTGCTAATTAGAAAATTAAGAGTGATTTGATTTCGGATGAAAGGCAGTATGTCAATTTTCGGGGGTGGGGTGGGGGGTGTATATTATAACAGGAAATTCCTACTACATTTGTTTATTGTCTGACGCTCTTACGTCACAGAAGTAACGATACAAGTACATATAACATCACAATTTATAACATAAATGAAGCTGCAATATCACATTTCTTATCGAAAAAATAAATATAAAGCTTTGTCCATTTGAATCACAAAAGCCGACCGGGAGTCCGTGAACTAGGACGATCAAATTAGTAAAAACGTCCATGAAATTGGTTGAAATCAAAGCAAAGTAAAGATTTATCATTGTGAAGGTTTAACCTTTTGAGACGTTTGCACTTTCATTTCTTGTAAATTGTGTATAATTTGGAGTTTGCTATGCTGAGCCATAGCATCGGCTATGGCGTAGGCCTACTGCCCTTGAGAGGCCACTGCCCATTCTTCAACCAGGCAGGTTCGGCAGGCAGACCCCCTACCATCCCATAAAAAATATTTTTGGCGTTTTTGCGACTTTACGTTAGCTTTAATTTTCTCAGAAACACACCGTTAACAGTCCCACAAGTGAAAATATCAGAACGAAAAGTTTGCTAATTATGTTGATAACATACCCAAGGACGGATAAAGAATCAAACGAAAATAACGTTACTGCTGTCTGTTGTCCACCCCCCCCCCCCCCCCCACACCCCGCTTTCCCATAACGTAAAGCCTGAAGAAATTTTTAGGAGCGGAGTTGACTTCAGGCTGCAAAATCTGCATAACTATGTGTGGCATGCAAATAAAAATCATATGTTTTTTAAAAATCAGCAACAGTTATTTTAATGAAAATATCTATGTTGCGGCATTTGGGATAGCCTTTAATACAAAACTTCATTATCCATCGTCCGTTGACAGCTTTGTGTAAACTTCTGGCTTCGGGGAATACGGGGAACAACGCGAAACTACTTCATTTCCATTCAACCACTCAATAAAACAGGGAACTGTAATTAAGTAAAAAATTGTGTTCATTCTGGTACACTGCAAAGTTAAAATGCACTGTAATCAATTTAATGTCTTTTACATGAAATGGCCTAACGCGGAAAACTTCACAGAGAAAATGGTCTTTAAAATGCCCAGAAATCTGACATCTAAAAGTGACGAGAGAAGAAAAGAGATTTTGTTGTTTCATTGGTCAGTGACATATATTCCTACATTTGATTGAAACCTAGTCCATCATAAGTTTGTGCCTATATTTTTTTAGTAATTTATAAACTTATACTAAGTAAACAATTTCAGAGTAAAACAGTTAAGTATAAATGATAAAAAATACAGAATATTGTTCAGTTGTGCTTGAATGGCATTCATATTTTTTCTCTTGAAAGGCGGTAGGATACTCACTCACGTCTCGTCTTTCACTCGAAAAAATATACAGTTTTTAAACCAACTCATAGGACAATTTGTACTATATTGTACACGAGCGTGTGTATTTATGAGCTTCCGAGAGTTGCTACTTCCATCAGGTCGATGACATCTTTACTTACCACAGTTTCTGTACGAGCAAGATTGTAATTAGTCCAAGACAGATCGTTACTTTGGGCGAAACTCACAATCAATCGAATTACATGAATATAGGTCTCATTCGTTGACGATATACCGCCAGTCCAAGAACACGCGACCTAATCACCTGTTAAATCTTGTATGAACGGATCAGTTAATAACACTGGGCAAATGATACTAGTTAATGAACGGTCAAATTAAGCAACTGATCCATCTATTGTCCATCTCCTATAATAAAGGGTCACTGCCTCAGAGATCAGTAAATTACTTCAGCAATATCCGTACCATATAGAGAACACCATATGTCTCAAGGGTTACTGGTTGAGAGATCAGTAATTTACTTCAGCAGTGGTGTAATGACATTTACTCCTAGCACCTAGGGATCGTTTCTCTAAACAGCTACACGTAGTCCAACGAAAGGCTGAACTGTCATGGGAAACATAACTTCAACCTGACGGTCAAAGCTGACTATCCAGGTGCGCGTATATGCGAGGGTGCATATGTTTTTTGGACGTGTTCATACATCCATATATGCGTATGTTTCCATCCGTTTTTCCTCTTCAGTCATGTTGCCATAGCATATAAATCCTATATTGGTCTTAATCCACATGAAGGCCGTGTTGCTATTGGACGGAGGTTCACATCTTAATCTTCATGGGGCTACACGGGAAGGTGTTTAATGCAGCTTTCAGTCCTCATAACAACTCTGATAGCATATAAATATATAGTTGAAGTTCTTCAAACTCTGTTGCCAAAAGATATTGATGGTGGGTGGCCACCAGAGTTGAGTGACCGGCCATATTGGAAAACATATAAAACTGAGAATCAACACTTGGTGCTCAGATTGTCTCCTAATTTAAGCAACGCAACCGGGACAAACTTAATAATACACATTCAGTTCGATCTTTCAGTTCGCCGTTCCACTAAAAATACGTTCAAACATTGACATTTGTGTTGCATCCTCGTCGTTTTAGAAGGACAGCCCGAATCTCCTGCTGGCCTCCTCGGTTCCGTCAAAATGAACATGGGAAATGTACGCAACAGAAATGTGAGTGTTTGAAAGCTTTTTGGGTGGAACGGTGAACTAAGTAAAGGATCGAACTGAATGTGTGTAAAGTTGGGGCCGGTTGGGTTGCTTAAATTAGGAGAAATTGAAAGAAAATCCGCGAACAATAGAGTTACATGTTTTCAAAGATGGCCGGTCCTTCAACTCTGTTTGCCACCCATCATCAATATCTTTTGGCAACAAAGTTTGAAGAACTTCAACTAATAAATATAATGTTGAGAATATGATAAAAGGGTATTTTAAATAAAAGAGATGGATTTGTTAATAACTTTTTAACCGCCAAAGCTGTGCTTACACTCACTGTGCTCCCCTTCTTTGCAATATTTGTAATTTTTTTTAATAAATGTGTTAGTACTTTAAAGAGGCATGAGCTGCCAAAATTTACACTTTTTTTTTAATTTCTGATCGTCACAATAGTAAGAGGCTTTGAAGGCCATTGAAAAACTAAATGATTTGTGTTGGAATGAGGAAAATTCATACAGTATGTGGCCTGCACGAACCGAAAACGTGTTCGAAAAGTAAACAAAATTTAAATAACCGGGGCGACCTTTCATTCATTTTAAGCCAAAGTTAGTTCAGAACAATACTTTATCGTACATTTTCGTGACTAGAAGCACTAAAAAAATTTATACGTCTTGAGAAAAATAGGCAATAATTTCAACATTCTGTTTTAACGTCAAAATATCCACATTTTGGCAGCTCATGCCACTTTAAGTACAGTTTAGGTCTGGCCAAAAAGAAAATTTCGCGCGCAGCACATACTTAATCCAATGACACATTTACCAATATATGGTGGTTACGAAAGTTAATAAGCTCAGAAACATATGACGTCAAACACGACCTCCGTCGTGTTCGTGCCCTTTGAGTGTGACGTAATATGGTATCTGCGATGTCAGTACCTCTTCGTGGCAGTTTGTACACAGCGATGTTAAAGTGGCATGAGCTGCCAAAATGCTGATATTTTGACGTTAAAACAGAATGTTGAAATTATTGGCTATTTTTCTCTAGACGTATAATTCAGAAGCTTTAAAATGCAAACAGTCTCGAAAATGTACGATAAAGTATTGTTTTGAACTAACTTTGGCTTAGAATGAATGAATGGTCGTCCCGGTTATTTACATTTTGTTTACTTTTCGAAGACGTTTTCGGTTCGTACAGGTCACACATTGTATGGATTTTCTTCATTCCAACGCCAATCATTTAGTTTTTCGATGGCCCTCAAAGCCTCTTACTCTCGCGACGATCAGACATGATTAAAACAGTGTGAATTTTGGCAGCTCATGCCACTTTAATGTATTATGTCACTTTTGACAAGTTTTTCAAGTAGCTACGAACAATACAGAAAATATACATAATTCTTTCACACTTTTTTTTTGATTTCCAAGGAACTAATATAAAGGTTGTTTCGTCTCAACTGTAATTTTCCTCTAAAGGGTGCCCTTTTAAAGTCTAGCTCAGACCGACCGATCCGATGGCCGTAAGCTTCAAGTGAAAGTAAAATTGTCTTAGAAAACCAGAGACATATGGAATTCATTATAGGATATGGACATTGCTGAAGTAATGTACTGATTTCTGAGGCAGAGACCCTGAGATATGTGGTGTTCACTAAAGGGTATGCACATTGCTGAAGTAATGTACATATTTCTGAGGCAGACACACTGAGACATATGGTGTTCACTAAAGGGTATGCACATTGCTGAAGTAAATTACAGATCTCGGAGGCAGACACGCTGAGACATATGGTGTTCACTAAAGGGTATGTACATTGGTGAAGTAATTTATAGATCTCTGAAGCAGAAACCCTTGTAACACATCGAGTTCATTAAAGGATATTGACATTTAGTCGGACCACTGGCTTAGTTTGACCGTTCATTAAACAGTTTCATTTGCCCAGTGTTGTTAACGCATCCGTTCATACACGATTTAACAGGTGATTAGGTCACGTGTTCTCAGACTAACGGTATATCGTCACGAATGAGACCTTTATTCATGTAAATTGATTGTGAGTTTCGCCCAAAGTAACGATCTGTCTTGTACTAATTATAATCTTGCTTGTACAGAAACTGTGGTAAGTAAAGTGTCATCGACCTGACGATGAAAAAAGCTATTCTCGGAAGCTCATAAATATACACCATCATGTAGAATATACTACAAGTTGTCTTATGTACATGTATAACACCACTCCAAAAGAGGAATGTATTGCAAGTAAATAAATACTAGATACCAGAAATCAATATCATCTGGTTGATGTTTATCTTCATATTGTACTTTTGTATTAACCCAGCCTTTTATATAAGGGTTTCTGCTTCAGTTCACTTCACCAATGTCCATATCCTTTAGTGAACACCATATGTCCCAGAGTTTCTGCCTCAGAGATCTGTAAATCAACGCATGATTAGTTTGAGTGTCCAAGGGTTATCATTCTGAAGCTGACGTATTAGACATTCTTTTCTACAATTTAATTTGAATGGCGCCATATGTTTTCACCAACGAAATATACTGTAGTTCATATACAAATGATAACATACATTATGGAACTCGTCTTCATAGTTATTCTAGTTCAGCAGGTATTCTCTGTGCCATTTGGTTTCGGATTAAAATGTAAATAATTAAACAAGATGCACCATTAGAGAATAAAGCTATTGTTATATATCCAAAAAAATAAGGAAAAAAATGTCATAAATATTACTTGGCGAAACAGTTATAAATGACAAGAATGTTAAAGGGGCATGAGCTGCCAAAATGTTGATATTTTGACCTTAAAACAGAATGTTGAAATTATCGGCTATTTTTCTCAAGACGTATGATTCAGAAGCTTTTTAGTGCTTCTAGTCTCAAAAATGTACGATAAAGTATTGTTTTGAACTAACTTTGACTTAGAATGAATGAATGGTCGTCCCGGTTATTTAAATTTTGCTACTTTTCGAACACGTTTTCGGTTCGTACAGGGCACATACTGTATGGATTTTCCTCATTCCAACGCCAATCATTTAGTTTTTCGATGGCCTTCAAAGCCTCTTACTGTCGTGACGATTAGAAATTATGAAAAAAGTGTGAATTTCGGCAGCTCATGCCTCTTTAACAAATTCAACAGAAAAATCAAAAAGCACAATGACGTTTATGTAATAATTTTATTATATGTATACAAATCTAGAATGCATTGCTTGAAGTCTTTAAGCTTGGTTTTGAACAATGGAATTGATAGTATAAATTTTAATTTTATTCTACTCCCTAGATCCGCCACATTCAGAGAATAGTAAAGACAACTGGAATATAGGTATAATTAATATGAGTTGAAAGGTTTATGTCTTTTCAAGTATTGGTTTAATAGTATTTGAGGGCCTGCGTAATGGTTTTTCGCGATAAAATATGGGGACAATACGTAGGATTGAAAATGTTATAAGCAGAGTTTTAAAAAACTTAACATGATAAATAATGGTTGTGTATATTCAAGCCTTTGACTGAGTAGTACGGCCCGGATAGCATATTTATGTAGAATTACCAACGGTACGAGATGAGAACGGTAAGCACCAAATGTACTTTTATATGTGGTTTTTATGTGCTTAAAGATTCCGATATTTTCTGAAAGCTTAGAGGGTATTTAACTCCCAGAGTGTTGCAGTTTTAACGAAGATGGTTGGTTGCATTGCCCAACGTTTTTGCAGATCGGATTTACTGGCTTTTCATCTAATGAACATACAGCTGAATACGTGGAGTGGCTGTCTAAAAGTATACTTATTTGGGTCAATGGTGTTCTAACATAAGTCTAAGCCTAAATTAAAGTTGTATGGCAACATATGCGTTCAGAAATGTTATTGGACAAACAGATTCGAACATGTTTTTTGAGTTCCATCTTCGCCACCACAACAGTTGCTGTAAGGGGCGTCTTTTCGTTTAGCCTTCACCAATGGCACGGTGACTTGACTAATGGTATTGTCTCTTGACTAATGGTATTGTGACTTACAGAACATGATGGAAGTAATAAATCTCGTTAACTCAAATGCTAAAGTAATTTACTGATCTCTCAAGCAGAAACCCTTGAGAGTCGTAGTGTTCATTATATGGTATGGTCATTTAGACGGATCATTGAGTTGGACTGACCGTTCATTAACTCGCGCACTAAGGGTCTGTTGCCTACAGATAATATGTACTTTCACAATGTAGTAAAAACTGAGGTATCTCACTGTGTAACGATCTTTCGTAGACAAAGTACAATGTTACTTGGACATGTTGATGATACAGGTATTGTGTTTAGAAGTAAGCAGATTAAAAGCTCTTTCCACTTATCTAATTAAGAAATAATGGATTGATTCTCTGCGTATACGCTGTGATAACTGCATGAAAAAAGGAAGTGTCAATCCATTATTTCTATTCTAACACATTAACTTTAATGTAAAGAAAAACTTAATTTTAGTAGTTTGCTTTATTTTCTACTTCAAACTAAAAAAAGTGGCTGTCGCCATCAGAACCCCTCGGGTCTGGGCAAAATAAACCGAAGATATATTTATTTTCCAGACAATTTGTTGCGAGTGAAAAACTACTCCACATAGATGCATCACATTTACAAGGACGTTTTTGGCGGACGGTCATGTAAGGGGCATAACTCTTGATTTTCAATAGGCTTCTTGTACTTGCTGTATTAAACAAATGTGTGAAGTTTCAAAGTTGTAAGTCAAAGAATTTTTTAGATAATGTGTTTACAAGGCTTTTTACAGCAGTGGTAATGTAAGGGGCCTTACTCTTGAAAAAAACATCCGAGCGCGTTGATTTTCAATAGGCTTCTTGTACTTGCTGTATTTAACAAATCTGTGAAGTTTCAAAATTATAAGTTAAAAACTTTTTTAGATAATGTGTTTACAAGGCTTTTGACAGCAACGGTAATGTAAGGGGCATAACTCTTGAAAAAAACATCCGAGCGAGTTGATTTTCAATAGGCTTCTTGTACTTGCTGTAATAAACAAATCTGTGAAGTTTCAAAATTATAAGTTAAAAACTTTTTTAGATAATGTGTATACAAGGCTTTTGACAGCAGCGGTAATGTAAGGGGCATAACTCTTGAAAAAAACATCCGAGCGCGTTGATTTTCAATAGGCTTCTTGCACTTGCTGTATTAAACAAATTTGTGAAGTTTCAAAGTTGTAAGTTAAACACTTTTTAGATAATGTGTTTACAAGGACCAATGGTCAGACGGACAGACGGGCGACGGAGGCAACGACAATACCCTTCGGGAAGTTACTCTATGGACCGCCTGGAAATACTACCAGACGTGCCAGTCTAATTTCTCTTTGTAAAATAGAAAGATCAATGATTTACCAATGTCTTATGGGAAAACTACGCAAGGCAAGTCCACGATAACTTATTCATCGGAGTGTCTCGGATTTGCCAAATACAACTCTATTTTAACAATCAAGACAGATATCTGAGTTGGCGAATACACTATAGTAGTGCATGTATTTTAATGCAGCGTAAATGCCGAGTTCATGAAATGGGGCCTTTGTGGGTCTGTTGGTCGAGCGATAGCGTCTCACACCTACACAGACATTCAGCGATGGACCTCTGGTTAGTATCTGAGTGGACGTTTTCTCAATAGCTCGAACGGCAAGGGGTTCCACCTGGCAAAGACACTGCCCCCTCCCGACTAGATGTAACAATATCGCCAACCAAAGGAAATGATTTTGTCGAATGCAAAAAAACTATTCAAAAATCAATTCATGAAAAAGTTATTGCAACACTCTCGTAGAAATCGATTGAACAATCTAAAGTTGGTTTGCTGGAAGAATAACTAAAAGAGAACAAAGATACTATCAATGGAGAATTCTCTGAGTTAATAAAAAGGAAAGTTCAGATATAGGTTAAATGGTTGCAACGACCTCTGTAGTTTTTTTGTGCAATCTCATTTCCTTACCATGTCTTACGTCATTTATCAGGCTTACTTCTTAATTATTGTTTTAAATCAGATAGTTTGATTGATTGAGACAGTCACGTCTCCTTACATAACTGCTCCATTGCCAAGGTCTTTCTAGTATACTTCTGTATACTAAAAATGAAAGGGCTGAGTATAACGCTTCGCATCCTTTCATGTTCATGTTCAGGTTTTGACTTCAATGACGACTGTGACTTCCGTAGCGGAGGACAAAAAAGAGAAAACGGTTCTTTTTTCGGAAACGGTTCAATAAAACTCTTTTTTTTATTTGACAAACTTGAGTAGATTGTTATATATTGCCAATAAAAGTCAAGACATAGCGTAGTAATGTGAGTAGTATACACGCCTTTATGAAACACTACTCAAAACAGATATCCGCCATGTCACACTTTACATTCTAAAGATGGTTGACTTCATAAATAACACAAGTAAAAGTAGTTTTACGACTGACTGGGTGTAACACAAACGTTAACAGTGTGTCATGCTATATTCAATAAAAGTAATTATTGATTGATTGTTTGGTGTTTTACGCCGCGCTCAAGATTATTTCACTTATATGGCGGCGTTGCCAGTTTTATTGTGGGAGGAAACCGGGCTCTATGCCCGGAGGAAACCCACGACCTTCCGCTGGTAACTGGCAACCATCCCACATAGGTCGTTCGAGTGAAAACCCAGTCAGAACATTTTCCAATTTTTTGGACTGAGTGGGATTCGAACCCGTAAAAGTAATGATGTCTTCTCCACTCAGGTCAATGACTGAGTACTGATGGTATCTTAAAGGAAAATTGAGACGGATATCCTTAGGGTTTTCGCAAACAGAAATCGATATTAATCTGTAGCTACGTATTCCTTTCAACATATAAGTAATGGCTTTTAGCTGTCCCATCCAAGAAAGTGCGTGGTCGTAACACATGTGTCTGGGTTATTGCCTATTTAATCCATTTTCGGGTCGTTAGATAAACTAGACACTTAAATATAACCACTTAGCCTCAACGTTGATATGCCGCAGGTTACATAATATACATGTAACCATTGTTTGACACCTTTCGGAGATTACAAAAATTAAATCTCAGAATCCAGATTTTGCTGATAAAGCTGGTGATCAACTGCGGGCTAAAAGCGAACAAGGGTTTATGAAAGTAGCGTAAATGCAACGTAGTGCAAAATGAGTATCAAACCTGTCGCATTTTTTATTTCACCGCCTTCAATGCTATATATTTCATCATAGACTTAAGACATTTATAGATTTTGCGAAGTATTCTAAAACACACACACATGGTCAAGAGTGAGTCCCAGTTTATGTGTTAGACCAAATGGTGGGTTGTTAAAATGTAGTCAGTAATTTTGTCAAGTGTCCAAGGATCTCTAGGGTCTTATTTTGAAAATAAACCGATAAGGTAATTGTAGGTCAATGTATTACCGTTGAAGATATACGCAAATCTGGGATGATTTGAAAACTTTCCTCATAACGCAATACATCAGTGATTTATTGACGACGTACAAGTTTTCTCCCGCACCGGATATATCTCTTGTTAGGGGCATGATTCTTTGAAAGACTCAATACAAATGCGCTGATTAAGTTAATTCTTTGAAAGAAACCAGATTTTTGTACATAATACACGTGTGCGTCTCTAGCAGACTTAAAAACACTTCCATATTTTTCAGCGAAGCCGATTACAGTCTTTATAGCGGTATTTTTTAACATTGTGCTATTTTGGAGATAAAAATTAACGTTTGTAACGTAATTTCAGATTGTAAAAATTGGAATCAAATCATTCTTTAACCTGACAGATAGCGAATCGTTTTGTTGTAAAGTTGAATAAATCGTTGTCCCTAAAAGAAAAGAAAAACGGATATTTACCGTAAAATAAACTTTACTTTAATGCTGCTGGAATTTGCAAAGTTGGAAGTTTTGAAGTCCAACAAAAAGTCATTTCCACCAAACATCCTGCTGGGCGTTTGGCGATGAAGCAACACGCCCACTACCTTTCGGTCACATGAGAGGGGTACCCCATCTTGCCAAACGTCGTTGACAGACTTGGTCTCATAGAATCAAAATAGGGTCACTTTATTCACATTGCTTTTTACAGTGTGATTAGCCCGGATTTTCGGTCTAACGGCGACTGGTATTATATGGCTGGAAATGTGTCTGGTCGCCTTTTATGAGGAATATGGAAAAAAATTCGGCAGAGCCAAGATTTCTCGGCTACAGTGTGATGCAAGTAGCTCTCCCCCCCTGAATAGCTTATCAATGGTTGGCTGCATAGAATCTTAGTTCCCTCACTGAGACTTTTAATAACGGCTGGTTGTATGAAGTAAAGATGTCCTCACCCATGAAAGTACTGATGTTCTCTCCAATTGGTGGGGACAGATATCCCGAAGGAAAACAGAAATCAATTTTATTGTTTGTCACGTTTATCGTTTCAATATAAATGAACACCGTCTATGTCGCTCTAGTAAAGTTGTTGGTTCTAACCCATGTATCTGGGAGATTGGCAGTTAAGTCGATTTTTAGAGACTAAGCTTTGTATTGCTGAAGTCAAGGAATTTTCTCGAACCTTGAATATGTCCAATCTCTTAAGATATCCACATTTATTCTAATGTGTTTCTAAAAATCTATCTAAGCATGCGCTGTTTGTATTTTAGTTAGTCAGTTTTCAACTGCTCATTGATTAGTGTGCTATGATAATTTAGAATGTTATTCGGCCTGCTTATTTGTAAGTGATACAGAAAATAATTTTGATCTGTGAATATTACCTGTGGATTTACCTGTGTGTTTTTAAGATTTCGTTCTGTGGATATTTATCTTTCGTGGTCATCGGATCTATACTGGTATATAACAGTGAACTTCATGTTCTTGATCGGATTACAGATTTCGTTTTTGTATAGAGGAACTGTTAAGTTTTAGTTTATAAAAGGGGTGCCTTTTCGTCTTGACGAATGGTACGATGACCCATAGAGCCTGATGGAAGTAATTTATCTCGTTAACTTAAATGCTGAAGTAATTTACTGATCTCTCAAGAGCCACAGTGTTCATTATATGGTATGTACATTTAGACCGACCAATGGCCTGAGTTGACCGTTCATTAACTCGCGCACAACATGTATCTCGTCCACGTAGTCTCTAGGCTACGTCTTTCTTGTAATGGATTGTTAATGTATATATCTCACCGTGTAACTTGGCTTTTATTGACAAGGTTTAATTACTATTAAAACATAGAAACGTTTAAAAGCAATTTTCAGGCGGATTACAGTTTTAGTATTTTAATTATGTTAAAAGTTGACCACAAAAGGAATAAAAGCAGTAATATAAAAGATAAGAATAAACCTTAATAAACTGTAGAAAACTGATCTAACTTTCCGATAGCTCTTCATAACTGACAACAAATACAGCACTAAAATCATACGTTGGAATTCACTGACCGTATAGGACAGTATTAAGCAGAATAAAAGCTCTCTCCACTTATAATGAACTTGGCTCTAATCAGGTGTAATTCGTCGTCGCAAAACCGTTAATCTGTGACCACTCGACTGCATCGCCGGTGAATCATGTCTGAAAGCTTGAGTTTATACAACTGGTTCCAACGTAGAATAAGGCTTAATACAAATAATAAGAGTCAACCAACGGTCAACATTCGTCAACCAGAAAATCGCCCTCGGCATGATATATAGACTTCTAGTAAACTTTTCAAACATACCTATTTTGCATATCAAAAATATTAAGTTCTAAAAAAAAAAACATTGTGAGGACACGACTTCGCCAAAATCTAAGCAATACTAATTTGTTGTACCGTAAGCAATTACTTATCGGTAAATAATAAGATTTTTAGGTGACGGGTTATGGTAAACCCACTGTTGTTCAATATTCATTTTATACCATCAAAATAAATAATATACTCATTTATTCGGCTTTTCCTAAACATTTTCTCATCATATTTGATTTTTTTTCTGTGCATAAGAATGCTATTATTGAAACAATGGAGTGAAAAGGAATGAATGAATTACCTGATATACCAGATATAAACACATGGAGCAATGGAGAATCGGGGTTCCCAGCAAAGACTTTTAAATAATGCGATGCTTACAAAGCACCATTTCGATTTTGATAATATCAATAAAACGTATTTTATCATTAGGCCATTTTAAGTCATTTTACTCCGAGATCAATCAGACTAAGTAGAGCTGTTCTTCGAGGACATCGTTACGTCTGTAGATTGCCCCGAAGACGCTCTTTGTGGTTGATCTCGACAATTCGATTTATGACGGGTCTCGATTTTTGAAGTTCTGTCTTTTACTTGATCTAAATGTGATAAAAAAGATCAAATAATAAAGGTTCATCTGTCGGTAATCTTAATTTGAACATGCATCAGATATACTCTCCCAAAAAAGAAACCCAACATCCCATTTTTGTTCTTTAAAATATGATTTAATACAGAAATAAGCATCACATTACACTGGAATTTGGCAGACTAGTTGTTCAGACTTTAAAGTTCATTCACATGTAAAAACTTATCACATTAAAGTTCATAACGCTCAGATGACGTCACTGCAACGTCAATATCTGTTGTGCCCACCAATAACCTGTAACACAGCACGGAGCCGTCTTGGCATAGACATGATCAATGGACGAATATGGTTTTGCGGAATTCTCCTCCATTCTTGCTCAAGAGCTTGCTGCAGTTCTTGCAGAATTTGCGGCGCTGGATGACGACTTATAAAGTCTAGCGACTGCATTCTGTGATTCGCCGGCCAGGAGACGACCAATGACGACGTTCCGGGTAGCTGCGTCTAGTCTTGGCATATTGTAGCAACTTCGTGAAATAATTTAACGACTGAATTCAATTGAACGGTTGTATGTCTTTTATACCCATTAAACCCGTATAAAGATAAGACATGATTCGCACGTGCAACTGCCCTACGTTTTTCCCTACGCCTTCGTCATGTAGCGTTACACAAAGGCTGACCCGAAAGTCACGTGTGATCAACAGCCACTATCAGGGGCTTAAATTCAATTATCGGACATATACATTATAACATGATCCTGTTGCCATGTGTCAATCACGCACATTTTTGGAAAAATTCATGTTTGAAAAAAAATTGATGTTGCGTTTCTTTTTTTGGAGAGTATATTACACGTTTGTCTCCTGTTCACAAATATTGCAAGTATAACAAGCGCATATTCTCCTGTCAATATGAGATTGTGAAAAAAATGCTAATTTCAGCAGCTTGTGCCACGTAAAGGCCCTTTCCCACTTTCCATTTTACAATTTCATAGCAAGGTTATCAATACACTCGCACAAAATCGCCATGCACAGATCATAATTCAAAAGTAATTCTTGAAGCTAGACAGACTTGTTCGTGACTGGCAACATAGGATCTGTTTCAAAGAAACTATACAAACTAAATGCCACCATGGATCAATAAGCGTACCGCAGGGACAGGGATAAATAAGCAATCCAATTCTAAAAATATGACATCAATGTTTCTGGTTTTTGTCTAAGAGATGGATGGCACTCAATATTATTAGCAATTCTATCGAATCTGGAAACATATGATACATTCTGGAAGATAGGTTGTACAATAGCCATGTTTTGCTCTACTACTTTAAAGTGGAAAAGTGGGCCTACTATCATTGACCAATAGTGATCGCTTCAATTATCGTTTGTAAGTTTCCTAAAGAAAAAGTGTCCCGTTTTGTGTTTTTGGTTGTCCAAGTCAGTTTTATCGTTAAAAATAAGATTAAGTACCAAATTTTACTGATACTTTTCTTGTTTCTGATTGAAACCTAAGTGTAGCAATGATATATCTCAAGTTTCATGAAATTTGAAGCAACGATTATGTTAAACATGGTAACAAGCTTTTTTGTCCAAAATTTGAACTCCTATGTGACCTTGACCTTTGTACCGATATATAAACTGGGTTTACTAACTTAAACGATAGAGAAACGTAGACACACAATGACACGGGGGGTGAAGAAAATAGATCACAGCAAACACTTAACCTTCGAAGAGGACTTTGCACGAAACACAAATGATTTACAATAAACAATCAAATAAGAACAAAGAAGGATGGAAAACTCCAGAGAGGTCAATAAACTTACAACACATGATAACAGGTATGGCAATTTATGACGTTTTTCATTTTTATAATATTTTCTACTGTTAACACGTTGAGTTAAGAATGAAATAGAGGTGATTTATTGAGAAACCAACATGTCCATCTAGGATGTTTTTTGGCCATCAATTACATTACATTCGGTTGTTTTAACACAGTTAAATCTTGCAAGAAATATTCAATACCTGTAATCTTGGTAACCAAGTCGTTCGCAAAGTTGTTTCGAAAACTGTGTCGTTTGCAAATGGTTTATGACTGTCTCTCAGAATTCCCAGAATGGACGTCAATAGCCATCGTAAAACCTCTCGTATGACAATAATTGTGGGATCATGGTCCCTTTAAATAAATTATGATCTCAATGGGATCATAAACTGTACTTATAATTGAAATGACTTTTCAGGCCAGGATATGTATGAGATGATTGTTTGAAAATTTGATTCACTTGTGCAATAATTTTAGAGTTATTATCCTTGGTTTCTTCAATTTGTCAAATTTTACCCAGACTTGTCCGGGCCATACCTTGGTTAATATTGTCAAGATTATTTTGAAACTTGACTGGTATATAGTCATTACCAAGACCTTCTGCAGTGTTACGCTTTTCTCTCCTTGGCGAGAACAAGTTTTAGAGTTATTGCCCTTGGTTTCTGCAATTTGTCAAATTTTACCCAGACTGCTTGTCCGCCCCCTCCCCTGTCCGGAACATAACACATTCCAGTTGCGTTGGGTTCTAATAATAATTTCGCCCAACGCAGACATGAGCATCCACTTCAGTGGCAAAAAATTGCTATAGTTTTGTTCTCAGTTAACAGTGAGATGATTGTTTGAAAACTTGGTTCACTTGTTTTTCACAAAAGTATTTCTTTCGTTACTTGTTTCTGTTCGATCTTCTCAATTTCTCTGCTTTTCCTTTGAATTAATAAGACTTAGGACAATAAATCTCAATCGCAAACCTCAAACAAATACGGCTTATTACACGGGCATATTGTCCTTTTCTCATTATTTGGTCAAACTTTCTGAGCGTATATCTGCGATGGGGAACCGGGGAGCATCCATCAGTTTTACGGATACTTTTCTTGTTTTAGTGGTTTTAGTCGTAGTAAGCTCATATAAATTGGGTTTCTTAACAAATGTTTAACAGGCTACGGCGGTAAGTGGGCCTTTAAACAGATTCACACCGTTAACAGTCCCACAGGTGAAAATACCAGAACGAAAAGTTTGCTAATTATGTTGATAAGATACCCAAGAACGGATAAAGAATCAAACAAGAATAACCTAACCGCTGTCGGTTGTCCCCCCGCCCCCCCCCCCCCCCCCCCCCAATGACGTAAAGCCTAAAGAAAATTTTAGAAGCGGAGTTGACTTCAGGTTGCAGGTTTTTTTAAGACCAGGAACAGTTATTTTAATGAAAATGTCTATGTTGCAGCATTTGGGGTAGCCTTTAATACAAAACTTCACTATCCATCGTCCGTTGACAGCTTTGTGTGGACTTCTGGCTTCGGGGAATAGGACAACAGCGCTTTAACTGCTTCATTTCCATTCAACGACTCAATAAAACAGTAAACTGTAATTAAGTAAAAAAGTGTGTTCATTCTGGTACACTGCAAAGTTAAAACGCACTGTAATCAATTTAATTTCTTTTACATGAAATGGCCTAACGCGGAAAACTTCACAGAGAAAAGGGTCATTAAAATGCCCACAAATCTGACACCTAAAAGTGAGAAAAGAAAAGAGATTCTGTTGTTTCATTGGTCAGTGACATATATTCCTACATAGGAAACCTAGTCCATCCTAAGTTTGTGGCTATTTTTTGTAATTTATAAATTTACACTCAGTAAACAATTTCAGAGTAAAACAGTTAAGTATAAATGATAAAGAATACAGAATATTGTTCAGTTGTGCTTGAATAGTATTTATATTTTTTTTCTTGAAAGGCGATAGGATACTCACTCATGTCTCGTCTCTCACTCGAAAAAATATACACTTTTTAAACCAAAACTCATGACAATTTCATTTTGTACTATATTGTACTCGAGCATGTATATTTATGAGCTTCCGAGAGTTGCTACTTCCATCATCAGGTCGATGACACTTTACTTACCACAGTTTCTGTACAAGCAAGATTGTCATTAGTACAAGACAGATCGTTACTTTGGGCGAAACTCACAATCAATCGAATTACATGAATATAGGTCTCACTCGTTGACGATATACCGTTAGTCCGAGAACACGCGACCTAATCACCTGTTAAATACTGTATGAACGGTTGAGTTAATAACACTGGGTAAATGATACCAGTTAATGAACGGTCAAATTAAGCAACTGATCCGTCTTATAATGTCCATATCCTATAATAAACACCATGCGTCTCAAGGGTTAGTGCTTCAGAGATCAGTAAATTACTTCAGCAATGTCCGTACCATATAGAGAACACCATATGTCTCAAGGGTTACTGGTTACTCCTAGCACCTAGGGATTGTTTCTCTAAACAGCTACACGTAGTCCAACGAAACGCCGAACTGTCATGGGAACACATACCTTTGACCTAACGGTCAAAGCTGACTATCCAGGTGCGCGTATATGCGAGGGTGCGTATGTTTTTGGACGTGTTCATACATCCATATATGCGTATGTTTCCATCCGTTTTTCCTCTTCCGTCATGTTGCCATAGCATATAAATCCTACATTGGCCTTAATCCACATGAAGGCCATGTTGCTGTTGGACGGAGATTCACATCTTAATCGGGCTACACGGGAAGGTGTTTAATTCCAGCTTTCAGTCCTCATAACAACTCTGATAGCATATAAATATAATGTTGAGAATATGATAAAAGGGTATTTTTAAATAAATGGGATGGATTTGTTAATAACTTTTTAACCGCCAAAGATGTGCTTACACTCACCGTGCTCCCCTTCTTTGCGCAACCTTGGGCAATATTTGTAATTTTTTTTATAAATGTGTAAGTACTTTAAAGAGGCATGAACTGCCAAAATTTACACTTTTTTCTTAATTTCTGATCGTCACAATAGTAAGAGGCTTTGAATGTCAAATGATTGGTGTTGGAATGAGGAAAATCCATACAGTATGTGGCCTGCACGAACCGAAAACGTGTTCGAAAAGTAAACAAAATTTGAATAACCGGGAGCCAAAGTTAGTTCAAAACAATACTTAATCGTACATTTTCGTGACTAGAAGCACTAAAAAACTTCTGATTTCTACGTCTTGAGAAAAATAGGCAATGATTTCAACATTCTGTTTTAACGTCAAAATATCCACATTTTGGCAGTTCATGCCACTTAAAGTACAGTTTAAGTCTGGCCAAAAAGAAAATTTCGGACGCAGCACATACTTAATCCAATGACACATTTACAACTCTATGGTGGTTACGAAAGTTAATAAGCTCAGAAACATATGACGTCAAACACGACCTCCGTCGTGTTCGTGCCCTTTGAGTGATTTGATTTGATTTATTAACCAGAAATAAACGGGTACATAAAAGTTTACGATACAACACAATTAAGCAAAGCAGGTAAAGAAAGTGATTAGAAAAGTGACATTCTGGCGGAAATAAAACCCCATGGGGCTTGATCTATCCCAAAAATAATGGTAATACTAAAAGGTTTTGGCGCAGTACTGTTTTTTTCACATTTTTGGTCAATTTTTTATTTTCATTTTTTCTTCTCCACGGCACCAGTATTTCAACAAAAAATTAATTAATAACTATGGAATTATGGGTTTTCTATGAGGCGTTTCTTTATGTGGATTTTGAAAAGTGACAAGCTAGTAATGGTTTTTAGGTTTGGGGGAAGACTATTCCACTCCCTGGGGCTTTGGATTTTAATGTATAAAGAGAGAGGTTTGTGGCTGAGAATGGTCTATTGAGATTCAGAATTTGGTTTCTTGTAGTGTAGTTATGAATATCAGGTTGATTTTTGAATAGTTCGAGAAACACTGAAGGAAACAGGTGGGGATGATAGAAGAATTTATGGGTAATGATAAGAGTTGAGTAAGAATTAATGTCTGAGAGAGTTAGAATATTCAAGTTGGTGAAAAGTGGATAGGTATGATCAAGTTTGCCAGACAGGGTGATCGTTCGTATTGCTCGTTTTTGTAAAAGAAAAAGTGACGATAGGTGTGTTGGGTATGTGTTACCCCAAAGAATGTTACCATATAGTAAATAAGGGTAGATTAATGAATAATACAATATGAACAGTGTTTTCTTATTTAAGGCCCGTTTTATATAGTTGATTAATCCGATATTTCTGGAAACCGATCCGATGGCCGTAAGCTTCAAGTGAAAGTAAATCTGTCTTAGAAACCCGGAGACCATTCATTATATGGAGTTCATTATAGGACATTGCTGAAGTAATTTACTGATCTCTGAGGCAGACACGCTGAAACATATGGTGTTCACCAAAGGGTATGGACATTGCTGAAATAAATTCAAGATCTCTGATGAAGAAACCCGGAGACATATGGTGTTCACTATAGGATATGGACATTGCTAAAGTAGTTTACAGATCTCTGATGAAGAAACCCGGAGACATATGGTGTTCACTAAAGGATATGGACATTGCTGAAGTAATTGAAAGATCTCTGAGGCAGAAACCCTTGTAACACATAGAGTTCATTATAGGATATTGACATTTAGTCGGACCACGGGCTTAGTTTGACCGGTCATTTAACAGTATCATTTGCCCAGTGCTGTATTATTAACGCATCCGTTCATACACGATTTAACACGAGTTTCGCCGAAAGTAACGATCTGTCTTGGAGTAATTACAATCTTGCTTGTACAGAAACTGTGGTAAGTAAAGTGTCATCGACCTGATGATGAAAAAAGCTACTCTCGGAAGCTCATAAATATACACCATCATGAAGAATTTACTACAACTTGTCTTATGTATAACACCACTCCAAAGAGGAATGTAATGCAAGTAAATAAATACTAGATACCAGAAATCAATATCATCTGGTTGATGTTTATCGTCATATTGTACTTTTTTATTAACCCAGCCTTTTATATAAGGGTTTCTGCTTCAGAGATCTATAAATTACTTCACCAATGTCCATATCCTTTAGTGAACACCATATGTCCTAGAGTTTCTGCATCAGAGATCTGTAAATTAAGGGAGGATTAGTTTGAGTGTTAAAGGGTTATCATTCTGAAGCTGACGTATTAGACGTTCTTTTCTACAATTTATTGGCGCCATATGTTTTCACCAACGAAATATACTGTAGTTCATATACATATGATAACGTACATTATGGAACTCGTCTTCATAGTTATTCTAGTTCAGCAGGTATTCCCTGTGTCATTGGGTTTCGGATTAGAATGTAAATAATTATATTATATATTGAGAATAAAACTATTCTTATATATCCAAAAAATGTCATGAATATTACTTGGCGAAACAATTATAAATGACAAGAATGTTAACAAATTCAACAGGAAAATCAAAAAGCACAATGACGTTCATGTAATAATTTTATTATATTTATGATCACTTAAACACACGGGCACAGGGTTTGTATACTAATATAGAATGCATTGCTTGAAGTCTTTACGCTTGGTTTTCAACAACGGAATTGATAGTGTAGATTTTAATTCTATTCCACTCCCTAGACCCGCCACATTCAGAGAATAGTAAAGACAACTTGACTTGAATATAGGTATAATTAATATAAGTTGAAAGGTTTATGTCTTTTCAAGTATTGGTTTAATAGTATTTAAGGGCCTGCGTAGAGTGTTGCAGTTTTAACGCAGATAAGTAAAAGAACATGTTTTTTGAGTTCCATCTTCCCCTTCACAACAGTTGCTGTAAGGGGTGTCTTTTCGTTTAGCCTTCACTAATGGCACGGTGGCTTGACTAATGCTACTGTGTCTTGGCTAATGGTATTGTGAATTACAGAACATGATGGAAGCAATAAATCTCGTTAACTCGAATGCTAAAGTAATTTACTGATCTCTCAAGCAGAAACCCTTGAGAGTCGTAGTGTTCATTATATGGTATGGCCATTTAGACGGACCAATGACTTGAGCTGACCGTTCATTAACTCGCGCACTAAGGGTCTGTTGCCTACAAATAATATGTACTTTCAAAATGTAGCAAAAACTGAGGTATCTCACTGTGTAACGATTTTTCATAGACAAAGTACAATTTTACTTGTACATGTTGATGATACAGGTACTGTGTTTAGTAGTAATACACATCCTTTAGTTGATACCATCAGGTAACACTTTACTGAATGTAGATTGTTATATCCTTTTATATGCTGTGTTGTTGGACAGATTATGAGTTATTTTCTGATAACGTGACAAAATACTGAAGAGTAAAGTAGCAGACAACCAATGGGCTTTATTGACAAGTTTTAATTACTATTAAGACAAAGGAACTTTTAAAAGCAATTATTGTGCAAGGTATGAAAAAGAACAGAACCTTTTACAAAAATAAGGCCATCTAACTTCTCGTCAATCCAATAAATTCAAAATTATGTTAAAAGTTCACCACAAAAGGAATAAAAGCAGATAAAAAGATAAAAAACAAACCTTAAAAATGTGTAGAAAACTGATCTAACTTTCCGATAGCTCTTCATAACTAACAACAAATACAGGACTAAAACCATACGTGGAATTCACTGACCGTATATAGGACAGTATTAAGCAGATTAAAAGCTCTCTCCACTAATCTAATCAGGTGTAATTCGTCGTCACTATACCGTTAGCCCGTGGCCAATTGACTGCATCGCCGGGTGAATCATATCTGAAAGCTTGAGGTAATACAGCAAGCACCGACGTAGAATAAGACTGAATACGGTTAATCAACGGTCCACCTACGCCATTGACCCGCATTGTATCACAAGAAACCCGCCCTCGGCATGCTATATATACTTCTCTTCAATTTTGCAAACAGATTTATTTTGCATATCAAAAATATCAAGTTCTACTAAGCCCCTGTTGTGAGGATATGATTTCGTCAAAATTTAAGCAATACTAATTTGTTGTACCGTAAGCAATTGCTTTTCAGGTGACGGGTTATGACAACCCCACTGTTCCTCGATATTCATGATATAAAATAAAATTTTATAATATACTTATTTATTCGGCTTTTCTAAATATTTTCCTGGCATATTTAATATATTGTTTTTTTCGTTGGATAAAATGTTATTAATTCATACATAGATGTCATAGATAATAATCCGGTGAAAGCGAGTGAATGAATCACGTCATGTACGTTATATAAACACATACATGTATAGAGAATCGGGGTCCCAAAAAACTGTTACATAATGCAATGTCAATGCTTACAAAGCATCCTCTCGATTTTGATAATATCAATAGAACGTATTTTATCATTAGATCACTTCAGGTCATTTTATTCCGAGATCAATCAGGCGAACTGTCAAGTCGAGCTGTTCTTTAAAGGGATCTTAGCGTCTGTAGATTGCTCCAAGACGCTCTTTTTGGTCAATCTTGCAAATCAGATATATGACGAGTCTTATTTGACCATAATGTCGATATTTGTTGTTATGTTCCTAAAAACATCACATAATAGAGGTTCTTATGTAAGTAATCTAAATGTGAACATGCAGCGGTCATTAAACGTCGGTCTGCTGTTCACGCATATTGCAGGGGCCTCCGTGGCCCAGTAGGTCGCTAAACCCGAAAAGTCTTCCACAAATGGAAAATTTTCTGACTGGGTTTTCACTCGAACGACCTATGTGGGATGGTTGCCTGTTGTCACCGGAAGGTTGTGGGTTTCCTCCAGACATAGAGCCCGGTTTCCTCCCACAATAAAACTGGCAACGCCGCCATGTAATTGAAATAATCTTGAGCGCTGCGCACAATCAATCACACATATTGCGAGCGCATATTTCTCCTGTCGTTATGAAAATTCCGAATTTTGGCCGATCAGGTCACGTAAAGGCCCTTTCCCACTTGTCATTTTACAATTTCATAGCAAGGTTATCAATGCACTCGCACAAAATCGCCATACATATATCAAAATTCAAAAGTAATTCTTGAAGCTAGACAGACTTGTTCGTGACTGACAACATATGATCTGTTTCAAAGAAACTCTACAAACCAAATGTCACCATGGACCAATAAGCGTGCCGCAGGTACCGGGATAAATAAGCAATCCAATTCTAAAAATATGACATCAATGTTTTGCTTTTTCTCTAGGAGGTTGACGAGAATACGACAATCAATATTATTAGCAATCCAATCGAATCTGGAAACATATGATACATTCTGGAAGACGGGTTGTAAAAGAGCCATATCTTGTTCTACTACTTTAATGTGGAAACGTACTATCATTGACCAATGGTGACCGTTTATCAATTCCTTCAAGAAGAACTAGAAATTTTAATTTTCTGATTTAGCTATAATTATCCATAATGAAACCAGCGTAACCAGAATAAAAGGGGCAGATCCCCTCATGGCATTCAACATGTCCACCAAGTTTCGAAAAAAAATGATGAAAACTGTGAAAGGAGATGCGATGACAAACGCGCATTTGTCTATGTCTTCGTATACTGTCGTAAAAGGGCAGTAACTCTAAAAAATAACGAAACCAGCGTAACCAGAATAAGAGGCGCACATCCTCGCATAATATCCAACGTGTCCACCAAGTTTCGGAAAAAAAAATTGATGAAAACAGTGAGAGGAGATGCGATGACAAGCACTAATTGTCTATGCACTTGTATACTGTATGAAAAGGGTAGTAACTCTAAAAATAATAACAGCAGCGTAATCAAAATAGGAGGTTCACATCCTCGCATGATATCCAACATGTCCACCAAGTTTCGAAAAAAATTGATGACAACTGTGGGAGGAGAGGCGATGACAAGCACTAATTGTCTATGTCTTCGTGTACTGTCGGCAAAGGGCAATAACTCTAAAAATAATGAAACCAGCGTAACCAGAACAGGAGGTGCACATCCTTGCATGATATCCAACATGTCCACCAAGTTTCGAAAAAAATTGATGACAACTGTGGGAGGAGAGGCGATGACAAGCAGTGATTGTCTATGTCTTTGTAAACTGTCGTAAAAGGGCAGTAACTCTAAAAATAACGAAACCAGCATAACCAGGATAAGAGGTGCACACCCTTGCATGATATCCAACATGTCCACCAAGTTTTGAAAAAAAATTATGAAAACTGTTGGAGGAGATGTGATAACAAGCACTAATTGTCTATGTCTTCGTATACTGTCAGAAAAGGGTAATAACTCTAAAAATAATAGAAACCAGAATAGGAGGTGCACATCATTGCATAACATTCAACATGTCCACCAAGTTTCGAAAAAAAAATGATAAAAACTGTGGGAGGAGATGCGATGGCAAGCACTGTCTATGTCTTTGTATACTGTCGGAAAAGGGCAATAACTCTGAAAACAAAGAAACTAGTGCAACCTGAATAGGAGGTGCACATCCTCGCATGATATCCAACACATCCACCAAGTTTCGAAAAAAAAAATTGATGAAAACCCTGGGAGGAGATGCGATGACAAGCACCAATTGTCTATGTCTTCGTATACTGTCGGAAAAGGGCAAAAACTCTAAAACTAACGAAACCAGCTTAACCAGAATAGGAGGTGCACATCCTTGCATGATACCCAACATGTCCACCAAGTTTCGAAAAAAATTGATAAAAACTGTGGGAGGAGATGCGATGACAAACACGAATTGTCTATGTCTTCGTATACTGTCGGAAAAGGGCAATAACTCTGAAAATAATTAAACCAGCGCAACCAGAATAGGAGGTGCACATCGCAAATTACTTCACCAATGTTCATATCCTTTAGTGAACACCATATGTCCCAGAGTTTCTGCCTCAGAGATCTGTAAATTAACGGAGGATTAGTTTGAATGCCCAAGGGTTATCATTCTGAAGCTGACGTATACTGTCAGAAAAGGGTAATAACTCTAAAAATAATGAAACCAGAATAGGAGGTGCACATCATTGCATAACATTCAACATGTCCACCAAGTTTCGAAAAAAAAAAATGATAAAAACTGTGGGAGGAGATGCGATGGCAAGCACTGTCTATGTCTTTGTATACTGTCGGAAAAGGGCAATAACTCTGAAAACAAAGAAACTAGTGCAACCTGAATAGGAGGTGCACATCCTCGCATTATATCCAACACATCCACCAAGTTTCGAAAAAAAAAATTGATGAAAACCCTGGGAGGAGATGCGATGACAAGCACCAATTGTCTATGTCTTCGTATACTGTCGGAAAAGGGCAAAAACTCTAAAACTAACGAAACCAGCTTAACCAGAATAGGAGGTGCACATCCTTGCATGATACCCAACATGTCCACCAAGTTTCGAAAAAAATTGATAAAAACTGTGGGAGGAGATGCGATGACAAACACGAATTGTCTATGCCTTCGTATACTGTCGGAAAAGGGCAATAACTCTGAAAATAATTAAACCAGCGCAACCAGAATAGGAGGTGCACATCGCAAATTACTTCACCAATGTTCATATCCTTTAGTGAACACCATATGTCCCAGAGTTTCTGCCTCAGAGATCTGTAAATTAACGGAGGATTAGTTTGAATGCCCAAGGGTTATCATTCTGAAGCTGACGTATTAGACGTTCCTTTCTCCAATTTAATTTGTATGGCGCAATTTGTTTTCACCAAAGAAATATACTGAAGGTTATATACAAATGATACATTATGGAACTCGTCTTCATAGTTATTCTAGTTCAGCAGGTATTCCCTGTGACATTGGGTTTCGGATTAGAATGTTTAATAATTAAACAAGATGCACCATTAGAAAGAATAAAGCAATAAGGTGATTGTTATATATCCAAAAAATAAGGAAAAAATGTCATGAATATTACTTGACAAGAATGTTCACAAATTCAACAGAAAAATCAAAAAGCACAATGACGTTTATGTAATAATTTTATTATATGTATACAAATATAGAATGCATAGCTTGAAGTCTTTACGCTTGGTTTTCAACAACGGATTGATAGTGTAGATTTTAATTCTATTCCACTCCCTAGACCCGCCACATTCAGAGAATAGTAAAGACAACTTGACTTGAATATAGGTATAATTAATATAAGTTGAAAGGTTTATGTCTTTTCAAGTATTGGTTTAATAGTATTTAAGGGCCTGCGTAATAGTTTTTTCGCGATAAAAATATGGGGACAATACGTAGGATTGAAAATGTTATAAGCAGAGTTTTAAAAACTTAACATGATAAATAATGGTTGTGTGTATTCAAGCATTTGACTGAGTGGTACGGCCCGGATAGCATATTTATGTAGACTTACCAACGGTCCGAGATGAGAACGGTAAGCAACAAACATACTTTTATATGTGGTTTTTATGTGCTTAAAGATTCCGATATTTTCTGAAAGCTTAGAGGGTATATAACTCCCAGAGTGTTGCAGTTTTAACGAAGATGGTTGGTTGCATTGCCCAACGATCGAGCAAACATCAATATAATGTAAATACGTTTCGGGTTTACTAGCTTTTCGTCTAATGAACATACAGCTGAATACGTGGAGTGGCTGTCTAAAATTATACTTATTTGGGTTAATTGTGTTCTTTTCCCAGGTAAGTATATACTTATTTGGGTCAATTGTGTTCTTTTCCCAGGTAAGTATATACTTATTTGGGTCAATTGTGTTCTTTTCCCAGGTAAGTATATATTTATTTGGGTCAATTGTGTTCTTTTCCCAGGTAAGTATATACTATTTTGTAAAAATAAATTGACTAAACGCAGGTAGCAGTGATATAGAACTTTCATTTTCAGTGAGTTTGATTTATACAGGTGAGACTTTAGTCAGTTTGTACACCCAGAATCCAACATGACGTTTTGAATTCGTTCAACAAAAGTCTGTTTTCGGTTAATGTAGGCCTATATTCTCGAAATAAATTAGTTCCAGAAATAGACTTTGGTTTGGTGTTTTTATTATGCAATAATATATGTACGAAAATGATCATTGATTTCAGTGAGAAGGATGGCAACAATTATACGTAAAGGAAGTTTGTGTATGCATTGTCAACAATACAGACCGTAGTAAATTGAATAAAAAAGTACATAGTTTTATTGTTTTATGAAAGTCCGTGATCGAGTTACGTGTGTCAGTTTTGAAGAAGTCAATGATGATATCTTCTATTATTAATTGACTGTGCAAGTTATTACCCGAATACGACCTTCGTGGCCGGGTAATATCAGCAGACGAATCAAATTCGTATAAGCCGTAGGGCTGTATTGGCCGAGTTCAAGTCATATTGGCCGAGTTCAAGTCATATTGGCCGAGTTCAAGTCATATTGGCCGAGTTCACGGAGTGCGGCGGAAAGATGCAATTAACATGTGACGTCTCAGAGTTTGACAGAAACAGACGGCAGTTAAAACTTATGTTGATATCAAAATGTCTACAATATAGCTCGTATTGACAGGATATTCGAGTTGGAAGAAAAAACTACTGTAAGTGAATCCGATTGCCGTTTTACGGCAGTGATGGAGGAAAACACTTCTCTTAGCCTACTTTTCCAGGAACAAAAACACAGAGAGCAAAACAAGGCCGGGCGTTAATTTGTTTAAGGCACCCAACAAACGAATAGAAATAACTTCCACAGTCTATTAATAAAAATATTATGAATCGAGTGTTTTCGTATTGCCTTGGTATTGGCCTTCGGGTGGTTGCATTGACCCTCGGCCTGCGGCCTCGGGCCAATACGGCCACCCTCAGGCCAATACCAAGGCAATACGAAAACACTCGATTAATAACATATAAAATAAGACGTTTATATTTTTCAGCATAGCACGTGTCTTAGATTTTACGCATTTGCTATTAAACTGAATCATTTCATTGTTTGACAACGTGACGTTGTACAAATCCTAACGAATATTTGGTCAATTGGAAATACAATATGACTTTGATAAATCTCAGAAATAAATATAGAAGCTTTATAGGTTTTTAAAAAGTTAACATGTAAAATACATCATAAATACTAATACAAAACCTGAACAAAACACGAAAACACACACTGAATACAATCGTGTCTCAGAGGGTAAGTTCTTTAAACATTTACCGCAAACATGAGTCTATGCCTAAATTAAAGTGGTATGGCAACATTTCTGAACGTTAATGCGTTCAGAAATTGTATTGGACAAACCGATTCGAACATGTGTTTTTAGTTCCATCTTCGCCACCACACCAGTTGCTGTAAGGGGCGTCTTTTCGTTTAGCCTTCACTAATGGCAGGGTGACTTGACTAATGGTACTGTGTCTTGACAAATGGTATTGTGACTTACAGAACATGATGGAAGTAATAAATCTCGTTAACTCAAATGCTAAAGTAATTTACTGATCTCTCAAGCAGAAACCCTTGAGAGTCGTAGTGTTCATTATATGGTATGGTCATTTAGACGGACCAATGACTTGAGCTGACCGTTCATTAACTCGCGCACTAAGGGTCTGTTGCCTACAAATAATATGTACTTTCACAATGTAGTAAAAACTGATGTATCTCACTGTGTAACGATCATTCGTAGACAAAGTACAACTTTACTTGCACATGTTGATGATACAGGTACTGTGTTTAGTAGTAATATACATCCTTAAGTTGATACCATCAGGTAACACTTTTCTGAATGCAGATTGTTGAATCCTTTTATATGGTATGTTGTTGGCCAGATTATGAGTTCTTTACTGATTGATTGATTGATTGTTTGGTGTTTTACGCCGCGCTCAAGATTATTTCACTTATATAGCGGCGTTGTCAGTTTTATTGTGGTAGGAAACCGGGATCTGTGCCCGGAGGAAACCCACGTCCTTCCGCTGGTAACTGGCAACCACCCCACATAGGTCGTTCGAACGAAAACCCAGTCAATTTTTTTTCCATTTTTTGAACTGAGTGGGATTCGAGCCCGCGACCCATTGGTGGAACGCTGTCCGGATTGAGCGTAAACGTAGTTTGCCATGGAGGCCCCTCTTTTCTGATAACGTGACAAAATACTGAAGACTAAAGTAGCTGACAACCAATGAGTTTTATTGACAAGTTTTAATTACTATTAGGACAAATAAACTTTTAAAAGCAATTATTGTGCAAGGTATGACAAAGAACAGAACCTTTTACAAAAATAAGGCCACCTGACTTCTTGTCAATCCAATAAATTCAAAAGTATGTTAAAAGTTCTCCACAAAAGCAATAAAAGAAGATAAAAAGACAAAAATAAACCTTAATAAACTGTAGACAACTGATCTAACTTTTCGATAACTCACCATAACTAACAACAAATACAGGACTAAAATCATACGGAGAATTCACTGACCGTATATATTTATGATCACTAAAACACACGGGTACAGGGAATTTCTTGTAAATTCTGTATAATTTGGACTTTACTATGCTGAGCCATAGCATCGGCTATGGGGTACTGCCCTTGAGAGGCCACTGCCCATTCGTCTAACCAGGCAGGTTCGGCAGGCAGACCCCCTACCACCCCATAGAAAATATTTTTGGTGTTTTTGCGACTTTACGTTGGCTTTAATTTTCTCAGAAACACACCTTTAACAGTCGCACAAGTGAAACTATAAGAAGGAAAAGTTTGCTAATTATGTTGATAACATACCCAAGGACGGATAAAGAATCAAACGAAAATAACGTTACTGCTGTCTGTTTTCCACTCCCCATCCCCCCCCCCCCGCCCCACTCCCCCATAACGTAAAGCCTGAAGAAATTTATAGGAGCGGACTTCAGGCTGCAAAATCTGCATAACTATGTGTGGCATGCAAACAAAAATCATATGTTTTTTAAGATCAGGAACAGTTATTTTAATAAAAATATCTATGTTGCAGCATTTGGGATAGCCTTTAAGACAAAACTTCATTATCCATCGTCCGTTGACAGCTTTGTGTGAACTTCTGTCTTCGGGGAATAGAAAAACAGCGCGTAACTACTTCATTTCCATTAGACGACTCAATAAAACAGTGAACTGTAATTAAGTAAAAAAGGTGTTCATTCTGGTACACTGCAAAGTTAAAATGCACTATAATCTATTTAATTTATTTTACATGCAATGGCCTAATGCGGAAAACTTCACAGAGAAAATGGTCATTAAAATCCCCACAAATCTGACACATAAAAGTGACGAGAGAAGAAAAGAGATTCTGTTGTTTCATTGGTCAGTGATATATGTTCCTACATTTGATGGAAACCTAGTCCATCATAAATTTGTGGCTATTTTTTTTGTAATTTATAAATTTAAAGTAAGTAAACAATTTCAGAGTAAAACAGTATAAATGATAAAAAAAAACTGAATATATTGATCGAACTGAATGTGTGTAAAGTTGGGGCCATTGGGTTGCTTAAATCAGGAGAAATTGAAAGAAAATCCGCGAACAATAGAGTTACATGTTTTCCAATATGGTCGGTCCTTCAACTCTGTTTGCCACCCATCATCAATATCTTTTAGCAACAAAGTTTGAAGAACTTCAACTAATAAATATAATGTTGAGAATATGATAAAAGGGTATTTTTAAATAAAAGGGATGGATTTGTTAATAGCTTTTTAACCACCAAAGATGTGCTAACACTCACTGTGCTCCCCTTCTTTGCGCAACCTTGGGCAATATTTGTAATTTTTTTTATAAATGTGTAAGTACTTTAAAGAGGCATGAGCTGCCAAGATTTACACTTTTTTCATAATTTCTGATCGTCACAATAGTACGAGGCTTTGAAGGCCATTGAAAAACTAAATGATTGGTGTTGGAATGAGGACAATCCATACAGTATGTGGCCTGCACGAACCGAAAAAGTGTTCGAAAAGTAAACAAAATTTTTATAAAAACTTCTATGAAATTGGTTGAAATCAAAGCAAAGTAAAGATTTAGTTTAACCTTTTGACAAGTGTGCACTTTCATTTCTTGTAAATTGTGTATAATTCCGACTTTGCTATGCTGAACCATAATAGCATCGGATAGCTTTGTTATACTGAAAGACAAATGGTATTATAGTTTTTTCACGACATCTTCCTGGGTCCAAGTTCAAACCCAAAGGATAAATAGTTTGTAATGTTTGAATCCAAAAACTTTCCCTTTCCAAACGTTTGTGCTTGGTATCTGCAGCGGAAGTGGTAAAAGGGATTTTCTCAATAGGCATGATTTCAAAATGGTCCTTGACCGAATGACCTAGAGTATTGAAATGTTGTGCCACGGGTACATCCGAATAATACATGAATTTCTGAGAAGAGTATAATTGCTGATTTGCTTTTTTTACCCCATTTAGATTGGGGACCTTTTTTCATTTTACATTAAATATATACTGCTTGACTGTTAATAATCTAACATTGACCGCAACGGACAGCCAAGCAAAATTAGTTTATCTTCAAGCACAAAAGATAAGTTAACATGCTTAAACCACTTTGAACTATCTTGCCATAGTCTTTTAATGATAGTACATTTCGAAAAAATATGTTCTATATTTTCGATTTCGTTTCCGCAAAAATCACACAAAGGAGAACCTTTGACATTAATCTTATATAAAACATCATTTGTACCCAATATTCGATTTAATATTCTAAATTGTAGCTAGCGCAGATAGGTGTTAAGTGATATTTCAAAAGGAAGAGAACAAATCTCTTTCCAATCAAAATCCTCAAATAAACCAAACCTTTGTGTCCATTTTTGAAGACCAATTATAAAAAACAACTCTGCAGCATAAATTGAAATTATCTTAACATTTATAACGGTTATTATTTGAGTACTGGGTATACATGTAGTTTACATACAGTACCGCACTATTGTAAGAACAGAGTTCTTATCCACTCAGTAAAGGTCATTATTTATTGATATGAATTTTCTGGAAGCCTAATGGCGCCTCTCGAAAACTTAAAGGATATCAAAGGAATCTGGTTTGAAGACCTCGCATATCATTTTCTGTGCAGAATACGTCCACACGGCCATGCCGATTCCTCAATGTATCTTGATGACGTCATTTAGTCACGGGTCTATTGCAGACAGGTTATTTTGTCTCCAGGCAACATCAATTGGTACACACACGTACCTTTTTCTTTGCACACATTGGTTTAGGCTTCAAGCACGCCAGCCAAACTCTCTCCCATTTGATCCCATATCGCTTACATTTACCAGCGCAGTAGTTTACATCTGACCTTATAGAATAAAATAATCTAGATGTACATCAGCCAAATGACAACCATTTTGATACTTTCTATTTTTCTTGCTGAAATATCAACGTAAATCATGTTTAACCTGATCTACAGAGCTAATCTATTAAATAACCCAGCAGACAGCGATGTCGCAGCGGGTCGATTTACTTTGACACAAGGCCTAGAACGCATGTGCATGTTGTGCTGTCTAAATTAAAATTCCACCATCCGTTCCAATAAAAATGGCGTATACAATGTAAGAGTTTGTGCCGACTGCCAGTCGTCTTGCCAAGCAAATTACCAGAAGAAAAAACACGGATTTAATCCCTGGTTCTTAGCGACTGGATTTCGAACCAAGGACACTTCGACTTAGCTGGCGTTAGTTTTACCCCGAAGAAAAGTCTCTGAGAATCGAACATATATTCCCTACCGTTTGTACTCTAGATGAACACAAATCTCGGCTAGCATTATAGTTGCATCTCCTGTTAATGTACTTAAACGAATTGTAAACCGCTCTTTTCCAGAAAAGTGGCTTAGATACGCAAGGCAAGTTTCATACTGACGGAACCATTTATCCACATCTCCCGAAAGCTCAGAAAACATAGTTGCCATATATATTTTTTCGTAAATTTTCGGTGGAATTCTCGTATTTGACGTCATGCATGACATTAGATAAATGAACAGAATAAACTAACTGCCAGTCAATGAGAGCTAACCCTGGTATCAGTCCTGTAAATATAGGCCTACATTTGGGTAGTTGTATAAGTAACAAAAGGCTCAAAAATGTTGTCATACATACGACCTTTATGAATTTTGGCCGTTATTAGAACAAATTGTCGCTTCGTCCCAATCTAAACAGAGAAGTTAATCTTCGCATGTAAAGCGAAGGGAGGTAAGCATGTGGGCACGATTGCGCTGCGTACTGAATACTGGCTTTACGGATATTATTTATTTCAAGGTCAATCCTTTAGCTATTCAAGGTACTTCAAGAGATTCTCTTGGCAATTGACTTTTGACTGCTCATGCCACTTTAAAAACTTAAGACCCTTTTCTGTATTTTTCCTTGTTAAAAGTTTTTTGTTTTTTTTCTTCAATTTTTCCAAAATTCTAAAGTGTTCCTTTCATTTGGATTTTTAATTTGAAAATGTCAAGAAAAGTTCGGGTTTCACTTCTAGGTATGCCTTTACACCACCATGTAGACATTTTAAGCATACATGTAACTGGCCGTATTTTATGTGTCACATGTTAAATTTGAGAGATTACATTGATAGTAAACTCATATAAATTCGCTTTCTTCACAAATATCACAAAGGCTGCGGCGGCGAGTGGACCTCAAAACAAGACAAGTTAAGTTTTTTCCAGGCATATAGTAAGTAAGCATTCCATTTTGCTTTTAAATGCATTACTCTATGTTTGTAATAGAAATCAAAATGTGTACGTAAAATTTGCTGGTCTTGCTTCTTAATCTTCGTTAAACAAGATTTTGTCTAGTAACATTTGAAATAAGTGAAAACAACCGATGTTAGCTTTCCGCCATAGACGATCATTTATATGTACCGCTGCAGGGTTTCCTATGAAAAATTAGACACGAGGTGCTCTTGCGCGAGGCATATGATTTAGCTGGTATCCGGGGCCTGGTAAGAAGAAATATATGACGGCCTGATGGTCTGTGTGCTGCTGCGGAAAGGGTCTGTAATAATAGCGGTATCTTTCACCACAGACCATTTACTCAGCAATGCACAGCTCACCAGGATGATATTTATTTCTACTCTAATACTTAAAGGGGCATGAGCTGCCAAAATGTTGATATTTTGACGTTAAACAGAATGTTGAAATTATTGGCTATTTTTATCAAGACGCATAATTCAGAAGCTTTTTAGTCTCAAAAATTGTACGATAAAGTATTGCTTTGAACTAACTTTGTCTTAGAATTAATGAATGGTCGTCCCGGTTATTTAAATTTTGTTTACTTTTCGAACAGGTTTTCGGTTCGTACAGGCCACATACTGTATGGATTTTCCTCATTCCAACGCCAATCATTTAGTTTGTCGATGGCCCCCAAAGCCTCTTACTGTCGTGACGATCAGGAATTATGAAAAAAGTGTGAATTTTGGCAGCTCATGCCACTTTAAGATATACACATGTTATGAGTTTCAGGGCAACAAATGTTAAGGTTTAATACTTTTGACTAGAAAACAAGCCATTCCAACCTTCCCAGTCAGTTTGTGCAACTCGTCTCCAAATAATCACAACCAATCAAACCAGTTCTAGAATAATCCATCTGAGAGATCATATATAAGTGTAATCAATGCTACATTTAAATCTGTGACGTTATAATTTCTGACCGCTATGATGTCACTGATTCACAAGATGTCTTGATGGTTTGTCCGTTTTTTTGGCTTTTGAAAGAATGTATAGAGGAAAGGCTTTTATCCATTCAATCGGCTCCGTCACCCTTGAAATTGGTTTTTGGGCTCTATTTGGACTCTATTTGGTGTAACCATTTGGTGAATTCGAGTGAACGGTCCCGTTATAAAACGATTATACGTTCACAATGAACGTTATTCAACTGGTAGACGGCCTTAAAAGTAAATAAACACTAAAAACCACCGTTTTCGTTTAAAATGATTGCCTTTTTTTGCCTAAGGTGAGTGAATGATATGCATTTCAAGGGAGTCTGTTCTGTTCAAACCTCCGTTTTCTGTTTTCCCAACAATTATCTCCCTTTGAACGCTCCGATCACGCTTGGCTCAAATCGAATATAATCATATTTTAAATGATATTTTAAATGTTTATTCCTACGTATCTGGAACAGTAGAGCTTCCGAGGGGCCTGAAATAAAAATGCATAAATAAAAAAAAATTGTTTTATGCGCCTAACCTTTTATTTGCTTTATCTTACTGTTATATATTTTACAAATTATATGAAGTTTTTATATCAAAATAAGTTACTTTCGGTGGAATTTAATTGAATTAGCTCATTCATTTCACCAAAAACAGTAAACATAGCACAAGACAGGACATGGGAATAAAACCCCAAAAGACAGGTACCCTCTCAAACAAAATCCACAACAAAGTGATAAAATGGTGATAATAATCTACCGGAAGAACCTGGTTCATGGCACTTTGCTGGTAAAGCTGTCGATAATTTCCAATGATACAGAAGAAATCTTAAATTAAAAAATTTACGCTACGCAATGCAGTTGTTGAATGGAATATTTTCAGTCCATGATCGTAAATATCATTATCTTTTTGATTTTATATAGAGGTTATCTAACGAGAGCCAGTGTGTCACGATGAATATCACTCACGATGAATATCACACGAGCCTCTGGCGAGTGACTTTGGAAATTATTAAACGAGAGTGATATTCATTGTAACTCACTGGTTCGAGTTGAATAATCTTTTTCTCATACTACACAAAATATACAGCGTTTTATAAAAAAAAAACACGACTCTACTTAAGAAAATGTTTGGCGACGTCGCTCTATATTAAGAATGGCTGTCTGAAGAAAGACTCGATAAGGCATTGTGACGTCAGAAATGACGTCACCAACGGTAGCATCACAGTCCCTTCTATGTTGGGTTTATGCTGGACGCCTTATTATGACGTCATAATGACTGATGGCGCAATTCATTTGTGACGTAAATTTTTACAGTTCTCTCGTGATGTCATAGCGTCACTTGGGCGATAATTGCACACGTTGATTATGCAAAAAATAACACACTGTCTGAGAGTTGAATTATCGGGGGTGTAGTGTGAGAAATTATTGTAATGTCATATTTATTGAAATGGTATCTTTGCTATCAAGCGTTTTGTAAAACGACGTTATTAGTATCATATTCCAAAGGACCCGTAACATAACTCGGGGTTTTTTTCTCAATTTTTGTTGGATGTTAAAAACGAAATATTTGTGTAAATAGCTATCCAAGAGAAGACAGTCACCTTAAATCAATTCGGCCCCCTGTAGAAATGTAGCCAAACGCAGAGAACATGCTCCGTTAAGTTTCCACTTTGAAATAAGAAAATCGATGATGAACACCCTCTGATCTTTTAACTACACATTTGTCTACAATTGAGTCATCAGGGCTCGTTTAATTCGCGATGTACCGACTTAATTCACGCCATCAAGCAATCGTAGTTAATCAATAGGCCTTTGATGGTCAAACGACGTGTAATGGGTCTACATCTTCCCTTCGCTAAAACATGGATAGTTTCTTTAAAGTGGCATGAGCTGCCAAAATTCACACTTTTTTCATAATGTCTAATCGTCACGACAGTAAAAGGCTTTGAAGGCCATAGAAAAACCGTGGCAAATGCAAGCTTTGGAATGGGGAAAATCCATACAGTATGTGGCCTATACGAACCGGAATAGTGTTCGAAAAGTAAACAAAATTTAAATAACCGGAACGACCATTCATTCATTCTAAGCCAAAGTTAGTTAAAAACAATACATTATCGTATATTCTTGTGACTTAAAGCACTAAAAAGCTTCTGAATTTTACGTCTTGAGAAAAATAGCCGATAATTTCAATATATTAACATCAATATATCAACATTTTGGCAGCTCATGTCACTTTGAAGGGACTCATCGTCTATTATTGTTAGAACTTGTTCTTAATACTTCTGCTACTTAGAAAATTGAGAGTGATTTGATTTCGGCTGAAAGATAATATGCCGATTTTCGGGGGGGGGGGGGGTATATTGTAACGGAAAATTCCTGATACATTTGTATACGCTCCCAAAAAAGAAAAGCAACATCCAATTTTCTTTTTTGCAAACGTGAATGTGCGTGATTGACACATGACAACAGGATCATGTTATAATGTAAAATCCGATAATTGAATTTAAGCCCCTGATAGTGACTGTTGATCACACGTTACACGAGGAAGGCGTAGGGAAAAACGTAGGGCAGTTGCACGTGCGGATCACGTCTTATCTTTATGCGGGTTTAATTGAAATCAGTCGTTAAATTGTTTCACGAAGTTGCTACAATATGCCAAGACTAGACTCAGCTACCCGGAACGTCGTCATTGGTCGTCTCCTGGCCGGCGAATCACAGAATGCAGTCGCAAGACTTTATAATCTTCACCGGAGCACGATTTCCAGACTGTTGCAAAGGCACCAGCAAAACCGGACCAAAACAGCAACAGAAACAGCATCAATTATCCCAGGTCTCGGTCGAATATCGGCACAGACAGTCAGAAACCGTCTCCGTCAAAACAGCTTACGTTTGGCGTCCTTACTTTGGCGTAGTTCTGAGACGCCAGCGTCGACTTGCAAAGGTCCGATCGTGCAACAGGTTAAAGGACTGGAATCTGCGAAACTGGAGGCGAGTCCGGTTCAGCGATGAATCAAGATTCCAACTGCAGAGGAGAGATGGTCGTACACGAGTTTACAGACGCCGAAATGAAAGGTTCGCAAGGAACTGCGTCCTTGAGGTCGACAATTTCGGAGGAGGAAGTGTGATGGTGTGGGGTGCCATATCCTGTGCCCGAAAAACTCAACTGGTGCACATTCCCGGCAACCTTAACGCCGTTCGATACACAGATGACGTTTTGACACCACATATGCTGCCCGTTATGGACCTTTGTAGGGAAATTTGAATGAACTTTAAAGTCTGAACAACCAGTCTGCCAAATTTCAGTGTAATGTGATGCTTATTTCTGTATTCAAAATCATGTTGAAAATTCATATTTTGAAGAACAAAAATTGGATGTTCTTGTTTGGGAGAGTATATCTTCCTATATTTGATGGACACCTACTCGATCATAAGTTTGTGGCTATTTTTTTGTTGTAATTTATAAATTTACACTAAGTAAACAATTTCGTCTTTCATTCGAAAAAATATACACTTTTTAAACCAAAACTCATAGGACAATTTGTAGTATATTCTACATGATAGTGTATATTTATGAGCTTCCGAGAGTTGCTACTTCCATCATCAGGTCGATGACACTTTACTTACCACAGTCTCTGTACAAGCAAGATTGTTATTAGTCCAAGACAGATCGTTACTTTGGGCGAAACTCACAATCAATCGAATTACAGGAATATAGGTCTCATTCGTGACGATATACCGTTAGTCCACGAACACGAGACCTAATCACCTGTTAAATATTGTATGAACGGTTGAGTTAATAACACTGGGCAAATGATACCAGTTAATGAATGGTCAAATTAAGCAACTGATCCGTCTTATAATGTCCATATCCTATAATAAAGGGTCACTGCTTCAGAGATCTGTAAATTACTTCAGCAATGTCCGTACCATATAGAGAACACCATATGTCTCAAGGGTTACTGGTTGAGAGATCAGTAATTTACTTCAACGATGGTGTAATGACATTTACTCCTAGCACCTAGGGATTGTTTCTCTAAACAGCTACACGTAGTCCAACGAAAGGCTGAACTGTCATCGGAAAACATACCTTCAACCTAACGGTCAAAGCTGACTATCCAGGTGCGCGTATATGCGAGGGTGCGTATGTTTTTTGGACGTGTTCATACATCCATATATGTTTATGTGTAAGAGACGTCTAGTTGATTTCAAAAAGGTTTTTATTATTCCAAAAGCAGGTCCTGCAACAATAATAAAATACAATTGAACGAGGATCCCGTGAACGTGACCTCTACCAAAATGAACGACGACAACAATAGTGACGTCATTCAGAGCTAGCATGTTCATTTGAGCTATTCACGGTACCCGTCAATTACTATGACTACAATGTTATATCAAGTTCGAAATCATAATTCACTAGAAAAATACCAAAATAAAGATAAACTCGCGCCACACCAATTAATATATTAACAGACATGTTGCACATTTTTAAACAATTGTTCTTTAGGAGATTCCCCATATACTCCCCTACAAAAAAAGTGTGGCAAGAGTTGCATTTAGAGTTCAGAAAACAACTGATTAATGAGCGATTTTCAAGCACTGAGGAACTGAGTACATTATATTCGGAAAAGACACTATATTCGGAAAGGGCAACAAAGTCACAGGTTGGGGCTGCTCATGTTGAGCATTCAAAGAATTCACAGATGGATGAAGACGTTGAACTTCAGGTCTCCCTAATTCGGGATAAGTTAACACACTCGGGGGTCTTCTTGCTCTTGCAGGCAGGCGTCTAAGGGATTCCTGACACGACGAGTCGTCATCGGAAGCTTCAGATTCTGAGGCATCATTTATAGATTGGGGATCATCTGGGATAGGCACAGGTTCATGGTCATCGTAGGGGTCATTTGAAGCGATGCCAGCATCGCTTTTTTGGGTTGAAGGGCACTGCATTGGGGTTCAATGCAGGTAAGACATACGAACAATCTTCATCTGAAGAGGACTCTCTGTCAACTTCTCGTTCACGTCTAAAGGTTCGACGTTTGGAGACATTGCTATGACTTCTTGGCAAATCCATGGGGAGAGAATCACAAGGCATAAGCAGGTTCCTATGAAGTACTCTAGTTTTTCCTCTTCCACCTTCTGGTTGAACTTCAAAAACGGGATTATCACCCATTTGCTTGATAACAACGTGGATAATGTCCTCCCAATGTGGCCTCAGCTTGCCTGGGCCACCCCTGGGAGTCAGGTTCCGTACTAAAACTCTATCACCAGGATGAAGATTGGTAGAGTATAGCTTTGTTTTACTGTGGTATCTTTTGTTGTACGACTGTGTCTTGGCACTTTCTTTTCTTGCCTTTTCATATGCTTGTTGCATTCCTTTCTGCCAATTATCCGCCCAGTCATTGTGAGATTGGTAAGAAGTGGCGGGGTCCAGATTAAAAATTGAATCAATGGGGAGTCGAGGGGAGCGACCAAACAGTAAAAAGAATGGAGTAAAGCCCGTTGAGTCATGCTTCGTACAATTGTAAGCAAAAATAACCTTGTTAAGTTGTTCTTTCCAATTTGACTTGTCGCTTTCAGGGAGTGTCCTCAGCATGGATAATAACGTTCGGTTCATCCTTTCTACTTGACCATTTCCCTGAGGGTGATAAGGGGTGGTCCGTGAGTCCTTTACACCAGATAAGCGTGTAAGTTCTCCAAAAAGCTGATTCTGGAATTCTCCACCTTGATCATGGTGCAAACGGGTAGGGAAGCCAAATTTAAGGACAAAATCATTAAAGAGTTTCTTTGCGACAGTTTTCCCAGATTTATTTGTTGTGGCATAAGCTTGGGCATACCTTGTAAAATGGTTGACGGTGACAAGTATATATTCAAAACCCCCTTTACTCTTTTCAAGATGGAGGAAGTCGATGGAGACAAGCTCAAATGGGTACGTGGAAACGATAGCATTAAGAGGTGCGACAGCTTGTCTGTTGGGACGTTTCTGTTTAAGACAAGAACATGTGTGAGATATATGGCTTTCGATGTCAGATTGCATTAACGGCCAATATAACCTATTACGGGCTAAATCCAAAACACGCTCTGCTCCCAAGTGGCCCATGTTAACATGCAATTCTCTATACACAATGTCACGGTATTTCAATGGCAAAACAAACTGAGTTCGAGTGGAAGTTTTTCGGTACAACAACCCATTGACTCCAACGACTAAATTCTTGCGTTGTCGGAAAAGAGACTTTTCCACAGGACTCAGCGTCTTTAACATTGTCTTTGAAGGCTTAGTGCCCTTGAGAATGAAAGGAAGGATTTTCTTAATCACAGCATCGTCTTCTTGTGAAGCTTTCATCTCATCGATGGACAACCCTTCGGTTTCACAAGAGTAGGGAAGACCAAACTGAAGTAAGTCTAAATGGACAGGACAGGTAATCATAAAATTGTTATCACTTTTTACTTCACCTGATGCGATGAAAGCATTAACAACATCTAATGAACATTCTTCAACATATTCTGTGACATTAAGAGGCATGCGGGATAATGTGTCAGCGACCTGGTTTTTCCGGCCAGATCGGTATTTGATGGAGAAACGGTAGTCAGAGAGTTCTGCAACCCATCGATGACCAGTAGCATTTAGACGGGCAGACGTCAAAATATATGTCAAAGGATTATTGTCTGTGTAGACAGTGAAAGAAGGGGCATAATAGAGATAATCTCTAAATTTATCAGTTATTGCCCACTTCAACGCCAGAAACTCTAATTTCCCTGAATGAAGATGGTAATTCTTTTCAGCGAGACTAAGCGTTCTGGAACCAAAACCAATGACTCTTAATTTGTCATCTTGGTATTGGTACAACACTGCGCCTAATCCTTCATTTGAAGCGTCGGTACAAAGCAAGTAAGGTTTATCATACTGAGGAAATGCCATCACAGGTGGCTGGGTTAGACAATCAAGCAAAGTCTCTAACCGTTGTTGCCACTCATTGGACCACTCAATTTTAAAATTTGAAGGTAACTGTCCACTCTTTTTCACCTTTCTCTTAGATTTTCTTAATTTATCAGTTTCTAGTTTTGGTGATTTGAGCAAGTCATATAGGGGTTTTGCAATTTGGGAAAAGTTAGATATATATCGGCGATAGTGTCCAACTAGCCCGAGGAGCTTCCGTAGTTCACCAATATTGTTCGGCTGTTTATCTTTAAGAGTTAATACAGCTTCTGTATCAGCCTGGTCCATTTTATAACCATCAGCGGAAATCACCATTCCGAGGTACCTCACTTGGGGTTTAAAGAATTCACACTTGTCGGGTCGTAACTTAATACCATACGACTTAAGACGCTGTAGCACTTTACGAACGTTGTCGACTTCATCTTCAAAATTCTTCCCGTAAACGAGAATATCGTCAAAATAGGGAAGGCATATGTCATCTCTGAGACCGACAAGGCACTCCTCCATACAACGTTGGAAAGAAGCGGGGGCATTGGTTAGTCCAAAAGGTATCCGATCCCATTCGAATAATCCCCATGGTGTTACAAAGGCAGTGAGGGGTTTACTAGCTTTGCTCATGAATCCTTGGTGATAGGCCTTTCCTTGATCAAGCAAGGTGAACCATTTGTTACCCTGCAGACAATTAATATAGTCCTGTATCCTGGGAATTGGATAACGATCGGGAATGGTTTTTCTATTCAGTTCCCGATAGTCAACACAAAGACGCAAGCCACCACATTTTTTTCTGACACAAACGATTGGCGAAGCGTACGATGAGTGTGATTTAGAAATCCAGCCCTTAGAAAGTAAGTCTTGAAGGTATGTCTTTACTTCGTCATATAAAGGACGTGGAACAGATGAGTATGCTTTGTGTACAGGTTTATCATCAGTTAATTTTATGTCCATTTGTAAAGAGGGTATACACCCAAGATCTGCCTCACTTTTAGAAAAGACAGACGATTCTTCAAACAACATTTGCTTGACAATGTCTTGCTGTGCTGGGTCCAGATGGTGGAGATCAATGGGCGGCAGCCATTCGTCATCAACATCACTTGCATCAATGGAATTGATCGAAAATGATTGGTTATGATGTGAATCAGAGTTAATTGGTATAACACTTTTAATGAGACAAAGTCGACCGAGAGTTGTCTCTCCTGGCATCACAATCTCGTCGTCACTAGAGTTATATATTGGTATGCTAACAGAATTGGATCCAGGTGGTAACCATATTAGCGTATTACTGAGTTGGATACAGTCCCTTGGCAGGAAATTAACGGTGTCATTCGGTTCGAATAATACAGGTAAAGTTTTTGTTATATCACTAGGTTGAATAGGGCATTTCACAACCGTCGTCTTCCCCCCTGGGAGTCTTTCTTCTTGAGGGCCAATTGAAACGTGACACAAGTCTTCATGGTTTCCTGTTTGCATTAGATTTACCACTCTTTCAATAGTCTCACCAGTGTTGCCCAAGAATGCCCGTTTTAACTCTGTGAAAAAAGAGTTATCTTCGCATGTTTGTAGACACAGTTCAGAAATGACATTGAACCCGATAACAGGTTGTTCCAGACATTGTTCAGTGACTAGCATGGGGATTTTTATCACTCTCTTGTGAGCATTGCCAATTTGAAAGTTTATTTCCACCCACCCAATGTAAGGAATCACGTTGCCACTTGCAGACTTCAAGGAGAGATTCCCTGGTACCAGTTCAGAAATTGGTCGTATGTCTTTTCCCGGCAAATGATAATCAATCCAATAATTGTTTATTAGGCTAACCTGAGCTCCTGTATCCCAGAGTACATTGGTCAAGGTTTTATCCAGATAACAGGCGACATGACACTTTTCCCCAACGAGCTTAGCAACTTTTACTGGTACACCAGCACTATGACAATCAACAAAAAACACTTGGGACTCGTTTACCACAGGTTTAGGGGCTACTGCTGGTCCCGTCTCATCGCAGCCCCATTCTCGTTTTCCGACTGGGTTCCCAAACCTCTCCTACTTGGACACTGCTGTCTTCTATGGCCTACTCCGCCACAGCCCCAACAATGGTTACATCTTGTATTGCCCGATTGCCTACAGTTGTAACAGGCAGATTGTCGAAACTGATATCTTTGACCATCAGCACGGTTGGGTCTTTCACCATCAGCACGGTTGGGGCGCTGTAGGGTCTCTTTAATGCTCAATATTTCTGTTTTCAGTTCATGGAGGGAAGCTATCTCTGTCTTTATAGCCTTGATTTCATCAGTGAATTCTTGTAAGTGGATTTTTTGTGTCATCTGAGATTTAGCTTCATTCAGTTGTCCAGGGCTATTTTCTTCTTTTATTACATGAACGTTTCCGGTGAATTTGTTTTGTTTTATTTTCTCAGTTCGTTCTGTTTCCTGGCGGGCTGCATTTGTGAGACGTTCAAGAAGAACTTCATCTTGGACATGGTGGTTTTCGAGTTCAGCTTTTATCTCTGAGCGAACAAAGTCACTTCTGAGCCCTGTTTTGAGAGCATGGAGGGTCATTTTCCTAATCTGATCTTTATTATATTCAATTTCTGAGTCCAATTCTTTAGAAGAGAACAAAATTTTCTGCTTCAAGGTCAAGAATTCTAATCAAAAATTCTGAAGACCCTTCTCGAGAATCTTGCACTGTCGTGGTTAATTGTTGACAAAGTTCTGTTGGTGATTTCTCGTGGAAATGGGATCTGAGAATACGCCTTAACTTGGCAAGGGACAAATTATCTCTGCCTTCCAAGTAACTACGTAAGCTAAGGCTTGGCTGAATGGCTTTGACTACGGCCTCAACAATGTCTGTTTCCCTGTACCCACGACGTAAACCGTTTTCGACTTGATGGATTAGACTAGAAAATGAGAGTTTATCCTTTTGGGTAATTAGTCCGATTTGTCCAATGATCTTGAAGTCTTTAATATGAGTGTTTAGTGCAGTCGAGCTGAGAGTACTTGAAGTGGAATTAATAACGTTTGTTTCACTAGCTGTTTCACTTTCTGTGTTATGGGTTGATAAAGTTATTATATAGTCTTTAACGTATTTCAGGGACGATATTTCAAAATCTTGTGCTTCACAAACATCAGAGATGAGCTTTAAAATTTGTAAATGGCTTTGCTCTGTCACATCAGGTATGGAGAGGAATGTGGCAACCTTAAAGAGATCATCCTTCTTCAATGCGACCAAAGTTCGACGAATTTCTAGCTGGAGAGATTCTTGAGCAGCCGCCATCTTCGAAGTCTCGTCTCTTCCAGGGTTCGAGAGGTTTTGTGTTTAGAGAGCCCCACGTTGGGCGCCAAATGTAAGAGATGTCTAGTTGATTTCAAAAAGGTTTTTATTATTCCAAAAGCAGGTCCTGCAACAATAATAAAATACAATTGAACGGGGATCCCGTGAACGTGACCTCTACCAAAATGAACGACGACAACAATAGTGACGTCATTCAGAGCTAGCATGTTCATTTGAGCTATTCACGGTACCCGTCAATTACTATGACTACAATGTTATATCAAGTTCGAAATCATAATTCACTAGAAAAATACCAAAATAAAGATAAACTCGCGCCACACCAATTAATATATTAACAGACATGTTGCACATTTTTAAACAATTGTTCTTTAGGAGATTCCCCATATATGAACACTAAAACACACGGGCACAGGGGAAATCTTCTTGTCTAAAATAACCATGGAGACAAGTTTCTAATTGTGTTAAAAAGAGGTATATCATTTAGACCTTTATACCCCATCATAAATTGTTGTAATAAAGTAAACCTATGATATTTCATTAGGTTGACGACTGACAGGAGCTTGGTCTTAGTCAGTAGAATTTTGTGGAACACTTTGTATTACATTGACAATGCTTACGTATCGTAAGCTATGGTAAGAATATCGTCAGACTATATATTATAGGGTCATGGGAAAAGACAGTGAAAATTTGCCCCCCCCCCCCACCCCCACCCCTTGCCCAGAAAAACCTAGGTAGAAGGCAGACAGGGGAGTTTAGCCCTGACCAGTAAGTCTTTCAAACTTTTGTTCTTCTTATAAGCAATGACTGGCCTTTGGGTCAGAGGTCGAGCAAGTTTACTTTGAAGTAGTTTGTATTCTTCTACTATTATCTTGGCCATAGCGATGCTAGCTTTGTTATACTGAAAGACAAATGGTATTATAGTTTTTTCACGACATCTTCCTGGGTCCAAGTTCAAACCCAAAGGATAAATAGTTTGTAATGTTTGAATCCAAAAACTTTCCCTTTCCAAACGTTTGTGCTTGGTATCTGCAGCGGAAGTGAGAAAAGGGATTTTCTCAATAAGCATGATTTCAAAATGGTCCTTGACCGAATGACCTAGTGTATTGAAATGTTGTGCCACGGGTACATCATGTTTAAGTCTTATACTAGATAAATGGTTGGCTGATCTTTGTCGTAGAGAATTCTGAGTTATGTATGCGCATGTTTCCATCCGTTTTTCCTCTTCCGTCATGTTGCCATAGCATATAAATCCTACATTGACCTTAATCCACATGAAGGCCGTGTTGCTATTGGACGGAGGTTCACATCTTAATCTTCATCGGGCTACACGGGAAGGTGTTTAATCCCAGCTTTCAGTCCTCATAACAACTCTGATAGCATATAAATATAATGTTGAGAATATGATAAAAGTGTATTTTTAAATAAAAGGGATGGATTTGTTAATAACTTTTAACCGCCAAAGATGTGCTTACACTCACCGTGCTCCCCTTCTTTGCGCACCCTTGGGCAATATTTGTAATTTTTTTATACATGTGTAAGTACTTTAAAGTGGTATGAGCTGCCAAAATTTACACTTTTTTCATAATTTCTGATCGTCACAATAGTAAGAGGCTTTGAAGGCCAAATGATTGGTGTTGGAATGAGGAAAATCCATACAGTATGTGGCCTGCACGACCCGAAAACGTGTTCGATAAGTAAACAAAATTTAAATAACCGGGACGACCATTCATTCATTTTAAGCCAAAGTTAGTTCAGAACAATACTTAATCGTACATTTTCGTGACTAGAAGCACTAAAAAACTTCTGATTTATACGCCTTGAGAAAAATAGGCAATAATTTCAACATTCTATTTTAACGTCAAAATATCCACATTTTGGCAGCTCATGCCACTTTAAGTACAGTTTAAGACTGGCCAAAAAGAAAATTTCGGGCGCAGCACATACTTAATCCAATGACACATTTACCACTATATTATAACGGAAAATTCCTGGTACATTTGTTTTTTTTTCTGACGCTTTGACGTCACAGAAGTAACACTGTCGTCGAACAAATGATTATAGCGATACAAGTGCATATAACATCACAATTTATAACATAATGAAACTGCAATATCACATACGGGCATTGAAAGAAGGCATAGCAGACGATACCAATACCCTCGCATCCCCATGTCGTATAAGTAATGTCGCCAGGGTATATAAGGATCCCCCCTACATATTTACGGATAAGAATAGCAGCATGTAGAGCGATGACGTCAAGATTCTGGCGAATTTCTATGAATAGTAACAGTGACCTAGTTTTTGACCACAGGAAGTTGAAACACGAACTTATACAAGGGGTGATGGTTAGGAATATATGTATAAAGTTTCGTGACAATCGGATAAGAATTGCAGCCTGCAGAGCGATGACGCCGTTTGGGATACGTACATCCGTACATACGTACGGGCAGATCCCTATATACCCTCACGACTTTTGTCGCGAGGGTATAAAAATAAATATAAAGCTTCTTCCTTTTGAATCACAAAAGCCGATCGGGACTCCGTGAACTCCGACGATCAAATTAGTAAAACCGTCAATGAGATTGGTTTAAATCAAAGCAAAGTAAAGATTTATCATTGTGAAGGTTTAACCTTTTTGTTCTTTCATTTCTTGTAAATTGTGTATAATTTGGAGTTTGCTATGCTGGGCCATAGCATCGGCTATGGCGTACTGCCCTTGAGAGCCACTGCCCATTAGACTAACCAGGCAGGTTCGGCAGGCAGACCCCCTAACAGCCCATAGAAAACAGTTTTGGGGTTTTTGCGACTTTCCGTTAGCTTAAATTTCCTCAAATCACTTAAAGGCACACTTGCCGCGAAAATCCAGAAGACTGTTTACATTTAAAACAGTGGACGGTTTACTGTATTTTCCCCAGACAGAAGGTAGGAACTTTCTATTTTTACCCAAAACTTTTTAACCGCCAAAGATGTACTTACACTCACCGTGCTCCCCTTCTTTGCGCAACCTTGGGCAATATTTGTAATTTTTTTTATAAATGTGTAAGTACTTTAAAGAGGCATGAGCTGCCAAAATTTACACTTTTTTCATAATTTCTGATCGTCACAATAGTAAGAGGCTTTGAAGGCCAAATGATTGGCGTTGGAATGAGGAAAATCCATACAGTATGTAGCTTATACACTGTAACCGTTTACCGTCAATTCTACAGTAGAATATTTTAAAATTAACGGTAAATTGCCGTTTTATACTTCAGTGGAAGCTTTACGGTCGTGTACCGTAAAATAATTTTGAGACAGAGTTGTCGTTTCCAAGCTAACGAGATCTGATCCCCTCGGTTGTTTCCGTGAAGGATTCGTCCAAAATACGTCATTGCGGATCAAAGGGTGCGAAAAAAACGGAAGTGAGCATGCGCACACCGAAGCGCTAGTAAGGCATGGAAATGTGGCCACCATCACTTCATATTTGTAGTTAGTGTAGTGGTTAAAGGCTACGGTTATGGCTAGTGCGCATATAGTTCTGCGCAGCTCCTGTATGGGAGGTAAGAGGTTCGAATCCCGCCGTAGGCGATTTAATATAAGAAAAATTTGTCATTATAGGCTAAGATAGTTAATTTAACTTAGCTGTATTTGAAAGCGTAGATTGAGATACCTGCCCTAAGGGAGAATTTTCATCAGCTTTTTTTCAAATTTTTTCAAATAAATATATGTTTGTCAACTTGCAGAAGTAGTCAGTTTTACTATTTCGTTGGGAGTACATAACATTTGAAAATCTACATTAACAGATCCATGCTGGGGTTCACGATTTAAAGTCCTGTATTTCTTAGCCTGCTGATTTCATAATGTTTTTTCACATTCACTGATTAGGAATGTGGCTAGTTGATTTTACGGTCTACCCTTATTTTTACGGTAGAAAGTTGGCAGCCCAGCTGCCAGTATTCTACCGTAAAATTTACGGGTTACATTTTACAGTGTACGAACCGAAAACGTGTTCGAAAAGTAAACAAAATTCAAATAACCGGGACGACCATTCATTCATTTTAAGCCAAAGTTAGTTCAAAACAATACTTAATCGTACATTTTCGTGACTAGAAGCGCTAAAGAAACTTCTGATTTATACGTTTTGAGAAAAATAGGCAAAATTTTCAACATTCTGTTTTAACGTCAAAATATCCACATTTTGGCAGCTCATGCCACTTTAAGTACAGTTTAAGTCTGGCTAAAACGAAAATTTCGGGCGCAGCACATACTTAATCCAATGACACATTTACCACTCTATGGTGGTTACGAAAGTTAATAAGCTCAGAAACATATGACGTCAAACACGACCTCCGTCGTGCTCGTGCCCTTTGAGTGGTGACGTAATACGTAATTGTACCTCTTCGTGGCAGTTTGTACACAGCGAAGTTAATGTATGATGTCACTTTTGACAAGTTTTTCAAGTAGCTACGAACAATACGGAAAATAGACATATTTCTTTCACACTTCTATTTTGACTTCCGAGGAACTAATGCAAAGGTTGTTTCGTTTCAACTGTAATTTTTCTCTAAAGGACGGTGTCCTTTTACAGTCTACCTCTGACCGACCGATCCGATGGCCGTAAGCTTCAAGTACAAGCAAATCTATTTTAAACCCGGAGACATATGGTGTTCACTAAAGGATATGGACATTGCTGAAGTAATTTGCAGATCTCTGAGGCAGAAACCCGGAGACATATGGTGTTCACTAAAGGATGTGGACATTGCTGAAGTAATTTACAAATCTCTGAGGCAGAAACCCGGAGACATATGGTGTTCACTAAAGGATGTGGACATTGCTGAAGTAATTTACAGATCTCTGAGGCAGAAACCCGGAGACATATGGTGTTCACTAAAAGATATGTATGGAAGACGGATGAGGCCATTTGCTATGTCGACTTGTCTACTTTATAAACACGAAAGTCGACAAAGCGAGAGTCGCTAAATTGTACAAACAGCGCGCAGTTTTGTCATTTTAGCAACTTTCGCTTTGTCGACTTGTCGACTTTTTCAAAAGGCGCAACACGCCAATTCAAATGGATTATCGTGTTTTTCTTTCTCAGTCAGATTTGAAAAGACGAAAGTCGACAAAGCGAAAGTCGCTAAAATGTGAAAACCGCGCGCGGTTCGATCAATTTAGCGACTCTCGTTTTTGGACTCTTTGCTTTCAAAAGTCGACAACTCGACAAGGCGCGGCACGCTATTTTGTTAAACCGTGCGCGGTTTGGACATTTTAGCGTCTCTTGTTTGTCGACTCTCGTCTTTCAAAAGTCGACAAGTCGCGGCACGCTAAACACTCTTGCTTTGGCGACTCTCGTCTTTCAACAGTCGAAAGTCGCGGCACGCTTATCACACTCGCTTTGGCGACTTCTACTCTCCTTGGTGATGACCTACATTTCTCCCCTGTGGCTAGGCTATTTACCTAGAAATTGTCGAAAATTATGCAGCAAGAATAACACGCCTTTCTATTTGTATAGCAGCGGGAAACTAACCCAGACTCAGTTGTGGTTCAATGTTGGTCATCACCATGGGGAGTAGAAGTCGCCAAAGTGAGTGTGATTAGCGTGCCGCGACTTTCGACTTTTGAAAAGACGAAAGTCGACAAAGCGAAAGTCGCTAAAATGATCGAACCGCGCGCGGTTTTTACATTTTAGCGACTCTCGCTTTGTCGACTTTCGTCTTTTCAAATCTGACTGTGACAGAAAAACACGAGAATCCATTTGAATTGGCGTGTTGCGCCTTTTGAAAAAGTCGACAAGTCGACAAAGCGAGAGTCGCTAAAATGGCAAAACCGCGCGCGGTTTGTACAATTTAGCGACTCTCGCTTTGTCGACTTTCGTGTTTCTAAAGTAGAAAAGTCGACATAGCAAATGGCCTCATCCGTCTTCCATAGATATGGACATTGCTGAAGTAATTTACCGATCTCTGAAGCAGAGACCCTGAGACATATGGCGTTCACTAAAGGGTATGGACATTGCTGAAGTAATTTACAAATCTCTGAGACAGAAACCCGGAGACATATGGCGTTCACTAAAGGGTATGGACATTGCTGAAGTAATTTACCGATCTCTGAGGCAGAGACCCTGAGACATATGGTGTTCACTAAAGGATATGGACATTGCTGAAGTAATTTACAGATATCTGAGGTAGAAACCCGGAGACATATGGTGTTCACTAAAGGATATGGACATTGTTGTAGTAATTTACAGATATCTGAGGTAGAAACCCGGAGACATATGGTGTTCACTAAAGGGTATGGACATTGCTGAAGTAATTTACAGATATCTGAGGTAGAAACCCGGAGACTTATGGTGTTCACTGAAGGGTATGGACATTGCTAAAGTAAATTACTGATCTCTGGAGCAAAGACCCTGAGACATATGGTGTTCACTAAAGGGTATGGACATTGCTGAAGTAATTTACAGATCTCTGAGGCAGACACGCTGAAACATATGGTGTTCACTAAAGGGTATGGACATTGCTGAAGTAAATTACAGATATCTGAGGCAGAAACCCGGAGACATATGGTGTTCACTAAAGGGTATGGACATTGCTGAAGTAAATTACAGATATCTGAGGCAGAAACCCGGAGACATATGGTGTTCACTAAAGGGTATGGACATTGCTGAAGTAAATTACAGATATCTGAGGCAGAAACCCGGAGACATATGGTGTTCACTGAAGGGCATGGGCATTGCTGAAGTAAATTACAGATATCTGAGGCAGAAACCCGGAGACATATGGTGTTCACTAAAGGGTATGGACATTGCTGAAGTAAATTACAGATATCTGAGGCAGAAACCCGGAGACATATGGTGTTCACTAAAGGGTATGGACATTGCTGAAGTAAATTACAGATATCTGAGGCAGAAACCCGGAGACATATGGTGTTCACTAAAGGGTATGGACATTGCTGAAGTAAATTACAGATATCTGAGGCAGAAACCCGGAGACATATGGTGTTCACTAAAGGGTATGGACATTGCTGAAGTAAATTACAGATATCTGAGGCAGAAACCCGGAGACATACAGTGTTCACTAAAGGGTATGGACATTGCTGAAGTAAATTACAGATATCTGAGGCAGAAACCCGGAGACATATGGTGTTCACTAAAGGGTATGGGCATTGCTGAAGTAAATTACAGATCTCTGACGCAGAAACCCTGAGACATATGGTGTTCACTAAAGGGTATGGTCATTGCTGAAGTAAATTGCAGATCTCTGAGGCACACACGCTGAAACATATGGTGTTCACTAAAGGGTATGGACATTGCTGAAGTAAATTACAGATATCTGAGGCAGAAACCCGGAGACATATGGTGTTCACTAAAGGGTATGGACATTGCTGAAGTAAATTACAGATATCTGAGGCAGAAACCCGGAGACATATGGTGTTCACTAAAGGGCATGGGCATTGCTGAAGTAAATTACAGATATCTGAGGCAGAAACCCGGAGACATATGGTGTTCACTGAAGGGCATGGGCATTGCTGAAGTAAATTACAGATATCTGAGGCAGAAACCCGGAGACATATGGTGTTCACTAAAGGGTATGGACATTGCTGAAGTAAATTACAGATATCTGAGGCAGAAACCCAGAAACATATGGTGTTCACTAAAGGGTATGGACATTGCTGAAGTAAATTACAGATATCTGAGGCAGAAACCCAGAAACATATGGTGTTCACTAAAGGGTATGGACATTGCTGAAGTAAATTACAGATATCTGAGGCACACACGCTGGGATATATGGTGTTCACTAAAGGGTATGGACATTGCTGAAGTAAATTACAGATATCTGAGGCAGAAACCCAGAAACATATGGTGTTCACTAAAGGGTATGGACATTGCTGAAGTAAATTACAGATATCTGAGGCAGACACGCTGAGACATATGGTGTTCACTAAAGGGTATGGACATTGCTGAAGTAAATTACAGATATCTGAGGCACACACGCTGGGATATATGGTGTTCACTAAAGGGTATGGACATTGCTGAAGTAAATTACAGATATCTGAGGCACACACGTTGAAACATATGGTGTTCACTAAAGCGTATGGACATTGCTGAAGTAAATTACAGATATCTGAGGCACACACGCTGAAACATATGGTGTTCACTAAAGGGTATGGACATTGCTGAAGTAAATTACAGATATCTGATGCAGACACGCTGAGACATATGGTGTTCACTAAAGGATATGGACATTGCTGAAGTAATTTACAGTTATCTGAGGCACACACGCTGATACATATGGTGTTCACTAAAGGATATGGACATTGCTGAAGTAATTTACTGTTCTCTGAGGCAGAAACCCTGAGATATATGGTGTTCACTAAAGGGTATGGACATTGCTGAAGTAAATTACAGATATCTGAGGCACACACGCTGAAACATATGGTGTTCACTAAAGGGTATGGACATTGCTGAAGTAATTTACTGTTCTCTGAGGCAGGGACCCTGAGACATATGGTGTTCACTAAAGGTATGGACATTGCTGAAGTAAATTACAGATATCTGAGGCACACACGCTGAAACATATGGTGTTCACTAAAGGGTATGGACATTGCTGAAGTAAATTACAGATATCTGATGCAGACACGCTGAGACATATGGTGTTCACTAAAGGATATGGACATTGCTGAAGTAATTTACAGATATCTGAGGCAAAAACCCTGAGATATAAGGTGTTCACTAAAGGATATGCACATTGCTAGAAATAATTTACTCATCTCTGAGGCAGTACCCCTTGTAACACATGGAGTTCATTAAAGGATATTGACATTTAGTCGGACCACTGGCTTAGTTTGACCGTTCATTAAACAGTTTCATTTGCCCAGTGTTGTGTTATTTACGCACCCGTTTATACAGTATTTAACAGGCCATTAAGTCGCGTATTTTCAGACCAGCGGTATGTCGTCACGAATGAGACCTTTATTCATGTAAATTGATTGTGAGTTTCGCGCTAGGTAACGATCTGTCTCGGACTAAATACAATCTTGCTTGTACAGAAACTGTGGTAAGTAAAGATGTCATCGACCTGATGATGGAAGTAGCAACTCTCGGAAGCTCATAAATATACACGCTCGTGTAGAATATACTACAAATTGTCTTATGTATAACACCACTCCAAAGAGGAATGTAATGCAAGTAAATTCATTCTAGATATTTTCAGACCAGCGGTATGTCGTCACGAATGAGACCTTTATTCATGTAAATTGATTGTGAGTTTCGCGCTAGGTAACGATCTGTCTCGGACTAAATACAATCTTGCTTGTACAGAAACTGTGGTAAGTAAAGATGTCATCGACCTGATGATGGAAGTAGCAACTCTCGGAAGCTCATAAATATACACGCTCGTGTAGAATATACTACAAATTGTCTTATGTATAACACCACTCCAAAGAGGAATGTAATGCAAGTAAATTCATTCTAGATACCAGAAATCAATATCATCTGGTTGATGTTTATCGTCATATTGTACTTTTTTATTAACCCAGCGAAGGGTTTCTGCTGCAGAGATCTATAAATTACTTCACCAATGTCCATATCCTTTAGTGAACACCATATGTCCCAGAGTTTCTGCCTCAGAGATCTGTAAATTAACGGATGATTAGTTTGAGTGTTCAATGGTTATCATTCTGAAGCTGACGTATTAGACATTCTTTTGTACAATTTAATTTGGATGGCGCCGTATGTTTTCACCAACGAAATATACCGTAGTTCATATACACATGATAACATATATTATGAAACTCGTCTTCATAGTTATTCTAGTTCAGCAGGTAATTCCTGTGTCATTGGGTTTCGGATTAGAATGTAAATAATTAAACAAGATGCACCATTAGAGAGAATAAAGCTATAAGGTGATTGTTATATATCCAAAAAATAAGGAAAAAATGTCATGCATATTACTTGACGAAGCAGTTATAAATGACAAGAATGTTAACAAATTCAACAAGAAAAGCACAATGACGTTATAGCATGAAGTCTTTAAGCTTGGTTTTAAACAATGGAATTGATAGTGTAGATTTTAATTCTATTCCACCCCCTACATCTGCCACATTCAGAGAATAGTAAAGACAACTTGAATATAGGTATAATTAATATAAGTTTATGGGTTAGGTAAGGTAAAGGTTTATGTCTTTTCAAGTATCGGTTTAATAGTATTTGAGGACCTGCGTAATGGTTTTTTCGCGATAAAAATATGGGGACAACACGTAGGATTGAAAATGCTAAAAGCAGAGTTTAAATAATGGTTGTGTATATTCAAGCCTTTGACTGAGTGGTATGGTCCGGGTAGCATATTTATGTAGAATTACCAACGGTCCGAGATGAGAACGGTAAGCAACAAAGATACTTTATGTCCGTGAAGCTGTCACCCATTACCCAGTTCCCGATTCAAAACTAGGTCAATGTAGAGGATTAGTCCATTTGAAAATAGGGGTGAGAGCAAAAACACACGACATCATACATAAACCGCAATACAGACTCAGACAAAACAGGCGCAGATCAATTGGGTAATAGGTAACAGTCGAATTGGGTAATGGGCTACACAAAGCCTCCAAAGCGATAATACGCAAACAGGGAATAGGAAATTGACGAACTGGGTAATGGGTAATAGGCAGGGGCGAATTGGGTAATGGGTAACAGTCGAATTGGGTAATGAGCTACACAACGCCTACAAAGCGATAATACGCGAGCAGGGAAATGGGGGATGGACGAACTGGGTAATGGGTGACAGACAGGGGCGAATTGGGTAATAGGCTACACAACGCCTCCAAAGCGATAATACGCAAACAGGGAAATGGGAGATGGGTGAACTGGGTAATGGGTGACAGACAGGGGCGAATTGGGTAATGGGTAACAGTCGAATTGGGTAATGGGCTACACAAAGCCTCCAAAGCGATAATACGCAAATAGGAAATAGGAAATAGACGAACTGTGTAATGGGTGACAGACAGGGGCGAATTGGGTAATAGGTAACAGTCGAATTGGGTAATGGGCTACACAAAGCCTCCAAAGCGATAATACGCAAACAGGGAATAGGAAATAGACGAACTGGGTAATGGGTGACAGGCAGGGGCGAATTGGGTAATGGGTAATGGGTGACAAGCGAATTGGGTAATGAGCTACACAACGCCTCCAAAGCGAAAATACGCGAAAAGGGAAACGGAGGATGGATGAACTGGGTAATGTGTGACAGAAAGGGGCGAATTGGGTAATAGGTAACAGTCGAATTGGGTAATGGATGGATGGATGGATGGATGTGAAGACGTGTTGTTAGTCGCTCCGTCCGTTTCGACGAATTTGAACTGTTTTCATTTCATAGCGTCAATATTCTGTCATCCAACATCTGGGGAGGCTTTTGAAAGGAAGCTCTCGAGGAATTTTGTTAAATTTTGAAGGTTTTTTGACATTTTTCTTGGTTTGAAATCAACACATTGGTAGACGTACTAAAGGTTGGAGGGGGTGCAGTCTCCGTCACCTTCAGCCTGAGCTGGGCTAGGTAGCTTAGGCATTGTCATTGGTGCCAAGCGACACCAATTTCCCTCCCGAAGGTGTTTTCTTTGTGGATAGCCAGGTGGCTGTACTACAGTAGGGTTGGCCCTTCAGTTGTTTAACACAGCTGGGCTAGCAAGTCGCTGTTTGTAACAACTCTTATTTAGTTTTCTTTCTGTTTTTTTTTTTTCCTTTACAAAGAACATACAGACTTTCACAAACAACATACAGACAAGGGCACATAAAGTTAGGGGGTTTATGGTTTATTTATCGGGGTAAATTATTTTCATTCTGGTAACAAGTCTGCGACAAGTCCGAGTTCAGACAATTTTCCAGTTAGGTTTTTTTTTTTTTTTTTTTTTTTTTTTTTTTTTTTTGCATGGTTTACGGACTAATTTGATAGTAAGCACGGACTCGCCTTTCCCCCACTGTGTGGGGGAAAATAAGGAGGCCTTTAAGTCTCAAAATAATTATACAAGGCGACAAAATAGATGCTAAGGATGTATACCAAAGCATCAAGGACGTGATAGGCAGCGGTCCAGGGGTCCTCAAAGGTTTAGTCCATGTTGGAAGGGAAGTGTGGAATATCACCCTCTCTAATGAGGAAATGAAGGACAAATTGCTTGAGGCCGGTGTGATCATTCGCGGTATCGAGTGTCCTATGTACCCAATCGAGCAAGCCCGAACCTTAGTGAAGGTTAAATGTCCGATTGAAATTAATGATTCTTTAATTGAAGAGAAGTTTACCTTTTTCGGTAAAGTCCATTCAATCGAAAGAGAAACTTACATGTTCGATAGGGCACTACAAACAGGCGTACGAAGGGTATGGATGTCTGCACTTACCCAAACGATACCGGATGCCATTTTCTTAGGTTCTGAATTTAGATTACCCGTGTGGTATAGAGGACAAATCAAAACTTGTCATCTTTGTGGTCAAGCTGGACACATGAAAAGAGAATGTCCTCAAAAGGACAAATGTTTAAACTGTGGCTCTTTTGAGCATTTTCAGAGAATCTGTCCCCTCTTAGCAGAGGAAAGGGACTTAAATGATAATGGGGAAAATAATGGGGATAAAGAAACTGTAGAGGTGAATGAGAACACAATTAGTGTAGCGGGGAAAATAAATGTGGAAACAGAAGAAACTACAACAATTTGGGGCGATTATTTAGAAACCGAAAATGTACTTCCCTTTTGTAACAACAATACTGATGATGTGGCTGCTTCCACCAGCCAACATGATGTCGAATCAGAACAAACTATACCAGAAACTATTGTCAAACAAACAAGCTTAGATTGCATTGAAAGTTTAGATCCAATGGATCTCTTAATGCTTTCTTCTAGGTCGGTTATCAGTGGGGCTGACTCTGACATCGTACCACCTACACAGCACAATGAGGCTAGAAATTTTCCCAGTGAGGGGCTATCTGGGGTTGGCGAAGACAGCCATGTAGACCAAACCGATATGAGTGACACTGCATCTGTTGTATCGGTCGATCCAGATGATAGTCACCCAGCTTATTCCAATGGGAAGGGGGAGGTTATCGTCCCTATGAACACCAGGTTAGGTGTTATTTACAGAAGGTTAATGAAGGGGGCCACGATTGAAGGTGTTAAAAAACGTAGAAAGGTAGTGACTTTATCTCAGGAATTGTTTGAGAAACGCAAGGCTGAGCTTTTTAAGAAAGGTAGGAAGAACAAAAGTAGAACACAACATTAAGTTCTTTCCAATGGAGGTCTTCACATACATTTTTTTGCTAACTGTTGCAATGGCGATGAACATTACATCTTTGAACACACAGGGACTTTTGTCTGAATACAAACAATGGGCACTCAAGGAAAAACTTAAAACCCTGAAAACGTCAATTGGCGGCCTTCAGGAAACCCATTTCAGCAATGACAGGGACGTGAAAGCCTTTGAGAAACTAATAGGTGGTAAAGTAATTTCATCAAACGGAACAAACCGGTCTGCAGGTACAGTGATTGCCTTGCTGCCCTCCTTCTTTCTCTCTGGAACGGTTGAGTCGTATGAAACTGACGACAGAGGGAGGTGGGTCAAAGCTTGCCTAGTTTATTCAAACCTTTCTTTTACGGTTGTGTGCATTCATGCACCAACGTACATGCCCGAACGGAAAACTTTTTTCTATCACATAGTAGATTTACTTCAAAATGCCGGAGACAATATCTTACTAGTGGGCGACTTTAATTGTGTCCTAGATAGCTTAGACCGACGTTCTACTTCTTCCTTGCCTCGTAAAGACTCCTCTGAGGCTGCTTTAAAAAATATCACCACTACTTACAATCTTATCGATGCTTACAGACATACTTACCCTGACGAGGAAAGCTATACTTGGTTCTCGTCCAACGGAGCAGTTGCTTCTAGGATAGATCGGGTCTATGTCAGTAATTCATTTAAAGCTTTTGTCTCTACAGTCGCTAGTGAACCAGTAGCCTTTTCCGACCATAAAATGTTAACTGCGACTCTTGATAGTGGTGATTTTGTGATCCGAGGAAAGGGGTAGAACATACTCACGATGACCGCTTCGTGCAGTTAATAAATGATTTCTGGTCATATTGGGTATCCCAAAAATCTTCCTTTCTAGATATTTTAGAGTGGTGGGACGAGGGCAAGAAAGGAATACAAAAAGTTGCCATATCATTTTCTAAAGGTAAAGCACGTCGGCTAAAGAAATATCGGCGCAAATTAGAAAAATCCTACGCTTCTGTGTCGGCAAAGGTAGAAAACGGCAGACAAGAGCTTGTCGAATTACGAGACACTTTCCGGCGAAAGCTGAAAGCTCTGGACCAACAAACTTTCGATGCAGCTAAGATCAGAGCAAGGGTAAAATGGTCTCTTGATGGAGAAAAACCCACACGGTATTTTTGCTCGCTTGAAAAGTCTAGAGGCAGAGAAAAACTTATAAGCGAGATTAAAGCGGCTGATGGTAGTTTAAAATCTTCTCCACAAGATATGCTAAAGGCAGCCACATCATTTTATGATGATTTGTTTTCCTCTGACGAGTGCGATGAAGTTAAACAGAGAGACATCATACAGCACTTATCTGCTTTAATTAGTCCGGTTGAAAATCAAGTGTGTGACTCAGCTATCACACTTGAGGAATTAAAAGGTTCACTCACATCTATGGCTTACAACAAATCCCCTGGTATGGATGGAATACCTTACGAGTTTTATCAGTGTTTCTGGGAGATTATTGGGCCACATATGCTTGAAGTGTTCAATTTCGCTTTTGAAGCTGGACGATTGTCTCCCTCAATGCAGGAAGCTGCTGTGAGATTGACTCACAAGCGAGGGCCACGCGATGACCTTAAAAACTGGCGGCCAATCTCATTATTGTGTACGGATTACAAAATACTCACAAAACTCTTAACTCGGCGTCTGGGCTCAGTGATAGCCTCGGTGGTAAACTCTGATCAGACCTGTTCCGTGCCCGGACGGTCTATTCTCACAAACAGCTTCTTAGTAAGGGACCTAATCGAAACCACAGAAGAATGCGACATCGAAGGGGCTACCCTTAGCCTAGACAATGAGAAGGCTTTTGATAGGCTGGAGTGGTCGTTTCTCATCAAGGTCCTTGAACGAATGGGGTTTGGTCCCAGCTTTATACAATGGTTAAAGGTTTTGTACAGATCTCCTTCCAGTAAGATACTAATTAACAATCACATCAGCGACCCAGTACCCCTCAGAAGGGGAGTTCGCCAGGGATGTCCTCTATCCCCTTTACTGTACGTGTTAGCCGCTGAACCACTGGCTGCGGCTATTAGAGCCTCTGCAATCAGCGGCATCGTAGTCCCCGGGGTTGAAAATCCCTTGAAAGTATCTCAATATGCGGACGACATGGCCGTGTTTGTAGGAGAACAGGGGGATTTTGGCAGGCTGCATAACATCCTGAACACTTACCAAGGGGCATCAGGGGCAAAAGTAAATCGGTTGAAATCCAAAGGACTATTTTTAGGACCTTGGAAAAGACGGACCGATGCACCACTTGGATTCCAATGGTCCTCCGAGTCGATCGAGCTTCTAGGAATTTCTCACGGAGGTACTAATCCTCCATTACGAAACTGGGAAGAAAAGGCTAAAAAGCTTACCTCCACCTTGCGAACTTGGAGAAAACGCCCATTGAGTATTTTCGGAAGGGTCTTAGTCCTAAATATAATGAGCCTCTCTAAACTATGGTATTTGGCGTCCGTCTTTAATATCCCCAATTCTGTAGAAATTTCTCTCAACGATCACGTTAAGTCTTTCCTATGGGAGGACAAGAAACCCCTTGTCCGCAAGGAAGTTTGCGAGCTACCCAAAGGCAAAGGCGGGTTAGGTTTAGTTAATATAAGGGATAAAGTTAAATCACTTAGACTAAAATTTTTATCTCAACTTCTCTCCAGCGAAGCACAGTGGGCATCCCTGGCCCGAGCATTGTGGAGAAGGCGTCTTTCCCCACTTTCGGCGGAGCATCTATTTTTAGATTTGGGAGATCGTCCGCAAGTCACCCAACTTCCCCGTTGGTATAGCGACATCGCTAGTGAGATTTTAAATATTGAACGTGGGATAACTGAGCCGTCCTGCTGGCAGGAAGCTCTGTCACAGCCGTTATATTTCAACCCGCTAATTCGTAATAAAGCCGGTGATGTGTTTCCAATCGGAAGTCTAAGCCCGTTGGGGGTCAGGAACTTTAGACACATCGTCAACAACAACCGTTCTTGGAAAAGCATAGAAGACATATGTCAAACATCTGAAAGGAGACTTAGTAGTGTAGACCGGCAACTGTTGGCCTTGCAACAGGGAATTCCGTCCGCATGGTTGGACCTTCCGGACTCCCCCGTTGAAGGAAAGGTTTGTTACACGGTGAAGGGCAACAGTCTTGGAGCATTGTCTTCGAGGTGGTGGTATGCTTACCTACTACAAAAGCAAACACCTACTGTAGCCGCACTCGCTAAGTGGGAAGAGCAGGGACAGCACCCAGAATCATGGGAAGGCAGTTTTTCAAAATTAGCCGAGTCACGGGTCGACAATTATGCTAGAGAAAGTGTATGGCTTTTGTGGCATAGGGTTTTGTGGTTGGGGCCGAATCTGGTCCGAGCCGGCGTCACTGATGATGACACTTGCCCGATGTGTAAATCGGATAGGGAGACTTTCCAACATCTGTTTCTGCACTGTGCAGAGACAAAAAAACTGTGGAGTTATGTTGGAAATCTTCTTTCCTTGGTCGGGGACACAAAAGTAGCTCTATCACAGTTTCGGTTTTTGTGGGGAGAACTGCCACAGGACTCCAAAGTAAGGAGGCAGGTCATATGGGAGTGCATTGTTTTAGCTGTGGGCACTATCCGGCGGCATCGCAATTATGTTGCGGCCCATGACGAACCCTTCGACCATAGGAAAGCTCTGCAGTTTCATTGGCGCAGAGACTTAACATTACATATTATGTGCCGTTTTAAACATCTTAAACGCATCGGGAAAATAAATGTGTTTGAAACCGCTTGGTGTAAAGGTCACATCCTTGCCGAGCTTCGGGCTGGGAATTTGATTTTAAAACTGTAATGTGGAACGTGTGCAGGACATACGGAGTTTATTTTTAATATCTGAGTGTAAAAGAATAAGTATAAATGTGTTCTTCGTCCATCCGGTAGAGATACCAGTAATCCATCTTCCGGTTGCATCGTTTTAGTTGCACTTAGATAAGCAAGCCTTGTCCTTTCATGTAGATGCGTTGTAGTATCGTTTAAATATCTCTCGCAGCCTAGTCTGCTGCGAAGCAAAAAAAAAAAAAAAAAAAAAAAGAATTGGGTAATGGACTACACAAAGCCTCCAAAGCGATAATACGCAAACCGGGAATAGGAAATTTACGAACTGGGTAATGGGTGATAGGCAGGGGCGAATTGGGTAATGGGTAATGGGTGACAAGCGAATTGGGTAATGAGCTACACAACGCCTCCAACGCGATAATACACGATCAGGGAAATGGGGGATGGATGAACTGGGTAATGGGTGACAGACAGGGGCGAATTGGGTAATGGGTAACAGTCGAATTGGGTAATGGGCTACACAAAGCCTCCAAAGCGATAATACGCAAACAGGGAATAGGAAATAGACGAACTGGGTAATGGGTGACAGGCAGGGGCGAATTGGGTAATGGGTAATGGGTGACAACCGAATTGTATAATGAGCTACACAACGCCTCCAAAGCGATAATACGCCATCAGGGAAATGGGGGATGGATGAACTGGGTAATGGGTGACAGAAAGGGGCGAATTGGGTAATGGGTAACAGTCGAATTGGGTAATGGGCTACACAAAGCCTCCAAAGCTATAATACTCAAACAGGGAATAGGAAATAGACGAACTGGGTAATGGGTGACAGGCAGGGGCGAATTGGGTAATGGGTAACAGTCGAATTGGGTAATGGGCTACACAAAGCCTCCAAACCGATAATACGCGAAAAGGGAAATGGGGGATGGATGAACTGGGTAATGGGTGACAGACAGGGGCGAATTGGGTAAAGGGTAATGGGTAACAGTCGAATTGGGTAATGGGCTACACAAAGCCTCCAAACCGATAATACGCAAACAGGGAATAGGAAATAGACGAACTGGGTAATGGGTGACAGGCAGGGGCGAATTGGGTAATGGGTAGGCCTAACGGGTGACAAGCGAATTGGGTAATGAGCTACACAACGCCTCCAAAGCGAAATAACGCGAACCGAGAAATGGGGGATGGATGAACTGGGTAATGGGTGACAGATAGGGGCGAATTGGGTAATGGGTAACAGTCGAATTGGGTAATGGACTACACAAAGCCTCCAAGGCGATAATACGCAAACAGGGAATAGGAAATTTACGAACTGGGTAATGGGTGATCGGCAGGGGCGAATTGGGTAATGGGTAATGGGTGACAAGCGAATTGGGTAATGAGCTACACAACGCCTCCAACGCGATAATACACGATCAGGGAAATGGGGGATGGATGAACTGGGTAATGGGTGACAGACAGGGGCGAATTGGGTAATGGGTAATGGGTAACAGTCGAATTGGGTAATGGGCTACACAAAGCCTCCAAAGCGATAATACGCAAACAGGGAATAGGAAATAGACGAACTGGGTAATGGGTGACAGGCAGGGGCGAATAGGGTAATGGGTAATGGGTTACAAGCGAATTGGGTAATGAGTTACACAACGCCTCCAAAGCGATAATACGCGAACAGGGAAATGGGGGCTGGATGAACTGGGTAATGTGTGACAGACAGGGGCGAATTGGGTAATGGGTATCAGTCGAATTGGGTAATGGGCTACACAAAGCCTCCAAAGCGATAATACGCAAACAGGGAATAGGAAATAGACGAACTGGGTAATGGGTGACAGGCAGGGGCGAATTGGGTAATGGGTAATGGGTGACAAGCGAATTGGGTAATGAGCTACACAAGGCCTCTAAAGCGATAATACGCGAACAGGGAAATGGGGGATGGATGAACTGGGTAATGGGTGACAGACAGGGGGGAATTGGGTAATGGGTAACAGTTGAATTGGGTAATGGGCTACACAAAGCCTCCAAAGCGATAATACGCAAACAGGAAATAGGAAATAGACGAACTGGGTAATGTGTGACAGACAGGGGCGAATTGGGTAATGGGTAATGGGTAACAGTCGAATTGGGTAATGGGCTACACAAAGCCTCCAAAGCGATAATACGCAAACAGGGAATAGGAAATAGACGAACTGGGTAATGGGTGACTGGCAGGGGCGAATTGGGTAATGGGTAATGGGTGACAAGCGAATTTGGTAATGAGCTACACAACGCCTCCAAAGCGAAAATACGCGAAAAGGGAAATGGAGGATGGATGAACTGGGTAATGGGTGACAGACAGGGACGAATTGGGTAATGGGTAATGGGTGACAAGCGAATTGGGTAATGGGCTACAAAAAGCCTCCAAAGCGATAATACGCGATCAGGGAAATGGGGGATGGATGAACTGGGTAATGGGTGACAGAAAGGGGCGAATTGGGTAATGGGTAATGGGTAACAGTCGAATTGGGTAATGGGCTACACAAAGCCTCCAAAGCGATAATACGCAAACAGGGAATAGGAAATTGACGAACTGGGTAATGGGTGATAGGCAGGGGCGAATTGGGTAATGAGCTACACAAAGCGTCCAAAGCGATAATACGCAAACAGGGAATAGGAAATAGACGAACTGGGTAATGGGTGACAGGCAGGGGCGAATTGGGTAATGGGTAATGGGTGACAAGCGAATTTGGTAATGAGCTACACAACGCCTCCAAAGCGAAAATACGCGAAAAGGGAAATGGAGGATGGATGAACTGGGTAATGGGTGACAGACAGGGACGAATTGGGTAATGGGTAATGGGTGACAAGCGAATTGGGTAATGGGCTACAAAAAGCCTCCAAAGCGATAATACGCGATCAGGGAAATGGGGGATGGATGAACTGGGTAATGGGTGACAGAAAGGGGCGAATTGGGTAATGGGTAATGGGTAACAGTCGAATTGGGTAATGGGCTACACAAAGCCTCCAAAGCGATAATACGCAAACAGGGAATAGGAAATTGACGAACTGGGTAATGGGTGATAGGCAGGGGCGAATTGGGTAATGAGCTACACAAAGCGTCCAAAGCGATAATACGCAAACAGGGAATAGGAAATAGACGAACTGGGTAATGGGTGACAGACAGGGGCGAATTGGGTAATGGGTAACAGTCGAATTGGGTAATGGGCTACACAAAGCCTCCAAAGCGATAATACGCAAACAGGGAATAGGAAATAGACGAACTGGGTAATGGGTGACAGGCAGGGGTGAATTGGGTAATGGGTAATGGGTGACAAGCGAATTGGGTAATGAGCTACACAACGCCTCCAAAGCGATAATACGCTAACAGGGAAATGGGGGATGGATGAACTGGGTAATGGGTGACAGACAGGGGCGAATTGGGTAATGGGTAACAGTTGAATTGGGTAATGGGCTACACAAAGCCTCCAAAGCGATAATACGCAAACAGGGAATAGGAAATAGACGAACTGGGTAATGGGTGACAGGCAGGGGCGAATTGGGTAATGGGTAATGGGTGACAAGCGAATTGGGTAATGAGCTACACAACGCATCCAAAGCGATAATACGCGAACAGGGAAATGGGGGATGGATGAACTGGGTGATGGGTGACAGACAGGGGCGAATTGGGTAATGGGTAACAGTTGAATTGGGTAATGGGCTACACAAAGCCTCCAAAGCGATGATACGCAAACAGGGAATAGGAAATAGACGAACTGGGTAATGGGTGACAGACAGGGGCGAATTGGGTAATGGGTAACAGTCGAATTGGGTAATGGGCTACACAAAGCCTCCAAAGCGATAATACGCAAACAGGGAATAGGAAATTGAGGAACTGGGTAATGGGTGATAGGCAGGGGCGAATTGGGTAATGGGTGACAACCGAATTGGGTAATGAGCTACACAACGCCTCCACAGCGATAATACGCGATCAGGGAAATGGGGGATGGATGAACTGGGTAATGGGTGACAGACAGGGGCGAATTGGGTAATGGGTAACAGTCGAATTGGGTAATGGGCTACACAAAGCCTCCAAAGCGATAATACGCAAACAGGGAATAGGAAATAGACGAACTGGGTAATGGGTGACAGGCAGGGGCGAATTGGGTAATGGGTAATGGATGACAAGCGAATTGGGTAATGAGCTACACAACGCCTCCAAAGCGATAATACGCGAACAGGGAAGTGGGGGATGGATGAACTGGGCAATGTGTGACAGACAGGGGCGAATTGGGTAATGGGTAATGGGTAACAGTCGAATTGGGTAATGGGCTACACAAAGCCTCCAAAGCGATAGGCCTAATACGCAAACAGGGAATAGGAAATAGACGAACTGGGTAATGGGTGACAGGCAGGGGCGAATGGGGTAATGGGTAACAGTCGAATTGGGTAATGGGCTACACAAAGCCTCCAAAGTGATAATACGCAAACAGGGAAATGGGGGATGGATGAACTGGGTAATGTGTGACAGACAGGGGCGAATTGGGTAATGGGTAACAGTCGAATTGGGTTATGGGCTACACAAACCTCCAAAGCGATAATACGCAAACAAGGAATAGGCAATATCCATTGGAGTGTTATCGCTTTGCAGGCGTTGTGTAGCATGTTACCGTATTCGCCTGTGTGACCAATTAGCCCCTGTCTCTTGCCCATAACCTTAAACATGAGAAACATCCAACCTCACGCAAGACTATCAAAGGTATTGCACATACGGCAGATACACACACGGTTGTTACTACAGTCGAGTGGTTAGCTCACTAAAGCCCCTTTCACAATTGAGATACGGCGGGTTTACGGCTCTTGCGATCATGAATTTTGGCCTTCCGTACGATGGACCGCAGCCTTCCTTGCGGGCAAACGGACCATACTTCGCGGAATTTTTGTGCCGCAAGAGCCGCAGAAAAGTTTGGTGTGCACATGGAATCCAATTTTCGGCCGTGCAAATATTTTTATTACCTCTGATCCGTGCGGGCGCCAGTACGTTCACCGTAAACCGTTGTATCTTGACGCGCGGTTGTTGCACGATTTTTTTGTGTCGTAAGATGCTACGTACGGTGAAATTTCTTGTTCCGCCAACCTTGCGGCAGTCGTAAACCGTTGAACGATTCGCCGTCTCGGTCTTGCACTGCCTTGCGTTCACCGTGCGAAAAATACCCTCAGGTGTGTACAGGTATATATTTTTGGGTGCTTCATTTTATCTCACAACAGTTCATTGATGCGCGGCGAAAAACAATGACGCACGATGCATCTTGCGGCACGCCGCACGTTCCAACAAATAACGTAGCACCTCCGCGCAACTGTCTCACGGATCACGTGCGCTAGACGTGCGTTGCTTGCGTCACTCGCGCGGTTCGCCGCAAGAGATTCGTGGAATAAAACGTGGATTCTACTGCGGCCCGAAAAATTTTATCTCCACCGTGCGGTCGATTTCAGTATTTTGACCGTGCGGCGAAAGTCTCAATTGTGAAAGCCCCTTTAGCTACAATATATCCGGGAAGGTTACTTCAGTAGTAATGTCTTCGAATACGTAGCAGGGCTCCCAGCCACTTTTGGACAATAAAAAACTGGAAAAATAGGAATTTCATTTGAAAAAATAGGAATTAAATAGGAATTAAAAGAAAGTAAACAAGGCTGTAAACAATTTCAATCTTTTTTAACCAAATGCATTTTCATATAAAAATGCATGTGACTAAGATAATATTTTTGTTGGGCAGGTGATATTTCCAATATTTAACCTGCATGGAAGGGTGGACCAACTATCAAAGTTTTAGCTGTTGGGGGTATTTTAAGAGCTCCAGTAGTACATGTTCGGTAGCTCTCATTTCTCTTTCAAATATAGTTGTTCCCTAGTCAAGCGGCCATCAGGCCCGTAAATTTAGAGATTCAAGAACAGCCTTTCTGTGTATCTCCAAAGATATCCTGACCACCGTCATTCGGATAAAGACATTTTAGAATTGCTGGAACTTAGCTTAAAAGGTAACGATTTTGAATTCAATGGGGAGATCTTTCAGCAAATGAAAGGATGTGCTATGGGGAAACGTTTTAGTCCTAACTTTGCCTCTATTTTTATGGCTGAGTGGGAGAGTGATATTCTTCACAAATGTCACCAACAACCTTTTATTTACCTTCGGTATCTGGATGACATTTTTATCATTTGGCAACATACGTTGGAAGACCTTCATATTTTCATTGATACTCTTAATTCTCACGACTCAAGCATTAAATTACAGCCTACTATTGATCACACTTCTGTGGATTTTTTGGATGTAACTATTTACAAGGGTCATACATATCATACTACTGGGTATCTAGATTACAAAGTATTCTTCAAACCTACTGACACGCATCAGCTACTACATGCTGGGTCATACTCCTCACACTTTCAAAGGAGTCATTCAATCTCAGATTTTTAGATTCTATAGAAACTGTAGTTCTTTAGATTTTTTTAACCAGGCTTGTTCTGTTCTTTTTAAAGCTCTCCTCCCTAGGAAGTATTCTATTAGATTACTCCGAAGGATGAAATCTAACACAGTAAGACAAATCATGTTTTCCCCTTCATCCCCCGATACGCTTACCTCCCCTTCACGAGTGTACCACTACCGTCCAACATTTCTCTCAGGTACATCAATGAAATGCCTTAAGACGCGATGCAAACTCGATATATACGTACCCGATCGCGGAACCTTTTTCGGAGAACAAAGTCGCAACAAATATCAAATGGCAGAGAATCTTAATTGTGACTCCTCTAATATCGTGTATGTAATCACGTGCAAAAAATGTCGCAAACAGTACGTCGGAGAAACTCAGAATTCTCTACGACAAAGAGCAGCCAACCATTTATCTAGTATAAGACTTAAACATGATGTACCCGTGGCACAACATTTCAATACTCAAGGTCATTCGGTCAAGGACCATTTTGAAATCATGCCTATTGAGAAAATCCCATTTCTCACTTCCGCTGCAGATACGAAGCACAAACGTTTGGAAAGGGAAAGTTTTTGGATTCAAACATTACAAACTATTTATCCTTTGGGTTTGAACTTGGACCCCGGAAGATGTCGTGAAAAAACTATAATACCATTTGTGTTTCAGTATAACAAAGCTAGCATCGCTATGGCCAAGATTATAGTAGAAGAATACAAACTACTTCAAAGTAAACTTGCTCGACCTCTGACCCAAAGGCCAGTCATTGCTTATAAAAAGAACAAGAGTTTGAAAGACATACGGGTCAGGGCTAAACTCCCCTGTCTGCCTACTACCTAGGTTTTCTGGGAAAGGGTATGGGGGGGGGGGGCATAATATATAGGCTTAAGATGCGTAAGCATTGTCAATGTAATACAAAGTGTTCCAGAAAATGTTACTAAGGCCAAGCTCCTGTCAGTCGTCAACCTAATGAAATATCATAGGTTTACTTTATTACAACAATTTATGATGGGGTATAAAGATCTATGATATACCTCTTTTTAACACAATTAGAAACTTGTCTCCGTGGTTATTTTAGACAAGAAGATTTTCCCTGTGCCCGTGTGTTTTAGTGTCCATAAATATATAAAAATATATGAACACATACATTGTAGTTGAGACTTCCATATGTTCTACAGCTCGCCGTTGCGAGCTAAATGGCACGAATTGTTATCTGTAAACTAATCCATATCATGTATTGCTCGATTGAGCCATTCTGTGGACGAAATGTCGTCTGAAATAAAACTTTATTATTATGATGTGTCTCTGATATTGATGGGGGTTTGTTCTAAGACTTCCTTTTCAGTAATAATACCATAAATCTCAGAGCAAAACCATCAGAGAAGACATCTCAGCCCCCTCAGGTTCAGACTTCAGCATAGTCGATACTTTCAACCTTTCTTTCTTAACTTTCAACCAGTTAATATGAGAGCACATGTGACGCAAATTGTGAAATCGGACTATGAAAGTGTGCGTTTGAGTATACGAAAGCAAAGAGTTTAGGGGTCAAAATAAAGTACATCACCTGAATTTTGAATTTTGAATTTATTGCAATTAACCACCATTATGGGAACAAATTTGTACATGCATATACTACATAACAATAACTTGGTGGTGGGAATAAAGCCAAATAGGCTTGTTCTATCCCAGGTCTAGTAACTAAATAAGGGTATATATAGAGGGAAAGCAGACAAATAAAGTGTGACTGGCAAACACGGGAAAATAGCAATAAATATATAAGTTCTCAAATGAGAATAACATAAATATAAGTAAACTATGTACATATTTAGTCTCCGTAGTAACAAAAGAAAATTAGATCGGGTTGTTTTGATATTTGTTTACGAAATAAGCTTTTAATCTGGATTTGAATAATGAAATTGAATGAATTGATTTGATTACTATTGGCAATTTATTCCATTCTCTAGGACCGATAGTTCGCAGGGAATAGAAGGAGAAATTAGATGAATAAAAGGAGCGATGTATGTTGAGATTAACGGTTCTGGTTTGGTAATTATGGATAGAGGACTGCCGGGTGAATAAAGTCCTGACTTCCATCGGTAGACTGTCTTTATGATACATAAATTTGTGGGTGATCAGAAGAGAGGAATATAGATTTAAGTCTGATAATTTCAAAGTGTTCAGATGGGTGAAGAGCGGATCAGTATGGTCTAGTTTACTAGAAAGAGTAATAGTGCGTACTGCACGCTTCTGAATGATAAATAGAGGTAGTAGATGGGTTGAAAACGTGTTTCCCCAAAGAACATTGGCATAGGAAAGATATGGAAATATGAGGGAATGATACAGGATGACAAGTGTTTTTTTGTTAAGTGAAGATTTTATATGGTTAATAAGTCCAATATTTCTTGATAGTTTCTTGCACAGGTAGTTAATATGGGAAGTCCAGGTTAGTTTATTATTTAAGAATACGCCAAGAAATTTGAATTCGGAGACGCAAGATACTTTACAGCCGGAGAGATTTAAGACTGGAGGGGGAGTGACGGGGATACGTTTAGGACAGATAAGCATGTAGCAGGTTTTTTTTATATTGAGTGAGAGACGGTTTGCGTGCAGCCAGTGGTGAATTTTGTGCAGTTCGCATGACATGACATCAATTGCTGGAGGTAAATTTGGGTCGGAGTAAAACGCAGAAGTGTCATCGGCAAAGAGGGTTAGGGAAAGGAGATTCGACGCATTGATAATATCATTTATATAAATTATAAAAAGAATTGGTCCGAGAATAGAGCCTTGGGGCACACCGCAATTGATTAGATTGGAATCTGATAAAGTACTATTATATATTACCCGTTGTTGACGGTGTGATAGATAGTTCCTAAACCAGTCATTTGAAATATTTCGAAGCCCATAGTTGTGAAGTTTTGATAGTAGAATTTCGTGATTTACGGTATCGAACGCTTTTGATAGGTCAATAAAGGTTGCTATGCTGTAATGTTTACGTTCTTTAGAGGTTATTAATTTTTCATAGAGAGAGAGAGCAGCATGAGTGGTAGAATGAAATTCTCTGAAGCCAAACTGACGAGGGGAGATAATTTCGCAGGTGGTGAAGAAGTGTGTAATCATTTTAGCGGCAATTTTTTCAATGATTTTGCTGAAGGCAGGGAGAACAGAAATTGGTCTATAATTTTTTTAATTGATTGTGAGGTCCATCTTTATATACAGGTATAACTTTAGCTAATTTCATTGAGTTTGGGATAATACCCTTAGCAAAGGAAAGGTTGACAATGTGGGCGAGGGGCGAGGATGTAATTGTGGAGACCAGTTTGATAATGGACATGCTCACGCCATCAAGTCCAGGGGAAGAATTCTTTAATTGGGATATGACGGATTCGATCATATCTATAGATACAGCACTGAACGTGAAGGAGGCAGGATTAAGAGGATTGAGAAAGTCTCGATAATTAGTGTGGGTTTGGGAGTCTAAATTTGAAGCTATAGTGGTGAAATAATCGTTGAAACTATTAGAAATTATGGTAGGGTCCGAGGTGTCCTGTCCCTCAATGTTAAATGTTGAGCAAGGGGCTGATTTACTTTTACGGTTCATTAGCTCATTTAACGTTTTCCAGGTGTATTTTATATTTTGGTTGTAATTGTTAAATTTTGTTTCAAAATATTTTTTCTTTGCAGTCCGAATTAAATTATTAAGTCTATTTCTATAACTGCGGTAAGAACAGCGGGCTTGATAATTTGGATACTTCAAATAACTTCGGTATAACCTATTTTTTTCGTGGATTGAATTTAGTATACCATGGGTAATCCAAGGTTTAATAATTTTGTGTTTGTATTCTGTATCGCTTGTTAAAGGGAAACACTCATTGAACGCTAATTCAAAGCATGTGGAAAATGTATTAAAGGCCTCATCGACGCAATTAGAGTCTAACACAGTTGTCCAGTCCGTGTTTTCAAGGAGATTTTTAAATCTGTGTTTTCGAGAAGGTGAGAATATTCTTCTTGAGGAAATTGGTCGGCTAGTAGGTGATGAATTTATGTTGAGGATATGAAAAACTGGAAAGTGGTCCGTAATATCAGTAACAAAAAGTCCAGAGAGAAGAGAGTTTTCATGTAAGTTAGTAAATATATTATCTATTAAGGTTGATGTTTTATCGGTGACTCGTGTCGGTTTGGTGATTTGAGGAAAGAAATAGTGGGACGTTAATAAATCTATGAAGCTTTTTGAAGGATGATGTCGGTCACTTTTAAACAAATCAACGTTAACATCTCCCATAAGGATACATTTGGAACTTAATTTATCTATGGAATTAAGGGCTTCGGGTAGGTGATTGTTGAACAAGTTGAGATTGGTTCCCGGGGGGCGATAGATAACACCAGCGATGTACTTTACTCCTTCGATAAAAAAATTCAATAAATACGGATTCGCAAGTGGACTCATGATTTAATGGGGAAATGTGAACAACCGAATAGTTTTTGATATTATCATTTACATACATTGCCACGCCCCCTCCTCGGCGATTTTCGCGAGAAGATGTAATAGCAGTGTAGCCGGGAATATCGTACAAATCATTTGTTAAGGAGTTCAACCAACTCTTCGATATGCCTATAAATGAAAACTGGTGTTGAAGATTGTGAAGGGAGCCTGTAATTTCAGAGTGATGTTTGCAAAAGCTTCTTGCATTAAAATGAATGAAAGAGAGTGAGTTGGCCGATACAAGATCTTCAGTAAGGCTGTTGAAACTCGATTCCGTAAGGTAGGAGTTAGTGTGAGATTCTATATTTTTCCATTGGTTAATTTCATATTCATTATCTTCGAGAAAATCATTTGAGGATTCTGGGGGGTTAAGATGAAGCGGATTAAAGCAGAGACCGTCTATAAAATCAAGATTGATCTGGGATGGGGTGTAAAATGATTGAGCAGGTTCGGAGGAATCCATCAAGTCAGAGTTGTAGAATGGAAGGGCGGATGAAAGAGAATCAGTAACGTCACTGGTATCAGCCATAATCAGATAAGGAATAGCAGTGCGGGATCGGTCCTAAGAGAAGGGTATTTAACAAACATAAAGAGATGAATAGGTTGACATTTGTACGGAGACTAAGAAATGATATTTTACAAAAAAATAACAAACAAGATGTGTACATCGAATTGTACATATAACTGTATATGGTGGTGTAAAGCACTCCACAAACACATCTAGCCAAAATATATCGTTTTGACATTGTTTGATTGATTGTTTGGTGTTTTACGCCGCGCTCAAGATTATTTCACTTATATGGCGGCGTTGTTAGTTTTTTTTATTTTTTATTTTTTTATTTTTTTTTGTGAGAGGAAACCGGGCTCTATGCCCGAAGGAAACCTACGACCTTCCTCTGGTAACTGGCAACCATCCCACATAGTTTTAACGTTGAAATGATTTCTATAAATGTCCATTTGATATAGTCTGTCATAAGAAAAATAAACATAACGGACAGCTTCGATCGCACGAAGTTGACAATAGGATTGTATATGTGGCATATATCACTATTTAAAGGAGGAGAAAACAAAAAAACAACATGCAATTGTATCGAATGGGCTTCCATAGACCATCGTATTTATGTGTGTGAGTCTTGCACGTGGTTTACGGTGTGAAAATACAATGAAAATGAATCTGCCAGACAAGCTTGTGCTCGATCGTCAGTGGAGCGCGCCATTGACGGTTTGAAATTGACCGGAAAAAGTATTAGTAGATTACTTCCCTTGCGAGCTTACCATATCTTGTATGGTTATAACCTGCAGTGTCAGCGGTAAGACTACCTTTTCTGAAAATTCTACAACGATCCCCACAAGTCGCGTAGACAACATAGCAGCCTGTCACGTCTTCCCAAAAGGTTGATTAACTAGCCAGTGTACATTTCAGAGTTGTTAGAGTGTTCGTCTTCTCTTATTAGCACCTCGAAATGATTGAAATTAACCTAGGTTTAAATGGCAGACTTTCAGAGTTGACCAATTTCTCCTACGCTAGCGAGTGACTGATGGCCAGGCGTATGCTGATTGGCCGATCGAGACACACAGCTAAGCTCTGCTGTGAAGATGGCTGCCGAGTCAATTTAGACGTTCTCTGATAACGATTGTTAACTTTGTTATAGCACAGTTTGGCGAGGAAAATTCGTAGAAATATGGTTTTGGTACCATTAGAAAGGAAAATGTGTCGCGCCTGTACTGTATTTACTTAGTTCTTTCCTTTTCTTCTCCTTTAAGAAGCCAACAATAAATAATAATAAATAATTATTTAATTCACAGTAAGGAGCAAAATGGGAGTAGACATGTTAAGCAAAAATCGAATAATATTAGTCAACGCGTATAAAAACAAACGCCTTGTCCTTTTGAATCACAATCAGTACACAGTCAAAGCCAAGCGATAAAAAATGGATTATTGTCATCAATCGGTCACATAATAAAGGCACACTTTGAGAGATATTAACATTGCGTCATACCGTTGATATATATGAATAACTCATGTTCTCATGAAAGCATTATCACTGGCAACCCATGGATTAAAGAAAGTCAAAACATACACGGGAACGACACCTTCGTAACATCAGCAATCCTTGAGGAATGATATTAAATTAGCTTGAAAAGAACTATGCAGTATACATACACCACACACATACACCACACGCGGGTCGGATGACCGAAGCACATAGAACAGGTAAACAAGACACAAGGGCAAGGGGTCTAAAGTGGAAAAGAACGAGAATATAAATTCACTCTGGGGACCATGGATACATATTAGTAGGCCTTATAATTGTTATTCCTTACATACTTGCCAGGGGCCGACATCTGATCGTGTTTCGAGGATCACCAATGTGTCAACAACTCGAATGCGGGTTTTCTTGTTGAACTTCGTACGTTGTTCATATGCTATAGCGGCGAGTCTGCCCCGCTGCCGTTTGAGCTCAGGTGGGAGGTCAGTGCGTACACTTTTACGTGATCCACGTAGAGCGGGGGAGGCCGCTAAGATTTTTTCTTTGTCCTGGTTTCTGACCAACTTCAAAATGATAGGAACAGGTTCGTCGGGTCGTGTAGTTTGGTGCTGAATGGACTTTCGTGGTAGGCGATGAACATTAGCTATAATCAATCCATCAACCCAGGCCTGCTCAATACCAAGCTCAGAATGAATAAAATTACGCACGATAATTTCAGTGTTTTCAGTTTGGATATTTTCTTGGGGGAGTCCATAAATCAATAAATTATTTTTCCTATCGTAAATTTCCGCCCTTAATATTTTTTTCTCTAGTTCTGCAATATAATTAGATAATTTGGCTTCCATCCCGGAGAGAGCTTTATTTTCAATATCGGAGCAACGACCAGCATTAAATTCAATCGACCGTTCAATTTCGGGGATCTTGGATTCAATGTTATCTACTCGAGTTCTCACCTGGAAGACTTCAGTCCGGATGGCCGATAGTTGCTCAGTAAGTTCAGTTTTCATATTAATTATGAGCTTCTGTAAATCTTCATTTGTAACACCGTCCGATCGCTTAGAACGAGAGCGGGAGGTAGCCATGGCTGAATCTTCCTCGTCGGAGTCGCCCATATCGTCGCTACCTGTACTGTCCGCCTCTAATTCAGTTGTTAAATCCTTTCCTTTAGACTTAGATTTTTTGTGGCCATCGTCCAGTTTGTTACCGGTTGTCTTTTTGGTGGTTTTGGGAGGCATTCTTAGTCAAAATAACTGCAGTGCAGGCCAAATATTGTGGAGCGCTCTTCACACACACCTAGCTAGTCCGCCATCTTTAAGCTCAGATGTTATATTTTGTCTCAGATGTTATATTTTGTTCCATTTTTACTAAATGATATTTCACGTTTTGAAGAATGTGTTTAAAAGTTGATTTTGATTGTTAACTTACGTTTTACACAAGAATATTTCACTTATATAATGACGACCAGAATTAACTGGTGGGGGAAAGCGTGTAAAGTGTGTAGTGTTCTCTCGCATATAACACACCCTTGTATGAGGGCTAATATAACTCATATCAATACGATCGGGTGGGTGTGTGTGATTTGCGCTAACCTTGTTCGCTTATTATCGCTTTGGAGATGTTGTGTAGCCCATTACCTTCTTCGCCTGACACCCATTACCCAATTCGCCCCTGCCTGTCACCCATTACCCAGTTCGTCCATTTCCTATTCCCTGATTGCGTAATCTCGCTTTGGAGACTTTGTGTAGCCTATTACCCAATTCGACTGTTACCCATTACCCATTACCCAATTCGCCCCTGTCTGTCACCCATTATCCAGTTCATCCATCCCCCATTTCCCTGTTCGCGTATTATCGCTTTGGAGGCGTTGTGTAGCTCATTACCCAAATCGCTTGTCACCCATTACCCATTACCCAATTCGCCGCTGCCTGTCACCCATTACCCAGTTCGTCTATTTCCTATTCCCTGTTTGCGTATTATCGCTTTGGAGGCTTTATGTAGCCCATTACCCAATTCGACTGTTACCCATTACCCAATTCGCCCCTGTCTGTCACCCATTACCCAGTTCATCCATCTCCCATTTCCCTGTTCGCGTATTATCGCTTTGGAGGCGTTGTGTAGCTCATTACCCAATTCGCTTGTCACCCATTACCCATTACCCAATTCGCCCCTGCCTGTCACCCATTAGCCAGTTTGTCGATTTCCTATTCCCTGTTTGCGTATTATCGCTTTAGAGGCTTTGTGTAGCCCATTACCCAATTCGACTGTTACCCATTACCCAATTCGCCCCTGTCTGTCACCCATTACCCAGTTCATCAATACTCCATTTCCCTGATCGCGTATTATCGCTTTGGAGGCGTTGTGTAGCTCATTACCCAATTCGGTTGTCACCCATTACCCATTACCCAATTCGCCCCTGCCTATCACCCATTACCCAGTTCGTCAATTTCCTATTCCCTGATTGCTTATTATCGCTTTAGAGGCTTTGTGTAGCCCATTACCCAATTCGACTGTTACCCATTACCCAATTCGCCCCTGTCTGTCACCCATTACCCAGTTCATCCATCCCCCATTTCCCTGATCGCGTATTATCGCTTTGGAGGCGTTGTGTAGCTCATTACCCAATTCGCTTGTCACCCATTACCCAATTCGCCCCTGCCTGTCACCCATTACCCAGTTCGTCTATTTCCTATTCCCTGTTTGCGTATTATCGCTTTGGAGGCGTTGTGTAGCTCAATACCCAATTCGGTTGTCACCCATTACCCATTACCCAATTCGCCCCTGCCTATCACTTATTACCCAGTTCGTCAATTTCCTATTCCCTGTTTGCGTATTATCGCTTTGGAGGCTTTGTGTAGCCCATTACCCAATTCGACTGTTACCCATTACCAAATTCGCCCCTGTCTGTCACCCATTACCCAGTTCATCCATCCCCCATTTCCCTGTTCGCGTATTATCGCTTTGGAGGCGTTGTGTAGGTCATTACCCAATTCGCTTGTCACCCATTACCCAATTCGCCCCTGCCTGTCACCCATTAGCCAGTTTGTCAATTTCTTATTCCCTGATTGCGTATTATCGCTTTGGAGGCTTTGTGTAGCCCATTACCCAATTCGACTGTTACCCATTACCCAATTCGCCCCTGTCTGTCACCCATTACCCAGTTCATCCATCACCCATTTCCCTGTTCGCGTATTATCGCTTTGGAGGCGTTGTGTAGCTCATTACCCAATTCGCTTGTCACCCATTACCCAATTCGCCCCTGCCTGTCACCCATTACCCAGTTCGTCTATTTCCTATTCCCTGTTTGCGTATTATCGCTTTGAAGGCTTTGTGTAGCCCATTACCCAATTCGACTGTTACCCATTACCCAATTCACCCCTGTCTATCACCCATTACCCAGTTCATCCATCCCCCATTTCCCTGATCGCGTATTATCGCTTTGGAGGCGTTGTGTAGCTCATTACCCAATTCGCAAGTCACCCATTACCCATTACCCAATTCGCCCCTGCCTATCACCCATTACCCAGTTCGTCTATTTCCTATTCCCTGTTTGCGTATTATCGCTTTGGAGGCTTTGGGTAGCCCATTGCCCAATTCGACTGTTACCCATTACCCAGTTCGTCCATCCCCCATTTCCCTGCTCGCGTATTATCGCTTTGTAGGCGTTGTGTAGCCAATTACCCAATTCGACTGTCACCCATTACCCAATTGATCTGCGTCTGTTTTGTCTGAGGCTGTATTGCGGTTTATGTATGATGTCGTGTGTTTTTGCTCTCACCCCTATTTTCAAATGGACTAATCCTCTACATTGACCTAGTTTTGAATTGGGAACTGGGTAATGGGTAATGGATGACAGCTTCACGGACATAGATACTTTTATATGTGGTTAAAGATTCCGATATTTTCTGAAAGCTTAGAGGGTATATAACTCCCAGAATGTTGCAGTTTAAGCGAAGATGGTTGGTTGCATTGCCCAACGTTTTTACAGATCGAGCAAACATCAATATATTGTAAATATGTTTCGGGTTTACTAGCTTTTCGTCTAATGAATATACATCTGAATACGTGGAGTGGCTTTCTTAAATTATACTTATTTGGGTCAATGGTGATCTTTTCCCATGACGTTTTGAATTCGTTCAACAAAAGTCTGTTTTCGGTTAATGTACATGTAGGCCGATATTTCGAAATAATTAAAGTGGCATGAGCTGCCAAATTTCACACTTTTTCATAATTTCTGATCGTAACAACAGTAAAACGCTTTAAAGGCCATCGAAACCCTAAATGATTGGTGTTGGATTGATAAAAATCCATACAATATGTGGCATGTACGAACCGAAAACGTGTTCGAAAAGTAAACAAAATTTAAATAAACGGGATGACCATTCATTCATTCTAAGTCAAAGTTAGTTCAAAACAATACTTTAACGTACATTTTCGAGACCAGAAGCACTAGAAAGCTTCTGAATTATACGTCTTGGGAAAAATAGCCAATAATTTCAACATTCTGTTTAAACGTCAAAATATCAACATTTTGGCAGATCATGCCACTTTAATTTCCAGAAATAGACTTCGTTTCGTTTGGTGTTTTTCTTGTGCAATAATATATCATTTCGTATATATGTACGAAAATGATCATTGATTTCAGTGAGAAGGGTGACAACAATTAAACGTAAAGGAAGTTTGTGTATGCATTATCAACAATACAGAACGTAGTAAATTGAATAAAAAAGTATATAGTTTTATTGTTTTATGAAAGTCCGTGATCGAGTTACGTGTGTCAGTTTTGGAGGTCAATGATGATATCTTCTAAAATAAGACTTTTATATTTTTCAGCATAGCACGTGTCGTAGATTTTACGCGTTTGCTATTAAACTGGATCATTTCATTGTTTGACAATGTGACGTTGTACAAATCTTAAAGAATAGTTAGTCAATTGGAAATACAATATGAAGACTTTGATAAATCTCAGTAATAAATATAGAAGCTTTATAGGTTTTTAAAAAGTTAACATGTAAAATACATCATTAATAATAATACAAAACCTGAACAAAACACGAAAACACACACTGAATACAATCGTGTCTCAGTGGGCAAGTTCTTTAAACATTTACCTAAAGCCTAAATTAAAGTTGTATGGCAACATATATATGCGTTCAGAAATTGTATTGGACAAACCGATTCGAACATGTTTTTTGAGTTCCATCTTCGCCACCACACCAGTTGCTGTAAGGGGCGTCTTTTCGTTTAGCCTTCACTAATGGCACGGTGACTTGACTAATGGTATTGTGACTTACAGAACATGATGGAAGTAATAAATCTCGTTAACTCAAATGCTAAAGTAATTTACTGATCTCTCAAGCAGAAACCCTTGAGAGTCGTAGTGTTCATTATATGGTATGGTCATTTAGACGGGCCAATGACTTGGGCTGACCGTTCATTAACTCGCACATTAAGGGTCTGTTGCCTACAGATAATATGTACTTTCACAATGTAGTAAAAACTGAGGTATCTCACTGTGTAACGATCATTCGTAGACAAAGTACAATGTTACTTGTACATGTTGATGATACAGGTACTGTGTTTAGTAGTAATACACATCCTTTATAGTTGATACCATCAGGTAACACTTTACTGAATGCAGATTGTTGAATCCGTTTATATGCTGTGTTGTTGGACAGATTAGGAGTTCTTTTCTGATAACGTGACAAAATACTGAAGACTAAAGTAGCAGACAACCAATGGGTTTTATAGACAAGTTATTAAAAGTTCACCACAAAGGAATAAAAACAGATAAAAAGATAAAAATAAACCTTAATAAACTGTAGAAAACTGATCTAACTTTCCGATAGCTCTTCATAACTAACAACAAATACAAGACTAAAATCAGACGTGAAATTCACTGACCGTATATATGACAGTATTAAGCAGATTAAAAACTCTTTCCACTTATAATGAACTTGGTTCTAATCATGTGTGGGTCGTCGTCACTATGCCGTTAGTCCGTGACCACCCGACTGCATTGCCGGGTGAATCATGTCTGTTAATACAACATGTGCCAACGTAGAATAAGACTTAATACGGTTAATCAACGGTCAACCTACGCCATTGACCCGCATTGTAGCACAAGAAAGCCGCCCTCGATATGATATATATATACTTCTCTTCAATCTTTCAAACAGATTTATTTTGGATATCAAAAGCCCCTATTGTGAGGACACGATTTCGTCAAAATCTAAGCAATACTAATTTGTTGTTCCGTAAGCACTTGTTTTTCAGGTGACGGGTGATGACAAGCCGACTGTTCCTCAATATACATGATATAAAATAACATTTTGTAATATACTAATTTATTCGGCTTTTCTAAATATTTTACCGACATATTTAATTTATTGTTTTTTTTCGTTGGATAAAATGTTATTAATTCATACATAGATGTCATAAATACTAATCCGGTGAAAGCGAAGGAATAAATCACGTCATGTACAAGATATAAACACATACATGTATAGCGAATCGGGGTCCCAAAAGACTGTTACATATTGCAATGTCAATGCTTACAAAACATCCTCTCGATTTTGATAATATCAATAGAACGTATTTTATCATTAAGTCAGTTTAGATAATTTTATTCCGAGATCAATCAGACGAGCTGTCAAGTCGAGCTGTTCTTTAAAGGGATCTTAGCGTCTGTAGATTGCTCGAAGACACTCTTTTTGGTCAATCTTACAAATCTGATATATGACGGGTCTTATTTGACCTTCAAGTCGGTATTTGTTGTTATGTTCCTAAAAAAATCCCATAATAGAGGTTATTATGTAGGTAATCTAAATATGAACATGCAGCGGTCATTAAACGTCGGTCTGCTGGTCACACATATTGCAAGCGCAAATCTCTCCTGTCGTTATGAGATCACGGGAAAATTCCACATTTCGGCAGCTCATGCAACGTAAAGACCCCTTACCACTTGCCATTTTACAATTTCATAGCAAGGTTATCAGTACACTCGCAGAAAATCGCCATACACAGATCAGATCATAATTAAAAAGTAATTCTTGAAGCTAGACAGACTTGTTCGTGACTGACAACGTAGGATCTGTTTCAAAGAGACTATACAAACCAAATGTCACCACGGATCAATACGTTTACCGCAGGCACCGGGATAAATAAGCTATCCAATTCTAAAAATATGACATCAATTTTTCTGCTTTTTGTCTAAGAGATGGACGAGAGAATGGCACTCAATATCATTAGCAATCCAATCGAATCAGGAAACGTATGATACATTCTAGAAGACAGGTTGTACAAGAGCCATGTTTTGTTCTACTACTTTAAAGTGGAAACGTACTATCATTGACCCATGGTGACCGTTTATCAGTTTCTTCAAGAAAAACTAGAAGTTTTAATTTTCTGATTTAGCTATAATTATCCACGATGATGCCTTTTTAGCAAATGTAACGTTTCACAAAATCAAGTGGCTAGTGAATCCGATTGTTTGATATGATTAGAGGTAACTATTAAAAGGGCATATTAAAAGAAATGTTACTGTCGTATACATCACGGGAAGGTGCTGCGATGATTTAACAACGTTTAATGAGTTTTATTCAATATTTGATTTTTTTCCCTCTAGTTTACCCAGACGGGTGTTTATGACAGAGCCCCCAGAGGACGCTTACTAAATATACAGCCTGGCCGGCAGTTTCGTCGTATTTTGACTTTTTGTGGTTCTTGTCATGCTTATATACCATCGGTTCTTAAAAGTGAAAGCAATACGTCTTTCGTTCCAGACGGTGCAAGGAGTAGATGGAAGCTATTAGAAGTATTGACCCCGAATCTGTCCGATAACAGATGTTCTGTTCTTAATCTCCCATATTACCATTAATAATAACCTGATAATTTTAAACGTTTAACCTGGCTGGAAATCAGTAATACGTCGTTTAGATAATAATTCTGAAAATGTGCAAATCGTAAGCCTTTGGGTGTTTCCACCATTGCTACTGAAAGAATCGAGGTACGTTGCCACAAGTCAGATTTGTCTCCAGAATTGTGCAAAAGCACAGGAGATACCACCACTCTCCTGCCACCAAACTTCCGCAAAATTTACATTGTCATTTTTACATTGTTAAAACCATTTATATCTTTATGTATTCTATATGTTAGACCGTATTGCTCAACATGCAAAACTTTGTAGGGAGAGGGACTTTGTAAGTTCTAGAACCTGTTACCAATCCCATTGTTATTTCTGCAATAAAATACGTTCAATTCATTTCAAGTAAACAGACTGTGTAATTTATTAATGTTGATTAAAAAAATATCTGTTCCCTCAGCTAACTGAAATGATGTGAATAACGACACAATTCGATTGTTTGCATGTATGTCGGGACCTTTTGGCTCTGGACGAAATGTTTATTGGCGCTTTTTGAAGTCAAATTGCCATTATGTCCTTCTGTAATGATTTATGCAGCGGAATCTACAACAAAGTCTTGCTATCTGGGTTTTAGAGTTGAATGTTCCTTTTTTCAATTGCTGTTTAAGTGAGAGGAATCTATTGTGGTCCTGGATTTCATTTCTCTAATTTTCTTCCTTCTCTAAAGTGCCAGGCCAATAACATTTCCTTAGTGGTATAAGTAGGTCATGTTTGGCGGATGTAGCAAGAATGTGTGAGACCTGCTTAAAATACATTTGTTGTTAAGCTTAGTTCATTGGAGCTGTCATCAATGGTTCTAAACTTATTGCATTTACGATGTGAACCTTTTGTTTCAGATTGTAATAGACCGGTTGTATGTGCTCTGGTTATTTAAGTAACGTAAACTGAGTGAAATATTATTCTTTGTCTTTGTTGCGCTGAAGAGCGCTGAATGCCGCACCCAAGATTAGTTCAGGTATGTGGCTGCGTTGTCATGCTTTGTCGGGGAAGAAACCAGACTCTTCGTTCAATGGAAACCACAGACCCTTAGAAAATATCTTGTCACCCTTTCAGATTCCCAAAACAGCTACTCTACACTGTAAAATGTAACCCGTAAATTTTACGGTAGAATACTGGCAGCTGGGCTGCCACATTATTGTGGTCCTGGTCCTGGTCCTGGTCCTGGTCCTGGTCGGGACCGTAAAATCAACTAGCCACATTCCTAATCAGTGAATGTGAAAAAACATTATGAAATCAGCAGGCTAAGAAATACAGGACTTTAAATCGTCAACCCCAGCATGGATCTGTTAATGTAGATTTTCAAATGTTATGTACCCCCACATTCCTAATCAGTGAATGTGAAAAAACATTATGAAATCAGCAGGCTAAGAAATACAGGACTTTAAATCGTCAACCCCAGCATGGATCTGTTAATGTAGATTTTCAAATGTTATGTACCCCCAACGAAATAGTAAAACTGACTACTTCTGCAAGTTGACAAACATATATTTATTTGAAAAAAATTTGAAAGAAATGCTGATGAAAATTCTCCCTTAGGGCAGGTATCTCAATGTACGCTTCCAAATACAGCTATGTTCAATTAACTATCTTAGCCTATAATGACAAATATTTCTTATATTAAATCGCCTACGGCGGGATTCGAACCTCTAATCTCCCATACAGGAGCTGCGCAGAACTACATGCGCACTAGCCATAACCGTAGCCTTTAACCACTACACTATCTACAAATATGAAGATATGATGGCCACATTTCCATGTCTTACTAGCGCTTCGGTGTGCGCATGCGCACTTCCGTTTTTTCGCACCCTTTGATCCGCAATGACGTATTTTGGACGAATCCTTCACGGAAACAACCGAGGAGATCAGATCTCGTTAGCTTGGAAACGACAACTCTGTCTCAAAGTTATTTTACGGTACACGACCGTAAAGCTTCCACTGAAGTATAAAACGGCAATTTACCGTTAATTTTAAAATATTCTACTGTAGAATTGACGGTAAACGGTTACAGTGTATGGCCTTTCTGGAAATACTACCAGACGTGCCTGATTAGTCTAATTTCGCTTGAAAAGATCAATGATTTGCCAATGTCTTTCGGGAAAACTAAACCAAAGGCCAACCCTTGTTCATCTGTGTGTCTGATAATTACCAATGTAATTCTATTTTAACAATCAAGGCAGATATCTGAGTTGGTGGATATACTCAAGACAAATTAGTACATGTATTTTATATGCAAATACCGTGTGAATGTCGAGTTCAAATAACGGGGCCTTTGAGGCTCAGTTGGTGGCCGATAGCGTTTCACACCTACACAAACGTTCAGCGATGGGTCTCCGGCTGGTATCTACGTGAACGTTTTCTCAATAGCTCGAACAGCCGGGGGTTCCACCTGGCAAAGACACTGCCCCCTCCCGACTAGATGTTACAATATCGCCAACCAAAGGAAATAATTTTGTTGAATGCAAAACAACTATTCATAAATCAATTCATGAAAATAGCTATCACAACACGCTCGTAGAAATCAATGGAACAATCTAAAGTTGGTTTGTTGGAAAAATAACTAAAAGATAACAAAGATACTATAATAAAGAGTTAATAAAAATGACAGTTCAGATATTGGTTAAATGGTTGCAACGACCACTGTAGATTTTATGTGCAATCTCATTTCCTTGTCAAGTCTTACGTCATTTATCAGGCTTACTTCTTAATTATTGTTAAATCAGATAGCTTGATTGATTGAGAAAGTCACGTCTCCTTACAGAACTGCTCCATCATCGATAACTTTTCTCTGGTTTACATGGTTTACAGTCAAGCATATCTCTGGCACAATTCAATTATAAGACGTGTATTTGAGGACTTTTCAACAAGAATTAACTTCATCATTGATACATTTCTACATTGCGGTTCTTCATATGAATGTGAATAAGTTTGTTATAAAGATGTACCATTTTATCATGACACCGTATGGCAACGTGAGTAGTATACGCGTCTGTAATCGTCTCAACGAAACAACACTCAAACTGATATACGCCATGTCACACTTTACATTCTGAAGACAGTGGATTTCATAAAGTGCATACATAAAGGTAGTTTCGTCCAATTTGACTTGAACAACGACTGGCGGGATGTGACATAAAAGTAAAATGTATGTCATGTCATCTTGGATGAGAGTAACGACAGGTTATTGACTGAATATTGATAGCAAAGGAAAATTGAGACGGATATTCTTATAAGGACTCTCGCAAGCAGAAATCAATTTTAATCTCTACGTATTCCTTTCAACACACACGCACTGTCTATTAGCTATCCCATCCGAGTTGGTCGTGACACCTGTGTCTGGGCAACTGCCTGTTTAATCGATTTTCGGATCGTTAGATAAATTGGAAACATAAATATAATCACTTAGCCTCCCCATTGAGAGTTCGCAGATTACATAATGTACATGTAACCATTTTTAACCCCTTTCGGAGATTAAAGAAAATAAATCTCAGAATCCAGATTGTGCTGATAAAGCTGATGGGTTCGTGTACCGGTGATCAGTTAATCAACTGTGGGCTAAAACCGAACGAGGCTTTGTGAGAGTAGCGTAAATGCAACGTAGTGCAAAATGAGTATCAAACCTGTCGCATTTTTTATTTCACCGCCTCCAATGCTATATATTTCATCATAGACTTAAGACATTCTATAGATTTTGCGAAGTATTCTAAAACACACACCATGACCAAGAGTGTATCCCAGTTTATCTGTTAGAACAAATAGTGGCTTGTTAAAATGTATTCAGCAATTTGGCCAAGTGTCCAAGGATCTCCAGGGTCTTATTTTGAACATAAACCGATAAGGTAGTTGTAGGTCGATGTATTACCGTTGTGGATGTACCTAAATCTGGGATGATTTGAAAACTTTCCTCATCACGCAATACATTGGTGATTTATTGACGACGTACAAGTTTTCCCCGGAACCGGATATATCTCTTGTTAGGAGCATGATTCTTTGAAAGACTCAATAAGATTAAGTTAATTCTTTGAAAGAAACCAGACTTTTGCACATATTGCACGTGTGCATCTCTAGCAGACTTTAACACACTTCCATATTTTTCAGCGAAGCCGATTACAGTCTTTATAACGGTATTTTTTGTTAACATTGTGCTTCTTTGGAGATAAAAATTAACGTTTGTGACGTAATTTCAGACTGTCAAAATTGGAACCAAATCAATCTTTAACCGGACAGATAATGCTTAATGCTTCTGGAATTTGCAATGTCGGAAGTGTTGAAGTCCAACAAGAAGTCATTTCCACCAAACATTCTGCTGGGCATTTGGCGATGAAGCAATACGCCCACTACTTTTCGGTCGCATGAGAGGGGTACCCCATCCTGCCAAACGTCGTTGACAGACTTGGTCTCATATAATCAAAATAGGGTCACTTTATTCACATTGCTTTTTACAGTGTGATTAGCCCGGATTTTCGGTCTAAAGCGACTGGTATTATATGGCTGACAATGTGTCTGCTCGCTTTTTATGACGAATACGGAAAAACAAATTCGGCAGAGCCCAGATTTCTCGGCTACAGTGTGATGCAAGTAGCTCTCCCTCCCTGAATAGTTTATCAATGGTTGGCTGTATAGAATCTTAGTTCCCTCACTGAGACTTTTAATAACGGCTGGTTGTATGAAGTACAGATGTCCTCACCCATGAAAATACTGATGTCCTCTACAATTGGTGGGGACAGATATCCCGAAGGAAAACAGAAATCAATTTTATTGTTTGTCATCTTTATCGTTTCAATATAATTGAACACCGTCTATATCGCTCTAGTAAAGTTGTTGCTTCTAACCCATGTATCTGGGTGATTGGCAGTTACGTCGATTTTTGGAGACTAAGCTTTGTATTGCTGAAGTCAAGGAACTTTCTCGAATCTTGAACATGTTCAATTTCTTTAGATATCCACATTTATTCTAATGCGTTTCTAAAAACATATTTGAGCATGCGCTGTTTGTATTTAAGTTTCCAACTGCTCATTGATTAGTATGCTATGATAATTTAGAATGTTATTCGGCCTGCTTATTCTTCAGTGATACAGAAAATAATTGTGATCTGTGAATACAACCTGTGGATTTACCTGTGTGTTTTTAAGATTTCATTCTGTGGATATTTATCTTTCGTGGTCATCGGATCTATACTGGTTTATAACAGTGAACGTTATGTTCTCGATCGGATTACAGATTTCGTATTTGTATAGAGGAACTGTTACGTTTATAAAAGGGGTGCCTTTTCGTTAAGCCTTGACTAATGGTACGATGACCTATGGAGCCTGGTGGAAGTAATTTATCTCGTTAACTTAAATCCTGATGTAATTTACTGATCTATCAAGCAGAAACCCTTGAGAGTCACAGTGTTTATTATATGGTATGGATATTTAGACCGACCAATGGCTTAAATTGACCGTTCATTAACTCGCGCACAACAGGTATCTCGTCCACGTAGTCTCTAGTCCACGTCTTTCGTGTAATGTATTGTAAATGTATATCTCATTGTGTAACTTGGCTTTTATTGACAATGTTTAATTACTATTAAAACAAAGAAACGTTTAAAAGCAATTACCGTGCTACGTATAAAAAAGAACAGACATATCAAATACTTTTTACAAACATAAATCCAGCTTAATTCTCCTCAATCCAATAATCTCAAAATTATGTTAAAAGTTGACCACAAAAGGAATAAAAGCAGTAATATAAAAGATAAGAATAAACCTTAATAAACTGTAGAAAACTGATCTAACTCTCCGATAGCTCTTCATAACTAACAACAAATACAGGACTAAAATCATACGTTGGATTCACTGAACGTATATGACATTATTAAGCAGAATAAAACTCTCTCCACTTATAATGAACTTAGCTCTAACCAGGTGAAATTCGTCGTCACTATACCGTTAGTCCGTGACCACTCGACTGCATCGCCGGGTGAATCATGTCTGAAAACTTGAGTTAATACAACTGGTACCAACGTAGAATAAGACTTAATACAAATAATAAGAGTCAATCAACGGTCAACATACGTCAACCAGAAAACCGCCCTCGGCATGATATATAGACTTCTAGTAAACTTTTCAAACATATCTATTTTGCATATCAAAAATATTAAGTTATAAAAAACCCATTGTGAGGACACGACTTCGCCAAAATCTAAGCAATACTAATTTGTTGTACCGTAAGCAATTGCTTATCGATAAATAATAAGATGTTTAGGTGACGGGTTATGGCAAACCCACTGTTGTTGAATATTCATGATATAAAATACAATTTTATAATATACTCATTTATTCGGCCTTTTCTAAACATTTTCTCATCATATTTGATTTTTTTTCTGTGGATAACAATGCTATTATTAAAACAATGGAGTGAAAAGCAATGAATGAATTACATGATATACCAGATATAAACACATGGAGCTATGGAGAATCTGGGTTCCCAGAATAAGACAAAAGACTGTTAAATAACGCAATGCTTACAAAACACCATTTCGATTTTGATAATATCAATAAAACGTATTTGATCATTAGGCCATTTTAAGTCATTTTACCCCGAGATCAATCAGACTACGTAGAGCTGTTCTTCGAGGACATCGTTACGTCTGTAGATTGCCCCGAAGACGCTCTTTGTGGTTGATCTTGAAAGTCCGATATATGGCGGGTCTCGGTTTTTGAAGTTCTGTCTTTTACTTGACCCAAATTTCCGTATTTGTCGGTGTCTTCTTCAAAAAGATCACTTTTTTTTCTTTGATATACACTTTTTTCAATCTATAAGTAACATACAATAATTTGAAAAACCCCAAGTAAAATACAGGTATCACAGAAAAGACGGGGCAAAAAACAACAGGTATTTAATAAGCTACTAATTACATTAGAAAGTCATGACTAAGTTTTCTTGTTCATGCAATCGTACAAATGGATTAAATCTGATAAAGTTATTCTCAAAAATTATTTTTGATCCATTTTCCTTATGATAGATGAAATTTTCTTTTACAACATTTTTTATGTAATATTTGAATAATTGCTTTACACAGATAGATTTCCCATGGTACATAGTGCTATTGCGACACTTCATTATGCAGAATCGGGTACAACTGCACAGTAGATTAACAAAACTCTTGTTGACTTTTGTTTTTTTGCCGTCATATCCAAACATTAGCAGCACGTTAAAGTTTAAACTGTTTAGATACGAAACAGGAGCATATTGGAACAGTACCTCTAGTACATTTGCGAAGTAGTCATGAAACTCTAAAACAGACTTACACTCAATAAAAATGTGAAGGATGGTTTCTTTTACATTTCTACATACATCACAATTTGGAGTGTCTACTTTCCCTATCTTGAAAAGTTTTTCTTTACTGAATATTGTATTATGACTTATCCGATAGTCTAAATCTCTGCATTCCGGAGGCTTTATGCTCATACTAGGAAGTTTCCAGTAATGTTTGAAGTTGAGTGCAGGAAATAATTTACTCCACACCTGTAAGCTAACACAGGGCTCATAAAGATCATTTAATAAAATTGTATAAAAATCTTTTGTTTTTAAAGTCCGCACTGTCCTGGAGTTATCTTCCTGTATCAGGCTTATCTCTGGTTGCCCGCATGGAGAATCATAACTTGCAATGTGAGACCACCATTTTGGTATAGCGGACTTGATCAATTCATACATGGCCTTGATTTTACCCATGTCGGCATCATGGTTAGATTCTTTAATTATCTCACATATACCTGAGACAGGGAGATACCCCGGGACAGTTTCGAATAGGATATGCTTTATAAGGGTTAATCCAGCATTTATAAATGTATCTGATTTTAGACACTTTCCTCTGACTGTTATACGAGGATTGCTAAATAAAGGTTGTGACCAAAATTATCTCTGCTGTTAACATCAAAGGTGACATACTTAAGAAGTAAGTGCCAATTTTTAAACATTTCTTTGTAGAAAAAAGGCAGTGTCTTGTAAGCATCGCTAGTGGGTGACATAAACAACAACTCAGTGCAAGAATTCAAATTTCCACAGCGTGACAAAAATAATTTTAAACAACATTTCCAAACAGAATTTGTCTGATTATTTAAAAATTTAGCTAATACCTTCAGACGGAAAGCTCTGGCCTTTGTTAATATATCTTGTAAATTAAGACCACCTTCTGATTGTTTCTTAATAAGCACTCCATAAGAAACTAAATGTGAACCCCCCTTCCAAATATAACTGACACATGCAGCTTTGATTTCAGTAATAACTTTCTCTGGCACCGTAGTAGCTGCCAGTTTAAACCAGAGTTTGGACATAACAAGAGTGTTTACAACCGCTATTCGTCCATACAAGGTCAACTTTCTCATTTCCCAGTGACGTAAAATACTTTTGACAGACTGTCCTAGGTCCTGCCAGTTTAGCTGATTAGTGAGGACCTTGTTGGGTCCAAGATGAAAACCTAATATTTTTAAACAGTCATGTTTTATGTCAATATCACAAATTGAGCTATTACTTACATCTTTACCAACATATAGCAATTCATTTTTATCCATATTGATACGGGCATTTGATGCTTTACAATACAGCTTTACTATGTTAAATACATATTTAATTGAGTCTGAATCTGCCAATGTCAGAGTGGTATCATCTGCGTGTTGGAAACAAACAGATGTAACTCCACTGTTTGGTATTTTAATACCCTTTATAATAGTAGATTGTCTGAGGAGCTCCCCAAGGGGTTCCACTGTCAATACGGACAGCCTTGACGAACAGATTTATAAACTTTGAAATACGGTGTCAAGAAGCCATTTACTTTTACGGTACTTTTAATGTCTTGATAAAATGTCTTCATCCATTTTATAAAACTGTCACCAAAACCGAAACATTTCAAAACTTCAAATAAAAAGTGGTGCGAGACCCTATCGAAAGCTTTTTCTTGGTCTAATTTCAAAAGGGTAAAGATCACTTTCATCCTGTTCTACCGATGAGATAACATCCCTTATACTAGAAATCGTGTCCGCTATATCCCTACCAGGGACACAGCAGCTTTGGAAGGGTGAAATAATACTTTCGATGACACTTTTCAGTCTGTTTGCCATGTACCTTAAGATTATCTTATAATCTACATTCAAGAGGGTGATTGGTCTCCAGTTTTTTAACTCCTTACGGTCCCCTTTCTTTTTAAATACAAGGGAGATCACCCCTGTTTTCATTGATCTTGTTAATCTTTGCTTATGAAAAGAAATGTTGCAAACGTTTAGATAGTCATGTTCTAATTCATTCCAGAAGTAAAGGTAAAATTCTACAGTTAGACCGTCAGATCCTGGACTCTTCCCTTTAGCTAAACCCTTTAAAGCTTTACTTATTTCATCCTGAGAGAGAGGCTGGTCACATAAGTTTTTGTCATCTTCATCAAGGCGTGTCGTTATGTTTGACAATACCTCGTTCATAGCTTCATTATCTACTACCTCCTCAGAGTACAATTCACTATAAAATGAATTGACCTCACTTAGAAGATCATCGGTTCCATATATTGTATTCCCAGAGATAGTCATTAACTGATCTATAACTTTTTTTATCTTGTTTACTCTTTTCCAAACCCAAAAAGAATTTTGTGTTTTTGTCACCATCAACAGTCCATTTAGCCTTTGACCTTAGAACTGCCCCCTGACAAGCTTCATTTTCAAGAACCCTCAACTGTTCTTCTAACATAGAAATATTAGTTTGGTCATAGTTTGTGATATTAGACGCCCGTCGGTACTCCCCTTCCAGTTTACATTGTAGTTTAAACATAATAATCTCTTTATTTTATACTTGAGATTGTCCCACCAAACATCGATCTCATTCTTAGAGGACACAATTTTTCATTTTTTATGAGATTACGTACCGTTTCGCAAAATGTTTCATCTCTAAGAAGTAAATTATTGAAAACAAAAAGTCCCGGCCCTCTTTCAATAGTGCTTACATCAAACCTTAAAAAGATTGTGCTGTGATCACTCAGGCTATTACGCCTATGATACACAGTTTTAACTAATGCGATTAAGCTTCTACTTACAAATGCGTGGTCTATTCTGCTTTGTTTTAAGACGCCCTGTATTGTACGCCTCCATGTAAAACTTATCTTTTCGGAGTGCAGATATCGCCAGATGTCCAAAAGCTGTAGGTCTGTAACTAAAGCAAGACAATTATCACGTGATGAATCATTTTAAAAAATTTCATGAAAATGTCATGTTTAGACCTCCTAAAAATACAGTATGGACATTTTTGCGTACAAAACTTTTCAAAACATTTACAAATTTGCATCTTTCTGTTATTTGATTTGGCGCATAACAATTCAATATATCATATTCACTATCATTTAATATTACAGTTATTCGCAGAATTCTATCATCTTTATCGCCAGTGACATCAGTGACTTTGTCATTTAATGTTTTTGAAACTACTGTTGCCACTCCACAGCCATTTGTTGTTCCATTACTGTAGTACACATGGCCCTTGAAAATATGTTTATAGTTATTCATGAAATTATCGTCCCAATGAGTCTCTTGCAAACAAAAAATGTCGGTATTACTAAAAACTGAAAACAGACTGTCAATTTTTTCCATTTTCTGGACACTTCTGGCACTGTTGCAGTTAAGAGATCCAATAAGTACCATTGTGCTAATTAGACAGATTAGTATCAAGTTATGCAAGATTTTTAGCATTACCTGGACCATCTGTACTAGCTGGTAGCTCTGTCCTGATATCAGTGACGTTACTCTCAGGTTGACCTACATCGCCTTTGTATGTCTCCTCAGTCAACTGGACCGCCTGGTGTTCTGCATCTTCTCTAGCCGAGTTAAAACCTCCATGTCCACATTGCGTGTTTTACCTTGGCGGACTACTCTACTCAAACCCGTAAACCGAACAGCTCGTTTTGATTGGATGCGAGTAAAACTTCTCGCAGCTAATCAAAACTCCGGGCACTTGCACTGAAAATAACGTAATGGCGGCTGTGTACACCTTGAACTTTTGTTTAACGAGTGCTGATTGGCCAAGACTTTGTAAGTATAGAAAAGACAACTCTTACATTCCCACCAGTGGGCGCTGTTCGATTTACGGGTTTGAGTGGAGTAGTCCGCCAAGGTAAAACACGGAATGGAAACATGCAGATTTTAACTTGGCTTGCGAAGATGGGTGTTATGTAACGATAGCAGCTGTTTCTGGGTGTTCAGGTTTATCTCCACTGCTAGTATTACATTCATATACACTTGAACCACACTGATCACATAACAACGATTGTTCTCCTTCAACACAAATACAATACTTGCCATGTTTCCCACACACATCACAATGAGCTGAACGGCATGTTCTGGATATGTGGCCGATCATTCCGCATTTAAAACATTCATACCGCGAACATTGCCTGAACAAATGCTCATCTGAATAACAAATAGAACACACTTTAATTTGACGGTCGTGTCAAACTCGAAAATACTCAGGCCCATTCACCGTGTCAAATCTCATCGCATAGGGAAGGGATTTCATTCCCGGTGGTAATAGCACCTTGGCAAATCGAGTACCGTCTGCGACTCTAGTTCCTTTATGAAAACGCCGCTTTATTTCAGATAAAATTGTCACATTCATAGCAGTAAGCTTGTTTCTGATTTCGCCATCTTGGATATATGACGAAAGATGCATAAACGAAGCTAGAACCGACCTTTGGGAAATTTCAAGCAAATTATATTGATCTTCTCCGATCTCAATTCCATTCAGTAGAATATTCACAGAAGCTTGATCAACTACAGTTATCTCAAAACTGTCGGTTTTAGGCACACATGCTACAATAGATCCCAAACCACATTCAATTTCAACGACCTCAATTATCTCACCGGCACTCAATGATTTTCCGTTCAGCATCAATTTCAGGGTAAATTCTTTTAGGTAATCAGCGTTGTTTTGCCGACCCCTACTAGAGCCTTGATGCGAGGACATGGTTTTTACTTAACCACACCCCATACGTGTAGGAGATTACAACAACACAATGTAATCGAGAGCCCTCCTCAACACGTCCTCCTCGCTCGCCAGTCAGCAGAGGAGTCCATCACATAATAAAGGTTCATCTGTCAGTAATCTTAATTTGAAGATGCATCAGATATTAAACGTTTGTCCCCTGTTCACAAACATTGCAAGTTTTACAAGCGCATATTCTCCTGTCGCTATGAGATTGTGAATAATTCCTAATTTCAGCAGCTTGTGCCACGTAAAGACCCCTTGTCACTTGCCATTTTACAATTTCATATCGATGTTAGCAATACACTCGCACAAAATCGCCATACACAGACCATAATTCAAAAGTAATTTTGAGGCTAGACAGACTTGTTCGTGACTGACAACGTAGGGTCTTTTTCAAAGAAACTATGTAAACCAAATGTCACCATGGATCAATAAGCGTGTTGCAGGTACCGGGATAAATAAACAATCCAATTCTAAAAATATGACATCAATGTTTCTGCGCTTTCTCTAGGAGATTGACGAGAAAATGGCACTCAATATTATTAGCAATTCAATCGAATCTGGAATATGATACATTCTAGATGACAGGTTGTACAAGGGCCATATTTTGTTCTACTATTTTAAAGTGGAAATGTACTATCATTGACCAATGGTGATCGCTTCAATTATCGTTTGTAAGTTTCCTAAAGAACGGAAACAAGAAAAAAGTGCCCCGTTTTGTTTTTTGGTTGTCCAAGTCAGTTTTATCGTTAAACATAAGATAAAGTATCAAGTTCTTAATCTGACTCTTATATGTACAAAGACCAATTGTAGAACAAAAATTTCAATCGACTATCCTGAGTATTTATATCTTGCTACTTATGTGGTGTCTGTATTTGTCCTATATTTAGAAATATAAACTGTCATCTCGTACCAAGTAAAGGTTTCAGAGATTTAATTTGAAATCTGTCTGGCAAATAGTGTCTTCACTTTAACATAAATTATATCGGCTCTTCTGGTTACTTTTTTCATTACTGGAATACAGAAATTGTGAGCCATCGTGGTTTAATAAGCGCATTTTGGAAGCGAGATCAGATTCAAATCGATTCCTAAATACGAAGGTAATCTTTCTTTCGTTCCAGACGGATTTAAGAGTAAATGAAAGCTATGCGAAATATTGACTCTTGAACCTCCCTGGTACCAGATGGTCTGTACAGTACTAAATCTTCCATACTACCATTAATAATAATCTGATAATTGGAAACGTCCAGGCACTGGTGGTTGGAAATCAGTAATTTGTTGTATAGAGAATAATTAAGAATTATAAAATTGTTTGTTTAAAAAATAAATGCTCAAATCGTATGCTTTTGCATGTTTCCACCATTGTAATATAAGAATCAAGGTACGTTACTTAAATACAGACTTGTCTCCCGAATTGATAACTGTATAAGTGTGAGGAGTCCGGGAATCAATTCCTCAAATGTTCTTCCATCTTTGAAATACCACCGGCTTTAAATGCCACACCATTAAAAATGTCCCTAGTGGTATAATTAGGTCACGTTTGTCCGATGTAGAGAGAATATGTGCGACTTGCTTAAAAGGCATTTGTTGATAAGCGTAGTTCACTGGAGCTGCCATCAATTGTTCCAAATTTATTGCATTTAAGATGTGAACCTTTTGTTTCAGATGGTAATAGACTGGTTTTATGTGCTCTGGTTAAATGAAACAAATTAACGTAAAGTGAATGAAGTCTTTCATGGGCTGATCGAACTTTTTAAGCAGGTCCTTGTTGATGTGCGAAAACACTGGCGCCATTAACACGCGAAGCTTAGTTCAGGTATGTCGCATTAACATTCTTTTTCGGCCAAGAAACCGGACTGTTTGTCCAAAGGAAACCATAGACCTTTGTCGAGTATCTCGTCACTCTCCCAGATTCCCTAAGAATCTATGACCAGTCTGGAAATACCACCATACGTGCCTGATTAGTCTAATTTCCCTTTGAAAGATCAATGATTTGCTTATATCTTTTGGGAAAACCGGACAAGGCCAATCCTTGATAACTTATTCATCGGTGTGTCTGAGAATTACCAATGTAATTCTATTTTAACAATCAAGGCAGATATCTGAGTTGCTGAATACACACGATACATAAATTCGTTTATCCAACCTCACACTGAAGACTTCCTGTTGATTGGTTCAAACCAGTCACGTGGAGACCCTGTATATTTCCATATTACGTCGCCGTGCTGATCCATACAGGGCGACTACCATATATGGCTTGTGACGTCATGTCTAGACGCTTGCCAGTCGTGTCTGTTCGTTCCATACACATTAGAAAATACCTTTCGGAGTTCACTTTCTGCCTTTTATGAAAGCCAATTTTCAGAAAGAAGGCTTGTATATCATACAAGTTAGGTCTTCGGTGGGATAAATTCGTTACAGGGTTTGTTCGAGGGGGGATACGGAAATATATGGGGTCAGTAAACAGTATATTGGGCTCGGCTAACGCCTCGCCCAATATCGGTTTACTGACCCCATATATTTCCGTATCCCCCCTCGAACAAACCCTGTAACTAATAATATGTACTTTAATGTCGAGTTCCTGAAATAGGACATTTGTGGCTCAGTTGGTTGAGCGATAGCGTCTTCCACCTACACAAACGTTCAACAAAGGGGTTCCGTTCGAATATCGAATTGAGTGCTAGGTATCAGTAGACGGTCTTCGCCTTACTCTCCAGGCAAAGGCATTGACCCCCTCCCCCCCCCGACCCTCCCCAACTAAGGTGACAATATCGCCAACCACAAGGAATTAATTCCGTCTAACGTAAAACAACTATTCGTATATCAGTTGGTGGCCAGAGACAAAATTCTGTTCTGTTATGAAACGGAAACCTTAGAGTTGCAACGACCTTTGTAGATTTTGTGTGCAATCTCATTTCCTTGGCTTGTCTCATTTCGTTTTACAGGCTTACTTCTTAATTATTGACCAGCCCGGATAGCTCAGTCGGTAGAGCGTCCGCTTCAGGCCTGGAAGATCCGGGTTCAAGCCTGGGTCGAGTCAGACCAAAGACTGGTAGCTGTTGCTGCTTCGCTTAGCGCTCAGCTATAGGAGTTAGAGCAGCGACTGGTTGGCCCGGTGTCAGTATACTGTGACTGGGTGAGGGGGCTTGCTGGTTGTCTTCGGCAAGTCGTCTCGGTGAGGCAGCACCTAAAAGAGCGGTGGAAATCCGCCCTGCGACAAGGAGACAACGTCTTCATATAACTGAAATACTGTTGAGCAGGACGTAACACCCAAATCACTCACTCTTAATTATTGTTAAATTATATAGCTTGATTAATTGAGAAAGTCACTTCTCCTACAGAACTGCTCCATTATCGATAACTTTTCGTTCTTACACATGGTGTACTAAGCCAAGCCTTTCTCTGGCACAATTGCTGTTTGAATAGATGTATTTGAGGATCATTGAGCAAGAATGGACTTTATGCTAAATTATATAATACAAAATGAGCCACCAGCAGGTCAACCGCCTACAAAACATTTTGAAGGTCGTAGATGCACGTGTGTGATTATATGAGCATGCATGCATGCAACCATTTGAAATTTAATTAGTTGACATTTCTAATTATAGCTAAGTTTAGTTTGTACATGGTATAACAAACATTAGACCCCAAAGACCATAGAAAGTCAGCATGTTCAGGTTCAGGTTTTGATTTCAATGACGGCTGAGAAAAGAGAAAACGGTTCATTTTTTCGGACACGGTTCAATAAAACTTTGCTTGTTTGACAAACTTGAGTAGATTGTTATATAATACCAATAAAGGCACGAGTAGTAATGTGAGTAGTATACACGCCTTTATGAAACACTACTCTAAACAGATATCCGCCATGTCACACTTTACATTCTTAAGATGGTTGACTTCATAAAGAACATAAGTAAAAGTAGTTTTACGACTGACTGGGTGTAACACAAACGTTAACAGTGTGTCATGCTATATTCAATAAAAGTAATGATCTCTTCCCCACTCAGGTCAATGACTGAGTACTGATGGCATCTTAAACGAAAAATCGAGACGGATATCTTTAGGGCATTTGCAAACAGAAATCAATTTGAATCTCTACGTATTCCTTGTAACATACACGCACTGTCTATTAGCTATCATATCCGAGAAAGTGGTTGATCGTGACACCTGTGTCTGGGCAACTGCCTATTTAATCGATTTTCCGGTCGTTAGATAAATTGGAAACATAAATATAATCCTTTAGCCTCCACATCGATAGGTGGCAGATTACATAATATACATGTAACCGTTTTTAACCCCTTTCGGAGATTAAAGGGAATAAATCTGAGAACCCAGATTGTGCTGATAAAGCTGATGGGTTCGTGTACCGATGATCAAATAATCAACCATGGGCTAAAACTGAACGAGGCTTTATGAAAGTAGCGTAAACACAACGTAGTGCAAAATGAGTATAACACTTGTCGCTTTTTTTTATTTCACCGCTCCCAATGCTATATATTTCATCATGGCCTTAAAACATTTTACAAAACTATAGTTCATGCGAAGTATTAAAAAACACACGCAATGATCAAAAGTGAATCCCAGTTTATCTGTTAGACCAAATGGTGGGTTGTTAAAATGTAGTCAGCAATTTGGTCAAGTGTCCAAGGATCAATAGGGTCTTATTTGGAATACAAAGGGATAAGGTAATTGTAGCTCGATTTATTATATATCTTGCAATGAAATATAGAGAACTATCATCATGATATAAATCATATCAGAGGGAAAATAGCAAGTGATATCGTCACTGTGACGATAACAATTTTTGTGTTTGCGAACTATTTCAGTTGAACTGTAATTGTATTTGTTGTAATTCTTACAACTGGTTTTGCATTTTCATATTTTTCCTCGCTTCGATCAAATTTGACATTACCATTGCACATGATTGGCTATGTGTAAATGCGCGCGTCTTGAATAATGACGTTGCAAAAAATGACGAAAAAGCAGCGAAAGGATGCATATCTTTTTTCTTGTTGATCTTAATAAACAGTATAAGTAATTTGATTCGGGTGTTAAGAATAGTTTTCTTTCATAAGTTAACTGAATGAATTTCTTTGTCGATCTATTTTGTCATGCGCATCGTGGTAGTTTGGACCATTGACCTATATAGTTCGATATATAGGTCAGTGGCTGAGACATAAACCCTTGGCATAGTTTTGTTTTCGTTACGTAGTTGTTTTCAAACCAAAATTTAAAAGATGAATCTTGTTAGATATATAATAAAAAGAAAATTATCTGGTCTCGATATGTAGGCTATACCATAAATATTTCATCTCGTGTGATGTGAAAATGTATATTTTCACTCGTGGCTTTGCCACTCGTGAAAATATCACTTTTCGCATCCCACTCGATGAAATATTTATGGTATACACATCGAGACCAGTTAATATCCTCTATGTATTACCGTTGTGGATATACGTAAATCTGGGATGATTTCAAAGCTTTCCTTATCACGCAATCCATTGGTGATTCATTGATGAAGGACAAGGTTTCTTTGTAACCAGATATATATCTAGGAGGTTATGAGTAGACTTATTCGAAAGACTCAATGAATATACGATGAATAAATAGTATTTCTTAACAGATATGAGTTAACGTTTGTGATGTAATTTCAGATTTGTAAAACATAGGTGGGAAACATGTCCCCCTCCCCCCACCCCCCAATCATTAAACATTGTTTTAAAATGCATTGTCTGGGCATGGAAATGTATGACCACAATCAGACTATACTGAACAGCTAATCATTCATAAAACCAACGCCCAAATAAAATACAAATCTAGACAGCTGATAACCAAGAAACCGGTAAATATGTGAAATCAAGCAAGTTTTTTTGGGGTCTGGGATTTCATGTCTTACTTTATAACGTTATTCATTTTATAATATCATTTACTGTCACTATAATCCATTGTCAGATCTGATAAGTTATATATTGAGAAAATCCTCATTCAAGAATCTGTTATGGCCATCACAAATTGCCTTTGTTTGTACGATCCCTAGACAGCCCTAGTTATATCATGTAGCCATCTCTATCAGGATTGATTTACGTTTTATGCCAAACTCAGAATCATTTGACTTAGTCGGCGTTACATGATTTAGTGGGGGTAGGAAACAGGCCACATTGCTCAGAAGGAAAAGCTCCAGCGAATACCTGACAACTCTTCTACAGAGAGCGATGGTATGAACAACTCATATCATTTTTTAAAATTTTATTTCGACTGAGTCGGATTTGAATCTACGACTTATTGATGAAAGGATTGTGTTGGACTAGGATATTGTCACTTAACCAACCAAGCCATAAAGACCCCAGTTACTCACAAAGCTGATTCTAAAGCCCCGTCAGTTGCAATTGTTTTATGAATGTGTTCTAAAATCACACCATTGGACGTCGAATCATTCTGTAATCTCACATATAATGGTTCGTGTTGCTCTAAAGTGGAAAGAATCGTTGTCCTTAAACGGCATAACGGAGATTTACTGCCAGATAAAGTTTAGTTTGATTTGTTGAAAGTGTTGAAAAGTCCAATAAGATGTCATTTTTCACCAAAAATTCTGCTGGACAATTGACGATAAAGCAATATGCCCACGACTTTTCGGTCACATGAGAGGCGTGCACCAGAGGGGGGCATATTTGCCAGATTTGCCCTGATATAATCCAAATAGGCTCACTTTAATCATAGATCGTATTGCTGTTTACAATACGGTGAAAGTAGTTCTCCTTCGCTGAATAGTTTCTGAATGGTTGGCTGCATAGAACCTTAGTTCCCTCACGGAGACTTTTAATAACGGCTGGTTGTATGAAGTAGAGATGTCCTCATTCATGAAAGTACTGATGTCCTCTCCAATTCATGGCGACAGATATCCCTAAGGCATTCGCAAACAGAAATCAATTTTGTTGTCTGTCTGCTTTTTCCTTTCAATATACACGACGACCGCTTATCGCACTAGTAAAATTGTTGCTTCTAACCCATGTATCTGGGCGATTATCAGTTAAGTCGACTTTCGGGTCATTGAGACTAAGCATTTATGGTGGCACAGCTAAAAGCTTCTAAACTCAGAAAGCTAAAACTACAAAAGTTACCAAAAGGAACATTCCTTTTACGTTTTATCACATGCATTTAAACTATGCGTGGCTGGAATTTCAGGAGTTTATGATTTTTGCATTGTAACATTTAATCAAAACATCGTCAAATGGAACCATGCCGAGGACTTGCCCTACCAGATTACCAAACGTCACTCAGACACGATCTATGTTAACTCAATTTAAGCTACCTGCGTTGGTTTGTATTCCGGTTTAACCCTCTTTTTATACCTTACATAAAATTTGCTTTTTTTTTCAACGCTTGGATGTGTCTACATTCGATGTCATTGAAGCGTTTAATAACATTGAATGTTGGCTGATTTTTGACAAGATGGAACAATTGGCGTTGGAGGAACCTGTGTTACAGGCTATTGGAGGTAGTGTTCGGTAAGCCATACACTAATGCTGCTTCTGGGAGAAATATCTACTCGGTTAAAGCTACCAATAACATGTACATTTAGTTTTGATTCAATTATTTGCGGTCTCATGGAGAGATCGAGGTCTCTGTTCGCCAGCTGGACCTTTATTGACAGTCTTCAAGAAGTGTGTCTTGATGGCTCAGTCGACCGCCGTTTAAGGGAGTTACCAGGTATTCGCCGAACGTCGGGGGTGAGATATGTTTATGTGACAAGTACGTAAAAAACTTACGCTAAGCCGCTTTGAGGCTCCTGGCCTACAAGTAAAAAGGGATATTTAGAACTTTGCCAATTTAACATAGTCTTTAGGAGAGAACAGCATTAAAAACATACCAGGGTCTTTCATTTATTACTGTGTGTATCTGACTTTCACTAGTGCGATCATATGTTATCAATAAACTCCGATGACACCTGTGCAGGTGTTAACAAATCACTTTTGCCTGAAATATCATGAACTAGAAATATAAGATTTGTGTTACCTTTACTTCTAAAACTGGAATGGTTCAATTTAAGTTCCATGTGGTGCTTGTTTGTTCATCATACCTCCATTTAGGACAGAGTTTCAGTGTGATGGACTAAAATTACCCAAACCTCTTGAATTTCACAGTGGCATGAAACCCCGGAATAACAATTCATTGAGAAAGTTTTTTAAGAAACATACAGTTCTTTATTGTGTTACTTGAAGAGAGAAACATAACTGCCGATATTTAATTGTTGGCGTTGCCTAATCTACAGTATTCGATGTTTGTGTATAATATAGGTTCCCGTGTATTTATTTTTCTATATAGCATTATTTATATTCAGTTGTCATAACATGATCACTTATTTTAACCTAGGCATCGAAAAGCTTATAATGTATAATTACATTTAACTCTAGTAAAAGTTTGTTGACTAAAACGTACCATTGGGGAAAACTCAGACTAGATAAGCTCTAACTTCTTATATCTTATTCATGGGCGTGTTTCAATGTCTTCATTACATTTGGCTACAATCGATTTGTGCCGAGAAATAGTGATGGGAGGCTTGGAAACACACTGCTAGTAAATTCGGTTTTAACGTGACTTTTTGTCTAGGATAACCCAGCATTTACATCGCATCCTTTGTCTTGAACAAAGAAAAAAATATTTGTATATTACTTTTTTCTGTTAGTATAAAAACTTACGTGTGGTGAATACAGTGAGATGTGGCATTTAATTATGTTTTTGTGGGCGGTGGAGGGGGGTACCTCAGTTTTCGTCTTTTAGCTCCTAAATGTACTATTTTGAAATCTTAGTGCTTACTGAACTACTAAATTATGAAATTCCATTTAATGTGTGAGATCGTATAGTATGCACTCAGCAGTTCAGTCAGGCTTTCATAGATCTTTTAAACAATTGTTTCTACAAATTTAGAAATTGTGTTGGTTTTGACAAACACGAAAGCAACGTCCTCTGTCATTTTGAAGCCTAAAACTACACTCTTCGCCACTAATTTTGCTGAAAGAGAATTGGATTTAGTTCATGTCTGACCTCTTAGTGACCTTACCCCTCGAGGGATCTTCGTCAAATATTGATCCAAATCCAAAATTTCATAAAATTTAAAACACCATTATTTTTAAACCTTGAACTTTCGACTGATGTCATTCAGCCAGCAACATTAGTATAGCGCTGATATATCCCAAGTTTCGAGAAATTTAAGACAACGTTTTCTTATGAAATGTGATAACAAGCTTTTTTGGCTCTTGTGCGACCTATCGGCGACCCTGGCCATTAAACCAATGGTCGTTATAAGCCAATTAGCTAGTTACGTTGACGATGACATTTCCCAAGTTTCAAGGAATTTGAAAACGTGGTAAACAAGTTTTTTAGCCTATGTGTGACATCCCGGTGACCTTGACCCTTGGGCCGATCTTCGTCAATTTGTTTCAGATTGAATCCTTAGTGTAGCAATAATATATCTCAAGTTCCATGAAATTTGAAGTAACGGTTATGTTAAACATGGTAACAAGCTCTTTTGTCCAAAATTTGAACTCCTATGTGACCTTGACCTTTGGACCGATATAGAAACTGGACTTACTAACTTAAACGATAGAGAAACGTAGACACACAATGACACGGCTCAAACCTATGTCAACTTAATTGAAATGTTAACTGTCTTGAAGGTGGGGGGGGGGGGTGAAGAAAACCTATCACAACAAACACTTAACCTTCGACGAGGACTTTTGGACGAAACACAAATGATTTACAAAACACAATCAAATACATGTAAGAACATAGAAGGTTGGAAAACTCCAGAGAGGTCAACACGTGATAATAGGTATGGCAATTTATGACGTTTTTCATTTTTATAATACTTTCTACTGTTAACACGTTCAGCTAAGAATGAAAAAGAGGTGATTTATTGAGAAACCAACATGTCCATCTAGGATGTTTACGGCCATCAATTACATTACATTCGGTTGTATGACGACAGTTCAATCTTGCAAGAAATATTTAATAACTGTAGTCTTGCTAACCAAGTCGTTCGCAAAGCTGTTTCGAAAACTGTGTCGTTTGCAAATGGTTTATGACTGTCTCTCAGAATCCCCAGAATGGACGTCAATATGCGTCGTAAAACCCCTCTTATGACAATAATCGTGGAATAATGGTGCCTTTAAATAAATTATGATCTTAATGAGATCATAAACTGAACTTATAATTGAAATGACTTTTTAGGCTAGGATATTTCGGGAGTTTGCAAACTTCTGAAAACTTTGAATCCAGTATGATTTAATTTCTTTGTAACGTTTTGGTGAGCAGAAAGGTAATCGGCTGCTACTCGGTTGCATGCATGGGGTATACCTCGTTGGTAACTTCCGCGGGCTACCGGTGGCCCATAAAACAGTGAAGCATTGTTTTATTCTTACTCAGATTTATCGTTATGAAGTAAAAGGTTCAATGTTTGTCAGGTTACTGTTTACATCCAGATAACAGCACCTCCTCCTGGTTAGTTCCTTAACGACTGGGTTCCTACGACCATATTTAAACTGTATTATCATATGTGACTTGGGTATGGTTTGGCCAGGCATCGTCAACATAGATGCCATACAAGTGAAATAATCTTGAACGCGACGTAAAACATCAAATCATCTATCAATAAACAAGATCTAACAACAGCTAGTGAAAGCTTAGACGGATATTTGCTAACAGAAATCAATTTTAATGTCCGTCTGGTTTTTGCTTTTAGCATGATATACACGCAAACCTCATTTCGTATCCCTTAGTCTATCATGTCCAGTAATCATGTTGTTCGGGGCACATTTATCTGAACAATTCGGAGTTTAATCGATTTTTGATCTTATAATAAAACGAGACAATGTATACAATCATTTAGCCTCCACATGGGTTTGACTAGGACTGAATAAAATACCTTATAATGAAATTGCACATCCTATATAGATCTTATTTATCTATTTAATTTGTTATGTTTTCAAAAAGAACATATATGAAGGGTTGGTATAAAGAATAGACCTTGGCTTTTAAATGAGTTTGCATTTATATTTACCAACACAATGGGATTTTACAAGCGAACGCTAGGGCAAGACTGTCTGTCTAACAATTATATCATGTGCATGCTCAAATATACCCAACCGTGGCGACATATTCACTTCAGTGATCAGTGAAAATTGTTCAGACAATATTTGCATGAGAAATTGGTAAAATTATTTTAAGTAACCACCTTAGTAATTCGTTTGACAATCTGTATTTTATGGTGGCTAAAACGTGTCCTCCTTGCTGAAGAATTAGCTTCAGTCGTACGGGAAATATTTACAGCACTAAGACTTGGTTATAATATGGTTAACAAAACCAGTTCGTTGCATTTACGTATATGACTTCTTGAGTCTCAAGCTCTAGAACGGACGTCAATATAAATTGCAAACCCCTGCGGATGACGTTAGTTTTTGGAAAGTATTACTGTGATTGTTAATACATTTTAAGGATAAAACTTATCTACATGGACAATAAACATGGTATTTCAATGTTTATGTTTGTCTTGATAGAGTTAAAACGGTCACGCTTAGACCCATGTTGCTATTTGTACTGAATCGGAAGCTTGTACTTCGTCATATCAACAGAGATGTTCAGCTTGAACATGACGGCATTGTCTTTATTTAAAAACATTAATCTCCAATCACAGCGTGGCAAGATGGGATACCTGTAGTGGTGTACAAGGGCAGCAATTTCACTGGTTTTAGAAGGAATTAATTACCAATGCAATTCTATTTTAACAATCAAGGCAGATATCTGAGTTGCTGAATACACACAATACATAAAATCCTGTCCTCACACCTACACAAACGTTCAACAATGGGTTAACGTTCGAATATCGAATTGAGTGTTAGGTACCAGTAGTTCTTCGCCTTACTCCCCAGGCTTACTTCTTAATTATTGTTAAATTAGATAGCTTGATTAATTAAGAAAGTCACTTCTCCCTACAGAACTGCTCCATTATCGATAACTTTTCGTTCTTACACATGGTTTACTAAGCCAAGCATTTCTCTGGCACAATTGCTGTTTTTAATAGATGTATTTGAGGAGCATTGATCAAGAATAGACTTTATGGTAAATTTAAGAAATAATGGATTTATCCTCTGCGTATACGCTGTGATAACTGCAAGAAAACAGGAAGTGTCCATTGTTTTTGGACGAGGGCCGGAGGCCCGAGTTCAAAAAGTTTGGACACTTTCTTTTTTCTTACAGTTATCACAGCGTATACGCAGAGAATCAATCCATTATTTCTATTCTAACACATTACCTTTAATATAAAGAAAAACTGAATTTTAGTAGTTTACTTTATTTTCTATTTCAAACTAAACATTGGCAACCCCTACGTTATAGCTGAATAGTTTTCCCCGATTGGCACATGGACGAATCTATATCTAAAAATTATAGGGGTGCTAGCTTCAAACAACTATTTTATGTGTTGCCATTTTTTAATGTACTAACAGACCTCATGACTTTTCAAAGATATATTTATACTTTAAGCTTATGTAAGATCCTTTTAAGTCTTGCCATCGCATATTAGCATCATCCTGCGTTTATGAGTTAGTTTTAAAGGCGAAATGCCTGCCACACACAACAGTCTGACATCCCCACTCGCGTTTAGGTGATGACTTTATCCATTGACGTCGTGTTCCATTACGTCCCAAAAATTTAAAAATGATGACGTCGTTCAGTGTCAGGGCGTTTGACGTCACATTGAAAACGTTCTCTGCGTATATGCTAGTTTATACGCCAGCTTTGTCCTATCTTACAACATGTAGGGAAATCAACATGGAGGGGGGTACCTCATTTTTCGTCTTTTACCTCCTAAATGTATTATTTTGAAATCTTAGTGCTAACTGAACTAATAAAGTATGAAATTCCATTTAATGTGTGAGATCGTACAATATGCACTCAGCAGTTCAGTCAGGCTTCCATAGATCTTTTAAACAATTGTTTCTTCAAATTTATTCCACACCTGTGGTAAAACTAAAAATTGTGTTGGTTTTGACAAACACGAAAGCAATGCCCTCTGTCCGATGTCCTTTTGAAGCATAAAACTACACTCATCGCCATTGATGTTGTTGAAAGAGAATTGGATTTAGCTCATGTCTGACCTCTTAGTGACCTTGACCCCTCGAGGGAAATGTTGATCCCCGAAATGTTGATCCAAATCCAAAATTTCATGAAATTTAAAACACCATTATTTTGAGAACTGGTAAAAAGCTTGTGACCTTGACCTTTCGACAGATGTCATTCAGCCAACAACATTAGTATAGCGATGCTATATCCCAAGTTTCGCGAAATTTAAAACAACGTTTTCTTAGGAAATGTGATAACAAGCTTTTTGGCTCCTGTGTCACCTATCGGCGACCTTGACCGTTAAACCAATGGTCGTTATAAGCCAATTAGCTAGTTACGTTGACGCTGACATTTCCCAAGTTTCAGGGAATTTGAAAAAAAAAACTGTTTTCTGAAAACGTGGTAAACAAGTTGTTTAGCCAATTTGTGACCCCCCGGTGACCTTGACCCTTTGACCGATCTTCGTCAATTTTTATGCTCCCCGAAAAGCTTCGGGGGAGCATATAGTCGCCGGTTTGTCCGTCCGTCCGGATTTCTTGTCCGGGCCATATTTCTGGTAATATTGTCAGGATTGGTTTGAAACTTCACTGGTATATCCTCATTACCAAGACCTTGTGCAGTGTTACGCTTTTCTCTCCGTGACTACGAGAATACTTTTTAGAGTTATTGTCCTTGGTCAATTTCTCAAATTTTACCCAGACTGCTTGTCCGGGCCATATCTTAATACATATTGTCAGGATTGTTTTGAAACTTGGCTGGTATAAAGTCATTACCAAGACTTTGTGCAGTGATACGCTTTTCTCTTCGTGACGAGAATAATTGGCTGAGCGTATATCTGCGATTGGAAACCGGGGAGCATCCACCAGTTTTACTGATACTTGTCTTGTTTCAGATTGAAACCTTGGAGTTGCAATGCTATATCTCACGTTTCATGAAATTTGAAGCAACGGTTATGTTAAGCATAGTAACAAGCATTTTTGTCCAAAATTTGAACTCCTATGGGACCTGGGCCCTGTCTTACAAAGCTGGCTTAAGTTACGTCGGACGTAAATCAGTGTTAAAGCTATAGGAACTTACGCCCTAGTCGCAACTGGTCCATGTTGTCGGTCTATGCGCAACTTTACGCCAGCTTCGTAAGACAGGGCCCTGATATAGAAACTGGACTTACTATCTTAAACGATAGAGAAACGTAGACACACAATGACACGGCTCAAACCTATGTCAACTGAATTGAAATGTAATCTGTCTTGAAAGGGGGGGGGGGGGGGGGGGGGTGAAGAAAACATATCACAACAAACACTTAACGTTCGACGAGGACTTTACACAAAACACAAATTATTTACAATAAACAATCAAATAAGAACATAGTTTTATGGCCATCAATGACATTACATTCGGTTGTATGACTACAGTTCAATCTTGCCAGAAATATTTACTACATGTAGTCTTGGTAACCAAATCGTTCGCAAAGTTGTTTAGAAAACTATGTCGTTTGCAAATGGTTTATGACTGTCTCTCAGAGTTCCCAGAATGGACGTCAATAGTCATCGTAAAACCTCTCATATGACAATGAATTATGATCTTAATGGGATCATAAACTGTACTTAAAATTGAAATGACTTTTTCAAGCCAGGATATGTATGGGGTTAGCAAACTTTGGAAGGGTTCGAATCCAGTAAGATATAATTTCTTCGTAACATTCTGGTGAGCAGAAAGGTAATCGACTGCCACTGCTACTCGGTTGCATGCATAAGGGTGCGCCTTTTTTGGTAACTTCTGGTGGCCCATAAAACATTAAAGCATTATTTTACCCATACACAGATTTATCGTGGTAAAGCAAATGTGGTAAAGCAAAAAGGTTTCATATTTGTCAGGATACTGTTTACATCCAGATAAAAGCACTTCTTCCTGGTTATTTCATTAACGACCGAGTTCGTGCGACTATATTTAAACTGTATTCTCATACGTGACATGGGTATGCTTTGGCTGGGCATCGTCAACATAGCCTTTATATAAGCGAAATAATCTTGAGTGCGACGTAAAACATCAATTCATCTATCAATAAACATAGCGACATATTTTCTGTACGATCACTGGGTCACAATAACAACAGCTAGTAAAAGCTTAGACGGATATCTCGATGACATTTGCTAACAGAAATCAATTTTAACGTCCTTCTGGTTTTTGCTTTCAGCATGATAAACACGCAAACCTCATTTCTCATCACTTAGAGTCTATTTAGAGTCGACCACTTTTATATGAACAATTCGGAGTTGAATCGATTTTTGATCATATAATAAAACGAGACAATGCATACAATCATTTAGCCTCTGACTAGGATTGAGTACAATAACCATAATTCGAGAGACCAGAATGCTCAGGTACATGTTATAGATTGGGAATTTATCTTAGAAATCGGATATCGTGTATAGTTTTCATTTATCTATTTAATTTGCTATGTTTTCAGAATGAACATATACGCGTATGTAGGCTTGGTAATGGTATAAATATTAACCAAAAGTCTAGTCTACAAATATACACACAAAAAATACAACCTTTATGTTATAATAAAACATATGATTACAGATGGATATATTTTTTTCTAAAGGGCCCACAATTAGAAGATCTACGTTATCCAATTAACACTCCTATTTTGGAGAAAGGGGTGGGTTGAGTTTGCATTTACCAACACAATGAAGTGCAGGGGTATTTTTTAGCGTTGAATAACGGCTGGTTGTATGAAGTAGAGATGTCCTCATTCATGAAAATACTGATGTCCTCTCAAATTGATGGCGACAGATATCCCTAAGGCATTCGCAAAAAGAAATCAATTTTATTGTCTGTCTGCTTTTTGCTTTCAATATAAATGAATACCGCGTATCACACTAGTAACATTTGAGATCACGTGAAAATTCCTAATTTCGGCCGCCCATGCCACGTAAAGACCCCTTCCCACTTGCCATTTTAGAATTTCATGGCAAGGTTATCAATACACTCGCACAAAATCGCCATGTTTCACAGATCATAATTCAAAAGCAATTTTTTAAGCTAGCCAGACTTGTTCGTAACTGACAATGTAGGAAACTATACAAACCAAATGTCGCCATGGATCCACAAACGTGCCACAGGTACCGGGATAAATAAGCAATCCAATTCTAAAATATGACATCAATGTTTTTCTCTTTCTCTTGGAGATTGACGAGAAAACGGACGAGACAATCGAATCTGGAAACATATGATAAATTCTGGAAGACAACAGGTTGTACAAGAGCCATATTTTGTTCTACTACTTTACAGTGGAAACGTACTATCATTGGCCAATGGTGGTCGCTTTGATTATCGTTTGTAAGTTTCCTAAAGAACGAAAACAAGAAAAAGTGCCCGGTTTTTTTTTTGATTGTCCAAGTCCGTTTTAGCGTTAAAAATAAGATTAGGTACCAATTTCTTAATCTGACTCTTATACGTACAAAGACCAATTGTAGAACAAAAATTTCAATCGACGATCCTGAGTATTTATATCGTGCTACCTATGTGGTGTCTGTATTTGTCATATATTTAGAAATATAAACTGTCATCTCATACCAAGTAAAGGTTTCAGGGATTTAATTTGAAATCTGTCTGGCAAATGGTGTCCTCACTTCAACGTAAACTATATCGGCTCTTCTGGTTACTTTTTTCATTACTGGAATACAGAAATTGTGATCCATTATGATTTAATAAGTGCATTTTGGAAGCGGGATCAGATTCGAATCGATTCCTAAATACGAAGGCAATTTTTCTTTCGTTCCAGACGGATTTAAGAGTAAATGAAAGCTATGCGAAGTATTGACTCTTGAACTTCTCTGGTACCAGATGGTCTGTACCGTACTAAATCTTCCATATTATCATTAATAATAATCTGATAATTGGAAACTTCCAGGCACTGGTGGTTGGAAATCAGTAATTTATCGTATAGAGTTATAAAATTGTTTGTTAAAAAAATGCGCAAATCGTAAGCTTTTGCATGTTTCCACCATTGTAATATAAGAATCAAGGTACGTTACTAAAAGACAGACTTGTCTCCCGAATTGATAACTGTATAAGTGTGAGGAGTCCGGGATTCAATTCCTCAAATGTTCTTCCATCTTTCAAATACCACCGGCTTTAAATGCCACGCCATTAAAATTTTTCGTAGTGGTATAATTAGATCACGTCTGTCCGATGTAGAGAGAATGTGTGCGACTTGCTTAAAAGGCATTTGTTGATAAGCGTACATGTAGTTCACTGGATCTGTCATCAATTGTTCCAAACTTATTGCATTTAAGATGTGAACCTTTTGTTTCAGATTGTAATAGACCGGTTGTATGTGCTCTGGTTAAATGAAATAAAAATAACGTAAAGTGAGTGAAGTCTTTCATGGGCTGATCGAACTTTTTAAGCAGTTGATTTACTAAAACACCGGTGCCATTAACACGTAAAGCTTAGTTCAGATATGTCTCATTGACATACTTCTTCGGTCAAGAAACCGGACTCTTTGTCCAAAGGAAACCATATACCTTTGGCGAGTATCTCGTCACTCTCCCAGATTCCCTGAGAAACTATGACCATTCTGGAAATACCACCATACGTGCCTGATTAGTCTAATTTCCCTTTGAAATATCAATGATTTGCTTATGTCTTTTGGGAAAACCAGACAAGGCCAATCCTTGATAACTTATTCATCGGTGTGTCTGAGAATTACCAAGGCAATTCTATTTTAGCAATCAAAGCAGCGATCTGAGTTGCTGAATACACACAATACATAAAGTCCTGCATTTACTTTAATGTCAAGTTCCTGAAATATGGCCTTTGTGGCGTTCAGCGATGGGTTTCCGTTCGAATATCGAATTGAGTGCTAGGTACCAGTAGAAGGTCTTCGCCTTACTCTCCAGGCAAAGGCATTGACCCCCCCCCCCCCTCTCCCCTCCCTAACTAAGGTGATAATATCGCGAACCACAAGGAATTAATTCCGTCTAACGTAAAACAACTGTTGGTGGTGGAAGGCCAGAGAAAAATTCTGTTGTGTTAATAAAAAGAAAGCTTAGAGATAGGTTAAATGGTTGCAACGACTTTGTAGATTTTATGTGCAATCTCATTTCCTTGGCTTGTCTCGTGTCATTTTACAGGCTTACTTCTTAATTATTGTTAAATTAGATAGCTTGATTAATTGAGAAAGTCACTTCTCCCTACAGAACTGCTCCATTATCGATAACTTTTCGTTCTTACACATGGTTTACTAAGCCAAGCATTTCTCTGGCACAATTGCTGTTTTCACAAGTAGTGTTATTCCGAAAAACGAAAACTTCATATTGACTCAATATTTCGACTTTTATTCAGTCATCATCAGGAGTGAGGTACATTAGCAACAACATTGGTATATATACAGGTAAAAAATCAACGTGCATATGTAATAATGATGATAAGTTTGTAAATCTGTAAGGCTGTTCCTAATATTGTTATATCACTGCTTAATCTGTTTGTTTTTTACCTGTATATATACCAATGTTGTTGCTAATGTACCTCACTCCTGATGATGACTGAATAAAAGTCGAAATATTGAGTCAATATGAAGTTTTCGTTTTTCGGAATAACACTACTTGTGTACTACGTTAAACTAATCAGTGGAACTACTGGATTTTGCTGTTTTAAATAGATGTATTTGAGGATCATTGAGCAAGAATGGACTATATGCTAAATTATATAATACAAAATGAGTCACTAGCAGGTCAACCGCCTACAAAACATTTTGAAGGTTGTAGATGCACGTGTGCGATTATATAAGCATGTTTGCAAACATTTGAAATTGAATTAGTTGAAATTTATAATTATAGCGTGAAAAGTTTCGTTTGTACATTATATAACAAAAATTAGGCTCCAAAGACCATAGAACGTCAGCATGTTCAGGTTCAGGTTTTGACTTCTGTGACGACTGTGACTTTCGTAGCGAGGGAAAAAACATAGAAAACGGTTCTTTTTTTCGGAAACAGTTCAATAAAACTTTGCTTGTTTGACAAACTTGAGTAGATTGTTATATAATACCAGAAGTCTATGAATGTGGAAGTGTGAAGCGTCTCATTACATCATATTCAGGGCATTGCCACTTTTGACCGAAAGGTCACCATAAACAGCGCCCTCTCTCGGTTAGTCAGAAAGCGTGGCTTTTCTTCACTTCCTCCTATAAACTATTATGGGATGCATAAGAAAAACCATGGCGAACGTTTTAGATATGACAACAGTACTTGATGGAGCAAAAGTTAAAGTTTCCGAAGAACTTCATATAGTTCAAAATGAGACAAGAAGTCTTGTTTGGAACGATTTGAGTCGCAATGGAGATATCAGAGTCGCGTGTTCGGTAAAGCTTTTATAAGAACCAATGCATTCTCCGAACTGCTGTTACTGGAATTGCCGATAGTTATAGTAAGTGGAGAATGAATTTATTTTCTGATTTGAAATTGAGCAACCGTTGACAATTCAAAAAATCTACCGCGCATAAACGTCACATAGTGTAGTATAAGCAAGCTGAAAGCGCCAGTGCCCTGAACATGAGGTAATGCGACATTTCACACTTCCCTGTTCATAGACTTCTGATAATACCAATAAAGGCACAACGTAGTAATGTGAGTAGTATACACGCCTTTATGAAACACTACTCAAAACAGATATCCGCCATGTCACACTTTCCATTCTTAAGATGGTTGACTTCATGAAGAACATAAGTAAAAGTAGTTTTACGACTGACTGGGTATAACACAAACGTTAATAGTGTGTCATGCTATATTCAATAAAAGTAATGATCTCTTCTCCACTCAGGTCAATGACTGAGTACTGATGGCATCTTAAAGGAAAAATCGAGACGGATATCCTTAAAGCATTTGCAAACAGAAATCAATTTGAATCTCTACGTATTCCTTGCAACATACACGCACTGTCTATTAGCTATCCCATCCGAGAAAGTAGTTGGTCGTGACACCTGTGTCTGGGCAACTGCCTATTTAATCGATTTTCGGGTCGTTAGATAAATTGGAAACATAAATAAATTCACTTAGCCTCCACATTGATAGGTCGCAGATTACATAATGTACATGTAACCATTTTTTACCCCTTTCGGAGATTAAAGAAAATAAATCTCAGAATCCAGATCGTGCTGATAAAGCTGATGGGTGTGCGTGTACCGGTGATCAAATAATCAACCATGGGCTAAAACTGAACGAGGCTTTATGAAAGTAGCGTAAACACAACGTAGTGCAAAATGAGTATAAAACCTTTCATCATGGCATTAAGAGATTTTACAAAACTATAGTTCATGCGAAGTATTCAAAAATGACCAATGACACAACATGACCAACAGTGAATCCCAGTTTATCTGTTAGACCAAATGGTGGCTTGTTAAAATGTAGTCAGCAATTTGGTCAAGTGTCCATGGATCAATAGGGCCTTATTTTAAACACAAAGGGATAAGGAAATTGTAGGTCGATGTATTGCCGTCGTAGATATACCTAGATCAGGGATGATTTGAAAGCTTTCCTTATTACGCAATCCATTGGTGATTCATTGATGACGTACAAGGTTTCTTTGTAACCAGATATATATCTTGTTAGGAGGTAATGAGTAGACTTATTCAAAGACTCAGTTTCAACAGTATTTTATTTCAATGAAATAACATTTTGGATTGGTGAACAGGCCTACGGCCTATATTAACACCTCTCCGTTCGAAAGACTCAATGCAAATGCGCTAATTAAATCAAGTCTTTGAAAGAAACCAGAGATTTGTACATAATACACGTGTGCTTCTCTAGCAGACTTAAAATACAAATCTAGACAGCTTATAACCAAGCAACCAGTAAATATGTGAAATCAATCAAGTTTATTTGTGGTCTGGGATTTCTTGTCTTACTTTATAACGTTATTCATTTTATAGTCTCATTTACTTTCACCATACTCTATTGTCAGATCTGATAAGTTATATATTGAGAAAATCCTCATTCAAGAATCTTTTATGGCCATCACAAATTGCCTTTGTTTGTATGATCCCAAGACAGCCCTAGCTATATCATGTAGCCATCTCTATCAGGATTGCTTTATGTTTATGCCAAACTTAGAATCATTTGACTTAGTCGGCGTTACATGATTTAGTGGGGGTAGGAAACAGGCCACATTGCTCAGAGAAAAAAGCTCCAGCGAAAAATCTTATACAGAGAGCGATCGTATGAAAAAATTCATACCATTTTTTTTAAATTTTATTTCGACTGACTCGGATTTGAATCCACGACTTATTGATGAAATGATTGTGTTGGACTAGGATATTGTAGCTTAACTAACCAAGCCACAAATACCCCAGTTATTCACAAAGCTGATTCTAAAGCCCGATAAGTTGCAATTGTTTTATGAATGTGTTCTAAAACCACACCATTGGACGTCGAATCATTCTGCCATCTCACATATAATGGTTCGTGTTGCTCTAAAGTGGAATGAATCGTTGGCCTTGAACAGCAAAATGGAGATTTACTGTCAGATAAAGTTAAGTTTAATTTGTTGAAAGTGTTGAAAAGTCCAATAAGAAATCATTTTTCACCACACATTCTGCTGGACAATTGGCGATGAAGCAATATGCCCACGACTTTTGGTCATATGAGAGGGGTACACCATCCTGCCAACCGCCGTTGAACCGGTTCCCAATAAAACGCAGAGATGGGGGAGGGGGCATATTTGCCCTGATATAATCAAAATAGGTTCACTTTAATCATAGATCGTATTGCTGTTTACAATATGGTGAAAGTAGTTCTGCTTAGCTGAATAGTTTCTCAATGGTTGGCTGCAAAGAACCTTAGTTCCCTCATGGAGACTTTTAATAACGGCTGGTTGTATGAAGTAGAAATGTCCTCATTCATGAAAGTACAGATGTCATCTCCAATTCGTGGCGACAGATATCCCTAAGGCATTCGCAAACAGAAATCAATTTTGTTGTCTGTCTGCTTTTTCCTTTCAATATAAACGGACCGCTTATCGCACTAGTAAAATAGTTGCTTCTAACCCATGTATCTGGGCGATTATCGATTTAGTTGATTTTTTGGGTCATTAAGACTAAGCATTTATTGTGGCACAACTAAAAGCTTCTAAACTCATATAGCTAAAACTACAAAAGGAACACCCCTTTTACGTTTTATCACATACGTCTAAACTATGCGTGGCTGGAATTTCATGAGTTTATGATTTTTGCATTGTAACATTTAATCAAAACATCGTCAAATGGAACCATGCCGAAGACTTGCCCTGCCAGATTACCAAACGTCACTCAGACACGATCTATGTTAGCTCAATTTAAGCCACCTGCGTTGGTTTGTATCCCACTTTAACCCTCCCTTTACACCTTACGTAAAATTTGCTGGGTTTTTTCAACGCTTTGATGTGTCTACATTCGATGTCGTTGAAGCGTTTAATAACATTGAATGTTGGCTGATTGTTGATGAGATGGAACAACTGGCGTTGGAGGAACCTCTGTTACAGGCTATTTGAGGTAGTGTTCGGTAAGCCATACACTAATGCTGCTTCTGGGAGAAATATCTACTCGGTTAAAGATACCAATAACATGTACATTTAGTTTTGATTCAATTAGTTGTGGTCTCATGGAGAGATCGAGGTCTCTGTTCGCCAGCTGGGCCTTTATTGACAGTCTTCAAAGAAGTGTGTCTTGATGGCTCAGTCGGTTAAAGTGATGGTCCCTCAGTCCGACATAGGCCTCCCAAAGACAACGTGTGGGTTCGAATTTCACTCGATCGCCGTTCATGGGAGTTAGCAGGTACTCGCCGAACGTCGGGGGTTCCCTCCGTGCAAGAGTTCAGTTTCCTCCCCCAATATCCCTTGGAAAGCCGACATGTAAGCGAAATAAGCGAGTGCGGCGTAAAACATCAATCAATGAATCTACAAAGAGGGCATTCAAAAAATCGACAATCTGTGTGGCGTCACAGATGTTGCTCGCGCGTGAGCTACCATAGCAACCCATATTGTATAGATATGTTGCTATGACAAGTACGTAAAAACTTTGCCCATTTAACATAGTCTTTAGGAGAGAACAGTATTCCAAACATACCAGGGGCTTATCATTTATTAATGTGTGTATCTTGCCTTCACCAGTGCGATGATATGTTATCAATAAACTCCGATGACACCTGGGAAGGTGCTGTTAATAAATCACTTTTGCCTGAAATATCATGGACTAGAAATATAAGATTTTTGTTACATTTACCTCTAAAACGGGAATGGTTGAAGTTAAGTTATATGTGATGCTTGCTTATCCATTATACCTCCATTTAGGACAAATTGTTTGTGTAATGGTCTAAGATGGCCCACACCTCTTAAATTGTACAGTGGCATAAAACCTCGCCATTTGAATTCATTGAGAAACAGCAACTAAGTTCGTTATTTGAAGAGAGAAACATCACTGCCGATATTTAATTGTTGGCGTTGCATAATGTTCAGTATTCGATGTTTGTGTATAATATAGGTTACCGGATTATTTATATTCAGTTGTCATAACATGATCACTTATTTTATCCTTGGCATCGACAAGCTTACAGTGTAATATTACATTCAACTCAACTAAAAGTTCGGTGATTAAAACGTGCCATTTGGGAAAACACAGACTAGATAAGCTCTTTCTTCTTATATCTTATTCATGGGCGTGTCTCAATGTCTTCATTACGTTTGGCTACAATGGATTCGTGTTAAGAAATAGTGATGGGAGGCTTGGAAACACACTGCTGGTAAATACGCTTTTAACGTGACTTTTTGCCGAGGATAACCAAGCATTTACATCGCATCCTTTGTCTTGAACAAAGAAATCAAATATTTGTATATTACTTTTTTCTGTCACTATAAAAACTTACGTGTGGTGAATACAGCGAGGTGTGGCATTTAATTATGTTTTTGTGGTCGGAGGAGGGGGGTACGTCCTCCTAAATGTATTATTTTGAAATCTTTGTTCTTACTGAACTACTAAAGTATGAAATTCCATTTAATGTGTGAGATCGTATAGTATGCACTCAGCAGTTCAGTCAGGCTTCCATAGATTTAAAAAAAAATTGTTTCTTCAGATTTATTTCACACCTGTGGTTAAACTAGAAATTGTGTTGGTTTTGACAAACACGAAAGCAACGCCCTCTACCCCATGTCCTTTTGAAGCATAAAACTACACTCTTCGCCATTAACTCTGTTGAAAGAGAATTGCAAAGTTGAAAGCGTTGAAGTCCAAACAAGAAGTCATTTCCTGAAAACGTGCTGAACAAGTTTTTATGGCTCCGAAAGCGAAAGCGAAAGCGGAGCCATTATGTTTTCGGGTTTTCCGCCCGTCCGTTCGTCCGTCCGTCTTTCCATCCTTGTCCGTACAATAATTCATGAATAATTCATTCGATTAACTTCAAACTTGGGGTGTGCCTTGACATCGGGCAGAGGACGGTTGGGATTGATTTTCAGCAATGTGCGCAATCCAATATGGCCGCTATCCGTCATATTGGATTATGAGCATGATTTTCTTGTCCGGGCAATAACTTGTGGATGATTCACCCGATGAAATTCAAACTTGGGTGTGCTTTGACATTGGTGAGAGGATGGATGGGATTGATTTTCAGCAATGTGCGCAGTCCAATATGGCCGCTATCAACCATATTAGATTAGCAGCATGATTTTCTTGTCTGGGCAATAACTCATGAATGATTCATCCGATCAACTTCAAACTTGGAGTGTGCCTTGACATCCGACAAAGGACAGTTGGGATTGATTTTCAGCAATGTGCGCATTACAATATGACCGCTATCTGCCATATTAGATTATCACCATGATTTTTTTGTCCGGGTAATAACTCATGAATGATTCATCCGATCAACTTCAAACTTGGGGTGTGCCTTGACATCGGCGAGGGGACGGTTGGAATTGATTTTCAGCAATCTGCGCAATCCAATATCAAACCTGGGTTGTGCCTTGACATTGAGGAAAGGGCGATTGGGATCAATTTTCAGCCATGTGCCCAATACAATATGGCTGCCATGAAGCATATTAGATTATGAGCATATTAGATTATGACATTGAACAGTACTCAGCGCTCCAGATAAGGGGCGTATCGGCGTATTTTACGCCTTTAAAATGACCTGGTAAGTCCAAGTTATAAAGCTGAGGCGTACACATTACGCCGTGAAATTTTTGAAACAGATGATGTAGCAACACCAGGCCATCACCATTGTAATGCTACAAATACCAAGTAAATACCAAGAATATCATTCATCATCTTTATTGTTTCATTTCTTCTTTATGTCACCTCTCAAACCACACTGCCGGGTTCTAATGCCCTTGTCAATCAGTTCCCCTCATTCGCGGAGCCATCTCCAGTGATTGCGTGCAGTCACTAAATCTCTAGTTTAGCCTGTGTGTGACCTCCCGGTGACCTTGACCGTTAGACCGATTTTCGTCAATTTTTTCAGATTGAAACCTTAGTGTAGCAATGATATATCTCAAGTTTCATGAAATTTAAAGCAACGTTTATGTTAAACATGGTAACAAGCTTTTGTGTCCAAAATTTGAACTCCTATGTGACCTTGACCTTTGGACCGATATAGAAACTGGACTTACTAACTTAAACGATAGACTAAACGTAGACACACAATGACACGACTCAAACCTATGTCAACTTAATTTAAATGTAAACTGTCTTGAAGGGGGGGGGGGGCATATCACAACAAACACTTAACCTTCGACGAGGACTTTTACACGAACCACAAATGATTTACAAAATAACAGTCAAATAAGAACATAGAAGGATGGAAAACTCCAGAGAGGTCAATAGACTTACAACACGTGATAACAGGTATGGCAATTTATGACGTTTTTCATTTTTATGATATTTCCTACTGTTAACACGTTCAGTTAAGAATGAATTAGAGGTGATTTATTGAGAAACCAACATGTCCATCTAGGAGGTTTTTTGGCCATCAATTACCTTACATTCGGTTGTATGACCACAGTTCAATCTTGCAAGAAATATTTACTACATGTAGTCTTGGTAACCAAATCGTTCGCAAAGTTGTTTAGAAAACTGTGTCGTTTGCAAATGGTTTATGACTGTTTCTCAGAATTCCCAGATTGGACGTCAATAGTCTTCGTAAAACCTCTCATATGACAATAATTGTGGGATCATGGTGCCTTTAAATAAATTATGATCTTCATAAACTGTAGTACATAAACTGTAGTACACAAGTAGCGTAACTCCGAAAAACGTAAGACCCATATTCGACTCAATATTTCAGCTCAATATATAGTGACGAAATATTGAGTCAAATATGGGTCTTACGTTTTTCGGAGTTACGCTACTTGTGTATGTTAAACTTATCAGTGGTATAAAATAGATTCATAAACTGTACTTATAATTGAAATGACTTTTCAGGCCAGGATATTTATGGAATTTGCAAAATTCGGAAAGCTTCGAAACCAGTATGATTTAATTTCTTCGTAACATTCTGGTGAGCAGAAAGGTAACCGGTTGCTACTCGGTTACATGCATGGGGCACGCCTCTTTGTTACCTTCCGCGGGCTAGCGGTGGCCCATAAAACAGTGAAACATTGTTTTATTCTTACACAGATTTATCGCGATGAAGTAAAACGGTTCACTGTTTGTCGGGTTACTGTTTACATCCAGATAAAAGCACGTCGTCTTGGTAATTTCATTAAAGGCTGGCTTCCTAGGACTATATTTAAACTGTATTCTCATACGTGACTTGGGTATGTGTTTGGCCTGGCATCGTCAACATAGCCTCCATATAAGTGAAATAATCTTGAGTGCGACGTAAAGCATCACTTCACCTATCAATGAATATAGTGAGATGTTCTCTGTACAATCACTGGGTCATAATAACAACAGCTAGTGAAAGCTTAGACGGATATCTCGAAGACATTTGCTATTAAAGAAATCAATTTTAATATCTGTCTGGTTTTTAATTTCACCACACGCGCAAACCTCATTTCTCAACACTTAGAGTCTACCACTTTAATTTGAACAATTCGGAGTTGAATCGATTTTTGATCATAGAATAAAACGAGACATTGTATACAATCATTAAGCCACCACATAGGTTTGACTAGGATTGAATATAATACCCAGAATTCAAGAGACTCAAAATCCAGATTGTGCTGATAAAGCTGGTGATCAGTTAATCAACTGTGGGCTAAAACCGAACAAGGCTTTATGAAAGTAGCATAAATGCAACGTAGTGCAAAATGAGTATCAAACCTGTCGCATTTTTTTATTTCACCGCCTTCATTTCATCATAGACTTAACACACACCATGAACAAGAGTGTATCCCAGTTTATCTGTTAGAACAAATGGTGGGTTGTTAAAATGTATTCAGCAATTTGGTAAAGATTCCAAGGATCTCTAGGGTCTTATTTTAAACACAAAGGGATAAGGTAATTGTAGGTCGATGTATGACCGTTGTAGATATAAGTAAATCTGGGATGATTTGAAAACTTTCCTCATTACGCAATACATCGGTGATTTATTGACGACGTACATTTCCACCAAACATTCTGCTGGGCATTTGGCGATGAAGCAATACGCCCACTACTTTTCGGTCACATGAGAAGGTCATCATGCCAATCGTCGTTGGCAGACTTTGTCTCATATATTAAATATAACGTCGTCTTAAATGACCGACCGGCCGGACTTTCGGTCTAACGGCGACTGGTATTATATGGCTGGCAATGTGTCTGGTTAGCCTTTTATGACGAATACGGAAGAAAAAATGCGGCAGAGCCAAGAGTTCTCGGCTACAGTGTGATGCAAGTAGCTCTCCCCCCCTGAATAGTTTATCAATGGTTGGCTGTATAGAATCTTAGTTCCATCACTGAGACGTTTAACAACGGCTGGTTGTATGAAGTAAAGATGTCCTCACCCATGAAAGTACTGATGTTCTCTCCAATTAGTGCGGACAGATATCACTAAGGAAAAGAGTCATCAATTTTATTGTTTGTCACCTTTATCATTTAAATATAAATGAACACCGTCTATACCGCTCTAGTAAAGTTGTTGCGTGTAACCCATGTATCTGTGAATACAACCTGTGGATTTACCTGTGTGTTTTCACGATTTCATTCTGTGGATATTTATCTTTCGTGGTCATCGGATCTATACTGGTATATAACAGTGAACTTCGATCTGATTCTCGATCTGATTACATATTTCGTATTTGTACAGAGGAACTATTACGTTTTAGTTTAAAAAAGGGGTGCCTTTTCCTTAAGCCTTTACTTGGTACGATGACCTATAGAGCCTGATGGAAGTAATTTATCTCGTTAACTTAAATGCTGAAGTAATTTACTGATCTCTCAAGCAGAAACCCTAGAGAGTCGTAGTGTTCATTATATGGTGTGGTCATTTAGACGGACCAATGACTTGGGCTGGCCGTTCATTAACTCGCGCACAACATGTATCTCGTCCACGTAGTCTCGTAGTCTCTAGTATACGTCTTTCTTGTAATGGATTGTAAATGTATATATCTCACAGTGTAACTTGGGTTTTATTGACAATGTTTAATTACTATTAAAACAAAGAAACTTTTAAAAGCAATTATCGTGTAAGGTATAAAAAAGAACAGACAGATCAAATACTTTTCACAAAAATAAATCCAGCTTAGTTCTCCTCAACCAAATAATCTCAAAAGTATGTTAAAAGTTGACCACAAAAGGAATAAAAGCAGTAATATAAAAGATAAGAATAAGCCTTAATAAACTGTAGAAAACTGGTGATGCATTTTTAGCAAATTTAACGCTTTTACAATCAAGTGGCTGCTGAATACGGCTTGTCGAAGATTCATAAATCATAAATCAATTCGTGAAAAACTCTATCGCAACAATGACTTCGTTTGGACACATGGTTTGCTTAGGGAAGCGGGTGCAGACCACTGTTCCGAGGTCCGTTAGTCCGAGGGCCTGCTGTTCCGAAGGTCCGCTAGTCCGAATGTCCGTTAGTGCGAAGGCCGATTAGTCCGAACACCCGCTTTTCCGAAGGTCCGTTAGTCCGAAGGGTTAGGGGTTCACGAGCATTAGCCCTTCGGACTAAAGGACTCTCGGACTAATGGGCCTTCGGACTAACGGACCTTCGGAATAACGGACCTTCGGACTACAGGACCTTCGGACTAATGGGCCTTCTGACTAAGGCTACGCACCTTCGGATTAACGGGCCTTCGGACTACAGGACCTTCGGACTAATGAGCCTTCGGACTAACGCTACGCACCTTCGGACTAACGGTCCTTTGGACTACAGGACCGTGGACTAATGTGCCTTCGGAGTAACGCTACGCACCCAAGGGAAGCATCTCTCTGGCACAATTGATGTTTATAAGAGGTGTATTTGAGAACCATTGAGCAAAAATTGACCAAGTAAGTTTTTTCGTTAAAACAACCAACCAACTTCTTAATCGGACTCGCATGGTTGCAAAGACCATCTTGCTCTTACTATGGTTTCTGTGTATATATTTAATTATACAACAGCATATACTGACATATAAGACCTTTTAACTTGATACATTAGTCACATGTCAATGGCTGAGTATTAATAGTATCTTAAAGGAAGAATTGAGACAGACATGCTTGGGGCTTTCGCAAACAGAAATCAATGTTAATCTACGTGTCTACGTATTCCTCTCAACATGCACACACTGTATATTAGCTATCATATCCGAGAAAGTGGTTAATCGTGACACGTGTGTCTGGGTAATTGCCTATTAAATCGATTTTCGAGTCGTTAGATAAATTGGAAATATCTATATAATTACTTTATCCACATTTATTTGTGTCAGATTACATAATCAACATGTAACCATTTTACCCCCCCCCCCCCCCCCGGAAATTAAAGGGAATACATTTAAGAATACAGATCGTGTCATAAAGCTGATGGGTTCGTGTACCGGTGATCAGTTAATCAACTGTGGGCTAAAATGAACCAAGGTTGATGGAAGTACCGTACGGCGTAGTGCAAAATGAATATGAAACCTAAGGTATTTTTTTTATTTCAAGGCCCCAATGCTATATATTTTATCATAGCCTTAAGACATTATATAAAACTATAGATCATGAGAAGTATTCTAAAACACACACCATGACAAATAGTGTATCCCAGTTTATCTGTTAGACCAAATGGTGCCTTGTTAAATTCAGTTCAGAGGGGACTAGTCATTATTTACACTTATAGTCTTATATCTCTTTAAATATTGGACCTACACACTTCAAATTTTCACAAAGATATATCACTGGGATAGGGCTAGTCAATTTCTCTACAGCCACCAACGCTGCATAGTTAACAGCTCATTGAACTGTTGTCTGGTAAATAGATCACGAAGTATTTTATCCAGAGCCTTCATATTTGGAAGCAATGCAAGATTTGCAGACAGTTGCACATAGATATCAAAATAAATATCCACCTTCCCTAGCCATTGACTGGATAGTTGAACTGCTAACTGAACTGTTGTCTGGTCAATATCTAAAGAAATATTTCACCCATAACCTCCATATTAAACCCGGAAACATTGCTCGCTACAGGCTACAATTGTGTATCGAAATATTCACCTTCCCTAGTCAGGGGCCGAATTGTTAACTGAATTGTGAACTTCTAACTGAACTGTCGTCTGGTCAATATCTAGAGAAATATTTCACCGATAACCTCCATATTAAACACGGAAACATTACTCGCTACAGGCTACACGTGTGTATCGGAATATCCAACTGTCCTAGTCCTAGGCCAAATTGTTAACTGAATTGTATACTGCTAACTGAACTGTTGTCTGTTCAATATCTAGAAAAATATTTGACCAATAGCCTCCATATTTAAGACGGAAACATTACTCGCTACAGGCTACAAGTGTGCATCGAAACATCCACCTTCCCTAGTCATAGGTCGAATTGTTAAAGGCCCACTTGCCGCCGTAGCCTGTTTAAATTTGCTAAGAAAACCAATTTACATGAGCTTAGTACGACTAATACCACTAAACTTAAACATAGGACACATAAAACATGTCTAGTTAGCTTTAGAATGTAGAAATGGGGTGAAAAACAAACGAAGAATCGAAGCCTGATTACAACAACAACGATCAGTGTCGGTCAACTTCGTGTTGAATTACCCTCATTTCAGGCCTTTTTATCTGTCGTTTACACTCAAACAATTACCAGCAGGCTTTTCCAGTCGCTGTTAACCGATCGTCAGTCTGTATTTCTCAGATAAATAGGCCTACGTAAAATTACACTGTGCCGTTAGTTCACTCACTCGACTGAAACATAAAATCGCCAATAGGGGGCAGCTTGGTTTGTTTACGTTCCGGGTACCTAACAATTCAAATTTTCAAATTCAAATTAAAAATACAAAGTGACGTCCAAACTTTTAAATTTTGGTAAAAATAGAAAGTTCCTAACTTATATTGTCTGGGAAAAATCATAAAACGGTCTTTATTTTTAATGTAAACAATATTCCTGATTTTCGCGGCAAGTGTGCCTTTAACTAAATTGTGAACTGCTAACTGAACTGTTATCTAGTCAATATCTAGAGAAATATTTGAACAATAGACTCAATATTTATTTATTGTTGTCTATTGGCTAAATAAAAATCAATATACATAATAGGTTTACATAAAAATTGTTACATGTATTTTACAAATTTATTCCGTATTTTACTTATTTGTATACCACAATCTCTATTTAATGAAGGGTTAAGTTTTTCGATGCAGAAAGCTTCTTTAATTTTTCTTTTCCTCCAGTGTTTATCTGAAGATAAAGTTTTGTACATTTAAACTCTACTATCACAGATTTGTTAATGTCACCAGTTTGAACAGCTTTATGTTCGTTTATTCTAAGGACTAAAGGTCTACCTGTTCCAAAGTGTCGAAAGCGTGTTTTGTTAAAAAAACAACTGACGACGTGGTGATGTCTTAATTTTTTATAATTAGTATGGAACCCACGTTTAAAGAGAGTTTCAAACATTTCTGACATCGAACCTATGGATCAGATATATATCTTAATAATAATAATGAGTAGACTTATTCGAAAGACTCAGAGCAAATAAGCTGATTAGATTAAGTCTTTGAAAGAAACCAAACTTTTGCACATTATACACGTGTGCGTCTCTAGCAGACTTAAACAAACTTCCATATTTTAAGTGAGACCTATTGTGGTCTTTCTAACGGCCAACCATTAGTATGTTTTAACAGATATAAGTTAACGTTTGTGATTTAATTTCAGATTTGCAAAACATAGGTGGGAATCTTGTCCCCCCCCCCTCCCCCAATCATTAAAATTATTTTAAAATGCATTGTCTGGGCATGGAAATGTATGACCACAATCAAACTATACTGAACAGCGAATCATTCATAAAACCTGGGATTTCTTGTCTTACTATATAACGTTATTCATTTTATAGTCTCATTCCCTAGCTATATCATGTAGCCATCTCTATCAGGATTGATTTATGTTTTATGCCAAACTCAATATCATTTCACTTATATGTCGGCGTTGCAAGATGTAGTGGGGTAGAAAACCGGTGACTTTACTCAGAAGGACAAGCTCCAGCGAAAATCTGGTAATTCGTCGACAGAGGGTGATCCAATGAAAAATTCATACCGTATTTTTTCAATTTTATTTGTACTGAGTCTGGTTCTAATCCACGACTTATTGACGCAATAATTGTGCCGGACTTAGAGAGTATCGCTAAATCAACCAAGCCACAAACACTCCAGTTATTTACAAAGTTGATTCTAAAGCCTCGTCGATTGTAATTGTTTTATGAATGATCCCAAAATCACTAAAATTGGACGTCAAACCATGGTGTAACAGATAATAGTTCGTGTGCCAAGTAAAGTTTATTTCAATACTTATGGAATTTGCAAAGTCCAACAAAGAAGTTCTTTCCACCAAATATAATGCTGTGCAATGGGCGATGAAGAAATATGGTTGGACCTTCCGGACTCCCCCGTTGAAGGAAAGGTTTGTTACACGGTGAAGGGCAACAGTCTTGGAGCATTGTCTTCGAGGTGGTGGTATGCTTACCTATTACAAAAGCAAACACCTACTGTAGCCGCACTCGCTAAGTGGGAAGAGCAGGGACAGCACCCAGAATCATGGGAAGGCAGTTTTTCAAAATTAGCCGAGTCACGGGTCGACAATTATGCTAGAGAAAGTGTATGGCTTTTGTGGCATAGGAGTTTGTGGTTGGGCCCGAATCTGGTCCGAGCCGGCGTCACTGATGACGACACTTGCCCGATGTGTAAATCGGATAGGGAGACTTTCCAACATCTGTTTCTGCACTGTGCAGAGACAAAAAAACTGTGGAGTTATGTTGGAAATCTTCTTTCCTTGGTCGGGGACACAAAAGTAGCTCTATCACAGTTTCGGTTTTTGTGGGGAGAACTGCCACAGGACTCCAAAGTAAGGAGGCAGGTCATATGGGAGTGCATTGTTTTAGCTGTGGGCACTATCCGGCGGCATCGCAATTATGTTGCGGCCCATGACGAACCCTTCGACCATAGGAAAGCTCTGCAGTTTCATTGGCGCAGAGACTTAACATTACATATTATGTGCCGTTTTAAACATTTTAAACGCATCGGGAAAATAAATGTGTTTGAAACCGCTTGGTGTAAAGGTCACATCCTTGCCGAGCTTCGGGCTGGGAATTTGATTTTAAAACTGTAATGTGGAACGTGTGCAGGACATACTGGGTTTATTTTTAATATCTGAGTGCAAAAGAATAAGTATAAATGTGTTTTTCGTCCATTCGGTAGAGATACCAGTAATCCATCTTCCGGTTGCATCGTTTTAGTTGCACTTAGATAAGCAAGCCTTGTCCTCCCATGTAGATGCGTTGTAGTATCGTTTAGATATCTCTCGCAGCCTAGTCTGCTGCGAAGCAAAAAAAAAATATGTCCACTACATTTTGGTCTCATGAGATGGGTACATCATCCTGGTATCCTGGTTGTTAATAAATTACATGGTTGGGGTTGGGTGGGTGGTCGTAATATTGACAGCTTTGCCCTGATATAATCAAAATAGAGTCACTTAATTCTCTCCCTCCATAAATAGTTTCCCAATCGTTGGCTGCATAAAACCTTAGTTCCCTCACTGAAACGTTTAATAACGGCTGGTTGTATGAAGTAGAGATGTCCTCACCCATGAAAGTACTGATGTCCTCTCCAATTCATGGCGACAGATATCCCTAAGGCATCCGCAAACAAAAATCAATTTTGTTGTCTTTTCAATATAAATGAATACCGTCTATCACCCTAGTAAAATTGGAGATCACGTGAAAATTCCTAACTTCGGCCCCCATGCAACGTAAAGACCCCTTCTACTTCCCACTTAAAGACCCCTTCTCACAGATCATAATTCCAAAGGAATTTTTTAAGCTAGACAGACTTGTTTGAAGCTGACAATGTAGGAAACTATACAAACCAAATGTCACCATGGATCAATGCGCTTGTCGCAGGTACCGGGATAAATAAGTAATACAATTCTAAAAATATGACATCAATGTTTTGCTCATTCTCTAGGAGATTGACGAGAAAATGGCAATCAATATTATTAGCAATTCAATCGAATCTGGAAACATATGATACATTCTAGAAGACAGGTTGTACAGGAGCCATGTTTTGTTCTACTACTTTAAAATGGAAACGTACTATCATTGACCAATGGTGATCGCTTCAATTATCGTTTGTAAGTTTCCTAAAGAAAGAAAACAAGAAAACAGTGCCCCGTTTTGTTTTTTGGTTGTCCAAGTCCGTTTTATCGTTAAAAATAAGATTAAGTACCAAATTCTGAAACTTATATGTAAGAAAATCTTACTCTAATATGTACAAAGAGAATATGTGCGACTTGCTTAAAAGGCATTTGTTGATAAGCGTAGTTCACTGGATTTGTCATCAATTGTTCCAAACTTATTGCATTAAAGATGTGAACCTTTTGTTTCAGATTGTAATAGACCGGTTTTATGTGCTCTGGTTAAATGAAAAAAAAAAATACGTAAAGTGAGTGATGTCTTTCATCGGCTGATCGAACTTTTTAAACAGGTCCTTTTTGATGTACTAAAACACTGGACACGTGAAACACGTGAAGCTTAGTTCACATACTTGATCTAAGGAAACCATAGACCCTTGACGATTAAGAAGCTATGGCTAGTCTGGAAATACCACCATACGTGCCTGATTAGTCTAATTTCCTTTTGAAAGATCAATGATTTGCCTATGTCTTTTGGGAAAACCAGACAAGGCCAATCCTTGATAACTTATTCATCGGTGTGTCTGAGAATTACCAATGTAATTCTATTTTAACAATCAAGGCAGATATCTGAGTTGCTGAATACACACAATACATAAAGTCCTGTATTTACTTTAATGTCAAGTTCCTGAAACAGGGCCTTTGTGGCTCTGTTGGTTGAGCGGTATCGTGTCACACCTACACAAACGTTCATCAATGAGTTTCCGTACGAATATCGAATTGAGTGCTAGGTACCAGTAGAAGGTCATCGCCTTACTCTCCAGGCAAAGGCAAAGATAGCTTGATTAATTGAGAAAGTTACTTCTCCCTACATAACTGCTCCATTATCGATAACTTTTCGTTCTTACACATGGTTTGCTAAGCCAAGCATTTCTCTGGCACAATTGCTGTTTTTAGTAGATGTATTTGAGGATCATTGAGCAAGAATGGACTATATGCTAAATTATATAATAAAAAATGAGTCACTAGCAGGTCAACCGCCTACAAAACATTTTGAAGGTTGTAGATGCACGTGTGATTATATGAGCATGCATGCAAACATTTGAATTTTTATTAGTTGAAATTTATATAGTTTCAAAACGATACAAAGATGTCAACAAGTTTAGTTTGTACATTATATAACAAACATTACGCCCCAAAGATCATAGAAAGTCAGCATGTTCAGGTTCAGGTTTTGACTTCAATGACGACTCTGACTTTCGTAACGAGGTACAAAAAAGAGAAAACGGTTGTTTTTTTCAATAAAACTTTGCTTGTTTGACAAACTTGAGTAGATTGTTATATAATACCAATAAAATCAAGACACAACGTAGTAATGTGAGTAGTATTCACGCCTTTATGAAACACTACTCAAAACAGATATCCGCCATTTCACACTTTACATTCTTAAGATGGTTGACTTCATAAAGAACATAAGTAAAAGTAGTTTTATGACTGACTGGATGTTACACAAACGTTAACAGTGTGTCATGCTATATTCAATACAAGTAATGATCTCTTCTCCACTCAGGTCAATGACTGAGTACTGATGGCATCTTAAAGGAAAAATTGAGACGGATATCTTTAGGGCTTTCGCAAACAGAAATCAATTTGAATCTCTACGTATTTCTTGCAACATACACACGCACTGTCTATTAGCTATCCCATCCGAGAAAACGGTTGGTCGTGACACCTGTGTCTGGGCAACTGCCTATTTAATCGATTTTCGAGTCGTTAGATAAATTGAACACATAAATATAATCACTTAGCCTCCACATTAATAGGTCGCAGATTACATAATATACATGTAACCATTTTTAACCCCTTTCGGAGATTAAAGGAAATAAATCCCAGAACCCAGATTGTGCTGATAAAGCTGATGGGTTCGTGTACCGGTGATCAAATAATCAACCATGGGCTAAAACTGAACAAGGCTTTATGAAAGTAGCGTAAACCCAACGTAGTGCAAACTGAGTATAAAACCTGTCGATTTTTTTATTTCACCGCCTCCAATGCTATATATTTCATCATAGACTTGACATTCTATAGATCTTGCGAAGTATTCTAAACACACACCATGACCAAGAGTGTATCCCAGTTTATCTGTTAGAACAAATAGTGGCTTGTTAAAATGTAGTCAGCAATTGGGTCAAGTGTCCGAGGATCTCTATGGTCTTTTTTGAACACAAAGGGATCGGGTAATTGTAGGTAGATGTATTACCATTGTAGATATACCTAAATCTGGGATGATTTGAAAACCTTCCTCATAACGCAATAGACCGGTGATGCGGTTATTAAATTAAGTCTTTGAAAGAAACCAGACATTTGTACATAATACACATGTGCGTCTCTAGCAGGCTTAAACAATTAAAATACAAATCTAGACAGCTTATCCAAGCAACCAGTAAATACGTGAAATCAATCAAGTTTATTTGTGGTCTGGGATTTCTTGTCTTACTTTATAACGTTATTCATTTTATAGTCTCATTTTCTGTCACCATACTCCATTGTCAGATCTGATAAGTTATGTATTGAGAAAATCCTCATTCAAGAATCTTTTATGGCCATCACAAATTGCCTTTGTTTGTATGATCCCTAGACAGCCCTAGCTATGTCATGTAGCCATCTTTATCAGGATTGATTAAGTTTTATGCCAAACTCTATATCATTTGACTTATATGTCGGCGTTACATGATTTAGTGGGGGTAGGAAACAGGCCACATTACTCAGAAGGAAAAGCTCCAGCGAATACCTGATAACTCTTCTACAGAGAGCGATCGTATGAAAAATTCATATCATTTTTTTAAATTTTATTTCGACTGAGTCGGATTTGAATCCACGTGTAGTGGCCGGCGTGGTAACCACTGAAGTTTACGAATCTATCCACGCCCGCAAGCAACGCGAAAACGAAAGAGAAAGCCCATATGTTTCTAACAACAGCAGCCCTTTATTCCGAGGCTCCGTAAAACTACAACATACAATATACAAAAGGGCTTATTAGCATGATGGTATAATATTACTGCTGTTTATATAAGTAAAAATATGTACACGCAAATAGACGCAAAAATAGACGCAACATACACGCACAGCATCTCACACTACTCGCAAACATCACATCGACAAACCATAGAATTTAAACAACACCACAACCCTAAATATTTGCATGTAAAAAAATCAACAATGTTTTTGGTTGGTCTTTCCGTTAAATTATTAGGATTTAGAGGCAACTTTAAATACAACATAACTAATTTATACAAAGTATACGAACCACAATGGGTCTCTAAACGCATCTACACATGTAGCAATCTCGCCCAAGACTGATCAACTGCACGGGCTCACAGAGCGCCCTCGTGTAGGAGCAGAACCAGAAAATCAGGGGGAGATAAATGGAACGGTACATTTACACCACGACTTATTGATGGAACGATTGTGCCGGACTAGGATATTGTCACTTAGCTAACCAAGCCATAAAGACTCCAGTTAGTCACAAGCTGATTCTAAAGGCCCCCCAGGTGCAATTGTTTTATGAACGTTTCCCAAAATCACCAAATCGGAAGTCAAATCATTCTGTAACCTCATAGATTATGATTGGTGTTGCTCTAAAGTGGAATGAATCGTTGTCCTTAAACAGCAAAACGGAGATTGACTGCCATATAAAGTTTAGTTTAATTTGTTGAAAATGTTGAAAAGTCCAATAAGAAGTCATTTCCACCAAATATTCTGCTGAACAATTGACGTTGAAGCTATATGCCCACGACTTTTCGGTCACATGAGAGTTGGACACCATCCTGCCAACTGCCGTTGTACCGGTTGCCAATAAATCACAGAGATGGGGGAGGGGTCATATTTGCCAGATTTGCCCTGATATACTCAAAATAGGTTCACTTTAATCATAGGTCGTATTGCTGTTTACAATATGGTGAAAGTTGTTCTCCTACCATGAATAGTTTCTCAATCGTTGCCTGCAAAGAACATTAGTTCCCTCACGGAGACTTTTAATAATGGCCTGTATAAAGTAGAGATGTTCTCATTCATGAAAGTACTGATGTCCTCTCCAATTGATGGCGACAGATATCCCTAAGGCATTCGCAAACAGAAATCAATGTTGTTGTCTGTCCGCTTTTTCCTTTCAATATAAACGACGGCCGCTTATCGCACAAGTAAAATTGTTGCTTCTAACCCATGTATCTGGGCCTTTAGCAGTTCAGTTGATTTTCGGGTTATTGAGACTAAGCATTTATGGTGGCACAACTAAAAGCTTCTAAACTCAAATAGCTTAAACTACAAATACATCTAACCTATGCTAGGCTGGAATTTCATGAGTTTATGATTTTTGCATTGTAACATTTAATCAAAACATCGTCAAATGGAACCATGCCGAAGACTTGCCCTGCCAGATTACCAAACGTCACTCAGACACCATCTATGTTAGCTCAAGTTAAGCCACCTGCGTTGGTTTGTATCTCACTTTAACCCTCCTTTTACACCTTACATAAAATTTGCTGGTTTTTTTTCGACGCTTAGATATGTCTACATTCGATGTCGTTGAAGCGTTTAATAACATTAGAGTTTGGCCGAATGTTGACGAGATGGAACAATTGGCGTTGGAAGAACCTCTGTTGCGGGCTTTTTGAGGTAGTGTTCGGTAAGCCAGACACGAATGCTGCTTCTGGGAGAAATGTCTACTCGGTTAAACCTACCAATAACATGTACATTTAGTTTTGATTCAATTAGTTCCGGTCTCATGGAGAGATCGAGGTCTCTGTTCGCCAGCTGGACCTTTATTGACAGTCTTCAAAGAAGTGTGTCTTGATGGCTCAGTCGATTAAAGTGATGGTCTCTCAGTCCGACACAGGCCTCCCGACGACAGCGTGTGGGTTCGAATTTCACTCGATCGCCGTTCATAGGAGTTGGCAGGTACTCGCCGAACGTCGGGGGTTCCCTCCGTGCAAGAGTCCAGTTTCCTCCCCCAATATCCCTTGGAAAACCGCCATGTAAGCGAAATAATCTTGAGCGTAAACCACCAATCAATCAATCTACAAAGAGGGCATACAAGTATAGATTCGTGAAAAAAAAAATTGGCAATCTGTGTGATACCACAGATGTCGCTCGCGCGTGATATGATAACTTGATCTGGAACCTATTTCACCAAGCGGCGTAGCGTAGGTTTTTGCGTAACTGCCATAGCAACCCATATTGTAAAGATATGTTGCTATGACAAGTACGTAAAAACTTACGCTAACCCGCTTTGAGGCTCCTGGCCTACAAGAAAAAGGGGATATTTAGAACTTTGTACATTTAACATAGTCTTTAGGAGAGAACAGCATTAAAAACATACCAGGGCCTTATCATTTATTAATGTGTGTATCTGGCCTTCATCAGTGCGATCATATGTTATCAATAAACTCCGATGGCACCTGGGAAGGCGCTGTTAATAAATTACTTTTGCCTGAAATATCATGGACTAGAAATATAAGATTTTTGTTACATTTACCTCTAAAACGGGAATGGTTGAAGTGAAGTTCTATGTGATGCTTGCTTGTCTATTATACCTCCATTTAGGACAAATTGTCTGTGTAATGCTCTAAAATGACCCAAACCTCTTAAATTCTACAGTGGCATAAAACCTCATCATATGAATTCATTGAGAAACCGCAACGAAGTTCTTTATTGTGTTATTTGAAGAGAGAAACATCACTGCCGATATTTAATTGTTGGCGTTGTCTAATGTACAATATTCGATGCTTGTGTATAATATAGGTTACCGGACTATTTACATTCAGTTTGTTATAACATGATCACTTATTTTATCATTGCCATCAACAAGCTAGTAATGTATCATTAAATTCAACTCAACTAAAAGTTCCCTGGTTAAAACGTGCCATTGGGGAAAACACAGACTAGATAAGCTCTTTTTTCTTATTCATCGGCGTGTCTCAATGTCTTCATTACATTTGGCTACAATCGATCTGTGCCGCGAAATAGCGATGGGAGGCTTGGAAACACACTGCTAGTAAATTCGGTTTTAACGTCACTTTTTGTCTAGGATAACCAAGCATTTGCATCGCATCCTTTTTCTTGAACAAAGAAAAAAATATTTGTATATTACTTTTTTCTGTTAGTATAAAAACTTACGTGTGTTGAATACAGTGAGATGTGGCATTTAATTATGTTTTTGTGGGCGGTGGAGGGGGGTACCTCATTTTTCGTCGTTTAGCTCCTAAATGTACTATTTTGAAATCTTAGTGCTTACTGAACTACTAAAGTATGAAATTCCATTTAATGTGTGAGATCGTATAGTATGCACTCAGCAGTTCAGTCAGGCTTTCATAGATCTTTTAAACAATTGTTTCTTCAAATTTAGAAATTGTGTTGGTTTTGACAAACACGAAAGCAACGTCCTCTGTCATTTTGAAGCCTAAAACTACACTCTTCGCCACTAATTTTGTTGAAAGAGAATTGGATTTAGCTCATGTCTGACCTCTTAGTGACCTTACCCCTCGAGGGATCTTCGTCAAATGTTGATCCAAATCCAAAATTTCATGAAATTTAAAACACCATTATTTTGAGCCCTTTTAAAAAGCTTGTGACCTTGACCTTTCGACAGATGTCATTCAGCCAACAACATTAGTATAGCGATGATATATCCCAAGTTTCGAGAAATTTAAAAGAACGTTTTCTTAGGAAATGTGATAACAAGCTTTTTGGCTCCTGTGCGACCTATCGGCGACCTTGACCCTTAAACCAATGGTCGTTATAAGCCAATTAGCTAGTTACTTGACGATGACATTTCCCAAGTTTCAGGGAATTTAAAAAAAATACGGTTTTCTGAAAACGTGGTAAACAAGTTTTTTAGCCTATGTGTGAACTCCCGGTGACCTTGACCCTTGGACCGATCTTCGTCATTTTTTTTCGGATTGAAACCTTAGTGTAGCAATGATATATCTTAAGTTTCATGAAATTTGAAGCAACTGTTATGTTAAACATGGTAACAAGCTTTTTTGTCCAAAATTTGAACTCCTATGTAACCTTGACCTTTGAACCGATATAGAAACTGGACTTACTAACGTAAACGATAGAGAAACGTAGACACACAACGACACGGCTCAAACCTATGTCAACTTAATTGAAATGTAAACTGTCTCGATGGGGGGGGGGGGGGGGGGGGTGTGAAGAAAACATATCACAACAAACACTTAACCTTCGACGAGGACTTTTACACGAAACACAAATGATTCACAAAAAACAATCAAATAAGAAGATAGAAGGATGGAAAACTCCAGAGAGGTCAATAAACTTACAACACGTGGCAATTTATGACGTTTTTCAGTTTTATAATATTTTTTGTTTTATGGCCATCAATTACATGTACATTACATTCGGTTGTATGACCACAGTTCAATCTTGCAAGAAATATTTAATAACTGTAGTCTTGGTAACCAAGTCGTTCGCAAAGCTGTTTCGAAAACTGTGTCGTTTGCAAATGGTTTATGACTGTCTCTCAGAATCCCCAGAATGGACATCAATAGTCGTCGTAAAACCTCTCTTATGACAATAATTGTGGGATAATGGTGCCTTTAAATAAGTTATGATCTTAATGAGACCATAAACTGTACTTATAATTGAAATGGCATTTTCACGCCAGGATATTTATGGAATTTGCAAACTTCGGAAAACATCGAATTCAGTATGATTTAATTTCTTTGTAACATTCTGGTGAGGACAAAAGTAATCGGCTGCTACTCGGTTGCATGCATGGAAGTGCACCTCTTTGGCAACTTCCGGTCTTCCGGTGGCCGATAAAACATTGAAGCATTTTTTTTTACCTGTACACAGATATATCGTGATAAAGTGAAAAAGGTTCAATGTTTGTCGGGTTACTGTTTATATCCAGATAAAAGCACCTCTCCCTGGTTATTTCATTAACGACTGAGTTCCTACGACCATATTTAATCTGTATTCTCATACGTGACTTGGGTAGGTTTTGGTCTAACATCGTCAACATAGCCTCTATATAAGTATAATAATCTTGATACACCAATCCGCCTATCAATGAACATAGTGAGATGTTCTCTGTACAATCACTGGGCCTCAATAACAACAGCTAGTGAAAGCTTAGACGGATATTTGCTAACAGAAATCAATTTAACGTCCGTCTGGTTTTTGCTTTCCGCATCCACGCAAACCTCATTTCGAATCACTTAGAGTCTATTTAGAGTCTACCAGTTATATTTGAACAATTCGGAGTTAAAATCGATTTTTGACCATAGAATAAAAGGAGACAATGCATACAATAATTTAGCCTCTGACTAGGATTGAGTACAATAACCATAATTCGAGAGACCAGAATACCCAGGTACATGTTATAGATTGGGAATTTATCCTGGAAACTGGACATCGAAAATAGTTTTCATTTATCTATTTAATTTGCTATGTTTTTAATTTGCTACATTATACAGAAAACAACAGCTTACATCAGCCCTCCCTTGATCATTATACAGAAAGCCACTCTTGACATCAACCCTCCCTTGATCGTTATACACTGTAAGACTTTACCGTAGATTTTCCAGCAAAACACTGTAAATGTTACTGTAACATACCGTAAAACTACAACTACGGTAATCGCCTGTAACGTTTGTGGCCCTACGAGCCTATCTTTGTGGTTGGGGTTGGGTGGGTGGTCGTAATATTGACAGCTTTGCCCTGATATAATCAAAATAGAGTCACTTAATTCTCTCCCTCCATAAATAGTTTCCCAATCGTTGGCTGCATAAAACCTTAGTTCCCTCACTGAAACGTTTAATAACGGCTGGTTGTATGAAGTAGAGATGTCCTCACCCATGAAAGTACTGATGTCCTCTCCAATTCATGGCGACAGATATCCCTAAGGCATCCGCAAACAAAAATCAATTTTGTTGTCTTTTCAATATAAATGAATACCGTCTATCACCCTAGTAAAATTGGAGATCACGTGAAAATTCCTAATTTCGGCCCCCATGCAACGTAAAGACCCCTTCTACTTCCCACTTAAAGACCCCTTCTCACAGATCATAATTCAAAAGGAATTTTTTAAGCTAGACAGACTTGTTTGAAGCTGACAATGTAGGAAACTATACAAACCAAATGTCACCATGGATCAATGCGCTTGTCGCAGGTACCGGGATAAATAAGTAATACAATTCTAAAAATATGACATCAATGTTTTGCTCATTCTCTAGGAGATTGACGAGAAAATGGCAATCAATATTATTAGCAATGTTAATCGAATCTGGAAACATATGATACATTCCAGAAGACAGGTTGTACAGGAGCCATGTTTTGTTCTACTACTTTAAAATGGAAACGTACTATCATTGACCAATGGTGATCGCTTCAATTATCGTTTGTAAGTTTCCTAAAGAAAGAAAACAAGAAAACAGTGCCCCGTTTTGTTTTTTGGTTGTCCAAGTCCGTTTTATCGTTAAAAATAAGATTAAGTACCAAATTCTGAAACTTATATGTAAGAAAATCTTACTCTAATATGTACAAAGACTAATTGTAGAACAAAAATTTCAATCGACTATCCTGAGTATTTATATCGTGATTCGAATCGATGCCTAAATACGATTGACTCTTGAACCTCTCTGGTACCAGATGGGCTGTACCGTACTAAATCTTCCATACTACCATTAATAATAATCTGATAATTGGAAACGTCCAAGCACTGGTGGTTCGAAATTAGAAATTTGTCGTATAGAGAATAATTAAGAATTATAAAATTGTTTGTTTAAAAAAAATGCGCAAATCGTAAGCTTTTACATGTTTCCACCATTGTAATATAAAAATCGAGGTACGTTACTAAAAGACAGACTTGTCTCCGAATTGATAACTGCATAAGTGTGAGGAGTAGGGGATACAATTCCTCAAATGTTCTCCCATCTTTAAAATACCACCGGCTTTAAATGCCAGGCCATTAAAAATGTCCGTAGTGGTATAATTAGGTCACGTTTGTCCGATGTTGAGAGAATATGTGCGACTTGCTTAAAAGGCATTTGTTGATAAGCGTAGTTCACTGGATTTGTCATCAATTGTTCCAAACTTATTGCATTAAAGATGTGAACCTTTTGTTTCAGATTGTAATAGACCGGTTTTATGTGCTCTGGTTAAATGAAAAAAAAAATACGTAAAGTGAGTGATGTCTTTCATGGGCTGATCGAACTTTTTAAACAGGTCCTTTTTGATGTACTAAAACACTGGACACGTGAAACACGTGAAGCTTAGTTCACATACTTGATCTAAGGAAACCATAGACCCTTGACGATTAAGAAGCTATGGCTAGTCTGGAAATACCACCATACGTGCCTGATTAGTCTAATTTCCTTTTGAAAGATCAATGATTTGCCTATGTCTTTTGGGAAAACCAGACAAGGCCAATCCTTGATAACTTATTCATCGGTGTGTCTGAGAATTACCGATGTAATTCTATTTCAACAATCAAGGCAGATATCTGAGTTGCTGAATACACACAATACATAAAGTCCTGTATTTACTTTAATGTCAAGTTCCTGAAACAGGGCCTTTGTGGCTCTGTTGGTTGAGCGGTATCGTGTCACACCTACACAAACGTTCATCAATGAGTTTCCGTACGAATATCGAATTGAGTGCTAGGTACCAGTAGAAGGTCATCGCCTTACTCTCCAGGCAAAGGCAAAGATAGCTTGATTAATTGAGAAAGTTACTTCTCCCTACATAACTGCTCCATTATGGCACAATTGCTGTTTTTAGTAGATGTATTTGAGGATCATTGAGCAAGAATGGACTATATGCTAAATTATATAATAAAAAATGAGTCACTAGCAGGTCAACCGCCTACAAAACATTTTGAAGGTTGTAGATGCACGTGTGATTATATGAGCATGCATGCAAACATTTGAATTTTTATTAGTTGAAATTTATATAGTTTCAAAACGATACAAAGATGTCAACAAGTTTAGTTTGTACATTATATAACAAACATTACGCCCCAAAGATCATAGAAAGTCAGCATGTTCAGGTTCAGGTTTTGACTTCAATGACGACTCTGACTTTCGTAGCGAGGTACAAAAAAGAGAAAACGGTTGTTTTTTTCAATAAAACTTTGCTTGTTTGACAAACTTGAGTAGATTGTTATATAATACCAATAAAATCAAGACACAACGTAGTAATGTGAGTAGTATTCAAGCCTTTATGAAACACTACTCAAAACAGATATCCGCCATTTCACACTTTACATTCTTAAGATGGTTGACTTCATAAAGAACATAAGTAAAAGTAGTTTTATGACTGACTGGATGTTACACAAACGTTAACAGTGTGTCATGCTATATTCAATACAAGTAATGATCTCTTCTCCACTCAGGTCAATGACTGAGTACTGATGGCATCTTAAAGGAAAAATTGAGACGGATATCTTTAGGGCTTTCGCAAACAGAAATCAATTTGAATCTCTACGTATTTCTTGCAACATACACACGCACTGTCTATTAGCTATCCCATCCGAGAAAACGGTTGGTCGTGACACCTGTGTCTGGGCAACTGCCTATTTAATCGATTTTCGAGTCGTTAGATAAATTGAACACATAAATATAATCACTTAGCCTCCACATTAATAGGTCGCAGATTACATAATATACATGTAACCATTTTTAACCCCTTTCGGAGATTAAAGGAAATAAATCCCAGAACCCAGATTGTGCTGATAAAGCTGATGGGTTCGTGTACCGGTGATCAAATAATCAACCATGGGCTAAAACTGAACAAGGCTTTATGAAAGTAGCGTAAACCCAACGTAGTGCAAACTGAGTATAAAACCTGTCGATTTTTTTATTTCACCGCCTCCAATGCTATATATTTCATCATAGACTTGACATTCTATAGATCTTGCGAAGTATTCTAAACACACACCATGACCAAGAGTGTATCCCAGTTTATCTGTTAGAACAAATAGTGGCTTGTTAAAATGTAGTCAGCAATTGGGTCAAGTGTCCGAGGATCTCTATGGTCTTTTTTGAACACAAAGGGATCGGGTAATTGTAGGTAGATGTATTACCATTGTAGATATACCTAAATCTGGGATGATTTGAAAACCTTCCTCATAACGCAATAGACCGGTGATGCGGTTATTAAATTAAGTCTTTGAAAGAAACCAGACATTTGTACATAATACACATGTGCGTCTCTAGCAGGCTTAAACAATTAAAATACAAATCTAGACAGCTTATCCAAGCAACCAGTAAATACGTGAAATCAATCAAGTTTATTTGTGGTCTGGGATTTCTTGTCTTACTTTATAACGTTATTCATTTTATAGTCTCATTTAGTGTCACCATACTCCATTGTTAGATTTGATAAGTTATATATTGAGAAAATCCTCATTCGAGAATCGTTTATGGCCATCGCAAATTGTATTTGTTTGTATGATCCCTAGACAGCCCTAGCTATATCATGTAGCCATCTCTATCAGGACTGCTTTCTGTTTATGCCAAACTCAGAATCATTTGACTTTGTCGGCGTTACATGATTTAGTGGGGGTAGGAAACAGGCCACATTGCTCAGAAGGAAAAGCTCTAGCGAATAGCTGATAACTCTTCTACAGAGAGCGATCGTATGAAAAATTCATACCATTTTTTTTTCATTTTATTTCGACTGAGTCAGATTTGAATCCACGACTTATTGATGAAAGGATTGTGTCGGACTAGGATATTGTCACTTAACTAACCAAGCCATAACGACCCCAGTTAGTCACAAAGCTGATTCTAAAGCCCCGTCAGTTGCAATTGTTTTAGGAATGTGTTCTTAAATCACACCATTGGACGTCGAATCGTTCTGTAATCTCACATAGAATGGTTCGTGTTGCTCTAAAGTGGAATGAATCGCTGTCCTTAAACAGCAAAACGGAGATTTACTGCCAGATAAAGTTTAGTTTAATTTGTTGAAAGTGTTGAGAAGTCCAATAAGAAGTAATTTTTCACAAAACATTCTGTTGGACGATTGACGATGAAGCAATATGCACACGATTTTTCGGTAACATGAGAGGCGTACACCATCCTGCCAACCGCCGTTGTACCGGTTGCCAATAAAACGCAGAGATGTGGGAGGGGGTATATTTGCCAGATTTGCCCTGATATAATGAAAATAGGTTCACTTTAATCATAGATCGTATTGCTGTTTACAATATGGTGAAAGTAGTTCTCCTTCGCTGAATAGTTTCTCAAAGGTTGGCTGCATAGAACCTTAGTTCCCTCACGGAGACTTTAATAACGGCTGGTTGTATGAAGTAGAGATGTCCTCATTCATGAAAGTACTGATGTTCTCTCCAATTGATGGCGACAGATCTCCCTAAGGCATTCGCAAACAGAAATCAATTTTGTTGTCTGTCTGCTTTTTCCTTTCAATATAAACGAAGACCGCTTATCGCACTAGTAAAATTTTTGCTTCTAACCCATGTATCTGGGCGATTAGCAGTGAAGTTGATTTTTGGGTCATGGAAAAAAAAACTACAAAAGTAATCAAAAGGAACATTATTTTTACATTTCAACACATACATCTAAACTATGCGTGGCTGGAATTTCATGAGTTTATGATTTTTGCATTGTAACATTTAATCAAAACATCGTCAACTGGAACCATGCCGAAGCCCTGCCAGATTACCAAACGTCACTCAGACACGATCTATGTCAGCTCAATTTAAGCCACCCGAGTTGGTTTGTATTCCAGTTTATTCCTTTCATACCAAACATAACATTTGCAGGGATGTTTCAACACTTGGATGTGTCTACATTCGATGTCGTTGAAGCGTTTAATAACATTGCATGGAACAATTGACGTTAGAGGAACCTCTGTTACAGGCTATTGGAGGTAGTGTTCGGTAAGCCAGACACTAATGCTGCTTCTGGGAGAAATGTCTACTCGGTTAAAGCTACCAATAACATGTACATTTAGTTTTGATTCAATTAGTTGCGGTCTCATGGAGAGATCGAGATTCTCTGTTCGCCAGCTGGACCTTTATTGACAGTCTTCAAGAAGTGTGTCTCGATGGCTCTGTCGGTTAAAGTGATGGTCCCTCAGTCCGACACAGGCCTCCCAACGACACCGTGTGGGCTCGAATTTCACTCGATCGCCGTTTATGGGAGTTACCAGGTACTCGCCGAACGTCGAGGGTTCCCTCCATGCAAAGAGTCCAATTCCCTCCCCCAATATCCCTTGGTAAGCCTCCATGTAAGCGAAAGAATCTCGAGTACGGCGTAAAACATCAATCTACAAAGAGGGCATTCAAGTGTAGATTCGTGAAAAAATCGACAATCTGTGTGACATCACAGATGTTGCTCGCGCGTGAGCTACCATAGCCACCCATATTGTAGAGATATGTTGCTATGACAAGTACGTAAAAACTTACGCTAAGCCGCTTTGAAGCTCCTGGCCTACCAGTAAAAAGGGATATTTAGAACTTTGCCCATTTAACATAGTATTTAGGAGAGAAAAATATTGCAAACATACCAGGGGCTTATTATTTATTAATGTGTGTATCTGGCCTTAACCAGTACAATCATATTTTATCAATACACTCCGATGACACCTTTCTACTCCGTTAATAAATCACTTTTGTCTGAAATATCGGACTATAAATCTAAGATTTTTGTTACATTTACCTCTAAAACGGGAATGGTTGAAGTTAAGATGCTTGCATGTCCATTATACTTCCAGTTAGGACACCAGCCCCATAGCTCAGTCGGTAGGCCTGGGAGATCCGGTTCAAGCCTGGGTCGAGTCAGACCAAAGACTTCAATAGTGGTAGCTGCTGCTGCTTTGCTTGGCGCTCAGCACTAGGAGTTAGAGCAGCGACTGGTTGGCCCGGTGTCAGTATACTGTGACTGGGTGAGGGGGCTTGCTGGTTGTCTTCGGCAAGTCGTCTCTGTGAGGCAGCACCTAAAAGAGCGGTGAAAATCCGCCCTGCAACAAGGCGACAACGTCTTCATATAACTGAAATACTGGTGAACAGGACGTAAAACCCAAATCACTCACTCACTCCATTTAGGACAAATTGTTTGTGTAATGGTTTAAAATGACCCAAACCTCTTAAATTGTACAGTGGCATAAAACCTCGCCATATGAATTCATTCAGAAACCGCAACTAAGTTCTTTATTGTGTTATTTGAAGAGAGGGAAACATCACTGCCGATATTTAATTGTTCGCGTTGCCTAATATTCGATGTACAATATTCGATGTTTGTGTATAATATAGGTTACCGGGTTATTTATATTCAGTTGTTTATAACATGATCACTTATTTTATCCTTGGCATCAACAAGCTTATAATGTATTATTACATTCAACTCTACTAAACGTTCGCTGATTAAAACGTGCCATTGGGGAAAACGCAGACTAGATAAGCTCTTTCTTCTTATATCTTATTCATGGGCGTGTCTCAATGTCTTCATTACATTTGGCTACAATCGATCTGTGCCGAGAAATAGTGATGGGAGGCTTGGAAACACACTGCTGGTAAATGCGCTTTTAACGTGACTGTTTCTCGATGATAAAAGTAACCATTTGAAATATTTAAGATTATTTAAAATTAAAAAAAGCAAAACGTTTCCATCGCACCCTTTGTCTTGAATAAAGGAAAACAATAATTTAGGCCTGTTAAAATTCACTCCGTAGTTCAGCCAAGTTTTCATGGATCTCTAAACAAAATTGTTTCTCCAACTTTATTCCACACTAGTGGTAAAATAACATGATTAACAGAAAGGTCACATTGATAATCAGGTCATCATATGAAGAAGCAGTCATTGTAGAAGACCTAAATGAAGGGTCCTCTGAACTGTTTGTGAATTACAATTACACATTGCGTGATGTGGTCCACCAGAACCTGTCCTGTCATTTATCAAGAGAAGAGAATAAACACGTTCAGTTAATTGAACGCTTATATCAACACTTTTCCTTAATGATACCACACTATTTTAACAATGTGTTTTTTAATATTTTTTTTAGCTTTTTTTGTATCAGTAACTAATAATTTCGTCCGTTTCAAGTATATGTATGGTTATGCAAATTTATTTATATTTATGATCACTAAAATACACGGGCACAGGGAAAATCTTCTTGTCTGTATTTGTGATGTACATGTGTTGCGAAAGAAAATAATACATGACGATCAGCAGATTTATGCACAAATTTTGAATTATGTTAAAAACAGAGTATCGTATTTACAGGCAAATAATATACAAAGAGTGAAAAGAAAACATATATGAAAATGGCGTACATATCAAGATTACTTAATTTTAAAAACAAAGATCTGACAGTTCCGAGAAAGAAAAACTATAACACGAGAACTCAAAAAGTTCACTGGTGTAGCAGTAAATATCCAATGAACGCGAAATATAAATCCACAGAATAAATTTCTGGAATTAGAACTGACAGAAAGGGTCCTTAAATAGGTTTTCAGAAATTCAAGAACAAGCTTACTCTTACGCATTAACATAAATATGCATAGCTATAGAAACTTGACTTATTAACTTAAATAATCGAAAAACGTCGACACACATTGACACGGTATAAATATAGATGAACTTTAACTGGATTATAAACAGAAACTAGGACCAATGAAAATCACAGTGAGGTGAGTAAACGTAAAACACGTAATAAAATGTATGACAATTTATGACGTTCTTCGTTTTTATAGTCTCTTCCACTGTTAACACGCTCAATTGTCCAATCGGATAGAGGTGATTTATTGAGAACCAACGTGTCTATTAAGGTGACATTTTATAGCCATCAATGACATCACATTCGGTTGTATGACCACAGTTTAATCTTGCAAGAAATATTCAATACCTGTAGTCTTGGTAACCAAGTCGTTCGTGAAGCTGTTTCGAAAACTGTGTCGTTTGCAAATGGTTTATGACTGTTTCTCAGAATTCCCAGAGTGGACTCCAATAGTCGACGTAAAACCTCTCTTATGACAATTATTGTGGGATCATGGTGCCTTTAAATAAATTCTGATCATGAACTGTAGTACACAAGTAGCGTAACTCCGAAAAGCGTAAGACCCATATTCGACTCAATATTTCGACGCAATATATAGTGCCGAAATATTGAGTCAAATATGGGTCTTACGTTTTTCGGAGTTTACGCTACTTGTGTACTATGTTAAACTTATCAGTGGTATAAAATGGATTCATAAACTGTACTTATAATTGAAATGACTTTTCAGGCCAGGATATTTATGGAATTTGCAAAATTCGGAAAGATTCGAATCCGGTATGATTTAATTTCTTCGTAACATTCTGGTGAGCACGAAAGTAATCGGGTGCTACTCGGTTGCATGCATGGGAGTGCGCCTCTTTGTTAACTTCCGGGCTACTAGTAGCCCATAAAACATTGAAGCATTATTTTACCCATACACAAATTTATCGTGATGAAGTAAAAAGGTTCAATGTTTGTCAGGATACTGTTTACATCCAGATAAAAGCACCTCTCCCTGGTTATTTCATTAACGACTGAGTTCCCACGACTATATTTAAACTGTATTCGCATACGTGACATGGGTGTGTTTTGGCTGGGCATCGTCAACATAGCCTCTATATAAGCGAAATAATCTTGAGTGCGACGTAAAGCATCAATTCATCTATCAATGAACATAGCGAGATGTTCTCTGTACAATCACTGGGTCACAATAACAACAGCTAGTGGAAGCTATCTCGATGACATTTGCTAACAGAAATCAAGTTCAACATCCGTCTGTTTTTTGCTTTCAGCATGATATACACGCAAACCTCATTTCTCATCACTTAGAGTCTACCACTTTTAGTTGAACAATTCGGAGTTGAATCGATTTTTTAACATAGAATAAAACCAGACAATGCATACAATAATTTAGCTTCCACATAAGATTGGCTAGGATTGAGTACAAAAACCATAATTCGAGAGACCAGAATGCCCAGGTACATGTTATAGATTGGGAATTTATCTTAGAAATCGGATGTCGTGTATAGTTTTCATTTATCTATTTAATTTGCTATGTTTTCAGAATGAACATATACGTGCATGTAGGTTTGGTAATGGTATAAATATTAACCAAAATTCTAGTCTACAAATATACACACAAAAATACAACCTTTATGTTATAATAAAACATATGATTACAGATGGATATATTTTTTTTAAAGGGCCCACAATTAGAAGATCTACGTTATCTAATTAACACTTCTATTTTGGAGAAGGGGGTGGGTTGAGTTTGCATTTGCATTTACCAACACAATGAAGTGCAGGGGTATTTTTTTAGCGTTGAATAACAGCTGGTTGTATGAAGTAGAGATGTCCTCACCCATGAAAATACTGATGTCCTCTCAAATTGATGGCGACAGATATCCCTAAGGCATTCGCAAAAAGAAATCAATTTTATTGTCTGTCTGCTTTTTGCTTTCAATATAAATGAATACCGCCTATCACACTAGTAAAATTTGAGATCACGTGAAAATTCATACTTTTGGCCGCCCATGCCACGAAAAGACCCCTTCCCACCTGCCATTTTAGAATTTCATAGCAAGGTTATCAATACACTCGCACAAAATCGCCATGTTTCACAGATCATAATTCAAAAGTATTTTTTTAAGTTAGACAGACTTGTTCGTAACTGACAATGTAGGAAACTATACAAACCAAATGTCACCATGGATCAATAAGCGTACAGCAGGTACCTGGATAAATAAGCAATCCAATTCTAAAAATATGGCATCAATGTTTTGCTCTTTCTCTAGGAGATTGACGAGAAAATGGCAATCAATATCATTAGCAATTCAATCGAATCTGGAAACATATGATACATTCCAGAAGACAGGTTGTACAAGAGCCATATTTTGTTCTACTACTTTAAAATGGAAACGTACTATCATTGACCAATGGTGATCGCTTCAATTATCGTTTGTAAGTTTCCTAAAGAACGAAAACAAGAAAAAGTGCCCCATTTTATTTTTTGGTTGTCTAAATCAGTTTTATCGTTAAAAATAAGATTAAGTACCAAATTCTCCATCTGACTTTTATATGTACAAAGACAAATTGTAGAACAAATATGTCAATCGGCTATCCTGAGTATTTATATCGTGCTACGTATGTGGTGTCTGTATTTGTCATATATTTAGAAATATAAACTGTCATCTCGTACCAAGTAAAGGTTTCAGAGATTTAATTTGAAATCTGTCTGACAAATGGTGTCTTCACTTCAACAGAAACTATATCGGCTCTTCTGGTTACTTTTTCATTACTGGCATACAGAAATTGTGAGCCATCGAGATTTAATAAGTGCATTTTGGAAGCGGGATGAGATTCGAATCGATTCCTAAATACGAAGATAATTTTTCTTTCGTTCCAGACGGATTCAAGAGTAGATGAAAACTATGAGAAGTATTGACTCTTGAACTTCTCTGGTACCAGATGGTCTGTACTGTACTAAATCTTCCATACTACCATTAATAATAATCTGATAATAGGAAACGTCCAGGCACTAGTGGATGGAAATCAGTGATTTGTCGTATAGAGAATAATTAAGAATTAGAAAATTGTTTGTTAAAAAAAGCGCAAATCGTGAGCTTTTGCATGTTTCCACCATTGTAATATAAGAATCAAGATATGTTACTAAAAGACAGACTTGTCTCCCGAATTGATAACTGTATAAGTGTGAGGAGTCCGGGATTCAATTCCTCAAATGTTCTTCCATCTTTAAAATACCACCGGCTTAAAATGCCACGCCATTAAAATTTTCCGTAGTGGAATAATTAGGTCACGTTTGTCCGATGTAGAGAGAATGTGTGCGACTGGTTTAAAGGGCATTTGTGGCCGTTTGGCTGATGTAGAGAGAATGTGTGCGACTGGCTTAAAGGGCACTTGTGGACGTTTGTCCGATGTAGAGAGAATGTGTGCGCCTTGCTTAAAGGGCATTTGTGGACTTTTGTCCGATGTAGAAAGAATGTGTGCGACTTGCTTAAAGGGTATTTGTGGACTTTTGTCCGATGTAGAGAGAATGTGTGCGACTTGCTTAAAGGGCATTTGTGGACGTTTGTCTGATGTAGAGAGAATGTGTGCGACTTGCTTAAAAGGCATTTGTGGATAAGCGTAGTTCACTGGATCTGTCATCAATTGTTCCAAACTTATTGCATTTAAGATGTGAACCTTTTGTTTCAGATTGTAATAGACCGGTTTTATGTGCTCTGGTTAAATGAAAAAAAAATAACGTAAAGTGAGTGAAGTCTTTCATTGGCTGATCAAACTTTTTAAGCAGGTCGTTGTTGATGTACTAAAACACTGGTGCCATTAACAGGTGAAGCTTAGTTCAGGTATGTCGCATTGACATACTTTGTCGGTCAAGAAACCGGACTCTTTGTCCAAAGGAAACCATCGACCCTTGACGTGTATCTGATCACTCTCACAGATTCCCTAATAAGCTATGGCCAGTCTGGAAATTTGAAAGACCAATGATTTGCCTGTGTCTTTTGGGAAAACCAGACAAGGCCAATCCTGGATATTTTCTTCATCGGTGTGTCCGAGAATTACCAACGCCATTCTATTTTAGCAATCAAGGGAGATATCTGAGTTGCTGAATGCACACAATACATAAAGTTGTGTATGTACTCTAATGTCGAGTTCCTGAAATAGGGCCTTTGTGGCTCAGTTGGTTGAGCGATAGCGTCTCACACCTACACAAACGTTCAACAATGGGTTTCCGTTCGAATATCGAATTGAATGCTGGGTACCAGTAGAAGGTCTTCGCCTTACTCCCCATGCAAAGGCACTGACCCCCCCCCCCCCGACCCTCCCCAACTAAGGTGACAATATCGCCAACCATAAGGAATTAATTCCGTCTAACGTAAAACAACTATTCATAGATCAGTTGGTGGAAGGCCAGAGAAAAAATTCTGTTGTGTTATTAAAAGGAAAGCCTAGAGATAGGTTAAATGGTAGCAACGACTTTGTAGATTTTATGTGAAATCTCATTTCCTTGCCATGTCTTACGTCAGTTATCAGGCTTACTTCTTAATTATTGTTAAATTAGATAGCTTGATTCATTGAGAAAGTTACTTCTCCCTACAGAACTGCTCCATTATCGATAACTTTTCGTTCTTACTAAGCCAAGCATTTCTCTGGCACAATTGCTGTTTTTACTAGATGTATTTGAGGAGCATTGAGCAAGAATGGACTTTATGCTAAATTATATAATACAAAATGAGTCACCAACAGGTCAACCGCCTACAAAACATTTTGAAGGCTGTAGGTACACGTGTGTGATTATATGAGCATGCATGCAAACATTTGAAATCTAATTAGTGGAAATTTATAATTATAGCGTGAAAAGTTTCAAAACGATGCAAAGATGTCAAGAAGTTTAGTGTGTACATGATATAACCAACATTAGGCTCCAAAGACCATATAACGTCAGCATGTTCAGGTCAAGGTTTTGACTTCAATGACGACTGAGAAAAGAGAAAACGGTTCTTTTTTCGGAAACGGTTCAATAAAACTTTGCTTGTTTGACAAACTTGAAAATATTGTTATATAATAGGCACAACGTAGTAATGTGAGTAGTATACACGCCTTTATGAAACACTACCCAAAACAGATATCCGCCATGTCACACTTTACATTTTGAGATGGTTGACTTCATGAAGAACATAAGTAAAAGTAGTTTTAAGACTGACTGGGTATAACACAAACGTTAACAGTGTGTCATGCTATATTCAATAAAAGTAATGATCTCTTCCCCACTCAGGTCAATGACTGAGTACTGATGGCATCTTAAACGAAAAATCGAGACGGATATCTTTAGGGCATTTGCAAACAGAAATCAAATTGAATCTCTACGTATTCCTTGTAACATACACGCACTGTCTATTAGCTATCATATCCGAGAAAGTGGTTGATCGTGACACCTGTGTCTGGGCAACTGCCTATTTAATCGATTTTCCGGTCGTTAGATAAATTGGAAACATAAATATAATCCTTTAGCCTCCACATCGATAGGTGGCAGATTACATAATATACATGTAACCGTTTTTAACCCCTTTCGGAGATTAAAGGGAATAAATCTGAGAACCCAGATTGTGCTGATAAAGCTGATGGGTTCGTGTACCGATGATCAAATAATCAACCATGGGCTAAAACTGAACGAGGCTTTATGAAAGTAGCGTAAACACAACGTAGTGCAAAATGAGTATAACACTTGTCGCTTTTTTTTATTTCACCGCTCCCAATGCTATATATTTCATCATGGCCTTAAAACATTTTACAAAACTATAGTTCATGCGAAGTATTAAAAAACACACGCAATGATCAAAAGTGAATCCCAGTTTATCTGTTAGACCAAATGGTGGGTTGTTAAAATGTAGTCAGCAATTTGGTCAAGTGTCCAAGGATCAATAGGGTCTTATTTGGAATACAAAGGGATAAGGTAATTGTAGCTCGATTTATTATATATCTTGCAATGAAATATAGAGAACTATCATCATGATATAAATCATATCAGAGGGAAAATAGCAAGTGATATCGTCACTGTGACGATAAAAATTTTTGTGTTTGCGAACTATTTCAGTTGAACTGTAATTGTATTTGTTGTAATTCTTACAATTGGTTTTGCATTTTCATATTTTTCCTCGCTTCGATCAAATTTGACATTACCATTGCACATGATTGGCTATGTGTAAATGCGCGCGTCTTGAATAATGACGTTGCAAAAAATGACGAAAAAGCAGCGAAAGGATGCATATCTTTTTTCTTGTTGATCTTAATAAACAGTATAAGTAATTTGATTCGGGTGTTAAGAATAGTTTTCTTTCATAAGTTAACTGAATGAATTTCTTTGTCGATCTATTTTGTCATGCGCATCGTGGTAGTTTGGACCATTGACCTATATAGTTCGATATATAGGTCAGTGGCTGAGACATAAACCCTTGGCATAGTTTTGTTTTCGTTACGTAGTTGTTTTCAAACCAAAATTTAAAAGATGAATCTTGTTAGATATATAATAAAAAGAAAATTATCTGGTCTCGATATGTAGGCTATACCATAAATATTTCATCTCGTGTGATGTGAAAATGTATATTTTCACTCGTGGCTTTGCCACTCGTGAAAATACAACTTTTCGCATCCCACTCGATGAAATATTTATGGTATACACATCGAGACCAGTTAATATCCTCTATGTATTACCGTTGTGGATATACGTAAATCTGGGGTGATTTCAAAGCTTTCCTTATCACGCAATCCATTGGTGATTCATTGATGAAGGACAAGGTTTCTTTGTAACCAGATATATATCTAGGAGGTTATGAGTAGACTTATTCGAAAGACTCAATGAATATACGATGAATAAATAGTATTTCTTAACAGATATGAGTTAACGTTTGTGATGTAATTTCAGATTTGTAAAACATAGGTGGGAAACATGTCCCCCTCCCCCCACCCCCAATCATTAAACATTGTTTTAAAATGCATTGTCTGGGCATGGAAATGTATGACCACAATCAGACTATACTGAACAGCTAATCATTCATAAAACCAACGCCCAAATAAAATACAAATCTAGACAGCTGATAACCAAGAAACCGGTAAATATGTGAAATCAAGCAAGTTTTTTTGGGGTCTGGGATTTCATGTCTTACCCTATAACGTTATTCATTTTATAATATCATTTACTGTCACTATAATCCATTGTCAGATCTGATAAGTTATATATTGAGAAAATCCTCATTCAAGAATCTGTTATGGCCATCACAAATTGCCTTTGTTTGTACGATCCCTAGACAGCCCTAGTTATATCATGTAGCCATCTCTATCAGGATTGATTTACGTTTTATGCCAAACTCAGAATCATTTGACTTAGTCGGCGTTACATGATTTAGTGGGGGTAGGAAACAGGCCACATTGCTCAGAAGGAAAAGCTCCAGCGAATACCTGACAACTCTTCTACAGAGAGCGATGGTATGAACAACTCATATCATTTTTTTAAATTTTATTTCGACTGAGTCGGATTTGAATCTACGACTTATTGATGAAAGGATTGTGTTGGACTAGGATATTGTCACTTAACCAACCAAGCCATAAAGACCCCAGTTACTCACAAAGCTGATTCTAAAGCCCCGTCAGTTGCAATTGTTTTATGAATGTGTTCTAAAATCACACCATTGGACGTCGAATCATTCTGTAATCTCACATATAATGGTTCGTGTTGCTCTAAAGTGGAAAGAATCGTTGTCCTTAAACAGCAAAACGGAGATTTACTGCCAGATAAAGTTTAGTTTGATTTGTTGAAAGTGTTGAAAAGTCCAATAAGATGTCATTTTTCACCAAAAATTCTGCTGGACAATTGACGATAAAGCAATATGCCCACGACTTTTCGGTCACATGAGAGGCGTGCACCAGAGGGGGGCATATTTGCCAGATTTGCCCTGATATAATCCAAATAGGCTCACTTTAATCATAGATCGTATTGCTGTTTACAATACGGTGAAAGTAGTTCTCCTTCGCTGAATAGTTTCTGAATGGTTGGCTGCATAGAACCTTAGTTCCCTCACGGAGACTTTTAATAACGGCTGGTTGTATGAAGTAGAGATGTCCTCATTCATGAAAGTACTGATGTCCTCTCCAATTCATGGCGACAGATATCCCTAAGGCATTCGCAAACAGAAATCAATTTTGTTGTCTGTCTGCTTTTTCCTTTCAATATACACGACGACCGCTTATCGCACTAGTAAAATTGTTGCTTCTAACCCATGTATCTGGGCGATTAGCAGTAAAGTCGATTTTTGGGTCATTGAGACTAAGCATTTGTGGTGGCACAGCTAAAAGCTTCTAAACTCAAATAGCTAAAACTACAAAAGTAACCAAAAGGAACATTCCTTTTACGTTTTATCACATGCATTTAAACTATGCGTGGCTGGAATTTCAGGAGTTTATGATTTTTGCATTGTAACATTTAATCAAAACATCGTCAAATGGAACCATGCCGAAGACTTGCCATGGCAGATTACTAAACGTGACTCAGACATGATCTACGTATGTTAGCTCAATTTAAGCCACCTGCGTTGGTTTGTATCAACATTTAACACTCCTTTTAAACCTTACATACAATTTGTTGGGTTTTTTTAAACGCTTGGATGCGTCTACATGCGATGTCGTTAAAGCGTTTAATAACATTAGAGTTTGGCTGATTGTTGACAAGATGGAACAATTGACGTTGGAGGAACCTCTGTTACATGCTATTGCAGGTAGTGTTCGGTAAGCCAGAAACTAATGCTGCTTCTGGGAGAAATATCTACTCGGTTATAGCTACCAATAACATGTACATTTAGTTTTGATTCAATTAGTTGCGGTCTCATGGAGAGATCGATGTCTCTGTTCGCCAGCTGGACTTTTATTGACAGTCTTCAAAGAAGTGTGTCTTGATGGCTCAGTCGGTTAAAGTGATGGTCCCTCAGTCCGACACAGGCCTCCCGACGACACCGTGTGGGTTCGAGTTTCACTCGTTCGCCGTTTATGGGAGTTACCAGGTACTCGCCGAACGTCGGGGGTTCCCTCCGTGCAAAGAGTCCAGTTTCCTCCCCCAATATCCCTGGGAAAGCCGCCGTGTAAACGAAATAATCTTGAGTGTGGCGTAAAACATAAAGAGGGCATGCAAGTGTAGATTCGTGAAAAAAATCGGCAATCTGTGTGATCACTCTGATAACTTCGGGGATTTACGTGCGTGAAATACCCTCTGATAGACTGCAGGTCATTTTGAATGTGGCGACCAAAAAGGTAGCCGTGTAACGTAAAATTTCCATATCCTCTTCAGGGCCCATCGAAAGTGTCCTCGTGATAATGTAAGGGACCGAAATACTCTGTTTGTTAACTTTCAGGCGCGATCAGTTTTATAATTGAAGTATTTGGAGGATTCCTGGAATGTACCGAAACTGCGTCTCTTCTTTGCGTTACACAACATGTGCTTTACCGGGCTAAATATAATATATAAACAAATATTTTTCTAAATGATATTAGCATTTAATAAATTTACAATTATTTTTATTTTCTGTTTTCGTCTGTAGTAAAACATTTTGATATTTACTTTCGACGCCATTTTTATTCAGCCCAAAAATACGGTGATTTACCGTATTTAAAGCGCAGACTGTCCGAGGCGTGTCAAAGCCGACCGGTAGCGAGCGAAGATAGCCGAAGGATGTTCCGAGTGTCTGTGTGATATCACAGATGTCGCCCGCGCGTGATATAATAACATGATCTGGAACCTATTTCAACAAGCGGCGTAGCGTAGGTTTTTACGTAACTGGCACAGCAACCCATATTGTAGAGATAAGTTGCTATGACAAGTACGTAAAAACGTACGCTAAGCCGCTTTGAGGCTCCTGGCCTACAAGTAAAAGGGGATATTTAGAACTTTGCCCATTTAACATAGTCTTTAGGAGAGAACAGCATTAAAAACATACCAGGGCCTTATCATTTATTAATGTGTGTATCTGGCCTTCACCAGTGCGATCATATGTTATCAATAAACTCCGATGACACCTGGGAAGGTGCTGTTAATTAATCACTTTTGCCTGAAATATCGGACTAGAAATATAAGATTTTTGTTACCTTTACCTCTAAAACGGGAATGGTTCAAGTTCCATGTGATGCTTGCTTGTTCATCATACCTCCATTTAGGGCAGATTGTTAGTGTGATGGTCTCAAATGATCCAAACTTCTTGAATTTCACAGTGGGATGAAACCTCGGAATATCAATTCATTGAGAAAGTTTTTTATTGCGTTACTTGAAGAGAGAAACATCACTGCCGATATTGAATTGTTGGCGTTACCTTTTGTACAATATTCGATGTTTGTGTATAACATGGGTTACCGTGTATTTAATTGTTCTATATAGCATTATTTATATCCAGTTTGTTATTAAATGATCACTTATTTTATCCTCGGCAGTCGACAAGCCTATAATGTTAGTAAATTCAACTCAACTAAAAGTTCCCTGGTTAAAACGTGTAATTGGGGAAAACGCAGACTAGATAAGCTCTTTCTTCTTATATCTTATTCATGGGCGTGTCTCAGTGTCTTCAATACATTTGGCTACAATCGATTAGTGTCAAGAAATAGTGATGGGAGGCTTGGAAACACACTTTTAGTAAATGCGCTCTTAACGTGACTTTTTGTAGTGGATAAAAGTAACCATTTGAAATATTTAAGATTATTTACAATTAAAAACAAAGTAAAACGTTTCCATTGCACCCTTTGTCTTGAATAAAGGAAAACAATATTTGTATATAAGTTTTTGTTTGTTCTGTCACCATCAGAAATCCAGATGTGGTGAATGCAGTCAGATGTGGCAGTTACGTTTTTATGATTTGGGGAAGGTGGCTATCCCATCTTTAATATTTACCTCCTAAATGTATCATTTTGAAATCTTAGTGCTTAGTGAACTTCTAAAATATAAAATTCCATTGCATCTGTGAGATCAGATAGTTGTTATATTTATGTTTTTGTTTATTGAATTCAGGATCCATAAAGGCCAGGGGCCCACTTACAGGACTGATAACAAATAGTAGTAGAAAGTAATAACAAGGGATAATATAAGACATACAAGATAAGATTAAATAAGTTCAATGACATAAAAAAAATAAATAAATAAACTAATAAATAAATAATTTAGGCCTGTTAAAATGCACTCCGCAGTTCAGTTTTTCACGGATCTCTAAACAAAATCGTTTCTCCAACTATATTCCACACATGAGGTAAAATAGCAGGATTAACAAAAAGGTCACATGGATAATCAGGACATCATATGAAGAAACAGTCATTGTAGAAGACCTAAATTAAGGGTCCTCTGAACTGTTTGTGAATTACAATTCCACATTGCGTGATATGGGTCCTCCAGAACCTGTCATTTATCAACAGACAATGTACATGTGTTGCGAAAGAAAATAACACATGACTATCAGCAGGTTTTATGCACAAATTTGGAATAATGTTAAAAACAGAGTATCGTATTTACAGGCAAATGATATACAAAGAGTGAAAAGAAAATGAAAATGGCTTACATATCAAGATTACTTAATTTTAAAAACAAAGATCTGATAGTTCCGAGAAAGATATACTCTAACACGAGAACTCAAAAAGTGCACTGGTATAGGTTTTCCGAAATTCAAGAACAACCTTACTCTTACGCATTAACATAAGTATGCATAGCTATAGAAACTTGACTTATTAACTTAAATAATCGAAAAACGTCGACACACATTGACACGGTTCAAATATAGATCAACTTTAACTGGATTATAAACAGAAACTAGGACCAATGAAAATCCCAGTGGGGTGGGTAAACGTAAAACACGTAATAAAATGTATGATAATTTATGACGTTCTTCGTTTTTATACTCTTCCACTGTCAACACGCTCAGTTGTCGAATCGAATAGAGGTGATTTATTGAGAACCAAGATGTCTATTAAGGATGAATTTTATAGCCACCAAGGCACCACATTCGGTTGTATCACTACAGTTTAATCTTGCAAGAAATAGTCAATACCTGTAGTCTTGGTAACCAAGTCGTTCGTGAAGCAGTTTCAAATGGTTTATGGCTGTCTCTTAGAATCCCCAGAATGGACGTCAATAGTCATCATAAAACCTCTCTTATGACAATAATTGTGGGATCATGATGCCTTTAAATAAATTATGATCTTAATGGGATCATAAACTGTACTTATAATTGAAATGGCATTTTCACGCCAGAATATTTATGGAATTTGCAAACTTTGGAAAACTTCGAATTCAGTATGATTTAATTTCTTTGTAACATTCTGGTGAGCACAAAAGTAATCGGGTGCTACTCGGTCACATGCATGGGAGTGCGCCTCTTTAGTAACTTCCGGGCAACCGGTGGCCGATAAAACATTGAAGCATTATTTTATACCTACACAGATTTATAGTGATAAAGTAAAAAGGTTCGATGTTTGTCGGGTTACTGTTTACATCCGATAAAAGCACCTCTCCCTGGTTATTTCGTTAACGACTGGGTTCCTGCGACTATATTTAAACTGTATTCTCATACATGACTTGGGTATATTTTTGACCTGGCATCGTCAACATAGCCACCATATGAGTGAAATAATCTTGAGTGCGAAGTAAAACATCAATTCACCCATCAATGAACATAAATGTTCTCTGTACAATCACTGGGTCACAATAACAACAGCTAGTGAAAGCTTAGACGGATATTTGCCAACAGAAATCAATGTTAACGTCCGTCTGTTTTTTGCTTTCAGCATACACGCAAACCTTCATTCGAATCGAGTCTACCCCTTTTTATTTGAACAATTCGGAGTTGAATCGATTTTTGACCATAGAATAAAACGAGACAATGCATACAATAATTTAGCCTCTGACTATAATTGAATACAATAAACAATAATTAGAGAGACCAGAATGCCCAGGTACATGTTATAGATTGGGAATTTATCCAAGAAACTGGACATCGAAAATAGTTTTCATTTATCTATTTAATTTGCTATGTTTTTAATTTGCTACATTATACAGAAAACAACAGCTTACATCACCTCTCCCTTGCTCATTATACAGAAAACAACAGCTTACATCAGTCCTCACTTGATCATTATACAGAAAACAACAGCTTACATTAGCCCTCCCTTGATCAATGTACAGAAAACAACAACTTATATCAACCCTCCCTTGATCATTGTACATATAAAAACTGTTGATATCAGTCCTCACTTGATCATTATACAGAAAACAACTTTTGACGTCAGCCCTCACTTGATCAATATACAGAAAACAACTCTTGATATCAGCCCTCCCTTGATTATTATACAGAAAACAACAGCTTACATCAGTCCTCCCTTGATCTTTATACAGAAAACAACAGCTTACATAAGCCCTAACTCGATCATAATGCAGAAAACAACTCTTGACATCAGCCCTCCCTTGATCATTATACAGAACACAACAGCTTACATCAGCCCCATTTGATCATTATACAGAAAACAACAGCTTACATCAGCCCTTCCTTGATCATTATACAGAAAACAACTCTTGGCCTCAGCCCTCCCTTGATCACCAAACAGCTTGTATCAACCCTCCCTTGATCATTATACAGAAAACCACACTTGTCATCAGTCCGGTTTTGAAAAGGATACATAAAGGTTAGTAGTATCTTAGCCTGTATAGGAAATCATGCAAATATGTGTAAATGTATATAGTTTTTAATGAAATGATAAGAAAAACAGCTTTTTTCACAAAGACCGTATTTTAAGAGTAATGGAATTGTGAATCAGTCGGCGAATCAGTCGGTAGAAATCAGTAATTTAGAGTAGGTTAGAATTCGCTAACCAATGTTGTTTGTTAATAAGTGCCCGTTTTTTAAACTCACATTACTGCACTTATTTTCCATCTTATGGAGAAATTAGTCTCTATAAACACAACTTAAGCCCGGTATACACTGAGAGTTTTGCTGCGACCCGACCCGACGCGACTGTACCCGACTCGAGTCGGGTTCAGTCGGCTTGAGTTGCGTCGCGTCGTAGACCGGTATACACTGCACACAAATAAAGTCATTGGGAAACATGACATTCGGAACTCTCTAGCAAAAAAGGTAGAAAAAAGACGCTTGTTTGACGTCACGTGACTGTAGTAAAGTTTCTGATTGGCCTACGGATTCAGACTCTCTACGACGATCGTCGCAAGAGTGGATACACTGTCTGACCAGACCCGTCTCGACCCGATTCTTAACAAAATATCTGGCACGTCCAGATCACTTCCGACCCGACGCAACTGAAGCCGACTGACACCGATTTGCGTCGTGGACTGGTATACACTACACTTTTTCTTTGCGACGCGACGCGATTTTCCAGTCGGGTCGGGTCGGGTCGCAGCAAAACTCTCAGTGTATACCGGGCTTTAGGCGAAACAGTAAGCGTACAAACGGAATTAATTTAGCCCACACCTTTTCTCTTCACATCAACGTTAAATTGGACAACGTCATTATAAAACGTCATGTCTCACCGGATGTCGTGAGAACTCTCAGACAACTACCAAGCCCTTTTGAGTTCTTTTAACACACGTATTTTCTCACCAATGCTTATTTGGCTCGCATCTTCTGACTTGGTTCTACTTAAATCGACATAGGTGGCACGGTTTCAGGAAAGTAAAACAAAACTGATTGAAAAGGTATTAAAAAGCATCGTTGGAAACAAGGTCTTGGTTAATACTACATGGAATACAATACTCAAAATGCTGTCCAAACCGGACGTTCTACTGCTCCCAAAACAGACAGCTGTCTATTGAATACAAACATTTACACTTGTACGTACTTCTAATGGTACAAGTAAATATCGGAGATATATAACCGATATTACAACGCTTTAGGCATGCATATCTATTCGATTGTTTACGGTAAATAGTGCATATTGTCCCAAGTCACATAACATTAACTGATCGTCGTGATTATTACGAGCATTGTTTCAATCATATGTAGTATCTACCCTTGTATAACTAGTTATAAATCATCTTCAGAGGAAACCATTGATATGCATAAGCTATTTTTGTCAATATTTCGACAAAGATATATTTGTCATCTTCAGGAAAATGTGATGAGGTAAATACAGATATATCTATTATTCTTGTATATATATCTGTATCTGTATTTGTATCTGTATTTACCTCATCACAAAGAAGATGACAAATACATCTTTGTCGAAATATTGAAATTGTCAATATGCGTTTGTTAAATTTGTTCGGAGTTACCTTGCTACTGCATTATGCGAAGCTATTCACAGGTTATTTTTGTCATGTTGTCAGCCCGATTTGTTTGTCTGCATGAGATCAGTAAATTGAGCAGCGTGTGTCTATGTGAGTGACTTTGAGTTTAGTTTTCTTTATCATCAAAAGAAAACTTTGAATTGACAGGAAATTACTTCAATAAACCCAGAAAATCTTAGATTGCTGGATAAAATATGAAAACATTGTGCTTTGGTGTGCTGTAGTTTAAAAGGCAGAAACATTGTTCTCCCATTACAGTCTACGGGTAAATTGATTCCGAACGGTAGAATCATAATTCCAATAAACCAAGACAATCTGTTCATACAATCTTAAATTGACAAATTGGTGGATAAAATATGAAAACATTGTGCTTTGGTGTGCTGTAGTTTAAAACGCAGAAACAGGTTAACATTGATCTTCCATTACAGTCTACGGGTAAATTGATTCCGAACGGATATTGTAATCCCCGTTTACTGCCTACTAAAAGAGTATATTAAAAACTATTTTTAGCTTGCTCAATACAATCTGAATGGAGGAATATACACAAACCCCAGCCCTACAACCAATACTTATTTTGAAAATTTAGTATAATTCATAAATGACCGGTTTAAAGAAAACGATATGCCTATACCTACTGGTCACAAACATAACATAATATAGGTATGGATAGCCAATTTTTCAGAGTTACTGTCACTTTATTGTCTAATACTAACTGAATGATGTACATCTGTCGTTACTTAATCTTCTATATAACTCTTTGCTATCCAAAGAATCATTAATTACCTGTCCTAGAATATTACTGTATCACTAATGAAGACTGGAAACTGTGGAGTGTCGCCTGTTTCTACATATCGATTTGTCGTTATCCGTCCCAAACCGAGACACTTATTCATCTTCATAAGGATAATCACTGAGTCAGATGTCCCTGTGATATATAATTGATACCCATTTCCGAAATGGGGAAATTGATAATATACATGAATCGGCAACATTTTCCTTGTTGTAAAAACCTTTGTGAGTTACATTTGTATATTCGGTTGAAGGTAGGTAATAACTTGTATCCAAAGTCAAAAGAATTTTGTTTTCCAATTTTGCCAAGATAAGCTCGGTTGTTTGAGCAGCGTGCGTCTCTTTGCGTGACTTTGAGTTTAGTTTTCTCTAAAAAAACGTCATTTAAATTTCGATCTAATAAAAATTTACACTTAAAGGCACACTTGCCGCGAAAATCAGGAATATTGTTTACATTAAAAAAGAAAGACCGTTTTCTGTATTTTTCCCAGACAATATAAGTTAGGAACTCTCTATTTTTACCAAAATTTAAAAGTTTTGACGGCACTTTGTATTTTTAATTTGAATTTGAATTGTTAGGTACCCGGAACGTAAACAAACCGAACTGCTCGCACAAGCGAATGTTATGTTTCAGTCGAGTGAGTGAACTAACGGCACAGTGTAATTTTACGTAGGCCTATTTATCTGAGAAATACAGACTGACGATCGGTTAACAGCGACTGGAAAAGCCTGCTGATAATTGTTTGAGTGTAAACCACAGATACCAAGGCCTGAAAGAAGGGTAATCCAACACGAAAGTTGACCGACACTGATCGTTGTTGTTGTAATCAGGCTTCGATTCTTCGTTTGTTTTTTACCCATTTCTACACTCTAAAGCTAACTAGACATGTTTTATGTGTCCTATGTTTAAGTTTAGTGGTATTAGTCGTAGTAAGCTCATGTAAATTGGTTTTCTTAGCAAATTTAAACAGGCTACGGCAGCAAGTGTGCCTTTAAGGAAACGACATAGATTAAATATCTATAAATACCAAAACAAAACTTTGAATTGACAGGAAATTGCACTTTCATCTGGCAAAGTCGTAATTCCAATAAACCAAGACAATCTGCTCATATAATCTTAAATTGACAAATCGGTGGATAAAATATGAAAACATTGTGCTTTGGTGTGCTGTAGTTTAAAACACAGTAACAGGTTAACATCGATCTCCCATTACAGTCTACGGGTAAATTGATTCCGAACGGATATTGTAATCCCCGTTTCATGTCTACTAAAAGAGTACTTTGAAAAATATTTTTAGCTAGCGCAATACAATCTGAATGGAGGAATATACACAAACACCAGCCCTTGTCGAAACTTTTTTTAAAGTTTAGTATAATTCATAAATAGCTTATTTAACGAAAACAATATGCCTATACCCACTGGTCACAAACATAACATAATATAGGTATAGGTAGCCCATTTTTCCGAGTTACTGTCACTTTAGTGTCTTGTACTAACTGAATGATGTACATCTGTCGTTACTTAATCTTCTTTATAACTCTTTTCTATTCAAAGAATCATTATTTACCTGTCGTAGAATATTACTGTATCACTAATGAAGACTGGAAACTGTAGTGTCGCCTGTTTCTACATATCGATTGGTCGTTATCCGCCCCAAACCGAGACACTTATTCATCTTCATAAGGATAATCACTGAGTCAGATGTTACTGTGATATATAATTGATACCCATTTCTGAATGGGGAAATTGATAATATACATGAAATGGCAACATTTTCCTTGTTATAAAAACCTTTGTGAGTTGCATTTGTATATTCGGTTGAAGGTAGGTAATAACTTGTATCCAAAGTCAATATAATTTTGTTTTCCAATTTTGCAGAAATGAACTTGTTTGAGCAACGTGGGTCTCTTTGCCTGACTTTGAAATTAGTTCTCTTAAAACAAAAACGTCATTTAAATCTTGATCTAATAACAATTTACACTTTAAGAAAATGACATAGACTAAATATCTATAAATACCAAAACAAAACTTGGAATTGACAGGAAATTGCACTTTCATCTGGCAAAGTCGTAATTCCAATAAACCAAGACAATCTGCTCATATAATCTTAAATTGACAAATTGGTGGATAAAATATGAAAACATTGTGCTTTGGTGTGCTGTAGTTTAAAATACAGTAATAGGTTAACATCGATATCCCATTACAGTCTACGGGTAAATTGATTCCGAACGGATATTGTAATCCCCGTTTCATGTCTACTAAAAGAGTACTTTGAAAACTATTTTTAGCTAGCGCAATACAATCTGAATGGAGGAATATATACAAACACCAGCCCTATCAGAAACTTTACAGTTAAGTATAATTAAAAGATGGCCGGTTTAACGAAAACAAAACCCATTTAAAAATGAAGTCCCATGCTGGACCAATATATGAAGTTTGATCAGGATCCATTCGGAAATGAAGTTGCAAGAGTGCTGACAAAGATTTTCTATACATAGTAACGATGACCTTGACCTTGGCACGCTGAAACACGAACTTATTCGAGGTATTCCCGTGCTGAACCCATATAGGAATTTTGGTCAGAATCCGTTAAAAAATGAAGTCGCTAGAGCGCTGACAAAAGGTAAACATACGTACGTGCGTACTTACGTACGAACGAAACGCCATATCCTCTCCCCGACTTTCGTCGCGAGGGGATAATAATACAGGTATGTGACTATGGGTAGCCCATTTTACTGAGTTTTTTTTTATTTTTGGCACAGGTCAAATATCTAACTTGCGTAATTCGAGAGCCAACAAAGGCGCACACGCTCTGCTTGGATTATTATTTTGACAATCCGAAATTATTGAACTATGTAGGCCTATATTTATATTGCAACGTCCAACGTAAAATGTATTTCATCCACTTAGCTTGTCTATCCGTTAAGTTTTAAGTTTCTCTATGCTACCTTGTACATTATACACGCTGGCATACTTGTATTCGTTGTTTACGCCACAATCTATGTACCCAAAGAACTACACCAAACCTACATACGATTTAAACTGTATTTATGATATTTATAGAATGCAAAAACGGACTAGTTTTTGTATTATACTTGTTGTTAACACACACGTGTCACTCTTAAAACATATAGCTTCTATTGGGGTTATTAGGACAAGTGAGATGGTGCATCTAATTTTAAACAAATATCACCTGACAGTCTTTCTATAACGTGATACAAGTTTGTAAATGATCACTCTCAACGAGAGAGGCGGAGAAATGCGTACCGAATATGAGTATATTGTTGTTGGTTGTGGAGGCATTGGCAGTGCAGCTGTTTACTGGTTGTCTAAACGGGCGGGCAGTAGTGAGTCCTTTATTGTTCTTTTTCTTTTTAATAGAGACCTAATACTAACTTAAAGTGGCATGGGCTGCCAAAATGTTGATATTTTGACGTTGAACAGGATGTTGAAATTATCGGCTATTTTTCCAGGCGTATACTCCAGAAGCTTTTTAGTGCTTCTAGTCTCGAGAACGTACAATAAAGTATTGTTTTGAACTAATTCTGGCTTAGAATGAATGAATGGTCGTCCCGGTTATTTAGATTTTGTTTAGTTTTCGAACACTATTCCGGTTCGAATAGGCCACATACTGTATGGATTTTCCTCATTCCAACGCCAATCAGTTAGTTGTTCGATGGCCTTCAAAGCCTCCTACTGGCGTGGCGATCAGAAATTATGAAAAAAGTGTGAATTTTGGCAGCTCATGCCACTTTAAGTTTTACTCAAAAGTGATTATTTATTAATAAACAAACATATGACTCGCGTAGGTTATTCAAATTACATGTGATAATACTGGCATGGTAATGAAAACGGAATATTTGACAGTATTTATAAACAAAGCAGAGCAACCTTTCGCCCCTATGATATATTAAACTCGACCAACGTGGTTCGAAGACACTTTTCCAAAATAACAAGAAAATAAACAAAACAAACAGTTATTGTCGGCCAGCCCTAGGAAGTAGAGAATAAACGAATCGTACCTGAAGAGTGGTACTCCGTGAATTTGTTTCTCAGTTCGAATTTCTCATTATGTAATTTGTTCACCACAGAAACTTGTCTTATACATGTACTTAGTATTTAAGATCGTGATGCGTGGTTATACATGTACGGTCTAACTGAGCAGAACTTGACGAGCTGGTCAACTGCAGTCAAAATCTCAACGCTGTATGTGGTTTTAAAACTATTTTCGATTTATACATACTAAGAAACATACTGTCAATTTGTGACCTTGCAATTAGGGCTTTGTTTGTAATTCAAAAATTAAAAGACTAAATTAAGAACACAGTTTTAAAACACCATATAGCCTACGACAGAACATGACGTGTATTAACCTTTGTGCGTATTTCACCTGACAAACATATTTACATTTGTTTAAAACAGGCGTACTGGGACTTGAACAGTTCAAACTAGGTCATCAGAATGGTGGGTCCCAAGATCATTCCCGTATTATGTGAGTTATTCATCGTTTAAAGGGGCATGAGCTGCCAAAATGTTGATATTTTGACGTAAACACAGAATGTTGAAATTATCGGCTATTTTTCTCAAGACGTATAATTCAGAAGCTTTTTAGTGCTTCTAGTCTCGAAAATGTACGATAAAGTATTGTTTTGAACTAACTTTGGCTTGGAATGAATGAATGGTCGTCCCGGTTATTTAAATTTGGCTACTTTTCGAACACGTTTTCGGTTCGTACAGGGCACATACTGTATGGATTTTACTCATTCCAACGCCAATCATTTAGTTTTTCGATGGTCTTCAAAGCCTCTTACTGCCGTGACGATCAGAAATTATGAAAAAAGTGGGAATTTCGGCAGCTCATGCCACTTTAACTCAGCTAAATATATAAAAAGTAAAACGATACTTTCATACACGTGGTTATATTTTATATTAGTCAAGATCAGGCTTTTAAATGGCACACTTTGTAACTCGTCTTTTTTCATTCATAGACGGTCCGTGTACATCGATGATAAATACACGAGATTATGTAAGGCAATGTACGAGGCGTAAGTATTTAAAGATGTTCTCACTACATTACAGGTGATATCAAAAATTAATATGACTTTGTATTTAAATATAACTGCGAGCGTTGGACCCAATTATCACTATATTTATTATATTGTATAGTTTTTTAAAATAGTTTTTCTTAGTAGTAATCGATATTTTAACTTTGTATAATAATGTAAGTGAATGTGCTAAAGAAGAGTTTATTATCAGAACCGGTATAAGCATCATGATTTCTCAACACACCAAAACTGAGAAGCTCCAAACAAATATACTTGCTGTATTCAAATTTAAAAAACTGCATTGAAGAATTACATTCCACACAATAGAACAATTCCTCTTTATATTATTTTACGGCTTGTAGATGGGAAGCAGTTGAGATGGAATCAGGGGTCCAGCTGAAGTTTGAAACAGGCGGTATTCTTTGGACTTCAGAAAACAGGAGAGATCTACTGGAGAGATATATTGATGCGATGCGGCAATACAAACTTCCGTAAGACAGTTTATTCCCAGTTAGGTTAAAAAAATAGTTCACCCCTCCCCCCCGACATGACCCAGACTTTATTTATACTGTTTATATTGCCACAGATACGAACTTTTACAAGGCAGAGAAATCAATGAGAAATTTCCTCAATTCGAGCCAGCGCCGGGTGATATTGCCGTGTATGACCCTAGAGCTGGACTGGTAGACGCTGCCATGTCTAATGCCATTCACATTCAGCTTGCACAAGGACGAGGAGCAACGGTAATCGACGAATGTCCGGTGTTGTACGTCCATAGAGATAACGACGGATATATAACGGTAAACAGCTCAGAATGTCATAATAAGTCCCTACAATGACACTTTTTAAGTTTGTCTCGTCTGTTTGGGTAAAGTTAAATTTCATCATCCGGTGTGTACATGTCCAAAGAAATTAAAAGAAGGGCGGTTTGATCATGATGCATCAATTTATTTTACTGCACACATTAGGATGATTGTAAAAAAGTGCCAATTTGTGACATACAGGTTGAAAGTGCTAAAGGAACCTTTAGATGTAGAAGATTGGTGGTTACTTCAGGAGCCTGGACAAACGAGGTTATCAGGGGCACTGGAGTTCAGTTTCCATTAACAGTCACCCAGGAACAAGTTTCCTTCTTCGCAACCCCAAACCCTAAAAGTTTCACCAAAGAAAGGTAAGGTGCTAATATTACATTTACAAGTATAAAAATACAAAGAAAGACAGTGGCCGCATTTGACTCATAAACAAAACGTTTTACTTTCGAGTTGTCATCGAAATTGAATCAATGCCACATGCGTTGTATCACCAGTAAAACAATAACATTTCATGCCATTTGATGTAAATGAATCATGCTTTTTCCTTTTTTTTTTTGAGTTGCATTGGTATTTTATGCTTGATTAGTAATCTTATCCCTTTGTAGTCTTTCTTTAAAAATACTAAATGAAAAAAATGTGTTATGGCCTTGCCGTAAATGAATAACTTGGCCTCGGTGTTTCTAGGTGCCCGGTCTGGATGTATAAAAGTGATTCGCATTATCATTTCTATGGTTTACCTCTTCACGGAACCGCTGGCACAAAGATAGCCACAGATGCTGCTGGTCCATCGGTGACGGCCCGCAGTAGAACCTTTACACCAGATCCTGACAGAGAGAAAGCCTGCCGCCAATTTTTCGCTACATACATACCCAAGGTAGGTTTTGAATCTGCATCATATAAACATACGCGAAAGCCCACGTATTCCTGCCTCAAATGGTCCAAAATCCAGGTTTACACCATAAACGGTCTTTGTTGTAAAGTAGTCCAATCACATTTTCTGAATGATGAAATCTCATTTACTATCTGTAGGCATTGGGTCCATTGATGTACTCCAAGACGTGTCTTTACACAATGCCACCTGACAGACATTTCATAGTGGATACTTTAAGTGAACGGGGTTGGCCGGAAGTTGTAGTCTGCGTTGGAGCAGGGCATGCATTTAAGTAAGTTAATGACTCAAATGAAAAACCTGCATCTCAATAAATAAATCATGAGTGTACTCGACAGGATTACCGTATATAGTCCATTTGGAAATGCAAAATTGGTGAGCAATATTGAAGAGGGAAAAGCAAAAACTTTAAAAAAAATACAGTGCATGCGTGGTGAATGTGCCTTCTCAACGGTACCAAAACCACATATCTACGATTTTTCCTCGCCAAACTGTGCTCAAACTAAGTTGAGAAGTGTTAATGAAGAATGAATTACTGACTTAGCAGTCATCTTACAGCAAAGCTTATCACTGTGTCCCGTTTGACCAATCAGCTTACGCATACGCACCACACATAGCAAGATAAATTGGTCAACTCTGAAAGTCTGCCATTTAAACCTAGGATAATATCTAGACCCTGATAACTTAAGACCAACACTCTAATTACTCTGAAATATATACTTGCTTTGTAAATCAATCTTTTGGGGGAAAACGCGACAGACTGTATTTGGTGTACATGACTTGTTGGGCTCTTCGTAGAAATTTCAGAAAAAAGTAGTCTTTTGACTGCTATCTGTCATACAAAAAACCATAAGCTCACCAGGAAAGCAATTCACTAATACCTAGTACTGTAAACGGCGCGCTCCGCAGACGATCGAACGAGGTCTGACAGTTTATTTTCACACCAAAAACCACTTGCAAGATTAACACATATGGATATTATGCTTTAAAGAGGCATGAGCTGCCAAAATTCACACTTTTGTCAGAATTTCTGTCCGTCACGACAATATAAGGCTTAGAAGGCCATCGAAAAACTAAATGACTGGCGTTGGAATGAGGAAAATCCGTACAGTATGTGGTCTGTACGGACCGAAAACGTATTTGAAAAGTAAACAAAATTTAAATGACCGGGACGACCATTCATTCATTCTAAGCCAAAGTTGGTTCAAAACAAAAAAACAAGCACTTTAAAACTTCTGAATTATACGAGAAAAATAGCCAATAATTTCAACATTCTGTTTTTACGTCAAAATATCAACATTTTGGCAGCTCATGCCCCTTTAAAGGAGGGGAAATCTCTAGAAATACATAGGGATTGTCGTCGACAACAACCTTCCAAGTACATTTCACGTTATTACCTCCAGTGACACTCAAGCTAATAAAAACAGACAGAAGTATGCCCTTTCATTGGCTTATCTGTGTAGCCATTTTTCCGTTTTAGGATGACGTGATGTTGGTATAGCTATTTTTAGATCAATAATGACGTATTTTTACCTCTCTCTAATGTATAATGGTAGATTTAGGTCCAAAAACATGGCGACAAACTTGAAGTGGGAAGATTGTCTTCGAATATATAGGTCAGTATGCAACCGCACGCCATTTCTTAGCCAAGCGGCCCCAAGCCATTGGCTAAATTGCATCACATGACTAATCTATAACGCACTTAAATGTTTATTCCACAATAATTGGATAAAACTAATGACAAAATGGTGGCGGCCATGTGAATGGCCTATGGAGCTTATTCTCTATTGTAAGGCCACCTTCAAATTTCAATTATTCACATACGAGGGGATAAAACATACATTGGACAGTTGTTTTGGACTAAATGAACTCTACTCTTTCCATCTAAACTAGTCTAAAGCTTAGATTTTCTGTCCCTTTAAGGGAGCCGGTGTGATACAATTGCAGATTACAGGCATTTTAAAAGGCACCCTCGCCGCCACAACCTTGCTGTCGTGTTAAAAAAGCCAATTTACTAGTAAATGATCACTAGTAACTCTCACTCCATGACAGTCCGTTTGATACCTAAATTAATACCATTTTTGAATGGCTTCGTTTACGTCTAGTTTCAGCCAGGCTGGAGTTTTTAACAGAGGCTCGAGAGTGGACCGTTGAACGCGTACAGCCTGGCCGGTCATTTAGTCGTTTTATGATTTGTTATGCTTTTTGTCCAGATTCCATGATGTAGTTTTGGAAAACATACAGACAATTCTCTACTGTTTTTTTTTGTTGTATGTCAACATTTTAGCCTCAAATGTGACTTTAAATATCGCTTATCATTGAGAAAAGATAAGCTACTATAGTCACAGAAAGTAGGGAATTTGTACTAATAACTTCGTTTGAATCTCATTTCAGGTTTGCAAGTCTCCTGGGGAAAATCTTAAGCGAATTAGCTGTAGATGGTCAATCCCGTCTAGATATCAACGAATTCAGATCAAATCGTCTAGTTCTTCTCAACCCAAATTCAACGCGTGTTGATTTTCATTTTGGAATAGGTGGAGGACGCGGAGAGCCTCCAAATGCAAAATTATAGGATTTTCGTTATAACCCTCTGTTTTCTTAGTGACATTGTGTCCAGCTGGCTCAGGGTTTGTTAATGCTTTGCTGTATATTCTAGTCTTTGTTTTGAAAGTCCTGGTCTCTGCCATGCTATTGGGATTATACTTTGTCGTTACTTTTATTTTTAATGATCATGTTTCAAGTAAATTGCAATTGATGATAATTCAAAGTAAATTATCAAATGTGAGTGAATTGGATACAGCAATTAAATTATTTTTATCAGCAAGGTTTTACAACCTTGGGGTATCGATGGCTCACGTTTCGAGTAATAGCCTTTGAATCGGACACATGCCTTCCACCGATGCGGCGTGGATAAAAATCTGGACAAACAACTAAAGGTAACTAGTTATATTACTGAATAGCTGCCGAGATTGTTCTCGTCAAAGTCAGGATTAGTTTCAAGAGAACAATATTACTTCGTGCAAACAAGTTGTTTGCCGTTGTGATTCAGAGCACAATATGGGATCATTTTAACATCCGATCTAAAATCACCAACAAAACCATGTTGCATACGGTTTAAAAGGTAGGTTCCGAGGTGGAGTTTAAACTCGAACATCCTATGACTAATAGCAGAAGCCCATGAATGGGGAAGAATGAAACGTCCAAGTATGAAATATGAAACACCATATCCAGGGTACTGGCCAACGTTTGAATGCTTATACTACATTACTGAAATTTTGAAAGTGTCAACTGTTGCGCAAATTCAAATCAGAAAATAAATTCACTCTCCGCTTAGTTGACTATAATTGACACTTTCATTAACCGAAGCTCGGAGAATGCATCTGTAGTATAAAAACTTTACCAGTCACGCAACTGTGATATCTCCGTTTCTACTCAAATCGTCCCAAACAAGGCTCCTTCTCTCACTTTCAACGATGTGAGGTTATTCGAAAACGTTTGCTCTATCGAGTAGGGGGCCTACTGTTGACGCATCTAAGACGTTCGCCATTTTTCTTTTATACATCCCATAATAGTTCATACGAGAAAGAGAAGAAAAGCCACGGTTTCTAACCGAGAGAGTGCGTTATTGTCAAAAGCCGTCAGTGCGCTGACCCAATCGTATTCTCGCGAGATCTCCTTTACACGTGGCTAAGATAGACCTCGTACGACTTTACCGGACATGGCGCAGGGATTTTCGCGTGGGATCTAGGGTAACATTTTTAAAAGCTATCAGATAAATATAAAAATCCTGACATCACGCTGTACGTGAATTTCATATTTTGAATTGAAGAAAACGTTAAACTAGTAATGAAAACATTTCACGAAATAGTCCATTTTGACGAAAAATGGCGACGTTCTCTGTCGATCCGATTCAACTGGCCACTGTGTTCCACGGGGCGTTTCCAATAGCTGCTGGTGTTTAGGTGTACGATGTAACTAACAATAGCTCTAGCTAAGTGTAAGAGAATAATAGAAAAGCACGTAGATGCGAGCAAATGCCATGTAAAATTCCACGGTGTTGTTGTTTTGAAAACTTGAAAGTCACATGATCAATTGATCTCCTATGTGAACTCTCCAACCCCATTCCAATGGATATTTCCGAGAAAAATGTCGTCCAATGGCGTTAGAGGTTGAATCTGGCCTTTAGGACTAGGGTAACTTCTAATGTTAGATTGTGCGCTGACCATGGGGTAATTTGACGTTTCACTCCATTCATAGACATCCGGTGACAGCAGGTACTTGGTGCAATATAAGAGGCACACGTGTGCGGCTATTTAATATTTTACCAGACATTTTGTACATCCCCCTTATAGTTTGTTTTGTTGTTACAAAGTTCGGTAAACATATGTTGGGTTCCATTTAATTACTTATTATAACGATAGCTGTTATATGGATTTGTTCATACGAATTTACAACGAGAATATCGCACCCAGTACGTGTTCTGAATGTTTGGAAAACTAAACCCATTTCAACTGTAAAGCTCGATTGTAACTCGAGAATGATAATAAAACTTTATCTAGGGTTGTAACCCTATTTCACACAAGCTGGCATTACGCGTTCTTTGTACGCTCTTGACAGGTTGAACACTAAACAGTTTTCAAATCAATAGTTTTCCGTTCAATAGTAGTATCTTTTTCCTGTATAACTCCAGGGCAGACATATGGAAATGTTAACTGGACAATTATCCTAATATCTCGCTAGATACCAAGAAAATTTCAGCGACCATGATGAAAGTTATATTGAAATAGCAAGTGAGCTAGCTAATAAATCGATAATAAATGAATAAACACCATAAATTGTGGATAAAAAGGCCCAAGGTTTAATTACTCATAAAGACAACAAGTCGATGAATGGCGTATTTCCATGGGTATAAACAAGGCTGAGTGACGCGATTGACAAATCAGCCGCTGATTCCCGTGGGTTATCTCCGGCGAATCATGCAAGGAAAATTACACCTTTTTCTAACAGAAACGCTCAAGACTGCCTTCCTCTCTCCCGGGTAAACACAGGCAGAATAGAAAGCCAGCCGTAAGCATTAAAAACGCATCCCTCTGGTCCGACACGAGCGGATGCCCCCAGCTTACACTAAAAAGCCCAAAAATAGTATGAGTTAAAGAGCTGCCCAAGTGTCCCCTTGGTATACTCAGGCAGACACCGAGTCAGTTCCCAACGCATACTACGCCTGCATCCCCCTGGTCCGACTCGGGCAGATACAGCCTTCACGCGTGTTAGCACCACAGGTGAGTACACACCTGAAACCTTAAAGGTGTATCAAATAACCATTATGAACCCATGGAAAATAACGCATTTACAAAGAAATATCCAAACATGTAAACAAAAACAGTAATCATAAACCAGCAACGTAGGGAGGGTGGGTGGGAATTTTGCGATTTTGTGCTAAGATGCTACCCTACGTGCTGCCTGAAGCTAATCCAAAATGCGAGTGTGGGGGTCCCAACGTTCCAGCAAACCTCTCTGTGCACCCAGCCAATGAAAAAGAGGTATTACTGGTAACCAAGGCACCCCGTCGCATTGCGGACTTTTTACTGATTTGATCAAAACAGCCCGCCCTCTAAACTATATCCCAAGGGCGACAACTCTAAAGACAAAACACCGAGTTTTATACAAGTGCTCGAATTGACGATAATAGCATTTATCATACAGTTGTTAAATGCATTTATCCTAATATCTCGCTAGATACCAAGAAAATTTCAGCGACCACGATGAAAGTTATATTGAAATAGCAAGTGAGCTAGCTAATAAATCGATAATAAATGAATAAACACCATAAATTGTGGATAAAAAGGCCCAAGGTTTAATTACTCATAAAGACAACAAGTCGATGAATGGCGTATTTCCATGGGTATAAACAAGGCTGAGTGACGCGATTGACAAATCAGCCGCTGATTCCCGTGGGTTATCTCCGGGGAATCATGCAAGGAAAATTACACCTTTTTCTAACAGAAACGCTCAAGACTGCCTTCCTCTCTCCCGGGTAAACACAGGCAGAATAGAAAGCCAGCCGTAAGCATTAAAAACGCATCCCTCTGGTCCGACACGAGCGGATGCCCCCAGCTAACACTAAAAAGCCCAAAAATAGTATGAGTTAAAGAGCTGCCCAAGTGTCCCCTTGGTATACTCAGGCAGACACCGAGTCAGTTCCCAACGCATACTACGCCTGTATCCCCCTGGTCCGACTCGGGCAGATACAGCCTTCACGCGTGTTAGCACCATAGGTGAGTACACACCTGAAACCTTAAAGGTGTATCAAATAACCATTATGAACCCATGGAAAATAACCGCCACACGGATGGCTATCGCCAACCGTCGCCATTCATTTGAACTTGCTCCTTAGGCCCATTAACAGAAAACTTAGGTTACGAAACAGAGCGTAAATTTAGGTAGGTTTGATTAACTTCAAATATTCTTATTAATAATTGTCAGCCGGGAAAGAACGCTTATTGTGTAAAAAGAAGCCTTCTAGGGCGCCTTCAAACATGTTGAGGAAAAAGTCGTTACCAATATCCGAGAGATGGACGTTATCCTCTCGATACAAAGTCTGCATATTAAAAGTAATATCAGGGTGCTTTATGACGATACCACCAAGCTCCAGCACCTGACGACTCACGGCACGATTTAATCGCTTCCTAGCAAGCTCAATACGGGGAATGTCACGCCCACTCCGCCAAGCTCTACGGGGCAACATGTGCGAAAAACCGATTGTTGTATATGGCAACAAGGATCGTAAAGAGCTCAAGTCTGACAGCATACGCTCCATCAGGGTCTTTAAGGGGGTCACACACAAATCGTTAGCTCCCAGGTGTAAAATAAGTAGTTGTGGGTGAACAGTCCTTGATAATTTCTGCTTGATGGCACTCATAAGACGTGACCATCTCATACCACGTCTGCCGAACCATTTCACAGATAAATCCAGCCGGGAGCCAAGGCCAAGTGAAGTACCGCCAATTTTGGTATCTGCCCTGCGTCCTGCCCAGTAGATATAGCTGGAACCCAAGATCCACACCGATTTAGGCCTAACAATACCAGGATCTAAAACATAAAGAGAGAACTCGGCAGCAGAAAGGAATCATAGCATTACGGAGGAATTGATTATTATACAGTGTTATTGGATTAACGGCACCCTAATGTAACGCTGAAAACAATTTGAGGACCATCGCCCTAGCCTCATTATTTCTTCGGGCGAGACGCCTAGAGTTGCAAGGTGAGTGCAGCGGCCAATTCTAAAACTGTGACTTTTGTATCTACTACTATTAACACCCATAAATGTAAGAGATTTTACGACAAGTGCCGAAAACTGATACCGTGTTAAAGGTGGCGAATTGAAGTGACAGAAAAACTGAGAGCTATCCAGGTTTGCTCTCAAAGTTGCATATTCACTGACCGCACTTACAGCGCACATTTGCCCACCTGTTTTGGGTATTATAATAGTAGTACCGCGACCGCGCTGATCAGTTTTTTAATAACAGAGACGAATGTGCAAAGCTTTTTTGTCTTCAGACTGACGCACATCTGAAATACTCAAGCTGTTAGCGCTCAGTTTATTCCGAGAATAAGCTGTAAACTCCCCGACACGAAGGAGGGCGGTAAATGCTAATAAAAATGCTGCCCGAAACAAACATGTCTCGAAACCAGATTCACAAACAGCAGGTAGAACACCAACCATTCGCCTGAGTAAATCTACCGTAATTGGGGCCCTGCCATCAGATTGGGTGCCGCGCCGCCTAAAGCCTTCCAATAATTTGCAGACGACAAAATTATCTGTCGGGTCTGGAAGGCCTTTAATTTTATGGTGAAAACCTATACCTGCTATATAAGTGCTGGCAGTTGAAGCCGACATGCCCTTAAGTGACAAATGCGCAATATACAATGATAAATGCTTAAGTGGGATTGGCCTCACCCAATTATTCTTGAACTGCCAGAGATAATTCGGGATCATCGTCGGCACTGTGTCGGCTTGTGGTGCCAGCTGACGAAAACGCTGCCAATGGAATCGAGAGATGACGTCAGCTATATTATTACAGAAACCCGGGATATGCTGGGCCTTAAATAAAATATTATTCTTGAGACAAGCAAGTACTAATAAACGAACAAGCTGCATAACCGTGCGCGATTTACTTGACTGCTTATTAATTATCTCAACCACTGACTGATTGTCGGTGTGGAATATAACCTTTTTATTTCGGAGATCTTCACCCCATAACGATACAGCAACTACGATTGGAAAAAGTTCTAGGAAAGTTATGTCATCCGCGAGCCCACTTTTACGCCATGACTCAGGCCATGCTGCCCACGCCCAATGCCCTCTAAAATAGGCCCCCATACCGAAAGCGCCAGCCGCGTCAGTAAACAGCTGTAGTGTGTCATTAGCGGCCCAGCACTTACTCAAAAACAAAGTCGTCCCATTGCAGGTATTTAGGAAGGAAAACCACGTTGATAGGTCTTCTTTCATTGACTTGGTTACTCTAATAAAGTGATATGGTTTTGTAACGCCCATAGTTGCATCGATTAATCTCCTACAAAAGGCCCGACCAGGCCTTACCGCCCTACATGTGAAATTTAACAATCCGATAAGTGACTGGAGTTCACGTAAAGTAACCTTATCTTTACATAAAATTGAAGCTAACTGCTCTTTCAACTTTTCAAACTTATCTTCTGGCAACCGAACTACCATATCGACCGAATCAAGCTCCAAACCAAGATAAATGATCTTGGAGCTTGGTTCAGTACACTTATCATAAGCCACTGGGACTCCAAGGTGATCACATACATCATAAAACGCACGAAGGAGTTTGGAACATTGAGTGGTACAGACACTACCGATAAATATAAAGTCGTCGAGATAATGGCATAGTGTAGATAGGCCTGCTGATTTAAATACGCACCATTCCAAAAATGTGCTGAAGCATTCAAATGTCGAACAACTAACTGAACAACCGAAAGGAAGGCATTTGTCAAAATAGTAACACCCGTTAAATTTAAACCCGAGCTGATCGAAATCTCCTGGTCGAACAGGAAGCAATCTAAACGCGGATTGTATATCGGCTTTGGCCATTAGCGCGCCGCGACCTAGTGTCTGTACCATTTCAATAGCATCATCTATCTTAGAATATGAAACCGAACAAAATTTGGGATCGATATAATCATTGACACCCGCACCTGGTGGAAAGGATAGGTGATGTATTAATCGAAATTCACCCGAGGTCTTTTTGGGCACGAGTCCTAATGGTGAAACACGTAACGACGCGATAGGGCGGGAGAAAAAAGGACCCGCGATTCTACCCAGATCAATTTCTTTTTTAATCTTTGCTTCAACAATTTCCTCGTTGTTTCTAACTGAGCTCAAGTTATCCGCGTCTGTTGGCAAATGTGGACCGTGGTATAGAAGAGAAAACCCGCTCTTAAAGCCATCTATTAACCGTTGTTTATCTTCTAAGTTAGGATAATGCGTAATTAACGTTTCGAGTCTATGTAATATAATGGGAGTTGGAGCTAAATTTAAATGTGAACTGTTTAACACGGCTGGGTTAGGGAGATTCTGACCTAAAATAGTGGTAGTTGTTACTGTCTTGTTAACGGGGCCTTTGGCCCCCTTTCCTGGTTTTTTGGAACGTTACACTTTGTAGCGGGATGCTGTGCCCCACACTCTTTACACTGGTGTCTATAGCGACAAACCCGTCTGCTACAATTACCGTTATTGTAATCCCAACAAACCCCAGTTGGGCGACCCCGTTGGTTGACAGATTTAGCTCCCTTGGTATTTACATTATAACCTGCACTCGATTGACCCGACCCCCTATGCAGCATGGCGAACATCCATAGCTCTGCGTCAATCATGGACCAGGACAAGTTTGGTTGCCGTGCTAACTTCAGCCTAAACTGCTCATCATAGCTGCGCCATGCAAACCCTCCCAGCTTAGCAGCTAACGAGCGAATGGTACTCATATACTTCAAAAGCTGCCTGGCTTTCACCGGGTGACGCAGTAAATAAATACTGGCATATACTAGAAAGGCCGTCGTCCATAATTCTATCGAATCGATCTTTCTCGTGTTATTATGCGGCTTTAATAACAAGGGCCCACCAGGTTGACCCGTAAATGAGACCGTACATGTTTTATCAAATTCTATGTCATGCTTTAAAAGCTGAGCTAGGTCGACGTATTCAGAGCACCATATTTTGTTTCTTAGTTGAGGGTTAACGTGAACATCGACGTCGTCACATATACTTATTAAAGGGTTCGGCAGCGGATGGGTATCAACGAAAGGGACTAAAGGTACCGAGGGGGCGGCGATGTTTGTGGCTACCAGGGAAGAGGTCAGCTCAGCCTCAGGGCAGGGACTCTGTTGCCCTGAAGCCTGGGCATATGCTACATAAGGAAAGTCGCCCATTTGGCCCGTATTAGCTATGTTAGCAGTTTGTGTCAACAACGGTAAAATTTGAGGCCTACCTTCTCTAACCACGAGCGATGGACTGCCTCCTTCTGTACCCGGGGTTGCATCCACGGGGACGACATCAGTTTGACCCCGTCGAGGCTGTTTTCCGCTGGTTTTTACAGTCGATTGGGCTGACCTCTTCCGTCCAACCACCTGCACAGCAGCCGCTTTTTTGCCTTGTCGAGCCGATCGCCGAGGCATACTGACGATCCACACAACCTTACTCCTTAGTACTATTAAGTATACCCTAATCTACTAAGTTTAAATCTACTCGACTGCTTAGGCCCAACACTACTTATTTTTTAGTGCCCACTTTTATCACAATATTAAAATGTAAACTAAACTTTTAAACTAGACTACTAAGATTTTTTAAACTAGACTAATTATACGAATTTTGCGATTTTGTGCTAAGATGCTACCTACGTGCTGCCTGAAGCTAATCCAAAATGCGAGTGTGGGGGTCCCAACGTTCCAGCAAACCTCTCTGTGCACCCAGCCAATGAAAAAGAGGTATTACTGGTAACCAAGGCACCCCGTCGCATTGCGGACTTTTTACTGATTTGATCAAAACAGCCCGCCCTCTAAACTATATCCCAAGGGCGACAACTCTAAAGACAAAACACCGAGTTTTATACAAGTGCTCGAATTGACGATAATAGCATTTATCATACAGTTGTTAAATGCATTTATGCTGCATCTCTGTAAAACGATCATTTCATTTCACACCCCACGAAAATGAACCCATATAAACTCATCATGAATGCTAAACACTGGATAGGAAAATAGATGACGAGAGTTTCTATACACACACAGTGCTTAATATATACAGCGAGTTTCAAGGGTTAACACTTTTATATAAACCGATTATAAACTGCTCAGTAATATGCGTGGAGTCATGCCAAAGTTAAAGGGTTATATACAATATGTATGGACTACTTGAAAGAATGTTTGCGGTCAAATATATGTAAGCTGTATTTAAGTACTTTAAGCTTACGAGCAATTGTCGATCTATCATATGTTATGCAAATGTTTTGTAGGTTTGCTTAGAAACTTATACATTATCAATAATTTTACCAACAGTTTAAATGTAAACTGTAAACATATAGAGCTGAGGTGAATTGTTCACAGATGATGAATCTCGATTCCCAAATGTGTCCAGTCTCCTAAACTATTAGTATTGAATCGGAAGGACTTCAGGTTTAGGACCATCGCAGTTCATTCTAATTTCAACGAAGCTCTGTATACATGTAGTAGCTCAGTCAACGTGCTACATGCCGTGTAAAGTTATTTATTAGTTCTCGCATTTGTGTCTCAATCAAATGAATTACATCACAGACAGTTGCCGTTTTTTTTAGGAGTTATCTGCCCAGTCTTAACATGGACATATACGGATGGCACATGGCGTCAGTATTGTAGCAGTTGTTTATTATATTTGATCTGCTTTGGTAAGTGGTTTGACTCCATTCAGTATTTCGTGTGACTCTTTAAAAGCAGAGTTAATTTGATGTTAGGCTGGTATGGTTTGACTGTAAATATGTTAATCAATGTTATCAACACAAACACGATGTTGTTAAGTGGTTATTAAAGGAGGACAAACCCCCAGAATACGTTTCGGTTCAGTAGTAGTGGACTAAATCTACCTTTCCAACGGCACCAAACAAATATGTCATGCCATATGGTGAAGTTTATAAAATATCATATTATGCCCATACACACAAAGGAAATTTGTCAAATCTCCCATTTAAACCCATGCTATTTTACTGTATCCAAAGTCATTCTATCTATAGACAATTATTTTCCGTTTTATGAAACTTACTTTGAATTGTACATCTAGCTTTGATGGAAATGTGGTTATGGAAAGTTTTTTTATATTTGTGAAAATACAGAAATTCGTCCTCTTATTTGATATAAACATTTTTTCATATGCAGCAATGTAACATTTTGATGTTTATGTAAATGTTGAATTGTTGAGGGAGAGAGATATTTGACGGTAACAACAGAAACACGAAGGCTTATCTAATGTACTAGCCACCTGGTAATAAACCTCTCGCACTTTATAGTCAGTGTTAAGAGAACCTTTACTCCTTTTGGTCACACCTAGGTAGTTAATCGAAAAAAACAGCCTCATTCAAAGATAACCTGTAAAGTAATCATCATTGATTTATGCAGCTTGAAACGCGTCTAATCCACTCGTACATAACCCGTCTGCTTATAGGCTAGTCTCTGGAAACAGTCGATAAGGTTTGTATAAAGCCATTCAATACTGCCTGCTCTCTTCAGTAGTCCAAGACAGCCGATCGACAAGGATGTGGACATACCTGTGATGATACCATACCTGAGGTGCAGCCTACACACACAGCCAGTGTCTTCGATGTAACATTATGCCAGTTTACACTTGATTGTACCCAGGTTGTGAATCACATTCAAGCTGACGTTAAAAAATGAAGTTTTCTCGGCGATGAGTTATGAATTCCTCTAGAACACCAGTCCGCTGTGATATACCTTTCACAGATCTTGATGTTACAAACACTATTCTACTTCAGTTCATTGGCCTAACAGGGATAGTTACCGCTTTTTTCATCTGTTTAAAAGTGACCGTAGACACTGTTAGACGACGATGTGCTCGTCTTACTGTTCTTGTGGTTGGTGCCGGACCGATCGGTTTAACATCCGCTCTCATTGCAGGGAGAAATGACAAGGTGTGTAAACTGATTCTGTATGAGGAGAGTTCACGATATGATTTGGTTAACCGCAAAAACCAAGTTGCCTTTGACCCAAGCAGTGTTTCCTTCTTAACGAAGTATGGAGTAGACTTTGATAACTTAGAAGGATGTCGCCACAATGGTCGATTCTTCACAAGAGTTGGTGTTTATTTGGAATATTTACTTAGTATTTTGGATCAACTGGAACTACCGGTGGAAATCAATCTGAAGCAAAAGGTAGGCATCGTTCATATGGTTTTGGTTTAATATTTTATGAATATCTGAGTAATGTCTGCCTGATAAGGATGCCAATGGTAGGCATAACAAAGACAACGCTGTGTTGAAACTTGCCGCATCCGCACGAGTAAGCTATCTAGTATATTTCTTTCAATCCATCAGTAGTTGATATTATGTTTGCTACACATTTACAATGATGACGTACATCATTCATACGAATGAACGCACCAGTATGCTAAAATAACCAACCCACAAACCAACCTTTTACAATGTACTTTTTGGTTTTCTTTTCAGTTTACAAACACATCTATGAAAAACCCTGAGCTATCGAACGGAAGACTCTTGGCAATCGCCTGTGATGGAAGTAATGGTGTAGCGGCTAACACACTGGGTTTAAGTGATTCCGTTAAGCAGCATACCTGTAAAACTTACGGCGCTGTGGCGGCTTTAGAAAGAAAGGACCAACCTATGATACCACTACCAGATACGAAAATCAACGATATAAATTTTGACATGACTGCTTATGGTATGGACACAATTGAACAAAATGGACACCAGGGATTTCATTTTAAACTGTTTGGAAGTCCTCGATGGCGATACATGTCATTATGTATTCCAAAATGTGATACAAAACTAGTCAAAGCTTTACGTGTGATATTAGATAGATCGGTAAGTAAAATTACCTTTTAGAAGATTTAGAAACAAAAAATGTATGATAGGCTCCTGTCATTTTTAGGGGAATTTCTTTTAGCAAAGAACACTTGATTATTGTTTCATGGAGTCATGAAAGCATTCTACTAGTGACATTTTCATTTTTCATTAGTGCGGTTTGTTTAAGGGTTTAATACCGCCGTAGCGGTGTTTGTTGCGTAACCCGATACCGCTGAACGTTGGTTCGTACCGAGTCAAACCACGAGAATGCGCAGCATTCGAGGGGTTTGACGAGGTGCGAACCAACGTTCAGCGGTATCGGGTTATGCAATAAACACCAAGACGAAGGTATTAAAGTCGATTCTACCCCGATAATTGAGAAAAATGAGGAAAAAGTGACCTGTTGTTGATTGCCGTTCCTTTTCCCTCCCTTGGGACAGACTGGGAACTTTTAACCAATCAACGATAAGCTTTGGTCACGTGCAACGGTTGACCCAGATATTTTGAAGCAGAATGACATAATGTCACTATGGCTACGGCCTTGACAGGCTGGGTTGCTGACGACGCTAGCGGGGGAAATGTTGTGAAATCAACCCTTTGATGACTATATACGTTCATGACAGCCCAGTTTTCAATAGAAAAGGACAGAATATAACCACACTCACAACATTATCAGGTTAAATCCTTCATTTTGTATGATAACAAGCAAAATATCACTTCTTCCGGGGGAGGTAAACCTACCAGCCGGCAGCCGATGATGCACTACAGACTCGATGTCGTTTGAAAAGTCATCTCTACTTAACATGTATATTTGCACACGACACGCACATGCAGGAGGGGTAGAATACAACACTTCAAACTTCATTGAGGTCATTGGTGGTCCAGTGGGTTAGAGTGATCGTCTCCCAGTCCCACACATACCTTCCATCGATGGCAACTCGGGTTCGAATCACCGTCAGACCAAATAAAAAGTGGATTTTTCCCTTGGTCGCCGGGTGTGGAAGAGTTGCCTACTTGCCGAAGGTCAGGTGTTTCCTCCGGGCAATGAGGCCGGTTTCCTCCCCCGCTAAACCTGGTAACGCCGCCATATAAGTGAAATAATCTTGAGTGCGGCGTACAACATTAATCAATCAATCAAACTTCATTGAAAACCTTAAGGGTCGTGGAAATACATTGGTTTTGAATATAAAAATCACTACTTTTCTTGCTACTTTTTAGATGATGCGGAATATATTTTTAAAATGTTTCAATACGTATAAGTCTACAGAGGAATCATACATCTCCGACTCAGTTGCCTTAAAATGTATGAAGTTTAGTTCCCGTTTATTTGAAATCAAACTGTCTGAGAGAGAAGAAACTGCGACTTACTACGAAGACTTTGATATGTTTGTTGTATCAGAAGGAGATTCAGCCAGAAGTTTGAACTTTCACACAGGTAAGAATTTATTTATATCTCGTGTGTATAATGTAGTATTTCAGACCTTATTCCAAGACTTTTAAAACAGTTGTTGAGCTGTTGTAGTTGTGACCGTAATAGAGAATCTATGTTTCCAATAATACCGACTAAGGTGACCCGGTTGACAATGTTATAGTTACACACCGACAAACACCTTCCGTCTCTGGTAAACAAATCCCACTTTTATTAAAAAGAAGAATGCATTGTTGAATGTATTTCCAATCAACCAGCCGGTGTAAAACTTAAGGTAATTATAGATACAGTTAGAAAGGCGCCATAAGCGCGTAATAAATATCACTGTGACCTACCAACTGATCCTTCAACTGTATTATAACTGTTGTTGCAATTTTGCAGCGTTAAATCAACAAACTTCTGCATATGTATGACTTTGATTGACATCTCGAGATGTTCGGCTAATCATTGCGGTTTTATCTTACACAGGTATAGATGTTAACATCGGATTAAAAGGCCTGAAGTCTGTACAAGAGTTTATCAATAGAATCGCTTGGGCAGACAATGAACATACCATTTTAGAAGCTTTACAGTTCAAGGCAAATCATTCCAAGCAAATAACTAAGCAATTCCTAATGACTGGATTAAAGGACCACATGTTCACGTGAAGAGCAATTGTTGGACACAAGTATGACATACGGTTCGGACCTTTTAGATATTGAAGTAGACAATGGTGTGTCATACGAGTATTACCGCGATTGTTTTCTCACAGACGTTACCGAGGCACAATGGAACGAAGCAAATAACTAAGCAATTCCTAATGACTGGATTAAAGGACCACATGTTCACGTGAAGAGCAATTGTTGGACCCAAGTATGACATACTGTTCGGACCTTTATATATTGAAGTAGACAATGGTGTATGGCACAAGTATTACCGCGATTGTTTTCTCACAGAAATTACTGAGTCACAATGGAACAACACTAACATTTCCTACATCACTCTTCAACAGCTTTTTTTATACATTTTTACGTGTATATTTTATCAAGATAAGTCCTCATTTAGAAAAAGGTTGGCATTCCTGAAAAAGAAGTAAAACGTTTATTGTACGTGTAGCTCTGTTATTTACAGTAAATTTTCAGTGAGGCATCATTTTGAAGTTTAGATATGTTTTACCTTGTTGTGATCGTCGATAGACTTCCCTGCAGAACATGTACAGAGAAACTGGAGAAAAGATTACAAATAATTTGTGATTTTTATTTGAAAATTCCTCTGCGAACGTTTACAGCTTCTTTACCATTAGGCATTTGGTTTTCTGGTTAGCTGTACGTGAGTGTATACTCGGCATTTGGTTTTCTGACTGTCAGTAAGAAAACAATAGCATAGTCACCTGGAATCCTCACTCACTTATTAGCCTTTAAAATATAAAAAAATGCGTTTTCCATGAGATACCGTATACGATTCTAAGTGTTTGTGACATTACCGTGCTTCTATACAAAGGTTCTGTCAAGTAAATTACCGTTCTGGATTGGAAAATTGAATTACCAGACAGCTTACTGGACAGGTCATTCGTTTTGGAAGTCGACTGCACGTTTCAACTGTATCTTGGATTCTGTGAGGAATGCTCCTAATAAACGCCACTGTTTGATTAGATATGTTTTGCCAAATTAAACCTGGAGTAAATGTCTAGCATCATTGATTGGTTCATGTTTTAGGTTTTATGTGGAAGAGTTGCCAGGTACTCGTCGGTCAGGAATTTCCTCCCGTACTAAACCCTGCAACGTCCCTATGTAAATGAGTTGATATTGGGTGTGACATTAAACATAAATCAATCACTCAACCAATCGGTCAATGTAATTTTGATACGTTTGTTAAATCGATATTTGCTGCTTTAAATAGACCCTAAATCCCTGAATATCTGTACACATAGAAAAAGATCCAGATTCCAGAATCTTGAATAGGAAATGCAAATATTTTTCTATTAATACAAATGACTATCATACGTTTTTTTATTGAAGACCGCTAATAGCCATCCTATTTAGTTCGTCATCAAATGCTCCTGTCTTTGAATTATGTTGTGATTATGTTACTCACATCCATGGGATGTTTAAGCATGCACCTTTTTACTGTGAATTACATCTTTGTAAACGAACCTGTTTACACAGATTTATACGTATAAGGCCATTGTTGATGTTTATCTAGAATGAATTAAAAAGATGTGATTATCATAGTAAACAATATACTCACAATGTGTGTTTTAGTGATCACAAATATACTCACAATCAATTTACCTTTAAGTGAATATAAAACAAAGTCCATACGTTGACATGTTAACTCTCCGCTGAAAGAACATTTTGCTAAACAAATTAAGAATAACCAGTTGGCAAAAAGTAATGACAACTAAATCGAAGACTTTTTTGCGCCATTTAGTTTAGAAAAAACGTTGTTGTTTGCACGGTTTCCAGCGCCAGTTTCTGCCAGTCAGTATAACACAGCTTAATATACCGTGTGTTAAGACTGTTAAGAAGTTAAACTGTGCAAAAGTTGTTAAGAACACAGATACATCAGCGTCGTAAACTTTGATTGGTTCCACGGCTATGTGGCGGAAATTTGACCAATCTTAATTCGCGCTATAAACATCTCAGTGATGAACATTTCAAAGATGGACGACTTGTCGATAGTATGCGAAAATCCCTACTAGAGAAAACAGTTTATGAACTTGAAAGACCGAGACGCCTATGTTCTTTTCTTTTTACCTCACCCAAATGAAGACAGTCGGCGAAAACATGGTCAGAAATGCGGGAGTCTTGCAAACATTTCAGGCTGTTGCTTGTGTCTATTGGCAAGGTAACTTATCGTTAAACTATATCAAAGCATCTAATTGGTCAGTCATTGAATGGATGTTTCTAGTAAAACGACGAAATTCCGTTGATTTTTCCCAGGGGTTAATGTGAACTTATTGCAATGTTTACCCTTCGAGGATGCACATACTCTGTCATGTGTACAGTAGTACCATGTTTATGTTGAGCAAGTATGGGTGCAATAAATTCAAACAACAATTAATAGTAACAGAGTATGAGTTGTTCTATTACAAAATACATTCAATGTATAGGATTCAAATGTACGTCTATCTAAAGCTGACCAACGGCCACAAAGTGCACCCGGTAATTTCAAGGAAACAGTTCATTGGTCAACCGTACACGTGATATTATCTTCCGTTATATCAACAAGAGAGAAAGCAATGGTGTTCATATTTCATTTAATAACTACAAATATAAGGTTAGTTACATTCATAATAATGATAACTATCGCGTCAAAGCATTTTAAACACAGTCACCAGGGACCATGTGTCACGTTAAGATAAACATGTCCATTGTGACTACAGCTTGGATTCACCTTTAACTCGTACATGTACGTGCCAATACTCTTTTTGTTTCAACATTAATCGTTTAGTTTTGCAAGGCGCTTTAAATGCACAACCTCTCTCGACACCTGGGGTTTCAATCTAAAATAGGGATTGATCCTACTGCCATGTCTCGTGTTGAAGATCTCGTAGGATGGCACGAGATCTCGATTGTCGGGATTTATGACAAATTTGGGCAACTCATGCTTTGATTCAATCCAAACGAACGGAACTGTCATCAATCCCGATTGTTCAATAACCTAAATTAGAACATCCACGACCACCCGCATACGTCAACTGGGAAGTTAATAGGTTGTGCGTGTATCTTAAAGGAAGTCGGAAGACTGAGTTTGAAATTGATTGGTGTTTACTTTAGGTTGCGGGAATATCGTCTAGTGTTTGACTTCATTACTCCATCATTACCTTGTCGTTGATCTGTTGGGAAAGACATCTTTATTAACTTGGACTATGAATAACACGAACTGTTGTTGTTCATGCGGTCAACAGTAATACTAGTCAGCACAGTTTAAATATCCTCGACATGTTTGACGATATTTGACAGTATCGAATTTAGACTGACTGATTGGATGTTTGGTGTTTTACGTCGCGCTTAAGATTACTTCACTTATATGGCGGCGTTGTCAGTTTTATTGTGGGAGGAAACCGGGCTCTATGCCGGGAGGAAACCCACGATCTTCCGGTGGTAACTGGCAACCATCCCACATAGTCGAATTTAGAAAACAAGCAGACATTGACCTTAATCAATCTCAAACGGTTATCATTTTTTCCCAATAAATAGTATGTTATCTCATATTTTCATTCTTTGCGTATCTTGAGCAGTATATATAGTCATCCATGTTTTCTTTTTGTCATGTTATTGAAGAAAATATTGCTGAATAAATGTTGACAACGATGTCGTTGATTAGTATATTACAGTTATCTGTTTTGTGTCAAAATAAAGAAGTAACTCGTGAAATACCACAAAGATGAAATATTAATTCTGGTCAAAATTGAAAGGAAAACAGACAAATGAAAGTTTTGAAAATAGCTGTTGAATTCTAGTGAATAAGTAAAAAATTTTAAGTATAGTTATTTTGTAGACCGGGGAAGTCTTGAAACAATAATTTACAAAAATAGAATGAAGCTCATTAAAAAATCTACGGTTTGTAACAGAAACACTTACTTAAAACTCACCAATTTAACAAAATCTATTTTTATGCATTAGGCGTAAAGTACCAGAAAACGTCTCGTTAGACAGCCAAACGTGTGGAATCACTTCATTCTATTTATAAAAGTATCAGTCGATACCTGACAAGGAACATCGGTCGATACCACAGAGTAGCAGCCCTGTTTAATACACACGTGTTTTTGGTTAATTAGGTAGAACAACCGACGAGTGATGAGCGATCATCAGAGGACATGTTACATGTGTATCCAGTGCCCGCTTTATCATTATAAATATCCACATTGGTTTCATGCAAACACGCGGAGAGCACTGATTGGGCATCATATCTGTGCTCATAGTGACAGTATTTTTCATTCATTAAATCCAACATTACATAAATATTTATTTAAAAATAACGTTTTTGTTCGAGGTCATTTTCGTGGGATTAAGGTTAGAGAATGTAGACGAGTTTTATTTTGTGAAACGTTTGTGAAACTCGTCCACATTCTCTAACCTAAATCCCGCGCCAATGACCTCGAACGAAAACATTATTTATTTTCTATCTCTCTTCAATTGTATTTTGGAAGATGTTCTTGTTACACAAGTCTGGCTGCCAGAAGCCCAAATCACCGGGGACTCCATTCATACGGTGAAGTCAAATATAACATTCCTGTACACAAGAATGGATGTCCGAATTTGACACGTCACTCCGCGTGTGGAACAATGTTCAACGGTGCATTGTCGTGAGGTTTTGATAAAATGATTTTCAACGTTACAAGTATTAGCGAAAACGTCAAAGGTGATAGAATTGTGGTGGATATAAAACGAGGTGAATATATAGGTACTGTATTTTAAAATATGCTAATATTTTTTACAATAGCCTCTACAAAGATTGACTGATTGATTGTTTGGTGTTTCACGCCGCGCTCAAGATTATTTCACTCGGCTTTGTCAGTATTATTGTGGGAGGAAACCGCGCTCTATGCCCGGAGTAAACCCACGACCTTCCGATGGTAACTGGCAATCCTCTAAAACGAAAACTCCGTCTGGTGTTTGTTAAGTATACAAGCAGAAACAGCCATCGCTCTCTAAAATACAAACAGACAAATTTCTGCCAGCGAACACAGTCGTCAGGGAATTGCGTGGCCGTATAATAAGATTATATTCGTTCATTTGTCTGCTTCTTAATAAACAAAGTTACTAATATTGCTAAATGGGTAAACATTTTTATATAGACAATTTCGTTGAAACGTAAAGAGCTTTATACTGTTTGTCGTTTTTATTTAGAAAAACAAATGTTATCCTTTGGTACAAATATCACAGGTCTACGTTTTTGCTAAATCGTACAAAAGCCGTTAATTGCGTATCGAATTGGTTTCTATTTACAGGTACACGATGTTATATAATATGGTTTTGCCTACAAACCTTTAGTACGTATACATCATGAAAATCCCATTAAACTTTTAATTTTGATAAGTAACAAAACCCGTAAAATTTATCACTGTTCCCGACTATTTTGTGTTCTCTGTTTTTAGCAAACATCTTCGGTTCGCATTAACAGTGAAAGAGAGGATTTAACATATCCGAAAATAACTTGCACAGTTAATTTTAAAAAATATTATGTGAATCGAACTGACGTGGCATTGCATGGTGATCGGTTAGCCGTATTATATGTTATTAATCGAGTGTTTTCGTATAGCCTTGGTATTGGCCTGAGGGTGGCCGTATTGGCCCGAGGCCGCAGGCCGAGGGTTAATACAACCACCCGAAGGCCAATACCAAGGCAATACAAAAACACTCGATTCATAATATTTTTATTAATATACTGTAGAAGTTAATTTAATGCAAGCTGTCAAGTTGAACAGGAGGTCGTCCACTAAACATTTAATCCATGCCCTAAACAAAATGACGTCCGACCTTTTTTGCGCTCTTTTTTTGTTCCTGGATCAGTAGAGAAGTTTCTTCCTCTTCCGCTGTCCTAAAACGGCAATTGGATTCACTTACAGTAGTTTTTTCTTCTAACTCTAATATCCCGTCAATAAGACCTTGAACAACGCGCTCTGGTGTAGACATTTTGAAATCAACATCTGTCGTCTGCGTCTGTAAAACTCTGTGACATCACATGTAACAATTGCGTCTTTCAGCCGCACTCGGTGAACTCGGCCAATATGACTTGAACTCGGCCAATATGACTTGAACTCGGCCAATATGACTTGAACTCGGCCTATATGACTTGAACTAGGCAATACAACCCTACGGCTAATACGAACTTGATTCGCCTGCTGATATTACCCGGCGGAAAAGGTCGTATTCGAGTAATAACTTGCACAGTCAATTAATAATGACTCGTATAGCCTGTGGTCTCGGGCAAATACGGACTACTAACAATAGGCCAATATGGTGCTGACAATCTAACATACACTCCCTGAGGTTCGCACCATAGAGCCCGAATCACGTCTTCTTCAGAAAGTCCAGAGATCGTATGTGCAAAAATAGCGTTAATACTTTCGCATATTAATTTTTTTTGTTACGTGGTACTTCGATTTGCGAGCAAGTAACAAGACATTATTTTTATTTCAAAACAGATTACATCCAAGGGACCGATGTCAACGGCCGGTTAAACGAAGCTGGCGAGCAAGGCGCCGGAGAGAGGCCTCAATCCCGAGTGACTGACTGCGCAGACAAGACGAATAACCGTAGGCTTATTCCCGTCAACGAAGGAGATGTGTTCAAAATCATACGAACCGAAGAAAATCAAAACACGGCAAAAAAAAAAAAACATCGTATGATATGAAACTCTTAAAACAATTTCTTCAGATGACAAATAATGGAGATATGCGAGAAATTTATGACATTCCTCCAGGAGAATTATGCAAAATTCTGAGTAAATTTTTCGTAAGCGTACGTAAACCGGACGGCGAAAACTATGAGCCCTCCTCTTTAAGATCGATGTTAGCCAGTTTCGAAAGGTATCTGAAGAGACATGGTTATCAAAGTTCACTAATCACTGATATGCAATTTTATACTTTACGCGAAACAGTGGAATCTAAACAAAAAGAACTTAAAAGAGACGGTAAAGGTAACTTACCCAAAAAGGCAGATCCGGCTACTGATGAGGAGATTGATCATCTTTGGACATCCGGTCAGTTTGGCGTTCATAGTCCTCAAGCCATAATTAACACTCTCTGGTTTTTTACCACAGTACACTTTGGATTGAGAGGTGACACAGAACATAGGAATATGTGCTGGGGAGATGTAACTCTTTGTACAGATATTGACAATAGGGAGTATTTGGAATTTTGCGAGAGGCAAACTAAAAGGCGCACCGGATCAAATCCCAAGGACACTCGCTCAGTAAAACCCAAAATGTGGGATGTACCCAATAATTCATCGAGGTGTCCGGTTTCTGTGTACAAGAAATACAGTTTACTCCGACCGGCACAGTTTTCAAACAAAGATGACCCTTTCTATATTGCCACTCACACAACACGTGAAATCCCTATCTCCGGCGAACAGTGGTTTAGAAGACAACCAATAGGTAAAAACAAAATAGGCAGTTGGATGAAAAACATGGCCGTAAAGGCAAATTTGTCGTCTAGCAAAAGATTAACAAACAGCAGCGCGCGAAAACGCCTTCTTCAGAAACTAAATGACGAAAATATCCCACCGACACATATAATGCAAATTTCAGGTCATCGCAACATTCAATCTGTAAATAATTACAGTTCTATTTCTGAAAATCAGCACAGGGAAATTTCAGGCACATTAAACTCAACGTCATCTGTTCAAACTCAATCTGCAGTCAAATCCGTTGAAAATGATTCCCGAAATGTTATCTCTAGTCAGCAATCCATGTTTCGAGTATCGAGTACGACCACAGCCTCAAATGTCGCGCCAATATTTGGAGGTCAAATTTCTGGAGGAGTATTCAAAGTTCATAATCATTACAATTATGAAGCACCCATGCGTAGCAAAATTCGTGTCATCGAATCTTCACAATCTTCAGATGAGGATTAATCCGCTGTTTTACACTGAACTGTTGCCGATATTAACTATTCTAATCTTCTGTTAGATTCTTTCTCAAGTTTCAGCGCGCCATGTTTACGATTTATGTTTGCCTGACGAATGGCGTGTTGACACTGTTGACGTGTTGTCTGTTGTCAGTTTTGAAATATCCCTTTGGAAAGTTTACTAAATTACAGTTTATTGTTTTTACTTTGTACAATAAAACTAATTTGCTTTAAAAATGATTCGTATAAGTCGTATCATTTATGAATGCTCTAATTATACAATTAAACAAATTTGTATTGCACTGTTTTTCTTCCGCTTTCAACTGTTTACTCAGCACGACTGTTTACTCTGACCGCATTCCAGTAAATCAATGCGCGTTATCTATAGTTTCACTGAGAGACGACGGCGACAATGGTTTGTTTTTTTGTTGAATTTATATCTCTGGTATTTATGGGATAAATAGGATCTCCACCTCGTGACCCTGATATATCAGATTTATTAAACTCGAGTAGTAATTTTCATTTGTTCCTCGCCAGAGGCTCGGAACAAATGAAAATGACTACTCTCGTTTAATAAATCTGATATCACAGGGTCACTCGGTGGAGATCCTCTATATCTCGACCGGCAATAATTGTTATCTCAGAAAGTATAAGATTATCTCATAGTGTTATCAATGCGAAGCTTCAGGGCAATCTCAATAATTATGAACATACAAGAACGATGAAACATCAATTCTAGTAAAAGTTCAAAGAAAACAAATAGAAGTGTCGAAATACCTGGTATAAAATAATTGAATCCATTTGAAATTGTGGTGAAGAGGTAAGAATTGAAAACTTGTATCCGTTTATAGCTCATATATATACATTACGCCGGGTAATGTTACAGATAATAAAAAACTAGCTATATTTAAAATTCCTTAGTGTGAGAAAAGTAATTTTTACGGATTGGGTATCTCCAGGATTGCCATTTTTACGACATTGTACTGGTGGATAACACATCATTATTAACTTGGAATATGAGATGACACGAACGCTTGCGGTTCACACTGTTCACAGCAATTCAAGTCCAAACACGTAAACAAAGTTCAAATACCCTCAAGTTATTTGACAATATTTTACAAGAAAAATGAAATATCATTCAATCTCCACTGGCTATCATTTTTATTGTAGTAAACTTAATTTTATCAATTATTGTCGTCAATGTTGTAAAATTTTGACCAAGAATAAACTAATTGCAAAATCTGTGTTGATATTATTGAAAATATATACAGTTGGTAAGAAAAAGAGCTACTTAAAATTCGTCAATTTGAGATATCTATTTATGCGGACTCGGCATTAAGTATCAGGAAAACGTTTCTTTTAGATACCTGAACATGTGAAATGACTTCCATTCTATTAATAAGAGCCCTGGTCGATGCCTGGTTAGAAACATGAATCGATTCCTGACAGAAGCATTAATCAACACTGGTAGACATATGTTTTTTGGTTAATTAGGTATAAACTAGCCTGAGTGATGAGCAATTATCGAAGGAAATGCTATATCTAGGGCTTCTCATATAACTGTAACCACATTAAATATACATAGGCAAGCGGAGCGTATTGGTTCGGCATCACATCTGTGTTTATACTGATCCTATTTTTTATTTATTTAATTCAATTCCACCATATGAACATGGCTAAATGCGTATTTGTATCCACAGTGTACCACAGACCCCTTAAATAGAACCCGATGGATATTGTCTTTTACAAATTTATAATATGCTTTATTTCAAAATGTCAAGATTAAACAGTGTACCGATGTCTCTCATTATCTTGTAAAACAAGAAGATCGCATCTGGTTCGTGTTAAGTCTGGAAACAGTAGCAGTTATTGCTCTCTGAGATGAAAAGGAGAAACATCTCCGTCTGCAGGAATATTTGTCTGGGAATTGAGTGGCCATATAATGAGATTATACTTAGTCATAGTTTCATTTTGCATGACCCTAATGAGATTATACTCGGGCGTATTTTCATCTCTTAATTGGGAACAATGATTGATAATGTCGTATAATAAATCCGAGGAGGCCATGCTAGGGACACTGTATTACACAATTCAATATCGATCTATACGATTGTAGAGCGAAATTGACCCCACTAATCACCGAATAACAGACCATTAGTTCCTGACATAACTTTGCTAATAGCGTGCGGATCTATCATTAAAGTGCAATTTGTGGAATGTTCTTGACAATGTTTTACCTCCAAAGCGTCTGTACATTATTTTGAGGATATTCAGGATATTTACGGAACAATTTATTCGCTACATGAGTCCACATTGTTGACCAGGTATCCCATTATATTCTATCTAAGAAGCTACCTGTCTGCCTTGGCTAGTAAGCGATGACGTCCATAATTTAGGATGAAACAAAAAATTAATCATTTCTAATGTTCTTATACATATGCGAACAGTTTTCCGAATATAACCAATTCTCCATCCTCATTTTTGAACGCCATTGATAGATTCTATGAATTCGTTTTCATATCTAGGTTATTTTTGTCTGCAGACTGATCCAGGCATATATCTTGACCACAAAACTCGTCAGAAATAAAGTATCTTTAACGAATGAAATGATTTTGTTTGCTTGGGATTCCTTGTTAAACGGACTGCATTCCAATGGTATATGGTGACTAAATTTACATTCGAAAAAAATATAAGTTGAAACAAGGCGCCTTCGTGTTATCTCAGTGGTAGCCAACAAAAATCGAGGAGAAAATACGCATTTTATCCTACTCCGTAAAACTGGGCAAAATTGATTTCATGTCCGCCCCGAAATGTACACATACTCACTCCAAGCTGCAATGAAGATGCATTGCATCATTTTCTGATATTTCTATCATGCATACTTCTAATGATTACAGACGTCACTCAATATTGTCCGGGGCCTCCGTGGCTCAGTATGCAGAGCTTTGGACGCTAAATCCGAACAGCCTTCCGCCAATTGGTCGCGGGTTCAAATTTCACTCAGTCCAAAAAAAACTCGAACGACCTATGTGGGGTGGTTGCCAGTTACCACCGGAAGGTCGTGGGTTTCCTTCGGGCATATAGCCCGTTGTCTTCCCACAATAAAACTGGCAAAGCCATCAAAGTGAAATAATATTATCAATATTGGATTAATAACTTAAGACATGCTTTGAATCTGTATCAATTGCACAGTGACAGTTTTACAGTATCGAGTGTCGATACAGGACATTTTGAGTTCGTATGGATTCAATTAATGGGCAAATAAATGCCGTGGTCACTGGAACAAACAATGCAAAGGTAGATGGTATATGGTGGTTAAGACGGTTCAATTCAATGCATCCTATAACCAACCAATAGAGTATAGACTGGCATTTAACAACCGACCTTATCGTTCTCTGACTGACTCACATTAATTGATAATGGGAAAGTTTTCTTAAAGTCGTAAATCACTGTTTGGTTACTCTGAAAGAACAGTGGGAACTGGTACATGTAATTGATGATAGCGGAAAAAGGTATAAAGTAAACCGAAGTGTTTTTTTTCAAAATTCCTAGCGTTGGTTTTAGGAGATTGATCATTCGAATACAAAGCATTAATCCACTTTGTCTTATGTTTTGTATCAGTCTTTCCCGTTTGTAACAAGGATCAAGTACCTCTAGTGCAACATGAAGTAGTTTTACGGTTATTCGCAGCAGCGTAATTTTTAATGAACCCTCAAAGTTTCCTTCATATAAAAATGTTCGCTTGAAACCAGTGACATCGACCAAATTAATATTGTTGTTTTAAGTTATTTTGAATAAAGTAGATTGATTGTTTGATTGGTGTTTTACTGCGCATTAATGATTGTTTCACTTATAGGGCGACGAAAAGAAGTTTTCTCAGACAAAACTTTTAAATCAAAATACGCTTTAAACAGATAAAGGACTCAAAAGCTGTAAGAAAACATGTTAAAGTGTCATGAGCTACCATAGACTGATTGTAAGGACAGCACGAGCCATTTGGAATGCTGAAAATCCATACAGTCTGTGGCTTCTACGAACCGAAGTAGTATTCGAAAAGTAAACAAAATTGTAATAGCCAGGACAAGTGTTCATTCCTTCTATGCTAACTTAAATCAAAACAATAATTTATCGCATATTTTCGAAACTGGAGCACTAAAACGCTTCTGCTGAATTGTATGTCTTGAGAAAAACAGCCGATAATTTCAACATTCTGTTTAAATGGCAAACTGCATGTATCCACATTTTGGCAGTGGATGTCTGTTTCAAAAGATGAAAATTTCTGTATTAAAAACAGTTTCTATATTGCATTAAAACTTTAGATCAATGTCTTTTACAAGTTCTATGGTTAAAAGGTCGTTCAAGGAGTAAACAGGTGTATTTGAATTCAAACAGACATTTCATGTCAACAGCAAAGTATCGAATTATGCAACATGAATACATTTTCAAAATAACCCAGATGTTCTCCAACAAACATTTGAAAGTTGACCTCCACGTCACACATCCATCATCTCTCAGACTGGCATCTAGCATTCGAAACTTTATATACAATGTCCTTGTCAGCGACTGTGTTTGAAAAGATCAATTATATAACTTCCGTTTTATTAGCGTTGAAAAGCTAAGTTAAATGACCTTTAGGAACGGATATATAATTCGTCTATAAAGTCATTTTGGATTGAATGGATTACAAACAACAAATATAATTAACTGTGACGTTAAACATCAGTCAATCAAGTATGTTTAAGTTCTATTTTACAGTGCTTTGATCTGTTCAATTTGTGGGCTAACTTGTATTAGGTGAGACACATTGTAATCACGAGTACTACGTGTATTGATCGCTCGTTTTTTCCTTATTTAAAAGTTTTTGTAAATGTTTTGTGTTTCATGTAAAATTCTACAGTTATTTCTTGAACTATATCGTTTGTTGACCGGCTGTTTACAATTTATTGGGTTGACCTAGATTTAAGAGCGTCCATGTTTGCGACGTGTCTTGATCTTTCGAAGTAATATGCAAGTTTATGCTAATTTGTGTTAGTAGGAGCGTTCTGGAATTTCTGAGAATCTTTTAAAGACGCTTTGTTTTTATTTGAATCCGTCAGTTCCCAAATGCACACAGTAAAATTGTGCAACATGAATACATTTTCAAAATAACCCAGATATTCTCCAACAAAAGTTTGATAGTTGACATCCATGCCACACATCCATCATCCATCAGAATGGCCTCTAGCTTCTTGGATGATATTTTTTTTTTTTTTAAACATGTTTATTGATTGTACACTTTAAGCCATTGGCTTATATTGTGTATCTAATAACAGTATACATAGTTTTGATGAAGCAGGATATTTACAGATAAATATATATATATTTTTTAACCCTTATTTATAAATAATCAGATAATAATAAAAGAAAAAAAAACAAAAAACAAGCATGATCTTGTATTTGAGAGGCCAAAATAACAAGAAGATAGTAATCAGCACGGTAGACAGACAGGTGAAGATCAGAAGAGGGCATTATCTAAGTTCTGACACATAATCATGATAGAGAAAAAACTTTAAGGGCAGGCATTTAAAATATATACTGGAGTGTGTCAGTTTTGTATAGGCCTAATTACGTATAGTTAGTTAGTGAAACGCTTAGTTGCTGCAATGAATTTACAAACGGATAGCATTATGTTGATGTTCTGATTGCAAGTAAGGTCTGGAGATCCGTATAAGAGAATGGTAGTACCAATAGTTTGATCTGCCACACTCTGACGTACATCTTGAATTAATAACCCTCGATGAATATTATATATTGGACATTGGAGAAGATAATGGTCGGATGTCTCTGTGGGAAATCCACAGAGACATCTGGATGAATCAGTTACAAAGTTATTGAATAGGTCGTCGTTGAGGAAACTGCAACCATTCCTCATACGACATAGGTGGATATTGGAGAGGCGCTCGCCGACATAATACCATGATGGAGGTTTAGTAACTGGGAATATGTGTGATAATTTAGAATTAAACTCTGGATGGTTATTAAGGGTTTTAACATTGTCGGGGAGACTATTAAAATCGCGGATAGTTGATGGAAAAAACGATTTACTAAATGAAGCAGTTTTACAGAAAAAAGTGGTGTAATTGTTATTTGAGCGTTGCGGGTATGGATTTCTAGTTATTACTTGTGGCGGTAATTTTTTATGAAGATCTAAGTTGGTTTTGTCAGTTACCAGACGGTGAAACGCCCTCAGACGATGAATTTTCCGACGTATTACAAGAGTTTGGAATCCGGCTTCTTCGTATAGAAGTGAACTGGAGACGCTCTTCGTCAAACCGGTAATAATGCGAAGACATTCTTTCTGGAGATTTTCTATTAAATCAACCTGGTAGTCACTTATGTTGTCCCAGACAACATCCGCGTACTCAAAGCAAGGTCGAATAAAGGATTTGTACATAATTTCCAATGATTTTCTATTAAGACGGTATTTCATACCTCTGAATAATGATATTTTTAAATTGGCTGAGGAAATCAAGTTTTCAATATGATTAGACCAATTTGCTAAAGAATTAAATGTTAGACCTAAATGCTTGTGTGTCTCACAAGGGTTTACTTTACTATCCATAAAATCAATGTCAATATTTGTAGGGTGGCGACGTCTGGAGCATAGTAAAAGTTTAGTTTTTGCAGCGTTAAAAGATACCTTCCATTTTTTAGCCCACTTTTGGATAGAAAGTAGATCATCCTTGATAGATGAAGATATTTCTGGCTGAAGTAAATCTTCAGACAAAATATATAGACATGTATCGTCAGCAAATAATTTAATGTTATTCAAAATTGAAGTTGGGAGATCATTTATGAAGATAATGAAGAGCAGAGGACCAAGCACAGAACCTTGGGGAACTCCCGCTGATAAAGATTTTAGGTCTGAACTTGAGCCAGTTAATACTACTCTTTGCTGTCGATCTTTCAGATAATTTGCAAACCATCTTAAAAGGTTATCTCTTATACCCATTGTTTGGAGTTTAATCAAAAGGCCCCTGTGCCAGACACGATCAAAGGCTTTTGAAATGTCAAAAAATAAGAAAACTACCTCCTTGCCTTCATCCAGAGCCTTGATCAAATCAAAATAAATGTCTATCAGTTGAAAAACTGTAGATCTGCCAGGTAGGAACCCGAATTGAGAGGGGGTTATTTGACTCCTTATATGGCTATACACATGTTTGAAAATTATTCTTTCGAAAACTTTGCTTAGGCAACTCAATATGGAAATTGGTCGATAATTGGTAACTAAGGCAGGATCCCCGGATTTAAAAACCGGGTTGACGTTGGCAATTTTCCATTCGTTTGGGTAGATGCTAGTAGATAGTGATTGATTGAATAATGCGGTAAGGTGTGGGGATAGAATAGAGCGAGCCTCAAACAGTAGCCTGGGGCTCACTCCATCGGCCCCTATGGCTTTGCTTGTATCGATAGCATTCAGTTCATTAAGAACTTCATCCTCAGTAATATGGATTTCAGACATGCATTCAGAGTCGGTATTATCCAAAAATGTAAATAATTCATCATCAGGAGATTCATCTACTGAGCAAATTGATGAGAAATAATCGTTCAAAGCCTGTGCTTTAAGATCATTATCATAAAGAATTTCACCGTCTTTGGACTTAAGCCCAGGTATGTGATTGAAGTTTACATTGGAATTTTTTAAATGCATCTTGCACAGTTTCCACCAGAACTTTTTGTCTGTGTTACCGTTTGAGATTTGCCCTGAAATTTTCTCGTCATGAGCACGCTTCGCCTGTCTGATAAGTGAAGTTACATTGTTACGTTGCTTTTTGTAATTCTGGTTGTTAATTTCGGTTTTATGTTTTCTTGATAATTTGAATAGTTTGTCTCTGACTTTGATTTCATTTTTTATTTCTTTTGATATCCAGATTTTATCTTTAGGATAGATTGTGACCGTTTGATTAGGTATGGCTTGCTTTGCTGCCTCCATAATGGCATTACATACTAGCGAGCACAACTCGTTAACATCCGTACAATGAGCCAAACCCAGGTCCAAATTTGTTAAAATATTACGGAACATTCCCCAGTCTGCTCTATTGTAGTTCCAGATGTGCCTTTTGTGTTTTGGTATTCGAGGAATTGTTGAGGAAAGAACTGCATATACTGGACAATGGTCACTACAGAAATTGGGTAATATGCCGGAATTTTTCACAAGTGATCTGTGGCTGCATCCAATAGGGTCTAGAAGGGTGTTGGAGGTGGGTCTTGTAGGTTCGTTTATTAGTTGGGTTAAACCATGAGAATTCAAAATATTTCTTAAATTACGGTTCGTAAAATCCAATAAGTTTTCATTCAGATCCCCCGAAATGATAATGTTTGTATTTTTATTGTTTTCAGTTGCGTTAGTGATATTATTAGCCAGATCATTCCATAACTCCACCCGGCTATTTGGTGGACGATAGATGGTACAAATTAGTGAGGACGGCTTATCAAATATCTCCACCCATATCATCTCCAACTGATTAGTTTCAAGGTCGGGGCGGCGCCTAAATGACAATCTTGTAGAAACATATACACAAACGCCACCCCAGGCCTGATCCCGATCACATCGAACAGGGGAATGGTAACCGGGTAGAGTTATGGAAGTTGTAGGAACGTTTGGTGTAAGATGGCTTTCAGTGATAGCTATGATATCGAAATCGGAAAGATTAGCAAGAACTAGGTCCAGTTTGTTTTTAAGTCCACAGACGTTGAGATGGACAAATGAAAGATCTTGACTATTGTTTGGGCCTGGGTTTAGCTCAATATCACCTGATAATAAAAGCAGTAAAACTGCTAGCAAGAAAAAGATATAGACATACTTAAAGATATTTAGGAGGACTAATATGAAAAAAATGTGTTTGTTGGATGGCATAGAGAAGTATTTATGGTAGATAGATTGTAAACTGTATCGTAAAACTCGATATTGCCCTACTGACGCTCGGTATGAGAACAATTTGTTATCCATTATCATAAGGAAACAGTGCGTTTAAATGAGCGTCGTTCTGAGGCCACGTCCAGTCTATCATGCTGATTTCATTGTAGTAATGGCAAAAATGTTTAAAGATTAGAAAATAAAGGGTTGTGTTAAAGGTAAAAGGGAACATATAAATTAACATAATAACATATATACAAACAAAAGTGTCTATGATAAGACGATAGATGATATGGGAGCTAAGTTGAGGTAAAATATTTCAAATTGTTAATTCCAATCAAGGTCTTTATAAAAACAGGACGTTACAGTGTTTGATTTATCAATAAATTATATAAATGGAGTTAATACATGGTAAACCTATTGTATCAAAAACTAATCATAGACATCAACATAAGTCAATAAACATGCAGCAAGATCAGTATATAAACTGATAAATAAATATGCAGCAAGATCAGTATACATTCAGCAAGGTCAGTAAACATGCAGCAAGATCAGTATACATTTAGCAAGGTCAATAAGCATGCAGCAAGATCATTATACATTTAGCAAAGGTCAATAAACATGCAGCAAGATCTGTATACATTTAGCAAGGTCAATAAACATGCAGCAAGATCAGTATACATTTAGCAAGGTCAATAAACATGCAAACATGCAGCAAGATCATTATACATTTAGCAAGGTCAATAAACATGCAGCAAGGTCATTATACATTTAGCAAGGTCAATAAATATGCAGCGAGATCAGTATACATTTAGCAGGGTCAATAAACATGCAGCAAGGTCATTGTACATTTAGCAATGTCAATAAACATGCAGCAGGATCATTTTACATTTAGCAATGTCAATAAACATGCAGCAGGATCATTTTACATTTAGCAAGGTCAATAAACATGTAGCAAGATCAGTATACATTTAGCAAGGTCAATAAACATGCAGCAGGATCAATATACATTTAGCAATGTCAATAAACATGCAGCAGGATCATTTTACATTTAGCAAGGTCAATAAACATGTAGCAAGATTAGTATACATTTAGCAAGGTCAATAAACATGCAAACATGCAGCAAGATCATTATACATTTAGCAAGGTCAATAAACATGCAGCAGGATCATTATACATTTAGCAAGGTCAATAAACATGCAGCAAGACCAGTATACATTTAGCAAGGTCAATAAACATGCAGGGTGGTGATCATTATACATTTAGCAAGGTCAATAAACATGCAGCAAGATCAGTATACATTTAGCAAGGTCAATAAACATGCAGCAGGATCATTATACATTTAGCAAGGTCAATAATAATGTAGCAAGATCAGTATACATTTAGCAAGGTCAATAAACATGCAAACATGCAGCAAGATCATTATACATTTAGCAAGGTCAATAAACATGCAGCAAGATCAGTATACATTTAGCAAGGTCAATAAGCATGCAGCAAGATCATTATACATTTAGCAAAGGTCAATAAACATGCAGGGTGGTGATCATTATACATTTAGCAAGGTCAATAAACATGCAGCAAGATCAGTATACATTTAGCAAGGTCAATAAACATGCAGCAGGATCATTATACATTTAGCAAGGTCAATAAACATGCAGCAAGATCATTATACATTTAGCAAGATCAATAAACATGCAGCAGGATCATTATACATTTAGCAAGGTCAATAAACATGCAGCAAGATCAGTATACATTTAGCAAGGTCAATAAACATGCAGCAGGATCATTATACATTTATCAAGGTCAATAAACATGCAGCAGGATCATTATACATTATGCAAGGTGAATAAACATGCAGCAAGATCTGTATACATTTAGCAAGGTCAATAAACATGCAGCAAGATCAGTATACATTTAGCAAGGTCAATAAACATGCAAACATGCAGCAAGATCATTATACATTTAGCAAGGTCAATAAACATGCAGCAAGGTCATTATACATTTAGCAAGGTCAATAAATATGCAGCGAGATCAGTATACATTTAGCAGGGTCAATAAACATGCAGCAAGGTCATTGTACATTTAGCAATGTCAATAAACATGCAGCAGGATCATTTTACATTTAGCAATGTCAATAAACATGCAGCAGGATCATTTTACATTTAGCAAGGTCAATAAACATGTAGCAAGATCAGTATACATTTAGCAAGGTCAATAAACATGCAGCAGGATCAATATACATTTAGCAATGTCAATAAACATGCAGCAGGATCATTTTACATTTAGCAAGGTCAATAAACATGTAGCAAGATTAGTATACATTTAGCAAGGTCAATAAACATGCAAACATGCAGCAAGATCATTATACATTTAGCAAGGTCAATAAACATGCAGCAGGATCATTATACATTTAGCAAGGTCAATAAACATGCAGCAAGACCAGTATACATTTAGCAAGGTCAATAAACATGCAGGGTGGTGATCATTATACATTTAGCAAGGTCAATAAACATGCAGCAAGATCAGTATACATTTAGCAAGGTCAATAAACATGCAGCAGGATCATTATACATTTAGCAAGGTCAATAATAATGTAGCAAGATCAGTATACATTTAGCAAGGTCAATAAACATGCAAACATGCAGCAAGATCATTATACATTTAGCAAGGTCAATAAACATGCAGCAAGATCAGTATACATTTAGCAAGGTCAATAAGCATGCAGCAAGATCATTATACATTTAGCAAAGGTCAATAAACATGCAGGGTGGTGATCATTATACATTTAGCAAGGTCAATAAACATGCAGCAAGATCAGTATACATTTAGCAAGGTCAATAAACATGCAGCAGGATCATTATACATTTAGCAAGGTCAATAAACATGCAGCAAGATCATTATACATTTAGCAAGATCAATAAACATGCAGCAGGATCATTATACATTTAGCAAGGTCAATAAACATGCAGCAAGATCAGTATACATTTAGCAAGGTCAATAAACATGCAGCAGGATCATTATACATTTATCAAGGTCAATAAACATGCAGCAGGATCATTATACATTATGCAAGGTGAATAAACATGCAGCAAGATCAGTATACATTTAGCAAGATCAATAAACATGCAGCAAGATCATTATATTTTAGCAAGGTCAATAAACATGCAGCAAGATCATTATATTTTAGTAAGGTCAATAAACATGCAGGGTGGTGATCATTATACATTTAGCAAGGTCGATAAACATGCAGGGTGGTGATCATTATACATTTAGCAAGGTCAATAAACATGCAGCAAGATCAGTATACATTTAGCAAGGTCAATAAACATGCTAACATGCAGCAAGATCATTATACATTTAGCAAGGTCAATAAACATGCAAACATGCAGCAAGATCATTATACATTTAGCAGGGTCAATAAACATGCAAACATGCAGCAAGATCAGTATTCATTTAGCAAGGTCAATAAACATGCAGATTGATCATTATACATTTACAGTAGCAAGGTCAATAAGCATGCAGCAAGATCATTATACATTTAGCAAGGTCAACAAACATGCAGGGTGGTGATCATTATATATTTAGCAAGGTCAATAAGCATGCAGCAAGATCGGTATACATTCAGCAAGGTCAATAAACATGCAGCAAGATCATTATACATTTAGCAAGGTCAATAAGCATGCAGATTGATCAGTATACATTTAGCAAGGTCAATAAGCATGCAGATTGATCAGTATACATTTAGCAAGGTCAATAAACATGCAGATTGGTCAGTATACATTTAGCAAGGTCAATAAACATGCAGAATTTAGCAGGGGCAATAACTATGCAGATTGATCAGTATACATTTAGCAAGGTCAATAAACATGCAGATTGATCAGTATACATTTAGCAAGGTCAATAAACATGCAGATTGATCAGTATACATTTAGCAAGGTCAATAAACATGCAGAATTTAGCAGGGGCAATAACTATGCAGATTGATCAGTATACATTTAGCAAGGTCAATAAACATGCAGATTGATCAGTATACATTTAGCAGGAGCAATAAACATGCAGATTGATCAGTATACATTTAGCAAGGTCAATAAACATGCAGATTGATCAGTATACATTTAGCAGGGGCAATAACTATGCAGATTGATCAGTATACATTTAGCAAGGTCAATAAACAGGCAGATTAATCAGTATAATGGATGATATTTAACTTGTTTATTATTTGAATGATATTAAATTAACAAACTAAGAACTGACGGTTCCGACATAGAAAACTGTAATCCGAGAACTCATAAAGTTCACAGGTATAGCAGTATAGATCCGATGATAAAAAAACATAAATCCACAGAAAAGCTTTTGTAAATACACTTGCAAATTGTTCGCCCAGACTCACTGATAAAATAAAAGACTATATCACTGGCAAGGTTTACAACAACCCGAATAATAACACAGAAATCGCATCCAAATTATATAAGATATCATTTCAAAATAAGTAGCAGTTGTGCATTGACTGACAAAATACTAACAACGCGCCCTTATATAGGCTTTTACAAATTCTAGAACAATCCTACTACCAAGCATTAAGATATACAAACAATTTTAAGCTTCGAGAAACAGGTGTATTGGTTGATTAATGATGATGTTTTATGCTACAGTCGATATTATTAATTAATTGAGGCATGTGATGCACTAGCATTTGTCAATAGCTGGTCACATGAAGTTAATATATTTATATATTGATCGTGCTTGATCGTCAATGGTATTGCTTGTACTTAATCGGTATTATAGGTTATAAAAAGGTATTTGATGAGTTTTCACAAAATAATGCATGCTCCATTTGGGTAGAATTGTTGAGTTTAACAGACAGTCGGAGAAATCTAAATTGCCCGTGTGTTTTAGTGATCATAAATATATATGTAAGGGCGATTTAACGCTCTAAAAGTTTATCTACAAAAATTATGGAAACCAGCCTTTATTACTTGTGTATGGAGACAAAGCATCTATTCTTAGAGAATAGTAGATCATAGTACTAAAAACTCAACAAATTATCATTTCAATAAGGCGTATCCAAATTCTCATTGGCTTAATTTATCTGAAGTGATTTCCGGAAAACCTGTATACGTACTATGAATATTCTACTTTATCTTTTTCTAAACAAGTCATTTTCAGCAAATACCCTTAACCTCCTAACAAAAGTATTGGCTTATTTTTAAAGGTCCACTTGCCGCCGTAGCCTGCGGAACATTTGATAGTAAACCCAATTTACTTGAGCTTACTACGACTAAAACCACTAAATTTAACATACGACACATAAAACATGTCCAGTTAGGTTTAGAATGTAGAAATTGAGGTGAAAAACAAATGAAGAGTCGAAGCCTGATTACAACAACAACGATCAGTATCGGTTAACTTAGTGATTGGAATACCCCCATTTCAGACATTTTTATCTGTGGTTTACACTCAAAAAATTATCGGCAGGCTTTTCGAGTCACTCTTACCAGATCGTCAGTCTGTATTTCTCAGATAAAGTACGTAAAATTATACTGTGCCGTTAGATCAATCACCCGACTCAAACTTTAGGGCGGTTGTGTTCATGTTCAGGTTCGGGGTTTGTTTACATTGAGGGTACTTGATAAATCTAATTTTCAGTTTCAAATTAAACATACTAAATGATGCCAAAACTTTCTATTTTTGGTAAAAAAAGGAAAGTTCCTAACTTCTTCTGTCTTGACAAAATACAGAAAACCGCCCAATGTTTTTTATGTAAATAATATTCTGTATTTTCGCGGCAAGTGTGCCTTTAAGGTAGATGTATTGGGATCTTATCGAGAGATGAGAACATTACATTTTTACCTGAAACCAGTCAGTATTTGATCATACGTGAAGAGAAAATCAAATATTGATCCGGAGTAGTCAGAATGTAATATGTATAGATGGAGATTGATGTTACAATTAGTTGATAAGGTTTCGCCCTACTCTTTCGTTGGACAGGAATAAAGGCTTGCAATATCCGCCTTGCATCAATTTACATCGAATCGTAATGTGAGCTAGGTGTAAATGTTTCCGATTGTCAAACTATAATGTTTTACACCGCGGTGCGCTTTATATCGACCGACTTGGACTAGCAGATTGGCTTATTCGCGGACTAAAAATACAATTTCCTGTCCAAGCTAAATTCGACATGGTTTCACGCAATTGAGACATCGTCAATTTATACCACTTTCATAGCAGTAGTAAATTCCACCCGAATTAGAATATAAAGAGAAATAAAATAATATGCACGCTCCGAAACCCTTTGTTAAACGCTAAAAGATATCCAAACTACTGATTGACTCTGTTGGATATATTTATGATCACTAAAACACACGGGCACAGGGGAAATCTTCGTGTCTAAAATAATCATGGAGACAAGTTTCTAATTGTGTTAAAAAGAGGTATATCATTTAGACCTTTACCCCCCCCCCTAAATTGTTGTAACATACCAAACCTATGATATTTCATTAGGTTGACGACTGACAAGAGCTTAGCCTTGGTCAGTAGAATTTCTAGATTCCTTTTTGTAACATATATTGGCTGGTAAGGCTGTTTTTGCTACATTTGTGAATTTTAGTAGATTTTATAAACTGTGTCCGCACTTATCAAAAATGTATAAGTGAAAAAAATATCAAATGGTTTCACGAAAATTATTGCTAAGCCACGAATAGTTCTCAACAGTCCAAACAATAAAAAAGACACGATGATCATGCTTACTGTAAACACGTTTTATGTCAACTCTTTTATATTGATTGGGCTATCGAGCTAATAAAAATCTATCCTGAGTAACTAGTAATACGGCGTGGCTTTTGGTCCGATGTTCATAATAGCTGGTTTTGTGACCAGTGTTTTAACACGTGTTTGTGTGTGATTATTTCCTTTCCGACTTTGATGAAATACAGCATGAACAATCAAACGCCCACATTGAGGCGTGCAAATGGTGCTTATATGTTTTGTCATAAGTGGGTATCGAAAAAATCACAAACGTATATATTTACTATATATGTGAGCAACGAAAACTGGCTGGCTGTGAACCTTCTCAACTAAAAGCTACGATACATCGCATACATGTCATATTTCGTATGTTGTCTCATCTATTAGGCAGAAGTAGAAGAAATAATAATTCGACTAAAAGTGAATTACAGCTGTAATTCGATTTCGTGATATTTTGTAATTTGTTCCTTGTCTCTTCTTATTTTGTGTTTGTGTGGATTAGCTATGGAAGGTTTCCATGGCGACGTACGCTTAAATTATCAGTCGAACTATGACTATTTTCTAAGTCCTCTTAATACAAAGAGACCAATTCTACTAAATAACTTTTCAATTTTATTCCATTAGTCAGGTGGCGAAGTCCATGTGAAGAGTGTCACACGGCATAATGTCATACATGTCGTATGACATTAGCAGATTATCGCCTTACTGGGTTGGTTGATTGATTGATTGATTGTTTTACGCTGCACTTAAGATTATTTCACTTATATGGCGGCGTTGCAAGGTTTAGTGTGGATGAAACCCGGCTCTTTGGCTGGAAGAAACTCGCAACCTTCGGCAAGTACCTTGCAACTCTTCCACATACGGCAATCGAGTTTCGATTTTGATTTGGTCGGAGACTTTACTGGAAAATACATAAAGAAGACACGCTCAGATTATTTTGAAAACATATTATTTTCTGTGTAAAATAATTTCGGCAAATAACCATATCAGTGGAACACAATGTTTACAACACGACACAGGATTGTATCCCATCTGTCATGAGTAACCTAAGGGAAATTTATTTATATAACAGAAAAATGAATTGAAATGCTATGAATATGTCCAGTTTTCAGTATTTGTCGCATATGTATATAGTCAATCGTGATGACGCGCCTATCTTTGTTTACCCAAGTATTGACAAATGCTAGTATTGATATGCATATATAGCCGTGTCATCACAATTAGTATATAGTGTTATAACGCCATTTTAAATATGACCCAGATGATTAAAGAAGAATACAAACTGCTTCAAAATAAAATGGCTCGACCTCTGTGCATCCCCGTCCAACTTTGTGAATATAAAAAAAAGAATCGCATAGGAACCAGACGTTGAGGATTTCCTCTGAAGTTGTATACATGCTATTTACGTACAGATCAAGACAAATCGATATTGTAGAAACAGGTGACTCGAGACAGTTGCTAGTGTTCATTAGCGGAATAGCTTTGCCCACATCATTCATCAGTTAATGATGAGTGGAGATCAACATATTAGGAGTGCCCTCGTGTTTGTCATAGTACTGTTTATAGAATAGATAAACAATTGAAAAGTAAACCATTCAAAATAGAAAGTTGGATATTTTCTTGCTGTTATATTATCGTGACATGCTTATTGCCATGTTTTAATATACATGCGGTCTGCTCGGTAAATTTTTATGTTAACAAGTATATTCCACAAAACCACGTTCTCAAATATATTCCATAAGAATAACGTTAAGCAGCCAAGACCAGTTTTAGTGACATTTGCACGTTAATGATGGAATGATTGATATTTGAAGCCAAACTTAAGTATACTTTGGTACCACGTTTGGTGGTGGAAGAAACAACTTTCTAATGTTTGATCTACATCGAACCACAATCTATAAACATTAAGATTTGGGCTAAGGCAATTAAGATATATATAAGTTTAATAATATTTCCGTTTGACTAGCTTAGAACTTGTACCATCCGCCGTAGGCTACCCGCGCAATAGCCAAAACTTTGACCATAGGCGAAGTTCGAAGTGGTGTTGGAAGCGATACCAAATGTATCCAGTGAGACCTTTGACTTGGTCAAGCGGGAAAATGAATACCCCGTACGCGAAGAGAAATAAATTCTAAACGGATTGATGTCTGGTAAGACCCATAAACTGACATATTTATATAGTACGGATGTCACGAAGGGTTGTACCCACGTTTTAGAATGGGATCTATTCCTGACCATAAAACGAGAGCTATCGAGTATGGTCAAAGTTTAGGCTACCCCCGCAATAGGAGTTGAATTTGAATTCGTCCCGCTTGTTCAACTACAAACCGTTTTTCGCTTCCAGGTTCCGTTCGCTAATTTAATAATAATAAGAACGCTAATTTTTCCAAGGGTGCAGTGTTAATTTAAATAAACTCAATCAGCCACAGAACTGGTCTATCCTGAGGTCCTCAGTTGTGGAAAAAGAGATAAACAAATTTGTAGAATTAAGTATTAAGCAAGATCGTATTTTATTTTCATGATTTCACATATCTGACAAAATCGTGCGCAAAATATTTAAGTACTTATATACTTTGGCTTTTCCTAGAGTTGGCAAAGAACTAATGACAGAAGGCCTACTTTACCAATGTCTTACAACTGACAAACAGTTCATGGTTTGATATAAGCGGTGACATAAGTAATACGTTGTTCAATTTGTTTAAGTTTGTGTCGTTTTATATCAAATACAAAGAATTTCAAATTACAAGTTGTACAATGGGTCGGTCGTTAAAGCGGAAACATTCGATCGAAGCTCCTTTTAAATATCCAGCTTGACGAAGACAATACTTCAACGACATATGCCATTTCAAATGTGTTGTAGAATTAAGATAGCGGATTTTATCATCCTTAGGAATTGCTATCCTGGATAACAGTGTTTCCGATAATTGCAGACAGCATACATGGACGGTATACCTTGACAACCTAATCCACAGATAAAATCGATTAACGACCTATCGGAGGTACATAAAATTCGTCCTCTCGAGTTAGTTGATGTGGGGAAGGGGGGGGGGGGTATCTTATAGTCTTAAAAGGCAAAAATCTAGAATACTGTTAATTAAAAACACACGTTTCTGTGTCTTTCTCTGACAGAAAAAGTTAAGAACGATATATTTGTACACAAACAAATGTGTATTATTTTGTATTTTTAACATGAAATTGAAAATTTGATTTATTTTGTACCTGCAATGTAAAGAAACTTTGAGCCTGGATATGCGCAATTAGCGTAATGATTTAAACCGTTTGAGAGATCTAACTGTACATACATTTTCTACCGATCTGCATAGAGAAATGCAAAGGTATGATCTGATTTGAGAAACACAAATGATTGATTGATTGGAGTTTTACGCCGCACTCAAAATTATTGCACTTATATGGCGGCGAATAGAAGTTTTAATCAGACAGGCCCAGACAGGCCCATTTACATCAAAATTACAATAATATAAAAAAGACGGAAATAAGTGTATGAAATATGTTAAAAAGAGTGTAAATCAAATGATCTCCAAAAGTAGCTTCTAAAAGAAGTATATATAAATATGTATATTACAATAAAAAGTCAAATTTTATGGTATAAACAAATCTGTTTTAAAAATTTTATAATAATAGGAGTTTGCTTGGAACAGGCGATTTCTCACCAAGGCAAACACCCCACACTCTTAAGAAAACATGTTTGATGTCGAATTGGCCATCACAAGGGATGCACCACGGATGGGGATCCCCGTGAGTACATGTCGGTGTGATAAAAAGGAATGACCAATTCGACATCTGGATAGAACCACCTTTTCTTTTCTAGAAAGAGAAGAAGGGGAAGTGGTAAGACCGATCTCTGCCGGGATTTGAGCCAGTTTATTATTTTGTCGTTTCTGTTCATCGCACTAAGTTTGCCAAATCTGTTTGATGTATTTGACTATCTTCGGTCTGAAGTCAGAATATGGTACTTCGACCGAAGATACTGGTTTGGTCAAAGCAGATTTGGCTTCACTGTCCGCGACTGTGTTATCATAGATGTCACAATGACTGGGCACCCAGCAGAACACAACTTCCATACCCACAGATGTTAACAAATCATGTATGTGTGAGAAACACAAATGGCGTGCCGATACGTTTGAGAGTGTAAATCACCGACAACGCAGTTTTTTTTTAAGGTATTAGTTCGCATTATAGTTGCTAGTCTTCATTAGCGAAATGGCTTTGTCCACAACATACAGGTAATGACGGTTCGAAAAACGAAGTCATATAGAAGATAAAATGACGATGGATGTACAGCATTAGGTTAATATAGACACAAATAATGACTACAAATCTGGAACGTCCACTTTTGGTACTCTACATGTTCCGTGTTTTGAAAACAGACTAAACAAAATTCAGGCAGCTGTGAGTGTACTTGCAAGTATTGTTTATAAACGTTGTGATATTGCCAGAACATTTTAATGCTTCTGAAACTGCATGGGCGAACTCTTTATAGTCACTGCTATTTGTTTGCAGGTTTTTTGGAGCATCCGTGGCTCAGTAGGTAGAGCGTTGGACGCTTAATCCGAACAGCCTTCCACCAATGGGTCGCAAGTTCGAATCCCACTCAGCCAAAAAAAAAAATGGAAAATTTTCGGACTTTGTTTTCTCTCGAACAACCTATGTGGGATGGTTGCCAGTTACCAACGGAAGGTCGTGGGCTTCCCTCGGGCATAGAGCCCAGTTTCCTCCCACAATAAAACTGGCAACGCGGTCATATAAGTGAAATAATCTTGAGCGCGGCGTAAACACCAACCAATCAATCAATGCAGGTTTTTGAAATCACTATAAGATACTGCATTCTGCAGGATGGACAATACATAAACTGTATAATGTATATGCGGTTTTTCTTGTAGGTATTATTTACTATGCAGAGTATGTGGCACGTGTGTTTTAACCACAGATATAATACGAATAACCAGAATGGTTATTTAGATGTTAGTTTCTTATTTCTAGTCTCTCTAAACGCTTATTAACAAAACGGATATCAACGAACAGCTAACAAAACATATCGAACAATTTCCTAATTATGTTCTAACGAAAAAACAATCCTAAATCTATCACCTCGAGTCTCTTTGGATATATGGTGGTTTGACCTAATCTATAGAAACCAGAAAACACATACATTAGACTTCCTGACGTTCTATGGTCTGTGGAGCCTAATGTCAAAATTTAGATCTGGGTGGGAGGGGGGGGATTTTTATTGGTTGGTACTTATTTTGCCGTATAACCTTAGCTGTTGAGTGCGACGTTAAGCCCCAATCAATCAATCAACCAACTGAAATATCCCCCTCCATTTACTTCAAACATAAGTACATACGACCAACACGTTTAAGATGCCAATTTTGAGTTTATAATAAAACAACACCGTGTTTACGTGCTAATTGTATTCAGACAGAAAAAAACAGATGTAGTACTACTTACCAAATTCAGTTTTCCCTTTGGCATAATCCATAGATCATGTGTAACAAAAATGTGTATATATGCATTGGAACTAATACTCGAAGCAAAAGAGTATACTCCAGGACATGTACCGTCTGATAGACATATAGGTTGATTCCAATTTTCATATCACTGTTAAACATTATTTTACGTGCTAAAATGACATTTTTTTCTATATATTTATTTACACATTTCGAAGATTATTAATCTATTTAAAACAACCATCAGATATTATAAACAAAATACGGCCTTAAATACATCTGGAATACTTCCAATATACATAACGAAACATAAGATTTCGACACTTAATATCGATGTTAATAAAATGTAATGTTGCTGTTTACACATGTCACTGCCGTCTGGCCAAGGATTAACGCCTGACAGGCTTGACGATAACCAAAACCAGAGGAGCACGGTCTAGAAATATCGCATCATTTAAACGAATCTAACTGTTACTGTGTGTATTCCTTCTTGTGCTCCTGTGGGGCTAAGGTTGTAAACTTGGCTAACGGTCAGACTGTCAGTGGAATTGTTCATCTGGACTTGTTCAAACCAGACAGGTTTATAACCACTTAAAAGTAACCTTTGAATTAGGCGTCATTAATTTACACGGCGATAACATACCTGCTGTTTCTCTCTCAATATTCAACCGGGATTTCAGCGGAAAGACTTGTCAATGAAAGTCGATAACGTGAATACAAAACCACTCAATGCAGCCTGGTCTCTGTAATAATCCACATAAGCGGATTGTCATCGACGTCTATAGTTGAAGTTCTTCAAACTATGTTGCCAAGATATTGATGATGGGCGGCAAACAGAGTTGAAGGACCCGCCATGTTGGAAAATGTATACAACTGCATATAAACTCTTTGTGCGCAGGTTTGCTCTTAATTTAAGCAACGCAACCGGCCCAAACTTACTACATATTCAGTTCGATCTTTAAGGTCGCCGTTCCACCAAAAAAAAAAGCGTTCAAACACTCACATCTGTGCTGCATCCTCGTCGTTTTTCGATTGACAGCCCGAATCTCCCGCTGGCCTCCTCGTTTCCGTTAGACTGAACTGGGGAAATGTACACAATTTGACCTTTTGTGCCTCGCTTACGGATTTTCTTGATAAACACAAGCGAGACTTAAAGAGGTCAACTTGTACTCGTACATTTCCCAAGTTCAGTTTAACGGAAGTGAGGAGGCCAGCGGGAGATTCGGGCTGTCAATCGAAAAACGACCAGGATGCAACACAAATGTGAATTTTTGAACGCTTGTTTTGGTGGAACGGCGAACTAAAGGATCGAACTGAATGTGTGTCAAGTTGGGACCGGTTGCGTTGCTTAAATTAGGAGAAAATCCGCGAACAAAAGAATTACATGCTTTCCAACATGGCGGGTCCTTCAACTCTGTTTGCCGCCCATCATCAATATATTGGCAACAGAGTTTGAAGAACTTCAACTACGACGTTTTGTGAAGGCCTTTCGTATGACCAGTGACTTCGATTTAACTTGGCTGCAGATTGTTGCCTGTGTCCTAGAAGTAAGATGGGATATAACACAAAGGAATAATGTAATGGAGTTGCAATGTCGATAAGTTCTGGCTGACTTTTGAACATCAGGTCGATGTGATATACCTTTCACAGACCTTAACATTACAAACTCTAATCTGATCCAGTTTTTTGGAATGACCGTGATAGTTACGGCTTTTTTCATCTGTTTATAAGTGAACGTTGACACTATTAGACGAATACATGCTCGTCTTGGTGTTATTGTGGTTGGTATTGGACCGATTGGTCTAACATCCGCTCTCATTGCATGAAAGGTGCAAGGTGTCTAAGGTGATTAACAAACCTGCTTATTGCTTGGCTTAGTTCATCTTGGTGAGATGCGATTACGGGGAACTATGGACAAATTCTGTGTCCAAATGCTTTAGATTGTTTAATTACGTATCTCCGTATGACAATTAAAGCTGTAATGAACATTTCAGAAATGATATATGCCTGTTGTGGATTTTGGAAGAGTCCATTACGCAGTGGGGGTTTGGTGCGTTTTTCGCGCCCCCACTACGTAATGGACTCTTCCAAAATCCTGCTCAGCTGTATCAAAATTGTACGTGTAAGAAATAAAGTTGTGTGTACGATTATTTCAGATAAGATTGCATTAAACTACATAGAGATGTGTAATAGTTGCATATAATGCTTTACCTAAAGAGTGGGTCTTCTCCCTGTGAGACACGCCAGCTAACAGAGCGATCTACCTCGTGGTAACAAGGACTTCAAAAGTGAAGACGCACGGGCAGAGATGCTCCAAATAAGGTGTGGTCACCTGACAGGTCACATGGGAGAAACATTATTATGCAACAGATTGACTAACATGCATATATTTACAACAACCCTCCCCCCGCCAAGAAATGGGGAATATAACTACTGAGTTTCAAGAATTGGACTACATTGTTGCTCAGACCGCTTAGAAATTGCAGACTTTGTTTGAACTTTAACATTTCTAATGACGTCATCGTTGAGCAAGAATGAACTTCATGCTAAAGTATATAATACAAAATTAGACACTAGCCGGTCAACTGCCTAGAAAACATTTTGAAGGTTGTAGATGCACGTGTGTGATTATATGAGCATGCATGCAAACATTTGAAATTTAATTAGTTGAAATTTATAATTACAGCGTGAAAAGTTTCAAAACGATACAAAGATGTCAAGAAGTTTAGTTTGTACATGATATAACCAACATTAGGCTCCAAAGACCATAGAACCTCGACATGTTCAGGTTTTGACTTCAATGACGACTGAGAAAAGAGAAAACGGTTCTTTTTTCGGAAACCGTTCAATAAAACTTTGCTTGTTTGAGAAACTTGAGTAGATTGTTATATAATACCAATAAAGGCAGAACGTAGCCATGTGAGTAGTATACACGCCTTTATGAAACACTACTCAAAACAGATATCCACCATGTCACACTTTACATTCTTAAGATGGTTGACTTCATAAAGAACTAAAGTAAAAGTAGTTTTACGACTGACTAGGTGTAACATAAACGTTAACAGTGTGTCATGCTATATTCAATAAAAGTAATGATCTCTTCTCCACATAAGGTCAATGACTGAGTACTGATGGCATCTTAAAGGAAAAATCGAGACGGATATCTTTAGGGCTTTTATAAACAGAAATCAATTTGAATCTCTACGTATTTCTTGCAACATACACATGCACTGTCTATTAGCTATCCCATCCGAGAAAGTGGATAATCGTGACACCTGAATCTGGGCAACTGCCTATTTAATCGATTTTCGGATCGTTAGATGAATCGGAAACATAAATATTATCACTTAGCCTCCACATTGATAGGTCGCAGATTACATAATGTACATGTAACCATTTTTTAACCCCTTTCGGAGATTAAAGGAAATAAATCTCAGAACCCAAGTTTTGCTGATAAAGCTGATGGGTTCGTGTTCCGGTGACCAAATAATCAACCTTGGGCTAAAACTGAACGAGGCTTTATAAAAGTAGCGTAAACACAACGTAGTGCAAAATGAGTATAAAACCTGTCGCATTTTTTATTTCACCGCTCCCAATGCTTTATATTCCATCATGGCCTTCAGACATTTTACAAAACTATAGTTCATGCGAAGTATTCAAAAACACACACAATGACCAAAAGAGAATCCCAGTTTATCTGTTAGATCAAATGGTGGGTTGTTAAAATGTAGTCAGCAATTTGGTGGTGTCCAAGGATCAAAAGGGTCTTGTTTTAAACACAAAGGGATAAGGTAATTGTTGGTCGATGTATTACCTTTGTAGATATACCTAAATCAGGGATGATTTGAAAGCTTTCCTTATTACGCAATACATTGGTGATTCATTGATGACGTGCAATGTTTCTTTGTAACCAGATATATATCTTGTTAGGGGGTAATGAGTAGACTTATTCGAAAGACTCAATGCAAATGCCCTAATTAAATTAATTCTTAAATTAAGAAACCATACATTTGTACATAATACACGTGTGCGTCTCTAGCAGACTTCAAATACAAATCTAGACAGTTTATAACCAAACAACCAGTAAATATGTTAAATCAATCAAGTTTATTTGTGGTCTGGGATTTCTTGTCTTACTTTATAACGTTATTCATTTTATAGTCTCATTTACTGTCACCATACTCCATTGTCAGATCTGATAAGTTATATATTGAGAGAATCCTCATTCAAGAATCGTTTATGGGCATCACGTATTGCCTTTGTTTGTATGATCCCTAGACAACCCTAGCTATGTCATGTAGCCATCTCTATCAGGATTGCTTTATGTTTTATGCCAAACTCAGAATCATTTGACTTAGTCGGTACATGATTTAGTAGGCGTAGAAAACAGATTGCTCAGAAGGAAAAGCTCAAGCGAATACCTGATAACTCTTCTACAGAGAGCGATCGTATGAAAAATTCATACCATTTTTTTCATTTTATTTCGACTCAGTTGGATTTGAATCCACGACTTATTGATGAAAGGATTTTGTCGGACTAGGATATTGTCACTTAACTATAACCAAGCCACAAATACCACAGTTATTCAAAAAGCTGATTCTAAAGCCCCGTCAGATGCAATTGTTTTATGAATGTGTTCTAAAATCACACAATTGGACGTCACATCATTCTGTAATATCGCATATAATGTTCGTGCTGCTCTAAAGTGGAAAGAATGGTTGTCCTTAAACGGCATAACGGAGGTTTACTGCCAGATAAATTTGTTGAAAATGTTGAAAAGTCCAATAAGAACTTATTTCCACCAAATATTCTGCTGAACAATTGACGCTGAAGCAATATGCCCTCGACTTGTTGGTAACACGAGAGGCGTACACCATCCTGCCAACCGCCGTTGTACCGCTTGTCAATAAATCACAGAGATGGTGAGGGGACATGTTTGCCAGATTTGCCCTGATATAATCAAAATAGGTTCACTTTAATCGTAGGTCGTATTGCTGTTTACAATATTGTGAAAGTAGTTCTCCATCGCGTGAATAGTTTCTTAATGGTTGGCTGCAAAGAACCTTAGTTTCCTCACGGATACTTTTAATAACGGCTGGTTGTATGAAGTAGAGATGCCCTCATTCATGAAAATACTTATGTCCTCTCCAATTGATGGCGACAGATATCCCTAAGGCATTCGCAAACAGAAATGAATTTTGTTGTCTGTCTGCTTTTTCCTTTCAATATAAACGAAGACCACTTGTCGCACAAGTAAAATAGTTGCTTCTAACCCATGTATCTGGGCGATTATCAGTTAAGTCGACTTTCGGGTCATTGAGACTAAGCATTTATGGTGGCACAGCTAAAAGCTTCTAAACTCGGAAAGCTAAAACTACAAAATTAACCAAAATGGAACATTCCTTTAACATTTTATCACATGCATCTAAAATATACGTGGCTGGAATTTCCTGAGTATATGATTTTTGCATTTAATCAAAACATCGCCAAATGGAACCATGTCGAAGACTTGCCCTGCCAGATTACCAAACATCACTCAGACTCAATCTATGTTAGCACAATTTAAGTCACCTGCGTTGGTTTGTATCCAACTTTAACCCTCCTTTTACACCTTACATAAAATTGCCGGGTTTTTTTCAACGCTTGGATGTGTCTACATTCGATGTAGTTGAAGCGTTTAATAACATTAGAGTTTGACCGAATGTTGACGAGATGGAACAATTGGCGTTGGAGGAACCTCTGTTACAGGCTTTTTGAGGTAGTGTTCGGTAAGCCAGACACTAATGCTGCTTCTGGGAGAAATGTTTACTCAATTAAAGCTACCAATAACATGCACATTTAGTTTTGATTCAATTAGTTGCGGTCTCATGGAGAGATCGAGGTCTCTGTTCGCCAGCTGGACCTTTATTGACAGTCTTCAAAGAAGTGTGTCTTGATGGCTCAATCGGTTAAAGTGACGGTCCCTCAGTCCGACACAGGCCTCCCGACGACACCGTGTGGGTTCGAATTTCACTCGATTGCCGTTTATGGGAGTTACCAGGTACTCGCCGATCGTCGGGGGTTCCCTCCGTGCAAAAAGTCCAGTTTCCTCCCCTTATATCCCTTGGAAAGCCGCCATGTAAGCGAAATAATCTTGAGCGCGGCGTAAAACATCAACCAATCAATCTACAAAGAGGGCATGCAAGTGTAGATTCGTGAATACAATCGGCAATCTGTGTGATATCACAGATGTCGCTCGGGCGTGATATAATAACTTGATCTGAAACATATTTCACCGAGCGGCGTAGCGTAGGTTATTACGTAACTGCCATAGCAATCCATATTGTAGAGATATGTTGCTATGACAAGTACTTAAAAACTTATGCTAAGCCGCTTTGAGGCTCCTGGCCTACAAGTAAAAAGGGATATTTAGAACTTTGCCCGTTTCACATAGTCTTTAGGAGAGAACACTATTTCAAACATACCAGGGCCTTATCATTTATTAATGTGTGTATCTGGCTTTAACCAGTGCGATCATATGTTGTCAATAAACTCCGATGACACCTGGGAGGGTGCTGTTATCAAATCACTTTTGCCTGAAATATCATGGACTAGAAATATAAGATTTTTGTTACCTTTACTTCTAAAACTGGAATGGTCCAATTTAAGTTACATGTGGTGCTTGCTTGTTCATCATATCTCCATTAAGGGTAGATTTTTAGTGTGATGGACTAAAAGTACCCAAACCTCTTGAATTTCACAGTGGCATGAAACCCCGAAGTAACAATTCATTGAGAAACCACACTAAGAAACATACAGTCCTTTATTGTGTTACTTGAAGAGAGAAACATCACTGCCGATATTTAATTGTTGACGTTGCCTAAAGTACAGTATTTGATGTTTGTGTATAATATAGGTTACCGTGTATTTATTTTTCTATATAGCATTATTTATATTCAGTTGTTATAACATGATCACTTATTTTATCCTAGGCATCGACAAGCTTATAATGTATTATAACATTCAACTAAAAGTTCGCTGATTAAAACGTGCCATTGGGGAAAACGCGGACTAGATAAGCTCTTTCTTCTTATATCTTATTCATGGGCGTGTCTCAATGTCTTCATTAGATTTAGCTACAATCGATTTGTGCAAAGAAATAGTGATGGGAGGTTTGGAAACACACTGCTAGTAATTGCGCTTTTACCGTGAGCTTTTGTAGTGGATAAAAGTAACCATTTGAAATATTTAAGATTATTTAAAATCGAAAAAAGCCAAACGTTTCCATTGCATCATTTGTCTTGATTAAAGGAAAACAATATTTGTATATTAGTTTTTTTCTGTCACCATCAGATGTTGTGAATACAGGCAGATGTGGCATTTAGGTTTTTATGATTTGGGGAAGGTGGGTACCCCATCTTTCATATTTACCTCCTAAATGTATCATTTTTAAATTTTAGTAGTAGAATATGAAATGAGAGTTGAAACGCAGATATGACGTCATACGAGGAGGAAACATGTTACGTAATATTCAAATTCCGGATCAAAGACGCCCCGAGGGGTTGAGGTCGATATCTAGGTCGAAGTTTTAAAGTTCGAGGTCAAAACAGGTATGGCGCCCGCCCTGAGAGGTCGAGGTCGATATCTAGGTCGAAGTTTTAAAGTTCGAGGCCAAAAGAGCTATGGCGCCATAGCGTTATGACGTAATGACTACGCCGTATTCGAAATCCGGATCAAAGACACCCCGAGGGGTCGAGGTCAATAACTAGCACGTCTCGGCTATTGGTCTCGCTAGACTACACATCTAATTAAAATCTACTAGCAAGAGGAGGCAACAATGGCTTGAACTGTGAGGTCGAGGTCAATATGTAGTACATTTCATTAAGATCAACATCTTAGCTGTCGGTAAGTGTTTCGCGCTCCACTGCACATCTCATTAAAATCTTAGCTCCCGGTCATTGGTCAAGGTTCGCCGCATGTCTAATTAAAATCTAAGCTCGCGGCTATCGGTTCACTACGGTACACATTTCATTAAGATTAGAATCTAAGTTATTTATTAATATATATCTGTATTGTCTGAAAACTGACCTAAGAAATGGGGGTTTTCCATCACGCCGTACTAAAACGAGGTTCTCATCATGTCTAGGTACATGTGTATTGAAGTCGGAGCTGCTCTCTCCAAGGTAAGTTACACTCTTTATTTTCTTCCGAGGTTTGACTGTAGGTGATAACATGTTAAGGTATAGAGCATTGACCTACGCCATCTATGTGATATGGAACGTGACGTTATCAATCAGGATACCGGCTGTTATTTCCTTAGCATTAGTCCGAGAGCTTAGGGACTAACGCCATTCACCTTTAAACGGTCCAACTTCGAACCGGAAGGGACGTCATCGAACCGGAAGTCGTCCGTAATTTCGTTATTTTTTGTTTTAGAGCTTAGGGACTAGCGCCATTCACCTTTAAACGGTCCGACCTCGAACCGGAAGTGACGTCATCGAAGCGGTAGTTGTCTGTAATTTCGTTATTTTTTGTCCCATAGCCTAGGTACTAACGCCATTCAATCCGTTACGACATCATATCCGCTATTGTGCGGCGTAAAACATCAAACAATCAATGACTCTAAGCAGTCGCCCTACATCAGGCGCTTTTCACCCCAGATCTGTATTGTGAAAGTCTCAACCAATGCATTAACATAAAGAAACATAAGACATCGTTCGTTCTGATGAGCATTTTATTATCTTCATGGTGAACATTCTTCAAGTACATCGTTTCCGGTTTTCGTAAGGGTATTCGTCCGGTAAAACCTTATCAAATAACATATAGCGTATTTTGATCGCGTTCGCTAATGCCTCGTCAATCGGTAGGCCAATTACTCCGCGTAAGAAATCCTTAGTTTTCACAATTTATCGGTGAAGCGGGTCTCCCATTAAATGCATCCAAATAGTGTTGTACTGTTCGTATACAGTCATCAAGGTTTTCTTTATTTCCGGCCTGCCCCGTCGGTATTCCTCCTGCAAACTGCAGCCGACAACAGACATATGAGTTTGAATAGCTTCCTTCACAATGTCGTCCCATACGTCGGAAACTGTATCAGCCATACCGCTAGCGGGCGTAATGTTCGAGTATTTTTATCCGAGAAATGTCCTCCACAAACGGTCTTCTCCGTATTCTACGAATTGATTTTGTGTTTATTGATTACGTGTCGCTTCATGTCGTGTCGACGACTACAAGTCTTGTTACAAACGCGGCAATTAAATCTATAGAATAAAACATAAAGTTATACAACACAGTCCGAGTATTAGTGGAAAGTATTTCCAGAAGGAAAGTGAAACTCTTTTCCTGATTTATCCAAGCGTGATATTCTTTAATCTCACGTGCAATATCCTCGGGTAAACGAAGACACACTTCATCCGTGAAAAAATGTAAAACAAACAGGCGACCTTCGTTCGCGACCCCGTCATCGAACATTTCATTCACAACAGTTTTATAACTTTCTAAAGTGCGTATGCTGTTGATACAGTTTCCGACGTATGGGACGACATTGTGAAGGAAGCTATTCAAACTCATATGTCTGTTGACGGCTGCAGTTTGCAGGAGGAATACCGATGGGGCAGGCCGGAAATAAAGAAAACCTTGATGACTATATACGGACAGTACAACATTATTTGGATGCATTTAATGGGAGACCCGCTTCACCGAGAAATTGTGAAAACTAGGGATTTCTTACGCGGAGTAATTGGCCTACCGATTGACGAGGCATTAGCTAACGCGATCAAAATACGCTATATGTTATTTGATAAGGTTTTACCGGACGAATACCCTTACGAAAACCGGAAACGATGTACTTGAAGAATGTTCACCATGAATATAATAAAATGCTCATCAGAACGAACGATGTCTTATGTTTCTTTATGTTAATGAATTGGTTGAGACTTTCACTATACAGTTCTGGGGTGAAAAGCGCCTGATGTAGGACGACTGCTTAGAGTCATTGCTTGTTTGGTGTTTTACGCCGCACAATAGCGGATATGATGTCGTAACGGATTGAATAGCGTTAGTACCTAGGCTGTGGGACAAAAAATAACGAAATTACGGACAACTACCGCTTCAATGACGTCCCTTCCGGTTCGAGGTCGGACCGTTTAAAGGTGAATGGCGCTAGTCCCTAAGCTCTAAAACAAAAAAAATAACGAAATTACGGACGACTTCCGGTTCGATGACGTCCCTTTCGGTTCGAAGTTGGACCGTTTAAAGGTGAATGGCGTTAGTCCCTAAGCTCTCGGACTAATGCTAAGGAAATAACAGCCGGTATCCTGATTGATAACGTCACGTTCCATATCACACAGATGGCGTAGGTCAATGCTCTATACATTAACATGTTATCACCTACAGTCAAACCTCAGAAGAAAATAAAGAGTGTAACTTACCTTGGAGAGAGAGGCTCCGACTTTTATACACATGTACCTAGACATGATGAGAACCTCGTTTTAGTACGGCGTGATGGAAAATCCCCATTTCTTAGGTCAGTTTTCAGACAATATAGATATAATTTAATAAATAACTTAGATTCTAATCTTAATGAGATGTGTACCGTAGTGAATCGATAGCCGCGAGCTTAGATTTTAATTAGACATGCGCCGAACTGTGACCAATGACCGGGAGCTAAGATTTTAATGAGATGTGCAGTGGAGCGCGAAACACTATCCGCCAGCTAAGATGTTGATCTTAATGAAATGTACTACATATTGACCTCGACCTCACAGTTCAAGCCATTGTTGCCTCCTCTTCCTAGTAGATTTTAATTAGATGTTTTAGTCTAGCGAGACCAATAGCCGAGACGTGCTAGTTATTGACCTCGACCCCTCGGGGTGTCTTTGATCCGGAATTCGAATACGGCGTAGTCATTACGTCACAACGCTATGGCGCCATAGCTCTTTTGACCTCGAACTTTAAAACTTCGACCTAGATATCGACCTCGACCTCTCAGGGCGGGCGCCATACCTGTTTTGACCTCGAACTTTAAAACTTCGACCTAGATATCGACCTCAACCCCTCGGGGCGTCTTTGGTCCGGAATTTGAATATTACGTAACATTTTTCCTCCTCAGTAGATATAACTTTGGGGGTTGAAAAATAGAGGCATGAGGAAACAATTCAGTGGTCACTGCTGTCCAGTTTCATCGGTCACTTTAGGGCAGTTTCGACGGTCACTTTCGGCCATCACTTAAGGTCACTTTCGGTCATCACCTTAGGGCAGTATGAATAGGTTTTGTAAAAATAACAGTCTGTATAAATCTGCAAAATAGTGTTGAGGGGTATAGAAACGGTCAAAGGGAGATAACCCGAGGGCTAGAATACTTTGAGGTATTGGAAGAGTGACCTCCCTTGGGTATTGATTAACGCGGCGATTCGTCTTTAAACGGGGATTCCCCGCGTAAAACCCAGGCAGGTCTTATTGCACCACCGCTATGAAATGGGGATTTCCCATGACGTCAGGAGAACGGCTGTCGCTTAAGGACAGTGAGTGATAATGATGAGGGTTGATAGTGTTTCTATTATTAAATCTATATATATATACTCTACATACGTCAATAGAGAGATTATGTAAAGCTATAATCTATTATGCATCGGTTAGCTAGTAACACTAAATAAATACAAAGAATGATATTACAGTAACTGCAACCAGCATGTTTATCATTCTAATTGCCTGGCACCCCGTCAAGTCTGAGCAGGCTTTGTTGTTTCGTTTATCGAGTGTAGACACGATTGTATAACGCAGATAGTGATAATTATGAGTGTTGATAGTGTTTCTATTATTAAATATATATACTCTACATGCGTCAATAGAGATATTGTGTAAAGCTATAATCTATTATACATTGATCAGTTAGCTAGTAACACTAATAAAATACAAAGAATGATATTTATACAGTAACTGTAACCAGCATGTTTATCGTTCTAATTGCCTGGCACCCCGACAAGTCTGGGAGGGTGGTTACAGTTATTACAGCCGGCATAATGGTTTAGAATGTAGAAAATTAAACATCACGATTAAGGCTTATATGCTATGAACAAACTTTTAGAAATGCTCTCACTACCCAATAGGGAAAATTGTGTAGGTTAAAATATACATGAGCCAAACAGAAAAACATATAGAAACATAGTCACACAGGGACATAATTATGCCAGATTTAGAAAGTCAGGAAATGAAACATCTGAGATGACAACTGTCAGTGCCCATTCGCTGCTCGGATAGAAAATGACCTGTGAAATGTTCTTAAAGAGGGAAGGGCCATCAGGTTGGCTAAAACGAATTTTCCCACACATGGTATTATTTTTCTCGGAAAGACGAATCCTAGAAGATGCCTCTGTCCAAATTTCATGAAAATCCTAACGTAGGTTTTCCTGTACGAATTAATTTTTCAAAGGGGGGCCCTACCAATTATTACAAAATATTTGAAAAACCGCCCAGATCCTCCCCGAAGTTACTGACATGCACATGCGCACTTCATTGTAAACAGTGTTGCAAGGCATCAACATGCCGAGCAAAGTTGGAGAGAATGACTCGAAGAAGTTGAGTGTTAATGACGGTAAAAACAAAACAGAGGCCGTAATATCCACAAAGTTTTCACCCGAAAGCAGTTTGGAATACCTTTACTGACATTAGTGGATATGAAAAGGAGAGAAACAACGAGGATCGGGCGATAATCTGGCTTGCCTTCTTCGCTGCACTCAGGCGTCAACACAACGGTGCCTCTCACTCAGTACAGGTCTGTCAAATCTTCATTTTATCTTGTACAATTTTTTGTAGGCCTCGTGTTACAAACAAACTTTAGCTTTATAACTTTATTTCTTTTCAATTTCATGCAGGGTGATGTATTGGTTAGATCATTAGTTATTGATATTTCATTCGGACAAACTAGCTGACAGTGAAAGTGAGTGGTAGTACTTGTACAATCAATGTTGTTGTGGTTGCAGGAAAGTTTCAATAAACAATACATGTAGGCCTATACCGTATATATATGTCCAACCTTGCGTTTACTCACTGGCCTGCCAGAATGATATTAGTCTATGTGCTGCAAATGTCATCACTTTGAGCTCTGTTTTGTGAATTTGTCACTACATACTTTCATGGTATGGTTATTTCAGTTCAGAGTTAACACCTTAGCCCATCCCCAGGTGACTATCCTGCCATTCTGTCAGTGTTGTATTCTTTTGTGTATGACATAAAGCACTTAGTAAATCTGATATTTATTTTAGCACTGTAACTAAGAAAACCTTGTTTTAGTACTATTCCTATTTTTTATATTTTGCAGTGACATGAAAACAAAAGATGGAGCTGTAGGCCTATGGATTGTATTCTGTTGGGGAAGTGCTAAAAAATTGACTGAGGCAGAAATGAGGAGTTATTAAGATGTGGCTCACATACATTTAAATCTGTGCCAGCGTATTGACATTACAACTTCAACCTTACTCATTAGCGATGGAAAACCTTGCGAGATGGAGTATTAATTTGTTTTTGAAATAATCATTTTTGACTGGTCATGATGTTTAATTTCTAATCATCACCACTAGACTGCTAAATTCAGTGACATTAACTGAAAATGATTTCTACCTGGATATAGACATGTTTAAAATATGTCAAAACCAACGTTTGGTGGACTGGTAGTTATGGAAAAGCATATGCTTAGTGTACACATATTAAATTTGTTTTTTTGGTGATTGACTTCACATTTAAATGCTGGAATTGTCAGAATAAAACTGTGTTCTTAACAAAGAACCTGTACGATAAATAATCTAGTCGGATATGTTTTATTTTGAAAATCTTCTGCAAATAATCTGAACTAAAATCATCTTTTAGGTTCTTAGGAAACATTCCACCAATTGGTTTTGATTTCAATTCCCACTTTCTTTTAAAAATGCTGGCTTGGTTTACAACTTGATCACTGGCCCAATGTGCTATGTTGTTATGGATAGTCAAGGGGTTTCCTCCCCAATAAACCTAGCTAGGCCACCTTATAAACGAAATAGTCCTGAGTGCAAATTAAAACAATGAATAAATCAATCTTAGAAACCTGCAAGTTCTCAACAATCACACTTGCGTACACATTCATATACCACCCCACTGACCTCGATAGATTCATTCATGTCTGGAGTAAAGCCGAAACTCTCATCCTTTGGCAGGTACCTAAAAATCTATTCAATTTGGACTGAATTGGATTCGAACTTGGGACCCACTTGTGGAAAGCTGGTGATGATGTGAGAATCATCACTACACACAATCTCCCTTTCAAGCAAAGAAGGGGCCTCCGTGGCTCAGTAGGTAGAGCGTTGGACGCTCAATCCGAACAGCCTTCCACCAATGGGTCGCGGGTTCGAATCCCACTCAGTCCAAAAAATTGGAAAATTTTCTGACTGGGTTTTCACTCGAACGAACTATGTGGGATGGTTGCCAGTTACCAGCGGAAGGTCGTGGGTTTCCTCCGGGCATAGAGACCGGTTTCCTCCCACAATAAAACTGGCAACGCCGCCATATAAGCGAAATAATCTTGAGTGCGGCGTAAAACAACAAACAATCAATCAATCAAGCAAAGAAAGGCGTTCGGCTCAGTTGGCAGAGTGATAGTCTCTTTGTTACTAGGTACTTACCGAATGTTGGGTGTTTCCTCTGGTCAGAGCCCAGTTTCCTCCTCCACTAAACTTGGCAATGCTACCATATAAGTCAAGTAATATTCAGTGTGGCGTAAACATCAATCAATCAAAGAAAGAAGGAGTCTCTGTGGCTCAGTTGGCTAAGTGATAGTTTTTCAGTCCGACAAACACTTTCCGTTCATGGGTCGTGGGTTCGAATCCCACTCAGACCAAATAAAATTTCGAAATTTCTGAGTAAGTTTTTCACTCTGTCTGCCTATGTGAAAGAGATACCAGGTACTCGCTGAAGGTTGGGTGTTTCTTTCGAGAAGAGTTCCATTCCCCTCTCCAGTAAACTTGGCAACGCCACTATATAAGTGAAATAATCTTGAGTGTGACTAAAAAAAACCAATCAATTAAACAAAGAAAGGACCTCAATGGCTCAGTGGGCAGAGCGATGGATTCTCAGTTTGACCCAGGCCTTCCATCTATGTGTCGACTCGCGGCCTCAGGTCAAATAAAATTGAAAAATCTCTGTGGGTTTTTCACCCTGTCGACCAATGTGGAAAACTTACGAGGAACTCTCCGAAGGTCAGGGGTTTCCTCCGACAGAGCCCAGTTTCCTCCCGCACTAAACTAATTTTCTGTGCAGCATAAAACATCGATCTATCAAACAAACATGGGACCTCGCTGGCTCAGTGATGGTTTCTCAGTGATTCAGACATTCAAGTCATGAGTTGCAGGTTCGAGTCCAACTCCGACCAAATAAAATTGAAATATTTCTGAGTGAGATTTTTCCTCAGTCGCCGTATGTAGAAGAGTTGACAGGCAATTGTCGAAGGATCAGGATTTTCCTCTCACACTAAACCTGGCAAGGCTGCCATATAGTGATATAACCATCAATCCATCAAACAAAGTAGAAATGAAAACAAAATCTTTCTTTTTGTTATACATGTATATTTTATTTTTTTAAATGGACAGGAATCAAACTTTTTGATTCGTTTATTATGTTTGAAACCACATATCATTGATGCCTTATCATAACTTACGTATATAGCAAATGTATTATAAAGTCTCTTCCTAATAGCCCAAATAAGAAATTGGGCTTTCTTTTCTCACCCATTCCTTTTACTGAATTGTCTGTGTTGTTTATAAATAATCAGATCTGTACACTGGATTCCATTCAATTTTGTTTTCTTTGATCTTGCTCTTGAAGCAACTGAGACATCTTTGAAACCTTGCATTAGTTTTGAATTATCCTCCAGTCAAGTTGTTCAAGACTGTTGAAAAAATAAACAACAGGGCACTGTCATTATTATGTAGTGAATTTTTTATAACATACATTATAAAGTTTTATTTTAGATGATGAAAATTAAACCTTGAAGATGCATTTAGAGCAGTTTTACACCAAGTATTATACTGAATGGTTTTCTATGTCACACTCAATGTTATTTCATTTATATGATTGATTGATTGTTTGGTGTTTTACGCCGCACTCAAGATTATTTCACTTATATGGCGGCGTTGCCAGTTTTATTGTGGGAGGAAACCGGGCTCTATGCCCGGAGGAAACCCACGACCTTCCGTTGGTAACTGGCAACCATCCCACATAGGTCGTTCGAGTGAAAACCCAGTCAGAAAATTCTCCAATTTTTTTGACTGGGTGGGAATCGAACCCGCGACCTATTGGTGGAATTCATTTATATGACTTTGTTGCAAATTTAGATCGAGAGGGGTACATCATTTAAAATGTTCTCCGTATTACATACAGTTTGACTTTTGATTAATTGGAGAGTAGACCAAATACCCACAAGTGGGGTGGATTGGAATGACTTGACAAGTAAAATACCATTCTTCAAGTATATAGATGATTTGTAAATATACAAACCTATTACTTACTATACTATTTACGAAATTAAGCCTCTTGTATATGTACTTACTATTCGTATGCTTGTCCATTTGCATTCCACATTTACTACCTGTCCCACAATGCCAGTCAGTCACAGAACGAATCCACGCTTAGTTAGACTCAGAGTTAGAAAGAAGTTAGACCAAGAGTAGAAATAAAACAGATCGAGACGACGAGAGACTAGAACGTTTGTGGAAGATCTATTGGCTTCTAATTTCACCTTCAAATAAAACAAAAAATCACCAATAGTAAGGAAGTACAGGACAGATATAAATTGCCTTTTTTTAATAAGCTAAAACCACTGTGAAATAACACCGAAACTCGATTTCGATCGACGTGTCGTTGTTGTTGTGATGTGCACACACTCAGCTTGCACTACGAGGCTGGTATTTCATTTAATCATCCAAAGATTAGTCAGCCGCAAATCTACGTTGGTTGCATAATTCCGATTATTCGACAAAACAACAAGAAATCAAGTGAAAATCAACTTACGCTTTGATATTCCTTTGTATTCAAACAGCTCCTTTCAAACATGTGACTTTGTTATGACAAGCAGACGGAAGACTCTACTGCGCATGTCAAGGCGGAGACTATAGAAATTCGTTTCGATAATTGACAGATGAACTTCATGAAGGAAGTTTAATTTTTACTCTAATTACTTAATTAAATCAATGAAACATTGGATCATTAGTTAAGTTTGCCCACAACTCTCATTTACCACTAAAAACGATTGTGATTTGGACAAAGCCTATAACTTTACTGAAGCTCGTGGCCCTTCCCGCTTTAAAGTATGTAACCTTACTACCACTATCAGACGCCCGGCGGGCGTTAAGCGGGCGCCGGGCGTTAAGCAGCTGTGCCCGGGCGTTTATTCAAGACGAAAGGCACTATGTAAATGACCAAAGACATGACTAACTTGACATTCTATTTAGAGTTCAACATCTTTATTGAGTTAGGTTATGTAAAGTCAAAACTATATTAACAAATTTAAAACATATATATATATATAAATTGTATGTTAAGGTAAGATTTAGTCACTGTCCTCATTTTCTTGAGTATCAGGGTATGTAATGATAAAAAGTTAAAGACATCACCACGTCCTCAGTTGTTGTTTAACAACACGAGCTTTCGGTGAATACATCAGGGTATGTGTTTGGTAAAAGATCGTTAAATAAGGCTTTCCTCATTTTTATAGCATTATACAGGGCCTCTCTCGGTGATAAATCAAAAGGGTCTTGAAGTGAATGTTTCGTGGCCATAATTTTTTTATGGATTGGATCTTTCTTCATAGACTCTAAAAGCAAACTCTCTTCGTTGTATAAAGACATCAGAGTATTTCTTATTTTTGTCCTCAAAGTTTCGTAGTCACCATTTTCTTCATCGATAAAGTCAGTTGTTTCATGGATGTGCTGTTCGATCGCCTTTGTTACAAGATTATCCCACATCGTTGAGGATGCCTTTCCGTTTTCCTGCGACTCTTCCTCAGCCGAGGAAAAGCTTTCACCTCGGGTTATCTCCCTTTGACCGTTTCTATACCCCTCAACACTATTTTGCAGATTTATACAGACTGTTATTTTTACAAAACCTATTCATACTGCCCTAAGGTGATGACAGAAAGTGACCTTAAGTAAGGGCCTCTCTCGGTGATAAATCAAAAGTGTCTTGAAGTGAATGTTTCGTGGCCATAATTTTTTTATGGATTGGATCTTTCTTCATAGACTCTAAAAGCAAACTCTCTTCGTTGTATAAAGACATCAGAGTATTTCTTATTTTTGGCCTCAAAGTTTCGTAGTCACCATTTTCTTCATCGATAAAGTCAGTTGTTTCATGGATGTGCTGTTCGATCGCCTTTGTTACAAGATTATCCCACATCGTTGAGGATGCCTTTCCGTTTTCCTGCGACTCTTCCTCAGCCGAGGAAAAGCTTTCACCTCGGGTTATCTCCCTTTGACCGTTTCTATACCCCTTAACACTATTTTGCAGATTTATACAGACTGTTATTTTTACAAAACCTATTCATACTGCCCTAAGGCGATGACCGAAAGTGACCTTAAGTGATGGCCGAAAGTGACCGTCGAAACTGCCCTAAAGTAACCGGTGAAACTGCCCTAAAGTGACCGATGAAACTGGACAGCAGTGACCACTGAAGTGTTTCCTCATGCCTCTGTTTTTTAACCCCCAAAGTTATATCTACTCTCCTCGTATGACGTCATATCTGCGTTTCAACTCTCATTTTATATTCTACTGTTAGTGCTTAGTAAACTTTTAAAATATAAAATTCCATTGTGCCTGTGAGATCGGACCTGGCCGAAAGGGTCCTTAAATAGGTTTTCAGAAATTCAAGAACAATCTTACTCTTACGCATTAACATAAATATGCATAGCTATAGAAACTTGACTTATTAACTTAAATAATTGAAAAACGTCGACACACATTGACACGGCTCGAATATAGACCAACTTTAACCGGATTTTAAACAGAAACTGGGACCAATAAAACTCCCAGTGAGGTGGGTAAACGTAAAACACGTAATAAAATGTATGACAATTTATGACGTTCTGCGTTTTTATAGTCTCTTCCACTGTCAACACGCTCAATTGTCGAATCGGATAAAGGTGATTTATTGAGAACCAACATGTCTATTAAGGATGAATGTTATAGCCATCAATGGCATCACATTTGGTTGTATGATCACAGTTCAATCTTGCAAGAAATATTAAATACCTGTAGTTTTGGTAACCAAGTCGTTCGTGAAGCTGTTTCGAAAACTGTGTCGTCTGCAAATGGTTTATGACTGTCTCTTAGAATCCCCAGAATGGACGTCAATAGTCATCGTAAAACCTCTCTTGTGACAATAATTGTGGGATCATGGTGCCTATAAATTATGATCTTAATGGGATCATAAACTGTACTTATAATTGAAGTGGTATTTTCACGCCAGGATATTTATGGAATTTGCAAACTTCGGAAAACTTCGAATTCAGTATGATTTAATTTTTTTGCAACATTCTGGTGAGCACAAAAGTAATCGGCTGCTACTCGGTTGCATGCATGTTCAATGTTTGTCGGGTTACTGTTCACATCCAGATAAAAGCACCTCTACCTGGTTATTTCATTAACGGCTGGGTTCCTACGACTATATTTCAACTGTATTCTCATAGGTAACTTTGGTATGGCCTAACATCACCAATATAGCCTCTATATAAGTATAATAATCTTGAGTGCGACGTAAAACATCAATCCACCTATCAATGAACATAGTGAGAGGTTCTCTGTACAATCACTGGGTCACAATAACAACAGCTAGTGAAAGCTTAGACGGATATTTGCTAACTAAGAAATCAATTTTAACGTCCGTCTGGTTTTTGCTTTCAGCATACACGCAAACCTCATTTCGAGTCACTTAGAGTTTACTAAGAGTCTACCACTTTTATTTGAACAATTCGGAGTTGAATCGATTTTTGGCCATAGAATAAAACGAGACAATGCATACAATAATTTAGCCTCTGACTAGGATTGAATACAATAACCATAATTCGAGAGACAAGAATGCCTAGGTACATGTTGAATATTGGGAATTTATCCTAGAAACTGAAACCCCCTTGATCATTATACAGTAAACAGCGGCTTACGTCAGTCCTTACTTCATCATTGGACAGAAAACAACAGATTGCATCAGCCACCCCTTGATCATTATACAGAACACAGCAGCTTACATCAGTCCTCTCTTGATCATTATACAGAAAACAACTCTTGACATCAGCCCTCTCTTGATCATTATACAAAAAATAACTCTTGACATCAGCCCTCCCTTGATCATTATACAGAAAGCAACTCTTGACATCAGCCCTCTCTTGATCATTATACAGAAAATAACTCTTGACATCAGCCCCCCTTGATCATTATTCAGAAAGCAACTCTTGACATCAGCCCTCCCTTGATCATTATACAGAAAACAACTCTTGACATCAGCCCCCCTTGATCATTATACAGAAAACAACAGCTTACATCAGCCCTCCCTTGATCATTATACACAAAACAACTGTGGTAATATCAACCAGCTTTTTTCACAAACACCGTATTTGAAGAGAAATGGAATTGTGAATCAGTCGGTAGGAGATAATTAAGAGAAGCTTAGAATTCGCTAACCAATGTTGTTTGTTAATAAGTGCCCGTTTTTGAGACTCGCATTACTGCACTTATTTTCCATCTTTCGAGAAATTAGTTTCTATAAAAACAACTTAGGCGAAACAGTAAGCGTACGAACGGATTTAATTTAGCCCACACCTTATCTCTTCACATCAACGTTAAATTAGACAACGTCATTATAAAACGTCATCTGTCACCGTATGTCGTGAGAACTCCCAGACAACTACCAAGCCCTTTTGGGTTCTTTTAAAACACATATTTTCTCACCAATAATGAAATATCATAGGTTTGGTTTGTTACAACAATGTATGGGGTTTAAAGGTCTAAATGATTTACCTCTTTTTAACACAATTAGAAACTGGTCTCCATGGTTATTTTAGACAAGAAGATTTTCCCTGTGCCCGTGTGTTTTAGTGATCATAAATATTTTCTCACCAATGCTTATTTGGCTCGCATCTTCTGACTTGGTTCTACTTAAATCGACATAGTTGGCACGGTTTCAGGAAAGCAAAACAAAACTGATTGAAAAGTTATTAAAAAGCATCTCTGGAAATAATGTCTTAGTTAATACTACATGGAATACATTACTCAAAATGCTGTCTAAAGCGGACGTTCTATTGCTCCCAAAACTGACAGCTGTCTATCGAATACAAACATTTACATTTTTACCTACTTCAAATGGTACAAATAAGTATCGGAGATATATTACTGATATTAAAACGCTTTAGGCATGCATATCTATTCGATTGTTTACGGTAAATAGTGTTAAACCATGTGCTAAAAGATCGATCGTAAAACTGATCGTACATTTTGTCCAAAGTCACATGACATTAACTGATTGTCGTGATTATTACGAGCACTGTTTCAATCATATGTAGTATCTACCCTTGTATAACTAGTTCCAAATCATCTTTAGAGGAAACCATTTATCTGCATAAGCTATTGTTGTCATGTTGTCAGTCCGTTGTGTTTCTCTGCATGAGCTCAGTAATTTGAACAGCGTGTGTCTGTGTGAGTGACTTTAGGTTTAGTTTTCTTTATCATCAAAACAAAACTTTTAACTGACAGGAAATTACATTTTCATCCGGTGAAATCGTAATTTCAATAAACCCAGAAAATCGGTTCACATAATCTTAGATTGGTGGATAAAATATGAAAACATTGTGCTTTGGTGTGCTGTAAATTAATAGGCAGAAACAGGTTAACATTGATCTCCCATTACAGTCTACGGGTAAATTGATTCCGAACGGATATTGTAATCCCTGGTTGATGTCTACTAAAAGAGTACTTTGAAAACTATTTTTAGCTAGCTCAATACAATCTGAATGGAGGGATATACACAAACCCCAGCCCTACAACCAATACTGATTTTGAAAATTTAGTATTATTCATAAATGACCGGTTTAAAGAAAACGATATGTCAATACATACTTGTCAAAAACATAACATAGTATAGGTATAGGTAGCCCATTTTTTCCGAGTAACTGTCACTTTAGTGTCTTATACTAACTGAATGATGTACATCTGTCGTTACTTAATCTTCTATATAACTCTTTGCTATCCAAAGAATCATTATTTACCTGTCGTAGAATATTACTGTATCACTAATGAAGACTGGAAACTGTGGAGTGTCGCCTGTTTCTACATATCGATTTGTCGTTATCCGTCCCAAACCGAGACACTTATTAATCTCCATAAGGATAATCACTGAGTCAGATGTCCCTGTGATATATAATTGATACCCATTTCCGAATGGGGAAATTGATAATATACATGAAATGGCAACATTTTCCTTGTTATAAAAACCTTTGTGAGTTGCATTTGTACAATCGGTTGAAGGTAGGTAATACCTTGTATCCAAAGTCAAAAGAATTTTGTTTTCCAATTTTGCTAAGATAAGCTCAGTTGTTTGAACAGTGTGCGTCTCTTTGTGTGACTTTAAGTTTTGTTTTCTTAAAAAAAAACGTCATTTAAATTTTGATCTAATAAATATTTACACTTTTAGGAAATGACATAGATTAAATATCTATAAATACCGATATAAAACTTTGAATTGACAGGAAATTGCACTTTCATCTGGCAAAGTCGTAATTCCAATAAACCAAGAGAATCTGCTCAAATAATCTTAAATTGACAAATTGGTGGATAAAATATGAAAACATTGTGCTTTGGTGTGCTGTAGTTTAAAACACAGTAACAGGTTAACATCGATCTCCCATTACAGTCTACGGGTAAATTGATTCAGAACGGATATTGTAATCCCCGTTTCATGTCTACTAAAAGAGTACTTTGAAAACTATTTTTAGCTAGCACAATACAATCTGAAACTTTACAGTTTAGTATAGTTAAAAGATGGCCGGTTTAACGAAAAACCCATTTAAAAATGAAGTCCCATGCTGGACCAATATATGAAGTTTGGTCAGGATCCATTCGGAAATGAAGTTGCAAGAGTGCTGACAAAGATTTTCTATACAAAGTAACGGTGACCTTGACCTTGGCCTTGGCACGCTGAAACACGAACTTATTCGAGGTATTCCCGTGCTGAACCCATATAGGAATTTGGGTCAGAATCCGCTAAAAAAATGAAGTCGCTAGAGCGCTGACAAAAAGGTAAACATACGTAAGTACGTACGTACTTACGTACGAACGAAACGCCATATCCTCTCCCGGCTTTCGTCGCGAGGGGATAATAATACATGTATGTGACTATGGGTAGCCCATTTTACCGAGTTTTTTTTATTTTTGGTACAGGTCAAATATCTAACTTGCGTAATCCGAGAGTCTACAAAGACATACACGTGCATGCCATAAACTGCTCTGCTTGGATTATTATTTTGACAATCCGAAATTATTGAACTATGTATATTTGTATTGCAATGATATTGTGACGTCAAACGTAAAATGTATTTCATTCACTTAGCTTGTCTATCCGTTAAGTTTTAAGTTTCTCTATGCTACCTCGTATATGATACACGCTGGCATACTTGTTTTCGTTGTTTACGACACAATGTATGTATCCAAAGAACTATATACACCAAACCTACATACGATTTAAACTGTATGATATTTATAGAATGCAAAAATGGACTAGTTTTTTTACTATACTTGATGTTAACACATCACGTGTCACTCTTAAAACATATAGCTTCTATTGGGGTTATTAGGACAAGTGAGATGGTGCATCTAATTTTAAACAAATATCAGCTGACAGTCTTTCTATAGTGTGATACAAGTTTGTAAATGATCACTCTCAACGAGAGAGGCGGAGAAATGCGTACCGAATATGAGTATATTGTTGTTGGTTGTGGAGGCATTGGCAGTGCAGCTGTTTACTGGTTGTCTAAACGGGCGGGCAGTTGTGAGTCCTTCTTTTTAATAGAGACCTAATACTAACTTTAAGTGACATGAGCTGCCAAAATGTTGATATTTTGACGTTGAAACAGAATGTCGAAATTATCGGCTATTTTTCTCAAGACGTTTACTTCAGAAGCTTTTTATGCTTCTAGTCTCGACAACGTACGATAAAGTATTGTTTTGAACTAATTCTGGCTTAGAATGAATGAATGGTCGTCCCGGTTATTTAGATTTTGTTTACTTTTCGAACACTATTCCGGTTCGTATAGGCCACATACTGTATGGATTTTCCTCATTCCAACACCAATCAGTTAGTTGTTCGATTGCCTTCAAAGCCCCCTACTGTCGTGACGATCAGAAATTATGAAAAAAGTGTGAATTTTGGCAGCTCATGTCACTTTAAGTATTACTCAAAAGTGATTATTTATCAATAAACAAACATATGACGCGTAGGTTATTCAAATTACATGTGATAATGAAAACGGAATATTTGACAGTATTTATAAACAAAGCAGAGCAACCTTTCGCCCCTATCATATATTAAACTCGACCAATGTGGTTCGAAGACACTTTTCCAAAATTACAAGAAAATAAACACAGTTATTGTCGGTCAGCCCTAAGTAGTTGAGAATAAACGAATCGTACCTGAAGAGTGGGACTCCGTGAATTTGTTTCTCAGTTCGAATTTCTCATTATAAAATCAATTTTTGTTCACTACAGAAACTTGTCTAATACTTAGTATTTAAGATCGTGATGTGTGGTTATATATGTACGGTCTGAGCAGAACTTGACGAGCTGGTCAACTGCAGTCAAAATCTCAACGCTGTATGTGGTTTTTAAAACTATTTTTGATTTATACATACTAAGAAACATACTGTCAATTTGTGACCTTGCAATTAAGGCTTTATTTGTTATTCAAAAATTAAAAGACTAAATTAAGAACACAGTATAAGAACACCATATAGCCTACGACGGAACAGGACGTTTATTAACCTTTGTGCCTATTCTACCTGACAAACATATTTACATTTGTTTAAAACAGGCGTACTCGGACTTGAACAGTTCAAACTAGGTCATCAGAATGGTGGGTCCCAAGATCATTCCCGTATTATGTGAGTTATTCATCATTTAAAACAGCTAAATATATAAAAAGTAAAACGATACTTTAATACACGTGGTTATATTTTATATTAGTCAAGATCAGGCTTTTAACTGGCATACTTTGTAACTCGTCTTTTTTCATCCATAGACGGTCCGTGTACATCGATGATAAATACACGAGATTATGTAAGGCAATGTACGAGGCGTAAGTATTTCAAGGTGTTCTCACTACATTACAGGTGATATTAAAAATTAATATGACTTTGTATTTAAATATAACTGCGAGCGTTGGACCCGATTATCACTATATTTATTATATTGTATAGTTTTTTAAATAGTTTTTCTTAGAAGTATTCGATATTTTAACTTTGTATAATAATGTAAGTGAATGTGCTAAAGAAGAGTTTATTAGCAGAACCGGTATAAGCATCATGCTTTCTCAACACATCAAAGCTGAGAAGCTCCAAACAAATATAAAACTTTCTTTATGTTGGGGTTTTCTTGCTGTATTCAAATTCCCAAGCCTTTTCTAACTGCATTGAAGAATTACATTCCACATAATAGACCAATTTCTCTTTATATTATCTTACGGCTTGTACTTGTAGATGGGAAGCAGTTGAGATGGAATCAGGGGTCCAGCTGAAGTTTGAAACAGGCGGTATTCTTTGGACTTCAGAAAACAGGAGAGATCTACTGGAGAGATATATTGATGCCATGCGGCAATACAAACTTCCGTAAGACCATTTATTCCCAGTTAGGTTAAAAAAATAGTTCACCCCTCCCCCCCCCCCCCCCGACATGACCCAGACTTTATTTATACTGTTTATATTGCCACAGATACGAACTTTTACAAGGCAGAGAAATCAATGAGAAATTTCCTCAATTCGAGCCTGCACCGGGTGATATCGCCGTGTATGACCCTAGAGCTGGACTGGTAGACGCTGCCATGTCTAATGCCATTCACATTCAACTTGCACAAGGACGAGGAGCAACGGTAATCGACGAATGTCCGGTGTTATACGTCCATAGGGATAGCGACGGATATATAACGGTAAACATGTCAAAATTTCACAATAAGTCCCTACAATGACACTTTTTAAGTTTGTCTCATCTGTTTGGGTAAAGTTAAATTTCATCATCCGGTGTGTACATGTCCAAAGAAATTAAAAGAAGGGCGGTTTGATCATGATGCATCAATTTATTTTACTGCACACATTAGGATGATTGTAAAAAAGTGCCAATGTGTGACATACAGGTTGAAAGTGCTAAAGGAACCTTTAGATGTAGACGATTGGTGGTTACTTCAGGAGCTTGGACAAACGAGGTTATCAGAGGCACTGGAGTTCAGTTTCCATTAACCGTCACCCAGGAACAAGTTTCCTACTTCGCAACCCCAAACCCTAAAAGTTTCACCAAAGAAAGGTAAGGTGCTAATATTACATTTACAAGTATAAAAATACAAAGAAAGACAGTGGCCGCATTTGACTCATAAACAAAACGTTTTACTTTCGAGTTGTCATCGAAATTGAATCAATGCCACATGCGTTGTATCACCAGTAAAACAATAACATTTCATGCCATTTGATGTAAATGAATCATGCTTTTTCCTTTTTTTTTGAGTTGCATTGGTATTTTATGCTTGATTAGTAATCTTATCCCTTTGTAGTCTTTCTTTAAAAATACTAAATGAAAAAAATGTTTTCTGGCCTTGCCCTAAATGAATAGCTTGGTCTCGGTGTTTCTAGGTGCCCGGTCTGGATGTATAAAAGTGATTCGCATTATCATTTTTATGGTTTACCTCTTCACGGAAACTCTGGCACAAAGATAGCCACAGATGCTGCTGGTCCATCGGTGACGGCCCGCAGTAGAACCTTTACACCAGATCCTGACAGAGAGAAAGCCTGCCGGGAATTTTTCGCTACATACATACCCAAGGTATGTTTTGAATCTGCATCATATAAACATACGCGAAACCCCACGTATTCCTGCCTCAAATGATCCAAAATCCAGGTTTACAATATAAACGGCCTTTTTCTTAATGATGAAATCTCATTTACTATCTGTAGGCATTGGGCCCATTGATGTACTCCAAGACGTGTCTTTACACAATGCCACCAGACAGACATTTTATAGTGGATACTTTAAGTGAAAGGGGTTGGCCAGAAGTTGTAGTCTGCGTTGGAGCAGGGCATGCATTTAAGTAAGTTAATGACTCAAATGAAAAACTTGCATCTCAATAAAAAAAATCATGAGTGCACTCGACAGGATTACCGTATATAGTCCATTTGGAAATACAAAATTGGTTTACCTTAAAGAAGATGGAAAAGCACAAACTATAAAAAATGCAGTGCATGTGAGGTGAATTTGCCTTCTCAACGGTGCCAAAATCATATATCTACGAATTTTCCTCGCTAAACTGTACTAAAACAAAGTTGAGAAGCGTTAACGAAGAATCTTAACAGCAAAGCTTATCACTGTGTCCCGTTCGACCAATCAGCATACGCATACACACTAACTCTGAAAGTCTGCCATTTAAACCTAGGTTAATATCTAGACCCTGAAGACTTAAGACCAACACTCGTAATTACTCTGAAATATATACTTGCTTTGTAAATCAACCTTTTATGGGAAAACTCGGCAGATTGTATTTGGTGTACATGACTTGTTAGGCTCTTCGTAGAAATTTCAGAAAAAAAGTAGTCTTTTGACTGATATCTAGTCATACAAAAGACGATAAGATAAGCTCACCTGGGCCCTGTTTTACAAAGCTGGCGTAAGTTTGCGCATAGGCCTACAACATGGACTGGTTGCGTCTAGGGTGTAAGTTACTATAGTTTTAACACTGATTTACGTCAGACGTAACTTACGCCACCTTTGTAAAACAGGGCCCAGGGAAGCATTTCACCAATACTTATACTGTAAACGGCGTGCTCCACAGACGATCGAATGAGGTCTGACAGGTTCATTTTCAGTTTATTTTCACACCATAAACCACTTGCAAGATTACCACATATGAATATTATGCTCTAAGTGAACTTGTGTGATACAATTGCAGATTACAGGCATTTTAAAGGGCACCCTCGCCACCATAACCTTGCTGGCGTGTTAAGAAAGCCAATTTACTAGTAACTGATCACTAGTAACTCTCACTCCCTGACAGACCGTTTGATGCCTAAATTGATACCATTTTTGAATTGCTTTGTTTACTTCTAGTTTCAGCCAGGCTGGAGTTTCTAACAGAGGCTCGAGAGTGGACCGTTGAACTCTTACGGCCTGGCCGGTCATTTAGTCGTTTTCTGATTTGTTATGTTTTTTGTCCGGACTCTATTATGTAGGTTTGGAAAACATACAGACAGTTCTCTACTGTTTTTTGTATGTCAACATTTTAGCCTCAAATCTGACTTTAAATATCGCTTATCATTGAGAAAAGATAAGCTACTATATTCACAGAAAGTAGGGAATTTGTACTATTAACTTCGTTTGAATCTCATTTCAGGTTTGCAAGTCTCCTGGGGAAAATCTTAAGTGAATTAGCCGTAGACGGTCAATCCCGTCTAGATATCAACGAATTCAGATCAAATCGTCTAGTTCTTCTCAACCCAAATTCAACGCGTGTTGATTTTCATTTTGGAATAGGTGGAGGACGCGGAGAGCCTCCAAATGCAAAATTGTAGGATTTTCGTTTCGTTTTCTTAGTGACATTGTGTCCAGCTGGCTCAGAGTTTGTTAATGTTTTGCTGTATATTCTAGTCTTTGTTTTGAATGTCCTGGTCTCTGCCATGCTATTGGGATTATATTTTGTCGTTACTTTTATGTTTAATGATCATGTTTCAAGTACATTGCAATTGATGATAATTCAAAGTAAATTATCAAATGTGAGTGAATTGGATACAGCAAGTAAATTATTAATATCAGCAATGTTTTACAACCTTGGGGTCTCGGTGGCTCACGTTTAGAATAATAGTCTTTGAATCGCACACAGGCTTTACATGGATAAAAATCTGGACAAACAACTAAGGGTAACTAGTTATATTACTGAATAGCTGCCGAGATTGTTCTCGTCAAAGTCAGGATTAGTTTCAAGAGAACAATATTACTTCGTGCGAACAGCTTGTTTGCCGTTGTGATTCAGAGCACAATATGGGATCATTTTAACATCCGATCTAAAATCACCAACAAAACCATGTTGCATACGGTTTAAAAGGTAGGTTCCGAGGTGGAGTTTAAACTCGAACATCCTATGACTAATAGCAGAAGCCCATGAATGGGGAAGAATGAAACGTCCAAGTATGAAATATGAAACACCATATCCAGGGTACTGGCCAACGTTTGAATGCTTATACTACATTACTGAAATTTTGAAAGTGTCAACTGTTGCGCAAATTCAAATCAGAAAATAAATTCACTCTCCGCTTAGTTGACTATAATTGACACTTTCATTAACCGAAGCTCGGAGAATGCATCTGTAGTATAAAAACTTTACCAGTCACGCAACTGTGATATCTCCGTTTCTACTCAAATCGTCCCAAACAAGGCTCCCTCTCTCACTTTCAACGATGTGAGGTTATTCGAAAACGTTTGCTCTATCGAGTAGGGGGCCTACTGTTGACGCATCTAAGACGTTCGCCATTTTTCTTTTATACATCCCATAATAGTTCATACGAGAAAGAGAAGAAAAGCCACGGTTTCTAACCGAGAGAGGGCGTTATTGTCAAAAGCCGTCAGTGCGCTGACCCAATCGTATTCTCGCGAGATCTCCTTTACACGTGGCTAAGATAGACCTCGTACGACTTTACCGGACATGGCGCAGGGATTTTCGCGTGGGATCTAGGGTAACATTTTTAAAAGCTATCAGATAAATATAAAAATCCTGACATCACGCTGTACGTGAATTTCATATTTTGAATTGAAGAAAACGTTAAACTAGTAATGAAAACATTTCACGAAATAGTCCATTTTGACGAAAAATGGCGACGTTCTCTGTCGATCCGATTCAACTGGCCACTGTGTTCCACGGGGCGTTTCCAATAGCTGCTGGTGTTTAGGTGTACGATGTAACTAACAATAGCTCTAGCTAAGTGTAAGAGAATAATAGAAAAGCACGTAGATGCGAGCAAATGCCATGTAAAATTCCACGGTGTTGTTGTTTTGAAAGTCACATGGTCAATTGATCTCCTATGTGAACTCTCCAACCCCATTCCAATGGATATTTCCGAGAAAAATGTCGTCCAATGGCGTTAGAGGTTGAATCTGGCCTTTAGGACTAGGGTAACTTCTAATTTTAGATTGTGCGCTGACCATGGGGTAATTTGACGTTTCACTCCATTCATAGACATCCGGTGACAGCAGGTACTTGGTGCAATATAAGAGGCACACGTGTGCGGCTATTTAATATTTTACCAGACATTTTGTACATCCCCCTTATAGTTTGTTTTGTTGTTACAAAGTTCGGTAAACATATGTTGGGTTCCATTTAATTACTTATTATAACGATAGCTGTTATATGGATTTGTTCATAAGAATTTACAACGAGAATATCGCACCCAGTACGTGTTCTGAATGTTTGGAAAACTAAACCCATTTCAACTGTAAAGCTCGATTGTAACTCGAGAATGATAATAAAACTTTATCTAGGGTTGTAACCCTATTTCACACAAGCTGGCATTACGCGTTCTTTGTACGCTCTTAACAGGTTGAACACTAAACAGTTTTCAAATCAATAGTTTTCCGTTCAATAGTAGTTTCTTTTTCCTGTATAACTCCAGGGCAGACATATGGAAATGTTAACTGGACAATTATGCTGCATCTCTGTAAAACGATCATTTCATTTCACACCCTACGAAAATGAACCTATATAAACTCAACATGAATGGTAAACACTGGATAGGAAAATAGATGACGCGAGTTTCTATACACACACAGTGCTTAACAGCGAGTTTCAAGGGTTAACACTTTTATATAAACCGATTATAAACTGCTCAGTAATATGCGTGGAGTCATGCCAAAGTTAATGGGTTATATACGATATGTATGGACTACTTGAAAGAATGTTTGCGGTCAAATGTATGTAAGCTATATTTAAGTACTTTAAGCTTACGAGCAATGGTCGATCTATCATATGTTATGCACCTGTGTTGTAGGTTTGCTTAGAAACTAATACATTATCAATTTAAACAACAATTTTAATGTAAGCTGTAAACATGTACAGCTGAGGTGAATTGTTCGTATATGACCAGTACTGAATCGGAAGGACTTCAGGTTCTAATTTCAGTGAAATTCTGTATACATGTAGTAACTCAGTCAACGTGCTACGTGTCGTGTAAATTTATTTATTAATTCTCTGATTCGTGTCTCAATCAAATGAATTACATCACAGACAGTTGTCGTTTTTTTAGGAGTTATCTTCCCAGCCTTAACATGGACATATACGTATGGAACATGGCATCAGTATTGTAGCAGTTCTTTATTATATTTAATCTGCTTTGGTAAGTGGTTTGACTCCATTCAGTATTTCGTGTGACTCTTTATTAAAAGCTGAGTTAATTTGACGTTAGGCTGGTATGGTTTGACTGTAAATATGTTAATCAATATTATCAACACAAACACGATGTTGTTAAGTGGTTATTAAAGGAGGACAAACCCCCAATATACGTTTAGGTTCAGTAGTAGTGGACTAAGTCTACCTTCCCAACGGCACCAAACAAATTTGTCATGCCACATGGTGACGTTTATAAAATACCATATTATGCCCTTACGCACAAAGGAAATTTGTCAAATCTCCCATTTAAGCCCATGCCATTTTACTGTATCCAAAGTCCTTCTATCTATAGACAATTATTTTCCGTTTTATGAAACTTACTTTGAATTGTACGTCTAGCTTTGATGGAAATGTGGTTATGGACAGTTTTTTTTATATTTGTGAAAATACAGAAATTCGTCTTCTTATTTGATATAAACATTTGTTCATATGCAGCAATGTAACATTTTGATGTTTATGTAAATGTTGAATTTTTGGGGGAGAGAGATATTTGACGGTAACAACAGAAACACAAAGTCTTATTTAATGTACTAGTCACCTGGTAATAAACCTCTCGCACTTTATAGTCAGTGTTAAGAGAACCTTTACTCCTTTTGTTCACACCAAGGCAGTTAATCGAAAAAAACAGCCTCATTCAAAGATAACCTGTAAAGTAATCATCATTGATTTATGCAGCTTGAAACGCGTCTAATCCACTCGTACATAACCCGTCTGCTTATAGGCTAGTCTCTGGAAACAGTCGATAAGGTTTGTATAAAGCCATTCAATACTGCCTGCTCTCTTCAGTAGTCCAAGACAGTCGATCGACGAGGATGTGGACATACCTTTGATGATACCATACCTGAGGTGCTGCCTACACACACAGCCAGTGTCTTCGATGTAACATTTTGACAGCTTACACTTGAATGTACCCAGGTTGTGAATCACATTCAAGCTGACGTTAAAAAATGTTTTCTCGGCAATGAGTTATGAATTCCTCTGGAACAGTTCGCTGTGATATACCTTTCACCGATCTTGATGTTACAAACACTATTCTACTTCAGTTCATTGGCCTAACAGGGATAGTTACCGCTTTTTTCATCTGTTTAAAAGTGACCGTGGATACTGTTAGACGAAGATGTGCTCGTCTTACTGTTCTTGTGGTTGGTGCCGGGCCGATCGGTTTAACATCCGCTCTCATTGCAGGGAGAAATGACAAGGTGTGTAAACTGATTCTATATGAGGAGTGTTCACGATATGATTTGGTTAACCGCAAAAACCAAGTTGCCTTTGACCCAAGTAGTGTTTCCTTCTTAACGAGATATGGAGTAGACTTTGATAACTTAGAAGGATGTCGCCACAATGGTCGATTCTTTACAAGAGTTGGTGTTTATTTGGAATATTTACTTAGTGTTTTGGATCAACTGGAACTACCGGTGGAAATCAATCTGAAGCAAAAGGTAGGCATGGTTCATATGGTTTTGGTTTAATATTTTATCAATAGCTGAGTAATGTCTGTCTGATAGGGATACCAATGGTAGGCATAACAAAGACAACGCTGTGTTAAAACTTGCCGCATCCGCACGAGTAAGCTATCTGCTATATTTATTTCAATCCATCAGTAACTGATATGTTTGCAACACCTTTTACAATGATGACGTACATCATTCATACGAATGAACGCGCAAGTAAGCTAAAATAACCATCCCACAAACCAACATTTTACAAAGTACTTTTTGGTTTTCTTTTCAGTTTACAAACATATCTATGAAAAACCCTGAGCTATCGAACGGAAGACTCTTGGCAATCGCCTGTGATGGAAGTAATGGTGTAGCGGCAAACATACTGGGTTTAAGTGATTCCGTTAAGCAGCATACCTGTAAAACTTACGGCGCTGTTGCGGCTTTAGAGAGAAAGGACCAACCTATGATACCATTACCAGATACTAAAATCCACGATATAAATTTTGACATGACTGCTTATGGTATGGACACAATTGAACAAAATGGACACCAGGGATTTCATTTTAAACTGTTTGGAAGTCCTCGATGGCGATACATGTCATTATGTATTCCCAAATGTGATACAAAACTAGTCAAAGCTTTACGTGTGATATTAGATAGATCGGTAAGTAAAATTACATTTTTGGAAGATTTAGCCAATGTATGATTGGCTCCTGTCACTTTTAGGGGGGTTTCTTTTAGCAAAGAACGCTTGATTATTGTTTCATGGAGTCATGAAAGCATTTTTCATTTTGCCGTTTGTTACAACTTTTCAAACTTCGTTGAGCGCCTCGGTGGTCCAGTGGGTTAGAGTGATCGTCCCCAGTCCCACACCTACCTTCCAGCGATGCGACGCGGTTCGAATCACACTCAGACCAAATAAAACGTGGAGTTTTCACTCGGTCGCCGTGTGGGAATAATCTTGAGTGCGGCGTACAACATTAATCAATCAATCAAACTTCATTGAAAACCTTAAGGGTCTAAAGGAAAATTTTCCAGTGTGTGTTAAGTGGGTTAAGTTCACTTATAAGGCGGCGAAAATAAGTTTCCTCAATGCCACCCATTTACATCAGAATAAAAAACGGAAATAAAATTAGAAAACATGTTAAAAAGAGACTAAATTATTTTATGCGAGGTTAACATGTAACTTTAAAATCATCTCCAAAATAGCTTCTGTAAGAACCATATATGGAAATATGTATTACAAAAAAAACTCATATTTTCTGGTAACGGCCAATCTATTTTTAAAATGTGATAATTGTACCGCTTTTAACCTTGGTGAAAACTTCCGTTTAAGGATTGTGCCTTGGACATGCGATTTCTCGCAGAGTCAAAATTCACGCACCGCTCGCGCATGTAAGATTAAAGCTCCCTTCTAAATTGAAAACAAATGTAAAGGGAAATCATTATAAAGTAGAGGAAGCTTGGGATATTAAAATCAATATTCAGAAATACATTGGTTTTGAATAGAATGAAATATTCAGTACTGTACTTTTCTTACTACTTTTCAGATGATGCGGAATATATTTTTAAAATGTTTCAATACGTACAAGTCTACAGAAGAATCAAACATCTCCGACTCGGTTGCCTTAAAATGTATGAAGTTTAGTTCCCGTTTATTTGAAATCAAACTGTCTGAGAGAGAAGAAACTGCGACTTACTACGAAGACTTTGATATGTTTGTTATATCAGAAGGAGATTCAGCCAGAAGTTTGAACTTTCATACAGGTGGGAATTTATTTAAATCTCACTTTCATCATGTAGTATTTTAGACCTTATTCCAAGACTTTTAAAACAGTTGTAGAGCTGTTGTAGTTGTGACCGTAATAGAGAATCTATGTTTCCAATTATAGCGACTAAGGTGACCATGTCGACAATGTTATAGTTACACACCGACAAACACCTTCCGTCTCTGGTAAAAACTTATGGTAATTATAGATGCAGTTGGAAATACGCCATAAGCGCATAATAAATATCACTGTGACTTACCAATTGATCAATCAACTATTTTATAACTAAGAAATGTTTGAAACTCTCTTTATATTATAACTGTTGTTACAATTTTGCAGCGTTAAAACAATAAACTTTTGCATATTTATGACTTTGATTGACATCTCGAGATGTTCAGCTAATCATTGCGGTTTTATCTTACGCAGGTATAGATGTTAACATCGGACTGAAAGGCCTGAAATCACTACAAGAGTTTATCAATAGAATCGCTTGGGCAGACAATGAACATACCATTTTAGAAGCTTTACAGTTCAAGGCAAATCATTCCAAGCAAATAACTAAGCAATTCCTAATGACTGGATTAAAGGACCACATGTTCACGTGAAGAGCAATTGTTGGACACAAGTATGATATACGGTTCGGACCTTTTAGATACTGAAGTAGACAATGGTGTATCGTACAAGTGTAACCGCGATTGTGTTGGCACAGACGTTACCAAGTCACAATGGAACAACACTAACATTTCCTACATCACTGTTGAACAGCTTTTTCTACAATTCTTCGTGTACATGTATATTTATATAAAGATAAGGAAATCTAAAAATGTTCATTTAGAAAAATGTCAAACGTTTAGCCAGTTAGGCGTCATTTTGAAGTTGAGATTGTTTGCTTGTTGTGACCGTTGATACACTTCCCTGCAGAACATGTACAGAACAACTGGAGAAAAGATTACAAATAATTTGTGATTTTTATTTGAAAATTTCTCTGGGAACGTTTACAGCTTCTTAAGCTATGCGTGAGTGTATACTCATCATTTTGTTTTCTGACTGTCAGTAAGAAAACAATAGCATAGTCACCTGGAATCCTCATATATTAGCCTTTAAAACATAAAAAAATGCGTTCTCCATGAGATACCGTATACGATTCTAAGTGTTTGTGACATCACCATGCTTCTATACAAAGGTTCTGTCAAGTAAATTAACATTCTGGATTGGAAAATTGAATTACCAGAGAGCTTACTGGACAGGTCATTCGTTTCGGAAGTCGACTGCACTTTTCAACCTTATCTTATGTGAGGAATACTCCTTATAAACGTCACTGTTTGATTACATATGTTTTAGGTGTATAAGTTTTGTTGCCAAATAAAACCTGGAGTAAATGTTTAGCATCATTGATTGGTTCATGTTTTAGGTTTTATGTAGAAGAGTTGCCAGGTACTCGTCGATCAGGAATTTCCTCCCGTACTAAACCTCATGTAAATGAGTTGATATTGGGTGTGACATAAAACATAAATCAATCACTCAACCAATCGGTCAATGTAATTTTGATACGTTTGTTAAATCGATGTTTGCTGCTTTAAATAGACCTTAACTCCCTGAATATCTGTACACATAAAAAAAGATCCAGATTCCAGAATCTTGAATAGGAAATGCAAATATTTTTCTATTAATACAAATAACTATCATACGTGTTTTTATTGAAGACAGCTTATAGCCATGTTACTGTGACCTTGACCTATGTTGGATATTTCTTGGATACGCACGTTCGACATTTGTTTCATTTGGCTTGTAGATCAACGTCATTCCATCTCACGTCATCCTATTTAGTTTGTCATCAAATGCTCCTGTCTTTGAATGATGTTGTGATTCTGCCACTCACATCCATGGGATGTTTAAGCATGCACCTTTTTACTGTGAATTACATCTTTGTGAACGAACCTGTTTACACAGACTTGTATATGTGCATAAGGCCATTGTTGATGTTTATCTAGAATGAATTAAAAAGATGTGATTATCATAGTAAACAATATACTCACAATGTGTGTTTTAGTGATCATAAATATACTCACAATCAATTAACCTTTGAGTGAATATAAAACAAAGTCAATACGTTGACATGTTAACTCTCCACTGAAAGAACACTTTGCTGAACAAACTAAGAATACCCAGTTGGCAAAAAGTAATGACAACTATTAAAATCGAAGACATTTTTGCGTCATTTAGTTTAGAAAAAAACGTTTTTGTTTGCACGGTTTCCAGCGCCAGTTTCTGTCAGTCAGTAGGGTCTGCAACACAGCTTAATACACTGTCTGTCAAGACTGAAGCAACACTGTGCAAAAGTTGTTAAGAACACACATACATCAGCGTCGTTTCTAACTTAATATGCATGTACAATTTGATTGGTTCCACGGCTTTGTGGCGGAAATTTGAACAATCTCAATTCGCGCTATAAACATCTCGGTAATGAACAAAACAAAGATGAACGACATGTTGGTTGTATGCGAAAATCCCTACTTGAGAAAACAATTTCTGGACTTTTGAAAGACCGAGACGCCTATGTTGTTTTCTTTTTACCTCACCCAAATGAAGACAGTTATTGCAATGTTTACCCTTCAAGGATGCACATACTCTGTCATGTGTACAATAGTACTATGTTTATGTTGAGCAAGTATGGGTGCAATAAATCCAAACAACAATAAATAATAACAGAGTATGAGTTGTTTTATTACACAATACATTCAATGTATAGGATTCACATGTACGTCTATCTAAAGCTGACCAACGGACACAAAGTGCACCCAGTAATTTCAAGAAAACGGTTCATTGGTCAACCGTACACGTGATATTATCTTCCGTTATATCAACGAGAGAGAAAGCAATGGTGTGCATATTTCATTGGTCAACCGTACACGTGATATTATCTTCCGTTATATCAACAAAAGAGAAAGCAATGGTGTGTAGTCTTCATTTAATAACTACAAATAGGGTTGGTTTCATTTAGAATAATGATAAGTATCGGGTCAAAGCATTTTAAACACAGTCACCAGGGACCATGTGTCACGTTAAGATAAACTGGTCCATTGTGACCAGAGCTTGAACTCATCTTTGGCTCTTACATGTACGTACTAATATTATTTTTTTCAACATTAATCTTTTAGTTTTGCAAGGCACTTTAAATGCACAACCTCTCTCGACACCCGGGATTTCATTCTAAAATAAGGATCGATCCTGCTGCCATATCTCGTAGGATGGCACGAGATCTCGATTGTCGGGATTTATGACAAATTTGGGCAACTCATGCTTTGATTCAATCTAAACGAACGGAACTGTCATCAATCCCGATTGTTCAATAACCTAAATTAGAACATTCACAACCAGCCGCACACGTCAACTGGGGAGTTAATAGGTTGTGCGTGTATCTTAAAGGAAGTCGGAAGACAGAGTTTGAAATTGATTGGTGTTTACTTTAGGTCCCCGGAATATCGTCTAGTGTTTGACTTTGAGTCTCCGTCATTACCCTGTCGTTGATCTGTTGGGAAAGACATCTTTATTAACTTGGACTATAAATAACACGAACTGTTGTTGTTCATGCGGTCAACAGTAATACTAGTCAGCACAGTTTAAATATCCTCGACATGTTTGACGATATTTGACAGTATCGAATTTAGACTGACTGATTGGATGTTTGGTGTTTTACGTCGCGCTTAAGATTATTTCACTTATATGGCGGCGTTGTCAGTTTTATTGTGGGAGGAAACCGGGCTCTATGCCGGGAGGAAACCCACGATCTTCCGGTGGTAACTGGCAACCATCCCACATAGTCGAATTTAGAAAACAAGCAGACATTGACCTTAATCAATCTCAAACGGTTATCATTTTTTCCCAATAAATAGTATGTTATCTCATATTTTCATTCTTTGCGTATCTTGAGCAGTATATATAGTCATCCATGTTTTCTTTTTGTCATGTTATTGAAGAAAATATTGCTGAATAAATGTTGAGAACGATGTCGTTGATTAGTATATTACAGTTATCTGTTTTGTGTCAAAATAAAGAAGTAACTCGTGAAATACCACAAAGATGAAATATTAATTCTGGTCAAAATTGAAAGGAAAACAGACAAATGAAAGTTTTGAAAATAGCTGTTGAATTCTAGTGAATAAGTAAAAATTTTTATGTATAGTTATTTTGTAGACCGGGGAAGTCTTGAAACAATAATTTACAAAAATAGAATGAAGCTCATTTAAAAATCTACGGTTTGTAACAGAAACACTTACTTAAAACTCACCAATTTAACAAAATCTATTTTTATGCATTAGGCGTAAAGTACCAGAAAACGTCTCGTTAGACAGCCAAACGTGTGGAATCACTTCATTCTATTTATAAAAGTATCAGTCGATACCTGACAAGGAACATCGGTCGATACCACAGAGTAGCAGCCCTGTTTAATACACACGTGTTTTTGGTTAATTAGGTAGAACAACCGACGAGTGATGAGCGATCATCAGAGGACATGTTACATGTGTATCCAGTGCCCGCTTTATCATTATAAATATCCACATTGGTTTCATGCAAACACGCGGAGAGCACTGATTGGGCATCATATCTGTGCTCATAGTGACAGTATTTTTCATTCATTGAATCCAACATTACATAAATATTTATTTAAAAATAACGTTTTTGTTCGAGGTCATTTTCGTGGGATTAAGGTTAGAGAATGTAGACGAGTTTTATTTTGTGAAACGTTTGTGAAACTCGTCCACATTCTCTAACCTAAATCCCGCGCCAATGACCTCGAACGAAAACATTATTTATTTTCTATCTGTCTTCAATTGTATTTTGGAAGATGTTCTTGTTACACAAGTCTGGCTGCCAGAAGCCCAAATCACCGGGGACTCCATTCATACGGTGAAGTCAAATATAACATTCCTGTACACAAGAATGGATGTCCGAATTTGACACGTCACTCCGCGTGTGGAACAATGTTCAACGGTGCATTGTCGTGAGGTTTTGATAAAATGATTTTCATCGTTACAAGTATTAGCGAAAACGTCAAAGGTGATAGAATTGTGGTGGATATAAAACGAGGTGAATATATAGGTACTGTATTTTAAAATATGCTAATATTTTTTACAATAGCCTCTAAAAAGATTGACTGATTGATTGTTTGGTGTTTCACGCCGCGCTCAAGATTATTTCACTCGGCTTTGTCAGTATTATTGTGGGAGGAAACCGCGCTCTATGCCCGGAGTAAACCCACGACCTTCCGATGGTAACTGGCAATCCTCTAAAACGAAAACTCCGTCTGGTGTTTGTTAAGTATACAAGCAGAAACAGCCATCGCTCTCTAAAATACAAACAGACAGATCTCTGCCAGCGAACACAGTCGTCAGGGAATTGCGTGGCCGTATAATAAGATTATATTCGTTCATTTGTCTGCTTCTTAATTACGAAGAATGATTATTTGTGTAACATAATGCATGCATAAAGGTCATGTTAAGGACAGGATTCTTGATCATTAAATAGCGATATACACGAGATAGGAATTAATCCCAATACCGACCATATAAAAAGTCTCAATTATATACCATCAGTACTTTACATGAGTTCATTAATAATACCGTCTTAATCTGTCATCAAGGGGCTTTCTGTGGAATATTCTTTACAATTTTTGACTTTCGAGAGTTCCTGAACAGTTGAGTGAAATTTCCAAGCTACTTAAGGATCAAGGATCAATTCATTCACACAGTGTCCACAGTGTTCACAAGACATTCCAATTAGAGTATCCCTAGTTATGAAGTTAAAGAAGCCACTTGGCTGCTGAGTTAATGAGCCATGATGTCCATCATTTCAGATGAAATGTATTCAACACAGGTTCATAACGAAATAAACAAAGTTACTAATATTGCTAAATGGGTAAACATTTTTATATAGACAATTTCGTTGAAACGTAAAGAGCTTTATACTGTTTGTCGTTTTTATTTAGAAAAACAAATGTTGTCCTTTGGTACAAATATCACAGGTCTATGTTTTGCTAAATCGTACAAAAGCCGTTAATTGCGTATCGAATTGGTTTCTATTTACAGGTACACGATGCTATATAATATGGTTTTGCCTACAAACCTTTAGTACGTATACATCATGGAAATCCCATTAAACTTTTAATTTTTATAAGCAACAAAACCCGTAAAATGTATAACTGATCCCGACTATTTTTTGTTCTCTGTTTTTATCAAACATCTTCGGTTCGCATTAAAAGATACACGGAATGCCGATAACCGTGAGAGAGAGAGGATTTAACCTATCCGAAAATAACTTGCCCAGTTAATTTTAAAAATATTATATGAATCGAACTGACGTGGCATTGCATGGTTATCGGTTGGCCGTATTGACTGCGGCCAATACGGGCTACTAACAATATGCCTCTATGGTGCTGATAATCTAACATACACTCCCTGACGTTCGCACCATAGAGCCCGAATCACGTCTTCTTCAGAAATTTGATATAAGTGCAGAGACAGTTTGTTTTTCGCTAAATCGTATGTGCAAAATAGCGTTAATTTGTTTTTGTTTGGCTGTGTGGTAATAAATATATAAAAACACACACATAGACAATATTCTCGGCTAGATTAATAACATATAATCTCGATCGGCAATAATTTTTATCACAGAAAGTATAAGGTGTTACTCATAGTGTTATCAATGCGAAGCTACAGGGCGATCTCAATAACTACAAGAACGATGAAACATAAATTCTTGAAAAACTTAAAAGAAAACAAATGAAAGTGTCGAAATACCTGGTATAAAATAATTGAATCCATTTAAAATTGTGGTGAAGAGGTAAGAATTGAAAACTTTTATCCGTTAATAGCTCATATATATATATTACGCCGGGTAATGTTACAGATAATAAAAAACTAGCTATACTTAGTGTGAGAAAAGTAATTTTTACGGATTGGGTATCTCCGGGATTGCCATTAATACGACATTTTATTATATATTTGGCAATGAAATATAGAGAACTATCAACATGATATAAATCATATCAGAGGGAAAATAGCAACTGATATCGTCACTCTGACGATAACCATTTTTGTGATATCATCACAGTGATGATATCACTTTTGATAGCCGGAACTACTTTGACCACTGCAAGCCAGGCCTACCAAGCCGTCCTTCCCGTTGATGTCTCTGCCTGACTTGACGTTCCACTGCCACAGGCAGCGCAATCTTCGTCGACCGTGCTCCACTATTAAGAATTTTTTTCCTACACTTTCTTTTTGCACTCAAGCACTTTCCGTCATCTAATACTCTTTAACACTTGAAAGTGCGGTGCGAACTATTTCAGTTGAACTGTGATTGTATTTTTTTTAAATCTTAAAATTGGTTTTGCATTTTCATATTTTTTCTCGCTTCGGTCAAATTTGACACTATCCACGTGATTGGCTATGTGTAAATGCGCGCGTCTTGAATAATGACTTTGCGAAAAATAACGAAAAAGCGACGAAAGAGTGCATATTTTTCTTTTTTGTTGATCTTAATAAACAGTGTAATGTTACGATCCATGTTTTCTTTTTGTCATGTTATTGAAGAAAATATTGCTGAATAAATGTTGAGAACGATGTCGTTGATTAGTATATTACAGTTATCTGTTTTGTGTCAAAATAAAGAAGTAACTCGTGAAATACCACAAAGATGAAATATTAATTCTGGTCAAAATTGAAAGGAAAACAGACAAATGAAAGTTTTGAAAATAGCTGTTGAATTCTAGTGAATAAGTAAAAAATTTTAAGTATAGTTATTTTGTAGACCGGGGAAGTCTTGAAACAATAATTTACAAAAATAGAATGAAGCTCATTAAAAAATCTACGGTTTGTAACAGAAACACTTACTTAAAACTCACCAATTTAACAAAATCTATTTTTATGCATTAGGCGTAAAGTACCAGAAAACGTCTCGTTAGACAGCCAAACGTGTGGAATCACTTCATTCTATTTATAAAAGTATCAGTCGATACCTGACAAGGAACATCGGTCGATACACAGAGTAGCAGCCCTGTTTAATACACACGTGTTTTTGGTTAATTAGGTAGAACAACCGACGAGTGATGAGCGATCATCAGAATGATAATAAAAGGAAGTAACAACAAACCAGCAGATTTTATGTACAAATTTTGATTTATATTAAAAAGCAAACGGACTAACTTATTTACAGGCAAATATTACATACACGTTGGAAAGAAAACATATATCAAAATGACTTACTTATACAAGTTAAAGGGGCATGAGCTGCCGAAATTCACACTTTTTTCATAATTTCTAATCGTCACGACAGTAAGAGGCTTTGAAGGCCATCGAAAAACTAAATGATTGGCGTTGGAATGAGGAAAATCCATACAGTATGTGCCCTGTACGAACCGAAAACGTGTTCGAAAAGTAGCAAAATTTAAATAACCGGGACGACCATTCATTCATTCTAAGTCAAAGTGAGTTCAAAACAATACTTTATCGTACATTGTTGAGACTAGAAGTACTAAAAAGCTTCTGAATTATACGTCTTGAGAAAAATAGCCGATAATTTCAACACTCTGTGTTTACGTCAAAATATCAACATTTTGGCAGCTCATGCCCCTTTAAGTTATTACAGCTCCTAGAAATCTGTATCCTTCACAAAGTTCACTGGTTTAAATCCGATGACCACAAATCGACGAAATATAGATTCCCAGAATGAATCTTGAACTTGAAGACACAATGGTAAATCCGCAGGATAGAATATTGAAAACACACTGGTTTAGCACACTGGTGTTATATCCACAGAATAAATTCTTGACAGAATTCACAAGTCAGGTATCACTGACAAAGCAGGCCGAATATCTTATTCAAAGATAGTAAACTGAGTTCAGATAGAAATCTGACTCATATCAGACCGTAGCATCCAAAGTATATCGAGACCAGTTCAAAACTGACTCTATGTCATAAGACGAATATCGTATTCAAGATAGCAGCTTACTAGCTGTATCATACAGAGTCCAGATATAAATCTGAACTATAACCAAATATAACTTGTATAGACTCGAGACCAGCTGGAAAACTGACTGACTAATAACTATAAAACAACGTCTTATATACACTCTCAGTACTTCCAGAAAGATCTGAGAATTTGCATACAAATAGAGTATTTCGAGAATCTTCTTGGATCTACGCATTACAACAGGTTATGAATTAAAAATATAGGACTGAGATTACCTCACTATAGAGACTAGAACTTTCCAAGGAGTCGTCATAGTAACAGTTGGGAATATAGGTCAAAATTGAAACATTTCGTAAACAAACAGACATTACGTCACAATCGAGAACATTCTAAGACAATCGAAATAGATACATATGTTAACAGTTCCGCTGTACGTAACACCCTCCCCCTTCAGAGAAAGAAAGTTTTGACAAAAACTTTCTTTAAAAAAAAAAGTACAATAGAAATATATTCTGATAATGTTATTTACAATCTAGATAAACAATTCGAAACTTATTCAAAACACTATGGGGTTAGGATTACCAAAGACAATAATAGGTTGGTTACACTCTAATTTAAATGAATTAAAAATCAGGTGCTTAAGAAAACTGGATCGCTAAAGAGTATGGCTTTAATCTTTTCAAAAGAGGTTTGACATTTATCAGACCAAATAAATTGCAAATTAGTCAAAGGCTTAGAAAGTGAAGATAAATTTCGACAAAACTTCCTAAGATATCCAGCCATACGTAAGAAGCGTTTCAGTTCTCTGTTACAATCAGGCACCAGAAAATTTGAAATGACGTCAACTTTAACTTTAACTGGTGTGACCTGACCCTGACCGACGACACATCCGTAATAAATGTCTGTGGTACGTCGAATCTCTACAAGACCGATAGTCAAATTGGCTTTACTGAGTCTCTGGAAGAGTTCAATTCTGTCAAGGTGGTCTTTTACAGGCGAAGAATTGCCCACACAAACATCACGAAAGTTTACAGAAGTCCTAGATGGAGCATCAGGAAATAAATGTGAAAAGTCAGAGATCAATGTTTGCAGTTTATCCTGCTGTTGATAAGGTTCCAAACGACACCGTTTTACGGAAATGGTTTTAGGAATTCCAGAGTCCTCCAATTTTGTCGGTAACTTGGAATCCGACGTTGGTTTTCCAAAATCCTTGAATGTAGACTCTTCGACGAAAGAATTGTTAGGGTCAGTAGAAACTACGTTAATTTGTAAAATAGATTCATTGTTAACGTCATTTCTATTGGTATGACATGATTGACATGCTTTGCGCCGATCAGGAGTCTTAAATAAATGATTAAGATTACTAAGTTTCTTATCAATAATATAAGGATCAGTTATGCTAGAATCTGACTCACAATAATAAATAGTTGCGTCTAACACAACGTCAGTATCCAAAGGATTTGAAATACAATTATCTTCAGATTTTTCAATAATTACAAGATTGTTAGATAAGCATTCTTGCTTTCCAAATGAACAATCAGTGATTAAATCACAAAATGAATTTGCTTTAAACAAATCAGCCAAAAACGTGTCTTCTAAATCAGCATAATTGTTATCAAGACTATTTTCATTAGATAGGGCTACATTATTTTTACTCATAACATTTGTTGCAGTACATGAAGAGTACAAGTTAGATTCTTCTTGTTTGTTTTGATCAGTGTTAATAACTGTAGAAGGTTTACTAGATATAGTGGATTTAACATTTACTTTATCACCAGCTAGGTCATTTCCTAACAACAAATGAATACCATCAAATGGTAATGAAGGTCTAATACCAACACTAACAGGGCCGGATACAATGTCCGAATTTAAATACACATTATGTAATGAGACTGACTCAGTAGAATTTACACCTGTTATTAAAGCATCGTTGCATGAGTAAAAACTTTCTGAAAATGGCAACGCTGTAGACAACATAAGAGATTGAGATGCGCCTGTATCTCTAAGTATTTTAATTTGGACAGCATTAGAATTATCACTATTAAGTGAAACAGATCCAGTGTGAATAAATGGTTTGAAAACTTTCATTACACCATCATTAAATTCCAATTTTTCATCTTTAATAGGTGGTTTAACATAGCTAACAGCTTGTTTAGTACTATCATTATTCAGTACACATAATCCTAAATGAATCTTCTTCATTTTATTGTCTACTAAGGTCTTTAGGTGGAGGATGTCCACAAGTACACGTAACTGCCTGTTGTGTACTGTCGGTATCCACAAGACACAATCCAGTTGGTTTAGAATAATCATTATCACGATTTGGTTTTAGTTGAAAACAATTAGACTGCAGATGGCCAGGCTTTTTACATTAGTTACATGTAATTCTACTAAATTGTTTGTTATTTTGAAATCTATTTTCATTTCCAGTATTGCCATTATTACCAGTCTTGCTAGTATTTCCAGTATTATCAGTATTTTGTGGTCTTGATTGATTTTTAAAGTGAGGCTTGTCATTAGGTTTAAAAGAATTTTGAGAACGATCTCTAAATGAAAATTGTTTACCTGGCTTGCTCTCAAATGGAAGTTTGTGAGTGACTGCGTAATTGTCAGCTGCGGTTGCTGCAGACTCTAAATTATCCACCCCCTTCTCCCCAAGATATGTTCTAATATCACTATGGATACAACATTTAAATTCTTCAACTAAAACAATGTCTTTTAAATTGTTGTAATCTTGATTTACCTCTTTAGAGAGACACCATCTCTCAAATAGTTGTTCCTTTTTCCTAGCAAATTCAGTGTAGGTTTCATCTTTATTTTTTTCACAATTTCGAAACTTTTGACGATAAGCCTCTGGAACCAGGTTATAAGCTTGTAGTATTTTATGTTTGACTGTGTCAAAACTTTTAGACTGCTCTACAGATAATGATGTATACACATCCATAGCTTTACCGACAAGTACGCTTTGTAAAAGCATAGTCCAATATTCTTTAGGCCAGTTTAAATTTTCAGCTATTTTTTCAAATGACAGAAAATATTTGTCAATATCTTTCTCACGGAATGGTGGAACTAATCTAATATTATGGGCTAAATCAAATTTACAATCCCTTTCAGACCTTTGTTGAATTTCTGAGTGTCTAATTTCCATTTCCTTTTCAATTCTCATTTTTTCAATCTCCCTCTCATTTTCAAGTTTCATTCGCATCATTTCTTTTTCTATTCCTTTTTCTAGTTCTTTCTCTCTCATTTCTTTTTCTAGCTCTTTCTCCCTCATTTCTTTTTCTATTAGTAATTTTTGCATTTCTATGTCTTTATCCATTTTCAATTTTTCTTGTTGAAATAGCCATGCTTTATCTGATTGAGGTAAATATTCACTTAATGCACTTTCGTCAAACGCTTCAATTTCAACTAAATTTTGAGCAATATCACGTTGTAATATTTGTTAACGAGAGGATTTTTTTAGCCCTAGATAATCGCCTAACAAAAATAAATCGTTCCTACTTAAAGAATCAAAAATATCCTGATCGGGCGCTTGCATGAAATCGTCTGGATTAAAGTCAGACATGGTGAATAAAATCTGCTGGTATAACAAAGATTAAATGCTTAGTTGAAAAGAGTTTTAGAATTTCGAATTTTCCCGAGCACAATCTCGCTCAATGAATTACGAAATTATCCCGGACAAGCCCCCAATTTTGTTACGATACCGAATGATAATAAAAGGAAGTAACAACAAACCAGCATATTTTATGTACAAATTTTGATTTATATTAAAAAGCAAACGGACTAACTTATTTACAGGCAAATATTACATAAACGTTGGAAAGAAAACATATATCAAAAGGACTTACTTATACAAGTTAAGTAATTACAGTTCCTAGAAATCTGTATCCTTCACAAAGTTCACTGGTTTAAATCCGATGACCACAAATCGACGAAATATAGATTCCCAGAATGAATCTTGAACTTGAAGACACAATGGTAAATCCGCAGGATAGAATATTGAAAACACACTGGTTTAGCACACTGGTGGTATATCCACAGAATAAATTCTTGACAGAATTCACAAGTCAGGTATCACTGACAAAGCAGGCCGAATATCTTATTCAAAGATAGTAAACTGAGTTCAGATAGAAATCTGACTCATATCAGACCGTAGCATCCAAAGTATATCGAGACCAGTTCAAAACTGACTCTATGTCATAAGACGAATATCGTATTCAAGATAGCAGCTTACTAGCTGTGTCATACAGAGTCCAGATATAAATCTGAACTATAACCAAATATAACTTGTATAGACTCGAGACCAGCTGGAAAACTGACTGACTAATAACTATAAAACAACGTCTTATATACACTCTCAGTACTTCCAGAAAGATCTGAGAATTTGCATACAAATAGAGTATTTCGAGAATCTTCTTGGATCTACGCATTACAACAGGTTATGAATTAAAAATATAGGACTGAGATTACCTCACTATAGAGACTAGAACTTTCCAAGGAGTCGTCATAGTAACAGTTGGGAATATAGGTCAAAATTGAAACATTTCGTAAACAAACAGACATTACGTCACAATCGAGAAAATTCTAAGACAATCGAAATAGATACATATGTTAACAGTTCCGCTGTACGTAACCCCCTCCCCCTTCAGAGAAAGAAAGTTTTGACAAAAACTTTCTTTAAAAAAAAGTACAATAGAAATATATACTGATAATGTTATTTACAATCTAGATAAACAATTCGAAACTTATTCAAAACACTATGGGGTTAGGATTACCAAAGACAATAATAGGTTGGTTACACTCTAATTTAAATGAATTAAAAAATCAGGTGCTTAAGAAAACTGGATCGCTAAAGAGTATGGCTTTAATCTTTTCAAAAGAGGTTTGACATTTATCAGACCAAATAAATTGCAAATTAGTCAAAGGCTTAGAAAGTGAAGAGAAATTTCGACAAAACTTCCTAAGATATCCAGCCATACGTAAGAAGCGTTTCAGTTCTCTGTTACAATCAGGCACCAGAAAATTTGAAATGACGTCAACTTTAACTTTAACTGGTGTGACCTGACCCTGACCGACGACACATCCCTAATAAATGTCTGTGGTACGTCGAATCTCTACAAGACCGATAGTCAAATTGGCTTTACTGAGTCTCTGGAAGAGTTCAATTCTGTCAAGGTGGTCTTTTACAGGCGAAGAATTGCCCACACAAACATCACGAAAGTTTACAGAAGTCCTAGATGGAGCATCAGGAAATAAATGTGAAAAGTCAGAGATCAATGTTTGCAGTTTATCCTGCTGTTGATAAGGTTCCAAACGACACCGTTTTACGGAAATGGTTTTAGGAATTCCAGAGTCCTCCAATTTTGTCGGTAACTTGGAATCCGACGTTGGTTTTCCAAAATCCTTGAATGTAGACTCTTCGACGAAAGAATTGTTAGGGTCAGTAGAAACTACGTTAATTTGTAAAATAGATTCATTGTTAACGTCATTTCTATTGGTATGACATGATTGACATGCTTTGCGCCGATCAGGAGTCTTAAATAAATGATTAAGATTACTAAGTTTCTTATCAATAATATAAGGATCAGTTATGCTAGAATCTGACTCACAATAATAAATAGTTGCGTCTAACACAACGTCAGTATCCAAAGGATTTGAAATACAATTATCTTCAGATTTTTCAATAATTACAAGATTGTTAGATAAGCATTCTTGCTTTCCAAATGAACAATCAGTGATTAAATCACAAAATGAATTTGCTTTAAACAAATCAGCCAAAAACGTGTCTTCTAAATCAGCATAATTGTTATCAAGACTATTTTCATTAGATAGGGCTACATTATTTTTACTCATAACATTTGTTGCAGTACATGAAGAGTACAAGTTAGATTCTTCTTGTTTGTTTTGATCAGTGTTAATAACTGTAGAAGGTTTACTAGATATAGTGGATTTAACATTTACTTTATCACCAGCTAAGTCATTTCCTAACAACAAATGAATACCATCAAATGGTAATGAAGGTCTAATACCAACACTAACAGGGCCGGATACAATGTCCGAATTTAAATACACATTATGTAATGAGACTGACTCAGTAGAATTTACACCTGTTATTAAAGCATCGTTGCCTGAGTAAAAACTTTCTGAAAATGGCAACGCTGTAGACAACATAAGAGATTGAGATGCGCCTGTATCTCTAAGTATTTTAATTTGGACAGCATTAGAATTATCACTATTAAGTGAAACAGATCCAGTGTGAATAAATGGTTTGAAAACTTTCATTACACCATCATTAAATTCCAATTTTTCATCTTTAATAGGTGGTTTAACATAGCTAACAGCTTGTTTAGTACTATCATTATTCAGTACACATAATCCTGTTGGTTTAAATGAATCTTCTTCATTTTATTGTCTACTAAGGTCTTTAGGTGGAGGATGTCCACAAGTACACGTAACTGCCTGTTGTGTACTGTCGGTATCCACAAGACACAATCCAGTTGGTTTAGAATAATCGTTATCACGATTTGGTTTTAGTTGAAAACAATTAGACTGCAGATGGCCAGGCTTTTTACAATAGTTACATGTAATTCTACTAAATTGTTTGTTATTTTGAAATCTATTTTCATTTCCAGTATTGCCATTATTACCAGTCTTGCTAGTATTTCCAGTATTATCAGTATTTTGTGGTCTTGATTGATTTTTAAAGTGAGGCTTGTCATTAGGTTTAAAAGAATTTTGAGAACGATCTCTAAATGAAAATTGTTTACCTGGCTTGCTCTCAAATGGAAGTTTGTGAGTGACTGCGTAATTGTCAGCTGCGGTTGCTGCAGACTCTAAATTATCCACCCCCTTCTCCCCAAGATATGTTCTAATATCACTATGGATACAACATTTAAATTCTTCAACTAAAACAATGTCTTTTAAATTGTTGTAATCTTGATTCGCCTCTTTAGAGAGACACCATCTCTCAAATAGTTGTTCCTTTTTCCTAGCAAATTCAGTGTAGGTTTCATCTTTATTTTTTTCACAATTTCGAAACTTTTGACGATAAGCCTCTGGAACCAGGTTATAAGCTTGTAGTATTTTATGTTTGACTGTGTCAAAACTTTTAGACTGCTCTACAGATAATGATGTATACACATCCATAGCTTTACCGACAAGTACGCTTTGTAAAAGCATAGTCCAATATTCTTTAGGCCAGTTTAAATTTTCAGCTATTTTTTCAAATGACAGAAAATATTTGTCAATATCTTTCTCACGGAATGGTGGAACTAATCTAATATTATGGGCTAAATCAAATTTACAATCCCTTTCAGACCTTTGTTGAATTTCTGAGTGTCTAATTTCCATTTCCTTTTCAATTCTCATTTTTTCAATCTCCCTCTCATTTTCAAGTTTCATTCGCATCATTTCTTTTTCTATTCCTTTTTCTAGTTCTTTCTCTCTCATTTCTTTTTCTAGCTCTTTCTCCCTCATTTCTTTTTCTATTAGTAATTTTTGCATTTCTATGTCTTTATCCATTTTCAATTTTTCTTGTTGAAATAGCCATGCTTTATCTGATTGAGGTAAATATTCACTTAATGCACTTTCGTCAAACGCTTCAATTTCAACTAAATTTTGAGCAATATCACGTTGTAATATTTGTTTACGAGAGGATTTTTTTAGCCCTAGATAATCGCCTAACAAAAATAAATCGTTCCTACTTAAAGAATCAAAAATATCCTGATCGGGCGCTTGCATGAAATCGTCTGGATTAAAGTCAGACATGGTGAATAAAATCTGCTGGTATAACAAAGATTAAATGCTTAGTTGAAAAGAGTTTTAGAATTTCGAATTTTCCCGAGCACAATCTCGCTCAATGAATTACGAAATTATCCCGGACAAGCCCCCAATTTTGTTACGATACCGAATGATAATAAAAGGAAGTAACAACAAACCAGCATATTTTATGTACAAATTTTGATTTATATTAAAAAGCAAACGGACTAACTTATTTACAGGCAAATATTACATAAACGTTGGAAAGAAAACATATATCAAAATGACTTACTTATACAAGTTAAGTAATTACAGTTCCTAGAAATCTGTATCCTTCACAAAGTTCACTGGTTTAAATCCGATGACCACAAATCGACGAAATATAGATTCCCAGAATGAATCTTGAACTTGAAGACACAATGGTAAATCCGCAGGATAGAATATTGAAAACACATTGGTTTAGCACACTGGTGGTATATCCACAGAATAAATTCTTGACAGAATTCACAAGTCAGGTATCACTGACAAAGCAGGCCGAATATCTTATTCAAAGATAGTAAACTGAGTTCAGATAGAAATCTGACTCATATCAGACCGTAGCATCCAAAGTATATCGAGACCAGTTCAAAACTGACTCTATGTCATAAGACGAATATCGTATTCAAGATAGCAGCTTACTAGCTGTGTCATACAGAGTCCAGATATAAATCTGAACTATAACCAAATATAACTTGTATAGACTCGAGACCAGCTGGAAAACTGACTGACTAATAACTATAAAACAACGTCTTATATACACTCTCAGTACTTCCAGAAAGATCTGAGAATTTGCATACAAATAGAGTATTTCGAGAATCTTCTTGGATCTACGCATTACAACAGGTTATGAATTAAAAATATAGGACTGAGATTACCTCACTATAGAGACTAGAACTTTCCAAGGAGTCGTCATAGTAACAGTTGGGAATATAGGTCAAAATTGAAACATTTCGTAAACAAACAGACATTACGTCACAATCGAGAACATTCTAAGACAATCGAAATAGATACATATGTTAACAGTTTAGCTGTACGTAACAGTAAGTAATTTGATTCGGGTGTCAAGAATAGTTTTCTTTAATAAGTTAACTGAATTAATTTCTTTGTCAAACTACTTTGTCATGCGCACCGTGGTAGTTCGGACCATTGACCTATATAGCTCGGTATATAGGTCAGTGGCTGAGACATAAACCCTTGGCATAGTTTTGTTTTCGTTACGTAGTTGTTTTCGAATCAAAATTTAAAATATGTATCTTGTTGGATATATAATAAAAAGAAAATTAACTGATCTCGATGTGTATACCATAAATATTTCATCTCGTGTGATGCGAAAATGTACATTTTCACTCGTGGCTTTGCCACTCGTGAAAATATCACTTTTCGCATCCCACTCGATGAAATATTTATGGTATACACATCGAGACCAGTTAATATCCTCTATGTACTGGTTGATAAAACATAATTATTAAGTTGGAACGCTTGCGGTTCACGCTGTCCGCAGTAATTCAAGTCCAAACGCGTAAACAAAGTTCAAATACACTCAAGTTATTTGACAATATTTTACAAGAAAAATGAAATATCATTCAATCTCCACTGGCTATTATTTTTAGTTCAGTAAACCTAATTTCATCAATTATTGTCGTCAATGTTGTAAAATTTTGACCAAAAATAAACTAATTGCAAAATCTGTGTTGATTTTATTGAAAATGTATACAGTTGGTAAGAAAAAGAGTTACTTAAAATTCGTCAATTTGAGATAACTGTTTATGCGGACTCGGCATTAAGGTATCAGGAAAACGTTTCTTTACACACCTGAACATGTGAAATGACTTCCATTCTATTAATAAGAGCCCTGGTCGATGCCTGGTTAGAAACATCAATCGATTCCTGACAGAAGCATTAATCAACACTGGTAGACATATGTTTTTTGGCTAATTAGGTACAAAATAGCCTGAGTGATGAGCAATTATCGAAGGAAATGCTATATCCAGGGCTTCTCATATAACTGTAACTACATTAAATGTACATAGACAAGCGGAGCGTATTGGTTCGGCATCACATCTGTGTTTAGTGTCCCGATTTTTTATTTATTTTATTCAATTTCACCATATGAACATGGCTAAATGCGTATTTGCATCCACAGTGTACCACAGACCCCTTAAATAGAACCCGATGGATATTGTCTTTAAAAAAATAATATTATGCTTTATTTCAAAATGTCAAGATTAAACAGTGTACCGATGTCTCCCATTATCTTGTAAAACAAGAAGATCGTATCTGGTTCGTGTTAAGTCTGCAAACAGTAGCAGTTATTGCTCTCTGAGATCCAAAGGAGAAACATCTCCGTCTGCAGGAATATTTGTCAGTGAATTGCGTGGCCATATAATGAGATTATACTTAGTCATAGTTTCATTTTGCATGACCCTAATGGGTTATACTCGGGCGTATTTTCATCTCTTAATTGGGAACAATGATTGATAATGTCGTATAATAAATCTGAGGAGGCCATGCTAGGGACAGTGTATTATATAATTCAACATCGATCTATACGATTGTACAGCGAAATTGACCCCACTAATCACCGAATAACAGACCATTATTTCCCGACATAACTTTGCTAATAGCGTGCGGATCTATCATCAAAATGCGATTTGTGAAATGCTCTTGACAATGTTTTACCTCCAAAGTTTCTATACATTATTTTAAGGATATTCAGGATATTTACGGAGCAATGTATTCGCTATATGAGTCCACATTGTTGACCAGGTATCCCATTATATTCTATCTAAGAAGCTACCTGTCTGCCTTTGCTAGTAAGCTAACGAATTTTTTTTTCCGTGTTCGTCATAGCCAAGATCATTTCCATAGTAAAAAAAGTGATACTTGTTAAGGAGACCCGCCGAGAAAAACGGCGGCGCAAATTTCACAACAAATAAGCAAAGAATAAAATATTTACCACTGCATTCCGATAGCATAGACCACGAAGAAGGAGTTTGTCAAACTTATGCCGCTGTAAAGTGACTAAAGATATATGATTGAAGTATTTCTACGACGCCCCGCACAGTTTAACTGGTCGTTTAAATGTTTTACTATGGCGGTTACGTCAGGTTGAAAGCCAGTGGACTTCGAAACAAATATTGACTGCATAAGGGAAAGTTTACCCCTTTACAGCGGCGTAAGTTTGACAAACTCCTTCTTCATGGTCTATACTATCGGAATGCAGTGTTAAATATTTTATTCTTTGCTTATCTGTTGTGAAATTTGCGCCGCCGATTTTTTCGGCGGGTCTCCTTAACAAATATCACTTTTTTACTATGGAAGTGATCTTGGCTATGAAGAACACGGAAAAAAAAAATTCGGCAGAGCCAAGATTTCTCGGCTAGGTTCAATACAATGCATCCTATAGAACCAATAAATTATAGACTGGCATTTATCAACCGACCTGAACGTTCTTTGACTGACTCACATTAATTGATAATGTGAAAATTTTCTGGAAGTCGTAAATCACTGTTTGGTTAATCTGAAGAACAGTGGGAACTGGTACATGCAATTGATGATAACGGAAAAAGGGTAGCAAGTAAACCGAAGTGTTTTTCAAAATTCCTAGCGGTGCTTTCGGGAGATTGATCATTCGAATACAAAGTATTAATCCATTTTGTCTTACGTTTTGTATCAGTCTTTCCCGTCTGTAACAAGGACCAAGTACCTCTAGTGCATTATGATGTAGTTTTACGGTTATTCACAAAGGCAGGTAGTTAAAAAAAGACCATCATCGTAATTTTTAACGAACCCTTCCACAAAGTTTCCTTAATATAAAAATGTTCACTTGAAACCATTGACATAGACCAAATTAATATTTTTTGTTTTAAGTTATTTTCAATAAAGTTGATTGATTGGTGTTTTACTGCGCATTAATATTTGTTTCACTTATAGGGCGATGAAAACAAGTTTTCTCAAACAAAACTTTTACATCAAAATAGGCTTTAAACAGATAAATGCTAAGAAATGTTTAAACGTGGGTTCCATACTAATGATAAAAAAGTAAGAAATCACCACGTCGTCAGTTGTTTTTGAACAACACGAGCTTTCGACACCTGTGCCGGTGTCTTCGTGTCGAAAGCTCGTGTTGTTCAAAAACAACTGACGACGTGGCGATGTCTTAATTTTTTATCATTAGACTCAAAAGCTGTAAGAAAAAACGTTAAAGTGTCATGAGCGACTGATTGTAACGACAGCAAGATACATTTGGAATGATGAAAATCCATACAGTCTGTGGCTTCAACGACCCGAAGTAGTAATCGAAAAGTAAACAAAATTTAAATAGCCGCGACGAATGTTCATTCCTTCTATGTTAACTTAAATCAAAGCAATAATTTGTCGCATATTCTCGAAACCGGTGCACTAAAACGTTTCTGCTGAATTGTATGTCTTTAGAAAAACAGCCGATAATTTCAGCATTCTGTTTAAATGGAAAACTGCATGTATCCACAGTTGATGCCTCTTTAAAAAGTTCTTCTTCTATATTAAAAACAGTTTCTATATTGCATCAAAACTTTATACTTTGTTGATTAGATCAATGTCTTTTAAAAGGTCTACAGTTAAAGGGTCGTTCAAAGAGTAAACAGGTGTATTTGAATCCAAACAGATATTTCATTTCAACAGCAAAGTATCGAATTAAGCAACATGAATACATTTTCAAAATAACCCAGATGTTCTCCAACAATAGTTGACATATATGTCACACATCCATCATCTCTCAGAATGGCATCTAGCATTCGAAACTTTATTTACAACGTCCTTTCGTTCTTTCGAAGTAATATGCAAGTTTATGCTAATTTGTGTTAGTAGGAGCGTTCTGGAATTCCTGAGAATATTTTAAAGACGCATTGTTTTTATTTGAATCCGTCAGTTCCCAACTGCACACAGTAAAATTGTGCAACATGAATACATTTTCAAAATAACCCAGATGTTCTCCAACAAAAGTTTGATAGTTGACATCCATGTCACACATCCATCATCTCTCAGAATGGCCTCTAGCTTCTTGGATGATATTTACCTTGTTTATTATTTGAATGATATTAAATTTACAAACTAAGAACTGACAGTTCCGACATAGAAAACTGTAATCCGAGAACTCATAAAGTTCACTGGTATAGCAGTATAGATCCGATGATAAAAAAACATGCATTGACTGACAAAATATAAAAGAAACGCGCCCTGAAATAAGCTTTTAAAAATTCTAGAACAATCCTACTACCAAACATTAAAAAAACAAACAAAAATAAGCTTCGAGAAACAGGTGTATTGGTTGATTAATGATGATGTTTTATGCTACAGACGATATTATTAAATAATTGAAGCATGTGATGCACTAGCATTTGTCAATAGCCGGTCACATGAAGTTAATATATTTTTATATTGATCGTGCTTGGTCGTCAATGGTATTGTTTGTACTTTTTCGGTATTATATATTATAAAAAGGTATTTGATGAGTTTTCACAAAATAGTGCATGCTCCTTTTGGGTAGAATTGTTGAGTTTAACAGACAGTCGGAGAAATCTAAATTAGAATGATATATATGTTAGGGTGATATAAAGCTCTAAAATTTCATCTACAAACATTATGGAAACCAGCCTTTATTACTTGTGTATGGAGACAAAGCACCTATTCTTAGACAATAGGAGATCATAGTACTAAAAACTCAACAAATTATCATTTCAATAAGGCGTATCCAAATTCTCATTGGCTTAATTTATCTGAAGTGATTTCCAGAAAACCTGTATACGTTCTATGAATATCCTACTTTATCTTTTTCTAATCGTCATTTTCAGCAAATACCCCACTCGGAACATCCTTCGGCTATCTTCGCTCGCTACCGGTCGGCTTTGACACGCCTCGGACAGTCTGCGCTTTTTATACGGCAAATCACCGTATTTTTGGGCTGAATAAAAATGGCGTCGAAAGTAAATATCAAAATGTTTTAATAAAGACGAAAACATAAAATAAAAATAATTATAAATTTATTAAATGCTAATATCATTTAGAAAGATATTTGTTTATATATTATATTTAGCCCGGTAAAGCACATGTTGTGTAACGCAAAGAAGAGACGCAGTTTCGGTACATTCCAGGAATCCTCCAATACTTCAATTATAAAACTTATCGCGCCTGAAAGTTACCAAACAGAGTATTTCGGTCCCTTACATTATCACGAGGACACTTTCGATGGGCCCTGAAGAGGATATGGAAATTGTACGTTATACGGCTACCTTTTTGGTCGCCACATTCAAAATGACCTGCAGTCTATCAGAGGGTATTTCACGCACGTAAATCCCCGAAGTTTCAGAGTGCAAATACCCTTAACCTCCTAACAAACGTTTGGCTCGTTTTTAAAGGTCCACTTGCCGTCGTAGCCTGTGGAACATTTGATAATAAAACCAATTTACATGAGCTTACTACGACTAAAATTAAACCACACATAAAACATGTCCAGTTAGGTTTAGAATGTAGAAATTGAGGTGAAAAACAAACGAAGAATCGAAGCCTGATTACAACCACAACGATCAGTGTCGGTTAACTTAGTGGTTGGAATACCCCCATTTCAGGCATTCTTATCTGTGGTTTACACTCAAAAAATTATCGGCAGGCTTTTCGAGTCACTCTTACCCGATCGTCTGTCTGTATTTCTCAGATAAAGTACGTAAAATTATTATGTGCCGTGAGATTAATCACCCGACTCAAACATTAGGGCGATTGTGTTCATGTTCAGGTTCGGGGCTTGTTTACATTGCGGGTACTTGATAAATCTAATTTTTAATTTCAAATTAAAAATACTAAATGATGCCAAAACTTTATATTTTTGGTAGAAAAGGGAAAGCTTCTAACTTTTTCTGTCTTGAAAAAATACAGAAAACCGCACACTGTTTTTTATGTAAACAATATTCTATATTTTCGCGGCAAGTGTGCCTTTAAGGTAGATGTATTTGGATCTTATCGAGAGATGAGAATATTACATTTTTACCTGAAACAAGTATTTGATCATACGTGAAGAGAAAATCAAATATTGATCTGCAGTTGTCAGAAAGTATAAAAATGTATAGATGGAGATTGATGTTACAATTAGTTGATAAGGTTTCGCTTTACATCGAATCGTAATGTGAGCTATGTGTAAACGTTTCCGATTGTCAAACTATAATGTTTTACACCGCGGTGCGCTTTATATCGACCGACTTGGACAAGCAGATTGGCTTATTCGCGGACTAAAAATACAATTTCCTGTCCAAGCTAAATTCGACATGGTTTCACGTAAGTGAGACATCGTCAATTTATATCACTTTCATAACAGTAGTAAATTCTACTCGAATTATAATATAAAGAGAAATAAAATAATATGCACGCTCCGAAACCCTTTGTTAAACGCTAAAAGATATCCAAACTACTGATTGACTCAGTACTGCTGGGTATATTTATGATCACTTAAACACACGGGCACAGGGAAAATGTACTATAATGCATCTCCCATCTAAGTCCAATTTTCTCCACAAGAAGAGCTATACGTCGACAGTTAATATTTATATATTGGCTGGTAAGGCTGTTTTTTCTACATTTGTGAATTTTAGTAGATTTTATAAACTGTGTCCGCACTTATTAAAAATGTATAAGTGAAAAAAATATCAAATGGTTTCACGAAAATTATTGCTAAGCCACGAATAGTTCTCAACAGTCCAACTATTAAAAAAGACACGATGATCATGCTTACTGTAAACACGTTTTACGTCAACTCTTTTATATTGATTGGGCTATCGAGCTAATAAAAATCTATTCTGAGTAACTAGTATAATACGGCGTGGCTTTTTGGTCCGATGTTCATAATAGCTGGTTTTGTGACCAGTGTTTTAACACGTATTTGCGTGTGATTATTTCCTTTCCGACTTTGATGAAATACAGCATGAACAATCAAATGCCCACGCTGAGGCGTGCAAATGGTGCTTTTATGTTTTGTCATAAGTGGGTATCGAAAAAATCACAAACGTGTATATTTACTATATATGTGAGCAACGAAAACTGCCTGGCTGTGAACGTTCTCAACTAAAAGCTACTATACATATTACATTGCATACATGTCATATTTCGTATGTTGTCTCGTCTATTAGGCAGTAGAAGAAATAATAATTCGACTAAAAGTGAACTACAGCTGTAATTCGATTTCGTGATATTTTGTAATTTGTTCCTTGTCTCTTCTTATTTTGTGTTTGTGTGGATTAGCTATGGAAGGTTTCCATGGTGACGTACGATTAAATTATCACTGGAACTATGACTATTTTCTAAGTCTTCTTAATACAAAGAGATCAATTCTACTAAATAACTTTTCAATTTTATTCCATTAGTTAGGTATTAACAGATTATCGTCTTACTAGGTTGGTTGATTGATTGTTTTACGCTGCACTCAAGATTATTTCACTTATATGGCGGTGTTGCAAGGTTTAGTGTGGAGGAAACCCGGCTCTTTGCATGGAAGAAACTCGCAACCTTCGACAAGTACCTTGCAACTCTTCCACATACGGCAATCGAGTTTCGATTTTGATTTGATCGGAGACTTTGTATTTTCCAGTATGTGCATGTCTTCTTTATGTATTTTCCAGTAAAGAAGACACGCTCAGGCTTTTTTGAAAACATATTCTTTTCTGTGTAAAATAATTTCGGCAAATAATCATATTAGTGGAACACAATGTTTACAACACGACACAGGATTGTATCCCATCTGTCATGAGTAACCTAAGGGAAATTTATTTATATAACAGACAAATTCATTAAAATGCTATGAATATGTCCAGTTTTCAGTATTTGTCGCATATGTATATAGTCAATCGTGATGACGCGCCTATCTTTGTGTACCCAAGTATTGACAAATGCTAGTCTTGATATGCATATATAGAAGTGTCATCACAATTAGTATATAGTGTAATAACGCCATTTTAAATATGACCCAGATGATTAAAGAAGAATACAAACTGCTTCAAAATAAAATGGCTCGACCTCTGTGCATCCCCGTCCAACTTTGTGAATATAAAAAAAAGTATCGCATAGGAACCAGACGTTGAGGATTTCCTCTGAAGTTGTATAAATGCTATTTACGTACAGATCAAGACAAATCGATATTGTAGAAACAGGTGACTCGAGACAGTTGCTAGTGTTCATTAGCGGAATGGCTTTGCCCACATCATTCATCAGTTAATGATGAGTGGAGATCAACATATTAGGAGTGCCCTCGTGTTTGTCATAGTACTGCTTATAGAATAGACAAACAATTGAAAAGTAAACCATTCACAATAGAAAGTTGGATATTTTCTTGCTGTCATATTATCGTGACAAGCTTATTGTCATGTTTTAATATACATGCGGTCTGTTCGGTAAATTTTTGTGATAGTTATGTTTACAAGTATATTCCACAAAACCACGTTCTCAAATATATTCCATAAGAATAACGTTAAGCAGCCAAGACCAGTTTTAGTGACATTTGCACGTTAATGATGGATTGATTGATATTTGAAGCCAAACTTAAGTATACTTTGGTACCACGTTTGGTGGTGAAAGAAACAACTTTCTAATGTTTGATCTACATCGAACCACAATCTATAAACATTAAGATTTGGGCTAAGGCAATTGAGATATATATAAGTTTAATAATATTTCCGTTTGACTAGCTTAGGACTTATACCATCCGCCATAGGCTACCCCCGCAATAGGAGTTTAATTTGAATTCGTCCCGCTTGTTCAACCACAAACCGTTATTCGCTTCCAAGTTCCGTTCACTAATTTAATAATAATAATAACGCTTATTTTTCCAAGGGTGCAGTGTTAATTTAAATAAACTCAATCAGCCACAGAACTGGTCTATCCTGAGGTCCTCAGTTGTGGAAAAAGAGATAAACAAATTTGTAGAATTAAGTATTAAGCAAGATCGTATTTTATTTTCATGATTTCACATATCTGACAAAATCGTGCGCAAAATATTTAAGTACTTATATACTTTGGCTTTTCCTAGAGTTGGCAAAGAACTAATGACAGAAGGCCTACTTTACCAATGTCTTACAACTGACAAACAGTTCATGGTTTGATATAAGCGGTGACATAAGTAATACGTTGCTTGACGAAGACAATACTTCAACGACATATGCCATTTCAAATGTGTTGTAGAATTAAGATAGCGGATTTTATCATCCTTAGGAATTGCTATCCTGGATAACAGTGTTTCCGATAATTGCAGACAGCATACATGGACGGTATACCTTGACAACCTAATCCACAGATAAAATCGATTAACGACCTATCGGAAGTACATAAAATTCGTCCTCTCGAGTTAGTTGATGTGGGGAAGGGGGGGGGGGGTATCTTATAGTCTTAAAAGGCAAAAATCTAGAATACTGTTAATTAAAAACACACGTTTCTGTGTCTTTCTCTGACAGAAAAAGTTAAGAACGATATATTTTTACACAGACAAATGTGTATTATTTTGTATTTTTAACATGAAATTGAAAATTTGATTTCTTTTGTACCTGCAATGTAAAGAAACTTTGAGCCTGGATATGCGCAATTAGCGTAATGATTTAAACCGTTTGAGAGATCTAACTGTACATACATTTTCTACCGATCTGCATAGAGAAATGCAAAGGTATGATCTGATTTGAGAAACACAAATGATTGATTGATTGGAGTTTTACGCCGCACTCAAAATTATTGCACTTATATGGCGGCGAATAGAAGTTTTAATCAGACAGGCCCAGACAGGCCCATTTACATCAAAATTACAATAATATAAAAAAGACGGAAATAAGTGTATGAAATATGTTAAAAAGAGTGTAAATCACTATTTTGGAGGTTAAAAGGACAAGCAATTTTAAAATGATCTCCAAAAGTAGCTTCTAAAAGAAGTATATATAAATATGTATATTACAATAAAAAGTCAAATTTTATGGTATAAACAAATCTGTTTTAAAAATTTTATAATAATAGGAGTTTGCTTGGAACAGGCGATTTCTCACCAAGGCAAACACCCCACACTCTTAAGAAAACATGTTTGATGTCGAATTGGCCATCACAAGGGATGCACCACGGATGGGGATCCCCGTGAGTACATGTCGGTGTGATAAAAAGGAATGACCAATTCGACATCTGGATAGAACCACCTTTTCTTTTCTAGAAAGAGAAGAAGGGGAAGTGGTAAGACCGATCTCTGCCGGGATTTGAGCCAGTTTATTATTTTGTCGTTTCTGTTCATCGCACTAAGTTTGCCAAATCTGTTTGATGTATTTGACTATCTTCGGTCTGAAGTCAGAATATGGTACTTCGACCGAAGATACTGGTTTGGTCAAAGCAGATTTGGCTTCACTGTCCGCGACTGTGTTATCATAGATGTCACAATGACTGGGCACCCAGCAGAACACAACTTCCATACCCACAGATGTTAACAAATCATGTATGTGTGAGAAACACAAATGGCGTGCCAATACGTTTGAGAGTGTAAATCACCGACAACGCAGTTTTTTTTAAGGTATTAGTTCGCATTATAGTTGCTAGTCTTCATTAGCGAAATGGCTTTGTCCACAACATTGAGGTAATGACGGTTCGAAAAACGAAGTCATATAGAAGATAAAATGACGATGGATGTACAGCATTAGGTTAATATAGACACAAATAATGACTACCACTTTTGGTACTCTACATGTTCCGTGTTTTGAAAACAGACTAAACAAAATTCAGGCAGCTGTGAATGTACTTGCAAGTATTGTTTATAAACGTTGTGATATTGCCAGAACATTTTAATGCTTCTGAAACTGCATGGGCGAACTCTTTATAGTCACTGCTATTTGTTTGCAGGTTTTTTGGAGCATCCGTGGCTCAGTATGTAGAGCGTTGGACGCTTAATCCGAACAGCCTTCCACCAATGGGTCGCAAATTCGAATCCCACTCAGCCAAAAAAAAAAATGGAAAATGTTCGGACTTGGTTTTCTCTCGAACAACCTATGTGGGATGGTTGCCAGTTACCAACGGAAGGTCGTGGGCTTCCCTCGGGCATAGAGCCCAGTTTCCTCCCACAATAAAACTGGCAACGCGGTCATATAAGTGAAATAATCTTGAGCGCTGCGTAAACACCAACCAATCAATCAATGCAGGTTTTTGAAATCACTATAAGATACTGCATTCTGCAGGATGGACAATAAATAAACTGTATAATGTTTGTACGGTTTTTCTTGTAGGTATTATTTACCATATGTCTACTTTTTAATTCTTAAAGGGGCATGAGCTGCCAAAATGTTGATATTTTTACGTTAAAACAGAATGTTGAAATTATTGGCGATTTTTCTAAAGAAGTATAATTCAGAAGCTTTTTAGCGCTTCTAGTCTCGAAAATGTACGATAAAACATTTGTCCCGGTTATTTAAATTTTGTTTACATTTCGGACACGTTTTCGGTTCGTACAGGCCACATACTATATGGATTTTCCTCATTCCAACGCCAATCATTTAGTTTTTCGATGGCCTTCAAAACCTCTTACTGTTGTGAAGATCAGAAATTATGAAAAAGTGTGAATTTTGGCAGCTCATGCCACGTATACGCCTAATTTGAATGACTGAAAAGATTTTGAAATGTTTGTAGTTGAGAGAAATAAAGTTGCTGAGTATGTGGCACGTGTGTTTTAACCACAGATATAATACGAATAACCAGAATGGTTATTTAGATGTTAGTTTCTTATTTCTAGTCTCTCTAAACGTTTATTAACAAAACGGATATCAACGAACAGCTAACAAAACATATCGAACAATTTCCTAATTATGTTCTAACGAAAAAACAATCCTAAATCTATCACCTCGAGTCTCTTTGAATATATGGTGGTTTGACCTATTTATAAACTGGTTGCAGCAAATTATACTTTCTTATATTGATCTGGGTGATTCCTTACAATAATCTTAGTGTTCAGCCATAAAATCAGCATACGACACCCATTTGGCTAGTTTCTTCCCAGACTTACCGTGCACAGAAATATCAACTAAGAATTATACATGAGACCCGGGGCCATCAAACAAATGGTATCGGAACACAGGGCAGTAAGTTGTCGACAACTGTTCAAACCAGACGGGTAATCTATAGAAACCAGAAAACACATACATTAGACTTCCTGACGTTCTATGGTCTGTGGAGCCTAATGTCAAAATTTAGATCTGGGTGGGAGGGGGGGGGGGGATTTTTATTGGTTGGTACTTATTTTGCCGTATAACCTTAGCTGTTGAGTGCGACGTTAAGCCCCAATCAATGAATCAACCAACTGAAATATCCCCCTCCATTTACTTCAAACATAAGTACATACGACCAACACGTTTTAGTTGTCAATTTTGAGTTTATAATAAAACAACACCGTGTTTACGTGCTACATGTAATTGCATTCAGACAGAAAAAAACAGATGTAGTACTACTTACCAAATTCAGTTTTCCCTTTGGCATAATCCATAGATCATGTGTAACAAAAATGTGTATATATGCATTGGAACTAATACTCGAAGCAAAAGAGTATACTCCAGGACATGTACCGTCTGATATAGGCCAGTAAATTTAGTCCTAAATCTACTTGTACCTGGAACAAATTGCAACAGAAGGTTTTTTGGTGTTATTGTGTTAGGACAACCCTGTTGAACATTATATCCAAAATTAGCCAAAATCTGACATTGGGAAAGGGGCTAATTTGCATAAATTTAAAATGGCCGCCAGCTACAACTTTGAGACTCTATATCTCCTAAACGGTCGGTTGGAGACCCCACAAATATGTTATTAGTAGATACAAATATGATACCAAAGAGCAGAATAAGCTTGTTAAAACACACTATAGCCTACTCATGACGTCATTGCATAGATGACGTCATCATTAAGCAATATTACGTCATCATGAATCAAAGTATTTAGAAAAAAACACATTTTTTTTTGTGGTTTCCATCAATGGAGATATATTCAAGTGCTCAACGTCAACATATACAATACATTTATTGGGCTATAAGATATATGTTTTAGGTTACTTGAATTTGCGTGGTTTCAGTGTCCAGCCAGGTTGGTTTACATAACACATATTACACATGTATGTTTATCCATACACTGATGGATGACGTGCGTTATTGAATCCATCCTGGCTGCTGCTCTGGCCATATACCGCGCAAAAATCTGGAAATTATCAAGCAACGACAGTACTCCCATATTTCCCAACATTGATTAGCCATGTTAAAAACATGATCTGATAACTTTCAACTGTTCATTTCAGGTGTATTGCCTTTGATTCCAATTCATTTCAAACTCGATAAGAGTGGTACTTCGCTGCATCTGATGTTGGCGGAAGGTTTTGTACGTCCACACATGTGATACTCTTAGAAACTTTATCACTGAACTTAGTTTTACGCAGGGAATCTAGAGTATCACAAACTCCCCCTCCATAAAGACGGACCAAGGCTCTCTCGCCGGCTTCCTTAATTTCACATTTTTTATGAACTGAACAGAAAACCTCTGCCTGCTTCACAAAGAATTCGTCAGCTTGGGCCTTCTTTAGGGCGGCTATAGGCGGCCGTTTGTGTCAAAATTAAATATTTAACACTCAACACAAACTTAACACTTTACACGAAACTCAACACATTTCGCGTAAACATTCTGAATATTTTACAAAATGTTCATGTTTTTTTTATATTTGTAACTCTATAAAGTTCCAATCTTTTATATTATTCACTCTGTAAATCTTTCTGAATCGCGCGCCAAACATTTTGCACTCTGTAAATCTTTTCGAATCACGCGCCAAACATTTTGCAATCTGTAAACTTTACACGAACTGGATACTTCAAACACCGCCAGGGGGAGCGGCGTTCCAACGGAAGTAGACCGGAAGTTCAGAGCCGCGCGGATTGACCAAAACATATACATGTAGGGCTTTGAGTCAAGTTGAGGATATGGACGTTCTGACACTGACAGTGACAACGGCTGAATACTTTATGAAAAAAATTGAACGACTGTTCAGTGATATATCAGAATGTCACCAGAGTGGATTTTTGCAAGAAGGAGTCAGTTACCGGCTTGATAGCATATGTAGGGAGTTGGTTGTTGCGGGGATAGACGAAGAAATAATTTTATGTGTATCACGGGCCCACAGAAAACTTCGGGTATGTTGTTTGTTCATTATTTTAATAAATGAAAATAACTGTTTAGATTAAAGCAATAGTTGTTTGTAGTTCAATGACAATGACTCGATTTGGATCCAGCAAAAATATAATACTAATAAGTAGTACTATTATTGCCATATTGGCATCGCTGATCGCTACATCTTAGTTTGGGTGTCCGATCAGTTATCGTTCACGTTTGCATGTTTTCCAATACTAGAATTTACATCAATGTTTGCAATGACAAGACATTTCAGAGAAGTGCAGCTGGGCTCAGCTAACTTTTGTTAAAATAGTTAAAAGAAGTTTTAGGGACAGGTCATTCACCGGCTCGTCTGTCTGCTTTCTTAGAGTTACGGGAACTAGTACATTCTACGACGTACGTTAAAATTATAGCTGTTAGTCTGTGACATATATTTTAAAATTTAATTAAAATGTCAAAATCAATGGTGAGTTTTTAAAAAACTGGTATCAACAGCAAAATAATGACCTATTTCAGCTATTATTATTTTTGCTACTTTATTGTGAATTACGTTCATCAGGAATACCTCCGATCACAGCAAGTTGAGCAAGGTGTACTTGTTTTAAGTTCCAGCAGTTCATCAGCATCATCAGCGGGTGACAATGTGAATACTGGGTATTGTGCTTCCCTTGGTTGTACAGGTTCAGCTGGAAGGCCAAAGTTTAACATCACGAAGGAACAACTTACATTTTTCTTGCAAGGTATTAAAACGTGGGAAATATAGAGGGGGGCAAGTTCCCCATTTACTTCCACCCATTATGTGAAAAAACATGCTTGCCTGTTCTCAGATATATGTTGAGGTACCGTACATATGCTAAAAACATTATTGCTGAATGCTAAAGATTTTAACCCACACCAGGCACCTATATCCCATAATGAACGAGCCAAACTATTGGTGACGTCATTACGTAATTGATCTATTGGGTCGTTCTCCTTTGATTTTTATAGCTCATCGATTTAAATGCACGGTTGCCAGTTTAAGTGAGGAGAGGAAACCCCTTACCTCGGTCTAGTACGTGTCAACTCATTCATATGTAGGACTACATATTATGGGAAAACCCATTTTTTTTCTTAATTTGCTATTAGCAATAAAACTGTTAAGTTTCTATTTTCATTATGTACACTTTTTTCAGATATGCACTTCACTGTAGCCGCTACATCAAAACTGTTAGGAGTTAGCATGTCGACAGTGAATAGAAGGATGAAAGAATATGACCTTTCTGTGGGGGATAACTTTTCAATTATTTGTGATCAGGCTTTAGACGAGAGTGTCTCAAAAATTATAACTTCTTTTCCACAGTCTGGTATGTAGGATGGCATCTTAAAATTTGCTTGTATCAAATTGAATTTTGAAATATATGTCAAAGTTGGTTTGGTTCCTTTACTAAACACAGTACAAGCTACATGTAAGTCTTTCCGTTCAATAATGAAGTTTTATCAGATATCCGGTATTTAGCCTGGCTTACATGTTTATTTCACTCGTAACTACAAAACACGTAACTGTAAAGTAATATTTTTGATCAGCCTACATAGGTTCCAGATTTTGACAAAATTTTAAGAATATAATCGTGAAAAAATAATGAAAATGATACTCCCCTGAGACACCTGTACGAGTTCAAATTTGGCAGAAATTAAAAACTTTTGAACTATTTCTGTGTGTGAAAAATACAGAAAACTGCCCTCTGTTTTTAATGTAACACTGAGTATGCCAATAACTAAAGTATGTCAAGTTGTTTACACAGACACTATTTTATTTTTTTCTGTACATGTAGGTTACAAATCAGTGGAAGGATATCTTCGAGCACAAGGTATTCGGATTCAGAGACAGAGGTTACGAGAAAGTATGTGGCGTGTTGATCCTGTAGGAAGAGAGCTTCGGCATATGTTGTCAGTGAGACGTCGGCAATACAACGTTGCAACCCCACTAGCCCTTTGGCACATAGATGGAAACCACAAACTTATACGGTAAATGGTACCATTAATACTTTGTGCTTTCTGATTATTATTCACTGCTGTATATTCATCTTGGAGAAAGCAAATTGTACACATATCACTTGAAAGCCGTAACTAGTTCCAAGATTGTTGTGAATGAAAGTTCTACCTTGACAGTCAACTCCCCGTGTGTGCTGAAGCTGATAAAATCTGCTTCTTAAAAGTGTCAAACAAAACTGCGCCATTTTAAGCTTGTGTTTTGAAATATTAAACCGAAATATCTACTCACATATTTTTACTATCCGCGTGTAGCGCACACTCTGTAGTTTTCAAAAATGTTATGTGTTTATAGAACCAAATATTGAGGTTAGATTGGAGTGCCTGTGTGAAGGCCCAAATAATTGGTAGGGTACGTAGAGAGAAAGAGTTAGATACAAAGTTATATGAGAATATGATTCACGATGTCACCAACTTACTGTCAACATTATTATGTACAATTTAGTAAACGTGATGGCGTAGCGATAATTTTGTCTATGCTTTCATCAATAAGCATGAAAAAGTCCTTAAATAGCGATGTAATTTGTCACGTAGCATTGTTTGAATATAAGACACATGTTAAGTTGTGGGGATGTATAGTCCATTTTTAAGCCTTAAAAAAAGCCTTTTAAAACTTTCCAACCTATACCAGGACACTTTTAAAACCAATCAGCAACATTGGCCTTTTCTAACAGTTTGTATTTCATATGATCGCTTTTGCCATTGCATATTTCACAGTTTAGACACAGCCAATCAATTCTAGAATTTGGGATTTTTGGGACGTCGTAGAATAAATTTATGATGAGGTGAAAAGTAAGGTACACTCTACATTCGTATTTTACCAGTAGGCGGCTTATCAGATGCCTATAGTGGTAATAGGCCTAGTTTTGTTTACAGTATTCCTTGTATGTGGCTTTTGAAAACCACACTATCAGTATGACAGTTTTAATACACCACAGTTGATTTGGTCAAGTGCACAATATTGGTCCATAAACACCCGTATTATGTCACATAAGGTTGGTCTGTTTTCTTGCAATTTCAAGTACTTGACTTTAATAAATTTTATTTTAATATAGATGGCGATTTGTTATCCATGGGGGAATTGATGGATACAGCAGAACAATAGTCTACTTGGGCTGCAGTACCAATAACAGAGCAAAGACAGTGCTTCATCTGTTCAAGGATGCTGTTAGAAACTGGGGTCTTCCGTCGAGAGTGAGAGCAGATATGGGTGTGGAGAACACTGAAGTTGCTTGGTACATGTTGAATCATCCTTTGCGGGGGTCAGGTAGAAGCAGTTTTATAACTGGCAGGAGTGTGCATAACTGCAGAATTGAAAGGCTATGGAGAGATGTGTACAACGCTGTCTTGGGTAACTTTTACCAAATTTTCAGCTACCTTGAAAGGAATGACCTCCTTGATATAGAGAATGAGCATCACATGTTCTGTCTGCATTACACCTTTTTACCTATTATCAGCGGCAGGCTCAATTGCTTCACAGAGATGTGGAATAATCACAAAATAAGAACTGAACGCAATAATACCCCTCTTCAATTATTTGTTAAAGGATTGCAAAATGTGCATGCAAGCAGAATAAACATATGTGCAGAATATTTTGAGGATTTAACACAGGTCAGTATCATAGCTTATTTATAACCAATCATTCTTTCACATCAATTTGTTGAATTTGTTGTAGAAATAGGTCGTCCTCATTTTAATATTGATGTCAAAATTTTAAAGGGCTATAACTCTGCAACAAAAGGATCAAATGCAAAATAAACATAACAATGCATATCTTTGTCATTGGCATACTTTGATACTTGCATCGTCATGTCATTGTGCCTATGTGAACTCCTTTCTTTTGGTCGTCCTTCAGTGTGGGTTATTTACAACAGACTTTTTCTTTTTAACTATGCAAAGCATAGCTGGTTTTGTAAAAGTGGTCTATACTAAACATCATTTACACAAAATTTAATTTTTACTTTATTTATTGTAGGAGGATGAAGCAAGAGCTTATGGGTTGGATCCTTGTGCACCTCTACCTTGTGAGGAAACAGAGGAATCAGAAATTTATATCCCAGAGGTTGAGTGCCCACTCTCAGAAGAAAACATGGGAAAATTGGAAGATAAAATGCTTGAATTTGATTCTGAGGATCCTTGGGGCATTGACATGTATCAGTTTACTATGCAATTTGTTGGCAGCCTCTGTGTTGATTGTCTATAGCTCTACTCACTTGACTCAAAGATCCCCCCCCCTGGATTGAATAAGCCTATTTTTAAAACTTAATGCTGGTCTGGTCAAGAATTGTTTGAAAAGACAAGGTATCAGTGGATAAACAAGGGTTTTTATTTTGAAATACTATTGATATTAACAATGTGTGGCCAACAATACATGTCACACAATCCATGCACATATATATGTACTGGTCCAACTGGTCTTACATTTAGTCTGAATGTACTGATTCAACTAAAGCTTTTTTGCTTTTATAACATAACCTAAAGAGTCATCAAACTTCTTAGTTAGAAAGGTGTTTGCAGTAACTTAACTTAAATGCCACTAAGACAATCATATTGTATAAACCCAAGGTCTGAACGGGACATTTGAATGATGTGATTCTACCTTCAGTGCCATAACTTCTAGAGTTTTTATTCGATCTAATAATATATAACTTATGGCTAAAATAGTATGTGGCTAACTATTTTCCTCATCACTTGTTACATGATATGCTGATTTTGCTGAACATACTGAATTATGATATATAGGTTACATACCCTTTTGCCCCATAATTTCTTAAGTTAGTTTTCTGGGTGGAGTTTTCACTTGATCGCTGTATGTGGGCGAGTTCTCACTGAAGGTCGGGAGCTCCTTCTGGCAAGCAGCCCTGTCCCAATAAACCTGGCAACGCCACAATATAAGTGAAATAATCTTGAGTATGGCGTAAAACATCGATCTAAAGTTAGAAGATGCTGGGTCACAAACTATTTTTGTCGTTCTGTACCAGAAAAATTCAGCTGAGTGATTCAGACTGTTCACATGTATTATGTGTAGTTAGCTTCCATCTGCTATATGTAAAAAAATGGGTTGCAGCATTTTACATTCTTATAGATGTATTTTCCTTATGAATCCCCAAAAAGATAAATCTTAAAAGCATCAAACAAGTGTTATTTGACAATGTTTTTGGGTCCTAGTAGCTCGAAGCTGTCACTTTTAGCATAGGGTGAGTTTACTGAAACTCTTGTTGGTCTAGAAATAAGTTCTCTTCGTACCTGTATTCTGATAACCAAAGGGACTTTAAATAGGCTGTCCATGTAAAAAAAGTAGCACGTCACCGTGTCATATCAGATTTTTCTTAAAAATTGCGTGGTTAATACTTCGTATTACTTAAGCATTTCTGCAGGGAAAACAATTGTTTAAACCTTTTGAGAAAAAAATGTCTAAGATTTATTTTAATAGGGATATTTTGCTCATATCTAAACTTGGAAATTGTCGTTTTTAGCTTGGCTCATCTTGTTATAAAGAAGAAAATAAGCAAGAAATCGAAACGAATCTTCCAGGTTATGGGAATTGGAGAACGAGGTGCCTTAAAAGTAAAATAATTTTTTCTTCACATTTTTTATGATTTATGTTATTTTCATGAAAAACTTGAAGGGGGATAACTCTTTAAAAAATAAGCCTTTTCAACAGAGGCCAACAATGGTTCCTCATCTAAAAAAAATAAACAAAAAGTAGAGATATTAGTGCCAAGATAAAATGGGCCACTGTCTGGCTTTCCTATTGACAGCCTCTTAAAGGGGGAGAAAACAAAACAACACTTCATGGTTCAGAAGAAGTGCGATATTGTTTACTTTCCAACGGCACCAAACACTTATTTTTTGGTTATTTTACGCTTGAGAGTGAAGTTAATAAAATATCACAATGAGCAAAACAAATTGGTCAACTTTCAAAATATCCCATTTAAGCCTGGGTTAAATTCATTCTCTTCAAGGCATTTGTAACTCACAAATATGGCACGCAGACCAGTTTTTTTGCTAGCCATATTTTCCTCGAAGATTCCTTTGTAGTGCAATGTAAGTTTGGAAAAACTGAAAGTTGACCATTTTGTTTTGTGTATGTAACATAATACGGTATTTTATCAACTTTATCATGGCCTTTGAAAAAATCGCAATAATATGTGTTTGGTACCATTGGAAAGGAAAAATAAGCGCGCTTCGTCTGAACACAAAGTATTGTTTTGTTTTCTTCTTATACTGTGTCCCACTAACTTTTTAGTAATCTAAAGTATAACAATCCTGGCTACATCAAACCAAAATAAGTGTTTAAAAATGCCAAATCGAATTTGTAAAAAACTGATTCTGTATCAGATAAACAAATTCGTGGCAGCATCAGTAGATTAGAACACGTCTGGGCTCGTGGAAGGCCACCGGGACATTCCTCAAATGCTACCTCTGGTACTGGAGTAAACCCCAGAAGGGGAGGTTCATCGCTTCCAGTGATGAACTGGAGGATTTTTCCAAGGGTGACTCCTCCTCTTTTACCTCCTGGAAAAATATAAATATTTGAGACACTTATTCTTGTAGTGCACACAATAATAGCCTTTTCAAACCACCATCTTCAAATGTATCTGAAGTTAGCAAATTGCAAAGCAGATGTATCTACATGTAGGTTACAAAAATTGTGATTCAATCTTAAGAAATGGCAATGTTCTAAACTGCTACACTGTTTGTTTCAACTAATGTACCAATATTCTAAATCAATACCAAAAGTACTGAGGAACTGAAGAGCTTGCTAATATCCTGTCCTTTTTTGTCTTGAATAAAATTTTGGGCCACAAATAAAGATTGCAACGCCCCTATATAAGTGACATAATCTTGAGTATGCAAACAAAACACTAATCAATAAATACATCTACAAAATTATGTTGCATTGATTAAATTAATTCATTAAGGAGCATTCTCATTTACTCACTTGAGCAATCCCTTATGTACTGAACAAACAGGCTGAAGGTTTGCTCTTCTTGCTGCCTTTTGTTTGTTCCACGCTCACTGTAGGTCACACGAAACCAACTTAAAAATTGCTGGTGAGAAATGGTTCGTCTGGTCTCCAACAACAGAAGTGAACGTAAACACTGGTGCGTTTTCAGCGCCTGAAAAAATGTTTAACACAAGTAAAAGAGAATCCGACAAGACTATTTACTATCCCTTTACATGGGGACTCAGTTGGTAGAGGGATTACTAGTTGCCGTAAATATTGTTGTTAAATTCCTATAATGCGTAAAATAAGGGGCTTTATAACTAAATGATGTAATTTACAACAAAAGAATGCAATAAAATCATGTTGTCAATAAAATGTGGCTTAACAAGACAAATTGCAATTCCCTCAAAATTATTGCCTTCTCGAAATGAAATAATGAGTTAAAATGTTATTATAATCTAAGTGTGATATAGTGCAAACCACTCAACCACATGTCAGACCTCTCAAATATGAGAATAAGCTTATATGTACATACGTCCAAAAATATCTTATATGACTTTAAACCCTCAAGAATGCCACAATGATGCGAGATGGAACTCTGCTGATCACACTTTAGAAGCTCGTCCAAGAAGTTTTCAGGGAATAAATGTGGGATCGGTCCATTTTGCATCAAAGACAAGCCTGTAAAGTAGAGCAAAACATAATTGCAATAGCTGTTTGCCATGCTTAGTCAGGTAGCTGGAAATATCTGAAATCTCAAGCTTACATCAGTTCTATATGGAAGGCACATTCATTGGTCAAATTCTGATAGGTGCTCACAGTGAAATAAGACGGATTTCTCTCCCCCCACCCCCCGTTTTCGCAAAAGTTTTTGTGTCATTAAAATGTTTACCCGTCTACAATATTTTACCATTTTTATGCGTCCAGTGTTTAATTTTGGGCCGTTACTTAACACAAGGTCACCACCAATGTCAGAGATGCTACGGTGTACATTGTATCTTTGAATCATTCTTAAAACAGTACTACACTTACCAACGAGGCAACCTGCTAACACAAAGTATTCCCTGGGTGCAGTGTCGATGACATATATGGTGTTCTCTTTAGGTATAAGTAGTTTATCTCTTACTTCTTGAAGAACAATTGTAAAGAATTCTCTAGATGGCCCACTGTAATCTTCCGCTTGTTCCCCCAGAAAATTGACTTCCAGAGGAAGATTATTATTAAAATCTTCGTCAAGTATTTCTCGCAAACTGTCTTTTATTATATGGTCCCTTCTGATATATATGGCCTGTTTTTTATTGTCATCTAAGGGGTATTTGAAAACATCCGAAAGAGGTTTGCCCCAGAAGACCTCTTGCATTTCTTGTAGAAGAAATTTAGAGGTTTCCAGAGAGGATGTAACAGCGGAAGTGTTGGTACTCTGGGTGATGGATGTACCTATAGCGTTTGGAGGACTGATGGTAGCGGTTGAAGGAGTGCTTATGGTGGTTGAAGGGTTGTCCATAGCTGTTGTTGAAATCATGCTCACAGAGATCGTAGGGTTTATCGTTGTTGTCGAAGAGGTTGTTGTATGGGTGTTAAAGGATTCTACAGGGGGGTCCATAGCTGTTGTATGGGTGTTAAAGGATTCTACAGGGGGGTCCATAGCTGTTGTAGGGGTGTTAAAGGATTCTACAGGGGGGTCCATAGCTGTTGTAGGGGTGTTAAAGGATTCTACAGGGGGGTCCATAGCTGTTGTAGGGGTGTTAAAGGATTCTACAGGGGGGCTCATAGCTGTTGTAGGTGTGTTAAAGGATTCTACAGGGGGGCTCATAGCTGTTGTAGGGGTGTTAAAGGATGCTACAGGGGGGTCCATAGCCGCTGAAAGGTTATCCATGGCTGTTGAATGCGTGTCCAAAAACGTTGGCAACTCATGCTCAAAATCCTCTTCACATAGATCTGGTAGCTCCTATACGCATTAAGAAAAAACACAAACATATTCTTAAATAAATAAGAGAAATTAGTATACATGTACTTGTAATAAGTTTTAGCATTCGCTAACTACTTACTGGAAATAGCGTTATAAAATAAGACATGTGCTTCCTGTGAAATATGAATATGAAATGTAAATATAATTCTAATACGGGTTAAAATCTTATTAGAGCGATTAAGTGTGAACGAAAAGAAAGTACCGAATATTAAATAGCAGGTGTCTTGCATTACTGCCAACTCCAGCATTTTCCCATATAAGTGAAATAATCTTGAGCGCGGCGTAAAACACCAAACAACCAACATTTCCACATGCAAATATTTGCAAACTGGGTATAAATAGAAGTAAATTTTCTGAAAGCACCAGAAGGAAGGCAAGTACAATTGTAGATCCAAAACCCCCAAACACTTACGTCAGTCAAGTCGAGGACTCCACATGAAAGTATATGCTGTCGTAGTTGTCCGACTTGCACCAGTTCATGGCATTTATAACATTCTTCATGCTCTGGAGGATAAATATCTTGCTCAGGTTCAACACTCAAATTTTTCTGTATAGGACGCAGGTATACACGGCCTCTGACACCTGTAGCCTTGAATTCTTGTATTGACATCGGTCCAGATTTCAACAAACTAAGCTTACGTCGTGATCCATCTGCTACCAACAGGAACTCAAAACCCCCTGCTTCGGACAACTTCGGGAAGGATCTAGAGGGCAGGGAAATAAAATTTGGGTTACAGGAACTCTTTAAAATCAGAACTGGCGACAAAAGAACCCCCCCCCCCCCCCTCACCAGACAGTTGGAGAAGCCATCACTACATCACCACAGTCGGAAAGGCTATGAGGCTATCATAATTTGACCAACAAAATAAATTCCAAGGCGAAAAACACAAGCAGATCATATCATGTAATTCCTTGTGAGAATATTTCAGGGATAACTAAGATAAATTGTTAACATTGGTATAAAGAATCAAATTGTTATCCGTTCACTTTTATGTAAATGGCTAAAAAGTCTGATTCTCCTATCTCATCAGACGGGAGAATCTCAAAAATTGAGTTTGGCAAAAATTCATCATCGTAATATTGGTGATTGGTAACAGTAAGTGAACAAAAGCTACCAAAGATTGACACACCTGCAAAATAACAAACATTACAAACTTTTCAATGTGCTGTGTGTCGGGCTTTCAATTAGCTCAGCTGTTTGTTCCTATTAAGTAATGGTTGAAAACATGATGTTCAGATTGATCAAATTAAGTGAATACATTATATTCTGTGTAGTTTTATCATCGAATCCTGCTTTAATAGATCAGTCAACTTCAGGACATCTACTTTAAAACTAGTGTGAAGGTAAAAAAACATGCACTCACCGAATCAAAATATCCTTGACATCTTGGCGTGATGCTTCTAAAGGGAATTGTATCTTCTGCTCTCCTAAACCTGCACTGGCTAACTTGTTTTTCTCGGCAATTCCAGGCACCAAATCGGAATCAACACGACTGAGGCACACAAAGGTGTGTGTGGACGTATAACCTGAATTAAACATATGTTTCAAAAGTCATATCATTGTATAATCTTTACTTCAATTCAATTAAGTATATTTAACTATTCGAAGAATCCATTATCGGTTAAAAATTATTCAGTTATGTTAGAGCAAGTTGCTTTAATAAAAAGACAACAGATAATGATATCAGATAACATAGATTATCAAACAACAATTTGTAAAATATCTCGTTAATCTCTATTATGATGCACAGCAGTAGTTTACATGTTTGTACCTCGAGGTCTTTGGGCCCTGTTATATGGGTTGAAACGAGATCTGTTCTGAAAAAAAAAATTAGGTTGAATTTCTAAAATGGTTTAAACTTCAATGAACGTGATCACCAACACTGGTGTTTCCCAGGCTATTTAAATGACATCTAGTTTGTTAATTCTTGGCTGAACTTGTACCTCACTGTGATCAGTCATTCAACCACTGTACTTAGCTGAATGAAGTCTTTCAGTTGAAAGATGTAAAACTGAAACTGATAAAGAAAGAGAGGGGGTCCCTAATAGTAATACACTCTTGAAGTCACATAAGGGTTCAATAAACCTGACAACGTCGCCATTTAAGTGAAATAGTCTTGAGTGTGGCGTATACATGTAACATCAATCTATCAATCAAATATGCTTCAGTCAAAGAAAGGGTCTCAAATGTATCGTTCAGTCACAGAAAGAAGCCAGAAGGGTTATGTAATCTACATTGTAGGGGTACCGTAGTGGAAGTAGTAGTAATAGTACTAATACGTACCGGTAACACTAACAGAACGCATCTATAATATTATATACTAAATATAGACTATAATAAAAAAAATTGCCTAAAAAATATCTAGAGAAAAAGAACACTAGCTACCGTACCTGAGCCTGAGGGCGAGAACGGACCGGTCCTGGCACAGATGGTGGGTTTGACTCGATAGAGCTCAAAGTACTAGTAGTAGTAGTACTAGGTCTATTTCCACGTCCACTTCTACTCAAACCTAGGGCTATTCTAACATTTGGTCTTGGATTCTCGACTAAACCAGTTGCAAGTCGAAAGCTAGGTCTACTATTAGAGCTTGAACTATTAGTGCTATTAATACTAGTATTATTACTAATATTATTAGTAGTAGTGGTACTAGTACTATTGACATTGTTGTTATTTATACTACTACTAGTAGTAGTAGGCCTAGTATTACTCGAAGTCGAACGCCTGAACAAGCGCTGGTGTTCTTGTAAAACGTTAGCACCAGCATAACCTATCCCACCATTGCTTGTAGATCTCGTATCACTTTCGCCTTGAACGATACGTTGCAGTAGGCGTTGAGCCTCCTGTAACATTTCGCCACAGGAACGGACGAGCGACGCCTTGTCGTCGTCCATTGTTTTATTAAGCGCGCACTTCTGAACTTCGGGTCTACTTCCGTTGGAATGCCGCCCCCCCTGGCGGTGTTTGAAGTATCCAGTTCGTGTAAAGTTTACAGATTGCAAAATGTTTGGCGCGTGATTCGAAAAGATTTACAGAGTGCAAAATGTTTGGCGCGCGATTCAGAAAGATTTACAGAGTGAATAATATAAAAGATTGGAACTTTATAGAGTTACAAATATAAAAAAAACATGAACATTTTGTAAAATATTCAGAATGTTTACGAGAAATGTGTTGAGTTTCGTGTAAAGTGTTAAGTTTGTGTTGAGTGTTAAATGTTTAATTTTGACACAAACGGCTGCCCATAGGCGGCCCCTTTTCCTATTCCAAATAGTCTTGAGGTGGTATCACAACCACAAATTGCGTGAATGAAAGGTAGGAGATGGCACACTTGCTCTCCAAGCATTTCTTTTAACAGAAGAATATTTAGCTGTTGGATATTTAGCTGTTGACTTCTCCGACTTAATATATAGTCATTTTGTTCTTGGCTTCACATGGTGGCAAAGCAGTACTAATATATCGGTGTCTTCGCCAATTACATGAGTAATCCCAGTGGTGCCATAATCAACTCCTGTCTTTGCTATCAACAAGTCTGCATCTCCATCAGCATTTAACGTTGAAATGCCACTTGCCCGCAATTTTTCATCAAGGAGGTTGATGAAATTTTGTTTGTTGTCTGTGTTAGCCAAGAAATTGTGCTTTTTGGATTTCAATGGCAGTTGGCAGTAAGGATGACCTTTGGCCCTACAGCCCCCTTTGAGCGCTTTTGATGTGTTGTATCTTTGACTGATGGGCCTTTGTATCCATCAAAAACCACTGTTGGGTTAGTATAGTATTTCTGCACGTAAACCACATACTTGTCTGCTATCTCACCAAAGGTTTCGCCCTTCTCCCAAGATAGTCGGTGAAGCAACGACCCACCATCCAAAACGTTAAATTCAGATTTTTCCAAAGGCTGTGCCATCTGTTCCTTTGACATTGTTCGCGCAAATGATTCTGCAAGCTGTGGCTTGTTTGGCTGTAGAAGCAATCCATTGTTTTGAAATAGAGCAGGGGGATTAGTTGACAGCTCATACTTGAACACCTCATCTAAGCTACAGTCACTGTTGTTGGCAATGATAAGTAACCTCTGAAAAAGGAGCTGCGGGTCCAAGGATACGGTATCACCATTTGATGACAACACCCTTTTCCCTAGTGTTTCCACTTGTTCTATTTGTTTGAACTTGTACTGAAACGCGTCCTGTCCTTCCATTCTGTTTAGTATGCGCGTTCCGACTTCAACAGCTTTATGAGGATTTGCTGATTCTACCCCTGTTACACCTGTTGCAATGTTGTGAAGTTCCTCCTTAGCTTCAAGCGGATAGTGGGCTTGTAGAAATTCAAATATTTCCTCTGTGTCTTTGTGGTCTCTGTTTCTTCTAGCGTCCGTCATATCCTTGTGTTGTTCACTTGTGCTGTATTGCTTTCCTGTTAACTTTTGCATCATATCATTAACCTCTGCACAAGCAGGCATGGCTAAAAGCCATCGAGTGCGCTGTTTTTCATCCATGCCTCGTCCACGAGTAAGGCCACCAGTAGTCTTCATAGATCGCATTAGTACCTGCTCTATTACTAGGTCTGTTGGCAATCTAGCCCAGAAACGATCGGTCCGTCTGATGACAAATAGACCAGAGGCAAACTGTTGGAAAATATCTGGCTTTGATTGCTCTAGGTTCAACATATCTTGTAAGTAGACGTACACAGATTGTGCGTAGTTCGAGTGTCCAGTTGCAGCAAAGAAGGGAAGCATTTTCTGTAAAGTCTTAAGATATAACATGAATTGTCCTGTACGTTGAGATTTAAGAAGCGATCGCAGTAGGTCAACCATTAACATATATTGAACCCATAAACTTCCAGTAGGATTTTGAGCGATTCTCACTTTCTCATCTTGTAACCTTTCAATTATGCGTGCTATTGACTCATTAGGAAGTGCGATGTTCGTCTCATCTAGGTCCGTTAGGAGGACATCAAATAACTCAAGTGCCTTACATAAGTCAGACATTTCCTGCAGATCCTTGTCCACAACAGAAATCGAGAGATTGTAGGCTTGGGAGAGAAGCAGCGCATTAAGTGCTGTATCAACTAGGAAATGACCACGGATTGCTCGTGCGTACGCCTTTCCTGATAACATATGAATAACAGCATTTTCAGCGTATACTAGTTCCAAAACCTCTTTCAGTCCTGACGACTGCATGACATGGCCAATAGATCCAAGGAAACTCATGGTGCAATGAAAGCCTCCCAAAGACAGAATTATTGGCTTCAATGGGCTGTCTTCCTTTTCGCTTACAATGATGAGCTTGGACTTCCACCATAGGGGCTGATCAAACGTGACAATTGGTGTGGTTCCTTGGAGTTGGTTCTCAGATGCAGTGAAATGCAGAGTTGAAAAGATGCAGCTCATGTGTGTTGGGTCCATGTCTATCATTGGAAGGAAATGGATTGATGCTTTCCCAGGATGTGAACCTCTTGAAACCGCTTGCATCATACCAGACCACTCAGGACGTGCAGGCCGCAATGGCCAAGATATCTTCCATAATGTGTCAAGTTGTTCACGCTCATCATCTGCGTTGATCGTTGGTAATTTCTTGTACTCATGAGCACCTTTTTTAAGCAAAGAGGAGTAGTATTTGATGGAGATTTTTTTTTACAGAGAAGCTTATTGTCGGACGACTGGACTCGTGGTATGACATGTTTCTGTTTGTTCTCAGGAGTCTTAGCTACAATAATACCCATGCCGCGGAATGTCCCATAACCATCTAAAGTACGTATGTTATGATCAACATTGTCAGCTATGTAATGACCAAAATGTCCTGTGATAGGGATGTCAGTACCTTGGAAATTTGCCGCACAGTCATTCAACTTAATAACCTCTGGATATGTCAGACAAAACCCGTGACTCGATAAACTATCAATGAGAAACCGGGAACCAAAATGATGGTGCATCTGCACTGCCAGGCCAAACTGAAGAGGCGCAATGAGACCCCGGGGTCTAGTCAGCTGCATTATACACTGGCCAATGGATGCAATTTCAAGATCTTTTGACTTTCCTACAAAAAGTTCACCTAAAAAGATAAGAAGGGTCTGTGGCAAATAAGCCATGTTTTTATCAGTAGACTTTATCTCAGACAGATCTGGATAACATTCTCTCGATGCTTCTATGCTTTTGACATCTGACTTGATTAGCTCTGCAGCAGCTCTGATAATTTTGGATTTTTCGAAATCCTCATCTTCGGATTTTGCTTCGAATTGTCACTACATTTTTACGCCCATTCACATTAGTGATAACCATTCTGTCTCCTAGATGCTTTTTCAGTTTGTGATGCATGTACCTAACACTGTAGGGTTCAGAACAAATTTCCGACATTCTTTTAACAAGATCACTAGCAGTGGTCTGCTCATCGTCGTTTTCAATTAAATCATATATGACCTGTAGGAATGCTTCTTCACGAGAAACATCTATACGTCGACCCAACCGTGGCTGCTTTAATACTTCATTTGGGTCACAAGCTTGAAATCGGGAAGGAATCTGTCTTCCAGTACGAAAATTAACACTGCAAACTTGATGATAGATGGCATCAACAGCAGGAAGATCCTGTGCAATCAAAACCCGTCTGCGAACAGTCGCACTCCAATTATCCTCATTACCACGCTCATCGCACGCAGCTATAATGGAGGTTTGAAAATCGAAGGTTCTCACATGAAATATATCATCGCACTTATGTTTGTCATCACCAGGTGTTTTTGTCCCACAAAGGAAACAATGGTCTAAGAATTTAAATTCTGGTTCATGGGTGCGAAGTGTTGGCTTTACAGGAACCTCGCTCTTTCTTTTCCTCTTCTTGGCAACTTGGATAGACTTCTTATCGATATGGGCCAATCTACACTTGGTGTGCAGCACTTGTCCTGTTGAAACAACTAATGATGGAGTCTCTCTTTCTACACTTGCTCTGTTAACACCAGCAGCACCTTTCTCGTTTATTTTAACTCTATCCTCTCCATCTTCAATGCTCTGTCCACATATAGCACATGGATCTCTTATAGCTGGATCTTCTATGGGTGGATCTTCTATGGGTGGACCTACTGTGGGTGGATCTACTAAGAAGGGATCTACTACATTGGATGAAACTCCTGACATGACTATATATTGATTGATTTCCTGTACAGATAGAAAGGAATCATAAGTATATGAGCTACACTAGTATAGTATAGACAAAAAATCAAACAGTGAAATAAACTCAGGAATAAGATGAGATTTTAACGTCATATCATAATACGCCCCAAAAAGTAATTGTTACATCATGCGTTTTTTTCACGTTTGCTGTAATATGACGTCATATTTGCATTATGACGCAATATGTAAGTCAAACTGTTTTTAAAACCAGCTTATTGGATTCTTTGGTATCACATTTCTATCTACTAATAATATATTTATGGGGTCTAAAACCAACCATTTACGAGATACAGTGCCTAAAAGCGGTTTTTGGCGGCCATTTTGAATTTATGCTAATTAGCATATTTCCCAGACTCTGATTTTGGCTAATTTTGAATATATTGTTCAGTAGGGCCATATCAACAAGATGAAACCAAAAAACCTTCTGTTGCAATTTGTTCCAGGTTCATCTCTATTTTTACTGGACTAATAGACATATAGGTTGATTCCAATTTTCATATCACTGTTAAACATTATTTTACGTGCTAAAATGACATTTTTTTCTATATATTTATTTACACATTTCGAAGATTATTAATCTATTTAAAACAACCATCAGATATTATAAACAAAATACGGCCTTAAATACATCTGGAATACTTCCAATATACATAACGAAACATAAGATTTCGACACTTAATATCGATGTTTATTAAATGTAATGTTGCTGTTTACACATGTCAGTGCCGTCTGGGTACGGATTAACGCCTGACAGGCTTGACGATAACCAAAATCAGAGGAGCACGGTCTAGAAATATCGCATCATTTAAACGAATCTAACTGTTACTGTGTGTATTCCTTCTTGTGTTCCTGTGGGGCTAAGGTTGTAAACTTGGCTAACGGTCAGACTGTCAGTGGAATTGTTCATCTGGACTTGTTCAAACCAGGCAGGTTTATAACCACTTAAAAGTAACCTTTGAATTAGGCGTCATTAATGTATACGGCGATAACATACCTGCTGTTTCTCTCTCAATATTCAACCGGGATTTCAGCGGAAAGACTTGTCAATGAAAGTCGATAACGTGAATACAAAACCACTCAATGCAGCCTGGTCTCTGTAATAATCCACATAAGCGGATTGTCATCGACGTCTATAGTTGAAGTTCTTCAAACTATGTTGCCAAGATATTGATGATGGGCGGCAAACAGAGTTGAAGGACCCGCCATGTTGGAAAATGTATACAACTGCACATAAACTCTTTGTGCGCAGGTTTGCTCTTAATTTAAGCAACGCAACCGGCCCAAACTTACTACATATTCAGTTCGATCTTTAAGGTCGCCGTTCCACCAAAAAAAAGCGTTCAAACACTCACATCTGTGCTGCATCCTCGTCGTTTTTCGATTGACAGCCCGAATCTCCCGCTGGCCTCCTCGTTTCCGTTAGACTGAACTGGGGAAATGTACCAGCACAATTTGACCTTTTGTGCCTCGCTTACGGATTTTCTTGATAAACACAAGCGAGACTTAAAGAGGTCAACTTGTACTCGTACATTTCCCAAGTTCAGTTTAACGGAAATGAGGAAGCCAGCGGGAGATTCGGGCTGTCAATCGAAAAACGACCAGGATGCAACACAAATGTGAATGTTTGAACGCTTGTTTTGGTGGAACGGCGAACTAAAGGATCGAACTGAATGTGTGTAAAGTTGGGACCGGTTGCGTTGCTTAAATTAGGAGAAAATCCGCGAACAAAAGAATTACATGCTTTCCAACATGGCGGGTCCTTCAACTCTGTTTGCCGCCCATCATCAATATCTTGGCAACAGAGTTTGAAGAACTTCAACTACGACGTTTTGTGAAGGCCTTTCGTATGACCAGTGACTTCGATTTAACTTGGCTGCAGATTGTTGCCTGTGTCCTAGAAGTAAGATGGGATATAACACTAATGGAGTTGCAATGTCGATAAGTTATGGCTGACTTTGGAACATCAGGTCGACGTGATATACCTTTCACAGACCTTAACATTACAAACTCTAATCTGATCCAGTTTTTTGGAATGACCGTGATAGTTACGGCTTTTTTCATCTGTTTATAAGTGAACGTTGACACTATTAGACGAATACATGCTCGTCTTGGTGTTATTGTGGTTGGTATTGGACCGATTGGTCTAACATCCGCTCTCATTGCATGAAAGGTGCAAGGTGTCTAAGGTGATTAACAAACCTGCTTATTGCTTGGCTTAGTTCATCTTGGTGAGATGCGATTACGGGGAACTATGGACAAATTCTGTGTCCAAATGCTTTAGATTGTTTAATTACGTATTTCCGTATGACAATTAAAGCTGTAATGAACATTTCAGAAATGATATATGCCTGTTGTGGATTTTGGAAGAGTCCATTACGCAGTGGGGGTTTGGTGCGTTTTTCTCGCCCCCACTACGTAATGGACTCTTTCAAAATCCTGCTCAGCTGTATCAAAGTTGTACGTGTAAGAAATAAAGTTGTGTGTACGATTATTTCATATAAGATTGCATTAAACTACATAGAGATGTGTAATAGTTGCATATAATGCTTTACCTAAAGAGTGGGTCTTCTCCCTGTGAGACACGCCAGCTAACAGAGCGATCTACCTCGTGGTAACAAGGACTTCAAAAGTGAAGACGCACGGGCAGAGATGCTCCAAGTAAGGTGTGATCACCTGATAGGTCACATGGGAGAAACATTATTATGCAACAGATTGACTAACATGCATATATTTACAACAACCCTCCCCCCGCCAAGAAATGGGGAATATAACTACTGAGTTTCAAGAATTGGACTACATTGTTGCTCAGACCGCTTAGAAATTGCAGACTTTGTTTGAACTTTAACATTTCTAATGACGTCATCGTTGAGCAAGAATGAACTTCATGCTAAAGTATATAATACAAAATTAGACACTAGCCGGTCAACTGCCTAGAAAACATTTTGAAGGTTGTAGATGCACGTGTGTGATTATATGAGCATGCATGCAAACATTTGAAATTTAATTAGTTGAAATTTATAATTACAGCGTGAAAAGTTTCAAAACGATACAAAGATGTCAAGAAGTTTAGTTTGTACATGATATAACCAACATTAGGCTCCAAAGACCATAGAACCTCGACATGTTCAGGTTTTGACTTCAATGGCGACTGAGAAAAGAGAAAACGGTTCTTTTTTCGGAAACCGTTCAATAAAACTTTGCTTGTTTGACAAACTTGAGTAGATTGTTATATAATACCAATAAAGGCACAACGTAGCCATGTGAGTAGTATACACGCCTTTATGAAACACTACTCAAAACAGATATCCGCCATGTCACACTTTACATTCTTAAGATGGTTGACTTCATAAAGAACTAAAGTAAAAGTAGTTTTACGACTGACTAGGTGTAACATAAACGTTAACAGTGTGTCATGCTATATTCAATAAAATTAATGATCTCTTCTCCACATAAGGTCAATGACTGAGTACTGATGGCATCTTAAAGGAAAAATCGAGACGGATATCTTTAGGGCTTTTATAAACAGAAATCAATTTGAATCTCTACGTATTTCTTGCAACATACACACGCACTGTCTATTAGCTATCCCATCCGAGAAAGTGGATGATCGTGACACCTGTATCTGGGCAACTGCCTATTTAATCGATTTTCGGATCGTTAGATGAATCGGAAACATAAATATTATCACTTAGCCTCCACATTGATAGGTCGCAGATTACATAATGTACATGTAACCATTTTTTAACCCCTTTCGGAGATTAAAGGAAATAAATCTCAGAACCCAAGTTTTGCTGATAAAGCTGATGGGTTCGTGTTCCGGTGACCAAATAATCAACCTTGGGCTAAAACTGAACGAGGCTTTATAAAAGTAGCGTAAACACAACGTAGTGCAAAATGAGTATAAAACCTGTCGCATTTTTTATTTCACCGCTCCCAATGCTTTATATTCCATCATGGCCTTCAGACATTTTACAAAACTATAGTTCACGCGAAGTATTCAAAAACACACACAATGACCAAAAGAGAATCCCAGTTTATCTGTTAGATCAAATGGTGGGTTGTTAAAATGTAGTCAGCAATTTGGTGGTGTCCAAGGATCAAAAGGGTCTTGTTTTAAACACAAAGGGATAAGGTAATTGTTGGTCGATGTATTACCTTTGTAGATATACCTAAATCAGGGATGATTTGAAAGCTTTCCTTATTACGCAATACATTGGTGATTCATTGATGACGTGCAATGTTTCTTTGTAACCAGATATATATCTTGTTAGGGGGTAATGAGTAGACTTATTCGAAAGACTCAATGCAAATGCCCTAATTAAATTAATTCTTAAATAAAGAAACCATACATTTGTACATAATACACGTGTGCGTCTCTAGCAGACTTCAAATACAAATCTAGACAGCTTATAACCAAACAACCAGTAAATATGTTAAATCAATCAAGTTTATTTGTGGTCTGGGATTTCTTGTCTTACTTTATAACGTTATTCATTTTATAGTCTCATTTACTGTCACCATACTCCATTGTCAGATCTGATAAGTTATATATTGAGAGAATCCTCATTCAAGAATCTTTTATGGGCATCACGAATTGCCTTTGTTTGTATGATCCCTAGACAACCCTAGCTATATCATGTAGCCATCTCTATCAGGATTGCTTTATGTTTATGCCAAACTCAGAATCATTTGACTTAGTCGGTACATGATTTAGTAGGCGTAGAAAACAGGTTGCTCAGAATGCTCAGAAGGAAAAGCTCAAGCGAATACCTGATAACTCTTCTACAGAGAGCGATCGTATGAAAAATTCATACCATTTTTTTCATTTTAATTCGACTCAGTTGGATTTGAATCCACGACTTATTGATGAAAGGATTTTGTCGGACTAGGATATTGTCACTTAACTATAACCAAGCCACAAATACCACAGTTATTCAAAAAGCTGATTCTAAAGCCCCGTCAGATGCAATTGTTTTATGAATGTGTTCTAAAATCACACAATTGGACGTCAAATCATTCTGTAATCTCGCATATAATGTTCGTGCTGCTCTAAAGTGGAAAGAATGGTTGTCCTTAAACGGCATAACGGAGATTTACTGCCAGATAAATTTGTTGAAAATGTTGAAAAGTCCAATAAGAACTTATTTCCACCAAATATTCTGCTGAACAATTGACGCTGAAGCATGTTGGTAACACGAGAGGCGTACACCATCCTGTCAACCGCCGTTGTACCGCTTGTCAATAAATCACAGAGATGGGGAGGGGGCATGTTTGCCAGATTTGCCCTGATATAATCAAAATAGGTTCACTTTAATCGTAAGTCGTATTGCTGTTTACAATATTGTGAAAGTAGTTCTCCTTCCCGTGAATAGTTTCTCAATGATTGGCTGCATAGAACCTTCATGGAGACTTTTAATAACGGCTGGTTGTATAAAGTAGAGATGTCCTCATTCATGAAAGTACTGATGTCCTCTCCAATTCGTGGCGACAGATATCCCTAAGGCATTCGCAAACAGAAATCAATTTTGTTGTCTGTCTGCTTTTTCCTTTGAATATAAACGAAGACCACTTATCGCACTAGTAAAAATGTTGCTTCTAACCCATGTATCTGGGCGATTATCACTCCGATTTTCGAGTCATTAACACTAAGCATTTATGGTGGCACAGCTAAAAGCTTCTAAATTCAAATAGCTAAAACTACAAAAGTTACCAAGAGGAACATTCATTTGACATGTTATCACATACATCTAAACTATGCGTGGCTGGAATTTCAGGAGCTTATGATTTTTGCGTTGTAACATTTAATCAAAACATCGTCAAATGGATCCATGCCGAAGACTTGCCATGGCAGATTACCAAACGTGACTCAGACATGATCTATGTTAGCTCAATTTAAGCCACCTGCGTTGGTTTGTATCCAATTTTAACACTCCTTTTAAACCTTACATACAATTTGTTGGGTTTTTTTTTCAACGCTTGGATGTGTCTACATTCGATGTCGTTGAAGCGTTTAATAACATTAGAGTTTGGCCGAATGTTGATGAGATGGAACAATTGACGTTGGAGGAACCTCTGTTACAGGCTATTGGAGGTAGTGTTCGGTAAGCCAGACACTAATGCTGCTTCTGGGAGAAATGTCTACTCAATTAAAGCTACCAATAACATGTACATTTAGTTTTGATTCAATTAGTTGCGGTCTCATGGAGAGATCGAGGTCTCTGTTCGCCAGCTGGACCTTTATTGACAGTCTTCAAAGAAGTGTGTCTTGATGGCTCAGTCGGCCGCTATTTAAGGGAGTTACCAGGTATTCGCCGAACGGGGGGGGGGGGGGTTCCCTCCGTGCAAAGAGTCCAGTTTCCTCCCCTGATATCCCTTGGAAAGTCACGATGTAAGCGAAATAATCTTGAGTGCAGCGTAAACCATCAATCCATCAATCAATCGGGCATGCAAGTGTAGATTCGTGAAATAAATCGGCAATCTGTGTGATATCACAGATGTCGCTCGCGCGTGTTATAATAACTTGATCTGGAACCTATTTCACCAAGCGGCGTAGCGTAGATTTTTACGTAACTGTCATAGCAACCCATATTGTAGAGATATGTTGCAATGACAAGTACATAAAAACTTACGCGAAGCCGCTTTGAGGCTCATGGCCTACAAGTAAAAAGGGATATTTAGAACTTTGCCCATTTAACATAGTCTTTAGGAGAGAAAAGCATTAAAAACATACCAGGGCCTTATCATTTATTAATGTGTGTATCGGACCTTCACCAGTGTGATCATATGTTATCAATAATCTTCGATGACACCTGGGAAGGTGCTGTTAATAAATCACTTTTGCCTGAAATGTCATGGACTAGAAATATAAGATTTTTGTTACATTTACCTCTAAAACGGGAATGGTTGAAGTGAAGTTCTATGTGATGCTTGCTTGTCTATTATACCTCCATTGAGGACAAATTGTTTGTGTGATGGTCTAAAATGACCCAAACCTCTTGAATTCTACAGTGGCATAAAACCACATCATATGAATTCATTGAGAAACCGCAACTAAGTTCTTTATTGTGTTATTTGAAGAGAGAAACATCACTGCCGATATTTAATTGTTGGCGTTGCCTAATGTACAATATTCCATGCTTGTGTATAATATAGGTTACCGGACTATTTACATTCAGTTTGTTATAACATGATCACTTATTTTTTCCTTGGCATCAACAAGCTTATAATGTATTATTAAATTCAACTCAACTAAAAGTTCGCTGATTAAAACGTGTAATTGGGGAAAACGCAGACTAGATAAGCTCATTCTTCTTATATCTTATTCATGGGCGTATCTCAATGTCTTCATGACCTTTTTGCTACAATCGATTTGTGCCGAGAAATAGTGATGAAAGGCTTGAAAACACACTGCTAGAAAATGCGATTTTAACGTGACTGTTTCTCGTGGCTGAGCTGAGAGTCCCGAGACAGAAAAAAACTCACAAAGTTCACTGGTATAGTAGTAAATATCTGATGAACGCGAAATATAAATCCACAGAATAAATTCCTGAAATCGGAATTGCCGAGTAAAATACAAAGCCTCCTTAAATAGGTTCTCAGAAATTCAAGAACAACCTTACTATTACGCATTAGCCTAAATCTGCATGGCTATAGAAATTTGACTTAATAAATTAAACGATCGAGAAATGTCGACACACATTGGCACGGCTCAAATATTACTCAACTTTACTGAATTTTAAATAGAAACTAGGACCAAGGAAAACGCTGGTGAGGAGGGTGAACGTAAAACACGTAATAAAATGTATGACAATTTATGACGTTTTTCGTTTTTATAGTCTCATCCACTGTCAACACGCTCAATTGTCGAATCGGATAAAGGTGATTTATTGAGAACCAACATGCCTATTAAGAATGAATTTTATAGCCATCATTGACATCACATTCGGTTCAATCTTGCAAGAAATACTCAATACCTGTAGTCTTGGTAACCAAGTCGTTCGTGAAGCTGTTTCGAAAACTGTGTCGTTTGCAAATGGTTTATGACTGTCTCTTAGAATCCCCAGAATGGACGTCAATAGTCATCGTAAAACCTCTCTTATGACAATAATTGTGGGATCATGGTACCTTTAAATAAATTATGATCTTAATGGGATCATAAACTGTACTTATAATTGAAATGGCATTTTCACGCCAGGATATTTATGGAATTTGCAAACTTCGGAAAACATCGAATTCAGTATGATTTAATTTCTTTGTAACATTCTGGTGAACACAAAAGAAATCGGCCGCTACTCGGTTGCATGTATGGGAGTGCGCCTCTTTGGTAACTTCCGGGCTGCCGGTGGCCGATAAAACATTGAAGTATTTTTTTTACCTGTACACAGATTTATCGTGATAAAGTAAAAAGGTTCAATGTTTGTCGGGTTACTAATTACATCCAGATAAAAGTACCTCTTCCTGGTTATTTCATTAACGACTGGGTTCCTACGACTATATTTAAACTGTATTCTCATACATGACTTGGGTATGTTTTGACCTAACATCGTCAACATAGCCTCTATATAAGTATAATAATCTTGATACATCAATTCACCTATCAATGAACATGGTGGGATGTTCTCTGTACAATCACTGGGTCACAACAACAACAGCTAGGGAAAGCTTAGACGGATATTTGCTAACAGAAATCAATTTTAACGTCCGTCTGGTTTTTGCTTTCAGCATACACGCAAACCTCATTTCGAATCACTTAGAGTCTACTAAGAGTCTACCACTTTTATTTGAACAATTCGGAGTTGAAGCGATTTTTTGCCATAGAATAAAAGGAGACAATGCATAGAGATCATTATACAGATAACAACAGCTTACATCAGCCCTCCCTGGATCTTTATATAGAAAACAACTCTTGACATCAGCCCTCCCTGGATCATTATACAGAAAATAACTCTTGACATCAGCCCTCCCTGGATCATTATACAGAAAATAACTCTTGGCATCAACCCTCCCTTGATCATTATATAGAAAATAACTCTTGACATCAGCCCTCCCTGGATCATTATACAGAAAATAACTCTTGGCATCAACCCTCCCTTGATCATTATATAGAAAATAACTCTTGACATCAGCCGTCCCTTGATCATTATACAGAAAATAACTCTTGGCATCAACCCTCCCTTGATCATTATATAGAAAATAACTCTTGACATCAGCCGTCCCTTGATCATTATACAGAAAATAACTGTTGACATCAGCCCTCCCTTGATCATTATACAGATACCAACTCTTGACATCAGCCCCCCTTGATCATTATTCAGAAAGCAACTCTTGACATCAGCCCTCCCTCGATCATTATACATAAAACAACTCTTGACATCAGCCCCCCTTGATCATTATTCAGAAAGCAACAGCTTACATCAGCCCTCCCTCGACCATTATACATAAAACAACTCTTGACATCAGCCCCCCTTGATCATTATTCAGAAAGCAACTCTTGACATCAGCCCTCCCTCGACCATTATACATAAAACAACTCTTGACATCAGCCCTCCCTTGATCATTATACAGAAAACAACTGTGGTAATATCAACCAGGTTTTTTCACAAACACCGTATTTGAAGAGTAATGGAATTGTGAATCAGTCGGTAGGAGATAATTTAGAGTAGCTTAGAATTCGCTAACCAATGTTTGTTAATAAGTGCCCGTTTTTGAAACTCACATTATTGCACTTATTTTCCATCTTATGGAGAAATTAGTTTCTATAAAAACAACTTAGGCGAAACAGTAAGCGTACAAACGGAATTAATTTAACCCACACCTTATCTCTTCACATCAACATTAAATTAGACAACGTCATTATAAAACGTCATCTCTCACCGGATGACGTGAGAACTATGACAACTACCGAGCCCTTTTGAGTTCTTTTAAGACACGTATTTTCTCACCAATGCTTATTTGGCTCGCATCTTCTGACTTGGTTCTACTTAAATCGACATAGGTGGTACGGTTTCAGGAAAGCAAAACAAAACTGATTGAAAACTTATTAAAAAGCATCTCTGGAAACAATGTCTTGATTTATGCTACATGGAGTACAATACACAAAATGCTGCCCAAAGCGGACGTTTTATTGCTCCCAAAACAAACAGCTGTCTATCGAATACAAGCATTTACACTTTTACGTACTTCTAATGGTACAAGTAAATATTTGAGATATATTACCGATATTAAAACGCTTCAGGCATGCATATCTATTCGATTGTTTACGGTAAATAGTGCTAAATCATGTGCTAAAAGATCGATAGTAAAACTGATCGTACATATTGTCCAAAGTCACATGACATTATCTGATGGTCTTGATTGTTACGATCATTGTTTCAATCATATGTAGTATCTACCCTTGTAGAACTAGTCATCTTCAGAGGAAACCATTTAACTGCATAAGTTGTCATGTTGTCAGCCCGATTTGTTTCTCTGCATGAGCTCAGTAATTTAAGCAGCGTGTGTCTATGTGAGTGACTTTGAGTTTAGTTTTCTTTATCATCAAAACAAAACCTTGAATTGACAGGAAATTACACTTTCATCCGGTGAAATTGAAATTTCAATAAACCCAGAAAATCGGTTCACATAATCTTAGATTGGTGGATAAAATATGAAAACATTGTGCTTTGGTGTGCTGTAGTTTAAAAGGCAGAAACAGGTTAACATTAATCTCCCATTACAGTCTACGGGTAAATTGATTCTGAACGGATATTGTAATCCCTCTTTCATGTCTACTAAAATAGTACTTTGAAAACTATTTTCAGCTAGCTCAATACAATCTGAATGGAGGAATATACACAAACCTCAGCCCTACAACCAAAACTTATTTTGAAAATTTTGTATAATTCATAAATGACCGGTTTAAAGAAAACGATATGCATATACCCACTGGTCACAAGCATAACATAACATAGGTATAGGTAGCCCATTTTTCCGAGTAACTGTCACTTTAGTGTCTTATACTAACTGAATGATGTACATCTGTTGTTACTTAATCTTCTATATAACTCTTTTCTATCCAAAGAATCATTATTTACCTGTCGTAGAATATTACTGTATCACTAATGAAGACTGGAAACGGTAGAGTGTCGCCTGTTTCTACATATTGATTTGTCGTTATCCGTCCCAAACCGAGACACTTATTCATCTTCATAAGGATAATCACTGAGTCAGATGTTCCTGTGATATATAATTGATACCCATTTCCGAATGGGGAAATTGATAATATACATGAAATGGCAACATTTTCCTTGTTATAAAAACCTTTGTGAGTTACATTTGTATATTCGGTTGAAGGTAGGTAATACCTTGTGTCCAAAGTCAATAGAATTTTGTTTTCCAATTTTGCAGAGATAAGCTCAGTTGTTTGAGCAGCGTGCGTCTCTTTACGTGACTTTGAGTTTAGTTTTCTTAAAAAAAAACGTCATTTAAATTTTGATTTAATAACAATTTACACTTTAAGAAAATGACATAGACTAAATATCTATAAATACCAAAACAAAACTTGGAATTGACAGGAAATTGCACTTTCATCTGGCAAAGTCGTAATTCCAATAAACCAAGACAATCTGCTCATATAATCTTAAATTGACAAATTGGTGGATAAAATATGAAAACATTGTGCTTTGGTGTGCTGTAGTTTAAAAGGTAGAAACAGGTTAACTTCGATCTCCCATTACAGTCTACGGGTAAATTGATTGCGAACAGATATTGTAATCCCCCGTTTGATGTCTACTAAAAGAGTACATTGAAAACTATTTTAGCTAGCTCAATACGATCTGAATAGATATACACAAACATCAGCCCTAAACTTTACAGTTTAGTATAATTAAAAAAAATGGCCGGTTTAAAGGCCCACTTGCCGCCGTATCCTGTTTGACATTTGTTAAGAAAACCAATTTGCACGAGCTTACTACAGCTAAAACCACTAAAATTAAACATAGCACACATAAAGCATGTCCAATTAGGTTTAGAATGTATAAATGACGGGGAAAAACAAACGAAGAATCGAAGCTCGATTACAACAACAACACCGATCAGCGTTGGTTAACTTAAGTGTTGGATTACCCTTATTCAAGCTTTTTTGTCTGTGGTTTGCACTCTGCAGGCTATTATAGTCCCTCTTGCTCGATCGTTAGTATGTATTTCTTCGATAAAGTTCGTAAAATTATACTGTGTCGTTAGATCGCTCACACGACTCAAACCCTTACGGCACTTTTGCACACGATCAGGTTCGAAGTTTGTTGACATTACGGGTACCTCAAAATTCTGTTTTTCAATTTCAAATTAAAGATACTAAATGATGTCAAAACTTTCAATTTCTGGTAAAAATAGAAAGTTCCTAACTTTTTCTGTCTGGGAAAAATACAGAAAACCGTCCACTGTTTTTAATGTAAACAGTCTTCTGGATTTTTGCGGCAAGTGTGCCTTTAACGAAAATAAAACCCTTTTAAAAAGTCCCATGCTGGACCAATATATAAAGTTTGGTCAGGATCCATTCGGAAATGAAGTTGCAAGAGTGCTGACAAAGATTTTCTATAAATAGTAACGGTGACCTTGACCTTAGCTCGCTGAAACACGAACTTTGTTCGAGGTATTCCCATGCTGAACTTATATATGAAGTGTGTTCAGGATCCGTTCAAAAATGAAGTCGCAAGAGCGCTGACAAAGATTTTCTATAAATAGGAACGCTGACCTTGACCTTGGCCTTGGCACCCTAAAACACGAACTTGTACGAGGTATTCCCATGCTGGACCCATATAGGAATTTTGGTCAGAATCCGTTAAAAAATGAAGTCGCTGACAAAAGATAAACATACGTACGTATGTACTTACATACGAACGGAACGCCATATCCTCTCCCCGACTTTCGTCGCGAGAGGATAATAATACAGGTTTGTGACTATAGGTAGCCCATTTTACCGAGTTTTTTTTTATTTTTGGCACAGGTCAAATATCTAACTTGCGTAATTCTGGAGTCTACAAAGGCATACACGTGCATACATAAACTGCTCTGCTTGAATTATTATTTCGACAATCCCAAATTATTAAACTATGTATGTTTGTATTGCAATGATATTGTGACGTCAAACGTAAAATGCATTTCATTCACTTAGCTTGTCTATCCGTTAAGTTTTAAGTTTCTCGACGCTACCTTGTATATTATACACGCTGGCATACTTGTATTCGTTGTTTACGACACAATCTATGTACCCAAAGAACTATATACACCAAACCTACATACGATTTAAACTGTATGATATTTATAGAATGCAAAAATGGACTAGTTTTTTTACTATACTTGATGTTAACACATCACGTGTCACTCTTAAAACATATAGCTTCTATTGGGGTTATTAGGACAAGTGCGATGGTGCATCTAATTTTAAACAAATATCAGCTGACAGTCTTTCTATAATGTGATACCAGTTTGTAAATGATCACTCTCAACGAGAGAGGCGGAGAAATGCGTACCGAATATGAGTATATTGTTGTTGGTTGTGGAGGCATTGGCAGTGCAGCTGTTAACTGGTTGTCTAAACGGGCGGGCAGTAGTGAGTCCTTTATTGTTCTTTTTATTTTTAATAGAGACCTAATACTAACTTAAAGTGGGCTGCGTGACCTGCCAAAATGTTGATATGTTGACGTTGAAACAGAATGTTGAAATTATCGGCTATTTTTCTCCATGCGTATAATCCAGAAGCTTTTTAATGCTTCTAGTCTCGAGAACGTACGATAAAGTATTGTTTTGGACTTAGTTTGGCTTAGAATGAATAAATGATCGTCCCGGTTATTTAAATTTTGTTTACTTTTCGAACACTATTCCGGTTCGTATAGGCCACATACTGTATGGATTTTCCTCATTCCAACGCCAATCAGTTGTTCGATGGCTTTCAAAGCCTCCTACTGTCGCGATGATCAGCAATTATGAAAAAAGTGTGAATTTTGACAGCTCATGCCACTTTAAGTTTTACTCAAAAGTGATTATTTATCAATAAACAAACATATGACGCGTAGGTTATTCAAATTACATGTGCTAATGAAAACGGAATATTTGACAGTATTTATAAACAAAGCAGAGCAACCTTTCGCCCCTATCATATATTAAACTCGACCAATGTGGTTCGAAGACACTTTTCCAAAATTACAAGAAAATAAACACAGTTATTGTCGGTCAGCCCTAAGTAGTTGAGAATAAACGAATCGTACCTGAAGAGTGGGACTCCGTGAATTTGTTTCTCAGTTCGAATTTCTCATTATAAAATCAATTTTTGTTCACTACAGAAACTTGTCTAATACTTAGTATTTAAGATCGTGATGTGTGGTTATATATGTACGGTCTGAGCAGAACTTGACGAGCTGGTCAACTGCAGTCAAAATCTCAACGCTGTATGTGGTTTTTAAAACTATTTTTGATTTATACATACTAAGAAACATACTGTCAATTTGTGACCTTGCAATTAAGGCTTTATTTGTTATTCAAAAATTAAAAGACTAAATTAAGAACACAGTATAAGAACACCATATAGCCTACGACGGAACATGACGTTTATTAACCTTTGTGCCTATTCTACCTGACAAACATATTTACATTTGTTTAAAACAGGCGTACTCGGACTTGAACAGTTCAAACTAGGTCATCAGAATGGTGGGTCCCAAGATCATTCCCGTATTATGTGAGTTATTCATCATTTAAAACAGCTAAATATATAAAAAGTAAAACGATACTTTAATACACGTGGTTATATTTTATATTAGTCAAGATCAGGCTTTTAAATGGCATACTTTGTAACTCGTCTTTTTTCATCCATAGACGGTCCGTGTACATCGATGATAAATACACGAGATTATGTAAGGCAATGTACGAGGCGTAAGTATTTCAAGGTGTTCTCACTACATTACAGGTGATATTAAAAATTAATATGACTTTGTATTTAAATATAACTGCGAGCGTTGGACCCAATTATCACTATATTTATTATATTGTATAGTTTTTTAAATAGTTTTTCTTAGAAGTATTCGATATTTTAACTTTGTATAATAATGTAAGTGAATGTGCTAAAGAAGAGTTTATTAGCAGAACCGGTATAAGCATCATGCTTTCTCAACACATCAAAGCTGAGAAGCTCCAAACAAATATAAAACTTTCTTTATGTTGGGGTTTTCTTGCTGTATTCAAATTCCCAAGCCTTTTCTAACTGCATTGAAGAATTACATTCCACATAATAGACCAATTTCTCTTTATATTATCTTACGGCTTGTACATGTAGATGGGAAGCAGTTGAGATGGAATCAGGGGTGCAGCTGAAGTTTGAAACAGGCGGTATTGTTTGGACTTCAGAAAACAGGAGAGATCTACTGGAGAGATATATTGATGCGATGCAGCAATACAAACTTCCGTAAGATCATTTATTTTCAGATATGTTAAATCAATAGCTACACCCGCCCCTCCCCCGACATGACCCAAACTTTATTTATACTGTTTATATTGCCACAGATACGAACTTTTACAAGGGAGAGAAATCAATGAGAAATTTCCTCAATTCGAGCCAGCGCCGGGTGATATTGCCGTGTATGACCCGAGAGCTGGACTGGTAGACGCTGCCATGTCTAATGCCATTCACATTCAGCTTGCACAAGGACGAGGAGCAACGGTAATCGACGAATGTCCGGTGTTATACGTCCATAGGGATAACGACGGATATATAACGGTAAACAGGTCAAAATTTCATAAGTCCCTACAATGACACTTTTTAAGTTTGTCTCGTCTGTTTGGGTAAAGTTAAATGTCATCATCCGGTGTGTACATGTCCAAAGAAATTAAAAGAAGGGCGGTTTGATCATGATGCATCAATTTATTTTACTGCACACATTAGGATGATTGTAAAAAAAGTGCCAATTTGTGACATACAGGTTGAAAGTGCTAAAGGAACCTTTAGATGTAGACGATTGGTGGTTACTTCAGGAGCCTGGACAAACGAGGTTATCAGAGGCACTGGAGTTCAGTTTCCATTAACCGTCACCCAGGAACAAGTTTCCTACTTCGCAACCCCAAACCCTAAAAGTTTCACCAAAGAAAGGTAAGGTGCTAATATTACATTTACAAGTATAAAAATACAAAGAAAGACAGTGGCCGCATTTGACTCATAAACAAAACGTTTTACTTTCGAGTTGTCATCGAAATTGAATCAATGCCACATGCGTTGTATCACCAGTAAAACAATAACATTTCATGCCATTTGATGTAAATGAATCATGCTTTTTCCTTTTTTTTTGAGTTGCATTGGTATTTTATGCTTGATTAGTAATCTTATCCCTTTGTAGTCTTTCTTTAAAAATACTAAATGAAAAAAATGTTTTCTGGCCTTGCCCTAAATGTATAGCTTGGTCTCGGTGTTTCTAGGTGCCCGGTCTGGATGTATAAAAGTGATTCGCATTATCATTTTTATGGTTTACCTCTTCACGGAAACTCTGGCACAAAGATAGCCACAGATGCTGCTGGTCCATCGGTGACGGCCCGCAGTAGAACCTTTACACCAGATCCTGACAGAGAGAAAGCCTGCCGGGAATTTTTCGCTACATACATACCCAAGGTATGTTTTGAATCTGCATCATATAAACATACGCGAAACCCCACGTATTCCTGCCTCAAATGATCCAAAATCCAGGTTTACAATATAAACGGCCTTTTTCTTAATGATGAAATCTCATTTACTATCTGTTGGCATTGGGCCCATTGATGTACTCCAAGACGTGTCTTTACACAATGCCACCAGACAGACATTTTATAGTGGATACTTTAAGTGAAAGGGGTTGGCCAGAAGTTGTAGTCTGCGTTGGAGCAGGGCATGCATTTAAGTAAGTTAATGACTCAAATGAAAAACTTGCATCTCAATAAAAAAAATCATGAGTGCACTCGACAGGATTACCGTATATAGTCCATTTGGAAATACAAAATTGGTTTACCTTAAAGAAGATGGAAAAGCACAAACTAAAAAAAATGCAGTGCATGTGTGGTGAATTTTCCTTCTCAACGGTGCCAAAATCATATATCTACGAATTTTCCTCGCTAAACTGTGCTAAAACAAAGTTGAGAAGCGTTAACGTAGAATCTTAACAGCAAAGCTTATCACTGTGTCCCGTTCGACCAATCAGCATACGCATACGCACTAACTCTGAAAGTCTGCCATTTAAACCTAGGTTAATATCTAGACCCTGAAGTCTTAAGACCAACACTCGTAATTACTCTGAAATATATACTTGCTTTGTAAATCAACCTTTTATGGGAAAACTCGGCAGATTGTATTTGGTGTACATGACTTGTTAGGCTCTTCGTAGAAATTTCCGAAAAAAAAGTAGTCTTTGTTAGAGTTATTGAATGGCTTCCCGAGGGTATTGAAGATATTTTGAAAGGTTGGCCAAGTGCGAAGCACGAGGACACACCTTTCAGAATGTCTTTCATACTCAAGGGAGCCATTCAATAACGTGCTTGTATCATGGTTCGAGTGATTGACGTTGTCAGTCAACTAGCCCGTGTTCAAACGCTGACCAATCAGACAACATTGGCCAAAATGCCTCAATTCCCACACTGACACAACTTTGAAACAAAGTTCAACTCTGCAGGTGGCTGGCCAGTCGGAACTCCCTTCGGCTATCTTCGCTCGCTACCGGTCGGCTTTGACACGCCTCGGGCAGTCTGCGCTTTTTATACGGCAAATCGCCGTATTTTGGGGCTGAATAAAAATGGCGTCGAAAGTAAATATCAAAATGTTTTACTACCGACGAAAACAGAAAATAAAAATAATTATAAATTTATTAAATGCTAATATCATTTAGAAAGATATTTGTTAATATATTTTATTTAGCCCGGTAAACCACATGTTGTAGACAGACGCAGTTTCGGTACATATCAGGAATCTTCAAATACTTCAATTATATAACTGATCGAGGCTGAAGTTAACAAAGCGAGTGTTTCGGTCCCTTACATTGTCACGGGGACACTTAAGTGGGGCCCTCAAGGGGATTTGGGATTTGTACGCTTCACGGCTACCTATTTGGTCGCCATATTAAAAATGACCTGCAGTCTATCAGAGGATATTTCACGCACGTAAATCCCCGAAGTTTCAGAGTGGTGGCTGGCGTCAGAATGTCTCCAACTGTCAGTTATGTCTCATTGGCCGTTCAGAGTCAGACGTAAGACGACAAAGTTAGCATTTTCTCTATGCTGGTTTCTATGATAATCAAAGAAGAAATTTAAAAAAATCTTTCTTGAACAGTGTTTGACATTTTTTCTTTTGTCAATGCACCTTTTAGTTAACAGAGCAGTGCGAATTGTTTGGATTAAAATGCCGTAGTGAAATCACTTTTGCCGTGAAAAATAAACTTTTCCGCGGCAACTTTTTTTTTTTTTTTTTGCCGTGGGAAAAATTTGAATTCAGAGGGCCGTGATACCCAGTCAAGAGAGCCATACAATAACTTCCAGATCGGGAAGTTATTCAACGCTTTTAAGCCACGCCCACTCTCTGTCAATTGGGTATCGGATTTGTCGAGAACTGCTCATCAAAAGAAAAACGCCGCAACCATGATACAATGACTGATATCTAGTCATACAAAAGACGATAAGATAAGCTCACCTGGGCCCTGTTTTACAAAGCTGGCGTAAGTTTGCGCATAGGCCTACAACATGGACTGGTTGCGTCTAGGGTGTAAGTTACTATAGTTTTAACACTGATTTACGTCAGACGTAACTTACGCCACCTTTGTAAAACAGGGCCCAGGGAAGCATTTCACCAATACTTATACTGTAAACGGCGTGCTCCACAGACGATCGAATGAGGTCTGACAGGTTCATTTTCAGTTTATTTTCACACCATAAACCACTTGCAAGATTACCACATATGAATATTATGCTCTAGGTGAACTTGTGTGATACAATTGCAGATTACAGGCATTTTAAAGGGCACCCTCGCCACCATAACCTTGCTGGCGTGTTAAGAAAGCCAATTTACTAGTAACTGATCACTAGTAACTCTCACTCCCTGACAGACCGTTTGATGCCTAAATTGATACCATTTTTGAATTGCTTTGTTTACTTCTAGTTTCAGCCAGGCTGGAGTTTCTAACAGAGGCTCGAGAGTGGACCGTTGAACTCTTACGGCCTGGCCGGTCATTTAGTCGTTTTCTGATTTGTTATGCTTTTTGTCCGGATTCTATTATGTAGGTTTGGAAAACATACAGACAATTATCTACTGTTTTTTTTTGTATGTCAACATTTTAGCCTCAAATATGACTTTAAATCTCGCTTATCATTGAGGAGAGATAAGCTACTATATTCACAGAAAGTAGGGAATTTGTACTATTAACTTCGTTTGATTATCATTTCAGGTTTGCAAGTCTCCTGGGGAAAATCTTAAGTGAATTAGCCGTAGATGGTCAATCCCGTCTAGATATCAACGAATTCAGATCAAATCGTCTAGTTCTTCTCAACCCAAATTCGACGCGTGTTGATTTTCATTTTGGAATAGGTGGAGGACGCGGAGAGCCTCCAAATGCAAAATTGTAGGATTTTCGTTACAACCCTTTGTTTTCTTAGTGACATTGTGTCCAGCTGGCCCAGGGTTTGTTATTGCTTTGCTATATATTCTAGTCATTGTTTTGAAAGTCATGGTCTCTGCCATGCTATTGGAATTATACTTTGTCGTTACTTTTATGTTTAATGATCATGTTTCAAGTAAATTGCAATTGATGATAATTCAAAGTAAATTATCAAATGTGAGTGAATTTGATACAGCAAGTAAATTTTTATTATCAGCAAGGTTTTACAACCTTGGGGTCTCGGTGGCTCACGTTTAAGTAATAGTCTTTGATCGGACACAGGCCTTCCATCGATGCGGCGTGGATAAAGATCTGGACAAACAACTAAGGGTAACTAGTTATATTACTGAATAGCTGCCGAGATTGTTCTCGTCAAAGTCAGGATTAGTTTCAAGAGAACAATATTACTTCGTGCGAAAAGCTTGTTTGCCGTTGTGATTCAGAGCACGATATGGGATCATTTTAACGTCCAATCTAAAATCACCAACAAAACCATGTTGCATACGGTATAAAAGGTAGGTTCTGAGGTGGAGTTTAAACTCGAACATCCTATGAATAATAGCAGAAGCCCTTGCATGGGGAAGACTGAAACGTCCAAATATGAAATATGAAACACCATATTCAGGGTACTGACCAACGTTTGAGTGCTTATACTACATTATTGTCAACGGTTGCGCAAATTCAAATCAGAAAATAAATGCACTCTTCGCTTAGTGGACTATAATTGACACTTTCATTAACCGAAGCTCGGAGAATGCATCTGTAGTATAAAAACTTTACCAGTCACGCAACTGTGATATCTCCGTTTCTACTCAAATCGTCCCAAACAAGGCTCCTTCTCTCACTTTCAACTATGTAAATTTATTCGAAAACTTTAACTTTGGCTCTATCGAGTACTGTTGTCGCACCTAAAACGTGCACTATCTTTCTTTTATATGCATCCCATCATAGTTCATACGAGAAAGTGAAGAAAAGCCACGGTTTCTAACCTAGAGAGGGTGTTATTGTCAAAAGCCCTCAGTGCGCTGACTATGGGGTAATGGGACGTTTCACTCTATTCATAGACTTCAAGTGACAGTTAGCAGGTACTTGGTGCAGTAACAGAGGCACACGTGTGCGGCTATAACTTTACCAGACATTTTGTACACCCCCCTTATAGTTTGTTTTGTTACTACAAAGTTCGGTAAACATATGTTGCGTTCCATTTAATTACTAATAATAACGATAGCTGTTATATGGATTTGTTCATAACAATTTACAACGAGAATATCGCACCCAGTACGTGTTCTGAATGTTTGGAAAACTAAACCCATTTCAACTGTAAAGCTCGATTGTAACTCGAGAATGATAATAAAACTTTATCTAGGGTTGTAACCCTATTTCACACAAGCTGGCATTACGCGTTCTTTGTACACTCTTGACAGGTTGAACACTAAACAGTTTTCAAATCAATAGTTTTCCGTTCAATAGTAGTATCTTTTTCCTGTACATATTAATGTATTTCTTCAGGGCAGACATATGGAAATATTAACTGGACAATTGTGCTGCAGCTCTGTAAAACGATCATTTCATTCCACACCCCACGAAAAGGAGCATATATAAACTCAACATGAATGTTAAACACTGGATAGGGAAAACGACGACGAGAGTTTCTATACACTGCTTAATAGAAGCCGTGCTTTATGCTTAATAAATAAAGAACTAAGTTTTAAGGGTTAACGCTTTTATATAAACCGATTATAAACTGCTCAGTATTATGCGTGGAGTCATGCCAAAGTTAATGGGTTATATACGATATGTATGGACTACTTGAAAGAATGTTTGCGGTCAAATGTATGTAAGCTATATTTAAGTACTTTAAGCTTACGAGCAATTGTTGATCTATCATATGTTATGCACCTGTTTTGTAGGTTAGCTTAGAAACTTATACATTACCAATAATTTTAACAGTTTTAATGTGAACTTTAAACATGTACAGCTGAGGTGAATTGTTCCTAAATGATGAATCTCCATTCCCAAATGTGTCTAGTCTCAAGAAATATCGGTATTGAATCGGAAGGACTTCAGGTTTAGGACTTCAACCCCATCAAAATTTCTTCTAACTTCAGTGAAATTCTGTATACATGCAGTAACTCAGTCAACGTGCTACATGTCGTGTAAACTTATTTATTAATTCAAATGAATTACATCACAGACAGTTGCCGTGTTTTGAGGAGTTATCTGCCCAGCCTTAACATGGACATATACGTATGGGACATGGCGTCAGTATTGTAGCAGTTCTTTGTTATCTGCTTTGGTAAGTGGTTTGATTCCATTCAGTATTTTATGTGACTCTTTATTGAAAGCAGAGTTAATTTGACGTTAGGCTGGTATGGTTCGACTGTAAATATGTTAATCAATATTATCAACACAAACACGATGTTGTTAAGTGGTTATTAAAGAAGGACACACCGGCAATATACTTGTAGGTTCAGTAGTAGCGGACTAAATCTACTTTTCCAATGGCACCAAACAAATATCTCATGAAGTTTATAAAATACCATATTATGCCCATACACACAAAGGAAATTTGTCAAATCTCCCATTTAAACCCATGCTATTTTACTGTATCCTAAGTCTTTCTATCTATAGAAAATTATTTTCCGTTTTATGAAACTTACTTTGAATTGTACGTCTAGCTTTGATGGAAATGTGGTTATGGACAGTTTTTTTTATATTTGTGAAAATACAGAAATTCGTCTTCTTATTTGATATAAACATTTTTCGTATGCAGCAATGTAACATTTTGATGTTTATGTAAATGTTGAATTGTTGGTTGAGAGAGATATTTGACGGTAACAACAGAAACACGAAGTCTTATCTAATGTACTAGTCACCTGGTAAAAAACCTCTCGCACTTTATAGTCAGTGTTAAGAGAACCTTTACTCCTTTTGTTCACACCAAGGCAGTTAATCGAAAAAACAGCCTCATTCAAAGATAACCTGTAAAGTAATCATCATTGATTTATGCAGCTTGAAACGCGTCTAATCCACTCGTACATAACCCGTCTGCTTATAGGCTAGTCTCTGGAAACAGTCGATACGGTTTGTATAAAGCCATTCAATACTGCCTGCTCTCTTCAGTCGCCCAAGACAGCCGATCGACAAGGATGTGGACATACCTTTGATACCATACCTGAGGTGCAGCCTACACACACAGCCGGTGTCTTCGATGTAATATTATGACAGTTTACACTTGTCAGGGATGTACGCAGGTTGTGAATCACATTCAAGCTGACGTAAAAAAATGAAGTTTTCTCGGCAATGAGTTATGAATTCCTCTGGAACACCAGTCCGCTGTGATATACCTTTCACAGATCTTGATGTTACAAACACTATTCTACTTCAGTTCATTGGCCTAACAGGGATAGTTACCGCTTTTTTCATCTGTTTAAAAGTGACCGTAGATACTGTTAGACGACGATGTGCTCGTCTTACTGTTCTTGTGGTTGGTGCCGGACCGATCGGTTTAACATCCGCTCTCATTGCAGGGAGAAATGACAAGGTGTGTAAACTGATTCTATATGAGGAGTGTTCACGATATGATTTGGTTAACCGCAAAAACCAAGTTGCCTTTGACCCAAGCAGTGTTTCCTTCTTAACGAAGTATGGAGTAGACTTTGATAACTTAGAAGGATGTCGCCACAATGGTCGATTCTTCACAAGAGTTGGTGTGTATTTGGAATATTTACTTAGTGTTTTGGATCAACTGGAACTACCGGTGGAAATTAATCTGAACCAAAAGGTAGGCATCGTTCATTGGTTTTATATTTTATTAATATCTGAGTAATATCTGTCTGATAGGGATGCCAATGGTAGGCATAACAAAGACAACGCTGTGTGCACGAGTAAGCTATCTGGTATATTTATTTCAATCCTTCAGTAACTGATGTTATGATTGCAACACCTTTTACAACGATGACGTACATCATTCATACGAATGAACGCGCAAGTAAGCTAAAATAACCATCCCAAAACCAACATTTTACAGTGTACTTTTTGGTTTTCTTTTCAGTTTACCAACACATCTATGAAAAACCCTGAGCTACCGAATGGAAGACTCCTGGCAATTGCCTGTGATGGAAGTAATGGTGTAGCGGCAAACATACTGGGTTTAAGTGATTCCGTTAAGCAGCATACCTGTAAAATGTACGGCGCTGTGGCGGCCTTAGAAAGAAAGGACCAACCTATGATACCATTACCAGATACTAAAATCCACGATATAAATTTTGACATGACTGCTTATGGTATGGACACAATTGAACAAAATGGACACCAGGGATTTCATTTTAAACTGTTTGGAAGTCCTCGATGGCGATACATGTCATTATGTATTCCAAAATGTGATACAAAACTAGTCAAAGCTTTACGTGTGATATTAGATAGATCGGTAAGTAAAATGACCTTTTAGAAGATTTAGAAACAAAAAAACTATGATAGACTCCTGTCATTTTTAGGGGGATTTCTTTTAGCAAAGAACACTTGATTATTGTTTCATGGAGTAACGAAAGCATTCTACTAGTGACATTTTATTTTTCATTAGTGCAGTTTGTTACAACACTTCATACTTCATTGAGGGTATCGGTGGTCCAGTGGGTTAGAGTGATCGTCCCCCAGCCCCACACATACCTTCCATCAATGCGGCGCGGGTTCAAATCACACTCAGACCAAATAAAAAGTGGATTTTTCACTAGGTCGCCGTGTGGAAGAGTTGCCTGGTATGCCTACTCGCCGAAGGTCAGGGGTTTCCTCCGGGAAGTGAGGCCGGTTTCTTCCCCTGCTAAATATGGTAACGCCGCCATATAAGTGAAATAATCTTGAGTGCGGCGTACAGCATGAATCAATCAAACTTCAATGAAAACTAAGGGTTTAAGGGAAAATTTTCGAGTGTGTGTAAAGCGAGTTAAGTTCACTTATAAGTCGGGGAAAAGAAGTTTCCACCCATTTACATCAGAATACAGCTAAACAGAAAAAACGGAAATAAAATTAGAAAACATCTCCAAATCATCTCCAAAATAGCTTCTATAAGAACCATATATGGAAATATGTATTACAAAAAAATTCATATTTTCTGGTAAAGGCCAATCTATTCTAAAAAATGTGATAATTGTACCGCTTTTAGCCTAACCTTGGTGAAAAGTTCCGTTAAGGAGTGTGCTTTGAACATGCGATTTCTCGCAGAGGTAAACTTCACTCACCGCTCGCGCAAGCTCCCTTCTAAAGCAAATGTAAAGTGACACTATTATATTCTAGAAAAAGCTTTGGATATTCAAATCAAATATACAGAAATACATTGGTTTCGAATAGAACATGATATTCAGTGCCTTTCTTGCTACTTTTCAGATGATGCGGAATATATTTTTAAAATGTTTCAATACGTACAAGTCTACAGAAGAATCATACATCTCCGACTCAGTTGCCTTAAAATGTATGAAGTTTAGTTCCCGTTTATTTGAAATCAAACTGTCTGAGAGAGAAGAAACTGCGACTTACTACGAAGACTTTGATATGTTTGTTGTATCAGAAGGAGATTCAGCCAGAAGTTTGAACTTTCACACTGGTGAGAAATTATTGATATCTCGTATTTGTAATGTAGTATCTCCGACCTTATTCCCAGTTGTTGGGCTGTTGTAGCCGTAAAAGAGAATCTATGTTTCCAAATATAGCAACTTCGACTATGTTATAGTTAAACACCGACAAACACCTTCCGTCTACTGGTCGCTGGTAAAAATCCCACTTACAATGTATATTAAAAAAAAGAATGCATTCTTGACCAGCCGGTGTAAAACTTAAAGTGGCATGAGCTGCCAAAATGTTGATATTTTAACGTTAAAACAGAATGTTGAAATTATTGGCTATTTTTCTCAAGACGTATAATTCAGAGGCTTTTTAGTGCTTTTAGTCTAAAAAATACGATAAAGTTTTGTTTTGAACTAGCTTTGGCTTAAAATGAATGAATGGTCGTCCCGGTTATTTAAATTTTGTCTACTTTTCGAACACGTTTTCGGTTCGTACAGGCCACATACTGTATGGACTTTCCTCATTCAAACGCCAATGATTTAGTTTTTCGATGACCTTCAATGCCTCTTACTGTCGTGACGATCAGAAATTATGAAAAAAGGGTGAATTTTGGCAGCTCATGCCACTTTAAGTTAATTATAGATACAGTTGGAAAAGCGCCATAAGCGCATAATAAATATCACTGTGACCTACCAATTGATCAATCAACTATATTAAAACTGTTGTTGCAATTTAGCAGTGTTAAAATAACAAACTTCTGCATATTTATGACTTTGATTGAGATGTTCATCTAACCATTGCGGTTTTATCTTACACAGGTATAGATGTTAACATCGGACTAAAAGGTCTGAAATCTGTACAAGAGTTTATCAATAGAATCGCTTGGGCAGACAATGAACATACCATTTTAGAAGCTTTGCAGTTTAAGGCAAATCATTCCAAGCAAATAACTAAGCAATTCCTAATGACTGGATTAAAGGACCACATGTTCACGTGAAGAGCAATTGTTGGACACAAATATGACATGCGGTTAGGACCTTTTATATATTGAAGAAGACAAACAAGTATTACCGCGATTATTTTCTCACAGACGTTACCGAGTGACATTGGAACGACACTAATATTTCCTAGACCTTCAACAGCTTTGTTTTACATTTCTTCTTGTATGTTTTAATAAAGATAAGGAAATCTATAAATCCTTAGTTAGAAAAATGTCAAACGTTTAGGCAGTTAGGCATCATTTTGAAGTTGAGATTTGTTTTACCTTGTTGTGATCGTCGATAGACTTCCCTGCAGAACATGTACAGAGAAACTGGAGAAAAGATTACAAATAATTTGTGATTTTTATTTGAAAATTCCTCTGCGAACGTTTACAGCTTCTTTACCATTAGGCATTTGGTTTTCTGGTTAGCTGTACGTGAGTGTATACTCGGCATTTGGTTTTCTGACTGTCAGTAAGAAAACAATAGCATAGTCACCTGGAATCCTCACATATTAGCCTTTGAAACATAAAAAATGCGTTCTCCTGGAGATACCGTATACGATTCTAAGTGTTTGTGACATCACCGTGATTCTATACAAAGGTTCTGTCAAGTAAATTAACATTCTGGATTGGAAAATTGAATTACCAGAGAGCTGACTGGACAGGTCATTCGTTTTGGAAGTCGACTGCACGTTTCAACCGTATCTTGGATTCTGTGAGGATTGCTCCTTATAAACGCCACTGTTTGATTTGTTATGTTTTAACTGTATAAGTGTTGTTGCCAAATTAAGCCTGGAGTAAATGTTTAGTATCCTTGATAATGGTCATGCTTTATGTGGAAGACTCGCCGGTCAGGAATATCCTCCCAGACTAAACCTTGCAACGTCCACCATGTAAATGAGTTGATATCGGGCGTGGCATTAAATATAAATCAATCAGTCAATGTAATTTTGAAGCAATTGCCAAATCGATATTTTCTGCTTTTAATTATACCTAAAAACCATGAATATCTGCACACATAGAAAAAGATCCAGATTCCAGAATCTTGAATTGGAAATGCTTATATTTTTCTATTAATACAAATAACTATCATACGTTTTTTTATTGAAGACAGCTAATAGCCATGTTACTGTGACCTTGACCTATGTTTGATATTTCTTGGAGACGCACGTTCCAACATCATCTCGTGTCATCCTATTTAGTTCGTCATCAAATGCTCCTGTCTTTGAATTCTGTTGTGATTCTGTCACTCACATCCATGGGATGTTTAAGCATGCACCTTTTTACTGAGAATTACATCTTTGTGAAAGAACCTGTTTACACAGACTTATAAGTATAAGGCCATTGTTGATGTTTATCTAGAATGAATTAAAAAGATGTGATTATCATAGTAAACACTATACTCACAATGTGTGTTTTAGTGATCAGAAATATTCTCACAATCAATTTACCTTTGAGTGAATATAAAAGTCTATACGTTGACATGTTAACTCTCCACTGAAAGAACTCTTTGCTCAACAAACTAAGAATAACCAGTTGGCAAAAAGTAATGACAACTAAATCGAAGCTATTTTTGCGTCATTTAGTTTAGAAAAAAACGATTTTGTTTGCACGGTTTCCAGCGCCAGTTTCTGCGAGTCAGTATAACACAGCATGATATACTGTATGTTACACTGAAGTTACACTGAAGTTACACTGTGCAAAAGTTGTTAAGAACACACATGCATACATCAGCGTCGTTTCTAACTTAATATGCATGTAAACGTTGATTGGTTTCACGGCTTTGTGGCGGAAATTTGACCAATCTCAATTCGCGCTATAAACATCTCGGTAAAGAACAAAACAAAGATGGACGACTTGATGGACGACTTGTCTGGCAAGGTTACCTCGTTAAACTATATCAAAGCATCTAATTGGCCAGTCATTGAATGGATGTTTCTAGTAAAACGACGAAATTCCGTTGATTTTCCCCAGGGGTTAATGTGAACTTATTGCAATATTTACCCTTCGAGGATGCACATACTCTGTCATGTATACAGTAGTTCTATGTTTATGTTGAGCAAGTATGGGTGTTGAAGATCTCGTAGGATGGCACGAGATCTCGATTGTCGGGATTTATGACAAATTTGGGCAACTCATGCTTTGATTCAATCCAAACAAACGGAACTGTCATCAATCTCGATTGTTCAATAACCTAAATTAGAACATCCACGACCAGCCGCATACGTCAACTGGGAAGTTAATAGGTTGTGTGTGTATATTAAGGGAAGTCGGAAGACAGAGTTTGAAATTGATTGGTGTTTACTTTAGGTTCCGGGAATATCGTCTAGTGTTTGACTTTGAGTCTCCATCATTACCTTGACGTTGTTCTATTGGGAAAGACATCTTTATTAACTTGTACTATAAAATAACACGAACTTTTGTTGTTCATGCGGCCAACAGTATTACTAGTCAGCACAGTTTAAATATCCTCAACATGTTTGACGATATTTGACAGTATCGAATTTAGATTGACTGATTGGTTGTTTGGTGTTTTACATCGCGCTCAAGATTATTTCACTTATATGGCGGCGTTGTCAGTTTTATTGTGGGAGGAAACCGGGCTCTATGCCGGGAGGAAACCCACGATCGCCCGGTGGTAACTGGCAACAATCCCACATAGTCGAATTTAGAAAACAAGCAGACATTGACCTTAATCAATCCCAACCGGTTATCATTGTTATCCCAATAAGTAGTATGTTATCTCATATTTCCATCCTTGCATATCTTGAGCAATAGTCATCCATGTTTTCTTTTTTCATTTTATTGAGAAAAAAAATTTGCTGAATAAATGTTGAGAACGATGTCGTTGATTAGTATATTACAGTTATCTTTTTTGTGTCAAAAAAAGAAGTAACTCGTGAAATACCACAACGATGAAATATTATTTCTAGTCAAAATTGGAAAGAAAACAGAGAAATGAAAGTTTTAAAAATAGCTGTTGAAACTGAATTCTAGTGAATAAGTGAACATTTGCATTCGCCTGGAACTGAAGTATAGTGATTTTGTCGGCCTGGGAAATCTTGAAACAATAAATTACAAAAATAGAATGAAGCTTCAGTAAAAAATATACGGTTTGTAACAGAAACACTTACTTAAAACCCACCAATTTAACAAAATCTATTTTTATGCATTAGGCGTAAAGTACCAGAAAACGTCTCGTTAGACAGCCAAACGTGTGGAATCACTTTCATTCTATTTATAAAAGTATCAGTCGATACCTGACAAGGAACATCGGTCGATACCACAGAGTAGCAGCCCTGTTTAATACACACGTGTTTTTTGTTAATTAAGTAGACCAACCAGCGAGTGATGAGCGATCATTAGAGGACATGTTAAATGTATATTCAGTGCCCGTTTTATCATTATAAATATCCACATTGGTTTCATGCAAACACGCGGAGATCATATCTGTGCTCATAGTGACAGCATTTTTCATTCATTGAATCCAACATTACATAAATATTTATTTAAAAATAACGTTTTCGTTCGAGGTCATTGTCGTGGGATTAAGGTTAGAGAATGTGGACGAGTTTTATTTTGTGAAACGTTTGTGAAACTCGTCCACATTCTCTAACCTAAATCCCGCGACAATGACCTCGAACGAAAACATTATTTCTTTTCTATCTCTCTTCAAATGTATTTTGGAAGATGTTCTTGTTACACAAGTCTGGCTGCCAGAAGCCCAAATCACCGGGGACTCCATTCATACGGTGAAGTCAAATATAATATTCCTGTACACAAGAATGGATGTCCGAATTTGACACGTCACTCCGCGTGTGGAACAATGTTCAACGGTGCATTGTCGTGAGGTTTTGATGCAAGGATTTTCCACGTTACAAGTATTAGCGAAAACGCCAAAGGTGATAGAATTGTGGTGGATATAAAACGGGGTTAATATAAAGGGACTGTATTTTAAAATATATTTAATAATATTTTTTACAATAGCCTCTAAAAAGATTGACTGATTGATTGTTTGGTGTTTCACGCCGCGCTCAAGATTATTTCACTCATATGGCGGTGTTGTCAGTATTATTGTGGGAGGAAACCGGGGTCTATGCCCGGAGTAAAAGTACGACCTTCTGGTGGTAACTGGCAACCCTCTAAAACGAAGACCCCCGTCTGGCGTTTGTTAAGTATACAAGCAGAAACAGCCATCGCTCTCTAAAATACAAACATATTTCTGCCAGCGAAAACAGTCGTCAGGGAATTGCGTGGCCGTATAATAAGAATATATTCGTTCATTTGTCTGCTTCTTAATTAAGAAGAATGATTATTTGTGTAACATAATGCATTTATAAAGGCCATGTTAAGGACAGGATGCTAGATCATGAAATAGTGATATACACGAGATAGGAATTGATCCCAATACCGACCATATAAAAAGTCTCAATTATATACCATCAGTACTTTACATGAGTTCATTAATAATACCATGTCAATCTATCATCAAGGGGCTTTCTGTGGAATATTCTTTACAATTTTTGACTTTCGAGAATTTCTGAACAGTGCTTTTGAGTGGAATTTTCAAGCTACTTACGGATCACGGATCAATTCATTGGAATATGAGTCCACAGTGTTCACAAGACATTCCAATTAGAGTATCCCTACATATGAAGTTAAAGAAGCCCCTTGGCTGCTGAGTTAATGAGCCATGATGTCCATCATTTCAGATGAAAAGTATTCAACACAGGTTCATAGCGAAATAAACAAAGTTACCAATATTACTAAAATGGGTAAACATTTTTATATAGACAATTTCGTTGAAACGTAAAGAGCTTTATACTGTTTGTCGTTTTTATTTAGAAAAACAAATGTTATCCTTTGGTACAATGGTAAGTGGTGAAGAGGTAATGATTGAAAACTTTTATCCGTTGATAGCTCATATATATACATTACGCTGGGTAATGTTACAGATAATCAAAAACTAGCTATACTTAAAATTCAGAAAAAAAGTGTGAGAAAAGTAATTTTTACGGATTGGGTATCTCCGGGATTGCCATTATTACGACATTGTACTGGTGGATAAAACATCGTTATTAACTTGGAATATGAGATGACACGAACGCTTGTGGTTCACGCTGTCCGCAGTAAGTCAAGTCCAAACGCGTAAACAAAGTTCAAATACCATTAAGTTATTTAACAATATTTTACAAGAAAAATGAAATATCATTCAATCTCCACTGGCTATCATTTTTAGTTCAGTAAACTTATTTTCATCAACTATTGTCGTCAATGTTGTAAAATTTTGACCAAGAATAAACTAATTGCAAAATCTGTGTTGATTTTATTTAAAATATATACAGTTGGTAAGAAAAAGAGCTACTTATATATATAAAATTCGTCAATTTGAGATATCTATTTATGCGGACTCAGCATTAAGTATCAGGAAAACGTTTTTTTAGACACCTGAACATGTGAAATGACTTCCATTCTATTAATACGAGCCGTGGTCGATGCCTGGTTAGAAACATCAATCGATTTCTGACAGAAGCATTAATCAACACTGGTAGACATATGTTTTTTGGCTAATTAGGTACAAAATAGCCTGAGTGATGAGCAATTATCGAAGGAAATGCTATATCCAGGGCTTCTCATATAACTGTAACCAAATTAAATGTACATATGCAAGCGGAGCGTATTGGTTCGGCATCACATCTGTGTTTATACTGACCCCATTTTTTATTTATTTAATTCAATTCCACCATATGAACATGGCTAAATGCGTATTTGTATCCACAGTGTAATACAGACCGCTTAAATAGAACCCGATGGATATTGTCTTTTACAAATTTATAATATGCTTTATTTCAAAATGTCAAGATTAAACAGTGAACCGATGTCTCTTATTATCTTGTAAAACAAGAAGATCGCATCTGGTTCGTGTTAAGTCTGCAGACAGTAGCAGTTATTGCTCTCTGAGATGAAAAGGAGAAACATCTCCGTCTGCAGGAATATTTGTCAGGGAATTGCGTGGCCATATACTGAGATTATACTCAGGCATATTTTCATTTTGCAGGACCCTAATGAGATTATACTTGGTCTTATTTTCATCTCTTAATTGGGAACAATGATTGATAATGTCGTATAATAAATCTGAGGAGGCCATGCTAGGGACAGTGTATTATATAATTCAATATCGATCTATACGATTGTACAGCGAAATTGACCCCACTAATCACCGAATAACAGACCATTATTTCCCGACATAACTTTGCTAATAGCGTGCGGATCTATCATCAAAATGCGATTTGTGAAATGCTCTTGACAATGTTTTACCTCCAAAGTTTCTGTACATTATTTTGAGGATATTCAGGATATTTACGGAGCAATGTATTCGCTATATGAGTCCACATTGTTGACCAGGTATCCCATTATATTCTATCTAAGAAGCTACCTGTCTGCCTTTGCTAGTAAGCTAACGAATTTTTTTTTCCGTGTTCGTCATAGCCAAGATCATTTCCATAGTAAAAAAGTGATATTTGTTAAGGAGACCCGCCGAGAAAAACGGCGGCGCAAATTTCACAACAAATAAGCAAAGAATAAAATATTTACCACTGCATTCCGATAGCATAGACCACGAAGAAGGAGTTTGTCAAACTTATGCCGCTGTAAAGTGACTAAAGATATATGATTGAAGTATTTCTACGACGCCCCGCACAGTTTAACTGGTCGTTTAAATGTTTTACTATGGCGGTTACGTCAGGTTGAAAGCCAGTGGACTTCGAAACAAATATTGACTGCATAAGGGAAAGTTTACCCCTTTACAGCGGCGTAAGTTTGACAAACTCCTTCTTCATGGTCTATACTATCGGAATGCAGTGTTAAATATTTTATTCTTTGCTTATCTGTTGTAAAATTTGCGCCGCCGATTTTTTCGGCGGGTCTCCTTAACAAATATCACTTTTTTACTATGGAAGTGATCTTGGCTATGAAGAACACGGAAAAAAAAAATTCGGCAGAGCCAAGATTTCTCGGCTAGGTTCAATACAATGCATCCTATAGAACCAATAAATTATAGACTGGCATTTATCAACCGACCTGAACGTTCTTTGACTGACTCACATTAATTGATAATGTGAAAGTTTTCTGGAAGTCGTAAATCACTGTTTGGTTAATCTGAAGAACAGTGGGAACTGGTACATGCAATTGATGATAACGGAAAAAGGGTAGCAAGTAAACCGAAGTGTTTTTCAAAATTCCTAGCGGTGCTTTCGGGAGATTGATCATTCGAATACAAAGTATTAATCCATTTTGTTTTATGTTTTGTATCAGTCTTTCCCGTCTGTAACAAGGACCAAGTACCTCTAGTGCAACATGAAGTAGTTTTACGGCTATTCGCAAAGGTATGTAGTTAAAAAAGACCATCAGTGTAATTGTTAACTAACCCTTCCGAAAAGTTCCCTTCATATAAACCATTGACATCGACCAAATGAATATTGTTGTTTTATGTTGTTTTCAATAAAGTTGATTGTTTTATTGGTGAGTAAATTTACTGCGCATTAATGATTGTTTCACTTATAGGGCGACGAAAAGAAGTCTCAAACAAAAAGTCTCATTAAATCATAATACGCTTTAAACAGATAAAAGACTCAAAAGCTGTAAGAAAACATGTTAAAGTGTCATGAGCTACCATAGACTGATTGAAACGACAGCAAGAGACATTTGGAATGATGAAAATCCATACAGTCTGTGGCTTCTACGAACCGAAGTAGTATTCGAAAAGTAAACAATATTTTAATAGCCGGGACGAATGTTAATTCCTTCTATGCTAACTTAAATCAAAACAATAATTTATCGCATATTCTCGAAACTGGAGCACTAAAACGCTGAATTGTATGTCTTGACAAAAGCAGTCGATAATTTCAACATTCTGTATAAATGGCAAACTGCATGTATCCACAATTTGGCAGTTGATGCCTCATTAAAAAGAGGAAAACTTCTATAAAAAGACGAAAAGTTTCTATATTGCATTAAACCTTTATACTTTGGGGAATAGATCAATGTCTTTTAAAAGCTTTATAGTTAAAAGGTCGTTCAAAGAGTAAACAGGTGTATTTGAATCCAAACAGATATTTCATGTCAACAGCAAAGTATCGAATAATTCAACATGAATACATTTTCAAAATAACCCAGATGTTCTCCAAAAACAAAAGTTTGATAGTTGACATCCATGTCACACATCCATCATCTCTCAGAATGACATCTAGCATTCGAAACTTTATTTACAATTTCCATGTCCGCGTCTGTGTTTGAAAAGATCAATTATATAACTTCCCTTTCATAAGTGTTGAAAAGCTAAGTTAAATGACCTTTAGGAACGGATATATAATTCGTCTTTAAAGTTATTTTGGATTCAATAAATTACAAACAACAAATAAAATTAACTGTGACGTTAAACATCAATCAATCCAATACGTTTAAGCTCTATTTTACAGTGCTTCGATCTGTTCAGTTTGTGGGCTAACTTGTGTTAGGTGAGACACATTGTAATCACGAGTACTACCTGTATTGGTCGCTCTTTATTCTAATTTAATAGTTTTTGTTAATGTTTTGTGTTTCATGTAAAATTCTACAGTTCTTTCTTGAACTATATCGTTTGTTGACCGGCTGTTTACAATTCATTGGGTTGACCTAGATTTAAGAGCGTCAATGTTTGCGACGTGTCTTGATCTTTCGAAGTAATATGTAAGTCTATGCTAATTTGTGTTAGTAGGAGCCTTCTGGAATTTCTGAGAATCTTTTAAATACGATTTGTTTTTATTTGAATCCGTCAGTTTCCAACAGCACACAGTAAAATTGTGCAACATCAATACATTTTCAAAATAACCCAGATGTTCTCCAACAACAGTTTTATAGTTGACATCCATGTCACATATCCATCATCCATCAGAATGGCCTCTAGCTTCTTGGATGATATTTACCTTGTTTATTATTTGAATGATATTAAATTTACAAACTAAGAACTTACAGTTCCGAAATAGAAAACTGTAATCCGAGAACTCATAAAGTTCACTGGTATAGCAGTATAGGTCCGATGATAAAAAAAAACATAAATCCACAGAAGAACTTTTGTAAATGCACTTGTAAACTGGTCGCCCAGACTCACTGACAAAATAAAAGACTATATCACAGGCAAGGTTTACAACAACCCGAATATTAACACAGAAATCGCATCCAAATGATATAAGATATCATTTCAAAATAAGTAGCAGTTGTGCATTGACTGACAAAATACAAACAACGCGCCCTCATATAGACTTTTAAAACTTCTAGAACAATCCTACTACCAAGCATTAAAATATACAAACAATTTTAAGCTTCGAGAAACAGGCGTATTGACTGATTAATGATGATGTTTTATGCTACAGTCGATATTATCAAATAATTGAAGCATATGGCGCACTAGCATTTGTCAATAGCCGGTCACATGAAGTTAATATACTTTTATATTGATCGTGCTTGGTTGTCAATGGTAGGCCCTATTGTTTGTACTTTTTCGGTATTATAGATTATAAAAAGGTATTTGATGAGTTTTCACAAAATAGTGCATGCTCCTTTTGGGTAGAGTTGTTGAGTTAAAAGACAGTCGGAGAAATCTAAATTAGAATGATATATATATAACGCTCTAAAATTTTATCTACAAAAATTATGGAAACCAGCCTTTTTTACTTGTGTATGGAGAAAAAAGCATCTATTCCTAGACAATAGCAGATCATAGTACTAAAAACTCAACAAATTATCATTTCAAAAAGGCGTATCCAAATTCTCATTGGCTTAATTTATCTGAAGTGATTTCCAGAAAACCTGTATACGTACTATGAATATCCTACTTTATCTTTTTCTAATCGTCATTTTCAGCAAATACCCTTAACCTCCTAACAAACGTATTGGCTCATTTTAAAGGTCCACTTGCCGTCATAGCCTGTGGAACATTTGATAATAAAACCAATTTATATGAGCTGACTACGACTAAAATTAAACGACACATAAAACATGTCCAGTTAGGTTTAGAATGTAGAAATTGAGTTGAAAAACAAACGAAGAATCGAAGCCTGATTACAACCACAACGATCAATGTCGGTTAACTTAGTGGGAGGAATACCCCTATTTCAGGCATTCTAATCTGTGGTTTACACTAAAAAATTATCGGCAGGCTTTTCGAGTCACTCTTACCCGATCGTCTGTCTGTATTTCTCAGATAAAGTACGTAAAATTATTATGTGCCGTGAGATCAATCACCCGACTCAAACATTAGGGTGGTTTTGTTCATGTTCAGGTTCGGGGTTTGTTTACATTGCGGGTACTTGATAAATCTAATTTTCAATTTCAAATTAAAAATACTAAATGATGCCAAAACTTTCTATTTTTGGTAAAAAAAAGGAAAGTTCCTAACTTCTTCTGTCTTGAAAAATACAGAAAACCGCCCACTGTTTTTTATGTAAACAATATTCTGTATTTTCACGGCAAGTGTGCCTTTAATGTAGATGTATTGGGATCTTATCGAGAGATGAGAACATTACATTTTTACCTGAAACCTGTCTATTTGAAGAGAAAATCAAATATTGATCCGGAGTAGTCAGAATGTAATATGTATATATGGAGATTTATGTTACAATTAGTTGATAAGGTTTCGCCTTACTCTTTCGTTGGACAGGAATAAAGGCTTGCAATATCCGCCTTGAATCAATTTACATAGAATCTTAATGTGAGCTAGGTGTAAACGTTTCCGATTGTCAAACTATAATGTATTACACCGCGATGCGCTTTATATGGACCGACTTGGACAAGCAGATTGGTTTATTCGCGGACTAAAAATACAATTTCCTGTCCAAGCTAAATTCGACATGGTTTCACGCAATTGAGACATCGTCAATTTATACCACTTTAATAACAGTAGTAAATGTTCTACTCGAATTATAATATAAAGAGAAATAAAATAATATGCACGCTCCGAAACCCTTTGTTAAACGCTAAAAGATATCCAAACTACTGATTGACTCAGTTCTGTTGAATATATTTATGATCACTAAAACACACGGGCACAGGGTAAAATGTCCTATAATGCATCTCCCATCTAAGTCCAATTTTCTCCACAAGAAGAGCTCAGTCAGGAAAATTTTCTGACTGGGTTTTCACTCGAACGACCTATGTGGGATGGTTGCCAGTTACCAACGGAAGGTCGTGGGTCTCCTCCGGGCGTAGAGCCCGGTTTCCTCCTACAATAAAACTGACAACGCCGCCATATAAGTGAAATAATCTTGAGCGCGGCGTAAATCACCAAACAATCAATCAATCAACCACAAGAAGAGCTATACGTCGACGGTAAATATTTATATATTGGCTGGTAAGGCTGTTTTTGCTACATTTGTGAATTTTAGTAGATTTTATAAACTGTGTCCGCAGTTATTAAAAATGTATAAGTGACACAAAATAGCAAATGGTTTCAAGAAAATTATTGCTAAGCCACGAATAGTTCTCAACAGTCCAAATATTAAAAAAGACACGATGATCATGCTTACTGTAAACGCGTTTTATGTCAACTCTTTTATATTGATTGGGCTATCGAGCTAATAAAAATCTATTCTGAGAAACTAGTATAATGCGGCGTGGCTTTTTGGTCCGATGTTCATAATAGCTGGTTTTGTGACCAGTGTTTTAACACGTGTTTGCGTGTGATTATTTCCTTTCCGACTTTGATGAAATACAGCATGAACAATCAAACGCCCACGCTGAGGCGTGCAAATGGTGCTTATATGTTTTGTCATAAGTGAGTATCGAAAAAATCACAAACGTATATATTTACTATATTTTATGTGAGCAACGAAAACTGCCTGGCTGTGAACCTTCTCTACTAAAAACTACTATACATATTACATTGCATACATGTCATATTTCGTATGTTATCTCGTCTATTAGGCAGAAGTATAAGAAATAATAATTGGACTAAAAGTGAACTACAGCTGTAATTCGATTTCGAGATATTTTGTAATTTGTTCCTTGTCTCTTCTTATTTTGTGTTTGTGTGGATTAGCTATGGAAGGTTTCCATGGTGACGTACGCTTAAATTATCACTGGAACTATGCCTATTTTCTAAGTCTTCTTAATACAAAGAGATCAATTCTACTAAATAACTTTTCAATTTTATTCCATTAGTTAGGTGGCGGGGTCCATGTAAAGAGTGTCATACGGCATAATGTCATACAAGTCGTATGACATTAACAGATTATCGCCTTACTAGGTTGGTTGATTGATTGATTGATTGTTTTACGCTGCACTCAAGATTATTTCACTTATATGGCGGCGTTGCAAGGTTTAGTGTGGATGAAACCCGACTATTTGCCTGGAAGAAACTCGCAACCTTCGGCAAGTACCTTGCAACTCTTCCACATACGGCAATCGAGTTTCGATTTTGATTTGGTCGGAGACTTTACTGGAAAATACATAAAGAAGACACGCTCAGATTATTTTGAAAACATATTATTTTCTGTGTAAAATAATTTCGGCAAATAACCATATTAGTGGAACACAATGTTTACAACACGACACAGGATTGTATCCCATCTGTCATGAGTAACCTAAGGGAAATTTATTTATATAACAGAAAAATTAATTGAAATGCTATGAATATGTCCAGTTTTCAGTATTTGTCGCATATGTATATAGTCAATCGTGATGACGCGCCTATCTTTGTGTACCCAAGTATTGACAAATGCTAGTCTTGATATGCATACATGCATATAGCCGTGTCATCACAATTAGTACATAGAGTAATAACGCCTTTTTAAATATGACCCAGATGATTAAAGAAGAATACAAACTGCTTTCAAATAAAATGGCTCGACCTCTAAACCAACGGCCAGTGATTGCTTATAAAAAGAATAAGAACTTAAAAGATAAATTAGGCAGGACTAGAAAGTCCCTTGTCTGTCTTCTATCGAGGAACCAAATGACATATTTTCACTTTCTTTTCTCATTATCATATTTGGGTCAATTTCGCTTTATCCGAATTCTTGCCATAGCTGAAGATCCGTACAACTTTGTCAATATATTAGAAAGTATTTCGGAAAAAGTATTTCGGACTTCAAACTAATGAAATATCATAGGTTTTGGTTTATTACAACAACCTACGACTTGGTATAAAGGTCTAAATGGCATACATCCCTTAAAGCACAACTAGAAACTTGTGTCCCTGGGTGTTTTAGTCAAGAAGATTTTCCTTGTGTCCATGTGTCCATGTGTTTATAGTCTAAATAGTTTCGGAGAGAGTGTGGATATCCCTGATGCTCCGGTGTTATTTCAACGCTTCGCGGTATCTAGTAAAATTATCATTTGGGCGACTGTGCAAACTTTTCCTAGAAATCTTCATCAGCTTTGTTATATCTTCGCTATTTATCTAATATTTACCGTTTCTCATTTCCTGATTTTCAGTTTGCCAATATAATATAAACCCAATAATCATATCAGACACTGTCTTCTTACAAATCAATAATGAGTTTCTCCTGTGACATCCATCTTCCTTTCGAGGCTTTGTGCTGCATAGAGTACGTTTTGTAAGAAAGATACGAGTCCTTAAATAGTTATCCACTACGCTGATCTAGACAAATGATACATGTTATACTAGCTTTGATCAATGCGAAACGGGTGATTGAGGCTGAAGATAATATTGTCCGGACAAATATGTTTTCCCAGGAAAGCTTAGGGCCATATTGCTGTTTAAATTAGACACCTAAAATTTATTACTAAAATTTACAAGCAGCAGGCTTGAATTGAAGACAATTATTTGCATTTGAATTGTCCGTCTATCTTATCTGTTACCATCATATGAACAACGTTTTTTGAATTGGTCTCGTTTATTTACCAACTATAAATAATATTGATTGAATTTATTCGTCGGTCAGCTTCTAAACTTTGAGCTCAAAGAAGCTGTCTGGAAGTTGATAGCTATACACGTCAGTTATAATTATCACCTCCACACAACATTCTACAGACGTGGTGACACAATCGAATACGTACATGCAATTTTAAGAGGGTTTAAAGGATGACTTGCCAAATATCGGGAAAATTTGGTTGAAGCGTAATTTAGTCATTTAATTTACAAGTAACAAAAAAAATTGGGTTTGAAGAGTAATTCGTTATTTTCGGACGATGCCTTGATGGCAAGCAACGTTTGTTCTTAGCAAAGGGACAAATAAAGACAACAGCGATGTAATACTTCCGTCTTTTACGGAAATACTGTTCGGATAGATGGCCACATTACAAACCCTGTCCGGAAGTACACATACATAGATATTAGATTAAGCTACGCAACGCTTACGTCACGCACCTCGGATAACACATTATACTGATGCCGGCAGCTGTTAAGTAACATATACCAATGCAATAATGAAATAAGTGCGTTAAATATTAAAAGGGCAACAATATATAACGTAATTCGTCTTTAATCAATCCGCTACACATGCGATAATGTCGAATGAAAGGGTAGATGTTTTATAAATGGGATTCTTGGTAAAGTGAGGAGTTCTTGCTATATCCTCTTCAGACACAACTTTTATCACAGTCTTTGTAACAACTACGTACATTTCAAAGTAACTATGTCGGAGATGGATTAGCTGCGTGAGTGGCTGTCTGTCGAAATCTATCAGAATTTAATATTTTGATAATCGCACCTTAGCATTATGAGACGTTCTTAATCACCATTTCATATGGGAGTTGGCCCAGATGTTCATTTTTCAAGTATACATTGTATACATGTAAGTCGCCTTCGACTGATTGATTGATGTTTTACGCCGCTCTCAAGTTCATTTCACTCATATGGCGGCGTTGCAAGGTTTAGTGGAGGAGGAAACCTGTTTCTTTGCCCGGACGAAATCCCCAACCTTCGGCGAGTACCTGGCAACTCTAACACATACGGTGTTTGAGTGAAAAAAAAATCCACTCGGAAATTTTAAAATATTCCTTTGGTCTGAGTGGGATTAAAACCAGTGGCGGGTCGATGGAAGACCTGTGTCGGATTGAGGGACTATAACTCCAACGGACTGAGCAACAGAGGCAACCACTTTGGAACCACCTTGGAAGACTTCCTTTACGTTTAAAATGCATTTTATACGTTTACGTTATCTGAAGACAGTGGATATTCGCTAATAACAAAGCACTATCTCACTTAACCTCGTGGGATAGTTGCTATACGTACTCGACGAAGATCGGGCATTTTCTTCGGACAAAAATCCTGGACCCTCCCTCCGCACTAAAATATGCCACGCCGCCATGTAAGTGAAATAGTCCTGATTGAGGTCAAGAATAGATTCAAGAAAAAGTGTATTAGAGGTTCAGATGATGGACAGGGATTTACATTAAGACTTTAACAAAATCCTGGGTTTGGCGTAGTATATCTATCTGGTTAGAAGATTTTCCCTGTGTCCGTGTTCGTACATATAAATAGAATGAATCCTTAAACGCGACTGACGCCCAACAACAATGACAACGCAATTCTAAACTTGGTGAATACATATTATTTAGCAGATGAATTACAATTGACGGGTTTTATAAATTTAAGCGATTGCACACCTTATACATTCCCGTCCAAGTTTGTGAATATAAATAAAGAATCGCATAGGAACCAGACGTTGAGGATTTCCTCTGAAGTTGTATAAATGCTATTTACGTACAGATCAAGACAAATCGATATTGTAGAAACAGGTGACTCGAGACAGTTGCTAGTGTTCATTAGCGGAATGGCTTTGCCCACATCATTCATCAGTTAATGATGAGTGGAGATCAACATATTAGGAGTGCCCTCGTGTTTGTCATAGTACTGCTTATAGAATAGACAAACAATTGAAAAGTAAACCATTCACAATAGAAAGTTGGATATTTTCTTGCTGTTATATTATCGTGACAAGCTTATTGTCATGTTTTAATATACATGCGGTCTGTATGTTTACAAGTATATTCCACAAAACCACGTTCCACAAGAATAACGTCAAGCAACGGAGACCAGTTTAAGTGGCATTTGCACGTTAATGATGGATTGATTGATATTTTAAGCCACACTTAAGTATACTTTGGTACCACGTTTGGTGGTGGACGAAACAACTTTCTAATGTTTGATCTACATCGGACCACACTCTATAAACATTAAGATTTGGGCTGAGGCAATTAAGATATATCTAAGTTTAATAATATTTTCGTTTGACTAGCTTAGAACTTGTACCATCCGCCGTAGGCTACCCCCGCAATATGAGTTGAATTTGAATTCATCCCGCTTGTTCAACTACATGTACAAACCGTTATTCGTTTCCAGGTTCCGTTCGCTAATTTAATAATAATAATAATAACGCTTATTTTTCCAAGGGTGCAGTGTTAAAATAAATAAACTCAATCAGCCACAGAACTGGTCTACCCTGGGGCCCTCTGTGTGGAAAAAGAGATAAACAAATTTGTAGAATTAAAGGAGAAGAAAAGGAAAAAACTAAGTAAATACAGTACAGGCGCGACACATTTTCCTTTCTAACGGTACCAAAACCATATTTCTACGATTTTTCCTCGCCCAACTGTGCTATAAGAAAGTTAACAATCGTTATCAGAGAACGTCTAAATTGACTCGGCAGCCATCTTCACAACAGAGCTTAGCTGTGTGTCTCGATCGGCCAATCAGCATACGCCTGGCCACCAGTCACTCACTAGCGTAAGAGAAATTGGTCAACTCTGAAAGTCTCCCATTTAAACCTAGGTTAATTTTGATCAATTCGACGCGCTAATAAGAGAAGATAAACACTCTAACAGCTCTGAAATTTACACTGGCTAGTAAATCAACCTTTTGGGAAGACGTGACAGGCTGCTATGTTGTCTACGCGACTTGTGGGGACCGTTGTAGAAATTTTAAAAAAGGTAGTCTTACCGCTGACATTGCAGGTTATAAATGAGTTGTGATTAGCTCGCAAGGGAAGTAATCTACTAATACTTTTTCCGGTCAATTTCAAACCGTCAATGGCGCGCTCCACTGACGATTGAGCACGAGCTTGTCGGGCAGATTCATTTTCATTGTATTTTCACACCGTAAACCACATGCAAGACTCACACACATGAATACGATGGTCTATGGGAGCCCGTTCAATACAATTGCATGTTGTTTTTTTGATTTCTCCTCCTTTAAGTATTAAGCAAGATCTTATTTTTTATTCATGACTTCACATATCTGACAAAATTGGCGGTCTTCTACGTGCGCAAAATATTTAAGTACTTATATACAATGGCTTTTCCTAGAGTTGGCAAACACCTGATGATAGAAGGCCTACTTTACCAATGTCTTACAACTGACAAACAGTTCATGTTTTGATATAAGCGTTGACATAACTAATACGTTGTTCAATTTGTTTAAGTCTGTGTCTTTTTATATCAAATACAAAGAATTTCAAATTACAAGTTGTACAATGGGTCGGTCATTAAAGCGGAAACATTAGATCGAAGCTCCTTTTAATCGTGCTGAGTACCAGTAATCAAAGAGTTGCATACAATGAATAGGCCGATGAAAGAACGGTCATTATGATGTTATGATACATAGTAGTGTCTATTTTTCCTGGACTGTCAATGTCAATAGTATAGAATAATGATGACGTAGCATTGTGCTGGATCAATATCCACAAATAAAGGCATGATTGAAGAAACTAAAATCTGCTCCCAACAAATATATAAGAAAACAAAGCAAATTGAGTTAAGTCACGTACAAGGAACATATTTGTTATCGATGGCATAATATAAATTACCTAACTGACATGCTAACTGTTAATGAACAAAAAGATGAGTTTGACAAGATTGCAGAATTGGTTATTTGCAGGTTAAGGCCTGAACTGTCCCATTTCCTGTTCTGAATTCCGTCTTTTTGTCAATATTACCAGTTTTGTGCATTTCAAAGGCGAGTGTACAATTAAAGAACGACAAAGTATATTTAGATTCCAAGGCAGGGAGGAGCAAAACTGAATCTGAAGAAATCACATATCCATACATCTATATACCCAGAGAGGTCTGACTGATATTGGAAGACGAGCATTGGACGGCTTAATAAACCTATAAAATATCCAGCTTGACGAAGACAATACTTTAACGACATATGCCATTTCAAATGTGTTGTAAGAATTAAGATAGCGGATTTTATCATCCTTAGGAATTGTTATCCAGGATAACAGTGTTTCCGATAATTGCAAACAGCATACATGGACGGTATACCTTGACAACCTAATCCACAGATACGACCGATTAACGATCTATCGGGCGTACATCAAATTCGTCCTCTCTAGTTAGGTCCTGTAGTCCGAAGGCCCGTTAGTCTGAAGGTACGTAGCGTTAGTCCGAAGGCCCATTAATCCGAAGGTCCTGTTGTCCGAAGGCCCGTTAGTCCTAGCATTAGTCCGAAGGCCCATTAGTCCGCAGATCATGTAGTCTGAAGGCCCGTTAGTCCGAAGGTCCGTTATTCCGAAGGTCCGTTTGTCCGAAGGTCCGTTATTCCGATGGTCCGTTTGTCCGAAGGCTCATTTCTCGGACAGAAAAAGTTAAGAACGACCTATTTTTACACAAACAATTTTGTATTATCTCAGAGACGGTTCACAAATTAACAACAAATGAAACTAGTATATGCTTTATACGTTTATTAAGTAAGGTGGCGTAATTGGCCACGGCTGACATTAGTTTGTCTCTGTGTGTGGTTTGTTACAATTGTTCACTGAGATGAACTTTTGTGATGCTTGCAAAACAAGTAATAAGGGCTGCCAACAAAAACTGGCAAGCCCAATGTTATTTTTGATTATATTCAAATTCGTCAAATGAGATCCAAATCATCCAACTCAACATCAAACAACTAAATTGTTTCCCTTGGGAGTAAGCAAGGTAAATTATCTCTGGGCAGGCTGCAGAGAAACAACTTCAAAATTCAACTTTAAAATTCGTCAACTTTCACCTGGGAGTAGCAGGCTCAAAATCTCTGGGAGTACTACAGAGATAACATCAAAATTCAACTTTAAAATTCATCAACTGTCACCTGGGCGTGACAGGCTCAAATCTCTGGGAAGGTTGCAGAGATACAACAGCTTGAAAAGCAACGTCCACTTCCCCCCTGGGAATAGCAGGGGTTAATATTTCTGAGTATATGCAGAGATCAAATCAAGTTAGAAATAAACATCAAATTTCTGCTGTGAGCTATCGGAATTAGCTCTGTGGGTTAGGCCAAACAACTTTAATGTTTCCCGTTGTACGTTTGATTGACTGTACTCAACTGTAAAAAAGATGAATTGAGGTTCGGTTCAGTAAGTAAAGCGCAATGGATTTTTTTCATCGTGTTTTGAAATGACCCAAAAACGACAATTTTAAAAAATATAACACGAAAAAATTCTTGTATTTTTCATCGCGTTTGTGAGTAAGATTAAAGGCCGATTTGAAAATAAAACGCGACGTCCCTCCTCGGCCATCAAACCATACAGCTGCTTTCTTAAAATGACACTTAATGACGAGCAGAAGAGTGAAACGAACTTGCATCAGGCGTCTGACAAGTGGCATTGATAACAACTTCATTGGAAAACAGAAATGGACATCTAGCTCCCAGGTGTTCATGAAAATTTCCCGACGGTCAGAGGTATATATGGAGCACATGCAGAAATACACGCGCTACACAAGGTTGTAGGCGTTGTTGTTTTGATGTCGTTGTCGGAGAGCAGTAATTGGTTTGTAATCTTCCAAAATATGTCCCAGGTTAGCTACGTTCGGGACATTATCAGGACATGCAAGATCAACTTGACGCTGTAACACCGCAATGATTGAAACAATCCTCGGCGGTGCGTAAACCATCAATCAATCAATGAACGTCGTAACGTAGGCCTCCCATAGTTGATTTTACTTCACTAACTTAGCCGAGAAATCTAGGCTCTGCCAAATGTTTACATTTTTATGGTCCGAATTCCTTAATGTGCAAACTTCTGGGAGTGAAGTTGAACACTGACGAAGAGACTCGTATTTAGGCAAGCATGTACATTGTCCTGTCTCATACATTAAACGAAGCAAAGATGGCGAGGCGAGTGTTTGGAATTGCTTGTGTGTAGAGTAAAATCGGCGAATTAAGTAAATGTGGGCGAATTTGGTGCAAGTAAAGACAGATTTTCCGATTAGGTAGTTCCTTATTGGTATCATACGGAATATTTGAAAGGAAAGTAGGTGTTTTACTGTAAGTTTCAGGTGACGGACCTATTCTATATTCGCACCGAAAAGACAACTGTACAGTTTGTGTCACTCGTCGATGTGCTTGTCAACCGGTAATGGCGGCCGCGAAGTTCGAAGTGGAGTTGGAAGCGATACCAAATTGATCCAGAGAGACCTTAGACTTGGTCAAGCGAAAAAATGAATACCCCGTACGCGGAGAGAAATCAATTCTAAACGGATTGATGACTGGTGAGACCCATAAACTGACATATTTATATAGTACGGATGTCACGTAGGGTTGTACCCACGTTTTAGAATGGGATCTATCTTTGACCATAAAACGAGAGCTATTGAGTATGGTCAAAGTTTTGGCTATGGTAGCTGTAGCTAAAACAAAGATTGAGCGGTAATCGAGAATTTGTTGGCAATGCAATAATAAAGTCTTTCAAAAATGAGGTATAGCCCCATAAATGACGAACAGCCCACCAGGTGATGTTGGGCCCTAGAGTGCATCTAGGGGCAAGTTGATGGATACCAGTAAGCTTTTTCAGTTGATTACACTTACAAAAGTGTATTGGTGGTTGTTTTTAGTGATAGGAATCTCCAAAAATGAGGTATAACCCCATAAGTGGCAAACAGTTCAACAGGAAATTTTGGACCTACATTGCAGCTGGGGGTAAGTTGGTGGATACCAGTGAGCTTTTTCAGTTGATTACACGTACAAAAGTGTATTGATGGCTTTTTCTAGTGATGAGAAAACCCCAAAAATGAGTTATAGCCCCACAAGTGACGAACAGCCCCACATGTGATATTGGGCCCAAGAGTTCATCTGGGGGCAATTTGATGGATACCAGTGAGTTTTTTTTTTACTTGATGACACTTACAAAAGTGTATTGATGGCTTTTTGTTGTGATGAGAATCCCCAAAACTGAGGTATAGCCCCACAAGTGAGGGGGATTCGCTATACCTCGTTTGGAGATTATCATCACTAAAAGTAGCCATCAGTACACTTTTGTAAGTGTTATCAACTGAAAAAGCTTACTGGTATCTATCAACTCACCCCTAGATGCACTATGGTGTCCAACATCACCTGAGGGGCTGTTCGTCTCTTGTAGGGCTATACCTCATTTTTGGAGATTCTCATCACTAAAAAGCCATCAATACACTTTTGTGGTGACAATCTTGTCTAAAATAGTTCAACTTTATGAATACAAATAAAGAGTTACATAGGAAGCTAGACGCTGATCATTTCGTCTGAAGTTGTATATATGCCTCTTACGTACAGATCAAGACAAATCGATAATGTAGAAACAAGTGACTCGAGACAGTTGCTAGTCTTCATTAGCGAAATTGCTTTGCCCACAACATACAGGTAATGACGGCTCGAAAAACTAAGTCATATAGAAGTTAAAATGACGATGATGTACAGCATTAGTTTAATATAGACACAAATAAATGACTAAAAATCTGGAAAGTCCACTTTTCTTACTCGACATCTTTCAAGCAATGAAAACTAATTAACAAAATTCAGGCAGCTATGAGCGTATTTGTTATTGCTGTTTATAAACTTTGTCATATTGCTTTGGTACAGATTGCATATACAATGCTTGAATTATTTCAAGCCAGACATGTTTTTAATGTTTTTAACTGCATGGGCGAATAGTTCCTGCTATTTGTTTGAAGGCTTTTGAAATCACGAAGATACTACATTCATCAGGATGGACAATTAATAATCTGCATATGTACGATTTTTTCTTGTGGGAATAATTCCCCACATGTCTACTTTTTAGTGCTTAAGTTGTCACGTACTATCTAATATGAATGAAATGTACAAGAGTTTTAAGTGCACTTAAAACAACTAAATGTTTGTAGTTGAAAGAGATAAACTGGTTGAGTGTGCGGCACGTGTGTGTTAATCAGGGATATAATACGAATAGCCAGAATGCGTATTTAGATGTTAATTTCATCTTACTTAACTGTACTTCTAGCCACTCTCTAACGTTTTTTATCAACAAACGGATATGAACGACCAGCTAACAAAACATATCGAACAATTTACTAACCATGTTCTTATGAAAAAATTCGAAATCTGTCACCTCGAGTCTCTTTGAATATAAAGTGGTTTGACTTATTTATAAACTGCTTGCTGCTGATTATACTTTCTTTTATTGATCTGGTGGTTTCTTACAATAATCTTGGTGTTCAGCCATAAAATCAGCATACGACACCCATTTGGCTAGTTTCTTCACAGACTTACCGTGCACAGAAATATCATCTAAGAATTATATATGAGACCCGGGGCAATCAAACGAATGGTATCGGAACTCAGGGCAGTAAGTTGTCGACAACTGTTCAAACCAGACGGGTAATCTATAGAAACCAGCGGCCAGATAAGCATGTCGCAAGAAAGGAAACTAACGTACTGGCGTTTGAGAAAATCGTTGCTATTTTGATGGACGTCTAAGTATAAACACGCAGATATACTAGGCAATTGGGATATCAGAGAGGTTCACTCCAACTGAAATAGCCCTCGGGCTGGAGCATTGTGGCTCTGCATTAGCCATGTATGACCCAACAAGGAGGAACATTAAGTATGCCACATACAGTAGACTTCCTGACGTTCTATGGTCTGTCAAAATTTTGATCTGGGTCCGGGGTGAGAGGGGGGGGGGGGGGGGTGATTTTGATCGGTTGGTACTTATGTCGCCGTATAACCTTAGCTGTTGAGTGCGACGTTAAGCCCCAATCAATCAATCAATCAATCAACCAACTGACATATCCCCCCTCTATATACTTCAAACATACGTAAATACGACCAATACGTTTTAGTTGCCAATTTTAGTTTATAATAAAACAACACCGTGTTTCCGTGCTAATTGTATTCAGGCAGAAAAAAAAAACCGATGTAGTACTACATAACTAATTCAGTTTTCCCTTTGGCATAATCCATAGATCATGTGTGAGAAAATAAGTAATCCTTATGCTTGCACAAATTCGTTTGTCTTGATAACATGTCAACTTCTTGTGTATTCAACATATTCGGGCCGACAACCAGTGGACAAGCTACTTCAGCGCAAGTTTATTAGTGACAAGGCACTGGGCCATTTTCTGAGAGTGGAGAAGATTTATGTAACAAAAATGTGTATATATGCACTGAAACTAATACTCGAAGCAAAAGAGTATACTCGAGTACATGTACAGTCTGATAGACATAAAGGTTGATTTTTCATATCACTGTTAAACATTATTTTACAGACTAAAATGACCTTTCACTTTTTATTTACACATTTCGAAGATTATTAATCTATTTATAACAACCATTTGATATTATAAACACAATCTAAAATATCATAGATACGGCCTTAAATACATCTGGAATTCTTCCAATAAACATAACGAAAAATAAGATTTCGACACTTAATATCGCTGTTTATTAAAAGTAATGTTTCTGTTTACACATGTCACTGCCGTCTGGCTAAGGATTAACAACTGACAGGCTTGACGATAACAAAAACCAGAGGAGCACGGTCTAGAAATATCGCATCCTTTAGGCGAATCTAACTGTTATTATGTGTATTCCTTCTTGTGCTCCTGTGGGGCTAAGGTTGTAAACTTGGCTAACGGTCAGACTGTCAGTGGAATTGTTCATCTGGACTTGTTCAAACCAGACAGGTTTATAACCACTTAAAAGTAACCTTTGAATTAGGCGTCATTAATGTATACGGCAATAACATACCTGTTCTTTCTCTCTCAATATTCAACCGGGAGTTCAGCCGAAAGACTTGTCAATGAAAGTCGATAAGGGGAGTACAAAGCCACTCAATGTAGCCTGCTCTCTTTAATAATCCGTATAATCGGATTGCCATCGACGTCTACAGACCGTTGTTTTTGCGGAGGCATTTCGTACAGTCAGTGATTCGATTTAACTTGGATCCGACTCAGACCAAATAAAAATTGAAACATTTCTGAGTGGATTTTTCACTCGGTCGCCGTATGTTAAAGAGTTTCCAGGTACTCGCCGAAGGTCGGGGTTCCCTCCCCCACTGAACCTGGCAACTCCGCCATATAAGTGAAATAATCTTGAGTTCGGCGTAAAACATCAATCAATTAATCAATCGATTTAACTTGTGTGTCTTAGAAGTGGGGATATAACACAATGCAATAATGCAATGAAGTTGCAATGCCAATAAGTTATGGCTAACTTTGGACTTCTAATCCAAAAGTTTTTTGGACGGATCATGATAGTTACAGTCTTTTTCATCTGTTTAAAAGTGACCGTGGAAACTATCAGACGAAGATATACTCGTCTTAATTCATTCGGTCCGGCACCAACCAGAAGAACACTAACATCCGCTTTCATTGCAGGTAGAAATGGCGAGGTATCTAAAGCGATTACCAAACATGCTTATCGATTTGGCTTAATTCATCTGGGTGAAATGCGATTTTGCGTGATCCAAATCTGACGTACCAAGCGTCGTGGGGTACGTGTTGGTTGTGGGAATATTGTTTTACTCTAGACAATTTGGGTATCCAAGAATAAGAATGTCTCATAATCATCACAGATATTGGCGCATTACCTATATAATGACACGCTAGACGGCTTCAATTAATTTCATAAAACTCGGTCGATACGACGACAAATTGTCAAACCACCATCGTTGTTTACAAGCTTGTCTGGAAGCCGTGAGCCAACTTTAATCCATTGGAACTCACAAGGGGACCAAAGTCCAGTTACCTTACATAACTGAACGACGTATTTCCTTATGACAATTGAAGCTCTAATAGACATGTCAGAAGTCATAATCATTTTACGTTGAAATTATTTCGTCTTTAATTAACATGCTATCCCAAATTATGAAATTGACTTTGACGTCTGTGAATGAATGTCTCATAATTATTACAGACATAAGACACATTAACTGTATAATAACGTGCCAGACGGTCTCGATTAATTTCATGAAACTGAATTGATACGATTTGTCAAACCACCTGCTTTGGTTACAAGCTTGTCTGGAAGCGGTTCCACTGTGACTGGATCTACTAAACTGGCGCAATATCGCGCACAGGTTTACAGCATAGAGTTGCGCCGCCAGATTTGCGACCATGTGCAAGTTCCTATAATTTAACACGCGGTTGTTACTCCCGCAACTTACGTCAGCTTAGCCCTAGGCCCTGTCTCACGAAGCTGGCGTTAGTTACGTCGGATGTAAACCATTGTTAAAACTATAGAAAATTGAGTCCAGGGCCATGTTTTAAGAAGCTGGCTTAAATACGGCGGACGTAAATCAGTCTTAAAAGTGTAGTAACTTGCGCCTTGCACGCAACCGGTCCATGTTGTAGGTGTAAAGCCCGTGCGATCCGGACCAATGTACGAGTCTAATAGACCACGTGACAAACGGCCATGTAGTAAGATCTGCCCCGAGCACTGGATTAAGTCTGCGAGGGAGGTCCGATTCAACCTGTCCCCTTGGCTGGGTCTAGGAGGTAGGAAAGCAACACCTGAAAAATACTGGGACAAACAACAATATAAACAAATAAACAACAAATGTATTCTTGAGAAAATACAAGATCTGTCGCGACAATGTACCTGAAAACCAAGCCCTACTACTACGTGCTTAATGTTTAACGTTAAATAGGTAAAATAAATCAACAAAATAAAACGATACACCCTAGCTAAAAACGCGTCCTCTAGAACTCGTCCGGCCACCGTCTCCGTGGACTGCCCGTCAGCAAGGTCCGGTCAACTGCCCTCTGTCCTGGATCCTGGCCCGGTTCCGTGGTAGCGCCGTGTCCTGAAATACACAGCCTGTGATATCCCCGAGCTTTGGTGTCGTTGTCTGGTAAGTGCCCGTCTGTCAGTGTTTCCCCGATACCCGGCCCGGCGGCCTAAATGACCGTGGTAGACCTCCCAGAATAATCCGTCCGCCGTAGTCCCTGTGCCGTTACCCCTAGCAACCGCAGTCTCCGTACACCACGAACCTATTCAAATCTCCACTTCATTCCACTGCAGCTCTGCGCCTTTCCCACGCCCCGGCTCCGCAACACTTATTCGCAGACAAGCGTCCACCGTAGTCTCAGTTTGGATTACAGGGTATCAAACATATATCCCTGTATCGGCTACCATATTCTTGAAGGTTTTCATCTATGTGGTGTTTAATTGTAATATGATGAATTCATATGTGATTAATATGTGATATGTAGTAGGTGAATTGTAATGATTTGTGGAGGTTAAGCCAGTACATAATAACACAGAAGACCGTAAGCTTTTAGCCGGCGACACGCTGCCAAGTCCGCACAATGCGTCCAAAGCTCGCTCACCTGGGCTAACCTTACTGGTTAAAACATACTGATATACTATTGTATATATAAATTAGGTACTTGAGGGCTATTCTGTAAGCTGACTGAGGTCTAGGGACCGCCCGGGTTAAGACGAGGAACGGAAACTGACCTAGCTTCGCAGACCGACTGCCAACAAGCGAGGCCGAAATAATACCCTAACATGCAGCAAGCCAGCTATTGTTCACACGGTCCTTCCCTCGTACTAGGCAGTCCGAAAGTCGCCCAAGCTCATACAGCGAGGAACGGAGACCGTCCAGACCTAGTCGAGTTCATGTAATGTAAGCCTCAGTCCTAAAACGGACTGTTTAAGATTGTTGGACCGGTACCTGCTTCGAGTTGTTTGCAAACGGTCTTCTCTCTCTAGGAGCTGTTCGCAAGTCTGCTCTGGTCGCTGGAACCCTCCTATTTATAGCATTTTAGGTTACCCACAATCCTTTGCGCTACGATATATGGCTATTCCAACAGTTTAGTTTCAGTATCGTTCAGCTGTCGAAATCGCCAAACCAATAACAGATAAAACAGTTTTAATAATCTCCTCATTGCCATCTGATTGTCATTTATATTTCTAAAGAATTACAACCCTCTCTTACATCGGTAAGTGTAGGCGATTTGACTTCACGTCTGTCTTTTGCTTAGTCACACATAGCTCTAACGTTTGCTTGTAGCTCGGCCGTCACACTGCCCTCCCCTTCATAATCACGACGCCCTCGTCGTGGCAGCTAACTCGCGAAGGACTTAATCACCAAATGAATCAACAAAGCGTAATTTAGAAATTCAGGTCACTTATTGAAAAGGATTTCGATCATCCTTTAAGAAACTGCAGTACTGTGTTTCCTGCCACTCGTACTTGTCAAACACCTTGCGGACCTCAATGCCAGGTCTGCTGGTTATGGTGTCCACATATAGCCGCGTCCGATTAACTGTAACCCTGGGTTGGAAAGCTGCCTGGGTAGTTTTATCGTTGGTTGGAAGTTCTTCCCTCTGGTCCTCGGACGGGAACTCCTCTGTCTGACAACCCTGTTCCGCCGCCAAAACTGCCACAGGAACCACGTTCAGTTTCTCAGGCTCTGGGTGAATTCCATCAGGATCCAACCCTTGCAAAATCTCTACTTCGCCACATGGCGGGGGCAAGAGGGTGACTTCATCCAGATTGTCTCGAAGACAGGAGTCTTCTTCTGTCATACTCAATGTGGGGGATCCTTATCTTTTCCTGGCACGACTTTAACTAGCGTGATCGTTCTACAAACTGGACTCAGTGTCTTTGAGTGCCACACACTCTTAGGTAAAGGCTGGATTGCAGTGCCTTTTCGTCTTGCTTCCGGCATTGGACGCCCCGCGTCCCAGTTGTGCCCGGTTCTTATATGATTTCTCATATGTTTCCGACTACTATAATCTTTGTCGCAGTAGGGACAGAGTGATCTCTCTTCTGTTCGCCTACTGTGCGTCTCACTCTCATCTCGCCTGTCTCGACTTCTGCTTCTACTGCGTGACTCTTCTTTTCCATCCCGCTCACGGTGACCACTCATCCTGGTATCCTGCAAAGACAAAACAGAGCGATTGTGAGGCATGCAGAGACCTGACATTGCCTGGCATTTAAATATTTCAATGGACAAGTCCGCCCTAAGGTCCGATGCATTTGCAGTGTTATGATGTGTACTAGCTGCAGTGTTTTTGTCATTTGGAAGATGGTTGCATGTGTTTGAACCCCTCACTGCCATAGCATAATCCCTAAACCTAGCTGGACGCCTGATTTTGCGACTTCGTGTTGCAGGTGGGGTTGTTCTTCGTTGTAGATCGGTATCCTCTTCGCCCAGTACCAACTCTTCACTGTCGGTTGATCCTTCCCGTTCTTGTGTCTTGTGATTTCCCTCGAACGGAGGCGACTCATTGGCCAATGAATGGTTCATTGGATACGGGAAAACACATCGCTTTGAAGTCTGGTCCGAGAGATCTCCCTCATCATCTCCATCATTGTCACTCGACCCTTCGCTTGACTGGGTAACGTCTCTCTCATGAAAGGGTTTCAGTAAGTCGTGGTGAACAACCCTTAACTTTCCGTTGTCATCTGATATGCGATATATCACGTCAGTCAGGGCCTCCTTTACCACAAACGGCCCAGCCCAACGATCTCGAAGCTTGCGAATTTCGTTCCTCTTCGTTGCAGAAACATACAAGTAGACCTTGTCTCCTTGTTGGAATTTACGTGGAAATGCCTTTGTGTCATAGATACGCTTTTGACGAAGCAAGTTTTTCTCTGCTGTCTCCCGAGCTTGCACGTGCACAGCCGATAGTTCGTTTCGAAGGTCTTCAACCCATTCTGATGCTTCCTGGTGTTGTCTCGGTGGAGCTCCGAGCACAAGGTGGGAAGGAAGTGCGATCTCTCTCCCAAATACCATCATATTTGGAGAATAACCAGTGGATTCGTGACACGTTGAACGATATGCCAACACCGCTAGTGAAATATGACGATCCCAATCATCTGGATTCCGGTCTACACTTGCGTGCAGCATTTGCGCCAATGTACGATTGAACCGTTCAATCATGCCATTAGCTTGCGGATGATATGGAGTCGTGCGGGTCTTTTTCATCCCCATGACATCACACATACCACGGAAGACACGCCCCTCGAATTGTCGTCCCTGGTCGGAGTGAATTGCCATTGGTACACCGAACTTTGTGATATAATGATCCACAACAGCCTGGGCTACTGTGATCGCCTCCTGATTAGGCATTGCCACCGCCTCCACCCATTTTGTAAAGCAATCTCCAATCACCAAAATATACTGATTGCCCTGTCTGGTCTTTGGCAGAGGTCCTAGAATATCTACGGCCACCCTTTCTCCAGAACGTCCCGTAGTTGTACCTTGATGCTCCCCTCTCGCCTTTCTTCCTGCCATTTTTCTCCGATTACAGACGTCACACGTTTTGCACCAGTGACGCACATCCCGCTGTAACCCAGGCCACATATAAGCCTGTCTAACTTTTGCCAAAGTTTTCTTCACTCCGAGATGTCCCCCAGTCGGACTGTCGTGGGCCCCCTTCATAACTCTCCTGCGTAGCGGCCGTGGAACCACCAGTAGCTTCCGTATCGTAGTTCCACGAGGGTCCACCCAACGCCGGACCAGCAGTGATCCACTCATCTCCAAAAGATCAAAGCTTCCCAAGAGAGCTTTGGTGACAAAGCCGTAACGCGATGCCTCCTCTCGCGACGGTCGTTTCCCCTCGGTCACCCACTCGATGACTGGTTTAATGTCCAAATCTACGGACTGCTCCTCTGCGAATTCAGCCATTGGTTGTATTATTTCGATGGTACGAACAATTGCTTCTGTTTCATCCGCACTGCTGCGCCCGCACTGCCGACAAGGGATGCGACTCAAGGCATCCGCATTCCCATGCTTCCGACCAGGTCGGTGCTCAACATCAAAGTCGTACAAACCAAGGACTTGAATCCACCTTGCAAGTTGCCCTTCTGGCTCTTTAAATCTCATGAGCCACCTTAAGGACCCATGATCAGTTCGAAGAAGAAATTTCCGGCCAAACAAGTAATGACGAAAAGACTTCACGAAATACACTGCTGCCAAAAGCTCCCGTCTTGTCACACAATAGGCGCGCTCCGACTTAGATAAGGTACGACTAGCGTATGCTATTACTCTTTCTTCTCCATCCACGACTTGTGAAAGAACTGCTCCGATTCCGCTATTACTCGCATCAGTATCTAAAATAAAAGACTTGCGGAAATCGGGCATCGACAACATAGGTGCTGTCGTCAATCGGTCCTTGAGGGTATCGAAGGCATATTGAGCTTCCTCATCCCACAAAAAGACTGACTTCTTTTCCGTCAGTTTGTGTAGGGGTGCCGCTATGGTTGCAAAGTCTCTCACAAACCGCCTGTAGTAACTACAGAAACCAAGAAAGCTGCGCAACTCTGTCTGAGAGATTGGAGTTGGCCAAGTTTTCACAGCCTTAACTTTTTCGGGATCAGTGCCAAACCCGTTTGCACTGATAATGTGCCCTAGGTAGAGAACCTTTGTTGCTCCAATTACACACTTGGATGGTTTCAATTTCAGCCCATTCCCCTTCAATCGCTGGAACACCTCGTCTAATCGTTGAATCATTTGATCGAAAGTGTGGCCGAAAACGATGATGTCATCTAGATACACCAGACATGTTTCGAATTGTAAACCAGCCAGCACTGCCTCCATTAGTCGCTCGAATGTTCCAGGGGCGTTGCAAAGCCCGAACGGCATAACTTTAAACTCATACAAGCCGCATCTAGTCGCAAAAGCTGTCTTCGGTCGATCCTCAGGTGCGACCTCGACTTGCCAATATCCGGACATAAGATCTAAAGTGCTCCACCAGCAAGCTCCGGAAAGGGAATCGAGCGATTCGTCAATTCTGGGCAAGGGGTATGCGTCTTTCTCCGTAACCTTATTTAGGGCCCGAAAGTCGACGCAAAACCGCATCTTCCCATCTTTCTTTTTCACAAGGACGACTGGTGCTGACCAAGGACTGTTGGAATGCTCTATAACTCCACGGTTTAACATGTCTTTTACCTGCTCAACCACAATATCTCTGGCATGCAATGGGGGTCGTCTGGGAGGAAGTCTTATGGGTGGGGCATCTCCCGTTTTAATGTGGTGTCTGACCAAATGTGTAAGTCCCATGTCCTTGTCATCCTTGGAAAACAATTCCCCATATCGCGTCACCAAATCCTCCACTACTTGGGATTGGCGAGTTGACAAGTTTTCAGCAGTTTTCTTCACTAGATCCTTTAGGTGGACCGGACATCCCTTGGACGGGGTGGTTGTCTGATCTATGCATTCATTTGCCATTCCCTCTGGCCTGGCCTGTTCCTCTTTGCTCACAACTTCCACCTCCTCCATGCTCCCACACACGGTCCCGGCCCGAACAACAATTGGTTGAGTTGACAAGTTCAACAAACGTATGTTAATCTCCTGCTTATGGTCTACTTCAGCTAAACCCCTAGCCACAAGAGCCCCTGTTCTCTGTGTGAAGTCACTACAGCCCTCTACCATTCTAATCTCACCCGGTAGTCCGCGCTTCACACTTCCAGTCGTGCGCACCTCCGTACCAGCCGGTACCGTAAACGTGTCTGTAACCAATACTCTGTAACATTCACCAGCACCTACCACTTCACACTGGATATACCGGCCATTAAATTTGATCCTGTGCTCCTTGAAGTCGTACTCGTCAAAGTGTTCTGTCATAAAATCCATCCCCAACAGACAATCGGCTGACAGTTCCGCAATTACCATCTCATGCGTCTTGATTGTTCCGTCAATGGTAATCTTAATTTGTGAAATTCCCAAAATAGGCATGGTGTCCCCATTCGCCACCTTGATACTGGCAAAAGGCGCTTTTCGTAGGTTGTTCTTCAGATTAGAGTCCAATTGCTTGACTATTCTGTTGCTGAGAATTGAAATGGACGCCCCGGTGTATACACAACACCATATTTTAACTTGCTGGATAGTTGCCCTGATATACACACCAGTTTCCCCCGACATCTTGGCTGACGGTGGCACCTTCGATTTGGTCGAGTTGACCGAATTATCTAACTCTCCCAGTTTCGGACACGAGGCTCTCAAATGTTCTCCACATAACCAGCATTCCCTACTCCCAGTGGCTTGATGCTGACGACTACCACGCCCCTATTCTGGCCGTGTATTCCTGTACTGTTGACCCCCCGCCTGTTGTCGAGGCCACGGATACTTGAGCTTTAAGATTTCTTCAACCAGTTCCACTACTTCCTCCTTTTTTAAAGTAGGCTGTTTATGGTCACAATCGGCGGAATCTTTCACACCTTCCTCTATTTGCGGTGCTGTAAATTTCACAGTCGGCCATTTTCGTCTTTGTGAAACTTGAAATGCCTCAAACTCAACAGCTGAGTGAACTGCAGCATCTAATGTCCTAGGTCTGGTTTGCCATACTTGAAGTTTCAGTTCATCCCCAAGAGCCTCTAGAAACTGGTCCTTAGCTATTGTGTTTTGCAGATCGCTCCCTGCATCCGGATATGCTTGCTGTGACAACCTGTCACAAGTGTCTGTGCAAGGCTTGGCAAATCCTCATCTCTTTCTCTCCTTCTGGCCTTGAGTTGGGCTTTATATAAATCAGTCTGGTTAGGAGGCGCGAACCTCTTCTCGAGCGCCTCAATAAGTTCCTCGAAATCAGTATTTCCTGGTTTTAAGCGGAGACTCGTCAGTACTTGCTGGGCTTGTCCCCTCAGTGATACAGCCAAATACTGCCCTTTTTGTTGATAGGTCCATCCGTTGATAGCCGCACAATGACTAAAATGTGCCAAATAATCTCTCCAAGGCGACCTGTCGGCCTTTACTTTTATATGTCCCCCACTCAGCTCTCGTTCCGGAGTCGACACCCTCAGTGGTTGGCCCAATATTGATACACCTGGTCGACTGCTCTCTATTGACAAATGACCGGCCATGCTGTCGTTGTTCGCCCTTCCGCCACCGGCACCTCGTGAGTTTGGCGTAGGTTGAAATTTGATACCCCCAGCTGCTTCTTGTCCACACTTCTGGTTCTCAGCAAGCTTAGACACCTGTCCCATGATTATTGACATGCTGGACTGGACCATATTACGTAGGCCCTCAATTTCCCTCTGAAGCTCTTGAACGGACGGCCCAGCCCCTCGCTCCTGATCACAAATCCAATAAATTTGCATCTCGGCCCCTGGACTCATCTACATATCTCCCATTGTCATCTTTTCCCCGGCCATACAATTGTTCTCTTGGCAGCCCGCCACCAACATATAGATTAATTTGGTCACTCGCGTCCCCCGTAACATCAACAGTTGTCAGCTTCTCCATCGTTTCCCTTATGCAGACTAATCCCACCGCTGCCACCACTTGTAACGCCCGTGTGATCCGGACCAATGTACGAGTCTAATAGACCACGTGACAAACGGCCAGGTAGTAAGATCTGCCCCGAGCACTGGATTAAGTCTGCGAAGGAGGTCCGATTCAACCTGTCCCCTTGGCTGGGTCTAGGAGGTAGGAAAGCAACACCTGAAAAATACTGGGACAAACAACAATATAAACAAATAAACAACAAATATATTCTTGAGAAAATACAAGATCTGTCGCGACAATGTACCTGAAAACCAAGCCCTACTACTACGTGCTTAATGTTTAACGTTAAATAGGTAAAATAAATCAACAAAATAAAACGATACACCCTAGCTAAAAACGCGTCCTCTAGAACTCGTCCGGCCACCGTCTCCGTGGACAGCCCGTCAGCAAGGTCCGGTCAACTGCCCTCTGTCCTGGATCCTGGCCCGGTTCCGTGGTAGCGCCGTGTCCTGAAATACACAGCCTGTGATATCCCCGAGCTTTGGTGTCGTTGTCTGGTAAGTGCCCGTCTGTCAGTGTTTCCCCGATACCCGGCCCGGCGGCCTAAATGACCGTGGTAGACCTCCCAGAATAATCCGTCCGCCGTAGTCCCTGTGCCGTTACCCCTAGCAACCGCAGTCTCCGTACACCCCGAACCTATTCAAATCTCCACTTCATTCCACTGCAGCTATGCGCCTTTCCCACGCCCCGGCTCCGCAACACTTATTCGCAGACAAGCGTCCACCGTAGTCTCAGTTTGGATTACAGGGTATCAAACATATATCCCTGTATCGGCTACCATATTCTTGAAGGTTTTCATCTATGTGGTGTTTAATTGTAATATGATGAATTCATATGTGATTAATATGTGATATGTAGTAGGTGAATTGTAATGATTTGTGGAGGTTTAGCCAGTACATAATAACACAGAAGACCGTAAGCTTTTAGCCGGCGACACGCTGCCAAGTCCGCACAATGCGTCCAAAGCTCGCTCACCTGGGCTAACCTTACTGGTTAAAACATACTGATATACTATTGTATATATAAATTAGGTACTTGAGGGCTATTCTGTAAGCTGACTGAGGTCTAGGGACCGCCCGGGTTAAGACGAGGAACGGAAACTGACCTAGCTTCGCAGACCGACTGCCAACAAGCGAGGCCGAAATAATACCCTAACATGCAGCAAGCCAGCTATTGTTCACACGGTCCTTCCCTCGTACTAGGCAGTCCGAAAGTCGCCCAAGCTCATACAGCGAGAAACGGAGACCGTCCAGACCTAGTCGAGTTCATGTAATGTAAGCCTCAGTCCTAAAACGGACTGTTTAAGATTGTTGGACCGGTACCTGCTTCGAGTTGTTTGCAAACGGTCTTCTCTCTCTAGGAGCTGTTCGCAAGTCTGCTCTGGTCGCTGGAACCCTCCTATTTATTAATAGTTATCATGGTTCGTGGAGGGGGGATACGAAGTATTTTACATGGTCAGCGTGGTAATTGATAACGGTCGAGCCGTTGGATGTATGTGGAATTGAATTAAAGAGCGAGTCCTTGGCTATTTCATGCGAAAGTAAAGCTCTTCGAGATAATAAAATCGTTATCATGGTTCGTGGAGGGGGGATACGAAGTATTTACATGGTCAGCGTGGTAATTGATAACGGTCGAGCATGAAATAGCCAAGGACTCGCTCTTTAATTCAATTCCACATACATCCAATGCAGGCGATAGTTTCAAAAGGTGACCTGATACGAGCACGCGCTACGACGTCATCGAACGACGTCAGCATATATAGGTCAACTTCGTTTTTGAGCGGGACATGAGCGACTGATTTCAAGCTTTAATAATGGAACGCAAACGACAAATGATGAGAGTGATTTTTTCATTATTGTGTGCAAGTCACAACTCTTTTATCGGATAGGGAAATGTAGTCAAGAAACTTTAAAACGAAACAGTATTTACAGTGCATGAGTATAGTCCAACTATAGATTGTCAAAACAGTCAGTGTTCACTTGTGATTGATAACGATATTGACGGAACCAATTTTACAGCCGTTGAAAAAGGACTTTCCACCAGGTTTACAGTTTACATTTCTATTACAAGGAGGTGCATCAAAATCATCAAACAATTGTGACATATCAAAATCATCGCAAAAGAACTCATTTACAACGTTCGAAGAACTCGAGGAAGTGGGAAAAACTTGCGGTGGCGGAGATGGATGCAAAGCAGGCTGGTTGGACACTACGACTTCAGCAGGTTGAGGGGCTGTCAAGGCGGAGAGACCCGCGGCTGCAGGCAACACAGGCTGCCCTGTGACGAGAGAATCGGTTATCCGTTGCCCCATGTTTATTTTCTCCTTGTCGCTCACACGCTGATACACACCCAAGGATGAAACACTCTTGTGCCCAGTCACCGACATAATTTGGGCGGCACCGAAATTATTTTGTGACAGTATTGTGGTCCCGGTGGCTCTTACACAGTGGTTTGTGTACTCTTTCGATAATTTGCAACTTCTTGACATTCGGGCCATGAAAGAAGCAAGTGCTTTTTCTCCAACTGGACTGTTAACATACCAAGTGTCGTCACTGTCAAAAAATGAAGCTCGCGGTCGCTGCCATAATCTGGGGCAATCTGGATGTAACTTGGTGGTGTATTTTAGAAATGATGCAACTGGACACAAGGGATTTCTAGGGGACTCGGGCATCACGCCGCTCACGGATTCTCTGTCATTCTCGCGATGATTTTTGGTGAGTTCATCCACATTTTTTTTAATGTACTTTAAGCCATTAGTTGCATCAGTGAGAACAGTGAATGTGTCTTTCGTCATTGTATGCATATTTTCTTTCCCTCTACGGCAAAAATAGAGTCTTACATCAAAATGCATCTTATTAAAAAGACCCACGGGAGTTTCTGTTGACATATACAATGAACGGTGCAATTTATTGAGATCGTCTTCACAAATAATGGGATGATGCTCTATTGAGCCATTTCCCAAACGCTTTAGCTCAGCAAGGGCAGCACGAAACATCACGTTTGCCTCTGAAAAGACAGGGTCTCTTAAAATATCAGATTCTTTCAAATGTGGAGGACTTTTCAAGTATCTGTTCAGGGCATATCGGAAATTATCCAGCGATGACACCTTATAATGTTGTCCGTCGGGTTTCCGAGCGTCTACGTAAAAATGGACAAGACATTCACATAATGTTGCGTCGTCAAACCTCTCGAAATCTGCGGGCTTTTGTTTTTCCAACAAGTACTCTCTTAAAGTATTAGCCGCTCGCTTGTTGGCTCTGATTGTGTTACTAGAATGAAGCTTCAGTCTCTTCTCTGTGATTTGGGCAGTGCTTGCTTCGCCAAAGCGTTTCGCGGTAGACATTTTTTCCAGTCAGATACCAAACGTCAAATTTCTCGCGACGCCATGGTAACGAATTTTTCGTATCGGGTGTGTGTGAAAACGAGGTTTTACCGTATCGGGTGTGAAGAACACCTAATACGAATATTTATCGGATGACAATTGACCAATCAGATTGCAGAGAAACTACTCTGAGGGATAATAAAGCATTTTAGGTTACCCACAATCCTTTGCGCTACGATATATGGCTATTCCAACAGTTTAGTTTCAGTATCGTTCAGCTGTCGAAATCGCCAAACCAATAACAGATAAAACAGTTTTAATAATCTCCTCATTGCCATCTGATTGTCATTTATATTTCTAAAGAATTACAACCCTCTCTTACATCGGTAAGTGTAGGCGATTTGACTTCACGTCTGTCTTTTGCTTAGTCACACATAGCTCTAACGTTTGCTTGTAGCTCGGCCGTCACATAGGCATATGCGCAAATTTAAAATTCACATGACCTTCGTCTTGCGCAGAAGTTTAGTGCGCTGACAGAAGTCCATTTTTTTTCTCTGCTAAGACGCCAGTTTTTCGCCCAGTTAAAAACGACGAAATTACCTGTACCTGGCCATATATTATACTCCGAGGACATTGAGCTGGTCACGGATAGCTCATTTGATTATAGAAGTCAATGGTATTCATTGACGTGTGTTTTCATCGCACTGAGGGTTATTGCACTTTAACACATGGCTGCAGCTTCGAAAGAATTTCTTGATTAAGCCTATCTTAAAAAGTAACGAGATAATAGCATCTTTGGGAGTTGCACTAATGGCGGTTTAATGTCTAGATTTTCCGCTGATCTACTTTCATTATGTGAGTGAGTTATCGCTTAATTTACTATTTTTCCGAAAGCAAAGGTTTTCCAAAAATTAATTCTAAACTGGTCAAATATGAAGAAATTTCTGTTCTCCATAGTTCATAAATGAAGCAATGCTTTACTCTAAATGCCTTGAACTGGACATTTAAGGTAAACGGCTAAAATAAAACTGATAGTCTTTTTGCTTTTTATTTTTGTTTTAAGAACATGAAAAATGTCTCAAATAAGCTGACATACATGCGGTTATATAAATCTGCACTGAACGTTAACTGGTAACGCGTTCTAATCCCATTTCGTTTAAGAATGCGACTGGCTTCTCCTCCACTCGTCGTACTTGAAAATCAGAGGGCATAACGGGCATTCCATTAGATTGGCTGATTTGTGTTGTATGTCGTATACAATATCACTTACATTATGGCGGTATCATTGTTGGGGAAACTGCGCTTACAAAGCCTAAACATCTTGTCTGATTGCTGGCAGCTATTCAACATGGAGGATGACTTGTTCCTATTTTAAATCCTCCTAATTGGCAATGGGGAACATCTTTTTCTTGGCGTGGTAAAATCATTTTGAGTTATGACACTGATAGTGCTTTTATAGTGTCTACATATCCAGATGACATATTCTCATTGTATGTGCTGTGTGTCAGTAAACAGCTAGCCGTGCTAAAATATTTTAGATGGAATTTGTTGCAGATCGATTAAACATCTGAACAAATAAGGACGGAACATAATCCGGCTCTTGCAATTCTAAACCCATCCTATTGAATGTAAGTATTGCTGAGTAGGTTAAGTTTTGTTTTTGAAATCATAAATATAAGCGTATATATCTTGTTATCGAAAAATGCACTCATAGAGAAATGCACATTTTTTTCAGATGGAATCTGCAAGTTTGTATTGCAATGATCGACAACTACTATTATAACATCTCTTTTCTTTGAAATAGCAGCAATGTCGTTAGGTGCGGGCACCACAGCTGAGTAAAACAAAGACAATGGGAAATCTAGAAGATATCGAATTTCTATAGTAGATTTGATAACGGCAAATTTAAAATGTAGAAACACGTGACATAGTGCAGTGGCTTGAGTGAAACAGACGGGCAATTTTGATAATTCTTAAGCTTGCGGTTCCTTTGAAAAGTTGCCATGGAGCATATTTCTGTAATATAAGCGTTTACTTTCTCGGACAATAACTGCAACTCAATATACTGCCGTGTAATAAATACCTGTATGGGTTCTTAACAATAATGCTGTTTATGTTCATCAATAAAATCAACACATTAAGCTCCTGCCAGTCGTCAACCTAATGAAATACCATAGGTTTAGTTACAACAATTTATGGGGTATAAAGGTCTAAATGATATACCTCTTTTTAACACAATTAGAAACTTGTCTCCATGGCTATTTTAGACAAGAAGATTTTCCCTATGCCCATGTGTTTTAGAGTTTATAAATAAAATCAACACACAATATATATTAGGCTAATTCCATCCAGGATGTATTTTGCACATAAATGCCAACTATAAGACAGATGAAGCTGTGAAACGAATTGTATGGGATTTTAGTTCAGTACAAAATATATGTCGGGCACTGTACAAACCAAAGCACGAATAGGCATCGCTTTAAAAACTAAAGAAGTGGCCATGAAAATGCAAAATGCTGGTAATAGTACTGCCAATAACCCTTGGGAACCAAAAATGAGGACCAATGACCAGCAAAAGTTCTTTAGTCAGACGTATGAGTATATTTGGGGAATTATTATTGATTATAAAATCATCTTAATGTACATTTTCAACTTCCCTATATTTGGAAGCTCGTGGTACTTTGAGTCATACACAGTTCTGCTATTTCTGAGAAGGCTATAAAAAGCTGAAATGTTAACAAATTACCAGACAAAGAGAACTGTAGAAAATTGAATTTGCTTCAATTTGCAGAATCACGTCCTCGATGTTTGCTTCTATTCCCGGGATGAAAATCAGGCATCTGTGGACTGTGTTTTGGGGTTCGAACTCTATATATTGTAGGTATCACCTGGAGTGGAATATTAAGTACATGTAGCGATATGATATAAGAATTCAAGACATCCATAATCTTGAGCCGGGTTTCGAGATTCAAAACCCAGAAATTATACATGCTTCAGGGATTTGTATCACATATTTGGGACACCTTATCCCATATTTAACACCCCAAATTAGATTTATGTATCTACATCTGAAATTCGAATCCCGAATCTGATGTTAACTTCAGGTTTCCTGAAAAAATAAGATGTATGGTCTACATCAGGACGATGGTATCCAGGCCTTAGATCAGCGGGTACGCGAGCAAAAGCAACGCTCTTAGTATATATTTCTGTAAAATCCCGTCTTAAGAGAAAAACTGACCTAAATTAAGTACGAAAAACTTAAAGGTGCACGCTATTATATCGTCGTCAAAGTTGGTATTTACCAAATACTTTTTATTGGCACACTCATTAGATTTTAGCTAAGACTTTCCAAATTTCAAATTTTCAATAAGACAATGCTGTACATAAACAATCTATCAGATAGTATAAAAAAATAAGATATCATAGAAAAGCATTTTGTTTTAATATGGAACACGAATTGCAGTATACAGAAATAAAAACGGATAAGATACAATTCTAAATTAATATTGCTGCGTACACCTCTTGCTATTGTACATGTAAAGAATGAATATATAATAGTTTACCATTGCATACACGTTGACATAATCACAGATCTTGACAATAACCGTAAGCAGATAGCATCTGTCCTGAAATGAATTGATGGGGTGAGCAAGAACCTCTAACTTATTACTAATACCGATCTATTTCACAGTCCATTCCATTCCACAATGTACTGTGGAAAAATGACTGGCATTGAACAAACTGACGTCCATCACCTTGCACTTCGAAACACGGGAGCCTGTTTTTATCTTCCAATGTTTTTTCCCGATGAACTTAGAAAGTGGCGTGATAAAAGCATCGTGAGCTATAACACTAATAGCGGTTTAATGTCTAGCTTTCCAGCAGAACTATTTCCATTATGCGAATCAGTTATCGCTCAATTTACCACCTGTAAAGGCAAGGGTTTTATATAATTCAGACCTCACAGTCTAAACTGGCCTACAAGAGAAGACCAATTTGCTACTAAGCTTTCGACCTTCGTATGTTACAAACGATACAATACAACTATACAGATGTTAAAACACGGTGAATTGCTAAGCAATAAACTGCAATTAGTTTTGCTTCTCACCTTCAGTTTGCTCACTGTGTGCATATCTCACTACAAATTAGAAACACGACTCAAGCAGTCAAAAAATATAACAACACTGAAAATGTCTAGCTATATGCCATTATTTCACTTTGCGATGAACAATGTGTCGTTGGTTCCAGTTGAAACAGGGCAACCATATCACATGGAAATGTTAAGTAAATCTCACCCAGGTGTTCTCTACTTATTTAAAGCTACTGTAGATTGGAACCCTCGATCTATTGACGAATGGCAGTTAACGAGGAGGGATGCTATCATTCTATCTAAGGAAGAGTTTTCCAGATGATTGACATCCCCATCTCAAAATCATCCTTCTGTGGAGGAAAGGAGGGGGAGCATCCGCTGACAGGTCTTCCGGTTAACTTAGATATCCGTGTGGTAAAAGCATCTCAAACGATGACACTAATAGCGCTATGATGTCTAGATCTACAGCTGATCCATTCTCATTATGTCCACTTCAAGTAAATTAACACCTAGCTGTCTTACATTTTGCCATCTGTATGGATAACAGATTGTATATAATCCAGTTCTCGGAGTTCTGTGCCTCCCAGCGTTTTGGTTGGTTGGGTGGTTGTTTTAGCTTATTGGTACGTCCATTCGTAAAAATGATGTACGCCATACCAGCGTTTCGGTATACGTAGGTTGTAAAATAAGCCACTGTGTGTATACCTTTCTCGGAAAACTTAAATAAAGTATATGTAATTTTCTTTTTGAGTCCTTTATTAACGTCTGCATAATTAAGTTTAGAATAAAATACACACTTGCAACATTGGGGTTGTTTTATCCTTGGAAGTATAAACAAATGTTGACGTTTAAAAAGAGTAATTATCATTGATACCGGAGTTTCACAACCAATGAAGTTAAGCTAATGCGCCTTCCAAGAAATAATCTCAATAAAGAACCTTTAAAGGAAGCTTGCCGCCGAAGCCTTCCTGACACTTATTAAAAGCATACTCGCCCACAAATTGTTTTCATCAAAAGAACGGAAAACCTTGTTCTGTATGTTTTGATTTGTTAGGTACCTGCAATGTAAACAAAGGACGAGCCTGGCAAGGCACATATATAAGCGTTTTTAAAAGGCGTGGATCCTGAATTTAAAACCAGCTGGCAGTTCACCCAATATTCGGAACCAACCTGAGAAATATACAGACGGCCGTTTTGATTTGAGGGACACAGAAAAGCCTTCCAATAAATTTAAGACGGTAAATTCAATACAAAAAGATCTGAAATGAGCGTATTTCAACATAGAACCAATGGGGTTTCTGATCGATTATGACGTTGTGATTTAAGTTCTATTTATACATTTGGGAAATATCTGGACATTTATTATGTATCCCGTGTTTAATTTGATTGATTTTACTACAAGTAGACGCGTATGAATTTGCTTCGACGGCCAATGTACCTTTAAGAAAGCCAAGCAATACGAGCCAAGCCACTGAAATTGAACATAGGACATTTTACACCTGTCCAGTTAGGCTTAAAATCTCCATATGGGAGTGTAAAGCATAAGACTAGAGACACAGCTTTCTCAAGGCGCTTCATCGCATTCAGGCGACTAATCCTTGGGCCCCCGTGTGAGTTTCGAAGGATAAGAATTGGCGCACAGCTGCCAGGCTTGATCGCAACCATGCCACATAGGTCGTTCGAGTAAAAACCCAGTCAGAAAATTTCCCAATTTTCTTGGACTGAGTGGGATTTGAACCCGCGACCCATTGGTGGAAGGCTGTTCGGATTGAGCGTCCAACGCTCTACCTACTGAGCCACGGAGGCCCCTATTGTGTGTGAAGTGTGTCAATATACCCCCCGCTGTGTTAAAATGGTTTCGATGTGAAATTTTATTTATTATTTTACTATTTGTATGCAGGTATTGCAATTCTAAACTGATGATGTAGAAAGGAATTAACACTACCACTCAATATCTGGTCACCACAATTTATATTGTAAATAGAATAGTATGATTGACTTTCGCGGAAGGTTTAAGTGCCCATTTTACTCTGAGTATTCTTCGTGTATTTCTGAATCAAATAACGTCTGCATATTTAAGTGAAACACATATTTGAGGTAACACTGTGCCAAAATACCTTACGTTTGAAGGCGCACTCGCCGCAAAAATCCAGAATACTGTTTCCATGAAAAACGGTGGGCGGTTTTCTGTATTTTCCTAGTTCAATTTACTATGGTCCGCCCTCCAAGAGGTTTTCGGAATGCTGTGAAAATGAGCTTTCTGATTACCTTAGAATTGGACGCAGTGAAAAGTATCTTGGACATGTACATTAATGACACTATACTGTCTACATTTCCTAAACAATTACTGCCAATGTGTCTGCTACGATTGAAGAAGAAAAAAACAGCATTGTGTCATTTAACGGCTTACACTTAAATTTGATTGAGCTTCCAAAATGTTGACATTTTTTCGTTTATACCAAATGTGAAACATGCCAGTGATTTGTCCCATTTTTTTGCAAACAAATCTGGTGTTTGAAATGTACTTAATTGTAATTCTAGTTGATTTATTGATAACGATTCTGCTAAGCAAGTAAGCCCAACGGCGATTAGATAAATGTATTCAGTATCAAAGTCCTGCTTTTTGGTTGTAAAATGGAGGGAATAACCAGAGCTTAAACAAACGATCAATCGATTCAGTATTTTATTCAGATTATCCAGTTTGTTTAAGCCCCTGTCTTTTTACATTAAATACAAAGAATTTCAAATTGCAAGTTGTCCAATGGGTCGGTCGTTAAAGCGGAAACATTCGATCGAAGCTGTTTTAATCGTGCTGAGATCGAGTAATCAAAGAGTCGCATACAATGAACAGCAAGCATTATGATGTTTTCTGACAAAAGGTTAGAATCTTTGAATGATAATGCAACATTGTGCTAGATCAATATTCCTAAATAAAAAAAAACCTATTCTTGTACAAAGTAAAATCTACGCCCAACCAACAACAAATTCTGAATTTCGTTTTTTGTCAATATAAATAGTATCCTGCATGTCAGGGGCGATTGTATATTTAAAGATTGACAAAGTATATTTAAACTCTAAAGCAGGAATGACCAAAACTGAATCTGAAGAAATCACATATTCGTACATGTATTTATCCGGAGAGGTCTGGCTGGTGTTGGTTGACGAGCATTAGGCTACTCAATAAACCTACAAAAGCCTATTTTGGGATGTGTAGAGCTTTTCTGAAGTATAAATCCGACAAGGAGCAAGCCATACATATGGTTATTTTAGACATGAAGATTTTCCCTTTGCCCGTGTGTTATAGTGTTGAAAAAATATAAATATATATTTCACATATTTATAGATAAAAGCCTTATATCCAAATTTAGATAGTTTTTGTAGGCATAACACTTTATTTGTTGAGTGCGACGTTCAGCAACAATCAATCAAACAACCAATCCATTCGACGGTCTGGCGTTTGGGTTCAGCTCAATTCAAAGTAAATTTTCTGAGTGGGGTTTTCACTTGATAACAAATGTGAGGGTCGTTTGTCTGCTTGGTAAAAAGCCCAGTTTTCCACCCCGCTGAACCTGTCGGCATCTCCCTATTACAGTGAAATAACTTTCAGTGGCGAGTAAAGCACCAACATAAATACTATTCAATCAAGCCTGATAATAATAAAAGAAAACCACATAATATCACAATTTCCTCTTTTGAAGGAAAGAAATGTCAACATTTTGGCCTTTCATGTGTGAGCTGCGGTAAGGGAAATATGTAATTTTAACATTAGTCACCGACCAGCAAAAATAATAGTCTATGCACGTTTCCCATTATACCACAAAGGGTTTGTGTTGACATAACGGCTGTAAGGATGTTACGGAATGCGGGCTGTGGTTATTGTGGTAATTCATAACTCGCCTTCCCTTGATAATTTGCCCCCCAGACATAGAATCGATTAATATCTGTTTGCAAATCTACTCTATAGATCACGAGTTTGTTATCGGTCGTATACTCCTCAAATCCACCAAGGAGAAATAGAGAGAAACATTGGGATTTTCTCTAACAAAATGTCTTGCTTACCCTGTTCAGTCTGGTAACCGCCCGGATTCCTCCAACAATAAACTGGCAACGCCGCCATATAAGTGAAATAATCTTGAGCGCGGCGTAAAACACCAAACAATCAATCAATGTAACATATAAGATTGTATAAAGAGTGGAAAAATGTATAAAATGTATAACTTTTTTCACACCAAAATGTTTCTGAAATATTACTGGCATAGACACATATTGTAAACCTGTCCAACTTGAAATGGGATATTAGTGCAGGACTGACATGTAATTACACTTTTCAGTCCCCTACCTTCGAAGCCGAAGGGGAAAATAGGTTTGCGCTCTGTCCGTCCGTCAGTCCGGCAAGTCAGTTTTCCGGACTTTTTTCTATATGCTTTCAGATATTCAATTGATTTTTTTGTATGTGGGTCCACCATGGTGTGTTACAGATCAAGTTAACGTTTTCTGCCGCTCCATGCATTTTTACCTTGGACTTTAGAAATATCACCAAAAAAAAAGTTTTCCGGACGTTTTCCTAGATGCTTAAAGCTACTCAATTATTTTGTTTTGTATTTGGGTCCACCATGGTAGGTTACAGATCAAGTTTAAGTTTTATTCAGTCTCGTACATTTTTACGCAGCTATCACCCCTGGACTGAAACATTTTATACAGTTTTTCTGACGTTTGTGCTAGATGTTCACACTCATTCAAATTGTTGTAATAGTGCGTGAGTACAACATGGTTGGTTACAGATCAAGTTTACGTTTGTTCTGCTTTTTACGGAAGTTATCGAACTTGGGCTTTAGAAATTTCTTATAAAGACAGTTTTACGAAATGTTTGTTTGACATTTAGCTGATGTTTGGTATACATGCAAGTACACCATGTTGGCATACTGGCCAAGTTTAGGTTTAATATGTCTCTCCTCATTGATTTCTTGGTATTTTACTCATCAATTGTCAATTTAGAACTTTTTATGAGGAGTTTCAAGGATTTCAGGGATCTCCCTGAACAACAGGTCAATCCTTTAAATAGTAAAAGAATATTGTTGATTTTGGGCACCATTTAAAATATTCATTGAATTTCATACTCCTTGATAACCTTCCGGTAGGGGACAATGTATTGCTATGCAATACTCTCAGAATGCTTGTTAATATACGTTTTTTTTTCTTGTGAATCTTGTGGCCCTTCAATATATTTGACTAATTGATAAATTTATCATATGTTACTGCGAGTTGAAGATATACGTAGCAAATGTGCGTAATATCAATGTGCATTTAGTCAAACTTGCGCGACATTTAAATACTGTACAGGACCATCCTTGAGCTAAATAGGTAATCGTGTTTCTCTATTATTTTGATCCATGATACTATTTAATAAGACTGATTTATTCGATGTTTTACACCTCACTCAATATTATTTCACTTAATGGACGGCGTTGCCAAAATTTAGTCTCGGTAGGAACAAAGGAAGATGTTAAGAGGAAATCCCTTGCCTGCATGATAAGCACATGAAAAACCTTCCACCTTGTATGATCAAGCAAAACGCCCAATTTATATTGTTTTAAATATTTTGGGGATTAATTAGAATCTGAACCCATGATCAAATGTCTTTCTTGATATAAGCGAGTTCACCTGTTTAAGTAAGCAGCCCCTGAAAGGGGGGGGGCGCTCATAGGTTTTGTCTGGTTTTTTCCGCCGCCGCCGCGTTTTGTTTTTGTAATAGCTCAGTTACCTGAAAGAACCTGATTACCATATTTCACATGTGGGGCATATGGGTTTGTGGAATTTTGTTCGCGCATGTGTTAATGAGGTCAAAGGTCAAGGTCACCTAGAGGTCACACAAGGGCTAAATAGCTTGTTACCAAGTTTCTCGGAAAAGGGTTGCTTTGAAATTTCTGAAACTTGGGATATGTGATCACTATACTAAGGTTGCGAGCTGAATGACTTTTGACGAACATCGGCTCAAGGGTCAAGATCACATAGAAGTTCAAATTTTGGACCATAAACCTTGTTACCATGTTTGACATAATCGGTTTTTCAAATTTCACGAAACTTTGGATATATCATCGCAGCACTAAGGTTTCAATCTGAACAAAAAATTAAGCAGATCGGTGCAAGGGTGAAGATTATCCAGATGTCACACATAGGCTAAAAGGCTTCTTTACCCTGTTTTTCAGAAAACCGTTGTTTGAAATTCAGCGAAACTTGGGATATATTATCGCTATAGTAAGGTAACTAGCAAATTAGCTTATAATGACTATTGGTTTAAAGGTCAAGGTCACCAAGAGGTGGCAAATGAGCTACAAAGCTTGTGTTCACGTTGCACAAGAAAACGTCGTTTTGAATTTCGCTAAACTTGGGATATATCATCGTTCTACTTAGGTTGCTAGCTGAATGACTTTGGACGAACATCGGCTCAAAGATCAAGGTCACACAGGGAATTCTAAAAACTTTTTAATAGGTATAACATAACAGTTGTTTTAAATTTCATGAAACTTGGGATATATTATCGCTACATCGAGGTTTCAATCTGCACAAAATTTGACGCAGATCGGTCCAAGGGTCAAGGGACCGAGAAGTCAAATATGATTTCAAAACCTTAGAATAAGTGGCTGTCGCCATCAGGACCCCTCAGGTCTGGGCCAAAGAAACCGAAGATATATTTATTTTCCAGACAATTTGTTGTGAGTGAAAAACTACTCAACATACATGCATCACATTTACTTGTAAGGAGGTTTTTGGCTGATAGTCATGTAAGGGGCATAACTCTTGAAAAACATGTCCGAGCACATCGATTTTAAATAGGCTTCTTGTACTTGCTGTATTAAACAAATGTAGGAAGTTTCAAAGTTGTAAGTTAAAGACTTTTTTAGATAATGTGTTTACAAGGCTTTTTATAGCAGCGGTAATAAAAGGGGCATAACTCTTGAAAAAAAACATCCGAGCGCGTTTATTTTAAATAGGCTTCTTGTACTTGCTGTATTAAACAAATGTGTGAAGTTTCAAAGTTGTAACTTAAAGACTTTTTTAGATAATGTGTTTACAAGGCTTTTTATAGCAGCGGTAATGTAAGGGGCATAACTCTTAAAAAAAACATCCGAGCGCGTTGATTTACAATAGGTTTCTTTTACTTGCTGTATTAAACACATGTGTGAAGTTTCAAAGTTGTAAGTTAAAGACTTTTTTAGATAATGTGTTTACAAGGCTTTTTACAGCAGCGGTAATGTAAGGGGCATAACTCTTGAAAAAAAACATCCGAGCGCGTTGATTTTCAATAGGCTTCTTGTACTTGCTGTATTAAACAAATGTGTGAAGATTTAAAGTTATAAGTTAATGACTTTTTTAGATAATGTGTTTACAAGGCTTTTTATAGCAGCGGTAATAAAAGGGGCATAACTCTTGAAAAAAACATCCGAGCGCGTTGATTTTCAATAGGCTTCTTGTACTTGCTGTATTAAACAAATGTATGAAGTTTTAAAGTTGTAAGTTAAAGACTTTTTTAGATAATGTGTTTACGGGGCTTTTTATAGCAGCGGTAATAAAAGGGGCATAACTCTTGAAAAAAAACATCCGAGCGCGTTGATTTTCAATAGGCTTCTTGTACTTGCTGTATTAAACAAATGTGTGAAGTTTTAAAGTTGTAAGTGAAAGACTTTTTTAGATAATGTGTTTACGAGGCTTTTTATAGCCGCGGTAATAAAAGGGGCATAACTCTTGAAAAAAAACATCCGAGCGCGTTGATTTTAAATAGACTTCTTGCACTTGCTGTATTGAACAAATGTGTAAAGTTTCAAAGTTGTAAGTTAGAGACTTTTTTAGATAATGTGTTTACAAGGACCAATGGACGGACAGACAGACAGACGGACGACGGAGGCAACGACAATACCCTTCGGGCAAAATTTGCCCGAGGGGTAAAAATGCCTTTTCAAGCAATGATATATCCCAATTTTCCAGAATTTTAAACAAATTTTCAGAAAATTGGGATATATCATTGCTTTATACTTAGGTTGTGAGCTGATTGGTTTATGACGCACAAAGGTTTAAATGTCAAGGTCACCAAGAGGCACACTGGAGCTAAAAAGCGTGTTACAACGTTTCTCAGGAACCCGTTGTTTTAAATGTCTGGTTCTGTTGGGAACGGATAGCTTGTCACATTATCTTATACATGCAGAACTTATATATGTATTAATTAATGACCTTATTGAACCATCCCTTAAACGTGTGTTGACAACATTAGGGCTAATGCCTAACCTTCTTTTAGTCAAAAAGCGTAATTAAAATCGTTAGCTTTATTGCATACTGATAGTCAAATGATGCAGAGGGTAGTGTTATGCTTCAAAGAGAGAGGAGACTGCTTTAATTTCTAGTTATTTATATGTCTTTCGCGAGTTGCCTGTAAAGCATATCACAAACATATATTCCTAGTTCAATGATGACATTTCTTAATAATTCGTCTCACGCGTCTAAGCTATTAGTATACTTCCTTTCGTGTCAATTGCTTAACATCACTCCTGATAACATTGACAATGTAAAGCTACCATCGTGACGTAGATTACTTGAAGTCCACAGTGTTGTGATCGATTCATTCTGTGAAGGGAAAACATTAAAATCATAGTGTAATAGATAGGGGTTCGGTGGCTCAGTCTTTTATAGTGATAGCCTGGTGCTGTCAGGTTTAGTTGGAGGGTGGGGGTGGGGGGACTGGCTCATGGCCCGGAGGACCCCTTCCCCCCCCCCCCCCCCCCCCCTCCCAATCTTTGGCGAATACCTGGCATCTCGTCCACATTCGACGACCGAGTATCCAATCCACTCAGAAATTTAGCAATTTTCATTTGGTCTGAATGTGATTCGAACCTGAGCCGCATTGATGGAAGGTCTGTGTGGGAGTGAGGGACATCCACTTGGAAGGAACATATTAGCAGCATACATTAACACCTTAACATATGCAATTAGATCTATGTGAGGAAGGCCATATTTTACTCTTCGACATAAATGAAATAATATCGAATGGGTCATAAAACATTAATTATTAATCAAGGAAAACATCATATCCGACAAACCCATTAGCAGTTATCGTATGATGTCTAATTATAGTAAATAATATAAGTTGTGCCTTTTGTAGTAAAACATAATGTATCTCTTCGCACACACTTTACTTCACAGATAGTACATAATAAACCACTTTAAAACAGAGCACATGTACCTTTAACAAAACTACATCTCGGTTTCTTTTGAAGTTTGCTATTCGCGAAACCTCAATAACTCTCACCAACAAGTATGTCTCCATTTTCCAACGGTTATTTAGCTCAGCCTTTCAACGCTAATTAGATGAAAGTCATGTAATGGAGTTTTGTTCAAACTATCTCTGACAACAAAATGCTTCAAGAACCAGCATCTCATGTGCCGTTTCAATTGATAGAGAACACGTCGGAGTCTTGATATAATCAATTCTTTGCATGGATTACAACTGCCATTATTTGTTAAAGAACGCATTCAATTTTTTGAGCGCATACATTCGTTGCAAAATAGATGACCAAAGGGTGGTTTTCAAATGTTCACACTAGGTAGAATTTTTCAAATGTGAATTATTTTTTAATAAACTTGATCTGTTGTACATCTGGATACTATGTTGTCGAGGCACGATAGAGTGTGTGTAAAACAATAACCTTCACTTTACTGATTGGAATTTTGCTGTGTTATCCATTCACCAATCTTCGGACACCGGGAGCATTTTTGTCAAGACTCCTTCGGTTTACGTAGCAATATATCCATTTCTCACCAAGCATCAATTTCCACTGTTCTTTCAAATTCAGCAAGCAATGAATTCCCAAAGCATTAATCTTACAAATTAAGAGAGACTTCAGGCCATTCTTATAATTAAGCTTTTCATTTCATTTCAAAGTTTATATTTTAAATATTTTACTAACATTTTAAATGTTCATACTATTTTACTCATACTTTCGTTTTCATATAATGCTCAGTTGCTCTAGAGCTTTAACCAGAAAATCGTTTTGACTCAATATTTCGATATTCATTTCATAAACTACCATTGGCGAAATACTAGGTCAAAGTAGAAATATCTCTTTATGGGTTAACCATCATCAGAACTAAGGGGTCGGAGGTTCGAATCCCACTCAGTACAAAAATAGGAAAATTTTCTGACTAGGTTTTCACTCGAACGACCTGTGTGGGATGGTTGCCAGTTACCAGCGGAAGGTCGTGGGTTTCCTCCGGGCACATAGCTTGGTTTCCCCCCCACAATAAAACTGGCAACGCCGCCATATAAGTGAAATAATCTTGAGCGCGGCGTAAAACACCAAACAATCAATCAATCAATCAGAACTAAGGGATATCAATCTGTCAGGTTATAGATAATTTGGTTATAGCTGGTGAATATAATTATACAATAACATTGTATTTGTGAGGCTTTTGTTTACAAAATGAGATTTCAAGCAATGACTGTGGACATCACAAGTCATTAGACCAAGCAGTGGCTTCTTGAACATAATCTATTGAGAGAATATAATGAGAATGTGGTGTCAACACTGTAGAGTCCTGTAACGGATGAAATGCTCTGTAAATATCCTGAATTGAATTCGAACGTAACGTTCAGAAAACTCAGAAACTGTAAAGAATATTCCCCAGAAAGCCCCTTCATAATGGATTGCCAGGGTATATTAATCAACTTATGTTAAAGTACTGATGGTATATAATTGAGCCTTTTATATGGCAAATTATTATACCCATATTGGGATAAATTTCTATCTCACTCTAAAATAGTGTTAGATTATGAAAACACATTTAGCTATGTAATGTTTAATGGTGTCACTATGAACAAACACTCAATACCCAATCAGTACTCTCCGCTTATTTGTGAACACTACAACACACGGGCACAGGGAAAATCTTCTTCTCTAAAATAACCACACGTGTACAGTCATATCACGCGCACTTTAATATATAGCATTTTGTTCGATAATTGCTCATCACAGAGACTATTTTGTACGTAATGAACAAAAAACCCATGTCTATTATGCTCTCTGTCGGGTATCGACTGATGTTTCTAACTTGGTATCGATAGAATGGAAGTCATCCCGAAAAGCCCCCCCCCCCCCCCATCCTCGCTTACTAAACTTGTCAACGCTGCCATATAAGTGAAATAATTTTGAGTGCAGCGTAAAATAATAATCAATCAATTCCATAAACTTTGACTAGATAACATTATAAGATGACATTATATTTACTAAGATATAAAAATTTTGCCTGTCGAAATTGAAAGGTAAGGTTTGCTTGTATAAAACTTGATTAAATATATTTGAGGTGCGTTGACATTATTTGACTTGAGTTACTGTTGAACGCATAAACTACATATTGTCGTGTCATCCCATAGTCCCAGTTAAACGCGATGTCTTCTCCACTAGTACAATGACAAGGTAATGATAGCCAAGTCAAAACACTAGACGATATCCCGGGAACCTAAGCAAACACCAATCAATTTCAATCTCGCTCTTCCGATTTCCTTCAAGATACACGCACAACTTAGTAATTTCCCAGTTGATGTATGCGGGTCGTCGTAGATATTTTTAGGGCATTGACAGATTCTGTTTTCAGAATTCTATACAAAATAAATACACAAAGACTATTTGATCACCTCATTGGCACAACGTTTGATGACAGGTTTGTAGATTTAAATAACTTTATATGGCATTTGATTGGTAGAAATGCCGAAAATATGAGCTTGTACCAGTGTGATTTCCGTGTAGATATTTGATTCTGTATTTTCCCGGAGTTCACGCAAGGACAGCGATGTTTTACTTTCATTCCAAAAGATACCAATCGGTTAGAATCAAATTTAACTTCCGATATAAACTACAATAGCGTTTGATGCAACTTTCTGGCTGCAGAACACTTCCCATAAGTACATTTCAAAAAAAGTCTGATAAGAGTGCGTGGCATAAAGACACCAAAACAAAACCCAAACAGAAAAACCGCATCCCACCCTATGTTAGCTGCATCCTCAGATAGGATTATAGACAACAGGACTTTAATGTAGATTTATTACTTTCAAAATGTCATTTTCCTGAAATCAATATCAATGGAAATCATCTAACTTTCTATGACCCTATCCACAAACCCAACAAAATCGTATGCAACTAAACCGGACACGTCACTTATAAAAAAACTGCATGCCCACAATTGAAATCCCACTTGCATCGGTCTCCTACGAAAGCATCCATGCTGTACAATGAAATACAACCGCTTAATGTAAAATTTCAGAAAAGTTGATAATTCTTGAAATGAAGATTAAGAGCTTTTTATCTTTATGAAATATAAACAAGAAATTGTATAAAAATGCTGTTCAACAGTGATGTATGAAATGTTAGTGTTGTTCCTTTGTGACTTGGTAACGTCTATAGAACACAATCTCCAGTTTACTCCAATAAATCCAGTTATACCAGTATAGAACAGGATTGTCCGCTTCAATATCCAAAAGGTCCGAACGGCATGTCATATTTTTGTCCAACGATTGCTCATCACGTGAACATGTGATCCCTTAATCCGGTCATAAGGTATTGCTTAGTTATTTGCTTGGAATGGTTTGCCTTGAACTGTAGAGCTTCTAAAATGGTATGTTCATTGTCTGCCCAAGCGATTCTATTGATAAACTCTTGTACAGATTTCAGGCCTTTCAGTCCGATGTTAACATCTATACCTGTGTAAGTTAAAATCGCAATGATTAGATGAACATCTCAAGATGGCATTTATCTTCATAAAAATGCATACGTGTGTTATTTTTAACACTGCGAAAACACAAAAATAGTTACACATTTCGGTCGATTGATGCGTTTTTTGTAGCAGTGATATTTATAACGCACCAATGGCGCCTTTTCGTATTTTTACGCAGGGATGTTTTCTAGCAACGTGTCTACTCAGTCACCTTTAATAGTCGCTATAAGTGTAAGCATAGACTCTCTTTTACGGCCACAACTATAACAGACTAACATCTGTTTTATAAGACTTAGGATAAGGTTTGAAATACTACATAATGAAAGTGAGATTTAAATAAATTCTCACCTATGTGAAAGTTCAAACTTCTGGCTGAATCTCCTTCTGATACAACAAACATATCAAAGTCTTCGTAGTAAGTCGCAGTTTCTTCTCTCTCAGACAGTTTGATTTCAAATAAACGGGAACTAAACTTCATACATTTTAAGGCAACTGAGTCGGAGATGTATGATTCTTCTGTAGATTTGTACGTATAGAAACATTTTAAAAAAATATTCCGCATCATCTGAAAAGTAGTAAGAAAAATACAGGATATTGTCTTATAGTAAAAACAATGTATTTTAGTATATTTTGTCATAATCGAATGCTTATGGTATATGTTGATGGTTTTAACTGTTGATTTACAAAGGGACTATGAATTTAGAAGGTAACTCAAAAGTGACATAAGCTGCCAAATATACATAGACATCCATTGAAATGGAAATTGCTGATTGTTCGTCCATAAGAAGAGTTTTCCCCAGATTTCAGCCTGTATGTTAAGTTAGATTTCATAAGCCACATAATTCGTTGTAAAACAAAGCTTCAAAATCGCTGTATCTGCATACTGGTTCCTGCCCATGAAGGACACAGATTCGCTTTACTTACAGACTCACTAGAAACCTAAGTTCATTTAGGTTTTCCATCCTCTTTAAAGTTTTGAATAGTTTACAAAAAACGCGAAAGTTTAATAAAACCAATACACATAAACAATATAAAGGTTATGCTATAATGATTGCAAGAAAAAAAATCGTAAATGGGAAGAATACGATCGAAGGCTGCATATGTATGATTTCGGCCTCTAAAGCCGAGCGCACATGAGAGGCACCGGTTGAGCTGCTGGCCACGCGTAGCTGAGAGCTAAGCTGTTTCCCCCGTGTGCGCGTAAATTTGGGTGAGATTTTCGCCTCTCGAGGCGGTGAGGAAAGTATCTGTCTCTCGTGGCAAAAATCTCACTATGTGTGCACTGCGTGAGCTGCCATCTGAGCTGGGAGGAAAGATAGTCCAATCGCGTGTGACTACTAAATCAAGTGACCACTTAGAATATTACGTAACATAGATAGTGACGTTTATGTAGCTTTGTGAACTTGGGTTACCAGGAACTTGCCTCAGCCGAGAGCTCATCGTCTGCGTTGAATTCTGTAGCTGCTCCCTGGGCCACGCGTGCCTAGTAGCCCAGCCGGCACCTAACGTGTGCGCTAGGCTTAAGACGTAATCTTACTTACAGATTTATCTAATATCACACGTAGAGCTTTAACTAGTTTTGTATCACATTTGGGAATACATAATGACATGTATCGCCATCGAGGACTTCCAAACAGTTTAAAATGAAATCCCTGGTGTCCATTTTGTTCAACTGTGTCCATACCATAAGCAGTCATGTCAAAATTTATACCATGAACTTTCCTATCTGGTAATGGTATCATCGGCTGATCCTTTCTCTCTAAAGCCGCAACAGCGCCGTAAATTTTACAGGTATGCTGCTTAACGGAATCACTTAAACCCAGTATGTTAACGGCTACACCATTACTTCCATCACAGGCGATTGCCAGGAGTCGTCCTTTCGATAACTCAGGGTTTTTCATGGATGTGTTGGTAAACTGAAAAGAAAACCGATAAACTACATCCTTGTGAAGCGGATGTATCCGATAAGGAGAGTAACAGAAAATACCGGACTTCCTAATGTAAAGTTGTTCCCGTGTTGCTTACATTATTTCGCTAAATATGGCTTCGGCATCAGTGAGAACAACGGGATGAATGGTGATGCAAATATAACTTCAGTTAATCTAAATTGCAATAATATACTTGATAGATTGTTCATACACACGCCGGATATATTAACACAGCGTTATTCTATTTTATGTCAACCATTGGCAATGTTACCAGACGGATATTGGTAAAATAATTAACCAAAACCAGAAGAACGATGCCTACCTTTTGGTTCAGATTGATTTCTACTGGAAGTTTCAATTGATCCAAAACACTAAGTAAATATTCCAAAAAGACACCAACTCTTGTGAAGAATCTACCATTGTGGCGACATCCTTCTAAGTTATCAAAGTCTACTCCATACTTCGTTAAGAAGGAAACACTACTTGGGTCAAAGGCAACTTGGTTTTTGCGGTTAACCAAATCATATCGTGAACATTCCTCATACAGAATCAGTTTACACACCTTGTCATTTCTCCCTGCAATGAGAGCGGATGTTAAACCGATCGGTCCGGCACCAACCACAAGAACCGTAAGACGAGCACATCGTCGTCTAACAGTATCCACGGTCACTTTTAAACAGATGAAAAAAGCGGTAACTATCCCTGTTAGGCCAATGAACTGAAGTAGAATAGTATTTGTAACATCAAGATCTGTGAAAGGTATATCACAGCGAACTGGTGTTCCAGTGGAATTCATAACTCATCGCCGAGAAAACTTTTTTTAACGTCAGCTTGAATGTGATTCACAACCTGGGTATATTCAAGTGTACACTGTCATAATGTTACATCGAAGACACCGGCTGTGTGTGCAGGCTACACCTCAGGTATGGTATCAAAGGTATGTCCACATCCTTGTCGATCGACTGTCTTGGACTACTGAAGAGAGCAGGCAGTATTAAATGGCTTTATACAAACCTTATCGACTGTTTCCTGAGACGAGCTTAAACGCAGACAGCGTATCTAGAAGTGCTTCAAGCTGCATCAATCAATGATGATTATTTTTCAAGTTATCTTGGAATGAGGCTGGTTTTTCGTTTAACTGTTTCGGTGTGAACAGGAAGCTTTTCAAGACGCACATTAACACTTATAACATAAGAGGTTTGTTACCAGGTGGCTAGTATATTAGATAAGACATGGTGTTTGTGTCGTTACTGTGACATGCGCCCCCCCCCCCCCCTCCCCTTCTCACATTGGAAGTTGAAGATACTCATCAAAATGCTCCTCGTCGTTAAGCTAAGTTGCTGCAGTTAGTGTTTTGTAAATAAAAATGTATATCAGAAGGTAATTCAATCCAATTGATGTCTGAGGGAAGTTCAGGTATACCCAAATGGCAGTGATATTAAATCCACACTTGCGGAAAATTGTTCACCTCAAATGAAACAAGTACAGATTTCTGTATTTTCGCAGTATATGAACTGTAAAAATATCCCTTTTCTGAGAAATACGGACGAAAGATTTGCTTTGATGAGCACAAGAAAAAAATTGAATTTGAGATCTTATCCTAAAAGAAAAATATCTATAAAAGTGATAATCTCCGAACATTTTTGATAAAGGCTTATACCGTTTCATTTAAAGCTCCGTTTATTAATTTTAAACATAATTAGGGTATGCACTATGTCTACTGTTTGATATCAGTGGTTTTACTAATGATATGCTAATGTTAACGATATCTTTATAAATGTCGGACATCTTACTGCAGCAAGCATGCCTTCACAGATAGTTGAATGTAAATAAATTTGACTCCGTAACAACATCGTGTTTGTGTTAATAGTGTGGTTTAACATGATAGTTATGTACGAAAGCACCTCATATTCACGTCATAATAATCATTATCAGTGATATCTAGTGCTGCTTTTAGTAAACAAATGTACTGGAGCAGTACAGAGACACACAAAATAACTGAGTGAGAGTAGAATCAACCCACTGAAAGCAGAACAAACCAATGGAAAACAAATACATCACTGACAACATGTTCCCTGCCTATATGTCCAGAGGTCACTCTCTCACAAGACGACAAATAATATGATTCCATTTATAAAGACACGAAACTGATTGGATGAACTATTTTCGACATGGCCACGGAGATTTCTACACCGGAGGTGCACTACAAAATAACAACAAACAAACCATTAAAATAAGGCATGTAAAATATTGATTCGAGGTACAAATAGCGACATTCTCAGACTTTTGATAAGGTTGAAATCCGATATATAAATTCCCTCAATGGAAAACTGGTGATTTTCGACCCCATGGATCTTCCTTCGTCATATACGAACTATTCACCTTAGCTGTAATTGTTTACAGTTTACATTCAAATCGTTGTCAAAATTGATAATGTACAAGTTTCTAAGCAAACCTACAAAAACAGGTTCAAAACATATGATAGATCGACAATTGTTAGCTTACATACATTTGGCCGCAAACATTCTTTGAAGTAGTCCATACATATCGCCCATAACCCATTAACTTTGGCATGACTCTTTGGCATAACACTGGACAGTTTATAATCGGTTTATATAAAAGTGTTAACCCCTATAAGCAAAAGATGTGCTTATAGAACCTCTCGTCGTCTTTTCCTAACCAGTGGACTGTAAGATTTTTAGAACATGTCTAGTTTTAAACTAGAAGGTTTGAGATAAAAAAAATATGTCTTCCCCCGCAGTAATGTTAATGATGAGAGGTACATTCAACTATGGCTCTAAAACGGCCGGTATTGTTTTTCAATTTGGCCACATAAAAAAATAAATTTTTGCTTTGTAAATTCTATGAATCCCTGGCTGACGGAGACCCACAGCAGATCGGACGGGCGTACAGGTGCCAAAACTTGTACACAAAACTTGCACACAGGCAACAACCAATGAAAAAATTCGATTCTGAGGCTAATTGAAGACAGGACAGACGTACATGTGCCAAAACGTGATCAACTCTCAACATCCTCACCAATAAGCAGTAATTGAAATATCATGAAATTCGGCCAAGTAGTTCTGGGGGGTATTTCATAAACCACATATAGCCGACTACGGTCAGATAGTCGACTAAGCAGTAATGTTAAAGCATTGCTATTCTAGTCGGCTAGGTCAGTTTAGCCGTCTAAATCTGTTTATGAAATACCCCCCTGGGGATATCTTGTCGACCGATTCGGAAGCTAACTGAAGATCGGACGAGTGTACAGGCGCCAAAATTTGATCAACACTCAACGTCCTCACCAATAAGCTGTAATTAAAATTTCATCAAATTCCACCAGGTGGTTCTGGTGATATCTTGTAGACAAGCATCAACCAATGACAATATCTGATTCGGAGGCTAACTAAAGATCGGACGAGCGTACAGGCGCCAAAATTTGATCAACTCTCAACGTTCTCACCAATAAGCTGTAATTAAAATTTCATCAAATTCCGCCAGGTGGTTCTGGAGATGTCTTGTAGACAAGCCCTAGTTGACGGACGACGGACAGCACAACAACAGTATGTCCCTCCAACATGTGTTGGGGGAGACATAATGAGCTACTATTTGGCTGTGGGAACGGGAACGAACTACCTATAACATTGCAATAAACGGAATGAATAAAGTTTAGTGATGAACCAAGAGTGAACACAAAAAGCATAATGCCAGCTCGTGTGAATTAGGGCTGCAACTCAAGGTCAAGTTTTACTATCGTATTTTGGTTAACTTGCAGCCGAGCATTACAATTCAGAACGGTTTTTTAGGGTTTCAAACATAAAAAATACGGAGCGGGCATGATTTTCTCGTAAAAGGACAAAATGAAATAATAGTTATCTTTGAATTAATATTTTAAGCCCATGCTTTTTATACTACAGCAAATAATTTACTCTCTTGTACCAGTGTTAATTATTTTGTGTTTCTATCAAATTTTGATGTTTTGTGTAATGTTGGAGCGTAGCGTTTAACTCCAATCAATCAAGGAATCAATCAATATGTTTTCTGAAATACTTAAACAACTTAGAAAAACAAGACGAGGTGTTCCTTTGGCTGTTTCTAAAATATATCTTCCCAAAAACTCCTGGCGATCGTGTGAAAAAAAAAGCCTCGGAATCTACGTTATATACAATAAGTATCCTGTTTTTATTGGTGATTTTCCACTGGATGAAGGAATCATCCAATAGGCTATCATCCTTCAAGGTACCAGTGCAAACAAGATGTTCATCACTTGGATTATCATCAATTACATTTACATCAAAACCCTAACAGCAACAAACATACAAGTAAGGACAAAGCCTACGTTAAAGCATCGTTTCCCAATAACATCACAGCGACCAGAACTTTCAAAACAAGAACTAAAACATTCAGTAAATCATTTACAAACACAGAGACAGCTGAACAGAACGTCATTATGAAAACAGAGTGTTTTATAAACGAAAATCCTAGAATTTAGTATTTGGAGGCTCACCGCGTCCTCCCTGCTTAAAAATGTAAATCAACATGCGTTGGATTTGAGTTGAAAAGAACTGGACGATTTGATCTGAATTCGCCAATTTATAGACGGGATAGGCCTTCCACGGCTAATTTACGACTTGCAAACACTAAATGAAAACCAAACGATGTTAATGATATAAATTCACTGCCCCTTATAACTATGATGTGACTATATTTGCTTAACATTTTTTGTTCAGTCGATTTGTTCTGTAATTGCCTGCTTTATTTTAGCATAGCGATTGGGGTTACTCATAAATTGTCTTTATTATAATTGTATAGCTGACAATCTTCCACCAAGCCTACATCTGTTGATTCTGAAAGCGCAGCAGATTAAGTCTAAATTTAAAATATATATTATGTTTGTTGACATTATTTTTCTGCAGACCTCTTAATAGTTACTTCATAGAAACTCGCATTAAAGCTGTGTCGAGACCAAGTGGCTGTATTATGCATTCGCAATGTATTCAACGATCGTGAAAAAATCGATCGACCGCCTAATCTTCCAGAAAGAAAATGTCCCGACCAACAGATTTTCTGAACGAGAGAGTTTGTAAGTGGTTGTAACATGAGGTTTGCGTATTTGCTGAAAGAAATAGTAGACATAGGTTAGAATTGATTTCTATTTTCGTATATCATCAAGATATACGTTTGGGATTTCTTCTCAGGATGTCATTATTACTCGTTCATTGTACGAAGAAGAAAACTCATAAATGTATTTTATTAGCCACGCGTACATCGGAAGTTGGTCGAGAGGAGTATCGCTTTCATGTGACCAATTAGTAGTTGACGATTCTCTTCCCTATCTGTTGTTCACCAATATGAAGTAATTGCTTCGCACGCGATAGAAACCTTTGCATATAAAAATGTCACGTATTATGTTCGTGCTGAGATAATATTCTATCCACAGCACCATCGTCCAACTGATACTTTCCTCTGGTTTTCCGTTGACGATGGACGTCAATTTTGTTGATTCCGTGAAACAGTCATTAACCATTGAAAATGACTTGGTTACCAAGGCTACATGTTAATATTTCCCGCAAAATTGAGCTTTGATCATACAAGACAGAGATAATTTATCATGGCAATAAAAGGACTACAGTGAGTTTCTCAATAAATAACCTCTAACAGATTCGACAGTTGAGCGTGGTGACAGTGAATGAGACTTTGAAATAAAGGTCATCAATTATTATCATCAATGCTAAGCGTACACGGCTAATTTAATTACTATAGTTATCCTATGTATTGTATCAGTAAATCGTTTTTAATCCAATATATGACAGTGTTTTCTTTCTAATAGGAAATGTAGACAAATATAGCTTAACCAATAATATTCTTGGATTGTTTATTTAAAAGATTATTTCACTTTTGGCATTTGACTATGTACTAATTAATAGTTTCTATAGGTTGATTGATATATGTTATACATCTAGCCGAGAAATCTGGGCTCTGTCGATTTTTTTCTCCTTATTCGTCATAGCCCAGATTACTTCTATAATGAAAAAAAAAAAAAATATTTCTGAACTTGTCCCGAAAAAAGCGGCGCAAATTTCACAACAGATAAGCAAAGAATAAAATATTTACCACTGCATTCCGATAGTACAGACCGTGAAGACGGAATTTGTCAAACTTACGCGATTGTACTGTGGTAAACTTTCCCTTATGCAGTCAATATTTGTTTCGAAGTCCACTGGCTTTTGACCTGACGTAACCGCCATAGTAAAACATTTAACCGACCAGTTAAAATGGGCGGGGCGTCGTAGAAATACGTCACTCGAATATCTTCGTTCATGACCTACTTCCGCCCTTCACCGGCGACAGATCTCCATTTTTACAAACGTCACGGGTCGTTTGCTCGGCACCTAAATCAACAGTTACGTACAAGCCGTGTGTCTGAAAATCTTGCCTAAGGTCTCGTCTTTCAATAAAGGTAAATTTCCAGGATTTGACGTCGCGTAAATTATCATGTGCAGTCATTTTCGAAAGTGTATTAAGACTTATACCATAAATGGATTGGGAGAGTGGTTCGGGCTAGAGGGCGATTCACATTACCAGTCAAATATAAAATAAGACCGAAAATCCGGACTATTATACATCACACCCAAGATCATTTCATTTTTATTCCTCTGGCATATAATGCGGGGAAAGGGGGGGGGGGGGAGGGTATAGCGATTAGCTTGTCCGTCCGTCCGTAACCATTTCTCCTCCCACGGGTTTCATCCATGGTGGACATGCTCGCCATCATGCGAGAGGGTGTACCTCCAACTGCGGTTGCGCTGGTTTATTTATTTTCAGAGTTACTGCCCTTTTCCAACAGGCTATGAAGACAGAGACAATGTCATCGCATCTCCTCCCATTGTTTTTATCGGATTTTTCGAAACTTGTTGGACATGCTGGATATCATGCGAGGATGTGCTCTTTTTTGGCTTAGCTAGTTTCATCGTTAGTCCCCTTTTCCAAACCAGACGGGCAATCTATAGAAACCAGCGGCCAGATAAGCATGTCGAAAAAAAGGAAAGTAACTTTCTTGCGTTTGAGAAAATCATTGATATTTTGATGGACGTCTAAATATAAACACGCAGATATAGTAGGCAATTGGGTTATCATAGAGGTTCACTCCAACTGAAATAGCCCTCGGGCTGGAGCATTGTGGCTCTGCATTAGTCATGTGCTGCCCCAGCAAGGAGAAACATTAAGTATGCCGCATACATTAGACTTCCTGACGTCCTATGGTCTGTGGAGCCTAATGTCAAAATTTAGATCTAGGTGGGAGGGGGGGGGGGGGGGGGTGGTGATTTTTATTGATTGGTACTTATGTCGCCGTATAACCTTAGCTGTTGAGTGCGACGTTAAGCTTCAATCAATCAATCAATCAACCAACTGAAATATCCCCCCTCTATATACTTTAAACATAAGTAAATACGACCAACACGTTTTAGTTGCCAGTTTTTAGTTTATAATAAAACAACACCGTGTTCCCGTGCTAGGCAGAAAAAAACAGATGTAGTACTACTTAACAAATTCAGTTTTCCCTTTGGCATAATCCATAGATCATGTGTGAGAAAATAAGTAATCCTTATGCTTGGACAAATTCGTTTGTCTTGATAACATGTTAACTTCTTGTGTATTCAATATATTCGGGCAGACAACCAGAGGACAAGCTACTTCAGCGCATTTGAAAATGTACCTAGGTCAAACATAGACGACGGCTGAGCGACAAGTTTATTAGTGACCTGTACTCTCAGAAAATGTTTTTGGTCCAGTGCCTGAAGATGTATGTCACACAAATGTGTATATATGCACTGGAACTAATACTCGAAGCAAAAGAGTATACTCCAGGACATGTACCGTCTGATAGACATATAGGTTGATTACAATTTTCACATCACTGTTAAACATTATTTTCTATTTATTTAAACATTTCGAAGATTATTAATCTATTTAAAACAACCATCAGATATTATAAACAAAGTCTAAAATATCATGGATACGGCCTTAAATACATCTGGAATACTTCCAATAAACATAACGAAAAAAAAGATTTTGACACTTAATATCACTGTTTATTGAAAGCAATGTTGCTTTTTACACGTCACTGCCGTCTGGGTAAGGATTAACGCCTGACAGGCTTGACGATAACCAAAACCAGAGGAGCACGGTCTAGATATATCGCATCCTTTAGGCGAATCTAACTGTTATTCTGTGTATTCCTTCTTGTGCTTCTGTGGGGCTAAGGTTGTAAACTTGGCTAACTGTCAGACTGTCAATGGAATTGTTCATCTGGACTTGTTCAAACCAGACAGGTTTATAACCACTTAAAAGTAACCTTTGAATTAGGCGTCATTAATGTATACGGCGATAACATACCTGTTCTTTCTGTCTCAATATTCAACCGGGAGTTCAGCCGAAACACCCTGTCAATGAAAGTCGATAAGGTGAATACAAAACCACTCAATGCAGCCTGGTCTCTGTAATAATCCACATAAGCGGATTGTCATCGACGTCTATAGTTGAAGTTCTTCAAACTATGTTGCGAAGATATTGATGATGGGTGGCAAACAGAGTTGAAGGACCCGCCATGTTGGAAAATGTATACAACTGCGCCTAAACTCTTTGAGCGCAGATTTTCTCCTAATTTAAGCAACGCAACCGGCCCAAACTTAATACACATTCAGTTCGGTCTTTAAGTTCGCCGTTCCACTATAAAAAGCGTTCAAACACTCACATCTGTGTTGCACCCTCGTTTTTCGATTGGCAGCCAAAATCTCCCTCTGGCCTCATTGGTTCCGATAGACTGAACTGGGGAAATGTTAGAGCACAAGTTGACCTTTTGAACCTCGCTTACGGATTATCTTGATAAACATGAACGAGACTCAAAGAGGTCAACTTGTGCTCGTACATTTCCCAAGTTCAATTTAAAGGAAACGAGGAGGCCAGAGGGAGATTCGGGCTGTCAATCGAAAAACGACGATGATGCAACATAAATGTGAGTGTTTGAACGCTTTTTTTGGTGGAACGCCGAACTAATGGATCGAACTGAATGTGTGTAAAGTTGGGGCCGGTTGCGTTGCTTAAATTAGGAGAAAATCCGCGAATAATATAATTACATGCTTTCCAACATGGCGGGTCCTTCAACTCTGTTTGCCGCCCATCATCAATATCTTGGCAACAGAGTTTGAAGAACTTCAACTACGACGTCTACAGACCGTTGGTTTTGTGAAGGCCTTTTGTATGGCCAGTGACTTCGATTTAACTTGGCTGCAGATTATCCTAAAAGTAAGATGGGATATAACACAAAGGAATAATGTAATGAAGTTGCAATGTCAATAAGTTATGGCTGACTTTGGAACATCAGATCGTTGTGATATACCTTCCACAGACCTTAACATTACAAACTCTAATCTGATCCAGTTTTTTGGACTGAGCGTGATAGTTACGGCTTTTCCCATCTGTTTAAAAGTGAACGTTGACACTATTAGACGAATATATGCTCGTCTTGGTGTTATTGTGGTTGGTACTGGACCGATTGGTCTAACATTTTTGATATCCGTACCAAACAGTCGAGACAGACACGCATACGTGTTGTAGACACAGTTGTCGTACTGGAAACCAGGCCTTCCACTGGCATAGGTCCCTGGCAGATTTACAGTGAATAAATGTATCCTTGTCCACATTATAATTTATTATGAAAACATTTATTATTTGACTGTTTCTATATCTATTTTGTTCTCAACACTCTATTAGGCCTGTACTTTGAAATTAAGCTATGTATTTTCTCTGATGTAAACATTATACTTTTAAGACAACTGGCAATGGGTTGAGTATATTCTAATCTTAGTAATCTATATCTTGGTAATGCTTATAGTTTACTATTGGCTTCCTACATTTTCTGATAATCAGTAATGTGTATATACTTCTTCTTAAACTAACAGTTTTACTTTACTCTTAGAAACTTACACCTTCTAATAATCAGTCCTGTAACTGAATATAGTTCAATGTTAGCAACCTACCTTTTCTGACAACTGGCATGTAACTGTCGATAGTTAACTGTTAACAACCTACCTTTTCTGATAATTCAGCCTACCTTTTCTGATAATTTAGCCTACCTTTTCTGATAATTTAGCCTAGCTTTTCTGTTAATCCGCCATATAACTGTTTATTGTTTATCATTAAGCAATCTACCTTATCTGACCACTGGTATGTAACTGTCTATAGTTTATTGTTAGCAACCTACCTTTTCTGTTAATCCGCCATGTAACTGTCTATAGTTTATTGTTAGCAACCTACCTTTTCTGTTAATCCGCCATGTAACTGTCTATAGTTTATTGTTAGCAACCTACCTTTTCTGTTAATCCGCCATGTAACTGTCTATAGTTTATTGTTAGCAACCTACCTTTTCTGTTAATCCGCCATGTAACTGTCTATAGTTTATTGTTAGCAACCTACCTTTTCTGTTAATCCGCCATATAACTGTCTATAGTTTATTGTTAGCAACCTACCTTTTCTGTTAATCCGCCATGTAACTGTCTATAGTTTATTGTTAGCAACCTACCTCTTCTGATAATCCGCCATGTAACTGTTTATTGTTTATCGCTATGCAATCTACCTTTAATGATAATCCGCCATGTAACTGTCTATAGTTTATTGTTAGCAGCCTACCTTTTCTGATAATCCGCCATGTAACTGTCTATAGTTTATTGTTAGCAACCTACCTCTTCTGATAATCCGCCATGTAACTGTCTATAGTTTATTGTTAGCAACCTACCTTTTCCGATAATCCGCCATGTAACTGTCTATAGTTTATTGTTAGCAAACTACCTTTTCTGATAATCCGCCATGTAACTGTCTATAGTTTATCGATATAAAAACTTGTTTTTTTCTGACAGCTGGCCAGTAATTATCTATAGTTTGTTAGCAACCTACATTTACTGATAATCCGCCATGTAACTGTTTATTGTTTATTGTTAGCAACCTATCTTTTTCAATAATCCGCAATGTAACTGTCTATAGTTTATTGTTAGCAACCTACCTTTTGATTTGATTTGATTTGATTTATTTCACCAAGATTCATATAGTTTTACAATATTGGTTGATATTTACAAATATTAGGCAAAGAAGAGAGGAAAAAAACAAATACATCTGAGAATATCCTGGCGGGAATAGAAACCCCTAGAGGCTTATTTTATCCCATATAGGTTTGGATATTAAATGATGATGATGGTTGGTGATGTAAAACAGGTACATTGGTTACAGAAGACATATACATGTAATAGAGTACAGTGAATTACATATTTTAATTTAAGACAAGAAGCGAAATAAAAAGATCAGAACAAAACAACTATGTACAACGGAGAGCTATATACAATATATACAGAGGTGGTCATTAGATGTCAATTTGGTCTATTAGCTGAGATTTTAAAGTAGATTTGAATAACGATATTGATTTGCATTCTTTAATGTTGGAGGGCAACTTATTCCATTCAATTGGACCATTTATTTTTGGTGAATGAAGTGAGAGGTTTGAATTATGGAATGGCCTGTGCAGGTTGAGAGAAGATGTTCTAGTGGGATAACTCTGGACGGCACTTAACATTGTAAAATGAGTGGTAATAAAAGTAGGATTTAGTTCAGGTGCGTGGATGAATTTATGGATTAGTTGCAGTGTTAAGTATGTGTTGAGGGGTTTTAGAGGTAGTATTTTATATTTAATGAACAGTGGTGCAGTATGGTCCAGGCGTTTAGATAGAGTAATTAGGCGAATGGCACGTTTTTGTAAATTTACTAATGGAGACAAATGTGTCTTATACGTGTTTCCCCAAATCACATTGCAGTAGGATATGTATGGATAGATGAGAGCGTTATACAACATAAGCAAAGTTTTTTTATTTAAGACATGTTTGACTACATTTATTACGCCTATGTTCCTGCTTATTTTCTTACAGATTTCATTAACATGGGGTTTCCAATTAAGTTTATTATTCAAGTATATTCCAAGAAACTTGAAACATTTTATTTGCTCGATTTTATTATTTGCAATTTTTAATTCGGGAAGGCTTATATTAGTGTTTTGGTGAGCTGGTACTATGTACATATATTTAGTTTTCTTGGTGTTTAGAGAGAGTTTATTACTGCATAGCCATTGGTATATGTTCTCACATTCGTCGTTGAGTATAGTTATCAATTGTTGGGGATCAGTGTGCGAAAATATAACACTAGTATCATCAGCAAATTGTATGATGTCTACTGTTTTAATGGAATTAATAATATCGTTAATATATATTAAGAACAATATAGGGCCAAGAACAGAGCCTTGTGGCACGCCACAACTTAATTCTCTTCGAGATGATAATGTATTATTATATTTCAGGCAGTGATTTCTTTTGGACAAATAACTTTTGAACCATGCATTAGATATTGATTTAAACCCTAGGTGTGATAGTTTGAATAATAAGATATCATGATCCACGGTGTCGAATGCTTTGGAAAGGTCGAGAAAGAGAGATATACTAAATTTTTTTGATTCTTTTGCCGTGATCAGTTTTTCATATAGAGCTAGTACAGCATGTGATGTTGAATGATTTGTCCTAAACCCGAATTGATTTGTATTTAACAGATTATGTGTATCAAGGAAATTTACAATTTGATTAGCTGTTATTCTTTCAATGATTTTACTGAAAACATTTAAAACAGAAATAGGCCTATAGTTTTCAAATTCATTTGGTGACCCAGATTTAAAGATGGGTGTGATTTTTGCATCCTTCATACGCTCAGGAAATACACCTGTTGCAAATGAACAGTTAATTATGTGGGTTAAAGGTGTACTAATATTATCCACAGTATATTTCACAATTGCAGTGGGTATATCATCAAGTCCAGCAGAACAGTTCTTTAAATTCTGAATAATATCATGGACTTCGTTAGTACCACAGGCCCGAAATTCAAAATTGGGGATTTGTCGAGGGCTGAGATAACTTTTGAAGTTGTTGTTTGGTTGCGGAATTGTTTTAGCCAGGCAGCTTGGGATCTCATTAAAATATTCATTAAAACTATCAGCTATGGTTTGGGCATTAATTTCTTCTTTGCCATTAATGTTGAACTTTTTCGGAAGAGCTTGTTTTTTCTTTACTTGTAGCAGTTCAGTAATTATTTTCCATGTTCCTTTTATATTATTAAAGACTTTACTGAACTGATCGTCATAATATGTCTTACGGGCTATACGTAATGTATGGTTAAGTTTATTTCGGTACAGACGATATTGTTTTGTTATGAGTTTATCGTTACATTTAAGATGCCGTTTATAGAGGTGATTTTTTTCTTTTATAGATTGTTTAATAGCTGGAGTTATCCAGGATTTATGACGTTTATAATATTTAGAAGAGATAAAAGGGAAGCACTGGTCGTAAATGTTATAAAATGTGCTTGTGAAAAAGATGTAGGCATTATCTGCTTGATTTTCGTTTAAAACAGATTCCCAATTTTGGTTCGTTATCTGTTCCTTAAACTTTTCTTTATTCTTAGAAGACATGTTGCGTATGTTAATGGGAGTGGGTTTGTCATTATTATTGGTAATTAAGTGATTGCTGAAATGAAAGATTGGAAAATGGTCGCTTATATCTGTCAGTAGTATGCCAGAAACGATAGAATTATCTTGGTAGTTTACAAAAATATTGTCAATTAAAGTTGCTTTGGATTGCACTATTCTTGTCGGTTTCGTTATTTTAGGAAAAAAATGAAAACTCTTTAGAGTTTCTAGGAATTCTTTGGTTGGTGTGTGAGTGTCTGCTTTAAATAGATCTATATTAAAATCGCCCATTAAAGTACAGTGTTTTTTTTCGGATTTTAACGTATCTAATGTTGATAAAAGTTTCTCATTAAAGTAATGAACATCTTTACCTGGCGGTCTGTAAAGCAAGCCTACTACATGCCTATCCCTCTTTTCTCCCATTTCAATAAATAAGCTTTCATATTCACCATTATCATCTAAATATGATAAGTCCCGACGGACGAAGCTATCTGCAAACTGAGTATGTACATACAAAACCAACCCTCCGCCTTTTCTCTTTACCCTTGACGATGCAAATTGTACATAGTTTGGGATGTCATAGAGACGTGAAGTTTCAGGGTTGAGCCAGCTTTCTGAGATACCAATTACAGAAAAAGGGTAGTTAAGGTTTGTGATATATGCTACTATTTCATTATAATGTTTTTGTAGGCTCCTGGCATTCAGGTGTAAAGAGGAAAATGGACGATTGTCATCATGGATAAAAGGAGATATTAGGGTTTTAAACGAATCGTCATCATAATAGTTGGACTGATGTGAGCTTATGTCTCTCCAGTAGTCATTTTCTTCACTTGAATCATTGGTAATGTATTGGTGGTCATCAATGTCATTGAGCTGTATAGGATTGAAACATAGATTGTTGATATCTAATGCTGTCTGGGGGTATATTTCTACAGGAGTGTCTCCCTCTATATTTTCATTGTGGAAGGGTAGTAGATGTAATAAATTGGTTGGGCCCTCATGTCTGTCAGAATTACTCATAAGTAAAATGTATATAAATTAAAGTCTGCATCATAGTGGAAAAACACCTCTGTATATAAACATAGAAAAAAACATTAACATCAAACACTGTAAACAAAACATCATTAGTCTTACTATGTACAATAAACAAAGGCATATCTTGTTTTGAGATCAACGAAACCAAAACAAGAAGCACCTAAATACCTGGCTCATAGCTGTAAATAATAAAACATGTTGATTGGTAAATGTTCAATTATAGCAGACAATATATAAAGTAAGTTGATAATGATAACAATTAGAATGTGTAGACTGTATAAAATAGTCATAGCAAAACATAAATGTTCAATTATAGCAGACAATATATAAAGTAAGTTGATAATGATAACAATTAGAATGTGTAGACTGTATAAAATAGTCATAGCAAAACATAAATGTTCAATTATAGCAGACAATATATAAAGTAAGTTGATAATGATAACAATTGGAATGTGTAGACTGTATAAAATAGTCATAGCAAAACATAAATGTTCAATTATAGCAGACAATATATAAAGTAAGTTGATAAAGATAACAATTAGAATGTGTCGACTGTATAAAATAGTGATAGGAAAACATAAATGTTCAATTATAGCAGAGAATATAATATAGGTTGGTAATAATAACAATTAGAATGTGTAGAATGTATAAAATAGTCATAGGAAAACATAAATGTTCAGTTATAGCAGAGAATATAATATAGGTTAGTAATAATAACAATTGGAATGTGTGGAATGTATAAAGTAGTGATAGGGAAATATAAATGTTCAATTGTAGCACACAATATATAAAGTAAGTTGATAATACTAACAATTAGAATGTGTAGACTGTATAAAATAGTGATAGGGAAATATAAATGTTCAATTATAGCAGACAATATATAAAGTAAGTTGATAATACTAACAATTAGAATGTGTAGACTGTATAAAATAGTGATAGGGAAATATAAATGTTCAATTATAGCAGACAATATATAAAGTAAGTTGATAATACTAACAATTAGAATGTGTAGACTGTATAAAATAGTGATAGGGAAATATAAATGTTCAATTATAGCAGACAATATATAAAGTAAGTTAATAAGAATAACAATTAGAATGTGTAGATTGTATAAAATAGTGATAGGGAAATATAAATGTTCAATTATAGCAGACAATATATAAAGTAAGTTGATAATACTAACAATTAGAATGTGTAGACTGTATAAAATAGTGATAGGGAAATATAAATGTTCAATTATAGCAGACAATATATAAAGTAAGTTGATAATACTAACAATTAGAATGTGTAGACTGTATAAAATAGTGATAGGGAAATATAAATGTTCAATTATAGCAGACAATATATAAAGTAAGTTAATAAGAATAACAATTAGAATGTGTAGATTGTATAAAATAGTGATAGGGAAATATCAATGTTCAATTATAGCAGACAATATATAAAGTAAGTTGATAATACTAACAAATAGAATGTGTAGATTGTATAAAATAGTGATAGGAAAACATAAATGTTTAATTATAGCAGACAATATATAAAGTAAGTTGATAATACTAACAATTAGAATGTGTAGACTGTATAAAATAGTAATAGGGAAATATAAATGTTCAATTGTAGCACACAATATATAAAGTAAGTTGATAATACTAACAATTAGAATGTGTAGACTGTATAGAATAGTGATAGGGAAATATAAATGTTCAATTATAGCTGGCAATATATAAAGTATGTTGATAACAATTAGAATGTGTAGACTGTATAAAATAGTGATAGGGAAATATAAATGTTCAATTATAGCAGACAATATATAAAGTAAGTTGATAATACTAACAATTAGAATGTGTAGACTGTATATAATAGTGATAGGGAAATATCAATGTTCAATTATAGCAGACAATATATAAAGTAAGTTGATAATACTAACAATTAGAATGTGTAGACTGTATATAATAGTGATAGGGAAATATAAATGTTCAATTATAGCAGACAATATATAAAGTAAGTTGATAATACTAACAATTAGAATGTGTAGACTGTATAAAATAGTGATAGGGAAATATAAATGTTCAATTATAGCAGACAATATATAAAATAAGTTGACAATACTAACAATTGGAATGTGTGGAATGTATAAAGTAGTGATAGGGAAATATAAATGTTCAATTATAGCAGACAATATATAAAGTAAGTTGATAATACTAACAATTAGAATATGTAGACTGTTTAAAATAGTGATAGGAAAATAGAAATGTTCAATTATAGCATACAATATATAAAGTAAGTTGATAATACTAACAATTAGAATGTGTAGACTGTATAAAATAGTGATAGGGAAATATAAATGTTCAATTATAGCAGACAATATATAAAATGAGTTGATAATAATAACAATTAGAATGTGTAGAATGTATAAAATAGTGATAAGAAAACAATAAATGTTCAATTATAGCATAATCCGCCATGTAACTGTCTATAGTTTATTGTTAGCAACCAACCTTTTTCGATAATCCGCAATGTAACTGTCTATAGTTTATTGTTAGCAGCCTACCTTTTCCGATAATCCGCCATGTAACTGTTCGTAGTTTATTGTTAGCAACCTACCTTTTCAATAATCCGTCATGTAACTGTGTATAGTTTATTGTTAGCAACCTACCTTTTCCGATAATCTGTAATGTAACTGTATATAATGTATTGTTAGCAACCTACCTTTTCTGATAATCCGCCATGTAACTGTCTATAGTTTATTGTTAGCAACCTACCTTTTCTGATAATCCGCCATGTAACTGTCTATAGTTTATTGTTAGCAACCTACCTTTTCTGATAATCCGCCATGTAACTGTCTATAGTTTATTGTTAGCAACCTACCTTTTCTGATAATCCGCCATGTAACTGTCTATAGTTTATTGTTAGCAACTTACCTTTTCTGATAATCCGCCATGTAACTGTCTATAGTTTATTGTTAGCAACCTACCTTTTCTGATAATCCGCCATGTAACTGTCTATAGTTTATTGTTAGCAACCTACCTTTTCTGATAATCCGCCATGTAACTGTCTATAGTTTATTGTTAGCAACCTACCTTTTCTGATAATCCGCCATGTAACTGTCTATAGTTTATTGTTAGCAACCTACCTTTTCTGATAATCCGCCATGTAACTGTCTATAGTTTATTGTTAGCAACCTACCTTTTCTGATAATCCGCCATGTAACTGTCTATATACTTTTTCCTTTCTAACGGTACCAAAACCATATTTCTACGATTTTTCCTCGCCCAACTGTGCTATAAGAAAGTTAACAATCGTTATCAGAGAACGTCTAAACTGACTCGGCAGCCATCTTCACAGCAGAGCTTAGCTGTGTGTCTCGATCGGCCAATCAGCATACGCCTGGCCACCAGTCACTCACTAGCGTAAGAGAAATTGGTCAACTCTAAAAGTCTCCCATTTAAACCTAGGTTATTTTTTATCATTTCGACGCGCTAATAAGAGAAGATAAACACTCTAACGGCTCTGAAATGTACACTGGCTAGTAAATCAACCTTTTGGGAAGACGTGACAGGCTGCTATGTTGTCTACGCGACTTGTGGGGATCGTTGTAGAATTTTCAAAAAAGGTAGTCTTGCCGCTGACATTGCAGGTTATAACCATACAAGATATGATAAGCTCGCAAGGGAAGTAATCTACTAATACTTTTTCCGGTCAATTTCAAACCGTCAATGGCGCGCTCCACTGACGATCGAGCACGAGCTTGTCGGGCAGATTCGTTTCCATTGTATTTTCACACCGTCAACCACGTGCAAGACTCACACACATGAATACGATGGTCTATGGGAGCCCGTTCGATACGATTGCATGTTGTTTTTTTGTTTTCTCCTCCTTTAAGCACTCTGCCTTTTCTGATAAACAGCGATGTAAATAGTGATTTTTTAGTTTTTTTGGTGAAAGTGTTATTTGTAAAATAAGACTGAGTCACAAATCTTTAAGCCTGACATATCACGGAATGAAACTTTATATGACAAATAGTGTCATCTTTACAATGCTTTGTATATATTTCGTTCTTGTTTACCTTATGTTATATGTGCACCAATCTTTTTACTTGATGAAAATATGTGTGGAACATCCTACAATCAGTTATAATGAGTAGTTCTGATGAAAATATTCCATTCTCGAGTCTCAGATCAGTCCCGCCATTTTCTAACGACACTCAAACCCCAGAACAGCATGACATGTCACCGTTTGACCTCAATACTCTAGATACAATGTGTTTTAACCCGATTGACCTGAATGATATCGAACATAGATCTACTGAAACTGATGACAATGATTACGAAATATCCTATTGGACTGACATAAACTCACACCAATCTAATTATTTTTCTCCTTCATCCTTTAATTCTGAACCTTTAGTCCAAGATTCCAGTGATCATCTTTCTTTTCTCCACCTTAACGCGAGAAGTCTCCGTAAAAATTTCCCTGAAATATCTGGTTTTATTCATGGTCTTGAATATCCATTCACTGTCTTAGGGTTTTCGGAATGTTGGCTCACTCCTTCTAATGTAGACCTTTATGATATTCCTGGGTATCAATGTTTTTCTATGTTACGTGGGGAACGCAGAGGAGGGGGGCTTTCTCTTTACGTCCATGAAAGCACTACCCAACCTTTTGTCAGAGAAGACTTGAGTTTTTTAGAAGACAATGGCTGCTATGAAAGTCTTTTTATTGAAATACAATCATTCAACAAACCATATCTGATAGGCATCATATATCGCCCTCCCGGTAAAGATGTAACCGAATTCAACACCCATCTTCTCTCAATTCTAGACACATGCCAGCAAGAAAAGAAAAAATGTATCTTAATGGGAGATTTTAATATTGACCTACTTAAAATGGATCGCCATCCACCCTCAAAAACATTTTTCAATACCCTTAGTTCTCATTTTTTCTTTCCGCAGATTACCAAGCCAACCAGAGTTCAATCACGCTCTGCCACTCTTATTGATAACATTTTTTCAAATTTCCATACTGACAATCTTCTTTCCGGAATTCTTTTAACTGACATATCCGACCACTTTCCTATCTTTCATGTTTTAAAATCCGAACACAAACACCAGCTTCCAAAACAAACTACTAAATTCCGCAAGTTCACAAATAATGAGAAAAACAATTTTATACAACAAATACAGAATACGGACTGGGACCTTATTCTTCAGGAGACCAACGATGTTGACAGAGCTATGCTTTCCTTTTCTGATAAATTTAACTCTATTTATTACGAATGTTTTCCTTTAACCACCTTAAGTGTAAGCAAAACAAGCATTAAAAAACCCTGGGTTACCCACAGCATTTTAACATCAATCCATGAAAAAAACAGACTGTATCGACTACAATTGATAAATAAAGATCCAATCTCACGGAAACTATACAGAACCTACAGAAATAAACTTAATTCCATTCTACGCACAGCCAGGAAAACATACTTCGAAAACAAATTTAACAAATATAATGCGGATATAAAAAATACATGGAAAACTCTCAATGAACTTATGAACAAAAACAAATCTGCTAAATTGCCTTCCTCCTTCAATATTAATGGTACCGACACCACTGACAAAACAACTATAGCTAACAGCTTCAATGAATACTTCGGCACTGTTGCTTCCAAACTCGAATCAAAAATACCTCAGGTGCATACTCACTATTCAGACTATCTCGGAATTCCAGTTGACAGAAACTTTACTTTTCCGCATGTAACACCTGTTTATGTTCAATCCATAATATCGTCCCTAAAATCATCTGCGTCTCCTGGCTTAGATGGAATTCGCATATCTATCCTTAAATTAGTCTCTGAATACATTTGTCTGCCGTTGTCACATATAATCAATCTATCTTTTTCTCAAGGCGTTGTTCCCGGCTTACTAAAATCCGCCAAAGTTTCTCCTGTTTTCAAGTCTGGGAGATCAAATGTATTTGAAAACTATCGCCCCATATCAGTACTGCCCTGCATAAGTAAAATCCTGGAAAAAGTAGCTACTAACTCCATTTCTGAATTTCTTGAAACACATAATATCCTTGACAAAAACCAATACGGCTTCCGAAAAAATCACTCTACTTTCTATGCAGCTTCATCACTATACGAAAAACTTATAAATGCTAGGGAAAATAAGCTTTACACTGTTGTCTCCTTCCTAGACCTTTCAAAAGCCTTTGACACCGTAAACCACAGCATACTCCTTGAAAAACTCAGTCATTACGGTTTTAGGAATATCACAAATAACTGGTTCAATAGCTATCTATCCCACAGAACTCAGAAAACATCCTTCAACAATACTCTCTCCAACTCTTTGCCTGTCCAATGTGGCGTCCCACAAGGCTCTATTCTGGGTCCAATATTATTTCTTTTGTACATCAATGACTTATCTAAATCTACTGATCTCCTTAATTTCATACTCTTTGCAGATGACACCAGCACTACTCTGTCCGCCAACAATGCCAATGACGCAATTCAATCCACCGCTGAAGAATTAGAGAAAGCCAACACCTGGTTCTGCGCAAATCGCTTATCTTTAAATATTAATAAAACCAAATGTATGCTCATACGACCCCTTACTAAACGAAAAATTACCAACATTCCAGATCTGACCATATCAACTACTGTAATCGAAAGAGTTCAAACATTTAAGTTCCTTGGTTTCCTATTTAAAGGCACACTTGCCGCGAAAATCAGGAATATTGTTTACATTAAAAAAGAAAGACCGTATTCTGTATTTTTCACAGACAATATAAGTTAGGAACTTTCTATTTTTACCAAAATTTAAAAGTTTGGACGTCACTTTGTATTTTTAATTTGAATTTGAAAATTTGAATTGTTACGTACCCGGAACGTCAACAAACCGATCTGCCCCCTATTGACGATTTTATGTTTCAGTCGAGTGAGTGAACTAACGGCACAGTGTAATTTTGCGTAGGCCTATTTATCTGAGAAATACAGACTGACGATCGGTTAACAGCGACTGGAAAAGCCTGCTGGTAATTGTTTGAGTGTAAACCACAGATACAAAAGCCTGAAAGGCGGGTAATCCAACACGAAAGTTGACCGACACTGATCGTTGTTGTTGTAATCAGGCTTCGATTCTTCGTTTGTTTTTCAACCCATTTTTACAGTCTAAAGCTAACTAGACATGTTTTATGTGTCCTATGTTTAAGTTTAGTGGTATTAGTCGTAGTAAGCTCATGTAAATTGGTTTTCTTAGCAAATTTAAACAGGCTACGGCGGCAAGTGTGCCTTTAACGACACATTGAGCTGGACAACACATATTAACCACGTCTGTAAAAAGATCTCAAGAAATATAGGGATACTTAACAATATTAAAGATTCTCTTAACAAGAAAACGCTTTTTATCCTCTATTATTCTCTTATATACCCTTACCTGTTGTATGGCAATGTCTTGTGGGGCAACACTTACATATCTCATCTTCGTCCCCTTCAACTACTTCAGAAAAGAGCTATTCGCACCATAACTCTGTCTAAACGCCTTGACCATACACAGCCTTTATTTCACAAGCTACAGATTCTGCCCCTACAGGAACTTAATATTTTTCGCACACTTCTTACAGCCCATAAATTCTTCTATCATTCTGAACTTATTCCTTATAATTTTAAAGACTATTTACTACAACAAACTGAAATCCATGACTATGGAACCCGCACAAGACTACTCGATTTAAACAGACCAACATATAAAAGCAATCTATCTTATTATTCATTTAAAACCGCTGGACCTCGAGAATGGAATAAACTACCAACAAATATTCGAGCCATTAATTCAACTTCACTTTTCAAATCAAAATTAAAAGCACATCTGCTACAACATCTACTATCAACGTAATGTTATTCATATAGGAAATTTATACGCACATGCATATTGTATATATGTTGTATATATGAGCGTTAATCTTTTTCACCCTTTTTTGTATCCGCCTTTTAATTTAATTTACCTCTACTTGGGATAGATCAAGCTCCGTTCGGTGCTTTACTCCCGCCAATGCCTTACAAAATTATCATGTAAACATGTACAAATTCGTTTATTGGTGAATAAAGATCAATCAATCAATCAAACATCCGCTCTCATTGCATGGAAAGGTGCAAGGTGTCTAAGGTGATTAACAAACCTGCTTATCGCTTGTCTTAGTTCATCTAGGTGAGATGTGACTACGGGGGAACTATGGACAAATAGTCCAAATGCTTTAGATTCTTTAATTACGTATTTCCGTATAACAATTAAAGCTGCAATGAACATTTCAGAAATTATATAATCATTCAACTTTGAAATTGTCTCGTCTTTATAATAACATGCAATCCCAAATTCAAAAATTGACTTTGACGTTTGGGAAAGAATGTCTTATGTCTCACAATCATCACACACATAGACACATTAACTATATAAATAACGCGCTAGACGGCTTCAATTAATTATATAAAACTCAAACCACCATCTTTGTTTACAAGCTTGTCTGGAAGCTGTGAGCCAACTTTAATCCCGTGGAACTCACAAGGGGACCCAAGTCCAGATACCTTACTTAGCTGAACGACGTATTTCCTTATGACAATTAAAGCTCTAATAGACATGTCAGAAATCATAACCATTCTACGTTGAAATTATCTCGTCTTTGATTAGCATGCTATCACAAATTATGAAATTGACTTTGACGTCTGTGAATGAACGTCTCATAATCATTACAGACATAAGACACATTAACTGTATAATAACGTGCCAGACGGTCTCGATTAATTTCATGAAACTGAGTCGATACGAATTGTCAAACCACCTTCTTTGGTTACAAGCTTGTCTGGAAGGTGTTCTTCTGTGACTGGTTCTACTGGCGCAATGTCGCACATAAGTTTACAGCATAGAGTTGCGCCGCCAGACTTGCGACCATGTGCAAGTTCCTATAATTTAACACGCGGTTGTTACTCACGCAACTTACGTCAGCTTAGCCCTGGGCCCTGTCTTACGAAGCTGACGTTAATTACGTCGGATGTAAACCATTGTTAAAACTATAGAAAATTGAGTCCAGGGCCATGTTTTAAGAAGATGGCTTAAATACGGCGGACGTAAATCAGTCTTAAAAGTGTAGTAACTTGCGCCTTGCACGCAACCGGTCCATGTTGTAGGCATATGTGCAAATTTAAAATTCACATGACCTTCATCTTGCGCAGAAGTTTAGTGCGCTGACAGAAGTCCATTTTTTTTTCTCTGCTAAGACGCCAAATGTCGCCCAGTTAAAAACGACGAAATTACCTGTACCTGGCCATATATTATACTCCGAGGACATTGAGCTGGTCACGGATAGCTCACGGATAGCTCATCGCTCTGAGGTTTATTGCACTTTAACACATGGCTGCAGCTTCGAAAGAAGTTCTTGATTAAGCCTATCTTAAAAATAACGAGATAAAAGCATCTTCAGGAGTTGCACTAATGGCGGTTTAATGTCTAGATTTTCCGCTGATCTACTTTCATTATGTTTCCGAGGGCAAAGGTTTTCCAAAAATTAAGTCTAAACTGGTCAAATATGAAGAAATTTCTGTTCTCCATAGTTCATAAATGAAGCAACGCAATACGCTAAATGCCTTGAACTGGAAATTTAAGGTAAACGGCTAAAATAAAACTGATAGTCTTTTTGCTTTTTATTTTTGTTTTAAGAACATGAAAAATGTCTCAAATAAGCTGACATACATGCGGTTATATAAATCTGCACTGAACGTTAACTGGTAACGCGTTCTAATCCCATTTCGTTTAAGAATGCGACTGCTTTCTCCTCCACTCGTCGTACTTGAAAATCAGAGGGCCTAACGGACATTCCATTAGATTGGCTGATTTGTGTTGTACGCCGTATACAATATTACGTCACTTACATTATGTCGTTATTATTGTTGGGAAAACTGCGCTTACATAGCCTTAACATCTTCACTGATTGCTGGCAGCTATTCAACATGGAGGATGACTTGTTCCTATTTTAAATCTTCCTAATTGGCAGAGGGGAACATGCTGCAACAGTTCTTTTTCTTGGCGTGGTAAAATCGTTTTGAGTTATGACACTAATAGTGCTACATATCCAGATGACATATTCTCATTGTATGTGCTGTGTGTCAGTACACAGCTAGCCGTGCTAAAATATTTTAGATGGAATTTGTTGCAGATTGATTAACCATCTGAACATAATCCGGCTCTTGCAATTCTAAACCCATCCTATTGAATACAAGTATTGTTGAATAGGTTAAGATATGTTTTTGAAAATATAAATATAAGCGTATATATCCTGTTATCGAAAAATGCACTCATAGAAAAATGCACATTTTTTTCTCTCATTGAGAAACTTTCGTATATTTAAGAGTAAAAATTACTACACCCCACAAAAGCGGCGTTGTTTAACCGTTGGATGGGGGTGGGGGCTTGTGTAAGTTGACGTTTGTTATTCTAGTAATCGTTATTGTTATTTAGTCCCTAAAACACACGAGCATAGGCGAAATAGGTTTGACTAAAATAACTATGGACACAAGCTTCTAGTTGTGTTAAAAGGGGGTATGTCATTTCAAACTGATACATTTGATACTGGAAAAAGAAAGTAAAAATATGTAATTTTGGTTCGTAGGAAGAAGACAGACCAGGATGTTCACTGCTGACTAATATATCTTTACAATCTTGTTCTTTTTATAAGCAATGACTGGGTGTTGTCGTTTTCGAAAACTGTTATTTGTTGATTTGCTTGTTTATTGACTCCAATGGAAACGATGGAATCGGCAAGCTCGCATTGCAATGGTGTGCAACTACTTTTATAACCTCTCTTTTCTTTGAAATAGCAGCAATGTCGTTAGATGCATGCGGGCACCACAGCTGAGTAAAACAAAGACAATGGGACATCTAGAAGATATCGAATTTCAATAGTAGAATTGATAACGTCGAATTTAAAATGTAGAAACACGTGACATAGTGCAGTGGCTTGAGTGAAAGAGACGGGCAATTGTGACAATTCTGAAGCTTGCGGTTCCTTTGAAAAGTTGCCATGGAGCATATTTCTGTAATATAAGCGTTTACTTTCTCGGACATTAACTGCAACTCAATATACTGCCGTGTAATAAATACCTGTATGGGTTCTTAACAATAATGCTCTTTATGTTCATCAATAAAATCACACACTAAGCTCATGCCAGTCGTCAACCTAATGAAATATCATAGGTTTAGTTACAACAATGTATGGGGTATAAAGGTCAAAATGATATACCTCTTTTTAACACAATTAGAACCTTGTCTCCATGGTTATTTTAGAGAAGAAGATTTTCCCTATGCCCATGTATTTTAGTGTTTATAAATAAAATCAACACACAATATATATTAGGCTAATTCCATCCAGGACTTATTACTAATACATATATATTTCACTTATAAGGCCATTCAATGTATTGTGGAAAAATGACTGGCATCTAACAAACTGACGTCCATCACCTTGCACTCCGAAACACGGGTGCCTGTTTTTATCTTCCAATGCTTTTTCCCGATGAACTTGGCGTGATAAAAGCATCGTGAGCTATAACACTAATAGCGGTTTAATGTCTAGCTTTCCAGCAGAACTATTTCCATTATGCGAATCAGTTATCGCTCAATTTACCACCTGTAAAGGCAAGGGTTTTACATAATTCAGACCCCACAGTCTAAACTGGCATACAAGAGAAGACCAATTTGCTACTAAGCTTTCGACCTTCGTATGTTACAAACGAAACAATTGATGTTAAAACACGGTGAATTGCTAAGCAGTAAACTGCAATTAGTTTTGCTTCTCATCTTCAGTTCACTCGCTGTGTGTATATCTCACTACAAATTAGAAACACGACTCAAGCAGTCAAAAAATATAACAACACTAAAAATGTATAACAATATGCCTTTATTTAACTATGCGATGAACAATGTGTCGTTGGTTCCAGTTGAAACAGGGCAACCATTCCACATGGAAATGTTAAGTAAATCTCACCCAGCTGTTCTCTACTTATTTAAAGCTACTACAGATTGGAACCCTCGATCTATTGACGAATGGCAGTTAACGCGGAGGGATGCTATCATTCTGTCTAAGGAAGAGTTGTCCAGATGATTGACATCCTCATCTCAAAAGCATCCTTCTGTGGAGGAATGGAGAGGGGGCATCCGCTGACAGGTCTTCCGGTTAACTTAGATATCGATGTGGTAAAAGCATCTCAAACGATGACACTAATAGCGCTATGATGTCTAGATTTACAGCTGATCCATTCTCATTATGTCCACTTCAAGTAAATTAACAGCTAGCTGTGTTACAATTTGCCATCTGTATGGATAACAGTTGTATATAATCCAGTTCTCGGAGTTCTGTGCCGATCACATAGTCAAAATGCTCTACCTCCCAGCGTTTCGGTTGGTTGTTTTAGTTTATTTGTGCGTCCATTCGTAAAAATGATGTACGCCATACCAGCATTTCGCTTACAAAAGAAGCCACTGTGTGTATACCTTTCTCGGAAAATTTAAAGTATATATAATTTTCTGTTTAAGTCCTTTATTAACGTCTGCATATTTAAGTTTAGAATAAAATACACACTTGCAACAATGTGATTATTTTATCTTTGGAAGTATAAACATATGTTGACGTTTAAAAAGAGTAATCATCATTGATACCGGAGTTTCACAACCAATGAGGTTAAAGGCACACTTGCCGCGAAAATCAGGAATATTGTTTACATTAAAAAAGAAAGACCGTTTTCTGTATTTTTCCCAGACAATATAAGTTAGGAACTTTCTATTTTTACCAAAATTTAAAAGTTTGGACGTCACTTTGTATTTTTAATTTGAATTTTAAAATTTGAATTGTTAGGTATCCGGAACGTAAACAAACCAAACTGCTCGCTGGGGCGCATTTATGTTTCAGTCGAGTGAGTGAACGGCACAGTTTAATTTTACGTAGGCCTATTTATCTGAGAAATACAGACTGACGATCGGTTAACAGCGACTGGAAAAGCCTGCTGGTAATTGATTGAGTGTAAACCACAGATAAAAAGGCCTGAAATGAGGGTAATCCAACACGAAAGTTGACCGACACTGATCGTTGTTGTTGTAATCAGGCTTCGATTCTTCGTTTGTTTTTCACCCCATTTCTACATTCTAAAGCTAACTAGACATGTTTTATGTGTCCTATGTTTAAGTTTAGTGGTATTAGTCGTACTAAGCTCATGTAAATTTGTTTTCTTAGCAAATTTAAACAGGCTACGGTAGCAAGTGGGCCTTTAATCGTCTTCCAAGAAATAATCACAATAAAGAACCTTTAAAGGAACGCTTGCCGCCGAAGCCTTCCTGATATTTATTAAAAGCATACTCGCCTACAAATGGTTTTCATTAAAAGAACGCAAGACAGTGTTCTGTATATTTTGATTTGTTAGGTACCTGCAATGTAAACAAAGGACAAGTCCGGCAATGCAAATATATAAGCGTTTTTAAAAGGCGTGAATCCTGAATTTAAAACCAGCTGGCAGTTCACCCAATATTCAGAACCAACCTGAGAAATATACAGACGGCCGTTTTGATTTGAGGGACACAGAAAAACCTTCCAATAAAATTAAGACGGTAAATTCAATACAAAAAGATCTGAAATGAGCGTATTTCAACATTGAACCAATGGGGTTTCTGACCGATTATGACGTTGTGATTTAAGTTCTATTTATACATTTTGAAAATATCTGGACATTCAGTATGTACCCCGTGTTTAATTTGAGTGATTTTTACCAGTAGACGCGTATGAATTTGCTTCACAAATATCAGAAAGTCTTCGACGGCCAATGTGCCTTTAAGAAAGCCAAGCCATTTTTTTTGACTGAGTGTGATTCGAACACGCGACCCATTGGTGGAAGGCTGTTTGGATTGAGCGCTCTACCTACTGAGCCACGGAGGCCCATATTGTGTGTTAAAATGTTTTAGATGTGAAATTGTACTGATTGTTTTACTATCTGAACGAATAAGGTTTATACATTATGCAGGTATTGCAATTCTAAAGTGACCATGTGGAAAGGAATTAACTTTAACATTCAATATTTGGTCAACACAATTTATAATGTAAATAGAATAGATTGCCTTTCGCTGAAGGTTAAAGTGCCCGTTTTACTCTGAGTATTCTTCGTGTATTTCTGAATCAAATAACGTCTGCAAGTGAATTTAAGTGAAACACACCTCGTATGAGGTAACACTGTGCCAAAATACCTTATGTTTAAAGGCTCACTCGCCGCAAAAATCCAGAATACTGTTTACATTAAAAACAGTGGGCGGTTTTCTGTATTTTTTCCGAGATAGAAGAAGTTAGAAACTTTCGAATGTTACAAAAAATTGGAAGTTTTGGCATCTTTTGGCATTTTTAATTTGAAATTGAACAACTGATTTTTCAGGTACTCGCAATGTAAATAAACTCCTAGCACAATATAATTTATTTGTTTTGCGACGTCATTTAGATCTGGCTGAGTACACTTTTGAACAACTCATCCCAAAGACATTTGTGTGAACTCAGTTTTAAATAAACTGCTCTAGGTGGCGATAAATTCGTTATATGACGGCTTTGAGTGGGTATACGGGTAGATATTTGGTGTCTGACAGATATAAAAATATTAATGTCAGACATCAAATACCTACCTATTTTCCCACGCAACGGCGTAATATAACTAATATTATCTTTCTCTCAGCAGGAATAGAATTATATTCTATGATTTACTTTTTCCAACATGAGGCATCTTACATTCAGTGTGATGTTTTCATTTTGTATTAAACACTTAAGATATTCAGTCGATAGCCTGCTGCAGTACATGTACATAAGCTTTATCTCATGGATAGACCTTCACACCACACAAGTATGCCATAGAAAGAAAAGTGAGCAATCTGTCGGGAAATTGACTTGTCACGTCGTCCACTGTTAAAGTCATTATGTAGTGGTCCGCCCTCCGAGAGGTTTTTGGAATGCTGTGAAAATGAGCTTTCTGATTACCTTAGAATTGGACGCAGTGAAAAGTATCTTGGACATGTACATTAATGACACTATACTGTCTACATTTTCCAAACAATTACTGCCAATGTGTCTCCTATGATTGAAGAAGAAGAAAAAATCATTGTGTCATTTACCGGCTTACAATTAAATTTGTTTGAGTTTCTAAATTGTTGACTTTTTTTTTCGTTTACACCAAATGTGAAACATGCCATTTATCTGTAACATTTTTTTTTTGGCAAACGAATCTGGCGTTTGAAATGTACTTAATTGGAATTCTAGTTGTTTTATAGATAACGATTCTGAACCCCAATGGCGATCATAGCTAAATGTATTTAATATCAAAGTCCTGTTTTTTGGTTGTAAAATGGAGGGAATAACCAGAGCTTAAACAAATGATCAATCGATTAAGTATTTTATTCACATTATCCAGTTTGTTTAAGTCTCTGTCTTTTTCCATCAAATACAAAGAATTTTAAATTGCAAGTTGTGCAATGGGTCGGTCATTAAAGCGGAAACATTCGATCGAAGCTGTTTTAATTGTGCTGAGATGGAGTAATCAAAGAGTCGCATACAATGAACAGCAAGCATTATGATGTTTTCTGACAAAAGGTTAGAATCTTTGAATGATAATGCGACATTGTGCTAGATCAATAGTCATAAATAAAAAAATAAAAAACATATTCTTGTACAGAGTAAACTCTACTCCCAATCAATAAAAATTTCTATTTCTTTTTCTGAATTTCGTTTTTTGTCAGTATAAATAGTATCCTGCATGTCAGGGGCGATTGTATATTTAAAGATTGACAAAGTATATTTACACTCTAAGGCAGGAATGACCAAAAATGAATCTTAAGAAATCATATATTCGTACATGTATTTATCCGGAGAGGTCTGGCTGGTGTTGGTTGACGAGCATTGGACTCAATAAACCTACAAAAGCCTATTTTGGGATGTGTAGAGCTTTTCTGAAGTATAAATCCGACAAGGAGCAAGCCATACATATGGTTATTTTAGACATGAAGATTTTCCCTGTGCCCGTGTGTTATAGTGTTAAAAAATATAAATGTATATTGGACATGTATATATAGATAAAAGTGACTTGATCTGTGAAGCCTTATATCAAAATTTAGATAGTTTTGTAGGAATAACACTTTATTTGTTGAGTGCGACGTTCAGCCCCAATCAATCAATCAATCAACGAATCCATTCGACGTTCGGGGGTTTGGGTTCAGCTCAAATCAAAGTAAATTTTCTCAGTAGGGTTTTCACTTGATAACAAATGTCGTTTGTCTGCTTGGTAAAAAGCCCAGTTTTCCACCCCGCTGAACCTGTCAGCATCTCCCTATTACAGTGAAATAACTTTCAGTGGCGACTAAATCACCAACATACATACTATTCAATCAAGCCTGATAACAATAAAAGAAAATTACATATCACAATTTCCTCTTTTGAAGGAAAGAAATGTCAACATTTTGGCTGCGGTAAGGGAAATATGTAATTTTAACATTAGTCACCGACCAGCAAAAATAATAGTCCATGCACGTTTCCCATTATACCACAAAGGGTTTGTGTTGACATAACGACTGTAAGGATGTTATGGCATACAGGCTATGGTTATTGTGGTAATCGATCGTATACTCCTCAATTCCACCAAGTAGAAATAGAGAGAACCATTGGGATTTTCTCTAACAAAATGTCTTGCTTACCCTGTTCAGTCTGGTAACCGCCCGGTTTCCTCCCACAATAAAACTGGCAACGCCGCCATATAAGTGAAATAATCTTGAGCGCGGCTTAAAGCTACTCAATTCTTTTGTTTTGTATTTGGGTCCACCATGGTAGGTTACAGACCAAGTGTAGGTTTTATTCAGTTTCGCGCACCTTTTACGCAGCTATCACCCCTGGACTTAAATATTTTATACAGTTTTCTGACGTTTGTGTTAGATGTTCACACTCGTTCAAATTGTTGTAATAGTATGTGAGTACAACATGGTTGGTTACAGATCAAGTTTACGTTTGTTCTGCTTCGCACCTTTTTACGGAAGTTATCGAACTTGGGCTTTAGAAATTTCTTATTAAGACAGTTTTCCTAACTTCTTTTACGAAATATTTGTTTGACATTTAGCTGATGTCTGGTATACATGTGGGTACACCATGTTGGCATATAGGCCAAGTTTAGGTTTCATATGTCTTTCGTCATTTATTTCTTGGTATTTTAATGATCAATTGTCAATTTAGAAATGTTTCAAAGATTTCAGGGATCTCCCTGAACAACAGGTTAATCCTTTAAATAGTAAAAGAATATTGTTTATTTTGGGCACCATTTAAAATATTCATTGAATTTCATACTCCTTGATAACTCCTTGATATTGCTATGCAACACTCTCAGAATGCTTGTTGACATATGTTTTGTTTTTCTTGTGAATTTTGTGACCCTTTAATATATTTGACTAATTGATAAATTTATCATATGTTACTGCGAGTTGAAGATCTACGTAGCAAATGTGATTAATATCAATGTGCATTTAGTAAAACTCGATCGACATTTAAATACTATACAGGCTCATCCTTGAGCTAAATAGGTAATCGTTTTTCTCTATTAATTTATTCCATGATACTATTTAATTAGACTGCTTGGTCGATGTTTTACACCTCACTCAATATTATTTCACTTAATGAACGGCGTTGCCAAAATTTAGTCTTGTTGGGAACAAAGGAAGATGTTAAGAGGAAACCCATTGCCTGATAAGCACATGGAAAACACTCCACCTTGTATGATCAAGCAAAACGCCCAATTAAAATTGTTTTAAATATTTTGGGGATTAATTAGAATCTGAACCCATGATCAAATGTCTTTCTTGGTCTAACCGAGTTCACCGGTTTAATTAAGCAGCCCCTGAAAGGGGGGGGGGGCTTATATGTATTGTCTGGTTTTATCCGCCGCCGCGTTTTGTTTTTGTAATAGCTCAGTTACCTGAAAGAACCTGATTACCATATTTTACATGTGGGGCATATGGGTTTGGGGAATTTTGTTCGCGCATGTGCTAATGAGGTCAAAGGTCAAGGTCACCTAGATGTCACACATGGGCTAAAAAGCTTTTTACCACGTTTCTCAGAAAAAGGCTGCTTTAAATTATGTGAAACTTGGGATATGTGATCACCATACTAAGGTTGCAAGCTGAATGACTTTTGACAAACATCGGCTCAAAGGTCAAGATCCTATAGGAATTCAAATTTTGGACCAAAAACCTTGTTACCATGTTTGACATAATCGGTTTTTCAAATTTCATGAAACTTTTGATATATCATCGCTGCACTAAGGTTTCAATCTGAACAAAAATTGAAGAAGATCGGCCCAAGGGTCAAGATTATTAAGATGTCACACATAGGCTAAAAGGCTTGTTTACCCCGTTTTTCAGAAAACCTATGTTTGAATTTCCGCGAAACTTGGGATATATTATCGCTATGGTAAGGTAACTAACTAATTGGCTTATAACGACTATTGGTCAAGGTCACCAAGAGGTCGCAAAGGAGCTACAAGAAACCGTCGTTTTAAATTTCGCTAAACTTGGGATATATCATCGTTCTACTCAGGCTGCTAGCTGAATGACTTTGGACGAACATCGATCCAAAGGTCAAGGTCACACAGGGAGTTCAAAAACTTTTTACCATGTATAACAAAACAGTTGTTTCAAATTTCACGAAACTTGGCAGAGAGGTCAAATCTGATTTCAAAACCTTTCTTAGAAAAAAGCATTTTCAAATTTCTAGAAAATCTGTTTAAATTTCTAGAAAATTGGGATATATCATTGCGATATACTTAGGTTGCGAGCTGATTGGTTTATGATGCACATTAATTTAACGGTCAAGATCACCAAGAGGCACACTGCAGCTAAAAAGTTTGTTACAACGTTTCTCAGGAACCCGTTGTTTTAAATTTCTGGTTCTGTTGGGAACGGCTAGCTTGTCACATTATCTTATACATGCAGAGCTTATACATGTATTAAATAATGACCGTATTAAACCATCCCTTAAACAAGCATACGTGTGAGACCAACATTAGGGCTAATGCCTAACAATATTTTAGTTTTAAGCTCCAAAAAGAGAGGAGACTGTTTCGTGTTTTTCAAAACAAACACAATTTCTAGTTATTTATAAGTCTTTCGCGAGTCACTTGTAAAGCATGACGCAAACATATATTCCTAGTTAAATGGGGGACATTCCTTAATAATTCCTCTCACGCGTCTAAGCTATTAGTATACTTCCTTTCGTGTCAATTGCTTAACATCATTCCTGATAACATTGACAATGTAAAGCTACCATCGTGACGTAGATTACTTGAAGTCCCCAGTGCTGTGATCGATTCTTTCTGTGAACATTAATATATACGGGATAACATCAAAATCATAGTGTAATAGACAGGGGGTTCGGTGGCTCAATCTTTTATAGTGATAGCCTGGCGCTGTCAGGTTTAGTTGGGGGGGGGGACTGGCTGATGGCCCGGAGGACCCCCCCCCCCCCTATCTTTGGCGAATACCTGGCATCTCGTCCACATTCGACGACCGAGTATCCAATCCACTCAGAAATTTAGCAATTTTCATTTGGTCTGAATGTGATTCGAACCTGAGCCGCATTGATGGAAGGTTTGTGTGGAACTGAGGGACGACCAAAGAGTTTGCGCTTTTCTGACATCCACTCGTGAGGAACATATAAGCAGCATACATTAACACTTTAACATATGCAATTAGATCTATGTGAGGAAGGCCATATTTTACTCTTCGACATAAATGAAATAATATCGAATGGGGCATAAAACATTAATTATTAATCAAGGAATACATCATATCCGACAAACCCATTAGCAGTTATCGTATGATGTCTAATTAATATAAGTTGTGCCTTTTGTAGTAAAACATAATGTATCTCTTCGCACACACTTTACTTCACAGATAGTACATAATAAACCACTTTAAAACAGAGCACATGTACATTAAAGCCTAGCGCACACGAGAGGCGCCGGCTGAGCTGCCGGCTACGCGTGGCTGAGAGCTAAGCTGTTTCCCCCGTGTGCGCGTAAATTTTGGTGAGATTTTCGCCTCTCGAGGCGGTGAGGAAAGTATTTAGCATGTTTCATATTTTCTGCCTCTCGTGGCAAGAATCTCACCGTGTGCGGACAACGTAAGCTGCCGGCTGAGCTGAGAGGAGGGATAGTCCAATCACGTGTGCCTATTAAATCATGTGACCACTTAGAATATTACGTAACACGGGTAGTGACACTTGTGTAGGTCTGTGAACTTGGGTGACAAGGAACTGGCCTCAGCCGAGAGCTCATCGTCTGCGCTGAAATCTGTAGCTGCTCCCTTGGCCACGCGTGCCTTGTAGCTCAGCCGGCGCCTCTCGTCTGCGCTAGGCTTTAACAAAACTACGTCTCGGTTTCTTTTGAAGTTTGCTATTCGCGAATCCTAAATAACTCTCACCAACAATTATGTCTCCATTTTACAACGGTTATTTAGCTCAGCCTTTCAACGCTAATGAGACGAAAGTCATGTAATGGAGTTTTTTCAAACTATTTCTGACAACAAAATGCTTCAAGAACCAGCATTTCATGTGCTGTTTCAATTGATAGAGAACACGTCGGAGTCTTGATATAATCAATTCCTTGCATGGGTTACAACTGCCATTATTTGTTAAAGAACGCATTAAATTTTTTGAGCGCATTCCTTCGTTTCAAAATAGATGACCAAAGGGTGGTTTTAAAATGTTAACACTAGGCAGAATTTTTCAAATGTGAATTATTTTTAATATACTTTATCTGTTGTACATCTGGGTCCCGTTTCACAAAGCGATCTTAACTTAAGGTGATCCTAATTACAAATGGCAACGTATACCTTTAGCATTGGTTGCCATGGTAGTTAAGATCACACTTAGCTAAGATCGCTTTGTGAAACTTGGCCCTGGATACTATGTTACCGAGGCACGACGGAGCGTGTATAAAATAATAACCTCCTCTTTACTGATTGAAATTTTGCTTTGTTATCCATTCACCAATCTTCGGACACCGGAGGCATTTTTGTCAAGAAGCCTTCGGCTTACGTAATAATATATCCATATCCACTGTTCTTTCAAAGTTCAGCAAGCAAATGAAAATAAAAAATTGACCAAAAATGTGAAAAAACCAGCACTGCGCCAAAACCTTTTAGTATTACCATTATTTCTGGGATAGATCAAGCCCCATGGGGTTTTATTCCCGCCAGAATGTCACTTTTCTAATCACTTTCTTCACCTGCTTTGTTTAATTGTGTTGTATCGTAAACTTTTATGTACCCGTTCATTTCTGGTTAATAAATCAAATCAAATCAAATGAATTCCCATAGCATTAATCTTACGAATTAAGAGAGATTTCAGGTCATTCTTATACTTAAGCTTTTCATTTCATTTCAAAGTTTATATTTTAAATATTTTACTAACATTTTAAATGTTCATACTATTTTACTCCTGCTTTCGTTTTCATATAATGCTCAGTTGCTCTATAGCTTTAACCAGAAAATCGTTTTGACTCAATATTTCGATATTCATTTCATAAACTACCATTGGCGAAATACTAGGTCAAAGTAGAAATATCTCTTTAAGGGTTACCATCATCAGAACTAAGGGATCGGGGGTTTGAATCCCACTCAGTCCAAAAATTGGAAAATTTTCTGACTGGGTTTTCACTCGAACGACTTGTGTGGGATGGTTGCCAGTTACCAGCGGAAGGTCGTGGGTTTCCTCCGGGCACATAGCTTGGTTTTCCCCAACAATAAAACTGGCAACGCCGCCATATAAGTGAAATAATCTTGAGCGCGGCGTAAAACACCAAACAATCAATCAATCAATCAGAACTATTAAGGGATATCAATCTGTCAGGTTATAGATAATTTGGTTATAGCTGGTGAATATAATTATACAATAACATTGTATTTGTGAGGCTTTTGTTTATGCTACAAAATGAGATTTCAAGCAATGACTGTGGACATCACAAGTCATTAGACCAAGCAGTGGCTTCTTGAACATAATCTATTGAGAGAATATAATGAGAATGTGGTGTCAACACTGTAGAGTCCTGTAACGGATGAAATGCTCCGTAAATATCCTGAATTCAATTCGAACGTAACGTTCGGAAAACTCAGAAACTGTAAAGAATATTCCCCAGAAAGCCCCTTCATAATGGATTGTCAGGGTATATTAATCAACTTATGTTAAAGTACTGATGGTATATAATTGAGCCTTTTATGTGGCAAATTATTATACCCATATTGGGATCAATTTCTATCTCACTCTAAAATAGTGTTAGATTATGAAAACACATTTAGCTATGTAATGTTTAATGGTGTCACTATGAACAAACACTCAATACCCAATCAGTACTCTCCGCTTATTTGTGAACACTACAACACGGGCACAGGGAAAATCTTCTTGTCTAAAATAACCACACGTGTACAGTTATATCACGGGAACATATATAGCATTTTGTTCGATAATTGCTCATCACAGAGACTATTTTGTACCTAATGAACAAAAAAAAAACACATGTCTATTATGCTCTCTGTCGGGTATCGACTGATGCTTCTAACTAGGTATCAATAGAATGAAAGTCATCCCGAAAGCCCCCTCCCCCCAATCCTCGCTTACTAAACCTGTCAACACTGCCATATAAGTGAAAGGATTTTGAGTGCAGCGTAAAATAATAATCAATCAATTCCATAAACTTTGACTAGAATTGATATTTCATCTATCCGGTGTATTCATAATCAATGACATAGTCCCAAACGTTTAATAAATGGTCTATTTTAACGGCTGACCTGAGTGATACACTCAACCATTGAAATTATAACATTATAAGATGACATTATATTTACTGCGATATAAAAATATTGCCTGTCGAAATTGAAAGGTAAGGTTTGCTTGTATAAAACTTGATAAAATATAGATGAGGTGCGTTGACATTATCTGACTTGAATTACTGATGAACGCATAAACTACATATTTTCGTGTCATCCCATAGTCCAAGTTAAAAGCGATGTCTTCTTCACTAGTACAATGACAAGGTAATGACGGCCATGTCAAAACACTAGACGATATCCCGGGAACCTAATCAAACACCGATCAATTTCAATCTCTCTTTTCCGATTTCCTTTAAGATACACGCACAACTTATTAATTTCCCAGCTGATGTATGCGGGTGGTAAGATATTTTTAGGGCATTGAAAGATTTTGTTTTCAGAATTCTATACAAAATAAATACATAAAGGCTATTTGGTCACCTCATAGATATATTTGATGTACGTCCACATTATTTGACTTGAATTACTGTTGAACGCATAAACTACATATTTTCGTGTCATCCCATAGTCCAAGTTAAAAGTACGAAAGCGTATTAGGGACGTACATGATTTTATTTTTGGGTGACTCACTGTCTCGTAATAACGAGAAATTATCTCGTTATAATGAAAACGTATCTCGTTATAACGAGAAAGTATCTATTTATAATTTATAACGATAAAGTATTCAGTTTCATTCTCGTTATAACGAGATAGCGTTTTCATCATCCGAGTTATGCAAAACCTAATTGCCGTTACGGTACAGTTTAGATAAATACTGCGCCTTTCAAAGTAGATTAGAATATCAGTGGTACTAATGAATGCATATAAATGATTGATTTAAAAGTGGCATGAACTGCCAAAATTCATATTTCTTTCATAATTTTTGATCGTCGCGACAGTAAAAGGCTTTGAAAGCCACGAAAAAACTAAATAATTGGCGTTGGAATGAGGAAAATCCATACAGTAAGTGGCCTGTACGAACCGAAAACGTGTTCGAAAAGTAAACAAAATTTAAATAACCGGGACGACCATTCGTAATAAGGTCCCTAATACAATTTCAGTCTAGAACTAGTTACGCTCTATTTTACTGTGAAGCCCGAAGGATGGAATGCAATAAGTATTACCTATAATTTGACAATAGGTGAATGGACATAAATACAGAAAAGGGTTGGACATCCATTTAAAGTCATTTATTGTATCAGGGAATGCAATTTTTCGGGAGAAATAAGCACACAACTACTTGACCGGTATTGTTCTACAATCCTGGCTACCAATGCAGCTCGTAAAGAAGATCGTTTACTACAACTAGGTTTTAACAAAATAAAAAAGGGATAAATCTGTAAGTAAGATCTCTAAGGGAGGTAACTCGAATTCAGATATTTTATCTGGTTATAACGAGCTAGCAAGAGGCCTAATACTCTTTCGTATAAAAGCGATGTCCTCCACTATTTCAATGACAAGGTAATGATGGCCAAGTCAAACACTAGACTATATCCCGGGGACCTAAGCAAACACCAATCAATTTCAATCTCTCTTTTCCGATTTCCTTCAAGATACACGCACAACTTAACTTCCCAGTTTATGTATGCGGGTGGTCGTAGATATTTTTAGGGCATTGAAAGAGTCGGTTTTCCGAATTCTATAGAAAATAAATACATACAGACTATATGATCACCTTTTTGACACAACGTTTGATGACCGGTCTGTAGATTTAAAACACCTTGCATAGCATTTGATTGGTAGAAATGCAACTAAACCGCTTATAAAAAAAACTGTATGCCCAGAATTGAAATTCCACTTGCATCAGTTTCCTACGAAAACACCCAAGCTGTACAATGAAATAAAACCGCTTAATGTAAACGTTCAGAAAGTTAATAAAGACTATATGATCACCTTTGTGACACAACGTTTGATGACCGGTCTGTAGATTTAAACCACCTTACATAGCATTTGATTGGTAGAAATGCCGAAATTATGAGCTTGTACCAGTGTGCTATCCTTGTAGATAGTTGATTGTGTATCTCCCCGGAGTTCAGGCAAGGGCGCGATGTTTTACTTTCATTCCAAAAGATACTTATGAGTTAGAATCAAATTTAACTCCTGATATCAACTACAATAGCGTTTGTTGCAATTTTCTTGCTACAGAACACTTCCCCTGAATACATTTAAAAAGGTGATTTTAAAATTTCAAACCATGTCGGAAAGGAGTGTGTGGCATGTACATACCAAAATAAAACCTAAACAGAAGAACCGCACATACTAAATGTAGTTTTTATTACTTTCAAAATGTGATTTTTCCTGAAATCAATATCAAAGGAAATCATCTAACTTTTTATAACCCTATCCACAAACCCAACAAAATCGTATGTAAAATCGTCACTTATAAAAAATCTCAATGCCCACAATTGAAATCGCACTTACATCGGTTTCCTACGAAAGCATCTATGCTATACAATGAAATACAACCGCTTAATTTAAACTTTCAGGGAAAATTTAATAATTCTTGAAATGAAGATCAAGAGCTTTTTATCTTTATGAAATATAAACAAGAAATTGTATAAAAATGCTGTTCAACAGTGATGTATGAAATGTTAGTGTTGTTCCTTTGTGACTTGGTAACGTCTATACGTACACGATCTCCAGTTTACTCCAATAAATCCAGTTATACCAGTATAGAACACGATTCTCCGCTTCAATATCCAAAAGGTCCGAACGGCAGGTCATATATTGCTCATCGCGTGAACATGTGATCCCTTATTCCGGCCATAAGGAATTGCTTAGTTATTTGCTTGGAATGGTTTGCCTTGAACTGTAGAGCTTCTAAGATGGTATGTTCATTGTCTGCCCAAGCGATTCTATTGATAAACTCTTGTACAGATTTCAGGCCTTTCAGTCCGATGTTAACATCTATACCTGTGTAAGATAAAACGCAATAATTAGATGAACATCTCAAGATGGCATTCATCTTCATAAAAATGCATAAGTGTGTTATTTTTAACACTACGAAAACACAAAAATAGTTATACATTTCGGTCGATTGTTGCGTTTTTGGTAGCAGTGATACCAATGGTGCCTTTTCTTATAGTACGGCCACAACTATAACAGACTAACATCTGTTTCATAAGACTTGGGATAAGGTTTGAAATACTACATGATGAAAGTAAGATTTAAATAAATTCTCACCCGTGTGAAAGTTCAAACTTCTGGCTGAATCTCCTTCTGATATAACAAACATATCAAAGTCTTCGTAGTAAGTCGCAGTTTCTTCTCTCTCAGACAGTTTGATTTCAAATAAACGGGAACTAAACTTCATACATTTTAACGCAACCGAGTCGGAGATGTATGATTCTTCTGTAGACTTGTACGTATTGAAACATTTTAAAAATATATTACGCATCATCTGAAAAGTAGTAAGAAAGGTACAGATATTGTGTTTTATTAAAAAAACAATGTATTTTAGTACATTTTGTCATAATCGAATGCTTATGTTATATGTTGATGGTTTTAACTGTTGATTTACAAAGGGACTATGAATTTAGAAGGTAACTCAAAAGTGACACGAGCTGCCAAATATACAAAGATTTCCATGGAAATTGCTGATTATTCGTCCAAAAGAAGAGTTTTCCCCAGATTTCAACCTGTACGATAAGTTAGATTTCATAAGCAACATAATTTGTTGCAAAACAAAGCTTCAAAATGACAACAGGCCCAATATGTGTGTTCGGATAATGAATAAAAGTTCTAGAATTAATGTATCTGCATACTGGTTCCTGTCCATGAAGGACACAAATTCGCTTTACGTACAGACTCACCAGAAACTTAAGCTCGTTTAGGTTTTCGATTCTCTGAATAGTTTACAAAAACGCGAAAGTTTTAATAAAACCAACACACATAAAACAATATAAAGGTTATGCTAAATGGGAATAATACGATCGAAGGCTGCATATGTATGATTTCGGCCTCGTAAGCCTAGCGCACATGAGAGGCGCCGGCTGAGCTGCTTGCCACGCGTCGCTGAGAGCTACGCTGTTTCCCCTGTCTGCGCGTAAATTTGGGTGAGATTTTCGCCTTTCGAGGCGGTGAGGAAAGTATCCGGCATGTTTGATATTTTCTGTCTCTCGTGGCAAAAATCTCACCATGTGCGCACTGCGTGAGCTGCCAGCTGAGCTGGGAGAAGAGATAGTCCAATCGCGTGTGACTATTAAATCATGTGACCACCTAGAATTATACGTAACACAGATAGTGACGTTTATGTAGCTTTGTGAACTTGGGTTACCAGGAACTTGCCTCAACCGATAGCTCATCGTCTGCGTTGAAATCTGTAGCTGCTCCCTGGGCCACGCGTGCCTACTAGCCCAGCCGGCACCTAACGTGTGCGCTAGGCTTAAGACGTAATCTTACTTACAGATTTATCTAATATCACACGTAGAGCTTTAACTAGTTTTGTATCACATTTGGGAATACATAATGACATGTATCGCCATCGAGGACTTCCAAACAGTTTAAAATGAAATCCATGGTGTCCATTTTGTTCAACTGTGTCCATGCCATAAGCAGTCATGTCAAAATTTATACCATGAACTTTCCTTTCTGGTAATGGTATCATCGGCTGATCCTTTCTCTCTAAAGCCGCAACAGCGCCGTAAATTTTACAGGTATGCTGCTTAACGGAATCACTCAAACCCAGTGTGTTAGCGGCTACACCATTACTTCCATCACAGGCGATTGCCAAGAGTCGTCCTTTCGATAACTCAGGGTTTTTCATGGATGTGCTGGTAAACTGAAAAGAAAACCGATAAACTACATCGTTGTGAAGCGGGTGTATCCGATATGGGGAGTAACAGAAAATACCGGACTTCCTAATGTAAACTTGTTCCTGTGTTGCTTACATTATTTCGATAAATATGGCTTCGGCATCAGTGAGAACAACGGGATGAATGGTGATGCAAATATAACTTCAGTTAATCTAAATGGCAATAATATACTTGAGAGGTTGTTCATACACACGCCGGATATATTAACACAGCGTTATTCTATTTTATGCCAACCATTGGCAATGTTATCAGACGGATATTCTTTAGATATTGGTAAAATAATTGACCAAAATCATAAGAACGATGCCTACCTTTTGGTTCAGATTGATTTCCACTGGTAGTTCCAGTTGATCCAAAACACTAAGTAAATATTCCAAAAAGACACCAACTCTTGTGAAGAATCTACCATTGTGGCGACATCCTTCTAAGTTATCAAAGTCTACTCCATATTTCGTTAAGAAAGAAACACTACTTGGGTCAAAGGCAACTTGGTTTTTGCGGTTAACCAAATCATATCGTGAACACTCCTCATACAGAATCAGTTTACACACCTTGTCATTTCTCCCTGCAATGAGAGCGGATGTTAAACCGATCGGTCCGGCACCAACCACAAGAACAGCAAGACGAGCACATCGTCGTCTAACAGTATTCACAGTCACTTTTAAACAGATGAAAAAAGTCGTAACTATCCCTGTTAGACCAATGAACTGAAGTAGAATAGTGTTTGTAACATTAAGATCGGTGAAAGGTATATCACAGCGGACTGGTGTTCCCGAGGAATTCATAACTCATCGCCGAGAAAACTTCATTTTTTAACGTCAGCTTGAATGTGATTCACAACCTGGGTATATTCAAGTGTAAACTGCCATAATGTTACATCGAAGACACTGGCTGTAAAGACCACAAGTCATGTATCAAAGGTATGTCCACATCCTCGTCGATCGGCTGTCTTGGACTACTGAAGAGAGCAGGCAGTATTAAATGGGTACAAACCGTATCGACTGTTTCCAGAGACGAGCTTAAACGCAGACAGCGTATCTAGAAGTGCTTCAAGCTGCATCAATCAATGATGATTATTTTACAAGTTATCTTGGAATGAGGCTGGTTTTTCGTTTAACTGTTTCGGTGTGAACAGGAAGCTTTTCAAGACGCACATTAACACTTATAACATAAGAGGTTTGTTACCAGGTGGCTAGTATATTAGATAAGACATGGTGTTTGTGTCGTTACTGTGACATGTGCCCCTCCCCCCTCACCCCCCTGGAAGTTGAAGATACTCATAAAAATGCTCCTCGTCGTTAAAGGGGCATGAGCTGCCAAAATGTTGATATTTTGACGTTCATACAGAATGTTTAAATTGTCGGCTATTTTTCCTAAGACGTATAATTCAAAGACTTTTTAGTGCGCCTAGTCTCGGGAATGTACGTTAAAGTATTGTTTTGAGCTAACTTTTGCTTAGAATGAATGAATGGTCGTCCCGGTTATTTAAATTTTGTTTACTTTTCGAACACATTTTCGGTTCGTACAGGCCACATACTGTATGGATTTTCCTCATTCCAACGCCAATCATTTAGTTTTTCGATCGCCTGTAAAGCCTCTTACTGTCGGGACGATCAGAAATTATGACAAAAGTGTGAATTTCGGCAGCTCATGCCCCTTTAAGCTAGGTTGCTGCAGTTAGTGTTTCGTAGATAAAAATGTATATCAAAAGGTAATTCAATCCAATTGATGTCTGAGGGAACTTCAGGTATACCCAAATGGCAGTGATATTAAATCCACACTTGCGGAAAATTGTTCACCTCAAATGAAACAAGAACAGATTTATGTATTTTCGCAGTATATGAGCTGTAAAAATCCCTTTTCTGAGAAATACGGACGAAAGATTTGTTTTGATGAGCCCAAAAAAACTGTCATTAAATTTGAGATCCTATCCTAAAAGAAAAAATATCTAAAGTGATTATCTCCCAACATATTGGATAAAGGCTTATACCGTTTCATTTAAAGCATCGTTTATTAATTTTAAACATAATTAGGGTATGCACTATGTCTACTGTTTGACATCAGTGGTTTTACTAATGATATGCTAACGTTAACGATATCTTTATAAATATCGGACAGCTTACTGCAGCAAGCATGCCTTCACAGATAGTTGAATGTAAATAAATTTGACTCCGTAACAACATCGTGTTTGTGTTAATAGTGTGGTTTAACATGATAGTTATGTACGAAAGCACGTCATATTCACGTCATAATAATCATTATCAGTGATATCCAGTGCTGCTTTTAGTAAACCAATGTACTGGAGCAGTACAGAGACACACAAAATAACTGAGTGAGAGTAGAATCAACACACTGAAAGCAGAACAAACCAATGGAAAACAAATACATAACTGTCAACAAGTTCCGTGCCTATATGCCCAGAGGTCACTCTCTCACAAGACGACAAATAATGTGATTGCATTTATAAAGACACGAATCTGATTGGATGAACTATTTTCAACATGGCTACAGTTATAAGTATCAACGGAGATTTCTACATCGGAGGTGCACCACAAAATAACAACAAACAAACGATTAAAATGGGAAAACAAGGCATATAAAATATTGATTCGAGGTACAAATAGCGACATTCTAAGACTTTTGATATGGTTGAAATCTGAAATATAAATTCCCTCAATGGATAACTGGTGATTTTCGACCCCATGGATCTTCCTTCGTCATATACGAACTATTCACCTTAGCTGTAATTGTTTACAGTTTACATTCAAATCGTTGCTAAAATTCATAATGTAAAAGTTTCTAAGCAAACCTGCAAAGACAGGTTCATAACATACAGCGACAATTGTTAGCTTACATACATTTGACTACACACCTTCTTACACATAGTCCATACATATCGCACATAACCCATTAACTTTGGCATAACTCCACGCATAACACATAACATCGGTTTATATAAAAGTGTTAACCCCTATAAGCAAAAGATGTGTCTATAGAACCTCTCGTCGTCTTTTCCTAACCAGTGGGCTGTAAGACTTTTAACACATGTCTAGTTTTAAATGAGCTACTATTTGGCTGTGGGAACGGGAACGAACTACCAATAACATTGCAATAAACGGAATGAATGAAGTTTAGTGATGAACCAAGAATGAACACAGAAAGCATAATGCCAGCTCGTGTGAAATAGGGTTGCAACTCAAGGTCAAGTTTTACTATCGTATTTGGGTTAACTTGCAGTCGAACATTACAATTCAGAACGGAATCTTAGGGTTTTAAATATTAAAAATATGAAGCGGGCATGATTTTCTCGTTGTAAATTCCTAAGGACAAAATAAAATAATAGTTATCTTTGAATAAATATGTTAAGCCCATGCTTTTTATACTACAACAAATAATTTACTCTCTTGTCGTACCAGTATTTATTATTTTGTGTTTCTGTCAAATGTTGATGTTTTGTGTAATGTTGGATCAAACCCTTTTTCGCAACTATAAAAGTGAAATAATTTGGAGTGTAGCGTTTAACTCCAATCAATCAAGGAATCAATATGTTTTCTGAAATACTTAAACAACGTGCTAGAAAAACAAGACGAGGTGTTCCTTTGGCTGTTGCTAAAATACAACTTCCAAAATTCGTGGCGATCGTGTAAAAAACAACCCTCGGAATCTACGTTTTATACAATAAGTAACCTGTTTTTATTGGTGATTTTCCACTTGATGTAGGAATGGTCCAATAGGCTATCATCCTTCAAGGTGCCAGTGCAAACAAGATGTTCGCGCGTTGGACTTGGATTATCATCCATTACATTTACTTGAAAACCCTAACAGCCATAAACATACAAGTAAGGGCAAAGCCTACGTTACAGCAACGTTTCCCAATAACATCAAAGCGACCAGAACTTTCAAAACAAGAACTAACATATTCAATAAATCATTTAGAAACACAGAGACAGCTGAACAGAACGCCATTAAGTGTTAAACACATTGAGTGTTTTATAAACGAAAATCCTACAATTTAGCATTTGAAGGCTCACCGCGGCCTTCCTAATTAAAAATGTAAATCAACATGCGGTGTGTTTTGGTTGAAAAGAACTGGACCATTTGATCTGAATTCGCCAATTTATAGATGGGATAGGCCTTCCCACGGCTAATTTATGACTTGCAAACACTGCATGAAAATCAAACGATGTTAATGATATAATTTCACTGCCCCCTTATAACTATGATGTGACTATATTTGCTTTACATTTTTTGTTCAGTCGAGGTGATCAATGATTTGTAATTGCTTCGATCCTCTAAATATATTCATCTGTAATTGCCTGCTTTATTTTAGCATAGCGATAGGGGTTACTCATACATGTTTTTTTATTATTGTATAGCTGACAATCTTCCACCAAGCCTACATCTGTTGATTCTGAAAGCGCAGCAGATTAAGTCTAAATTTACAATATATATTATGTTTGTTGACATTTTTTCTGCAGACCTCATAATAGTTACTTCATAGAAACTCGCATTAAAGCTGTGTCGAGACTAAGTGGCTGTATTATGCATTCGCAATGTATTCACCGATCGTGAAAAAATCGATCGAACGCCTAATCTTCCAGAAAAAAAAAATGTCCCGACCAACAGATTTTCTGAACGAGAGAGTTTGTAAGTGGTGTAACATGAGGTTTGCGTATTTGCTGAAAGAAATAATAGACATAGATTACAATAGATTTCTATTTTCGAATATCATGAAGATATACGTTTGGGATTTCCTCTCAGGTTGTCAGTATTACTGGCTCATTGTACGAAGAAGAGAACTGATAAATGCTGACGATTACTGCATTTTATTAGCCACGCGTACATCGAAATTTGGTCGAGAAGAGTATCGCTTTCATGTGACCAATTAGTAGTTGACGAATCTCTTCCCTATCTGTTGTTCACCAATATGTTACGAAGTAATTGCTTCGCACGCGATAGAAACCTTTGCATATAAAAATGTCACGTATTATGTTCGTGCTGAGATAATATTCTATCCACAGCACCATCATCCAACTGTTATTTTCCTCTGATTTTCCGTTGACGATGGACGTAAATTCTGTTGATTACGTGAAAGAGTCATTAACCATTGAAAATGACTTGGTTACCAAGGCTACATGTTGATATTTCCCGCAAAATTGAGCTTTGATCAAACAAGACAGAGATAATTTTTCATGGCAATAAAAGAACTTTAGTGAGTTTCTCAATAACTAACCTCTAACAGATTCGACAATTGAGCGTGGTGACAGTGAACGAGACTTTGAAATAAGGTCATCAATTAGTATCATCAATGCTAAGCGAAGACGGCTAATTTAAGTACTATAGATATCCTATGTATTGTATCAGTAAATCGTTTTCATCAAATATATGACAGTATTTTCTTCTGATCTTTGCTGATAAAAATGTAAACGTATTATCTTCTAATAGAAAATGTAAACAAATACAGCTTAATCAATAATATTCTTGGATTATTTCACTTTTGGCATTTGACTATGTACTAAGTAATAGTTTATATAGGTTGATTGATAGATGTACTGTGGTAAACTTTCCCTTATGCAGTCAATATTTGTTTTGAAGTCCACTGGCTTTCAACCTGACGTAACTGCTATAGTAAAACATTTAACCGACCAGTTAAACTGGGTGGGGTGTCGTAGAAACAAAGAGAGTAGATTGACAAGAGCGGTCACTTCGTCCGCGCCATGTTGAATTTGAAAAATTTCAATTTAATTCAATTTTATTGTTCTTGGCACTTGGACAAAGCAGAGTACAAACAACAAAAAGTGTAACAATCATAGGTTGGAAATATTTACCATGGTAATTAAAGTACCCCCTGACACGGACACGATTCGATTATTAGGAACCTCCTTTCTGTAGGGGGCGCTTTACAGTCGAATCGTGTACAGTCGGAACACCCTTCCGCTAGGGGGCCAAACGAACATGCCGGTAATGCTGATTGGACGAAGTGACCACTCTTGTCAATCTACTTTCTTTGGTAGAAATACGTCACTCGTATATCTTCAGCCATGACTTACTTCCGCTCTTCACCAGCGACAGATCTCCATTTTTACAAACGTCACGGGTCGTTTGCTCGGCACCGCCAGAGGGAGCTGTGAGAAGCATGCGCCTAAAATGTAATGACAGGCAACAGAATACTAGTATGCAATTTTGTACCGTGAATTTGATGCTGTGCCATAAATGCCAAAGAATGAATCAACATAATTGAATGCAATGCTGCTTATATAAATGATCTGATTTAATTAAATCAAGACACGATTAAGTTCTTACAAACAACAATACAACTTATCTTTTCAGTTTGTAGATTATAAAATATACACATTGCACGGTGCCGGATACTTGTGTTTGCAAAAACAATGCACATACGCCCTTTTTAACCTTTTACTTGTGTTAGTAAATGTAAAATGCATTGGAAGCCCTGTGTCTAATCCGTACACGAGCAAGGATCGAACACATAAGCCAACTACATAAAAATACCCTCGGAACTTCTGATTAATTACCGATTCCCACTGTTCTTTAACCCTAGTACTGCCTTCATTGTATAGCCTAGCCAGCTGAGTGCTGCCTGTATGTAGGTCACCTGCAGTCAGCCTCTGTGCCTGGCTGTCAGTCAGCAGTGTTCAGTTGAACAGTAGTAAAAAGCACAAGCTAGTTATATTGAAAAAAAAGACTGAAACTTTGATTCATCAATTTTTTTTTTATTTCAGGAACAAACCTTAATTATTTGTCCAATTGACCCCATCAAAAATCCAAGTTTTTTTGAAATAATATATGTCAAAGTTCCATTGCAAATGCAATAATATGAATCAATGTACATCATGAATAGAATAAAGTTTCTGATGAAATGATCTAGTCTTCAGATTGATTCTTTGCCTTCCATCTTTTAAAGGCAAGTTTGAAATCTTGATTGTCATGGTAAAGTCTAAAACAAGGATCTACACACAGACCAACATTGCAATCTTTGCACTGGTATCGCGACCGATGCGTCACACGAGAATCACCAGCTACCTTTCTTTTTCCTGTCGACTCTGAGCACACGACACACATTCGAACTGCAGTTTGGGTTTTGGCTCCCTGTTTAGCATCAACTTTAGATAAGAAATGTCGTCCCGTCAATCTTTCAGAATCTCGGACAACATTGACTGCTCTAGGTTTGCTAAATAGAACGTTGGTCTCAGAAATCAGTGACTTAGCCAATTCGCGACGAAAGGTACGTTGGAGTACATACGATTTCCCTCTACGTTTACAATCTTCTTTATATAATAGATAGGCATTTAGAGTGGCAAGCATAATAAGGTGTAAAAAAACTTTTTTCCACCACTTTAGAGTTCTGCGTTTGAAGGCTTGGTACGTTATCATTTGGTCACATCTGTCTACGGCACCCATATATTTGTTATATTCCAAGACACAATGAGGACGCAGTATTTTTTCCCCAGTAACACGATCAGTTTTAGCAGACTCTACAAATCTACCGTCATGAATGGAAGAACACAGCAGTACATCTCTCTTATCTTTCCATTTTAGAAGTTGAAGCGAACCATTAGTAACGGCCAAATGCTCTCCCTTTTTTAGTTTTGCCACTTTGATAGTATCAGGAACACCTTTTCGATTAGACCTAAGTGTTCCACAAGCCCCCGTTGATTTTCTCAGTAACTCATGAAAAAGGATTGGAGAGGTGTAATAGTTATCTACAAAAAGTTTATGTCCATGCATCAGGTATGGTTCCAATAACCGCATAACCAAGTCATACGTTTTGCCATGTTGGGACGGAATTACACCTGTGTCACCACAATAAATTTCAAACCGGCAACAATATCCATTTGAAGAGTCACAGACCATAAAAATCTTGACACCGAACTTATCAGGTTTGTCAGGCATGTAAACCCGAAAAGCAAGATTTCCTCTCCATGCTATAATTCCTTCATCTAGAGCCAAATTTTCCCCCGGGTAATAAGAATTCTGACACTTAGCAAGAATAAGGTCATAAACAGGCCTAACTTTGAAAAGAGGATCAAAGTCTGGGTCACCTCTAGCTTTAGTTTGAGAATTGTCATTTAAATGAAGTAATGATAAAATAAGTAAAAACCTGTTCCTTGTCATAACTTTCCGGAAAAAGGGAGTTTCCAAAATTTCATCGGTGGACCAATAATCCTGAAGATCTTGTTGTTGCACAAGTCCCATAACAAGAATAACCTGTTTCGGTGAACTGGCGAAATCTTGACTGCGGTTTCAAAGCCTGTCCTTGTTCCGATAAAAAAAAATCTGCAGCATATCTGTTGGTTTCTCTAGCAATTATTTCAAACAATTCGTCGCATAAAAAAAGCTTCCCGAAATCAGAAATTCCGGGGTCAGGTCCGACTTCATCTGTCACTTTTTTCGCTTCCGTAAACTTCGGAACTTTCGGCTGCAAATTTCCTTCGCTCCAACTCACCGATAAATCACCCAATTCAGTACTCAAATCTGGTTCAGAATCATCTAAATCTAAGTCCTCGATATCAAACCCAAGGAATTCATCATCTGAATCTTCAGTAAGAAATATTTCTTTGAAAATGTCACGGTTTTCATCGCTCACGTAATCTAAAATTTCCGCCATAATTCTCAGAAGTGGTGTCGACCTAGTTTAACCTTGGGAAACCCCTTTGCCATTTATGGAACGTGTATAAATATTGACCAATCAAAGTCAAGATTTAAGAGGAAGTCCTTAATGACATCATTAAATGACCGGGGAAAATGAATTCTTTAGTTTTCATTGGTTAAATCTGGGATGAATATGAAAGGGATATGAAACGCCTTTGTTTTTGCAGTCAGTCGACTGGCAAATGTTTGACTCTCTATTGTTCTTCTCAGACTCCCCGTGACGGCATTCTGATCCGCTTAGAGAATAGCCGAAAGCCGTGTTGTGTATTCCGATTCATTCCGAACCATACCGGTGTCGTTGATATATGGGCTGCGCATGCCTATTTATAAGCTAGCAACACTGTCAGAATATTCAAAATGGCGATTGTTTTCTGTTGCTAGCTTACAAACGGGCATGCGCAGCCCATATATCAACGACATCGGTATGGTTCGGAATGAATCGGACTACACAACACGGCTTTCGGCTATTCTCGGAGCGGATCGGAATGCCGTCACGGGGCGTCGGACGAGAACAATAGAGAGTCAAACAACTGCCAGTCGACTGACTGCAAAAACAAAGGCGTTTCATATCCCTTTCATATTCATCCCAGGTTAAATACGCATCTAAAATCATCGGTTTCAAAGTCAATATATTTACGACCGGCAGCGAGCGTAGTGGCCGACTCGCGTCAATATATTGCTGACCGGCAGGCTACGTACACTCCAGCGTGCAGCAATATATTGATGACCGGCAGTACTAGGGTTAACAAGCCATGATTTACGACTTCCGAAAAGCTTTCGCATTATTAATGAGTGCGGTTCGGTAAAAAAAAAACCCTTCTTCGGTCGATATTGAGTTAGCATTGAGTTTAACCGAACTGTCTGTCTGCATGCTAAAAGTCTGCCATTGAAATCGTGCCGTGCAAGATCGGCAATATATACTTACATTCCAAGGCAGGAATGGCCAAAACTTAGTCTGAAGAAATCACTCAACCCATTTAGATGCAGAGAGGTCTGAGAAGGACTGGATGACGAGAATTGAACGGCTCAATTAACTCCAACAGCTGTTGACTGAGAATCAACAGTCAACAATACGTTAACGACATGAGTTGTATTGCACGCGATGTGGAATTGATATAGTGGATTTTATCATCGGTATGCTGGATAATGGTCCCTCCAATAATTGTACATGACATACATGGACGGTATACCTGGACACCCTAATCCACAGATACGATCGATTAATGATCTATCGGAGGTACATCGAATTTTATCCCCTTGGTTACCTTATGATCATTTTGAAAAATATATCCTTATATATAACATCCGAGTAACATATCATACTTATAAAGTGGGTAGGGTGTTTTATTAATGCAATTCTCTAGATGTTTTATGCTAATGAAATAAGACACACACTAGCTAGAAATAACAGACGCGTTTCTGTTACAGCAGAATGTTCCGTATGATAAAGTACCGTCTTTTCGAAGCATGCTTTGGTAACGACATAAATTTCAAACTGTTGTCCACGCTTTTTGTTTTTCTTTGTGTAAAGAATTATATATTTCTGATTATTCAGTGTTTCTATCAGATTCTTGTGTACCAAAAAGAGCAGAAGTTTTGCAATATTTTCCACGGTTGTTTTGGAAGGAAATTGTTCTTCTTGGCAGTTTGCTAACTTAAATCGATGGATGACCTGTGAGTGGATGAGAGAAGATCATTCTTATCAACTGAGCGGCCGTTGCCGATGTCCCTTTTTGAAGAAATGGGGTTTCCAAGAATATTACCTATAACAACACACGATTTTAAATTATGCACAAATATGTTGTAAATGTTAGGTGGTATTTATTTCTGACCATATATGTTTCTTAATGCCATTGAAAGATTTTTTTCTTGACATCATGCGATCTACGCTGGTTTTACGGTTTTCAGAGTCACTGCCCTGTTCCGACTGGACAGGAAGAGATAAACATTAGGGGCTTGTTTCTGATGGCATATATGTACAGTGTTTCAGGGCATTGTTACTTTCCAGAAAGCTGTGCCTGTTGTTTTTTCTTGATTCCACATGATTTGGGTTTCTAAATGCATTTCCTCCTACATATTGCATTGAATATTGTTGAAACTTTGTGAGGATGGTTGTTATCAAGTGAGGATGTGGATATCCTGTATGGAAATGAACTTTTGTCTGTTCCTAGTATGTTTCCACTTCCACAATCTTATGTGGGGCCGGGGGGATAGCTGCCTGTTTTCTAAAGAGAAACAACCTATAAATAAATCGGACCAAACGATTTCAAGATTACCATTACAAAAGAGTCGATGTAGTTACTTGCCAACGTTTGGCTGCTTTCTCTATGTCAACATTTTAAGCAAAGAAATATCACCATTGTTAGCCTTTTTTATGGCAATTGAGTCAAGATTTGGTTATGTAAATAAGTAGCTTTGACAAATATTCATCGACCAGTCAAAACAATAACCCATACACGTATCGCATTCTACAACAAAGGGTTTTTGTTGACATAACGGCTGTAAAGATGTTAAGGAATATGTGCCTTTGGTTAGTGTGGATGTAATTCATAACTCACCTTGTAGTGCCTTGGTGAGTTAAATCCAGGCAGAGAATCGAGTGTTTACAAAAGATACTCAATATACCATTAGTTTAGTACCCGTGTCACATTGACCATCGCATGCTCTTCAGATCCGTCATGGACAACGGGAGATAGCCATTAATGGTTTCTCTTGCAAAACGACCTGTGACTTCTTGTTTATCCTTTTAAAGCTGGCAACCGGGTCAGTTTACATGCATTTAGCTTAGAGACTGTTACTTTGCCGACGGAGCTACCGTGTCCATCTGTATAATTCGCAGTGTTTTGTGAGTCGCCCGTTAAACATGCCGCAAGCATCTACTCCTTGTTCCGTAACAATGGTAACCTTTCTTAATAATTCCTCTCACGCGCCAAAGCTATCAATATACTTCCTTTTGGTGTCAATTGCTTAACATTATTTCTGATAACATTGCAAAGGCAAAGCTACCATCGAAAAACTATTTTAATGTAGATTGGTTTCTATATCCAAGGTCATATTGTTGTCGATCCATTCTGTGAGCATTTATATGTAAGGGAAAACGTTGTAGCCATTATGTAACATACAGATGGTATATTGATTAGGTTTTTTCCCCGCTTATTATTAATGAACTGTAATATGTTCATATCGGGTTGATAGTCTAACGTTTCAACGACTTTACCAGGGGATACCCCTTGACATTGGCAAGGTCCTTGATTCTTGAAGAAGAAAAAAAGGTTGAATCAAACCCTTAATTTTAAAGAAGACAAGTCGTCGAATATATAAGCATCCGCTATACAGCCACACAAATTATAGTCGAAAATAGGTGTTTTTGTATATGGACACATTACATCACGAGTACTTTGTACATATATAAATAAATCCTAACATTGTTATTATATTAACATGGTTATTTTAGACAAGAAGATTTTCCCTGTGTCCGTGTGTTTTAGTGATCATAAATATATCAACATACAAATGCACATATATGCATGTTCAGATGGAGTTTGTCGCCAAGACAATATCGGGCTCATAATTATCTTGTATGTATGCCTCCATGATCAGTCATCTATACTCCAGAGAAGGATTGTCTATATGGTTTGTTTGGCACTTGGACGATTTAAAGCCCTGGCATCTCAACTTGACTATTTACAACATCTGAACATAATAAAATAATTGGAGAACAGACAACGTGAAGCACTTCGTCGTGGTTGGCAGTGACTTAAGTCCTTTGGTATGCAAAAGAACTATATACTGCACTTTGAAAACTTAAAGCAACCAAATCCGTTTAAATAATCATAGATAAATGACGTTTACAGATAACTAAATTAAAACAATGTAATTTAAACTATCTTTGATATTACAAATTCTACGACCTTCACCTTCGCATATAATCATGAATAATCTTGAGAGCATAGATTGAAATATATACATCTGAGCTATGATTTCGTCTTCATGCGACTTTGGTTCATTCGTTTTAATACTACCACTCTAACACGGACATGTCAGCCATGTTTGTCAGTTCACTGCAAACATCCTTACGTAACGCAAAGTCTGATTGATTATTTATGACCGTGGTAAAGCTACTAAACCTTCCCTTTAATAGCTAATTAGAAACGACGTCTTTTTAGCCAGTGTATTTACGGATAAAAGCAAGCGTTGGCTGAGTGTTTATCATTGTTGTCCTACGATGTGAAGCTTGGGTTTCTGTATCTTTCATCCTATCAACCCAACAACAGCTCAACCCTCTTTCCTGCATACAATGAGCCCCAAAGCAGCTACATGTATATAAGAGAAATTATCTTGAGTGCGGCGTAAAACATCAATCAATAAGTATATCCCAATGAGACGCATTACTGTGAATGACTACGACAGAAGTAACGTTAATAGGTTTATCCATCAATGGAAATCACTTAAATTCATTATTTTTTAGAATCTAAGAGATTCCTCTTGCTGAGGACAATCATGATCGATGAAATCAGATCAAATACCACAATACGTCTACTACGAGTCTAATGTCGTATCTCAAAAAAAATAAATACCTTTATTTTCACTGTTATTTGCAAATATATTCTCCAGTTAACTTGATTCTAAGATCTATATAAGGGACCAATGTATGGCATGGTTTGGACGGCCATGAACTGATAAACTCTTGTATCACGCAAATCAATATATGCTTATATTTTCACTCTTATGCTCGAGTATCTGTTAAAATACTTATGTGTTTCGTTTACTGCTTTGTTGTTGAATTTATGTAATCCTACGAGAACCAACACCCCTTCCATGTACATTTATTATATATTCTAATAAATGTATTATATTGAATCAAATTATTGCACAAGATAAGCTTTAAGCTTAATCTGCATAGAGCGCTGGACGCTCAATCCAAACAGTCTTCCACCAATGGGTCGCGGGTTCGGATCCCACTCAGTCCAAAAATTGGAAAATTTTCTGACTGGGTTTTCACTCGAACGACCTATGTGGGATGGATGCCAGTTACCAGCGGAAGGTCGTGGGTTTCCTCCGGGCACAGAGCCCGGTTTCCTCCCACAATAAAAATGGCAACGCCGCCATATAAGTGAAATAATCTTAAGCGCGGCGTAAAACACCAACCAATCAATCAATCAATCAATCAATTTAGCTTAACCTGCAAAAATAAACATTATATGTAAAAAAATTACTTGAAAGATCACACAATATATCAATATAATTATACTTATCAATTCCCATTCGAACAGATTTTATACCAAATTCATGTCACGCGCTGTGGTCCATTCCCTCTCTGTAAGCCTCATTTCTTATGCAAGTTTCACAGAAAGCTTTTTAAGGCGCTATTCCTTTTGTTGTTTCTCTTTTCAAATTCAAAACCTAGGTTGTTATTCCTTGCTCTCTGAAAACAAACACGCATCACCTTGTTTTCCTATCACCTTGAGATACCTCAAAGATAAATTTAATGATTGCAGCCAAGGACTAAGCAGAAATAAGCACGACATATTTTAATCAACAAAATCGATTGATTATCATTTACTGTTTTTAGATTAAGTAAAAGATCATAACTAACTTTTATGATTGTCATTAAATTGAATTGCTTCTCAGCATGCTGTCTCAAAAGACGATTCTTTATACGTAACCCACTCGCTATTAAAGAGAAACACAATTATTTAATCTACGTTGTGTGTTAAGGCTCCACTAGAGGGTGGGTCTGATATTGGTTCTTTGGAAATATAACTTGTTGAAGGAAGTGATTAATTAATAAAAATGTCCAATGTATTGAACACACGATCTTTATTATTTTTATAATATATAGGATAGTTCCTCAGCCCTACACAGGCCTTGTATCTGTGCGGTGCGGGTTTAAATCGCACTCAGACGAAAAAGAATTTTTCACTCGATCGTCCAATGTCCGGGATTTCATCTTCCCCCACGAAACCTGCCACCGCCTCCATATAAGCGTATTATATTGAGTGCGGTGTAAGACATCAATCAATCAAAATTACTTAGGAAAAGTGTTTCGTCAGACCTCGGTTAGTCTTAACACATACATCATCATTCTGATCTCAAGTCATGTCTTCTTGTTAAATAAAGAATCGACAAAGCATCTAAAATATCCGGAAGCCTGGCTTCTTCCGTACAGGGCAGTGATAAGAAAATATCCGGTTTCAGAGCTAATACATGCCAATAAAACTAGCTTTCAATAATATCCTCTTAAATATAGTTGGCTCAAAAGTTCGTTCGGCGAGTGTGCAACATGTTTTGGTGTATTGTCTGTACGGCATTACAATTATATGTTTTAGACTAGAATCACCATAACTTTGATTTGTAATTTATTCGTCTGAGTTTCCTAAACTTGTTTTTTTTTCTCGTAAATATCAAGACAATTTGAAATAACCTTATTTTATTTATGAAGCAGCCTAAGGAGAATAATCAACTAGCAGAAGCAGACAAAAGTACAAAATGAGTCAATCGAGAAAATGTATCGCTGTTTGTTTTTAAACTGAAAGTAAGCGGACAACTATGATTTGTAAGCGTTGATCTATTTATGGAGGTCAGCATGGTTTTTGAAGGTTTAACTCAACCGGGATACAGGAGTTTATTGCTGTGTGTTTGATATTTCTAAACAAGCTCTTCGCTTTTACTGTTGCGGAAAAAATAGCCAACCCTTTTGCAATTCTGTTTTAACAGAAAGATATCAAAATTTTGGCAGCTTGCTATCCTATCTCAATGGCTGTGGTTATGACAAGGATAACTAAGATATACTACGGAGCCCTGTTATTGCTATGGGTGGAAATTTAACATTTCCAGTGATTTTATCTTTAACATAATGTTGCACAAGGGGAAACTTGGCTTTCAGAAGAGAGAAAATCAAGCGTGAATCATAAGAATCCTAGCTTTAACTTAAACGATTCGCAGAGAAAGTCGAAAAACGCATCTATACATGTAAACTGGCAAATCACAAGGAAAACATTTCCACCGCTTGAAGACGTTTTTAACCGCGGAGGAAATATTTCCACCACGAAAAAACTTTTCTCAGCGGTGAAAACCTTTTCTCCGCAGTGAGAACCTTTTCTCCGAATTGAAAATGTTTCCCTTGTGATTTGACAGTTTACATACGTTTTTCGAATTTCTGTACAAATCGTTTTACTTAAAGGTATGACTCGTATGATATACGCTTGCTTTTCCTTGACATACAGAATCTCTCGTCTCAAACCAAGTTTCTACTTGTGCAAAATGATGTTAAAGACGGAAAAACACAGGAAAAAATTCCACCCATGGCACTCCTAGGCTTCAGTAGGTTTTCGACTTTCTCTGCAAATCGTGTTACTTGAAGGTTAAGCAAAATACTGCTAAAGACGGAAAAAACACTGGGAAAATAAAAATTCAACCCATGGCACTAATAGGCCTCCGTACGTCCCCCACAATACCTGGCAACGCCGCCATATAAGAGAAATAATTTTGAGTGCACTTCGGCAGAAAACACCAGTAAATCCATCAAACATCCGGCCCATGTCTAAAGCAATACGCTGAGAAAATCTATTATTTTGTATTCCTTAGCCATCCGTTCAAATGTGTTATTCACCATAAAAATGAAATAATCTTGATTACAGAGTGAAATATCAATCAATAAATCAATCAAATGTGTTAATTCTGGTTTTCATAAACTAATAGCAGTGCGGGTTCGAATCCTAGTCAGACCAAATAAAAACGGGGAAAAATCTAAGTTTGTTTTTTAAATCTATCGCTGTATGTGGGAGGGTTGACAGGTTCACGTCGAAGGTTGGGAGTTTCCTCAGAGTAGCCTACTAAGACTGGTCTCTTCCCCACTAAACCAGTCCACTCCGCCATATAAGTGAAATAGTCTTGAGCGCGGCGTAACACATCAATCAATCAATCAATCAATCAATCAATCATAAATTGATATCCATTTACAAGCTGTAGGTAACAAATTTTAAAGCTGTTATAAAAAGTATCAACATGGGATAAGATGAAAGCGTTATTGGTTGAAGAGAAGTTCATATTTCCAGATGGATTGTAGCCTAATCGTATTAAATATAACAAAATTAAATATGACCAAAAGACAGAAGTGTCTGTATCATCAATTCTGATAACCACCTGGTCTCCAAACACAAGTGTGGTGTTCTGTTGGATGAAAGTTTTATGATGGTCCAATATGAACTCTACGTAAAAATACTTAAATGAAATCTATCTATTTCTCATATAAAAATACAGCAATAATTATATCCGTACCTTGATTCTGAAAGTAGTGTTTTTAGAGTTAACTGGATATCTCTGTAAAGTGATGAAAAATTACCAAAATATAGAGTATAACACCATTGAAATTGTTAAGCCTGAAGCGATTAACATCATAAGATTGATTTGACAGGAAACTTGAGAGGGTGAAAATTCGTCTATTTTCAACCTGAATCTATTCAAATACAGTAAAATAAGACACACTTGGTTGTATGTCCTCTTCCTGGAATCACAGTTATGCAGTGTATGCTACAAAGTGTACATGATGAAAGGGAGGTCAATGTGACTCATGGAACTAGGAAACCTATTACACACAAGTTACCTCCCTTAGAACACGCTCTTCTTTACATTGTTACAGCGATAACAATTAATGTAAATTGAAATTAAGAAGTTGCTGTGCGCAATTAAGAGTGAATGACAACGTAGGGTGTGGACATGTTTTAAAAAGCATGCATTTGGTTTCTTTGACTTTACACCTATCATTCCCTGTACTGAAAAAGTTGAAAGTTTAAGTTAGTTTCGTATATTTTCTGAGGATTGGAAATTATGAATAATAGCGATTTTGCCAATTCCTACCAAACTTTTGAATTTCTAATTGTATTTTGAATACTCAGGCAAATGGTTTCACTTTAAATAGGGGTAGGGGGAGGTGGGGGTGGGGGGGGGGGGTGACTGACTCGCTGTCTCAAGTACGAGAACGACAACAATATAAGACCTCGGTGCGGCATGAATAATACTAGGTTTATATAGCAACATTTGTAGGACTGATGAATCTATATAAGCTTAAGATTTAATAACAAGGCTAAAATGCAATTCATGCCACTTTGGCTGGGTTTGTTTAATTCTATAATACGGGTTCGATTCATAGATTGGGAATTGGCAAATGTTGGTAGAATAATTCATAAATATTTCCCGTTTTATAGACAATTTAATGAACATACTAGTAACTAAGTATGAAGATCTCTAAAAGTGGCATAAATTCATACGTTTTATTGGCGTAACGTTTTGCACTTTGATACCCACTATCTCGAACCGTCTTTTATTAACATATGGGACCATGTTGAGTAAAGAAGTTTAACTCTTTGCAGTATTTGTTAATAGTTACCTCCCTTATATTATTCGATAGAATATTGTTGAAACAGTTCAAAGAGAGTCGGGGACCGAGGTGGTTTAGTCCGTTAGAGTGATTGTCCCTAAGTCCAACTCAGACCTTCCATCGATGCAACGCAGGTTCGGATCCCACTCAGACCAAATAAAACTCAAACAATTGCTGAGTGGATTTTTCACTGATCGCACAAGTGCCGTAATTGTTTGAGTTGTGTGGGCCATCTAACAACACAGTATAATTTTACGAACTTTATCTAAGAAATAGACAAACCACAGACAAAAACGCATGAATGAGGGTAATCCAACACTTAGAGGGGCACGAGCTGCCAAAATGTTGATATTTTTACGTTAAAACAGAATGTTGAAATTATTGTCTATTTTTCTCAACATGTACAATTCGGAAGCTTTTTAGTGCTTAACACAAGCTAAATGTTAGGTGTAGAAAATAATGAATATCAGAGACAACTAGCAATTGACTTGAAAAATCTATCGACAAGATAATTTTTATTGTACTTGAATTGTTTTTTTTTTACATCTTTTTCGCATTTTATTTTCGCCTTTTTTCGGTTTTATTGTCCGTATTTTAAAAGATCTGATTAGTCATCATTGCCTCAATAGTTCTCTAGAGTATAAAAAGCAAAACCAATACCATTAAAAAAGATGCATTTTACATCGATCAAAGATTTCATAAAAATAGAAAAAATGAGAAATTAAGTCTTTGATCAAAGATACTCTATTTTTTTTACGCAACACAAACTAAACTTTCTGAAGCCTAGAAGCAGTCTAAAAATTTCCTTTAATCTCGCGGGTTTGAGGTTTATGCTGGAATACGTGTTGTCCTTAAGCTGAAATTTACGACAAGGGCTTTAGAAAACATCAAACGCTTGGCGGGAAAATTGGATCAATGGCACGTGAAATGTGATAATAAATTCCATTACGTGATAGCAGATAAAGAGATCTTAACTCTTCAGAGCAAATAAACTGATACTAATGGAAGTTAAAACTTAATAGATCGTGAATTGTTCGTTTCCATTCATTTACAATGGCTGGAAATATCTAAAAAGTTTTAGATTGAATACGAATATTTTTTCGAAGAAGAAAATGATTATTTTCGTAGTAAACGCAAAGTATGAATGTCCTATGAGGTATTAAGGTCTAAATGATATACCCTTTTAACACAATTAGAAATTAATCTCCATGGTTATTTTAGACAAGAAGATTTCCACTGTGCCCCTGTGTTTTAGTGTTCATAAATATAAACACAAGTTGACAGTTTATGTTCCAATCTATAGGCAATGTATTGGAAAATACTGTTTACAACAAAATATTGGAATCATGTTAGAGTTGCTAAATATTTGACTGAAATTACAACCCGGGGATGGGGAGAGGTGAATCAATATTATTGTTATGTTTGGGTTTGAAATACAGATGTTCCTCAGTGCTCTTTTTATTTTAAAGTTATTGGTTTAATCACATCACAGCAGTGACATGACATGGATAAAGGCGTTGGTAAAATCAGTCTTAAAACTATTGATTATATGGGTTGATAAAATATAAAGGTATTAGCGCGAGGTTATTACTTTTTAAATCTTTACTAGATTTTAACCGCAAGTATGTAGTGGGTGGCTCAATTGAGGCTAGAATTAGCATCTTTGATGACGCTGTTAATACCTATAGGTATAATAGCAGTTTACCTCTATTCGTTTAAAAACATTTTTTACGGGTTCATCCTTTTTACTTGACAACACAATATTGCTTTGGATGTACTCGAAAATGGTTTATTCATACATCCATAAGTTTCCTGTAAATATATACATTGGCATTATGGTTGCTATAATGCTGGAACCGGTTGCTATGCAACAGCGACAAGTATTAGTTGCTTGGCAAATGTGTGAAGAACTACAATTAAAACAAATGGAATAAGTTGAACAACAAAATGCTAGCGTCATATGTGTCATTGAATTGAAATTTTGTAATATGATAATAGTTTTGGAAAATACAATAATGAAATATAAACTAATCGGCGCATTTTGATGACGTTCTCCAAATCAAGGTTTGTCTAAAAGTATTTTTTTTAAAATTAAAGTCACTACTTTATTTTCCGGGCGTTGTAGTTAAAACAAAATAACATAATATCCCTGAATATCTAAAGTAACAAATCATTCAGAATCAGTGTTGTTATTATTTCCGATATTAAGTTACAGTTTGCACTCTTAGACTTTTAAGATGATGACATCGAGGAGTCTTTATTGAAACACAGAAATAGACTTGGTAAAAATTTTCCTTTGACATCCAAAAAAAGATCTAATTAATACAGAATACAATATTTTTTAGGTTAAACCCAGAGGCCGTGCTTTGATTTCATATTAACTCACAGGTTTCAAGTTTAAGCCGTAATATTTGCTTCTGGACAAAACCAGAGTAAAGATGTAAAGATCCCAACACCTGCAGGATAAAACAAGATCGATGGCATGAGGAATCTGATAATGTCCCTTCTCGATATCAGGTTATTAACGAAATTCAGTTCTAGTTAGGTCGCATTAACTAAACCACGTCACACACCGGTCATCAACGTTCAACTCAAACATAATTTCCACCTCTCATATAATAAACCAAAATATAAAATTCGGTCTAGGTATAATCGGCTGGTTTGTAATTGTTTATATTTGTTGCTCTTTAGGGTTTATGTCAGCTGGGAGAAGTATTGAAGTATATGTGTTTATTTGGTCGCATTTAATTTTGGATATTTTAGACAAACTTGAAAAAGTCTAGTCTCTGATGGTGTTTGTACCAAGAAACGTCCATACTCATTAATTTCTTTTTGATTTAACTGTTCACTATTCAGTAAAATTCAAAATGCGATGTGAAGCCAGAAAGATGGGTAGGTTTGCATTACACAGTCCTAATCAGTAAGCAAAATCCGATCTGAACACTTTTCTGCTCCGCCGCCCCTCCCCGCCCCCCCCCCCCCCACCCCCCTTATCCGAAATTCTATTTGTGAAATTTTTAATTCTCTGAATCAAAGACGGCTTTGTTATAAAAAATGGCCCCTGGACCGATGGTTGGCTCGATGAATTTGTTTAATATACATAGTGATTTAGAAGTGAAAGCGAAATAATATATCGCAGCAGAATAATTTCCAGCACATGTCCTTGTTTGATCCTATGTGCCTATAAACCCGTTATATTGACAGTACATGCACAACAGTTATTTAACGCGGTGGCTCTAAAGTACACACTATCTTCCACTAATACCATACACATCAATTTCCTATTAACCTTTGTCTCATTCCATAGGGTGTATGGCTTGTATCCACGGTCCACATTCAATTTTGAAAATGTTAGGTTTACTGACAATACTTATTAAGACAAAGAAGTATTGCACACCCCTCTCTCATCGATAATGTGTGTATTGTGGCAGATTGAAGTTAGCAGCGGGTTTTAGTTATTAGTGATTCGAATAACTAATAACTAATTTAGCAGTTGGTTAGTTATTCGAATAACTAACCTGTTCCTGAATTAGTGATTAGTTATTCGAACTCGCTGCTTGATTAGTTATTAGTTATTCCAATCACCAACCCGTAGCCGAATAACTAACACGCTGTTGAATTAGTTATTACTTATTCGAATCACTAATAACTAACCCGCTCCGAAAAACTAACCTTCTGTTGAATTAGTGATTAGTTATTCGAATCACCAAACCGCTGCCCAATAACTAACCCGCTGCTGAAATAGTTATTAGTTATTCGAATAACTAACCCGCTGCTGAATTAGTTATTAGTTATTCGAATAACTAACCCGCTGCTGAATTAGTTATTAGTTATTCGAATAACTAACTCGCTGCTGAATTAGTTATTAGTTATTCGAATAACTAACCCGCTGCTGAATTAGTTATTAGTTATTCGAATAACTAACCCGCTGCTGAATTAGTTATTAGTTATTCGAATAACTAACCCGCTGCTGAATTAGTTATTAGTTATTCGAATCACTAATAACTAACCCGCTGCTAACTTCAGTCTGTTGTGCATTGTACTGTATTGTGGAAAGAGTGTTAATAGAAGGGAATAAATATTCGAACCAATCGTCTGTGCATACTCAGAAAGAAGTTCATTGGCGGAAACATGAATGTACACGAGGAACACCAAGACTCTCTGGCGTGTGAAGAACTTGTGTTGAAATCTCAAAAACTAAATACTACCAGAAATGTATCAAGGGGTTGAAAGTCCCATAAGGAGGCGATAGAAACACAATTACTCAATATCGAGAACTTCCACGAAGCACTTTAATATCCGGACTCATCGTTGGCCATGGACTGATTTGAAAAGCTTTTGTTTGGATGAACTGTGTTACATCTATAGAACTGTTGGGCCAAGTGTTACCACCAATAAATAGTTCATTGATTGATTAACGTCGCACTCAACAGCTAAGGTTATATGGGGACAAAAGTATCAACCGACCAAAAGATCCCCCCACCCCCTCCCCATCACTCACCCACCCATATCTAAATTATGACATTAGGCTCCACAGACCATAACACGTCAGGAAGGCTAATGCATCTGGCATACTTAATGTTCCTCCTTGATGTACCAGCATACGTGGCTAAAGCAGAGCCACGATGCTCCAATCCGAGGGCCCAATAAATAGTGGTCCGGTGGCAAAAGGGCGATTATCGTGGAAGGACAACTGGATCGAGCACGTTCAGGATGTAGTGGGTCCCCATCACAGGTAGTTCGAGTGAAAACTCAATTGGAAAATTTTCACTTGAACGACTTATAATAAAACTGGCAACGCCGCCATATAAGTGAAATAATCTTGAGCGCGGCGTAAAACATCAAACAATCCATCAATCCCCCTATCAAATTGACCTGTGCGGTTACGAAATTCATCTTGCAATCCAATGAGAAACATCCCCATACTCTAACTGGTTTCGTATTTCATAATCAGTGACAATTCTAATTCTATCGTCAACACCATGCAGATGGAATAGTTCTCGTTGGACCTGGGTTTCAAAGTTACATGCATGTCTTTGTCTGCACTAATCCAGAGGTAGTCATTTGTGATTATCTGTGAGTTTACGACGTTTGGTCGGTCTTTGGGACCTAAAAATAAGTTATGTTTTTGTCCTCCCCATTTCTGTGAAGTTCTAGTAAAGATTGTTCCTATCATTGACTGATATAAATTAAAATGCGCTCTCCATAAGCGTGTCAAGACAAGACATAAGAAACTCACTGTGACAAGATTAACATATACTTAATTAAAACATTACATTATTAGGAAACCCTAATTAAAATCTTTTTTGTTAACCAGTAATCTAAAGCGGGATAAACGCTACATACTCTGGAGCATTGCAAATGTAGTTAATGAACGAGTTCAAATAAAAGAAATTCTTGGAACCAGGTAAGTGTTAACCTATTTTATTGTAAATGACAAAGATGTAGTCAATAACTGACCAAAGCAGTGGATCAACAAATTGATGGATATGCATAAGTATTGTCATTTTACTATCACAACTTAAATACACAGCTTCATTTTCAAGGGCCAACACATATAGTATCATTGAACCTGGTAAAATAATTTGAAAGTTAACAGGGGAGAAAGTCTTGAATCGGCTTTTTTACAGAACACAGAGAAGAAATGTCATATTAGGACTCGAGGCAGTCATTACATTTTCTTTGATCTGGCCTTATGATATTTATACTAATTTCTTTCCTTCTCCAAAATGTGCCCCTAAATCATAAAATGATATCCTCACGGAAATTGTAATTAATAATACGGGAAATGTAACGATGATTCCGTTAATTGATACTATAGTAAGACCTATCGACTAGTTTGATATTTCTGAAAACCAAGCATATTACAAATGCTATAGTTCACCATAGTTATTTCTTTAGACAATAAACTCTAAAACTGTTTGCATATTTAGGTCGATTATATGTTTTAAAACTGATATCAGGAATGGTTCTTTAAGTCTGTATTTTCCATAGTAACTGGTCGATTATCGCAAATGGAAGCCTAACTTAGATTTCTGTTTGACAGAAAAATGTGCTTAATTGAACAGTTTATCTTGGAAGCTTCTAAAACCTTTGTAACTGCTGATGGAAACCACTGTGTGCGTCCGAAACCGTTTGGTTATTGATATTCGGGGATTGTTAGAGTTTGTCAACGATTGGCTGATTTTACAACGACTGGATGAGGATAACCAGATTAACAAGCTTTATATTCATGAAACATGAAACTAACAAAAGAGAAGGTTCTCTGAGTGTAATATTAGAGGTTGGAATACGGGTGGTTAAGTATCGATTGAATGCAACCAGAAAATAACGTTATCTTTCACTTGATATCGCTCCATTAGTCCTGGTTGCAATTATAGTGTGTCCAACTGCTGGGCAACTAAAATATAGCATGTGTCTCGGCAAAAGATACTTGAGTGATATACACTTTAAGGAATTAAAGCTCCATGCCGGTGTGCTGGTGTATAGTTATAGCAATGTACAAGTGCTAATCTGTTTGCAAAAGTATTATTTCAGAAATTGTAAGCTTAAGCAATACTGGAAGTGTATTATGTTCACCAAAAAAAAAATAACAAAGACTAAGTTGGATGTGTGAGCAGATGAAATTAAAGTGTCACCAGCTGCCAAAATTCACACTTTTTTCATAATTTAAACTAAATGATTGGCATTGGAATGAGGAAAATCCATACAGTATGTGGCCTGTACGAACCGAAAACATGTTACAATAGTAAACAAAATTTAAATAACCGGGACGACCATTCATTCATTCTAAGCCAAAGATCGTTAAAAACAACACTTTATCGTACATTTTCGAGACTAGAAGCACTAAAAGCTTCTGAATTATACGTCTTGAGAAAAATAGCCAATAATTTCAACATTCTGTTTTAACGTCATAATATTAACATTTTGGCTGCTCATGCCACTTTAAAGACAAATATTCTTATGACATTTCCGGTTTCATTAAGACATTAAGCGGAACATTGTGACCATTGTGGTCGTGTATTCTGCTTAAACGCGTATTTAGCTAGAACAGACAACGAAAGTATGTGTATATCCCTCTAACTTTACCATGAAAACATAATTGGGATGTAAATAACTTGTGAAAGACTGAGTTAATGAATTGTAAGCTAAAGAAAAAGTACGTTCACACCTAGCCGTGAATCCACCTCGGTGGCCTGACCATATTCTGACAAGAATCCTTAGCTGATGGACCAATTTTTACAATTGCACCTGACACCGGAGTTTAATTTTATCCGGTCCGGTGAGAAAATTCGATAACGGGTTTTTCTTCCAACCAATCAGCGTTGACCTAAACATCGATGGAAACAAATATGACGGATGTGGTCGAAGTGAAAGAAAATAAATTGTGTTGAACATGCCAGACAAAGATAGGAACAGTCTGATCGGGTTTTGACTGAAAAAGAGTGAGTGAGTGATTGGGGTTTTACGTCCTGCTCAACAGTATTTCGGTTATATGAAGACGTTGTCTCCTTGTGACAGGGCGGATTTCCACCGCTCTTTTAGGTGCTGTCTCACCGAGACGACTTGCCGAAGACATCCAGCAAGCCCCCTCACCCAGTCACAGTATACTGACACAGGGCCAACCAGTCGCTGCTCTAACTCCTATTGCTGAGCGCCAAGCGACGCAGTAACAGCTACCACTGTTAAAGTCTTTGGTCTGACTCGACCCGGGCTCGAACCCGGATCTCCCAGGCCTGAAGCGGACGCTCTACCAACTGAGCTATCGGGGCTGGTGACTGAAAAAGAAGATTTTTCTTGAACAAGGATTGCCCGTCGAGTGCCCTTAAAGATTATAGGCAAAGGATTACACTTAATGTTATATTAAATCACAATCGTGTTCCTGGTGTGCAAACTTAAAATTCAGCAGTTTGTTTTTCCCTTCCAGCATTAGGAATTTATCGGGAAATGAATATTTAAATGGGCTGTTTTTACCAGAGTTTCAGATCTTTACTTGCTTATATCCCCTAGTTTTTATGAGTGTATGACGTCACAAAGGAACAGCATCTCTTAAACAGAGAATTGAAAGCATTACCATAATCATATATACCGCAATCGTAGAGCAACTTTATATATATATACAGTAGAACTTGCTAAGACCGACACCTCGGGGGACCAAGAGAAATTGTCGGTATAGACACTATGTCGGTATACTAAAAATTAAAAACTGATATACACACAAGAAATGCTTCGGCAATTTTTCAGCAGTTTGGATAAGCTCCACTTTGTCCGACAGTGACATCTCCATCCGTCCGCGTTTCGCTGGTCTAGTTGACATGGTTATTAATTTGAATTCATCAAGACAGAAATGAAATGAAATTTGAAGAGCTGGACTATTTATAGGGACTGTCAAACTTGTTGTCGTTTAAGAGCAAAAGAATCGGCTTCGCGTTGGGTGTAATGTGAGTGGACAGTTGTTTCTTGGCTTTACCGTCGTTTGTTTTATAATTTGTGCGTGCGCGGATTAAGTCCCCTCCCAGAGCTTTTCTGCTTGGCGGTGATACACGGTCAGAATGTTTTGTCAAGCCCGTCAGACGCATGTCGTGTCGGATTATACACGATGGATTAACATTGAAAACATTGGCTTTGGAATTACAACCCAAGTCGATGTTCAGAATAGACAAGTGTCGGTGTTTGTCTATCTATTTAACCTGTAGATACTTCCGGACCGCCTGAACCGGTCGAAGTTGACAAGATGTCGATGTTTAGATGTGTCGGTCTCAGCAAGTTCTACTGTATTAAGTCACTCTATACACCTGTCGTATATCACAATACTTGTGATTACACCCCTTCAGCAATTTCATAGGCCTAAGTAACAATTTCTATACCGTAATGTGAGTGGCGTTTAGTAATACTAATTGTGCGATCAGGTGATAACGCACTCCCATGTAGACCCTACTAGTTCCACAAAGGACCCCGCAATTTGCGCGTTGTGAGTCGGTAAACTAAAAAATTATCCCACCATAAGCCTGTTTCTGTGATATTTTGACAATAACTATGTGATTATATTATAATAAAAACAATATAATTCTGCCTACCATTAAGGCTATACGACGAATATAGAAGCAAGATAATCAGGATATGTAAATGCCTAGATTCTTCTGTTCTAAACACGTTCTTTATCCAGATTTGTCTGAGTAAAATAGTAAAACATTTCTTATTTACGGCGCCTTTAAAATACAAACCTGATTTTGTTTTATTCATTTTTAACTCCTGTCATTTGGGTCAAATCAGTGAAATTATTTGTTAGCTTACTTGTGGGTCTTTATATTTTTATTCATATGTCAAACTTTGATTTCGCTAAACAGAATTTAGACAAATTGCAAGTCGATTTGAGAGTGAGATCGGCGCCTGGTACCGAAGGCTGTTTTTCAAGATGTTTGCGCCCGACATAACTTTGCGCCTATTTACCTATCGGGGGTATGGGGTTTCTTCCGTACAGAAATCCGACTTCCTTCACCTCTAAACCCATCTTCGCAAGCCAAGTTAAAACCTTCATGTCCCCATTCCGTGTTTTACCTTGGCAGACTACTCCACTTAAACCCGTGAATCGAACAGCTCGTTTTGATTGGATGCGAGTAAAACTTCTCGCAGCTAATCAAATCCTCGGGCGCTTACACTGAAAATAACATAATGACGGGTGTGTATACCCAATGAACTATATGCACATAACAACTGTATACGTGGAACGGAGGTCACGTGGTGCTTGATATGCTTCGAATGTCGCCATTACTAGGAGATAGTGGAGCGTCCATCCAGATCTGTTCGGCACGCGCTTATCAACTGTCAATGGCGGCACACATTACAAAGTCCGATCCAAACCAGCCAATGAGACGTGTCCATTCCACGTATATAGTTCATTGGTGTATACCTTGAACTTTTGTTTAACGAGTGCTGATTGGCCAAGACCCTGTAAGTCTAGGAAAGACAACTCTTACATTCTCACCAGTGGGCGCTGTTCGATTTACCGGTTGGAGTGGAGTAGTCCGCCAAGGTAAAACACGGAATGGGACATGCAGATTTTATCTTGGCTAGAGAAGATGCTCCAAACCTGGTAACCCCACCACTTAGTAATGCATACCTATGGCCTAATTTTGAAATAGGCGTAAAACATCAATCGAATCAAGTAAATTTCCAACTATGCTTGGTGGATGCAGAGCCAACAGTACCACACACCCCTCCCCCCCCCCCCCAAAAAAAAAAAAAAACTTTCCTCAGGGCCATATGTTCAAGGGTCGCTGTCAGGATCAGATTTGATGTACAGCTTATTTGAGACGGATTTATGCGTATAGGGCTGAATATTTATGTTTAAATCGATTTCCGGTACATCTTTGTGATCTAAATCATCAATCAAGGCCATTTTAAAAGCCATACAAAAGTAGGATATCGCACATGATATGTGCAGCGAGCTGAACTCGTATAGAGAAGCCTGTTCTTCTGTGACGTCACAGACAAGTAAATAAGGGGAGGTAAGTCATGCGTTGTATTTTTATTTATTTCAAAAAATGTTAAAAAAAAAATGAACCAGACTTTTTATTTATCACAGGTGCCAATCCCTTTCTAGAACATGTTTCTCTAAATGAAATGCCTATTATGGTGATTTAAATCCTTTGCATATGATCTTTAAACAGCGGTAGGTTCTCTTCTAGGAGAATGTTGCAGTTTTCTATCATCGCAAACTGCCCACCTAGTAACCTTTGTCTGTGGCTCAAGCATCTTTCAAATTTCGTTTCAATTATCATAAATATTTTCTTTCTTTATGGGGTAATTACTTACAATAGTATGAATAAAAATAATGTCCTAATGAACTAAATTTCAATTCATTGATTTGTCTATTCATTTCACCAGATGTCACCAACCTAAATACACATATATAATTCATACATTATACCTTTTGGAAGAATCACAACGCCCAAATCCTCCAGCCTATTACTCTTGTGAAGTAAAGACGTGTCCTTTATTTTTTTTTTCATAGAGAAAAGAAATCAGATGAGTCGTGACCATATGAGCACGTACAATTTTTTAAACATTGTCAAGTATTCTAATTTCTGTTCGACATTCCTTGGGAGTGCATATTGTATAGCTGAAGTGACTAAGCATACAAGTGTACTAATCCAAGGATTGGTGAGTGTGTGTGAGAGGGGGGGGGGGGGGGGGGGTGGGGGCGACGGCTATGAGCAACCAATCTCAAGGGGGTGATGAGCTTGACAAGTTTGAGAACCACTGATCTAATCCACTGAGATGCAACGCTTTAATCTATGACGCGTGTAATTTCCATTGTTGTTGCTTTGTTTAGTTTTTCCCTTTTAAGTTTAAGAGGTATATTTCTGTCTTTGACAACTCAATTACTAAATGTGCATTTTGAAGGAACATTATTGTACAGCTTAATATAATCATCAAGCTTAGAATCATTCACGTCTCTTTCTAAATATATTATTGCTATCACCGAAAACAGAGATGTCTTGCCAAATATTTGATAAAAATATAACTCATGATTTGTATATTGTGTATACATGTATTTTGGGAGAGAAGCCTTTAGGCTTATCCTGTAAATAAACTCACTCACTCACTAGAATAAAACAGCTTTTAAATAATGAATTAGTTAACCTCTAAATACTGATACAAGCCTTTAATCTATCTGTTAAAAAGGTCTTTTACGGCTAATTGCTAATAATTGGTCCATGTTTTATGCTGTACTCAAGATAACACGCCATTTCACATCTACCGCGGCATTGCACGGTTTGAGGGTGGTGATGGTGGGTTGGAAGAACAGCTCTATGCTCCAAGGAAACTCGCCGAACTTCAACGAGCACCTGTCAACTGTTCCTCGTAAGGCTCGTAAGACATTTTTTAATACCGTCTATATGAGTGGAATGGTTTTGATAACCGTATCAGCGATTTACTACAGGTGCAGAAAATATATCCAAAGTTAACGTTTGCATACAATGGAAAAATCTTGAATGCAGCAGTTAATAAATCAATAAATTGAAATTTCTACTCAAAAGTCTGTTATCGATTGTTGGTTTGAAATGTGAATGGTAAACTAGAATTCTCAATTTCAACAATATGAGATAAATCCTTTGTCCAAAACGAGGCGGCACTGCAGGTAGTTTTCATCGTATCCAAGCTGTATGACACGTGGCGCTTATGAAAGTTTTGATTAGTCATCCATCATGACATATATACCGGATTACGCCACGGAAAGCCACAGAGTGGACATCACGGGACTGATCAGTTATCCGTCTCGAATTCGGTCCTGTGTTCCAAACGGATTCCGGGCTAGTGTAAACGTACCTAAAGTGTCACTATGTCAGAACACGTGTAGCCTAGTGACTAGCATGAGTTTTTAAGTAGGGCATACTGAAAAAGAAACTGTATTTCTGATTAATTCACGTAATCTGAGCTGAAAAGCTTTGTCGCAGTCTCAATTCAGATTATCTTCTCCACAAGGACCTTAATGCCTTGGCATCAAAGGAGTTTAATCTTAGACTCTCATTTTGTCTTACTTGGTGATCTATTGTTGGATCTGGGCTTCTTTATCAACATGCGTTTATGAACACTAAACACAATTATAAACTAATGCTTAAAGGGAAAGAAAATCTAAACTTTAGACTAGTTTAAAGAGTAGAGTTGATTTAGTCCAAAACAACTGTTCAATGTATGTTTTCTACCCACGTAAGCGAATAATTGAAATTTGAAGGTGGCGTTACAATAGAGGTATTTAATCCGAATACCGACAGGTAAGACATTCTCTTGTCTACTTCTACGCATGCTTTTTTTCGAAACCATGTAATTTTCTGCGTAGAAGTAGACAAGAGAATGTCATACCTGTTGGTATTCACATTAAATACCACATTAAACATTGTAGATGAATGTAACCGGAAACTATTGAAAGAAAGACTTCATGCGGCTTATCGGACTCTTGATACCTTACAACACCAAGAGGAGGAGATCCGAAACAATATTCAAATTGAATGCTCTGCCGAAGATTTTCAACGCATTTTAGAAGTTTGTGGTAAATCTGACAAACTATTTGAAAAAAAAAAGTGAATAAATTTCAGAAACTTTGTTCCAATTCATGTAAAACTAAGGTACCGGTATCTAAAAATAACCCATCCAGCTCCAACAATACACATATTGTTAATCTAAAAAATGGTAATCTTACGAAAAAACAATAAAATGTTTTAAGTAAAGGCCTTAATCACATACCAAATACTAATAAACATGTTCCTTATTTATATATAGTTACTGCCATGGACAATTTTGTTTCTTATATTACAGATGATATAAAAGCAACACAACTAAGGATTAAAGTTAAAGACGCCTTAGAGAAGCATAAACATAGGGTAACAGGGGCGGATCCAGCTTTTTACGAAAGAGGGGTCCCAGGCCCTTCGATTACAGAAACATAACACATTTAAAAGAGGCATTAGGCGAGGGTTCAGGGCCGCCTAGGCCCCGAAAGCTCTGGAGTTCTTGATTGCCCGAGAAGCGTTCTGGGGGTGTTCTGCAAATAAAATGCTAATAATGTCCGGATTTTGCTTTCCTTAATTCTAAAAAATAACAAAGTCGTTATATTCCCTAGTTTTAAGTGAAGCATTGTGACGCTTTAAAACATAAAGAAGGGGGTGGAGATTCCAACGAATTAGGCAAGGGTTCAGGGGCCGCCCAGGCCCCGGAAGCTCTGGAGTTCTTGATTGCCCGAGAAGCGTTTTGGGGGTGTTCGCCGTAGCCTGTTTAAATTTGCTAACAAAACCCATTTACATGAGCTTACTACGACTAATACCACTTAACTTAAACATAGGACACATAACACAAGTAAACTGACCCCCTGGACCCCCCCCCCCTGGATCCGCCTATGGGTAAAAAGAGGTGTTAGTCGATTTTTCACTCGATCGCCGTATTTGAACGAGTTGTCAGGTACTCTTCCATTCAAATGGCTCAGCCTCCCACCTCTAAACCTGACAACGCCGTCATATAATCTCGAGCGCTACATAAAACACAAATCAATCAACTAAATCAGAAAACACTTTGTTATTTGAACTAATATGAAGTAGGATTATGACTTTAAGAGCAGATCGTGACTTTAAAGAGACTGGTTTTGTTTTCACCAAACACTTACGCTAAGTTGAACAAGTTTATAAGATTGGTCAATGGTGATTTACCAACTCATGACAATTATGAGAAAAATTCAATTATTAATATTGTTCAAAATCGTCCGTTTGGGTAATTTGGAATGTTTGTAGATCAATTATTCAAAGTAAACGCATAAATACATGTAAGTCAGTCTGATTCAATGTTTTAGTACATCGGCTGTAATGATGTAATACATTCTTGATTATTCTATCAAAATACTACAAAAGATAAACGAAATCTGTTTGGCTTTTATTGGAAGACACGCATTAAACTCGGAGGCTGATGTATGGATTCCTGTAATTCACGCACGTTTAAAATGTGTACCGGGAATATTCCATCTCAACAAATGCACAACTCATGTCTTTGGGTGACCGTCAAAGCATGGAGTGGAAAACAGGATTAATAATACGCGAAAGCGGATTATTCATTTCCTTTCTTAATACCAGTTTAAGAAGTTCATGACCAACCAAGGTTAATAAGTGCGTACTAACTAAACCAGTCTGCTTAGCGTTTTATGAAAAGAGATTCGTCCACAAATAGGTTCGCTCTCTTTCAAGAATTGGCCGAAACTGACTTTTAGTTTAGCTATAAAGGAGTTATTTTTTGTGTTTTTAATTTTGCTATACACTGTGAATTTAAGCGTATGGTATTAGCAGTGGACATGTTTCAGTTTCAAGTCAACTGATCACATCCACATACGTTTGTTTTAGACAAGTTTGGTATAGTCTATTTTGATATCTTAACATTGCCAGTCTATATGTTTCGATTTCAAGTCATCTGGTCACATCCAATACGCATCTCCATACGTTTATATTAAACAAGTTTGTTTTTGTTTACTTAATTATCCAAATAAAACAATACAAAATGAAATAAAAACACTTATTTGCTTCATAATAATGATTATAATTCTGAGAATAAACACGGGTTTGGTATGGATAACAAACTTCTTCGTTTATTTATTTATTTTTTATTTGTTTTTTTTAATAATTCTGATCACCTATTATAATATTTATTATAGGGTTTCGCCTACATATAATATTGCAACATTAAACCAGTGATGATGTAGGACATTACATATGAAACAATAACGCTTCTCGCAATATTAACCACACCAATCCTGCACACCTCATTCAACTACATGGTTTCGTAATGTAGAATCCACTTTTGTATAAATGTATGCAGATGATGGTTTGAAAGAGTAAATTGATTTGGCTTGATTAGTGCAATACCATTCTGGAAATACAATATTACAGTATCGATTAAACAAGTGGCATGGCTGTAATATATGTTTTGCTTTAACATAGTGTTCAGTGATGATATTTGGCCAAGCTACAATTTGAATACCCGTTTAAAAATGCATGATTTTAACATGGAAGCGGTATCCTTAAAAAGCCTCGACAGCGGTGTCTTCCTGAAATGTGTGTGCTCTGAAGAAAGGTCAAGATATGATCAAAACGCTACTTTTTTGAGAATATCTCAATATGACTTACATAAAAGATGATATTATTACCCCCTGCGGCAAAGGTATGGGTTTCTTTAATCTGGTATGTTTGAAGTTTATTACACAATAACTCCTTCATGACAAGATGAACAACAAAGATCTATAGAAGGCCTCCAACACCCGGGGGGCAAAGCCGGATCAATAGGAAGGGAAATCGGCTTATACGATACACTCTTTAATACCAGGTTAATGAAATCATGACAAACCCGTGTGGCTGAGTACTGTATATAGCTGGAACTGTTTCATAAGATTCCATTGGTGTAAATCGCAGTCCAGTTTGCAATCCTACTTCCAGATATATATATGATTCAAAATTGCAATAAAGTACAGGTTAAATAAATATAACAAAAGTAACCAACCGATTTCCTTTACAAATTTTGTTTTATAACAAGCTAATTTTATGGTTTTCATCTGAGAGTAATTCACAGATACAAGGCAACAACGAAACTCCGTAAGCTTGTACAGCATCTTAATCTTTTTGGTAAACCCGTTAATCATAAAGGGCCAAAGGGACCTTGGTGACTCAGTCGGTTAGCGTGATTTTCCTCAGCCCGACACAGGGGCGAGTCCCACTCAGTCCAACGTAAAAACAAAATGTGAAAAGCCCGGGGCAATTGTCTTGAGTACGACGTTAAACCTCAGTTAATCACAAACTGAAATTCCCTAGAAATAAATACCACGTCAACCCATTACCCTTACCGTGAGCTGACCCAACAGGCAGCTCATTTATGTGCCTTCAAGAAACTTTCTGTGAGTACAAATATCAGACCTACAAACAAATGGCCAATAAAAACAAAAACAGAAAGGTGTTATTAGATTTGTATGTTGAAAAGACATATCCAAATATCTAATAATATACAGTAGTTTCTCACACTTTCAATCAAATAATCATATCTAAATTAAATATGTATATATACCTAGCACATTTTAAATGTAAACCTTATAGGCTCATTCTCAAGACTATTCGCATTAAACGCTTAAAATCGTATTACTTGGGGAAAAATAGAAGCCGCTTATGCCACTTTCAGTGGAAAGTATGTAAAACAAACAAAAAGGTATCGCCCGATTCGCTGCAGCTTGGTTCATTGCCGTTAAAATAAAAGCATTTTGGTTCTACTAATCTGTAGAATGTACGTCCATGGCCTAAATACTGTGAATTTTAAAGCATTGATTTAAAAAAGCTCCGTTTCTTAACGTTGTATATACTTCTTTCACTGATGGTCAAGATATGATCAAAACGCCAGATTGCTAAAACAACCAACAATAAAGGCAATATCATAAAACCCGGATGGAAGGGTGCGGGTTCATTTATTATCTCACGTTTGAAGTTTATAGCACAATTATTCTTCCTTTACAACATACACAGATCTATAGCAAGCCTCCAATGCCTGGAGGGCCAAACCGGATTGATAGTATGGGAATCTGCTTATACGATGCGCTTCACAATCCAGGTCACGACGTTCTCGACTGACCGGCGTTAACACTGCTTGTAAAGCGGTATGCTCATCCTTCTATATATCAGATACCGTACGAATTTATGGACAGATTTCACTTCGAAACCAAACCGAAGTTGAAACTAACTGTTCTTACAACTAAAGACCCGTTTAAATGTTCTTTGTAAATTAAGACAAAAATTGTATTGATATTTTATAAGTGTTTGAAAAAATGTATTTATAGGAGCAAAAAACTCAAGGATTGAGATATAAAGAAATGCATGTTAATATAAAATCGTTTTGAATGTTCGACCTTCTTTAAAAATAAAAAAAATATATACCAATAGGCAGAGTCGTTATTATTTTCGACAGTAACCTTTTAAGCCAATACGTAATCTAAAATGTATTTCCAGTTCAAAGAGCTATCTACTTACTATCGTCTGGCACTGTGTTATACTTGTCAAATGTGATTCAAAAGTATATTGTCTGGATTGGTATTTTTTACTTTTAAAAGCTTTTGCCTTTAGTGGTGCCAATCCTTGTTTGACAGATAATGAGACTAGTGTGTAGACACCATCGATTCAGGATAGAGTGCACGAAGATGGAAATTATAATCTTATTAAACTTGAAAAATGTGTGGAATTCAAGCGCTATTCTTTATATGAGTTTCAAAATTATTAAAGAAGGGTACTAAGACATTGAGCGTTGTCCTCCAGTGTTTTATATATATATATATATATGATGCTATTTTTGTATAAATGTACCAACGTCAATCAAACCAATTTGATGACAAACTTTATTAAAAGGCGTTTGACTAAGATGAATATATATATTTGTGAACACTAAATCACACCGGCACAGGGGAAATTTTCATATGTATACATTCATAGCAATTTATCAAAAAATAAAACTGGCGAATAAGTATAAATTGCATTTATATGTATAGAGGAGCATCGGTGTGAGAAGGAATATGTAATCGTTAGCTTCTTTGATTCAGAAAACTATTGGGGCCGCCGTGGCTCAGCTTTCCACTAATGGGTCGCGTGTTCGAATCCTATTCAGTCCCAACAAATTGGAAAATTTTCTGACTGGGTTTTCACTCGAACGACCTATGTGGGATGGTTACCAGCGGAAGGTTGTGGGTTTCCTCTTACAATAACGCCGCCATATAAGTCAAATAATCTTGTGCGCGACGTAAAACACCAAACAATCAGTCAGAAAACTATTAAACATTATGAGGAAACACTGCAAAAAGTCATGGCTTGTTGGCTTGACAATACGTAATCAGTTACGTAATCCGATCCAACGGTTTAGTTTTGCCCCTGGTGATCTTCTGAGAAATGTGGTTAAAAATCTGCCTGTAACCAATTATACGAATAAAAGCTGAAACCAGATGATTAAAAAGACCAAAGGGTAGCCTAGAGCTTCTTCATTAATATGTCTTCTGATATATTGTTAGTGTAATGGAAATTCACGCCAGCATTTGTCGGTGATCAGTGTTTGAAATATACCCTCTCCTGAGTGGGAGGTTGCTTAAAACGGCGACATTAATATTGCTCTGTGTTATACACTTCGTGTATTTTGAGACGACGTCCTAGCGGTTACACATTATTACACATGGGCCTTTGTTGAACGGGTTGCAGCCTCCACAATGTTTAGCTATTGACAATTGAATGATTGCTTGATGAAGTCACTTGGAATTTACACGCAAACCATTTCGGGGGTATGAGGGACGTTTACATAATTTTACAAAATGCCTGAAGGAAGAGAACAAAAAGGCGCAGTCACCAGAAAAATCCTTGGATAAAACATATGTCACCAATGTTTTCCGAAAAGGTGACATCTTGCTAAGTACTGGTAAACAAATTGGCTAACACAGGTACATAGTTTACCCAGGAAGCCTGGCGTAAATCTATGTGACGTCATCAGGCTCGGCGGTAATTGGCTCATGGTGAAACACATCTTAATTGATTGTGTTGACGTTGCTGTTGTTTGAGACTCTTTTTACAGCGTGAAGCGTCTTAAAGAGCTTTTTAAGTCTGTTAATAGAACAGATTTTAATTTTGTACTCATCGTGTTAGTGATAGAACTGTAAATAATGTTATAACCTATGGCTGAAATAATGAACTTCACAGATATATATTGATGTCTATAATGACTTTATCATTGCGATAAGACAGGAATTATATTTAAAGCGACGTGAAAACCTTTCTCACTTTTTAGACACAGAAAACACCGTTCTTTGAATGTATAAGGAGACATTAAAAAGTGTCTACCTGGTGTATGTAATTGCCTTTGTGATTTACTTTAACTTAGTTCTGTTTCTGTCATCTTTCAGTTCTAGTTATTTTCTGTTGATAACATGGGTATTAGATTTACCCTTTGGTTTTGATTTAATTTGTTTCGATATTACGCCTTTTTGTAAACAGTTAAAGTTGTTTTTGTGCAACTGTTAACGTGTTAATATGTAAAATGTTTAACATTTGTTCTCACGTTACATCGTTGACATTTTAAACCAAATGCTGTTTGTCATTTTTACATAATTAACCCTTAAAAGTATACCCCTAATTGTCTGAGCACAATTATTTAAGTTCGTTTTTGTTTAAAGTGGCATGAGCTGCCGAAATTCACACTTTTTTCATAATTTCTGATCGTCCCGACAGTACGAGGTTTTACAGACCATCGAAAAACTCAATGATTGGCGTTGGAATGACGAAAATCCATACAGTATGTGGCCTGTACGAACAGAAAACGTGTTCGAAAAGTAAACAAAATTTAAATAACCGGGACGACCATTCATTCATTCTAAGCAAAAGTTAGCTAAAACAATACTTTAACGTACATTCCCGAGACTAGGTGGACTAAAAAGTCTTTGAATTATACGTCTTAGGAAAAATAGCCGATAATTTAAACATTCTGTATCAACGTCAAAATATCAACATTTTGGCAGCTCATGCCCCTTTAATGTTTCATAACAAGCCATTGATTTTAGCTGTCTACTTGAAAGAGCCAACGACCATTCAAATTGGCGCTTACATGCAGTGAATTTTTCCTTTCAAAATTGTTCCTATTCATGTAATACCTACTTCAATAAAAGATATATTTTACCATGTCTAATTCCAATTGTTCATATTCATGTAATATCTACTTCGATAAAAGAGATATTGTACCATGCCTAATGCCATTTGTTCCTATTCATGTAATATCTACTTCAATAAAACAAATATTTTACCATGCCTAATTCCAATTGTTCCTATTCATGTAATACCTACTTCAATAAAAGAGATATTTTACCATGCCTAATTTCAATTGTTCCTATTCATGTAATACCTACTTCAATAAAAGATATATTTTACCATGCCTAATTCCAATTGTTCCTATTCATGTAATGCCTACTTCAATAAAAGATATATTTTACCATGCCTAATTCCAATTGTTCCTATTCATGTAATACCTACTTCAATAAAAGAGATATTTTACCATGCCTAATTCCATTTGTTTCTATTCATGTAATATCTACTTCAATAAAAGATATATTTTACCATGCCTAATTTCAATTGTTCCTATTCATGTAATATCTACTTCAATAAAAGATATATTTTACCATGCCTAATTTCAATTGTTCCTATTCATGTAATACCTACTTCAATAAAAGAGATATTTACCATGCCTACTCCCAACGAAAGCAATGTTGTCTGATGTTGAGTTGGGCGTTGTGAATCAGATTGTGTTGACGAATTTAACATTTCAACAAAGATACCAGTTGGACTAGCCCATTTTACTCGGAAGTCTTTATTTTTTCGAGCATTAGAAAGTTCTTGTAAGTGAATAATTGTACCACCCAAAGCCCAGTGTCATCCGTTATCAGATACGCAGCCCTTCTTAATAAACGTATAAAATATTTATTAGTTATCTTGGTGGTTAATTTGTTTCTTTCTTTGATATAAATATAAAAAAGCCTTGCGTAAATCATCCATGAATCAATCGGGGAGTCGCTGTTGAAATATATACAATGGAAGCTGCTTTTGATCATTAACTACTTATGGTTGTATATGCATGATGCGTTTATGATGTGTTTTAACTGGTTTAACATAACTTGCCTTGAAGTTGAAGATATAGCGAGCATGACTTAACTTCAGAGGTACGGGTATTGCGATTTGCGATACAAGTTACCTCCCTTTGACCGCGTGTTTGGTCTATTGCAATCAATAATACATTGGAGTGATTTTTTTCCAATTTCACTTGGGAAGAATATCAGAGTTGTAAATCTAGCGGGTTACCTAAAGAATACGTTCCACGATGAATGTCAATAATCATCTACTCTTAAATTTCGTAAAACAAGACTTCCAAAGCGTTATTCACTATATTAGTGTAGCTGTATGTCAAACACATATACCCTTAGTCCTAGCTACAATTATGCTCAGCGTTTGATAAATATAATACCTTTTGAAATCTTAACACAATTTATATAACCAAAACCAAACTTAGCACCTGTACACCAACTAGGATTCCGATTTAATGTCGGTTTGCTTAAAGGTCACATACTAATATATTCAGCGAAGAACACATTAAGTAGGCGACATGAGTGGACGCCGGTATTGGACAAACTTGGAAATGCATGTTGTTCGGTGGTCGTAGGCCAGTTAGCCAGGTTTTATACCTGAAATTAAAAAACACACACAAACAATCATGACTACAATATATACAGGTTATTTATTACAAAACTTACTTAAACAGCCACGTGTTTAAATACAACGAAGTAACATGATCATAGCTAAGTTTAATAGCTGAAAAATAATAAGTCTAACTGAAAAATAATGAGTTTCCGCTGATTGGGTAGTCTACACAAATATTCAACTATTGACCGGACAACAAAATAACTGAATGTTATGAAGAAAACAACAATAACATATTTTGGGAATATGTGAAGCCGAAATCGAATAATTATATAATTGGATAATAATGTAACGAAAAAACGTATCATAACTTTTCCTCTGTTTACTGTTTAAATTAGAAGTTACCCTAATAATAAAGCCATATTTAACCTCTAAGGCCAATGGTTGACATTTTTATCAGAAATATCCATTGGAATGGGGTTGGAGAGTTCATATAGGAGGTCAATTGATCATGTGACTTTTAAGTTTTCAACAAAACAACACCATGGGATTTTACCTGGCATTTGCTCGCATCTACGTGTTTTTCTATTATTCTCTTTCACTTAGATAGAGCTATTGTTAGTTACATCGCACATTTAAACACTAGCAGCTATTGGAAACGCCCCGTGGAACATATCACAGTGGCCAGTTCAAAGTGAATTGGATCGAACGTTGTCATTTTGTCAGTTTTTGTCAAAATGTGACTATTACGTGAAAAGACTCTACGTTTTCGTTACTAGTTTAACTAAACTAATTAGTTTTCGTAAATTCAAAATATATATTCACGTAGAGCGTGATGTCAGGATTTTTATATTTATCTGATAGCTTTTAAAAATGTTACCCTATATCGCACGCAAAAATCCCTGCCTATGACCGGTAAAGTCGTACGAGGTCTATCTTAGTCACGTCTAAAGGAGATCTGGCGAGAATACGATTGGTTTAAAGGCAATACCATGTGCATAGCCGTCGTGTCGTTCTGTCTTAGACATAGTCACGAAGAATTACTTGTATAAAGTGCGGCGTCGTTTCACTGTGCAGACACGGTTATTTCTTTCAAACACTCCACCAAATGACATATTGGTGGCCATTAAACATAATAATTAATTTGGTTCCTGTCGTAATATGAACTATTTTTCTTATTACTTCTACGGCGCTTAATCATCGCCATATTGCCTGGTTGTGTATTATGTTTCACTGGCAGGTGGATGAAGCCTTTATGACAACTGTTGATTAGTGTCGTATATCTTTGGTTTGATAACGTCCACTCTGGAAAGCCTCTGGTTATGATTGGGTATTTACTAAACGCCCCCTCCGTCTCTCTCAACAGATTAAAACGCTGTTCAGCATCTTGTCCGAGGGCCCAGAACGTGAGCTCTGACTTTGTGATCGATAAGTAGGCGTGTACGTTAACTAACACAAGGATAGTCGATGTAATTCTACGCTTCATTTACAACCAGATAGAGCTGCTGGCCAGATCACTATAGACTTCCTCTCAACTCACCACAATGTACTGTGGCAGGAAACACTGGTGTTCGTGACTTTTATTACCGTAGTATCGCTTTCTTTGTTGACGAACTGTTCATTTCCTTACAGCGGAAGCAGCTTAAAAAAACCTATTTTGCTATTTCTATGTTCAGATAAGCATTTACTAATTACGTTGCCAAGAAAACAAAATGATTCAAAAGAATGCCAAAAGAAAACAGACCGTGTGTGCCAGGTGATTCCAAGTAACTATGTTACCAAGACAAATTCGAATGGAACACCGTTAAGATAAAACGCCGCACCTTGTTCTGGATCGGGCAATTTAATTTTTTGTGTTTTTCTTGGAAGCTACTGAAACCCTACCAAGGACTGATTTCTTCCACTAAGTTTACTTGTCAGTGGGTTTTGTACAAAAATGGCCAATAAATCTCACTCATTTCTCCACCTTGTGAGAAACGACACTGGAATGTTTGGATCACATCGTGATATCAGTGATCACATGTTACACGTCCAAATGGTCATGAGTTCCTTGATGAAATGTGTGCCTCCTGTGCTGCTTATCGTTGGTACACCAGCAAATATTTTATTATACTCTGTTCTACGACGAGAAGCATTTCGAGATATATCTGCATACTTCTACATTCAGACGTTTGCTGTTATGAATATCTTGTCAATGTATTTGGGTTCCGGAGCTGATTGGATATCCTTTATTTCAAACCGGCCATCTATTGAGATAACGAGTGATTTCAGCTGTCGTTTTTGGATGTTTTTAATAAGTGTGATAACTTATTCCGTAGTTTGGGTTGTTGTCGGCATGGCATTTGACCGCTATGTGTACATATGGCACCCCAGAAAAGCATCCTGTTTATGCTCAGTGTTTTTCGCCAAAGTGGGTGTTATTATAATATTGACTGGTCTAGTGGTTATAAGTGTAAATGCAATGTGGACGTTTGAATTAAAAATTGACGTACGCGGTACTCACAGTGTGGCGTGTTATATTCCCCAGAGACAAAACGACATGTTTTCCTTAGCGTGGCCTTGGTTATCTGCAAGTTTTTACTTTTTTATTCCACTGACGCTAATATTCGTTCTCACAAGCCTTATAGCTGTTGGGGTTTGCTTTCGTCGACAGCCGTCTTCAGGTAGGCACTCACAGTCTTCAAGCAATAGTGGCTCGGTAGCAGCTGTTCTGTTAGTCTGCTTGCAGTTTTTTACCTTGGCTGCGCCGATGACAGTAATAACGTTATTTGAGTTCAACATACCATCCGATTGGACATACGATAGTTTATTAGTGATGCGCTTTCAACTTCTTCAAACTATATTTGCTTATTTGGCTGCAGCAAATAATGTTACATGCAGTTGTACTATTTTAATATGTGTATCAGCTCTTCGGCGGACAGCATGGCAGATCATTAAGGAGACGTTGGCACGCTGTCAAACGTCGATCAAGCGTACCGAGTGGCAGAAAGTAGATCTTCATTCCGATCGAGAACCTCGGCTGCAGGAATCCAGTTCAATGACAACTCCTCTTTAGATGCAGTCAAGCAAACGTTAATCTTCTTCTGTGATTTCTAGTGGTACTCAACTTACTTTGGGGATCTTTGATCTGGATAATTACACCTCCAAGACAATAATATCGACTGGTTATAACATGCACTTTTTACTCTTAGAAACACAGATTTACAACAGATGTTTCCGATTTCAATATCATTCCTTTGATTCCCATGTGTTGAAAACGTTTTACTTTAATAGTGTCTATGGATGTTGATTTTGATGTTGTTCAATTAATAATGCATTTAATTGTACTTTGTTGTTCGTATTGTTTTCCGTGGAATTGCAGTTGACAGTAAATAAGATGATAAACTTGGTAGCACGTTTATTCTTATTACAACTTCTGGAGAACAAAATTTGTATAAAGGGTAAACCAAATCTTACATATACGGCTTGGAGCTCCAGTGTTACTGTTCGATAAATATTGTAATTTACATAAAATCAGATCATTTTGGTATAAATTTTGCGACCTTGAATTATTAATTTAGTCCCGCACTGTTCAGTTACTCCTTGGAGAAAGACGTTGATGCTGTTAAAACGAGGTGAACCTTACAGAGTGCTTAGATATACATGTAACAACGTCCCTTGACGCGTGCCTTTGCAAGGCCGTTTACTAACGAATAGATGATTGTAAAGGAAAATATGTTAGAAAATGTTTTTATTTGCCTGGGGTGACTTATTCTAGTGGGTATAACATCATTTTCGTTCTTTTGGAAATGAGTATTTTTGGCAAAATCGTTGAAACCGGAATCGAACAAGCATCCCATAGAAAAAGAACACTTCGCCGTAATCATTTGTCAGTTGTCTTATTCACCCCGTTGGGAGTCTCATAACTCGATTCCCATTTCGGATTTCTTCCTAATTAGAACAAGATATCTGCCTTTTTTCAAGAAGTGGAGTTCTTCAACAACGGCGTTGTGAATAATTCAATCAATCTTTAACAACGGACATATTCTAGAAGTTCCCTCTTAATGCTTTTTTTCAACTGTTCTGGCCTAATTACAGTTCTTTCCGTCGTTTAATTGAAATAACGAGACGATCCAAAATACTTCATTTGGGTAATCTGTGGAGTAATTTCTGGCATTTTTCTTAAAGTGGCACGAGCTTCCAAAATTCACACTTTCTTCGTAATTTCTGATCGTCACGACACTAGGAGGCTTTGAAGACCATCGAAAAACTAAATGATTAGCGTTGGAATGAGGAAAATCCATACAGTATGTGGCCTAACGAACCGGAATAGTGTTAAAAAATTTAAGTAACCGGGACGACGATTCATTCATTCTAAGCCAAAGTTAGTTCAAAACAATACTTTGTTGTACATTCTCGAGACTAGAAGCACTAAAAAGCTTCTGAGTTATACTTCTTTAGAAAAATAGCCAAAAATTTCAACATTCTGGGTTTACGTCAAAATATCAATATTTTGGCAGCTCATGCCACATTAAGATGTCCAAATTAGGAGTTTCTGTTGATACTTTTTAGTCATGATGAACAATATTTTCACGATAACCCGTTAAAGTGGCATGAGGCACAAAAACGTTAATAATTTCCGTTAAACCATGATTGTTAAATTAACGACTATTTTTCTCAAAAGGTACTGTAGTTTTTCTTCTACTAGTCTCGAGAACCTAAGTTAAAATAATGTTTTGAATTAACTAGAATGTATGAATTGTATTGTTTATAAAGCCTCTAAGAGACGCGAGATTCCAAATTTATGAAAAGTTCGAATTTTGTTTAATAGCTCATACCACTTTATAGTTTTATATTTTTGTCCCAGAACCTTAATTTTGGGGTTCACACTACAACAAATTAATAGCAGAATAAAATAGAATACATGTATCCTTCTCTAATTATAAATCATCCAAAGTAAAGCGCAGAAGTAAGGAAATTGGCATTTGAACATGCAATCGACTTATTGGATTGTTTTCTGTTCTCCAAATACATACATGTAAATTCTAATCCAAGCTCAATCATTGTCTTTATTAGTATTGTATTTGACTGTTAGAATTGTCTTGGGAAACTGATGTTGCAAGTAAAATTAAAATGTTGGCGGCTTAAACCATTTCAAGTAAAGCTTTGTAACTTGTTTTTCGTTAGAGTAAGCCTATTGTGTAAAGGTGTTTTTTTCATAAAACATGTTTAAAAACATTGACATGGAGAAAAGACTTGATATTGCATGCAAGGTGCCAAATATAGGAAACGTCCGTTGTACCAAAAACACCTAAATGCTGGTTAAGGTCTTTCGGCTGATATCAATGTTGAAGATGCGTTGTATTTAACGTGCATGAAGGTAACAAAAACGCTGAAATGCACCTATACATCTGGGCAAGTTTAACTTAATCCGTTATTAGCACACATCATCGGTTGGCATGAGTTAACGGTTTCACACATACATTATTTTATTTCCACGTCAAGCCGTTTTTCAACGCTCACAATCGCTAGACAATCGGAATTTAGAAAGAAAATAAAACGCCTGGCATCTAAAAGTTACAAAAAATCAAATTGCACGACCAACTTACTTCAAACGCTGAAAATCTCTTGACAATCAGACTTTCGAGTAAAAAAAATCTTAGTTTGGCAGCTGAAAATTGAAAACTCAAATTGTGCAATCAAGAATTACACATAAACGAACCTAAGTTTGGGTCCTCAAGATTCACACTTTGTATTTATACATGTTCTACTCTTGTTTAATACTAGTCTCGCTGGATCGCAATATTTTGAATGTAAAGCATATATTTTAACATAGGCCAGATTAAGACGGGGCTATTTCACTTTAAAAAACGGAAAGTCTTAGATGTTCAGTCTTAAATGATTTCAATGGTGGCCAAATTCTTACTGTAGGGAGTGTCCACAAGTGCATGGGTGTAGGAAACAAAATTAGCTGACTATTCGTCGTTTACAAACAAGACTGCAAAATGAGAGCTTTCCCCTGATACCAGAATGGGGATGTATGTTGGAGTAGTTCTAAAAACACGTAGAGCCCGAAAATCTACTCATACACCCTAACTATTTGAATTCTAATACATATCTTCGGTTCTTATGGGTTATTGACTTCACTAGTTATTTAGATTTAACGTCAATCATTAAGTTCTGCAAGGGGCGGCATGCGGATCGGTTTCAAATCGCACTCAGAACAAATAAAAGTTGAGAAATTTCTGTGTGGATTTTTCACTCGGTCACCGTATGTGGAAGAGTTGCCAGATACTCGCCGAAGGTCTGAGGTTTCCTCCGGGCAATGAGTTCGTTTCCCTCCCCCACTAAACCTGGCAACGCCGCCATATAAGTGAAATAATCTTGAGTGTGGCGTAACTCATCAATCAATCGACCAAGGGCCGTCGAAGGCTGAAAATGTCTTGACCATTCTAATTTACGAAAGAAACGATTTTAGGCAGCGCAAGCCACTTGCGGTTCATGTTACTATTTATTATTTCAGTTCTAATCCTTTATTTTCCAAGACATTCCCAATGCTCCAATGTTCGTGACAAATTGATTTTTTTAAAAACACACAAATTTTGAAAGCTCGTATCGCTTCAAACATTCCATATGTATTTTGAACTGCATAGAATCGACTAGGACAGGTACAAAGAGAAACGCGATTAGGGTTCCGTGTCTAATAAGCCATTTAATATTGAGTTATATCACAGTCTTTCTTATTCTTTAAATTTTTGCAATAAAAAACATTAATGAATACAATTTATGTTAATGTCATTCACCTAACACTGTGCCCTGCAATTGAATCAATATGACAACTTGTTTATTATTAAAGACATCCGTTAATGGTTCGTGTCAAATCCTAGCAACAAATCTTCAAATGCATTTTTGGGCTTGGTCTAATAGTAAACCGCTTGTATCTTTTGTGATCTACCGAGGTTTTAGAAGTATGGACTAATGCTATGCCTTTTTCTATACCTTTAGGCGATTACTTTTTCCATTATATCACATTGTATTTCAGCTTACAGCCGTTCTATAAAAAATGTAGTAGATACAACTAACAAAACATGTAAGAAACGAAACCATTCCTACTGGTAAGCACTGTATGGAAACATAGGCGAAGACAGCGGCTGTCACTGTCTTCTTCCATATTTATATACATTTGGTCATCTCAAGAACTATCGATTGACGACATGAATATAATGGCATGAATTCAGTCAAGGAAGAAAAGTGTCTTTTGTATACCAATACGGCGGCTCAAGAACAATTCCAATATAGAGTGCAAAACAACATACATCATTTCTGTTGAGATGTTGACTCCAAAGAGCATGTTATCCTAAGGGAGTCCGCCATGCTGTTTAAAATGGTCTGATGTTTTTTATAAAGAAACTTGATACACTCGCAGATAGTAAGTAATTTATGACATTCAATTCTTTCTAAGATATATATATTTATTTCCACATATTGTTTCAAAATACAGTGCGATATGGCAATATCGAGGTCGAAGGCAAATCGTTGCTCCTGATTTAATTGCAACCGCATGTCTTCTGCAAACCCCGACAAAAGTTAGAAAAATTTGAACAATTGCAAAATTTTAAACGTATACCAGGTGAAATCTATTTCACGATGAACAAGGATGGAATATTTACAATGTTATACCATTCTGGCAAGCCGACACAATGGGTAGATCTATTAGTAAATTATATATTTGCATAGGACAGAACGACTACATTACAATGATGTTCCTGCAAGGAATATGTTTGAATAAAAAATACAAATGTTAACATTACTCATTGGCACAAGCCATGCTTAACAAAACCCAGAGATTTATTAATGTAATCTGGAGAATTCAATAGCGAAACTAGTTTGTGTTCTCCGCGCTCCACAAATATACTGTAGACTACATGGTCTACGAGTTTGTGGCCGTATTAATGCAATGCGTTCTAGGTAATTTCATGTGATTTAATTGTCTCTTTATCATGATTGAAATATTTGCGTAATGATTACTGAAGTCTGCAGGTAGTCAAATACACATTTATTGCAATCGATCAGCGACTGAGATAAAAGTTCCACGTATATGTATACTCCCTGACAAAGCCGTTTTCCATCTAACCACTCATAGATCAATGATTTACGAGCAAATGTAACTTCAAGCGATTTCAGTGCATCTATGACTGTTGTTTATTTTGTTTCTCAATGTAATGGAGTACTATTTCTTAAATCAAGGGTAACCTTAAACAACCTTTGTCAAGAATATTCGTTCAGACAATGAACAAATCCTTTTTGAAACACATCTAATCATAACCTTGCGGCTGCGGCCAAATTTGAGATATGCCGTTTAGTTTCGACCAGTTCCGTTGGCCGTCAGTTTTCTGACTGGGTCTTCACTCGAACGACCTAAGTGGGATGGTCGTCATACCATATCATCACATTTAGAACACACATAGGGCGCATTGTCATATGTGGTTTCAAGTTTAAATAAAGTTAGTTAATATCATTATAATCAACTTCGTCTGTTTTCGCTCGCTATCGGTCGGCATTCACAGCTTATTTTTGGACGGAATACAAATGGCGACAGGGAGTACATATTAAAATATTTTATTAAAGACGAAAATAAAGATAATTACTAAATAATAAAACGCTAAAATCATCTATTAAATCATTTGCCAGATAAACCACATGATGTGTAATACAAACGAAGACAAACCTAGTTTGATCCAAGCTAAACATTAACAAAAATCGGGGACAAGGGGACACATTTGTTGGGTCATCAAGATGCCATGGACTGTTTCGCGGCTACCTTTTTGGTCGCCACACTCAAAATGACATGCAGTCTGTCAGAGTTGCATTTCACTTACGTAAATCCCCGAGGCTATCAAAGCGGTCAAGACAGTTGATCTTCATTTATCATAGCACTGTGCTTTAATATAAACCACATGCTACATCGGCATGTCTGTAGTTTTGCTTCCAGCGATGTGTTCGTGTTGATTTATGTTTTTTTTCTGTACTGGAATTGCACTCTACTTGCACATTACGGTTCATTATTTATTGATGCATCATTTTTTTCTTACTCTATACAGTGATTTCACGACACTGTTATTCCGATCAATTAGTTGGTTGGTTGTTAACGTCAAAGGAAAAGGAAACCCCGACCATTGTCGACAACAGGACTACTTATTCATAAAGTGCGATCTACTGAAAAGTTATTCTGAGAGACACGCACACCCGTACGTGTTGGTATCATTTCGGTTACCCTTGCATTTAAAGTTTGAAAACCAGGAACAGAGGAGATAAATGGTGTTTATGAGAAGTTGGGAATGTATTGTTCAACGACCGACTCTAGTATACAAAGTATTTTACTTGTTCAAAATAATATTTGGCTGCTGTGCTCCATTGGCATTTTTTCTACGATGTGCTATTCAGTCACATACAAATGTTAAAGGTATAATTAGTTAGTGTATTTTAGAAGCGTGTATAACAGTATTCTCGTTATTTTTGGGTTCGATTCCCGTTTCGGCCATCACCCCAAAATCGGTAGAAGAATTTCTGCCATATTTTTAAAAAAGTGGAATCCCAGAAATAACTAGAAAGAATGTAACAGGAACACGCAGAACTGTTTATTTTGTTCAGTAAACATATGAATCGCCGTAGTTTTTGCATTGTCACGATATATATTATTGTTCTGTTGGTAGTATGAATCTAGGCAGGTATGGATCGTGACAGGTAAGGATCTTGACCCGGGCAATACGAAAATGGACGATTATTAACAAATGATACGTTGTAGAATTATTTTCAACCTTATCGACCGTACAACAAAGAGTGTGTCGTTCTTCTACCCAACTTTATGTAAATTTCGTGCAAGTGACATTGCCCTCTTAAAGGAGGAGAAAACAAAAAAACAACATGCAATCGTATCGAACGGGCTCCCATAGACCATCATATTCATGTGTGTGAGTCTTGCACGTGGTTTACGGTGTGAAAATACAATGAAAATGAATCTACCCGACAAGCTCGTGCTCGATCGTCAGTGGAGCGCGCCATTGACGGTTTGAAATTGACCGGAAAAAGTATTAGTAGATTACTTCCCTTGCGAGCTTATCATATCTTGTATGGTTATAACCTGCAATGTCAGCGGTAAGACTACCTTTTTTTAAAATTTTACAACGATCCCCACAAGTCGCGTAGATAACATAGCAGCCGGTCACGTCTTCCCAAAAGGTTGATTTACTAGCCAGTGTACATTTCAGAGCTGTTAGAGTGTTTATCTTCTCTTATTAGCGCGTCGAAATGATCAAAATTAACCTAGGTTTAAATGGGAGACTTTCAGAGTTGACCAATTTCTCTTACGCTAGTGAGTGACAGGTGGCCAGGCGTATGCTGATTGGCCGGTCGAGACACACAGCTAAGCTCTGCTGTGAAGATGGATGCCGAGTCAGTTTAGACGTTCTCTGATAACGATTGTTAACTTTCTTATAGCACAGTTGAGCGAGGAAAAATCGTAGAAATATGGTTTTGGTACCGTTAGAAAGGAAAATGTGTCGCGCCTGTACTGTATTTACTTAGTTTTTTCCTTTTCTTCTCCTTTAAGCATGTTTTGCACGTACAGAAAAGCTGTTTAAAAGGGCTGAGCATACTCGTTGACATCACAGCAACAAAAAGATCACCAGACATTCCACGTTAACAGCCATCAAGAGAGAGAGGGAGAGCCGTTGGAATGGTCCAACAAGAAGCGACACAGGTTGATATAGCCAGAAGGTCGGGCTGTGCACGCATCACTGTCACCAGGTTGATGCAGTGGTTACGTCAGACATATCAGACTTCAGGCAGGCGCAGGAGTGAAAGACCACGAGTAACCACGCCCCGTGAAGATCGTTAAATCAGGGTAAAGTAAAGTAAAGTTTTATTACCGTAAGCCACAGCTTATTGGCATTTCACATGAATACAAAACAATAATTCTTAGGCGGAGAGGGTAATTCTACTTCTGAGCTGAATGGCTTTACATAAATAAATTCCTAAATGTAACAATTCTTTTACGTTTTTGGTAGATAACAGTTGAACCAGCTTAAAAACACTGGGTCGAGAGAAATAGTATCGTTTTATATATCTCGTCCTAAGCGATCTATACAGTGGACATATCAAAATGAAATGAAACTCATCTTCAATAGAATTGAACTGGCAACCAGAACATAACCTATTTCGCCTACTGACATTTTTGTATCTCCCTTCTTGAATAGCTAGGCTATGTGCTGAGATACGAAATGAGGTGATGTATCTTTGATATTTAACAAGAATCGGTTTACACAGATAAAATTGTAATGTAAGGCTGTCAATCAGATGACGATATAGACAACATTTGGACATGCCAATGTTGCAACGAGTTTTGTCACAACGTACAAGTTTTATTCCAACTCACGAGATTTGTTACAATGTTGACGAGTTTTGTCACAAAAGGTTACGAGTTTTGTCACAAGAGCGCCAGCTTTTGTTACATGTCCCAAGTTTTGTTCCAACCCTGCCGAGTTTTGTTACAAAATCAATGTTACGAGTTTTGATACAAACCGTCAACGGCTTTTGTAACAATTTTAATAGGACACGAGTTTTGACACAAAGAGTCAACAGCTTGTGTCCCAAGATGTCAGCTGTCGGCAATTTTATAGTGGCTGATAGCTTTGCTCTCCGAAAACTTTCGACGGAACATTTAGTCGCCACCTTGTCCGTCCGTGAGTCCGTTCGTCATGATTTCTTGTCCTGACCATGTCCCTGTTGATATTTTGAGGATTGCTTTGAAATTTGGCTGGTATTTTGCCCTTTTTGTGGCAATGCATGGTCACATTTTGCCGATATTTTTGTCTTGGTCATATTTCGTTTAATATTTAGGATTATTTTGAAACTTGGCTGGTACAAACTCACTACCAAGTAGTTGTGTCATGTCTCATTTTCCAATGTTGTTGATATTTTAGAGTATTTCTCGTATTTGGCAAAGTTCTTGTACGTATATATGGGATAGGGTATCCTCGTCCTAATAGGCTTTAGATTGTGTGAGCTTTTCTCGTGGGACAAATTGTTACTCAACTAATACAACACTTTCAGTAAATAAGTGGGATGGTTTTCTAATGATATATGCATGCTCCCTATCCCGATCGATCATTAAAGAGGGCGATCGGCACAACTTCAATACCCGGTATGAACAAACAAACCGTTCACTGTCCCGCTGGTAAAACGATATTGCTACCTCTTTTTTAAACGTACGCGAGACTATAAAACAGTTCATACGAGCTCATTTTCATTTCGGTTTTCAGTTCCGTGGTTTTAACAGGAATTAAGTCTGGAACGTCTACGTATAGTAAAAATGTTCCACAAAAAAACATGACCCACCCCCCCCCCCCCCCCCCCATACCCCCTTTCAATACATAACAAAATAAGAACTGAGATTGAAATTTATATTTTGTTCGAGCGTTTTTACTTTCTAATTGAACAAACACAATACACCAGATATGGTTGGAAACAGTTTAATAAAAACAGATAACTCATGTTTTGCATAAAATACTGTCCCAAATGGACTTCTTACTTGGCAGTCTGATTACTTCGGGAATTTACGTATTTCATATCCTCTTAAGGGCCCTACAGTTTCGGTACATTTCAGAAATCCTCCAATGCTTCAATTATTAAACTGATAGCGCCTGAAAGTTAACAAGAGTATTTCGGTCCCTTACATTGTCACGATGACACTTTTTTGGGGCCCTCCATATGGTACGGAAATTGTACGTTACACGGCTATAGTACCTATTTGGTCGCCACATTTAAAATGACCTGCAATCTATCAGAAGGTAATTCACGCAGGTAAATCCCATTAGTTATCACACTGTGTCCGATGCCACTCGGAACATCCTTCGGCTACCTTCGCTCGCTACCGGTCGGCTTTGACACGCCTCGGACAGTCTGCGCTTTTTAAACGGTAAATCACCGTATTTTAGGGCTGAATAAAAATAGCGTCGAAAGTAAACATCAAAATGTTTCACTGCAGACGAAAAAAAAAATAAAAATAATAATAAATTTATTAAATGCTAATATCATTTAGAAAGATATTTGTTTATATATTATATTTAGCCAGGTAAAGCACATGTTGTGTAACGCAAAGAAGAGACGCAGTTTCGGTACATTCCAGGAATCTTCCAAGACTTCAATTATAAAGCTGATCGCGCCTGAAAGTTAACAAATAGAGTATTTCGGTCCCTTACATTATCACGAGGACACTTTCGATGGGCCCAGAAGAGGATATGGAAATTGTACGTTACACAGCTACCTTTTTGGTCGCCACATTCAAAATGACCTGCAGTCTATCAGAGGGTATTTCACGCACGTGAATTCCGAAGTTATCAGACTGTGTCCGAGACCACTCGGAACATCCTTCGGCTATCTTCGCTCGCTACCGGTCGGCTTTGACACGCCTCGGACAGTCTGCGCTTTTTATACGGCAAACCACATGTTGAAGACAAACGCAGTTTCGGTAGATATCAGGAATCGTCCAATGCTTCAATTATATAACTGATCGAGGCTGAAAGTTAACAAACCGAGTGTTTCGGTCCCTTACATTATCACGGGGACACTTTTGTGGGACCCTCAAGAGAATTTGGGAATTGTACGCTTCACGGCTACATATTTGGTCGCCATATTCAAAATGACCTGCAGTCTATCAGAGGGTATTTCACGCACGTAAATCCCCGAAGTTTCAGAGTGTGTCCGAGGCGTGTCAACGCCGAGCGGTAGCAAGCGGTGATAGCCGAAGTGTGTTCCGATTGCTTACTTGACATAAACTTTCTTGTAACTTTCAACTGATACAAGTTTGATAAGATAGATAGTCATGTAAATTGCAATGTACTTAAATTATTTGTAACATTGTTTCCTTGCAAACAAAACAAAAATCCAAAGTATTTGAAGAGATCGAATAATCTATTCTGAAACTAGCACTGATTATTTTACTAGTTTAAAGGCACACTTGCCGCGAAAATCAGGAATATTGTTTACACTAAAAAAGAAAGACCGTTTTCTGTATTTTTCCCAGACAATATAAGTTAGGAACTTTCTATTTTTACCAAAATTTAAAAGTTTGGACGTCACTTTGTATTTTTATTTGAATTTGAAAATTTGAATTGTTACGGACCCGGAACGTAAACAAACCAAGCTGCCCCCTATTGGCGATTTTATGTTTCAGTCGAGTGAGTGAACTAACGGCACAGTGTAATTTTAGGTAGGCCTATTTATCTGAGAAATACAGGCTGACGATCGGTTAACAGCGACTGGAAAAGCCTGCTGATAATTGTTTGAATGTAAACCACAGACACAAAGGCCTAAAAGGAGGGTAAACCAACACGAAAGTTGACCGACACTGATCGTTGTTGTTGTAATCAAGCTTCGATTCTTCGTTTGTTTTTCACCCCATTTTTACATTCTAAAGCTAACTAGACTTGTTTTATGTGTCCTATGTTTAAGTTTAGTGGTATTAGTCGTAGGAAGCTCGTGTAAATTGGTTTTCTTAGCAAATTTGAACAGGCTACGGCGGCAAGTGTGCCTTTAAGTAGAAATGGAACCTTGGTATGGGTTTCCTGCTACCCGGTACATATATGTCGAATTACCCAAAATGAACGAAAAAAAGGTTTGCCTTAGATTGAACTTTACCTGTTAGCCTGTACAGGTGGGCCTATGACGAATTACCCAAATGAAGACGATTTTACCCAAATCAATTATTCTTCATCGTCGCGTTCCCATGGCTTTATCAGGGAAATTCCACCGCCCCCCCCCCCCCCCCCCCCCTTTTTCCTAGCCAGGGGTTCTTAGTAACCGTTCAATCCCATCATTTTAACCAGAAACATATATTGACGTACTGAAGTTGAATTAGAAGCCACTTTGTGGTTTATCGGGCGACTATTGTAGGTATGCTAATCACAATTTTCCCCTACCGTTTATATGGGTATTTTTTTTATTTTATTTGGCTTGGTTTTATTCGGTTATGAAGTTGTCTTCATGTTGGTAATTCGGCATTTTTTGCCTACGTTGGGTACCAGGTAATTCACATAGCCGAAAAAACAATAAAACCCATCGCCACTTCGAACTTTCCAGTGTCACCAGGATTAGGCTCATGTTATATATAACCAGAAATCTATGAATGTGGAAGTGTGAAGCGTTCCATTACATAGTGTTGAGGGCATTGGCGCCGTTTGACCCAGAGGTCACCATACACAGAGCCCTCTCTCGGTTAGTCAGAAAGCGTGGCTTTTCTTCACTTTCTCATATGAACTATTATGGGATGCATAAGAAAAAACATGGCGAAACATTTTATTTATGATAACAGTACTTGATGGAGCAAAAGTTAAAGTTTCCGAAGAACTTCATAAAGTTGAAAATGAGACAAGAAGACTTGTTTGGAACGATTTGAGTCCAAATGGAGATATCAGAGTCGCATGTTCGGTAAAGCTTTTATAAAAACCAATGCATTCTCCGAACTGCGGTTACTGGAATTGCCGATAGATGCAGTAAGTGGAGAATGAATTTATTTTCTGATTTGAAATTGCGCAACCGTTGACAATTTCAAAATCTACCGCGCATAAACGTCACATAGTGTAGTATAAGCAGGCTGAAAGCGCCAGTGCCCTGAATATGGGGTAATGCGACATTTCACACTTCCCTGTTCATAGACTTCTGATATAACTGATTGGTCGATCACATGAAAATCAATAATCAGAATTTCATTTTGTTCTTTGTTTTGATTTAACTACCTTTCCAAAATAAATTATGGTAATCTAATTTACTCCCAACTACATCTACTTTCTAAAAAAGGTTATAAACATCAGCCAAAATTTGTTACAAATCCTGTCGACTGTTTGTATCAAAACTCGTGACATGTTAAATTTGGTACAAAAGCTGTCGACTGTTTGTATCAAAACACGTGACGTGTTTAGAACAAAACTGGCCAAGATTGGAACAAAACTCGTGAGTTGTGACAAAACTCGTCGACCTTGTGACAAAACTCGTGAGTTGGAATAAAACTCGTGCGTTGTGACAAAACTCGTTGCAACACCAACCATCTTATTGTGAACGTCTTGAATAAAATTGTCGACTAAAACTTGTCTGTATCTCTTAATGAAAAGGGATAAATTTGGGACATTTTGATTGTACCAGTACTCATTTAAACCAGTAGATAACAATTCATCTTTGATACCAGTTAGCCAGTTAGCCTTACTTGGTGTATTTAAGCATGTGTTGTACATAACTTTATATATATGTTGTAAGACACAATTGCCAGTATTTAATAGTTTCACCCAATATTTCATCATTCTACATTTCCTTGTTATTAGCAATGGGTGGCGACCTAACTCAAAGTACACCATAATGTTGGTAGTATTTTTGTTAACTCCTAAAACCCATTTGAGAAACATAAGATGAACAAGTTCAATATCTTTTGCTGAATGATAACCCCAAATTTCACAGCCATACTATAAAATAGATCCTATATAAGTGTCAAAAAGCTCGACTTTTGTTTTGCAATTGAATTCATACTGTGATAGATTGTGTCTAAGGCCAAACACAGCGCGTTTACCTTGTGAGGCCAACTGTTTCTGGCATCTACCGAATTTTCCATTATACATAAAACATAAACCTAAGTACACAAAATCATCAACCACATCTACTGATTTATCTCCTATCAAAAATGATACATCTGGGCATTGCCATCCAGGGCGGAAAGCAACCACTTTAGTCTAAGAGACATTAATTGACAACTCCCACTTTTGGCAGTATTCGTGTAAACAGTTTAACATAAATTGGAGGCTTTCTGCACTATCAGCAATAAGAGCCGTATCATCTGCATAAAGTAACAAAAATAAATTAACATCAGCAATTTCCACAGAGGGACAGTCCCTTTTTAACAATTCTATTTCAATATCATTTATGTAGATAGAAAAAAGTATCGGTGAAATACAATCCCCTTGCATTAAACCTATTGAATATAGGAATGACTCAGAGTATTGTCCTTGGTACCGAACCCGAAGATTTATTTTCTTATATAAAGATTTCATTATACTGAGCATTTTACCCCCGATTCCTTCTTTGGTCAGTTTTTGCCATAGCATATTGTGGTTAATTGAATCAAAAGCTTTGGCATAATCTACAAAACAGCAAAATAGTTTTTTCTTTGATCGTAAATAGTTGTTAATGAGAGCACTGAGTGCAAAAATGGCATCACGTGTCCCATAACCTGGTTTCAAACCGAGTTGGGCATCAGTAATGGAATTATTTTCTTCGTGCCATTTTAATAGTCGGTTATTTAAAACCGCAGTAAAAAGTTTACAGAGGTGGCTTACTAGGGTTATTCCTCTGTAATTGTTTGGGTCACTGGAATCACCCTTTTTATAGATTGGGATAATAATACCTTCTGCCCATGAGTGGGGAAATATTCCAGAGTCAAAAATCTGGTTAAACAAATTAACAATGAGTGGGGATAAAAAATCATGAAATTCTATGAGAATCTCATTAACAATGCCATCTTGCCCAGGGCTCTTAAAGACTACATCAACTCAGTCCAGGACAAAATTAAAGAAAATCCTAAACGGTTCTGGGGTTATGTGAAAGGGAAAAAGGGTGAAGGATCTCTGCCAAACTTAATGACCGATGGACAAACTGAAACAATGGATCAGGAGTCCATAGCATATATGTTTAGTAACTTTTTTTCAAGTGTATTCACCAAAAACAATGTATCTCATTTCCCTGATTTTGAACTGGTTTTACCTGTGAATGACTCTTTTTCAAATATACAACTGTGTGAAATTGAAGTATTACGTATTTTACAGGATATTGATCCAAAAAAGTCATATGGGGTGGACGATATCTCTGGAATCGTTCTCCGCACATGTGCTGAACAGCTATGTATTCCACTTAAAATTCTTTTCAATTTGTCTTTAAGAACCGGGATCTTTCCTGATGTTCTAAAACATGCAAACATTATCCCAGTCTTCAAATCTGGCGATAGAAACAATGTACAAAACTATAGACCTGTATCTTTATTACCTGTTATTGGAAATTTTTTTGAAAAATGTGTTAATGGTCACATGTTATCTTTTTTTAAAAACTTTTTGAGTGAGGAACAGCATGGGTTTGTTCCTAACAGGTCAGTTGTCACCAATTTGGCATGCCTAACCGATTTTATTACTTATGAAGTAGAAAAAAGAAAAGTACGAACTGAAGACATTAAAGATCTTGGTATAGTTTAATCTAGTAATTGCTCTTTCAAAAGTCATGTTGACTATGTTAGTAAAAAGGCAAATCAAATGTTAGGGTTTTTTACGTAGAACTTGTCAACCATTTAATGATATTGTATCTATTAAGTCTTTGTATTTTTCTCTAGTCCGTAGCAGATTAGATTATTGCTCGGAGATATGGTCTTCGCATCAGAAAACCCTATCCGACAGACTGGAAAAGGTTCAAAGAAAGTTTGTAAAATTTCTGTGTTTCAAAGCATTCAAACATTATGACAAGAGCCAGTATGAATATATCTGTAAGTTTTTTAATTTCCCAACATTAGAAAAAAGACGCAAATATTTTGAACTTGTATTTTTAAACAAACTTGTTAATTCTCATTTTGATTGTTCGTATTTAACTGAAAAAATCTGTTATCACGCTCCTGTTAGAATGTGTAGAAAATATACTTTGTTTTATCCACCAGTATGTAGGACCAACACACGGAAACAAAGTTTATGTGTTCGGGCACAGATGAGCTTCAACTTACTGTCAAATAATGTAATTGATGTTTTCTCTCCTTTATCTTGTTTTAAAACACAATGTAAACAGGTATTATATTCTTAAATAGTTTTCAGTTTAAAGATTGACGTTATCTTGTCTTTACATTTTATATTTATTCTACTTCGTTATTTCTCTTGTTATCAACTCTGTAATTAGGCTCCCTGGGCCTGTTGAGATTGAATTTGAATAAAATAACCAGGCCAGTATGGGTCTATCTAATTCAGGGTATAGGCTAGGTACTCCTGTATCGGCGACGCTACTGGGGAATTCCCCTATATTCCCATCTGACAGTACTTTAAAGTGGTTATAGAACTGCTCTAGACTAATATTGTGTATCTCAGTTCTAGTTTTACGCTTAAAGGTTTTATAAAATTCCTTTGGGTTATTTATCTTGAGAAATTCAAGCATATTTCCTTCATATCGTTTATACAAAAGTTTCTCTTGTCTTATGGTTTGTTTATACCTACTTTTGGATTGACATAATTTAATTCTATTATCAGAAGACTTTTGTCTATTAAATTCTTGCATGGCTAGAGAGTAATGGTGGAGCGCATCTTTGCATTTGTCATTAAACCAAGGTTTATTGGGGCGGGGCTGTTGTTGGCAGTTAGGGCTGAATTTAACTCTCTCGCCGTTAAAAGTTGTTATCATGTCACCTAATATTGATGTGATCTCAGACGCTTTATCGTCAACATTTTTATCCGACATCAACTCATTTCTTAATCTGTCAACATTAATATTCAGGCATTCTTGGATCAGTGGGTTATTCATGGGGTTCCATTTTATAAGTGTTAGATACTCATTAATACTACTGGCTTTATCATTGTGAGTTGCTACAGTTACATCATCGGGTGTATACCTGGCTGTAACGGTCATTTTACAGACCAGAGAGATAGGGGCATGATCAGAATGTATATTAAAGTCGTGAACGGTAAATGACTTGATGAAAGGTAACACATCTTGATTGGCCAGGGCATAGTCAATTTGACTGCTGCCTTTTCTGTTGTAAAATGTCATTTTACCTGTTTCATCTCCATTAATTCTACCATTTAATATTCTACAGTTCGTAGTTTTACACAGGCTCAAAAGTTTCCGTCCAAAGTTATTACAGACGGTGTCCTCAGAAAAACGAGTCTTTAAATTATAATCTTGAACATAAGTACATGCATTGGCTACGTGACGTAACAGGTGATTTGGTAATACATCATTTTGTATGAAGTCACAGGCTGAGGATGTTCTACTATTGAAGTCACCCATACAGATAACTTGACCTAGTTTGCTATATCTCGTTATACATTGTTCTAATTGGTCATACAGGTCTAATTCAGTTACTCGATAAAAACCACTGCCCTCATCTGGGATGTACACAAAAATTAAATAAGCATTTTCATCTAACGAATTACAGTCATTGTCTAGTTTTACTATAACCAAACTGCAAGAAATTGTTTCTACAATGGCTGCGTTGGGGTACTTTTGGGTATTAATCAAAATAGCCAAAATAGCCAAGCCAAGGTACTACACACAAGAACCACGTTCACAGCGGCTACAACACTGGGACACAGGATCTGTAGACAGACCGTCTACAGGAGACTGCGGCAGTATGGTATCCGGCAACGTCATCCCTTCCGCGGATCGCTCCTGACGCCTCGGCACCGGAACGACATATTGATATGGACCATGCGAGTTCGATGTACAACGTACAGGTTGTGCCGTGGCCCGCATGTTCACTGGGCATTAATCCCACCGAACACGTATGAGACCACCTCGATCGGCAAATCCGACAGCGCCGTGAGCCTCCAACCAGCTTCCTGAACTTGGGACAATGTCTCATGGGGAATGGGAACGCATCACTCCCAACGTCATCATACGTTTAAAGTCACCAGTCCGAAGGCGTATTTTGGCATGTATTGATGCTTACGGTAGACATACCTGCTACTGACTTGACTTTGAGACGTTTGGTGTGACATTTTTTGTTGTTTCTGTAATCAGTGCTGTAACAAAATGTTCATTTTTCTACTCCACCCCATTTTTAAAGGCTTGTCAAATTGATTGTACTGATTTGATTGAAATGAATTTTATTTTAGAGGTTGTGAAAAGATTTCTTACAAACACCAAACTACAACTACTGCATCGTTTAGTTTTTACTTAATTATGTTGCAAACATGTAGTATCGTTTCTTTTGGACACTGGTGTATATTACGAGTTTGAATGATGTAGCATCTTTATTCCACAACGATTTCGCATATCCTTCGAAAACTCACGAAGGGATTAAAGCTATAAGAGTTTTGCACAGTAAGTTTGTTCCACGGAACATACTGCACATTTTATATGCTAAATTAATTGCGTTTAATTTCTATCGATCGATTGAGGCACCTGTGAGATCAACGATATCAATTTTCAACATGGCGAGTCTGGGCTCTGACGAGTACATGCTAAAATATCCTTGAAAAAATGGTAAATCTTTTAAACTGTTATTTATAATGATATTGTGAAAATGATGACCGAAAAAGGTTTAGTCAAAGCATTATGCAGCATAGTTTGCCTCAATCTACGTACTGATCATCTCCCGCCAGCTTACATCTGTTGCAATGTTTCTTTGACCTAGATTTACAAATTTAGTCACATGCCTACCAATGATGCGAAGATGAGTTTGGGTATCTCCAGGTAGCTTACATCTGGTGCAATATTTCTTCGACCTACATTTGAAATTTTAAGTGCAGGCCTACCAGTGAAGCGAATGCGATTTGGAGTATTAAATGTAAGAAATAACAGTGGCATGGCTGAGCAATTGATTTACGCCGCACTCAAAACTATTTTACTTATATGGCGAAGGAAAGATGATTTTTTGCTCGGAGGTAACCCCAACATTCGCCGACTACCCGGCCGCATATGGCGATCAAGCGAGAAATCTACTCAGAATTGTTAGTTGGACTGAGTGGGATCCGAATCCGCGCTGCATCCATGGAAGGCCTTGTCGGACTGAAGGATCACATTAACCGACCGAGTTACCGAGGACCCGGCGAATTAGTTAATGGTTAGTGAACTTAACCTTGTTTTAACAACAGGGTTATTTTAACACAAGGGCAACTGATATTAGTTATAAAGACATTCATGGACATCACATAAAGCCTGTCTGAAATGTGCGATTTGACAATGTACGATGATATATAATCCATAAAACTGTGTTGGTATCATCAATTAGGAAAAATAAGCCTTGCATATACTTGCTGTTTATGCAAGCATTTAATAACTGTTCGGTTCATTGGTGTTAAAACGATTTAGAGAAGCTAAATAGGAAAGGAAATCCAGCCAAACTTGTTTATTCGCTAAATAAAGCAACCACACAGCTTTTGATAGAAGTGTGCAGTTTATTCCTAAGATGTTTTGCTGATTTTTAGAGATGTTTAAGTTTAGCTTTACCACAGTAAATGATCTATGTTGATTTCGGCAGACCACCTGCTGACTGAGCCGAAAAAAAAAACGCTGCAGTCACGTGATTTTCAGCCCAAGCTGGCTTTGAATCCGCCACATGGAAAGGTCTGTACTGATTTATACTCTCCATTTGATATATACTCAAAGAAAAAAAAAAGTTAAGCACCCCTGTGGAAAGTCTGCACTAACAGATAAAATCAGTGATTTAGGGAGATTGTTGGCAAACTGATGTTGCAGAAACGATTGTGATCATGAAGGACTACATTCTGGCGATAAGAAATGGCCATTAATGGCAATAAACTATACAATTTATTCCGGATATCATTAGCAAAATCAAAAATGTGTTTTAACAAAATAAAAATATGCTTGCAAATATGAAACTGCAGGGTCGATCTGGCTTCACAGGGCAACATATTAAAGTAAAAATGTCACTTTGAGCGTGTAGAACACAGCCCTAGAACAAAAGGTCCATAGAGCGTATAGCCTTCATTAGCTTCCAACCTGCGTCTCATCCCTCCCGTGAGACGTCAGATCTGTTGAAGGGTTAACTGTCGCCACTATCGATGCAATGCGGCTTCCAATTCCTGCAGAATTTGTAGGGCTTGTAGGGCTTGAATCCCAAATGTCCTCTAAAGACCGCTCACACGGTGCGATTTGTCGTACCGGCTTGTAGTATGCGATAAAAATGGATGTATTTGATTGGTTGACAAATCTTATCGACCAATTAAAAGCATCCATTTTAATCGCATGCTACAAGTCGGTACGACAAATCGCACCGTGTGAGCGGACCTTTAAGCATTCAAAGCCGGACTTACGGCAGAGTTGTTACAGAAAAAAACCTGTTTTGGTTCGCAGAAACTAAGGAAAATAACTATAAAAATAGATGTGTGTGAAGTTAGCATCCCATTCCCCTTTCCCCTTTCCCTATTCGATTCAGGGCGAGTCCATTCACAAAAGAATAGGGGTGCAGGAGTATCAGCCATAAATAGATGGTATGGATGGAATATAGACGAATGGGAGCCTGGCCGAATGGGATGTGAATGGGAGTATGACTGAATGGGATTATGAGGCGAATGGGACTATGAGGCGAATGGGAGTATGAACGAATGGGAGTATGAACGAATGGGATTATGAAGCGAATGGGAGTATAGCCGAATGGGATTATGAAGCGAATGGGAGTCTGGCCGAATAGGATTATGAACGAATGGGATTATGAAGCGAATGGGAGTCTGGCCGAATGGGATTATGAACGAATGGGATGTGAATGGGAGTATGACTGAATGGGATTATGAGGCGAATGGGAGTATGAACGAATGGGATTATGAAGCGAATGGGAGTCTGGCCGAATGGGATTATGAACGAATGGGATTATGAAGCGAATGGGAGTCTGGCCGAATGGGATTATGAATGAATGGGATGTGAATGGGAGTATGACTGAATGGGATTATGAGGCGAATGGGATTATAAAGCGAATGGGAGTCTAGCGGAATGGGATTATGAACGAATGGGATTATGAGGCGAATGGGATTATAAAGCGAATGGGAGTCTGGCCGAATGGGATTATGAACGAATGGGATTATGAGGCGAATGGGATTATAAAGCGAATGGGAGTCTGGCCGAATGGGATTATGAAGCGAATGGGAGTCTGGCCGAATGGGATTATGAAACGAATGGGATTATAAAGCGAATGGGAGTCTGGCCGAATGGGATTATGAAACGAATGGGATTATGAGGCGAATGGGATTATGAAGCGAATGGGAGTTTGGCCGAATGGGATTCTGAACGAATGGGATTATAAAGCGAATGGGAGTCTGGCCGAATGGGATTATGAGGCGAATGGGATTATGAAGCGAATGGGAGTCTGGCCGAATGGGATTCTGAACGAATGGGATTATAAAGTGAATGGGAGTCTGGCCGAATGGGATTATGAAACGAATGGGATTATGAACGAATGGGATTATGAAGCGAATGGGAGTCTGGCCGAATGGGATTATGAAACGAATGGGAGTCTGGCCGAATGGGATTATGAAACGAATGGGATTATAAAGCGAATGGGAGTCTGGCCGAATGGGATTATGAAACGAATGGGATTATGAGGCGAATGGGATTATGAAGCGAATGGGAGTCTGGTCGAATGGGATTATGAACGAATGGGATTATGAAGCGAATGGGAGTCTGGCCGAATGGGATTATGAAACGAATGGGAGTCTGGCCGAATGGGATTATGAAACGAATGGGATTATGAGGCGAATGGGATTATGAAGCGAATGGGAGTTTGGCCGAATGGGATTCTGAACGAATGGGATTATAAAGCGAATGGGAGTCTGGCCGAATGGGATTATGAAACGAATGGGATTATGAGGCGAATGGGATTATGAAGCGAATGGGAGTCTGGCCGAATGGGATTCTGAACGAATGGGATTATAAAGCGAATGGGAGTCTGGCCGAATGGGATTATGAAACGAATGGGATTATGAGGCGAATGGGATTATGAAGCGAATGGGAGTTTGGCCGAATGGGATTCTGAACGAATGGGATTATAAAGCGAATGGGAGTCTGGCCGAATGGGATTATGAAACGAATGGGATTATGAGGCGAATGGGATTATGAAGCGAATGGGAGTTTGGCCGAATGGGATTCTGAACGAATGGGATTATAAAGCGAATGGGAGTCTGGCCGAATGGGATTATGAAACGAATGGGATTATGAACGAATGGGATTATGAAGCGAATGGGAGTCTGGCCGAATGGGATTATGAAACGAATGGGAGTCTGGCCGAATGGGATTATGAAACGAATGGGATTATAAAGCGAATGGGAGTCTGGCCGAATGGGATTATGAAACGAATGGGATTATGAGGCGAATGGGATTATGAAGCGAATGGGAGTCTGGCCGAATGGGATTCTGAACGAATGGGAGTATAAAGCGAATGGGAGTCTGGCCGAATGGGATTATGAAACGAATGGGATTATAAAGCGAATGGGAGTCTGGTCGAATGGGATTATGAAACGAATGGGATTATGAGGCGAATGGGATTATGAAGCGGATGGGAGTCTGGCCGAATGGGATTATGAACGAATGGGATTATGAAGCGAATGGGAGTCTGGCCGAATGGGATTATGAAACGAATGGGATTATAAAGCGAATGGGAGTCTGGCCGAATGGGATTATGAAACGAATGGGATTATGAGGCGAATGGGAGTCTGGCCGAATGGGATTATGAAACGAATGGGATTATGGGGCGAATGGGATTATGAAGCGAATGGGAGTCTGGCCGAATGGGATTCTGAACGAATGGGAGTATAAAGCGAATGGGAGTCTGGCCGAATGGGATTATGAAACGAATGGGATTATAATAAAGCGAATGGGAGTCTGGCCGAATGGGATTATGAGCCGAATGGGATTATGAAGCGAATGGGAGTCTGGCCGAATGGGATTATCAGTGATTATGAAACGAATGGGAGTCTGGCCGAATCAAGGACCTCCTTGGGCCGAATAGTATTGTGGTAACCGGCGAAGTTAGGAAAGGTCCAGATTTCGTAAATGCATCATTTGTTTTATAACGTTTCTTTCCTCACTATGTGATAATGTTTCTGTTTTAACGACTTTATTATTAAAAGAAAAGGTTAGTTTTCACGAACCTTATAGTATTGTTACGCAAGAACTCTCAGTAAAGTGTAAACTCCGCTCTATTTATCTTTGTGTCAAATGACAGGTTGAAGTTAGATTCTGGCGGCTGGAGTCAACTAGGTCAAGCACCTATTAATAGAAGTGGACTGTAAGAAATGAAATGACGTCACGGCTTGACATCACTGTAAGGATGGCCTACTTTTGCAGATGAAAAAGTAGAGTGTACTATTTGTGCTCAGTTGACGATTTTAAAGGCTATTTACATGATCGTTTAAATTGGCAATTTACATGATCGTTTAAATTGGCAATTTACATTATCACTATTTAAGTGGATTACCTCAGTTTTCAAAACAAAGATCTGTTACTGTTACTGTAAGTGGCCTGTTAGCACCCCATAATCCCATTCGGCCAGACTCCCATTCACTTTATAATCCCATTCGTTTCATAATCCCATTCGGCCAGACTCCCATTCGCTTCATAATCCCATTCGGCCAGACTCCCATTCGCTTCATAATCCCATTCGGCTCATAATCCCATTCGGCCAGACTCCCATTCGCTTCATAATCCCATTCGGCCGGACTCCCATTCACTTCATAATCCCATTCGCCTCATAATCCCATTCGGCTCATAATCCCATTCGGCCAGACTCCCATTCGCTTCATAATCCCATTCGGCTCATAATCCCATTCGGCCAGACTCCCATTCGCTTCATAATCCCATTCGGCCGGACTCCCATTCACTTCATAATCCCATTCGGCTCATAATCCCATTCGGCCAGACTCCCATTCACTTCATAATCCCATTCGCCTCATAATCCCATTCGTTTCATAATCCCATTCGCCTAGACTCCCATTCGCTTCATAATCCCATTCGGCCGGACTCCCATTCACTTCATAATCCCATTCGCCTCATAATCCCATTCGTTTCATAATCCCATTCGGCTAGACTCCCATTCGCTTCATAATCCCATTCGTTCATAATCCCATTCGGCCAGACTCCCATTCGCTTCATAATCCCATTCGCTTCATAATCCCATTCGGCTCATAATCCCATTCGGCCAGACTCCCATTCGCTTCATAATCCCATTCGGCTCATAATCCCATTCGGCCAGACTCCCATTCGCTTCATAATCCCATTCGCCTCATAATCCCATTCGTTTCATAATCCCATTCGGCCAGACTCCCATTCGCTTCATAATCCTATTCGCCTCATAATCCCATTCGGTCAGACTCCCATTCGCTTCATAATCCCATTCGCTTCATAATCTCATTCGCCTCATAATCCCATTCGGCCAGACTCCCATTCGCTTCATAATCCCATTCGGCCGGACTCCCATTCACTTCATAATCCCATTCGCCTCATAATCCCATTCGGCCAGACTCCCATTCACTTCATAATCCCATTCGCCTCATAATCCCATTCGTTTCATAATCCCATTCGGCTAGACTCCCATTCGCTTCATAATCCCGTTCGTTCATAATCCCATTCGGCCAGACTCCCATGCGCTTTATAATCCCATTCGCCTCATAATCCCATTCGGCTAGACTCCCATTTGCTTCATAATCCCATTCGTTCAGAATCCCATTCGGCCAGACTCCCATTCGCTTCATAATCCCATTCGCCTCATAATCCCATTCGGCCAGGCTCCCATTCGCTTCATAATCCCATTCGGCCAGACTCCCATTCACTTCATAATTCCATTCGCCTCATAATCCCATTCGTTTCATAATCCCATTCGGCTAGACTCCCATTCGCTTCATAATCCCATTCGTTCATAATCCCATTCGGCCAGACTCCCATTCGCTTCATAACCCCATTCGCTTCATAATCCCATTCGCCTCATAATCCCATTCGGCCAGACTCCCATTCGCTTCATAATCCCATTCGCCTCATAATCCCATTCGCTTCATAATCCCATTCGCCTCATAATCCCATTCGTTTCATAATCCCATTCGGCCAGACTCCCATTCGATTCATAATCCCATTCGTTCATAATCCCATTCAGTCATTCTCCCATTCACATCCCATTCGTTCATAATCCCATTCGGCCAGACTCCCATTCGTCTATATTCCATCCATACCATCAATTTATGGCTGATACTCCTGCACCCCTGTTCTTTTGTGAATGGACTCGCCCTGAATCGAATAGGGAAAGGGGAAAGGGGAATGGGATGCTAACTTCACACACATTAAAAATAGTGGGAAAAAAAATTCGCTGCGCAACTGCTGAGTAGCTAGTATTTATCAGCAATTCTACCCATCCTGCATGTGCGTGTCGTGTGCAAATATACATAAGTAGAGATGACTTTTCAAACAACATCGAATGTGTAGTGCAACATACCGGCCGGTAGGTTTACCTCCCCCAGAAGAAGTGCTCTTTTGATTGTTGTCATACAAAATAAAGGATTTAAACTGATAATGTTGTGAGTGTGGTTATATTCTGTCCTTTTGTATTGAAAACTGGGCTGTCATGAACGTATACAGTCATCAAAGAGTTGATTTCACAACATTTCCCACGATAGCGTCGCCAGCAGCCCAGCCTGTCAAGGCGGTAGCGATAGTGGCATTCTGTCATTATGCTTCAAAATATTTGGGTCAACCGTCGCACGTGACCAAAGCTTATCTTAAAAGTTCCCACTCTGTGCCGAGGGAGGGAAAAGGAACGGCAATCCGCAACAGGTCACGTTTTCCTCATTTTTTCAATTAATGGGGTAGAATCGACTTTAAAACCTTCGTCTTGGTGTTTGTTGCGTAACCCGATGCCGCTAAACGTTGGTTCGCACCTCGTCAAACCCCTCGAATGCTGCGCATTCTCGGGATTTGACTTAGTGCGAACCAACGTTCAGCGGTATCGAGTTACGCAGCACACACCGCTACGGCGGCATTAAACCCTTAAACCAGTACTCAAAATACTATTCGAGGTACACAAGATATGAGCAGAGTTGAAGGATTTACATAAACTGAGGGCAATGACTCAGAAACTATCAGAAAAACATGCAACACATTGTTGTGGTAAGAATGTAATCGAACTCAAATGAATATTATTGACAGCTGAATTGATTGATTGATGTTTTACGCCAGACTCAAGATTATTTCACTTTATATATGGCGGCGTTCCAGGTTTAGTGGGAGAGGAAAACGGGCTCATTACCTGGATGAAATCCCTGACCTTTTGCGAGTACCACAACTCTTCCACATACCGGGAAAAAGTGAAAAATCTACTCAGAAATTTTTCAATTTGTATTTGGTCTGATGGCAACTGGAAGATGTCTGTCAACACACGTTAAATTGAGTGTTTTTAGTTTAAATCTCAAAACTAAATAGCAACAAGGTTAATGGGCAATGGTTTAAACCATATATGTTTTAGGTGTTCGAACAATCGGTTGAGAATACGTTTGTCCCAATGGATTTTTCACGGACACCTGAGTAGCGCGATCTTCCTAGATCGTTTTTATCATGCTCAAGTCTCATTCATTACATGTTTTAAAAATTTCAGAAAGATCTTAGTTATACCCTATGCTCAAAGGGATAAGTAGATAAAGCATTGACTCATTGTGGCAATCTTTGTATTGAAAAGCCATGTAATGTCAATTCACATAAACCATATTTAAATTACAGCTTCTGTTCCCATTGCAGAATATTACCAAGAAGCCGTACGCGTCACATCCTATTGTCAGAGAAAGACAACTTACTTATACATATACAATAATATACTATACAAATACTTCTGATGTCCACCACAAGTAGACCGTAGACTCGTGGGCGATAATCTACAATTTCAGGAGACTTACATTATCTCTGGCTTAATTGGATTTTCGAGACAATAGCCTACGGTTATCTGCATGCTTATATGGAATCTTTTTGGACTTAAAGGCGCCCAGAGCCAACCTTGTTAAGATTGAAGAGGACTCCTGTTCAGTGTGAAGAGAGTTATTAATGTTGAGTTTCATTATATATTTTGGCGAATCGGAAATGAAAACCGTAACCATATGCCCGTGTGCAGATCGTGTATTTTCCATCTGAAGATTCAATCATGTTTGATTTCATATATATGCTTTCCAACAACAGTCCGAGATAGCATTGTACTGCAACCCACAAGCAAAGTAAATATACACTTTCTTGATTTTTGAACGCAAAATATCTGTGCTGTCATAAATACGACATCTACAATAAAAAAAGGAAACCAAGTGTCGAATAATGGTTTGACAGATCGCATTTTGAATAGTTTAAAATGAAAGAAAACCAATGCAGTGTTCGAAGTTGATCATAAATATCTGGTACAGCACTTAAGTTAGATGCCAGTTAAAAAGTGGCATTTGTACCTATGACGAGTTAAACAGCGTCTGAAGGCATAGCGTATAAATCGGATAGGTCACGCCATTCGCGCGTCTACAAAAAGCACGCCTGGAATATAAGAGCTGACAATAGTAGGCTTATTTATGGTGATCTGTATATATGATTTTTATATGCTCACTACTTAGCTCACTACTTAGCGTATAAAACCAAACCTGGTAATATACAATATAGTGTAAAATGGACAATGAACAGTAGAATTATTTTTAAAAACTTCAACGAGGGAATACGACCGATTTGGATATAAAGCTAAGCTAATGTATTCACAAAGAAAACCGTTAAACAGCCCCCCCCCCTCCTGGAAAATTTGCACTCACCGATAAAATCATTGGTGTAGGGAGATTGTTGGCAAACTGATGTTGCAGAAACGATTTTGATCATAAAGGGCAACGTTCTGGCGATAAGAAATCACCATTAATGGCAAGAAGCTATACATTGTTTTCAGGATATCGTTAGCCAAATCAAAAGTGTATTTTAACAAAATAAAAAGATGCTTGTGAGTATGAAACTGCAGAGTCCATCTGGCTCCACAGGCCGAACACATTGAAGTAAAAAATGTTACTTTGAGTGTATTGAACACATCCCTAGAGCATACGGTCAAATAGCGCGTATAGAATCCACTAGCTTCCAGCCTGAGTGTCATCCCTCCAGTGAGACGTCGGATCTGTTGAAGTGGGAACTGCGCGGATTTGAATCCTTTAGAGGACATTTGGGATAGGATGGGCAGAAACATTCCAGCCCTAGAGCCTCCTGTACAAAATCTACAGGAATTGGAAGCCGTATTACATGGATATTGGCGATAGTTAGCCCTTCAACAAATCCGACGTCTCACTGGAGGGATGAGACGCAGATTGGAAGCTAATGGAGGCTATACGCGCTACTTACCTTTTGCTTTAGGGATGTGTTCTACACACTCAAAGTGACAATTTTACTTTAATATGTTCGCCCCATGAAGCCAGATGGAAGTTTCATACTTACAAGCATCTTTTTATTTTGTTGACATACACTTTTGATTTGTCTAACGGTATCCTGAACAAATTGTATAGCTTATTGCCAGTAAGGTGATTTCTTATCGCCAGAATGTTACCCTTTATGATCACAGTTGTTTGTGCAACATTAGATTGCCAACAATCTCAATACACCAATGATTTTATCGGTCAGTGCAGACTTTCCAGGAGGGGGGGGGGGTGCTTAACTTTTTTCTTTGTGTATACCCTAATACCCTAAAAAGTTTTACAAACAAGTATATTGGTTAAAAACCATCAATACTTCGTATTTTTACACAAGCTTCTACGTGCTGTCGTCTACTTAAAGTTGCATGAGCAGAAGTTGATATTTTGGCGTTAAAACAGAATGTTGAAATCATTATCTTTTTTCTCAAGACGTATAATTCATAGGCTTTTAGTGCTTCTAGTCTGGAGAATGAACTTAATGTGTTGTTTTAAACTAACTTTGGCTTCCAATGAATGAATGGTCGTCGCGGTTAGTTTTGTTTACTTTTCGAACACTATTACGGTTTGTATAGGCCCCATCGTGTATGGGTTTTCCTTATTCCAACGTCAATCGATGGCCTTCAAAGCCTCTTACTGTCGTGACGTCCAGAAATTATAAAAAAGTGTGAATTTTGGCAGCTCATGCCACTTTAACAGTTCTCCAAATAACGGTTTGGTTGATTGCATGGATGAGCCACTCGACTCGTACCTGGTAGCCCTTCCACATGCAAAGGTTAAGCGAAAAATCCACTCAGAAATGATTCGATTTTTATTTGGTCTGAGTGGGATTCAAACCCACGACCAAATGCTGACGAACTATCACTTGGCCGACTCAGTAACAGAATAAGAACCAACTCTGCACTTTCTGCAGATACCAGACTTGAAGATATACGTTCAAATATCTTTTATAAGCAACAACAACATCCCAAAGAGGCACTCACAGAACCAGTTTATTTGAAATTCGAAAATTATTGGCACAAATATTCGAAATTCGATCATTATTGGCACAACTATTCGGTTCGAACGGGTTACTGGATCTACATATATATTTTTATGTGCAGTTCATTCCTTTAGGTTTTCAAAATAACATCGTTCAATGCCTTTCGGCAAAATGATTCATAAAAAAGTACGAATTCTGACAACTCGTGTTATTTGTTTGCTTGTTATCTTTGTTGTAATTTTCACCTATATTATCAACTTTACAATACAACTAGAAGGTTTTGATATCAAAACATATGTCTCCCCCCGCAGTGACCTTAAAGATGAAAGGTACATTCAGCTATGGCTCTAAAATAGCCGGTAATTTTTTTCAATTTGGCCTCATACAAAAACAAAATTTTTGGTTTGTAAACTTTGGAATTCTATGAATCCCTGTCTGATGGAGGCCCACAGAAGATCGGACGGGCGTACAGGTGCCAAAACTTGATCAACTCTGAAAGTCCTCACCAATAAGCTGTAATGAAAATTTCATCAAATTCCGCCCAGTGCTTCTGGAGATATCTTGTAAACAAGCAACAACGAATGAAAATATCTGATTTTGAGGCTCACAGAAGAGCGTACAGGCGCCAAAACTGGATTAAGTCTGAACGTCTTCGCCAATAAGCTGTAATTAAAATTTCATCAAATTCCGCCCAGTGCTTCTGGAGATATCTTGAAAACAAGCAACAACCAATGAAAATATCCGATTTGGAGGCTCACAGAAGATCGCACAAGCGTACAGGCACCAAAACATGACCAACTCTAAACATCCTCGCCAATAAGCAGTAATTAAAATTTCATCAAATTCCGCCAGGTGGTTCTGGAGATATCTTGTAGACAAGCAACAAACAATGAAAATATCCGATTCGGAGACTAACTGAAGATTGGACGAGCGTACAGGCGCCAAAACTTGATCAACACTCAATGTCCTCACCAATAAGCTGTGATTAAAATTTCATCAAATTCCGCCACGTGGATCTGGAGATATCTTGTAGACAAGCAACAACCAATGAACACATTCGATTTGGAGGCTAACTGAAGATCGAACGAGCGTACAGGCGTCAAAACTTGATCAACACTCAACGTCCTCACCAATAAGCAGTAATTAAAATTTCATCAAATTCCGCCCAGTGCTTCTGGAGATATCTTGAAAACAAGCAACAACCAATGAAAATATCCGATTTGGAGGCTCACAGAAGATCGCACAGGCGCCAAAACTGGATTAAGTCCGAACGTCTTCGCCAATAAGCTGTAATTAAAATTTCATCAAATTCCGCCCAGTGCTTCTGGAGATATCTTGAAAACAAGCAACAACCAATGAAAATATCCGATTTGGAGGCTCACAGAAGATCGCACAAGCGTACAGGCACCAAAACATGACCAACTCTGAACATCCTCGCCAATAAGCAGTAATTAAAATTTCATCAAATTCCGTCAGGTGGTTCTGGAGATATCTTGTAGACAAGCAACAAACAATGAAAATATCCGATTCGGAGACTAACTGAAGATTGGACGAGCGTACAGGCGCCAAAACTTGATCAACACTCAATGTCCTCACCAATAAGCTGTGATTAAAATTTCATCAAATTCCGCCAGGTGGATCTGGAGATATCTTGTAGACAAGCAACAACCAATGAAAACATTCGATTTGGAGGCTAACTGAAGATCGAACGAGCGTACAGGCGTCAAAACTTGATCAACACTCAACGTCCTCACCAATAAGCAGTAATTAAAATTTCATCAAATTCCGCCCAGTGCTTCTGGAGATATCTTGAAAACAAGCAACAACCAATGAAAATATCCGATTTGGAGGCTCACAGAAGATCGCACAAGCGTACAGGCACCAAAACATGACCAACTCTGAACATCCTCGCCAATAAGCAGTAATTTAAATTTCATCAAATGCCGCCAAGTGGTTCTGGAGATATCTTGTAGACAAGCAACAACCAATGAAAATATCCGATTCGGAAGCTAACTGAAGATTGGACGGGGGTACAAGCGCCAAAACTTGATCAACTCTCAATGTTCTCGCCAATAAGCTGTAATTAAAATTTCATCAAATTCCGCCAAGTGGTTCTGGAGATAGTCTTCAGATGTATTATTGAACTATCGTTCCGGATTAGAAAGACCATTATTAACGTATTTAGTGTAACAAATGATTGGTTTGTATTTCATATCACTCGATGTGTTATGACATACTGTGAACTAGATTTCATTTGTTCAAGGTTTGAGGTCTCTTTCATTTAAAGAGTGAGTAATATATCCCTTCTTAGTGTGAGAAGAGTTTTCCTTGGTGCTTTATATATAAATAAATCGTTAATTGTAAGCTATGTAATTGAATATTTATATTTAATTTGCTTGGGTTAGCATTAACAATTTAAAGAAACAAGAATAGTCTTATTTGATGCTATTTCGTCCGTGTGATCTCAATGAGACACAAAAAGCTTTCGATCTTGTTCTGCTCAAGTCAATATTAATTTAGTGTCTTGGAGGCATTGATATAACCTACTTATTATTTATTTTTTGTTCATCTTGCCAATTATTTTTTTTGGTTCATCTTGCTTTCAGTTTAGCAATCAAGATTATTTCACTTACATTGATCGATTTGCCGTGCTTAGTTGTGTACGGGAAGTGTGTGCACGTGAGGGGGGGGGGGGGGGGGGGAGGGACTCTTTCAGAAATCAAACCCGACCGTGGCACTACTCCGTAATAGGGCATCGAATGAAAAACCCACATAGATGTTTTGGACAACACGGAAATCAAACCCATCGATGGAGGGACAAAGCAAATGAAGGTCCCAGACATATTGCATACAACTTTATCATTATACGTTGATTGAATAATTGATTATCAGAGAACACTAACGTTTCCAGGGTTTGATGTATCACGCACACTTCACTTAAATGGTGACGTTACCAGGTGTAATGGGGACGAAAGAGGGTTTTCGCCCAGAATAAACTCCTGGCATTTGCAGAGTACCTACCGATCCTTCACATATACCGTTTGAGTGAAGTCCTTTGGTCTCTGTTGGATTCTTTGCGGGTCGGAACCGCTGGGCGTGTGTTCAGAAAATAATACAATCGGACAAAGGTATTTGTTTGAGTGTGAACGTAAATCATGCCACAGTTTATTACTAAGACTGAGAGATATATGTACACTAATCCAAAGTAAACTAAATTACCACAGAAAAACTATTCGACGATCCTCAGATACCATGCCATAAACCCTAATTGCCTTCTCTATTGGCATTTCGTTGTCAATGCGGCTGTTTTTGGTACTTTGATTCGAATAACGAAATGGGTCTATACCATGATATACAAACGAGTTTCATTCCCTCTTAAAATAAATTGTTCGGTAGATTTACACATGCCTAAAAGCAGAAATCAACATTTATTACAGATCGATCTAATTGTGATATGTTTGTCTATCAAACAGTACTATAATGTGTCGACTGCCCAAGGCAAAATTACTTAAAAAGTACCATTATATCCCATTGTGTCTGATAAAATACCAAGTCGCACTCATTTACATCTCCCTGAAACCTTGGTTATCGAGCGTAGCGGTCGCGATCGCGTCTCGCTCTCAATCATATATGCCGCAAGTTATGTTTAAACAAAAATTGACATGCGAAACACTACGTGTGGGCTAGATATTTGAATTTCAAAATCAATTACATAAATTTGGTATTTTTTGCCATTTGCCTTAAAATAGCATTTTTATGTCATCTTATCTCTACATACGATGCTATTGCATAGCTCCTTCTATCGCATCTCCACTATACCCCAAGTTCTATTATGAAAAAATGTTTGACCTGCAAATACTGATGGTGGTTTTTTTGACGAGCAAATACGTCGAGATGGTCTAGTGCTCGATTTTATGAATTACAGATTTCTTCCTTTCGCATATCAAGCTGGTTCAAGAAGTGGAAGAACTGCATGCAAAAACGTGTTTATACTATCAAATTAAAACCAGCATGGGTATATTTTATAGATCAATATCATCTCTGCCACGACCTTTGATGAAATCTAGGTTGCAATAACATGTAAGTCATCGGATGAATTGTATAGTCTTTCCTCTTATTTTCTTCTTGTATATTCCACCTAAAATATGATATTATCAGTTATTTTTCAGAGTCTATTTATAGATGAACTTGGCTAGTCTTTGATAAAAACCAACCACGTTAAATTGTGTATATGAGTAAAGTTAGAAATATGTCAATTTTTTCAGCAATGTATTAGACGTACGGCAGTTTTTCAACAAAGAATGCATGACTATATAACTCTATATTTGGTGTATATAGTTACATTTTATTACGCTGTAAATATCTGATGAAAGTTATGAAGGAACTTCAAACAACTCGTATGAAAGCAATACCTAGTTTCGAAACTGGACTAAACATGTAGGCCTAAATGAGTAGAACTTACATTTTGTTAGTAATCTTTAATTTAGGGTTTTCCCACCGCTACCATAATATTTTCCAGTTATTTCGTTACTGTTTTTTGATCATAAAGAAAGTTAGAAGTTGTAAAATATATATGATGGTCGCTGTTAAGATCTGTATTTACATATTTGACCTTCTTTAGCCAGTTTAGCCATGTTAAGGTTAAAGATCTTCATCAAAGCAAATACTTGTTTCTATAGGAATGCTATTAACTTCTGGTTGAGAGTTTGGACATTGATGTATTACGCTTCAGCAGTCTTACCAATGTTTATGATCTGACGTTTCCTAAACATAGCTTACATATGTATTGCAGGCTGAAATACACAGGCTTAAGGACTTATATCAAGGGAATGTTCTAACGCCAGTTGTCACAGTATAAATTATGACCATCGACCTAAACCGCAAGCCATTAATCGCAGGTGGTTAATCATAGAGGCAGAAAACAGAGTCCCAAGGTCAAATCGCCTCTGTGAAGGGGATTTCACTATTGTATACATGTAATTGCATAATGTAAATACTTCCTATTCCAGTTCATCTTTTATGAAACAGTCTTACTATACTATGTAAACATGTCCAATTTTTGTTTCCTTAGTGAACATGTTTATTTCGATTATTTGTATGTGTTTCAATAAGAGAGACACATTTAAGTAAATTTGCTTAATTTGAACCTGAAATCAATAAATTCTGTATAAACCAAGTTAAAGATCTTTATAATTGACTGGCGATCTGGACATTTCATACATACTAAGTAGTTAAATCCTACATTGTAACGAACAAGATGACAATTTTACATACCCACAGTTTATGAGAACGACAACATACCTATGTAAACGTATATTAAATGTCAACATATATTAAGGCTGTAACCATTTCAACAAAGCTTCTTTCATGAGATGCGGGCGGCTGGCCCTTATAAACCGGAAAATATATAGCGTATTTAAAGTTTAATACTTGACTTCGTTGTGTGAAAGAGAGGAACTAATATTCTAATTGTTATCACGTTGCAAATATGGGAGTCGGAACTAATAGTATAACCTCAAACCAAACATTCGTATGGCTTCTTAGCTCAGATGAAGGTAGAAGAGACGTTGAGATATTCTTGAGAGTACGAATAGTTATCACTTCCGTGACAGATTTAATCTAGAACCTTTCTTTACTGTGCGGCCTCCTTCGTGTAATTTCCGCCAAGAAGCACTTTATATCAAATTTGAAACATAAGTATGCTTTAGAAAATTGGAATAATTCAAGGAAAGTTGATTGCCACGGATACCTTAGTAGTGACTTATGACTACTGCGGTGTCTCCAGGGTTGATGGGTTTACTGCAAGAAGCCCAATACACTGGTCGACCTCAACGATTAAATCGATAATTTGATGACCTGTGCATCTGTCTACTTCTTTCTTAGATCAATACGCAATTTGGTTTGAGCATAATATATGCACAGTTTGATTGATGTTTTTACTCAAGAGTATTTCACCTATATGGCAACGTGACCAAGTATAGTGAGGGGGGGGGGGGGTGGTGTTAATTAAAAGCATTCTTTTGGTTTTGCTGTCTTTTTATTGCTGTTTTCCAATTAGAATAATCAGGATATTTAACAGTATGTTGGTGGGAAGACATCACAGAGTGTGGTCATAGTGTGTGTTCCCTTCTAAATACACTTATTCATTAACATGGACTGTCTCTTACTATTTCATTTTATTACTATCTTGTTTGATATCAGTACTACTCTTACTAGTGGTATACTGGATATTATAATTAAATTGATAAATTGTGAAATATATTGCGATATATATGTACAGGTAGACTAGTATTTGTTAAGATGCATGGAAACATGTGTGTTAAAATAACCCAAATCAACCCATTGATTGTTATGCAATATATAACGGAGAGAGATTCGCTTGTTTCTGGTAGAAAAAATCATATTAAACTCCAAGAGGCTATTTCATAAAACTCGTTAAGCTGACCAGATAGCCGAATAGGTTGTAATGTTAAAGAATATATATTTTACTTTGCAATGCAAGGTTCGCTGTGTACATACAGGTGTATATATGAACGAGGCCACAACAGACTCGTCCTTTGTTCCTTGCAGTTCTCACAATGTATATTCAAAGAATCCTTTTATTCTTTATTAATCACATTGATTCGCATAGTCACATACACGTACAGTAATGATAATACAACAAAGTGTGTGTATTGATCCCTTGGTGGGTTTGGACCTGGAAATCAAGGCACAAAATACAGATGTTTATACGCTAAGAAAACGATGCATGCTCATCAGTAGGCCAATACGATATTACAATACGAAAACTGACAAAAAGAAAAAAACACCCCACCTTTAATTTTTGCTGACTAGTATCTCCCCATGTGCAGAGGCTTAGAACAAGGAATTAACATGGAATTAACAACGATGATATTGGTTTTACTGCGTTTTATTCCGTTACATGTGTACATGTTAAGCACAATCAATATTTCCATGTGTTGTGTTTGCTGTTTCTGAAACTAAACACAAATTTTAAACAGCCTAAAATATAGGTAGTATTGTAGAAAGTGTGAATAACACGGAATGGATACTCAAACCAGCCGTATGTGAATACCCCAAACAAATCACTGGCTGTAACTGGAACATGATGAGTATCAATACTTTCTGTCATGTGAGGAACGTGGCATTGGCATGGTGATATATACATTTGAAGAGGAGACGGAATCTGCTCTCGTGTGACCAGATCTCAAAGTTCCATCTTTGTATATGTCTACATCAATTTGTACATAGTCTTTTGTAATTTTCTGTCAGTTTAGAGCGCTTGATTTTTTTGGGGCACTCAACCTCGCAGTACAAGTACGATTTCTAACTGCTTTGCAACCGAGCGTTCATGTTTTTGGACGGACTTGCTTACTTTTACGTCCTATATTGCTTGCAATTTCTTGAAAATTCTGGTTCTGCTTCGGCCATACGTCTACCCGGCACTTTTTTGTATATGCGATATTGACGATAAGACGATACAGTATTTTTCCAAATGTATATCGCAAGCTTTGAAGCTGCAGATTGCTACGTTTGTGCGATGGGGTTCTCTTTGAAAAAACAACAAAACGGATTCAAACCCAGATTTTCATTGAATAACTACGTCCAAGGGCAGTTTTTGCTATGCATATTTTTTTGCTACTCATCCACACCCTAATAAATAAAAGTAAAAATATTGGGAATTTTTTCAAGGACGGAAAACATTCAATTTATGCCAACTTTTGCATTTAAATAAAGTATCCAAAACGTGTTCATTACATACATGTACATGTTATACACATATTGGAAATAGAATGCTACCAAACACCTTATAATAAACATAGTTAGAAAGATAATTCTGCATATAAACAAAACCAAAACATTACATCTGCATTACAATTTATGTTTGTCGGCACTCTTCTTTTTACTGAATTTGATGCCTACATATGTTTTAGATGCAATGATTGAACTTGGTTTTACAGAATAAGCAAAGGTTAGTCCGCAAACTATAATGTCATGGCTCCGTTCTTCATCCGAGTGTACAAAACAAACAATAGAGTTGATGGTAATTATTGACAAGCGCATCAGCAAGGAACTCTTTGTGGAGACCACAGCCCAAGCATTGTGTGGAACTCTATAATGCTTGTTATTTCTCGAATCGATGATGATTCCGTTTATTGAAGGACCTTACTAATTGGAAAATCAAAGTTCTTAATCACAACAGCTGCATGTTTAATGCTGTATTGATCAATAGTCTTTGAGAACGGTCTCTAACAATGCTCATCTGTTCCATTGTAATGGTACGTACTAGCGCTTGAAACTCAAGAAGTTAGTAAGGATATATATATATTTGCTGCACTAATCTAGTCTTCTAGTTAACATTTTCCTAGAACATTCAGGAGAAATGATTCTGGGTTCTGAAGCATTCATACGTCTTCATTGGTTCAAAGACTGTTCCCAGGGGTTTCTAATTAACTAGCATACTACCTGGTGGGTTTAGTCCATTATTAATAGCTCTTCGTCTTTTAGATGAATTTAAAGGGAGTACAGAATTGCATAAAATGATCTCTTTAATTGTTTATTAGACTTATTTCAGGACGAGTACATTTCTATTTCATTTCCCCCCTATGCTGCTTTCTAAATTGCATACCACCATATAGAGAAGTGGCGCGGTGTTACATAACCTAATGTGACCGTTAGTATATTTGTATTTTTGTAAAAGCTCTCATAATATTTCTCTTCGTTGGTGTTTTTATCTTATCATTAAAATATTAGCTGTATAAGGGAAATATTTTATCGAACAACTTATCACGGGATGTGATAAGATGAATAAGGTAATTGTGATTACAAAGAAGGATTAGGGTTAACTGAATGTCGTTCATTGTGGTCTACGTACAGAGACAAAATGATTTACCGTACAAAACCATGATACACTGTGTTTTGCCATTCATTGTACAAAGGTATTTAACACAATAGTTAAGACATGGTTTGCAATACAATATAGCATGGTAACTTAAATCCGAAACACCGAGTTTATTTACAAGGACGATCACATTAAACCTTATGTTTTTATTTTTTACGTAACATGACATACTAAACCAAATTTATTTTTTATCCATTTTAATTCGATGATATTTGTTATTTGGGGTGTAGCTTTTGGCGAAAATGAGATCAATGCATTGTTCGACTGTGTATTTTTAGATGGGAATTTCTACAAAAAAAAAAATTAAAATAGGAGCTGCTTTTGAAGGGTGTTGTGTGATTTGCATTGCCTTAAAGATATGTTTCATACAAGAGTGATGATCTGATAGGACATTGATTGGATTAAGTAAGACCGACAGGGATAATTTATTTGCGATACCATGTTCACGTAAACACTGTTTAACCGTTAAAACTGTTTTCATTGAAACTATTGTGAAAATCAATGTTATTCGCTCATTGCTCTTTTGCAATAGAACTTATTGCATAACATGGTCATGCGCATACTTTGTTTCTACATGGTCTGTAGTCTCGGCATGTTGGTAGCCTCGGCAAGCTATTTCTCACTTTAACGCAGGCCTAAATACATGATTGCATATTCGTCTCCATCATCCTTGTTGTTAATGAAGCAATTACAAACGGTATTTTTGGAAATAAACATTTAATAAATGATAACAAAAGTCTTATACCTGCTAGAAAAGCAGCGAAATTGGAAAATAATGATGCAATCATAATAACCAGAAAAGTGGAAGAGCCATCTTCTCGAAGTAATTTTCGCTCGAGTCGAGATGTCAGTAATTATTGTTGATGCTGGTGAAATAGACGCAATTTAAATACATAATTCAACTGATTTTCTAGACAAGAAATAATTTAATCCATTATTTAGGGCAAATTATGCAATTAAATGAAACAATAATCCATCTGATATTTGTGTTGTGTATTAGTCCGGTCAGTACGAAGCAATTTACTATTTATAAGAATTATGGAAATTAATTGATACCCGGAATCTGTCGGGGAGGCGGGATGCTGGTCCATTATCACATCATACCAACTGGAGGGTGCATCTCCCGAGGCTCTTGTTCAGTTTGGTTGCCAGAGCACATTATACGTCATATAATGAAAATAAACCCAAATGGTTCCAAGGGCATGCTCTCCACCGTAGGGACGAACCCGGAACAAATATTGTAAAAATGTGCTTTGTTTTACCGTTGTTTATAGAAAGATGAGATTTCCAGATTGCCATTGGTAACTTTTCCAGCTCCCATGGAACACGGGATAGTTGGTTTTATTTGAGGATTCCAATGTCTGTTTTGTGGTAAAAAAATCGAGTGCGCAGTAGAGCCCTTTTGGCTGCGCGTTTACTGACTGTCATACACAAAACGATAGCAGCACATGTTTCCCTAAATAACTCGTTAAATGTATATTTTTGGCGGAATGTCGACTTGCAGCCTTTTATCCGAGATTGATCACTCTGTATTTTTTCTAATAATCTGAAGGTCAACGCAGAACCACACCTTTAACGAAACCCACTAACGTTAAGCACCTGGGTACAGTGTATGTTTAAAACAAAAGCTTAACACTAAAATATCGATCAGAAATATAGTAATTTCGATGACACGTTACCGCCCCGCCATGTATTTTTGTTGTCTATAGTCTCACTTTTCCACGGGCTATTAGGGTCCATATAATCAAATTTGTCAGATTAAGTAAAAATTAACGTTTTTTAGTTTATGCGACATGATCTTGAGGGTATACCAACCATTTGTTTTTTGTTTTTTTGGAGGTTCTTAGAAAGTTCTATTTTATGTTTAAACGAAAAATACCAAGTACACCAATATTTTTTTAAAATTATTCTTCCGACGTCCTCTATCTGAGTAAATACAGAAAACCGTATTTTAAATTCATCAAAAGAAAACGACACAAGCACCAGCTATGAAAGAATACAACTGATAGTGTTTGTTTCATAGAATAACATATAGACAATTATCGATGTGTTGATAGGGGGTTTCGCTAATGGAGCTAATACAGCAGTGACTACGAACATATGTGTGACTTTGACCCATCAAACTACACTTATGATATCAAAACTCATCCTAATATCAAATGAAATAAGCATTGTTAATAAAAAGTGCCCAAAGCTAAATTCCTTTGATGTAATTTCACCAATAACCAGATGGACTTCTCTAATTTGTATACGAGTTAATACGAAAGCTCGACAACGCCAATCAATTTAAGAGTTTACCTTACATCGCCCAAATGTGAATTTAATTATTTATAGCTACAATCAAAGTCGTGACATTCAATCCCCTGTGTGTGGCATATCTTCATAATTTTCCCCCTATATTGGGTTCCGAGAGACTGCATTCATAAATCATAATTAAATCAAAGTATTAAAGCCAGATGAAATATTTCAACTAGTATGATGATTTTACAATCAGCATCAATCGATGGGAATCTTTAATCCTGGTTTATATGCAGTATACGATCGATGATACGCCTTCGAGATACACTAATAACTGTACGAATGAATATTGTGACTATTTATTTCCGTTTAATATCTATAGAGAGCCCAGCGAACCCACAATTCTTTAAACTTCCACTGGTAATAGATTTCCCAACAATCAATCGATCTGTCTTAATTTAAACGGATTATTAGGGCTTTATTGTGTCTAATTCAGACATTAGGAGACAGATATAAGAATGGGACGCATTTCTTAAAGCAGAAGAAAACAAAAAAATATTTTATGGTTCTGAAGAAGCGCGCTTATTTTTCCTTTCCAATGGTACTAAACACATATTTTTGCTATTTTTTCATGGGACATGATACAGTTTATAAAATACCGTATTACGTTACATACACAAAAGAAATTGGTCAACTTTCAAAATCTCTCATTTAAACCCAGGTTAATTTCACTGTCTTCAAAGCATTCCTATCTCCAGAAAATTGTTTTCAGTTTCTCAAAACTTACATTAAATTATAAAGGAAGCTTTGAGGAATATGTGGCTAGCACAAAAATGGTATGCGTGGCATATCGGAGAGTCACGAAGGCCTTGAAGAGGATGAATTTAACCTAGGCTTAAATGGCAGATTTTGAAAGTTGACCAATTTGTTTTCCTTATTGTGATCTTTTATTAACTTCACTGCCAGGTGTTAACACATCGCAAAAATATGTGTTTAGTACTGTTGGAAAGGAAACATTAGCGCGCTTCATCAGAACCCTAAAGTGATTTTTTGTTTTGTCCCCCTTTAACGATCAGAAATCATGGCTGAATATGTACCCATACAGTGTACAAGTCACATGAAATCCATTGATACGAGTAAATAATTTGTTTTAGAATTACCACTAACCACAGTTTGATTATTTCCCTTATGTTGCCTGGTTTATTGGGGGAGAAAACCTGAGGGAACCATCGATCTTCGGCATGTACCTGACAACTCGTTCACATTCAGCGATCGAATGAAAAATCCACCAAGACACTTTTAACTTTTTGATTCGTTAGATTTGAGCTCGCGATGGAACGCGTGTGAAGGAGTGAGAGAATATCGCTTTAACAGATGGAGCCACCGACCCCACCCGTTCCCCGCCCCACCACACTCAAGCATACACATCTCGAGGTTGTTACGAATAATTAAACAAAAAAACAAACAGAATAAGGTATTTACAGGCAAATAGTATACAACAGTAATTTACTGTACACATACTTTTTGTACTTAAAGTGGCATGAGCTGCCAAAATGTTGAAATTTTGATGTTAAAATAGTGTTGAAATTATTGGCTATTTTTCTCAAGACGTATAATTCAGAAGCTTCTTAGTGCTTCTAGTCTTAAAAATTTACGATAAAGTATTTTTTTAGACTAACTTTGCCTTAGAATGAATGAATGGTCGTCCCGGTTATTTAAATTTTGTTTACTTTTAGAAAACGTTTTAGGTTCGTAAAGGCCACATACAGCATGGATTTTTCTCATTCCAATGCCAATCAGTTAGTTTTTCGATGGCCTTCAAATCCTCTTACTATCGTAACGATCAGAAATTATGAAAAAAGTGTGGATTTTGGCAGCTCATGCCACTTTAAGTTAAGAATTTACATTTCCGGGATATCTACAATCCGACAACTACACGAAGGTCACTGGTAGCTGCATTATAGATCCGATGAACACGAAATATAGATCCACAGAATGAAATCCTCGCATCACGTTGATAATTCCACGAAATAGAAACTTGTAAGCGCAATATGGTAAATCCATAGAATAAATTATTGATAGATATTACAAATCAAATAAATCACTGGCAAATAAGCAGACTGATTATCATTCAAATAATAAACGGGTTAAATAGCTGCTGAGAAGCTTTACTGAGTGCAGTTTGAAACAAATCTTGAGCAGGGCGTAAAACACCAAACAATCATACAATCAAGTTTGGAGAACATTGCTTAACTTCAGCAACACAAGGCTAATTGTAAACCGCCGTCATGGCCCAGTCACAATGTCGGCGATCTGTCGGGGATTAGTTTTGGCCGGGGGGTCGTCGTAGCAAATGAAGAATCCTTGAATCCTTGCATCGGAGGCGACCGGAGACGATATCTGCGAGGGTCTTTTCTTTTAATTTTCCCCCCACCCTGGGGGTGAAAAGGAGGATTTTCTGACCCCGCGTCTGTTTTTCTTCCTGTACACTGTAGCGTGGTATCCCTCATCTGGTTGTACATAGAACAGTCACTTCAACTCTGCGGAGAATCTGGCGATGATTCCGCCCCAGAGGCTCCGTGTGGGCTGTGTTGCAGAGTTGAGGGCCAGGCTGATGGGTCTGAGGAGAAGGGAGGAGGCAGTGATGCTGGCCCTTCTGGCTGAAGAGGCGCAGGAGACCAAGATAGATGTGGGTGCGGCCCTGGCTGCTGAGAAGGCCAGTACGAGAGGCTGATGGCCGAACTGGAGAGGGAGGCAAGAGGGGACTTCAGGTAATTTGATTTACATTTCATGCAATGTTATATGATATCATGTGGTATGAAATTTTTTACTTTATTAATGTTTTAGTACAACATATTACACATTTTACTTTAATATTTGTCTCTGTTGTATGTTTCAGGGGCTGCCTCAGAATAGATCCTCAGATGTTCCACGAGCTCCTGGCCAGAGTGGCGCCCAGGATACAGAAGGACGTGATGAACAGAGCCCCCTTGGAGCCAGGTCTGAAGTTCTTCTGCATCCCCCAGGTCTGTGACGCCATAGTGGAGGAGTACAGGCAGGAGCAGTTCACTACCCCATCCAGCCCTGCTGAGTGGCTGGAAGTCGAGAGGGTCTACAGCGCCAGGTGGAACTTCCACCACTGCTGATGGGCCCTTGACGGGAAGCATGTGAGGATCGTCAAGCCCCAGAAGAGGGGCAGCGACTTCTACTGCCACAGGGGCTTCTTCTCCATCATCCTCCTTGGGCTCGTTGACGCCAACTACAAGTTTATCTGGGCCAATGTGGGCTCTCCTGGGTCTGAGTCAGACTGCGGTGTCTTCAATGAGTCAAACCTGGAGCCCGCCCCGAGGGAGGGGACACTCGGCCTGCCTGATCCGGCTCCGCTGCCTGGGGACAACATAGACATCCCCTACTTCCGCGTTACCTCTGCGCAGGTACATGATGAAGCCCTATGCCCAGAGGTACCTGCACCACGGCCAGGACATCTTCAAATACAGGTGCTCCAGGGGGCGGCGTGTGGTGGAAAATGCGTTTGGCATTCTCTACGCTCGGTGGAGGTGCCTCCACACTCCACTTCAGCTTGAGCCATGCAACGCAATCTCAGTGGTGAAGGGCATCTTGTTTCTCCATCACGAGGGACCGTTACCCCCAGATCCAGAATGCAGACATCCCTGAGGTGCCAGAGGGGCAACCAGGAGCCTGGCGTGGTCATGAGGTGCTGGCAGATGTGGAGTACGAGGGGCGCGGTCCAAGGGCCAGTCGTGAGGGGAAGGAAATCCGTGCATATCTCCGCCACTACTACAATTCCCCTGTTGGGAGTGTGCCCTGGCAAGAAACTGCACTTGAACGATGATGGACTCTTTGTATATATTTGTGACTTTTGTGACATTCTCTGTACTTGTACATGGACTCATTATGGACTCATTGGGGAAAAAATATTAGTTATAATGTCTTGTATGTTATTAATTCATGACTCATTTCATATTTCTTGCCTTTGCATGACTGAATAAAGTGCAAATTTCTGGTACAGTATAAAGTCTATATCTGTCTATGTTTTTTTTTTATTTCTATGTAATGACATAAATAGAAGAGAATAAATGTATTAAATCTTATTCCAAGTTGTAGCAATGCTTCTTCATCTAAATTTACAATTTATTTTGGGAAAACATTGTAATAGCAAATAAAGTACTTTATAAATGTACATATATTTAATTTAATTAAAACTTCTAGCACAGAATGTCTTCTAAAATTACAATTTCTTAGAAATAAAAGACCCAAAGTTACACATTTATAAAGTATTTTATTCGCTATTATAACAAGTTTTCCCAAAAAACTTTACCTCTTTAATATTACATATTTAGTTAAAAGTATAATATTTGCAACTGTTTATGTGCTAAGTTTATTTTTAAAACAAATATTATCTAGGCATGCAAATGTAGTCACACATGATATTAATTTAAAACCAGACCAGACTCTATTCCAGTGTAATTCTTTGCAAACAAAAAACAATATAAAAATACATAATCACAAACCATCAGCAGTCCTGCCAGATGCACAAAAGTTCACAAAGTTCTCTGTTCACAAAATGTCACTGTTTATCCTGTGGAGTGGGGGTGTTGGATCCTGAGCGATCCTGTGTGAGCGGGGGTGGGGGTGGGGAGGGGGTATGGGTGTTTAGTCTATAATGCATGTCCTGGTTGGCTTGTAACAGGATGGAGCTGATACTTGGGTTGCTGGTCTGACTTGCATCCAGCTGACTCAGCCCACTTGTGTTGAGGTTCGACTCTGTTGACCAGCGGCGAGGAGCAGGGTGAACAGGAGGAGCGCCCAGAGCAGCAGAGGGGGTCTGGAGCTGGAGGCCCCTATGGAGGTGTTGTACGCAAAGGACAAGATGTCCCCAGGGTCTGGGAGTGACCTCATGGCGTCAACAGGCTGGCCTTGGGCGTGGAGGGCAGAAACCGCATGGCCAACTAGTAGCTCTCAGACTGGAACTGTCGGAAGGTCGGCACCTCCACACAAACAGAAGATAACCCGTTGCTCCAGTTGTCTGCCTCCGGCTGTACTATCTCCCTTAAGTGAAACAGATGAGGATGGTTTATGTTATTGTCATGCATTTATATGGAAATAAGAACAAACATTTTAATGGTATTTCATGACAACAACAGTAAAATTTAATTACCTGGGCGTTCACCGCTTCATGCCCCTTCCTGCTCTGGGCAAGGTCCTCGGAGAGGACTGAAGCCAGGTCCCCTGGGCTTTTCTTGGTCTTCTTGCTGGCTGGTTGGGTGGAGCGGAAAGCAGTGTTGGTGCTGGGTGAGGGCTCAGCCAGGTCATCACAATCACCCTCCTCTTTCTCCTCATCAGCTATATGTGTACTGAATGATCCTGCAGAACTCAGCTGCACCTATAAAGTTACAACAGATTTGCAAGACAAATATTAGTTATAAAGTCTTGTATTTGGATAAGATGCCATACTAACAAAAAGGGATAAGAGGGACAAGAATAAGGAAGGATAAGAAGGGATAATCTGCAGTATTGCAAATGCTTACCTGGCCAAGCTCTGCTGACTTGTTCTGCTTGCGTTTCTTGATGTAGGGCTCCACAAAACTCCACCTCCGGAGCTTCCACTTCTGCACATCAGTTAACCCAGCAGTTCCCGAGCCGCTCTTGCTATTCTTCACCTTTTCCAGCAACTTCCCATAATCAGTCCTGTTACTTCTTTTCATGGTGTCAATGTAGTCAGCTGTAACATACAGAAGAAGTAAAAAACAATTAAGTACATTTCAATATTAATGAGTACAAAAACTACATTTCAATATACAGGACAAATTATATACATGAAAATATATACAGGACAAATTTTAACAATTTGGAATTTACCTTTGTAGATTGCCCCGAGCAGCTGTTAGAGTTTTGCCAGTTCAGACCTTTGTTTTTTTCTTGTTTTTGTAGAGATCATGGCGCTTGTCGAAAAAATAGGGACGTGCCTCATAGAAATCGGCGATCTTCTCCTCTGCAGCTTGCCTCTCCCTGTCCCATGCTTCTCCATCATCCTGCACAACTCCATCATCCTCCTCCTCCTCCTCATGGGCACTGGCATCAGGCCTCTCTACAGCCTGTTCCTCCTCCTCAGATCTGTCTCCAATCACCTGATCCTGCACCTCTGGGGGAAACTGCTCCTCTTCTGGGGGTCTCTGTCTGCCTGTTTTTGGTCTTTCCCCTTTCCTCCTCCCCTGCCTCCTCCCCTTGGTCCTCCCCCTGGCATCTTCAAAATCTTCTGTCACAGCCTCCTGCAGCAAGAGCGTCTCAAACTTTAGCGATCCGGTCGAAGGCGCCCTTATATACACGGCGATTTACTACGATTCTACCGTACGATTCGTCGGAGACGATAACAGAAAGCGTACAAATCGTCGCAAGGCGCCTCCGATTCAGTTGGAGGGCGCCGGAGACTACTCGCAGACATTTAATCTCAACCTGAATTTCCAATCCCACACATAATCTTGCGACTAGTCTCAGTTTACCCGGAGGACGCCTCCAATTAATCGGGGGGGGGGGGGGGGGCTCCGTGGCTCAGTAGGTAGAGCGTTGGACGCTCAAGCCTTCCACCAATGGGTCGCGGGTTCGAATCCCACTCAGTCTAAAAATTTAAAAATGTTCTGACTGAGTTTTTTCTCGAAAGACCTATGTGGGATGGTTGCCAGTTGCCAATGAAGGTCGTGGGTTTTACCCATCGCCGACGTATCGAAACTGATTTGTGACTGGCCCATCAGGTGAGCCGGCGAACAAACAATACAATTCCAGAAAGACTTGTAGACTTTAATAAGAAACACAACAGATTTACAAAAACAATGAAATAAGAAAATAGGACAAGTGATAATCGGCTATTTTTCTCAAGATATAGAATTCAGAAATGTTCTTGTGTTACGAGTCTCGAGAATTTACACTTAGTATAGTGTTTTGGACTAACTCAGACTTGGGATGAATGAACGTTTGTTCCAGTTATTTAAACTTTGTTTACTTTTGGATACTAGTTTGGTTTGCACAATGCACAGACTGTATGGATTTTTTTTCTTGATTCCATCGTCTATCAGTTGATTCCCAAAGTCTCTCACAGTCGTGACAATATGCCCCGTTAAACATGCGGCGAACAATGGCTTTTTGAAATAGGTGCCTATTGTACCAATAGCTAACCACTTTAATACTGATGATCGGCATGATTCACTCTCATGTACAAGTATAGCTCTTGAGTCAATGTATCTTGTTTCAAAAATGTGTTCTTTATTCTTTGAACCAGTAATTTGACAATACCTTTAAACCTGAAATAACAGCAGTTCTAATATTCTGAAAATAACAACTGTTCTTATATAACTGGTATACTTGTTGCTGGACGAAAAAGCTAAAAGTACCTGCTTGTACTATGCTAAATAAATGCACTTGTTATTAGCTCAGTGTCGTCAACCTCCAAGGCAGGGTAAACAGTAGCATTCACCACCCCCCCCCCCCCCCCCCACTCCCGCCCAAAAAGCAAGATGTCATTAACCGTCCCCTTGTTTGTCAAAGTCATTTTTCACAAAGTATAAATACCAAATTCTCTGAATCTAAGCACTCTACTTTACAATGATACACTGAAAACAACTTTTCAGTCTAAAAGCCCATTTTACTACATAGCGAATCCAAATTAGGAGTATATGATTGTACTATGTTGAATACATGTCGGCCTTAATAACCTAATACAGGACGTATACAATTACAATTTTTTTTGATTCGGATAAGGTGACATTTTGAGATGAACAAATGACCATTGCTATATACAATTGTAGAGGACACTCAATTTCTACGTGGAAAACATCTAGCTGTTTCGATTCAGTTTGCGGATTCTCCAATTAGCGATGTTTTTGTAAGAAACTGGATCCCCATCTAATTCAACTGATTGTTTGCATGGATTACTTTTTACAGTAGTCTCAAGATGTATCGTTAGTCCAACTGCATGTATATGAAATGTTTATCCAACCAGCAACCAGGGAGAGTGAGAATTTAGTCTGGGGAAAGAATGTCCAACGTTTGGATTAGCTGCTAGAAGTTATTCTCAATTTCAATCAAAAGTTGTCATTCGACTTGTGATTAGAAGTTTAATGTTCTGCCTAGGTAAAACGCAGAATGGTTCGATCACTCGTTTGAGGGTTTATATTTTAAAATATATAACATCGAGTCCAATGTAAAAAGCAAAATACATGTAATTCATTTCTTAAGATAGGAAAAAGTCGGACTTTTGTGTGGAGTTCACTGGGATTCTACAATCTAAGACATAGTGGAAAATTAAACCAAACTAAAGAACACCAGTTTGAGTTTATCAAGAAGAAAACTGTTATATAACTTTCCAAAATACACAAAGTAAATTAGCACCTGTTATGGAAGCTTCGTGTCTACCCAAGTGGTGAATTATATTTATGAACACAAAAACACACGGCCACAGGGAAACTCCTTCTAGTCTCAAATAACCAGGGAAACAAGTTTCTAATTTTGTTAAAAAGAGGTATATCATGTATACCTTTATACCCAATCATAAATTGTTGTAATAAAGTAAACCTATGATATTTCATTAGGTTGACGATTGACAAGAGCTTGGTCTTTATAGTCAGAAGAATTTTCTGGTTATAGATGTGCTTTATGGGAGGACAGTCTGCTTTATAAGCTTATCCATGGCAACTGGGCGTATATGTAACTCACGATGAATCGATGTCTGTGAGCTGAATGTGGATGGACGTAAGCTTTAGACGCAAATCTTAGTTAAATTTCCCGTTGATTTGACATAACCTTTCGTCAAGATATCGTGAGCGCATTTCAAGATCACAACTTTCACCATCAACTCGAACTCTGATACAGGCATGCTGTCTGTTGGTGTACATCAATAATTCGAGTTGTAAGCAAGACATCTAGATAACTTCTTTGTGGAGTTGTCTAAATGTTGTTTATAGACTTAATTTTGTTTTCATTTATACTTTCAGGGAACGTACAGGAATTCCTCTATAATGTGGGGTTGATCTCGACCAGCGAATTTAACCAACGTTCTAAAGTTATCCAGCTATCGCCATCAATGTACTGCATCAATCGTATGGCTTAAGTAGCGGGTCCAGATTGACCCACTCAACAAAAAACTGCTATTTTTTTTTTAAATTCGGATACTTCAGAACGCTGCTTTTTTAGAAGACATATGTAAATACACTGTTAATAACAGTAGAATGGTTTAATCCTATACATGTAATCTCGCTTAGCTTTTTGTTTTCATCTATATTATAGATTATTGCCTACCTGCAAGATACCTCTAAAATTCACTAAGTGTTAATAGTTGCATACTTTGTAATTCGGTTACATGAATGCTAACAGTTCCAATAACATATACTGTAAACTTGAACAATGTTTGCAAATTGAAGATTGATTGATTGATGTTTTACCCATCACTTAAAGTGGCATGAGCTGCCATAACGTTGATATATTGGCCGTAACATAGAATGTTGAAATTAATGTCTATTTGTCTCAAGACGTATAATTCAGAAGCTTTTTAGTGCATCTAGTCTCGATAATGTACGATAAAGTATTGTTTTGAACTAACTTTGGCTTAGAATGAATGAATGGTCGTCCCGGTTATTTACATTTTGTTTACTTTTCAAACACGTTTTCGGTTCGTAGAGGCCACATACTGTATGGATTTTCTTCATTCCAACGCCAATCATTTAGTTTTTCGATGGCCTTCAAAGCCTCTTGGTGTCGTGACGATCAGAAATTATGAAAAAAGTGTGCATATTTCAATCAATGACGACCATGCCCAGTTTAGTGGTGAGAAACCCGGGCTCATTGCGCCGAGGAAATCATCAGCTTCAATTGCAACCCTTATTGTTATGATTATTACATTATGGGATTTTATTACATTACGTGGCTTAACATCGGTGTCTGAATAGAATAGACACCCCGCATTTAGAGCTGGCGAATTACACTGGAACTCAGATTTGATCCCCAGTGTAGGTGTCACTGAAATTTGGTAGAATGATTTCTACCAGTTATGTAATTAAAATAACGAGGATACTGGAACAATTCCAAATGTTACTGGAAACTTTTCTTGTAACTTAGTTGATATGAACCTTCCACTCAAGATTATCACTTATGTAAATACTAAGAAATTTCTAATTTGAGACGCGTTCAATTATCACACCACTAAGAATACCATTTGAATCAATTACACTAGTTTTGGAGCTAACTATCATGGACTTTGTTTTTATTATATTCAGTGATAGCCGTTTAGCACAGATCCATGAATACACATTACCTAGTTCGAGACTCATACAATCAACAGTAATGTCAACATTTTGGTAAAAAAAACGCAATTGATATCGTCAGCAAATAACAGAAATAAAAAATGATATGTTATTTATAAACAGCAAAAATGGAATGTGTCCCAGGATTGAACCCTGGGGCACGCTACAGGTCACGTGGATTTGATCATTGAAATAACCGTCATGAAATACTTTTTGTACGTGGCCTATCAGATAAACATTTTACGAGCTATTTATTCCTCTAAAGCAGTAATATGCTTATTTTGCTAGAAGTATCGAATGGTTCACCGTATTGAATGCTTTTATTTCGATGCGACATTTTTTCAGGGCTTCAATGAGTCTCTCATGCAGTGAATAGACTGCAAGAGCAGTCGAGTGGTTTTGTCGGAAGCCATATTGGTCTGGGCTGATGAGGTCGCTATTGTTTAAATATTCGGTGATCATATTTGCAGCGATCTTTTTTTGTATTTTACTAAAAGCAGGTAGGGTAGATATCAAATGATGATTTTGCATGATTGAAGAGTTCCCAGTTTTAAATGTCGGGATTACTTTTGCTTTTTTTAAGTTTCTGGGAACAGAACCGGTCCTACATGCAAGGTAGACTATATCAACAAGAGGCAGGGATATTTGGTTTGAAACAGGTTTAAATACTGCAATGGGGATTTCATCAAGTCCGGCTGAAGTCAGATATTTCATTCTCTGCATCTTTATAGGCCACGTGGGAAAACACGAACTCGTTTAGCTACGGGTGGCAGAGATACTCTGCAAGTTCTGTAGTAATGATTGAGATTTGCTGGCCAAGTGTCTCAGAAGCGGGCGTGAAATAAGTGTTGAATTTATTTATAGCCATTTGTTTATTATTTAGCGTTTAGTCGGTTGGGAATTTGGGAGTTGTATTTTTGTGGTTAAACATGGTCCAATAAACTGTTAGTGCCTTTGATATCTTTAGTTGTGGAATTGAATCTGTTTTCAAAATATATAGTTCTTGCAGTGTTTAAGAAATTGTTTAGTTGCATGGTTTATTAGTACATTGAGTGTTCGTTATCGATTCAGATCTGAACATTTGCAAAATAGGAGAATGATCAGTGACGATGGAGTTATCCAGATAATATGTCATGGTTGTGGAAATTGTCAATTAATATCCATATATTTAGGTGTAATGTTATTAGCTTTCCATTCATAAAGAAGAGAGGCAATATTTTAACTGTTTTATGAAAAGGCATGCGTCGAAGGGGATTGTCTGAATAAAATGACTTGATCAGCCTTATTAAGCAAAATGTGTTTGTGTTGGTCACAGGGAATATATTGATTCTATTTTACAATTATCTCAACGTTTCACCTATCATAGCCTGTTTCCAGAGCAGTATTCCAATGTGGAGTGGAGTACATCTAATTTGTAACATATGGTTTCGTTTGAGATCGTGATTCTGTGTATGAAGATCAACTTTCAGGAGCTGTATCAGCAGGTATTTACAATGTTTGGAGAGCCTTGCACGTCAAGCTATAAAGCAATCACACAACTTGATCATCAATCGAAGAAGAATGAATACAAACTAGTATTAAAGAATCCGAACGATAGGTCAATCGGTGTCATGATGACATGATGTAAATTTTCTGTGCACAAACAGAGCAATTCTTACCGTTACTTCGTGGATGAGAATATGATCACAGTTTTATAATTCTGAGAGGATTTATTTTAAAATTGTATTTTACATATCTAGTTCACTATAAGATAAATGTCTTTAATGTTAACGTATTATTGACTTCGCGGCGAGTGTGCCATTAAGAATAGAGTTTAATAATCCAAAACTTGGAAACGAACGAAAGGGTTTATGTAGCTGTATTGTCTACAGAGGAATAAATGCAAACATTTTGATTGCTTTTAATGAAACATTGTGACATATTGAACCTTAAAGCGGTGAAAATATTTTTATAATTTGTCAGATTGAATATTGAACAATATTTGAAATATGCAATATTTTGGTTTTGGCATTTGTAATACATTCTTTGATAATATGATTACTCTTTACATAAATTTTAATTAAACCACCATGACCAAAATCTGTTAACGTTTTTTCACTTCACTCTAACCTGATTAAACATGGGTCATTGTCTTTTGTCTACTGAATATGTAAGGAATAATTTTATAATTTCGCGGAAGCAGGGTATGTTTTATCACTGCAAAATTTCCATCGTGGTTGAAACATTTAATCCGTGGACAGAAGCTTACCACCGTGGTGGAAATTCAATTGAGACATATGATTTATCACCACGGTGAAGACGTTTCCACCTCCGAGAAAAAGCCCCCCCCCCCCCCCTCCTTCTCCCGAGAAAAGTTTTCCTCACGCGGTTTATCGCAGAGAAAAGGTTCTCATGCGGGCGGAAATGTTTTTAGAAGACTTTTAGAAGACCTCAAAAGTTTTTGTTTTATCGAATTGGTTTTGCTTAATTGTATGATTATTTGATACAGGCTTGATTTTCTTCAAGATACAGAATCCCTCGTCCCCACAGTAAAAATATTTTTAAGACTACAAACACTGGAAATACCACAATTCCACCAATGGCAATTAACACATTTCTCGTCCGTACATTTGGCAAATTGCTGGCGCTTTTGTCCAGTAGAAGTCGTCTACTGTCTTCTCCTACTTGCAGATTTCTTTCCAATATTGTTCTCTATGTAGCATACCTTTAAAAAAAAACTGCTTGTATTTCGGTTACCTAGTTACAAAGTAAACAACTACTTATATAGTAATTTTATTGAATTTTGGAGACAGTTGTAATGTATAATACAAGAACGTGCACCGTTTTTGTTTTTGCCATTTTTTTTCTGTCTTTAATAGATTATTTATTTTCGCGGTCAAAAAACTGAAATAATGTTGAACGCGGCGTTAAATCCCAAACAATTAAGCAAACGAATAAACTCGATATTTATAAGTAGAACCCAAAATGACCATGATTGTGCTATGTTTCTGTTCTTTCAAAATGCCACATTTGATTTTCAGTTATGGCGTACATATGGGATACTGATAATAACAATAATGATGATGCTTACACTGATCATACCCAATCGAACATACATTGTTACATCAGAAAGGTCTGTCACGTTCCAACCACCTCACTCCAGTTGATATTCATACTCGTAGAATAGCAGCAATAAGACCCCCTATAGCCCTCTTTTCACGGTTGTCGTTGATTTCTGGCAAACCAGCAAGTTGACGGAAACTAAGCATATTTCTTGCGGCCGTTTTAATCGCCTGGAGTTCAGAGTCGGAACTCACACAATAAGCCAAATTTATATGTTGATTTAACGATATTGTAACTCTTTTTTCGTGGGCTGATTTTGGCGTGGAAAATGTCCCTGTAATTTATCACAGTGGATTGTTTAAAAGCAAAAAGACCGAAATCGAGTTAGATAATTAGTAAACCATAAAATAGATGGATTGGTGATATCTTGAACTTTTTGAAACTTGATCTGTAACCTACCATGGTGGACCAAAATACAAAACAAAAGAATTGAGTAGCTTTAAGCATCTAGGAAAAACTACGGAAAACTGTTATTTTTGTGATAATTCTAAAGTCCAAGGGCGATAACTTCGGTAAAAATGCATGGAGCGGAACAAAATGTAAACTTGACCTTTAACCCACCATGGTAGACCCACATACAAAAATCAATTGAATATCTGAAAGCATATAGAAAAAAGTCAGGAAAACTGTTACTTGTGTGATATTTCTAAAGTCCAAGGGTGATAACTTAGGTAAAAATGTAGGCCTACTGAGCGGAACAAAACGTAAACTTGATCTGTAACCCACCATGGTAGACCCACATACAAAAATCAATTGAATATCTGAAAGCATATAGAAAAAAAGTCCGGAAAACTGACTTGCCGGACTGACTTTCTGCCGCAGTCAAATATTCTATGCTTTCTGATGTGTCTACATTTCTAGCTTTAAAGAAAACAGGTCTTACACGCTGCAATTGTTCAGGTTGTTTTCTTGCATGTACCATTTTTGATTTACAAGTAACTGTAGTAAAACGTTTAGCTTTGATATTTTACAGTGAATGTTTCACTTAACGATACACGCAAGTCATTTACCGTCAAAATTACACCCGGATGCACATGTTACTGCCCACAATTGATAATTTTGGTTAAGGAAACCTCGCACCACGAAAATGTCTACGTCCAGCTGACCACAGCTGGCATACCTTTATTCTTTATTTATCAAATTTAGTCGGGAAAACATTTCTAACTTTAGCTTGATTAGAAAATCCAAATCACTAGGGCGCCTCTGTGCATGCCTAGGATCGGAGTTTATTCAGATTGCAGTTACGTAAGAAATTAAGTTTTCATTTCTGGATTAAAAATACAAAACGAGGCAAATATTTTATAATTTTGGCAAACATAGAAAATGTCTAATCTATTTTGTCTTCGAAAAATACAAAACCCCGGCGGTTGTTTATAATGTTAACAATGTTCTGAATGTTAGTGACGAGTGTGCCTTAAAATAAACTAGTCATTCTTAAAACTAGTGCTAGTACGCTATGACCCAAAACTGGTAGGTCATCACACAGAAGAAAAAAATCCATTTCCTGTCGTCTTTTGTTAGCCTAAATAGCCAAATTAAGACTTCCTTAACTTTCCCTCCACAATAACAGTAATTCGGCAGATTTCCGACAACACAGTATGTGAACGGAAACCTAACAGATTGCCCAAGGGTGTCCAAGTCTGTTGGACATCAGTAATATCAACCAACGTCATTACACCCATTGACCTCGTTTCAAACTACAGTCGAGATGATGTAACTATTTCCATAAGGTGGTACTGGGGTAGGCCGGTGGCTGTAACCTGAAAAGTCGCTATAAATAGGGTTCCGTAGCCGATCTCTGGAATATACTTTTTGTATGTTTTCTTATATTCCTTAGGACATACTTTAGCACCAAAAAAAGTTCGTCCACTCCAAACCCCGGCGTTTTCGCAAAAAAGCCATGTGAAAGGAACACTTTTTCGCATATACAGTGGCCATAGGCAAAAATGAGTGCTCTCCCCTTACCTCTATCTAATACATATACTATATACACATGGACCCGTAATACACAGAGCGGCGTAGCGTAAGTTTTTACGTATAAACTGTCATGACAACCCATATTGTAGAGATACGGTCTACGAAAGCTACGCAAAAAATACATCTACTCCGTTTTGTGAAACAGGCCACTGGCTATTACTCTTTCCACCAATGCTACCTTTTTTGGTCGTTTCCATAGACACGGGATTGCAGGTAGACACTATGTACATTTCTCTGTCGTATATGAGAGAAAAGTCAAAATAAACAGATTTGTATGAGGATCAACATGCTTATGCAATCTATTAACACTATACATTTTTAACACTATATTTTTATCCGATTTTCCCCCGCTGCTTAATAATGATGTAATTTTAAAATCAGACATGTGGGCCAGACAACATATAATTCAAGTTAGAGATACAATAAATGCATTAAAAATTTAATGCCAGCTTTGGTGATATTAGTTTAATCTAAGAATTTTCGGTAGTGGGGGTGGGGGCAATTAAACCTTTTTAAGAGCTCCTCCCACACCCAGCAACCCATAGAAACCATTTGCGCTGTAAGGAATATACTTTTTGATTGGTTGTTCAACACATTCAAGTTTATTTTGTTTATATAGTGGCATTGTCAGGATTATTATCAGAAGAAACTCAATGTCAGATGACACCCCAAGGTTCTTTCTGTTGGTTTCTGGCTACCGTTCTTGAGGCCGAGCGATAAGTAATTGTCAACAAATATGGTGTCAAAACCGAGAAAAGAATTTCCATCCTCAAAGGTAGTGGGATGGATGGATTGACGTTTTACACTTCACTCCAATTGTTTTCGCATGTATGATGGTGTTGCCAGGATTATTGGAGGACACTCAGACAAACCAGGCTTAATCTATACCCCTCCCCCAAGGAAACCCTGACCTTTCGCTGGTTCCTGGTGACCATGCACTTAGATCGTTCATGGCCCCCTGAGTGATCGAGAATTTACCTACGGATTATTTAATAAAGACATCTACTTAATACATAGCAAATCCACACTAAATCGAATTATTGTATTAAACATAGGGGTATTAACAAATATTTAATTCACCCCCCCCCCCCCTTGTCAAGTTTAACGTTATAATTTAAACTAGGGCAACATACTACACTACAGAATTAGGCTTACACAGAAAATTGCTATAATAGAAAATACAAACCCCGTCTTCGGTCTCGACTTGAAGGAGTTTATCTCAAACTAATTTGTCGGGAAGTGTAATCTTTTTCTCTACATCTGTCTTGCATATAATGCATTGCATTGGCAGCACTACCGATTGATTGATTGATGTTTTACGCCGCACTCAAGATTATTTCTCTTATATGGCGGCGTTACCAGGTTTAGTGGGAGAGGGAACCGGGCGCATTGTCCGGAGGAAAACCCACGACCTTCGGCGAGTACTTAGCAACTCTTCCACATACGGCGATGGAGTGAAAAATCCACTCAGAAATTTTTAAATATGTATTTGGCCTGAGTCGAATTCGAGCCCGCGTCGCATCGATGGAAGGTTTGTGTGGGACTGAGTGACGATCCCTATATCACTGAGGTCCCGGCAGCACTGCCGAAGACCGTGTAGCAGTTCGACTGCTTTTTCTCGATCTTAACTTTTTCGGTGTTGGGGCTTTAATAGGAGCTTCAGACTTTCTTTTTTTGGCAGCCTACAGTCGTTAATTGTTTGTGAAATGCTTATAACAGGATCGATGATACCCAATATTTGTTAAATATGTAATTTTTCTCTCTGACCGCAATTGATTCTTCTGTGTCTAAAAGTACCCATTCTGATTTGATTTGATTTATTCACCAGATGAAATATTACAATTAGTATATTCATAATATATTTGTGGTCTGGTGGGAATAAAACCCCAAGGGACTTATTGTATCCTGTTTAAATTGAAGTATATCGTACGCTGCTCCATCTAGTTCTACTGAAAGGCAATTCAATTTCATTTTCCCTGCCTTGCGTGTGTACTATACAGGAATAAGTACTTGATTTTCCATCCGATCGCTCTCCATCTTGCTGTCATTCTGTATGTTTACAAACTATTGTTTATATCGGAAGTAGAAAATTCAGCGATCTGATTGGCTTGTTCAAAAATTATACCGCCAGAAACGGGTAAGTAGGCCACAAAGGTTAAAGATATTGATTGATTTTTTTAAAAATGTGGCGGCTCCATTCATCAGAATGATGTGCGCCAGACAATAAGGTTATAAATAACTTGGATATATATACATATTAAAACATCCATGAGAAGGTATGTGTGTATATACTTATATAAAATTATATCCATGCAATAAAACGTCACATTTACAAAATTCTCTTTTTTTTTCTATAGAGATAACATAAAAAGTACTATATTAAAATAAACATTTTTCTTTCTAAAAATTATACATATCTGTAAATATTAATGAAACCTCCCAGACCTTACCAAAAAACTGGCAACAGCTTGAAATATCTTATTTCTATTTTGTTTGGGATTTAATAATACTTCTACCGACTTTCTACAATCTCGCAGTCCTAAAGCTGCTAAATCAGAGTACAAAAGTTTTCTTTCAATATTATAATTAATACATGAATACAAAAAATGGGGGATATCGTCTTTTACATGACAGGTATCACAAAGACCCGTAGCGTGTAGCTTAAAACGGTACAAATAAGAATTTAAGGGTAGATGACCAGATAAAAGCTGGTAAAACAACACTTCTGTCTTCCGTGAGTTAAACGTTACATTTTGAAAATTGATACTTGGATTGACTGAATAACAAAATCTACCTTTCTGGGAATTGCTCCAATCATTTTGCCACAATTGAAAAAAGTACGGTTTTACAGAGCTTAAAATTTCATTGGCTGTCAAATTAACAGTGTGTAAAACATTTTCAAACGTAGTAGCTTGTTTGGCCAATAAATCAGCTTTCTCGTTACCCGAAATACCAACATGTCCTGGGACCCAGGTTAAGTTAACTTCAATTCCTTGAAAATGTAAAGTCGTACATAAGTGAAGAACTTCATATACAATAGGTACAGATTTTGTCCAGGTGTAGTTCGCTAGAGCCTGGAGAGAGCTTAATGAATCTGTAAATATTACAGCCCTGGTAGGTCTAATATCTAATAAAAAATAAAGGGACATCAATATAGCTACAAGTTCCGCTGTACACACAGACAAATTGTTAGACAGCCTACTACATTTTGTGTAATTCAGTTCAGGTGAACAAAATCCAACTCCAACCTTTCCTGTCTCAGGACATTTAGACGCATCAGAAAAAATCTGTAGAAACTGTGACCACTTTGAACTTAGATATTCAAGAGTTACTGACTTAATAACGTGAGGGGGGTCCGATTTATGAAACTCATGGTGTAAATCAAACGATATATTTGGAAAGTGTAAATACCAAGGAGGAATAGGAGGGACATGGATTTTCTGTGTAACATAGCGATCACAGCTCGATTTCATCCAGATTTCTTCAGCACGAATGTCGAAAGACAGGGCGCCTTTAAATGACGGGCGACATATAACTTCAGAGGATATAATTTCGTATGTTGAATTATTTACAGACGACTTCAATTTAATGAAATATTTTAAAGTCCTGTATAATCGCCTTACATATAGAGGCCATTCGTTACATACAATTTGTAAGGTATTAAGAGGTGTAGTACGTAAGGTACCTGTACTAATTCTAAGTGCTGCACATTGAATAGAATCGAACTTAGCCTTAATAGATACACTTCCTGAATCGATAGCTTCACTGCAAAAGTCAAGCCGAGATCGTATCAAAGCTCTATATATAAGAAGCATACATGTTTTATTAGCACCCCAAGATTTGCCAGATATAGATCTCATTAGATTTAAAACTTTCTGACATCTGTTATGTACCTTATTTATATGTTCCGACCAGGTAAGGCGTTTATCAAACACAATTCCTAAATACTTAAAAGACGGTGATATCTTAATAGGAAAGTTCATCAGATATAGAGATAACAACAACTGTGATACATGCAGCCTCTTTCGTGTAAAAAGTACAGCTTCGGTTTTTACCGTCGAAAATCGGAATCCCCAGAGGTTGCTCCATTTTACAATTTCGTTCAGAGCATTTTGAATGTATTTTTTAGCAACGTTTAAGTTTTTACTGCTGAACCATATTGCTTTGTCATCAGCGAACAAAGAACAACGTAATTTAGGATTTAATATAGAGGGTAGATCATTTATTGCTAAGTTGAATAAGGTGGGCGAAATAACACTCCCTTGCATGGTTCCATTCTCAAGAATTACTGCTTGAGATAATTCCCCACCAATTCTAACTTGTATAAACCTGTCAGTTAAAAAACTTTTCACCCAACCCAGCATCTTACCCCCAATACCGATAGAGCGCATTTTCATTAATAGACCACATCTCCACACCATATCGTATGCCTTTTCAATGTCCAGGAATACGGCCAGAAGGTACTCTCTTCTATTAAACGCCCGTCTAATACAAGTCTCTAAAGAAACAACGTGGTCAGTAGTGCTTCTATTAATCCTGAAGCCACTCTGAACTGGGGAGTAGATGTTATTTTTAGATAAATACCATATGAGCCGTGAATTCACCATCCGCTCCATAACCTTACAAATACATGAAGTTAAAGAGATAGGTCGATAAGATGACGGATTGGATGGATCCTTACCAGGCTTAAGAACGGGTACAGCAATACCTATTTTCCATGACGTAGGGAGTGTCATTTTGAACCAAATAATATTATATAACATAAGTATCGTGTCAAGACATTTTTCAGGTAAATTTTTTAACATAGAGTAAGAAATACCATCATCCCCGGGGGATGTATCTTTACCAGCACTAATAGCCTGCTTAAGTTCTATTATAGAGAAGTCATCATTTATTGGCATGTCATCAAAATGGATGTTAGTAAAGGGCTCAGCTGTTTCCAGCTGTTCCTTTCGAACAATAAAATCTGGGCTATAATTATCTGAGCTAGATACAAATTGAAAATGTTTAGCTAAAATTTCACATTTTTCATTGTTTGTAACATAGCTTACATCATCAGACACAATACTTGGAATACAATTGGATTTTCGTTTTCCACTGATTGCCTTCACCTGAGCCCATACACTCTTCACGGAGGTATTACTATTTATTCGTGAACAATATGACCGCCAATAAGTTTTTTGAGATGACTTAATAATTCTTTGAGCAGTAGCTTTGCACTTCTTATATGCTAATATATCAGGGTAAAGGCGAGTGTGTTGAGCTCTGTTTTTTGCACGTTTTCGTTTTCTAATTGCAATTGTGCAATCGTTTGTCCACCAAGGCACAGGCGCTTTATTTGTTACCTTTTCAGAGGTTTTAGGAATGGATTTAACAGCAGCTTTATTAATGGCTGTTACAATATTTTCGGCAAAAAGATTGACATCATCACTGAAAACATTAGCAGAAAAATGAACTTCACATTCTTGTCGATATTTAACCCAATCTGCTCCCTTTAATTTCCATCGTGGAGGGGACTTTGTCTGATTATAATGCAAAGAGAAGCCAAAAGATGTGTAAATTGGATAATGGTCACTACTACAAGGAGAATTATAATCTACAGCCCAATTTGTAGCCGAGCTAATATCATTTGTACATATAGTAAGGTCAAGAGAAGAGAGTTTACCAGAACGTATGTCTAAGCGAGTGCCAGATTTGTCATTAAGCACAACTAGATTATACTCCGATAAGACATCCTGAATAACTTTTCCATTATAATCAGTTGTCAGACTGCCCCATAAAGGATTGTGAGAGTTAAAATCGCCAAGTATAATAGAAGAACCTGTAATGGAGTCTAAAAGTAACTTAAAATCTTTAAAATCCAGTCTGTTACAGGGATTATAAATGTGTATAAGATTTACCAGTCGACCATTTTTCCTAGCCACGCGAAATGCTTGACATTCAATACAAGAAAGGGCGGGTAACTCTAACTCAGAAAAAGAAATGCCTTCTCTAAAGAACATTGCTAGGCCTCCCCTTTCTCCAGATAACCTATCTGATCGTTTAATAATGTAACCCGGGAATGTAAAGTCGTATTTCGGTTTCAAAAACGTCTCCTGTAAGCAGATTATATCTGGTAAAAAATCATTATTTGAAAGCAAAAACTTTAATTCTTGTCCATGGGCGTAAAGAGACTGTATATTTTGTTGTATAATGTTAAGAGCCATGGTTGGTATGATGAAAAAAACTGAAAATATGAAAAATATTGATTGACAACATTATTTACGGGTAGTTTGACTTCGTAAGGTTAAAGATAGGTCAGAAACATAAATCGATATTCGGTTGAAGATATCTTATAAACGCCGGGGTTCTGCATGGACGAACTTTTTTTATATGTTCTTTAGTTAATCATTACTATTTAAAAACTATCGGAACGTATATTCTTGAGATCGGCTACGGACTGATCGAATTGAAGTTTCGGCCACAAGCCTATTATTTGGTAGATATAGGCATCATCGATTTGAAAAAAAAAATGAGCTGAATAAGAGCCTTACTGTCAGGTCAGTTGATGAAGTATCGATATTCCAATTGTGTGTAAGACTGAGATGGGTTTTTTTTAAAATTAATCTCTTATAGCGGCTGCCAACAACTTTACCCTGTCACTTAGATAATCATTAGGCGTGAAATTAAAATTGAGAGATTCAATTATTTTACTGTATGAGTTTGTATTTTTACCCGATGTTAACATGAAATGGGGAAACTGTTTAAGAAGAGTCCCTTCGCAGTTGCTGTTATTAACTTGGCACTCACTTTTAGGCGATTTTTTCACATCATTGTACAGTTCATTTATGCTTGGAAGGAACTCGTTATCATTGTACCATTAATCTTGAGATAGAGAAATATTGGATTATACAATTAATTACAATCAATGTTAGATAAATTGCCAAATTAGTAAAAAGCTAACGTGGAAAGATTCGATAAGGATCGAACTCACGACTCACGGTTACCATCCTTAGCTCCACCAACTGAGCTGTTTGATTATCTTATACACACTGAGTAAACCAAACCTCTTTTTCATTAAATAAAAAAAATGAAATCACGGATTTAAACAAATGCAGTCATCATTAGGAGCATTTCGAACTAGTAAATGACAGGCAATTTTGTCGATAATCAAGATTCGGATCAGAATCGAACCCACGCCCCACTGCTATACCTTCCAATTGTTCTGCCAACACGGTTAGGAAAAGATCACCCCTTGAAGTGGGAAGATTGTCTCGAAATATATAGGTCAGTATGCAACCGCACGTCATTTCTTAGCCAAGCCATTGGCTAAATTGCATCACATGATAAAGCTTAGATTTTCTTTCCCTTTAGCCGGTCTCGACTGAGCATAGGAGTTGAGCTCAGTTGGATGAGCAACGAAATGAATACACTTTTTCATCGTCTTAAATGCATTTTTGATATGGATCTAAACGGTATGTAAAACTTGATCGATTATGATTTTTACCAACACATTTAAATTTTTTAAAATTCACCATAAACCGGAAACGTGATAGAAGAATTTGTCAGGTTGATCAAAGTTGTATACGTCTCTTAAGACTACTTAGATAGCGCGAACAGGAGTTTTCAAACAAATGGCTAGTATATATATAATACAGTCGTAAAACATGTTAAAAAGAATGTTAGTTCCTTTATAGGGGAGGGGGATTCAAAAGACAAGCCATATTTGAAATAGCTTTTATACGAATTTTATGAACATATTTATCTTGCAATGAAGATTTCTATTTTATGGGTTTATGGTATAAATCATTTTTTTTTTCAAATGTAATATTATTAGTTAATAGTGTTAGTGCTTTTCTACTTTGCGAAAAAATCGTTCATGGCGTTTGCCATAACCAGGCGATTTCACACCAAGACAAACTTTACGCAACATGTTTGATGCCGAATCGGCAATCACAAGGAATACACCACGGTTATTTGATTATTTGATATATCTACATCTAGCTAACCCGAGATATAAATGACGGATATGACTACATAATGGCTTACTGTATCTTGAATAAGGGTGTATTTTAAAGTTAGCAATCAGCCTAGCTGGGAAAAAACACAATTGCACAAGTTGTTCATTTTATTTTCTATATAAACGGAACGATAGTTATTTTAGTTTGATAGTGATTCAAGAGTGAAATTAATCCCGACGCAGCAAACCAAGGGTATAGGTCAAAACGATTTATCATAAGCAGAAGAATCAGAGCAAATAATCTAACAAAGTATCATGATTTATGTCAACCTTATCAACTCGATATATCAAATAGATGGCAGTTTTATCCTGGTTTATATGTATATTAAAACCCCATGACTTCCACTAGGAATAGATGGCCGAACAAAAGTATTTCTATGGTTTTGGGATTTAACACAGTTACCTTCTGAGGAAGTGGGGCCTCCGTGGCTCAGTAGATAGAGCGTTGGACGCTCAAATCCAACAGCCTTCCACCAATGGATCGCGGGTTTGAATCCCACTCAACCCAAACAAAATTGGAAAATTTTCTGACTGGGTTTTCACTCGAACGACCTATGTGGGATGTTTGTTAGTCACTAACGGAAGGTCGTGGGTTTCCCCCGGACATAGAGACCGGTTTCCTCCCACAATAAAACTGGCAACGCCGCCATATAAGTGAAATAATCATGAGCGCGGCATAAAACACCAAACAATCAAGCAATTATGAGGAACTTGTGTATTACTAAAATGATACATTCATTCACAACCACAGACAGGCCGGTATACACTTAGCTTCGTGACCAGACTCGACTGTACCCCGACCAGAGCTGCGTTGTATAACGGTACACGCTGCACCCAACCGAAGCAGACTGCCAACGATTTGCGTCGTAGAGATGTTCACATGTATACTACAACCTTTCTTTGCGACGCGACGCGACGCGATTTTCCAGCCTGGTTGAGTCGGGTGGTAGCATCCTCTCAATCTATACCGGTCTTTAGGCTAGCGACATAAGATAAATTGCATTATATTTTATTCTAGAGACAATATTCTTCAGATTTGAATAATGTTTCAATTATTTTGTCACACACATTAGCCTTCCTGACGTTCTATGGTATGTGGAGCCTAATGTCAAAATTTATATCTGGGTGGGTGAGAGGGGGTGGTGGGTTGGTAATTTTGTCACCTTATAACCTTAGCTGTTGAGTGCGACGTTATGTCCCAATCAACCAATCAATCATTTTATCAATCGATTAATTGTTATTTTTCCAATAGAAGTTATGACAAGGCACACATTCGTGAACATGTATAATTATGATATCTGGGTGCTGTAAATAACATGCTGTGACATATTGTACGCTAGTAAACAAACTCACTGTCGATTCTAGCTAGATAGCTAAAGGATACTATTTGAAAAACTGATCAATTTGGAATCCAATCGCTGTGCTTTTTCAGGCTATCGACGACCAGCTAGAAGTCACAATTTTACCTGACCTCAAATAATAAATAGTTCAAAACTTGTGATACATTCGAAACATGTTTGTTTGACACGTATATATTGTTGGACTTATTTAGCTGAAGTATTCACACCGACCGCATCGGACAAGGCTTGTGGAAGAATATTCCCCATAAATATATCTTAATATCCCAATGGACATTGAAGTAGACATAGAGTGTGTCGCTATTGTATTTTTGTTCATATAATCATATGGTTTAATTAAACATATAGTAGTAAAATAGACATTAACCAAGGCGTGTATAACGACTAACTCCTCTTGGATCCCATTTGTACTTACTTCCAGTTCACATGAATTGTTCAGTTGTGCTCTTACAACCTAAATATCTGAAAGTAATGAGCACAGCCTTCTTGTATATATGTTCAAGTACCTGAAGATAAGTGAGTTTTGTGGTAGCTTAAGGTACGCACATAAGTGGAACCACGGAAATCGTTTGTCGCTCTAATTAATGTCTTTGATGTTAACTCAAAACTGATTAGGAACGCAGGTAGAAATCTGGAAAATCATGATTGCTTTCTACCAAGATCGATTTCCTGATACTGTATGCCACGGCCAACTAATATGTATAAGGCGATCAAGTCAAAGCTCACTTAGTTTTTTTGTATAATGGCTTACAAAGTGTCAATGATAAACATTTATAATGGTCTTTTTATAATAAATATTTATTCTTACATAGTTTTCCGATCAATGATTACATGTGCCTATATTCCCGATACCGTCAAGGAGAAACATATCGTCTGAAATTGTTATCTGCATTCATAATGACACAAATCCTTTACATGCAGATTTAATATAATATAATTTTAATATAATATATTATAATACTGTATTTCTTTAGTAAGGATAACACACAGCCCGGAGGCTACAAAGCTTGCTTGCTTGCTTGAGTTGGTTTTTGTGGCGTTTGCAACTCGGAGGCTACAAAGGTGGGCTCCCCATAGATTTAATGTAGGGGGGAACGTGGAAATGGTATTAAACTCTATAATGTTCTAGGATGAGATCACAGCGTAAATAAAACTTAATTATAAAACTGGGTGTTGCCTTCATGTTTCATTCGTGGTGAAGGGTAGGAAATGAGATTGTTAGATCGAATCCAATTCCTTAACATATTAAAGTATTGCCGTCTTCTGATATATTCCAAAGAATATTACTTGGGTTCAGTTTACACCAGCTTAATTTGTTGGAATTCACTTCATAATAGATCGATTGTTGGCCTTTTTATTCATGCACTTTTGTCACCCTGGAATTACCGATTTAGTGGAAACTCAAACTCAAGCTGACATCTTTACTGGCCTAAGTTTAACCAGTTACGTTTATTCGAAGAAACTTTCGCTTGTTACCTTTATTCCAAGAAAACTATCAGTTCGATCTTAATCAAACTCAACATACATCATAACCCTATGGTCTAGTTGTGCACCGTACATTTTCATCTCCTTTGCATATGCAATATGGCCACCAGATATATATACTTTTTTGTTACCTTTATTCCAAGAAAACTACCAGTCCGATATTCACCAAACTTGATTCACATTATCTCCCTATGGCCTTGTTGTGTACTGTACAATTTCATCTCATTTGCATATTCAATATGGCCGCCAGGGGCGATGCTGTTTTTCTTTGTTATCTTTATTCCAAGAAAACTACCTGTCCGATATTAAACAAACTGACAATACATTATCACCCTATGGTATAGTTATCTACGGTACATTATCATCTCATGTACATTGTCAATATGGCCGCCAGGGGGGCGAAATTGTTTTTTTTTTCCTACCGGTCTGATTTTGACCAAACTTGGCCAACATCATCTCCCTATGATCTAGTTGTGCACCCTACCCTTTCATCTTATTTTCTTATTACATATGGCCGTCAGGAAGCAATGATGTTTTTGAACCAAATTTGAATGAAACTTCTTATCATTATTCCAAGAAACTACTGTCCCGATTTTAACCAAACAGGACACACTGTGCATCGTACATTTGCATCTCATTAGCATATTCAAGATGGCTACCAGGTGGCAATGTTGTTTTCTTTGCAATTCACAATTTAATTTTCCTCAACAATAGTTATCTCCCTGGAATAAGATTTGTTTATGTAGGCTTAATATCACATAATATATACATTAAATACACTATCGTCCTCAATTCCTATATCCAGTTATTGCTGTAACAGTCTTTGTTATGGATAGATGACCGCGGGCGTTAAGATCCCTTTAAGGGATCTCTTGTTTTGTTAAAATGCACTTTTAACGATACCCTGAATAAATTGTATAGATAATCGCCATTAATGGTGATTTCTTATCGCCAGAGTGCCTTTTTGATCACAATCGTTTCTACAACATCAGTTTGCCAACAATCTCCCTACACCAATGATTTTATCGGTCGGTGCAGACTTTCCAGGGGGGGGGGGGTGTTTACCTTTTTTATTGTGTATATAAACATGACTTACTTTTACAAGTTAACAATTTACAGTTCCAAGAAATATGTTATCCGAAAACTTGAGAAAATTCACTGGTATAGTAGTACAGATCTGTAATCACGAAGTATAGATCCTCAGGATGAAATCATCGAATGTCAATACTAAATTGTAAACACCCTGGTAAATACACATTTAGGCATAGGGTCTATATGCCCTTTATTTGGCAAAACAAGGCTCATCGGTTTTAGCGTGGAAAATGTCAAAGGTTTAATAAGAAAACAGCCGTCCCAATCTCTAAAGTCATTTTGTAAGACCCCGTCGAATAACCACAACCAATCTGGGATAGTCCAACTGAATAGAACATGTACGGGTGAATTAAATACTGAGACATCGAACGCGATGGCGTCATAATCTCAGAATGCTGCCATCTTCTGACTCGAATGAACATACCTTTTGCTCAGGGTGGAAACTCGATGATCATTTGCAACCTTAACTGTTTCCACAAAGTGGCTAAAACTTTCAAGGGATACTTGCCTTTATTGATTCAGATAACTGGTCTGGGTGTTAAGTTGTAGGTGTATTAGAATTGCTTTTTAGTCGCCATCACCAAAACTGACATGTTCAGGATCTCGGCTCGGTACACATATTGTCAAAATGGAAAGACATTCTTTAACGAAATTGCAACAACACACGTTCAAGGCATGCAGAGGTTTACTAAACTGGTAATACTATAAATATGACATAGGAACCTAAATGTTAAGTTACATAACATAGCAAGCTGAATAAAGGTACCACCGTCTTGGATTCCATTATCTGGAGAAACAAAATTGGTATCGTTTTCTGTCTTCAGCATTAGCATTTTTCTTTAACATTTAGCATACAACAATAACAAAACAAGGTCACCCACAACAGTAAAAATAATAATAGATGTTAATAGTGACCCCTCACCAAACTCTAATTACAAACTCATCAAAATTCATCAAACATTACAAATAAAGCCATAATGTGTTAACGGATATTGAGAACGGGGTTCAGGATCTCTAAAGCAAAAATGTTTCACTGGCAAAAAGGAAGTTTGTAAATGACTGTGGACTTATCAGCTGTGGTTGTAAGTCAAATTTGTTGGTTATCTGTTGTTCCTAGCAAATGGACTTGTATGTCTCATTTTTTTTTACAATTACGGATGTTTTGGCCAAAAGCCTCTGGGGCAAGTTGATGAGGCTGTAAAATGTTTCACTATATCAAGACTTCTAGACTAGTTAAATGAAATTGCCCCTTTTTTTGGCCGTTCGTGCCACTATTCATTCATTCTACTCGGTCACCGTTATCTGGAAGAGTTTTGCAGGTCGGGGGTTTCCTCCGGGCAATGAACCCGGCTTCCTCCCCAAATAAACCTCGCCCCGCCTTGTAAGTAAATAGAACTTGAGTGCGGCGTAAAACACCAATCAATCAATCAATCAATCATTCATTCATTCCGTTTGTTCAGAACACTACTTTACGCTAAATCTTCGAGACCAGTATAACTAATATATGCCTACCCATGAATTGTACGTCGTGAGAACATTGCCGATAATTTCCACTTATTTTTAAGAGAAAACAAAAACATTTCGGCAGCTCTTGCTACTTTAAATAAATGGAAGAGAAATCTAAATTCTACCAACTACACGTAGCAAAAAATACGTGTCTAAATATATATATATATGTGGAAAGTACATATTTAAAAGCTATATTATAGATAGATTTTTTCCTTACAAATTATAAAATTAAATTCACAAAAATCATAGAGCTTGTAAGAAATGTTTGAAACTCTCTTTAAACGTGGGTTCCATACTAATGATAACAAATTAAGACATCATCGTGGTGATGTCTTAATTTTTTATCATTAATCATTAATCATAGAGCTTGTATGCAGTTATAATATTATTAAAATATAATCCGGTTGAACAATATCAGGATTTAATAGGATTATGTTTTTATATAAATCATACGTGTTAACATACATTTTTCTTCAACTTGGCTCTAATCCACCAAGATATTACATTACAATTGATATATACGTATAGATTCATACAAAACACTCTAAACCAGTTCTACATTTACAATAATCATCCTTGCTGGAATACTTTTGCTCAAATGTATTGGTACTATGAAATGCAATAATTTTCCAATTTTTAAGGTTTGTCCGTTTATTCAGAGATAGCTACAGGGATGTAATTCGATGTACTAGAAGCATGACAAACTAATTAATAAACTAAACTTATTAGCAAAATTCTTTGTATTTCAGAACTTGCTAAACTGATTGCTGGTTTCCCATTACATCCTTTCAGAGCAAAATGTGAAGCACGCCATTTGAGACTTCTATACCAAACTTGATTAACGAAGCAAATATCAAATTACCGTCAGCTTCCCTTTCAAACTATAATACCAAATGTACACATTTAGAGTTCCTACTATGGACATGGTTAAAACTACTCATTGAATTAGAGTGGTTTTATTAATATTCCACTATTGATTTGAGTCCGGGGTAATTCAGGTATTTAAAGGGGCCGCATCTTCATCAGGTTTGATGTACATCTAATATTTAACACAAATTGATTTTGGTAATTATTTTTATAACAAAAAGTACGTTAAATGCTTCACAAAATGCTTTCTATGTTTCCCTTGATATATATTGGTATATTAGCTCATACAACATATTTCTATCTCTATCCCTGAAATCTCTTCTTTCGTTGAACATAAACTATTTTATACTACAATCAGTACATTAGGTTGACGGATGTTTCCTTCAAGCAGACATTTCGGTTTCTTCTCACACTGAACATCGCCATATAAGTGAAATAATCGTGATTGGGCGAAAAACATCAATCTATCGATCAAATGTATTATTGTGACAAGAAGATTAGGTTTGTAACATAGGTGGAATATATGGGCTTACGATTTATTATACATGCTATTACTGTTTTCGTTTGTTGGATTTCTGTTTATTCATTCTGATTAACAACAGTGTTGTACAGAACACACTACATTGCTAGGACTTCCACACGACACTCGCAATCTAATAACCCCCTTTCGAGGAAAGACCGTCTTATGAGATCACGCAATATCAAATGTTTTCTTAGCAAAGAATGAACTCTATTGTTCATCATTCATAAACGCTAGTTTTAAAAATGACAGGTCAGCGAAAGTTTAACGCTTAAGCTCTGGTTTCGTATAATCTCACGGGATTTTACCCAAACTAGAAAATATATTATTGTAGTTACATACAGGGGCGGCGGAACGTTTTTCATATTGTGGGGGGGGGGGGGGGGGGTGCAACTACCCCAGCACAACATGCGAGGGTCCAGGGCCGCCTAGGCCCCTGAAGCTCTGGAACAGGAAAATGCCATACATGCGTTCCCGGCCATTTTCAAGGCCCCACAGGTGAAATTTAATGTAATGGTTTTTGACTTGTAAACTTGGCAATCTACACACTTTGGAAGAAAAAATCTATTAAAGGTCATTGCGCTGGATATTTTAGGGATCTGTAACAACTGACGTAGTAGATTAAGTACGCACCCAAAAAACTTCCGTAAGTATCGTAGCCGGGAATCTGCCGACATGCGGGCCACTATGACAGCACATACACGCGAGGGTCCAGGGGCCTAAAGCAACTCCAAGGTTCGAGATTGCAGGCGATGGGTTCCATTCCATTTCTGGCATTGAAAAGTTGACATTTCAAAAAGAAATTGTCAAATTTACAGTAGCAAATATTTAGATAAGGCGATCGCCTAACAAAATAATATTACAGCAAGACAGTTTGAGTTGTTGGGCGAAGTTGGCAAAAAAGTTTTATTACGTGAGAGACAAAATCACAGCACAATTACGCGAAGGACCACGGGCTGTCTAAGCCCGGAGAGCTTGCGGGTACTATCATCTGTCTTTAATAACCATTTCTTGCATATAAAGATATCGATTTTTTCGCAGGAATTTTACTGAAACGGAGAGTAGCAAACATTTCGATCAGACGATGGGCTATCACAAAACAACCAAACATCAAGACAGATTAAGTGTTGGGGTAAGGTTTTGTTCTTTTAACTCTCAGAAACTGTATATTTATCGTATTAATCTAAGATTTGCGGCGAAGCCGCTCAAAAACTTATGTGTTTCTAAACCCCAGTTTCAACTGTTTCTGCCCTTTAATCACCTAACTGCCCTCTAACTATCGTGTTTGAATCCTTCACAATTTATTTAATAGGTCAATTATTGGGGGGGGGGGGGAGCAAAGAAAGATTTGCCCCCCCCCCCCCCCCCCCCTACTTTGATTATTATTGAGGGAGCCAGGCCAGGCCCCCCTCCTCCCACAAAAAAACTGGCAACGCCGCCATATAAGTGAAATGATCTTGACCAAACAATCAATCAACTTTTAGGTGATCACTTGATCGACATGAGTGTTCTGCTTTGTGAATGGTGCAGAAATCCACAACAAATAAGTAAAGAATAAAGTTTTTACCTCTACATTCTGATAGCATAGACCTAGAAGGAGTTCGTCAACTTTATGCGGCTGTAATGTGGTAAGCTTTCCTTTATGCAATCAATATTTGCTTCCAAGTCCACTGAATTTCAACCTGACGTAACCGCCATAGTAAAACATTACCCGACCTAAAAACTCGGCGGGGCATCTTAGAAATACGTAACTCGTAATCTTCGGAAATCTTTTGTCATGACCAATGAACAAGGCCGAATATGAAATATTCGTGGAGTATTAAATACTAGATGTATGGACCTATATTTCTCCACGGTTATATCGATATTATTTTACCCTAGTGATTCGGGCTAAGGCGACAAGACGCATTAGCAGCCATATAATACCAGTCGCCGTAAGACCGATAATCCGGGCTGGGGCAAAACGAATTGTTCGTAGTAATATTTATGTTAAAAATACCTTGTATAAACTAACGACTGTGTGTAGGATGAATTATTAGCTTTACTAATAATAGTACATCTTTAGACTGCATTAAATAGATCAAATGAAATAATGTTATTTTTAAATGTGGTGCGCGTAGGGCAAGCTCGACCTGTTTGGTTAGAGCATGTGCGATTCTAGGTCAGACTTGCCCCGTCTTACGTCGAATATGCCCCGAATTGAGTAAGTCATGGAATCAGACTAGTACATCGTTCAATCAAAGTGCAGTTTATTCCATGTCAACACTGTTCATCGCAGTGTTTAGGCCTACAGCTATATTACTTCATTTTACAGCACTGGTAAAAATCACGTGAATCGAATAGAGCTCTATGTGATTTAATGATGATACGCAAGAGGAGTCTCTCCCATACAACTTATCGAGAACAAATATGACTTGCCTTGGATCAATTTATTAATAGCTCAGATGGATAAAAGAAAGCGGCGAATTTGTTTGAAATAGTAGCGTCTACCTGTGTTGGTTGTAGGTTATGAGATGGAGTTTATAACCTTGTTGTTTGCTAGAAAAAGGTTATGAGATGGAGTTTATAACCTTGTTTTTTGTGTTGGTTGTAGGATATGAGATGGAGTTCATAACCTTGTTGTTTGCTAGAAGTAGGTTATGAGATGGAGTTTATAACCTTGTTGTTTGCTGGTTGTAGGTTGAAAGATGGAGTTTATAACCTTGTAGTTTGCTGGTTGTGAGATGGAGTTTATGGTTGTTTTGTTCGTTGTTTGTTACATAGTTTTGTCTGTCCTGGGGGTGGGGGTGTGGGGAGTGGAGAAAGCAAAATTGATGGGGTCCAATCTCAGTCCACCGATGTTCTTGCCATAGTTAAGATGCGTAACCATTGTCAATGTGTTACAAAAGGAATCCAGAAATTCTACTGACCAAGGCTAAGCTCTTGTCAGTCGTCAACCTAATGAAATATCATAGGTTTGGTTTGTTACAACAATTTATGGGGTGTAAAGGTCTAAATGATATACCTCTTTTTAACACAATTAGAAACTTGTCTCCATGGTTATTTTAGACAAGAAGATTTCCCCTGTGCCCGTGTGTTTTAGTGATCATAAATACAACGCCTACCCCGTCAGGGATAAGTATACAGTTCTCGTTCGGATAACAAAAACCACAACAATTTTCTCGGATTATCAAGAATCCATTTTAGTAACCTATTTGAGACAAGCATCTTCAATGTACTTCTGTCGTTCAGTTTTGTTGTTGACCAAATATAACACTTTAATTGAACCTTTTGGTTTGTTTTGAGTTCCTGGTCGAAGTTAAAAGTGCATATTTAAGTAATATCATTAAGAGGAGTCATTCTGGATGGGTATCAAAAGATATGTTATTTCACTGCCTTTTACAAGAATTAGTTGCTTTTTAAAAGACTCGACTACTTTTTGACAAATAGCGATTTTAAGAAAACAGGGTGGAACTAGCCCGGTCTCCCCTACATCTTGATGACGAACAATTAGCTAGTTGCGATTCATTTAAATCTTTCTCATATTTAGCCACTCTAGCAACTCTCAAACTCGATAGGGTTAAATCCATCACGAATACTATTGAAACAAAACATAGCTAATATATCAGATAATTTATTTTCAAACAGATTTACAAATTATTCAAACAGGCCAGATTACTCTTTAATCGACTTTCTACACATTTGTAAATATCCAAACTAAAGTTATCAACTAACAAGACGCACTCCCTCATCCTAGTTCAACTCGCACTGTTCGAGCTAATAAATAGGTTACATTGAAAAATGATCATAAAGTAGTCAGCAGGTCTGCAGTTGGTGAATCTGGATATTGTAACTAAACGGTTAATTATATTGTTTGATTAGATACCGATCGTTATCGTATTGATAGAAAACCAATTACCGTATACAAACGGCACCATAATGTCAACATAGATCCCATGCACATAATAGTTTGTGGAAAAACTATGTTTTCTTTTAAACTGAATGAATAGATACAAGACATGCACATTTTAACCGAAGCTTTATATTTGATTTATCTATCATATCCTATTGCCTCTCACTAGTTGTCATTCATCATTATAGCAGAACAACTACTCTGCTACATGTATGTGATTATGGCATGTAAGGCATGCTATTGATGACTATGCACCCATAGAGTACAGCATTGCATTGAATAAAATGGAAACAAAAGCATAACCAAATAGGAATGTAGGCTTTCTTTGAGAAAGAACAATCAACATATGTGGAGAAATCATACAGGAGGTTGTAAATTTGCATCTGGTTTGAGGTTAACACATCTGAGTCAAATTATCTTTACGTTATAACGCGTCGAACTGGGTAAACGGCACGCTAGTTAGGAAGGACGAAGTGAGTATTCAGAACAACACAATGATTGGAAGCATAGTCCAGTTGAATAGAAGCAATCACGAGTTCTCCAATTTGCGACTTAGTAACCCTTACCTCATCAATAGGTTCAGTTGTTCACCACCTAATTTATTTAAGATCATATTTCATTTCAAGAATGGACTATAGAAGCATGACTAGCTACTGGTCATCTACATAGTGTCTCTAAAGGAATATGATAAAGCTTTTGGGACAAAGACAATTAATATTACATTGTTAATCATGCTATTCCCTATTGGTATTGTCACAGCTGTATTGGTCCGATGCCGTATGTAAGCCTTGTTTTCGTATGACGCTTTCTCCAAATTTTGCCAATAGCCCTGAAAGTCAATTAAACATTACATTACATATTTTAAACCCAGATTTAAAACCTATAACTATATCAGTAAAACGGTAAATATACATGTAGTCAGAGGATGCTGGCATTCATATTGCATTGTACATACAGATTGTCATAACACTGTGTGATATGTGAGGCCGTATCAACACCGAGTTGGCTGAGATCGGGCAAAAGTATCAGCCGAGCCCGAAGGGCGAGGCTGATGCGAATGTCCGATCTCAGCCAGTTTAAGTAGAAAGAAGCAACAATTTGTCTATAATTCCTCTGACACAGTAGCGTCTGTCAATGACACACATATACCGATCACTGCGCGGGAATTTCCATTTCAGTTATCACGTGACTTTTCAAACTATACTGATACGGCAAACTATCAGATGGCTGTGTATCAGTAGGGAATATGTATAGTATAGTACCAGTATAGGAATATGATAAAAGGATTTATCCGGTTCGTTCATCAAAAAACTTCCTTTAGTTAGCTTAGCTGATAAGATAGTTGTACAAAGTGAAATAATGGCCTTGAATATCAAAATAATTCTGCTTTGATGATCTGTTAATAATGAAGGCAATTTCTTTATGGCTGGTGGTGAGCCTTGACATCGTAACGATAGTTTATTTGTAACACTCTGTGCTTTCTTCCTTATCTAGATTGGTTCTTATAGTACATGATTGTCAGCTATACTGATCAAAGCTGGTAAAACACTAATACAGTTAATTTGAGAAATCTAGAACATTGACTATATCAATATTAAAGAGTTCGGCGTTATACATCACCAAAAGCCTTCAGCATCATATGGAAGTGTTGAAATTGGAATGTAACATTTATATAGTTTGATTACAATTCTGGGTTCGTTTTGTTTTCATCATTCAAACTGACCAATATACATGTAAAACGTTGTTATCCATTTTTTATTTTTTTTGTTTTTTTTGTCTGTGTTCTGTATATGTTGTTCTTCTATTATGTACTTGAACTGTTTTAGGAGAGAAGCCACTTGGCTTATCCTGTAATAAACTAAACTAAACTAACAAAAATTTGTTGCCAGGTTCAAATTTTACCAGTTGGCATCAACATAATCAATTTAGTTTAGTTTAAACCTACGATGGCCTCAGTCTTTAAGAGCGTATGAAATTCAAAGTCGACATGATGTCCCTTGTTTAATCACATTAGTAGTCCACAATATGAGATTGAACGATGATTGATTTCACATATTGACTAATGACTGATCCTTGACATCAAAATTGTTACAGAATTGATATTTTATTTTCTACTGAAAAATTCTGGATATTTTGCGGCAGCATCAAGTAGCTTGAATACATCGTATTACTCTGTCTCGATTACACGGATTCTGGTCTCTTAAATTGTTGCAATTATATTGCACTTTGCTGTCGCGCATTGAAACTAATACCCAGAGAATCAGTAGTCTTGTTAAAATCATTCCACCAAGGAAACTTAAATTGCATAACCAAAATAAAAGGAGTTGCGGTTTCATATATGGATTATTTACCTAATTACTCCTAAATGTTTACAATTTATTATTTCTCCCATGTCATGTTGACTTTATTTTACAAGCAAAAATGAACGAAATGTCATTGCATTTCTTTTGTCAATTGTTTTGGCCTAAATAATACTGAAATCTATATAACTAAATAACCAGGAAACAGGTGAATGGTTTTACATGAGCAATTATACTCAAAGTGGCAATAAATAAATGTTAGTAAAATGGTATATATGTATATCGCCAGGTACTCCGGAAAAGCTGGCGGAGGTCAATGCAGAATTATTTGCGTCACATTTTGTTCAGCCAATGAACAAACAATATTTACTAAATATCAAGAATTAATTTATGTTAAAAACAACCGCATTCTCACGAAAACAATTTCTACCTGGAGTAAAATATGTTTTCCCTAGTGTTCTTTTAGAAAAGTTTATATTTAAAAGTATTGTTCGTAAATACTTTACTAACCAAAGAGTGAGAACTAAGAGCATGCATAGGTAAACGCTCATTGGTCCATTTCTGTTTTTTTTTGTTACAAACCACTCAGCGGAAATGGACTATTCTGATTTTGTGTAATGGTCCATGGTATACAAACAACCCTAAGGGAACCACGTTGCACTGAACATTGAATATACAAAGATAATTATATTAAACGGTAATTCTAGACAAAATAAGTGGCGTTGAGCCTTAATTACGCCTAAGTAAGCAATTTGATTGACAGATTACTTGTCGCTGGTTTACAAATACACACAACGCTGTAGCATAATCCATTAGTTCCACTGATTAGTTTAACGTAATGTACAGGCAGTGTTAACCCGAAAAACGACAGTTTCATATTGACTCAATATTTCGGCATGGATTATACCATCATCATACCATCGCCTGAAAATGGTCTAATAAATGCCAAAATATTCAGAGTCAATCTGAAACTGTCGTTTTTCGGGTTAATGCTATTAACGTATCACTGTAACAGAACACTATGGTCATTTAAAGGCCCAATCGCCGCGGTAATCTTTTATACATGTGATATGAAAGCCTTTGTACACGAGCGGGGTGTGGGGCATACGAAAAATCCTAGACCGATTGCAACAACAAGGATCAGAAGCCGGTTAGCGTCCATATTGGATTACCATCATGTATGGCATGTATTTCTCTCAAAGCAAATTCTTTTGTCTGTATTTTTCAGACAAAGTTGACTGTACTGTTAGATCGTATACACGATTCAAATCATCAGGAAGCTTGCGCATGCCAGGCTCTGAGGTTTTTTTTTACATTGCAGATACGATACAAATCAAACTTTCAATTTCAAATTAAAAATACAAAATGACACCAACACTTTTAATTTTGGGCAAAAATAGAACGTTCCTCTCTTCTGGTGTCTAGGAATAATACAGAAAATCGTCCGTTGTTTGTAATGTAAATGGTTTGCCTTTGAAGAATAGGAAAGCTTTAGACTTTCCCCGCCAGTATGTTCTTTCGTTGGCTTATTTGTTTCGCCATTTTCTCCGCTTAAGATGATGTGATGTTGCCTAAACTGACGTATTCTTTGATGTATGAAGGTGGGATTGGATCTAAAAACATGGCTTTAAGCTGGAAATAAGAAGGTTACTTCAAACTATATACGGGTTCAAATCCCACTCAGTCCAAAAATTGAAAAATTTTCTGACAGGGTTTTCACTCGAACGACCTGTGTGGGATGGTTGCCAGTTACCAGCGGAAGGTCGTGGGTTTTCTCCGGGCATAGAGCCCGGTTTCCTTCCACAATAAAACTGGCAACGCCGCCATATAAGTGAAATAATCTTGAGCGCGGCGTAAAACACCAAACAATCAATCAATCAAACTATATAGCTCAGTGTGACAACTGCCATTCATTTCTTTAAAGACAAGCCAATTGGTTCGTTTGAGTCAGGTGACAAGAATGTAAAGCATCTCGATGTTATCCATCATGAGTTGGATAAAACAAAGGAGGAACTGATAACGGTCTTGTATGTGCACTATTAAGCTTGTGTTTTAGGCTAAACCTCTATTATTATTATTTATGTTTATGAACACTTAAACACACGGGCACAGGGAAAATATTCTTGTCTAAAATAACCATTGAGACAAGTCTTTAATTGTGTTAAAAAGGGTACATGTGTATCATTTTGACCTTTATACCTCATCATAATTCGTTGTAATAAAATTAATCCAATATCATATTTCATTAGGTTGACGACTGACAGGAGCTTGGCCTTATTCAGTAGAATTTTCTGGAAAACTTTGTAATACATCGAATATCGGTAGACTGAGATCGAACCCCATAGGACCATGGGAAAGAAGTTAAAAGTTCGGTTCCTCTCACAAAAACCTACATAGAAGACAAGACCGGGAGTTAAGACCTGTCCAGTATATCATCTTTCGAACACTTGTTCTTTTTATACGCAATGACTGGCCTTTGGGTTAGAGGTCGATCCATTTTGTTTTATTAGCTTGTATTATTCTACTATATTATTGGCCATAACAATGCTGGCCTTGTTATACTGAAATACAGATGGCATTATATTTTTTCACAACATCTTCTCGGGTCCAAGTTCAAACCCAAAGGATAAATAGTTTGTTACGTTTGAATCAAAATACTTTCCATTCCCAAACGTTTGTGCTTGGATTTTGCAGCGGAAGATTATTACTTGTATTATTACGGAACATTCAAATTTTAATTATTCGTTTACGAGAGTGAAAAGTACATTGGACTATCGTTTTACGCTGGACTATCGTTTTACACTATATGAACACTACTGTTTTAATCTAAACTAGTCTACCGTTAAATTTTCTCTCCATTAAAAAGTTCATAATAGAGGTTCTGTAGCCTATATTTCTACTATGATGAAAAAGACATAATAAGTAACCCAACGGCCAGTCATTGCGTATAAAAAGAACAAATATTCGCATGTTTGCCTGTCTTGTTTTTCTGGTTCCCACAATGACATTAACCACCGCTCACGCCAACAACAGCAGAAGAATGACGAAGTAAAAAACTAAACAAGTGCCGCCATGAACCATCTCCACTTCTCAAACATATTGACCAATGGGAAGCCGAACTGACCGGGGACATCGACAGATAATTTATTTTGAATGGACTTAAACAGGGATTTATGTTAATTGACGATCACGTCGAAATTGGCAACATTCCACAAGGGGAAGTTGATAATTACGCCTCAGTGACTGAACAACACGTAGCCAACAAGATTGAACAGCAAATACTCGACGATCTACGAACCGGTAGTTACGTAATCACCACGGAGAAGCCCCGTATAGTCAGTGCGCTGAAAGCAGTCCCTAAAGACAATGGCAGTTATAGACTTATACATGACCTGAGCAGGCCAGAGCCGTCTCTCAACTCCTATGCCTCGGACACTCCTTTTAGCTACGAAACTGTTCAAAATGCATTAGGCTTAATTAAACCTGGCTGGTTTATGGCCAAAATAGACTTACAATCGGCTTACCGTGTCGTTGGTATACATCCTAGTAATTATAGCTTAACTGGTCTAAAATGGTGTTTTGGAAATAATAAACCAACTTATATGTATGACACCCGGTTGCCATTTGGAGCCCGTCGTAGCCCTTTTATTTTCACTCGCATTACCCAGGCGGTTAAACGAATGATGCAACGTAAAGGTTTTGAGACAATGGTGGTTTACTTAGATGATTTTTTTATAGCAGCGGAATGCTTTTCGGCCTGCCTAAATGCTTATAATACCTTACTGGCACTCCTACGTAAGTTAGGTTTCCAGATAAACTGGTCAAAAATTGTAGACCCATGTCAGCGTATCGTTTTCCTTGGCGTAGTAATAGATACACTAAAAGGGGCTATTAGCCTGCAGGAAGAAAAAATTGTTAAATTATCACAAACTATAACCAATTTTTTAAACCGCAAACGGGCATCCAAAAGGCAACTTCAAAGCTTGGCTGGTCGCTTAAATTGGTGCTCCCTAGTTATTCCATGAGGTAGATTACACACTCGCTCCATTTTTGATTTAATTAGCTCGTTACATCATGCCAACCACAAATGCAGAATTTCTAGTATATACCAAGATTTGCGCTGGTGGCTAGTTTTTATACAGGTTTCTAATGGTTCTAAACTAATTTGGGACGAGCGTCCTGTAGATTTTGTTTTTGCAGACAGTTGCCCAGCCAGCGGTGGAGCTTAGGGCGATTGGTTGTATAGTGCTTGGCTTTTCGACAGGCCGGACCTAGCGTCCAGTCACATTAATATTAAAGAGCTAGCCGCAATATGTTCTGCAGCATGGCGCTGGGGACATCTTTGGCAAGGCAAACAAATTTGCATATTTTCAGATAATTCCACAGCTGTTCAAATTGTAAACAAAGGTACCACGGCTAATAAGTACGCTTTAAGCCTTTTACGGGAGCTTTGCATTCTATCGCTATTTTATGATTTCTTACTAAAAGCTATTCATGTTCCAGGTATACAGAATGTGACGGCAGGCACTGTCTCCAGATTACACCAACCAGGTTATATCAAACGCCTCCAATGTCTTCTCAATATTGAAATTGTTCACCCTGTTGGGATGCTAAACCATATGTCATATAATTCCTTGTTGTTTTTGTTAATTCAGACCGAACCGATCTGTGTAAACAACTGGATGACGAGGTGGCCGCCCTAAGTAAGCAGAATTATTCCAAAGCAACTCGAGATGCATACACCGCGCAAGCGCGTGTTTACTATGGGTTTTGCAAGCGAATTAATGTATCCCCTGTTCCTATATCACAAGTTAATTTGACCCGATACGTGGCGTTCCTAGCTCGTACCCGGGCATACTCTACTGTACTCCAATATCTAAATATTGTTAGGATTTTGCATTTAGAACACGGTCTACCTAACCCCCTTGATAACATTTTAGGCTTAAAACAGTGCTTCAAGGTGTGAAACGTGCCCGGGGTGACAAAATGCGACAAAAAGACCCAATTACACCAACAATGTTACACGCAATTTACAAGCGAATGAATTTCCTTTCTGTTCAAGACCTTCAGTTTTGGGCAGCTACACTCTGCTGTTTTTTCGGCCTTTTAAGAGTCAATCATGTGACCATTAAATCTACTAACGATGTACCAGACAGCGTAGTAAAACGCAAGGACATTAAGTTTACTTCAACCGGCATAGTGCTTTATATCAGAATGTGTAAAAATGTCCAATTTAAGGGAAAGATCATGGAGATACCTATTCCCCTCTATCCCCACAATCCACTTTGTCCCACTACTGCTCTCAAAAACTTCATTTCACGTACTCGTGAAATCCCGCTTGATGCACCCTTGTTTACAATCAAAGTAGCGACTAGGAACTGCCCCCTTCTGACTTCAGATTTTCGTAAGCGGCTAATACGTATGTTGCAGCCCTCAGTTTCGACTGACATCAACACTCATTCGCTACGACGGGGTGGGGCTACATGGTTGATGTCAAAAAATGTTCCTCTGCATATTATTAAAGTACTGGGCAACTGGCGTAGTGATTCTGTATTCCAGTACCTTAAACCTCCAGTATCTGATAAATTACATATATGAATAAACTACAACCGAATTCTACTTCTAACACGTAATATGGATTGGGTACACACGTGTAATTTTTATCAAAATATTTCAGACCTACCTACATGTATCTACACTAATTTTAAATATTCGACTTATGGCAGCATTACAGCTTGTGTCATGGCGGCACGCATGCTTTTTATATATTTTATTGTTCTCACGTTTTAGTTATGTATTGTATGTGACTTGTTTGTGTATAAGTATATTGTCTATGTAATAAATGTTTTCTGCCCGTACTATGGTGTTTGATTTAAGGAGAGGCTATGTAAAAGTCGTCTTTAAATGAACAGCCTGGTACGGGAGCTACCTGTTTTGTTTATGAATAGCAGTATTAGGTCGACTGGGTCTGTCCCCTGCGGTGCGCCCGCGTGCACACAATTGCCAACTGACCAGGCATTAGCATATCAATAGTACTGCAGATATTTAAACGGTACAGCTACCCCGTTCCTGGCCAGTTGTCCATTGCATGCTGCTGTGCGGACGCACCGCATTTTAACAAAATTTCCACTCCCACCCTCCCCATACAAGAATCTTGTTTTATCTATATATCGATACATATGTAACTCTTTTCTACCAAGACCATCCCAGTTGCGATTACTAGTAACGGTATGCATTACTCGTTCTAGTGGTTATCGAATATTTGGGTACACACGTGTAACTTTTATCAAAATATTTTAGACCTACCTACATGTATCTACACTAATTTTAAATATTCGACTTATGGCAGCATTACAGCTTGTGTCCTGGCGGCACGCATGCTTTTTATATATTTTATTGTCCTCACGTTTTAGTTATGTATTGTATGTGACTTGTTTGTGTATAAGTATATTGTCTATGTAATAAATGTTTTCTGCCCGTACTATGGTGTTTGATTTAATGGCCATAACAATGCTGGCCTTGTTATACTGAAATACAGATGGCATTATATTTTTTTCACAACATCTTCTCGGGTCCAAGTTCAAACCCAAAGGATAAATAGTTTGTTACGTTTGAATCAAAATACTTTCCATTCCCAAACGTTTGTGCTTGGATTTTGCAGCGGAAGATTATTACTTGTATTATTACGGAACATTCAAATTTTAATTATTCGTTTACGAGAGTGAAAAGTACATTAGACTATCGTTTTACGCTGGACTATCGTTTTACACTATATGAACACTACTGTTTTAATCTAAACTAGTCTACCGTTAAATTTTCTCTCCATTAAAAAGTTCATAATAGAGGTTCTGTAGCCTATATTTCTACTATGATGAAAAAGACATAATAAGTCGCATATGTTTCGATATTCAACATTTTGGAGGATTGGTTGGGAGCCTAATTTTGTTAAAACACTGAGGGAAAACCAAATCAATAGTAACATTTATTAAAAATTTAGATAAAATGTTCCCAGGTAAGATTTATTAATTTTAAAATTGTCATACTCTCGTTAGTATGGTGGCTAATTTGTGCCATTTCGCGTTCTCGCGTTTTCGCTGCGAGAATTAGGAGGCGAAAACACGAGAATACGAAATTAAACTAAAATCTCGCTGCGAGAATGCGAGAACGTGAAATAAAACGAAAATCTCGCCGCGAGAATGCGAAAACACGATAACAAATATAATCTCGCTGCGAAAATGAGCCAAAAGTGCTTTATTTGTGCCATTTCACGTTCTCGAGTTTTCGCCGCGAGAACGCGAAATCATTTTTTAAATCTCGCCGCGAGAACGCGAAAACAAGTAATAAATTAAAATCTCGCCGCGAGAATGCGAAAACTAGAAATAAGCAAATAGCGATTTTTTTGTGCCACTGCTTTGTTGCGCGAAAACTCGAAAATAAGAAAACGAAAGTAACCTGCAAGTGGCTTGCACGCTTGCGCCCATACTGTCTACACTTCCGCCTGAACGGTCTGCTTTCGTTTTCGAAATACAGAATAACTTCAGAGTCATATGAGTAAAAGTTAAACTCTCCCATTGTCATACTAACGATATATGTGTGGGAATGTTTTTAGTATTCCTACCCCCCCCCCCCCCGCCCCCTCAACCCTCAACTTTTTTTCGAGTTTTCGCGGCGAGAACGTGAAATGGCACAAATAAAGAACTTTTGGCTTATTTTCGAGTTTTCGCATTCTCGCGGCGAGATTATATTTTTTATCGTGTTTTCGCTTTCTCGCGGCGAGATTTTAGTTTTATTTCACATTCTCGCGGCGAGATTTTAGTTTAATTTCGTATTCTTGCGTTTTCGCATCCTAATTCTCGCAGCGAAAACGCGAGAACGCGAAATGGCACAAATCAGCCACCATACGTTGGTACCACAACCCAGTACTCCTAAGACGCAATTTCCAGAATAATGTTCTTTTTCAATAATGGACGTTGTATTTGCCCACAAAAGATTAGTTTTTTCTCTATTTATTTTGTCATTTAGTAATTTGTACGAAGAGCAGAATATTAGTCTCTTTATTATCTGACTTTGCAATTCGTGGAAAGAAGTTTAGTAAAAGTAATTGAATTGTTTGAAAAATAAAAAGTCGTCGCCAGAGATATTAGTATTTTTACCGTTACTTAGCAACACATTACAAATAAATATTTTTTGCCAGATATTGCAAACTGAATTGGTAAAATCCTCACATCTTGATTTGTTGTTCGTCACTATACAAATCGAGGCTATCAATTTATGGATCGCATATTGATAAGATTTTCTTCATTCGGAAAATGACAAATCGAGGGGTGTATTAATTTCACTAAACAATCCATGTACTTGTGACATAAACGAGTTTTTCGTTGGTTGTTTGGCGTAAAATATGCTCCAATCTTGATTGGAACGTTTATAAAACAAGGGAACTGTCTAATCAATACAAACAAACAATCAGGAACATAGAAACTAGAAGAATTAGACGACCAAAAACGATTAAAAATATTGAAATTAGAGGGCTTGCAGTTCGTAGCAGATTTCACCTAACAAAATAAGTTAAGCACCAATCGAGAAGCTATTTTTTTTTAAATTCTAAAACATCCTTCAGATTCTAGCAACAGATTGATTCTAATTTAGCGATGCCAACCATTCTAAACAACTTCGATTTAACAATGAGCTTGCTTATATTTATGCTGATTATTTTTCCTATCTCATCATACAGAATAGTAGAACTTTGACCTATAAATTAGAACGGAGTTTCGATTACATTATTGGGAATCCCTTAGCTACGGGGGTCATTTAGGTCAGAGTTAACCTTCAGATTAGAAAAATAATGCAAGTCCACTCTCCGCCAAAAATATACATTTAACGAGCTATTTAGGGAATCCCCCGATGCTATTGTTTTGTGTCTGACAGTCAGTAGACAAACGGCAAACGCGCAACACAAAGGGCTCTACTGCGCACTCGATTCTTTTTACCGCAACAAAGCAGATATTGGAATCCTCAAAGAAAACTCCCTAACCATTGGTCCATGGAAGCTAGGAAAGTTACCAATGGCCGTCTGGAAACATCATCTTTATATTAACAACGGTAGAATAAAGATAAAAAATTAAAGACATCACCACGTCCTCAGTTGTTTTTTAGTGTTATTAAAAAACAACTGAGGACGTGGTGATGTCTTTAATTTTTTATCATTAGTATGGAACCCACGTTTAAAGAGAGTTTTAAACATTTCTTACAACGGTAGAATAGCACACATTTTAACGATATTCGTTCCGGACACTTCCCTTTAAAACGAGATGCTGTACAGAATAGGTAGGTGTTACAACAAAACAAATGATCTGCATAAAGTATCATGTTCTGAATTGAGATTTTTCCAAACCGGGGATCCAGTGCGAGAGAGGGCTTCCCTCTGAGGGAAACTTTAAGAGTTGGTTCTTTACTCAATCGTAGGCCTACTTTGTTGTAGCCTTTCCAGGTACCCATCAAAAGTTGGCGATTTTTCAGAACAGAGAACCCGGTTTCCAATTCAATCAATTAATCCATACAGCCTCGTTTTAGACCTGAATCTACCTCCATCCATTTGGAAGGAGGATAAAATATATCCACACTGAACTTAACATAGTCTACCAACCAAGTCATACTCTACATATATAAAGGGGAAGCTCGATGAAGCAGAATTATTCGTAGCGCATTTATTTCAAATAACTGGAACACTGTTGATTAAATGTATCCCTTTGAAGTGGTTGTGCTGAAAGCTTCAATCTATTAATCCAGAGACAGGCTAATTGAATTAAGGGAAGCTAGAAAAGGTTTTGAGGACAATAACCTCTCGTCCAATTTTCTTCTCATTTCTCTGATTGATCGCCTCTTCACATTACACGATGAAGCCAATCCACTTCAACTGTATACTAATGGATATAGAACTAAACATTACTGGTCTAAATCATGTAGGTTCACGATACAGCTAAGTTACCGTGCTCTTTTATCAAGGTGGCTGTAATTAGAACATAATTGTTTACATGGCTTTAATTTAAACATATGGGAAGTTTATACTTCATTACTGTCAGCAAATTGTTGATCGGCTACAAAAACAAGCGATTAACTCTTACCGAAGTCATACATGTAGGTACATGTTATTGAAAAAGCCATCGAGTTGAGGCATTATTTAAAATTTTCGTACGATATCGAATTGCTCTTTGGTATAAATTGGAGTTAACTACCAAAATTAGGATATTTTTAGGAATTCAGATTGTCAAGAAAAAGAGGAAATTTGCAGCCCATTGAAAAAAAAAAACTAACCTAGATACACAGAATCAATACTTTGTATTCGCTTGAAGAAATACATTGCTGTTTGTTTTGAAACTGAAAGAAAGAGGGTCATTTCGGGATCGTTTCCACGCAGTTTAGCAGTCCCAACTCATTTCTTACATCATAGATCTCATCGATAATACTTTCTAGTGCCCTGGACCATTTCCTCGGTATTTTCTACTGGCTATAAAGCCTTATTTTTGTTGAATGATTGTACTTAACTTGCTCAAGGCAACGCTGTTGTTGTACTTCCAAAGCCAATCTGACTAAAGTCGAGATGCTCATTGAAAAGAACTCTTTTCAACGAGCATCTCGACTTTAGTCAGATTGTTCCAAAGCCTAACAGTTTAGCCTTGACCTACATTTGACTACCAAAACGCCCCCTGGTGTATGAATGCTTATCTCAGCCGGGATAGACGACTCTATTTCCGTGTGTTGGATATTTCTCAACAAGTCATTTCTTTAAGAAGTCACTTAGACAATTTGATTGTTTCGCGATCAAGGTCAAACCCTGCTTATCGACAAGTAGATTAACTCACCACCACCCATCTTATCACTGCGTCCCATTTAAGCATGACGTTAAACTGAACTTGAAGCCAAAAGTTTGGGAGGCCAATCCATACGCTCCGCTCAATGTGCATCTTTGTATCCCAACACATGGGTAATTCATGCTCTCCGTGGCCAATGAGAATACTAGTACATGATAATGCAGATCTACATGTATACGTATAGCCTATTTATTTCCACTGTCTGTGACATCGTTCATTAAATGTACCTTTTTGAAGTGGCTGTGCTGAATGTATTAATTTAGAAGGTAAACTGATCCAGAGACAGGTTAATAGGGAGGGCTTTGAGGATAATGACCTCTTGTTCAATTTTCTTCACACTTATCTATTACATGTAGAGTTAACTAAGTTTCTGTGCTCTGTTTTTTATAATTGAATGCATGTCATTTTAATCATGCAGACCAGAGGGTTGTAATGGATGTACTTTTACGCCACGATGAGCCATTACAAGTATGAACAAATTATCGGCCCGTTAGACAGCATACATACATACACACATATATACACAACTTGATTGTTTGGCGGCTCGATTCTGTTAAGTGATGTGTGCCACAGCAATTCGGTAATGCATTTCAGATTAACACATGCCGATAATGACAACTCATTCACATGCAGTAGAGAAGACAGAAGAAATCCTTACAGGAATTTCAGACAGAACACATATCGATATTGATAAGTGCTTGACTAAAAGCACAGTTGAGAGTAGAAATCATTACATGGATTCCAGATATAAAACATACTGATAATGTCAACTCATTAACATATAGTGGAGTTAATAGGAGACATGATTACACGAATTTCATACCACATACATCGTTCCAATACAGTAGAGTTGATTGTGGAAATCATTGCATGAATTTTTGACACGACACATGTCGATAATGACAAGTCTTTTGCTAACAGTGCAGTTGATTGTAGAAATTATTACATCAATTTCAGACATAATACCGATACTCACAACTCATTTATATACAGTAGAATTGATAGTAAAAATCATTACATGAATTTCAGACATTACACATACCGATACTGACAACTCATTCACATACAGTAGAGTAGACAATAGAAATCATTACATGAATTTCAGACATCATCATGACACATGCTAATAATGACAAGTTGTACATACACACAGTAGCGATGACTGTATATATATCATTACATGAATTACATCTATAACGCATGCCAAATGTGGTGAGTAGTAGTCTACACTTACAAAAAAAGCGGCAGGAGAGCTAATATGCCAATGATGATAAGTACGTCCTAATATATTTATGAACACTAAAACACAGGGGCACAGGGAAAATCTTCTTGTCTAAAATAACGATGGAGACAAGTTTCTAATTGTGTTAAAAAGAGGTATATCATTTAGACCTTTATATCCCGTCATAAATTGTTGTAATAAACTAAACCTATGATATTGTATTGGGTTGACGACTGACAGGAGCTTGGCCTTAGTCAGTAGAATTTTCTGGAACAATTTGTAATACATTGACATTGCTTACGCATCTTAAGCTATGGCAAGAATAACGCCAGACTATATATTATACGTCCTAGTATACATGTACCATGAATAGAGGTGACTGAAGACATCCTTACATCTATTACACAGACCACAGGTAGATAGTGACAAGTTGTATACATACAGTCCGTCAGTCAGCTAAATCATTCATATCCATCAAGATTATAAATTAATTTAATCTATCGAAAAAGTTGACGTTCATCCAATTTCATTCCAGTAAAAAACGCATCCATCTTGCGCCTGGCAATCATTAAAAGACTCCCCAAAACCCTACAAAACAGGTATGGTTTATTCTTGGACAGCTACTATGACCAGATCTGCATATCCCTTGGTTGAAATGTCACCAGTATGTCTTTATCCGTTTTTCTGTTTTTGGGAGACGTTAACAGATGTCCGTAGAAACGACAATAAATTGGCAACGGCCACCACTTTCATTGCAGATAGAATCATTACTATTCCAAAGGATAACTCAATCGTAGAAGAAGTTGTAAAGGCAAAGTTGATCATAGCCAAAGAGTGCGATATGTTTAGAAAATTGAAAGAAACCCGTCCATGGATTTGTATACGTTCTAAACTATCATTTTTTTCATTATCTCCCAGTAGACATATTTAAAGTAGAACAAGCAAAACACAGTATCTAACGACCTACTTTGGGGACGAAATTGCACTTTGTCAGCCAATCCAGCAATATCAGCTTTCTTGCCTTTTTACTAAACGCTTAGAAATATTGTGCCGATATTAATTATCTTAGTATGCAATGATGACTTACATATTTAGTTTACGTTTCGTCCTGCACGGCTTATTTTTGCACAAATTACGGCCCTTTGACGTGACATTTTCCTAGAAATATCAAGTTTCCGGACTTTTTTCGAAACACTTCCGATATTGTCCGGGAATTTTATATGCGATTCAATCACGTTGAGCTACAAATAAAGTTTATGCTCTGCTTTTTTTTACAGAAATAAAGACTCTTAGACCTAAAATAGAAATTTCGGTTTACATATTTTTTCTAAACACTGAAAACGATATTTTCGGAAATTGTATGTTTGTGTTAGCCATAACGAGTTTTGTACGGCTTGATTATACGGACATTTCCTAAACATAACAGCTTTCGGCATTTTATTAAAAGCTTTCCGAAATTGTGCTTTGATTTTATATTTGAATTTAACAACCATGCAGGACCGCTTAGGTAAAAAACGAAAGAAGTAACAAGCAGATTTATTGTACAAATTTTAATTTATATAAAAAAAACAATGTATTTACAAGGTAATGTTGTACAAACAGTGACAAGTAAATGACTTTATTTCGCAAATGGGAAATTACAGTTCCGAGTAATCAATCTGTAATACAAGAACTCACAAAGTTCGCTGGTTTAGCAGTATAGTACCAATAGTCACGAAAAATAAATCGACAGAAAAAAATCCTGGAACCACACTTGTAAATCCCCATAATAGAATCTTGTAAGCACAGCTCTAAATCCACAGAATACAATCTGAATAGAAATCACATCAAATAAATGACTGTCACTGCCAAGTGATATCAATCCAACTATTAACTTTCCATAGCACACATAGGGAACATAAAACATCTCCACTTAGGATTAGAATGTAGAAATTGTGGTGATAAACAAACGAAATATCGAAGCCTGATTATAACAAGAACGATCAGTGTCCGTTAACTGAAATGTTGGATTACCTTCATTCCAGGCCTTTTTATCTGTGGTTTACAACCAAAAAATATGGGCAGGCTTTTAGAGTCCCTCTTACTCGATCGCCAGTCGGTATTCCTCAGATAAAGAACGTAAAATTTTACCGTACTGTTAGATCTCTCACACAACTCAAAACAGTAGGGCGCTTGTATGTGTGTTCAGGTTCGGGGTTTGTTTACATTGAGGGTACTTGATAAATCTAATTTTCAATTAAACATTCTAAATGATGCTAAAACATTAAATGTTTGTTAAAAATATAAACTTCTTAACTTCTTCCGTCTGGGAAAAATACAGAAAACCGCCCACTGTTTTTTCATGTACACAGTATTCTGGCTTTTCGCGGCGAATATGCCTTTAAATGCGCATTCCAATCCCGTTGGTAGGCTACATACATGTATATCTATTGCTATGCAGTACCCTCAGAATGCTAGTTTATTTCACGAAAAGGGGTGTTAATATGACGTAGCACACAATACTCTTGATCTCCGTTTTCTTTTTTTTTAATTAGATTAAAGGATCTGACATTAGGATCTGAAAGTTTAATCCTTGCTCAAATGAAACGCAAAGAATTATTGGATCAATACACATACTTTTCACTGCATGGCTTTTTAGCTAATCAATGATTATATTAGAGGAAAGTGTCGTCTTCTAAGAGAGCTTCCTTTGGAAATATACTTGTATAAAAAATCTATTATAAGCATGCCATTATTCTCGCTTTAATTCAGATCCATAAAAAAATATCCGCTTCTTCGGAGTGCTAATATCCGCTGCAATGAAATATCTTTGATAGTCATCATTAAAAAATCATGCCCTTTTGTTCATGTTAACAACAAGGCTGTTAACACGCTGATTAATTTTTCGTCTGAAAAAATCTACATTGTCCTGATTAGCAAATTTTCAAAAGCCGGCTAATTATAAACTATTAAAAAAAGATAATTATTATCCCGGAGATAAGCAGTGTGACATTCTTATGAATTTTAACTGAATGGCTTACATAGTCATTCAGTGTCACACAGCACATATATAGTAGATGAGTAGGTTGGGGTGGGTCCGTCAATACATGTATATGTGGGAGTAAATTAAAAAGGAGGGGACTAAAGTAGGAGACAGAATAGAAAATTAACACTGCTTGGCCTTGTAAATAAATTCTAGCCTTTTGGTCCTTCCTGGATTTGGACAGAGATCTTTGTAATTGTCTATCGAATTAATTCGAACCCGTATGCTAAATAGTATATACATTAATCCTGATTTATTTAAAGGGAACCGTTAACGTAGAATATAACTGGGACAGACATTCAATATTCACGTTATTTGATTTCGTTGTTTCCATATCTTGACACCTAGTTTTTTTACAGTAATTTGTCTCAAAAAAGATGTAAAACGATTGCGTTACATCTGTAATGTTCTCGTTATGTAAATTGTCTATTTGTTTACAAAATTTTATATATATTTACTTCTTTATGTATTTTTCAATTTTGCATTAACATATTTAAAGTTTGTAAGTAAATTGTATTTTTGACGATATTAACTGGTAAATGTAAGTGGGAAAGTTGTCTGGAACCAAGTGGAAATGTCACCAGCAACCAACTGAATGTAATAAGGTCTTAATTAAAGAAATCTGGAGTCTGTGGAAATTTTTTGTCCGAATTCGGTAAACACGATATTCTGGAATCAATCCGCCTAAATGTTTCAAAAAATAGGCAGATATTATTTACCACTACATTCTGATAGTGTGGGCTCAAAAGAAAATATTTGCTAACCTTATCGGACTATGAGATGTTTTGTCTCGCTGTGTACAGTCAAACTCCAAAGTATGATATCCCTGACTTTTTGTTTGACATTTTCCACAATGAACTGTTAATACACGTGGGCCATCTATCACGTGACGTTGGCTTGATTCGAGCCGCCCCAGAAGTCTTCGGTGTTCATTTGTTTCTATATAAGCGACCATAAATTCTTCGGTTGATGGTGACACTTTATTTATGTCTTCTAACAAGTTCGTTTGAATTTTTAAAAGATTAACTCTATTAACAATGCGTGGGATGGTTGCCAGTTGCCAACGGAAGGTCGTGGTTTTCCTCCGGGCATAGAGCCCTGAATCTATCTACCTTTTCCAATAACCTAAGTGAAAAACACACCAGAGTATAGTGCATCCTTAACAATTTAACAAACACTAAAATATTCTATGAATATTCTCTGCTTGGTTGCATTGATCATCAAGGTTTTCTTGCTTAGGTCGATGTACAAACCGTGGCACTCTTAGAACTGACCAGCAGGGAGTTTTGCATATTAATACCAGGCATGACTGGTCAGTTCTGTTAGCAGTTGATTGTGGACAGTCAGTATATGTGGCTGGACACAGATCAGCTGGTAGGTCAGGCTTACCAAAAAGTCAACATTGGAGTCCGTTTGACAAGATATTTTTGAGTAGGCTTAAAGGTTTACTTTTTATACAAAAGACATATAAATGACATATATGTTCCGTTGACCTTGCCCCATGCTCTATGTGGACAGTTGATCAGAGTTCCCCTTGTGCTAGTGATCACTGTCCTGTTCACGTAACGTTTGAATTCAGTCCCACAACAAATCAACTGGGAGGGCCTAGACGTTGGAATGTAAACAAAGCCGATTGGTGTAAATACGAAAAAGAGTGTCTTAATTCGTTTAAAAATTGTATTATGTCTGACAATGTTGAAGTTTTTTCAGAGAACATAACCACGGCGATAAATGAAGCAGCCTATCTTTCAATTCCCCGCTCTTCTGGCAAGAAAGGTTACAAACCCCCAGTACCGTGGTGGAGTGCTGAGTGCTCTCGAGTTATTCGAGAACGGAAAAAAGCTAAAAACAAAGCTCAGAGAACTTGTCTTCATCAAGATATTATTAGGTATAAACGGTGTAAGGCAGTCGCCCAGAGGGTGATTAAAGATGCACAGAAAAGTAGTTGGCGAGAATATTGTTCAAAAATGAACAAAAATACTTCAGTAAAATCTGTTTGGTCCAAAGTTAAGTCAATAAGTGGAAAAGGTAAAAGAAACCCAGTCTCCACTCTGGTTGTAAATGACGTTTCGTTTTCATCAAATTCCTCAAAATGTGATATTCTTGCCAGTACCTTTTCAGAAGTTTCAAGTTCATATAATTTTAGTACCGAATTTATTCCCAGACTTGAAACTTACAGTAATTATAGCATTGACAGTAATACTGAAACCAATAAATGATGATTTCTCTATGTTTGAGCTTAAACAGGCTTTAAGAAACTGCAAAGATTGTACACCAGGAGAGGACGGGATTACTTACTCCATGATTAAACACTTACATGATAGCTGTTTAAATCATCTATTACGTATGTACAATGGTCACAAATGAAACTACCGCTCTCATGGAGACAGTCCATAGCAATCCCTGTATCCAAACCTGGTAAAAATCCTTCATTACCTACCTCCTATCGTCCCATATCTTTATCGTCAATCGTATGTAAAACTATGGAAAAAATGATCAACACACAACTTGTTTGGTACCTGGACAAACAAGAGTTACTTACCCCTGTCCAAAGTGGCTTCAGGAAAAAAAAATGTACAGCAGACCATATTGTGACTTTAGAGCATGACATACGCGAGTCTCTAAATAACAAGAAATACTTAGTGGCAGTTTTCCTTGATGTTGAGAAGGCGTACGACATGCTTTGGAGAAAAGGCCTTCTAATGAAAATGCAGAAGATGATTTCGTTATATGGCATTACTCTTCAGATTTACTTGAAGCTGCTGGGATTGTTCAGCAGGGTTTAGCTGACATTGCTAATTGGAGTAGAGAGTGGGGATTTAAGTTTTCACCTGTAAAGTCAGAATGTGTTATATTTACAAACTGTCGCCCAAAATTCACACCATGTTTTTTTCTTAACCGTAACTTACTTAAGGTAAACACTTGTTTTAAATATTTAGGAATGATTTTCGACAAAAGACTTACGTGGGCCAAACACATTAATTATGTAATTGATAAATGTCAAAAAGCTTTAAATGTGATGAGATGTGTATCGGGAAAGTCGCGGGGGGGCAGATAAACAGTCTATGTTAATGATGTATAAGGCATTAATACGATCCAGGCTAGACTACGGAAGCGAATCATTTGATTCAGCCAGTAATTCTGTCAAAGGTAAATTAGACTCTGTTCAGTGTAAAGCCCTGCGTCTGTGTACGGGTTGTCTAAGGACAACACCTCTTAACGCCTTGCAAGTGTTATGCAATGAATGGCCCCTGGGAATTCGTCGTCAATTTCTAACATTGAATTTCTTCACAAAACTAAAATATTCTTTTGGGAATTCTGCAACAAACTACATTAAAACTCCCATTGATTATATAAACAAACGTAAACGTTTTTTTGCTCGAGGATGGGACCTATTTGAGGAAGTTGGGCTTTCCACTGTATGTTTGCAGACTACGTCTCCACCTGCGTTTCCACCATGGTATATTGAGGAACCGGGCGTATGTCTGGAGCTTCATGAAAGGATTAAAAAGTCCGATCCACCTGGAATTATCAGGCTCTGTTACAGTGACTATATTAAGTCTGAGTGGTCACACTGCCTCGAAATTTTTACTGACGCATCCAAATGTCCAGAAAGTGGAAAGGTAGCCGCGGCTTTCGCTTGCCCTGAAATAGGCTACAACAAAAGTTACAGATTCTATCTCACTTTGGTTTCACTACGGGATTTCACGAGAGAGGGCGAGAGCTTACCGAAGGCATTGAGCGAACTTACTCTGCTAGGCATCAGACGTGTTTTTATTTCAGGATATGGCGAAACCGATTTTGCCCATCGAGGATATGGACGTGACATTATCCCTGGATGATGATATGGAATCAGTAGGAATATGTTACGGTATGAGTCACGGTAATGCGAATCGTAAAACTACCACTAATGACTTGACGCAAGCCCACGCGGCTAGAGCCGCACGTGAAAATCATGCAGCCGACTCGGCTATTTGTACTCAAACTCGTGGAGACACAGACAACATATCAGGTAAGCGTAGGTTAGGTAATCATACGGGAGGCCAGGTTGATATTCAGGACCAGTTATTAAATGCAGTGTCGGTAATGTCTAAAAATTTGACCAGCTTTATCGAGGCCTTCACTTCTGAACCTGTTTTAGAGGAAGATAGTGAGCCGCTCTGTAAGAAGCCTAGAAGCGCTCCCAAAGGTGACTCACCTGTTGATCTTGATACGTTGGCTGTCAGTAGTCCCGAAGCAGTAACGGACACTCGTAAGGATGATTCTGAATCAGACTCCCCTTACCTCAATATAATTACGGAATTCTCTCAAGAATTTTGCTCCGATATTAAAACATCTGACCCAGTTAGCAACAGAGTTGCAGATTTGCAATCCAAAATTATGAAATCTAAATTTCCAGATGATAAGATGAAGCAAATTTTTCAAAAATATGACAGGCCAAGTAATTGTGAGGGACTGATCGTCACTAAGGTAAACCCTGAAATATGGGGCAGACTGGACAGACTAGTTCGGTCACGTGATTTATCTATGCAGGTGATCCAAAACCATATGATTAAAGCCATGTCTGCTGTTTTACCGTTATTAGACAGTCTGGTAAAATCTAAGGCCAATCCTGGTGTCAATGATACCTCCCTTAAAGAAAATATTTTGCGGGCCACTGACATTTTGGCAATTTTGGCTCAAGGCAATACTGAGCTGAATTTCAGGCGTCAGGATATGATGAAACCGTTTCTGAATAAACCCTACCAGGCTTTATGTACCAGGGAGACTCCCGTAACTGAACTTTTGTTCGGTAATGACTTGGCCAAACGACTCAGAGACATTACCGAATCTAATAGAGTTGGACAATCTGTGCAACCTCGCAATCTAGGTCAAAACCGAAATGATAAGCCAGCTTCATATCGCCAGGGTTTTTTAGACAAGCGAACTTGGCGGAGACGAAGCCGACTCGGCAATCAGTCTCAACAGAGATTCTCAGCGTCCAACTCAAGGAAGTGGGGACGGAGGAACTAAACTCTGTGTCAATTGGCAGACGAATTTCTGAGGTTAGTATTAGGCCTACCCCCGATATTATTGCTGGTATTATATCCACACGTTTAAATCGATGGAAGCTGAAAACAACTGATAAATGGATACTTTCCACTATTTCAGGCTATCAGATAGAATTATCTAGAACCCCTGTTCAGCTATATCCACCTTTTCAGTGTAAATTCTCTTCAACTGAATCTAATCTAATTATAGCTGAAATAGCTAAATTAAAGGCCAAAGGTGTTTTGGATATATGTCATCGAGAACCGGGAGATTTTATTTCAAATATTTTCTTGAGACAAAAGAAAGATAGCACATACAGAATGATTCTCAATCTATCCAAATTTAACAAGTTTGTGCAATATCACCACTTCAAAATGGATACGATTAACATGGCAATTCATTTAATGACTAAAAACTGTTTTCTTACAAGTATTGATCTTAGAGATGCTTACTATTCTATACCAGTCTCTTTGGCAGATCGAAAGTTCCTAAAATTCTGTTGGAATGATACTTTCTACCAGTATACTTGCTTACCGAATGGTTTGGCCTCAGCACCTAGAGTGTTCACTAAAGTGTTAAAAGTGCCTTGTGCTGTTCTTAGATCACAAGGGGTGATAATTATTATGTATATTGACGATGCTTTAATCATCGGTAACTCATTCAGTGATAGTCATTCCAGTACTAATCTTGCCTTAGAATTGTTTCAGGACCTGGGATTCGTAGTCCATCCAGAGAAATCTGTATTGTATCCATGTCAAACTATCCGTTACCTTGGGTTTCTATTGGACACGGTAAACATGACTGTTAGGTTACCATCTGATAAGGTGGATAAAGTTATAGGTAAAGTCCAAGCAGCTCTGAACAAGGCTGACTCAATGAAAATCCGACAAGTGGCCGAGCTGGTCGGTTTACTTAATTCAAATTGCCCAGCTGTAGAATATGGCCTTTTGTTTAAAAGGCAATTAGATATTGACAAATCGCTCTCTTTAAAGGCAAATAAAGGTAACTTTGAGGCCATGATGTGTCTATCCAACGCTTCTCGCCTCGATTTGAAATGGTGGTTAGAGCATGTTAACAATTCATGTCGTCTCATCGAACGTCCGCCACCAGTAATTCAATTACAGTCCGACGCTTCCCTAACTGGCTGGGGAGGTGTTTGTGGCGAGGTTTCTACGGGGGGTAACTGGTCAGAGGATGAAGCTAACAATCATATTAATTATCTTGAACTTTTGGCCGTGTTTTTGACACTTAAGTGTTTTTGTTGTAATTTATCTAACGCTGGTGTTCATATTCAGTCTGACAACACAACAGCTGTTTCTTATATTAACAAACAAGGAGGTAAAAAGCAGAATTGCTTTAATGTGACAAAAGATATTTGGCTATGGTGTAAAGAAAGAAGCATTTGGTTAACAGCCAGTTATCTCCCTTCTCGGGATAATTTAGAGGCAGATTTTCAGTCTCGTGCGGATCATAGTGATCTAGAATGGCAACTCAATCCAACTCTTTTCAATAAAGTATGTCTATTACTGGGTTCACCTACAATTGACCTATTTGCGTCTCGTCTGAACCATCAGTTAGAACGTTATATTGCCTGGAGACCAGATCCACAAGCAACTGCTATTGATGCGTTTTCCAATTCGTGGGCTAATTATCTTTTGAACTATATATTTTGTCCTTTCAGTCTCATACCAAGAGTCTTGAACAAGATCCAGAGAGAAAAAGTGGAAGTTATTTTGATTGCTCCGGTCTGGCCCACACAGGTTTGGTTTGCCACTCTCCTCAGAATGCTAACGTCTCTTCCTGTACTGTTACCAAGGGGGAAGGATACGCTGATTTATCCCGGAGACACTCGCCGGATTTTCCCGATGAAGCAGCTCCGGCTAATGGCTTGCCGGTTGTCCGGGAATTCTTGCAAACCACAGGACTTTCGGAAAGATCTATTGACATCATCGAATCGTCCTGGAGATCATCGACACAGCGACAGTACCGCGGATACCTCAGACGGTGGGTACAGTTTTGTAGTCTTCGGTCAGCGGATCCCTACGATACAACTGTGGAAAATGTAATTAACTTTCTCTCTGAACTTTTTGACTCTAATCTAGGCTATAGTGCTATAAATACTGCTAGATCTGCAATTTCAACTATTGTCATGATAAATGGACAACCAGCTGGTAGTCATCCTTTGGTTGTGCGACTGCTGCGAGGTATTTTTCAGTTAAAGCCGTCCTTACCTAAATATAAAGTGACCTGGGATACTTCTATTGTGTTAACATATTTATCTTCTCTATCCCCTTTGGAATGTGTATCATTGAAAATGCTAACTTTGAAACTGCTATGTTAATTGCTTTGCTTTGTGGACAGAGAGTCCAGACTTTAAGTTTCTTAGATATTAGGAACATGTCACTGACAGATCAGTTGTGTAAATTCCGTATCGGTGATTTGTTAAAACAAACTAAGCCTTCTAATCATTTATCAGAACTTGAATTAGCGTCATTCCCATCAAATGCTGATCTTTGTCCTGTTGTTTGTATAAAGGAATACTTAGCTCGAACCGAAAACCTTAGACGTACAGAAACCATGTTTTTCATTTCATATGTGAAACCGCACCATTCTGTTTCTAAAGAAACTATTTCACGTTGGTTACGTTGTGTCTTAAATAACGCCGGAGTTGACATGTCTATCTTTACTCCCCACAGTGTTAGATCGGCCTCCACTAGTGCAGCCGTTCAGGGTTCGGTTCCAATCGACACTGTGTTGAAGACGGCTGGTTGGAGTAGAGAGTCTACTTTCTCTGTTTACTACAATAAGCCTATTTATGGCCCAGGCCAGTTTTCTACTACTTTGCTATCATGATATAACTGTGATTAATATTGCTATAAATAAAAATAAATAGAGTGAAACACTGTGCTTTGACCTTTTCAGTTGTGTGTCAATTTTCTTTAAATATCTCGTGAAATCCCGTAGTGAAACCAAAGTGAGATAGAATTATAAAATTAAACGAGACTTACCTGTAAGTTGAAGTTTGATTGGAATTCTATCGATCTTATGGTTTCACGTAGGGATTAAACGCCCACCCTTTATTTTTGGGCCACTGGTTTTGTCCAGAAATACTTATGGTTTATAATTGTAAACTTCTTCATTATTTCCCTCCCAGATGCACATTATTGACACGCAACTACTTTAAAGAATGCCTTCGGTAAGCTCTCGCCCTCTCTCGTTTAATCCCTACGTGAAACCATAAGATCGATAGAATTCCAATCAAACTTCAACTTACAGGTAAGTCTCGTTTAATTTTATAATTATCAAACAACTTATCTGTTTTCTCAGCTGAACTAACAGCTATAGTTTTAGCTCTCCGATTTTTACAGGAATTTAGACCTTATACGAGCAGATGTATTATCTGCAGTGACTCGTTAAGCTCTCTTATTGTCATCAGTCAGTTTACCTGTAATAAAGCTTCCCCACTATTACATGAAGCGATGATGTTATTTACTAATCTAAAATGTTTGGGAATCAATGTTTCCTTGATATGGGTGCCAAGTCATGTTGGGGTTGCAGGAAATGAGCAGGCTGACTTGTTGGCTAAGAGTGCACTCGATTTCCCTGTTATAGGTATGGAGATTCCATTGTCCATTAAAGAAACCATGAACTACTGTAGGGGACATTTTCTAAAAATTAGGCAAGAAGAATGGGATAACTCTCATAAAGGTAGATTTCTATATACATTATTCCCGAAGTTACCTGCCCCATACTTGACAATGTCAACGAGGAAAGATGAAATTATCATTCATCGCCTGTTGTCTGGACATATAGCTGTTAACTCCTATTTACAGCGCTTCAATTTACATGGAACAGGCCTGTGTGAAAGTTGCCTTGTCGAGGATACGATAGAACATTTTTTATTTGATTGTACATTATTTCGCAATCAGCGTATATATTTTATTTCTCGTCTCAGAACATTAGGAATAACTAACCCCTCACTGAAAAAACTAACGGAACAACATAATAAAACCAGCAAGGTTTTGTATGCAATCACTAACTTTATTACTAAATGTAACAAATTTTAAGTATTGAGTTTTAGAAATTGTGCAATTTTAACCAGGCTTAAAATTATGAATGTGGTGTGAAAATCTGATTTCGGTAATTTTTTTTAACATTTACAACTATATATGACGAAGGAAGAGTGATCGTTTTTAATTTTTAAAAAGAAATAAATATTGGCTAATTTAATTTAATAGTACGATATCAGCATAGATATGGTGCGAATCATTCTCCTGAATGGAGCATCAAAAAGCCTTAAAATAATAATAATAACATATAAATGACACACCAAAATTGTTAGATGACCCTTGAGTTTCTGACCTGTTATTTTGGTATATCTTTAATTGGGTTTATCTTTTGCTTTTGCTTCAGCTTGCCCCACACACACACCCTATGTGTCAAACCAATATTCGCCGCAGTCAATGTCTTACCATTTGCAGAAATGTTGTCAAGGGAAAAAAACGTAAGCGTCAAAGAAATTGGCCTTCTGTGCTCTTTCAAGATGCACAACAACCATGGCTCCAAATCAAGTATTTTTCGTTGAAACATGACCATACCATGCGAATGTACTGAACTTTAAGTATAACAAAGAAGCTTACAAAATATATTTCGATTAAGGAAATACATTTAATTTATTTTTATTTTGACACGGAATGGGGAAATAGACTGTCCTGGTGATGACTTGTTCAGTTTTGCCAGCATGGCTGGATTATTAAAGGCACACTTGCCGCGAAAATCAGGAATATTGTTTACATTAAAAAAGAAAGTCCGTTTTCTGTATTTTTCCCAGACAATATAAGTTAGGACCTTTCTATTTTTACCAAAATTTAAAAGTTTGGACGTCACTTTGTATTTTTAATTTGAATTTTAAAATTTGAATTGTTAGGTGCTCGTAACGTAAACAAACCAAGCTGCCCCCTATTGGCGGTTTTATGTTTCAGTCGAGTGAGTGAAGTAACGGTACAGTGTAATTTTACGTAGGCCTATTTATCTGAGAAATACAGACTGACGATCGGTTAACAGCGACTGGAAAAGCCTGCTGATAATTGTTTGATTGTATATAAACATATAAAAAGGCCTGAAATGAGGGTAAACCAACACGAAAGTTGACCGACACTGATCGTTGTTGTTGTAATCAGGCTTCGATTCTTCGTTTGTTTTTCACCCCATTTCTACATTCTAAAGCTAACTAGACATGTTTTATGTGTCCTATATTTAAGTTTAGTTGTATTAGTCGTAGCAAGCTCATGTAAATTGGTTTTCTTAGCAAATTTAAACAGGCTACGCCGGCAAGTGGGCCTTTAACATCTACATTGTGAAATTATTATATGAATTTTGCTTCTAATTTGATATTTATTGTAGGAGTCGACGTCGAAAGTGACCAAACGATATAAGTATTATCACTATTGGATACCCGTTCATATAAAAACATTTTTATTGCATATAAACAATCGCAGAATCGTGCTGAAATTGTTTCCATATCATATAGTTATTTTTATTTTGAATACCGAGTTGCAGCACGTGGCCGTTTGCCACTTGAGAAATTTCCCAAGAACTTCGTTCCGATGACGTATTGTTGGGACGCTATGCGTCCTCGGAATGACCTTATACCTCGTTGCTGCTCGGACAATACTTTAACACGGCACTCCTGGAGTTATTTTGGCCCCTATATAGACTGATATGGAACTTGCGCGCAGTACATTCGTGATGTTTCAATTGGTTAAATCGCTTCGATTGTATACTAAATACATTTTATTAACATGTTTTCCACGTGATATTCACTTTAATTTATAATCATAATAGAAAGTCATTAGCTTCCGATTGTAAATATCAACATCCATGTACATAATTTCCACACCATGCTTGTTAATAAATTTTCAAAAGTCTGACAAATACAAATATCAAACGAGAATATCCTATCACAAGTAGAAACAATACTATAGGTATGTGTCGTACGATTGCCCATGTCCGTCCGCTGATTTAACTAAGGTAGCTCCATGATGGTAAATATGAATGGTACAATGGTGATTTATATAATAATACTATGCCACCGAGTTTATCAAGATAATTTTTGTAGTGAACATGGTCCCGAAGCTGAGAAGAGATCTTTCTTAACTCTTATGTACAAAGAAATATGCATATTTTCCGTTTGTTCGTAACTACACGGCACGCGACCTTCGATGAGTACAAACTGTCATAAAGAGGCACTGACACAGCAGAAATCGTGTTGTTGGTCACCACTCTGAAGGTAAGTACTCAATGGAGGTCGTACGTGACGTCACTGAGCTATATATAATTAACTTTCGTAACCATCGTAGGGCAGTTAATGTAGCATTGGATTTTGTATATTCTGCGTCAGAAATTTAAATTTATTTTTGGACAGACTTAAAACACATCCCTGGCACTCGTCGAAAGTCTGATGTTTCCTTCTGGCAAAGAGCCCAGTTTCCATCTTCTTAAACCTGGCAACGCCGCCATATAAGTGAAATAATCTTTAGTGTCGCGTAAAACATCAATTGAACACTTTATCGGCACTATTCGGTACCCTTATGGTGACAAACCTGCATGCGGAATTGAATAAATCATCCATAAATGTATATATTACAGTAAGCGACATGTGAGATGATTATAAACTCTTGGCCAAATTATGGTTTCCTCATTGTAAACTACGTGTCTATTAAAATCTTATATTAAGTGTATATTCTAAATATGCCATAGTCGTAACATTCTAATATTCTCTTTTTTAGGAATCACAAAACAAGATTGGAAACTGACTGCTAGTAGCATCTTCACGCTAATTGGTACAAAGAACATCCTGAAAATTGTTCATTTATATACCAAGGCTATTCAGCCCCTGGCAAACCCCCGTCTGTAAACAACATCTCACATATAGCAAAATAGGATCATTAATAAAAAAAATGAATATACAACACTGATTAAGTGCTAAATATAACGTCCATAAAAGCTTGTCTGCGTATTTGTTCTTGTTAAAGCTCAAATTTATTTGGGTTTTACGTTTGCTGTGATGACCTTCAGCTAAAGAAATTATTTTTAATCATAAATGTAGAACTTGTATTATGATACACAAGACTCTAGCAATTACTCAGAATTGTCCCCAAAGGATATTACAAGAAAGTAATTGTATATACATTGTACATATGTATAGATTGCTTTAAAGTCATACTCGGCGCCTTAGCTTTTCTGACATTTGTTAAGAAAGCCAATTTACACGAGCGTACTAAAAGTTAAACCACTAAAATTAAACACTGGGCACATTATGCATGTCGAATTATGTTTAAAGTGTCTAAATGAGAGTGTTGGAGCCCGAATACAACGACCAGCAAGTGGTTGCATTCAATGTTGGATTATCTTCATTTCTGGTCCTTTTATCCCAAGTTTACAGTCTCAAATTTTACCGACAGGCCTTCTTGTCCCTCAAACTACATGCTTCGTCTGTATTTTTCCAGATAAATTCGGTAAAATATTCATTTACCGTTAGATCTCTCACACAGATCAAATCATTAGGGTGCCTGTGCGCATATCGAGACTTATTTCTTTATCTTTCAGGTATGAAACAAATCAAATTTTCAATTTCATATTAAAAACACAAAATTATGCCAAAACTGTCAAATTTCAAATTTTAGCAATATAGAATAAAATATAAACATAATTCTGCATATTAGGTGGGGGTGTGCCTTTAAAAATGTGTAAAGGTTTCAAAGTTCAATAGCGCGAATTAGATAGTTCGCCGCATAAAGGATATTTACAGATTACAAATAAAGCCAAGAGATTTAGGTATTATCCAAATGTCTCTGAGCATAAACTACTAGTTGAATAAGGATGACATTAATGTTTTCTGGGTCCCTTAACAATTAGTGAAAGGTATCGACCAATCTGGTCTGATGGACAAAGGAGAAATGCAATAATTAAATTAAGTCGGAGAGAGCATTTCGGACAATACTATCTCATCCAATCCGTCATTTAACGATCAACATGTGTCGTCATTGTAAACTAGACTGGGGCAGTATAACATATCACGCTTTAGCCATGAGCTTACTTCCAGACATGGTTCATTTCACCGTTAACAGATATATGCGCAATACTCGAAGCTGGATTTTGCTTGTAGATGGACTAAATCTATATTTGGCAAACAAAAGGTAAAAAGAAACAATATTCGGGGTGATCTGTGTTATATATGTTATATAGCCATTTAAACCACATCTCATACAACAGAGACAGTTTCGTTACATAGCTGGACTTCTTTAATGCCTCAATTATAACAGATTGAGGTACAACCTTAACTAATATAGAGTTTCTGGTGCTTACAAAATCACGTGCATCCCGTTGCTGTATTCAAAACGACCTGCAGCCTGTCCTAGGGTAATTGACGGAAGCAAATCACCGAAACAATTCGAGTGTATATTATTCGTTACTACTCGGTAAACACGTCAAGAATTACGCCATACACCACCTTTGATGAGTACATGTTGACTTCAAGCCGCGGGTTCAAATCCCACTCTGACCAAGTGAAAAAACATTCCTCCGGGCAAAAAACCCTGGCAACGCCGCCATATACGTGAAATAATCTTAATGAGTGCGGTGTAAAACATCAATCAATCGGCCAAGCCACATGTACTTGGAAAACGAACTGAGGCGCCCAGAAGGGTGACATGATACACATCAGATGTCACAACACAAAGCTAATACATTCCTGAATTAAACCATATAAAAAGCTATTTTTGTTTTGGTCAATTAAAGTGAAATTAACTGCCAAAATGTTGATATCATTCCGTTAAAATTGAATATGAAAGCCAATGGCTGTATTTCCAAAACATCACAAATAAAGAGCTTTTCGCTGATATCACCCTTCAAATACATGTAGCATGTTAAGTAATTGTTCGGAAATGTCAAATAAATAAAACTGAACTTATGTATCTCGACTGGGGTAGGCATTAACGACAGGGGCGGGCCGATGTCCACATATCGATCAAAGTTAAACTCTTGAGTACAACAATAACGTCGCCTTAACAAGTCAAGTTAACTCATTGGGCGAATACAAGTGAGATAGTGAGAAAATAGTCAAGGATATGAGAAAGTATTCTCCATGATCTCTATTGTGGTAAGGAAGGGATCGAAAGGTTGAACTGCTTGGGAAAGACCAGCCCCCACATCGTATAGTACTTACAAGTTGGAGTTGCCCGCCATCTTTCAGTTTCAAACAATCAACGATAATTTTATTCGAGTTGACACAAACAATAGATTCATTGAATGTTTTTTTGTTTTGTTGATTGGTTGTAAATTCTCTCTTTTGATCATCAAAATTCATGAAAATATCGTTTCATGCCATTTTATTGATGTTACAAAAATGAAGTTGCTCATAAAGCTTTTAAACATGTTCCATAAAATTGTCAATTACATGTATCGTCTCAAAACTACGAGTTGACTTGATTAACTTGAGCAAGTAAATTTAGAAATAGTTAAGGTAAAAAAATAGACAAGTTAAGTGCAACGAGGTGCCAAATGCGCACATTATAATAAATCCTCTATTTTTAGACACTTATTCGTTTGGTCGAGAATTTAATTTTAATTGACGGGGCTTTTTGATTTCGGAGGAGTTTTCGACCAAGGAACAAGGCCCCTTTAAGGCCTACGTAACACCAACAGGACATTCACCTTTTAGTAAGTGGATTTTATCAGCCGTTTATTGTATAAGCCTATTGGGCCAATACATGTGTATATTGAGCCAATACACGTGTCAACTCATAATTGAACCTATAGTATTATGCAGATCAATTTTGTGTCAGCTTGTATGTAGAACATATTTGCAGTTATTACGTGTATTAGTTTATGGGATTTTTAGAACGGTTTTTTGTCATATTTTCTTCTTTATTGATTGTTTTTGCAAATCTGACATTGGTGTACGCATCTTTAAAGAGGTTTCTTAGATGTGCCTTACTCTGCACAATTGTATACGTCAACATATCTGTGTTGCTGTAATGTTGACTTAGATTTAAGCTAGCAATGGGTATGCCATCGCTGATATGGTTATGGATTCTTTTTGAAGATTATACCTATTTAGGTGGATGCAAATATAACGCCATTAACCGTTTCTTTGCCAAGGGACAATTAACGAATGCCATCTTTCAGAGATACTTTAGTCGAAATAGATTAGCCTAGGTCACAAGAATTTGTTAAACAATAACCACTCCAATAATTTTCTTCACCTTAACCAACTGACCTCAAAAAGGTAATTGTCCAGGCTTTATTGAATGGATATACAAATTTAACGGCTCAGTTAAGTGCACTCAGGAGACCATTTATTGTCTTGCCAACTCAGCCTGCAAACAGATAAATCCATCCCAGTCTGCCAATACATCAAGTGAAGGACATAGCTCTAGCGAGTGTCCAAGCACCGCCCCAACAAGAAACTATGTTTACCACAACGTAGTATAGATGCGGCTTTAATAATAGTATTTTGCCGCCTAGGACAATTATTATAGCCCAACTACGATGCAAGATAACTAAACACACATAAACGTTGCTGCAAATTTGAATATCTTTTTGCAATTGTATTTCAAACCAATGTTTGCTAATTAGGTTTTTAATTATATTATATTGATCTTTTAGATTTTATCCTATGAATTATATAGAGCTATTTAATTAAATATGATACATGAAACGAATAGCATATATTTGATATTAAATTCAATTAACAGGTGATGGACTATAAATTGGTTTACATTAGGACGTATATAGAGGGCCCAATTGGCGCGTTCGGTTAGATTGTTAGTCCTTCTATGCGGCACAGGCATTCAATTGATGCGACGTGACATCGGACCCCATACAGACTGAGTGGATATTTCGCTGGATTGTCTATGTGGAAGAGATGGCAGGTAGTCGCTGAAGGTCGGGGATTACCCCTGGTCACACGGTCTCGTTTGCTCACAAATTAAACTTAGCCTCGCCATCATATGAGTGGCACAATATTGAGTGTGGTGTAAAACATTAATCAATCAATTGCGACATTCATTAACTTTTAAACGCTTCTGATTTCAAGAGGGTATTATTTTTTAAAGGAAACTTATATATTCAAAGGTACATCTCTTTATGATGAAGAAGTGACAATTTTACGCAATGAGCAGACCTGGTCCGTTTAAATATTGATTTAATTAATGTGATATTTGATTGTATAAATACAGTTTTATAACACAATCACTAGCTGTACTTTGGTGATTCTAATATATTCTGCCTCACCGACCAAAATTGCTAAGATTGCAAAATGACACAGTTAATTCCATTAACAGAGGTGATTTCAAGCTTTAGGACAATAACCTATCGTCCAATTTTCTTTCCAATTCCCCAATTGACCGTCAATGCCAGTTAGAGCCGAATCTGTGTCTGTAACTGTCTAACGTCCTTGATGTTAGTCGCTGGATATACATCTACATACATTTATGAAAACTAACACAATGGCACAGGGAACAACAGTTAGATGTTTCGCAAGACAATTATTTTCTGCTTTACTTAGATCGGTGCATATTCAATATGGCCATCAGGGGTCGATATTATTTTTGTTACCTTTATTCCAAGAAAACTACAAGCCCGATTTTCACCAAACTTGGCTCACATTATCTCCCTATAGCTTAGTTGTGTATCGTATATTTTCATCTCATTTGCATATTCAATATGGCCGTCAGGGGGCGATGTTGTTTTTCTTTGTTACGTTTATTTCAAGAAAAATTTTGCTTGTTACCTTTATTCCAAAAAAACTATCAGTTCAAACTCAACATACATCATCACCCTATGGTTTAGTTGTGCACCATACATTTTCTTCTCATTTGCATATTCAATATGGCCGCAAGGGGGGCGATATATTTTTTTGTTACCTTTATTCCAAAAAATTACCTGTCCGATATTAATCAAACTGAACATACATTATCACACTACGGTCTAGTTATGCACCGTACATTTTCGTCTCATTTGCATATTCAATATGGCCGCCAGGGGGGCGATATTTTTTTTCTTGTTACCTTTATTCCAAAAAAACTACTGGTTTGATTTTGATCAAACTTGGCCCACATTATCTCCCTAAGATCTAGTTGTGCACCCTACATTTTTATCTTATTTGCTTATTAAATATGGCCGCCATGAAGCAATGTTGTTTTTTAACCAAATTTAAATGAAACTTCTTATCATTATTCCAAGAAAATTACTGATATGATATTTTTCAAACACGACACACATCATCCCCCTAAGTTCTATCTGTATGGCAGCTACCGCTCAATGGATAGAAAACGGTCCTCGTGATTCTGATCGCAAGCCTATAAACTCTTTAGAATTCATGAAGTTATACATTAATAAATTCAAGTTTGACTTTCGCGGAAAGCATCAAGCAAGTGGACAGATCATATAGAGACAAATTTAATCGAATGTTCGGGGTTAAGGGAGACGTTAGAACATTAACCTCTTCTTCCATTGATTTTTAACCCCCCCCCCCCCCCCCCACCCGCGGCCAGTCATCCATTTTGTCTGTAATTGTATACAGTAAGCGTATACATCAATGTAATTCAGATCGGCACCCTTAGCTTTGAAAGGATTGATAATGATGACGTATACATATGGTTTAGTCTCGTTTCGCCTACTTCTGAACAGTATTTATTTTGGAGACCCTGTGGAGACCGCCTAGTGCGGCCCCACTAGGCTTGACAAGGAGGGTGGGGAGGAGGGTAGGGGTGAACAGTCATCTGCCATCGATCACTGAGTGGCAGTGAACAGTTATCTTGTTAAGATGAAAACTGTTCACTGTGGCCTATAAATATAAGGGCACAAATACATAACTTCAAATGCAACCATGGCATCCGAGCAGGCAAGACTAGACTTTATTACGACTAAAAGAGGTATATGATTGACAACTACATGTATACTTCCCTCAGGAGTGCAGATATGGTAAATGTTCGGGATGTCATTGCATTTTTTGTGGATTAAGACCAAAATGGTTCAATTTGCCAAAGTACAGGGAACTTCTTAAATTCCATTGGTTTGTTTGATCGAGAAATATCCGCATTTTCGTCTCGCAGTTTAAGTGAGAGAAACTGTCAATTTGTGTATAGCCTTCATGATGCATGGCTCAGAGCAGAAAACGTTTGACATTTCCGACGGCAAATTACTGACGAAAGCCGGAAAGGACAACCTAAATGCTCCATTTGATACCCCCAGATCTCTTGAAACAGGAAAGGAAATGTAGTAAATCAATGTAATTCAGATCGGCACCCTTAGCTTTAAAGGATTGGTAATGATGACGGCTTCTGAATACCGATCTAATGTTTCTACTTGAATTACATGTAACTACTGTTAGAAATACGCGTAATACACATTGTGCTTACTTGAAACCGAATTTGGTTGCTCGCGGAGAACTCATCGGGGATCATTTTATAGTTTAAATCTCAATTTAAGGGTCACATTAAGAATATAAACAAAATCGACGGTCTATTTTATTTTACGAGAAATATATCGAATTGAAATTATATCTAGTAAATAGAGGACTTTCAATTTAGAATTAATTAAACATATAAAATATGTATTATACATGTATTTGACTCATGTGGCAGATGTGGGGAGGATGTTGTGAGAAGCACGCATTGCGTAGCATATATGCTACATTTGGGAATAAAAACTTTTTCCAAGGGCCAATTTTTCAACATGGACATTTAAGATTTCGAGACTGTTTGTTTGGTTGACTTTAACTCCACTACAGTTAATTATGTCGAACTTGTCTTGGAATACTTTGAGAAAAAAATATGTTCACGCCATTTCGATTTCCAGAACAGATTTAAGGAACCATCTGCATTTCTTGATGAATTTTCAGGGGTCTTGTATTGAATCTCTAGGGTAAGGGCGTTTTATTAAAGCTCTATAAAGGTATCATATTTGCTCACGACGTCAATTCAGAATTGTGTGTATTTGACTATAATTGAAAATTTGCTTCTTAGAGTGTTATTTATTTGAACTAAATTTGGTTTATCAATATTGTTGAATGTCATGATATTTTGGGGTTGGGTTACCTATATAATTATTGTCATCCTTTACGCACTTTCTGTGATTTCCCAATAACTCTTTTGTTTGATCCCAACATTATTTGCATTGCACGTGATACACAAATAAGTCATTGTCATAACGACAATTTTTTGTTTGGAGATTTTAGAATTGCCTTTAAGGAATAAATATTGATTCGGTGGCTTTGTTGGCGTTATTGATGGAAGAAGTCATTTTTGGACGAGACAGTATCGGTTTAGGACCTACAGCAACTGTCTGTGTATCTTCGTGAATGCCCATGGTTTTGAAAACATGTACAACACGTATTCTAAATCCAGCTACGATATGAAAGTGATAAATTACTTTATTGTGCTCTTAAGTAAATTGTACTCGAAATGCTCTAATAGTATGCGGTATGATGATATATTCAGATTTGTTTAACATGACATAAACGTTAAAAAAACATTAGGATTTTGCTACAATCATCATGAGGGAAATTTCTGAATTAGTAAATAACCGACACTGATAGGTTATTTACTAATTCAGTAATTTTCCTGATGATGATTACAGCTTGCTTTCGAAACACTATAAAAACTTCACCGTGTATGAAATTTATATATACATTTTCTAATGAGCTTGGCTTAAGCCCTGCGTGTATAAAATAATCTAAGAAGCGAACCGTTCCCAACAGAGCAGGGTAGCTCAGTTGGGTTGTGTACCTTTTTGAACTGTTCCCTCAGGTCCATATGGACTGTTTATGGATTTTACCTGCAGTGGGAATTTAGTCCCCTGAATGTAGAGATTTAGACTTGTACATAATTCTATTTATACTAAAGAAAACTGTTGAAAATAGATAAAGTGAGGTTTGCTGTTTGTAACAACTGCAATACAAACCACGAAGACCTACTTTATTTATTGTTCATTGTTCTGTACTTAACAACTTTACTACTTATTTCGGCGATCAGCTAGAAATCCTTTTTCAGTTCGCCCCAGTCGGATATCTAAATAAGATTGATTATAAATGCTTGTTTTTATTTGGATAGGGAGGGACGAGTCCTCGGGTAAACAGACCTTTTGTTATTTTTTTTGTCTGAAGCTGTGCCAGGTTCGCTGTATAAGTATAGAAATGCTGTTGTAGGACAATAACATCTGTACTTTGGTGATGCTAATGCTGTATGTGTCAGCTATAAATCAGGGACATGTACCGACCAAATTGCTAAAGTTGCAAAATAATACAGTTAATTCAATTAACGGAGGTGATGGAAAGCTTTGGGACTATAACCTCTCGTCCAATTTTCTTTCCAATTCCCCAATTGGCCATCAATGCCAGTTGGAGCTTAGCGTCTGTCTGTAACTGTCTAACGTCCTTGATGTTAGTTATAAGATATACATCTACATATATATAAACACTAGCACAAACTGGCACAGGAAACAACTGGAATATGTTTTGCTTGGCTTAGATCGTTGACCCTAGATGGTTCAATTAGTCTCTGCAAACTATTTACAGAAGATTTCTGATTGTTGTTGTATTCGAGTATAATTTTACATGCACCTATATACTTTATAAACTAAACTGGACATATATACTGTGTCTCATACCTTGTCGTTATTACAAACTATTACGTAAGTTAAAGATACAACATAATTTATGATTTAGTCAACTACAGAAAGATCGAAAAATTTTGAACACTTGAATCGCTGCATCGGGTCGCTTTTTCCTACCTCTCACAAGACTTCGGACTTGTTCCATAGGCCACTAGCGAAACTCTCAGTGGAACGCTGCAACTAATAGCCTAATTCAAGTTAATTATTCAGATGAGTGCTCCTCCTCAAAATGCCCAAAGCATATTCCAGGGATTTAGATCCCAATACATTGCATGTTCTGGAAAGCAATTAAAAACCGAAATGGTGTTTATCACCGTTCGTGAGATATTTTTTCTGACAACATTGTGGACATTTCCAGGCGGTCGTCTTCGTCTATACCAAATATAAAGACGCTCTGAGACAGTTGTGCACAACGCCTTCATTTGTGTATGCTTGTATTTAGAGGTTACCTTTGCTGAAATATACTTCCTTGTTCAGGAACAATAGTAGGTGGACTGCTCAGAGGCTATTGATAGTTCTGAACACAACACGTTACTTCCATCGTATACGCAGGTTGCGAGAAAACTTACCCGCCAACATGAACATTTATTAGGCAATGAAGTAATTATATAATGTCGTATAGTGTCGAACATTATATTGATAGTATATTGAACGACGGGCTGTTCAGTTTCTCAAAAACAGCCGAAAATATGTGCAACACACTAACGACTACCTTTTAGTTAAACTTTATAGTCTGATCAAATGGTATGTTATTGTGTAATCTTTTTATATGAGCTTGAGCTCCATTCTGGAAGTCAAAGGCCCGTACTTTGTCCAAGTAAATCGTCACCCATTGAACTCGCTATGTTATTCTCAATAGACGTCATATTCGGTCACATGCAGAGAAATTAGCATGCATGAGTTATGTGCTACCCGGCAATTTTTTTCCACATTGCTTCATTGGTACGGCTGATTTGATGAATATCACTCTGCTATCAAGGAACAATGTTCAGCACACTGAAGAATAAATGGAAGTTTACAGTATAAGTAAATGGCACGACAATTCCAGTACACAACGCCGAATAATGCTTTGTCCCTCTTGTATACCGTATATTCACTTGATTTCAAATTGCATTATCTGATCCATTTTGAGGACAAGAAAAAAAAATCATAAGTAAAACTGGCGGCTGCTTCCCGAACCCACATCCAATAAGTAGGCTCAACATACTGCAGGATGAGTTAACGGCAGTATGCGCAGTGACACACCACAAATGTACAGACAGTAAAGATCACATGCATCTAAAAGTCACGTTTCAGTCTTGTCCTCAAAATATAAATAGTCGGCAAAAATATATGAGCAAAATTAGTCCATCTCCAGAAACAGAGTGCTCTAAAACGCATATATGTCTCTACTATTAGATATCCTTTAACTTAAACAATTTTACAATTGACCAAGGTTTATAGTCCTCTTATGGTTAAGCTTGTCTGTGAGCTGTGGTCCAATTGACGAGTTCGCTTGGAGACAAGTTAATTTCATTTGGTAGGTTGCGGAAAGCTTTAAGGACAATCGTCTCGCGTCCAATTGTCTTCCAAATCAACGATTAATCAATCATCAAACGGAGTTTTGAATGTTAACTTGTCTTTACCTATATTAGCATCCCGAGCGTTAGTGATGGTTTACAGTATAGGTGTAGGTTCAAAGACATTTACAGGTTCTATGGTTTGGCTGATTTGTAAATAAGGGGGTTTGATGAAAACAGACAGACATGTCCCATGTCGAACATTATATTGATAGTATATTGGAAGACGGGCTGTTCAGTTTCTCAAAAACATACGAAAATATCTCCAACACACTACCTTTTAGTTAAACGTGAATCGTTTACTTTTTCAAGGTCTTTTAAAAGTTCAACCTCTTTTAGCAATCTGATTTTATGAAAAAGCTAGAACGCCAGCGGCTCAAGTTCTTTACCGTGTATTGTACATTTACAGCTTGCATGACAAATTTAGTTTAATGAATAATTTAAAAACATTCCGAATTATATTTTAAATATATTATATTTGATGGGAATTTTCTTCTGTTTGTACTGTATCTACTTGTGTTTAACGAAAAAAAAACAACTACTGTTTGTATGTTAGGTTTATTGTGTCGGAAAAAAAATAATTAATGCATGAATGAAACATTGAAGTTCACTATACACAACTCGGTTGAATTTAGAGGAAATCTAAGGGCATACAGCTTTGGAAAGCTTCTGGGGGAGATACTGACACACTTTTCAGAAAGGTGCAAGAGTTCGATTTTTTTCTCCGGACCTCTTAATATCAGTAAGAGTATTAAACAGGATATAACGCTTTATGTAAAATCCTGTGGATGTGCTTCGACCAAGAGCCTTCTTTCATTCAAGATAGCATTGATATTCGATTAGAATGTATTAAGGTTAAGCACAATAGATAATATCGGATGTAATCAACTAATGCAGGCTATCAGTTCATTAAGATTAAGGTCGATAGAAACGTTAATGTTTATTTATAAAGGTTTCCCTAAACTAGTAAACAGAAATACATTGGGGCTTTTCTGTCTAGTTAACCATTGTTATTGTTTACAGAATATTTTAGTAACAAATAATACATTACCTGTCAAAACTAAAATGGTTTAATGAGATACGACGCAGTAGACGGTTCATTCTTTGGTAGAAGACAATTATAGTCTGTTAAATATATTGTCTGCCATGATTCACTGCAAGATTGCTCTCTTCGGGCTTCTTGGGTGAAAATTAATGAATATGGTGTGCAAACATCTAGAAACTTGCCATTGTCTAACGTTTAGAATAGAACTGTTACCCTTTAATCCACGCTCTGTCAAGGTTTGCCAAAGGTCTCTCTGGTTTAGTCGGTGGAGCGAGAAACCTTCATGCCCCCAAAGGCCAGCAATACCAAAACAATACAGAAATTGAACTACCATCACTAGATTTCTTTCTCGGTCGTCGTGTATAAAATAGTTGGCATATACTTCTATACGAATAGGTGGATAACTCAACCACAAGAGTGAAGTAAACTTCGTTTGATAAAAATAGGAGATTAAAACATCGCCACGCTTTACTGTCGTTGAGATAGATGATACACTGGTAGGCTAACTTTCTTTCTTAATATGCTTTTTTTTAGTTACCTTTATTCCAAGAAAACCACTAACCTGATTTTCACCAAACTTGGCTCACATTATCTTCCTATAGCTTAGTTTTGTATCGTAGATTTTCATCTCATTTGCATATTAAATATGGCCGCCAGGTGGCGATGTTGTTTTTCTTTGTTAAGTTTATTTCAAGAAAAAATTCGCTTGTTACCTTTATTCCAAGAAAACTATCAATTCAATCAAACTCAACATAAATCATCACCACCATATGGTCTAGTTGTGCACCATACATTTTCATCTCATTTGCGTATTCAATATGGCCGCAAGGGGGGGGGGGATGTATATTTTTTTTGTTACCTTTATTCCAAGAAAACTACCTGTCCGATATTAACCAAACTGAACATACATTATCCCCCTACGGTCTAGTTGTGCACCCTACATGTTCATCTTATTTGCTTGTTAAATATAGCCGCCAGGAAGCAATGTTGTTTTTGAACCAAATTTAAATGAAACTTCTTATCATTATTCCAAGAAACTACTGATATGATCTTTTTCAAACACGACACACATCATCCCCGTAAGTTCTAGCTGTGCACCGTATATTTGCATCTCATTAGCATATTCAAAATGGCAATGTTGTATTCAACCAAAATGTCAAGGGGAGCTTACTTTGTAATTCACAATTTAATTTTCCTGAACAATAGTTATCTCCCTGGAATAATTTTTATGTAGGCCCAATATCACATAATATATACATTAAATGTACTGTCGTCACCTATTCCTATATCCAGATATTGTTGTAACAATCTTCAATATGGATAGATGACGGCTGGGGTTAAGATCATTTAAAGTGGCATGAGCTGCCAAAATTCACACTTTTTTTCATAATTTCTGATCGTCACGACAGTAAAAGGATTTAAAGGCCATCGACAAACTTAATGATTAACGTTGGAATGAGGAAAATTCATACAGTATGTGGCCTGTACGAACCGAAAACGTGTTTGAAAAGTAAACTAACTTTAAATAACCGGGACGACCATTCATTCATACTAAGTCAAAGTTAGTTCAAATCAATACTTTATCGTACATTTTCAAGACTAGAAGCACTAAGAAGCTTCTGAATTATACGTCTTTGAAAAATAACCAATAATTTCAACATTCTGTGTTAACGTCATTTTGGCAGCTCATGCCCCTTTAAGGGATCTCTTGTTTTATAAAGGTTGGTATCAATGTAGTTTAACATTTACTCTAATGCATAAGAAAGTTAGGTTTACGATCCGTTTGGACAAGGTCACGGTTTATCAATAAGTTTTATTGTAGTATGCTGGAAACAAAAATTTCAGTTTGTGTGAATTTAACACAAGGGCAATAGTGAGTAGATTTCATTAAGCATGTGGATATGTTAGAACTATATCTGAAAGGAAATGATAATTTAACCCAGGTTTCTTCAATGGACAGCGGAATATTACAATAAAAATGTATCGAAGTGTAAGAGGAGCTTCATTTCCTTTTGTCTTCTTTGAAGTGATGAACGTTTCGGTTGAAAAGTTTACGCTAATTAAATATTAGTTTGATATTAGGATAAACATTTAAAGTGGAATGAACTGTAAAATTTTGCCGTATTCACATATATTGTGAAAGAAATACTTTGACGATGAAGTCAGTGCGTATATAAAATACATGTATATAGTTGATGGATTGATGGATGTTAATGTCCTCAATCAATATTATTTCACTCAAATGACGGCGTTTCCAGGTTTAGTCCGAGAGCAAACCGAACTCTTTGCCGGAAGGATATCCAAACCTTGGACGAGTACCTTACAACTTACCCATAAACGGCGAACTAGGGAAAATCCACTCAGATATTTTTAATAGTTTATTTGGTCTAAGCGAAATTTGTTTGACTAATTAGCTCTTATTTTATAAATCTACCTTTTGCAAATTTATATTAAAGGTGATAGTTGGATTGTTCTGGAATATCTCAGATGCTATTACAAGGCACTTTGTTTGTGTTTTGGCAGTCAGCTTGCAGCTGCTCAGCGGTGTTAAGTAGTATGCTATTTTGATGAGTCATTATTCTTGATTGCTTTAACTTTTCTTTGATACGGTCATAAATTTTATCTGTAAATTCTTCTTTCTGAAAAAGAGTATACCAGGGTGTTTGCAAGTTTTTTAATCTGTGGATCTACTTTTATGATTCCAGGAATTTATTTTGTAGGTTTATATTTCGTGATCGTCGGACCTATACTGCATGAGTAACTTTGTGAGTTCTCGGATTTCAGTTTTCTATCTCAAAACTGTCAGATTTTGTTTTTAAAAGTACGTCATTTTGATGTACGTTTTTCTTTGCACTTTTTGTATACTATTTACCTGTAAATACGATACTCTGTTTTGTGTTTAATATAAATAATTTTTTACTTCTTGATTGATTATTCTGTCTCGTAACAAAATAAAACGACGTGTTTGTTGTCAAACAGTTCCCCGCCACATCATTTTACAGTCGTCAGGACATTGTTACGAAGAAGCAAATATTTCTATAATGCGTGGACCCAAATCAAAGCGTAAACAGTTTTAAAGCAAAAAAATCCAAGTGTAAATAAGTTTATAATTTTTTTATGAAAAGTAATTGTGACTAAGTTATCCTGGGCTGAAAACTTTACGTAAGGGTTTCAAAAACATAAGAAAAAAACCAATGATTGTCAACTCATAACGATAAGAAATAAAACTATTTTCATCGTTAATAGAACAGTATGATCAACACGCATTATGAAAACTTCTGATAGACAAAAAAGAACCCAATATAAAGTTCAATATACGGCACTTGTTTTATCGAATCCATATCGTCCTTTTGTTCATAAGCCACTTTTCGATTAGAAACCATTAGTATTACAACAGAGTTAGTGTAAAATGGTCATATTTATAGTCCGATTGGATATCAACCATTACTTGTGGGGATTAACTTGCACCTACTCTTTAAAATGGACAAATTGAGACAGTTTTCTCGATATATAATCATACTTGATCCATAACCTGTCAAAACTCAAGGCTTAATTATGTACGATTCAAAGACCAGTAGTAAATTATTCCTAAGGGGAAAGACGTTAGATCCGCCCATGTACCATGTTCTACATCAAAATAGTTCCACTTATTCACTGGATGTTCTACCCATGTGCTTTTAAAATATACCCAATGCTTTTGTAACGTTTTTTATGGCAGCTACCGGTCAATGGATAGAAAACAGTCCTCAGGATTTTGATCGCAAGCCTACATGTATAAACTCTTTAGAATTCATAAAATTATAAATTTATAAATTCAAGTTTGACTTTCGCGGAAAGCATCATGCAAGTGGACAGATCATATAGAGTCAAATTTAATCGAATGTTCTGGGTTAAGGGAAACGTTAGAACAATAACCTCTTCTTCTATTGATTTTTACCCCCCCCCCCCCCTCCCACCCTTCCCCACCTGTGGTCAGTCATCCATGAGCTTAACATTTTGTCTGTAATTGTATACAATAGTAAGCGTATACATATATGATTGACTACTTAACTGCATGTATTCTTCGCTCAGGAGTGCATACATGGTAAATGTTTGGGATGCCATTGCATTTTCTGTGGATTAAGACCAAAATGGTTCAATTTGCCCAAGTACAGGAAACTGCCTGAATTCCATTGGTTTGTTTGATCGAGAAATATCTGCATTTTCGTCTCGCAGTATAAGTGAGAGAAACTGTCAATTTGTGTATAGCCTTCATGATGCATGGATCAGAGCAGAAAACGTTTGACATTTCCGACGGCAAATTACTGACGAAAGCCGGAAAGGACAACCTAAATGCTTCATTTGATACCTCCAGATCTCTTGAAACAGGAAAGGAAATGTAGTAAATCAATGTAATTCAGATCGGCACCCTTAGCTTTGAAAGGATTGGTAATGATGACGGCTTCTGAATAACGATCTAATGTTTCTACTTGAATTACATGTAACTACTGTTAGAAATACGCGTAATACACATTGTGCTTACTTGAAACCGAATTTGGTTGCTCGCGGAAGACTCATTGGTATTCATTTTATAGTTTCAATCTTACTTTAAGGGTCACATTAAGAATATAAACAAAATCGACGGTCTATTTTATTTTACAAGAAATATATCGAATTGATATTATATCTAGTAAATAGAGGACTTTCAATTTAGAATTAAAAAAATACAATATGTATCATATTTGATTCACGTGGTAGATGTGGGGATGATGTTGTGAGAAGCACGCATTGCGTAGCATATATGCTACATTGGGAATAAAAAGTTTTTTCAAGGGCCAATTTTTCAACATGGACATTTAAGATTTCTATACTGTTTGTTTGGTTGATTTAAACTCCACTACAGTCAATTATGTCGAATTATGTACTTTCAGAAAAATATGTTCACGCCGTTTCGATTTTCAGAACAGATTTACGGAACCATCTGCATTTCTTGATGAATTTTCAGGGGTTTCTAGGCTAAGGATGTTTTATTAAAGCTCTACAAAGATATCATATTTGCTCACGACGTCAATTCACAATTGTGTGTATTTTACTATAATGAAAAATTTGCTTCTTAGTGTGTTACTTATTTGAACTAAATTTGGTTTAACAATATTGTTAAATGCCATGATATTTTGGGGTTGGGTTACCTAAATAATTATTATCATCCTTTACGCACTTTCTGTTATTTCCCAATAACTCTGTTGTTTGATCCCAACATTATTTGCATTGCACGTGATACACAAATAAGTCATTGTCATAACGACAATTTTTTGTTTGGATATTTTAGAATTGCCTTAAAGGAACAAATATTGCTTCGGTGGCTTTGTTGATGTTATTGGTGGAAAAAGTCATTTTTAGGCAAGGCAGTATAGGTTTAAGACCTACAGCAACTGTCTGTGTATCTTCGTGAATGCCCATAATTTTGAAAACATGTACAAACCGTATTCTAAATCCAGCTACGATATGAAAGTGATAAATTACTTTGTTGTGCTTACAGAATCAGCATAAATGATGCATAACCCATCTGAATCGAAATGCTCTAATAGTATGCGGTATGATGATACATTCAGATTTGTCCCAATGGCAGACCAAAGCTTATCGTTATTACATTCCAGTCTTATTTCCCTAAAAAATATATGATTATATTCTATACATTTCAATAAGGCACTTTAATTTTATATCTTACAACAAATGTACTAAAATATGTTAAGGACCACTAATACAGTAGATTGATAGATTACTTTGAGTTCAACGCTACACTCAAGATTATTCTTTTATTTCTTGGCCGGGAAAAATATTTAGGTTAACATGACATAAACCTTAAACAAACATTAGGATTTAGCTACAATCATCATCAGAGAAATTACTGAATTAGTAAATAACCGACACTGATAGGTTATTTAATAATTCAGTAATTTTCCTTATGATGATTACAGCTTGCTTTTGAAACACTATACAAACTTCATCGTGTAGGAAATTAAATATACATTTTCTAAAGAGATTGGTTTAAGCCCTGTGTGCATACGATAATCTAACAAGCGAACCGTTCCCAACAGAGCATGTTCAGCTGGCTCAGTTGGGTTGTGTATCTTTTTGAACTGTTCCCTCAGGTCCATATGGTATGTTTATGGATTTTACCTTCAATGGGAATTTAGTCCCCTGGATGTAGAGATTTAGACTACAGAATTATACATAATTTTATTTATACTAAAGAAAACTGTTGAAAATAGATAAAGTGAGGTCTGCTGTTTGTAGCATGTGCAATACAAGCCATGAAGACCTACTTCATTTGTTTTTCATTGTTCTGTACTTAATAACTTTACTGCTTATTTCGGTGATCAGTTAGAAATCCTTTTTCAGTTCGCCCCAGTTGGTTATCTAAATAAGATTGATTATAAATGCTTGCTTTTATTTGGATATGGAGGGACGAGTCCTCGGGTAAACATACATTTTGTTAATTTTTTTTCTGCAGCTGTGCCAGGTTCGCTGTATAAGTATAGAAATGCTGCTGTATTTCATGATAAGAAAATAGACTCTGTCCAATTTTGTTAAGTTTTTTTCTAGTAAATCGATCAAAGAACGCACTTTTTTTATGAAAACTCCATGGTTCCTATTTTTGAAAAGCAATTTATTGTTAATAACCCGTTTATGGAGTTCTGAACATATAGCTGTTCAATAACATTTATTAAGTTAACAACCCATTGTGATAAAACATTTTAATTCTAGGCCGTGTGTATTGTCCTTAGTGTATAAAGCATTGTGATGATCCATACATTTCCCCCCCCAAAATAGCGGTGGGACGGTAACCCTAAGTCTTGAGTTCGATTCTCACCCTGGCCCGCAATTTTTTCCGAGCCAAAATAATTAAAATTGGCAAGTTAAAGGTGTAAATATCTTTTGTAGTGTGGATAAACGGTATTGAACAGTTGTGTATGGGACTTCAAATATAGTTTCGGTTTCAAATATAGTTTTAAACCACTATACGCGGAAACCTCACAGGTGACGGGTACATTCGGGAGGTCCTGCAACCAGTTGTCGTGCCTCATTTTCAGAACCACTCATTAGACTCAAGACCTGTGTACATAGATGACAACGCCAGACCTCATCGTTCCCGGGCAGTAAAAGCCTACTTCCAAAACCAAGCTATAACAACTCTGCCTTGGTCCGCCGCGAGTCCGGACTTGAATCCTTTAGAGCATATTTGGGATAGGATGGGCAGAAAAATTCAAGCTCTAGACCCTCCTGTACAAAATCTGCAGGAAGTGGAAGCCGCATTGCATCGGTTTTGGCGGCAGTTACCCCTTCAACAGATTCGACGTTTTACTGGAGGGATGAGACGCAGATTAGAAGCTGTAATTCGGACTAATGGAATGATTGCTTGATTGGTGTTTTACGCCGCGCTCAAGATTATTTCAGTTATACGGCGGCGTTGTTAATTAGTTTTATTCTGGGAGGAAACCGGGCTCTATGCAACCCATGACCTTCCGATGGTAACTGGCAACCATTCCACATAGGTCGTTCGAGTGAAAACCCAGTTAGAAAAATTTCCAATTTTTGGGGACTGAGTGTGATACGAACCCGCAACCCATTGGTGGAAGGCTGTTTGAAATGATCGTCCGATGCTCTACCTACTGAGCCACGCAGGCCCCCGGACTAATGGAGGCTATACGCGCTATTGGTCCTCTGTTTTCTACACACTCAAAGTAACGTTTTTACTTCAATATGTTCGCTCTGTGAAGCCAGACGGACTTATAAGCATCTTTTTTTTTTTTAATTCACTTTTGATTTGGCTAACAAAATCCTGAATAAATTGTATAGCTTATTGCCATTAATGGTGTTTTCTAATCGCCAGAATTTGCCCATAATGGTTATTATCGTTTCAGCAATATCAGTTTGCCAACAATCTTCCTACACCAATGCTTTTACCGGTCGGTACAGACTTTCCAGGGGGGTGCTTAACTTTTTTGTGTATATATTAAAAGGTGTATCTCTTTTTGATTAAGAAATGACGATTATACGGTAACGAACAACTGTGTGTAGTAATATATAAAGTACTTCTGGTCCGTTTATAAATTGATTTAATTAATGTGATTATCAATTTCTAAAAAGAAAATGTCACAACAACATCTGTACTTTGGTGATGCCAATGGTGTATGCCTCAGGGCCATGTACCGACCAAATTGCTAAAGTTGCAAAATAACTCAGTCAATTCAATTAGCTGAGGTGATGGAAAGCTTTGGGACAATAACCTCTCGTCCAATTTTCTTTCCAATTCCCCAATTGACTATCAATGCCAGTTAGAGCTTAGCGTCTGTCTGTAACTGTCTAACGTCCTTGATGTTAGTTATTGGATATACATCTACATATATATAAACACTAGCACACACTGACACAGGAAACACCAGGTATATTTTTTGCTTGGCTTAGATCGTTGAACCTAAATGGTTCAATTAGTCTCTGCAAACTATTTACAGAATATTTCTGATCGTTGTTATATTCAAACTTAAGTTTCGTGTGTAATTTTACATGCACCTATATACTTTATAAACTAAACTGGACATACATACTGTGTCTCATACCTTGTCAGTATTACAAACTATTACGTAACTTAAAGATACAACATAATTTATGATTTAGTCAACTACAGAAAGATCGGACAATTTTGAACACCTGAATCGCTGGACGGGGTCGCTTTTTTCTAACCTCTCACGAGACTCTCAGTGGAACGCTGCAACTAATAATTCAAGTTAATTATTCAGATGAGTGCTCCTCCTCAAAATGCCCAAAGCATAATCCAGGGGATTTAGATCCCAATTTATTGCATGTTCTGGAAAGCAATTAAAAACCGAAATGGTGTTTATCACCGTTCGTGAGATATTTTTTCTGACATAATTGTGGACATTTCCAGGCTGTCGTCTTCGTCTATACCAAATATAAAGACGCTCTGAGAAAGTTGTGCACAACGCCTTGATTTTTGTATGCTTATATTTATAGGTTACCTTTGCTGACATATTCGTACTTGTTCAGGAACAATAGTAGGTGGACTGCTCAGGGGCTATTGATAGTTCTGAACACCACACGTTACTTCCATCGTATACGCAGGCTACGAGAAACCTTACCCGCCAACATGAATATTTATTAGGTAATGAAGTAATTATATAATGTTGTATAATGTCGAACACTATATTGATAGTATATTGAACGACGGGCTGTTCAGTTTCTCAAAAACAGCCGAAAATATGTGCACTAACGACTACCTTTTAGTTAAACTTTATAGTCTGATCAAATGTTATTGTGTAATCCTTTTATATGAGCTTGGGCTCAATTCTGGAAGTCATATTTGGTCACATGCAGTGAAATTAGCATACAGGAGTTATGTGCTACCCGGTAATTTTTTTCAACATTGCTCCATTGGCACGGCTGTTTGGATGAATGCAGGTACTCTGCTATCAAGGAACAATGTTCAGCACACTGAAGAATAAATGGAAGTTTACAGTATAAGCAACTGACACGACAATTCCAGTACACAACGCCGAATAAAGCTTTATCCCAATTGTGTTGTATACCGTATATTCACTTGATTTCAACTTGCATTTTCTGATCCATTTTGAAGACAAGAAAAAACATAAGTAAAACTGGCGGCTGCTTCCCGAACCCACATCCAATAAGTAGGCTCAACATATTGCAGGATGAGTTAATGGCAGTATGCACAGTGACACACCACAAATATACAGTAAAGTGTACATGCTTCGAAAAGTCACGTTTCAGTCTTATCCTCAAAATATAAATAGATAGGAGTCGGTAAAAATATATGAGAAAAATTAGATAGTAGATATTAATTAGTAGATCTGCAGAAACAGAGTGATCTAAAAAGCATATAGGTCTCTACTATTAAATATCCTTTAACTTAAACAATCTTACCATGTCGAAGGTTTATAGTCGCCTCTTATGATTAAGCTTGTCTGTGAGCTGTAGTCCAATTGACGAGTTCGCTTGGAGACAAGTTAATTACATTTGGTAGGTTGCGGAAAGCTTTTAGGACAATCGTCTCGCGTCCAATGTTCTTCCAAATCAACGATTAATCAATCATTAAGCGGAGTTTTGAATGTTAACTTGCCTTTACCTATATTAGCATCCCGAGCGTTAGTGATGTTTTACAGTATAGGTATTGGTTCAAAGACAGTTGCAGGTTCTATGGTTTGGCTGATTTGTAAATAAGGGGGTTTGATGAAAACAGACAGACATGCCCCATGTCGAACATTATATTGATAGTATATTGGAAGACGGGCTGTTCAGTTTCTCAAAAACTTGTGTATAACGAAAAAAACAACTACTGTTTGTATGTTAGGTTTATTGTGTCGGGAAAAAGAATTAATGCATTAATGGAATATTGAAGTTTTCTATACACAACTCGGTTGAATTTAGAGGAAATCTAAGGGAATAAAGCTTTAGAAAGCTTCTGGGGTAGATATTGACACACTTTTCAGAAAGGTGCAAGAGTTCGATTTGTTTGCTCCGGATCTGTTAAAATCAGAAAGAATATTAAACAGGATATAACACTTTATGTAAAATCCTGTGTATGTGCTACGAGCAAGAGCCTTCTTTCAGTCAAGATAGTATTGGTATTCGATTAGAAAGTATTGAGGTTAACTACAATAGATAATATAGGATGTAATCAACTAATGCAGGCTATCAGTTCATTAAGATTACGGTCGATAGAAACGTTAATGTTTATTTATAAAGGTTTCCCTAAACCAGTAAACAGAAATACATTGGGGCTTTTCTGTCAAGTTAACCATTATTATTGTTTACAGAATATTTAGTAACAAATGATACATTACCTGTCAAAACTAAAGTGGTTTAATGAGATACGACGCAGTGAGCAGTAGACGGTTCATTCTTTGGTAGAAGACAATTATAGTCTGTTAAATATATTGTCTGCCATGATTCACTGCAAGATTGCTCTCTTCGGTTTTCTTGGGTGAAAATTAATGAATATGGTGTGAAAACATCTAGAAACTTGCTCTTGTCTAGCGTTTAGATTAGAACTGTTACCCTTTAATCCACGCCTTGTCAAGGTTTGCCAAAGGTCTCTCTGGTTTAGTCGGTGGAGCGAAAAACCTTTACGCCCTCAAAGGCCGGCAATACGAATACAATACAGAAATTGAACTACCATCACTAGATTTCTTTCTCGGTCGTCGTGTATAAAATAATTGTCATATACTTATATACGAATAGGTGGATAACTCAACTTCAAGAGTGAAGTAAACTTCGTTTGATAAAAATAAGAGATTAAAACATCGCCACGCTTTACTCTCGTTGAGATGATACACTGGTAGGCTAACTTTCTTTCTTAAAATGGCAGACCGAATAATGGTTAGTTAAATAAGATTTTTGAATAGTTTTGCAGCTGATTGTGTTAACTTATATTCTAATGCACCTCCAACTCGTTTATCATTACAAAGAGAAAGAAACCAAGGACCCATTATCTGATACAATAAAGGTTCCTGCTGGTTTCAACCACTTTGCGCAAATATTCAGGGGGGGGGGGGGCAGGTCTTTGTTTGTTGACGTCTGCTTCTATTAAAACAAATGCTTCACTTAAAATAAAAAAGTCAACATGGAAGTTAAAGGTGCATATGTTCGTGGTATCATGACAATAACCGGTAATAGGAACGCGGCCAGTGTAAGCAGCTATGTGCAGAGGCCTTCGACGGACCAACGACGTTCCCTCAGCACGACCCTGCATTCAGCAGTGACGTCCAACGCAGCTTCTTCCTCAAACGCTCCCAGTGCTCCAGTCCCTCGGCCGATAGTCACAGACAAAACCGATGTCAACAGATGTCTGTCAAACCAACAACTCTTTCAGTCAACATAATATCCATATCCATCCAGAAATTCCCACAATGCTTTCTTCAAAATGCAAACTTATCTGGCGGTACGGGATTCAATTTTAATTCCCACTGTTAAAGCTCACCTTACTCCGTTGACTTCACAAGAGAAAATGTCATTCATAAAGTTTTTCGTTGAGCGGCAGAATGTCGTTTGCGTTGGTTGGTTTTTACGGTTTACATTGTGCATTCTGATTGGCTGAAGCCTTTACCTCCCTTCATGATTTCATCACATAGGCTATTCCAGCGCGTGCCGAACAAAATAACTTCGCACAAAATTGCGGGTTGGAACAGATTGTTTTGTATATAAAACTTTATATTTTTCTTCTTAAAATTTAGTGAATTTTCCTTTTTTCCATATTAGAATTTACCACTATTATTTAAAGGCTCGGGGTTAAGCTCGGTTAAGCCCGGTATACATTGAGAGTTTTGCTGCGACCCGACCCGACCCGACCCGACTGGAAAATCGCGTCGCGTCGCAGAGAAAAAGTGTAGTGTATACCAGTCCACGACGCAAATCGGCGTCAGTCGGCTTCAGTTGCGTCGGGTCGGAAGTGATCTGGACGTGCTAGATATTTGATCAAGAATCGGGTTGAGTCGGGTCTGGTTAGACAGTGTATCCACTCTTGCGACGATCGTCGTAGAGAGTCTGAATCCGTAGGCCAATCAGAAACTTTACTACAGTCACGTGGTGTCAAACAAGCGTCTTTTCTGTACCTTTTTCTGCTAGAGAGTTCCGAACGTCATGTCTCCCAATTACTTCAGTTGTGTGCAGTGTATACCGGTCTACGACGAGACGCAACTCAAGCCGACTCAACCCGACTCGAGTCGGGTACAGTCGCGTCGGGTCGGGTTGCAGCAAAACTCTCAGTGTATACCGGGCTTTACATTCACCCGAAACCGTTTGTCAGACAATAAACAAATTCTAACCAATTGCTCATTAATTGTCCGTTTGGAAATCGACTTACCACCTTTTATTCAAAGTCATTCGACTCTTATTTTTATGCTCCCCGAAAACTTTCGGGGAGCATATAGTCGCCGCTTTGTCCGTCCGTCCGTCCGTCCGGATTTCTTGTCCTTGGCCTATTTCTAGTAATATTGTCAGGATTGGTTTGAAACTTTGCTGGTATATTCTCATTACAAAGACCTTGTGCAGTGTTGCGCTTTTCTCTCTGTGACGAGAAGAATTTTAGAGTTATTGCCCTTGTTTTCTTCAATTTGTCAAATTTTACCCAGACTGCTTGTCCGCCTCTCCCCTGTCCGGAACATTCCAGTTGTGTTGGGTTCTAATAATAATGTCGCACAACGCAGACATGAGCATCCACTTCAGTGGCCAAACCTGCTATAATTTTGTTCTCAGTTAACAGTGAGATGATTGTTTGAAAACTTGGTTCACTTGTTTTTCACAAAAAAAACATTTCTTTTGGTACTTGTTTCTGTTCGATCTTCTAAATTTCTCTGCTTTTCCTTTGAATTAATAACAGTTAGGACAAAATTGACATAAATGTTAAAAGTCTCACCAAGATAATATCTTCTCCAACACACAAAGCAGGGGCCGTACTAGAGCAGATCTATCTGACTAAAGATAGGAAGGTAGTGCTCCATTTGACTTCGCCATATTTTTCAGACCATGAATGCATTTGGATTGACTTGGAATGAACAGTACCTGGTATACTTCTGTTTAATTGTTTAATTTCTTTAAATTTCAGTAAACTTGGAAGGCCCACTCATGGCCTTCCAAACCATTCAATAGTCTTATTTTTGTGAATTCTCCTGCTTTGACAAATCCTTACTAAGTAATTTAGCGCGGTATGATTTATTTTTTAAGCATCTCTTGAAAAATGGAAATTTGCAGAGTTATTGCCCTATTCTCATTATTTGGTCAAATTTGCTGAGCGTATATCTGCGATGGGTAACCGGGGAGCATCCATCAGTTTTACTGATACTGTTCTTGTTTTATTTTGCAGAAGTATTATGAAAACTGTAATTTGTTCATTTAACACCTATCTGGACGAAGATTCCCTGGTAAAATTATAATATTGATGATATTCTGGTTGGCTTGAGCAACCCCTCGCAGCATATGATTAAAAGCGGATTTTTAGACCACCATGATCTCATTGTGGTACCATGGTCGTCCGGTGTCTGTAAACGTTTCTTGTGCTCGCGATTCCAAGAGAACTACTGGTCGGATATTCATCAAATTTCACAGACATGTTCCCCATATGGTCTAGTTGTGCAACATCTCTTTTTCTGGGCTCATTTGCATGTTAAAATGGCCGCTATGCGACTATTTCGTTTTTCTTTTTTGTATCACTTTTCTCTCTTGTGATCGCGAGCACAAGAGAACTGCTATTCGGATCTTCTTTACATTTCACACGCACGTTCCTTCTATCTTCTAGTTGTGCAACATTTATTTCGTTTGCTCATTTGCATATCAAAATGGCCGCTAGGCGACCATTTTGTTTTCTTTATATTGTCACTTTTAAAGTACTAAAAGGTTAAGATCTTCGTACGAAAAATTTACGCATGTTACCCTTCTGGTCTTGTTGCGCACTATGCACTTTTTTGCTCATTTGCATATCAAAATGGCGGCCACTGGCGATCTGGTTTTCTTTTTATCACTGTTCTCCTAAAGTAATGAAAGGATCTTCGTAAAATTGTGTACGCATGTTAACCCTATGGTATCGTTGCGCACTATGCACTCGTAGCCCATTGTTTTTATTCAAAATGGCGGCTGGTAGCTATTTTTGTGATTTTTACTTACGTAGTTTGTGATCGCGGTATCAAGAAAACTCCCAGGCGGATCTTGATGAATTTTTGTTTTGTGTTGTTTCCCCATATGGTCAAGTTATGCAACATGTATTTTTTCGTCGTTGTTTTCATTTAACCCATTCGGTACCGCTGTCGCCATATGGCGTTAGATTGCTATCCTGCTTCATTACCGAAGGCATCGTATGGCGACAGCAGAAATGTCGGCTAAACACCATTGACGCCGTATGAATATTTTTTTATTGCAACTTCAACTAATTCTGAAAATGAACAAATAAAATCACATGTTGCATCTGTTTGTTGCTTTGTATTTTTTTTTTCAATCTTCGAATACGGTAAAAGAGGTTTAATTTACTTTAAAGTACGCGTAGTTCACTGATAACTTCTAACTTTGTCCAAGTTAGAACGCAATCCAAACAGATAAATTAATCTTCATATGCGAGACTTAACGAAGGGGAGGTAAGCATGTGGGCACGATTGGTTAGAAATCGACACTTCAAGCATACGTATATAACGAGAAAATGTTAAATTTGACAATAAAAGCTTGTGGAATTCCTTATATTTATAGCTTCAGATCTTAATATATATTTTCCTTGTCTTCAATATACTGACAGTGAGTGAGATATTTAGATATCTATGAATATAAAGTGCTAAAATCGGGTGGTGAAATAAGTTTGCGAAAGCGAGTTCCCGCTGTCAATCACGCGGATCCTACAAATGTATTGTAATAGGCTTATCAGGCATGATCCATCTCAGGCATGATACAGTTAAAGACAACTAATTTCTTTCGGCACCGAGGATGTTATTTGTTTATCTATGCGTGTTGCCGTCCGCCACGGCCTGTTCGAACTCGGTAAAATGGCCTTCTCGAATTCTTTCCAAAAACGTAACAATAATAAATATTTTTGAAGAAGAGTGTTCCCTAAGACACTTAAGAAGATCTATATTGTCTTTTTCTGAGCTTGAAAGAAAGGAATATTTCAAAATGAAATGAAGTGCACGGCAACGTAGAATCACTATTTTGCCGATCGAATTTGCGTTCAGGCAGCTCTGTCTTCGCAACTGTAAATCTTATTTACCAATAAAGTAAACTTAAATGTTTTAATTCAATCGTGTATGAAGATTTGTTTATAAAAGTTCACTAATTTCTGAACGAATCGGGAAATTTGTTGCCATTAATTTTCAAACTGACTTTCGTCATGTTTAAATTTTTACTTATCGGGCGAGTTTTTGAAAACCAGCCTGGTTATATTGCCTGTGCGGTGGGCACGTATGTTTATTCCTGTGGGGAAGTTATCCATTAATAAAGAAGAATCTGTTTAATTATAATGCTTCCATTGTCTATATCATGCAAGTTAACTATATACTCATGTCTAAGCCGAGATCTAATGTTTTTCGAGTAATTGTTTCTGTTGTTGTGTATGTTTGCTGTTCTTGGTTCGTTTGTTGTATTGTTTTCTTTTTTGCCCTATCCAGACGGGTGTTGAGTAATACATTTTTGAATTGAATTGAATTGATACGTCGCCCATTCTTCACTTTTCATGGACTATTTTTTGACAGATATACATTATATTTTGATTTGAATTTTGATTTGTAAACAAACACTAAATGTATCTTAGTAACATGTGCAAAATCGTTTTCGATTTTACATCTCTTAATGGTGTACATGACTCAAACAAGCGATATCACTGACTTGCCTGTGTGCAAGTTCATGTAGCCAGGAATTTCGCTGCTGTGTTTTGCTACTTTTAGTCAATCTCTGCTGTCGGACTGACGGACCACGTGACGTGGCCTGGGCAGAGCTGCGGTACCGAATGAGTCAAAATAGTCGCCTAGCGACCATTTTCTTTTTCTTCTCTTTATCACTTTTCTCTCTTTTGATCGCGATTCCAAGAGAACTCCAGGTCAGATCTTCATTAAAGTAGCCTGAGCTGCCAAAATGTTGATATTTCGAAGTTAAAACAGAATGTTGAAATTATTGGCTATTTTTATCAAGATGTATGACTCAGAAACCTTTTAGTGCTTCTAGTCCCGAAAATGTACGATATAGTATTGTTTTGAACTAACTTTGGCTACGAATGAATGAATGGTCGTCCCGGTTATTTAAATTTTATTTACTTTTCGAACACGTTTTCGGATTGTATGGATTTTCTCATTCCAACGCCAATCCTTTAGTTTTTCGATGGCCTTCATAGCCTCTTACTGTCGTGACGACCAGAAATTATGAAAAAAGTGTGAATTTTGGCAGCTCATGCCACTTTAAATACCACAGACAGGTTACCATTATGGTCTTAAAATGGCCGCTAAGCGACAGTTTACTAGATACCGGTAATAGGAAAACTTGCAGCTGAGAAAGAAGTTCTCGGTAAATTCATTTCATTTCTATATAGGCCTATAGGATATGTTTAATGTAATGCATCTTGTAGAACCTGCCTAGTGTGAGCCGACAATGCTTCTTGTAATTGTGTAAAATTTATACTTTGTTTTGACGTATGATATTACACAATTGTTCATTGCTTTATGAAAACAAATGCTTTATGAAAGAGGCTACATGTACGTAGATGCGGTCACGGTTACAAGTATCGATTTTAATGTTGCACAAATGTATTTTGAAGGAAGATGTACACTATCAGGAGTTAAATCGAAGCATCCTTTATTTTAATCTTAGTAAATTGAAATGGAACATCCTCTCCAATTGTATTATTTGTCGTTCTAGGATCTTCCTTTCTCAAATCCATTTTGCCATTCAGTGATGTCGTTTTCAAACTCTTGACCAATCATTTAGGAAAGTTGGTTTGTAGTTTTCAGATTACAACCACTTTCTACCAAAAAACTTAGTTCTTGTCCAGCCAGCCACCAACTGAAGAAATCAATTTCACATATAAAGTTTGCGATCCGTTTACAAGCAGCCTCGCTATCTGATAGTGTTCTATGGTTGTCGCCAAGATCAGTTCACTGATCTCTTGTTGGTTTTGTATTATTATACTTACGTGATTTTACAGAAAAAACACCTACGGGGGAAAATCCGCATGTTTGTTTAGAATAATGAAACATTTAAGTATGCTTGCAATACAAGGTCCGGGTTTTGTTTACTGCTTGCATCCCGCCAGATCCTTTGCGGAAGTGTGACACCCATTCACATTATCAAGGCCTTTATTCACTGGCTTTTGCTCTTACTGTATTCTACGTTGACCTTCTAAACACACTCTGTTTTTTACTACATTATGGTTTCTTCTATGGTCTTCTTCAGATCTCGTCCGAGCTTAGGAATACAATACATTACATTGTGTTATTGTTATGCTTTCTTCCATGGAGGCTTTGAGACATCAGGCATTCATTATCTAGTCCGGAAGGGGATGTTAACACAATGTACTATCCAGTCTTTCTTTAGAAGACAGTTCCTTAACAAATGTCAAAGGCCCTTAATTGCGACTTCTCTAACACTGTGTATTTCACCACGGGCAAAAAGTGCACAAGCAGTAGGCCTACGTAGGTAAAAATCACGAAATATCCACGACAAAGAGCAACCAACCATTCTGTCATTGGACTTGGAAGTGCTGTGCCCAAGACACACACTTTCAATATTCCAGGTCATTCAGTTAGGGACCATTTCGAAATGATACCCATTGAAAAAAATACCTCTTCTCGCTTCTGTTGCAAATACCATACACAAACGTTTGGGAAATGAAAGTTTTTGGATGAAACGGGATAAAACTTGGACCCAGAAAGATGTCGTGATAAAAGTATTATACAATTTGTGTTTCGGTATAATAAGGACAGAAACAATATGACCAAGATGACAACAGAATAATACAAAGTACTTCAAAGTAAAATGATTCGACATCGGAAGTCAACGGCCAGCCATTGCTTATAAAAAGAACAAGGGTTTGGAAGATCTACTAGTCAGGGCTAAACTCCCTTGTCTCAATCTTACCTGGGTACCAAATTACAAACTTTAACTTATTTCACATGATCATATTTTGTATAATTTCAGTTTACCTGAATTCTTGTCATAGCTGAAGATCCGTACAACTTCGTCAATATCTCACAAAGAATTCCGGAATTTCCACTGGCTACGTCCAGCCTTTTTACATATGTTTTACACCATCGTTTAGGCATTCTCATGCGAATTGTTTATCTCCATGTAATGTTCACATAACGTGTAAAATGTGCAACAACCCCTCTGATACCTGCAAAGTTCTGATAACTAAGAACAATTTTCAAAGTTGAACAGGACCCCTGGTTCAGGTACAGTAACATGAGAGTATATATATTTATGAACACTAAAACACACATAGACAAGTTTCTAATTGTGTTAAAAAGAGGTATATCATTTAGACCTTTATACCCCATCATAAATTGTTGTAATAAAGTAAACCTATGATATTTCATTAGGTTGACGACTGACAGGAGCTTGGCCTTAGTCAGTAGAATTTTCTGGAACACTTTGTATTACATTGACAATGCTTACGCATCTTAAGCTATAGTAAGAATATCGTCAGACTATATATTATGGGGTCATGGGGAAAATTTGCCCCCCCCCCCCCCCCTCCCATACCCATACTGAGGTTGAACAATGGTAATAGAGGAGAAAATCAGTACTTTAAAACACAATCTTAATATATGTTCTTTGTCTAAAGGAGTTTATCTCAGTAATTCTTCAATTACCCATTCAATTTAAACAAGAATACCCAACCCTTTTCTACAACTGTTTGTTTCATGATCTTTTATAACAATAACAATCAAAACAAAGTTCGCTCTGATGGCGTAAATTAAGGTTTACTCTGTTACACTTCGATTTTAATGAAATTGATAGAGTTTAACGCTAAGCGATTCAAAACAATATTTTGGAAGTAATAAGTGATTTATATTCACAAAACACCACCTGCGATGGCAGATATGCTATAATTAAATGTATTAATATTTACTGGCGTTAGTAGGGTTAAAAAACTTACTTAAGAACGTAATTATGGACGTTGGTGAAGAGGATTTCCGTTCAAATATCTGTAGGGATTTAGTAGTAATTTAAACCCTTTCTATGAATAAATTCCGACGATTTTCTCTAGTGTTTGTAGCCAAACAATCCCACCTATTCTGTTAATATCTGTTCTCGTAATTTGCTTGATCGTAATTATTGAAACTGAAAAGAAGAAGATAAGCAGACAAAAACAAAGTCCAACAGTTATTTGGAAAGTGACAACCGGGTAACTCCCAAGGGCACTGTTAAGTTAGTGTGGTTGAATGACTTCCTGAGAATATATGAGACATTTTGTGGAAAGTGGCCGAGTGCGTTAACATCCACTGATTAAAGAGGTTGGCTGATTGATACAGTTTAGACAATTGGCTGATGGACTTCAGAGTGTGTGTCGTTCTTACTAACAGATTTGGTCGTTCCAGATAGTATGTATCTACATCATCTGTAAATACATTAAAAGAAAAGTTTTCACAGGTCATACCAATCAAAATTTAACCTCTTAAGGTCCCTAGACAACAAACGGTGGCTGATTCTAATCTCAATAATTCCAAAGAGTGTTTTTTTTTCATTTCATCACCCTATGTGGATGAGTTGTTAGTGACTCGTCGAGTGTCGCCTTGTGTGGAGACGTCTTTTTCAGCGTGTGTCTCGTCGTTATATATAAAGTGAATGAGCTGCCAAAATGTTGAGATTTTCCCGTTCAAACAAAATGTGGACACGATGGGCTACTTTTCTCAAGACGTGCAAGTCAGAAGCTTTTTGTGCTACGAGTCCCGAGAATGTACGAAAAAGCAGTGTTTTCAACTTACTTTGGCATGGAGTGAATGAACTTTCGTCCCGGCTATTTAAATTTTGTTTACTTTTCGGACACTAATTCGGTTTTCGTCCCGGTTATTTAAATTGTGTTTACTTTTTGGACACTAGTTCGGCTAGTGTAGCACACAGCTTGTATGGATATTTCCTTCTTTTAACGTCAAAAGTGGAGTTTTTCGATGAATTTATCAAGTCTCTTACTATTGTGACAATCAAAGTTTATTTAAAAATCAATTCTTTATCAAATATATCATATTAAAGACATACAATACGAACAGCACACGAGCAACACTTGCTGGAATGAACAAGTTGTGTGTAAAATGTACCAGTTATAATTAATAATTACGCGAGCCTTTTTCTTTCTTTAATGTTTCAATTCCGTTAATACCACTAACAATGCATTGGCTATTCTTATATCAAGACGTAGAATTAACTCCCGGGTTATTATATATGTTTTATATGTAATATTAATTAAATGATAAGAATTGACTCTTAGGTTCGTCGAGTTATGAACGAACTGGAACCTGTGTAAATATCTTTTACACTTTATTAATGTCAGCAGTGATGGGTTACCAAAATATCAACGGAATAAGGTTTTTAACAAAACGTTGAGATGATGAAAATGAGTAACCATCGATTTCTGACAGGACGAAAACTAGTATGTAATGTAAAAGCAATTTAGAAGGAATAAGTTGTCTGAAGTTATTCAAAGTAATGTAAAACCAATAGCTGAAAGCAAATATATTCAATGTGTTTTCCAAGCTGCTAATGTTTGCACCAGATACGACACAGGATGCAGACTAGATTGTGTGTTATGTGGATCGGTAGTCGGGGAGAAATAAATATGTCCTAGGCAAATCCACAATAATGATCTTTACGATGGATATTTCATCAATTGCATTTTACTGTAATTCGAACGGCGATAAACATGTAAATCCATTGTTTTTCGCCTTTCTCAACTGGGCAGTGGGAAATGATAACTTCCTATGAGTTGAGCCCTTTTGATTGAGGATTACCGTTGGGGATCAATTGGGGAATTGGAAAAGAAAATTGGACTAGAATATATTACTACCGAAGCTTCATTTGCATTACTAAATTGATTTATCGTTTGACCTAAATATATAGGTTGATATCCCTGTGCAGTGTATTAACTGATTCCTACTCCACCCCACGGTAAATCAACTGTATTTAGAGACCAACAATGATAATGATACAAGTAACAATTGACTAATGGTCTAGATTGTTGCTGTGGGGCTACAAGAAAACTGCAAATAAACACAAGCGTCACGTGAGGAGCTACGTTTATATCAATTTGGGAATCTTTTCACATATAGAGATCAGTGGTCAATAGTCTATGGCCAATAACCCATCATCATATAGATTTAGTGGATTTCTTTCAGACAATAAATATATTTAACGACCACAAGGGTGTTAACTCCATATATGGATCTCTTAGAATGGAAGAACCAAAGTATATTCATATGCCGAATTGTGTTTGTTTTCTATAAATATCTTGTTGAGATCTAACATTAAACAAACTCCTTCTGGATTTACAACTTATGTTATGTTGTAAATACAGAAAGAGTTTGTTTAATGTTATACTTCCAACTTCTGTATGCCCCTCAAACAAGTTGTTGAGATCTGTTGAAAAATAAAATTGAATACAACATGAATATGAATTACACAAATCAAATACAAATCAAGCAAATTCATATATTTATTATTTTTATGGTCCATAACAATAAAGTAATTGACACAAATTGAGATATATATATATATATATATATATATATATATATATATATATATATATATATGTATACATATATATATATATATATATATATATATATATATATATATATATTGCAAATAAAAGTGGAAGTGAATAATTAAAGATGCTGGTTTTGTTTTCCTTCTTTAATAATATGTATCATTTCATTTCAAGTCACTGGAAGTATTCCTCAGAAGAAAAGCCAATTGTGTGTTGTGGCACATTGCATCCTGCTCAACCCAAAACGACCACGGATGGCACAAGAGGTAGATAACATATAATTTATTTTAGAAATGCCGGTTTTCAATATTTAAAGGCTGTTTTACATACTTCAACATCAGAAATGTAAGCTTATTAGTGTATACAATTTGAACATTTTAAATATACAATAAGTTTATTTTGATACGTTTATGAGCTTAAAGATTAAATGTAATGGGGTTAAACCAGTGTTTATTGTTTTAAAAATGATTTATAGGGTTCCTGGTAATAACTTAGGGGCAAAAAAATAAAGTTTTACGCATAATTTAATTTTCTATTTAAATTTAAAAAACATGGTATTTTGGGCCTCGCTCAACCAATGTTAAAAGCCGTACATGACTTATCTTCCCTGAAGTGGCGCTCTTTATCAAATCTTGGGTGACGTCAGTAGAGTTGTTTACATGCAAGTAGTCTATCGCTGTTGTTTGCCATGGACGATGGTGAAGTTTTTATTAAAGATTTTAACTCCGTAGAGGCCGAGCATTGCTCTTCATCAACTGACGACGATTTTCCACGCCCGTATATGTATGAGCCGACTGCCAAAAACGCATCACGCGAAGAATCCTCGGACGAGAAACGAGGTGTCGGTATCGGGATCTGAACGATACGACAACAACAACTGGTACTATGTTCATTTTTCAATGCTATCAAATTCAAAAAGTTAATCGATCGTAAAATGCTCCGGAGAACAGTGGAAATTTAAAGGGTCGCATTTTCTGCACAAACCGTCAGTCTCAATGGACTTTTAATGGGCTATCATGCTTTGAAAAGTTTCAGTCGAGGTATAACTTTATAATTATAAATTAATGCCATAATGGCTTCACACAGTTGAACGGCCACTAGTCTTGTTTGTGGACAGTGTCTTTGATTACGAAAAGTTTGCAACAGTCAGTCAATCAATCAGAAAACTAGATTTGTTGTATCAAGGAGATTTTATAGAAGCGCTATCTTTCTTTTTTGCCGATTTTACCTAGCAGTAAGCACATTGATTAACATTCATTAGCCAAAGCTAAAGCCGTTGAAACTTGAAGTTGTGAATGTGAGACCATTCTGGACCGACCCGAGTTATCCAATACCGCGCAATATAGTTTTCTCTTTGGTATTAAGCAATAAAACTATAATCTGATAATAATTTGTGATTTAGTCAGCTCTGCCATTTTTGTTCAACTGGATGTCTCCTGTAAAATTCTTTGTCTGCGAAATAAAATTGCTCTGATGAAAGTGACCAGGAAAGGTGGGAGTTAATTTCAGAATGTACGCTCAATCCGAACAGCCTTCCACCAATGGGTCGCGGGTTCAAATCCCACTCGGTCAAAAAAAAAAAAATTGGAAAATTTTTCTGACTGGGTTTTCCCTCAATTGACCTATGTGGGATAGTTGCCAGTTACCAGCGGAAGGTCGTGGGTTTCCTCCCACAATAAAACTGGCAACGCCGCCATACAAGTGAAATAATCTTGAGCGCGGCGTAAAACACCAAACCATCAGTCAATCAACCATTCATCTGTTGGTACTAACCCGGTAAATCATTAGACCACTCGATTTCTAGTTATAAATCTTATCTACAGTATAATCCATGGTTCTGTTTTACCTGTGTCTGAAATGCAGGTGCAAATGCCCAATCATGGGTTCTGAAATTGACAGTTTATGCTGTCAAGAGGTAGACCCAGTACTACACCGCCTGGAGGACAGTGAGGCCTTGTGTATAACCGAACTTGACGGGTTCAAATATTGATGTCCTGGAAACATGTTTTTATGAATTTTTAGCTCTTGGTCATGGGCCACTTGGAGAGGATGAAGAAATTCATAAGAACTTCAGTTTATGATTTATAGATTTGTTAGCAACTCACTCAAGTTTTTTTCTGTGACATTTTTATGTGAACAAAAGGAGGATTGATTGATTGTTCGGTGTTTTACGCTACGCTCAAGATTATTTCAGTTATGTGGCGGCGTTGCCAGTTTTATTGTGGGGGGATACTGGGCTCTCTGCCCGGAGGAAACCTATGACCTTACGGTGGCAACTGGCAAACCCAGTGAAAACCGAGTCAGAAAATTTTCCCAATTTTTTTTGGGGCACAGTGGGATGCATTGGTGCAAAAGGATGAAACTTTTATCCATATTATGGCTATCACCCATGTAACTAAAATAAAGCAGCGCGAAACATCAATCAATCCAAGTCAAACTGCTGTAGATGACTGATATAAAAATGCACATACTTTTCAATGCTCTCTTTATTTATACAATATACTGAACACCACCACTAAAGGATGAAACCTGCATTTATAACATTTCAGTACCACCTGAGTTTAACAGTTACATGTACATGTATGCCCATAGCACCATCTCAGTTCCTGTGAATTTAGTTTTACAATTACCTGCAATGACCAGTTCGGTCAAAGTCAACATTTTAACATCAGCTAAATAGGACAAAACCCAAAAGGTGTAACTGGGAAGCACCAGTTCAATATAAAATCACTGCCATGACCCAGACTTATTTAAATTTTTGGGGTATTCTATAAAACTATTTTACTTTTCAGGATATACAGACATGTCGCTTACAGGCGTTTTACTAGATATATTTGTAAGCTCCTCGGCAAAATAACCCAGGAAAGTTATACCTGCTTGTGCAGTAACATCTATAAGTGAACAATTTCCTTCAGAGACTTACACCAATTTTCAATATCCTAAGCCATACAGAAAAATACAAATGACTTTAATCAGTTAATGTCTTTTTCACTGTATTTGTATTTTACGCCCCACTCAAGGCTATTTGTCTTTTTCGCGTGTGCTTAAAAGTTTTCTTTGCTGAAAGTTATTTTAACTAAAGCAAAAAAATATCATATGTTAAAAAACATTAGTCTCTTTGGTTCACTTTAACCCCATTCAAAATTATTTCTGATTTTCACTTATATCAGGGCTTATATCAAAGTTTATTGTCATGAGGAAACTCATGATCTTCCTGTGTTAACTGGCAAATGAAACCCAGTCAGTTTTTATGCTCTTCGGGGGAGCATATAGTCGCCGCTTTGTCCGTCCGGATTTCTTGTCCGGGGCATATTTCTGGTAATAATGTCAGGATTGGTTTGAAACTTTACTGGTATATCCTCATTACCAAGACCTTGTGCAGTGTTACGCTTTTCTCTCCGTGACGAGAATAATTTTAGAGTTATTGCCCTTGGTTTCTCCAGTTTTGAAATGAAATTGGAGTTTTAACTTCTTTCAATACTGGCATTCCTCTATTTGATTTGCTATATGTGACACCACACCATATTTTGGTATTCCAGCTTTAGTTGTCCCCTGCTTCCTTCCAGAATTTTCGTTAAAGTGTAAAGCAGCAATGTACAGCCTAAAATAAAAACATAAGAACCTGTTATGAATCTTGGCAGCTCATGCCACTTGAATAAGTTCAAAACAAATATACAACCGTATCAGGATAAATCTACTGCATCAAAACAAAAAAAGATGGGAATGATGGGAAAATATCTTTCTAACAGAACCTTTTCTCATAATGATTAATAAATTGATTGATAAATGTTTGGTGTGTTAGGCCTACTCAAGATTATTTTACTAAAAGGCAGAGTTGCAAGGTTGGGGATGGTATTCATTACTGGAAACCAGGCTCTATGAGAAACGGAGAAATCCCTCAAGTTGGCCCAATCTTCCAACCATCCCTTCATTGCTTCACAGGTCGATTTGATTAAAACCCATCCAGAAAATTTTATCATGCTTATTCGATTATGGGATTCGAACCCACAACCCACTGGTGGAAGGCTTTTCGGATTAATATCAGCATCCAATGCTCTACAAACTGAGACACAGAGGCCTCCAATAACAACAATAAAATATTAAAACTCTTAAAAAATGGTGGACCAGCAAGATGTCCCCTGAAAACACCGTATTAGTACTATTACTATAGTATAGTATTCTTTGTTCAGATATTAACAAAAATTAGTATCACCAAAACATAACTTTTTACAGCAGATTCATTTTTATAGGCATTCACCTTATGCAACACGAAATCCCATGGCTTATCAAGTTACAGTGTATGTAACTGACATTTCTTATTTCAAGCAGGTGTTGTTGTTGAAATCAAACAGGCCATACAGGCTGCAGTCTTTTTAGTTGAATTTTTAGGATGAAGAACAAAATACAAACAACTCACTCCTAACTCAACTAGTTAAATCTACATCCTTATTTACTGATATATATATAAAAAAACGTTTTGCTGAATAACCTCACGGTACCTACGGCGTAGTCACTTACCTCTATTTTACGTCGCTTAGCAAACGCACCTCTCTCAGTGTCAGTTTTCTCATGCCTTCTCTGTTTGCGGCCGATGACCTCAACGCCTTGGAGATATTGAAAAATTGTTGGGCACGCATCTGGCTTTAAACAGGCTTTCATTGCCCTCCCACGATTTTTAATAAGCCCAAAACGTCTCATTAGTTCATTCGCCGGTCCAAAGCAGCTTGCCTCAAAATGATCTGAGCAGACGGTGGATAAAATCTGCCCGCTTGATCTTCATTAACCATTTTTTTCCTAAGTTCTTCATCTTTCGGGAAATGATGGAAGCTGAGTCCGATCCGATAAGTATTCCTGCAGTTTAGAGCAGTGCAGAAGGGTATCTCCGAACGAAAGTGTAAAGAGTCGTTGCTTTTAAAACTTGTTAGTACTCAGTCATACGTTACGACACGGAAGCGCGGCGGAGGAAATCTCTAGTGACGTCAACGATCAAGGGAAGATAAGTCATGTATTCATTTCGATTCTCGGATTTCATAAATTGACAGGCTTGATTTATTTAATTAAATATATACAAAAATGGCCTAATACGAGTCAAAAGCTTGTGCCTGGCTAATATACACGTGCATAAAGGTACTGTAGGAGCAATTCGTTTCAGATTTCAATGAAATATTTACATTTAACCTTTAACAATGTTTCCCAGTATTCCCAGATATTCAATCGCCTCTCGAATTTTCAAAGCAGATGACCTAAGGTGAGTGAATCTTGGTAATTTGGAAAGCCTAAGGTATGTAATAAGAATTGATATTCATCGTTCACTTCACAAATTTCACAAACTGTTCAGAGGTGCTCAGATTTACTTACGCCTTTCCACCTATCAGTTTCAATATGTAACTTATGGATATTTGTACTTAATCTACACAACATATTTTCACTTTTTCTACAGGGTTATGTTATAGTAATAGAGTACAGAGCAGTTTTTGGTGATAAAAAGGATCCTCACCCTCAACTTGAAATTGAACAATTAATATTTGCTTAACAATAGGACACAGCGTAAAACAGTCATTTACCTAGCGCGTATCACATACATAATTCAGACCGACGCTGTACAAAATATGTTTAACAATTAAAAATAACTAGTCAATTTTCAGAACAAAGAGGTGTGTTGTTAGATTTGTATATATTCAATCTGCATCTGAAGGAGATCATTCTATTTTTTTCTTGGAAACGTTCTGAGTTCAACATAAACCTTTAAAGAGACGTGCCCGGAACGAATATCATTACAACGTGTGCCCTTTCTGGATGTACGTTTGGTCTACTTTTTTGCTGTTTGTTTACTGAGTGTCAGACACAAAACAATAGCAACAGGGGATTACCTAAATAACTCGTTAAATATAAATTTTTGGTGTAAAGTTGAAACACACAACAAACTTAAGCGATGTCTCCTTTTAATAGTTTGCTCTAACGGTCTTATGGATGTACCTTGATTGCTAAGAAGTAACTTTTATTATTTCAGTGACCCTAACGTTTGCATTTCGGTAAGACTTTGGTTCAATTTTAATTATTAATAAAATATTACAAGATGATAAAAACGACCATCCTTTACGAATATCTCTTATACAAAATAAGCTGCTTATGGTGAAATGTTACGAAATAATGTGTGGTAAAGCTCTTTAAAGCATGATCTTGACATTACACAGGATTACTTTCACCAGACATCGTTGTCTAGATAAGGCTGAACCCATGCAATGTGGGCGTTTAAGTTTTTATCCGCATCAAATATCGATAAAGATCCATTATTCAGGTCACCGATGTGATAGAAAAGAGAACTGAGATTGAATAAATGTATTGTAACTTCAAGTAGTAACATTGGACGTTCATTAAAGGCACACTCCAATCTCGGCGATTGTGCGTGGTATTTAAATTACATTAAAAAATATCTAAATTTAATTTGTATTTCTGTAAAGTGAATTTTGCCAGATTCCCTTGTAGGCCTATTCAAGGTAGTAGCGTCGATTTTAACAAAAATAGGCAGATATATATCACCGTTCCTTTGACCGACATTTTTTTAAATTGATAAATGCATATTACAAAATGAGTATTAAGCGTGTATTTGTAAACTTAGCCTGCTAAAAAATTGAATGGGTTACCTTAAAACTACACGTATTTATATAACTGTGCGGTTATGCAATTGCGTGTTACGTCTCATTATATATAACTAAACATTATGTAAATGGTTATGCAAAACGCAATTGATCCGTTTTTACTATGTTTAGCATCTCCAGTCACTTTATGTAACAATCCGTTATAACATATAATACCCGATTAAGCAAAAGAGGACATTCATGTATAACAGTTTCTGAAATACCCACGTGATTTAAAAAGAACTCACGGACAGGACAAAATAACAAAAAATAAATAAGCCAAATGGTACGGCAATTATTTAATTTATTCCTAGCTTATATGTCCTTTTTTCCAATAAGTGAAGTTATCAAGGCCAATGAATTTTAAAAAAAAACTTCAAGATCTTATTATTTCTATCGATTATTCATTCTGATAATTATTCGTGGGAGTATGTCCAAGAATTATTTATTGTCACGCCTTGCTTTAAAAGAACGTGGTGAACTTTCTAATTCCAGGTAAAGTTTGATTTAAAGTTAGAGTTCAATCTTAAACTGAAATAAAAACTTTTAGGAGAATTGAGGCATGTTCACAAAAGTTTTTAAAATGTGGGAAGGAATGATAATATATTGAGAGGAAAAAAAAGTTAAAGGCGCAAAGTTACAAAAAAATATGACAATAAAACACTTTTAACTCTTTATGTCACCTATGTTTTCCAAAGAAGTGACACCTTGCTAAGAACTGAGGTACATAAATTTGTGTAAATCTATATGACGTCATCTGCAGGCTCGGCGGTAATTGATATAGAGAAAGTTTTCCGTAGCTTATTATAGAACAATAAAGAAAATTGTTGGAAACAAATATATTCGGCGTTTTCTCCAAACTACTACGTTTGCAGGAAGTCATAAAACAAGAAGAGCAAGATTTGTATAATGTCTCCTGTAAATTGTTAGTCAGGGGAAATAAATCTGTCTTAGGCAAATCTTTAAGAATGGACATCACGATGAATATTCTATCAATTGCATTTTACTATGATTCGAACGCCAATAAAAATGCAAATCTATTGTTTTAGGTCTTACGGTACTGGGCGGTGGGAAAAGATAACTGTTTAAGGGTTGAGCCGTTTCGATTGAGTATTACCGGTGGGATCAATAGGAAGATTGGAAAAGGAAATTGGACGAGAGTATATTGTCACCAACGCTTCATTTGCATTACTAAATTCATTTGTCCTTTAACCTAAATAGATACATATGTAGGTCGATATATCTTGAAAGGTGTATTCACTGTTCCCCACTTCATCCCTCTGTGATTATATTGCATTTACACCCAAAAAGCTGATAATGCGAAAATACGTAACTCCTGAATGATGGTATAGTAGGTAGCTATTTAGTTATAAACTCACAAATTCACACAACCTACCAGTTACGCTCATATAAATTTCTGAATCGGTTAAGATACACTTTTGAAGTATCTAAGGTCATATACATCAGCTGTTAGTAACAGATAGTAAATACGATTCTATAATCTAGATAAAGTGGACTTAATGCATTCCCACATCAGAAGATCGCCATTTCCATATATATGAAACACATAAACTGGCGAGGCAAAGGTATATTTATTTGCTAAATTTATTTTTGTTTAAAGAATCGGTTAACATTACAGACCGGTCTCTTTGATGATGAGCTTGATGTATTGGTCCGGTATCATACCAAAATTTCGGCAGCTAAAATTCATCAGGTTTTATTTCCTGTCTGTATCGTATATTTGTTGTGGTTAAAGAAAATGGATTTAAGAACAATAGTTTGATATATACTCTGGGTGAAAACGTCAGTATAATTGATACAAATCAAATACAAAAACAAACTAATCTCTATGTATATTGGAACGATGAACAGCAATATGCGATACTCACGCGGAGTGAATTCTCATTTCGAGAATGTGGGATTTCTACAGAGCGAAATGAGAACTTTTGTGACGGTGGGTACTTAACGTACATGTACATGTATGTCTAACTAATTTAGACCTTGGATTTATTTCATCCCGCTCACTTAAACTTTGTTTACAGTGATTCATTAACAATTTTACTAAGTACTTTGTTGTATTGCTTACTCCAATAGCAATACTTTGAAACATTCAAATTATCTTGGCAATCAGGCAGTTGGACAGTTACTATCACAGAAAAGACCGCCCAAGAAGCTAGCGCGTAGTTCTATGCCCCTTATCTTTTATTTTCTGAATAATACGCGATAACAGAAAGGTTCCATAGGTCTTAGACATCCATTTCCTTACATCTTCATTACAAAATAAGCTGCTTATATTGAAATGACTTGTAATGTTACGTGTCTAAGCTCTTTAAGTTATCAATTCGACGCTAAGTAGTGATCTATATTCACGCGGCATTATTGAGTAGACAAGCCAGAACTTTTGTGAGAATGAACTTGTAATATAGTTTTGACCGACAACGATTTGTTTAAAATATACCCCCAATTCAGTCCTGACCGGAATCGATTTCCGGGCATTACTGTTACATTCGTTTACATAAGCTTCTTCCGAATTCGCTCCAGACACCGGTTTCGGACACCGCGAATATGAATTGCCCCCAGCGCCATTTTTTCTGGTCTTTCAGAATTGACCTGTGGGAGCACGGCAATAAAACACAATAGCATACATAGAGCTTTGAGGACGAAACATTTGAGCTATTCGACGTAAAGATGTAAATAAATTGATTTGGCTTAATGTTTGAAGGATTTTGACAACTGTCGTTTCCCTTGAAATAATTAAACAAAATTATCCCATCTTCCAAACGGCTCTCAATGAGTTGTTGTTCTTTTGATTTTGTGTGAGCATGATTGATATAATCGGTGGAATATTTGTGGCAATGTGAGCACAACACACCAAAAACGCCGCCCTAACAGAAATCCGCTAGTGACGAGATATGTGACAGCCGTACAAGATCGTAACGAGTCTCAAATTTTACAGTTTCATCTCTTCTTTCGGCATATGGTTTGCTCTCCCCACTCGTAATGAATAGTATTATAAGCATACCCATACATTTGTGGTTGATCTTAAGTAAAGATCCATTCGATTTTTATATCTTCACAGTCTTTTATGCCAGTCTCAGATATCGCGTTTTCTTGCATATGAATTCATTCTCTCGGAGTGACCAAGAGCTCACGAAGTCATGTAGACACAGATTTATGTTACTGTAGAATAACGTAGGGCCTACAAAATGTGTCGTTGGTCAACTTAAGTCTTAACTACCAATTGGCATTTTTACCTTGCTTGAGCCTCATATTCAGCCTTTTTATGTTTTCAAAAGTTTGGGTCCCGAAAATATAAGAATCAGCGGCTTTCCTACGTTGCTTGATCGTATTAAGTTACTTATCCGTGGGCCTACGTGTAGATTCCATTGGATGATAGTGCCCAGACAAGCTTGATTTGAGACAACTTACCCGTGGTAAATATTCAACTGTAAAAACCTTCTTATATGTTATTAATCGAGTGTTTTCGTATTGCCTTGATATTGGCCTGAGGGTGGCCGTATTGGCCCGAGGCCGCAGGCCGAGGGTCAATGCAACCACCCGAAGGCCAATGCCAAGGCAATACGAAAACACTCGATTCATAATATTTTTATTAATAGACTGTGGAAGTTATTTCCATGCAAGCTGTAAAGTTGAACAGAAGGTATGTTTTCAGGAAACCGCTGATCGCCCTCTGAACATTTTCTCAATGCCTTAAACAAATTGACGTCCGGCCAAGTTATGCTCTCTGTGTTTTCGTTCTTGGATAAGTAGAAAAGTTTCTTCTCTTTCACTGTCCTAAAACGGCAATCAGATTTACTTACAGTAGTTTTGTCTTTCAACTCTAATATCCTGTCAGTAAGACCTTGTACAGTGCGCTCTGGTGTAGACATTTTGAAATCAACATCTGCCGTCTGCTTCTGTCTTACTATGGGACATCACATGTTAATTGCGTCTTTCAGCCGCACTCCGTGAACTCGGCCAATATGACTTGAACTCGGCCAATATGACTTGAACTCGGCCAATATGACTTGAACTCGGCCAATATGACTTGAACTCGGCCAATATGACTTGAACTCGGCCAATACAGCCCTACGGCTAATATGAACTTGATTCGTCTGCTGATATTACCCGGCCGCGAAGGTCGTATTCGAGTAATAACTTGCACAGTCAATTAATAAAAAAGAATATATGAGAACTAATTGGATAAATATACGTATTAATACGAACTTGTGTACATCTTTGTTAATTTAATGCTGTAGACGTTTTGCAAATAGGTTCAGTTTGTACAGTTGAGAAACTCCATCGACTTTGTAAAAGTCATTCACCTGCATTTTTAAATTGTGTATTCCCATACAATTCTAAATCTATGAATAGTCAGATTCGGTGTCGCTAACAGTAAACGGAACTAGTATTTACAATTATAATGAGACATTGCAGACATTTACGTTGAAGTGTTGCCATAGTGTCAGGAATATTTATGAAACGGTATGTTTTATTTGCAGGTTCACGCGTGTGTGCCTGGTTAACGCATCCGTTTGTGTAATCGCTTATATAAAATTAACAATTAGTTATTTAAATAGAACTCTTGTATAACTGATAGACATTGCATGACAATGTAAAATTTGAAGATGGTGTTATATTCCCATAACTATAATTGCATGTTCCAGAAATAGAATATATCATTGAAATATATCTGCTTTAGATAAGTTGGAGATTTGAAAGCTGAAAGCTGCAATCATCATCAGAGAAATTACTGAAATAGTAAATTAACCGACACTGATTGACCCGGAAAAAATTCCGGGCCAGGGTAAGAATCGAACTCTAAGAACCCTAAGTCGTGAGTTCGATTCTCACCCTGGCCCGGAATTGTTTCAGGGTCAACCAGTGTCGGTTAATTTACTAATTCATTAAAGCTGAAGTACTTCAACAATGACAGGATTCCATATGTTTATCAGGAAAGCCCACACATAGTATCTTATTGGCTAACAATAAGGTGAAGAATTACTTATGGATAACAACTTCTTGGTTTATTGGGTGACGACGTTTTGACATCAAAGTCAATTCATTGATAACGAGTCAATTCAAAACGTCGTCACCCAATAAACCAATAAGTTGTTATTCATAAGTAATGCTTCACCTTATTGTTAACCTTTCAACTTCTAAATGCCATTGAAAGATTTGATCCGTCTTATTGGCTAATTACTTGCAAAATACGTAATTTGGCGAAGTCAACATTACTGCTCTAAGTGGTAAACAGGGCATATTAACTTTCCATTTTCGGATTTTACCCCAAAAAATCCCAAACGAAAACGGAATTTTACTCAAAATGGCTGGTCTTAATGGAAACTGAGCTTTTCCTATCTCATACTGCTATCACTACGTCATGCCGTTGTTGCACAAAAAACTGGAAAATAATCTATTGATAGATCAACGGGTAATTTTTTTTCCAAATCGGTCGTCGATTGCTGTTAGTATGAATTCCACCCTACTCACTTATACTCAGGTTATTTTACACACTTTGGAATTCCCTATGACAATTAGGTGGGGTATTTCCCAAAGACCTAAAATCTATTCTCTTCTCTCAATAAAACTGAACCTATTAAAGCGAAACAATATAAAGTGCGACATGAAACAAAATTAATAATGAATTTATTTCTCCTTTTATTGGCTCATTTTTATTCCATACATATTTAACCAGTCATGGCCTCCAAACAATTAATAAGCAAATAGTCTGAAACATGTCTTAATTATACTGACAGCGCCGCTAAATAACAGGTTGAGTACAACGTTGTTTGAGTGTCACATTGATCAACGTTTTTCCACACACTAGAGATTTTTATCAATTATTTGATGATATGCCAGGTTTATAGAATAGAATAGAATAGAATTTTATTTTCAGCTTAGACAATGTTGCCTTTCGCCTAAACAAATCAACAGGTATGTATACAGACATTCATAAGGTGTAGACGACATACAGATCAGTGAGAACAAAATTAAAAAAGACTATTGAATAGAATTTAGCTGAGACCGTCTTAATTCAAATGCTTCTTTGGCAAATCTAGCTAACATTCTCGGGCGTTTATTTGGACACGACTGAAACAATTCTTGACACTTAAACATACTCGGTCGCTTTAAATAATAGGTTTTTAAATACTGACATCTGATATTGTTATAAAGAGGGCAAACAAATATAAAATGAATTTCATCCTCAACTTGATTTAATGTACATAATTGACAAATGCGATCTATCTATCTATCTATTGGGGTTATTGGCGTTTTCCATTCATGGAATGATGTACGCCACAACAATGCGATTTACATAGTTTAACTCCGCAAAATTATTAAAAAAAAAAAAAAAAAAAAAAAAAAAAAAAAAATTAAGTTATGTTAATTTATAAATAGGTTAAAAACTACCTTCTGTGAGATACATATATAAACAAATTACAAACACTATGGTTGCCTAGAAAAATCTTACTTTGGGAGACAAGATACAAGATACTTAGATAAGGCTTTAAAAACAGTTTTATAATTTCTCTCTGGCTTCAAAATGTTCTCAGTAGAACGGTTAAAAACTCCAGCAGTATTTAATTCAGACAAGAATTTAGTACGCTGAACAGTAAATTTTTTACATAACATTAAAAAATGATCTATTGTATCTTCTACATTACAGGTATCACACATTTCAGTATCGTGTATATTAAAACGATGTAAGTAGGACTTTACAGGGAAATGCCCGGATTGTAATCTATAAAATAAAACCTCTGCATAACGGGAATTAAATTCAACAGTTTTTATGTTAACTTTTGGGTTGACAAATGCGATCTTTACGTTCCATTCGATTTGGGCCATGCCGACCAGTTTCCACTCGTAAACAATGAGAAGAAGTTATTAGGCGTGTTAGTACACTTCTTCGATTAACATTTGTAATTTTTGATAAATAATCTTCAAATCCGAAAGAGGTTTTAATAGCTTTGTAGAAAATCAGTCTGGGTGACTCAAGGCATGTATACCAATTCGTAATGTAACAGTCTTTTACTCTAGTTTTAAGTTCTGACAAAAATAAACTAACTCGAACAGAACCAGGGAACAGAAAAACATCCGCAAAGCCATACTGTGATAGGATATTTTCCACAACACACGACCAGTTTTTGTTGCCTTTAGATTTGCTTAGTTTATCGTAACAGTTAAGAAGAATACAGTTATCTGTAGATTGTAATTTAAACCAGTACTTGATCATACGAACGATTCTGTTTGTGTATATAGGAAAACGCCCTAGCTCACCATACACAGCGGCATTTGGGGTCGACAAATTAACATTAAGCAGTAATTTACAGAATTTTCTATGAACTCGTTCACTCTGCTCTGCTTTCTGGTTTCCCCACAATTCACAGCCATAATTCAAGACAGGAAGAACAACTGTATCAAACAACTCAAGCGCGGTTTTCATATCAAGTTTTAACTTTTTAACGTTTGAAATCACAGAGTGCATGGAGCGAACTCCCTTATCTGCTAATGTAGTCTGGGCCACATTAAAGTTGAGACGTGATGTCAGAACGAGACCAAGGTAAGTAAAACTATCTACGATTGCCAGTGGAAAATTGCGAGAACGCCAGTTTTCCGCATTTAAAAGTTGGCCACCTCTACGAAAGACCATGCACTTTGTTTTTTCAACGTTAACTTCAAGACCCCATTCAGAGCAGTATTCTGAAAGAGTATCCAGAGAATTTTGTAGACCCGGTATGGAGTTAGAAAATAATACCAGATCATCAGCGTATAGCAGCAAATAAATGGTTAGTTCATTTAGTTCTAAACAATCATCAGTATGTTGCATAAGACACGTTTCCAGATCATCAATGAATAAAGAAAAAAGAATAGGGGAGGTTATCTCCCCTTGTTTTAGACCCAGCTGACTAAAAAAATGACCAGAAAATATATTATTGTGTTTAACACAACATTTTACTTTGGCATATATACTCTTAATTATATTAAAAAGTTTACCGTCAATACCTAATTTAGATAATTTATGCCACAAAAGATTCCGATTCACCGAATCGAAAGCTTTGCGAAAATCCACAAATGCACAATATACACGGCGTTTCCCCTTAACAACTGACGAGAGTAAGGTATGAAGGGCAAATATCGCATCAGTTGTGCCAACATTTTGTCGAAACCCAAACTGAGCATCAGAAATCATATGACAATTTTCACTCCAATTTACTATACGACTATTGATAACAGATGTAAATAGTTTAGCGAAACAACTTGGGAGTGTTATGGCTCTATAGTTGTTAACATCATCAGGGTCACCCCCTTTATGTACTGGCACGATAATCCCTTCAGACCAACTCAAAGGGGAACTCACCGTCATCAAAAATAATTTTTCTAAAATAGGCAGTAATACATCGATTCCTTCTTTAAAAAATTCGTTAATAATAAAGTCAGTTCCGTGTGATTTATTATTTTTCAAGTTCCAGATAGCTGATTTAATTTCTTGTGTACTAATTTCCGAGTCAAGTTCTTCAAATGTTACTGTTTCGTCGCTATTAATGGGAACTTCAATGTTTACCGGTAAATCAGAACCAGCCATAATTGCTTTGAAAAAAACGAGGAACTCTTCAGAGATAATATTTTGGCCTGAATTCTTGTTTTTACTTTTTCTTACATATTTCCAATAAGCCCGAGGATGACTTCTTTTTAATTCCTTTAGTTCGTTAGCTTTTTTCTGAAGGTAGCTTCTCTTAGTTTTCTTACACAATGTCTTATATAATTTCTTACAGTCAGCCATCATAATTCTGTCCGTATTACTATGAGAGTTGTTAAAACGCTTAACAGCTTGAATATAACGTGCTTTTGATAGTTTACATGGTTTGTCAAACCAACGAGGAATTGATGTATTACTATTTACAAAATTTACAAAATTTTGTAACTTTGTTTACAAAATGGAGCAGCAATATCTGTAATAATAGATGCCAAACTAACAACCGCATTACTCACAGACGACAAAGGGTTCGAAAAGTCGACACATGCTAATAGATCATTAGCACGGCATTCTAAGGATTCTTTAAAGGCAGTACTATGGTCAGGTGACCACAACATTTTCTCATAAGTTACATACCGGCTTTTGCAGCTTTGTCGTCTGAAATCAGCTTTCAAATGAAAAGATAACGGTAAATGACTAGACCAAATAGTAATATAATTTATAAAAGAAACTACATTCGTAAACAAAACCATAAAGTAACATCCTGGCATTTATAAGTATCGTACAAAGATGCTTTGCAAACGAAGATCTTGATTTAATTGGTCGTTAAGCAAATCAAAAACGACATATTCCCGGCTGTAAGATAAATGAAAACGCGATTATGAAATACAAATTTCATGCTCTCGTTACTACATCAGACGACAGTGTATGCTTGTAGTACATCAGTGTTAACATGTGAGATGTTTAAGGTACCCAATGGGGGTGAAGTAACTTTTAAGAATGAATTCAGTTACGTTGACCTGATTGTCATTTTATTGCGTGTGTGATTATTCCCATCCCTCTATCTAGTTGGAGTTTCCTGTCTCAAGGTACAAACACAAACACATTTTGAGATTATTCGAACGGCAAGAGATTCGTAACAACCATTCTAGAATAGTCCACAAAACTATATACACCATTCTTTGGTGAGATATTGACAAAAATTCTAAGAGTTTTACAACATATATCTTGTTTTCTCAATTGCGCCTAGCCCCACCTTCGATGTTCCTAGAAATGGTTAACCAGCAAAGACCAAACAACTTCCGGAACATATGCATTGCCCTCACCCCATAATATTTGTGCGATATCATGGTCCACATTCCTATCGCGCAATATAATCAGCAATTCGTCAGGTGTTAACGACCCCCTTCTATCCAAAACATATACATAAGAAAAGCAGACAAACAAAAGCACAACTCCAAAGTAACGAATGATTGTGGATTTTTAAAGATATGCATGTAACACAGACATAAAAAACATATATGTTAGTGAATCTGCCATCTACGTATCGCTTCGTGTGCCATAGCAGCCACTGGACAATAGAAAGATAGTTGAACGCAGCAGCTTGGAAAAATCATGGCGACACAGAAGATCTACTTCATTTTTAGAGAGAATTTGGTGAAAATAGTCCCATTTGCACCAGCCAGAATTGGCTTAGACCGCATCTATGATATCTTGGCCGTCAGAAAAGCCGAGGCCTGCCCTGCCCTGGAGTGTCCATTATGAAGTATAGCGTTCACTGAAATTGTGCGTGTTATGTTCTTTAACTGGCTCTATGAGTAGTAGTACAGTTGCGATGACAGAGATTCGGTCATATCAAAATATTGTAGCGGAGGAGACATTTGTACTAATCGGCCAAAGTAGACAATTGTAAAAGAAAAGAATGTATTGCGGCCAGATTATTTTTTTGTATATGGATCAATGTACTCAAAGCAAGCGTATGCATTAAGGCTATCAGACGCAAATGTGATATTAAATACTCCCAACATATATCTCCAGTGTGCTTGCGTCTGTTTAATCATTGAGCACTAATTCACTAAAACAAAAACTGTTTGTGTGTTGTGGAAAATATCCTATCACAGTATGGCTTTGCGGATGTTTTTCTGTGCCCTGGTTCTGTTCGAGTTAATTTATTTTTGTCAGAACTTAAAACTAGAGTAAAAGACTGTTACATTACGAACTGGTATACATGCCTTGAGTCACCCAGACTCATTTTCTACAAAGCTATTAAAACCTCTTTCGGATTTGAAGATATTTTATCAAAAATTACAAATGTTATTCAAAGAAGTGTACTAACACGTCTGATAACTTCTTCTCATTGTTTACGAGTGGAAACTGGTCGGCATGGCCTAAATCGAATGGAACGTAAAGATCGCATTTGTCAATTATGTACATTAAATCAAGTTGAGGATGAATTTCATTTTATATTTGTTTGCCCTCTTTATAACAATATCAGATGTCAGTATTTAAAAACCTATTATTTAAAGCGACCGAGTATGTTTAAGTGTCAGGAATTGTTTCAGTCGTGTCCAAATAAACGCCCGAGAATGTGAGCTAGATTTGCCAAAGAAGCATTTGAATTAAGACGGTCTCAGCTAAATTCTATTCAATAGTCTTTTTTTAATTTTGTTCTCACTGATCTGTATGTCGTCTACACCTTATGAATGTCTGTATACATACCTGTTGATTTGTTTAGGCGAAAAGCAACATTGCCTAAGCTGAAAATAAAATTCGATTCTATTCTATTCATAAAACTTAAGTTTTTTTTTTGCATTGTGGTTTGACGTAACACTGTTAATAAAATTCTAAGTGTTACAGTTGTAATGGCACACATGAACGACCATATTGATGCACAATTCTGTAACCAAACCTAGGAACACAATAAAGTGACGTTGATTTGTTGCTGTAACATGTGTTATTAGTCCAGAACAAGCCTTTCTGGGAATTATTTCCATCATTTAATTTAAGCTCATGAATGATATTATTATCAAATAGTCAATAATTAAATAAAATAGAATAAAATCCGAACAAAACCCAATAATGCCATGTAACATGGTTGTGCCATACTGTAATATGTTTCCAAGTTTTCTTGATGTATATCCAACATTACAGACTTAATATGGCCGGTACAGCTGTTGATGCTTCATGTCAGATTGACACGGCGTGGAATGCCCTGCGTCTGGAAAACTGTTTACTTAGCTCTTGACTGGTTCTGACGATTGTCTCTTCCTGACATTTTACATGTCTTTTACATTACCACCGAAACAAAACCATCCAATTATTATAGCATCCCTATAGATGGTGTCGGTATATTTTATTTGACTACCAGTTGGTAACTTACAATATGCATGTAGTTATTAATGTTCAAGTTGGAAATTTATCAAGTAAAGGGAATTTTTAATAGCCGTTATCGTAAATGTAACGGATAACGATTACTGAATGTTAAGTTATGTCAATGTCTTGATGAATTGCACTTAAAACGATGAAACAAACTCTGAGCTAAGAAGCCATTACTTTCATCTTTTCTTTTCAGTCTTTTTGAGGAAAACAATTATTTTTAGTTTTTTTATGTCGAAATTCAGAATATCAATGTTGCTTAAATTAATAAAACAAATGCAGTGTATTTACTTCTGTTTTAACAATGCCCCGCAATCGAAACGCTTAAATGTATTTATTTCAACAATGCCATAAAACGCCAATGCTTCCAAAACTTGAGCTTTAAACAAAGCCATATCATTTGTCTATGTTTTGCTCATATCAAACTCCAATTTAATCTTCTTTCAATCAAACAATCATATAACTTATTCCAATTTTGAGTAAAATGAAATACATCTGCAAGTCATGTGATATACGCGATCAATGTGCAATATGCATTTTCATGAATGATAACTATTAAACTTAAAATGTTTGGCAGTTTTAAATTTGTGTAGAAAACAAGTTACCAAACAAGCAAACAACAAGAAACTGGTTGTGTACTATCCCATAAACTTGATGAAATAGAATTTATATTGTTAGTGTAAATCCTTACATCAGCAACAGCTCTGTGCATAATCACGAATGTTTGAATCGTTTAGTCTCAGCTGGAATTTCGAGAAAAACATAAGGTCCAATTAAGGATTTCAGCAAACGTCAGCTGCGGTATCCGAAAAAGTATCTCATTTTCCTGTGCCTGCAAAGAAACGTATATAGTCTTTAATAAAATATTATAGACATATACGCCTAAGGTTTAAATAAATTCAATCCAATAAGAATGAATGTAAATTGTAATATAACTTTTTACCTAGGATTTCCCTGATAATAAATATGTAGGAATGTAATTACAAAATACACTTAAGTATAACTTACTCTATTTTTACTGGAAACCATTCCACAAGTTTTAGAAAAAACCAACCTGCGTTCAAGCATTTTAGCATGATCTTGTTTTTATTAAAGAAAGTTTGTTGTTATTATTACATTACCAGTTGCAACTTGCAGGGTTTTTTTTATATCACTTTTGAAAGCGTATTGTTGTAGAAATAGCAATATGTTTGCGGTAGACTTTGTCGATGAAATAACCCGTGACATACACTATGTTATAGACACAGATACCCAAGTGTAATAAACACTTGGTTATCATTAGTATTTGCCGGACTACCCAAATTCTACAAAAATACGTCTTAAGCACTTGTTTCTAACAATTACAACGGAAGTTTGTAGCCGTAGTGCAATTTAAAAGTTCACTATATAATTCAGATTGAAAGCAAAAGGTGGGTCCACTGCAATGTACTCTTGTCACCGCCCATGTTGATAATTCAGGATAAACCAAATAATCCTCTGTTACGAAAAGGCAAATCCTTTTTATATGGACAACAAATAAAAATTTAGAAATTACTCCATTTGTCTGCATACAATATAAAAGCTGCTTAAGCATAGACTAGAATGGTTTGTACTTGCTGGAGTGTCCAACGTATATTGAACGAAAGATAATGCCGGAACGAATATCGTTCAAATGTGTGCTATTCTACAGTTCTTTATATAAAGACTAGGTTTCCAGAGGGTCACTGGTATCTTTCCCAAATCCCACGGACTACTGGATAGGGCATTTTATTGGAGGATTCCAATGTTTGCATTGTTGTGGTAAAAAGTATCATGTGCGCAGTAGAGCCGAACTCATTTCTTCAAAATAATTAGTGGGCAGTATAGATCGTTGGACGCTCAATCCGAACAACCTTCCACCAATGGGTCGCAGGTTTGAATCCCACTCCGTCCAAAAAAAAATGGAAAATTATGAAAAATATAAACGCAACATCCAATTTTTGTTCTTAGAAATATGAATTTTCAACATCATCTTTAATACAGAAATAAGCATCACATTACACTGACATTTGGCAGACTGGTTGTTCAGATTTTAAAGTTCATTCACACGTAAAAATGTATCACATTAAAGTTCATAGCGCTCAGATGACGTCACTGCAACGTCACTATCTGTTGTGCCCACCATTAACCTGTAACACAGCACGGACCCGTCTCGGCATAGACACAAAAAATCGACAAATATGGTTTTGTGGAATTCTCCTCCATTTTTGCTCAAGAGCCTTCTGCAGTTATTGCAGAGTTTGCGGCGCTGCATGACAACTGCGCACGCGTCTATCCAAATCATCCCACACATGTTCGATTGGGTTCAAATCTGGTGATTTGGACGGCCAGGGGAGCACTGTTACGTTCTGGTTGACTAGAAACTCAACAGTAGCACGAGCTGTATGCGGGTACGCGTTGTCGTGCTGAAAAATTTCCATACGGAGGTCCATTACGGGCAGCATATGTGGTGTCAAAACCTCATCTGTGTATCGAACGGCGTTAAGGTTTCCGGGAATGTGTACCAGTTGAGTTTTTCGGGCACAGAATATGGCACCTCACATCATCACACTTCCGACGCCGAAATTGGCGACCTCAAGGACGCAGTTCCTTGCGAACCTCTCATTCCGGCGTCTGTAAACTCGTGTACGACCAACTCTTCTCTGCAGCTGGAATCTTGATTCATCGCTGAACCAGACTGGCCTCCAGTTTTTGCAGATTCCAGTCTCTTAACCTGTTGCAACATCGGACCCTTGCAAGTCTATGCTGGCGTCTCAGTACTACGCCAAAGTAAAGACGTCTGGCGCGTAAAGCCGTTTTGACGGAGACCTGGGATATTTGATGCTGTTTCTGTTGCTGTTTTGGTCCGGTTTCGCAGGTGAAGTAACCGTATGTAGCGATCTTGGGCTGCTGATGTGATCCTAGGTCGGCCAGAACTCTTGACGATCAGCTGTTGAACCGGATTGCTGGTGCCGTTGCAACAGTCTGGAAACAGTGCTCCGGTTGAACATTATAAAGTCTAGCGACTGCATTCTGTGATTCGCCGGCCGGGAGACGACCAATGACGACGTTCCGGGTAGCTGCGTCTAGTCTTTGCATATTGTAGCAACTTCGTGAAACAATTTAACAACTAAATGCAATTGAACGGTTGTGTGTCTTTTATACCCATTAAACCCGCATAAAGATAAGACGTGATTCGCACGTGCAACTGCCCTACGTTTTTCCCTACGCCTCTATTAGCCACTATCAGGGCCTTAAATTCAATTATCGGACATTTACATTATAACATGATCATGTTGTCATGTGTCAATGAGGCACATTTTTTGAAAAAATCATGTTTGAAAAAAAAATTGGATGTTGCGTATCCTAATATATACTTAGCGCCATTAAAACGCACGGTTGAATTTTATGTTTTTACCCCAGTAAGGCTATTGGCCATTTACGTTTCGTGTTTATTGTTAGTTCGAGTTGAGTTGCAATAACTCGATAACCTGTGGGGTTCCCGACGCACCTGTCGTGAACATTACGCAACATTTCCTAATAACGTCCATTGAGTGTTTCACCGTCACTGAGAACAGCTTTCAGGGCTCATTTGTCGTGGGATCAACACTTTACACGAAGCTCAGCATAAAGACGAAAAAAAACGTTAGCATGCCCCGACTTACAACACAACAAACGGAACGTGCCATTGGCATGTTACAGGCGGCTCTCAGTTGTCCCGCCGTACGACGTCACATGCAGTGTCCTCCCTCCACAATTAGTCGCCTCAGAATCAGGGAACATGAAGCTGGCAATGTTGCCGACCGACCACGCCCTGGTCAGCCAAGAGCCACTACAACCCGCCAGTATGGGTACATCGGTTTGTTGGACACACGTGACCGATTTCGCACCGCGACACATCCTGCTCGTGAGACAGTGGGAATTGGAAGGCCCAGGGTAAGCCTCAGCACCATCCGACGCCGTCTCCAACAGATACAGATGCATGCACGCATCCCCAACAGAGGGCCCATATTGACACCCGCCGCACGCCAAAACCGTTTACGATGGGCTCGAAATCATCAGAGATGGCGTATCAATGATTGGAACTCTGTCCTTTCCTCTGACGAGTCTTGTATCTGCCTTGATCGTCCTGACCGACGTCAACGTGTGTGGCGCAGACGTGGTGAACGTTTCGCAAATGCATGTATGCGGGAAGGAAATCGCTGGGGTGGATGTAGTGTTATGGTGTGGGGAGGCATCACTTCTCGCAGACGAACTCCCCTTGTCATTGTTGATGGCAACCTGAATGCTCAGGGTTACATCCTTTGACCTGTGCTGCTTCCATTCCTCCAAGCCAATACTGGCGTCACGACGTTTCAGCAAGACAATGCGCGCCCACACTCTGCAAGGTTGACACAAGACTTTTTGCAACAGAATAATGTGAACATCATGGAATGGCCAGCTTACTCCCCCTATCTATCGCCCATAGAGCACTTGTGGAATCAGCTTAAGAATGCCGTTGCACAACATCAATCCAGGCCACGCAACCGACGTGAATTGATCCAGGTAGTGCAGGAAGAGTGGAACCGGATCTCACAGCACAGAATAGCCACACTCATCAGGTCCTTGCGTCGCAGATGTACTGCTTGCGTTGATGCCCGAGGTGGACATACCCATAATTGAATGATGACACCTTCACTTTCTGTATCAACGATTTGTTTGCAAGAAAGAAAAGTCACCAGGGTTTCACATATTGTCAATTCTTTGTCTCATTGTGACCAATGCCTTGTTCTTCAATTTAAGAGTACTTACAATACTTTACACTTTACATTTCTCAAAATATTTTACATTCGTTGGGTTGTGCGTTTTTAATGACGCTGAGTATATATTATCGGCTGAATATGTGCGACCAAAATGCTAAATTCGGTTATCTTATCCACGATTTAACTTAAGTCTGATAAAACAATTTAATTATTTTGATTGATTCGTTGATTGTTTGGTGTTTTACGCCGCGCTCAAGATTATTTCACTTATATGGCGGAGTTGCCAGTTTTATTGTGAGATGAAACCGGGCGGAGGAAACCCACGACATTCCGGTGGTAACTGGAAACCATCCCACATAGGTCGTTTGAGTGAAAACCCAGTCAGAAATTTTTCCCATTTTTGGGGATTCGAACCTGCGACCCATTGGTGGAAGGTTTTGTCGGATTGAGCGTCCAACGCTCTACTTACTGAGCCACGGAGGCCCACTTATTATTTTGAAGAAATGTGTTCGAAGACGGTCGACATAATATGTTGTTACGTACTACATTATCGGTTAAAAAAGCATTTACATTATCGGTAAAAAAATGACACATTATCGGTTGAAAAAGTTGTTACATTATCGGGCGATTTTACTACAATATCGGTTGGTGATACACTATCGGTCAAAATGTGATACAATATCGGTTGGGTACTACATTATCGGGGATTGTTACATTATCGGTTGCAACAGGGTCACTATACACGCTAAAACAAATTGGTCGTGTCCAACTCGGCTGGAGGTTAGAATGTTAAACTAAAGGGCATAATACCAACCAAATCATTTAATTTTAGGTTTCCGAAAAAACAACCTTAACCGAATAGCACTACAACAACCTGGACACAATGCCACATTCCACCTTTTGCTAAACCTATTAGCCCCTGCAATCTTACTACACGAATGTTGTCTGTTGGCGGACATACACAATAAGAGTTCATAGATAATTAATATGCGTTTTATTAGTTAGTGTCTTTTAACGAGAATACAGATAATTTAAAGTCTTAGTCTTAAGACAGCCATATGCAGAATTTATTACTGGAAGAATTGTACAGTCATACAGAAAACATACCTAACTTTCGAGAAATCATGAAATTATTCCATACATATCGAGTGGACAAAAAAAGTGTGAGCCCGTGTTTAATCAGGTTGGAGCGAGGCAAACTAAACATAATATATTTTAGTCATGGTAATATAATTACTAAACAACCAACGAATGAATCACAACTGCTCAACCGGAATATTGCCATTTCAAATAGTTCTGCCGTAGCAAGGGTATTTTTATAAATATTCAATCTGACAAATCGTAAACATGTTTTTTATATTAAGGGTTAAATATTCAAGAACCCTAGATGCAATAATTATTACACTAAGTGTTATCATATGCAACCCTTAATGTAACATCGTTTAAGGGGGCAATCGCAAGCCTTATTGTAATACGTATTACGTTATAGGATGTTATTTCATTAAGTGGCTTCACAGGGCTACAAATCTCGACACTCTAACGAATTGTTTACCGATGCATTCATGTTGTTGATAAGTCAGGGTACATGAGAAATATACGCATTGCATGAAATATTATCAATTTAACTTCAAGTGTCGTTCAACCCACTTGTGGCATATGTAGGATAAAGTGAAATAAAGGAAACAAAATGTTGTGTAGCCCCTGTGTACCGTGTAAGACAACTATCAAACGAAACGATCCAACTGGGAATTAGTAAAGAAGATTGAAGTGAAAACTCTTTATATCGTGATTTGTTTGGTATTTGTTTACAAACTAACGGTTTGGTTTATTTTCTCGCTTGATGTTTATAATTGAGACAGAAATTAATCTAGCTCATGTTTTTCGGTATGATTGACAGGGGCTACCAAAGTGGCTAGATTCCACAGAAACATCAGATCAGTGTTCCAGACGCCTGAACCAAATCATTGATGTGAAAGATGTGTCCTTAAAGACTTAATGATCTCTGTGATTCTTGGCAAGTCGTCTTTGATAGAATTCCTCTCAGTCTGGAACTTCCCCAAATTGGCAAATTACCTTGGTTACCGACCGTATGGCGGTCTGCACAAATCCACCTGTATGCTACGACAGCTCAAATTTACTTTGTCCAACTGTGTGACTCAGATGGAAGTTTAACGGTCAAACTAATGAACAGAACACAAAGCCTAAAGAATCGATTGTTTAAGTTATCCATTTAGGGTTTCCGGCAAATTAATGTTAGCCAAATTGAGATAAAATATCTTTGACGAACATACTGGCGGATTCCACCTTTAAGTAAACCTAACATCCCCTCCCCTTCCAGCAACCAAGAAACTATCAGAACCCCGAATTCCAGTAATTACTGCATTTTGGATACACCAATGCCATGGGAGTTACACAGTTTTATCAAAAAATGCTCACTTTGGCTTTATGAAGTAACACGCTTTTAAAAAATTATATGATATAGAAGTTAATGATTTAGTTTCTTAAAACCATATGTTCACCCGGTTATCGACTTTAGATAAACGGTTATTGGAGATAAAACGCCATTGCTCGGCCCAATGAGAAAAGCTCTTAGTTAAAGTGGCATAAGCTCAGGGGAGGCGGAACCGGGGGGGGGACACCCCCCCCCCCAATAATCAAAGTAGGGGGGGGGGGCAGACCTATCTTTACCCCACCCCCCAATAATTGACCTATTAAACAAATTATGGAGTTTTCAAACACGATCGTTAAAGGGCAGTTAAGTGATTAAAGGGCAGAAACAGTCGAACAGTTGAAAATAGAGGTAATCGCAAATCTTAGATTACTACAATAAATATACAGTTTCGGAGGATCACAGAACAAAACCTCGCCCTACCACTCAATCTGTTTTGATGTTGGGTTGTTTTGTGATAGTCCATCGTCTGATCGCAATGTTTGCTACTCTCCGTTTCAGTAAAATTTTTGAGAAAAATCTATATCTTTATAAGCCAGAAATGGCTGACAGATGTCGGCGATTTAACACCCGCGAGCTCTCCGGGCTTAGGCAGCCCCTGGTCCTTCGCGTGATTGTGCTGTGATTTTGTCTCCCACGTAATCAAACTTTTTTCCCAACTAATCACAACAACTTAAACTGTCTTCCTGTAAGATTATCTTCTTAGTCGATCGCTTTGTCACAATATTTGCTACGGTAGGTTTGACAATTTCTTTTTAAAATGTCAACTTTTCAATGCTGGAACGCATCGCCGGCAATCTCGAACCTTGGGGTTGCCGGGGCCTACAGGGCCCTGGACCTGGCTACGATGCTGGGGGAGAGTAGCCTACACCTATTATCTGAAAGCCTTGAAAGTTTTTGGGTGCGTGCTTTATGTACAACGTTAGTTGTTACAGATCCCTAAAATATCCAGTGCAATCCGAGTTTACAAGTCAAAAATCTTTACATCAAATTTCACCTGTTGGGCCTTGTAAATGGTCCAGACCGCATGTATGGCATTCTGCTGTTTCAGAGCTTGGACCCTCGCCTGTTGTGCTGAGATAGTTGCCCCCCCCCCCCCCCCCCCCGCAAAATCAAAAACGTTCCGCCGCACCTGGAGCTATCAAGAGTGACTTTTCCAAAGTTCGGCGTTTGAAGGGCCTTAAAAAGTAAATAATTGACGTTGAAAAAGACTTATTGGCAGGGACAGTAAACCGTGCGAACCGCAAACGAGTGCTAATAACAGACAACATCCACTGGCCGGGATGTATGAGATTGGGAGTGGCATGGTGTGTGTGTGTGGGGGGGGGGGCGTATTGCTACATATTGCATATATTCAAGATTGGCAATAGCGGAAGCACTTATTTTGTACAAAAACAGTCAGCTAACTTTGTTTCAACGAAACTATATTTGGCAGCTCCTGTCGTTTGAATAACACAGCTTGTTTAAAAATGCTGCAGCGTCACTCTTTGGGATATGTAATTCTTAAGTCGATTTGCAATAACTATAGCGCTTTGCGTAACCTACAATACAGCTTGTCTCCCGAATGTGAGTGACCTAGAATTTACCATTATTACATTGTTAAGACGAAATAGTCATTATAAAACAATAAAAGATCTATGTGAAAGCTTAGGCTATATAACTGTTTGCAATATTAAAAAATGCTAATCTTAGGAAAATAAATAATACTTGTTTCACCGCCATCAGAGTTAAAATCACTGCGAGCATTACAATCTATACGTATATATTGATGGGTACGCCGGGATCAAATGGTATTCGTATTCTCTGAAAATTGCCAGAGGAACTTTTAGGTATCGAGTGCAACAGGAAATATCGACCATCCCTATTTTGCCTGAGGGTTTACAAGGCTAGTCGGTCATTTCAGAGATCAAACATGGCAACTCTTCTGGATAGTTAAACCAACCAATCCATGTGCAAAACCTGTGTCACCAAAGGCTTAACGACATACACAGTCAGTTTACAATCTGTTTCAGACGGGATAACTCTGTCTGGAATATATAGAACCCGTCGAGTGTATCATTCGAATACTATACAACTGTATATACTGTAGAGATTAAACTCATTGTTGTCAAAGTTCGAACCAAGGTACATGACTAATATATACATAGTATAAAGCCTAGTCAGATGAACGTCACGTTGTATACCGGTATCAATCTGGAAAATACACAATTTCGTAGACCGTTTATTCCTCTAACTTCAAAATTTATATAACTTGTCTGGTAGGTGTCTGGTTGGCGATTGCAGTAAAGCATTTGTAGAAGAAAAAAATCGATTGATTGATTGATGTTTTTTGCCGCACTCACGATTGTATCACTTATATATGGCGGCATTGCCAGGTTTATTAGGGGGAGGACACTGGCCTTATTGCCCTGAGGAAACCCTGGCCTTTGGCGAGTGGAAAAAATCGAAGGGGAGACGGCAAGAAGCACAAGTAGTATAAGCGATTATCTTTGTCTCAGGATTCGATTATCTTAGAGTGAGGATAAAGACCCAAGGAATCGCAGAAAAAATCAAAACACTTGTCTGGATAGTTTGGACAAGTCACTAAAGTGACTACCAAATGTGTTTGAATGTTTAACATCGTGTTCACCAGTTATCTTTGACCGGTATGTCTGGAACCTATAAAAAGTACGGAGACCAGTCTGTACAAGTTCACATGTATGTTTTATGACAACTATAAAATGAATATGGTCCATAATTGACTCACCCAAAGCAAAGCAAGTTTCAAGAGGTTACTTTTTTGGGTAAAATGATGTTCGTTTCTAGTGATTTAGGAATGCTTTTTGTGGGCTAAAGCAAATACAAATTCTGCTTTTAACGCCCTCAAAACTTCCAGTGAATACGAACACTGGATTTAAGGCAGTCGTTCAATATTGTATCGTAAAAAGTGCAAGTGAACATGTCATTAGTCAATACATAATTCTTAAATTCAAAATTCTACCACGCCGACTTGGTAACTTAAACATGTCCATCCGGTGGGAATTAATAGCACACAGATGGTTAATTGGCTACTCGTCATTTTATATGTCCCACCAGTCAATTCAACTGTAAATTTCGATTTTGCTGTTCATACATGTATATCACTTTGGATCGGATTATGGCTGTCTAACCAAGCTTTATATAAATTATCAAGTACCAAAGCACTCCATATCTCTGGAAATCTGTGTGTCAACTCTGGAGGGCCCCGATGCTGTGTATGAATATATGTTACCACATCGAAACAAGCCTTGCATACATGGATGGCTCGTATGTTACAGTCTGACTAAGCATCCTAAAAAAACTAGAAAACATCTGATATGCTTTTTGTTTCATCATTCTATGTGGAATGGCTACCATGTACAAGTGGATTGATTAATTGATTGATTGACTGGAGTTTAACGCCGCGCTCAAGATTACTTCACTTAAATGTCGGCGAAAAAAGTTATATTAAGCACATCCTTTAACATCAAAAATGCATTTTAAAACAAAAATTAACTGAAACATAAAATAGTAAAAACTGGTAAAACAAGTGTAAATTATTTTTGAAGTATAAAAAAACATATCACATTTATCTTGAAAACAGCAAAATCACACGTGTCATAGAAATATCAACTATTTGTTTTCATCTTCACAATTTTAAATAACTAGATATTTTAGTATGTTTAAACACAAATTTACCACAGGCTAGTCGTCTCGTAGGACCAGGCTTGCCTGTGAGCTGCGGGCCCATTTTTCCCTCTGGAACCCACACGGAGGCCCTATGATTAGTCGCCTCTTCCGATCAAGTCCCTTGGGAAAGCCGTGGGCCTATTCGTATCGCCCCTCGAAACCAACACGGAGGGCGCGGGGGTGTACAAGGGGAAGTTTGGAAGTTAATTCTATGTATTCGTCGGTTTCTTCAACTTAACCTGAAAACGCCGCCATATGATTTAATCGATCTTTAATTTGGCACCAAATAATAATTACGTAAATCAGGTTTATGTTTAATTGAACAAATCACAATTTGTACCGTCAAATGGCGTATGTGCAGAACTAGTAAATGAAACGTCCGCCGTGTCACTTATTTGCAGACATTAATAGATGTGGAAAGCTCGTGTTATTCACAACTAACTTCGTGGCGATGTCTTAATTTTTTTCTCATTAGTATGGAAACCACGTTTAAAGAGAGTTTCAAACATTTCTTACATAGACCTTGTTTCCATTTCTTTCTTTTTTTTTTGGGGGGGGGGGGGGGGGCAGTTGTCCGAGTTAGATATGAATCCGCGACCAATCGATAGAGGGCCTGTGTTGAGAAGGTGTATCAGTGTATCATTGCTCTGCCGAGAGAGCCAACCAGGTCTCAATATTTTGTTTTATTCTTTATTTTGAAATAATTCTCCTTGACGACAACTGGAACAAATCTTTCCATGGCGTGTCACGGTCTTCTGTGATTCCGTGGGTACATGTGTCAGGGTCTTTTTTAAAGTGAAGACTCTTTTTGCCATGACCAATGAAATGCTAGTATTTAAATCTAATCATGTAAATGTGAGGGAATAATATTGAATTAACGTGCGGGAGTATTTTAGTCATCGGACATAAATTGATTGGTTATGTAAGACAACTTAGCCTTAAAAAATGTGGCTTCTGATCGGCTCCTCTAATTTTTTTTAAGATTAGATTTATTTATTGACGTGAGCATTAACCTGCTCCTTTGTCATATACAGATAACATGAACATTTCATGGTGGATAAGGTACGTGTAAATCTATATGGAATTCTTTTTGAAAATATGAATCTAAAAAGAATTTAATTTCCAATGGATTGGTAATAGCGTGTTAGAATAATAAGGTAGTCCAGATAGAGTTTAAATCATCATTTCTTCTAAATAAATTTGTTAGTTGGCTTTAATGCTGTGTATAAACGGAACAATTGATCCATTGATTGATTTGAGTTTAACACCGCACTCCAGATTATTCCGCTTATACACCAAAAATATGCACTCGTCCATGTAGTTTGTCGTGAATAGACAACTGGTCTGGTTGATAAAAGTATTGACTTCAGCGCAATAAATTCGTTACACAGTCTGTTAGTGACCCAATACGAAAATATATAGGGTCAGTACAACACATATTGAACGTAATTTGGATTTTGCTAACCTCAGATATTTTTGTATAGTGTAAAAAAGACTGTGTAACTAAGAGTATATTTCTTTGGAATGTGGGTTACATGGAAACAGATAACTGTCGAACCACGTTGCTCTCTATGCGAGGAGTTCTTTGTCATTCTCACTAGATAAACATTCTAAAAATGAGATTAAAAGGCGGTACTCAGTAGATTCCAATATCACCACGAATTTTTTTATCTCAAAATCAATATGTTGAAGAATATTTATAGAGGTACCTCTTGTCTTTGACATATCCACGTCGCGATGGATGCATGAATCGTTCAGAAGGATGGCTATGAGAAGATATTGTTTTTCGGAAAGCAAATAATAGTACCTGTCTATCAATCCCAAATGATGTATTTGTAGATGGAATCTGTGTTTTTGTTGACGGTTTAAGCCTCAGAAGTCTCTTAAAATGTTGTATGGATGTCTCTCTTGACGGATGATATGTTTTAATAGAACAAGACAAAAACGATTTATTGTATAGTAACAAAAGAGTCGCATCGTTCACTGCTAGTTTTAATCAATGACCTGAAGGAATGCAATTTATAAATGCGGTTTGTCTATTTGATTAATCTAAATATTAGTTGTGCCTTGGTTTTGATTGTAGTGCGTACCGTGAAAACGGCATGCAACATGTGGACATTTTATTGTTTGTCAAGAATGTCTAACGTGTTGATCTATTTGAAAATGGAATGGAAACGCATTAACGAGATTGAGATAATTACCCACAACATATAACGTTAACATTACCGCAAATGGGTTATGAAACTGTATTTCGTAACCTTTAGATGTGAGATATTTCGGGGTTGTTTTAGGTTAAGTTGAACATTTACGTCGTGTCGGACATGGTTCGTATTTAACAATCCTGGTATAATTTTATGTCTATTACCTTATCTACACAACGGAAATGGCAACCGTCTGCTCATTTGTTTATTTAGTTCTTGGGATTTCCCGGAGAGATGGCGAAGCGTGACATTCCATCTGTCTTTTACATTAATGTCTATCGCTTTTATCAAACTACGGTAATTTCATTTAAACCATTCCATTAATGAAGAAACACCATGTACTGGTTTAAGTACACATTCTTATAAAGTGCCAAAGTTCATACTTTTTTTTCATAAATAAAAGGGGTTTAAATTCATTGTATAACTAAATGAATGACGTTGGAATGGCAAAAATTCATACAGGTTAAGCCTTGTGCAAGCTGATACAATTTTTTTTGGATCATAAATAAGGGACGAACGTTCATTCACTATAGGCCTAAGTTTGTTCAAAATATTACATTAACGTACATTCTCAAAACTAGTAAAAATTTAGTTTTTACGCAGAAATTCTACATTTTGCAGCTCATGTCACTTTATTAAAAAAAGTTAATTGTATTAGTTCTGGTCACACTAGCCATTTAAAGTACGTTGACAATAAAATTTGGAGCTGCTTCATCATTTTTCACAATCACCAGAATGTAAATGTGTATAGGATTCCTGTAGATGACCCCTGCCATTGTTCCGCGCTAAAACAAATCATCATCCTGTAGATGACCCTTGTCATTGTTCCGCGCTAAAACAAATCATCATCCTGTAGATGACCCTTGTCATTGCTCCGCGCTAAAACAAATCATCACCCTGTAGATGACCCTTGTCATTGTTCCGCGCTAAAACAAATCATCACCCTGTAGATGACCCTTGTCATTGTTCCGCGCTAAAACAAATCATCACCCTGTAGATGACCCTTGACATTGTTCCGCGCTAAAACAAATCATCACCCTGTAGATGACCCTTGTCATTGTTCCGCGCTAAAACAAATCATCACCCTGTAGATGACCCTTGTCATTGTTCCGCGCTAAAACAAATCATCACCCTGTAGATGACCCTTGTCATTGTTCCGCGCTAAAACAAATCATCATCCTGTAGATGACCCTTGTCATTGCTCCGCGCTAAAACAAATCATCATCCTGTAGATGACCCTTGTCATTGCTCCGCGCTAAAACAAATCATCATCCTGTAGATGACCCTTGTCATTGCTCCGCGCTAAAACAAATCATCATCCTGTAGATGACCCTTGTCATTGCTCCGCGCTAAAACAAATCATCATCCTGTAGATGACCCTTGTCATTGTTCCGCGCTAAAACAAATCATCACCCTGTAGATGACCCTTGTCATTGTTCCGCGCTAAAACAAATCATCATCCTGTAGATGACCCTTGTCATTGCTCCGCGCTAAAACAAATCATCATCCTGTAGATGACCCTTGTCATTGCTCCGCGCTAAAACAAATCATCATATTTATGAAAACGTAATTACAGGTGGACGGTCACACAGTTACCTTTCATGTAGGGATAGGTTGTCATGTAACTTTTGTAATTTTATTGTTGACGTACTGGAACACAGATAATGTGAATTGTGACTTGTTGAATAAGGGATACTGGACAGAAATGTTCACTATATTGTGATACGTTTGTGGTCCGAACTTTGACATCTGTTATGTTTTTTTCTTTCAGTGGCAAATGCTAACAACAAATTCTACGTGCGTGTACATTCACGGGGTCTAATTTATATAGAGGGTTGTTCGAAGTTGAGTTCATCACTCGACTTTGTTTGTTGTTGAGTCCCTCTTCAACCAATACAACGTTTGCTTTTTTCTTTACTTTAGTCGTGTTCTTAATGGTCTTTTAGTTGATGCTTTATTTCAATGGCATAATGCATTTCATGTTTGTAGGGGAATTTGAACTATTCAGGTCACGTAATATTTCTAGATCGAAAACAGCTGCCTTTCCGTTAACATCAGATGATCTTCCAAAAAATATGATTTATCTATTTTCATTTCCTATAATCTCACAATGGTTGATAATTTAGATATCTAGATTACAAAAATGTATTGTACATCTGTATGTACAATATATTTTGTAATCTAGTATTACTCAATACTGTTTTTCAAGGTTCTATCCTTCCAAATAAAAAAAGATTATCAACCATTGTGAGATTATAGGAAATGAAAATAGATTAATCATATTTTTTTTAAATAATGATACCGGACTTTTGTGCATGGATAGGGTTTATGACATTGACTATAGAGATAGTTTCAAATTTTACAATATAGTCATTTAGAAAATCTGAATCGATAATTGATCTGTTATCATCAATGGTGTTTTGTTATAGCATTTATTTTTAAATATATTGCTTATTTTTGTTACACATTCCCATGAAAAAACTGATAGGCATTTTTTTAAAAGTTCTGATTGGAAGATATTGAATGATTGTTGAAAACCTAATCGTTGCATTTCTCGTTATCTTTTACAAAAGGATGTTTTTTTAATTTGTGTGATTTATTTATTTGTCAACAAAAGTAATATCAGCATGGGGCACGCAAGAGAAAATGGCAAAAACAAATCATTTTCTTGCACAGTTTGTCTCTAATCTCCAATTACCTTATACAATTTTAAAGTTTCTTTAATAGTTTTGTTTTATTTTAAACAATCGTACAGAAACGAATGTATTATTGCCTCATTTAATATCGCGTGGTCCTAAAGTACAACTGTGCAACTGTGTTTTAATTCTTCGAGTCGTGTGTGTTGTATCAGACTTTAAAATTAATAATATTAAGTTTATTTTAAGCGCATTTTATGCAATTATAACATATAACAAAAAAAAACTCAAGAGCTTCCTCTGAGCTTTAAACCTAATGCACGACTGGACGCACGACTGGCCTATTGCAGACAATTGACTTCGGGTTTGACCATTATATAAATGAATGGATTGTTCGCTGTGTAACTTGTGAATTCACAACGATTATGAATAGAGCAAGCATGTAAATGTAACATCCTTTTGCCTAGTGATGCCAACAGTATATAAAAAATATGTATTTATGCATTTAGTATAATGGTGTCCTTGCTTCTTTCGGTACCTGAACAATAGACTACATATGAATGGATGTACTTCATTTCCTTTAAGATCGCAATTACTAGGCTCTTCTTTTGAAGTGTGTTTTTTCTGTTTTACATAACATTTCTAACAGATCCGATCAGTGTCTGGCTCAAGATAATACTGCCAAGAGGTTTCAGTTACAAAGTAGTCTAAGATAATATTATTCCGACTAAGCCCCCTCTCAAGATAATAAATCTGACAGTCTAGTGACAATGTACGGTTTCTCTCACCAACACGTTTGTTCAGTAGGATAGATATTTGAAGTATCTGAGGTGTTTTATAAAAAAAGACAACTATATTGTTAACGCATTGTCGTCATATGTATCCCTTGCGAAATTAAGAATTAAAATTACGTCAGTTAAAATTGTGAAGAGGGTATAGGATAATGTGACGTAAACCTCTTTCATACTCAGTTCTGACTTATACATGTCTAAAATATGTCTCCATGGAATATGACTACTTTGAGAATTACATTGATAATTCCCCAACACAAAAGTAGTATTTTTCACAATCCTTTATTATTGTTCATGATATTCACAAATTACATTCAAACAAAATGGTTACATAACCACTTTGTATATGCTTTGCATTCCAACAACGAAGAAAAAGCACAAGTGACAAAATAAATAATCCTAAATCAATATTAGATCAGATTGTCCACAAATTGTTCACGCAGTTTCAATTTCTGTCTTAAGTTACCATGATTAGAGCTAAGCCGATTTAGATATAATATTATAGATCCATGATAATTTTAAACATTCCATTCCTTGTTTGTAACAATAATCGATTTGATTAACGTGTCTATGTTATTTAAGAGTCATTGCCTCTTATTCCAACCCAATATAATTTTCTGGGGCTTTATTCAAGACTTTGTTAATAAGTCTATCATTAGATTTCGAAAAGCACAAACGGACACAAGGCTGTCTATTTGTTTGATTATTTGTTTGTCTGGATTTTAATTAATTTTGAACATATTAATAATGACTTGCCCCAGACTTGACGTGTAGTCAGCCACAAGCTTTTGATAGCCCTTATTCGGAATTACAGCCCATTCTCTGTAGCGATCGCATCCAACTCGTCAATGTTCAACAACAGTTTTTTTCGTAAGATCCTAAAGAACCTTCTCGTAGTATTCAATGATGAGCAAGTGACATGTTTGCTTTATCTTTTTTGCCAAGCATTAATTAAGTTTTGACAAAGATTGAGAGCAAGTTGGGTCGACATCTCGTATAGAACAACCAACAGCACTTAAGAATTTCCAATTCAGGAAACTTTTACGATAATACATTTATGAGTAACATCGATATAGATTCGTATCTACACTGTCATAATAACGTATATCCCCAACGATATTTTCCGCGCACGGTGTGGAAAGACCGAAATAAAATGTTAACTTGCACGTGCCAAACTGCTTTACTCCTTGATAAAAAATGGACAATACCTAGCTTATTGGAAGTATTTTGCGATAGATTTCCCACTGTTTATAGTTATTGCATATCAACAATAATTACAGATTTTAGAATTCAGCAGAAATATGAATAGTGCCTTCATGATGTGAATTAATGGAGCTGTGAAACATTTTGCCGGAGATTTGCCACTGCGTAAACAAAGATATAAATACACACTAGTATTCTTATATTCAACCGTTTGTTTTCTTCTTGTTTTCTCTGTGATCAAGTGACTACAAACAATGAGCAAGCTTTATTAAAAAATACGGACATCACAGACAGAAACAAGAAAAACACATTTATACAATAATACGAATGCACATATTTTTGTACAAGTGTTTTTGTGGTGGTCAATAACTACAGTATTTCTACATATCGGCGTCGTGTATCCCATATTATCCTGTGTGTCAATCCCAAATTATAAATTTATACATCTAATCTGACATTTATGCTGGCGGTTTAAGCCTCAGAAGTATTTTAAAATGCTGTATGGAAGTCTCTCTTGACGAATGATATAATGTAATAAAACAAGACAAAATAAATTTCAGCGATTATATAATTTTGTTGAATAGTCATAAAAGAATCGCATCGTTCTCTGCTAGTTTTACTCAGTGGCCCGAATGGCATTGTATGAAGTATTATCAATTTAACTTCAAGTGTCGTTTAACTCACCAGTGGCTCATGTAGGATAAACTGCCATTAACTAAACTATGTGGGGAACAAAATGTTGTTGTGTAGCCCTTGAGTACCGTGTAAGACAACTACCAAACGAAACTATCCAACTAGGAATTAGTAAAGAACATTCAAGTGAAAACTGTCTATACAGTGATTTGTTTGGTATTTGTTTCTCGCTTGATGTTTATAATTGAGACAGAAAGTAATCTAGCTCATGTTTTTTCGGCATGATCGACGAGGGTTACCAAAGTGGCTAGATTCCACAGAAACATCAGATCAGTGCTACAGGCGGCTGAACCTAACCATTGATGTGAAAGATGTGTCCTTAACGACTTAATGATCTCTGTGATTCTTGGCAAGTCGTCTTTGATAGGATTCCTCTCAGTCTGGAACTTCCCCAAATTGACAAATTACCTTGGTTACCGACCATATGGCGGTCTGCACAAATCCACCTGTATGCTAGGACAGATCAAATTTACTTTGTCCAACTGTGTGACTCAGATGGAAGTTTAACGGTCAAACTAATGAACAGAACACAAAGCGTACAGAATCGATTGTTTAAGTTATCCATTTAGGGTTTCCGGCAAATTAACGTTAGCCAAATTGAGATAAAATATCTTTGACGAACATAATGGCGGATTCCACTTTCTAGTAAAAATAACATCCCCTCCCCTTCCAGCAACTAAGAAACTATCAGAACCTTGAATTCCAGTAATTACGGTATTTTGGATACACCAATGCCATAGGAGTTACACAGTTTTATCAAAAAAATGCTCACTTTGGCTTTATGAAGTAACACGCATTTAAAAAATATGATAAATAAGTTAATGATTTAGTTTTTTTAAACCATATGTTCATCCAGTTATACAGTAAATTTACAACCTGTGCCATATCAGTATCCTTCATTAGGATGAATCGATACCAGTGGATAGATCCCCTCGTGCATTGCAAGATTATTCAGAATAGTAACAAAGTATTAAAATTAAAACTTTTCAATTGCATACACTTTTCACTGGTATTAATACAAGAAATGTTTGAAACTCTCTTTAAACGTGGGTTCCATACTAATGATAAAAATAAGGAAATCACCACGTAGTAAGTTGTTTTGAACAACACGGGCTGTTGACACCTGTGCCGGTGTCTTCGTCAAGTGTAACTGACAGGTGTCTAAAGCTCGTGTTGTTCAAAACAACTTACTACGTGGTGATGTCTTAATCGAGACCTTTACGCGAAAAATGAAGGTAGACAAGTTGAAAATTAAAGAGCTGGAAAAATATTTTACTATATTATCCGAGAAAGTTGATGTTTAGAACATGTACAATGAAGAATTCACATCGATTGATTAATGTGCCTGAGTCTCGTGCAAACAAACTGATGCGCCCGAACTAACAATGAAATTATTCACTGAAGAACTTGACTTGTCCGTTGACTCCAGTGCTGTCATGTCCTTGGTCCTTTGAAATATATCTTATACAATATTATTATGAAGATTATGTTAAATAGCACTAAAGAGAGAGTATTATCAACCAAAGGGAAAGTGTCCGATACTAAAATTATCGTGACGAAAGACTTAGCATGGCCTTGTCAGATAGTTGTTCGTTCCCCGTAAATCTGGCAAAGTGCACTCCTTCTAGTCGCGAGACGGACAATCTTTTATCGGCTTACCGAACAAGTTATTGTGAAGCGCATAACAATTCCCGGGGAGGGAAGGGAACTCCGTTTTTAGATGCATTCACTATGATCCAAACCATTTTTTTTTTATATACAATTTGCACATCATATCTTTAAAACTCATGTACCAAGCAATCCTGCTCTTCAGCCAAAAAATGAAATGAAAAGAGGGAAATGAAAATTATTGTTGATTTTCTCCTTTTCTCTTCTTTTCTGTTTTTAAGTTTAAAAACGGACATTTTTTTTATATAAGCTAAGTGATACTTATCATCTGTTTCACCGTCCACATCATTTTTAAGTTTATAATATATACACGTTTCAATGACGTTAACGATCTGTACAATTTCCATATGTCTCACTGCAAAGATCTGTTTAAAGTTAATTATTTATTATTACGTATATACGTTTTGTTACTTTCCCGAAAAGTCAACAGTTTATTTTGAGCGCGTATTGGTTAACTGTGTATTTTGCGTCGTGACATATTTTTTATACCTGATCGACCGGCTGCAGCGATGACCTGGATTTTAACCTTGGAAGTGAAATATGTCAAGTTGGTATAGGTATGAAAATGTAAGTTAATAATAATGTTCTGGAATTTCTAGAGGTCTGTTTAAAAGGTACAGTATTTGTATTTATTATTTATACATAAGTGAAAACTACAGATTACCTTAACTCAGAAATGTCACAATTCACTGCAATACAATAATATGTTTTGTTATATAACTGCACACGTCGTCGGACCTACTTCTTTCTTGTGTTCTGACGCCTGTTGTACAACAACAACAACTCTCCGATATGCCACGCATACCATTTTTGTGCCAGTCACATATTCCACAAAGCTTCCTTTATAATTTAATGTAAGTTTTGAGAAACTGAAAACAATTTTTTGGAGATAGGAATGCTTTGAAGACAGTGAAATTAAATGGGAGATTTTGAAAGTTGACCAATTTCTTTTGTGTATGTAACATAATACGGTATATTATAAACTGCATCATGTCCCATGAAAAAATAGCAAAAATATGCGTTAAGTACCATTGTAAAGGAAAAATAAGCGCGCTTCTTCTGAACTATAAAGTATTTTTTTGTTTTCTTCTCCTTTAAGCCTTTTCAACGACATTTAACATTAGGATAAATAATTTACAACTGAAAAGATTCAATAGAGGACCGGCTTTCCACTTAAAATCAAAGCGATAAAACAAAACTGAGACAATCAAAGTTCAAACTCATATCAAAATAAAAAACGACGTTTTCCCGTCCAGTTTGCCAATGGGTGGAACTGAGCGTGAGTGCAAGTTTTAATCGTGGCTTTCGACGAAAATATCTTGTCGAACAATTGATTGTTCCTCCCAAGGCCGTCACAGCTAGCTATGATATTTTATCGAACTACCATACAAGGCCCTGTTTTGCACCTCGTGTCATTGACTTTGATAATGATGTAAGAACTACATCGAAACGTCGTCACCCAATAAATTAAGAAGTTGTTTATCCATAAGTAATCCTCGTCTTAACATTTTATTAACTCAAACAATGTTATTCAATTTCATAGTTTAATTCGAGTCTGAACTATTAAAATAAGTACAAAAGAGTATACATCTAAATATCATTATATAGTGGAAATTTTATCTATACCCATTAATAGTCCCTTTATAAGTTACTATTATTGTTTAAAGCGGCATGAGCTGCCAAAATGTTGATATTTTGACGCTAAAACAGAATGTTGAAATTATTGGCTATTTTGATCAAGACGTATAATTCAGTTTACATTTTAGTTTATTACAGGATAAGCCAAATGGCTTCTCTCCCAAAACAGTTCAAGTATATAATAGAAGAACAACATATACAGAATACAGACGAAAAAAATACAAATAAAAACAAAACACAAAAAAACAACAACACTAATTTATACATTAGGCAGTGCATTTCTCTCATCAATAATTGAGAGAATTAATTTTGCTAATGATAAAAAGGATTTTCTGCTGGAAACATTCATTAATTTGGGAAACTTATGTAAAGTTGGCCAGGATAGATAATATTTATGTAAGTATAGACATCTTATGTGTGAATAGGCTGGACAACATAATACAACATGGTACTCATTCTTAAAATGTTAAGACTTAACCCTACCTGATTATTCCTATAAATCTAAGCTTAAGTTCCATTCTCATAGAGCTATGGGAATCCAATTTCATTTTTTTTTTGGTCAAATTAGCTCGTCCCTGCAAAAAACTGCTTGTATTCTTGGAAAGGAAATTCGTCTCGAGAAGGTCAAGAACTGGAAACAAAACGACAAAATGTTGTTGGAGGACCTACCAAGGTTTATTGAAGCGCAATTAATAATTTTCCGACTGAATGCACACCTTCCCGTTGATGTTACAGTCAAATGAATATTTGAATGGGATTAAATTGCTTTTATTTTTTTATTATTTTCCCAGTCGATGAGATCAATTCTTTGTGTATTACTTAATTGGATCTTAAACTAGCAATATTTGATATCAGAAAAGGCGTGTATTGGTAGAATGTATAGGGCTGGTATCAAAGTTGCCAACACTTTTTACTGTAAAATCACGTTCGCTTGACGTTATTCGTCTCACTCAATCATTTCGCTATTTGGCGTTGTTGCCAGTTTTAGCTGGGGAGGAAACGGATTCTTTGTCGAAACAAATGTGGCTTTTGGCGAGTACAGCTGGTAACTCTTCCACATAAGGCAATCGAGTGAGAAATGAACTAAAATATTTTTTCTTTGATTGATGTCGATGCTTAAGAGAAAACTTAACAGATAAAGACAAGTACATTCACATTCCTTAAAATGGCATGAGCTGCCAAAATTCACACTTTTTTCTTAATTTCTGATCGTCATGACAGTAAGAGGCTTTGAAGGTCATCGAAAAACTAAACGATTGGCGTTGGAATGAGGAAAATCCATACAGTATATGGCCTGCACGAACCGAAAATGTGTTTAAAAAGTAACAAAATTTAAATAACCGGGACGACCATTCGTTCATTATAAGCCAAAGTTAGTTCAAAACACTACTTTATCGTACATTTTCAAGACCAAAAAGCTTCTGCATTATACGTCCTGAGAAAAATAGGCAATACTTTCAACATTCTGTATTAACGTCAAAATATCAACATATTTGGCAGCTCATGCCACTTTAAAGATGCGTGAAACGTGTACAATGATGTTAACTTTTTATTTAACTAACACATAGCTTACAGAGTATCTTTCAAAATCTTTCCTCAACTGAAAAATTAGCTTGTTCTTTACCATGTAACACAGCTGTTTACATCTTTGGATACAAAAGAAAAAAATCGAATAATTTTCCGTGGTAACAGGAGCACTTAAATCAGGACGAAATGCCAAAATGTTGATTTTGTCCATAAATTCCGATTGCCAATAGATATTTAGCGTTTGAAGAACCTCAGAAAAGTAAAAAAAAAGACATTGAAATAACAAAATATCGGTAAAGCCAGTTAACCGTGCGAAACAAATATGTGAGCAAATAGCGGGCATAGTTTAAATAACCGGGATGTATTAGTATAGTTTTGGGGCTTGTGTTGCTTATAAAGCTACCAACGTGTACATCTCAAAGGGTTGTAGGATCGGAAAGTTTTTTTTTCTGAAATAAATGCCAAACAATTGTCTTATTCAGCTTCAAAATAATTTTGTCTACATTTGACACGTCGTGTCACTTTAATTTTAGTACGGACCATGTCAGACAATTAACCAACTGGTCGAAACTTTTCCCATTATCCTCACTCTAACTCTAAAAATCTACACAACATTTTTGGTATTTTCACAAGTAACTCCAGCATAACTACAATGTATAAATGAAAAACAGTGTATAATACTCACGATAAGTGTGTTAGACGGATCATAGATTAGTCGATTTAAGAGACTTGTTTGCTTTTAAACTCCTGAATGCTCTTAAAACGGTATTAAATTAAAAGGCAAAAAGTCATTCCTGAATATTAATGTTGATTCGACAAACATCACTAAATGTAGTATTAAATAGCACAGGTTTCTCATCGCAGATTGGAACACTCACCACAAGTGAATGTAAGTAAATGTGAGGCAGAAGTCAAATCTCGGATAAACAGGCACACTTGTAGACACACATATTCTTTTCATCCCCCGACACGCTTGCTTCTCCTTCACGTGTGTACCATTACCTCCCGAAATTTCTCTCCAGTACATAAATGAAACGCCTAAAGACACGATGCAAACTCGATGTTTACGTACCAGATAGCGGAACCTTATTCGATTCGGAGAACAATCTCGCGACAAATATCAAATGGCAGCAAATCTTAATTGTGACTCCTCTAATATCGCGCATGTCATCACGTGCAAAAAATGTCGCGTACAAAACGTCGGAGAAACTCAGAATTCTCTACGACAAAAAGGAGCCAACCATTTATCTAGTATTAGACTTAAACATGATGTGCACAACGTTTCTATACTCTAGGTCATTGGTCAAAGTCCATTTTGAAATCATGCCTATTGAGAAAATCACTTTTATCACTTTCGCTGCAGATACCAACCACAAACGTTTGGAAAGGGAAAGTTTTTGGATTTAAGCATTACAAACTATTTATCCTTTGAGTTTGAACTTGGACTCGGGAGGGTGTTGTAAAAATGTATTATACCATTTTCATTTCAGTACAAGTCCAGTCAAACCTCAACCCAGCGAACTCAAACCTAACCCATCCTAATCAAATCCATCCGACCCAAACAAAAATCATCCAACCCAAGCTTCAATCAAAGAAACCCAAACCAACCCATTCAAATCAAATTCATATTCATCCAAACCAAAGACCCAAACCCACGTAAATTTTATTCAACCCCGCCATCCCAAACCAAACCAACCAATCAGAGGGGTTTTACATCATTCAAAAATTGGTTTTAGTGTCCCAGTACGTTGCTAACATGCTTTTCATATTATTTGACTAGTGCCGTTTGACTCCAGAATACATTGTTGACAGACACTCTTTTCATATTATTTAGTTAGTTGCCTTAGAGTTCACTGTACATCTGTGAAATACTTTTTGCATTCTTTAATCAGTGATTTAGAGTCCACAGTACATTGGTTTAAACCTCTTAACATTATTTACTTAGTAGTTTTAGAGTCCAATGTACACTGGGAGCAAGAAATTGCCATCCAATGGCTAACGCTACGATAGCAATAAGCCAAGAAGCGTCTGGAAAGTAGACGCCAAAAACAATGTGAGAGAAAAAAATCCCATACCTAATCCCACTGAAGCCTTTTGAATAAAACTGTTAATATTACTCAATGAATACACTGCATATGTGCCTTGACGTCGATAAGCAAATGTGTTGCTCGACTTACTCCATTATCCAAATTGTAATGTCAGCAATTCGTTTTGTATCTTTCGTTCCATATTCATAGATGGAATCTTTTCTTGTCTGCAAAATAAATGTATTCCGTTACTGTATAGATTTTAGAAGTACCTCTATTTGTCGATGTGTAAATACTAATTTTCCGACTGAACAAACATTTCCCCGCTAAAGTAGTACCACTAAGACTCACATGAGCTATTATCAGATTTTCAAGTGATCTATAACAAGTGTTTTTTTTCTATTAAAAATGTTTTTGGAAGTGTTATTCAGCTGCCGAATTCGTATAAATTTCATTTAAAGGGAATGGCGTACTCTCCCATTCGAAGAGATACAATTTATTAGCTTTCTTATAGCTTACATATACATTTTGGAAATGTACGCTAACGTAGGGTTGTATATGCTCGGTGTTCTCTAATGTGTCTTAGATGTGTTCTCTAATGTGTCTTCGTGCGTTAGATTTGTTTTAGATCGTGCCGTTCGGTTGAGTGTGATCGATCTAGTCTTCATGTGGGGGCTCTGGAACCTTGGTAGATATCCTGCCAGTCGCTATCCAGTCGAGTTTCGAATACGAGCAAAAAAATGAACTGAACTCAACGCGTTTTGATTGGCTCTATTTTACTGGTTCTTGTTATTTTCGAAGATATATTCGAATCATCTCTACACAACTAACAATCGTAACTAGTGTCGTACGCATTTTATTTGGTAAGGCCGGTGTCACTTAGTTGCGTCGTGAAGTAGAACAGCATGCACTGCACGAAACTGAAGTCATCGGGAGAAATGACGTTCGGACCTCTCTAGCGGAACAACGTAAATAAAAAACGTACGACGTAGCCTGACACATTGAAGGTTCTGATTGATTCATACTCTCTATGACGATAGCCACAAGTGGGGATACACTGTCTGACGAGAACCGGCTCAACCAGATTTTTGACAAAAATACCTGGCTAGTCCAGATCGCACCCGACTGAACGCAACCGAAGCCGAATGACATCGATTTGTGTCCTAGAGTCTGCAACGCGATTTTCCAGTCGGTTTGAGTCGGGTCGCAGCAAAACTATCTTAGTCAGCGAGTTATAGCAACGACAAAGGATGATTGAGCGCGTTGTTCAAAGGCGGCAATTTCATTTTACTAGTGGAACGATTAGTCCCGGAATACGCACTTCGAAAACCATTTCAGTTTGCGTAGAGTCGACCAGTTGCGGCGATTCTAACAGAGCCTTAGCACAGCCCTCGCTATTGTTTATACAAACCACATTTAGCCTATTAGTCCGATGGTATTTACGTACCTCAAAGTCTAAATGCCGGAAGTGATCTAAGGGGGAGTTCGATTACGCATCGGCATACGGCGAATGTAATCACAATATGTGTCAGTGTTCAAATTGTACGTCTAGGCACTAACGGAAGCACACTTTACGGTAGACGAGAAATCTGGTCACTGCCGATTTTTTTTTTCTCCCCGTGTTCGTCATAGCCCAGATCACTTCCATAGTTAAAAAGTGATATTTTTAAGGAGACCCGCCGAAAACATCGGAGGCGCAAATTTCACAACAAATAAGCAAAGAATAAAGTTTTTACCTCTAAATTTCGATAGCATAGACCTAGAGGAAGGAGTTCGTCAACTTTACGCGGCTGTAATGTAGTAAGCTTTCATTTACGAGTCAATATTTGCTTCCAAGTCCATTGACTTTCAACCTGACGTAACCGCCATAGTAAAACATTAACTGACCTAAAAACTCGGCGGGGCATCTTAGAAATACGTAACTCGTAATCTTCGGAAATCTTTTGTCATAACCAACGAACTGGGCCGAATATGAAATATTCGTGAAGTATTAAATACTAGATTATAGACCTATATTTCTTCACAGTTATATCGATCTTATTTTATGCTAGTGATTCGGGCTGCAGCCATATAATACCAGTCGCCGTAAGACCGATAATCCGGGCTAACTTTACAGTTGCTAAGACTGTTTATTTACATTCATTCAAATTGTGTGGGTGCCATCTTGAAAGTCGAGTGCACCTGACTTGCATTCGGAAAAACCTCGGCTGTTTTCACTCGCTACCCGTCGGCTATGGCATGTCTCGGACTCAGTCAAAACTCCATTCGGCTATCTTCGCTCGCTACCGGTTGGCTTTGACACGCCTCGGGCAGTCTGCGCTTTCTATACGGTAAATAACCGTATTTTTGGGCTGAATAAAAATGGCGTCGAAAGTAAATATCAAAATGTTTCACTGCAGACGAAAAAAGAAAATAAAAATAATTGTAAATTTATTAAACTCTAATATCATTTTGAAAGATATTTGATTATATATTTGTTTAGCCCGGAGAACCACATGTTGTAGACAGACGCAGTTTCGGTACATATCAGGAATCCTCCAATGTTTCAATTATATAACTGATCGAGGCTGAAAGTTAACAAACCGAGTGTTTCGGTCCCTTACATTAACACGGGGACACTTTTGTGGGGCCCTCAAGAAGATTTGGAAATGGTACGCTTCACGGCTACCTATTTGGTCGCCATATTCAAAATGACCTGCAGTCTATCAGAGGGTATTTCACGCACGTAAATCTCCGAAGTTTTAGAGTGGTCTCTAAGTTTTCGCTCGGTATCCGTCGGCTTTGACATGCCTCGGAAAGTCTGCGCTTTGTATACTGTAAATCGCCGTGTTTTGGGGCTTAATACAAACCGGGATAGGAAGTTCTTTGGAAAGGACAGGAAATATTTGTCTACATGTGTTATTCAGCCCGGCTAACCACATAGTATGTAACACTAAGATGACCGACGCAGTTTCGGTAGGTATCAGGAGTCCTCCATTTACGACTGATCGAGGATGAAAGTTACCAAACAGAGACAAAAAATTTTGTTGGGCCCTCAAGAGAATATGGAAAGTGTACGTTTCGGGGTTACCTTTATGGTGTACATATTCAAAATGGCCTGCTGTCGTGGGATAATGAACGTATTATATCAGATTGCCTGGCTCGTTGGGGATTACTTGGCGCGGATAAACTAGTCAGAAAGTACACGAATTCACCCGGCTGAAGTTGGTTCCCTATTCCCAGTTCCTTATTCCCAGTTCCTTATTCCCAGTTCCCTATTCCCAGTTCCTTATTCCTAGTCACCCATCTGAAGTTGTTTCCCTATTCCCAGATCCTTATTCCCAGTTCCCTATTCCCAGTTCCTTATTCCTAGTTCCCTATTCCCAGTTCCCTATTCAAAATTGCATAATCTAACAGAATATAAAGAGCTTTAAGATTTCGCCTGTGCCTGTGGATCTGTGCCGTGTGCCGGGATACACGCAACGCAAACAGGTTCTGCTGTCCAATGCCTACTCAGGCTATATACATTTTACCCGGCAGAGACAATAGTTTAGACTCGTACCTTGTTTTCATTACCTAAGTTGGAATTGAGAAAAATATACATTTTTGCCTGTGCCGAAAGATCCAAGTGCTGTGCCGGGATAAATGCAACGCCAAATTGAAGTACTCTTTGTTGTCTACTTATGCAATATTTGTTTTGCCCGGCACAGACAATAGTTTAGACTCGTACCGTGTTTTCATTACCTAACTTGGAATTTCGAAAAATATACATTTTTGCCTGTACCGGCGGATACAAGTCCTGTGCCGGGATAGATGCACCGCCAAATTAAAGTACACTTCGTTATCGACTTATGCAATATTAGTTTTGCCCTGTAAGCCGCAAAGTTAAGGATCGTATATTGTTTTCTACCCTGTGCTCTAACTTAATTTGTGTCATGGACCGAAAACGTTTAAGGGTGTACTAAAAAGGCATTAAATCAGCCAACATGCAAACCTTGAAAAAAAACATAACCGGAATAATGTTGTCCATATGTAGAACCAAAGTCTTATTTGTGATTAATTACACCTATGGTAAGAAAATTATTTCGAATAAGGAACTGGGAATAGGGAACTAGGAATAAGGAACTGAGAATAGGGAACTGGGAATAAGGAACTGGGAATAGGGAACCAACTTCAGCCGGGTCACGAATTCTTAGTTTGATCTGGGACTAATATGAAAGAGATTGGAAACGCTTTTGTATTACAGCCAGTCTACTTGCAGCAGTTTGGCTCGCTATTGTGTACCTCAGACACACCGTGAGGGTATTCAGATCCGCCCGGAGAAAAGCTGAAACCGCGTTTTGTATTACCATTCATTCCGAACCTTACCGATGTCGTGGATATGGACTGCGCATGCCTATTTGAAATGTCAGAATAGTCAAAATGGTGATTGCTTTCTGTTGCCAACTTACAAATAGGCATGCGTAGTCCATATATCCACCACATCGACAAGGTCCGGAATGAATCGGACTACACAACACGGGTTTCGGCTATTCTGGGGGGGCGGAGGGCGTTTCTGAGACAAACAGTAGCGAGCCAAACTGCTTCGAGTAGACTGGCTGTAATACAAAGGCGTTAGCAATCTCTTTCGTATTAGTCCCACGTTCAAGAAAGTCTTTTGGTTTACAGTTTCCCATGTTTGGCGTACGCCGAATACATAATCGAACTTGACTTAAAGTGGCATGAGCTGCCAAAATTCACACTTTTTTCATCATAATTTCTGATCGTCACAACAGTAAGAGGCTTTAAAGGCTATCGAAAAACTAAATGATTGGCGTTGGAGTGAGGAAAATCCATACAGTATGTGGCCTGTACGAACCGAAAACGTGTTCGAAAAGTAAACAAAATTTAAATAACCGGGACGACCATTCATTCATTCTAAGCCAAAGTTAGTTCAACAAAATACTTTATCGTGCATTTTCGAGACTAGAAGCACTAAAAAGCTCCTAAATTATACGTCTAGAGAAAAATAGCCAATAATTTCAAAATTCGGTTTAAACGTCAAAATATCAACATTTTGACAGCTCATGCCACTTTAAGTGAACGGATGTCGTGTATGGCATCACTTTTGACGAGTTTTTCCTAGAAGTTTTGAAAAATATGCATATTATATCAACCCTAATACAAATACAAACACGCTTCAATTCCTGATTAAAAAGAAAAATAATAAAAAAAAAACAACAGTCTGTTAATAAAAAAATGTAAAATGACGGTAGAAATATTCAAGTTATTATTTTCTTGAATATACACTACAGTGGAACTAATGTTTTTTTTTAGTAAAATATAATATATTGTATATAGTTTATTCGGTTCGTACATGTTACGGGATCGATATAATTGTACTTATCCGGCTGTCAAACGTGTGTTTTTAAATGAGCTTCTCCCACTTGTTTACTGCTTACAGACACAATGCATCAGAGGGTTTCAGACTTCGTATATTAGAGGATTTCAGACTTGGCACATCAGCCCACTTAAGCAATTGGCACTAAAATACGGTCTGTTTACAACCGATTCAATTTTAGTGCATTTTATAGGTTTTCTGTTAAAAGCCCCTATTATTAACTGAACTATTGGGGTTGTACTGAATTGGTTTGAGAATATAATAAAACGAAATGCATCCACATTGATGCATCAATAAGGAATGATAGGTGCAGATAAACATACAGTGTGCTCTATAAAATCGTCAAACGAATATCGACTCTCCCAATAGCCCTCGTCACATGCAATATTCAGAACCCATCCCATCCATATTATTGCAAAAACAGAACTGGTTTGTCCATCATTTTATTAGTCAACTGTCAATTGAAATACTCGCACAACAAGAACTAACTGCTGACATAAAATGTTTTATTGGGCGTTGGGACATCTCGTTTCATTTTAATACACGTCTAAACACAGATCACGCAAAGACATTTCGACCATTGATTAGTGCACGGTAATACCATGTCAACACAAATTGTAATATTTATCTTTTCCTCATTAATACGGAGTTTAGGTACCGGTACAGTAAAGTCCTTGTACATCGTTTTGACCATAAACAACTTGTTTGCCTCCAATACTCGACACCTCTCTTGTTTACGAGGACGTTATAATATTTTCACAACACAAGGACACAGGATGCCCGTGGAGTTAGATTGGTAAACTTTTGTGTTTTTGTTATATCTATGCAATTACTTCATATGCAATGGCGATGGAGGTATCAACGAAAATTTCATTTTTGCGGCTTCAGAAAAACAGCAAAAATGTTCAATATTCTGTTTTGAAGGAAACATGTCAACTTTATGAGCAATACTTAACTCAGATATGCCTCAACCTGAATGAAATATACCATAGTAACAAACCATGAAGTTTTCAATACAAAACATGATATTCACAAGGGGTCACCACACAATACCAAGGTGTACATGTGTACCATGGTTAAGTCATCACACTGCAATATAACATACATGTAAACCGCTTTGCAGACAATGGTAAGAGGGAATAAAAACTCTAAACTGTGAGGAAAGGGCAATAACTCTAAAAATAATGAAACCAGCGTAACCAGAATAGGAGGTGCACATCCTCGCATGATATCCAACATGTCCACCAAGTTTCGAAAAAATGGATGAAAACCCTGGGAGGAGATGCGATGACAAGTAATGATTACGGACGGACAGACAGAGAGACTGACGGACAGACAAGCTGATCGCTATACCCCCCTGCATTATATGCCAGGGGGAGTAAAAAAGCAAGATATTATCACTTTATTAAATTACAGATAATAGATATTCCGCTATCGATGAAAGTGGATCGCGTTTTCTGGAAGATCTCAGAATAAGATCTTGTTATGGATTAATCCAGAGAATCCAAAGAAACCAAATTCATAAACGATTTTGATTCAATATTTCGTAGTATAGTCGTGGCGTATTTTTAAACAATTCTTTGCACGTTTCTCGCGGGAATGAAACCATAAGTTCTAATCGATATCTTACATTCTAGGAGCTTCTTTTAAATAAATAGAACATGCATGGTGTGTTTTATTATATTGTTAGTGAGAGCAATAGAACTGTACAAACCTTATTTTATCGGTAAAACACAACCAGATACTCGTTTGTGTGCAAGTACTATGCTGTAACAAAAACACAAAATATATTTCTATCAAATTTTTCTCTGGGTTTATCCAATAAACGGGCTATCTAGCAGAGCATCAATACGGCATTTGATTGATGTCTCATAAAAGCGAACGACTCTCAAGTGGTTTTGCTTCCAAAATAGTACACGATAATATCAAACTCGCTAAAATCCCATCGGGTAAGATCCTCAAGGACTAAATGTGTCAATCATGTCTAAATGTAGTAAATCTTGCCAAACATCTTTTGTGAACATGTTTTCTGACGTCAGATAAACTCTTCACGTGTCACTGGGAAAAACCAATATACTTTAAGGAAGATAGCTATGGTGATTAGAAATTCTCGTCGGCGCTCTATGGAAGTTTGAAAAGGTTGACGTGTAAGCAATAAGGCCTCTATTTAAGTGCATATACATTCCCCATAGGCACATGTATGCCGATGTACGGTTTATATCATAAAGACGTTGTTCAAATCCTATTCGTTTTATGAATCCCCCTTCTTAAATAAAGTTCGGCTTCAAATGTCTTTGTGATGTATTTGGCCCAGTCGACAAAACTCTAACCAGACACTGATCTCCGATTAATAGATCGCGGGTTCCAATCCCACTCAGTTCAGATAAAACCATATTGACAAATGACTGGGTGGAGTCGCTGTGTGTCAAAGAGTTGCCGGGTACTAGCTAAATATAGATGGGTTCCTTCTGGCAAAGCAACCCATGCAGTTTCTTCTCCAGTAAACCTGGCAATGCCACCATAGAGGTGAATTAATCCTAAGTGCGATATATAACGTCAATCAACTAATGAAAGTAAAACTGACCACAAAATTATGACTTGATATAAACTACAAAAATATTTTCTGTTTATAGCCGATTAAAACGATTACTGGTATGGCAACTCTCTGCAACTTAAGTTTCTTGCAATCAGCCGCTGTAGCTTTAGAAAGCGTTCTCTATACAGAAGGTCGAGTTACTCACGGGGTTTAGATGCACACAAGAATATATAGAATAGATAAGTCCGTGTTTCAGACCTGTATTACATACCGACAGGCGTATTTTACATCCGGTTAGAAGCCCAGGGATTACATGAGTCTATCTTGTCTAAAAATGAATATAATCTCGTCTGACGTTAAATCACTTTTTAATTCCAATTCATTTCGACAGTGCAATCCATTTGGTATTTCGTCACGGTTCAGTAGTTGCAATTTTAACCAATCAGAACTTTCAATGTCCAAATCATTGAATGGGTATCCTGAGAGCCAGAGTTATCCATGAATTGTTAATTACTTGTATATTTCTTTACCAAATTATTTTTATACTTGTTATTACAGATTGAATTTCATGTCGCGGTTGGACAATGTTTAGTATCAAGTTATATTTGGTGTTTGATTAATTAAATACTCAAAAGAGGTTGCTAGTTAAATATCTTAGTTACCTTGGTAAAAATATCATTATAGTTTACTGTTATGTAATTTAATATTTTAGATTAATCACACTAGTCCGTGATAAACTGGTATATCTGCTTTGCTTTTTAAATCAGCGTTTTTTTTATGTTTTATGTTTTGTCAATTTAAAAAATTACTTACGTTTACTGTTTAAATTTCACTTATCTTCCCTGTCATATGATCCATCTCACGCTGCTAAATCCGCTGTCTGACGTCAATGTGTTAGGGTTATTATAGAGACCAGACTTGATTAATGTCGCATTTTGACCCTCAAGATGCTTCAGTTCCAAAATTGCATTTGATAAAGACTACATTCTGTATAATTCCGTCGAGTTAGATTAACAAAGATTTGATAATGGTAGTTTTAGGTTTTATGAAAGACCGTTCATTGTTAATCTCGCTAGCAATCTTTTGGCACCGATGTATCTCCATTATAGACGAGACTTTCACAACATAGGATGATAAACTTGATATATCCTAAAAGAAGAATACCATTGAACATTTTTGTTGACATTTTTATATCCACTTGCAGTTGCAGTTTTGGTGTACTTCAAAATAAGTCTATCGAGGCTAGTCAGAGCAGTATTACTGTAGTTCAAATCGGTTTTGATCTTGTGCAGTCTCCAGCATTTTTGAGTAGGTTGTTTGCTGCTACAAGTAATATTCCACATACTAATAAATTTCTTTTTTTCATTATTTTGTTGTACGGATCCTTTTTTGAGTTTTTGAATGGCTATAACGTAAATTAGATTTCTGGCGGTGATCCAATATAGCTGAACACGAGCCTTTTATTAATTAAAGTGGCGTGAGCTGCCTAAATCCAAACTTTTTCATCAACTGTGTCACGACAATAAGAGGCTTTGAAAGTCATCGACAAGCTATTACAATGGTTGTCGGTGAAATGAGAAAAATTCAAAAAGTAAAAACTTTTAATTAATCGGAGAGAACAGTTATCCATTATCAGCCTTAGTAAGTTTTTAAAAAAAAACTACTTTAGCCGGCATTCCTCAAAAGCCCTAAATTGTACGCCTTGAGAAAAACAGTCGATAATTTCTACATTCTGTGTTAAGGGAAAATAAAAAAATCTCGGTAGCTCATGCCACATTAGCTCAGGTATGAGTTTCCTTTTATGATATTAAGGATTATTATTAAAATAACAACGCCAATAACTCATAAGAATCGAACATATGCGCTAATATCGAACAAAATAACAATAGCCGAGATGTAGGAGTACGTTGCCGTTTACATACAACAACGGTAACGTACATCTGCAAAGTTGAAACAGTTGTTTTAAATTTCCCTAAACTTGGGATATATCATCGATCAACTAAGGTTGCTACCTGAATGACTTTGGACGAACATCGGTCCAAAGGTCAAGGTCACACAGGGAATTCAAACACCTTTTTACCATGATAAACATAACAGTTTTTATCAAATTTCATGAAACTTAGAATATATCATGGCTACACTGAGGGTTCAATCTGAACAAGATTTGACGCAGATCGGTGCAAAGGTCAAGGTCACCGAGAAGTCAAATCTGATTTCAAACCCGTTCTTAGAAAAATGCTTTTTAAAATTTCTATAAAAAATTGTTTAAATTTCTAGAAAATTGGGATATATCATTGCGATATACTTAGATTGCGAGCTGTTTGGTTTTATGCCGCACATTGGTTTAACGGTCAAGGTCACTAAGAGGCACACAGGAGTTAAAAAGCTTGTTACCACGTTTCTCAGAAAACGGTTGCTTAAAATTACGTGAAACTTGAGATATATCATTGCTATACTAAGGTTGCTAAATAACTTTTGAAGAACATCGGCCCAAAGGTCAAGGTTACATAGGAGTTCAAATTTAGGACCAAAAAGCATGTTACCATGTTTAGCATAGCCGCTGTTTAGACTTTCATGAAATTCGGGATATTTCATCGCTATACTAAAGTTGCAAGCTGAATGACTTTGAACGAAGATCGGTCCAAAGGTCAAGATCACACGGGAGTTGAAATGTTGAACCAAAAAGAGATGGGGCAGAGGGGGGCTGCTTTCGTATTTGTCAAAACAAACACAATTTCTAGTTTTTTCTAAAGCCAAATGAAGTTTTTATGACATAGGCATCCCGATATACCATAGCAGAAGAATTTAACATGATTTTTTAAAATCACTTCTGCGATTACATCATACATCATATTTGGTACTTCGTGAAAGTATGAGAAGTGTAATTTCTAAGCTGTAGCAACTAGCAGTTAAATGGGCCTAAAATAAAATAAAGGAAGAAGCATCCCAAGATCAACAGCTATTCATGACTTCTTTTAACAATCTTTTACCGTTTTTTATCATTTCTTGTATTTTGTTACAAATCTAAAACCGATAGTCTCCACTGGCACTTGAACAATCATATTATAGCCTTTTTAATGTTTATATGTGCCGTTTTACACGAAATTACGTGTTGCAAGTAAATATATTTTGAGTGGCATGAGCTGACAAAAAGTTGAGATTTTTACGTTAAAACAAAATTTGAAAGTTATCGACCGAGAAGAAAAAAATAGTTTATTAATTGATACTAGTCTCGAGTGTGTAGCTGGAGTGTGGAACCGATTAAAGCCTAAAATCAATGAACCTTTGTCTGGGGTATATATTTTGTTTATTTTTTCAAACTTAATGTCCGTTCGCACAGGCCACATACTGTAAGGATTCTTTATATTCAAACGTCAATCATTTCGTATTTCGACGAGTTGTCAACCCTCGTGTTGTCTTTATAATTAGAATTATTGACAATGCAGTTATCTTAGTGGCTCATGCTTCTCTAATCCAACAAACACATCATTATTTTCAGTTGGTCTGTCACTAACGATCACATTTTATTGATGTGGAGATATCTTTCATAGCATATTTGACCGATACCACATTTGATCCTCAAGGTGCTGACGGTCGGAAATTACATAGGATAAAATCGAACTTGGCAGAGCTCCCTCCATTTATATTCACACAAATTAGATATAGTTAGCTTGTTGCGGCAAGCCAACTGTTGTTAATCTCGCCAGCCATCTGTTTCATCATATACGAGTGTTAAAACACAAAAAACATGAGAAGAGTGTCATTAAGTATTGTTCTTGTTGTGTTTATTGTGTGTCTTTTTATCGGTTTATCTGATTTAATCGAATAGTATTACTTTAACTCAAATTGTTATTGAACAAGTGAGATCTCCTTCAAGTTGTTTGCGAAAGTATAATGCAAAAGATAATATTCTAAATAATGAGAATTCGACCGGAGTTTCTTCGCTATTTATTTCAATAGTGCTTTTTTACACATTTTTTGACGGAAATTGGATTTCTGGCATTGACCCAAAATATTTACTATGTTACAATTGAATAGCAATGTTTTATGAAACGAAATCTGTGTCTGGTTAAATAACTTGTAAATATTTGTCCACACAATACTCATGCTGAATAGATACAAACTCGAAGACATTTCCTATTTTAAAAATCATCAAATTAAAAAATCCAGAAAAGTATTTTGTAAATAGAAACGCTGTATTTACTTATTTATTTATATATTGTGCTTTTCATATTGTTTATAACGCCATATTGCGATATTTTATTATTGAATAAACATCTGAAAACCCTCTGAGGCCCTTCAGATATATGTATTGCAAAAGGACGACCAAGCGGAAACCTAACGGAAAACATTACCTCTTTTCAACGAGTAAACTTATAACTGTAAATAGAAAACAAGCATTTTTTCACGGTTATTTTTAGTATTACTTCCCTAACCAGCATACGTGACAGGATAACTTAAAAACCCATGTCTTCTATCATTTTTTTCAAACCTTTTCACTGTAATCGTAAAATGTTTTGTCGGCTTCACCCTTTAATAGGATACATGTGTCTCGTTGGAATCTTATTGTTTGAAAATGTATTCTTTAAAGGCCCACTTACCTGTTGAACATTTAAGAAAACCAATTTACATGAGCTTACTACCACTAAAACCACTAGAATTAAACATAGGACACACAAAACATGTCCAGTTAGGTTTAGAATGTAGAAATGGGGTGAAAAACAAACGACAAGTCGAAGCCTGATTACAACAACAACGATCAGTGTCGGTTAACTTAGTGGTTTGATTACCCTCATTTCAGGCCTTTTTATCTGTGGTTTACACTCAAACAGTTTTCGGCAGGCTTTTCGAGTCACTCCTACCCGATCGTCAGTTTGTATTTCTCAGATAAAGTACGTAAAATGATACTGTGCGGTTAGATCACTCACATGACTCAAACATAGGGGCGCTTGTGCGCATGCTCAGGTTCGGGGTATGTTTACATTGCGAGTACTTGAATTGAATTGACCTTAATGGGATTGGGAACAAGTTCTAAAAGTCCCTCTCCTACAAAAGTTTGCATGTTGAGTAATACGGTTGAACATAAGGAATACCTAAATATAAAGGTTTGAACAATGTAAAAATGACAATGTAAATTTTTCGGAAGTTGGCAGGAGAAGTGTCAGGAGAGAGGGTGTATCGCACATACCCTGGTCAATCAGTGGCTCAAAACCTATGACTTTTACCTATAAATAATATAGCTGTTTTTAATAACTTAGTGATAAAGGAGGAAGATTTGGAGGCATAGCCATTCAGCAGTTGGGTTACATTTATATCATTTGGAAGGTTGCTAGACGATTTGGTCTAATGTGTTTGTACTTCAAAGAAAAATGGATGGCATCTTCACAGTGATGTTCGCATGAACAGGAACATGTTGGAGATACGTTTTTTTTCTATATTTGTCGTTATTTAATTGACTGCAGCCGTGTCTTAGTTGTGTGAGAACAATGTTATTGCAACGTTTACCCACATTAAAAAATTTTTGTTGAGGAGGGTTAGTGGAAAAAAGTTGCTTTAGTTTGATTGATGACATTTCGTTTCTAACAATGATATCGATGTTATTCCATATCTTTAAGGTTGATGGAAGGAATGATTTTTCCAGTGTTTGGGTCCTTGAAAATGGAATTGCAAAGTTTTGATTATTTCTCAGGCTATATTGAGAATTTTACGTACTGGATAAATCTGATTTTCAATTTCAAATTAAAATTTTAAATGATGCCAATTTTTATTTTTATTTTAGTACAAACAGAGAGTTCCTAACTTAGTATGTCTGGAGTAGAATACAAAATGAGAGTTCGGCAACACCTATGACGTCATACGAGGTGGAAACATGTTACGTAATAATCGAATTCCAGGTCAAAGACGTCCCAAGTGGTCGAGGTCAATAACTAGCACATCTCATTAACATCTAAGCTCCCGGCTATTGGTCGCGCTTGGCTACACATCTAATTAAAATCTCCTAACAAGAGGAGGCAATAATGGCTTGAGCTGTGAGGTCGAGGTCAATAACTAGCACATCTAATTAAAATATTAGCTCCCGGTTATTGGTCGCGGTTCGTCGCACGTCTCATTGAAATCTAAGCTCGCGGCTATCGGTTCACTACACATCTCATTAAGATTAGAATCTAAGTTATTTATTAAATTACCTTAATGGCATATTGTATAGTGTCTGTAGACTCTTTCATACAGATGACGAAATGGGGAGTTCCCATCACGCCATACTAAAACGCGGTTTCCTTCATGTCTATATGGATCCGATTTAGCCAAGTACATGTGTCGAGGCTTTGAGCTGCTCTCTCACAACGGGCTCGAGTATTCCAAGGTAAGTTACACTCTTTATTTTCTTGCTAGGTTCGACTGTAGGTGATAGAGCATGTTAAGGTATAGAGCATTGCCCTACGCCATCTATATGATATGGAACGTGGCGTAATCAATCTGGATACCGGCTGTTATTACCGTAGCATTAGTCTGAGATCTTAGGGACTAACGCCATTCACCTTTAAACGGTCCGACCTCGAACAGGAAGAGACGTCATCGAACCGGAAGTCGTCCTTAATTTCGTTATTTTTTGTCCTAGAGCTCAGGGACTAACGCCATTCACCTTTAAACGGTCCGACCTCAAACCGGAAGTGACGTGATCGAGCCGGATTTTGTCCGTAATTTCGTTATTTTTGTTCTAGAGCTTAGGGACTAACGCCATTCACCTTTAAAGGGTTCGACATCAAACCGGAAGTGACGTCATCGAACCAGAAGTCGGCCGTAATTTCGTTATTTTTTTGTCCTAGAGCTTAGGGACTAACGCCATTCACCTTTAAACGGTCCGACCTCAAACCGGAAGTGACGTCATCGAACCGGACGTCGTCCGTAATTTCGTTATTTTTTGTTCCAGAACTTAGGGACTAACGCCATTCTATCCGACATCATATCCGCTATTTTGAGGCGTAAAACACCAAACAATCAATGACTCTAAGCAGCCGTCCTACATCAGGCGCTTTTCACCGCAGAACTGTATTGTGAAAGTCTCAACCAATGCATTAACATAAAGAAACATAAGACATCGTTCGTTCTGATGAGCATTATATTATCTTCATGGTGAACATTCTTCAAGTACATGGTTTTCGGTTTTCGTAAGGGTATTCGTAAAACCTTATCAAAAAATATATAACGTATTTTGATCGCGTTCGCTAATGCCTCCTGAATCCGTAGGCCAATTACTCCGCGTAAAAAATCCCAAGTTTTCACAATTTCTCGGTGAAGCGGGTCTCCCATTAAATGCATCCAAACAGTGTTGTACTGTCCGTATATAGTCATCAAGGTTTTCTTTATTTCCGGCCTGCGCCGTCGGTATTCCTCCTGCAAACTGCAGCCGTCAACAGACATATGAGTTTAAATAGCTTCCCATACGCCGGAAACTGTATCCGCCATATCGCTAGCAGGTGTAGTGCTCGTCGTTAGAAACACTTTACGGTCATCTATTTTCATCCGAGGGATGCGCTCCATAAACGGTCATCTCAGTATTCTGCGAATCGGTTTTGTGTTTATTGAAAACGTGCCGCTTCATGTCATGTCGGCGACTAAAAGTCTTGTTACAAACGTGGCAATTGAATCTCATTTTGTTTCACCCACTGTGGAATATAATTTATAGCGCTATTTCAGCGGTCTGTCTAATCCAATGTGATGGACGCGCCGCCTTTTATACGCTTCTGTCTTGCCTCCAATTCCGACTTAGCCATTTCCACCGCTTGCTGTGCGTTAGATACGGCAATAATCTGCGGTAAATCAGCCTTTTCACGGTTGGGGGAGCTTTCACGATAATATGGCTCGAAAGTTTTTCTTCGTTTAAAAGCTTCACTTTGTGGCGTACCACTTTTTCTGCGTTTCTGTCTGACCTTCGATCTGGCCACATCTATCTGCGGTAATTCGCATGGTCGGCGTCAATTTGCGGCGGATCCATCTTTTCACGGTCGGGAGAGCTTTCACGACAATAGGGTTCCAGAGGGATGAGCGTGTCTCTACTAATGAATGCTTGGCCGAGGGGCGAGCCTCTCTCGCTCATTACACCTTCGCTCATGGGTATTTTACCCTTTTCCATATTGCGGTAAAAACGCACCAATTTATCCATGTTCGACATGTTTAAACGTTACAGACACCGTCTGCGTCAGAAGTGTTGTCGAAGTACGATGATAGCTCATTATATAAAGCTTTATGATACGCGCCCGCTGAACGCCAGAAGCGACCGTTAACGCAGTTAATTGTGAGTGAATGATAATATTGTCTTACGCTGAAGGCTGCGTTAACGGTCGCTTCTGGATAGAATGGCGTTAGTCCCTAAGCTCTGGAACAAAAAATAACGAAATTACAGACGACGTCCGGTTCGATGACATCACTTCCGGTTCGATGTCCAACCGTTTAAAGGTGAATGACGTTAGTCCCTAAGCTCTAGAACAAAAAATAACGAAATTACGGACAACTTTCGGTTCGATGACATCACTTCCGGTTCGATGTCGAACCGTTTAAAGGTGAATGGCGTTAGTCCTTGAGCTCTAGGACAAAAAATATCGAAATTACGGACGACTTCCGGTTCGATGACGTCACTTCCGGTTCGATGTCGAACCCTTTAAAGGTGAATGGCGTTAGTCCCTAAGCTCTAGAACAAAAAATAACGAAATTACGGACAACTTCCGGTTCGATGACGTCACTTCCGGTTCGAAGTCGGACCGTTTAAAGGTGAATGGCGTTAGTCCATGAGCTCTAGGACAAAAATAACGAAATTAAGGACGACTTCCGGTTCGATGACGTCACTTCCTGTTCGAGGTCGGATCGTTTAAAGGTGAATGGCGTTAGTCCCTAAGATATCAGGCTAATGCTACGGAAATAACAGCCGGTATCCAGATTGATTACGTCACGTTCCATATCACATAGATGGCGTAGGGCAATGCTCTATACCTTAACATGCTCTATCACCTACAGTCGAACCTCGGAAGAAAATAAAGAGTGTAACTTACCTTGGAATACTCGAGCCCGTTGTGAGAGAGCAGCTCCAAGCCTCGACACATGTACTTGGCTAAATCGGTATAAATATAGACATGACGAAAACCGCGTTTTAGTACGGCGTGATGGGAACTCCCCATTTCGTCATCTGTATGAAAGATTACCCCTTCAGCGAGTCTACAGACACTATACAATATGTCATTGAGGTAATTTAATAAATAACTTAGATTCTAATCTTAATGAGATGTGTAGTGAACCGATAGCCGCGAGCTTAGATTTTAATGAGACGTGCGACGAACCGCGACCCAATAACCGGGAGCTAAGATTTTAATTAGATGTGGTAGTTATTGACCTCGACCTCACAGCTCAAGCCATTGTTGCCTCCTCTTGTTAGGAGATTTTAATTAGATGTGTAGCCAAGCGCGACCAATAGCCGGAGCTTAGATGTTAATGAGATGTGCTAGTTATTGACCTCGACCACTCGGGACGTCTTTGACCTGGAATTCGATTACTACGTAACATGTTTCCACCTCGTATGACGTCATAGGTGTTGCCGAACCCTCATTTTGTATTCTACTGTCTGGGAGAAATACAGAAAAGCGCCCACTGTTTTTTTATGTAAACAGTATTCTGGATTTTTGCGGCAAGGGTGCCTTTAAGTGCCTTAAGAGTAGAAATATGTTTGATTTAAAAATCTAATAATTTGATTATATATTTCTTCATTGATTTTTTTGGCAAATATTCTCTTGCATGACTGACGTAAATGGGATTGCCCCCCCCCCTTTGATTTTCCTCATGTGGAAATAAAAAGATTCTGAATTCGAAATTTAGTTACAATTCAAACATTATTTTTGGTATACTGATCGGGGGCAAATATATTTATGTGCCTAAAGTTCAAATAGCCATGCATTTTCCAAACCTCTTCACTGGTGCCAGGTTCAAGTACATAAAAATAGGTTGTAGAAATTTTTTTCATATTAAAAGGAATAACACTTTCTGTAATTTTCAAAGTTAGGGAGTTTCTACTCAAATGTAAAAGATTTAAAGCATCATTTGGCATTTTGCTTTGAAGTTGAAAACTCGAATTGTTAGTGGCTACAATGTAAACAAACTCCAAGCGCAATCAATTTCAGACTGTTAACTATATACATGCATGGTCACGTGACATTGAAGTTCCAGCGAGCGCCGCTATTTTAATGGGATGATTGGGCGATTCCTATCCAATAGTGAATGGCCAATCCCCATCAATATATGTCAGTCGCGCGCCCATCTTGAAGCAATGGCGGCGCTTTTTAGAACGTCAGATCCAAACCAGCTAATGAGTCGTGACCGTTCCATGTACAAGCAACATAGCTAAAAATGGGTGTAATCCAGCGCTGAAAATATCCGGTTTCTGAGCAATAGGTTGTATTTGAGTTTCAATTCTACGCATGCTTTTAGACAACCATTTAGACATTTTAAACATAACTTGGGATGGCTTTTACTCCTATCAAATTTACGTACTTCACAAATGTCAGAAAGTTCAATTTCAGAAATCAATGTATTTTCCTATTTAAAATTATAATTATCTTAGTTATAGTTATCTTCGTGACTAAAGTTATCTTCGTGGCTAAATTAAAAATATTCAGAACAGAATATGAGTCGGTTTGAAATTAACTGAATCCCTCCCTTATCCGTAGTAAACCGACCGGTTGTTAATGCAACTCAAAAAAATGAAGCTGTAAATGAAAAGCTCGCATATAAAATAACATGACGTTTATTCTAAGAATCGTGCTTTCTCACAGATGCTTCCCTTATAGTTGCTGCTGCTGTTAACTGCCAAGGGGGAATCGTAAACCAGTACTAAGTTTGCTAAGGAACCTGTCGTGAATGTATAATGCCACTAATCAGTACAAGGGTTCCGTCCTGCGTTAACTTGAAATCATCTTGTGGATGTTTACTTCCGTCTCTCCGGGTTGAACTTTACACTCCTAAGGAAGTAGGTCAGGATCCAATTAGACAAGTTAACTATAAAGTAGACATCACGAGTGTTTAAATCTCAGAAGTTAAGAGGCGTTTATAGTTTAAAAGCGAACCTTAATTACCAATTAGTAAATAATTCCCTGATGAGAGTCAGTCGTCTTGCAAACCACCATTTTGCAATCAAGGGATAATTAGAAAACATAGTTTTGCAAGTGGACTGACTCCCTCATGGCTTAACGATTTTGTTTTTCGTTTCAGACATTTAAGCATGTATACGAACAGTAAAACGTGTACTTCCTACGTGTGGTATTCAAGATTTCATAGCAATGAGCCACACACGATTCTTCGACTGTTTCCAACCATGAATATATATATTTATAGACATCCATGTGCAGACAGACTGAGATGATTGATGACGTCGTGTTCAGGATCATTTCACTTTATATGGCGGCGGAAAAAAAGGTAAACCAGACAACCTTATGATAAAGACAAATTCACTGAAACTGTAAAATGAAAAGCAAAAAATCAGTAAAAATTGATAAAATAATTTTAATTTGTATAAAAATATGATGTATCAAAATTATATCGAAAACATCAATAAGTAGGTCCTATAGAAATGATAAATATCTATATAAATTATTACTTTTCAATTTTTATAAAATTGTTAATAAGTGTTTCAGTTCTCAGTTTAAACATACTTGATTTTAAAGAACCCTAACAATAAAAACGTGTTTATAAATCGACTACTTAAGTTTTGATCACCGTGTCTTCTTTCTCTTAATACCACAGAAGCATCAACTAATCTACCATTAATGTTGTAAATACACATTGAACATAGCTCTCGTCAACTAACTTTTACATTAATTTTACACACACCTTCCAAGTAAAGGATTGAATGTCCTTTTTGGAACCTAATTCAGCTAAATAAATGTAATTTAGCTCAAGATCAATCACTCAAGATTATTTCACTTATTTCGCAGCGCTCAAGATTTTTTCACTTATTTCGCAGCGCTCAAGATAATTTCACATATATGCCGGCGTTGCCAGTTTTATTGTGGGAGGAAACCGGGCTCTATGCTCGGAAACCCACGACCTTCCGCTGGTAACTGGGGATTTATTTTCAGCATGGCGCTTTATCATTATTGATACGTGGTTTTTAATTTTCTGTTTTTTATTATCATTTGTTCCTAGGTGTGTCAAGTATTGCTGAAGGCTATACGATTTGCAAGCAAAAAAGCCGTCCAATAATTGATATCAACACAGTTATTACCACTGGTTTTAGTAATTATACTTATAAGCTCTGAATCAACGACATTCGGACTGCAATGCTTTTAAGCATGAACATTTTGTCTGTGAACATAATTGTTATTAAAATTTGCTTTACAAGAGTTATGATCACCAACGTGTGTTCTGGGGCATAATGATTGGCCATGGACTTCCAGGCAATCGCATAAGTGGACTAAGCTAGGCCATTTTTTTGTATCTTAAAAAAAAATTGTGGTATATGTTTGAGAAAAAAAACTTCAAGAGTATACGAGGAGAAACAAAGGATCACGCTCGTGGGTTCTGGTGAGAAGAATTGACCAAGAGCTTTCAAGCAAGTTTAATCACATGAGGCAACCAGCCTGATCCACTTTTTGAAAATAGTTGAAAAAAAATAGTTCTTTATCTACAATGTTTATATTTCTATGTGTCATCCATGCATATTCGAACAGGTTATGTTTTTGTAAGTAACTGCGATTTGTATTCCAAAAATAAAGCTTCACTATTGTTTTACCAGTTTTTGTTTAAGTGTCATGAGCTGCCGAAAATCCAAACTTTTCCATAAATTCGACTGTCACGACAGCAAGAGGAACTTAATCATTGGCGTTGGAATAAGGAAAATCCGTACAGTCTGTGTTGTAGGAGGCGAAATATTGTTCAAAAGTAAACAAAATTCAAATAACCGGGACGAAAGTTCATTCTTTCTAAGCATAACAGCATGTAGATGAAGACACTTTTATAAACTACGTTCTTGAGACAGCAACATTGACAGACTTAAAAGTTGTACTACATGAGAAAAATAGGAGATAAGTTCCAAATTTTAGTTTTCACGAAAAAATATCAGCATTTTGTAAATTTAAATCTTGCTTCCATAAATTTTGTATTGTATATTGTTAGGGTTAACCAGGTGTGTATAAGGTCATGTAATTAAAATGATTGTTGAGCGCGGTACTTAACTTCAATCAATCAACTCGATGATCAACACTCCAGGTGCATGTTTTGCTGTTAGTAACGTATAGCTAGTTAAGTACCAACAACACAGGTGTCATTATAGCTGTTCTGTTGCTACTAAAGATAGTAAAGCCTTTTGTTAGATAACAAACATATCGAGCACAGACACAGCTGTTTGTCCATTACTCTTTTTTTGCGAAATGTTATAAAAATGTTTATTGTCATTATTTCCTTTTAGCTCAGAAGAGAACTAGTAATCGTGTGTAATAACCCAATTTTATCGCCCTTTGGGACATAAATGCTTTCAGACAACGCAATTCTATCGTGGCGGGAATTGGTCAATGGGCTCATTACTTTCGACGTGAAAAGTAATTGAGTCACCCTCGCCTTTTATTGTCCAATCAAAGTAGTGCTTATTAAAAGAAATGGGCCCTTCGTTTCTATGACAACTGTCATGCTGATAGTCAACATAACAGATATGTTTGTAGGCTTTTGTTTTCCGAAAATAACAAAAAGCATTACCGAGCTAGTTAACATTATATTGCCTGCCTACATGACATTTAATTTAGTTATCTGTGTGTGAAATTATTTCCAAGAGATCAGGTTATGACTTGGTAAACATTTATTGGGCCATCTTCACTCTTGAAGCCTGGAATTCGCAAGAAAGTTATTGGTAGTTTTTTCAGGTTATGACTTGGTAGACATTTATTGGGCCATCTTCACTCTTTAAGCCTGGAATTCGCAAGAAAGTTAATGGTAGTTTTTTAAACAAAACCACGAGAGGTGATGTGTTTGCATCAGTTGATTGCTTGATACCTTACCGCGATCATTTCAATGTTAATAGCGCATTGGAAGATTTTTTGTGGAGGAAAATACTATACTCTATTAAGCCTTGTGAAAGTATCATGAATACCTAACAGTGAAACAGTTTCTAAATAAAAACACTCACTGCCAGCTTTCAAAAACACTTTTAACAGTGCTGCGATGCATATCCTTACATAATAAGGAAGTCTGGCATCTGTGATCATACATCGTCTTGTCTTGTTACATATATATTCATATATTGTGCGGCCATCTTTGGGAGAAAGTGTTCATACCAGCGCTAGATATGTACGAAACACATCAAATCTGGCCTGTAAGATAACTTATAATTAGAAACTTGTCTCCGTGGTTATTTTAGACAAGACGATTTTCCCTGTGCCTGTGTGTTTTAGTGTCCATAAATATATATGAGAGCAGAAAAGCTTGGACAAACCCTTCAAATCATTTACTGTAATAATCAATGCAACCGTCCGAAGAAAAAGATAGGAGGTCATCTGGATACAGGACCATAATAATCTACTTAGACAAATTGGCAGGGACAAAAGAAGTTATGTTCGTGTTTGTCCCAGTTATTTTGAGTCATTACCTGCAATGAGCATTTGTTCGTAATGATGTATTTTACGACCGTACGTTTCACATCTGCTTTTAGAGAACACCGGTCTATTATATGCAAAGACAACAGTTACTGGTCGTCATTTTGAAGTAAAAAATAATTGAACCATCGTCACCTTTTATTGTCTGATCATAGCGGCGCTGATTTAATAAAATTGGTCTTTCGTCGACATGGGAACTGTCAAACTGTTAGTAAACATAACGACGATTGCTATTGAATGTGATGATGACAAGATATCATTAATATTAAGGAAACGTCAACAGCCACTAAGTTTTTTCACTGAATTTAAGACCTATTTTGGCTTATTGATAAAACAGTTCGATTTATTTTCTTTATGAAGAAAGTTCAAACAAATACTTTTTAATTTGTTACATTCGTCAATATTTTGCTGTTAGTGCAAAGAGTATATATACCAGATGTCTTACGAAGATACAAACAAGAAGCTCTACTGTTGTCTATATGATTATTTACAATGGATCCTAGAACGCCTTGACTCGTCAAACCTCGTTCATCTATGAGTCGTTAAGTGGCATGAACTGCCAAGATTCCGACTTTTTATCATCTCAAATTGAGTGTTTGACGTACGTTGCAAATCTAAAATATTGACATCGAGATAGAAAATATCGGTAAATTCAGTTATACCTTAATTCTGTTTTAACGACATTTTCCTTATTTTTTAATTAATGCACTTATTCGTGGTACGTGCGTTCCATCCACATTACGCCAACGGATTATTATGGGGTTAAGATAAAGGGACATGCTTGTAGAAAAAAGTGTAAATCTCGTATATAATATTTAATACAGTATGAGTATTAACATTCAATGGCAATTTGTGTATGATCCAAAAGATATAAAGGGTATTTTATATAAGTAATAACCAAATTCCATGTCAGACAAGCTCACGCCAAGCAATCAGAAACAGCTGGTTCTTTGACGCCAACGATTTTGTTTACAGCTGTCAGAAACATTGTCCTTATATCTTTTTAGCCTCTCATACTTCCGCGTGTGTCAGTCATTGGATCTACGACAAATGTCTGTTTGAGAAGAGGGTTTTACTTCATTGAAAAATCCAATTATTAATGCAAAAAAGCTGTGACCTACGCGAACCGAAAGCGTGTTCGAAACGTACATGTAGACCAAAATCAAATAAGTACACGGGATGAACGCTAAGAAATTTTAGGCATTTTATTTAGCCTCACACTACTTTTGCGTACATTTTATATACCGAAAGCCCTAAAAGTATCCCGCGTCTACAATTGAAAGAAAAATATTGGCTATATAAGTAATAACCAAATTCCATGTCAGACAAGCTTATGCCAAGCAATCAGAAACAGCTGGTTCTTTGACGCCAACGAGTTTGTTTACAGCTGTCAGAAACATGGTCCTTATCTCTTTTTAGCCTCTCATACTTCCGCGTGTGTCAGTCATTGGATCTGCGAGATTATCACATCTTTTGTATATAATATTGTACTACAGACAAAAAAAAAGAAAAAAAAAATAATCGTAGAAAATCAAATGCTATATAGATAAATATAGATTTGTTTATATAACGGTATTGCTATTTAGCCCGGAAAACGACATGTTCTGTAACAAAAAAGAAAACAGACGTAGTTTAGGTACAAATCTGGATTTCTCCAATGCTTCAGTTATAACTGATCAAGGCTGAACGTCAACAGAGATAGAGGGTTTCAAGAATTGGAGAAATCCAGATCTGTATAACTGATGGAGGCTGAAAGTCAACAAACAGAGTGTTTGGGCCCCTTACATTATCATTGCGACAATTTTGTTGGACCCATATGGCAATCTAGACAGAGTTCGTTTCGTGTACGCTATAAAGATCTTAATATTTGCATTGTCCATTGCATCTTATAGTAATATCTGGGATATATATGTTTGGAAGGATCAAGTCCCATTATCTATTACTCGACATTCTACAAGTGTTACAAATGATCAAACAAATGATGGACTTTTTCTAGAGAACATTGTGAGCTAGTCGTTTAGAGTTAAAATCCTAACAGATAATGATTTAGGCCAATGCAGTTTCTGTTGTACTTTGTTTTATAACGACTTTGCAGGCACAAGAATGCAACCCACAACAATAATGTCCATGTTTTTACGTATTTTTTTCAGATTTGAAATGTTTGACCAATTTTAAAGGTATTCAAATAGATTATTTGAATCCATTCAATTCCTGCATTTGAGAGAATGGCGATGGATGCATTCGGACAGATGTGCCTACTATCTTAAACAGTGTTTACCTGGTCAGATTCATATTTTCTTTGTGTATTCAAATTTTAAGATCCAGAAACCAACAATAACACACAATTGCCATGTCTCAAAATAATGTTTGAAGAGAAAGTGTCATGTACAAATATATTTCTTACATGGTAACACACCATCCTGGCCGTAAATCGGCAAGTACAAGCTGCCAAAAGTCGGACTTTTTTGTAATTTTGGTTGTTAAGAGAAGATCTGCGTTTGAAGCACATTGTACTTTGCAAAAAGTATCGTATTAACGTTGAATTTAAGAAAAATATATCGATAAAGCTATTAACCCGTAGTCACTGAAAATGTCTCCTAATAATGAACCCAATTCAAATAGCCTGGACATACGAGTATATCTTAAAGTTTTTGTAAAATATTGCTCTGAGCAGAGAGCTCTCGATAGAAATGGAAACAAAATAGTAGTCATTACCGTTTTCCCTTAGCTAGCAGTCCATGCCACTAAAAACGGCCGCAGTCATATGGTCTAGCATATCGTATCTAAATTCTATCATCTTGTTCTGTATAATTTATGCGATTGAGAACTTACACACTATATTGAAGTGCATCAATACTCAATTAGCGCTAGATTGAAGTAACTCTTAATTGTGGTCAAGATATTACCCTCAAACATTTTGTGATAGCAAAATATGTAAATTACTACACTGAATCATTACGAAACAAAAACGAAATGATGATTAGATACAAAAAAAATGTTTAGCTCATGTATAGGTCGTCCGATGGCGGACAGTGACATTATCAATTCGCCTCTGTATTCGTTGCAAAATGAATATCTTTTGTTCAGACAGTTATGTCTATTTAAATCATAGCAGCAATAATGAAAAAGTAGTTGAAAACCGCTCAAGCTCAGCTGGAACGAAATCAATGCAATAGACACAGTGACAAAGTTAACAATTGTCAGCTGTCGTTTCAAAAATACTTGTAATTATTTTTCTTGTATGTTGGCATTTGAAGGTAAATAATGGATATCCTTGAAAGTGGAAAGAGCAACAAACCCTCTTTGTGTCAGTGTTTTTTTCGTTGGATTGCTGGGGATATGAACTTTAGACCCGAAAGTGGAAATTTGTCATTTTACCTACTGCAGCCTTGGATAAAATTTTTTCGTAAACGTGTATCAGGCTTTATAGTGTAAAATACAGTATTTTTTGGCCCACTTTGAATCAATGTTTGCTAATTAGTTCCAACAATATTCATAGTCAATACAAATCTGACCGGCTTAAACATTGTTTTTAATGTATTTTATATGAGTAATTTTAAGGTGCTATAAATGTCTGTTTGAGAAGAGGATTTTACTTCATTGAAAAATTGGAATGCAAAAAAAACTGTGACCTATGCGAACTGAAAGAGTGTTCGAAACGAAAATGTAGACCAAAATCAAAGACGTACACGGGATGAACGTTAAGAAATTGTAGGCATTTTTTTTAGCCTCATACTACTTTTGCGTACATTTTATATACCAAAAGCTCTAAAAGTGTCCCGCGTCTATCATTGAAAGAAAAATATTAGATATTTTCACAAATTTATTTCAACGGACAAGTGTGAACACATCGGCTGCTTTTGCAATCAAGTGTATAAGAATCACAAATGACAAAACGTAGACATGTTTGTTTAAGTTAAACTCACAGAAAAAAAATATTTAATAACGACTTCGATAATCGCTACAAACTATCTGATAAACACAAACATTAACTTATTTTCAGAAAGAGATTTTCGTGCCTATTTACTTCAGGGAAGCGATAATTACAGACCTTAAAACGACAAGGCTCATCTGGAGTTGAAGCAATATGATAGATTTAGTGACAAACTTACAAATTGTCAGCTGTCGTATTCAAAACTACAGGTAATTACGATTATTTTCTTTCATTACGACACGTAGTGGGACAAAACCTGTCGGGTAACAATAACGTTATATAAGGTAATCACAATGCTACTTTACATATACCTTAGCTAGAATATTTGAACCTAAAGAGGAAAAAATGTTGAAATCAAGGGGTATTTGTTATGTTTGGTAAATGTTGTCGATTTTCTTGAAGACTGTTTAATTGCTAAGTCGCCGTATACTTTGTCGAAACCATTTCTTTGTAGATGTTTTCATTTCGTTTTTTTTTTTGCTTAAATTGCGTGGGATACGAACCAGAGACGCGGATGAACAGATTGTATCAGAATTACCCTGTAAGGTTTAAGGCGTACATCTTTCATACCAATGGACGCGCCAATAAGCTAAACCAATCCTGTAAGGTTTAAACCACAAAGCCGTTTAGGGATCGTTATAAAGTAGTTCACCAAGCACCTGTATTGTCTGCTCACAGCTGCATTGTGAAAACCCCTCTAATCTTGCGAGAAGATCTGCCAGTGCTAGCTTATATCCTCTGTAACAGCGTAGATTTATCTAACTGGAACAACATTTCTGCGTCATCGCACAACCTATATAACCGTCATGTTATTTTGATCCAATATGATATTAGTCTATTTAATTTAAAGTCATCAACTGTTGATAAATATCGGTTATGCTTTACAAATTTTGAAAAGTTTTTTTTTTCTATATCAACAATATTTAATGCCAAAAGAAAAGTATCTATGAATACACTGCTGTCATCCATGTAATATTAATAAAGAAAAGCAGGATTTATTTGGCGAGGAAACCTTTGAGCTCTCCAGCTACGTTGATTTGAGGAAATCTGATAAACATAAATACGTCTTTAACCGTATTAAAAACTACTCAGACTTATTAAAACTGATCCAAGGCAACAACGAATCTATGATCTATTGATGTATAAACATTTGTCTGTATTAGTCGTCTTACTGTCATACGATTTGTTATAAATCCAATCCGTTTTCCAGAATTGTCTATCTTTAGGTCAAGTTAACCTTTGAAGTAACAGTTAGTACATTTAAGAAACCGGAGACCTGCTATAACCAGTGCGATGTTATTATGGAAACAACGGCAGGTTTTATTGTGAGACGAGAGAGAGGATTCAGCTTGGTTTTCCACGTTAATGTACTTGGATTCCTAAGAATAACAAAGTATTGAGCTCTCTAGCTGAACAATCGGCCATTGTTGTGCTTTTATCACACAGGCATGCACTGACGGGGGATACATTCTTTGTAGTGATCCTTTGTGATAGCAGATTCGACATATAACATGGTCTTTACAAGTGTGTAGAGAAGCCCTACAATTATCACAATTGTAAAACAGATTGACTTATATCAGAAAAGATCAATTTTTATTACAATCTGCATTTTTTGATATACTGCGTATGGAAGTGTGTGTCTGGTTGACCTAGTAGAACACTTCTCGACACAAGCTTTCCATATAAGTGAAATCATTTTGAGTGTGGCGTAAAAGATCAATCAAATAACACACAACTTGCTAGTCCGGGTTTCTGATTCCAAAATTACTATTTTTTTTATACTGACTGTCGTATTTTGGAGTCAGGGTTCACTGCTATCAAAAAGCCGGAGTTGGCTGACCGCTCAGAAGCGGGCAGTAGGTGGTCTGATTTAGACTAAGAAATAGCAATATAACCTACTCAGATCGTGTCTAAACGGTCATAATCGCGTTCATGGATAATTTCGCTACCTACCAGTGCCTGATATGGACGAGCAGGATCGGCCAGTAAACATAATTCTTCCTCTGAATTCACTTTTGCTTTCTCCAAATCTCAAACTCTCCGCCATTGATGACGTCACACTGTTTAGCGTTTTTTTCAGTTTTTAGACGTTATATTCACTTAAAAAAAGGCTAAATTATTTATGAATGTCTTACTGACACCATTTGAGTTAGTTATATTGTTATTAACTGTCTAAATCTGACCGCAAACTGCCCAATCAAAAGCGTGCTGTCTACTCCGACTTTTTGATTGCAATGAGCCCTGACTCCAAAATACGCCCGTCAGTATAAAAAAAATAGTGATTTTGGAGTCAGAAGCCCGGACTAACAACTTGCGATAGCGACGATATAAGTGACAATTTAGACCATAAACGATAAAAATAGTCATGAATTAGTTTGAGTTGTTTGAGAGGCATTTACAAGTCGGTAATAGTAACACAAAGAAAAAGGTTTCTGGATAACAACTTCTTATTCATTGATGTTGGTACGTTTCGGTATAGATACTAATACCGTTTTCAACCAAATGTGATTGAAAACGGTATTAGTATCTATACCGAAACGTACCAACATCAATAAATAAGAAGTTGTTATCCAGAAATCTCTTTCTTTGTGTTATGAATTAGTTTGGTCTTTTCAGGTTAAATTGGTGGACGTGGAAATGTGGATTACACGTCAAAGCCCTATTATTTTCACCTAAAAGTAGACATAAAGAGAAAGTCGGAGTGGATTACACCAGTATGGCTATTTGTTCACGACCGAGAGCATAATCATTCTGACAAGACGCGACAAATTGGTTATAACAGAAAATTTTCTTCACATCGTTATTCTGTGAACAGCAGACAAATGTGGGGTTAGCTCATTACATTTAAAAGCTTGGTAATAAAAATGGCTTTCGGTGAGCAATGCCATAAAAAAACAAATATTCCTAAGTTTGCTTCCTTTTTTTTATTGGCGATTGTGATCTCACACAGTACTACATTCTTTAGATTATGAACATGGCAAAGTTGAATATATGCTAGGGTTGTATTCATAAATATTCCACTACATATAAGTGCATAGGACGCATGGATCTGGTTCTACAATGTAGCTTTACGCCACCAGTAAGTATTAGATAAAGGGTGTGTGCGTGTTTTTACGCCTTCGCAATGACCATACAAATTCCTCTAACAAACTTAGTCCAAAATGAATTTATAACGTGGGGCAAATGAAATACTGTGTGATTGACAAGGAGCTTAGCCTCGGTGGTGTTCGTCCGTACTCGTCCATCAAGTGTAAGCCTCTGGTAACAAATTAACAATTAGCCTACTATTGTTCCTGTACATACCTATAACATCCAGGGTGAAAAAATACAGACAACGCGGATGATTGATGGGTGTTTTACTCCGCACTCAAGATCAATATGGTGGCGTTGTGTGAATTAGTGGGAGGACACCTGGGCCCAGTTTTACGAAGCCTCCTTAGTTAAGGTGGTCTTAGTAGCTAAGGATAAACCTTAGGGAGATTTAAGATTACCTACATGTACGCCACTTTTACGAAACCCTCTTAACTCCATCTCAAGATTTTCACCTAATAGCGATAACTTAAAAGGGAACTGTCCTCAAGTGGAGGAGGGAAACTCCATAGATACCCATGTTTACTAGCAGATCACAAGGTTTTTTTGTAGATTATAAGACTTTAAACAAACTCTTCTTTTAGTTATTTTTTTCAATCAACACTGTTTGAATGATAGGACAGCGACAAACTTTCTTCCGATAAAGACTGTTGTGATTTTAATGTCAAATAGTAAAATGCACTGGCATTGAATTCTGAATGTTGTATTAAATTAGAAGATATTCTTTATACGATTTCAAAAGTCTTCTGGCCGTTTCATCCCAAAATAACAATTGTGCTTATGTTTATAAGCTAAAAAATGGCTTAAGGATACGTTAAGCGTGCCTTTGTGGCACCGCTCTTAAAGTTAAAGTGACCTTAAGCTAAGGAGGTTTCGTAAAATAACATCAACGTCTTGAGTTATTCCTAAGTGGAAAATTAAGGTGTCCTTAGCTTAAAGAGGCTTCGTGAAACTGGGCCCAGGTTTCGAGCACGGTGCAAACCCCCGATCTTCGGAGAGTACCTGGCAACTCTTCCACATACGCCTATAATGTAAAAAAATCCTCTCAGAATGTTTTCAATTCTTTGGTCTGTGTGCCGGTGAAGCAAATGAAGTTGCGAAGAATATCGAGAACGTGGATAACGTTAAAGTAGACTGTATCTTGCCTTAGGGTTACCGTACACAGAATTAATCCAGAAGGTGAAATAATCGTGTTACTGAACTGGATATCTAGAAATAATTCTAAATAATCCTAAACTGTTGTTTTGACTATTTACCTCGACCCTAAAATCAACAAAACTCTCAAATGAATCAAATTATATGTTCACGTATAGAGTCAAGATACTAGTATATGCTAATTGAATAGATCATTTGGAATCAGAAAACAAAAGTAACCTGTCTCGAGTGCCAATACGGTTGGACAGGAATGGGATAATTACCAATTTGTCGACAGTCTGCCCTGGATAATTGGCACACCTTTCAAACGTTCCGTCTAGTACGTCACCTTCAAGAGATTTAGGTTAACCAATTATGGCGTCTTGATAAACAATTACCGTGTCGCTTATAACTACAATTAGCTCTGTAAAAGGGTATGGCCACTAAGGATCGTTGATTATAGCAAACCCATTTGCACCTCCGAATTTATTCTTTGTCTGCAAGCAGAAGGAATACGTTTTCTGTTATAAAATATCTTATTTTTCTATGTATTTCGATTAGACTGAAATAGTGTTTAAAAAAAGGACGGTAAATCTCCTGTCATTCACTTACTCGCAGCATTGGTTCGAATCCTTGGCATTCAAAAGCCGGTTGCGTGGCTGTAACTATAAAGAGGCTGATTCAGTCACTGGTCATTATTAAAGTGGCATGAGCTGCCAAAATGTTGATATTTTGACGTTAAAACAGAATGTTGAAATTATTGGCTATTTTTATTAAGACGTATAATTCAGAGGCTTTTTAGTGCTTCTAGTTTATAAAATGTACGCTAAAGTATTGTTTTGAACTACTTTTGACTTAGAATGAATGAATGGTCGTGCCGGTTATTTAAATTTTGTTTACTTTTCGAACACGTTTTCGGTTCGTAAAGGCCACATACTGTATGGATTTTCCTCATTCCTACGCCAATCATTTAGTTTTTCGATGGTCTGCAAAGTCTCTTACTGCCGTGAGGATCAGAATTTATGAAAAAAGTGGGAATTTTAGCAACTCGTGCCACTTTAACGTTTAAATCTAAAACGCAAACTACCCGGTTTAAAACGGAATGTTAATAAGCACTGTATATTATAATAACTATCTGTTTGAAACTGTATAGTTTGCATTTTAAATCGTATGCTATACATATACGTATTTTGGAATACATTGAAGTTCAGGTTATATTGCACATCCAAAAAATCCAAGCAAATAATGAATCAATGAGTTTCCATGTTCATCTTGGTTCGTTATCTTACTCGAATCGCTAATCAAACTTGACTCGAATAAACTTTGGAAACTATCATTTCTTTGTTAATTTGAATCCTTATTTGCTTCTGAATATTCCTCGTATTGACAGATAATGCAAATACTAAAACTGTTAAAGGGAGATCATCAGAAAAAACACACCCCAAATATGGACGTACTTCGTGTTAACGAATGACAAACCTATAATTATGCAAGTTCTAAAATATCCTAAGCGTACGTATAACTGAGAGCTTATTTGTTTAGTCATACGACCAATTTGATGTTCACATTTAAGATTTATATAGAGTGCTTTGCTACTCAGTAATCTATTGTAAGCTTCGTTTGACAGCGGTAAGCCGATTCCAACCCAAACATGAAAAGCAAAGGCTGAGGAAAATCGTACCCTAACATTAAATTACCAATTTAGTATTCGTGATAGACATGTTAACCGGAATCAAAGTATAATATATATATATATATATGGCTATAAGGAAATAAAAAAAACCTATACATCTCCAATGAAGTTCTCAAACGCATCATACTGTGCATCACGATCACATGTTTCTTTTAAGGAGATTAACGGACACTTTGTACTTTCACGCTAAACTTGTCAACGCCTCCATATAAGTGACATAATCTTGACTGTGGAGATAAACAGCAATCAAGTGTTTTCAGAGATTTCTGTTGCTATACTTAACACGGTGTTCCCAAGACAACCAGGCCTTAGGACGACACGGTAGTTAACTCTTAAAACGATGTTGTTCAACCTAGATCTCTTGAAAACGCTCTTGATACAGATATATCCAAAGGTCACCAGCTAACCAGCGGGGGGAGTCAACTAATTGCTACTTTTCACTTCGCTACCAGAGCTACTTTACCCTCCATGCACTGATCTGCATACAGACTCCTATTGGAATGGCATTATGGGCTTTTGCAGAGACATGTGCTTGAAGGGGATACACTCCGTCCCTAAACTGTAGGTACTCTGTTATTAGACCTGGATAACTGCACCGCATGTTTAATGACTGTATATTACCGTCAACAAAACGATCCATTGTCACGAATCCTGTCAAGATACCTTTTATTAGTTTGTCACAAGAAGAGTTAAAGAAAGGTCACATATACATTAGTGATATATCCGTGATTTTCGGATCGAGTGTACTCTGAATTGAAGGAAATTTTCGATCATACCATTTCTTGTATGGCAAGGACGTTTGTTAGCTTCACACTGAGTTGGAAAGATTGTTGGCGAGAGTTATATTGTTAAGCCAATATTGGCACTTCTCTGAAGACCTAACTGAATGAGATGTCACACAAAGTGATGTTATCGTAAGGTTTTCTTCAACAGAAACTTGTATATAATTGCTGGCCATTGTTTGTACGAGACTTAGATCCAATGTACACTCGTCTTATCTAAAAACTAAATAAATGCTTTGCAGTAAAGTGATAAAAGTACTATTGTTTGCTTTCTAAAATAAATGGATAGCAGACGTATTATCTTTCTTTGGCATGCTGAAGATATACGCGATAAATAATACAAATGCTGTATGTGAATTATGTTTAACTATATAGCCACATATGAGTAATGATTATTTGTGCTGAATTACTCTGTGAGGTACACAGATTTTATACAACATAATATTCGCAGCGCACAAGATTGTTTCACATATTTGGCGCGGTTGTCAGGTTTAGTAAGAGAAAACCCCAGAATTCGACGAGTACCTGCTTACTCTCTCACACAGGCAACCGAACGAAGATCCCATTCAGACAATTTTCTTTTTTTCCAGAATAAAGTAGGATACATTGATGTTAGGCTGAGAGACTTTGGCACTGCCGACTAAGATACTGAGGCCCTCGACTTGCTTAAAATAAATTGCATACGATAGATTCTTGACGGGAAATTGGCAGTCAATATAATGAAATAGGCCTCCTTACTAAAAAAATACATGCGAAGATATTTCAAAGGGTAATTAATGAAACAATCCATATATTAGTAGCCCCATTTTAGCCAGATGGGCCAAGATTACACCTTATGGTACCGGGATTGTAGGAATGCTGCTCAGAAAATCTAGGACTTCTCCGGACTCGTTTTTTATCAAATTAAAAGCAGCTGCTAAACCACAAATTACCAATCGGAATATTCTGAAAAAGTGGTTTACTATCGTTTATCTAAAATACACAGATGATTGTTGACAACACGCAAGCTGTGAAGTTAGATTTTCTTATAGTATGGGCTTGGTACTGACATTAAAGTTGGAAGTCCAGCAATAAGCCACTTTCGAGTTTGGCTAACACCCCGCGAGATCACGCGAGGGATGAGTTTAGGGGGTATAACTTTCACTGACAAGCCGCTCATTTAACATTAGCCTTTATGGCGATCGGCGGTTATCGTGTCGTTTTGTCCTTGGTTCTTTATTTCTAAATCAATTTTTAATCCCATTTTTTTGTGAAACACAGTCAATAAAAATATTTATATCATGTGGATACGCTTCGAAGTTGTCAAAAACCAGCGGTGAAAAACACAGCTATGACATGTTCTTTTTGTGTTACAAATAATATTATTTTTTGCCGGTCAAAAAAAGGAATCTAATGGTTTTGTAATTATCTTGATATGTCTCAGAAAAAGACCTTTGTAAAAAGTATGGATTGCAAGCTGAGAATCACAGACAAAAAAACAACAGGGTTACAGCCGATCTCCATAAGCACTGCTGTTAATCGGACAGCCGATCGATGAAAGTTATACCCCTAAACACAGGTCTCGCGTGAACTCGTGGGACTTCCGCCAAACCCGAAAGGGGCTTATTCACACAAGTGATGTTCCACAATAGAGACACATCACACAACACACCACATGAAAACAAAAGCGCCTCCATCAAAATCTCAAATAAAACAAGCTAAATCCAAAAACATATAACTGGAATAAATGGCCGTCGACATACAATTATTTTTGTCCAAGATGTACCAGAAGACTGAAGCAAAGTTTATACATCTTTAGTTAATTTCTCCAAGGATATAATGACTACAGTGGGATCTTTTTCACCAAAGCACATCGCATACTTCGAATCTCTACTGATTAGTGGAAATCAACACAAAAGCGTGTTAGTGACATCATGCATATTGCTATAACGTTGTCTAATTTCCTCTCTTGAGATCTATTTTACTGGAATGATACAATCATAGTCAGCCATGCAACTTCATTTTTGATCCATATTTTGTTTAAGACAGTAACCCATTCTGTTGAAAATGGTATCTAATGGAAACAAAAGCAATCTTGGAAAGAAAGAGTCAAGAAGACATGTACTCTTGCATTATTGTATACAGGTGTGTTTCTCGTTTCTATCTGTGATATAAACGGCAAGATCTCTTGTATACAAGAATACTAGTGTAAATTTATATCTTTGAATATATTTTTTACGTAAGTGGGCATTTCTCTGGCAAAAAGTGTCACAGCTCCAATAATACACATCGAGAACGTTATGAACATTAACGTTATGAACATTATATTTCTGCTGAATTTTAAAATCTGTAAATGTGTTGATTTGCAATGACTATATTCAGTGGGAATTCTATCTGCCCTCTCAAAATACTTAACGTAATACAGTGTAAATGTATTGTCAGTTTTTGATCAAGGAGTAAAGCAGTTTGGCACGTGCAAGTTAACGTTTTATTTCTGTCTTTCCGTATGTTTGTCTGAATGCAATGATGATTCCTCTTTTGTTGAAGTTTTTTCACACTGTTCGAGAAATATTGTTTGTGAGATATACGTTATTATGGCAATGTAGATACGTTTTTAAAAATTCATACCGATGTAGCTCATAAATATATTATCGTATAATTTTCCTGAACTGGAAATTCTTGAGTGCTGTACGAGATTTCGATTCAACTTGCTCTCAATCTTTGTAAAAACTTAAATAATGCTTGGAAAAAAGATAAAGAAGACTGATAAAGCAAAAATTCTAATGACACATCATTGAATACTACGAGAAGATTCTTTAGGATCTTAAGAAAAAAAGTTATGTCGAACATTGCAGAGTTGGATGCGATCGCTACGGAGAATGAGCAGTAATTCTGAAGAAGATCTATCAAAAGCTTGTTACTGACATAACCGCAAGACTGGGGAAGGTTAATGATGCAAAGGGGTGTTGGTTGAAATATTAGAGACACTCACCAAAGGAAGTGTAGAATTTTGAAAAATATTATTTCCAGATATCAATATGTTCAAAACTTAGTTAGAAGCCAGACAAACAAATAATCAGACAGATAAACAAAGCCTTACGTCCGTCTGTGCTTTTTGACGTCTAATGATAGCCTTATCAACAAAATCCGAAAAAGGCCACAGAAAATTATATTGGGTTGGAATAATATAGGCATGTTAATCCAATTGTTTATTGGTGGAATGCAAAGTAATACATTATCATAGTATTCTTAGTACACGGATCATTCCAAAAGAGGAATATCTATATCGGCTTAGCTCAAATCCTGGTAAAGTTAGACAGAAATGGTAACTGTTTGAACAATTTGTCGATAATCTGACGTAATATTGATTTATGCTTACTTATTTTGTCGCTTTTACATTTTTACTTCGTTGTTTGAAAGCAAAGCATATACAAAACGGTTATGTTACTATTTTGTTTGAATGTAATTTGTGAATATCAAGAATAATAATAAAAACATTATGGAACATACTACTGTGAAAGTAGTATTGTGTTGGGGAAAAAATCAATGTAATTCTCAAAGTAGTCATATTCCATGGAGACATATTTTAGACATGTCTAAGTCAGAACTTGCAATCATTTGAGCATGAAAGAGGTTTACGTTACATTATCCTATACCCTCTTGATAATTCTAACTGACGTAATTTTAATTACCAATTTCGCAAGGGATATATGTGACGACTATGGAATTAAATGCAGTGTGTCTTTTTTTAAAAAACACCTCATATATTCCAAATCTCTACCCTACTGAATAAACGTGTTGGTAAGAGAAACCGTACATTGTCACAAGGTTGTCAGATTGTTGTCTTGAGAGGTAGCGTAGACGGAATAATATTATCTTAGACTACTTTGTAACGGAAACCTCTTGGCAGTAGCCAGACACTGATCCGATCTGTTGGAAATGTTATGTAAAACAGAAAAAAACACATTTGAAACAGAGAGCCTAGTAAACGCGACCTTAAAGGAAATGAAGTACGTCCGTCATTTTAGTCGCTTGATCACATACCGAAAGAAGCAAAGACACCATTATATTAAAATGCATATGTACATTTAAATTTTTGATTATAGGGTTTGCATCAATGCACAAAAGGGTTTTACATCCACATGTTTGCGTTATTCATAACTGTTGTGAATTCGTAATTTACAGTACTAACAATCTATTAAAGAATGTCTCGATTTATATAATGGCCAAAACCGGAGGCAGGTGTCTGCAATACGTCCAGTCGCACAACATTCAAAACAGTCTATAGCGATATAAATTAGAAAAAATTAAATGCATTTCTGTGGAATTGTTTATAATTAAACAACCCTATGAATGAAATTTTTAAGTTGTGTAAGATAATAGGTGATTAGAGTAAAAATGTGCAAAAAAGTATTTGTTTTCGTCAGTTTGCGTGCTCCGCCCTGATGTTACTTTTGTTGAAGAAAAATCACACTAAAGATCATTATGTAAAAGATAACGAGAACTGTAATGGTTGGGGTTGTAGTAATCACGCAATAAGTTCCAATCAGAGCTTTAATGGGAATGTGTAAAAAATGCATATATGATTTGTAAAAAAAGCTTACCACCAAACAGCATTATAGTGATTACAGTTTAATTATCCATTGAGATTTTCTAAATGACTCTATTGTACAATTTGGAACTATCTCTAAATATTCATTGTCATAAACCCCACCCATGCACAAAATCCCGTATCGTTATATATGCGGTATGTGCAATGCATTTTTGTATTCTAAATTTTACATCTAGTAATACTCAATACTGTTTATCAAGGCTACATACTTCCAAATAAATCAATCAATCATTGAGAGATGATAGGAAATGAAAATAGATTAATCATATTTTTTTTAAGATCATCTGATGTTAACGGAAAGGCAGCTGTTTTCCATCTAGAAATATTACGTGACCTGAATATAAGAAGTTCAAATTCCCCTACAAACATGAAATACATTGTGCCATTGAAATAAAGCATCAACTAAAAGGCCATTAAGAACACGACTAAAGTAAAGAAAAAAGCAAACGTTGTATTGGTTGAAGAGGGACTCAACAACAAACAAAGTCGAGTGATGAACTCAACTTTTAACAACCCTAACTTAACCTTTGTGTTTGACTCTATATAAATTAGACCCCGTGAATGTACACGCACGTAGAATTCGTTGTTAGCATTTGTCACTGAAAGAAAAAACATAACAGATGTCTAAGTGTCGAAGACAAACATATCACAAAATAGTGCACATTTCTGTCCCATATCATTTATTCAACAGCTCACAATTCACATTATCTGTGCTCCAGTACGTCAACGACAAAAAATACACTCACTTAGTTTTTTTTCCACCATAAAGGGTTTTACATGACCCCCTATCCCAACATAAAAAGTAATTCTGTGGCCGTCTACTTGTAATTACGTTCTCATAGATATGATGATTTATTTTTGCTCCCAACAATGGCAAGGGTCATCTTCAAGAATTATAGATATATTTACATCATCGTTATTGTGAATAAAGATGAAGCTAGCTCTAAATGTTATTGTCAACGACAGTACGTTAAATGGCTAGTGTGCCCAGAACTAATACAATAAACTTCTTTTTAATAAAGTGGCATGATGTAGAATTTTTGCGTGAAAACAAAATTGTGTATTTATCGGCCATTATTCTCAAGAAGTTATATTATTAAGCTTTTTAGTGCTAGTTTCAAGAATGTAGGTGGGGCCTCCGCGGCTCAGTATGTAGAGCGTTGGACGCTCAATCCGAACAGCATTCCACCAATGGTTGCGGGTTCAAATCTCATTCAGTCCAAAAAAAGTTTGAAAAATGTTCTGACTGAGTTTTCATTCGAACGATGTTGAATGATTGCCGGTTATCACCGGGAGGTCGTGGGCATAGAGCCCACTTTCCTCCCACAATAAAACTGGTAACGCCGACAAATAAATGAAAAAATATTGAGCGGGGCTTAAACCACCAAAGAATCAATCAATCAAGAATGTACGTTATTGTAATATTTTGAACCAAGATAGGTCTATAGTAAATGAAACGTTCGGATAGGTTATTTAAATTTTCTTTGCTTTTGGAAAATTGTATAGGCTCGTACAAGGCTTAACCTGTATGTATTTGTGTCATTCCAACGTCAATCATTTAGTTATCCAATAAATTTAAACCGTTTTATTGTCGTAACAATTAAAATTTATGGAAACAATTATGAAATTAAAACACTTTATAAGAACGTGTACTCTAACGAATACATGGTGTTTCTTCATTATTTAATGGTTTAAACGAAATTACCATAGTTTGATAAAAGCACTAGATATTAATGTAAAAGACATGTAGAATGTCACGCTTCGCCATCTCTCCGGGAAATCTCAAGAACTAAATAAACAAATGAGCAGACGGTTGCCATGTCCGTTGTGTAGATAAGGTCATAGACATAAAATTATATCAGGATTGTTGATACGTTAATGTCCGACACCACGTAAATGGTCGACCTAAACCTACAACAACCCCTAAAAAGGTTCCAAAATTTCCCATGTGGGATAATGATAACGTTATATTTTGTGGCTAATTATCTCAATCTCGTTAATGCTTTTACATTCCATTTTAAAATAGATCAACACGTGAGACATCCTTGACAGACAACTATACACTACAATCAAAATCAAAACACTACTTATTATGTAGATTAATCAAATAAATTAAACGTCATTCCTTTAGGTCATTGAGTAAAACTAGTAGAGAACGACGAGATTTTTTTATTACTATTTAACAAAATTGTATAATCTCTGCATCGTTTTTGTCTTGTTTTATTAAAACATATCATCCGTCAAGAGAGACATCCATACAACATTTTAAGATACCTATGAGGCTTAAACCGTCAACAAAAATGACAGATTCGATGTATAAATACATCATTTGGCATTGACAGACAGGTACTATTATTTGCCTTCTGAGAAACAAATATCTTCTCGTAGCTATTCTTCCAAGGCGACGTCGATGTGTGGAAAGACTGTAGTTAACGACCACCACAAAAAAACACTTGTACAAAGTACCATTATAAATATTCTTCAACATATTGATTTTGAGATAAAAAAAATCGTAAAACATGGTAATATTGGAATCTACTGAGATCGCCATTTAATGTCATTTTTAGAATATGTATCTAGTGCGAATGACAAAGAGCTTCACGTATAGAGAACAACGTGGTTCGACCAAAGCAGTGAAAGTTGTCTGTGTCCATATAACCCACATTCCAAAGAAATATCTTATTAGTTACACAGTTAGTTTGTGGCCTTATATGGAAATATATAAGGTTAGCAAAATCCAAATTGGGTCCAAAATGTGCTATACTCACGCTATATATCTCCGTATTGGGTCACTAACAGACTATGTAACTCTGACCCAAAGGCTTGTCATTGCTTATAAAATGACCCGGCTGAAGTTGGTAACTAGGAATAAGGAACAGGGAATAACGAACTGGGAATAGGGGACCAACTTCAGCCGGGCTATAAAAAGAACAAGTGTTTGAAAGACATACTGGTCAGGGCTAAACTCCCCAGTCTGTCTTCCACATGTACCTCTGGAAATGGGGGGAGGGGACCAAAATTCACTGTCCTTTCCCTATGGAGTTCAATCTCAGTCTACTGATGTTCTTGCCACAGCTTGTGATACGTAAGCATTGTCATTGTTTGTATTACAAAGTGTTCCAGAAAATTCTTCTGACTAAGGCCAAGCTCCTGTCAGTCGTCAACCTATATCATAGCTTTGGTTTATTACAACAATTTATGATGGGATATAAAGCTCTATATGATATACCTCTTTTAAACACAATTAGAAACTTGTCTCCATGGTTTTCTTAGACAAGAAGATTTTTCCTGTACCCGTGTGTTTTAGTGTTCATAAATATGAATAATAAGCTATGATTTCATAGTCGTGCAGACTGGTAAACACGGTGTCTAGCTTGAATGACAGGCTCGAACAAACCATGTCCAACATGAACAGACCAATCACCGCACGAAACAAGATCATTACCCTTTACCAATGTGTAAAAAAACATGTACTACATGTAGCACACGTGCGAAAAGTGTCGCGTTTAAGACGGTCGCTTAACACTGCTTTATTAACAAAAACTTCACAAAGAAACTAGGCCTAAAAATGTTGGAAATTTCAATAGAATTTTTTGTTCTTTTAAATAAAAATTCTATCTTAATAATAAAAAAACATTATTGCTATTTGGAATCTGACCTTAATTGAGTGTTGAATTATCCTCATTTCAGGCATTCTTCTGTCTTTTTGAGTCCCTCTTGTCTAATTTTCCGTCTGTTTTTCTTAATTAAACTAAGTAAAATATCACTGTGTCGTTTGATCGCTCACACGACTCAAAACATCGGGGCGCCTGTGCACATGCACAGGTTCGGAGTTTGTTTACATTGCGGGTACTTGATAAATCTAATTTTCAATTTCAAATTAAAAAAACTTAATGATGCCAACACTTTCAATTTTTGGTAAAAATAGAAAGTTCCTAATTTATTCTGTCTGCGAAAAATACAGAAAACAGCTCACTGTGTTTTTTTGTTTTGTAAACAGTATCCTGGATTCTGGAACAGGTTAAGGTTAAGGCAGGCACCGACGAGTACCTGGAATGAACTTCCAACCGTCCACATGTACATAACAGATGTTTTTTTCTGGTTTTTAGGATGCTAAGTTAAAGAGGCATGAGCTGCCAAATTCAAACTTTTTTCATAATTTCTGATCGTCACGACAGTAAGAGGCTTTGAAAACCACCGAAAAACTAAATGTTTGGCGTTGGAATGAGGAAAATCTATACAGTATGTGACCTGTACGAACCGAAAACGTGTTCGAAAAGTAAACAAAATTTAAATAACCGGGACGACCATTCATTCATTCTAAGCGAAAGTTAGCTCAAAACAATACTTTATCGTACATTTTCGAGACTAGAAGCACTAAAAAGCTTCGGAATTATACGTCTTGAGAAGAATAGCCAATAATTTCAACATTCTGTTGTAACGTCAAAATATCAACATTTTGGCAGCTCATGCCCCTTTAAGGCTTGTGTCGATTTGGTAGAATTTTTCATACACAGTAACGGAGCCCTACTGGATTGACACACAGATGTCCAGTAATATGGAGTGCTTTGGTACTTGATAATTTATATAAAGCTGGGTTAGACAGCCATAATCCGATCCAAAGTTATACATGAACAGCGAAATCGCAATTTACTGTTGAATTGGAAATAATTGACTGTTGGGACATATAAAATGACGAGTAGCCAATTAGCCACCAGTGACAAATGACAAATGACTGGGTGGAGTCGCTGTATGTCAAAGAGTTGCCAGGTACTAGCTAAATACATATTGTTACCTTCTGGCAAAGCAACCCATGCAGTTTCTTCTCCTAGAAACCAGGCAATGCCGCCACAGAGGTGAATTAATCCTAAGTGCGACGTAGAACGTCAATCAACTAATGAAAGCACGGCTTACCACAAAATTATGACTTGTTATAAACTACAAAACTATTTTCTGTTCATAGCCGATTAAAACGATTACTGGTATGGCAACTCTCTGCAACTTAAGTTTCTTTCAATCCACCGCTTTAGCTTTAGAAAGCGTTCTCTGGGGGGTATTTCATAACCACATATAGCCGACTACGGTCAGATAGTCGACTAAGCAGTAATGTTAAAGCAGTGCCATTCTAGTCGGCTATGTTAGTTTAGCCGTCTAAACCTGTTTATGAAATACCCCCCTGTACAGAAGGTCCCGTTACTCACGGGGTTTAGATGTACACAAGAAGATATAGAATAGATAAGTCCGTGTTTCAGACCTTTATTACATATCGACAGGCGTATTTTACTGGAGAATATTTTTCTAAAGGTCACATGTAGTTTCGTAAAAGCAGCAAAGGATAATATCAATCTGGAATCCCATCCGGTTAGAAGCCCAGAGATTAAATGAGTCTATCTTGTCTAAAAATGAATATAATCTCGTCTGACGTTAAATCACTTATTAATTCCAATTCATTGCGACATTGCAATCCATTTGGTATTTCGTCACGGTTCAGTAGTTGCAATTTTAACCAATCAGAGCTTTCATAGTCCAAATCATTGAATGAGTATCCTGAGAGCCAGAGTTATTCATGAATTGTTAATTACTTGTATATTTCTTTACCAAATTCTTTTTATACTTGAAATAAGATCGAATTTCCTGTCGCGGTTGGACAATGTTTAGTATCAAGATCTATTTGGTGTTTGATTAAATAAAATACGCAAAAGAGGTTGCTAGTTAAGTATCTTAGTTACCTTGATAAAAACAAATATCATTGTAGTTTACTGTTATGTAATTTAATATTTTAGATTGACCACACTAGTCTGTGATAAACTGGTATATCTGCTTTGCTTTTTAAATCAGCGTTTTTTATGTTTTATGTTTTGTCAATTTAAAAAATTAATTACGTTTACTGTTTGAATTTCACTTATCTTCCCTGTCATATGATCCATCTCACGCTGCTAAATCCGCTGTCTGACGTCAATGTGTTAGGGTTATTATAGAGGCCAGACTTGATTAATGTCGCATTTTGACCCTCAAGATGCTTCAGTTCCAAAATTGCATTTGATAAACACTACATTCTGTATAATTCCGTCGAGTTAGATTAACAAAGATTTGATAAGGCTAGTTTTTGGTTTTATAAAAGACCGTTCATTGTTAATCTCCCTAGCAATCTTTTGGCACCGATGTATTTCCATTATAGACGAGACTTTCACAACATAGGATGATAAACTTGATATATTTCTGACAGATAGACCATCATCATCGTCAGAACGCATTTGATCAATTTTCTGGGAATTTCTTGCCACCCTTCGAGGTGGCAAGACCACCTCTCGTTTCTCATCAAAAATATCAAGATTTTCTTTATAACTTTTAAAAAATAAAATTGCTAACCCGTACATTAATGATTTCCTTTTCTCCTCGCACCAATCTGAAGTCTGTATGTCTACACCAGCCATAGATCTGCCCGGTTAAATTTCAAACTGTACCAATAATAATAGAAACACTATCAACACTCATAATTATCACTATCTACGTTATACAATCGCGTCTGAACTCGATAAACGAAACAACAAAGTCTGCCCAGACTTGTCGGGGTGTCAGGCAATTAGAACGATAAACATGTTGATTACAGTTACTGTAATATCATTCTTTGTATTTATTTAGTTTTACTCGCTAACCGATGCATACTAGATCATAGCTTTACACAATCTTTCTATTGACGCATGTGGATTATATATTTATAGATTTAATAATAGAAACACTATCAAGCCTCATCATTACCACTCACTGTCCTATAGCTACGGCCGTTCTCCTGACGTCATGGGAAATCCCCATTTTTTATAGCGGTGGTGCAATAAGACCTGCCTGGGTTTTACGCGGGGAATCCCCGTTTAAAGACGAATCGCCGCGTTAATCAATACCCAAAGGGAGGTCACTCTTCCAATACCTCAAAGTATTCTAGCCCTCGGGCTATCTCTCTTTGACCGTTTTTACACCACTACACTATTTTGCGGATTTATACAGACTGTTATTTTTACAAAACCTATCCATACTGTCTTAAGATGATGACCGAAAGTAACCTTAAGTGATGGCCGAAAGTGACCGTCGAAATTGTCCTAAAGTGACCGGCGAAACTGCCCTAAAGTGACCGGCAAAACTGCCCTAAAGAGACCATTGAATTGTTTCCTCATGCCTCTGTTTCTCAACTGTCAAAGTACTATCTACTAATTTTCAAATTTTGTTCTAACGGAAAAATCTTTTTGGCAGCTCATGCTACTTTAAATAGATATAGTTGGAACCCGTAAATTCATGTAAAACGGCACATATAAACATTAAAAAAGGCTATAATATAGTGCCAGTTGAGACTATCGGTTTTAGATTAGTAACAAAATACAAGAAATGATAAAAAACGGCAAAAAAATGTTAGTAGATAGTAATTTGACAGTTGAAGCGCAGATGTATGAGGAAACAATTTAGTGGTCACTGCTGTCCAGTTTTGCCGGTCACTTTAGGGCAGTTTCGACGGTCACTTTAGGGCAGTTTCGACGGTCACTTTCGGTCATCACTTTAGGTCACTTTCGACCATCACCTTAGGACAGTATGGATAGGTTTTGTAAAAATAACAGTTTGTATAAAACTGCAAAATAGTGTAGTGGTATAGAAACGGTCAAAGGGAGATCATCCGAGGCTAGAATACTTCGAGGTATTGAAAGAGTTACCTCCCTTTGATTAACGCGGCGATTCGTCTTTAAACGGGGATTCCCCGCGTACAACCCAGGCAGGTCTTATTGCACCACCGCTATGACACGGGGATTTCCCATGACGTTAGGAGAACAGCCGTAGCTATAGGACAGTGAGTGATAATGATGAGGGTTGATAGTGTTTCTATTATTAAATTTATATACTCCACATGCATCAATAGAGAGATTGTGCAAAGCTATAATCTAGTATGCATTATGCCAGTAGCACTAAATAAATACAAAGATTGATATTACAGTAACTGTAACAAGCATGTTTATCGTTCTAATTGCCTGACACCCCGACAAGTCTGGGCAGGCTTTGTTGTTTCTTTTATCGAGTTTAGACACGATTGTACAACGTAGATAGTGATAATTATGAGTGTTGATAGTGTTTCTATTATACATCTATAAACATATACTCTACATGCGTCAATAGAGAGATTGTGTAAAGCTATAATCTAGTATACATCAGTTAGCTAGTAACACTAATTAAATACAAAGAATGATATTGATACAGTAACTATAACCATCATGTGTATCGTTCTAATTGCCTGGCACCCCAACAAGTCTGGGAGGGAGATTACAGTTATTACAACCGGCATAATGCTGTAGAATGTAGAAAATTAAACATCGCGATTAAGCTTTATATGCTATGAACAGACTTTTTGAAATGATCTCACTAACCAATAGGGAAAATTGTGTAGGTAAAATATAAATGAGCCAAACAGAAAAAAACATATACAAACATAGTCACACAGGGGAAAAATTATTCCAGATTTAGAAAGTAAGGAAATGAAACATCTGAGATGACAACTGTCCGTGTCTATTCGCTGTTAGGATAGAAAATGACCCGTGGAATGTTCTTAAAGCATGTAACCTTACTACCACTAACAGACGCCCGGCGGGCGTTAAGCGGGCGCCGGGCGTTCATTCAAGACGTCATACAAGACGAAAGGCACTATGTAAATGACCAAAGACATGGCTAACTCGACATTCTATTTATAGTTCAACATCTTTATTGAGTTAGGTTATGTAAAGTCAAAACTATATTAACAAATTTAAAACATATATATATATAAATTGTATGTAAAGGTAAGATTTAGTCACTGTCCTCGTTTTTTTTGAGTATCAGGATATGTGGTTGGTAAAAGATCGTTAAATAAGGCTTTCCTCCTTTTTCTATCATTATACAGGGCCTATCTCGGTGATAAATCAAAAGTGTCTTGAAGTGAATGTTTCGTGGCCATATTTTTTTTATGGATTGGATCTTTTTTCATAGACTCTAAAAGCAAACTCTCTTCGTTGTATAAAGACATCAGAGTATTTCTTATTTTTGGCCTCAAAGTTTCGTAGTTACCATTTTCTTTATCGATATAGAGTCAGTTAAATCAGGGACGTGCTGATCGATCGCCTTTGTTACAAGATTATCCCACATCGTTGAGGATGCCTTTCCGTTTTCCTGCGACTCTTCCTCAGCCGAGGAAAAGCTTTCACCTTCCTGTGATTCTTCCTCCGTTGGCGACAGAGTGTTTTCATCTAGGGTCTCTTGACTTGCACAACTATCCGCAGAATCCCCGTTTAAAGACGAATCGCCGCGTTAATCAAAGGGAGGTAACTCTTTCAATACCTCAATGTATTCTAGCCTCGGATGATCTCCCTTTGATCGTTTCTATACCACTACACTATTTTGCAGATTTATACAAACTGTTATTTTTACAAAACCTATCCATATTGTCATAAGGTGATGGTCGAAAGTGACCTAAAGTGATGACCGAAAGTGACCGTAGAAACTGCCCTAAAGTGACCGGCGAAACTGCCCTAAAGTGACCGGCAAAACTGGACAGCAGTGACCACTAAATTGTTTCCTCATACCTCTGCGCTTCAACTGTCAAATTACTATCTACTAAAATTATCGAAGGACATTATAAGAAGAACAAAATAGTTTATTAAGTGATACTAGTCTCGAGTACGTAGCTTAACGTCATGGTTGGAATCGATTAAAGCATAACACCAATGAACCTTTGTCAGGGTTATTTATTTTGTTTATCTTTCGAACTTTATGTCCGTTCGCACAGGCCATATAATGTAAACATTCTCCATATTCAAACGTCAATCATTTCGTATTTCGATGAATTGCCAACCCTCGTGTTGTCTTTATAATTATAATTATTGACAATGTAGTTATCCTAGTAGCTCATGCTACTCTAATCCAACAAGCACAACTATTTTTCAGATGGCCTGTCACTAACGATAACATTTTTTATTGATGTGGAGATATCTTTCAAAGCATATTTGACCGATACCACTTTTGATCCTCAAGGTGCTAACGGTCGGAAATTACATAGGATAAAATCGAACTTGGCAGAGCTCCCTCCATTTATATTCACACAAAACAGATATAGTTAGTTTCTAGTGGCAAGCCAACTATTGTTAATCTCGTCAGCCATCTGTTCCATCATATACAAGTGTTAAAACACAACAAGCTAGAGAAGAGTATTATTAAGTATTGTTCTTGTTATGTTTATTGTGTGTCTTTTTATCGGTTTATCTGATTTAATCGCTCAAATTGTTATTGAACAAGTGAGATCTCCTTCAAGTTGTTTGCGAAAGTATAATGCAAAAGATAATATTCCAAATAATGAGAATTCGATCGGAGTTTTTTCGCCATTTATTCCAATAGTGCTTTTCGCACATTTTTTGACGGAAATTGGATTTCTGGCATTGGCCCAAAATATTTACTATGTTACAATTGAAAAGCAATGTTTTATGAAACGAAATCTGTGTCTGGTTAAATAACTTGTAAACGTAATATTTGTCCACACAATACGCATGCTGAATAGATACAAACTCGAAGACATTTCCTATTTTAAAAATCGTCAAATTAAAAAATCCAGAAAAGTATTTTGAAAATAGAAACTCCGTATTTATTTATTTATTTATTTATATATTGTGCTTTTCATATTGTTTATAACGCCATATAGCGGAAACTTAACGGAAAACATTACCTCTTTTTAACGAGTGAAATTATAACAGTAAAAAGAAAACAAGCATTTTTTCACGGTTATTTTTAGTATTACTTCTCTAACAAGCATACGTGACAGAATAAACTTAACGACCCGTGTCTTCTATAATTTTTTTAAAACCTTTTCACTGTAATCTTGAAATGTTTTGTCGGCTTCACCCTGTATGATACATGTGTCTCGCGGGAATCTTATTGTTTGAAAATGTATTCTTTAAAGGCCCACTTGCCTGTTGAACATTTGTTAAGAAAACCAATTTACATGAGCTTACTACGACTAAAAGCACCAGAATTAAACATAGGACACATAAAACATGTCCAGTTAGCTTTAGAATGTAGAAATGTGGGTGAAAAACAAACGACGAATCGAAGCCTTATTACAACAACAACGATCAGTGTCGGTAAACTCAGTGCAGATTACCCTCGTTTCATGCCTTTTTTATCTGTGGTTTACACTAAAAAAAATATCGGCATGCTTTTCGAGTCACTCCTACCCGATCGTCAGTCTGTATTTCTCAGATAAAGTACGTAAAATTATACCGTGCCTTTAGATCACACACACGACTCAAACATTAGGGCGCTTGTGCGCATGTTCAAGTTCCGGGTTTTTTTACATTGCGGGTACTTGAATTGAATTGAACGTATTTTATTGCAGAAATAGCAATGGGATTGGGAACAATTTTTAAAACTTTTTAAGTCCCTCTCCTTAAAAAAATTTACATGTTGAGTAATACGGTGGAACATAAAGATACAAATGGTTTAAACATTGTACATTTTTCGGAAGTTGGGTGGCAGGAGAGAGGGTGTATAGCACATACACTGGTCAATAATTGGCTCAAAACCTATGACCTATGACCTAAGTTTTTTTTCTATATTTGTCGTTATTCAATTGACTGCAGTCGTGTCTTAGTTGTGTGAGAACAATGTTATTGCAACGTTTACCCACATTAAAGAATTTTTGTGGAGGAGAGTTAGTGAAAAATAGTTTAATTGATGACATTTCGTTTCTAACAATGATATCGATGTTATTCCATATCTTTAAGGTTGATGGAAGGAACGATTTTTCCAGTGCTTGGGTCCTTGAAAATGGAAGTGCAAAGTTTTGATTATTTCTCAGGCTGTATTGAGACAGTATAATTTTACATACTTGATAAATCTGATTTTCAATTTCAAATTAAAATACTAAACGATTCCAAAATTTCGTATTTTTAGTAAAAAATAAAGAGTTCCTAACTTAGTCTGTCTGGGAAAAATACAGAAAAGCGCCCACTTTTTTATGTAAACAGTATTCTGGATTTTTGCAGCAAGTGTGCCTTTAATTGCCTTAAGGGTAGAAATATGTTGGATTTCAATATCTAATAATTTGATTATATGTTTCTCCATTGGGTTTTTTTTTGGCAAAGATTCACTTGCATGACTGACGTAAATGGGATTTTTCCCCTTTGATTTTCCTAATATGGAAATAAAAAGATTCTGAATTCGAAATTTAGTTACAATTCAAACATTATTTTTGGTATACTGATCGGAAGAAAATAGATTTATGTACCTAAAGTTCAAATATCTATGCATTTTTCAAACCTCTTCACTGGTGCCAGATACAAGTACATGAAAATAAATTGCTTTGGAAAGTTATTCAACTCAGCTGTGTTTTTGAAAGTCTGATAGTTTCTGCAACGTTTTGAGCTAAACCGCATCACTGCTAGCCGGACTCGCTGCGAAATTTATTCGTTTTAAAAAGAATAACACTTTCTGTAATTTTCAAAGTTAGGGAGTTTCTATTTACTCAAATGTAAAGGTATTAAAGCATCATTTGGCATTTTCCTTTGAAGTTGAAAACTCGAATTGTTAGTACCTGCAATGTAAACAAACTCCAAACGCAATCAATTTCAGACTGTGAACTATATACATGCATGTTCACGTGACATTGAAGTTCCAGCGAGCGCCGCTATTTTAATGCGATGATTGGGCGATTCCTATTCAATATGGTGAATGGCGAATCTCCATCAATATATGTCAGTCGCGCGCCCATCTTGAAGCAATGGCGGCGCTTTTTAGAACGTCAGATTCAAACCAGCTAATGAGTCATGGCCGCTCCACGTACAAAAAAAACCCAAAAAACGCCCAGCTTCGTCATGTAAAACATACCAAGCAAGCTTTTATAAACAATAGGCTGTCACTTTTAAAATATTTAGAACAGAATATGAGTCGGTTTAAATTAACTGAATCCCTCCCTTATTCGTAGTAAACAGACAAATTGTTAATGAAACTCCAAAAATGAAGCTGTAAATGAAAAGCTCGCATATAAAATAACATGACGTTTATTCCAAGAATCGTGCTTTCTCACAGATGCTTCCCTTATAGTTGCTGCTGCTGTTAACTGCCAAGGGGGAATCGGGAACCAGTACTAAGGGTGCTAAGGAACCTGTCGTGAATGTATAATGCCACTAATCAGTACAAGGGTTCCGTCCTGCGTTAACTTGAAATCATCTTGTGGATGTTTACTTCCGTCTCTCCGGGTTGAACTTTACACTCCTAAGGAAGTAGGTCAGGATCCAATTAGACAAGTTAACTATAAAGTAGACATCGCGAGTGTTTAAATCTCAAGTGTTAAGAGGCGTTTATAGTTTAAAAGCCAACCTTAATTATCAATTAGTAAATAATTCCCTGATGAGAGTCAGTCGTCTTGCAAACCACAATTTTGCAATTAAGGGATAATTACAAAACATAGTTTTGCAAGTGGACTGACTCTCTCATGGCTTAACGATTTTGTTTTTCGTTTCAGACATTTAAGCATGTATACGAACAGTAAAACGTGTACTTCCTACGTGTGGTATTCAAGATTTCATAGCAATGAGCCACACACGATTCTTCGACTGTTTCCAACCATGAATATATATATTTATAGACATCCATGTGCAGACAGACTGAGATGATTGACGACGTCGTGTTCAGGATCATTTCACTTTATATGGCGGCGGAAAAAAGGTAAACCAGACAACCTTATGATAAAGACAAATTCACTGAAACTGTAAAATGAAAAGCAAAAAATCAGTAAAAATTGATAAAATAATTTTAATTTGTATAAAAATATGATGTATCAAAATTATATCGAAAACATCAATAAGTAGGTCCTATAGAAATGATAAATATCTATATAAATTATTACTTTTCAATTTTTATAAAATTGTAAATAAGTGTTTCAGTTCTCAGTTTAAACATACTTGATTTTAAAGAACCCTAACAATAAAAACGTGTTTATAAATCGACTACTTAAGTTTTGATCACCGTGTCTTCTTTCTCTTAATACCACAGAAGCATCAACTAATCTACCATTAATGTTGTAAATACACATTGAACATAGCTCTCGTCAACTAACTTTTACATTAATTTTACACACACCTTCCAAGTAAAGGATTGAATGTCCTTTTTGGAACCTAATTCAGCTAAATAAATGTAATTTAGCTCAAGATCAATCACTCAAGATTATTTCACTTATTTCGCAGCGCTCAAGATTATTTCACTTATTTCGCAGCGCTCAAGATTATTTCACATATATGCCGGCGTTGCCAGTTTTATTGGGGGAGGAAACCGGGCTCTATGCTCGGAAACCCACGACCTTCCGCTGGTAACTGGGGATTTATTTTCAGCATGGCTCTTTATCATTATTGATACGTGGTTTTTAATTTTCTGTTTTTTATTATCATTTGTTCCTAGGTGTGTCAAGTATTGCTGAAGGCTATACGATTTGCAAGCAAAAAAGCCGTCCAATAATTGATATCAACACAGTTATTACCACTGGTTTTAGTAATTATACGTATAAGCTCTGAATCAACGACATTCGGACTGCAATGCTTTTAAGCATGAACATTTTGTCTGTGAACATAATTGTTATTAAAATTTGCTTTACAAGAGTTATGATCACCAACGTGTGTTCTGGGGCATAATGATTGGCCATGGACTCCCAGGCAACCGCATAAGTGGACTAAGCTAGGCCATTTTTTTGTTTCTTAAAAAAATTGTGGTAAATGTTTGAGAAAAAAAAACTTCAAGAGTATACGAGGAGAAACAAAGGATCACGCTCGTGGGTTCTGGTGAGAAGAATTGACCAAGAGCTTTCAAGCAAGTTTAATCACATGAGGCAACCAGCCTGATCCACTTTTTGAAAATAGTTGAAAAAAAATAGTTCTTTATCAACAATGTTTATATTTCTATGTGTCATCCTTGCATATTCGAACAGGTTATGTTTTTGTAAGTAACTGCGATTTGTATTCCAAAAATAAAGCTTCACTATTGTTTTACCAGTTTTTGTTTAAGTGTCATGAGCTGCCGAAAATCCAAACTTTTCCATAAATTCGACTGTCACGACAGCAAGAGGAACTTAATCATTGGCGTTGGAATAAGGAAAATCCGTACAGTCTGTGTTGTAGGAGGCGAAATATTGTTCAAAAGTAAACAAAATTCAAATAACCGGGACGAAAGTTCATTCTTTCTAAGCATAACAGCATGTAGATGAAGACACTTTTATAAACTACGTTCTTGAGACAGCAACATTGACAGACTTAAAAGTTGTACTACATGAGAAAAATAGGAGATAAGTTCCAAATTTTAGTTTTCACGAAAAAATATCAGCATTTTGTAACTTTAAATCTTGCTTCCATAAATTTTGTATTGTATATTTTTAGGGTTAACCAGGTGTGTATAAGGTCATGTTATTAAAATGATTGTTGAACGCGGTACTTAACTTCAATCAATCAACTCGATGATCAACACTCCAGGTGCATGTTTTGCTGTTAGTAACGTATAGCTAGTTAAGTACCAACAGCACAGGTGTCATTATAGCTGTTCTGTTGCTACTAAAGATAGTAAAGCCTTTTGTTAGATAACAAACATATCGAGCACAGACACAGCTGTTTGTCCATTACTCTTTTTTTGCGAAATGTTATAAAAATGTTTATTGTCATTATTTCCTTTTAGCTCAGAAGAGAACTAGTAATTGTGTGTAATGACCCAATTTTATCGCCCTTTGGGACATAGATGCTTTCAGACAACGCAATTCTATCGTGGCGGGAATTGGTCAATGGGCTCATTACTTTCGACGTGAAAAGTAATTATGTCACCCTCGCCTTTTATTGTCCAATCAAAGTAGTGCTTATTAAAAGAAATGGGCCCTTCGTTTCTATGACAACTGTCATACTGATAGTCAACATAACAACATGTATATTTGTAGGCGTTTGTTTTCCGAAAATAAAAAAGCATTACCGAGCTAGTTAACATTATATTGTCTGTATACATGACATTTAATTTAGTTATCTGTTTGTGAAACCATTTCCAAGAGATCACATTATAGTTATGACTTGGTAGACATTTATTGGGCCAACTTCACTCTTTCAGCCTGGAGTTCGCCAGAAAGTTAACCGTACTTTTTTTTAAACAAAGCCATGAGAGGTGATGTGATTGCTTCAGTTGATTGATTGATTGATACCTCGCCCTGGTGTCGCGATCATTTCATTGTTAATAGCGCATTGGACGATTTTTGTGGAGGAAAATACTATACTCTATCAAGACTTTTGAAAGCATCATGAATACCTATTAGTGAAAACATTTTCCAAATAAAAACACTCATTGGTAGAGACAAAAGACGTTATTTCCGTGTTTTCCCAGTTGTTATTTTGAGTCATTACTTTTACTTTACCTGCAATGAGTATTTGTTCGCAATGATGTATTTTACGACCGTACGTTTCACCACTGCTTTCAGAGAATATCGGTCTATTCTATGCAAAGACAACAGTTACTGGTCGTCATTTTGAAGTAAAAAGTAATTGAACCATCGTCACCTTTTATTGCCTGATCATAGCGGCGCTGATTAAATAAAATTGGTCTTTCGTCGACATGGGAACTGTCAAGCTGTTAGTAAACACACCGACGATTGCTATTGAAGGTGATGATGGCAAAATATCATTAATATTAACGAAACGTCAACAGCCACTGAGTTTTTTCACTGAATTTAAGACCTATTTTGGCACACTGATAAAACAGTTCGATTTTTTTTTTCTTTATAAAGAAAGTTCAAATAAATACTTTTTAATTTGTTACATTCGTCAACATTTTGCTGTTAGTGCAAAGAGTATATATACCAGATGTCTTAGCAAGATACAAACAAGAAGCTCTACTGTTGTCTATATGATTATTTACAATGGATCCTAGAACGCCTTGTCTCGTCAAACCTCGATCATCTACCATAAGTCTTTAAGTGGCATGAACTGTCAAGATTCCGACTTTTTATCATCTCAAATAGAGTGTTTGACGTACGTTGAAAATCTAAAATATTGACATCGAGACATCGAGAAAAATCGGTAAAGTCAGTTATACCTTAATTCTGTTTTAACGACATTTTCCTTATTTTTGGCAGCCCATGCCACTTTAATTAATGCACTTATGTGTGGTACGTACTTTCCATCCACATTACGCCAACGGATTATTATAGGGTTAAGATAAAGTTGCATGCTTGTAGAAACAGAAACACCTGGTTCTTTGACGCCAACGATTTTGTTTACAGCTGTCAGAAACATGGTCCTTATCTCATTTTAGCCTCTCATACTTCCGCGTGTGTCAGTCATTGGATCTACGACAAATGTCTGTTTGAGAAGAGGGTTTTACTTCATTGAAAAATCCAATTATTAATGCAAAAAAGCTGTGACCTACGCGAACCGAAAGAGTGTTCGAAACGTACATGTAGACCAAAATCAAAAAAGTACACGGGATGAACGCTAAGAAATTTTAGGCATTTTATTTAGCCTCACACTACTTTTGCGTACATTTTATATACCAAAAGCCCTAAAAGTGTCCCACGTCTACAATTGAAAGAAAAATATTGGCTATATAAGTAATAACCAAATTCCATGTCAGACAAGCTCACGCCAAGCAATCAGAAACAGCTGGTTCTTTGACGCCAACGAGTTTGTTTACAGCTGTCAGAAACATGGTCCTTATCTCATTTTAGCCTCTCATACTTCCGCGTGTGTCAGTCATTGGATCTGCGAGATTATCACATATTTTGTATAAGGATTTGAAGAAGGCACGAGTAGCAATTATTCGCAACAAACTTCGCATCTGATCGGTTTTAACATGCCTCGGACATTTTAGGCTTTTAATACGGCAAATCCCCATATGTTGGGCTGAATACAAATTGCGTCAGGAAGTACACATATAATATTGTACTACAGACAAAAAAGAAAAAAAACTAATCGTAGAAAATCAAATGTTATATAGATATATATAGATTTGTTTATATAACGGTATTGTTATTTAGCCCGGAAAACGACATGTTCTGTAACAAAAAAGGAAACATACGTAGTTTAGGTACATATCTGGAGTTCTCCAATGCTTCAGTTATAACTGATCAAGGCTGAACTTCAACAGAGATAGAGTGTTTCAAGAATTGGAGAAATCCAGATCTGTATAACTGATGGAGGCTAAAATTCAACAAACAGAGTGTTTGGGCCCCTTACATTATCATTGGGACAATTTTGTTGGACCCATATGGCAATCTAGACAGTGTTCGTCTCGTCAAAATTAACTGCAGTCTGTCCAAGGGTATTTCACGTATGTACATCCCCGAAGTTATCAGGACGGAACAGTATTACGTTTGTACGCTATAAAGATCTTAATATTGGCAATGTCCACTGCATCTTATAATAATATCTGGGTTATATATGTTTGGAAGGATCAAGTCCCATTGTCTATTACTCAAAATTCTACAAGTGTTACAAATGATCAAACAAATGGTGGACTTTTTCTAGAGAACATTGTGAGCAAGTCGTTTTGAGTTAAAATCCTAACAGATAAAGATTTAGGCCAATGTTGTTTTTTTTGTACTTTGTTTTAAAACGACTTTTCAGGCACAGGAATACAACCCACAACAATAAAGTTCATGTTTTGACATATTTTTTTCACATTTGAAATGTTTTGACCAATTTTAGAGGGATTCAAATAGATTCTTTGAATCCATTCAATTCCAGCATTTGGGAGAATGACGATGGATGCATTCGGACGGATGCGCCTACATCTAATGCAAATAAATTTGAGAACCTTCCTTCCTTCTGCATTTCATTCATTCTGTCTCTGCTTATCATATTGTAGACACCATATCTTAAACAGTGTTTACCTGATCAGATTCATATTTTCTTTGTGTATTCAAATTGTCCAATCCAGAAACCAACAATAACACACAATTGCCATGTCTCATTGTCTCAAAATATCATATGATAACGACTTTACAATAATGGTTGAAGAGAAAGTGTCATGTACAAATATATTTCTTACATGATAACACACCATCCTGGAAGTAAATCGGCAAATACGAGCTGCCAAAATTCGGACTTTTTGTGAATTACGATTGTTAAGAGAAGATCTGCGTTTGAAGTACACTGTACTTTGAAAAAGTAACGCATTAACGTTGAATTAAAGAAAAATATATCGATAAAGCTATTAACCCGTAGTCACTGAAAATGTCTCCTAATAATGAACCACATTCAAATAGCCTGGACATACGAGTATATCTTACAGTTTTTTGTAAAATATTGCTCTGAGCAGAAAGCTCTCGATGGAAATGACAAAAAAGTAGTCATTGCCGTTTTCCCTTAGCTAGCAGTCCATGCCACTAGAAACGGCCGCGGTCATCTGATCTAGTATATCGTATCTAGATTCTATCATCTTGTTCTGTATAATTTATGCGATTGAGAACTTACACAATATATGCATCAATAATCAATTAGCTCTAGATTGAAGTAACCCTTAACTGTGGTCAATATATTACCCTCAAACCCTTTGTGATAGCAAAATATGTAAATTACTACACTACACTGAATCATTACGAAACAAAAACGAAATGATGATTAGATACAAAAAAAACTGTTTAGCTCATGTATAGGTCGTCCGATGTCGGACAGTGACATAATCAATTCGCCTCTGTATTCGTTGCAAAATGAATATCTTTTGTTCAGACAGTTATGTCTATCTAAATCACAGCAGCAATAATGAATAAGTAGTTGAAACCCGCTCAGGCTCAGCTGGAATGGAATCAATGTAATAGACATAGTGACAAAGTTAACAATTGTCAGCTGTCGTTTCCAAAAAAACTTTAATTATGTCTCTTGTATGTTGGCATTTGAAGGTAAATAATGGGTATCCTTGAAAGTGGAATGAGGAACAAACCCTCTTTGTGTCAATTTTTTTTTCCATTGAATTGCCGGGGATATGTACTTGAGACGCGTAAATGGAAATTTGTCATTCTAGCTACTGCAGCCTTGGACAAAAACAATTCGTAAATGTGTATCAGGCTTTATAGTGGACAATACAGTAGTCTTTGGCCCACTTTGAATCAATGTTAGCTAATTAGTTCCAACAATATTCATAGTTAATAAAGATCTGACAGGCTTAAATATTTTTTTTGATAAATGTATTTTATATGAGTAATTTTAAAGTGAAAAATCCAATTATCCAAGTTGGAATGCAAAAGCTGTGACCTATGCGAACCGAAAGAGTGTTCGAAACATACATGTAGACCAAAATCAAATGACAAAACGCCGACATGTTTGTTTAAGTTAAACTCACAGAAAAAAATATTTAATAACGACTTCGATGATCGCTACAAACTATCCGATAAACACAAACATTAACTTATTTTCAGAAAGAGATTTTCGTGCCTATTTACTCCAGGGAAGCGATAATTACAGACCTTAAAACGACAAGGCTCATCTGGAGTTGAAGCAATATGATAGATTTAGTGACAAACTTACAAATTGTCAGCTGTCGTATTCAAAACTACATGTAATTACGATTATTTTCTTTCATTACGACAGGTAGTGGGACAAAACCTTTTGGGTAACAATAACGTTATATAAGGTAATCACAATGCTACTTTACATATATCTTAGCTAGAATATTTGAATCTAAAGAGGAGTAAATGTTAAAATCAAGAGGTATTTGTTATGATTGGTATATGTTGTCGATTTTCTTGAAGACTGTTTAAGTCGCCGTATACTTTGTCGAAACCATTTCTTTGTAGATGTTTTCATTTAGTTTTTTCGCTTAACATGCGTGGGATACGAACCCGAGACGCGGATGAACAGATTGTGTCAGAATGATCCCGTAGGGTTTAAACCACAAAGCCGTTTAAGGACCATTTTAAAGTAGTTCACCAAGCACCTGTATTGTCTGCTCACAATTGCATTGTGAAAATCCCTCTAACCTTATGAGAAGATCTGCCAGTGCTAGCTTATATACTCTGTAACAGCGTAGTTTTATCTAAACTGGACCAACATTTGTGAGTCATCGCACAACCTATACAACCGTCATGTTATGTTGATCCAATATGATATTAGTCTATTTAATTTAAAGTCATCAACTGTTGATAAATATCGGTTATGCTTTACAAAATTTGAAAAGGCATATTTTTTCCATATAAACAAGATTTAATGTCAAAAGAAAAGTATATATAAATACACTGCTGTCATCCGTGTAATGTTAATAAAGAAAAGCAGGATTTATCTGGGGATGAAACCTTTGAGCTCTCCAGCTACGTTGATTTGTCGAAATCCGATAAACATAAATACGTCTTTAACAGTATTGAAACTTACTCAGACTAATTAAAAGTGATCCAAGGCAACAACGAATCTACGATCTATTGATGTATAAACATTTGTCTGTATTAGTCTGTCTTACGGTCATACGATTTGTTATAAATCCAATCCGCTTCTCAGAATTGTCTATCTTTAGGTCAAGTTAACCTTTGAAGTAACAGTTGGTACATTTAACCAGTGCGGTGTTATTATGGAAACAAAAGCAGGTTTTATTGTGAGACGAGAGAGAGGATTCAACTTGGTTTTCCACATTAATGTACAGTACTTGGATTCCTAAGAATAACAAAATATTGAGCTCTCTAGCTGAACAATCGGTCATTGTTGTGCTTTTATCACACAGGCATGCACTGACGGGGGATACATTCTTTGTAGTGATCCTTTGTGATAGCAGATTCGACATCTAACATGGGCTTTACAAGGTGTAGAGAAGCCCTACAATTATCACAATTGTAAAACAGATTGGCTTATATCAGAAAAGATCAATTTTTATTACAATCTGCATTTTTTGATATACTGCGTATGGAAGTTTTTTTTTGAGGTGTCTGGGTGACCTAGTAGAACACTTCTCGACACAAGCTTTCCATATAAGTGAAATCATTTTGAGTGTGGCGTAAAAGATCAATCAAATAGCACACAACTTGCGATAGCGACGATATAAGTGACAATTTAGACCATAAACGATAAAAATAGTCATTGCGTTGTTTGAGAGGCATTTAGAAGTCGGTAATAGTAACACAAAGAAAGAGATTTCTGGATAACAACTTCTTATCCATTGATGTTGGTACGTTTCGGTATAGATACTAATACCGTTTTCAACCAAATGTGGTTGAAAACGGTATTAGTATCTGTACCGAAAAGTACCAACATCAATAAATAAGAAGTTGTTATCCAGAAATCTCTTTCTTTGTGTTATGAATTAGTCTGGTCTTTTCAGGGTAAATTGGTGGACGTGGAAATGTGGATTACACGTCAAAGCCCGATTAATTTCACCTAAAAGTAGACATAAAGAGAAAGTCAGAGTGGATTACACCAGTATGGCTATTTGTTGACGACCGAGAGCATAATCATTCTGACAAGAGGCGACAAATTGGTTATAACAGAAAATTTTCTTCACATCGTTATTCTGTGAACAGCAGACAAATGTGGGGTAAACCTATTACATTTAAAAGTTTGGTAATAAAAATGGCTTTCGGTGAGCAATGCCATAAAAAAACAAATATTCCTAAGTTTGCTTCCTTTTTTATATTGGCGATTGTGAATTCACACAGTACTACATTCTTTAAATTATGAACATGGCAAAGTTGAATATGTGCTAGGGTTGTATTCATAAATATTCCACTACATATAAGTGCATAAGACGCATGGATCTGGTTCTACAATGTAGCTTTACGCCACCAGTAAGTATTAGATAAAGGGTGTGTCTGTGTTTTTTAATGAACCACATTCATATAGCCTGGACATACGAGTATATCTTACAGTTTTTTTGTAAAATATTGCTCTGAGCAGAGAGCTCTCGATGGAAATGACAAAAAAGTAGTCATTGCCGTTTTCCCTTAGCTAGCAGACCATGCCACTAAAAACGGCCGCAGTCATCTGATCTAGTATATCGTATCTAGATTATATCATCTTGTTCTGTATAATTTATGCGATTGAGAACTTACACAATATATGCATCAATAATCAATTAGCTCTAGATTGAAGTAACCCTTAACTGTGGTCAATATATTACCCTCAACCCCTTTGTGATAGCAAAATATGTAAATTACTACACTACACTGAATCATTACGAAACAAAAACGAAATGATGATTAGATAAAAAAAAAACTGTTTAGCTCATGTATAGGTCGTCCGATGTCGGACAGTGACATAATCAATTCGCCTCTGTATTCGTTGCAAAATGAATATCTTTTGTTCAGACAGTTATGTCTATCTAAATCACAGCAGCAATAATGAATAAGTAGTTGAAACCCGCTCAGGCTCAGCTGGAATGGAATCAATGTAATAGACATAGTGACAAAGTTAACAATTGTCAGCCGTCGTTTCCAAAAAAACTTTAAATATGTCTCTTGTATGTTGGCATTTGAAGGTAAATAATGGGTATCCTTGTAAGTGGAATGAGGAACAAACCCTCTTTGTGTCAATTTGTTTTCCATTGAATTGCCGGGGATATGTACTTGAGACGCGTAAATGGAAATTTGTCATTCTACCTACTGCAGCCTTGGACAAAAACAATTCGTAAATGTGTATCAGGCTTTATAGTGGACAATACAGTAGTCTTTGGCCCACTTTGAATCAATGTTAGCTAATTAGTTCCAACAATATTCATAGTTAATAAAGATCTGACAGGCTTAAATATTTTTTTTGATAAATGTATTTTATATGAGTAATTTTAAAGTGAAAAATCCAATTATCCAAGTTGGAATGCAAAAGCTGTGACCTATGCGAACCGAAAGAGTGTTCAAAACATACATGTAGACCAAAATTAAATGACAAAACGCCGACATGTTTGTTTAAGTTAAACTCACAGAAAAAAATATTTAATAACGACTTCGATAATCGCTACAAACTATCCGATAAACACAAACATTAACTTATTTTCAGAAAGAGATTTTCGTGCCTATTTACTCCAGGGAAGCGATAATTACAGACCTTAAAACGACAAGGCTCATCTGGAGTTGAAGCAATATGATAGATTTAGTGACAAACTTACAAATTGTCAGCTGTCGTATTCAAAACTACATGTAATTACGATTATTTCTTTCATTACGACAGGTAGTGGGACAAAACCTTTTGGGTAACAATAACGTTATATAAGGTAATCACAATGCTACTTTACATATATCTTAGCTAGAATATTTGAATCTAAAGAGGAGTAAATGTTAAAATCAAGAGGTATTTGTTATGATTGGTATATGTTGTCGATTTTCTTGAAGACTTTTTAAGTCGCCGTATACTTTGTCGAAACCATTTCTTTGTAGATGTTTTCATTTAGTTTTTTCGCTTAACATGCGTGGGATACGAACCCGAGACGCGGATGAACAGATTGTGTCAGAATGATCCTGTAGGGTTTAAACCACAAAGCTGTTTAGGGACCATTTTAAAGTAGTTCACCAAGCACCTGTATTGTCTGCTCACAATTGCATTGTGAAAATCCCTCTAACCTTATGAGAAGATCTGCCAGTGCTAGCTTATATACTCTGTAACAGCGTAGTTTTATCTAAACTGGACCAACATTTGTGAGTCATCGCACAACCTATACAACCGTCATGTTATGTTGATCCAATATGATATTAGTCTATTTAATTTAAAGTCATCAACTGTTGATAAATATCGGTTATGCTTTACAAAATTTGAAAAGGCATATTTTTTCCATATAAACAAGATTTAATGTCTAAAGAAAAGTATATATAAATACACTGCTGTCATCCGTGTAATGTTAATAAAGAAAAGCAGGATTTATCTGGGGATGAAACCTTTGAGCTCTCCAGCTACGTTGATTTGTCGAAATCCGATAAACATAAATACGTCTTTAACAGTATTGAAAATTACTCAGACTAATTAAAAGTGATCCAAGGCAACAACGAATCTACGATCTATTGATGTATAAACATTTGTCTGTATTAGTCTGTCTTACGGTCATACGATTTGTTATAAATCCAATCCGCTTCTCAGAATTGTCTATCTTTAGGTCAAGTTAACCTTTGAAGTAACAGTTGGTACATTTAACCAGTGCGGTGTTATTATGGAAACAAAAGCAGGTTTTATTGTGAGACGAGAGAGAGGATTCAACTTGGTTTTCCACATTAATGTACAGTACTTGGATTCCTAAGAATAACAAAATATTGAGCTCTCTAGCTGAACAATCGGTCATTGTTGTGCTTTTATCACACAGGCATGCACTGACGGGGGATACATTCTTTGTAGTAATCCTTTGTGATAGCAGATTCGACATCTAACATGGTCTTTACAAGTGTGTAGAGAAGCCTTACAATTATCACAATTGTAAAACAGATTGGCTTATATCAGAAAAGATCAATTTTTATTACAATCTGCATTTTTTGATATACTGCGTATGGAAGTTTTTTTTGGAGGTGTCTGGTTGACCTAGTAGAACACTTCTCGACACAAGCTTTCCATATAAGTGAAATCATTTTGAGTGTGGCGTAAAAGATCAATCAAATAACACACAACTTGCGATAGCGACGATATAAGTGACAATTTAGACCATAAACGATCAAAATAGTCATTGCGTTGTTTGAGAGGCATTTAGAAGTCGGTAATAGTAACACAAAGAAAGAGATTTCTGGATAACAACTTCTTATCCATTGATGTTGGTACGTTTCGGTATAGATACTAATACCGTTTTCAACCAAATGTGGTTGAAAACGGTATTAGTATCTGTACCGAAAAGTACCAACATCAATAAATAAGAAGTTGTTATCCAGAAATCTCTTTCTTTGTGTTATGAATTAGTCTGGTCTTTTCAGGGTAAATTGGTGGACGTGGAAATGTGGATTACACGTCAAAGCCCGATTAATTTCACCTAAAAGTAGACATAAAGAGAAAGTCAGAGTGGATTACACCAGTATGGCTATTTGTTGACGACCGAGAGCATAATCATTCTGACAAGAGGCGACAAATTGGTTATAACAGAAAATTTTCTTCACATCGTTATTCTGTGAACAGCAGACAAATGTGGGGTAAACCTATTACATTTAAAAGTTTGGTAATAAAAATGGCTTTCGGTGAGCAATGCCATAAAAAAACAAATATTCCTAAGTTTGCTTCCTTTTTTATATTGGCGATTGTGAATTCACACAGTACTACATTCTTTAAATTATGAACATGGCAAAGTTGAATATGTGCTAGGGTTGTATTCATAAATATTCCACTACATATAAGTGCATAAGACGCATGGATCTGGTTCTACAATGTAGCTTTACGCCACCAGTAAGTATTAGATAAAGGGTGTGTCTGTGTTTTTTAATGAACCACATTCATATAGCCTGGACATACGAGTATATCTTACAGTTTTTTGTAAAATATTGCTCTGAGCAGAGAGCTCTCGATGGAAATGACAAAAAAGTAGTCATTGCCGTTTTCCCTTAGCTAGCAGACCATGCCACTAAAAACGGCCGCAGTCATCTGATCTAGTATATCGTATCTAGATTATATCATCTTGTTCTGTATAATTTATGCGATTGAGAACTTACACAATATATGCATCAATAATCAATTAGCTCTAGATTGAAGTAACCCTTAACTGTGGTCAATATATTACCCTCAAACCCTTTGTGATAGCAAAATATGTAAATTACTACACTACACTGAATCATTACGAAACAAAAACGAAATGATGATTAGATAAAAAAAAAAACTGTTTAGCTCATGTATAGGTCGTCCGATGTCGGACAGTGACATAATCAATTCGCCTCTGTATTCGTTGCAAAATGAATATCTTTTGTTCAGACAGTTATGTCTATCTAAATCACAGCAGCAATAATGAATAAGTAGTTGAAACCCGCTCAGGCTCAGCTGGAATGGAATCAATGTAATAGACATAGTGACAAAGTTAACAATTGTCAGCCGTCGTTTCCAAAAAAACTTTAATTATGTCTCTTGTATGTTGGCATTTGAAGGTAAATAATGGGTATCCTTGTAAGTGGAATGAGGAACAAACCCTCTTTGTGTCAATTTTTTTTCCATTGAATTGCCGGGGATATGTACTTGAGACGCGTAAATGGAAATTTGTCATTCTACCTACTGCAGCCTTGGACAAAAACAATTCGTAAATGTGTATCAGGCTTTATAGTGGACAATACAGTAGTCTTTGGCCCACTTTGAATCAATGTTAGCTAATTAGTTCCAACAATATTCATAGTTAATAAAGATCTGACAGGCTTAAATATTTTTTTTGATAAATGTATTTTATATGAGTAATTTTAAAGTGAAAAATCCAATTATCCAAGTTGGAATGCAAAAGCTGTGACCTATGCGAACCGAAAGAGTGTTCAAAACATACATGTAGACCAAAATTAAATGACAAAACGCCGACATGTTTGTTTAAGTTAAACTCACAGAAAAAAATATTTAATAACGACTTCGATAATCGCTACAAACTATCCGATAAACACAAACATTAACTTATTTTCAGAAAGAGATTTTCGTGCCTATTTACTCCAGGGAAGCGATAATTACAGACCTTAAAACGACAAGGCTCATCTGGAGTTGAAGCAATATGATAGATTTAGTGACAAACTTACAAATTGTCAGCTGTCGTATTCAAAACTACATGTAATTACGATTATTTCTTTCATTACGACAGGTAGTGGGACAAAACCTTTTGGGTAACAATAACGTTATATAAGGTAATCACAATGCTACTTTGCATATATCTTAGCTAGAATATTTGAATCTAAAGAGGAGTAAATGTTAAAATCAAGAGGTATTTGTTATGATTGGTATATGTTGTCGATTTTCTTGAAGACTGTTTAAGTCGCCGTATACTTTGTCGAAACCATTTCTTTGTAGATGTTTTCATTTAGTTTTTTCGCTTAACATGCGTGGGATACGAACCCGAGACGCGGATGAACAGATTGTGTCAGAATGATCCTGTAGGGTTTAAACCACAAAGCCGTTTAGGGACCATTTTAAAGTAGTTCACCAAGCACCTGTATTGTCTGCTCACAATTGCATTGTGAAAATCCCTCTAACCTTATGAGAAGATCTGCCAGTGCTAGCTTATATACTCTGTAACAGCGTAGTTTTATCTAACTGGACCAACATTTGTGAGTCATCGCACAACCTATACAACCGTCATGTTATGTTGATCCAATATGATATTAGTCTATTTAATTTAAAGTCATCAACTGTTGATAAATATCGGTTATGCTTTACAAAATTTGAAAAGGCATATTTTTTCCATATAAACAAGATTTAATGTCTAAAGAAAAGTATATATAAATACACTGCTGTCATCCGTGTAATGTTAATAAAGAAAAGCAGGATTTATCTGGGGATGAAACCTTTGAGCTCTCCAGCTACGTTGATTTGTCGAAATCCGATAAACATAAATACGTCTTTAACAGTATTGAAAATTACTCAGACTAATTAAAAGTGATCCAAGGCAACAACGAATCTACGATCTATTGATGTATAAACATTTGTCTGTATTAGTCTGTCTTACGGTCATACGATTTGTTATAAATCCAATCCGCTTCTCAGAATTGTCTATCTTTAGGTCAAGTTAACCTTTGAAGTAACAGTTGGTACATTTAACCAGTGCGGTGTTATTATGGAAACAAAAGCAGGTTTTATTGTGAGACGAGAGAGAGGATTCAACTTGGTTTTCCACATTAATGTACAGTACTTGGATTCCTAAGAATAACAAAATATTGAGCTCTCTAGCTGAACAATCGGTCATTGTTGTGCTTTTATCACACAGGCATGCACTGACGGGGGATACATTCTTTGTAGTGATCCTTTGTGATAGCAGATTCGACATATAACATGGTCTTTACAAGTGTGTAGAGAAGCCCTACAATTATCACAATTGTAAAACAGATTGACTTATATCAGAAAAGATCAATTTTTATTACAATCTGCATTTTTTGATATACTGCGTATGGACGTTTTTTTTGGAGGTGTCTGGTTGACCTAGTAGAACACTTCTCGACACAAGATTTCCATATAAGTGAAATCATTTTGAGTGTGGCGTAAAAGATCAATCAAATAACACACAACTTGCGATGGCGACGATAGAAGTGACAATTTAGACCATAAACGATAGAAATAGTCATGAATTAGTTTGAGTTGTTTGAGAGGCATTTAGAAGTCGGTAATAGTAACACAAAGAAAGAGATTTCTGGATAACAACTTCTTATCCATTGATGTTGGTACGTTTCGGTATAGATACTAATGTGGTTGAAAATGGTATTAGTATCTGTACCGAAAAGTACCAACATCAATAAATAAGAAGTTGTTATCCAGAAATCTCTTTCTGTTGTGTTATGAATTAGTTTGGTCTTTTCAGGGTAAATTGGTGGACGTGGAGATGTGGATTACACGTCAAAGCCCGATTATTTTCACCTAAAAGTAGACATAAAGAGAAAGTCAGAGTGGATTACACCAGTATGGCTATTTGTTGACGACCGAGAGCATAATCATTCTGACAAGAGGCGACAAATTGGTTATAACAGAAAATTTTCTTCACATCGTTATTCTGTGAACAGCAGACAAATGTGGGGTAAACCTATTACATTTAAAAGTTTGGTAATAAAAATGGCTTTCGGTGAGCAATGCCATAAAAAAAAAAATTCCTAAGTTTGCTTCCTTTTTTATATTGGCGATTGTGAATTCACACAGTACTACATTCTTTAAATTATGAACATGGCAAAGTTGAATATATGCTAGGGTTGTATTCATAAATATTACACTACATATAAGTGCATAGGACGCATGGATCTGGTTCTACAATGTAGCTTTACGCCACCAGTAAGTATTAGATAAAGGGTGTGTCTGTGTTTTTTACGCCTTCGCAATGACCATAAAAATTCCTCTAACAAAGTTAGTTCAAAATGAATTTATAACGTGGGGCAAATGAAATATTGTATGATTGACAAGGAGCTTAGCCTCGGTGGTGTTCGTCCGCACTCGTCCATCAAGTGTAAGCCTCTGGTAACAAATTAACAATTAGCCTACTATTGTTCCTGTACATACCTATAACATCCAGGGTGAAAGAATACAGACAACGCGGATGATTGATGGGTGTTTTACTCCGCACTCAAGATCAATATGGTGGCGTTGTGTGAATTAGTGGGAGGACACCTGGGCCCAGTTTAACGAAGCCTCCTTAGTTAAGGTGGTCTTAGTAGCTAAGGATAAACCTTAGGGAGATTTAAGATTACCTACATGTACGCCACTTTTAGGAAACCCTCTTAACTCCATCTCAAGATTTTCACCTAATAGCGATAACTTAAAAGGGAACTGTCCTCAAGTGGAGGAGGGAAACTCCATAGATACCCATGTTTACTAGCAGATCACAAGGTTTTTTTGTAGATTATAGGACTTTAAACAAACTTTTCTTTTAGTTATTTTTTTCAATCAACACTGTTTGAATGATAGGACAGCGACAAACTTTCTTCCGATAAAGACTGTTGTGATTTTAATACGTCAAATAGTAAAATGCACTGGCATTGGATTCTGAATGTCGTATTAAATTAGAAGATAATCTTTGTACGATTTCAAAAGTCTGCTGGCCGTTTCATCCCAAAATAACAATTGTGCTTATGTTTATAAGCGAAAAATGGCTTAAGGATACGTTAAGCGTGGTTTTGTAGCGCCTCTCTTAAAGTTAAAGTGACGTTAAGCTGAAGGGCTTTCGTAAAATAGCATCAACGTCTTGAGTTCTTCCTAAGGGGAAAATTAAGGTGTCCTTAGCTTAAAGATGCTTCGTAAAACTGGGCCCAGGTTCCTAACACGGTTGAAACCCCCGACCTTCGGAGAGTACCTGGCAACTATTCCACCTACGCCTACAATGTAAACAATCCTCTCAGAACGTTTTCAATTCTTTGGTCTGTGTGTCGGTGAAGTAAATGAAGAATTATTTTATATTTATAGTTGCGATGAATATCGAGAACATGGATAACGTTGAAGTAGACTGTATCTTGCCTTAGAATTACCGTACACAGAATTAATCCAGAAGGTGAAATAATCAAGACGAGGATTACTTATGGATAAACAAGTTCTTAATTTATTGGGTGACGACGTTTTGATGTAGTTCTTACATCGTTATCAAAGTCAATGACTCATTGACTTTGATAACGATGTAAGAACTACATCGAAACGTCGTCACCCAATAAATTTAGAAGTTGTTTATCCATAAGTAATCCTCGTCTTGATTTGTACTTCCAACTTCTAAATGCCACTGAAAGATTTGGTGAAATAATCGTGTCACTGAACTGGATATCTAGGAATAAAACAGTTGTTTTGACTATTTACCTCGATCCTAAAATCAACAAAACTCTCAAATGAATCAAATTATATGTTCGTGTGTAGAGTCAAGATACTAGTATATGCTAATTGAATAGATCATTTGCAATCAGAAATCAAAAGTAACCTATCTCGAGTGCCAATACGGTTGGACAGAAATGGGATAATTGCCAATTTGTCGACAGTCTGCCCTGGATAATTGGCACACCTTTCAAACGTTCCGTCTAGTACGTCATTTTCAAGAGATTTAGGTTAACCAATTATGGCGTCTTGATAAACAATTACCGTGTTGCTTATAACCAGAATTGGCTCTGTAAAAGGGTATGGTCACTAAGGATCGTTGAATATAGAAAACCCATTCGCACCTCCGAATTTATTCTTTGTCTGCAAGCATACGGAATGCAGTTTGTGTCATATCTTATTTTTCTATGTATTACGATTAGACTGAAATGTTTGTTTAACAAAAACGACGGTAAATTTCCTGTCATTCACTAACTCACGGCATTGGTTCGAATCCTTGGCTTTCAAAAGCCGGTTGCGTGGCTGTAACTATAATGAGGCTGATTCAGTCACTGGTCATTATTAACGTTTAAATCTAAAACGCAAACTTCCCGGTTTTAAACGGAATGTTATTAAGCACTGTATATTATAATAACTATCTGTTTGAAACTGTATAGTTTGCATTTTAAATCATATACTATACATATACGTATTTTGGAATACGTTGAATAATAATCCAAGCACATAATGAATCATTGAGTTTTCATCTTGTGTCGTTGTAATCAAAATTCACTTTAACAAACTTTGGAAACTAAAATTTCCTTGATAATTTAAATTCTCACTTGCTCCAGAATACCCCTGGGGGCCGTTTTTAGACACCGGCGTAACTTTGCGCCTGGTCGTAACGTCATGGCAACAGGCGCAAAGTTACGACGGGCGTAAATGTTTTGAGAAACAGTCCCCTGGCGTTGATCGTTCATGCAAACAATAAAACTGTTAAAAGAGGATTATGATCATTTGAATTCTGTCTTTTGAAATTTGAACAGTTTTATCTCATTCAATATAGAATAGGCTATATGTTTCTACCCTAGATTACCTTATATTGTTACTCTTTAGTTATTGTAATTTCCTTTTGATTTAAGCTCCTTTATTCCAAAACCACAGGACATTAATACCCCAGCTCTCTCTAACCATATGTCCGTTTGATAGCTTAATCTTCCCTTGTTTACAAAAACTACTCTTTATAAACTCAAGAAATTCAACATACCTTTAGACTTGTTTCTTAGGCTACTGATGAAGGAAATTTACCCCGAAAGGCTTCTAGTCAACCGTGTGCAGTTCCGTTTTATGCTATGTATCCTTTACTTACTGTAAAACGTTGTATATATTTTACTTTCTTTTATATGTGCTTATTGTTTTTTGTCTTAACTGTAGGTTGTGAGATGGAGTTTTTAACCTTGTTGGTTGTTAATTGTTATATATATTTTACTTTCTTTTATATGTTTTTATTGTTGTTTGTCTTAACTGTAGGTTGTAGGATGGAGTTTATGACCTTGTTGATTGTTAATTGTTATGAGATGGATAGTTTTTGTCCTCTTGATTGTAGATTGTGGGATGGAGTTTGTAGTCGTGTTGTTTGTTGGTTGTGAGATTGAGTCTGTGTCCGTGTTGTTTGTTTATTGTAGGTTGTGGGATGGAGTTTGTGTCCTTGTTGATTGTTAATTGTAGGTTGTGAGATGACGTTTATAACCTTGTTTGGTAATTGTAGGTTATGGGATGTGGTTTATAACCATGTTGTTGGTTATGACTAATTGTAGGCTGTGGGGTGGAGCTTGTAACCATATTGTTTGTTGTAACTGTCCTAGTTTATAATCATGTTGTTTGTATTAACTGTGCTGTTTTGTCATAACCGTGCTGTTTGTTAATCATAGGTTATGAGATGGAGTTTATGTCTTGTTATTTGTAGGTGGTAGGTAATGAGATGGAGTTTATAACCTTGTTGTTTGTTGGTGGTAGGTTATGGTATGGAGTTCATAACCTTGTTTTAGTGCTGGTTGTAGGTTATGAGATGTAGTTTATAACCTAGTTGTTCGCTAGAAAAAGGTTATGAGATATAACCTTGTTTTTTTTGTGCTGGCTGTAGGATATGAGATTGAGTTCATAGCCTTGTTTGCTAGAAAAAGGTTATGAGATGGAGTTTATAACCTTGTTTTTTTTGTGCTGGTTGTGCTGGTTTGCGCCTGGTCGTAACGTCATGGCAACAGGCGCAAAGTTACGACGGGCGTAAATGTTTTGAGAAACAGTCCCCTGGTGTTGATCGTTCATGCAAACAAAAAAACTGTTAAAAGAGGATTATGATCGTTCGAATTCTGTCTTTTGAAATTTGAACAGTTTTATCTCATTCAATATAGAATAGGCTATGTTATTCTACCTTAGATTACCTTATATTGTTACTCTTTAGTTATTGTAATTTCCTTTTGATTTAAGCTCCTTTATTCCAAAACCACAGGACATTAATACCCCAGCTCTCTCTAACCATATGTCCGTTTGATAGCTTAATCTTCCCTTGTTTACAAAAACTACTCTTTAATTACCCAAGCCTTTTTTATTTCCTGTCTTTCTCCTTTATAAACTCAAGAAATTCAACATACCTTTAGACTTGTTTCTTAGGCTACTGATGAAGGAAATTTATCCCGAAAGGCTTATAGTCAACCGTGTGCAATTCCGTTTTATGCTATGTATCCTTTACTTACTGTAAAACGTTGTATATAATTTACTTTCTTTTATATGTGCTTATTGTTTTTTGTCTTAACTGTAGGTTGTGAGATGGAGTTTTTAACCTTGTTGGTTGTTAATTGTTATATATATTTTACTTTCTTTTATATGTTTTTATTGTTGTTTTTCTTAACTGTAGGTTGTAGGATGGAGTTTATGACCTTGTTGATTGTTAATTGTTATGTGATTGATAGTTTTTGTCCTCTTGATTGTAGGTTGTGGGATGGAGTTTGTAGCCGTGTTGTTTGTTGGTTGTAGGTTGTGAGATTGAGTATGTGTCCGTGTTGTTTGTTTATTGTAGGTTGTGGGATGGAGTTTGTGTCCTTGTTGATTGTTAATTGTAGGTTGTGAGATGACGTTTATAACCTTGTTTGGTAATTGTAGGTTATGGGATGTGGTTTATAACGATGTTGTTGGTTATGACTAATTGTAGGCTGTGGGATGGAGCTTGTAACCATATTGTTTGTTGTAACTGTCCTAGTTTATAACCATGTTGTTTGTATTAACTGTGCTGTTTTGTCATAACGGTGCTGTGTGTTAATCATAGGTTATGAGATGGGGTTTATGCCTTGTTATTTGTAGGTTGTAGGTAATGAGATGGAGTTTATAACCTTGTTGTTTGTTGGTGGTAGGTTGAGATGGAGTTTATAACCTTATTTTTTTGTGCTGGTTGTAGGTTATGAGATGTAGTTTTTAACCTAGTTGTTTGCTAAAAAAGGTTATGAGATATAACCTTGTTTTTTGTGCTGGCTGTAGGATATGAGAGTGAGTTTATAACCTTGTTTTTTTTTGTGCTGGTTGTAGGTTATGAGATGTAGTTTATAACCTTGTTGTTTGCTAGAAAAAGGTTATGAGATATAACCTTGTTTTTTGTGCTGGTTGTAGGATATGAGATGGAATTCATAGCCTTGTTTTTTTGTGCTGGTTGTAGGTTATGAAATGTAGTTTATAATCTGGTTGTTTGCTAGAAAAAAGTTATGAGATATAACCTTTTTTGTGCTGGTTGTAGGATATGAGATGGAGTTCATAGCCTTGTTGTTTGCTAGAAAAAGGTTATGAGATGGAGTTTATAACCTTGTTTTTTGTGCTGGCTGTAGGTTATGAAATGTAGTTTATAGCCTTGTTGTTTGCTAGAAAAAAGGTTATGAGATATAACCTTGTTTTTTGTGCTGGTTGTAGGATATGAGATAGAGTTCATAGCCTTGTGTGCTAGAAAATGGTTATGAGATGGAGTTTATAACCTTGTTTTTTGTGCTGGTTGTAGGTTATGAGATGTAGTTTATAACCTAAAAAAGGCTTGGGTAATTAAAGAGTAGTTTTTGTAAACAAGGGAAGATTAAGCTATCAAACGGACATATCCACCAACAAACAACAAGGTTATAAACTCCATCTCATTACCTACCACCTACAAATAACAAGACATAAACTCCATCTCATAACCTATGATTAACAAACAGCACGGTTATGACAAAACAGCACAGTTAATACAAACAACATGATTATAAACTAGGACAGTTACAACAAACAATATGGTTACAAGCTCCACCCCACAGCCTACAATTAGTCATAACCAACAACATGGTTATAAACCACATCCCATAACCTACAATTACCAAACAAGGTTATAAACGTCATCTCACAACCTACAATTAACAATCAACAAGGACACAAACTCCATCCCACAACCTACAATAAACAAACAACACGGACACAGACTCAATCTCACAACCAACAAACAACACGACTACAAACTCCATCCCACAATCTACAATCAAGAGGACAAAAACTATCCATCTCATAACAATTAACAATCAACAAGGTCATAAACTCCATCCTACAACCTACAGTTAAGACAAACAACAATAAAAACATATAAAAGAAAGTAAAATATATATAACAATTAACAACCAACAAGGTTAAAAACTCCATCTCACAACCTACAGTTAAGACAAAAAACAATAAGCACATATAAAAGAAAGTAAAATATATACAACGTTTTACAGTAAGTAAAGGATACATAGCATAAAACGGAACTGCACACGGTTGACTAGAAGCCTTTCGGGGTAAATTTCCTTCATCAGTAGCCTAAGAAACAAGTCTAAAGGTATGTTGAATTTCTTGAGTTTATAAAGAGTAGTTTTTGTAAACAAGGGAAGATTAAGCTATCAAACGGACATATGGTTAGAGAGAGCTGGGGTATTAATGTCCTGTGGTTTTGGAATAAAGGAGCTTAAATCAAAAGGAAATTACAATAACTAAAGAGTAACAATATAAGGTAATCTAGGGTAGAAACATATAGCCTATTCTATATTGAATGAGATAAAACTGTTCAAATTTCAAAAGACAGAATTCAAATGATCATAATCCTCTTTTAACAGTTTTATTGTTTGCATGAACGATCAACGCCAGGGGACTGTTTCTCAAAACATTTACGCCCGTCGTAACTTTGCGCCTGTTGCCATGACGTTACGACCAGGCGCAAAGTTACGCCGGTGTCTAAAAACGGCCCCCAGGGGTATTCTGGAGCAAGTGAGAATTTAAATTATCAAGGAAATTTTAGTTTCCAAAGTTTGTTAAAGTGAATTTTGATTACAACGACACAAGATGAAAACTCAATGATTCATTATGTGCTTGGATTATTATTCAACGTATTCCAAAATACGTATATGTATAGTATATGATTTAAAATGCAAACTATACAGTTTCAAACAGATAGTTATTATAATATACAGTGCTTAATAACATTCCGTTTAAAACCGGGAAGTTTGCGTTTTAGATTTAAACGTTAATAATGACCAGTGACTGAATCAGCCTCATTATAGTTACAGCCACGCAACCGGCTTTTGAAAGCCAAGGATTCGAACCAATGCCGTGAGTTAGTGAATGACAGGAAATTTACCGTCGTTTTTGTTAAACAAACATTTCAGTCTAATCGTAATACATAGAAAAATAAGATATGACACAAACTGCATTCCGTATGCTTGCAGACAAAGAATAAATTCGGAGGTGCGAATGGGTTTTCTATATTCAACGATCCTTAGTGACCATACCCTTTTACAGAGCCAATTCTGGTTATAAGCAACACGGTAATTGTTTATCAAGACGCCATAATTGGTTAACCTAAATCTCTTGAAAATGACGTACTAGACGGAACGTTTGAAAGGTGTGCCAATTATCCAGGGCAGACTGTCGACAAATTGGCAATTATCCCATTTCTGTCCAACCGTATTGGCACTCGAGATAGGTTACTTTTGATTTCTGATTGCAAATGATCTATTCAATTAGCATATACTAGTATCTTGACTCTACACACGAACATATAATTTGATTCATTTGAGAGTTTTGTTGATTTTAGGATCGAGGTAAATAGTCAAAACAACTGTTTTATTCCTAGATATCCAGTTCAGTGACACGATTATTTTTAGAAACGGTTGGTGCCAAAGTCACAAATTCGACAAAAATGTGACTTAACCGTGATTTTGTTCTAACCCCTTCTATAGTTAAACATAATTCACATACAGCATTTGTATTATTTTTTTATTTCCTGTCTTTCTCCTTTATAAACTCAAGAAATTCAACATACCTTTAGACTTGTTTCTTAGGCTACTGATGAAGGAAATTTATCCCGAAAGGCTTATAGTCAACCGTGTGCAATTCCGTTTTATGCTATGTATCCTTTACTTACTGTAAAACGTTGTATATAATTTACTTTCTTTTATATGTGCTTATTGTTTTTTGTCTTAACTGTAGGTTGTGAGATGGAGTTTTTAACCTTGTTGGTTGTTAATTGTTATATATATTTTACTTTCTTTTATATGTTTTTATTGTTGTTTTTCTTAACTGTAGGTTGTAGGATGGAGTTTATGACCTTGTTGATTGTTAATTGTTATGTGATTGATAGTTTTTGTCCTCTTGATTGTAGGTTGTGGGATGGAGTTTGTAGCCGTGTTGTTTGTTGGTTGTAGGTTGTGAGATTGAGTATGTGTCCGTGTTGTTTGTTTATTGTAGGTTGTGGGATGGAGTTTGTGTCCTTGTTGATTGTTAATTGTAGGTTGTGAGATGACGTTTATAACCTTGTTTGGTAATTGTAGGTTATGGGATGTGGTTTATAACGATGTTGTTGGTTATGACTAATTGTAGGCTGTGGGATGGAGCTTGTAACCATATTGTTTGTTGTAACTGTCCTAGTTTATAACCATGTTGTTTGTATTAACTGTGCTGTTTTGTCATAACGGTGCTGTGTGTTAATCATAGGTTATGAGATGGGGTTTATGCCTTGTTATTTGTAGGTTGTAGGTAATGAGATGGAGTTTATAACCTTGTTGTTTGTTGGTGGTAGGTTGAGATGGAGTTTATAACCTTATTTTTTTGTGCTGGTTGTAGGTTATGAGATGTAGTTTTTAACCTAGTTGTTTGCTAAAAAAGGTTATGAGATATAACCTTGTTTTTTGTGCTGGCTGTAGGATATGAGAGTGAGTTTATAACCTTGTTTTTTTTTGTGCTGGTTGTAGGTTATGAGATGTAGTTTATAACCTTGTTGTTTGCTAGAAAAAGGTTATGAGATATAACCTTGTTTTTTGTGCTGGTTGTAGGATATGAGATGGAATTCATAGCCTTGTTTTTTTGTGCTGGTTGTAGGTTATGAAATGTAGTTTATAATCTGGTTGTTTGCTAGAAAAAAGTTATGAGATATAACCTTTTTTGTGCTGGTTGTAGGATATGAGATGGAGTTCATAGCCTTGTTGTTTGCTAGAAAAAGGTTATGAGATGGAGTTTATAACCTTGTTTTTTGTGCTGGCTGTAGGTTATGAAATGTAGTTTATAGCCTTGTTGTTTGCTAGAAAAAAGGTTATGAGATATAACCTTGTTTTTTGTGCTGGTTGTAGGATATGAGATAGAGTTCATAGCCTTGTGTGCTAGAAAATGGTTATGAGATGGAGTTTATAACCTTGTTTTTTGTGCTGGTTGTAGGTTATGAGATGTAGTTTATAACCTTGTTGTTTGCTAGAAAAAGGTTATGAGATATAACCTTGTTTTTTTGTGCTGGTTGTAGGATATGAGATGGAGTTCATAGCCTTGTTGTTTGCTAGAAAAGGGTTATGAGATGGACTTTATAACCTTGTTTTTGTGATGGCTGTAGGTTATGAGATGTAGTTTATAACCTTGTTGTTTGCTAGAAAAAGGTTGTGAGATATAACCTTGTTTTTTTGTGCTGGTTGTACATGTAGGATATGAGATGGAGTTTATAGCCTTGTTTGCTAGAAAACGGTTTTGAGATGGAGTTTATAACCTTGTTTTTTGTGCTGGTTGTAGGTTATGAGATGTAGTTTATAACCTTGTTGTTTGCTAGAAAAAGGTTATGAGATATAACCTTGTTTTTTGTGCTGGTTGTAGGATATGAGATGGAGTTCATAGCCTTGTTGTTTGCTAGAAAAGGGTTTTGAGATGGAGTTTATAACCTTGTTTTTTGTGCTGGTTGTAGGTTATGAGATGTAGTTTATAACCTTGTTGTTTACTAGAAAAAGGTTATGAGATATATCCTTGTTTTTGTGCTGGTTGTAGGATATGAGATGGAGTTCATAGCCTTGTTGTTTGCTAGAAAAAGGTTATGAGATGGAGTTGATAACCTTGTTTTTTTTGTGCTGGCTGTAGGTTATGAGATGTAGTTTATAGCCTTGTTGTTTGCTAGAAAAAGGTTATGAGATATAACCTTGTTTTTTTGTGCTGGTTGTAGGATATGAGATGGAGTTCATAGCATTGTTGTTTGCTAGAAAGAGGTTATGAGATAGAGTTTATAACCTTGTTTTTTGTGCTGGCTATATGTTATAAGATGTAGTTTATAACCTTGTTGTTTGCTAGAAAAAAGGTTATAAGACATAACCTTGTTTTTTGTGCTGGTTGTAGGATATGAGAAGGAGATGGAGTTCATAGCCTTGTAGTTTGCTGGTTGTGAGATGGAGTCTATATGGTTGTTTTGTTCGTTGTTTGTTACATAGTTTTGTCTGTCCCGGGGGAGGGGGGGTGGAGAAAGCAAAATGTATGGGGTTCAATCTCAGTTCACCGATGTTCTTGCCATAGTTAAGATGCGTAACCATTGTCAATGTGTTACAAAAGGAATCCAGAAATTTTACTGACCAAGGCTGACCTCTTGTCAGTCGTCAACCTAATGAAATATCATAGGTTTCGTTTGTTACAACAATTTATGGGGTGTAAAGATCTAAATGATATACCTCTTTTTAACACAATTAGAAACTTGTCTCCATGGTTATTTTATACAAGAAGATTTCCCCTGTGCCCGTGTGTTTTAGTGATCATAAATAAAGAAGCAATAATTAACCACTTTCGAAAATATCCTAAGCGTAAGTATAACTGAGAGCTTATTTGTTTAGTCATACGCCTAATTTGACGTTCACATTTTAGATTTATATGGAGTGTTTTGCTACTCGGTAATCTAATGTAAGCTTCGTTGGACAGCGGTAATCCGATTCCAACCCAAACATGAAAAGCAAAAGCCGAGGAAAAGCGTGCCCTAACATTAAATTACAAATTTAGTATTCGTGATAGACATATTAACCGGAATCAAAGTATAATATATATATATGACTACAAAGAAATTTACAAAAAATCTATACATCTCCAACGAAGTTCTCAAACGCATCATACTGTGCATCACGATCACATGTTCATTTTAAAGGAGATTAACGGACACGTTGTACTTTCACGCTAAACCTATCAACGCCTCCATATAAGTGACATAATCTTGACTGTGGAGATAAACAGCAATCAATCAATCAAGTGTTTTCAGAGATTTCTGTTGCTATACTTAACACAGTGTTCCCAAGACAACCAGGCCTTAGGACGACACGGTGGTTAACTCTTAAAACGATGTTGTTCAACCTAGATCTCTTGAAAACGCTCTTGATACAGATATATCCAAAGGTCACCAGCTAACCAGCGGGGGGAGTCAACTAATTGCTACTTTTCACTTCGCTACCAGAGCTACTTTACCCCTATGTCTGTTTATAACCTCCATGCACTGATCTGCATACAGACTCCTATTGGAATGGTATCATGGGCTTTGGCAGAGACATCTGCTTGAAGGGGATAAACTTCAATTGTCTCCAAGCTGTACTCTGTTATTAGACCTGGACAACTGCACCGCATGTTTAGTGTTAATGACTGTATATTACCGTCAACAAAACGACCCGTTGTCACGAATCCTGTCAAGATACCTTTTATTAGTTTGTCACTAGAAGAGCTAAAGAAAGGTCACATATACAGTAGTGATATATCCGTGATTTTCGGATCGAGTGTAGTCTGAATTGAAGGAAATGATCGATCATATATTTCTTGTATGGTAAGGACGTTTGTTAGTTTCACTCTGCGTTGGAAAGATTGTTGGCAAGAATTATATTGTTAAGCCAATATTGGCATTACTCTGAAGACCTAACTGAATGAGATGTCATACAAAGTGATGTTATCGTAGGGTTTTCTTCAACACAAACTTGTTTATAAGTGCTGGCCATAGTTTGTACGAGACTTAGGTCCAATCTACTCTCATCGTATCTAAAAACTCAATAAATGCTTTGCAGCAAAGTGATACAAGTGCTATTGTTTGCTTTCTAAAATAAATGGATAGCAGACGTAATATCTTTTTTGAAATGCTGAAGATATACGCGATAAATAATACAAATGCTGTATGTGAATTATGTTTAACTATAGAAGGGGTTAGAACAAAATCACGGTTAAGTCACATTTTTGTCGAATTTGTGACTTTGGCACCAACCGTTTCTAAAAATAGCCTTGTTTACTCTTTCCAACCATTTGATCCTTATAAGTTCTGTAAAGCTGACGTCACAATCGTTTTTCACTGATGCAAACTCAAGGTTAAGTCCATGGGTGGACTTGACCATTTTTTAGCAATTACTTTTGTTTAAAATGGCGGATCTAGGAAAAATCACGGTGCACGTCTCTTCACTGACTTAAGGTAATGTACCTATCTGCTTGCTTTTCTCCCGATACACTTTGTTTCTAAATTATAGGAAATGTATTTAGATTCAGTGGGACTAAACTAGCACCAAATATGGTGGTATCTTTTGAGGTTAAATCCTAAAAGTTATGTAACGGACTTAGTCGCTTTTTTGCATATTTTTTTTTATATATATATGGCCATTCACATTTTGTAAAGATGATATAATCAAAGGTTATTTGTCGAGTTTAACATCCTTGGAAATGTTAATTAACTGTAAATAAATTTATCCCTTTGTTTCTGATTGCTAAAAGAAATTTAACTACACCCAATCATATCGACAGGTCTTATATATTTTTTTATATCGTATTATCTTTATATTAGACGTCTTATTCAGTTTTATACGTGATGTTAAGAGGCGTGTCAAGTGCTAGTCTATCAACAATCACACCCCCAACCTGTGCTTTGGTTACTCTCTTTCCGACGAACGTTTTGCATTGTTTTTATTTACTTGTTATTTTGTATACGTATAATCTACTATATAAGTAAACATGATTAAAATCTTTTGAATGCAGTTGACCAAGACGAAATTAGTGCCTGGAAGTATGTCGAAGGCGCTCACTGAAAGTGAAATTTTTGCACTGCTCGACGAACTTGATGGGGCTGAAAGCACATCCGATACTGTTGATGAAAGGGAAATAGCAGAGGTTCGTCCTACAATCACTGTTGAAAAAGTGCAGCAGTTAGCAGACCTTCGTCAGCTGCAACTTGAAAATGAAAAAATTGCATCTGAAGAAAGTGATAGTGGTACAGATGACGATAAACTGGACCCCACATACATTCCCGAGTCAATCAGTACAGAAGAGGATGACACAATCAGTGATCCCGATGTATCTCATGACGAAAACTCTGAAAGTCTTGCTTCAAGACACATGCCAACCACTAAGTAAGACACAAACCTAAACATGTATTCCGAATGGTATTACGTCGCACTCAAGATTATTTCACTTATATGGCGGCCAAGCCAAGTTTAGTGGGTAGCTGGCAACTCTTCCAATAGGCTTACTTAGAAATCAATATGTCAATTTTATTAGGTCTAGACGGGATTCGAACCCATGACACACCGATTGAAGGCCTATGCCGGATGGTAAATAATTGCATATAATTTTCCTTGTATATGGTTAATACAAATTCTGAACAATAACCTTGTTAAACTACATCGTTACTTTTGTTTGTAATGATTTGCATACGTAAACATATACTGAAGCAAACATTGCTGTTTCAAACTAAGCTTTATATTCAGTATTCGTATTTTTTGCTTCTACAGACGTCCTAACCGAGTTTACGAAGATCTGTCTGAAAAAGATAACTTTAGTCAGAGCTGCAAAAGAAAGCGAGATCCTACTAGGTGGCAAAGAAACATAAAGAAATTAAAGTCGGCCAAGGGTATGTCTTATACTAATCACAAAGGAAAATATGTTGCCGCCAAAAAGATTGGACCAAATTGTGAATGCAAAAAAAGATGTTTCGATAAGCTTGGGGAGGATTACATCATGCAAACATTTGAGGAGTTTTATAATATCGGCGACAAAAGTCTTCAAAACTCTCATCTTTTTGGACTAATACAGACTAACAAAGTGAAAAGGAGGAGGGCAAGGTCAGGAGAAAGGAATAAGTATCGTCAAGCGTCATACACTTATAATGTTAGAAAGGATGGGGAACGGATCGAGGTCTGTGCAAAAGCCTTCCGATCGGTCCATGGCCTGGGAAAGTCAAGATTTGAAACTCTACGTAAGCCAGACATTACGCTGACACCTCGAGACAAAAGAGGAAAACATGGAAACCAGAAAAAGATCAACGTGACAGTCAGACAAAAAGTTCGGGATCACATTGCTAAGTTCCCTGTGGTCAAATCTCACTACTCAAGAGAAGAAAACCCTAACAAGGCATACTTACCCAGTCATTTAAACGTTCGCAGAATGTGGCTTATGTACCTGGCTGAAAATGAAAGTGATCAGATCGTCCTCATACGAAACAAGCAACCATGTACTGCAGAGGTAACACTTCATCTCTACCGTGAAGAGTTTGACAGGCTTAACCTCGGATTTGGTCTGCCTCGTTCAGATACCTGCTCTAAATGTGACAGGTTAAAGATTTCCAAGGAAGAAGCCAAACAAATGGATAATACAGAAAAGTTAAAGGCTATTGAATCGGAGAAAGAACAGCATCTCCGGAAGGCTGAAAAAGCTTACTCCACGCTCAAGTCTCTATCTGAAGAAGCAAAAACAAACGAGAACCTTGACATGTACACATTTGATTTCCAGCAAAATCTGCCAGTACCTACACTCACAAGCAGCGACATGTTCTACAGCCGTATGCTTTGGGTGTACAACTTTGGCATCCATGACATGTCCACTGGCGACGGAATAATGCATTTGTGGGATGAAACTGTTGCCAAGAGGGGTTCTTCGGAGGTCTGTTCGTGTCTTCAATCTACCATAATGAGTCGTCACACCAACGCCAAACGACTGGTTGTTTTCAGCGACTCTTGTTGCGGCCAGAACAAGAACAAGGCAATAATGAACTTGTGGGCATGGATGTCCTCTGGAAACCCTTTTGAACAGATTGACCACATGTACCTAATTCGAGGTCACACCTTTTTACCCAACGACCGAGACTTCGCACAAATCGAGAAATACAAGCGTAAGCGAAATATTTTTCTACCTGAGGAATACGAGCACATAATCAGGGATGCACGAACAACTCAACCATTTGAGGTTAAAATGATGCATTCCGGGGACTTCAAAGATCATAAAGATCGTGCGGACAAGAATGTTAAATCAACTCTAAAGGACGATACCCTGAATAATATCAAGTTAAGAGATGTCATGTGGTTCTCATACGGTTCAAGCCAAGAAATGGACTTTATGGAGAATAAATTTGTCACAGTCACCCATCCTAATCAGGTGTGGTGCCGGTTCACCCACAACGAACTGGAGCCTTGGAAAAAGGTACACCTATTCAAGAGAGGAGCCACCTTAGGAGGGGCCTTACAGAACAAGTATACCCACCCTTTGCCTCTTAAGGAAGCTAAATATAAAGATTTGATGGCTCTAGGAGGAAAGGGTCTGGTTTCTCCGCACGTTAAAGAGGTCTACGCCGCACTGCCTCATCTTGGCGAAGCAGTCACTAACGGGGACAGTGAAAGTGACAATGGCGCTGATTATGTTTAATTGCACATATTGTTTAATCCAGTTAGACCGAAGACGGGTTGTGGTCTCCCTTATTATAAAGCTCATTGTTCCAGACATTTACATTTTCTTTAGTTAAATTTCTGTCGACTATTGTTCGTTCAATTGCATTGCTGTAATAAAAATATTAAACATTAATCTTCTTCAAGTAAACGGGTTAATCAGTCCAAACTAAACACAACCTTTCTTCATGTGGTCAATGCATCACCTGTAAGTCATTTGCGGAATTGATTTCGCTTTCAAACTACTCTTGGTATTGATTGCATAGGTCAATAGATCACAGAACATCAAAAGGGTATTAAAAAACAACCAGCGCGGTGAATTGAAGTATGGAGTCATATGAGAAGTGCACAAAATACAAAAGCGTGGTCAAGTCCACACGTGACATAACCCTTTTATTGCACAAGTGTATTCTAAAAAATAATAAAATCTTGCTGTAGATACAGCTAATGCACAGTAGATTAGAAAAATGATTATATTTTCATCCATAGATTGCAGTAAAACCGTGTTACATAATTTTTTTGAACCACAGCACTCGTTTAAGAAAAAGACACATTTCTGTTTTTTTACAGAAATCATTCGAATGTGACTTAGCCTTGATTTTGTTCTTTACCCTTCCACATATGAGAAATGACTCTTTGTGCTGAATTACTCAGTGTAAGGAGCACAGATTTTATACAACATAATATTCGCAGCGCACAAGATTGTTTCACATATTTGGCGCGGTTGTCGGGTTTAGTAGAAGAAAACCCCAGAACTCCGACGAGTATCTGCTTAAGGGTTTAATACCGCCGTAGCGGTGTTTGTTGCGTAACCCGATACCGCTGAACGTTGGTTCGTACCGAGTCAAACCACGAGAATGCGCAGCATTCGAGGGGTTTGACAAGGTGCGAACCAACGTTCAGCGGTATCGGGTTACGCAATAAACACCAAGACGAAGGTATTAAAGTCGATTCTACCCCGATAATTGAGAAAAATGAAAAAAGTGACCTGTTGAGGATTGCCGTTCCTTTCCCCTCCCTTGGGACAGAGTGGGAACTTTAAACCAATCAACGATAAGCTTTGGTCACGTGCGACGGTTGACCCAGATATTTTGAAGCAGAATGACATAATGTCCCTATGGCTACGGCCTTGACAGGCTGGGTTGCTGGTGACGCTATCGTGGGAAATGTTGTGAAATCAACCCTTTGATAACTTTATACGTTCATGACAGCCCAGTTTTCAATACAAAAGGACAGAATATAACCACACTCACAACATTATCAGGTTAAATCCTTTATCTTGTATGACAAGCAAAAGATCACTTCTTCCGGGGGAGGTAAACCTACCGGCCGGTATGTTGCACTGCACACTCGATGTAGTTTGAAAAGTCATCTCTATTTAACATGTATATTTGCACACGGCACGCACATACAGGAGGGGTAGAATTACTCTCTTACACAGGCAATCGAATGAAGATCCTATTCAGACAATTTTCGTTTTTTCCAGAATTAAGTAGGATGCATTGATGTGAGACTGAGAGACTTTGGCACTGCCGACTAAGATACTGAGGCCCTCAACTTGCTTAAAAGGAATTGCATACGATAGATTCTTGACGGGATATGGGCAGTCAATATAATGAAATAGGCCTCCTTACTAAAAAAATACATGCGAAGATATTTCAAAGGGAAATTAATGAAACAATCCATATATTAGTAGCCTCATTTTTAGTCAGATGGGCCAAGATTACGCCTGATGGTACCGGGGTTGTGGGAATGCTGCTCAGAAACTCTACGACTTCTCCGGACTTGTAGTCGTTTTTTTTTCATCAAATTCAAAGCAGCTGCTAAACCACAAATTACCAATCGGAATATTCTGAGAAAGTGGTTTACTATCGTTTATCTACAATACACAGATGATTGTTGACATCACGCAAGCTGTGAAGTTAGATTTTCTTATAGTTTGGGCTTGGCACTGACATTAAAGTTGGCTCACACAAGTGATGTTTCACAATAGAGAGCGGCTAACCTGAACATTTCACACAACACACCACATGAAAACAAAAACGCCTCTATCAAAATCTCAAATGAAACAAATTGAACGCAAAAACATATAACTGGAATAAATGGCCGCTGACATACAATTGTTTTCGTCCAAGATGTACCAGAAGACTGAAGCCGAGTTTATACATCTTTAGTTAATTTCCCCCAGGATATAATGACTACAGTGGGTTGCAAAAAGTATCTTTTTCACCAAAACACATCACATACTTCGAATCTCTACTGATTAATGGAATCTCTACTGATCATGCATATTGCTGTAACGTTGTCTAATTTCTTCTCTTGAGATCTATTTTACTGGAATGATACAATCATAGACAGCCATGCAACTTCATTTTTTGTTGCATATTTTGTTTAAGACAGTAACCCATTCTGTTGAAAATGGTATCGAATGGAAACAAAAACAATCTTGGAAAGAAAGAGCCAAGAAGACATGTACTCGTATTGTATTATTGTAAACAGGTGTGTTTCTTGTTTCTATCTGTGATATATGTCAATATATTAAACAAAAAAGCTAGCTCATTCTTTTCAGTCACTTGATCACAGACGGAAAAAGGTAAGATTTCTTGTATACAAGAATACTAGTGTAAATTTATATCTTTTAATATATTGTCTACGTGAGTGAGCAGTTCTCCGGCAAAAAGTGTCACAGTTCCAATAATACACATCATGAACGCACTGTTTATATTTCTGATGAATTTTAAAATCTGTAAATGTGTTGATTTGCAAGGACTATAAACAGTGGGAGTTCTATGTACACTCGCAAAATACTTAACCCAATACACTGTATTGTGAGTTTTTGATCAAGGAGTAAAGCAGTTTGGCACGTGCAAGTTAACGTTCTATTTCTGTCTTCCCGTATGTTTGTCTTAATGCAATCATCATTTCTCTTTTGCTGAAGTTTTTCACGCTATGCGAGAAATACTGTTAGCGAGATATACGTTATTATGGCAGTGTAGATACGTTTTTTTCAAATCCATACCGATGTAGCTCATAAATATATTATCGTATAATTTTCCTGAACTGGGAATTCTCAACTTGCTCTCAATCTTTGTAAAAACTTAATTAATGCTTGGAAAAAGGATAAACAAGAATGATAAAGCAAAAATTTATGTGACACATCATTGAATACTACGAGAAGATTCTTTAGGATCTTGTGAAAAAAAGTGATCTTGAACATTGCAGAGTTGGATGTGATCGCTACGGAGAATGAGCAGTAATTTGCAAGAAGATCTATCAAAAGCTTGTGACTGACACCACCGCACGACTGGGGAAGGTCAATGATACAAAGCGGTGTTAGTTGAAATATTAGAGACACTCACCAAAGGGAGTGTAGAATTTAAAAAAATATTTTTTCGGATATCAATATGGTCAAAACTTAGTTAGAAGCCAGACAAACAAATAATCAGACAAATAAACAAAGCCTTATGCCCGTTTGTGCTTTTCAACGTCTAATGATAGCCTTATCAACAAAAATCCGAAATAAGGCCCCAGACAATTATATTGGGTTGGAATAAGAGCCTCTTGAATGTTAATCAAATCGTTTATTGGTGAAATGGAAAGTATTACATTTTCATGGATTTATATTCTTAGTACGCGGATCATTCCAAAAGAAGAATATCTATATCGGCTTAGCTCTGATCCTGGTAAAGTTAGACAGAAATGGTAACTGTTTGAACAATTTGTCGATAATCTGACGTAATATTGATGTGTGCTTACTTATTTTGTCGCTTTTACTTTTTTCTTCGTTGTTTGAATGCAAAGCATATACAAAACGGTTATGTAACTATTTTGTTTGAATGTAATTTGTGAATATCATGAATAATAATAAAAACATTATGGAACATACTACTGTGAACGTAGTGTTGTGTTGGGGAAAAATCAATGTAATTCTCAAAGTAGTCATATTCAATGGAGACATGTCCAAGTCAGAACTCGCAAGCATTTGAGTATGAAAGAGGTTTACGTTACATAATCCTACACCCGCTTCATAATTCTAACTGACGTAATTTTAATTAACAATTTCGCAAGGGATATATGTGACGACTATGGTATTAAATGCAGTGTGTCTTTTTTTACAAAAACACCTCATATATTCCAAATCTCTACCCTACTTAATAAACCTTACATTGTCACAAGGTTGTCAGATTATTGTCTTGAGAGGTAGCGTAGACGGAATAATATTATCTTAGACTACTTTGTAACGGAAACCTCTTGGCAGTATTATCTTGTGTCAGACACTGATCCGATCTGTTGGAAATGTTATGTAAAACAGAAAAAACACATTTGAAAAAGAGAGCCTAGTGAACGCGACCTTAAAGGAAATGCAGTACGTCCTTTATTTTAGTCGCTTGATCACATATGGAAAGAAGCAAAGACACCATTATACTAAAATGCATATGTACATTTTCATTTTTGAATATAGTGTTTGCATCAATGCACAAAAGGGTTTTACATCCACATGTTTGCGTTATTCATAACTGTTGTGAATTCGTAATTTACAGTACTAACAACCTATTAAAGAATGTCTTGATTTATATAATGGCCAAAACCGGAGGCAGGTGTCTGCAATACGTCCAGTCGCACAACATTCAAAACAGTCTATAGCGATATAAATTTAAAAAAATTAAATGCATTTCTGTGGAATTGTTTAAAATTAAACAACCCTATGAATGAAACTTTTAAGTTGTGTAAGATAATAGGTGATTAGAGTAAAATGTGCAAAAAAGTATTTGTTTTCGTCAGTTTGCGTGCTCCGCCCTGATGTTACTTTGGTTGAAGAAAAATCATACTAAATAAATTAAGATCATTATGTAAAAGATAACGAGAACTGTAATGGTTGGGGTTGTAGTAATCACGCAATAAGTTCCAATCAGAGCTTTAATGGAAATGTGTAAAAAATGCATATATGATTTGTAAAAAAAGCTTACCACCAAACAGCATTATAGTGATTACAGTTTAATTATCCATTGAGATTTTCTAAATGACTCTATTGTACAATTTGGAACTATCTCTAAATATTCATTGTCATAAACCCCACCCATGCACAAAATCCCGTATCGTTATATATGCGGTATGTGCAATGCATTTTTGTATTCTAAATTTTACATCTAGTAATACTCAATACTGTTTATCAAGGCTACATACTTCCAAATAAATCAATCAATCATTGAGAGATGATAGCAAATGAAAATAGATTAATCATATTTTTTTTAAGATCATCTGATGTTAACGGAAAGGCAGCTGTTTTCCATCTAGAAATATTACGTGACCTGAATATAAGAAGTTCAAATTCCCCTAAAAACATGAAATACATTGTGCCATTGAAATAAAGCATCAACTAAAAGGCCATTAAGAACACGACTAAAGTAAAGAAAAAAGCAAACGTTGTATTGGTTGAAGAGGGACTCAACAACAAACAAAGTCGAGTGATGAACTCAACTTTTAACAACCCTAACTTAACCTTTGTGTTTGACTCTATATAAATTAGACCCCGTGAATGTACACGCACGTAGAATTCGTTGTTAGCATTTGTCACTGAAAGAAAAAACATAACAGATGTCTAAGTGTCGAAGACAAACATATTACAAAATAGCGAATATTTATGTCCCGTATCATTTATTCAACAAGTCACAATTCACATTATCTGTGCTCCAGTACGTCAACGGTAAAAAATACACTCACTTAGTTTTTTTACACCATAAAGGGTTATACCCTATCCTCACATGAATATTAGTTGTGTGGCCGTCTACTTGCAATTACGTTTTCATAAATATGGTGATTTGTTTTAGCGCGGAACAATGGCAAGGGTCATCAGCAGGAATCATAGAAATATTTACATCATCCTTATTGTGAAAAAAGATGAAGCAGCTCCAAATTGTATTATCAACGATCGTACTTTAAATGGCTAGTGTGACCAGAACTAATACAATCAACTTTTTAATAAAGTGGCATGAGCTGCAAAATGTAGAATTTTTGCGTAAAAACAAAATTTTGTATTTATCGGCCATTATTCTCAAGAAGTACAATTATTAAACTTTTTAGTGCTACTAGTTTTGAGAATGTACGTTAATGTAGTATTTTGAACCAACTTAGACCTATAGTGAATGAACGTTCGTCCCGGTTATTTAAATTTTCTTTACTTTTGGAAAATTGTATCGGCTTGTACAAGGCTTAACCTGTATGGATTTTTGTCATTCCAACGTCAATCATTTAGTTATTCAATGAATTTAACCCCGTTTAATTATCGTAACAATCAAACTTTATGGATAAAAAGTATGAACTTATAAGCACTTTATAAGAACCTGTAGTCTAACGAGTGTGCTGTTTCTTCATTAATGGAATGGTTTAAACGAAATTACCGTAGTTTGATAAAAGCGATAGACATTAATGTAAAAGACATGTGGAATGTCAGGCTTCGCCGTCTCTCCGGGAAATTCCAAGAGTTAAATAAACAAATGAGCAGACGGTTGCCGTTTCCGTTGTGTGGATAAGGTCATAGTTATAAAATTATACCAGGATTGTTAATAAGTTAATGTCCGACACGACGTAAATGGTCGACCTAAACCTTTAAAACAACCCCGAAAAAGGTTAAAAAAATTTCCGATTTGAGATAACGATAACGTTATATGTTGTGGCTAATTATCTTAATCTCGTTAATGCTTTTACATTCCATTTTTAAAGGGGCATGAGCTGCCGAAATTCCCACTTTTTTCATAATTTCTGATCGTTACGGCAGTAAGAGGCTTTGAAGGCTATCGAAAAACTAAATGATTGACGTTGGAATGAGGAAAATCCATACAGTATGTGCCCTGTACGAACCGAAAACGTGTTCGAAAAGTAGCAAAATTTAAATAACCGGGACGACCATTCATTCATTCTAAGCCAAAGTTAGTTCAAAACAATACTTTATCGTACATTTTTGAGACTAGAAGCACTACAAAGCTTCTGAATTATACGTCTTGACAAAAATAGCCGATAATTTCAACATTCTGTGTTTACGTCAAAATATCAACATTTTGGCAGCTCATGCCCCTTTAAATAGATCAACACGTGAGACATCCTTGACAGACAACTATACACTACAATCAAAATCAAAACACTGTAGATTAATCAAATAAATTAAACGTCATTCCTTTAGACCATTGAGTAAAACTAGCAGAGAACGATGAAATTCTTTTATTACTATTTAACAAAATTGTAGAATCTCTGCATCGTTTTTGTCTTGTTTTATTAAAACATATCATCCGTCAAGAGAGACATCCATACAACATTTTAAGATACTTCTGAGGCTTAAACTGTCCACAAAAATGACAGATTCGATGTATAAATACATCATTTGGGATTGACAGACAGGTACTATTATTTTCTTTCTGAGAAAAAAATATCTTCTCATAGCCATTCTTCCAAGGCGACGTCGATGTATGGAAAGACTGTAGTTATCGACCACCACAAAAAACACTTGTACAAAGTACCATTATAAATATTCTTCAACATATTGATTTTGAGATAAAAAAAATCGTAAAACATGGTAATATTGGAATCTACTAAGATCGCCATTTAATGTCATTTTTAGAATATGTATCTAGTACGAATGACAAAGAGCTTCTCGCATAGAGAACAACGTGGTTCGACCAAAGCAGTGAAAATTGTGTCCATATAACCCACATTCCAAAGAAATATCCTATTAGCTTCCCAGTTAGTTTGTGGCCCTATGAGGTTAGCAAAATCCAAATTGGGTCCAAAATGTGTTGTACTCACGCTATATATCTCCGTATTGGGTCTCTAACAGACTATGTAACTCTGATCCAAAGGCTAGTCTTTGCTTATAAAAAGACCCGGCTGAAGTTGGTAACTAGGAATAAGGAACTGGGAATATGGAACCAACTTCAGCCGGGTTATAAAAAGAACAAGTGTTTGAAAGACATACTGGTCAGGGCTAAACTCCCCTGTCTGTCTTCTAGATGTACGTAGGTTTTTTTCTGTAAAAGGGTGGATGGGACCAAAATTCACTGTCTTTTCCCTATGGGGTTCAACCTCAGTCTACTGATGTTCTTGCCATAGCTTATGATGCGTAAGCATTGTCATTGTTTGTATTACAAAGTGTTCCAGAAAATTCTTCTGACTAAGGCCAAGCTCCTGTCAGTCGTCAACCTAATGAAATATCATAGGTTTGGTTTATTACAACAATTTATGATGGGGTATAAAGGTATAAATGATATACCTCTTTTTATCAGAATTAGAAAATTGTCTCCATGGTTTTCTTAGACAAGAAGATTTTCCCTGTACCCGTGTGTTTTAGTGCTCATAAATATGAATAATAAGCTATGATTTCATAGTCGTACAGACAGGTAAACAGGGCGTCTAGCTTGAATGACAGGCTCGAACAAACCATGTCCAACATGAACAGACCAATAACCGCACAAAACAACATCATTACCCATTACCAATCTGGAAAAAAACATGCACTAGTACACGTGCGAAAAGTGTCGCGTTTGGGACGGCCGCTTAACACCGCTTTATTAACAAAAACTTGACAAAGAAACTAGGCCTAAAAATATTGGAGAATTCTTTGTTCTTTTAAATAAAAATTCTATCTTAATAATAAAAAACAAATATTGCTATTTGGAATCTGACCTTAATTGAGTGTTGAATTATCCTCATTTCGGGCATTTTTCTGTATTTTTGAGTCGCTCTTGTCTAATCTTCCGCCTGTTTTTCTTAATTAAACTAAGCAAAATATCACTGTGTCGTTAGATCGCACATGCACAGGTTCGGCGTTTGTTTACATGGCGGGTACTTGATAAATCTAATTTTCAATTTCACATTAAAAATACTTAATGATGCCAACACTTTCAATTTTTGGTAAAAATAGAAAGTTCCTAATTTATTCTGTCTGCGAGGAATACAGAAAACAGCTCACTGTTGTTGTTTTTTTTATGTAAACAGTATTCTGGATTCTGGAACAGGTTAAGGGAGACACCAACGAGTACCTGGAATGAACTTCCAACCGTCCACATGTACATATCAGATGTTTTTTTTCTGGTTTTTAGGATGCTAAGTTACGGCTTGTGTCGATTTGGTAGATTTTTTTCATACACAGCAACGGAGTCCTACTGGCTTGACACACAGATTTCCAGTAATATGGAGTGCTTTGGTACTTGATGATTTATATAAAGCTTGGTTAGACAGCCATAATCCGATCCAATGTGATACATGAACAGCAAAATCGAAATTTACTGCTGAATTGGAAATAATTGACTGGTGGGACATATAAAATGACGACTAGCCAATTAGTCACCAGTGGAGTATTAATTCCCACCGGATGGACATGTATAAACAACTTACCAATAAAACGACGGAAAATAATTCATACGGCTTTAAAGTGACACGAGCTGCCCAATATAGGGACAATTTCGTTAAAACAGAATTAACTAATTGTTATTCATTTTCAAGAAGTATAAAATAAGATTTTTTTCATTGGTAACAATATAGCAGATTTATGTTTACGCAGTTTTATAAGGAGGTAAATCTCCCCAAAATGAACTCCTATATCCCTCCTATTTGAATTCTGTCCGTCATTAGCACACAATGTTTATTCGTACGGGCTACTGGCTTTATCAAGATTCATTACTCAATCCTTTAGATTTCCAAATTACATATATTCCAATGGTTGAAAACTCTGAAAGTCTTGAATTGCGAGTATCATCCAATAAAAAAGCTTGAACAATTTGTTTGGACGTGTATGAGTAGAGAGGCATTGTGATAGGATATAACTGGTGTCTCAAGTTCTTCCTGGCCGACAAGTAAGTAACGCAGGAAAGAGACACATGAGTGCGGCTATGTCTCAAGCAGACAAGCTTTCTAACCGTTTCACATTGGGCGAACCAGTAAAATATTCGTTTTTGACTGAGTGAACAAGATCCATTGAAGGAAGGCTTGTGTCGGCGTAGTAGAAATCAGATTTTGGGTTTAAGAAATATATATCGATTAATGACATGTTCACTTGCACTTTTTACGATACAAGATTGGTTATTTTAGCTTTATAAACGACTGTCTCAAATTCATTCACAAATCCCTGCGGTTAGGTCTGTTCGTATTCACTGGAAATTTTGAGGGCGTTTGGTATGAATTAAAGGAAATAAGACTCAAACAGCAGGGACTTTTCAAACACTGTATTTTCAGCGTTCTGAAATAATCAGAAAATAACAAATTGTGAGATAAAACAGAAATTAGCATATAAACAATGGTGCTATGCAGGAAATTATAAAAGAAAATTAGGTTGCTTACCCTAAAACACTCAAAAGGTTGATTATTTGTATATGCCTTATGCTTTAAGATAAACTCACTTTGAAGGGTAGCATAAATCCCAAAACACATTTTGCTGGATGGTAAAAATCCCACTTAGATGGGTAGTATAAAGTGAAACTCATTCTAAGCGTTAGCATAAATGGAAAACGTACGAGTCTAAACTTTGCTCGATTTTTTACGATACAAGATTGGTTATTTTAGCTTTATAAACGACTGTCTCAAATTCATTCACAAATCCCTGCGGTTAGGTCTGTTCGTATTCACTGGAAATTTTGAGGGCGTTTGGTATGAATTAAAGGAAATAAGACTCAAACAGCAGGGACTTTTCAAACACTGTATTTTCAGCGTTCTGAAATAATCAGAAAATAACAAATTGTGAGATAAAACAGAAATTAGCGTATAAACAATGATGCAATGCAGGAAATTATAAAAGAAAATTAGGTTGCTTACCCTAAAACACTCAAAAGGTTGATTATTTGTATATGCCTAATGCTTTAAGATAAACTCACTTTGAAGGGTAGCATAAATCCCAAAACACATTTTGCTGGATGGTAAAAATCTCACTTAGATGGGTAGTATAAAGTGAAACTCATTCTAAGCGATGGCATAAATGGAAAACGTACGAGTCTAAACTTTGCTCGATCACGCTATTATGAAGTAACAAAATAATACTAAACTTCTCGTTAAAGTATTTAGAGCTATCTAAGCCTAATACGCACATCTTGAACAGTGAGTCTTTTCATTAAAATGAAACAACAGCGATATTACGCTAGAAGAGTATGCAAGGAAAATTATTCTCACACAACGTAACGTAAATAAAGTGACTGTTTACATACACTTCAAAAAATGGACTCGCCCACAAAAGCATGGCGAGGAATCTGTTTGACAATTTGACAATAAATCCTAACGCTAAACTAAGTAGTTATGGAAAGTATTTTTAAAACTAACAGTCACAGTCGACTCATAATGACATTATAAAATAAATCGCTAGGTCTACCTGAAGGGTGGATCCCTGTTATTTAAGGAAAAGTTTGCCACTGGCTTTCCCGCTGCGGCTGGGCTTGGAAATCTCTGACAGACAGACGACAAGGCGAGTCTACTTCCCAGCAGGGAGATTAAGCAAACTAACTGACATTATGGACCAGCGTTAAAAGCAGAACTCTAATTTGCTTTAGCCCACAAAAAGCATTCCTAAATAGAAACGAGCAGCATTTTACCCGCAATTAACCTCTCAAAACTTGGCCGAGTCAATAATGGACCATATTAAGTTTATAGTTGTCTTAAAACATACATGTGAACTTGTACAAACTGGTCTGTTTACTTTTTATAGGTTCCAGACATATCCGTCAAAACCAGTTGGTGAACAAGATGTTAAACAGCCAAGTGGCTTTAGTGGCTTGTCCAAACTATCTTTTTTTTATTTCTTCCGCGATTCCATGGGACTTAATCATGAGGCAAAGTTATAATCTAATATATTTCTTGTGCTCCTTGCTATCTTCCTTTCGATATTTTTTTCTACAATAACAATTTTCTTCCAATACTATAATTGCCTACTAGACACCTACCAGAAAAAAATATATAGATTTTGAAGATTGTATTTTCCTGATTGATACCGGTTTACAACGTGACGTTCACCTGGCTAGGCTTTATACTATGTATATATTTGTCGATATAAAGTTGTACAATCGTGCCCACATGCTTACCTCCCCTTCGCTTCAGAGCTAAGCATGTGGCTAATGGCGGGACATCTTAGACAGCGAAAAAAACACGAGAGATCTGAAATTGTTATTAACGAGCAACTTGTAAATTAACTGTCCGGTTCCTTCCAAAACTCACTTTTAAAAGACAAAACATCCAGGAAGCGTGGTTTTTATGTGTGAAAGGAACAGAAAGCCGTTGAAAATTTTTCAAAAAGTTCCTGACGTCATGTGTTAACACAAACCATGGCGACGATTTCGAAAGACTAGTCCGAGTAGTCGTTGACAGCTGTTTCCCAGCTAAATATTCCTTATAACCATGACCAGTAACGATGGACAATAAAGGCAAGTGTATATCTTTTATATGCTGAGATTTGTAGCGTTTGTATTCACCACTAAGGCATCCAGGTAAACTCATTTTACTTTCAATTATTTTGTGGTTAGACCCAGACAGTACTGTCGGTAGTTGTAGCTAGTACTACGCTGCCTGTATAGGGCCATTCCAGCCAGGCAGGTTCATGATTCAGTCAGCCTCTGCATCCAGTGCCTGAATGTTCGTTGTTATGCTGTTTGTTTTTGTTTGATCTTTTATGTACCCCGCAAATATCGCACAAGATATTTCTGTATATTTTGAACTAGTTCATCTACGCCTGTAATTTTTTTTTTCTTGGGTAATTATGATTTATTTTCACAAGTAATACTAATAGTATTTAAAAGAAGGACAAACTTATTTGGCATGAGCTGCAAAATGTTGATATTTTATGGATGAAGAGATACTAGGAAATTACCAGTTATTTTCTCCTCAGAAATGCAAAATAGATGATCTGCTACGGTGGTGTAAATAAGTAACTTAGGTCTAGAATGAACCAAATTATGTATATCCCTGTTATTTAAATTTTGTTTACAGTTTTCTCATAAACATTGCTCCATACAGCTTAATGGAGATTATTTGTACTAATGTCAATCCTTAAGTTTTTCGACTTTGGATGCTGATGTCATTTCCAAAAAATTAATTTAGGAAATTAATCTCTTCACGTACATTGGGAGGTTGGGAGGTGAATATAATATAATGATAGCACATTATAACTATTCAAAGAGGGACAATGAACAACTGTTAATACATTGAAAAGCTAAATATAATGTGGGGAAAAAATAAAGATAGACTAGCATTTTGAAAGGAAATATCTATAATATCTATAACTGTTATACGGTTTAGTGTTCAATAATTCTAGCTAATACTGATATTGTCATTAATTTGTTATTAAACAACATATATTTTTTGTTTCAGATAAAGCTGTTTTTCACCTCAGTAAAATCCTGTGTCTGTCATGTCATTATGGTTCCTAAAAAAATGAAAACAGAAACACTAGAGAATGTTAAGAACTATATGATATCATTGAATACAAAAGGGTAATGTTTATTACATTGAACTATGTTACCATGTGCTCAGCATACGACATGCAAGTTAGTTTGCACATTGATTGATGCTGTATGACATGGACTTCTTAATTTCTTTAGTAACAAGTAGCTAGCAGGTCCCCCGCCATAAATGTTGTTTGGAAACTAGTTGCTCATTATACATTGGATATAATCATCATATATCTGATGTTCAATGATTGTGGGAGTGTGGTCTGATTTATGTAAATGAAGTTTGACCCCAATGACCTCCATGACCTAAAAATATGGGTCGACATCCCAGAAAATCAAACTCGACCAAGGGCAATATAATGTGTCTCTACTGTATATCCCAAAAACGAAAGATCTGCATATAGCAGTACAAGCAAATTTCAGACTTTGACATCAATGACCTCTGTGACCTAAAAAAAAGGTCTACATCCCCGAAAATCGAACTTGACCAAGGTCTCTCTAATGTGTCTCTATATACCGAAAACGAAAGATCTGCATCTTGCGATTCTTAAGCTATTACGTTCACAAGCAAATTTCAGACTTTGACCTCAATGACTTCTGTGACCTAAAAAAAAAAGGTCGACATCCCCGAAAATCGAACTTGACCTAGGGCTCTCTAATGTGTCTCTATATACTAAAAATGAAAGATTTGCATCTTGCGGTTCTTAAGCTATCGTGTTCACAAGAAATCGGGACGGATGGAAGGACAGAAAGACGAAAGGACGGACGGAAAGACCGACGGGCAGCATTTCCAAGTCCCCCTTCCACTAAAGTGGCGGGGGACAAAAAATTGGACAAAATATACTGGTATGTAATCTTGGATTAATCAATATAAGCAAAGGAGAAAGTAAAATAATTACTTGATTAACAATAAAAGTTTCAAGAGACATTTCTTCTGTTCTATAAAGGCACACTTGCCGCGAAAATCAGGAATAATGTTTACATTAAAAAAGAAAGTCCGTTTTCTGTATTTTTCCCAGACAATATCAGTTAGGAACTTTCTATTTTTACCACAATTTAAAAGTTTGGACGTCACTTTGTATTTTTAATTTGAATTGTTAGGTGCCCGTAACGTAAACAAACCAAACTGCTCGCAGAGGCGATTTTGTGTTTCAGTCGAGTGAGTGAACTAACGGCACAGTGTAATTTTACGTAGGCCTATTTATCTGAGAAATACAGACTGACGATCGGTTAACAGCGACTGGAAAAGCCTGTCGATAATTATTTGAGTGTAAACCACAGATAAAAAAGCCTGAAATGAGGGTAATCCAACACGAAAGTTGACCGACACTGATCGTTGTTGTTGTAATCAGGCTTCGATTCTTCGTTTGTTTTTCACCCCATTTGTACATTCTAAAGCTAACTAGACATGTTTGATGTGTCCTATATTTAAGTTTAGTTGTATTAGTCGTAGTAAGCTCATGTAAATTGGTTTTCTTAGCAAATGTAAACAAGCTACGGCGGCAAGTGGGCCTTTAACAGAATCCAATGTGTAATTTTCTGATTTGCTGGTATGCTGTTACCAAATTAGTTTTGTCACATTGCCCTATATATTTATATATAATGTGCGAGATAAAATGTTATATCCCATTACAATCAATGCATATCTGTTCAATTCTAGAGCATTTTTGTCCGTTTTCTGTTGATGGTGGGAGAAAGGGGAGTGGGTTCATTAGGGAGGTGGATAGAGAGATAGTCTCCCAATAACACGCATCCCAAGCCTTCCATTCATGAGCCTCCCTGAAAATAATAAAAATGAGGAAAAAAAGTTGACAGGGTTTTCAATACATATGATCATGCAAACACCTGAAAGGTCAGAAGTTTCCCGGAGACCAAAAACGCCTGGATTCCTCCTCAATTAAACACTGCACCTCGCAATAATGAAATGAAATAATTCGAATCGTCTTAGAAGTTGAACAGCAATCAACAAGTTGAGTGTTAGGATTTCTAGCCTTTTTATAATTAAAGTGGCATGAGCTGCCGAAATTCACACTTTTTTCATAATTTCTGATCGTCCCGACAGTAAGAGGCTTTACAGGCCAACGAAAAACTCAATGATTGGCGTTGGAATGAGGAAAATCCATACAGTATGTGGCCTGTACGAACCGAAAACGTGTTCGACAAGTAAACAAAATTTAAATAACCGGGACGACCATTCATTCATTCTAAGCAAAAGTTAGCTCAAAACAATACTTTAACGTACATTCTCGAGACTAGGCGCACTAAAAAGTCTTTGAATTATACGTCTTAGGAAAAATAGCCGATAATTTAAACATTCAGTACCAACGTCAAAATATAAACATTTTGGCAGCTCATGCCCCTTTAAGATAAATCTTGGATTATTGGGTAGGATAAAAAATGCAATGGTCAATCCACTCAAATTTTTGGGAAAGACAACTTATTTTAAATTTACCTAATAATAATTTCTTTCCCTGTTACTTTTGTACTTCATTTTCGTTTACACAAAATTACACCCAGTCATTAAAATAGGTCTACATTTTTGTCAGTTCTTATTTATTTATGCTCCAAGTGAAATTACTCATTTAATGGTCCTATTTGCCAGGCTTACTGTAATACCTCGATCTTTCAATTCTGATATTTTCTGGCTGTTCAACCGACAGCTGAATACCAGATTGTCAAATGATATTAGGCAAGACATTTACTGCTGTGAATTGTGGTAGGGTAGGCCTACTATAATAATACTAATATTCTTTATAATAATTTATATACTGTGCACACCTCACAGACACTTTACTTGTGTTCAAGAGATCTGTCTTTGAACAGCTGACTTCACTCTTGAAATAGGCAAAAACAATTCATCTATCTAAAGTCAGTTACACACATTCTTAGAAATCTATTTTATTTCTAATGGCCTCAACGTCTAGTGAAAATTTTTATTATACGGTACAACGAAGCTACAGCATCAAAGCAATCGGTTGTGGGCCACATGCTTGCTTTACAGGTCAAAGAAGTTCTCGCGGCAGTGTGGTGTGGCTGAAATCAATCCACGCACATTGACGCTCTAATATGGCTTCCATATGGCTGAGAGGTTAAGTCTCACATGCGAAGATTAACTTATCTGTTTAGATTGAAAGTTGTATAGTATTCGAATGACTCCATACTCCCTGTTACCAATCCTAATTTCTCTCAACTACGGACAAACGCTTATGGGAATTTCTGAAATATATGGATTTGTTGTGAGCTGTTGGATGGCAGTGAAACGCAACTTGATTGACTGGGTTGACTTCGCTGCTCTGCCAGAATCTATTTAATGGATGATTCTCTTGCCGGGCTTTTTAAGTCTGGTGATAGTGAAACAAGTATTAACTGTTTAATATTGCAAACAGTCGCATAGCCTATGCATTCTTGTTATAGCGCCACATAGATGTTTTATTCTTTTTTAATGATTTTTGCTTCGCCAAAAAATGAAATAATGTTAAGTGCGACGTTAAATGTTCTCTCACTCAGTGACTCGCTTATTACGGTACCTTTAAAATTATTGTACTTTTCATTTCATGATTGGTTGATTAGAGTTTTACGAGACACTCAAGATTATTTCATGTATATGACTTAAACGTTTTCACGTATATGACATATATGTTTAATCGGCTATGGCAAGAGTGCACCACGCATGGGGATCCCCCGTCAGAACATGTCGGTGTGACAAAAAGAATGGGCGATTCGACATCTGGTTGACATTTAGTCCGGGCTTCTGACTCCAAACTGACTATTTTGTTGGAGTCAGGGCTCACTGCAATCAAAAAGCGGGAGAAGACTGTCCGATACCGAGAGGGCAGTGTATGGTCACAATTAGACAGTAAATAACAATATAACTTACTCAAATAGTTCATGAATAAATTAGCTGACTGAAAATGAATTTAGCGTATAAAAACTGAAGAAAAAAAACAGTATGACGTCATCAATGGCCGGAAAGTTTGAGATTCTGGGAGGCAAAGGTTAACTCAGGGGACGAATAATAATAACTGGTAAGTGTCTAAATTATTCATGAACCCGATTATGGCCGTATTATTCTATTGTTATTTCACTGTGTGCATCTGACCACACACTGCCCGCTTAGCTTCACTGACCTCGACTGTGTTACCATAGATAACACAATAACTGGATCAAAGCAGATTTGGCTTCACTGTCCGCGACTTTGTTACCATAGATGCCAAAATGACCAAACCAGTTTCTTCGGTGATATTAGACTATGGTAACCCATAGTTATTTTAGTCCAGAAGTATTTAACCGTACCCGTGTGTTTTGGTGCTCATAAGTATTAGACTCGGCTGGTTAAAAAAATCTGACAAAAAATATTACTCTACAACTTGAAACATATCTTTCAGCCCATACCACTTATCTGGATTAAACTGTGAGCAGTGTTGAAGAATTGAATTAAGACAGGACGCTTCCTATCAGGACCGCGCTTTGCCCCATACCTGTATAAATCAAGGAATTCTATAAACTGTGTCATAAAACATAAACGGTTGAGTTCATACACATTTGTGTCAATATCACGCGTGAATAGATGCCAAGGCTAATATTTTATTTTGGACATTTCGCATTGATGGATTCCGCTGAAAGAGAAAACCTTAAGGGGTCATAAACAAGTGTTATCAACGACAAGGTTAAATGGAAATGTCTCTTTCTTAGAAGCAAAATTAATGTTGTCTGGCTTCTGAATATGGAAACCATTCAATCTGGAAGCAAAAACCAACCTTATGGATTTCTTTTTGAAATGTCAATTATCCGTTAACGATCTAAACTGTTAAATGTTTTCCACAAGTTTTGACCTTTTGAAATTTTTTCTACACATCGTTTTTATCAAGTCTCTAAATTTAACAGCACAGAATGTGTCCTGTCCCATCGAATTAGCACCACTAACTAGTCTCATTTAAAAGTTAAGAGGGTATAACAAGTAGTATAAAGTCTCTCTCTCTATATATATATATGGAGTAAGGAAAACATACTTGCGATTGACTGCCTTCGAGAGCAGTTTGGAATTAACTAGATATTGCAATTTACCAAATGTTTTCATTTGGAGTGCAACACGTTTTTTGCTTTGTTTAGGTAACGAACAATTATACCACTTATTGCAAAATGAAAAATATTTTATTATTTGTTCAAAGCAATAAACAGTAATGATGCGTGTGAATCGCAAAATCCTATTTAATTTTGAGATTCATTAGTAGTAGGCTTGTGTAAATTTGCTATATATGAAAAGGCTTCAGCTGGACTTGCTGCCAATACTTAGCACATGATCCGAAGCAAAATTGTTTTTTGTTTGCTTTGTGCCTTTATTTTGTTTTTAGGTGTGGCGTGGAAAAATGTTTCATTAAGCTGCTGTTTTTTTTTAATTATGATCATGATACCACCACCAGATGTTAATGATATATCTAACCCCTTACAATGGAACGGTGTTGTAGTACACTGCAATCCAGACTTCATTTCTAAAGGCTCATATATATATGGTGCTTGATATTGTAAAAGGCGTGATTCGTTGAGCAGTCTTTGGTCTCGTCCATGAATACATCTCACTTTTTCAGTGCACTTCAACTTTTCTATTCCATACACAAAGTTCACCGTTTAACATAATAGTATCAAAATCAGTCTAAATATATCCGTTTCCCATGGGAGAAAATCCGTTCAGAGGGCGCAACTAATGTGGCAAAGCGGAAACAAAATGTCAATATGTGTCCATGTGTCTCATTAGCTGAATTGAAATTCGATGTTTTAGTTGAAATCCCTTAGGCGTATTGGACCTATTTTTCTAAAAAGTTTTAGTTGCATAATTATCATCAAATTCTCACATACACGCAATGAACTTGTCTATTGACAGAAGGGCATTTTGTGGTCATTTACAGGACTTCCAATGATTCTCTCTATATATATATCGCATACACTATGAAATTATTCGTATTTTAATAACAATAATTACAGGTCCAAGTTTGTAATATGTTAGGTTTCTCTAAGGTTTTGTAAAGCTGTGATCGCCTTTGGATTGTACACTGGTTTTGTTCCATTGATTGCTGGTTAAAATAGTTGCACTTATAAGGGGACGTTGCCATGTTAAGTGGTGGAGGGAAGCGGACTGCCTAGAGGAAACCACCGACCTTTCGCGAGTACCGGTTTTGTTTTAATTGGAAGCAAATAGATAGTATATTGAATTTTCTGAAGAAAAAAATTGTGTTTGATGACAAAATGTTTATTAAAGGAGAAAGTTGCATATCCGTAAAATTGTGAGACCTAGTTCCTATTTGCAGGTGTTAAAATTCATTTTTACATCTTGGAGGTTACCTTACTGTTTATGTTATTTTTAGGAGGGGGGGGGGGGGGGGATTGGGTCTACTTGCACACATTTTTAGGTGTGTTGCTTGACTAAGTAAATGTTTTGGATCAACTCTCTTGAGCCATAGGGCCTAGCATTCCCATACATGTGGCGAATAGGTCAATTATGCGTTAAAAGCCTAAACCGCTTAATGTTTCCACACACTTATGAATACTCCTCAACATGATATTTTGTATCAAATATGTCTGGTCTCATATTCTAACAGCACAAAACCTATCCTGTCACGTTGAATTAACACCAACGTTTCCCAAGAAAACGATCATAATAATTTAACGCAAACATTTTCCTATGAGAGAAAATCCTTTCAGAGGGCCGAACTATCAAGGAGGAAGTCAAATGTCAACCTGTGTTCCTGTGTCTCATTAGCTGAATTGGAATTCTATGTTCCAGTTTAAATCCCTTGGCCATAGCCAACTTCTTTTTTCACAAAAAATAGTTGCGTAATTACGTCTAATTCTAACTCAAACGCCATGAACTTCATGATGATAAGGTCGCAAGAGGTTGACATTTTATGTTGAAATACACGAATTCTTTAAATTTATGGTACACGTGTGTGCACACGGGTTATATGTTGGTTGTTAGTTTTATCTATGAGAACAGGTAAGATTCAAATCTAGCCATATAAAATCTCTATGTTTTCACATATATGGATATTTTATGGAATTGGTTCTAAACGTATTTCAAACAAAGAATTATCATATTTTTATAATTTTATAATTCCACTTTTGACTATCCGTTTGAGTTGCAACTCATTTATATCTCCAAAAATAGACATAACCAGATCTTTTTTAAAAAGAATTGTGCCCATAAAATAGATTTTCATGTTTCGAGATAACTTAAATTGTTCAATTTCCATGATCTCTGTCCCAGGTCTTCATTGGTGTATTTGAAGGTCTTTGGTTACTTGATTGTTCGTTTGTTCATGTTTTCGAACCAAACGGCTTATTCTGGAGGGGTACCTGATTGGCTGACATCAAAGTCAGCCAATACTTTGAATATGCAATGCTTATGCCATCGGTATGCCTGGAATTACCTATTACATGGATAAGGTTGTTGAACGGGTTTTCTATGCGTTATTCGTGTCGCATGCTTTGACCTTCCCGATTGCTACGTCTGTGCGATCGTTTTTCTCATAAAAACATAACCGATTCATATGTTAAAGAGCAGTTTTAAATGATTTTGAAATGTACCAATGGGGATGCAACGTGTTTTTGGCCATGTATATATCAAGGTAATTTCAATTTGGTCATTTTTTGACCATCCTGTCTGGTTTGCCTCCACACTTCTTTGTTCCCCTGAAGACTAAATACCCAGTCGTAACATGGTTCAAAGCTATTAAACCATTTAGCCAAGTGCTCAAGAAAGCTGTCCTCAAAACAAAACTTCAAAGAAAAAATTAATATCATTGACTTCAAATAAATTACTATTTCACAGTCATGTACACAGATATAGCCAGAAGGTACAATATTTGTTAGGTAAGATTTAGGTTTACCACATATCTTCAAACGACTTCTGTAACCGGGTTCTGTGACGCATAAATGGGAAATAACACATCACACAGTTACGGGGTTGAGTGGTTTGTGGCCTTGTATTTGATTGAGTGGTACATACAAAATACACAGATATCAGTACACCCTGTAATTACAATATATAGTTAAAATCAATAACAGCATGGCTAGGCAGTTATTTTATATATACAGGGTAAGTTCAAATTATTTTAGCAAATTATTTCTACATTAAGGTGGTAAACTTCATGCTCTTCATGGATACTCAAAGAACAGTTAATTATTACATAATCAAAATCAATCGGTAATAATTATAATCAACGGGTAAATGTTGATCCATATTTAAACATAAAAATGCAGTAGCATACCCAGTGGGTGGTACCACGGTGTGATATCCACTGAATCGTTCAATGTCTCAATTCCAGATCTATATAGAAACAAACATATCTATTAAAATGCATGGCGATAGCATTTTCTCAATTTGCAATAATACACACCATTTATTAGATTCACACATCTTACACCCATACAGTCACACCAGATGGAGAGGTTGTACCCCAAGCAAGAAATATAATTTATGAGAAAGTAGCTTTGAATAGAACTTGGAAATCTAACCTTATTTATGATAAAGATCATCCTCAAGCAATAATACATGAAATATGTCAAAAGTGGCAGTGTAGGTCAGGTGCAAAGAAAACAAGAGCTGTGGTGTGCGGGGAAACAGGTTATTCAAATCAACCAATAAAATTCAAGAGATTCAAATACAAACTCTCTCAGCAGCTAGTAACCAATCAGATTTCAGGGATTCAAATATAAGTTATCTGATATCTAGTATACATGGTAAAGTGACAATAAGCCAGGAAACAACCCGTGGGGAAAAGTTTGATTAAAACTATAAACAACAGAAATTAGATAAGTATATACAATTGAAATGAGCATACTAGATTTATACATATTAGAAATATACATACTAGATTTATACATACTAGAAATATACATACTAGATTTATACATACTAGAAATATACATACTAGATATACCTGTTACACACTTCCCCTCCCATAATAATGACGTCCGCGTCATGTACATCCGGTAACTATGTCAACAATAGCATCTGATATTTTCTGAGTGTCAGAAATTATACCATCTGAAATAAGAGAACTGAGATAGTCCGCACGAGTGAGCCAATCATGCTGCATCGCGTTTATCGACAGCGCATACTCACCTTGTCGCATCCATTCAGGTTTCTGTCGGGGTCGTGTAGATCTTCGGGAACAGGAACTGGGTGGTCTATTGTAGATGACGTTTCTACAACAGTGGCATTTATTTCAGGGCCTGTAATAGTAGATCCTTCAGCTGAAGGCTGGGAAGTTTGTGTACTCTCTGTCTGAGAAACTGCGACCTCCACTGAATCCTCTGTCGAGCAGTTAATTCCAGTTGGCCGATCTGCTGATTGAGCAGATACTGGACTCTCAGGTCTCTCTTCTAGAACTTCCAGCAAGTAAGATTCATCCGAATCTACTTCGCTGTCATCCCCGCTTTTAGTTTCCTGTTCAACTTTATTGATTCTAGGTTTCGTTTTGGGTCTTTCAGGTACCGCTCTTTTTCGTGGCTGGGGTAGAGGTTGAGTAGGGTTACAAACAGATCCAATTGGAAGTAAAAGGTTCCTATGTAGTGTGCGTTTCTTTCCTTCGCCGCTCTCTTTGCTTACCACGAATACTGGAATAGAGGGATTTGGTCTTTTAACAACGATGTAAACATCTGATCCCCATTTATCCGCAATTTTGTGACGTCCATCGAAAACAAGATTTTTCACCAATACTCTGTCGCCAACATCAAGAACAGCTGCTCGAGCGCGTTGGCCAAAGTACTTTTTCTGTTTTGCATGTCCTTTAATAGCGGATGTAGAAGCGATCCCATAAGCTTGTTGCAGTCTGTCCTTTAGATCTTTTACATATGTTGTCGTTGATACAACTTTATTTGGTTCAATGTCTAATCCAAAAGCAAGATCTACTGGAAGACGCGGCTGTCTTCCAAACATAAGAAAGTGAGGAGACATTCCTATGGTTTCGTGCTTGGAGCAGTTATACGCATGCACCAGAGGTCCTACATGATTCTTCCAATTACTCTTCTGCTCAGATTCCAATGTACCCAACATGTTACAAAGTGTGCGATTGAACCGTTCGCACATACCGTTCCCCATAGGGTGATATGGAGTGGTCCGCGATTTCTCGATCTGAAGTAAACTACAAAGCTCAGTCATCAATTTGCTGGTAAAATTCCCTCCTTGGTCCGAGTGAATCCGTTTAAGTAAACCGTAGTGGATTACAAAATTATTAAAGAAGACGTCCGCTGTCGTCTTGGCTGACATATTCTTCGTTGGATATGTCTGGGTATATCTCGTAAAGTGATCTGTTACAACAAGAAGATACTCTACTCCGCCTTTGGATGGTTCCAACGAAAGAAAATCCATGCATATTAGTTCTAATGGTTCGGAGGTCTGAATACTTACCAGTGGAGCTCTTGTTGTGGTCGGAGTCTTTCGACGAATACAACGCGCACAGGTGGTTATGTGATTCTCCACATCTTTAGACATACCTGGCCAATAGAAACGTTCCCGAACTAAAGAAAGTGTCCGATCTCTTCCAGGATGACCAACATGATCATGGAGACTTTTGAGAACAGCATTGCGGCATGTTATAGGAAGAACGAGTTGACTTTGTTGTGCACCGTCCAAATTGATGTCACGGTATAGAACTCCACGCTTTAACTCATTCGTCCCTGCGAGCGTTTACACGCGCCGGTACTGCAAGCCGTTTCACCGGCTCCTCCCGAGCAGACTGCAGTCGAGTGAACAGCTTGACCTGCATGGGTTGACATTATCGTTCGTAGTTTCGTTAATTGTTACATTTGAACAATAAAGTTGTGATTTCTGAAATAATTGGTGAAAATTCTATCGAACTATCGTAAATCCGCGCAAAAAAATATTTTGATTAACAAGTTTTGACCGTTTATTTCCGAACGAAACGAAAAAAGCAGTGACTCGTGTGCTGTGTCAAATTTATGGGGACTCACTTGTAAATGCTGTGAATTTTAATAATAATATTCCGCACGTAAATAATATGTGTATAGCTCAATTCGCCAGGCATTTTTCTATGGTTCGTATCAATACATTAGCTAAATTAAGTATATTTTTTGTTAAAATTACAAATATTTGAAAGAGCTACAAACTGGTTGAGCGACTGTTTTATGATTCGGTAAGCAAAACATTGTTCGGACATTCCGATTTCTTGTCGTCAAACAAACACTTCGATTTCGTTCAACTACCAGTGTTTTAAAAAAGTAGAGTATCTTTAAAAAGGTGAGAATCTGATGATTTCAAAAAGTATTTTATCAAAACTATCACTTTTAAATCCAGTACGTAATTAATCTTTATAATTGGTATGTTTTCTCTTCATCCAGCTCCATTCGACCGCACGATCGACAGCGCTCTCATTGATTGGATAAAGATGACCCAGATGTTTACACGTGGCAGAATCCGAGCCGGCCATTGGTTGTTTCGTCAGTGACAGACCACGCCCATATATAATTTATGTGGATTTTGTATTTTATGATTGAATTTATTTCACCAAGAAACAATAATTTATACCAAATAAAAAATACCAAAATAACCACGAGAAAGCCCTCACTTTTCATTTGAACAAAAGAACTGGATTTAAAATATTTTATAAGGTTTATGTAGTATAAATCTGATACTGATAGCTTGGATACTGCAAACTTCAAATTTTTATTTTTCAATAATGTTTTTTCATAGGTTTTGAAATAAATAGCTACCCTGGAATGGAGGATCAAGGAAAGGACAAATAATATATTGAATATATTTACAATTGCAATACGTACATTTGACATTTTTCCACATGATAAAGCAGGTTTTTTTCCACTGTAGAAATATTTGTTTAGTTCCCTCAAACCAAGTTCAATCAATGGATTTCAAATTGAAGAACTAATCCCAATAAAGTTAGGGAATCTTATGGATTGTTTGTTTGTTTTTTTTTTCAATTGATATGACAAATACTGGAGAAGAATGGTTGCCAAGAACCACACGAAGTGTAACGATTTTACTTTGCGAGGGAAAAATAATTCTTTTCTTGGCTTATAATTATATAAACCAAATAAAGTGAAATCATCTTGACATTTGCCATAACACCGTAAGTCATCAAACCAAATTGTAAATGTGACAGAGACGCTATAAATAAAGACTAAAACATTTTTCTTTACACCAAAATAAATGCGACACTTTTAAAACATAAAAAAAATTGTTTTTTTTGGTCGTTTGTTGACTTTTATTTCTCAATGAATCATGAATGAATATATTTGTGTGGGTCAAGAGGGGCCTCATGTTGATGTCTGAAAAATAGTTTCTTCTCAGCTTTTAAGAATTTATTTTTGCGGGCTAGTAGTGAATAACTGGTCCAGTAAAGCTAGTATCAGGACAAATACACCATAACATTTGCGAAAAAGACAGAAATTGTGCAGCATTACTTCGAACGTCCTGCCAAGCCATTTCAAAATACCATTCCTCATGGTGGATACTGATGACGTGATGGTTGACAGTGATACGTACATTGATGGGTTTTGAAATTAATTTTTAACTTGAATCAATAAATAAATCAAATCAATGACAATACATCTTTCCGGAAGAGTCCAGTTTACTTCCTTTCTCGTCCAAAATCGGCCTGTGTGCTTGGTGAGGTCGCCAACATTTACTATCGAAAACGAAATTTCATCGGCCGTCAACTCAAAGTTGTTGTTGCAGCCATGTCACTTCACAGACATCGGAGTTTTCCTGTTTGACTTTCCGGGTAAAATAACAAAAGATGAAGCTCATTTAAATCCATTTTGATAATTCAGGAATCCATGAAACTGTAGTAGGAGTCGTCAATGCTGTTATCATCGGTAAATCCTTAGAAATCCAACTTTTCTGTAACTGCACACGTCCGCCATTACGTGTCAGAAATCCGGAGAGATCGAGAAGGAAGATTTTAAAAAAATACGTGACGTAAAATTGAATGTTGTTAGCAACAACCAATCAAAATTATTTTTAAACTTTATGAATACGTTCCGGATACACTTGAGAAACTATTTTTCATTGGTTTAGGCGTGAAAACCCGGTTAAATTGATCTATTTACAACTAATAGACGGGCATGTAATTCTGCGCTTCTATGCGCTCCCCGGGAAATGAGACCCTCTAAAAGCTGCGCTTCTATGCGCTCCTCGGGACGAGACGGTGATCTCTGGCTGCGCTTCTATGCGCTCCTCGGGACGAATGAGTTAAGGTTAGCCGGTCGAAGGTCTTTAACAAAAGATTCATCTCCCGATTATCAATACATTTACTCCTACCTGGCTTAGCTCCTGATTGAAGATGCTTAATTATCTCTCTCAGGTTATCGTCTTTACCTTGATCCCGTCTCCACTCTCGAGCATTTCTGTCACAGACATCTTCACTGGTATTCTTGCAGTCAAAATCATCCTGTACCTTGGCTGAAAAGCAAAGACTTTCAATTAAATTAGATGTATTCAATGATTCACAGATGGCACGTACCGAATCAACTGATACATCATGAGCATTCTCTGGATAGGTCGGTAATCTCGACAGACTATCTGCATCAACGTTTGTTTTCCCAGTACGGTATTTGATGCTGAAGTTATAACTACCCAAAGCTGCCAACCAGCGGTGGCCAGTTGCATCCAACCGAGCGCTTGTCAACACATATGTTAAGGGATTGTTATCTGTTAAGGCTGTGAACTGATGACCGTACAAGTAATCGTGGAATTTTTCGGTAATTGCCCACTTCAAACAAAGAAACTCTAGTTTATGCGCGGAATAGTTGCGCTCTGAGTGACCTAAACTCCGACTTCCGTAAGCGAAAACGCGAAGCAAACCATTATGTTCTTGATAAAGAACTGCTCCTAATCCCGACGTACTGGCGTCGGTGTGCAACTCAAAAGGTTTAGAATAGTCCGCGTAACCAAGGATAGGTGGGTTGATTAGATGTGTTTTCAACTTTTCAAATGACTCTTCTTGTGGTGGGCCCCACTCCCATTTAACAACATTATTGGTCTTCTTGGATGATCTTGTATTGGGCTTTGGCATGAGATCATTCAAGGGTCGTGCTATTTTCGAAAAGTCTTTAATAAATTTCCGGTAGTAGCCAGCGAATCCGAGAAATTTCCTGACTTCCTCTGGAGTTCTTGGTTTGGGCTAGTCCTTTATTTTGTCTACTTTTTCTGGGTCAACTTCAATACCTTGTTCCGAGACTATGTATCCAAAGTACTTTACTTTTCTCTTAAATAGCTGGCATTTACTTGGAGCAAGCTTAAGTCAACATTCTCGGAGTCTCTGAAATACTGTTCGGAGACGCTCCAGGTGTTCATCAAAGCTGCGTGAGAAAATTATTAAATCATCCAGATAGATTAGATATATATTCAAGTGAAGACGGTCCAAGCAGATCTCCATCAAACGTTGATAGGTAGCTGGGGCATTCGATAAGCCAAAGGGAATACGGTGGTATTCGAAGAACCCCAATGGTCCAACTGTGAAAGCTGTTCTTTCTTTATGTTCTTCGGCTAATTCAACTTGGTAATATCCACTCTTCATGTCTAGGACAAAAAAATAACTCATCCCACGTAGACAGTCGAGCATTTCTTCAATCCTAGGGAGGGCATAGGAGTCCTTAATTGTGCGATTGTTGAGCTGGCGAAAATCGATACACATTCGAAGTTTTCCATCTTTTCTGCGCACCAATACAACCTTAGAGGCCCATGGACTGTGCGAAAGTCGAATAACTCCGGCTGAAAGAAGTTCTTTGAGGTGGTTTCTAACTTCTTCATGCATTGAAGGTGGGATTCGACGATGTCGCTGCTTAAATGGTTTATCATCATAGAGTTCAATACGATGCTTTACTTGACTGTTATGGCCTAAATCTCCATCGCCGGTGGAAAAAATGTCACTAAATTCATCCAGTAAAGCTAAGCTTGTACGTTCCTGTTCTTGGGAAAATCCAGAAGAGTCAATATTGACCAGGTTGCTCAATGAATCAAATTCATGTGAATTGGACTTTGGAAATTCCTCTACGGTAACAGGCTGTAATTCACAAAGGATAGAGCCTGGAGGAACCACGACTGTCCTGGTTGTAACATTAGATAAATGTACAGGTAAAGATCCTAAAGAGGCGTTGTAGGTTGTTAAAGTGGGTATAATATCCAGATCACTGGAAAGTTTTGATTTCTCAGTAGGCTGGATTAAGGCACATATATTTGGAGAATCAATTGCTTGAGCAACTCGACCTTCAATCGTAACATTGGTATTAGGAGGTATTGTTATGGACTTGTCAAGGGCATTTTTGAGAACACATAATCTTCCATCCGCTCGTTCCAACTCTTTCTCACGAAGGACAATACTACGATAAGCTAAATACCATGGAGTGTGTAAGGCTGCCTTTTGAAGAAATTTATTCCCGTGCTGGTTTTTACAATCATTCAACATCCAATTAAGAACATTGGTACCCAATAAAACCGGAACACGACTGTTGTACCTAGTGTCTGGTACCACTAGCAGCATACAAGTCAGAGAAACAGGTGGGTCTATTCCACAACCAGTTGAAGTAACTTCGACCTCTACAATTCCATGATATGGTAGAGATTCACCGCCAGCACATTCAATATCCAAGACATCTTTCAGTGGTTTAAGATTGACATGACTCAGGTTTTCACGATAAAATGTTTCCGATACGACCGAGACGGTAGCTCCAGTATCCAGGAGGGCTTTAACCGGTACTCCTTCTAAAGTAATTCCTACTTCATTTGCCGCTCCTACTAGACCCTCTGGTATTGTCCTAGATTTTGGAGGAACATAACAGCCTATGGGTACCTCCTCCCCACAGGCCTGCGCCAGTTTAAAGGTTTGCTCAAATGGTCTTGTCGAACTCTACACCCAATGGCAATGTGTCCTAAGTATCCACAACGATAACACCTTGGTTCATCTTCATCCTGTTTCATCTGCCCATTTCCTGAAAGATACGCAGATACATCATCTGGCCGCGCCGCATGTTGCAAGGTGGGTCGTGGCGGTAAGCCTCTGGTTACTGATCTGTGCCTCCCTCGTTGCACGGTCTGTTGCGGGTTAGTGGGAGCACTGAAATTAGCATGGGAGAAGCCTTCAGGTCCAAACTGTTGCTGTGATAATACTTGGGATTGTTGCCTCTGTTCTTTTAATTCTGCCAACTCCGAGCGTATTTCGGACATCATTTTCCCTAAGTCAAGAACTTCCTTTTTTGTAGCCAACTTTTGTTCATCAACAGCCGCTGATTTTACAAAAACTGAAGTTTTCTTGACCGATCCTGGTAATTTACCTCGACTTTGATCAAATTCCACCTCTCGCAAACAAAGACGAAGTTCATCAAAATTATAAATACTTTTCAGAACTGGCCGAAGTCCATGCCAAAATTTTGAGCGTAGCATCTCGTCCTGTTCTGATGATGGTATTTTACGTCGCTCCGATATCTGAAAAACAAGACTTTCAAGACGGCAACCCCAAGCCGCCACGTCCTCGTCGTCCCTCTGCGTGGCACTATAAAAGTCCGACATCAAAGCCTCGCGTCCGCGCAAAGTACCGAACGCGCTACGTAATTTCGCCAATAATTCGTCGATACCGGCAGCATGACCTAACTTCATCGAAAGAAGGGCAGCATCACTCTTGAGGGACTTCCGGATCGCCTGAAGAATTACTTCTTCAGAGTGACCCTTCGATTGTATCAAACAATCTACTTCGAAGCGCCACAAATCATATCATTAGGTCTTTGCCTAATTCCCCGCTGAAAAATGGTAATTTTGGATAGTGATGATAGGTGGCCGTTATTTGTGGTTTTTGGGCACCAATATCACTAATTCCAACTTCCGACACCAAGGGTTTAGAATCGATTTTTACCTGTGACTCAGCCATTCCACGAAGCCACAGTTTAAAATCTGATTTAGTATCGGCTTTGGGAGCAAGTCCCATTTTACCAAAAATGGCAAGCATATCATTAACTTCTTCCTGGTCTAGCTCCATTGCCAAAAAGAAAATATTCCTAGATTATTAAAAAAAGTTATAAAGGATGAATCCTGAAAAAAAAAATTATTTATTTTTTTTTAGGGGGGGGGGGGTAAAGTACTATAGCTGAAACACCAAATGCATACGTGATAAATAATGAATTATCTCCCTTTGCCTTGCATTAGGTCACATATGTTCGCAAGTACCTGAAATATGTTGTGATTATTTGGGGGAAAAAGACAAATTCCTTGTAAATAGGAATAAGATAAATATTATATCATATTTCTGACTGTTTGTGCTAAGTTTAATCAAAGTGCAAATCAAGGCTTGTGTTTGAAACAAAAGTGCAATAATAACATTAGGTGCTGAACAAGTCCGTTGGTCAGGTAAGTTTCAAGGCCACCAGTTTGTTTTCTGTTTCAAAAACGATTTGCAATTTTTTTTTTGCTTAGACATGAAATTTACAACCTAGCAATTAATTAATGGTAAGACAAATGTAAATTGTGGAATGAATAAGAAAAATAATATTGCAAATAGAATGGGAAAGAAGAAAACGACAAACACCAGAGAATAAAGAAATCAAAAAAAAAAACAACAAACAAACGCACACATACGTTCAGCAACATATACACACACCTACGTTCAGCAACATATGCGCACACACCACAATTCACACATGCACCTCAATACATATGATTTTGGTTTTGGCCACAACCTCATTCGTCGTGTCAAAAAGCACTTTATGTGCCACTTGGAATTTTATTGAAAAGGGGGGGGGGTCAAATTGCAAAATTGCAAATTTCACAATACACAAATCAGGTTAGGAAACATACAAAAAATAGTTTACAAATTACAATTGCATAATTGAAATATTTGTACAGTACATCCAAAATTTTTTGGGTTATCAAACATTCGACAGGAATTCTTCCCAGTATTCTACAAGCATTGAAGAAAACAGTGTTCTCGAACAGTTGCTTTAGAGCAATAATTCAAGTGTCTTAGTGTTCATTTTTCCATTAGATAACGGAATGAGAAAGTTTTCAGAATAAAAGTTCAAAGTATACTTGAAATGTCTGAATAAATTAAGAAAAGTCGATATGCACAGCAAAAAAATAATGAAAGGATTCACTCACATAGGTCCGTAAATATGCTGTATATCCAGGAAATGGTCAGTCACGAAAAATACTACAAGTGTCAGAGTTTATTCACATATATTCATGAAGATCCTTCGGTAAATTCTCAAGATGAAAGGTAAGTTCAGGAGGTAAGTATACACAGGTAAGATGGGTAGCTTCGAAAATCACAGAATACTTCCAGGAATATATCCAGGAACAGGTAAGTCCAAAAACATCGATATAGTGGTCAGCTAAGATCTGTTAACTCTTCCACCAGGGTTGTCTGGAGGAAACTTAGTATCTTCTTACTTCGCCACAAACCTCGCTGAGGCTCCATTTTGTAACCGGGTTCTGTGACGCATAAATGGGAAATAACACATCACACAGTTACGGGGTTGAGTGGTTTGTGGCCTTGTATTTGATTCAGTGGTACATACAAAATACACAGATATCAGTACACCCTGTAATTACAATATATAGTTAAAATCAATAACAGCATGGCTAGGCAGTTATTTTATATATACAAGGTAAGTTCAAATTATTTTAGCAAATTATTTCTACATTAAGGTGGTAAACTTCATGCTCTTCATGGATACTCAAAGAACAGTTAATTATTACATAATCAAAATCAATCGGTAATAATTATAATCAACGGGTAAATGTTGATCCATATTTAAACATAAAAATGCAGTAGCATACCCAGTGGGTGGTACCACGGTGTGATATCCACTGAATCGTTCAATGTCTCAATTCCAGATCTATATAGAAACAAACATATCTATTAAAATGCAAGGCGATAGCATTTTCTCAATTTGTAATAATACACACCATTTATTAGATTCACACATCTTACACCCATACATTCACACCAGATGGAGAGGTTGTACCCCAAGCAAGACATATAATTTATGAGAAAGTAGCTTTGAATAAAACTTGGAAATCTAACCTTATTTATGATAAAGATAATCCTCAAGCAATAATACATGAAATATGAAATCTAAAGGTAAGAACTAACCTTCAAAATATTCCCAAAATCCAAGTTTCAGTTTATGTCTGTCATTTGATCATGTCAGGTAGGTTGTGTCAAAAGTGGCAGTGCAGGTCAGGTGCAAATAAAACAAGAGCTCTGTTGTGCGGGAAAACAGGTTATTCAAATCAACCAATCAAATTCAAGAGATTCAAATACAAACTCTCTCAGCAGCAAGTAACCAATCAGATTACAGGGATTCAAATATAAGTTATCTGAATGGCTGAAAGTACTGAAACAAAACTAGTATACATGGTAAAGTGACAATAAGCCAGGAAACAACCCGTGGGGAAAAGTTTGATTAAAACTATGAACAAGAGAAATTAGATAAGTATATACAATTGAAATGAGCATACTAGATTTATACATACTAGAAATATACATACTAGATTTATACATACTAGAAATATACATACTAGATATACCTGTTCGAATGAAATTGAATTTATCCCGATTTTACCCCAAAATTTCATAAATAAAAATATTCTGTCGATGTCACCGTGGTCTTTCTGACATATGTACAAGGGAATTTCTACAAGTTTGCTAATGGTAAAATCTCTAAAATGAAACAATGAACACGCAAAAAAACGTCACATAAATCGTGTTGTAAAATTTAGTATACACACGAGTATCTAATTCAATGAAAACATCGTATTACTACCATATGCCGCCCATTAGTCGCTTTAGGCGTGGTGTCGTCAATTCGAAAGTGCCATTGACATATGCTTGACATACATTAGTTACCTTTTCACCCAATTCAATGAGATTTGGCAGATTTTTACAAGAATATTTTCATGATTATAAAAATGTTGAATCGATCTAATCACGGAGTGGACCCTAATCCCTAATGTATGTGTATTAAAAAGGTCGTTATAAAGGATAGCAGTTTAATGTGTTCGTCCTGGCTACATTGAATGTCCATATTAGACTCGAAGCCTTTGGCGTTTCGTCCAATATGGACGTTCAACCCAATCAGGAATTTTAGTCTGTATGATAACTTCATAAAAGTGTATAGAACTGAAGTCCTAACATAAACCGCATAAGTTCTTTGTTAGAATACATTCATTTCTGATTTTATTGATTTGAATTAACCGTTTCAAATTTATCGGAACGTCTGTATTTATCAGGTTAGATTCGTATATTTGGTCAAATGGCAGCTGGTTCACAAACCACGATTCAAGGTATTTAAACTAGTATATGTGTGCATTACCGGGCTCGTTGACGGTTTACATTGCAGGTAACTAAAGCCCCTTTCACAATTGAGATACGGCGGGTTTCCGGCTCTTGCGGTAATGAATTTTGGCCTTCCGTACGATGGACCGCAGCCTTCCTTGCGGGCAACCGCACCTTACCGCGCGGAATTTTTGTGCCGCAAGAGCCGCAGAAAAGTTTGGTGTGCACATGGAATCCAATTTTCGGCCGTGCGAATTTTTTTATTACCTCTGATCCGTGCGGGCGCTAGTACGTTCACCGTAAACCGTTGTATCTTGATGCGCGGTTGTTGCACGATTTTTTTGTGTCGTAAGATGCTCCGTACGGTGAAATTTCTTGTTCCGCCAACCTTGCGGCAGTCGTAAACCGTTGAACGATTCGCCGTCTCGGTTTTGCACCGCCTTGCGTTCACCGTGCGAAAAATACCCTCAGGTGTGCTACAGGTATATATTTTTGGGTGCTTCATTTTATCTCACAACAGTTGAAGCTTCTTCTTGGCGGGCATCGTGGATTGACGTTCTTTTTCTAACGGTTTTTTTTTTATCTATGCGCCTTTTTATACTGCAATTACGTCTGCGGAGCCCAAAATCGCCTCACGATTTGACAAAACGCCGTAAGGCGCCCGCTCATTGGTGCGCGCCGAAAAACAATGAAGCACGAGGCATCTTGCGGCACGCCGCACGCTCCAACGAATCACGTAGCACCTCCGCGCAACTGTCTCACGGAGCACGCGCGCTAGACGTGCGTTGCTTGTGTCACTCGCGCGGTTCGCCGCAAGAGATTCGTGGATTAAAACGTGCGAGAACCTTGCCACGCCCTTACGATGGCCCGGCCAATCGTAAAATGGATTATTTTCTTGCGGTAATTTGTCCGATTCTACTGCGGCCCGAAAAATTTTATCTCCACCGTGCGGTCGATTTCAGTATTTTGGCCGTGCGGCGAAAGTCTCAATTGTGAAAGCCCCTTAACAAATTAAATTGTCATGCTCAAGGTACATTTTGTAAAAATACAATATGTCAAAACTTTTGATTTTTGCCAAAACATGGATGTGCCAACTTCTTATATGTGAAGAGAAACACATAAAACGGTCCCCTTTCTATGTGAAGAGTTTTCTAGCAGATGCTTTTAAATCCGTGCACGTTGTAAAATAGTAATATTTCCTTTGTACCAGAGCATGTTGTCAATTTATGTAGGCCAAACACAAGTAAAAGTGTTTTATTTTTGTTGCAGCATAATAAAAAATCTGCACAGGTTGAGAAAGAGTTAAAAAATACGTCTCTAAATTTTTTTTCTCGCCAACTTCTTCTTCCATAAATTAAGAAATTATTGTTTATTTTTCCAAAGAATAATTAGAATCCTGCAAGTGTAACAAGTCTCGAAGTAACTAATTTTGAGCCTAAAATAAACGAATGGTCATCCTGATTTTATAAATTTTGTTTACTTTTCTGAACACTATTTTCTTTTCTAAAGGCGCTATATTATAAGGAATTTCTTTCTTATCCCCGTGTTAATCGTTTTTTTTTTCCTATGAACTGCAAAATCTTATGGAACAAAGTGGGAAATTTGTCAGTTTATTTCAATGACAATTCAATAATATTGGTTATTTACGCCTGGTTGAAGTTAGATTTCTTTCCGTAAATCAAACGTGTATTTCTTGGGGTGATACATTCTACAGGTTTCGAAAATTCGTTTAAACTCAAGATGAATGCATATTTTTATTGATCAGCAACTGATCCAAGTTCCATGCAAACTTTTTCCTTATCCATTTAGACTACGTCTATTAAGTCAAGTTGCTATTCTCCTGTGTTTTATGATCTCGTAAAAATGCAGTTCGTTTTGTTCCCTTTATTACGTTTCTATTTATATCTTTGGAATCTTTTTTGTATTTTAAGACCTTCAAATCGGCAAACACCAAATGCATTCGTCTTTTTTCGGCCCGAAAAGATATAAATTAAAATCAGCGGGAACCTGCTAATAATTTAAGCTTTTGTAAAATGAATAAATCAGTATTCAAAAGAATAAAATATCACCATTCATACTTTAAATCGAGGTGCAAATTTGTTTTTGTAAGATTGGACTTGCAGTCAAAGGGGTCTCCACTAGGACTTTTGGAGATGAATATTGATTTTAAAATGAAGTTTGACGGTTTTAGCTGAAGTTTTCGATTTAACGATACCAAAAGTAAAAATGATATGCATCCAGCTTCTAAAAATATCAGTCTTTACTCATGGAACTAATCAGACGCTTATTCTGTAGGTATATATGTGTCTATCATTGTCGCGACAAGACGTTAAATCTTCTCTCACTCAACTACATGGGCTTAATTATAGACACATTTAACTATAGACATATCTACTTTGTGCTTTTTATAAACAAATATATGTTTAACTTTTCTTTGTAACAACTCTTCGTCAACAAATCATTAAAGGATTTATGAACAGCCTTTGGAAATATTTTCTAATTTGCGTTAAGTGTGTTGTAGAACATGTGCTTTAAAAGTCTGACCAAAAAGAAATTTAAATTTCGGTCGCAGCACTTACAAAATTCAAGCTACGTTTGCCGATCTACAATGCTTACGAAAGTTAATTATCTTAGAGACTTACTACGTCAAACACGACCTCCGTTGTGTACGTGTCCTCACAGCGATGACGTAATAAACGATTTCTGCTTTCTCAGTACGTCTTCGTGGCCGTTTGTACACATCGAAGGTCGTGTATGACGTCATTTTTCCGAGTAGTTACGAAAAATACGGAAAATATGCATATTTCCTCCCGGTTCTTATTTGACTATCAGGTAACTAACGCGAAGGTTGTTTCGTTTCAACTGATGTTTTTCAACTATACATTTAGTCCATAAACCAACACAAACCAGCTTTAAATCGTGTTCATACATCCTTTAAGGATATTCGAAAAAATTATTTGCGCTGTATGTCATTTTGCAATCTTCGGCAACATTCTAAATATTGATTTTAAAGCCGTACAGAATGGAAATAGATTTACAAAATATAACATCTGCCAAATATTCAACTGCATGCTATCTGGTCATGTGGTTGATTTCTAAAATTCTTTGATTATTTGATTTTACACCGCGTGAGAGTGCAATCATAGGCCGTACAGCTGGTATATAGTGTTTTTATTCATTGCAATCCATATTCTTGATAATAAATACCAACCCTATTTAATATTTTGCTTTTCATAAGTTATTATGTATTGACATATGTATGTACCTTCTCAAGGTACACACTTACATAGATACAATGATTTTTGGTCTTCACTGAACTGACGATAGACAAATTGCAAACTAAACAGTTGTGATAACTCGAATACGTCAAGAGATTTTGTAAATTTCGTATCCATATATAGTCGTTTGCAGTCATTTGAACTCGGATAAAGGCTAAAATGTCTCTATCACGTTTAAATGGCTTCATGATTAATCAGCTTCGACTACTGTCGCCGAAAATAATTGTTCTCCACTGGAAACATAAATTTCAATTACAGAGTAACAAATGGGTGCTTTTAGCTTTAAGTAGCCAATTTGCCCCGGTATATAGGGAATTAATGACATCAAATTGTGTTTATCAGAAATCATAAATGAGTTTATAACAATACGTAAATGTACCTATCGTGAATATCTGTAAATAAAATCTGATACTTTATCTCCCCATTAAAAAGAAAGTAATAAACAAGGTATCTCAATGTAGACATAAATGCATCACTCAAAAATGCTGTTTGGTTATGTATAAATGTACAACGATAGCTGACTATTCCCTGCACTGTAATTGTACAGTATATAATAGCACCTGACACGTAAAGAATTGAGTACAGTATCCCTTTAGTTAACTTTGAAAGCTTTAACTTCATTTTATCTGCAATGTGAGCTGTCAGTATTAGAATTTCCGAGGTGTAAAAAAAGATAACAATAGTAACCCAAATAATTGGCATTTGCCTGTAAATACGTTACTCTATCTTTTAATACAAATCAAAATGTGTACATCATAGTTGCTGGTTTTTTTTGTGACGACTTCGTTAAATATTGTGTCTAGTAGAAATAATACATATGACTCACATTTTCCATACTCTTTGTTATATAAAAAATATTTTAAGAGGACATACATTTGTAAAAAAAGTGCCTATTTTTTACGACCATTTCGATATTTATTATACTATGTAATTACTGAAGTGTCATGTAGGTGATTTATATATACAAAGAGACAACAGAGATAAAAAAAAAGTATGGTATCAGTATTTATTGCGTCTGGCCTTCGTCTGGCCTTTTCGGGAAATTCATCATGTCAAGTATAACATTTCCGTTAAATCGACACACAACAGTTAATCTTTGATCTCAGTGACCTCAGCCTAGACTTAGCCAGTTTAGTTGAATTTTCGAAGCGTAAGGCGGTGATGGGGGCGGCACACCGGCCGTAATCTTGACTTTCCGAATCGAACCTGGTTGGCATCTCAATTATAACAGACAGAAACCGTCCGTTAAATGCATGTGCCTGTGAGAAAGAGAGTTCCACTCTTATGATATACTATATTTCGGCAGATCTCCGCAGCCATCATCTCTCTTTCGACGTTCAACTTTCGTGTAATGATCAGCATTTACCTGGGGTTTTCAACTTTTTTAAGCAAAGGCTAAACGATTCTGTATATCTACAGTTTAGCTCGACGGATCATTTGGCAAATATAGGAGAGCAATGCACGACTCTTAACAACTGGACTCATTTTACATTTAAAACACTGAAACACACGGGCATGGGGAAAATTTTCTTGTCTAAAATAACCATGGAGACAACTTTCTAATTGTGTTAAAAGGAGGTATATCATTTAGACCCTTATACCCCATCATAAATTGTTGTATTGAACTAAACCTATGATATTCCATTAGGTTGACGACTGACAGGAGCTTGGCCTTAGTCAGTCGAATTTTCTGGGACAGGGGAGTAAGCCATGACCAGTATATCTTATATTAACATGGTAACTTTTATTTTAGGAAAACATTTTTTTGCAGATGTACATGCTTCCGGGCATCTGTTGCACACATCCAGAGATTGTAATCAAAAGTAGCTTACTGTGGTAACCTTCTTATTTGAAAAAAATCATTTATTGTCCCCGCCACGTAAGTAGAAGGGGGAAAAGCTGCCCGTTCGTCCTGCCGTCTTTCTGTCCATTCGTCCGCCCTTCCGTCCGTCCCGCCTTCTAGTGAACACGAACCGCTAAATGCAGATCTTTAATTTTTGGAATAAAGAGACACATTAGAGAGATCTTGGTCAAGTTCGATTTTCGGGGATGTCGACTAATATTTTTAGGTCACAGAGGTGAAAGTCTAGAATTTACTTGTGAATGCGATAGCTCAAGAACCGCTAGATGCAGATCTTTCATTTCTGGTATATATATTTATGAACACTAAAACACACGGGACACACGGAGACAAGTTTCTAATTGTGTTAAAAAGAGGTATATCATTTAGACCTTTATACCCCATCATAAATTGTTGTAATAAAGTAAACCTATGATATTTCATTAGGTTGACGACTGACAGGAGCTTGGCCTTAGTCAGTAGAATTTTCTGGAACACTTTGTATTACATTGACAATGCTTACGCATCTTAAGCTATAGTAAGAATATCGTCAGACTATATATTATGCCCCCCCCCCCCCATACCCTTTCCCAGAAAACCTAGGTAGAAGGCAGACAGGGGAGTTTAGCCCTGACCAGTATGTCTTTCAAACTCTTGTTCTTTTTATAAGCAATGACTGGCCTTTGGGTCAGAGGTCGAGCAAGTTTACTTTGAAGTAGTTTGTATTCTTCTACTATAATCTTGGCCATAGCGATGCTAGCTTTGTTATACTGAAGGTCACAACACCCAGTTTGTGTTTTCTCAGCCAATGAAAATTGACTTCATAAGAGCTGGAGCTAGGAGGTGGCTTACATAGTGATAGTTTGGTATCTGGGTTATTTGAATATTGGATTGAAACTAACGCAGGTCTACTGTACATAATTTAAGCTTTCAACCAATGCCTGATAACAGATTTTTGTGTGTGTTTTTTTAATGTTGACCCAATTTTGAAAATACCAAGGTTTGGCTTAGAATAAGTAAGCCTAAAACTGTCAAAATGGCGGTACCCATGTTAAATTGTGTGTAGCTTGAAACCGGCATGCACTATGTCAACTTTATTTGGTTGTAAAGGATTTCTCATGTATTGATCTATTTGAAAATAGTATGGAAAAGTCTTAACGAGATTTAGGTAATTAGCCACAACTCAAAACGTTAACATTACCGCAAATGGGAAATGAAACTGTATCATGTAACCTGAAACACAAATGGTATTATAGTTTTATGGTATAGACACACCAGGAATTGTGGGTGTGTCTATGGATGTTCTTCTTTTATATTTTGGTATATATAGATACACATTGGAGAGACCTTGGTCAAGTTCGATTTTCAAGATCTCGACCAGCATATTATATGGTAATTATTTCCAATGTATAATGAGCAACTAGTTTTCAAACAACATTTATGGCGGCTGGCGGAGGACCTGCTACCTACTTGGCTTTCTCAACTTCCTTTCAGTAACATTCAGTAGATCTTGTTAATTAATTATTACTGCGATGTAGTTACGTGGGTCAGCTGGGTTTGGATCACATTGTCACGCACTGAGTTGATTAGAAAGTTGTGTTAATTTGATAAGTTTGTCGTCGTAAATACGTCAATCGATAGTGAAAACTTCTTACACAACGCAATGCCTATTAACTGTCAGCCCAGCTGCCTCGTGAAAGTGGAAATAATTTGAAACCAAGGAAAGCAAATACGCGTTTAAAGTAAACGTGATGTCAGATCTATACGTAGTGTCGGTCTAAATGTTTTAAAGGTGACGAAATATGTGTATACCATTATGCGGGACAAGCTGTCACATATAGGAACAATCCCATTGAAGCATAATTAACTAATTGTTGGTAATTTTGATCCAAAATCACAAAATGACAGCTTTCTGTGTATATTAGTCTTGTAGACATACGTTTGGGTGGTTGTTAGCAAACAAAACCCACCAAATTGAACACAAACTGATCAGGTATTAAAACTGTTTTCGTTAATTGAACACATTTTCGTTCCATACGTGTTGCTGACCTCAGGAATATATTTATTCTATTTTAACGTTAATCCGTTAGCTTTTAAATGTAATTCTATCGCTGAATCTCTTGAAATACATAATTTACGAAAAATTCTGAATTAGGGCAGCTTATGCTACTCTAAGATGGGAATCCACACACATATGTTACGTTTTTGGCGTTGATAATGCAACAAAAAGCTTTTAGTTGGTTGGTTGTTTTAGCTTATTGGCGCGTCCATTCGTATGAATGATGTACGCCATACTAGTGAGCAATTATTACCTCAATCTATTAAAACGACTTTTAATTACCCAAAGTGGATGTCTGTGATTTAGCGGCAAAGTAACTGTTGTTCGACACATCACATTAACCTTCAACAAACAATGCATAAATCACTGGGTTACACTTACATGTATTTATTTTGTATATCAATATAACAGCGTTAATAATTTCATTATGTTGGAGCTTTCTAAATGAACAGCTATTGTATATACCTGATCGCATGACTCCGAACACATCAGGTCGTCATAGCGATGACAAAGCCACAAATCGTCAGAGCAAATGTGCTCAACACTTGGGACAAACTACCACAACATGATCTTTATGTAACAAAATTGATTTTCAGACAGAGTGATTAAGATTCCGTTTAATTAAGGGAACTGCTGTAAGAGTATGCATATATACCATACAATATGGAATCAAGGCGATGAATTATCGATGTTGAACAAGTCCATTGTATTTAAAGCTTCCAGTCCAATGAGATTGTGTCCCCGTTAATAGTATCCGAGTTATTAAAGGGTTGCTCTCAAAAAGGTTTTTTTTTAATATAATATTTAATAGACTCTTGTATAGCAACTTAATTATAATCGGGCTTGAAAATATTAATAAGGGTAACTGCGCGGGTGATCGTTTGACAATGGAATAATACCTTGAATGGTAACCATCATTATAAGCGGAAATTATCTTTACACAAACTCTTTGACATTTTGACCCAGAATGAACAAATGCTTTGTCGAGTATAAGCTTCAATACTCAAGCAAGCTTGATGTCACTAAAATAAAAATCTACACAAGATTCAAATAATCTACTTTTCCAAAACCCTTATCGATGGAGATTGACAGCAGATAAATGTTTTATAAGCCTCACTGCAGCGGTAGTTGTTACATAAAATATATGTGGAAATTCCAATGTCTATACTAACGATAACTTGTAATTGATTGATTCTGTGGTTGGTGTTTACGTCTGCATCGTTATATCATTATTTTAGACTGTGTTGGTGTGTTTGTTTGTTTGTCTTTTGGCGGGTGGGGGGGGGGGGGACTAGGAACTTGCCGGGAGAATATCGCCAACAACTTTCTTTTATAGGGTGATTCTGTGAGCCAGGACTTTTTTACCTTTTGATTAATATTAAAACGGCCACCATTGACGCAATTCTTGTCCATTTTAAGGACTATCGCTCCACTGATCGCTGTAACATCAACGACCATGTATTCTTAGTATTAGCGTGGAAGTATATACGATAATCCTGACATTGAGGGTGCATTCAAACGAAATCAATAAATAAATGCACCGCACAGTACTGATTCGATTCAATCAAGCTCTACTAAGCCTGTTATAAGATTGCAACTTTGTGTTTTTTAAAGTATTTGTCAAAGTCAACGTCGCTTTTCTGTTAGTTTAGACGGAGTTAAGTTAGTTAAGTCAAAATGAAAAAAAAACATCTGCTAGAACCTCTGTTATCATTGAAGCATACAACAATGTTTGTTCAGTCGGAAAATTGAATTACAGACATCCAAATTTGTAAATTTCGCGCCACGTAGATTTTTAAATGGCTGTTAATAAAACCATTTTGTCTGTAGATATTTTTTGAAACTCTTGAATTAAACTCCGATTGTCTGGAGACAAATAGGTTTGCATGTACATTGAATACAATAAATCATTGCTTAAATGAAAAAAAATCTGATTAGAAGTGGCCTTTACTCTTCAGATCCCACATATAAATCAGCGGAGAAAATAACTAAATTGGTTAAAGGAAACTCATCTATTATCTTGACACTGTTGGATATTTGGAGACATAGAGTTACCATAAGTTACGGCCTAAATGAACATATTTCTTTATTGGCTGGTAAAAATACTGTGTTTCTCTCAAGCATCATCATTACCTATTCAGCTTCGCGATGTGTATCAAATTTTAAAAAATAAAAGAATAAAAATAAAAAAAGTAAAATTCAGTTGTTTTTTTTAAAGATAGGTCGAGACAGAAATGGTCTTCAAGTGAAATCCTAATGCCATTTGACAGCCAGATAATCTGTGAGAGACCCGAAATCCAATCTGAGAACATAACGTGAGAAGAATGCAAATCGAACACAAGTTTCTATTTTTGACTGCTATCATTTAATCGGTTTCGGACATTTTGTTCTTGTTCAATAATTGACAGCGTACTAATTCTTAATTGTATTCCAGAAAAAAAAACCTGGTTTTGTTCATTTCTGATTTACAACTTAATAATCTAGAAAAAATAATACTTATGTCAACCAGAACTTGATTAACAGAATTTTAGGAGGACAAGATGTTCGAATTGCATTGCTGTTTTTCCTTAGCTATATAGAATGTTGAACTATTTCCAGGCTTGGCCAACTTTGTATACAGTCCTGTGGAAGAAGTCGAGCGGAGCTACTTTCTTGAGGTGAACAAGGTTCTCTTTTGCTGAACGTGGTAACGCGGCCAAATAAGAGAATAATATCGTATATGGTGTAAAACAGCAACTAAAGCTCATACAACTAATGTGAAACACACAGCTATATAAAATACATAAAGGTTAGTTACTTGTCTCAGCGTTGAAGTAAAACGTCTTTTTTCAGGCAGAAAGACGTATCCTAATGCATAGTCTCCCGATAGAAACAAAATCACTCAATAAGTGGTGCTTATTATATCGAATCCATAAAGTCCTTATTCCCATAAGCCTCTTTCAGATCACTTACATTATAATCAAGTACATGTTAGACAAAAAGATTTTCCATGTAACCATGTGTTTTAGTGTTCATAAAGATATGTCTGTCCTTCTTCTGTATTGCATTATTCCAACCGGTTTCTTCGGAACCATGACCATATCCAAACGTTTTTCGCTCGTACTGAATCGTTTAGGCGATAATTTTTTTTCCGACAAACAGTGATTGACTGGAACAACTTACCTACTAACATCCGCCATGCAGAAAGTCTAAATATATTCAAAGCTTCCTTGGGTAAATTGTTTTGTATTCCCTCAAATAAGCTTTATTCTGAATTTTCTGGTTTAGCTGCATGCCGAATGAGAATGGGCTTGAGCCACCTTGGGTCACGACTGCATAAATATAACATTATGAATGACCCAGCTTGTAAGCATTGTGGTGCATTAAACGAAAGCACTAAAAAAAATTTCCTTCGGTGCTCATCCTTTGCCGCTCAACGCAGTGAACTAATGTTCAGTATTGTGAAAATAATCAGTTTGAGTACATAAAACTCACTGGTAGGTTTAGGATTACATTGGACTAAGATTGGTCATACATGTATTTATTTCTTATTAACGTAAATGGCATAGTTAATGAAGTTATTTCTTTTAAGCGCCATGAGCACAAAGTTAATGTACATGTATGTGTATTTCTTTATTGTATTATCTTATGAGGAGCCCACCTTTGTAGCCTCTGGGCTGTGCGTTATCCTCACTACAGAAATAAAGTATTATATTATATGTCAGGTCAAATATACATGTACCGTCAGAATAAATACCAAGCATTAATAGTGAGAATTAACTTGTACCTACTCTTTAAAATTGACAAGTTACCTCAATAGATAATCATACTTGATTCATAACCTGTCAAAACTCAAGGCTTAATTATATACGATATACAGAATTAAATTTCGATACTTCAATTGTTACTGTCTAGGGAGTTTTGGTCAACTCGCTGGAATTACCATTTGCTACGGAACCTCAAAATACTATTAGAATTGTCCCGGAGACACTCAGGGGGCCAAGGGGAGACATTGCTTGTCCATTGAATTAGTGCAATCATTTGCTAGTCGAGCGTTTAGACATTCTTTCTCGTTCCCTCGCGCTGATATAAATTTATTTGTTCAAAAATCGTCCAGCATATTGGAGAATCGGCTTTTTATGTTTGAAGCACGAAAACAAGTAACATAAAAACAAGTAACATATTGAACTATTTATTAAGACTTGTCTGTCAAATGAGGACTATTATATGTCTTTACATAGGTTCTTGATGTTCATGCAATTCAATACTCGGAAAAGTTAAGTGACGTTGGAAACAAAAAACCGGACGTTGTTTATTAAAGTTCGATTGCTGTGAGAAGTTAGGCGTTTAAATTACTTTAAGAACTGAAGGACTGACGTTGAAATAAAAGTATTGACCTGTACGTCTGCTTACAAAGGACAACACTATAACCTGTGATTTGTGAGTAGGCGTCATGTTGGGTTTTCGTTGCTTATAAAAACTTACATACATCTCTGACATTGGTATCGACGTTGACATTGACAGATTTTAATATTTAACTTTTCACCTACATAAAGGAGTAAAAGATGACTTGTTTTGCGACTTTTACATTACAAGACGTCAATTCTTTAGCTGCTTTTGTTACGAATTTTGACACTCTCGAAATCTACACCACATCGTTTTATATAAACTTTCTTCATTCGTGACACACGTATAGTCTTAAATACCCTTATATGTGTATCCAATGTTACACGCAATGGGCCTGAGAACAAAATTATCGTCAACAAGTGAAGAATGAATCTTACATTTTGAGAGACACTGATAAATCAGACAGGAGTTGTAAACATGACAGGTAACATGATATAGTAGTTTAAATAATCATTGAATGACATTGGCTATCAAAATATTGATATGTTTTTGTTAAAAGCATAGAAAACTCCGTAAAATATACAACCTAACTTAAACAGTCACCAAAGTCCTTAAAACACAGAACAACTAGGCTATCAATGATAGCCTTTACGTCAATAAAATCAACGATAATTACCTTTGCCCCCCAACGACACTTACCAATGTCACTATTTGATTGGATTATCTATGGCATCATATCAAAGCCACTATTTTTAGATCAGGGGTTGAACTATACATCTCCTGAGTGGAAGTTTGTTTTTTTCAGCAAAATGGCTAGGTCTACAAAGTCAGCTATTTTTTTTACATAAGTACAAATTAGAAGCTTATGAATCGCACTAGATTGTTGAATGTATGGTAAAGTAGGGTTTACAAGTGCTCATGCCTAAATGGATGGACGTTCATCTGTGTTATTCAAGTTGCGTTTCGTTTAACAACACTATTTCGGATCTTACGTGCCTCGAATTATATGAATTTTCCTCATTTTAACGCCAGCCATTGAGTTTGGCGATAAACGTCAAAACCTCTTAGTTTCCCGACAATGGGAATTTTTGCAAACAGTGCGAATTTGGCAGGTCCTGGCAATTTAAAGATTGATGAAAACCCATTTGGACACCTTAAAGTTTTTTCTAGCAAAAGAAAAAAATCCCCATGCTTTGTGGTCACCAGGCGGGGTATATTAGCATGTGTCAATGGCCGGCAATTTACAACAATTTTCTTAAAAAACCACATCGATCTATCAAGATAACTTGACAATGAACAATGAGTTAAACCATGAGCTGGGGTTTCGCTTGCCATCATACGACTCCCATTAGTCTCATTATAACCTCAATAAATATCCCAGGATGTTATAAATCGTATTTAAAAGATGACTAATGATCTCGGTTGTTTTTTGTTTGCTCCTCCGTGTGAAGTTTCAGCGGTACTTAAGTTTTACAGAAACGAATTGTTATCCATTCAACTTTGTCAGTTGTAGATTTTTTTTACCGTTATACAAATCGGTATAACACTGGTATTTTTTTCTCCAGCCATCACAGAACTCTCATTAGTATCGTTATAACCTCAGAAAACACCCCAGGATGTTGCAAATAGTTTTTACAGGACGTCAATAGACACAAGATATTTTTTTCATCTATTTGTGGTCTCGAGAGTCCTAAAACCTATCCGACTAGCAGCTTCAGCAGTCGAAACACCCTTCGGCTATCTTCGCTCGCTACCGGTCGGCTTGGTACGCCTCGGACAGTCTACGCTGTTATACGGTAAATCACCGTATTTTTGGGCTGAACACAAATGGCGTCGAAAGTAAAATAAAAATTGCGGTAAATTAATCAAACGCGGAAATCATCTACATAGATATGTTATTTAGCACATGTTGTGTAAAACAAAGAAGAGACGCAGTTTCGGTACATTTCAGGAATCCTCCAATGCTTCAATTATAAAACTGATCGCGCCTGAAATTTAACAAACAGACTGTTACGGTCCCTTACATTATCACGGGAACTCATTTGGAGGGCCCTCAAGAGGATATGGAGATTGTATGTTTCACGGCTACCTTTTTGATCGCCACATTCAAAACGACCAGCAATCTGTCAGAGGATATTTCACGCACGTAAATCCCCGAAGTTATCATTACACTTAAGTTTGCCGAAACATTTACGAGGAAGCATACCAAATTTGCGTTATTGAACAAAATTGTGTGTTATTGTCAAACATGAATTTCCACAATCGTCCAATAGAACATCACTCTTATCATCATCATAACTGCCATTACAGTTAACTTTAATGCAGATTTAGAATAATTAACTTAAGCATAGGGTGCTTAACTTTTCCCTTGTGTATATTAAGCAGAAGTTTTGCCAAAAATGTGAACAATTCTAAGCAATTAGTCCTTGTAAAACTTTGGACAAATCGTAATGGTTAAGTATTCGCTTTAAGTCTCACACATTTAGTTCGATCCTTTAGTTCGCCGTTCAACCAAAAAAGCGTTCAAACTCTCACATTTCTGTTGCGTACATTTCCTAAGTTCATTTTGACGGAATCGAGGAGGCCAGCGGGAGTTTCGGGCTGTCCTTCGAAAAACGACGAGGATGCAACAGAAATGTGAGTGTTTGAACATTTTTTTTTTAGTGGAACGGCGAACTAAAAGATCGAACTGAATGTGTATTAAGTTTGTCCCGGTTGCGTTGCTTAAATTAGGAGAAAATCTGAGCAAAAAGTGTTTATTCTCAGTTTTATATGTTTTCCAATATGGCCGATCCTTCAACTCTGTTTGCCAGCTATCATCAATATCTTTTGGCAACAGAGTGTGAAGAACTTCGACTAAAAACTGAGAAGATGACGAAACGACCGACCAGGCTGCAAGCGTTAAACGGTCAGCGCTCTGGAGCCTCTGTTAGAAAAGCGAAATATGGTAAATACGAACCAGCTGCAAAGGAATTTCAAAATGGCATTAAACTCGCAATTAAACGGCCTATCAGTGATCATCCCAACAGTCAAATGTAGGGACGTTTTATATATGTACATTGTCTCAGCCACATGCCTTTTTAAAAGATACCAAAACACTCAAAACACATGCATCTGTTTTGTTTTCTGTATTTCCACACACTTTTGATTTATAGATGTTAAACTAGATCTAATTGTCTTCTTTGTGAAAAGACCGATGCTTTAGCTTTTCAGTTTCCGGGAAAATTTCGAATAGATTCCGCCTCTTTCATATACATGTAAGTGTATAGTAGTTATAATGCAGGCTATTTTATTTTCAGACGATGGACATTTGGATTTTGATCTGTTCTATTATACACCATTACTTGATGTGAGATTTGATCAAAATAGTTATAGATAGACAGCCCATCTGATAGAATCTAATAAATATTTCACCGTTTGATTCGTCTTCTTACTTTAAAACTTCTGTCTCATTCTGAATCCACTATTACAGTCACCGTTCTGGGAATGTGTCTGTATAGATATCTTTCCTTATGGGCTGGAATGTTTTCAGGGGCTACAGCATTGTATACCTCATAGAAAAAGAGAAGACCAACTTTTCATCAGCTGAATTGAAATGCGATGTTTAGTCTTAACTCCCTTGAGTGTCTGGTAGAAAATTTCAACAGGATTTAGCTCCGTAATTAGAATCCCATTCAGACCAGCTTACCATAAAATCCCCAGACACTCTCCTATCTGAAGAAAATAACTTGCTTGACTGAGTTGCTGATGAACGTGTGATAATATACAATTAGTAACTCTCTAGCCAGTATATGATGTTATTATGACTTGGGCCAGATTAAAAAATTCTAATGTTAGAAATCGGGAATTCAATACTTTATTTTCAATTTACCTTTCCCATTCACTGTCTCGTTTCAAATTCGTCTTTCGTGTTTCCAACGTCAATCATTTAATATTTCTGCGACCTTTAACCTCTCTTATTTTCGTGTAAATCAACATGTATGAAATCTTGATTAATTTTGGCAGTTTGTGTCACTTTAAATGTCATTAGCAATATATATTGCATTACAAACAACTGTTTAAAACCGAATAATATGGTACTCTATAGCATAACTTTGTAACATAGCTAAGGTTTTTACACAGTAAGATAGTACCTCTTAATTGTTTACTTGACGCGGTCTAATACAAACAATAACAGTTTTCTATCAATTTTATTGATTAAACTCTCCATTATAGATAATTTTAGTAATTTCAATATAAAGATAACTCTTGTCCCATGAGGATAAAATCATTCCGTAATAACAACCAATTTGTAGTTAAGACGTCCATTAGTTTGCATTCAGTGTGGTTGAAATGTTATCCAACTTTTGGACTCAACTCCTTTGAGAGTCTACAGACATTGAACCGGGTTTTTTGTTTTATAATTAGAATTGCAATCTGATCAACTTCCCATTAAATCCCTAGACAGTTTGTCCATCATGATATGATATTGTTTCTTATCAGACAGTCTAACCCAAGAATCTATTTTTGAATTGGTCTCAGAAATGAAAGGCATCACAGTACTAGCGTGATTCGGACACATGGTACAGTTTTTACTACACGGAGATGAACAAGTATCTTTTTTTGTAATTCAAAAAACACTGATCCGTGTTCTATATTTTTCCTCCACAAACTTATAGCATCATTTGGCATTTATTTTGTGAATGGCCTCTTGATTTGTCTGTCAACAAACCCCAACATGAACATGCACAACACATCCTAAATATTTGAACCTGTCAACCTATATAATGGGTTTTATCTGTAAAATAAATATGCAAGATTTGTTCCATAAAAGGCCTGCAGATAAACTACATTGTCAACTAAAAATCCGTTATTATAAAAGTTTACTTTGTCCACTCTTCTAGCTGAGGTAATGTTCCACAGACTTCAATCTGGTCATGCTCCATGCCATCTTACCGATTCAGATTCCATCTGTCTGTCACAGGCTTGTGTGATATTTCTAATTTTCAGGAAACCTTATGACATTTTTGTTTGACTGTAACAAGTATGCTTGTCAAAGAAATTATTTTCTTGCCAATATTTTCGGCTTAAGTATCAATGAACCGAACATGGACGATGTACTAAGTCCTTTTTAACATACTAAATAAGTATGTCATGCTGTAGCTAGATATATTATTTTTATGATCACTAAAACACACGGGCACAGGCAAAATCTTCTTGTCTAAAATAACCATGGAGACAAGTTTCTAATTGTGTTAAAAAGAGGTATATCTTTTAGACCTTTGTATCCCATCATAAATTGTTTTAACAAACCAAACCTATGGTATATCATTAAGTTGACGACTCAGGAGCTTAGCCTTGGTCAGTAGAATTCTATGGAATCATTTTGTAACACATTGCCAAAGGTTACGCATCTTAACTATGGCAAGAACACATACTTTAGTATAATAGTATATAGATATTAAGTATGTGCGTCTGAGTGTAGATGTGTGTGTAAGCATCTACATATATAGAGCTTATAGCCTTGTTGTTTGTTGGTTGCAAGATATGAAATGGAGTTTATAACCTTGTTGTTTGTTAAATGTAGGTTGTGGGATGGAGTTTATAACCTTGTTGTTTGTTGGTTGTAGGTTATGAGATGGAGTTTATAACCTTGTTGTTTGTTGGTTGTAGGTTATGAAATGGAGTTTATAACCTTGCTGTTTGATGGTTGTAGGTTATGAAATGGAGTTTATAACCTTGCTGTTTGTTGGTTGTAGGTTGTGAGATGGAGTTTATGGCCGTTTTGGTTGTTGGTTGTACATGTAGGTTGTGATATGGAGTTTATAACCTCGTTGTTTGTTGGCTGTAGGTTATGAGATAGAGTTTATAGCCTTGTTGTTTGCTGGTTGTAGGTTGTGAGGTGGAGTTTATAACCTTGTTGTTTGCTGGTTTTAGGTTATGAGATGGAGTTTATAACCTTATTGTTCGCTAGTTTTAGGTTATGAGATGGAGTTTATAACCTTGTTGTTTGCTGGTTGTAGGTTGTGAGATGGAGTTTATAACCTTGTTGTTCGTTGAATGTAGGATATGAGATAGAGTTCATAACCTTGTTGTTTGCTAGTTGTAGGTTATGAGATGGAGTTTATAACCTTGTTGTTTGCTGGTTGTAAGTTGTTAGATGGAGTTTATAACCTTGTTGTTTGTTAGACGTAGGTTATGAGATGGAATTTATAACGTTGTTGTTTGGTGGTTGTAGAATATGAGATGGAGTTCTTAACCTTGTTGTTTGCTGGTTGTAGGTTGTAAAATGGAGTGTATAACCTTGTTGTTTGCTGGTTGTAGGTTATGAGATGGAGTCTAAGCCTTGTTGTTTGCTGGTTGTAGGTTTTGAGATGGAGTTTATAACCTTGTTGTTTGCTGGTCGTGGGTTATGAGATGGAGTTTATAACCTTGTTGTTTGCTGGTTGTGGGTTATGAGATGAAGTTTATAACCTTGTTACAATAAGGTCACAGGTGAAGAATTACTTATGGATAACAACTATTTTTTCTGAGGGGCATTCAAACCCACGTGTATGCGATGTGTTTTGTGAACCACTGAGCCCTCTTTGGCGTGTGCACGCATTAATAGTCGGGTGGTTGGGTGCAAGGATTTGAGAAAATCGTAAAGAAATTGTTTACAAACTATTTATAAACATCTAGTTTAGACATTTTAAAGCTAAGTCTGCATTTGCGATCTTTTGCATACATACATAATTTGATTTTTTTTTTGGCGGCTCCATTCTGCTGAATGATATGCGCCACAACAATTCAGTATTAATTGTAGAGTAGACATCATTACATGAATTTCAGTTGTAACACATACCGATAATGACAACTCATTCGCATGCAGTAGAGTTAACAGTAGAAATCATGGAGTACATGGAGTTGACAGTAGAGATCATTACATGAATTTCAAACATATTCACCTATCGATAGTGGCAACTCATTTTACATTAAGTAGAAATAGTTACATGAATTTCGAAAAGGCCACATGTCAGATTTTCAGACATCATCATGGAACATGCCAATAATAACAAGTAGTTCATTTAGTATAGATGAATGTCGAAATCATTACCTCAATTACATTAATAAAACATGCTAATATACAATAAAGGTGAAAAAAAAAAAAAAAAAAACGTTTATCATTATATGGCAATAGTGATGAGTACATCGTAGTGTTACAGCAGACATCCTTATGTGTGTTGCACAGAGCACATGCAGATAGTGACACATAGTAGGCTTACAGTTAAGTGGACAGTAGAAATCCTTAAAGGAATTTAAAAAAAAATGATTTTAATTAAAAATAGTACACATAACATACTAAAGGTCACAACACCCAGTTTGTGTTTTCTCAGCCAATGAAAATTGACTTCGGTTATACAGGAGCTAGAAGGTGGCTACATAGTGATAGTTTGGTATCTGGGTTATTTGAATATTGGATTGAAACTAACATAGGTCTACTGTACATACTTTAAGCTTTCAATCAATGCCTGATAACAGATTTTTGTGTGTGTTTTTTTAATGTTCACTCAATTTTGAAAATACCAAAGTTTGGCTAGAATAAGTAAGCCTAAAACTGTCAAAATGGCGGTACCCATGTTAAATTGTGTGTAGCTTGAAACCGGCATGCACTATGTCAACTTTATTTGGTTGTGAAGGATTTCTCATGTGTTGATCTATTTGGAAATGGTTAGGAAAAGTCTTAACGAGATTTAGGTAATTAGCCACAAATCAAAACGTTAACATTACCGCAAATGGGAAATGAAACTGTATCATGTAACCTATAGTGAAGTGTGAAAAGTAAGTATTTTGTTCTAAATTTTCAAACCACCACCATTTTTGGTGCCGTTGTATCTGGACTACATATTTGAAATATAAAATAAATGAATTCAGTAAAAAAATTTAAATATTCACCACTTTTTCTGAAAAACAGGCTTTTGTGGACCAGGGCTAGGTTTGAGCAACCACAAGACTCTTATTGTAGGGTGTAAAATACTTGTATATGCCTCAGTAGTGATCCATTTCCATCAATGAGGTCTAGGAATGACATTTCACTTCTTGGAATTATTAATGTTTTTCAAAGCAAATGATTATTTCAGGCTCATTAGCTATTGATGTAAAATAACCAGACCCCCCCCCCTCCCACCCCCTTCCCTGTGGGTCTGAAATGATATAATCTGTACAAATTGCCCTTTTTATATCTTAACAGGTAAGCTGACATGACTGTGGCCCTGAATTGGACAGTTTTTAAATCACTGGAGAAGTTTTATTAGCTTTCAAACAGTCCAAATGTTAAGAAATCAGACATTTTTTGGACGGGTGGGGTGGGTTATCTCCCCTGGCTCTGCCCTTATGGCAGTCTCTAACCCGGACAGATGCTAACAGTAAACTACAACCAACAACCCATCATTTCCAGCAAATTTGAAGGGTATTTGATGATTCACCTTTTTATAGCGAGGAATAACATTTTGAATTGGTCCTCAGAAAAACTTTAAAATATAAGCCTGGAAACATGAAGGGGGTGGGTGTGTAAATTACTTCGCAAATTCAAAACGACTGGCCGAAAAGCTTTGATCTTTTGAAATTCAATTTGATATTGGTTAATAAAAGCAAAGTTATTAAATTTGACAAATTTCGAGGAATTATATCATTGTTATAGGTCACAACACCCAGTTTGTGTTTTCTCAGCCAATGAAAATTGACTTCGGTTATACAGGAGCTAGAAGGTGGCTACATAGTGATAGTTTGGTATCTGGGTTATTTGAATATTGGATTGAAACTAACATAGGTCTACTGTACATACTTTAAGCTTTCAATCAATGCCTGATAACAGATTTTTGTGTGTGTTTTTTTAATGTTCACTCAATTTTGAAAATACCAAAGTTTGGCTAGAATAAGTAAGCCTAAAACTGTCAAAATGGCGGTACCCATGTTAAATTGTGTGTAGCTTGAAACCGGCATGCACTATGTCAACTTTATTTGGTTGTGAAGGATTTCTCATGTGTTGATCTATTTGGAAATGGTTAGGAAAAGTCTTAACGAGATTTAGGTAATTAGCCACAAATCAAAACGTTAACATTACCGCAAATGGGAAATGAAACTGTATCATGTAACCTATAGTGAAGTGTGAAAAGTAAGTATTTTGTTCTAAATTTTCAAACCACCACCATTTTTGGTGCCGTTGTATCTGGACTACATATTTGAAATATAAAATAAATGAATTCAGTAAAAAAATTTAAATATTCACCACTTTTTCTGAAAAACAGGCTTTTGTGGACCAGGGCTAGGTTTGAGCAACCACAAGACTCTTATTGTAGGGTGTAAAATACTTGTATATGCCTCAGTAGTGATCCATTTCCATCAATGAGGTCTAGGAATGACATTTCACTTCTTGGAATTATTAATGTTTTTCAAAGCAAATGATTATTTCAGGCTCATTAGCTATTGATGTAAAATAACCAGACCCCCCCCCCCTCCCACCCCCTTCCCTGTGGGTCTGAAATGATATAATCTGTACAAATTGCCCTTTTTATATCTTAACAGGTAAGCTGACATGACTGTGGCCCTGAATTGGACAGTTTTTAAATCACTGGAGAAGTTTTATTAGCTTTCAAACAGTCCAAATGTTAAGAAATCAGACATTTTTTGGACGGGTGGGGTGGGTTATCTCCCCTGGCTCTGCCCTTATGGCAGTCTCTAACCCGGACAGATGCTAACAGTAAACTACAACCAACAACCCATCATTTCCAGCAAATTTGAAGGGTATTTGATGATTCACCTTTTTATAGCGAGGAATAACATTTTGAATTGGTCCTCAGAAAAACTTTAAAATATAAGCCTGGAAACATGAAGGGGGTGGGTGTGTAAATTACTTCGCAAATTCAAAACGACTGGCCGAAAAGCTTTGATCTTTTGAAATTCAATTTGATATTGGTTAATAAAAGCAAAGTTATTAAATTTGACAAATTTCGAGGAATTATATCATTGTTATAGGTCACAACACCCAGTTTGTGTTTTCTCAGCCAATGAAAATTGACTTCGGTTATACAGGAGCTAGAAGGTGGCTACATAGTGATAGTTTGGTATCTGGGTTATTTGAATATTGGATTGAAACTAACATAGGTCTACTGTACATACTTTAAGCTTTCAATCAATGCCTGATAACAGATTTTTGTGTGTGTTTTTTTAATGTTCACTCAATTTTGAAAATACCAAAGTTTGGCTAGAATAAGTAAGCCTAAAACTGTCAAAATGGCGGTACCCATGTTAAATTGTGTGTAGCTTGAAACCGGCATGCACTATGTCAACTTTATTTGGTTGTGAAGGATTTCTCATGTGTTGATCTATTTGGAAATGGTTAGGAAAAGTCTTAACGAGATTTAGGTAATTAGCCACAAATCAAAACGTTAACATTACCGCAAATGGGAAATGAAACTGTATCATGTAACCTATAGTGAAGTGTGAAAAGTAAGTATTTTGTTCTAAATTTTCAAACCACCACCATTTTTGGTGCCGTTGTATCTGGACTACATATTTGAAATATAAAATAAATGAATTCAGTAAAAAAATTTAAATATTCACCACTTTTTCTGAAAAACAGGCTTTTGTGGACCAGGGCTAGGTTTGAGCAACCACAAGACTCTTATTGTAGGGTGTAAAATACTTGTATATGCCTCAGTAGTGATCCATTTCCATCAATGAGGTCTAGGAATGACATTTCACTTCTTGGAATTATTAATGTTTTTCAAAGCAAATGATTATTTCAGGCTCATTAGCTATTGATGTAAAATAACCAGACCCCCCCCCCTCCCACCCCCTTCCCTGTGGGTCTGAAATGATATAATCTGTACAAATTGCCCTTTTTATATCTTAACAGGTAAGCTGACATGACTGTGGCCCTGAATTGGACAGTTTTTAAATCACTGGAGAAGTTTTATTAGCTTTCAAACAGTCCAAATGTTAAGAAATCAGACATTTTTTGGACGGGTGGGGTGGGTTATCTCCCCTGGCTCTGCCCTTATGGCAGTCTCTAACCCGGACAGATGCTAACAGTAAACTACAACCAACAACCCATCATTTCCAGCAAATTTGAAGGGTATTTGATGATTCACCTTTTTATAGCGAGGAATAACATTTTGAATTGGTCCTCAGAAAAACTTTAAAATATAAGCCTGGAAACATGAAGGGGGTGGGTGTGTAAATTACTTCGCAAATTCAAAACGACTGGCCGAAAAGCTTTGATCTTTTGAAATTCAATTTGATATTGGTTAATAAAAGCAAAGTTATTAAATTTGACAAATTTCGAGGAATTATATCATTGTTATAGGTCACAACACCCAGTTTGTGTTTTCTCAGCCAATGAAAATTGACTTCGGTTATACAGGAGCTAGAAGGTGGCTACATAGTGATAGTTTGGTATCTGGGTTATTTGAATATTGGATTGAAACTAACATAGGTCTACTGTACATACTTTAAGCTTTCAATCAATGCCTGATAACAGATTTTTGTGTGTGTTTTTTTAATGTTCACTCAATTTTGAAAATACCAAAGTTTGGCTAGAATAAGTAAGCCTAAAACTGTCAAAATGGCGGTACCCATGTTAAATTGTGTGTAGCTTGAAACCGGCATGCACTATGTCAACTTTATTTGGTTGTGAAGGATTTCTCATGTGTTGATCTATTTGGAAATGGTTAGGAAAAGTCTTAACGAGATTTAGGTAATTAGCCACAAATCAAAACGTTAACATTACCGCAAATGGGAAATGAAACTGTATCATGTAACCTATAGTGAAGTGTGAAAAGTAAGTATTTTGTTCTAAATTTTCAAACCACCACCATTTTTGGTGCCGTTGTATCTGGACTACATATTTGAAATATAAAATAAATGAATTCAGTAAAAAAATTTAAATATTCACCACTTTTTCTGAAAAACAGGCTTTTGTGGACCAGGGCTAGGTTTGAGCAACCACAAGACTCTTATTGTAGGGTGTAAAATACTTGTATATGCCTCAGTAGTGATCCATTTCCATCAATGAGGTCTAGGAATGACATTTCACTTCTTGGAATTATTAATGTTTTTCAAAGCAAATGATTATTTCAGGCTCATTAGCTATTGATGTAAAATAACCAGACCCCCCCCCCTCCCACCCCCTTCCCTGTGGGTCTGAAATGATATAATCTGTACAAATTGCCCTTTTTATATCTTAACAGGTAAGCTGACATGACTGTGGCCCTGAATTGGACAGTTTTTAAATCACTGGAGAAGTTTTATTAGCTTTCAAACAGTCCAAATGTTAAGAAATCAGACATTTTTTGGACGGGTGGGGTGGGTTATCTCCCCTGGCTCTGCCCTTATGGCAGTCTCTAACCCGGACAGATGCTAACAGTAAACTACAACCAACAACCCATCATTTCCAGCAAATTTGAAGGGTATTTGATGATTCACCTTTTTATAGCGAGGAATAACATTTTGAATTGGTCCTCAGAAAAACTTTAAAATATAAGCCTGGAAACATGAAGGGGGTGGGTGTGTAAATTACTTCGCAAATTCAAAACGACTGGCCGAAAAGCTTTGATCTTTTGAAATTCAATTTGATATTGGTTAATAAAAGCAAAGTTATTAAATTTGACAAATTTCGAGGAATTATATCATTGTTATAGGTCACAACACCCAGTTTGTGTTTTCTCAGCCAATGAAAATTGACTTCGGTTATACAGGAGCTAGAAGGTGGCTACATAGTGATAGTTTGGTATCTGGGTTATTTGAATATTGGATTGAAACTAACATAGGTCTACTGTACATACTTTAAGCTTTCAATCAATGCCTGATAACAGATTTTTGTGTGTGTTTTTTTAATGTTCACTCAATTTTGAAAATACCAAAGTTTGGCTAGAATAAGTAAGCCTAAAACTGTCAAAATGGCGGTACCCATGTTAAATTGTGTGTAGCTTGAAACCGGCATGCACTATGTCAACTTTATTTGGTTGTGAAGGATTTCTCATGTGTTGATCTATTTGGAAATGGTTAGGAAAAGTCTTAACGAGATTTAGGTAATTAGCCACAAATCAAAACGTTAACATTACCGCAAATGGGAAATGAAACTGTATCATGTAACCTAAAGGGTTTCAGCAGAAATCATTATTAATGTTAAGACAGGACCAAAGCCCATTATGACAAGTAGTACACGTAACATACTTAAGGGTGACCGCAGAAATCATTGCATATGTTACAGACAGGATATATACCAATAATGACACTACACTCATTAAGAACAGAACACATGTTAATATTTACAAGTAGTACATATATACAAAAGAGGTTATAGCAAAAACATTGCATGTAGTAGGGGTAAGCCACATCCCAATAATGACAGGTAGTTACACATACAATAAACTGAAAAACTAAATCCTAACCTGTTATATAAATCCCCAGATGCCAATAATGACAAAGTGTAGATAAATAATTAGAATGACAGCTGGGATCACTAGGCCTATTACAGACAGACCAGATCAAACATGGCAAGTACTAGACACAGTAGAGGGGTCAGCAAAAATCATTGAATGTTTTACAGACTGAACCCATGTCAATGATATGAAGTTTTACACATACAGCTACTAGACCCAATAGAGATATCTGACAGGGATACATGCGTAATAAAGACAGACAGACTACATGGAATATTGCACTTGTGAGCAGATATGCTTAAGCCAAGGTGACTACTGCAATATTAACATATAATTATATCGCATATAGCGTATATGGTGGTAGATGGGATTATACAAATGCGAATATTAACATTGAAGTAAAAAGTAAATAAAAAAAAAAATAATAAATAAAAAAATAAAAAAAAACAGCAGGGAATTAAAACTTTTGGCACTTAGAAAGGAATTTCACAACAGCATTGTACACTTTCATTTTCTTTCTGGTTGGTTTAAGAACTAAATCTATAGAGGGCCATGATATGCCTGTGGCAATAAGATCTGTATAAAAAATGTCTCTATTTGCCTCATATTTCCTACAGCTAAACAAAACATGAGAGATAGTTTCAGAAACTTTGCAGTATTCACACAGGCCATTTTCATGCAGATTAAACCTATAAAGGTAAGAGTTAACAGGAATGTGTCCAGAAAGATGCCTGTAGAATAGTGATTCTAAGTGTCTAGATGGAAATGATATATCAGGGGAGATAACTGTTGGATTAAATTTGTAGTAAAAACGACCCTTTTCAGAGTTTTCCCAATCAGCTTGCCATAAAGTAGTAAAATATGATTTAAGATGACTCATAGCCTCTGGTAGTGATAAGGGGACATTAGTAGATATAGTTGAGAGTGAAAGAGCATTTTTAGCATTGTTATCAGCCATCTCATTTCCAGGGACACCAACATGGCCTGGAATCCATTCAAAACATGTATCTATGCCTTGCAAGATTAAGGTGGAGCAAATATGCACAATTTCATGAACAATAGGGGGAGACATTTCCCATGAATAATTACATATAGCCTGAAGGGCACTTAATGAGTCTGCGAATATGACTACTTTGGTAGGTTTCAGATCTACAAGAAGATATAAACAGAGTAGGATAGCTGTAAGTTCAGATGTAAAAACTGACACATAATTAGACAATCTATATCCTTTCTGGACATAACGATCTGGAACACAATATGAAGCTCCAACTTTACCAGTTTCTGGGCATTTAGACCCATCAGTATATATTTGTAAATATCCGTACCAGTTTGAAGAGATATGATCCATGACACACAATCTACTTATATCATTTGGGTCAGATTTTCTAATTTTATGGTGTAGCTCTACAGAAACCTTAGGTTGAAACAATGTCCATGGGGGGATGTGGGGAATGACATATTGCTGTAGAGTAATGTGATCTGAACCTGACTTAACTGACAACTGCTCTGCCCTTAGTTTAAATGGTATTGAATGTTTGCTCTCAGAATTGTAGATTTTCTTATTAAAAGAAGCATCAAAGACACATTTTGCAGAATTTCTGGGCATTGATTTTAGCTTAAGGGAATATTTTAGAGTTCGAAATTGACGCCTTAAGTATAAAGGCCATTCTTTACACATAACTTGCAAAACATTTAAAGGAGTAGTTCTCAGAGTTCCAGTTGCTAGTCTTAGTGCAGAGCATTGAATAGAATCAAGCTTAGCTTTAGTACTATTACTAGCGGATGAAAAAGCCTCAGACCCATAGTCCAGCCTAGAACGAATCAAAGCCCTATATAATAATAGCATACAAGTTTTATCTGCACCCCATGCCTTGCCTGAAATTGATCGCATGAGATTAAGTACCTTCTGGCATTTGGAAATAATGTTATTAATGTGCTCAGTCCATGTCAATCTTTTATCAAATACAATACCTAAGTATTTAAAAGAGGGGGAAATCTTAATCTTTTGTTTGTCCAAGGTTAATGATAGTAGTAACTGGGATATGTGTAATCTTTTTCTTGAGAATAGAACTGCCTCAGATTTACTGGGTGAGAATTTAAACCCCCACAACTTACTCCATTTCACAATATCATTCAATCCCTGTTGAATAAATTTCTTAGCCACATTTAGATTTTTCCCTTTAAACCATATAACTACATCATCAGCAAATAATGCACAATTCAATCTTGGGTTAAGGACTAGAGGCAAATCATTTACAGCAATATTGAAGAGAGATGGAGAAATAATACTACCCTGGGGACATCCATTTTCTAAAATAACAGGGTAAGACAAATCTCTACCTATACGAACCTTGATAAAGCGGTTTGACAAAAAACCTTTAACCCACCCTAACAATTTACCACATATGCCTAAAGATCTCATTTTTTGTAGAAGTCCGTCTTTCCACAACATATCATAGGCTTTTTCTATATCTAAGAAAGCTGCTAAAGAATATTCTCTATTACCTAAGGCCTGTCTAAATGAATTCTCTAAAGTAACAATATGATCTGTTGTGCTTATGTTTCTCCTAAAGCCACTCTGGACAGTTGAGTATATACCATTTTTATTAAGAAACCATACTAGACGAGAATTTACCATCTTTTCCATTACCTTACAGAGAGTTGAAGTTAAGGATATTGGTCTGTAGGATGTGGGGAGGGATGGGTCCTTACCAGGTTTTGGGACAGGTATTACAATGGACGTTGTCCATGATGCTGGTAGTTGCATACTGTGCCATATTGTGTTATAAAACATTAAGATTATATAGAGACATTTTTGTGGTAAATGTTTTAACATGGAATAAGAGATCCCATCCTCCCCAGGAGTAGAATCTTTGGTGGAATGGAGGGCTTGTTTCAGCTCAAAGATGGTAAAATCATCATTTAATGTTTCTTCTTCGGTTAAGGGGGTAGCAGATATCGGTATAGTCTCCACATTTTCTTTGAGAGAAATAAATTCAGAGTCATAATTTGTTGAACTAGAAACAAAGGCAAAATTATCAGCCAGAATATTACACTTATCCTTGTTTGTTGTATAATGCACATTATTACAGACAATTGAAGGGATAGAACTTGATTTTCTTTTCCCACTTATAGCTTTGGTTTGGGCCCAAACATGTTTGAGTGGTGTGTTACTGTTGATATTGGTACAGTATTCTCTCCAATATGATTTCTGGGCTTTCTTAATTGTTCGTTGTGCTATAGATTTCATTTTTTTATAATTTACTACTTCAGTGAACAAACTTGTGTGCTGGGCACGATTTTTGGCTTTTTTTCTATTTTTTATGGCTTTTGAACACTCATCTGTCCATCAGGGGACTGGGACTTTACAGTGTGGGGTTCCAGAATATTTGGGGATAGAATTATGGGCTGCAAGATTTAACGCACTCAAAACATTTTCCGAAAAGCTATCCACATTTTCACTGTAGCTCTGATCATTTAGTAATTGTTTACATTCATTTGCATATTTATTCCAGTCAGCTTTGTTTAATTTCCATCGAGGGGTAGATCCTATTTCATGATTATATGGGGAGAATCCAAATGACGCTGTGATAGGGAAATGGTCACTTCCACAAGGAGAATTCTGATCAACTGTCCATGAGGAAGTTGTACTTATATCACCAGTACAAATAGTTAAATCAATAGCTGACGTTTTTCCAGATCGAATATCTAGCCTTGTCCCAGTACCATCATTCAATACCACCAGATTGTACTCATTTATGAAATCATAAACTACCATGCCATTGTAGTCAGTAGCATTAGATCCCCACATTGCATTGTGGGCATTGAAATCCCCACAGATTATATAAGAACCTGATTGAGAGTGAAACAATGATTGAAAATCCCCTAAGGCCAGCTTTTTACATGGGTTATAGAGATTATACATGGTGATTTGCTGACCATTTTCTTGGCCTATTTGATAACCCTGACACTCAAATGTGTTAGTATTAGGTAAATTGACTTCTGTAAAGGAAAGACCTTGCCTTATAAATATTGCCAATCCACCTCTCTCACCATTAAGCCTGTCAAAACGCTTAACTTCATATCCTGGGAATGTAAAATTAAGGTGGGGTTTTAGAAATGTCTCTTGAAGACAGATTACATCAGGTTGAACACTAAGATTTGATACATAATATTTGAACTCTTGACCATGTGAATAGAGAGACTGTATATTCTGTTGCAAGATGTGAAAAACCATAAGAAGAGTAGTAAGACTAAGACAAATATTACTTCTTATTTTTAGCTCCATTATTTACGAGTATAGTTTCTCAATTGTAGTATTTCAGCTAAATCATTGGAATTTACAATTCCACTTCCCAAGTGATGCTCTGCACGCTTAGAAATGAATTCCACAAAATCAGGTTTTTTAGATATTTTTACACAATGGAAGAGAATTTCTGTGATTAAGGAGATTATACTAGATACTGTGATTGTTGGACAAGCATCTGTTTGGCTTGATACACCAACATCTGTTTGCACTGCAACAGAATTCATTACTGGACGACTTTTATTGACTGGTTGTCTCAGGGATTTAGGGAAAACAGGAGGTACTTCAGGGGTAATAAAAAGTGATTCATCAAAGTCTGGATCTTGTGAACAATTTAAGGGATGAGAGGGCTGTGATCTTACAGACTTAAGTGCTTCAGAAAAAGAGACTTTTTGAGTGACTTTGATATATTGGGCCTTATTAGCTTCTTTGATTTTAGGGCATCCTTGGTAGGCCGAGCTATGATTTCCTGAACATCGAATACAGCGAGGGGATTCTTTGTTGGGGCAATCCTGATAGGAATGGTTTCCCCCACACCTGGCACATCTTATATTACCTCTGCATTCTGACGCAATATGATTTAATCTTTGGCACTTAAAGCACCGAATTACTGGGGGGATATATAGTTTAATTTGAAATATCTCAAAACCCAAAACTATCTCAGAAGGTAATGTTTCCAGATCAAAATACAAGAGCATACATCTGGTGGGTGTTTTTTCTTTGCCTTTTGTAAGACGTTGGACCTTGGTACATTTCATATCTTTTAATGCATCAAGGATTTCATCTTCCTTAATCTCTTCGTCTATACCATATATAACACCTCTACAGGAATTATTAGACTGCAGTTTACATTTGATATCTCTACCCAGGATATTGGTAAGCTGTAATACTTTTTTTGCCTGACTCGTACTTTCACAAACTATAAGGTAATCTCTTGATGGAAGTTTTTTGGCATACTTAACTAAACCTACTTTTTTATGAAGTGCTGATGCAAATTGAATTGGGCTAAAACTAGTAGCAGGGGCACCCCCTATGGTGGATAAAATTACATGTGTAGATTTTACCTGTTGTTCTGATATTCTACAAGGTCTTGATTTCTTTCCTGTATCGCGCTCAGAACTCTCGGATCGATCGCGTTCTCTGATGCCTCGTTTAATTCGACCTCTTTGGGGGGCTTCGCTAAAATCCATACCAGTACCATCCGATTCATCCTCGTCCATGTTCAGGCCGAAGATTTACAGAACTATGCGATAAATGAAAGTGCAATAACTAAACTAAGTGCAACATACAAGGGGATGTTAATACAGCACATTTATTTGGAGAGTATTCTGGGGCGACTCAGAACGGGGGAAAAACGAAAGGAGCCCTACAAGACAGATACAGTGCAGAGTAGACAGTGCAAATACAATTACAAAAAAAAAAAAAAAAAAATTAAATTAAATTAAATTATTGTTACCTTAAGTTAAGGTTTTACTTACAGTGGTGATCTACAGAGCTTATGGGATTATGTTTACAACACTATACCAAGAAAAAAAAGAAAAGAAAAAAAAAAAAAAATTTTTTTTGGCGCGATTGCAAAATTCCAAATGTACAACAACAACATACGTAAACACAAAGCAAATTCTAACATTCACAGAAATCAGTATTATATATACAGACATAAATTACACACACAAGACAAGCACATTACACAGCATCCATATCAGTAAACAATATATAAACATGCAACACAGATACTATACGGGGTAGGTGAAAGTCGGGGAAGATTTTCGGAGCAGTGCAAAACACGTCTACATCGTCCAGCAGACTCGTACCTTCACCCTGCGATCTTTTGCGTTTTAAAACAAATGCATTGAAAGAGAATACATGTAAAGCTGTCCGACATTCGTCTTATCACGCGATTAAATGATTTTTATATGGAATGTTATGCAAGTTTTTGTTGCAACTTGTTAATGGAGTAAGATTGGATTATTGTGTTAGCTAGCTGTCAATAAAACTAGCAAGTAAAGTATTTTTAAAATTCAGCTACCTCGGAAAAACAGTGGAATTGTATTTAGCGAAAGAAACAAGATTTGGCGAAACAAAGACAGTCTTTTTTACGAACAGGTTAGTGATATCAGACTGAAATAATCAGAATTGGTGTCCACTTTACAATCAGCTCACGCCATTTTCCGAGATTGGATGCTCTTGGCAATCTCATGGGAACAGTGATTATCTTGCAGTCAAATCACATTTGTTGCTCATTCATAGAAACATTGCTCATATTTTTTTCCTCGGCTGAACTTTTTTCCTCAAAAGAAATTTAAACCGATCCATTTCCCATTTTTGTGCGCTACTTCTATTGATTTTTTCTTTAAAAGAAAAGCCTTTTGTTCAGCATTGAGAGCTTGGGAGATCTTTTTCTGAGAGTGGAATGTTACCTTGCATAATTATGTAAGACGACGCCGGCGTTTTCAAAGGACTATTCTTACTCTTTCTGCATTTTACAGAAAAGCAGACAATGCTACGATTTTGTTGGGGTTAAGTTATATTATGGCGTTAAATACATGGGTTCTTATATTTTGGTTAACTATAAGAGTAGCGTTTTAGCATTTTTAATTGTTACTCTATCAGACTGAAGGCTTTCGATATTTAGGTTTTAATGTTAAAATTTAGGTGGGATGGGGGTGGGTAAGATCTTTCGGTCGATTGGTACTTTTGTCGCCATATAGCCTTAGCTGTTGAGTACGACGTTAAGCCCCAATCAATCAATTAATTTCATATTTAGCGGTCGTTTACATTTATTAATGTAGTGTAATTTACACGCTAAGGGGGGTCTCCGTGGCTCAGTAGGTAGAGGGTTAGATGTTCAATCTGAACAGCCTTTTACCAATGTGTCGCGGGTTCGAATTCCACTCAGTCCAAAAGAATTGGAAAATTTTCTGACTGGGTTTTCACTCGAACGACCTATATGGGATGGTTGCCAGTTACCACCGGAAGGTCGTGGGTTTCCTCCGGGCATAGAGCCCAGTTTCCTCCCACAATAAAACCGGCAACGCCGCCATATAAGTGAAAAAATCTTGAGCGCGGCGTAAAATACCAAACAATCAATCAATTTACACGCTGATTTCGGGATACCAATGCAATGGTGAAACATGTCATCAACATACAGATCGAGTCATTGACTCGTTTTTGCTGCCAGCTACTCGCCGAAGATCGGGGGTTTCCTCCGGACAATGAGCCCGGATTCCTCCCCCCATTAAACCTGGCAACGCAGCCATATAGGTAAAATGATATTGAGTACGGCATAAAACATCAATAAATCAATTCGTTTTCAAACTGTCGTCCTACGCGTGAAGGTTGTCAGGTGCCCCCGTCGCAGAGCTGTCAACCTACTGAACAGCGAGTGGAAGTATTGTCAGTGCGCGCAAAACAACAATCAATCAATCTTTTGAACTGCTTTTAGTCTTTGAGTGCTAAACCAGATCTATTTGCCTTTTAGCGTTTTATTCCAATCCGACAAATGTTGAATCAACTGGTCGTTTCTGTTAGGTTTAACTATCAAACAAACATCCTCACATAAATTAACAAGTGAAACCATCAGTTACCCTTATTATCTTGCAAACAAGTTACAATGATGTTGATTTAAAACGATACTAATAAAACATATAAGATGTCCGACAAAACTATGCTTATATAAGTTTCTAAATTTGAATGCTTATTCTTTTTTTCTATAATGTTTAAATGTTCTGATATAAAACGAGCTATTTTACCTAACATTTGACGAACAGTCCAGATAAAGTATTTGAGTTCTTGGTATTAGAGCCCCGTATAAATACTGTGTAAACTGAATTTGAAATCGACCAAAACGTCTGTAAAAGGAGCTGTATAAAATTATAGTACGTGAATTCGAACTGCAAGTAGAAATCCTACTAAAGCCCAAAGCGTACTCAAATCAAATCCTGTCTGTAATTTAAAACGTTCGTTTGGGCAATAAAACTCGATAAGCACATTCGTCTTCGTCGAATTCCCGAGAGCATAAAGATAGATGTATTTTAAATCCATGTCAGCTAAGAATTGACGGGAGCAATTTCCCATGTTGCTTTCCCAGTTCCGTTTAATTTCTCAATAGCTTATGTAATTCAATTTTCCTGGTCAGCAAACCGTACGTATCTAATGGAAGCATTTAGTCGAGTATAAAATTGTTCTATATTGGCTGCTATTTCAATGAAGCTAATTGAAAATATTTCAGGAAATTAGGGTGTCTTTAAAAAGCTCTATAGAATTGCATTATTGTTAGCTAGACGTGTGATTTTGTTTTAACGCCGACACAAGTCCCCCGTCTTGGTTAGTCCCAGTAAGCCCAAACTGAATACAAACTTTTATTGGAACATGTTTTATGTAGAATAATTTAATCAAATACCTACAGTTTGATAACCATTTATTCCTTGAAAGATTTGCCATGTATCGTTAGCATGTGTGTTTCTATTCCTTACACGAAAAATAATTTCTCACAACGATGGAAAGCGATAGAGTTAATCTCGCCCTTCAAAACATAGCGCGAGATGTATCGCTTCACGTCCCGCGATATCGCATAGTAATCTCGCTCTCGGCTTTGAAGGGTGGGGATGCGAGTTGTCCACTATCGGCTTCCATAGTGATTGGTGTCTTTGTATACATTTAATTCAAATATACTCTCCCAAAAAAGAAACGCAACATCCAATTTTTTTTCAAACATGAATTTGTCCAACTTTCGTTGAGCCATACCATCGGTTGGGGGCCTTAATTAGTCCATTAGAAGTATTTTAAACCCAGTTTAATCAAATGTTGAAGGTAGACATTTTGTATTATTATTAGAAACAGCTGGTAGGGGCTCACTTTGCAACGTACGTCGGATGTAAACAGACCCAAAACACACCATACACCGACACTGGTCTCATTCTACTTCTAAAATAATTTTAAGACAGAAATACAACGCCTGTCCTTTCATAAAAACAAACGCGAAATACCCAGACAAAAACGCACAAGGTTGTGTGTGTGCGTGTGTGTGTGTGTGTGGGGTGGGGGGGGGGCAGGAAAAGATGATAAAAAATACACAAAGACATCTGGAACTCCCTTAGTCCCTACCAATTTCTGTAAGTAGGTAAATATGGACTGTATGTAGATGGATCAGGCTACTCCATCCACTCAGTTCACTCTCCGTTAAAACCCAACATTAGCTGGAACTTCAGTCAATATGTCTTCCTGCACTCAGACGTAGGCGTACATAGTCAAACGGGCATAATTTGTTGGTCGTAGCTTGACATATAAATCATAACGTGATGGCTTGCGAAACGCGATTGTAGCAACTACATGTAAGTGGAAAACGTATAAGCTGACATCTTGTAATCTTATTGTGATGTCTGTTAGGAAGAAATGTATGTTATACTTTGACTAAAAAAATGGCTATTTCGCACATTGAGTTGTCTAGCATAGATTTTTATCCACGTTACTGTAATAGGAGCACCTTTTTTAGACTACCATGATCTCATGGTGGTCTTATCAAATCGAATTTTGTCCGTGGTTCGTCGTCCGGTGTCTGTAAACTTTTCTTGTGATCGCGATTTCAAGAGATCTACTGGTCGGATCTTCATCAAATTTCATAGACACGTTCCCCTTATGGTTTAGTTGTGCAACATCTATTTTGTTTGCTCATTTGCATATTAAAATGGCCGCTAGGCGACCATTTTGTTTTTCTATTTTTTATCACTTTTCTGTCTTGTGATCGCGATTCCAAGAGACCTACATAGACATGTTTCCCTTATGGTCTAGTTGTGCAACATCTATTTTGTTTGCTCATTTGCATATTAAAACGGCCGCTGGCGGCCATTTTGTGATTTTTACCTACATAGTTTGTGATCGCGGAATCTAGAAAACCACCAGGCCGATCTTGATGAAATGTTTTTGTGTTGGTTCCTCATATACTCTAGTTGTGCAACATCTATTTTTCTGGGCTCATTTGCATATTAAAATGGCCGCTAGGCGACCATTTTGTTTTTCTTTTTTTATCACTTTTCTGTCTTGTGATCGCGATTACAAGAGAACTGCTAGTCGGATCTTCTTCAAATTTCACACGCATGTTCCTCCTGTGGTCTAGTTGTGCAACATTTATTTCTCGCATGTCGCAATTAGCAGATGTGGATTTGCTACCTTGTAGTCATTTTAACATAAAAACCAATCACGTTTGGGGGAGGGGGGGGGGGGGTCGTAATTCCGTGAATCGACAGACCATTGGTTTTTGATAGTAGCTTTAACAAGAGTGATGACAAAATAGACTTGAAGTACAGTGCACACTGAGAACTCCGATCACCCCCTTAAAGATGAACCAAATCATTCTAGATCATGAAACCATCATATTTAGGATCAGACCATGCGCTTTCAACGGTTTTAACATGGACACACACTGCGTTGTGAATTTCTCGAATGAGAACATTTGTTATACCAAGAAGATTTCCTGGAAACACTATCTAAATAAACGATAGTTAAAATAAGACCCTTATATGATACTGATTTGAAATCTTCTTGGAACTACAAACCTTTCTTTCTCGAAATATCTCTTACCGATGAGATACGATTACACTGTTTCTGCTTGAAGCGTATGATGGAATCATTGTAAGGGATGGTGCACCAAAAGATCTGATTCTTCTTAAATGATGAATTAAGTACAACTTTGATGAATGTATATGTACAAATCCCATTAGATATTTAAAGCAATCAGAGTAGTCAGATTTGATCCTTTGAAATGTTTTAAGATTTCCTTGTATTAAAGTAAAGGCGCGAGTTTGTTTTAGCGCCAATTCGATAAGATTGACTAACTAACGGTTACAGGATTCGCAGCTTTATTTTATTTATTTTACTTTTTTAATGAAACATCATTTATTAGAATTTAATGACAAGCTTCCTTCCGTTGGTAACTGGCAACCATCCCACATAGGTCGTTCACTCATGTGGATGCCAGTCACCAACGGAAGGTCGTGGGTTTACTCTGGGCATAGAGCCCGGTTTCCACTCACGATAAAACTGGTAACGCCGTCATATAAGTGAAATAATCTTGAGCGCGGCGTAAAACACAAAACAATCAATCAATCAACCAAATAGCCAACCATCCAAGCTTCGAGAAAAAAAAAACTTGTGGTGTGGAAATGACCACGGCCGGAAAATCGTCAGGCCTTCTTCCCTCTGTTTTTGCTTACAGACATTAGAAGCATTGTTTAATTTAACTATATCATTCATGTTAAGCAGCACTAGTTTCTCCACTGTACTTAACAAGTCAATACTAGCCAAGCCGACATTTGTCGGCAAAGTTCGAGGATTTACTCAATGGGGGAAACTACTTAGTTTCTTATAAACAGTTGTCATTTTCTCAATTGAGGGGCTTTTAAAAGAAGCTTATGTAATGCAATTTTCTGGCTGAACAAACAACCTTTGCGTAACAACATTCTTTCAGGCATAATCTATTACGCCAGACCGGTGAAAGCCTTCAGCCTCACAATCCCCGAACGTCATGCTGCATAAATGTATGGAGATTGATATTACTTGGATTTGAGAAACTCTGGCAATGGGATTAAGGAGGTACTTTGGGACGACAAGTGACGTAACATGCATCATTTGTGGGATCAATTGTAAAAGGTTTAATTAAATGTCGAATTTGTTGTGGGTTGTGGGTAACATAAATGGAAATTGAAGAAACCCATAGAATGTTTCTCTAAATAAGTTTTGAAATTACACTTTGTCGATAGAGACATGTAATCAATAAGAATATTGCAGCCAAAGAGTTTGCGCTTTATTCCGAGTCAGCTTTATTCAGTGTGCTTTACTGTTATATGATTTAGTTTAAAATTTGTTAGCTTTCCAGTGGTCTTCACTGACTTCCACTGATTGTCTGTCTTCGATTTATTCCTTATGATATGTTTAGAAAACGCCATGAATTTATTTTGACTTAACATTCTCATCTTTATGAAGATACATGTATATTTGGGATGGCTTTAAAAACGGTACTTTAATAACCCAATAAAATCAAAATATACCACTAGAAAAATGTGTTATCTGTATCAGGCACTGTATTAATATAAATACTGCCAAGGCACAGGTTGGAAGCTAATGGAGGCTATACGCCCTATTGCCCTTGTGGTCTAGGGATGTGATCTACACACTCACAGTGACATTTTTATTTCAATATGTTCGCCATGTGAAGCCAGATGGACTCTTACAAGCATCTTTTTATTTTGTATAAATACACCTTAGTTTGGCTAGCGATATCCTGAATAAATTGTATAGCTTATTGCCATTGCTCGTAATTTCTTATCGCCAGAATGCTGCCGTTTATGATCACAATCGTTTTTGCAACATCAGTTTGCCAACAATCTCCCTACACCAATGATATTATCGGTCGCTGCAGACTTGCCAGGGGGTTCTTAACTTTTCCATTTGTGTATATATAGAGAACGTGGAATGGTATTTACCTTGAAAGGCTAGCCTATATAAACGTGTATTATCCCGCAGTATGTATACCGATTATTTGGCTTCTTCTGACGGATGATGAAAGTTTTACCCTTTCAATGGCATGATATAGTAATCATGTTTAATACACGTGTATTTGGTGACTGCACGATGCCATTTTCCCGAACGAAATCCTCTGAGTTATCGTCAAACCCTTTCTACCCATCTTACAAACTGATTATCTTGAAGAGATTGCCGAGATCTTGTGACAAGTTGAGATTTCTCGTGGATGAAGATGAACCTAATACCTACCATGGACGGTTCATGATCAGTCATTCACCGCAGCCTTCTATATTTACCTCTATCCTAGGCAAAGGTTTGTAATTGACTGCACTTAAGTCACCTAAAAGGCACCATTACCTTGAGATAATGTCTCCTACACTCAGACGTAGGCGGTATGTAGACGAACACCTATTTTGAGCGATGGTGGCTTGACTAAAAGTCATTGCCCTAAAGTGCCAGCACGAGCTGCCAAAATAAAGACAAATTTTCGTTGAAACAGAAATAACTAAGTGTTTTTTGTCAAAACGAACGAAATAGAAGCTTTTTGTTTTAATAATCTTGGTAATGTACTTTAACGTAGATTTTATAAGGAACAAGACTGAAAATTATTCTCGTGCATTTCAGGTATTTTAATTTTGACCGTTTTAGCACACATTTTTGGTTTGTTCTGGTAACTGGCTTTACTGATGTTTTTTATCTTCATGTCAGTATTATAATTTTTCAAGATACACCAATCGCTCAAATCTTACGACGATCGCACATTATTAACAAAATTATTGAACATCTAGTGCTGCTTTACTGGTATTTAAAACAGAATAATTATGGATATGTATACGCCCCAAACGAAAATGACACAACTATAAACAGCACAATGTTATAGAGAGATCGAATTGCCGTGTACGTGCTCTACAATAAATCTACAATACAAGAATAGATCGGATCACCTGAACGAAATATCTATTTACAGATTTGAACATTTTCCATCAAAAACTCAGAGGGGGGGGGGGGGGGGGGGGGCGTTTCACGAAGCCGTCGCAAAGTGCGTTCAATCGCAGTTGTCATGACTCCGTATCTCTTCACTATGGTGTCCATTGGCAACTACGCTTCGTTTGCGATGCGACTGCTTTGTGAAGCGAGCCCCTGTCCATTAGAGTCAATACATGACTTACACGTCTTTGTGTTTCTTGTGTTAATTTATATTTAGAACCAGGATTTGTCAAATTAATCACAAGAGCTTAAACCCACCTTTTATGTATGTTCTATAAACCATCCATAGAATAACACTATAATCCCTTTCAGACTACGTTTGCCCGCAACTCACAACATATTCAGAACCCCCAACGTATATATACACCGTATAACAGGACTAGTTTGTGGGCCTTTTTATGTATCAACTGTCCGTGATTGAATACTCTTCCGATCTCAATCATGTAACAGACTATTCCCTCGCCTTTGATTTGTGTCTTAGAAAGATGGCGCATATGTCTACAAAATGGACCATTGGGACCAGGGCGTAAGGCTTATCACAGCTGTAAGCCAGACTTAACCTGTGCTAGCGTCGTAAGAGAAAGCCAATGACTCCATGGATCACATCTCATCACAATCCTCGTGGCATTTTGTTTGCCAACACATTTTTAATATCTTACACTGCCGTTTTGCGTAACATTTGTGACATGCTTGGGTCCTTCTTTTATACATTATGATTTCTTTTAAATGTCACCAGTTAAATCATTATCATACGGAACCGTAGAGGGGACATACTAAAAGAACCTATTTTTAGGACAACAACAACGGAAGTCATAATTCGTGGAACGAAATAGTAATTCGTGGAACGAAATCCTAATTTTTTGAACGAAATAGTGATTCGTGGAACGAAATCTTTTTAGAGCTTTTTTTTTTTGCATGTCCCCTCTACGGTTCCGTATTATCATGCTTTTTCATCTATGGGTATTTTTATAGGTTTATTATTCAAATTGTCCGGCTTACCGAACATTCATCGCGCTCTGTTGTCAACCGTCGATCAACCAAAAAATGTTTTGGTCTGTTTGTTTACTGGATAGACAACCCACCCACAAAAATGCAGATGATAGAAAAATATAGATCAAGTGCTTTCTTAAAGACCTTTATTTTCTCGAGAAGAAAAAAGCCACACACCCTGGTGTCGTGAATTCTAACCTAACCCAAAAGTATACTTTGCCAAAGTAAACTTTGGCTAAAAAAATTGGTTATTTCGCACATTAAGTTATCTAGCATAGATTTTTATCCACGTTACTGTAATAGGAGCACCTTTTTTTCTGCACAAATAACACTGTTTCGTTTTAACATCTTCATTAAAGTGGCATGAGCTGCCAAAACTTACACTTCTTTCATAGTTTCTGATCGTCACGACAGTAAGAGGATTTCAAGGCCATCGAAAAACTAAATGATTGGCGTTGGAATGAAGAAAATCCATACAGTATGTGGCTTGTACGAACCGAAAATGTGTTCGAAAAGTAAACAAAATTTAAATAACCGGGACGACCATTCATTCATTCTAAGGCAAAGTTAGTTTAAAACAATACTTTATCGTACATTGTTTACACTAGAAGCACTAAAAAGCTTGTGAATCATACGTCTTGAGAAAAATTGCCAATGATTTCAACATTCTGCTTTAACGTCAAAATATCAACATTTTGGCAGCTCATGCCCCTTTAAATTAAATTTTTAAATCCCTAAAACGCTCTTTCATCTTGTCACTGTGTAAGAGCTTTAACCACATCATTCTAGATCGTGAACCCATCCTATTTAGGATTAGACCATGCGCTTTAACCGGCTTTAACATGGACAATCGCCGCGTTGTGAATTTCTCGAATAAGAACATTTGTTATACCAAGATTTCCTTGAAACACTATCTAAATAAACGATAGTTAAAATAAGACCCTTATATGATACTGATTTGAAATCTTCTTGGAACTACAAATCTTTCTTTCTTGAAATATGCAATCTCTTACCGATGAGATACGATTACACTGTTTCTGCTTGAAGCGTATGATGGAATCATTTTAAGGGATTGTGCACCAAAAGACCTGATTCTTCTTAAAGGATGAATTAAGTACACCTTTGATAAATGTATATGTACAAATCCCATTAGATATTCAAACCAATCAGAGTAGTCAGATTTGATCCTTTGAAATGTTTTAAGATTTCCTTGTATTAAAGTAATGGCGCCAGTTTGTTCTAACGCCAATTCGAGAAGATTGACTAACTAACGGTTACAGGATTCGCAGCTTAATTTTATTCATTTTACTTTTTAAATGAAACAACATTTATTAGAATTTAATGACAAGCTTCCTTCCGTTGGTAACTGACAACCATCCCACATAGGTCGTTCACTCGAACGACCTATGTGGGATGGTTGCCAGTTACCAACGGAAAGTCGTGGGTTACTCTGGTCATAGAGCCCGGTTTCCTCTCAGAATAAAACTGACAACGCCGCCATATAAGTGACATAATCTTGAGCGCGGCGTAAAACACAAAACAATCAATCAATCAACCAACCAAATAGCCAACCATCCAAGCTTCGAGAAAAAAAAAAACTTGTGGCGTGGAAATGACCACGGCCGGAAAATCACCAGGCCTTCTTCCCTTTGTGTTTTGCTAACAGATATTAGGAGGATTGTTTGATGTAACTACATCATTCATGTTAAGCAGCACTAGTTTCTCCATTGTACTTTATAACAAGTCAAAACTAGCCAAGCCGACATTTGTCGGCAAAGTTCGAGAATTTACTAAATGGGGGAGACTACTTAGTTTCTTATCAACAGTAGTTGGCATTTCTTTAGAAAAACTACCTATATGAATCAGTTTAAGTAAGTTTTAGATCTATAAATAGTGTATGGAATTTACTTCAAAATTCCAATAGGCACAGTTTTCTTTGCCCACTTTCTTTTTAATAAGATTGATGCATTTTAAAACTCATAAAAGTGAATGCGAACAATCCACAAACTTAAAAAAAATGTTCCTTTCTCAATTGAGGGGCTTTTAAATAAAGCTTATGTAATGCAATTTTCTGGCTGAACAAACAACCTTTGCGTAACAACATTCTTTCAGGCATAATCTATTACGCCAGACCGGTGAAAGCCTTCAGCCTCACAATCCCCGAACGTCATGCTGCATAAATGAATGGAGATTGATATTACTTGGATTTGAGAAACTCTGGCAATGGGATTAAGGAGGTACTTTAGGACGACAAGTGACGTAACATGCATCATTTGTGGGATCAATTGTAAAAGGTTTAATTAAATGTCGAATTTGTTGTGGGTTGTGGGTAACATAAATGGAAATTGAAAGAAACCATAGAATGTTTCTCTAAATTAGTTTTTAAATTACACTTTGTCGATGGAGACATGTAATCGTTAAGAATATTGCAGCCAACGAGTTTCCGCTTTATTCCGAGTCAGTTTTGTTCAGTGTTGTTTACTGTTATATGACTTAGTTTACAAATTTAGCTCTCTAGTGGTCTTCACTGATTTCCAATGATTGTCTGTATTTGATTTATTCCTTATGACATGTTTTTTTTTACTAATCATTCTCATCTTTATGAAAATACATGTATATTTGGCTTTAAAAACGATACTTAAAACAACTTTAATAACCCAATAAAATCAATATATACCACTAGAAAAATGTGTCTTCTGTATCAGGAACTGTATTAACTATAAATACTGCCAAGACGTAGGTTTGAAGCCAATGAAGGCTATATGTGCTATTGACCTTGTGCTATAGGGATGTGTTCTACACACTCAAATAGACATTTTTATTTCAATATGTTCGCCCTGTGAAGCCAGATGGATTCTGATGTTCCATACTTAGAAGGATCTTTTTATTTTGTTAAAATACACTTTAGTTTGGCAAGCGATATCCTGAATAAATTGTATAGCTTTTTGCCATTGCTCGTAATTTCTTATGGCCAGAATGCTGCCGTTGATGATCACAATCGTTTTTTGCAACATCAGTTAGCCAACAATCTCCCTACACCAATGATATTATCGGTCGCTGCAGACTTGCCAGGGGGTTCTTAACTTTTCCATTTGTGTATATATAGAGATTGTGGAATGGTATTTACCGTGAAAGGCTAGCCTATATAAACGTGTATTATCCCGCAGTATGTATACCGATTATTTGGCTTCTTCTGACGGATGATGAAAGTTTTACCCTTTCAATGGCATGATATTGTAATCGTGTTTAATACACGTGTATTAGGTGACTGCGCGATGCCATTTTCCCGAACCAAATCCTCTGAGTATCGTCAAACCCTTTCTACCCATCTTACAAACTGATTATCTTGAAGAGATTGTCGAGATCTTGTGACAAGTTAAGATTTCTCGTGGATGAAGATGAACCTAATACCTACCATGGACGGTCCATGATCAATCATTCACCGCAGCCTTCTATATTTACCTCTATCCTAGGCAAAGGTTTGTAATTGACTGCACTTTAGTCACCTAAAAGGCATCATTACCTTGAGATAGTGTCTCCCTGCACTCAGACGTAGGCGGTATGTAGACGAACACCTATTTTGAGAGATGGTGGATTGACTATAAGTCATTGCCCTAAAGTGCCCGCATGAGCTGCCAAAATAAAGACAAATTTTCGTTGAAACAGAAATAACTAAGTGTTTTTGTCAAAAAGAACGAAATAGAAGCTTTTTCCATTAATCAATCTTGGTTATGTACTTTAAAGTAGATTTTATAAGGAACAAGACTGACAATTATTCTCGTACATTTAAGGTCTTTAATTTTGACCGTTTTAGCACACATTTTTGGTTTGTTCTGGCAACTGGCTTTACTGATATTTTTTATCTTCATGTCAGTATTATAATTTTTTCAAGATACACCGATCGCTCAAATCTTACGGCGATCGCAAATTATTAACAAAATTATTTAGCATCTAGTGCCGCTTTACTGGTATGTAAAAACAGAATAATTATGGATATGTAAACGCCCCAAACAAAAAATGACACGACTATAAACAGCTTATTGTAAAAGAGAGATCGAATTGCCGTGTACGTGCACTACAATAAACCTACAATACAAGAATAGACCGAATCACCTGAACGAAATATCTATTTACAGACTTGAACATTTTCAAACAGAACCCCGGGGGGGGGGGGGGGGGTGTTTCACGAAGCCGTCACAAAGTGCGATCAATTGCGCAGTTGTCATGACTCCGTATTTCTTCACTATGGTAGGTAACCATTGGCAACTACGCTTCCTTTGCGATGCGACTGCTTTGTGAAACGAGCCAAATTAATCACAAGAGCTTAAACCCACCTTTTATGTATGTTCTATAAACCATCCATGGAATAACACTATAATCCCTTTCAGACTACATAAGCCCGCAACTCACAAAATATTCAAAACCACCAACTTATATATACACCGTAGAACAGAACTATTTTGTGGGCCTTTTTTATGTATCAACTGTCCGTGATTGAATATTCTTCCGATCTCAATCATGTAACAAACTATTCCCTTGCCTTTGGTTTGTGTCTTAGAAAGCTGGAGCATTGGTCTACAAAATGGACCATTGCGACCAGGGCGAAAAGGACTTATCACAGCTTTAAGCCAGACTTAATCTGTGCTAGCGTCGGAAGAGAAAGTCACAATCCTCGTGGCATTTTGTTTGCCAACAAAATATTAATATATTACACTGCCGTTTTGCGTTACATTTGTGACATGCTTGGGTACTTCTTTTATACATTAGGATTTCTTTAAAATCTCACCAGTTAAATCATTCTCATACGGAACCGTAGAGGGGACATGCAAAAGAAAAAGCTCTCAAAAGATTTCGTTCCACGAATTTCTATTTCGTTCCACGAGTTACTATTTCGTTCCACGAATTACTATTTCGTTCCACGAATTACTAATTCGTTCCACGAATTACCAATTCGATCCACGAATTACTATTTCGTTCCAAGAATTACTATTTCGTTCCACGAATTACTATTTCGTTCCACGAATTAGGATTTCGTTCCACGAATTATGACAATCAATGGCTTATGGCTTTATAACAGCTAACCAATGAGGATGAACATTGCACATTTCTTGACTGGCTCTCGTTGAGGTAAAAATTGGTGCAAAAAGTAGAATAATTGCATGAGATTAATGGCTTGATGATGGTGAAGAAGGGGCGGGGGGGGGGGGGGGGAATGGGGCAAAAAGAACCTATTTCTAGGACAACAACAACGAAAGTCTTAATTTGTGGTACGGAATCCTAATTCTTGGAACGAATTAATAATTTGTGGAACGAAATCCTAATTCGTGGAACGAAATCCTAATTCGTGGAACGAATTAGTAATTCGTGGAACGAAGTAATAATTAGTGGAACGAAGTAATAATTAGTGGAACGAAATCTTAATTCGTGGAACGAAATCTTAATTCGTGGAACGAAATCTTAATTCGTGGAACAAAATCTTTTTAGAGTTTTTTATTTTTTGCATGTCCCCTCTACGGTTCCGTATTATCATGCTATTTCATCTATGGTTATTTTTATAGGTTTATTATTCCGGCTTACCGAACATTCATTGCGCTCTGTTGCCAACCGTCGATCAACCAGAAAATGTTTTGGTCTGATGATACTGGATAGAAAACCCACCCACAAAAATGCAGATGATATAAAAATATAGATCTATATTGCTTTCTTAAATACCTTTATTTTCTCGAAGAAAAAAGCCACACACCCTGGTGTCGTGAATTGTAACCTAACCCAAAAGTATAAACAACATCTGGTAGAGTTCTGGTAAAGTTTAATCAATATTTATATGTGAAACTGCTGTAATTTGAGCTCGATAGGTCAGGATTCTAAAGGCCAAAAAAGCAACCATCGCCATTCAGTGAAGTACTGAATTGCGCATCATTTGTATGTAAAAACGCATCCGTTTTAAAATTAATTAGTAATCAAACTCAAATGTGTTTTCCCTAGTTTTATTACCAACGTTAAACTCGGGAGAACTTAAGTATTTTAACAAACCTTTTCTTCAAACACAAAAAACACATTTAATGAATAATCTTTGTTTCGTCCTGTTAGAATTTATTCAGATGAAATAGGATGTGTACTACTTCCAGCTGGCCAATTACAAGACTTTAACAGAAAAGTTAACCAATGAACAATGGTAACCTTTCTATTATTGAGTAAACGTTCATCGACCATTCACCACCAACAAAAAGAAACAAAATAGGTAACTTCAAATATAATAGAATTAAAATTCGATCAAATCCTGCTAATGTGACCTTTGCAGATCGCAGTCGCGAAGGTCATTAATAATGATACAATAATTTAGGAAAATTTTGCCACGTTTTGACATTAGGCTTATTTTAACGGTGAAATAGGAGTCATCAATGTTTAAAGCACTGTGTTTTTTACGAATGGAGATTGAAAAATTACGTTCCCGTGTAGTAAGAAACTGGAAATATCAAGAGACCCTGGAATTGCATTAGTTGTCCTTGTTAATTAAATTGATGGATGTGTTGTTTTTTGTTTTTGTTTCCTTGTGATCAATTGTAATGCTAAAGACTCGGTTGACAGTCATTTGAGAATAGACGAGAGCAAAATTCAATAGCAAGTGCATCTTTTTCAGTAAACTAATTTTCTATTAAGTTTCAGGCGACCAACATTATTTACGCTCTAGTGGAAGCATTTGCAAAAGATGATGTCTTTTTAGTCACTGCTCCTTCATTGAACTCCATGGGCGAAAAATCTCAAAGACTCAAAACAATGAGAAAATATTTTGTTTTAGCTAAAAAGTATCAACATTTTTGCCTCCTACCTTTTTTTATGAAAACCCAATTTTTGCAAACTTAAAAAATACTTCTAACTGAAAATTTAAGTCATACATTAAACAACAGACGGAATATAAGCTCTTAATTGTACACCTGGCGACTAACACAACACTCGACACACTACCGTCGTCCTTTATAAGGATTAACTTGGAGTGACCTATTGTATTATCCTGAACATGACTTGGTTTTACCTTAGATAATTCGTAATCGTAGAAACTCTTCTACTAAATTTAAATAAAAACATTTGGAAGCCGAACCCGAAAGTTTACCCCCGTATATCCCATCCGAGTACAATTTAGTATGACCGAAATACTCTCCAACTTAATACACATACCTCAAACGGATAAGATAGCATGGAATAGTGAAAGTCAAGCCTTTCCTTACACCGAGCCATGGATTCTGGTATTATGTAACTGTTCCCATACCTGCATTGGCTTTATGTACCAGGTATAGTATACCAATGTATACTGTTGTCTGTCAAAGTTGATGTAATTAATGAAAACACTGAAACTAAAGTATACGAATGATTTAAGGTGGGAGCAGACATATTTAATATTGTCACATAATCCAGAAAATTGTGCAATAAGTGCATGGAGCAATCTTAGCCAAAAAGCTGGTGAGAGGTTCTGAAATGTAGAATTTATCAATAAACATAGTTCAGCTTAACTTGTTTATAGAAACCATGAGATTGTCACTTATTATGTGATATGTCGGAATGGCCTTAACGTATCTTGAAGTACATAAGCAGATAACCTTCCAGGATATCGGAGCGAACTGGTTTCCCCACACAATGGTATCCAAATTTGGCTGGGTATCAACAAATAAAGTGGCATGAGTTGACAATACGATGACAATTTCGTTGAGACACAATTAACTAATTGTTCGTCATTTTAACCACTATAAAATAAGAGCCTTCCGCTGATACCAATCTGTATAGTATATGTAATAAAAAGCATGAATTGTACTCCTTGAACTATTTATTGAGCTATTTGAACTTTATCCGTTATAGGCATCAATATTCCCTTCGTACCGGTTACTAGCTTTACGGATTTTTTATTATTATTATTTCAACAACAATCCTTTACATTTCAGGTGCTTCAAAAGCTCGACCCCCCCCCCCCCCCCCAGACAATCAGAAAATATGATGAAAACTCCGAATTGAGATAGCCCATACCATTTGAGATATACTGTCAACGAATTAGTTTGGTTCTCTAGTGCCCATTGGTGAATACCAGCCATTGCTAGATTTCGTTTCTTCATTTTTGTCCAATCCGTAGATGGATAAATCGCCAACTGTCCTCTCATTGGTTGATTAGGTTGGATTCGAACTTGTGACACACTGACGAAATAATTACCACGACACAAGGGTTAATCGCCATAACAAGCTGCACTGAAGAGGTCGTACACAAGGCATATTTTATTCATGTTCGCTTGGTGGACTTGATTTCAATTACATATAATCGAAACAATATTATCAATGTCCTGAACAATGTTTTAAAAAACCTACTATAGCGACTCTAGAATTTCATACAGGTAGTTTCCGAAGATAAAACACTTGTCCTTCTTGTTCAGAAATTCAAACAGATTAAGCATTCCTTTTCTCCTATGGAGTATATTTGTTTACAAGCTTTGAGTGTCAAAGAGCGAAAGATAATATCAGAACAACCTGTGGACATTCTCCTTAGCACACATTTTTTTTCCCGTGATACATTGTTTTCGACAGAGTTAACCTGTTCAACTTTAGTTCCTACGGAACAGTGAAGAGAAAAAGTAGTATTTTAAATTTAATATCGACAATTTAAATGTTCAAATTTACCACGGACTGTATAGGTGAAAAATGTCAGATCACAAGGGAAGACGGTTTGGTTTATTTGTCAGAATCACCCAATCCATCGACACATTTTACTATTTACACAAGCTTTGTGCTAACTGTCGCTCAGAGAATAGGTACGTCATCTGGAAACTTGTTGCCTTCCACCAATGGGTCGCGGGTTTGAATCCCACTCAGTCCAAAAATTGGAAAATGTTCTGACTGGGTTTTCACTCGAACGACCTATGTGGGATGGTTGCGAGTTACCAGCGGAAGGTCGTGGGTCTCCTTCGGACACAGAGCCCGGTTTCCTCCCACAATAAAACTGGCAGCGCAGCCATATAAGTGAAATAATCTTAAGCGCGGCGTAAAACACCAATCAATAAATCAATCAATCTGGAAACTTGTCTATAGTACACCAGAAAAACTTTCTTTTAACTAATATATTGCTATTACATAACAAGTTCAACGATAAATACTGCTTAAAGACTTTAGAACGACTTCTTTAAATAGCCTTTTTGTAATGTAATGTTTTATCACTAGTTGAGCAAACGGAGTACTCATCAATAATAAACCTAGGCTGTCTGTCACAGCCGTTCGGATTCACAAACCAGAAATTAATTAGTTTTAGTTGTCAATCCAATGTCAAAATGCGTTCAATTCTTCAAAGTACGGAAGGACTTTTCCAATTTCCATTGGACGGATTGAGAAATAACAAACTACATCATTTTCAAAGATATGTAGGCCATTCACTTTCTTTATCCAGACATCGCCTTACTTGTTGTATTCCGACACGATGTCGTATTGGTTACATTCATACAACCCTGTGAGCATATGTTGAAAGAAGAGTAGACTCTGCCGAGTACAATAGCCTGTGATTGGCTCGCGATGAATCGCATCTTGGCTGCATTGACATCGATGTAGTGCGAGACTATATTACTATGTGAATTCTCTTGGAGAGCTTTTCAACTCAGCTGATAGTTAATTTTTTTTTTATTTAAACACAAATTGGTATTGTTGACAAATTGTAGATATTGTGTCTGAGCATATTTATCTCCACAATAACCCTTTATAGTTTATATTGATTTGTTGTCGCCATAAGACTGAATTAATATTGAAAACATCTAGAAATCGTTTCTCACTCGCTCCTTTATCTTGACAATTTCAGCAAAGTGACGTGAAATCTTCTGTCACTCACTCAATCAATTCTCCCAAAGATTGACGATTTTACCAAAGTTAGAGAGTCTAAATTACAGGAATTGTGGATCTTAGGATATATTGATATTCCAGTTTAATGAACACTGTGTCTTTCAGATCAGGGCACATGGACCGCACTGAATACGCAAAAAAGGATCTCAATGTGAAGTCTCAAGCACAATGGTATGATGTTAGTGTATTAGTGATGTTATACCCTGTCCCTAAGCCCGGTATCAAAAGCTTCATTATAACATTATCTAAGCAAAGATAAACCAGGCTTGAAAGTATCTTAAAAGACACCATGTGCGTATTGAGCCGGGAACAGAGTATTAAAAGAAATCAACTTTATATAATAGTCGCCATGATTAGATAAAATTGACTTAGTGTGCGGTATTGGACGATGGAGTTGTAAATTTATCCCATTTTTGTTTTCTACAAAACTGCGACTCCCTTCAGTTTTCCAGATATTGTTCGATATATTATTTAGGCACCAATGGAGCAGCATAGTGACGAAATAGAGGGGAAAATACAGTCCCCCGTTAGTCAGACCGTATTTTTGTCTAAAGCTCACAATCGGGTTTTAAGCGATGTTTAACGTGAGAACTCTTGATAAAATACGGCATGTTTCATTTTAGAGACAGTACCCTCCTGATTAGAAGCAAGTCACTGATTGTGTTTAGCTAATTAAAAAAAAACAACTTATTATCAAACAGGCACTGATGTACACCTATATATATGACGTCGAGTTGTTATCAATAACAGTTAGGTATGGGGAAACCTATTTCTGGGTGGTGAATAAAATATGTTTGCTATATTAATGATCACTAAAACACACGGGAACAGGGAAAATCTTCTTGTCTAAAATAACCATGGAGACAAGTTTCTAATTGTGTTAAAAAGAGGTATATCATTTAGACCTTTATACCCCATAAATTGTTGTAACAAACCAAACCTGTGATATTTCATTAGGTTTGACGACTGACATGAGCTTAGCCTTGTTCAGTAGAATTTTCTGGAATCCTCTTGTAACACATTTACAATGGTTACGCGTCTTAGCTATGGCAAGAACATCGGTGGACTGAGATTAAACCCAATTAAGTTTTTAATTTCGTCGGAACGTTCACATTTCAGTCTTTCTTGAAACTCACTATCGGATCAATTATATCACCAAATAACAGAATTGGACAAAAATAGCTATATAATACAAAATCCCTATGCTTTTTGATCACCAACACGATGTCATAGATTCGGCATATCGTACATTACGTAATTCAATGCTCGTGGTAAAAAAATAACAAAAATTATCAAAACACTTTTTTGTTAAACGGACACATATCGTTTTGAAAACGGAGTTCAGTATATTTTGGCTACCGTGTTCCATTTCAACTAGTGTTAACAATTTTATTCTCAGATCTTCAACACTATAAAATTATCACTTTGCCCCATGTAACCTTTGTCTAGTTTAAAAAGAATACTGATAGGAACTAAAGAATCATTATTTAAACCATCTTACTACGCCAATCACTTTCCAACATTAATGCCTGTCAATCTGTCAGTTGTTTGTTATTCGGCAATATTATGTGGTTATTGTACGGAGTAAAATCCATCACTTTTTTAATCTTCAGGTTTAATCGGTTGAATGTCCGTATTGGACTAATATGGATTGATTACTTATTATTTATTATTTATTTTTCTACTAAATTGAAGATCAACGGAGAATCGCAATCAAATTACGCGTTGTCTCTTTTAACCTCATCCAGGACGAGAACATTAAAAAACAGTACTGGATACTATGCATAGTGATCCTTTTATAATACATAATATTTCATGAAGAGTTTGCTTTGTCTTGATTCAACAATAAGCATCTTTCTGTGCCCGTTGTAGTTATTTCTATTAAAGGAAACCAGCAATCCATGATAATGACATTGAACAGATTTGCCAGTGTAAACGTTTGTATCAGCTTTGCTGTTTTGGGGCGAAAGAGAACAAACTGAATACATTAGATGGTGTCCAAATACGATAATAAATATACAATAACACTTTCGAAAATGCAAAAACACTTCCAAAGCGACCAATGCGATTTTAGGTAACTGCACGTTCTTGCTTCAAAAATTATGTTTTCAATGGATTAGATATTTACGTGTATACTAAAGTATATTTCCAGAACGGCTTTACAACTTGAATAAACAGTTACAATCGTTCTGAAACCGCGTCTTTGGCCTCTGTGGCATAGCAATCTACAAATTATCTCGTATAATTGCATAATATTCACAATATATTAAGAATATGTTTCCATATATCAATAGGCAGACTTTTGGAAGAATCTCATGTGAACAATTTGTCCGATTGACGATGTTTGGTTGACAGCAATCACTATTCATATACCGTGCTTAGATGTGCTTATAAAAGCTTCAATGTTTTTAACAATTCATCGGCGAGAATATGATGTTCATTGTATGTCTTATACAGTGTACCCTAGTTCAGATAACAAGGAAATGTACGACAATAATTCGTTCTTACCCACATTTCTTCTACCTATACTTTAACATTTATTTCCTGCCAACAGCGTCCGTTTGAAGTTCCACTTAACCTTGATTGATTGATTGATTGATGTTTAACGCCGCACTCAAGATTATTTCACTGACAAGGTCGTGTTGCCAGATTATGGTTGATTTTTGCTTGGAGGAAATCCTCGACCTTCGAGAGTACTTGGCAACTCTTCCACAAACGGTGATCGAGAGGAAAATCCTCTCAGAAAGTGTTCAATTGTTATTTCCACCGAGGCCCCCTAGCTTAACTTGAAGGAAACCACCTCGGGTTTTTTTCAGGAAGGAAACCGGACTTTTTTTTGGAAAACGCCGACCTTAGGTGACTCCCTGGTAAGTGTTCTACATAAGACAATTAAGTGAAAAGCCAATATGGAAACCTTATTTTTCTTTTAACTATAAAGTTGACATATTGGCGGAACACGCTTGCTTCTCCTTCAGAATTATTTACATACAACTCGGTTTTAATTATTATACATGTTACAGTATATTGTATTTATGAACAATAAAACCTATAGGAATACATGTGCCTCAAATCATATGGCCATTTTGAATATTTTGCATAACGAGGTTGCAACTGGAATTAGACTTATGGAGAACTTTCGTTTGTGCATTGTCCTAAATCACATTATCTGATAGGGACTATTAGTAAATTGGTTTATATTATGGACTTCTCCGGAGTAATATGCCTGACTGATATCTACCGAACATCTCCGTAAGCCATTTACATCTAAAAACGGCTACACGCCCATTTCTCAGACGTATGACCCAGAAAGTCGTGACTCTGTATCAAGGAAATTTGTTGGTTTAGCTAATCCTAGAAACCAACATAACTTTGCTCATTCAGAATGTTTTGCCTTAATATTAAGACAAATCACTCTCTTCAACCCCGACACGCTTGCATCTCCTTCACGAGTGTATCATTACCGCCCAGCATGTTTTCCCGATAAATAAATGAAATGCCTAAAGACGCTATGCAAACTAGTGAACTTTTTCGGACAACAACCCCCACACGAATTATCAGATAGTAGAGAATCTCAATTACGACTCCTCTAGCATCGTGTATGTTATCAAGTTCCAAAAATGTCACAAGCTATACGTAGCAGAAACTCAAAAATTCTCTACGACAAAGAGCAACCAACCATTTATCAGGCATTAGACTTGAACATGTGTGGCACAGCATTCCAACACTCTAGATCATTCGGTTAAGGATCATTTTGAAATCTTGCATATTGAAAAAATCCCTCTTCTCACTTCCGCTGCAGATACCAAACATAAGCGTTTGGAAAGGGAAAGTTTTAGGATTCAAACGCTAAAAACTATTTATTTTTCGGGTTTGAACAGACCAAGGAAGATATCTCTAAAAAAAAACACGGCACAATAGGCCGGCATCGTTATGGTCATCTCCTCCACCCTTTCAAGGGAGTCATTTAGTCTCAGGTCTTTACAGTCTATACAAACTGTAGTTCTTTTTACAGAAGACTTAATTTGTTCATTTTAAAGCCATTCTCCCAAGGGAGTATTCTGTTAGGTTATTCCGAAGGATCAAATCTGACACATTAAGACAAATCACCCCCTTTGAGCTCCGGACACGCTCGCTTATGCTTCACGAAAGTTTCATTACGGCCGAACATTTCTTTCCGGTACATCAATGAAATGCCTTAAGACGCGATGTAAACTCAATGAATACATGCTGCCAACCATTTATCTGGTATTAGGCTTAGGCATGGTGTGCCTGGGGCACAACATTTCAACACTTTAGGTCATTCGGGTAAGGAACTTTTCGAAATCATGCCCATTGATGAAGATCTCCTCGTATTTTTCCACTTCCGCTGCAGATATACCAGTCCAAACAATTTAAAGGGAACTTTATGAACCGTTTATCCCTTTGGCATCCTTTTAGGGTGTCTAAAAGACCGAATGAGTCCACAGATAGAAGTCTAGTGTTTGAAATAATAAAAAAAACATTAGCTGAGACTGTACAATTTGCCAACCGGTACGTAAAAAGGAAACAAGATTAAAAAACGAGAGGAACAGTAATTTTATCATTAAATATTTAAATATACACTGGGTAAAATATCCCATAAATTCATCCGAAAAATGTATAACCGAATAAACTACCCCCCTTTTGGCAGGTCATGTTAGTTTAAACTCCAGACGTAATAAATCCTGAATCGCCAGGTTTTATTTTATTTTTTTTATTTATGTCAATTTCTGTCTGGTGTATATTTAAATGCCGTTTCCTCTTGACGTTTTGATATTGGCAAAGTGGGATTAATAGTCAACTTTCTTTAGAATGCTTCATGGCTGAATGGATTTCTTGAATTATAGATGTTCACTCTCAAAGGTGTCTGATGTGGTATCCATTGTATTGTATAGAACATATTTCAATTTTTAAACATAACTTCGAGAGTGTGACAGCCAAAAATGTATTGTGAAATCTATTTGTGTATTTGTAGGCCAACTTGCCAAAGTTGGAGGGGGACTTATTCTGGGTAACAGTCAAGTTTCTTCGCCTCGCCCAATATATATTTTGACTGCCGCGTAAAAAAATCAATGAATCAATCCAGAATGTTGACGTGCTCTGTATCTATATAGCAGACAAATGTTTGTTTCTATAAACTGGTATTGGTGTCCCAGAGCGCATCGTCATTAGGATTACAATGAAGTTAGGAAAAGGGTCATGCCTTCGGTTTTTGTTTTGTGCCACTCTAAATTATGTTTACTGTTCAACGTATCAACGGCGTTTATGTAGGTACGGATATGTGTATTTCAAACGCCTTTTATTACGTTGTTGGACGAACAACATATGTTACATTTACGCTGGTTTTATGAGCGTAACATGTAGGCTGTATTACATTTTTAAAGGAACTTTTGTAAATAAACATTGATTTTGGTTTTATGTTCCTATCGGCATTTACTTTGAGAATCTATCGGTAGAAACTTGAAAAAGAACTATTTAATGATTGAAGGCTCTGTTTTAAAGAGATTGCTTATTAGTTTTCTCTCCACGACAGAGGGAGGCCTTTTCTGTCCTACAACTGCAGAAAATATAGCCTTGTCCTGTCATGCAGAAGTCAGCCAACATAGCAAGAGGGTTGGTTATTCGCCGATATTTAGAATGCATAACTTATGACATTTATTGCTGATTGCTAGGTAACGTTAAAAAAGTATACATATACGAGTCAAATGGCCGGACCTAACCACTCGGCAATATTCTCATTTAGCTATTTAGAATGACACTAACATGTACACTTTATGTCGCCTATTTATGAAACGGTTGAGATTCCTACTCGGCGTTCAGAGAGTACTGGTTCTCGAACACAGACTGTCTTCATTAGACTGTTCATAGCCATAGAAAACTGACAATTGATCGATTTGAGTTCGAAAGATTCAACACCTCATTTTGACAGCAACTAACGAACCATAAACCCTGCACACTATCTTTCGGCTGACCAAACTAAATTAATCTTTTCCGATGAACATCCCTTGCGCCAAAGTTATTAAAGAAGTGACAAAAAAGACAGGCTCCATTATTACATTAATATTTAAGTTACAATTTATTGCTTTTTAATATAAGTTGAATTACTCTTCAGTTATTGAAAAGACCTTTATGGAAATATTGATATTTACTGTTAATTTATGACATAAATAATATAGTCCACACTGATAAATGAGTAAGCTCAATGTAGCCATCAGAAAAATTGTATATATTTTAAAAAAAGAGCTGTTATGAATTACAAACGTACGTTTTAACCAAAAGAGACAAAAACGGAATGTTTTTAAAACAGATAAAACTAATGTAATGTTTTCTGCTGGAAAATAAAAATAATGTCCATCACAACAATCGGAAAAGACAGTAAAGTTCTAATATTTACATTAGAATAACTATTTTTTAGTTAAAAGAAACACTTACGGTTATTTAATATGATAAATAATATAGTCCAAACTGATAAATGTGTAAGCTCAACGTAGCCAGCTGAAAATGTCTATATTTTTACAAATCAATATCGAATTCCCATAACCTTATAATCATCTACCGTTACCAATTACAACATTGTTACATCAAAAGAACATTTTAACCAAAAATGACAAGAACAGAAAGCAGAAAAATAATGTATTGTACAGACAAATATTGTATATCACGACAAGCTAAAAACACAAGACTTTTTATTAAAAATTGATCAAATCATTTAGGTATGTTCCTTTGAGTGACACTTCTCATTTAGTTTACATTGACAAGATTTAAATGCCTTGCTATTCTAATGTTTAGATGGTAATTGATAGGACTGCCACAGAAAATAAGGGGTTCCATTCGTTTCTCCTCTCGGTTGTTATTTTACGATACATGATGAAAATGAGGTATAGGTTCGGATAATTAGTAATCAATTAATATCACCGCATGTACTAATATGACTCGCCATTACTATCATCGTTGTTTATGAGTACTTCTTTTAAAGTTGCGCTGGTGTTTATTGTCTCTAAAAGATCTGCCGACGAAACACAGGTAATCTTGAGGACACATAATTGTACGTTAACACAAGAACTAAATGTCAGTGATAAATCTCTTCATTCCCATCAGGAACCACGTGCGTTTGTTGTGGGTCTTTTTTTATTTAACGTGTTATATAAAACATCCAAACTGTTGCAAACTTGATTCGTAGTTAGAACAGCTCCAACGGTAGAACTACCTTTTAAATATTTCTTTATACTTACATTGATTGAATGATTGTAGTTGAACGTCGCACTTAAGATTATTTCACTTAGACTAAAAAGCGGCCAAAAGAGGTTTGGTCCGACAGGATTTGAAACACCCTAAGTAAATTATTACCAAGAATTTACAGAACCATTTATGGTAAAATCTGTTTAAACAAAAGTAAATTATTTTTTGCTTTATGACATTTATATCAGTTATCGCCAAAATAACAATTTGCCTGTGAGCTGTTGGCAAATTATTAACCTCCGTTACGCTCATGGCGGTAGAACAGTTTTGCGTCACATTAAAAAAGGAGGTCGTATACAACACCAGAAATTAGCACACATAAAATAGCGCCAAAGCCAAACTCCTACCTGTAGAAAACCTAACGATATATCATGGGTTTTAGTTCATTATAACAACTTATGATGAGGTGTAAAGGTCTAAATGATACACCCACAAGTTTAACACAGCTAGAAACTTGCCTCCATAATTATTTTAGACACGCAGATTTTCCCTGTGCCTTTTAGTGTTCATAAATACATATTAACGAGAATCAATAGCCGACTCTGAATGGTATCGACTAATTACAATACTTAGCTATGTGGGTGAACTTTTACTACAACTATCAACCACAGATAAACATAATAAAACAGTAACCACGAAGTCCGGTGAATCCCAGGAGGATTTAGGAAAGGGAATTTTTCTTTCAACCACATATTTGCCCCCAGCCATGTCTTAGACTTTTGCATAACATAAAACGCAAACTCTATTGTCCATCTATTTTTCTTTCCAAGGTGCTCGACAAAGCCTGTTTAACTAGTAAATGCTACAATGTCATGCCAATTGAATCTTGCGTGACCGACGATAGTGTGAAAAGCGTCCGTAAGGGGAGTACTTGTCTCCTCTAATGTTCTCACTGTTTTTAAATGATATGGAAACCTATTTCACTAATCATGGTGCCGAATGCTTAACATCTGTAAACCAAGACATAATTGATAGTTTGGAAATTATTGTTTTCATTTTGCTATTTCTGTATACCGATCCCAGCTGGTCTCCACTCCATACCCGATATTTCACATCGCATTGTGATATGTGGAAGCTAGACATGCGAAATGCGAAAATTGCTATAGTTTATATGAGGAAACCTAAAATCTTGCCAGTGTTTGTTATCAAAAATCAACCTTTAGAGAGTGTTGATGGATACAGTTACCTAAGTATTACCTTAAAGTGGCATGAGCTGCCAAAATATTGATATTTTGCGTGAACACAAATTGATGTAATTAGCGACTATTTTTTTAGTGCAACCAAGCTACGGAATCTGCGTTAATATAGTGTTATGAATTAACTTAGGCCTTGAATGAATGAACGTTTGTCCGGGTTATTTAAAATGTGTTTACTTTTCTAACACTATTATCGTCCGTACAGGCCTTAGACTTTATGGATTTTACCCATTCTAACATTAACTATTTTGTTTCTATATGATCTACAGCCCCACTTATTGTCGTGAAAATCGTTTTCCAACTGGACATCATTGTCCTCCGATTGAAACTGGTCAGAGGCACAATGGTGATATTGTACATCCAGGAACACTGGTCAACTTGGTTATAAATACCACTCCGTGTTTGTCTGTAGCAACATAACTCATCTAGAGGGCCTCTCCCTTCTCAATGTGCGACGTGTCTTACCGACTAGATGCTTTTAATTGGTCGATACCAATTTGTCAACCAATCAAATGAATCCAATTAAATAGCATGCAAGTCAGACAGACAAATCTCGCCCTGAGAACGGGCCTTAAGACAAAAGTTTTAACACGTTCCTGTCACATAAAGCCTAGTATTATTGGAACAAGGGAACTATTTTTTTTTTACCAAAAAAACAACTTTGCTGAAAAAAAACATAGCTGTTAAAAGGGAAACAAATTCTATGCCAATGTTAACTGGGTGTAATTTTTGTTTCATTCTTTAATTTCTGCCATGGAGTTATGAAAACTTTTTATACTGTTTTCTTTATTGGCTAACATAATAAAAATGGCATAAGCTGCTAAAAGTTGAGCTCCAACGAAAGGTTAACACTATCTACCCCCCCCCCCCCCCCCCACCACCACCATCCCCTCATCCGGCATAATAACTGCAATTTAAAATGTATATTAAAGTTGTATTTAGAAAAAATATCAATACAAATGTGTCGCCTTAGGATAAAGCCCATCGCTAATGTGTTTGCTATGTTCTCTTTTCTTTAATAAGTGATAAGTTGCGTGCGCAATGCTGTCTCTCTATGCAGGCGTTTTTCATTTTATTAAGCAATAAAACACTAGTGTGTTGGGAAATAGGCTCCTGGTGATTTGTATTTTATCTTATAAGCACACCTGCTTTACTGATATTTTTTATTTCCGTGGCAATCTTTTAGTTTTTCAAAGTACTTCGCCGAACCTTTTCTTTACAATTGGGTAGAACGTTGGACGCTCAATCCGATCAGCCTTCCACCAATGGGTCGCGGGTTCAACCCCCACCCAGATTGGAACAATTTTCTGACTGATTTTTCACTCGAACGACCTATGTGGGATGGTTGCCAGTTACCAACGGAAGGTCGTGGGTTTCCTCCGGACATGGAGCCCCGTTTCCTCCCACAATAAAACTGACAACGCCGCCATATAGGTGAAATAATCTTAAGCGCGGAGTAAAACACCAAACAATCAATCAACTCTTACAATTGGAAACACTCATGGCAGCTCATGGCCCTTCAAGACCTTTGATCGATTGTCCCTCAAATATGCCTGACAAAGTGAAACGTCCAGAAAAATAGTATTCAAATGCCTAAAATATATCCTGAATTAAACGAGGATCTTTTGTGTTTGCGGCATTGCAGCATGGTCAAGCAACACACACTTTCCACAAAACATATGTAAAAAAATAAATTGTATTCTTACACTGCTTGATTGCTTGTAAGTCGAACTCTATTTTTTCCATATTTAGAATGTCTGCTTTTGAATATAGCTTCAGTGGGAGAGGAAAATGGGATTTTCGTCAGGACGAAGTCCCAAACTTTAATATGGTACATGGCAACCATTCCACATAGGACGATCCAGTGAAAACCTATCCATAACTGTTCACAGAAGATTGTGGTATATATTGGAGTAATTTGTACGATTTAGATAAACAGAAACGGATAAATAATACGCTGTGATTTCCGTCCAACACCGGACCATTGTCATTTTATTTGTGGAGCAGGATCGTCGAGAGTAACAGCTGTGTTTCGTCTTGGATAAAATTAATATAGTCTCTTAAATAATTGACGATGATCAGTATTCTCACTCAACCATTTTTTCCAGCTTACGGGCCTTTGTGGTATGGTGTAATATTCCCTTTTCAATGCTAGTTGTAAATATTCCAGGAAAAAATACATCTAGCAGTAATGACAGATGAGATCAATTCAGGTTACATTTCCAGGAAGAAGCATATTGGATGAAGGAGAACCAGACCAGGTGTTGACGATAATCTCTGTATACATCCAAGTATAAATCGACAAACTGTGGTTTATTTCAAAATCTTGTCATTCTTGATGGGGATAAATGCGTTTATCCATTTTTAGTGGAAAACTATTCCTTTGGTCTTTATGGATATGTGAGTAGTTATGGCAGCTCCAGACTCAAAACATGTAGTACAATACCAATCTTTTCAGATCAACCCATCTTTCCATTTCTCACCACTGTATATTTGCTTATCTGTAAATCGTATACGGGTGTAAGCTCAATTGTATTACATGTTTTTTCATCTTAAGAGGTTAAGTAGATCTCAAACGTACTAACATATACTCCTGCACAGAGACATTCAATTTAAACATCACATTTTTTTTACTCGCTCAAGGTAATAATTACTGACCAGTATGGCGTACATCATTCATACGAATGGACGCGCCAATAAGAGAAAACAACCAACCAACCGATCTTTTCCGTATTTCGTTAGACATTTCACACCTAACAATTCCGTTTATCCAAATCCCCAAGATGTGATTTCTGTAGCTGATTTGGAGAGAGATATACCGACTCATCGGGTTAACTTTGGGTCAAGCCTAGTTCATTATATCAGCAATGCATGAAGTAAATTTTTTTTCACTCGAACTATAATGATTTATTGTATTATTGAATATTTTTCAAACAAGCCCATTTACATCAGAAATACATTTAAAACAAAAAAGGAAAAAAAAGTTATAAAACATGCTAAAAGGAGTGTAACTTAAAAGCACACGCAATGCCAAACTGATCTCCAAAACCACTCCTATAACAAGTACATGAAAATATAAAAAAGGAAAAAAAAGTTATATTTTAAGGTCTCGGCGAATCTGTTTTGTCTCCGGACTATTTTTGTCAACGACATTTGTGACGCACTGGCAAAGCAAAACATAGGCTACATGCTAAAAATGTAATTTGTATGAAATATGTTTAATAAATGCATGTACCTGCTCATTTTGTTTACCCGCGCGCGATTTGGACACTTTAGCGACCCTCGCTTTGTCGACTCGTCTTTCAAAAATCGACAAGTCGCGGCACACTAGCGACTCACGCTTTGTCGACTCTCTTCTTTCAAAAGTCGACAAGTCGCGGCACGCTGGCGAATCTCGCTTTGTCGACTTCTACTCTCCTTGGTGATGACCTACATTTAAACACAACTGAGTCTGGTTTAGTTTCCCGCTGAAATACAAATCGACAGAATTTTTTTACATGGGATCATAATATAAGTCTTATAGGCAATTTTAACATTTTCGTCATACATCAGCCAAAATTCGAAATTGATTACTGGTAAATCCCAGTTGTACTTGTTGGTCAGACGTTGATTAGGCAGGAGCTAGGACTGGCCTAGCCACAGTAGAGAAATGTAGGTCATTACCAGGGAGAGTAGAAGTTGACAAAGCGAGAGTCGCTAGCGTACCGCGACATTTCGACTTTTGAAAGACGAGAGTCGACAAAGCGAGAGTCGCTAAAGTGTCCAAACCGCGCACGGTTAAACAAATTAACGTGCCGCGACTTGTCGAGTTGTCAACTTTTGAAAGACGAGAGTCGACAAAGCGAGAGTCGCTAAATTGTCCAAATTGCACGCGGTTTGGACAATTTGGCGACTCTCGCTTTGTCGACTCTTGTGTTTTCCATAATATGGAAGACGGTTGAGGCGATTTGCTATGTCGACTTGTCGACTTTAGAAACACGAGAGTCGACAAAGCGAGAGTCGCTAAATTGTCCAAAAAGCGGTTTTGCCATTTTAGCGACTCTCGCTTTGTCGACTTGTCGACTTTTTAAAAATGCACAACACGCCAATTCAAATGGATTATCGTGCGACTTTAGCGACTCTCGCTTTGTCGACTAGTGTTTCTAAAGTAGACAAGTCGACATATCAAATGGCCTCATCCATCTTCTATATATATATATTTATGGACACTAAAACATACGGGCACAGGGAAAATCTTCTTGTCTAAAATAACCATTGAGACAAGTTTCTAATTGTGTTAAAAAGAGGTATATCATTTAGACCTTTATACCCCATCATAAATTGTTGTAATAAAGTAAACCTATGATATTTCATTAGGTTGACGACTGACAGGAGCTTGGTCTTAGTCAGTAGAATTTTCTGGAACACTTTGTATTACATTGACAATGCTTACGTATCTTAAGCTATGGTAAGAATATCGTCAGACTATATATTATAGGGTCATGGGAAAAGACAGTGAAAATTTGCCCCCCACCCACCCTCACCCCTTACCCAGAAAAACCTAGGTAGAAGGCAGACAGGGGAGTTTAGCCCTGACCAGTATGTCTTTCAAACTCTTGTTCTTTTTATAAGCAATGACTGGCCTTTGGGTCAGAGGTCGAGCAAGTTTACTTTGAAGTAGTTTGTATTCTTCTACTATAATCTTGGCCATAGCGATGCTAGCTTTGTTATACTGAAAGACAAATGGTATTATAGTTTTTTCACGACATCTTCCTGGGTCCAAGTTCAAACCCAAAGGATAAATAGTTTGTAATGTTTGAATCCAAAAACTTTCCCTTTCCAAACGTTTGTGCTTAGTATCTGCAGCGGAAGTGAGAAAAGGGATTTTCTCAATAGGCATGATTTCAAAATGGTCCTTGACCGAATGACCTAGAGTATTGAAATGTTGTGCCACAGGTACATCATGTTTAAGTCTAATACTAGATAAATGGTTGGCTGCTCTTTGTCGTAGAGAATTCTGAGTTTCTCCAACATACTGTTTGCGACATTTTTTACATGTGATAACATACACGATATTAGAGGAGTCGCAATTAAGATTCTCTGCCATTTGATATTTGTCGCGAGATTGTTCTCCGAAAAAGGTTCCGCGATTGGGTACGTATATATCGAGTTTGCATCGCGTCTTAAGGCATTTCATTGATGTACCTGAGAGAAATGTTGGACGGTAATGGTACACCCGTGAAGGGGAGGTAAGCGTTTCGGGGGCTGAAGGGGGAAACATGATTTGTCTTACTGTGTTAGATTTGATCCTTCGGAGTAATCTAAAAGAATACCTCCTAGGGAGGAGAGCTTTAAAAAGAACAGAACAAGCCTGGTTAAAGAAATCTGAAGAACTACAGTTTCTATAGAATCTAAAAATCTGAGACTTTATGACTCCCTTGAAAGTGTGAGGAGGATGGTATGACCCAGCATGTAGCAGCTGATGAGTGTCAGTAGGTTTGAAGAATACTTTGTAATCTAGATGCCCAGTAGTATGATATGTATGGCCCTTGTAAATAGTTACATCCAAAAAATCCACAGAATTTTGATCAATAGTAGGCTGTAACTTAATGCTTGAGTCGTGAGAATTAAGAGTATCAATGAAAATATGAAGGTCTTCCAACGTATGCTGCCAAATGATAAAAATGTCATCCAGATACCGAAGGTAAATAAAAGGTTGTTTGTGACATTTGTGAAGAATATCACTCTCCCACTCAGCCATAAAAATAGAGGCAAAGTTAGGACTAAAACGTTTCCCCATAGCACACCCTTTAATTTGCTGAAAGATCTCCCCATTGAATTCAAAATCGTTACCTTTTAAGCTAAGTTCCAGCAATTCTAAAATGTCTTTATCCGGACGACGGTGGTCAGGATATCTTTGGAATGCTGATTTTATGGATTTAAGCCCCAAATCTATGTCAATGTTTGTATACATAGACTCCACATCCAGAGTGACCAAAATCACATCTTGTGGGATGGATTTCTCAGACAATTTGGCCAATAAATCATCCGTGTTTTTGATAAAGCTAGGATGCCGATTCGCTATAGGTTTTAGATAGTAATCAATTAGCTCTGATATTCTATAACTTTCACTGCCACAATCTGAGATAATAGGACGCCCAGGGGGCATTGTAGGCTTGGGCCATTTTTCAATGGGTTTGTGAATTTTCGGAAGAATATAGAAGACCCTGTTTCTAGAGTTATGATCAGATTCCAAATAGCGATACTGTTTTTCATTAAGTAAGCCTTTATCTTGAAGAGAAACAAGAATTTTATTAAACTTCCTAACATTTTCAGGCCAAATTTCCTTATCAAGTTTTTTGTAATGGTGAGGGTTGCTTAGCTGCCGTTCTATCTCTTCAATATAATCCTGTTTAGACATAATAACTGTTGCCGAACCTTTATCAGCAGGTTTAATAACTATGTTTGGATTTCTCCTTAGCTTACTTAAGGCAAGACATTCTGAATGAGTGAGGTTATGTTGGTTTCTAGGATTAGTTAAAACATCAAACTTCCTTGATACAGAGTCACGACTTATGCTTATTTCTGGGTCATACATGTAAGAAGGGGGCGTATAACCGTTTTTAGATGTAAACGGCTTGCGTACCCCACTAGAATCTCTGTAGATATCAGCCAGACTTACAATTCTAGAGTACTCCATAACATGCACTAATTTACTAGTAGAAAAGTCCTTATCAGATAATGATTTTGGGCAAGGCACAAATGAAAGTCCTCTACTGAGTAGAGATATATCATCAGCAGTGAGTTTCTCGTTACTAAGATTAACAATATTACATATATATATATGTCCAGACTAGCTGCATTTATGATAACTCCGGCAGATCAATTCACACTCTTATGATGTCACACGGAACTGGTCAAATGCAAACGTCATTTCTCAATTTTTGCCAGAGCCACAGAGTTACGTTAAAATATGTTAAAAAACGATTTATGACATCGTTACATGTTAAACAGACAAGCAAGAAAAAGGGTAAGTGTGTGCTATTCGACTGTTGGCCATTGGTAAATTTTCTAACTCTCAGTGACTACTGAATAGCGAGTTTTAAATGGGGAATCCTTTGTCTGCTTTGTTTGCTGCCTGAGAATGCGCAATACAAGAGCGTTGTGGATGCGCATGTGGTGCATTTTTGGCTGTTTCTTTACTGACGGTCAGACAGAAAACCAAGCAGCAAGGAATTCTCTAAATAACTATTTAAATGTATAATTTTGGCGGAAAGTCGGCTAACACTTCTTATTTTTCTACTGAACGGAAGGTCAACGGAGAATCACAACAAACTTACACGGTGTATCCTTTTAAAAACTGACACAGTGAAACTCCACACATACCTGGGTCCTGTTTCACAAAGCGGCGTAGATGTATTTTTTGCGTAACTTTCATACTAACGTATCTCTACAGTATGGGTTGCTAAGACATTTACGTAAAAACTTACGCTACGTCGCTTTGTGAAACAGGGTGTTTGATAGGGGAAGGCGGGGGGACATCCCCCCCCCCCCCGAAACTCAAATCCATACAAAATATAAAATCACCTGAGTGAATGATGAACGATCTTCTTCTTGTTTCACAAACCGATCCAGCTTTTCCAAAGAAGCAGACGACGTGTTTAGAATGTCAATTTGCCTTGAAAAGAAAAACAAAATGTCAGCAGCTTCATACTAATTAGAATTGATATCGTTTACGACCAGTTTGCATCTGAAGTAAGAAATACAGACATTCGTCATCTGTGAACATTCGATGTTTTTAAACAATATAACATGTCAGAAATATGGTCGTTGGAAATATAAAGCACTTTTTTCAAAAGCTCTAAATTCACAAGAGCTGACAAAATTATTTTATCACATTTTCGTAAATTAAGATTGACGAATGCTTTCCAGTTTTATTCCGGTTTATTAGACTTGGAAACTTCTTACGCATTAATTTCTGATCTGAAGTTCCAGCTTCTGGCAACCATTTATTTTTAGATAGTATTCTGAAAAGAAGTCAATTATCTTAGATTTTTGGCTTTGGTGTGTTCGGAAAAAATGTCAATTACGTCAGATTTTTGCTTTGCAGTGTTCTGAAAAGATATCAATTATATTCGATTTTTGCTTTAAAGTGTTCTGAAAAAAATTGAAATTATATTAGATTTATGCTTTGGCGTGTTCTGAAAAGATGTTAATTATATTTAGGGGCATCCGTGGCTCAGTAGGTAGAGCGTTAGACGCTCAATCCGAACAGCCTTCCACCAAGCCGTCTAAAAAAGTGGGAAAATTTTCTGACTGGGTTTTTACTTGAACGAACTATGTGGGATAGTTGACAGTTACCACCGTGGATTTCGTCCGGGCATAGGGCCCGGTTTCCTTCCGCAATAAAACTGGCAACGCCGCCATATAAGTGAAATAATCTTGAGCGCGGCGTAAAACACCAAACAATCAATCAATTATATTTAATTTTTGCTTTGGAGTGTTCTGAAAAATGTCTATTATATTAGATTTTAGCTTTAGAGTGTTCTGAAAAGATGTTAATTATACTAGATTTTTAGCTTTGGAATGTTCTGAAAAGATGTCAATTATATTATATTTTTGCTACGGAGTTTTAACGTTGCCGTAGTTTTAACGTTTGGCTCTGTCACTCGGTCAATTATATTAGATTTTTGCTTTAGAGTGTTCTGAAAAGATGTCAACTATATTTGATTTTTCCTTTGGTGTGTTCTGAAAAGATTTCAATCATATTAGATTTTTGCTTTAGAGTGTTTTGGAAAGATGTCATATAAGTTATTTTTTGCTTTAGAGTGTTCTGAAAAGATTTTAACTATATTAGATTTTTCCTTTGGTGTGTTCTTAAAAGATTTCAATTATATTAGATTTTTCCTTTGGTGTGTTCTGAAAAGATGTGAATCATGCCTCTCCCAACATATGTCGGGAACATAGTGTTGTTGTGCTCTCCGTCGTTCGTCAACTTGGGCTTTTCTGCAAATTATCCCCACAACCACTTGGCGAAATTAGATGAAATTTTAATTACAGCTTATTGGTGAGAACGTTCACAGTTGATCAAGTTTTGACGCTTGTATCCTCGTCCGATCTTCAGTTAGCGTCCGAATCGGATATGTTCATTGGTTGTTGCTTGTCTACAAGATATCTCCAGAAACACTTGGCGGAATTTGGTGAAATTTTAATAACACCTTATTGGTGAGGACGTTGAGTGTTGATAGAGTTTTGGCGCCTGTGCGCTCGTTCAATCTTCAGTTAGCCTCCGAATTGGATATTTTCATTGGTGGTTTCTTGTGTACAAGTTATCTCTAGAACCACTTGGCGGAATTTGACGAAATTTTAATTACAGCTTATTGGCGAGAATTTCAGAGTTGATCAAGTTTCGGCGCCTGTGCGCTCGTTCAATCTTCAGTTAGCCTCCGAATTGGATGTTTTCATTGGTTGTTGTTTGGTGACATGACATCTCGAGGAGCACTGATTGGAATTTGAAAATAAAATTAATTACAGCTTATTGGGGAGGAATTTCAGAGTTGATCAAGTTTTGGCACCTGTACTACTGTCCGATCATCGGTGGGCCTCCGCCAGACAGGGATTCATAGAACTCCAAAGTTTACAAACCAAAAATTTATTTTTGCTACGGAGTTTTAATGTTGCCGTAGTTTTAACGTTTAGCCCTGTCACTCGGTCAATTATATTAGATTTTTGCTTTTGAGTGTTCTGAAAAGATTTCAATTATATTAGATTTTAGCTTTACAGTGTTTTGAAAAGATTTCAATTATTTTGAATTTTTGGTTTGGAGTGTTCTGAAAAGAAATCTACTTGGGAGTGTTATATTAGATTTTTGCTTTAGAGTGTTCTGAAAAGATGTTAGTTATATTAGATTTTTGCTTTAGAGTGTTCTGAAAAGATGTTAGTTATATTAGATTTTTGCTTTAGAATGTTCTGAAAAGATGTCAATTATATGCTATTTTTGCTACGGAGTTTTAACGTTGCCACAGTTTTAACGTTTGGCTCTGTCACTCGGTCAATTATATTAGATTTTTGCTTTGGAGTGTTCTGAAAAGATGTCAATTATATTATATTTCTGCTACGGAGTTTTAACTTGCCGTATTTTTACGTTTCGCTCTGTCACTCGGTGAGAAACATTCGCCCAGCTAAAAGTCATGGTGGGAACTCGGATCCACCCTAGACAAGTCTTTAGTTTAAATCTTGACGGACCATTATGGGAGAAATCTCAAGATTTTTACTACCGAAGGTGACAAGGGTACAGGCGACACAAGTCACATTGTTGTCATGGGCCAAATCACCCCACGTCAGACAGCTCAATCAGCCACTTTTATTCAATCTTCACCTTTCATATTTTCTTAGGCAAACTACAACTTCATTGTGTCACATAAATACTCAAAATAGTATTCCTAGCTTATGAGAAGTCCCATTAAAAATTCCCAAAGATATTGACCAAAATCTAAGATTCCGCGTTTTACCCTGGCGGAAATCGGTTCCATGGAGAATTTAACTTGGCTCGAGAAGATGTGTGGGGAGAGGAAGAGCTGATTTGCCTAGATTAAAAAATGAACAGGTAGTCTACAACTATCGGTTACAGTTGCCTGGTGACTAGTGCTGAAACGGGGAATCTACTTTGTACCTATTTGACTTTGATTTGATTGATTTGATTTTATTGACCAGAATAGTAAATTCTTAATACATTATATACATGTGCATATAATACATAATTGGCAATATTTGAATAACGTGGTATATAAATAACAATAATAAGGAAAACAATCTGGCGGGAATAAAGCCCCCATGGCGGAAATCGGTTCATATCGGTTAATCAAAACTCTACCGGGAAACCGTTGTTGTTTTTAACAACACCATAGGTCAAACCGATCCCAAAATCGCCCGTTCTGTTAGCTGCAAAGAATATGAAGCATTTTCACGGTCGGTAGCTGCGAACGTGTTAGTCCAGCCGCATATGGTTCTCGAACTTGGAAGTTTAATTTCGGAAACCAGGATATCGAAATGTGTCTAGAGTCTTCTGAATTTATCTCTCAGTGTCAAATTGAGCCCCGATATCAATGTGACTCTCAAAGTTAGCAGGATGATGAGCAGGACGTAAAACCCAAATCACTCACTCAAAGTTAGCCATTCCTCTTAGTGATTAAAAATAAAAATTTCTCCGTATTCGTTAGTAATAGGACGATGTTTGGAAACCGTATCTGAATTGACATTGGACTTATTCTGGTAACATGAATATTTGACAATTTGTTGATAAAAAACAGAATTTAATTCGGAATAATGCAATTTTAAACAGGGACGTGCTTTATGGTACCGATATGTAAAATTTAAAAACTGTATCTTCACCGATAGTTAAGTTATCCTGCTAACGTCGATATTTGATATTACCGACCAACCAACAGAGTGACTTGATATAGAGCTGCTAGTCGTAGCTAAAAATAATGTGGCCAAATTCACGGTTAGAGTAAAATAGCTTGATTACGTATAGGCCTAGCACACTTCAGATAAAACTGATCAATGATGTTAGAATCTGCCTCCAGTGTATGCAGCATTGTGTGTATGGATGGAAACGTCTCATATTAATGCCCATTCTTCTCTCTGGCCAACAGGGGAATGCGTGTTGTGTAAGCAAGAATGGGACGCTAATTAGACAAGTCAAACGTCTGACACTCCTGTTAAATTAGCAATAAATAGCTCTAGGGATTTCAGCTGAAACGTCGAATTTCAATATAACCAATTACATGTAGAAGTTGGATGACGGTTTTATTTTCTTTTTTCGGTCATAGCTTCTGATGGGATGAAGAAGCCCTCACGGTTGAATGTATCGGTTTTATCGAAAATGTTGTTCTCAGTCGATGGATAAGAAAGGAGTACAGTGTACATTAAAAAATAAATAACCCGTGGGCGGTATCGACTTAAAAATTTCACATATGGCAGAAAAAATAACTAAATTATAGGTTAGACAGAAGAGATTTAATGATAGAAATGTTTGATGGGAGTAAAGCCATCGGCTCTTCCACATACACCCACAGTGTATGGGTAGGCTATCAACGGAATTGCAAGGAAACTCAGAATTACTAAATAAATTATCAAACTTGTTGTTTTATGCACATATGTATAAGAATTACGCAAGAAACAAATATCTTGCTATTAAAGTGTTACAGATTATCCTGCGATAATCGCCAAGAGGCGTTACGTCAAATTAAACTTGAAGTATGATAAATAATGCAGAAAGGTTGACAAAAAAGATTTATTTAACAGTCCAGATTCTAGATTATTAAAGCTTGCCACCCAATTGAATATGAACTGTTGATGGCTAAACACTTAACAGCTGAGATAATCGCTCTTTCTACATTGCACGAATTGGATATGAAGTGTTGATGGGTAAGAAATTAACAACTGAGAGCGTATCTCGTTCAACAAGAAGGAGCTATTGCATAAATACAAATGGATCCAAATCTGAGGTCTAAAAGTTTGAAAGGCCCATCAAAAAATGTACTTTTCTGCCAAGATCTGGCTCGCCTCAAGAGACGTATGTATGAAGACAAAAAAAACGCTTTATATTGAGTTAACAAAAAAGACCGTCATTCAATACCATTTAGTTTATAAAAAGATGTTTCCTTGCTCCGAAATGTCCCCAGTAGGAGAAATATAATGGTAAAAGACAAACTAATTTTATCGAAATAGAGGGTTTCCGGCTAAACTGGTGTTTTAAATGACCCCCAAAACACCATTCAAAGCACAAGTAAAGTCAGCATTAAATTGGTTATTATGGCTCCCATTTAGAATTTAACTCCCATTTTTAAAAGAAGGTTCACTGTGCCAACCCCAGGAGAAAACCTAAAAAGAGCTATTTTCGAAAAAAAAAAAAAAACAAATAAATGAATTCAAGTGAACGTCATTTTGTTTTAAACATCATTGCACACACAGAATCCTGCAACAATATAAGGATTCACGTCAGGCATAGTCTTTAGAAAAAGATAAATTCATTGGTGTTAAATGACACATTAAAGATGATTTCATTGCAATCGCGGTGTTGCCAAGTTTAGACGAGAAGAAAAGCGGTATCTGATGACAACGAAACCCAACCTTTAACTGGCAACAAACGGCTATAATCCTGTCAGATTTTATTCCAATTATTTTAGACTGAGGAGACAAATTATAGATGTATTATAACAGAAAAGCTGATTTCGAAGAATTCGAATCAAACATAAAAATCCCCATGATGAGGCGCATATTATATCCTAGGATGAGTTAGAAAGAAATGGATTTGGTGAAATTTAAAAGGGATAAATAGATAAAAAGTAAAGCCTATACACTTTTGGGGGGAAAGAAACAGTAAATAAATCATGTGACATATAAGGAAATCCATACATCACTTTTCTATGTAATTTCATAACGTATAAATATTAGTGTTTATATACATTTAAAAACCTATTTATGGGGGTAACATATCTTTAATGCGACTATTAGAAAATAGTGAACCTCTAGATAAAAAAGATTTAATTATTTCAATCACTAACACTTGTTCTCATTTTTTGTATTACAGCAAACCAGTCTTCTAATAGGACTTGCACAGATGAGGGAGTGACTGAGGACTGCTTGTTAAAATTTCACATCACACATTATTTCGAAAAACTGCTAGGCGAATATCCAAAAAAGGGTTCTAAAGCATGTAACATTAGGTTTCATCGCCTTCCGCTTCAGTAGAATCCATGCACTTTTTTCTCATTGCGACCTCGATGGTTGAAATTTCAGCCGTTTTCACGACGGGCAGACACAGTTGTGACTATGGAGATGAGAGTCGCCTAACACGCCGTTTCGTAAGTAATATATATTAACCAGTGATAGATGCACATTCACGGAACGTTTCATATCACGCTTTGTATGGCACCGGTGATATGTTTAGTGGCGGCGGTTCCCAACAACCATTGTATATTAAGCAGTTATTGTTAACATTGTTTTATGCATATAAACACAGCTTGCAGATTTGATGTGGTGTGACAGCTCTTTTATTTCATGAGGGGGCCTCGGTGGTCTAGTGGGTTAGAGTGACAGTCTCCCAGTCCCACACAGGCCTTCCATCGATGCGGAGCGATTTCAAATCACACTCACACCAAATAAAAATTGAAAAATTTCTGTGTGAATTTTTCACTTGGTCGCCGTATGTGGAAGAGTTGCCAGGTACGCGGTCTCCTCCGGGGAATGGGCCCAGTGTCGTCCCCAACTAACCTGGCAAAGCCGCCATATAAATGAAATAATTTGGAGTGCGGCTTAAAACATCAATCAGTCAATCAATTTCATTTAAAAACAAATGTCTCATGGCCTTCAACGTGTTCCGTAACGCCTTTTCAGTGTTGCCAATGTAAGCACGCTTTCATATTTAGATTCTAGTTTCTCATTGCGTTAAAATGGACCTTTACAACCAATCATAAGTTGTTGGGATAAACCAAAACCCTAATTCTAACACGTTCGTCGAAAGGAAACCAGACAGGATTTGTGTTTCAGTATAACACGACCAGCATAGTTATGGTCAAGATTATAGTAGAAGAATACAAGCTACTTCAAAGCAAAATGGCTCCACCCCTGCCCCAGAGGCCAATCATTGCTTACAAAAAAAAACAAGTGTTTGAAAGATATATACTGATCAGAGCTAAACTCCCTTGTCTGTCTCTTTCTTTTCCTATGATCCTATGGGATTCAATCTCAGTCTACCGACATTCTTGCCATACATGTAGCTGAAGATCCGTAACCATTGTCAATGTATTCCAAAGTGTTCCAGAAAATTTGACTGGTTAAGCCAAAATTCTGCCTGTCATCTAGTGAAATATTCTGTGTTTTAGTTCATTACAATACCTTATGTTGGGGCATAAGGGTCTAAATGATATATTTTTAACACAATTAGAAACTTGCCTCCATGGTTATTTTAATTTAAGCATTTTCCCTGTGCCAGTGTGTTTTAGTGTTCATAAATAGGCCTATATGAAGCGGGTTGTATCCAAATTAGTGAATCTCTCAAACCCGGTAACAACATTTCACAAAACGTCATCCAGGAAATAATCAAAATACAGTAGTATTTCAAACGCAAATTGAATACCATCAGAAAATCTGAGAAAACGCTTCTAAAAATATCAAGCCTCGTTGACTTTTATTTGAAACACTTTTGTGTTGATGGGATGGGACAACTCATATAAGACGATGATTGTTTTATAATCCCCATGAGAAGCAAGTTACATTTGATTGAGTCGGTCATATCCACCAATATTCACGATTTAAACCTTATGGTTAATATGTTATGGTTTAGACGAACAGTTGACGTTTGTTAAACTCAAATTGGAGAATGAAAAAATTCTTGCTTAAGAATGAATGCTTTGTCTATTAAGAAATCATAGTAAAGTAAATTACTTTCGTTAACTTCACTACTCTCAGTGTTTTAAAAAAATCCAGAAATTTGAAAACTTGCTCAAGGTTAGTCATCTCATATGATCAAGCTTGGCAGGGAACTGTGATTTAATTTGATTTCATGCTTTGTTCCATACTTATATTCCTTAGAAATTAGCAATGGAAGTATCTAGCTATAAATGTGTTTGCTCAGCATCGATGCACTACGCAAAGTCACGTTTAAATTACCATGCACCAAGTTAAAACGATACAACTGTATCAATGATATGGGAATACACAGCAAAGACCTGTGACAAAATTTCTATCCATCAGAACATAAGTCAAGTAAATAATCCCATTATACTACTCCGCCAATTCAATTACAAGGCAAACATGCATTTTGGGCTCAAATATGCACATGAGTAATATAACATATATTGTTTACACACACGGAGATTCTTAATGTCTTCTAGTTTAGTCTGCAGCAAACCATTACAAGTAAATATTGACCTGCATTTGTCTACCCAAGGATTGTTATCAAACATGATGTAGTTCAACAGTCTTCTACAACTTCATTTATCGATTTATATGATTTCATCCATGAATATACTTTTTACTAATCTAATTATTTTACATTACACCAGCCAAAACTGCAGAAAAAAACGCTATTTTTAACATTTCCAACGGGTGGATCTGTAGCATTGGAGGAGCATGGTATTTCTAATTTACTTAGAGTACACTTAACACTAAAACACATCTTGACTAAATTACCAAGTTACTAATTGCGTTAAAAGTGATATTTATACCAATCATGGTATTTGAATGTAGACTTTTTAGGAATACATTGTGATATATTGACAAGGATGTGCAGATCTTCTGTAATGACAAGAAGTTCGGTGAACAAAATATTATGAAACAAAATATTATCTTGGGAAAAGATAGTGAAAATATTTAATTTGGTTCCAGCAGAAATACCTTGGTAGAAGATATATATATAGCGGACACTTTTAATCATACAACCCTTGTAACATCCAAAACGCATAGAAACACAAAATAGGAAATACTTGTTAAACAGACGTGTTGAATGTGCTCGGACAAACCTGAGATGATTTTCTCATGATTAAATTCACTTAGCTAAAAGGGTCCCGAAATGCTAAACCAGTCATGGAGAAATATGAAGAACACACAGAACGCTAAAGCAAATTTCAGACATAAATGCTTTGCAAACACATTTCTAATTCTCGAAACATCTCACATCTCGGTTAGCTTGACAAATATTTGGACTTGATATCTATAAAATCAAACACACACGCACACACAACAGACTTTGCAGAAACATTCAGACCCAAGTGACATTTTAACAGGGTGGCTATTCAAGTAAATTTCTCTGTAATTCTGAAGTACAAACTCTTCATAATTTTAAATCCACCATGTCGATCGATAGACTGAAATATAAATCGATCGATTGATTGATTGATTGGTCGGAATGTTACGGCACACTCAACATCAGTTGGTTGAGCATTACAAAGTGAAAGTCGCTGAAAAGAAACTTTATTTGTGACATGAGCTGCAAAATACACGCTAAAACAGGACTATCTAATAAGCCCCTTTCGGGTTTGGCGAAAGTCCCACGAGATCACGCGAGACCCGTGTTTAAGGGTATAACTTTCACCCATCGGCTGTTCGATTAACATTAGTGCTTATGTAGATCGGCTGTCACCATGTTGTTTTGTCTGCGATTCTCAGCTGACAATCTATACTTTTTACAAAAGTCTTTTTCTGTGACATATCAAGATATATACAAAGCCATTAGATACTGTTTTTTTGACCGACAAAAAATAATATTATTTCTAACACAAAAAATAACTTGTTGTATTTGTGTTTTCACCATGGTTTTTTTACAACTTCGAAGCGTATCCACGCGATATAAATATTTGTATTGACTGTCAACTGACAAAAACGCAACTGATATAGCTTCTAGTCTATTTCACACTACAAATTGGACTAAAGAAATTATTTAGAAATAAAGAATCAAAGACAAAACCACACAATAACCGTCGATCACCATAGACGCTAATGTTTAAGTGAACGGCCAGTCAGTGGAAGTTATACCCCTAAACTCATTTCTCGCGTGATCTCGTGGGGTGTAGCCAAACTCGAAAGGGGCTTATTGTTCTTAATTTTATTAAGAAAAACTTTGAGCTTTCCATTCAAGCCGAACCTGGAGATTTTTGTTAAGACGCACTCTTATATTCCGGTAGTTTGAACACACGTGAAAATTCAGATTTCCACGTCAAAAAATCCGAATGCTTGCAGCTCAAACGCGAAAGGATAGAAAATAAAATATAAAACATGCTAACAAGAGTGTAAAATACACATTAGAGGATGTAAATGTTAACGCGTAGTGTTTTTCTCCTTATTGGCATAATTTGAGAGGGGCCTCCGTGGCTCAGCAGGTAGAGCGTTGGACGCTCAATCCAAACAGCCTTCCACCAATGGGTCGCGGGTTCGAATCCCACTCAAAAATTGGAAAATTCTCTGACTGTGTTTTCACTCGAACGACCTATGTGGGATGGTTGCCAGTTACCAACGGAAGGTCGTGGGTTTCCTCCGGGCATAGAACCCGGTTTCCTCCCACAATAAAACTGGCAACGCCGCCATATAAGTGAAATAATCTTGAACACCAAACAATCAATCAATCAATCATAATTTGAGCTTTTCTTGTCTCTCTTTTAAAGGCCCACTTGCCGCCGTAGCCTGTTTAAATTTGCTAAGAAAACCAATTTACATGAGCTTACTACGACTAATACCACTAAACTTAAACATAGGACACATAAAACATGTCTAGTTAGCTTTAGAATGTAGAAATGGGGTGAAAAACAAACGAAGAATCGAAGCCTGATTACAACAACAACGATCAGTGTCGGTCAACTTTCGTGTTGGTTTACCCTCATTTCAGGCCTTTTTATCTGTGGCTTACACTCAAACAATTATCAGCAGGCTTTTCCAGTGGCTGTTAACCGATCCTCAGTCTGTATTTCTGAGATAAATAGGCCTACGTAAAATTACACTGTGCCGTTAGTTCACTCACTCAAATGACACATAAAATCGCCCCTGCGAGCAGTTTGGTTTGTTTACGTTACGGGCACCTAACAATTCAAATTTTCAAATTCAAATTAAAAATACAAGGTGACGTCCAAACTTTTAAATTTTGGTAAAAAGAGAAAGTTCCTAACTTATATTGTCTGGGGAAAATACAGAAAACGGTCTTTCTTTTTTTATGTAAACAATATTCCTGATTTTCGCGGCAAGTGTGCCTTTAATGGTCGCTAACTGATTAATTCGTTCTGATCGGTAACCGCTCACGGTCAGGGGACATACATTGTTAGCCACATCGTGCGATCAAGCTTTCCTGGGATCTGACGGCCAATTGTTATCTTTCGATACCAACACGGAAGCACAAGGATAAGTCGCCTCTGATGACCAAGCACCTTGGGAAAGCTGAGAGTCGATACTTTATATCTCCTTGGAATCTCCAAGGTAACATCCCTAATAAACTACAGAAGTATTATGCTGAATTAATAATTCATCAAGATGTTTAAAATGGGTTTTTTTTCTCCCGGGCGATTTTACGCTATGTTGTGATAAACTCACGCTTATGTCCACACATATTTTCCTAAAGAATTTCACCCCTGGCTATTCAACATCTGTTTTGTGTTAAGGTAACTACGCTATGAAAGATAGATCATTTGTTCACGTGCTACCAGGATATTTTTCCATTCAAAGATCATTTCGGGTAGCTCTGTTTAAGGAAATCGCGTTTCCGACATTCACAATTATTAAGATAAGGTGAGCTGCTTAAATTTTTGCTTTTTATGAATAATTTCTATTGTCAAACCAATGCGACAGCTTAATGTCCATCTGACAACTAAATGAAAATATGTTTATAGGTAACGTATTTTCCAAGTGTAAGCAAAAGTAAAATAACAGAGATTCAAGACGTCCAAGGTGCAAGCCACTTCTTAACACCACTTGGGCGTACATTTCTGGCATCTGATGTCCCAGAAAGGGTTTAATTTAGATCTCTTTTAACAACTATCCCATGATCTCCATATTTGTCAAAAACTTTTTTGTAGTTGAGGCCACTTTAGAACCCCCGTTATATTCACCTTTTAAAAGTCGCTTACAAATAACAAAATAACTACTAGTATTAGAGGTGACACATTTGGTATTGTCAGATTTACAGCCCCATAGAGATGTTGATTTATGTAGTGGACCTTTGATTAGCTTTCACAGGACAAGCTTCAGTTAATGTGTTTTATTGGGAGTGATTTATTTGACCAAATTTCCACTTGTAATACAACTGAGGGAACAGAATAAGCTTGTGTTTCCTGATTAGATAAAACTTTTTATTGGAGATCTGTTACGTGGATTGAATACAAAGAAATCTAAATGACAACATATTGTAAGCCTTAAACCAACTGGACTGATACTTTTTCAGACATTAAGCCTCTATGGCCGGAGGATATTCACGACCTTCACGTCAATATATGGTCATTGTCTTTTTTTTTTTGCCAATCTGGATAAGAAATTTTAGTGAAAACATTATTTCGATTGTAAGACAGTTGGTACCCTTTGGAATGGTGATACATATAAAGATGCTACCAGCCAGTCAACCCATCGGGGTTTTTTATTATTTATTCGGGAAAAAAACGAATGCTTACGCTAAATCACTTATGTTTTTCATTGATCAGTGCATTTTAATTTTCTGTATTTGAATTTTTCGTCCAAATGGCCGTAAAAATTAAGGAGTTTTTGTCTTTAACTTTCCGCCATGTTTGTAAACATCCCCTTTTAACACAATTAAAAACTTTTCTCCATTGATATTTGAATCAAGAAAATCTTGACCGTATGTTTACGTCTACATGTAATATATATAAATGGTCATTATCTTGGTCACAATGAAATAAAAATTGACATCGAAAGCATAACTGAAAACATTTAGTATTTAGAACCCCGCGAGAAGCTAGCCAGGGATCTCCTGGTGATCTTGATTAAGAGAACATTTAATTTCCTTCCAACAGAGACGTTTAAAAAACCACAATTTTATTTGGCCACCGTTTGTCAGATAATGTAATTGAGAGTCTACGGCAAGTTCTGTGTTTCCTGATTAGATACAACATTACGTGAGTTGAATGTGATAGGATCAGATTAAAGCCAACTTGTATGTGTTTTTGTTACATTAACCAACTGCTAACACTTTTTCCGAGTCTTTATAGTATTTTTATCTACCGCAATTCCGGTGAATATGTTGATGTGGAGCTTATCTATCTAAATGATCTTTACACATCAAGCAGTACAAAGTGATTGATACTACACTTCGTATGATGATGAATTTGAAACTGTTATTTTAGAACCATATAACCAATGAATGCCCCCCCCCCCCCCCCCCGCAAGTACATGTAAACTTAAGACGTAATCTTAATATGCCCTAAACAACCCGACCTGGATCAGACGTAAAACCAGTACTAGTAACAGACAGCCATGTCTCAGAAATGAGGAATGGACAATAAGAAGATAGGCATGTTAAAATATACTCCTGCTATTGTTACATGTTTTTGTTGTTGTTTTTTTTAATTTTGGGGAAATGGATTTCTTATATGCTCTATATCTTTTCCTTAATTGGTAGGGTTTTTTATTTCTGAAGGAGGCGATGTCCGGTTACTTGACTATCCAGTCTACTGTAACTGATTTAAAAGGTGGTAAATGTAAAAGTTTCAAGGTAGTGTTTCCGGACACCCAATTGCGAGTTTGTGCCCTCCACTGGATTCAGGAGGACTTATCGAAAGCACAGAACATGGGTCTGGAACGAGCTTTTCGTTTAAAGTCACATTTAAATATGTCAAGAAGTTGTTGACATTACCTCATCTTCCAACCAGCAAGTCTAATGGAACTATGTACAAACCTATGTACAAACACAAGGTAAGCATGACTCTAGAGCTCAGTTTTCAAAGTAAAGAATTGGGGAGTGTATTGGACGAGTATTAGGACGAGCAACCGCATAGAGTGGTTGCACCGCCGCAATTTACAGTTTTATCTTCCGATAGATTTGCTATAAAAAGAATCGAAAAACGTAAATGTACAAAGGAAAATGAATCGAGTCCAAAAGTCGCACAAGAGAGACACGGAAAATGGCCAGACTGTGAGAGACTTACGAGAGATTGGCTTGTTGGAGATAAGTGTCTTCAGCAAGACCCCAAAGACAAGCAGCTATTTGTTTGTTTTTTTTTTCTCGAAGGCTGTTTTCTCGACAAATCAATTCGTGATGAGAAAGTTTGCGAAGGGAACGTAATGTGTGAAATCATCCTATAACTCCCAGATTGACCCTTTCTCTTCCCACGAAAGAATAACGTTTATTGTCGACAGGTCTTAAAGGGTTTATGAACAGCTTTTGGAAATATTCTCTAATTTGCGTTAGGTGTGTTGTAGAACATGTACTTTATAAATCCGACCAAAAAGAAAATTAAATTTCGGTCGCAGCACATACAAAATTCAAGCTACGTTTACCGATCTACAATGCTTACGAAAGTTAATTATCTCAGAGCCTTATGACGTCAAACACGACCTCCGTTGTGTACGTACCCTCAGAGCGATGACGTAATAAACGATTTCTGTTGTCTAAGTACGTCTTTGTGGCAGTTTGTACACATCGAAGGTCGTGTATGACGTCATTTTTCCGAGCAGTTACGAAAAATACGGAAAATATGCATATTTCTTTCCCGTTCGTTTTTTTGACTACCAGGGAACTAACGCGAAGGTTGTTTCGTTTCAACTGATAATTTTCAAATATATATTTAGTCAATAAACAAGCACAAACCAGCTTTAAATCTTGTTCATATCTCCTTTAAACTTAGATCAACAATCGACGTAATTTATCATGCTTTTGTTTGAATTTTCAATAATTACATGTTATGGCAAATTTTTAAGAATTTATACTTCCTTAAATGTATTTGATGTGTAATCGTCTGTAGCTAGTCGTGATGTATCCACATAGACTATATTCCTCGCTTCAACGCAAGGTCGTTGTTTTCCCCCACAGGAGAGCTTCACTCAAAATACCTTTTCTTTTTGATATAGGATACCTAGGGCATTGTAATGTGTTTTCCACTTGTAGACTTTAATGCGATATGTAGTAATCTTTGACGAGCTTCTAGCAAAGAAAAAAATATCTTTATGTATTTGTGAGGAAAACGTTGACGTGAACGAGCCCGATATTTGTTTAGGAGTATATAAAAGAGATGAAACCTTTATCTTTGAATAACCCTAACGATTTAAACAGGAAGATGCTATCGTTTATTTTTTTGAGCAGTCGGCGGATTTAAACAGAAATCTTGAATTCTGGGATGCTTTATAAATACAGAAGAAATTTAATATCGGTAATTCTTATATGTCAACGATTATTTACCAAACATTGTAAAGCATAGTTTGGCGATAGTCTGATATTCGCTGACGACTAACACTTGGACTTCCCCTCCTGTGTTTATGCCGATGTCTGGAGAAATTGCTCCACGATCCGAAAGGTCTTCAATTAGACGCTCTGTCGCTCTGCAGACAATTACTGGTTTTCCAAGGGGTACTGGTCATACACAAACACACAAAGAAACTATAAGACAACGGAGACACAAATAAAGAAACTACTACAACGATAACAAATGGACGTCCCTACAGTTTACTTGAGCGAGGAGCGACATATTATCTCATATATTGATTCCATGCGTAAGGCTTAAAAAGAGATGAAGGAAGAAGATTCTTTGATTGACCCTATGTATTTTGAACGAGTGAGTCAAAAAGTACAAGAATGGTAAGAAAGGCACCGTTTTTAACTATCGACATTGGACAAGCGCCTAAAATGTTAAAGAGATGATCATCAAAAAGTAAAGCCATCATGCGTTTCGGCAATTTCACCGAAACTAACGCAACAATGGCTTAAAAAACCGAATTTATTTTCGAATCGTAGATAAAGATCAAGACACGGTGCCTAATTTACAAATGGTGGTTCAATTTAACTAGAGAAAATTCCATTTTTTCCTAGATTGTTTGTATCATTAGGTGAAGTAAAGTGCAGTAACTGATGCAACCGATAAAATCAATCCATCCTTTACATATTTTGAACACTCGTAAACTATTCACTCAAAACCCTCTACCATGGTTGAATCTCTATTGATGAAACGTCTGCAATGTTCCGAATCTTCGAACATAAACGATGCATAAGGAGCTCAATTGATCTTTCATCCACCTCCCTTCAGAGAATGAATACGAGAGGGGGGCTATGGCAAACTTGAGAACGCTTAGTAGCCTTTCTTTGGAACTTCATAAATATGTTTAGCTCATCATTCTCCGAAATTGATGACAGCTTCCACATAAAATTTTATTTGCTCTCAATGTCAACTGTGTTGTTCGTTTAATAGCATGAGAACATTTTGTCGTATCACTTTAAAACTTGAATATAGTGTTGTGTTGCCCTCATGGATAGGACAAAGGAGATTTCTTTATAGGAGTCTACGAATTTTACGCCGGACGCCAGAGCCAATTTACCTTGTTCCAAATAACTTGAGAACGTTTTAAACTTAAACAATTAGTGGCATACCGGCCATTCACACACCTAATCATACCTTGCCAATGTCTGTCTTTACCGAGAATTTGTTAAGAAAATGTACATTAAATTTTTCTGATCAAGATCATAGCGACTGCTTTCTAACTGCTTCTTTCTCCAGCGTTTCTGCAAGTTATTGAACAAGGGCTGTTTCATGCTTGCCCCTCCGTCACGGATGCATCACTTCGGCCCAACGTTTCTCTCCCCTACATTAACTAATGCCTTAAGACGCGATGTAAACTGAATGTATATATGACCGGGTATATATGACCGGGTTTTCACTTGAAGGACCTATGTCGGATGGTTGCCAGTAACCACCGGAAGTCGTGAGTTTTCTCCGGGCATAGAGCCCGGTTTCCTCCCACAATAAAACTGGCATCGCCGTGATATAAGTGAAATAATCTTTAGCGTGGCGTAAAACGCCAAACAATCAACTTAGATAAAATAAAAAGACGCACTTTTCAAAACCCTCATTAGTCTGGCTTAAATTGGTCAATACCAAATGCACCGGACTACTATCGTGGGTTATAGAAACAAAATGGATGATACAAAAAATACGTGTTGAATAGAGATTACCAGAAATGTTTTATCTCGTCAGCTTTATTTAGTATTTCAAATCCACTTCTCGTAATTGAACAAACTTGAACTTGGGATTTTTCAAAAGTAACGAGAGATATCTGTAAATAGTATAGTCAGCCAGTTGATCCCCAAGGCCAGGATACTGGGAACAAGATAACCTTATCGGATTACAACTGTCAACAGATATCAGTCTCTGAGGACACACATGAATGTTTGATTATCTTTAGGGCGATAAAACCACAGTACAATCCCAACTGGGTTGGTTAATAACATTACGATTGAGATCCCTCTTTTCAATCAGCGGAATTTATTTTACGAATATAACGTTATTTAATTATCATTTTCACAATATCGATAATGTTCTTTTTATATCGTCTTAGAACCAATACGTTTTAGTATTTGCTTGAGGCGGCTTTCAACACTATGTTAGCACTGCAAGCCAGGCATAGGTCATCTGGTCCGTTATAATTAGGAGGTAGTTTTGGGTATTTGTCTGTTGGCGTGATTTTGGATATTTGTCTGTTGGTGTGATTTTGGGTATTTGTCTCTTGGTTTGATTTGCGTATTTGTCTGTTGGTGTGAATTTGAGAATTTGTCTGTTGGTGTAATTTGGGCTTTTGTCTGTTGGTGTAGTTTGAAATCCGAACACTTGTAAAATTGAAAAGAATAACTCCAAACGATGAGGCCTTTTAAGAGTTGTTATTCCCTGGTTAGTAAACTTTTCTATTTAATGACATGTTAAAACCACAAACATCAATAAAGCCGAAATTAAACAGTTATTTATTCAAAATTGTACACAATAATATTTATATATTTAAAATAATTCCAATCCAAAGAAACAAATGTGAAAAATCTGAGATGAATTTCACTTGATCATTCTTGGCAATGATTACCGTGTACCTACTGTGGGGGTCTCCTTCCGTTTTCTCCCACTCTGCGCTGTTAACTATGAGCATGTTTCTAAGTGTTTCATTTTACTTTGATCATATAGATTCCTCAGGCTACAGTTCTACAGTTGACCAGTTATTTACAGCTGAACCTAATCCTCATCCAATCATATCTACCGATTCATCCAAAAGGTCATTACCTACCAATGGTTAGACTAGACAGTTCCCCGAGGCGTTTATGACTTGGTTCTCCCACGGCTAAGTATAGATAAATCCGATCGTTATCTAGTTGTACCTTCCAATAAAGCGTTAAGGTCAATTCTGGGCAGTTGTGAAAACCAGACCCTTTCTTCGGGCGTTTTATAACACACTTCTCTAAGAAGTTAAAAACAGCGGATTCGAATTACAATGTAGTGCCTCCCAATATATCTGGAATCTTCGAATAAAGGCGATTTTGTCTTAGCAAATAAGAATCTGCGACTTGTAAAAATAAGACAAAAATTCTTGGAAAGATAAAATAGAAAACTATCGCTTGCCTTTTCTTTGACCAAGTTCGTGGTTATTATTCAATTAATTGACGGCACAGTTCAATTTACTTACACAATATTCCTAATCTGTTCGAAATCTTAAACCCGAATACAACGGAAAGATATCAGAGAACAAGTGCACTTGTCTCCAAGTGGCAAAGAAACTCAAAACCATTTGTATATAATACATATGCAGAGTTATGTCCACATGTATATCTCCGGAATGATCAAATGGAGCCATAATTCTCACCCAATATCTTAGAAATAATCAAATTAGAGGATAGTTCAAGACCTCAAATTTTGACGTTAAACATGACTGTCGTGAAAATGGTAATCTACAATAACTTAGTGCAACTCCCACTGGTGTTGTGTAGCATTTTGTACATGCCAATCCATGTAACCCGCTACGTTTCTAAGATCTGAATTTTACTTTTGTCCCTCAGTTTCTCAAAAGGTTCTTCAACTACCATATATTCTGCAAGTAATACATGTTGAGCTGACAACACCAGACGTTTTTTATCTCGGTGGTTTGGGTTCTCCACTTGACGTGATTGAACAGGACTTGACTGTAGGCTGTTTTAAAATAAGCACAAATATCATCTCAAGTCAAGTGAGTCAGTTAATGTTGAAGCCACCAAACCAGGAAGAAGACTAGTTTATTAGATTACAACTGTCAACAGGTAGCCATCCCTTGTGAGATTGTTTGAAAATCTTACTAGTGTGATAACAACCGGTGTATAGCCCTGATTATGTTGGTTCCTAACACGATTGAAACGGTTCTTTTCAATCGGCTGAAACAGTCTACAAACAAGACAGTTGTGTGATCATCAACTTAAAAACGAACGTAATGGCAACTTTCTTATTGCCTGCCGTTTGTGCCAATTTAGTTATCATGAAGTCCTTTAATGGCCATTTCTTCAATAAATCCCTTTTGAAATTCCATATAACAATTGTATTCAAAAGTCAATAATTTTTATTCGATAATAATTATATTTAGACAGGGAACGAAGTCATATAAAGTTGTATTTCCTTATTACTTACCGACGATATAAGTGTCAACAAATCAATTGGTCAAAACGTCTGATATCTGTCAAAATATAGCGAAAGTACCGCCCTTCAGGCGTTTGTGACGCACACTCTTGACCAACTATAATCCAATTGTGGGCCAATGGATGATTTACCAGTATATCTAATTGTACCTTCCTATTCAGTATTAAGATCAATTCTGGGCAATTGTTTCTGTTTCTTCAGGCGTTTCATAACACACTTCTCTAAGAAGTTAAAAACAGATGAATCAAATTGCAACGCAGGGCCTACCATCTAGAATGCTCGACTACAGGCAAATGTGTGTTAGCAAATATGAAGCTGCGAATTGCAAAAATTAGACAACAATTCTCGGAAAGATAAAATAGGAACTAACCGCTCGTGTTTGCTTTGACTAATTTTGCGGTTTTTATTAAATTGATTGACGACACGGTTAAATTTGGTTTCACAAGATTCTTTATCTCAGTGAGCTTTTCAAACCTAAATACGACGGAAAGATATCAAGTGCACTCGTGTCTAATTGGCAAAGAATCTCAAAACAGTTTGTATATAGTATATTTTACGAGTTATGTCCACATGTATATTCCCGGAAGGATCAAATGGAGCCAAAATTCCCACCCAATATCTTAGAAATAATCAAATTATAGGATAGTTCAGGATCACAAATATTTACCTTTAACATGACGTGTCGCTAAAATGGTAATCTACAATTATTTAGTACAGCGTTGTGTACGACTTGTCTGATTGTACATGCCGATACATGTAACCCTGCGTGCGTTTCTAAGAGTTGGGTTTTACTTTGATCCATCAGTTTCTTAAAGGATTCTGCATTCTTGACTTTAGGCTGTTTCAAAATAAGCTCAAATATCATCTCAAGTCAAGTGAGTCAGTTAATGTCGAAGCCACTAAACCAGGAAGACGACTAGTTTATTAGATTACAAATGTCAACAGGTATCAGCCTCTTGTGAGACTGACCATGTTTGAAAATCTCACTACTGTGATAACAACAGGCGTATAGCCTCGAGTTCCTAACATAATGATTGAAATAGTTCTTTTCAATCGACAACAACGGTCTAGAAACAAGACAGACGTGCGATCATCAACTTAAAACCAAACGTAATGGAATTTGTATATCATATTTACTCTACTATTTAAACTTTGCGAGCTGACTGAAAGCGACTTCAGTAGCAGATTGATCTTTAAACCACAGAAGGAACAATTAATCTTTGCATATTTGTATTTGGTTTAATTTTCCAAATTTCATCAATTGCATGTGGGTGGAGAAAGTAATATTTGGCCCACGCGGTTTACTAGACATAAAATTATCCAAATTCTTTAACCCAAACAATACACAAAGAAGTCATTTGTATCATCAGACCAGTAAACTTCTGCCTAAGGCCTTTCAACAAAGAACATTAAGACAATTTCGGTGGAATGAAATTGTCCCTGGAGAAATATTGTAATTGTGTAATCGTCTGAAGTATGTTCGAGTTCTGGAATAGGTTATATTATATTACATTAAATTCATACTGGTTTGTTCACTCAGCCTAAGTTTCTTTTATTGAATATACAAAAAAGATCACTTTATATTACATCGTAGGGATCCATTCTAGCAAAAGTTTTTTGGGGAATCGTGTATTCTTACAACTACAACAGTAATATCTGACAATAATTTAATCTCTTCAGATCCCTTTATAGAAGGTAACTTAAGACGCTGAGCGATACTAAATTTGTTTTTCTTGTGGAGAAGTTTTTATACAACTGATGTGGAAACCAAGGTCATTGACCGAATGAAACCTTTTTACAAAATACGTAAGCCTCTTGTAGCTGTTGGAACGGAAATTATGTCCTCGTTCTCATAGCAGTTTCTGTGGGCGTTTTGAAGTATATCTCTGTAATCATTTATAGATAACTAAACCCAACCGGTATCTAATTGGAGACCCACTTTTCGATGCATTTCCTATCCAAGCATTGACAAGACCAGACAAACCCTTGTGGCGGTTTACAGCACTGTCTACGGACCAGTGATCTAATCATAACTTACAATATATTGGAAAGGTCAAATCAAACTTTTCGTGTGTTACAATATTATTTTGGATTATATATGGGTAAACTTCTGCTGTTTGTGTGGAGTTTTTTAAGGTAAGCTATTTACACAACAAACGTTTTCTTGTGCATGATTCTCTACAATCGATTTTCCAGAATACCATTAAGTGCGCCATATTTTAATTAAAATCTCCTCCTGATTTCAATTTATATATATATATAGCATTTGATTAATTTTTGTCATTTTTTCAACAAGAAAACGCATTAATGAAGAACTATATTCTTGACGTCAATTGGCTGACAATATCATGGTCAAATATGGGAATAAATATATTATATGTTGGTAAAAAACGAACTTGGCTTTAAATATTAAATTGCTTCTGGGTCATTACAAGCTTAGTTTTGTAACTCGCTTCGGTATCGAATTACTTTATGTTTCTTCAAGTTATCTACAAGTCACGATTTCCGCTCGTTGCAAACGTGAAATTATTAAAATCAAGTGATAGAATACTATTTAAAAGCGTTTGGTAAGCAGGTAAATATTGTTTTTAAAATAGACTTCAATGTATTTTAGCTTAGGTGAGTCATTAAGCCAGAGAAGGTGTTCCTTTAACGTAAGTCTGGTTATTAGGACAGCGTTGTTAAATCACTTATTGTGGGATTGACCGATTGCTTGATGACGCCACTTGGAAATTACGGGCAAAGCATTTCGGGGGATTGAGGGATGTTAAAATCATTTTAAAATATGGTGGAAGAAATAATACTGAATCGAACAGAAGACGTAAAAGGCGTAAAGTTACCAAATAAATGTGTGGATAAAAACAGGTTATGTCATCAATGTTTTCCAAAAAAGTAACACCTAAGTACCAATAAACAAAATGGCGAACTGAGGTACATTTTACCCAGAAAGCTTTGCGTAATTCTATGTGGCGTCATCAGGCTCGGCGGTAATTGGGAACCCGTTGCTACCCAAATAACAGTTTGTTCAACCCACAACGTCGATGCAACGGCTCCTGATGTTCGCGATTAACATTGTCAAAGTACCTGTGTATGGTCGGCGGTTTCCTCCGGTCAAAGAATCACGTATGTTCCTTCCTGATTAAACTTGATAGCCCTGTCATATAAGAGAAATAACATCAATCTTTATTATTTAAGTATGAGAAGATTCGTTAACATATCATCTATGATGATCGCCAATCAACTCTTCGTTTGGAAATTTTTTTCATGCACTGATAACAATGTTGTAACGTTTTTTTTTTCAGAAAACACAAATCCGCACAACTGTGAACCGTAATGTTGTTTTAAAATTCTCAAAGAAGATTATTGCAGTCAGACTTGCATTTAGCCATTCATATGTTTGTATTTATGTAAAGCTCGAAATAAGCTTAACCATTTCCAGGAAACTATCGTTATTTGTGTACATTCAATCCTAGAACTAGTCAAGTCTTTGTTCCTATCGAAATTTTAATGACATTTTCTACGCCTCGTGTACGATTCTAAACTGTATCAGAAACCAATTACTATCTGGTTTACGTTCTGAAACGGGATTCCTTTGAAGACCATTTTAAAATTATTTTTTTTACTTTTTTTTTCCAAATGAAAGGTCTTGATAAAAAAAAATAAGTTTTCAGCTTATTAAATAGCGAAAAGGCGTAATCTTTGACGTATTAGAACGACTTCTCCTCAAAGGGTTGTTTTAGACCGAGATTGGTCCCTAGGCAATTGAAGAGAAACCACTACCATATTTGGCGCTGGTTAATTGTAAATGTGTGCTAACCGCTTTTTAAGCAAACACTAAACCAGTTCCAAGATTTGGGGTAGGAGGGGGAGTTGGTATAAATGTCCTAATTGAGAAAGTTTGATTTTTGCTTCTATATAAACCCCAACATTATAGGCCTATGTTCAGTTTACATACATAGTCATACTATGCCTGGAAAGAATTGGCCTCTGTACTTCTGAAAGCATAACCATTATTAAGTATTCGATACATCTGCTAGGCCAATTTATGGGAGGGGGTGGTGGTATTTCGGTTGCGCCCGGGCGATGGAGTTATTGTTGAGTAATCATTTTACAAAAAGACTGTTTTGTCCGATTGGTTAGAATTCGGCGTTTCATATAAAAATCAGGAACGCTGCTTATTGGTTTTGCTTGAGCTATATAGTGATCATGAGTATTGAATGTACGTCCATTTTCTTTTTCTAGTTGTTACGTACAGCTGAACTGTTAACATATGTATCTATTTTGATTGTCTTAGAATTTTCTCGATTGTGACGTATTGTCTGTTTGTTTGCTAACTTTAAACATTGTTTCAATTTTGACCTATATTCCCAACTGTTACTATGACGACTCCTTGGAAAGTTCCAGTCTCTATAATTTTAGTTCATAACCTGTTGTAATGCGTAGATTCAAGAAGATTCTCGAAATACTCTATTTGTATGCAAATTCTCAGATCTTTCTGGAAGTACTGAGAGTGTATATAAGACGTTGTTTTATAGTTATTAGTCAGTCAGTTTTCCAACTGGTCTCTGTATGATACAGCTAGTAAGCTGCTATCTTGAATACGATATTCGTCTTATGACATAGAGTCAGTTTTGAACTGGTCTCGATATACTTTGGATGCTACGGTCTGATATGAGTCAGATTTCTATCTGAACTCAGTTTACTATCTTTGAATAAGATATTCGGCCTGCTTTGTCAGTGATACCTGACTTGTGAATTCTGTCAAGAATTTATTCTGTGGATATACCACCAGTGTGCTAAACCAGTGTGTTTTCAATATTCTATCCTGCGGATTTACCATTGTGTCTTCAAGATTAATTTTGGGAATCTATATTTCGTCAATTCGTGGTCATCGGATTTAAACCAGTGAACTTTGTGAAGGATATATACAGATCTTTAGGAACTGTAATTACCTAACTTGTATAAGTAAGTCATTTTGATATATGTTTTCAATTCCAACGTTTATGTAATATTTGCCTGTAAATAAGTTAGTCCGTTTGCTTTTTAATATAAATCAAAATTTGTACATAAAATCTGCTGGTCTGTTGTTACTTCTTTTCATTATCATTCGGTATCGTAACAAAATTGGGGGCTTTATCCGGGAATATTTCGTAATTCATTGAGCGAGATTGTGCTCGGGAAAATTCGAAATTCTAAAACTAAATTCAACTAAGCATTTAATCTTTGTTATACCAGCAGATTTTATTCACCATGTCTGACTTTAATCCAGACGATTTCATGCAAGCGCCCGATCAGGATATTTTTGATTCTTTAAATAGGAACGATTTATTTTTGTTAGGCGATTATTTAGGGCTAAACTTAAAAAAATCCTCTCGTAAACAAATATTACAACGTGATATTGCTCAAAATTTAGTTGAAATTGAAGCGTTTGACGAAAGTGCATTACGTGAATATTTACCTGAATCAGATAAATCATGGCTATTTCAACAAGAAAAATTGAAAATGGATAAAGAAATAGAAATGCAAAAATTACTAATAGAAAAAGAAATGAGGGAGAAAGAACTAGAAAAAGAAAATGAAAGAGAAAAAGAAAAATTACAATTTGAGCGAGAATTTAGAGAGAGAGAACTACAAATAAAAGAGAGACAACTTGAAAGTGAACGAGAGATTGAAAAAATGAGAATTGAAAAGGAAATGGAAATTAGACATTCAGAAATTCAACAAAGGTCTGAAAGGGATTGTAAATTTGATTTAGCCCATAATATTAGATTAGTTCCACCATTCCGTGAGAAAGATATTGACAAATATTTCCTGTCATTTGAAAAAATAGCTGAAAAATTAAACTGGCCTAAAGAATATTGGACTATGCTTTTACAAAGCGTACTTGTCGGTAAAGCTATGGATGTGTATACATCATTATCTGTAGAGCAGTCTAAAAGTTTTGACACAGTCAAACATAAAATACTACAAGCTTATAACCTGGTTCCAGAGGCTTATCGTCAAAAGTTTCGAAATTGTGAAAAAAATAAAGATGAAACTTACACTGAATTTGCTAGGAAAAAGGAACAACTATTTGAGAGATGGTGTCTTTCTAAAGAGGTAAATCAAGATTACAACAATTTAAAAGACATTGTTTTAGTTGAAGAATTTAAATGTTGTATCCATAGTGATATTAGAACATATCTTGAGGAGAAGGGGGTGGATAATTTAGAGTCTGCAGCAACCGCAGCTGACAATTACGCAGTCACTCACAAACTTCCATTTGAGAGCAAACCAGGTAAACAATTTTCATTTAGAGATCGTTCTCAAAATTCTTTTAAACCTAATGACAAGCCTCACTTTAAAAATCAATCAAGACCACAAAATACTGGTAATACCGGAAATACTGGCAAGACTGGTAATAATGGCAATACTGGAAATGAAAATAGATTTCAAAATAACAAACAATTTAGTAGAGTTACATGTAACTATTGTAAAAAGCCTGGCCATCTGCAGTCTAATTGTTTTCAACTAAAACCAAATCGTGATAATGATTATTCTAAACCAACTGGATTGTGTCTTGTGGATACCGACAATACACAACAGGTAGTGACATGTACTTGTGGACATCCTCCACCTAAAGACCTTAGTAGACAACAAAATGAAGAAGATTCATTTAAACCAACAGGATTATGTGTACTGAATAATGATAGTACTAAACAAGCTGTTAGCTATGTTAAACCACCTATTAAAGATGAAAAATTGGAATTTAATGATGGTGTAATGAAAGTTTTCAAACCATTTATTCACACTGGATCTGTTTCACTTAATAGTGATAATTCTAATGCTGTCCAAATTAAAATACTTAGAGATACAGGCGCATCTCAATCTCTTATGTTGTCTACAGCGTTGCCATTTTCAGAAAGTTCTTACTCAGGCAACGATGCTTTAATAACAGGTGTAAATTCTACTGAGTCAGTCTCATTACATAATGTGTATTTAAATTCGGACATTGTATCCGGCCCTGTTAGTGTTGGTATTAGACCTTCATTACCATTTGATGGTATTCATTTGTTGTTAGGTAATGACCTAGCTGGTGATAAAGTAAATGTTGAATCCACTGTATCTAGTAAACCATGTACAGTTTTTAACACTGATCAAAACAAGCAAGAAAAACCTAACTTGTACTCTTCATGTACTGTAACAAATGTTATGAGTAAAAATAATGTAGTCCTATCTCATGACAATAGTCTTGATAATAATTATGCTGACTTAGAGGACACGTTTTTGGCTGATTTGTTTAAAGCCAATTCATTTTGTGATTTAATCACTGATTGTTCATTTGGAAAGCAAGAATGCTTATCTAACAATCTTGTAATTATTGAAAAATCTGAAGATAATTGTATTTCAAATCCTTTGGATACTGACGTTGTGTTAGACGCAACTATTTATTATTGTGAGTCAGATTCTAGCATAACTGATCCTAATATTGTTGATAAGGACCTTAGTGATCTTAATCATTTAGTTAAGACTCCTGATCGGCGCAAAGCATGTCAATCATGTCATACCAATAGAAATGACGTTAACAATGAATCTATTTTACAAATTAACGTAGTTCCTACTGACCCTGACAATTCTTTCGTCGAAGAGTCTACATTCAAGGATTTTGGAACACCAACGTTGGATTCCAAGTTACCGACACAATTGGAGGACTCTGAAATTCCTAAAACCATTTCCGTAAAACGGTGTCGTTTGGAACCTTATCAACAGGATAAACTGCAAACATTGATCTCTGACTTTTCACATTTGTTTCCTGATGCTCCATCTGGGACTTCTGTTAACTTTCGTGATGTTTGTGTCGAAAAGTCTTCGCCTATAAAAGACCACCTTGACAGAATTGAACTCTTCCAGAGACTCAGTAAAGCCAATTTGAATATCGGTCTTGTAGAAAGTGTGTTTCGACGTGTCACAGACATTTATCACGGATGTGTCTTCGGTCAGGGTCAGGTCACACCAGTTCAATTTAAAGTTAAAGTTGACGTCATTTCAAATTTTCTGGTGCCTGATTGTAAAAGACAACTGAAACGCTTCCTACGTATGGCTGGATATCTTAGGAAGTTTTGTCAAAATTTCTCTTCACTTTCTAAGCCTTTGACTAAATTGCTTAAGAAAAATGTAAAATTTATTTGGTCTGATAAATGTCAAGCCTCTTTTGAAATGATTAAAGCCATACTCTTTAGCGATCCAGTTTTCTTAGCACCTGATTTTAATTCATTTAAATTAGAATGTAACCAATTACCTATTGTTGTCTTTGGTGATCCTAACCCCATAGTGTTTTGAACAAGTTTCGAATTGTTTATCTAGATTGTAAATAACACTATCAGTATATATTTCTATTGTACTTTTTTTTTTAAAGAAAGTTTTTGTCAAAACTTTCTTTCTCTGAAGGGGGAGGGTGTTACGTACACCTGAACTGTTAACATATGTATCTATTTTGATTGTCTTAGAATTTTCTCGATTGTGACGTATTGTCTGTTTGTTTGCTAACTTTAAACATTGTTTCAATTTTGACCTATATTCCCAACTGTTACTATGACGACTCCTTGGAAAGTTCCAGTCTCTATAATTTTAGTTCATAACCTGTTGTAATGCGTAGATTCAAGAAGATTCTCGAAATACTCTATTTGTATGCAAATTCTCAGATCTTTCTGGAAGTACTGAGAGTGTATATAAGACGTTGTTTTATAGTTATTAGTCAGTCAGTTTTCCAACTGGTCTCTGTATGATACAGCTAGTAAGCTGCTATCTTGAATACGATATTCGTCTTATGACATAGAGTCAGTTTTGAACTGGTCTCGATATACTTTGGATGCTATGGTCTGATATGAGTCAGATTTCTATCTGAACTCAGTTTACTATCTTTGAATAAGATATTCGGCCTGCTTTGTCAGTGATACCTGACTTGTGAATTCTGTCAAGAATTTATTCTGTGGATATACCACCAGTGTGCTAAACCAGTGTGTTTTCAATATTCTATCCTGCGGATTTACCATTGTGTCTTCAAGATTCATTTTGGGAATCTATATTTCGTCAATTCGTGGTCATCGGATTTAAACCAGTGAACTTTGTGAAGGATATATACAGATCTTTAGGAACTGTAATTACCTAACTTGTATAAGTAAGTCATTTTGATATATGTTTTCAATTCCAACGTTTATGTAATATTTGCCTGTAAATAAGTTAGTCCGTTTGCTTTTTAATATAAATCAAAATTTGTACATAAAATCTGCTGGTCTGTTGTTACTTCTTTTCATTATCATTCGGTATCGTAACATAGTAAAACAAGAAATTTCATCTGAGGAACAAATGGATATATTTATGAGCACTAAAACACAGGGGCACAGGGAAAATCTTCTTGTCTAAAATAACCACGGAGACAAGTTTCTAATTGTGTTAAAAAGAGGTATATCATTTAGACCTTTATACCCCATCATAAATTGTTGTAATAAAGTAAACCTATGATATTTCATTCGGTTAACGACTGACAGGAGCTTGGCCTTAGTCAGTAGAATTTTCTGGAACACTTTGTATTGCATTGACAATGCTTATGCATCTTAAGCTATAGTAAGAATATCGTCAGACTATATATTATGGGGTCATGGGAAAAGACAGTGAAAATTCCCCCATCCCCCCCATACCCCTTTCCCAGAAAACCTAGGTAGAAGGCAGACAGGGGAGTTTAGCCCTGGCCAGTATGTCTTTCAAACTCTTGTTCTTTTTATAAGCAATGACTGGCCTTTGGGTCAGAGGTCGAGCAAGTTTACTTTGAAGTAGTTTGTATTCTTCTACTATAATCTTGGCCATAGCAATGCTAGCTTTGTTATACTGAAACACAAATGGTATTATAGTTTTTTCACGACATCTTCCGGGGTCCAAGTTCAAACCCAAAGGATAAATAGTTTGTAATGTTTGAATCCAAAAACTTTCCCTTTCCAAACGTTTGTGTTTGGTATCTGCAGCGGAAGTGAGAAAAGGGATTTTCTCAATAGGCATAATTTCAAAATGGTCCTTGACCGAATGACCTTGAGTATTGAAATGTTGTGCCACGGGTACATCATGTTTAAGTCTTATACTAGATAAATGGTTGGCTGCTCTTTGTCGTAGAGAATTCTGAGTTTCTCCGACGTACTGTTTGCGACATTTTTTGCACGAGATTACATACACGATATTAGAGGAGTCACAATTAAGATTCTCTGCCATTTGATATTTGTCGCGAGTTTGTTCTCCGAAAAAGGTACCGCGATCGGGTACGTATATATCGAGTTTGCATCGCGTCTTAAGGCATTTCATTGATGTAACTGAGAGAAATGTTGGACGGTAATGGTACACTCGTGAAGGGGAGGTAAGCGTATCGGGGGATGAAGGGGGGAACATGATTTGTCTTACTGTGTTAGATTTAATCCTTCGGAGTAATCTAATAGAATACTTCATAGGGAGGAGAGCTTTAAAAAGAACAGAACAAGCCTGGTTAAAAAAATCTAAAGAACTACAGTTTCTATAGAATCTAAATATCTGAGATTTAATGACTCCCTTGAAAGTGTGAGGAGGATGGTATGACCCAGCATGTAGCAGCTGATGCGTGTCAGTAGGTTTGAAGAATACTTTGTAATCTAGATACCCAGTAGTATGATATGTATGACCCTTGTAAATAGTTACATCCAAAAAATCCACAGAAGTGTGATCAATAGTAGGCTGTAATTTAATGCTTGAGTCGTGAGAATTAAGAGTATCAATGAAAATATGAAGGTCTTCCAACGTATGTTGCCAAATGATAAAAATGTCATCCAGATACCGAAGGTAAATAAAAGGTTGTTTGTGACATTTGTGAAGAATGTCACTCTCCCACTCAGCCATAAAAATAGAGGCAAAGTTAGGACTAAAACGTTTTCTCATAGCACACCCTTTAATTTGCTGGAGGATCTCCCCATTGAATTCAAAATCGTTTCCTTTTAAGCTGAGTTCCAGCAATTCTAAAATATCTTTATCCGGACGACGGTGGTCAGGATATCTTTGGAATGCTGATTTTATGGATTTAAGACCCAGATCTATGTCAATGTTTGTATACATAGACTCCACATCCAGAGTAACTAAAATCACATCTTGTGGGATGGATTTCTCAGATAATTTGGCCAATAAATCATCCGTATTTTTTATAAAGCTAGGATGCCGATTCGCTATTGGTTTTAGATAGTAATCAATTAGCTCTGATATTCTGTAACTTTCACTGCCACAATCTGAGATAATAGGACGCCCAGGGGGCATTGTAGGCTTCGGCCATTTTTCAATGGGTTTGTGAATTTTCGGAAGAATATAGAAGACCCTGTTTTTAGAGTTATGATCAGTTTCCAAATAGCGATACTGTTTTTCATTAAGTAAGCCTTTATCTTGAAGAGAAACAAGAATTTTATTAAACTTCCTAACATTTTCAGGCCAAATTTCCTTATCAAGTTTTTTGTAATGAAGAGGGTTATATGGTGGATAATAAAACCCTTGAAAAGTTTGTGATTACAACCTAATGTAGTCTGAATGCATGATCAATTTAATATGTCTTTTTTTGTCAAACAGTAATCTTCACGGGGACACCAGCTACATTCGTTGAGAATCTATTTTACTTGCAATGAGCGGGAAGAATCTGGATCAACAATAAGCACGCTGTGATTGTTCGTCTTTACTGCCCTTTTAAGTCAACTGAGCTAAAACGCTACCGTATATGCATATGAATCTAAAACTCGCACATCTCCAAAAGGATTGGATTTCTATATAGAGACAAGCGCCATTTGGAATTACTCAACATCCTCCCTGAATACTCAAAAAGTCCATGTTCATCTGGTTTGACCAAAAACTCTTGCGAATCATTGGATGTTATCTCAAAATAGGGAGATCGTGATAGTTTTTTGGGCCCCATTAGTCACCCCTACTAGATACATCTAGAATTATAAGCCAAGTTTGAATGTTGTACTGGGGCTATTTCTCAAAACATGTATTACCAACTGAAGGTCGTGGGTTTCCTCCGCACATAGAGCCCGGTTTCCTCCCACAAAACAGCTGTCAAAGTCGCCATATAAGTGAAATAATCTTGAGCGCGGCGTAAAACACCAAACAATCAATCAAAACATTTACGACCGACGTAAGTCCAATCCAAGGCCTAACTGTTATGAAAACATATACCTCAGGACTGCGTCACACTCTTGACCAACTATAATCCAATTGTTGTCCAATGGTAGATTTACCAGAAAATCTATACTGTTAACTCTGAGCATATTTCTAAGTGTTTTATTTTACTTTGATCATACAGATTCCTCAGGCTACAGTTGTACAGTTGACCAGTTATTTACAGCTGAACCCAATCCTCATCCAATCATATCTCCTAATTCATCCAAAAGGTCATTACCTACCAATGGTTAGACTAGACAGTTCCCCGAGGCGTTTATGACTTGGTACTCCCACCGGTTAAGTATAGATAAATCCGATCGTTATCTAGTTGTACCTTCCAATAAAGCGTTTAGGTCAATTCTGTGCAATTGTGAAAACCATACCCTTTCTGCAGGCGTTTCATAACACACTTCTCTAAGAAGTTAAAAACAGCTGATTCGAATTGCAATGTAGTGCCTCCCAATATATCCGCAATGTTCGAATAAACATTGCGACTTGTAAAAATGAGACCAAAGTTCTTGGAAAGATAAAATAGAAAACTATCGCTTGCCTTTGCTTTCACCAAGTTCGTAGTTATTATTCGATTAATTGACGGCACAGTTCAATTTGCTTTCACAAGATTCCTAATCTGTTCGAAATCTTAAACCTGAATACGACGGAAAGATATCAGAGAACAAGTGTTCAAGTGGCAAAGAAACTCAATACATATGCAGAGTTATGTCCACATGTTTATCTCCGGAATGATCAAATGGAGCCAAAACTCCCACCCAATATCTTAGAAATAATCAAATTAGAGGATAGTTCAAATAATCTCGAGCGCGGCGTAAAACGCCAAACAATCAACTTAGATAAAATAAACAGACATACTTTTCAAAACCCTCATTAGTCTGGCTTTAATTGGTCAATACCAAATGCACCGGACTACTATCGTGGGTTATAGAAACAAAATGGATGAAACAAAAAATCCGTGTTGAATAGACATTACCAGAAATGTTTAATCTTGTCAGCTTTATTTAGTATTTCATATCCACTTCCAGTAATTGAACAAACTTGAACTTGGGATGTTTCAAAAGTAACGAGAGATATCTTTAAATAGTATAGTCAGCCAGTTGATCCCCAAGGCCAGGATACTGGGAACAAGATAACCTTATCGGATTACAACTGTCAACAGATATCAGTCTCTGAGGACACACATGAATGTTTGATTATCTTTAGGGCGATAAAACCACAGTACAATCCCAACTGGGTTGGTTAATAACATTACGATTGAGATCCCTTTTTTCAATCAGCGGAAATTATTTTACAGGTATAACGTTATTTAATAAGCATCTTAACAATATCCATTATGTTCTTTTTCTATCGTCTTCGGGCCACTACGTTTTAGTATTCACTCGAGGCGGCTTTCTACACCATGTTAAATCAAGCCCAAATAGAAAGAGTTGCAAACCAAACATTGCTTATCTGACCCGTTATATGTCGGAGGTAGTCTGTTGGAATGTTAAGTTATTTGTGTTTGTGTGTAATTTAGGTTTTTGTCTGTTGGTGTAGTTTGAAGTCCGAATACTTCTAAAAATTTAAAAGAATAACTCCAAATGATGAGGCCTTTTAAGAATGTGTTATTCCCTGGTTAGTAAAATCTTCTATCTAATGACATGTTAAAACCACAAACATTAATAAAGTAGAAATTAAACAGTTATTTATTCAAAATTGTACATAATAATATTTATCTATAGTTCCAATCCAATCCAAATAAACAAATGTCAAAAACCTGAGATGACTTTTACTTGATCGCGATATGAAGTGCTTACCGTGTACCTACTGTTGCGGGTCTCCTCCCGTTTTTTCCCACACTAAGCCTGGCAACTCAGCCATATGAGAGGAATAATCTTGAGTAAGACTCAAAACAGAATTCTTATTGCCTGCCGTTTGTGCCAATTTAGATATCATATAGTTCTTTAATTGTCATTTCTTTAAAGTGGCATAAGCTGCCAAAACGTTGATATTTCGACGTAAAAACAGAATGTTGAAATTATTGACTATTTTTCTCAAGATGTATAATTCTGAAGCTATTTAGTGCTTCTAGTCTCGAGAATGCACAGTAAAGTATAGTTTCGAACTAACTTTGACTTAGAATGAATGAATGGTCGTCCCGGTTATTTAAATTTTGTTTACATTTCGAACACGTTTTACGGTTCGTATAGGCCACATACTGTATGGATTTTCCTCATTAAAACGCCAATCATTTAGTTTTTTGATGGACTTCAAAACCTCTTACTGTGGTGACGATCAGAAATTATGAAAAAAGTGTAAATTTTGGCAGCTCATGCCACTTTAATAAATCCGTTTTGAAATTTCGTATAGCAGTTGTTTTTAAATTTCAATCATCTTTTTTGGCGTACATCATTCATATGAATGGACTCGCCAATAAGCTAAAACATCCAACTGTTTTATTCTACTCGATAATAATTATATTTAGACAGGAAATGAAATTATAAACCGTTGTATTTCCTGTATTACTTACCGACAAGAAAAGTGTCAAGAAATCAATTTATCAAAAAGTCTGATATCTGTCAAACGTCATTGCTGTTGGCTTGTGCCTTAAACATTTAGCGATAGTATCGCCCTTCAGGCGTTTGTGGCGCACACTCTTGACCAACTATAATCCAATTGTGAGCCAATGGATGATTTACGAGTAAATCTGCACTGTTAACTCTGAGCATGTTTTAAGTGTTTCATTTTACTTTGATCATACAGATTCCTCAGGCTACAGTTGTACAGTTGGCCAGTTATTTACAGCTGAACCCAATCCTCATCCAATCATATCTAACGATTCATCCAAAAGGTCATTACCTACCAATGGTTAGACTAAACAGTTCCCCCAGGCGTTTATGACTTGGTTCTCCCACCGGTCAAGTATAGATAAATCCTATCGTTATCTAGTTGTACCTTCCAATTCAGCATTAAGGTCAATTCTGGGCAATTGTAAAAACCAGACTGTTTCTTCAGGCGTTTCATAACACACTTTTCTAAGAAGTTAAAAACAGATGAATCAAATTGCAATGTAGGGCCTACCATCTAGAATGCTCGACTAAAGGCGAATTTGTCTGACCAAATATGAAGCTGCGAATTGCAAAAATCAGACAACAATTCTCGGAAAGATAAAATAGGAACTCTCCGCTCGTGTTTGCTTTGACCAATTTTGTGGATTTTTTTCAATTGATTGACGACACGGTTCAATTTGGTTACACAAGATTCTTAATCTGAGTGAGCTTTTCAAACCTAAATACGACGGAAAGACATCAAGTACACTTGTATCTAATTGGCAAAGAAACTCAAAACAGTTTGTATATAGTTCATTTTCCGAGTTATGTCCACATGTATATTTCTGGAAGGATCGACTGGAGCCAGAATTCCCAGCCAATATCTTAGAAATATTCCAATTGTAGGATTGTTCAGGATCACAAATATTTACCTTAAACATGACGTGTCGTTAAAATGGTAATCAACAATTATTTAGTACAGCGTTGTGTACGACTTGTCTGATTGTACATGCCAATACATGTAACCCAGGCTACGTTTCTAAGAGTTGGGCTTTACTTCGATCCATCAGTTTCTCAAAGGATTCTGCAAGTAATACATGTAGAGCTGATAACACCAGACGTTTTTATCTCGGTGGTGTGGGTTCTTCACTTGACGTGATTGAACAGAACTTGACTTTAGGCTGTTTCAAAATAAGCACAAATATCATCTCAAGTCAAGTGAGTCAGTTAATGTCGAAGCAACTAAACCAGGAGGAGGACTAGTTTATTAGATTACAACTGTCAACCGGTATCAACCTCTTGTGAGACTGCCCATGTTTGAAAATCGCACTGCTGTGATAACAACAGGAGTGTAGTTGGTTCCTAACATTATGATTAAAACGGTTCTTTTCAATGGACAAAAACGTTCTAGAAACAAGACAGACGTGCGATCATCAACTTAAAACCAAACGTAATGGAATTTTTATATCATATTTACTCTACTATTTAAACTTTGCGAGCTGACTGAAAGCGACCTCAGTAGCAGATTGAGTATTAACCCACAGAAAGAACAAATAATATTTGCATATTTGTATTTGGTTTAATTTTCATAATTCCATCGAGTGCGTGTATGTGGAGAAAGTAATATTTGGCCCACACGGTTTACTAGACATAAAATTGTCCAAATACTTTAACCCAAACCATACACAAAGAAATCATTTATATCATCAGACCAGTAAACTTCTGCCTAAGGCCTCCCAACAATTTAAAGAAAATGAAGACAATTTCGGTGGAATGAAATTGTCCCTGAAGAACTATTATAATCGTGTAATCATCTGAAATATGTTCCAGTTCTGGAATAGGTTATATTACATTCAATTAATTCATATTGGTTTGTTCAGTCAGCCTAAGTTTCTTTTATTAAATATACGAAAATATAGGCATCCATTCTAGCAAAAGCTTTTTTGGAATCGTGTATTATTACAACTACAACAGTATTATCTGACAATAATTTAATGTCTTCAGATCCCTTTATAGAAGGCAACTTAAGACGCTAAGCGATACTAAATTTGTTTTTCTTGTGGATCATTTTTGATACAACTGATCTGGAAACCAAGGTCATTGAATGAAACCTTTTTACATAATGCGTAAGCCTCTTGTAGCTGTTGGAACGGAAATTATGTTCTCGTTCTCATAGCAGTTTCTGTGGGCGTTTTGAAGCATATCTCTGTAATCATTTATAGATAACTAAACCCAACCGGTATCTAATTGGAGACCCACTTTTCGATGCATCCGTAAAGGGCATATCCAAGCATTGACAAGACCAGACAAACCCTTGTGGCGGTTTACAACACTGCCTTCGGACCAGTGATCTAATCATAACTTATACATTATATTGAAAAGATCAAATCAAACTTTTCGTATGTTACAATATTATTTTGGATTATATCTCGGTAAACTTCGGCTGTTTGTGTGGAGTTTTTTAAGGTAAGCTATTTACACAACAAACGTTTTCTTGTGCATGATTCTCTACAATCGATTTTTCAGATTAACATTAAATGCACCTAATTTTAATTAAAATCTCCACCTGATTTCAATTTATATACATATATAGCATTTGAGTAATTTTTGTCATTTTTTCAAAAAGAAGACGCATTAATGAAGAACTATATTCACGACGTCAATTGGCTGACAATATCATGGTCAAGTATGGGAATAAATATATTATATGTTGGTAAAAAACAAACTTGGCTTTAAATATTAAATTGCTTCTGGGTCATTACAAGCTTAGTTTTTTAACTCGCTATGGGCACATCTAAATAACAAAAACAACAAATCTGCAATTTGGTATCGAATTACTTTATGTTTCTTCAAGTTATCGACAAGTCACGATTTCCGCTCGTTGCAAACATGAAATTATTAAAATCAAGTGATAGAATACTATTTAAAAATATTTAAAAGCGTTTGGTAAGCAGGTAAATATTGTTTTTAAAATAGACTTCAATGTATTTAAGCTTAGGTGAGTAATTAAGCCAGAGAAGGTGTTCCTTTAACGTAAGCCTGGTTATTGGACAACGTTGTTAAATCACTTATTGTGGAATTGGGAACCCGTTGCTGCTTAATCAACAATTCGTTCAACCCCCAACGTCGATGCAACGGCTCCTGATGTTCGAGATTAACATTGTCAAAATACCTGTATATGGTCGGCTCTTACCTCCGGCCAAAACATCACGTATGTTCCTTCCTGATTAAACTTGATAGCACTGCCATATAAGAAAAATAACATCAATCTTTTTTATTCCAATCACAGCTGTTGAAATATGAGAAGATTCGTTGACATGTCATCTATGATGATCGACAAACAACTCTTCGTTTGGAATTTGTTCATGCACTGATAACAATGTTTTTTTTTTCAGAAAACACAAATCCGCACAACTGTGAACCGTAATGTTGTATTAAACTTCTCAAAGAAGATTATTGCAGTCAGACTTGCATTTAGCCATTCATATGTTTGTATTTATGTAAATCTCGAAATAAGCTTAACCATTTCCAGGAAAATATCGTTATTTGTGTATATTCCTAGAACTAGTCAAGTCTTTGTTCCTTACGAAATTTTAATGACATTTTCTACGCCTCGTGTACGATTCTAAACTGTATCAGAAACCAATTACTATCTGATTTACGTTCTGAAAGGAGATTCCTTTGAAGGCGTTTTCTCAATTATTCTGTTTACTTTTTTCCAAATGAAAGGCCTTGATAAAAAAATCAGTTTTCAGCTTATTAAATAGCGAAAAGGCATAATCTTTGACGTATTAAAATGACTTCTCCTCAAAGGGTTGTTTTTAGACCGAGATTGGTCCCAAGACAATCGAAGAGAAACCACTACCATATTTGGCGCTGATTAATTGTAAATGTGTGCTAACAGCTTTTTAAGCAGACACTAAACCAGTTCCAAGATTTGGGGTAGGAAGGGGGTTGGTATAAATTTTCTTTTTTATGTTTGATTTTCGCTTCGAAATAAACCCCAAAGTTATATGTTCAGTTTACATACATAGTCATACTATGCCTGGAAATAACTGACCTCTGTACTTCGGAAATCACAACCATTATTAAGTATTCGATACATCTGCTAGGCCAATTAAGGGGACAGGGGTGGTGGTATTTCGGTTGCGTCAGGGCAATGTTGAGTTATTGTTGAGTAATCATTTTACAAAAAGACTGTTTTGTTTGATTGGTTAGATTCGGCGTTTCATATAAAATGTACGTCCATTTTCTTTTCTGGTAAACAAGAAATTCCACCTAAGGTACAAATAGATATATGGTGGATAATAAAATCCTTGAATAGTTTGTGGTACAAACTACTGTAGTCTGAATGCATGATTAATTCAATACGACTGCTTTTTTGTAAAACAGTCATCTTTATGGAGACACCAGCTACATTCGTTGAGAATCTCTTTTATTGCAATGAGCGGGAAGTATCTGGATCAGCAATAAGCACGCTGTGACTGTTTGTCTTTACTGCCCTTATAAGTCAACTAAGCTAAAACGCTATCGTATATGCATCTAATCTCGCACATCTCCAAAAGGATTGGAGTTCTATATAGAGACAAGCGCCATTTTGAATTAATCAACATCCTCCCTGAATACACAAAAAATTCCACGTTCATCCGGTTCGACCAAAAACTTTTGAGAAACATTGGATGTTGTCTCAAAATAGGTTGATCGTGATAGTCATTTGGGCCCCATTAGTCAACCCTACTAGATACATTTAGAATTATAAGCCAAGTTTAAATGTTGCACTGGGGCTATTTCTCAAAACAGTTATTACCAACTGAAGGTCGTGCGTTTCCTCCGGGAATAGAGCCCGGTTTCCTCCCACAAAATATCTGTCAAAGCCGCCATATAAGTGAAATAATCTTAAGCGCGGTGTAAAACACCAAACAATCAATCAATCAAAACATTTACGACCGACGGAAGTCCAATCCAAAGCCTAACTGTCATGAAAACATTTACCTCAGGACTACGTTACGGGCAGGCTCAAAGATACGTCGGGCGTTTATGTGTTGAGAAACAGCCGCCAGCTCGCTGTGTTGCTTAACCCTTAAAGCGTAATATTTAATCAAGCTATTCCATATATTCTTTCTTTTCCTTATTTTGACAATGTATTGCTTGCATACGTAATTTACGGTTTGCAGATAATATTTTACTTTACTTTAAGGTTTGAGGTTTGACTGTCTGAAAACATCTTCTGTTATATTTTATTAATTCTATTTACACTATCCTAATTCCATGTCTGACCTTTTAATCCTAAATGTTTTCTCGGGTTCTAGATTTCCCCACCTGTGTAATATCCAACAAGGTCTGGTAAATGATAAGCTGTCAATCATCCGAGGACAAGACTAGATATGGCACAATCATGTTTTGTTGTGAACGTCAAAAATAGAAGAGAAATCGGAAATCTAAATTATTAGAGAATATTCCATGGCAGCTTACAAAGAAACGCTATAACATAGGATGCATTTAATTCGGAAATTACTGATTTAGTTTCGAACACAATGCCTTAGCAAGAAGTAATAATTGGAGGCAGACGACATTTAGAAACGGTTCCGAAGCTAGTCTCCTATTAATTTGGGGATTCACTATGACACAAAGAAAGCTATGCATACAAGAACCAGGGAATATCATTTCGGTATATTGAGTTTTTCTTTGAAAAACGTGGTATGATATGGAATTGATATAGACAGCAACGTTTTTCTTATTATCACGAATTGGCTATTGGTAATAACACGACTTGTCATTGGCTGACACAACAAACGGCTTCTGCTTTCTCGTGATCCCCATTGTGAAAATGCTATACTTTAGAGTGAGTGTCTTTGACCCATTAACAGTGCTCGGTGAATAGTATTCATTCCAACTTAAATATGTCGTCAACGATTTGCAGCCAGATTACCTCGCCGAACTTAGGCGAGTACCTGGCAACTCACAGACATAGGGCGATCGAGTGTTAAACATAACTGGGAATATGAATGAGGTACAGAAACGTGTTGTTTTGTTTGTTTGTTTGTTTTTTTTTTGTTTTTTTGTTTTTTTTTGTTTGGGGGGGGGGGGGGGGGGGGCTCAAAGGGCGTTGACTTTTTATTTGTTCACAATCGCTCAAAAACTATGACTATTAAGACGTTAAAACAGAATGTTGAAATTACTGACGTATAATTCAGAAGCTTTTTAGTGCTTCTAGTCTCTAAAATGTATGATAAAGTATTGTTTTGAACTAACTTTAACTTAAAATGAATGAATGGTCGTCCCGGTTATTTAATTTTCTGTTTACTTTTCGAACACGTTTTCGGTTCTTACAGCCTACAAACTATATAGGTTTTCCTAATTCCAACGCCAATCATTTAGTTTATCGATGGCCTTCAAAGCCTCTTACTGACGTGACGATTAGAAATTATGAAAAAAGTGTGAATTTTGGCAGCTCATGCCACTTTAAGCTAAAAGCATAAAAAGAAGAGATTTGTGTTGATATTTATCTTGCTGGTGTACGTTTAGGTAGTTTTATAAGCAACAAGAAACCCGATAATATAGCCCCTTGAATTTGTTGCGCCATTTGCACACATCTTCGGTTCCTACCGGTTACTGGGTTTAGTAATGTTTAATGCACTTCTCATAACCTTCTCATAACCATCGGAATTTTTGAAAAACAATTTGAATTCTAGCTATTCATACCACTTTAACGTTTTAATAGTCACTGTAGAAAATAGTTCCCTCCGTTCGGTAAGTTATCTATTCTTAGATAAAATGTGGACCTATTTGGCTTAGTAGATAGTGCATTGGACGCTCAATCCGAAAGCCTTCCACCAATGGGTCGCGGGTTCGAATCCCACTCAGTCCAAACAAAATTGAAAAAATTGTCTGACTGGGTTTTCACTTGAAGAACCTATATGTCGGATGGTTGCCAGTAACCACCGGAAGTCGTGGGTTTTCTCCGGGCATACATCCCGCTTTCCTCCCACAATAAAACTGACAACGCCGTCATATAAGTGAAATAATCTTAAGCACGGCGTAAAACACCAAACAATCAACTTAGATAAAATAAAAAGACGCTTTTCAAAACCCTCATTAGTCTGGCTTTAATTGGCCAATACCAAATGCACCGGACTACGATCGTGGGTTATAGAAACAAAATGGATGAAACAAAAAATACGTGTTGAATAGAAATTACCAAAAATGTTTTATCTCGTCAGCATTATTTAGTATTTCATATCCACTTCTAGTAATTGAACAAATTTGAACTTGGGATGTTTCAAAAGTAACGAGAGATATCTGTAAATAGTATAGTCAGCCAGTTGATCCCCAAGGCCAGGATACTGGGAACAAGATAACCTTATCGGATTACAACTGTCAACAGATATCAGTCTCTGAGGACACACATGAATGTTTGATTATCTTTAGGGCGATAAAACCACAGTACAATCCCAACTGGGTTGGTTAATAACATTACTATTGAGATCCCTCTTTTCAATCAGCGGAATTTATATTACGAATATAACGTTATTTAATTAGCATTTTCACAATATCCATAATGTTCTTTTTATATCGTCTTTGATCCAATACGTTTTGGTATTTGCTTGAGGCTGCTTTCAACACTATGTTAGCAAAAATGATGCCCAAATAGAAAGAGTTGCAAGCCAGACATTGGTCATCTGGTCCGTTATAATTAGAAAGTAGTTTTGGGTATTTGCCTGTTGGCGTGAATTTGGGTATTTGTCTGTTGGCGTGATTGAGGGTATTTGTCTGTTGGTGTGATTTGTGTATTTGTCTGTTGGTGTGATTTTGATAATTTGTTTGTTGGTGTATTTTGGGTTTTTGTCTGTTGGTGTAATTTGAAATCCGAACACTTAAAAAATTCAAAAGAATAACTCCAAACGATGAAGCCTTTTAAGAATTGTTATTCCCTGATTAGTAAACTCTTCTATTTAATGACATGTTAAAACCACAAACATAAAAAAAGCCGAAATTAAACATTTATTTATTCAAAATTGTACACAATAATATTTATATATTTAAAATAATTCCGAAACAAATGTGAAAAATCTGAGATGAATTTTACTTGATCGTCCTAGGCAATGATTATTGTGTATCTACTGTGGGGGCCTCCTTCCGTTTTCTCCCACTCTGCACTGTTAACCCTGAGCAATGTTTCTAAGTGTTTCCTTTTACTTTGATTATATAGATTCCTCAGGCCACAGTTCTACAGTTCCTTGACCAGTTATTAACAGCTGAACCCAATCCTCATCCAATCATATCTACCGATTCACCCAAAAGGTCATTACCTACCAATGGTTAGACTAGACAGTTCCCCGAGGCGTTTATGCTTTGGTACTCACACCGGCTAAGTATAGATAAATCCTATCGTTATCTAGTTGTACCTTTCAATAAAGCATTAAGGTCAATTCTGGGCAATTGTAAAAACCAGACCATTTCTTCGGGCGTTTAATAACACACTTCTCTAAGAAGTTAAAAACAGATGAATCAAATTGCAACGTAGGGCCTACCATCTAGAATGCTCAACTAAAGGCGAAATTGTGTTGGCAAATATGAAGCTGCCAATTGCAAAACTCAGACAACAATTCTCGGAAAGATAAAATAGGAACTTACCGCTCGTGTTTGCTTTGACCAATTTTGCGGTTTTTATTCAATTGATTGACGACACGGTTCAATTTGGTTTCACAAGATTGTTAATCTGAGTGTGCTTTTCAAACCTAAATACGACAAAATTATATCAAGTGCACTTGTGTCTAATTGGCAAAGAAACTCAAAACAGTTTGTATGTAGTACATTTTCCGAGTGATGTTCACATGTATATTTCCGGAAGGATCAAATGAAGCCAAAAGTTCCACCCAATATCTTAGAAATAATTAAATTTTAGGATAGTTCAGGATCACAAATATTTACCTTAAACATGACGTGTCGTTAAAATGGTAATCTACAATTATTTAGTACAGCGTTGTGTACGACTTGTCTGATTGTACATGCACATAGATGTTACCCAGGCTACGTTTTTAAGAGTTGGATTTTACTTTGACCCATCAGTTTCTCAAAGGATTCTGCAAGTAATACATGTTAAGCTGACAAAGCCAGCCGTTTTTTATCTCGGGGGTTGGGGTTTTCCACTTGACGTGATTGAACAGGACTTGACTTTAGGCTGTTTCAAAATAAGCACAAATATCATCTCACGTCAAGTGAGTCAGTTAATGTCGAAGCCACTAAACCAGGAAGAAAACTAGTTTATTAGATTACAACTGTCAACAGGTATCAACCTCTTGTGAGACTGACCATGTTTGAAAATCTCACTATTGTGATAACAACAGGAGTACAGCCTCGAGTATGTTGGTTCCTAACATCATGATTGAAATGGTTCTTTTCAATCGACAAAAACGGTCCAGAAACAAGACAGACGTGCGATCCTCGACTTAAACCCAAACGTAATGAAATTTGTATATCATATTTACTCTACTATTTTCAAACTTTGCGAGCTGACTGAAGGCGACTTCAGTAGCAGATTGATCTTTAAACCAAAGAAGGAACAATTAACCTTTGAATATTTGTATTCGGTTTAATTTCCAAATTTCATCCATTGCATGTGTATGGAGAAAGTAATATTTGGCCCACACGGTTTACTAGACATAAATTGGTCCGAATTGTTTAACCCAAACAATACACAAAGAAATCACTTATATCTTCAGACCAGTAAACTTCTGTCTAAGGCCTTCCACAAAGAAAATGAAGACAATTTCGGTGGAATGAAATTGTCCCTAGAGAACTATTATAATCGTGTAATCATCTGAAGTATGTTCGAGTTCTGGAATAGGTTATATTACATTAAATTCATTCATATTGGTTTGTTTAGTCAGCCTAAGTTTCTTTTATTAAATATACGAAAATATAGGGATCCATTCTAGCAAAAGCTTTTTTGGAATCGTGTATTCTTACAACTACAACAGTATTATCTGACAATAATTTAATCTCTTCAGATTCCTTTATCGAAGGTAACTTAAGACGCTGAGCGATACTAAATTTGTTTTTCTTGTGGAGAATTTTTATATGCAACTGATGTGGAAACCAAGGTCATTGGCCGAATGAAACCTTTTTTACAAAATACGTAAGCCTCTTGTAGCTGTTGGAACGGAAATTATGTTCTCCTTCTCATAGCGGTATTCAAGTCTTTGATACAGTTTCTGTGGGCGTTTTGAAGCATATATCTGTAATCATTTATAGATAACTAAACTCAACCGGTATCTAATTGGAGACCCAGCTTTTGATGCATCCGTAAAGGTCATATTCACGCATTGACAAGACCAGACAAACCCTTGTGGCGGTTTACAACACTGCCTTCGGACCAGTGATCTAATCATAACTTAAAATATATTGAAAAGATCAAATCAAACTTTTCGTATGTTACAATATTATTTTGGATTATATCTCTGTAAACTTCTGCTGTTTGTGTGGAGGTGTTTTACACAACAAACGTTTTCTTGTGCATGATACTCTACGATCGATTTTCCAGAATACCATTAAATGCACCATATTTTAATTAAAATCTCCTCCTGATTTCAATTTATGTATATATATAGCATTTGATTAATTTTTGTCATTTTTTTCAAAAAGAAGACGCATTAATGAAGAACTATATTCATGACGTCAATTGGTTGACAATGGGAATAAATATATTATATGTTGGTAAAAAAACGAACTTGACTTTAAATATTAAACTGCTTCTGGATCATTACAAGCTTAGTTTTTTAACTCGCTATGGGCACATCTTAATAACCAAAACGACAAATCTGCAATTTGGTATCGAATTACTTTATGTTTCTTCAAGTTATCGACAAGTCACGATTTCCGCTCGTTTCAAACATGAAATTATTAAAATCAAGTGACAAAATACTATTTAAAAATATTTAAAAGCGTTTGGTAGGCAGGTAAATATTGTTTTTGAAATAGACTTAGGTGAGTCATTAAGCCAGAGAGGGTGTTCCTTTTACGTAAGCCTGGTTATAGGGCAACGTTGTTAAATCACTTATTGTGGAATTGGGAACCCGTTGCTGCTTAAACAGCAATTTGTTCAACCCTAACGTTGATGCAACGGCTCCTGATGTTCGAGATTAATATTGTCAAAGTACCTGTGTATGGTCGGCGGTTTCCTCCTGTCAAAGAACACGTATGTTCTTTCCTGATTAAACTTGATAGCACTGCCATAGAAGAGAAATAACATCAATCTTTATTCCAATCACAGCTGTTGAAATATGAGAATATTCGTTAACATGTCATATATGATGATCGCCAAACGTTTGGAATTTGTCCATGCACTGATAACAATGTTGTTACGTGTTTTTATTCCTCAGAAAACACAAATCCGCACAACTGTGAACCGCAATGTTGTATTAAAATTCTCAAAGAAGATTATTGCAATCAGACTTGCATTTAGCCATTCATATGTTTGTATTTATGTAAATCTTGAAATAAGCTTAACCATTTCCAGGAAAATATCGTTATTTGTGTATATTCAATCCTAGAACTAGTCAAGTCTTTGTTCCTATCGACATTTTAATGACATTTTCTACGCCTCGTGTACGATTCTAAACCGTATCAGAAACCAATTACTATCTGATTTACGTTCTGAAAGGAGATTCCTTTGAACACGATTTCTCAATTATTCTGTTTACTTTTTTCCCAAATGAAAGGCCTTGATAAAAAAATCAGTCTACAGCTTATTAAATACCGAAAAGGCGTAATCTTTGACGTATTAAAACGACTTCTACTCAAAGGGTTGTTTTAGACCGAGATTGGTCCCTAGACAATTGAAGAGAAACCACTACCCTATTTGGCGCTGATTAATTGTAAATGTGTGCTAACAGCTTTTTAACAGACACTTAACCAGTTCCAAGATTTGGGGTAGGAAGGGGGTTGGTATAAATGTCCCAATTGAGAAAAGTTTGTTTTTCATTTCTAAATAAACCCCAAAATTATATGTTTAGTTTACATACATAGTCGTACTATGCCTGAAAGAATTGATTTCTGTACTTCTGAAATCACAAACATTATTAAGTATTCGATACATCTGCTAGGCCAATTTAGAGGACGGGGTGGTCGTATTTCGATTGCATCAGGGCAATAGAGTTATTGTTGAGTAATCATTTTACAAAAAGACTGTTTTGTCCGATTGGTTAGAATTCTGCGTTTCATATAAAAATCAGGAACGCTACTTATTGTTTTTGCTTGAGCTATATAGTGATCATGAGTATTGAATGTACGTCCATTTTCTTTTTCTGGTAAAACAAGAAATATTCTCCGAGAAACAAATCAATATTTGGTGGACATAAAACCCTGGAATAGTTTGGGATAAAACCCAACCGTAAAATTGATAGACATGCTCAATTGAATATGACGTCTTTTGTAAAACGATAATCTTCATGGAGACACCAGACACATTCGTTAAGAATCTGTTTTACTTACATTATGCACGGGGAACAATCTGGACCAATAATAAAGACGCTGTGATTGTTTGTCTTTACTGCCCTTATAAGTCCACTGAGCTTAAAACGCTACCACATATGCGTCTCATCCCGCACACCGCCAACGGATTGGAGTTCTATATAGAGACAAGCGCCATTTTGAATTATTCCACATCCTACCTGGATATTCAAACAATTTCACGTTCATTCGCACAATTTTTTTTCGAAAATATTGTCAGTAGACAAATCACGCGAAAAAGTGGAAAACTGTTGGGCATCATTGGATGATGTATCAAATAGGTAGATACATTCAATATTATAAGCCAAGTTTAAATGTTGTTCTGGGGCTATTTCTCAAAACATTTACGACCGACGTTAAAGTCCAATCCAAGGCCCAACTGTCATGGAAACGTATACCTCAACACTACATTACGGCCAGGCTGAAAGATATGTTGGACGTTAATGTGTTGAGAAACAGCCCCCAGCTCTCTGTGTTGCTTAACCGTTGAAGTGTAATATTTGATGAATTCATTCCATGTATTCTTACTTTTCCTTATTTTGACAATTTATGTCTTGCATACGCATTGTAAGACTTTGCCGTAGATTTTACAGCAAAACACTGTAAATGTTACTGTCGCTTACAGTAAAACTAGAACTACGGTATTCGCCTGTAACACTTGTGACCCTACGAGCCTATATTTGTGTACCCAAGTACTGACAAGTACTAGACTCGTGTGTATTGTCCAGCCATCCATCGCTGGGTGTAAGTGGCCGTCCGATTTTGAATAAAATACTGAGCAGCAAAACGAAGAAGTAATAAGTATATTCTACTCCAGTTTTTATTTTTCAATTAAGTTGGTCCTAAGAAAGAAATCAAGATGTGAAAATTACAAATAGTCCCTACGTCATTCTCGTCACATTCAACATGGCGGCGCCCACATTTGACATGAAAACAAACGACCGTGAACGTCAAAACAGGTTTAGTACAGTTCACATGGAGCGGCTGTTGTTTTGCGTGATAAGTCGATTGGAATACTGTTTAAAACATTTGTTGGACAAGATGTTATTTCAGTCCTTTCCATATTGGCCTTGAAATGGCTTGCTTTCTCGGCAGTTCAGACTGGTTGGCACCGTGCAATGCGTATCGTAACTTCGTAAGGCGGTATTCACTAATAATACAGCAGTTAAGTTAGCCTTGAATCACCATGAGACATGACCAAGTAAACTGCAATGTATTTATAGGTCCATAAATATTTATAGGTCAGTCTAAGCGACAATCACTTTCTTCTTGGCCACATACATTTACACTCATTGTCTACAGTCGAGTGTCTAAATTACAACCTGCTAATTCTGTTGCCAGCACTCAACACACAGACTGAAGAAGTAGTAGGCCTAACAGGGAATACGGTATTTTGTATTTAAAAATAATTTGAGCAAATTATCTCCATTTTAATTTAGCGATTTACATTTATTTCTTTATGGTCAGTACGCTTATGCCAAACTCTTGAATTCCATAACTCAATTGACTCTTAATGAGATATACAATTATTTAAATGTAAATAAATATATTGTTACACACTCTATTGACATTTCTGTAGATTTATTTATTTATTTATTAATAAATTGTCGTGTAAATAGTTATTTCTAAACTTAAATGATTAACATTTTTAACAAGTTTGAACAAGAAAAAATAACAATACTGTTGTTAAAAATATTTAAAAAATGACGTTTATGTGTTGTACTGCGATAAGAGATATTATATATTGATATCTTTTCATGCTATCTATATTTTTCTGTATGCATTGCCTGTGGTAAATTCTGTACAGTTCACATGTGTTTTTCAAAGATTTAGAATTTCATAAGCATTTTTACAATCATTTTACAAAATCAATTTTGCATGACAATTTTATTTTTTTAATATGACTTCTTATCTATCTCATTAATTCTTTGTTATAACCCTCGACCCTCATGAAAAGAGGCTTAATTGCATATTGTGACCATCGAGTTAAAATAAAGACAATTATTATAAATTTATTATTAAAGTTCGATTATAAATGGATGACAGAGATTTAATATTACTTTTGTTAATCAGTAATAACATTAAAAATAAAAGTGGCCTGAGATGCCAAAATTTTGATATTTGTTTGTTCTTGAAACAAAGCCGTCATTTTGCGTTTTGTGTGCGTCGTTTTGCGCCATGCGGCGTCAATTTGCGCCGTGTGTGTGTGTCGATTTGTCTTTAAACGGGGATTCCCCGCGTAAAACCCAGGCAGGCAGGTCTTATTGTACCACCGCTATGAAATGGGGATTACTCATAAAGTCAGGAGAACAGTTTCGGTCGTCGCTCTAGGACAGTTAGTAATGATGATGAGACTTGATATGCAATCGTTTTCTATTATTAAATCTATAAACGTATACTCTACATGTGTAAATAGATAGATTGTTTAGAAATAAAGCTATGATATATTATGCATCAGTGAGCGACCACCTATTTACACTAACAAAATACAAAGAATGATATCACAGTAACTGTAACCAGCCTGCCTATCGTTCTGTTTGCCTGGCACCCCGACAAGTCTGGCCGCTTTTTTATTTACGTTCCACTCACATAAAACAGATAACTGGTAAAGAAATATGTCTCTAATTATTTTTCATGGGCATATCTTGTCATAGGTATAGTCAAGAGTTAAGGGCTAAAGAATGGTCATAAGTTCTATGTGTTAGGAAAGGCGTATAAACATATGTCGACAGCGGGTGACATGTTTCGTCAAAGCTATTTATAGAATGGGGTTTTCCGCAGAATTCGCCCGACTACCACTAGACGCCCGGTGGGCGTTAAGCGGCCGCCGGGCATTAGCTGTCTTGACCTTGAAATTTAAAACTTCAACCTAGATATTGACCTCGACCCCTCCGGGCGTCTTTGGCCCGAAATTTGAATATGATGTAACTATTACATTATGACGCTTCCTCGTATGACGTCATAGGTGTTGCAGAACCGGCCTTTTGCATTCTACTAATGCTTTTAGTTGCAGAAATCTGGTTTACAGTATGACTTGTAGTGGTTCATGATAGGGACCTAATACGTTAGGGTTAGTTTTTTTATGGGAAACATTTATGCACTGTCATGTTTTTTCTCTGTGTGAACTTAAGATTTGTTTACAGTTATTGCCCTTGATTGTCGATATCTTATCCTGAGAATTTCTCAGTAATGGTTTCTGACTAATACTTAAGAGATAGATTTGTGATATAACACATTTGTGCAGTTTTTAGGAGTTATAGCCCTTGTTTTTGGAAATCTTATCTGTACCATTTTTTTTTTGTAAATTACATTTGGTTGCTTTTCCATTAAGACAAATAAAAGCTTTACCTAATGTTATCTGTTTTCTATATGTCCCATTTAATATTGCCTTTTATGTGAACGACCTTTGCTCAAACCCAGTAAGATTGTTTTGGGTTTTTTTTTATAAACATTTAACTATATTCATTTTGCTACCTGAAAAAGGATATGCCTCAGCTATCTCTTAGTATGTGTTTACAGTTTTTAAATTGGTGATAAATGTATTTACCTTTCTTTGATTGATGTTAGCTAAGCTTCAGTATTATGTTTGTTGTAACGTTCAATGTTTCTTTCTTTCAGGCTTATATCACTTATTATGTTAATGTACATGTATATTTTTTATGAAATTTGTTTATCTTTGAAATGCAATACATTATGGGTACCTCTTGAGAAATGAATTTAGTGTTATTACTTCAAGCCAAGTTAGTATCTGAATGCTAATCCAGCTAACCATGTGCCTCGTCATTTATGCAGGCACATGTATACAGCTATTTCACTTTCATGACTAATTTCACTGTTAGGTATATTTTACCCAGGTCCTATTTGTGGTGGGGGTACAATGGTGTATTGTCACTTTTAAACTGGACTTCTGGTATCCTGTATTCTGTAGACAATTAGTTCCAGTTCAAACTCCGGCAGTTTACAGTTATTTGAAAAGTCAGACTGGAGAAACAGTTTTATTCCAACATGCAGTTTTGCAAGCCTCATACTGTTAGCCGGCATCTGTAATAATGCGGAATGGAGATCATATTGAGTCTGACTGAGTATATGGTGACCATAGAAATAATATGTGTGCATGGGCACCCACAAATTTTAATGTGAAATTGTGTTGAATATACATATTATGGTCAGTGTAAACTAAAATACAGTCACTGTATGGTCCGCCACCGTACATAGAAACATGGTTACCGTATAATTTTACAGTGGAATTATGTTAATTATACGTTACCGTAATAGGAAATACGATCACTGTATAATTTTACGGTGAAATTATGTTAAATATACGGTTACCACAAACAAAAATACGGTCACCGCAAAATTTTACGGTGGAATAATGTTAATTATACGGTTACCGTAAACAGAAATACGGTCACCGAATAATTTTACGGTTAAATAATGTTAATTACACGGTTACCGGAAGCAGAAATACGGTCACCGTATCATTTTACGGTATCGGTTGGCATCCCCAGCTGCCAGTCTTTTAACGTAAAATTTACGGTGAAAGGTTTGCAGTGCGTAAATTATGGTTTGCCTATAATATGTTACTTTACATAAGGTTTGACTATCTGGAAAACATCTTCTGGCATATTTTATCAACTATATCCCAATACCATGTCTGACCTTTTAATCCTAAACGTTTTCTGGGTTCATATATTTTCCGCCTGGGTAATCTACCTCAAATGATAAGCTGTCAATCATTCGAGGATCAGACTAGATATGGCACAATCGTGTTTTGTTGTGAACGTCAAAAATAGAAGAGAAATCATAAATCTAAATTAAAGCTGCTAAAGCAGCTGTTTCCGGGGTCCAAGCGGAAGTCGTTTAGTTGTTTTTTTACATCTGCAGACAATGACGGTCATATAAGTAAAGATTTAGTTTAATCCGATTTGTACTTTTTGAGATAATACCTGTAAAAGAAACATTAGCGAATAACAATAAGCACGGGAGTTAACTCTCAAGTTTCAAGTAGATATGTCTAAGCATTACAAAGTTAGAGACATTTATACGTTTTATGACTTTATGTTAATTTTGGCCGTTGGCGAGCTCCCTAGATATTGGCTGGGGTATTAGATTACAGTGGACAGTGGTGTGATACATGGAGATAAGTGTTAAGCCCATCCCCAGTCACTATATCTATCTGACCTGCACTACATAGCCTGTCCAGTTTGTCTTGACCGGCCATAAATCTTGCAGCAGTATTCTTATACAAAGCCTGACTGAAAAACTAATAGCCTAATAAAACATAACATTGGTCAAGTAATATGTTTTATTTATTATGTATTCGAACAAGTCAAGCAATTTAGAATATTGTGATATATTTTGCATTTTTGTAAGTACATTAGAAGTAAAAATGCATATAAATAAGCTAAAAGCCTAATTAACGAACTAATGAAGTTTAAAGTGGCATGAGGTGCCAAAATGTTGATACTTTGACGTTAAAACAGAATGTTGAAATTATTGGCTATATTTCTCAAGACGCATAATTCAGAAGCTTTTTAGTGCTACTAGTCTCGAAAATGTACGATAAAGTATAGTTTTGAACTAACTTTGGCTTAGAATGAATGAATGGTCGTCCCGGTAATATAAATTTTGTTTACTTTTCGAACACGTTTTCGGTTCGTATAGGCCACAATCTGTATGGATTTTCCTCATTCCAACGCCAATCATTTAGTTTGTTGATAGCCTTCAAAGCCTCTTACTGTTGTGACGATCAGAAATTATGAACAAGAGTTTTAGTAAACTCAACATACGCCCGCCGTGGCAAGGTCAAATCGCTATGATTAACAACTTTACATTTAATATAACATTTGTTTTAATTTCATCAATTCGAATATTTTGTTGACATTAGAAGTTTTTCTTTTCTGAATTTGATGAAGCTGCAACTAAATACCAATACGTTATAGTACACATATATTATCTGTTCAGGTAATTTCAATCAAATTTTAATTGCAAAAACTGAAATATTGTGGCTGTTTTGACATTGCTGTTATGTTCCATAATTGGGAAGGAGCAATCAATACAATAGCTTATAATTATTGAATTTTAACAGTTTTGACTGGGACACTGCTCTATTGGACTTGGCTGTAATAGTTTTATTACAAAGCAAACAATCTTCAGGCTGACCACTGATATGATGGTGTGTAAATATACAAACCTAGTGTGCCCACTTCAGTTGTCCCCTTATCTCTATTTAAACAGCCACTCTGATAAATACCAGATGGGTAATAAAGTGGGAAAATGGTCTTTTTATGTTATTATAGTGCACAATAAACTATCCAAGAAAACAGTCTCAGAATGTATAAATTAATTGGCTTCCAGTACTACTCTGGACCAAGTGTACTCAAAAAAGCATTTATATGTATTAATATATATATATATTAAACATCAGGTACACATTTCTGATAAAAAAAACTCTTGAAAACAGACAAAAAATATGTGTACCCAAATCAAATTTGGTATGAAACACATCATCTACCTATAAGGTATATATATATACTATAAAAGAATTGGAGAGATTATATCAAAACGAAAGATGTTCTGGAGCCGAAAGGGAATATTACATAATCCAATAGGGCTGCCATATTATGCACCGGATGAAGTCAGAAATGGTACACGACACACTGTCTGCCCATAAGGTATAAACTCTGAAAGAATTGTCAAGATCGGATCAAAACTCTTCAAGTTATGGAGTGGAAGGGAACGAAGGTTAAGACTAAGACAGAATATTACATAATCCAATGTAGAAGTCATAATATGCAATCGACAATGTCCTAAATGGTGCATGATAAACCTTCTACCCCTAAACTATATGTTGTAAAAAAAATTGTAAAGATCGGATCAAAACTCTTCAAGTTATGGAGCGGAAGGGAACGAAGATATTGACGAAGACAGATTATTACATAATCCAATGTAGAAGTCATATTATGCAATCGACAATGTCTTAAATGGTTCATGACAAACCTTCTACCCCTAAACTATATGTTGTAAAAAAAATTGTAAAGATCGGATCAAAACTCTTCAAATTATGGAGCGGAAGGGAACGAAGATATGGACTAAGACAGAATACTACATAATCCAATGTAGAAGCCACATTGTGCAATTGACGATGTCATAATTGGTTCATGACACACCTTCTACCGACAAGGTATATGTCGTGAAAAAATTGTAAAGATTAGATCAAAACTCTTCAAGTTATGGAGCAGAAGGGAATCCGGGACGGACGGACGGCGCTGGTGATACCATACTTTTTTTTAAGTCGGGCGTATAAAAATGAGTGAATTAATTGTGGCAGCCCATGCCACTTTGAAATAATTGCACGCGTTCTTTTAATAAGGCACTAATTATATATCAAGTTTTAAGTAGATTTGTATAAGCATTACAGAGTAACAGACATTTATATGTTTTATGACTTTATGTTAATTTTGACGTATGGTGAGCTGTCTGATAGTATGACACACTGTAATGACTACAAACTACTTAGCGTTGAAATCAAGATAAAATAAAAAATATGTTACTCCAAAATCAATATCCACCCCCAGGGTAGACAAAATCATTAAACAGTTCCTAGACAATAAATTTTGAGACAACCCATTTCGTAAACCATTCGGAACTGAAAAACAACAATCTTCATCAGAACACTCTTTCTTGGACCAGCCTCAATAAAATTATCTAAAGAACTAAAATCACTTGAAAACCTTGTCCCGATAGCTCAGTTTGTATCTTTAAGCGAAACTTTCTCAATCAGTTCTTTTTTTAATTACAAAGATCGCGAAGATGAAAAACTTCGAAGTAATGCTATTTACAAGGTTACATGTGGTGATTGCCCTGCATCTTCTGTAGGACTTACATCCAGACATATTAATCAGAGGTTCTCCGAGCATCACATTATGCACCAAAACAGTGGCCCCCCTTGTATTTGCAAGTCACTGTTACAACAACAATCACAGTCCCAACACATTGTCATGTGAGGTAATTGACCAGGCTAAGAACAAGCTTAACTTGGCATACAAAGAGTCCCTTCATATTTCAAAATTAAATCCTATGTTAAGTGTTTAAATTTCATCCGTTCCTCTCCGCTTATTCAATGTGTAACCAACTGTCTCCATTATATAGATAAGGTTGTCATCTATTTGATCTCCTGAACAACTTAACATAATAAAGTATTAAGGAAACTCCGTAAATATTCATGGTATAATCCCAATATTTCGACTTTGATTAAGTCATCATCAGGGGAATTATGAGTACATAAAAAGACAGTGTGCATTTATATAGAAAAGACAGAATGCAACTATAGGATGGTTGACACTAACAAGGCAAGGGAGATTAAAATATTGTTACAATAGATCAGGGTCCACGCTAATAAATTAAGTAAACATATGTCACTGAAATCTCTGCTAGGTCATATGCATACAAGCAATGCACACATTCACAGTAATAATTTATCAGGCTTTTATCTTATTTTTTCTAAACTTTACCAATTATTACTGTGAATGTATGCATAGGACCTAGCAGAGATTTCAGTGACATATTTTTACTTAATGTATTAGCCTGGCTAGGTATTATGACTGACCTTTAGGACCCTGATCTATTGTAACAATATTTTAATCTCCCTTGGTGTCAACCATCCTATAGTTGTATTCTGTCTTTTCTATATAAAAACACACTGTCTTTTGATGTATTCCTAATTCTCCTGACGATGACTTAATTTAAGTCAAAATATTGAGATTACACCATGAATATTTACGTAGTTTCCTTACTACTTTATTAGGTTGTCTTATCCTCTGTGTAATATTCTGATGTTACAGCACACCTGCTGATTCCATGTCCTTCATATCTTAATACATGTAGTTAACTCTTGACCTGTAATAGGATTGCCTCCCCCCCACCCCGCCTTAGATTGTAATGATTTCAACTGCAGTGTAGGAATCACACCTTATCATTGATAACAACTTTTGTATTTGTTTTGTTGATTCTTACTGTGTATATAGGTTGTCCTATGTGTTTTGGTTTTAGTAAAACCACTCCATAGAAGAATCTGTTATGGTCCATCTACCTATTGTTACTATTGACCACCTGGATTTCGGTCTGCCAGCTTTGCGGTGATCAGGCCAGAGAGATCAGGCCTAAGTCAATAAACATATCCATGCTGCTTTATCGCTTGCTGTAAACATTCGCCTAGCACAACTGCTCTTATCTTGAGAGGCCATAAAACTTGAGGCAGTACAAAGCCTGAGTGAAAAACTAATAACCTAAAAAAACATAACATAGGTTAAGAAATCTGTTTTATTTATTACATATTCGAACAAGTAAAGCGATTTAGCATATTGTGATATATTTTGCATTTCTGTAAGTGCATTAGAAGTAAAGATACAAATAAATTAGCTAAAAGCCTAATTACCGAACTTATGAACTTTAAAATAAGTGCTCGCGTTCTTTTAATATAGCACTACTTATATATCAAGTTTCAAGTAGATATGTCTAAGCATTACAAAGTAAGAGACATTTATACGTTTTTTGACTTTATGTTAATTTTGACCTATGGCGAGCTCCCTAGAAATTGATCTCATCAAAATCGTTTCCGAATTAGATTTTAGTTCCATATCTGCACTACATAAAAATCTAAGTTTGACATATGTAGGTCAAGTGGTTTCAGAGAAGAAGTCGTTCAAATATTGCATGTTTTTTGGACGAAAATCAAAGATGGCCACCATACCATGTGACCTATGACCTCATACTTGTTTCGTTTGCATCCCTAGTCCATAGCAGTCTTACATGTAAAGTTTGAGTTTTATCTGACGAATACTTTTTGAGATATTGTCCGGCAAAGAACTCCAGAAAATAATAATAATAAGAACCCTTACAAAAATAATAGGGTTCCAAGCCATTGCTTGGACCCCTAATTATTAGAGAATAAGGGAGTATTCCATGGCAAGGGAGTATTCCATGGCAGCTTACAAGGAAACGCTAAAACATAGGATGCATTTAATTTGGAAATTAATGATTTAGTTTCGAACACAATACCTTAGCACGAAGTAATAATTGGAGGCAGGCGAAGTTTAGAAACGATTCCGAAGCCAGTATCCTATTAATTTGGGGAATAACTGACACGACGAGAGCTATGCATACAAGAACCAGATACAAGTTTGGTGTATTAAGTTTATCTTTGAAAAAACGTAGTCGTTGAAATGATACGGACTCGATATACACAGAGAGATCTTTCTTATTAGTACAAATTGACTATCCGTTATTATACGACTTGTCATCGGCTGACAAAAAAAAATCTAAATTTGAAAGACATCAATAAACCCTGTCAGCTAAACACAAACGACCAGCTTCTGTTTTCTCTTGACATCCCCTCTCCCTCATCTTGTGAATAAAATATTCTATACTTTAGAGTGAGTCTCTTTAACCCATAACCAGTGCTCGGTGAATAGTATTCATTCGAACTTCGATATGTCGTCAACGATTCTCAGTCAGATTACACAAACACAAATGCCAAACAGCCCTGGAGGCTTAAGATATAATGTTAGAAAGTGATCCACTTTTTAAGGCAACTAATTAATTACAATTAATCAGCTGTTAACTTTCAAGATAGTCATATATGTCGTACAGCTAAAGTCAAAGACTATGATCTCTCTCATCATATGTACGATAGCCAAATTATCTTTACCAAAAAATTCTACTTAGGACAAATTCCTGCCTGTCGTCAACCTAATAAATTTCATAGGTTGTGGTTTATTATAACAAATTTATGATTGGGTAAATGATATGCCCCTATTAACACAATTAGAAACTTGTCACCATGGTTATTTTAGACAAGATTTTCCCCTGTGCCTTTGTGTTAATAGTGTTCAAAAATACATGAATAATTATATACATGTAAAACTTGCCCCCCCCCCCCCCCCCCCTCCCCAGATTCTACGGATTTTTATTCTCGATATTAGTATATCTTTATTTTATTGTGACAACATTAACAAAAAAAGATTAAGGACCAAGATCCAACATTACGAACCCTTCTATTTTACAACACTTTATATCCAGTAAGTCGATTTACGGTAGGAATGCTGACCAAGTGTCCTTTGTCATCTATCATTCACAATATGTAAATACATGTAGTTGAACAATTTGAATACATTTATTATAGTGATATGGACAAAGATAAATATTAAATCCCGAAACAAAATAGTTCAAGGATCTACATTTTTGTAATCATAATATACCTTTTGAAGATTTCTGATCTCTTCCTTGTATAGGAGGAAATCTTTCTAAAACAATATCCATTCTGGATCTTTCATTAAGCGTTGGTACGATTACATACAAGTTCTAATTTCAACATATAAGGAAAGGAAACAATGATGATTTATCTGTTCATAAATCCCAGATCAATTGGAAATGATTTATTGGTCTTAGACAATTAGTTGATCTAAAATTGGAACGTAAAATAATTGAGACAACCCGGTGCTGACCTTTTGTAGAATAATTCGATCTTGTCATTGGCCGTTGTCACTGATGAAACATCTATAATAAATGTACTGGGTTTCTTTAATAATATAGTTTATTTAATCCCAGCGGTCGTCGTGCTAGAAATAGTTGTTATCAAATGGAAAATCTCAAGCTAAATAATGTCTCGAAGGTGTCGATTTCAGACATATCAAATCACATCAAATAACGTAACCATATATCTCAAACGTTATGTCCATTTTGGATTTCTCCAAAAGCATCTTCACGGTGTTAAGGGATGTCCGCAGAGATTATCGGAATTGTATTATAAGGACAAGTCACATTCCAGCAGATCGACTTAATTATCGATTTCTAATCTTTGACCATCGTTGGGGTCAAGGTCGTCCCGAATATCTAGCATTTAATTATTAGATAAGACAATTGCGGGTGACCAATAGAACTGTATCAGAACAGTAATAGAACAGTTACGCATCTCTCATATCAGCGAAATTAATATAATTTCTAACTATTATCCCAAATGAAATATTACCATCTAACACAATATTTGGAATATGCCTACCCAATAACAAGAGATCAGTGAACTGATCTTGTTGACCACCATAGAACACTATCAGAAAGTGAGGCTGCTTGTAAACGGATCGCAAACTTGATATGTGAAATTGATTTCTTCAGTTGGTGGCTGGCTGGCCAAGAACAAAGTTTCTTTGGTAGAAAGTGGCTGTAATCTGAAGCTTCAAACCAATTTTCCTAAATGATTGGCCAAGAGTTTGAAAACGACGACATCACTGAATGCCAAAATGGATTTCAGAAAGTAAGATCCAAAAACGACAAATAATATAACTGAAGAGGATGTTTGATTTTAATTTACTAAGATTGAAATGAAGGTTGCTTCGAATAAACTCCTGATAGTGTACATGTTCCTTCGAAATACATTTGCCCAACATTAAAATCGATACAACCGCGACCGCATCTACGTACATGTAGCCTCTTTCATAAAGCATTCGTTTTCATAAAGCAATGAACAATTGTGTAATATCATACGTCAAAACGAGAAGCATTGTCGGCTCACACTCAGCAGGTTATATAAGATCATCTAACCGTGATTGTATGGCAATCGTATTAAACATATCCTATAGGCCTATATAGAAATTAAATGAATTTACTGAGAACTTCTTTCTCATCTGCAAGTTTTCCTATTACCGGTAACTAGTAGACTGTCGCTCAGCGTCAGTCAGACAGCAGAGGCTGCCTAAAAGTAGTAAAACCCCGCAGCGAAATTCCTGGCTACATGTACTTGCACACAGGCAAGTCAGTGATATCGCTTGTTTGAGTCCTTTACACCATTAAGATTTATAAAATCCAAAACCATTGTGCACATGCTACTAAGACGCATTCAGTGTTTGTTTACAAATAAAAATTCAAATCAAAAGATAAAGTATCGAAGTTTGTATATCTTGAGTCTTTTTCTGTTGATTAATATTCCCTTAGATGCTAGCAAGATATTAACTTTGCTGATACGCGGTTAGTTTCTGGGTCAGACAGATTTATTTGTCTGGGACAATTATTTCATCTCATAATGGAAGGTACAATAATTAAGGTTACTTGCTATTAACCAAACATAAAATAACTCTGAGTGACATGAACCGCTGTCACGATAAGAAACCGATCGATAATAAATCTCCCACGGTTAAAACATGGCTGGTCTTGATAATAAACTTTAGGTAATATAGACGTGTTAACGGAAGAATTGACACAATAACCATACGACATGTAGGTCCACCGTTCGCCAAATCCTCAGTTATTTTCATTTTATACCTGAGCGAATTACATATGAGGAAGTATCTTGATCTTGAAGCCAACGATTTCTAATTAAACAAATTTCCACGGAACACTAGATCATGTGGTAGTAACAAATCAAAAACACATAGTAATATTCTTAACTCAGAATTAATATTTTTAGTAAACCAATGATTACTCAAGCAAATTCACCGTAACAGGATGATATCTGATCGTCAAATATATTTATGGACACTAAAACACACGGGCACAGGGAAAATCTTCTTGTCTAAAATAACCACGGAGACAAGTTTCTAATTGTGTTAAAAAGAGGTATATCATTTAGACCTTTATACCCCATCATAAATTGTTGTAATAAAGTAAACCTATGATATTTCATTAGGTTGACGACTGACAGGAGCTTGGCCTTAGTCAGTAGAATTTTCTGGAACACTTTGTATTACATTGACAATGCTTACGCATCTTAAGCTATAGTAAGAATATCGTCAGACTATATAGTATGCCCCCCCCCCCCATACCCTTTCCCAGAAAACCTAGGTAGAAGGCAGACAGGGGAGTTTAGCCCTGACCAGTATGTCTTTCAAACTCTTGTTCTTTTTATAAGCAATGACTGGCCTTTGGGTCAGAGGTCGAGCAAGTTTACTTTGAAGTAGTTTGTATTCTTCTACTATAATCTTGGCCATAGCGATGCTAGCTTTGTTATACTGAAACACAAATGGTATTATAGTTTTTTCACGACATCTTCCGGGGTCCAAGTTCAAACCCAAAGGATAAATAGTTTGTAATGTTTGAATCCAAAAACTTTCCCTTTCCAAACGTTTGTGCTTCGTATCTGCAGCGGAAGTGAGAAATGGGATTTTCTCAATAGGCATGATTTCAAAATGGTCCTTGACCGAATGACCTTGAGTATTGAAATGTTGTGCCACGGGTACATCATGTTTAAGTCTTATGCTAGATAAATGGTTGGCTGCTCTTTGTCGTAGAGAATTCTGAGTTTCTCCGACGTACTGTTTGCGACATTTTTTGCACGTGATTACATACACGATATTAGAGGAGTCACAATTAAGGTTCTCTGCCATTTGACATTTGTTGCGAGTTTGTTCTCCGAAAAAGGTTCCGCGATCGGGTACGTATATATCGAGTTTGCATCGCGTCTTAAGGCATTTCATTGATGTACCTGAGAGAAATGTTGGACGGTAGTGGTACACTCGTGAAGGGGAGGTAAGCGTATCGGGGGATGAAGGGGGAAACATGATTTGTCTTACTGTGTTAGATTTCATCCTTCGGAGTAATCTAATAGAATACTTCCTAGGGAGGAGAGCTTTAAAAAGAACAGAACAAGCCTGGTTAAAAAAATCTAAAGAACTACAGTTTCTATAGAATCTAAAAATCTGAGATTTAATGACCCCCTTGAAAGTGTGAGGAGGATGGTATGACACAGCATGTAGTAGCTGATGCGTGTCAGTAGGTTTGAAGAATACTTTGTAATCTAAATACCCAGTAGTATGATATGTATGACCCTTGTAAATAGTTACATCCAAAAAATCCACAGAAGTGTGATCAATAGTAGGCTGTAATTTAATGCTTGAGTCGTGAGAATTAAGAGTATCGATGAAAATATGAAGGTCTTCCAACGTATGTTGCCAAATGATAAAAATGTCATCCAGATACCGAAAGTAAATAAAAGGTTGTAGGTGACATTTGTGAAGAATATCACTCTCCCACTCAGCCATAAAAATAGAGGCAAAGTTAGGACTAAAACGTTTCCCCATAGCACACCCTTTAATTTGCTGAAAGATCTCCCCATTGAATTCAAAATCGTTACCTTTTAAGCTAAGTTCCAACAATTCTAAAATGTCTTTATCCGGACGGCGGTGGTCAGGATATCTTTGGAATGCTGATTTTATGGATTTAAGACCCAAATCTATGTCAATGTTTGTATACATAGACTCCACATCCAGAGTAACCAAAATCACATCTTGTGGGATGGATTTCTCAGACAATTTGGCCAATAAATCATCCGTATTCTTTATAAAGCTAGGATGCCGATTCGCTATAGGTTTTAGATAGTAATCAATTAGCTCTGATATTCTATAACTTTCACTGCCACAATCTGAGATAATAGGACGCCCAGGGGGCATTGTAGGCTTCGGCCATTTTTCAATGGGTTTGTGAATTTTTGGAAGAATATAGAAGACCCTGTTTTTAGAGTTATGATCAGATTCCAAATAGCGATACTGTTTTTCATTAAGTAAGCCTTTATCTTGAAGAGAAACAAGAATTTTATTAAACTTCCTAACATTTTCAGGCCAAATTTCCTTATCAAGTTTTTTGTAATGAAGAGGGTTGCTTAGCTGCCGTTCTATCTCTTCAATATAATCCTGTTTTGACATAATAACTGTTGCCGAACCTTTATCAGCAGGTTTAATAACTATGTTTGGATTTCTCCTTAGCTTACTTAAGGCAAGACATTCTGAATGAGTAAGGTTATGTTGGTTTTTCTGATTAGTTAAAGCATCAAACTTCCTTGATACAGAGTCACGACTAATGTTTATTTCTGGATCATACATGTGAGAAGGAGGTGTATAGCCGCTTTTAGATGTAAACGGCTTGCGTACCCCACTAGAATCTCGGTAGATATCAGCCAGACTAAGATTTCTGGAGAACTCCATAACATGCACTAATTTACTAATAGAAAAGTCCCTATCAGATAATGCTTTAGGGCAAGGCACAAATGAGAGTCCTCTATTGAGTAGAGATATATCATCAGCAGTGAGTTCCTCGTTACTAAGATTAACAATATTACTTCCTAAGCCGAAAGTAGGGTGGCACATGCCCTGTCCCAAATTTAGTTTAAATCTAGTGTCTGAAGCCAGTGGGTATACAAGCAATTTGCTGTATCTTCGGTCCAGTGAATTTTGTCCGTGGATACTCTAAATTTTGAATTGGGGATTTTTGGTATGACCATAACTCTCTTCATCTTGGAAGCAGAAGAGTTATATAGGTTCAGGTTCGAAACTTCACTGGCCGGCAGTTTAGTGGATGACTGGATCTCTACAAAGTAGATGAGCGAGTTGGAAAAAGTCTTCCTAACCGCTGTCATCATGTTGCGCATTTGAGTTAACGAAGTGTTTGGCTCAGTAGTTGTCTTGTTATTGATACCAATATTCAAGATAACTTTCTCAGGTTTGGGACCTTGATACTTTTGAATTAGAGTCCGAAATGAATTGAAATTGGCACCAGGAAAACATTCTACCTGCATATCAGGGTGGGGGTCAAGGTTAATTCTAGAAAGATTAGAATCCCCAAGTAAAAGAACTTTCTTAGTTACATTAGGAAGGTGCCAATTAGAGGAAGTGTGCCGAAATTTCCAAAATTTAGAATTAGCTAATTTATTCCGAGGGTTGCGCTGACCCCTCGGAGGGGATCTCACTGCATCTGAATATCTCATAGGAGAATGGACAGACAAAACTGGGGATGGGGGAGGAGCAGAGGGACTAGATGTACTAGGTCTAGGAGAAGAGACCCTAGTAGAAACTGGAGAGGACGGAGGACGAAAGGGGACAGATGTTCTACTAGGTCTAGGGGAGGGGGGCTGAGGGGAAGAAAAAGAGGGGACAGAGGTAGTAGGTCTAAGGGGGGGAGTACCAGTAGGGAAAGGCGAAGGGGAAACAGAAGGTAAAGTTACAGACCTAGGAGTCTGTGACTGCAGAGTTGGAGGTGAGATAACAGATGTCGACGGACTGACAGGCGGATGGGGTTGGGGAGACGATGGTGGACTAAACTGAGTAGTAGCAGCAGAAGTGACAGATTTAGTGATGGAAAGAAAAGAATAAAAATTTTGAATGGTCGAAAGTTGTAATTTACCTTTATAATTCTGTTTGCCCCATTTTAAAGCATTATTGAAAGCACTGTCAAAGTTTAGACCATTGGATGACCTGGCAGAAGTCACCTGTGCTTTTAATCTATTTAAACAAGCCGCATAATGTGAAATCATCTCTTGTATGATCCTATGGGCCCAATTTTTGTGTACATGGTCAAACGCAATATCAACTTCCCGATTGCGTTGAGCCGGTTTAAGAAAAGAATTAAGCTCTTTAATTTTATTATTTAAGGAATTTGGGAGGGTTTGGTCACGTAAATGTCCCTCAAGGATGCCAATGTGGTGAAGACATTGTAAAATTTTGAAAAGGGCTTTCACCAGAGCCGAGAATTCTGAATATTGGGGACTTTTAGATTTTGAATTTCCATGCCTATTGCTAACTGAAAATTGCCTGCTTCTGTTACCACGCCCTTGTTTTGCCATTCTGCCTAAATGCCAATATACTTAATTAGTCTAACTAGATGAAAAGGGAAAATGGAGTTGGGAAAGTGAGACAGAGATAGCAAGGAAAAATATGTCGGGAAACAAAAAGAATTGATACAAACTAGAGATAAAAGGACCTAATTGAATTGGCTGACTTAGGGGACAAAAAAGATGGAATTTGGAAAATATATGTTACAAAGAGGCAGAGATAAAGAATAAAATGTGTCTGGAGACAGAAGGACTAAAGTAAAAAGGGTAATAAATCTAGTCACAAATTGTGAGATATATAAGCATAGGAAGACTAAATAGAGCGGGAAGGAAAAACAACTTAATAAGACACTAAGGTTAAAATTAATGTACAATTGGAACAGGAAATAATAATGAAGTCCTAGAAATAAAAATATACAAGGGCTGTAAATGGAAGATAAGGTTAAATCATAAATAAAAGGGCAAAACAATAGTAAGCCTAAATAATGAAAATATATAAAGAGATGAAAAAGGTATAAGAGGAATATAAAAGAAAGTAATATATACAACGTTTTACAGTAAGCAAAGAATACTTAGCAGAAAACGGGATCGCACACGGTTTTGCTAGAGGCCTTTCGGATTTGCTGTCCTCTATCAATAGCCGTAGAAACAGGTCTAAAGTTATGTTGAATTTCTTGTGTTTATATGGAAAAATGACAGGAAATAAAAAGGGCTTGGGTGATTAAAGAATATTTTTGTAAACTAGGGAAGATTAAGCTATTAAAACATTTAACTAAAGCATGGAAGCTTCATGAAGTTAGTTTATACTCATAACCATTGGAGGTATGGTTAAGTCTAGACATAAAAGGTCATATGGTTAGAGAGAGCTGGGGTATAAATATCCTGCGGTTTTGAAATAAAGGAGCTTAAATCAAAAGGAAATTACAGTAACTGAAGAGAAACAATATAAGGTAGGAGAAGAAATCTAGGGTGGGAACACCTAGCCTATTGTATATTGAATGCAATAAAATATTTAAACGTTAAAAGACAGAATTCAAACGATAAAAATAATTTTAGATGAAAACTAATGAAGTGTTTGAAGATGGAAGGTAATATTAGAAGATAAAAGTAAAATATATATCAAGAAAGTTCAACAATGCTGCAGACTGCTTCCAACCGTGTACAAATGTGTGGATAGTTTTTTGTTTTAAAACAATGGTTATTTTGAACCCCTGGCACAGGCAAATATATATATTTATGGACACTAAAACACACGGGCACAGGGAAAATCTTCTTGTCTAAAATAACCACGGAGACAAGTTTCTAATTGTGTTAAAAAGAGGTATATCATTTAGACCTTTATACCCCATCATAAATTGTTGTAATAAAGTAAACCTATGATATTTCATTAGGTTGACGACTGACAGGAGCTTGGCCTTAGTCAGTAGAATTTTCTGGAACACTTTGTATTACATTGACAATGCTTACGCATCTTAAGCTATAGTAAGAATATCGTCAGACTATATAGTATGCCCCCCCCCCCATACCCTTTCCCAGAAAACCTAGGTAGAAGGCAGACAGGGGAGTTTAGCCCTGACCAGTATGTCTTTCAAACTCTTGTTCTTTTTATAAGCAATGACTGGCCTTTGGGTCAGAGGTCGAGCAAGTTTACTTTGAAGTAGTTTGTATTCTTCTACTATAATCTTGGCCATAGCGATGCTAGCTTTGTTATACTGAAACACAAATGGTATTATAGTTTTTTCACGACATCTTCCGGGGTCCAAGTTCAAACCCAAAGGATAAATAGTTTGTAATGTTTGAATCCAAAAACTTTCCCTTTCCAAACGTTTGTGCTTCGTATCTGCAGCGGAAGTGAGAAATGGGATTTTCTCAATAGGCATGATTTCAAAATGGTCCTTGACCGAATGACCTTGAGTATTGAAATGTTGTGCCACGGGTACATCATGTTTAAGTCTTATGCTAGATAAATGGTTGGCTGCTCTTTGTCGTAGAGAATTCTGAGTTTCTCCGACGTACTGTTTGCGACATTTTTTGCACGTGATTACATACACGATATTAGAGGAGTCACAATTAAGGTTCTCTGCCATTTGATATTTGTTGCGAGTTTGTTCTCCGAAAAAGGTTCCGCGATCGGGTACGTATATATCGAGTTTGCATCGCGTCTTAAGGCATTTCAATATATTAACATGTCTCCATTGGAAATGGGCTCAGTCAGGGCCAATACCTTGTTTCAGTTTAGTGCCCGTCTTATAAGTGGATCCGCCTAATCCAAATCGCCAGAGCATATTTGATAAATACGAAAATCATATTTGAAATGTAACATAACTAAGTGTATTTATTAAACTGTTGGGAGCCAGGTGAAAAGCATACATACGATACGGTGATTTAATAGCACATCTCAACCGCTAACTTAGACATGTAATCTTAAAAAATCATCTCCTTGATCCCAACAGTTTACAGTACATTTCAAATAGTCTGTTCGTAAACGATAAACCTACAGGATGGATTCCACCAACAACCTTATCGACCCATTCCGAAAGGAAATTAGCTCATTGTTCTTTTAAAATAAACCCTGAGCATTTATATTTTCTAATGTGTCCAGACAATGTACGACTGACACCGTTATCATACTTCAAGGAAAATTAAACAGTTGTCTTTTAAATACATATGTCTTATCGGGAATGGACTTAGTTTTACACAATAGACCGGTTGCTTAACGACGTCATTGGGGTATACAGGGGGATCAACAGGTCTTGAGGACAGTATCAACCACCGTTACTATATAAGCGTATATAAGCGTGCAATAATGCATTTCGAAACAAAAGCTTTAGTGGTCACTTCAAACGAATCCTTCGAATATCCTTTAACGTTTCGAATAACGTTATAAGGCTTCGGGCTTATTCCCACGTTCACATGATGTGTGGAATTTCATTCTCGCTATAAATAGCAGTATGATGAAAAAGGTAGGGTAAACGGTTTTCTTTGATGCATGATTAGTTTCTGGGTCAGACAGATTGATTAGTAACTGACAATGATCTATTCTGGAATGATAACGTGAAAAACCTTCTATTGATTCCTTCATGGTCTAATGTGCAATAAGCCGATCTTGGCATCATCTATTGTCACAGATACCACTGTTGTGGTATGGTTTCCACCATTGCATTTAGCTAATCCCACTAGCGGACATGATGTCAGGAATAAGCTTTTTATCAAATAGCAGGTGTCATTTCAGGAAATACCTCTGAGGGCAGTATATTCTAAGATTTCGGATTACCCCAAATAAATCATCAGCGAATCTCACATTTATATCTAAATATATCTTCATTTTTATTCAATTCAACTGAGACCAGTTTTTGTGGAAGTATAATTTTGAAAAAAGTAACATGAGCTGCGATTTTTTTTTCCTAAATTTCGATTGTCTACTCGATACTAAAAAAGGTTAGTACTATAAATAATAGCGATGAAAGAAAATATGTATGTAAAGCCAGTAGCCTGTATGATCTGAAGATGTATGCTCATAGCCGACAAAATCCAAATCGCCCGGATGTATGAGAACTTTTTACGGTTTTGTAGCCATCGGAAACTTGTGCGATCAATCGCAGTTGCCATGACTCCGTATACTATGGTATCCATTGGCAACTACGCTTTGTTTGCGATGCGAAGGCTTTGTGAAACGAGCCCCTGTATCTGCAAAAGCGTGTTATTGTTCTTCTTGATAAAAATGAAAAACAATTAGTTAATTCTGTTTTAACGAAATTTTCCATATATTTTCGCCCCTATACCACTTTATTAAATGGGCATTCTACTTTAACTTTATACGTGTGAATTTGATGAGTGTTCTCTTGGGTTATCTCCTCAATCTGTCAATTGTGCTTGATACCAGTCTCCGAAATAAATGTAAGTTAACTGATTAAAATAGGTCAATATAATGCGATCAGACGAGTGTTTCCTTAGCTTTATTTTACTCTACCTGTGCTTTCTATTGGCGGGGCTACAATATATATAGTTCAGAAGATTAAGGCGGCCTTATGTATTCTTGAATTTATCAAAAGCAAACATGTACCGGGCAAAATTAGGAAAGTCGCAGAAAGCCAGATAAATTCATCATAAGAGACGTTAAGAAATCGAAAAACCACAGTTGAAGGTCCGCTGGGCATTTTGGCACTGACAAGTTTGAATTTAAACCCAAAAGTCGCCGCGAAAATCCAGCGTTCTATTTACATAAAAACAGTGGGCGGTTTTCTGTATTTTTCAAGGCAGAAGTAGTTAAGTTTTGGCATCATTTAGTATTTTCAATTTGAAATTGCGCACAAGAGCCTTAATGTTTTATGCGAGCGATCTAACGGCGCATTATAACTGTATGTACTTTATCTGAGAAATACAGAGTGAGGGACTCAAAAAGCCTGTAGATACATGATAGAGTGTAAACCAAAGTGAAAAAGGCTGTAGTTCGTGCTTTGATTCTTCGTATGCAGTCGGATCAAACTTCGGCTGTCTCCACTTGCTACCGGTCGGCGTTGACATGCCTCGTACAGTCTGCGCTTGTTTATACTGAAAATTACCGTTCTTCCGGGCTGTAAACAAATGGCGACAGGGAAAACATATCAAACCATTTAACCTAAGACGAAAATAGAAGAACAAATTATTAATTAATCAAATGCTAAACTCATCTAAAAAGTCATTTTATGTTATTCCGCCCGGAAAACCACATGGTGTGTAACACAAACCAGTTTTAGTTCTATGCACAAATACAGACGCAGTTTCGGTACATATAACGATTCCTCCAATGCTTCAATTATAACTGATCGAGACTGAAAGTGTTTCGGTCCCTTCGATTATCATGGGGACACATTTGTTGGGGTATTTCTCGTACGAAAAATCTTTGTATGTTTTTCACCCTAGTGTGTCTTATGTTTAATTGTAGTGGTTTTAGTTGTAGTAAACTGGTGTAAATTGGCTTTCTTAACAAATGTCACAAAGGCTACTCCGGCGAGTAGGCCTAGATCTTTAAGTCTCAGTTTCACGGCGATGCCGGGTTTAAACAAGAAGAAATCTGCGCACTTTGTTCAAAGGAAACGTCCGACCTGGCTTTGGAAAGTAGGCCTACCTGAGAATTGCTTTGATGGAAGGCTTGTGTTGGACTGAGATAATATCTCTGTACCGACTGAGCCAAACATTCAAAGGAAAATGACTGGCGAATGTGTCCCGTTTGATTGATTATGAAATCCACTTTGTAAATGTAATTTTACCGCCTGGAGAATCTCCAATAAAGTCTGGTAAGTAATTAACTGTCACTCAATGTGGGCTGAAACAAATCAATGATAGATAAGAAAACAATCAAAATGGCTATCTGTCTTCAACGCGCAGACAAATAAGTTATCAAAGAGATACCGTCTAACTAGACAACATATCACTGGTTTGACAGATATATTATTATCGAATTCATTTATATAACTATGGGAGGTACATTTCTTACTTAATAGGTATATATCAAGTTCTAACTAGTTTTTGACAAAAATAATTGCCAAGCGCTCCAATTAAACTGGGCCAACAGAAAATTCTTATATGCTTGTTCTGTATAGATACAAAGTAACTCTGACGAGCATTGTAAAATTGACATATTTTGACTATACAAAACCATGATTCAAGGTAATTTATTTTAGCTTATTCTATAAATAAAAGAAGAAAAAACAAATTGATACCCTTATTCTAGATAAACACGTTTGGACAGTTTTAAACGGCTAAGAAAATGTGAACGATCATACAAAACCCATATCAATCAACGAACACATTGAAGGTGTCCATGAGTTTATTTCGCCTTACTGGTTGGGAAAGAAAATTTGATCAAACCAAACCAAGTGGGCGAAAAGCGATTACAGTACTGGGTAACAAAAAAATAAAAAGATATGCAGTGTTGGATGGAGTCGTATCTAACGTTTGCGTTCCAGGATAGAAAGTTTTTCAAGTGCTCAAATTGAGTATAAGTAATCGGAAATTAAGATAAACAGATTTATCCGAATAGTGGTTACCCGACTATCATAACGGTTGATCAGCCAAGATGTAAACATACTCAGTAGCCAGTCAGGAATTCGGCCTGTCATATTCAAAAGTTTCTTCGGTTTTGTTTTATTGCCTTGAGTTCGGCGTAAAACATCAATCAATCGTTTTATCGCAACAAAATCCCCGTGACCATCGAGGTCTTCCATCGAATGGTTTGAATGTCTTGTTTTCCATATCTAATTTCCCCACCTGGACAATCTCAGACTATGTCTGGTAGTGAATTAATTGCGAGTCGACATTGTGAACAGAGAACTCCAATGGCAGATAAGGATACAATCATATTAGGTTTTCTAACGTCAAACAAAATGAAAACATAAAAGAGAGAACACTTGGCTGCTAGAGTCTAACGGGATATCCAATCAGTCAGTGGTTAGACATGTCTGCTTTGTAATTCAATTGTACAATACAGTGGCTTAGTAGATGTAGGAATCCAACATGATATTCCCAAGTCGCGTTAGTTGTCTCACACTTTTTATGTTGTCTGGGTTATCGCAGTAGCAACACCTGTCTTACAATTGGAATGTTTCTCAAAACACGTGGTAATGCAAAGCAAATGGAACACAAAATCTGCTTGACAAAAGGCGTCGATCGCTTTTCTACCCACAAGTTATACAAGGCTGTTTCATATAATACGACAAAGTCAAGTCGCTTCCAGACTGTTCGAATTTAAGCCGCATCTAACATTTGATCAACTTCATCAAAAGCTTCGCTTCTTAAGCAGCTTTCAGTATCCGTAAGATTAATAAATTTCTGACACTGAAATGACTTCAAAAGCTTTATGTTTAAATATATCTTTAACGCCTACCCGAGGCCTATTGATGTTAATAAATGAGGACGAGTTTCTTTAGTTTCTATTTTTCCCAGACTAAAAAAAGGTATGCACTTATCACCTGGCATGGGGCGTTTTTATTCACATTTTACCTCTAATTGGAAAACAAATGCTCTAGACAACAAAATCAACTCATTTGTATGAACCATATAGTGGTGTCGATAGAGCTATTGGGGCTGAGAAGCAAATATCAAGGGTTTAGTTAGAGCGGCCCCAAACGCCTGTTAAAGGAGGGGAAATCTCTAGAAATACATAGGCATAATCGTCGATAACAACCTTCAAAGTACTTAAAACATTTCACGTCAATTACCTCCAGTGACCCTCAAGCTGATAAAAACAGACAGAAGTATATCCTTTAACTGGCTTATCTGTGTAGCCATTTTTCCGTTTTAGGATGACGTGATGTTGCAGTAGCTATTTTTAGATCAATAATGACGTATTTTTACCGCTCTCTAATGTATAATGGTAGATTTAGGTCCAAAAAACATGGCGACAAACTTGAAGTGGGAAGATTGTCTCCGAATTAAAGGTCAGTATGCAACCGCACGCCATTGCTTAGCCAGCCATTGGCTAAATTGCATCACATGACTACTCTATAACGCACTTAAATTTTTATTCAACAATAATTGGATAAAACTAATGACGAAATGGTGGCGGCCTTGTGAATGGCCTATGGAGCTTATTCTCTATTGTAACGCCACCTTCAAATTTCAATTATTCGCTTACGAGGGGATAAAACATACATTGGACAGTTGTTTTGGACGAAATGAACTCTACTCTTTCCATCTAAACTAGTCTGAAGCTTAGAGTTTCTTTCCCTTTAATAGCTTTGATGTTCTTAGATATAAAGGCATGTTTCAATCTCTTCGAGTTGCGCGGTACTCGCCTCCGGGCAATTAGCCCGGCCTCCTCTTCCACTAAACCTGGCGACGCCGCCATATAAGTGAAATAATCTTAAGTGCGGCGTAAAACATCAAACAATCAATCAATCTTCTCGATAAATTAATTAAGTTTGACAGGTAACGTGACTAAATGTATTGGTGTAGCCACCAGCAGCCTACGGAAAAATCCATGCACTAAGGTCTTTTGTCCGCATTATTAAAAAATACCCTATTTAGGAATTAAAGAACGAGTTTAACGTAAAATATTCATTGAATATACACCACATGGAGTATTTTATCTTGTTAGTTTGAGTTAGAAATCCAGTTACCTTGATTAAGATAGCCCAACTTAGGGCAATTTTAAAGCTGTACCGAGAAATAACCAAAGTGTCAGGTCACACACCCCGAGAGCCACACGACATAATAGGGTTACTCACAACTGTCAAGGGAAATAAGTGTCTAAGGAGACAAATCAATACTCGATTATAATATTTGGTGATGACGAGGGAAATATAGCGCCGGGTGGATTGGTTAATAACAATAACCGTGGGATGATTCTTTTCAACAAACGAAAGTGTTCTTGACTTCATAGAATTATTTGATTATTTACATAAAATGTAAATACAGTAAATTATTTTTATACTATCTGTGGTCAACGATGAATCACTTAACACAGTATTGATTATTCACCGGCAATTGCTTAACTTCCAATGTGGAGTTACATGGCCGACGGTGAATTGATTGTCATATAAACTTGCATCAGTATTGTTTGCCGGCAACTATAAGCTGGAGCACCACTTATCCCATAAAGGTATATGTATGTCTTGTTGTTGGATTGTGTATGAGGTACGTAATTTAAAGATTTAAAAGAATAATAAAAATCCAATGATTAGTAGCGGTTTTGTCAAAATTGTAGTTATGAATATTGCATTTTTCTAAAAAACATATATACGATAAAAAATGCATTGTTGACAGTGTCAGTTGATGGTTATACCAAATAGCCATTCTATCAAAAACTTTTGAAAAAGTTTTGAAATCATTTTGTATTTCTAATGTGAAATTGAAAATTTTATTTATCCAGTAACTGCAGTGTCAACAAACTCCGAACCTGAGCATGCGCACAAGCACTTTAATTTTTCGTCGAATGTATCATTTTACAAACTTTATCTGAGACCGAAGATTGGTTACGGGGACTTGAAAAGCCTGAACATAAATGTTAGTGTGTAAACTACAGTCAAAAAGTAATCTAGCACTGCAGTTAACTTGTTTCTGACTGTTGTAGTTGCAATCGTTTCTCCATTCTTCTTCTTATGTTTTTACCCCAATGTAGAGTGTAAACCTAACTGAACATGAGTTTAATTAATTAGTGTCTTTTAGAAAGTGGGTATAACAGTGTCCTCGTTATTTTGGGATTACACTTTCTTGAAAATATGGTAGAAATTCCTCTACCGATTTTTGGGTGACGCCCGAAACGGGAATCGAACCCAGGTCCCAGAGTATGGCACCTATCGCCAGCACTAAATGCCGGCTGCCTTATCCATTCAGCCAACCGGCCTCCTCCGTGTCTTAATTCTAGTGGTTTTGCTTGTAGTAAGCTAACGTAAATTTTGTTTTGTTAAAAAATATCAGAATGACTACGGCGGTGAGTTGTCAAAATGTTACTATTTTGACGTTAAAACAGAACGTTTCCCAAAACGTATAATTCAGAAGCTTTTTAGTGCTTCTAGTCTCGAGTAAGTACGATAAAGTATAGTTTTTAACTAACTTAGGCGTAGAATGAATGAATGGTCGTCCCGGTTATTTAAATTTTGTTTACATTTCGAATGCTATTTCGGCTCATATAGGTCACATGCTGTATGGATGTTTCTCATTCTAACTCCAATCATTTAGTTTTTCGATGGCCTTCAAAGCCACTTGCCTTCGTGACGATCAGAAATTTTGAAAAACATGTGAATTTTAGCAGCTCATGCCACTTTAAGGAAAAACGCGTGCCAAATACTGTGTAATAGTCTCATTAAATTCCAGTACGATAGATTTTGGAGCCAACAAGTCAATTTGAGACACATATTAAAGAAAAGAAAATATGAAAAAATATTAAAGAGATATTAATTTGTTATAAATGAATATTTCCCGTAAAGAATTCAGGTTTAAGTATGGATATATCAAATAATGATCATGGCTTAACAGTTAACATCGATTACGGAACAACGTTTAAGTCAAATACTGGGTAAATTTCATCTGATTTCCAATGCGACTGATCTTAAAGTGGCATGAACTGCCGAAATTCCCACTTTTTTCATATTTTCTGATGGTCACGACAGTAAGAGGCTTTGAAGGCCATCGAAAAACTAAATGATTGGCGTTGGAATGAGGAAAATCCATACAGTATGTGCCCTGTACGAACCAAAAACGTGTTCGAAAAGTAGCAAAATTTAAATAACCGGGACGACCATTCATTCATTCTAAGCCAAAGTTAGTTCAAAACAATACTTTATCGTACATTTTCGAGACTAGAAGCACTAAAAAGCTTCTGAATTATACGTCTTGAGAAAAATAGCCGATAATTTCAACATTCTGTGTTTACGTCAAAATATCAACATTTTGGCAGCTCATGCCCCTTTAAAGTCAGCAAGTAATTGGAAGTGAACGAGGAAAACTGGCAAAACGAGAACACCGTTTTTCAACAAACCGTTTGGTTTTTCTTTGATCGAAATTACTCTACGTAGATTTTGAGAGGCAATTGAATGCCAATGTATCAAACCAAGTCAGTAATTGTCTCATTCCTTGAAAGATTTTGAGTTTTGATCAATAAGCAATTTGATGGTAAAGGTTTAAATCGAATCGGCGGAGTCAACTGAACTGAATATGGCGTTAAACGTCAATCAATCAATCTAATGTATATAGCAAAAGAACAATAGTAGCACAAGAAAAGAAATGGGGTGGTTTGTATTTTAAACCTCCGAGAAAGTCGTTTCTTGATAGGCAATTCTAAATATGGCAACTTGTTTGAGTGTCTTAAAATGCTACTGTTTTAATAAATACTGCTTTTAAAGGTAAGACCCAAAATACAGTCCTTCTTACCCCACAGCAGACACAAGTCAAAAGCCACACGCGTCTTTCCGATGAAATTGAACCTTAAGTTCGAATGTTAAATGCTAGGTATTTTGGTTGCGATTTATTTGTCAAAGAGAATACGTTAATTTGATTTGTTGAGTTAATTGGGCCATTCATTACTGCCATTCTGTAGTCAATACAAAGCCTGTCTGTTGTCAAATACTATTTATTAGTATTTCTCTTCTCATAGAACACCTCTATGGACCTCGCTGTCTTTGTATCTGTTCTCCGACTATTGTTATATGATGTACGAGACACCTTATTGAGTTTCACAGCTAAATAGAAATCGGGTGTAGGACGTGTATTATGGAGTTATTTGTTTAAGCATTGTGTGACCTTTGACATTCTATATAACGGTACCAATTATTCCACGTCAATTACCTCCCACTATTTAAATACTACATATCCCTTCCCGCCCAATCTATCATGTTTTCGGTTTGGATTTAATTTGAATAGAAATGAAGTTTAATCAGTGATACTGGATTGGTTGGAAATTTCGGCTTTACCTTTCAACTAGCCAACAACCAATCAACAAACCCATGTGTCACGTCATTTACGCCCAATTCAGCCACAAATGAAAAATGGACCTAAACCCACAAGTTTCAAAACCGTTTTACCTTGTCTGCTTAGTTTTTTCAAAGTTTCTAAACAGTTTCCCCGGGCGAAAATGTGACACCATACACGATATGAAACATTAAAGTTGTAAATCTATCCGATATATTGTGTCCAAAATAGCAGGTTCATAACATACTGAATAAGCATTCAAATTTAACATTAGCGAATTATGCCCTTTAATTACACAGATTGGGCAATGACTATTGCACCCAGCTTAGACCTGTAGCTATTGTGTACATTTTAACGGAGTTATCGGGTTCACAATAGACAGACGGAGTATCCAGACATTTCCAGGCCTTCTCCCCTTCGTGGCGGTGAGGCAATATAATGGGGAGGTACATGCTATGATGTACATTTTGTTTAGGTTGATTCTTCCGCTTATACTTTGATCAGAATACTAGTGGACAGGGGGGTAGCGGAAAAAGGAATAGGATAAAACATTGTTGTGAAACGCTGTTCAGATATCCGGAACTTTAACAAGGCTGTAATGTATAGAGTTCAATCAGAGTGAGTGAGTGAGATGTATAAATAACGCAGGTTTTGTATTTCTAGAATTTACGAAACCGAATTTCAAATTGATACGGACCAGTTGTATCCCATGCCGCCAAACGGATTTTTCTGCCAATAGAGATGTCAGTGGTTATTCTTTGATCCAACACATCCCAAACTTGGAGGGCGAAAACAGCAGATGCGTTGCCACCGAGAAGATGCTGGGATTCCCAAGGGTTGAGGAACCAGTCACTGATGGTTTCGGTTGAAGACACAGCCCGACCATGAGCATCGTAAGCACACGATATGGTGTGGATTTTACGTTGTTGTACTACCTGGCTGTCGCGCTCACCCCATCCAACTTCTACGTCCACAGTGTAAGTGTTGCTGCCATCTTTTTTCTGAAAAAAATATACAAAAAAACTTGTAGGTTAGTTTTAATGTCTACGTCGGCAAAATGAAACTTAACCGATAAAGTGCTTAAGTGTACATCCTACCATGGGGCGTCTTAAGAAAAGACGTTCTACCCCTCGGAAAGATATGTTGTGGAGAGCTCTATCGGCATGGAGACCATACTAGCTCTTATAACCTTGTTCGTAGGTTATTAGATGGAGTTTATAGCCTTGTTGTTTGTTGGTTGCGAGATGGAGTTTATAGTGGTTCCGTTTGTTTGTTTCACAGTTTTGTCTGTGCACGGGGGGGGGGGAGTGAAAGGCCAAATTTATGGGGTTCAATCTCAGTCCACCGATGTTCTTGCCATAGTTAAGATGCGTAACCATTGTCAATGTGTTACAAAAGGATTCCAGAAAATTCTACTGACCAAGGCTTAGCTCGTCAACCTAATGAAATATCATAGGTTTGATTTGCTACAATTTATGGAGTATAAAAAGGTCTAAATGGTATACCTCTTTAATACAATTAGAAACTTGTCTCCATGGTTAATTTTGACGAAGGGGGATTCGAACCAAGGGGCCAGTTGATATAAAGCGAGTGGCCTACGTACATAGAACTGGCAACTGGTCCCAGTGAACGATTGGTCGAAGGAACCATCCAGGGCAAAGTTCACTTCATCAGGAGCGGTCAATTGTTTGTCGCCATTCCGACATCTAGCCAGAGCGTCAGAGGTCTCAGATTAAATTTAGGTAATCGGAAATTAAGATAAACAGATTTACCGGAATAATGGTTTCTCGACCATCATAAAAGCTAATCAGTCAAGATGCAAACATACTCAATAGTCAGTCAAGAATTCGGCATGTCATATTCAAAAGTTGTCTTCGGTTTTGTTCTATTGCCTGAAGTTCGGCGTAAAACATCAATCAATCGTTTTATCGCAAAAAAATCACCCTGACCATCGAGGTCTTCCCTCGAATGGTTTGAATGTCTTGTTTTCCATATCTAATGTCCCCACCTGGACAATCTCAGACTATGTCTGGTAGTGAATTAAGTGCGAGTCAACATTGTGAACAGAGAATTCCAAGTGCAGATAAGGATACAATCATATTACGTTTTCTAACGTCAAACAGAATGAAAACATAAAAGAGAGAACACCTGGCTGCTGGAGTATAACGGGATATCTAATCAGTCACTAGTTAGACATGTCTGCTTTGTAATTCAATTGTACAATATGGTGGCTTAGTAGACGAAGGAATCCAACATGATATTTCCAATTCGTGTTAGTTGTCTCGCAATTACTTTTTATGTTGTCTGGGTTATCGCAATAGCAACACCAGTCTCAATATTGGAATGTTTCTCAAAACACGTGGTAACGCAAAGCAAATGGAACACAAAATCTGCTTGACAAAAGGCGTCGATCGCTTTTCTACCAACAAGGTATTCAGGGATGTTTCATATAATACGACAAAGTCAAGTCGCTTCCAGACTGTTCGAATTTAAGCCGCATCTAATATTTGATCAACTTCTCCATCTAACTAACGAGAAAAGCTTCGCTTCTTAAGCAGCTTTCAGTATCCGCAAAATTAATACATTTCCGACACTGATATGACTTCAAAAGCTTTGTGTTTAAATATATCTTTAACGCCTACCTGAGGCCTATTGATGTTTATAAATGAGGACGAGTTTTTTTGGTTTCTATTTTTCCCAGACTGAAAAAGGTATGCACTTATCACCTGGCATGAGGCGTTTTTATTCATAATTTATCTCTAATTGCAAAACAAATGAGCTTGAAAACAAAATAAACTCATTTGTATGAACCATATAGTGATGTCGTCTGGACGAGCGAACGATAGCGATAGCTATTGGGACTGAGAAGCAAAGATCAGGGGTTTAGTTTGAGGGGCCCCAAACGCCCGTTAATAGCTTTGATGTTGTTAGATATAAAGGCATGCTTCAATCTCTTCGAGTTCCGCGTTACTCGCTGAAGGTTGAGGTTTTCCTCCGGGTAATGAGCCCGGTCTCCTCTCCCACTAAACCTGGCAACGCCACCATATAAGTGAAATAACCTTAAGTGCTGCGTAAAACATCAATCAATCAATCGTTTCGATAAATTAATTAAGTTCGACAGGTAACGTGACTAAATATATTTGTGTAGCCAGCAGCGGCCTACGGAATCATTCAGCAAAAGCAAAAAATCCATGCACTCAGGTATTGTGTCCGCATTATTAAAAAATACCCTATTTAGGAATTAAAGTACGAGTTTCACGGAAAATATTCATCGAATATACACCACGTGGAGTATTGTATCTTGTTAGTTTTAGTTAGAAATCCAGTCACCCCATTAAGATAGTCCAACTTAGGGCAATTTTAAAACTGTTCCGAGAAATAACCAAAGTGTCAGGTCAGTAAGTTTCTCCTGAAGGCAACACCCCGAGAGCCACAAGACCAAATAGGGTTACTTGCAACTGTCAAGGGAAATAAGTGCCTAAGGAGACAAATCAATACTTGATTACAATATTTGGTGATGACGAGGGAAATATAGCGCCGGGTGGATTGGTTAATAACAATAACCATGGGATGATTCTTTTCAACAAACGAAAGTGTTCTTGACTTCATAGAATCATTCGATTATTTACACAAAATGTAAATACAGTAAATTATTTTTATACTATCTGTGGTCAACGATGAATCACTTAACACAGTATTGATTATTCACCGGCAATTGCTTAACTTCCAATGTGGAGTTACATGGCCGACGGTGAATTGATCGTCATATAAACTTGCATGAGTATTGTTTGCCGGCAACTATAGGCTGGAGCACCACTTGTCCCATAAAGGTATATGTATGTCTTGGTGTTGGATTATGTATGAGGTACGTAATTTAAAGATGTAAAAGAATAGTAAAAATCTAATGATTAGTAGCCGTTTTGTCAAAATTGTAGTTATGACTATTGCATTTTTTCTAAAAAAAATCTATACGACAAAAACTGCATTGTTGACGGTATTTCATTTGATGGTTATGTAACAGGCACTTTTTAGTTAGTTTAGTTGGTCAAGCCTGTTGATATATCTGTATATAGTTTTATTTGTTTGTCTTTGAGTCACTTGTGTCAGCTCATTATAAAAGCTTGCACTATCGGTTACAAAATGGAGCCTCCAGCGAGGTAAATGCCAGAGTGAATGGGACAGGACTACAGCAAGGATTTTTCTTCTCAAAGAAGACCCCAGAAAGACGTATGCCTGTGTAGAAAGTTCATAGCCACTCCAATTTCGAGCCTCATATGTGTGATTTGGGTGATTATTTCTCACCAACTGAGTTATATGGATTGCCATTTAATCGGATCGGACATTGACCAGGACAATCATAGGATATCCAGGATGGTTACCTGTAACTAACTTTCGACCTGTGTGGATCGTATGAACAATCAATCAAACAAACTTTAGAAAAAAATAGTGAGTAAATATAACAATTATGCAATTGTATATTAATTATATACAGTTTTTTATTGTTTTCTAAATTCCTTTGATTATAATTGTTATATTGTATTATAATGCATAAAGCATTGGTTTCATATTTCAATTATCAGTATGTTATTCCACCCTCATGCAGTTAATGAATGAATTGCATATCCAATGTCCGTATTGACTATTTCTATCCCAATGATGTTATTTACAAAGTCTTATACTGATCGCATTTCTATACTTTATCAATCCTTAACTGGAATCAAATGTTAACAAATGCTGTGTCATGTTTTCACTTCCTCGTTTATTGCTAACTTGCATGGTGTCTTTTCTGCTATTGCTGCAAGTTATTTAGTTGAACCTAAATATTGTATTTTCTTCTTGTCTAATCGGACACCGTATCTGTCACATTTGTGATTGTTATTTTCCACATCTTTTTTTTTTTGGATTTCTTTTTTTTTTCGGCCTTGAAAATTTAAGTCACTTTATGCCAATCAAACAACAACCTACGTATGCATTTGTTTCCCTACATGTTTGCATGAATGATTGTGAAACAGAATTGTGTGATAGTGAGTGGTCTCCCCTGGTATTTCTAGTTATTTATCTTTCAATTATTTACAGCTTTATTAAGAATTTTGCTACAGCTTGACGGACTAGACTACCCTAGATTACTACTAGACTAAAAAGCACCCGTTTTTCACTTGAGCTATACCTTATTTACTAACCTCATTTACTAACATTCCTTCAACAGCACATGGGAAGGAGAGGTAGGCACTTAAGTCGGCTTGTTTTGCATGTCGTTCTTATATTCTGGTTAATTATGGAGTTGAATAAGGATGATGTGAAGGAATTGTTGTCGGTGTTTGAAAAGGTTGGTTTAAGTTCAAAGGTTGATTCTGCTGAGGAGTTTCGTAATTGGTTACATGATACAACTAAAACTGATCCTCAGACAACAATTAAAACTAAAGTTCAGAATGAAATTCAGCCTACTAATATTACTACAAACACTTACCATCAGTATCCTAAACTGCCCTTTTTCAGCGGAGATGTTGGAAAAGACACCCCTTACGACCTTTGGAGATTTGAAGTTGAGTGCCTTGTACAAAACAAGGGACACAACTCTGAGGTCGTTCTAAAAGCGGTAAGGAGGTCATTAAAAGGTGAGGCTGCACTTTTATCAATGAAATTAGGTCATAATGTTACAATTACAGAGTTGTTAAATAAATTAAAAAGTGCATTCGGTACACTGCGCCAGCGCGAGACTCTTATGACTCAAATTTACAGCGCTAGCCAACGCGAAGACGAGGATGTAGCCGCGTGAGGTTGTCGATTAGAAAACCTTGTTTATCAACTGTCAGAGCGTAGATCTATACCGCCGGAAGATCAAGATGAAATGCCCAGAACGCGAATGTGGGATTGCTTGAAACGATCGCTGAAAACTTTAGCTGCGCACAAGTTTGAGAGCATTGTAAATTTTGACGAGTTGGGACTTTATCTGCGCGTGATTGAGTTTGATGAGTCTCGAGGTAAGGTAGCTGTGAAAAAGCCATCGGCCACAAATAAAATGGCGGCTGTAAGCGAGCCAGCCATCGCGCCGAGCGAATTAACTGACTTAAAATCACTTGTGAAAGAAATGCCGGCTGAGTTAGCTGAAATAAAAGAGCAGAGAAAGATAATCGCCAATGCTTTCTCTCATCAAACTACACCAACTCCGGAGTTAAATAAACCTTATTATGAAACAACTAAAAGGGTTAATCACTCAAGGGGTAGGGGGTATGGGATAAAGGGGAGACAATCACTTCGTAAGCAAGCGCAAACTCATTTAAAGAGTACAATGTCATTATTGAAGGTATTTCTTGTCCAGCTTTACTGGATACTGGAGCCACAGTTTCGGTCATCTCAAATACCTTTTACACAGAGCATTTATGCCATATTACACTTCACCCCATCGATGATATCCTAAACATTGAATGTGCTGGTGGTGAATCGTTAACTTACCTTGGATATGTGGAGGTCAAACTCACTGTGGACAAAGGCGCTTCTGCTGGCAATGAACCCTTACATTGCATCCTTTTAGTGGTACCGGGTACCAACTACAACAAGAGAGTTCCAGTCCTTTTGGGTACTAATGTACTACGTCACTTACTTGTACGGTGCAGACAGCTCGGTGGGACTCAATTTCTCCAAAAGGCTGCTTTGCGCACACCTTGGTATTTAGCATACAGATGTATGGTACTACGAGAGGAAAAACTGGAGAAGAAAAATGGCCGACTCGGACTTGTCAAATGCGCGGAAACTTCAACCATACATATGCATCCCAATTCCAATGTAATTTTATCTGGAAAAGTATCTGAAGCTATACCATGTCCAGATGGATACGCCCTTGTTCATCCGACAGAGAACAATACTTACATTTCAGACATTGATGTTATACCTACCATTACGAATCTCAAATCATGGTACATCTTTCAAATGTGACGACTAGAACCATTCCTATACAGCCTGGCACTATTCTGGGAGAGTTACATCAGGTGACGCTGCACCAAGAATAGAAGAGTTGCTTGATTGTCTTGGTGGGATGAAATTCTTTTCCGTTCTTGATATGAAAAGCGGTTACCATCAAGTAGAGATCACTGAAGAACATAAGCAGCGCCCGGCTTTCATGGTTGGTCCTTTTGGATTCTTTGAATATAACCGCATGCCTTTTGGTCTCTCAAATGCCCATGCGACATACCAACGCTTAATGGAACGGTGCCTGGAAGGTTTAAATCTTAACATACGCTTAGTTTATCTTGATGATCTGATTATATTTTCTAGGACATTCGAAGAACACATTGACAGATTACAGCAAGTTTTTCAGAGGATACAAGAGACTGGATTGAAGTTGGCTCCTCACAAGTGTAAATTTTACAAGCGGAAGGTGAAATATGTCGGGTACATCGTCTCAGAGTCTGGAATTGAGGTTGATCCCGAAAAAGTATAAAAAATAAAGGACTGGGCAATACCGAAAACACCCGCAGACGTTCGTAGATTCCTCGGATTTGCCGGTTATTATCGGAAATTTATCAAGCATTTTTCTAAGATAGCCCGCCCTTTAACCGATCTTATGCCTGTTCCGCAAAAGAAGCCTAAATCAAAGAAAGTCTCTCTGACATCCAAGTGGGAATGGAACGAAACACACCAGAACGCGTTTGAATCTTTGAAACAACATTTAATAAGTCCCCCTATTTTGGCCTTTGCAGATTACTCCAAGCCTTTTGAACTTCACACTGACGCAAGTCGCTTAGGACTGGGTGCAGTATTGTACCAAGAACAGGACGAGAAACTCAGAGTAATCGCATATGGAAGTCGTGGATTGAATAATTCAGAGAAAAAATATTCGGCTCATAAGTTAGAATTTCTTTGTTTAAAATGGGCAATAACAGAGAAATTTCATGATTATCTTTACGGTCATGAGTTTACAGCTTTTACAGACAACAATCCTTTGACGTACGTTCTAACCAGTGCCAAATTAGATGCAACAGGACATCGTTGGTTAGCTGCTTTATCCTCATACAATTTCAGCATTCAGTATAGGACGGGTAAGTCAAATGTTGATGTTGATGTCCTTTCAAGAATACCAGAACAAAGTAATATCACCCTACAACAATAAGATAATAGTCATATTATATACATATACAACCACATCAGTCAAAAAAATAATTACATAACACATATACAATATTATCTTGATTCATTATATACAATGCACAGAAACCTCTCAATTTATGGTTATAGGTAAAATGGAATATTTACATAACATAGGCCTAAGTCTTTTGGCTTAGTACGTGAAGGACAGATTTATTACACATAAATATAGTATGATGCCTACCCTGTGGGTGGTACTGAGGCGCTAAACTCCAATTAATGTTTACCACAAACTCAATCTCCAACCTAAAATAGTCAATATGAGTTGGTTAACAACCAAACCAATAAACCCCCATATATAACATTCAGTGAAACCAAGTACACCACACACAGATACACTCACACACTGTCAGGCAAACATTCAAACAGGATTAGAGATAATTATATCTCTGACCCAGTAGTATAAACCAGGTATTTACTTTTAGTATTTTCCAAAGGTATATTTTAGAATAATACTTATTGGTATTTGATGTAATATTAAAGTACAACAGTCGATATATAAAATGCTGACAAACCTTAGCAAAGTGATCAGTCCTCGCCAAGCCAGTCAGGTGCAGCAGTATTGCAAAGTGAAGTGCTAGTGCAAACAAAGGTAACAGTGAGTGTTTGGTCATTTTTGGAGGAAAACCAAACAACCAATGAATGAGCGATATTTTGAACTGTGCTGTTTTACCTACAAATATTGGGCCAGTCCCAACATACCTGTTACCTGGATATTACCTGTGCTGATCCAAGCTACATGACTCAAAGACAAACAAATAAAACTATATACAGATATATCAACAGGCTTGACCAACTAAACTAACTAAAAAGTGCCTGTTACAGTTATACCGAATGGGCATTCTACCAAAAACTGAAAGTTTTGCCATCATTTTGTATTTCTAATTTGAAATTGAAAATTTGATTTATCCAGTACCCGCAGTGAGTTGATGGTAATACCAAATGGCTATTCTACCAAAAACTGAAAGTTTTACCATAATTTTGTATTTCTAATTTGAAATTAAAAATTGTATTTATCCAGTACGCGCAGTGTAAGCAAACTCCGAACCTGAGCATGCGCACAAGCACCTTAATTTTTCGTCTAATGTATCATTTTACAAACTTTATCTGAGACTAAAGATTGATTACAGGGAATTGAAAAGCCTGAGCATAAATTTTAGAGTGTAACCACAGTCAAAAAGTAATCTAGCACTGCAGTTAACTTGTTTCTGATCGTTGTAGTTGTAATCGTTTCTCCATTCTTCTTCTTATGTTTTTTACCCCAATGTAGAGTGTAAACCTAACTGAACACGTATAATGTGTCTTAATTCTAGTGGTTTTGCTTGTAAAAACTAACGTAAATTTTGTTTTGTTAAAAAATATCAGAATGACTACGGCGGTGAGTTGTCAAAATGTTACTATTTTGACGTTACAACAGAACGTTTCCCAAGACGTAGAATTCTGAAGCTTTTTAGTGCTTCTAGTCTCGAGTATGTACAATAAATTATTGCTTTGAACTAACTTAGGCGTAGAATGAATAAATGGGTCTTCCCGGTTGTTTAAATTTTGTTTACATTTCGAATACTATTTCGGTTCATATAGGTCACATGCTGTATGGATTTTGCTCATTCCAACTCCAATCATTTAGTTTCTTGATGGCCTTCAAAGCCTCTTGGGGACCTCCGTGGCTCAGTAGGTAGAGCGTTGGACGCTCAATCCAAACAGCTTTCCACCAATGGGTCGCGGGTTCGAATCCCACTCTGTCCAAAAAAAAATGGAAAATTTTCTGCCTGGGTTTTCGCTCGAACGACGTATGTGGGATGGTTGGCAATTGCCAACGGAAGGTCGTGGGTTTCCTCAGGGCATAGAGCCCGATTTCCTCCCACAATAAAACTGGCAACGCCATATAAGTGAAATAATCTTGAGCGCGACGTAAAACACCAAACAATCAATCAATCAAAGCCTCTTTTCTTTGCGACGATCAGAAATTATGAAAAACATATGCCACTTTAAGGAAAAACGCCCGTGCCAAATACTGTGTAAAAGTCTCATTACATTCCAGTACGATAGATTTTGGAGCCAAAAAGTCAATTTGTTTTCAATAAGAACACACATATTAAAGAAACGAAAATATGAAAAAATATCAAAGAGATATTAATTTGTTATAAATGAATATTTCCCGTAAGGAATTCGGGTTTAAGTATATGAATATATTGAATAATGACCAAGGCTTAGCAGTAAACATCGATTACGGGAATCATGTTTAAGTCAAATATTGCGTAAATTTCATCTGATTTCCAATACGACTGATCTTAGAGCCAGCAAGTAATTGGAAATGAACGAGGAATACTGGAAAAACGAGAACATCTTTTTTCAACAAACCGTTTGTTTTATCTTTGATCGAAATTACTCAACGTGGATTTTGAAAGGCAATGGAATGCCAATGTATCAAACCAAGTAATTGTTTCATTTCTTGAAAGATTACGAGTTTTGATCAATAAGCAATTTGATGGTAAAGGTTTAAATCGGAGCCGAATCGGCGGAGTCAACTGAATACCTTGACACCGGTCAATTATTGAATCTGTCTTGTCCGGATTTTAAAAGAGAATTGAATGGGTGCTGATAACCAAATAGAATGTATACAAAGGAAACGAGGGGTATGATATTTTTAAAATCTACGTTTTAGTTTTGTGTCTGATTCCTAAAAAATACGGAACGTTATTTAGTGATGCGATATCCGGGTTCGATTCCCGTTTCAGGCGTCACCTAAAATCGATACTAGAATTTCCATTTTATCAAGAAAGTGTTATCCCCAAAATAACGAGAATACTTGAATGAAGTATTTATAACCTGTCGAGAAAGCCGTTCCTGGATATGCAATTCTAAATAGGACAACTTGTTTCAGTATCTTGATAACGATGTTAGTTTCTACATCGAAACGTTGTGTACAATAAAAATCCAGAAGCTGCAACCTATAAAACCGCGTTCATTTATCGTAAAGTAACATCTTTCCGATGAAATTGAATTTTAAGTTCGAATATTAAATGCTAGGCCGTTTGAGTCAGATTTATATGTCAAAGGTCATGGGTTCATTTGATTTGTCGAGTTAATTGGGTCATTCATTACTGTCTGGAACAATACTCTAACTATAATATATTTAAAAGCCGGTTCTGACAAGGAATAGACAATATTCGTTAGCAAGCACTCGAGGGATTGTAGAACTCTGTAGAAGGTATCAGTTAGCCAAATAAGGTAATGACAAAATTTTAAACCTGTGAATATTAAATGAAGATAATTATTCTGGGTAGAAAATAACATCTCGATTTAAAATACAGGGGTGTATTTCAGATTTTATTTTGCTTAACGTTAAAGGAGCTATCAAATACAAAATATATTTCACCTACTATTGCTTGTCATTTTTATAAAAAAAAAATTCGAAACAAAAGCTTTGGACTGATACTAGGTGCTTCAAACGTTAAACTTGCAATTGGAATTTATGATTTTGACAGCTCCTGTCACTTTAAAGAGCTCTAGCACGAATTCCACGAATACTATGACGCTTGTCCATCTTTTTTCGGAGGGAACACCCGACCTTCGGTAAGTACCTGGCAACCCTTACACATCCGAGGATTGAGGAACATATTTGAACACTTTATTTCGCTCAATACGTCTTAATATCACTTACGGAAATAATAATGTTAGATGTGTCGAAGGGCAAGCTTCGCTTTAACTTTTCTATTAAACCATGGCTTAATGCTATTGGGGAGACATTCTAGTGGTTTAGATAATCTAAGTCTAGATACTATCATTATGAATTCGGACCAGATAAAATGGCATGCGTTGCCAAACAATGTACACTGTTTTGTTATGATATAATTAGAAAAATGTCTAATCCGAATTGAAAATATTGAATTGCCGCACTGCCTTTAATTTTTAGTCCAATCTCACTTAACAAAATGTCAAATTGTAAACAAGCAATTATCTAATTGGCAAAAGCACTCAGAAGATAACCTGTAGCCTCTTATTGAGAAATCTGTATGGTATAATACAGGTAACTACACTAACTACATTTATGTGTGGCACGTATTTATTAAACGAAATCATGTTCAGCGAGTTGAATTAAGGTACGGTCATTGAAAGATTCTTTCTATAAAAACATTGTGTCTGTATCTGATTAAGCCGTTTTCCTAGTTCTAGTTCTGGCTTATTTAGATTATGACGTTATTAACATCAATAATTGATTCCTGTTGCCATTACCGCTTCAACCATTATTCACCAAAAATGAAATAATTGATGCTTTCAAAAGAAATCTGTCCGATACCAGCATATTTCAGAAACCATGGGATTATTGTGGAGGTCATCTTTATTTTGTGCTGTCAGATCAGACATCGGCTATTGTTCTATGATGTATTACAAACTTGGTTGGGAATTTGAAACAGTTTAGTCTTGGAACATGATGGCCTTACCTATTCAACGTGATGTCAAAGCAAATATAGAAAGAAACAAGAAAAGTATCAGTAAAATTGATAGATGCTCCCCGGTTCCCCATTGCAGATATACGCTCAGCAAATTTAACCAAATAATGAGAAAAAGGGCAATAACTCTGCAAATATCCATCCGTAAATAGGACCGTGTGATAAGCCGTATTTGTTTGAGGTTTGCGATAGAGATTTATTGTGCTAACATTAATTCAAAAGAAAAGCAGAGAAATGGAGATCGAACAGAAGCCAGTAACGAAAGAAATGCTTGTGAAAAAACAAGTGAACCAAGTTTTCAATCATCTCACTGTTAACTGAGAACAAAAACTATTCAGTTTTGGCCACTGAAGTGGATGTTCATGTCTGCGTTGTGCTAAATTATTATTAGCACCCAACACAACTGGAATTTGTTATGTTCCGGACAGGGGAGGGGGCGGACAAGCAGTCTGGGTAAAATTTGACAAATTGAGGAAACCAAGGGCAATAACTGTAAAATTATTCTCGGCATGGAGAGAAAAGCGTAACACTGCACAAGGTCTTTGTAATGAGGATATACGAGCGAAGTTTAAAGCCAATCCTGACAATATTATGCCCCGGACAAGAAATCCGGACGGACGGACAGACAAAGCGTTGACTGCTTTCCTTAAAGTTTTCGGGGAGGATAAAAAGTTTTCTACAGTTACCATACCAGGAACATCCCCCCCCCCAGGTCATTGGAAAGACCTTTATTTTTACTTGTGTATTACAAGTTGGGGTTATATCTATAATATAACAAGTTTCGTTTCCGAAACGAATTCGAACAAAATTTGGAAAGTAGGTTTATTTTTTTGGCCAAAAACAGGATAACAAAAAACAGTAAATGTAATTAAAAGTCAACGACGGAATAGAAAACGATTTCAAACAAGATGAAGTGGTCCGGATCTTGCAACAATGTATTTCTGGGAGGGGTCTGAAAAAAACAAAACAAGGAACCATTAAGACACCTGAACATCCAGCTTTTTGCTAAAGTGGGGGTGCCAATTTTCCAGATTACAGTTACTTTAAAAACAAAATATTAAAAAAAAAGTCTCAGCCCCCTCCCACACACATCTTAGCAAATGGCTATATATAGGAGGTTAACTGACAAGAGCCCGTTTGTTACATGAATATCACACGAGTCTTAATTTTCAAAGTCACGAGCCTCTGGCGAGTGACTTTGGAAATTAATAGATGAGGGTGATATTCATTGTAACAAACGGGCTCTAGTTGGTTAATCTTTCTCACAAAACACAAAAATACTGCATTTTATTCTGAAATGCAGCTCTACATCACATCGTTCAATCCAGCCATTCATGAAGTCAGACCGCTTCACCGCGTTGACATGGAGATTGTATTCATTACGCTACACAAGAAAGGTCTAAAATCAAACAGTTTTGTTGCTCACGAATTCTTAAGAATAAAGAGATAAAATATTTATCCTACAAATGAATGCCACTTCTTAGAATAAAACAAAAATAATAGTTCAATGTCTGCAATCCAATGACGAAGTCAGGTTTTGCTGTGACCTCTACACCGACACAATTACGATAACTAGGTCAATGCATCTGCTTTGAGAAATATGCGAGACGCCAGTTTGGGTAGATTGATTGAAAGTTTTAATTATCCCGCGTTTAATTATTGATACAGAGAGTGTAAATACAGTTAGGAGTAAATACGGCTATGATATATTCGTATTCAATCATAATTTGTTAGAAAAACGGACGTAAGCAGACGAAGTAGTTTGTTTATGTCAAGAAGTATGTCATGTACGGTACATTCAAATGCTTTCCTTATATGGAAGTAGCTATGACGTGATCGTGGGAAAGTCATACTATTCTGCATAAATGTAGTCCGCTGTATGTAAACCATAACATGATTGGCTACTGACTCGCATAGTTGTGAGTTATTCTGCCAATTACTTGTAATCTAACAAGGATGTCTTGTTATTACATAAAGGAAAACGAACGTATTATCCCTACGCTGAGAATGCAAGCTTGTGTTTTGATTAGTTGAACTTGGAAAATCACGTTTGTTAACCAATCAGCAGTAAGTTGGGCCATAATTTCACTAGTTGATTATGACAAAAATAGCACACTGCCTGAGAGTGAAATTATGAGGGGTGTAGTGTGAGAAACCAAACTAATGTATAAATTGAAAAAAGCTATTTCAGTGGGCATCACATTTGATTGGGGAAGTAGAAAACAGGGAAACTTGATTTTACTACATAATTTGGGCCTGTATATATATAGTTTTATCATAAAAAAAGACTTACCGGTGGCCGATCGTTTTACTTTGGGTCCTGGTACAGGTGCTGGGCTAACTACGGTTGGACAGGAACTCTGAAAATGGACATAGGATAAAAAAAAGGTATATAATTTGTTAACATATTTATCATTGTAGGCTAATCCAATGACCAAGGAAGCAGTCAATCGATACTGTATGTAAAAAAAGAAAATGTTTAGTTTGTGAAACATATCTCCCTGCTTCGTTTTGTGAAGCCCTTATTTTTACGATTGATTTTTTGGTCACATTCTGAATGCAAACCTCGTACCAGCGATGTTGTAGAACCTGGAATTAGCCGCTAGGTTTACAGAAAACTATCTTATGCAAGGGGTAAGACAATGTAATGTTAACAAAATGGACAGATGCAAATCAACATTTGTTTTGAAGGGGTCGGAGAGGTCTTAAATTGTGTATTTCAAATTCAGACTTAGGACAACTTTTACTACTTTGTACATGGTGATGTTTAATATGAGCTTTCAAGAGAAACTGCGCATCAGAAATTACAGCAACGCAACGTCGGCATGGTAAAAACATGCAACACAACGCAGGCATGGTAACACCAGGCCGACGTTGTGTTGCTGTAAGTTCTGATGAGACTTTCTCTCGAAAGCTAATATTAAACATCACCATGTACAAAGTAGTACAAGTTGTCCTATGTGTTTTTGGTTTTAGTAAAACTTCTCCATAGAAGAATCTATTAAAGTCAGACTTACGCCGTTGCAAAGGCCGTCACAAACAGTAAAAACGCATTCAAATTCCACTGTGTTGTCGCCACCATTTAATTTGAAAGCATCAAAATACGGACTGTATACACAGTTTGGTGTAGAAAGGAAGCCGTCGATCTTTTCAAAAATCAATCCATCGCCACATCTACAAAATAAAAGTAAAACCTGCTTTAGCTTTAGACTATTAGATAAGGACAAAGCTACGCGGGAGAGACGAACGGATAACTTACCCAGCACGGAGAACGAAATATCGACCAAAGTTGTTTCTAGCAAGGCAGCTTAAAGCCCGAAATCCAACGAAATTACCTATAAAAAAGAAATTGCTGAAATTCACTTTCAAAATCTAAGATCTAATTTATTGTTAGGGGTTCCACGCCACGTATGACGATTTCAGTCAAAGCGATTAGAAAACCCTAGGTTATGCTCGAAGGGAACTGGAGGCTTTCCATTCTATCAGATTCCCCGGTACGAAAATTTGTCGGTGAAGGAGTTAAAGATGGTAAAAAACAAAACACAATCCTATCCGCCCCATACACGATATGAATCTGTTAAAGTTGTAAATCTATCGGATATAAAGTGTCCAGGTTCATAATATACTGAATAAGCATTCAAATTTAACATTAGCGAATTATGCCTTTTATCAATTACACAGATTGGGCAAAGACTATTGCATCCTTATCGACCTGTAGCGATTGTGTAAATTTAAAAAACGGAGATATCGGGTTAACAATGGGCAGACGGAGTATCCAGACATTGCCAGGCCTTCTCCCCTTCGTGGCGGAGAGGCAATAGAAGGTACATGGTAGGATGTAAATTTTGTTTAGGTTAATTCTTCCGCTTATAATTAGATCAGAATACTAGTGGGCGGGTAGGGGAAAGGAATTGGATAAAACAAGTTGTGAAACGCTGTTCAGATATCCGGAACTTTAACAAGGTTGTAATGTATATAATTCAATCAGAGAGGAGATGCATAAAAAGCATGCCTAGGTTTTTTATTTCTAGAATTCACGAAACCGAATTTCAAATTTATACGAACCAGTTGTATCCCATGCCGCCAAACGGATTTTTCTGCCAATAGAGATGTCAGTGGTTATTCTTTGATCCAACACATCCCAAACTTGGAGGGCGAAAACAGCAGATGCGTTGCCACCGAGAAGATGCTGGGATTCCCAAGGGTTGAGGAACCAGTCACTGATGGTTTCGGTTGAAGACACAGCCCGACCATGAGCATCGTAAGCACACGATATGGTGTGGATTTTACGTTGTTGTACTACCTGGCTGTCGCGCTCACCCCATCCAACTTCTACGCCCACAGTGTAAGTGTTGCTGCCATCTTTTTTCTGAAAAAAATATACAAAAAAAACTTGTAGGTTATCTAGTTTTAATGGCTACGTAGGCAAAATGAAACTTAACCGATAAAGTGCTTAAGTGCACATTCTACCATGTGGCGTCTTTAAGAAAAGACGTTCTACGCCTCGAGAGAAAGATATGTTGTGGAGAGGGCTACAGGCATGGAGACCATACTAGCTGTTATAACCCTGTTGTTCGTAGGTTATTAGATGGAGTTTATAACCTTGTTGGTTGCGAGATGGAGTTCATGGTTCTTTTTTGTTTGCTACATAGTTTTGTCTGTGCCGGGGGGGGGGGGGGTGGAGGAAGCCAAATTTATGGGGGTTCAATCTCTGTCCACCGATGTTCTGGTCATAGTTAAGATGCGTAACCATTGCCAATGTGTTACAAAAGGATTCCAGAAAATTCTACTGACCAAGGCTTAGCTCCTGTCAGTCGTCAACCTAAGGAAATATAGGTTTGATTTGCTACAACAATCTATGGGGTATAAAGGTCTAAATGATATACCTCTTTTTAATACAATTAGAAACTTAGTCTCCGTGGTTATTTAAAGCCTGGCGCAGACGAGAGGCGCCGGCTGAGCTACAAGGCACTCGTGGCCAAGGGAGCAGCTACATATTTCAGCGCAGACGATGAGCTTTCGGCTGAGGCAAGTTCTTGGTCACCCAAGTTCACTGATCTACACAAGTGTCACTACCCGTGTTACGTAATATTCTAAGTGGTCACATGATTTAATAGGCACACGCGATTTGACTATCCCTCCTCTCAGCTCAGCTGGCAGCTTACGTTGTGCGCACACGGTGAGATTCTTGCCACGAGAGGCAGAAAATATCAAACATGCTAAATACTTTCCTCACCGCCTCGAGGGGCGAAAATCTCACCAAAATTTACGCGCACACGGGGGAAACAGCTTAGCCGGTGCCTCTCGTGTGCGCTAGGCTTTAGACAAGATTTTCCCTGTGCCCGTGTGTTTTAGTGATCATAAATATATATATATATTATATGTTTTGACGAAGGGGGATTCGAACCAAGGGGCCAGTTAATATAAAGCGAGTGGTCTACGTACATAGAACTGGCAACTGGTCCCAGTAAACGATTGATCGAAGGAACCATCCAGGGCAAAGTTCACTTCATCAGGAGCGGTAAGTTGTTTGTCGCCATTCCGACATCTAGCCAGAGCGTAAGCCGGTACATCAGCAGTAAGATGAAGAGTCGGTATACCGGTTTGGGAAGCAGGACAGTTGCCACGTACTAAAAGTATAAGAAAAAAAATGAAATCTGTTAGAATATATTTCAATATCATAAAATCCGTTCAATTTTAAGTTAGGGTAACTGAAATAACCCGAGGTTCACGAGTCTTCTTACAAACGGTTTTAAGAATAGGGTTTCAAGGTAATTCGATTGAGGTTTTACGCCGCACTAAAAGATTTCACTTATATTTGGTAACTAAAAACTAAGGTTATTAAAAAGAGGCATGAGCTACCGAAATTCACTTTTATAATCTGATCGCCACGACAGTAAGGAGGCGAAACACTGATTGGCGTTGGAATGAGGAAAATCCATACAGTATGTGGCCTGTACGAACCGAAAACATGTTCGAAAAGTAAATTTTAAATAACCGGGACGACCATTAATCAGCCAAAGTTAGTTCAAAACAATACTGTATCGTACATTTTCGAGACTAGGACTAAAAAGTTTCTGAATTATAAAAGTCTTGAGAAAAATAGCCAATAATTTCAACATTCAGTTTTGACGTCAAAATATCAACATTTTGGTAACTCATGCCACTTCAACGTTAATTCAAAAATCGTGTCATGTATAAAATGTTGAATGACTATAGTTTGAAACACAAATCACTTTGTTGAGGATATACCAAAGGAAACTTTAAATAAAAAAAATTGCAGTTACATGTACAAATGTACTTACATAGCACTATGGGATCATCAGCAGTTGCAAGACCAACCTTTACAAAAAAGACAAATTATAGCGTCAGATATATAAAGGTTATCTAACGAGAGCCAGTGTGTTACGATGAATATCACTTTAGTCTCGGGCAAGTAACTTTCAACATTGATAAATTAGAGTGATCCATTGTAACACTGGATAGAGTTGGATAATCGGTTTCTCACACTACAATATATACGCCGTTCTACTTTAAAAAAAAAAAATATATATACACGAGATAATCTCGCTCTATTTTCAAGAACGGCACTCTGAAGAAACTAGATAGGGCATTGTAACGTCAGAACGAACATCCAAGACCGTTCAATAAAGGGCTGATGTTAGCGCATTATCTTATAACTTTCATCATGAAATAAAGCGCTGTCAGGGAGTTGAAATACCGGGTGTGTACATGTAGGAGATATTAGCTGAAGCAAAAAGTTTATAAAATCCCCCCCCCCCTACCGAGAAAGGTTAAACAAAATACTATCAAACTATCAATATAACTATTAAAACTGAGATGAAAAGAAACAATTTCTAGAATACTTACCAAAAACAAAGCGAAACAGAGAATAAACATGTTGAAACAATGGAAACCAAATCTATAACAAAATAGATAGAAAGTATACAGACTAAAACAACCGAGAAAACTGAAAATACGGACACAGATTGAGAGTATCGAGCTTTTATACCAGTCCACTTCAAGAAACAGTCTAAGGCGGTTTTCTAAAATTTGATGTTGGCTTACACGAAGACCAACATTTCAATGTTTGCGTTAATGCTGTAGATTCAGTGTTGAAAAGACCCATCATTCAAATCATCGGATAACAACCATGATGAACTTTGATATGTTTTCGTTTGAACCGAATCAGTAAAAAATCGGCAATTTAAAAAATGTGTAGTGCAAATTATAATTAAGTTTTTAGTAACACAAGGCTCGACATTGTATGTAAGGGGTCTGAGCAGCACGGAAATTTGTGCTTTTGTCGTCAAATAAATGGCAAGCTTATCGGTAGACTGAGATTGAACCCCATAGGTTAAATTAATAAATGCTTCATCCGGTTTAGTATCTACTAAAAACAAAACCCCAAAACAGTTCAGGTTGCCCATAGCAACGGGTGTCATTGGTTTTGTCCTGTCCGTTACTGCGACAGTTTTTAAAATTCTACTCTAACTGAGGAATAAAGAACTCATATCAAGATAACAATGATGCGTCCCACAGAAAAAAAAAACTAGTTTCAAATCAGTTAGTTCAACCAGGAAAATGAAAATGGCTGCGAAGAAGATTTACTTGTTTCTAGGGTTTACAGTTAGGATGTGTCTGCTGTATGAGGGACAAACTACAGGTAAATAAATATTTACTCTTTCATTTTTTCGAGAAAAAAAATTATTGTCTAGATATTTACCAAGATTTTTTTTTAAATTTGGGTCAATTCGTGACATATTTGTCCGCATGCAGAATCGGTACCAAAGTAATGTGTCAAAGCTGAGCCTGTGTGAGGGTACCATGTGCCCAATTCTAACACGACTTGAAAACAGAACCAAATATAGCTGTACCGTTCAAAGGACACACCGCCTAAGCTTGAGTCTTTATTGATCCTCAAATTAGTAGAAATGTAAGACGTAATTTATCTCGTATACAGGGGCCGCGAGTCAATTTTCTGCCAGACGAATGCATTTCAAGAGTTATTTAGGAAATTCACTGCTGCAATTGTTTTCTGTCTGACAGCCAGTAAACAAACAGCCGAGAATGTACCAAACGCGCAGCTTAAGAAGCTGTAAGCCTGGGCGCAATTCTTATAACTGATAACAAAGACAAAGGGATTCCCAAATAAAACTAACGACCCAGCGGTGCATGCATGGGAGCTAGGCAAGTTACCAAAATTGGAAACCTTATCTTTTAAAAAGCAGAATATCATGAGTTTTAGCAATCTTATTGTCAGTGTCCCTGGACTGTCAAGTTAAAAGAAAACAACAAACAAACTAGAATATATAAAATACACGATAAGATGCCTAATAGGATGTATTCTCGTTTTATAAAAATGTTACTTTAATTTACTGGAGATTGCACAACTACATGATCATTTACATTAGTTTTGGTTATCGTTGTCCGGTTGAACCTGCTTTTGAAATTAATATTACGCTAAATCTAAATACTGAATGCAGGTTGTATTTTCAGTTACTTTTGGTATGTTTGTGAAAATATATTGTGTTGCTGCCATAAGCAATCATTTGGATGTAGGACATCTGTAGATGATTCAATGAAAAATTGCGCCGAATGCATAGTTTTTATCCAAGGACTTTTATAACTATAGATATATCAGTGTCTTGATCTCTACATTTAAAGGGGCATGAGCTGCCAAAATGTTGATATTTTGACGTTAAAACAGAATGCTGAAATTATTGGCTATTTTTCTCAAGAGGTAGAATTCAAAAGCTTTTTAATGCTTCAAGTCTCGAAAATGTACGATAGAGTACTGTTTTAAACTAACTTTGGCTTAGAATGAATGAATGGTCGTCCCGGTTATTTAAATTTTGTTTACTTTTGAACACGTTTTCGGTTCATACAGGCCAGATACTGTATGGATTTTTCTCATTCCAACGCCAATCATTTAGTTTTTCGATAGCCTTCAAAGCCTCTTACTGTCGTGACGATCAGAAGTTATGAAAAAACTGTGAATTTTGGCAGCTCATGCCCCTTTAATCTGCCACTCAGGGGCATTTTCAGATCATTACTTCGTGGTGTGGCGTAAAGTCTGAACATTTTTAGATTTAAAAAAAAAACACAGCCTGAAAATGCACATTGGTATTTTACAGAAAAACAACGTGTCATCGGGAAAAAGGAACACTTCATCGGTTATGAGTAATTACCTCCCTAACCCAGGTTCTTGTTTCACAAAACGGCGTAGATGTATTTTTTGCGTAACTTTCTTAGCAGCGTATCTCCGCAGTATGGGTTGTGAAGACAGTTGCGTAAAAACTTACGCTACGCCGCTTTGTGAAATAGGCTACTGGTTACACAGCTCCTGGATGTTGTAAGGTATCTCAAATTATAAACTGGTTATCAACATATATATATATATATATATAATCCTAAATTGTATTTATGTTACTAGAGAATGTGGCTCTGTTCAAGCCTGCTACGCAATTCTCAACTTACACATATTATAATGCTGAATATGCCGTCAACGGAAACAGTGAGACATCGATATTTGTTCATAGCTGTTCTCATACCAGATTCGAGAAGGGCCCTTGGTGGACTGTGGATCTCCTGGGGATGCTTCAGATCCAATCCCTCACGATCGTAAATCAAGGGACTGATTACTGTGCTCCCGATCCCAGATGTAAGTAAACTAACACATTGCTAATCAAGTCAAATTCTAGAGCTCTGGAGTCACGTAACTATCTTGGCAACCCATGCTGTAGAAATACGTTGCCATGACACTTACGCAAAAAAAACTTACTTTACGCCCTTTTATGAAACAGACCCCTAGAGCCTGTTTCACAAAGCGGCGTAGCGTAAGTTTTTATATATCTGCCTTAGCAACCCATACCATAGAGATGCGTTGCTATGGCAGTTAATATGACCTATGATGCTGCATCTGTAGCATACGACATGGTGATATTACCAAATGCTCGATATGATATATTTCTACGATTTTCTCCAGATTCTCCTTTATCTAAGTAGCTGTAATCGTGAGTAACCCGTAAAATGCAAAAGTATCAATGAAACTCTCTTTAAACCTGGGTTCTATAATAATGAGAAATAACTAAGGCAATAAAGCATTATTCATTCTGTGTCGAAGAGACCGAGACAGGTCTCGAAAGCTTGTGTTGTCCACAAAAACTTACTGCGTGATGATGGCTTAATTATTTCTCTTTATAATATATCATCGTTTTTTGTTTAACTTTCCTACATGTACTACTGTCTATATCGTCGTCCTTATTCTCATTAGCCTTGTGTTCCTACAGGTAGAAATCGGTTGCCAGGGTTTCGTGTACACTTGTCTGAGGCAGGTACCAACAATTTTCAGAAACTGTGTCACATCAACAACGACCAGAGTCCGCCATTATATATCTACGTGACGTGTGATGTTCCACTTATTGGACGTTACGTAACAATATCTTTAAGTAATCGAGTTTACCAGTTCCTTACCCTTTGTGAAGTGGAAATTTTCGGTAAGTAAAATATTTGACTAATCGCTTTTATAAACTGGCGTATTTCTCAAAGAAGTAGTTTGTCAAAGAACCCAGTGTTCTCTCAACTAAACATGGCAGCATCGCCATATAAAGCATAGAATCTTGTACGCGACCTGAGTTATCAGTAGTATTTCACATGACCTACTCATTGATCTGATGATATTACACCCAGTCGAAGGACAGTGCCACGACAATACCAACAACATCCAATTTGTCTTATCGAATCGACGAAAACTAGATCAATACGTTTTGATAGACTTGATGCATGTATTAATACTTTGTTGTATTCAAGAGACTGTTTTTTTTTTTCAAAATCCTTCGATCGTTGATTGAATAACCTCCTGTTATTGATGTAGCTCATTTTTTCTTAACTGTGTCTTCCTTTTGACAAGGATGGTCTCCACATTACTTTGGCCACGTGTGGGTTCCGGGGGTGATAAGAACAGACTGACAGCTTGTTCTTTATATGCGACTCACTTCGCGGGAATCTTTACATAACCATTATCTTAGGACAAAGGCATATATCTTTTTAAAGCACTCTATAAACTTGAAATTTCACACATTCATGTTAAGTAAATCTATTGAACATATAGACGAGACCATGGTGCTAACTAATGAAGCGTCACGTGGTAGAAATGACACGTTTTCATGAATTAATATCTCAATAGTAAAGTAATAACGTTTACAGTATTATTCAGTATCGATTTATATTCGAAAAGGTGTATGAAGATAGCAAAGATAATTAACGGGTTTTTATAAGAATCAGGTTAAATTAATAAATGCTCCATCCGGTTTAGTATCTAGTAAAAAACAAAACCCCCAAACAATTCACGTTGTCTATAGCAACGGGTGTCATTGGTTTTGTCCTGTCCATTACTGCGACAGTTTTTTAAATTCTATTCTGACTGAGGAATAAAGAACTCATATCAAGATAACAATGATTCGTCCTACAGAAAAAAAACTAGTTTCAAATGCAATGTAATGAGATTTGTACATCATTTTGTTCAACAAGGAAAACGAAAATGGCTGCGAAGAAGATCTACTTGTTTCTAGGGTTTACAGTTAGGATGTGTCTGCTGTCTGAGGGACAAACTACAGGTAAATAAATATTTACTCTTTGGAAAAAAATTCCATAAAGAATTTAAAAGAAAATTGAGTTAATTCGGGACATAATTGTCCGCATGCAGAATCGGCACCAAAGTAATGTGTCAAAGCTGGGCCTGTGTGAAGTTACCAGGTGTCCAATTCTTATACGACTCGAAAACAGAACAAACTATAGCTGTATCGTTCAAAGGCCACGCCGCCTAAGTTTGATTCTTCACTGTTCTTCAAATTAGTAGAAATATAAGGAGTAATTAATCTCATATGAAGGACCGCAAGTCAATTTTCCGCCAAACGAGTACGCTTCAAGAGTTATTTCGGAAATTCCCCGCTGCAATTGTTTTCTGTCTGACAGTCAGTAAATAAACAGCCGAGAATGTACCACACGCGCAGCTAAAGACTAGCGATCCAGCGGTGCATGGGAGCTAGGCAAGTTACCAGTCTGGAAACCGTATCTTTATTTAAAAAGCAGTAGAACATCACGAGATTTAGCGATCTTTTTACAGTCTCTCTGGACATTTCCCTTTAAAGTTAAAAGAAATAAAAACTAGATTATATAAAATACACGATAAGATGCCGTACATGATGTATTCTCGTTTTATGAATGTGTTAGTTCAATTTTCTAGAGATTGCTCAACTACATGATCATTTACATTAGTTTTGGTTATTGTTGTCCGGTTGATCCTGCTATTGAAATTAAGATTACGCTAAATCTGAATACTGAATGCAGGTTGTATTTTCGGTTACTTTTTGTATGTTTTTGAAAATATATTTTGTTGCTGCCATAAGCAATCATTTGTATGTATGACATCTGTAGAGGATTCAATGAACATTTGGCCGAATGCATAGTTTTTTTTATCCAAGGACTATAGATATATCAGTTTCTTGATCTCTACATTTAATCTGCCACGCAGGGGACATTTTCAGATCATTACTTAGTGGTTTGACGTAAAGTCTGGACTTTTTAGACTTTTTTCTCAATCAACAAGACAGTGTGAAAATGCACATTATTATTTTACAGAAAAACAAAGAGTCGTATCTATCTAATTACTTTTCTTTAAAAGTGTCATCTGAAAAAGGAACACTCCATCAGGTATGAGTAAATATCACCCTAGTCCTGGTTACACAGCCCCTGAATGATGTAAGGTTTCTCAAATTATAGACTGGTTATCAACATATATATATAATCCTAAATTGTATTCATGTTTCTAGAAAATGTAGCTCTGTCCAAGCCTGCTACGCAATCCTCAACTTACCCATATTATAATGCTGAATATGCCGTCGACGGAAACAGTGAGACAACGATATTTGTTCATAGCTGTTCTCATACCAAATTCGAGAAGGGCCCTTGGTGGACTGTGGATCTCCTGGGGATGTTTCAGATCAAATCACTCACGATCGTTAATCGAGGGACTGATAACTGTGCTCCCGATCCCAGATGTAAGTAAACTAACACATTGCTAATCAAGTCAAATATTAGAAGTCTTGCATTCAAGTTTTTAATTTGTTTAAAGGAAAGGGAATAAAAGTAATTTGAAGTACCAGTAGAGCCCAAGTTCTGATTTAACTTAAGTTAACTTTTAGACTGAAGTCGGCTGTAAAAAAAGTTTTTCCAAAATCTGATTCAAGTTTCATAAAAAGCTTAAGCCATATTCATAAACTTTGGTCAAATTAGATTTAGATTTGAAGACTGGAAGGGAGAAAGAAGGCTTACTATTTTTAAATCTCATAAAAAAACGTATGTCTTTTTATAAAACATGGCGACTGTCCAATCAATACAACTCAAGCAAGCTTTTTCAAGGGAAAGCAAGAAAATAGAAATTAAAATAATGAGACGGAATTTATTTAAAAAATGTATGAATTGAGAAGTGTCCCTATCGTCGTCATTATCCTCATTAGCCTTGTGTTCGTACAGGTGGAAATCGGTTGGCAGGGTTTCGTGTACACTTGTCTGAGGCAAGTACCAACAAATTTCAGAAACTGTGTCACGTCAACGACGACCAGAGTCCACCCTTATATATCTACGTGACGTGTGACGTTCCACTTGTTGGGCGTTATGTAACAATATCTTTAAGTGATCGAGTTTCCCAGTTCCTTACCCTTTGTGAAGTGGAAGTTGTTGGTAAGTAAAATATCTGGGTAAACGTATTTCTCAAAGAAGTAGTTTGTTAAAGAACCCGGTGTTCTCTCAACTAAACATTGCAGGGTTGCCATATAAGGCACATAATCTTGAACACAGCGTAAATCATCAATCAAGTATTTCACATAGCCTACTCATTGGTTTGAGGATATCGCGTGCTTTGTTATATTTAAGAGACAGTTGTGTTCAAAATCCTTCGTCTGTTGATTGAATAACCTCCTGTTATTGATGTAGCTCATTTTCTCTTAACTGTGTCTTCCTTTTGACATAGATGGTCTGCACAATTCTTTAGCCACGTGTGGGTTCCGAGGTGATAAGAATAGACCGACAGCCTAGTCGTAAGAAGCGACTCACCTGGGGGAAATCTTTACATAGTCATTATCTTACGACAACGACATATATGCTTCTAAAGAACTGGTTGGGTAATATGTTTAAGCTTAAAATATTCATTTATATAAATTGTTTATATGTGGCATACTATGTGGCTAAGCTAGTTGCTTTGTAAAAGTAAATTGTGATATCTGATGTTTTTATGCTAAAATAAAACAATCCGACTATTTCATGAACCAGAGTTATTGATCTTACATGAGCACTTTCCATTTTCTTTACCACAGGTGACGCCATTACAGCCATGCAATATAGCACACCAGATACTTCTTCCGAACCTCTTTCCCTGAAAGCCACTTCTTCACAGCAGGAACATTCGAACAAAGATTTATATCGTTTGTCTGGTAGGTATACGGATTATTTTAGAAGTACAAAAACATCCATCAAAACGTCCGAAGTGATGAGAAAGATTACCACTAATCTACAAGAGGTGGTCACATCACGTGATGCTCTGGCCACTAAGATAAACTCGTGCACTGCCTGTCGCGCCAAAATGCCAACAACAGAAATATCTTCTGTATTCAGGGGTGTTATGGACCCTGTATTACCCATTGCCGACCCCCTACCTCCGCTAGTGATACTACCAAGACCGGAGGCAACAGAGCAATCACAAACTAGTGCCTTTCCGACACAACCATCTCTTATTGTATCCCCCGCTACAAGCTATGCTTCGACAGAGGACACAACTCAAACCTATTTAGCCTTAAAATTTACTTCACCCGAGATGGAATATACCACACCACCTCCATCCGGCCGTCGAATCGTCTCGTCGACCACGAGCACAGAGAACGAATGGGCGAAAACTGTGTCAAGTTTGTATACGCCGAAAACCATAAAACCTGAACGAGAAACAAAAATGGTTGAACTATCGTCACTGGCTGCTTTCTTTAAAAGAACTTCGCTAAACTTACTTCAACCCACAAGAACACCTACTGATAGAGAAAGAGTGTCATATTATACAGGAATGTCTCTATTTACGATATTGAAGGGCACTTCTTCCAGTGAACAATCGTCAAACCCATCGTCTGCAAAAGAGACAAACGTCACAACACGTATATCCCCAACAAAAATGATTCAGAAAGCTTTGTCGACGTTGCCTAGTTCTACACTGGCACTCAATACAGAAACAGAAGCATCAGGTGGATTGTTCTCCATTAGGACCCTCTCTGGGGAAACAGACCTGGATAACGTTTCGTTCCAAACAGTTCCGACTCGCAGAAGGACATTTGCATTACTTGAGTCAACCGCGCAACGCTATAAAGAGACAATAACAGCTGATTTAGATGTAACTAAATATGTTACCATACAGGCATCCTTCTCCAACAAGGTCAGCCTTGATGAATTTCGACCAACCTTACCAGAATCAACTACAACATGGGTATCGTCTTCTGGATTGGCGGTTAAAAGCGAAGTGTACGATTTATACTTATCTACGACAACTTCTAGCGGAGAGATAGAATCTCCGCGTGTCTACAATACAACACCTCTTGGTTTACAAAGGGCGTCATCTCCCTCAACACATGTTTCTAATGAAACCTTTTCTACAAAGAATACACCAAGGACACTGGCCCTTACAAACGTCGTTTACGCGACGACACAAGCTACGATTTCAGGTGAAACGTGTAAGTGTTATGCGAGAACTGAGAAGAACTCAAAAGCAAACCAAGCGGACTCCATATTTGGTATCCTCTCAGATCTGACAATGGAAGAAACCAATGTTTTCAAGAATAAAATTCGTTATAAGTCTGTAGCAGACGACAGATTGTCCTCGTTTTGCTTGGGATGGACAAGCATATGTTTGATAGCGTGTATCATTATGATAATGATGTTTTCGGATGTTCCCCGATTATTACATGACATAAAGTATGGGCTTGGGGACTGATCTAACAGCATTGATGTTTACATAACAGCTAACAATGTCAGGTTAAATGGTAATGGATTAAACCGTGGGGGAATTCCTAACCTTCGGTGGGTACCTGGCAACCCATCCACATAGAGCATCATCGAAGATCATGTGTTATATACATATTTCTACCAAGACTGCAACATTATGAATTCTAAACTGCAGATTGAAAATTAATTTTGCTATGTTTTCGATTTTCTTGGTTAGCTATCGAACAACTTAGTTTAAGATGTTTGATAGTTCAGGTTTAAGAATCTACAAGAAGAAAGTAGCATACATTGTATTTCTCGCTACTTCTATGATTTTTTGTCGAGAGACATTCGAAGTGCTTTACCCAATCTAAATCTGGAAGTCACCTTTTACGCATAAAGTCGCAATTTTTATCGGAAAAATCCATTAGAACAGAGTTGGAAAGTTGACATCTAGCCAAATGATTGACACGGTTCTACTCTAAAGCTCTATTCTAAATTGAATAAGCCCCTTTAAAGCGTGTTATTGGATATTGTTGTTAGCCAATACATGTGGTAAATTGTGCTTGCAGCTGTGTGTTGCACTCATAGTGCTGAGTGACAATATATTTGACTGTATAAACGTATTTTGTAATTGATGCCAAAAAGTAAAAAAGTAAAGGAATGCAACATCATTGTTATTAGATAAAATAATAAAAGAAGACATAACAAAAAGACCAGCAGATTTTATGTACAAATTCCTTATATTAAAGTGGCATGAACTGCCAAAATGTTGATATTTTGACGTAAAACAGAATGTTGAAATTATTGGCTATTTTTCTCAAGACGTATAATTCAGAAGCTTAGTAGTGCTTCTAGTCTCGAAAATGTACGACAAAGTTTTGTTTTAAACTAACTGTGGCTTAGAATGAATGAATGGTCAACCCGGTTATTTAATTTTTTTTACTTTTCGAACACATTTTCGTTTCCTACAGGCCACACACTGTATGGATTTTCCTCATTCTAACGCCAATCATTTAGTTTTTCGATGACCCTCAAAGCCTCTTACTGTCGTGACGATCAGAAATTACGAAAAAAGTGTGAATTTCGGCAGCTCATGCCACTTTAAAATAAAAAGAGAGTAACGTATTTACAGGCAAATATTATAGAAAAAGTGAAAAGAAAACATATATCAAAATGACTTACTTTTAAAAACTAAAAAGTGACAGTTCCGAGATAGAAAACGGGGGGTCGTTTCACGAAGCCGTCGCACAGTGGGATCGATCGCATTTGCCATGATGTCGTATCTCTTCACTATGATATCCATTGGCAACTACGTTTCGTTTGCGATGCGATGGCTTTGTGAAACCATCCCCTGTAACTCACAAAGTTCGCTTGTATGGCAGTATAGACCCGATGATCACAAAATGTAAATTCACACAATAAAATCCTGGAATCTCTCTGGTATATCAACAGAATCGAATCTTGTAAACACACTGGTAAACTCTTTGCCCAAGCAGAACTCGCAAATCAAACAAATAACGGTACTTTAGTAGATCGTATGATAATAAACATACATAATCCAAGTTATATAACTTTCCATAGCATACTGAGTGCAGTTGGAAACTGTCCCACCAAATACAAACAATGCGTCTTCAAATAGATTGTAAGAAATTCCAGAACATTCAGACTACATATATATAAATAGCCATAGAAATTTGACATATATACTCTCCCAAAAAAGAAACGCAACATCCAATGTTTGTTTTTCAAAATATGAATTTTCAACATAATTTTTAATACAAAAATAAGCATCACGTTACACTGAAATTTGGCAGACTGGTTGTTCAGACTTTAAAGTTCATTCACATGTAAAAATTTATCATATTAAAGGAGGGGTAATCTCTAGAAATACATAGGAATTATCGTCGAGAACAACCTTCGAAGTACTTCAAACATTTCACGTCAATTACCTCCAGTGACCCTCAAGCTAATAAAAACAGACATAAGTATGTCCTTTCAGTGGCTTATCTGTGTAGCCATTTTTCCGTTTTAGGATGGCGTGATGTTGGTGTAGCTATTTTTAGATCAATAATGACGAATTTTTACCGCTCTCTAATGTATAATGGTAGATTAAGGTCCAAAAAAAACATGGCGACAAACTTGAAGTGGGAAGATTGTCTCCAAATATATAGGTCAGTATGCTTAGCCAGCCATTGGCTAAATTGCATCACATGACTACTCTATAACGCACTTAAATTTTTATTCAACAATAATTGGATAAAACTAATGAAAAAATGGAGGCGGCCGTGTGAATGGCATATGGAGCTTATTCTCTATTGTAACGCCACCTTCAAATTTCAATAATTCGCTTACGAGGGAATAAAACATACATTGGACAGTTGTTTTGGACTAAATGAACTCTACTCTTTCCATCTAAACTAGTCTAAAGCTTAGATTTTCTTTCCCTTTAAAGTTCATAGCGCTCAGATGACGTCACTGCAACGTCAATATCTGTTGTGCCCACCATTAACCTGTAACACAGCACGGACCCGCCTCGGCATAGACACAATCAATCGACGAATACGGTTTTGAGGAATTCTCCTCCATTCTTCCTCAAGAGCCTGCTGCAGTTCTTGCAGAGTTTGCGGCGCTGGATGACGACTGCGCACGCGTCTATCCAAATAATCCCACAAATGTTCTATTGGGTTTCAGCGTTGTCGTGCTGAAATTTTTCCTACGGAGGTCCATTACGGTCAGCATATGTGGTGTCAAAACCTCATCTGTGTATCGAACGGCGTTAAGGTTGCCGGGAATGTGCACCAGTTGAGTTTTTCGGGCACAGGATATGGCACCACACCCATCACACTTCTTCCGCTGAAATTGTCGACCTAAAGGACGCAGTTCCTTGCGAACCTCTCATTCCGGCGTCTGTAAACTCGTGTACGAACATCTCTTCTCTGCAGCTGGAATCTTGATCCATCGCTGAACCAGACTCGCCTCCAGTTTCGCAGATTCTAGTTCCTTAACCTGTTGCACCATCGGACCCGTGCAAGTCGATGCTGGCGTCTCAGTACTACGCCAAATTAAGGACGTCTGGCGCGTAAGCCGTTTTGACGGAGACGGTTTCTGACTGTCTGTGCCGATATTCGACGGAGACCTGGGATATTTGATGCTGTTTCTGTTGCCGTTTTGGTCCGGTTTCGCCGATGAAGTAACCCGGTGTAGCGATCTTGTGCTGCTGTTGTGATCCTAGGTCGGCCAGAACGTTGACGATCAACTGTTGAACCGGATTGCTAGTGCCGTTGCAACAGTCTGGAAATCGTGCTCCGGTGAACATTATAAAGTCTAGCGACTGCATTCTGTGATTCGCCGGCCAGGAGACGACCAATGACGACGTCCCAGGTAGCTGCGTCTAGTCTTGGCATATTGTAGCAACTTTGTGAAACAATTTAACGACTGATTTCAATTGAACGGTTGTGTGTCTTTTATACCCATTAAACCCGCATAAAGATAAGACGTGATTCGCACGTGCAACTGCCCTACATTTTTCCCTACGCCTTCCTCGTGTAGCGTTACACAAAGGCTGACCCGAAAGTCACGTGTGATCAACAGCCACTATCAGGGGCTTAAATTCAATTATCGGACATTTACACTATGACATGATCCTGTTGTCATGTGTCAATCACGCACATTTTTGGAAAAAATTCATATTTGAAAAAACAAATTGGATGTTGCGTTTCTTTTTTTGGGAGAGTATACTTAAATGCACATGTGCATGCCTCCACCTCTGAGCCAACGGCTAGTCAAAATAGTTTAAAGGAACTACTTGTCAGGGCTAAACTCCCTTGTTTGTCTTCTAATTTGGTATGTCTGATGGAGTCAACATTTTCACATTCTTTTTCCATGATCATGCATTGTCTTTGGTTTAATCTCGGATTACTGGTATTGTTGCCATAGCTGAAGATCCCTGAATATATTTAAAAGTATTCCAGAAAATTCAACTGGCTATTTAAGCCAAACTCCTGTCTATCTTCCAAAATATCATGGTTTTATTACAACTTATGATTGGGTATTAAGGTCCAAATGACATTGTGACGCTACACGTAGCATTTTGTTGATTAATGATGTAATGCATGCGCTCTTTCGTCTCAGGAGATAGATTTAGTTTAAAACGTAAGGCAAACGCTCTTCGTCAGACAAACTGTCACAATTCTCTCAAGCAAACTTTGGAAAACCACAATGTAAGCGATTCTTTAGTTTTAATCATTTGATTCTTGTAGCTGCTAACGTTTTATTGTTTCTTTCTGGTAATGGTATATACGTTAAAACTAGTCGCGTTCTAGTACTTCCCTTTGGCATCATAAATTAATGCTGGCACTTTCACTTTGAAAGGTCATACAGGTCAACAATGCCTATGTTTATAACCCACGGTACATGTTCGCTAGGCTATTTACCAACGAAGACCACAGTAGATGTTTAGCATTGTACTTTATTGTTAAATTGAAAGTTGTTTTATCTTACATGGATTTCTTATTTGTCACGAACAGTAAACCCTGTTTGTTTGATTTATTTTTCGCTTGTAAAATGCTGTATTTTGTTTTATTGCAGCTTTTTACCCTTCTTTGAGGAACCTCTTGTTAAAGAATAAATGGTTGGAAACGTGACTCAGACTTTCGTCTTCTAAATCATTGAGGTTCTAGGGTTATACTCGCTGCCCTATTCGCTAGAGGCAGTACAGTAAAAAGATTATGATCCCTTCGAAGTTTGCACACAGAGCCTTCTAAGTTCGTCAACTCCAGACACTAGCTGTTCGAGCTAATTGGGTCAACGCCTACAGTACCAGCCTACTCCCCGGTTACAGCCCACCAGTCGTCTTCACTCCAAGACATTCAACTCAAAGAAATAATTCCAGTGCAATCTGCACAATCTGAAGATATTTACACATAGTTCTGACAAAAATGATTCCAGTTTAGTAAAAACAAAATGGCTCAAAAAAACATATCAATTAACACTGAAAGTGACACAGCCAACCAATCTGAATCGAGGGAAAGTCCCCCTCTTTTATCTACCATAGAAAATAAACAACTTTATGACGAAACAAAACAAGAACATTTAAATAAATTACAGGCAGCTTGGAATCAAGTTGAATCTCAAGTGTTCATCAGTAATTCATGTACTCAAGAATCATCACATCAAACAAAATCAAATGTGAACCAATGCATGGGAAATTATAAAAAAACATTCTGAAGATTATGTGAATTATTTGTCCTCATTCCACACTGAAGAAAGTCATCGTGACCTAGATGCCCACCGCTCAGCAGTCCGCTTGCACGACCTACTTGTGGAAAACACAATAAACTTGTTAGACAATAAAATAAAAATGACACTAGAAACATCTTCACAAGTATCAAGAAAATCCAAATCAAGAAGTCACAAGTCACAATCTTCTCGATCTGATATCAGCTCAGTGCTAGCACGTAAGAAAGCCGAGGCAGAGGCTGCCCGAGTTGGAATGACTTTTGTGAAAAAAGAATGCGAGTTACGTAAGCAAAAAGCTGTTATAGACTCTGAGTTAATAAAACAGGAGGTTGCGATAGACGCTGATTTGAAAATATTGCAACAAGAAAGACAACTTGCAGAAGTCACAGCTGAGACACAAATACTTCAGGAGATAAATGATGACTTTGACAATTTAAGTGATACAAATATTAACTTTGGTATTCCTACTGAAGATAGCCAAAAACGTACAGAACGGTGTGGAAGTGAACACCAGCCTGTGACTAACGGTCAAAGGGAGATAACCGGAGACCAAAACAAATTTCCTGGAATGTCAACACAAACAAAGGGTCAATACAATAAATCAATGCCCAATGCACAGAACAATAATTTGAACTATATGGACACTGACACACTAAATCCATTAGCACCAGCATTTAGCCCACAATATGAAAATAAAGGTCTAACAACAAGGTTTAATTCTCAACAAGGCAGTGAGCTAAATTTAGCCTCTGAATTCACTAGGTTTCTATTAAAGAAAGATCTGATTCTATCAAGACTGTCCAACTTCGATGATCGTCCAGAATCCTACTCGACCTGGAAATCCAGCTTCAAGTCTATAATTGAAGAGTTGCAAGTCAACGCAAATGAGGAGATGGACTTATTATCCAACTGGCTCGGGCCTGAATCTACAAGGTATGCTAAAAGTATGAAAGCTGCAAATGCACATAATCCACAGGAAGGAGTAAATACAATTTCGGATCGCCTTGAAGAGAGATATGGGAGCCCAGAACTTGTGGAGGCTGCGTTAAAAACTAAACTCGCACGCTTTCCCAGGTTAACCAATAAAGAGGTCACACAACTGTATGACTTGGCAGATATTTTGTCCGAAGTGGAAGCGGCGAAGAATGACGTCAGATACTCAACACTGTTGTCCTACTTCGACTCATCGTCCGGTATAAACCCAATCGTCGCCAAATTACCCTACGCCATGCAAGAGAAGTGGACGTCGCAAGCTGTTAACTACAAGAAACAACACAATGCTGTATATCCTCCATTCTCATTTTTCGTCCAGTTCATCAGAGAAATAAGTAGAATTAAAAATGACCCTGGGTTTGTTTACGAACAGACTCCGCCCCCTAGAGATAAGACTCTGGGAAGAAATAATCCAATAAAACCTCCAATTTCTTCCAGAAAAACCACCACGTTTGAAAAACAAAAACCAAATAAAAATCTTCAGTGCATAATACATGAGGCCAATCACTCAGTCAACGATTGCAGAGTTTTCAGGAGAAAATCCCAGGAAGAAAGAAAAACATTGTTGAAAGAACATAACATTTGCTTTCGGTGTTGTAATGCTACTTCCCATACAGCACGTGACTGTAAAGTTGAGATACGATGTGATAAATGTCAATCAAACAAACATACTACTGCTTTACATTGTGAATCGTATGGTTATAAGGACAGATCGTCCACGCCCCCTGTTACCCACGGCGGGGAGTTAAGTAAGAAAGACACGGACAGCGTTGTACCCGTCGCTTCAAACTGTACTCAAATATGCGGCGATACATTTAATGGCAAGTCGTGTGGTAAAACAATCATGATTTACGCATACCCTGCACACAAGCCAAATCTACGGAAGAAAGTTTACGCCATTATAGACGACCAAAGTAACTCGTCACTGGCAAACTCTGACTTCTTTAATGACTTCCAAATTAATAGTGAGTCAAAACCGTATATCCTGTCTTCATGTGCTGGTCAAGTGACGACAGATGGTCGAAGGGCGAAAGATTTTGTTATTGAATCTCTTGACAATTCTTGTAAATTAAGACTACCAACATTAATAGAGTGCGACAATATCCCAGACTTCCGTGATGAAATCCCGAGTCCCAAAGTGGCAAGATATCACCCACATTTGAATGATATCGAGGCAAAGATTCCCCCATCGATCCTCAAGTCCCCATCCGATTACTGATAGGCCGTGATCTTGCAGAAGCTCACCATATCCTTGACCAGAAGACTGGCCCATACGGATCACCATACGCCCAAAAGTTACGCTTGGGATGGACGATTGTGGGCGAGGCCTGCTTAGGCAAAACTCACAAACCACAGATGGTAAACGCTAATAAGACTTACCTGCTTTCTAATGGTCGACCATCTTCGTTTCCCCCATGTCCGAATGAGTTCAACATCAAAGAGACTAATCAACTCTTTCAACCAAAATTTGATATCCCGGTATCAGACATTTTCAAAACAACCCCCGAAGATAACAGACCAGGCCCATCAACAGAAGATATTAAGTTCCTCCACATCATGGAGGAAGGATTCCACAAAGGTCCTAACGGCAACCTGATTGCCCTGTTACCTTTTAAATCTCCACGACCAGCATTGATGGGCAACCGATCCCAGGCCGCCCAAAGAGCCAATTCTTTACACTATAGTATTTTGAGAAATCCTACCAAAAAAGAGCACTTATGCGAGTTTATGCAGAAAGTTATAGACTCTAGACATGCAGAAGTTGCCCCGCCCCTCTCCAAAAATGAACATTGGTATTTGCCCTTTTTCGCTGTCTATCACCCGAAGAAGCCGCAACAAGTGAGAGGTGTGTTTGATTCATCGGCTTCATTTCACGGTGTTTCATTGAATGATGTCCTCTTGTCAGGCCCGGATCTTACTAACAATCTACATTGTGTGCTACTCCGTTTCAGGCAAGGTCAAGTGGCTGCCACAGCTGACACTGAAAAAATGTTTTACTGTTTTTACGTGACGGAAAATCATAGAAATTTCCTAAGATTTTTGTGGTATGAAAACAATGACCCTACTAAAGAACTTATTGACTATCGCATGTGTGTTCATGTATTTGGTAACAGTCCATCGCCCGCTGTAGCCTCGTACGGACTCAATCTTATAGCTAAAACAGGAGAAGGTGAATTTGGTCAAGATGTTACTGAATTTATTTCCAGAAACTTTTATGTGGATGATGGTCTCGTCTCTCACGACACGGCCGAAGAAACAATTGACCTATTTAAACGCACTCAGATATGTCTCAAAAAGGGAGGTAATTTGAGATTACACAAGGTCGCCTCAAACAACGCAGATTTCATGGAAAGTTTTCCAAAAGAAGACCATGCTAAGAGTTTGAGTTGCATAGATCTTAGCAAAGATCCCGTTCCTATGCAAAGAAGTCTTGGTTTGAATTGGGACATCACTATAGATACTTTTACTTTTCCCGTTTCTTCAGTGAACAAACCATACACAAAACGTGGTGTCCTATCTACTATAAATAGTATATATGATCCCATAGGATTCCTCTCGCCAGTAACAGTTAAAGGAAAACTTCTTCTTAGAGAATTAACAGTCGACAACGTCCAATGGGATGATCCTTTGTCGCCGGAACAGGAAGAAGAGTGGCAATCCTGGAGAGATTCACTGTCCCATTTAGCTTCCCTGAAGATTCCACGTCCTTATTTCCCCGTGCCGCAGAATGACGTCATCAAGAGAGAGGTCCGTTTTTTTTTCTGACGCTTCAGAGAAGCTAGGCGATTGCAGCAGTCGCTTATATCCAGATAACTCTCCCTGGGCCCGAAGTTTACACTAATTTCCTGTTGGGAAAAGCCAAAGTTGCTCCGGTCCATGGCCACACTGTACCACGACTGGAATTGTATGGCGCTGTTCTAGCGGTCGAGTTAGCTGAATTCATCTCCGAACACCTGGATCTACCCTTAGTTCAGATGCATTTCCACACCGACAGTAAAGTCGTTCTTGGATATATTTCCAATGAATCCAAACGATTCTACACCTATGTTGCCAATAGGGTGCAACGAATAAAGAAGAGCACAACGCCACAACAATGGAGTTTTGTATCATCCCAAGACAACCCTGCAGACTGCGGCACTCGTCCGTTTGCAGCTGAGTGTCTCGCAACATCCAAATGGCTAACTTGGTCTCCAAAAGACACTGAAGATGTCAACGAACCGGGCCAATCCTTCAATCTGATAGATGCCGAAAAAGACCAAGAAGTTCGCCCACTAGTCACCTCTATGAAAACTGAAGCATCGCCTGCCCACTCCATCATCGAAAAGTTCGAGAAATTTTCAACGTGGCCACGCCTTGTGACAGCTGTGCAAAAACTGAAACATTTGGCCAAATCTTTTCAGAGATCTGACACTTTGAAAAAATGTCAAGGCTGGCACATCTGTTCAGAAGACCAAAACTTAAGATTCTCGCAAAGCTGCAGAAAGTTTTATACTGAAGGAGGTACAGAAAGAATTCTATCACAATGAATTGAAATCCATCCGAGACAACAAACCTATCCCCAAGGACAGTCCTATCAGAAATTTATCACCTATCATTGACTCGGAAGGATTACTACGGGTAGGTGGAAGACTGAGGTACGTCAATATTGATGACAGAGAAAAATACCCGTTAATCCTTCCAGGAAAAAGCCACATAGCAACGCTGTTGGTTAGACATCACCACGCCCTCGTCCGACATCAAGGGAGACATTTTACCGAGGGAGCAGTAAGAACAGCCGGGTTGTGGATTACAGGCGTGAAGCGTCTTATAAACTCCATAATCCATGATTGCTTCAAGTGCCGGAAATTACGTGGTGTCCAAGGCAGCCAGAAAATGTCGGACCTTCCAGAGGATCGAATATCCCCTTCATCTCCATTCACTTATGTCGGTTTGGATACCTTTGGGCCGTGGCCGATTGTCACCCGAAGAACGCGAGGTGGACAATTCAATAGTAAACGATGGGCCATCCTATTTACTTGCCTTTCGTGTAGAGCTGTGCACATCGAAGTAGTAGAAGAACTGAGCTCTTCAAGTTTCATCAACGCTCTTAGAAGATTTATCGCCATACGAGGTCCCGTCACTCAGTTCCGGTCTGATAGAGGCACCAACTTTATTGGAGCGGTTGACGACATCCAGATTGATGCCGTTAACGTAGAAGATGGGCCGGTACAGAAGTTCCTTCATGACAAAGGCATCCGATGGATCTTCAACGCACCCCATTCGTCCCATATGGGTGGTGCATGGGAGAGGATGATTGGCGTGTCACGAAGAATCTTAGAGTCTATTATGGCCCACGTTGGATCTCATGGAGTCACTCATGAGGTATTCACCACATTTATGGCGGAAGTGTGCACAATAGTCAACAACAGACCGCTGATAAAGTTTCTACAGATCCAGAGGATCCACATATCTTGACACCCGCCATGCTTCTATTCAATAAAACTGGGCCCAACGTTGAACCATTGGTTAATGGTGACAGAACCGAGATGTACAGAGCTCAGTGGAAGAAAGTACAGATGTTAGCAGAAAGGTTTTGGACCCAATGGAGGCGAGATTATCTACATACTCTCCAAACCAGACGCAAATGGCAAACTGGTCAGCCGAGATTTCAAATCCGGTGATGTAATTCTACTGAAAGATGCATCGGCCAAGCGGAATGATTGGCCCCTCGGTGTTGTTCTCAACGTATTTCCAGGGACGGATGGAAGAGTACGCAAGGCTACCGTTCGGGTTTCTAGGAACGGCGACAGACGGACGTACACACGGCCGATCTCTGAGATGGTTCTTATGATTTCCGGATAGTTTTGTGAACTTTTGGAACTGCTTGACTTTGAACTTTTGTGAACTATTTAAAACCCTCCTGGAACTTTTTTGAAGTTTTGTTGCATGATTTTGTAAATATTCAGAATTTCTGTTGTGAGTTTATAGTGATGCTTTGTACACGCATCAAGCGGGGGGTGTGACGCTACACGTAGCATTTTGTTGATTAATGATGTAATGCATGCGCTCTTTTGTCTCAGGAGACAGATTTAGTTTAAAACGTAAGGCAAACGCACTTCGCCAGACAAACTGTCACAATTATCTCAAGCAAACTTTGGAAAACCACAATGTAAGCGATTCTTTAGTTTTAATCATTTGATTCTTGTAGCTGCTAACGTTTTATTGTTTCTTTCTGGTAATGGTATATACGTTAAAACTAGTCGCGTTCTAGTACTTCCCTTTGGCATCATACATTAATGCTGGCACTTTCACTTTGAAAGGTCATACAGGTCAACAATGCCTATGTTTATAACCCGCGGTACATGTTCGCTAGGCTATTTACCAACGAAGACCACAGTAGATGTTTAGCATTGTACTTTATTGTTAAATTGAAAGTTGTTTTATCTTACATAGATTTCTTATTTGTCACGAACAGTAAACCCTGTTTGTTTGATTTATTTTTCGCTTGTAAAATGCTGTATTTTGTTTTATTGCAGCTTTTTACCCTTCTTTGAGGAACCTATTGTTAAAGAATAAATGGTTGGAAACGTGACTCAGACTTTCGTCTTCTAAATCATTGAGGTTCTAGGGTTATACTCGCTGCCCTATTCGCTAGAGGCAGTACAGACATACAAAAATTTGAATGTTTTGACGTCGTTAAGGATTGATAATTTGATTATCTTTGATGTGATAACAAGTGGAATATAGCCCTGAGTGGGACGGCTAATAACATTACGATATGAATGGTTCTTTTCAATCAGCGAAAGTGCTCTTAACGTGAAGGGATGCTTTGGTTATTACGTGTACACTGAATATAACGTGAAAGTCTTTATACCATTCGTGATCGTTTGATAAATCAGCGTTGACTTGCTAAAAAAATAACCAATTCCAAAAACTGTAAATTAAAGTTAACAAGTGAAGTAAATATAATATGATTCATTTTGAAAAACATTCAACTGGTATTTTTTTTTATTTTTCTTAAATATTATGAAACTACGGTGTAAACTTCAGACGTAGCTCGATGTAAAACGAAACCCTGGCGAAAAATCCCCCCCCCACCCCACCCCAAAAAAGAAACAAAAAAAAACTATTGCACGCAATGCTAGGCTCTCATTGAAACATATACCACAAAATTACCTTACGCCGAGAGGCAAAGTTATTTCGTGAGTAAATATTTCGAGAAACAACCCAGATGTCTTATATATGGCACATGTTCCGTGATGCCCTGGGCCAAAATAATTTTCTGATGCATGCACTGTAACAAGGCTGTTATCGGACTAACATTCGTTGAGTTTTGACTATAACTCTATAATGACTATTGTGTTCAGCAGGACATACGCTGTCCTTCCAACTAGAGAATCTCATTGATAACAGAATTTATTATATAATTAGTAGTGAGATATTGAGTTATAAGGCTCTGATATAAATGATATCACCACTTTTACCGATAACATTTATATCATCACTGCCAGTGCGGGAACTATTTTCATTGGAATTGGAAATATCTTCTCATGATTGAATCTTTAATTTGTGAAAATTGCTAAACTTTGTAATCAAGTCTCATTTTATAATGTCCGTGAAGCCGTCACCCATTACCCATTACCCAGCTCCCGATTCAAAACTAGGTCAATGTAGAGGATTAGTCCATTTGAAAATAGGGGTGAGAGCAAAAACACACGACATCATACATAAACCGCAAAACAGCCTCAGACAAAACAGACGCAGATCAATTGGGTAATGGGTAACAGTCGAATTGGGTAATGGGCTACACAACGCCTACAAAGCGATAATACGCGAGCAGGGAAATGGGGGATGGACGAACTGGGTAATGGGTGACAGACAGGGGCGAATTGGGTAATGGGTAACAGTCGAATTGGGTAATGGGCTACACAAAGCCTCCAAAGCGATAATACGCAAACAGGGAATAGAAAATTGACGAACTGGGTAATGGGTGATAGGCAGGGGCGAATTGGGTAATGGGTAACAGTCGAATTGGGTAATGGGCTACACAAAGCCTCCAAAGCGATAATACGCAATCAGGGAATAGGAAATTGACAAACTGGGTAATGGGTGACAGGCAGGGGCGAATTGGGTAATGGGTAATGGGTATGAAAACAATGACCCTACTAAAGAACTTATTGACTATCGCATGTGTGTTCATGTATTTGGTAACAGTCCATCGCCCGCTGTAGCCTCGTACGGACTCAATATTATAGCTAAAACAGGAGAAGGTAAATTTGGTCAAGATGTTACTGAATTTATTTCCAGAAACTTTTATGTGGATGATGGTCTCGTCTCTCACGACACGGCCGAAGAAACAATTGACCTATTTAAACGCACTCAGATATGTCTCAAAAAGGGAGGTAATTTGAGATTACACAAGGTCGCCTCAAACAACGCAGATTTCATGGAAAGTTTTCCAAAAGAAGACCATGCGAAGAGTTTGAGTTGCATAGATCTTAGCAAAGATCCCGTTCCTATGCAAAGAAGTCTTGGTTTGAATTGGGACATCACTATAGATACTTTTACTTTTCCCGTTTCTTCAGTGAACAAACCATACACAAAACGTGGTGTCCTATCTACTATAAATAGTATATATGATCCCATAGGATTTCTCTCGCCAGTAACAGTTAAAGGAAAACTTCTTCTTAGAGAATTAACAGTCGACAACGTCCAATGGGATGATCCTTTGTCGCCGGAACAGGAAGAAGAGTGGCAATACTGGAGAGATTCACTGTCCCATTTAGCTTCCCTGAAGATTCCACGTCCTTATTTCACCGTGCCGCAGAATGACGTCATCAAGAGAGAGGTCCATTTTTTTTCTGACGCTTCAGAGAAGCTAGGCGATTGCAGCAGTCGCTTATGTCCAGATAACTCTCCCTGGGCCCGAAGTTTACACTAATTTCCTGTTGGGAAAAGCCAAGGTTGCTCCGGTCCATGGCCACACCGTACCACGACTGGAATTGTGTGGCGCTGTTCTAGCGGTCGAGTTAGCTGAATTCATCTCCGAACACCTGGATTTACCCTTAGTTCAGATGCATTTCCACACCGACAGTAAAGTCGTTCTTGGATATATTTCCAATGAATCCAAACGATTCTACACCTATGTTGCCAATAGGGTGCAACGAATAAAGAAGAGCACAACGCCACAACAATGGAGTTTTGTATCATCCCAAGACAACCCTGCAGACTGCGGCACTCGTCCGTTTGCAGCTGAGTGTCTCGCAACATCCAAATGGCTAACTTGGTCTCCAAAAGACACTGAAGATGTCAACGAACCGGGCCAATCCTTCAATCTGATAGATGCCGAAAAAGACCAAGAAGTTCGCCCACTAGTCACCTCTATGAAAACTGAAGCATCGCCTGCCCACTCCATCATCGAAAAGTTCGAGAAATTTTCAACCTGGCCACGCCTTGTGACAGCTGTGCAAAAACTGAAACATTTGGCCAAATCTTTTCAGAGATCTGACACTTTGAAAAAATGTCAAGGCTGGCACATCTGTTCAGAAGACCAAAACTTAGATTCTCGCAAAGCTGCAGAAAGTTTTATACTGAAGGAGGTACAGAAAGAATTCTATCACAATGAATTGAAATCCATCCGAGACAACAAACCTATCCCCAAGGACAGTCCTATCAGAAATTTATCACCTATCATTGACTCGGAAGGATTACTACGGGTAGGTGGAAGACTGAGGTACGCCAATATTGGTGACAGAGAAAAATACCCGTTAATCCTTCCAGGAAAAAGCCACATAGCAACGCTGTTGGTTAGACATCACCACGCCCTCGTCCGACATCAGGGGAGACATTTTACCGAGGGAGCAGTTAGAACAGCCGGGTTGTGGATTACAGGCGTGAAGCGTCTTATAGACTCCATAATCCATGATTGCTTCAAGTGCCGGAAATTACGTGGTGTCCAAGGCAGCCAGAAAATGTCGGACCTTCCAGAGGATCGAATATCCCCTTCATCTCCATTCACTTATGTCGGTTTGGATACCTTTGGGCCGTGGCCGATTGTCACCCGAAGAACGCGAGGTGGACAATCCAATAGTAAACGATGGGCCATCCTATTTACTTGCCTTTCGTGTAGAGCTGTGCACATCGAAGTAGTAGAAGAACTGAGCTCTTCAAGTTTCATCAACGCTCTTAGAAGATTTATCGCCATACGAGGTCCCGTCACTCAGTTCCGGTCTGATAGTAGAGGCACCAACTTTATTGGAGCGGTTGACGACCTCCAGATTGATGCCGTTAACGTAGAAGATGGGCCGGTACAGAAGTTCCTTCATGACAAAGGCATCCGATGGATCTTCAACGCACCCCATTCGTCCCATATGGGTGGTGCATGGGAGAGGATGATTGGCGTGTCACGAAGAATCTTAGAGTCTATTATGGCCCACGTTGGATCTCATGGAGTCACTCATGAGGTATTCACCACATTTATGGCGGAAGTGTGCACAATAGTCAACAACAGACCGCTGATAAAGTTTCTACAGATCCAGAAGATCCACATATCTTGACACCCGCCATGCTTCTATTCAATAAAACTGGGCCCAACGTTGAACCATTGGTTAATGGTGACAGAACCGAGATGTACAGAGCCAGTGGAAGAAAGTACAGATGTTAGCAGAAAGGTTTTGGACCCAATGGAGGCGAGATTATCTACATACTCTCCAAACCAGACGCAAATGGCAAACTGGTCAGCCGAATTTCAAATCCGGTGATGTAATTCTACTGAAAGATGCATCGGCCAAGCGGAATGATTGGCCCCTCGGTGTTGTTCTCAACGTATTTCCAGGGACGGATGGAAGGGTACGCAAGGCTACCGTTCGGGTTTCTAGGAACGGCGACAGACGGACGTACACACGGCCGATCTCTGAGATGGTTCTTATGATTTCCGGATAGTTTTGTGAACTTTTGGAACTGCTTGACTTTGAACTTTTGTGAACTATTTAAAACCCTCCTGGAACTTTTTTGAAGTTTTGTTGCATGATTTTGTAAATATTCAGAATTTCTGTTGTGAGTTTATAGTGATGCTTTGTACACGCATCAAGCGGGGAGTGTGACGCTACACGTAGCATTTTGTTGATTAATGATGTAATGCATGCGCTCTTTTGTCTCAGGAGACAGATTTAGTTTAAAACGTAAGGCAAACGCACTTCGCCAGACAAACTGTCACAATTATCTCAAGCAAACTTTGGAAAACCACAATGTAAGCGATTCTTTAGTTTTAATCATTTGATTCTTGTAGCTGCTAACGTTTTATTGTTTCTTTCTGGTAATGGTATATACGTTAAAACTAGTCGCGTTCTAGTACTTCCCTTTGGCATCATAAATTAATGCTGGCACTTTCACTTTGAAAGGTCATACAGGTCAACAATGCCTATGTTTATAACCCGCGGTACATGTTCGCTAGGCTATTTACCAACGAAGACCACAGTAGATGTTTAGCATTGTACTTTATTGTTAAATTGAAAGTTGTTTTATCTTACATAGATTTCTTATTTGTCACGAACAGTAAACCCTGTTTGTTTGATTTATTTTTCGCTTGTAAAATGCTGTATTTTGTTTTATTGCAGCTTTTTACCCTTCTTTGAGGAACCTATTGTTAAAGAATAAATGGTTGGAAACGTGACTCAGACTTTCGTCTTCTAAATCATTGAGGTTCTAGGGTTATACTCGCTGCCCTATTCGCTAGAGGCAGTACAGACATGCAAAAATTTGAATGTTTTGACGTCGTTAAGGATTTATAATTTGTTAGGTACCTGCAGCGCTTTTATGTGTTTTCATTTTAACTGCCATAAGGACTGTTTTCCGATACGTTGACCAATACGTTGTGTGACGACACCATTTTCTTATCCGGGAGGTCAGATGTAAGACGTGTTCATTTAAAAGAACAATTCCCACAAACGTACAATATTGGTTGAGTCAACAGGACCAGAAATGCTTTGGAACTTTGGACAATTTCAAACGTATAGCTAGAAATCAGAGCAGGCAGTTTCTACACGTACCTTAGATCACAATGCCAGGAGACAGATGACCTGATGAGATTACTATCTGTCAACAGATATCAGTCTCTGAGGAGATACATCGATGTTTGATTATCTTTGATGTGATAACAAGTGGAATATAGCCCTGAGTGGGACGGCTAATAACATTACGATATGAATGGTTCTTTTCAATCAGCGAAAGTGCTCTTAACGTGAAGGGATGCTTTGGTTATTACGTGTAAACTGAATATAACGTGAAAGTCTTTATACCATTCATGATCGTTTGATAAATCAGCGTTGACTTGCTAAAAAAATAACCAATTCCAAAAACTGTAAATTAAAGTTAACAAGTGAAGTAAATATAATATGATTCATTTTGAAAAACATTCAACTGGTATTTTTTTTTCTTTTTCTTAAATATTATGAAACTACGGTGTAAACTTCAGACGTAGCTCGATGTAAAACGAAACCCTGGCGAAAAATCCCCGCCCCCCCACCCCACCCCAAAAAAGAAACAAAAAAAAACTATTGCACGCAATGCTAGGCTCTCATTGAAACATATACCACAAAATTACCTTACGCCGAGAGGCAAAGTTATTTCGTGAGTAAATATTTCGAGAAACAACCCAGATGTCTTATATATGGCACATGTTCCGTGATGCCCTGGGCCAAAATAATTTTCTGATGCATGCACTGTAACAAGGCTGTTATCGGACTAACATTCGTTGAGTTTTGACTATAACTCTATAATGACTATTGTGTTCAGCAGGACATACGCTGTCCTTCCAACTAGAGAATTTCATTGATAACAGAATTTATTATATAATTAGTAGTGAGATATTGAGTTATAAGGCTCTGATATAAATGATATCACCACTTTTACCGATAACATTTATATCATCACTGCCAGTGCGGGAACTATTTTCATTGGAATTGGAAATATCTTCTCATGATTGAATCTTTAATTTGTGAAAATTGCTAAACTTTGTAATCAAGTCTCATTTTATAATGTCCGTGAAGCCGTCACCCATTACCCATTACCCAGCTCCCGATTCAAAACTAGGTCAATGTAGAGGATTAGTCCATTTGAAAATAGGGGTGAGAGCAAAAACACACGACATCATACATAAACCGCAATACAGCCTCAGACAAAACAGACGCAGATCAATTGGGTAATGGGTAACAGTCGAATTGGGTAATGGGCTACACAACGCCTACAAAGCGATAATACGCGAGCAGGGAAATGGGGGATGGACGAACTGGGTAATGGGTGACAGACAGGGGCGAATTGGGTAATGGGTAACAGTCGAATTGGGTAATGGGCTACACAAAGCCTCCAAAGCGATAATACGCAAACAGGGAATAGAAAATTGACGAACTGGGTAATGGGTGATAGGCAGGGGCGAATTGGGTAATGGGTAACAGTCGAATTGGGTAATGGGCTACACAAAGCCTCCAAAGCGATAATACGCAATCAGGGAATAGGAAATTGACAAACTGGGTAATGGGTGACAGGCAGGGGCGAATTGGGTAATGGGTAATGGGTATGAAAACAATGACCCTACTAAAGAACTTATTGACTATCGCATGTGTGTTCATGTATTTGGTAACAGTCCATCGCCCGCTGTAGCCTCGTACGGACTCAATATTATAGCTAAAACAGGAGAAGGTAAATTTGGTCAAGATGTTACTGAATTTATTTCCAGAAACTTTTATGTGGATGATGGTCTCGTCTCTCACGACACGGCCGAAGAAACAATTGACCTATTTAAACGCACTCAGATATGTCTCAAAAAGGGAGGTAATTTGAGATTACACAAGGTCGCCTCAAACAACGCAGATTTCATGGAAAGTTTTCCAAAAGAAGACCATGCGAAGAGTTTGAGTTGCATAGATCTTAGCAAAGATCCCGTTCCTATGCAAAGAAGTCTTGGTTTGAATTGGGACATCACTATAGATACTTTTACTTTTCCCGTTTCTTCAGTGAACAAACCATACACAAAACGTGGTGTCCTATCTACTATAAATAGTATATATGATCCCATAGGATTTCTCTCGCCAGTAACAGTTAAAGGAAAACTTCTTCTTAGAGAATTAACAGTCGACAAAACAGGATCACATGGAGTCACTCATGAGGTATTCACCACATTTATGGCGGAAGTGTGCACAATAGTCAACAACAGACCGCTGATAAAGTTTCTACAGATCCAGAAGATCCACATATCTTGACACCCGCCATGCTTCTATTCAATAAAACTGGGCCCAACGTTGAACCATTGGTTAATGGTGACAGAACCGAGATGTACAGAGCCAGTGGAAGAAAGTACAGATGTTAGCAGAAAGGTTTTGGACCCAATGGAGGCGAGATTATCTACATACTCTCCAAACCAGACGCAAATGGCAAACTGGTCAGCCGAATTTCAAATCCGGTGATGTAATTCTACTGAAAGATGCATCGGCCAAGCGGAATGATTGGCCCCTCGGTGTTGTTCTCAACGTATTCCCAGGGACGGATGGAAGGGTACGCAAGGCTACCGTTCGGGTTTCTAGGAACGGCGACAGACGGACGTACACACGGCCGATCTCTGAGATGGTTCTTATGATTTCCGGATAGTTTTGTGAACTTTTGGAACTGCTTGACTTTGAACTTTTGTGAACTATTTAAAACCCTCCTGGAACTTTTTTGAAGTTTTGTTGCATGATTTTGTAAATATTCAGAATTTCTGTTGTGAGTTTATAGTGATGCTTTGTACACGCATCAAGCGGGGAGTGTGACGCTACACGTAGCATTTTTTTGATTAATGATGTAATGCATGCGCTCTTTTGTCTCAGGAGACAGATTTAGTTTAAAACGTAAGGCAAACGCACTTCGCCAGACAAACTGTCACAATTATCTCAAGCAAACTTTGGAAAACCACAATGTAAGCGATTCTTTAGTTTTAATCATTTGATTCTTGTAGCTGCTAACGTTTTATTGTTTCTTTCTGGTAATGGTATATACGTTAAAACTAGTCGCGTTCTAGTACTTCCCTTTGGCATCATAAATTAATGCTGGCACTTTCACTTTGAAAGGTCATACAGGTCAACAATGCCTATGTTTATAACCCGCGGTACATGTTCGCTAGGCTATTTACCAAAGAAGACCACAGTAGATGTTTAGCATTGTACTTTATTGTTAAATTGAAAGTTGTTTTATCTTACATAGATTTCTTATTTGTCACGAACAGTAAACCCTGTTTGTTTGATTTATTTTTCGCTTGTAAAATGCTGTATTTTGTTTTATTGCAGCTTTTTACCCTTCTTTGAGGAACCTGTTGTTAAAGAATAAATGGTTGGAAACGTGACTCAGACTTTCGTCTTCTAAATCATTGAGGTTCTAGGGTTATACTCGCTGCCCTATTCGCTAGAGGCAGTACAGACATGCAAAAATTTGAATGTTTTGACGTCGTTAAGGATTTATAATTTGTTAGGTACCTGCAGCGCTTTTATGTGTTTTCATTTTAACTGCCATAAGGACTGTTTTCTTATCCGGGAGGTCAGATGTAAGACGTGTTCATTTAAAAGAACAATTCCCACAAACGTACAATATTGGTTGAGTCAACAGGACCAGAAATGCTTTGGAACTTTGGACAATTTCAAACGTATACCTAGAAATCAGAGCAGGCAGTTTCTACACGTACCTTAGATCACAATGCCAGGAGACAGATGACCTGATGAGATTATTATCTCTCAACAGATATCAGTCTCTGAGGAGATACATCGATGTTTGATTATCTTTGATGTGATAACAAGTGGAATATAGCCCTGAGTGGGACGGCTAATAACATTACGATATGAATGGTTCTTTTCAATCAGCGAAAGTGCTCTTAACGTGAAGGGATGCTTTGGTTATTACGTGTAAACTGAATATAACGTGAAAGTCTTTATACCATTCGTGATCGTTTGATAAATCAGCGTTGACTTGCTAAAAAAATAACCAATTCCAAAAACTGTAAATTAAAGTTAACAAGTGAAGTAAATATAATATGATTCATTTTGAAAAACATTCAACTGGTATTTTTTTTTTCTTTTTCTTAAATATTATGAAACTACGGTGTAAACTTCAGACGTAGCTCGATGTAAAACGAAACCCTGGCGAAAAATCCCCGCCCCCCCACCCCACCCCAAAAAAGAAACAAAAAAAAAACTATTGCACGCAATGCTAGGCTCTCATTGAAACATATACCACAAAATTACCTTACGCCGAGAGGCAAAGTTATTTCGTGAGTAAATATTTCGAGAAACAACCCAGATGTCTTATATATGGCACATGTTCCGTGATGCCCTGGGCCAAAATAATTTTCTGATGCATGCACTGTAACAAGGCTGTTATCGGACTAACATTCGTTGAGTTTTGACTATAACTCTATAATGACTATTGTGTTCAGCAGGACATACGCTGTCCTTCCAACTAGAGAATCTCATTGATAACAGAATTTATTATATAATTAGTAGTGAGATATTGAGTTATAAGGCTCTGATATAAATGATATCACCACTTTTACCGATAACATTTATATCATCACTGCCAGTGCCGGAACTATTTTCATTGGAATTGGAAATATCTTCTCATGATTGAATCTTTAATTTGTGAAAATTGCTAAACTTTGTAATCAAGTCTCATTTTATAATGTCCGTGAAGCCGTCACACATTACCCATTACCCAGCTCCCGATTCAAAACTAGGTCAATGTAGAGGATTAGTCCATTTGAAAATAGGGGTGAGAGCAAAAACACACGACATCATACATAAACCGCAATACAGCCTCAGACAAAACAGACGCAGATCAATTGGGTAATGGGTAACAGTCGAATTGGGTAATGGGCTACACAACGCCTACAAAGCGATAATACGCGAGCAGGGAAATGGGGGATGGACGAACTGGGTAATGGGTGACAGACAGGGGCGAATTGGGTAATGGGTAACAGTCGAATTGGGTAATGGGCTACACAAAGCCTCCAAAGCGATAATACGCAAACAGGGAATAGAAAATTGACGAACTGGGTAATGGGTGATAGGCAGGGGCGAATTGGGTAATGGGTAACAGTCGAATTGGGTAATGGGCTACACAAAGCCTCCAAAGCGATAATACGCAATCAGGGAATAGGAAATTGACAAACTGGGTAATGGGTGACAGGCAGGGGCGAATTGGGTAATGGGTAATGGGTGAAAAGCGAATTGGGTAATGAGCTACACAACGCCTCCAAAGCGATAATACGCGAACAGGGAAATGGGGGATGGATGAACTGGGTAATGGGTGACAGACAGGGGCGAATTGGGTAATGGGTAACAATCGAATTGGGTAATGGGCTACACAAAGCCTCCAAAGCGATAATACGCAAACAGGGAATAGGAAATAGACGAACTGGGTAATGGGTGACAGGCAGGGGCGAATTGGGTAATGGGTAATGGGTGACAAGCGAATTGGGTAATGAGCTACACAACGCCTCCAAAGCGATAATACGCGAACGGGGAAATGGGAGATGGATGAACTGGGTAATGGGTGACAGACAGGGGCGAATTGGGTAATGGGTAACAGTCGAATTGGGTAATGGGCTACACAAAGCCTCCAAAGCGATAATACGCAATCAGGGAATAGGAAATTGACAAACTGGCTAATGGGTGACAGGCAGGGGCGAATTGGGTAATGGGTAATGGGTGACAAGCGAATTGGGTAATGAGCTACACAACGCCTCCAAAGCGATAATACGCGAACAGGGGAATGGGAGATGGATGAACTGGGTAATGGGTGACAAACAGGGGCGAATTGGGTAATGGGTAAGAGTCGAATTGGGTAATGGGCTACACAAAGCCTCCAAAGCGATAATACGCAAACAGGGAATATGGAAATAGACGAACTGGGTAATGGGTGACAGGCAGGGGCGAATTGGGTAATGGGTAATGGGTGACAAGCGAATTGGGTAATGGGCTATACAACGCCTACAAAGCGATAATACGCGAGCAGGGAAATGGGGGATGGACGAACTGGGTAATGGGTGACAGACAGGGTAATGGGCTACACAAAGCCTCCAAAGCGATAATACGCAAACAGGGAATATGGAAATAGACGAACTGGGTAATGGGTGACAGGCAGGGGCGAATTGGGTAATGGGTAACAGTCTATTAAAACTTAAAACTATTTTATTATTATCTTTATCTATATTATTGTACCTATTTTATAATAACCTACATTATTATTATAAACTTTATTATTATGATGTGTCTCTGATATTGATGGGGGTTTGTTCTAAGACTTCCTTTTCAGTAATAATAACATAAATCTCAGAGCAAAACCATCAGAGAAGACATCTCAGCCCCCTCAGGTTCAGACTTCAGCATAGTCAATACTTTCAACTTTTCTTTCTTAACTTTCTTAAGATGTCAACCAGTTAATATGAGAGCACATGTGACGCAAATTGTGAAATCGGACTATGAAAGTGTGCGTTTGAGTATACGAAAGCAAAGAGTTCAAGGGTCAAAATAAAGTACATCACCTGATGTTATATTTTGTTCCATTTTTACTAAATGATATTTCACTTTTTGAAGAATGTGTTTAAAAGTTGATTTTGATTGTTAATTTACGTTTTACACAAGAATATTTTACTTATATAATGACGACCAGAATTAACTGGTGGAGGAAAGCGTGTAAAGTGTGTAGTGCTCTCTCACATATAACACACCCTTGTATGAGGGCTAATATAACTCATATCAATACGATCGGGTGGGTGTGTGTGATTTGCCCTAACCTTGTTCGCTTATTATCGCTTTGGAGATGTTGTGTAGCCAATTACCTCATTCGCCTGACACCCATTACCCAATTCGCCCCTGCCTGTCACCCATTACCCGGTTCGTCCATTTCCTATTCCCTGTTTGCGTATTATCGCTTTGGAGGCTTTGTGTAGCCCATTACCCAATTCGACTGTTACCCATTACCCAATTCGCCCCTGTCTGTCACCCATTACCCAGTTCATCCATCCCCCATTTCCCTGATCGCGTATAATCGCTTTGGAGGCGTTGTGTAGCTCATTACCCAATTCGGTTGTCAACCATTACCCATTACCCAATTCGCCCCTGCCTATCACCTATTACCCAGTTCGTCAACATCCTATTCCCTGTTTGCGTATTATTGCTTTGGAGGCTTTGTGTAGCCCATTACCCAATTCGACTGTTACCCATTACCCAATTCGGCCCTGTCTGTCAACCATTACCCAGTTCGTCCATCCCCCATTTCCCTGCTCGCGTATTATCGCTTTGTAGGCGTTGTGTAGCCCATTACCCAATTCGCTTGTCACCCATTACCCATTACCCAATTCGCCCCTGCCTGTCACCCATTACCCAGTTCATCCATCTGCCATTTCCCTGTTCGCATATTATCGCTTTGGAGGCGTTGTGTAGCCCATTACCCAATTCGACTGTTACCCATTACCCAATTCGCCCCTGTCTGTCACCCATTATCCAGTTCACCCATCTGCCATTTCCCTGTTCGCGTATTATCGCTTTGGAGGCGTTGTGTAGCCCATTACCCAATTCGACTGTTACCCATTACCCAATTCGCCCCTGTCTGTCACCCATTACCCAGTTCATCCATCTGCCATTTCCCTGTTCGCATATTAACGCTTTGGAGGCGTTGTGTAGCCCATTACCCAATTCGACTGTTACCCATTACCCAATTCGCCCCTGTCTGTCACCCATTATCCAGTTCATCCATCTGCCATTTCCCTGTTCGCGTATTATCGCTTTGGAGGCGTTGTGTAGCTCATTACCCAATTCGTTTGTTACCCATTACCCATTACCAAATTTGCCCCTGCCTGTCACCCATTAGCCAGTTTGTCAATTTCCTATTCCCTGATTGCGTATTATCGCTTTGCAGGCTTTGTGTAGCCCATTACCCAATTCGACTGTTACCCATTCGTCTATTACCTAGTTACCTAGTTCGTCTATTTCCTATTCCCTGTTTGCGTATTATCGCTTTGGAGGCTTTGTGTAGCCCATTACCCAATTCGCTTGTCACCCATTACCCAATTCGCCCCTGCCTGTCACCCATTACCCAGTTCGTCTATTTCCTATTCCCCAATTCGCTTGTCACCCATTACCCTTTACCCAATTCGCCCCTGCCTGTCACCCATTACCCAGTTCGTCTATTTCCTATTCCCTGTTTGCGTATTATCGCTTTGGAGGCTTTGTGTAGCCCATTACCCAATTCGACTGTTACCCATTACCCAATTCGCCCCTGTCTGTCACCCATTACCCAGTTCATCCATCTGCCATTTCCCTGTTCGCGTATTATCGCTTTGGAGGCGTTGTGTAGCTCATTACCCAATTCGCTTGTTACCCCTTACCCATTACCCAATTCGCCCCTGCCTGTCACACATTAGCCAGTTTGTCAATTTCCTATTCCCTGATTGCGTATTATCGCTTTGGAGGCTTTGTGTAGCCCATTACCCAATTCGACGGTTACCCATTACCCAGTTCGCCCATGTATGTCACCCATTACCCAGTTCGTCCATCCCCCATTTCCCTGCTCGCGTATTATCGCATATTATCGTATTACCCAATTCGCTTGTCACCCATTACCCATTACCCAATTCGCCCCTGTCTGTCACCCATTACCCAGTTCATCCATCTCCCATTTCCCTGTTCGCGTATTATCGCTTTGGAGGCGTTGTGTAGCTCATTACCCAATTTGCTTGTTACCCATTACCCAATTCGCCCCTGCCTGTCACCCATTACCCAGTTCGTCTATTTCCTATTCCCTGTTTGCGTATTATCCCTTTGGAGGCTTTGTGTAGCCCATTACCCAATTCGACTGTTACCCATTACCCAATTCGCCCCTGTCTGTCACTCATTACCCAGTTCATCCATCTCCCATTTCCCTGTTCACGTATTATCGCTTTGGAGGCGTTGTGTAGCTCATTACCCTTTTCGCTTGTCACCCATTACCCATTACCCAATTCGCCCCTGCCTGTCACCCATTAGCCAGTTTGTCAATTTCCTATTCCCTGATTGCGTATTATCGCTTTGGAGGCTTTGTGTAGCCCATTACCCAATTCGACTGTTACCCATTACCCAATTCGCCCCTGTATGTCACCCATTACCCAGTTCGTCCATCCCCCATTTCCCTGCTCGCGTATTATCGCTTTGTAGGCGTTGCCCATTACCCAATTCGCTTGTCACCCATTACCCATTACCCAATTCGCCCCTGTCTGTCACCCATTACCCAGTTCATCCATCCCCCATTTCCCTGTTCGCGTATTATCGCTTTGGAGGCGTTGTGTAGCTCATTACCCAATTCGCTTGTCACCCATTATCCATTACCCAATTCGCCCCTGCCTGTCACCCATTACCCAGTTCGTCTATTTCCTATTCCCTGTTTGCGTATTATCGCTTTGGAGGCTTTGTGTAGCCCATTACCCAATTCGACTGTTACCCATTACCCATTACCCAATTCGCCCCTGCCTATCACCCATAACCCAGTTCGTCAATTTCCTATTCCCTGTTTGCGTATTATCGCTTTGGAGGCGTTGTGTAGCCCATTGCCCAATTCGACTGTTACCCATTACCCAATTCGCCCCTGTCTGTCACCCATTACCCAGTTCATCCATCCCCCATTTCCCTGCTCGCCTATTATCGCTTTGTAGGTGTTGTGTAGCCCATTACCCAATTCGACTGTTACCCATTACCCAATTGATCAGCGTCTCTTTTGTCTGAGGCTGTATTGTGGTTTATGTATGATGTCGTGTGTTTTTGCTCTCACCCCTATTTTCAAATGGACTAATCCTCTACATTGACCTAGTTTTGAATCGGGAACTGGGTAATGGGTAATGGGTGACAGCTTCGCGGACATCATTTTATAAATTATCGAACAATTCTTAGCATTATAAATTGGGTGTTTAACACTTTTGTTACAAACCAAACATTTGTTTTGTTTTGGCCTTTCTGTGAGGTGCTTGCCGAATAGGGCCAGCAGGATTCGCTAAACGTCAAAACGAGTTGCAAGTCTACCCCACTTTATAGGGCCTAATGTAAAACAATGTGGTACAGCTGGAGCATTGAAATTGATTATTTTCAAGAAAATGCATCGAGAACAGATGCAAATCATTGCAACCGAAGACTGTGGGATATGGTCTGAGTGCCAGCTGATCGTCACGCTCGCTCTTGGTAAAAATGCCAGTGTGAAAGAAGCGACTCAATTGATTCTGGTAACGAGAAATTAAAGATCTAATTTATCCTAGCACATTTCAACATACTTAATCTGGTAAATCTTCATTTTAAAATAACAAGACTTTGCCACCCTGTACTTATTTGTTAATAAAACATATCAAATCGCTATCAACCAAGTATACATTCCACAATGCACCCTGAATCATGGAACTTTCATTGTCCTAGTTACCGGGCTCTTGTCTCGTATATTCTTCTACAATGACACCAGTCAAGCACGAAACCCTCTATTAAAAAACCAAACACCCGAACAATAAGCCCTGACTTAAAGAACTCCAATTACCTGAATTACTCATGTGTTTATCGTGGGTATTTATAGTGTGTCTGATTGATTGGTCTAATATATTGGTCAGATAGACGTTATCTGAAAGCAGTATAAGTATTGTCTGCTGGTGATCGGTGTGTATGATTCCAGACATTAATTTCTTTACAGGTTGTCAATGGCTATTCCTATATGATGTATTAGTCTACCTGTTCCTCTCCATCCAATATCACGTCTTGAACTGCTGTCTAGGGAATCTAAGAATGTACACCAAATGGGATTGATTGGGAGTTTTGTACAACACAGTCAAATCTCCCTCCGAAACATTCTCTGGTTGGCGTTTCGTTGTGTTTCGATTGGGGAACAGAATTTACAAAACCAATCGAAATCATTCTTCCAATCACTGAGACATATCGATCTGCGATCAGCCATCAATTTAAGATTGCCGAACTCGTAAAACCAAAATTAGATCGAGTCAACTAAATACTCACTCCTGTTACCTTGCACGTTTTGCAACAGTTTAATAGTCCCAAAAAAAGAACTAACATGAGCGCATTGTATGGTCCATTTTCTTTAATATTAAGATACATAATGTACATATGGCAAGAATGATTGATAAACAAAAAAGAACTACAGAGATGACACCTCTCCCGCCATGACCATGTGCGAGTAAAAATGAAATCTTTGTAGTATGACAAGCTATTGTGTAAATGTGAAATGTATTCTTGGTATGTTGAGAAGGTAAATTTAATGTACTTAATCCTGAACTTGTAATTCATAATAAATTTTCAGATCTTGTCAGTAGTTGTTGTTTGGGGATGCAGAATAAAAATACCTTCAGGTCTCAGTGAAACATTAAAGCCAAGAAAGCATTTTACCATAGATTGCAGGTTAACGATCTCTAGTCGCCAGTGGGAAGGATAAAATTAGACCTGGTCACCTGGGTGTCCCTTGGTGCCATCCAATTATTGAACTGTCCGTTCTTGGTCCTAAGGGAGAATTAAGATAAACGTCTTCTAGGGACGGTCCGCTTGACCGATGAACAGTATTGATTAAAGTGGCATGAGCTGCCGAAATTCCCACTTTTTTCATAATTTCTGATCGTCACGGCAGTAAGAGGCTTTGAAGACCATCGAAAAACGAAATGATTGGCGTTGGAATGAGAAAAATCCATACAGTATGTGCCCTGTACGAAAAACATTTTCCCCGTGATACCGCCACAAATAAGTTTACACCATAGGGCTTTATACTGCACGGAGTCAAATGTTCGTCGATAATCAATGAAGCAACAATACAATTTCTTTGTTTTATCAATGTACTTGTTAATTAATGCCCTGAGCAAGAAAATAGCATCCCTTGTTTCATAGCCGGGCATACAACCAATTGTGTCCATAGTGTCCGGTACCCAACATTCTAGTAGGCTAATTATGTCATGTTGATTAATGATTTTCTGAAAATTTACATCTTTAATTTTTGTCTGGAAACTGCGTTGAATGTTCCAACTACAAATGGAGAAGACCCTCTGTGTAAAAAGTTCACTTGTAAAAATATGCTAGTTGGTGGTTTTCCGCGCACAGTTTTCGTTCGCTGGTATTGTCTCTCGGACAGGTTTGGCCTCTCGGACAACACGACCATTGCACAGCAGTTTGGCTGGATATACGATAGTGGCCTGCTCACCTCGCTGCCTAAAGGCTCTTGAGCTCAGGTAATAACGAGCTCCTCGCTGCACGTATCTCCCTAGGAAAATCTTCATAGACACTATAAGGCTTGCCTTTCAAATTTCTTCCCAGCTTTCGCACTTTCTCTCGTTCAGGGAATTGTACAAACCGGCAATGAGTGGTCTATTTACACCCGCTTTGTGTCTACCAAGTCGGTGGACACGCTGAAATTGCAGATTTTCAACCTCCAATACAGACATCTCCATTTGGCCCCCAATAAATTGCCGTAATACATTTTGACAGTTCTCGTTTCTTCTATTCCACCAAAGATCAAGTTATTTCGCCTAGATCTAGCCTCAAGATCAATGATTCTAGACTGAAGTTCGACTAAGTCGTTGTCATAAGATTTTACAGTATTTTCGATATTGCCAACCTGCTGTTGAAAATCCTCAAATTTGTCACTGAGTAATTTTACTGCTTCGCCTATCACAGAATTTGATTGCTTGGTATTTTCAAGAGCTTCTTCTACTTTAACTAGTCTTGAGTTAAAGGTATTAGAGATCAACTCCAGTTGGTCTAGTTTGCCGAGCTTAGTCTCAATAACGACAAGTTTGTTCATAATTTGATGGCACAGATATGATGATAGCATCGGTTGAGGGTTGCTGGAGTCGATTTCTAAGTCATGTAAGGGGAGTGGACTGGGAGATGATATTGCAATACCTGCAGGGGTTGATGCGTCCACTGTAACAGAGTTCAGCGTTGTTGTTGTTGGTGTGGCCGGTTCAGTGTTGTACATCGATGAGTCGGACGTCAATGCATCAGGCTTAGTCCCCTTTTTGTCCTTTCTCTTGGTTTTTTCGCAAGGCATCTTACTTTCAGATATATGCAGTCTTACAGGACTTGTCTAAGGTTGGCCTTGTGACTTTAGGGGCATAAAGACCACGGAAAATATTAGAGCACATTCAACACAATTCTACACCTGAGCCGCCTTTTTTTGGGGTTGTGGAAAAAACAAAATGACAGCTACCGACCAATTAAGAAACTGACAAAAGGCCCTTGTCATGCCCTTATTAAATTGAACACTTGAGATATAAAATATACGCAAAGAAAAAAGTTAAGTACCCCCCTGTGAAGTCTGCACCGACCTATAAAATCATTGGTGTAGGGATACTGTTGGCAAACTGGTGTTGCAGAAACGATTGTAATCATAAAGGGCAACATTCTGGCGATAAGAAACCACCATTATTGGCAATAATATATAAAATTTATTCAGGATATCGTTAGCCAAATCAAAAGCGTATTTTAACAAAATAAAAAAATGCTTGTAAGTATAAAACTTCCGAGTTCATCTGGCTTTACAGGGCGAACATATTGGAGTAACAATGTCACCTTGAGTGTGTAGAACACATCCCCAGCGCAGAAAGTCGATAGCGCGTATAGCCTCCATTAGCTTCCAATCTGCTTCTCAACCCCCCAGTGAGACGTCGGATCTGTTTGAATCCTTTAGAACACATTTAGGATATGATGTGCAGAAACATTCAAGTCCTAAAGCCTCCTATACAAAATCTTCAGGAATTGGAAGCCGCATTACATCGGTATTGGCGGTAGTTACCCTTTCAAGAGATCCGACGTGTTTGAGAGTAGTTATTCAATCGCATTTGAAACTGACCTTGAGGTAGTTATTCAATCGCATTTGAAACTGACCTTGAGGTAGTTATTCAATCGCATTTGAAAGAGCCAGACCCCTTCAAGGCGATTGCAAGAAGAGTCCACACTAAGCCGTTTGTTCCAAAAACCTTAACCAGCGAATGACACAAGCAGCCACGCACATTGAGGCAGACGACGCAATACCTCTAAAAGGGATGGCAGAAGTTTGCTGAGGTTATTGAAGGCGTCCAGTTCCCCTATTCGTGGATAATAACGCGCAGTCCCATCGTTCAATAGATGTGCCTAGGTTATTCAAAACAATGCTCCAAAGCAGTCCATGGTCAGGATTCCTGGAGTCCGGATCTGAATCTACTGAAACATGTGTTACACAGGTTGGGGCGCAGGATTCAATATCAAGATCCTCGTTAATAAAATTTGCATGAATTGAAAGCAGCTGTCTATAGTACATTTGTGAAGGGTGTGGGAAGGCCACAGGTGGCTGGGATTCAAACGTTTGATGGAAGCTCCTTTATTGACTGATTGTGTTTTTATCGTCGCCATATGTAACTGTTATCTTCTCGTTACAGTTTTGGTAACATTAAATATTGAGATTTCACCATACTTGTTGTGTTCTCAGTTTTCTTGGATTTTAATGCCAATGTTCAGCTCAAGTTTTTCACCTGCCAAAATGTCGGGGTATTCCCTAAGTACCTTCATGTTACAGCCAATGAACGGTTTTCTTGATATTCACAGATGCCTGCTTCAAATATTCATTCCATTTTATTTAAACTCTTCCTATATTCTAAGACCATTGGAAAAAAGCGCTCAAAATTGTAAACTCATCTGATTTACTTTAATCCACTCAACATATCGTGGCAATTCGCAATTCGATATCATCCATTCTCACAGAGCAAGAATTACCAGTGTTGAAACATGGCTTCCTGTAATGATTTTTTAACCTCGACTGAGACCATTTGTTTCTCAGAATAGACTCACTTCAGAAAATACCTCTGAGGGAACCGGTTTCCGATAAGTCAAATCACACCAAATAGCGTCACCAGACTGCCTTCCATTCAAGCTTATTTCGATTTCCTGTGTAAGAATTGGTTAGATCATTGAGACATTTTTGTATTTTTTTTTACGAGCTTTACGTCGTACTCAAGATTAATTCAATCATATGACGACGACAAGAAGCATCAAGCAGAAATATTCAGATCTAAAATACGTTGAAAAAGGACAGACATAAAATTATGAAATGTAAACTATTATCTTGGAGGGTAAAACGACATGCAAAGTTGAAAAGGCATGAGTTGCCAAAATTCTGATTTTCCCCCATAAATTCCAATTGTCGAGAAACTTCTGCGTTTGAAGTACCTTGAAATAGATTGAAGTTGAAATTAAAAAAAATGTTGTTTAAGTCCGCAGCCTGTACGAACGGAATACGTTTGCTAATAACGTACAAAGTTCGAATAGCCGAAATGCATAAGCCAAGCTGCTTTTAAAATTAGTTTAACGTTTATCTTCCAGATTGGTATCAGCGGAAAGCTCTTATTTTGTACTATCTGATAAAAACAACTTTGAATAAACTAATTCTGTTTCACAAAATTTCCGTATATTTGGCAGTTCATGCCACTTAAAATGATTCCTAAAATAGCTGATATCAAACGCGCATGGACATGCTGATATTGGAATGATAACACCCGGTCAGGACAGGATTAGAAAAACTTTTCTTTTCTGAGATATAAAAGGTGAAGATAATGGTTATCCCACGAAATTTGTCAAATCTGTTTGGGGCATTTGATTAATTACGTTATAAAGTCATAATATGAGATTTCCATCGATCATACTGACGCAGTTATTGTCTTTGTGTTACCATGGATACCATAACTGGACCCATAGATGTTAATAAGTTATATGTATGGAAAATATTAGTTAATCTTTTTTATATTTTCTATATTCAGTTACCAGCAGCAGGAACGTTTGTTGAAGATGGTGGACTGGTGACAAACTAGGTCACAAACTGCAAAACTTATTAAGAATCTCAAAGACTTGCTCTGCCATAGACACCACCCACACTACTGCAGGGTTAAATCCTATTTTATTCCAATGCGACAAATTGATATAAGGAGACAGTTTGATCTCGAAACAAACAAAAATACGTTCAGGTCTCAGTGAAACATAATTAACAACTCTTTAATTTCTCTAAATGGAGTTAAATTGGACCAAATTTCAGAATTAAACACCAATCCATTAAACCCAAGAAAACATTTTACCATGGACTGCAGGTTAACGATCTCTGGTCGTCCGGAAATCAACAGGTCCTTAATGGAAACGACAAAATTAGACCTTGTCACCTGGGTGCCCCTTGGTGCCATCCAATTATTGAACTGTCTGCTCTTGGCCCTATGAGAGAATTAAGATAAACGTCTTCTAGGGACGGCCCGCTTGACCGATGAAGAGTATAGATTGAGTAAAAGAAGATCACGACACTTTTCGAAATAAGAATGGTAAGTATCTTGAGAAAAACGGGTAAAGTAGTGTGACTTAGGGTTAAAACAAAATGACAGCAACCAATTAATTAAGAAATTGGCAAAAGGCCGAAAACAAACCCTGCTTTTGTTAAAGTGAACAATCGAGATGTAAAATACATCATATTTCAATTTTATTAGAGATAATATTCTCTTGATTTAAGGAAAGCGTTAAAATGATTTTTGTTATTCTCCTAATAGAATTAGGGATTATAAATGTATTTTTAAACAGGCGTATGGATGGGGTTCAGTTGCTCATGGTAAACAGGCGTATGGATGGGGTTCAGTTGCTCATGGTAAACAGGCGTATGGTTGGGGTTCAGTTGCTTATGGTAAACATAATTTTGTGTTTTAGACATTACATTTTTTCTGGATATTTAGCGCATCGACAAATTAAGTGTTAGATAAATTTGGTAAATGAGATATTGGTTTCTGTGTTACGCAGATATATTGGTCAATAATTAAGTAATTTACCAGATGAAAGTATGGCAATTTAGTCCACATTATTTTGTGTGGATTGAACTATTCACATGTGGTCATATAATGAGCTTTTTCAATACTACATCAACGTTTGGTTCGTTTAAAGGAAGGGTCCATTTTAGCGTTTCACTAGTGTGTTTCCTGAGTCTAAAACAGCAATCCAATAAATTTTTCGTTGATTTGTTAGCGAGTAACGAACATTTGAAAAGTCCGTGGTCGCAGGCATTCGATCGCCATGAGCCCGTTCTTCGGCGCATCCATTTTCCCCGTCTTTTTGCCCAATCAAATTCGAGCACCGGGCCGACCTTTGACCTGATCTAGTAAGCCAATGATTTGGCAGAGAAATGACGGAGGTTAATTCGCTGACATTGTTCTAAAAATAAAGTCTCCCACAATCCTCGGCGTTTGTTTATTCGCTTAACTCTGTCGCCATGTTTCTACGTCTAAAACTACCTCCACATAGAAGAGTGGATCTAAAAATAGCGACCCTCATATTATGCAATAGACAAACCAGGAAAATGGCGACACTGATAAGAACCAGAGGGTGACACTAGTCAATATCAGTTTACTAATTTCAGGGTATTTTGCGGTAAGAGTCGTTATGTGCATTAAGGGTTTTGGTGGGCATTCTGCTAGTTAGGTTGTGTCTATTTCTGGAGTTTTCTATCCCTTTAAGAAATCCAAGAGGTTTAAACCGACTTTTCCACAAACTGTAACAAATAAGCTATGCTCAACTCATTTTTATACTCCGTCAGTAATTAGCTTATGTAGTTTGTATCTCGCTGCATTATTTATTTCTAGTATGTACATTATGTTTATGAATACATACATAGGAAAAAGTAGTGCACTCTCACTTTAAAACCATTGGTACATTACGGATCAATAATCATTTGAAACTGCTCTTGAAGGTAGTTATTCAATCGCATTTGAAACTGCCCTTCAATGCGATTGCAAGAGGAGTCGAACGTCCCTACTCCACAGTAAGTCGGTTGTTCCAAAAACCTGAACAAGCGAATGATACAAGCAGCCTCGCACATTGAGGCAGACGACGCAATACCTCTAAAACAGGTGGCAGAAGTTTACTGAGGCTATTAATGACCTCATTCATTTGCTTCTAGTTCCACTCGAAAACATTTATGGTCCCGTAATTGTCTGCTCAGCTGTCCAACAATTCAAAATTGTCACAAGACAGTGGGTTAAAGAACGGAAGAGAACTCAAGTGTCAAAAACTCCACTGGCCGGACAAAAGCTGAATCATTTTACGATCTGTTGAATGCAGAATTACAGCTTGAATGACACCCCCCCCCCCCCTCTACGGTGTGCCGACATTATCCCCCAGCGACATTTTCCCCCACGACATTTTCCCCCGCGACATTTTCCCCCACGACATTTTCCCCCGGAGACATTTCCCCCCGGCGACATTTTCCCCCCACTAACTTAATGAGTGTACTCGGGCAAAACGACAGCCTACCTTACTTTTTCCTGCAAAACTTGGAATGTCCAGTTGGAAGGCCTACGATTAAGAATTGCTCTGTTATCGATATATGCTGGGACAATTAAAATTTCATTGTTGATTGATTGATTGATTGTTTGGTGTTTTACGCCGCGCTCAAGATTATTTCACTTATATGGCGGCGTTGCCAGTTTTATTGTGGGAGGAAACCGGGCTCTATGCCCGGAGGAAACCCACGACCTTCCGTTGGTAACTGGCAACCATCCCACATAGTTCGTTCGAGTGAAAACCCAGTCAGAAAATTTTCCATTTTGTTTTGGACTGAGTGGGATTCGAACCCGCTAACCATTGGTGGAAGGCTGTTCGGATTGAGCGTCCAACGCTCTACCTACTGAGCCACGGAGGCCCCCAAAATTTCATTGTAAAAGCCGAACTCAACGGCAAATCGAAAGTGATTTACGTTCCACTTTTTATCGGCCGCGAGGTTTTGCAGAAAAAAGGGAAAAAAGTAAGGTAGAATGCCGTATTGTTAAAATGGGGGAAAATGTCGCCGGGGGTAAATGTCTCCGGGGGAAAATGTCGTGGGGGAAAATGTCGCGGGGGAAAATGTCGTGGGGGAAAATGTCGCTGGGGGGTAATGTCATGGAGTCCCCCTCTACAGCCTAATGCAACAAGACATATCAGACAATCTGTAGCGTATGGTGGTTGATCTGTTATGGTATGGCGATGTTCTAATTTGATTGCAAGCTAGATTTCGTAACCATACAAGACAATCTCACAGGCGTTAGCTACATCCAGAAAGTGCTCAATCCAGTCATTCTTCCACATTTCTATAATCATTCATTAGCCACTAGACCACTATTCATTGATAATAACGCTCGGCCCATCAGTCAACAGATGTGACTAAGGTTATTCAAAATAATGCTATCCAAAACAATCCATGGCTAGCTCTGAGTCCGGATCTGAATCTACTGAAACTTGTGTTACACATGTTGGGGCGCAGGATTCAATATCAAGATCCTCGTTAACAAAACTTGCATGAATTGGAAGCAGCTTTTCATGAGGAGTGGCGTCAGTTGCCCATATAACAGATGTGAAGGTTGTGGGAAGGCGGCTGGAAGCTGAGATTCAAATGTTTGATGGAAGCTCCCTGTATTGACTGTTTGTGGTTTCATAGTCGCCATATGTGGCTTTTATCTTCTCGTTACAGTTTTGTCTGCATGCAATTTTTTTCGATTTCGCCATACTTATTGTGTTCTTGGATTTTTATACAAATATTCAGCTCAGGTTTTTTGAAGATGGTGGACTTGTCATAAACTAGGTCACAATCTGCACAACTTATTATGAATCTGAAACACATGCTTTGGCATTGGCAGAAAGTCATTAAAGATTGACTTTTTTTATCGAAGCCGGAACTGAATTTCTATAGGTTTTTGGTGTGAACTGTATCAACAACACAAGTCATCGTCAGGCCTCCATTAACCAAAGCAAAACGCCGACAAAAATTACTGGATCCAATATCTTAATTAATCATGCGTTTATCTCCTATTTTCACATTGGGCTAGATTGATTATTCTAATTTAGCGAGAAGTGAAAAGTAATATTCACCGTAAGTATTACAATTATAGTCCCTTGGTTTATGTATATCAGCTTTCTTTTCTTGCTGGTAATGCTCCATGCTTCATGATATAAAGGTTATCGATCATTCAGTTAGAAATATGCCAACTCTAAGGTCAAAGTATATCGCCGTTTTGCAGGACATTGTTAGATTGGATAGTGTAACCACGTTACTTAGAGAATCCCTATACTTTTCTGTAACTTTCTCCAACTTAACAGGTCGCTATACTCCCGTTCGATACTTAGTTCTTAACTCACACCAAAAGAATCATGCCAATGCTTTTATCAGCCGATATCTTCGCCCTTTATTCATCGACCACACGATTGGGATATTTTCCGGGGATTATTTGATGTGTAAGTGACGAATTAAAGGGAACATTTTAGATAAAACCCATCAATATCCTCCTGATTTGAAGAAAGCTTTTGTTGTATTTTTCAAAAAGAAGTAATGATTAAATACATGTTTATGGACAGGTATATTTATGACGCCGAGTTGCTGAAAATAACATGCTCAGGTATAGGAATAAATATGTTTTCTACTGGTTAACGAAAAAGTTTTGCTTTAAATATTAATTTTTACTTAACAGTTGAGGTTTAATCTTTGCTGAAACTCATCACCATAACCAAATAGCATAATGGGGCAGAATTATAGATTCGTCTGGTTTTATTAAAACCAAAAAACAAAGGACAACTTGTTCTACTTTATACATGCATGGTGATGTTTAAAGGCCCACTTGCCGCGAGAAAATTACCATCTTTGGCAAAGCGCTCAGACCTGCGTCAAGCTAATCTTCAAAAAACAATTTTGAAAGCCTCTGTCGCTATCGCACAGTTAACTGATCAGTTACTTCAGATTAAAAATGGCGAGGCAGGCCTTGATTTTGCTACCATCATACCCAAAGCCACTGACGCTTTAGCCTTACTTGGACATGCTTCATATGATATATCTTCAAAACGAAGGGACAATATTAAACCATCACTTGGACGAGAATATGCAGGTATCTGTACCCAGGATTTCCCGGTAACAGACTGGCTGTTCGGTGATAATCTAAACCAGGTTTTAAAAGAAGCCAAAGAAGCAGATCAAATTGGCCATTCTGCAGTTGGTTACAAGGCTCGAAAAGACGTACCGTGCAAAGCGAAAGGCTACGCCGGTAACAGGTCGACTCAATACCAAAACAGGAAGCCTTTTTTTGGCAAGAGGGCCCACAATTACAACAGGAAGAGATCAGACAGGAGATAAACTCTAATGGCAGTATACCCAATTTAAGGGTAAGTTTGCTTTACACTTTTCCTGAAAGCATTTTGACTCATTGCTTAAACGAAACAAAATCCGTTAAAGCTGGGAGGATAAAGAAATTTGTCGATGAATGGTGTAAAATAACATCAGACAGGACAATTATTGGTTTGGTTAAGGGGGCTGGCATTGAATTTAAAGCTGTGCCTTACCAACCCATCTCTCCAAAATGTACAGAGTATCATTTAAATCGTGATCACATCCACAGGGAAATCCAAAAACTGTGTTTAACAGGAGTGCTTCAAATTTGCCAACATGAACCAAGTGAGTTTATTTCGCCGATTTTTACCAAACCCAAAAGACGGCTCCTTGCGACTAATTCTAAATCTGAAATGTTTGAATACATTTGTTGAATATCAACATTTTAAGATGGACACGCTTCAATCTGCCCTTGGTCTTATGACACCCGGGTGTTTTATGGCCTCTATTGACCTCAAAGATGCATACTATTCAGTTTGCATTGCCTCAGAATATAGGAAATACCTGCGATTCACGTGGAATGGAGTACTATATCAATACACGTGCTTCCCAAACGGACTTGCGTCCTGTCCACGTTTATTTACAAAACTTTTAAAACCAGTCTTTGCTACTTTACGTGCGAAAGGTTATTTATCAACAGGGTATATTGACGATACACTGTTACTGGGCTCTTCATACTCAGAATGTGTAGAAAATGTAAAAATAACCGCAGACCTTCTCCATAAGCTTGGGTTTGTAATCCACCCAGAAAAATCTGTATTTTTACCCTCCCAATCTCTGGTATACCTTGGGTTTGTTCTTAACTCTGAAAACATGACAGTAAAACTCACTCAAGATAAAAGTGAACATTTAAAACAAGAATGTCAAAAATTATTAAACTCTTCCTGGGTAACCATCAGAGAAATTGCCAAAGTCATTGGTTTGCTAGTCTCGAGTTTTCCAGCCGTTAACTATGGCCCTTTACACTATCGATTTTTGGAACATGATAAAACAACCAATCTCAAAACAAACGGATGGAATTATGACCTATATATGTCAATTTCCGATAAAGCTAAGACTGATCTAAAATGGTGGTATGATAATATTGATACCGCATATAAATCCCTACAAACCAATCCTCCTGATACTAATCTATATACTGACTCTTCAAAAACTGGATGAGGGACAGCAATTGGTACAAATACTACTGGTGGACAGTGGACCAGTGATGAAGCTGCAAATCACATCAACTACTTGGAACTTTTGGCTATTTACATGGCATTAAAGAGCTTCACTTATCTGTTGACCAACTTACACGTAAGGCTAATGGTAGACAATACCACTGCTGTTGCAACAATAAACAATATGGGCACATGTCACTCGCCCACATGCAATGCAATTTGTCTGGAAATATTTAATTGGTGCATCCAACATAATATTAATCTGAGTTGTGAATTTATTCCGGGCGCTAAAAATGTAGCGGCGGATAGAGAATCTAGAACCCATAACAAAAACATTGAGTGGAAATTAAATAGTACTATGTTGTCACAGACTTTGGTTCTTTTGAAGTTTTCTCCTGAAATTGACTTGTTCGCATCCAGATTGAATAACCAATTTCCAAAGTACGTTTCCTTTAGGCCTGATCCCGATGCCTTCCTTTGCTGTAAATGCATTTTCACTATCATGCAGAAAATATAACTTTTACGCTTTCCCTCCTTTTTGTTTGATTAGTAGATTGCTGGTGAAAATAAACCAGGAAGAAGGAACTGGTGTTGTGGTAGTTCCGCAGTGGCCGACCCAGCCCTGGTACCCAAAACTGCTGCAGATGCTCATCGACCACCCAGTGTTGCTACCGAAAAGGGAGACAACCCTTTCTTCGCCAGTAGTTACAACCGATTGATAAACTTACACTTCCTTATCTTGGTCTTGCACGGATTGTTAACAATAAAAATGTATAATGAATACTTGATTTGTTCTTCTTGTGCTTCGTGAACACAGCTTTAAAGTCTCACGTGATTCTGATGTGACGTAGACCTATGACGAGGTAGAATTAACCCACCTCAACGTGTTCCTCTGTTCCATTGTGTCCACTCAGCAGTTCCGGACTTAGATTCGGATAAGTTCTGAGAAGCCAACTCATTTTTTCTTTTCAAGGCTCTTACAATATTAATTAAAATACATGAATGGTAGGTCTTTTTCTAAGATACACATAATAAAATTGGTGCTCTTTTTCCGCATCTAAATCCTGCACTTTTAACTGGACTTTGAAAACTGATGTGAATGTTCTATAGCGCAATCTCACGTAATTCCTCTGTTCCTGACCTATGACACGGTAGAATTACAATAAAACTTCAACTTACATGTAAGTCTCGTTTAATTTTTAATTATCTGATAAGAACTTTTCTATACACAAAGAAAAGTTAAACACCCCCCCCCCCCCCCCCCCTGGTAAGTCTGCACCGACCGATAGAATCATTGGTGTAGGGAGATTGTTGGCGAACTCATGTTGCAGAAACGATTGTGATCAGAAAGGACAAAAATCCCTTTTCTCACTTTCGCTGCAGATACCAAGCAGTTTTTAGATTCAAACGCTACAAACTATTTATTATTCTTTGGGTTTGAACTTGGATCCGAAAGATGTGAAAAAATAGTACAATTTTTGTTTCAGTATAACAGTTATAAAGCTCTACCTCTTTTTAGCGCAGAAACTTATCTGCATGATTATTTTAGTGAAGAAGATTTCACCTGTGCCCGTGTGTTTTAGTGTTCATAAATAGACACAGAGGACACGTAAAAACCCACATGTATATAACTATAGACAGCTGACACGTATAAACCAAAAAAATACCTACCTAGAGACAGTTGACATATTTTATTTCCCAGAACAATGGATAAACGTCTCCATGGATTTCTCTCGCTGTAATCTAGCTAAATCGACACTATGGCAAACAACTGTTGAGGCATATGATGGAGTCAAATGTGCTGTAAACAAACAATCCTAAAAAAGCCCGTGAACTACTACATGCAATACATGACACTTTAACGTACGTAAAAAAGTCCACACTGGCTCAATCTACCTCAGTATCAGATGGTCACTTCTGTTCTTTTTTTTTGTTTTAAATATAGTTTTAAGCAATAAATACAACCATAGAATTGACTAAGATTATTTCATTTACATGGTGACGTTCAGCGGAAAGGAGCCTGTGTCGAGAGTACCTGACAGTCCCACATATAGGTAAAACCAAAAGTATATGAATGGGGAAGTGTGAAACGTCATATTACACCATATTCAGGGCAGTGACGCATTTTGACCCAGATGTCCCTATAAACAGCGCCCCCTCTCGGTAATTCAGAAACCTTGACTTTTCTTCTCTTCCTCGTATGAACTATTATGGATGTATAAGGAAAAATAAGGCGAGCGTTTTAGATGTGACAACGGCACTTGCTGAAGCAAAAGTTTTCGAAGAACTTCCTTTAGTTTAAAATGAGACAAGGGGTCTTGTTTGGAACGATTTTAGTCTGCCTTCAGATATCGGGGTCGCGGGCTCTGTAAAGCTTTTAAAAGAACCAATGCATTCTCGAAACTTCGTTTACTGGGATTGCCGATAGATATGATCGTTCACTATGAGGAGAGTGAATTTATTTTCTGATTAAAAATTGCGCGCTGACAATTTCAAAATCTACCTCGCAAAAGCGTTACATAGTATAGTATAAGCAGGCCGAAGGCGTCATTGTCCTGAATATGGGGTAATGTGACCTAACACACTTCCGCATTCATAGACTTCTGGTAAAGCCTACTCAGATTTTTTTCAATTTGTTCTTTCGACTGAGTGAGATTGGAGTCCTCGGCACATTGATGAAAGGTTTATGTTAGCGTGAGAGACTACAACTCTTCCCAGCGATCAAATGTATCCCCCTGACCAAAAAGAAATGTCATGCCTGTAACCTAGAAAGACAACTTACAAGGCTTTTGTTTAAATACACGCACTTTATCTGTAAAACACGGTTAGATAATTCCCACGTATCGTTTGCTGGAGTTGAGATGTCTCATTTTCGTTATCTTTACCCTTTGATGATAGCTAAGAGAGAGATTAACTTCCTTGATACGAGATAAGTTTCTGGGCCAGACAGATTTATAGAGCTAAGACAATTACCTGATCTAATAATGGAAGGCAAAATAACTGAGATGATTGGCTGAGCTGATTTGTCGTTAATAACTCGACCTTGGCCTTTTTCATAGACACACTATCTATTAAAATTCTACTGTTGAAATTCACACTTTTTCATAATTTTTGATCCTCAAGACAGCTTTGAAGGCCATAAAAAAATAAAGGATTGGCGTTGGAATGAGAAACATCTATACAGTATGTGGCCTAAACGAACCGAAATAGTGTCCGGAAAGTATACAAAATTTATATAACCGGGACGACCATTCATTCTAAGTTGGTTCAAAACAATACTTTATCCTTCATTCTCGGGACAAGAAGCACTAAAAACTTCTGAATTGTATGTCTTGAGAAAAATAGGCAATAATTTCAACATTCTGTTTCAACGTCAAAATATCAACATTTTGGCAGCCCATACAAATTTTGACGCAACATCCATTATTATGACTTGAAAGACGATGGTCTTCGTTTTAAATTTCATTTTTAGTTTAAATTTTTTTTTCAGTTTCGAATTTTTTTTTGAGTCACATGACTTCATAGATTCATAGCTAAAAAAAAAGATTTCAAACAAAAAAAAAATAATTTGAAACTAAAAAAAAGTTTAAAACTAAAAGAATTCCAATGTTCTATTCAAGCCACCGTAGACCGGAGCAAACTAAACGAACATTTGTCCCGGTTATTTACGTTTTGTTTACTTTTCGAACACTAGTTTGGCAAGTGCAGTACCTAGATTGTATGGATCTTCCTTAATCCGAAATCAATCATTGAGTTTTTCGACGAATTAATATACTGTTTTGACATTCAAGATTTATGAAAAAGTGCGAATTTTGTCTTTTTTACGATATACGAGAGAAATAACATATGATCTGTAGAGATTGAATCCATTTTATTTTCTAACGACATAAGGTTCTTGGGACAGGCATGTTTATTTGTCAAGGTGAATTGGTTAATTTGCTTAGTGATGTTATTAGGATCATTAATTACCACTGAAGTCAATAGAGACCGGTCTACCTCAAATAGTATTCACCAGGAATTGGTTTTCTTTTGAAGCAGCTGTCTGAGTTGGGTGTCTTATCAGGTGCTTGGTTATTGTTCTGTGATGTATGAGACACACTAGTGGAGTATGGGAATAATAAACTGGAACTAATCGGTTGTCGGACGAGACCAGGAATTATTGTGCAAATGAGGGACCAACGCTTTGAATTGATGCCATGCAACTCCATTGTCTTTCTTCTATATAGGTAATTCTGACGGCACCAACATTTTCGCTTTCTTTTCCCATGATCACATTTTCTTTAATTTCAGTTTACCGATATTCTTGCCAAAGCCGAATATATGTACAACATTGTAAATTCATTACAAAGTCTTTCAGAAAACTATATTGACTAAAACTTCTGTATGTCTTCAATCTAATCAAATATTGTTGGTTTTGGTTTATTACAATAACTTATGAATGGTTATAAAGGTCCAAATCACTACCCTCTATTTTAAACAAAACTTTTCTCAATGGTTATTTTAACCAGAAAATGTTCCCTGTGCCCTTGTAGTTTAGAGTTCATAAATATATTCTGAACGGTTTACGTCAGAAGATAATATGGCCTTGTGGTACGTGATTTACCTTTTGGTTGGACAGTTTTAATAATTAAGAACAATTGTCTAACTGTCTGACATAAACGAATCGGAAAGTTTCGAATGTGAGGAACAATACGCATTATTAGTTAGCAAGCCTGTCGAGTAACGGAAGATCTGTATATAAGGTAATTGGTCAATCAAACCAGTTAATGGCAATCAAACAAGACTAAGACATTTTACGGATATTGGATGGTTGTTGGATAATTATTCTTGGTAGAGAATTACCAATCGATTGTTGGAAATAAGGTCAACTGATCTGTCTGATTTTCACTAATTTCTGTCTATAAATCAGTCTGGATCTCCGTTGAATAGACTAACGTTTATTATATATGTTATGAATCGAGTGTTTTCGTATTGCCTTGGTATTGGCCTGAGGGTGGTCGTATTGGCCCCGAGGCCGCAGGCCGAGGGTTAATGCAACCACCCGAAGGCCAATAGCAAGGCAATACGAAACACTCGATTCATAATATTTTTATTAATAGACTGTGGAAGTTATTTCTATTCGTTTGTTGGGTGCCTTAAACAAATTGACGCCCGGTCTTGTTTTGCTCTCTGTGTTTTTGTTCCTGGATAAGTAGGCTTAGAGAAGTGTTTTCCTCCATCACTGCCCTAAAACGGCAATCGGATTCACTTACAGTAGCTTTTTTTCCAACTCTAATATCTTGTCAATAAGAGCTTGTACAGTGCGCTCTATTGTAGACATTTTGATATCAACATAAGTTTTAACTGCCGTCTGTTTCTGTCAAACTCTGAGACGTCACATGTTAATTGCATCTTTCCGCCGCACTCCGTGAACTCGGCCAATATGACTTGAACTCGGCCAATATGACTTGAACTCGGCCAATACAGCCCTACGGCTTATACGAACTTGATTCGTCTGCTGATATTACCCGGCAGCGAAGGTCGTATTCGGGTAATAACTTGCACAGTCAATTAATAAAACCAAGTATTACTCGGACCAGCGATAAATTATAACTCCTATTGCTCGATTCCCTAAGTGCTAAGGTAAAAATGTAAAAAGATATTTGGTTTTGGCATGGACCGAACTAAGGTTACCAGGGTAAAATATTGATGCAATTCAAGCTTAACTATGAAAAATGATTGTTTGAAACCCAAAGATATTGACCATGTGTAAATAATGTAAAAAGTGGCATTTCGTTGAAACAGAATCCAATAACTGATCGTCTTTGAAATTTTCCACAAGAGATTTCCACGGGCACCAATTTTGGAAATAAAATATTCTAATATATCCTGAGTAATGGAATTGTGTCCGTAATCAGCACACATCATCGGTTGATACGAGTCACTGGATTTCCCTCATTTGTTTTTTATTTAAATGTCAATTTATCTTTACATGGAACTTCCAACGCTCAACGTCTTTTGACAATCGGAATTGACGGGAATCAAATTTTTTTTGCCCATTCTACCCTAAGCAGTTTAAGACATTCAATGTTTTGCGGGGCCTCGGTGGCTCAGTTGGCTAGAACCAAACACCGGACAACCTTTACAAAGGAAAATGTGTTTACAATCGGAAAGGTCCTATCTCCAAAATGAAGTATTTGCAATACTGCCCAAACTTTTTTTCACGTGTTTCTCCACAGTCCTGAGGTAATTTTTTCAACTTATTTTGGACATATGCTACGCATTTTCTTCAAATACCGTTTGGTTACAGCTTCTCAGTGCTTTTGCCAGTTAGATGATTGCTTCTTTACAATTAAACATTTTGTTAAGTGTGATTGGACAACTATTTAATTCTGATAAGGCAGAAAGGCAATTCAATATTTTTAATTAGGATAAAACATTTTTCTAATTGTGTCATAATAAAACAGAGTATATCCGTATGTACCGAAGATGTGTACTAATACCGGATAAAATCCAAATAGATATAAGCTATGGGTGCATTTTTTGGTTTTCTTGCGCATGAAACAACTTAAACATACATCTCTATAATATTGGTATTAGTCGAGAGCTTTTATTTTGTATACTCTTTAATAAAACTGACTAACAATCAGTTTCGCCGAAATTGTCTATATATTTAAATCGAAATTTTATTTTCTACCCAGAATAATTATTGTCATTTAATATTCACAGGTTTAAAACTTTGTCATTACCTTATTTTGCTAACTGATACCTTCTACAGAGTTCTACAATCCCTCGAGTGCTTGCTAACGAATATTGCCTATTCCTTGTCAGAACCGGCTTTTAAATATATTATAGTTGGAGTATTGTTCCAGACCAATAAATTTGGCGTGCCGAGAAACTAATCCAGTTTTAATGGAGTCCATTTATCTTACAGATCAGGATATATAACCGAAAAGTTGTTCACACTACAAGCTTCGTCGTCCACATTTTGTATAGAAAGTTTGACGGGCTGGCACAACAAATCTTTTATATGCTGAAGTTTGCAAAATAACTTTTGGGGTCCATTTTCACTTGTGGCTGAATTGGGCGTATATGACGTTACATTAGGGTTTGTTGATTGGTTGTTGGCTAGTTGTTAATAGATTGGTTGATGGGAGAGGTAATGCCAAAATTTCCAACCAATCCAGTATCACCGATTAAAAGTCATCTCTATTCAAATTAAATCCAAACCCAACACAAGATAGATTGGGCGAAAAGGGATATGTAGTATATAAATAGTGGGAGGTAATTGACGTAGAGTAATTGGTACCGATATATAGAATGTCAAAGGTCACACACTGCTTAAACAAATAACTCCATAATACACGTCCTACACCAGATTTCTATTTAGCTGTAAAACTCAATAAGGTGTCTCGTACATCATATAACAATAGTCGGAGAACAGATAGGCAGCGAGGTCCATAGAGGTGTTCTATGAGAAGAGAAATACTAATGAATAGTATTTGACAACAGACAGGCTTTGTATTGGCTACAGAATGTCAGTAACGAATGGCCCAATTAACTCAACAAATCAAATTAACCTATTCTCTTTGACAAATAAATCTGAGCCAAAATGCCTAGCATTTAACATTGGAACTTAAGATTCAATTTCACCGGAAAGACGCGTGTGGCTTTTAACTTGTGTCTGCTGTGGGGTAAGAAGGACTGTATTTTGGAAATCTTACCTTTAAAAGCAGTATTTATTAAAACAGTAGCAATTTAAGATACTCAAACAAGTTACCCTATTTAGAATTGCCTGTCAAGAAACGACTTTCTCGAAGGTTCAAAATACAAACCACCCCATTTCTTTTCTTGTCCTACTATTGTTCTTTTGCTAAATACATTAGATTGATTGATTGATGTTTTACGCCATATTCAAGGATATAAGCGCACTATTATGACAGCTTTGATGAAGGCTTTAGCTTAAAAAGATAATTTGGTTTCAGAATTTAAAATCGAAATAAGTGGAGATTTTTAAGGGTTCATCATAAACTCTATAGCATCAAAAATAAACTCACCGTATTTTTTTGGAATCGGAGACTTCATACCCTTTTTTGTATACATTTTTATTTTGTTATCAGATACTCATTCAATTCTCTTTTAAAATCCGGACAAGACAGATTCAATAATTGACCGGTGTCAAGGTATTCAGTTGACTCCGCTGATTCGGCTCCGATTTAAACCTTTACCATCAAATTGCTTATTGATCAAAACTCAAAAGACAATTACTGACTTGGTTTGATACATTGGCATCCCATTGTCGATCAAAGATAAAACAAAAGGTTTGTTGAAAAAAAGATGTTCTTGTTTTGCCAGTTTTCCTCGTTCATTTCCAATAACTTGCTGGCTCTAAGATCAGTCGTATTGGAAATCAGATGAAATTTACCCAGTATTTGACTTAAACGTTGTTCCCGTAGTCGATGTTTACGGCTAAGCCATGATCATTATTGAATATATCCATACTTAAACCCGAATTCCTTACGGGAAATATTCATTTATAACAAATTAATATCTCTTTACTATTTTGACATATTTTCTTTTCTTTAATATGTGTGTTCTTATTGAAAACAAATTGACTAGTTGGCTCCAAAATCTATCGTACTGGAATTTAATGAGACTTTGACACAGTATTTGGCACGGGCGTTTTTCCTTAAAGTGGCATAAGCTGCTAAAATTTACATGTTTTTCATAATTTCTGATCGTCACGAAGGCAAGAGGCTTTGAAGGCGATCGAAAAGCTAAATGATTGGAGTTGGAATGAGCAAAATCCATACAGCATGTGACCTATATGAACCGAAATAGCATCCGAAATGTAAACCAAATTTAAATAACCGGGACGACCATTCATTCATTCTACGCCTAAGTTAGTCCAAAGCAATACTTTATCGAACATACTCGAGACTAGAAGCACGCTGAAGTTTCTCCCTGACGTTTTTCGCGATATTTCATGTAAAAATAAATCAAATCGATCTCCATGGATTTTAACTCTGCAGTACACCAGTCTTCAGGATAAAAAGTGATCTATGAATTACTTTACATTGTTTTACCGCGTCATTGAATGGCAATTACAGTTACTTGTTACACGCAGTGGTCCGATTCTCCGAAGGAATGCTGCAGGTCACACAACGCTGCCAACAGACGATCGATAATGAAGTTTTGTTTTATCGCTTTGATTTAAAGTGGTAAGCCGATCCTCTATTGAATCAATCTAGTGTTTTCAGTTGCAAATTATTTATCTTAATGCAAAAATGACTGAAAAGGCTTCATATTCCTATCGAAATCCTATGTACCGCTGTTGTTGTACAGAAGACGTCAACTACACATGAAAGAAGTAGGTCCGACGACGTCATCGGCTTCGTCACGTGCTTTAAATAACAAAAGTGTTATTGCACTGCAGTGAATTATGAAATTTCTGAGTGAAGGAAATCCCTAGTTTTCACTTATGTATAAATAATAAAATAATTGACTGTATTTAAATTTTGTGTAAATAATCAAATAATTCTATGAAGTCAAGAACACTTTTGTTTTTTGAAAAGAATCATCCCGCGGTTATTGTTATTAACCAATCCACCCGGCGCTATATTTCCCTCGTCATCACCAAATATTATAATCGAGTATTGATTTGTCTCCTTAGACACTTATTTCCCTTGACAGTTGTGAGTAACCCTATTATGTCGTGTGGCTCTCGGGGTGTTGCCTTCAGGAGAAACTTACTGACCTGACACTTTGGTTATTTCTCGGAACAGTTTTAAAATTGTCCTAAGTTGGGCTATCTTAATCAAAGTAACTGGATTTCTAACTCAAACTAACAAGATAAAATACTTCATGTGGTGTATATTCAATGAATATTTTTGCGTGAAACTCGTTCTTTAATTCCTAAATAGGGTATTTTTTAATAATGCGGACAAACAACAGTTCATGGATTTTTTGCTGAATGATTCCGTAGGCCGCTGTTGGCTACACAAATATATTTAGTCACGTTGCCTGTCGAACTTAATTAATTTATCGAAAAGATTTATTGATTGATTGATTGATGTTTTACGCAGCACTTAAGAGGAGAGGAGACCGGGCTCATTGCCCGGAGGAAACCCCCGACCTTTGGCGAGTACCGCGCAACTCGAAGAGATTGAAACATACCTTTATGTCTAACAACATCAAAGCTATTAACAGGCGTTTGGGGCCCCTCAAACTAAACCCCCGATCTTTGCTTCTCAGCCCCAATTGCTCTATCGTTAGCTCGTTCAGACGACATCACTATAGGGTTCATACAAATGAGTTTATTTTGTTGTCAAGCTCATTTGTTTTCCAATTAGAGGTACAATATGAATAAAAACGCCTCATGTCAGGTAATAAGTGTATACTTTTTTTAGTCTGGGAAAAATAGAAACTAAAGAAACTCGTCCTCGTTTATTAACATCAATAGGCCTCAGGTAGGCGTTAAAGATATATTTAAACACAAAGCTTTTGAAGTCATATCAGTGTCGGAAATTTATCAATCTTACGGATACTGAAAGCTGCTTAAGAATCGAAGCTTTTCTCGTTAGTTAGATGGAGAAGTTGATCAAATATTAGATGCGGCTTAAATTCGAACTGTCTGGAAGCGACTGGACTTTGTCGTATTATACGAAACATCCTTGAATACCTTGTGGGTAGAAAGGCGATCGACGCCATTTGTCCAGCAGGAATTGCGTTCCGTTTGTTTTGAATTACCACGTGTTTTGAGAAACATTCCAATTGTGAGACTGGTATTGCTATTGCGATAACCAAGACAACATAAAAAGTAATTGCGACACAACTAACACGACTTGGAAATATCATGTTGGATTCCTTCATCTACTAAGCCACTGTATTGTGCAATTGAATTACGAAGCAGACATGTCCAACTAGTGACTGATTAGTTATCCCTTTAGACTCCAGCAGCCAAGTATTCTCTCTTTTATGTTTTTATTTTGTTTGACGTTAGAAAACCTAATATGATTGTATCCTTATCTGCCATTGGAATTCTCTGTTCACAATGTTGACTCACACTTAATTCACTACCAGACATAGTCTGAGATTGTCCAGGTGGGGAAATTAGATATGAAAAACAAGACATTCAAACAATTCGAGAGAAGACCTCGATGGTCACGGTGATTTTGTTGCGATAAAACGATTGATTGATGTTTTACGCCGAACTCAAGGCAATAAAACAAAACCGAAGACAACTTTTGAATATGACAGGCCGAATTCCTGACTGACTACTGAGTATGTTTGCATCTTGACTGATCAGCTTTTATGATAGTCGGGTAACCACTATTCCGGCAAATCTGTTTATCTTAATTTCCGATTACTTATATTCAATTTGAGCACTTGAAAAACTGTCTATCCTGGAACGCAAACGTTAGATACGACTCCATCCAACACTGCATATCTTTATAGCTTAGGCTTGTTGCGGCCTTTTATTTTTTGTTACCCAGTACTGTAATCGCTTTTCGTCCACTTGGTTTGGTTTGATCAAATTTCCTTTCCCAACCAGCAAGGCGAAATAAACTCATGGAAACCTTCAATATGTTCGTTGATTGATATGGGTTTTGTATGATCGTTCAGATTCTCTTAGCCGTTTAAAACTGCCCGATCGTGATTATTTATAATACGGGTATCAATTTGGTTTTGCTTTATTTATAGAATAAGCTAAGATAAATTACCTTGAATCATGGTTTTGTATAGTCAAAATATGTCAATTTTTCAATGCTCGTCAGAGTTACTTCGATCTATACAGAGCAAGCATATAGGAATTTTCAGTTGGCCCAGTTTAATTGGAGCGCTTGGCAATCTTTTTTTTTTTTAAATCAATTAGAACTAGATATATACCTATTAAGTATGAAATGTACCTGCCATACTCCCATAGATATATAAATGAATTGGATAATAATACATCTGTCAAACCAGTGATATGTTGTCTAATCAGACGGTGTCTCTTTGATAATTTATTTGTCTGCGCATTGAAGACAGATAGCAATTTTGATTGTTTTCTTATCTACCATTGATTTGTTTCAGCCCACATTGAGTGACAGTTAATTACTTACCAGACTTTATTGGAGATTCTCCAGGCGGTAAAATTACTTTACAAAGTGGATTTCATAATCAATCAAACAGGACACATTCGCCAGTCATTTTCCTTTGACTGTTTGGTTCAGTCGGTATAGAGATAGTATCTCAGTCCAACACAAGCCTTCCATCAAAACAATTCTCAGGTAGGCCTACTTTCCAAAGCCAGGTCGGACGTTTCCTTCGAAGTGTGCCTATTTCTTCTGCTTGAAACCCGGCATCGCCGTAAAACTGAGACAAAAACTCGCCGTCGTAGCCTTTATGGCATTTGTTAAGAAAGCCAATTTACACCAGCTTACTACAACTAAAAGCACTACAATTAAACATGACACCCTAGGGTGAAAAACATACGAAGATTTACGTACGAAAAATACCCTCTGATAGACTGCAATTTCCATATCCTCTTGAGGTCCCAACAAATGTGTCCCCATGATAATGGAAGGGACCGAAACACTTTCAGTCTCGATCAGTTATAATTGAAGCAGCGGCCATTCAACTGTGGCTTTTCTATTTTTCTCTTATGATAAATTTAACTGGCTTTCTGTGACTTTCCTAATTTTGCCGGGTACATGTTTGATTGCTTTTGATAAATTCAAGAATATATGAGGCCGCTTTAAAGTGGCATGAGCTGCCAAAATTCGCAGTCTTTTCATAACTTCTGAACGTCACCACAGTAAGAGGCTTTGGAGGCTATCGAAAACTAAATGATTGGCGTTGGAATGAGAAAAATTACTGAAATATAGCAGACTGGATGTTCAGACTTTAAAGTTCATTCACATGTAAAAATTTATCCCATTAAAGTTCATAGCGCTCAGATGACGTCACTGCAACGTCAATATCTGTTGTGCCCACCATTAACACAGCACGGACCCGTCTCGGCATAGACACAATCAATCGACGAATACGGTTTTGCGGAGTTCTCCTCCATTCTTGCTCAAGAGCCTGCTGCAGTTCTTGCAGAGTTTGCGGCGCTGGATGACGACTACGCACGCGTCTATCTAGTCCGAGTTTCTGATTCCAAAATTACTATTTTTTTTATACTAACGGTCGTATTTTGGAGTCAGGGTTCACTGCAATCAAAAAGCCGGAGTTAGCTGCCCGCTCAGAAGCGGGCAGTATGTGGTCTGATTTAGACAAAGAAATAGAAATATAACCTACTCAGATCGTGCCTAAACAGTCATAATCACGTTTATGGATAATTTCGCTACCTATCAGAGCCTGATATAAACGAGCAGGATCGGCCAGTAAACATTATTCTTCCTCTGAATTCACGTTTGCCTTCCCCAAGTCTCAAACTCTCTGCCATTGATGACGTAACACTGTTTAGCGGTTTTTCAGTTTTTAGACGTTAAATTCACTTTAAAAAAGGCTAAATTATTCATGAATGTCGTACTGACACTATTTGAGTTAGTTATATTTTTATTTGCTATCTAAATCTGACCGCAAAGTGTCCGATCACAAGCGTGCAGTCTACTCCGACTTTTTGATTACAATGAACCCTGACTCCAAAATACTCCCGTCAGTATAATAAAAATAGTGATTTTGGAGTCAGATACCCGGACTAGCGTCTATCCAAATCATCCCACAAATGTTCTATTGGGTTCAAATCTGGTGATTTGGACGGCCAGGGGAGCACTGTTACGTTCTGGTTGGCTAGAAATTCAACAGTAGCACGAGCTGTGTGCGGCCGAGCGTTGTCGTGCTGAAAAATTTCCCTACAGTGGTCCATTACGGGCAGCATATGTGGTGTCAAAACCTCATCTGTGTATCGAACGGCGTTAAGGTTGCCGGGAATGTGCACCAGTTGAGTTTTTCGGGCACAGGATATGGCACCCCACACCATCACACTTCCTCCGCCGAAATTGTCGACCTCAAGGGCGTAGTTCCTTGCGAACCTCTCTTCCCTGCAGCTGGAATCTTGATTCATCGCTGAACCAGACTCGTCTCCAGTTTCGCAGATTCCAGTCCCTTAACCTGCTGCACCATCGGACCCCTGCAAGTCGATGCTGGCGTCTCAGCACTACAGGTGAAGTAACCGGATGTAGCGATCTTGGCTGCTGGTGTGATCCTAGGTCGGCCAGAACGTTTAGGATCAGCTGTTGAACCGGATTGCTGGTGCCGTTGCAACAGTCTGGAAATCGTGCTCCGGTGAACATTATAAAGTCTAGCGACTGCATTTTGTGATTCGCCGGATAGGAGACGACCAATGACGACGTTCCGGGTAGCTGCATCTTGTCTTGGCATATTGTAGCAGCTTCGTAAAACAATTTAACGACTGAATTCAATTGAACGGTTGTGTGTCTTTTATACCCATTAAACCCGCATAAAGATAAGACGTGATTCGCACGTGCAACTGCCCTACTTTTTTCGCTACACCTTCCCCGTATAGCGTTACACAAAGGCAGACCCGAATGTCACGTGTGATCAACAGCCACTATCAGGCCACTATAATGTGTCAATCACGCACATTTTTTGAAAAAATTCATGTTTGAAAAAAAAATTGGATGTTGCGTTTCTTTTTTGGGAGAGTATACATATATTGTAGCCCCGCCAATAGAAAGCACAGGTAGAGTAAAATAAAGCTAAGGAAACACTTGTCTGATCGCATTATATTGACCTATTTAATCAGTTAACTTACATTTATTTAGGAGACTGGTATTAAGGGCAATTGACAGATTGAGGAGATAACCCAAGAGAACCGTCATCAAATTCACACGTATAAAGTTAAAGTAGAATGCCCATTAGTAGTTACTCTGTCTAAACCGTGTATTTTGCACAGCAGGGAGTCCTCCCAGATACGTGTAAAAAAATCGATATTTGCACAGCAGGGGTACTGACGTAAGCGTCAGAAAATCGATAGGATGACGTAATAAATGACAGATGGTGTGTGTCAGATGTCGAGAAAATCCATACCATGCTCGTACTATAGTACGGGCACAAAATGTGAACTTTGATCAGGAAAATGGAAAGAAAATGAGTAAAAATGAAATAGTAAATGACGTTAAGAAAACGGATTTCGGTCGAGAACAATAGGATGAAGGCGTTAAGACGTTGAGCGATAGCGTTAAGACGTAAAGAAAACTGTTAAGAAAGTGAGTCTAAAACCATAATTTATAAAAATAACATTCTCGTACTATAGTACGGGCACAAAATGTGAACTTTGATCATGAAAATTGAAAGAAAATGTGTAAAAATGAAAATAGTAAATGACGTTAAGAAAGTGATTTTCGGTAAAGAACAATAGAATAAAGACGCTAAGACGCTGAGCCATAGCGTTAAGACGTAAAGAAAACTGTTAAGAAAGTGAGTCTAAAACCATAATTTGAAAAATAATATCCTCGATTAACGTCATGTCATTAAATCAATAGTATTCATCGACAGGATGGCGTAATAAATGGCAGATGGTGTGTGTCAGATGTCGAGAAAATCATTCTCGTACTATAGTACGGGCACAAAAAGTGAAATTTGATCGGGAAAATTGAAAGAAAATGACTAAAAATAAAATAGCGAGTGACGTTAAGAGAGTGGACAATAGAATAAAGGCGGTTAAGACGTTGAGAGTTGACGTTAAGACGTAAAAAAAAAATGTTAAGAAAGCGAGTCTAAAATCATAATTTGGAAAACAATATCCTCGAGCAGTGACAGGTTGTTACATCGTATGACGTCATATAATCACTGGCATTCTCGTACTATAGTACGATGTAAATCAATAGCAGATCATGGTCAAAATGTAAACTTTAATCGAAAAAATTTAAAGAAAATGAGTAAAAATGAAATAGGTAATGACGTTAAGAAAGTGATTTTAGGTAGAATGAATGCGTTAAGACGTTGAGCGTTAGCGTTAAGACGTAATGAAAAACAATAAGAAAGTCAAACATTTTACAAAAACATCGTTTGAAATAGTTTTAAAAAGTCACTAGCTAGAACGATAAATATACAACCGAGGTGACACGTGGTAATTGCGCAGTCGCGACAAAGTGACCTATTGGATCGATAAAGCCCATAGTTTGCCAGCGAGTCAATGACATGTCAAAACTTGTTAGACTAGCACGTCTTACAAAGCTTTAAAACGCCACCTCAACACGAATTAAAATGATTGCGTGACGTCATAAAATCAAAGACATTCTAGCACCACGTAAATGACCTACCACATACAACAGTACCACGTAAATGACCAGGGACCAATCGTAAACTTTGATGACGTCATACAATCAATAGTATGATCGTACACCGTGTAAAAGGCCAGTGATGAAATATGAACTTTGATGAGCGAAATCGTGTAAAAACATGGAAAGTAGCCCATTTGAATAATATCCTCAAACAATAGATGTTATCGTTTGCATGACGTCGCAATATATAATGGTAAAGTCTAATATTTAAATGGCTAAGAAGGACGATAAAATAACCAACCTACAAAAAACAATGAAGCATATAAAACAATAGAATTGCCACGCATGGAATAAGTTACCACGACCTATAGCAAAACTAAACATCTTAAACAATAGAACTCTTACCTTCAGGATTTCTATTAAGTGTTGTTGTTGTTGTTGTCCACACTGCGTTAGTGCATACGTCATATCTCCTCGTGTAAGAACTTAGAACTGACATCTACGCGTCAATTTCGAACCAGGTACCCCACGTGACCTATTCGGCCTAAACGTTAGCCTTCCAATCAATTACCGATACTATAGTTAGTGGGCGGTGCTCGCGATCGGTGATCAACTCTCAGCTAACACAACTGATGCCTTCACGAGTACCATCCAAGGGACCCCCTGCTCGAATAAGCTTTTAACTCGCCTATCAAAAAAGTTAACGCCCCGCTGGTCAAAGTCGCGAGAGTCGCTAAAAACCAATCGATCTATATTGTCACAGCTTACCGTCAATAACTAATCTTTTGGTATACGGACTTTAATGAAATGAAATTTAAAAAACTTAGTAAATATGAAATACCACAGTTGTATTAATTGATTGTTGATAGACATGAATACTAAATATAAAAAAAAAACAATTAAAAAAAGACGGATATTTGTCGAAATTAAAACAAGGCGCATTTGAAAAAAAAAACTAATAACAAAGTATTAAATAAAATAGTGAAATGCTTACCAATTATGATTGGAGCAATTACAAAATAGTAAAGTAACATAACGGGGAATAACAAAGCGTTGTTTTGCAAAAAACTATTTATATAAATTTTCACCGGTATTGTAAAAATTAAATCAAGGCGCATTTGAAAAAACTAATACCAAAGTATTAAATAAAATAGTGAAATGCTAACCAATTATGATTTGAGCTATCACAAAATAGTAAAGTAACGTAAAAGGAAGTAAACAATACGTGGTTTTTTTCTTTTCAAAACTATAAACTATCAAAAAGTATGATATAGACATTTTTTTGTTGTACGAATTGACCAATTTTAAAAGCCGCCGACTTAAACCCAAAGTGAAAGTTTGCGGAAATATATGGGGGGACGAGGGGATGGGGGGAGTTGAACTCGCAGTTGGAGAGTCTCTAAGTATTCGAATCAAATTGATTGATATGTAACAGCTGGCTGTCAATTAATAATCTTTTGGTATACGGACTTTATAGAAATCAACTTTGAAAAACGTTGTAAATATGAAATAACCCGGTGTATTAATTGATTGTTGTTAGACCTACATACGAAAATATATATAAAAACAATGAAAAAAAAGACGGATATTGTTAAAAATTAAATCAAGGCGCATTTGAAAAAAACTAATACCAAAGTATTAAATAAAATTGTGAAATGCTAACCAATTATGATTTGAGCTATCACAAAATAGTAAAGTAACGTAAAAGGAAGTAAACAAAACGTGCTTTTTTTCAAAACTATAAACTATCAAAATGTATGATATAGACATTTTTTTTTGGTACGAATTGACCAATTTTAAAAGCCGCCGACTTAAATCCAAAGTGAAAGTTTGCGGAAATATATGGGGGACGAGGGGATGGGGGGAGTTGAACTCGCAGTTGGAGAGTCTCTAAGTACTCGAATCAAATTGATTGATATGTAACAGCTGGCTGTCAATTAATAATCTTTTGGTATACGGACTTTATAGAAATCAACTTTGAAAAACCTTGTAAATATGAAATAACCCGGTGTATTAATTGATTGTTGTTAGACCTACATACGAAAATATATATAAAAACAATGAAAAAAAAGACGGATATTGTTAAAAATTAAAACAAGGCGCATTTGAAAAACTAATTCCAAAGGTATTAAATAAAATAGGGAGATGCTATTTAGATATACTAATAAATAATGAAAACAAGCTGCCCACGCACCAGTGCACAAGTTAACTTAATCAATTAACCCCATGTTAAAAGTATAGGCGATATCGTCACATATGAGTGTCCCCCCACCATACCAACTCGTCATACGTAACACAGTACATATTTAACGACACCCCCGCTAGTCTACCTGACCGGCGAAGTAAGTAAACCAGGATAGAGACACACGAGTGTGGCTACCGCTAGTAGAGAGCCATCAATACCATAAATCCAGGGGGGGGCCCATCTGTGACACCCTCTCTAGTCAAAAAAACTGACAGTTAACGTGTGCAAATATTGATTTTCTGAACTTTAGAATTGAAATCAATTGGATATTGTGATTGGTCTACCGGTAGGTCCACGCGCGTGGCATTTTCTGGGCTATATAAGCCGGGAATTCGTAGGTTGATTTATATCGGTTATCTGCAAGCAGAAACATCACAACTCACTTCAAGATGGAATTTTCCTCCAATGGATCAAGTTTCTCAGACTTAATGTGTTTAGATATTCCCACTTCGCAGTAAGTTTTATTTTTCTTTTAAATTGTAAAGTCTAAATATTTGTATTGTTTTTCTGGCTACCCAGTGTCCGATGTGTGTTCATAAAAAATCCTTTTCATGAGGTCATTTTAAAATGTGCGGTGGCCTCGGTATGGGTCGAATTAATCGTGAGTTTTTTAATCCGATTAAGTCAATTGTTTAACATGTGTGTATACGATTAATAGATCGGCCATTATTAGAATTAAACATTGTCTACCAAGGGTAGACTTTACTTTATTTGTAGACTATGGCAATCGCCTGGTTACCTGAATCTAAAACTACCACCTCTGCTGTTAGTTATCAACTAAATATTTTTTTTCTTTATCCATAGGCTAGGATTTCTCGGGGATTTGAACTGGGACCAAGAATTCGAGCACGTTCAGACCCCAAATGAAAAGTAAGTTTATTGCTTTTCAATTTTATCACTATTTGGTTGCATCATTTTTAATAATCTGAATATCCTTTACATCCGAAAAACCATGAGTAACGAATACTTTGTTGAAATAAAAAAAGATGTTTTAACCGACGTTTTTATTATTTTGTGTTCAGATCCGAAATGTCAACGTCGGCGTCGACAGATGTAGATTTGCCGACGTTATCATTACACGATGCATTTGACGCTGATCTCTGGTGAGTCTTTTATAGTCCGAAATCTTTTCAAAGCAAAATGTATGAAGTCTAATGATGTCACACGAAATAAATGCAAAGCGTAGTTAAGTCCATGTGTTGATCAATAGTTTAATATAGTCAGGCATCAGTGAGCTTACGCTCATTGTCCCACAGTGCATCAATGGTATACAGCCTCGAACTACAATACGACTATGCAATGTCCCTGACGAGTGTATAAAAGATTAATCAATAATCAACTGTACCCCGCCGAGTCGAAGATAAAATGTAATTAACCCATTAAGCAAAGCAGTATTGTTAAATCCCTATTGGACAAACTGATCATTTATGCAACTTTCCTTTGCTTTTCAGGCCTGTGACTGAGTTAAATGACTTACCTCAGATACAATCTGAGCTGGACGCGGGACCTAGGTATGTTTTTTACATATATCATTTTCCTTCAATTATATTTTTAAACCTTTATACAATTTTTCTTCAATAATGTTTTTAAAAATGTATTATACAATTATCTTAAATTCTGTAATGATTTTTTTTCAGTGTGGATCACGCGTCAGGCATAAAACGCAAGACTGTCGATGGACCCGAGTCTTCCAGTAAAAGAACCGGGTCGTCCATTCATCGACGATTAGAGACCCCCTGTTGTGATCCCCGGTACGTCGTTGTTCTTTTTTCAATTACAAAAATTAATTCCAAAACCTGTAAACATTGTGTAAGAATGTAGCTATTATCTTTTCGATTGTACTAAAAATCCCTTTCTTTTTTTTCCAGGATGTTAAACGATCAGGAAATGGTATCTTTGTTGGACGAGATACCGGAACCCCAACCCAGTACATCCGGGGAACAGTCCGGGGGAAGTACGGCCGACTCTCCAACCTTCACAATCGGCATACGGAGTGTAGTGGAACGCAAGAACTTTAGGGCCAAGGAAACCATCCATAAGGTAACCCTACACTCCGTTGATAAAGCCGGTTGGAAGGAAAAATTAAATGTATTAGGGTCGGCCATTGAAAATAGTTTATCTATCGCAACGGCTGGGCTTCACGACGAGGACTTGGTGCGCGTCTACATAAATCAGAGAGAATTGGAAACGCCCATCGTTGTACACTTACGAGACAAGAAAGATGTTTCGGCCGCTACAGTAATGCAGTGTGTCAAAAAAACCTTGCAGTCCAAGTCTACCTTGCAATTTAATGACTCGTTCGAACTCGAAATTGGGACCATTCGGAAAGTAAGGGGAGGGAGGGGGGTTAAGATAACCAATATGAAAGAGAGTAAACAACTTAAAAAAAGTATAATTCGGATTCAAAACAAAGATTTATTATGTTTACCTCGAGCCATTGTGGTCGCGATGGCATATAAATTTAACAGTCAAAATAAAGAACGTATCAGGGATGGTAGACTTAGGCTGCAAGAAATAGAGGCAAAAAAGCTGTGTTTGGCGGCGGGTGTTTCTATTAATTCTCTCTGTGATTTGGGCGATGTAAAGAAATTCGAAGACGCGCTCAATGTTCAAATAATCGTCGTCGGAGCCCAGCAATTAAATCGATTAATTTACAAGGGGGATAAAGAAAGACTAGCAAAACTTTTTTTGTATTTTGACCAGGATCATTTCGATGTTATAACTAACATGAAAGCGTTTTATGGGACTCATTATTTTTGCGATGTGTGTTTAAAAGGGTACAATGACAGAGAGTGGCACAAATGCGGTACTTTCTGCAACTTGTGCTACAGACGTGATTGTATTCTTTCTGAACCTGTCGAATGCGTAGACTGTTTCCGTACGTTTCGAAATAAAGCTTGTTTCGAAAAACATAAGGAACAACAGTCTCACGCATCGACAAGGGATGGCGAGAGCCTTCCATCTATTTGTCAGAGATTCTGGGCTTGTAAGCATTGCCATACCTTGTTGGAATGGCAAAAACGCAGTCCAAAAGAACACAAGTGCGGTGAACGTTTCTGTAAATGGTGTAAAGTATACCATTTAGAGAAACAGTATTGCTTTATTAAACCCTTAGAGGGTAAAAAGCCATCGTGCTCGTATATCTTTTTTGATTTTGAATGCTGCCAAAACACCGGGGAACACATACCTAACTTCGCTGTGGCTCAGAAAACATGCAAAACGTGTATAAACGATGATTCTATAAATTCGAACTCTGTGTGTCAATCTTGTGGATTAAGGGAAGAGCAGTTTAGCGGTGACGATACAGACAACGATTTTTGTGCTTGGCTGTTTTCTAGAAAGCACAAAAATTACACCGCTGTATGCCATAACTTATCCGGGTACGATGGTATCTACTTACTAAAGTACCTAATCCACAATTCCGTGACTCCACAGGTGACATACAGCGGTTCGAAAATAATGTTTATACACGTGGTGAGTCTAGGTATCAAAATAATAGACAGTTTAAACCACATTCCTACCAGTTTGGCAAATTTCCCCAAAACTTTCGGCTTAACTGAGCTCGCCAAAGGTTATTTTCCTCACTTTTTTAACACGCCCGAAAATCAAAATTATATCGGTCCATTTCCAGACCCCGAGCTTTACGGTTACGACACTATGTCAACCTCTAATCGAACCGCTTTTCTCGAGTGGTACGAGACCCAGCGAGGCAAAGTGTTCGATTTCCGCCAGGAAATGTATAGATATTGTAAGTCCGACGTTGACATTTTGAGACGGTCGTGTTTAAAGTACAGGGAATTAATCTTAGGACTAACAAAACTCGAAAATTCAAAAACTAAATTTGGAATAGACCCCCTTGATTATGTTACCGTGGCTAGTCTATGTTTTGCTATTTATAGACAATTGTTTTTAAAGCCAGATCAAGTTGCTCGTGTTCCCGCGGAAGGTTTGGTAGCTAGAGATCAATACTCTGACGTATCTATTCAATGGATGGAATGGCTAGTTCATCAGTCTAGGAACGAGTCGAAGTCATTGTTTATTCAACATGCCTTAAACCTCGGCGAAAAAAGAATCGGCAATTACAGGTTGGATGGTTGGAACGGAGCTGACAAGGTAGTCTATGAATATCACTCTTGTTATTTTCATGGCTGCCCTATATGCTACAAACCTACCACTGACAACAGTAAAGTCGGACAATCAATGGCAAAGCTATACGACGTTACCATGAAGTAAAGGCCTATTTGGAGTCTTTGGGTTTTACTTACGTATGTAAATGGGATCACGAATTCCGACAGGAAATAAAAGACTCTGAGGAATTGCGCGATTTCATATCCACTATTGACATCCAGAAGCGACTTGACCCTCGAGATGCCTTTTTGGGTGGTAGAACGAACGCTTCCAGACTATACCATAAGGTAAACGGTAATGAACGGATTCAGTACGTGGACTTTACAAGCCTCTATCCGTTTACAAATAAGCGAAAAGAATATCCCCTGGGTTACCCTGAAATTATCACCGATAATTTCCAACCCATTTCTCAATATTTCGGCTTCATTAAGGCTAAAGTTTTACCACCCAGATGTTTATACCATCCCGTACTCCCGTACAGAACCGATAAATTGCTGTTTCCTTTATGTCGTACCTGTGCAGATGGATCTATTGCCGAGTGTCGTCACACCGACGAGCAAAGGTCTATAATAGGTACATGGACTAGTCCGGAACTTCGATTAGCCGTTGAAAAAGGTTACAAAGTTGTCAAAATTTACGAAGTTTATCATTTTTCTAAAACGGCTGTTTACGACGGTCAGAATCAGGGTCTCTTTTCGGAATATGTAAATACTTTTTTGAAGATAAAACAACAAGCTTCTGGATGGCCTCAGTGGTGTAAAACCGAAGACGACAAACAACAATATCTGACCGAATACGAAAAGGCTGAAGACATTACAAAATTGAGAAAAATCCTGGATTGCGCTCTGTGGCTAAGCTATGTTTAAACTCTTTTTGGGGTAAGTTCGGTCAGAGATCTAACCTCGGTAAAACGGATTTCGTATCAGATGTGGATGAGTTTTTCAACCATTTAAATGATCGTGAAAAGACTGTTACGAATTTCCATTTACTGACGGAGGATGTAGTAATGTTAGAATGGCGTCACAAGAGTGACGCCGTTGAAACGGTCGCCTCTTCAAACGTTTATATAGCTGGCTTCACTACGGCTCACGCCCGAATAAAGCTCTATGAAGTCCTCGACTTGTTGAATAGAAATGTATTATACTATGATACAGATTCCATAGTATACATACAACATGAGGGCAGCGTCCAACCTCCGTTAGGAGATAAATTAGGGGACTTGACCGATGAACTGGACGGGGATTTCATAGAGACTTTTGTTTCGGGCGGTCCTAAGAACTATTGCTACCGTACAAACACCGGCAAGGAAGTTTGTAAGGTAAGAGGGTTTAGTTTAAATTACAAAAACAGCCAATTGATCAATTTCCCGAAGGTAGAGGAAATGGTGAAAGCATTTTGCACAGAGGTTTGTCGATGCGATTCTGGCTTACAACAATCCTGTCCTACTCATGCAGTCGTCACGACTGTAAACCCTCGTAAAATTACGAGGGATAAAAAAAAGTTCAAGATTGTGAATAAACCAGAGTCAAAGGACTACCGAATATGCTACACCAAAAGAGTGGTCCAACCAAACTTTGACACTTTACCTTTTGGATTTTGATCTACTGAATTTGTCAATTTTAAACTTTACTCTCTCATCCCAGTCCGAAAATATGTTGTCCCTAAAACCTCGAAATGATCCATGCTAAAGTTTTTACTATGTTCCCTTTGTACATTACTCGATTTAAAAGACTAAATAATGTAAATAAATTATTTTCTGATTCTCGCTATTGTGAATATTTGTTGTTATTATTATTATTATTGTTATAATTGTTATTATTATTCTTGTAATTATTATTATATTTGCATTGTTTTGATTATTGTTATTATTAAGTTATCATTATTATTTGTTTTCAATTTGGATTTATTGATATATGTACTCGCCAATTTTTGTTAATAAAGTCTTATACTAAAATAAAATAAAAACAAATAGAATATTCATTTGTACATATACATTTTTATTTCATGATTGTATACCTACGAGATACATGTAAATATAAACAATATCTCACATTGATTATTTTGTTTGTTTGATTTTTACGTGTTACGCAAAGGTTTAACTAAACCATAAAGTCAACGTCAAACAGTAAAGTATCAGGAATTCCGTAATAACGAACCATGAAATCGTTAACCAAAACATCGTTATTTCTGTAATCGTCATCAAACATGCGAACAATAGTATCCATAGTTATTCCTCGACATCTATGGAGCAGATAAAATAGGGTATATTGTCCACACGTGCTGGAGAAATCGCCTTGAAGACGAGTATCGTTGAACGTCCAATCTTTGGTAAACTTCTTCAGAAAACAATGAAATTCTGAAAATTGAGGTGATACACCGTAAGAGTCGAAAAACTCGCCTCGTCCATTTTCATCCATATAAATGGCAACCCAGTGTTGTCCCTTCCCATCGTGAAGATCGGTATTAAAAACAAATGCGACGGGGTAACGAGGAACGTGTTTCGGTAATCTATCTCTAGGATATACTCCATGGACAACTGGCCCCGTGTAAGAATCCTCTTTTAAAATATTTTCTATTTGATAGTTATCCATTTCAAGTGCTATAGTCAAAAACCACGTTTTTGTTTTTGTCGATATGGAGAATATTATCGAATTCAGCGTAGCAGATGACGTTGACGGTGTTGGCTAATGGCTTGGCAAAATGTAACTCTAAACGCAAATTCCCTTGTTTAACCAAGTTGAAGTAGGGCCCGTCGTTCAAATCAGGTGTTAGATCGAAACAGTACAATGTGTATCCCGATTTAAATTCCTCTCTATTAATATCATTACCGGTATCTTGGAAAACTTGGCCCGTGCTATTAAACAACCCTAAATAACTTCTAGTGTAGTTTCCTTTTCCTTCGTAATTAGGAGTAAGCGGTTTACTCGGAATCTGTTGTCCGCCAACGTGAAGAGATAAGTAGTTGAGAAAGTAATTTTTGAAATTAAAAGGGTTCTTTTTCAAATTTCCGTTGAAGGCTTCTGTATCCACGCAACCGATGACAAGGCGTTTGGGTAACTGTCCTAAAAACAAATTTTCTTGGTTAATGGTAAGCAGTCCCGCTGGAATAGAGAATGTCTTTGTTTCTACTCTTCTCAAAGGATATTTCGCAGATCCTCTCTCCAATGCCTTGATATGTCCCAGCTGTACAGAAGGATTCAATTTAACTTTTCGAACAAACAAGGCCACGTCTTGTAAAACTATTTTATAATCCGTTTGTCCTTTGAGGGACATTAATGCGAATGACGGTTTACTCCGTACGAGCCTAATTTTTACATCGACTCCGTTTAGAATATATTTGTTTTGGGTAAAAATGTCTAAATGTAATCTGCCCATCATATCAACCACACCGCTGAGTTCTGTAAATTTTCGTCTTTTCATAAACCCTGCGTTGTTTAGAGTATCGTCCATTCCATTCATGGAGTCTTTGTACCACAACGCTGACGTTAATTGGGATGTTTTAGCTTCCTGTCCGTACGAAAGCAACGTTTCTAAATAGGCCCTATAGGGATATGTATTATTTGAAGAAGATATCAATTTCTCATTCAAACTCAGGTCCACTTGACTAAATAAAGAATGTAGCCACAAGTTTACAGGCCCAACATCATTTCCATCATCCTGAGTCAAAGTCTTTCCATCGCTGTTGACGATTTTAGCTTTTACTTGTAAATATGTATTCGAGAGATCCAAGTAATCCTCACCGGTCCCAGAAATAGTGAATTCAACTGGTCCGTGGTCTGTAATGGTAGAAATTGGGTGGTGTTCGATCCACTCCCCTCGTTCGACGCTGGTCTGCGTGGGTGGTACGGTGAATAAGTCCAATTCGGAATTTGTGCATTCGCAAGAGTGCTGGTGTATCAGAGACATTTTTTAACGACTGAATATATCTTTGGTAGATGTTCTTCCACGCTTGGCTCTTCGACGACTGTTGGGAACTTTATTAGCTTTTCTTTTTAAAGGCCTTCTACCTGGAGGGGTTTTCCCGACTCCTTTGACCGCTTGATTTAAAAGCCTCGATCCCGCCTCTTTTGCTCGTCGTTTGGCTGAATGTTTTACATTATGTCCTTGTAACACATCCCCGGCTAGTTCTAATCCATTTGGCGCCTTTAGTTATCAACGGTAACACAGTTTTCACCAACCCTCCTAATAAATTTCCGAGACCGTGACCACGTTGAGTACGACTTCCCGCATAAAAATCTATCCCGTGTCCCACTTGATTCGTGTAGTAGTCGACAAACTTTCGAGAATCTCTGTAGTAAGGTGTTACAGTCATCATGCAAAATGTGGTGAACGCCTTCTTTTAAAGTGTAACGTCACGATCACCTTCCCCGATTCAAATGGTATATTACTTCCTGCATCATCCTTTAAAAGTATTTCGATAGTCGAAAATTCCTTTTTCTGTACAGGGAAATATTTAACATTTTCGTACGTTTTGACCACGTGATCACCTCTTTTCCCTAAAACCGGAACTATTCTCAGCAGGGGTACCACACTATCTCCTACAACATGTGGTTCTACCACGTCGCAATAAACGTATATCGAATTTACACCGTTACTGATATCTACCATTCTGTCACTTGTGTGGGACCCATGCTGATACAACCAATGATCGTATCCTAATATACTCCGCAGCTTCGGACTCAATTTGATCTGTAAATTCTCAGGAACATTTATCGTTACTCTTCCCGTTAGTGAGTCTAAACTAAAATCTAACTTTTCTCCCAAATCCGATATTGATGGACCTTCACAATTCATCAGACAGTTTACAAAGTGCTCAACGTTATCATATCTTCCGGGTTTCATGTATAACATGTGACGAACATCTTCCTCTGTATCGATTACTAGCAACCAAGCTTCAAAGGGTTGAATGGTATACCAGCTAAAAGGATAATGAAGTTCGACGAGGCCAACGTCCCACTCACCAGTCAGACGAATAGCTCTGGGTAATTGTGTTACATAACGCGCCAATGTATTGTCAGGGAAAAATCGTGAACTACTGTTGGAAGGAAGATCCAAGTAAAACATATTGATAGTTCTGTGTTTTTTTGGAAAATAGTACCCGAAGATATAGTGTGCAGATTTTATAGGATTAATAACTTTCCCACGTTAGTCGTTTGGGGGTAGATTTTTTCTTTCTTTTCTTTTTAGACGACATGGTTGTGATTGTTTCCAAGGACTCTGCTTTTTCCATGTGCGGTTCATTTTTCCGTTGCATCCAATCCCAACGTTTTTTATTGGCTACTAACTCTTGAGGAATATTTATATCCGTAAGTCCCTTCACGAATATTTCCCAGCCGTTCGAAGATGTATGATGGCGTTGTCTCACAACGTCATTGACGAGATCTATGACGTTTGTATTCAGAACGACGCTCTGGTCGACCATTAATTCTCCTCTATCGTTCCACTTCATATCACTGCGTTGTTTAATCTGATCGAGCAATAATTTTGTTTTCTTTTTGACCGTGGGTGGCACGCTGTCTAAAATAGCCGATTCGATTTTTTCGTCCGGGGGCTGGTTTCCTGACGTCGATTCTCTTGTTTGGTTATCATTTTTTAAAATCACCGGTATCGGGGGCTGTTTGAAAAGATGTTGGTCTCGGAATACTAAATACTTTTGCAACGTCTGATTGTATAGTTTCACCTTATCACTTTCTGACATTTGAGGTTGATCTAATATAGATCTCATTTCATTATCCAAAGAATTTAGAGTTCGCACTGTTGAACTGACCGGCAATCCTTGTTGTCCCCGTAGTGAATCCAACAGTCTGGGCTCTATTAGAGCCATTTTCTTAGTGTACTCCATTATGTAAATATTTTTGAAACGAGAGGTCCCAATACAGTAGCAGCCAGAGGGGCCAATAATGCTCCTATGAAACCTCCTTTCTGTAGAATCTTTTTCTTTTTCTTGGATGAATTCGATTTTTTAACGAGGGATCTTAGATGTTGTTTGTACTTGGAAAGTTTTCTCTTCTGGCCGGGGGTGAGATGTACGTTGCCTTTTAACATGTTTTTGCAACACTCGCAAAGACAATTCAATAGTTCATTGTCAGCGCCTCGAATAATCGCCTGGCACACACTAGGTTTAGCGGTAGCCAATGTATGTAAGACAGACGCGTGTTTTCGAATACGTTTCGACATGTCGACCAGGGACGTATGAAATGAAAAGTCCCGTTATCTCTCAGGTCTTTATACTTTAGGCATATATACGTACTGAACGTCTTCGGCAAGAATGTCAGTGCGCAGTCGAAGATGTTGTGGTGTTTCTTGCTTCAAATCCATCAACAAATAACCGTACGGTTTTGAAGTTGCATCTGTGAAAGCTTCCTTAAAAAATTTCATACTTCCCGGATACATTTGTTTGGCAATATGCGTTATCTGAGACACATCCCTGGGATTTTTAAACGCCACTATGTAATGAGCATTGAGACTTATAGTTCGGTTTTTATTGTTTTTACTGAACAGGTTTTGGGTTATGTAAATTACACTAGCGTTTTGATGATGGCTTTTCTTGGTAAACAGCGATGTGACTTTGCCGTCTGTTTCTGACATTAAGTCGTCGATGATAATCAATTTTCTCTGGGATGCGTCGAGATTTGACAATACCTCCAAACCCTCGTGGAAATCGATGTGATTATACTGTGTGAACATTGGTTGCCATTCGCCGTAACACCATATGATTTTTTCTGGTAATGGTTTCATTATGAGAGAGAGCTTCTCTATGAACTTTGTTATAAAAACTGTTTTACCACTACCGGTAGGACCCGCTAAGATGCAGGTAAAAGGATGTTTCCATCTAGTATCCATCTTCGAACTGAATCTTCTTTTTTATCTATAAAAGTTTTATATAAATCCCAAATGGCTGACGCCTTCGCTGAAGGTAATCCAGAGCATACGTCAGCTGTATACACGTAAAGCACTTTATAACGACCCGCGTTAAAGTTAAAGTCTTTGAAGATGTATTTGAGAATTTCTGTGTAATCGTTCACCGATGTCACAGCTTTAACGCAGGCTCCCCATTGACTTTGTTGTCGACAAAAACTGACGCAACGGTAAGTGACGTAGACATCGGCCAGCTGTAAGAGCAGCCCCAGAAAAGGTATCATGTCGAACTCGTTTCTCTCATTATAGCTCGGTTGATATGCTCGAGGTATTTGCCAAACAGTTTCCACTGTTGTGTGTTTAGCCAAACTCCTTTAATCGTTGGTTTGTCGTTGAGATAAAAGCGCACATCTATTCTAACCACGTTGTAAACGGTACATACACTCACCCTAATACGATTATCTATGGGTATTGTGAACGAACAAGTGGTATTTGTACGTAGAATTGTCGGATACGTGGTATTTTGATTGGTGCATGTTGCTTTAACGCCATTAGTTTGTGACCACGTGACGAGGATGATGGTAAGTATTACAGATACAAACCCCGCGGCTGCGTATGCTTTAACGCGTTTGTCTTCCATTATTCTAATGATTGTAGTGAATCAGGGCTGCGGTATTTATATTTTTTGGACACGTGACTTCTCTACCCATGAGTTGAATGAACTCGGCCAACCCTCCCACTTGATTAAAAGGTATGTTTTCCCATTGCGTCTCTCAGTCTTTACTATTTTTTCAACGCGATATAAATCATCGGGATTCTTGGACACTCTTTGCAATTCGTATTCGTAAAATTTTCTTTTTAGAACCTCTCCGTTAAAATCCTTAACATGATAAACTCTCGGTGATCGGGTTATGGATCTATCGATAGTAAAAATCTCATCTGACCAATTAGGTAAGTAGCCCTTTTCGAATATACCTTTGACTTTACTAATACGTACTAAATCACCCATGGCAAATTTAGGTTTCTTTATCGCTTTAGTTTTTCCGTACAGCCGTTGTCGGACTATTTTATAGTTGCCATCGTTCACTTCACTAGGCGCCATTCCGATACTCCGATGGTATGCATTGTTATAACCTTTGACTAAATCGGGCAATACCTTGATGTAATTGCGAGTATTGTTCGCTGTAAAATACTTAAACATACGACTCTTTAAAGTTCTGTTAAATCTTTCGACTATAGCACACTTGGTTTCGTTAAAGGTGTGAAAATGGTAAACTTCGTTTTGATTTAAAAATGATTGAAATCGCTTATTTAAAAACTCTTTCCCTTCATCCGTCTGTAGATACACCGGTCGTCTTCCGTCTTTGAATATCTTTGAAAATGCCTTCACCATGTTTTCTCCAGTCTTGGTTTTAACTGGTACAGCCCAGGCATATTTGGATAAGATGTCTATACAAGTTAGGATATACCGACTTTTATTTTTTGGCGTTACCGAAACCATGTCGACCAAATCGGCTTGCCATTGTTGATCGATGTTACTCACAATAGTTTTGTTTCGTGGATAATTTTTACGTGCAGGTTTGTGTAGCGTGTAAACATCTTGACGACGTAGCCAGTTTTTAACTTCGTTTAGAGTTATCCCTGCTCGGCTTTCTTTGGCTGCCTCGAATAAGGCTCGAGCTCCGGTAAAGCTTGCTTTGCTCGAGGGTGTATAATATAGCTTATGCAGGAGTTTGTCATTGCGACCCTGCTTGTTCATGGTGGCTAACGAATAAATGAAACCACATCGTTACAACAGCGCTATAAATGAATACTAAAAAACGATAATATTTCAAAATAAAATTGTTTTATTCAATTTTAAAATTTAACATGTATGTATCACCAATTTGTATAGTCTTTGGCGTTACACTTGTTACATTGAAGCGCCTCTATTTGATTATGATGTTCGTATGTACAAGATTGAGTGTCATTTTGGTTTCCTTCTACAATGTCCAAATCTTTTAAAGGAACTCCTTTCATGTCTTCTTCCATGTCTGCTGTAAATTCTTCAGCCATGTCTATCACGTTTTGCATACGCCTAAGGTCATTGTCTATGTTGCGAAATTCTCCTTTAATTTTTGCCAACCAAATTCGTTCATCGCAATTCCCGTCTTGGTGGCTTTTAACGAGGGCATTGGTTCTGTTCGTGACCTTTTAGGTGTAAACCATTTCCTTATGTGAATTAAGACCTTCACGTTAAATCGACTGCAGCTGATATAAAAGTCGTCCTCCAAACTGTACGGTCTCTCTGACGGTTCTTCGATCGAAAACATTCCGTCAATTCTATGGGCCAAAGTCGTTATTCCATTCCAACCGGTTTCTGTTAACGTTAAAACTTCTTTCACATTGTCATCGTTGGAAAACTTGTGAAAAGACACACGAGCTTGTCCCATTGAGCCTATCACTTTTACTCTCAGGCTAGAACTGATGCAAAACATTTTTTCCAGGAATGCTGATACGTTGATAAGTGGTAAAGGGAGTACGACTGGATGTTTTATGCCTAGACTGAAAAAAGATCGAGCGTTTATACTCTTTTAAAAATCGATGAAACACGTGATAATCGAACAGGTTTTGACATGTCATTGACTCGTTGGCAAACCATAGAGGATTGCGTTTTAAAGCTTTGTAACACGTGCTAGTCTAACAAGTTTTGACATGTCATTGACTCGCTGGCAAACTATGGATTTATCGATCCAATACGTCACTTTGTCGCGACTGCGCAATTACCACGTGTCACCTCGGTTGTATATTTATCGTTCTAGCTAGTGACTTTTTAAAACTATTTCAAACGATGTTTTTGTAAAATGTTTGACTAACTTTCTTAGTGTTTTTCATTACGTCTTAACGCTAACGATCAACGTCTTAACGCATTCATTCTACCTAAAATCACTTTCTTAACGTCATTACCTATTTCATTTTTACTCATTTTCTTTAAATTTTTTCGATTAAAGTTTACATTTTGACCATGATCTGCTATTGATTTAACTATAGTACGAGAATGCCAGTGATTATATGACGTCATACGATGTAACAACCTGTCATTGCTCGAGGATATTGTTTTCCAAATAATGATTTTAGACTCGCTTTCTTAACATTTTTCTTTACGTCTTAACACCAACTCTCAACGTCTTAACCGCCTTTATTCTATTGTCCACTTTCTTAACGTCACTCGCTATTTTATTTTTAGTCATTTTCTTTCAATTTTCCCGATCAAATTTCACTTTTTGTGCCCGTACTATAGTACGAGAATGATTTTCTCGACATCTGACACACACCAGCTGCCATTTCTTACGTCATCCTATCGATGAATACCATTGATTTAATGACATGACGTTAATCGAGGATATTATTTTTCAAATTATGGTTTTAGACTCACTTTCTTAACAGTTTTCTTTACGTCTTAACGCTATGGATCAGCGTCTTAGCGTCTTTATTCTATTGTTCTTTACCGAAAATCACTTTCTTAACGTCATTTACTATTTTCATTTTTACACATTTTCTTTCAATTTTCATGATCAAAGTTCACATTTTGTGCCCGTACTATAGTACGAGAATGCTATTGATATTTTTATAAATTATGGTTTTAGACTCACTTTCTTAACAGTTTTCTTTACGTCTTAACGCTATCGCTCAACGTCTTAACGCCTTCATCCTATTGTTCTCGACCGAAATCCGTTTTCTTAACGTCATTTACTATTTCATTTTTACTCATTTTCTTTCAATTTTCCTGATCAAAGTTCACATTTTGTGCCCGTACTATAGTACGAGCATGGTATTGATTTTCTCGACATCTGACACACACCATCTGTCATTTATTACGTCATCCTATCGATTTTCTGACGCTTACGTCAGTACCCCTGCTGTGCAAATATCGATTTTTTACACGTATCCGGGAGGACTCCCTGCTGTGCAAAATACACGGTTTAGACAGAGTAACTACTCCCATTTAATAAGGTTGTATAGGGGCGAAAATATATGGAAAATTTCGTTAAAACAGAATTACCTAACTGTTCTTCATTTTTATCAAGAAGAACAATAACACGCTATTGTAGTTCGGGGATACATGTAAAGGCAGTTTCCGATGGCCGTAAAAAATTTCTCATACATCCGGGCGATTTGAATTTTGTCGGCTTCATATGAGCATACATCTTCAGATCATACAGGCTACTGGCTTTACATATATATTTTCTATGTGAAAAAAAATCGCAACTCATGTTACTTTTTTTCAAAATTGTACTTCCACAAAAACTGGTCTCGCTGAGATTCGCTGATTATTTATTTGGGGTAATCCGACATCTTTAGAAAATGCTGCCCTCAGAGGTATTTCCTGAAATGATACCTGCTATTTGATAAAAGCGGCTTCCTTGCATCATGTCCGCTAGTGGGATTAGCTAAATGCAATAATGGAAATCATACTTTAACAGTGGTATCTGTGACAATAGATGATGCCAAGATCGCCTTATTGCACATTAGGCCATGAAGGAATCAATAGAAGGTTTTCACGTTATTATATCAGAATAGATCATTGTCAGTTACTAATCAATCTGTCTGACCCAGAAACTAATCATGCATCAAAGAAACCCGTTTACTCTACCTTTTTCATCATACTGTTATTTATAGCGAGAATGAAATTCCACACATCATGTAAACGTGGGAATAAGCCCCGAAGCCTTATAACGTTATTCGAAAGGATTCGTTTGAAGTGACTGCGAAAGCTTTTGTTTCGAAATGCATTATTGCGCGCTTATATACGCTTATATAGTAACGGTGGTTGATACTGTCCTCCAGACGTGTTGATCCCCCTGTATACACTAATGACGTCGTTAAGCAACCGGTCTATTGTGTTAAACTAACTCCATTCCCGATAAGATATATGCATTTAAAAGACAGCTGTTTAATTTTCCTTGAAGTATGATAACGGTTTCAGTCGCACAATGACAAAATATAGATGCTCAGCGTGTATCTTAACAGAAAAAAGAGCTAATTTGCATTCGGAATGGGTCGATAAGGTTGTTAGTGGAATCCATCCTGTAGGTTTATCGTTTATCGTAGGTTAAATGTACTGTAACTAAACTGATGGGATCAATGAGATAATGTTAATGTGCTATAAACCATCGTATCGTATGTACGCTTTTCAGCTGACTCCCAACAGTTTCAAATATGATTTCCGTATTTTTTCAAATATGCTCTGGCGATTCGGATTAGACGGATCCACTTATAAGACGGGCACTAAACGGAAACACACTAACCTGAAGCAAGCTATTGGGCCTGACTAAACCCATTTCAAATGGAGACATGTTAATTTATTTGACGATCAGATATTTTCATATTTTGGCGGATTTGCTTGAGTAATCATTGGTTTACTAAAAATATTAATTTTGAGTTAAGAATATTACTATGTGTTTTTGATTTGTTACTACCACATGATGTAGTGTTCCGTGGAAATTTGTTTAATTAGAAATCGTTGGCTTCAAGATCAAGATACTTCCTCATATTATAAAATTTTTAGACGCTAAGGTGATTTGAGAAAGTGGGCGTGTCCTTTAGATGAGATGATGCATCTATCCCACGCGTCAAGGGTTGGAACTTATATAACCTGTCAGAAGAGACGAGTCCTCTGTTCAAATAAAACAGATACTGCCTTGCCGTAGACACTTAGGTTGGACCCGGCAATTTACAAGATGAAATGGCGTGAAGACTCACAGACGAATTTCTTGGTTAAAATATACATACTTCAATTTATTGCAGAAGCATAAAAGTCACAGATTACAAATAGACTTTGGTTGGGTGAAGTAACGAGGATCTGAGCGGTAGATGTCTCTAGTAGATTGAATTCATTTTGCGGCAGAATGGAAGATTTCTCTTAAGTCCGAAAGATATGAATTTTGATAACGTAGTGACTGATGGAGAGACGCCGGCTTTAATACGTGAAGGTATCGAGCCACAACTTCATTCCTGTTTAGTTCATGTTCCAATGTTTTAAAGGCTATTTACGAAAACAACACATCAAAACATTGTCAACAATAGAGTATATGTTTTGGGTAGAGCTAAGAACTTCGTGACCGAGATAAGCAAAATTATAAATATAATAATCACCAAATCATACTGAGGTGGTGTGAGAATTATATATTACTCTTATTTGTTAAATGAAACTCGGCTTACTTCACCCAAGTGTTATGTCAGAGCACCCAATTGGAAGTTACGTTTATCATTTAGTGTAGGTGAGTGTGAGGCTAAAATGTTTGGAGAGATTGCAAAGGTCATTTAACTGCACAATCCTACATACATGTTATGATCTATTCTGAAAACATTTCTGATTTACTGAGCGGATGCTACAATTATATTGTGACATAACAAACTGTGTAGTTCAGCTAAGTGGGAACAATACTCAACTGTCTTCGATAAAATATATATAGAATACATGCACCAACTAGTATAAAGTATTGTAAAGATAATTAAGAATGACAAAGAAAATTTCATACACATAAGCTAATAAAATTACAACGAATCATTTTAAATTCACTGGAATTCAGCCTGATGGATTCCACAATATGTATGTCGCTTAGGTATAAAAGGAAAACAACTGAGGGTTTGGCGAACGGTGGACCTACATGTAGTATGGTTATTGTGTCTTACAAGTCCCCTGTCAATTCTTCCATTAACACGTCTATGTTACCTAAAGTTTATTATCAAGACCAGCCATGTTTTAACCGTGGGGGATTTGTTTCGGTATCAGGTCACTTCGTACCAAAGTCACTTCGTACCAAGTCATCTCGTACCCTAGTCATCTCGTACCCAGGTCGCTTCGTACCAGGGATATGTTGACGAATTGAATATATTATACAGCATTATTCTCGAACTTCCGGGTCGTCTCCCGACTTAACTTTAAATTTTACGAATCGGAATGTTGTTATTTCTAAAAAAGAAATAATAATAAAACTCTAGCAGTTATATCTTGGTTTTTTGTTGTTGATTTATTGCCAATAGGCCTACTGGAAGCAATATTGATTTATCAACAAATTGATTTGTATACAATAAATAAAACCACAATAGGACAATTTGTTTTCGATTGATTTCTTATCGTGACAGCGGTTCAGGTCACTCAGAGTTATTTTATGTTTGGTTAACAGCAAGTAACCTCAATCATTGTACCTTCCATTATGAGATGAAATAGTTGTGCCAGACAAATAAATCTGTCTGACCCAGAAACTACCCTCGTGTCAGCAAAGTTAATATCTAGCTTTCATCAAGGGCTAAAAACTGCCGACTATTAATCAACAGAAAAAGACGTAGAAAACGACCCAAGATATACAAAAAACAGGTGAAATATATGCATTCAAAGATAACACACTCAATAAGGTTTCTTTGCAACACACGTCACCAAAACGTTGACTTCATGAATGTCTGGAAATGTTTTAAACATATAAAGCTTCTCTACTTTCGAAACTAGGGACTCGGTCGTCCGAGTCAGAGCGATAGTCATTCGATACTCGAATAATACTCAGTCTTGTTGCGACCGATAATGTAACAATCCCCGATAATGTAGTACCCAACCGATATTGTATCACATTTTGACCGATAGTGTATCACCAACCGATAATGTAGTAAAAACGCCCAATAATGTAATAACTTTTTCAACCGATAATGTAGTAAATGTTAACCGATAATGTAGTCAAAACTTTTTTAACCGATACTGTATCAATTTTTACCGATAATGTAGTAAATGCTTTTTAACCCATAATGTAGTCACACTCACCCGCTAATGTAACAACATATTATGTTTTCGTACACACTTCTTCAAAATAACTAAAGTCTTTTATTCGAATTAAGTTGCGTCGTGGATACGGTAGCCGAATTTAAAATTTTCGCCACACATTTTCACCTCCAGATTTTTATTCCGAAATAGAAATAAAATCCATTGGACACACAGTTCTTGCAACGATTTTTGATTTTGTGACGATGCAGCACCGTATACCGAGTGACCATGAGTTCGTGGGGTACATGTGGAAAAAGGAGTGAACGCACTGTGGTGCAGTCGATAGAGCACTCCTCCGAACAAGGTTACCGTTGATCGGCTGGGGGTTCGAATCCCACTCAGTTCAAATAATCGGATTCATTTTCTGACTGAGGTTTCACTCGAACGAATGATTGTCAGCGGAAGGTTGGGGTTTCCTCTGTGTACAAAACCTTTACTGGAGAGTGTTGGATACTCTGACCATCCAGCCGTTCATCCATACGGATCCAAATTGAAAATATTCTATCTCTTTACTCCATCCATCGATATATGTGGAGAGGCATACCGTTCGGGTAAAAGTCGTGCGCCTTTGCTTCTCCATTGAATCTATAACGCTGCAATATGTGAAACATATTTTAAGGGCGACGAACACCAATCATCCAATGGGTTCCAATCTTGAAATCCTGCGACTGTGTTCTTATTTCGCGACATTGCATGGTTTTCCACTTTACATGTATTAGCGAAAGTTGTAATACCCTATAGGAAAATAACTCACAAAAATCTCCATACTAACTCAAATCCGTGAGATGTTCATGAAATAAGTTTGCATCAATCGCCACTTTAAATCAACTTAATTTAGTACTGCGTTTAAATTCTGCAGATACAATTTTTTTTATGAACAGCTCTAACAAAGTAAATGGAATGTAACCCGTAAGTTTTATGAATTGAACTCAATTGCAAACATAAACCGCTATTCCATTGAAAAAAATACGTGTTTAGCTTAAAATGAATTAAAAGCACTATATTTATGTACACTCGCCTGTACTGCTGTACAAAATAAAGATCAGAGAACTAATCCAGGCGACGACCCTTGTCAGATAAAATTAAAAATATATCTTGTGCTTTTCTCAAATAAACTTTGATTATCCAAAAAAAACAGAAATTTCGCCAGTCGCCACATCTTTAGGTGTATGTACTCAGAAAAAGGAGGGGTGCACAACTAGATTGAAAGTGGGGGGATACGCATATAAAATTGAACCAAAATCTATCATACGGCTTTCTCAACAAATAGAAAGGGTCCCAGTTTGCCAAGCGTTTCTGCAAAGGAGCGGAAACAGAAAGGCTCACAGCTAGACCATCAAGACAACACGTGTGTAAAACTGTGTTAAAATGTCAAAATGCGATGCGCAGAACTAGCTTCAAATAAACTAAAATCAATAAGCTAATAATTAAAAAGGATTTGTTAGTATTACTGGTGAGCTAAATTCAGACTTGTATGGGCTACCAATTGTGAGGAGAAATACAGCTTTGAATGTTTATTACTAGAAGACCATTTAACCTGAGGTAGAAAATTTGGATTTGAAAGATTGAGAAATATTGTATTTATAAGTTGAAAGGTAACAATATGGTGAAGAATTACTTCTGGATAACAACTTCTTGGTTTATTGGGTGACGCTCCTTCAGAGGCCTATGAGACCCGTTCCCGGCTTACCTACAAATACATGTTTTGAAATTCTACAAAACGTTGTGCACAAAAATGCACATCATCCACCTATGACAGAGCGGCTTTTTTCTGCTATTTTAGTTTTTGTTTTTTCTGCTATTTTCCGTGTTCCGTGTTTTTGTATAACGACGATTTCGGAGGCAGGTTGATAAATTAGTCGGTAGAATTAATCCTCAATTAAATCACATATGACCGAGATATATTTTTATTTTAGACTCAAACCAGCGACTTGTTAGTAGAAAGCACATGCTCATCAAAGCGAACCACATTTTATTCACGTTTGAAAATTAAAATCCCAAATGGCTTGATATACGGTCGTGTGACGTCACCCGTTGATAGACACTTGTGAATGTGGTGTTTCATCAAAATGCCTTTAAACAGTTCTTGAATTATTCTCGAAACGCTGAAGATGGCTTTAAGTTCTTGAGTTAGCCGCGTTTCAAAATAAAGCGTTACGGATGGACGGACCTACACACCCTCTAATAGAAATGCTAGGAAGCATCTATAATTAAAATGGTATATTGCCTGCAAAACAAATCAGGGTTCAGAACAAAAGCAATAGTTCACACAATGTTTTACCATACACTATCCTTTACAATGGACCCTTGAGATACCATGATTTACCACTGCACCATGTATGGTAAACCAGTATATCATTCTATAACAATGAACGGGACATTTGTTTTTTTCAGAGCAGACACCAAAAACAACAATGTTGTTACATTATCGGGCAAGTGTGACTACATTATCGGTTAAAAAAGCATTTACTACATTATCGGTAAAAAGTTGATACAGTATCGGTTGGAAAAGTGGGTAGAGTAAAGAATAGCAGGTATCACGTGGGTCGCTCGTTGATGGCCTATCTCTTCAACATTGCGACCCCCCGTGGAACTTCGGGTTAGCCTATTGTTTGCCAACTGACCTTTTCGGATTACCTGCTATTCTTTACCCTTACCGAATTTGGACCCAGGGAGATGTCATGAAATACCTTATACCATTTGTGTTTCAGTAGAACACGGCCAGCATCGCTATGGCCAAGATTACAGTAGAAGAATACAAACTACAAGTACTTCGAAGTAAAATTGCTCGACGTCTGACCCAAAGGCCAGTCATGGTGTACAAAAAGAACAAGTGTTTCATTCTTTTCCCATGATCCTAGGGGGTTCAATCTCAGTCTACCGATATTTTTGCCCTTCACTTGACGAAAAAAAAACTTGACGACCGTATGTGCCCCTTACATACAATATCGAGCGTTGTGTTACTAAAAACTTAATTATAAATTGCACTACACATTGCCGATTTTTTACTGATTCAGTTCAAACGAAAACATATCAAAGTTCATCATGGTTGTTATCTGATGATTTGAATGATGGGTCTTTTCAACACTGAATGTACAGCATCAACGCAAACATTGAAATGTTGGTCTTCGTGTAAGCCAACATCAAATTTTAGAAAACCGCCTTAGACTGTTTCTTGAAGTGGACTGTTATAAAAGCTCGATACTCTTATTCTATGTCAGTATTTTCAGTTTTCTCGGTTGTTGTAGTCTGTATACTTTCTATCTATTTTGTTATAGATTTTGGTTTCAAGTATTTAACTATGTTTATTCTCTGTTTTACTTTGTTTCTGGGCAGTTTTCTAAAAATTGTGTAATTAATCTAAGTTTTAATAGTTTTGATACTATTTTTTTAAATTTTTCTCGGTAGGTGAATAAATTTTTTGGAAAATTAAAAAAAAATTACTTGAGCTAAATTATCCCTTACATGTACAAGCCCGATATTTTCACTCCCATTTAGTGTACTATTTTTTCCCTAATCATAATTGATTAGATAAAGCGTTCAGCATCAACCCTTTGAATTGTCTAGGATGTTGTCGTTAGTTTCTGACGTTACAATATCGTATCTAGTCTCTTCAGACGGCCATTCTTGAAAATAGAGCGAGGTCATCTCGTATGTATATATATATATATATATATTGTTTTTAACTAGAACGGCATATATTTCGTTTAGTGTGAGAAACCGATTCAACTCGATCCAGTGTTACAATGAATATCTCCCTCCTTTATTAATGTCCTCAGTTACTCGCTCGAGTGATCTTCATCGTAACACACTGCCTCTCGTTAGATTACCTTTTATATATCTGACCGTTATAATTTGTCTTTTTGTAAAGGTCGGTCTTGCAACTGCCGATGATCCCATAGTGCTATGTAAGTATATGTAACTGCACATTTTCTATTGTAAATTTCCTTTGGTATATCCTCAACAAAGTGATTGTCTTTCAAACTCTAGTCATTCAACATTTTATACATGGCACGATTTTGAATTAACGTCAATAACCCTTAGCTTTTAGTAACCCGATTAACTTGGAACCCTATTCCTAAAACTGTTTGTGAAAGGACTATTTAACCTCCGGTTATTTCCGTTAGCCTACCTAAAAATTGAACGGATATTTTTATATCGAATTCATATATTCTAATCGCCTCAATTTTTCTTCTAATTTTAGTAGGTGGCAACTGCCCTGCTTCCCAAACCGGTATACCGACACTTCATCTTACTGCTGATGTACCGGCTTACGCTCTGGCTAGATGTCGGAATGGCGACAAACAACTGAGTGCTCCTGATGAAGTGAACTTTGCCCTGGATGGTTCCTTAGACCAATCATTCACTGGGACCAGTTTCCAGTTCTAATGTCATCGGCCACTGGCTAAATACCAACTGGCCCCTTGGTTCGAACCACCGTCCTCCAATAACATATATACTTTGGCCCATGTGTATAGCTTCTCGTCCTATCCCCAAGGTAGTATGGTCGCCATGCAGGTAGCATTGTTCTCAAAAGGTATATTTGTCGAAAGGCATAGAACCTGTTTTCTTAGGACTTGGTAGAATGTGCAGCTAAGCTCTTCCTTTACCCATAAAATTTAATTTTTTTTTTCAGAAAAAAGATGGCAGCAACACACTGTGGACGTAGAAGTTGGATGGGGTAATTGAGACAGCCAGGTAGTACAACAACGTAAAATCCACACCATATTCTGTGCTTACGATGCTCATGGTCGGGCTGTGTCTTAGTAGTTGGGGGTGTCTTTACCGTGTAATTTGCACAGCAGGGGGCCTCCAATCGATTTGAAAAAAAATATCGATATTTGCATGAGGGGGTACTGCTGTAAACGTCACAAAATCGATAGGATGACGTAATAAATGACAGATGGTGTGGGTCAGATGTCGAAAAAAATCAATACCATGCTCGTACTATAGTACGGGCACAAAATGTGAACTTTGATGAGGAAAATTGAAAGAAAATGTCTAAAAATGAAAACAGTAAATGACTTTAAGAAAGTAATTTTCGGTAAAGAACAATAGAACGGACCAATCGCCAACGTTAAAAGCCACCAAGACTGGTATCGCCATGAACGAATTTGGATGGACCCAATTGAAGGACTTTTTTTTAGCATAGATAATGCGATAAGCAAAGTACAAGGCGTCATCAACATGGCTAGTGACTTTTTGCATGAAATGAATAAAGAGACGTTTATAAACATTGTTGGGATGTGATCTAAAGAGCGATGTATAGACTAGCAGCATAATCAAATGTAGGGCATTGCAATCCAACGAGTTTAACCTTCAGAAATGGATACAAATTATGATGCATGTATATTCGATTTGATTCGGTTAATAAATAGAAAAATTGTACGTTTTGAACATTTTTCGTTTTTATTATTCATTTACAGTTTTGTCGATTTTAATAGGATTTCATTTATAAGCAAGTCGTATAACAACCTACGTAAGATGGGTGTAACGACGAGCTTCTTTATAAAAGTGATTTTGAATAAGCGATTTCAAGATCTTGAAATACTGTCAAATGTTGAAAGTAAGACAAAATTGAAAATGCAGTCGGACTATTTAAAATAAAGTAGACGACAGACTCTTTAGAAAGGTGTGATTAATTTAAAAGGTTACCAAACCTCAATAGCTAGCCTCTCCAGCTATTTTAGTTCCGAGCAAACATCGGCTATTTCCGCTAGTTTCCGTTCGACCTCTACATCGAACAGTCCGCACTATTTACAGAGAAATGAATATTTAGGAATGACTTCCGATAAAGAAATTGTCATAAGTTAATCAAATGTAAAAATGTTCAAAGTATCACAAAAAAAACAATCGCATAAAAGCACAATGGAGATAAGATACGATATTTGTCAATTCCCCCGTGTTATAATTATAGACCGTTAGAAGTAAGATGGCGGACTAAAAAACAAAGAAAGACATGATAGGACCGATTTTGATAGAGGCGTGTATCGAGGATGTTTATCGTTGTTAGATATAATGATGTATACAAGAATTAAAGAACATAGCAGTCCAAATAAAAACAGCGAAATTTTCAATCCTGTTTCTTATTGTGAAGAATTTATATTTTTGAAAAACTTACAATCATTACCAGACAATTTAAATGACCTAAGTCCACCCACACTTTGCGACTTTATTCTTATTAACACTGTAATTATTGATAAATCGTATCACTGGTCAGACATCCTGTTCAGAGAAGCTCTGTGTATTAGAAGAAATAGCCCTGTCTTAAACAGTGGATTAAAAGCATCTAAAGAACTTGTCTTATTTCGATGAACCATGTCCTAATTCTTAAGATAAGACTGTCTGCACCTCTTTGTTAATATCGCCTAGCCATGCCAGTTTAGATCCTGCTGTTCCCCTAATCTGTTTGTAAATCTGTAAGGCTATTCCTAATATTGTTATATCACTGCTTAATCTGTTTGTTTTTTACCTGTATATATACCAATGTTGTTGCTAATGTACCTCACTCCTGATGATGACTGAATAAAAGTCGAAATATTGAGTCAATATGAAGTTTTTCGGAATAACACTACTTGTGTACTACGTTAAACTAATCCGTGGAACTACTGGATCACTAAGCAAATTAACAAATTCACCTTGACAAATAAACATGCCTGTCCCACGACCACTAAGGAATGAAACTGGATTCAATCCCTATAGATCGTGAGTTATTTCTCTCGTGAATCGTAAAAAAACATGCCAAAATTCGCACTTTTTCGAAAATCCTGAATGTCAGAACAGTGGGTGTGTTTTAAATCTCGAAAAACTCAATGATTTATTTCGAATTCAAGAACATCCATACAGTCTGTGGTATGCTCAAGCCAAAATAGTGTCCGAAAAGCAAACAAATAAACATGCCTGTCCCAAGAACCTTATGTCGTTAGAAAAGAAACTGGATTCAATCTCTACAGATCATATGTTATTTCTCTCGTATATCGTAAAAAAGCCAAAATTCGCACTTTTTCATAAATCTTGAATGTCCAAACAGTGTATTAATTCGTCGAAAAACTCAATTATTGATTTCGGATTAAGGAAAATCCATACAATTTATGTACTGCACTAGCCCAAAATAGTGTTCGAAAAGTAAACAAAATGTAAATAACCGGGACAAACGTTCGTTTAGTTTGCTTCGTTCTACGGTGGCTTGAATAGGACATTGGAATTCTTATAGTTTTAAACTTTTTTTAGTTTCAAATTATTTTTTTAGCTAAGAATCTTTTTCTCTTAATTTTAATCTTTATTTTTAGTTTTTTTTGGAGGTTTTCACCCAGGTGGAAAGTCACGTGGCCGACAATAGTAACACGATGGCTGCCAGCTGTGTGCAGCTATAACGATGGGGGACGTAAGGGGCGCTTTGGTTTTCTTTTTTGTATTTACATATAGAAATCGGTTCACAGATGCAATTTCCAAAGCTGTTTCACACCGTTGATGTGTGCTACAAAAAGCGGTTTTCAAAAAATAATTGAAAACTAAAAAAAGGTTCGAAACGAAAAAAAAATTCATAACTAAAAAAATTTAAAACGAAAAAAAACTCCAATGTCCTATTCAAGCCACTGTACCGTTCTAATGGAGACTAAGAGCTCCGTTTGTTTTTTTTTTTAGAAAATCAGCCGATAATTTCAATATTCTCAAAAAGTCAATGAATGCCGTAATGAAAAACATGTTCTATTACAGGGTACCATCACCTGAACCAAGCTTGATTAATATTCTACCCCTCCTGCATGTGCGTGCCGTGTGCAAATATACATGTTAAGTAGAGATGACTTTTCAAACAACATCGAGTCTGCAGTGCATCATCGGCTGGTAGGTTTACCTCCCCCGGAAGAAGTGATCTTTTGCTTGTTATACAAAATGAAGGATTTAACCTGTTAATGTTGTGAGTGTGGTTATATTCTGTCCTTTTATAATGAAAACTGGGCGGTCATAAACGTATACAGTCACCAAAGGGTTGATTTCACAACATTTCCCCCGCTAGCGTCGTCAGCAACCCAGCCTGTCAAAGCGGTAGCCATAGTGACATTATGTCATTCTGCTTCAAAATATCTGGGTCAAGCGTTGCACGTGACCAAAGCTTATCGTTGATTGGTTAAAAGTTCCCACTCTGCCCGAGGGAGGGAAAAGGAACGGCAATCAACAACAGGTCACTTTTTCCTCATTTTTCTCAATTATCGGGGTAGAATCGACTTTAATACCTTCGTCTTGGTGTTTATTGCATAACCCGATACCGCTGAACGTTGGTTCGCACCTCGTCAAACCCCTCTAATGCTGCGCATTCTCGTGGTTTGACTCGGTACGAACCAACGTTCAGCGGTATCGGGTTACGCAACAAACACCGCTACGGCGGTATTAAACCCTTAAACAATAGCGCCCATCGTCTTTCAAGTCATTATAATGGATGTTGCGTCAAAATTTGTATGGGCTGCCAAAATGTTAATATTTTGACGTTGAAACAGAATGTTGAAATTATTGCCTATTTTTCTCAAGACGTATAATTCAGAAGTTTTTAGTGCTTCTTGTCTCGAGAATGAAGGATAAATTATTGCTTTGAACCAACTTTGGCTTAGAAGGAATTGTCGTCCCGGTTATTTAAATTTTGTATACTTTCCGGACACTATTTCGGTTCGAATAGGCCACATACTGTGTATATGTTCCTCATTCCAACGCCAATCATTTATTTTTTGATGGCCTTCAAAGCTGTCTTGCGGATCAGAAATTATGAAAAAAGTTTGAATTTTGGCAGTTCATGCCACTTTAAGCTTTAAACACTCAAAAACATACAAGTACATCCCGGCCGTATGAATTTTGTCCGTTATATAGCGCTATATAGCATGTTCGTTTCGTATGGGTAACTAGTTTTATCAATATGTTTTCAATGTACTTCAAACGTTCAGCTTCTCACAACGATTGAAAATTGTGAAATATGTCTGACGGCTCCTGCCGCTTGAACTTATTCTAGCTGAGGAAAATACAGAAACTCTATCCCCTTGTAAATTATTCACAGATTGCTGTATTTTCGCTGCATGTGTAACCCTGAGATTCGGATTTTAAGATACCTTAAGATACCTTTAGATATTTATGAAAACGAAGATACACAGGCACAGGGAAAAAATCTGCTCCACCAAAATAACCATAGAGACAAGTTTTTAATTGAGCTAAAAAGGGGATATTTGATTTGGACCTTTAAATCCATGATATTTCATTAGGTTTGAAGACAGACAGGGGTTTGGCTTTAGGCAATAGCATTTTTTTTATTACTTTATAATATATTGACAAGGTTGTGCGGAAATTCAGATGTAGCAAGAATATCGGTTAACTAAGATTAAACCAAATATGAGCCCGTTTTAATACTGTATTGCTACCTTTTCCAAAAAAGGCAGACGGGATGTCAAGTTGGCTGATAAATTTGTTCAGAGCTATATTGTCTCAACACTTAAATATCATTTATCTGTTTTCTAACGACTTTAACCAGTGGGATTAGCTAAATAATTAAGGCAGTAGTATTTAAATAGATAGTGTGTCTATGAAAAAGGCCAAGGTCGAGTTATTAACGACAAATCAGCTCAGCCAATCATCTCAGTTATTTTGCCTTCCATTATTAGATCAGGTAATTGTCTTAGCTCTATAAATCTGTCTGGCCCAGAAACTTATCTCGTATCAAGGAAGTTAATCTCTCTCTTAGCTATCATCAAAGCGCAAAGATAACTAACATGAGCCATCTCAACTCCAATAAACGATACATGGGAATTATCTAACCGTGTTTTACAGATAAAGTGCGTGTATTTACGTTGTCTTTCTGGGTTACAGGTATGACATTTCTTTTTGGTCAGGGGGATACATTTGATCGCTGGGAAGAGTTGTAGTCTCTCACGCTAACATAAATCTTTCATCGACGTATCGAAGGTTCCAGTCTAACTCAGTCGAAAGAAAAAAAAGTCCATGGATAGGGAAGTGTGTGAGGTCACATTACCACATATTCAGGACAAGGACGCCTTTGGCCTGTCTATACTATGTAACGTTTTTGCGAGGTAGATTTTGAAATTGTCAACGCCCAATTTTAAATCCGAAAATAAATTCTTTTCATCGAGATATTAACTTTACACACGAGGAGTTTCCCGACTTTACTGATATCCATTTTCTGGATATAAAGATCAACCAAGGACTGTCCACATCTATTTTTCGTAAGATAACTAATACTGGTCAATATGTTCATTTAAAGAGTTTTGCTCCCTGGAAAATGAAAATAGCCTGGGTGAGAGCTCTTGTTACTAGAGCATATAAGATATGTAGCTCCACTTCGCTACTTAATGAAGAATTAACATGTGTCCGCAAGTTTCTTTCATGGAACGTTTTCCCAAATCTGTTTCGGCCAAATTTATTAATCGTTTCAAGGCCTCCTGTGGTGCCCCTAAACCAAGAGTTGATAAGACCATTCCGAGAATTTGGCTTCATCTCCCGTATGTCGGACCAGAGGGGGAGAAATTGTGTCAACGTTTCATCAAGAAACTTAAGAGACTACTGCCAAAAACTGTTGTCATTATTGTTCGCTGGAATACCACGGAAATCAGTGCTTTCTGCAATACAAAAGACCCAAGACCTCTCCCGTTAAAAAGCAATATTGTTTATTCTTTCAAATGTCCTGGCTGTTTTGCATCTTACATCGGTAAGACAGAACGTTGTTTAATTGAAAGAGTAAAAGAACACGCGACCGGTAACAGTGAAGTATATTCCCACATTTATGAATGTGAATTATTTCAATACTGCAAAGACCTCTTTGACCTGCCTAATAGACTTGATAACTTATGCCCTTCCTCCCTCCCACAGTTTGTTCTAAATAACACCAAAATAATAGACAGTTCTAATCACTGGTATAAACACAGATAAATTTTTGTCTTCTGCTTGTTTAATAGTTGTTTTTTTCCCCTCAATACTGTTTATTACTATTAGCATTAGTCCAATACATCTTAACCCCCTACAGATACTTTTAGATATATTTGTCCATTTTGCTTGTTTATTACGTCTGTTTATTCCTATCATTGTCTGATCTGTGCTACCCCCCCCCCCCCCCCCCTCTTAGAATTGTATTATGTTTACAATTTTGTTTATTCCTAAGCCTGATCTGTCTTAACCACCTACTGATGTTGTTAAGTGCTTATATATATAAGTCTACTGCCATTCTCTCTTTGTTCTCTAGAAATCACATCTTATTCTTGTATATATATCTGTATCAGTATTTACCTCATCGCATTTTCCTGAAGATGACAAATATATCTTTGTCGAAATATTGAAATCGTCAATATGCGTTTGTTAAATTTATTCGGAGTTACCTTGCTACTGCATTATAAGTTATTTGCTTAAAGGAGCATGAGCTGCCAAAATGTTGATATTTTGACGTTAAAACAGAATGTTGAAATTATTAGCTATTTTTCTCAAGACGTATAATTCCGATTTTCAGTGGTTCCAGTCTCGGAAATGTGCGATATAGTATTGTTTTGAACTAACTTTGGCTTAGAATGAATGAATATTCGCCCCGGTTATTTAAATTTTGTTTACTTTTCGAATACGTTTTCTGTCCGTACAGGCCACATACTGTATGGATTTTCCTCATTCCAACGCGAATCATTTAGTTTTTCGATGGCCTTCAAAGCCTCTGTCATGACGAACAGAAATTATTAAAAAAGTGTGAATGTTTGCAGATCATGCCTCTTTAAGGGGATAATTTAAAAAAAATATTAAACTCCAACTGTTCAGAAAAAATATGTATTTATTCATTACTTCTTCTTGAAAAATACAACAAAAGCTTTCTTCAAATCAGGAGGATATTTTATCTCAAATGAGATTTGATGGGTTTTATCTCAAATGTTGCCTTCAATTCGTCACTTACACATCAAACAATCCTGTAAATACTCGCGATTGTGCGGTACCCGGAAGTGACTCTTTCTGTAGGGAAAATATCCCAATCGTGTGGTCGATGAATAAAGGGTGAAAATACTGGCTGATTGTTTTGGTGTGAGTTAAGAACTAAGTATCGAACGGGAGTATAGCGACCTGTTAAGTTGCTGAAGAAAGTCACAGAAAAATATGGTGATTCTCTAAGTAACGTGATCCAATCTAACAATAATGTCCTGCAAAACGGCGATATACTTTGACCTTAGAGTTGGCATATTTCTAACTGAATGATCGATAACCTTTATATCATAAAGCACGGAGCATTTGATTGATTGTTTGGTGTTTTACGCCGCGCTCAAAATTATTTCACTTATATGGCGGCGTTGCCAGTTTTATTGTGGGAGGAAACCGGGCTCTGTGCCCGGAGGAAACCCACGACCTTCCGCTGGTAACTGGCAACCATCCCACATAGGTCGTTCGAGTGAAATCCCAGTCAGAAAATTTTCCAATTTTTGGACTGAGTGGGATTCGAACCCGCGACCCATTGGTGGAAGGCTGTTTGGATTGAGCGTCCAACGCTCTACCCACTGAGCCACAGAGGCCCCCATCAGCCAGAAAAGAAAGCCGGTATACAAATAACTAAGTGGCTATACTTGCAATACTTTAATAAGGGGATTATTACTTTTCGCTTCTCGCTAAATTAGAATAACCAATCTAGCCCAATGTGAAAACAGGAGATAAACGCATGATAATTCTTGTCGGCGTTTTCCTTGGTTAATGGAGGCATGACGATGACTTATTTTTTTGACAAAATCAATGGATATAGTTCAGACAAAAGACCTATAGACATGTTTGTCCGGCTTCGATAAAAAGAAAGTCAATCTTTATCTACTTTCTGCCAATGCCAGAGCAAGTGTTTCGGATTCATAATAAGTTTTACAGTGTGTGACCTAGTTTATGACTAGTCTGCCTTCTTCAATAAATATTTTGCTACTGGCAACTGAGAATAGAAAATATACAAAAGTTTAAGTAATAGTTTGCATACACATGACTTATCAACATCTACGGGTTCAGTTGTGGTGACCATGGTAAAACAAAGAGCGGAAACGGAAGCCCATTGTACCATGACTGCTTCAGTATGATCGATGGAAATCCAATATTCTGTTTTTATAACGTAATTAATTAGATGTTTTTATCAGATAGTACAAAATAAGAGCTTTCCGCTGAACCAATCTTGAAGACAAACGTTAAACTAATTTTAAAAGCAGCTTAGCTTATGCATTCCGGCTATTCGAACTTTGTACGTTATTAGCAAACGTCTTCAGTTCGTACAGGCTACGGACTTAAACCACTGACCTATATAAATGACTGGATGGCTCATTGGCTGGTTGGACTGAGGTCACCGGAAGTAACATCTTTGAGAGTAGCAAGATGGTGGCGACGTGGCTTCATCCAATGAGCGTTAGCTGCCTTTCGAATGGGTGGAGCTTAAAAAGCGTGGTCGGAAATCGAAATAAACTTGAATGGAAGGCAGTCTGGTGACGCTATTTGATGTGATTTGACTTATCGGAAACCGGTTCCCTCAGAGGTATTTTCTGAAGTGAGTCTTGTAATTTGATAAAAAGTCTATTCTGAGCAACAAATGGCCGCCGTCGAGGTTGAAAAATCATTACAGGAAGCCATGTTTCAACACTGGTAATTCTTGCTCTGTGAGAATGGATGATATCGAATTGTGAATTACCGCGATATGTTGAGTGGAATAAAGTAAATCAGATGAGTTTACAATTTTGACTTCGTTAATACTATGCATAGCCAAAAACGTGTTGCGCCCCCGCTGCTTTTTCAATGGCCTTGGTATATAGGAAGGGTTTAAATAAAATGGAATGAATATTTGAAGCAGGCATCTGTGAATATCAAGAAAACAGTTCATTGGCTGTAACATGAAGGTACTTAAGGAATACTTCGACATTTTGGCATGTTTTGGCATGTGTAAAAACTGAACATTTGCATAAAAATAAAAAATAAAACAGAACCCAATATCAAAGTATGGCGAAATCTCAATATTTAATGTATTCATAAATATAGTGTACATATTAAAAAGAAATAATGCACCGAGAAACAAAACTACGTATAGCTCATTACTGACGGAGTTAAAAAATATGTTGAACATATCTTACTTGGTATGGTTTTTGGAAAAGTCGGTTAAAAACTCTTAAACGAATCAAACCTTGACGTAGTATTGAAAAGCTCATATCATCACTGCATGTGAATAGTTTTAATCCACACAAAATAATGTAGACTAAATTGCTGTACTTTCATCCAGAAAATTACTTAATTATTGACCAATATATCTGCGTAACACAGAAACCAATATTTCATTTACCAAATTCATCTAACACTTAATTTGTCGATGCGCTAAATATACAGAAGAAATGTAATGTCTAAAACACAAAATTCTGTTTACCATGAACAACTGAACCCCATACATACGCCTGTTTAAATATCCTGGCGACTGGAGACTGTTAACCATGGTAAAATGTTTTCTTGGCTTTAATTTTTAAATACGATCCAATTCAACTAAATTTAGAGAAATTAAAGGATTGGTAACAATGTTTCACTATTCTTTGTTTGTTTGGAGATCAAAATGTCTCCATATATCAATTTGTCGCATTCTAATAAAATAGCATTCAACCGTGCAGTATTTCGGGGTGGTGTCTATCCTGTATGTTTATTGCCTGCATCCCCAAACAACTACTTAAACGAGCTGAAAATACATAAATAATTTCAAACTCAGAATTAAGTACATTAAATTTACCTTCTCAACATACACAGAACATATTTCGGGAAGTTTACAAAATAGCGTGTCATACTACAAAGATTTCATTTTTACTCGCACAGTTTCATGGCGGGAGAGGTGTCATCTCTGTAGTTCTTTTTTTCAATCATTCTTGCCATATGTACATTATGTATGTTAATATTAAAGAAAATGGACCATACAATGCGCTCATTTTAGTTCTTGTTTGGTACTCAGACTATTAAACTGTTGCAAAACGTGCAAGGTAACAAGAGTGAGTATTTAGTTGACTCGATCTAATTTTGGTTTTACGAGTTCGGCAATCTTAAATTGATGGCTGATCACAGATCGATATGTTTCAGTGATTGGAAGAATGATTTTGATTGGTTTTGTAAATTCTGTTCCCCAATCGAAACACAACGAAACGCCAACCAGAGAATGTTTTGGAGGGAGATTTGACTGTGTTTTACAAAACTCCCAATCAATCCCATTTGGTGTACATTCTTAGATTCCCTAGACAACAGTTCAAGACGTGATATTGGACGGAGAGGAACATATAGACTAATACATCATATAGGAACAGCCATTGACAACCTGTAGAGAAATTAATGTCTGGAATCATGCACACCGATCACCAGCAGACAATACTTATAATGCTTTCAGATAACGTCTATCTGGCCAATAGATTAGACCAATCAATCAGGCACACTATAAATACCCACGATAAACACATGAGTAATTAAGGTAATTGCAGTTCTTTAAGTCAGAATTTATTGTTGGGATGTTTGGTGTGTGAATAGAGGAGTTTTTGCTTGACTGGTTTCATTGTAGAAGAATATACGAGACAACAGCCCAGTAACTAGGATAATGAAAGTTGGATCATTCAGAGTGCATTTACTTGGTTGATATAGACTTCATATTTTTATTGACAAATAAGTACAGGGTGTAAATTCGGTTATTAATGAGATTTTCTGGATGGAAGGACAGCCTATTTCCTGCTAAACACAATAGTCATTATGGAGTTATTGTCAAAACTTAACGAATGTTAGTCAGATGACAGCTTTGTTACAGTGCATGCATCAGAAAATTATGTGCCCAGGGCATCACGGAACAATATATATGTGCAACATATAAGACATCTGGGTTGTTTCTCGAAATATTTACTCACAATATAACTTTTTGCCTGGGCATAAGGTAATTTTGTGATAGGCTAGCATTGCGTGCAACAATTTTGGATTGGATTGGTTGGTTGTTTTAGCTTATTGGCGCGTCCATTCGTTGGGGGGAACGGGTTCCGTACAGGGTGCAAATATTGTTATTAATGAGATTTTCTGGTTGGAAGGAGTAGATATAACTTTGGGGGTTGAAGCGCAGTGGCCACATGTGGCAACATTTTACTGGTCACTGACGTCCCGAATGGTCGAGGTCAATAACTAGCACAGCTCATTAACATCTAAGCCCCCGGCTATTGGTCGCGCTTGACTACACATCTAATTAAAATCTCCTAACAAGAGGAGAATGGCTTGAACTGTGAGGTCGAGGTCAATAACTAGCACATCTAATTAAAATCTTAGCTCCCGGTCATTGGTCACGGTTCGCCGCATGTCTAATTATAATCTAAACTCGCGGCTACCAATATTAAAGCACATGTGCGCCTATTCTTAAAAAAAATATGCTGAATAATACACTCCCAACCTCGGGGACCTGTTCGTCAGATGGACGGAAAAAATATGCTTAGTAATGCAATACTGGTCTAAAGGACCAATTAAACCGACTGACACTGGTGATAGACAATAGATAATAAACGAATGTATAAATAACCTTGGACTGTATTACCTCAACGTATAGATCATATCGGTAAGTATGTGTACATCAGTTAGCTGGCGGATATTGTTTCGCACTCCACTGCACATCTCATTAAAATCTTAGCTCTCGGTTATTGGTCACGGTTCGCCGCATGTCTTATTAAAATCTAAGCTCGCGGCTATCGGTTCACTACGGTACACATGTCATTAAGAGTAGAATCTAAGTTATTTATTAAATTATCTCAGTGGCATTGCATATTAAAAATATACTACGTATAATACTTAAGTCTTAACCACTGGTCATCAACCCGGAAGTCACCGGAAGTTACCCGGAAGTGAACCGGAAGTGACCGGAAGTGAACCGGAAGTGTACCGGAAGTGACTGGAAGTAACCTGAAGTGAACCGGAAATGACCGGAAATAACCCGGAAGTCACCGGAAGTGGACCGGAAGTAACCGGAAGTGACCGGAAATAACCCGGAAGTCACGGGAAGTGGACCGGAAGTAACCGGAAGTGTACCGGAAGTGACCGGAAATAGACCGAAAGTGACCGGAAATAATCCGGAAGTGGCCGGAAGTAACCGGAAGTGACCGAAAATAACCTGAAGTGAACCGGAAATAGACCGGAAGTGTCTGGAAATATTCCGTAAGTGACCGGAAGTGAACCGGAAGTGACCGGAAATAATCCGGAAGCGGCCGTAACTAACCGGAAGTGACCGGAAATAACCTGAAGTGGACCGGAAGTGACCGGAAATAGACCGGAAGTGGTCGGAAGTGAACCGGAAGTCAACCGAAAGTAACCGGAAATAAACCGGAAGTTGCCGGAAGTGACCGGAAATATTCCGTAAGTGGCCGGAAGTGAACCGGAAGTGACCGGAAATAATCCGGAAGCGGCCGGAACTAACCGGAAGTGACCGGAAATAACCTGAAGTGGACCGGAAGGGACGTTATCGAACCGGAAGTCGTCCGTAATTTCGTTATTTTTTGTTTTAGAGCTTAGGGACTAACGCCATTCACCTTTAAACGGGCCGACCTCGAACCGGAAGTGACGTCATCGAACCGGTAGTTGTCCGTAATTTCGTTATTTTTTTGTCCCACAGCCTAGGTACTAACGCCATTCAATCCGTTACGACATCATATCCGCTATTGTGCGGCGTAAAACACCAAACAATCAATGACTCTAAGCAGTCGTCCTACATCAGGCGTTTTTCACCCCAGAACTGTATTGTGAAAGTCTCAACCAATGCCTTAACATAAAGAAACATAAGACATCGTTCGTTCTGATGAACATTTTATTATCTTCATGGTGAACATTCTTCAAGTACATCGTTTCCGGTTTTCGTAAGGGTATTCGTCCGGTAAAACCTTATCAAATAACATATAGCGTATTTTGATCGCGTTCGCTAATGCCTCGTCAATCGGTAGGCCAATTACTCCGCGTAAAAAATCCCTAGTTTTCACAATTTCTCGGTGAAGCGGGTCTCCCATTAAATGCATCCAAATAGTGTTGTACTGTCCGTATATAGTCATCAAGGTTTTCTTTATTTCCGGCCTGCGCCGTCGGTATTCCTCCTGCAAACTGCAGCCGTCAACAGACATATGAGTTTGAATAGCTTCCTTCACAATGTCGTCCCATACGTCTGAAACTGTATCAGCCATACCGCTAGCGGGCGTAATGATCCTCGTTAGAAAAACTTTACGGTCATCTTCTAAAGTATTTTCATCCGAGGGATGCCCTCCATAAACGGTCATCTCAGTATTCTGCGAATCGGTTTTGTGTTTATTGAAAACGTGCCGCTTCATGTCATGTCGGCGACTAAAAGTCTTGTTACAAACGTGACAATTGAATCTCATTTTGTTTCACCCACTGTGGAATATAATTTATAGCGCTATTTCAGCGGTCGATCTAATCCAATGTGAAGGACGCGCCGCCTTTTATACGCTTCTGTCTTGCCTTCAATTCCGACTTAGCCATTTCCACCGCTTGCTGTGCGTTAGATACGGCAATAATCCGCGGCAAATCCGCCTTTTCACGGTTGGGGAAGCTTTCGCGATAATAGGGCTCGACAGTTTTTCTTCGTTTAAAGGCTTGACTTTGTGGCGTACCACTTTTTCTGCGTTCCTGTCTGACCTCCGATCTGGTCATTTCCACCACTTGTGCGGGAGACACCACATCTATCTGCGGTAAATCCGCATGGTCGGCGTCAATTTGCGGCGGATCCATCTTTTCACGGTCTGGAGAGCTTTCACGGCAATAGGGTTCCAGAGGGATGAGCGTGTTTCTGCTTCTGAATGCTTGGCCGAGGGGCGAGCCTCTCTTTCTCATTGCACCTTCGTTCATGGGTATTTTACCCTTTTCCATATTGCGGTAAAAACGCACCAATTTATCCACGTTCGACATGTTTAAACGTTACAGACACCGTCTGCGTAAGGAGTGTTGTCGAAGTACGATGATAGCTCGTTATATAAAGCTTTATGATACGCGCCCGCTAAACGCCAGAAGCGACCGTTAACGCAGCTAATTGTGAGTGAATGATACGCGCCCGCTGAACGCCAGAAGCGACCGTTAACGCAGCTAATTGTGAGTGAATGATAATATTGTTTTACGTTAAGGCTGCGTTAACGGTCGCTTCTGGCGTTCAGCGGGCGCGTATCATTCACTCACAATTAGCTGCGTTAACGGTCGCTTCTGGCGTTTAGCGGGCGCGTATCATAAAGCTTTATATAACGAGCTATCATCGTACTTCGACAACACTCCTTACGCAGACGGTGTCTGTAACGTTTAAACATGTCGAACGTGGATAAATTGGTGCGTTTTTACCGCAATATGGAAAAGGGTAAAATACCCATGAACGAAGGTGCAATGAGAAAGAGAGGCTCGCCCCTCGGCCAAGCATTCAGAAGCAGAAACACGCTCATCCCTCTGGAACCCTATTGCCGTGAAAGCTCTCCAGACCGTGAAAAGATGGATCCGCCGCAAATTGACGCCGACCATGCGGATTTACCGCAGATAGATGTGGTGTCTCCCGCACAAGTGGTGGAAATGACCAGATCGGAGGTCAGACAGGAACGCAGAAAAAGTGGTACGCCACAAAGTCAAGCCTTTAAACGAAGAAAAACTGTCGAGCCCTATTATCGCGAAAGCTTCCCCAACCGTGAAAAGGCGGATTTGCCGCGGATTATTGCCGTATCTAACGCACAGCAAGCGGTGGAAATGGCTAAGTCGGAATTGAAGGCAAGACAGAAGCGTATAAAAGGCGGCGCGTCCTTCACATTGGATTAGACCGACCGCTGAAATAGCGCTATAAATTATATTCCACAGTGGGTGAAACAAAATGAGATTCAATTGTCACGTTTGTAACAAGACTTTTAGTCGCCGACATGACATGAAGCGGCACGTTTTCAATAAACACAAAACCGATTCGCAGAATACTGAGATGACCGTTTATGGAGGGCATCCCTCGGATGAAAATACTTTAGAAGATGACCGTAAAGTTTTTCTAACGAGGATCATTACGCCCGCTAGCGGTATGGCTGATACAGTTTCAGACGTATGGGACGACATTGTGAAGGAAGCTATTCAAACTCATATGTCTGTTGACGGCTGCAGTTTGCAGGAGGAATACCGACGGCGCAGGCCGGAAATAAAGAAAACCTTGATGACTATATACGGACAGTACAACACTATTTGGATGCATTTAATGGGAGACCCGCTTCACCGAGAAATTGTGAAAACTAGGGATTTTTTACGCGGAGTAATTGGCCTACCGATTGACGAGGCATTAGCGAACGCGATCAAAATACGCTATATGTTATTTGATAAGGTTTTACCGGACGAATACCCTTACGAAAACCGGAAACGATGTACTTGAAGAATGTTCACCATGAAGATAATAAAATGTTCATCAGAACGAACGATGTCTTATGTTTCTTTATGTTAAGGCATTGGTTGAGACTTTCACAATACAGTTCTGGGGTGAAAAACGCCTGATGTAGGACGACTGCTTAGAGTCATTGATTGTTTGGTGTTTTACGCCGCACAATAGCGGATATGATGTCGTAACGGATTGAATGGCGTTAGTACCTAGGCTGTGGGACAAAAAAATAACGAAATTACGGACAACTACCGGTTCGATGACGTCACTTCCGGTTCGAGGTCGGCCCGTTTAAAGGTGAATGGCGTTAGTCCCTAAGCTCTAAAACAAAAAATAACGAAATTACGGACGACTTCCGGTTCGATAACGTCCCTTCCGGTCCACTTCAGGTTATTTCCGGTCACTTCCGGTTAGTTCCGGCCGCTTCCGGATTATTTCCGGTCACTTCCGGTTCACTTCCGGCCACTTACGGAATATTTCCGGTCACTTCCGGCAACTTCCGGTTCATTTCCGGTTACTTTCGGTTGACTTCCGGTTCACTTCCGACCACTTCCGGTCTATTTCCGGTCACTTCCGGTCCACTTCAGGTTATTTCCGGTCACTTCCGGTTAGTTACGGCCGCTTCCGGATTATTTCCGGTCACTTCCGGTTCACTTCCGGTCACTTACGGAATATTTCCAGACACTTCCGGTCTATTTCCGGTTCACTTCAGGTTATTTTCGGTCACTTCCGGTTACTTCCGGCCACTTCCGGATTATTTCCGGTCACTTTCGGTCTATTTCCGGTCACTTCCGGTACACTTCCGGTTACTTCCGGTCCACTTCCCGTGACTTCCGGGTTATTTCCGGTCACTTCCGGTTACTTCCGGTCCACTTCCGGTGACTTCCGGGTTATTTCCGGTCATTTCCGGTTCACTTCAGGTTACTTCCAGTCACTTCCGGTACACTTCCGGTTCACTTCCGGTCACTTCCGGTTCACTTCCGGGTAACTTCCGGTGACTTCCGGGTTGATGACCAGTGGTTAAGACTTAAGTATTATACGTAGTATATTTTTAATATGCAATGCCACTGAGATAATTTAATAAATAACTTAGATTCTACTCTTAATGACATGTGTACCGTAGTGAACCGATAGCCGCGAGCTTAGATTTTAATAAGACATGCGGCGAACCGTGACCAATAACCGAGAGCTAAGATTTTAATGAGATGTGCAGTGGAGTGCGAAACAATATCCGCCAGCTAACTGATGTACACATACTTACCGATATGATCTATACGTTGAGGTAATACAGTCCAAGGTTATTTATACATTCGTTTATTATCTATTGTCTATCACCAGTGTCAGTCGGTTTAATTGGTCCTTTAGACCAGTATTGCATTACTAAGCATATTTTTTCCGTCCATCTGACGAACAGGTCCCCGAGGTTGGGAGTGTATTATTCAGCATATTTTTTTTAAGAATAGGCGCACATGTGCTTTAATATTGGTAGCCGCGAGTTTAGATTATAATTAGACATGCGGCGAACCGTGACCAATGACCGGGAGCTAAGATTTTAATTAAATGTGCTAGTTATTGACCTCGACCTCACAGTTCAAGCCATTCTCCTCTTGTTAGGAGATTTTAATTAGATGTGTAGTCAAGCGCGACCAATAGCCGGGGGCTTAGATGTTAATGAGCTGTGCTAGTTATTGACCTCGACCATTCGGGACGTCAGTGACCAGTAAAATGTTGCCACATGTGGCCACTGCGCTTCAACCCCCAAAGTTATATCTACTGGAAGGACAGCCTATTTCCTACTAAACACAATATTCATTATGGAGTTGTTGTAAAAACTTAACGAATGTAAGTCAGAGACAGCCTTAATACTGTGCATGCGTCAGAAAATTATGTGCCCAGTGCATCACGAAACATGTGCCAAGACATCTGAGTTGTTTCTTGAAATATTTATTCACGATATAACTTTGCTCCTGGGCATAAGGTAATTTGGTGCTATATGTCTCAATGAGAGCCTAGCATTGCGAGCAATAATTTTTGGGGGAAATGTCGCCAGGGTTCCGTTTTACAGCGAGCTACGTCTGAAGTTTACATCGTGGTTTCATAATATTTAAGAAAATGACAAAAAATACTAACCAGAAGCAGTTGAATGTTTTTTCAAAATGAATCATATTATATTTACTTCACTTGTTCACTTTAATTCATAGTTTTTGGAAATTGGTTATTTTTAGCAAGTCAGCGCTGATTTATCAAACAATTGATCACGAATGGTATGAAGACGTTATATTTAGTGTACACGTGATAACCAAAGCATCCCTTCACGTTAAGAGCACTTTCGCTGATTGAAAAGAACCATTCATATCGTAATGTTATTAGCCGTCCCACTCAGGGCTATATTCCACTTGTTATCACATCAAAGATAATCAAACATCGATGTTTCTCCTCAGAGACTGATATCTGTTGACAGATAGTAATCTCATCAGGTCATCTGTTTCCCAGCATTGTGATCTAAGGTACGTGTAGAAACTGACTACTCTGACCATTTACAGATTTCTAGCTATACGTTTGAAATTGTCCAAAGTTCCAAAGCATTTCTGGTCCTGTTGACTCAACCAATATTTTACGTTTGTGGGAATTGTTCTTTTAAATGAACATGTCTTACATCTGACCTCCCGGATAAGCCAAAGCCCATGGTATTTTTAGTAAGTTGAAATTATACAGGAGTTTGGCTTAAATAGTCCGTGGAATTTCCTGGAACACTTTTTAATATATTTACGGTTGTATGGATCTTCGCTATAGTAACAATACCGGTAATCGGAGATTAAACAAAATATGATCATGGTAAAACACAGTGAACATGTTGGCTCCATCAGACAGACAAGGAAGTTGGCTTAGATTGATTGATTGATTGTTTTATGTTTTACGCCGCGCTCAAGATTATTTGACTTATATGGCGGCGTTTTTGGACAGTTGGCTTAGACGTGGAGACATTAACTTTTCAGTCATTTGTATTCTTGTACTATAATCTGGCTCATATTCAAGCTGGCCTTTTTATGCTTAAACTAAAATGGTATAATCCTTTTTTTTACGATACCAGATCAAATACCAGATAAATCTGCTCTTTTTCGTAGAGACATGTGAGTTTCTCCGACGTATTGCTTGTGACATAATTTGCATGCGATAGCATACACGGTGTTCCCTTGGGTATATTGTTGAACACTAAAACACAAACACAGGGAAAAACTTCTTGACTAAAATAACCATGGTTGATTAATGGATTGATTGATTGTCGCACTCAAGATTATTTCACTTATATGAGGGCATTGTCAGGTTGTATAGGGAAGGAAATCGGGTTTTGTTTTAAGTCAACGAATGTTCAGGAATTTCTCAGAATCTATTTAAAGACGCATTGTTTGTATTTGGTGCGTATGTATTATAGGACCTGCTAACTTCTGTGATACAGTTATTTGTTTGATTTGTGAGTTCTGTCTGGGCAAATAGTTTATGCGTTAACAAGAGTTGATTCAGTGGATATACCAGAGAGATTCCAGGATTTTATTCTGTGAATTTATATTTCGGGGTCATCGGATCTATACTGCTATACCAGTGAACTTTGTCAGTTATAGGGGATGGCTTCACAAAGCAGTCGCATCCCAAACGAAACGTAGTTGCCAATGAATACCACAGTGAAGAGATGCAATGGGTGACTTTAAAGTTGGGTGTTAACACCAACACTAACACTAACACCAACACTTAAAGCCTGGTTCACACCATCTATAAGCTCGAGCCATGGTGTTGGTGTTGACACTTGCTTTCGGTGTTACCCACGATTATAGTCGGTGTTTGTTTTGACACTGAAGCTAACACAACACCCAACACCTAAAATGACACCAATTATAAGTTGCTATAAGAGTGTTGGTGTTGACACCTGGTGTTGGTGTAACGTAGATTTACAGTTGGAGTTTGGTGTTAGGTTAGCACCGGTTGGAGCATGAGGTGTTGAGTTGAACCGCAGTTGGTGTTCATTTCGGAATTCTTCCAATTGCTTTACTATTGGAGACAAAACTAACCCCTAAGGGTTAACACCAGACTGAGTTTAAAGTCAACGGTATTAGCAGCCATGTTGTTTGTTGCAGCTAACGAGGCGGTTGCTGGAGGAAAAAATCCCCAGGATTATCCCTGTTGCCCCCATGGATTGCCTTTGGACTGTCCGTCAAGTATGCATACACTAAAGTAGTGGAGACCGTTTACACCGTGTCCAAAAGTTTGGATGGAAAGTCAAAGTGGCATGAGCTGCCAAAATTCACACTTTTTTCATAGTTTCTGATCTTCACGACGGTAAGAGGATTTGAAGGCCGTCGAAAAACTAAATAATTGGCGTTGGAATGAGGAAAATCCATACACTATGAGGCTTGTACGAACCGAAAACGTGTTCGAAAAGTAAACAAAATTTAAATAACCGGGACGACCATTCATTCATTCTAAGGCAAACTTAGTTTAAAACAATACTTTATCGTACATTTTCGAGACTAGAAGCCTAAAAAGCTTCTGAATTATACGTCTTGAGAAAAATAGCCAATAATTTCAACGTTCTGTTTTGACGTCAAAATATCAACATTTTGGCAGCTCATGCCCCTTTAACAGACAACCTGCTACTGTATGCTAATTAGTGCAAGATGTCAGGTCGGATATTACTGTACAAATTGCACAGTAGAGTGATTGTAGCCGTGTCAAAACTGGACGAACACCAGTGTTAACCGCAAGTCGGTGTTTTGGCTTCAGGTCAACACTTTTCTTACAGACTATTTGCTAATTGAACACTAGTGTTAACACTGGTGTCTGTACTGAGTGTTGACTCGATGCATGGTGTTTGGAGCTTCAGGTGGACACCAACACTGACACCAACACCCAAGACCAACCCAAACTCAAACTTTAAAGTCACCCAATGTCATGGCAACTACCATTGATCGCACTGCGCGACGGCTTCGTGAAACGACCCCCAGTTTTCAATCTCGAAGCTGTCAGTTTTTAAAAGTAAGTCATTTTGATATATGTTTTCTTTCAACTTTTTGTATAATATTTGCCTGTAAATACGTTTGTCACTTGTACTTTTTTTGCATCAATTACAAAATACGTCTATACAGTCAAATGTATTGTCACTCAGCATATTGACATAACTTCTAACTTCTAACACATAGCTGCAAGAACAATTTACCGAATGTTTTGCCTAACAACAATATACAATAATACGCTTAAAAGTGGCATGAGCTGCCAAAATGTTGATATTTTGACGCTAAAACAGAATGTTGAAATTATTACCTATTTTTCTCAAGACGTATAATTCAGAAGCTTGTTAGTGCTTCTAGTCTAAAAAATGTACGATAAAGCATTGTTTTGAACTAACTTTGGCTTAGAATGAATGAATGGTCGTCCCGGTTATTTAAATTTTGTTTACCTTTCGAACACGTTTTCCGTTCGCACAGCACCCATACTGTATGGATTTTACTCATTCTAAAGCCAATCGTTTAGTTTTCCAATGCCCCCCCCCCCCAAAAGCCTCTTACTGTCGTGACGATCAGAAATTATGAAGAAAGTGTGAATTTTGGCAGCTCATGCCCCTTTAAAGCGACCTATATAGAGCTTTGGAGTAAAACCGTGTCAATCGTTTGGCTAGTTTTCCCGGAAGTACAACTAGACTTAATTCTGCATTTGTATGTTTATGGTTAACAATTCAGATAAGTCTGTATTTCTGACATAAATGTTACACTTGATGAACCAATATACAAAACTATGACTGCGTAAAGGCAAAGCACAATCATTTTCTCGTGGCTAGGATATACCCATACGCCTTTACCGGACATAGCGCATGGGACATTTTTTTAAACTATACGTGAATATTTACTTGGAAATAAAAGATACGTTAAGCAAGTAACGAAAACGGGGAGTCAATCTCCCGAAATATTCCCCTGTTGACGAAATCAGGCAAGATGGTGACGCTCCCTGTCGATTCGATTCACACTGAGCTATCCACTGTTGTGAGCTCAACGGTTGTCTTCAAAAATCTTAGAAGTGGCGAGAAATACAATGTAGACTACTTTCTTGCTGTCGTTGTTTGATAGCTAACCCAACAGAAAATATAGCAAAAATAATTTTCAATCTACAGCCTAGAATTCATAATGTTGCAGTCTTGGTAGAAATATATATGTAACACATGATCTTCAATGTAGTCCGGGTTCCTGTCTCCAAAATTAGTATTTTTTTATACTGACGGCTGAATTTTGGAGGGCTCATTGCAATCAAAAAGTCGGAGTAGACTGCACGCTTCTGATCGTGTAGTTTGCGGTTAGTTTAGACATTAAATAACAACATAACTAACTCAAATAGTGTCATTACGCCATTTATGAATAATTTAGCATTTTGTAAAGTGAATTTTAAAAACTGAAAAACCACTAGACAGTGTTACGTCGTCAATTGCAGAGAACTTGAGACTGGAGAAGGTAAAGGTGAATTCAGGGGAAGAATAATGTTTACTGGCCGATCATGCTCGTTCATATCAGGCACTGGCAGGTAGCGAAATTATCCATGAACGTGATTATGAGCGTTTAGACATGATTCGAATAGGTTATATTGTTATTTCACTGTCTAAATCGGACCACATACTGCCCGCTCTGAGCGGGCAGTCTACTCCGGCATTTTGATTGCAGTGAACCCTGACTCCAAAATACGGCCGTCAGTATCAACAAAGTAATTTTGAAGACAGAAACCCGTACTATCTTCAATGTTGCTCTATGTGGAAGGGTTGCCAGGTATCCACCGAAGGTTAAGAGTTCCCTCACGGTTTAATCCATGACCATTTAACCTGACAGTGTTAGCTGTTATTTAAACATTAATGCTGTTAGATCAGTCCCCAAGCCCATACTTTATGTCATGTAATAATCGGGGAACATCCGAAAACATCATTATCATAATGATACACGCTATCAAACATATACTTGTCCATCCCAAGCAAAACGAGGACAATCTGTCGTCTGCTACAGACTTATAACGAATTTTATTCTTGAAAACGTTGGTTTCTTCCATTGTCATATCTGAGAGGATACCAAATATGGAGTCCGCTTGGTTTGCTTTTGAGTTCTGCTCAGTTCTCGCATAACACTTACACGTTTCACCTGAAATCGTAGCTTGTGTCGTCTCGTAAACGACGTTTGTAAGGGCCAGGGTCCTTGGTGTATTCTTTGTAGAAAAGGTTTCATTAGAAACCTGTGTTGACGGAGATGACGCCCTTTGTAAACCAAGAGGTGTTGTATTGTAGACACGTAAAGATTCTATCTCTCCGCTAGAAGTTGTCTTAGATAAGTATAAATCGTACACTTCGCTTTTAACCGCCAATCTCGTAGACGATACCCATGTTGTAGTTGATTCTGGTAAGGTTGGTCGAAATTCATCAAGGCTGACCTTGTTGGAGAAGGATGCATGTATGGTAACATATTTAGTTGCATCTAAATCAGCTGTTATTGTCTCTTCATAGCGTTTCGTGGTTGACTCAAGTAATGCAAATGTCCTTCTGGGAGTCGGAACTGTTTGGGACGAAACGTTATCCGGGTCTGTTTCCCCAGACAGGGTCCTAATGGAGAACAACCCACCGGATGCTTCTGTTTCTGTATTGAGTGCCAGTGTAGGGCTAGGCAACGTCGACAAAGCTTTCTGAATCATTTTTGTTGGGGATATACGTGTTGTGACGTTTGTCTCTTTTGCAGACGATGGGTTTGACGATTGTTTACTGGAAGAAGTGCCCTTCAATATCGCAAATAGAGATATTCCTGTATAATATGACACACTTTCTCTATCAGTAGGTGTTCTTGTGGGTTGAAGTAAGCTTAGGGAAGTTCTTTTAAACAAACCAGCCAGTGACGATAGTTCAACCAATTTTGTTTCTCCTGCAGGTTTTATGGTTTTCGGCGTATACAAACTTGACCCAGTTTTCGCCCATCCGTTCTCTGTGCTCGTGGTCGACGAGACGATTCGACGGCCGGATGGAGGTGGTGTGGTATATTCCATCTCGGGTGAAGTAAATGTTAAGGCTAAATAGGTTTGAGTTGTGTCCTCTGTCGACGTATAGCTTGTAGTGGGGGATACAATAAGAGATGGTTGTGTCGGAAAGGCAAAAGTTTGTGATTGCTCTGTTGTCTCCGGTCTTGGTAGTGTCACTAGTGGAGGTAGGGGATCGGCAATGGGCAATCCAGGGTCGATAACACCCCTGAATACAGAAGACATTTCTGTTGTTGGCATATCGGCGCGACAGGCAGTGCACGAGTTTATCTTGGTGGCCAGAGCATCACGTGATGTGACCACCTCTTGTAGATTAGTGGTAATCTTTCTCATCACTTCGGACGTTTTGATGGATGTTTTTGTACTTCTAAAATAATTTGTATACTGACCAGACAAACGATATAAATCTTTATTCGAATATTCCTGCTGTGAAAAAGTGGCTTTAAGGGACAGAGGTTTGAAAGGATTACCCGTAGTGCTAGATTGCTTGGATGTAATGGCGTGACCTGTGATAAAGAAAATGGAAAGCGCACATGTAAGGTTCGTGAAATAGTCGGATTGTTTTATTTTAGCATAAAAACATCAGTTATCACAATTTACTTCTACAAAGCAACCAGCTTCGCATATAAGTATGTCACATATAAACAATTTATATCAATAAATATGTTTAGCTTAAACCAGACGTCTATGAACAGGGAAGTGTGAAATGTCGCATTACCCCATATTCAGGGCACTGGCGCTTTCAGCCTGCTTATACTACACTATGTGACGTTTATGCGCGGTAGATTTTGAAATTGTCAACGGTTGCGCAATTTCAAATCAGAAAATAAATTCATTCTCCACTTACTGCATCTATCGGCAATTCCAGTAACCGCAGTTCGGAGAATGCATTGGTTTTTATAAAAGCTTTACCGAACATGCGACTCTGATATCTCCATTTCGACTCAAATCGTTCCAAACAAGTCTTCTTGTCTCATTTTCAACTTTATGAAGTTCTTCGGAAACTTTAACTTTTGCTCCGTCAAGTACTGTTGTCATATCTAAAACGTTCGCCGTGTTTTTTCTTATGCATCCCATAATAGTTCATAGGAGAAAGTGAAGAAAAGCCACGCTTTCTGACTAACCGAGAGAGGGCTCTGTGTATGGTGACCTCTGGGTCAAAAGGCGCCAATGCCCTGAATACTATGTAATGGGACGCACTTCCACATTCATAGACTTCTGCTTAAACATATTACCCAACCAGTTCTTTAGAAGCAAATATGTCGTTGTCGTAAGATAATGACTATGTAAAGATTTCCCCCAGGTGAGTCGCGTCTTACGACTAGGCTGTCGGTCTATTCTTATCACCTCGGAACCCACACGTGGCTAAAGAATTGTGGAGATCATCTATTTCAAAAGGAAGACACAGTTAAGGGAAAATGAGCTACATCAATAACAGAAGGTTATTCAATCAACGATCGAAGAATTTGAACATAACTGTCTCATGAATATAACACAGCATTAATACATTCATCAAGCCTATCAAAACGTATCGATCTAGTTTTCGTCGAATTTATGAGACTAATTGGATGTTGTTGGTATTTCCGGGGCACTGCCCTTCAACTGAATGTGATATCATCAAACCAATGAGTAGGCTATGTGAAATACTAGATTGACATATATTTTACGTCGCGTTCAAGATGCTGTGCCTTATATGGCAACGCTGCAATGTTTAGTTGGGAGAACACCGGGTTCTTTGACAAACTGCTTCTTTGAGAAATACGTTTACTCAGATATTTTACTTACCAACAACTTCCACTTCACAAAGGGTAAGGAACTGGGAAACTCCATCGCTTAAAGATATTGTTACATAACGCCCAACAAGTGGGACGTCACACTTCACGTAGATATATAATGGTGGACTCTGGTCGTTGTTGATGTGACACAGTTTCTGAAATTTGTTGGTACCCGCCTCAGACAAGTGTACACGAAACCCTGCCAACCGATTTCCACCTGTACGAACACAAGGCTAATGAGAATAATGAGGACGATATAGACACTTCTCAATTCATCCTTTTTTTAATAAATTCCTCACCGTATCATTATTTTAATTTCTATTTTCTTGCTTTCCCTTGAAAACGCTTGCTTCAGTTGTATTGATTGGACAGTCGCCATGTTTTATGAAAAGACAGACGTTTTTTATGAGATTTAAAAATGTTAAGCCTTCTCCCTTCCAGTCTTCAGATTTAAGATTTAAGACCAAGGTTTATGACGTTTATGTATATGGCTTAAGCTTTTTATGAAACTTGAATCAGATTTTGGAAAAACATTTTTTTACAGCCGACTTTAGTCTAAAAGTTAACTTAAGTTAAATCAGAACTTGAGCTCCACTGGTACTTCAAATTACTTTTATTCCCTTTCCTTTAAAAAAATTAAAAACTTTACCCAAGACTTCTAATATTTGACTTGATTAGCAATGTGTTAGTTTACTTACATCTGGGATCGGGAGCACAGTAATCGGTCCCTCGATTTACGATCGTGAGGGATTGGATCTGAAACATCCCCATCAGATCCACGGTCCACCAAGGGCCCTTCTCGAATCTGGTATGAGAACAGCTATGAACATTTATCGATGTCTCACTGTTTCCGTCGACGGCATATTCAGCATTATAATATGTGTAAGTTGAGGATTGCGTAGCAGGCTTGAACAGAGCTACATTCTCTAGAAACACAAATACAATTTAGGATTATAAATACCAGTTTATAATTTGAGAAACCTTACAGCATGCAGGGGCTGTGTAACCAGGACTACTATTTTCTAGACACATGAATACAATTTAGGATTATATATGTTGATAACCAGTCTATAATTTGAGAAACCTTACAACACTAAGGGGCTGTGTAACCAGGACTAGGGTGATATTTACTCATACCTGATGTAGTGTTCCTTTTTCAGATGACCCTTTTAAAGAAAAGTAATTAGATAGATCCCACTGTTTGTTTTTCTGTAAAATAATAATGTGCATTTTCACACTGTCTTGTTTATTGAGAAAAAAGTCTAAAAATGTCCAGACTTTACGTCACACCACGAAGTAATGATCTGAAAATGTCCACTGCGTGGCAGATTAAATGTAGAAGACACTGATATATCTATAGTTATAAAAGTCCTTGGATAAAAAATTATGCATTCGGGCAAATTTTCATTGAATCCCCTACAGATGTCATACATACTAATGATTGCTTATGGCAGCAACAAAAACATACAAAAAGTAACTGAAAATACAACTTGCATTCAGTATTTATATTTAGCGTAATATTAATTTCAAAAGCAGGATCAACCGGACAGCGATAACCAAAACTAATGTAAATGATCATGTAGTTGAGCAAACTCTAGAAAATCAAAGTAACACATTTATAAAACGAGAAGTAGGTTATGAGATGGAGTTTATAACCTTGTTGTTTGCTGGTTGTAGGATATGAGATGGAGTTCATAGCCTTGTTGTTTGCTAGAAGTAGGTTATGAGATAGAGTTTATAACCTTGTTGTTTGCTAAAAGTAGGTTATGAGATGGAGTTTATAACCTTGTTGTTTGCTGGTTGTAGGATATGAGATGGAGTTCATAGCCTTGTTGTTTGCTAGAAGTAGGTTATGAGATGGAGTTTATAACCTTGTTGTTTGCTAAAAGTAGGTTATGAGATGGAGTTTATAACCTTGTTGTTTGCTGGTTGTAGGATATGAGATGGAGTTCATAGCCTTGTTGTTTGCTAGAAGTAGGTTATGAGATGGAGTTTATAACCTTGTTGTTTGTTTGTTGGTTGTAGGATATGAGATGGAGTTCATAAGCTTGTTGTTTGCTAAAAGTAGGTTATGAGATGGAGTTTATAACCTTGTTGTTTGCTGGTTGTAGGTTGTAAGATGGAGTATATAACCTTATTGTTTGCTAGAAGTACATGTAGGTTGTTAGATGGATTTTATGGTTGTTTTGTTTGTTGTTTGTTATATAGTTTTGTCTGTGCCCGGGGGGGGGGAGGAAGCAAAATTTATGGGGTTCAATCTCAGTCCATCGATGTTCTTGCCAGAGTTAAGATGCGTAACCATTGTCAATGTGTTACAAAAGGATTCCAGAAAATTCTACTGACCAAGGCTAAGCTCCTGTCAGTCGTCAACCTAAGGAAATATCATAGGTTGGGTTTGCTACAACAATTTATGGGGTATAAATGTCTAAATGATATACCTCTTTTTAACACAATTAAAAACTTGTCTCCATGGTTATTTTAGACAAGAAGATTTTCGATGTTCCCGTGTGTATTAGTGATCATAAATATACAAAACGAGAATACATCATGTACGGCATCTTATCGTCTATTTTATATATTCTCGGCTGTTTGTTTACTGGTTGTCAGACAGAAAACAATTGCAGCAGGGAATTTCCGAAATAACTCGTGAAATGTCCTCGTTTGGTACTTCATATGAGATTAATTACTTCTTATATTTCTAATAATCTGAAGATCAATAAAGACTCAAACTTTAAGGCGGTGTGTCCTTTAAACGGTACAGCTATATTTGGTTTTGTTTTCAAGTCGTATAAGAATTGGGCACATGGTACCCTCACACAGGCTCAGCTTTTGTATATTACTTTGGGGCCGATTCTGCATGCGGACAATTGTGTCCCGAATTAACCCAAATTTTTTTTTAAATTCTTCGTAAATATCTGGAATATTTATTTACCTGTAGTTTGTCCCTCAGACAGCAGACACATCCTAACTGTAAACCCTAGAAACAAGTAGATCTTCTTCGCAGCCATTTTCGTTTTCCTGGTTGTACAAAATGATGTACAAATCTCATTATATTGCATTTGAAACTAGTTTTTTTTTCTGTAGGACGAATCATTGTTATCTTGAAATGAGTTCTTTATTCCTCAGTCAGAATAGAATTTTAAAAACTGTCGCAGTAATGGACAGGACAAAACCAATGACACCCGTCGCTATAGGCAACGTGAATTGTTTTGGAGGTTTGTTCTTTACTAGATACTAAACCGGATGAAGCATTTAATAATTTAACCCGTTAATTATCTCTGCTATCTTCATACATCTTTATCGAATATAACTCGATACTGAATAATACTGTAAACATTATTACTTTACTATTGATATGTTAATTCATGAAAACGTGATATTTCTACCACGTGACGCTTCATTAGTTAGCGGCATAGTCTCGTCTATATGTTCAATAGATTTACTTAACATGAATGTGTGAACTTTCAAGTTTATACCAAATCAACGAGTTACTTATGGATAACAACTTCTTAATTTATTTCTGGTGACGTTTCGATGTCGATCCTAACATCCTTATCAAACCTGATTTCAAGTTTATAGAGTGCCTTAAAAAGATATATGCCTTTGTCATAAGATAATGGTTATGTAAAGATTCCCCCGAAGTGAGTCGACTATAAAGACCAAGCTGCCAGTCTCTTCTTATCACCCCCGGAACCCACACGTGGCCTGAGTATTGTGGAGACCATCCTTGTTAAAAGGAAGACACAGTTATGAGAAAATGAGCTACATCAATAACAGGAGGTTATTCAATCAACGATCGAAGGATTTTGAAGAGAAAAAAAAAACTCTCTTGAATACAACAAAGTATTAATACATGCATCAAGTCTATCAAAACGTGTTGATCTAGTTTTCGTCGAATCGATGAGACAAATTGGATGTTGTTCGTATTATCGCGGCACTGTCCTACGACTGGACGCGATATCCTCAAACCAATGAGTAGGCTATGTGAAATACTTGATTGATGATATACGCTGCGTTCAAGATGCTGTGCTTTATATGGCAACGCTGCCATGTTTAGTTGAGAGAACACCGGGTTCTTTAACAAACTACTTCTTTGAGAAATACGCTTACTCAGATATTTTACTTACCAACAACTTCCACTTCACAAAGGGTAAGGAACTGGGAAACTCGGTCGCTTAAAGATATTGTTACATAACGCCCAACAAGTGAGACGTCACACAGCACGTAGATAATTATGTAATGGTGGACTCTGGTCGTTGTTGACGTAACACAGTTTCTGAAATTTGTTGGTACCTGCCTCAGACAAGTGTACACGAAACCCTGCCAACCGATTTCCACCTGTACGAAGACGCGGCTAATGAGAATAATGACGACGATATAGCCAGTAGTACATTTAGGAAAATTAAACAAAAAACGATAATATATCATAAAGAGAAATAATTAAGCCATCATCACGCAGTAAGTTTTTTGTGGACAACACAAGCTTTCGAGACCTGTCTCGGTCTCTTCGACACAGAAGGAATAATGCTTTATTGCCTTAGTTATTTCTCATTATAATAGAACCCACGTTTAAAGAGAGTTTCATTGATACTTTTGCATTTTATGGGTTACTCACGATTACAGCTACTGAGGTAAAGGAGAATCTGGAGAAAATCGTAGAAATATATCATATCGAGCATTTGGTAATATCACCATGTCGTATGCTACAGATGCAGCCTCATAGGTCATATTAACTCTCATAGCAACGCATCTCTACGGTATGGGTTGCTAAGGCAGATATATAAAAACTTACGCTACGCCGCTTTGTAAAACAGGCTCTAGGGTTTTTTTTTGCGTAAGTGCCATGACAACGTATTTCTACAGCATGGGTTGCCAAGATAGTTACGTGACTCCAGAGCTCTAGCATTTGACTTGATTAGCAATGTGTTAGTTTACTTATATCTGGGATCGGGAGCACAGTTATCAGTCCCTCGATTTACGATCGTGAGGGATTGGATCTGAAACATCCCCAGGAGATCCACGGTCCACCAAGGGCCCTTCTCGAATCTGGCATGAGTTATGAACAAATATCGATGTCTCACTGTTTCCGTCGACGGCATATTCAGTATTATAATATGTGTAAGTTGAGAATTGCGTAGCAGGTTTGAACAGAGCCACATTCTCTAGAAACACAAATACAATTAATGATTATATATATATGTTGATAACCAGTATATAATTTGAGATACCTTACAACATCCAGGAGCTGTGTAACCAGCAGCCTATTTCACAAAGCGGCGTAGCGTAAGTTTTTACGTAACTGTCTTCACAACCCATACTGCGGAGATACATTGCTAAGAAAGTTACTCAAAAAATACATCTACGCCGTTTTGAGAAACAGGAACCTGGGTTAGGGTGGTAATTACTCATACGATGGAGTGTTTCTTTTTCCGATGACACGTTGTTTGTTTTTCTGTAAAATACTAATGTACATTTGTGTGTTGTTGTTTCTAAAAATGTTCAGACTTTACGCCACACCACTAAGTAATGTTTTGAAAATGTCCCCTGCGTGGCAGATTGAATGTAGAGATAAGAAACTGATCTATATTTATAAAAGTCCTTGGATAAAAAACTATACATTCGGCCAAATGTTCATTGAATCCTCTACAGATGTCATACATACAAATGATTACTTATGGCAGCAACAACATATATTTTCAAAATTATACAGAAAGTAACTGAAAATATAACCTGCATTCAGTATTCAGATTTAGCGTAATATTAATTTCAAGCAGGTTCAGGTAATTTCAATAGCAGGATCAACCGGACAGCGATAACCAAAACTAATGTAAATGATCATGTAGTTGAGCAATCTCCAGAAAATTAAAGTAACATTTTTATAAAACGAGAATACATCATGTACGGCATCTTATCGTGTATTTTATATATTCTAGTTTGTTTGTTTTTCTCTCTTTTTTTCTAATTTGACAGTCCAGGGAGAAAATAAGATTGCATAAACTCGTGATGTTCTGCTGCTTTTTATACAGAGATAAGGTTTCCAGATTGGTAACTTGCCTAGCTCCCATGCATGTACCGCTGGATCGCTAGTTTTATTTGGGAATCCCTTTGTCGTCTTTGTTATCAGTTATAAGAATTGAGCGCAACCTTACAGCCTCTTTAGCTGCGCGTCTGGTACATTCTCGGCTGCTTGTTTACTGACAGAAAACAATTGCAGCAGGGAATTTCCTGAATAACTCTTGAAATGCATTCGTCTGGCAGAAAATTGACTTGCGGTCCCAGCATACGAGATAAATTACGTCTTACATTTCTACTAATTTGAGGATCAATAAAGACTCAAACTTAGGCGGTGTGTTCTTTGGACGGTACAGCTATATTTGGCTTTGACATATTGCTTTGGTACCGATTCTGCATGCTGACAAATATGTCGCGAATCGACCTGAATTTTTAAAAAATGATTTAAAACTAGTTTGTTTTTTTCTTTCTGTGGGACGAATCGTTGTTATCTTGATATGAGTTCTTTATTCCTCAGTCAGAATAGAATTTTAAAAACTGTCGCAGTAATGGACAGGACAAAACCAATGACACCCGTTGCTATAGGCAACGTGAATTGTTTTGGGGTTTTGTTTTTTTATAGATACTAAACCGGACGAAGCATTTATTAATTTAACCTAACACTTATAAAAACCCGATCATTATCTCTGCTGTCTTCGTACATTTTTATCGAATATAATTTGATACTGAATAATAGTGTAAATATTATTACTTTACTATTGATATGTTAATTCATGAAAAGGTGTTATTTCTACCACGTGATGCTTCATTAGTTAGCACCATAGCGTAGTCTCGTCTATATGTTCAATAGGTTTATTTAAACACGAGTGTGTGAAATTTCAAGTGTATGAAAAATTATTTGAAAAAATGAGTTTACCCCAATCAAAAATACGGACGGGTGGACGGACAGACCAAAGAACCTGGTAGCGACTATGGCCTTCACGTGACGAAAAAAGCACAAATTTCCGTGCTGCTCATGCCCCTTACATACAATGTCGAGCCTTGTGTCACTAAAAACTTAATTATAATTTGCATTAGACATTTTTTAAATCGCCGATGTTTTACTGATTCGGTTTAAACGAACACATATCAAAGTTCACCATGGTTGTTATCTGATGATTTGAATGATGGGTCTTTTCAACACTGAATCTACAGCATCAACGCAAACATTGAAATGTTGGTCTTCGTGTAAGCCAACATCAAATTTTAGAAAATCGCCTTAGACTGTTTCTTGAAGTGGACTGTTATAAAAGCTCGATACTCTCAATCTGTGTTAGTATTTTCAGTTTTCTCGGTTCTTGTAGTCTGTATACTTTCTATCTATTTTGTTATAGATTTTGGTTTCCATTGTTTCAACATGCTAATTCTCTGTTTCGCTTTGTTTCTGGTAAGTTTTCTAGAATTTTTTTTCTGTTGAGCTTAGGTTATAGTTTGATAGTTTTTATAGTGTTTTTTTAGGGTGTGGGGGGGGGGGTTAAAAAAACGTTTTGCTTGAGCTAATATCTCCTACATGTACAACCCCCGTATTTCCACTCACAGGCGGCGCTTTATTTCATAATGAAAGTAATGATTTTAAGATAATGCTAACATCAGCCCTTTATTGAACGGTCTGAGATGTTCATTCTGACGCTACAATTCCCTATCTAGTCTCTTCAGACGGCCATTCTTGAAAATAGAGCAAGGTCATCTCGTGTACATATGTTTTTTTTAACTAGAACGGCGTATATTTTGTGTAGTTTGAGAAACCGATTATCCAACTCGATCCAGTGTTCCAACGGACATCACTCCCGTTTATTAACGTCCTGAGGCTCGAGTGATATTCATCGTAACACACGGGCTCTCGTTAGATAACCTTTATATATCTGACGTTATAATTTGTCTTTTTGTAAAGGTTGGTCTTGCAACTGCTGATGATCCCATAGTGTTATGTAAGTACATGTAACTGCACATTTTTTATTGTAAATTTCCGTTGGTATATCCTTAACAAAGTGATCGTTTCAAACCCTCGTCTTTCAACATTTTATACATGGCATGATTTTTAATTAACGTTAATAATCTTAGCTTTTAGTTACCCAATTGCCTTGACGGTCGACGTATGTTGAAGAGTTCCCAGGGCAGGTACTCGCAAAGGTCGGGTTTTCTCCGGTCAATGAGCACTGTTTTCTCCCCACCAAACCTGGCAACACCGCTATAAAAGTGAAATCTTTTAGTGCGGCATCAATCAATTGAATTACCTTGAAACCCTATTGCTAAAACCGTTTGTAAGATGACTCTTGAACCTCCGGTTATTTCAGTTAGCCTACCTTAAAACTGAACGGATTTTATGATATTGAAATATTTTTCATGGACACCATTTGTTTTTCTACTTTTAGTACGTGGCAACTGCCCTGCTTCCCAAAGCGGTATACCGACACTTCATCTAACTGCTGATGTACCGGCTTACGCTCTGGCTAGATGTCGGAATGGCGACAAACAACTGACGGCTCCTGATGAAGTGAACTTTGCTCTGGATGGTTCCTTCGACCAATCATATACTGGGTCCAGTTGCCAGTTCTATGTACGTAGGCCACTCGCTTTATACCAACTGGCCACTTAATTCGAATCAACCCCCCCCCCCCCCCCCCCCCCCTCAAAACATATATAAACCTTGGCCCATTTGTAGATCTTCTCGCCCTATTCCCGAGGTAGTATGGTCGCCATGCAGGTAGCGCTCTCCACTAAAGGACTATTTTTCTCCTAGGCGTTGAACCTCTTTTCACAAGACGCCACATGGTAGAATGTGCACTTAAGCACTTTATCGTTTCATTTTGCCTACGTAGACATTAAAACTAGATAACCTACAAGTTTGTTTTTTTGTATATTTTTTTTTTTTCAGAAAAAGGATGGCAGCAACACTTACACTGTGGACGTAGAAGTTGGATGGGGCGAGCGCGACAGCCAGGTAGTACAACAACGTAAAATCCACACCATATCGTGTGCTTACGATGCTCATGGTCGGGCTGTATCTTCAACGGAGACCATCAGTGACTGGTTCCTCAACCCTTGGGAATCCCAGCATCTTCTCGGTGGCAACGCCTCTGCTGTTTTCGCCCTCCAAGTTTGGGATGTGTTGGATCAAAGAATAACCACTGACATCTCTATTGGCAGAAAAATCCGTTTGGCGGCATGGGATACAACTGGTACGTACTGAACAATTTTTACATCAGAAAAACAGTTTGAAATTCTGTTTCATGAATTCCGGAAATACAAAACTGAGCGTGCTTATGCAGCTGTTCTATTTTTTTTATCCTATTCCTTTTTTCTGATCAAAAGTATAGGCGGTAGAATTGACCGTGTCCGTACGGTCTGATTCCACTATATATCATTCTGGGTTTATGTTTTTTTTTTCTGTGGTCGTTTTCATGAATCTCAAGTATGCCAACTTCATAGATTAACATTCTAATCCAACCTGTGCCAAATGTACATGTTCTGGTCCTCCACATTGTCTTGCCACTCCGCCACGAAGTGCTACAACTGGAACTACAAATGCATCTCTGCATCCTTCAGTATCTTGTCAAACTAAAAGCTTGAACAGTTTTTTACACAATAGCTTCAGGTCAATGATAAGATGGATGGAATAGTTTCCCCATCCGCGTAATTAATAAAGGGCTTAATTCGCTCTTACATTTGCTTGTTTATTCAGCAAGAGAACCTGACATTTTTAACCTTTTTTTTTTTTTTTTTTTTTTTTCTCTCCGATAAGCCAAACGTTATGAACAGATTCATACCATGTATGGTGAGGAAGAAGATTGTTTTTTTTTTTTTGTTTTTATTACCGACATCTTTTAACTAGTTTATATCCTTTTACTGCCACATTTTCGTGGCGGGGGAAACCTGTTGGAATGAAATGCCTCTAGTTCCCTTCAAGCATAATTCTGGTTTCCTAATCGTTGGCCCCAGGAATAGTCATAAGTGGCACAGAACCACTAACAATAGATTCTCCTAACTGTTAAATTTTGTATTTCATTTCTACAAAATCGTTTTGTGTCGGTTAACTCCTCCGGCAATTTCTTTTTTGTAGGTAATTTCGTTGGATTTCGGGCTTTGAGCTGCCTTGCTAGAAACAACTTTGGTCGATATTTCGTTCTCCGTGCTGGGTAAGTTATCCGTTCGTATCTCTAGCGTCGCTTTGTCCTTATCTATAGTCTGAAGCTAAAGCATTTTCTTTACTTTTATTTTGTAGATGTGGTGATGGACTAGTTTTTGAAAAGATAGACGGCTTCCTTTCTACGCCAAACTGTGTATACAGTCCATATTTTGATGCTTTCAAATTAAATGGTGGCGACAACACAGTGGAATTTGAATGCGTTTTTACTGTTTGTGACGGCCTTTGCAACGGCGTAAGTTGAATTCTTCAGGTTAAATTCGAATTAAACATTTTAAGGCCTTCTCCAACCCTTTCTGAAATGCTGATGTGTATCTGCCCATTTTGCCAACGTTACTTTATCTTACCCGTTGCATTAGCCAGTTTACTCAAATCCCGGAGCTAATTCAACAGCCTGTACGATATTTTCATTCAGAATACGTGCCAAAATAAGGGCTTCACAAAACGAAGCAGGGAGATATGGTTCACAAAGAGGACATGTTTTTACATACAGTATCGATTGACTGCTTCCATGGTTATTGGATTAGCCTACAATGATATAAATAATACATAAAAATCATCTACTTTTATTATCCTCTGGCCATATATCCTATATGTCCCTTTTTTCAGAGTTCCTGTCCAACCGTAGTTAGCCCAGCACCTGTACCAGGTCCCAAAGTAAAACGATCGGCCACCGGTAAGTCTTTTTATGATCAAACGATATCTACACAGGCCCAATTATGTAGTAAAATCAAATGTGATGCCCACTGAAATACTTTTTTTTTTCAATTTATACATTAGGCATATACTAATGCATTGGTTTGATATATATATATATATATATATATAATATATATTGTGAAGTTCCTGGTATCTGGATAATTGGCACCCCCACTTTAGCAAAAAGCTGGATGTTCTGCTGTCTTAATGGTATAAAAAATATTTCCTTGTTTTTGTTTTTTCCAGACACCTCCCAGAAATACATTGTTGCAAGATCCGGACCACTTCATCTTGTTTGAAATCGTTTTCTATTCCGTCGTTAACTTTCAATTACATTTACTGTTTTTTTTTTTTTTTTGTTATCCTGTTTTTGGCCAAAAAAAATAAACCTACTTTCCAAATTTTGTTCGCATTCGTTTTGTTATATTATAGCTACAACCCCAACTCTTAATACAGAAGTAAATAAAGGTCTTTCCAATGACCTGGGGGGATGTTGCTGGTATGGTAACTGTAGAAAACTTGTTGACCTAGTATTCAAACGTGTTCAGTTTTTATGCTCCATATAGACATCGCTTTGTCCGTGCATCCGTCCGTCCGGATTTCTTGTCCCGGGCATATTTCTGGTAATATTGTCAGGAATGGTTTTGAAACTTCGCTGGTGTATCCTCATTAAAAAGACCTTGTAGTGTTACGCTTTTCTCTCCGTGACTAGAATAATTTTAGAGTTATTGCCCTTGCTTTCTTCAATTTGTCAATTTTTTCAATTTTACCCCGATTGCTTGTCCGCCCCCTCCCCTGTCCGGAACATAACCCATTCCAGTTGTGTTGGGTCATAATAATGTCGCACAACGCAGACATGAGCATCCACTTCAGTGGCCAAAACTGTATAGTTTTGTTCTCCGTTAACAGTGAGATGATTGTTTGAAAACTTGGTTCACTTGTTTTTCACAAGCATTTCTTTCGTTACTTGTTTCTGTTCGACCTTCTCAATTTTTCTGCTTTTCCTTTGAATTAATAACAGGAAAATAAATCTCAATCGCAAACCTCAAACAAATACGGCTTGTCGCACGGTCATATCTGCGTGTTAGAATAGAGCTATCAGCTGGAATAAAGAGGAATTTCCCCCGTTTTCCTTGCTTGTTCGCTGTCGGGAATTGTACTATGAAGTGTAGATATAGGATATCAACACACAAAGCAGGGGCAGTACTAGACCAGGTTTATCTGACTAAAGATACGAAGGCAGTGCTCCATTTGACTTCGCCATATCTTTCAGACCAAGAATGCATTTGGAATGGCTTGGAATGAGCAGTACCTGGTATACTTCTTTTCAATTTCTTTAAATGTCCGTAAACTTGGATGACCCACTCATAGCCTTCCAAACCAATCAAGTCTTATTTTTTTTTTGTCCATTCTTCTGCTTTGACAAATCCTTACAAGGTATTTTAGCGCGGTATGATTTACTCTTTAAGCATCTCCAGAAAAGTGGACATTTGCAGAGTTATTGCCCTTTTCTCATTATTTGGTCAAATTTGCTTAGCTCATATCTGCGATGGGGAACCGGGGAGCATCCATCAGTTTTACTGATACTTTTCTTGTTGGTCTTTTGGGGGTGCTAAATCTGGTTATTTTTATAAAACTCTGCAGTGGGCATCTCCTATCCTCTTTATAGGTAACACTAGAACTTGCAATTCTAATAGATACATTTCTGGAAGGAGCCTCGGTTCGCAGCCCAATGGCTTTTGATGCAGGCTTGCCATGGATTGGTTGTCCAACAAAATTGACAGTTATGAGTAGATTTTTTCACTCGATCGCTCTTGTAAGATAGCACCCCCCCCCCCCCCCTTCGCGCACGCCAAACACACACCTCTAATCCGCCTGCTAAACCTGAAAACGTCTGGTTTAATCCGAACCATCCACCCTAAGTTCACTTGGAGAAACAAACCCCGATTTTTTTGTCTTTCCATGGTGGAATATTGTATATTCAGATAGCATTATCTGGTACCTCCTGTGTATGGTCCAGAACTTCTGATCAGTGACTCTACTTTCCCACCAGCCCGATGCTACATGGATTTGTATGCGGAGGTGGTCCTGAGATTCTGTCTCAAATACATTTGACAGTCCCAAGGTCTTATCAGCTGTCTGGTTCTACAAGTCTCGTGCCAATTCGTCAAGGCCGCCCGTGCCAGTCGATGGTATCGTTATATAAACTTCTCGGCCTGGTCGATATATTAATGTCACCTTTTTGGACCATGTTAATAGGTATGATCGTTGCGAGAAAATGTGGAACTCTGACCAAAACAAATCTACAATTTTCCGAATGCCAAACGTATCTGATATAGGCCTACTGCCACCCAAAGGTACAACGCGTTAAACAAATGTGTTCATGTTTGTTGGAAGGCTTGGGGTGTAATTAAAGTGGTGAAGCTTATGATAGAAGATACGGTATTTTCAAACTACGTCTTTGCGGGAAAAACTGTTTTTTGTAGGGTTACAAAAATTAAGACTTGTAATATCGTGATTTCCCATTTTTATAAATTCCGATTGTCAAAAGTTCAGCGCTTGAAATCTTATGAAAGATTGGCGCTGAAATAAAAACATTATAGCTAAAGCCAGCAAACCGAAGATGTGTGCAAATAGTTAAATTTAAAATACCTGGCGAACAAGTAAATTTTCCTGCCATTTTTTGTTTTTGCTTTAAGCTTGTAGGCCTATACTTTGTCAGTAGGCTAAAATATTTATCCTGTTTGTCTATCATTTCTTACTTCGATACCAACACTTATATGCTTTGTAATTTAAATATATACGAGCACAGGAAAAAGTTCAGTAGCGACAAAATCAATGATTCAAAAACCTTCGTACCGAAGTAGGCTTAACATGTATGTTGTCAACATGAGGCAAGAGGTACATCCAGTTCAACAATCGAGATCTCGTGCCATTCTACGAGATCTTCAACACGAGACATGGCTCGAGAGCCGTCGCACTCCATTTTCGCGCATAGTGAACTGTAAGAATCTTACTGAGAATTTATAATGTGTATGATATTTAATTCTCTGTTCTATACTGTTCCCAAACATGTAACCCTACAATAATAACCTGTATCGCAAGGCCTTTGGGCAGAAATACTTGTTAAAAATCAAAAATATAATCGGCACTACATCAGCTCATATATACATTCTAAAACAAGATGGCAGCGCCCATGGATGTCAAGACAAAATATGATATGGTATTTCAAGGTATTTTATATGTATTAGGAGAGTAGCAATCAATATAACAAAACAGGTTATCGGCGGCTTAAACGTAACCTACCAGAATTATATCGGATATCTCTAGACAACCGAGTCAACTATCAGTGTCACGTGTCGTTGTTTACAATTTTAAGGACGTCGACAGCAGTGGCCTCCCTTTGTTCAAGCAACATGTCACTCAATCGTTTTAGAGTTGATATCTCAACGAATGGCAGAAGGATCAATCTCTATTTTAGATTGCCAGTTCAACTCAGCCTAGCCTCGTCAGTTGATGGACAAGGGGCCGTCAGTGAGAACAGAATTATTTTGTAAGAGTTGTGTCCCTTAACTGACCTGGTGGATTTCAATCGTCGACACTAATTTTCAGAAATTGAAGTATGTTGCAACGAGTTTTGTCACAACGTACGAGTTTTATTCCAACTCACGAGATTTGTTACAATGTTGACGAGTTTTGTCACAAAAGGTTACGAGTTTTGTCACAAGAGCACCAGCTTTTGTTACATGTCCCAAGTTTTGTTCCAACCCTGCCGAGTTTTGTTACAAAATCAATGTTACGAGTTTTGATACAAACCGTCAACAGCTTTTGTAACAATTTTAATAGGACACGAGTTTCGATACAAAGAGTCAACAGCTTTTGTCCCAAAACCTCAGCTGTAGGCAATTTTATAGTGGCTGATAGCATTGCTCTCCGAAAACTTTCGACGGAACATTTAGTCGCCACCTTGTCCGTCCGTCATGATTTCTTGTCCTGACCATGTCCCGGTTAATATTTTGAGGATTGCTTTGAAATTTGGCTGGTCTTTTGCCCTTTTTGTGGCAATGGTCACATTCTGCCGTTATTTTTTGTCTTGGTATATTATGTTTAATATTTAGAGGATTATTTTGAAACTTGGCTGGTACAAACTAAACTACCAAGTAGTTGTGTCATGTCTCGTTCCAGTGTTGTTGATATTTTAGATTATTTCTCGTATTTTGTCAAATTTCTTTTGCTTATATATGGGATAGGATATCCTCGTCCTAATAGGCTTAAGATTGTGTGAGCTTTTCTCTTGAAACAAATTGTTACTCGACTAATACAACACTCAGGACGTAGATTGGAAAAAAGCGAGATTTTCACTATCAGCAAATAAGTGGGATGGTTTTCTTATGATATTTTGACTGTAGGCGTTAAAGTACGTTATATTTCGTTCAAACCAATAGACGCAATGCACACACCATCGTAAAGTTCAATCATTTATTTTCCAAGACATCTATAAACACTGTATTTTGCTTGCGTTCCAAACATCCGAAGATTTGTAGTTCGTTAGGCGTGGACGTTACGATATGCAGTAAAGATGATGTATGGTGATGTATGATGATGTATGATGATGTATGATTGACTGTAAAGAAACAAAGTAACCAGAATTAGAAATCTACCAACTAGGTACAGGTATCATAACATATAACGTGAAGAGCTATAATTAACCCAGGTTGTTGTTGTAACAATCACAAAGTAGATGCACTCGGCTTGCAATGTTGACAAACTAACATTATCTTTTTGTAGCTTAGTAAATGAAATGCACAGTGCTGGTACACTTATGAGAACAACTGCATAAGGCTTAAAAAGTGACAAACCATACCGTTTTGTTGGCTTTAGTATTGCTTAATGGATAATCTACATTCCAGCTGAACGCACAAAGGTCACGTACACAAAAAAGGGCGGTAACAACGTTAATAGGATGAACAGAGTAGTGTCCCTTGACACAACAAACAGTAGAATTCAATAATGAAAGCTAATGTTAATACACGATGTAACATATAAAATAGAACTACACAACAATTAAAAATAGGCCGTAACATTCTGCCCCCCAAATTGCATAGTAGAAACGGAGCAATTTCCAAACAAACATGAGGCCAGGTAAGAAAACTAATACAATGTCAAGGTTTGTGATGGATCAAATATTTTCAAAGTTCAAGCCCGTTTGAAGGTTCGTTTAAGAAGGAGTGTCGTTTTCCAGGATTAAACAAAGTTTGTTCACAGGCCTTACAAGACACGTTGACTTTGTCTTGACTTTGGCAGACCGCACAAGGCCATGACGATCGTTGTTCACTTCGAGGACTCTCGCTAAACACCAAGTGTTTCTAGGAGCATTGTCCACCACTAGTACTATGTCGTTAACTTGGATGTTCCTGCGAACCTGGTGCCATTTCTGTCGAGTTTGAAGGAGGGGCAAGTACTCGCGAGTCCACCGCTTCCAGAAAAGTTCAGCAAGGTACTGAATCTGTTTCCAACGCTGTTTGGCGTAAACATCTGATCTCTGGAAGTTTCCGGGAGGAAGCTGTTCTCCAGTCCGCATTAATAAAAGATGGTTGGGTGTCAGATTAAGATCTTTAACGTCACTTGAAACTTCGGTTATCGGTCTTCCGTTTATGATTGATTCAGCTTCACAAAAGAGTGTGCCGAGGCCCTCATCATCAAGTTTTATGGTCTGTTCTTTCATGATGGAATATACATGTAACACCTTTCGAATAGTTCTTATCATGCGTTCCCAAACGCCGCCTTGGTGTGAAGCTGCCGGTGGGTTAAAGATCCACTTGATGTTCTTCTTCTGCAAGTCCGAGTGAATCTGTTGCTGATTCCAGTTATTAAGGGCTTCTCGCAATTCTCGTTCCGAACCAACAAGATTGGTTCCATTATCTGATCTAACCAGGCTTACCGGACCTCTTCTGGCGATGAGTCGACGAATGGCGTTGATGCAAGAGTCAGTTGTTAAACTGTGGGCAATTTCTAGATGCACAGCTCTGGAGGTCAGGCATGTGAACACTACGTCATATCTCTTGACGATACTCCGAGCCCGATGGATTTCAAATGGCCCAAAGTAGTCCATAGCGACGGCCGAAAACGGCGCTTGATTTTGCGTAATTCGGTCAGGGGGAAGGTCGGCCATTTTCTGTTCTAACACTTTAGCTCTGTATTTCCGGCATGTGGCACATTTTCCGGTAAGTTTCTTGATGGATGCACCTGCACCAAGGATCCAAAAGGTTTGTCTCAAAGCGGTCAAAGTTGTGTTCTTTCCAAGATGGCCGACACATTTATGAGTAAACTCAAGGATGAGCTGAGACAGTCTGGAATTCTTGGGCATTATGATTGGATGTCTGACTTCGTATTGTGTTGCAGCACGATCCAATCTCCCACCAACTCTTAGAATGCCGTTGATCATGACAGGGTCGAGTTTGTTGAGGGAACTGGACTTGAGGACATGACGCTTGGTTTCGTTGCTGCTGGACAGGGCATTGATCTCTTTGGAGAAATGGCATCTTTGCTCGTGTTGGATTAGGATGTTTTCAGCCTGCTGAATTTTCTCCATAGGAAGGTAAGTATTCTTCAATTGTGCTTGACGTTCGGTTTTACTGGGGTCTTCATTTTTGTGATCTTTTCGTTTCAGGTTCTTGAAGCGATCGACGGCGAGGAGCAGCCAACCAACTGCTGATCGGAGACGTAGCCATCCGGAACGTTTCATGATCAAGCTTTCGATGACAGACCCGGGTTGTTTTACTGTAGTTGATACTAACACTTTTTTGACTTCTGGGTCGTCTTGAGGAAGTTTTCGACAACTGATTTCATTATCAGGTTGCGGCCACTGACTCTTAGGTTTCCACAGGAACAAAGGCCCACGAAACCAGTCTTCTTGTTTGACGAACGTTTCGATAGGGAGACCGCGCGACGCACAGTCTGCTGGGTTCATCTTGGACGGCACATAGTTCCATTGATGAGGTTCGGTTCCGTCGTGTATCACTGCTAAGCGGTTGCTGACAAACGTGTGAAACCGTGTCGATTCGTTTGCAATGTACCGTAGTACCGGCATACTGTCAGTCCAGTAGTACACTTCGTTGATGGTTAACTTAGTCTCTTGAATCACCGTTCTGGTCAAGCGAACGGCGATGGTTGCAGCGGTTAATTCAAGTCGGGGAATAGACACTCGTTTCAAAGGAGTGACTCTAGATTTAGCCATAATAAGGGAACAATGATGCTGGTTTTCGGTGTTGGAAAGTCTCAAATCACCACGCCGTAACCACTCTCACTGGCTTCGGAAAAGACGTGGACTTGTGTAGACACTGTTTTTCCAAAACCAAGTGGTTTAAAGCATCGAGGAACCTCTTTCGTAGCAAGGAGGGAAAGTCCTGATGTCCACTGCAGCCAGCTTTTCGCTTCTTCTCCCGTGACTTCTTCATCCCAGGTGATCCCCTTTCTGCATAGTTCTTGAAGGATGATCTTAGCCTTGAGTACAAAGGGAGATGCCAATCCTAACGGGTCGTAGATGGAACTTACAACCGATAGAATTCATCTACGTGTTGTAGGTTTATCTTGTTCCTTGATTCTGAATCCTAAAGTATCACGCTCAGTTGACCAATACACACCTAGAGCCCGTTCGACCGGAAGTTGGTCATGACCCAACTCCAGGTTTCTTGCTGACATCGATTTCTCCTCTTCCGGTATGGTTTCAAGGACGTTACGGTTGTTTGTAATCCATTTAGTTAATTTGAAACCACATGGCAGTGACATCTTTGATCAATTTGATGGCATTGGATTCAGAGTCGGTAGCTTTCAGACAATCGTCGACATAAAAGTTACGATGAATAACGTCAGACACTTCATTATCAAACTTATTGCTGTTGTCTGTAGCTGTCTTCAAAAGTGCGGATACAGCACAGGATGGCGAGGAAGCAGCGCCGAACAAATGAACTAACATCCTATAAGTCTCTGGTTCCAATTCAGTATTGCCATCGGGCCACCACAGAAATCTCAGCATGTCACAATCTGTCTTGGGAACTCTGACCTGATAGTACATCGATTCAATGTCTGACATCAGCGCTACATTTTCTTCTCGGAATCGCAGTAGAACAGATAAAAGATTGTTAGTTAAATTGGGTTCCTGTAACAACCCTGTCATTCAAACTTACGCCAGCAAACTTTGCAGAGCAGTCAAAAACAACTCGGATCTTTCCTGGCTTTTGTGGATGGTATACCCCATGGTGCGGAATATACCATGTCTTTCCATCGGCTCTGTGAAGCTCTTCGTTGGGCACTCGTTCAGCGTATCCTTTGTCTAAAATGTTCTTCATGAAAACCCTGTAATCATCGTTGAATGTTTTGTTGCGAGACATCTTCGTTTTCAGACCTTGTAGTCGATGGCGGGCTTGAACCTCGTTGTTGGGCTTTGTTACATTGTCGTTACGAAAAGGTAAGTTGATTGAGTAATGTCCGTTTTCAAGTTGAATTGAAGCATTAACCTTTTGAATGAAGCGCTTGTCTTCCATAGAATATTCCCTTTTATCGTTCACAATATGCTCTGGAAAGTCCATCATAATAGCAGTCTGTACCTGTTTGTTCAGGTCATTCAGTTCTTGAATCTCTTGCATCGTTGTAATGTTGGTTCTATTGACGGTAACGTTGATGTTCTCATTGCCAGGACGAATAACGTTCCAGGGAATCCACCCAAGGAGGGACCTCGTGGCGTGTGGACTTCCCCGTGGACCAGTTCTGCACTCCAATGGCGTATAAGCGTCAGCGACGTCGTTCCCAATCAATAAGTCTATACCGGAATCAATGGTAGGGAGACTTATGTCTTTCAGATGGGGCCATTTTTGTAAGTCATTTTCTGTAGGCACATGAGTAAAAGACACTGGCATTTTGTCCTTAGTAAACACTTTAGGCAATGGTATAAAATTCTGCATATGAATGTCACCGATCACTAACCCTTGTACAGCAAAAGTAGTCATTGTGTGGGGAGTTCCCATGGTATCTATTGTGATCTTCATAGGCTTTCCGCTTCCTCCTAAACGTTTCAAGATGTCTTCCGTACAAAACGAGGCACTGCTGTCTGGGTCTAGAAAGGCGTAGGTGTGAAGGACATTCATACCGTTTTCATCATGACAGTCACTGGTATAATTGACATAGTGCATTCTCCATCTGGTGAGTCTACGTTGGCACAAGCACTTGTTGGATTTGGTTTGACATACGGATTAGTTTCGAAAAAGTTTGTTGTTGGAGTCGAGGGGGATCTCCGTCGACATGACAGATTGATGGGTGTCGCCCTTCACAATGTTTACATATAGCTTTATTGCGACAAAATTGTCTTCGGTGACCATACTTTAAACATCCAAAGCAGAGTTGTTTCCCTTTTAAAAAGTCCATACGATTTATCGATTTATCCTTTTCCATATTTAAGCCAGAAAAGCTCCAAAAACGTCAATGAAAATGTAGGCGTTAAAGTACGTTATATTTCGTTCAAACCAATAGACGCAATGCACACACCATCGTAAAGTTCAATCATTTATTGTCCAAGACATCTATAAACACTGTATTATGCTTGCGTTCCAAACATCCGAAGATTTGTAGTTCGTTAGGCGTGGACGTTACGATATGCAGTAAAGATGATGTATGGTGATGTATGATGATGTATGATGATGTATGATTGACTGTAAAGAAACAAAGTAACCAGAATTAGAAATCTACCAACTAGGTACAGGTATCATAACATATAACGTGAAGAGCTATAATTAACCCAGGTTGTTGTTGTAACAATCACAAAGTAGATGCACTCGGCTTGCAATGTTGACAAACTAACATTATCTTGTTGTAGCTTAGTAAATGAAATACACAGTGCTGGTTCACTTATGAGAACAACTGCATAAGGCTTAAAAAGTGACAAACCATACCGTTTTGTTGGCTTTAGTATTGCTTAATGGATAATCTACATTTCAGCTGAACGCACAAAGGTCACGTACGCAAAAAAGGGCGGTAACAACGTTAATAGGATGAACAGAGTAGTGTCCCTTGACACAACAAACAGTAGAATTCAATAATGAAAGCTAATGTTAATACACGATGTAACATATAAAATAGAACTACACAACAATTAAAAATAGGCCGTAACATTGGCGTTAAAAGAGAATATTGAAATTATTGGCTATTTTTCTCAAGACGTATAATTCAGAAGCTTTTTAGTGCGTCTCGAAAATGTACGATAAAGTATTGTTTTCAACTAAGTATGACTTAGAATGAATGAATGGTCGTTCCGGTTATTTAAATTTTGTTTACTTTTCGAACACTATTCCGGTTCGTATAGGCCACATACTCTATGGATTTTCCTCATTCCAACGCCAATCATTTAGTTTTTCGATGGCCTTCGAAGCCTCTTACTGTTGGCGTCGACGATCAGAATTTATGAAAAAACTGTGAATTTTAGCACCTCATGCCACTTCAAGGGCCCTACAGTTTCGGTATATTTAAGAAATCCTCCAATGATTCAATTATAAAACTGACCGAGCCTGAAAGTTAACAAACAGAGTATTTCGGTCCCTTACATTATCGCGAGGACAGTTTTGGGGGGCCCTCCATAGGTTATGGAAGTTGTACGTTACACGGCTATAGTACCTATTTGGTCGCCACATTCAAAATGAACTGTAATCTATCAGAAGGTATTTCACGCACGTAAATCCCATAAGTTATCAGACTGTGTCCGAGGCGTGTCAAAGCCGACCGGTAGCAAGCGGAGATAGCCGAAGTGTGTTCCGATTGCTTATACTTGACATCCACTCTGAAACTTCGGGGATTTACGTGCGTGAAATACCCACTGATAGACTGCAGGTCCATTTGAATGTGGCGACCAAAAAGGTAGCCGTGATACGTACAATTTCCATATTCTCTTGATGTGTCCACAAACATGTACCCGATGTAATGTAAGAGACCAAAACACTCAATTTGTTAACTTTCAGCCTCGATCAGTTATATAATTGAAGCATTGGAGGATTCCTGCTATGTACCGAAACTGCGTCTGTCTACGACATGTGGTTTACAGGGCTCTCTACACAACCGAGTCAACTATCAGTGTCACGTGTCGTTGTTTACAATTTTAAGGACGTGGACAGCAGTGGTCTCCCTTTGTGTAAAAGCAACATGTCACTCAATCGTTTTAGAGTTGATATCTCAACGAATGGCAGTAGGATCAATCTCTATTTTAGATTGGGCCTGAGAGGTCCGTCGCATTCACGTAGTAGCAGGGGATCTCGCGAGAATGAGATTGTGCCCGAGGCGTGTCAAAGCCAACCGGTAGCGAGCGAAGATAGCCGAAGTGTGTTCCGAGTGATTTGACATCAACTTTTTTGTAACTTTCAACTGATACATTTTGATAAGATAGTCATGTAAATTGCAATGTACTTATTTGTAACATTGTTTCCTTGCAAACAAAACAAAAATCCAAAGTATTGGAAGAAATCGAATAATTTGTTCTCAAACTAACACTGATTGTTTTCCTAGTTTAAGTAGAAATGGAACCGTGATATGGTTTACCTGCTACCCGGTATAATTATGTCGAATAACCCAAATAACCCGGAAAAAAAGCTTTGCCTCAGATTGAACTTTACCTGTTAGCCTGTACATGTAAGCCTATGGCGAATTACCCAAACGAAGACGATATTTTACCCAAATGAATTATTATTCTTCTTCTTTTGGTGATAAGTTGTCTTCATGTTAGTAATTCGGCATTTTTTGTCTACATTGGGTACCAGATAATTCAAATAGCCGAAAAATAATAAAACCCATCGCCATTTCGAACTTTATAGTGTCAAGTGCCAGATTAGGCCTACTATGTTATATACAACTGATTGGTCATTCATGAAAATGAATAATCAGCATTTGATTTTTTCTTTGTGTTGATTTAACTACTTTTCCAAAATAAATTATGGTAATCTAATTTACCCCCAACTCCATCTACTTTTTAAAAAAGGTTATAAACATCAGCCAACATTTGTTACAAATCCTGTCGACTGTTTGTACCAAAACTCGTGACCTGTAAAATTTGGTACAAAAGCTGTCGACTGTTTGTATCAAAACACGTGACGTGTTTAGAACAAAACTGGTCAAGATTGGAACAAAACTAGTGAGTTGTTACAAAACTCGTCGACTTTGTGACAAAACTCGTGAGTTGGAATAAAACTCGTACGTTGTGACAAAACTCGTTGCAACAATTGGCCAAAATGTTTTTTCCGTAGAAACAGATTTTTGAATTTATCGACACGAAGTACTTATTTAGGGCTTGTGCTATACTACTCTTGAAAAAAAAAATACCGCATAGTATATTTTGAGCTGATTGTCCTAACCATAACACTGCAGGCTTGGGAATATCGTCGAGAAACTAAATGATTGACAGAGTAATAAAAAACAAATCGGACTGTGGCCTATATACGAACCGAAGTAGTGTCCGAAAAGTAAGCAAAATTTAAGTAACCGAGACGAACATTCATTCTAAGCATCAATTAGCTCAAAACACTACGTTAGCGTTCACTGCCTACCTTAAAAGCACTAAAAGTACGTAAAGGCACTTCTGAATTGTACGAATTTACCCACTCTAATGTTTAATTCAGTAGCGTAGCCAGAAATTGGCTCAAGGGGGGGCCAATTATCACAGGTCAACAAGGCGAGGGTCCAGGGGCCGCCCAGGCCCCGGAAGCTCTGGGGTCCTAGATCGCCAGAGATGCGTTGTGAGCGTTTTCCAGGGAATAAATCTGAACTTAATTTGTGAAGATTTATTTTTATATTTCCGACTTATTTTTCAAAAACAGGAAGATCTACTATTTCATAATCAATATTCGTTTATTTTGTTATCATTCTAAATGCAGCGCTGCAAGCCAATCATGGTCTCCGGATCTATGAGCCTGTTTTTCATTTTTTTCTATATATATATAGATCCGCCAATGGGCCCTGCTAAAGCGCCATAGAGCGCTAATCCCAAACTGGAGGTACCGGAAGACACTTCCCTGGAAATTTGTCTGTTTGGAGACCCAAACTTCCGATTTTCATACATTCGAACTCGAAGAGACTAACATCCACCTAGAACTACACTTTGGTTAGGTACCCCTCACCAAGTCTCTCTGAATGTTTGAAATTCAAATTTGTAACAATTATTACAAAGTGCAACTTTGTTGTTGCAATCAAACAGTGCTCTGTGCTGTGCTCTGACACACATTTTTTTTGGGGTGTGGCTGAGGGGGGGGGGGGGCATGGCACCATGCCCCCCCCCCCCCCCCCCCCTGGCTACGCTACTGTTTAATTCTATATCCGACCATATAACTATTATATGGACGAGTCAACGCTAAGAACTATATATTAAAGTGGCGTACGCTGTGAAGTATACAGACAGAATTAACCAGTAGAAAAAGGGCTACCTGTCATCAATCTGGGAAATGTACCTTAAGGTAGGCCTACTTTTAAAGCAGTATAACGCCAAAATGGACTCCTAGACTTCGGTTATTAGAACGTAATGTTGAAGGTAGGGGAGAGTGGGGCACCTTGAACATGTTTTTAGTCTTTTGCTTAGATACCCGAAATAAATCATAGGTCGGATGGCTAAATATTGTAAAAATATTGCATTTTGTTTACACAAACAAATGTCCTTACCAGAGTTATATCATGTAATTATAATGATATAATTCTTATCATAAAATGTTTGAGTTAAGTGGTTATTCATGGCACCCCACTGTTGGGGCACCTTGAACCTGGTGATGGGGCAGGTTGAACCATGCCTACACATTTCCACTAATACGATGTCAAACTCTATTCAGTCAATCAATCAAAAGCATTTTTTATGCAGGGAAAATTACCAAAACAACAAGCTATTTGAACAAAAAGAAAAACGCAAGTTTTATCATTTTGATTATTTACTACATGCTGGCTTTGCGCCTGGTCGTATAACGTAATGTTGAAGGTATATGTTGCATGACGTTTCGATCAAGCGCAAAGTTACGTTGATGTCGAGAAACAGCCCCCTGATGATTAATTATAAACGAATAATCCCCCAAAAAATCGAAAGTAGGCCTATACAGCCGGACCTCTTACTAGCTAAAGGCTTCAATCTCTCTTTTTTTTTTTTTTTTTCGTCTTCTTTTTAATATCACGGAAAAATAGTTTCCATTTAATCTCACCCTTTAAACATAAGAAGTCCCCATTCATAGACTTCTGACATAACCTGTTAAAATAAAGTCGCTTGCAGAAAACCAGAGTACAAAGTTATAAATATATAAGGAACATATTCCGGATTTATATTCCAGAAATGTCGCTGCTAGTGCCACTTTCCCAACTACCAACAACAAAAAAGTCGGGATTCCTTAAAACTATGACGTATGTATGACGTCATCTGTCAACTGAAGCGCGAGACGCACTCGATGACTCAAATAAATCGAAACGCTAGTTCTACAGACGTTCAATGTTTACAGACTCAGCTCGTTCGTTCCAAGAATTAGTTTCCCGTTTGCTGTTACAGAATTAATAAGTTCGTTCAGAGGAAATATTTTTTGCTTCTATTTTAGCAAAGAATTTTATGCACATGGCATATTCGGCGATGTCTGCGAGTGAGTCATTTTCGACTCGGTTTCCCCTGAAACTTTGGCGTCTGCTAAACAGATGTTCTTCTGGCGCTATCTGCTGGTCTGAACATGGACGGTCGATTAAAATTGATCGAAGGCGATTTGAAAGAGAATATTTGATTCCTGCCGAAAGTGCCTTCAAGACATCGAATTTCAGCAGTTTTGTTAGACAACTGAATTTATACGGATTTCGGAAAGTTATCAACACTTTTCGTTTCAACCAGACGACGGACGCTATGGTGGAATGTGACATTCACGAATATCATCATCCATATTTCCGACGAGGACATCCCGATCTTCTGAATCGTGTCCAAAGAAGAATGAAAGGAAGGAAAGGTTTTGACGCAAAACATGAAATGGAATTGGAGAATTCCCATTTATCCCTTCTTAAACCAATCAACCAGTCAACACCAAAGTTTGAAGTAAGAAATAGACCGTTTGGATTTTAATAATTTAAATTTTTAATGTAGAATTATGATTTGTTATTTAATTTTAAAATCAAATGAAACCTTTCCCACCACCCATAGCACAAAGCATCAGCAATAATGTTTTTGTTTTTTTCACCTTTGAATGATGTACGGATGAAGTTTAAAATATTTCAAGAATGGGGCCTAGGGCTAGGGGCCTATTTAAATTAATTTGAAAGGAAACAAGTAGGCCTATAATTTTGCTCATTTAGCGTAAGAAAACTGTAGTTATAGAGTAATATAACTAATATTATGCTTTCAACAAAGCTTTTAATTAAATTTTGTTTAAGATTTTTATAATTTAGAATATGATTTATGTCTTTATGATGATGATTTATTTTACAGCATATGAGATTTGATCGACCACCACTGCAAATTATGGATATGAACAAATCTCTGCTGGCTCAAACCGGCTTTCAATCGAATCACCCAGTGTTTTCAGCCGTACCTTGGGGTGTTGGTCAAAGTCACTGTAAGCCCATCTCTCATCCTACTTTAATATCCCCAATGGGTTTACAGCAGATTGTTGGTACAAGTTCACTTTCAGGTAAGTACAGAAAAGAATCATGTTTTCTTATTTGTAGGCCGACTGTAATCCACTCAACATATTGCAGGCTAGGCCGACTGGTTCAAAATATTTGAATTTTGAAATTCCTAGTTCATTTTTCATCGTCAGATAATGATTGATTGGTGTTTTACACCGCGCTCAACATTATTTCACTTATATGGCGGCATTGCCAGTTTTATTGTGGGAGGAAACCGGGCTCTATGCCCGGAGGAAACCCACAACCTTCCAGTGGTAACTGGCAACCATCCCACAACCAAGTTTGGATTATAATTATCCTATGAAGAAATTGGCAGATATATTAGAAAGTACTATAAAACACTGCAGGAAAAGTATTATCTGACAGCTACATTTGTACCAAAAGTTTAACCATTACTGAATTGTTATTTTCTAAAAATATTCTTGAGTTTATAGTTTTTATAATATCTATAAATATACAGGTTTCTTAATCTTTGAATTCTAATGAAATATTTAGTTGAGTAGATTTTGACACAGAAGGGTCAGGGTGTGAGAGTACTACTACTAATCCTTTTAAAACCCTGATGTGAAAGTATGCAGTATTTTTTTTTTCTCTAGATTTATTGTTTTCTTTGTTGTTTATCCAGGTTATAACCCCAGTCAAGCTGTGAGTGTTTCCGGATATGCAGAGAGCTCCCTTATTTCAAATAAGCCTAAATACACAGTTAACTTGGCCAACCATTCAGTAAGTTACCTCCTGAAAACTTGTGTCCCAGGCCTTGAATTACATCTAGGTTCATATCTTCAGTGCCCCCATTTTTTGGCATTGTATCATTTATTTTCTTCAGATAATTTGAAGAAAAAAAATGTCAACGACAAATTCTAATAAAATGGCCTTTAAAAAAGTGCCCAGGCCCTAAATGTTATGAAATTTGAGCGCTGGGGGCATGTATGCTTGACTTAACCTTTATCCGGGTCGAAATGTTGAAGGTATAATATATGTGGGTGCATAAATGTAACTTTCGACTGAATTTATCATTTTAAAAACTGTATCTTTGTTGAAGAAGATTCAGATATTATTAAAATTTTAAACCTAATTTCACTCCTACTTTATTACAGATTCCTCAAGTTGCTGGCCAGCATGGTCTGCCTATGGTAGAAGCCATTCAACAAGTTTTGGGAGAGAAGGCTCTCTCAGAAATTGTTCTTTCCCCTGCAGTTACCTCCCTTACCAGGTCTGCTAACTTGCCTCCTAACTTCTTGCCAATTCTAAATTCGATGTGCTCAGTGTCATCTGCAGTTTCTAATACTGCCAACACCCTGCAGTCTTCAACCATTACTAGTGAATCATTTCTGAACCATGCACTTTCTGGACAGTCAGCTTTTTCCTATAAATCTGTCGTTCAACCTCAGGGACAAGTCATGTTTACTCCCTCACATGCTGTGGAGAACAATGCAACTGTACCTGCATTCTGTCCGCCTCCTATTATACCATTACAACCCGAGACAAGTAATGATGATCAGCACTCTAATATGAACGTACAGGCGGAAGCAAGCTTTCCTGAAGTCAATGACATACGCTCAACAATCCAACCAAAGCAAGAGTCATCTGATTTTAATGAGGACACAGAGACAACCTACCCACAAATCATTAACATTTGCTCACAGGTTAAGGAGGAATATGATACTGATAGTCAGAGGGGGGTATCAATCTGTGAATCTCCCAATGGAAATCCCATTCCGGAAAATTCCGAAATAAATGTCACTGGGGCTGAAAACAATTTGCTTCTCCAGGCCCCACCCACAACTGTAAACCCAGAGTTTGAAGCTGATCATTGTCAAGCAATGAACAATCCTAATTTTGAATCTCAGAGGGAAAATGAATCAGAAATTCGGATCAGTACAGAATATGGAAGAGGGGCATCTAATTTGGACGAGTCTGCAGTGGAACCGGCTCACCAGGCTATAGTTTGTGAGACTAACATTCAAAACTCAGATCTGAGTACTATTGATAATGCTACTTCTTTTCTGAAACATCTATCCAACGGAGGTTTTGTGAAAAGTTCAGATTTTGATGAATCTGGATATTGCAGTGTTATAGCTGGCCCATTAGAGGAGCCATATCTTGAAAATGCTTCATAAGCGACGAAGAATGGGTAGATGCAATAGAAATTATATACTATAGCGATATATAGGCTATGCAATCTGTTTCAAAGTAATCAGTACGGCAAGGTTATAACAGGTATTCAAATTTAGAAAAAAATAACAGAACTCTGCATGGTAAACTAAGAACCAAGGCTGACGCTAAGACTTAACGTTATTTATTTATTGTTTCATAATTGACAGCCACGGAAATCCAGGCCTGAAGGTTGAGAAGACTAGAAAGGTCAATGACCTTTGTTGCCCACCCTTTGGCCGCCTTGCGAATGTTATATTTATTTCACCAGGTTTTTGTAATACCAGGCCCGCCAAACTGGTAAAATAGTACCCCAAATTCAAGGCCTGAAAATGTTTGGCTATTAGCTACTCACACATTCTGTGCATTCACTTTTCAGAGGCAACATGTTTGACGTAGAAAAGGAGCCAGTTCAAAGGCAATAAAATCATATGTGTCTGCTCAACTGGCTTTTTGGGTCATTTTGATAAAAAAAATGCAATAAGTGATGGTCGTATTTTTGGATTTCTTGATAGCGGTCAAATTTAGGAGGCAAACTTGTTAGCTGATAGAGTAATGGCTTTCAAACTTGAAGACGTTGGGGGAAAAAATGATTTTCTATTTGACTTCTGTTATAACTCGTCACTGTTAATGAGATTGTTTTGGATCCGTTTAAAAAAAATTTTTTAGAAAAAATTCTAGTCCCTGGTTGGATGTAATTTATTGAATGAAATGTACATTAGAAAGTTATAAAAGCCTTTCATGCGACACAACTCCACTGTCCTCACAGTTTTATTTGACACTCTACTTTGTTTTGTTTTTTTTAATACATTTAAATAACCCAAAACCACCCTGTCACATGTATTCTATTTAAAATTTATGATTTCAAACTGAAAAAAATACAGCTATTTCAATTTGTAAATATAGAGGCATTTTATTTTTTTACAATATACATGTACCATACCATAAACCTTTTTAAATCCAAGTTTTGACAATTGTATTCAATAATCAATACATATTTTTAAGTTGCAATGCTCAACATTACTTGTGAGCGATTAAAATTAAAAATCTGCTTAATCCAGTGGTAATAAGTCTTACAATATCTGCAACGAAGTCATAATTTTAAATTTGTGCTAATTTCATACCATAGTTTATTATTTCAATTGTTTCAATTCAGTTGCATTTTTCTTTGATGTTCTGTTCTCAATAAAACTGCATGGAAAAATCTGAACGTGTACAGTGTAACGGAGATAAATATCTCTTGAAAATTTGGTTATTTAGGTAGCTTGATCGACTGTTTATTGAGGTTACATTTTTAGTTTAAAAGCATATCAAAGAATCATGGGGAATACAGTTTTCAAGTGTGCATACAAAATGAGTTAATTTCATAAGTAGTGATTCTATCTACACAATGAACTGGACTGTGTGCCTAGATTGCTTGATGTTTTACACTGCACCCACGATTATTTCACTAAAATGGCGGCATTGGCAGCTGGGGAGGAAAGCAGGCTCTTTGTCCCAGGGAAACCTGTGACCTTCTTCCCCATATGGAAATCAATTGCAAAATCCATTCAGAAATTTTTGAATAGCAGTATAGGGCCTGGGAGTCTGTAGAGAGATTTGGAGATATCCGGTGACAGATGACGTTTTTGATGTCAGGTCGATTGACGTTTTTTGTTCTACCACATCAGAATTGAGCGTCAAATTCGAACGCTAAAGGCTCCCCACATGCGTAATGACAATGCCGGTGACAGGGAATTTGTAGAATTGTCACGTTACTCTCGCTCCCTATTTATGAGTCCAATGATTGTCCAAGCTCTTGAATTGCCCATTGTTTATTTTCCAACTCATTCAGTAACTGACTATATTCTTCTACCAATGAGTCAAATCCCATTCCCACAGATTCGTATGCCTTTAATGTCTGAGATACTTTCACCAACTCCTTTTGGGAATTCTCTTCCTTGTCTGTGAGATATTTCCTTAAAAAGGGGAAAGAAAAAAGAATAGGCATTTTAGTAGTTTTACACAAAGATAGTATGGATTTAACATTACAGTAACCTAGACAACAACCAACTGCCTTGAGCGGCTACCCCATTATGCTGCCAAACAAAATTGGCGCTGAAATAAAAACATTATGGCTAAAGCCAGCAAACCGAAGATGTGTGCCAATAGTTAAATTTAAAATACCTGGCGAACAAGTAAATTTTTCTGCTATTGTTTGTTTTTGCTTTAAGCTTGTATACTTTGTCAGTAGGCTAAAATATTTATCCGGTTTGTCTATCATTTCTTACTTCGATACCAACACTTATATACTTTGTAATTTAAATATATACGAGCACAGGAAAGAGTTCAGTAGCGACAAAATCAAAGATGCAAAAACCTTCATACTGAAGTAGGCCTAACACGTATGTTGTCAACATGAGGCAAGAGGTACATCCAGTTCAACTAAGCCTAGTCTCGTTAGTTGATGGGCAAATGGCCGTCAGTGAGAACAGAATTATTTTGTAAGAGTTGTGTCCCTTAACTGACCTGGTGGACCATCATGCTGCCAAACAAAATCCCATACTAGGGTTAAGACAGTGTATATAGATAAGAGCTGAAGCATGTCCACACGACCAACTGTGAAGTGGATGAAGTTTATATGAAACCTATATTAAACAACTAGGTGCTGTGATCAGTAGAGCGCTTGAGGCGATCTTGGAAAAGCAAATGCTGCGGCTTTATCAAGCATGCTAAGCTTAATTCCACTACACTAGGTAACCTCATACTTGTCATAATAACTGCCAACACATAAAGCCCTGTACTAGACTTTTTCATAACTAAACATCCTCACGAAATGTATAATACAAATGTATTTAACACTTAACAGACTTGACAAAAACCATTTAAATAAAAATATTAACGAAGTTTTTGTAGTTGGATTCCTTTTTAGTCCTCTATACATTTAGACGAAATTGTGGAGTACAGCACAATCGCCATGACAACAGTTCTCACTGTTGAAGAAAGATTACATCAAGTGAAAAATCCACTCAGAAATTGCATAATTTTTATTTGATCTGAGTGGGATTCGAACCTGCGCCACATTGATAGAAGGTCTGTGTCAGACTGAGGGACTATCATTATAACCGACCAAGACCCTCACCCCAAAAAGATGCTCCATGGTAAACTAGTATTAATAATTGAAGAATAACTTTTGTGGCATTTAATAAACACATTTATACTACTTTTCCACGGTTTAAATTACCTGATAATTTTCAGTGCTTTAACTGTTTCAGACTTGTAAGTTTCACACAGAAGCTGCATTTCAAACATCCTGCAAGAAAATGATTGATTTATTGATTAATGGTTTAGACCGCACTCGAGATTATTTCTCTTATATGGCGATGTTGAAGTGGGGTAAAAAACCTGGACTCTTTGTCCAGAGGAAATCCATGGCAACCTTCCCAAATAGGGCGATCAAGTGAAACCCTACCCAGAAAGATTTTCTGTTTTTTCTACATGTATTAAACTGAGTGGCACTCAACTCAATGGAAGGCTTGTTTTCAGAGTTTGAAACTATGATATCACCATTCGTAGGACACTAGTGGTAACCTTTAAGTGAAAACTCAACATAAAATACATCATACTGCATTTGAGAGACAATCTTCTGACTTGAAGATGAGATTAAATGATGAAATCTTTACTATTTGGACATCTATGAAACCCTGTGGATATATACCCCACCAGCCATATGCCACAAATATTTCACATAGGGTGTGACAATTCATTCTTTCCCTTCAGATTGAGAGGGATTTGAACCCACTGCCCATCTTTGTAACTCTTGTGTGACAGAAGCATCAACAGCTTTATGAGCCACTAAGCGCCCCCACCCCTTTGACTGGCTTTATCACAGCACCTGATTTTGAGGCACATGGCATCACATTTAGCTGTCAGCCAGTTACAGGTGACTTGGTCTTGCTCAGCCTGACTCTTCAGACGATGGGTTAACACCAGTTTCTCTAACACCACCAATGAATCCATTAATCCCTAGGGAAAAAAATAAAAGAAAATTACATGTTTAAAGTGAAATATGCATAACTTTGGTCATAAGCAGGGTAGCACCTGTACAACTGAGAGTTACTGTTCAAATGTTACTATAAATGACGCATTACTTTCTGTTGTCTCCACACCAAGTTAAATTGTCTGTGATGTCTCTACCACCTCTTATCATAGATTTTATAACTCCACACAGATGTGCCATATAAATTCAAAATGAGTTCTGCGCTAAAATATGCAATATAAACAAAGATTAAAAAAAGAAGAGAGATATGGTTTTAGTGTTAGAGGTCAAACATTTTCAGATCACTTTAAAGAGGCATCAAGTATTCTTACATTGAGGGTGAGGTCTGTCCATCAAACGACAACCAAGCCTAGTGGTCTTCAAATTTCTAACATTGGCGAATGACTTTGAACAAGCTACATGTATGCAACACTGTTAAAGTAACAGAGGTTGTATTTCAGAACTCTCATCGCAGTATGCAGATCCAGCCCCAACTTTGGTTGAGGCCATGGCTTGTATTGGGTATGCAGACTTGCAGAACACAAAACGCCCCCCCCCCCCCCCTCCCCTAATCATAACACAGATCCAAAACATAAATTATCATATATTGAACATAAGATTGCAAACCTGATGGTACAACCAAAATTGTTTGTCAGAATTCAGTCTGTCCAACAGTCGCTTTTCTTCCTCTCTTTTGGCGCTCTCGGCTTCAACAAGGGCAGGTAACTGTGACGCTTTGGCTAACTGCAACCGTTGATCTCCTGAAAAATAAAGAATTGATACCACGTGTAAGAATCATTTCAATGTCCGCAATACTTTGTATAATCTCTTAACAAGCCAGTTTAATTAAAAGAGCTTGTTTCACATGTATATTTTTTAAGACCTTTTCTACAAAATCTGATGTATTCATATATTTTTTAAGGCCGTGAATTATTTTTTTCCGTTTTCAAGGTAACATGTGAGCCCTGCTTCTACTCATTTAGCCCCCGAGGCCCATAATTGTTTTTAAAATCAAACCTGCTTTGGGGGAAGGATGATAAAAGTGGACAATTCGTTCACATTTCTGCCTCAGCCTGGCCTCCAATTCAGGTAAGATCTTTTGCTGTAACAATGGTATATGCTGAAAGAAAGAAAGATTGATTGATTTGGCTGTAGCGTTATGCATAATAAATGTAGCTAGCCGTATGACTAAGAAATTCCAACACTAATTTAAGACAAAAACATTTGTCAACACAAAACCATAAGAGAAACTTGTTAATATTGTTAAGCCAGTGTGACTTTTCATGAAACATATTTACAAATGACAGGCCAATATTACATATTTCTAATTTTTAGAAATCCTCTTGTTTTTGCAATCGTTTGAAACTAGTTTGATTAGAACATGTTTTTGGTAACATATTTTGCTATAGTGTAGCACAGAATTTGTTTGAGAGGGTGAACAAATTGTATCACCTTGAATTCGCTCACATGGTTACTCTCAGATCCCAATTGTGTTTGACAGCCAATCAATATGCGTTGTCAGACAGCAAATATTGACACATGCTGCAGCTACATCCATTTGATCCACTGAACAACTTAACATAATAAATTAGTAACAAAACTCATATTCATGGTGTTATCTCAATATTTCAACTTAATTGTCAATGTCAGGAGAATTTTGATGATGACTGAATGAAAGTCGTAATATTGAGATTATACTATGAATATTTTTGGAGTTTCCTCATTACTGCAACTACATTGGGTGGTAATACATGTAAATACACACAACTAGTTGTTTTCAGGCATAGGGTTAGCCAGCCACCCGTCCACCCGTCCAAGTGGACGGGCAATTGGCCGACAGGGGCTATTTTGGACGGGCAAAAGAAATTAAAAAAAAAAGAAAAAAAATTAAAAAAAAAAAAAAAAATTTTAACACCCTAAAAATTACGTAAAATGCGTAAAAAAAATGACACGACAGACTTCATGTCGCCTGTATCAACTGTTATGTCGGTAAATCAGAAATTAGGACTCAATTATTTCGTTTATCAAAGTACTTGTCGATGTTATACTGCCGTCGGAAGGACCGCCTGGAGCTCAAATAGCAAAATTCTGCGTGCAGTAGTGGGATGGTGCCCGTAACAGCCGGCCAGCTATCAGGCCTCGCGCTCGGTTTAACGCCTTCTGTAATCTGTAGCCTAGTTTTAATGTTTGTTGTAAAGCAGCTTTAATCTTGAAAGGCTTTTATTTACTGTTTATGATCCTTATACTTTCTAATAAAATGGGATTTCGCAAAGTAAAAGACGGTGCCACATCGCAAGTTCACAATGCGACCACGTGATCTTCGTGACGTAATGGCCTTCCTTGTTTGACCTTCAGCCAGGTTAGGAAGCTTTTTGTTCACACTTACGCGTAGTGTCTTGGCTACGAATATCTTTTAATTGACAACAGTGCCACTCATGCAAGTGTTTACGCGAGTGATTGGAGTGAAATGTCATTTTCCTTGGAATTTTTTGATAGAGTTTACACCGTACGGGTATCCGATCAGTTATCCGATCCTTAACCTATACACCCAACACTTATGCGTGTTTAACCCAAGCGATCAGGCTTTCTCGCCGATGACAACAGGCTTACGTATAGAGGCATCTCCTTTCAAAAATTCAACCTCCAAATATAAATAAAACTTTTTATTGAGTTACAATTGTCAGCCGACCCAAGAATAGTCGCCTTTGGCCGTGTCAGGGAATTTTCGAACACTTGAGATGACGTCACATCAGCTTTAACGTTGGATGTACGATAACTGGTTCCCGTCACTCTACAAAAGCATGCAGACGAGCGGGTGAATGTTCGGTCCCTAAAACTTCATTTCAGAGTCTTGAGAGAAATTAAACTATTTCAACAAAAGTTGCCTGAGCCCAGCTTCACTTCTGTGAAATTTCTTGTCAGTGCAAACACTGATGTAAATTTTAGCATTGAAAACCCGGCAAAAGCGCACGATAACTGATCGGATACCCGTAGGGGCTGCATATTGACGTATTGCCATTGGGACTGCGGCAGCGCACGTCTGTTTTTGCTTTGGAATGGTGATTTAGTGGGTTGACCGACAGACGACCGTATGTAGGAGTGATTTGTTCAAGCATCCTTTTCTTTTTTATTCTCTGTTTGTTGTACATTTAGTCAAAGTCGGAACTTTGAATATATGATACACTTAGAAGATTGTACTAAATCAATGCGTTAACGAGTGTTTGAACTTAATTACTACGGTACGCCGTAGCATAAACAATCAGTAGGATTAATCGTATAGCCTACAGTACAGCTCTACGTGTACAGATATAAAAAATAAATTTATCATGTTTGCTCACGACGTAATTTGTTGTTTGTTATTTCTTCAAATAATAAATTTAAAAAAAAAAAAAAAAAAAGTTGAGAATTTTTTTTTTTTTTTGAGGGGGGGGGGGGGGGGGGGGGTCAAGCGCCCGTGGCTCTAGAGTTTTGGACGGGCTACTTCGAATTTCTGGCTAATGCCCTGTTTTCAGGCCAGGCAGATAATAAGTTGGTCAAATTTGGGGGCCGTCGGTTTTTGTGTTTTACTTGCCTGAGGTTTGACAATGTCCTGTATTTCAAAATATATTTAAAAAAGAGATTTGTTACATAGCAAAATTTTGTCGCCTGGTTTACTATATAATCAGCCCTGTAAAATGCAGTTCTTCGGAATTAAGGTAATCCGGTTGTCCCTTACCTGTTTATATGGATTCCTTTCTTCTAGATCACTCTGACTCAGACCCAATAGTGTGGACTCTGAGCTGGGGTCAGGACTGCAGTCAACATAGTCACCAACTTCTGCCAGGGTTAGACTGTCTCGTAATAATGACGATACCTGCATCACAAACAAATAGATTGATGAGAACTGATGGATACAGCAATCAGGGAGCAGTTTCTCAAAGGGTTTAAGTAGGTCAGGGGGCCGTTTCACGAAGCCATCGCAAAGTGCGATCAATCGCAGTTGCCATGACTCCATATCTCTTCGCTATGGTATCCATTGGCAACTACGCTTTGTTTGCGATGCAACTGTTTTGTGAAACGAGCCCCTGATCTTACGCCATAGTAAACATATACCTTAAATATTAAGTAAATTTGGAAAATTCCAACATTTTGTTTGTAAAGAAAAAATATATCAAAATTTTGGTAGCTCATCACATGTCACTTTATATATCTAGAGGAAAAAAAGGACATTTATCCAACAGTATTTAGATGTCCTTGTAGCAGCCATAACCTAACGTTCTTTTCTAACAAAGCAAACCTGTTCATCTTCTGAAGAAAGCGCCATCTGTCTGCTTTGTATCTCACGGCTCATAACCAAGTCCTGTAACTCTTTGTATAAAATGTGTTGCTGAAGCCAATGGTGTTTAGCACCAAGTAACTGCTGCTTGGCCTGATAAACAACAATCATATTAAAAAATAACTATTCAAATTTTCTGAATCACACAGATTATTTCAAAACAAGTAAATCAATAAGAAGAAACCTAACAAAAATTAAATTTGGTAAGTTTTGTCGCTGCTGCTTTCCGGACATTTTAATGTAGTTCTTACATTATCAAACTCATTTAGAAGTTGAATGGGTACAATGAGGTGAAGAATTACGTATGATTTATTGTTTACAAGGTGAAGAATTACTTATGGATAACAACTTTGTGGTCTATTAGGTGACCAAGCTTCCATATAGTTCTGACATCGAAACTTCATCACCCAATAAACTAAAAAGTTGTTATCCATAAGTAATTCTTCACCTTATTGTAACCATTCAACTTCTAAATGAGTTTGATAATGTAAGAAACGTCCGCAAAGAGCTAAATGCAGTCACTGAGCAGCGATAAAAGTTATCGAACTAATTTTTTTGTAATGTTACGCTCAGACATTTAAGCGAACAAAACCACCATTGAATTGCATGAAATTTCAAGGCCTGCATTGTTAGATAAAAATTGTAAGAACTACATGTACTTAATTCAATATGGATTCCTAGTGAAACCACCTGGCAGTCAGTACCTGGGACAGATCTTCCTCTAGTTGTGAGCTCAGGCCATCTTCTGTCACATGATTTGACAGGGCCAATAGGAGGTCAGTAAAAGCTGGGTTCTCCAAAAGGTCAGGACTGCTCATTCTGATTGGTACAGACTTCCTTACTGAAAAGGTCAAACATTAAAAGTACATGTATTAGTTCCACACCACACTCAAGATTATCTAAAACATATTGCCAGGTTAATTGGCTGAGGTTAACAAGCTCTTTTTGACCTGATGAAACACCCTACCTTTGACGAGCACCTGGCAACTCCTACACAAAGGTTGATTAAGTGAAAACAGTTTAAACATTTTTTGGGGCTAAGTAGGATCCGAAACTGTTACCCGCAACCCATGCATGGAAAACCTTGTGGATTGTTCCTCGGAATGTCTCCTTCTCTAAAGAAGACACTTAAAGGGGCATGAGCTGTCAAAATGTTGATATTTTGACGTTAAAACAGAATGCTGAAATTATTGGCTATTTTTCTCAAGAGGTAGAATTAAGAAGCTTTTTAATGCTTCTAGTCTCGAAAATGTACGATAAAATACTGTTTTGAACTAACTTTGGCTAAGAATGAATGAATGGTCGTCCCGGTTATTTAAATTTTGTTTACTTTTGAACACGTTTTCGGTTCATACAGGCCACATACTGTATGGATTTTTCTCATTCCAACGCCAATCATTTAGTTTTTCGATAGCCTTCAAAGCCTCTTACTGCCGTGACGATCAGAAGTTATGAAAAAACTGCGAATTTTGACAGCTCATGCCACTTTAAGTATTTCAGATTTGAATAAATTATTTCATGAGTCTAGACTATCTCTCAGGGTAGCTGGAGATATCCAAACTCTGTGACCAAAGAATATTGATGATGCGTAGCCAGCAGAGCTGGACAACGTGACATGTTAAAAATTTTGGGTCTGATTTTCTCCTTACTTAAGCAACGCAACTGACCCAAACTCTACGCACATCCCATTCGATCCTTTAGTTCGTCGTTCCACCCCACAATATGTAAAAGAAACTCTCTTTAGTTTATATCCGACCTTGCCGTTTTTTGAGGACCGCCCGAGTATATGACTGGCTTTCGCATTTCCTTGAAATTTAACTCGGAAAACGAAGATATAACACAAGAGTGAGTTTTTTAACGCTTTTTTTTTTTTAGTGGAACGGCGAACTACAAGTAAAGGATCTTATGATGTGTGTGTAAAGTGTAAAGAGGGATACTAAAGAGTTTCAATACGGCATATTCCCTAGCTCTGTTGGCCACACATCATCATTATAATTATACTTGGGCCACTGAGTTTGGATATCTCCAGCTGCATTTACAGTTACACTAAGGAGTCAGGGGAGAGCACCTGTGTAAGAATCAACACAAATCACTTGAAGGCGCAACCAGGCTTTTATTCTATTTTTGGCACATACTTGATCAAAATAATGCTTATTACCAAATTTCCTCCCAAACAGTGACACAACACGCTACATGTATCTGATACTTACTTCTATCAACAGTCGTTTCATTTTCACCCTGGATTGAAATCGACATGTTGAATTTCCCGCAATTTTACTACTGGAAAATCTGGGATTTTTTCCGATTAAATAACCATTTAGTCACAGTTTGGACGAATCTTAAAACCCTTCGATATCTGGCAACCGGCAGATTGTTGTGCGAACTTGTGTGAATTATTTAAATAGTCGTTTTCTGTCAATTTGAGGTAAAATTCAACCTCTAAAAATCGAAGATTCGCTGAGCCAAGCGGTGGACGATTTTTTCTAACAACCATTTCCATGTTCTATTCTGCGCACGCGTTAAACCAGTAGGAAGTAAACAGACAGTGGCGAAGGCACATGACTATTGCATTACACACATGCTATTTACGGTCTTTCTTTCGGTGCCAATTTATTTTCAATTAGATATAATTTGATTGTAGGCTATGTTCGATGAATTGATGCTACAATTGTCTGATGGTGAATAAAGGAGGCAATTTTTTTCTTCTTATAAGTTAAATCCTATTATCAGATTACAATTTACATGATGTACTGATGTAGGCCAACCCGGTATATTATATTACTAAGAAACTTGTCTCCTTGTTTTTCCCTGTACCCGTGTATTTTAATGTTCATAAATATATAAGGATTACAGGAAAAATCCTCTTGTCTAAAATAACCATGGAGACAAGTTTCTAATTGTGTCAAAAAGAGGTATATCATTTAGACCTTTACATAAAGGGCCTAGGTACCAGGATATAGGTCTACCGGGACACCCAAATATCGAGATACATGGGTACGACGATATAAAAAGGCATTTCTGGGGTGAGGCTTACAAATTTATGTTTTCAGGGTCAGCAGAATCTGATTAAAAACACCAAAATACACTGGAGGCTTCAAAAACACAAAAACTTTTATTTCTTAAAGGGGCATGAGCGTAAGAGGCTTTGAAGGGGCGTAAGAGGCTTTGAAGGCCATCGAAAAACTAAATCATTGGGGATGGAATGAGGAAAATCCATACAGTATGTGGCCTGTACGAACCGAAATAGTGTTCGAAAAGTAAACAAAATTTAGATAACCGGGACGACCATTCATTCATTCTAAGCCAAAGTAGGTTCAAAACCATACTTTATCGTTCCTTCTCGAGACTAAAGGCGCTCAAACGCTTCTGAATTATACGTCTTGAGAAAAATAGCAAATAATTTCAACATTCTGTTTTAACGCCAAAATGTCAACATTTTGGCAGATCATGCCACTTTAAAAAATGTGAACGAAATTCAAATAACCGCTAAATGTACGCGCCTTCATTCTAGCTGGGAGTGATATAGATTCTAAGGCAAGTTAGTTACCTCTCAACACTTCATTGCTTCAAGAACAAATACGGTCAATTTGCTATTCTCTACTTGAGAAGTACAAGCCGTAGTATTATTACTAGTACTACTAGTAGTAGGCCTACTACTAGTACTGTAACTATTAGTTGTAGGCCTAGATGAAGAGGATAAGGATGATAATTTCCTGGTTTCGCTTAGATGAACTCCTCAGTTTAAGAAGTTGAGATATGTTGAGGCCGGCGAGGCTATACAATGTTTTTTTTTTCAGAATTAGCACGTTTCCACTGCGGTAAAACAATGTAGAATACTGTAAACATGCATTCAGATCGAGTAGCGATGACCTATTAATTTCTATATAGGTCAGCACAACTCCACGCATGCGGAGAACGGGACATGGAAATGGTTGTTAGAAAAAATCGCCCACCGAGCCAAGCTTGTCTCTAACTTTATGATTATGACCAATCACAAGCAAGGAAATTCGTACCACCGGTAGCATCCTTCAAAATGGCTGCTTCCATGGCGGGAGTGCTGCCTTTGAAAGTCCAAACAAAAGTGCAGTCCTGTAAGGTTTTAGTGGTCGGAGCTGGCGGAATTGGTTGTGAGCTGATAAAGAATCTTGTACTCACTGGCTTTGTTGATATTGAAATCGTAAGTTATGTCTCAGACTTGGGATTGAAACGTCAGTGTCAGTCGGTGAGAAACAATGAAACTGAAACGTGAAACTGAAAGGTGTCGACGTCCGAAATGTCATTTTTCTTTCGCCCGAATCTTCTACTAGACTCTACTCTTACGTTTCTTGTGTAGGGTAACTATGAAGCAGGCAAAGGTTAAATGAGAACCCGATGAATATATTAGTCTATACATTACTGGCTATAGACAGAAGAAGTGTTTCCCAAGCATAAATAAGATCAAGATCCTTCGCTTGCCGCACTGGAAGCAGGTCAGAACGTCCGATAACAAGAACGCCCGATACCAAAACGCCCGACACCAAAACGCCCGACAGATAGGTCATAACGCCCGCTGTGTTATTCAGCCTGGATAAGATATCGACCGGTTAAACAGAGATCAGTCGGGCGCCACACGAGGCATAACGCCTACTGCGTAAATCCTAAATTAGAGAAATCAGATCAAAAAACAAAATATGTTATAATTTTAAATGCAGAAAACACAAGGGTTTATTTTCTTTATTTTCACTACAAGTTTTATGTGCATACACGGAGAAAATTTCATGGATCATTGCATAAAACATACAATTAAATTAGATAATTAGCTAAATGAAGTGTGAATTTTATCACACGACTTGTGTCTTATATAGTGTAAAAAACAACTCAAACTTACTCAAAACAATAGGTGTCAACGTGTTAATTAAACTCGTTAGTGAAACCCTTGAAAAAGAAACCCTACGCGGTCACACGGGCGTTTTGATCTTTACTCACCATATAGCGGATTAGTAGAGGATTATCCACACCTGTAGCATAGGGATTAACTAAAAATACACGCTCAAAGTTGGAACAAATTTCGACTTCTGTCCAACTGAACATTTTACAAATTTTGAGTTCATGTTATATATTTAGTGTTACTTTATAATTATTAATAAATTATTTCTAACATTTGTCCTATTTTGTTGATACTTATACAACTTTATGTGCACGTAACTTACGTTAATTTGTTACCGTCTCTGATACCATAATGACCTGTGCGGTTTGATTTGATTATAAATAAATAAAAATAAATGAATACAAAAAAAAAACAAGTGTTCCCATTTTGTTTCACCTTCTAGCGCCTCATACATGTAATGACACGACAACTGTAGTGGCGAGTTAAAACGGTAACGCACTTACACCAATCGGGCATTTTGGTATCGGGCGTTTTGACTTTTGGTTTGGGCGTTTTGGTATCGGGCGTTCTTATTATCGGACGTTTTGACTGTAATTCGCCGCACTCATGTGGCTCTTTCCTGTGTAATTGTAGGGAACAATAGGGAACGCAAGTCACGGGTGAATTCCACAAATTTCCTGTCACCGGCAATGCATTGCGCATGTGATTGAGCGTTTTTCGTTCCAAAATGACGTTTAAATCTGACGTTATGACTTATGGAACATAATACGTCATATGGAATTGCAACGTTATCAAAAACGTTCTAAATGGCGTCATCTGATATCACAAAATCTCGTAATAATTCTTATGAGACTTGCGCTCCCTATGGTCTAACGAGCTGGGAGCGGTGACCATTGTAGAAGGGACGCCATTTTCTGATAGTTACGTTACGATTCCCTTGAAAACCTGTCCTTTTTTTTCTTTGAAACCGATGCAATAAATGCCTTAAAATGAATGACCGACCTTTTCTGTCTTAATATCCATTTCCCTTTTGTCGAACTATAGGCTTGGGTTATTGCATTACATCGATATCGAAAGAGGGTCGGAACATTTCCCAGCGAACAAGGCAGCCATATTTAGTAATCTCACAAGTAGTGCTCTCCCCTTACCCTACTTATAATATAGTGTGATAATGGGGGAGTTAACTGGCGCGCTAGCATTTGCCCGCCGGTCTCAGTCAAATAGTCTGAACATAAGGAATTGACAACTATCTTTTGAAAGAAAAATACAGATAGGACGATACTAAATTGCTTTTATTATTTATTTTTTTCCTTTAACTGTTAAAGTGACTTGAGTTCCCAAATTGGGATATTTTTTCTTATAAATTACGATTAAGTAAAGCTCAACAAAATACTTTTACTGGACAACTAAAGGATTGACGTTCAAATATCGGTAAAGTCAGTAGCCCATACGTACTGAAGTTGTGTAGTATTAACAGACAAAATTCAAATATCTGGGACGTTTGAATGCATTTTTGTTGCTTATTAAAGTACATAAGAGTACAGACTGACTGATTGGTATTTAATGGGAGGGCCTAAATAAATAAATTCAAAGTTAAAGATTCCAAGTGGTATGAGGGTTGTTATGTTGTAAAAGAAAACAATTTGTGACTGAGGTTAAAATAAAAAAATATTGGCGAAATCTGTAACTCGCTCTATTATCGGTTGTATTCTGCAATTTTACAATTCAGATTATATAAAATTTATGAATTTTTTGGATTTTCCTCAAGCACGAACAAGAAAAGCTGTTAACATTTTTCCATTTAACTGACTGTAATTCTCCCATATTAAAGTGGCATGAGCTGCCAAAATGTTTCAGATAGTTTGGTGTTAAAACAGAATATTGAATGTATTGGCTATTTTTCTCAAGACATATAATTCTGAGGCTTTTTAGTCTCGAAAATGTAAGATGAAGTATTGTTTTGAACTAACTTTGGCTTAGAATGAATGAATGGTCGTCCCGGTTATTTAAATTTTGTTTACTTTTTTTAACACTATTCTGTTTAGTATAGGCAATATACTGTATGGATTTTACTCATTCCAATGCAAATCATTTAGTTTTTTGATGGCCTTCAAAGCCTCTTACTGTCGAGACGATAACAAATTATGAAAAAAGTATAAATTTTGGCAGCTCGTGCCACTTTAAGGAGATAATCTTGAAGGCAGCAGTCAACCTTTCACCAAAGTCACCAGGCAGCTTTTAAGAACAAAAATATTCTATCAAAATTAAACAAATAATTAAAGACATAAATGTTGTGGGCGTTAATTCTTTGCAAATTTACTACATGTATGTTTTTTCCTAATTTGTTCAGATTGACCTTGACACCATCGATGTGAGTAACTTGAACCGTCAGTTTCTCTTTAGGAAAGAACATGTGGGCAAATCTAAAGCTGAGGTAATTATTGTTTTAATCAGTCGCTGATGTTTGATGCTTGTGCTGATAAACTGCTGATGGTCTTAAGCAAAAAATATAATTCTCACTAGGTTTATTACCCATTTCACTTTTGCATTTTGGTAAAAGGGTGTGCTCCGTCATTGTATTCCGATTTTCTCATGGCAATGCTGCTATCGAAATAATCTTGAGTCGAGCATATAAGCACCTATCAAATGATCAGTGTGTGTGTAACTAATAACAAACATAAAACCGAGCAGTTTAGAAATTTAACCAATTCGGACGGGCTGTTTTCAGCATTTTTAACATGGAACAGATAGGAAAATTTTAAATTTGGATTCTTCTTCAAGGTAAATTGTGTTCAAAAACAGCAATTTGGACTCCCTAACTAAAATTTCTGTCTAACCTCCTTGTTGTCAGTTGCACAAGTGATGGCAATTTGGTGTTATTATCAAGCAGTATTTGAAATTGCCTGTTTCTTTAACATTTCTCAGCTTGCTACTATTCCCCTGCCCCAATAAACCCGACAACGTTGTCTTATGGGTGAAATAATCTTCAGTGCAGCGTAAAACATTAATCAATCAATCTAAATGAATATTTATGTTTCACACGGATATCTCTATTACAGGTGGCCAAAGAGAGTGCACAGAGATTCAATCCAGATGCCAAGATCGTGGCTTATCATGACAGTATCACAAGGTCAGAGGGCAACTCTATAGGTTACAAGATAAGGCCCGTTCTCACTGTATGATTTGACGTACCGACTTGTAGGATGTGATTGAAATGGATGCATTTGATTGGTTGACAAATCTTATCGACCAATTAAAAGCATTCATTTTAATCGCATCCTACAAGTCGGTACGACAAATCGCACACTGAGAATGCGCCTTTACAATTTCATTTCCCATTTGCGATAATGTTAACGTTTTGATTTGTGGACTTTCTCCTTCACTCCTTGCATCCTTTGAATATAACCTGAGAGACCACACCAAGGGGAATAACTCTTCCTGGAATGAAATAGTACCTATTCCAGTGTCTTTTTTTTATTCACAAAGTGTATTTATAACAAGCATCCTCCAGATGTTATAGTGGGCCAGGGTGTTAGCCAGAAAGACGTAATAGGGTGTCTCACTTCGATGTGATCAGCACGGGTCTGGGGCCTGTGCCCCCCAGGGGCTCGGGTCAAATATCTAGCTGGGCGTGTAGCGCGGATTTTCGGTCTAAACGGCGACTTATTTTATATTTGGCTGTTAATGTAAATCTATGATGAATACCAAAAAAAATCTGCAGAGCGCAGATTTCTCGGTTAGGTGGGCATGCAATTTCAGCTATTTTGAGCATCTCTTGAGTACATAATGTTTCAAGATATCGCGAAATTTCAGAGTTATAAATTGAGAACAGAGGACTGTAAGTAAGCTACTTCACTTAAGTAAAGGTCTGACTCTTTTATTTAATAATTTTTTACATTTATTAGAACCGATTAATAAATATCCAAACATAATAACGCGGTGCCTGTCGGCATTTAATATTAGGCCTATTGAATTTATAGGTAAACAAGACCTTTTTACACTGCAATAAACGTTTGCCACAACTAGCACTTAGGTCTACGATTTTCTTTAGGGCTCTTAATTTAGACTTACAACTTGCCACCCAAAACAATAAAATGTCTTGAGACATGTACATGCACTTACAAATAAAGTGGTATTATGAATCTGCGGACAAATTTCCGTATGTCAGAAGCAACGGTACGGTTTGTGAGCAACGATACGATAGTACCGGTCTTTGAGTTTGTCATTCCTAGATCTGAAAACTTAGGACTGTTTTCGTGTACTAGTTAGGCTATACAGATGTATGACAAGTTTACTTACCCACACAACCGTATTGACGCTTTTATCTATGTATTTTCAATTTGCGTGTCGGCTTTCGCGCCATTCAGATTGATGAAAACGAAAGTCGATCGGTAATATCTGACGCATGCGCGAAGCTGACATACAGTGAAAGCTGGCAGTTCAATGGTCTAGTATCTTACACATACCAGATACTTTTTTAAACTCATCTCATTTCTTTGTATACGTTTGATTACATCCACATTATACTAACTGTAATCTTACTTCTTTTTTGTTACACCTTTGACCATCGGTAGGCCTACGTGTTGCTGCTTGCTCAGCACATGTGAAGCGGGTGTCGTCAACTTGTCAATGTACGCATTCCACTACATTCCAGCATAGAACCAAGCTCCATGATTCCAGCGAGACGTGATCACTGCCCTATCTGTTTGCATGGGAACTTCTTGATCTTTTTTTCTGCCATTAGCATATTTCTGTCTTGGAATGATCTTTCCGTGAATGTGATTGTTTGAACAGAATTGCCAATAAAGCAGTTTCATCTGGAGAAGTCTACCACATCGACTAAACCTTTTCGTCGTTAAATCTGACCTGTCAATCAACCACATTTAAAGCTCGTCGGCTAGTCGGTCTTGAACTTGAAGACTTTGTATCCTCAATCAACCGTTGTGACCAAGTACGGAATAAACGTCTCTTACAAATCTGATATTTGAGTGAAATAATCTCGAAAGAGGTGTAATAACTCCCAAAAATTCTTCTCGTCAGCGTCGTATATACTGCCCGTTGAATAGTTCTATGTGAGATGGGTGTGTATGGATACAGTTGAATTGAAATAAATTATTCCAGAACATTTCAGGTTAGGCCTACGCCACACAAATAAAATTCTGAAAAAAAAATCTGTAGGTTTACGTGGACCTACGTCTTGTCTTAGTTTCTTCTAGTTCTAATACACTGGCTTATATTTACTTACCGCGTGTATAGATCATTCATTTAGTGCTACAAATATCGTGACTTTATGGCTTGATTGTTTGGTATTGAACGCCACATTTAAAATTGTTTCACTAGCTCATGTGCATATGGCGTTCTGACTTATCAGAGGGAAATCAAGTTCTGATGAGAAATCTGCATGCCAGTTTTTAAAAACATTTTACGGGAAACAAGACTAAGAGGTCTAATCCAGTATCTGTGAACATTTTCTGACGTTCTTTCTTAACTGGAAAAAAGATTCTAATAAGAAATAAATATAGGACATCACAACGAAGACTAGTTCAAAATGACATTCTTATATTCTGACGGGCGCAAAATACTCCCGTCAGTATATGAAAAAGTCATTTTGGAGTTAGAAACTCGGACTAAACGACGACATACGTGATACGTCTTAGTAAAATTATAGTTCCTGTAACATATCGTCGATGTTTACTGACACTCAGTATTAAATAACTAGTGTATTGGAATATAGTCATTGAAATCTAAAATACTAAATTGAACTCCCCTTCCTCAGTTGTCTCAACAAGAAGCGGCTCCGTGAGTTTGATTTGAATGAAGGCATCTATCTACCTCCCCGGTCTCTGTGGTCACGTAGCCCTCTGCGTTGTGTTTTGTGTAATGTTTGCTCACGGAAATATAATCATTCAACAAATTTCTGGAAGTAGCTTTGCGATAAGCATACCATTTTGTAGTTAACTTTCTTTAGATGTCTAGCCATAGACTACCATACAAAGTTTGGGGATTCTGAGTTTCTTGCGGTTTCCGTAAGTCGTATGGGATCGAAGCAACAACAACTTACTGCTTGCCGAGTATGGAAATTACACAACCAAGAAATAACTCGCAGGGAAGATGTTGTAAAAGATTTTTTTTTCTCAAAACTTCAGAGAGCTTATATAAATCTTGCCAGCAGGCGAAAGAACTGGCTTGACGTTGCCCGCTACTGCGAGTGTGACTTCAGCCGTGTAGGAGCTCTCACACGCACGTAGGCCATTGCCGGCTTCCTTCGTTGTAGACTGGTGAACACTGTTTGGCAGACATCGCGGCGACCGACTAGCGAGGGTACCGATAAGACGGAGACGTTCGGATTCTGTATTATGTAAAGGCTGTGTTCCACACTCGGCGGGAAAACCTTCCCGTCTCCGATATACAAATTTTAATGTATCAAAAACCATGTACCGTCTCAATTTTTATCCTCCCGTCTCATATCCTCACCGCGACTTCTCCCGTCCCAAAGACGGGGAGACGGGTCGCTGGCTAACACTATGTAGTGGGCTCAGTCAGCAGAACAATGATCTTAGTCCATCACTTAGGCCTTCCATCCTTGGGTTGCAGGTTCTTATCCGACATAGTCCATTTAGAATTCTTATTAGGGTGTTCATTATATTGCTTGGTGCCCGAGTCGGTTAGAGTGATAGTCTCTCCAGTCGATACAACCTTCCATGGTGCCTGTGTCGGTTAGAGTGATAGTCTGTCCACTCGATACAACCTTCCATGGTGCCTGAGTCGGTTAGAGTGATAGTCTGTCCCGTCGATACAACCTTCCATCGTTTCGGCGCATGGTTCAATCACAAATAAAAATTGAAAAATGTTTTTTTCACTTGATCCTCCCCACTAAACCTGGCATTTAAGTGAAATAATCTAAATCTTTTATGTTTCAGTCCTGAATACAAGATAGATTTTTATAAAAAGTTTGACGTCGTGTTGAACGCCCTGGATAACAGAGGTCAGTCAAGTATTTAAAAATGTATTTAAAAAATAATGATATTGTTTTCATGTTTTGGGACATTTTTGTGTTATGGTACATTTAATCCTCATTTTGGCCTTGGCGCGGCTTAAAACACCAATCAATCAATCATTTTGGCCTTGGGAATGCTTGTTCTTAAAAAATCGGGTATTAACTTACATGGGGTGGCAATGTAGGACTTCAAAGGAGTGTGGCGTAAAATACCAAACAGTGATAAAGAAAAGTTTGAAATAACTTGTTGACTCACAGGTAACCCTTTTTATCCTGCTTGTTTCACTTGATTGATTGATTGATTGTTTGGTGTTTTACGCCACGCTTGTTTCACTTGAACGCCCAATGTGTGAGGGTTGTCAGATACTGGCTGAAGCTCAGGGGTTTCCTCTGGGCAAAGAAGCTTTTTTCAACACAGCCATTATAATCAAAATAATGATGAGTGTGTCATAAAACATCAATTAATCAATGTTTTTTTTATTCTTCAGCTGCTCGTAACCATGTCAACCGTATGTGTTTAGCAGCTGACATTCCATTGGTCGAAAGTGGTACAGCTGGTTATCTAGGCCAAGTTATGGTTATTAAAAAGGTAACTTTTGTTTTAACAATCAAACTTAGTCACATGTACATGTATGTTGTAAGAATTAACTGCAGGATTTTATTTTCCTAATTGTCATGAATATTTAGGCTATGATCTTCTAAAAAAAAACTTAATACAGACTAGCAAGTTTTCTAAGACAAAACAAATTCTGTGCATCTAGTTTATATAATAGACATGTGCAAAGTTCAGATTGTCCCCAGCAGGTCATTAGATTTCACGATAATCATCTCTTCCTGTGGCCTGTCGTTCTAAATATCTGTTATCCGTAATGAAAGTCACCATAGGGCATGATGTATAACAAAACTACGGTAAGAATTCCGCTAATTCAAGTGCTCAAAACATTACGAAAAGCTCTCTAAAAGTTTGAGACTTTTCGTTGGGTGTCTTACCTCCTGCATGGAGCGACCGATAATCCTATCGAGCAATCGCTATTGTTGTTGTTTTGGACCAAACATAGCAGAAAGCAGTCTAATAATTTGTTATCTTCACATTGCTCGTCCTTGAATTAGCGGAATTCTTACCGTAGCAACGGTACATGTTTGTTCCCAGCATTTCAATAAAAGAATCTGTTGATCCTGAAAGACACTGAAATTGATGTAGCAGTAGCGATAGAAACTGAGCCAAGAGCCCTGTTCCTTTCCCTTACTAAACCTAGCAATGCTGGCTTATAAGGGAAATAACGTCAAGTGTGGCATAAAGCCTTAGCCAATCAATCTTTGCAGGGTCTGACGGAGTGCTATGAGTGTCAGCCCAAACCTCGACAGAAGACATTCCCCGGTTGTACAATAAGGAACACACCGTCCGAGTTAATACACTGTGTCGTCTGGGCTAAACATTTATTCAAGTAAGTTATTGTGAAGCTTATTTGGTACTAATCTGATTGATTTTATCACCTGTCAAAACTAACGTTAAGGCACACGGACAGAAAACTGTATTTTTCCCAGATAGAAGAAATTCGAAATATTCCATTTTTGTTCAGTTCAAAAGTTTTTAATGTCTTTTTATCAGATAGATGCATCATATTACTAACTCTTTCACAAGTCACTACATGGGGGGCCTCGGTCACGGTGTCCAGTGGGCTAGAGTGATCGTCCCTCAGTCCCACAAAGACCCTCCATCGATGCGGCACTGGTTTAAATCCTACTCAGACCAAATAAAAAAAATTCAAAAACATTCTGGATTTTTCACTCGGTGGCCGTAAGTTGCCAGGTACTCACCATAGGTTGGGGCTTTCCTCTAGGCATTGAGCCTGGTTTCATCCCCCCACTAAACCTGCCAACGCCGCCATGAAGGTGAAATAATCTTGAGTGCTGCGTAAAACACCAATCAATCACAAGTCACTACAGTAGGGTTCACCCATGTAGGACTCCTGTTTATCTACCACTGTTCATCCAAAGTCAATCAAATCTTATTTATCTATTTAGCAGAAATTATGGCAAAAATGTAAACAATTCTACACAAACAGTCCCTCTAAATAAAATGAATGGATTCTGTCACATCTTAACTAGCCACTTTATGTACACAGTTCATTGGATTTACGATGTGTTGTTGTTGTTGTAGTCAGTTATTTGGAGAAGCCGATCCCGATGAAGACGTTTCACCTGACACGGAGGATCCAGAACTCGCTGGTATAAACCTCATTTCATTCAACATTTTCTGACTGGTTTTTCACTCGAACCACCTATGTGGGATGGATGCCAGTTACCAACGGAAGGTCGTAGGTTTCCTCCTGGCATAGAGCCCGGTTTCCTCCCACACTAAAACTGACAATCAATCAATCATTCAACATTTTCGTTGACATTCATTAGGGTCACAATCTTTACAGTGGTCTGAGCTGCCAAATATATGCATATTTTTCCTTTGATACAGTCTTGTGATCACACATCATTTTTCTCAGGAAATACAACACTATTTTGGTTTGTACTAGTCACAGATAAAATGGATTTTCCCAACGTCAATTATTTTGTTTTCGATAAACTTTAAACTGTCTTTTTGTCTTAACACATAGAACTTTTGGCAGCTCATGCCACTTTAAGAAAAATATTCCCTCTTTCCAAAAAAAAAAACCCTTAGGCCATTGTGGTAACCTCTTGTGCAGAAGAGGGACAAATATATTTACTCCAGTAATTGCACCAACCTTAATCAAACAGAAGTTTGCACCCACTAGCTACATGTAGGTGAATCCCACTCAGACCCAAAAGAAATTTCTGAGTGGATTTTTCACTCGATCACCGTATGTGGAAGAGTTGCCAGGTACTCTCCGAAGGTCCGTGATTTCCTCCCGGCAAAGTGCCCGGTTTCCTCCCCCATTAAACCTGCAACACCACCATATAAGTGAAATAATCTTTGAGTGTGGCATAAACATCAATCAACCAACTAGCTAGGGATTAACTCTTGACTTTTTGAGCCTATATATCTATAACTACTGACAATTCTTAGTTTCATTTTCTTGAAAAAAGCATTGTTTGATTTTTTCCAGGTACAGACACTGGTGTGGAACAAGCTTCAGGGGACAAAGTGTCCCCAGCAGGGGAAATAGAACGGAGATCTACGCGAGAATGGGCCAAGGAAACAGAATATGATGCTGAAAAAATCTTTAATAAAGTCAGTCTTCCTCTTGACCTTTGTCCTCTTGACCTTTGTCCTCTTGACCTTTGTCCTCTTGACCTTTGTCGTCTTGACTTTTGTTGTCTTGACCTTTGTCGTCTTGACTTTTGTTGTCTTGACCTTTGTCATCTTGACCTTTGTCCATAGGACTGAAACAGTGTTGAAAGCATAATCAAATCTTCTCTCATAAGTGAAATGATCTTGACTACGCCGTAAAACCTCAATTAATCAATCTCTGGGGAATTAGTCATTAAACGTTGCTGAACTGCTCTATAAACCAGAATTATTTTGTTGACTTCAATCCAGCCATCCCATGTTTAAATCCCTCGGAGACAAAATAAAAATTAAACTGTTTTTGATTGGATTTTTCACTCTATCAACGCATGTGAAAGAGTTGCCAGGTACTCTCTGAAGTTTGGGGGTTTCCAGAAATAATCTTGGGTATGGTCTATCGATCGACCCAAACCCTAACAATCTTATCAAGTTTGATAACGCTCATCTCAAATGACCCAACCAGCCCAGAATTCTTTTTTGTTTCATTTGAGTGTCCATGCCGAGTTCAAGATAATTTTCCTGGTGTGGTTAAGATAAGATTAATTTCTCCAACAGAAACCATTAGCTCTCAAGGAGCTATTATCACCGACAAAAGTACATTTAAAAAACAATAAAACAGTTGAAACAATATTTACATGTGAAAGAGATTTTTTGGGCCAAGACCATTGATTGCTTTGAAAACTTCTGTTACCAGTAATTGCTGTCGAAGGAAAAGTAACGTCCAGGGGGTCGTTTCACGAAGCCGTCGCAAAGTGCGATCAATCGCAGTCGCCATGACGTCGTATCTTTTCACTATGGTATCCATTGGCAACTACTCCTCGTTTGCGATACGACTGCTTTGTGAAATGAGCCCCTGGTTCTGATTGTGATACCCACCCCCCTTCACTGGCTCCGGTGGTACCCACTCCCCTTCACTGGCTCCGGTGGTGACACACGCCCCCCACCCCCCCTCCCCTCCAACCAATCATAGTTTAATTAAGTAACTGTTAGAGTTAGAGAATGTCAGGGGGTTAGCCAGCTATTAGAGAACTTTTGACAAAATAAGAAAGATTTTAAAATTTGACAAAACTTGTTCTTAGCAGTTAGTAAAGAAAAGAAAAAAAACGTGCACTGAAAAGAGCAAATTGGACACCCTAATTGAAATTTTCTGGTTGAACCATTGTTGTATACATTGATTGATTGATTGATTGATTTGGGCTTAACGTCGCATTCAACAGCTAAGGTTATATGGCGACAAAAGTACCAACCGACCAAAAGATCTTACCCACCCCCATCCCACCTAAATTTTAACATAAAAACCTCCACAGACCATATGAACGTCAGGAAGGCTAATGTCTTTGGCATACTTAATTTTCCTCCATGCTAGGTAGGCGAAAACGGCTATGGCAAAAGCCACACCGACACCCAAGGACAAAACTAAATGACATGGAGTTAGCTCTGAACTACTCATTAATCCACTTTCTTCTTTCTCACGGCAGCTCTTCAACGAAGATATCAAATATTTATTATCGATGGAGAAGTTATGGTTGGAGAGACGGCCACCAACACCCGTTGACTGGTCAACTCTACCTGAAGATATAGCAGGTCAGTAAGCAATTTACTAAGTACTGTTTCCAAGACCAGTACTGTACTATGGTCACAACTATATCCATGCGAATGAGGAGTTACATTGCATCATCATAGACCAACTCAAGCTTAACTGTAGTTTAGAGGCAATGTTCCCAGTTTTGATGACGGCCGAATGCGACCGATGCCCGATCCGATCGGCGACAGAGATCACAGCACAGACCATGGTGATTAACCACCCAGTGTGCTGCCGATGCCTAGCCTGTTAGTTGTGCATTAACCATTTTTAATAGATTCGCGCAAAAATAAACACGTTAAAAATCAACCCAAATTTTATTTGTTTTATCATACCGACAGCTTATGACCAAGCGTCAAATCATTCTTCGTCACAACGTCTATGAAATTAATTACTAAGCCGTAAACTAGCGTTTCTGTCTCCAAAATGACTTTGTTGTATACTGACAGCCGTAATTTGGAATAACGGCCGTCAGTGTATAAAAATGAAATTATTTTGTAGTCAAAAACTCGGACTAAGCCGCAAATCGATAAATTACTGTGGTTTCTGTTTACTTTCTTAATATGTCGTGGCTTTTGAAGCCTTTGGCGGGCAAGATATCAAACATCTGTATTACAAAATAACCACGAGGTGTAAAGATTAAAATTCATGAATAACATGCACTCAGATCGAGAGATTTAAACTCACAAACTCTTGATCGCTGCAGTCTATACAGTCTAAACATGCTCTAATTTTAAAACTTAGAGTTCTTGAAAATCACCTAGCAATAGTTTAATATTACTTTAAGTGAAAATCCACGTGGTCTGAGGCAGTTTTACGGATCGGTAAATTAGGTAGCCATTTGATTGGCTCTTATTTTGATTGACAGGTATGTATAGTCCAATCAGCAACCATAAGACCCAAAAGAAAGCTCAAAAGCTCACTCTGGACTGTCAAATATATAAGATATTTTAGGCCTGCATGTTTAAACGCGCGCTTATAACAATCAAACATTACAATTTGTCTTTTGGTTGATCTAACATTTAAAAGCAATTCTCTATGGTTTTAAACAGTGAGTATAATTTAACAACAACTCATTGAGTCTATGATTACGGATTATTTTCCTATTGTGTGGGCGGCGTCAAAACTCCCGTGAAGTGGGTAGCTCAAATGACGACAGGAAACAACAGATGCGTGTACATGTAGTTAACCCATGATTAGTATGGAAATGATCGATTATCCTAGATTTAAGAATTGTTTTATTAGCCGAAATAGTCTCATTGAATCGATCCCCAGCCTAGCATTGCAAGCATTACCATATACAACAGGCGTAGGCTCTTAAATATATAAAATCTGTCAGATTCAGACGTCATTTACCGTATTTTATTTTTTTGCAATTTTATTTAAAGGCTTTATGATGTGTCATTCTCAGTTGTCAAGTTAGTTGATGTCAGGAATCCATAACAAAAATTTCTTTCACAAACAAATTACTTTACAAGCTGTATTGTTTTCTGTTGTAGATAGCCGATCAGAAAGTGGATCTATACCAGATCAGAGACTCTGGAGTTTAAAAGAATGTAGTAGTATATTTAAACAAAGTCTGACCATGCTGAAAAAAGATTTAGAAAAACGTGGAGAAGATGGTATCTTGGTCTGGGATAAGGTCAGTTCTTATATATAGTGAATTCCACCAATGGGCCGCGGGTTCAAATCCCACCCAGTCCAAAAATTGGAAAATTTTCTGACTGGGTTTTCACTCGAACGACCTATGTGGGATGGTTGCCAGTTACCAGCGGAAGGTTGTGGGTTTCCTCCGGGCACAGAGCCTGGTTTCCTCCCACAATAAAACTGGCAACGCCGCCATATAAGTGAAATAATCTTGAGCGCGGCGTAAAACACCAAACAATCAATCCATATATACAGTGAAACCTGTCTAAATTGACACCTTGATAAACCAGATCACTGTCCAAACCTACAGAATACCTGAATGCGTTCAGTATTAAAATGCATGTTAAATAACCTTGATGCTCAGGCACCTTTCTAAAGCACAATTTTTTTCTTTTTCGTAGAGGTGCCTGTTTATACAGGTTTCACTGTAATTAGAAGTTCAAGCTTCCTTCTTTATAGGTTTTAGGTTTAGGACTTGTAGTTGGTTTATGGTGTATATGTACTAAATGTGTATTTAAAAAATATAACTTGAAACGAAACGATCTTCACCTCAGTAGATATGTTATGTCCACTTAGAAAACAGGTAGACAAAAGGGAGCAAGTGTATCGTGAGAATTCCACCGATTTTCTGTCAATGGCGTTGTTGCTCATGTGGGGAGCCTTTATCGTTCAAATGTGGTCGTTCAGTTCTGACGTGGTAGAACAAAAAACGTCAATCCATCTGATGAAAAGGTTGAAAGTTTTACTTTGTATTCTGTCACTTGCCTAATGTGATTGCCAGTTTCCATTAGAAAGTTGGTTAGAGGGTCCTTTTGCCAGACAGCTTGTATTCTGTCCCAAGTGATAGTTCTACTGTGGCGATAAAAATTAATCAATCCTCCATTCTGACACTGGCTTGAATTTGAATCCAAACAAATAGTTTTACAGTCTGTCTTGGCGTCAGACAATCTTGATGCAACTAGGTAAGAACCTGGAGAAAGACTTTGAGTTTAAGTTAAGTAAGGCATGCGAAAATCAATGTAACAATTATCTTTGAAATTTACTAGAATTAGATTTCGCTGAAGTGTTTTCTTTAATAGTTACAAGGAACCAACAAGAAGCCTCGTTTTCTCCATTAAAGTGGGTAACAATGCCTTTAAAGGGAATTTATCATGAGAGTGTCATTGGATAGCAAGCAAGCCCTGTTTGTATGATAATTACTTTATATTGTTAATTGTGTATATATATTTGACAGGATGATGACCCTGCGATGGACTTTGTGACAGCTGTAGCAAATGTACGTGCTCACATATTCGGAATCTCAATGAAATCACGATTTGATGTTAAATGTAAGTAATTCTGACTCAAACAGTTAGTCCATAAGTCTGACACAGACCTCTCATCGATGCGACACAGATTCGAATATCACTCTGACCAAATAAAAATCCAAATTCAAGTCCCTGTCAATATTAACATGTAACCAATTTAACCATTATCTCATTGATATGGTGACATTGCCAGGTTAAGAAGCTGACTCTGACACTGGCTTGTTGCCTAGGTGATACCTTTGGTGGGTGAAACATCAATACATCAAACCACCATTAAATTCAAATCTAAGTCCCTGTCAACATTAATACGATAAGAATTCCGCTAATTCAAGGACGAGCAATGTGAAGATAACAAATTATTAGACTGCTTTCTGCCATGTTTGGTCTAAAACAACAGCAAGAAGGATTATCAGTCGCTCCATGCAGGAGGTAAGACACCCAACGAAAAGTCTCAAACTTTTCGAGTGCTTTTCGTAATATTTTGATAACTTAAATTAGCGGAATTCTTACCGTATGTCTATCAATTGAACTATTCTTTCTTTGCAGCCATGGCTGGTAATATCATACCTGCGATTGCTACAACCAACGCCATCGTCGCTGGTCTTATCGTCATGGAGGCATTTAAAGTACTCACAGGAGACTTCGACCAATGTCGGACGGTAAGATCATTTTCTCATCAAGAACCTACACTTAAACCATTCTGTTACTAGAATTCAAAAGTTACAAATGCACTAACATGTTTGTTTTAACAGTTATATGGATTTAGTTTAATCAGTCATACTCATACAGACTACAATTGTCCAATTACAGAGATGATAACAATTGACAAAATAGAGACCGAACAAAATGCAAAGCAAAGTTATTTAAAATACCGTATTTTGCCTACAAGTAGATTTGAATTCAGACATAGGAACAAAGACATCAATATCAGAGGCAGAGCACAGCGCATTGAAACCTTCTTGTGCTCTAATCAAAATATTGTTTTGCCTAACCTGAATTGAATTTGGATAACTGTTAAGTGTAGCTTCAAAACATTTCAATTTATTATGTTCTCAACCGTTTAGGTTTTCTTAAACCGACATCCTACCAATAGGAAGAAATTATTTATGCCATGTCAAGTGGAGAAACCGAACCCCAAGTGTTATGTGTGTTCATCTAAACCTGAATCAACCCTCATAGTTAACACAGAGAAAATGACAATCAAAGGTCTGGAGGAGAAGGTAAGGAATGCATAAAACTCCTTACAAAATCCTAGCCAATGTATTATTTTGGTTAAATGATTTCTTCTGTCCACACCAGCCCCAATAGCTCAGTTTGTAGAGCGTCCGTTTCAGGACTGGGAGATCCAGGTTCAAGCCTGGGCCAAGTCAGACCAAAGACTTTAACAGACTCTACTGTATGTGAACGAGTTGTCATTATTGGCATGTGTTATATCTGAAATGCATGTAATGTAACTATCAACTCTACAACTAATACTGAATTGTTGTGACGCACATCATTCAACAGAATAAATAATCAAATTATTTATGTATGTTAAAAAGATTAGTTCTTGTTTTTCTGAAAATAGTATTTCTACACTAATTATTTCCCCGAGTGTAAAATACATACAAATACCCTTGACATAGGTAAAAAGGGTCAATTTGGTTGTGTGTTTTCTCACTGAATGAAGTTATTACTTCAACTTAATCATTTAAATTTTACGCTGAACTTGAACAATCGGAATTCATAACAATTTGTGAATAATGGCAGCTCATGTCGCTTAATAGATTGATTCACTTACATGGCAGCATTGCTGGGAAAAGAAGCCTGCTTTTGGCCCAATGGCAACCCTTTGTTGTGTACCTTTCTATATAGGTTGAAATCCAATCTTCTAAATAGTTGTTGATTAGAAAATGTTTAAGATTTTATTCATGAGTTTTTGCTGACCTGATTTGATTATTTTAGGTTATGAAAGAGCAGCTAGGAATGATAGCCCCTGATGTTGAAATCGATGATGGCAAAGGTAACAAAAAATCTTATTGTAATACTATGTTTGCCATCTTCTGGTGAAATGTCTTGAAGGGAATCAACATGGCTGATGAAAAGTGTTCTGCACTGAAAAATATACATGAAAGAAAACTAAAACGCATTCTGACACAGAAAAATAAAGGTGTCTTGTCATGCTTGTCACCGCAGACTAACAAGGCTGTCTCGTCAAAGAAAGACCCAACAATGCAATTCACTGTTTTGGATTTACGTCAATAGGTTTCTGGGCCAGTCTTACAAAGCTGGTGGGAATTTGTGCATAGGTCTTTAACATGGACAAAACTGTTTTACTCATTCAATGTACATGGAATGGAGGTCATGTGACATTTGAGTTTCAGCGAACGCCGCCATTACAATGAGATGATTAGGGGATTTCAATCCACGATGGCAGATGGGTTACCATCGTCATGCTCCCCCATCTTGTAGCAATGGCAGTGCTTTTTGGGATATTAGATCTAAATAGACAATGAGACGTGGCCAGTCCATGTACATTGTTCAATGGTTTTAACACAGATGTCCGACGGCGACCTGACTTATGCCAGCTTTGTTAGGTAGTGCCAAGGACTCCCCCCGTAGCTCCTAGACTTCAACCTCTTTACCTAGACTATTATATGCCCCAGCTCACACCCATATCGAGTCACAGATAAGGGATGGTTAGCAAAAGTCTATCCTGATTTATCATCATCATAACATAGTAAACAAATAGGCTTCAAATTGTTTTTCCTATTTTTAACGCTTGTACTGAAATGATGGAATTAGTAAAAATATAAATATAAAAAATATGGGCCATTTTCAAATGATTCTACGAACAGTTGTCATTGTTGTAATCACAGCAGGCATGGTTTTAGCTGCATTAATTGATATGCGTATACATTATGATTGACCCTCTACAACCACAACTCTGTAGTGTACTGTGTCCCTGTCCAGCGCTGAAATACATTTCTATCATAGGATTATAAGACAGCAAATCAGTATGCGTTTTACAAACCTGACAATCTGGTACTTACATTTAGGCCGTGTACAAAACACTCGCAAAAAATGTGACATCTCACAGTTGTAAATAAACACCACCACCGTAAAACCTGGCAACGCCACCATATAAGGGAAATAATCCTGGTGTGACGTTAAACATCAATCAATAGATGATTTGTCTATTGCAAAGACATTGGTACAGATGTCTCGTCAAAGTTTTGTTTTTGAGATAGTAGACTGACTGTTTTACTGACCATTCTCTATCCATTTACAGGAACAATTATCATATCAAGTGAAGAGGGGGAGACAGAAGGTATGTAGTACTCTCATTATTTTGGATTGCACTTTCTTGAAAATATGGCAGAAATTCCTCTAACGATTTTTGGGGGACGCCCTAAACGGGGAATCGAACCCGGGTCCCAGAGTATGGCACCTATCGCCAGTACTAAATGCCGGCTGTCTTATCCACTTAGCCAACCGGCCTCCTCTAAAGAAGGAGGTAGTTGACTGGTAGATACTACAGCGAACATTTAGTACCCCTCTGGTAACGTAATTGACACAGCTCCCATTGCTGAATGCATGAGTTTAATTAGTTAGTGTCTTTTAGAAAGTGAGTATAACAGTATTCTCGTTATTTTGAGATCAGGTCGGAAAACCTCTTCAATGATGTCGTTATCAGCAAAATCCCTCATTCGATGCGTTTAAAATGCAACATTTTCTGTCTTTTAACGTGTGCGTTGAAAAATATTGAGCTTCCCTGAAAACACTACAGATTATATTTTTGTAGTTCCCATTCTTTGGTCAGAAATTGCATCTGTCAACACACCATAAGATATATGAATAAATATTGATTTATAATGTTCTTGGACATAGTAGAAATTGCACTTCATTTAAAGTTAATGTTATGAATCCATCTGAAGATTGTGGAAGTGTTGCCTGGTATTTGCCAAAGGTCGGCGGTTTCCTCCGGGCAATAAACCTTGTTTGCTCTTCCACTCAACCTGGCAACTCCGCCATATAAATAAAATAATCTTGAGTGCGGCGTAAAACATCAATCAGTCAATCATCTGGATATTTTTTTATATTTTCCCTGCAAATGGTTTGTTTCCTCCATGTTTCAGATAATGCTGATAAAGTGCTAACAGATTTTGGTATACGTAACGGGTCTCGGTTAAAAGCGGATGATTTCTTCCAGAATTTCAATATAGTCATCAACATTGTCCATATGTAAGTCTAACACTGCTATAGAAACAATGGATGTGGCAGTTTAAAGGGTCTTAATGCTCCTGATACAAGATGACTTTTTGATGGGTCCCGCACAGACCTTCCATCAAGTTAAAATCCCAATCAGACGACAAATTTCTGAGTGGATTTTTCACTTGGTCGCCGTATGTGGAAGAGTTACTAGGTACTCGCTGAAGGTGGGGGGTCTCCTCCCCCACTAAACCTGGAAACGCTGCCAGTGAAATAATCTTGAGTATGGCGTAAAACGTCATCAATCAATCTACCAAACCTTGAGGCTCCAAGCATAGAGGATGATTTACTGCCACGTAAAGCGTTTAAGTAGTTATCTTTAGTGCAGCGTAAAATATCAGTCTATCACTAGGCCTATGGTCCAAATGATAATATCAAGGGGTTTTTTTTTCACATTTTGTATGGCCTTCCCCCAAATCCCTGCTAACTACATATACTAAGATTGTTTCTGATCAATAGGTTTGGGTGAAAAAGAACCTTTTTCTATAGTTTACTAAAGATAATTCTGTTCAAAGGGAGACAAACACATAAATCATGAGAGATAAATCTACTGCAGCATGACCTCTATTATTGAAAGTGCCATCAGCTGCCAAAATGTTTAAACAAAGTCGATTAATCATCAAAAACTTTTCTAACTGAGTGCAATTCAGATTTCAGTGCATGATACCAGGCTCAAGGATGCATGCATTTAGTATTCAGAAATATCTTGGCATAAATTGGCTGAACATGCATGTCAGTGATTTAAAGTTTGTTTTCATTTTTCGAACTCATTCACTCTGAATGAGCCTCCGGATCACAGAAAATTTTTGATTTCAATCTGTTTCATTTAGTTTTTAGATGAAATTCAAACCCTACAATTGTTGTGAACATTTTTAGAATTTTTAAACTCATTCATTTTGCATAATCCGCAGGATCTCTGAATATTTATTTACATTGTTGATCTGTCTATGAACTTCTATCGCCTTATTGTGTGAATCTGAATTTTATGACACCTGACTCTTTCCCTTTGATTTTTTTTTTAACTTTCATCAACTGTCTCACATTTATGAATAGAACAATTTTGAAAGGATTCCTGCTGATCTTGGAACTTATGCGTATCCGGCGCTATGGATAGAAAGGTACCACAAATCCAGTGTGGCCCCTTTGTTATATCAAATCCATTTCATCCAAAGAGTCAAACTTTTTCGAAGGTTTGGTCTGATGTAATGATGACATATGATGTTTTACGCCGCATTCAAGATTATTTTACTCAAATGGCATTGCCAGGTTTAGTTGTGGAGGAAACCCTCGACCTTCCTAACTCTTCCTAATGATGATGGAGTGGTGAAATTATTTGCTGTATTTTTTCAGGGACAGGCTGGAGGATGAAAAAGAATTTGAAATAGTGGGTGATTTGGAAGAACTGAAAGCCAAACAGGAAGCTAAAGAAACAGAAAAAGACACAGAGAAAAAGGAAAAAACCGACAATGGTTAGATTTGTTATAAAAATTTCTGATTTTATCTTCTATTAACTTCTGCTATTGATGGAATGTGAGCGAAGATAACCCAAAACATTGAGTAGGTACCTGGCAACCACTCCACCTGGGGTTAAGTAGGTACATGGCAACCACTCCACCTGGGGTTAAGTAGGTACCTGGCAACCACTCCACCTGGGGTTAAGTAGGTACATGGCAACCACTCCACCTGGGGTTAAGTAGGTACCTGACAACCACTCCACCTGGGGTTGAGTAGGTACCTGGCAACCACTCCACATGGGGTTAAGTAGGTACATGGCAACCACTCCACCTGGGGTTAAGTAGATACATGGCAACCACTCCACCTGGGGTTAAGTAGATACATGGCAACCACTCCACCTGGGGTTAAGTAGATAGATGGCAACCACTCCACCTGGGGTTGAGTAGGTACCTGGCAACCACTCCACCTGGGGTTAAGTAGATACATGGCAACCACTCCATCTGGGGTTAAGTAGATACATGGCAACCACTCCACCTGGGGTTAAGTAGGTACCTGGCAACCACTCCACCTGGGGTTAAGTAGGTACATGGCAACCACTCCACCTGGGGTTAAGTAGATACATGGCAACCACTCCACCTGGGGTTGAGTAGGTACCTGGCAACCACTCCACATGGGGTTGAGTAGGTACATGGCAACCACTCCACCTGGGGTTAAGTAGGTACCTGGCAACCACTCCACCTGGGGTTGAGTAGGTACATGGCAACCACTCCACCTGGGGTTAAGTAGCTACCTGGCAACCACTCCACCTGGGGTTGAGTAGGTACATGGCAACCACTCCACCTGGGGTTGAGTAGGTACATGGCAACCACTCCACATGGGGTTGAATAGGTACATGGCAACCACTCCACCTGGGGTTAAGTAGGTACCTGGCAACCACTCCACCTGGGGTTGAGTAGGTACATGGCAACCACTCCACCTGGGGTTGAGTAGGTACATGGCAACCACTCCACCTGGGGTTAAGTAGGTACCTGGCAACCACTCCACCTGGGGTTGAGTAGGTACCTGGCAACCACTCCACCTGGGGTTGAGTAGATACATGGCAACCACTCCACCTGGGGTTGAGTAGGTACATGGCAACCACTCCACCTGGGGTTGAGTAGGTACCTGGCAACCACTCCACCTGGGGTTGAGTAGGTACATGGCAACCACTCCACATGGGGTTGAGTAGGTACATGGCAACCACTCCACCTGGGGTTAAGTAGGTACCTGGCAACCACTCCACCTGGGGTTGAGTAGGTACATGGCAACCACTCCACCTGAGGTTAAGTAGGTACCTGGCAACCACTCCACCTGGGGTTAAGTAGATACATGGCAACCACTCCACCTGGGGTTGAGTAGGTACCTGGCAACCACTCCACCTGGGGTAAAGTAGGTACCTGGCAACCACTCCACCTGGGGTTGAGTAGGTACATGGCAACCACTCCACCTGGGGTTAAGTAGATACATGGCAACCACTCCACCTGGGGTTAAGTAGGTACCTGGCAACCACTCCACCTGGGTTAAGTAGGTACCTGGCAACCACTCCACCTGGGGTTGAGTAGGTACCTGGCAACCACTCCACCTGGGGTTGAGTAGATACATGGCAACCACTCCACCTGGGGTTGAGTAGGTACATGGCAACCACTCCACCTGGGGTTGAGTAGGTACCTGGCAACCACTCCACCTGGGGTTGAGTAGGTACATGGCAACCACTCCACCTGGGTTAAATAGGTACCTGGTAACCACTCCACCTGGGGTTAAGTAGGTACCTGGCAACCACTCCACATGGGGTTAAGTAGGTACATGGCAACCACTCCACCTGGGGTTGAGCAGGTACATGGCAACCACTCCACCTGGGGTTAAGTAGATACATGGCCACCACTCCACCTGGGGTTAAGTAGGTACCTGGCAACCACTCCACCTGGGTTAAGTAGGTACCTGGCAACCACTCCACCTGGGGTTGAGTAGGTACCTGGCAACCACTCCACCTGGGGTTGAGTAGATGCATGGCAACCACTCCACCTGGGGTTGAGTAGGTACATGGCAACCACTCCACCTGGGGTTGAGTAGGTACCTGGCAACCACTCCACCTGGGGTTGAGTAGGTACATGGCAACCACTCCACCTGGGGTTAAGTAGGTACCTGGCAACCACTCCACCTGGGGTTAAGTAGGTATCTGGCAACCACTCCACATGGGGTTAAGTAGGTACATGGCAACCACTCCACCTGGGGTTGAGTAGGTACCTGGCAACCACTCCACCTGGGGTTAAGTAGGTACCTGGCAACCACTCCACATGGGGTTGAGTAGATACATGGCAACCACTCCACATGGGGTTGAGTAGGTACATGGCAGCCACTCCACATGGGGTTGAGTAGGTACCTGGCAACCACTCCACCTGGGGTTGAGTAGATACATGGCAACCACTCCACATCGGGTTGAGTAGGTACATGGCAACCACTCCACCTGGGGTTGAGTAGGTACCTGGCAACCACTCCACCTGGGGTTGAGTAGGTACATGGCAACCACTCCACCTGGGGTTAAGTAGGTACCTGGCAACCACTCCACCTGGGGTTAAGTAGGTATCTGGCAACCACTCCACATGGGGTTAAGTAGGTACATGGCAACCACTCCACCTGGGGTTGAGTAGGTACCTGGCAACCACTCCACCTGGGGTTAAGTAGGTACCTGGCAACCACTCCACATGGGGTTGAGTAGATACATGGCAACCACTCCACATGGGGTTGAGTAGGTACATGGCAGCCACTCCACATGGGGTTGAGTAGGTACCTGGCAACCACTCCACCTGGGGTTGAGTAGATACATGGCAACCACTCCACATCGGGTTGAGTAGGTACATGGCAACCACTCCACATCGGGTTGAGTAGGTATATGGCAACCACTCCACATCGGGTTGAGTAGGTACATGGCAACCACTCCACCTGGGGTTAAGTAGGTACCTGGCAACCACTCCACCTGGGGTTAAGTAGGTATCTGGCAACCACTCCACATGGGGTTAAGTAGGTACATGGCAACCACTCCACCTGGGGTTGAGTAGGTACCTGGCAACCACTCCACCTGGGGTTAAGTAGGTACCTGGCAACCACTCCACATGGGGTTGAGTAGATACATGGCAACCACTCCACATGGGGTTGAGTAGGTACATGGCAGCCACTCCACATGGGGTTGAGTAGGTACCTGGCAACCACTCCACCTGGGGTTGAGTAGATACATGGCAACCACTCCACATCGGGTTGAGTAGGTACATGGCAACCACTCCACATCGGGTTGAGTAGGTATATGGCAACCACTCCACATCGGGTTGAGTAGGTACATGGCAACCACTCCACATGGGGTTGAGTAGGTACATGGCAGCCACTCCACATGGGGTTGAGTAGGTACCTGGCAACCACTCCACATGGGGTTGAGTAGGTACATGGCAACCACTCCACCTGGGGTTGAGTAGATACATGGCAACCACTCCACATGGGGTTGAGTAGGTACCTGGCAGCCACTCCACCTGGGGTTAAGTAGGTACCTGGCAACCACTCCACATGGGATTGAGCAGGTACCTGGCAACCACTCCACATGGGGTTGAGTAGATACATGGCAACCACTCCACATGGGGTTAAGTAGGTACCTGGCAACCACTCCACCTGGGGTTAAGTAGATACATGGCAACCACTCCACATGGGGTTGAGTAGGTACCTGACAACCACTCCACATGGGGTTGAGTAGGTACATGACAACCACTCCACATGGGGTTGAGTAGGTACATGACAACCACTCCACATGGGGTTGAGTAGGTACATGACAACCACTCCACATGGGGTTGAGTAGATACATGGCAACCACTCCACATCGGGTTGAGTAGGTACATGGCAACCACTCCACATCGGGTTGAGTAGGTATATGGCAACCACTCCACATCGGGTTAAGTAGATACATGGCAACCACTCCACCTGGGGTTAAGTAGATACATGGCAACCACTCCACCTGGGGTTAAGTAGATAGATGGCAACCACTCCACCTGGGGTTGAGTAGGTACCTGTCAACCACTCCACCTGGGGTTGAGTAGGTACCTGGCAACCACTCCACCTGGGGTTAAGTAGATACATGGCAACCACTCCATCTGGGGTTAAGTAGATACATGGCAACCACTCCACCTGGGGTTAAGTAGGTACCTGGCAACCACTCCACCTGGGGTTAAGTAGATACATGGCAACCACTCCACCTGGGGTTGAGTAGGTACCTGGCAACCACTCCACATGGGGTTGAGTAGGTACATGGCAACCACTCCACCTGGGGTTAAGTAGGTACCTGGCAACCACTCCACCTGGGGTTGAGTAGGTACATGGCAACCACTCCACCTGGGGTTAAGTAGGTACCTGGCAACCACTCCACCTGGGGTTGAGTAGGTACATGGCAACCACTCCACCTGGGGTTGAGTAGGTACATGGCAACCACTCCACATGGGATTGAGTAGGTACATGGCAACCACTCCACCTGGGGTTAAGTAGGTACCTGGCAACCACTCCACCTGGGGTTGAGTAGGTACATGGCAACCACTCCACCTGGGGTTGAGTAGGTACATGGCAACCACTCCACCTGGGGTTAAGTAGGTACCTGGCAACCACTCCACCTGGGGTTGAGTAGGTACCTGGCAACCACTCCACCTGGGGTTGAGTAGATACATGGCAACCACTCCACCTGGGGTTGAGTAGGTACATGGCAACCACTCCACCTGGGGTTGAGTAGGTACCTGGCAACCACTCCACCTGGGGTTGAGTAGGTACATGGCAACCACTCCACATGGGGTTGAGTAGGTACCTGGCAACCACTCCACCTGGGGTTAAGTAGGTACCTGGCAACCACTCCACCTGGGGTTGAGTAGATACATGGCAACCACTCCACCTGAGGTTAAGTAGGTACCTGGCAACCACTCCACCTGGGGTTAAGTAGATACATGGCAACCACTCCACCTGGGGTTGAGTAGGTACCTGGCAACCACTCCACGTGGGGTAAAGTAGGTACCTGGCAACCACTCCACCTGGGGTTGAGTAGGTACATGGCAACCACTCCACCTGGGGTTAAGTAGGTACCTGGCAACCACTCCACCTGGGTTAAGTAGGTACCTGGCAACCACTCCACCTGGGGTTGAGTAGGTACCTGGCAACCACTCCACCTGGGGTTGAGTAGATACATGGCAACCACTCCACATGGGGTTGAGTAGGTACATGACAACCACTCCACATGGGGTTGAGTAGGTACATGACAACCACTCCACATGGGGTTGAGTAGGTACATGACAACCACTCCACATGGGGTTGAGTAGATACATGGCAACCACTCCACATCGGGTTGAGTAGGTACATGGCAACCACTCCACATCGGGTTGAGTAGGTATATGGCAACCACTCCACATCGGGTTAAGTAGATACATGGCAACCACTCCACCTGGGGTTAAGTAGATACATGGCAACCACTCCACCTGGGGTTGAGTAGGTACCTGGCAACCACTCCACCTGGGGTTAAGTAGATACATGGCAACCACTCCATCTGGGGTTAAGTAGATACATGGCAACCACTCCACCTGGGGTTAAGTAGGTACCTGGCAACCACTCCACCTGGGGTTAAGTAGGTACCTGGCAACCACTCCACCTGGGTTAAGTAGGTACCTGGCAACCACTCCACCTGGGGTTGAGTAGGTACCTGGCAACCACTCCACCTGGGGTTGAGTAGATACATGGCAACCACTCCACCTGGGGTTGAGTAGGTACATGGCAACCACTCCACCTGGGGTTGAGTAGGTACCTGGCAACCACTCCACCTGGGGTTGAGTAGGTACATGGCAACCACTCCACCTGGGTTAAGTAGGTACCTGGTAACCACTCCACCTGGGGTTAAGTAGGTACCTGGCAACCACTCCACATGGGGTTAAGTAGGTACATGGCAACCACTCCACCTGGGGTTGAGTAGGTACATGGCAACCACTCCACCTGGGGTTAAGTAGATACATGGCCACCACTCCACCTGGGGTTAAGTAGGTACCTGGCAACCACTCCACCTGGGTTAAGTAGGTACCTGGCAACCACTCCACCTGGGGTTGAGTAGGTACCTGGCAACCACTCCACCTGGGGTTGAGTAGATGCATGGCAACCACTCCACCTGGGGTTGAGTAGGTACATGGCAACCACTCCACCTGGGGTTGAGTAGGTACCTGGCAAACACTCCACCTGGGGTTGAGTAGGTACATGGCAACCACTCCACCTGGGGTTAAGTAGGTACCTGGCAACCACTCCACCTGGGGTTAAGTAGGTATCTGGCAACCACTCCACATGGGGTTAAGTAGGTACATGGCAACCACTCCACCTGGGGTTGAGTAGGTACCTGGCAACCACTCCACCTGGGGTTAAGTAGGTACCTGGCAACCACTCCACATGGGGTTGAGTAGATACATGGCAACCACTCCACATGGGGTTGAGTAGGTACATGGCAGCCACTCCACATGGGGTTGAGTAGGTACCTGGCAACCACTCCACCTGGGGTTGAGTAGATACATGGCAACCACTCCACATCGGGTTGAGTAGGTACATGGCAACCACTCCACATCGGGTTGAGTAGGTATATGGCAACCACTCCACATCGGGTTGAGTAGGTACATGGCAACCACTCCACCTGGGGTTAAGTAGGTACCTGGCAACCACTCCACCTGGGGTTAAGTAGGTATCTGGCAACCACTCCACATGGGGTTAAGTAGGTACATGGCAACCACTCCACCTGGGGTTGAGTAGGTACCTGGCAACCACTCCACCTGGGGTTAAGTAGGTACCTGGCAACCACTCCACATGGGGTTGAGTAGATACATGGCAACCACTCCACATGGGGTTGAGTAGGTACATGGCAGCCACTCCACATGGGGTTGAGTAGGTACCTGGCAACCACTCCACCTGGGGTTGAGTAGATACATGGCAACCACTCCACATCGGGTTGAGTAGGTACATGGCAACCACTCCACATCGGGTTGAGTAGGTATATGGCAACCACTCCACATCGGGTTGAGTAGGTACATGGCAACCACTCCACATGGGGTTGAGTAGGTACATGGCAGCCACTCCACATGGGGTTGAGTAGGTACCTGGCAACCACTCCACATGGGGTTGAGTAGGTACATGGCAACCACTCCACCTGGGGTTGAGTAGATACATGGCAACCACTCCACATGGGGTTGAGTAGGTACCTGGCAGCCACTCCACCTGGGGTTAAGTAGGTACCTGGCAACCACTCCACATGGGATTGAGCAGGTACCTGGCAACCACTCCACATGGGGTTGAGTAGATACATGGCAACCACTCCACATGGGGTTAAGTAGGTACCTGGCAACCACTCCACCTGGGGTTAAGTAGATACATGGCAACCACTCCACATGGGGTTGAGTAGGTACCTGACAACCACTCCACATGGGGTTGAGTAGGTACATGACAACCACTCCACATGGGGTTGAGTAGGTACATGACAACCACTCCACATGGGGTTGAGTAGGTACATGACAACCACTCCACATGGGGTTGAGTAGATACATGGCAACCACTCCACATCGGGTTGAGTAGGTACATGGCAACCACTCCACATCGGGTTGAGTAGGTATATGGCAACCACTCCACATCGGGTTAAGTAGATACATGGCAACCACTCCACCTGGGGTTAAGTAGATACATGGCAACCACTCCACCTGGGGTTAAGTAGATAGATGGCAACCACTCCACCTGGGGTTGAGTAGGTACCTGGCAACCACTCCACCTGGGGTTGAGTAGGTACCTGGCAACCACTCCACCTGGGGTTAAGTAGATACATGGCAACCACTCCATCTGGGGTTAAGTAGATACATGGCAACCACTCCACCTGGGGTTAAGTAGGTACCTGGCAACCACTCCACCTGGGGTTAAGTAGATACATGGCAACCACTCCACCTGGGGTTGAGTAGGTACCTGGCAACCACTCCACATGGGGTTGAGTAGGTACATGGCAACCACTCCACCTGGGGTTAAGTAGGTACCTGGCAACCACTCCACCTGGGGTTGAGTAGGTACATGGCAACCACTCCACCTGGGGTTAAGTAGGTACCTGGCAACCACTCCACCTGGGGTTGAGTAGGTACATGGCAACCACTCCACCTGGGGTTGAGTAGGTACATGGCAACCACTCCACATGGGATTGAGTAGGTACATGGCAACCACTCCACCTGGGGTTAAGTAGGTACCTGGCAACCACTCCACCTGGGGTTGAGTAGGTACATGGCAACCACTCCACCTGGGGTTGAGTAGGTACATGGCAACCACTCCACCTGGGGTTAAGTAGGTACCTGGCAACCACTCCACCTGGGGTTGAGTAGGTACCTGGCAACCACTCCACCTGGGGTTGAGTAGATACATGGCAACCACTCCACCTGGGGTTGAGTAGGTACATGGCAACCACTCCACCTGGGGTTGAGTAGGTACCTGGCAACCACTCCACCTGGGGTTGAGTAGGTACATGGCAACCACTCCACATGGGGTTGAGTAGGTACATGGCAACCACTCCACCTGGGGTTAAGTAGGTACCTGGCAACCACTCCACCTGGGGTTGAGTAGGTACATGGCAACCACTCCACCTGAGGTTAAGTAGGTACCTGGCAACCACTCCACCTGGGGTTAAGTAGATACATGGCAACCACTCCACCTGGGGTTGAGTAGGTACCTGGCAACCACTCCACCTGGGGTAAAGTAGGTACCTGGCAACCACTCCACCTGGGGTTGAGTAGGTACATGGCAACCACTCCACCTGGGGTTAAGTAGGTACCTGGCAACCACTCCACCTGGGTTAAGTAGGTACCTGGCAACCACTCCACCTGGGGTTGAGTAGGTACCTGGCAACCACTCCACCTGGGGTTGAGTAGATACATGGCAACCACTCCACCTGGGGTTGAGTAGGTACATGGCAACCACTCCACCTGGGGTTGAGTAGGTACCTGGCAACCACTCCACCTGGGGTTGAGTAGGTACATGGCAACCACTCCACCTGGGTTAAGTAGGTACCTGGTAACCACTCCACCTGGGGTTAAGTAGGTACCTGGCAACCACTCCACATGGGGTTAAGTAGGTACATGGCAACCACTCCACCTGGGGTTGAGTAGGTACATGGCAACCACTCCACCTGGGGTTAAGTAGATACATGGCCACCACTCCACCTGGGGTTAAGTAGGTACCTGGCAACCACTCCACCTGGGTTAAGTAGGTACCTGGCAACCACTCCACCTGGGGTTGAGTAGGTACCTGGCAACCACTCCACCTGGGGTTGAGTAGATGCATGGCAACCACTCCACCTGGGGTTGAGTAGGTACATGGCAACCACTCCACCTGGGGTTGAGTAGGTACCTGGCAACCACTCCACCTGGGGTTGAGTAGGTACATGGCAACCACTCCACCTGGGGTTAAGTAGGTACCTGGCAACCACTCCACCTGGGGTTAAGTAGGTATCTGGCAACCACTCCACATGGGGTTAAGTAGGTACATGGCAACCACTCCACCTGGGGTTGAGTAGGTACCTGGCAACCACTCCACCTGGGGTTAAGTAGGTACCTGGCAACCACTCCACATGGGGTTGAGTAGATACATGGCAACCACTCCACATGGGGTTGAGTAGGTACATGGCAGCCACTCCACATGGGGTTGAGTAGGTACCTGGCAACCACTCCACCTGGGGTTGAGTAGATACATGGCAACCACTCCACATCGGGTTGAGTAGGTACATGGCAACCACTCCACATCGGGTTGAGTAGGTATATGGCAACCACTCCACATCGGGTTGAGTAGGTACATGGCAACCACTCCACATGGGGTTGAGTAGGTACATGGCAGCCACTCCACATGGGGTTGAGTAGGTACCTGGCAACCACTCCACATGGGGTTGAGTAGGTACATGGCAACCACTCCACCTGGGGTTGAGTAGATACATGGCAACCACTCCACATGGGGTTGAGTAGGTACCTGGCAGCCACTCCACCTGGGGTTGAGTAGGTACCTGGCAGCCACTCCACCTGGGGTTAAGTAGGTACCTGGCAACCACTCCACATGGGATTGAGCAGGTACCTGACAACCACTCCACATGGGGTTGAGTAGATACATGGCAACCACTCCACATGGGGTTAAGTAGGTACCTGGCAACCACTCCACCTGGGGTTAAGTAGATACATGGCAACCACTCCACATGGGGTTGAGTAGGTACCTGACAACCACTCCACATGGGGTTGAGTAGGTACCTGACAACCACTCCACATGGGGTTGAGTAGGTACATGACAACCACTCCACATGGGGTTGAGTAGGTACATGACAACCACTCCACATGGGGTTGAGTAGGTACATGACAACCACTCCACATGGGGTTGAGTAGGTACATGACAACCACTCCACATGGGGTTGAGTAGATACATGGCAACCACTCCACATCGGGTTGAGTAGGTACATGGCAACCACTCCACATCGGGTTGAGTAGGTACATGACAACCACTCCACATGGGGTTGAGTAGGTACATGACAACCACTCCACATGGGGTTGAGTAGATACATGGCAACCACTCCACATCGGGTTGAGTAGGTACATGGCAACCACTCCACATCGGGTTGAGTAGGTATATGGCAACCACTCCACATCGGGTTGAGTAGGTACCTGGCAACCACTCCACATTGGGTTGAGTAGGTACCTGGCAACCACTCCACATGGGCTGATGATTGAAAAACACACTCATTGCCCTGCAGGTTATTGTTGACACCCTACAAACTGATCCGCCAAGGCTCTCAGACTTTCTTGAATTTTTCTGGGTTTGTGGCTACTGATTTGGAGTCTAAACAATCGCTGATATATTATGTATATTGACATCTTGTCTACAATTATCTTGTAAACCATTATTATTATTATTACTTTTTCTGATATCTTATATTGGTATCAAATGCTGATGGTCGTTTCGGGTGTCTCCAGCGTTCACTGACAGTTTTCTTCCTACATGTAAATAGGCCTGACCTCATGTGCAATTAAAGTTTACATTTAGCATAGAGAATTTAAGAAATGTGACTGAAATGATCATTTATTTTTCCAGGTGCGACAGTTATTGAAAGTGACGATGATTTAGTTCTGATGGAAGATGATGAAGAAATGACGGAGACAGAGTCCAGAGGAATAAAGCGAAAAGCCAACGAAGAACAAGACGATGTCATTAAAACAAAGAAAACAAAACCATCGGTTGACACTGATGATAACATAGAGACAATAACTTTGTAAACACTCTCAATCAAAATGCTAGAAAGAACATAAAAAAATTGAAATTTGAAAAAATAGCAATAAATGTTTTTGTATAAAAGTCCACCATATGAGTTTCCCTTTTTCTTTTTATACGTTGCTCTTAAAGCGGATGTATATTGGTATACCCTTGTCCGTCCCGAATTCCTGTCCGCTCCATAACTTAAAACCTATTGCCTGAATTTATTTTTTTTCTTCTGATATATGTAGCTTATGAGTAGATAGTGTGTTCTGTACTAAAAATTAAATTGGCGTGTTGATATTTGCGACAACCGAAATAGTCACCAGCCTTTTGACATTGAGTTACTCTGTAAATATTTCATGGATTATAAATTTTTTTCTTCTGATATATGAAGCTTATGTTTAGACGATGTGTCATGTACCAAAATTAAATTGGGGTGTCGATATTTGTTGCGATCAGAACAGTCAACAGCCTTTTGGCATTGAGTAAGGATTGTCAATGTTTAGTTATACATGTATCTAGCTGATGAGTAAATGGTGTGTCCCGTACCAAAATAAAATGAGCTGTCGATATTTGTGGCGACCAAAACAGTCCCCTAGCCTTTTGACAGTGAGTAACTTGGGAACTATTGCATGGATTTTAACAAAAACATCAGTTATAACTATCTTATGAGTAGACGGTGTGTGTTGTACCAAAATTAAATTGAGTCCTGGATATTTGTGGTGACCAAAACAGTCACCCAGCCTTTTTGGCATTCAGTAACTTGGGAACTATTGCATTGATTTAAATTTTTTTTTAGTTATAACTAGCTTACAGATAGACGATGTGTCCTGTACTAAAAGTAAATTGGGGTCTTGCTATATGTGTCGACAAAAAACAGTCATCCATCCTTTTGGCATTCAGTAAAGTTTTCAGATATAGGTAGCAGCTTATAGGTAGGTGATGTGTCAAATATTAAAATTCACCAAGCCCCAGTCTTTTTTAGGTGGCTGAAAGATTCTACCAGCCGAAATTCTGTTTAAAGCATGTCTTTAATATTGAATATGAAGATAGTGTGCTACAATGAATTTACCCTTGCAGGGCGTATTATGAGTTTCTTAAAACTCTTGTTGTATTTAAGAAGTGGGGATAAAATGATTTTTCACCAATACGTCACTGGTTTGAGAGTACTGTCGCAGTCCTTTAGTTTTCACTCTCAATATCCTGTGAAACATGTGACCTTTTTGGCTCAATCAGTAAAACAAAATACTCTCTCATGTCGATACATGCCTCAGACTCCAATCACACTCTGAACAGAGCAATTCTCCAAAAAGGTGTAAATCTCTAATTTTTTTAAATATTAGTTTTTAAATCTGAAATCAGTTACCTATTTTTTTGCACAATTATCAGTTTTGTGAAAGCGAAAAAATTTGTCTGGGTTGTCAACAGTATAATATTCTACCATAAAATACACACAACAGTTTCTGTAAAAATATATTCGGAGGGATATTTTTTAACACCATAACACACGGGCACAGGGAAAATCTTCTTGTCTAAAATAACCAGACAAGTTTCTTGTGTTAAAAATGGGCATGTACGTAATTTAGACGTTTATACCCAATCATAAGTTGTTATAATGAACCACAACCCATGATATTTCATTCGGTTGACAACAGGCAGGAGTTTGGCCTTAGTCAGTAGAATTTTGTGGAAAAGATAATTTGGCAACAAATCATCAGTATTTTTGGTAAAGCTAACATGCCAATTTGGTATAGGTTTTAGATAGTAATCAATTAGCTGTGAAATTCTATAGACAAAAGATGGATGAACATCTTTTGCATTTTGGGGGATTTTATCTTTTGCATCTGGTCCAGTGGGTAAGAGTGATTGTCCCTCAGTCCCCCACAGACCTTCCATCAATGTGACTTGGGTTCAAATCACACTCAGACCAAAAAAAATTTGGCGTACATCATTCATACGAATGGTCAATAAGCTAAAACAACCAAACCAACCAAATAAAAATTGAAAAATTTCTGAGTAGATTTTTCATTTGGTCGGCGTATGTGGAAGAGTTGCCAGGTACTCCGTTAAGGTCGGGGTTTCCTCCCCCACTGAACCTGGCAACGCCGCCATATAAGTGAAATATTCTTGAGTGCAGCGTAAAATATAAACCAATCTTGCATCAGTCACAACACTCCACTATGTCTAATGATACAAATTATTCTAAGGAGAGACTCGAGTAAAACTGAAGCACAACTTTGTAATTAGGCGCTAAGCTGAAATGTATCTCTGAGCTTACTGATGTGGCTAACATTGTTCTCTCAGTTATTGTGGAATTGTAATGCAAAAGAAATATTGAACATTTTCTAAAAGTTTTTTGACTTAAACAGTTCTCAGGTACTTATGTAAGGTTGGGGGTTCCCACACAGGCCTTCCATGGATGCGGCGTGGATTCGAATCACACCCAGACCAAATAAAAATCGAAACATTTTCTGAGTGGATTTTTCCTTCGGTGGCCGGATGTGGCAGATATAATCTTGAGTATGCCGTAAAGAATCAATCAATCACTAGACCTGACAATGCTGTTATATACATGTAACTGAAATAAACTGGAGTGTGGTGTATAACAGCAAAGAGGCCTTTCATCGATGCAGAGGGATTGATCCCACTCAAACTAAATACAAAATTGACAAATTTAATTGATTTTTTTCATCTGACTGCCGAATTTCCACGTGCTGGCTGAAAGTCTGAGGTTTTCTTCGTGCAAAGAGGGGCATTTCCTCCCCAACTAACACTATTAAAGTGGCATGAGCTGCCAAAATTCATACTTTTTTCATAATTTCTTATCGTCACGACAGTAAGAGGCTTTAAAGGTCATCGAAAAACTAAATGATTGGCGCTGGAATGAGGAAAATCCATACAGTATGTGGCCTGTACGAACCGAAAATGTGTTTAAAAAGTAAACAAAATTTAAATAACCCGGACTATCATTCATTCATTCTAAGCCAAAGTTAGTTCATAACAATACTTTATCAAAACACTTTTGAGACTAGAAGCACTAAAAAGCTTCTGAACTATACGTCTTGAGAAAAATAGCCAATAATTTCAACATTCTGTTTTACCGTCAATATATCAACATTTTGGCAGCTCATTCCACTTTAATGAAATGATCCTGAGTCTGGCGATAAACATCTATCAATCTTTCATGAAAAAATACGGCTGATACCATCATAATTTTTTCTATGGAGTGATTTGACATCTTAGCCACATAAGAAAATATCAGTCAGTGAGGTTAAATATCAAAGTATGTTTTACTCATGATGGGAAACTTGATAATGGCTACAGAAGACAAACAATAGTATGTCATGTTGGTGATCGGTCAACAACAGAAATACAAATTTACAATTACATATTTTGACAGAGCAGGAATTCAGAGCACAATTGAAACAAGCAGCAAGCGAGATAATCAGCAAGAACATATGATGGAACTGTTAATGGATGAAATCAAAACATATTACAAAATTAGTGATCGGTGTTTTACACTGCATTCAAAATGAAGATCAATGAATAGATAATAATATAATGATTCTAACCTGGAACCCTGAAAATATTTTTGGTTTAAGAATATTCAAGTATCCAGACAAAAAAAGCACCCTGTCTCTTTGCTTTTTTCCATTGCTGGTTTTTGTGTCGCCTGAAAGGGGGCACTTAGGGATCACTTTGACGGCGTAGTCTGGCGTCGGCGTCCGGATTGGTTTCCGTGCAATATCTTGAAAACCACTGGCTTAATTTTTTTCAAATTTAAATGAGAAGTTTAATACCTTAATACCCCGTTCAAGTTCGACTTTCGCTAAAATCCGCGCATATTTAATTATTGTACAGGCTTTTGATTGGCTGATACAAATAACTTGGTTTCCGTGCAATATCTTGAAAACCACTGGCTTAATTTTTTTCAAATTTAAATGGGAAGTTTATTACCTTAATACCCCCCTCAAGTTCGACTTTCGCTAAAATCCGCGCATATTTAATTATTGTTTTTGATTGGCTGATACAAATAACTTGGTTTCCCTGCAATATCTTGAAAACCACTGGCTTAATTTTTTTCAAATTTAAATGGAAAGTTTAATACCTTAATACCCCGCTCAAGTTCGATTTTTATCTGACGCAGATTATTATTTAATATCTCATATTCAGGTAACATCTTACACAGCATGATATACATATATTCACAAATAAAGTACAACAGTGAATTTTTTTGTGAAAGGTGATGTACCTTCTCCTTGTATATTTATCCTGCCAGGCGACACTTCTACTTCAGTTGAATTCTTCTAGTTTAAGAGTTGAATTTGCCAAAAGCTAAGACGCTAAAGGTTTGGAATTGAGCTAAATATATTACTTAATAAATCAACTTAGCATAAACAATTGTGCAAGTCTCTTTATGCAAAACCAAGAAAAGAATAAAGATTACATTAACCCAGGATATGATCTCTTAAAAGTCATTACATTGGCGTTTTGGTTGCCTTCATTTTTAAAGTGGCATGAGCTGCCAAAATTCACATTTTTTTCCCTAATTTCTCATTGTCAAGAAAAGTTAAGCGTTTGAGGTTCCTTGAAAAACTGAAGGTTTAACATCGAAAAAAATATTGGTATAGTCAGTAGCCTGTGCGAAGCTTATAACTAAATAGCCTACAAAATTCCAAGTTCATTTTTCAGTGTTTTGCTGGTTATAAAACAACCTCAACATACATTTTACACATACCAGAGGAAAACTCTTCATTTTGTAGTTTTTTTAAAAATGACCAAGAATTAGCTAAATTCTGCTCCAACAAAGCAAACCTTTCCCAGCAGGGCCGTGTAGCTCAGGGTTACCGTCCCACCGCTCAACCAACTAAGTTGTGTGTTCCATTCTCACCCTGGCCCGGAATTTTTTCCGGGTCAATCAGTGTCGGTTAATTTACTAATTCAGTAATTTCCCTGATGATTGCAGCTAGCTATTTCTGTTTCAACAAAATTTCCATTATATGAGGCAGTTCATGCCACTTTAATGTAACTGTAACACAACCAAGAGAGCAATGTTTCACAAAACTGTTGATCAAACACTTAAGGCCCGTTCTCACCGTGCTATTTGTCGTACCGCATTGTTGACAAATCATAACGACCAAATAAACTCATCCATTTTAATCGAATCCTAGAAGTCGGTACAACAAATAGCACCATGTGAATGGCACTTTATTTTTACCCTACCAAAGATTACAATCTTGAAGTCTCCCTGTCTTGACACTTTATCAGAATGAATGCCTAAACTTAACCCTTTAGAACATAGGAAGTTCCAGCAGTGATTTAATATCTTATATTTGAAGGATCAATAATGGAACAAAATAAATATAGCTTATACTATTGGATATTTCTTGGAGGGGTCATTTACAATTTTAAATGTACCAAAAGGCGAGGGAAACAACATACATGCAAAGACTGCTATAGTTAAATTTAATAGTTCTTTGTCAAAAAGATGAACAATTTGACCGTTGTCTTTCGCATTTTTTTAACACGCTTTGTACCCAAACAACAGATAAACCGTTACACTTAACATCAACTTTAACAATAGAGATTTTCACCCAGCCAAAAGGAATGCTGAAGCCTGCAGAGGGTTTTTGTGCAAAAAAAGTAATCTCTGCAGCTTTGTATATTATAGTTAACATATATCCATTCAAGCGGAGCTGAGATTGTCTGCAGCATTTTGATTTTTTGGGCTGTGGAAAATGGTTTTTACTGCGGCAATTACTGCAGTGGTGATATGAGAGGGCTGGGCTGAAGTATTATACAAAGATATTAAACAACACAAACTTAATATCAGCACTAGTTGAACTTGTGAACGAACAACAGAAAACACTAGATCAATTCAACCTCAGTCTCTACTTCACTAAACTAAAGGTATTCTTCCGAAATTTAATAAAAAAAATTGACATTTATTGGTTGTTGACTACGAGGTACTGACCAATAAATATCCAAACATAAATAACAAGGTACTTCACCTGTAGAGATTTAATATTACTGAATAACATCAGTCTCCAACTTTAAACAGGTATTTTTTTTTTAAATTTAGAAATGTAATCTACAGCATTCAGATTGGGAATTGATAAAGATTTGTAATATTCTTTTATGAAAATTATTTCAAAAGGTCAATTTGGACTTCCTAAATCAAATTTATGGCATAAGGCCCAATTATAGCACTTAAAAAAATTACCTTCAAAAAAAGATATACATAACATATTTGTAAAATTGTTTATACCACCTGAAATCTGACCTGCATATTTGTCATTTTTTTTTATATCTTTAATCTGAAGAGCAAAGTTTAATCTTGCAGCATCTTTCTTCCTCGGTAAACATTCAATACAAGTATTTTGACAACATAAACCAACAACAATAAACAGTGTTTACACTAGCAACATTTTACAGTCTAGATACTTTGTAACATGGCGTCAGAGAGGTGTTTTAGCTGCAGACAGTGATATCTTAGTGTTAGAAACAATACTAGTACAGAATACTATAGATCTGAATAATAAACACTAAATCAATTAATCCTTTAGCTATTAAGAGCGTAGACAGATGCATCAATTGTTTGATATTTTACGCTGCATTATTGAAGGTTCACTAAAGAAGCATTGCTTTGGAATTGTGTGAACGAAGAAAAATAAAAACCAATATTCACAATTCCATCCCAATTTGTCTTCATATTATTAAACTAAGTGCTTCTTTTTTATATCAACTTTTCAGAAACTTTAGATTTGTTTCAACATATAATACTTACATGTTTATTGTAAAAGCACTAAAAAGTTTCAGATGTTAAGAATTTAAATGAATTTTGATTTGAAAAATGTCAATAGCACTGTTTTTGTGAACGACTTACATAAAACGTGTAATTCAGAGTATAAATGGCATCAACATGGTACAAAAGTAGTCAGACTTTTTTAATTTGAGTAGTTTGAAAATACGAAAATATTCCATTTTTTTTTTTAATTGCTATGGTACAAAATGAGAGAAGAAAATATCATCAATGACTAGCCAGATATTCGTACACCCACAATCTTCAAAACATTCTAAAAACAAAACTTTGACATAATTCCTTAGCTGTAATGTAACAAATTTAATGAACATATATTAAATATATGAAAGATTTATGAATATCTCAAAACTTAAAACTAAAAGTGTTAATTGAATAGGGTTAATATTGGTTTTCTTCAATCCATCCTTTAATTTTAGAGGGTAGGGGTAGCTGCTGTATATGGTCAAATCTAGTATACTGGCGGATGACAAATCGACACAGATATTGCAGAGATCGCACTTGAGTAAATCGAGACACAGGTTTTGACAAAATGACAGGGAAAGAGGGAGCACCTGGTAGTCTAGAACGTGTGTAACAACACACCCCTCTCTGGGAGTCCGTCATTGAGTGTTCAATCAGGTCAACAATAGATGGGTAGCCCTCCGAGTCAGGCTGTGCATAGAAGCTGAACATGCCATTGCAATGTTCTATGCGTGTATGAAGTGTTTTACCGTATGATCGAAAACTCAAACTGAGTAGGTAACGTTCATCCGAACTATCTCTGACAAGAAAAGCACCGTCTGGTTGATTCGCCAATTTTTCCACAGCTTCTAAATGAGTAATAGGTCCCCAGTACCAACCAAACTTAGATAATTTAAATAATTCTTGAGTCAAGCTCCAAACTTTCTGTCCTTCTCTCATATGTAAATGTTCTAGCATTTGCTCTGGTGTAAGTCCATAACAATCTGCATTATTTTCAAAGTTGCATCTCTGTTGTTCAGTCTGAAATTCATCCGCATAGCTACACAAATGCAGGTTAAATGTCATATTACGTGATGTAGTCTGTTGTGTATATTCTCCACTATCAATAGACGGCGACCGACGTGAACTGTCTGGAGTTTCTTGACCGCTGTCACAATCTACGATTTTATTTTTTTCCTTGGAGGATTTTTTCTTTCGGGTCTTGCGACCTGATCGTATGACTGTCTTTTCTATGTCATGGCCAATGTCATATGAGTGTACCTCCAAATCATTGTTGGATTGAGATTTCTCATTATAATCTATGTGACATTTCACATCGGAATAATCTATACTCTGAGAGGAAGAGCTTTTATTCGTTGAAACTCTTCCATTAATACCAGACGAGCACTTCTTGTGAGTTTTCGAGCGTCTAGAGCCAAACCGGAAAGGTGAACCACAGCTCTGAGTATCCTCTGGTTTATGTGATAAGTCATTTTCTGAAGTCTTTTTACAAACAGGTGAAGAGAGTCTTTTCTTCAGAGTATGAAAAAACCCTTTCCTGTCCCTTTTCTTGGAATGCACATCTCCCTCGGCGAACATGCCACATTCGGCATAATGTTCATCCCCACTGAATGAGTCACCTCCGTTGATGTTGGTAGAAGTCTTACCCACACGACATTTTCCTTGCACCGGGTTTGAGACATCCTCGTCGTCAGTACCTGCAGGATCACCATCTCCTTGTGAACGATGGCTGCGAAACCGCTGTGACACAGGTCGCAGACTTTTAAACAAGGCTTTTTTCATCATTTGCCACACTCAAAACAATCACATCACGAGTAAAGCATTCTCATTTGGTTAAAAATTATCCGATTCCGTAACAACTATTGTTATGGCATCCACTTTGCTGAAATGACTCGTTTTCATTTAACCGACATGCGCACTATCCACATAAGTTCACCGAGTGCTCACATACCTTTATTTTTATTTGATAATATTTTTTGGAAATACTTTCCCAGCTAAATTTCATGAATAAAAATGTTACATTTTTAATCCATGATAAAACTCCTCTTTACCATTTGTTTCGCTGAGATGGAAAGTGCGAGTCGTTAAAATGGCAGCCCCCGATTCCGACGAAGACGAGAGCTATGTTGAAATTGGAACTGAACTTGAGGTTCCTGGGGAAGGTCAGTTTAGTCAAAAAACATTTTTTCGTGTTGAGATATTGTCTTTTCATATTCGAAGTGAGAAAGGATCAATGACAGGCCATATTTTTTCCATTGAAAATGGCCTTACATTTTTTAAGTATCGAAATCTGGGCCATCTGTGGTCAACAAATGAGGGATAAGCCTTAAACTAGCCCTAGATGACTGAAAAGTCGCCGATCGGCGGGTAAACCTCCGAAAGACGAAGAATAGTCCCCGTCGATCGGTGGGTAACGTTTGGACAAAAATTACAATTTCCTCTCTATCTGCCCTCACTCGAGGCTTAGCCGAACTACATGTATAGTATAGAGTTCTACGACAGCAGCGCATGTTCCAATCCAAGCTTGTCGTAAATGGTAGTTCCACCTTCAAAGTCAATTCGCCGCGTACGCCGTAGCCGTTAAAATTTATTTCTTAAAAGTGTAAAACAAATTGCTCCGTTTTAAGCATGAGTTTTCAACCCTCGCAATTCACCGCGGCAATCGGCAATGCCGCAGAGATTGCCGCCGTAAAACTGCTTTTCCACGGCAATCAAAAATGCCGCAGACAAAATAAAATATTCATCTTGGGAAAATAGAATATTTATACTAGAATACTTTATATGTATGGCGATTTTTACAAGTAATAGTTTTACCTTCGACCGTTGTTCAGAATCACGGCGTATTTAATATAGAAACCACTCATTCGTTTGTATTTAATCTGACCACAATGAAGCCAAGGACTCTCTGCTTATATGCAGCTCTATACATTGGCCTATGTGAAGTGATAATTCCCACACAATGTTCTTTGAAACAATGTTCAACTCTGCAGGTGGCCGGCTCCAGAATGTCTCCAACTGTCTGTCAGTTATGTCTCATTGGGTAATCCCCATTCAAGTTTAATAGGGGCGTTACCCCCATGTACATGTTTATTGTTGTTCAAGAAATAGAATTTAAATTTTTATTACAAAAAAAAAACGATTTAATTGAGGTTCTAATTTTTATTAAAACAAAACGATTTGAAGGGGTTCTTACAAAATAATAAATATACTTCTTGTCGATTAAACTTGTAAATAAACACATTCAAAACTTTCACCCACAGAATCTTTAGAGATGGACTCAACCAGGCTTTGTTGATCAGCTGTGCACGTGTCTGTATGGATTTAACTATGTAGTATTACACAAACGACTATTATAACCTTTAGGTTAGGTTTTAGAGATTGAGATTGATAGAGATTGAAAAAGAAATGCTTTGCCGAGTGAAGTGACTATAAATCACCAGGAATATACATTTAACAAGGAATTATTTCCATGCAAATAAAGGATTTCATGTGGATTTTATGAGGAAAGAATTACGGCCTTTCCGAGTCAGACGTAACTTCGTAAGACAAAGTTAGCATTTTCTCTATGCTGGTTTCTATGATAATCAAAGAAGAAATTTAAAAAATCTTTGTTGAACATTTTTTCTTTTGTCAATGCACCTTTTAGATGTCAGTTTTTGCTATTTGCCGCTTTAAATACAGTTAACAGAGCAGTGAGAATTGTTTGGATAAAAATGCCGTGGTGAAATCACTTTTGCCGTGGGAAATTGACTTTTCCGCGGCAACTTTTTTTTTTTTTTTTTGCCGTGGTAAAAATCTGAATTGCGAGGGTTGGTTTTAAAATAAACCGAAATATCTACTCACATGCTTCAACTATCCACGTGTAGTGCACGCTCTGCAGTTCCCAATGGTTTTTACTGCGGCAATTACTGCAGTGGTGATATGAGAGGGCTGGGCTGAAGTATTATACAAAGATATTAAACAACACAAACTTAATATCAGCACTAGTTGAACTTGTGAACGAACAACAGAAAACACTAGATCAATTCAACCTCAGTCTCTACTTCACTAAACTAAAGGTATTCTTCCGAAATTTAATAAAAAAAATTGACATTTATTGGTTGTTGACTACGAGGTACTGACCAATAAATATCCAAACATAAATAACAAGGTACTTCACCTGTAGAGATTTAATATTACTGAATAACATCAGTCTCCAACTTTAAACAGGTATTTTTTTTTTAAATTTAGAAATGTAATCTACAGCATTCAGATTGGGAATTGATAAAGATTTGTAATATTCTTTTATGAAAATTATTTCAAAAGGTCAATTTGGACTTCCTAAATCAAATTTATGGCATAAGGCCCAATTATAGCACTTAAAAAAATTACCTTCAAAAAAAGATATACATAACATATTTGTAAAATTGTTTATACCACCTGAAATCTGACCTGCATATTTGTCATTTTTTTTTATATCTTTAATCTGAAGAGCAAAGTTTAATCTTGCAGCATCTTTCTTCCTCGGTAAACATTCAATACAAGTATTTTGACAACATAAACCAACAACAATAAACAGTGTTTACACTAGCAACATTTTACAGTCTAGATACTTTGTAACATGGCGTCAGAGAGGTGTTTTAGCTGCAGACAGTGATATCTTAGTGTTAGAAACAATACTAGTACAGAATACTATAGATCTGAATAATAAACACTAAATCAATTAATCCTTTAGCTATTAAGAGCGTAGACAGATGCATCAATTGTTTGATATTTTACGCTGCATTATTGAAGGTTCACTAAAGAAGCATTGCTTTGGAATTGTGTGAACGAAGAAAAATAAAAACCAATATTCACAATTCCATCCCAATTTGTCTTCATATTATTAAACTAAGTGCTTCTTTTTTATATCAACTTTTCAGAAACTTTAGATTTGTTTCAACATATAATACTTACATGTTTATTGTAAAAGCACTAAAAAGTTTCAGATGTTAAGAATTTAAATGAATTTTGATTTGAAAAATGTCAATAGCACTGTTTTTGTGAACGACTTACATAAAACGTGTAATTCAGAGTATAAATGGCATCAACATGGTACAAAAGTAGTCAGACTTTTTTAATTTGAGTAGTTTGAAAATACGAAAATATTCCATTTTTTTTTTTAATTGCTATGGTACAAAATGAGAGAAGAAAATATCATCAATGACTAGCCAGATATTCGTACACCCACAATCTTCAAAACATTCTAAAAACAAAACTTTGACATAATTCCTTAGCTGTAATGTAACAAATTTAATGAACATATATTAAATATATGAAAGATTTATGAATATGCTTTGCCGAGTGAAGTGACTATAAATCACCAGGAATATACATTTAACAAGGAATTATTTCCATGCAAATAAAGGATTTCATGTGGATTTTATGAGGAAAGAATTACGGCCTTTCCGAGTCAGACGTAACTTCGTAAGACAAAGTTAGCATTTTCTCTATGCTGGTTTCTATGATAATCAAAGAAGAAATTTAAAAAATCTTTGTTGAACATTTTTTCTTTTGTCAATGCACCTTTTAGATGTCAGTTTTTGCTATTTGCCGCTTTAAATACAGTTAACAGAGCAGTGAGAATTGTTTGGATAAAAATGCCGTGGTGAAATCACTTTTGCTGTGGGAAATTGACTTTTCCGCGGCAACTTTTTTTTTTTTTTTTTGCCGTGGTAAAAATCTGAATTGCGAGGGTTGGTTTTAAAATAAACCGAAATATCTACTCACATGCTTCAACTATCCACGTGTAGTGCACGCTCTGCAGTTCCCAAAAATGACCACAAGGCGTAAATCCATGTCCAAGTAAGCGGAAATTGTTGAAGTTCTTGAAGCTTGCAGCTCTAACATGGAACTTTCTGTCACTCTTCTGATTGACCCTAGTTGGAGATCTCCAAACTCTGTGGGGGGGGGGGGGGGGGGGGGGGGGGGGCTCCGTGGCTCAGTAGGTAGAGCGTTGGACGCTCAATCCAAACAGCCTTCCACCAATGGGTCGCAGGTTCAAATCCCACTCAGTCCAAAAATTGGAAAATTTTCTGACTGGGTTTTCACTCGAACGACCTATGTGGGATGGTTGCCAGTTACCAGCGGAAGGTCGTGGGTTTCCTCCGGACACAGAGCCCGGTTTCCTCCCACAATAAAACTGGCAACGTCGCCATATAAGTGAAATAATCTTGAGCGTGGCGTAAAACACCAAACAATCAATCAACCAAACTCTGTGGCCAAAGTATATGATGATGGGTGACCAACAGAGTTGGAGGATCTGCGATCTTGAAACATGTTCAATTTAGAGAAATCACACAATTTCTCTCAATTTCTCCTAATTTTAAGGAATGTTACCGGTCCAAACTTTCAATGCGATCTTTTAGTTCGCCGTTTCACCGAGAAAAAGAAAAGCATTCAAATACTCACATTTGCGTTGCATCATCGTCGTTTTCCCAAGGACAGCCCGAATCTCTCGCTAGCCTCCTCGTTTCCTTCAAATTAACTTGGGAAATGTACGAACACAAGTTGACCTATGAGAGCCTCGCTTTCGTATTTTCTAGATGTAATTGTACGCTTATACCTCCTTGGAAATAACACTTCACTCAGTCTCGTATGTTTATGAAGAAAATACGAAAGTGCATTTTTGGTAGATGTTGTTTCCAGATTTTTTCGTGGTCATTTTTGGAAACTACAGAGTGAGTGAGGGCAGATAGAGAGGAAATTGTCATTTTTGTCCAAAATGTCAACTTTCCACAACCTGATCCTGCCATTCTCTTGTATAGTCACAGATTGGTACCATTTGGCTCTGTATGACGGTTCAAACTTTTGCTCTTGTAGCCTTTATCAGACCTTCCCATGACTAAATAACATACCATTTTGATTGTCCCTCTTGCATTTTCAATGGTAAAAATCTAAATTAAAGTGTAAATATTTTTTCTATTGTCCATTTTTACATACCCTTTAACCTGGGATGGTGCCTTTGGATGAATCCAAGGGGATCATTCTGTGTTTTCAATAAGCATGACTTAATGTAACATTTTTCTGTCAATTAACCCTGTCTCTAACCCTAAGTTCTTCTTCAACACCAAACAATCAATCAATCAATCAGCATTTCGTCAATAAAATAAGGCTGATCATAACCTTATCCTGTCAATAAACACCTTCCCTAACCCGAAGCCTGTCTTTGGTGTCTTGTCTCTAAACCTTACCAAAGTTGTTGTGATACACTGTAGGGACCCTCCTTCTCTAGCGAAGAGGTGCCGTAGTGCCAAGACTAATGGACCAGATCCATGTTTCATGCACAGTGGAGCAACTTTATGATGGATTGATTGCAGTTTTACACCGCACTCAAAATGATTTCACTTATATGGTGGCGTTGCCTGGTTTAGTGGTGAAGGAAACCGGGCTTAAGTAAGGCTGATGACTCAATGTCAAAGTGAAAAAAATAACTATACGCCATATTCTATCAACTATGTTATTGTAGAAAAAGGGTAACTGTGAAAAAGAAAGATCGAAAAAGTTGGTTTTATTTTCACATCTATTAAATTTTATTTAAATTTGTAGATGAACCAAGGCGTAAGAAAATCCATGTTGAAGATTTACCCGTCAAGGACAGTCGAGGAAGAACCCGTTTCCATGGAGCTTTTACGGGAGGATTTTCCGCTGGGTATTTCAACACGGCAGGTTCCAAAGAAGGTAAGCATTTTTTTTTTTGAGGTTTTAAATGCCCAAAGATGTGCCACCATGTGCTGAGTTCAGGGTTGATAGATTAAAGTTCTCTGCCGCACTCAAGATTATTTCATTTAAATGTCTCCATTGCCTCCATCTCAGTCTACCGATGTTCTTGCCTTAATTAAGATGCGTAACCATTGTCAAGGTGTTACAAAAGGATTCCCGAAAATTCTACTGACCAAGGCTAAGCTCCTTTTAACGCAATTAGAAACTTATCTCCATGGTTATTTTAGACAAGAAGATTTTCCCTGTGCCCGTTTGTATTAGTGATCATAAATATTAAAAACTATTCATTTATGTGCTGTTGTCTGGAGAAAGTTTGATGCATTGTTGTTTTAAGCCATGCTCAAGAGTAGATCAATATGATGGTGATGTTACCCAACTTACCAGCTTTAGTGGGGGGAGGAAACCAATCTCTTTGCCCAAAAGAAAAACCCAGACCTTTTAACAAGAGCCTGGCACACGCCAAGTAAAAACCACCTACTTTTTATTGGTGTCATACAGGATGGACCCCTTCAACATTCACTTCCTCTCGATCGAGCAGAGCAGAAAAATCTGGCAACCGACCCGAAGACTTCATGGACGAAGATGTAAGGTTTTGGTATTTTATATACTTGATCAACCCATTCAAAAGGGAATATTTTAGTGCCTACTTGGTTTCTCGCTGCACTTTCACACAAAGAAGTTTTGATCTGATGTTGACAATTCTTTCAGAGAATTTCTGATCGGCACAACAGTAAGAGGCTTTGAAGGCCATCGAGAAACTAAATGATTGGCGTTGGAATGAGGAAGATCCATACACTATGTGGGCTGTACGAAGCGAAAACTTGTTCGAAAAGTAAACAAAATTTAAATAACCGAGACGACCATTCATCATTCTAAGCCAAAGTTCAAAACAATACTTTATCATACTTTTTTGAGACTAGAAGCACTACAAAGCTTCTGAATTATGCGTCTTGAAAAAATAGCCAATAATTTCAACATTCTGTTTCAACGTCAAAATATCAACATTTTGGCAGCTCATGCCCCTTTAATGTAAAGTGTAGTAAGTTAAAAGTAATGAGGAAATTTATTTATAAATATTTTGAAGGCCCACTTCCATTATTAAATTTATCTTTTCTGTGTCACTTTAAAACCGTGGGTATGAGGCAAATTAAAGATCACCAAAATTCCCATATTGGGAAGGTGTTGGGATGATCACTAATAAACTTCTTTCCCCTGATAGACTGTTAAATGATGAGTTTAATTCGATTTTAAAATTCATTTGCAGCTGATATGTTTACTTTTAGTTTCAGCCAGGCTAGAGTTTCAATTTTGAATTAAAATTTTGACTAAAAAAGAAATTTTATACGGTAACTTATTCTGTTGTAAACGATTTTACTGACAAGTGTGCCTTTAGCAAAAGCCTTCTTTCGTAAAAAAAATGTCTATAAAATCTGCTTGATTTTGAAGTTTATTATAATGTCTCATCAAGACGGAAAAATCATATGTTATAACAGCTGGTTTAATATGACTTGTCGCTACAAATGCCTCCAGGCTTGTCATTACAAATGCCTCCAGGCTAGACATTACAAATGCCTCAAGACTTTTCATTACAAATGCCTCAAGGCTTGTCACATATGTATTTTCTATCTACATACAGCAATGCATAAGATATCACAGTAAGGGTCTGAATTTCTCTTACCAACTTTATTTTTGATTGATTGATGTTTTACGCTGCACTCCAGATTATTTCACTTATATTGCGACATTGCCAGGTTTAGTAGAGGAGTAAACCGGGCTCATTGGCCAGAGGAAACCCCCGACCCTCGGCAATTATGTTGCAACTCTTCCACATATGGCGACCCAAAAAAAAATCCACTGAAAAATTTTTCAATTTTTATTTGGTCTGATTGTGATTTGAACCCGCGCCGCGTCGATGAAAGGTCGGTGTAACCCACTGGACCACCGAGGCCCCTTCGTTTTTGAGCAATGTAAGAATTACTTCTCACTATACCTTGGTAATTCTCTGTCATTTAAAAACTTGGGTGTACAATGTAGCTTAAATTAATTCTTTTTTTAAATTTTAAATTTTCTAAATGTTTTTAACTAGATTGCCTTGTGTGTGTTTAAAGGTTGTCCGGTTCCCACGGAAGATCGGAGGTTTTCTCTCGGCAAAAACACCTTATATTCTCCCTCACTAAATCAGCTCCAAAACGCCACCATAAAAGTAAAATAATCTTAGGTGTCCTTTAAATACAAACCAATCAATTCTTTATTCTGACAGGATTTGGGTGAACACGGAATAGCTCCACGACGATTCACTGCTAGAGACAGTTTTAGTCATAATAGGGATACAAAGAAAAGATCTGTGCCAAGTTCCAGTGATGTGGACATTCTGTCTGCTGATTTCATTCTCTCAGATTTAGTTCTTCCGGAGGTGTAAGTTTGAAGTATTCTGAACTTCCAAAATTCTTATTGTCAAGAAGACAACAGCATTTGAAGTTAATTGAGAAACTTCGCTGATTTCATTTTATTTTTATGTAACCAAAGAATTTCATAGCAAAATTTGGTAGCATTTAGATGAGCTTTAGCAGGAGCAGAAACCGGAGTTACGTAAGCCCATGGAGATAGATGTTTATCAAGTGTGTGGGAGAAGCCTCAGGGACTGTTTCACAAAGCAGTGTAGCATAAATTTTTACTTGACTGCCATCTCTACAGTATGGGTTACCATGGCATTTACGTAAAAAAAACTTGGGCTACTCCGCTTTGTGAAACAGGCTCTTGCCATCTATTTGTGGCGGGTTTGAATCCAACTTTGTGCAGAGCGAAATTGAAAAATTTCTGAATGGGTTTATGTGGAATGGTTGCCAGGAATCTTCTAACGGTCAGAGTTTTGTTTGCACAAAGAGTCTGGTTTCCTGCCCATGTAAACCTGATAAGTGAAATAATCTCCTGTACAGCCTGAATATCAATCAATCAACCTTAAACGTCTGAAAAGGCTGACTTCTGAGTGACATCTTGAATTCATAATTAATACACTAATAAATGACTATAATCAGGATTTGCACTGTACCTTGAAAGCAGAAGAAAAATATTTGGACTTGAATAATAATTAAACGTCTTAGACTTTGTGGAAACGGTCTTGAAAAAAAAACAAATGTCCTACTGTCTATTTTCATTTAACGTGCATGTAAAGGGACCAACTATTTTATTTCTGCGGACTTTATTTTTCTATGTTTATTGATTTTTCATAAACTAATATCTTATTGTTTTATCTTTCATAGACCGCCTGCAGGTATACGACTGCTTCGCAAAATGGGATGGAGGGATGGTCAAGGGATTGGACCTAGGCACAAAAAGAAACTCAAGAAAAAAGGTGAAATTAGTTGAGATTGTCATACATGTAGTTTAAAGTGGCATGAGCTGCCAAAATGTTGATATTTTGACGTTAAAACAGAACGTTGAAATTATTGGCTATTTTTCTCAAGACGTATAATTCAAAAGCTTTTTAGTGCTTCTAGTCTCGAAAATGTACGATAAAGTATTGTTTTAAACTAACTTTGCCTTAGAATGAATGAATGGTAGTCCCGGTTATTAGATTCAAAGTGTAAACTTTGAATCTATTGTTTTCGTTGTGTTTATTATTATTTTTTTTTTTTTTTTCTTGCGTCGATGTTGAGACCTTATTCCTCGAAAACCACAAATCGCAACTTTATCAAACTACAGATTCGTCGACAAAACTCCCATGGATTATGCATGCGCATATTTCTATTGTTTCTCTAGGGCTACGTTCGCTTCCATCTTGGCACCGCACTAAACCTTCAAAGGTCTTCTTCTCCAAAACCACTCAATGGATTCACTTCAAATTTTCTACATTGGTAGGACTTACTTCAGCGCATCTTGATTGCAACTTTCAAGTACCTCAGTGTAAAACTCTAGAAGCTCGCTATTGGTCGTAACTTTGCCGTCATCACTTAAATTTTCAAAAGTCAATAACTAAAAAACTATTTCAGTTAACCTAACAAAACTTTCTACATCTATAGATTGCATGAACCTGACTAATATCCTAAAGTTGTAAAATCCAAATCAAAGTCACGTGACCATGACGTCATTTTAAATTTTTAAAATCTATAAAAATGCTAATCTCGCCAATAATATAGATAGAGAGAAACGAATTACAAATTTAAAGAGACAAGGAAATTTGTTAATCACAAATTGTCAACGGTTTTTTGATTGGACGAATGGTTTGGCCGCCATATTGGATGGTGTTCCAAATACGAAAAGCTTTTCTTCTCCCTAAAAACAGAAGTATTTGCTCTGATTTTGTAACATTAGATAGTTCAATGCATAATCTATTATGAATGTAAATTTGAAGTTTATCGTATAAAAACCTTATGAGATATTTGGTATTTAAAATTGATGACGTCATCAATAATAGTGTGAATTTTTCTAAACCTGATTTTTGTTACTTTTATTATATGTCATCCCAAAGCCCTTAGAATGACGAAGAAAAACATACCGCCAAATGCGTTCTATCATTTTCATAAGTACTTTTAATCTTTGTTCCAAAATTTAAATTGTTGGACTTAGTCGTTTTCAGGTGTACTATTGGACTTTCTCACATATGCTGAGGAAAAATGACGCATTATAGAGTAAAACCGATCACATATATCAGTGTAAACACATAATATGCATAAATAAAACCAGTTTCAACGATCAAGAAATTGAAAACACTGGCTCAATAAGTAATAAACGAACATTTAGATTTAATGACGTCACACATATTTAAAAGCCTTATAACTTAAAAACTGTTTAGCCAAATGAATTCAAATTTAACAGCTAAGATGTACGTGATACAGTTTATCAGTCAACGTCTCCCGTAAATTAGATCTTTAAAATTTAGAAAATATTTTCTTGCAGGTCCGCGCTTTTTCCTTTGATGATTATAGAAAAGCCAGTATTCAGAACGCAATAACTTAAAAACTCTTTAGCCGAATGAATCAAAATTTCGCAGGTAAGATGTAATAGATACAATTAATCTGTCAACGTCTTCCGTAAATTAAATTTTTAAAATTTAAAGAATGTCTTCTTTCACGTCCGCGCTTTTTCGTTTAGTGATTAACGAAAATCCTGTATTCAAAACGGTATATCTTAAAAACTGATTAGCTAAATAAATCGAAATTTCACAGCAAAGATGCAGTAGATACAGCTTATCAACCAACATCTTCCGTGAATTAAATCTTTAAAATTTAAAGAATTTTTCTTTCACGTCCGCGCTTTTTCTTTTGGCGATTAACGAATAACATGTACATCTTTTCGGCGCTTTAATTACTTTTCGGAAAGAAGTCAAGGAGTATGTGAAACTCTTATATCTGTTCGGATTCACACTTTGAATCGCAATTGCTTCAGCAATTTCTAGTTTAAATTTTGTTTACTTTTCGAACACGTTTTCATTTCGTACAAGCCACATACTGTATGGATTTTCCTCATTCCAACGCCAATCATTTAGTTTTTCGATGGCCTTCAAATCCTCTTACTGCCGTGACGGTCAGAAATTATGAAAAAAGTGTGAATTTTGGCAGCTCATGCCACTTTAAGCATTTTACTCCTGGGGGATTTGTTTCTGTAGTATTTGGCCACCAAAGAGTGTTTTACTTTCCAAAAGATCTATGACTTGCTGCCTACTCAATGACATAAACCTTCCTTCATTCGGTCACAATTTAGAAGAAAGTTTGAAAAAAAGTTTTGTTTGGACTGTCCCTCAATAACGATATGTGGTATGGTTGTTGGGTACCTGTCGAAGGTTGGGTTTTTGTCCAAAAATAGAAAACAGTTTCCCTGGCAAGTGAAAAATAATACTTATTGTGGTGTAAAACATTAATCAATCAATGTGATCTGGCAAATGCACAAACATCTGTTAATAATCCCCTTTATATCTTTGCTGCACATATTAAAAGGTAATTCCAGTAAAGTGACTATGTGTTTCTGTTACAGTGTCAGAGGAGAGAGTATTTGGTTGTTCTCTACCACCTACAGGAAGTGATTCAGAGGTAGTCTCCCTTTTCTCTTGTTTTTTTTTTCCAAGGATTTCATTGGTTCGGTGAGCAGAACAATAGGGAGGGAGAGTATAGTGAGAATTCCAAAAATCTCCTGTCACCGTCTCTGTCATTGCGCATGTGTAGACACTTCATTGTTCCAATGAGACGCTCATTTCTGACGTTCTGGAACAAAACACGTCAATGGAAGTGACCATGTCATCATATAATGTCATCTGTCAGGAAACTCTAAGTGCTGAGCCTGACTCAAGCCTTCCATAGCAGATGCTTTGAGGGTTTGAATTCCACTCAACCCACGTTCTCCCTCCAGTCTGTTCCACCAATGGCTTGCGAGTACGAATCCCACTCAGTCAAAAAAAAAATGGAAAATTTTCGAGTTTTCACTCGAACGGCCGATGTGGGATGGTTGCCGATTACCAACGGAAGGTTGTGGGTTTCCTCCCACCATAAAACTGGCAATGACGCCATATAAGTGAAATAAACTTGAGCGCGGCGTAAAACCCCAAACAATCAATCAACCCTCCATTCTGCAAAGTGCTCGGTTTCCTCACCCACATTATCAATTTTCTTTTAAATTTATATGTAGTCTATTTAAAATACAACACTGTAAGTGACTTGTTTGTGAATTCTTAAATTCATCTTTAATTAGAATATTAATTAATTATTATCTTCCTTTATCAGGTATCTGAAGGAGAAGCGGATTTATTAAAGAATTTTACATTCGCTCCAAAAGATGTCACCCCCGTCGATTTCACGCCAAAAGATAACACCCATGGAATCGGATACAGAGGTTTGAACCCAAAACAAGCCCTCCAAACAGGACATTTTAATTTGTTTGAATCAGAAACCAAAGTCAGTCGGAAGGGAAAAAGAGGAATGAAGGGGCAGGTATGGATATGAAAACTGGAAATTTAATTATTAGTTTATCAGTATAACAGTTTTCTCGTTATTTTCAGGATGGAAAAATGACGTAAATTCTTCTACTGATTTTGACTGACACCCAAATAGAGTATGGCGCCTATTGTCAGCTGTAAATGCCTCTTGTCTTATCCATTCACCAAAGTGTTATCTCAAAAATAACAAATATGCAAACTGGGAATGTAAGAAATTGGAAACGTTTTCAGAAAAATCTCTTTTATGGGATACTTCAGTCCTGGGTCCTGTTTCACAAAGCGGCGTAGATGTATTTTTTGCGTAACTTTTATACTAACTTATCTCTACAGTATGGATTGCTATGGCAGTTACGTGAAAACCTACATTACGCCGCTTTGGGAAACAGGGTCCTGGAATGAAATAAAAGTTGAAAATAGTACAACAGAGTATTGTCTGGGTATTTACCTGAGATTGTCTCTGCGCCCACATTTTATTTGACAAACCAAAAGTTGCTCATTGCAAAAATTTTATATTTGTAGCTGTGAATTCACCCGTTCCACAGATTAGACATGATCCAAACTCTATAAACCCGTACATTAACAGTATAAAACTCATTTGTCTTGTTTTCCATTAGGCTTTTGGGGTTGGCGCTCTCGAGGATGATGATGATGATGATGTTTATGGGGTAGATCATCTTTCCAATTACCACAGTACCCTTAGCGCCCCGGGGGAGGAGGACGGAGATGGTCTGTTTGGATGGACAGCGCCAAAGGGGAGACAACAACGTATGTTTTTGGATTTTTATTGCAAAATATTTTTTAAGTGGCATGAGCTGCCAAATTGACATTGAAATCAACTAGAATCAAAGCCAATCAAATATGCAGATTTTCAATCACTTTTTCTTTTACGCCCAGGGACCTTATTGGAAGCTTGTTTTTGTTTCAACATTGTCTTTTTAAATACTTTTTTAGTAAATGTATAGATACAAATCACCGTTTGTTGTTTAGAAAGAAAGTGTCATACAGTATATCCTTTAACAAAGCAGTCACTTCAAACTATATCCCTCTTCTAAACCATAATTTTTCTGAATGACATCAGTAAGCTTTCAACATCTTGAGGGGGCCTCCGTGGCTCAGTAGGTAGAGCGTTGGACTCTCAATCCGAACAGCTTTCCACCATTGAGTGCGGCGTAAAACACCAATCAATCAATCAACCTATTGATGCCATTTTGTTTGTGTTTTGTAGCGGCTATAGCTCCTGGCATTTCTGGGCTGACTCAGACAATGGAAGGTTTTCCTTTGTCTTCAGTGACTTTAGCACCCAGTAAGGTGTATCCGCCTCCTCGCCTTCCTCCGTCTTACACACCCTACCATATTGAGAAGGGTGATACCCCTGTGGCAAGCGCACCCGGTAAAGGCAGCCTGAATTTCATCAGCCGTGGCTTATTATTGGGAGAGAAACCATCAATAAGTAAGAATTATTATTGTAATTTAAAAAAATCGATTTTTCATTTATTTTAGTGATTTTGCTCCAGAACTGGGCTTGATTGTTTCTTTTTTGATTGAAAATTATTCTTTCATCTGCTTAATGTTTCCTATATCTATTATTTCACTTACAATGTATATGGTGGTGTTGCCAGGTTTAGTGGGGTTGGCCACCTTTCTTGGCTCTGACGAAACCCCATCCTTGACAAGTCATCAACATAGGACACTTAAGGGAAAAGCCCACTCATCATGTAAACTGAGTGGGGTCCAAACCTGTGACTCATCTAGTGACGGTTGTTGCTCTGCTGACTGAGCCAATGAGGCCCCCATTTAGCCACCCAGGCCCCCACACATCAAACTATCTCATCTGAATGGGTCCCTTTGTTCAAATAACTTTACCTTTTTTATAATATAATGAACCAACATTGCCTATTTTTGTCTGGTCAATTGATTTGAGAGAATTAACGTATACTCCGAAATATTGGGTTTCTTCTAGGTATATATATATCCAGTTTCCTTGACCACCAAATGTGGCAACCCTGTTTTGAGAGTGAAATAATTTTGAAAGCTGTGTAAAATAATAAATAATCATTTAACTATACTCTAATTGTTAATTTTCTTTTCAGCTGCCATGGCTAACTTAAAAATGCAAGAGGAGACAACCATACAAAGGGGAGATAACCAAATAGCAAAACAGACCTCTCCAACATTTATAAAACCTTCAGATGGCAAAGTAGAAACAGTCATAAAAACAACAACGCCATCAGCTGTCACACCATCACCAATCAGTCAATCACTGCAGAGCAGAGGCTCGGGTAATGTCTATAAACCATTTGCCAAAGACCCCGCTAAACAACGACGTTATGAACAATATACAACAAATCTTAGACATAGCAAATCAGGTGAGAATTCAGTGACTCTGTTATGAGCCCAGATTCAGTGACTCTGTAATGAGCCCAGATTCAGTGACTCTGTAATGAGCCCAGATTCAGTGACTCTGTAATGAGCCCAGATTCAGTGACTCTGTAATGAGCCCAGATTCAGTGACTCTGTAATGAGCACAGATTCAGTGACTCTGTAATGAGCTGAGTTTCAGTGGCTTAATTATGGGCTGAGTTTCAGTGGCTTAGTTATGAGCTGAGTTTCAGTGACTTGATAATGAGCTGAGTTTCATTGACTCAGTAATGAGCTGAGTTTCAGTGACTCAGTTATGAGCTGAGTTTCAGTGACTCAGTTATGAGCTGAGTTTCAGTGACTCAATTATGAGCTGAGTTTCAGTGACTTAGTTATGAGCTGAGTTTCAGTGACTCAGTTATGAGCTGAGTTTCAGTGACTCAGTTATGAGCTGAGTTTCAGTGACTCAATTATGAGCTGAGTTTCAGTGACTTAGTTATGAACTGAGTTTCAGTGACTTTGTATTGAGCTGACTCAGCAATGGGCTGTGACTCAGAATGAGAACTGTTGATACTCAATTTGAAAACCATTTCTTCACTTGTGCTGGAATTCTCCTCGGTTGTAAAAAAAAACACTTGTCAGATCACTAACTTTTCAAAAATCACTCTGTATAACAATGAGTAATCATTTCTGTATATAAAAAGAAGAAAAAAAATATGTTTTTCATTATGGCTTCCAGATCCTTATAGTGATGTAACTTCTGAAGAAATGACAGAATGGGAAAAAGATCATGAAAAAGAGGAATTCTCTCGAGCGTCTCATCTTTATAAACCTCTATCAGCAGCCATGGCGTCTAGATTTACAACTGCCAAATATACTGATGATTCCACCGATGTTACTATGGCAACTCATGGACAGGTAAAGTACTATTCTCTCTTCCAGAGTTCCATAGGCTTTGTGTGCTCCCCCTAAATACAGTTCAATATTGTAGTGCTTTCTGTGCTCAGGTACCCCTCTTCCCCCTAAATACAGTTCAATATTGTAGTGCTTTCTGTGCTCAGGTACCCTCCTCCCCCTAAATACAGTTCAATATTGCAGTGCATTCTGTGCTCAGGTACCCCTCCTCCCCCTCCCTCTAAATACAGTTCAATATTGTAGTGCTTTCTGTGCCCAGGTACCCCTCCTCCCCCTAAATACAGTTCAATATTTTAGTGCTTTCTGTGCTTAGGTACCCCTCCTCCCCCTAAATACAGTTCAATATTGTAGTTCTTTCTGTGCTCAGGTACCCCTCCTCCCCCTAAATACAGTTCAATATTGTAGTTCTTTCTGTGCTCAGGTACCCCTACTCCCCCCTAAATACAGTTCAATATTTTAGTGCTTTCCGTGCCCAGGTACCCCTCCTTCCCCTAAATACAGTTCAATATTGTAGTGCTTTCTGTGCTCAGGTACCCCTCCTCCCCCCTAAATACAGTTCAATATTTTAGTGCTTTCTGTGCTTAGGTACCCCTCTTCCTCCTAATTACAGTTCAATATTGTAGTTCTTTCTGTGCTCAGGTACCCCTCCTCCCCCTAAATACAGTTCAATATTGTAGTTATCTCTGTGCTCAGGTACCCCTCCTCCCCCTAAATACAGTTCAATATTGTAGTGCTTTCTGTGCTCAGGTACCCCTCCTCCCCCTAAATACAGTTCAATATTTTAGTGCTTTCTGTGCTTAGGTACCCCTCCTCCCCCTAAATACAGTTCAATATTGTAGTTCTTTCTGTGCTCAGGTACCCCTCCTCCCCCTAAATACAGTTCAATATTGTAGTTCTTTCTGTGCTCAGGTACCCCTACTCCCCCTAAATACAGTTCAATATTGCAGTGCTTTCTGTGCTCAGGTACTGCTCCTCCCCCTAAATACATATTAACTGGTCGTGATGTGTATACCAAACATATTTCATCAAGATGCGAAAAGTGATATTATCACGAGTGGAAAAGCCACGAGTGAAAATGTACATTTTCGCATCACACGAGATGAAATATTTATGGTATACATATCAAGACCAGTTAATTTTCTTTTTATTATATATCTAACAAGATTCGTCTTTTGAATTTTGGTTTGAAAACAACTACATAATGAAAACAAAACTATGCCAAGGGTTTATGTCTCAGCCACTGACCTATATACCGAGCTATATAGGTCAATGGTCCAAACTACCACAATGCGCATGACAAAATAGATCGACAAAGAAATTCATTCAGTTAACTTATGAAAGAAAACTATTCTTAACACCCGAATCAAATTACTTATACTGTTTATTAAGATCAACAAAAAAAAGATATGCCCCCTTTCTCCGCTTTTTTGTCATTTTTCGCAAAGTCATTATTCAAGACGCGCGCATTGACACATGGCCAATCACGTAGAGTGATAGTGTCAAATTTTATCAAAGCGAGGAAAAATATGAAAATGCAAAACCAATTTTAAGAATTACAAAAAATACAATTACAGTTTAACTTAAATATTTTACATCGGACTTTCGAAATTTATAAAGAGTATTAGATAACTGAAAGTGCTTGAGTGCAAAAAAAAAGTGTAGGGAAAAAATGCTTAATATTGGAGCACGGTCGAGGAAGATTGTGCTGCCTGGGGGCAGTCGAGCGTTCAGTGAGGGAGAGACATCAATGGGAAGGACAACTTGGTAGGCCTGGCTTGCAGTGGTCAAAGTAGTCCGGCTATCAAAAGTGTTATCATCCCTGTGACAATATCACAAAAATTGTTATCATCACAGTGACGATATCACTTGCTATTTTCCCTCTGATATGATTTATATCCTGTTGATAGTTCGCTATATTTCATTGCCGGATATATAATAAAGTTCAATATTGTAGTGCTTTCTGTGCTCCCCCCAAATCCCACTTGATAGTATTTCACAGTTTACATTTTATTTATATCTACACAGTTTTTAAGTAGCATTTAGTAGTAACTTAAAATGAATGAACGTACATCTTGGCTATTTAAATATTGATTGCATTTCAGAAAGTCTTCCACTTTGTACATGCCATATTATTTTTTATTTTATTTACAATCATTTGTTCACTCGAATTCTATCATCAACGAAAGTGCTGTAAAAAACAAAAAGTTTTTCCGATCATGTCACTTAAATGGTGTTACATTTGTTGTTTCAATCACAAAACAGCCAGAAATAATCCAAGATGGCTACTCATTCAGTTTGAGGTTGGGGAAAAAACAGCCTCTATGTTTGTATAAAATCCTGATGCTCTGTTTCCTAACTGTGATAATTTCACTTCAAACTAAACCAATTGTTTTACTTCCAGCCTAATGCAAAATCTGACGGAGTGAAAGCCGCGGAGATGAAAATGTTTGGCAGGTTAACCCGCGAGTTATTGGAGTGGCATCCTGACAACACGCTGTGTAAGAGATTTAATGTCCCAAATCCTTATCCAGGGTAAGTCAATAGGTTTTTTTTTCATTTTTTTTATTTTACCATACCTCTCAGGGGATTGAGACACATTTCAATTGTGTTATTTTTAACACTTGTACAAGTAAACTAATAATAATAGAGAAGCTCTTCTGATTTGGTGGCATCCAACATGTTGCTAGTGTATCGAATGAAATTCAACCAACTACATGCACTCAAATCTCTTAAAAGATTCAAGCTTTTAGAATTTCTACTGACATATTAATATGTCTTAAATGTCTTTCTTCAGATTGCTCACTCTACTTAATTATACAAGCTATTACGTTGATCTCTCTATTCAATTGATTGATGTCAAAACAATGGTTATATGAACCAGCTGACAAAAATATCACTTGATGTTCTCATTTACTGAGTAAAATTAGTTCTCTGTTAGTATCGATATCCATGATTTACTTAACAGGCGTGACCTGTTGTCTTTGATGTTATGCTCCAATCAATCAAATCACGTATAGAGACCTCAATGGCTAATTTCTTAGAATTAGAGTCTCTTAGTCCAACACAGACCTTCCATGAAATGGCGGCGTGTCGAATCCAACTCCGTCCAAAAAAAATTCCGGGGTGGCTTTTTATTTGAAAGAGTTGACCGGTTTTCCACAACGGTTGAGGGTTTCTCCCTCATGAGGGGCCTCGGTGGTCCAGTGGGTTAGAGTGATTGTCCCTCGGTCACGCCCAGACCTTCCATCGATGCGGCGCAGGTTCAAATCACACTCAGACCAAATAAAAATTGAAAAAAATTCTGAGTGGTGGATTTTTCACTCGGTGGCCGTATGTGAAAGAGTAGCCTATTACTCGCCAAAGGTTCAGGGTTTCCTCAGGGCAATGACCCCGGTTTCCTCCTTCACTAAACCTGGCAACTCCGCCATATAAGTGAAATAATCTTGAGTGTGATGTAAAACATTAATCAATCGATCTTCCCCACTAAACCTGGCAATGCCTTCATATAACAGAAATGTGCTCAGTAAAATAATGAATGAATCATGAAATGTCCTGAATAATATTCCATAAAACATCAATCATATATCTAATCTTCTTCTAGCTCTCAGATTGTTGGTTTACCTGGTTCTAAAAGAAGAGGATATTCAGTATTTGACCTTTTGGACGTTTCTTTGCCTTCATCCGAATCCACAGCTAATTCTGAAGAAAGTAAACCGTTGGCCATAGAAGCAAAAAGTATGTGACAACTTTGAATACAATATCAAACTAGATTTTATCAAAGGTCTTAATATGATCTCTTAATCTTAAAAAAGTACATGTTGTTTGTCTATTTGTAAATCTTTTTATGAAGAAATGTTGCTATTTCTTCATATACATTTCAGGACATTTCGCTTTTTTAAAAATATTTTATTACTTTATTTCATATAGTTCAATACCAATTTTCTGGCAAACGTAAAAATCTAAAAGCTTTAACTATCTGCACATTATTTTTAGAGGAGAAAACAGCTGCGCCAATAACTGTGAAATCTACACGTCCCCGATTAACCACAGCCAATATCTTTGCGGCCTACTTCGAGGATGAAGATAGGAAGATGAAAGGTTTAAAGGATGACAAGGCTATAGTTGCCAATCCAGATAAAACCACAGTTCCAAGTGTTCCAGATCAACCAGTTACTAATCTGACTGGTCAAGAAAAGAAAAAGGATGACCAGGTCAGTGGACTATTAGTTACAGGGGTTTTTCGAGGGGGGGATACAGAAATGTATTATCGTCCGAAAGCAGAATATTGGTCAAGGCTTCGAAAGAGCCCTACAATGTATATACTACTTACTGACAACATTTATTTCTGTATTCCCTGCTCAAGCAAACTCTGTGTTTAAGAGAATTTATCCCATCGAAAAACTCTTAATTGTTAAATATTGAGACCTTCTTCGTCAACATGTACTGTTTGTAAATTACAGAAAATGTTTGATATTGTGTATAACACAAGCAGATGTCCACTAGACATGATGTACATGGTAGTCATATTTATCATACATGGTAAACATCCTGTATTGAAATATTTCATTTCATTTATTTAACCAAATAATTACATGACAAAGGATGGTTGCATACATTTAGGCTTTGGGTAAAAGAAACCCGAAGATATGAAAATATACACTGATTTTAAGAAAAAGGAAAGACTTTGAGATTGAGTCCTCAGATGATAGGCTGCATCTCCCCCAGCTCCTCCTTAGATTTATCAATGTCATCTAAAGGAAATATTACCATTGCAAACTTGTGGTCTGCCTTGGGCACAGAACCAGGTTTCTTACTAGTATGGCACAGAACCAGGTTTCTTACTAGTATGGCACAGAACCAGGTTTCTTACTAGTATGGCACAGAACCAGGTTTCTTACTAGTATGGCACAGAACCAGGTTTCTTACTACTATGACACAGAACCAGGTTTTTTTACTACTATGAAACAGAACCAGGTTTCTTACTACTATGACACAGAATCAGGTTTCTTACTACTATGAAACAGAACCAGGTTTCTTACATGTACTTCTATGGCACAGAACCCGGTTTCCTACTACTATGGCACAGAACCAGGTTTCTAACTAATATGACACAGAACCAGGTTTCTTACTACTATGAAACAGAACCAGGTTTCTTACTTCTATGGCACAGAACCAGGTTTCTAACTAATATGACACAGAACCAGGTTTCTTACTACTATGAAACAGAACCAGGTTTCTAACTAATATGACACAGAACCAGGTTTCTTACTACTATGAAACAGAACCAGGTTTCTTACTTCTATGGCACAGAACCCGGTTTCCTACTACTATGACACAGAACCAGGTTTCTTACTACTATGAAACAGAACCAGGTTTCTTACATGTACTTCTATGGCACAGAACCCGGTTTCCTACTACTATGGCACAGAACCAGGTTTCTAACTAATATGACACAGAACCAGGTTTCTTACTACTATGAAACAGAACCAGGTTTCTAACTAATATGACACAGAACCAGGTTTCTTACTACTATGAAACAGAACCAGGTTTCTTACTTCTATGGCACAGAACCCGGTTTCCTACTACTATGACACAGAACCAGGTTTCTTACTACTATGGCACAGAACCAGGTTTCCTACTACTATGGCACAGAACCAGGTTTCTTACTACTATGGCACAGAACCAGGTTTCTTACTACTATGGCACAGAACCAGGTTTCCTACTACTATGGCACAGAACCAGGTTTCCTACTACTATGGCACAGAACCAGGTTTACTACTACTATGGCACAGAACCAGGTTTCTTACTACTATGGCCCGTACTGGGCCATAGAAAACCTTGAACAGCCTGGATTTTGAAAATGGCTTCAAGGCTTTGAATGTCCTGGAATTCTGAGATTGGGCTTGATAATCAGCCTTGACATTCAGAAAAATGACAAACCTCAAAAGTTATCTGATCAAGTAAAAAAAAGACCATTGACAGAGCATCTTTCCAGGAAACTGTAAACACATTTGTTCATTCTTACAGTTTATGCTATGGAACAAATTCTGCCAATTTGAACAGCTAAACATACATGTATGCAATGAAATATAAAAATGGATAACCAATTTTTGTTCAAATTCATGTTTTAGGTAAACGCAGAAACCCGGCCGCCCATGGATCTATTTAAAGCTATATTCCAGGACTCTGACTCAGATAGTTCCTCTGAAGATGAAGCCAGTATAGAACCAGTAATAAAATCAAACAATTATCAAACACCATCAGGTAAGTAGTTTGGTAACATCTCATAGGGCAGTTTAAAAAAAATGGTGGCATGTCTCCTTCACTATAGTGTTTATAAATATATCTGGTAGCAACACTAATCATATGAAACAATCTTGAATCTGACATAAACACCAAACAGTCAATTAATTAATCGTTTGGTTTGTTTTTCAGCTCCATCTTTTCCACCAGCTAATGGGGAAGAGTTACCTCCCCCTTCCAGCTCAACCAGACTTCGACCTTATACTTCAGAACTAGGTGATCACCTGGAGGAGATTTCCCGACCACCTGCTGAGATTTCTGAACCCTCGTCAGAACTTTTTGGACCCAGCTTACCACCAGTATTAACTCCTTCCTCTAGTCAATCTGTTTCCCAAGGTACTGAACTCACAGTCATTTATTTACCCCCCCCATATGGCCATCCAAAATATCATTAATGTTTATTGTAACCCGAAAAAAAAAACTCAAGAATTTTTTTTTTAGTTATTTGAGCATTTTCGAAATGCATGTTGTAGAATGAATATTTGTAACAATTAATGCATAAAAATTTTCTTTGTAAAACTCATCAGGAATAATGTTTTTTCATCCTCTAGAGAATTGAAACCTGATCACAACCAGTAACGTCAACAATGGACTGCTGTAATTTTCGTTTTTTTTGTTTTTAGTTTACAAGCTTTCGGATCCCACTCCGTCCAAAAAAAAGTTAACAAATTTCTTAGGGGGTCTTAACTTAGTTGCGCTATGTGAAAGTCGGTACTATGGGTGTTTCCCCCCCCCCCCCCCCCTGCTGGCAGATAATTGGAATACTGTAATCCTTAGTATGGCTCAAAACATCAATCAAATTTATAGTAAGTTGCATTGTGGGAAACTTGGACGGGTCGAAGTTCACCATTTTTTTTGGACCGGGGTGTAAACAAACCTTCACAATACAATGTACATTGTAGCTTAGGAGGAGATACACTGAAAACTTCTTTGTCTAGCTTACACATAAATTTATTGTAGAATAAAAAGCAATCCATAAAGCTCCTGTCTACGTCATCTCAGAATTCTTTTCAACGCACATTTCTCGCACTTTAACTCCTCTCCCATCTTTGACGCTGTATAACTTAATACTATCCACCATTTTAAACCCATATCCCATGATGCACTTGTCTAACAGTTGATGACATTAGGGAATCAGTCTATTCCGTATGTGATTGACTTGATTTACAGTTCACTCACGTTATTGGGCGGCCCAAGGTCGGTAGAGCGATAGTCATTTATGTTGACACAGAAATCACAAGTTCGTATCCCACTCTTACTCGGTCAAGAGAAAATAATGACAAATTTCATTGTGGGTGTTTCACTCTATCTTCCTATGTGGTTGGTGTTGTCAGGTACATTCCAAATGTACGGCATACCCCTCATCGAAAGAGAACTGGTTTTTTTTTTCTGTGGGACGCAAAATATTAATCTCATGCTTTTAAGGATGTGTTAAAACATATCTACAGAAATATGAAAAATAACCTAAAATCTTCAATTCAATATAGATTATCTCTGTAAAATACTCTTTGAAAAACACCTACTAAAGACTTTAGAGAAAATAATAATAAAAACTTTTACATATTTATGGATGTAAATTTAAGTCACCAAGTCACTTGTAATTCAGACAAGGGAATAAATCTGTTTTAGGCAAAGACTTTGGCTTTAAATGTGGAAATATTCATTCTGGACATATACAGTTTAGCATTTCACTATTGGCACAACAAAATTGTCAAAAATCGTAATATGGTATCCCTGTGCCATGGCAGGTTATCAATGATTGATTGGTGTTTTACGCCAGTATCAAGATTCTTTCACTTATATGGCCGTGTTGCCAGGTTTAATGGGGGAGGAAACCGGGCTCAATGACAGTAGGAAACCCGACCTTTGGCGAGTAACTGGCAACTTTTCCACATATTCCGACCGAGTGAAAAATCCACTCAGAAATTTTTCTATTTTTATTTGGTCTGAGTGAGATTCAAACCCGCGCTGCATCGATGGAAGGTCTGTGAGGGACTGAGGGACAATCACTCTAACCCACTGGACCAACGAGGCCAATGAGCATCCTGACATTAAAATATTGCCTGACTGTAAACATTAAAAAATTCAAAGTTCAGGATAGAAAACAATCGTGATGATGTGGCTATCTATGTGTACTGTCAGGTAGCTAGTCGTGACGTGTATAGATATCCGCGTCATCTTAATTGGGTAGAAAAATGATAACAACTATCCTAAACCCTAAGAAATGTTTGAAACTCTCTTTAAACATGGGTTTCATACTAATGATAAAAAATTAAGACATCACCACGTCGTTGGTTGTTTTTCAACAACTGTCGACACTTAACGAAGACACCGGCACAAGTGTCGAAAAACAACTGAGGACGTGGTGATGTCTTAATTTTTTATCATTAGTATCTAAACCCTGTTAGGTACAAGTTACAATTATTTAAAAGTGATGAAAAATGTAGTTCTGCGAAAAGTATTCAGTTTAATTTAAAATGTTTGTGATAATTTTTTTTTCATTTGCAGAAAATGTGCGAGTGTCCCTGCTTGATCTGGTCTCATCCGTTAGCCATCATAAGAAAAAGAAACACAAAGGAAAAGATAAGAAGAAAAAGAAAGACAAAGATAGAGAAAAATCTAAAAACAAACACAAAAAGAAAAAACGGTGACATTTTCTGTTTAATAGAAAAGTTTTGTCTGTGATATATGTATGTATGTATGTGAATAAAAATGTGTAATAGATACAAGTTACTGAAAGGAATTTCTGTTATTAAAGATCAATCCTTCAGTGAAGTTTATTTATGGCTTAATAGACCCTTTCCCGCTTAGAAGATGTTTTTCACAACGTTTTTTGAATTTTTGGGGGGCCTCCGTGGCTCAGTAGGTAGACGCTCAATCCGAACAGCCTTCCACGAATGGGTCGCGGGTTCGAATCCCACTCAGTCCAAAAAAATAAATTGGAAAATTTTCTGACTGGGTTTTCACTCGAACGACTTAAGTGGGATGGTTGCCAGTAACCAGTGGAAGGTCGTGGGTTTCCTCCCACAATAAAACTGGCATCGCCGCCATATAAGTGAAATAATCTTGAGCGCGGTGTAAAATACCAAACAATCAATCAATCGAATTTATGGCATGGACGTCATTTCTCTGTTGCAGGCACTGTGACCCACATCTACATATCACATTTTGTGATAGACAAAATGAGCACGATTTCATTGTCAGATTGATCCAAAAACACTATGTAGTCGTGTTGCCATACACAGGAGCATATGAGCAGGCGTCAATTGTTAAACGGAAAGGGTCTATTAGTTAATTGATTGATGTTTTGAATCTAGTACTGAATTTTATTTCTGGTCAGTGTCAGAGTAAATGAATGCTGATAACCAGAAGAAAGAACCAACCATTCCACATATGGGTCGACCATGGGAAAAACACATTCAGATTATTTTTTATCTCTTGAACTGAGTGGTATTCGAACTGGGGCTCGCTTCACAGAGCAGTCACAAACGAAGCCTAGTTGCCACTGGATACCATAGTAAAGAGATAGGACGTCATGGCAACTCCAAAATGTGATCGATGGCTTCGTGAAACGGCCCCGTGGGACCAATTGATAGAAGTCTCGCCACCGTAAGTGTCTAGCTCTGCGTATTGAGCCACAGGCTCGGAAGAGCTGTAGATACATTTAAATGGAAATGAATTCAAGAGTCTCTCACACAGACAAGGCCTATCATTTTGTTTGCCCATGGCCTTAAACCCTCTCTTATTGTCGTGTCAGCCAAAAATTACGAAAACAGTGTGAATTTTGGGAGTTCGGGCCACCGTGGAACAGTTTTTATAGGAAACAAAATCACTCAAATGTACTCATGCACCCTGGATAAAAGTACCGTACCTTGATAACCTAACCGATTGATGATTGAAATAAAAAAATATTGGTAAAATCACTAACCCGTCATGTTGATGTTAGAATGTAATTTTTTGATTGATATCTTGCTCCATTTTTTGTGGTTAAATTAAGTGAGATGGTCGCCAGAACCAACGGAAGGTCAGGGAGTAAAACGATTAACGTGCTATACAAAACAGACTTTTCCTTGGTCCTTGTAACCATTGTTTGACGTATTAAATGTATTTTATTATTGAGTCCGTTCCGGATTAATATCACTGTGCGTTTTTTTAGTTCGACTGGCGCACGATTTTACAGCACTACAGCCAGCATGCTTGTAGCGATAGAGTCGTCCTTCAAAGCGACCTCAGACGCATAAATTTGATGTTAGCCGGAATAACTCAATAACACATGATTCTGCCAAGAAATTTGTAAGTTTATTTGTCTATTTCTAACCATTTGTTTAATTTATACTCACGCTAAGAATTTTATGACACACACGTGTGTCTCTAGTGCTACGCGATGATTTATGTTGAGGCAAAAAATGAAGTCAAATTCAGTGAAGTTAACATTTATAGCATAGCTCAGAATAGCGTAAACTTCAAGACACTTCTAAATAGATATGCATTATTTTCTTTTCCTCTGTATGAACATTCTATCTTTATACGGTAACTTATACTTCGTATTTTTGTAATAATTTCAGCTTGAACCTACATCAAGCCCTACACAATTTGTCAGCACTGTAAAGGGAACAAATAAACCATGTAGCGTTACGGAATAAGGCAGAGTCGAGTTGTTTATTTAGAGGTTACAAAAGTTACAAAAGTTCAAGAAATTTCCTGTCCGTAAAGTTGCAGGACTCCTACAGCAATGGGTCCAGAGGGCAGGGAAAGAACTGATATCATGGAAAACATGAGAAGACTCCGTCAGGAGAGAGGCGGTATAAAGTCAGTATTTACAAAGAAAATTGAGGAACTGAAAATTCTCTTTAAGACTGAAAGTATAGCTGAAGTAAAGGGCAAATTCAGAGAAATTCAAAACACTTTAAGTAAGCTGAAACTGAAAAATGATGAGTTAATTCAACTTTCTCCTGATTTTCCTGAGGAAAGTTCTAATTCTGAAGCTTACATTGCTCAAGTAGAGACAATTTATTTATCAATTTCTGACCAAGTTGAAAAATGGTTAAGTGGAATTTTAGGCTCACAAAACCCAGAAATCGATGAAATTAAGCCAAGCGACTCTGTTAGTCAATCAGGGAAAAGTAAAGCTTCTAGTAGTTCTTCCAGTGCACGATTAAAACTGGCAGCCAGAAAGGCTGGTTTAAAGGCAAAGGCACAAGTTTTAGCACAGCAGCAAGATATAAAACTAAAACAGATTCAGTTAAAATATGAAGAAGAAAAACTAACATTAGAAAGTGAAATCAAGGCAACAGAAGCTGAGGAAGAAATCTATGAACAATACGAAAAACTTAGTCAAATATCAAATAAAAATAGAGAACCAACTAAACCAATTCCCATTAAAGAACATCAGTTCCCAGTTCCACAGAGTACCTTAAACCCCAATGCACCCCCCTGGTCGGATAATGCCCTCTCTCAAAATTATGAGACTAATGTACTAGCTCTTCAACAACAGATGCTAGATGTTGTTCAATTGCCAAAAACTGAAATAATGACCTTTGATGGGGACCCTCTGAAATACTATTTGTTCATTCGATCATTTCAGAGTACAGTGGATAACACGTCAATCAACAATAGTGGTAAATTAAATAGACTGTTACATTATTGCACAGGCAATGCCCTACAGGTAATACAATGTTGCTGTGTAATGAACCCAGAGGAAGGTTACCATGAAGCACTAAGACTACTCCAATCTAGATTTGGCAATCAACATGTTATTTCAAATGCTTGGATTAGAAGGTTAACGGAAGGCCCTACAATAAAACCAAGTGATGTGGAAGGTTTACGTAAATTTGCGGATGATTTGAAGGGAGCAATGATAACGTTAAATGCTATGGGCAAAATAAATGAAGTAAATAACCAAATACGTATGGTCAGAATAATTGACAAACTACCATTCTTTCTTCAAAGCAGATGGCGCAAAAAGGCAGTAGAGACTTTGAAAAGTGTTGGCAATTACCCCAGTATTGACGTATTGGTGAGTTTTGTTGAACTAGCAGCTGATGAACTTGCTGATCCAGTATTTGGTGTCACTGCAACAACCAAATTCAAAGGGGAGACAAGTCAAAGTCTAAATAAAAGAACTTCAAGTTACAGCATGCAAACAGATGTGAGTAACAATAACTTTGCTATGCCCAATTTCCAAACTCCCACAAACTGTCCTTTGTGCTTTTCTGATCACCCCCTATACATATGTGACAAGTTCAAGCAGATGAGACCTGAAAAAAGATTCGAGTTTGTGCAACAAAAGCGTTTATGCTTCAACTGTTTTGCCAGCAACCATTCTTCTAGAAATTGTAGAAAACCAAGTAAATGTCAAATCCAAGGTTGCACAAGGAAACATTCACGGTTAATTCACCTCCAAACAATACCTGTAAACAATCAGACATCTCCAAAGGAATTCCTTTCAAACAAAACCCCCACCCAGCCAGATGACTTCATTACGGCTCAAAGCTCAGCATGTAAGGTACCCAATAATTCTACAGTTGCTCTGCCAATTGTTCCTGTACGAGTAAGCACTCACAGTGGAAATTACACGGAAACATATGCCTTACTGGACACTGGAAGCACTAATTCTTTCTGTTCAGATGGACTACTGAATAAATTAGGCATCACCGGTATTGAGTCCAATTTAACACTAACAACAATTGAAAAGATCAACAGCCCAAGGAGAACCAAACGTGTTTCACTTATGGTATCTGACTTACTGAATAGAACCACTATCGACATGCCTTATGTATTTTCCACATCTAATCTTGCCTTTTCAAGTTTCAGTACACAAAATCGGGAAAATTTACAACAATGGCCACAGTTTAAAGACTTGGAATTCCCAGAGATTACCAGCACCCAAGTTTCTCTAATCATTGGCCAGGATGTTCCTATGGCTCTCTTACCAGTGGAAGTACGATCCGGTAACCCAGGTGAGCCTTATGCTGTCAAAACTGCTTTAGGATGGGTATTAAATGGACCATTGGATCATGTCGGAAAAATTCCAAGGGAGGTAATTTCGAACCACATTCAATTAGATAATAGCACAGACTTGCTAACTAAACAGGTTGAAAGGTTTTGGAAATTGGAGACTTGTGAAGCCCTAGCTGACACTTCACTTCAAATGAGTTTGGAGGATAAACGTGTAATTAAACTTTGGGACAGCACAACAAAACACACAAATAGTCATTATGAGATCAGCATACCATTCAAACACAATCCACCAAATCTCCTGAATAACTATTGTGTAGCAGAATCACGATTACAAGCGCTGAGTCGGAGATTAACTCAGGATAATGAACTCTTTATTAAATATCAAAATGAAATTGAAGAATTGCTTAAAAAAGGCTTTGCAGAAAAGGTTCCTGAAAATAATATCAATAACAATGTAAATGATAAATGGTACTTACCTCATCACCCAGTTTTCAGTGAGAAAAAACCAGACAAACTCAGAATCGTATTTGATTGCGCCTCAAAGTATTGCGGAACAAGCCTAAATGATGAAATACTGCAGGGCCCAGACCTAACAAATAAATTAATGGGCGTTCTTCTTCGATTTCGAGAATTCCCTATTGGGTTTATTGGAGACGTCGAAGCGATGTTTCATCAGGTGATAGTGCCCGAGTCTCAAAGGGACTTTCTGAGATTTTTATGGTGGAGCGACGGTGATATGACTAAATCACCTGACGTCTATAGAATGACTGTGCATCTTTTCGGAGGGGTTTGGAGCCCCAGTTGTGCGAATTATGCTTTAAGACGCACAGCTGAGGATAATCAACTGAACTTTAACTTTGAAGTCGTAAAAACTGTTCTGGAAAATTTTTACGTAGATGATTGTTTAAAGTCATTGAAAAGTGAAACTGAAGCAATATCTCATGTCAAGCAGCTATGTGACCTTTTAGCTGAAGGGGGATTTAGACTTAACAAAATGACTAGTTCCAATCGACAAGTTCTTGAATCCATTTTACCTACTAATCGTGCTAAATCAGTCCAAATCTTAGACCCTGAAAAAAACCTTCCTATAGAAAGAGCCTTGGGCATTTTATGGGATACGGAAACTGATAATTTTGGATTTCAGATCACACCTAAAGACAAACCCATAACAAAGAGAGGGGTCATGAGTATTATCAGCTCGGTTTATGACCCATTAGGTTTTCTAAGCCCCTATATTTTACAAGCTAAAATAATATTTCAGGATGAGTGTAAATCACAAAAGGGATGGGACGAACCACTCAGTCAAACAAATGCACAAAAATGGGAAATTTGGAAACAGCAACTGCCAGAAATCCAACAATTAAAGCTAGCTAGGTGTGTAATTCCTCCAGACTTTGGGACAATTGAAACTTGCCAATTGCATCATTTTTCTGACGCATCTATGAATGGCTACGGTGCCGTGTCTTATCTCAGAGTGGTGAGTGAAAGTGGTCAAATACACAATACAATACTCATGAGTAAATCCCGACTAGCCCCAATTAAGCAAATGACAATTCCACGCCTTGAACTTTCAGCGGCAGTTACAGCAGTCAGACTTGATACAATGCTCCAAACGGAGCTTTCCATTAACATTGACAATTCCATGTTTTGGACGGACAGTACAATAGTACTGCAGTATATCAGATCACAAAACAAGAAATTTCATATGTTTGTTGCTAACAGACTTTCCATTATACAGGACGCATCAAGTCCGTTTCAGTGGAAACACATTGAATCTTCTAAAAATCCTGCTGACGTGGCTTCTAGGGGCGTAAATGCTGATCAACTTATAGCATCAGAGACTTGGGTTAATGGCCCAAAATTTCTATGGCTCCCCGAAAATGAATGGCCTGTGTCTACTCAAATGTTGCCTGACCTAAAATCAGATGAAGAAATAAAGAAGGATACAACATCGTTTTCTACTATCCAGACTGGACAAAGTCTTATATTGCAATTCTTTGAAAGATTTTCAAGTTTTTACATCTTGAAAAAAAGTGTAGCATGGATCTTAAGACTAAAGCAATTACTTAGAAACAAAGTTGAATCCAATAAAGTCTCCAAACATGGAAAGGTAAATAAATTTCAACCTTACTTATCTGTTGAAGATCTACAATGTGCAGAAACTTGTATCATAGCAACTGTGCAAAATCAGCATTTCAGTAGCGAATTACAGCAATTAGAAAATAAAATTCCAATTAAACTATCCAGCTCAATAGCAAAGCTCAACCCAATATTGAACGTAAATGGTCTGTTATGTGTTGGTGGTCGACTGTCAGCCGCTCCTTTAACGACAACCCGTAAACATCCCATATTGTTGCCTAAAGACTGTCACGTGACGACTCTGGTTATCAGACATTACCACCAGCTGTGTGGGCATTCTGGTACTGAACATACGCTTGCCTCTTTAAGACAAAAATATTGGATTGTCAAAGGAAGGAGAGCTGTCAATAAAGTTACCAAACACTGCTTCCATTGTAAAAAACTGTTAAAACAAAGTTCTTGCCAAAAAATGGCCGACCTCCCCAAAGACAGAGTGACCCCCGGGGCCCCAACTTTTAGTTACCTTGGTCTTGACTGCTTCGGACCATTCACAGTTCGACGGGGCCGGGTGGAAATTAAAAGATACGGCTGTGTTTTCACTTGCTTAACAACCCGGGCGGTCCACATAGAAAAACTTGATTCCATGGACACAGATTCTTTTTTTAATGGTTTTCTCAGATTTATAAGCAGGAGGGGACGTCCGAAATCTGTACGCTCGGATAACGGAACTAATTTTCGAGCTGGTGAGAGTGAGTTAAGAAAGGCGACACGGGAATGGAACCAGCATCGCATTCATGAGTTCATGTTACAACGGGAGATCGTTTGGATCTTCAATCCACCCGCAGCCTCACACATGGGTGGAGTCTGGGAGAGAGTGATTAGAACTATTAGAAAGGTATTGAACGCCATTATAAACCCCTCTCATTGTTTGGACGACGAAGGACTTAACACACTTTTCTGTGAAGTTGAGTCCATAATCAACAGTAGGCCTATTACCACCGTTTCTGAGAATCCTCTTGATAATGAACCTTTGACACCCAATCATCTGTTGTTATGGAGAACAGATCCACAATTACCAATGGGTAATTTTACCAAACAAGAAAGTTACAGGAAGAAATGGAAACATATACAGTATCTGGCTGATCAATTTTGGCAAAGATGGGTAAAAGAATATTTGCCATGTTTGCAGCAGTCACAAAAATGGCTTAGATCTCAAAGAAACCTTGAGATTGGTGATATTGTTCTCGTAATGGATGAAAGAACCCCACGCAAAAGTTGGCCTCTTGGAAGGGTCATTACTACTTTTCCAGGAAAAGATGGTTTAGTAAGATCTGTGCAGGTAAAAACACAGTGGACAGTTCTAACTCGGCCTATCAGCAAATTGTGTCTTCTTGAAAGTGCTATTACAGAATGATATGGAATTATGTGAATGACATTTGAATTCAAAATACTGAACATTTAAAAAATTTGATTTCTTATAATAATAGAAATAAATGCTTATAAATGCGCATTTAGGGGCCGGAATGTTGATGTTAGAATGTAATTTTTTGATTGATATCTTGCTCCATTTTTTGTGGTTAAATTAAGTGAGATGGTCGCCAGAACCAACGGAAGGTCAGGGAGTAAAACGATTAACGTGCTATACAAAACAGACTTTTCCTTGGTCCTTGTAACCATTGTTTGACGTATTAAATGTATTTTATTATTGAGTCCGTTCCGGATTAATATCACTGTGCGTTTTTTTTGTTCGACTGGCGCACGATTTTACAGCACTACAGCCAGCATGCTTGTAGCGATAGAGTCGTCCTTCAAAGCGACCTCAGACGCATAAATTTGATGTTAGCCGGAATAACTCAATAACACATGATTCTGCCAAGAAATTTGTAAGTTTATTTGTCTATTTCTAACCATTTGTTTAATTTATACTCACGCTAAGAATTTTATGACACACACGTGTGTCTCTAGTGCTACGCGATGATTTATGTTGAGGCAAAAAATGAAGTCAAATTCAGTGAAGTTAACATTTATAGCATAGCTCAGAATAGCGTAAACTTCAAGACACTTCTAAATAGATATGCATTATTTTCTTTTCCTCTGTATGAACATTCTATCTTTATACGGTAACTTATACTTCGTATTTTTGTAATAATTTCAGCTTGAACCTACATCAAGCCCTACACAATTTGTCAGCACTGTAAAGGGAACAAATAAACCATGTAGCGTTACGGAATAAGGCAGAGTCGAGTTGTTTATTTAGAGGTTACAAAAGTTACACGTCAGATCGTTTGTGTTACGTAGGCCTATTTATCTGAGAAATACAGACTGACGATCGGTTAACAGCGACTGGAAAAGCCTGCTGATAATTGTTTGAGTGTAAACCACAGATAAAAAGGACTGAAATGAGGGTAATCCAACACGAAAGTTGACCGACACTGATCATTGTTGTTGTAATCAGGCTTTGATTCTTCGTTTGTTTTTCACCCCATTTCTACATTCTAAAGCTATACATGTTTTATGTGTCCTATGTTTAAGTTTAGTGTTATTAGTCGTAGTAAGCTCATGTAAATTGGTTTTCTTAGCAAATTCAAACAGGCTACGGCGGCAATTAAAGGGGCATGAGCTGCCAAAATGTTGATATTTTGACGTTAACACAGAATGTTGAAATTATCGGCTATTTTTCTCAAGACGTATAATTCAGAAGGTTTTTAGTGCTTCTAGTCTCAAAAAAGTACGCTAAAGTATTGTTTTGAACTAACTTGGACTTAGAATGAATGAATGGTCGTCCCGGTTATTTAAATTTTGCTACTTTTCGAACACGTTTTCGGTTCGTACAGGGCACATACTGTATGGATTTTCCTCATTCCAACGCCAATCATTTAGTTTTTCGATGGCCTTCAAAGCCTCTTACTGTCGTGACGATCAGAAATTATGAAAAAAAAGTGTGAATTTCGGCAGCTCATGCCACTTTAAGTGGGCCTTTAACATTGTAAGCATTACCACATAGAGCAGGCGTCGAGCGACTGAGTATATACTAAGTTGCTCTACGCCTGTGGTACAATGTATATGGTAATGCTTACAATGCTACATTTCATTTAGATGTACCTTGGACTAAGATTGGAGGGATAAAAAACGCCTTTGTAAAACAGCCGGTCTGCTGTCATCCGTTTCCTTCCCTATTCTTTGTCTTAAACACCTAGTGAGGCTAATCCGATTACCCTCGTGAATGGTCGAATCCTGTGCTGTGTATTCTGATTCACTCTAGTTGAAGTTCTTCAAACTCTGTTGCCAAGATATTGATGATGGGCGGCAAACTTCCATCATCAATATCTTGGCAAGTTTGCCGCCCATCATCAATATCTTGGCAACAGAGTTTGAAGAACTTCAACTAGATTCACTCCAGATCTTAACGATATTGCGAATATGTGGTTCGGAGAGAATCGGAATACATGCTACAAGGCTGATGGGGGCAATCGGGATTGAGCCACCTGGACCCTGTTTCACAAAGCGGCGTAGCGTAAGTTTTTACGTAAATGCCTTAGCAACCCATACTGTAGAGATACGTCAGTATGAAAGTTACGCAAAAATACCTCTACGCCGCTTTGTGAAACAGGCTCCAGGTACCAAAAGACAAACACTAGCTAGGTAAACGACTGTCAGCAAAGGCGTTTCCTATCCTTGTAATCTTAATCCTAGGATGTACATATACATTTCTATTTCTGAACAGGCCATATGCCCGTTAACCACACGCATGCAGTCTACTTTTGTCTCGAAAACTGTTGCGATCATCGGACGATTGGCTGTAATATACAAACTGACTCACGTGTATAATTTACCCTGTCCGATGTTTTTGCGCGTGGATCAAAATTGGTGCGCTTTGGGCGGCTTTCTATGTTTCAAATTCTGCGACAGAGACTCATCTGAAGGCTGAAGTAATTTGGTTCAACGTAAATTAGGCAACAAGCACTTTCTTAATAAATCCTGATTGTCAAGACAATTTTTAGTTCGTAGAAAAGACTAATAGATTGTCTCGAAAACTGTTGCGATCATTGGACGATTGACTGTAATATACAAACTGACTGACGTGTATAATTTACCCTGTCCGATGTTTTTTGCGTGTGGATCAAAATTGGTGCGCTTTCTTTGTTTCAAATTCTGCGACAGAGACTCATCTGAAGGCTGAAGTAATTTGGTTCAACGTAAATTAGGCAACAAGCACTTTCTTAATAAATCCTGATTGTCAAGACAATTTTTAGTTCGTAGAAAAAACTAATAGATTGTCTCGAAAACTGTTGCGATCATTGGACGATTGACTGTAATATACAAACTGACTGACGTGTATAATTTCCCCTGTCCGATGTTTTTTGCGTGTGGATCAAAATTGGTGCGCTTTCTTTGTTTCAAATTCTACGACAGATCGAGACTCATCTGAAGGCTGAGGTGATTTGGTTCGACGTAAATTAGGCAACAGGCACTTTCTTAATAAATCCTGATTGTCAAGACAATTTTTAGTTCGTAGAAAAAACTAATAGATTGACCTTTGTATTAGGAAAATCTATACAGCCTGTCCTTTGTTGGTAACATAAACAAACTGTAAATAACGGGATTCTACGTGTATTCATTGCAGATCTATGTTACTTCGAAACACTATACTACACTGATCTACATTCTCGAGCACAAAGTTTACTTTTTCAAAAAAAAAAAATACTCGGTAACGTCAAAATTTAGTTTTATTGGAAAACATATTTTGGCAGCTCATGCAAATTTAACAATAGGCCTACATACTAAACTGTACACAGTATAAGCCTGTGTGGCTTAAAGTGTACAAATGTCTATTGAAAAATAAACATGTTTAGAAAAAGAAAAAAAAATTAACAATACCACAAATTTAAAATGAAATTGTTTTTACCTCTGCCTGCAGTTATCATTGTGTATATATGTCCTACCCATCATAATTGATTAATTGATTGATTGCTTAGTGTTTTACGCCGCGCTCAAGATTATTTCACTTATATGGCGGCGTTGCCAGTTTTATTGTGGGAGGAAACCGGGCTCTATGCCCGGAGGAAACCCACGACCTTCCGGTGGTAACTAGCAACCATCCCACATAGGTCGTTCCCATCATAATTAAGGCAAGGTGTAAGTAGATGATCCGAAGGACTGAGCACGGACTGAACTAGTTGATATTAACCTCGTTTTTTTATCTACATAAAAATTCCGGGATTTATAAATAATGACACACCCCCTGCTATAAGATATACACAATACAAAGTCTAACCCGACTTTAACCGTAACTCTGACCAAAGACAACTGTTTTCATTTTTACACCTTTGTGGAGTTATTTCGTATTGAGATATGCCTATACGTGTATGTGAAGAGATATTAGTCTGTCTGGCAACGTCTCGTTTACATAATATATAATATGGTGGGTTGTCGTGTTTAGTATAAATCCACCGAGATGGATAACAATGGCTTAGAGTCAAAACATGGTAAGGCTTTTTTTATTTTTTATTATTTTAAAAGGGACATGCCGGGAACCAACGAAACGAAGATCGTTTAAACGTGTGATGTTGTATAGCCTATATATTTATAGGCACTAAAACACACGGACACAGGGAAAATCCTCTTGGCTAAAAGAACCATTGAGACAAGTTTCTTGTTGTGTTAAAAGGGCTGTTGTATATATAGATGAGGTTTCCAGATGGTGATTGGTATAACTTTCCTACCTTCCTTGAACCGTTAGTTTTATTTGGAGATTCCTTTGTCTTCTTTATTTACTGACTGAGAATCGACATATTTTCGCTGTGCGATACAAGCCCGTCGTGGGTGCGCGTGTCATGCACTCTCGGCTGTTTGCTTACTGACTCTCAGACGGAAAAAAAGCAAAGAGAATTCCCTAAACAGCTCCTCAAATGTACATTTTTCAGAAAGTCGATTTACAGTCTTTCACTGAGATTTATATCTTCTTGATAAGAAAATCCTAACCAAACTTAGACAATGTCTCCTTTTAAGGCAAACCATGTAAGGATAAATTGCATGTATAGGCTACTTTCCTAATAAAATATGGTTTCACCTGAAAAAAGTCTGTGGTATCGAGAAATGCTGCCCTGAAAAAAGGGTACTTAGAACCGTATACTTATAACGAGCGCAAGATTTATGTTTTTCGAACCCGGTTGAATGTTTCATACACCTCAGATGCAGACACGATGTACAAATCGACTGGAATTAGGAAGACTTCTGCAGCGAAGGCTCATCACGTCCCTGTCCCGAATGAGAATGATACGGGAAGGAAGGCTGAAATCGTCGTGGAAAACGTGAAGATGACAAAACAGATTGGACTTCCCAGTGGAATATCCTTTATCGTCGGTACTATGATAGGTAAGGAACAATTGGTGGGTTTACGATATAGTACTATATAACCATCGCTTACAAATCAGGTCGATTTAATGTTCCTCCGTCCAGTCGTGACATCTGCTGTAACGCAAACACAAGATAATTTAAGGTGGTTGGGTACTTACATGCCGTATGACTGAATGCGACGTTAAATTATTTTATAACTGGCTAAATAATGCAGACCCGGATGAACACCGAGATCTTTGTGACATACCGCCTTTAAAGTTAAACTTAAAATAATTGTTGTTGGCGTTTGATTGCATATGTATAATAAAAAGATTATTATATGACTTCGCATACAATATGGATATTGATTGTACTCGTCACCGTTGGGTTGAAAGTCGATATTGGACTCGACGCCGAAGATGCGAAGTCATATAATAACCTCATAGTATTTCCAAAATACGACCGTCAGTATGAAAATAGTCATTTTGGAGTCAGAAACTCGGACTAACTGATCACACACCTATCCAGGCTCAATCTAAACAGAGAAGTTAATCTTCGCATGCGAGACTTCTGAAGCGAAGGGGAGGCAAGCATGCGGGCACGATTGATCCAGGCTGTAACTGTAATGCTTAATTGCCTTGATTGTGAAACTTTGCAGTTAGCAGCCATGTCCCCGTCGGCACATTAGCATATTGGCCAGGAACCAAATTCAAGTTGCAGAATATAGGATTGTGTATCTGACAGACTGCACTATGGCCATGTAACATAGCTCTGAAATGGGTGTTAAACTGCTCGACGGTCAATTAATAAATGTGCATGTAAGAATCTGAGGTGTTAGTTATCTGAACAAGATCAATTCCAAATCAGTAGGCTATAAAATAATTTCAGGCATTTTCACCAAAGCGATTTTTATTTAAAAAAATACTAAAACATTGATGTTAAAGACACGAAGCCACACTCAATTCTTTCATAACTTGGTTCTCCGTCCACCCATACAGGATCTGGTATTTTCATCTCTCCTAAGGGCGTCCTGACGGGAACCGGTTCCGTAGCATCCTCTCTGCTCGTCTGGGGCGGCTGTGGTTTTATTGCCCTATCTGGTAAGACCTCCATGTTATGGTAGAGAAATATAGCCATGGTCTGTACGTTTTTCCGTGGCTACTGCATAATCCATCAAGACAATTTTATATGGTTGAAACAAAAGAGTATAAATAAAAATAACTTCCAAATCAAACTTGTTTAAATGCAATTTAAAAAAGTCCCAACACACAAAGTCATGTGATCAATCAAATCCATTTTGACGGTCTGTTCCACATTATTGTTCAAAAATATTACATGCACTGTAAAAATGTTTGTAGAACTACAAGAAAAACCTTTGTATTTCATCACAGGAGAATGTGCTGTAAACGTTTTACCCCTGAGTGCGATGTTATTATATTGGCTATCATGTAAATTTACGTAAACACACTGTAAATATACACAGATTTGTAAGAGTACCTATAAGTATTGTTGTTTTACATGTTAGAGTTATTGAATGGATTCCCGAGGGTATGGGAGATATTCTGAGAGGCGTGACCGAGTGCGAAGCACGAGACCAAACTTCTCAGAATTTCTTCCATACTCCAGGGAGCCATTCAATAACGTGGTTGTATCATGGTATTAGTGATTGACGTTGTCAATCAACTAGCACGTGTTTACTATCTGATACCCAGTCAAGAGAGCCATACAACAAGTTCCAAAATCGGGAAGTTATTCAACGCTTAAGCCCCTCCCACTCTCTGTCCACTGGGTATCGGATTTGTCGAAGAGTGCTCCTCCAAAGAAAAACGCCGCAACCATGATAAAAGTAACTTTGTATCATGGTTGCGGCGTTTTTCTTTTGATGAGCAGTCTTCGACAAATCCGATACCCAGTGAACAGATAGTAGGCGGGGCCTAAGCGTTGAATAACCTCCCGATTTTGGAAGTTGTTGTATGGCTCTCTTGACTGGGTATCAGAGTCTTCGCACTCGGTCACACCTCTCAGAGTATCTTCCATACCCTCGGGAAGCCAGCCAATAACTCTAGCCTGTAACACATTTCTGTAATTGTACTCTTTTTGGTTAATTTACAAATCTACACAACAATCTTGGTAAATTAACAGTGAAGATACTTGTATTTAAAGAGAGAAGAAAGCACGAAATGCAGTAAATATAATGTTTCACTGTAAATCTACTAACACCACACTGCAAATTTACATATTCACACAGATGTAAATCTACAGCAAATTTTACCTGTCCTACGATTGCCCGCAAACTTTGCTGTAAAATTACAACCACATTTTTTACAGTGTATATACAGGCACCTTGTCTTTTTTATTGGCAAAAGCATTGTATCCTTCTAGGAGCTCTCTGTTTTGCCGAACTAGGGGCAATGATTCCTCTATCTGGAGGAGAATTTTCCTACCTCAAGAAATCCCTGGGACCTGCCCCAGCTTTCATTAGTGTCTGGACGGGTATAGTTGTTTCCAAGACTTCATCTCAGGCGATCATATCCCTCAGTTTCGCTCAATACGTTCTTACGCCGCTCTTCGACGCATGCGGCCCCCCACAACTGCTTCTTAAATGTGTCGCCGTCCTCGCAATTGGTAAGTCATTTAATCTTGTTTACATATTCTGTATTTTGTTAAATAAGAACAATTCCACAACTCTGCTGACTTAGCCAACCCTTTAATGTTTTCAGCACTAGAGATTATTGAATGTGTATTGCGACATTTCCATGTTTGTTAGTGAAGAAATGAGCCGCTTCGGTTGGGCCTTGATAACTCATTAATAGACTGGGTAAATGTGTATATTTACTCAGCAATAAAGATTAATCCAGAGCCGATGAAACTTTGCAAACCATCAATTGGTCCATCTTTGGTATCTGGTGCATATACTCACTTTGATTTATATCTTTTGTCGGTTCATTTAGAGTGAGTCAGTGAATTGGGTTTTAACCCTGCTTAACGGTATTTCAGTCATATGAAGACGTGGTTCATTTAGAAGATATCGAAGAATGAAAGGATTTAGCATTTTATACAGTCAAACCAAACGAGTGCAGATCATTCATTTTTTATCTTCAGTCACAGTGGCCATGGTGAATTGCTATAGTGCGAAACTTGCGGCACGGGTACAGGTCATATTTATGGTAGTGAAAATTCTCGCCCTGTTGGTTATTATTGCGGGAGGAATTGTTAGTCTGGGTAAAGGTGAGTTCAATACAAAGGTCCTCTACTGGTCAAGTATATATTGCTGCTTACGGAGTTATGTCATTTGCAGCTAACATGTTTGTATAACGTGTAATCTATATTCAAGGTTTATGAATAACCCTAGACAAATAGACCATTTCGGCTTAAGAATTGACGCTTACACAGTAGCCTCTGTGTATGGCAAACTTACACTCCATTGAGTTTGGGATCAACCTAGCGTTGAAATCTATGACCCAATGCAATAGATGCACCTCACAGTGCCTGCAACAGAAAAATGACGTCAATGCTATACAATATGAACAACGACCGGAAAAAAAAATCTTGTAAAGCGAAAGGGTCTACCGCCAGCCATTAAAGCTATTTCAAATTGACATCCCATCTGCCCTTTTTCGGTACAAAACTAAATTGTAATGATGGATATTAATAGACAAATTGGCTTTTTAGATATACAAAGTATCACCACTGTATACATAAATGTGTGCCCTTTTCCTGGCCATTTTGTGCAAGAATGTGTATACATATTTCCATAAAGAATCATAATGTTGTCTCAGTCAAAGTTGATGTCGCTGGTGCCTTAACAATGTGTTCCAATATCTAAGCAGCGGCGTTGCCTTCCACAGAACAAAGGTATTCACAATTAGAAAAAAAGGCATTAGTTATACTGTGAGCGTGTGAACAATTTTAGTCTTTCTAATGCGACTGGAACGTTTTGTTATTTTGAATTTAGTTTGCACTTCCCAAAGTAAAACTCAAAACAACGGAAACCTTGATGAAACGGCACGGCTAACTTTAACCGACTGAGCCACCGAGGTCATGTAATCTTAAAGAAAAATTAGTTTAAAGGAGGGGAAATCTCTAGAAATACATAGGGATTATCGTCGATAACAACCTTCAAAGTACTTAAAACTTTTCACGTCAATTACCTCCAGTGACCCTCAAGCTAATAAAACAGACAGAAGTATGTTCTTTCAGTGGCTTATCTGTGTAGCCATTTTTCCGTTTCAGGATGACGTGATGTTGGTGTAGCTATTTTTAGATCAATAATGACGTATTTTTACCGCTCTCTAATGTATAAGGGTAGATTTAGGTCCAAAAAAACATGGCGACAAACTTGAAGTGGGAAAATTGTCTCCGAATATATAGGTCAGTATGCAACCGCGCGCCATTACTTAGCCAGCCATTGGCTAAATTGCATCACATGACTACTCTATAGCGCACTTAAATTTTTATTCAACAATAATTGGAAAAAACTGATGAAAAAATGGTCTATGGAGCTATCTATTGTAACGCCACCTTCAAATTTCAATTATTCACATACGAGGGGATAAACCATACATTGGACAGTTGTTTTGGACTAAATGAACTCTACTCTTTCCATCTAAACTAGTCTAAAGCTTAGATTTTCTTTCCCTTTAATTACCTGAAAAACACCCTTTGCTGTTTATATTATTTTAGGGGTGTTTGGTTTTGAAGTCATAAGATAGACAGCGAGATGGTTTCAATTTATATTAATATATGTTTTAATTGGTTTGCATTTATTTCAGAAAAGATAACAGCCCTTACAGATATGTTTAAGAAATGAATTTTTCGGTTTTAGGGAATTTAAACAACATATCTACTGGCTTTCAGGGTTCTATTACAAACCCGTCAACCATAGCTCTGGCATTTTACGATGGTCTATGGGCTTATGACGGATGGTAAGTTGCTTCATATGTATCCATATCATTATGAATGTTAAGGAATGACAATTGTTCAATTCCGTTCTTCGAGATACATGTGTTTATGCTATGAGGGGGTCAAATATGAATAATAAATATTATTAAAAGGAAAACGTCACCATGTTATTAGTATATAATTATTGACTATTATTTAGTCAGAACATGAGCAGGTGTTTACAAAGGAGAGATCGGAAACGCTTTTCCTTAGTCCATTGGCCTGCAGAGACTATAGTATTCTCGTTATTTTGGGATTAAACTGTCTTGAAAATATGTTAGAAATTCTTCTACCGATTTTTGGGTGACGCCCGATACGGGAATCGAACCCAGGTCCCAGAGTATGGCACCTATCGCCAGCACTAAATGTCAGCTGCCTTATCCATTCAGCCAACCGGCCTCCTCTGAAAAAGGAGGTAGTTGACTGGTAGATACTACAGCGGGCATTTAGTACCCCTCTGGTAACGTAATTGACACAGCTCCCATTGCTGAATGCATGAGTTTAATTATAGTTAGTGTCTTTTAGAAAGTGAACATAACTATAGTGGAGGCCGGTTGGCTGAATGGGACCTGGGTTCGATTCCCGTTTCGGGCGTCACCAAAAATCGGTAGAAGAATTTCTACCATATTTTCAAGGAAGTGTAATCCCAAAATAACGAGATTGCTGTTATGTTCACTTTCTAAAAGACACTAACTAATTAAACTCCAGAGACTATGTTTGCAAAAATTGGGTAAACTCATTCACATCACCAATTAAAATAAATTAGCGACTTTCCTGGTGATGTAAAGTTGGTTTACCTTTCAAAGTTTGAACACAATTTGAGTTTGTTTATATAGGCTCGAGTTTGTGTAAAAAGAAGGAATTTCATCTGATTTGTCATGCCATCTTTTTCTTTTCTTTCAGGAACTCTCTGAATTATCTGACGGAGGAATTGGTAAATCCCAATAGGTATGATTCCGGTTTACTTTATAGGAAAAATATCGGTGGACATAAAGGTGTCCATTACGAGATAATCTCGCCTAAGACACCAGTAAAATGCGTCCCCATTGTGAACTGTATATTAGAATAATATTTGTGTATATATATTTATGAACACCATACGGGCACATTGGAAATCTTTTTGTCTAAAACAACCATAGACCAAGTTTCTAATTGTGTTAAAAAGGGGTATATCATTTAGACCTTTATACCCCACCATAGGTAATTGCATTAGGCTGACGACTGACAGGAGCTTGGCCTTAGTCGGTACAATTTCTGGAACACTTTGTAATACATTGACAGTGCTTACGCATCTTTAGCCCTATACATAAGAATTGAATATCATCATCTGTTGAAAGTTCGTCTTGGAGTGAGCTATTCAACGTGGCTCCTTGTGGGAGAAAAGTTTAAAGTACTGTAGCGAAAATAGGTTTTCTACACGTTTATCCTGTATGTAATTTGCGGTCAAATATGTTATGTTCCGCTACTTATTTGTAAGAGAACGTGTGCTTTGAAATGTACACATGTTCAAAATAACATGTCGTTGTTGTTGTTTAAGAGATCGTTTTTGGTGCACAATATGGCTTGAAATACACAGTTTTTGTAACGTTAAAATGCCTATGTACGATATGTTTCATGGGACCATAAACTTAACTTTCGAGAATTCATGTCTTACCAGGAGATGGTGGTTTAATGCACTTGAAATACGATAGTTTGTTTCCTAACAGATCGGTCACAAATCACGATACTCGCCATGTTCGGCGCACAGTGATTTTTCACAGACTTCACAGTGAGTTCGCGACGATTACGGACATATTTCAAGTACTATGAATAATACTTCGATCGGTTTGTGTTATCAGATTCTTCCCTTGGAAAGAATACCGTTATTTGGGAGTGTAAATGGATATGTCACTCGTTGAATTATTTTAAATGACAAAACTTTTGGATCGATGTTGACAAACTGTCAGACAGCGGAGCGTCAGCCAATCAGCGAGTCGGATTTCGACACGTGACACAGCGTTCTATGCTGGACGCTTATAAAAGGCCAGAATTTCTTGGAGCAAAGTTAGATTGCCTCGGCACGTTGAAGCAAACACTTCGTCAATACTTGTACATATATGATTTAATAATGAAACGAACTGATTAACTTTTGTAGAAGGAAACATAACTAGCCTAAACAAAGAAGCACCAAAATACAGCATGCAAATGAATAATTCCCAAGTTTACCAGTGGGAATGATCGGTACCTATTTCACAAGTGGGAAAGATCGGTACTAAGTTCACAAGTGGGAATGATCGGTACTAAATTCACAAGTGGGAATGATCGGTACTAAGTTCACAAGTGGGAATGATTGGTACCTATTTCACCAGTGGGAATGATCGGTACTAAGTTCACAAGTGGGAATGATTGGTACCTATTTCACCAGTGGGACTGACCGGTACTAATTTCACAAGTGGGAATGATCGGTACCTATTTCACAAGTGGGACTGATCGGTACTAATTTCACAAGTGGGAATGATCGGTACCTATTTCACAAGTGGGACTGACTGGTACTAAGTGGTGAGAGTTGGGAAAACTTGGTGACAGTTTCAAATAATATTTGATAATTCATATATACAGTTCAGAAGTGAGAAATTCTTGGGATTGGATAATACAACTCAGAAATTCAATAACACTAACTTTTGTGGGATTTTCAGCTGGTTATCTAACCGAACATTTGACTATTTATTTGGTTGTTGAGACACTGATCCTTTTGAACATAATAAATATAAGACTAAAAGTAATTTAAATCCACAATCACAGATTTTTTATTTAATGAACTGTGGGAATATGTGACTCTAGTATAAAAACAATAATAGTAAAATCTAATCTCCATTTCATTGTTTTAATTGGTGTTAAATAAATATTTAATGTTATTATTTCAAGTTGAAATATTCGATTGGACATTTTGATTTATATTGGATAGATAAAATATCAGTCTTAGCACTACGAATCCCAAATAGTAGCGGTGTCTCCGGAACATTCATCATCTTGAGATACAAGATGTTATCTTAACTCATTCGGTACCACAGACGCCATATGGCGTCGCTGTGAAAGCCTGCCTCAGGACCGTAGACGCCAAATGGCGACACTGTACAAGCTGCCTGTTCCCCACTGACGCCAAATGGCGTCCATTTCAATTGGCCCCTGTTAGCTCTCAAATTCTTGTATATACAATGAAATTAACCAATAAAATCCTTTGTTTTATGTGTCCTTGTTCTTTGCGGAATGTTTTTATGTACCTAATATGGAAGTTCTGTCCATAAAAGGCGCGCGAAACCTAGAAAAAAAAAATATGTTGTAAAATTTTACTATCGCCGTATTTGCACGATGGAAGATTCGGACGACAGTGGTTCTGGGGAATTTTTAGGATTCACTGGTGAGGACATTGCACAAAACTATTCTTGCTCATATAATTATGATTCTGGCTCGGATATATCAATTTCTCCCGTCTCTACACCCCCTGACAGCGACATTTCCGACACGGATTCGGACTGTTGTTTGGATGATTTGCTGCCGCTTTCTCGCCATAAGCTCCCTGTCGATCTACCGGCCGGCCCGGCAACGAGCATATCGAAATGGACCGGACAGCTGAGAGATGTCAACAAACTTGACTTTCAAGCGGAGACCGGCTGTAAGTTCATACTGAACAGTGAAAAGAAAGAACTAGATTTTTTTCTTAAGTTTTTCCCCACTTGTCTTTTTGACAAATTAGCAAATGAGACTAATGCATATGCCGAGAAACTGATATTACAAAATCCCGACAAGCAGTGGACACCGACAACATCAACAGAAATACAGGCATATGTTGGAATTGTTATGTTGATGGCGGTGGTCGAAATGCCTAACTATAAAAGTTATTGGAGCCAAGATCCCTTCCTAAATTTTACCCCAATTAAGTCTATACTTCCCCGACGTCGATTTGAACTGTTATCCAAATATCTTCACTGTAGTGACACAACCAACAACCCAACCCGCGGACAGGACGGCCACGATAAATTGGCACATGTAAGACCCGTGCTGGACGAAGTTTTACAGAATTGTCAGGCCAATTACGGAGTTCATAGAGAATGTACTGTAGACGAGGCGATGGTCGCGTTCCGTGGGAGATTAGGTTTTCGCCAATACATGCCAGCTAAGCCCGTCAAATTTGGAATTAAAATCTGGGAACTTACCGACGCGCACAACGGGTACATCTCTAATTTCCAAGTTTATACTGGGAAGGTGGAAGGAAATGTGGAAAGTGGTATGACCAGCCGGGTGGTGAAAGACATGACAGCTAATATTCGAGGGAAAGGCCATATGGTAGTACTGGATAATTATTTTAGCAGTGTTGGCCTATTACAAGATCTTTACGCTCAGGAGATATACTGTTGTGCAACAACGAGAACAAACAGGAAAGGTTGGCCTGCATCTCAACTTCCCAAAGGCTGTGTCAAGCGAACTGGGGAGGCGAAGGTTGTCCAGAAAGATGAAGTTGTTGCTGTGTCGTGGTATGACAAGAAGCAAGTAAATTTTTTAAGTACTGGTTGCAACCCAAACGAAACTACGAACATGAATAGAAAACAACGGGATGGCACAATTTTGGAGATATCCTGTCCAACCATCGTTGACATATATTGTACATTTATGAACGGAGTAGACAGGGCTGACCAGCTAAGGGCCATATATCCATTGGGGCGACGGGCCGTCAAATGGTGGAAATACCTGTTGTGGTTTTTGGTGGACACATGTAAGTGTAATGCCTATATTTGCATGTCGGAGAGTGGGCAACACGTGGTTGTCAGTAAGAGTGGGCGTGTCAAGAAGATGTCAATGCTCGATTTCCAACTTGCTTTAGCAAAGCAGCTCGTCGGTGATTTCCGTGGAACAAGTGGACGCAGAAGAAGACTACCAAGCCTTCCTATTTCACCTCAATCCACACAGCATTGGCCCGTGAAAAGGAAGAAATCCAGATGCGCCAACTGTTCAAAACACGGCATTAGATCCGAATCCAGACTCGGCTGTATGGAGTGCGAGAAAACACTGTGCCTGTCATGCTTCCGAGTCTTCCACACTGAGGAGTGACCTACTTATCCATAAACCGGGCCTGCCGTTCAATGTCAAGCCATGGCGGCAAGTACTCGTCGGAGTGAACTGTAGACTATTTTGTAATTTGGCCGTTATTAGTTATTTCGCCTTTGTTTTAAATTTCACACAGTTCAAACGAATCACAGATGTTCAAAGATTATAGTTTGTTCCAGTTGTTATTCTCGTTTCATCGTTCCTTTTTGTAAAATTTCTCTGAAAGTGGACCCATATTTTTACGTCACGGAAATGTTCAGTTTGACATTTGGGTTTGAAAAAACATCTCCGATGGATCTATAGAAACTGTGTGCTTTCTGATCTTTCTTTACGGAATTTCACTTGTCTTCAGACTCGTCAATGTTGGTAGATTGCTGTAATATTCCTCGTATTTTATTAGGTAAGCCCTTTGATGAGAATTTCTTCATTTAACATCGATTTATGACATTGACTTGTTGAGTGTTGACATTACAATGGCGGCCTGTCAGTTTTCTCGCATGAAGACCGCTACACTTGAATTTATAATTTGAGCGGTGTTTTTAGACTTTTGTTCACCAAACTTCGGAAATAGCAAAACAACGATGCAGTTTTGCAGTTACGTAGAGTTTTTGTTAAACAAATGCGGTTTTTCATGATTTTTATCGTGGCTAAAAAATTATGCAGATTTTACTATTTCAAAAAATTGTTTGTCTTATTTTGAAACTTTGAATAAGAACCCAATTATGTCATTTTCTGTTTGGCGCACTGCAATAATAAAAACACAAGAAGATGCCCCAGAATCCAATCTTTATTTTACTATTCTTGAAAACTGTCCTCTCTTCAAAATAGTTTAATATTTTCGAAATTCATGCTCCTGTGTAAATTTGACAGCACAAGGCTGCCATGGCTGTGGGGCTGAAGCCGACAACGATGTGTGAGGCAGAGCCTAGGGCAGTAGCTTGGTACCGAATGAGTTAATTAGGCTTCGCTCGGCCCATTATTTTTAAGATTTAGACATCAAAGTTGTTGGTCAAAGTATAACATCATCTCGCATTGACCAATTAAATTAGGAAAAGTAAATTCCGCTACAACTGGTGGCAGCGGTGGGATTAACTGTGCTAACAAAACTGTGAACTGTAAGACTTGAACAATTTTAATCATACCCATAAACTTGGCATAATTATGTCCCTTGATCAGCAACAAGAATTCGAAGAAAATTCAGACAGTGAACATGTCGCTGTTTCATTTCGCCATAACACTGGAGATATGGTTGACAATACAATACAAGGAGCCGAGGTCATCTCCACGTGGGGGTGGGCATGGCGACGCCCCTCACGTGCATCAGCCAAGTCGTCGCCACACTATTAAACCAGAGGGGTTTAATGGAGAATCGTCATGGGAGGAATATATACAAGTTTTTAAAACCATTTCAAGGCTCAATAAATGGACAAATACGGAGAAGGCAGATTATTTATTTTCTCATCTTACTGGTGCTGCTCGACAGCTCGCTTGCACTCTTTCTGAGCGAGAACAACAGGATTTTGACAGCTTGGTTGAAATTTTGGAAAACCGATTTGGTCCAAGAGGTCAGGCTGAGCTATTCCTGGCAGAATTAATAGGGAGGAAACGGGGTGAGAAAGGTCTTCGAGAGCTTGGTCAGGTTATCCGCAAGTTGTCCACAATGGCATACCCAGGCATGTCCACTCATCACCTGGAACGACTGGCAAAAATTCACTTCATTTATGCCTTAGATGATTATAACATGAGGATGTTCATCCAACAAGGAAAACCGGTTAATCTTCAACAAGCTTTGACGCTTGCTCTTTAAGTTGATGGATTATGGAAAATCGAAGATCAACGTGAGGGAAGTGTATATAGACATCGAAATGTGATTGAAATCTCCTCGTTCCCCAGTAATGAAGATCTACAAAAGAGAGTACAAGAGTTGGAAAAGCAGCTGAAAGATATGTTAGTATTGCCAAAAATGAAAGAAAATAATTGTAAGAAATCTTAAACTCATTACAGGATGTATTATATTTTGACAGTGAACTTTGTGATAATGAACTTATTTGATTCATAAATTTGGAGAAAACATTTCAGTTTGAACTTTGTAAAATGTTGACTAACCAAGTCTCGGTGAGTAGATTGGTTGCAAAAGTTATGCAGTCCCAAACATTAGACATTAAACCACAAGACATTGCTTATTTGAATTTTGAGCGTGAGAGGAAGTCTATCATATAGGGGAATGAATTGACCGGATAAATCAATTCCTACAAACTGAAGGTTTGTTACTGAAATTGGTACTAGTGACAGTGGGATCCACATAAGAAAGTGAATATTCCAACTTACCTTTCAAGCCATAATGTGGGCCCACTAATCTGAAATTATTTGGTGTTGAGAATTCACCTCCTTGGGTCTTTGACACTTGTCAAGTTGACCTGAAAGTTTGTCCAAACATGTTTTATAGATGTTATTGTGGCAATACTAAAATGTGATAAAATTCGTGGAATTAACTTCTTGACTCAATTCAATTGCGTAACTCATTCTCTCCATGGATGTGTTATTTGTGAAGGGCAACAATTATCTGTGAGAGACTGTCAGATGTTGAGAATTGGTGTCGTCTGATGCACAATCAAGTGGTAACTAGTTCACTTGATTTAGCTAACATATATTCCTGTTGGGCTTTGAACTAACTGAATATTTAGAAAATGGGACTTATGCAAACTTTCAAGTAAACGTTTTGGAAAAACAGACTGTTTGTTTATTGTGAATTATTTGGTGTTATATCAAGTGTGGTGTGAATTGATAAATCTGAAGAAATCTAAAGAGGTAACACTTGAGCAATGTTGAGTCTGGTGCTGGAAACAGCAAAAATTTATTTCCCAAAGACAGGAGAGTCTTTGGGGGTGCTAGTGGTCAAGACAGGATAGTCTTGCAGGATACTAGGGATCAAGACAAGGATCGAAGCCTTGGGGCATGTGTTGGGATTTGACACATGGAACATAGTTTATTGTGTTGTTTTCTGTTTAAAACAGAATTTATAGTGGCACTTGGTGTTTTCGTGTGGAAGTACCAAGGAAACAGACTCGGGAAAACAAAGCTAAGTGTGACTGTCTTAGCAGTTAGATTTTATTTCAGATAGATTTGTCAAGCCAGTTATTGATTTCAGTTGGTGAAACTGAGTGGAGTATATAGCACAGCCAATAAAGGTGTTATGTGAGGATTCACAAATGGTGAAATTTAAAAACGGATATACATCAAGAATAAGCTTACATGTCGAATGTTCTTTAAATCATTTACATGACCGACAATCAGAATAAGAATCATTTTCGTGACAAAATGCAACAGTGTCATAGTAATTTGTAATTTTAATATTTGTTCGAGGACGAACAAAACTAAGGAGGGGGTAGTGTAGCGAAAATAGGTTTTCTACACGTTTATCCTGTATGTAATTTGCGGTCAAATATGTTATGTTCCGCTACTTATTTGTAAGAGAACGTGTGCTTTGAAATGTACACATGTTCAAAATAACATGTCGTTGTTGTTGTTTAAGAGATCGTTTTTGGTGCACAATATGGCTTGAAATACACAGTTTTTGTAACGTTAAAATGCCTATGTACGATATGTTTCATGGGACCATAAACTTAACTTTCGAGAATTCATGTCTTACCAGGAGATGGTGGTTTAATGCACTTGAAATACGATAGTTTGTTTCCTAACAGATCGGTCACAAATCACGATACTCGCCATGTTCGGCGCACAGTGATTTTTCACAGACTTCACAGTGAGTTCGCGACGATTACGGACATATTTCAAGTACTATGAATAATACTTCGATCGGTTTGTGTTATCAGATTCTTCCCTTGGAAAGAATACCGTTATTTGGGAGTGTAAATGGATATGTCACTCGTTGAATTATTTTAAATGACAAAACTTTTGGATCGATGTTGACAAACTGTCAGACAGCGGAGCGTCAGCCAATCAGCGAGTCGGATTTCGACACGTGACACAGCGTTCTATGCTGGACGCCTATAAAAGGCCAGAATTTCTTGGAGCAAAGTTAGATGGCCTCGGCACGTTGAAGCAAACACTTCGTCAATACTTGTACATATATGATTTAATAATGAAACGAACTGATTAACTTTTGTAGAAGGAAACATAACTAGCCTAAACAAAGAAGCACCAAAATACAGCATGCAAATGAATAATTCCCAAGTTTACCAGTGGGAATGATCGGTACCTATTTCACAAGTGGGAAAGATCGGTACTAAGTTCACAAGTGGGAATGATCGGTACTAAATTCACAAGTGGGAATGATCGGTACTAAGTTCACAAGTGGGAATGATTGGTACCTATTTCACCAGTGGGAATGATCGGTACTAAGTTCACAAGTGGGAATGATTGGTACCTATTTCACCAGTGGGACTGACCGGTACTAATTTCACAAGTGGGAATGATCGGTACCTATTTCACAAGTGGGACTGATCGGTACTAATTTCACAAGTGGGAATGATCGGTACCTATTTCACAAGTGGGACTGACTGGTACTAAGTGGTGAGAGTTGGGAAAACTTGGTGACAGTTTCAAATAATATTTGATAATTCATATATACAGTTCAGAAGTGAGAAATTCTTGGGATTGGATAATACAACTCAGAAATTCAATAACACTAACTTTTGTGGGATTTTCAGCTGGTTATCTAACCGAACATTTGACTATTTATTTGGTTGTTGAGACACTGATCCTTTTGAACATAATAAATATAAGACTAAAAGTAATTTAAATCCACAATCACAGATTTTTTATTTAATGAACTGTGGGAATATGTGACTCTAGTATAAAAACAATAATAGTAAAATCTAATCTCCATTCCATTGTTTTAATTGGTGTTAAATAAATATTTAATGTTATTATTTCAAGTTGAAATATTCGATTGGACATTTTGATTTATATTGGATAGATAAAATATCAGTCTTAGCACTACGAATCCCAAATAGTAGCGGTGTCTCCGGAACATTCATCATCTTGAGATACAAGATGTTATCTTAATTAGGCTTCGCTCGGCCCATTATTTTTAAGATTTAGACATCAAAGTTGTTGGTCAAAGTATAACATCATCTCGCATTGACCAATTAAATTAGGAAAAGTAAATTCCGCTACAGTACTTATGAGATATATCTGAGGATAGAGATAATTTAGCTATGGTTCAAAAGTCTGGATGTTCAGCAATTGTAAAACTTTTTTCATAAGTGGTCTTTAGCTTTGTTTCCGAGTATTTGCGTCTGGAAAATGCTTGTACAGCCGTAAACTGTGCGAACAAAACCCTCGACCATTGTTTGCAGCCAGACGCAAATGTTCTCGCTACTGTCAAAACAATAGGTACATGTATGCACTTATGCAGCATAAAAGAAATTCAACAAGCAGCCAAGCAAAAGTTTCATAATATTTAAAATGTTATTTGTAACAGAAATCTGCCGCGCTCCATCCTGATTGGTTTACCTATGGTTATGGTTATTTACCTGTTAACAAATGTCTCTTACCTGACGGTGCTGTCTAAGATGGAATTGTTGGCATCACCTGCAGTTGCCGTGGTAAGTTGGCAGTATACGTTTAAATGATATCAGCTGTCCCACATCGGACTTTTTCATGAATTCCAGTAGATAGTAATTTGACAGAACAGCAACACTTGTGACGTCATAAAATGTGGGCCCATGGCATAGGCGTCTTTGACGTCTGGAATTCGAATATGACGTCACACGCCATAGGAGTTGCCGAAGCGGCCTTTTGCTATCTACTAATTCCGATTTCCACCAGATTGCGTGCATTTGAAGTACCTCGAAATACTAGAATATTGGCGTGCAACGAAAATTTCCCTGTACTTGACAGCTCAATGTATTTTACAACTCATGCCACTTACAATGTAACTTCAATGTATTTAATTCCGAAATGGTATAACTTAAAAACGGGGGGATAATCCTGTCACATTAGATGATCTTAAAGACTGTTTGAGAGGGGGGGGGCGGTAATTTTTATGTAAATGTCCAATTTTAACTTTTCAGTTTTCTACCTTTTTCGCGAGGAGCTTCATTCGGCATGTATATCTTTGTTTTTCTTTTCCACATGTCATCATAGACTTGGGGAGAGCGTGTTCTAGGATCTGTCTCTGCTGCCATTCCTATTGCTGTGGCGTTTTCCACGTTTGGGGCTTTGAATGGGTCCTGCTTCACTGGTGGAAGGTAACTATTTGGCTTCATCATTCATCATCTACCCGTATTCGGAGCAAACCTCGGCCGTTTACACATGTTTCTGGTCAACTTTTACATGCCTCGGACAAAACCGAAAATCATAAGCCGCCATCTTCCTAAAGCGAAGAACTGACTTATAGCGCTAAACTCTACCCTTTTAATCCATTGGACTTGAGTAGAAGAGTTCACCTACTATAGCCAGAGTTTCATTGAACAGACAGTAGTAACTATGGAAAATGCCTCGGAGTACTTATAGCAATGGGCAGTTCAAGGTAAGTCGACGGGGAGCATTGCCACCATGTTTATCTTAGGCACGTCTTTCGCGAGAACGATAGGCCTCAGACAGTTTGCACTTTTTTATGCAAATTACCATATTGGGCTTAATACAAAAGGCGAAAGGAGGAGCATATCAAACTAATTTACTATACCAATAAAAAGAGAAAACCAAAATAACCCCTAGTTAATCAAACACTAAAAGCACTTCCATACAAACGCTTGGGGATGAGGGATAGGATTTTGTGAGCAGCGGACATTTTTCTCATTCGATAGCTTATAAGAGCGTTGGGATGTGGGAAGTATGGTTAAATAGCTCAGTCGACTGACAGCTTCGCATGCCTTTCACCGACGGCTCGCAAGTTCGAATTTCTGACTGTATTTTTTAACTCGATCGCTTTTTGTGGAAGGGTTGCCCAATTCCTGCGAGCAAGGAAACATGTCCCCATCCCCTATTAGCCTGGCAATGCCGCCATAAAAGTGAAACAATCAATCAATTTCCCTTCTGTGGCTTGTTACTCTCCGAATAAGAGTATGCGACTTCTGGTATTTTTTTTCTTAAACGTGCAGTATGAAATTCATAAAATGAAATAACATGAGTGAATTAGACCTATTTGTTGCATTGCCATGATATAGGTATGAAGTAAATTTTATTTGAGGTCTCCTCAAAATTCTAAGAAAAAAATACATTTGACTAGGATTTAGAATACAAAATCGCTGATAAATTAAGTGATTTAGACAGTATTTGAAAAATTGCGTTGTTTTCCGATTTCAGTTCTCATTTGATTATAAGCTGCAGTCATCATCAGGAAATTACTGAATTAGTAAATAACCGACACTAATTGACCCGGAAAAAATTCCGGGCCAGGATGAGAATCGAACTCACGACTTAAGGTTACCGTCCCACCGCTCTACCAACTGAGCTACCCGGCCCTGTCGGGAACGGTTCGATTGTTAGATTCTCCTATACACGCAGAGCTTAACCCAAGCCCATTAGAACATGTATATTTAAATTTTCATACGAGGAAGTTTTTATTATTATTCTTTTATGGTGTTTCGAAAGCAAGCTGCAATCATCATCAGGGAAATTACTGAATTTGATTATAGTATTATATATTCAGTAAAAGAAGTGGCCTGTATCATGCACTGTTAGGCCTATAAGGATTGGGTCGGCCCGACAAAAATTGATTCGATCGAAGCTTATCGACGAAAAACAATGTGATCGAGAACCCTCCTATTATTTTCCATTTTGTTGTAGACTATGTTACGTTGCCGCCAGAGAGGGTCACTTTCCTGGTATTTTATCTTATGTACATGTACAACAGTTGACACCTTGGCCATCACTTTTGTTCTCTGTAAGTATACAAATCTCATTGGTAGTTGACTTCTTGTCATTTTGCGGCCTTCTAACAGAAATATATCAGTTAAGAACGTTTTAGTAGTCGTGCGAACCGAAGATGTCATGCCATTTGGTGTGTCTTTGCGATTCCTTGAACTTGTATGATGACCTAACTGTGTGTCTTTGCGATTCCTTGAACTTGTATGATGACCTAACTGTGTGTCTTTGCGATTCCTTGAACTTGTATGGTGACCTAACTGTGTGTCTTTGCGATTCCTTGAACTTGTATGGTGACCTAACTGTGTGTCTTTGCGATTCCTTGAACTTGTATGATGACCTAACTGTGTGTCTTTGCGATTCCTTGAACTTGTATGATGACCTACCTGTGTGTCTTTGCGATTCCTTGAACTTGTATGATGACCTAACTGTGTGTCTTTGCGATTCCTTGAACTTGTATGGTGACCTAACTGTGTGTCTTTGCGATTCCTTGAACTTGTATGGTGACCTAACTGTGTGTCTTTGCGATTCCTTGAACTTGTATGATGACCTAACTTTGTATCTTTGCGATTCCTTGAGCTGGTATGTTGACCTAACTGTGTGTCTTTGTGATTCCTTGGGCTGGTATGTTGACCTAACTGTGTGTGTTTGCGATTCCTTGAGCTGGTATGTTGACCTAACTGTGTGTCTTTGTGATTCCTTGGGCTGGTATGTTGACCTAACTTTGTATCTTTGCGATACCTTGGGCTGGTATGGTAACCTAACTTTGTGTCTTTGCGATTCCTTGGGCTGGTATGGCGACCTAACTTTGTGCCTTTGCAGTTTATTGAACTTGCATGATGACCTAACTGTGTGTGTTTGCGATTCCTTGAACTTGTATGATGACCTAACTGTGTGTGTTTGCGATTCCTCGAACTTGTATGATGACCTAACTGTGTGTGTTTGCGATTCCTTGAACTTGTATGATGACCTAACTGTGTGTGTTTGCGATTCCTGGAACTTGTATGATGACCTAACTGTGTGTGTTTGCGATTCCTTGAACTTGTATGATGACCTAACTGTGTGTGTTTGCGATTCCTTGAACTTGTATGATGACCTAACTGTGTGTGTTTGCGATTCCTTGAACTTGTATGATGACCTAACTGTGTGTCTTTGCGATTCCTGGAACTTGTATGATGACCTAACTGTGTGTGTTTACGATTCCTTGAACTTGTATGATGACCTTACTGTGTGTGTTTGCGATTCCTTGAACTTGTATGATGACCTAACTGTGTGTGTTTGCGATTCCTTGAACTTGCATGATGACCTAACTGTGTGTCTTTGCGATTCCTTGGACATGTATTGTGACCTAACTTTGTGTTATTGTGATTCCTTGAACTTGTATGATGATCTGACTGTGTGTCTGTGCGATTCCTAGGACATGTATTGTGGCCTAACTGTGTGTCTTTGCGATTCCTGGAACTTGTATGATGACCTACCTGTGTGTCTTTGCGATTCCTGGAACTTGTATGGTGACCTAACGGTGTGTCTTTGCGATTCCTGGAACTTGTATGACGACCTTACTGTGTGTCTTTGCAATTCCTGGAACTTGTATGGTGGCCTAACTGTGTGTCTTTGCGATTCCTGGAACTTGTATGATGACCTACCTGTGTGTCTTTGCGATTCCTGGAACTTGTATGGTGGCCTAACTGTGTGTCTTTGCGATTCCTGGAACTTGTATGATGACCTACCTGTGTGTCTTTGCGATTCCTTGAACTTGTATGATGACCTAACTGTGTGTCTTTGCGATTCCTGGAACTTGTATGGGGCCCTAACATTGTGTCTTTGCGATTCCTTTTGGCTTGTATCATTGTATGATGACCTACCTGTGTGTCTTTGCGATTCCTGGAACTTGTATGACGACCTTACTGTGTGTCTTTGCGATTCCTTGAACTTGTATGATGACCTACCTGTGTGTCTTTGCGATTCCTTGAACTTGTATGATGACCTAACTGTGTGTCTTTGTGATTCCTTGAACTTGTATGATGACCTAACTGTGTGTCTTTGCGATTCCTTGGACATGTATTGTGTCCTAACTGTGTGTCTTTGCGATTCCTTGAACTTGTATGATGACCTAACTGTGTGTCTTTGCGATTCCTTGAGCTGGTATGTTGACCTAACTGTGTGTCTTTGTGATTCCTTGGGCTGGTATGTTGACCTAACTTTGTATCTTTGCGATACCTTGGGCTGGTATGGTAACCTAACTTTGTGTCTTTGCGATTCCTTGGGCTGGTATGGCGACCTAACTTTGTGCCTTTGCAGTTTTTTGAACTTGCATGATGACCTAACTGTGTGTCTTTGCGATTCCTGGAACTTGTATGATGACCTAACTGTGTGTCTTTGTGATTCCTTGAACTTGTATGATGACCTACCTGTGTGTCTTTGCGATTCCTTGGACATGTATTGTGACCTACCTTTGTGTGTTTGCGATTCCTCGAACTTGTATGATGACCTAACTGTGTGTCTTTGCGATTCCTTTAACTTGTATGATGACCTAACTGTGTGTCTTTGCGATTCCTGGAACTTGTATGATGACCTAACTGTGTGTCTTTGCGATTCCTGGAACTTGTATGATGACCTAACTGTGTGTGTTTGCGATTCCTTGAACTTGTATGATGACCTAACTGTGTGTGTTTGCGATTCCTCGAACTTGTATGATGACCTAACTGTGTGTGTTTGCGATTCCTTGAACTTGTATGATGACCTAACTGTGTGTGTTTGCGATTCCTTGAACTTGTATGATGACCTAACTGTGTGTCTTTGCGATTCCTGGAACTTGTATGATGACCTAACTGTGTGTGTTTGCGATTCCTGGAACTTGTATGATGACCTTACTGTGTGTGTTTGCGATTCCTTGAACTTGTATGATGACCTAACTGTGTGTGTTTGCGATTCCTTGAACTTGCATGATGACCTAACTGTGTGTCTTTGCGATTCCTTGGACATGTATTGTAGCCTAACTTTGTGTTATTGTGATTCCTTGAACTTGTATGATGATCTGACTGTGTGTCTGTGCGATTCCTAGGACATGTATTGTGGCCTAACTGTGTGTCTTTGCGATTCCTGGAACTTGTATGATGACCTACCTGTGTGTCTTTGCGATTCCTGGAACTTGTATGGTGACCTAACGGTGTGTCTTTGCGATTCCTGGAACTTGTATGACGACCTTACTGTGTGTCTTTGCAATTCCTGGAACTTGTATGGTGGCCTAACTGTGTGTCTTTGCGATTCCTGGAACTTGTATGATGACCTACCTGTGTGTCTTTGCGATTCCTGGAACTTGTATGGTGGCCTAACTGTGTGTCTTTGCGATTCCTGGAACTTGTATGATGACCTAACTGTGTGTCTTTGCGATTCCTTGAACTTGTATGATGACCTAACTGTGTGTCTTTGCGATTCCTGGAACTTGTATGGGGCCCTAACATTGTGTCTTTGCGATTCCTTTTGGCTTGTATCATTGTATGGTGTCCTAACTGTGTGTCTTTGCGATTCCTTGAACTTGTATGATGACCTACCTGTGTGTCTTTGCGATTCCTTGAACTTGTATGATGACCTAACTTTGTGTCTTTGCGATTCCTTGAACTTGTATGATGACCTAACTGTGTGTGTTTGCGATTCCTTGAACTTGTATGATGACCTAACTTTGTATCTTTGCGATTCCTTGAGCTGGTATGGTGACCAAACTTTGTGTCTTTGTGATTCCTTGGGCTGGTATGTTGACCTAACTTTGTATCTTTGCGATACCTTGGGCTGGTATGGTAACCTAACTTTGTTTTTTTGCGATTCCTTGGGCTGGTATGGCGACCTAACTTTGTGCCTTTGCAGTTTATTGAACTTGCATGATGACCTAACTGTGTGTCTTTGCGATTCCTGGAACTTGTATGATGACCTAACTGTGTGTCTTTGTGATTCCTTGAACTTGTATGATGACCTAACTGTGTGTCTCTGCTATTCCTTGAACTTGCATGATGACCTAACTGTGTGTCTTTGCGATTCCTTGGACATGTATTGTGACCTACCTTTGTGTGTTTGCGATTCCTCGAACTTGTATGATGACCTAACTGTGTGTCTTTGCGATTCCTTTAACTTGTATGATGACCTAACTGTGTGTCTTTGCGATTCCTGGAACTTGTATGATGACCTAACTGTGTGTCTTTGCGATTCCTGGAACTTGTATGATGACCTAACTGTGTGTGTTTGCGATTCCTTGAACTTGTATGATGACCTAACTGTGTGTGTTTGCGATTCCTCGAACTTGTATGATGACCTAACTGTGTGTGTTTGCGATTCCTTGAACTTGTATGATGACCTAACTGTGTGTCTTTGCGATTCCTGGAACTTGTATGATGACCTAACTGTGTGTGTTTGCGATTCCTTGAACTTGTATGATGACCTAACTGTGTGTGTTTGCGATTCCTTGAACTTGTATGATGACCTAACTGTGTGTCTTTGCGATTCCTGGAACTTGTATGATGACCTAACTGTGTGTGTTTACGATTCCTTGAACTTGTATGATGACCTTACTGTGTGTTTTTGCGATTCCTTGAACTTGTATGATGACCTAACTGTGTGTGTTTGCGATTCCTTGAACTTGCATGATGACCTAACTGTGTGTCTTTGCGATTCCTTGGACATGTATTGTGGCCTAACTTTGTGTTATTGTGATTCCTTGAACTTGTATGATGATCTGACTGTGTGTCTGTGCGATTCCTAGGACATGTATTGTGGCCTAACTGTGTGTCTTTGCGATTCCTGGAACTTGTATGATGACCTACCTGTGTGTCTTTGCGATTCCTGGAACTTGTATGGTGACCTAACGGTGTGTCTTTGCGATTCCTGGAACTTGTATGACGACCTTACTGTGTGTCTTTGCAATTCCTGGAACTTGTATGGTGGCCTAACTGTGTGTCTTTGCGATTCCTGGAACTTGTATGATGACCTACCTGTGTGTCTTTGCGATTCCTGGAACTTGTATGGTGGCCTAACTGTGTGTCTTTGCGATTCCTCGAACTTGTATGATGACCTACCTGTGTGTCTTTGCGATTCCTTGAACTTGTATGATGACCTAACTGTGTGTCTTTGCGATTCCTGGAACTTGTATGGGGCTCTAACATTGTGTCTTTGCGATTCCTTTTGGCTTGTATCATTGTATGGTGTCCTAACTGTGTGTCTTTGCGATTCCTTGAACTTGTATGATGACCTAACTGTGTGTCTTTGCGATTCCTGGAAGTTGTATGGTGACCTAACTTTGTTTTATTGTGATTCCTTGAACTTGTATGATGACCTAACTGTGTGTCTTTGCGATTCCCGGAAGTTGTATGGTGACCTAACTTTGTGTTATTGTGATTCCTTGAACTTGTATGGTGACCTAACTGTGTGTCTTTGCAGTTTATTGAAGTTGTATGATGACCTAACTGTGTGTCTTTGCGATTCCTTGGACATGCATTGTGACCTAAATTCCTGAATTCTTTCGGACCTTGGTAACCTTCCTGCTCATGGATCAAATATACATTAAGTCTACTTATGTAACACATAGCCAAACCTATAGCGTAATAGATGTTATGACTACTAAGTATCAGACTTTCAATATTTGTTTCAGTCTATAGTGGCAATAGCGATGATTATCCCCGGAGATATAGCCGGACTTATAGACTTCTTCAGTTTCACCGCCTGGCTAATTTACGGAGCCACTTTCCTGGGTTTATTAGTTATGAGATATACTCATAAAGATCTAAATAGACCGTATAAGGTAAGTTTTCTAAAACTTTATAAGACGAGGATAACTGCTATGACAAATCAAGGGTTTTGGCGTTTGTTTTCTTTTAAACAGAATGCATAACCTTAGATGTGTCAGAATATAGCACCGAGAAGAAGGAAACAAGCATGTGTACAAGCATATGCAGTATTCAGTGATCTTCATATCGAATGGTCGATGGTGGCAGTTTGGCTTGTCTGCTTTGGCCATTTTGGGTGAATGATGGCTTGATTGTGTACTCACATCACTCAATATTATTTCGCAGAACTGTTCTCAGAATTGCCGGGATAGTTTTTTTTTCAGAAATAAATCCTGGCAAATTTTGAATGTATCGGAGTGGGATTGGAAGAAAAACTATAAATATTTGGAGGAGAATTAATTTTAATGGATCTCTAACAAACTCACTGGTGGTGCATGGAATTGAAAAGCCCGTCCTTGCAGGTGCACACAGATTAGTTGTTCCTGAAACAGAAACTGGGTGTCCTCGATAACTCTATACACTAGGCTACTCTGGAATACAAATTGTTAGTCCGAAATATCTGCGATGATGATGTAAGACATTTTCTGAGATGATGGCCAATCTGTCAGAAAATGTCTTACATCATCATCGCAGATATTTCGGACTAACAAATTGTATGAAGCTTTGTTTACGATCAATTGGGTTTGTTCAATCGAGACTTCGAGTCATTCTAAGTGACTTGCTATCCACGAGGATGCAGTTTCTATCCGTTTGAGTGACACTGAGGGATGTAAATTCCATGTTATTATTATGGGAAAATTACCGACCTAAGAACGGTGTGATTGATTGATTGATTATTTGGTGTTTTACGCCCCCCCCCCCCCCCCCCAAATTTTTTTCACTTATATGGCGGCGTTGCCAGTTTTATTGTGGGAACCGGCTTTATGCCGGAGCAAACCCACGACCTTCCGGTGGTAACTGGCAACCATCACACACAGGTGGTTCGAGTGTAAACCCAATTTTTTTGGACTGAGTGGGATTCGAACCCGCGATCCATTGGTGGAAGGCTGTTCGGACTTAGCGTCCAACAAGAACGGTGTGATATGGACTTGAGAACTATGAGCGACTGAAACGTTGCGAAACATTATTAAAGTAAAACAATCTCGTTAGTATTTATTAATCCGAAAATATAAAATTCTTTACCATCTTCAAAGATTCCCAACATGCCTTCTGTAAGTTTATTTTTTTATCTATGCACTTTACTTTTACAGGTACCCATTATTGTTCCCATATCGATGGTTCTAGTTTCACTTTATCTGGTTGTCGCCCCCATCGTGCAGAATCCACAGATAGAGTTTTTATATGCTGCTCTTTTCGTCTTTGGGGGATTGATTTTTTATTTCCCTTTCGTTCATTTCAAGATAAAGTTGGGGTTTATGGGTAAGTTTCAGCTATGGGCCTCGTTTCACAAAGCAGTCTCATCGCGAACGAGACGTAGTTGCTAATGCCTTTTTTTATGGATACCATAGTCATGGCAACTGCGATTGATTGCACTTTGCGACGGCTTCATGAAACGGGCCCAAAGTAGCAAGAAAGGTTTATAACTTCACATATTTTGCACAGACATCGGCTGATAGATATTTAACTCAAATTATCGAAAGCATTCTCGACTTTAAACTTTAAAAATAAAATGTATTTAACGTTTTTATTATATATTTCACAGATCACTTGGTCACATGGTTACAACTCTTCCTCCAGGTGGCGCCAAGTAAATACGAACCGGACTAACGCTGTACATAAACGTCTCATTCAAATATTTCTTTTAAAGGGAACACTTAAGGTAAAAAACATTATACTTCATCTTAAAGACAATATCTACCTGGTCCCAAAATATCTTTTATTTTATTTTTAGGACTTTCCTACAAGAAGGTATGGTTAATTATTCTCAGATGTCAAGGTGACTGGATGTCACTGAAACATGTGCACACCAGGTAGATATTGTCTTTAAGATGAAGTATAATGCATTTTACCTTAAGTGTTCCCTTTAACCAAAGGCAGTAGTTAAGAATTAGACTCATTAAATCCAATGGTACAACATATGTGATTTAAAATAAATGTTGATGAGTTTTGATTTACCATTCGTTTGGGTTTAATTTAAATCTCCCAAAATTGCAGCGCCTGTAGACTTTATTTTATCCCTTCCAAATCTTTACTTTCAATGCAACTTTATACAACATGATACAGTCTCCTTTGTGCTAGATCGTCTCATCATCCACAGGACTTTTTAAAAGTACTGTACGGTCACAATTAATATGACATTTAGCTTTTCTGACCACACGTGCTATATACTGTTTAACGTTCTTCAACCCAGGCGGTATACTCTGCAATGCCTGCTGAAATATAAAATCTGATACAGTTAGAATAATCCAATGCCTGCTGAAATATAAAATCTGATACAGTTATGGTGTGTTTCCACGGACCTGCGTTAACACGTGCGTTGACGGATGCGATTGTTTACCGGATTGGGTGAAGTGTTTCCACGGACTTGCGTTAACGCATGCGATTGTTAGTGCAATATGTCATATGGTTACGGTCAAAAGTCAAGGTCATATCATTGACCATTTTTTTTTTCGGTTTGGGGAAAGAATGTAAATAAGTAAACATCTACATAGCCTTTTCATGCAAAATACATTTACAACATAAACACAGTCAGTAAAAATGAGTGAACAAACTCACTCGGCGATTTCTGTGGATTTCTATCTTACAGCAAAAGGTCATCAGGATCGGAAAACCCCTTCAATGACGTCATGATTAGCGAAATCCCTCGTCCGTTACTTCGTCCGTTGCGTTAAAAATGGGACAAGTTCCATTCTCCGTCCGTTAACGTGTGCGTTAAAAACTATCGGACTGACCATGGAAACACTATAGCGTAGTTCTGTAGTTCCCATTCTTTGGGGAAAATCGCATCCGTCAACGCACGCGTTAACGCATGTCCGTGGAAACACACCATTAGAATAATCCATTCCTACACTGCACTTGGGATATTTACATGTTCTCCCCCGTGAACTGGTTTATCGCAACCGATCCGTATTTCTTTCTGATAACCCCAGTAATTACAGTAATTCAGAGTTGGGAAAGCAAAGCGTTACTAATATTCATCTGCATGATAAACTGTAAAGAGCCGAAGTTCTTAAGTTTATTTCTATCACAATCAGGACAACAACAAAAAACGATCGCCGAGGCTGTAAGCGTTCAACTACGGAACCGTGGAAGGGACATGACGAAAAAGAAATTTAATATCACTCGAAGACTAAAAAAAATATTTTTCGACCTGTCTTTTGGACGCGCACGGGACGCAAAACAACTAAAAAAAAAGAAAATTTCCACTTTTTTAATGTTACTATATTTAGACTGGCAAATCATTGGCCAATGGAAGGAGCGGATAGAATCTAATGGTGCCAAAAAGCTATGCTTTGATTTACTTTTTGTCAGTGTGGAAATACTTCCTAATAATTCATGAAAATGTGTAGCCTACATACTGAAGCAAATGAGTTTTATCATAGTTTGTTAATTCATACCAGTTAATATTAAGAAGGTTGTTATCGTAAACGTATGTTGGTTTGTTTATGCGGTGTCAAAAGACCATGGCCATTCTCAAAGAAGTCTTTTTGTAAAACGCACTTCGATTGGCTAATTAAGTCAGGGTCCGCGTTGTTATCTCGGACCCCGCGATAACCAGCCAATCAAAGCTTAGCTTTTTGGCACCATTAGATTCTATCCGCTCCTTCCATTGGCCAATGATTTGCCAGTCTAAATATAGTAGCATTAAAAAAGTGGAAATTTTCTTTTTTTTTTTAGTTGTAAAAAAAATTTTTTTCGACTTACATTTCGTTAGTAAAAAAAAATTTTTTTTTGCGTCCCGTGCGCGTCCAAAAGACAGGTCGAAAAATATTTTTTTTAGCCTTCGAGTGATATTAAATTTCTTTTTCGTCATGTCCCTTCCACGGTTCCGTATTCAACGGCTAGCTTTGGAGACTCGGTTAGAAACTCCAGCTTGGATAAAACTGAAAGTAAACATATCAGCTGACAATGACTTCCAAAAACGTATTAAACGCGTCATTTAACGGTCTGTCAGGAGAAAATTTTGTAGTGATCATCCCAACATCCCAATACGTGTACGACAGGAAAATGTCGGAATGTTTTTATTCTTAATTTGTCTCATACCCACGGTGCCCTTTCAACGACGACGCCATTCGCGTGTCTTCAAAATAAAAACCTGAAATATAAGCGCTGAATATTTATAAAGGTTGACAATCGCGTGCTATAGGAAGGGCAAGTCACGTGTGAATTCCACATATTTCCTGTCACCGGCAGTGCATTGCGCATGTGACTGGGCGTTTTTCGTTCCAATATGACGTTTTAATCTGACGTTATGGAACCAAATACGTCAAATGGAATTGCAGCCTCATCAAAAACGTTCTTAATGGCGTCATCTGTAACCGGATATCACAAAATCTCGTAATAATTCTTATGAGACTTGCGCTCAATAGCGATTTGAAGATCTGTTGTTTTCAATATGCACATAATATCAGTATTTCGCTACTTAGCATATAAAACAAAATTCGACAGTATACAATGTAGTGTAAAATGGATCTTTGATAGTATTAAATTAAAAAAGAACTCGGAATTTCGACTTTGAATCTCGGAATTTCGACTTAAAATCTCAGAATCTCGACTTTTAATCTCCAAATTTCGACTTTTAATCTCGGAATTTCGACTTTGAAACTCGGACTTTCGACTTTGGAACTCGGAATTTCGACTTTAAATCTCGGAATTTCGACTTTTAATCTCGGAATTTCGACGTTTAATCTCCAAATTTCGACTTTTAATCTCGGAATTTCGAATTTGAAACTCGGAATTTCGACTTTAAATCTCGGAATTTCGACTTTTAATCTCGGTATTTTGACTTTTGATCTCGGAATTTTGACTTTTGTTTTACCGACAAGTGTATGTCCACAAACAGGTTATTTCAGTTGAAACATTGGTTTTTATCCCTTACGCCGTGCAAGTATATCGTTTAATGAGCGCATGTGTCGCTGTACTTTTCGTTTCAGTGTTCTTATCGAGATTTGTGTGAGGCCATCTTTGCGAATATATTCGATCATATGGTACCTAAATAAAAAGTCGAAATTCCGTGATTAAAAGTCGAAATTATGAGATTAAAAGTCGAAATTACGAGATTTTAAGTCGAAATTCCCAGATTTAAAGTTTAAATTCCGAGATATAAAGTCGGAATTTCGAGATTATAAGTCGAAATTCCAAGTTTTTTCATATTTTTTTTTTACTTTCACTGGCACTATTGGGCTTCCGTAGAATATGGCCAATGTAGATTTAGCGCCAATGTATTTCTAATGAAGAATAGAAGTCAGTGAAGACCTTTCCAGTGCAGAATGGAGAGCTCAAAATTTCGAGATTTAAAGTCGAAATTCCGAGATTAAAAAAATATTTCGAGTTTCAAATTCGAAATTCCGAGAGTTAAAATTGAAATTTCGGAGTTTGTAAATCGAAATCTCTAGATTAAAAGTCGGAATTCCGAAATTAAAAGTAGGAATTCCGCGACTTTAAAGTCGGAATTCCGAGATTTAAAGTCGGAATTCCGAAATTAAAAATCGGAATTTCGGGATTCAAAGTCGAAATTCAGAGTTTTTTTTTTTATACTTTCACTGGCACTATTGGGCTTCCATACCATACTACTGATACTAAAAAAGCATGCAAGTAAAGAACGTTCTTCTGTCATCGAATGTGGGATTCAGATATCTTACTACGGGTACCGGCCAACTGTCAGAATAACAAGATTTTGGGGGTGTGAGCAGCGAACTAAAGGATCGATTGTGATGCAGAGAATTTAGACCGGTTGTGTTTCTTAAATGTTTCAATGTGATCCGATCGAATATTTAACACACACTTTTCAAGCTGACATCATCGGGAAGTCGGAGATTTTCGGGCATAAGGCCGACCTCGCCTAGTTGGAGATCTTCAACTACCACCGCGCCATGCAGATTTAATATAGAACTAGGGCCTATCAGCCGACCAGCAGATTTTATTTTGAACATTTAATTGATATTAAGAAAGAGTGACGGATCTACAGGCTAATGCCAAGCAAGAAATAAATATATGGAATCGGCCTCAAAATATTTTTTCACTATTCACAAATGAAATGTTCTTGATTTACCAAAAATAAAATGGGATACATGAAAAGCTGTCTTGGCTGATGGATTTTAGAAAAAAGCCATTTCTGCACCTTTATGTACAATCCAAAGTTCCGAATTAGAAATCCTCACTTCCGAAGTAGGAATCCACACTTCCGAAGTAGGAACCCACAGTTCCGAAGTAGAAATCGACACTTCAGAAGTAGGAATCCACACTTCCGAAGTAGGAACCCACAGTTCCGAAGTAGAAATCGACACTTCAGAAGTAGGAATCCACACTTCCAAAGTAGGAATCCACACTTCAGAAGTAGGAATCCACACTTCCAAAGTAGGAATCCACACTTCCAAAGTAGGAATCCACATTTCCGAAGTAGGAATCCACAGTTCCGAAGTAGGAATCCACACTTCAGAAGTAGGAATCCACAGTTCCGAAGTAGGAATCCACACTTCCGAAGTAGGAAAAGCTCACTCGCCGCCGTAGCCTTATTTGGGAAGAAGTCGAATTTATATGAGCTTGCTATAGCAGAAGTTCTAAAATTAACCATCGGATAAATAAAAAAATATGTCCAGTTATGTCTAAAAAGGTATAAATGGTTGAATGAAGGCTTACCTAAAAATGAATAAAGTCCGTATGTCAACCTATTGAGCAGGTACCGCGCACCTTCAGTTGAAGATTAAACTCCTTTCAGATCTTTTTTTTCTTAATTGCAGCTTATCGAAAAGCCTCTTTGTGTTCCTTACTCAGAAAAAAACAAGAAAAGTATCAGTAAAACTGATGGATGCTCCCCGGTTCCCCATCGCAGATATACGCTTAGCAAATTTGACCAAAAAATGAGAAAAGGGCATTAACTCTGCAAATATCCATTTTTCTGGAGATATTTAAAGAATAAATCATACCACGCTAAATTACCAATTTTGCCAAAGCAGCAGAATTTATTGTCCTAACTGTTATTAATTCAAAGGAAAAGCAGAGAAATTGAGAAGATCGAACAGAAACAAGTAACGAAAGAAACGCTTTTGTGAAAAACAAGTGAACTAAGTTTTCAAACAATCATCTAACTGTTAACTGAGAACAAAACTATAGCAGTTTTTGGCCGTTGAAGTGGATGTTCATGTCTGCGTTGTGCGAAATTATTATTAGAACCCAACACAACTGGAATGTGTTATGTTCCGGACAGGGAAGGGGGCGGACAAGCAGTCTGGGTAAATTTGACAAATTGAAGAAACCAATGGCAGTTAATCTAAAATTATTCTCGTCACGGAGAGAAAAGCGTAACAATATACAAGGTCTTAGTAATGACTATATACCAGCCAAGTTTCAAAACAATCCTGACAATATTAACCAAGGTATGGCCCGGACAAGCAGTCTGGGTAAAATTTGACAAATTGAAGAAACCAAGGGCAATAACTCTAAAATTATTCTCGTCATGGAGAGAAAAGCGTATCACTGCACCAGATCTTGGTAATGACTATATAACAGCGAAGTTTCAAAACAATCCTGACAATACTAATTAAGATATGGCCCGGACAAGCTGTCTGGGTAAAATTTGACAAATTGGAGAAAACAAGAGCAATAACTCTAAAACTTATTCTCGTCACGGAGAGAAAAGCGTATCACTGTACAAGGTCTTGGTAATGACTATATACCAGCCAAGTTTCAAAACAATACTGACAATATTACCAGAAATATGCCCCGGACAAGAAATCCGGACGGACGGACAAAGCGGCGACTATATTCTCCACCGAAAGTTTTCAGGAAATTCTCCTGTTATTCCATAAACTATAGATCAACTGCCAGTTGGTTTAAAATAAATTATTCCAGCCATTTAGCGTGAATTTGCAGATTCCCGCGGGCTCGTCTTACTTTGCGTACCCCTAACAGATTAAATTTTCATCTTCAAATTAAAAGTGCAAAATGTTGTCAAAACTCTGAAATTTTGGCAAAAAATGAAAGTTCATAACATCTTCTTACAGGTAAAATTACAGAAAACGGTCTTCCTTTTTTTAATGCAAACAGTTGGATTCTCGCGGCGAGTGTGCGTCAAACTGTTTCCAAAATAACTGTATAGATCCTCCCCTAGTATAAATCTACAAATTAAAAATGCACACCAACCAATGCCAAGTCATACAGAGTCCATGTAATACTGGTAAAAACCACTGGTTGAATAAATGGTCTGGCTGTCCAAATAACAATTCTAGAATAAATAGTTCACATGTAAAAAAAAAAAGCATACAGACGCGTAGCCGCACTCATATACATGTGTCTCTTTCTTGTGTTACTTACTTGCCCGCTAGGAAGAGCCACACATTAAACCACCATTAAATAGGTGCATGGGATAAAGTTTCTATCAACAGACTTTTGAAAAACCCCGCAGTCATGTGATGCGAGAGTAACGTTGTCATCAAATTGCCCAGCTATTGAGGAAATTCTCGGACATACTGCGGACCATGTGACAGGTTATTGTACGAGGAGAGTTTGAAATCTGTCAGGCAAATTTTAAAGTTTTCTTCTTATGAAGAAAGATTTGGTAGATTTACAATGAAATTCGAACAAATCAATGAGTAAAATGAAAAGAGGAATGCTTTAAATGTGTGTTGAAGTAATATTTAAATGGTAGGTAGGATTAATATATATTTGAAACTTGGTTTAAAACTGAGAGCCGAAGTCCTTCCAAATATTTCATTTAAAAGCCGTAACTAACAGACGCGTGATTATAGCATGCAAAGCTGTCTGACTGAACTCTCACGAACATCTTACCCTTATATTAGTGTAGCCTACAAGATCCTCCAAAAAATGAAACCATACATCGGGCAAGATGTAGGCCTACACACTCAGCGGTAATGTTAAAAGAAGGTGGTTGAAGTATAATCAAAAGATTGGAAATCCCATTCCTCTACATATAGCAAGAACGACATCCCGCAGCTTATTGTTGATTTTTTGCATTTTGCAATAAAAGTCAGAAATTATAAAATAAAGGAGCAAGAACACCTTTTCTAGCACGAAGTAGGGGCTATCATTTGGTCGCAAAGCGGAGAGGTTTTATTGTGTTCCATTTTGGGTTATGAAAACGAACACAAATTTTCATCGGTGGGGATGTTGAGCCAAGCTAGCTGTCATCCAAATAAGAAAATGTAAACATTTTAGAGTTACCTCCCTCTTCTGAAAGCGGAAGAGAATCCGATGAGCATCTTTTGTTGGACCCAGACTGTCTGTTTGGGTCGAGTTAACTTCGCCAAGTTTATAAACAGTAGCAATGGCGTTTGTTAATCCTGTAATTGGAATTGTGTAGTTTAATTTTATGAGCATGAGCCCTGTATGATTTAAATTTGGGCCACCAGGGGCTGTAGACGGTTAGTTTTTGTTTTGATTTTTCTCGGAGAAATACAAACAACATGGCTGTTCCCAACGGGGATCATGGTCATTCGGACATTCATGAGACCGTTCGTCTGCTGGAAAATGGACTTGTCACTATGGTATTTTTTGGTAAAAGAAAGCCGGAGAAAAGGACTTGTCGCGTGGAACTCGAAACAAAACAATTGATCTGGACTAAGAATCAGAATTCCCGACCTGATGGGGCAGGTAAGTTGGAACAAATTAGAAAAAAAGTCATTATTATTCAGCCTACACTAGTATATACTATATTTTTAATAATTTAAATTTTAATAATTAATATAGTCTGTAGTAATCAAGTTACATTTTGGTTGCCACATTAGTCTTAATCCAGGTTATCCAGGCTTTCCATTATATTTATTATTTATAACTTTTAAGCAAAACTTTTGAGATCTAAATAAAATCCTTGAAAACTTTTACACTAATCTCAGTTTGGTGCAAAATTAATAGTGGTCCATCACTTACAACTTTAGGACAAATGCACCGTTTCTCTTTCAAAGCTGCTGTTCTATTCGTTGATAAAAATAGTGGTTTGATGAAATTTTCTTTGTGTATACGTTCGTTTAGTTGAAAAAGCTTAAACTCAACTTAGTAATGTAATTGTAAGAGAGTCTTGACAAAAACGCTTTTAAAAATTGAAAGGGACAGACCTGGGGACTGTTTCTCAAGATATTTACGCCCGACATAAGTCCAATGCAAGACCTAACTGTCGTTGCATATGCATATACCTTCAACATTACGTTACGACCATGCGTAAATGTCTTGCCCCCACTTCTATGATTGTGGCTGGGTGTTAATTTGTGTCATTGTGACATTCAGTTCTGGCACTTAAAAAAGCTAGGGGCTAGTGGAATGACAAGGCCTAAAAAAGCTTCCTATAGAACCGGTAACGTCAGCCATAATATGTAAATTAAAATTGAGGCTTCTTAAATAACAACCTGACTTCCTGGAACATATCTTTCAATGGCATTTAGAAGTTGAAAGGTTACAATAAGGTGAAGAATTACTTATGGATAACATTAAACCAAGAAGTTGTTATCCATAAGTAATTCTTCACCGTCCTAGAAGATGTAAAAAAATGTCAAACCGTATCATACCTAGGGAACCTAGTTTCAGTCTCTGTTTGGTCTCTATGATATCACATGATATGGAAAGAATATGGCAGGTGGGTGCTTAATCAAGGCCATTTTACAAACAATTTCTTTTAAGAATAAAACCCAACTTCTCATAGAATTTTTAATGAACACCTTAAAAACTCAATTGGCACAGTTTTGTTATGAAGCCCTGTGTGTCTGCTACAATTCCCGTCAAACCAAGGGTGTGAAAATTGACTTAAACATGTATGTTGCTGTTGCCATATGTTTATTTGTAGAGGAAACCAGGCTCTTTGCCTGTAAGACCCCCCCCCCCCCCCTCTACTGTAGACAAGAAGATTTTCCCTGTACCTGTGTGTTTCAGTGTTCATAAACATAATTATATTACCGCTCAACTCCACAAGAAACACAGTTTAGACTACCTATAGATTGTATTTACATAATATTCACTGCACCAATTGCTTGTTTAAAATTTTCATGTTTTTATTTACACTTCTCCTCAACCATGGCAACAGGTAGATTTACAGTCCTATAAGGGACTTTACATATTTGTAAAGCTGTTAGGCATAACAACAGAGCATGTTTGATAAACCCATAGTCTGGACCTCATAAAGCTTTATACTATGTCATAATATATAATTCATTCTACTCAGTCATAGACTGATCCAGAGACATTTTGATACCTGTATACAGGTATGGGCGCCCAAACTCACAAGCAAAAAATCTGCCCAAATTCTTAAAACCAACAGATTTTAATGTCAAAATAGCATTTAATGTTGAATTTTGGGCCAGAGTTGTTGTTTTTGTCTTATTGTTGGAACATTTTGAACCGAAATGGTATGCCCAAATTTTCCCTGGATCAGTCCCTGTCAGTACATGTAAACACTTCATATAATTGAAGGAAATTCTACTATGATAATGTACATGTGTTAGTGAACACTTTAGATAAATTACATGATTTTAGAGACTGTTATACTATTAAAGTACCTGTCTCATTAAAGTAATTCTCTCATCTGTGATACATTTATGAAATACTAAAACACATGGGCACAGGGAAAATCTTCTTGCCTTAAATAACCATGGAGACAAGTTTCTCATTTAAAAAAGAGGTATATCATTTAGACCTTTATACCACATTGATAGTTTTTGTTTTAAAACAATGGTTATTTTGAAACCATGGCACGCAAATTGTGATATTATAATTTAAATTGAATAAATTTGTTGTCTGTCATCGACTTTGATAATGATGTAATAAGCACATCAGCACATGGTCACCAAATAAACCAAGAACTTGGCAAGAAGTTGTTATCCATAAGTTCATCTCCCCCCTGCCCGTAGTAAATTGCCAAATAATTGAAATAATGTTGAGTTTGACCTAAACATCCGTGAATTGAATTTGTATTTTTGTTTCCCTTGAATCACTCTCCATACATGTAGAAGTGTATAATGATAGGTTGTCTGAGCTCATATTAAACTGGCAAATGCACTTTATAAAAAATTGTCTTTTTGAAGAAAAAAAGCTACATGTATACCTAAACAAGTTTCTGAATTCATCAGTAATACAATGTACATCAAAAATGTATATATATTTAAAAAAAATGGGAAATCTGTATGCTTACATGTAGCTATTATTACACAGTATACTAGTCTGAAATATCTGCGATGATGATGTAAGACATTTTCTGACAGATAGGCCATCGATGATCAGAAAATGTCTTACATCATCATCGCAGATATTTCGGACTAACAGTATACATGTATAAATTTTGCTAAATATATTATACTACACTGTACCTACATGTACACATGTTTAGAAAAACTGAAATGAGAGATCATCTGTTAATCAAAGGGTATAGATTGGTACGAGGAAGTAGACTGTACTACATCAACTACAAAACCTGGTGACCTACTGGTGGCCGTTGTACATGAAGTACTTACATGTAGCAAGGCTTAGGCAGATAAAATTTCTGGAATAGTGTGATAATCACTGTGATTGCAAATTTTATACAAAAACGGGTATCCATTTAACTGGCATGATTTCCCCAAATCAGTTGTTTAAGTGGCATTTAGAAGTTGAACTATCGATAAACACGGGGTTGGTATAGATAAATAAACCAAGAAGTTTGTTATCCATACCAACCCCGGATTAGAGCAAAAGTTTTGAAATTATGAGCTGTTTTTCTCAAATTCAAATTAGAAGGTTTCTAGTGCTACTAGTTTGGGGAATTTAAGTAGTGTTTTGAACTACATTTACCAGGTCTAAAATGAATGAAGCTTTGTTTCGTTTGTTTAAATTTTCGTTTACATTTGGCACATTATTTTGGTTCAAATAGATATTGTATGGATTTTCCTTTCAACCTATAGATTTTAATGAACTTCAAGCGGTTTTATTGTTTTAACGATCAGAATTAATTAATAAGTGAGAATTTTGACAGCTTTATTTCACTTTAAATGTGGCATGCAGATTTCCCAAACATGCATGATCTACATGCAGTGTAACATTTTATTCATAATTTTCGTATTTTTCTTGGGAAGGAAAATTCCAATTTTACATTCAGATTTCTCCAATTTCTAAGTTTTATGGTATTTAATTTCCATTTCTTATTAATTTGCATAAAATCATGACTAACAGGGTATTGCCAGCCCCAAAACCTTAGTGTTATGCATCTCTTAAATATTTATCCATTCTAAGTTTCGAACAGCTTATTTTGTTGACCGTGAACCTGTGTCACTATGGGACGTAGGGTAAGTTTTCACGTAACTGCCATAGCAACCTATACTATAGAGAATATCATGGGTTGTGGTTTATTATAACAACTTATGATTGGGTATGAACGTCTAAATGATATGCCCCTTTTTTAACACAATTAGAAACTTGTCTCCGTGGTTATTTTAGACAAGAAGATTTTCCCTGTGCCCGTGTGTTATAGTGTTATTAATATACTATAGAGATACATTCCGTCCCAATGATTTTCTTTTATTTTTTTATTTTTTTATGTTAAGTTAAAGTTATGTTATGCCATACTTTGTAAATCCCAAAGTCGAGCAATAAAACTGAATTGAAAAAAAAAATTGTTGATCTGGCACTGACAGTTACATGTACGTTAAAACTTGTGAAACACTTACATGTACAGGATCAGCTCATGGACATTTAGCTTTATCAGCTGATTACTTTATCAAATCTGTGCTATGTTATTCACTATTACATGTAACCAGGAGTCATGTCGGTTTCACAGATTAACACATTAACGGAAAACTCAAAGGGTAGAGATTTATACAGAGAAGAAGTTAGCAGAATACATGTACATGTATCTGCTTTAATAACATACTTGTGACAAAACATTACATGTATATGTGACCTACGTGTCACTCTACAGAAGAATTTTGTAATAGCAAATTTATGAGAACTACTTTATATAGATTTATAGTAAATTTTACATGCAGGCTTCCCCTAGGTGTACTAAGTTCTTGTACAAATTCCAATCATTATTTATTAGTGAACACCAAAACACATGGGCGCAGTGTGGAAATCTTGACTAAAGTAACCATGGAGACATGTTTCTAATTGTATTCAAGCATGAATGATCCTTTCCCCTATTTACCTGCACAAAATTTCATAATTTGCATATACCATATTTCTTCTAAAGATTCAGCCACTTTTTTCCTCATAAGGATTTGACCATTAGAAAAGATAGGTGCTAAATGAGGCCAGACAAATTTGCCCAATAGAGGGAATTTAAGGCAATATGAGACGCTGAGCATTGTGTGAAAACTATTTATCCTTAAACACAACTCCATGTTCCCTTTTTTGTCTGACTCAATGGAAAATTTAGGCCATTTAGAATGGCTGAATATTTAGAAGAACTACGGTACTGTAGTTATGAATATGATACGATATTCTTTCTATGGATCATGAATTTAAGAAACCCATAATACGTTATATTTCCATCAAGGGGCCTTCATGGCTCAGTAGGTAGAGCGTTGGACACTCAATCCGAATAGTCTTCCACCAATGGGTCGCGGGTTCGAATCCCACTCAGTCCAAAAATTGGAAGATTTTCTGAATGTGTTTTCACTCGAACGACCTATGTAGGATGGTTGCCAGTGACCAACGGAAGGTTGTGGGTTTCCTCCGGGCAAATAGCCCGGTTTCCTCCCACAATAAAACTGGCAACGCCGCCATATGAGTGAAATAATCTTGAGCGTGGCTTATAAGAATAAAAAACCAACAATCAAACCATCAAGGAAAAGTTACCTCCCTTGTTGTGCTCTCTATTGAATGGAGGAAGCAATTCCCCACTCTCGCGAGATTTCTGGGACGGGTCTGGTGTTTTATGAATGGGGAATTTTACAGAAAACTGTAGACAGGTCATACATTTAAGATTTTACTCCAGATAGTTAAAATAAAAGTATAAAGGTTTAATTCATTCATTAAAACGCAACATAATTAATTGTAAAATGTATCACTTTCATTGTTTGTATTCCTGTACATTATGACCAGAGCGAGGCTGTCCCACTCCTACCACCAAATGTATCTCCACTTTAAAGAGTTCTACTAATGGAAATAAAACTTATTGTAGTTATTGAAATCGCAGTGTCGAATTGGCCGTAACGCTCACCATATTTAATCTACATATAAGCCCAAATATACCAATGAGGCCTTTGAAAATAAGTTTTCTTAATTGTCCAAAATGTGAGGTCTGTGCAGGATTCCATTGCCGGTTTCTTGAATGATTCAGTGTATTTCAATATTTATAAGATCAACATCAGCCATCAGCAAGAATTTTTTTTATATATATCAATTTTTTTTTTACTGATTTCTAAATATCACTATATTATGGACTGTAGAATGGCTCGACCTCTGACCCAAAGGCCAGTCATAGCTTGTTAAAAAGAACAAAGAGATAATGGTCAGGCCTAATACAAAGTCGTCCAGAAAATTCTACGGATTAAGGCCAAGCTCCTGTCAGTGGTCAACCTAATGAAATATCATATGATAGGTTTAGTTTATTACTACAATTTATGATAGAGTATAAAGCTCTAAATGATACATGTACCTCTATAGGTATATCTCTTTTTAAAACGATTAGAAACTTGTCTCCATGGTTATTTAAGACAAGCAGATTTTCCCTGTGCCCGTGTGTTTTAGTGTTCATAAAATATTATGGACTAAGTATGACCGAATTCAGTTGAACTATCTCTTGTTGCAATTTTCATGTGAAATAATCTAAAATCTGTATTTGCCACTGTTAATCAGGATTTATGAAAATGTCAGCTGTTCGGATTAACACATTCAGCTAAAACTCAAATGTGAGAGTTCAGGAGACGATCAAAGTGTAGAGAATAATGTAGAGAAGTCAAATAGACTGCAGAATATTGACTAGAAATTGTGTGCTGTACGTGTAGTATTATATACAAGACAGGTGTCATAGAATTGGTTTCTGATATGCAAACATTCGCTAATGTTTATTGAACTCTATAACTACATGTGCTTTGTACAGATCTGCTAATGTTGACTATAATACGACAAATTACTCTTCACTGCTGGTAAAAAACAATGGTTGAAGAGAAAATTGAATACAGTATTTACTAACAGTGACATAGCCTCCCATTAGCACTGATTGCTGCTGACCCAATTCATCACATACACTGTGTAATTTGCAATCCAATTTCTAGCAAATTTACCTAAACTGCATGGTCCCAAGCAGTTTCCACGCACCCAACCTGAAAATAACAATTCTAATCTAAATTTGTTCACGGTGTCAGTTTATAGTAGAATATGTTCTCCCATGAGTTACTTGTTGTATTAATAGGTATTACATGTACATGCGCATGGATACATTTTAAAAATTTTGTCAACAATGAGGCAATTGGACTGTTTAAAACAACTAAACCCGTTTAAACGATTGCTGACGGTACATTGTACCTAAACTTGTTTAAAGATTGTTGCCAGTACCTAAACTCCGTTAAACGATTGTTGTCAGTACCTAAACTCGATTAAACGATTGTTGTCAGTACCTAAACTCAGTTAAACGATTGTTGTCAGTACCTAAACTCGGTTAAATACTTGTTGCCAGTACCTAAGGCTAAATGTAAGCTAGTCTAAACTAGTGCTGAAACGAATAGTGGATTTTGGTATTCGAATATTCGGTTCTGCTATTCGAATAGTATTCAAATATTCTCTTATAAATAGTCTTGACAGCCAAACGAGATCCGATCGATTCGAGGTACGGTATAGTACCGGTACACTTCAGTAACCGGTCAAATATTAAGTTGTATTAAAACAATCATCACACATGATTGACAAATTTGCTTCACACTGCAAATCCAACAATCCACAACTTTATTTAATACACAACTAAAAAATTCATAACTTTCGGTTTAAATCAGTTAAAATGTTCGATAACATTCCATGTGTGAGCTCTGGCTGCGAGAAATCACTTTGCAGAACAAAAGAAAATGGAATGCAGGCTACTGATTGGATAATATTCTTTGTATCTATGTCAGATAAGAGTTACGTTCCCCTGAACTCTTAACACATGTTCGGTTTGACAAGCTGTGTCTCAAATTTGCCGATAAATTCCCAGTTAATCAACGCAATATACGCATCCCTGCCAAATACTTCATTACGTAATTAGTTGTTTTACTATTTACTATCGAAAATGAAGCAGTCAAAACTTCTGAATTTCATCCTCATCAATGTCAAACATGGCGGTCAATAAAATTAAGTCAGCGCAGCGAAAAAGGACTTGAAAAACCAAGAGCTTTACAGGGAATATCAAAGAGTTACGCTGAAGTAATTCCTGAAATACTAGTGAGTAAAATTTAATTGCGTCAGATTCGGATTTTATTTTTCAAAATTTGTAAGCATTCAAATGAGTTGACGAATATTCGGATAGTAAATCAGTATTCGAAAATTACCGATTTAGTATTCATTCGCGAATATTCGTTTCAGCACTAGTCTAAATGATTGTTGCCAGTACCTAAAGTCGGTTAAACGATTGTTTTCATTACCTAAACTCTTTTAAATGATTGTTGTCAGTACCTAAACTCTTTTAAATGATTGTTGTCAGTACCTAAATTCGTTTAAACGATGTTGACAGTACCAAAGCTTGTTTAAACGATTGTTGCCAGTGCCTAAAGTCTGTTAAACAATTGTTTTCATTACCTAAACTCTTTTAAATGATTGTTGTCAGTACCTAAACTCGTTTAAACGATGTTGCCATAACTTAAGCTCGTTTAAACAATTGCCCTTAGTACCTAAACTTGATAAAACAAATGTTCTCAGTAGCTAAACTCCTTAAAATGATTGTTGCCATTACCTAAGCGCATTTAAGCCAGTACCTAAACTCCTTTGAAGAGTGTTGCCATTACCTACATGTATAAAGGTCCTTTAAAAAAATTGTTGCCAGTACCTAAACCCATTTAAATAATTTTGTTAGCATATCAATTTCAGATATTTTTTCTGACAAAATATTAGATATTTTAGAACTTTTACTTAGAATTTTACTTCTATTAGTATTGAGTAACTTTGTGTGAAATAAATCAAATACCCCCCCCCCCCCCCCCTAAGGAAAAAAAAGGAATCATCTTTTAAACAAATAGATATATGCTACATTTGTAATCAGACGTTTGAAAAAAAAAACCCACAAAACAAAACCACATTATAACTTCCAACTACTGAACCTTTTTTATACGCAATAATGTTTCTAAATTGATTAAAACTATTCTTAGATCAATATATAACGTTTTAATCAAATGAAAAATACATATAAGGATTAAAGATTTATCTACAGACCAAGAGATAAGTATCCCAGCTTTGGTCTATTTACCTTGTCAACTTACAGTTAGCTCTCAGTCTCTCTTGAAAGATTTATGGCCCTGTGTACCACATGGCCTCCAATTTAGGCTTTGTAACATGCCCAACTGTTATATATATTTTTTGTTGCCAAATAATGTACATGTAGATAAAAAATATTATGAGAAAAATTGTCAAATCTACTTGAATTGGTGTGAGCTGCGAAATTGCCAATTAATTACATTTGTTTAAGTATGATTACTAAATTATAAACTGCTTTTCTAAAAAATTGAAACATTTTAGTGCAACCTATATTGACAACAAACAATGTTTAACAGCAGCGAGAATTGATGACTTGTACATGTACCGTGTACAAATCTTGTTAATAATTGTTGATCCAAATAGCCCATTTTAAATTTGATACAGATGGATTTTAAAGGTTTTAGTGGTAAGATTTCATTTTGTTGACATAACATCACCTTTTACCAAGCTTCAACCTCTTCCCTCTGAATTTTGAAAATTAAATTCAAATAAATATGGAAGGATTTGTTTTGGTATGGCTGCAGTTACTGTGCCTTTCCGGGCGTATTTTGGGTTTCCCGAAACTCTTGTTTTTCCCGAAACTCTTGTTTTAATTGAAACTCAATATTCTGTTTGTTATGATTTGTCCATGTCAGCTATTATTTCAGGTAATGTTTTATATTGTTGTATATCGGACAGTAAATAAACAATATTCTATTCTATGTTTTCAGTTGACCTGAGAGAAGTAAAAGAAATTCGACCAGGAAGGTGTTCTAAAGATTTTGAACGCTGGCCGGATGAACTACGAAGGACTGTAAAAGGATGTGCTTTGGTAGCTTTTTATGGAAATGACTTCAAACTTAAGACCCTATCACTGGTTGGTAAGTGGACTGCATACATGCACATATATACCCTCAGTCTGACACAGGCCTTCCATTGACGTAGGTGCCTTTGTGGTCAAGTGGGTTCAACTTTAGGCTGTTAGCCAGAGACCCGTCTTCCCGTCATTTTGACGGGTAATTTCGGATTAATTTCTGGCTAACAGCCTGAGTGGGTTAGAGTGCACATATATACCCTCAGTCTGACACAGGCCTTCCATTGACGTAGGGGCCTTCGTGGTCAAGTGGGTTAGAGTTATCGTCCCTCAGTCCCACACAGACCTTCCATGGAAAATATCTGAGTGGATTTTGTTGTGTGTGGAAGAGTTGCCAGGTGCTCGCCGAAGGTCGGGGGTTTCCTTGGGGCCATGAGCCTGGTTTCCTGCCCCACTAAACCTGACAACAACGCCATATAAGTGAAATAATCTTGAGTGCGATGTAAAACATTGATCAACATGGAATCGAATCCCTCTCAGTCTCAGACCAAATAAAATAGAAAAAAGTGCATTTTTTACGGAAGAGTTGTGAGGTACTCACAAAGGTCGGACAAAGAACTTGGTCTCTTCACCCACTAAATCTGACAACAATCTGTGTATTAAGCTTAAGTCAGGCTTAAATATGTCTCGTCACAAAGCAATTTAATTATGGCCCTGCATAGTTAAGTCAGACTTAAGCTTAATACACCTTTGTGCAACCGAGCCTGGCAATATTTGGGAAATAATCATGATTGTGGCGTAAAACATCAATGATTTAACCAATTCTTTATCGATGTATATAAAATATATACCGAACTTTTCACTAATCAATGCGTCTTTCAATCAAGTCAACAATCAATCACTGGTTCTTGTAGCTGCCACTCCTGATGAATACAACAAATGGTGTAGAGGGTTGTGTTACCTGGTGAAGGAAACTAAGGCCGCCTCTCATCCCATCATTGTAGAAAGGTCAGTATCAATCTCTTACAACTCTTTATTGGTCTGCAGTTTCAACAAAGCTTTGGTGATTATAACAGTTACAATGTATAGTACAGTATAGCCTAAAATTAACGTAAATAAAATGGAACATGCTGCGGAGTCAATGTCAACATTATCTGTTGTTCTATGTTTGTACTGTAACTTGAATTAAATTATTTTTGTGTGTGTAGTTTAAACAATATTTTTATTTCAATGAAATGAAATTTTGGATTGGTGAACAGGCCTACAGCCTATATCAACACCTCTCTTTTGTGTGTGTGTTGGGGGGTGGAGGATTAGGGGGCAGACATCTGAATAATTTGGACCTGGAAGTCCCCATCCAGAAATAGACTTAGAAATTCATGATATATTTGGTCACCCATTTTTTACCTCACTTTCATTGAAAAGGAAAAAAAAAATACAAAGGCCAAGCTGTTTTTACACTGGTTTGTACATGTATGTCTGCGGGAAGTTTGGTGGATTTTATCAACTGTTTAACATTCTACTGCACTTCTTCCACATCAATCTGGTTATCTAGAGTCTTGCTTTCACTCTCCATGGCCCTGATAGCTCAGTCGGTAGAGCACCCGCTTCAGGCCAGCGAGATCCGGGTTCAAGCCTGGGTCGAGTCAGACCAAAGACTTTAACAGTGGTAGCTGTTGCTGCTTCGCTTGGCGTTCAGGCCGGTGTCAGTATACTGTGACTGGGTGAGGGGGCTTGCTGGTTGTCTTCGGCAAGCCGTCTCGGTGAGGCAGCACCTAAAAGAGCGGTGGAAATCCGCCCTGCAACAAGGAAACAACGTCTTCATATAACTGAAATACTGTTGAGCAGGACGTAAAACCCAAATCACTCACTCACTCCCTCTCCATGACTTTGTAACCATGAAGAAGAGTCTCATTTTTTCTTTTCTTTGTGACTTATTGAGTCTCTTTTATTTCATTAGATTTATTGTATTATTATTTTTAATTAGAAGTAGAGTTGCTAAATGAAGCTTGCATTTATAAACCCGTGGCAATAATTTTTTGATATACAGTAAATGGCGATGCCCTATCTATCCGGCGGTGGAGATCACAGACCAGGGTGATTAACCACTCAGTGTGCTGTCGACACCTGATCGCACGGGTAGTCAAACGCCTACAAACCGGTAACTTACCGCCTGCACACCGGTGTTGAAGAATTATTTAGTGTGTCATACCACTATGGTAGTGATATTGCTGCCTTAAAACGACCATTAGTGCTGTGCTTTACAATTGCTGTTATGAAAATATTATCAAATTTTGAAATTGTTTTTCCAGGTGGTTGAGGAAGCAGTTTTATTTAATGCATAGGCAGGATGTGTAAGTACATGTATAATTCCAAAGTTTGAACACAATTAGAAAATTGTCTCTTTGGTTATTTTAGACAAGAAGATTTTCCCTGTGCCCGTGTGTTTTAGGATTTATAAATATATAATCCCCATGGGTTTTAGTTTATTACAACAACAACTTATGAAAACATGACTCCATGGTTATTTTAGACAAGAAGATTTTCCCTGTGTCCGTGTGTTTTAGGATTTATAAATATATAATCCCCATGGGTTTTAGTTTATTACAACAACAACAACTTATGATTGTATATAAAGGTCTAAATGATATAGGGGGGCCTACCTCTTTTTTTAACACAATTAAAAACTTTTCTCCATGGTTATTTTAGACAAGAAGATCTGCCCTGTGCCTGTATGTTTTTAGTGTTCATAAATATATTCTCTTTGTGCCACTGTGACTTTATTTTCAAAAATGTATACGACTATACAGAGAAATGCCTTATTGTGGTCTCATCTCAAACACTGGATAGCCCATTCAATCATGTCTTAAAAAGGCGATTATGTTTAATAAACGCTTGTCAGTGCGGGTTTGAATCCTACTCAGACCAAGTAAATTTTTCGGAATGGATTTTTTACTTGATCGTCGTATTTGGAAGAGTTGCCAGGTACTCACCTAGGGTCTGGGGTTTCCTGCGAGGAAAGAGTCTGGTTTCCTCCCCCAATAAACCTAATAAATGCTACTGTAATGTAACCATTAATCTGCTTATAGGTTCAATATATGCAATAAACAGTAATTTGAAAGGCAGCCTTTTATTATACAATCTCGCCCATCTGTCTTCTGCCAGAAAAACAGTAGTAACGTTTCCATGGTTACTAATATGTGTAGAAGTTTGGCTGGTTGTATATGTTTGGTTACATGGGGGCGTTGCTCGGTTCAATGGGGAGAAAACTCTTCCACATACGGCGATCGAGTGAAAAGTCCACTTCGAAATTTTTTATTTGGTCTGAGTGGGATTCAAACGTGTGCCGTATCGATGGAAGGCCTGTGTCGGACTGAGGGACAATGACTTTAACTACAGTAACACCAAACTTTTGGCAGACTCTTAACACATTTTTAGGCGACCTTTGGTAAATAAATGATTTTTTTCAGAATCAAAATAGGTAATTTTGTTAAAATTGATTTTGCAGGATAACAATAAAGGATACCAAAGCCTGGATGCCACGTATTAACCTCAAGATCTCTAACAGTCAACTAAAGCAAAAATTTCAGGTGAGTTAGCAAATTTACTGCCTTTATTAAAGGGAGATAACACCAACTGCTGGTTTGATTTTGGGTGCCCCTCCAAAAAGTAGAAGTAACAAATATTCAATTTGGGAGAAACTCACTAAATGTATTCATACTTCTTTTATTTTGTCTGCCAGTCACATATAAACAGTTTCAATACGGAGGGGTTGCCAGTTACCAACCGAAGGTCGTGGGTTTTCTCTGGGCATAGAGCCCGGTTTCCTCTGGGCATAGAGCCTGGTTTTCTCCCACAATAAAACTGGCAACGCCGCCATATAAGTGAAATAATCTGGAGCGCGGTGTAAAACACCAAACAATCAATCCATACGGAGGGCGCTTCAATACATTTGACTGAATGTGAATTTGAACGATAATATGTTGTATCTCCATCAAGGAAAAGTTACTCCCCTTGCTGAAGCATTTCCACACCCTCACATAATTTCCGGGACAGGCCTTGTGTTTAATGAATAGGGAATTGTACAGAAAACTGTTGACAGGCTAAAAGATCAAAATATTTCTTTGATTGATTGTTTGGTGTTTTACTTCACGCTCAAGATTATTTCACTTACATGTATATGGCAGCGTTGCCAGTTTTATTGTGGGAGGAAACCGGGCTCTATGTCCGGAGGAAACCCACAACCTTCCGTTGGTAACTGGCAACCATCCCACATAGGTCTTTGGATTATACCTCGGATAGTAAAGATAAAAATATAAAGATATAAATGATTCATTGAAACCTAACGAATTATCTGTAAATAGATCTCTTTCACTGTTCACTGTATTGCTTTGCATTATAACGAGAGCGAGGCTGTCCCACTCTTACCACCAAATCCACCTCCACTTTGAAGAGTTCTACTAATAGAAATAGAATGTATTGCCATTCTTATTTAGTTGTTTCACAATTAATAATCTGTGCATTATGTATGGATTTGAGGCCAAACCGCTGCTTATTATCGTGCAAAAATCTTATCCGTATGTAGAGGGTAATAATTTTTTTATTTGTAAATTTTATTTGTCTTTGGACGATGTCCTTTTAAAGCATTCGTGGACTGGAAACTTGTTTGTGCCTTTATAAAACATATGATGAAACAAAAGAACCTTTTCCTAGGCATCGATGTACAATATGTGTTTTTGTGTCGCCTGAAAGGGGGCACTTAGGGATCACTTTGACGGCGTAGTCTGGCGTCGGCGTCCGGATTGGTTTCCGTGCAATATCTTGAAAACCACTGGCTTAATTTTTTTCAAATTTAAATGGGAAGTTAAATACCTTAATACCCCGCTCAAGTTCGACTTTCGCTAAAATCCGCGCATATTTAATTATTGTACAGGCTTTTGATTGGCTGATACAAATAACTTGGTTTCCGTGCAATATCTTGAAAACCACTGGCTTAATTTTTTTCAAATTTAAATGGGAAGTTTATTACCTTAATACCCCGCTCAAGTTCGACTTTCGCTTAAATCCGCGCATATTTAATTATTGTACAGGCTTTTGATTGGCTGATACAAATAACTTGGTTTCCGTGCAATATCTTGAAAACCACTGTCTTAATTTTTTTCAAATTTAAATGGGAAGTTTAATACCTTAATACCCCCCTCAAGTTCGACTTTCGCTAACATCCGTGCATATTTAATTACTGTACAGGCTTTTGATTAGCTGATACAAATAACTTGGTTTCCGTGCAATATCTTGAAAACCACTGGCTTAATTTTTTTCAAATTTAAATGGGAAGTTTAATACTTTAATATCCCGCTCAAGTTCGATTTTTCGCTAAAATCCGCACATATTTAATTATTGTACAGGCTTTTGATTGGCTGATACAAATAACTTGGTTTCCGTGCAATATCTTGAAAACCATTGGCTTAATTTTTTTCAAATTTTAATGGGAAGTTTATTACCTTAATACCCCGCTCAAGTTCGACTTTCGCTAACATCCGCGCATATTTAATTACTGTACAGGCTTTTGATTAGCTGATACAAATAACTTGGTTTCCGTGCAATATCTTGAAAACCACTGGCTTAATTTTTTTCAAATTTAAATGGAAAGTTTTATACCTTTATACCCCGCTCAAGTTCGATTTTCTAAAATCCGCGCATATTTAATAATTGTTTTTAATTGCCTGATACAAATAACTTGGTTTCCGTGCAATAGCTTTTTGTGGAATTCTGTACAGAAGAATATCACTAATAAATTTTTATTCAATAAATACATATTTTGCATGTTTTAAGTTAATTGATTTTACTCTTAAGACAACCAATAATGAAACCATTCATTCAGTCAAGCTTCCATTTGCAGGGGAGCCTCCGTAGCTCAGCTAGTAAAGCTTTTTACTCGCATCAACATAAGCCTTCCACCAATACCGCATGTGTAGGATCCTTGTCAGGCCAAAATTTCATACTGGATTTTTTCGCAAAAGATGAAGGTATATGTGGGATGGTCGCTCGGAGTCAATGAAATGTTGGGGATTTCTTATAAATGTGTAATCTGACGCAGATTATTATTTAATATCTCATATTCAGGTAACATCTTACACAGCATGATATACATATATTCACAAATAAAGTACAACAGTGAATTTTTTTGTGAAAGGTGATGTATCTTCTCCTTGTATATTTATCCTGCCAGGCGACACTTCTACTTCAGTTGAATTCTAGTTTTAACTTCACCACTTGGAAGAACCATTGGCAATTTGCAAGTGATGTCATACACAAACTTCTTTGTGTATACACTGAGTTTCAACCTATGACTGGGTATAAGGGTCTAAATGACATACCCTCTTTTAATACAACTAAAAACTTGTCTCAGTGGTAATGTTAGCCATAAAGATTTTCCGAGAGTTTCAGACAGCCTTAAAGCTATGTTACACAAATTGATTGCTTGAAGTTTTTAAATTCTGTATTTTTTAAATCTTTTTTTTCTTGTTGCAGGAAGTGGATAGCAGTAATACTGGAGAAATTGGGTTCTCAGATTTTTCAAAGCTTTATGCCAAACTTATATTTGTAGACTCTGTAAGTTCATATTTTATCAGAATCCCAATCAGACCAATAAATAAAACAAAATCTAAATGGAAGAGTTGCCAAGTACTCCGGGAAGGTCAAGGGTTTCCTCCTAGCAAAGAGCCTGCTTTCCTCCCTCACTAAACCTGGCAACACTGCCACTGTTTCCAGCACGTGCACATTTATTAGAAAAAATCCAGCTTATAACTTGATCGATTCTTCTTTATACGCCTGACTTAAAAAAAGTATTGATTCATTCATTCTAAGCCAAAGTTATTTCAAAACAATACTTTATTGTACGTTCTCGAGACTAGAAGCACTAAAAAGCTTCTGGATTATACACCTGGAGAAATATAGTCAATAATTTCAACATTCTGTTTCAACATCAAAATACCAACATTTTGGCAGCTCATGCCACTTTAAGTTTTTATGAAGTAAGCAGCTTACTTTGGGATCCATCAATCTTTATGACAGGAGACCGGTTGGCTGAATGGATAAGGCAGCCGGCATTTAGTGCTGGCGATAGGTGCCATACTCTGGGACCAGGGTTCGATTCCCGTTTCGGGCGTCACCCAAAAATTGGTAGAGGAATTTCTGCCATTTTTTCAAGAAAGTGTAATCCCAAAATAATAGAGAATACTGTTATACTCACTTTCTTAAAGACACTAACTAATTAAATTTATGATGTTTGTTTATTTTCAGGTGATGATTGACTTTTTCCCTTTGTACATAGACCAAAGTTCTGACGGGTCAGTATCCTTAGTTTGGAAAAAAAACGTTACATTTCACCTGATTGAAAAAAATGGTTATTATTTTTTCCTTCAAGCAATAGTTAATGCTTACTTTCTGTAAACTGCACTGCCTGGCAGTAAACAATGAGATCAGAGAATTCACGGCCAATTTTTCTTTCTTTTTCCCTCGTCCTTAAAAGTTTAGCCTGTAAAAATAATCAAAACTTCATTTTATATTGCCATTTTTACAATTAAAGGATAAATGCCAAGTTCTTTGTGATATACCGAACGGTGATCTGTAACAGTAACTTGGCTAAATACATGTACATGTATGTATTCGAAAACCTAGAATTGAAACAAAACAAGCGTCCTGTAAGGTCCCAGGCTGCATATCTTCTATCACCCATTGGCAATATCTTCGTATTTGGCGTCAAAATTTGATTTTGTAGGTTTTGTGCCAGAAATTTCATTTTCTTTTTCGTTGAGTTCATACAGTAATCGTGTATGTTCTGAATTGATTACAAAATATGAGTTATTGTCCTCAATTTGTCATTTATCCCTTGATATCTTATTTTTCCGAGGTCAAGTTTAATACTTGATGAGCATGAGAAAGTTGCATACACCTTGAACACAACACAGCTCCTATTAGTTTATTTAAATCAAAGTTTGTATTTGTTTATCAATATATTTTTGTTTTTATATTGATTAAAAGTTTCATAAACTTTTTGATATAAAGTTTGTATTTAAAAACACAGTTTTTTGCTTTAAATAAAGTTCCTTAAAATTTGAATTTAAATCTAAAGTTTTTTTTTTTTTTTTAAAATCCCCCGCCCCTCCCTTGATGTGCCAGCTTTTCGAAAAATAATTTTAAAAAAAATTCTAAATACAGTTTTATTTTTATTCCATCCCCGTTCTGCTTATTTTGCCAGCTCCGCCCGTAAATCAAGTAAAATTCAATTGGTGTCACCTTAGGTTAAAATAAATCACTAAAACTAAGCTTTGAATTTTTACTGATTTCATAAATTTATTTTTTTATTTCAGAAAGAAGATAAAGCTGGACATATTTCAAATTTTTCTTAACCAGGAACAGAGGGTATGTTAAAATCTGAGTACAGTCAATGGTTCAATCCAATAAGGGGGCCTCCCTGGCTCAGTAGGTAGAGCGTTGGACGCTCAATCCAAACAGCCTTTCACCAATGGGTCGCGGGTTCGAATCCCACTCAGTCCCCCCGCAAAAAATTGGAACATTTTCTGCCTGGGTTTTTGCTCGTACGACCTATGTGGGATGGTTGCCAGTTACCAACGGAAGGTCGTGGGTTTCCTCCGGGCATAGAGCCCGGTTTCCTCCCACAATAAAACTGGCAACGCCTCCATGTAAGTGAAATAATCTTGAGCACGGCCTAAAACACCAAACAATCAATCAATCAATCCAATAAATCAAGTGTAGAGATAGGTGTTCTTGTCTGGTATTTGAGTTTGAATATTCATAGCTAAATAATCAATAAACCAAGAAGTTGTTATCCAAAGGTAATTCTTCACATTATTGCTAAATAATCTGTTTTCTTTTCTCCAGGACCCCAATGCCAATGACTTAAATTATGTGAAAGAATTGATGGACAGTTATTTAGAGGACCCAATAAGGGCTGCCAGGGGACTATATTTTACCGATGAAGAGGTATTTAACATGAGTTTTATGTTTTAAAATGGCCACATATATTTTTTTTTAGAATTCGAAAATTGTCTGCTATATTAAGCAAGAAATTTGAAGTGTTTGTTGATAAAACTTTCAGGAATGCGTGTCAAGTTCCGTTTCATTTCATTGCTGTATATGGTGTGACCTGCCAAAATTTCACTTTTTTCATAAAATCCAGAAAAGTAAAGAGAAATTTAATGTTTGAAGAACCATGGAAAACCAAAGGATTGACGATGAAATAAAAAATATCAGTAAAGTCTCTAACCAGTAAGAGTCGAGTGTTTATTGCATTTTCGAGTGTTTATTGCTCATTTAAACTACTTTAAAGTGGCATGAGCTGTCAAAATTCACACTTTTTTCATTATTACTGATCGTCACGACAGTAAGAGGCTTTGCAGGCCATCGATAAACTAAATGATTGGAATGAGGAAAATCCATACAGTACTTTACCGTACATTTTCGAGACTAGAACCACTAAAAAGCATTTGAATTATACGTCTTGAGAAAATTAGCCAATAATTTCAACATTCTGTTTTAACGTCAAAATATCAACATTTTGGCAACTCATGCCACTTTAAGGTCAAAATATCAACATTTTGGCAGCTCATGCCACTTTAAGGTCAAAATATCAACATTTTGGCAGCTCATGCCACTACAACTTTAACCTACATCCCCAAGATTGCTATCAGCAGAAAAGCTTTTATTTTGTACTTCTTGATAAAATAACATACAATTAGCCAATTCTGTTAAAACAATTTTTTTTATTTATTTGGCAGCTCAAGCCACTTTAACATGGCTGTGCAACCAATATATGTGAAATAATCTTGAGGCATTAAGCAGATTTTATGTGTGTTTTTGAGGATTCAGTCCATTGTAGAATTTTTGTCATTTATTGATTTCTTTTTTTTCTTTTCAGTTTCAGAATTATTTATTTTCTAAGCACAACACAATATGGGATGAGGAGATAGGAAAACAAATCCAGGATATGAACCATCCATTACCCCATTACTGGATAGCTTCCTCACACAACACGTATGTTCTGTTTACCCCATTACTGGATAGCTTCCTCCCACAACACGTATGTTCTGTTTACCCCATTACTGGATAGCTTCATCACACAGCACGTATGTTCTGTTTACCCCATTACTGGATAGCTTCCTCACACAACACATATGTTCTGTTTACCCCATTACTGGATAGCTTCCTCACACAACACGTATGTTCTGTTTACCCCATTACTGGATAGCTTCCTCACACAACACGTATGTTCTGTTTACCCCATTACTGGATAGCTTCATCACACAACACTTATGTTCTGTTTACCCCATTACTGGATAGCTTCCTCACACAACACGTATGTTCTGTTTACCCCATTACTGGATAGCTTCATCACACAACACGTATGTTCTGTTTACCCCATTACTGGATAGCTTCCCCACACAACAAGTATGTTCTGTTTACCCCATTACTGGATAGCTTCCTCACACAACACGTATGTTCTGTTTACCCCATTACTGGATAGCTTCCTTACACAACACATATGTTCAGTTTACCTCATTACTGGATAGCTTCCTCACACAACACGTATGTTCTGTTTACCCCATTACTGGATAGCTTCCACACACATCGTATGTTTTGTTTACCCCATTACTGGATAGCTTCCTCACACAACATGTATGTTCTGTTTACCCCATTACTGGATAGCTTCATCACACAACACATATGTTCTGTTTACCCCATTACTGCATAGCTTCCTCACACAACACGTATGTTATGTTTACCCCATTACTGGATAGCTTCCTCACACAACACGTATGTTCTGTTTACCTCATTACTGGATAGCTTCCTCACACAACACGTATGTTCTGTTTACCCCATTACTGGATAGCTTCCTCACACAACACGTATGTTCTGTTTACCCCAATACTGGATAGCTTCCTCACACAACACGTATGTTCTGTTTACCCCATTACTGGATAGCTTCCTCACACAACACGTATGTTCTGTTTACCCCATTACTGGATAGCTTCCCCACACAACAAGTATGTTCTGTTTACCCCATTACTGGATAGCTTCCTCACACAACACGTATGTTCTGTTTACCCCATTACTGGATAGCTTCCCCACACAACAAGTATGTTCTGTTTACCCCACTACTGGATAGCTTCCTCACACAACACTTATGTTCTGTTTACCCCATTACTGGATAGCTTCCTCACACAACAGGTATGTTCTGTTTACCCCATTACTGGATAGCTTCCTCACACAACATGTATGTTCTGTTTACCCCATTACTGGATAGCTTCCTCACACAACATGTATGTTCTGTTTACCCCATTACTGGATAGCTTCCTCACACAACACGTACATGTATGTTCTGTTTACCTCATTACTGGATAGCTTCATCACACAACACGTACATGTATGTTCTGTTTACCTCATTACTGGATAGCTTCATCACACAACACATATGTTCTGTTTACCCCATTACTGGATAGCTTCATCACACAACACATATGTTCTGTTTACCCCATTACTGGATAGCTTCATCACACAACACATATGTTCTGTTTACCCCATTACTGGATAGCTTCCTCACACAACACGTATGTTCTGTTTACCCCATTACTGGATAGCTTCCTCACACAACACGTATGTTCTGTTTACCCCATTACTGGATAGCTTCCTCACACAACATGTATGTTCTGTTTAGGGACTGTCCCCAGTTATCGTTCGTTTGCTTATCGTTTGATTTAGAAAAAACGCACGCTAGAAAAAACGGTAGGTGTTGCCAGCGGGCGTTTTATGTTCAGTCGACCGATAGCTGCCTAATGTGGTGAAAACGCTTACTGCCCGTCAGCAAATCTCAATAACATAACCTCTGCAGCAGGTCTGGATTAAAGGCCAAGTTTGATAACAACCAGTCAAGCTCTAATCAACTTTCGGCTACTTGACTACAGTTGACCAACTGGTTTTGTGTGAGTATTGTTCTAGTGACCAATGTAGGCATATATTTAAAGTTTTCTTTTTAAAAACAATTAAATTTTTTTTGTCTCGGATAAACTTTTAAAGTTACTTTGTCAAATAAAAAATTTGTCAAAAGTATTCTGATGTATTTAGATCTCAACACACTAAACGTTTTTCAGCTTCAAGTTCCAAACCTAACTTTATCTGTTTATCTGTCATTTTTATATTTACTGAATTTAAGAACTATCAAAGTATTATATTTTGTTTCAGGGCAGTTCCTAACTACAATCATAGTATCTTCTTCATTACCGAATATATATCGAATGCAATGAAACCGGTTGTGATGTACCGGAAGTATTTGCTACTAAACTTATAAATGTCGGAAAAATAAAAATTGAAACCGTTGACTTTTCATTAATTGTCTGTGTGCATTTATTTAAAAATACATCCTCCCTCCCAATTCAGATTTGTCCCACCAAAACGCCCATCTTCCATGACAAAATTGATTTTCCTCTGTATTTTTTCTATTTTAACAATATCTTTTTCATCCAAATTCTTACTTTTGTTTCAGCGGTAGATCTACTATAAAATGTGATAGATAACGAACGTGTAAAATGTGCACGGCACAAGAGAAAAAAATGCCAGACACTGTCAAAGAAACTTTTTCAATATTTTTTCTGATTGCCACACGAGAAACCAAGCTTGAACGATGAGGATATGTATGTTTATCTACCCGGTAACGTCTGACGCGGGAAACTGACATGCCCATAAATCCAGTGAATTCATCTTCCCAGTTCTTTCTTTATTAAATCCACATGAACTGCATTGCGTTGTTAAATTTATATCTGATGATTAGTCCATTATTTCAGTAAAGCATTTATATAGGTCTTTAAATGGTTATCTAACGGCTTGACTCGCCATTTATGTGATGCAGTATAGTTTTAACCCTCGCAATTCCATGCACACTTGCCACGTGATCAACACGTCTGGTTGAGTCCATCTCTAACCATTCTGTAGGGTGAAGAGTTTTGAACGTTTTTATTTTGGATCTACTTATACATCTGTCATCAACAAGAAAAATATTCATTATTGAGTAAGAATCGACTTTAGTAGTTTTGCAAATATTTTCCAAATACCGACTGTTTCGACGGTAACATTTACTAGAGACGGTCAACCTGTATTTGTTAGTGATTTATTTAAATTCTCTTTCTTTCAAAAACTTGTTATCAATAACTAGACTAAGTAACAACTATCCGATGTTTAGTCAATAACCCAGCCCGAAACTCATCGCGTAAACTCAGTGAGAAACTACCCACCGAGTAAAACTGGAAAAACGAAAAGAAAATAGAGAAGAAAAATAGTTACATATGGAAATATTTTAATTGGAGGACAAACAGTTTGTTAGTATATTAAATGTTTATGCGAAAGATCGTAACAAAGAATATATACAATATATCTTGTATCTGTTTGAGGGCTGTCTGCCTTCCAACAGCACAGCATATGTACTCAGGCTTGAAGGCCTAGCTATATGGCAGAGGCAAAACTGTAAGACACGCTGTTTTACCGACGAGAGCCGAACTCGACCGAGGACTAGCATTGAACCGTTCAGCAGTTGTTTATTCGGGCTAGCAAAAAACGATGGGTGTTGACTGCTAGCGGTCGTTTTAAAAAAAACGACCGCCTGAAAGAGCAAACGATAACTGGGAACGCTCCCTTACCTCATTACTGGATAGCTTCATCACACAACACATATGCTCTGTTTACCCCATTACTGGATAGCTTCCTCACACAACACGTATGTTCTGTTTACCCCATTACTGGATAGCTTCCTCACACAACACATATGTTCTGTTTACCCCATTACTGGATAGCTTCATCACACAACACGTATGTTCTGTTTACCCCATTACTGGATAGCTTCCTCACACAACACGGATGTTCTATTTGTAAAATTTGCACATAATCAGTCGCTTAATATAAGAGAGCGATTAAGGAATTCAAGAAGTCTAAGCTTAAACAATAAAATTCAAGGCATCACAATGAAATAAGTTTTTGTGAGAATTTGAACAGTTCATTTCAAGATAAATAAAGTCATTTGAAGTGAAATGAAAAGAAAAATAATTTTGCTGTGTAAAACAAAATCAATGAAGCAAACATATATCCAATCTTATTCCACCATGTAGGACTAACAACAGCTGAGTACAATAAATCCCAGATGATTTCATTCTAAATTCACAAATCTCAATGCACAAAGTTCCATTTGTATCTGCCAGTTACCAGCGGAAGGTCGTGGGTTTCCTCCGGGCATAAAACCCGGTTTCCTCCCACAATAAAACTGGCAATGCCGCCATATAAGTGAAATAATCTTGAGCGCGGCGTAAAACACCAAACAATCAATCAATTAATCCATTTGTATCCCTTTGATGATCTGAATTACATGTTTGATGTCCGACTCTTACAAATTTATTGATAGATGAAATGTGCATCACCACATCTTTCATTTATATTGCTATATTTTTTTATCCTGTTCTAGAAATGGATTTTAGATCAAGTTCATTGTATCCAATTCCCTGACACTCCTGAACGTTTCCTCCAGACAGAGTCCGGTTTCCTCCCTCACTTAACCTAAACCTGAAAAGACCTCCAAATCTAGAGTAGCAAATAAAACATCTGAACGTTTCCTTCAGACAGAGTCCGGTTTCGTCCCTCACTTAACCTGAAAAGACCTCCATAAAAGTGAAATAATCTAGAGTAGCAAATAAAACATCTATCAATTAATCACCAGAAGTTTTATTCATTTGCAAAACATATGTTTGTTTATAATGGTCCATATTTAATGATAAACAATTTGTCTGTTTTTCCGTGGCCAGGTATTTGACCGGTGATCAGATATTCAGTGAATCATCTGTAGAAGCCTATACACGATGTCTCAAAATGGGATGCAAGTGTTTAGAACGTAAGTTAAAAATCAATATAGGAAAGCTTGTTAAAGGATTTATGAACAACCTTTGGAAATATTTTCTAATTTGCGTTAAGTGTGTTATAGAACATGTACTTTAAAAGTCTGACCAAAAAGAAAATTAAATTTCGGTCGCAGCACATACAAAATTCAAGCTACGTTTGGCGATCTACAATGTTTACGAAAGTTAATTATCTGAGAGACTTACATGTATGACGTCAAACACGACCTCCGTTGTGTACATACCCTCACAGCGATGACGTAATAAATGATTTCTGCTCTCTTAGTACGTCTTTGTGACAGATTGTACACATTGAAGGTCGTGTATGACGTCATTTTTCCGAGTAGTTACGAAAAATACGGAAAATATGCATATTTCCACCCCGTTCTTTTTTTGACTACCAGGGAACTAACGTGAAGGTTGTTTCGTTTCAACTGATGTTTTTCAAATATACATTTAGTCCATAAACAAACACAAACCAGCTTTAAATCCTGTTCATAAATCCTTTAAATCAGAGGCTGGGTTTATAAAAAATGTGGTGTACTTAACTGAGACTCCATGCTTAACTGAGACTCCATGCTCAACTCAGACTCCATACTTATGTCCTGTACTCAACTCAGACTCCATGCCCAACTCACCTTGAGCATATATTCCCTGGGCCCTGTATTACAAAGCTGGCGTAAGTTACGTCGGGCGTAACTCAGTGTTAAAGCTATAGTAACTTACGCGCTAGTCGCAACTGGTCCATGTGGTCGGTCTATGCGCAACTTTACGCCAGCTTCGTAAGACCAGGAGTCTGGATCAACAATCTGAGAATGTGCTCAACTTGGTATAAAAACGGAGGCAATCTCAGTCTAGTAGAGCATTAATTATTGGAGCTCTCTTGAGACGAGGGTAAAAATGACTGTTTATTTTGGTGATGTTACAATTTTGTCAAGTCATCGGTAGTTCCACCTTCCTAAATTAGTCAAATTAGCGATTATTCTTTTTCAAAAGTATTTGAAATACATGTAAACTACAAATCCGCTATAATTCACTTCAACAATATTACATGCAAAACGAGTTTATGTTGAGTTCATCTTGAAGCAAGGTCAATACACTGTAGCTTGCTCAGAATTTTGCACACAGCTGAGCACTGAAACAAACTCAAAAGTTTTATAATCTCAACTTTTGACATTTGAGCTCGAGGTTGACTCAGTCGGACATAGAAAGGCCTCATTTGCACAAAATCGAGAAAGTTTTTACCATATATGGATTGATGGATGGTAGGCACCACCAGAATATACTCCTGACATAGATCCAGGTTTCCTCCTCCAAAATTTGGCAGCTAAGGTTGTATGAAGATGAAGGTTCCATTGGACGAAAAAAAAGACCTCCCTGCAGCCCTATTGTAGTTAGATTTTGACATTAAACTCTGTCCAGAAGTCTTAGTTATTTGGCTTTTTTACCATCCGCTATCAAAGCCGACAGGCATGATCATAGCAAAGCTGTACTCCTTTTAGGCCTCCCTGCTCAACTTTCCTCGATGAGAAAATGTTTGTCAATTTCTACTAGAGTTTTCCTCTCCCACTAAACCTGGCAACGCCACTTACTATGGATGGGAAATAATGTTGAGTGTAGCATAAAAAAATCAATCAATCCACGCTTTATGAACTGCCCTTTACAACATCATCCAAATCGGTAGAGTTTATTGTTCCCTGTATTTTCAGTGGATTGTTGGGATGGACCTGATGGGTTACCACACATTTACCATGGTCACACACGTACCACAAAGATACCCTTCATGGATGTGATCAAAACCATCAAGGAATTTGCCTGGGTTGTGTCTGAGTAAGTGCTTGTTCTATCTTTTTAGCAAAGTGAGGGCCCTTAGCCAACAAAGTGGTCCATAGTGCCCTTAGCATACTAAATGGGGGGTCCTTAGTGCTCTTAGCCAACAAAGTGGGGGTCCTTAGTGCCCTTAGCCAACATAGTGGGGGTCCTTGGTGCCCTTAGCAGTGTGGGGGTCCTTAGTGCCCTTAGCCAGCAAAGTGGGGGTCCTTGGTGCCCTTAGCAGTGTGGGGGTCCTAAGTGCCCTTAGCCAGCAAAGTGGGGGTTCTTAGTGCCCTTAGCCAGCAAAGTGGGGGTCCTTTGTGCCCTTAGCAGAGTGGGGTTCCATAGTGCCCTTAGCCAGCGAATTAGGGGTTCTTAGTGAAGTGGGGGTCCTTAGTGCCCTTAGCCAGCAAAGTGGGGGTCCTTATTGCCCTTAGCCAGCAAAGTGGGGGTCCTTAGTGCCCTTAGCCAACAAAGTGGGGGTCCTTAGTGCCCTTAGCCAGCAAAGTGGGGGTTCTTAGTGCCCTTGGCCAACAAAGTGGGGGTCCTTAGTGCCCTTAGCCAACAAAGTGGGGGTCCTTAGTGCCCTTAGCCAGCAAAGTGGGGGTCATTAGTGCCCTTAGCCAGCAAAGTGGGGGTCCTTAGTGCCCTTGGCCAACAAAGTGGGGGTCCTTAGTGCCCTTAGCCAACAAAGTGGGGGTCCTTAGTGCCCTTAGCCAGCAAAGTGGGGGCCATTAGTGCCCTTAGCCAGCAAAGTGGGGGTCCTTAGTGCCCTTAGCCAACAAAGTGGGGGTCCTTAGTGCCCTTAGCAGTGTGGGGGTCCTTAGTGCCCTTAGCCAACAAAGTGGGGGTCCTTAGTGCCCTTAGCAGAGTGGGGGTCCTTAGTGCCCGTAGCCAACAAAGTGGGGGTCCTTAGTGCCATTAGCAGTGTGGGGGTCCTTAGTGCCCTTAGCCAACAGAGCAAGGGTCCTTAGTGCCTTTAGCCAACAAAGTGGGGGGTCCTTAGTGCATTTAGCCAGCAAAGTGGGGGGTCCTTAATGCCCTTAGTCAGCAGAGTGGGAATATGTAGTGGTAGTGCCTTTAGTCAGCAAATTGGGGGTCTGTAGTGCCCTTAGTCACAAAGTGGGGGTCCTTAGTGCCCGTAGCCAGCAGAATGGGAGTCTTTACTGGCCTTAGTCGGCAGAGTGCTGGATGCTCACAAAGATCCTGCTTTCCATCAAATGATGAATTGATGTCGAGTGTCACTGGTTTGTCTTATGAATTGAGGGTTTCCCCCAGGGGTAGACAGATGGTTTGCTTCTCTTACCCACTTATTCAGCCAACCCCCTCCCCTATGTAAATGAAATAATGTAGCTAAGAGAAACCTTAGTGCGCTGAAAAATAGTAGACATGACATTTTTTTGTTTGTTCACTTCATGAAACCTTCCGTTATCGTTGTAGTTTTCCTCTGATCCTGTCAATAGAGAATCACTGTACGTTACCTCAACAGAGAAAAATGGCTACAGCTTTCTTGGATGTTTTTAAAGGTAATTTGTGTGGGAGCAGTTTGGGGAAGGGAGTAGGGGGTGTCTGGGGGGATGGGGAAATGGAAAATATCTACACCCTCTTCAATGGAAATTTCTAGCATTGACTTTTGCTGCTGGCCGCACAATAAATACTTCAAAAATTAACTTCCCTTGATTGACTTTTAATCCACTTGGTAGCATACATCGAATACCCACCTAATCAAAAAAGGTTCAGTTCTGAAACAGTGAACATATCTTTCTAGACCAGCATACAACTGTTCTTGCTGCGATCGGACAAAACAAGTAAAAGGGGAGGCAACTTTGTGTTTGAAAGGGGATTCCCCCGTGCTGTCACGTCGTCTTGCAGTGAGTTAGCTGCTGCTTTCCTTGACCGTGTTGACAGGTCTGTTGCTCCAGTGGATGATTGTGACCTCACTAAATTTATACTCCACTTGAAAAAAAAAAAAACATTGAAATTATTTGTGATTTTAGATGAGTTGTTAACCCAGCCATTAGACAAGGACGGTAGCACACTCCCTTCACCATTACAGCTGAGAAGGAAAGTTATACTAAAGGTAAAGTCAAATACTTCACTGGCTCATTTCATTCAGTCACTAAAAATTGACAATTTCTGAATATATTTTTGACTCGATCAACTCATACAGGTTACTGGCTCTACCAAAAATATTTATCTCAATATCAATCCTATACTTTTTCCAAGATACTTCAGGGGGCCTCCGTGGCTCAGTAGGTAGAGCGTTGGACGCTTAATCCGAACAGCCTTCCACCAATGGGTCCCAGGCTCGAATCCCACTCAGTCCAAAACAAACTGGAAAATTTTCTGACTGGGTTTTCACTCGAACGACATATGTGGGATGGTTGCTAGTTGCCAGCGGAAGGTCGTGCAACTTTAATGAACATAATATTTCTGTTGTTTCAGCATAAAAAGTTAATTCGAATCCCATTCAGTCCAAAAATTGGAAAATTTTCTGACTGGGTTTTCACTCGAACGACCTATGTGGGATGGTTGCTAGTTACCAGCGAAAGATCGTGCAACTTTAATGAACATAATATTTCTGTTGTTTCAGCATAAAAAGTTAAAGGAAGGTGAAGATCAATGGAGAAGAGACTCTGTTAGTGATGACTGTAAGTAAAGGAGGAGGGTAAAGAGGGGTGGGGTGAGAGTGATAGTCTGGTAAGATCCTTCCACTGTTAGTGATGACTGTAAGTAAAGGAGGAGGGTAAAGAGGGGTGGGGTGAGAGTGATAGTCTGGTAAGATCTTTCCACTGTTAGTGATGACTAAGTAAAGGAGGAGGGTAAAGAGGGGTGGGGTGAGAGTGATAGTCTGGTAAGATCTTTCCACTGTTAGTGATGACTAAGTAAAGAAGGAGGGTAAAGAGGGGTGGGGTGAGAGTGATAGTCTGGTAAGATCTTTCCACTGTTAGTGATGACTAAGTAAAGGAGGAGGGTAAAGAGGGGTGGGGTGAGAGTGATAGTCTGGTAAGATCCTTCCACTGTTAGTGATGACTGTAAGTAAAGAAGGAGGGTAAAGAGGGGTGGGGTGAGAGTGATAATCTGGTAAGATCTTTCCACTGTTAGTGATGACTGTAAGTAAAGAAGGAGGGTAAAGAGGGGTGGGGTGAGAGTGATAGTCTGGTAAGATCTTTCCACTGTTAGATAGTGATGACTGTAAGTAAAGAAGGAGGGTAAAGAGGGGTGGGGTGAGAGTGATAGTCTGGTAAGATCCTTCCACTGTTAGTGATGACTGTAAGTAAAGAAGGAGGGTAAAGAGGGGTGGGGTGAGAGTGATAATCTGGTAAGATCTTTCCACTGTTAGTGATGACTGTAAGTAAAGAAGGAGGGTAAAGAGGGGTGGGGTGAGAGTGATAGTCTGGTAAGATCTTTCCACTGTTAGATAGTGATGACTGTAAGTAAAGAAGGAGGGTAAAGAGGGGTGGGGTGAGAGTGATAGTGTGGTAAGATCCTTCCACTGTTAGTAATGACTGTAAGTAAAGGAGGAGGGTAAAGAGGGGTGGGGTGAGAGTGATAGTCTGGTAAGATCTTTCCACTGTTAGTGATGACTGTAAGTAAAGAAGGAGGCTAAAGAGGGGTGGGGTGAGAGTGATAGTCTGGTAAGATCCTTCCACTGTTAGCGATGACTGTGAGTAAAGAAGGAGGGTAGAGAGGGGTGGGGTGAGAGTGATAGTCTGGTAAGATCCTTCCACTGTTAGCGATGACAGTAAGTAAGGAAGGAGGGTAGAGAGGGGTGGGGTGGGGTGGGAGTGATAGTCTGGTAAGATCCTTCCACTGTTAGTGATGACTGTAAGTAAAGAAGGAGGGTATAGAGGGGTGGGGTGAGAGTGATAGTCTGGTAAGATCCTTCCACTGTTAGTGATGACTGTAAGTAATGAAGGAGGGTAAAGAGGGGTGGGGTGAGAGTGATAGTCTGGTAAGATCCTTCCACTGTTAGTGATGACTGTAAGTAATGAAGGAGGGTAAAGAGGGGTGGGGTGAGAGTGATAGTCTGGTAAGATCCTTCCACTGTTAGTGATGACTGTAAGTAATGAAGGAGGGTAAAGAGGGGTGGGGTGAGAGTGATAGTCTGGTAAGATCCTTCCACTGTTAGTGATGACTGTAAGTAATGAAGGAGGGTAAAGATGGGTGGGGTGAGAGTGATAGTCTGGTAAGATCCTTCCACTGTTAGTGATGACTGTAAGTAAAGAAGGAGGGTAAAGAGGGGTGGGGTGAGAGTGATAGTCTGGTAAGATCCTTCCACTGTTAGTGATGACTGTAAGTAATGAAGGAGGGTAAAGAGGGGTGGGGTGAGAGTGATAGTCTGGTAAGATCCTTCCACTGTTAGTGATGACTGTAAGTAAAGAAGGAGGGTAAAGAGGGGTGGGGTGAGAGTGATAGTCTGGTAAGATCCTTCCACTGTTAGTGATGACTGTAAGTAATGAAGGAGGGTAAAGAGGGGTGGGGTGAGAGTGATAGTCTGGTAAGATCCTTCCACTGTTAGCGATGACTGTAAGTAAAAAAAAGGGTAAAGAGGGGTGGGGTGAGAGTGATAGTCTGGTAAGATCCTTCCACTGTTAGTGATGACTGTAAGTAAGGAAGGAGGGTAAAGAGGGGTGGGGTGAGAGTGATAGTCTGGTAAGATCCTTCCACTGTTAGTGATGACTGTAAGTAAGGAAGGAGGGTAAAGAGGGGTGGGGTGAGAGTGATAGTGTGGTAAGATCCTTCCACTGTTAGCGATGACTGTAAGTAAAGGAGGGTAAAGAGGGGTGGGGTGAGAGTAATAGTCTGGTAAGATCCTTCCACTGTTAGTGATGACTGTAAGTAAGTAAGGAGGGTAAAGAGGGGTGGGGTGAGAGTGATAGTCTGGTAAGATCCTTCCACTGTTAGTGATGACTGTAAGTAAAGAAGGAGGGTAAAGAGGGGTGGGGTGAGAGTGATAGTCTGGTGAGATCCTTCCACTGTTAGTGATGACTGTAAGTAAAGAAGGAGGGTAAAGAGGGGTGGGGGGGATAGTCTGGTAAGATCCTTCCACTGTTAGTGATGGCTGTAAGTAAAGAAGGAGGGTAAAGAGGGGTGGAGGGGATAGTCTGGTAAGATCCTTCCACTGTTAGTGATGACAGTAAGTAAAGAAGGAGGGTAAAGAGGGGTGGGGTGAGAGAGATAGTCTGGTAAGATCCTTCCACTGTTAGTGATGACTGTAAGTAATGAAGGAGGGTAAAGAGGGGTGGGGTGGGAGTGATAGTCTGGTAAGATCTTTCCACTGTTAGTGATGACTGTAAGTAAGGAAGGAGGGTAAAGAGGGGTGGGGTGAGAGTGATAGTCTGGTAAGATCCTTCCACTGTTAGTGATGACTGTAAGTAAAGAAGGAGGGTAAAGAGGGGTGGGGTGAGAGTGATAGTCTGGTAAGATCCTTCCACTGTTAGTGATGACTGTAAGTAAAGAAGGAGGGTAAAGAGGGGTGGGGTGAGAGTGATAGTCTGGTGAGATCCTTCCACTGTTAGTGATGACTGTAAGTAAAGAAGGAGGGTAAAGAGGGGTGGGGTGAGAGTGATAGTCTGGTAAGATCCTTCCACTGTTAGTGATGACTGTAAGTAAAGAAGGAGGGTAAAGAGGGGTGGGGTGAGAGTGATAGTCTGGTGAGATCCTTCCACTGTTAGTGATGACTGTAAGTAAAGAAGGAGGGTATAGAGGGGTGGGGTGAGAGTGATAGTCTGGTAAGATCCTTCCACTGTTAGTGATGACTGTAAGTAATGAAGGAGGGTCAAGAGGGGTGGGGTGAGAGTGATAGTCTGGTGAGATCCTTCCACTGTTAGTGATGACTGTAAGTAAAGAAGGAGGGTAAAGAGGGGTGGGGTGAGAGTGATAGTCTGGTAAGATCCTTCCACTGTTAGTGATGACTGTAAGTAAAGAAGGAGGGTAAAGAGGGGTGGGGTGAGAGTGATAGTCTGGTGAGATCCTTCCACTGTTAGTGATGACTGTAAGTAAAGAAGGAGGGTAAAGAGGGGTGGGGTGAGAGTGATAGTCTGGTAAGATCCTTCCACTGTTAGTGATGACTGTAAGTAAAGAAGGAGGGTAAAGAGGGGTGGGGTGAGAGTGATAGTCTGGTGAGATCCTTCCACTGTTAGTGATGACTGTAAGTAAAGAAGGAGGGTAAAGAGGGGTGGGGTGAGAGTGATAGTCTGGTAAGATCCTTCCACTGTTAGTGATGACTGTAAGTAAAGAAGGAGGGTAAAGAGGGGTGGGGTGAGAGTGATAGTCTGGTGAGATCCTTCCACTGTTAGTGATGACTGTAAGTAAAGAAGGAGGGTATAGAGGGGTGGGGTGAGAGTGATAGTCTGGTAAGATCCTTCCACTGTTAGTGATGACTGTAAGTAATGAAGGAGGGTCAAGAGGGGTGGGGTGAGAGTGATAGTCTGGTGAGATCCTTCCACTGTTAGTGATGACTGTAAGTAAAGAAGGAGGGTAAAGAGGGGTGGGGTGAGAGTGATAGTCTGGTAAGATCCTTCCACTGTTAGTGATGACTGTAAGTAAAGAAGGAGGGTAAAGAGGGGTGGGGTGAGAGTGATAGTCTGGTGAGATCCTTCCACTGTTAGTGATGACTGTAAGTAAAGAAGGAGGGTAAAGAGGGGTGGGGTGAGAGTGATAATCTGGTAAGATCCTTCCACTGTTAGCGATGACTGTAAGTAAGGAAGGAGGGTAAAGATGGGTGGGGTGAGAGTGATAGTCTGGTAAGATCCTTCCACTGTTAGTGATGACTGTAAGTAAAGAAGGAGGGTAAAGAGGGGTGGGGTGAGAGTGATAGTCTGGTAAGATCCTTCCACTGTTAGTGATGACTGTAAGTAATGAAGGAGGGTAAAGAGGGGTGGGGTGAGAGTGATAGTCTGGTAAGATCCTTCCACTGTTAGTGATGACTGTAAGTAAAGAAGGAGGGTAAAGAGGGGTGGGGTGAGAGTGATAGTCTGGTAAGATCCTTCCACTGTTAGTGATGACTGTAAGTAATGAAGGAGGGTAAAGAGGGGTGGGGTGAGAGTGATAGTCTGGTAAGATCCTTCCACTGTTAGCGATGACTGTAAGTAAAAAAAAGGGTAAAGAGGGGTGGGGTGAGAGTGATAGTCTGGTAAGATCCTTCCACTGTTAGTGATGACTGTAAGTAAGGAAGGAGGGTAAAGAGGGGTGGGGTGAGAGTGATAGTCTGGTAAGATCCTTCCACTGTTAGTGATGACTGTAAGTAAGGAAGGAGGGTAAAGAGGGGTGGGGTGAGAGTGATAGTGTGGTAAGATCCTTCCACTGTTAGCGATGACTGTAAGTAAAGGAGGGTAAAGAGGGGTGGGGTGAGAGTAATAGTCTGGTAAGATCCTTCCACTGTTAGTGATGACTGTAAGTAAGTAAGGAGGGTAAAGAGGGGTGGGGTGAGAGTGATAGTCTGGTAAGATCCTTCCACTGTTAGTGATGACTGTAAGTAAAGAAGGAGGGTAAAGAGGGGTGGGGTGAGAGTGATAGTCTGGTGAGATCCTTCCACTGTTAGTGATGACTGTAAGTAAAGAAGGAGGGTAAAGAGGGGTGGGGGGGATAGTCTGGTAAGATCCTTCCACTGTTAGTGATGGCTGTAAGTAAAGAAGGAGGGTAAAGAGGGGTGGAGGGGATAGTCTGGTAAGATCCTTCCACTGTTAGTGATGACAGTAAGTAAAGAAGGAGGGTAAAGAGGGGTGGGGTGAGAGAGATAGTCTGGTAAGATCCTTCCACTGTTAGTGATGACTGTAAGTAATGAAGGAGGGTAAAGAGGGGTGGGGTGGGAGTGATAGTCTGGTAAGATCTTTCCACTGTTAGTGATGACTGTAAGTAAGGAAGGAGGGTAAAGAGGGGTGGGGTGAGAGTGATAGTCTGGTAAGATCCTTCCACTGTTAGTGATGACTGTAAGTAAAGAAGGAGGGTAAAGAGGGGTGGGGTGAGAGTGATAGTCTGGTAAGATCCTTCCACTGTTAGTGATGACTGTAAGTAAAGAAGGAGGGTAAAGAGGGGTGGGGTGAGAGTGATAGTCTGGTGAGATCCTTCCACTGTTAGTGATGACTGTAAGTAAAGAAGGAGGGTAAAGAGGGGTGGGGTGAGAGTGATAGTCTGGTAAGATCCTTCCACTGTTAGTGATGACTGTAAGTAAAGAAGGAGGGTAAAGAGGGGTGGGGTGAGAGTGATAGTCTGGTGAGATCCTTCCACTGTTAGTGATGACTGTAAGTAAAGAAGGAGGGTATAGAGGGGTGGGGTGAGAGTGATAGTCTGGTAAGATCCTTCCACTGTTAGTGATGACTGTAAGTAATGAAGGAGGGTCAAGAGGGGTGGGGTGAGAGTGATAGTCTGGTGAGATCCTTCCACTGTTAGTGATGACTGTAAGTAAAGAAGGAGGGTAAAGAGGGGTGGGGTGAGAGTGATAGTCTGGTAAGATCCTTCCACTGTTAGTGATGACTGTAAGTAAAGAAGGAGGGTAAAGAGGGGTGGGGTGAGAGTGATAGTCTGGTGAGATCCTTCCACTGTTAGTGATGACTGTAAGTAAAGAAGGAGGGTAAAGAGGGGTGGGGTGAGAGTGATAGTCTGGTAAGATCCTTCCACTGTTAGTGATGACTGTAAGTAAAGAAGGAGGGTAAAGAGGGGTGGGGTGAGAGTGATAGTCTGGTGAGATCCTTCCACTGTTAGTGATGACTGTAAGTAAAGAAGGAGGGTAAAGAGGGGTGGGGTGAGAGTGATAGTCTGGTAAGATCCTTCCACTGTTAGTGATGACTGTAAGTAAAGAAGGAGGGTAAAGAGGGGTGGGGTGAGAGTGATAGTCTGGTGAGATCCTTCCACTGTTAGTGATGACTGTAAGTAAAGAAGGAGGGTATAGAGGGGTGGGGTGAGAGTGATAGTCTGGTAAGATCCTTCCACTGTTAGTGATGACTGTAAGTAATGAAGGAGGGTCAAGAGGGGTGGGGTGAGAGTGATAGTCTGGTGAGATCCTTCCACTGTTAGTGATGACTGTAAGTAAAGAAGGAGGGTAAAGAGGGGTGGGGTGAGAGTGATAGTCTGGTAAGATCCTTCCACTGTTAGTGATGACTGTAAGTAAAGAAGGAGGGTAAAGAGGGGTGGGGTGAGAGTGATAGTCTGGTGAGATCCTTCCACTGTTAGTGATGACTGTAAGTAAAGAAGGAGGGTAAAGAGGGGTGGGGTGAGAGTGATAATCTGGTAAGATCCTTCCACTGTTAGCGATGACTGTAAGTAAGGAAGGAGGGTAAAGAGGGGTGGGGTGAGAGTGATAGTCTGGTAAGATCCTTCCACTGTTAGTGATGACTGTAAGTAAAGAAGGAGGGTAAAGAGGGGTGGGGTGAGAGTGATAGTCTGGTAAGATCCTTCCACTGTTAGTGATGACTGTAAGTAAAGAAGGAGGGTAGAGAGGGGTGGGGTGAGAGTGATAGTCTGGTAAGATCCTTCCACTGTTAGTGATGACTGTGAGTAAAGAAGGAGGGTAAAGAGGGGTGGGGTGAGAGTGATAGTCTGGTAAGATCCTTCCACTGTTAGTAATGACTGTAAGTAAAGAAGGAGGGTAAAGAGCGGTGGGGTGAGAGTGATAGTCTGGTAAGATCCTTCCACTGTTAGTGATGACTGTAAGTAAAGAAGGAGGGTAGAGAAGGGTGGGGTGAGAGTGATAGTGTGGTAAGATCCTTCCACTGTTAGTGATGACTGTAAATAAAGAAGGAGGGTAAAGAGGGGTGGGGTCAGAGTGATAGTCTGGCAAGATCCTTCCACTGTTAGTGATGACTGTAAGTAAAGAGGGGTGGGGTGAGAGTGATAGTCTGGTAAGATCCTTACACTGTTAGTGATGACTGTAAGTAAAGAAGGAGGGTAGAGAGGGGTGGGGTGAGAGTGATAGTGTGGTAAGATCCTTCCACTGTTAGTGATGACTGTAAGTAAAGAGGGGTGGGGTGAGAGTGATAGTCTGGTAAGATCCTTACACTGTTAGTGATGACTGTAAGTAATGAAGGAGGGTAAAGAGGGGTGGGGTGAGAGTGATAGTCTGGTAAGATCTTTCCACTGTTAGTGATGACTGTAAGTAAGGAAGGAGGGTAAAGAGGGGTGGGGTGAGAGTGATAGTCTGGTAAGATCCTTCCACTGTTAGTGATGACTGTAAGTAAGGAAGGAGGGTAAAGAGGGGTGGGGTGAGAGTGATAGTCTGGTAAGATCCTTCCACTGTTAGTGATGACTGTAAGTAAGGAAGGAGGGTAAAGAGGGGTGGGGTGAGAGTGATAGTCTGGTAAGATCCTTCCACTGTTAGTGATGACTGTAAGTAAAGAAGGAGGGTAAAGAGGGGTGGGGTGAGAGTGATAGTCTGGTGAGATCCTTCCACTGTTAGTGATGACTGTAAGTAAAGAGGGGTGGGGTGAGAGTGATAGTCTGGTAAGATCCTTACACTGTTAGTGATGACTGTAAGTAATGAAGGAGGGTAAAGAGGGGTGGGGTGAGAGTGATAGTCTGGTAAGATCCTTCCACTGTTAGTGATGACAGTAAGTAAGGAAGGAGGGTAGAGAGGGGTGGGGTGAGAGTGATAGTCTGGTAAGATCCTTCCACTGTTAGCGATGACTGTAAGTAAGGAAGGAGGGTAGAGAGGGGTGGGGTGGTAGTGATAGTCTGGTAAGATCCTTCCACTGTTAGCGATGACTGTAAGTAAAGAAGGAGGGTAGAGAGGGGTGGGGTGAGAGTGATAGTCTGGTAAGATCCTTCCACTGTTAGCGATGACTGTAAGTAAGGAAGGAGGGTAGAGAGGGGTGGGGTGGGAGTGATAGTCTGGTAAGATCCTTCCACTGTTAGCGATGACTGTAAGTAAAGAAGGAGGGTAAAGAGGGGCGGGGTGAGAGTGATAGTCTGGTCAGATCCTTCCACTGTTAGCGATGACAGTAAGTAAGGAAGGAGGGTAGAGAGGGGTGGGGTGGGAGTGATAGTCTGGTAAGATCCTTCCACTGTTAGCGATGACTGTAAGTAAAGAAGGAGGGTAGAGAGGGGTGGGGTGGGAGTGATAGTCTGGTAAGATTCTTCCACTGTTAGCGATGACAGTAAGTAAGGAAGGAGGGTAGAGAGGGTAGAGAGGGGTGGGGTGGGAGTGATAGTCTGGTAAGATCCTTCCACTGTTAGCGATGACTGTAAGTAAGGAAGGAGGGTAGAGAGGGGTGGGGTGGGAGTGATAGTCTGATAAGATCCTTCCACTGTTAGCGATGACTGTAAGTAAAGAAGGAGGGTAAAGAGGGGCGGGGTGAGAGGGATAGTCTGGTAAGATCCTTCCACTGTTAGGGATGACAGTAAGTAAGGAAGGAGGGTAGAGAGGGGTGGGGTGGGAGTGATAGTCTGGTAAGATCCTTCCACTGTTAGCGATGACTGTAAGTAAAGAGGAGGGTAAAGAGGGGTGGGGTGAGAGTGATAGTCTGGTAAGATCCTTCCACTGTTAGCGATGACTGTAAGTAAAGAGGAGGGTAAAGAGGGGTGGGGTGAGAGTGATAGTCTGGTAAGATCCTTCCACTGTTAGCGATGACTGTAAGTAAAGAGGAGGGTAAAGAGGGGTGGGGTGAGAGTGATAGTCTGGTAAGATCCTTCCACTGTTAGCGATGACTGTAAGTAAAGAAGGAGGGTAAAGAGGGGGGGGGGGTGAGTGATAGTCTGGTAAGATCCTTCCACTGTTAGTGATGACTGTAAGTAAAGAAGGAGGGTAGAGAGGGGTGGGGTGAGAGTGATAGTCTGGTAAGATCCTTCCACGGATTGGGGCTCAGTAGGTGTCCACTGCTCTATCCGAACAGCCTTCCACCAATGGGTCGCGGGTTCGAATCCCACTCAGTCAAAAAATTGGAAAATTTTCTGACTGGGTTTTCACTTGAACGACCTATGTGGGATGGTTGCCAGTTACGAGCGGAAGGTCGTGGGTTTCCTCCGGACACAGAGCCCGGTTTCCTCCCACAATAAAACTGGCACCGCCGCCATATAAGTAAAATAATCTTGAGTGCGTTGTAAAACACCAAACAATCAATCCACGGATTTGTCAGGGACTCCTTGCTAGCAAACCCATGAAGTAATCCTGATGCTTTTGATGCGTCAGATATGCATGTAGAAAAAATCCTGACTGGGCTTTCACCCAATTGCGTGGTATGGAAAAGTAACATCGTAAAACTGCGTTTTTTTTCTCAGTGTACAGGGTCCAATTTCATTTCCCATTAAACTGAGTAATGACGGCCATATATTTTTAAGTTGAAAATTAATTAATTTATATTGATGCTCATTGATTTGTGCTTTTACCATAGATCATGTACAAAAGCTTCTTCTTTTTTGCTAACAGCTGACCTTGACCTGAGCAATTCTGTGAGAAATGGAATTCTTTATTTGGAAGACCCTGTTGATAGAGTAAGTATAAACCATTTCACCTTGCAACGACGTGTTTATGACGTTATTCGAATTGTAAGGCATTGACGTCATCTCTCTGTGAGAAATGGAATTCTTTATTTGGAAGACCCTGTTGATAGAGTAAGTATAAACCATTTCAACTTAGAATGACGTGTTTATGACCTGAGCAATTCTGTGAGAAATGGAATTCTTTATTTGGAAGACCCTGTTGATAGAGTAAGTATAGACCATTTCAACTTAGAACGACGTGTTTATGGCGTTGTTCGAATTGTAAGGCATTGACGTCATCTCTCTGTGAGAAATGGAATTCTTTATTTGGAAGACCCTGTTGATAGAGTAAGTATAAACCATTTCAACTTAGAACGACGTGTTTATGACGTTGTTCGAATTGTAAGGCATTGACGTCATCTCTCTGTGAGAAATGGAATTCTTTATTTGGAAGACCCTGTTGATAGAGTAAGTATAGACCATTTCAACTTAGAACGACGTGTTTATGACGTTGTTCGAATTGTAAGGCATTGACGTCATCTCTCTGTGAGAAATGGAATTCTTTATTTGGAAGACCCTGTTGATAGAGTAAGTATAGACCATTTCAACTTAGAACGACGTGTTTATGACGTTGTTCGAATTGTAAGGCATTGACGTCATCTCTCTGTGAGAAATGGAATTCTTTATTTGGAAGACCCTGTTGATAGAGTAAGTATAGACCATTTCAACTTAGAACGACGTGTTTATGACGTGCGAATTGTAAGGCATTGACGTCATCTCTCTGTTGCGGTCGCTGTGACACGCCTCTTTTGCATTACGTCATAGGCGAAATGAACACGATTCTGACGTCAGATTGATCCAAAAACTCAATTTAACGTCATTTTGCCCTACAACGAGGCTTCTGCGCAAGCGTCGATCCTTAAGCATAAAGGGTCTATGGTTGAAACTGAGTATAAATTATATGTGTTCTTTATGAAAGGGATTTACGGCTTACCTCAACAGTTTGTTTGTCAGTTTGTACGAAACAAAAATGTGACGTCGTGCCTACAGTATTCTCGGGCTGTCCTCTCCTTGTAATGCTTAAGAATCATTTAAAAATCGTGTATGGCACAGCTTGGTCTGTATTAGGCTATTGCTATTAAATCATGCCACAGACAAAGAGCTTTCAACTTTAGGGTGGAGCTCAGAGCCATCGTTAAAGTACAAGCCTAAGCACTTAGCTTAACTCCAGTTGTCTCACAACCCTATTCTTTATATATATGTGGGGTCAGGTTTTCACTGAGAGGACAATGCCATGTGGTTTTCTATCGGCCTTCTAGACTTTTTAGCTGATATGATTCCTCACAGTTGCTGTGAAATATTAAAAGTATCAAACAGGACAAATCTCGCCCTCACCACCTCTTGTGGCAAAAACCTCAGCAAAACTTCAGTGCCCACATTCTGCATAATAAACCTCAGCAAAACATAAGGGCCCACATTCTGCATAATAAACCTCAGCAAAACTTCAGGGCCCACATTCTGCATAATAAACCTCAGCAAAACTTCAGGGCTCACATTCTGCATAATAAACCTCAGCAAAACTTCAAGGCCCACTTTCTGCATAATAAACCTCAGCAAAACTTCAGGGCCCACATTCTGCATAATAAACCTCAGCAAAACTTCAGGGCCCACATTCTGCATAATAAACCTCAGCAAAACTTCAGGGCTCACATTCTGCATAATAAACCTCAGCAAAACTTCAAGGCCCACTTTCTGCATAATAAACCTCAGCAAAACTTCAGGGCCCACATTCTGCATAATAAACCTCAGCAAAACTCCAAGGCCCACATTCTGCATAATAAACCTCAGCAAAACTTCAGGGCCCACATTCTGCTTAATAAACCTCAGCAAAACTTCAGGGCGCACATTCTGCATAATAAACCTCAGCAAAACTTCAGGGCCCACATTCTGCATAATAAACCTCAGCAAAACTCCAAGGCCCACATTCTGCATAATAAACCTCAGCAAAACTTCAGGGCTCACATTCTGCATAATAAACCTCAGCAAAACTTCAAGGCCCACTTTCTGCATAATAAACCTCAGCAAAACTTCAGGGCCCACATTCTGCATAATAAACCTCAGCAAAACTTCAGGGCGCACATTCTGCATAATAAACCTCAGCAAAACTTCAAGGCCCACTTTCTGCATAATAAACCTCAGCAAAACTTCAGGGCCCACATTCTGCATAATAAACCTCAGCAAAACTCCAAGGCCCACATTCTGCATAATAAACCTCAGCAAAACTTCAGGGCCCACATTCTGCATAATAAACCTCAGCAAAACTTCAGGGCCCACATTCTGCATAATAAACCTCAGCAAAACTCCAAGGCCCACATTCTGCATAATAAACCTCAGCAAAACTTCAGGGCCCACATTCTGCATAATAAACCTCAGCAAAACTCCAAGGCCCACATTCTGCATAATAAACCTCAGCAAAACTTCAGGGCCCACATTCTGCATAATTAACCTCAGCAAAACTTCAGGGCCCACATTCTGCATAATAAACCTCAGCAAAACTTCAGGGCCCACATTCTGCATAATAAACCTCAGCAAAACTTCAGGGCCCACATTCTGCATAATAAACCTCAGCAAAACTTCAGGGCTCACATTCTGCATAATAAATCTCAGCAAAACTTCAAGGCCCACTTTCTGCATAATAAACCTCAGCAAAACTTCAGGGCCCACATTCTGCATAATAATCCTCAGCAAAACTCCAAGGCCCACATTCTGCATAATAAACCTCAGCAAAACTTCAGGGCCCACATTCTGCTGAATAAACCTCAGCAAAACTTCAGGGCCCACATTCTGCTTAATAAACCTCAGCAAATCTTCAGGGCCCACATTCTGCATAATAAACCTCAGCAAAACTTCAGGGTCCACATTCTGCATAATAAACCTCAGCAAAACTCCAAGGCCCACATTCTGCATAATAAACCTCAGCAAAACTCCAAGGCCCACATTCTGCATAATAAACCTCAGCAAAACTTCAGGGTCCACATTCTGCCTAATAAACCTCAGCAAAACTTCAGGGCCCACATTCTGTATAATAAACCTCAGCAAAACTTCAGGGCCCACTTTCTGCATAATAAACCTCAGCCAAGCTTCAGGGCCCACATTCTGCATAATAAACCTCAGCAAAACTCCAGGGCTCACATTCTGCATAATAAACCTCAGCAAAACTTCAAGGCCCACTTTCTGCATAATAAACCTCAGCAAAACTTCAGGGCCCACATTCTGCATTATAAACCTCAGCAAAACTTCAGGGCTCACATTCTGCATAATAAACCTCAGCAAAACTTCAAGGCCCACTTTCTGCATAATAAACCTCAGCAAAACTTCAGGGCCCACATTCTGCATAATAAACCTCAGCAAAACTCCAAGGCCCACATGCGTAATAAACCTCAGCAAAACTTCAGGGCCCACATTCTGCATAATAAACCTCAGCAAAACTTCAGGGCGCACATTCTGCATAATAAACCTCAGCAAAACTCCAAGGCCCACATTCTGCATAATAAACCTCAGCAAAACTTCAGGGCCCACATTCTGCATAATAAACCTCAGCAAAACTTCAGGGCCCACTTTCTGCATAATAAACCTCAGCAAAACTTCAGGGCCCACATTCTGCATAATAAACCTCAGCAAAACTTCAGGGCTCACATTCTGCATAATAAACATCAGCAAAACTTCAAGGCCCACTTTCTGCATAATAAACCTCAGCAAAACTTCAGGGCCCACATTCTGCATAATAAACCTCAGCAAAACTTCAGGGCCCACATTCTGCTTAATAAACCTCAGCAAAACTTTAGGGCCCACATTCTGCATAATAAACCTCAGCAAAACTTCAGGGCCCACATTCTGCATAATAAACCTCAACAAAACTCCAAGGCCCACATTCTGCATAATAAACCTCAGCAAAACTCCAGGGCCCACATTCTGCATAATAAACCTCAGCAAAACTTCAGGGCCCACATTCTGCATAATAAACCTCAGCAAAACTTCAGGGCCCACATTCTGCATAGTAAACCTCAGCAAAACTTCAGGGCCCACATTCTGCCTAATAAACCTCAGCAAAACTTCAGGGCCCACATTCTGCATAATAAACCTCAGCAAAACTTCAGGGCCCACTTTCTGCATAATAAACCTCAGCCAAGCTTCAGGGCCCACATTCTGCATAATAAACCTCAGCAAAACTTCAAGGCCCACTTTCTGCATAATAAACCTCAGCAAAACTTCAGGGCCCACATTCTGCATAATAAACCTCAGCAAAACTCCAAGGCCCACATTCTGCATAATAAACCTCAGCAAAACTTCAGGGCCCACATTCTGCTTAATAAACCTCAGCAAAACTTCAGGGCCCACATTCTGCTTAATAAACCTCATCAAAACTTCAGGGCGCACATTCTGCATAATAAACCTCAGCAAAACTTCAGGGCCCACATTCTGCATAATAAACCTCAGCAAAACTCCAAGGCCCACATTCTGCATAATAAACCTCAGCAAAACTTCAGGGCTCACATTCTGCATAATAAACCTCAGCAAAACTTCAAGGCCCACTTTCTGCATAATAAACCTCAGCAAAACTTCAGGGCCCACATTCTGCATAATAAACCTCAGCAAAACTTCAGGGCTCACATTCTGCATAATAAACCTCAGCAAAACTTCAAGGCCCACTTTCTGCATAATAAACCTCAGCAAAACTTCAGGGCCCACATTCTGCATAATAAACCTCAGCAAAACTCCAAGGCCCACATTCTGCATAATAAACCTCAGCAAAACTTCAGGGCCCACATTCTGCATAATAAACCTCAGCAAAACTTCAGGGCCCACATTCTGCATAATAAACCTCAGCAAAAATCTAAGGCCCACATTCTGCATAATAAACCTCAGCAAAACTTCAGGGCCCACATTCTGCATAATAAACCTCAGCAAAACTTCAGGGCCCACATTCTGCATAATAAACCTCAGCAAAACTTCAGGGCCCACATTCTGCATAATTAACCTCAGCAAAACTTCAGGGCTCACATTCTGCATAATAAATCTCAGCAAAACTTCAAGGCCCACTTTCTGCATAATAAACCTCAGCAAAACTTCAGGGCCCACATTCTGCATAATAATCCTCAGCAAAACTCCAAGGCCCACATTCTGCATAATAAACCTCAGCAAAACTTCAGGGCCCACATTCTGCTTAATAAACCTCAGCAAAACTTCAGGGCCCACATTCTGCTTAATAAACCTCAGCAAATCTTCAGGGCCCACATTCTGCATAATAAACCTCAGCAAAACTTCAGGGCCCACATTCTGCATAATAAACCTCAGCAAAACTCCAAGGCCCACATTCTGCATAATAAACCTCAGCAAAACTTCAGGGCCCACATTCTGCCTAATAAACCTCAGCAAAACGTCAGGGCCCACATTCTGTATAAAATAAACCTCAGCAAAACTTCAGGGCCCACTTTCTGCATAATAAACCTCAGCCAAGCTTCAGGGCCCACATTCTGCATAATAAACCTCAGCAAAACTTCAGGGCTCACATTCTGCATAATAAACCTCAGCAAAACTTCAAGGCCCACTTTCTGCATAATAAACCTCAGCAAAACTTCAGGGCCCACATTCTGCATAATAAACCTCAGCAAAACTTCAGGGCTCACATTCTGCATAATAAACCTCAGCAAAACTTCAAGGCCCACTTTCTGCATAATAAACCTCAGCAAAACTTCAGGGCCCACATTCTGCATAATAAACCTCAGCAAAACTCCAAGGCCCACATGCATAATAAACCTCAGCAAAACTTCAGGGCCCACATTCTGCATAATAAACCTCAGCAAAACTTCAGGGCCCACATTCTGCATAATAAACCTCAGCAAAACGGCAAGGCCCACATTCTGCATAATAAACCTCAGCAAAACTTCAGGGCTCACATTCTGCATAATAAACATCAGCAAAACTTCAAGGCCCACTTTCTGCATAATAAACCTCAGCAAAACTTCAGGGCCCACATTCTGCATAATAAACCTCAGCAAAACTTCAGGGCCCACATTCTGCTTAATAAACCTCAGCAAAACTTCAGGGCCCACATTCTGCATAATAAACCTCAGCAAAAGTCCAAGGCCCACATTCTGCATAATAAACCTCAGCAAAACTTCAGGGCCCACATTCTGCATAATAAACCTCAGCAAAACTCCAAGGCCCACATTCTGCATAATAAACCTCAGCAAAACTTCAGGGCCCACATTCTGCATAATAAACCTCAGCAAAACTTCAGGGCCCACATTCTGCTTAATAAACCTCAGCAAAACTTTAGGGCCCACATTCTGGATAATAAACCTCAGCAAAACTTCAGGGCCCACATTCTGCATAATAAACCTCAGCAAAACTCCAAGGCCCACATTCTGCATAATAAACCTCAGCAAAACTTCAGGGCCCACATTCTGCTTAAAAAAACCTCAGCAAAACTTCAGGGCCCACATTCTGCTTAATAAACCTCAGCAAAACTTCAGGGCCCACATTCTGCATAATAAACCTCAGCAAAAGTCCAAGGCCCACATTCTGCATAATAAACCTCAGCAAAACTTCAGGGCCCACATTCTGCATAATAAACCTCAGCAAAACTCCAAGGCCCACATTCTGCATAATAAACCTTAGCAAAACTTCAGGGCCCACATTCTGCATAATAAACCTCAGCAAAACTTCAGGGCCCACATTCTGCTTAATAAACCTCAGCAAAACTTTAGGGCCCACATTCTGCATAATAAACCTCAGCAAAACTTCAGGGCCCACATTCTGCATAATAAACCTCAACAAAACTCCAAGGCCCACATTCTGCATAATAAACCTCAGCAAAACTCCAGGGCCCACATTCTGCATAATAAACCTCAGCAAAACTTCAGGGCCCACATTCTGCATAATAAACCTCAGCAAAACTTCAGGGCCCACATTCTGCATAATAAACCTCAGCAAAACTTCAGGGCCCACATTCTGCCTAATAAACCTCAGCAAAACTTCAGGGCCCACATTCTGCATAATAAACCTCAGCAAAACTCCAGGGCCCACATTCTGCATAATAAACCTCAGCAAAACTTCAAGGCCCACATTCTGCATAAAATGATTATGCAACCTAATCATGCAAACGTAGTCAAATAAATTCCTACAAATATTAATACCTTTCTTTAGATCATAACCCTGTTTAAAGGCACACTTGCCGCGAAAATCCAGAATACTGTTTACATAAAAACTAGTGGGCGGTTTTCTGTATTTTTCCCAGACAGAAGAAGTTAGGAACTTTCTATTTTTACCAAAAATAGAAAGTTTTGGCATTATTTAGTATTTTTAATTAGAAATTGAAAATTAGATTTATAAGGTTCCCGCAATGTAAACAAACCCCGTACCTGAACACGCCACAACCGCCTTAATGTTTGAGTCGTGCATGTGAGTGATCTAACGACATAGTATAATTTTACGTACTTTAGCTAAGAAATACAGAAGACGATCTTGAAAGAGTGACTCGAAAAGCCTGCCGATGGTTTGTTGAGTGTAAACCACAGATAAAAAGGCCTGAAATGATGGCAGTCTAACCACTAAGTTAACCGACACTGATCGTTGTTGTTGTAATCAGGCTTCGATTCTTCGTTTGTTTTCACCTCAATTTCTACATTCTAAACCTAACTGGACATGTTTTATGTGTCATATGTTTAATTTTAGTGATTGTAGTCGTAGTAAGCTCATGTAAATTGGTTTTATTATCAAATGTTCAACATGCTACGGCGACAAGTGGGCCTTTAACGTCTCAGAGTCAAAGTCATATTTTTCCTGCATATGTAAATTAGGGGGGATAACTCCATACCATTCATACACTTACAATGTACACTCACTTACACGTGATATCGTTACTACTTCATGTATTGTCTGAAAGTAGACTTTGTTTTTGATCTATAGGTCTGGCGTCCTCACTTCTTTGCGCTGACCTCCACCAAACTCCATTACACGGAGGAGAGATCGGATTACGATCAGGACGAGGATTTGGATGAGGAGGAGAACGGAATCCTGCAAGAGGTCAGTCAGAGGTCACACAAACTCCCCCATTAACATATCACCATGGTTATTTTAGACAAGAAGATTTTCCCTGTGCCCGTGTGTTTTAGTGATCATAAACATATCGCACATTGACTAATTCATTATTTACTTAATTTCTGTTTTATGATTTGATAATTTAAGACACCTTTCCACAGGGAATACCTTCTGGAATAAAATACCTATAGAAAAGAGTAACAAAAATTGTTTCGTTGTAAAATGGGGACAAGTCCTCATTAGACCTCTACACCTTCTGGGATATTCAAAATGATCTTAACGGAAAGGTTGTTAGTAGTGTTGGTAGTCCAAAAAACTGAGACCCCTTCTTAGCAAATTTTAATTGTCATTCCCGGCACATCCAAGGATTTCTGTCCTTGCCATTTATTATTGGCACCATTAGACACTTTGAAAATCAGTATAAATGTATACTGTGTCATAAACAGTCATTTTTGATGATATGGTTATCTGTATGGCAAGGAAAGGTGAAGGACCTAGGTTTCCACATCACAAAGCCGGGTAACTCTGCCATAAGTGAAATATGTTCAGTGCAGTGTAAAACACCAATCAATCTATCGACTCATCAGAAAACTTGTTTGCACTCACATTCTGGATTTTTAGACCAAGGAAGTGCTTAAATAATAGTATGATCAGAATTGATTGATTGATGGGGTTTTTTACGCCACACTCAAGATTATTTCACTTACATGGAGGCGTTGCCAGGTTTAGCTAAGGAGAAAACCTGACACAACGCCCAGAAGAAACCTTCGACCTTCAGTGAGTACCTGGTACCTCAACTCTTCTACATACTGCAATTAAGTAAAAAATCCTCTTAGAAATTCAGATAGGGATTTGAAACTGCTGTGCATCGATGGAAGACCTGTGTAGGACTGAGGGACTAGCTGAGCCACCAAGGCCTCCCCCTCCCCCCTCAAACTCAGAAACAAGGCTAAGTTGTTTTTTTTCGATACCCTCTGTACAACAGTTGCAGAGATATGAGTGAGCTTGTCGTTTATTTGACCACCTTGTATAATCCTGATTTTTTTTCTAGGGTCAGCCAAATGATGAACTCCATTTCAGCGAGAGCTGGTTTCATGGTCGTCTTGAAGGTGGGCGTAAGAGAGCAGAAGAACTACTGGAACAATACAGTAACCTTGGAGACGGCACTTTCCTTGTTCGTGAAAGTGAAACATTTGTGGGAGATTTCTCTTTATCTTTCTGGTCAGTCCATGCTATTTGATTTGATGGATATGTTCCGATAGTATTTATATGTCAGATGAATCTTAAGTTATTTTCGATTCTTTATAAAACATGTGTATTGAATTATATGGTGAATTTGCCTTGTTAGTGTGTATGTGTCTGTGGCAGGGGGCTCTTTGCTCATAATAAACCCCCAACATTTGGCGAGGGGGCTCTTTGCTCATAATAAACCTCCAACATTTGGCGAGGGGGCTCTTTGCTCATAATAAACCTCCAACATTTGGCGAGGGGGCTCTTTGCTCATAATAAACCTCCAACATTTGGCGAGGGGGCTCTTTGCCCATAATAAACCCCCAACATTTGGCGAGGGGGCTCTTTGCTCATAATAAACCTCCAACATTTGGCGAGGGGGCTCTTTGCCCATAATAAACCCCCAACATTTGGCGAGGGGGCTCTTTGCTCATAATAAACCCCCAACATTTGGGGAGGGGGCTCTTTGCCCATAATAAACCCCCAACATTTGGCGAGGGGGCTCTTTGCCCATGATAAACCCCCAACATTTGGCGTGGGGGCTCTTTGCCCATAATAAACCCCCAACATTTGGCGAGGGGGCTCTTTGCTCATAATAAACCTCCAACATTTGGCGAGGGGGCTCTTTGCTCATAATAAACCTCCAACATTTGGCGAGGGGGCTCTTTGCTCATAATAAACCTCCAACATTTGGCGAGGGGGCTCTTTGCCCATAATAAACCCCCAACATTTGGCGAGGGGGCTATTTGCTCATAATAAACCTCCAACATTTGGCGAGGGGGCTCTTTGCCCATAATAAACCCCCAACATTTGGCGAGGGGGCTCTTTGCCCATAATAAACCCCCAACATTTGGCGAGGGGGCTCTTTGCTCATAATAAACCTCCAACATTTGGCGAGGGGGCTCTTTGCCCATAATAAACCCTCAACATTTGGTGAGGGGGCTCTTTGCCCATAATAAACCCCCAACATTTGGCGAGGGGGCTCTTTGCTCATAATAAACCTCCAACATTTGGCGAGGGGGCTCTTTGCCCATAATAAACCTCCAACATTTGGCGAGGGGGCTCTTTGCCCATAATAAACCCCCAACATTTGGCGAGGGGGCTCTTTGCTCATAATAAACCTCCAACATTTGGCGAGGGGGCTCTTTGCCCATAATAAACCCCCAACATTTGGCGAGGGGGCTCTTTGCCCATAATAAACCCCCAACATTTGGCGAGGGGGCTCTTTGCTCATAATAAACCTCCAACATTTGGCGAGGGGGCTCTTTGCCCATAATAAACCCCCAACATTTGGCGAGGGGGCTCTTTGCCCATAATAAACCCCCAACATTTGGCGAGGGGGCTCTTTGCTCATAATAAACCTCCAACATTTGGCGAGGGGGCTCTTTGCCCATAATAAACCCCCAACATTTGGCGAGGGGACTCTTTGCCCATAATAAACCCCCAACATTTGGCGAGGGGATCTTTGCCCATAATAAACCCCCAACATTTGGGGAGGGGACTCTTTGCCCATAATAAACCCCCAACATTTGGGGAGGGGGCTCTTTGCCCATAATAAACCCCCAACATTTGGGGAGGGGACTCTTTGCCCATAATAAACCCCCAACATTTGGCGAGAGGGCTCTTTGCCCATAATAAACCCCCAACATTTGGGGAGGGGGCTCTTTGCCCATAATAAACCCCCAACATTTGGCGAGAGGGCTCTTTGCCCATAATAAACCCCCAACATTTGGCAAGGGGGCTCTTTGCCCATTATAAACCCCCAACACATGGACCATATGTATTGCATGACATCATTTAGGGTTAAACATTTACTTGTTTATTACAGGCGGCAGAATAAAGCGAACCACTGTCGAATCAAGTCTAAACAGGAGCATGGACAAACCAAGTATTTCCTCACAGAAGTCGTATCCTTTGACAGTCTGTACAGTCTGATCACCCATTATAGGACGACGCCACTGAGAGGGAGCGATTTCAGTATGACCCTTAGGGAACCTGTGCCTCAGCCACAGAGTCACGAGGGCAAAGAGTAAGTACATTTAGTTTGGTAATTCAGATGTTGAATCCCAGCAGATGAAGGGTAGCGACAGCCAGGTTTTCACCTTCTGATACACCTGACTAAAGCTTTCTATCGATGTCTCTGTAACGCCTCCAAATGAGTGTTTGATTGGCGTATGGTGAAGAGTTGCAGGGACTTGAGGAAGGCTGGAGGCTTTCCTCCGGGCAAAGAGCAGGTTTCCTCTCTCACCGAACCTGGCAACGCGGCCACATCAGTGAAATAATCTTGAGTGCAGCAAAAAACATCAGTCAAGCAATGTACATGTATGGCTGTCTACATTCTACGGGGATACATGTATATGTCATACACTGTGTCATTCACACTATGCAATTTCTTTGTTGTGTAGATTCCACCAATGGGTCGCGGGTTCAAACCCCACTCAGTCCCAAAAAATTGGAAAATTTTCTGACTGGGTTTTCATTTGAACGACCTATGTGGGATGGTTGCCAGTTACCAACGGAAGGTCGTGGGTTTCCTCCACGCATAGAGCCCGGTTTCCTCCCACAATAAAACTGGCAACGCCACCATATAAGTGAAATAATCTTGAGTTTCCAAAGCAAGCTGCAATCATCAACAGGGAAATTACTGAATTAGTAAATAACCGACACTAATTGACCCGGAAAAAATTCCAGGCCAGGGTGAGAATCGAACTCACGACTTAGGGTTACCGTCCCACCGCTCTACCAACTGAGCTACCCGGCCAAGTTGGGAACGGTTCGCTGGTTAGATTCTCTTATACACGCAGAGCTTAAACTAAGCCCATTAGAACATGTATATTTTAAATTTTCATACAATGAAGTTTTATAGTGTTTCGAAAGCAAGCTGCAATCATCATCAGGGAAATTACTGAATTAGTAAATAACCGACACTAATTGACCCGGAAAAAATTCCGGGCCAGGGTGAGAATCGAACTCACGACTTAGGGTTACCGACGGAGAAAATAATTGGTCCATTAAAGTGAAATAATCTGTCCATGAAAGTGAAATAATCTGTTCATGAAAGTGAAATAATCTGAACCATGAAAGTGAAATAATCTGTCCATGAAAGTGAAATAATCTGCCCATATTAAAAAGTGAAATAATGTGAACCATGCTGTAAGAACCTTACACCAACCGAAAAAGATTTAATCAACCTTTCATCTATAGAATATTTTGATATGGGATTGTTTTTGTAAAAAGCTGTTTTAAATGTGCTAATTTTCATTGCTATTTGATCAGATGGTACCATGAGGGTATGGATAGAGTTGCCGCCGAGGATTTGTTAAGTCGTGTTCCATATGATGGAGCTTTCCTCGTCCGGCGCAGCGAAACTGACGAATCCTCCTTCGCTATTTCGTTTAGGTGATCAGCAGACACAAACTTATAGAATGTTTCATTTTGATTTCTCCTGCGTTTGCATTTTTATGAATGTCTGTCTTGTTGGATTTCGATCTTTTGTAAATTGAGGCCTGTTTTTTATTATATTGAACAACTTTCATTCAAATCTCCAATTGAAACTGCGGCGTAAAACACCAAACAATCAATCAATCAACCAATTGAAACTTTTATCTTGAATACATATAGCCTGCTTGTGTTTCAAATTAATTTCGGAACACACCTTAGGTTTTAACCTTGAGCTCAACATGTAACACAAAGCCTGAAGAAATAAAAATGAAAAAAAAACAGTTGCTGAAATTTCAAGAGATCGTAATCCAGTTTCCTGCATGATCTTTCATGTAGAAAAAATGCACGGTAGTTATTTACTTATTTATTTATGCATTGATCTCAACGCATGATTTTGTGACTGTATCTTGCTTATCTCCCCTTGAATGTATAGCTGGTACCATGACAACCTGACTCGTGAAGAGGGGGAAGATATGTTAAGCCGCATCCCTCACAACGGAGCATTCCTTGTGCGTAAAAGTAGGCGTAGCTCAGCACATACGGAACCCGATACTTCTCGGTTCGCTATTTCCTTCAGGTAAGTCAGCCATGTTAATGTCCTCATAGCCAGGGGCCTTGTTGAAAGAGTTCTAGGTTATTGCTGAAGGAGGGTTTCCAGGTAGTTGTTGAAGGTCAGGGTTTCCTCCGGAGAAAGAGCCTGGAGCCTGTTTCACAAAACAGTGTAGATGTATTTTTGGGGTAACTTTCATACTAGCGTATCTCTACAGTATGGGTTGCTAAGGCATTTATGTAAAAACTTACGCTACGCCACTTTGTGAAACAGGCTCCTGGTTTCCTCCCTTGCTAAACCTGGCGACACTGCTTTATGAGTGAAATAATGTTGAGTGCAGTGTAAAACAACAATCAATCAAAATTTTTAAGGCCGACGTAAGTGAAATGTAAGACTTTACTGCCATGGCAACATATACCTTTAATATGAAATAATAAATAGTAGCAAAGTTATTTTGGTGTAAATGTTTTGAGAAACAGTCCCCTAGAACATAAGTTCGGGGAGGGGGGGGGGGGGGGGGGCTATTTTTACTATGACAATGGCCAATTGCAACATATGACTTCAAATAAATTATTGGCGTAACAGAAGCTTGGGGTTCTTTGGCAATATATGTTTTGCCTAAGTACGTGTAGGTTTACGTTTACCCATCATTGAACCAAACAGCTGGAGAAAAAAATGTGACAAGAGAAAATGATAGAATTGTGTTTCTTGTTATACCATTCGTAGTTTATGACTATTTTTCAGCATGGATCAATTTCTGTTGGTTATTCCCCTTGTAGACTCATTTATTCTAGTCTAGTGGCATGTTTTCTAGTGAATATTACATGTAGGCTTTTACAGTACGTAACTGTCAGGGCTGGACCCGGGAGATATTTCATAAAGCTTGTTTAGATTACTAAACTCAAAAGGATTCCAGAAAATTCTACTGACCAAGGCCAAGCTCCTGTCAGTCGTCAACCTAATGAGATATCATAGGTTTAGTTTATTACAACAACTTATGATGGGGTATAACGGTCTAAATGATATACCTCTTTTTAGCACAATTAGAAACTTGTCTCCATGGTTATTTTAGACAAGAAGATTTTCCCTGTGTGTTTTAGTGTTCATAAATATAAAGCTGTATGGTTAATATCAATTTTTGTCGGTGGAGCGAGTTTAATCGTCTAAATTGCTTTATGAAACAGGCTTCTGGGATAAAATCTATGCTCTGTTAATAATCAAACTCGACTCAAACGCTCAACCAACTGAGCCACCCGGTCAGGCTAGGTATGGCTCCGCTGGTCGATCACTCTGAGTTTGATTCCAGCCTGGGTCTATAGGGATCAGTTATTTACTGAGTACGGTAAGAATTCTGCTAATTCAAATACTCAAAACAATACGAAAAGCACTCTGAAAATTTGAGACTTTTCGTTGGGTGTCTTACCTCCTGCATGGAGCGACCGATAATCCTATCGAGCAATCGCTATTGTTGTTGTTTTAGACCAAACATGGCAGAAAGCAGTCTAATAATTTGTTATCTTCACATTGCTCGTCCTTGAATTAGCGGAATTCTTACCGTAATATCTGTGAACTTGATTGACACATACATAGGTCAGCATGATGGGTAGTAATTGGATAACCAGCATTTACCGTATTTCTTCTAAAGATTCAGCCACTTTTTTCGTCATAAGGATTCGATCATTAGAAAAGAAATCTTCCAAATGAGTCCAGACAAATTTGCCCAATAGAGGGAATTTAAGGCAATATGACCCGCTGAGCAGTGTGTGAAAATGGTTATTCTTACCGACAACTCATTGTCTCCATTTTTGTCCGACTCAATGGAAAATTTGGGCCATTAGAATGGATGAATATTTAGACGAAATACGGTTATTGTGTTTGAAGATATTTCCCTACCACTGGTCTTTATCACAGGTCAATTTGTTTTAATGATTGTTGCTTTCCAAATTTCGATTTGTTGAATTGTAAATTGAACTCTGGGGAAAGCAACACTGCCATGTTACAAGTGCAATTGTTTTAAAACACGATTCAATCCAAATATTACCTGTTTTCTAAACTTCAGATTGTTTTTTACCTCATGAAGGACTAAATATATCTCACAAGATGATAAAAGATGGCTGTTACAGCCTCACTTTTCACATTTATTTCTTTTTCTTTAGTACAATCTCTGGTATGTACAGTAGTCTATATTATTTGTGAATCAAACATTATATAAATTTCTGATTTTCTTGGTTGCTATGAGAAGTAACAATGATAGCCCTATTATCTTTGACTGAACTCTTCTAGAATTAATCACAAATGAACTAAAATTCAAATCTGTTGAAAGTTATATGCAACTGGAGAAAAAATTGCCATTTGTTTATACATATATCACCTAATTCACCCCATCTGTATTTATTTTTTGGTTTGTTTTGGATTTTATAGAGCTGAAGGCAAAATCAAGCACTGTCGCATCAAGCAGGAGGGTCGACTGTTCATGATTGGAACTGCCCAGTTTGAAAGCCTTTTTAAACTTGTGGAGTATTACGAGAAGCGACCGTTGTATTACAAGATGAAGTTGAAATACCCGGTGAACGATGAGCTAGTACGACGTGTTGGAATGGTAAGAAACTCGAGACATTATGACCTTTTGATAGTCTTAGATTGAATGTAAGTGATATGAAGTTGAATTACCCGGTGAACGATGAGCTAGTACGACGTGTTGGAATGGTAAGAAACTCCAGACATTATGACCTTATGATAGTCTTAGGTTGAATGTAAGTGACATGAAGTTGAAATACCCGGTGAACGATGAGCTAGTACGACATGTTGGAATGGTAAGAAACTCCAGACATTATGACCGTATGATAGTCTTAGGTTGAATGTAAGTGACATGAAGTTGAAATACCCGGTGAACAATGAGCTAGTACAACGTGTTGGAATGGTAAGAAAATCCAGACATTATGACCTTATGATAGTCTTAGTTTGAATGAAAGTGACATGAAGTTGAAATACCCGGTGAACGATGAGCTAGTACGACGTGTTGGAAAGGTAAGAAACTCCAGACATTATGACTTATGATAGTTTTATGTTGAATGTAAGTGACATGAAGTTGAAATATCCGGTGAACGATGAGCTAGTACGACGTGTTGGAATGGTAAGAAACTCCAGACATTATGACCTTATGATAGTCTTAGGTTGAATGTAAGTGACATGAAGTTGAAATACCCGGTGAACGATGAGCTAGTACAACGTGTTGGGGTAAGAAAATCCAGACAGTATGACCTTATGGTAGTCTTAGGTTGAATGTAAGTGACATGATGTGGAAATACCCGGTGAACTATGAGCTAGTATGACATGTTGGAATGGTAAGTAACTCCAGACATTATGACCGTATGATAGTCTTAGGTTGAATGTAAGTGACATGAAGTTGAAATCCCCGGTGAACGATGAGCTAGTACAACGTGTTCGAGTGGTTAGAAACTCCAGACATTATGACCTTATGATAGTCTTAGGTTGAATGTAAGTGACATGAAGTTGAAAAACCTGGTGAACGATGAGCAAGATCGACGTGTTGGAATGGTAAGAAACTCTAGACATTATGACCTTATGATAGTTTTATGTTGAATGTAAGTGACATGAAGTTGAAATACCCGGTGAACGATGATCTAGTACGACGTGTTGGGGTAAGAAACTCCAGACATGACCTTATGGTAGTCTTAGGTTGAATGTAAGTGACATGAAGTTGAAAAACCTGGTGAACGATGAGCAAGATCGACGTGTTGGAATGGTAGAAAACTCCAGACATTATGACTTTATGATGGTCTAAAGCATTTTCATTAAAAATGTTTGGTTTTCTTTTTCCAAAAATGTTTTATTTCAGAAACCAAATGAATTACTGGTAACATTGTATTACCCTGGGGGCTGTTTCTCATTTACGCCCTATGTAACATTGAACCTGGTTGTTACATAATGTTGATGGCATATGTTACCATGGTTACCATGCATTAGACTTAGTTTGGGCATAAATCTTTTGAGAAGCAGCTCCCTGTACCATTAAATGGATAGTTGGTTGCAAGGTACTTTTTGAAAATTGGTGTTTTTTTCTAGTCATATTGCCCATGTAGTCTCCTCTTTTTATTAGCTGTTTACCTGGAATAATCTTGAGTATGGCGTAATCCTCCTATCAACAATTCAGTTTTAAGCCTGTAATTCTACAGATTTTTAGTCATTGGTGTATAAATGTCAATCAATCAATCAATTATTACTATTTATGGTAAGATTATATATTTCAGCAACCCGATAGAGGCTCCATCTGTGGCACTGTAGACCTATATATGAGCCCTAATGATTTTCAGCCAAAGGTAAACCAGGGGTTGTCTCCCTTTAACTGCCTGGAGCCTGTTGCATGCTGTATCATAGCAACCATTGCCATGGCAACAGTTATGCTAGTCTTTCAAATGGCAGCTGCTGAATTATATAACATATCTACTATCAACCAATCATCTCTGTCAACACATAGACTGTTTTGTTTCTTTATAATGTGGCTAGGAATATTTACCAATATCAATATCGTGATATTTAAATGTCACGTCTGCTGAAACCTCTGTCACAAAATGCACTATGGTAAGGTCAAAATATCATTGAATCAAAGGAAGGCTTTTTTAATCATTCAAAATATTTCCATTTTTTTAAATTTACATTAAGGGAAGAGAAAAGATTAGGATAAAATAATAGGTCGTATCAATCCTAAAGAAAGTGCTACTAGTTAAATCAGGGGCTTATTTACGGTATTTACATTTGGACTTTTTTCATAAATTCTGATTGTCAAGATAACTTGATCATTTGAAGTACCTTGAAAAACTATAAGATTATTGTTAAAACAAAAAATATTTATTAAGCCTGTAATCTATACAAACTTGAGATGTGTGCTTAGAACCGGATAAAGAGAACATTTTCAAGTTCTTGCTGCTTAGGAAAACTACCTAAACGCATTTCTCGAAGATCGATCTGTTAGGAAAGCTCATATCATACTGTTCGATAAAGTTGACCGACAATTAACTAATTATCTTCCATCGAAATGTTCCCTATATTTTGCATTTTGAATTTTAAGGTTTTCCCTTTTTAATTCATTATGCCTACTTATTTCTTGACTTTGCCATGTCACTTTAGTGAAGTACTTTTATTAGAAGTTGTCAAATTTCCTTCACATTAAAAATTATAAAAACAGTTCGTCTCATATCTAAACTACTTATCATCCTTAATGGCTTTAATACCCAGGTGAGCTTAGTGAGTTAAAGGGCTTTGGACATCCCCTCTCAGCAAAACTTACGTTCCTTAAAGTGGCACGAGCTGCCAAAATTCACACTTTTTTTCTGATCGTCACAACAGTAAGAGGCTTTGAAGGCCATCGAAAAACTAATTGATTGGCATTGGAATGAGGAAAATCCATGCAGTATGTGGCCTATACAAAGCGGAATAATGTTTGAAAAGTAAACAAAATTTAAATAACCGGGACGATCATTCATTCATTCTAAGCCAAAGTTAGTTCAAAACAATACTTTTTCATACATACTCGAGGCTAGAAGCACTAAAAAGCTTCTGAATTAAACGTCTTGAGAAAAATAGCCGATAATTCCAACTTCAAAATATCAACATTTTGGCAGCTCATGCCACTTTAATGGAAGGAACAATAACAAGTTTGGCGTTGATTATGAAGTAAATTTATCACTTTCCAGAAATCTGCTGCATCGTCCGTGTACTACTGCATGTACGTACTAGTCAGGCTATCTTCGTTTTCTAACAGCATGATACTTCTATATACTCATTCAACTTCTATTAGTTTGAAATCTCCAACCTCTATGGCCAAAGTATATTAATGCTGTGCTGGCCAGTAGAACATCAATGTACTTTGGCCATAAAGTTTAGATATTCCCAACAAAATGTATATTATCTTTACTCTTATTTCTTCTGATGGACTTAGTCAACTCCATGTAGTCTTTCAGGGGCAGTGGGTGCCGGTGGCTTAGTCGGTAGAGGTATAGCCTCTCTCTGACATTAGCCTACTGTTGTCCAAATTTTTGTCGGCCGTAAGAGAAGCATTTTATCTATTTATTTATTCACCATTACCATATAGATAAATGAACGTGATAAAAAGAGGTTAGTGTCGGATTCGGTATCGTATATCAAACACTCTGCCAAAGGGATTACAGACTATCTGATATTTTGATAAACAACTGAAAGCAGAGAAGATACTATAGAAGTTTATTGAATAATTAAATTTATATTGTTTTAAAAATTAAAAAAAGATACAAATCAAGATAAAAATTCCTTTTGGATATAAACACATGTTACTTTTCTAGTATTGATGTTTTGATGCAGATTTGGTTATAATCGTTAAATCAGTTTGATTTTGTGAATCATTATTATATAAATCAACTTCTAAAATGACTTAATCCCACCTCAGACCACATAAAAGCGAAAAAATTTTGAAGTAGATTTTTTCTCGATCTCTGTATGTGGAAGAGTTGCCACGTACTCGCCGGGGGTTTCCTCCGTGCAAAGAGCCCTGTTTCCTCTCCCACTAAACCTGGCAAATTCACCATTTTAGTGAAGTAATCTTGAGTGTCTCGTAAAACATTAATGTAAAATGACCTGGGATAAAACAGATGTGTTGACAGAGATGTAGGTGATTTCATTATTAAAGCATGCTGCATATCACTTCAGGCTATATATATATATACGGACTGCAGCTTTTGCCTTGATGGGTCTCCATAGGGGGTTTCTCTTCTAACGCATGCTCACTGCACCTTGTAGGACCCCCAGGACGTGGAGATATATACAGAGGGTATTTATCACAACCCTAACGATTTTACCTCCAAGGTAGGATTACCTCTTTACTATCATATTATTACGGTAGGAATTCCGCTAATTCAAGTACTCAAAACATTATGCTATGTGGGATGGTTGCCAGTTACCAACGGAAGGTCGTGGGTTTCCTCCGGGCATAGAGCCCGGTTTCCTCCCACAATAAAACTGGCAACGCGGTCATATAAGTGAAATAATCTTGAGCGCGGCGTAAAACACCAAACAATCAATCCATCAAAACATTATGAAAAGCACTCTAAAAGTTTGAGACTTTTCGTTGGGTGTCTTACCTCCTGCATGGAGCGACCGATAATCCTATCGAGCAATCGCTATTGTTGTTGTTTTAGACCAAACATAGCAGAAAGCAGTCTAATAATGTATTCTCTTCACATTGCTTGCCCTTGAATTAGCTCAATTCTTACCCATATAAGATCTTTTTTTTTGCATTTGACATACTTACAAATAATTGAATGTTACCTTTGGTATTGTATTAACACAAATATTTTAACCACTGGTTATTTGAGAGCTGATAGGGTTTGCTGTTAAACAACATTTTTTGTTTCACAAACAACTAACTTTGTGGTGCAGTTACACTTGATAAAGACATCGATATAGGTGTCGAAAGCTTGTGTTGTTCACAAACAACTAACTTCGTAGTGATGTCTTTGTCATTTTTCAATAGTATGGAACCCACGTTTAAAGAGAGTTTCAAACATTTCTTAGAATATTTTGTGTACAATTTGGTTTATAATATTCATGATTTTAGTGCTAGTATTTGTTAAAGAATTATTTAACAAAGTAATGAAGTTCGAGAGATATATAGCATATTTAATGCTCAACATGAATAGAGAATTGACTATGAAAAGAGGTTTTACACTAAATTCCATAGGAAAACTCGTATATCATGGTGTATATTTATGAGCTATTGAGAGTAGCTACTCTCATCATCAGACCAGCCCCGATAGCTCAGTCGGTAGAGCGTCCGCTTCAGGCCTGGGAGATCCGGGTTCAAGCCTGGGTCGAGTCAGACCAAAGACTTTAACAGTGGTAGCTGTTACTGTTTCACTTGGCGCTCAGCAATAGGAGTTAGAGCAGCGACTGGTTGGCCCGGTGTCAGTATACTGTGACTGGGTGAGGGGGCTTGCTGGTTGTCTTCGGCAAGTCGTCTCGGTGAGACAGCACCTAAAAGAGCGGTGGCCTGTCACAAGGAGACAACGTCTTCATATAACCGAAATACTGTTGAGCAGGACGTAAAACCCCAATCACTCACTCACTCACTCATCATCAGATATTACAGCACATCAAATTTTAAGGTTTTACACCTTTGTCACTTCGCTACATGTGTACGATGTTTGGGGCTAAAGCCTAGCTCACACAAGAGGCCCCGGCTGAGCTGCCAGCTACGCGTGGCCGAGGGCGCAGCTATAGGTTTCAGCGCAGACGATGAGCTCTCGGCTGAGGCAAGTTCTTGGTCACCCAAGTTCACTGACCTACACAAGTGTCACTACCCGTGTTACGTAATATTATAAGTGGTCACATGATTTAATAGGTACACGCGATTGGATTATCCCTCCTCTCAGCTCAGCTGGCAGCTCACATAGTGCGCACATGGTGAGATTCTTGCCACGAGAGGCAGAAAATATCAAACATGCTAGATAATTTCCTCACAGCCTCGAGAGGCGAAAATCTCACCAAAATTTCAGCCGGCGCCTCTTGTGTGCGCTAGGCTTTAGTCGATAGACCAAAGCTCACTCAAGCCTTCCAATATGGGTTGCTTTTAAAATTCCACCCAGTCTAAAGAAAAATTGAAAATCTCCCTGTGTAAGTATTGCAAAGTATCCCCTGAAGAGTTCCTAAACCTGGCGATGCCCCAACATACGAGAATCAATCTTGAGTGATAAAAAAAACAAACCTTTATTTTACACAACATAAAGTATACAAAGATATATACGTTTTCTTTTTTCTTTCCATGGTCTGTTTAATTAATGATTTATTGCTTTATTAAAATCAGATCCGAGTGATAGCTCTTCATGATTACCATGCCAACCGAGATGACGAACTCTCGTTCAGGAAAGGCGTCATTATTTCCAATGTGAATAAACAAGATGGAGGATGGTGAGGATTGTTTCGCTTTGCTAGTCATTCTTACACTGTTTTTAGAACGGGACCCTGTTTCACAAAGCGGCGGAGATGTATTTTTGCGTAACTTTCTTACCAACATATCTCTACAGTATGGGTTGCTATGGCAGTTACGTAAAAACTTTCGCTACGCCGCTTTGTGAAACAGGCCCCAGGATTTATCACATTGGCTGCATGCTAAAGGATGGTGCCAACAGCCCAACTAGAAAAAAGATGATAATTTTTGTCATCCTTGAAACTTTATTCCCATGACCCTTCCGAGGGTTCACATTGGCATGGTTTCCTCTATGTAATGTCACCATATTAACGATATAATGTTAAGAGGCCTTTAACGCCAGATAATCATAATTACAGTTTGGTTAGACTAATTGTGTAGTTAACTGTACAGAAACAATGTTTATTACATCACACAGGTGGCGTGGTGACTACGGGGATAAAAAACAACACTGGTTTCCTTCTAACTATGTGGAGGAAATAGAAAACCAAGAAGACTCTGCAGAGTCGGCTCCCCTTGGCTCCCTCCAGAAAGGTTCCATAGACATCAGGAAATGTATTTTAGGTAAGATCTTAATAGCTATCAGGGTTCGTGGAGGGGGGATTTGAAGTATTTACATGGTCAGCCTGGTAATTGATAACCGTCGAATCCCCCCTCCACAAATCATGATAATGATTTTATTATCTCGAAGAGCTTTATTTTTGCGTGGAATCAGCCAAAAATCTGCCGTTAATTCAATCGCACACACACAAAAAAGTTGCAAAAGGTGACCTAATACGAGCACGCGCTACAACGTCATCAAACGACATCGCCAAAAAAACGTCAGCATAACGTTCGCCTGTCACCCACAAAAGGTGAGTGATGCGAGCACGCCCTATGACGTCATCAAACGACGTCCCAAAACCACGTTCAAAATAGCGTTTGTGCGACGCCGTATCAGGTGTGTGTGAAAACGAGGTTTTACCGGATTGACCAATCAGATTGCAGAGAATCTAATCTGAGGGATAATAATAATATGTATTGATTCTTCTGGTTTTTTTTTTTTTCACTATTTGCTTTGTAAATTTCCTTTGTAAATTTCCTGTTCCAGTGTGGTGTTATTTTTAAAATGTATTGACATTAATAAAATATTGATCACTTTATGAAAAAGCTTGCTTCATCCAACACAGGCCGCATAGTATTTATCATTTTGCGTTGTCGTTTTTTTTTTTCAGAACGATCTCAGGGACCAGAAAAGAGACGATTCGCCTTCAAAATATTCTCTGATACTCAACCCTTACCACTGGAAGTAGCGGCTGATTCAGAGGAATCCTTACGTGAATGGATGTCACAAATACAGGAGTGCTCTGACGTGGCTGTTCAAGAGGTGAGACATTTACATATGTAAGAGCTGATTTGCAAGACTGAGATTTACAGACCTGGGCGCCGTTTCACGAAGCCGTCGCAAAATGCCATCAATCGCCATCAGTTGCCATGACGTATCTCTTCACTATGGTATCCATTGTCAACCATGTGTCGTTTGCGATTCGACTGCTTTGTGAAACTAGCCCCAGGAGCCTGTTTCACAAATCGGCGTAGATTTAGTTTTTGCGTAACTTTCATGCTAACGTATCTCTACAGCATGGGTTGCTATGGCAGTTACGTAAAAACTTACACTACGTAGCTTTGTGAAACAGGCCCCCTCGGGCTAGTTTCACAAATGAGTCCTGTTAGCCAATGGTTACCTTTTTATAGAGATCGTACGTCATGGCAACTGTGATTGTTAGCACTTTGGCTTCATGAGAAACAGGGCCCCATATCTGACCGGCCTCTAATAGTGCCTTCTAATTCAGATCCATTGAGCTAATTAATTTCCGAGATTGAACAGAGAAAAGCCATGACACATTTGTAGAAGGTCTGTGACGACGTCAAAAAGCATTGTTCTACTGAATGACAGACGTTGTCACAAACCTTCTACAAATGTGTCACAGCTTTTCTCTGTTCAACCTCTCTTCGGAAATTAATTAGCTTAGTGCTGTTATGTCATACATGACTAATGTTGAGCCAACACGTCTTTGTGATTAGTTGAAATGACGACAAAAGCATTCAAGAATGTTTTCAAAAACAAAGATATTTCTGATTGGTGACTGAGGATATGATGCATATTTTCAATCATCTTTTCTTTGACACCCTGGGACCTTACAGGAAGTATGTTTTATGTTTTTTAAATTCAAATGTTATCAAGCTACTGTTACAAATCACCGTCATGTGGCCACAAAGAACTTGGTATTTATCCTTAAATTGTAAAAATGATAATATAAAATGAAGTTCTGATTATTTTTACAGGCTAAACGTTTAAGGACGAGGGAAAAAGAAAGAAAAATTGCTCGTGAATTCTCTGATCTCATTGTTTACTGCCAGGCGGTGCAGTTTACAGAAAGTAAGCCTGGACAATTAATTTGAACCTAATACGGATTTGTTTAATAAGAGTTTTATAGAGCAATTTTAACCAGACGGGAATTATTCTATGTACTTTCAACGCTGTTTGTATTCAGCCCATAAATACAGCGATTTACTGTATAAAAAGTGCAGTCTGTAACCAGTGAAGACAGCCAAAACATTTTCAAACTGGTCAAAGACATGTTACACAAAAAGTACACTCCCCTACAAAATAATGAAATACGCCGAAACACTTTTTTCAAATGTTTGATGTTCATGTACCTCCATCAAACTAAAAACAATCGAGGAAGCCTCAGTGGGTAACTCACATCAGTGGTTCCTCAGGCAGACACAAGTTTTTCACCAAGGGTTTGCTGGTTTGAATCTCTCAATCCAAAGAATTTTGTTGACAAAAATTCTGAGTGGGTTTTCAGTTGATTTAACCTGGGATGAATATGAAAAGGATATGAAACGCCTTTGTGTTATAGTCAGTCTACTAGCAGCCTGTGGGGGTTGTGGCCATAAAATTGTACCACAGGGAAACACAGATCATGACTAAACCTTATATGACTAAACTGGCAACCTATTACTTATACCATAAGGGTAGAAAGTCTCATAATATAGATAGCTTTTGATACTTTGCGGTTTGAAATTAATTTAGTGTTCGGAAGTAATAACAAATTCCCAACCTTACCGATCTTGTGGATATCTGGACTGTGCATGCCTATTTGTAAGCTAGCAATAGAAAACAATTGCCATTTTGAATATTTTGACACTTTGATCAATTATCTCCGGCCCATATATCCACGACATCGGTATAAAGGTTCGGAATGAATCGGAATACACAACACAGGTTTTGGCTATTCTAGGGGCGGATCGGAATGCCGTCACGGGGTGTCTGGGACAAACAATAGCGAGCCAAACAGGCTGCTAGTAGACTGACTATTACACAAAGGCGTTTCATATCCTTTTCGTATTCATCCTAGATTTAACCATGTAGTAGGATTTCCAGTTACACTTCAAGGCTCAAAGGTTTCTTCCGACAAAGAGCCCAGTTAATCCCGAATCAAAACAAAACAATCTCAATAAATCAAAATAAAATCATTATGTGTTACTAAACCTGCTCTGGCTGAACTATACAAAACATTCCCCTGATGATTTTTGTTTATTTTTCCAGATTTGCCAGGAAAGTATTTTGAGATGTCCTCTTTCTCAGAAACTAAAGTAGAGAAATACATCAACAAATCTAAAGCCAAAATCTTCACAGCATATCCTTTTTGCACAAGCTTCATAATGTGTATCATATCTGCATGTACTGAAAATTAGAATTTGTTTTTGTGATAAAATTATACCATAAGAGTTCTAGCACTGCCTAGCCGTATGTGAAAGAGTTGCCAAGTACTCCCCAAAGGTTGTGTGCTTCCTCCAGGCAAAGAACCCGATTTCCTCCCTCACTAAACCTTGTAATGGCCATATAAGTGAAATAATCTTGAGCAAGGCCTAAAACATTAATCAATCAACCCAGCACTGCCAACATGTGGACTAAATATCGAACTTTTTTTAATTCGAGTGCTTGTGTGACTCATTTGATAAAAGCACTACACATCTAACTTGGCACATAGACTGGAGGACCTTTAGTTCAAATCACATTCAGTGCAAGAAAAATAATTCTGACTTGTTTTTCAATCAACTGTCTAGAAGGAAATAATTATCAAGTACCAACTATACCAAACCTGGAATGCTCCCATATAAGTGGGAATAAAACATTTATTTATTTGTTGACATTTCTGGCGAAAAATTGGCAGCAGTACCTGTATTCCGATTCGTTGAAGTTATGAGATTTTGACAAGTTAATGCTGTTTGAATTGAGGGGGCCAAAGCTCTTTGCTTGAAAAAGCGATAGATTGCGGCTGCCGAAGGGAAACCTTGAGTAAAACATCAATGAATCAATTAAAGAGAGACAAAGAACTTAGTTTCTTCCCCCCACTAAAACTTGGCAATGCTCCCTTAAAATAGAAATAATATTGAGTGCGACGTAAAACTTGATTCAATTTTATTCCTTAACTTTACATACTTACAACCGGAACCAACTGAGTCGAGTTTACCCTAAAGGCCAGCGTGTAGATTCGTCAAACTACGACCCCATGAACATGTGGAACTGTGGGGCCCAAATGGTGGCCATGAATTACCAGACCCCAGATAGGCCCATGCAGCTAAACCTTGGACGCTTCCTACAGAATGGATCGTAAGTTGTTAGAATTCTCAAATACATAATAAGCGAGTATTCCAACCAATATTCTCGTTATTTTGGGATTACACTTTCTTGAAAATATGGTAGAAATTCCTCTATTGATTTTTGGGTGACGCCCGAAACGGGAATCGAACCCAGGTCCCAGAGTATGGCACCTATCGCCAGCACTAAATGCCGGCTGTCTTATCCATTCAGCCAACCGGCCTCCTCTAAGAAAAGGAGGTAGTTGACTGGTAGATACTACAGTGGACATTTAGTACCCCTCTGGTAACGTAATTGACACAGCTCCCATTGCTGAATGCATGAGTTTAGTTGATTAGTGTCTTTTAGAAAGTGGGTACATGTATAACAGTATTCTCGTTATTTTGGGATTACTGACAGTTGCTTATTTGAACCCTACTTGGTCCACAGAAATTATTGAAAATATTTTGAATGTGTTTTTCATATTATAGCTGTACATGTAGGGAATGGCTGCTAGGTTCCTTTGGTTTCCTTCCCCACAAAACCCAAAGTAACACAATAGTGTGGTGTCAAATATCAATGAATCACCAAGGAAAAATACACATCCTTGCAAATCCTCCCCCCCCCCCCCCCAAAAAAAAAAAATAAGAAAGGAAAGATAATTTGCACATGTATCATTTTGACTTTTATAAAGTTTATAAAACAATTGTTTTCCAGGTGTGGCTATGTGTTACAACCTGACTGCATGAGAGAAGAAACCTATGACCCATTTGATAAGAGAAGTTTGATCAATGTTGAACCGTTGACAGCTTCCATCATTGTAAGTTCTTTTGTTCTGCACTCGAACGACCTATGTGGGATGGCTGCCGGTTACCAACGGAAGGTCGTGGGTTTCCTCCGGGCACAGAGCCCGGTTTCCTCCCACACTAAAACTGGTAACGTCGCCATATAAGTGAAATAATCTTGAGCGCGGCGTAAAACACCAATCAATCAATCAATCTTGTTTTCTGCTTCAGCGGTTGTGTTCATGTATCAATATTCAAAATTCAAAAGCTTTAATTTGTAGTAAGTGAAATGTCTATGACAGTACTGGTTGAAGTTGTGTAACTGATGTAGATCATGTCTGTTTCGATATTCAGCCTCTGTTCTGAACAGATTATTTGTTTTTAAATATCTTAGATTGAACAAAGTGGGTGTATTAATCACTAGGTTTTAGGATTGTACAATTCGGACTCCTTCACGTCTTCTGACCGAGAGCCTCTTTCACAATTTTTTTTATGTAACTGCCTGGCAACCCATACTGTAGAAATGACAACCATATAAAAATAGCCTGCGCCATCCACACTGCACACCCACAATCCAATAACCTGTAAATTTGATTGACTTTCTTGTAGATTATTGGTGCTCGACATTTGGTAAAGGGCAGAGGAATCGCTAGTCCGTATGTTGAAATTGAAATTGTAGGGGCAGAGTTTGACAAAAACAAATACAAGACTGCTATAAGAGGTATTGTTCTCAAGTGCAATTTCACTTTAAGCATATTGGTACAAATTAAGTTTGAAAGAAGGGGGCATCAACTGAGAGCAGGTAGAATTTTTGATTGTACAATAGATTTGCCAAGCCTTCCATAACCATGCTGTGATTATGAATCTCCTGGACAATTAATGGACCTTGGTGGCTCAGTCGGTTAGAGGGATAGTCTCTCAGTCTGACACATAGGCCTGGCTTCCATCAATGTGGTGCAAGATCAAATCCAACTCCAACCAAATAAAAATTACAAAATTTCTGAGTGATTCACGTATGTGGGAGACTTGCCAGGTACTCACTGAAGGTTGGGTGTTTCCTCTAGGCAAAGAGCCTGGTTTCAGACTCAGACCCACTAAATAAAAGAATACAAACTATTTATCCTTTGTGTTTGAACTTGGACCCGGGAAGATGTTGTCAGTCGTCAACCTAATGAAATATCATAGGTTTACTTGATTACAACAATTTATGATGGGGTATAAAGGTCTAAATGATATACCTCTTTTTAACACAATTAGAAACTTGTCTTCGTGGTTATTTTAGCCAAGAAGATTTTCCCTGTGCCCGTGTGTTTTAGTGTTCATAAATAAAAGAATGTTACATGTAAGTGTGTCGTAAAACACCAACCAATCAATCCATTCCAGCCAATTAAGGCAAGATGTCAGCAATGATACTATTACTCAGAAAATTCACATAACATTATACTGACAATACGATGCATCTGTGTATTTATTTTTCAGCTGACAATGGTTTAAACCCTCTCTGGAATGAGCCGTGTGTATTTGATATATTGTGTCCACCATTGGCACTGATACGGTTTACAGTTCATGATGAGGATATCTTTGGAGAGCCAAACTTCTTAGGCCAGGGCACATTCCCTATTGAATGTCTGAGATCAGGTCAGCTTATCATTGTCATAACATTTGTCTGTGGAATTATATCTACCATACAATGGTTCTGCCAAAGACAAAATATATAGTCGTTAAAACAGAATGTTGAAATTATTGGCTATTTTATCTCTAGACATATAATCCAGAAGCTTTTCAGTGCTTCTAGTCTCCAAAAGGTACGATAAAGCATTGTTTTGAACTAACTTTGGCTTAGAATGAATGAATTGTCGTCCCGGTTAAATTTTGTTTACTTTTCGAACACGTTTTCTGTTCGTACAGGCCACATATTGTATGGATTTTCCTCATTCCAACGCCAATCATTTAGTTGTTCGATGGCCTTCAAAGCCTCTTACTGTCGTGACGATCAGAAATTATGAAAAAAGGGAATTTTGGCAGCTCATGCCACTTTAACATGGGAAAACATAAAAAAAAATCCTTTTGTCAATTAAAATTGGGGAAAAAAAAAAAAAATCTGTCAACTTATTCATATTTATTTATGATGTCTATTCATATTTATCATGTGGATAGAGTTGAAATGTCAAACTAAGGTTTTTACTCAGCATGAAATAATAGAATAATAATATTAGGTTGAGAAATTAAATCCAAACAAACCAGAAACGTGTGTTATTCATTTTGTAGGTTACAGAAGTATCCCTCTGTTAAACGGTAATGGTGAACCTTTAGAGTTGTCTTCACTACTCGTCCATGTTGATATCCGTAATCCAAAGGTAAAAGATCATTAATTACCTGTAGTTCACTTAACTCAACCTGGGGATGGATTCTACTAACTCTTACCTTAGGCAAATCAATCCAGATCCATGGCCTAGTTTCACAAAGCGATCTTAACTAAGGGTGATCTTAACTACCATGGCAACCAATGCTAAACGTATACGTTGCCATTGGTAATTAAGATCACCTTAAGCCAAGATCGCTTTGTGAAACTGGGCCCAGATGACGTTTATTGTTAGTACTTAAAGCCAGCTCTCCTGAAATATACGCATCATGTCATCATTTGTTTATCTTTGTTTGTTGAATAGGAAAGTGAAGACAATGAAATATACACATCATGTCATCGTTTGTTTATCTTTGTTTGTTGAGCAGGAAAGCGAGGATAGTGAAATATACGCATCATGTCATCGTTTGTTTCTCTTTGTCTGTTGAATAGGAAAGTGAAGACAGTGAAATATACGCATCATGTCATCGTTTGTTTCTCTTTGTCTGTTGAATAGGAAAGTGAAGACAGTGAAATATACGCATCATGTCATCGTTTGTTTCTCTTTGTTTGTTGAACAGGAAAGTGAAGACAGTGAAATATACGCATCATGTCATCGTTTGTTTCTCTTTGTTTGTTGAATAGGAAAGTGAAGACAGTGAAATATACGCATCATGTCATCGTTTGTTTCTCTTTGTTGAATAGGAAAGTGAAGACAGTGAAATATACGCATCATGTCATCGTTTGTTTCTCTTTGTTTGTTGAGCAGGAAAGTGAAGACAGTGCAATATACGCATCATGTCATCGTTTGTTTCTCTTTGTTTGTTGAGCAGGAAAGTGAAGACAGTGAAATATACGCATCATGTCATCGTTTGTTTCTCTTTGTTTGTTGAACAGGAAAGTGAAGACAGTGAAATACTGTAAATGCCTTTATATTCGCGCGGTCCTTATTTTCGCGAATTTCGCGGTTAAGTATTTTCCGCGAAAATAAAAACCGTCGAATTTAGAAGTCTAATAGTATGTGCCTTTACAAATGCATATAGGCTGCAACGCCTCTGGCGCTAAAACACGGCAACGGTAAAGACGTTTAACGGCCCAATTATCGGCAAAACATTCAATCATTTTAACTTATTGACTAAAACTTACTTGGTAGAAACTTGATTTAAATTGGTTTCGTGCGTTTTTATCGGGGGTAATTTCTGTGTCGGGATTGATGAAAACGTAAACATCTTGAAAATTCAGCCTCTGAGACCGCCATTTCAAGCCGATGACTGACGGGGTCAAAGGTCGGTTAACACTAAAAGTTGTAACACGTAATTGACCGAGATCGGAATTTTTTCTGTACTAGCGATAGTTTAAAACCCTTATAATTAATTAATATTATAATATCTAGAAGAGATTTGAACAAAGCAAACATCATAGGAGTTACATGTCAGAAATTTATTAATTGGGTTTGTGTTCAGTTCAATTTAAAACATGTGATAGATTTATGAGAAATAACAGACAATGTCAAACCACTTGATTGAAGAAAGTTTGAAAATGAAAAATTTAAACAACATGTAGTCCGGCTTTTACAAATCCAGCTTGAATCAAATCTTGTCTCTTGCTGATTACGTTGTGGCATTTGATAATCCACCTGGCGTGAATTGGCTTCAATGTAGCCGTGCGTGTATCAACATGTTTGTCCTCAAGCTGAGCCATCACCTCACTAGCATACCACTCCTGGAAAGATTTCTTTAGTTCGTCTTTAAACTCTTTGTTAACGGACAGGTCAAGCGGTTGGAGTCGATCTGTACAACAAGCTGGCACAAAAACACAATAAATGTTATTTCGCTTCAATTTAGCCATTAAGTCCTTCCCTTGATGAGCTCGGAATACATCAAAAATTACCAAACATTTCTGGGTGGGTCTTTGTTTTAGGGCTTTTCGTTGTTTCTTGCAATGTGGTATGATGACTTCGTCGACGTATCTCAGCATAGACTCGTCTGTACTCCAGTGGGATTCTGTATGGGTGATGTCCCAATCGGCTGGAAACTTGATTTGAGGGTGACAGCGATCGGTCTTTCCAGGGTAAATTAGTTGGGGTGGTAGGAAATCCCCGGCTTTGCTTACAGCGAGTAGAGCGGTTATCTGTCTCTTGTCGTCGATTCCTGATATGGTGACTTGTCTATCCCCTTGTTATGCCATCGTCCAGTCTCCACCAGGAACCATACTAAGACCTGTCTGATCCCAGTTTATAACAAGTTCATCAGGAATGTTGTTTTGGTCGATGACGTCAGACACACGTTTCAGGAAAGTTTCTTTAATGACTTCAAAATCTTGTGGCAACTTTTTGACATCTTTCGTCCCCTTTCTTTTCACAAAGCCCATTCGTTTCAACAAAGATCTTGCCCAAGTTTCTGTGATTTGAACAGAGCCATCGAACTGGGGGAGTCTGGTTTTGTCCTGTTTTAAAAGGATGCCTTCTGCTGCTGCCATTACAATTCTTCGATTTATCACTCCGCCGCTCAAACGGACTTTTTTCACCCAGTCTTTCACCATGTCATCGAGATTCTTGCCGATAAGTAAGGGATGGCCTCTTGTATCTTTAGGAAGGGATCGAATACAAGTCACCGGATTTTCTTTCATCTTTTTCAAGTAGCAAGTCTTCATGCTTCGCACTGTACTTTCGTTGATCTGGCGACCGAGCTGTGTGGAGAATTTTCGAGCGGCACGTGCTATGCCAATTTTTTACGCAGCGGGCTATCGGACACAGACGGTAACGGTAAGTTGATCTCTGTTCACACTCACAGGATTAAATATTTATCTGGATTAGGGTGTTTTGTGTAATCAAGTTGTATAGATGAATTAACTAGCAACTCACAAGTCTAGACAAGTTTATAATAAATTCAATGTTAATTTTTGTTTTATTAATGGATAATTCATGCGTGTTATGTTAAAAAAATGTGGAATTCCCTCTCACTTTTGATAGCCAATCAGCAAAAAATCCGCGAAAATTCATACCCGCGAACTTGTTCTTTTCCCAAATCCGCGAAATTTTAAACCCGCGAATATAAAGGCATTTACAGTATACGCATCATGTCATCGTTTGTTTCTCTTTGTTTGTTGAACAGGAAAGTGAAGACAGTGAAATATACGCATCATGTCATTGTTTGTTTCTCTTTGTTTGTTGAGCAGGAAAGTGAAGACAGTGAAATATACGCATCATGTCATTGTTTGTTTCTCTTTGTTTGTTGAATAGGAAAGTGAGGACAGTGAAATATACGCATCATGTCATCGTTTGTTTCTATTTGTTTGTTGAATAGGAAAGTGAAGACAGTGAAATATACGCATCATGTCATCGTTTGTTTCTCTTTGTTTGTTGAACAGGAAAGTGAAGACAGTGAAATATACGCATCATGTCATCGCTTGTTTCTCTTTGTTTGTTGAATAGGAAAGTGAAGACAGTGAAATATACGCATCCATCCAACAGCTCCGTGATGACACAGAGGATTTAGCCAATCAGCTACAAGAAGTAGAGTTAGGAGGGGATCATGACCGTGCCACTCAAATCAGAACTTGCCTTCAGCGGAAAGAGGAAAAACTCATTCAAAAGAATGAGGAGCGAAAGAATAAGAAGTAAGTTGGGCATTTTTAATATTAAATAATTATTCAATTATTTCCGTTTCCTTCATTTCTATGAAATATGAGGGTGTGATTAGGTAGGCTTAGTATGGAGTTATTGTACTTTGAAAAAAAGTCTGAAACGGGAATTCCATCAATGCAGCACGGGTTCAAATCCCACTCAGATCAAATAAAAATTGAAAAATTTCTTTTGGGATTTTTAACTTAATTGCTGTATGTGAGAGTTGAGGTTTTCTTTCCCTGGCATTTTCAGCAACACACCCAATTAAAGTGTTTATACTTTTGGCATGAAGTTAAGACTCATCGATGCTTGATGAGGTTGCCATGTCATTCGCCAGCATATAACCCAATGTCCCTCAATGGAAAAGTCAGAGACCATTGTTTCCATTCTCAAACCAAGCATGCTTGAATTTTTTTTCTCCATTAATTCCTAAAAGACGTAGAAAAGTAAACACAAATCAAATCAAACTTATATAACATTGGAAAATTGAATATTTGGTCATATATATCTATAGCAGATTAGGATATTGAAACTTATGTATGATCCAAAAAGAACATTTATGGAAGCACGTACATTTCTTTCATTTTTCATCAGTTTTCACATTTTTCTTGACATTATTTTCCCCCAAAGATGTGATGTTTTATTACCCATAAGAGGCCAAACAACGCATGTCTCCGCATGTTGACCCCCTGCAGGTTTGCATTTCATTCAGTGGTACTGTGTACAATGTTGTCTGCTTTTTAATACCCTTCCCTCAGAACAGAAGGAAGGGTACTTAAGATTTAAATCCATGTGTTGTCTGCTTTTTGTTTTAAAAGGTCCATTTCATTAACTTAGAGTTTCCTTTCGGGCAAAGAGCCTGGTTTCCTCTCTAACTGGGTTTTCACTCGAACGACCTATGTGGGATGGTTGCCAGTTACCAGCGGAAGGTCGTGGGTTTCCTCCGGGCACAGAGCCCGGTTTCCTCCCACAATAAAACTGGCAACGCCGCCATATAAGTGAAATAATCTTGAGTGCGGCGTAAAACAACAAACAATCAACAAACAATCAATCCTCTCTAACTAAACCTGACAAATGTAGCCATATAAGTAAACTAATCATGAATGTGTCATACATCAATCGATCAATCAACTCATTTCATTGTAAACATTCAGTAAATAACTGCAACAGAGGCTATGTTTCTTTTTAAGAACGGACACTGGCATAATAAAAAGCTTTTCTAAGATGCTATTTAACTGTTGATGGTGTTTTGGGGGCTCAGTCTATCTTGTCGACACAGTCTATCTCGTCGACACAGTCTATCTTGTCGACACAGTCTATCTCGTCAACACAGTCTATCTCGTCAACACAGTCTGTCTTGTCGACACAGTCTATCTTGTCGACACAGTCTATCTCGTCAACACAGTCTGTCTTGTCGACACAGTCTGTCTTGTCGACACAGTCTATCTCGTCGACACAGTCTATCTCGTCGACACAGTCTATCTCGTCGACACAGTCTATCTCGTCGACACGGTCTGTCTCGTCGACACGGTCTGTCTCGTCGACACGGTCTGTCTCGTCGACACGGTCTGTCTCGTCGACACGGTCTGTCTCGTCGACACGGTCTGTCTCGTCGACACGGTCTGTCTCGTCGACACGGTCTGTCTCGTCGACACGGTCTGTCTCGTCGACACGGTCTGTCTCGTCGACACGGTCTGTCTCGTCGACACGGTCTGTCTCGTCGACACGGTCTGTCTCGTCGACACGGTCTGTCTCGTCGACACGGTCTGTCTCGCGACACGGTCTGTCTCGTCGACACAGTCTGTTTCGTCGACACAAGCCTTCCATTCAAGGGCCGCTGTTAAAAGTTCTACTCAATCCACAGCTAGCTCATTCTAAGTTACCTGCCGAAGTTTGAGGGTTTCCTGATCCTGATATCTTACCCACTAAATCTGGTAACGCTGCATTATAAGTAAAATATTATTCAGTGTGGTAAAATACATTAATCAATCAATCAAGCTGTTGATAGGTTTTGTTCTAACCTTTTAAATTCTGTGACTCTGTGAATGCCCCAGTTTGGAGTGACAAAACCGTACACATCTTAGGCATCTTTTTTCATTTTTCAAAGCTATCTGCTTAGAATTCATCTCTGTTTGGTTAGAAAATCTCTTCTGTTTTTATCAAATTTTGTGGTACATGTATGTGGAAGAGTTGCCAGGTCCTGGCTGAGGTCAGGGTATTCCTATTCTACTAAACCTGGCAGCACGGCCAAATACACTTGAGTGTGGCGTAAATAATCAATCAATCATTACCAGTTTAATACTGCCTCCAAAATGAAGGTAAAATTATCACTTTTCGATTGAGTTAATTATTCTACCTTGTCCTTCATGATTTTATCTGTTGAGAAGAAAAGTGAATCGTCTTCAAATCTGTTGTAAACTGCCTTCATTATTGTGTTGTGTGTCTTTGGGACATTTTGCATTTAGATTTTAGTGGATGTATATTAAATTGTGTTATTGTTTAATTAACGGACACAGGTTCATATCGCACTCAGTAAAAAACATAACTGGCAAAAATTGTGTGTGTGTTTTACACTCAATGGCCAGATGTAGAAAGATTGCTAGGTACTCAATGAAGGGTGGGCTTTCCTCCTGCCAAAAAGCCCCCCCCCCCCCCCAACTCCCACCCTCGACTAAATATACATGTAAAACTGCTGCAATAAGTGAAATAATCTTCAGTCCTGTGTGAAATATCAATGAAACCTTCCACATAGGGCTATCAAATGGTGGATTCTGCAGATTTCATTTAGGTAGAAGTGATGTGTGCTACATGTTAATAGTACTGTTGGGGCTCAGTTAATTACAGCAAAAGTGTCCATGTCAGACACAGGCCTTCCATCCATGTGGCATGTGTTTGAATCCCACCCAGACCAAATAAAGGGGGGGGGGGGGGGGGGGTGTATATTTGATGGAGCTTATGCCCCCTACATCATTGATAATATGCTTAGTGTATGTAAAATATCTGTGTATAACTACTTGACAAAATTATTAAATTAGATTACATAATCCTAAAATGATGTTTTTATTTTGTTTTGCAGGACACTCAATCAACAAGTTGTCTATCGCCGACCAAATAATAACTAGAGACCAGGAGAAGAATATTTTGCCTTACCCATCAAGATGAATCATATATAGTGCTACATTGATGTTACATAATAATAATGTTGAGTAATCTCCCTTCATTTAAAGCCTTTTCAAAATACGGATTATCTCCCTTTCTTTTAATGGAGATTATGAAAAGACCTCCCTTTGTTATTGTGGAGAGCTTTAGAGCAAGGGTCCATCAGAATATCCCCCTTCGTTGTTGTTGAGATCTGGGGTCGGTTGCACAAAGGTTTATTAAGCGTAAGTCTGACTTATCTAGGCAACGTCACAATCAAATTCGTTTGTGACGCTATATATTTAAGCCTGATTTAAGCTTAATACAGCTTTGTGCAACCGGCCCCTGTACATAAAAAAGGCCCCATTAGATTATCTCCCTTCTATAAAGACCTGAAGAGAAGTTTATCTCTTTTTTTCTTCTTGTGAAGAAGTGTAATGTGCCCATAGGATTATCTCCCTTTCTTGTGAAGAGGTGTAATGTGCCCATAGGATTATCTCCCTTCCTTGTGAAGAGGTGTAATGTGCCCATTGGATTATTTCCCTTACTTGTGAAGAGGTGTAATGTGCCCATAGGATTATCTCCCTTCCTTGTGAAGAGGTGTAATGTGCCCATTGGATTATTTCCCTTGCTTGTCAAGAGGTGTAATGTGCCCATATGATTATCTCCCTTCATTGTGAAGAGGTGTAATGTGCCCATAGGATTATCTCCCTTTTTGTGGAGAGGTGTGAAGGCCTATTAGATTATATCCCTTCTTATAAGGGAGGGATGTAAAGAGAAAGGCCCAAGAATCAATGTATATATATAGATGTAGATGTGGAATGCTTCTCATTTTTATTATTATATTATGATTTCTACCTTTTCATTTGTACCTTGTGCTTATTTATATACTTAAAATTAATTTTGTAACTCTTAAATGTTATTCAAGAATTTCATTTTACGGCATCTGTAATTGATTATGTCAGACTTGTTTAATTTTTAAAGGTATCCGTACGAAACGTTTTAAATGATTTATGAACAGTGATTTCTGAGCACCTAACTGTAAATTGGCTAAATATGTATTTAAAAAACATGATGTTGAAACGAAAAGCACTTCCTGTTATGTCACTCGGCACGAAAGAAAAGGCAACTGAAAACATGAGTATTTTTTGTCACTGCTCTTAAAGCCACTGCTCTTAAAGCCACTCATAAAAATGTCATATTTGACTTCGTTTCAACCAATCATGAAGGCGCACAGACTGGACAAAGCTCGACCAGACCGTACAAAGATAATTATTTTTCTGTACAGACTGTGAAGAAATGTTTGAAATTGTCTTTAAACCATCACGACGAAGTAAGTTGTTTGTATATTCATTAGGGAAGTTCTAGAAGTACTCAATGAAATAAAATAACAATTTTAACTTTTGTAATACACATTATTCAAATTGATTAATTAAGGTGGCATGAGCTGCCAAAATTCACACTTTTTTCATAATTTATGATCGTTACGACAGTAAGAGGCTTTGAAGGCCATCAAAAAACTAAATGATTGGCGTTTGAATGAGGAAAATCCAGGCAGTATGTGGCCTGTACGAACCGAAAAAGTGTTCGAAAAGTAAACAAAATTTAAATAACCGGGACGACCATTCATTCATTCTAAGCCAAAGTTAGTTCAAAACAATACTTTATCGTACATTTTCGAGACTAGAAGCACTAAAAAGCTTCTGAATTATACGTCTTGAGAAAAATAGTCAATAATTTCAACCTTCTGTTTTAACGTCAAAATATCAACATTTTGACAGCTCATGCCACTTTAAATATTACATCAAAATTTATTTTAACGGAAATAGATTTTCGCTTTCTAAAGTTAATGTATAGATAGATATAAACCAATTCTTTTCATGCTTCTGTAAAAGTGACGACAATTACAGTTTGCAGTTTTATATAGAAGATGCTCGGTTTATTATTTGATGCTTAAATAGAGCTGCTTATGTATTGATTTATCATCAATAATACATTGATAGTATTATGATTGATTTTCTCATCCCACTTACATTTCTTCACTATTCTATTCAAGGAAGTCACATAGAAGTTACACAATTTTATTTCCCCATCTGATAACTTCAATACTTTTGTTGTGTTAGGATGAAGCTACCTTCAAAATGGCAAATACAATAGCCTTCCTGATGTTCATATGGTCTGTGGAGGTTTTAATGTTAAAATTTAGGTTGGATGTGGGTGGGTAAGATCTTTTGGTCGCTTGGTACTTTTGCCGTTATATAGCCTTAGCTGTTGAGTGTGACGTTAAGCCCCAATCAATCAAAATGGCAAAAAATGTTTTGTATTTTTTTTAATGAAGTTGCAAAGAATATTCTGGCAGCTCAGTGATTTCCGAAGTTTGCTAGATGCCCTCTGAAGGTCGGTGTTTCCATTGGACAGTGCCAGCGATTTCCTCTTCTACTATAGCTTAAAACTCGAATCATTCAATTGATTGGTCGCAGGTTTCAGCCCAACTCAGTTTTTTTACTTGAAGGCACACTTGCCGCGAAAATCAGGAATATTGTTTACATTAAAAAAGAAAGACCGTATTCTGTATTTTTCCCAGACAATATAAGTTAGGAACTTTCTATTTTTACCAAAATTTAAAAGTTTGGACGTCACTTTGTATTTTTAATTTGAATTTGAAAATTTGAATTGTTACGTACCCGGAACGTAAACAAACCGATCTGCCCCCTATTGGCGATTTTATGTTTCAGTCGAGTGAGTGAACTAACGGCACAGTGTAATTTTACGTATGCCTATTTATCTGAGAAATACAGACTGACGATCGGTTAACAGCGACTGGAAAAGCCTGCTGATAATTGTTTGAGTGTAACCACAGATACAAAGGCCTGAAAGGAGGGTAATCCAACACGAAAGTTGACCGACACTGATCGTTGTTGTTGTAATCAGGCTTCGATTCTTCGTTTGTTTTTCACCCCATTTCTACATTCTAAAGCTAACTAGACATGTTTTATGTGTCCTATGTTTAAGTTTAGTGGTATTAGTCGTAGTAAGCTCATGTAAATTGGTTTTCTTAGCAAATTTAAACAGGCTACGGCGACAAGTGTGCCTTTAATCACCTTTTTAGGATTGGCTGTCGCCTAAAGAGCAGTGGTTTTGACTAGGTATACCAATTTCCTCTAACACTGCTAAACCTAGCAACATGGCCATGTAAGTAAAACATCAATCAATCATTAAAACCTCAAATTATAGGATATAGATTTGGGGAAAGTTAGTTTATATTTCAGTTTGCTACTTTTGCATAAAACTTTGGTTTGTGTGATCTGGAATTAACAGTTGGGTTTTGTATTTGTGAAATGTGATGCGTTTTTGTCATTGCTTGTTATTAATTTATAGTAGTTTATTTTAATATTAGTAATATCCAAACATTTTTGTGTAAGGGGAGACAACTGTAGGATACATGGTATTGAGTTTGTTCCCTTGATTCAGTATTTTCTAGATGTTTATATTTGTTTGCTTTTGTAGGTCTTTGTGGTATTTATAAATTTTGGTTTCAAAGTCAATGAGTTTTCACTTTTCAATTCGAGTTTTTAGACTGTAAGTAATGTTGTATTATCCAAGGTCATCAAGAGTCTAGAATGTCATCGGTTTTATCAAATTCACTACTGTTTTATAATCTGATTTACATCTGTGAATAAACAAAGGGCAGGTAACTCAATAAGTTAGGGGGCCCGATGACTCAGACAGCATGTTGATTGTCTCTCTGTTGAACACAAGCTTTCCATCAATGGGCTGTTGGTTCCAATCCTTCTCAATGAAAACAAAACCCTCTGAGTGGGTATTTCAACTCATCACCCATATGTGTATTCAATTTGAAGAGACAACTTAGCATGATATATTAGAAATTTCAAGTGCTTGAGTTCTAATAAATGTGCAATCTGTGCCCCCTCAAAAAAATGTTACACAAGGAATTTGTCTTCAACTTAACCTACCAACCTTGTCATTTCATTGAAGTAATCTAGAGTACAGTGATAAACATCAATCAATCAATCACTCATTTCAAGTCGCTTTTGGTACAGTTTACCATTTAAAATCATAAAGACGTTTGTGAGCATACCCATTCTTGTTGTTTGTTACCAGTGCGAATTACTATCAATTTTACTGTAAAATACTTAATTATCCCAGAACTTAGGAATTTTGGTCAATATATACTTTTTGATAAAGCTTAACCTCTAACCTTTCTGCTTAGAGCTTTTTTTACAAAATCTTTGTATGATTTTTGCTTAGGAGTTCAATCTTAAACTTTTATATTTTGAATGAATTGTATTTTGATTGTAAAAACACAGGGGACAGTCGCTCAACACATTTACTCCCAATGTAAATCGTGTCATGCCGATGTAAATCGTGTCATGCCGAATATACACGTACCTTCATCATAACGTAATGACCAGGCGCGACATTACGTCAGGCGTAAATGTGTTGAGAAACAGCCCCCCCCCCCCCCCCCATCCCAATAAGCAAAGCGACAGAATCCTAAAAGAGAAGTGCATTAAATCTATTTTCCATTTTGAATACTGCATCAGAATCAATTAAGATCTTGTATCTCATACATTGTTGGATTGACATTTCACATGCTAAAGAATTCATTATATGGGAAATAATAATAAGTTTAGCCTGATATAATGATATATCCGAGGACAAAAAATCGCCATCTTTATTACTGTATTTTTGCAAATGTTATCCATGTAAAGTGCTTATGTGAAACCGAATCATATACATGTACTAATTCTGTGATAAGAGAGTCGGTGATGTTCCTCTTCTCGTCTGATGCGAAACGGGTTCGAATCACATTCACACCAAATAAAAATTGAAAAATTTCTGAGTGGATTTTTCACTCTGTCACCGTATGTGGAAGAGTTGCCAGGTACAAGCCGAAGGTCGGGGGTTTCCTCCGGGCAATGAGGCCGGTTTCCTTTCCCACTAAACCTGGCAACGTCGCCATATAAGTGAAATAATCTTGAGTGCGGCGTAAAACACCAATCTTGCCTTTTGGTCGACCCCAGTTGTAAAGCCATCTAATCATTACACCATAAAACTTCGACAGGGCTATATGATATACTGTAACATGTATATGACTATTTTATGTAATCAAGGCTTGTGAACCATTAACGTACAGTACATCTTCTGATTCTTAATTAACCGTTTTTTCTGAGGGCTGGTTGCTAATGAGATGGGATTTCACATGACAAGATCAGTTTTTTGTTTACGTTAGCAATAACCTTTGTTTCGCCACAATTGTTTCCGTTAGCAATAATCTTTCAGTTTGCTTCGCCACAATTACAAGGAATAGAAAAAATAAAATAAATACATGGACTTGTAAATCTGCCTATTACATTGATTAGGACAATTATCGATTAAAAAAGATTTGATTTCATTTAACCACTGTTCTCTTTTTGCTTTCATTTATCGTTATTTAAGTGTTTTATCCTTATGCTTGTAAGGCTGAAATTTAACTACGTTCCAATAGGGAGTGCAAGGCCCATAGGAATTCCACGTATTTCCGGTCAACAGCACTGCATTTTGCATGTGGCTGAGAGTTCTTCGTTATAACTTCAAATGGAATTGCATCGTCACTAAAAACGTTCTTAATAGCGTCATCTGTCACGGGATATCACAAAATCTCGTAATTATCCTTACGAGACTTGTGCTCCCTATAAGCAACGGGTGTTTTTGAATTGATTGATGTTTTACGCCGCACTCAAGATTTTTTTCACTTATACAGTGTATGGCTGCGTTGCCAGGTTTAATGGGAAAGGAAACCGGGCACATTGCCCTGAGGAAACCCACGACCTTCAGCGAGTACCTCTTCCTCTAGCGAATGTACATTAAAGAAGTGTTTTAGACTAACTTGGGCTGAAAATTAATGAACGATCGTCCCGGTTATTTAAATTTTTTTCACTCTACCGATTCATACAGGACAGAGACTGAATGTTTTTTCCTCATTACATGTCAACATCAATCATTTTTAGTGACTATTAGTGATTTAATCATTTCATCAGTTTTATGATTTTTTACTATTGTGGCAATCTTAATTTTTCAAAAAGTTAAAATTTTTGTAGCTCATGCTTTCCTCTTTAAAAAGTGTACCAGGGTTAACAAGATTATAATGATTTAATTAACAATGTCAGTCGCTTGGTTGCTGGAAAAAGCACGTTGTTAAATGGCTTCCTGATATATGAAAGACAATTTTAGGGGTGGGGTTGATAAATGTATTAGTCAACCCAGAAAGAAAAGGCGTCAGTACCAAAAATTGAACAAAAATTAAAATTCCAAAACTATTTTCAATTTCCTCAAGTTAAGTTTAAAATTTTATTTAAAAAAGTGATCTAAACAAAACTGATTTGACTACAACAAAAATCACACATTTCCCAAAAATAGAAATAAATCACTATCATTACATGGAGGGTAGGCCTATCATTATTTATATTTCTTGTACAATTTGTAAACATCGTCGTCAGTTTTCATGCTACGATCCTGCTCGGCTCGTTGCCAGCCCATTAGTTCGTTGTAGTATATAGGATTGCGAAAATCTGTATCCCGTATCAAAAAGTCTTTATTTTTAATTCTGATGTTGCCACCTAAAGTTCTTGTCTTTTTCTGGGTGTCATAACTGATTGGCTTACAGTCCTTGTCGGTGAATTTCATCGTGTCTCGTAACACATACCATCTCTGATAGACTGCGTAAAACGACGGTTTGTCCGGATGTCTGTACATACGAATGGCCGCTCGTCTACACACGCTATTTGTAAACAGAGCCATAGCAAGGCTTGTGCACAATCCTAAAAGTCCTATGAGAAACGGTTGATTTAATTCCTCGTGGTCAAACTTGGACTTGAATTCTTTTCTGTGATTCCACATCAAATATGCTGAGTAGCAGCCAGCTGGAATTAACAATATGTAATTACAAACCTGACAAACGAAGTACAAGATGTTCATATTGTTGACATAGATGAGTTCATAAGCCTTCGGGACATTATCTGTTTGGTTTTTGGGCGTGAAATTCTGAGGCCTCCGTGAAAAAATGAGTTTATGACGAACTTGGTTGTGTCTCCATATCATTGGCTGCCGGAGATGAGAAAAATCTGACGTAAAGATATTGTTTGACTGAAATAAACAAAAAAAATTGTTAAAGCACAGGAAATTCTTTAAACAGGGACAGAGGGTACAGGCAAATAATTTAAAAGTGAATGGTATTTAGAAAAGATTGATTGATTTATGTTTAATGCCACACTCATAAATATTGATATTTCACATATAATTATTTTGAAAAGAAAGAAATCGAAAACAGTAATTAAAGTTGAGTAATATCTAATAAGTCAATAAGTATACAACATTATAACTAAAAAGTTTGAAGGGGCATGAGCTGCGAACTTAAAACCCAAGTAATGCCTAGTTTGGAGAAAAACCTGTCTTTACATGCATATCTGGAGAAAAACCTGTCTTTAAATTCATATCTGGAGGAAGCCTGGTATTACATGCATGCCTGGGTGAAACCTGGCTCTTTCGTGTATGTCTGAGGGGAACCTGGCTCTTTCATGTATGACTGAGGGGAACCTGGCTCTTTCATGTATGACTGAGGGGAACCTGGCTCTACAAGTATGTCTGAGGGGAACCTGGCTCTTTCATGTATGTCTGAGGGGAACCTGGCTCTTTCATGTATGTCTGAGGGGAACCTGGCTCTTTCATGTATGACTGAGGGGAACATGGCTCTTTCATGTATGTCTGAGGGGAACCTGGCTCTTTCATGTATGTCTGAGGGGAACATGGCTCTTTCATGTATGACTGAGGGGAACATGGCTCTACAAGTATGTCTGAGGGGAACCTGGCTCTTTCATGTATGTCTGAGGGGAACATGGCTCTTTCATGTATGACTGAGGGGAACATGGCTCTACAAGTATGTCTGAGGGGAACCTGGCTCAACAAGTATGTCCCTGGCTCTTTCATGTATGTCTGGGGGAAACCTGGCTCTACAAGTATGTCTGGGGGAAACCTGGCTCTACGAGTATGTCTGAGGGAAACCTGGCTCTACAAGTATGTCTGCATGAAACCTGGCTCTACAAGTATGTCTGGGGGAAACCTGGCTCTACAAGTATGTCTGGGGGAAACCTGGCTCTACAAGTATGTCTGGGGGGAACCTGGCTCTACAAGTATGTCTGGGGGACACCTGGCTCTTTCATGTATGTCTGGGGGGAACCTGGCTCCTTCATGTATGTCTGGGGGGAACCTGGCTCTACAAGTATGTCTGGGGGGAACCTGGCTCTACAAGTATGTCTGGGGGAAACCTGGCTCTACAAGTATGTCTGAGGGGAAACCTGGCTCCTTCATGTATGTCTGGGGGGAACCTGGCTCTACAAGTATGTCTGGGGGAAACCTGGCTCTACAAGTATGTCTGGGGGAAACCTGGCTCCTTCATGTATGTCTGGGGGGAACCTGGCTCTACAAGTATGTCTGGGGGAAACCTGGCTCTACAAGTATGTCTGGGGGAAACCTGGCTCTACAAGTATGTCTGGGGGAAACCTGGCTCTACAAGTATGTCTCGGGGGGAACCTGGCTCTACAAGTATGTCTGGGGGAAACCTGGCTCTATAAGTATGTATGGGGGAAACCTGGCTCTTTCATGTATGACTGAGGGGAACCTGGCTCTACAAGTATGTCCCTGGCTCTTTCATGTATGTCTGGGGGGAACCGGGCTCTACAAGTATGTCTGAGGGGAACCTGGCTCTACAAGTATGTCTGAGGGGAACCTGGCTCTACAAGTATGTCTGAGGGGAACATGGCTCAACAAGTATGTCTGGAGGAAACCTGGCTCTACAAGTATGTCTGAGGGGAACCTGGCTCTACAAGTATGTCTGAGGGAAACCTGGCTCTACAAGTATGTCTGAGGGGAACATGGCTCAACAAGTATGTCTGAGGGGAACATGGCTCTACAAGTATGTCTGAGGGGAACATGGCTCTACAAGTATGTCTGGAGGAAACCTGGCTCTACAAGTATGTCTGAGGGGAACATGGCTCAACAAGTATGTCTGAGGGGAACATGGCTCGACAAGTATGTCTGGAGGAAACCTGGCTCTACAAGTATGTCTGGAGGGAACTTGGCTCTATATGTCTGGAGGAAACCTGGCTCTACAGGTATGCCTGGAGGGAACTTGGCTCTATATGTCTGGAGGAAACCTGGCTCTACAAGTATGTCTGGGGGAAACCTGGCTCATTCATGCATGCCTGGGTGAAACCTGGTTCTTTCATGCATGCCTGGGTGAAACCTGGCTCCACATGTGTGTTGAGGAAACCTGGCTCCACATGTGTGTCTTGAGGAAAGCTGGTTCTACAAGTCAAGTGGCGTTGTTTACATATCCTTTGTTTTCACTGACGTCACATTATTTGTGTGCCCTACCCATAATCCTTCGCGCGCCGCCATTTTGCTTCCCTAGCGACGTAGAAAGATTGCCGGCTTTTCATCACCGCCAATTACCCTAGTTATCTCTACTCGTCCATCTCCAGGAAAGCTTAAATTGAAAGACACAACAAACATGCAGCCAGACTCTGTGCCCAGCGGAGGTACCAGTATCATTGAATATTATGACTCGCTGCCACTAAATGCCCGTAACAGATATGATGAGAAGATAGCCATTATTAAGAGGGACCCGTACAAGATTCCTGCTAAGGAATTCGGGAAAGATATCAATAATTGGCCGGAGGTGACTTATTATGATGTCGTCAACTATTTAATGTTTAATATCTCTGCCTATACGAAAGAGCAGTTTAGACGGTTGAAGTCCATGGAGGCCTTCAGGCTATCCCAGGATGGATGGGTTAAAGATATCCTGCACCTAAAACTTGAAGGTTATCATCTCTTACGTAGCAAGGTAAATAATTAAACAACTCCTGACATCATAGGCATGTACTCCCTTTCACCAGCTGTTTTAGGAACAGTCCTGATTGAACAAATTCTTGTCTAAATAGGCCAAAGTTTACATTATTATGATTGTGCATAGGCACGCAGACAGAAGAACATATTTATGAGTAATTTGATAACATATTTATGAGTAATTTGATATTTTATAGACATGACTTGGAAATAATTATGGGTGCCCATTATCATAACAATATGAACTTAATGAACACTTGTTTTGGAGAACTTTTTTTATTGGATAATTTGCCAAAACACAGCCAGTAAGGCGCAGATACTAGTTTATTTCCTACCGATAATTCAAGACAACATTTCCTCTTTTTCATCCACGTTTCCAGCCCCTTAGTTACACCCCGTCAAATGATCACTCATATGCCTTATTTGTTTATTTCAGGTTTACCACTCCATGAAAATTCGTGAAAAACCTGTAGAGCCATGGGTCATTGCGAATGATGATGGCACAATTCTTTCCGCACATTGTACATATATGGCAGGCCTGGGTGAAGGGTGCAGTCACATTGGGGCTGTGCTGTTTTCACTACACACAGGAATCAAAATTCGCAATGAAGCGTCCGTTACAGATGTACCTGCCTACTGGCTGATGCCATCAACAGCCAGTTTTGAAACACCATACAAGCAGGTGAAGGACATTGAATTCTGTTCCGCTACTAAGAAGAGAAAGAAGCTGAATGACGATATTGCTGGTTTAGATGACAGTAGTCATTCTGATAAATCTACTGCAATGTGTGAAATATCTTCTCCTACAAAGTCAGAGATAGACAATTTCTTCGTCGAGCTGCGGCGTGCAGTCCCTCGTGCAGCTGTGCTGAGTTTGACCGACAAATTTAGCAAGGACTTTGAGCCCAAAACCCTTTCCATTCCTAAACCTCTTTGTTTGGTAGAGTTATATACGGCTAAACTGGAAAATTCATCATATGAGGACCTGATAAAACATTGTGATCAAATTTGCCTAACAGTGACCCCAGAGCAAGTGAAAATTGTTGAGAAAGCTACTCGAAAACAGTCAAACAGCAAATTATGGTACCAGATGAGAGCTGGAAGGATAACTGCGTCTATCCTTTATGATGTTTGTCACACTAGCATTGAAAAACCTTCCATGACAGTGCTGAAAAAAATCTGTACACAAGCACCATTTAATTTCTTCTCTAAGGCTACAGATTATGGGGAAAAAAAAGAACGGAAAGCCAAGCAGGACTATGTGGAGTTCGCGTGTAAAATACACACTAACTTTGAGTGCACCGAATCTGGCTTGATTTTAAGTAGTGAAATCCCTTTTCTTGGTGCAAGTCCAGACGCATTTGTTCATTGTGATTGTTGTGGCGAAGGGTGTGTCGAAATTAAATGCCCATACACACTGCGAGATAGCACCAGTCCTCTGATAGACTGGATGGTGAAAAAGGATGACAATAGTTTTGCTTTGTCAGAAACATCAAAGCACTATTATCAAGTGCAAATGCAACTCTTTGTCACTGATCGGCAATATTGCAATTTTATTGTTTGGTCCCCTAATTTTCTCCACGTTGAGAAAATTGATAAAAATCTAAACTTTTGGTTATCCAAATTAGAAAAGGCCAAAATGTTTCATGCCAAATGTATAATGCCTGAATTGTGTGCGAAGTTCTTCTCCAAGAAAACAGTCAACCCCGAAAACATGTATTGCATATGTCAGGGGACAGATGATGGTTCAAAAATGATCATGTGTGAGAAGGGAAAACTGCCCTAGGGTTTGGTATCATTTCAGGTGCCTAAATATTAGTAGAACACCAAAAGGGAAATGGATCTGTCCAAACTGTAGAAAAGAAAATTGATTTGTTTTGCATAGCTTCTGGTTATATATTACATGTTTTCTATTTGCAAAGCTCTGTCAAAATTAAACAATACGAAGCCACACATCGGAGTTTATGTTTGGATCGATGAAAATACTTTATGATGACGACACTATTCTATTCTATATAAGCTTTTGGTCATAACCAGAAGTTGTTAGCCATTATGTTATGGAATAAATGGATGAAACAAGTTATTTTTAGTTGTGATGTTCCTTTATTGTTATATGCCCGTCTTTAGACCGGACGTATGTTATATTTATACATAAAAGTATATACATACAATGCAAAATATATACAAGTGGACTTTCATTCAAGGGCTCCGTGGCTCAGTAGGTAGAGCGTTGGACGCTCAATCCGAACAGCCTTCCATCAATGGGTCGCAAGTTCGAATCCCACTCAGTCCAAAAATTGGAAAATTTTCTGACTGGGTTTTCATTCAAACGACCTATGTGGGATGGTTGCCAGTTACAAGTGGAAGGTCGTGGGTTTCATCCGGGCACAGAGCCCGGTTTCCTCCCACAATAAAACTGCCAACGCCGCCATATAAGTGAAATAATCTTTAGCGCGGCGTAAAACACCAATCAATCAATCATTCAAGGGGGACAATTGATGTACACAGATTTGATAGACAACAGGCTACCTTCACAATTTTGTCAACAGTTGGTACTCTGTCACCCTTTCTTAACTTTATATATTCTATTGGAATATTACTGTCGAGTATTCTAAACTTCCTAACCACTAACCCAATAACTCTTTCCACATGGTTTCTGACAGAGGCAATTTTCCTGGTGTTTTCCACTTCTAACGGATTCAGTTGCTTTTTGCGATTGGTGAAGTCGGGTATAACTAACTCTGCTTGGAAAAAGGAAACATCATCTTTAATTGTGAAGCCTCTATCAGCCATGACAATATCACCTGGTAGAAGATTATCCAAAAACCCAGACTTTTCCACAATATGTTTATCAGAGGTTCTGCCTCCCCACCCTGGAGTTATAAATGTTACCACACCCTGGGGTGCAATACCAATTAAATATTTAACGGTCTGATGTCGTTTATAATTGGAGTAGGTATATACTTTGTTCATAGCACCACTTGGGGTTTCACAGTACAGCTCAAAACAATCAGTTATGACAGCAACCTTTTTGCCAAATGATTCTCTGAAACACATGGGCATGGACACCTGTAGGTTTTCTCGTTCTGGCCAGAAAACAAGAAAATTTAGCCTTGCATACAAGACGTCCAGGCTGTTGTGAAAACTGCGCTGCACAGTTGATAAGGAGACATTCAATTGAAATGCCATATCATGTAGTAAATAATTTTGACGAAGCTTAACAAGGCATAACAAAAATTACTGCTCTTTTGTAAGAGACTTTGAATTTTTTAGGTGTTCCTCCAGGATATTGTACACCGACCTGAGGGCATTAACATTAGGTAGGCCTGTAAACAGTGGTACTTTATCCGGGAAATTGTCATATGTTTCCATCAAATAAATGTCACGAACCGTCACTCGTGTTTTAGCCTCTATTAGTCTGGATCTATTGCTATACTCAATCTGATTAATGTCTTTTGCGGTCATGTCAGTCTGCACCTCAACATCATGTGTATTTTTAGTTGAAATTTCGGAGGGTCCATTTGTTTCAGAGTCTGCCTCTGCACTGAAATTATTGACTGAGTCTGTACTGAATGGCTCGGCATCAAGCCCCAACTCCTCAATCGGTTTAACACTATCCAAACGGGGCTTCCTAGGTTTCTTCAACCCCAAGAGACATTCAACAGCAACTGCTTCTTTTCGCTTCCTTTCAATATTTCTCGCTCTCTCACTTCTGTTTATACATGAATTTGTCGTTGATTTTGAAGCATCGGTGTAACCCAAATCCAAGGTTGGTAACCACGAGGCGCTAACCTTCAGGTGTAGATAGGCCTTTTCACCTTAAAAACAGAGGGAAAACGCACCATTTTTATTGTATTAAAAGTAACTGCTGTTGTTCTTTCTGAAGGATTAGGGCTGGGCCAAAAGCTAACTCTAAAATGTAACCACTCAGTATGTAACAAGCCACGTTAGAAAATCTAGTAAACTCAGTTAGGCTGAATAAGCTGATATTTGATGCCAGTAACTAATAACCGTGGCAACTGGCTTCTCAAATTAGAAATTTCAGTTACAGAAAAACCAAACGAAAGCACTTAATTTATGAATGGTCCAGATTTCGACACTTAAGTTACAAGAACTCAAGGTGTATTTTACAGATCATTGGCTACAGATTTATTACTTTTCGGCACACAAATGGATAATTATTCTTCAGCCAGGAAATTTAAAAGCAAACTAACCGTTTACAAAATGGTTGGAGCATACAAGCGTACGGTCCCATTGTTCCTCGCTGGTCAGGTCTTTCCGATTGACTGCACGTTTCCACAGTCTTCGCCTCTCCTCGCTCAATTTGTAAGTTTCTGTTCCTTGGTTGGATATAATTTTCGGAGTTTTGAAAAATCTAACATTCTCAGTTACACCAGGACGACTGGAACAACCAATAACACCACATATAGGCATATTTTCCGCTGATAATCGCGGACCGCAGAATATCGTACGGCACATACATGAAGGGAAACAAAATGGCCGCCGATTGTAGTTTTGCCTGATGCACGGAAGTGATGACGTCACAAGAAAACAAAGGATAGTTATCTTTCTTACCCTTAAAGTATGTAGAGATCTTCCTGTGGTCAGCCAGGATACACCGGGCACTCTCAGAGTACGGAGTGTGAAGAAAAGCATTCTGAATAATCTGCAACAAAATCAATTGATGTCCACATTGAAAGATGAAGATTTGTACTTAAATTGCAAGCATCTTTTTTAAAAATATGGTTAAATCTGTGGAGTGGGAGAGCCACACAAGTGTGGGTATAGGACTGTATCCGTCGGTTAAAATATGGGCCCCGTTGGCTCAGTGGGTTAGAGTGATAGTCCCTCAGTCCGACTCAGGCCTTCTATCGATGAGGCACAGGGTCAAATCTCACTCAGATCAGATAAAAAGTTGTTGAACAATCTCAAGTGGGTTTTTCACTCGATCATTGTATGTGAAAGAGTTGTCAGGTACTTGCCGAAGGTTGGGGGTTTCCTGTAATACCTGTAATACATACTGCTTCATTTAAAATTCCATACATCTGATAAGACTCGGATGTGAAAACAATAAACTAAAAACATGACAGAAATTTCATTGAGATTTCAAGATTGATTGGTGTTTTACGACGCACTCAAGATTATTTCCCTTATATGGCGACATTGCCAGGTTTAGTAGGGGAGGAAACCCCCAACCTTTGGCGAGTAACGGCAACTCTTTCACATACTTATATATGGCGGCGTTGCCCGGTTTAGTGGGGGAGGAAACCAGGCTCATTGCCAGGAGGAAACCCCCAACCTTTGGTGAGTAACGGCAACTCTTTCACTAGCCGCACACATGTGTCTCTATCCTGGTTTACTTACTTTGGCGGTCAGGTAGAGCCACACATTAGACCACCATTATATCCGTTGGCTCGATCGACAGGCTGTTCAAAAGCAAGGAGTCACGGGATGCGAGGATTCGTGTCGTGTGCAAAGGCCAGTTATTTTAAGATCTCGATGGGGAAGCCCCAATGAACAATATGCGGGGAATGGACACGTCTCATTGGCTGGTTTGATCTAACTTAGTAAAATGTGCCGCCATTGATAGTTGAAGCGCGCGTGCATAACAGACCTGTATAGAAGTCGCATCATTTCCTAGTAATGGCGGCATTCGATGCATATCAAATACCACGTGACCTCCATTCCACGCATACAATTCATTGGGAAGCCCTCCGAAAAAAGGTCACGTTACTTGGAAAAGTACCGGGAAAACCCGAATCATGTGATATGTTGTCGTTGTTCGAGGAGAGTTTGAAATCTGACGGACAAATTTTTGACACCGGTTTTTAAATTGAGGGATTTAACAGTTTAACAACGGAATTCAAAGAAATTAGCGGGTTCAGTGAAAAGAGGAATGTTTCAAAGGTATAACAGGAGGTAATAGCTGAAAGGTAAGTGAGATTAAGGATAGTTAAGACTTAGCTCGAATGTGTAATGCGAATAACCTCGACATATTTCATTTAAAAGCTGTAACTACTCTTTCACATACTTATATATGGTATGTTCAGTTTTCCCACCTAGTTGTTGTTGTGCCCACACCACCAAATTCGGAGCCAAAACTCACACCTGAAGTATCTAAAATCTATACTTATGACATAATGGCGAGTCTGAGCGTAAGAACATAAATTTTTAAGAAGACTCTGTATCCGAAACGCATACCGTGGGGGCCACCATGGAAGAAGCCCGGATGAACAAGTAGTAGGGTTTACAAGCACAGCAAATGTCAAGGGTCCGCCACAAGCCCGGAAGTTTGTTCATTGCAAGTCCTTCAAATATTAGCACTGCGTAGCCCCCCCTTAGTAACTCTACATATGGCTGTTCAAAGCTGCGATGGTGCGAGTGTTCGTGTTTTAGGGGATGAGGAGGAGGCGCGGGGGGGGGGGGGGGATGGGGGGGGGGGGGGTGGAGGGGGGCGATAAGTGGCAGAGGCAGCCTTATACAGTCTAAATACTTGAACATAAAAGATGCGATTTGAATAAAAAAGACTATAGGCCTATAACAATTCGATCTATCGTTTGAAACTTGATTACAATTTTGTCTTAGGCGATGGATCAGTTGCTGCCAAGGACCCGGACACTCTGAGGCAAGAGGAGGTCAAAAGTGTGATGTGCGTTCTTACCAATTTCCTTGGTAAAAATGATTTTTTCGTGCATTGTCCATACAGGGTGTGAGATGGATGGTAGATCAAAATGCCTGTCAAACTGTCCATTGTGACAACATAGGCGTGGGGCCGATTGTTGGTTTTGTTGGTGATTATTATTAGCCTATGTTTCATAGGTCAATGTCAACATTTTACACTGGCTTTCTTGTAAAATAGCAGAGAGTCTTCAACCGATTTTGAGTGATGCCTGAAACAGGAATCAAACCCGGGTCCCACAGCTATAGTATGACACCTATATTGCTGGGTTCGATTCCCGTTTCGGGCGTCACCCAATATCGGTAGAAGACTGTAGGCCCTTTGCTTTGCTCTCCCTAATGCGATTGACCACGGATCAATGGGATGGAGAGGGTCTCGCGTATCCCCGCTTTACTTATATGCCTCTATAGGCATTGGTTGCCATCTCTCCTTCGATTTTAAACTACATTGTCACTGCTTCACTTTTTAACCAGAGATGTCGCTGGTAAATTAAGAGATCGCAATTAAACGATCATGGCGGGGTGGGAGAGATTTCCACGTTTGACCTCCCTAATTACAAGTAACAGATTTGGTTAAATGGTGACCTGACTCGATATATTGACGGAACCCGTCCTTAAAGCAATTAACACACAAAAAACAACAACAACAAAAACGATCTTCATATTTATGATTTCAATTTGAAACTTGATTTGCTATAAATAACGTAAGACTTTCGTATGGGTAGGCCTACTTCACTTTAGTAAAGGTCTTACTCCGTTATTTATAATTTCTGACATTTATTGGTCGTCGACCTGGTACCGACCAATAAATATCCAAACATAAATAACGAGGTACCTGTAGACATTTAATGTTATTGAATTAGGGTAGGCCCAACACGTACACTTCTAGGTTTATTTAATGATGACGTTTCTGTCTTTCTCCGAAGACTGTACATTTTCAAATCATGAAAAAAATTCGGAGAAAGACAGAAACGTCATCATTAAATAAACCTAGAAGTGTGTTACCCATACGAAAGTCTTGCGTTATTTATCTATAGGCCTACCACCTTCTAAATGCCACTAAAGACAGTTGATTTGCTATGTAGGCCTACACTGCATAAATGAGACTTCACTTAAAAGCCAACCGCTATATTTAAATGTGCAGTGAAACGTGTCCTTCCTTCTCTTAGACGACGCTGTTGTGTTTAAGAATGTACCTTTAATTATTTTAATTCCATCTAAAACCAACAATCTGTCCTTTGAATCCTTAAATTATCAGACTGGGCAACGGCACTTCGGCCAGCTTGAAAAATAGCCTGTACAGTTATTAAGGGGAGGCTATTCAGCTTTAGTATCTCAAGGGCCCCACTCAGAATTAACTTCCGGACCTGTGGTGGATCCTTGGGTTTGTCTGGGCTCGTCAGTACTGTTGTAAACGTAAAGAAAATGTCAAAAGTGACATATTCCAGTCTAATCCTTTTGTTTATGTCATTCTCTCTTTATAATGTAAATTGTTATTTAATTGACGCAACAGATGAGGCATTTAGAGGCAAATCAGATGGAATCCTCGCAGCATTTGGTGATTTCAACTCTGATAAAAAGACCGATTTATTCGTCATCACCTCAAACGGTAACTCTATTTTATAGCTTTATTGAGGGTCCAGTTATCGAGGATCTTACTATGTCACCGGCACATGAACTGATCTACCTGTCTCTTTCTATTTAATACATGCGATGAATATGGGCAAGTCAAGAAACCAAAAAGTTGTCATCAACATAATTATGGGCTACTGGCTTGGAAGTTGGGTAAGGTATAGTAGGTAACGTAAAAGTTGCGGTCAGTCAACTCATTGATAAAGTGGCATCGCTGTGCGTAAGGTGTGGCTGTGGTTGATGACTGTTGGCCTTTGGCACTATGCATAGACTGATCCAGGGACATTTTGATACCTGTATACAGGTATGGGCGCCCAAACTCACAAGCAAAAAATCCGCCCAAATTCTTAACACCAACAGATTTTAATGTCAAAATAGCATTTTATGTTGAATTTTGGGCCAGAGATGTTGTTTTTGTCTTATTGTTGGAACATTTTGAACCGAAATGGTATGCCCAAATTTTCCCTGGATCAGTCCCTGCTATGCCAGCTCTTCAGAGACAGAGGGTCACTACGGTGTGCCCCAATTGTCAACAGAACGTCAAAGACGAACCAAGGATTAGGGACGGGGTTTATACTACTTTAATTCTACTGTTCAGGACTTAGTTTACACTACATTGTATAAGATTGAATTTAGTTTTATACGCTAACTTCGCTAAGTAATGAAATACTGAATATTATGAGCATATAAAAAATCTGATATACAGATCACCATAATAAAGTACACTATTTTCATCCCTTATATGTAAAGCGTGCATCTTGTAGGCGGCCGAATATTGTCATCTATCCGATTCATTTACTATACCTTCAACTCTTTATTGTTACAACTAACACTTTTGAATTAGTACGGAACTAAAGTGCTTTACCCGATATTTATGGTCAACTTTGATCACTCTGTGGGTTTTCTTTCTTGTTAACAATAACTCCCTCGGTTTAATGTTGTCTTTGGTTAGGATTTTCTTCTATATTTTATTAATTTTCAGGGAAAAGCTTGTCTATATTTAATGCAGAAGAGGAGGGACACTTTGTAAAACAAGTGTTGATACCTGGTAACTCGAGTCTAACGGAGGTCATTAATGGAGTCGTTCCTGCTGACTTTGACGGGGATTCCCAGATGGATGTTTTATTGGTCAAGCATAAAGATGGCAACATTGATCAACCATACAAAATAGAAATTCACTGGGGGGCCACAGATGGAAAAAGCTTAGGTGTGTGATAACAAAAAAAAAATGAAATTTTACATTTTAAAGTTTCAGGTTGCCTTTATTTTATCTTAAATTCAAACATGGTTTGACTGGAAATACCTTTAAACGCACAGAAAAGTTCAGAAATGGATAGAATCTAATTTAAACAAAACCCACCAAGGCCCTTAAAACACAAAGCTTTGCTGAACTTACTACAATGTAGTTTATTATTGTTATATCATTTAGCTCATTAATTTGGTTAAACAATTTATGATGATTTGTGTTTATAATTTTTATACTGTAGATGCTGAATTCCTGACTTTACCGGATAAATTATTGGACCACCCTCTTGTCTTGGAGTACGTATGGTACATTGTATCTGTAGTATATAAGTAGTATTATTCCAAACAAGGAAAGTGTGGGGCCTCTGGGCTCATTTGGTCACCGTCCCTCAGTCCAACACAAGCCTTTCATTGATGCGACTCGGTTTTTCGAATCCCACTCATTGAAAAATTTCAGTTTTTCAGTAAATCGCCGTATGTGGAAGAGTTGTCCAGTACTCGCCAAAGGTCGGGGTTTCCTCCCCACTAAACTGGCAACGCCGCGATGTAAGTGAAATAATCTTGAGTGCAACGTAAAACATCAATCAATCAATCAATCAACCCTTTAACCCAAATTAGAAAATATTACCAAGACTGTCATAAATCCTTTAAATAGTTGATAGTAGAAGCTATATTATGTTTGTTTTTATACGCCCGCTCTTTAAGCGGGTGTATATTGGTATACCGTTGTCCGTCCGTCCGTCTGTCCGTCCGTCCGTCCGTCTGTCCGTCCCGGATTCGTGTCCGCTCCATAACTTAAAACCTATTGCCTGAATTTAGTTTTTTTCTTCTGATATATGTAGCTTATGGGTAGACGGTGTGTCGCGTACCAAAATTAAATTGGAGTCTCAATATTTTTGGCGACCAAAACAGTCACCAGCCTTTTGGCATTGAGTTTCTCTGGAACTATTCGATGGATTTAATTTTTTTTTTTCAGATATAACTAGCTTATGAATAGATGGTGTGTTCTGTACCAAAATTAAATTGGGGTCTTGATATTTGCGGCGACCAAAACGGTCACCAGCCTTTTGACATTCAGTAAACCCAGAACTATTGCATGGATTTTGAAATTTTTTTAGTTATAACTAGCTTATGAGTAGATGGGGTGTTCTGTACCAAAATTAAGTTGAAGTCTTGATATTTGCGTCGACCAAAACAGTCACCAGCCTTTTGGCATTGAGTTTCTCTGGAACTATTCGATGGATTTAAATTTTTTTTTAGTTATAACTGGTCTATGAGTAGATGGGGTGTTCTGTACCAAAATTAAGTTGGAGTGTTGATATTTGCGGCGACCAAAACAGTCACCAGCCTTTTGGCATTGAGTTACTCCGTAATTATTTCATGAATTATAATTTTTTTTCTTCTAATATATGAAGCTTATGATTAGACGATGTGTCCTGTACAAAAATTGAATTGGGATCTCTATATTTGTGGCGACCAGAACAGTCACCAGCCTTTTGGCATTAAGTAACTCATTACTTATTGCATGGATTATCAATTTTTTTTCAGTTATAACTATCTTATCAGTAGACGGTGTGTCTAGTACTAAAAGTAAATTGGAGTCTCGCTATATGTGTTGACAAAAAACAGTCACCCAGCCTTTAGGCATTCAGTAATTGAGGAAATGGCTTTTATTCTGTCTGTGGTTTCACAGAATAGCTTAGTTATATCCAAACAACTTATTTGATAACCAAGGTGACCAAATGAGTTGCGACCTTCTTTCTATTGTCTAATCTGTAATTAAATGAAATTGCTGTTGTATGCCTATATGTAGTGTAGACACTTTTGCAAGTAGCTTTGGTACAGCTTTCAGATATAGGTAGCAGCTTATAGGTATGTGATCTCTCAAATACTAAAATTCACCAAGCCCCAGTCTTATTTAGGTGACTGAAAGATTCTACCAGCCGAAATTCTGTTTAAAGCATGTCTTTAATATTGAATATTAAGATAGTGTGCTACAATGAATTATCCCTTGCGGGCGTATTATGAGTTTCTTAAACTCTTGTTCATTTAGCTACAATGGAGACCTGATACCAGACCTACTGGCTGAATCAACTCCTGGTAACAGATCTTTCTGGACTTTCAGGTATGGATTCAAAAATGAAAATTAAATTGTTTTTGACACTAAATGATTTTTCAACTTTTATCAGTATATTACAGAAAAATACATTGATCACCTACACTGTAAATGTGCATTTTTTTGTGTTTCAGTTCTACTAGGAATTTTACACGTGTTCCGTTTCAGAACGGATCTTCCAGTGAACTTCCACCCTCCCTCCACAAACCACAATCTAGTGCCTTTGTTGATCTTAATAAAGATCTAACCCCAGGTAAGCTGTAAACTAAGATCTGACCCCAGGTAAGCTGTAAACTAAGATCTACCCCAGGTAAGCTGTAAACTAAGATCTGACCCCCAGGTAAGCTGTAAACTAAGATCTGACCCCAGGTAAGCGGTAAACTAAGATCTGACCCCCAGGTAAGCTGTAAGCTAAGATCTAACCCCAGGTAAGCTGTAAACTAAGATCTAACCCCAGGTAAGCTGTAAACTCAGATCTAACCCCAGGTAAGCTGTAAGCTAAGATGTAACCCCAGGTAAGCTGTAAACTAAGATCTAACCCCAGGTAAGCTGTAAACTAAGATCTAACCCCAGGTAAGCTGTAAACTAAGATCTAACCCCAGGTAAGCTGTAAACTAAGATCTAACCCCAGGTAAGTTGTAAACTAAGATCTAACCCCAGGTAAGCTGTCAACTAAGATCTACTGTAAGCTAAGATCTAACCCCCAGGTAAGCTGTAAGCTAAGATCTAACCCCAGGTAAGCTGTAAACTAAGATCTAACCCCCAGGTAAGCTGCAAGCTAAGATCTAACCCCAGGTAAGCTGTACACTAAGATCTAACCCCAGGTAAGCTGTAAACTAAGATCTAACCCCAGGTAAGCTGTAAGCTAAGATCTGACCCCAAGGTAAGCTGTAAACTAAGATCTAACCCCAGGTAAGCTGTAAGCTAAGATCTAACCCCCAGGTAAGCTGTAAGCTAAGATCTAACCCCAGGTAATTTGTAAACTAAGATCTAACCCCAGATAAGCTGTAAGCTAAGATCTAACCCCAGGTAAGCTGTAAACTAAGATCTAACCCCAGGTAAGCTGTAAACTAAGATCTAACCCCAGGTAAGTTGTAAACTAAGATCTAACCCCAGGTAAGCTGTCAACTAAGATCTGCTGTAAGCTAAGATCTAACCCCCAGGTAAGCTGTAAGCTAAGATCTAACCCCAGGTAAGCTGTAAACTAAGATCTAACCCCCAGGTAAGCTGCAAGCTAAGATCTAACCCCAGGTAAGCTGTACACTAAGATCTAACCCCAGGTAAGCTGTAAACTAAGATATAACCCCAGGTAAGCTGTAAGCTAAGATCTGACCCCCAGGTAAGCTGTAAACTAAGATCTAACCCCAGGTAAGCTGTAAGCTAAGATCTAACCCCCAGGTAAGCTGCAAGCTAAGATCTAACCCCAGGTAAGTTGTAAACTAAGATCTAACCCCAGATAAGCTGTAAGCTAAGATCTAACCCCAGGTAAGCTGTAAGCTAAGATCTAACCCCAGGTAAGCTGTAAGCTAAGATCTAACCCCAGGTAAGCTGTAAGCTAAGATCTAACCCCAGGTTAGCTCTAAGCTAAGATCTAACCCCAGGTAAGCTCTAAGCTAAGATCTAACCCCAGGTAAGCTGTAAACTAAGATCTAACCCCAGGTAAGCTGTAAGCTAAGATCTAACCCCAGGTAAGCTGTAAACTAAGGTCAAACCCCAGGTAAGCTGTAAACTAAGATCTAACCCCAGGTAAGCTGTAAGCTAAGATCTAACCTCAGGTAAGCTGTAAACTAAGATCTAACCCCAGGTAAGCTGTAAACTAAGGTCAAACCCCAGGTAAGCTGTAAACTAAGATCTAACCCCAGGTAAGCTGTAAACTAAGATCTAACCCAATGTAAGCTGTAAAATAAGATCTAACCTCAGGTAAGCTGTAAGCTAAGATCTAACCCCAGGTAAAATGTAAACTAAGATCTAACCTCAGGTAAACTGTAAACTAAGATCTAACCTCAGGTAAACTTTAAACTAAGATCTAACCTCAGGTAAACTGTAAACTAAGATCTTACCTCAGGTAAACTGTTAATTAAGATCTAACCCAATGTAAGCTGTAAGCTAAGATCTAACCTCAGGTAAGCTGTTAAAGTGGAATAAGTTATTACAAATTTTAGACTTTTTCCCCTAGAATTAAATCTTCAAGAGACAGTACGGGCTTCTGTAGCTCGGTAGGCCTTCTCTCAATATGCCATGGGTTTGAATCCCCCCCCCCCACACTATACATACATGTGGCAATGTTGCTCTATCAGTAAAATAACTTTGTGTGTGCCATTAACTATCGTTTATTAATATTCATTGAAAAATTAAACGATTCGTGTTGATCTCGTTACTGTTATAGAAGTATTAGAAAGTTTTAAAAATTATTTCATTCTCAGTTTTGTTAGTGGCTTCTGGGAACCTCCACTCAGTCCCAAAAAATTGGAAAATTTTCTGACTGGGTTTTCACTCGAACTACATATGTGGGATGGTTGCCAGTTCCCAACGGGAGGTCGTGGGTTTCCTCCGGGCATAGAGCCCGGTTTCCTCCCACAAAAAAACTGGCAACGCTGCCATATAAGTGAAATAATCTTGAGCGCGGCGTAAAACACCAAACAATCAAACAATCAATCTGAGAACCTAGTATCTCGTTAGTGTTACAGAAGTATTAAAATATTCATTACATGTATTTGATTTTCAGATCTGTTGGTGGTTTCTGATGACCCATCTGGTTCTGTACAATTTGAATGGTGGATTGTTCAGGTAAAAAGTTATCCACTTATCCTAACTTTGTAATTATCTTTTGATTATATGTTTTGTTTTGGCAGGCACCACTCAGTAAACTTAATCAAAACTGGGGAAGAACTATCTCATCTACCTTAATGAATTCATATACTTCATATACTCTATTTTGGGTTTCGGTTTCATTATAGCGCTTTCATATTACCAAATCAACATGACGATGGTTTTATAACTATTATGGCCATATAACTAAGGCACCTGATCCAAAAGGATTTTTGAGTGGGGTACTTGTCAAAGGTCAGGGGTTAACTTTAAGCAAACAGTGAACAGAAATTATCTGGAGTATGGTGTTAAACATCAATCAATCATTCTATATTCTCCGATTGACACTGATAACACCCTAATATTAAGAAAATCTGGAGATTTAAAATACAAAACAATTTATCATTTTTCTCTATTGTTTATATTCAGGAAGGCGTTTTGAAATGGAATCGTACCGTGCCCATTATGGCCCCTCCAGCTGGTGAAACCTGGAAATATGTGGGGCAGGTGTCTGTGTCGGATATTGGTACGTCGTCACTCAGTGGGCATTAATACTTTAAATGTGGGGGGATATAGCAATCAGCTTGTCTGTCCGTCATCTCCTCCCACAGTTTTTATCTTTTTTTAAACCTAGTGGATATCATTCGAGGATGTGCACCTCCTATTTTGGTTGCGCTGGTTTCATTATTTTCAGTTACTGCCCCTTTTCGACAGTATAGCAAGACATAGACAATGGATGCTTGTAATAGCATCTCCTCTTTTGGTTTTTATCAGATTGTTTCGAAACTTGGTGGACATTATAGATATCATGCAAGAATGTGCATCTCCCATTTTGGTTGCGCTGGTTTAATTATTTTCAGAGTTACTACGCCTTTTTGATCAGTCATTGTGGAGGGCGTTTGTTGAGTTTACTAAAACTCTTGTTAACACACAACATGTCTTCATAGTTACATGTATTTTAGTGAAGAAGATTTCCCCTATACCTGTGTGTTCATAATTCTAATCTTCTGGTGTGTTTATATTGAGCAGATCATGATGAGGAACATAACTTAATCCTACCAGTCTGTACAGATGAACAATGTGCCAATAGTTTTATCTATGCCTTGGCCAAAAACCAGGTTTGTGTAATATCAAAGTTTTATGCACTATATAAATGAATTAAAACCAAAACACATAGGAAAACTTGTACTACTTTGTACATGGTGTGTTGCTGTAATTTCTGATGATGAGAGTAGTTTCTCTCGAAAGCTCATATTAAAACATCACCATGTACTAAGTAGTACAAGTTGTCCTATGTGTTTTGGTTTTACTAGAACCGCTCCATAGAAGAATCTATAAATGAATTACATGTAGGAACTTGGTTATTTTAGTAAAGAAGGTGTTAGATTTAGTGTTCATAAATATATCAATGATGCAGTTATCATACCACAATGCCTACATATTAGTGAAATAATCTTGAATGCGCATAAAACGTCAATCAAATAATCATTAAGTTTAAGCCTTCAATCAGATTGTTTAATTTCAATAAAATCTTTGTTTTAGTGGATAAATCTGAATGTGAGTTTTACCAATGGGAAAGTGAAGTGGGGTTTTCTGCCACCATCTAAAGCCTCTCTGTCCAACATAGTAAATCTGCCCGTCACTTTACGCATGGCTGACTATACAATGGACGGTTTCCCAGATTTCATTGCAACATTGTACGACACTGAAAACTCGTAAGTTCTATTTAAGTTCCTTCTGATGATGTTTGTGTTGAAAACTCTTTCCCCACAAAAGACCACCTTGACAGGATCATCCAACTCGACAGACTCAGCGAAGCCAAGTTGACCATCAATCTTCCCAAAAGTTAATTTGGATGTACCACATTCATATATCTCGGGATTTCACTCAAACGACCTATGTGGGATGGTTGCCAGTTACCAACGGAAGGTCGTGAGTTTCCTCCAGGCATAGAGCCCCGTTTCCTTCCACAATAAAACTGGCAACGTCGCCATATAAGTGAAATAATCTTGAGCGCGCGTAAAACACCAAACAATCAATCAACCATATCTCGGGGTTTCTCGTCAGGTCACACCAGTTAAATCTACGGTTGACATCAACGCCACTTAAAGAAAGGAATTATAGTAAATAGACATTGTCATTGTGTTTATGGAAGTAAAGTTAAAAATGGATGAACGAGCCATTGTGTTTATAGAAGTAAAGTTAAAAATGGATGAACGAGCCATTGTGTTTATAGAAGTAAAGTTAAAAATGGATGAATGAGCCATTGTGTTTATAGAAGTAAAGTTAAAAATGGATGACCGTTCATCCAGGTTAGCTACTTTCATAACATTATTTCAGTTTAAAGTGGCATGAGCTGCCAGAATTCCCACTTTTTTCATAATTTCTGATCGTCGCGACAGTAAGAGGCTTTGAAGGCCCTCGAAAAACTAAATGATTGGCGTTGGAATGGGGGAAATCCATACACCATGTGGCCTATACAGACCGAAAACGTGTTCGAAAAGAAAACAGAATTTAAATAACCGGGACGACCATTCATTCATTCTAAGCCAAAGTTAGTTCAAAAGAATACTTTATCGTACATTTTCGAGAATAGAAGCATTGAAAGCTTCTGAATTATACGTCTTGAGAAAAATAGTCAATAATTTCAACATTCTGTTTTAACGTCAAAATATCAACATTTTGGCAGCTCATGCCCCTTTAAACAGGCCACAGACTATGAACTTTCCTCATTTCAGCATCAATCGTCTAGTTTTTTTACACACCTGGCTTGAAAAGCGGGCTATATTATGGTATCATCTCCGTCTGTCCGTCCGCCCGGCGTCCGCTTTCCCTTCCGCTCCATAACTTCCAAAGTTTTGATTCCAACTTGACAATTTTATTTGAGTTTATACCTTATGGGTAGAAGGTATGTCGTGAACTATTTTTGACATCACTCGTTACATGATATGGCAGTTATATTGGATTATGTAATATCCCCTTCTGCTCCATAACTTCCAAACTTTTGATTCCATCTTAACAATTTTTTCTGAGTATATTTCTTATGGGTAGAAGGTGTGTCGTGAACTATTTTTGACATCATACATTGCGTAATATGGCAGCCATATTGGGTTATGTAATATTTACATTTTCTCTTCATAACTTTAACAAATATGATCCGATGTTTTCAAATCTATCATGTTACATACCATATTAACAGACAGTATGTAACAAATTGTTTATGATATCAACTATGGCAAATTATTGGATTATGTATATTCCCTTTTATTCTTACTTTCATTTTAATGAAAATAACCTTTAAATTATAAAATGGCTTCTACTTGTCCGATTCTCATCAAAAAAAGATTTATTCAAACATAGCAATAATATTTCTAAATTGATTAAAACTATTCTTAAATCAATATATAACATTTTAATCAAATGAAAAATACTTATAATAAGGATTAAAGTTTTATCTACAGACAAAGAGATAAGTAACTCAGCCTTATCACCAGTGCTGAGACCTTTATTGCCTTCTCTACCACATGGCCTCCATAAAATTAAATGTAGGCTTCGTATTAATGTTTGCCTTTTCATAGCCATGCTCAACTGTTATATATTTTTTTGTAGCCAAATAATATAGATATGAGAAATGTTTTTTTCGAAACTGTTAAGAATTTCAATTACTCTTGCATGAAATAATCTTGACTGTGGTGTAAAACATCAATCGTGGCCTCCGTGGCTCAGTAGGTAGAGCGTTATTCGCTCAATCTGAACAGCCTTCCACCAATGGGTCACTGGTTCAAATCCCACTCAGACCAAAAAAAAAATGAAGAATTTTCTGACTGGGTTTTAAATTTAACAACCTATGTGGGATGGTTGCCAGTTACCACCTGAAGGTCGTGGGTTTCCTCCCACAATAAAACTGGCAACGCCGCCATATAAGTGAAATAATCTTGAGCGCAATGTAAAACACCAAATAATCAATTCAATTAAAACATCAATCTATCAAACTCGCTTATTGTGTTGACATTCCGAATTTATTATAAAAAATGTGAATTCCCGCAGCTCATGCTACAAAAAAAAAAATAAATAAAAAGCACTTAACATTGGAAGTTTCCCTTTTTGTAGTGAAGGCCTCTTTTATTAATGAAATGCCTGCCATACTCATTTTTAGGCAACGTCTTTGCCCCATAAATTTCCTGATATTCATTTGGTGTTTTCATTTGTTTCAGATCTGTGCCAGCTCAGTCTCTTATCTTCAGTAACGTTCCATGTACAGACTGTCAAGGCTTTGATAGGACCTTCTCCATACAGTGGGAGGCTACCAAATTTGCTCCTACTGAAGCTAACATGATGGCAACATTCTTTGACTATGAAGAAAATGTGAGAAAAATTCTATTTGTTGGGAGAGTTGCCAGGTACCCCCCGAAGGACGAGGGTTTCTTCCTGGCAAAGAGCCCAATTTTCTTCCCCACTAAACCTGGCAATGGGACATATAAATGAAATAATCTTGAGTGTGTGACATAAAACATCAATTAATCAATCGATTGAACACCGATCACAGTAACCTTTGCAAAAACTTAGGTCTTCTGCCAAAGTTAGGTTTACTGCCAAAGTTAGGTCTACTGTCAAATTTAGGTCTAATGTCAAACTTAGGTCTACTGCCAAACTTAAGTCTACTACCAAACCTAGGTCTACTGCCAAATTCAGGTCTACTGCCAAACTTAAGTCTATTGCCAAACTTAAGTCTACTGCCGAAATTAAGTCTACTGCCGAACTTAAGTTTACTGCCAAACTCAGGTCTACTGCCAAACTTAAGTCTATTGCCAAACTTAAGTCTACTGCCGAAATTAAGTCTACTGCCGAACTTAGGTTTACTGCCAAACTGAGGTTTATTGCCAAACTTTGGTTTACTGCCAATCTTAGGTTTACTGCCAAACTTAGGTTTACTGCCAAACTCAGGTCTACTGCCAAACTTAAGTCTACTGCCAAACTTAAGTCTACTGCCAAACCTAAGTCTACTGTCAAACTGAGGTCTACTGCCAAACTTAAGTCGACTGCCAAACTTAGGTCTACTGCAAAACTTAGGTCTACTGCAAAACTTAGGTCTACTGCCAAAGTTAGGTCTACTCACTACTGCCAAACCAAAGTCTACTACCAAACTTAGGTCTACTGCAAAACTTAAGTCTACTGCCAAAGTTAGGTCTACTCACTACTGCCAAACCAAAGTCTACTGCCAAACTTAGGTCTACTGCAAAACTTAGGTCTACTGCCAAAGTTAGGTCTACTCACTACTGCCAAACCAAAGTCTACTACCAAACTTACATTGTATGTACCAATACATAGTTAAGATAATCCATTGTGAATTGACTTGACTTTGTTTTGTATTTATTTCTCTCAGGGTAATTTGGATGTTGTCATGACAACATTTGTCACGGAGTCTAAACAACCTCACTTACGTTTATTGAAAAGCAAGTCAACAGATAACATGTGTTTCCTGAAAGTCATGGGTAAGATGGTTTGTAAATCTGTATATATTGATTAATGTTTTACGCCGCTCTCAGATTGTTTCACTCACATGGCTGCTTTTTCAGGTTGTGTGGGAGAGGAACCCTGACCTTTGGCGAGTACCTGGCAACACTCAAACAATTTATGGAAAAATTTCAATTTTCACACATAAGCGATTTATTGAAAATCCACTCAGAAATTTTTCTATTTTAATTTGGTCTGAGTGGGATTTGATCCTGCACCGCACAAAGTCATTTTAACATGCATTTGAATACAGAAGGAAATGGGGTATAGCATCAGTTTGGACAGAGTTCCTGTTTATCAAGGTGTCGGTTTACACAGGTTTCACCTGTTTATATTTTAGTAGGAACTTTCACCACAGTTGTTCTTTATTTTTAATAAATAAGGGCCTTGGATACACATTTTGGTTTCCATTCGCTTTTTTTGTTGTATTTCTTCCATATTCCTTTTGGGGGCCTCGGTGGTCAAGTGGGTTAAAGTGATCGTTCCACACAGACCTTCCATCTATGTGGCGCGGGTTCGAATCACACTCAGATCAAATAAAAAATGAAAAGTTTCCGAGTGAATTTTTCACTCAGTCGCTGTATGTGGAAGAGTTGTCAGGTACTCGCCGAAGGTCAAGAGTTTCCTCCGGGCAATGAGCCCGCTCTTCTCCCCCACTAAACCTGGCAACGCTGGCATATAAGTGAAATAATCTTGAGTGTGGCGTAAAAAATCAATTAATCAATCCATATTCCTTCCCTTTTTTTAAATGAAAGTATTTAAGATTCATGTATTTACCTCTTCTGTTAAAAAGGCCTCGTGGCTAGTAAGCTGAGTGATAGTCTCTCCGTGCGACCCAAGCCTTCCATCCAATGGTCACGAGTTCAAGTACCACTCAGGCCAAAGAATATTGATAACTTTTTTTCAAGTGGTTGCCCTTCATGCAGTTGCCAGAGCTTGGTTTCTTCCCCCACTTCACATTGCTACACTGCCTTGAAGGGAAATAAGCCTATATACTAAAGGCTTAACATGTGAATAAATTCCGATCTCTACCATGTTTTCACATCATTCTTTTATCTTTCAGTTTTAACTGGGCTGTGTAATGGAAAATGTATTCATGGAGTAGAGGTAAGGGAATTTCAAATCTTATAGGCACTCTCGTCGCATACGATTTCTGGCATTTTCGAAGAAAGCAAACTTACAAGGCACAACAAATATATCCAGTATATTTCAAATTTGGAACCTTTAAATGGTGGTGTTAAAGTACATGTACATGTAAGAATGAAGCCCAAACACAAACTGATGGATCAGAGTTAAGCGTCGCATGACACTAATTTCAAGTCACCCCCAATTAACTGGTTGCAGTAAATAATGTTATGATTGTATAGGCACTTTCTAGAATTATTTTTAAATGATGAAGGCGATTACAGTCTATTTAAATGTTTTCTTACTATTGTGTATTCGTGTAGTCGTATGGAGTGAATTTACCTGGCCCGACCACATGGTATCATACCCTGACCTCTGAGGGCAACCCACAGATTAGCACAGGTAACAGATTAGCAATTCCAAGCATTAAACATAAGGGACAGTAACCACTCGCAGATAAACAATGGCAAACCACTCAATTTGTTAAAGTGCTATATAATGACGCTGTATGTTGGAAGAGCTGCCAGGTACATGTACTCGCCAAAGGTTGGGGTTTCCTCCGGACAAAGAGCCTGTTTTCCTCCCCAATAAACCTGGCAAAGTCGCCATATAAGTGAAATGATATTGAGTGTGGCGTAAAACTAAGTGTAACAATTCTAAACACATTATTCGGCAATGTACATATATAAAAAAATAGTTTTTATTTTGAAAGAACAAGTGCTTGAAAAATATACTGGTCAAGGCTAAACTCCCTGTCGGTCTTCTATCTAAGTTTTTCTGGGGGGGACCAAAATTTTCACTTTCTTTTCCCATGATCCTATGGGGTTCAATCTCAGTCTGCCGATATTCTTACCATAGCTTTATAATATGCGTAAGCATTGTCAATCTATTACAAAATTCTACTGACTAAGGCCAAGCTCCTGTCAGTCGTCAACCTAATGAAATCATAGATTTAGTTTATTACAACGATTTATGATTGGGTATAAAGGTCTAAATGATATACCTCTTTTTAACACAATTTAATTGAAACTTGTCTCCATGGTTAATTTAGACAAGAAGATTCTCCCTGTGCCCGTGTGTTTTAGTGTTCATGAATATAAAAAATAGTTTTGAATTTGACGTTAAACATCTAACAATCAGACCTACATGAATCCAATTTAAATGAAATGACTTTATTTTCCCCACAATTTTCCTCCTTGTCTATTTTTAGCCACTCAGTTATCGCAATCAGCCCATTTCTCTCTCCAAACACCATACACCATCATTGGACTAGGCCAGACTCCTAATTTTATAGAAGAGTTTGAAGTTGGTATACAACGGCCGCTCGCAATAAAGGTAAGGGGTGGGCACGCTAGGGAAGGGGCACTTTCTCACATCAAGATTGGGTCAAGTCAGAACTTGAAACCAAACTGATCGGGAAATTTTGAAACCTAATCCCTAGTGGATGTTTTTGCTAACTTTCCTAAAAAAATAAGATTTTTTACCAAAATATGAATTTTAAGATACAAATTTTAATATATTTATATGTTATCTGGCCTATAAGTTTGAATAGAAAATGTTGTCTATCACTTGAAATTGCCTAGAATACATTACACAACTAGGTCCATCGTTTAGTTAAAGCAAGATATTTTGACACAAGGAAACAAATATCCAATAAGCCTCTGATGACTTGTTGATATTTTATGATGGAATTAAGAAATTACTAATTTGTTTGTTAACCAGTCTCTGTTAATAACCCAGAGAGATATTTCATCTGTGTGTAACTTTAATTTCTTTCGCAGGAACCTCTGCATAAGACCTGGTCTTATATCATTCCAAATTCTCAGTTGATCGTCATTCCAACTCCACAGTTAGTTACCAGCTCGTAAGTCTACTAATTCTTGTTCGTAGTTTTGTTTTCTAAGAGCAATACCTGTAGGTTAATGTTGACCCTTCCAAATGGCTAAGACAATGAATATATATAAAATGAGCCCTCTGTACCTGTGAAGTCTTATAACACCTTTCTTGTCTTGGTTGTCGTGTTAATGCAGATAGCAGTGCAGGATCCCTAAATGTTACCCCTGTCCCAAATGTTGCCCTACCTTAAAAGTGTTCAACAAAGTTGTGGACACAAAGCTTCTTTTAATAGTTGTGGACTAGAATTTTGAAATATCGTCAGAATCATGTTCATTTTGTCTATGACGCAATGAAAAAGAGTCGTGTCATAGGGACTGCAACAGAGAAATGACATCACTGCCATACAATTTGAACGTCCTAAAAAACGTCATTCTAAGCCGTGAGGGTCTATAGTGAAAAAACAATGAACTTACGTTAGCACTTGACAGTTACTACCACTAGTACAACCATTGTAAACCTTTTTTTCTGTGCTCTTGTTTTATAGGTGGAAGTACAAATTGTTTTTAACTCCGAGTGAACTGGTGTTGTTAACAGGGGCCTCCTTACTGGGTACCTGTGGGGTTATAACTATCATTGTGGGACTTCTCCACTGGAGAGAAAGGGTAAGATCAGACTTATCTATCCTGTTATGTTTGTGTTTATCAAAGGGCATATTTACAAAGCCCCGAAGCACAACCAAAGCCTGGCTTATTACAGTCATCAGTAATTTGCATCTGTAATCGTTTTTCTGCCAGTGATCAATTGATTAAACATGTACATATAGGGGTACCTTCGTGGCTCAGTGAAATACTCTTGTGGCTTCCATCATTGGGTCGCAGGTTCCAATCCGACAAAGAAATTTGACTGGGTTTTAACATTTGGCCTATTCGGAATGGTTGCATGGTTGGGGTGGAGGGCTTTGGATTTCCTTTCTCACCGAACCTGGCAACTCTGTCCGCTGTTCTACAGAGCACATCTCATAAATTTACTACAAAGTCATACTCCTCAGAATCCTGCATTTTCTATCTTGAACAATATTATAGGATTTCACACTTAACTAGATCGAAGAAAATGGTCTTTAAACCAATAAGTTATTATTCGTTATATGATAACCCCCTAAAAGACTTTACTAATATTGTTGTTTTTTTGTTTTTAGGTTGCTGATAAAAGAGAAAAGATCCAAGAATCTCAAAGATTTCATTTTGATGCCATGTAAGAGTTGAACCCGGTCTTTTGGACATTATCCTGTTTTAAAGTTTCCCTTGATCTTGATGCTGTTTTTCTTTGTTAATGGAAGTTGGTTATTGGTGGGAGTCAGGATGAGCGATGAACTGGATATTACAACTGAAACTTCATGTCAGTTGACACCAATATATGGATGAAATCTCCTGTTTAATCTTTATGTAGTTCTGTCTGCCCTTCTGCCAAACTTGAACTTACGGTGCTCAAATATTAAAGTACACAAGTATTTTACATTATATTTAATCTTTGACATTTATACCTAAATGTATATATCTATATCCCGTGATGATACATTTCGTGCATAATATAAATTCATAATGTAAATAAGTGAAACCTTAAATTCAGGTTTATACCAAAAGAATAAATTATAACAAAATCTTTTTTAAGGATGTATATATATTTATGTCAAGAAGATTTTCCCTGTGCCCGTGTGTTTTAGTGTTCCTAAAATATATATGTATTTATGTTTGTAAAAATGACTATACTCTTAATATAGATAAGAGCCTTAATGTTTGACTGAAAAACAACATGCTTTATCAATGTAGTAACCCAGTAATTAGACAGAGGAAGAAAAATAAACATAAATATATTAAAGTGGCATGAGCTGCCAAAATGTTGATATTTTGACGACCAAACAGAGTGTTAAAATTATCGGCTATTTTTCTCAAGCCGTATAATTTAGAAGCGTTTTAGTGCTTCTTGTCTCGATAATGTAAGATAAAGTATTGTTTTTAACTAACTTTGGCTTAGAATGAATGAATGATTGTCCCGGTTATTTAAATTTTGTTTACTTTTCGAACACTATTCCGGTTCGTATAGAAAACATACTGTATGGATTTTCCTCATTCCAACGCTAATCATTTAGTTTTTCGTTGGCCTTCGTCTCTTACTGTCGTGACGATCAGAGATTATGAAAAAGTGTGAATTTTGGCAGCTCATGCCACTTTAAGCTTTATGAGAGCTTTGTAAAAATAGTTTGGTCTCTCATCAAGTGTGTCTCTAGTCCTGTGATATATGTATAGGATGGGGCATTGCAGAATAACATATAAAACTGCCTGCATTTTGAAGGGCTAGAAAATGGAAGTCAGTAGACTGGGCTGTAGAGCAAATTGATATAATATATATAACCTTGCCACTTCTCCACTTACAGTGGCATGAGCTGCCAAATATAGGTAAAATTTGAAACAGAATTAGCTAATTGTTCGAAGCACGAAATAGAAGCTTTCTTCATATTTCAATTTAGAATGTGAAGGAAGTTTTTTATAATCCATCCTTATAAGACTCGGAAATTTACTCCTGCATCCCAGCTTTTTGAATTTTGTCCGTTATTAGCACACATTTTCAGCTCGAACAAGCAAATGGCTTTACCATTATTCTTTTATCTCAACATCAATTTATCTTTTAGTTTTTCAAGGTACTTCAACGCTCAACATCTCACAACGATCAAAGATTATGAACAAAAAAACAAACAAATTTTGGCAGCTCATGTCACTTTAGCCTAGCGACTACTCCATGTCCAAGTTCTGTCTTGATTGGTGTCTTCCAAAATTCTGTCTTAGCTTTTCAATTTTTTAACATGCAATGTGGCCATAGAAATCGAATTGTTATATTAAAATGTGGAGTAAAACTTCTGATAAATGTTGGACAGAACACTTATTTTGTTTAATAAAATGGTGTGTAACTCTCCAGCTGTAAAACCTGATTTCCTCTCCAACTAAACCTCAAAACATGGCCAGAAAAGTGAAATAATCTTGGCTATGGCGTATAACATCAATTGGTTCAATTGAGCTTATATATTGTATTGCATTATAGTTTGTGTGTGGGTCGAGCAAATAATATTCAAGTTTGTAAATATTTCATCGCTATTTATTTTTGTTTTTAAGTTTTTTATGCAAGATTGTAAATTTTGTCTCTTTTATTTAGAAAGCGTTTCTTCAGTTAAAATGTATAAATAAAACCTTTGTCTTTGAAGAGGTATATTTAAATATATAGGTACCGTATTTAGCCTATTTCTTTTCTGATGGTCGAATCCTGAGGAAAAAAGTGGCTGAATCTTTAGAAGAAATACGGTATATGCAGAGGACATTTCTGTTCTATCAACTTGTTTGTACAGTGTAATCTGTGTAAACTAACACATTAATAAACCATTTTAAAACTAACAGTATACCAAAATAACCTTGATCAATTCACACCTGTCTGACTTAACCAACGTTTTTTTCTTTCCCTAAGACATGTTGATAAAATGTACATTTTAAAAAGAAAATTGGAATTTTCCTCTTTATGTTTCTCAGGCTGGGCTAGATTCATGATTAAATGCACTTTATAAAAACCATTGAGTTTCTGTATTTTATATTTATAGACAGAATCAATACATTCTTACCACAGGCACACGGAGTGCTCTCCCCTTACCCCTCTGTCTAACACAGATAATATGTATCCGATAGAGGGGTAAGGGGAGAGCACTCTGTGTGCCTGTGTTCTTAGTCAAGAAGGTTTTCATTGAATTGAGCACTTCAGCAAAAATTAGGTCATTTTCAATACGTTTGATTATTTTTTCCTGAGAGGAATTACGACGAAATATTCTCAGAGGTCAAATGAATAAGGTCAAAGAAATAAACATACCATGTTAAAGAACATGAAATGAATTAGGATTCTCTGATTTGAAATCACAGCTAATTCATGAAAGACCTGTGATTGATGTCCAGAGCCATTTCATCCAAATAGCCGAGTTTCAACAAGCACATATGCTGCTTTAGAAATTAAAATGGGCTCTTCCCTCGGAGGAAACCTCTGACCTTCAGGGAGTTGCTAGCTACTGACCTGTAGGTCCCCTGCCTAATCGATTGATTGTTTGGTGTTTTACGCTCAAGATCATTTCACTTATATGGCGGCGTTGCTAGTTTTATTGTGGGAGGAAACCCACGACCTTCCATTGGTAACTGGCAACCATCTCATATAGGTTGTTCGAGTGAAAACCCAGTCAGAACATTTTTCAATTTTTTTTGGACTGAGTGAGATTTAACCCCGCGACTCATTGGTGGAGAGCTGTTTGGATTGAGCGTCCAACGCTCTACCTACTGAGCCACGGAGGCCCCCTCCCTAATCGAAGTGCTTGGTCAAAAGTTTTCTACCTTAGTACCACTAATGAAACATGTATTAGGTCTTGAAAAACTAATCTTCAAAATTGTCCAAAATGTTGATTGATTGATGTTTTACGCCGCACTCAAGATTATTTCATTTATATGGCAGCATTGCCAGGTTTAGTGGGGGAGGAAACCCCGACCTTAGGGGAGTACCGGGCAACTCTTCCACATACAGCGACCGAGTGAAAAATCCACTCATACATGCTATATTGCTTTAATTTTTATTTGGTCTGATTGTGATTCGAACCCACACCACATTGAGGGAAGGTCTGTGTTTGACAGAGGGACGATCACTCTAGCTGACTGAGGCCCGCGTAACCGAAAGAAAAGTTGACTTGTTTACTAATGTAATTAAGGAAACAGTGATTTCATGGGATTTCAGATATTTATTATATCCAACATGGTTAACATTGGGGCAGTAACTAAAAGTCAGTACATAGCAGAGCATGAAAATATTTCACATTTTCCTCCTCAATATAGCATTTTAGGTTGAAAAATACAATAAATTCAACCAGAATCTTTTTTAATAAAGCCTCCGGATAGTAAGAAATCATAAATTCTTCTTGTTTTGTTTACATCAATCTTAATTAAAGCTCTGGCTTGAGCTAGTTTTAAACTGCCTAGTTTTGTATATTCTGTGATGAGTATTCTTTTGAATTCTAAATAAGCATCTGGTACAAGTCTTACTGAAGTACACAAGTCTTTTTCTTCATCTAAAAGTTTTTCATAACCAGGAAGACCTACAATATCCAGTGGAGGGGCAGATTTCCTTGGGGCAGATGGGAGAGAGCCAGTAAAACCCTTGGAGATGTTATTTAAAGCTGCTTGTCTCTGCAGCCAAAACTGACAGGCGTTTTGGTCTTGTAAATGCCCAAGAATATCTGACAACAAATGCCGTTTGGGTTTTTGAATGTCCCGGCGATTTTTCAAGAGGTTATACACCTTGATATGCCGGATATGCGTTAGACCATTACTTCGATAATCTTGTAGTTGATGAATGTCTTCTTTCAATTCTTGCTCGTAATTCAACCCTTCCATATACTGGTCATAATTTTCAGGAGGTAATAATCTCATGACACTTCTTAATGTATCCATAAATTGTTTCAAATTTTTCTCGGAACGTCTTTCAGCAGCATGAACTTTCCTTAAATTAATAAGACCGTATTTTCTTACAATCTGTTTTCTTTTTTGCCTTTGCTGTAAACATCTATGGTATATTTCTAAAACTGCGATCTTCAACTCTTGCTCCATCTCATCACAATCTGGGTCATCCAAGGTCATGTGACGTAGATCTAGCTCAACGTAGTTGTCATGCTCCATACTGAATTCTGACCTGGCTGCTAAATATCCAGCCATATCTATATACATGTTAGAATGCTCCATCGGCCTTGGGGGATCGTCTGAAAGCTTGAAAACGATTGGTTGAGGCATAGGTTTGAACTCTGCCTCTGGGAAGACTGGTAACGGATCAGAGGCTTCTTCGATATAGTACTTCATATAATGTTCTTCACACTGCTCCTTAGTTTTTGTAACAACCTGACTGGCAATATCGACCCAGTTACCTAACCCACAATCAAACACACCCTGGAGTAGCTTCCCCTCTTCTGCAGCAGTCCAGTGATCATCAAACAAAGGGAAGTCTTTGCGGACTATTTCATACGCGTGGTTACTTTTGTGTGTGTCGTTTTCAAAGCCTTGAGCAAAGCAGTGGAGACAAAGTAAGGTGGACAGTTGACATTCTGCACATTTGATGTAAGGATGGGATAGGATGGACTGGCAGGCCACACACTCAACATGGATCTCTTCTTCAAAATACATCATACCTGGAAAAATGGAAGTGTCATTTAGATAAGAAAATCAAATGTGACGGAAAAGAAATTCTTCAAGTCTATGCTGATGCGGATTTTAAGTTTGAATTCGGAATCAACCATGAACCATATGAAAGATATCAAAGTGTTCACACACAATTTTTTTTCACAAAAGTAAATTTTATTTCTGAGTACCATTTACGTGAATATAATCTACTAAATTCTAGATGTTCTACATCACGCTCAAGCTTATTTTACACTTCAATTTTGAAGATAGGCAAATGCTGGTATCCCTGATGATGATTGCACGAAACAGGTCTGACAGTTGGCAAACAATATGCTAGTGCGGGTTCTGACAACCAAATATTGAAGTCCGGGTTCATTGCTATAAAAAGCCTCTGAGCGAGCAATTTGTGGGCCGATTTTCACAGTAAAATAAAAATACACTGTATTACTTACTCAAATCATGTTAAACGGCCAATCACATTCATGAATAATTCAGCTACCCACCAATGTCTGGACGAGCAATCAATAGGTAAGCGGGCTGTGTACTCTGGTTTTTTTTTTTATTGCAATGAAACCAGATTTGAAAGCCTGGCTGTCAGTATAGAAGATAGTCATTTTGGAGTCAGAAACCCAGACTTACAATGGGCTAATCCTGATTTCCATGCCTGACTGGGGTCGCAATGTTGAAAAGATAGATTATCATTTACATGTTGCTACCCATGATGATGTGATACCTGCTATTTTAAACACTTTCCCAATTGAATGTACATATGTACCCTGTTAAAATTAGTAGTTACAACAGGCAAAACATAAACGAAGATGTTTGAACTGGAAAAAAAAGAAAAGGTTCTTCAAGTACATTTCCAGCCACTGCATATATACCATTAAGTTATGTCTTTTAAATGAATTTTTGGAAGGATGTCGGATTTTAGATTCGAACCCAGGTTTAAATATCCATTAATACTACTTTAGATTTTACCTCAAACACACATTTTAAGCATTCCTCTTTTCATTTTACCCATCAATTTGTTCTGGTTTCCTTGTAAATCTACCAAATCCCTCTTCGTAAAAAAAACAAAACAATATTGTTAAAATTGGCTTGACAGATTTCAAACTCTGCCCCCCAAGAAGTTGACAATTTAGCCTAATAGCCTAAGAAACACCGGAAAGAGACACACGAGTGTGGGTAATATACCATGTCACAATCACAATATTTTTGAAATCAACTTTTTACAATTATAAGATGGTGAAATTGAGAAATAACTGATTCCGTTGTTGGGAAATGATTTGTTGTCTACTTTGCCAACCAATGAACTATATGTGTGGAATCGCTGTTATAGAGAAATAAAATGAGCATCGCCATTATAGACACTTTCGGCTTAAGGATTGACGCTTGCGCTGAAGCCTCACTGTATGGCCACAAAATGACTCTAAATTGAGTTGACGCAATGCAAAAGAAGCATGTCACAGCGACAGACTGCAACAGAGAAATTATGTCAATGCCAAAAAATTCGAAGCAACATCATAAATACGCCATTCTAAACCGAAAGGGTCTATTATGAGATGACACCACTGACCTGACGTTACAGAGAAAGCAAAAGAGAACGACGTTACTTTCTTGCATTTTTGTAAAAAATGTTTGAAACTCTCTTAAAACCTATATCGGTGTCTCTATCAAGTATAACTGATAAAGACATCGGTTTAGCCTAGGTGTTTCAAAAGCTTGTGTTGTTCCAAAATAACTAACTTTGTGGTGATGCTTTAATTATTTCTCGTACAGTACTGCTTTATTTGTATCTTAAAATAAAAATGACAAACACTCTTGTGACGTTAATTTTGACCGTTCATTCGCAAGATCATAAATTTGTAGAAAAAAAAAGTGATTATATTAGCATTACGAGAGGAAACATCCCATAGGCATAGCCGCACTCATGTGTCTCTTTCCTGTGTTACTTTGCCGGTCAGGAATAGTTATGACGGCGATTTTAGATCAAATCTAACCAATGTGACATGGCCATTCCACGTATAAAGTACGTAGTTCATTGATGCCAAGATCTTCCTGACCGGCAAAGTAAGTAAAACAGGGGGAGACACATGTGTGCGGCTATGTAGCTCCAGTATGTAGCGTTATGGTGAAGCCCAAAGGGCTGAACGCTACGGGAGCAGCCATTTTTGAATTTAGTAAAATAACCAAGATTCCACAGCCACACAGAGTGCTTTCCCATTATCACACTATAATCTATAGGTGCGAATATAGAATAGGCCCGTCACCTGGAACGTACAGTAAAACACCTATTTTCCTTTCAAATATTCTCTATAATACCTTAGGGAACTCCCTAATCGGAAAATCAGTATTTACTTGCACAAAAATCGCTCACATTTACTAAAATCGCCGATTTCACTCTACACACAAGCCATCTTTGCTTCGTTTAATGCATGAGACAGGACAATGTACGAGCTTGTCTCTGTCAGTGTTCGACTTCAACATACAGCCGATACGGCGATAGGGCTCTACACCTTTTTTTACTGTGACTTCAGTCTTATTTATTTTTTAATTCATGTTCGTTATTAAAAATTCCTAAAGAAAAAGAAAACTTTGCCCCCCTGACGATTATAACATATTTACGGTGACCGATCATTTCTCGCTCTTAGGCCTACCGGTACACGTATTTCCTTTCTTCTTTATTAAAAATTAATTAAAAAAAGAAAAAGAAATCTTGGGGGGTTCTAGGGGGGCTTGCCCCCTGACAATCATAACATTTTTACGATGACCGACATTTTTTATTGACTGAAGAAGTTTTCAAAGTGACGGACGTATTCTATATCCTGTCCAAAGGGCGTCCCTTCTACATTGGTCACAGCTCCCAGCTCGTTAGACCATTGTTTTCTACAATTATCGGCTATGATGCAAACTGCACATTAAAAATGACGATTATCGGACCTCTCCCAATTCACCTGTAATAAACCACGACGGCACGAGCGGTTATGTCATACAATGTAATATAAATTATCTACGGCGCCAAACCGGGCCTATTTCTCTTATCATCATTATACTGCAAAGCAAAAACGTAAAATACCATCAAATCACCTTATACGAAAAGAAATCACCAAAAAAATATGATTTTCTTTCAAAGTTTGAGCTCTTCCGTCAAGTGCAGTCTTTTTAACACCTCCACCGCAGAAGAGCGCCAATTTGCTTACCAAGAAAGAGTTTCTGAACTGCATTCTTACTTTATTGACCTGTCTTCTTCTAACTTTCTCATATTTTTCATGTATTCCACAATTCCGGTTGTCAAAAGAATCGGGAGCGCACGAATATTCCATTTCAAGACTAACTGTTTCCGTAAGGCCAAGAGCATAGGCTAGACTAGCCGCACTTGTGTGACTCTATCCTGGTTTTACTTACTTTGCCGGTCAGGTAGAGCCACACATTAGACCACCATTATATCCGTTGGCTCGAATAGGAAAACTCTACTTCACATCCCTGGAACTCAACTCTATTTTTAGATCGGAGAGCTGGTGACGTACATGCTGTCAAGACCAATGAACTATATACGCATATAGTTCATTGGTCAAGACGAACGGTAGTGACGTCATCAATTTTGCCAATACAAACTTTCGCGGATTATCCACCGGTGTCAGAAAGTTGCAGAGCTTCGCATTATTTGATTTTTGTTCAACTTCTCCAAGCAAGTAAAGTTGTTTGTTCTGATTCTTAAACTTCGAATTTTGTTATTGACTAGTGCTATTTCTTTTGTGTGTTTTTTTTCTTCAATGTTCGATTGGAACTACGTAAGTTGTAGTCCGAAATATCTGCGATGACGATGTAAATTGTATAATTTGTAAAAATGTAAGACATTTTCTGACAGAAGTCACAGATAGGCCTATCTGTCAGAAAATGTCTTACATGATCATCGCAGATATTTCATTTGTACCCATGATCAATTTATATCACAATATTAATACTGTATAATAATAATAATAATTAAAACTAAAAGCCTACTGGAGTGTTATTACTGTTATTGTTAATAATAATAAATTATAATCTACTATAAATCATACACTTTTGCAAACTTTGATTACTTTTGCTACTGAAGTCTTATTGTTTCCTTTTCCAGATTAGCCCACCTGGTAATATTGATAATATTATTAGAGACAAATCAGACCAGAAGTAAGATCCCCTGACAGTAACTGAACTATTTAAAGTGGAACTTTCGGCGCTCTTAGATGGTCCATGAGCTCGTTAGTCCGAAATATCTGCGATGATGATGTAAGACATTTTCTGACAGATAGGCCATCATCATCGTCAGAACGCATTTGATCAACTTGATGGGAATTTCTTGCCACCCTTCGAGGTGGCAAGACCACCTCTCGTTTCTCAGCAAAAATATCAAGATTCTCTTCATAACTTTTAAAAAATAAAATTGCTAACCCGTACTTTAATGATTTCCCTTTCTCCTTGCACCAATCTGAAGTCTATACGTCGACACCAGCCATAGATCTGCCCGATTAAATTTCAAACTGTACCAAACCTTTAATTTAGAAAAGTCGCCATTTGCATACTACGTCAATATACGCGCGAAAGGTCAACTTGTCACATGATTACCCACTAGCAGGCGATATAGTTCATTGGTCGTGTTGGTTCACGTGACTTCAGCAAAAAAGCAACACGACCAATGAACTATATCGCCTGCTAGTGGGGTAGTCATGTGACAGATTGACCTTTCGCGCAAACAGTGACGTATCAATGAGATTATGCAGATGGCGACTTTTGTAAACTAAAGGTTTGGTACAGTTTGAAATTTAACCGGGCAGATTTATGGCTTTTGTTGACGTACAGACTTAAGATTGGTGCGAGGAGAAAGGGAAATCATTAAAGTACGGGTTAGCAATTTTATTTTTTGAAAGTTATGAAGAGAATCTCGATATTTTTGATGAGAAACGAGAGGTGGTCTTGCCACCTCGAAGGGTGGCAAGAAATTCCCAGTAAATTGATCAAATGCGTTCTGACGCTGATGATGGCCTATCTGTCAAAAAATGTCTTACATCATCAGCGCAGATATTTCGGACTATGAGCTCGTAAGCTGGTTGTTTATTAACTAAATTTAGTCTATTTGAACTTCTGAAGATAAAGATGAAAAGAAACTCTGAACTGACCACAGTTGTAAAAATAGGCTGCCAGTCTGTCATTGGTGAATTTTAGACAAGACATGATGATGACTACATGTATTTATGAACACTAAAACACACGGGCACAGGGAAAATCTTCTTGTCTAAAATAACCACGGAGACAAGTTTCTAATTGTGTTAAAAAAGAGGTATATCATTTAGACCTTTATACCACATCATAAATTGTTGTAATAAAGTAAACCTATTATATTTCATTAGGTTGACGACAAGAGCTTAGCCTTGGTCAGTAGAATTTTCTGGAACACTTTGTATTACATTGACAATGCTTACGCATCTTAAGCTATGTTAAGAATATCGTCAGACTATATATTATAGGGTCATGGGAAAAGACAGTGAAAATTTGCCCCCCCCCCCCCCCCCCCTCACCCCACCCCTTTCCCAGAAAAACCTAGGTAGAAGGCTTGACAGGGGAGTTTAGCCCTGACCAGGCAGTATGTCTTTCAAACTCTTGTTCTTTTTATAAGCAATGACTGGCCTTTGGGTCAGAGGTCGAGCAAGTTTACTTTGATTGTTTTAACTAAAAGTCATCCTTTTTTACCCCTCAGCCTTACAGGCTCAGGGGTATTGACATTGTAATGGGCATGTACGTCTGTCAACAATTATTTGTCCGGGCTGTATCTTCGTTACTATTCAACTGACAGCTTTGATACTCACAGTGAATATTTCTAGGATACCAAAGATGTGCACTGTCATGTTTATCCCGCATTATGCGATTTTGTTGCACAGTTATGGCCCTTAGAAGTTTTGAGGTTAATTTTTTGTCCGGTCTTTATCTCCCTTACTATTCAACTGACAGCATTGATACTCACAGTGAATTTTCCTATTAACTATTAAAGATGTGCACTGTCATGTTTGTTCCGCGTTATACAATTCTGTTGCAGAATTATGGCCCTTTGAACTTTTGAGGTACATTTTTTGTCCGGGGTGTATCTCCCTTACTATTGTATGTTGTTAGTCACTAGGTTTGTAAATATATAAATCTAACGCATGTACATGAAGCGATTTACCTCCCTTTTTACAGTTCACAATTTCTTGGTAATAATTTAAGACAGTGCACTTGTAAATTAACGAAATATACTGTTACAAAGTGCCCAAAACACTTTGGTAAAACAGGTGAGAATTAGCTGAAATATTACACCTGGTTTCAACATTGTGGCATGTTTTTTGGTCCAGAAAATCCAATACTGTGGGCAGCGTTACCTCTGTCGGTTCGAGTGATAGTCCCCAAGTCCAACACAGGCCTCCCATTGGTCTGGCATGGGTTCAAATCCCAAATCAGACCGAATAAAAATTGAAAAAATTCTGAGAGGAGTTTTCACTCGATCGCCATATGAGGGAGAGTTGCAAGGTACTCGCCGAAGGTAAGGGGTTTCCTCTGGGCAATGAGTCCAGTTTCCTCCCCACCCACTAAAACGGCAACGGCACCAAATAAGTGAAATAATCTTGAGTGTGCTGTGCGCTGTAAAACATCCATCAATCACCCCAATATTGTAAGTAGACCGTCCAATGCATGCTTGTTTGTTATATTGGGAAAACAATTATTTTTTCAGATGTTGCTGCAAAACCACATAAAGTGCTATGGGAGCAATGTGACCATGAGGAGCCACACATATCGTTTGATGGAATTTCGTTCATGATCTTGGCATTGAAGACACTGGAATGTCAACATGGTCCTGATAGAAGTCTATTATTAAAATAAAGCCAGACATGCAGAGAAAGTGAAGGTGCGAACTGTAATAATCTTATAGCTATCTTAAAGTGACATGAGCTGCTAGTATCAACTCATCACCTAGAGTATACAACTGGCTAGTATCAACTCATCACCTAGAGTAAACGACCTGCTAGTATCAACTCATCACCAAGAGTAAACCACCTGCTAGTATCAACTCATCACATAGAGTAAACGACCTGCTAGTATCAACTCATCACCAAGAGTAAACCACCTGCTAGTATCAACTCATCACCTAGAGTAAACGACCTGCTAGTATCAACTCATCACCAAGAGCAAACCACCTGCTAGTATCAACTCATCACCAAGAGCAAACCACCTGCTAGTATCAACTCATCACCAAGAGTTAGCGACCTGCAAGTATCAACTCATCACCAAGAGCAAACCACCTGCAAGTATCAACTCATCACCAAGAGTAAGCGACCTGCAAGTATCAACTCGTCACCAAGAGTTAGCGACCTGCAAGTATCAACGTTTCTCATTGTTAATCTAGAGGACAAGGAAGAAGTTTGTTTCAATGGTTCTTTTGAGGGCCTCTATTTTTTATGAAAATGATCAAAGAAAATTTGCACAATAAATTAACAACCTTGTTTTATTATTTCCAACAGCCTTTCCTGTCTAGCATTACTAATTGCCTGGGTTGTGATGCTTTATGCCACACTCAAAATTATTTCACCGATATTCCTAATCGATTGCAAGAGGAAAATCTGGTTCTAAATCTAAAGCATCAGGTGTATATTTAATTTCTAAACTGGCAATCCCATTCAATTCAGTTATTCTGTGAAAATTGAAGTGAATTGTGTGATAAGATTGTCTACAACATGTTTGCCGTGATCCCTAGATAAATATCACAAAAACTGATAACAATGCCGCCAAATTTCTATGTTTTTCTCTCTTGTGAATTGCAAGAGAGTTAAATACCCGAATGCATATTTTAGATCTATTCTACTAGTATTTAACTTGTAAACATTACTTAATATACATTTGGGGGGGGGGGGGGGGGGGGGGGGTGAGGCTCTGTTAGTACATCTACATGTAAGTTAGATTGCAATGAAGAGATGAGTCTATTTCTCAAAATATTCAGACGGATGCCAACTTGTCATGGCAACATACAGAATCCATCAACATTACGTTACGACCAGGCGTAAATGTCTTGAGAAACGGCCCCCTGGTTATTATAAAATATGAATTTATATGGATCAACTAGAAACCGCAGACACGGTGACTATTATAACCTTTATGAAAAATCAACCTACCCAGTACTTTATTTGGTTGATTGTTTGGTGTTTTACGGCGCGCTCAAGATTATTTCACTTATATGGCGGTGTTACGTCGTTCCCATTCAGTGAAAACCCATTCAGAAAATTTAGAAATTTTTTTTTTGCACTGAGTGGGATTCAAACCCGCGACCCATTGATGGAAGGCGCCCAACGCTCTACCTACTAAGCCACGAAGCCCCACAATCTATATTAGACATACATTTAATCTGACTCTCCTTCAGATTATAGCATTTCACCTGTCCCAAGTACCATAAAGGATTGAGTAAGAGGAGTTTCCTACTTGAGAACATACACAATAGATTTCCAGTTCTTCTTCGGAAACTAAATTTCTAAGTTGGAAACGATTAAGAATAAAAGTTACATCAACACATGATGATTGTTCCAAACACCAAGTATCATTGAGTTATGTCTAATAGTTTTCGAGTTCTGCTCCAGAAACTATTACAAATAGAAATTTTCAAGAAGTTGAAAACCTCAAAAGACACATGTACACATGATGATGTTTTTGTTTTTTCACAATCAAAAGGCACTTCCACATGTACACATGGTGATTGTTCCACAATCAAAAGGCACATCTACATGTACCCTACACATGATGATTGTTCACAATCAAAAGGCACTTCCACATGTACACATGGTGATTGTTCCACAATCAAAAGGCACATCTACATGTAGCCTACACATGATGATTGTTCCACAATCAAAAGGCACATCTACATGTACACATGGTGATTGTTCCACAATCAAAAGGCACATCTACATGTACCCTACACATGATGATTGTTCCACAATCAAAAGGCACATCTACATGTACACATGGTGATTGTTCCACAATCAAAAGGCACATCTACATGTACCCTACACATGATGATTGTCCACAATCAAAAGGCACATCTACATGTACACATGGTGATTGTTCCACAATCAAAAGGCACATCTACATGTATACACATGATGATTGTTTCACAATCAAAAGGCACATCTACATGTACACATGGTGATTGCGCCACAATCAAAAGGCACATCTACATGTACACGTGGTGATTGTTCCACAATCAAAAGGCACATCTACATGTATACACATGATGATTGTTCCACAACCAAAAGGCACTTCTACATGAACACATGGTGATTGTTCCACAATCTAAAGGCACATCTACATGTACCCTACACATGATGATTGTCCACAATCAAAAGGCACTTCTACATGAACACATGGTGATTGTTCCACAATCAAAAGGCACATCTACATGTACACATGGTGATTGTTCCACAATCAAAAGGCACATCTACATGTACACATGATGATTGTTCCACAATCAAAAGGCACATCTACATGTACACATGGTGATTGTTCTACAATCAAAAGGCACATCTACATGTATACACATGATGATTGTTCCACAATCAAAAGGCACATCTATACATGTACATATGGTGATTGTTCCACACACCAAGTTTCGTTGAGTTATGTCTAACAGTTTTCGAGTTCTGCTCCTTAAGCAAAATTTCTGAGTTATGTTTGCATGGAAAAGGCCAAAAATAAAGGGACTTCTTAAAGTGGCATGAGCTGCCAAAATTCACACTTTTTTCATAATTTCTGATCGTCACGACAGTAAGACTAAGAGACTTTGAAGGCCATCGAAAAACTGAATGATTGGCGTTGGAATGAGGAAAATCTATACAGTATGTGGCCTATACGAACCGGAATAGTGTCCGAAAAGTAAACAAAATTTAAATAACCGGAACGACCATTCATTCATTCTAAGTCAAAGTTAGTTCAAAATAATACTTTATCGTACAGTTTCGAGACTGAATTAAAAGCTTGTGAATTATACGTATTGAGACAAAAAGCCAATAATTTCAACATTCTGTTTCAACCTCAAAATATCAACATTTTGGCAGCTCATGCCACTTCAATTAGTTCAGATGCACTAAATAAATCTTCCTGATTGCCGGCAAGTAATTAGCAAAGGTTAACAGGATATAATGGACGCATGAGTGCGGCTACTCATTAAATACACTTCGTTTGCGATTATTCAAGGGATCCTACTCCGGTCAATTGAATTCAATTCAAATTTATTTACTCGACATCCATCCGGGTAGTAGGGAAGCCTATATTATAGTCCCAGGGAATTTTTTTTTAGAAAAAACCGTTTTAACGAATTACTTGAGTAACTAAAAACAGAATCTAAAAATAAAATTCGTTATAACGATTTTCTATGAGAAAAAATCGTTTTCACGAATTTCTTGGGTTTATACAAATAGAATCTAAAAATAAAATTCGTTTAAACGATTTTTTCAAAAAAAATTCCCCCTGGCACTTATAGGCTTCCGTAGGGTAGGTAAAAAAAACAACAAACAAAGCAAAACAACGATGTCCGATGTCTGTACAATGTGTGCGACAAAAATGATGACGTCACGATTCATGTTGACGTCACGACTGTTGGTGTTGACAGCACTACGTCACCAGCTCTCTGATCTAAAAATAGAGTTGAGTTCCAGGGATGTGAAGTAGAGTTTTCCGATCGACAGGCTGTTCAAAAGCTAGGAGTCACGGGATGCGAGGATTCGTGTCGTGTGCAAAGGCCAGTTATTTTAAGATCTCGATGGGGAAGCCCCAATAAACTATATGCGGGGAATGGACACGTTTCATTGGCTGGTTTGATCTGACTTAGTAAAATGTGCCGCCATTGATAGTTGAAGCGCGCGTGCATAACAGACCTGTATAGAAGTCGCATCATTTCCTAGTAATGGCGGCATTCGATGCATATCAAATACCACGTGACCTCCATTCCACGCATACAATTCTTTGGGAAGCCCTCCGAAAAAAGGTCACGTTACTTGGAAAAGTACCGGGAAAACCCGAATCATGTGATATGTTGTCGTTGTTCGAGGAGAGTTTGAAATCTGACGGACAAATTTTTGACACCGGTTTTCAAATTGAGGGATTTAACAGTTTAACAACGGAATTCGAAGAAATTAACGGGTTCAGTGAAAAGAGGAATGTTTCAAAGGTATAACAGGAGGTAATAGCTGAAAGGTAAGTGAGATTAAGGATAGTTAAGACTTAGCTTCAATCTGTAACGCGAATACTTTCGACATATTTCATTTAAAAGCTGTAACTAAGGCTAGACGTGTGTCACACTGTCCTGTTCGAATCTGATTTGTTTTTATACCCCCGATGGCCCGACTTAAAAAAAGGGTTTCATGTCACTTCGTACCCAAGTCACTTCGTACCAAGTCATCTCGTACCATAGTCACTTCGTACCCAAGTCACTTCGTACCAAGTATTTCAAACATACAATACCAACGCAAAAACTGTATTCTTTAACATGTCAGCTTTTATTCTTTATTTTCAAATTGTGTAAAATTGACAAATAATAAAAATGGACAGAAAATTAAAAAAAAAAAAACGAAATAGTTAAAGGCACACTTGCCGCGAAAATCAGGAATATTGTTTACATTAAAAAAGAAAGACCGTATTCTGTATTTTTCCCAGACAATATAAGTTAGGAACTTTCTATTTTTACCAAAATTTAAAAGTTTGGACGTCACTTTGTATTTTTAATTTGAATTTGAAAATTTGAATTGTTACGTACCCGGAACGTAAACAAACCGATCTGCCCCCTATTGGCGATTTTATGTTTCAGTCGTGTGAGTGAAGTAACGGCACAGTGTAATTTTACGTAGGCCTATTTATCCGAGAAATACAGACTGACGATCGGTTAACAGCGACTGGAAAACCCTGCTGATGATTGTTTGAGTGTAAACCACGGATAAAAAGGCCTGAAAGGACGGTAATCCAACACGAAAGTTGACCGACACTGATCGTTGTTGTTGTAATCAGGCTTCGATTCTTCGTTTGTTTTTCACCCCATTTTTACAGTCTAAAGCTAACTAGACATGTTTTATGTGTCCTATGTTTAAGTTTAGTGGTATTAGTCGTAGTAAGCTCATGTAAATTGGTTTTCTTAGCAAATTTAAACAGGCTACGGCGGCAAGTGTGCCTTTAATAAAAAATGTACATAATGCAGTCGGTCGTATTATGGTATCACCAGCGCCGTCCGTCCCGGATTCCCTTCCGCTCCATAACTTGAAGAGTTTTGATCTAATCTTTACAATTCTTTCACAACATATACCTAACCTTGTGGGTAGAAGGTGTGCCATGAACCATTTATGACATCGTCGATTGCATAATGTGGCTTCTACATTGGATTATGTACCTAATATTCTGTCTTAGTATATATCTTCGTTCCCTTCCGCTCCATAACTTGAAGAGTTTTTGATCCGATCTTTACAATTTTTTTTACAACATATACTTCAGGGGTAGAAGACTGTCATGAACCATTTAGGACATTGTCCATTGCATAATGTGGCTTCTACATTGGATTATGTAATATTCTGTCTTAGTCTATATCTTCGTTGTCTTCCGCTCCATAACTTGAAGAGTTTTGATCCGACCTTGACGATTCTTTATATACCTTATGGGCAGACGGTGTGTCACGTACCATTTCTGACTTCATCCGTTGCATAATATGGCAGCCATATAGGATTATGTAATATTCCTTTCCGCTCCATAAAGTTCTAAAGTTCTGATCCGATCTTGACGATTTTTTCAGAGTATATACCTTATGGGCAGACGGTGTTCCACGTACCTTTTCTGACATCACAGTGACCTGTTGCATAATATGGCAGCCATATTGTTCGGCTCCAGAACTTCATTCGTTTTGATATAATCTCTCCAATTCTTTTAGAGTATATATACCTTATAGGTAGATGATGTGTCGCGTACCAAATTTGAATTGGGTCCACATATTTTTTGCGGTTCGACTTTTCCACGACGGGCGGATGTTGAGTCTACTAAAACTCTTGTTATTTGTAACAAACAAACAAATAGTCCGGGCTTCTGACTCCAAAATAGCTATTTTTTTATACTGAGGGCCGTAGGCCTATCCAAAACACGCCTGTCACTGTCAGTATAAAACAAAATAGTCATTTTGGAGTCAGAAACCTGGACTATTTGTTTGTTTATTCTCTGTAAATATAGGGGTATTTACAGGAATATATTTAAAAAAACCCATACAATCCATTAAAATGGGTAGACCGTTCGATCCTAGTCTGGGTTTCGGACTCCAAAAGACGTACTTCACTCAAGTAAGCCAAAATGCCACGGTCCGTATTTTCATCATTTTTGCTGACGGCCGTATCCAAAGTACCGGTAGGCCCACGTATCCAAAAAAATCGTCATTTTGGAGTCAGAAAACCGGAATATATACTTCCCAGTTAGAAGAAGTTTGGTACTTTTTGTCAAAATTCAAAAGTTTTGGTATATATTTTGTATTGTTATTTTGAAAATGGACGTAAACAAACGACGAGCCTAAGACGTCGCATAATCGGGACTAGAATGATAATAATGTCGTTTAAACCAGGTGCGCTTGACTAACGGCCTAATATGATGAGTAGACTTCTGGTAATACCTACAGACCACGTACAGCGTTTGTGTAAGGAACACATAATGCCCGATAAGTTTGAGACGGTAAATCAAAAGCAAAAAGACCTAAAATGAGTGTTATCCAAGTTGCACGGTTCCTGGTCAATCGGTTGACATATTACCGGCATCCGAACTTTCAGGTACCGTATGGTAGGCTATATGCCATATCGGCTACCACCATAATTAAGACATTTTTAACATAACTGAAATCATTTTATTTGTGCTGTGTTTATTTTTAGAGATTTTATTAACAGTACGCTCGTATAAATTCACTTTTGTCACAAATGTCAGAATTAGTTCAGGCTACAGCGGCAAGTGGGCCATTAGCCTAACATATGGGCTAAGTAAAAATGTACATAGGCATATACTTAATGGTAACTAAACTTATAACATTGCTTAGATTTAATAACTGACAAATACGTTTGCTTGTGTGTTACAGGCATTGCATTGATGTTATATAGGTGCGTTAACAACTTGGATACATTAACACAAAGGAAAGGATTTCTGGATAACAACTTCCTATTTATTGATGTTGGTACGTTTCAGTATAGATACTAATACCGTTTTCAACCAAATGTGGTTGAAAACGGTATTAGTATCTATACCGAAACGTACCAACATCAAAATATAAGAAGTTGTTATCCAGAAATCCTTTCCTTTGTGTTACTATTACCGACTTCTAAATGCCTCTCAAACAACTTGGATACCTTAGTATCGATTTTGTATAACACCTCTGTTTACATTAATCCCAAACCGTATCTCAGACAGTAAACAATGTACCACAGAATTCACACGAATTGCTCGGTAATTGTACATTTTCGCTGAAAATCGACCAATAGCACCTTTCATCCAAAGTCATTCAAATCTTATTTATTTATCTATGTAACAGAAGTTTTAGCAAAAATGTAAGCAATCTACCCAAATAGTCCCTTTAAAAAAATCAACCAAAAATGTGTCCTCTAACTCATCAAAGGACACGAGAGACGCAAATCGCCAAACTATAGCTGGGGAGGTTAATATCATGGCTTTGACGTGGTTGGCAGGATTTGCGGGGTAGAGGAAGTCGTAAAGGAATTTCTTTGGCGAGTCTGGCGGGGTCGCAAAGATCAAGAATAAAAATAAAATGTCTGTATCCGGCTTCCATAGTTTTCATTTGATAGGGCAGGATGAGCAGAGAAATCTTGTCGGTGTATTTTTCTTTATTACGTCAGGGTATGGTGTTCTATTTGGTATGGTGTTCTATTTGGGCCACTTCTCCGTCGCGCGTCGACTTACACAAACGCGACGCGCGACGCGACGCGGTACTCGACGTCGACCTCCGCGACGCGCATCGCGCGTCGAGTTTTATAATGTTAAAAGATAGACAGTGAACTCGACGTCGCGTTTTAGAGCGCGACGTCGCGTTTTTCTTGCGCGACGTGGCACTCGACGTCGACCTCCGCGTCGCGTCGCGCGTCGCGTTTGGCAATGTTAAAAGATAGGCAGTGAACTCGACGTCGCTTTTTAGAGCGCGACGTCGCGTTTTTTTGCGCGACGTCGCATTCCGCGTCGCGCGTTGAATTGGAAAGTTGAGGGCTTTGTGTCCTTTGCGCATGTGTGGGGACCATTCATTATTGTAGATTAACTATCAAACCGCCATTTGTACCCATTTAATGGGTGTTTGTACACCAGGTTTCGATGTGATCGTCAGCCAACCTGTCTTTTCATTTTAAATTGAACAATATATCAATAATCATTATGACTCACCGTATGAATTTAGCTCAGTGAAGAAATCTGATCGATGATATTTATATACTTCGCTTTTTGTGAACGAACCCTAGAATTAAATTCTCAGTTTTTAAAGATGAAAGTTAATTTGCTTCCAAAACAAACAAACAAACGACTTACTACAAAATACCGGTTAGACAGCTAAATTTTTAATAGCCTACACATTGAAATAGACGTTTGATTATAATTATTGATACATAATAATGAATGGTCTCCACACATGCGCAAAGGACATAAAACCCTGAACTTTCCAACTCGACGCACGACGCGGAATGCGACGTCGCGCAAAAAAACGCGACGTCGAGTTCACTGCCTATCTGTTAACATTGCCAAACGCGACGCGCGACGCGACGCGGAGGTCGACGTCGAGTGTCGCGTCGCGTCGCGCGTCGCGTTTGCAAACCCGACGCGCGACGCGGAACGCGACGTCGCGCTCTAAAACGCGACGTCGAGTTCACTGTCTATCTTTTAACATTATAAAACTCGACGCGCGACGCGGAGGTCGACGTCGAGTACTACGTCGCGCCGCGCGTCGCGTTTGTGTAAGTCGACGCGCGACGGAGAAGTGGCCCAAATAGAACACCGTATCAGGGAGTGTATGTGTTGATTCTCAGCACCATAGAGGCTGATTGTCAGGGCTAGGACAGGAGTATTAACAACAGTAGGCTTATATGACAATTAAGGTTTGCTCGACTTTATCACCAGCTAAGTCATAACTTAAAGTGGCATGAGCTGTCAAAATTCACACTTTTTTTCATAATTTCTGATCGTCACGACAGTAAGAGACTTTGAAGGCCATCGAAAAACTAAATGATTGACGTTGGAATGAAGAAAATCCGTACAGTTTGTGGCCTATACGAACCGAAAACGTTTTCGAAAATAAACAAAATTTAAATAACCGGGATGGCCATTCATTCATTCTAAGCCAAAGTTATTTCAAAACAATACTTTATTGTACATTTTGGGGACTAGAAGCACTGAATTATACGTCTTGAGAAAAATAGCCAATAATTTCAACATTCTGTTTTAACGTAAAATATCAAAATTTTGGCAGCTCATACCACTTTAACAACAATAATATCGAATGCTAATGAAGAATTAATACCAACACAATATCACCGGATACAATACCCGACTTTAAATTTACATGTGTAATGAGAATGGCTTTTTAATAAAGCTTAAGTTGCCTGAGTAAACCCTTTCTGACAATAACAGGGCTTTAGAGAATATTTGAGATTGACATACGGGCAGCATAACAATTATCACTATGTAGTAAAACAGATCCAATTATTAAAACAGTTTAAAAGTATAAGCCAGAGCTTGGTTACAAATCGAAGATCTGATCTTCAATTTCGTTCACGCAAATTAAAACTTACAAACTATGTAGAGTTACGTGTCTATATTTGGGAACTCCTTAGTGTGCTTTGGAAACTTATTGGCACGGAATTTTAAGACAAAGGACCGTTTGGACTTATTTTCATGATATAATTTCATTTACCGTTAAAATACTAGTATAGCATTTTACTCTCGTTTACTTTCTCTGTTTTTAGTTAGTATACACATGTAATTCGAATGCAAACTGTCCGGAGTCCTGTTTAAATGTGTGTCTATATAGAGTACTAGTATTAGCCCGGTATACAAGAGTGGATGTCTACATCCCAGTTATCATTAGGGTTAAAAGTGACAAAAACCTAACGTTTGTCATTTCCGCAACAGCCATTTCCGTAACAGGTTTATCCGTTTCCGTTACAGCAATCACATGATTATTGTCAGTTAATGAATCAAATTTGATGAAAACCTTGAATATTACTAAAATATTTGACTTTGAAATAAATCTTATTATTGTGTAAAGTTTAAATCAGGGAAATTACTGAGTTAGTAAATTAACCAGGCTAAGTTTTAATAACCTTAGAAAGTTGCCATGTTTTATTTACAAGAACAATCGAGAAGCATATCGGCGTAATGATATAAATTTCTCTTTTATAAATCTAGGTCGACACTATACGAGACAGGTTATTGGAACTGTAGACAGAGGTTGAATATGTCATAAAGCTAAATATACAGAAAACAATTCTAGAAAGGTTACTAATACATGTATCATAGTGCTGCCCAGGTGTGAAGAACTCCACATTGGCGTAGTGTGTAGGCCCTATGATATATGTAACGGTCGAAGTACAAAAATATGCTAATTAGTGTCCGAAGGCCTTGTCTGTATTTAGACGAAAAACAGAATCGTCTTAGAAGGATACCCTCTAAAGTAGAGTAGAGAATCATTCATCTCGTGTCATGGTCATAAATGAGAATTGAGCCAGGAGTAGAGAATCCTTTGAACCCATTTAGAGGATCGGCATTTAATATGTTCAGGATCGGAGTTCTTGCTTCCGTTGCTGTAATATCTCTGAATTTGAGGTTATAAGTCTAAAGTTAATTCTAAAGCTTTGCAACGACTTGAGCCTCTTGCACCATTTCTCGGACAAGCCGAGCTGCGTACTTTGACGTTCCCCAGCTGAGACAGATCCCGTCTGATCCATGGCCATAATTATGCACAACCTGAGAAAGAAAAACAGCATGTTGTATTGGAACAGCGTAGCCTTTGACCGATCATTTCGCATACGAGATTCTCACGCCGGCGGGATATGCCCAAGGGAGAAGTAGAGTGTCTTTCCAGTTAGCACAACTAGTCTGTGCAACGAGATTCTCGTGGCTTCGGTATTAGAGTTTGACTGTCACATAAATTAAACTAAAATAGGATGTGGGGGTATACATATAAGTTCTAGATAAGACCAGAGGCGATAAAATACATAGGCTTGCAACCTTGATGTGATTTGTAAATATGACAAAGTTTAATAACGAAGATTTTAAAAGATGCCTGACATATTGTTCAAAGAATGATGGGTGTAGTTTTGGATTCCATTTTAAGATGGGTCTCTTCAACACTATACTCTGTGACCTCTGTGGCTCAGTCTGTCATCAGTCCGACACAAGTCTTCCATCGAGGTTTTCACTTGATCGCCTTATGTGAAAGGGTTACCATATACTTGTCGAAGGACGAGATTTCCTCTTGGTAAAATGCCCTTTTACTTTTCCACGGAACATGGCAACGCCACCATAGTAGTGAAATAATATTGAGTGTGACGCAAAACATCAAATAATCTATCAGCTTTAGGGTGAATTCCGACATGCCTTTATTATGGATGGTCAGTTACGTAAACTATTACCCTGAGTTTTCCAGATGGGAAATGCAGTAGTTCTTTCTCCACTCTGGGTTCATTACGTTCAGGACGAAGACCCACCCATTCTGTCATCACCGGGGCATTCTGAAATACTCAAAGTAAACTTGGTATGACTTTAGGAAACTTGTATAGCCCCGAAGTATACGAGTGTGCAATTGGCACATTCAATTTCAATAATCCTTAACATTGAAAAAAAAATATTTTGTTATTTCTTCACACAAACCAAACTCCTGTCTGTCTTCAACCTAATTATGAAATATCCTGAGTTTTACTTATTACCCTACCTATGGTTAACAATGACATGCCCCCTTTGAAACACAATTAGAAACTCCATGGCTATTTTAGCTAAGACGATTTTCCTTGCGCTCGTGTGTTTTGTTGTTCATAAATATAATGAAGGGATATTTCTGTAAACCCGGATTGTGCTAGTGTACGTTTTAGAGATCCCATTGTAAACTTACGCAAAGTATACTAGTTTGCGATTGACACATTCAATTCAAGTTATCCGGAAACATTCAGATTTATTTGTTATTTATACCAATATGACTTTTGTGGCTAAGTAATTTTTGATTTGTAATCTTTAAAAAAATAGCGAACATTTTACACACCCTATTCTTACTTAATTCGAAACGATATATTTGCAAGAAAGAAAACATTTCCAAATCAAATAAATAAACTTGTTAATACCATTGAAAGGCAGAGGTTTACAAGCACAAGCACCCCCCTGCACCACATTGAATCTGGGATAGGATTGGAATTGAACCCCGTGTTGAATTAAACACTAACCTCTATATGACAGCACCATTTTATAATCTTCTTTAAGACATTTTAAGAGCAAACTAGACATAGGCCTATATTGACCGATGGATAGGCCCATCAGCAGCCCTATTATCCGTATCATTCTATTTTTTCATCAAGATAATTTAGCTGATTTGTTTTTCTTCGAGCGAGGCGCCCACATACGGAGTCCTATTAGTGGGTGGAATTTTCTTATTTTCAGTGTTTTTCGTCTTTAACAGAATTTTACACAAATCATATCATAAAAGTCATACGATAAAGTAAAACGTTTGCAGAGAAAGTCGAAAAACACTTGCAAACCGCAAAATTACAAGGAAAACATTTCCACCGGTTGAAATGTTTACATCGCAGATAAAAGGTTCTTAACGCGGTGAAAAGGTTTCCACCGCGGTTAAAATGCCAAAACTGCGGAGAAAAGGCTCTCGCCATGGAAAAAAGGTTTCAATCGCGGTGGAAATCGAAATGATTTCTTGTGAAATGTAAACATTTCCACTGCGGAGAAAATATTCTTATGTGATCTCTAGCCTCTAGCGGTTGGCTGATGATAAAAAAGGTATCAATCTCGTTGATCTATTAGCTTTGTTTATATACCTTAACTGATGGCACCACACGACCGGTACTCTCCATTATTTCTGTCGCCTCGTCTTTACGGTATTTGGTATCATAATCTCCCGGTGTGCGAGACCCCGTCAGCACCACACCATCGGCACTGAAACAATCAATTATCCTAAGTATCTCAAACCATCGTTGGACACGAAATAAGCGAAAACAAGCAACCAACCAATCAAACCAGTCGTGTTAATCAAGTGATCCAATGATAAGCTTGAATGTTAAGCCTGCTGCACTTACAAATTTCATTTATCCGGATTGTTTCCTGGTTTCTTGGTGGGGTGGGTGGGTAGGGGGGGGGGGGGGGGGGTCTACAAAACCTAAATGAATGAAACATTGCGTCATTTGGACACAGCTTGTTCACAGTTAGTCCGGGTTTTTTACTCCAAAATTACTTTTTTTTTTATACCGACGGCCGTATTTTGATGTCCGTGAAGCTGTCACCCATTACCCATTACCCAGTTCCCGATTCAAAACTAGGTCAATGTAGAGGATTAGTCCATTTGAAAATAGGGGTGAGAGCAAAAACACACGACATCATACATAAACCGCAAGACGCAAATCAATTGGGTAATGGGTCAAAATAAAGTACATCACCTGATGTTATATTTTGTTCCATTTTTACTAAATGATATTTCACTTTTTGAAGAATGTGTTTAAAAGTTGATTTTGATTGTTAATTTACGTTTTACACAAGAATATTTCACTTATATAATGACGACCAGAATTAACTGGTGGAGGAAAGCGTGTAAAGTGTGAAGTGCTCTCTCACATATAACACACCCTTGTATGAGGGCTAATATAACATATCAATACGATCGGGTGGGTGTGTGTGATTTGCCCTAACCTTGTTCGCTTATTATCGCTTTGGAGATGTTGTGTAGCCCATTACCTTATTCGCCTGACACCCATTACCCAATTCGCCCCTGCCTGTCACCCATTACCCAGTTCGTCTATTTCCTATTCCCTGTTTGCGTATTATCGCTTTGGAGGCTTTGTGTAGCCCATTACCAAATTCGACTGTTACCCATTACCCAATTCGGCCCTGTCTGTCACCCATTACCCAGTTCATCCATCCCTCATTTCCCTGTTCGCGTATTATCGCTTTGGAGGCGTTGTGTAGCTCATTACCCAATTCGCTTGTCACCCATTACCCATTACCCAATTCGCCCCTGCCTGTCACCCATTACCTAGTTCGTCTATTTCTTATTCCCTGTTTGCGTATTATCGCTTTGGAGGCTTTGTGTAGCCCATTACCCAATTCGACTGTTACCCATTACCCGATTCGGCCCTGTCTGTCACCCATTACCCAGTTCGTCCATCCCCCATTTCCCTGTTCGCGTATTATCGCTTTGGAGGCGTTGTGTAGCTCATTACCAAATTCGCTTGTCACAAATTACCCAATTCGCCCCTGCCTGTCACCCATAACGTCTATTTCCTATTCCCTGTTTGCGTATTATCGCTTTGGAGGCTTTGTGTAGCCCATTACCCAATTCGACTGTTACCCATTACCCAATTCGACTGTTACCCATTACCCAATTCGACTGTTACCCATTACCCAATTCGACTGTTACCCATTACCCAATTCGACTGTTACCCATTACCCAATTCGACTGTTACCCATTACCCAATTCGACTGTTACACGTTACCCAATTCGACTGTTACCCATTACCCAATTCGACTGTTACCCATTACCCAATTCGACTGTTACCCATTACCCAGTCCATCCATCCCCCATTTCCCTGTTCGCGTATTATCGCTTTGGAGGCGTTGTGTAGCTCATTACCCAATTCGCTTGTCACCCATTACCCAATTCGCCCCCTGTCTCTCACACATTACCCAGTTCGTCAATTTCCTATTCCCTGTTGGTTTATTATCGCTTTGGAGGCTTTGTGTAGCCCATTACCCAATTCGACTGTTACACGTTACCCAATTCGCCCCTGTCTGTCACCCATTACCCAGTTCATCCATCTCCCATTTCCCTGTTCGCGTATTATCGCTTTGGAGGCTTTGTGTAGCCCATTACCCAATTCGACTGTTACACGTTACCCAATTCGCCCCTGTCTGTCACCCATTACCCAGTTCATCCATCTCCCATTTCCCTGTTCGCGTATTATCGCTTTGGAGGCGTTGTGTAGCTCATTACCAAATTCGCTTGTCACCCATTACCCATTACCCAATTCGCCCCTAGCTTTCTCTCTCACATTACCCAGTTCGTCAATTTCCTATTCCCTGTTTGCGTATTATCGCTTTGGAGGCTTTGTGTAGCCCATTACCCAATTCGACTGTTACCCATTACCCAATTCGCCCCCGTCTGTCCCCCATTACCCAGTTCATCCATCCCCCATTTCCCTGCTCGCGTATTATCGCTTTGTAGGGGTTGTGTAGCCCATTACCCAATTGGACTGTTACCCATTACCCAATTGATCTGCGTCTGTTTTGTTTGAGGCTGTATTGCGGTTTATGTATGATGTCGTGTGTTTTTGCTCGCAACCCTATTTTCAAATGGACTAATCCTCTACATTGACCTAGTTTTGAATCGGGAACTGGGTAATGGGTAATGGGTGACAGCTTCACGGACATCGTATTTTGGAGACAGGGCTCATTGCAATCAAAAAGTCGGAGTAGACTACACGCTTCTGATCGGGCAGTTTGAGGTCTGATTTAGATGGTACATAACAACATTACTAACTCAAATAGTGTCAGTACGACATTCATTAATAATTTAGAATTTTTTAAATTGAATTTAACGTTTAAAAACTGAAAAACCGCTAAACAGTGTTACTTCATCAATGGCGGAGAGTTTGAGACTTGGAGAAAGTAAAAGTGAATTCAGGGGAAGATAAATGTTTACTGGCCGATCCTGCGCGTCCATATCACACACTGGTAGGTAGCGAAATTATCCATGAACGCGATTATGACCGTTTTGACACGATCTGAGTAGGTTATATTGTTATTTCGTTGTCTAAATCAGACCACATACTGCGCGGACAGCCAACTCCGGCTTTTTGATTGCAATGAACTCCAAAATACGACCGTCAGTATAAAAAAGTAGTTATTTTGGAGTCAGAAACCCGGACTTGTTCACAGTTATCCCGTGAAGTCTAGAGGGATTGAGATTTGCACAAAGCTAGCCTTGCAGAATCTCTTAACCTTCCCATCCCCAATGTCTTCAGGAAACCACAGCCGTTCATTAGTCAGCTAAATGGGTACATAAATTATATTCTCTCTTTTGATAACCCTAAGATGTCTATGATAAGATTGACACCCACCGTCAGATTTAGAATAAAAATTGTCAGGTAAAGAACTTTGGGCCAACTATAGCAGAAAGTTCTTTATATAATTTTTAACTATAAAAAAACTTAGTCAAAATCGGATGAAACATTTGCTGCCATTTAATAAATAAAATGTATCCTCTCGAGCCTAGCTAAAATCTTCATCGACCCCATCCCGTGTTTTACCTTGGCTGAGTACAACCTCCAATCGCAATCGAGATCTCGTGCCATTCTACGAGATCTTTAAATCGAGACATCTCAACGAAGGGCGGAAGGATCAATCTCTATTTTAGATTGCCTCCAATCGGTAAATGTCAGAGTAGTCTTTCCTTCTCTTGCAGAGTCTTGGTCAATCAACACTCGTTAAACAAAGGCACAAATTCTATACAGTCGCCATTACGTTAGTTCTCAGCTGTCAGTGTACGTGCTGGAGGTTTTGATTAGCCGCGAGAAGTTTTACTCGCATCCAATCCAAAAGGTGATGTTCGATTTACGGGTTGGAGGGTAGTAATCCGCCATGGTAAACTACCGAATGGGGTTCATTAAGATGTTAGCTTAGCTCGAGAAAATACAAAAATATAGACGTCTTATTAGTATATTACAAAAGCAAGTATACTGTTATAACTTATGTAATACATGAGTTTAATTAATTAGTGTCTAAATAGAGGAGGCCGGTTGGCTGAATGGATAAGGCAGCCGGCATTTAGTGCTGGCGATAGGTGCCATACTCTGGGACCTGGGTTCGATTCCCGTTTCGGGCGTCACCCAAAAATCGGTAGAGGAATTTCTACCATATTTTCAAGAAAGTGTAATCCCAAAATAACGAGAATACTGTTATGTAATACGTTTGACTCACATTTACTTACGTGGGTAATATGTACACGTGACTTGGACTGAGATAGAAATAAAAATGCTTTATCCAAGGGGCATTTATCTGAAATAAAAAATAATTCTAACTTTTCGATATCATATGAATAGAATTCCAAATAGGCCAACATATAGTGAAACGTTGTAACCGCTTCTAAAGACCCTTGATTTAACCTCTAGAATGTTCTTCGCTTTTCTAGAACGTTTACGAAAAACCCTTTACTGTGATTTCCCTCTTGTCTTCTAGAGATAGATGATGAAAGGTATGGTATACACTACAATTATATATGCGCTAATACATACAGCTATTTGATAAACAGATAGCTTACGTTTTGCATCTACATCTTCAACCAATTCTAAAACTATGACTGACTCATGCAGACACGTTGTTTAACTGGTTGGATGATGGATACCAAAAGTAGGCCTACATAGATTTCTGGCAATACTAAAATGGAAGGAGAGGACTCAAACGGAATTCTCTCGTCTTTGCCGAGAGCACGAGTGTACAATGTATCTTCACGCCAGCCCTTGAATTAGGGGCGAGATTCTCACCATATTGGCGTTTTGGACTTAATTTAGAATACTATTCGGAGATATATATGTTAGAAAAGACCCAAAGCCACAAAAATATTACATATCTTTACGAGTGTTGTGATTGAGCAAAATTAAAAAAAAATATCAGAAGATTTTAAACGAGTTATTGGGCCTAATTTGGAGAACACGACGAGCAAATCTTTAAGAGTGAAAATCTCAACAAGGAATGATGTACATGCATGTTCTCTATTTTAGAATGGAAAATACTTACTCGGATGATTTGTCCCCTGCTTGCAAACACTTCCGGATCATTGACAAGCCATCGACTATTTAAACCAGTACAGTTGACCAGAATATCACATTTACCAATAAACTGTAGGGAAAATAAATCGCAACATTGGCATTTGTTAACAGCTTGGCATTAAAAGTATGTTGTTAAAACTTCAATACAATCTATATGCCTATCTTTAATGTAACACTGTAACACTTTATATTTGTCTGTTAATTAAATTTTTATATTATTTTTCTCAAAAAGTACGAATTAGACGCTTTTTAGAGTTAGAATCGAGAATATACCTTATAGTGTGTTGAACTACACAAGCCTATATATATGCTATCAGAAGTCTATGAACAGGGAAGTGTGAAATGTCGCATTACCCCATGTTCAGGGCACTGGCGCTTTCAGCCGGCTTATACTACACTATGTGACGTTTATGCGCGGTAGATTTTGAAATTGTCAACGGTTGCGCAATTTCAAATCAGAAAATAAATTCATTCTCCACTTACTGCATCTATCGGCAATTCCAGTAACCGCAGTTCGGAGAATGCATTGGTTTTTATAAAAGCTTTACCGAACATGCGACTCTAATATCTCCATTTGGACTCAAATCGTTCCAAACAAGTCTTCTTGTCTCATTTTCAACTTTTTGAAGTTCTTCGGAAACTTTAACTTTTGCTCCATCAAGTACTGTTATCGTAAATAAAATGTTCGCCATGTTTTTTCTTATGCATCCCATAATAGTTCATATGAGAAAGTGAAGAAAAGCCACGCTATCTGACTAACCGAGAGAGGGCTCTGTGTATGGTGACCTCTGGGTCAAACGGCGCCAATGCCCTCAACACTATGTAATGGAACGCTTCACACTTCCACATTCATAGACTTCTGATGCTATATATACCGTTGGCCGAAAATGACTTAACGTTCGCTTAACTTTTGTTTACTTTTCGAACACTATTTCGGAGTGAGAATTTTGACAGTTTATGCAACTTTAAAGGAGGATCTAATGTTTGAAAAAAGACGACCCACCTCTTCAAAAGACTTAACTTTTCGCGTCTCAAATCTACCGCCATTATCTTCAAATCTGAAAAAAAAATTAAATGAACTATTTGAGCTACATATATGTATACTGTGGATAAGAATGAAACTTCCCGAACAGCACAGATGTTTGTTGGATCAACATTGACATTTTGTCGGGATGGCTGGTTAATGGTTGCAGTAAACTGTTCAGCGTTGGTTCAACCTTGAGCCAAGGTCCGCTAAATTGGTCAATTTAGGGTCGCTCAATTGTAGCATTCCGAAAATCGGATAACCGTCGGGTTTTGAGCGACAAGATTGCATTTGTTCAAATTGATTAATGGATAGAAGTTCAACACTAAGCCATTAATGTACGTGGGTCAAGGTTACCATGGCAAGTCATTCGGGGACGGGTTAACCCAATGAACTATGTGCGTGGAATGGAGGTCACGTGGTATTTGATGTGTACCGAATGCCGCCATTACTAGGAGATGGGTTCAATTTCGATCCAGATCTGTTATGCACGCGCGCTTCAACTATCAATGGCGGCACATTTGACAAAGCCAGATTTAAACCAGCCAATGAGACGTGTCCATTCCACGCATATAGTTCATTGGTCAACCATCAGCTTGTCATTATTGAACAAACGCAGGTAGCTATATTTGGCATAGGTGGTCCTATCATAGTTCGATTATGGTTCGCTGTAATGAATGGAAAAGCGTTGGCCCTATAAGTCTGCATCGTCAGCCATACAATAGGTTAAGCATCGGTCACACACATTGTTGGCTCAATGTAATGTCATGTCCAAGATGTCGACAAGCAGCGATTAAACCAAAGAAAGAGAACAAGAACGCGAACACCACAAGAATGACAGTATTCTCGTTATTACTCTCTTCCTAAAACACTAATTAAACTCACCTATGAATTGTGTCTGGAGGAACAATTGAAAAATAGTTGGATCATATGGCAAGCCGTTTCGGCCTATTTAACATATCTTAAATGAATAGCACATATGTGGAATTCAATTCCTGATATGTACATATCGGGAATTGAATTGCACATATGTGGAAATGAATTCAAGATATAAATAGGCCGAAACGGCTTGCCATAGGAGCACACATTTTAGCAAAATATTCAAAGAAATATGTGGAAAACTTACCTTTTGACCAACCATGGCATATATGAATGAGGTGAGGCGACGAATGTTGTGCAGAAGTAGCCATACCTGGGGATATTAACGGTATCAATATTAATAGCAAAATGAAGAATCTCAGCGAGCAATGGGCGCGTGTGTTGAGTTTTATTCGTGAGTTCCGACGATGATCGCCTGCAACTCCATCTTCTCGAGTCAAGGTAAGATATCCATATATAGAGATTTTAAGTTAGCTCGAGATGATGCTGCAACTCTACAACATCCAGAACCTGAAATGTTTTCTTTATTTACCTCTCATGAATTGAACTATAGCACGGCGCCAGTTCGGTCACAAATGAAAAATAAAACATGATGAGGATGAACAGAAAATGTGGAATTCGCCGGACTCAGTGAGAATGAGATTTAAAAAAAACTCTGATGGTAGATGAAACATGTCTTACTTAGTTTTAAGTCCCAAACGTGATATGTCTTTTTCACTCAACCAATGGAAATCCTCGAAAAATTCCTTGGCAAATGGCTCGACCTTAAAACAAATAAAAAATGCAGGGTTATAAGTTTATGGTGTTAATCTCTTTGTTCTGCCATGAAAATTATGCTTATCTGTGGCCCGTGTGACCAAATGGTTGGTTTGATTTTTGCTAAGGATTTGTGTTTTCAGAGTCAGGATGGTCAGCTGCTATAATGCAAACCACTGCTTTACTCAGAGTCAGGATGGACAAACGGGCCACCTGCTGTAATGCAAATCACTGCTTTATCCTAATCCAATGACCAAAATTCTTAATTATATTTTGAAAACAAGTCACAGATTGAAAGTGTCTGGTACCTACCAAAGGAGATTCAGATAGATGATAGCCGGATATCGCTTCCACACCATGTCTGCCTGCTTCTGGGGACCGTGACAAACTTCTAACGTGGTCAAAGGAATCTCGAATCCACCGCCTGCGAACAAAGGAATACAACATGGCTTCACAAATATGTTTATGGTTTCTTCATAGCTTCGTGTCTCATCGAATCGTTAGTAACGTTGTTGAGCGACGGGTTATCGCACACAGCACTCGATAAGCTTAGAGTATAAAGACATCTTAGAGAGTCTACAAAACAGGGATGGACTTGCTGTCCGGGTCTTTCTTCCAGTCTTACCACTCTACCACGTACGTGTTTGTTTGTTTGTTTATTTGCCATATAATATGTACAACATTTAAATGATGGTTGTCATGAAATTTGGATGGCGGGAATAAAGTCCGAAGACTTGTTGAGGTGGACCACTCAACTGTAGTTGAGGTGGACCACTCAACAGTAAACACGTAGTCCGTCCTTCCTTCGTCCCGACATATTTTCGACGTCAACCAGACGTCTCGGTGGATGTAGGCCCTATGATCCATGAAACGTTTTGATTGTATTCAGCCCGGGGCCTCGGTGGCCCAGTGATTGTTTCTCCGTCTTCCACAGGTCTTCCATAGATGCGAAGTTGGATTTAACATTCAGATCAAAATAAAAATTGACTAATTTCGTGGATTTTCCCCTCGATCGCCGTACGCGGAAGAGTTGACAGGTACTCGCCGAATATCGGGGGTTTCCTCTGGGTAATGAGACCGTTTTCCTACTTTAATACTAAACCTGACAACGTAGGCATTTAAGTGAAATAATCTTGAGTGCAGCGTATTCTAGTGACAATAACTTTCAACCGAAAACTCTTCGCTTGAAATATAGGATATCCCTCCATAACAAGATGATACTTGCAGTTAGCAAGGGTTTTTGTCCCTTTCTACAAAGAACCATCCAGTCCTGCTAGCCCCTTTCAGGATCGAGTTGGGGACAATATTAGATAATATAAACCTATAGCAGGATTGTTCATTCTCCCTTGATCATCAATATGGAACAGGATTAGTGCGTGGACATTTTGCTATAACTGTGCCAGCACTTTTGGTAGAGCTTTTAAACATTAATTGCTTATGCGTGTCTTGGAGTTCCATGTTTTGATCGGTTCAGCCAAATGTAGGGTGGCCTTGGCTTTAATTGAAAGGTTCTCTTACCAAGCCAGCAGCATCAGCCAAAAACGAAACTTTTCCAGTCTTGGTTTCTTACAGAGACATACGCCATTATCTTCACCAACAACTCTGACAAAATTCAGTTGACCAAGGGCTTTTTACCTGTGCCTGAAATACGACCAGTTTGGGCAGCGATTTTTCACATTTCCTAGAACTCTGTTCTGTTGAACGCTTGACCAGTGCTAGACAAACGACGTGGAACCTAATTCAACTATTCTGATCAAACTTATAATTGTGTTATCTGAAGAATATTTAGAAAAAAACCCCGTAAAAATCTAGGATTGTAGATAAAACTTATAAAACTTACAGAGCGAGTTTCTTGGGAATCGTATGAAATCTGTCTGAAGGCAAGAAGATACCGGCTGCCCCATCACTGGTAGTCTGTGAGAGATATCGGTCAGCCACAATCACAACATCTGCACCAGGAAGCTCCGATTGGATTTGCACGGCTGTTGAGAGCCCCATTATCCCGGCTCCAACAACGGTAACTCGGGTCACCATTTTGTTTTTACACTGGAGCTGAGAGTTGCGAAATCTGATACAAAATGACTAAAACCCCGACAGAAAAATAGACGCTTACGGCTTTCGACTTGTATATTTTATTGGTGGATGTTGACAGTCCTAAAGTTTAGCATCTATTTTAAGCAAGACTTATAGTGTTAAACATTACAAACCGACACCCTGACGCAAGTAGTCAATATAAACATATATATTTAAAATCCGTGATATATTTTCCCTGACCGGCAAAAAAGTAACGGCTACTGATATATGATCACTCTCTTACTGACCCACTTATTATACCTGTCTCCGAAATATACTTTTAAAAATTACCGGGATATTTCCCCACTAGGTCAAACGAATTCACATGTTGAGGTGACCTCGATCCAAAATCTAGTTCATGTAGGTCTATGGTACGACAGCTTTTGCTAACATTGATCTACGTACATACCGACAGTAAAGTTCGTCCGGAAATATCACGCATCTCTCTAACGGGTAACACGTGTTCTATGGGGCCTAGTACTGGGGTCCGCATAACATGGATGAGCTAAACATGAAGATATGATACATGTATGACGATAGATCACCGCACTATATCCATGCAGCAATGGATAGTTAATATCTTTGAATGAAACTGCGGATACTGTAGTTTGAAAAAGGAACATTGGAAGGAATTACGGGTTGAGTTATCTGATAAGAGTGTTTGGGTCTATGGCAGTGCCATATGATTGTGACCGTCTACACTACTATCACCTTTGAATTTGAAAAACAAAAAACAACTAAATTTGTCTGTCAAGATTTGAAACATGTAAAGTATTTAATTTGGCTGCGTCTGCACCCCTTTTCCCCTTATTATCCTGTAAAAATAGTAAACATTCAGTTGGCAATCAAAACAGAACCGTGTCTTATATGTACATGACAGAGACAAAAGTTTCCTGAGGTTGTCTGTAGTGTTCATAACTTTAGAACTTTGAATGTTTTTTTTTTTTTTTAATTTCTCGGTCAGCTCTTTGGTTGTTCGCATGCACCTTGTGTTGACGTGTTGATGTGGGTTCATCAGAATAACATTGCGTACTATGCCTTCACATGTTACACAATATGACAGTTGTAATGGTTTACCCGCACCATAACTTCTACAGTTTTAATTTAAGCTGCTTATATACATTTTAGAAAGACGCTGTACCATGGGGTTTATGACACCGTGTGTTACATAGAGTGGTATCCTTATTGAATTATCTAATTTCCCCACATACTCAATAAGTTCTAAAGTTTTGATCCAAACTTATCAATTTTTACATTATAGGTAGATGGTGTGTCTTAAACTATTACTAAAATTATGTGTTGATATATATGACAACCATATTGGATTATGTAATTTCGTTTCTGTCGGCAACTTCTCAAGTATTTTCAAAAATATACTTTATAAGTATACCGTGTGTCATTAACTATTTATGATACCATGTAGTACATAATTTGGCAACCATTTTGGATTATGTAATTTCCTTTCATTTGCCTTCACGTCTATAACTGTGATCATATCTTCATAAACTATGCTATATATATACCGAATAGATGGAAAGTAAGTGGAAACATATTTTAATTCTTTTATATTTTAATTGATGAAATCATGTATTGTATAAAATGGTAGTCATATTGAATTATGTCATTTTCCTTTCACTCCTAAGTTTTGATTCAATTTTTACAACTTTTTGGCGATTGTATGCATGGTCTTTATGCCCAAACAGTTTGCTACAAAACTATCCATGTAATTACGTATAACATAATATGGCGACCATGTTGGGTTATGAATATTGTCTAATGTATATAATCTCAGGTTTTTATCTAATATATACTTTCCAATGGTTTTCCAGAGGTTTTATGTACCATCCTAGCTGCAATGATACAAAACTGTTTTTCCGTTGTACAGATATACAGCCCTTCCAAGAACACGTAAAAAATTATCAACACAAAATATTCTGACTTTGACTTGAGTTGATATCATTCTGACTTAAGTTGATATTATTTTGACTTCAATTGATATTATTTGGACTTGCGTTGATATTATTTTGATTTGAATTGATATTATTTTGACTTGAGTTGATATTTTTTTGACTTGAGTTGATATTATTTTGATTTGAGTTGATATCATTTTGACTTGCGTTGATATTATTTTGACTTGAGTTCATATTATTTGGACATGAGTTGATATTATTTTGACTTGCGTTGATATTATTTTGACTTGAGTTGATATTATTTTCACTTGAGTTGATATTATTCTGACTTGAGTTGATATTATTTTGACTTGAGTGGATATCATTTTCACTTGAGTTGATATTATTCTGACTTGAGTTGATATTATTTTTACTTAAGTTGATATTATTTTCACTTGAGTTGATATTATTTTGACTTGAGTTGATATCATTTTGACTTGAGTTGATATCATTTTGACTTGAGTCGATATAATTTTGACTTGAGTTGATATTATTTTGACTTGAGTTGTTATTATTTTGACTTGAGTTGATATCATATTGACTTGAGTTGATATCATTTTGGCTTGAGTCGATATCATTTTGACTTGCGTTGATATTATTTTGACTTGAGTTCATATTATTTGGACATGAGTTGATATTATTTTGACTTGCGTTGATATTATTTTGACTTGAGTTGATATTATTTTCACTTGAGTTGATATTATTCTGACTTGAGTTGATAGTATTTTGACTTGAGTGGATATCATTTTCACTTGAGTTGATATTATTCTGACTTGAGTTGATATTATTTTTACTTAAGTTGATATTATTTTCACTTGAGTTGATATTATTTTGACTTGAGTTGTTATTATTTTGACTTGAGTTGTTATTATTTTGACTTAAGTTGATATTATTTTGACTTGAGTTGATATTATTTTGACTTGAGTTGATATTATTTTGACTTGAGTTGTTATTATTTTGACTTGAGTTGATATTATTTTGACTTGAGTTGATATTATTTTGACTTGAGTTGTTATTATTTTGACTTGAGTTGATATTATTTTGGCTTGAGTTAATATTATTTTGGCTTGAGTTAATATTATTTTAACTTGAGTTCATATTATTTTTGTTTCAGTTGATATTATATTGACACGAGTTGAAATAACCTACATGGCTACATATTTTAAACAGCTTAAACAAATACAATAAGCGTTTTGACTTTAGTTTCCTTTAAATCCCTTATTAAACAGATGACTGTGTTTATTCTTATCTTGAACTGCAAAACGAATATACGTAAACCACTCCTATGTTAGGTTACTGAATTGGCATTGATATAGTCCCGCCTGATAACATGCCTATATGATCACATATAGAACTATGGAGTCAACCGTCTGTTCAGTACCCCAAAGAAGTTATTCATGAGCAGAAAGCGGAATTATTGGCTTTTCATATCGTCAATTCTATCGGAACAATGAGCATGCAAACTACTGCTATAACGATAACGGACAATGGTTTTTGCTGTAAATAACATTAAACGTTTCTTACAAAAATATATACACTTCACTTTAACTCCAGTTAGACACTTGTATGTTTAACACGGGGCTGTTATGGCGGACTTCAACTCTTTATTTCTTTTCTCCATGTGTATATTATTGGCACTGGGTAAGCTATATATATATATTGTCAGATTCGTATACAATTCTTTAAATCTTGATTATGTTTGTTTACTTTAAATAGGAAAATTTGATAACATCTTTGTGTTTTTTGTCTGGACGATTTGATACTTTTAATTCATTTCTTCATATATTCTTCCCTTCAGTACCGTACCTTTAGTTTAATATATTATCTCTTTGGTACTATAAGTTTTATCTGATGTCACTTCAGTACCTTTAGTTTAATCTGTTATATATTTGGTACTATAAGTTTTATCTGATGTCACTTCAGTACATTTAGTTTAATATATTATATATTTGGTACTATACGTCTTAGTTTAATGTATTATCTATACACAAAGAAAAAAGTTAAGCGCCCCCCTGGAAAGTCTGCACCGACCGATAAAATCAATGGTGTAAGGAGATTGTTGGCAAACTGGTGCTACAGAAACGATTATGATCATAAAGAGCAGCATTCTGGTGATAAGCTATACAATTTATTCAGGATATCGTTAGCCAAATCAGTCCATCTGGCTTCACAGGGCGAACATATTGAAGTAAAAATGTCCCTTTGAGTGGGTTGAACACACCCCTAGAGCAGAAGGTCAATAGCACGTATAACCTCCATTAGCTTACAACCTGCGTCTCACCCCTCCAGTGACACGTCGGCTGGGTTGAAGGGGTAACTGTGCGGATTTGAATCCTTTAGAGCACATTTGGGATAGGATATGCAGAAACATTTACCCCCCGAATTACATCGGTATTGGCGGCAGTTACCCCTTCAACAGATCCGACGTCTCATCTGAGGGTTGAGACGCAGGTTGGAAGCTAATGGAGGCTATACGCGCTATTGACCTTCTGCTGTATGGATGTGTTCTACACACTCAAAGTGACATTTTTACTTCAATATGTTCGCCCTGTGAAGCCAGATGGACTTTGAAGTTTCATACTTACAAGCATCTTCTTATTTTGTTAAAACACACTTTTGATTATCCTGAATATCCTGAATAAATTGTATAGCTTTTTGTCATTAATGGTGATTTTATCGGTCGTTGCATGCTTTCCAGGGGGTGCTTAAGCTTTTTCTTTGTGTAAATTTTGTATAAGTTTTATCTCATGTCACTTCAGTTCATTATAAAAATAATAACACTTTTTCAATGGATTTACAAACTTCTACATGTATGTATAGTTAACTTAACGTTTCAGTCCAGATACTTGGGTCTCTATGATTCAATCGACAGTCTCACAGGTACTCGCTGAAGGTCGAGGGTTCCCTGCGGGCGATAAGCGCGGTTTCTTTCCCCACTTGTCCTGGCAACGCCGCCATATAAGTCTTTCGAGTGAGGCATAAAACATCAATAGCAATTAAAAATATTCTTGATAACGACTCTTGTATCTGGATTGAGAAGTTGGCTATAATATACAGAGAGGTTTGTGTTAAAAAGTGTTATTATTATTCCTTTATGACCCCCAACTTATAAATACTGCATAGGTTTTCTCGTTATTTTGGGATTACACTTTCTTGAAAATATGGTAGAAATTCTTCTACCGATTTTGGGTGACGCCTGAAACGGGAATCGAACCCGCGTCCCAGAGTATGGCACCTATCGCCAGCACTAAATGTCGGCTGCCTTATCCATTCAGCCAACCGGCCTACGAGAATACTGTTATAGTCACTTTCTAAAAGACACTAACTAATTAAACTGCTTACGTTGTATGTGTTGTCACTCCAGCTCTTTTAGTTCCTTGTGTATGTGATACATTTAGTTTTATCTCCTATCGCTTTAGTTCTTTTAAGGCAGGGAGTGTACAATAGATTCTAAGCACCAGAGACAGAGTTTTCGAGAGCATATTATGTATGCCCAATAAGGATTCAAATGTCTAAATGGGGGTATTAAGCATAAGAAAAATGGGAGACCAATTAACCTATACTACAGCTGGGATGAATATATTCATCCCAGACTACAGTCACGATCAGAAACGAGTTTAGCTTCAGGTTGGGTTACCCTACTATTAGACCTTTGTGTCTGTCGGACGACCAGAAACGAGTTTAGCTTCAGGTTGGGTTACCCTAATTTCAGACCCTAATTTCAGTCACTTTGGTACCTTAAGTTTAATATCACTTGTCACTTCAGTACTGTTAGTGTAAAAGTGGCATGGACTGCCAATATTCGGGCCTTTTTCATAAATTCTGAAAGCCATGAAAGGTTGAACGTTTTGAAGTCCCTTAAAAAATTGACGCTAACATAAAAAATAGTGTTAAAGCCACTAACCAGTAAGAATGGAAGATGAGTGCTAATGACAGACAACATTCAAATAGCCAGGATGTAGAAGTTCCAGTGGGGAGCTTTATTGCTTATAATAACTATGTTAAGTTGCAGTCCCGAGATTGGTATCGAAAGTTAGCTACCATTTTGTACCTTCTGAATTAATTACCCGGTCGGTACAGTAGACTATCTTAAGTTTATCTGGTTTTGGTAGTTTGTTACCTGGGTTAATTACCCGGTCGATAGAGTAGACTACCTTAAAGGGGCATGAGCTGCCAAAATGTTGATATTTTGACGTTGATACAGAATGTTTAAATTATCGGCTATTTTTCCTAAGACGTATAATTCAAAGACTTTTTAGTGCGCCTAGTCTCGGGAATGTACGTTAAAGTATTGTTTTGAGCTAACTTTTCCTTAGAATGAATGAATGGTCGTCCCGGTTATTTAAATTTTGTTTACTTTTCGAACACGTTTTCGGTTCGTACAGGCCACATACTGTATGGATTTTCCTCATTCCAACGCCAATCATTGAGTTTTTCGATGGCCTTCAAAGCCTCTTACTGTCGTGACGATCAGAAATTATGAAAAAAGTGTGAATTTCGGCAGCTCATGCCACTTTAAAGGCACACTTGCGCGAAAATCTAGAAGACTGTTTACATAAAAAACAGTTGACGATTTTCTGTATTTTACCCAATCAGAAATAGTTAGGAACTTTCTATTTTTACAAGAAATTGAAAGTTTTGACAGCATTTGGTATTTTAATTTGAAATTGAAAAACAGATTTTTCAGGTACCCGCAATGTAAACAAACTTCGAACCTCAGCATGCACACAAGTGCATAATGGTTTGAGACGTGTGGGCGATCTAACGACACAGTATAATTTTACGAACTTTATCTAAGAAATACATATGCCGAGTGCAAACCACAGACAAAAACGCCTGGATGAGGGTAATCCAACAATTAAGTTAACCAACACTGATCGGTGTTGTTGTAATCGAGCTTCGATTCTTCGTTTGTTTTTCACCCTCATTTATACATTCTAAACCTGATTGGACACACTTTATGTTTGCTTTTAGTGGTTTTAGCTGTAGTAAGCTCGTGCAAATTGGTTTTCTTAACAAATGTCAAACAGGCTAGGGCGGCAAGTGGGCCTTTAAATTTTCTCTACGACAATTTGTTCCTTTTTTTCAATCTCCAAACTATAGCTTCAAATCTATTCTTTCTGTTTTCAGATGGCGCCAGTTCCAATACGTTAATGACGGTCACTTTTCAACAAGGTGTTAACGAAGTTAAAGTCGCTTGTGAACGGTCTACGACGAATGACTGGGATGTTGCAACTTCCGAAGCTAAAATTAACAGAAGGTTTGAAAATGAGACCGTGTTCAGTGAGCTATTTCGTACTAGGTTCCCTCAACCGAATTTTGCCATTAACCCTACAACGATATGGACAGACAAGGAGCTAGAGAAGAGAGCTGAAGTCACCATCCTGGCCTCCCCTCTGCCAAAAGCGGTTCTCACCATTAAAAATGTATCCTGCCCAGATCAAGGGTATTATCAGTGCCAGATTACCGCAACTTCAAACGACAAAAGTCCGACTAGGGAATTTAGCGACGACAGATGCGAAGGTAAGGACAGATATTCGTTTTAATTAGGTTTAAATAATTTTTCATAAGTGGAGCTCTTCAAATTGGAGGCGTAATTGGAATCTGAGCGGGATAGCCTCGTTTTCGTTGTAACATACAGGCTCAATGAAAGTTATCTAATTAACTTTCAATTGTGGAAGGTTTGTATACGCTAATATAATAAAAATAATCATAATCAATTGTGGAAATTCAAATGACTTCTATTCAGTATGTTATTACGGAACCGTAGAGGGGACATGCAAAAAAAAAAAAAAAAGAAAGCTCTAAAAAGATTTCGTTCCACGAATTACTATTTCGTTCCACGAATTACTATTTCGTTCCACGAATTACTATTTCGTTCCACGAATTACTTACTATTTCGTTCCACGAATTACTATTTCGTTCCACGAATTACTATTTCGTTCCACGAATTACTATTTCGTTCCACGAATTACTTACTATTTCGTTCCACGAATTACTATTTCGTTCCACGAATTACTATTTCGTTCCACGAATTACTTACTATTTCGTTCCACGAATTACTATTTCGTTCCACGAATTACTAACTCGTTCCACGAATTATGGTTTCCGTTGTTGTTGTCTTAGAAATAGGTTCTCAAAGTGAGGCTATGCGTACAGGTCAACATGGAAAGGGATGAACTTATTGCTATGTATTTTGAATTAGGGTTGTTGTACGAGAACATCGTGAGTATATTAGCTGTGAATCATGGAATTAGACTGTCTTTTCACCTTTTGCACCAATTTTTACATCGACGAGAGCCAGCCAAAAAATATGCAATGTTCATCCTCATTGGTTAGCTGGCAAGTTATAAAGCCATCAGCCATTGGTTATCATAATTCGTGGAACGAAATAGTATTTCGTGGAACGAATTAGTAGTTCGTGGAACGAAATAGTAATTCGTGGAACGAAATAGTAATTCGTGGAACGAAATAGTAATTCGTGGAACGAAGTAGTAAGTAATTCGTGGAACGAAATAGTAAGTAATTCGTGGAACGAAATAGTAAGTAATTCGTGGAACGAAATAGTAAGTAATTCGTGGAACGAAATAGTAAGTAATTCGTGGAACGAAATAGTAAGTAATTCGTGGAACGAAATAGTAAGTAATTCGTGGAACGAAATAGTAATTCGTGGAACGAAATAGTAATTCGTGGAACGAAATAGTAATTCGTGGAACGAAATCTTTTTAGAGCTTTTTTTTTTTTTGCATGACCCCTCTACGGTTCCGGATGTTATTTATCACCGCAGTGAAAACTTTCCACCGCGGTTTCCACAGCGGCTTTCGATTTTCTCTGTAAATCATTTTACTTAAAGTGGCATGAGCTGCTAAAATTCACACTTTTTTAAAAATTTCTGATCGTCACAACAGTAAGAGGCGTTAAAGGCCATCAAAAAACTAAATGATTGGCGTTGGAACGAGGAAAATCCATACAGTATGTAACCTGTACGGACCGAAAACGTGTTCGAAAAGTAAACAAAATTTAAATAACCGGGACGACCATTCATTCATTCTAAAGCCAAAGTTAGTTGAAAACAATACTTTATCGACTTCGTACATTTTCGAGACTAGAAGCACTAAAGCGCTTCTGAATTATACATCTTGAGAAAAATAGACAATAATTTCAACATTCTGTTTCAAAATATCAACATTTTGGCAGCTCATGGTTTTTATGATATACGCTTAGCTTCTTTCAGACACAGAATCTTTCGTCTCAAAACCAAGTTTCCGAAAATTCGGTTAAAGACTACAAAACATTGGAAATATCAAAATTCTAACCATGGCACTAACAGGCCTCTGTATAGATACTTTTTGTCTACTGGAGCACCATTATAAAAGCGTAAAGGAAAGTCTTATTTAATTATTTCGTCATTTGCCTTTTTCACTATTCAAGTTTCGTTTAATTTTTCTTGTTTTTGACAGCCTCTCGTGGTATTTACAGCCCTATGTTATTGCTGTACATTATGCCGATCATCCTGTGCCAAGGTCTTATCTAGCATAATATTCGCCTTGCTGAAGCTTTGAAAGGTTCCAAGACAAGAGATGAAGATACCGACGACAGCTTGATTGTCTTCAAAATATTGTCTAGAAAAGTTGGATCGGACTAATTTTGAGGCTTATAGAACATCACACACAGTTTAAAGAAACTAATTAAATCACTTTTATTCTCGTAACATAATCTATCTTATCAAGCAATACAAACAAAAGACGTGAAGTTCTTTAATAACACATTTGTCTAGATGCCGGTTGGTGTAACATGATTTTACTATAGACGTGGCACGAATAAAACAATACGGTGAGAAATTACTTATGGATAACAACTTCTTGGTTTATTGGGCAACGCCGTTTCGATGTAGTTCTTACATCGTTATCAAAGTCAATGCTAAACAACCAAATTATTCATTTATATAACAGATGAGAGAATTGCAAGTTGGGCCAGGTACGTAATAGTATAAATTAAAAAAGAAAAGTAAAAATAGAATTAGGTATGGTGAGTTAAGATAGCTGAGGGCTGTCTTGGTGGATCAAAGTCATAGCAGTTGGGGATATAAAACGTCTTGAAACTTTACTATTAAAAAACACATGTTGGACATGTCGTATACGTACGTTATTGACGTTGGTCTCTTCCAGGAGAAAATTTAAAACTCTCAAAGAACGGTTGAATAAGTTTTTGACGATGGCTTACCACAGAAGCATCTAGACTCAACCCATGTACGATTGGGCAGGTAGACCTCTGATCCCGGGAACTCGTACCTTGAATACTGAACCGGCCAGTGGTTGTTGATCGCGAAACTCCTGTTCAGACAGTCCATATCTTTTAGAAGTCACATAAAGGTCATTGAAGTCAGGTCCACCAAAGCAACAAGAAGTGGTCAGTAGAGCATCCGGAATTGACACATCTTGTATGGTGACTCCTAAAATAAAGAATAATGTATTGCCTTTATTCCTCCAAGCAGCGGGTATTAATCCATTCGTTCAACACACCCACTGCTTTACTTGTAGGCCAGAATTGTTGCTGACCAATTAAGATATCAGCCAATCAGAGTTAAGAATTCCGCGTTGCTGCTAAAAAGTGAGGTAGCGAGGCGAGCTGATTCTTTAATTGGCCATGCAGCGACAAAACTGACCTAGAAGTAAAGCATTGGGCTTGGTGAATGAAGGGATAAAATATCCACTGGTTGTGGGAGTATACATATAGCTCTGCTCAGGGTCCACTTTCTACCTTTTTAGAAGAGGACATTCTTCTAAAACTATTACAATTTGAACCATTTTGGGATTATGGTTTTGGCAGTAGTAAAAGGTCATGTTTATCAAAGAGACATAATTGGGGGTGCCAATTGAATTCCTACAATAGGTACAATTTCTTTCCTTTGGGTCAATCCTCAAGTTCAAATTGTCAATAACGTTCAGGGTTATGGGTAAACAATGATCAATTGAAAATAATTATAAAACTTATAAAAAGCTCGTCCAGTATAAAAGTTAGCGTTCCTGTTATTTCAATGTAATAAAATATCTAAAATATCTTATGGAGCCTTACCTCACCTGACGTCCCACTCAAATTTTTATTCGCCTACCGGATACAAAATGTCGAATACAATAAAGCGAAAATCGTTTTTGTTGCATATTCTGGACAAGAATGTGACGAAGCATTCTAATCCACACGAGATTGGTACGTGATTGGCTGACAAAAAGTACGTGCATGTCGGCTAATTATGAACCTTATTCTAGAATGCATTGTACTCAAGCTATCGATGAATCCCACATGATACCACAAAAATGTACGAGAGTCGAGTGTAAGTAGTTAACGGACCTGTTTCTGGGTCTAATCTTGTCACTCGTCCTTTTCCGTAACACGCAACCCAGAGTTTGCCATCAGCGTCTACCGCCATTCCATCAGGGAGTCCCATGGAGTCGTCAGAGCAATCTCGCAATACTTTCTGGTTAGCTACAGTAATAAAAGCCTTAAAATAAACTTATTAAGTACATGTAGAATGTTAGTTGATTACTTGTATCAGACAATTGTATTGAAGTTGGTGTTATTAAGATATTAAGTGTTTTATGTCTGAGTTTTAGGCGTGTTTTACACTCGATTGCCTCATACAGAAGGGTTGTCGGATACTCGACGAGGGTTGACGGTTTTATCCGAGCAAGGAGTGTCATTCGTACGTTAAGGAGCTGTTAACGGATACTCAACAAGGAAGCATGTCGCTGGTCCCCCGTCTCATTTGTCCCCCGTCTCAATAGTCCACAATGAGACGGGGGACTATTGAGAGACCAATGAGACGGGGGATCAATGAGAAGGGGGACTAATGAGACGGGGGACTATTGAGCGGACCCCCTCAACAACGGCTAAGGGTTCTCTCCGGATGAAGAGTCGCACGTTTAGGAGCTGATTAACATTTTATTTTTATGTGAACTGTCTTTTTCTTTAATCCATGCAGTGTAACAAACCAAGTTTGACACATCGTTGAAAGTTCAAGTTGATACCAACAATAGGAATACTATGACAGGCTTTTAGTCTTCTCTCATGTTAACTTTTGTTCAAACTCTGCCAGAAAAAGCAGAAAGAAGACAAACAGCTTTCAAAAGTTTGAGAAAGGTATTTTGCGCTGACTCAAAATACTCACTGATATCTCCTGTGTTAACGTCGAAGTCGAAACAATATATTTTCCTGGGTATGGAGTCAATATAATACATCTGTTTGTTGTCAGGGCTCCAGGCTAAACCATTCGACAAACTGACACCGTCTAATCTCTTGATCAGCCGACCGTCCGTTTCCAGGGAATACAACGCCCCGCAACATTGAGCCTCTTCGTCCATCGGCCGGCGAGTCTTCTGCATACTACCTGAAAAGATAATCCGGAAAGTCCGACCAATTCCATCATAAACCGCATAACGTTAATGATGGATTTCACTCATTTTGAACAGGTCTTTCTTCTCTTAGTTTACAATCTCAAATTGATCGGTATGTTTTTATGTCTCTTTATTACGGTGGTGTGTGTACAGGCTCATCGTTTATTGATATCGAAGGTACCTAAAATCGAATTTTGGGAAAAATAGAAAGTTCCTAACTTCTTCAGTCTGGGGTGGGAAGGGGGGGGGGGTGCCAACATGCAATACTCTGGTTTTATCAGTGTCTTTAAAACAAACGGACTTGGACTGACGAATTTATCAGTAGTTTAATGTTTTTTTTTATCTACATTGCACATAAACTAAACCAATCTAAACAAAGAAATTAATATTCGCATGCGAGAGTTTTAAAAGCAAAGGGAGGTAAGCATGTGGACACGATTGAACCCACTCGGAACACCCTTCGGCTATCTTCGCTCGCTACCGGTCGGCTTTGACACGCCTCGGGCAGTCTGCGCCTTTTATACGGCAAATCACCGTATTTTTGGGCTGAATAAAAATGGCGTCGCAAGTAAATATCAAAATGTTTCACTGCAGACGAAAAAAGAAAATAAAAATAACTTTAAATTTATTGAATTCTAATATCATTTAGAAAGATTTTTGTATATATATTTTATTCAGCCCGGAAAAGCACATGTTGTAGACAGACGCAGTTTCGGTACATATCAGGAATCCTCCAATGCTTCAATTATATAACTGCTCGAGGCTGAAAGTTAACAAACCGAGTGTTTCTGTCCCTTACATTATCACGGGGACACTTTGTGGGGTCCTCAAGAAGATTTGGAAATTGTACGCTTCACGGCTACCTATTTGGTCGCCATATTCAAAATGACCTGCAGTCTATCAGAGGGTATTTCACGCACGTAAATCCCCGAAGTTTCAGAGTGGATTGAACCTAAACCTACATGTGTCACCAGGTTTATGAAGGAAACCTTTATCAGGAAAAAACCCAGCGGCCTACAAGAAGTACCACATGTACAGGGCGGTCATTCAGAATTTTATCCAGTTTTTGCTTTGGAATGTGGGATTTGAACCCAGTAGGGCCTACAATCCATGGACGGCTTGTGTCAGAGTGGGAGATGGTCGGTCTGCTGACGAAGCATCGGAGGTGCCAATTAGGCCTATATAGCTTTAGAACCGGATATGAGAGTTTTGATTAGAAATGTGGATGCCTGTTCTACAATTGGTTAATTACTTCATTGACGGTCCACCTAAAGTTATACTAAATGTAGCAGCGGTTGTGTTGAGTTAAGAGACGTATAAATAATAGCCGCTGCTTACAGGTGTGTAGGCCTACCATATAGGCTAGGGACATGTTTGCTTCCCAAGGACCATCATTTCAAAAGTCAAACGTTTTATGCACAAGCTGATTGAGATTAGAACCTTCAACCCATTGTTAAAAAGTCTATTTTTACTGAAACGAAACCATCAAACCATTATATAAGGCCAGGGTATCAATTCGCTATAGATGCTGGCTAATTACTCACCTGCCCAGAGCCGTCCTGAACTGTCACATTTGCCGTCATTAATTCGATATGCTGTCGATTGTTTGTCTTCTGCCAGGACGGTCGCCACCTGAGTATCCCAGTCTAAATGAGAGAATGTCAACCCATGCCCGATCAACAAGCCTCCACTCTGTCTTGGTACAGCAAACCCAACTGTACCCTCTGAAACCATCAAATAGTAACTCGGATTAAAGACTACTTCCTCTGCTACATCGGGTCTTTGTGATACCTGTCATGTAAAAGACGATATCCCCCATTTTTTGTATTCATGTATTAATTATAATATTGAAAGAAAACTTTTGTACTCAGCAGCTTTAGGACTGCGAGATTGTAGAAAGTCGGTAGAAGTATTATTAAATCCCAAACAAAATAGAAATAAGATATTTCAAGCTGTTGCCAGTTTTTTGGTAAGGTCTGGGAGGTTTCATTACTATTTACAGATATGTATAATTTTTAGAAAGAAAAATGTATATTTTAATATAGTACTTTTTATGTTATCTCTATAGAAAAAAAAGAAGAGAATTTTGTAAATGTGACGTTTTATTGCATGGATATAATTTTATATAAGTATATACACACATACCTTCTCATGGATGTTTCAATATGTATATATATATCCAAGTTATTTATAACCTTATTGTCTGGCGCACATCATTCTGATGAATGGAGCCGCCACATTTTTAAAAATCAATCAATCAATCCTCTGCTACATCTTCGCAAGTCAAGTTAAAATCTGCATGTCCACATTCCGTGTTATGGGAACATGCAGATTTTAACTTGGCTGGAGAAGATGCCTTTCATGATGTCGAGAATTATATTTATCAAAAATACTGATCTTTTTTTCAGATATTTCATAAAAAATCAATTTGTGATATAATGATATCACTCATGGAATTATTGATATCATTTCACATGGTGTATACATGCAATCATAATGACTTTACCAAGGTTCCTTGGAAGTTTTTTTCGTGTTTTTTTTTAAAGTTCAAGATATCATGAAATGTATTTGAGATATTATTCAAGATGGCAGAATATTTGCCAAATTTAGAAATATGTCAATGTATGTAAACTCTTTATAACGACATGATAACGATAGCTCCCGTTATCTAGCCTTATCTATTGGAAAGCCTTAAAAGGGCCATCTTCTCCAGCCAAGATAAAACCTAAATATCTCCATTCCGTGACATGCAGATTTTAACTTGGCTTGTGAAGATGTAAAAGGGCCTGAATTTCAGAGATTTTGTTGAAAATGAGATTCCAAAGAAGTTATCAAGACTTCATCACCCAAAGTGTCTCTAGGAACTCTTGTATCTCCCGTTGTTTGTATATATGATCAGTACTCGTTGCATATTCAATGTTATCATACACAGAATTAAGGATATCATATATAGAATATATGATATATGTAAATGAATTTTTGATATCATAAAATCAATTCATATTTCATAAGGCAACTATTTTCAGATATCATAAATTGATTTCTAGACATCAAGAATTGTATTGCTGATACCGTTAAAACATTTTTACATATCTTACATTTGTATATCACATACTATTTTACGATATTTTACTGACCTATGTGGGATGGTTGCCAGTAACCACCGGAAGGTCGTGGGTTTTTCTCCGGGCATAGAGCCCGGTTTCCTCTTACAATAAAACTGGCAACGCCGCCATATAAGTGAAATAATCTTGAGTGCGGCGTAAAACAACCAATTAATCAATCAATCAATCAACCAATCAATCTAAAAGCCTACCTAGGTGACGTATACTGTCATGTCCAGTGTATGAGTCCCATCTATGAATATCTCCACAGTTGATGTCTAGGTGATACAGACAACCTGTTGTGGCATCCCAGTGCGGTCCTTCTCCCGTTGTCTTCACCACGTTTTTAAGCAATACGGATACTTCCATCTGTTGGACAGTCTATGCTTGATTGAAAACGTATTAACTCGATCCTAAAAATCCAACAATTTCAACTCTTTTTAGAATAACCTCTATTAATCTTGAGATGTATGTGGAAAGTGTAGAAGGTTAATGACGACAAAATATACTCTCCCAAAAAAGAAACCCAACATCCAATTTTTTTTTCAAACATGAATTTTTCCAAAAATGTGCGTGATTGACACATGGCGACAGGATAATTGTCATAATTGAATTTAAGCCCCTGATAGTGTCTGTTGATCACACCTGACTTTCGGGTCAGCCTTTGTTTAACGCTACACGAGGAAGGCGTAGGGAAAAACGTAGGGCAGTTGCACGTGCGAATCACGTCTTATCTTTATGCGGGTTTAATGGGTATAAAAGACACACAACCGTTCAAGTGAATTCAGTCATTAAATTGTTTCACGAAGTTGCTACAGTATGCCAAGACTAGACGCAGCTATCCGGAACGTCGTCATTGGTCGTCTCCTGGCCGGCGAATCACAGAATGCAGTCGCTAGACTTTATAATGTTCACAGGCACCAGCAATCCGGTTCAACAACTGATCGTCAACGTTCTGGCCGACCTAGGATCACATCAGCAGCCCAAGATCGCTACATCCGGTTACTTCACCTGCGAAACCGGACCAAAACAGCAACAGAAACAGCATCAAATATCCCAGGCCTCCGTCGAATATCGGCACAGACAGTCAGAAACCGTCTCCGTCAAAACGGCTTACGCGCCAGACGTCCTTACTTTGGCGCAGTACTGAGACACCAGCATCGACTTGCAAGGGTCCGATGGTGCAACAGGTTAAGGGACTGGAATCTGCGAAACTGGAGACGAGTCTGGTTCAGCGATGAATCTAGATTCCAGCTGCAGAGAAGAGATGGTTGTACACGAGTTTACAGACGCCGGAATGAGAGGTTCGCAAGGAACTGCGTCCTTGAGGTCGACAATTGCGGCGGAGAAAGTGTGATGGTGTGGGGTGCCATATCCTGTGCCCGAGAAACTCAACTGGTGCACATTCCCGGCAACCTTATAACGCCGTTTGATACACAGATGAGGTTTTGACACCACATATGCTGCCCGTAATGGACCTCCGTAGGGAAATTTTTCAACACGACAACGCTCGGCCGCACACAGCTCGTGCTACTGTTGAATTTCTAGCCAACCAGAACGTAACAGTGCTCCCCTGGCCGTCCAAATCACCAGATTTGAACCCAATAGAACATTTGTGGGACGCGTGCGCAGTCGTCATCCAGCGCCACAAACGCTGCAAGAACTGCAGCATGCTCTTGAGCAAGAATGGAGGAGAATTCCGCAAAACCGTATTCGTCGATTGATTGCGTCTATGCCGAGACGGGTCCGTGCTGTGTTACAGATTAATGGTGGGCACAACAGATATTGACGTTGCAGTGACGTCATCTGAGCGCTATGAACATTAATGAGATAAATTTTTACATGTGAATGAACTTTAAAGTCTGAACAACCAGTCTGCCAAATTTCAGTGTAATGTGATGCTTATTTCTGTATCAAAAATGATGTTGAAAATTCATATTGAAGAACAAAAATTGGATGTTGCGTTTCTTTTTTGGGAGAGTATAAAAGAAAATGGCCTAAAATGAATGAACGTTCGTCCCGTGTATTTAAATTTTGTTTTCTTCTCGAGCACTATTTCAGTTCGTACAGGCCACAGACTGTACATGAGTTTTTTTCTTATTCCAGCGTCTATCATTAAGTTTTTAATGAACTTCAGACTTATTGTGTTGACAATCCTAAGAAATGAAAAACAGGGAATTCTGGCAGCTCATGTCATTTTAAGTATTTAATTTTGATTAATAATTCAAAATATCTTAGTATTTTATCCCATTTATTGTTATGTGCCATACTCTTTAATATAAAGGGTGACTTCCAGTAATATCGTGGAGAGGAGATCAGCATGTGGAAGGTCACAAAAGTACTGTGTGTTCTACACACTTTAAGTGACTTTCCAAGGGGGTGCTTAGCCTTTTATCCCCCCCGGCATATAACGTGGGGGGATATAGCGATCAGGGTCTGTCTGTCTGTCCGTAATCATTTCTTGTCATCACATCTCCTCCCAGGGTTTTCATCATTTTTTTCGAAACTTGGTGGGCATGTTGGATATCATGGGAGAAAGTGCACCTCCTATTCTGGTTACGCTGGTTTAATTTTTTTCAGAGTTACTGCCGTTTTACGACAGTATACGAAGACATAGACAATTAGTGTTTGTCATCGCATCTTATCCAACGGTTTTCATCAAATTGTTTCAAAACTTGGTGGACATGTTGGATATCATGCGAGGATGTGCACCTCCTATTCTGGATACGCTGCTTTCATTATTTTCAGATGTATTGCCCTTTTCCGAGAGTATACGAAGACACAAACAATTAGTGCTTGTCATCGTATCTCCTCCCACGGTTTTCATCATTTTTTTTTTCGAAACTTGGTGGATATGTTGGACATCATGCGAGTATGTGCACCTCCTATTCTAGTTACGCTGGTTTCATTATTTTCAGAGTTACTGCCCTTTTACGTCAGTAAACGAAGCCATAGACTATTAGTGCTTGTCGTCGCATCTCCTCCCAGGGGTTTCATCAATTCTTTTCGAAACTTAGTGGACATGTTGAATATCATGCGAGGATCTGCCCCTCCTATTCTGGTTACGCTGGTTTCATTATTTTCAGAATTACTGCCCATCTCCGACGGTATACGAAGACATAGACAACTGGTGCTTGTCGTTGCATCTTCTCCCACGTTTTGTATCGAATTTTTGATCATGGTGGAAATGCTGAATATCATGCGATTTATGCTGGTTTTGTTATTTTCAGAGTTACTGCCCTTTTCCGACTGTACCGGAAGACATAAACAATAGGTGCTTGTTTCTGATGACATATAGTGTTTCATAGCCCTGCTAAATTCTTTCCCTCCAGAACGCTGTGCCTGTTGTTTTTTCTTGATTCCACCTGATATGGGTTTTTTAAATGCATTTCCTCCTACATATTGCATTGAATATTGTTGAAACTTGGTGATGGTTGTTATCAAGTGAGGATGTAGATATCCTGTATGGAAATGAACTTTTGTCTGTTCTTAGTATGTTTCCACTTCCACAATCTTATGTGGGGCTGGGGGATACGTCATCCGCTGATGACTCTTGTTTCTTTGTGTATATGTTCTTGAGTTCGCCGGTTGACGCACAACAACAGTGTTGACATGGACGCTTCTTGATTGTTGTGAAGCTTAAAGGTCCACTTGCCGCCGTAGCCTGTTTAAATTTGCTAAGAAAACCAATTTACATGAGCTTAGTACGACTAATACCACTAAACTTAAACATAGGACACATAAAACATGTCTAGTTAGCTTTAGAATGTAGAAATGGGGTGAAAAACAAACGAAGAATCGAAGCCTGATTAAAACAACAACGATCAGTGTCGGTCAACTTTCGTGTTGGATTACCCTCATTTCAGGCCTTTTTATCTGTCGTTTACACTCAAACAATTACCAGCAGGCTTTTCCAGTCGCTGTTAACCGATCGTCAGTCTGTATTTCTCAGATTAATAGGCCTACGTAAAATTACACTGTGCCGTTAGTTCACTCACTCGACTGAAACATAAAATCGCCAATAGGGGGCAGCTTGGTTTGTTTACGTTCCGGGTACGTAACAATTCGAATTTTCAAATTCAAATTAAAAATACAAAGTGACGTCCAAACTTTTAAATTTTGGTAAAAATAGAAAGTTCCTAACTTATATTGTCTGGGAAAAATACAGAAAACGATCTTTCTTTTTTAATGTAAACAATATTCCTGATTTTCGCGGCAAGTGTGCCTTTAAATAAATCAAGCTGCCATAGCTATGCAAATTTACGTAAATAATCAATAGTAAGATTGTTTTGGAATTCCTTAAGATGTATTTAAAAGCACATTATATTTGTATTTAGTCAGTCAGTTCTCAATTGCACTTGTTAATGCTTCTTGATTGCGATTTCTCTGTTTATTCCTATTTCGAATGATATTATATTCGGTAGTGATACAGTCATTTATGTGATCTGTGAATTCTTCTATAAGGGCAAATATTTTACCGGTGTCTTTCCAAGATTTTATTCTGTAGATTTATATTTCGTGATAAAAATCAAGAACAATAAGCTAATTCTGTTTAAACGAAATTTCGTCCATATTTGGCAGCTTCATATGGAAGCCTGATGCAGACATATTAGTTCGCGTGCGCGGCGAACCCGACAGACTCGCCAAAGCAACTAATTTACGACTTTCTCTACCCCACCAAACTCGCCAAGCACGCTGATCAATTAGATAAAAATACTATTTAAAGAGGTATCATTTTTTATTAAATCGATTAGCGTGGTTGGCGTGTTTGACGAATTTAATTGAGGAGTCTGGCATGGTCGCAAAGCTCACGAACTAAAATGTCTGTATTCGGCTTCCATAGCTCAACCACTTTAAAAGGTTAGGCTAATTTCCCTGACCTAAACTATTTTCTCACACAGTGAGTATATCATATTAAAGGAAGAGATGTACTAAGTGGAATATGTGATACTAAATATAATTCATTGTCCAGTTATTAAAGTCACGGTTAACGTTTAGTAACCTCTGTCTTTAACGTGTCGGTATATTATAATAAGAAAAAGTAGGCTATTTTTTTTTTACACATATGTAGCTCAAATGATGATATGGACAAACACTAATTCTTTCTGGAGACCTGAATTACAAACAAACAGTAGTAAGTCGTCTAAGTGCTTATGTATTACAGTATGTGTGCATATAGGGGGCCTATTACATTGATTGATTGATTGTTTGGTGTTTTACGCCGCGCTCAAGATTATTTCACTTATATGGCGGCGTTGCCAGTTTTATTGTGGGAGGAAACCGGGCTCTATGCCCGGAGAAAACCCACGACCTTCCGCTGGTAACTGGCAACCATCCCACATAGGTCGTTCGAGGGCCTATTACATGTAAGTGGGTTACTTCAACATTACATCTAGTTAAATACTTACAGTCTGTAGAGTCACTACCCGTGTATAAGGTCAGAATGACGCAAACAAACGAATATATCCGATAAGATAACATTGATTTCACGCACGTAAATCCCCGAAGTTATCAGACTGCTTTATATCCAGGCGATCACCTTCGGAATTGAGATATGCCGAAGACACGAGTAGAAGACACGAGTTTTAAATTAGAATTAGAATTAGAATAGAGTCAAGAGTGATCTCTAACACTAAAACCGGCCATTTTAATCCATGGGACTCCTCGGGTTTGGGGATTCATCCCTGAAGTCAACTGATCATGTGACATTCATTTCGACAAATCATCACGAAATTCAACCTGGCGTTTGCTCGCAGTTAGCCGCTTTTGTATTCCTCTTCTATACTTAAAGTTGTATAAGCTGCCTAAATGATTAACTTTTATGAATCTAACAAGCGAACCGTTCCCAGCAGGGCCGGGCAGCTCAGTTGGTAGAGCGGTGGGACGGTAACCCTAAGTCGTGAGTTCGATTCTCACCCTGGCCCGGAATTTTCCCGGCTCAATCAGTGCGGTTAATTTACGAATTCAGTAATTTCCCTGATGATGATTGCAGCTTGCTTTCGAAACACTGACTTCATCACGTATGAAAATTTAAATATATATTTATGAACACTAAAACACACGGGCACAGGGAAAATCTTCTTGTCTAAAATACACGGGCACAGGGAAAATCTTCTTGTCTAAAATTTAAATATACATATTCTAATGGGCTTGACTTGAGCTCTGTGTGTATAAGGGAATCTAACAAGCGAACCGTTCCCAGCAGGGCCAGGTAGCTCAGTTGGTACAGCGGTGGGACGGTAACCCTAAGTCGTGAGTTCGATTCTCACCCTGGCCCGGAATTTTTCCGGATCAATCAGTGTCGGTTAATTTACTAATTCAGTAATTTCCCTGATGATGATTGCAGCGTAATCTGTATGTATTTCTAGATATTTCCCACCTGTAACGGTCGAAATATCCATTAGAGTATTTACGGTTATTCCATCAACACAGTGAAGCATGCGTAGTGACTCGTTAGTTCAGAGAATATAGAGACCTCACCATGCACTACACGCTAAATACTTTGAGAGTTTACTGAAGTCTATAAAACGGTATGTTGCTTTAATGTTTTCATATTTTTATCTTAGCTACTCTAGTATTTGTTTACCTCATTTGGACAGTATCATGATAATTGCCGATGCTTCGTAATAGTTCTCGTTTTTCTCATGCGTAGTTTCCCGCCATTTATGCCTTTAATAGTTATATGTTGTTAGAAGCGTGGATTCTGTATACTTATGCATGTCATGCATTCACTTTCTTTGCTAGCGAAGTTGATAGATTTAACTTTGAGATCATTCCATGTGTTAAATCTTTGAGATCATTCCATGTGTTTTCTGAGAGTTTCGAATACATTATATTGTTTTGTGTATAGCTTAGTACAGTGTTAGGCTTATCGCACGTACCATATTCACTACATGTATGTTAAACTCGCTGTCTGTAGCTAGCTGCCTGCCTTGCCGGGCGTTGGCAGTTTGCCAACTCCAATTACCGTAGATCTTCTAATAACGTTGTTTTTGATGTATAAAATGTATTTTATCCTGTTTAACATTGTTTACCGATGTTGGTATTTCTTGGTAATACTTGCTTTAACCTTTCAACGGTAAATATTGCTATTGTGAGTTTTCCTGACATTTTCCTGGCATTGTCCTGGTATTTTCCTGGTAGAAAACATAAAGCCTTAATGATGTTCATTAATGTTTATTTACCTGTAATATCCTAATAACTGTCGCGTTTGTGATCATAAATACTTATCTAAATACTTACCGTAAATCTTTTAAGAGCCCTTTTTGTGCTCGAGATTCCTTTTACTTACCTTTTGTAATTTTTGTTTGTTACAGTCAATCTGATGCAAATACAGCAAGTTGTTTGTATACCAAAACGGGCACAGCATTGTCGTCTAGTCATTCAGTAACTATATTCATTGACGTTTTCGGCTCACGGTAACCATGGCAACCCAGGAACGTGAGAGTGAAGAAGTGGAGGTCAAAACGAGAGACGAGGCACCAAATCCCACCGAGATGGAGCATGGGAAAATAAAATATGGTGGTGCCCGTGAACGAAAGATGACTGAGAAAGGACAAAGTTATGCTGTAGAGCTGAAACTAAAAAATCTTGGTGTCCTTTTCTCACAAATCACCAAACAATTTCTGGAAATGGAAACAATAATGGCCGAAGAAAAAGATGTTTCATGTATTAGGTCAAAACATTCACGCTGGTTGCGTGACTACGAAGAATTTCTGGAAGTATATAATGAATACCGTAACTTCCTTCAGAGAGACGATTGTGACGAGTTCGAGGCTAAGGCGTCTCACTTACAAATCTACAAGTCGACCATCGAGGCTTGGTTTCTTCAGTCGCCTCAAAAATATGAGAGACAAACCATAAAACCTGAGCACAGTGCATCAGCGATCGGCTCCCGTCGATCAGGTTCCAGAGCCTCGACCGCAGCATCTGTGTCGTCTGCACGTCTAAAAGAAGAACAGAAACAAGCTGAGATATCAGCAAAAATGGCGACGCTGAAACAAAAAAGAGAGCTTGAACTAGCAAAATTAGAGATCCAACATAAGGAAGAAGAATTAAAGTTAAAAACTGAAATGGAAATAGCGGACCGAAAGAAGAAAGTTCTGGAGAAGTATGAAATCGAAGAGCTGAAAGCCGGATCAATGGTGGACCAGAGGTCAGAGGTGGTCAGGCAAGTAGTTAAGGAACCTCAGTTAGATTTTAATGCCACCAAGCGTTTAGATCCTACCGTTAACGAATTTGTTCCTACCGCTGTTAAATCTGAATATGTTAGCTATTCTCATATGCCTGTTGATTCAAATCATTTTCCGCCTAATTATCATGTCAGAAATGTATCACCATCAAATTTACATGCAAATGATTTTTCAGGACAGCAAATTAATCATTTCCTTTCAGCTCCTGAGCAAGATAATGCAGTGGCAAACGTTGTACGCCAACTCCGTAAACCTATACCCGAGATTACCAAGTTCTCAGGTGATCCGTTGGAATATAGGCAATTTATCAGACAGTTCAAATCCAAAGTGGTTGTTAATTCCGAAGATGATGACGAAAGGCTCAACTATCTAGTCCAATTTACCCAGGGTGATGCACACAAGATCGTGAAAGGTTACTCATACTTAGAGGCTAAAATTGGTTATCCTGCTGCTCTGCAAGAAATTGAGGAACGTTATGGCAACCCGGAAGTGGTGGGCAACGCTTTTGTCAAGAAGGCTCTCAACTGGCCCAATGTCAAGGAAAACACCCCTAAAACCCTTGATGATTATGCTATATTTCTTGGAGAATGTGAGAAAGCAGTTCGCAGTATCGAAGCTGTTTCAATCCTGCAATATCCAGACAGTATGAAAAAGCTGGTAGCTAAATTGCCTTATCGTTACCACGACAAATGGAGGAGTATCGTCTTGCAAATCAAGCAGAAATCTGACACTGTTAAATTCCACCATTTGGTAGATTTCGTCAAAATGGAGGCTAAGAAGGCATGCGATCCTACATATGGACGAGATGCACTTCAGGCAGATCAACATCCAGGAACTAGCAGAGGACAAAGTGGCAAACAACAACGACCATGGACAAAGGGTGTATTTGCTATTAACCAGGTCTCTGAAACGAGTAAAACTACCCTGCAGAACTCTGCAGCCACCAGACCGTATCATCACTCAAATGACCACAAGGCACGACGATCAACACAGGCCACCAAGAAATGCTCATATTGCGAAGTCGACACCCATTCCTTAGAAGAATGTGAATCATTATCACAGAAGCCACACGCAGACAGAATAAACTTCTTGAAAGGCCAGGGACTTTGCTATGGCTGCCTGCAGTCTTCTCACATGCGGAGGAATTGTCGGAATAAAGCTACATGTACAGTGTGTAAGTTTAGACACCCTACCGTACTCCACAACGAATCAATGTTACAACGGAAAGAAACCGATGACCACAAACCGAAGGAGTACCGAGAGAAAAACGCCAGCGCTTACACTAGTCTTTCCAGTGAGATATGTAGCGTGACGGGGGCTGGAGACGGTCAGTGTACAATGGCAATTGTACCGGTGCAGGTGAAGATGAGAAATGGTCTCATAAGTGTAAAGACTTACGCCTTTCTAGACCCGGGCAGCAGTGTGAGCTTCTGTACCGAAAGTTTGTTGCATCAAGTTGGAGGACATGGTCATAGTATGAATATTACAGTGGAAACAGTGGGCGCTCCTCATACCATGCAAACATACTCAGTTAATGGTTTACAGATTGGCGATTTACAGCTTGAGAATATGATTGATCTTCCACGGGTCTTTACCAAAGAAACCATGCCGGTAGACAGGGGCCACATTCCCAGGCAGGAAGACATATCCAGGTGGTCTCATCTCAGTGATGTGAAGTTGCCCGACATTGACGCCCACATTGGTCTGTTAATAGGGAATAATGTCCCAGACGCCTACACACCATCTGAAGTGCGAACTGGACCTAGAGGCTCCCCACATGCAACCAAAAGTATGTTGGGGTGGATCGTGTGGAATGTGGTCCGAGAGAATAAGCTTTTAAATCAGGACGACGTCGCGCTCACAGTTAATAGAGCAGAGGTCGTAGCAGTGGAGCAAGCTGAGAGTATATCCCGATTAGAGAAACTGGTTCGAGACTCAATCAATTTAGATTTCCCGGAGAGATCATCTGACGATAAACGTGAGTTCTCCCAGGAAGACAAACGCTTCGTAGAACAAGTGAGCAAATCAATTCACAAAGAAGGCAAACACTATTGTATCAACTTACCCTTCAGAGATGAAGGAATCTGTATGCCAGATAATAGGATTCAGGCCTTGAAACGACTAGAAGGACTCAAGCACAAGTTGAAGAAAAATCCTGAGTTCCAAAGGCACTACCTCGACTTTATGAATACGATTCTAGAAAAAGGCTACGCCGAAAGGGTACCACCGGAACAGTTATTGGGACCAAAGGGCAGAGTGTGGTACATCCCACACCATGGTATTTACCACCCCAGGAAGCCTAACAAGTTGAGGGTTGTGTTTGATTGTACAGCAACTTACCAGGGAACCTCACTTAACAACGCCTTACTACCTGGACCAGACATGACGAATACGTTGGTAGGCGTCTTACTACGATTCAGACAAGAGAGCATTGCCGTCTTAGGTGATATCGAAGCGATGTTCTACCAGGTGCATGTCCCGACAGAAGACTCAGACTTTTTACGATTTTACTGGTGGCCAAACGGAGACTTGGAAAAGACTCCTGTTGTATACCGAATGCGGGTGCATCTCTTTGGTGCTGTATCGTCGCCTAGCTGCTCCAGCTTCGCTCTTCGCCAGACAGTAAAGGATGACACGACCCATAGAGCAGATACCAAAGCATCGATTTTAAGGAGCTTCTACGTTGACGACCTTTTGAGCTCCGTTCCATCCGAAGAAGATGCCGTAAGCCTGATCGAAGAAGTTAGCGAGGTGTGCATGACCGGCGGCTTTCGTCTTACTAAATGGTCCAGCAATAGTCACAGTGTCTTGGAGTCAGTTCCGAGGGAAGATCGTTCAAAAGGTGTCCAAGATCTTGATTTGTCCAGTGAAAGCCTTCCCTCTGAAAAGGCTTTAGGTATTGTCTGGAAAACGGAGTCTGATTCCTTAGGCTTCCAAATGGATGGAAAAGTCGCGGCATGTACCCGAAGAGGTATTCTGTCAATATCAAGTTCGCTATACGATCCTCTGGGGATCGTGGCACCTTTCATCTTAGTAGCCAGATCCCTACTCCAAGAACTGTGTCGAAATAAAATTGAATGGGACGAACAACTAGATGAAAACACAGAGAAAAGATGGAGCAAATGGCTGAGTGATTTAAATCTCCTGCAGAACGTGGAAATAGCCAGATGTTACAAACCTGAGAATTTCGGACATATACGATCTTGTCAACTACACAACTTTGCTGATGCTTGTGAAAAGGGATATGGGATGGTATCCTACCTACGTATGGAGGATATTCATGGACAGATACATTGTTCGTTTGTGTTTGGAAAGGCCAGAGTTTCACCGTTGAAGAAAATCACCATCCCACGAATGGAACTTCAAGCTGCGACCACTCTTGTGAAACTGAACACCATGCTGTTGAAAGAGCTAGATTATCGAATAGCTGAGCAATATTTTTGGACTGACAGTATGTCAGTATTACGCTATATAGCCAACGACAGCTCGCGCTTTCACACGTTCGTTGCCAATAGAGTGTCAGTCATCCGAGAAGCTACAGAAGTTCACCAATGGAGATTTGTTGGTACAGCTGCAAACCCAGCAGACTGTGCATCTAGAGGAGTGAGCATGCAGAAACTTCTTCAAAACAAGCAATGGTTCAACGGCCCAGATTTCTTGTGGCTACCGTCCAGCGAATGGCCTCTGCAGCCTACAACGCAGAATGTTGAGAAAGAAGATGACGAAGTCAAGAAGCATGTTAATGCTACTGTCCATTCAAGTGTCTCTCCTACTGAACAACTGATATCTCACTATTCTAGCTGGTTTCGACTACGCAAGGCTGTGGCGTGGTTTCAAGTGATATTTACTCGCCTGAAGGAGAAGGCTGTTGAGAGGAAATTGCAACAGACTACAACTAAGAACCCTGACAAAGATAAACGACCTAGATTACAGAATTTGGAAGAACGCAAAGTTTGTTTGACAACGGAGCATCTACAGAGAGCAGAAGATGCACTTTTGCGTTACGAACAAGAGAAACATTTCCACAAGGAGATCAAGGTTCTCTTGAAAAAAGATTCTAACCAGAGATTATTGAAATCCTCACCTTTGATAAAGTTGGACCCTTTCATACAAGATGGAATCATCCGGGTCGGAGGCCGATTAACACGGGCGAATCTTCCTTCCGCTGTTAAACATCCTGTGATCCTGCCTAGAGCGTCTAACCTGTCAAAGCTCATCCTAGAGGAAGCCCATCATGATGTTGGACACATGGGGAAGAATGCCATGTTGGCACATGTACGTCAAAAGTTGTGGATACTAGGTGCCACCACTCAAATCAAGAAAATTGTCTCAAAATGTGTGACCTGTCGGAGATATCAGACTTCGGCGAATACTCAAAAGATGGCGAGTCTCCCAATTGACCGGATTATACCAGAAGAAAATCCATTCTCAAGAACTGGTATGGACTATTTTGGTCCTTTTGAAATTAGGCGTGGCAGAACTGTTTATAAGAGGTATGGTGTCATATTCACTTGTCTCGCAGTGCGAGCGGTTCACCTGGAAGTAGCAGCTTCTCTCGATACTGACTCATGCATAAACGCTATAAGAAGATTCATAGCCAGACGAGGACCGGTTCGTCTTATCAGATCCGATAACGGAACCAACTTGGTAGGATCTGAAAGAGAGCTGAGAGAAGAGATTTCAAAGTGGAACATTCAGAAGATGCAAGGCTTGCTTCTGCAGAAGAACATAACGTGGGAGTTCAATCCACCGACTGGTTCCCACTTCGGAGGTGTTTGGGAACGCCTTATCAGACTGGTTCGCAAAGTCTTATACTCCACGATGAAATCTCAAGTAATAAAGCTGGACGACGAGGGTCTCTCCACCCTCTTCTGTGAAGTTGAGGCCATACTGAATGGACGTCCTCTGACAAGTTCCCCAGACAGTGTGAACGACTTTGAAGTACTTACCCCAAATCACCTATTGCTACTACGCTCTGGAGAGAGGCTGCCACCCGGCAAGTTCACCAAATCCGATTTGTATGCTGTAAGACGTTGGCGTCAGGTGCAATACTTGGCGGATGTATTCTGGCAAAGATGGGTGAAAGAGTACCTTCCCTTGTTGCAACAACGTCAGAAATGGAATCATCCACAACGTAACATTGCCGTTGGTGACATAGTTTTGGTTGTAGACAGTTCTCCGAGAAATGCGTGGTCAATGGGAAGAGTACTAGAGATCTTCAAAGACAAGCAAGGCTATGTACGGATGGTCAAATTGAAGACTCAAACATCAACCTTAATGCGACCAATCGCAAAACTGTGCCTTATTCTGGAGGCTAGCGATTAAGCTAATTGATAGAAATGACTTATGTTTAACTAAACTGTGTTTTATTTTGATTTTTATTATGAAGAGAGTTCGACCGTATTATGTGGTGTAATTGTGCCCTATAAATGTCACAATTGGGGGCTGGTATGTAACGGTCGAAATATCCATTAGAGTATTTACGGTTATTCCATCAACACAGTGAAGCATGCGTAGTGACTCGTTAGTTCAGAGAATATAGAGACCTCACCATGCACTACACGCTAAATACTTTGAGAGTTTACTGAAGTCTATAAAACGGTATGTTGCTTTAATGTTTTCATATTTTTATCTTAGCTACTCTAGTATTTGTTTACCTCATTTGGACAGTATCATGATAATTGCCGATGCTTCGTAATAGTTCTCGTTTTTCTCATGCGTAGTTTCCCGCCATTTATGCCTTTAATAGTTATATGTTGTTAGAAGCGTGGATTCTGTATACTTATGCATGTCATGCATTCACTTTCTTTGCTAGCGAAGTTGATAGATTTAACTTTGAGATCATTCCATGTGTTAAATCTTTGAGATCATTCCATGTGTTTTCTGAGAGTTTCGAATACATTATATTGTTTTGTGTATAGCTTAGTACAGTGTTAGGCTTATCGCACGTACCATATTCACTACATGTATGTTAAACTCGCTGTCTGTAGCTAGCTGCCTGCCTTGCCGGGCGTTGGCAGTTTGCCAACTCCAATTACCGTAGATCTTCTAATAACGTTGTTTTTGATGTATAAAATGTATTTTATCCTGTTTAACATTGTTTACCGATGTTGGTATTTCTTGGTAATACTTGCTTTAACCTTTCAACGGTAAATATTGCTATTGTGAGTTTTCCTGACATTTTCCTGGCATTGTCCTGGTATTTTCCTGGTAGAAAACATAAAGCCTTAATGATGTTCATTAATGTTTATTTACCTGTAATATCCTAATAACTGTCGCGTTTGTGATCATAAATACTTATCTAAATACTTACCGTAAATCTTTTAAGAGCCCTTTTTGTGCTCGAGATTCCTTTTACTTACCTTTTGTAATTTTTGTTTGTTACAGTCAATCTGATGCAAATACAGCAAGTTGTTTGTATACCAAAACGGGCACAGCATTGTCGTCTAGTCATTCAGTAACTATACCACCCTTTACAATATGGGGGAAAATATAAAACAAAAATAGCAAGCACAAACAAAGGTCTACATCTTAAATAAAAAGGGTTGTATTTTTATATTCAGCTGATGTATGAATCAATGACGGGTTAAAAAAACTAAGCAGTCCTTACCTCATCTAGCTAAATCGATGGTACATTTAATAAGACTTGATAGGTCCTATGTACAGAGTACACAAATGACTAAAAATAACAAACCATCATATTATATTTACAGTAAATAAACAAAACACAGTTTTCTAAAATGCACAGAACTAAAAAAGGTAAAAATGGTTGAAAATATATGATGTGTTCATTTAAATTAAATTTAGGCTACTGGTAAGGCTGTTGAGGGTACCCGGCGTATCCGGCTGGGGGCGGGGCATTGTACGTTGTTGTCTTCGTTACTGCATAACCCGGTCCGGAACCCTATTAAATAAGCATAGAGTAAAAATGTGTTAAATACGAAGTTAAATAGCAAATCCTGCATAAACTGCCATTTTATTTGAAACGTTTAATTATTCGTTTCCCATTAAATGGATCAGCCGAACCACTAATTGCAATGATCCAATAAATCAATTACTTCAACTGGGCTATTAAACTTTTTTTTCATAATTTCTGGTCGTTGCGACAGCAAGAGGCTTAGAAGGCCATCAAAAAACTAAATGATTGGCGTTTGAATGAGGAAAATCATACAGTTTGTGGCCTGTACGAACCGAAAACGTGTTTGAAAAGTAAACAAAATTTAAATAACCGGGACGACCATTCATTCATTCTAAGCCAAAGTTAGTTCAAAACAATACTTTATCGTACATTTTCGAGACTAGAAGCACTAAAAAGCTTTTGAATTCTACGTCTCGAGAAAAATAGCCAATAATTTCAACATTCTGTTTTAACGTCAAAATATTAACATTTGGGCAGCTCATGCCACTTTAACATGAGCTGACACATATGAGGAAAATTTCGTTGAAAAAGAATCAGCTATATGTTGGTTATTTAATCAACAAGTATAAAATAAGATCTTTCCGCTAATACCAATCTTGGAGATGTGTGTTATTAAAGCAGTTTTAAAATCAGCAAAATGAACTCATACATCCCGACTATTCGGTTCGTATATACGGACTACTGACTATACCAGTCTGTTTTATTACAAGGTTGATTCTATAGATTGAAAGGTACTTCAAGCGGTGAACTTCCCTTTACAAAAAGAATTAATGGGGGAAAATCGAATTTTGGCAGCTCATGCCACTGCAACCAACGAAACGTTTTCGTTAACGGAAAAAAGAATTTGTAGCGATAAATGATATACTCATATTCAGTCTATGTGGATGAAGTACAGTGGGCGTGTAAGCATATTTACAGAGGTCACTGGAAGTGTGAGATGACCTATTACTCTTTGATCATATCACTTCAAACCGTATCATCTATAGGTAAGGCATAACATGTCTTCTTCGTTTTCTAATGACCTTTCATGAGAAAGATAAAGATAAAAATAACGACTGGGACGATTCTCTATTTCAGAACTAATGCGCCCACTTGCAAAAGTTACTCGGGAGTTACTTCCGAGCCCGGTTTCCTTTCAATCAATAAATCGTTTGATCGATAAATCAATCAATCTATAATGCGTATAACCCTACATAGTGCAGTATCATGTTAACGGCTGCACAATTTCAAATCACCGAGTACGCGACTCCGATATCAAAATTTCGACTAAAAATCGTTCCAAACAAGGCTCCTTGTCTCATTTTAAACTAAATGAAGTTCTTCGGAATCTTTAACGTTTGTTCCATCAAGTACTGTTGTCAAATCTAAAACGTTCGCCATGTATTTTCTTATGCATCTCTTAATAGTTCATGCGAGGAAGAGAAGAAAAACCACGGTTTCTGACTAACCCATGGTGATTAACCTATGATGATCTTTGGGTCAAAAGGCGTCAACGCCGTGAATATGATGTAATGGGACGTTTCACACTTCCCATTCAGATTCTTAGACTTCTGGTATAACCCTACGTTATAGGTTACATGATACAGTTTCATTTCCCATTTGCGGTAATGTTAACGTTTTGATTTGTGGCTAATTACCTAAATCTCGTTAAGACTTTTCCTAACCATTTCCAAATAGATCAACACATGAGAAATCCTTTACAACCAAATAAAGTTGACATAGTGCATGCCGGTTTCAAGCTACACACAATTTAACATGGGTACCGCCATTTTGACAGTTTTAGGCTTACTTATTCTAGCCAAACTTTGGTATTTTCAAATTGGGTGAACATTAAAAAAACACACACAAAAATCTGTTATCAGGCATTGATTGAAAGCTTAAAGTATGTACAGTAGACCTATGTTAGTTTCAATCCAATATTCAAATAACCCAGATACCAAACTATCACTATGTAGCCACCTTCTAGCTCCTGTATAACCGAAGTCAATTTTCATTGGCTGAGAAAACACAAACTGGGTGTTGTGACCTATAGAGTATTATCTTACCCCAAATGCGGCATATCTAAGTCTTCGGCGTCGACACACGATGAGTACCGAGATTAGGATAACGAAGCAGATAAATCCCCCGACGATGGCCCCAGCAATTCCCCCGATGGATAAGCCACATCCTTCTACTTCGTCCGAATCATCACCGCAGTTATTCCAACCATCGCAACTTAAATCACTGTCGATACATCGGGAATTTCGGCATTGGAACGAATAAGACGTATTACTGCATCTATCTGTTGGCAAATGAAAACAAGAATTAAGGAATAAAAGGAATAAAAAAGCGTTATAGGTCAACGTTTCACCAGATATAACTCAGATCATGCCCTTACAAAGGACACACCGCTTAAGTTTCCTCGTTATCTTTTGGGATTACACTTTCTTGAAAAATGGCAGAAATTCCTCTACCGATTCTGGGTGACGCCCGACAGAGGAATCGAACCCGGGTCCCAGAGTATGGCACCTATCGCAAGCATTAACTATCGGCTGTCTTATCCATTCAGCCAACCGGCTTCCTTATTTTGTTCTGTTTTTCCGTTGACCTCCAGATTTATAGAAAAATAAGAATTGACCTTTCCCCGAAACGTTCTTATATGGCAACGGATGTCCGACAAACTGGGGGTTGTTTCTCAACAACGTTACGACCGACGTAAGTCCAATGTAAGGCGTAACTACCATGGCAACATATACCCTCAACATTACGTTACGACCAGGCGCAAAGTTACGACGGGCGTAAGATTGTTGAGAAACAGCCCCCTGGAACCATTGTTGCAACCTAAGAAAGTGATTGTGACGTTGAATTGTGACGTTGTGTTTAAGCCTTCATTTACCACATGTTGTCGGACATAATAGAACTTTGTCCAGCAACGTGGGCGTGTCGGGGAAACGTCAATTATCAATCTCTTATGATTAAAGGGTCACAAGTCGATTTTCCAGCGACAAACAGTTGAGAATGCAGCTGGAAAATCTATAAGCTTAAGAAGAAGAACCATATCGTGCTATACAAAGGCTGGTCAAATATTCCCCCCGTCCAATATAAGATGGAATTATTGGTATCCCACTGGAAAAATGTAACAACTTTACAGCAATTTGAGGTTTTTGAATATTTTAAAAAACGGCATGTGTTATACCAAATCACTATCACTAAGTTGTATTTCAAAATTTACACAAACGTTAATCAGTAGTTTAAATATTCATTTCATTGAATCTTCCAAATATCGTTATTTGAAAATTTGGACAAAACTGAGTAGATGTATTCGAGTGAGGAGTATGGCCGAATCAGAGGCAACGAAATTCTCCACATTTTTAGGCCAATCTCCCAGATATTGAGTCGTCGACCAAATCGTCAAAAACCTGGAAGTTGAATGGGTTTCTTGCATAAAATCCTTGGATTGGTAGCCTCAAGTATATTGGTTATATAAGCTCATGTGGCGAATGCACGACTATATGTTTTTCTGTAGAGAATACGTTTCGTTGGCCATCTTGCTCCCTCAGGAAACCCGATGACGTCATTTTACCATCGGTGTATTCCTGTCCCTCTGCACAACGGGTCTGTTTTCACCCAATAGCACAGGCACTTGTTTTGAACTCTGTCTCTCATTATTATAGCGTTTTGTACAATAAAATCTTGATTGATTGATTTTTTTACACCACACTCAAGATTATTTCACTCATACGCATGGCCGCGTTGCTAGGGATGTGGTAGGAAGCTGGGTGCATTGCCGGAGGAAACCCCTGACCTTCGGCGAGTACCTGGCACCTCATCCACAAACGGCGATCGAGTGAAACATCCACTCAGAAATATTTCAATTTTTATTTGGTCTGAGTTTGATTCGAACCCCCGCTGCATCGATGGAAGGTCTGAGCCATTGAGGCCCCTAAAATCTTGAATTTTAAATAGGAATATATACATGTGAACTTACTGGTAAACTGTGTAAGGATGAGGCTGAAACCAGCATATTGGATACTTAAATCACTGGTAAACCTGAGTGTCATAGCATAAGTGGATGTAACGTATACTTTACTAGGCCGTACAAAACCACATATTCCATTGGATCCTGTGCACATGTAAACATAAAAACATGGGGTTTACATATAATTTTACATACGTAAAAGAAAGGAAAAGGGATACACAAGTAGAAAGGTTCCAGAAAGAAAGGTGGGTTCCAGAGGACAAGGGAGGCACTCGAGGAAAAGAGTTCCATTGATTGATTGGTCCATTTATTGATTGATTGGCAAGGCCGTAGATACGTTTCGGAATTTGGGCGGCTGAATTACTATCCCAGCTCAATTGGCGAAGGCCCCGGAAGCTCCGCTGTCCGAGTTCGCCAGAGGGACGTTCTGGGCTATAACAGGGCATTAACATGAGGATCCATCTATTTATCAAACGGAAGGATTTTCCTGGTGTTTTTGCCAGTTCCCAGGGTTATTCGGTCATTTTTCTGATTCTGTTGGCCTATGATGTTGAAAGCTATGTATATACCACGATAAGCTCCTGTCAGGCGTCAACATAATGAAATATCATAGGTTTTGGTTTGTCACAACAATTTATGGGGTATAAAGGTCTAAATGATATACCTCTTTTTAACACAATTATAAACTTGTCTCCATGCATGGTTATTTTAGACAAGAAGATTTTCCCTGTGCCCGTGTGTTTTAGTGACATTAAATATATAAGGCCGGTGTCAGACTGAGGGACTATCACTATAACCGATTGAGTCACCGAAACCCCTGGCAACCGAAGAAAATAAAATCTACTGAGGAAAAGGGACGCAACAGAAAAAAGGGAAGCTCCAGAAGGCGACAGAATAAAAGGGAGACTAGAGAAGAAAAGGGAGACTAGAGAAGAAAAGGGAGACTAGAGAAGAAAAGGGAAACTAGAGAAGAAAAGGGAAACTAGAGAAGAAAAGGGAGACTAGAGAAGAAAAGGGAGACTAGAGAAGAAAAGGGAGACTAGAGAAGAAAAGGGAAACTAGAGAAGAAAAGGGGAACTAGAGAAGAAAAGGGAGACTAGAGAAGAAAAGGGAAACTAGAGAAGAAAAGGGAGACTAGAGAAGAAAAGGGAAACTAGAGAAGAAAAGGGAAACTAGAGAAGAGAAGGGAGACTAGAGAAGAAAAGGTAAACTAGAGAAGAAAAGGGAAACTAGAGAAGAAAAGGGGAACTAGAGAAGAAAAGGGAAACTAGAGAAGAAAAGGGAGACTAGAGAAGAAAAGGGAAACTAGAGAAGAAAAGGGAAACTAGAGAAGAAAAGGGAGACTAGAGAAGAAAAGGGAAACTAGAGAAGAAAAGGCAAACTAGAGAAAAAAAGGGAAACTAGAGAAGAAAAGGGAGACTAGAGAAGAAAAGGCAAACTAGAGAAGAAAAGGGAAACTAGAGAAGAAAAGGGAAACTAGAGAAGAAAAGGGAGACTAGAGAAGAAAAGGCAAACTAGAGAAGAAAAGGGAAACTAGAGAAGAAAAGGGAAACTAGAGAAGAAAAGGGAAACTAGAGAAGAAAAGGGAGACTAGAGAAGAAAAGGGAAACTAGAGAAGAAAAGGGAGACTAGAGAAGAAAAGGGAAACTAGAGAAGAAAAGGGAAACTAGAGAAGAAAAGAGAAACTAGAGAAGAAAAGGAGACCAGAGAAGAAAAGGGAGACTAGAGAAGAAAAGGGAAACTAGAGAAGAAAAGGGAAACTAGAGAAGAAAAGGGAGACTAGAGAAGAAAAGGGAAACTAGAGAAGAAAAGGGAAACTAGAGAAGAAAAGGGAGACTAGAGAAGAAAAGGGAAACTAGAGAAGAAAAGGGAAACTAGAGAAGAAAAGAGAAACTAGAGAAGAAAAGGAGACTAGAGAAGAAAAGGGAGACTAGAGAAGAAAAGGGAAACTAGAGAAGAAAAGGGAGACTAGAGAAGAAAAGGGAAACTAGAGAAGAAAAGGGAGACTAGAGAAGAAAAGGGAAACTAGAGAAGAAAAGGGAGACTAGAGAAGAAAAGGGAGGCTAGAGAAGAAAAGGGAGGCTAGAGAAGAAAAGGGAGACTCGAGAAGAAAAGGGAGACTAGAGAAGAAAAGGGAAACTAGAGAAGAAAAGGGAAACTAGAGAAGAAAAGGGAGACTAGAGAAGAAAAGGGAGACTAGAGAAGAAAAGGGAGGCTTCGAAAGAAATTATAGATTTCTATTTTCGACTTGTTCGCGTTCCGGTCCAAAACGACTTTCTAAATATTTTAAGCTTGAATTTATTTGATTGTATCTGGGATGCATATTCATCCCAGATTGTATCAAATGTCTATATCAAAGAATTGGCATAGAGGCGTTTCCAGTTGCTTGGCAGATAATATGGACAATTACTTATAACGAGCAAGACCAAACAACACGGTTGCAACAATTTCTCAAAACGTTGCGTCAGTATCCTGTTAAACTTATCAGTTCTGTTGAAGCGAAAAACAAAATTTCTGTGCTCGTATCTTAATAGTAAAACATTATACCATAAAGTATTATGAATTTTGTTATGGGTAAATATACTCAGAGGAATCGCAAAAATAGGATTGAAATTAAGATGTTGCGTCAGTTACTGCACTCTATTTGACCGTAAAACGCGAATCTACGGAGGAACAGAACCGCCACTTTGCAATTAGACACTATGCTTGAAACTCTATGCAAATTTCCGACAGAAATTTGGTAGCTGAACATAGTGATGTCTCTCTCTGACTCTTGTGTCAGTTATCGTGGAATTGCCAACCGACTTTTAACCGTGTTCTAGAATCGAACGCATAATACCTGAGTGTTCATAGGTTTTTACCTGAGAGCTGAGGACTGCTTGTTGATGGACCGTCATACATTCTCAACCGGTCGTTTGTGCAAAAGGCAGATTGTTCAATGTCCACGGAGTCAAACTTGGCCATTATTCTTCTACCAGGGGGCGCTTTTATCACTACTGTACATTTCATGTTGGAAGCATAATGGTAGGACGATGTTAAGTCTATATCCACAGCATCTTGCTCGCCAATGTTTATGGTTGATCCACAATGGCTATCCATGTAATCTAAAAAAAAAAAAAAAAAATGACATACAAAAGCATTAAAGGTTCGGTTAAAGCCACACTTGTCATTAGAATCCAAAATAGTGTCTACATTAAAAAATTAACAGACGATTTTCAGTATTTTTCCCAGACAGAATAAGTTGAGGACTTTCTATTTTTTTTATTTTAAATTGTTAGCATCATTTTGGGTTTCGAATTACTTAGGTACCCACTATGTGAACAAACTCGGAGCCTTGGCATGCTCACCAGCGCCCTATAGTGATTCGAACCGTGCAATGGTGTGTTCCCACGGAGGTCCGATAGTTTTTAACGCACGCGTTATGTCCGGAGGAAACCTACCACCTTCCGGTCATTCGAGTGGAAACCCAATCAGAAAAATTTCCAATTTTTTTTGGGACTGAGTGAGATTCATCCCACAATAAAACTGGCAACGCCGCCATATAAGTGAAATAATCTTGAGTACGACTTAAAACACTAACCAATCATTCAATCAATTAACCAAAGATTTTGAAGTAATCTGATAGTATTTTGGGTTGGATATGGTCAACCAGTGTAAAAAAAAGTCGTTATATGCCTCAAAGTTCTTACTTTATGTCAACAATTTATAGTTTTACTTGTAAAAAATCAATAACAAAATTTAAATTCAAATGATTTGGAAATTTATTACAGAAGCTCGAAAAATCGGTCTGTATGTTGCAGAGAATCTAATATAAACTCCTTGGCGCTTTCACCCTAGACGAATGCTAAGAGTGAATAAAAACTCGGCAGAGCCCTGATTTCACGGGTAACATTTGTTCAAACAATAGAATTAAACAATAGAGTTCAGAGTAGGCCTATATAGAAACTTCTGATGGAGGTGTTAAACTTTGATGGATCATTTTTTGAAAAAATCTTAATCTGTCAACGACATGGGGGACTGCATATAGAGAAAATGACGACCAACGTTTTTCAAGTGAAGTAGCGGTAAATATATTTATGAACACTAAAATACACGCGCACAAGAAAAATCTTCTTGTCTAAAATCACCATGTAGACAAGTTTCTAATTGTGTTAAAAAGAGACATATATAGCTTTATACACTATTTTACAATATTGGTGAAAACGAAAATGAAAGTAATTCTTTAACGGATTTTTATACTGGTAGGCACGACGTACCTTTATCCGGGTTAGTGTGTAAACATGTTTACCCTTGAGTCCAAGGTTTAACACAAAACTAACAGATAAAGCAATAACCTACCATGCTTCTTGGTCTAATTTATAGAGGCTTAAATTTCACATTCCAACTCCCATTCAGATCTCTGTATAGGCTGTTGTAATTTTATACCCAAAAACCCATAATTTATCATTAGGTTGCACACAGACAAGAGTTTTTCTTTAGTCAGTCAAATTTTCTGGAATATACTTTGTAATACATAGAGAAAGCTGCACGAATCTTCAGCTATATATATGGCAAGAAGTCTGATCCCGCTTTTTGATAATTTTGATACGGGCTATCTTTAATCGATAGGTCATCGTTCGGTGTTAACTTATACAGTCAGTAGTGGAGTGCGATCGGAGCCAAGTACTAGCCGAATAATTCGAACGTCCCTTGGTATCGTCCGGTCACTCCCCCCCCATATTTCGATCGAGTTAAGCCCAGAGAAAAGACCTCTATGTTAAAACCTAGTCGGACAAATTTTTGGTAGACACAGATGGATCCGAACCCGCGCCACATTGCTGGAAATCTTTTTGGCTTGAGCTTTCAACATTTATGAAAAATACGATATAATTCGTTATGTTTTTTTTCAATTGTGAACTTGGGTCGATTGCCCAAAATGCTCGCTTTGCCTCCCCCACCCACCCTCGCTTTCAATTGAACATTGCAATGTCTTCATTAAAAGTGACTTTTCATAAATTCTGATTGTCAAAAGAAGCTAATCCTTTGACATGCCTTGACAAAATTAAGGATTGACGGTGAAATGAAAAGCCATCTGTAAAGCATGTTACCCATACGAACCGAGTAATAACGTACAAATTCAAATAGCCGGGATGTACATGGATGCACCTTAAGTAGGGCCTATGGCGTAAACACCAACGACTCAATCGCTCAGTCAATCCATCAACGCTTGTACAAGCAAGAAGTTACTTACATTTACTGTAATACCAGCCGTATGTTAATTGTAAGCAGGAGAGAATAGTGAAAATGACGACAGAAGCTCGATGATATTCCATAGTTCTTTCTGTTGGTTTCCTTTTTGATGAATATGGTTGTTTATCTGTAGGCCTACGGGCTTGTAAAAAACCCAATCAAGTGGTTATATGAGGTTGGTATATATAGGCCTACACGTGATCAGATATAGTATTTCACAACTGAGCGTAGACCTTAACAAACCAACCGCCCTCTGAACGCCCGACTATGATATCCTATCGTGTACATTGAGTTTTACGTCAACACCATAGATGATAATTTAACATGTGACCACGTATTGAAAACAAACTCCATGTAAAAAGTAGATAGATAAACAGGTCTTACTAATAGGTTTTCATTTTACCTATTTACTATCACATATTGAAGCGTCAAAAAGATGTCAATCAACAAATCAATCAGTTGGCTGATCAATATACCAAAGGAACACTCAATTAATAAATTGCTCGATGATTTCATAACATAAATCAATCACCTGATCGATCAATTGCCATATACATCAATCCCCTGGTCAGTCAATTAACTAACCAATTAATCCAACTCAATCATCAAACCCTATCAGCCAACCATCTATCGAACAATCAACGGAAATTCATATTATATAGAAATGAATGACCAATTAAATAATTAACTTCAAATCTTTCAATGGCATTTAGAAGTTGAAAGGTTACAATAAGGTGAAGAATTATTTATGGATAGCAACTTCTTGGTTTATTGGGTGACGACGTTTCGATGTAGTTCTTACATCGTTATCAAAGTCAAACACACATCAGCTGCTACATGCTGGGTCATACCATCCTCCCCACACTTTCAAAGGAGTCATTAAGTCTCAGGTTTGTAGATTCTATAGAAACTGTAGGTCTGTAGGTTTTTTAATCCGGCTTGTTCTGTTCTTTTTAAAGCCTTTCTCCCCAGGGGGTATTCTATTGGATTACTCCGACTGATCAGATTTGGCACATAAGGACAAATCACTTCTACCGCTTCAGCCCCAGATACGCTTGCTTCTCCTTCAAGAGTGTACCATTATCGCCCAACATTTCTCTCAGGCCAATTGTAAAATCAGTTTCAGTCCACATACATGTTTATAGTAGAACTGTTCAGTAAATTTATGTTTTAATGCGCATGTATAGTGCCCGCTGTGTGTACATAATTATTTTGGTCTATTTTTTTTTTTTGCAATGTAAATGGCATGAGCTGTCAAAATGTTGATATCTTGAACGTTAAAACAGAATGTTAACATTATTGTCTATTTTTCTCAAGACGTATAATGCAGAAGCTTTTTAGTGCTTCTAGTCTCGAAAATGTACGATAAAGTTATGTTTTGAACTAACTTTGGCTTAGAATGAATGAAGGGTCGTCCCGATTATTTACATTTTGTTTACTTTTCGAACACGTTTTCTGTTCGTACAGGCCACATATTGTATGGATTTTCCTCATTCCAACGCCAATCATTTAGTTTTTCGATGGCCTTCAAAGCCTCTTACTGTTGTGGCGATCAGAAATTATGAAAAAAAGTTTGAATTTGGCAGCTCATGCCTCTTTAACGTAAATCACACTTTTTCGGGCAGTTTTATTAAAGTTCAATGTCAACGATAGTTTATAGCATTGGCGAACATAATTCATTGAATGGAGACGCCGTCATACTAATATCAGTCAGTCGGTCAAACTCGCAGAGATGGCAGATAATCTTAATTGCGACTCCTCTATCGTGCAGGGGGCCTCGGTGGTCCAGTGGGTTAGAGTGATCGTTCCTCAGTACCACACAGACCTTATATCGATGCGGCGCGGGTTCAAATCATGTCAAACCAAATAAAAATTAAAAAAATTCTGAGTGGATTTTTCACTCGGTCGCCGTTTCTAGAAGAGTTGACAGGTACTCGCCGAAGATCGAGGGTTTCCTCCAGGCAATGAGCCCGGTTTCATCCCCAACTAAACCTGGCAACACGTACCGCCATATAAGTGAAATAATCTTGAGTGCGGCGTAAAACATCGATCAACCAACCAACCGAATATAGTTTATGTTATTAAGTGCAAAAATGTCTCAAGCTAGGGAGAGCAAGTCTCATAAGAATTATTACGAGATTTTGTGATATTGGGTGACAGATGACGCCAGTAAGAACGTTTTTGATGACGTTGCAGTTCCATTTGACCCATATTGCCCCACAGCGTCAGATTTAAATGTCATGTTGAAACGAAAAACGCTCAGTCACATGCGCAATGCATTACCGGTGACAGGAAATATGTGGGATTCACACATGACTTGCGCTCACTATACGTCGGAAAAACTCAGAATTCTCTACAACAAAGCATAGTGAAGAGATACTACGTCATGGCAACTCTGATGACGGCTTCGTGAAACGGCCCCAAGGACCATTTTGAAATCATACCCATTGAAAAAAAAAACCTATCAGACACTGATATAACGTGTACCACAGTTGTGGCCCGTCGCAATATATAACAAACGTTCTTGGTTTAAATTCAGAGTTTATTTGAAACCACAGTTAAGCCACAAATGAGCAGAATTTCTATAAGTCGTATGAAAACCAAATTCGTAAAAACACGAATAAAACCTTTCTTAAGAAAAGGCCTGAATGCTAAAACCTATGCAGTAGGACCTAATCCTCACTTTTCAGTAAGTGGCCAATTAAAAGGGCTTTTGTTTGTTAAACAAAAAAAAAGAACTAAACAAAGGGGCAGTAGAAGTATACGCACGCCCTGTGAAACAATAAAAAACAACAACATAATATTTGCATAAAATCTAACTAATGCAAAATACTCAATTAACTACCAGCATGAAGATAATATTATAAACAGCTTAGTTAGCGTAAAACGGCATATCGCAAAAATAACCATTGCCGATTTTAGGGTACCAAGTATTCAAGATTAACTTTTCATGGCAAAACATTGTCAAACTGCTTATCAAAATTAACGGAGAACAACCGTTGCAATACAAAAATATGTGATATATGTGATTACGAATGATCACAAGTGACATATCGTTTCATGCGTGAGACTAATGTGAAATCTAAAGCGAAAAATATCATAAAAGTATTAATTACCTAAACGACGTGTAGGCCTAGCTACACAACACTCCTAGCACGAGCAACCGGACAGCGAGACGGCCATTGACAAATGCCACCGTCGCTGCAAATATAAATGCAACTTTCACTGCAACGCTAACCCTTTATAAGAATAGTAGGTTATCAGTTAGAACAAAAGAAAGTACACTAATTGTGTCAATTAATCCTTACAATGTAATGCGTCAACAATTATGAAAACAATACCTTCTCGAAGTGCGCTGGTATAATTTTAGTCCGAAATATCTGCGATGATGATGTAAGACATTTTCTGACAGATAGGCCATCATCATCGTCAGAACCCATTTGATCAATTTTCTGGGAATTTCTTGCCACCCTTCGAGGTGGCAAGACCACCTCTCGTTTCTCATAAAAAATATCAAGATTCTCTTCATAACTTTTAAAAAATAAAATTGCTAACCCGTACTTTAATGATTTCCCTTTCTCCTCGCACCAATCTGAAGTCTGTATGTCGACACAAGCCATAGATCTGCCCGGTTAAATCTCACATTGTACCAAACCGTTAATTTACAAAAGTCGCCATTTCCATACTCTCATTGATACGTCACTATATGCGCGAAAGGTCAAACTGTCATATGACTACCCACTAGCAGGCGATATAGTTCATTGGTCGTGTTGGTTCACGTGACTTCAACAAAAAAGCAACACGACCAATGAACTATATCGCTTGCTAGTGGGGTAGTCATGTGACAGGTTGACCTTTGCCGGATATAGTGACGTATCAATGAGAGATTATGCAAATAGCTGATTTCGGAAAGGTTTGGTACAGTTTGAAAGTTAACCGGGCAGATCTATGGCTTGTGTCGACGTACAGACTTAAGATTGGTGCGAGGAGAAAAGGAAATCATTAAAGTACGGGTTAGCAATTTTATTTTTTAAAAGTTATGAAGAGAAACTTGATATGTTTGATGAGAAACGAGAGGTGGTCTTGCCACCTCGAAGGGTGGCAAGAAATTCCCAGAAAATTGATCAAATGCGTTCTGACGATGATGATGGCCTATCTGTCAGAAAATGTCTTACATCATCATCGCAGATATTTCGGACTAGTATAATTTAAATTACGTAACGCATTCGAGCTATTTCAGTAAAATACACTGGCTCTGTTTCGAATAATCTCAGTTTGTTTGTAATTACTATGGCTTAACAAAAAGAGTTATGAAAAATAGTATTTACCTCAACAATTATTCCTTATACTACTATCCGTCAGCTTTCTAAGATTTATCTTGCAGGTCAAACGTTCAATCGAAGTAAGTTTGAATAACAATTGACTTTACAACAAAACACGCCTGCTCCCGCTGACATCCAATCCGGTTCTCTACAATTGCGGTACGCTACCTAGCGACCTCTACAGTCAGAAACCAAGGGAAACCACCCAGAATGGCAAAACGCCTTAGACATGAACGAGGCGCAAATTTCGGTATCTGTGGGTGCGAATAAAATCAACCTGCCCACACAGGGATAGATAAATTGGTAAATAAAGTAACAAAATGACAGGTTATGTTTACTCTTCAGCTTACATTTATTTATAATACTGTTGTAAATTGCTAACAATGAGAAATTTAACCATCAAAGATTGCTGAATTCGCCATAACCAAATAAATATCAGATCTCATAAGCTCTATATTGGGATAGCCCCTAAATTCGGTCTCTATGGTTCTGAGAATCTAACATACACTCCCTGGCATTGACATTCTAATTTATAGACAAAGGCGAATACAAAAAATCAACAGAACCCAGATTTCTCGGCTATATATTGGATCATATGTGTGGCTTTTTGTGTATTGAAATAGGTAATGGAACGAACCGACAAAAATATGTTTTGATTTGACCTTGGCACAGGCACAGGTAGAACAACATGAAAAAAAAAATGCCCGTATTCTACAGGTGCACTGGCGCCAATATCTTCGACATGCAAACAAAATGATGTTCCAATTTAGTACGTGTTTTTTTTTCCATCATCCACCCGATGTAACAATAAATATACAGCCGAACTAATTACAAAGAAAGATACTGACAGTAAAACAAATGTTTGGTCGCCAAAGTATCACCTTTCTGAACAATGGATTGCAAATTGATCTACCGACATGTTGCTTTCGATATGTTTTAACTGTCGAAATTAGCAGGGTTTTTTGGGCTCCGATTCCTTTTTCGCAATTTCTAAAGGTTTTGGTTTGACCTCTGACCCACAACAAAGTAATGTCTTAATACGATTTCTCATTGATTGAGAACACGCTGCGTACAGACAACAATTCAAAAGAGGGTTTGTGAGATACATATTCTCGGCCACAGAAAACAAATAGTAGAGATCTTCGCTTGCATTTGTATACAGAAGTTGTGTTCCGTAAATAGCTACGATAACCGAACCGGTACATGCCGCTATGTTACAGAGCAGGAAAGCGGATACAATGGCGATGAGAGTCAGAGTTATAAAATGTTCGCTCCGGCTTTTCGCAGAATCTTTGGATCCAGTAGCTGGTCGTTCAGAAAGTTTCATTCTAAAACTTCTGGCCCTCCAAAGTCTGTGTATAATCAATGAATTTAAAGAAACGAGAATAGGGAATGGCGAGACCTCAGATATGATCAAATATGACCAGAATGTCGCCGCTCCAAATGTCTCATTTTTGGCAACCTCGGACAAGGCATAAGTGTCATAAATCTCCCCCGTCGATCCATCCACATTTTGGACAACTTCTCTTCGAAAAAACCGAATGAAGTTAAGAACAAAGCCAAACGCGAAAGCTGAGCAGACGGCTATTCTCGCAAGTTTTGTTGTGCAATATCTCGGAGCCTTCATCGGAAATGTGACAGCGATAAATCTCTCAATAGTAAACGAGATAATGATCCAAACGGCTGAGGTGTGGGCAAAGGCCACAATAGGCCACACATATGAGAGATAATAAGCATAAAATGTTTGGTAGCTTCGCAGAGGTTTCAACGATCCATAAACTTGGGTTACTCTCGGAAACATACCGAGAAGGAAAATAAAATCGGCTGAAAGTAAACCTATTATATAGATATTCGAGCTGGTTCTTTTGCCCTTCCATAGTAAGACAATGACCAAAGTGTTACCGATAAACGCAAGGATAATTACTATTGGGGCATATACCCCAGTCGTGGCAAAATTGAAGGCATTAAAAGCTGGCATCCATTCTGGCATTTTCGGACGACTTGGTGAAGCTGTAATATTTTCCATGGCGATTGCATCAGTTCTGGTGATGTTAACGGTGTCGCCGCCGAAGCATCCGGTCTGTTTTCCCTCTTTGGGGGCCGTTCCATTTCCACAGACCTCAATAGAAATTCCCGTACCGAAGACCGTGACTAGAACACAAACCAGGAACCATCGTGAGATCGTCATCATCTTACCCGGTATCTAAGGAAAAGAAAAAAAAACGTCCCATTGTATTGTCATAATTTCAAGATTTCATCACTCTGGAAGAAGGCCGTCACAATTCAACAATTTGTATAAGAAAAGTTAGTCACCCCCGATAGTCTGGACTTCATATGGTTTCATTCTTTTTCCATAGTCTACAACCAATGGATCCAACTGTAATTTTGACAGTAGAAACAGACCTTGGGTGTCAAAGAGACTGAATCATTGGATGTGCAGGGGCTGACAAATTGAATTCCCGCTCTGGGTATCATTGTTCTCTTTCATCAAATACTGAACTTTCGTTCAACAACGGCTAAGGTTTTATGCATTTAGCATTTTTAGTAATTGTAGTGTCTCAAAGATTCTCTAGAGATTCTTTAGACATGGTTGAAGTTCTTCAAACTATGCTGCCAAAAAATACTGATGATGGGTGGCCATATTGGAAAACATGTAACTCTATTGTTCGTGGATATTCTTTCAATTTCTCCTAATTTAAGCAACGCAACTGGCCCCAACTTTACACACATTCAGTTCGATCATTAGTTCTCCGTTCCACCAAAAAAAGCGTTCACACTCACATTTCTGTTGCGTACATTTCCTAAGTTTATTTTGACGGAATCGATGAGGCCAGCGGGAGATTTGGACTGTCAAGGATGCAACACAAATGTGAGTGTTCGAACGCTTTTTTTTGGGTGGAACGGTGAACTAAAAGATCGAACTGAACGTATATTAAGTTTGGGCCGGTTGCGTTGCTTAAATTAGGAGAAAATCTGAGCGCAAAGTGTTGATTCTCAGTTTTATATGTTTTCCAATATGGCCGGTCCTTCAACTCTGTTTGCCATCCATCATCAACATCTTTTGGCAACAGAGTTCGAAGAACTTCAACTACTTTAGACATACACACGAACACATTTTAAATGAATTGTGCATGCCCTGTCACGTTTGCATATATTTGAAGAACTATGAAGACTTACCTGAGAACGTGGCTTTTCTTAGATTGGCTGATGCAGACTTTCTGGTGACCTTTGATTGGCTTGTCACAGACTCCAGCGTAAAGACACTGGAAGATGTTGTATTCCCCACTGGCCGTATAGAATTCTTGACAAGGGTGCACTGTTTCGGGTTAAGATACTATGTCGTAATTTAACTTCGCTTTCAAGTTTGTCACATGCTCTTCGGTTGGTCCGCGATGCATCCTAGCAATTTATATCCCAGCCTCATTAAATGTAATAATTATACAAAAAGTTGGCTTTTGGATGATTGGTTGAAAAATGGCGGAAAATTAGGGAGTGAATGGGACGGGGCGTGATCATGTGCCGATGGGCTGAATGGCTGTGATTAACACGTAGGGAAAGTAACAAAAGATGAAAAATCGAAAGTATGTAGACAGATAGAGAAGAAAAATGCTTTGTTTTCCGATTATTGGTGTAGCACGAATTAACATGATCAAAAGAACACTCTCATCTAAAGCTTCCCGAAGGATTTAATAGATAATGTTTCAAAAGAAAAAAACAACAAACAAACAAACAGTTGTTCAAGTTAAAAAAAAATATGGGTTTTAGGATTTCAAATTGATAGTTTTAGGATTCATTCCAAAAAATAAGATAACATAGTTACAAATTTTTTGTATTTTGTTTGACAAATTGTAGTGCATAAATATATATGTTTTAAGTGTGGTCATATCGTTTTGACTAAAATAGCTGTCGAAAAAATTCATCCCAAAAACGTTTATTTTGTGGTAAAATAGAGGCGAGTTCCATAATATATGTTTAGTCCGTTCAATCTTCCTGTTTAGGCCTACAGTACGAAATAACCCTAATTAAAGGCACACTTGCCGCGAAAATCCAGAAGACTGTTTACATTAAAAACAGTGGACGGTTTTCTGTATTTTCCCCAGACAGAACAAGTTAGGAACTTTTTAATTTTACCAGAAATTGAAAGTTTTGACATCATTTAGTATTTTTAATTTGAAATTGAAAAACAGATTTTTGAGGTACCCGTAATGTCAACAAACTTCTAACCTGATCGTGTGCAAAAGTGCCGTAAGGGTTTGAGTCGTGTGGGCGATCTAACGACACAGTATAATTTTACGAACTTTATCGAAGAAATACATACTAACGATCGAGTAAGAGGGACTATAAAAGCCTGCCAGGTGCAAACCACAGACAAAAAAGATTGAATGAGGGTAAGCTGACACTTAAGTTAACCAACGCTGATCTGTGTTGTTGTTGTAATCGAGCTTCGATTCTTCGTTTGTTTTTCCCCGTCGTTTATACATTCTAAACCTAATTGGACACGCTTTATGTGGGCTATGTTTAATTTTAGTGGTTTTAGCTGTAGTAAGCTCGTGCAAATTGGTTTTCTTAAGAAATGTCAAACAGGCTACGGCGGCAAGTGGGCCTTTACCAAATTAAGCCTAATAACCGACCAGTCTACTCTTGATTTTTATGTGTATTCTGTGACTGTCATATTTTTTAGTATTTTATTACGACGGGTAATGGAAGATATCCCTTTACAATATCTATATGGAGAAAACAAATCCAATAACTATAAAAAATGTAAGCCCACAACCGCTTTCCCAGTCCAGAACAAGGAAAACTGGGTAAGGCACATTGAACCAGTATACTTTTTAGCATGTGGAAAAAGTTCAACTGTGTGTCACATATACGTGTTATAATATATATACATTTATGTTAATTATTTTGTCTTGTAGCATACTGGATATTTCTGCCAGGGGATCTGGGACGTCATTTAACCTGCCGTTAAGCTAATTTTCTTTTGAACAACCGGTTCCAGGACGTTATATAAGCATTTCAGTTTTAAAATGATTCCATAAGCTTCACCAGCTATTACGGAGTACCTTAACGTACATCTTAAAGATTGACTTAAGCAGAAAGGTCATGTTTGTACTTCATAGAAATGAACACTTATGCATTCTGATTGAACGAACTTTCCCTTTATCTAGCAGTTCATACCTACGGAGCCGTAAAAGGGACATCCGAAAAACTTATTTTCCTCATGGATAAAAAAGTATTGTTAAAGACAATAACCCGTGAGAACTGAATATGTGTGCTATACGGACAAAATTCAAATAGCCGGCATTGGAGTCTTTTTTTATTATAAAAATAACGTTAGCGAGATTGGTATCAGCGGAAACCTATTTTGCAGTTTCAGATATAATAACCAACGATAGGTTAAATATGTTTCAACGAAATTTTCCTAATATTTTGCCTATAGATATGATCTGTTCTTTGTACGTGTAAGGCTGTTTACAGAAACTAATTATATCATCAATAAAATACTGATATTTGCATTATTCACATGGAAGTATAACAAAAATTACTAAATTGCGCGGTCACGAGCTGTATTTTCTAAGAAGATAAGCAAGGTGAGGAAGGTCAATATGGTTAGTGAGACTACGGTTAGCGGTTGGCCATTCTTAGGGACCGGTCATTAATTTACTTAGAATGCCGTTATCGATGCCGTATCCGAATCGCCGTCTGGTTTATAACGTTTCGTCAATTTCATCTAGAATAATGATATTCAACATAGACATGTAAATTAGAGTCCTCTATCTATGTCTCAAGTTTCTTATATTTTCATCAACTGCAAGCGCTACCAACGCTAAATTTCGAAAAAGCTTGAAGCGCAACTCTCGAATCACCGTCGGGTCTCTAGCTTCCTAACCATACCAATAACCTAATAAAATTTTACTCGGAGATGGACAGTAACAGCTACTAACTACAAGCAAAGTTTGTTTATAATGGGCGCTTTTATCGACGAAGTAAGCCTATACCGAATCCCCGTCTGGCTTATATCTTTTCATCAATTTTACCTAGAATAATTAAATTCAGCCTAGACATATCGATTCCTTTATCAATGTGCTAAGTTTGTAATATTTTCGTCGACTGCACTGTTAAAACAAGTGTTAAAATTTGAACACCGAAATTAACATCGTTCTGGTAACACTAAATTAACTCGTTCAAGTGTTAATTTTATTAACGCTGGGTGTTAATACCCTGTATTTACACGTTCAGACGTTATTCCCTGATTACACTTAAACATGTTAATTATTTTTAACACATTAACATATTTACTGATGTGGTAACACTTTAAGAACGTTTGAATATGTTAAAACCTTTTTCTTTTAACACATTCTGTTAAATATTCATTTCATAAAAAAAATTGTGGAACAACAACAGTAATGTTTAAAAATGGTTAATAATTATTCGAACAAACAGACAAGCACAATTCGGTGGCAGTATATGTGTTTCAGTTGACAATCCTTCACAATAAATGTCCATTTCCATGCAGTTATGGGTGAAAAATACAATGAATCAAGAAGGAAGAAAGACATCTGCAGGATGCTAGCACCAGCTAGCCTATGGAAAAGCCCATTGGCAACATTCCAAGAGTTGGGAAACCCAGTATGCAAGTTAGATTGCAATCATTGAAAATGAGGACAGCTCTTTTCCAAAAGTAATTAAAAAACAAAACATTACATGCATCCTTTCTACAAATTTGGAAAAGAATCTGAGGACGACTTAATGAAATTATGCATTCATGATTCTGGGGAGCTGGACGGACAAAACAAACCCATTAATTCTGAGAAAATAAGACTCCTGTATCTTTATTATTGTACCATTATACATAAGGTCTATAAGACCTGGTGCACGTTGCACTTAATATGATGTCAGTATATTATAAAAACTGATAAGAGTCCAGTTCTGGATCCAGTCTAACTGTCTGTTGTAATGTTCTGTGAAAAAAAATCTACATATGTTTGGACAACTCCTTCACGAAATGAACGGCTTTAGAATGGTTGATTAACAGCATATTGCTGCACCAGGCCAAGAGCCTGGCTGTACACGTCAGGATAATCCAAATCGTACACGTAATACGTGGCCAGAAGAATGATCAGTGCATCCAGAACACATTCCGCTTGACAGTTTATCTTCATTGAATCTCCTACGACTCCTCATCAAGAGCACCCGCCGTGGGGGGGGGGGGGGGGGGGGGTCAGTCTCTCCCGACTTGAGGTACCCAGCAACTTTTGAAATGTCTTCCACCTGTTCAGACAAGACATTTGTATAAATCAGAGTGAGTGAAAGAATTGGGGTTTATGTCATTTTCAGCAGTTGTGGTCAAATCACAATTATAGCAGATACCAACATGTAAGAATGAGAACACACCAGTCACATTATACTGTATACCAACATCAGGTGAACCTGTGGTTATATCTCCTGTTTTGACATGTTGGATTGCTAAGCAAAGAATAGTGTTTACATCTGAGTGAGCAAATGACCAGTATTTGAACCCTGGAGCCGGTTGTTCAAAAGAAAGTTAGTTTAACGGCAGGTTAGATTACGTCGCGTCACAGAGGAATTTCATTGTTACGCCACGTCATTTAACCTGCCGTTAGGCTAATTTTCTTTTGAACAACCGGCCCCTGGTCTTCCCTATATCAGAGGTCAGGTATTCTGGCTAATAGGCCATGACTGAGGTTTCAGAGGAGCAAATTATATGGACTCCAGACAAGTTGACCATTGAAAAATACATTTTAAAATATTACCAACATGTATATATTGCCAGTCAATATTTAATCATGTTAATAGGTGGTAGGTGAAAATATTTCTGTATTTGTTTTGCCAATATCCAACTATAGAGGTTGAAATGGGTGAAAATCGGCATTAACAGAGTTATAGTATTGCAAAATTCTAAAATAAAGTTATCGTTCCCTGCTATCTCACCAAATCTCAAACATATAGAACTACGTGTCAAAGCAAACTTTGTTTTAATCGTTGGAAGTCAAAAAGTTAAAATTGAAATTAACATTTAACAAGGCTTTATTCGTGTAGGTTCAAGGCTTTCAAGATGCCAAAATTGAAATTTTGGTAGAAGCTAAATGGAAATCCAGCTGTGCTTGATTATGGTTTAAACACAAGCCAGTGTTTACTGTGCAATGGTGTATTGTATCATGAATAAATTCTATTAGTAATTACCAGCATATGATATGTTTGGCAGTTGTGGACAAGGGCGTTCAAAATTCAATTTATAAAGATTAGAGAAAATGGCATTATGTATTACAAGATGTATAAAAAAGAGAAACTTTTCAGATGCTAATTCCGCATATATATTTAATATGCAATAAAATTCTCCACCAAATTCAAAAGACGAAATGAAACAGATTTGAAAGCGAAAATATGTAGAATTGCTTGCAATCATAGGTTAAACAATCCCTATCGGAGGTAGCAATGCTTTTGTGAAAGTATGCATCTAATCTGAATTAATAATGACTGCACCATAAATTTTGTTACACAGGGTTAAATATTGACACGAAGGGGGAGTAACTCCACTGAATATTTGGTAAGATAATGTTTGTTTTGGTTAAACAAAATTCTTTAGTTGTTAAAACGGTAAGAGGTTTTTTCTTATGTACGGATGAGAAAAACACTGGCAAAATACTTCTGTTAAAATTGACAATTAAAGTGGTATGAGCTGCCAAAATTCCCTCTTTCTGATCGTCAAGACAGTAAGAGGCTGTGGAGGCCATCGAAAAACTAAATGATTGGCGTTGGAATGAGGAAAATCCATCGATATGTGGCCTGTACGAACCGGACGTGTTTGAAAAGTAAACAAAATTTAAATAACCGGGACGACCATTCATTCATTCTAAGCCAAAGTTTGTTCAAAACAATACTTTATCGTACATTCTCGAGACTAGAAGCACTAAAAAACTTCTGAATTATACGTATTGAGAAAAATAGACATAATTTCAACATTCTGTTTCAAAGTCAAAATATCAACTTTTTGGCAGCTCATGCCACTTTAATAATACATGAATGCTAGCTTTTAGCCACTTTGCTTTGAACATATGCTTACCTCATACTCAGTAAATAGGGACTTTGACTTAGGGGACTTTTCCCCTTTCCACGGAAACGTTCAAACCCGTTCTTCCAACTGAAGTATCAGCTTGATGGCGGTCTCGTCACTGGCATCCTGTTGAAAGTGTTACACAGTATTTCTGTACTTATTTGTCTAAAAAATGTTTACATGTACGTTGATTGATTGATTGATTGATTGGGGCTTAAAGGATTTATGAACAGCTTTTGGAAATATTCTCTAATTTGCGTTAGGTGTGTTGTAGAACATACATGTACTTTACAAGTCTGACCAAAAAGAAAATTAAATTTCGGTCGCAGCACATACAAAATTCAAGCTACGTTTACCGATCTAAAATGCTTACGAAAGTTAATTATCTCAGAGACTTATGACGTCAAACACGACCTCCGTTGTGTACGTACCCTCACAGCGATGACGTAATAAACGATTTCTGTTGTCTCAGTACGTCTTCGTGGCAGTTTGTACCAATGAACTATATGCGTGGAACGGAGGTCACGTGGTGCTTGATATGTTTCGAATGCCGCCATTACCAGGAGATAGTGGAGCGTCCATCCAGATTTGTTCTGCACGCGCTTATCAACTGTCAATGGCGGCACATTTTACAAAGCCAGATTCAAACCAGCCAATGAGACGTGTCCATTCCACGCATATAGTTCATTGGTTTGTACACATCGAAGGTCGTGTATGACGTCATTTTTCCGAGAAGTTACGAAAAATACGGAAAATATGCATATTTCCTCCCCGTTCGTTTTTTGACTACCAGGGAACTAACGCGAAGGTTGTTTCGTTTCAACTGATAATTTTCAAATATATATTTAGTCAATAAACAAGCACAAACCAGCTTTAAATCTTGTTCATATCTCCTTTAACGTCGCACTCAACAGCTAAGGTTATATGGCGACAAAAGTACCAACTGACCAAAAGATCTTACCCACCCCCATCCCACCTAAATTTTAACATTAAAACCCCCAAAGACCATATGAACGTCAGAAAGGCTAATGTATTTGACATACTTAATTTTCCTCCATGATAGGTAAGCGAAAATGGCTATGGCAAAAACCACACCGCCCCCAGCCCGAGGGTTACATGTACGTTGAAGTTTATTGTATGATGCGGAATATGTAAGCCATGTAAAACAGACATGCAAGCTAGGAATTATTATAGTAACAGTAATAATAAAGATACAGGAGTCTATTTTCTCAGGGTAACAACCTCAGTTTGAAAATATTGATCTTCCCTGAAGTCCATCTTTCACACACACACTTACACGCACACATACAAAACAGCACACACACACAGCAATAAAAGGAGTAGTTAAGTAGGTTGAGCTTCTTTATTACCGGGGCTTCCGTGGCTCAGTAGGTAGAGCGTTGGACGCTCAATCCGAACAGCCTTCCACCAATGGGTCGCGGGTTCGAATCCCACTCATTCCAAAAACAAAAAGTGGAAAATTTTCTGACTGGGTTTTCACTCGAACGACCTATGTGGGATGGTTGTCAGTTACCACCGGAAGGTTGTGGGTTTCCTCCGGGCATAGAGCCCGGTTTCCTTCCACAATAAAAATGGCAACACCACCATATAAGTGAAATAATCTTGAGCGCGGTGTAAAACACCAAACAATCAATCAATCTCTTACTTATTTATTCTGTACGGGGGGTATTTCATTATTAGCATTAGCAATACATTGGACTAGATTTTCAACCTTTGGTAGTTACGTTAAAAATTATCACAAACACACTCACATCGGCTTGGAAGTTGATCGTTGTTTTTACAGCAGACACAAATTTCTCCATGTTATTTTAATTTTTGATGGTTGTTCTCATTTCCTTTGGGTTTGATGACAGGAGACTCTGACTGAGAAACTCTTACAGCACCTGAAGCCTATTTGATACAAATTATTAAATTTCAGCAAAATTTCCTCAAACACTGGATATATGGCATGTTATCAGTATTGTGAATGAGCATATAGATCCTGGTTTTCTTGTAAAACAACTTAGGACTCAAATTTCTTAGCCAGCTGAGGTATAGAACAAGCATACATAACTTTTTAACTTTTGGTCGCTATATCCCTCGGCTCAGCATTATATGCCATGGAAATAGAAATATAGCTAACAATTTCTTAAATTCCCATGCATGCCTGAAATTGCACTTTGAGTAACCAATATCATTAATTATTATTAAACTGGCTATGTTATGACAGGCAGATGTAACATGCGGATGGACACACAGCATGATTCCAGATTCCGTCATGACAGGATTGACAATTTAAATTTCAGAAAACTTACCTACAAACAAGCAATTATTATATATCTTTAAAGAATTGTAATATTTAATCTGTACATAATATACTATATATATTCTCACCTTTGTCCTTTAACGCTTCTAAATTGTCAGCAACAACTGCCCTATGAAACTTATTATCTCGATCCCTTCTCCACACTTTAAAGAACATGGCTGCAGCTGTATATTGATAACAAAGAAAGGAGGAGCAACACCACCACCACAAAAGACTACATGTAATCAAATTCTGTTTATATACAAAACATGAATGTCATTATCATAATAATTTTAAATGACAATCAGCAAATTATGAAATAACCAGTCATGCTATTTCTGTGAAAATATAGGATTTGTAGTAGCCTACATCTGACCACATCAACCAAATTCTAACCAAAAGAAAACTAGTGTTCATGCATATTTACTGAACTACGTAACCCATATGGCCATATTTTTAACTTCTTTGAGTGGCATTTAGAAGTTGGTGGTATAACAAATCAACGAGTTACTTATGGAACAACTTCTTAACCTCTTTTTACCAGAAATAAAATTAAGAAGTTGTTATCCATAAGTAACTGGTTGATTTGTTACACCAAGACACTCTCAATCAACCAGACTGACTACAAACAAAGGAAACTCATGGAAGCCATACACATAAGACGACACAAACCAAAACTCAACAGAGACCAAGGATACCGCCTACCGTGCGCATACGATGACCTGATTAGCCTTCAAACTAGAGGAACCCCATGAAGGGACCCCACACTCGTTTTTTCTCATTTATTGTTATCCAATCAGCTGTTTACTCATGTTATTCATGCATCGTCGTATATATAAGGTTAACCCACTGTTGCTTGTCACAGGTTTGACAAGGATGTTAGGATCGACATCGAAACGTTTTTTATTTTCTTAACCAGAAATAAAATTAAGACCCATTGTGCACAAGGAAATTGTACCGAATCAAGTACAGAAGAGTCCATTCCTTTGCTAACCATCTCTTCACACAATTGGCTTTTAAATTTGGATATCTGCTCCATCACTATATCTTCCATGTTTTCAACTATTGTCTGTAGTGCACTGCCAGTCAAATTATGACATGTTTCAAGGTTTAACAGATAGGCTGCAGTTTTGAGATTGACCAAGCCAGATATATTTTCGTCTTGAGTGTCTGTCTGTATGGTTGTATCCTTTTCCATTGAAAGATCAAAATCTTCAGACTGTTTTTGCTTTTTACAAACATGAACTTTATAGCTCGACCACTTTTTGGTGCTAAAACTACAGTTTGAAAATTCTCAAATAACACGAAATCTAGGATCACTTTTGTGAAACCGAACTATATGAGTACAAACATACCTAAAGCTTTCAGTACCAAACGTGCACATTGAACAACCAAAGTAAGGCGTTTGTTCCATTCTTACAGCCAACGACAGAAACAAATCTGGTAAAGTGATAAACATGTATAGGGCAGGCTGAGTGAATATAGGTTGTTTCGTGAATTAACTACATGTATTTAGCCAAGATGATACCATTTGTGACTTCATTGAAATGTGACACCACCTTGCCAAATACAGTAGTTTGAAGATCTTGCATATATGCAGTCACTTCACCAAAGGTACTCGGTATAAGGATCGTCCAATCAATGAGTCTTTTAATTTAATTTATTTAACTTACTAAATGTACTGGTTTCGTCTAAGGATCAGAACGGAGTCTAGTTATGCATAACTATGAAGTAAGTTCTCGAAGTCGTTTTCTCACCAAAAGAAACTCTTGAAATCGACAGTAAAGGGGATCTGATTTGTAAGTGAACAATGGTCTTGAGGATGTTTTCGAGCCATTACTTGGATAATTTGGTCTGGCCCGACTTCTGATTTAACATTTAAGAAAGGAGGCATATCTGTTCCATCAGTTGCACTTGTTAAAACATCAAAATGAGTTTATCACTTTGCAAAGCACTATTTGTTTCATAATCATTGGTGTCCTTATCATTCTATTTTTCAATGCTATATAGTGCTAAAACTGTTATGCCACTAACTTGTTTATAACACAACTTACTGACATTCAAAAGCTGTCAAATCTCAAGCCGTAAAAACTACTAACTACTAATGTAAAAAAAAAGACGACAACAACAACAGCAAACTAGGCCTATGAATTCGGGCTAGGTTGTGATTTGATTTTGATTTTATATAGGACAGGATTTAGAACTGGTCCGTCACTCCCAAAACATTCTAAAAGAGGGATTTTTTTGATGGGGCCTGAACAAAAAAAGTGGGGCATGGTTTTTTGTGGGGGAAAAGAAAGAAAGTAAAAAAAAAAATTAGAACATTTCTGTACTCGAACCTGTGATACGTCAGTCAAGTTAGTAGGCGGTTCGCAGTAGGCGGTAGGCGATTCGAAGGGAACATTCATTATTTCCCCAATCGCCTACTGGGTTATACAGCCCGATCTATTTGTGCCAGGATAACCAAAATTGCACCATATACACAATGGAGCATGCTCTCTATAACTATACTATCAATTTGGACGATATCCAAAATGCGACGAAATTGGACGAGTGTAGCCCAATCGCCGTCCAATCGCCTACTGGGTTATACAGCCCGATCTAACGACTGAGGAGATGGGTTGAATAGGTCTATGGGAGAATGGGGACTTACTGAACGAAAGTGTATGAACGAATGGGGAGATGGGTTGAATAGGTCTATGTGAGAACGTGGACTTACTGAACGAAAGTGTATGAACGAATGGGGAGATGGGTTGAATAGGTCTATGTGAGAACGGGGACTTACTGAACGAAAGTGTATGAACGAATGGGGAGATGGATTGAATAGAGAACGTGGACTTACTAAACGAAATTATTAATTAATGGGGCGATGTGTTAAACAGGTTTATGGGAGAACGGGGGCATTTACTGAACGAAAGTATGAATGAATGGGGAGATGTGTTAAACAGGGTGATGGGAGAACGGGGGCATTTACTAAACGAAAGTATGAATGAATGGGGAGATGTGTTAAACAGAGTCATGGGAGAACGGGGGCATTTACTAAACGAAAGTATGAATGAATGGCGAGATGTGTTGTACAGGGTGATGGGAGAACGGGGGCAGCAATCGAGATCTCGTGCCATTCTACGAGATCTTCAACACGAGACCTTGCTCGAGAACCGTCGCCCTACATTTTCGCGCATAGTGAACTGTAAGAAACTTACTAAGAATTCATAATGTGTATGATATTTAATTCTGTTTTCTATACTGTTCCCAAACATGTAACCCTACAATAATAACCCGTATCGCAAGGCCTTTTGGGCAGAAATACTTGTTAAAAAAAACAAAAATATAATCGGCACTACATCAGCTCAAAATACATTCTAAAACAAGATGGCAGCGCCCATGGATGTCCAGGCTAAATTTGATCTGGACTTCAAGGCATTTCAAGGTATTTTATATGTATTAGGAGAGTTGCAATCAATATAACAAAACAGTTTATCGGCGGCTTAAACGTTACCTACCAGAATTATATTGGATATCTCTCAGCACAACCGAGTCAACTATCAGTGTCACGTGTCGTTGTTTACAATTTCAAGGGATTGACAGCAGTGGCTTCCCTTAGTGTTCAAGCAACATGTCACTCAATCGTTTTAGAGTTGATATCTCAACGAATGGCAGTAGGATCAATCTCTATTTTAGATTGCGGGGGCAGTTACTAAACGAAAGTATGAATGAATGGGGAGATGTGTTAAACAAGGTGATGGGAGAACGGGGGCAGTTACTAAACGAAAGTATGAATAAATGGAGAGGTGTGTTATACAGGGTTATGGGAGAACGGGGGCATTTACTGAACGAAAGCATAAACGAATGGGGGAAATGAGTTGAATAAGCCTTAGTTCAACACACATGTATCGTATTCTTCTCAAGCATATATATATAAATAGTCTCCCTTTTTAGGGGTTAATTAATATAGAATTATTTTTTAATTGTGGAAAACTTACCTATTAGGCCTAGACTTATCCTTAGAGTATCGGTAAGCTAATCAATTTACTTTCCATCAAACATAAAGCACGGTATCTTCATGGGGTAGCATCTCTATTTATGGTCGTAAGTCTAATGTATCCGAATTGATGATTAAACGGATGGAAGCGAGCGGTGTCCGCGAAAACAATGTGTATTACGTAGGACAATAAATCAGGTCCTTTGAAAGTCTTAACCTTGCCCATTGAAAGATTTAAATTATTCTTAATAATCAACAAATTCCAGGGGAGTCAGGATCCCCCCCCCCCGCACAGACAAGCACAATTTTTTAAGTATTAAAAGGAGAAAAAAAGGCTAGGGTGGACATCGGTGGACAAAGCACACATACAGACACAAACCTTCCATTGGTCGGTCGCACATCAAGAACAAATGGACAAAATAGCGTAGTCTTTATGACAAGCAACGCATATGTGGGCAGTGAAATAATCTTGAGTACAGCGTAAAACATCCATCCATCCATCCATCAATTAACCTGTAATAAGTTCTTCACCAAAGTGTCCCAAATCTTATTTATAGTTTTTGTGGTTACCCAATTCATTAGCAGCTCTCGATATGTAGTTGAGTGGTTAATTTACAAGCATTTCAGTCAAGCTCGTCTTGTTTTGCCCAATTTTTGATACAAATTAATAGCACAGTTATAAAGAGCATGCTCTATTGTGTATATGGTGCAATTTTGGTTATCCTGGCACAAATAGATCGGGCTGTATAACCCAGTAGGCGATTGGACGGCGATGGGTTACACTCGTCCAATTTCGTCGCATTTTGGATATCGTCCAAATTGATAGTTATAGTTAAAGAGAGCATGCTCTATTGTGTATGTGGTGCAATTTAGGTTATCCTGGCACAAATAGATCGGGCTGTATAACCCAGTAGGCAATAGGACGGCGATTGGGCTACACTCGTTCAATTTCGTCGCATTTTGTATATCGTCCAAATTGATAGTATAGTTATAAAGAGCATGCTCTATTGTGTATATGGTGCAATTTTGGTTATCCTTGCACAAAAAGATCGGGCTGTATAACCCAGTAGGCGATTGGACGGCGATTGGGCTACACTCGTCCAATTTCGTCGCATTTTGGATATCGTCCAAATTGATAGTTATAGTTATAAAGGGTATGCTCTATTGTAAATAGGGTGCAATTTTGGTTATCCTGGCACAAATAGACCGAGCTGTATAACCCAGTAAGCAATTGGACGGCGATTGGGCTACACTCTTCCAATTTCGTCGCATTTTGTATATCGTCCAAATTGATAGTATAGTTATAAAGAGCATGCTCTATTGTGTATATGGTGCAATTTTGGTTATCCTTGCACAAATAGATCGGGCTGATTAAACCCAGTAGGCGATTGGATGGCGATTGGGCTACACTCGTCCAATTTCGTCGCATTTTGGATATTGTCCAAATTTATAGCATAGTTATAAAGAGCATGCTCTATTGTGTATATCTTTATGGTGCAATTTTGGTTATCCTGGCACAAATAGATCGGGCTGCATAACCCAGTAGGCGATTGGGGAAATAATGAATGATCCCTTCGAATCGCCTACCGCCTACTGCGAACCGCCTACTAACTTGACTGACGTCCTGTGATCTTCAGATAGTTGTCAGTGTATTTTTCACTCTCCTCTTCACCGCTCATTTACTTACCTCTTACCTCATCATCCACTGCAACGCCCAGGAACCCACTCTGCGGACACCATATCAAAACTAGAAGGAGAAGAAATCATAGATTATTAGAACATGATAAATAACACACATATACATACCTTCGTCAAAATCCACGCAGCCATCTTGCTTTCATGACAAAATATGTTTTGGAACTTCCTGAGTTAAAAGTTTGAAAACAAATGTGGCGAACAGTAGTAAATGACTAAGAAATGTACTCTAGACTTTCGTGATTGAGAAAAAAACTGTGATAAAAATGCGAAAATTGGTTAAAACACCCCAAAATAGTTGTTTTTTAATGTTTAAGGGACAAAGGGAGATAACTATTAGTTGCCTTGCGCGGGAATATTAGATTAAAAGCGCGGTTATTTTGGAAGCCACGGAAAATCAACACAGTCAGTCCCTGAGAAGATTCGAGCGATTTTGAAGATTTTGTTCTTCCTAAAAAGAGAACCAGGCGTAATGAGGAGGGGGTGCAAAAGAAGAGAAAAGAGCAGACAGCGGAGAAACATCGTGTGAGTGTGGGAATACAGGTTTCCAACGATAGGGCTGTGAGTTACAACAAGGTAGCCCAGCATCTGACTTTCACTTCCCTTGTGACGATGTTTTTTTTAAGGAAGCTACCCTTGAATTTTGTTTTACCCACCAGCTGATTCCCCAGAGTCGGAGTTGTCCCGAGTGTGGCAAAGCTATGTCACTGATAAATGCAGCCTCTGTCAGCGACGGAAAAAAGTGGTATTGTCGGGGTAAAATCCGGGACGTTCTTCGAGCAGAGCAAGATGACGCTGGAGGAAATACTTAAGTTTGTGTATCTCTGGGTGCACGGAAATCCCCTGAAGACCATTCACCATGAGCTAGGGCTAAGTTCCAAGACTGACGTGGACTGCATGGGCTAGTTTCTGCAGGGAAGTCACAGAAATGGCTGTCAGCTCATCCAGTCGCCAGATCGGTGGCCCCGGAGTTATCGTTGAGATCGAAAAATCCAAGTTCGCCAAGCGAAAGTACCATCGGGATCATCCAGTGAAAGCCGGCTGGGTGATTGGTGGCAGGGAGCGGGATGACAAGACCAAGGTTTTCATGGAGTGTGTGGAAGATCGAACAGCAGCTACCCTATTGGGCTTAATTCAGAAATGGATTAAGCCCGGTTCCGTCATCTGGAGCGATTGCTGGAAAGCGTATGGGAATATTCCTACCCTCCCGGAAGGATACACTCATGGGACCGTCAACCACAACGAGAGTTTTGTGAACCCTGAGACAGGAGTCTGCACGAACCGAATTGAAAGCGACTGGGGCAAAGCGAAGGCTACATTACCACGCTTCGGAGTTAAGGAGGCCCATCTCCCTGGATACCTGGCGACTTTCATGTGGAAAAGAATGCATACTGGAGAAGATCTTTTCCTGTGGCTCCTGTCCGACATCAGTACCTGCTACCCTGGATTACAGGGATAAAAAGTCCTAATTAAGGACTACTTCCAAAGGCCCTTTTCAGGGCCAACCAAATGTACGAAAAAGTTTTATCGATCAAAGCACATTTTGTTGTTCAGTCTTGCAAAATTTTATCTAATTGAAATAAAAGTTTTATTGAAATAAAAATGGGTAAAAATAACCTTCCTCTGTCCATAAAAACGGCCCCTAACCCTAAAGTCCATCGATTTTGGGCGTTTTTTAAAACACATGGCTAAAACTAACCTTCCTCTGTCCATAAAAACGGTCCCTAACCCTAAAGTCCATAGATCTTGGGCGTTTTTTGAAAACACATGGCTAAAACTAACCTTCCTCTGTCCATAAAAACGGCCCCTAACCCTAAAGTCCATAGATCTTGGGCGTTTTTTGAAAACACATGGCTAAAACTAACCTTCCTCTGTCAATAAAAACGGTCCCTAACCCTAAAGTCCATCGATCTTGGGCGTTTTATGAAAACACATGGCTAAAACTAACCTTTCTCTGTCAGTAAAAACGGTCCCTAACCCTAAAGTCCATCGATTTTGGGCGTTTATTGAAAACACATGGCTAAAACTAACCTTCCTCTGTCCATAAAAACGGTCCCTAACCCTAAAGTCCATCGATCTTGGGCGTTTTTTGAAAACACACGGCTAAAACTAACCTTTCTCTGTCAATAAAAACGGTCCCTAACCCTAAAGTCCATCGACCTTGGGGCGTTTTTTGAAAACACGTGGCTAAATCTAACCTTCCTCTGTCCATAAAACGGTCCCTAACCCTAAAGTCCATCGATCTTGGGCGTTTTTTGAAAACACACGGCTAAAACTAACCTTTCTCTGTCAATAAAAACGGTCCCTAACCCTAATGTCCATTGATCTTGTGCGTTTTTAACTAACCTTTCTCTGTCAATAAAAACGGTCCCTAACCCTAAAGTCCATCGATCTTGGGCGTTTTTTGGAAACACATGGCTAAAATTAACCTTTCTCTGTCCATTAAAACGGTCCCTTACCCTAAAGTCCATCGATCTTGGGCGTTTTTTGGAAACACAGGGCTAAAACTAACCTTTCTCTGTCAATAAAAACGGTCCCTAACCCTAATGTCCATCGATCTTGTGCGTTTTTTATAACACATGGGTAAATGTAACCTTTCTGTATCAATAAAAACGTAACATGGCTAAATTTTACCCTGTCGCTAACCTAATAATAATCAGGGCATAATCTGTGGCAAAAGTTTGGGCGCCCATAGTACGGCTTGACAATACCATACCCAGGAGCAGGTGTACATCACAAAGCGGCGTAGCGTAAGTTTTCACGTAACTGCCATAGCAACCCATACTGTAGAGATACGTTAGTATGAAAGTTACGCAAAAAATACATCTACGCCAGCTTTGGTGAAACAGGACCCTGGGCCAATGAAGGCTGCATGGAGAGAACTCCTACTTTAAACCACTGTTTCTGTCTAATATGTCCCTAGCATTCATGTTTTAAATAGTTTGAAGAGCAGTTTTACTTTTATTCAATATTTAAACCAACAATAACAACATTTTTTCTCATGCCCTGGTTTGGGCGCCCAAACTGCAGAAGACCAAACAACATCAAAATCAGTCTAGATTAAGTCCTATGATTATCTAACCCCGTCAAAAACCATTGTCCAATCCGACTTATCAACGTATCTCCCAGTCCCGAGCTGGCCATCGTGTAAATACATGCATGTGCTTGTGTCATTAGACGATATTATTTTTTACCTCTATCGACTGTAATTTCAAACTTCACTTACCTGTAAAGCACATTGTGACATTGTTCTCCATTATATATATAAGACGCCTTTCATGAACTGAAATTACTAAAGCTGTCTATGACTCAAAATCATGTACGGTATTTGAGAACATAATTGGCCGCGTTGCACAAAAGTTGGGGCAATTTCGCAGTTTTGATGACATGAGGTTCTATTGCACGTTGTGAAAGTCAAAAATACAGGTAAAGTTATATACCAAACCAAATCGAAGATCTGCCCTATAACCAGTGTCCCTGTCGTGACAAGAATTGTCAAATCAGATCCAGGTTTTCAATTACCTGGGAATTTCCTAAACATTTTCAAAGATTTGGTGCCGATGACAACATACCTATATATACTTTAGGCACATACTTTACGCAATACCATTTAGTTGATGGTTGTTGAACGATTGACGGGAGCGTTTTGAAACTGTAGATTTGGACATAAGGTGAGTAGGCCTACACTTGATGTTAAAAAAGGCTTGTCAGAACTTGAGCATTTTTAAAATCTTTACGAGAATAAGAAAACAATTATATTAAAACTCCAACAATAGCTTTGGATTCAATGTTTTTTCGTTCATATTACTTTCTAATTTTTTATCTGTGCGATGGTATTCTCTTACAAACTGGCATGCAGGCCCAAAATTATATTGATGAACACTAAAAACACACGGGCACAGTTAAAATCTCCTTGTGTAAAATAACCACGGAGACGAGTTTCTTATTGTGTCGAAAAGGGGCATATCATTTAGACCTCTATACCCACTCATAAATCGTCGAAATAAACTGAAACCCATGGTATTAAATTAGATTGGTGACAGACAGGAGATTGTCTTATTGTGGTACGTTCGCTTTTACAGAAATATAACGAATGTTTTCTGTAAATTCTAACGTGCTTCGTGTGGGTATTTTTTATCTTGATCAAATGCCTTTTTTAAAAGACAATCTGAATATATGCCGCATTTTTACAATTCACTTTAGACAATCTACAGAGGAAATGTTTAAACCTCCAATTTAGTGGCGGCATTCGGTGGAAATCAAATAACACGTGATCTCTATTCCACGCATATAGTTCATTGGTGTGAACTACAGGCCTATGGCATAACATCTACTGGACCCTTGAAAATAGCTGCGTAAGGAAAATTAAAAATAGTCGTCCGGGTCATATCAATGTTGTTCACTTTTAATCCTCGTTGACGTTCAGTTCCTATTTCAATGCATTTCATTTATATCTTCTCCAATGATAGACTTGGTGACAGACAGGATATTGTCTTATTGTGGTTTGTTCGCTTTTACAGAAATATAACAAATATTTTCTGTAAATTCTAAAGGGCTTCGTCCGGTTATTGTTTATCTTATTCAAACGCCTTTTTACAATCTGAATATATGCAGCGTTTTGACAATTCACTTTAGACAATCTACAGAGGCTATGTGTAAACCTCCAATATACTATTTCTGTCAGCATGTCTTCTGAATTAGATAATTGGTCTTTTGTATCGGACAAATCCCAACACCACAGTATGCTCGTTATAGTTTGAATAACACAAAATTAAAGAGCTGACTTAAGATATGTCTGAACCGGGTGAAGTTTTCTTTCATTAGAGTTCTCACTGAAGTAAATAAATGTTTGTTTTCAGGTCAAAATGAAGTCTTCATATTTACTGTGCGTTGCACTTCTGTGTATGGCCTTGGTCATCACACCAGCAACAGGGATCCGATTGCCCAAACTCAGAGATCTGAAATCTCCTGGACGACTAGACTGTCGTGGTCGAATCGTCCCGTGTGATTGTAAGCCAGCGTCGAACCCTTGTATCCCCAAGGTAAATATACCGATTGACACCATAAAACAATTCTATAAATTTCATAAATGTACGATGGCATTTCTTTTCTAAAAGTTGTTCTCACTTAACAATTGATTTTTAATAAGACGAAGAATGTGTTTATTATGTGACGACGTTTCGGTGTACTTCTTACATCGTTATCGAAGTCACGGGTCCCAATAAACCAAGAAGTTGTTATCCATAAGTAATTCCTTACCTTATTGTACCTGTTCAACTTCTAAATGGCATGGAAAGATTTCTTGCATGCGCTGTCCAAATTTAAGTAATTTTTATTAGAACAAAATCCAGAATTCCTCCCATATGTTGCCCAAGAGTTAGGTGGGAATTAGACGGTGTTTAACGACACCACTTTAAACATGATATGTTAAGGTACACGTGGTGCGTTAATACCAGCTTATACCAATACTTGAGAATGTGCAATGGGGTTATTTTAAGTGGCACGAGCTGTTAAATATAGGGAAAATTTCGTTGAAACAGTATATTAGCTAATTGCTCGTCATTTTTGCGTAACGGTACCAGCCTTCTTCATATATCAATCTTGGATATGTATGTTAAAGTGGCATGAGCTGCCAAAATTCGCAGTTTTTTCATAACTTCTGATCGTCACGACAGTAAGAGGCTTTGAAGGCTATCGGAAAACTAAATGATTGACGTTGGAATGAGACAAATCCATACAGTATGTGGCCTGTATGAACCGAAAACGTGTTCAAAAGTAAACAAAATTTAAATAACCGGGACGACCATTCATTCATTCTAAGCCAAAGTTAGTTCAAAACAGTACTTTATCGTACATTCTCGAGACTAGAAGCATTAAAAAGCCTCTGAATTCTACTTTTTGAGAAAAATAGCCAATAATTTCAGCATTCTGTTTTAACGTCAAAATATCAACATTTTGGCAGCTCATGCCCCTTTAAGGTATAGTTTTTATAAGCAGAAATGGCTGGAGAATGTACGCATACATCTCGGCTATTTGAATTTTGTCTTTTATTATCAGTATTCCGTTCGTATGCATGGATAACTCGCTTCAATCAAAACGTCCAAATGTTGGTAGCTTATGTCATTTTTATAAGTTTTTAAACCTCGATAAAGAAGTAAATGTTTGCAAACCAGTCGAGCATCCAATACGCCCAATTCAATTTTACTTTACAAGGATTCGGTGGTTCAGTCGGCAGAGGGATAGTCCCTCAGTCCGACATAGACCTTCCATCAATGAGTTGCCGGTTCGAATCCCACTAAGAACAAATAAAAATTGAAAAATGTTTTTGATTTTTGACTTGATCGATGTTTGTGGAAGAGTTGCCAGGTATTCTCCGAAGGTTTGTATTTCTTACGGGCAAAGAGCCCTAACTACACCTGGCAACGTCGTCATAATCTTGAGTTCGGCTGAATGGGTTTCCAGCCAGAGAGCCATAGTTTAGTTGATCGTCAATTATTACAAACTTAATATTAAGGTTACCAAATTAACTTAGACTGAGAATAGAATGAATCTAAATCAAGAAATGCAATAAATTTTTCCCATTCAAAATGTATCGAATAGGCCTATAGACATTTATATAGACACTAAAACACACGGGCACAGGGAAAATCTTCTTGACATTTGAACATGTATTGCCATATCAATTATACATACATAAATAATAAATACATAAATAAGTGAACATTTTTTTCCCTAGCAAGCCCCTGGACAAGAATACATATTTATTTCAAACCCAAGGAGTGTCATAAAAAACAAACATGGCGACCTTTAATTTACGCCTTTATTGCTTAGAATGTCTTATATATATTTCTAAATTAATATCTGTATGAGAACTGTAATGAGTTGACCTTTTTATATTTCTTTTCAATTGGAAAAAAAGAAATTGTAGGCTATAAATCTATTGATCAAACATTTTAGATGTCATTTGTTCTCATTTCAGGCTCGTAAGTCTCAACCTCATAGACCGGCCTTGTGTCGTACGTTGAAGAAAAAGGACAAACGTGCGTACAAAAAATACTGTGTTGGGAAGATTGGCGTTTAATAAACAGTAAGCAAATTTATGATACCCCTATCGGCGACAGGAGTCAGTGAAGATAACGTATGCTCGGATGTAACGTCAAGACATCATCATTTCTCTTCGATGGGCCTAAATAAACACAGCAGCAAGTTAACATTTTTCAACATTATTTTTGTTATCCAGAGGAATTGAAATCGAATAAAAAAAATCTTTCAAATTCTTATTCATTTTATTTCACTGGTACACTGGAGATTGACACCAGTTAAAAAGTACCCATAGAGATTTAAATAGCAGCTGATGGCATACGGTATAAATCAGAAAGGTTCACCATTCGCAAGTCTTCAAAATGCACGCCTGACGTATAAGGGCTGACAGTCGTGTGCTTTACTATGGCGATCTGTATATCTGGTTTTTAGCCCGCCATCATTCTGATGGAGGGCTATTCAAATCGCTTTTCCGTCGTCAGTCGTCCGTCCGTTAACTTTTTGCTTGTTACCTTTATTGCAAGAAAACTACCAGTCCAATATTAATCAAACTTAACATACAACATCTCCCTATGGTCTAGTTGTGCACCGTGCGTTTTCATCTCATTTGCATATTCAATGTGGCCACCAGGGGGCGATATTATTTTTTTTTGTTACCTTTATTCCAAGAAAACTACCAGTCCGATTTTTACCAAACTTGGCTGACATTATCTCCATATAGTCTTGTTGTGCATCCTACATTTTCATCTCATTTGCATATTCAATATGGCCGCCAGAGGGCGATGTTGTTTTTCTTTGTTACCTTTATTCCAAGAAAACTTTCGCAAGTTACCTTTATTCCAAGAAAACTATCAGTCCAATCTTAATCAAACTCAACATACATCATCACCCTACGGTCTAGTTGTGCACCGTATTTTTTCATCTCATTTGCATATTCAATATGGTCACCAGGGGGCGCTATTTTTTTGTTTTTGCTACCTTTATTCCAAGGAAACTACTAGTCCGATTTTCACCAAACTTGGCTGACATTATCTCCATATAGTCTAGTTGTGCATCGTACAGTTTCATCTAATTTGCATATTCAATATGGCCACCAGGGGGCGATGTTGTTTTTCTTTGTTTCCTTTATTCCAAGAAAACTACTTGTCCAAGCTTAATCAAACTTAACATACATTATCACCCTATGGTCTAGTTGTGCATCGTACCTTTTCATCTCATTTGCATAATCAATATGGCCGCCAGGGGGAGATGTTTTTCTTTATTGCAAGAAAACTTTCGCTTGTTACCTTTATTCCAAGAAAACTATCAGTCCAATCTGAATCAAACTCAACATACATCATCACCCTACGGTCTAGTTGTGCACCGTACATTTTTTATCTCAATTGCATATTCAATATGGCCACCAGGGGGCGATATTGTTTTTTTGTTACCTTTATTCCAAGGAAACTGCTAGTCCGATTTTCACCAAACTTGGCTGACATTATCTCCTTATAGTCTAGTTCTGCATCGTACAGTTTCATCTCATTTGCATATTCAATATGGCCACCAGGGGGCGATGTTGTTTTTCTTTGTTACCTTTATTCCAAGAAAACTACTAGTCCAATCTTAATCAAACCTATCATACATCATCACCCTATGGTCTAGCTGTGCACCGTACATTTTGATCTCATTTGCATATAAAGTATGGCCGCCAGGGGGCGATGTTGTTTTTCTTTGTTACGTTTATTCCAAGAAAACTATCAATCCAATCTTAATCAAACTCAACATACATCATCACCCTACGGTCTAGTTGATTATAATCTATAAATGACACGGGTGACGGAGAGACTCTTATGTTGTCAACTTGTACATTGTCCAGGCGGTATGTACAAGACAGGCAAACATGGCGGATAAAATGTGAGTGTTGCTTTGGGTATAGAAAGAAATCGACCAATGGTGTATTTATGGGGGGTAATCTTTCAATTAAACGCGTGATTTTGACTTATGAAACCCTAAAAGGTTATCCACAGGACCTTTGAATGAAAACCTTGAGATCTATTGGGTTATCTAGGTGACGGACCAGTTCTAAATTCGCACCCAAAGTTCTGTGATTGACGAAGCAGACGACCCGGGCATGCAAAAGGCGCGACAACGTTTGTCCTTGACCGAAGACGTGATCTCAACAAAACAATCTCGGGTGTGTAAAATCTTTGAATTCCACTAGTTTTTTCTCTGAATCACATCAGCTCATCAAATATGGCCACAGAAAAGTTAAACTTCGCCAGTCGACATTGTGTCATCAAGAAGAAATAAAAATAACGAGAAAAAATGAACAAGAATGAAGGACAGTTGCTTGCAAGGATGAAGTTGTTCAGTTACAATCACTGCGAGGAGTTTGACGAAAACCACGCAAAACAATTTTGCTAAATTTTAATGTGTTAAGTTTTGTTGCTATCTTATATTGTCTGTAATGGTATTTGCTTGGAAAAAAAGTTTTAAAACAATAATAATATCCTAAATTCATACACTTCCGTACATTGCCGAGAGTGTATTCGCTGTTTTCCGTGTCACACAGCAATCTCTACCAGAGTTGTCGTTCCTGTTTCGTTTCCCTTCGCCAGAGATTGGTCACACAGATGACAACTCAGTCTGTTAATTAGGATATCATTGTGAGCATCGGACGGCCCAGTTAAACAAAGTTAAATGAGGTAACATCGAGTATTTAAAGTTCTGATTGGTATATAATCCGCCATGTAACTGTCTATAGTTTATTGTTAGCAACCTACCTTTTCTGATAATCCGCCATGTAACTGTCTATAGTTTATTGTTAGCAACCTACCTTTTCTGATAATCCGCCATGTAACTGTCTATAGTTTATTGTTAGCAACCTACCTTTTCTGATAATCCGCCATGTAACTGTCTATAGTTTATTGTTAGCAACCTACCTTTTCCAATATATACTCCAGTCCCTACCTTGGCACTCTACCTTTTCTGATAATCAGTATTGTATCAATATGATCTTACCAATCTACTTTGCCTGGTAATTGTATATATGTATACCTTATTTAAGCACCCTGCCTTTTCTGATAAACAGCGATGTAAATAGTGACTTTTAGTTTTTTTGGTGAAAGTGTTATTTGTAAAATAAGACTGAGTCACAAATCTTTCAGCCTGACATATCACGGAATGAAACTTTATATGACAAATAGTGTCATCTTTACAATGCTTTGTATATATTTCGTTCTTGTTTACCGTATGTTATATGTGCACCAATCTTTTTACTTGATGAAAATATGTGTGGAACATCCTACAATCAGTTATAATGAGTAGTTCTGATGAAAATATTCCATTCTCGAGTCTCAGATCAGTCCCGCCATTTTCTAACGACACTCAAACCCCAGAACAGCATGACATGTCACCGTTTGACCTCAATACTCTAGATACAATGTGTTTTAACCCGATTGACCTGAATGATATCGAACATAGATCTACTGAAACTGATGACAATGATTACGAAATATCCTATTGGACTGACATAAACTCACACCAATCTAATTATTTTTCTCCTTCATCCTTTAATTCTGAACCTCTAGTCAAAGATTCCAGTGATCATCTTTCTTTTCTCCACCTGAACGCGAGTCTCCGTAAAAATTTCCCTGAAATATCTGGTTTTATTCATGGTCTTGAATATCCATTCACTGTCTTAGGGTTTTCGGAATGTTGGCTCACTCCTTCTAATGCAGACCTTTATGATATTCCTGGGTATCAATGTTTTTCTATGTTACGCGGGGAACGCAGAGGAGGGGCGCTTTCTCTTTACGTCCATGAAAGCACTACCCAACCTTTTGTCAGAGAAGACTTGAGTTTTTTAGAAGACAATGGCTGCTATGAAAGTCTTTTTATTGAAATACAATCAGTCAACAAACCATATCTGATAGGCATCATATATCGCCCTCCCGGTAAAGATGTAACCGAATTCAACACCCATCTTCTCTCAATTCTAGACACATGCCAGCAAGAAAAGAAAAAATGTATCCTAATGGGAGATTTTAATATAGACCTACTTAAAATGGACCGCCATCCACCCTCAAAAACATTTTGCAATACCCTTAGTTCTCATTTTTTCTTTCCGCAGTTTACCAAGCCAACCAGAGTTCAATCACGCTCTGCCACTCTTATTGATAACATTTTTACAAATTTCCATACTGACAATCTTCTTTTCGGAATTCTTTTAACTGACATATCCGACCACTTTCCTATCTTTCATGTTTTAAAATCCGTACACTAACACCAGCTTCCAAAAACAAACTACTAAATTCCGCAAGTTCACAAATAATGAGAAAAACAATTTTATACAACAAATACAGAATACGGACTGGGACTTTATTCTTCAGGAGACCGACGATGTTGACAGAGCTATGCTTTCCTTTTCTGATAAATTTAACTCTATTTATTACGAATGTTTTCCTTTAACCACCTTAAGTGTAAGCAAAACCAGCATTAAAAAACCCTGGGTTACCCACAGTATTTTAACATCAATCCATGAAAAAAACAGACTGTATCGACTACAATTGATAAATAAAGATCCAATTTCACGGAAACTATACAGAACCTACAGAAATAAACTTAATTCCATTCTACGCACAGCCAGGAAAACATACTTCGAAAACAAATTTAACAAATATAATGCGGATATAAAAAATACATGGAAAACTCTCAATGAACTTATGAACAAAAATAAATCTGCTAAATTGCCTTCCTCCTTCAATATTAATGGTACCGACACCACTGACAAAACAACTATAGCTAACAGCTTCAATGAATACTTCGGCACTGTTGCTTCCAAACTCGAATCAAAAATACCTCAGGTGCATACTTACTATTCAGACTATCTCGGAATTCCAGTTGACAGAAACTTTACTTTTCCGTATGTAACACCTGTTTATGTTCAATCCATAATATCGTCCCTAAAATCATCTGCGTCTCCTGGCTTAGATGGAATTCGCATATCTATCCTTAAATTAGTCTCTGAATACATTTGTTTGCCGTTGTCACATATAATCAATCTATCTTTTTCTCTAGGCGTTGTTCCCGACTTACTAAAATCCGCCAAAGTTTCTCCTGTTTCAAGTCTGGGAGATCAAATGTATTTGAAAATTATCGCCCCATATCAGTACTGCCCTGCATAAGTAAAATCCTGGAAAAAGTAGCTACTAACTCCATTTCTGAATTTCTTGAAACACATAATATCCTTGATAAAAACCAATACGGCTTCCGAAAAAATCACTCTACTTTATATGCAGCTTCATCACTATACGAACAACTTATAAATGCTAGGGAAAATAAGCTTTACACTGTTGTCTCCTTCCTAGACCTTTCAAAAGCCTTTGACACCGTAAACCACAGCATACTCCTTGAAAAACTCAGTCATTACGGTTTTAGGAATATCACAAATAACTGGTTCAATAGCTATCTATCCCACACAACTCAGAAAACATCCTTCAACAATACTCTCTCCAACTCTTTGCCTGTCCAATGTGGCGTCCCACAAGGCTCTATTCTGGGTCCAATATTATTTCTTTTGTACATCAATGACTTATCTAAATCTACTGATCTACTTAATTTCATACTCTTTGCAGATGACACCAGCACTACCCTGTCCGCCAACAATGCCAATGAAATGAATACTAAACGAAAAATTACCAACATTCCACATCTGACCATATCAACTACTGTAATCGAAAGAGTTCAAACATTTAAGTTCCTTGGTTTCCTATTTAACAACACATTGAGCTGGACAACACATATTAACCACGTCTGTAAAAAGATCTCAAGAAATATAGGGATACTTGACAATATTAAAGATTCTCTTAACAAGAAAACGCTTTTTATCCTCTATTATTCTCTTATATACCCTTACCTGTTGTATGGCAATGTCTTGTGGGGAAACACTTACATATCTCATCTTTGTCCCCTTCAACTACTTCAGAAAAGAGCTATTCGCACCATAACTCTGTCTAAACGCCTTGACCATACACAGCCTTTATTTCATAAGCTACAGATTCTGCCCCTACATGAACTTAATATTTTTCACACACTTCTTACAGCCCATAAATTCTTCTATCATTCTGAACTTATTCCTTTTAATTTCAAAGACTATTTACTACAACAGACTGAAATCCATGACTATGGAACCCGCACAAGACTACTCGATTTAAACAGACCAACATATAAAAGCAATATATTATTCATTTAAAACCGCTGGACCTCGAGAATGGAATAAACTACCAACAAATATTCGAGCCGTTAATTCAACTTCACTTTTCAAATCAAAATTAAAAGCACATCTGCTACAACATCTACTATCAACGTAATGTTATTCATATAGGAAATTTATACGCACATGCATATTGTATATATGTTGTATATATGAGCGTTAATCTTTTTCACCCTTTTTTGTATCCGCCTTTTAATTTAATTTACCTCTACTTGGGATAGATCAAGCTCCGTTCGGTGCTTTAATCCCGCCAATGCCTTACAAAATTATCATGTAAACATGTACAAATTCGTTTATTGGTGAATAAAGATCAATCAATCAATCAATATCCTTACCTCAGAAAGCTAAATATCACAAGATAATTTAATTATATTCCCAGTTGAAACATTAAAATAAATATATAGGCACATAGATAACCGTCAACTTAATGACAGTCTTTAGACTTACATGGACTATTTGTGGTAACCATCATTATCGTGAAAAGATAATCTCTTAATTTGTGTATTTGAATTTATACTATATGTCATTATTACATTATACGCCATGTATGCCTATAGGCCGAGGCTTCTATGGGATAACGCAAAAGGTGTTATTCACCGGAAAAGGTGTTAATAAATGGTTCTTCGTTGCATTTACATGTACATTAACACCCTGTTAAAAATTGAACACACATACACGTTAACGTAGAACACTTATTTTAAGAGTGTAGAATGCCGTTATCGATGCCGTATCCGAATCGCCGTCTGGTTTATAACGTTTCGTCAACTTCATCTAGAATAATGATATTCAACATAGACATGTAAATTAGAGTCCTCTATCTATGTCTCAAGTTTCTTATATTTTCATCAACTACAAGCGCTACCAACGCTAAATTTCGAAAAGCTTGAAGCACAACTCTCCAATCACCGTCGGGTCTCTAGCATCCTAACCATAGCAATAACATAGTAAAATTTTACTCGGAGATGGAGCTACTAACTACAAGCAATGCTTTCTGAAAGTTTGTTTATAATGGGCGCTTTTATCGACGAAGTAAGGCTATACTGAATCCCCGTCTTTTCACCAATTTTACCTAGAGTAATGAAATCCAGCCTAGACATGTTGATTCCTTTACCAATGTGCTAAGTTTGTAATATTTTCGTCAACTACAACCTCTTCCAACTCCCAATTTAGAAAATGCTTGAAGCGACTCTCCAATCGCCGCCTGGGAAATCTGAATTACCGTCGGAACCTGTCACAGTTTGCATGTATATCAAATAAAAAAGGAAGTATTTTCCTCTAGTAAAACTGAGTGCAAGTTTTAATCGTAGGTTCCGACGATGGTAATTATAGAAAACTGAGGGATCATTTTCATATTTAGGCCTCTAGATTACGGAGGCCTATTAGTGCCATGGGTGGAAGTTTGACTTTTCCAGTGTTTTTCAGTCTTTAACAGCATTTTGTACAAGCGGAAACTTGGTTTTGAGACGAGTGATTCTGTATGTCGAAGAAAACCAAGCGTGTAACATAAGAATCATACCTTTAAGTAAAACGATTTGCATAGAAATTCGAAAAACGTATGTAAACTGTCAAACATTTCTACCGCGATGGAAAGGTTCCCACAGCGGTAGAAAGGTTCTCATCGCGGTGGCAATATTCACACGATCACACCGCAGAGAATACTTTTCTCACCGCGGAGAAAAGGTTTCCACCGCGAAGAAAATGTTCTCAACGCGGATGAAAGGTTCTGACCGCGGAGGAAACTTTTCTCCGCGGTGTAAACATTTCCACCGTGGTGATAAATCACAAACAATTTGAATTTCAACCGCAATAGGAAAACTTTTCACCGCGGTGGGAATGTTCACACCGCGGAGAAAAGATTCCTCTGCGATTCCCACCGCGGAGAAAAGATTCCTCTGCGGTGAGAACCTTTTCTCCGCAGTGTGAATATTTCCACCGCGATGAGAACCTTTCCACCGCGGTGGGAACCTTTCCATCGCGGTAGAAATGTTTCCTTTGCGATTTGACAGTTGACATCGTTTTTCGACTTTCTATGCAAATCGTTTTACTTGAAGGCATGATACTTATGTTACACGCTTGATTTTCTTCGACATACAGAATCCGCTTGTACAAAATGCTGTTAAAGTCTGAAAAACACCGGAAAAGTAAAAATTCCACCCATGGCAATAATAGGCTAGACTAGTGGATTTATATACTGATAATTACCTCCATGTGTATTAGTGATAAAACGCATTTTACACACATATATAGAATTCTACACACATTTTACATAAAAGGAAAATAACTGTGCTAATATTTCCTATACGAGTGTCGTAAGTCAGTTGTTGTACTTAAAGGGAGAGAAAACAAAAAATCACTTTAGGAGTCATAAGAAGCGCGCTAATGTTTCCTTTCCAACGGTACCAAACACATATTGTTGCGATTTTTTTACACCTGACAGTGAAGTTAATAAAAGACAACTTTCAAAATCTCCCATTTAAGCCTAGGTTAAATTCATCCTCTTCATGGCCTTCGTAACTCTCCGATATGCCACGCATACCATTTTTGTGCTAGCCACATATTCCTCAAACTTTCTTTATAATTTAATGTAAGTTTTGAGAAACTGAAAACAATTTTCTGGAGATAGAAATGCTTTGAAGACAGTGAAATTAACCTGGGTTTAAATGGGAGATTTTGAAAGTTGACCAATTTCTTTTGTGTATGTAACATAATACGGTATTTTATAAACTGCATCATGTCCCATGAAAAAATAGCAAAAATATGTGTTTAGTACCATTGGAACGGAAAAATAGGCGCGCTTCTTCTGAACCATAAAGTATTTTTTTGTTTTCTTGTCCTTTAAAGGCACACTTGCCGCGAAAATCAGAAAGACCGTATTCTGTATTTTTCCCAGACAATATAAGTTAGGAACTTTCTATTTTTACCAAAATTTAAAAGTTTGGACGTCACTTTGTATTTTTAATTTGAATTTGAAAATTTGAATTGTTACGTACCCGGAACGTAAACAAACCGATCTGCCCCCTATTGGCGATTTTATGTTTCAGTCGAGTGAGTGAACTAACGGCACAGTGTAATTTTACGTAGGCCTATTTATCTGAGAAATACAGACTGACGATCGGTTAACAGCGACTGGAAAAGCCTGCTGATAATTGTTTGAGTGTAAACCACAGATACAAAGGCCTGAAAGGAGGGTAATCCAACACGAAAGTTGACCGACACTGATCGTTGTTGTTGTAATCAGGCTTCGATTCTTCGTTTGTTTTTCACCCCATTTTTACAGTCTAAAGCTAACTAGACATGTTTTATGTGTCCTATGTTTAAGTTTAGTGGTATTAGTCGTAGTAAGCTCATGTAAATTGGTTTTCTTAGCAAATTTAAACAGGCTACGGCGGCAAGTGTGCCTTTAAGGTGATTTTTCCCGCAAAGGGAGACTGTCATTCTAAAATCCAGGCTCTTCGATTAAAAGAGGCATTGGCAGAGAGTTCAGCGCTGCCTAGGCCCCGGAAGCTATAGAGTTTTTGATTGTCCGAGAAGCGTTCTAAAGCCTGCCGCAGACGAGAGCTATCTGCTGAGCTAAATTTCATTCGTAGCACTTGCCTTAAGCACATAGCTCACGTTAGCGGTGAACTTTTGATGAGATTTTAATCATTCGTGGCGCTGCATCAAATATCCAACGTGTTGGATAATTTTGTTCATTCGTGCAACTTGCCTCTCGTGTGCGGTGAACGTGAGCTAACTGCTTACGACTTTTTGCAACGTCATGACGCCATTCTGAAGTACCAGCTATATATCTTATATTAAGATATCTATGTTCGTATAATGGGCTCCACCTATCACCAAGCTGTAGTGGCAAAATACTGTTGGACTACCGCTAACGTGAGCTATGTGCTTAATGCAAGTGCCACGAGTGAAATTTAGCTCAGTAGATAGCTCTCGTCTGCGACAGACTTAAGGGTGTCCTTTCCTTAATTCTTAAAAGAATAACAGTAAATTCGTTATGTTCCCCAGTTTTAAGTGAAGCATTGTGACGCTTTAAAGGAGAAGGGGGTGACTATTCCAACGCATTAGGCGAGGGTCCAGGGGCCGCCAGGGCACCGGAAGCTCTGGAGTTCTTGATTGCCCGAAAAGCGTTCTGAGGGTGTTCTGCTACTAAAAATAATTTCCTGATTTTGCTTTCTTTAATTCTTAAAAACTAACAGTAAAGTCGATATGTTCTCCAGTTTTAAGTGAAGCATTGTGACGTTTTAAAGCATAGAGAAGGGCGTGACTATTCCAACGCATTAGGCGAGTTTTCAGGGGCCGGAAATGCCCCGGCAGCTCTGGAGTTCTTGATTGCCCGAGAAGCGCCCTGAGGCTGTTCTGCAACTAAATATGCTAATGTGTGTGAAGTTAGCATCCCATTCCCCTTTCCCTATTCGATTAAGGGCGAGTCCATTCACAAAAGAATAGGGGTGCAGGAGTATCAGCGATAAATTCATGGTATGGATAGAATATAGACGAATGGGAGTCTGGCCGAATGGGATTATGAACGAATGGGAGTCTGGCCGAATGGGATTATAAAGCGAACGGGAGTCTGGCTGAATGGGATTATGAACGAATGGGATTATAAAGCGGATGGGAGTCTGGCCGAATAGTACGTCAGTCAAGTTAGTAGGCGGTAGGCGATTCGAAGGGATCATTCATTATTTTCCCAATCGCCTACTGGGTTATACAGCCCGATCTATTTGTACCAGGATAACCAAAACTGCACCGTATACACAATAGAGCATGATCTATATAACTATGCTATCAATTTGGACGATATCCAAAATGCGACGAAATTGGACGAGTGTAGCCCAATCGCCGTCCAATCGCCTACTGGGTTATACAGCCCGATCTATTTGTACCAGGATAACCAAAATTGCACCATATACACAATAGAGCACGCTCTATATAACTATGCTATCAATTTGGACGATATCCAAAATGCGACGAAATTGGACGAGTGTAGCCCAATCGCCGTCCAATCGCCTACTGGGTTATACAGCCAGATCTATTTGTGCCAGGATAACCAGAATTGCACCATATACACAATAGAGCATGTTCTATATAACTATGCTATCAATTTGGACGATATCCAAAATGCGACGAAATTGGACGAGTGCAGCCCAATCGCCGTCCAATCGCCTACTGGGTTATACAGCCCGATCTATTTGTGCCAGGATAACCAAAATTGCACCATATACACAATAGAGCATGTTCTATATAACTATGCTATCAATTTGGACGATATCCAAAATGCGACGAAATTGGACGAGTGTAGCCCAATCGCCGTCCAATCGCCTACTGGGTTATACAGCCCGATCTATTTGTACCAGGATAACCAAAATTGCACCATATACACAATAGAGCACGCTCTATATAACTATGCTATTTATTTGGACGCTATCCAAAATGCGACGAAATTGGACGATATCCAAAATGCGACGAAATTGGACGAGTGTAGCCCAATCGCCGTCCAATCGCCTACTGGGTTATACAGCCCGATCTATTTGTGCCAGGATAACCAAAATTGCACCATATACACAATAGAGCATGTTCTATATAACTATGCTATCAATTTGGACGATATCCAAAATGCGACGAAATTGGACGAGTGTAGCCCAATCGCCGTCCAATCGCCTACTGGGTTATACAGCCCGATCTATTTGTGCCTGGATAACCAAAATTGCACCATATACACAATAGAGCACGCTCTATATAGCTATGCTATCAATTTGGACGATATCGAAAATGCGACGAAATTGGACGAGTGTAGCCCAATCGCCGTCCAATCGCCGTCCAATCGCCTACTGGGTTATACAGCCCGATCTATTTGTGCCAGGATAACCAAAATTGCACCATATACACAATAGAGCACGCTCTATATAACTATGCTATCAATTTGGACGATATCCAAAATGCGACGAAATTGGACGAGTGTAGCCCAATCGCCGTCCAATCGCCTACTGGGTTATACAGCCCGATCTATTTGTGCCAGGATAACCAAAATTGCACCATATACACAATAGAGCACGCTCTATATAACTATGCTATAAATTTGGACGATATCCAAAATGCGACGAAATTGGACGAGTGTAGCCCAATCGCCGTCCAATCGCCTACTGGGTTATACAGCCCGATCTATTTGTACCAGGATAACCAAAATTGCACCATATACACAATAGAGCACGCTCTATATAACTATGCTATCAATTTGGACGATATCCAAAATGCGACGAAATTGGACGAGTGTAGCCCAATCGCCGTCCAATCGCCTACTGGGTTATACAGCCAGATCTATTTGTGCCAGGATAACCAGAATTGCACCATATACACAATAGAGCATGTTCTATATAACTATGCTATCAATTTGGACGATATCCAAAATGCGACGAAATTGGACGAGTGCAGCCCAATCGCCGTCCAATCGCCTACTGGGTTATACAGCCCGATCTATTTGTGCCAGGATAACCAAAATTGCACCATATACACAATAGAGCATGTTCTATATAACTATGCTATCAATTTGGTCGATATCCAAAATGCGACGAAATTGGACGAGTGTAGCCCAATCGCCGTCCAATCGCCTACTGGGTTATACAGCCCGATCTATTTGTGCCTGGATAACCAAAATTGCACCATATACACAATAGAGCACGCTCTATATAGCTATGCTATCAATTTGGACGATATCCAAAATGCGAAGAAATTGGACGAGTGTAGCCCAATCGCCGCCCAATCACCTACTGGGTTATACAGCCCGATCTATTTGTGCCAGGATAACCAAAATTGCACCATATACACAATAGAGCACGCTCTATATAACTATGCTATCAATTTGGACGATATCCAAAATGCGACGAAATTGGACGAGTGTAGCCCAATCGCCGTCCAATCGCCTACTGGGTTATACAGCCCGATCTATTTGTGCCAGGATAACCAAAATTGCACCAGATACACAATAGAGCACGCTCTATATAGCTATGCTATCAATTTGGACGATATCCAAAATGCGACGAAATTGGACGAGTGTAGCCCAATCGCCGTCCAATCGCCTACTGGGTTATACAGCCCGATCTATTTGTGCCAGGATAACCAAAATTGCACCATATACACAATAGAGCACGCTCTATATAACTATGCTATAAATTTGAACGATATCCAAAATGCGACGAAATTGGACGAGTGTAGCCCAATCGCCGTCCAATCGCCTACTGGGTTATACAGCCCGATCTATTTGTACCAGGATAACCAAAATTGCACCATATACACAATAGAGCACGCTCTATATAACTATGCTATTAATTTGGACGATATCCAAAATGCGACGAAATTGGACGATATCCAAAATGCGACGAAATTGGACGAGTGTAGCCCAATCGCCGTCCAATCGCCTACTGGGTTATACAGCCCGATCTATTTGTGCCAGGATAACCAAAATTGCACCATATACACAATAGAGCATGTTCTATATAACTATGCTATCAATTTGGACGATATCCAAAATGCGACGAAATTGGACGAGTGTAGCCCAATCGCCGTCCAATCGCCTACTGGGTTATACAGCCCGATCTATTTGTGCCTGGATAACCAAAATTGCACCATATGCACAATAGAGCACGCTCTATATAGCTATGCTATCAATTTGGACGATATCGAAAATGCGACGAAATTGGACGAGTGTAGCCCAATCGCCGTCCAATCGCCTACTGGGTTATACAGCCCGATCTATTTGTGCCAGGATAACCAAAATTGCACCATATACACAATAGAGCACGCTCTATATAACTATGCTATCAATTTGGACGATATCCAAAAAGCGACGAAATTGGACGAGTGTATCGTCCTAATTGATAGCATAGTTATATAGAACATGCTCGATTGTGTATATGGTGCAATTTTGGTTATCCTGGCACAAATAGATCGGGCTGTATAACCCAGTAGGTGATTGGACGGCGATTGGGCTACACTCGTCCAATTTCGTCGCATTTTGGATATCGTCCAAATTGATAGCATAGTTATATAGAGCGTGCTCTATTGTGTATATGGTGCAATTTTGGTTATCCTGGCACAAATAGATCGGGCTGTATAACCCAGTAGGTGATTGGACGGCGATTGGGCTACACTCGTCCAATTTCGTCGCATTTTGGATATCGTCCAAATTGATAGCATAGTTATATAGAACATGCTCTATTGTGTATATGGTGCAATTTTGGTTATCCTGGCACAAATAGATCGGGCTGTATAACCCAGTAGGCGGTTGTACGGCGATTGGGCTACACTCGTCCAATTTCGTCGCATTTTGGATATCGTCCAAATTGATAGCATAGTTATATAGAGCGTGATCTATTGTGTATATGGTGCAATTTTGGTTATCCTTGCACAAATAGATCGGGCTGTATAACCAAGTAGGCGATTGAGAAAATAATGAATGACCCCTTCGAATCGCCTACCGCCTACTGCGAACAGCCTACTAACTTGACTGACGTCCGAATAGTATCATAAATTGAACGGGATGCGAATGGGAACTGAATGAGATTATGACTATGAGGCGAATGAGAGTCTGGCCGAATGGGAGTCTGGCCAAATGGGAATATGGGGCAAATGAGAGTCTGGCAGAGAATGGGAATATGAAGCGAATGGGAGTCTGGCCGAATAGGATTATGAGCGAATGGAAGTCTGGCCCAATGGGATTATGGGGCAAATGAGAGCCTGGTCGAATGGGATTGTGAGCGAATGGGAGGCTGGCCGAATGGGATTATAAACGAATGGGATTATAAAGCGAATGGGAGGCTGGCCGAATGGGATTATAAACGAATGGGATTATAAAGCGAATGGGAGGCTGGCCGAATGGGATTATAAACGAATGGGATTATAAAGCGAATGGGAGGCTGGCCGAATGGGATTATAAACGAATGGGATTATAAAGCGAATGGGAGTCTGGCCAAATACTATTATGAATTGAATGGGATGCGAATGGGAGTATGACAAAACGGGATTATGAAGCGAATGGGAGTCTGGCCGAATGGGATTATAAAGCGAACGGGAGTCTGGCTGAATGGGATTATGAAAGAATGGGATTATAAAGCGGATGGGAGTCTGGCCGAACAGTATCATAAATTGAATGGGATGCGAATGGGAGTATGACTGAATGGGATTATGAGGCGAATGGGAGTATGAAGCAATTGGGAGTCTGGCCGAATGGGATTATAAAGTGAATGGGAGTCTGGTCGAATACTATTATGAATTTAATGGGATGCGAATGGGAGTATGACTGAATGGCGAATGGGAGTATGAACGAATGGGATTATGAACAAATGGTATTATAAAGCGAATGGGAGTCTGACCGAATGGGATTATAAAGCGAATGGGAGTCTGGCCGAATGGGATTATGAAGCGAATGGGAGTCTGGCCGAATGGGATTATGAAGCGAATGGGAGTCTGGTCGAATACTATTATGAATTTAATGGGATGCGAATGGGAGTATGACTGAATGGCGAATGGGAGTATGAACGAATGGGATTATGAACAAATGGGATTATAAAGCGAATGGGAGTCTGACCGAATGGGATTATAAAGCGAATGGGAGTCTGGCCGAATGGGATTATAAAGCGAACGGGAGTCTGGCCGAATGGGATTATAAAGTGAATGGGAGTCTGGTCGAATACTATTATGAATTTAATGGGATGCGAATGGGAGTATGACTGAATGGCGAATGGGAGTATGAACGAATGGGATTATGAACAAATGGGATTATAAAGCGAATGGGAGTCTGACCGAATGGGATTATAAAGCGAATGGGAGTCTGGCCGAATGGGATTATAAAGCGAACGGGAGTCTGGCCGAATGGGATTATAAAGTGAATGGGAGTCTGGTCGAATACTATTATGAATTTAATGGGATGCGAATGGGAGTATGACTGAATGGCGAATGGGAGTATGAACGAATGGGATTATGAACAAATGGGATTATAAAGCGAATGGGAGTCTGACCGAATGGGATTATAAAGCGAATGGGAGTCTGGCCGAATGGGATTATGAAGCGAATGGGAGTCTGGCCGAATGGGATTATGAAGCGAATGGGATTCTGGCCGAATGGGATTATGAAGCGAATGGGAGTCTGGCCGAATGGGATTATAAAGCGAATGGGAGTCTGGTCGAATGGGGTTATGAGGTGAATGAGACGTGAATGGGATTATGGCCAAATGGGAGTTTGACTGAGACCCGGCCAACACACGCGATTGTGTTCCAACTTGAGCTTACAATATTGCTCGTTACTTATGATTACACTACTAGATACCAGTACCTATATCAAACTGTCATTCAGTATACATGTACATCAGAAGTTGCTACCCGAAGTATGTTTTAGTTATTTTCATCTAAATTCTCCATAAGTTTAGCTTTTAGGTGATTTTTCATGAAGTGAATAGCTTTTTCCATTAATGCGTATCCCCATAAATACTGGAAGTTAAAATGCAATGGCACGGCTGTGGACATACTAAGTAGAAATATTTACTTCATTTACAATCAAAAAGAACGCTGACATAGTAAAATCATAGCCAAAATTTTTTTTTTTTAAATATCACAGTTAAATAAGTGAAGATTTTCGAAAAAAAATCCTATATTGTCTCTTTCATATTTTTGAAGACATCTCTTGAGGGGCTGGTTATGATCCACTTCTGTCCCCTTTGATGATCTACATGGGCTGGTTGCGCTATAAACATCGCAGTTTGGCAGGGTGGACAGTCATTTAAAGCCTTGTTCTTTCTGCTTTCATCTATAAAATTAAAAAGCATGAGCATAAGTTAGTAATATAGCAAACTAAAAGTAAGCAATAATTAGACAGTACTAGACAGTACTAATACAAGGAGCATTCTAATTACTGCTGTAGATAAAATTCCAAAGTGGTTTGGAAGATCTCCAAACCACTATGTAGGTCACTGTTTTTGATTGCCATGTTTTTCACAGGTCGATTTCTGATTGGCCAGAAAGGAAAATCGTGAACGACTTTGACCCCAGAGCAAATAAAATGGCTCTGTGAGCCATTTATATTCACGCTGTCTGAATCCGGTGTCCGTAGCGAAGTCGGACAAAGCTAGTGTGAACAAATGTGCTGATAAACAATGAAGCCATTTAAGTACAGAGATCGATTTGGACACTGAACCGAATTCGGGGTATAGTGTGAACGTACCTTTACTGGTTTTAATTACTTTATGTTAAATAGTTTTGGTGAATAACTAGGCTATAACTCACTTTGATATTTTTGTAAGTTCCCAGTGCCTTGAGATATTTGGCAAGAACGTTCACCAGCTTTATAAAATGTGCAAAATTTGACTTACTAAAACATGATCAATTTGTTTGGATTCATGTTAACAGACAGGAATGCTAGACATATAAAAAATTAAAAGTTTTACAGACATTGATATTTCATAGATTTATGAATCATGATTATTGGCTGTTTGGTGTTTTACGCCACCCTCAAGATTATTTGACTTACATGTATATGGCGGCGTTGCCAGTTCAATTGTGGGAGGAAACCGGGGCAAGTCGATCATGACTATGAATAAAACAAAACTTGTTAATAACTAAAGTATGCAATCCAAACAAATAAATCTCCTAATTTTGTATAAAAATGACGTGATAGCCTAACTGAATGAAAATGGAGTGTTTTTACTTACTAATCTCAATTATTGGATTTTCAAAGCGCCTCTTTCCATTTACACCAAAGGCTTTAAACTGAAAATGATATAAAAATCAAATAAATAAAATTGATATATTGTACACATAAAAACACATCCATTGTATATTTCTATTTGTAAGTAGGATGGTCATCATTCCTTCCACTTTTGGAGTGAGATCTATACTTTTTGTTTGAATATATCTATTTTTTTTCCTGAATCTTATCAGTAAGCTCTAGAAAACTTTTAATGCAACAATGTTAAAACTTTAGCTATGTTAAAATGTCACATTAATTCACACTTTTCTGATTGTCACAACAAATACTGTTTCATGGAAAAATACTGATTTTTAGCAGCTCACATGCAGCATGCCACCTTAGCAGGTTTTACAAGTAGAGTTTTAAATAATATCATTCCCAATTATATTTAAAAAGAGGACGTTAAATATTGATAAGAATTTTGTTTTAGGTCCTATAGGTTACACAACTAGCCGAGAAATTTGGGCTCTGCCGAATTTTTTTCCCGTATTCGTCATAGCCCAGATCATTTCCATAATGGGAAAAAACGATATTTTTTAACTTGTCCCGGCACAAATTTCACAACAAATAAGCGAAGAATAAAATATTTACCACTGCATCCCGATAGTACAGACCACAAAGAAGGAGTTTGTCAAACTTACGCCGCTGTAAAGTGGTAAACTTTCCTTTATGCAGTCAATATTTGTTTCAAAGTCCACTGGCTTTCAACCTGACGTAACCGCCATAATAAAACATTTAAACGACCAGTTTAACTGTGCGGGGCGTCGTAGAAATACGCCACTCATATATCTTTAGTCACTTTACAGCGGCATAAGTTCCACAACTCCTTCTTCGTGGTCTATACTATTGGAATGAAGTGGTAAATATTTTGTTCTTTGTTGTGAAATTTGTGCCACCGTTTTTGTCGGCGGGACAAGTTAAAAAATATTGTTTTTCCATTATGGAAGTGACCTGGGCTATGACGAATACGGAAAAAAAAATTCGGCAGAGCCCAGATTTCTCGGCTAGTTACACATCTTACCACCAGCTACTCACAAGCAAAATTTAAAGGCACACTTGCCGCGAAAATCAGGAATATTGTTTACATTAAAAAAGAAAGACCGTATTCTGTATTTTTCACAGACAATATAATTTAGGAACTTTCTATTTTTACCAAAATTTAAATGTTTGGACGTCACTTTGTATTTTTAATTTGAATTTGAAAATTTGAATTGTTACGTACCCGGAACGTAAACAAACCGATCTGCCCCCTATTGGCGATTTTATGTTTCAGTCGAGTGAGTGAACTAACGGCACAGTGTAAATTTACGTAGGCCTATTTATCTGAGAAATACAGACTGACGATCGGTTAACAGCGACTGGAAAAGCCTGCTAATAATTGTTTGAATGTAAACCACAGATACAAAGGCCTGAAAGGAGGGTAATTCAACACGAAAGTTGACCGACACTGATCGTTGTTGTTGTAATCAGGCTTCGATTCTTCGTTTGTTTTTCACCCCATTCTTACAGTCTAAAGCTAACTAGACATGTTTTATGTGTCCTATGTTTAAGTTTAGTGGTATTAGTCGTAGTAAGCTCATGTAAATTGGTTTTCTTAGCAAATTTAAACAGGCTACGGCGGCAAGTGGGCCTTTAAGCAGTTCGGTATATATGCTAAACTGCCTAAAGGACGAAACAGTTCAGTAGGCCTACTCAAACAGTAGGTCTACAGTAGTTGGAGATCTCCAAACTCTGTGGTCAAAGTATATGATGATGGGTGACCAACACCTATCATCATATACTTTGACCACAGAGTTTGGAGATCTCCAACTAGGCCTACAGCAGTGTTACCGTACTGTTAGTTGTTAGTTATAATTTTAGCCAAATCATCACACCTCAGTCCTGGAATCGTCAAAAAAAAGATCTTCGAGAAAAATTGTGAAAAACAGTAGCACACGCTGAAATCTGTCTAGGCCTATAAGGCATCGGCCCAAAGTTTACAATGAGTCCGTCAGCAAGTAATAAGTCTGCGTCCCATGCTGATCTGCAGAAACAAAATCAATGTATTTTCATGTAATATTTTTCTCATGATGTGATAATAATATATACACAATATACACACAGGATTCGAATAAACAAGCAAAAATTACAAGTAGATATGATTTTACAAAATGACTCCGATGGATTTCTACCGTACGCTAATTTGTTGATCTCAACTTAAGATGCCAGTGACAAAGACGTCGTGTTACAAGTACTGTTGTTGTTGTCATTTACATCGATTCTCGATTTCGGCATGACGTCAAGATCCCGGCAACAAGGCTTCCGAGGTGACAACAAGTCCCTGACGACTCCATTTTGACTGGCTGAGGGAAGACCACGTGACCCTATGTACCATACTCGGCTGGTCATGTACCCGGATGTCCGAAACCGAGAATGGACGAATCACGAGTACAACTGGCCTAATGCATGATGCTAGAGGCGTATGATTTAACAAAAGGATATTATAAGGTATCATGGATTGAATATGAAGATGAAGTATATTGTATAAACACAAAATAACTCACTGTTGGACTGTGACTTCGAATGACAAGAACTTGTTAGTCCTTGAACGAAATGGCCGCGAGATCTCGTGTAGACGTGGCAAAGATAGACTAAAAGGCAAGGGTAACTTCTAATTTTGGACTAGGGCCTTTAGTCGGAACACACTTCGGCTGTCTTCGGCGTCGACATGCCCGAAAATCCCCGAAGATATCCGAGTGAGAGGCCCTCATTGGCCCCAGTCCATTAAAATTGCCAGCATTCGACTCATAATCCCATTCGTTCATACTCCCGTTCGGCCATACTACCATTTGCCTCATACTCCCATTCGCATCCCATTCTATACCATTCGGCCATACTCCCATTTGCATCCCATTCACCTCATAATCCCATTCGGCCATAGGCCAACTCCTATTCGCATCCCATTCGGCCATACTACCAATATTATCCCATTCGCTTCATAGTCCCATTCGGCCACACTCCCATTCGGCCACACTCCCATTCGTTCATACTCCCACTCGACCATTCTTCCATTTCCATCCCATTCGTTCATACTCACATTCGGCCATACTCCCATTCGCATGCCATTGGACTCATAATCCCATTCGTTCATAATCCCATTCGGCCAGACTCCTATTCGCTTTATAATCCCAATCGTTCATAATCCCATTCGGCCAGACTCCCATTCGCTTCATAATCCCATTCGGCCAGACTCCCATTCGCTTTATAATCCCATTCGTTCATAATCCCATTCGACCAGACTCCCATTCGCTTTATAATCCCATTCGTTCATAATCCCATTCGGCCAGACTCCCATTCGCTTCATAATCCCATTCGGCCAGACTCCAATTCGCTTTATAATTCCATTCGTTCATAATCCCATTCGGCCAGACTCCCATTCACTTTATAATCCCATTCGTTCATAATCCCATTCGACCAGACTCCCATTCGGCCAGACTCCCATTCGTTTCATAATCCCATTCGTTCATAATCCCATTCGGTCAGACTCCCATTCGCTTTATAATCCCATTCGTTCATAATTCCATTCGGCCAGACTCCCATTCACTTTCTAATCCCATTCGTTCATAATCCCATTCGTTCATAATCCCATTCGGCCAGACTCCCATTCGCTTCATAATCCCATTCGGCCAGACTCCTATTCGCTTTATAATCCCATTCGTTCATAATCCCATTCGGCCAGACTCCCATTCACTTTATAATCCCATTCGTTCATAATCCCATTCGGCCAGACTCCCATTCGCTTCATAATCCCATTCGGCCAGATTCCCATTCGTTCATAATCCCATTCGGCCAGACTCCCATTCACTTTATAATCCCATTCGTTCATACTCCCATTCGACCAGACTCCCATTCGCTTTATAATCCCATTCGACCAGACTCCCATTCGCTTCATAATCCCATTCGGCCAGACTCCCAATCGCTTTATAATCCCATTCGGCCAGACTCCCATTCGTCTATATTCTATTCATATCATCAATTTATCGCTGATACTCCTGCACCCCTATTCTTTTGTGAATGGACTCGCCCTAAATCGAATAGGGAACGGGGAATGGGATGCTAACTTCACACACATGACTTGCTGGCCTTTGTTTTTATAGTGTGGACACGTTACCCAACATGCCACAACATGAAGCAACTTGAAGTTGTCTCTTGTTGGCCAACGGTATGTTGGGTGATGTTGGATAGTGTGGACGGGGCTTAACGCAACATTTCCTAATAACGTCTATTGAGTGTTTCAACGTCACTGAGAACAGCTTTCAGGGCTCATTTGTCGTGGGTTCAACACTTTACACGAAGCTCAGCATAAAGACGAAAAAAAAATCAGAAAAAGTTACCATGCCCCGACTTACGACACAACAAAGGGAACGTGCCATTGGCATGTTACAGGCGGGTCTCAGTTGTGCCGCCGTAGGACGTCACATGCAGTGTCATCCCTCCACAATTAGTCGCCTCAGAATCAGGGAGCATGAAACTGGCAATGTTGCCGACCGACCACGCCCTGGTCAGCCAAGAGTCACTACAGCCAGCCAGGATCGGTACATCGGTTTGTTGCACACACGTGACCGATTTCGCACCGCGACACAGACTGCTCGTGAGACAGTGGGAATTGGAAGGCCCAGGGTAAGCCTCAGCACCATCCGACGCCGTCTCCAACAGATACAGATGCATGCACGCATCCCCTACCGAGGGCCCATATCGACACCCGCCGCACGAAAAAACCGTTTACAATGGGCTCTAAATCATCAGAGCCCACGCTCTGCAAGGTTGACACAAGACTTCTTGCAACAGAATAATGTGAACATCATGGAATGGCCAGCTTACTCCCCCGACCTATCGCACTTGTGGGATCAGCTTAAGAATGCCGTTTCACAACGTAAACCCAGGCCACGCAACCGACGTGAATTGATCCAGGTAATGCAGAAAGAGTGGGACCGCATCCCACAGCACAGAATAGCCACACTCATCAGGTCCTTGCGTCGCAGATGTACTGCTTGCGTTGATGCCCGAGTTGGAAATACCCATTATTGAATGATGACACCTTCCATTTCTGTATCAACGATTTGTTTGCAAGGCATAAATGTCACCAGGGATTCGTGAATTTTGATCTTTACACCTCATGGTTATTTTGCAATACCGATGTTTGATATCTTCCTCGCCGAAGGCTTCAAAAGCCGCGATATATTGAGAAAGTAAACTGAAACCACGGCAATTTAGCTAGTTGCAGCTAAGTCCGGGTTTATGACTGTAAAATGATTTACTTTCTATATACTGACGACCGTATTTCCCAAAATACGGCTGTCAGTATACAACAAAGTCATTTTGGAGACAGAAACGCTACTTACGGCTTAGACGTTGTGATAAAGAATGATTTGACGCGTGGTCATTAAGGGGCTTTCACAATTGAGACTTTCGCCGCACGGTCAAAATACTGAAATTGATCGCACGGTGGAGATAAAATTTTTCGGGCCGCAGTAGAATCGGAAAAATTACCGCAAGAAAATAATCCATTTTACGATTGGCCGGGGCATCGTAAGGGTGTGGCAAGGTTTCCGCACGTTTTAATCCACGAATCTCTTGCATCGAACCGCGCGGAGTGAAGCAAGCAACGCACGTCTAGCGCACGTGATCCGTGAGACAGTTGCGTGGAGGTGCTACGTGATTGGTTGGAACGTGCGGCGTGCCGCAAGATGCATCGTGCGTCATTGTTTTTCGCCGCGCACCAATGAGCGGGCGCCTTACGGCGTTTTGTCCAATCGTGCGGCGATTTTGGGCTCCGCAGACGTAGTTGCAGTATAAATAGGCGCAGAGATAAAAAAAAACGTTAGAAAAAGCACACCTGAGGGTATTTTTGGCACGGTGAACGCAAGGCGGTGCAAGACCGAGACGGCGAATCGTTCAACGGTTTACGACTGCCGCAAGGTTGGCGGAACAAGAAATTTCACCGTACGGAGCATCTTACGATACAAAAAAATCGTGCAACAACCGCGCGTCAAGATACAACGGTTTACGGTGAACATACTAGCGCCCGCAAGGATTAGAGGTAATAAGAAAATTCGCACGGCCGAAAATTGGATTCCATGTGCACACCAAAAGGGGCTTTTACAATTGAGACTTTCGCCGCACGGTCAAATTACTGAAATCGACCGCACGGTGGAGATAAAATTTTTCGGGCCGCAGTAGAATCGGAAAAATTACCGCAAGAAAATAATCCATTTTACGATTGGCCGGGCCATCGTAAGGGCGTGGCAAGGTTCTCGCACGTTTTAATCCACGAATCTCTTGCGGCGAACCGCGCGAGTGACGCAAGCAACGCACGTGCTCCGTGAGACAGTTGCGCGGAGGTGCTACGTCATTCGTTGGAGCGTGCGGCGTGCCGCAAGATGCATCGTGCGTCATTGTTTTTCGCCGCGCACCAATGAGCGGGCGCCTTACGGCGTTTTGTCAAATCGTGCGGCGATTTTGGGCTCCGCAGACGTAATTGCAGTATAAAACGGCGCATAGATAAAAAACCGTTAGAAAAAGAACGTCAATCCATTGAGGAAGATCACTACGATGCCCGCCAAGAAGCATACCAAGGCAAAAGCTTCAACTGTTGTGAGATAAAATGAAGCACCCAAAAATATATACCTGTAGCACACCTGAGGGTATTTTTCGCACGGTGAACGCAAGACGGTGCAAAACCGAGACGGCGAATCGTTCAACGGTTTACGACTGCCGCGAGGTTGGCGGAACAAGAAATTTCACCGTACGGAGCATCTTACGACACAAAAAAATCGTGCAACAATCGCGCGTCAAGATACAACGGTTTACGGTGAACGTACTAGCGCCCGCACGGATCAGAGGTAATAAAAAAATTCGCACGGCCGAAAATTGGATTCCATGTGCACACCAAACTTTTCTGCGGCTCTTGCGGCACAAACATTAGGCGCGGTAAGGTGCGGTTGCCCGCAAGGAAGGCTGCGGTCCATCGTACGGAAGGCCAAAATTCATGACCGCAAGAGCCGGAAACCCGCCGTATCTCAATTGTGAAAGGGGCTAAACTTTTCTGCGGCTCTTGCGGCACAAAAATTCCTCGCGGTAAGGTGCGGTTGCCCGCAAGGAAGGCTGCGGTCCATCGTACGGAAGGCCAAAATTCATGACCGCAAGAGCCGTAAACCCGCCGTATCTCAATTGTGAAAAGGGCTTAAGCTGACTATGAAAAACAAACAGAACTCGCGTTGTTTTTTAACACGTATTTATTTTTCGCGACTAACTTGACTAACAGTCAGATCAGTCGTCGGCAGCACACTGGGTGGTTAATCACCATGGTCTTTGATCTCCGCAGCCGGTCGGATCGGCCTTCGGTCCGATTCGGACGTCATTTACCGTAATTAAGAGAAGTTCACTGGTAATTACGAGACGATCACTGGTAATTAAGAGAAGCTCACTGGTAATTAAGAGAATTAAGAGAAGTTCACTGGTAATTAAGATAAGTTCACTGGTAATTAAGAGAAGTTCACTGGTAATTAAGAGAAGTTCACTGGTAATTAAGAGAAGTTCACTGGTAATTAAGAGAAGTTCACTGGTAATTACGAGATGTTCACTGGTAATTACGAGATGTTCACTGGTAATTACGAGATGTTCACTGGTAATTACGAGATGTTCACTGGTAATTACGAGAAATTCACTGGTAATTACGAGAAGTTCACTGGTAATTACGAGATGTTCACTGGTAATTACGAGATGTTCACTGGTAATTACGAGATGTTCACTGGTAATTACGAGAAGTTCACTGGTAATTACGAGATGCTCACTGGTAATTAAGAGAAGTTCACTGGTAATTACGAGAAGTTCACTGGTAATTACGAGAAGTTCACTGGTAATTACGAGAAGTTCACCGGCAATTACGAGAAGTTCACTGGTAATTACGAGATGTTCACTGGTAATTACGAGAAGTTCACTGGTAATTACGAGAAGTTCACTGGTAATTACGAGAAGTTCACTGGTAATTACGAGATGTTCACTGGTAATTACGAGATGTTCACTGCTAACGATGAGATTGTCGCTAGATGTCCACCGAGATGTCCATCAGTACATGTATGTACGAGACGTCTGCCAGTACATGTATATACGAGACGTCTGCCAGTACATGTATGTACGAGACGTCTGCCAGTACATGTATGTACGAGACGTCTGCCAGTACATGTATGTACGAGACGTCTGCCAGTACATGTATGTACGAGACGTCTGCCAGTACATGTATATACGAGACGTCTGCCAGTACATGTATGTACGAGACGTCTGCCAGTACATGTATATACGAGACGTCTGCCAGTACATGTATATACGAGACGTCTGCCAGTACATGTATATACGAGATGTCCGCCATTACATGTATGTACGAGATGTCCGCCATTACACGTATGTACGAGACGTCCATCAGAACATGTATGTACGCCAGTACATGTATGTACGAGACGTCTGCCAGTACATGTATATACGAGACGTCTGCCAGTACATGTATGTACGAGACGTCTGCCAGTACATGTATATACGAGACGTCTGCCAGTACATGTATGTACGAGACGTCTGCCAGTACATGTATATACGAGACGTCTGCCAGTACATGTATGTACGAGACGTCTGCCAGTACATGTATATACGAGACGTCTGCCAGTACATGTATATACGAGACGTCTGCCAGTACATGTATATACGAGATGTCCGCCATTACATGTATGTACGAGATGTCCGCCATTACACGTATGTACGAGACGTCCATCAGAACATGTATGTACGCCAGTACATGTATGTACAAGACGTCTGCCAGTACATGTATATACGAGACGTCTGCCAGTACATGTATATACGAGATGTTCGCCATTACATGTATGTACGAGATGTCCGCCATTACACGTATGTACGAGACGTCCATCAGAACATGTATGTACGCCAGTACATGTATGTACAAGACGTCTGCCAGTACATGTATATACGAGACATCTGCCAGTACATGTATATACGAGATGTCCGCCATTACATGTATGTACGAGATGTCCGCCATTACACATATGTACGAGACGTCCATCAGAACATGTATGTACGCCAGTACATGTATGTATGAGACGTCTGCCAGTACATGTATATACCAGACGTCTGCCAGTACATGTATATACGAGATGTCCGCCATTACATGTATGTACGAGATGTCCGCCATTACACGTATGTACGAGACGTCCATCAGAACATGTATGTACGCCAGTACATGTATGTACGAGACGTCTGCCAGTACATGTATATACGAGATGTCCGCCATTACATGTATGTACGAGATGTCCGCCATTACACATATGTACGAGACGTCCATCAGAACATGTATGTACGCCAGTACATGTATGTACGAGACGTCTGCCAGTACATGTATATACGAGACGTCTGCCAGTACATGTATATACGAGATGTCCGCCATTACATGTATATACGAGATGTCCGCCATTACACGTATGTACGAGACGTCCATCAGAACATGTATGTACGCCAGTACATGTATGTACAAGACGTCTGCCAGTACATGTATATACGACACGTCTGCCAGTACATGTATATATGAGATGTCCGCCATTACATGTATGTACGAGATGTCCGCCATTACACGTATGTACGAGACGTCCATCAGAACATGTATGTACGCCAGTACATGTATGTACGAGACGTCTGCCAGTACATGTATATACGAGACGTCTGCCAGTACATGTATATACGAGATGTCCGCCATTACACGTATGTACGAGACGTCCATCAGAACATGTATGTACGCCAGTACATGTATGTACGAGACGTCTGCCAGTACATGTATATACGAGACGTCTGCCAGTACATGTATATACGAGATGTCCGCCATTACACGTATGTACGAGACGTCCATCAGAACATGTATGTACGCCAGTACATGTATGTACAAGACGTCTGCCAGTACATGTATATACAAGACGTCTGCCAGTACATGTATATACGAGATGTCCGCCATTACATGTATGTACGAGATGTCCGCCATTACACGTATGTACGAGACGTCCATCAGAACATGTATGTACGCCAGTACATGTATGTACGAGACGTCTGCCAGTACATGTATATACGAGATGTCCGCCATTACATGTATGTACGAGATGTCCGCCATTACACGTATGTACGAGACGTCCATCAGAACATGTATGTACGCCAGTACATGTATGTACGAGACGTCTGCCATTACACGTATGTACGAGACGTCTGCCAGTACACGTATGTACGAGACGTCTGCCAGTACATGTATGTACGAGACGTCTGCCAGTACATGTATGTACGAGACGTCTGCCAGTACATGTATGTACGAGACGTCTGCCAGTACATGTATATACGAGACGTCTGCCAGTACATGTATATACGAGATGTCCGCCATTACATGTATGTACGAGATGTCCGCCATTACACGTATGTACGAGACGTCCATCAGAACATGTATGTACGCCAGTACATGTATGTACAAGACGTCTGCCAGTACATGTATGTACGAGACGTTTGCCAGTACATGTATATACGAGATGTCCGCCATAACATGTATGTACGAGATGTCCGCCATTACACGAATGTACGAGACGTCCATCAGAACATGTATGTACGCCAGTACATGTATGTACGAGACGTCTGCCAGTACATGTATATACGAGATGTCCGCCATTACATGTATGTACGAGATGTCCGCCATTACACGTATGTACGAGACGTCTGCCAGTACATGTATATACAAGACGTCTACCAGTACATGTATATATGAGATGTCCGCCATTACATGTATGTACGAGATGTCCGCCATTACACGTATGTACGAGACGTCTGCCAGTACATGTATATACGAGACGTCTGCCAGTACATGTATATACGAGACGTCTGCCAGTACATGTATATACGAGATGTCCGCCATTACATGTATGTACAAGATGTCCGCCATTACACGTATGTACGAGACGTCTGCCAGTACATGTATATACGAGACGTCTGCCAGTACATGTATATACGAGACGTCTGCCAGTACATGTATGTACGAGACGTCTGCCAGTACATGTATATACGAGACGTCTGCCAGTACATGTATATACGAGACGTCTGCCAGTACATGTATATACGAGATGTCCGCCATTACATGTATGTACGAGACGTCCATCAGAACATGTATGTACGCCAGTACATGTATGTACGAGACGTCTGCCAGTACATGTATATACGAGACGTCTGCCAGTACATGTATATACGAGACGTCTGCCAGTACATGTATATACGAGACGTATGCCAGTACATGTATGTACGAGACGTCTGCCAGTACATGTATATACGAGATGTCCACCATTACATGTATATACGAGATGTCCGCCATTACATGTATGTACAAGATGTCCGCCAGTACATGTATAAACAAGATGTCCGCCATTACATGTATATACGAGATGTCTGCCAGTACATGTATATACGAGATGCCCGCCATTACATGTCTATACGAGATGTCCGCCATTACACGTATGTACGAGACGTCCATCAGTACATGTATGTACCCCAGTACATGTATGTACGAGACGTCTGCCAGTACATGTATATACGAGATGTCCGCCAGTACATGTATATACGAGATGCCCGCCAGTACATGTATATACGAGATGTCCGCCATTACATGTATGTACGAGATGTCCGCCATTACACGTATGTACGAGACGTCCATCAGAACATGTATGTACGCCAGTACATGTATGTACAAGACGTCTGCCAGTACATGTATATACGAGACGTCTGCCAGTACATGTATATACGAGATGTTCGCCATTACATGTATGTACGAGATGTCCGCCATTACACGTATGTACGAGACGTCCATCAGAACATGTATGTACGCCAGTACATGTATGTACAAGACGTCTGCCAGTACATGTATATACGAGACATCTGCCAGTACATGTATATACGAGATGTCCGCCATTACATGTATGTACGAGATGTCCGCCATTACACATATGTACGAGACGTCCATCAGAACATGTATGTACGCCAGTACATGTATGTATGAGACGTCTGCCAGTACATGTATATACCAGACGTCTGCCAGTACATGTATATACGAGATGTCCGCCATTACATGTATGTACGAGATGTCCGCCATTACACGTATGTACGAGACGTCCATCAGAACATGTATGTACGCCAGTACATGTATGTACGAGACGTCTGCCAGTACATGTATATACGAGATGTCCGCCATTACATGTATGTACGAGATGTCCGCCATTACACATATGTACGAGACGTCCATCAGAACATGTATGTACGCCAGTACATGTATGTACGAGACGTCTGCCAGTACATGTATATACGAGACGTCTGCCAGTACATGTATATACGAGATGTCCGCCATTACATGTATATACGAGATGTCCGCCATTACACGTATGTACGAGACGTCCATCAGAACATGTATGTACGCCAGTACATGTATGTACAAGACGTCTGCCAGTACATGTATATACGACACGTCTGCCAGTACATGTATATATGAGATGTCCGCCATTACATGTATGTACGAGATGTCCGCCATTACACGTATGTACGAGACGTCCATCAGAACATGTATGTACGCCAGTACATGTATGTACGAGACGTCTGCCAGTACATGTATATACGAGACGTCTGCCAGTACATGTATATACGAGATGTCCGCCATTACACGTATGTACGAGACGTCCATCAGAACATGTATGTACGCCAGTACATGTATGTACGAGACGTCTGCCAGTACATGTATATACGAGACGTCTGCCAGTACATGTATATACGAGATGTCCGCCATTACACGTATGTACGAGACGTCCATCAGAACATGTATGTACGCCAGTACATGTATGTACAAGACGTCTGCCAGTACATGTATATACAAGACGTCTGCCAGTACATGTATATACGAGATGTCCGCCATTACATGTATGTACGAGATGTCCGCCATTACACGTATGTACGAGACGTCCATCAGAACATGTATGTACGCCAGTACATGTATGTACGAGACGTCTGCCAGTACATGTATATACGAGATGTCCGCCATTACATGTATGTACGAGATGTCCGCCATTACACGTATGTACGAGACGTCCATCAGAACATGTATGTACGCCAGTACATGTATGTATGAGACGTCTGCCATTACACGTATGTACGAGACGTCTGCCAGTACACGTATGTACGAGACGTCTGCCAGTACATGTATGTACGAGACGTCTGCCAGTACATGTATGTACGAGACGTCTGCCAGTACATGTATGTACGAGACGTCTGCCAGTACATGTATATACGAGACGTCTGCCAGTACATGTATATACGAGATGTCCGCCATTACATGTATGTACGAGATGTCCGCCATTACACGTATGTACGAGACGTCCATCAGAACATGTATGTACGCCAGTACATGTATGTACAAGACGTCTGCCAGTACATGTATGTACGAGACGTTTGCCAGTACATGTATATACGAGATGTCCGCCATAACATGTATGTACGAGATGTCCGCCATTACACGAATGTACGAGACGTCCATCAGAACATGTATGTACGCCAGTACATGTATGTACGAGACGTCTGCCAGTACATGTATATACGAGATGTCCGCCATTACATGTATGTACGAGATGTCCGCCATTACACGTATGTACGAGACGTCTGCCAGTACATGTATATACAAGACGTCTACCAGTACATGTATATATGAGATGTCCGCCATTACATGTATGTACGAGATGTCCGCCATTACACGTATGTACGAGACGTCTGCCAGTACATGTATATACGAGACGTCTGCCAGTACATGTATATACGAGACGTCTGCCAGTACATGTATATACGAGATGTCCGCCATTACATGTATGTACAAGATGTCCGCCATTACACGTATGTACGAGACGTCTGCCAGTACATGTATATACGAGACGTCTGCCAGTACATGTATATACGAGACGTCTGCCAGTACATGTATGTACGAGACGTCTGCCAGTACATGTATATACGAGACGTCTGCCAGTACATGTATATACGAGACGTCTGCCAGTACATGTATATACGAGATGTCCGCCATTACATGTATGTACGAGACGTCCATCAGAACATGTATGTACGCAAGTACATGTATGTACGAGACGTCTGCCAGTACATGTATATACGAGACGTCTGCCAGTACATGTATATACGAGACGTCTGCCAGTACATGTATATACGAGACGTATGCCAGTACATGTATGTACGAGACGTCTGCCAGTACATGTATATACGAGATGTCCACCATTACATGTATATACGAGATGTCCGCCATTACATGTATGTACAAGATGTCCGCCAGTACATGTATAAACAAGATGTCCGCCATTACATGTATATACGAGATGTCTGCCAGTACATGTATATACGAGATGCCCGCCATTACATGTCTATACGAGATGTCCGCCATTACACGTATGTACGAGACGTCCATCAGTACATGTATGTACCCCAGTACATGTATGTACGAGACGTCTGCCAGTACATGTATATACGAGATGTCCGCCAGTACATGTATATACGAGATGCCCGCCATTACATGTCTATACGAGATGTCCGCCATTACACGTATGTACGAGACGTCCATCAGTACATGTATGTACCCCAGTACATGTATGTACGAGACGTCTGCCAGTACATGTATATACGAGATGTCCGCCATTACATGTATGTACAAGATGTCCGCCAGTACATGTATATATGAGATGTCTGCCAGTACAGTGCTACAGGTATATACGAGATGTCCGCCATTACATGTATGTACGAGACGTCCATCAGTACATGTATGTACGCTAGTACATGTATGTACGAGACGTCTGCCAGTACATGTATATACGAGATGTCCGCCATTACATGTATGTACAAGATGTCCGCCAGTACATGTATATATGAGATGTCCGCCATTACATGTATGTACAAGATGTCCGCCACTGCATCTATCGACAAGATGTCCGCCACTGCATCTATCGACAAGATGTCCGCCAGTATGTACGAGATGTCCGTCAGTGCATCTATCGACAAGATGTCCGCCACTGCATCTATCGACAAGATGTCCGCCACTGCATCTATCGACAAGATGTCCGCCACTGCATCTATCGACGAGATGTCCACCAGTATGTACGAGATGTCCGCCAGTATGCACGAGATGTCCGCCAGTATGCACGAGATGTCCGCCAGTATGCACGAGATGTCCGCCAGTATGCACGAGATGTCCGCCAGTATGCACGAGATGTCCGCCAGTATGCACGAGATGTCCGCCAGTATGTAGCGAGATGTTCAAAAACAGTACAGTTATACCAAACAACATGGTTATGCCAACTGAAAATGAAATAAACGAAAACAATGAGATGATGTTAAAGCCGTTGTGAATCGAATGGCAGCAGTAGACGAATAGAGATATAACACAATCTAAACTTGACATATTTACGGCTTATTAGAGACTCGTACATTTTCGTAGTGGATTAAACATGGCTAGTACATTTACTAGTAATGCAAACAAACAAAGTTGACTTATCGAAAACACTTGTACCTTGCCAGAATAGCGTATAGCGCTTATATTTAAATAAGGTACATTAGCCACTTTAATTAATATAGCATTGCCGGACAGTCATGAGCCACTTTTCGGCGAAAAACGCTTACGTTCCGTCTAATCAGCTAGTAATGTAGTTTTTAAAATAAATGCAGTGGTTTACAGACCAAGCCTTTGGCTGAATTAGTAAACCACTGGAAATGTTTGGTGTCGACACCATCTTACAGGAGACGCAGAGAAACAAATAAAAAGAACCTCTCCTGGGAATAAAAGGCTCATGTCTACATCAGTTTGTACATTTGCTGGCAAGCACCTGTAGTGGTACCATCTTGCACACTGGTCACACCCAAACCAGTCACCTGATTCGTTTGTAAGACATACGTCACATAATGTTTGTGTATCTGGGGATCGTTTCACAAAGCAGTTTGCGCCGCCTTGTTAGCCCCCTGATTCTGAAGTGAGTTTATCTTCTATGGTTTCTTTTAGAGGTAATTGCTTTTTTTTTGCTTTTTCATTATTTTCCTTACATGTATCTTGTTCTAGCATTTTAATTTGTTCTGCTGTAATTAATCTAGCTTCACTAAGTGTTTGTCTTTGTTTTTTTTTTAGTTTTGCTGGAGGTGGAATGAGTACATGTGCCAAATCAGGTGAAATAAGACCCATACTCACCAACGGATTTTCCAAATATTGCCCACACGTTTCACAGATGTCACATTGTGTCTGTGTATTGGATGTTATTGAAGTGTTGGGTGTGTCCTTTGTAGAATTTGGTACTTTCACCATTTCAGGGTTAAGTGGATAGATGCCTGTTATTCTAAATGAAGATTCAACTACCAGAGGAGAGAGCTTTGAAATTGCATACTTAACAATAAATAGTAATTCACCACGGCTGAGAGTGCTTGTGACATAGCCAAGACATGTGACCTGCTTAACAATTTATTGCAGAGGAGCTGAGATATGTGGAATGGCTGTCCATTGTTAAAATGACAGGATGATCTGGTTTGGATCCACATTGTGGCAAAAATACAGAATCAAACCATTTTTTAGATAAAACAGTATCCATGTATCCAGATGGAGAGGATTCAAATCCCCAAGAATCAGGGATACCTTCAACAAATGATGGCCTGGGAAGACATTTGGAAAATATTAAAAAAGTCGGCAAGACTTTCCCATCTGCCGCTATGCACATGTGAACAGTCAAATGTCCGGATATGCCTGGCAATGCCTGATACGGATGCCAACCTTTTCCAATGACTACTTTATCTCGGGTCCTTTCTTTTCCCCTGATTCCCATTTCATCGCAATTATAAATGGAGTCTGGCTTATTATTCAGCTTAAAATTCATTATGGTGTCATTCAACAGTTCAAAGCATTTATTGATTTGGTAATGGGTTATACCCAAACGACCCTGATCAGTGGGATCTGGTGTTCTAACTGACAGTTCAGGATGTCTCTGGAGAAATCGCCAACACCATTTATCAGATGGACCAGTCTCTGGGTTCATGAGGGTTTGTCTACCACTCTTTTGAATCAAACTTTGAGCTACCAGTTTTATTATTTTCCTTGTGAGTGGGAATCCATGAGAGGCCATATAAATGATGTACTCGACCAAATCAGCTTCCCCATCATCAGTTAAGATACGTTCTGGGCCAAACCGAGTTGTATACTCGTGGTACTTTCCTCTTGCATGACGCTGTAATGTTGACCTATTAAGATTGTATTTTTTTGCTATCTTTCTGATTGACCCTCCTTTAACAACTTCTCTAACAGCTGCATTCATAACATCTTGTGTGTATTTCTGCCTTTTTTCATCCATACTTTCATCCAGACGAACGCCCTGAGTGACAGCTGGGTTCTAACACGTCATAGGATTTAAACTGCATGACCTCATTTCATTACTTGCGTCGTTGACAAGTCACTTGAGAGAGAGAGAGAGAGAGAGAGAGCAGTGTTCGATAACGTCACAACATTCCGGAATTATGACGTCATCCGTTTGAGCTGACAGCACTGATTTCACCCGCTATACGTTCTACATATGGGTTGGTCCAAAACATTTCTGATTGGCTCTGGTTACCCAAGGGAGAGTCTAAATGTTCTTATGCAGGTTGGAATGGCTGGTTTTCTGATTAAAATTCTTACGTTTGGATACTGAAATTGAATTAATTTACATATGATATGCATTAGAATAGAAATAAAGGACTTCCTGGTGAGCTGTGTGTAACTTGCTGAATAAAGGGTCAGTGGCGGAAATACCACTATTATTTGAAGACTCGGGGCTTCGCCCCTCGCCCTCAAATAGTTGTATTTTCCGCAACTGACCCTTTATTCAGCAAGTTACACACAGCTCACCAGGAAGTCCTTTATTTCTTAAATAGTTATCAATGTTTATCAATAAACATAACCTACAGTGCTTTACGGAAGCGTATTAGTGCCAGGGGAAAAATAAAAACGAGTTTTCTCCTAATTAGGAGATAATATCTCCTAAATAGGAGATAACTTTTCTCCTAATTAGGAGATAACTTTTCTCCTAATTAGGAGATTATTTTTCTCCTAATTAGGAGAAAAATTAGGAGATAACAATTTATCACGGCTATTGATTGTTACATTACTTTTCGACTTCCGCTTAAAAGCATTGAAATGGTCCGCTCAATAGTCCCCCGTTTCATTGGTCTCTCAATAGTCCCCCGTCTCATTGCTTTCTCAATGGCCCCCCGTCTCATTGGTCCCCCGTCTCATTGGTTTCTCAATGGTCCCTCGCCTCATTGGTCCCCCGTCTCAATGAGAGCGGTGTATTGTGGGGAGTATTAAGACGGGGGACCAATGAGAAGAGGTACCAATGAGACGGGGAACCAATGAGATGGGGGACCAATGGGACGGGGGACTATTGAGACAGGGGACCAATGAGACGGGGGACCGATCAGTGTCATGCTTCCGAAATGTGATTGACCTCAAGATGAGCGACTTGATAGCCTCAATTGCAGTCAAATGACATGGGTTATAACCGGCCTCTATGTTTCTTTTAATAGGTCTTGCCTAAAACAAAGCAAATTTATTAAATAATCGAGAAAATAAAGATTGATTTACCGTTCATAGTTCAGTGGCAAGTCTTAAGAGGTTTGAAGTTCAAACGAGTCTAGTATTGCTATTCCCTGTGCCCGTGTGTTATGGTGTTAAAATATATATATATGACAATGAAGAGTGATATAGTTGGTTTGTTTTGGTAGTAATCTTTGAGAGATTCTTTTGATCAAATTTTGTTCCTGTCTACTTTTTAGAACTATTAGAACTATCTCTTTAATGGTCAATTTGCTTTAGATTACGAATAAATTTGTCTCTAATTTGGCAGTGCATATATTCATTGTATAACAAACAAAAGAGAATAGTATTCTCATTATTTTTTGGGAATACACTTTCTTGAAAATGGCAGAAATTCTACCATTTTGGAAGCATGACGCTGGTCCCCCGTCTCATTGGTGCCCCGTCTCAATAGTCCCCCTTCTCATTGGTACCTCGTCTCATTGGTCCCCCGTCTCAATAGTCCTCCGTCTCATTGGACACCCCTCTCAATGAGACGGGGGACCAATGAGACGGGGGACCATTGAGAAACCAATGAGACGGGGGACCATTGAGAAACCAATGAGACGGGGGACCAATGAGACGGGGGCCATTGAGACGGGGGACCATTGAGAAACCAATGAGACGGGGGACCATTGAGAAACCAATGAGACGGGGGACCAATGAGACGGGGGCCATTGAGAAACCAATGAGACGGGGGACCAATGAGACGGGGGACCATTGAGAAACCAATGAGACGGGGGACCATTGAGAAACCAATGAGACGGGGGACCATTGAGAAACCAATGAGACGGGGGACCATTGAGAAACCAATGAGACGGGGGACCAATGGGACGGGGGCCATTGAGAAACCAATGAGACGGGGGACCAATGAGATGGGGGACTATTGAGGGACCAATGAGACGGGGGACTATTGAGGGACCAATGAGACGGGGGACTATTGAGGGACCAATGAGACGGGGGACTATTGAGAGACCAATGAGATGGGGGACCAATGAGACGGGGGACTATTGAGGGACCAATGAGACGGGGGACTATTGAGGGACCAATGAGACGGGGGACTATTGAGAGACCAATGAGACAGGGGACTATTGAGCGGACCTCTCATGTCAATCAATAGCCGTGATAAATTGTTATCTCCTAATTAGGAGAAAAGTTATCTCCTAATTAGGAGATATTATCTCCTAGTTAGGAGATTATTATATCTCCTAATTAGGAGATAATATTATCTCCTAATTAGGAGATAACTTTTCTCCTAATTAGGAGATAATGTTTATCTCCTAATTAGGAGACAATATTATGTCATAATTAGGAGATATCTCCTAATTAGGGCTTATTATCTCCTAATTAGGAGAAAACTCGTTTTTATTTTTCACCAGAGCACTAATACGCTTCCGTAGTCATTTCATTTCATTTTATTCACCAGTTTTAACAAGGATACAGAACATTTAACATAAATGACATTTAACATGAAACATTCAGAAAAAATATCTGGCGGGATGAAAACCCCAGGGGGCTTGTTTTATCCCATTATAAAATTAATTGTAATGTTAACATTGTAGGAAATAAATAAATTAGTCTTCTCATTGTATAAAGAAAAAGGTGAGTTAATTGGAAAGAACTAAGGAATTATTTTTCTTTTACTATCAGCGAGGCTTCTACTGTTTTTGTAACCTGTAGGTTCTATAATAATTACATGTGCTATAAATCTTTCAAGAGGTGGATTTTCAGATGTGATTTGAACAAGGATGTCGATATAAGTTGTTTTAGGTTTCGGGGGAGTGTATTCCAGTTTTGGGGAACGGACGAACGGACAAAGTAAAAGGAGTGGGTTGAGCGATATATTGGACGATATAAGTTTAGGTCCACATTTCTTGTTGGATAACGATGGACTGTAGATAATCGGGTAAATAATGCCTGCATCTTTAGGGGTAGTTGGGCTATATGGTGAATAAAAACATGAGCCATTCTCAACAGGTGAGAGCAATTTAGCTTATCTCTTTATCTTTAATTTCTTAAAAGGGAGAACTAGGTCAACTAGGTCAACTCGGTGACCCTGAAACGTCACACTGCCTGCATCATCGTGTAGCACTGCAGTGGAAAATGACCGGTTGAAGTTAGTTCCTAGCGGCTGGAGTCAACTAGGTCAAGTTCTATAAATAGACACCTTGCACATTACCACGTCACTCAGCTGGGTGACGTAGTGGCTTGCCTTCTAAAGAAAATGGTGACGTCACTCAAAACCTCTCGAACTGACATCGTTTTGAGTGTTTGGTAGCTGTACTGGAAACCTTGTTTTTGCTTATTATGAAATAGATTTAGCAATATTAGCGAAAAGTAAATATACAAAAACCGTTATTACTCTGCATTGTTTGTTTATTACATAAATTTACTATTTGTTGTAGACCTAAAATAACTAAGATATGATTATTAATATTACAAATTGTAATAGTAACATAAAAGAATTAAGTAAAACTAAAGCAGAAAGGGAAAGATATTGTTGCACTTGCAATGCTGCTTTGTTGGGTAAAGTCGAAAATTTGAAATTTGGTTAAAGAAATTATATAACAGCAAGCGAATTATTCAATCCATCCGTTATAAAAAGTTATATAATCATTAGGCCTATCAAAAATTTCTTAGTCCACGGATATAAGTATTTCAGATTAATTATGCGTTAATACATTATTACAGCTGAATAACTTGAATAAGTGATTCGTTATTCCACATAATTAATTTGTTATTATGGAATAAGTGATTTGTTATTACAGATTAATAATTTGTTATTACGGAAGAGGTAATTTGTTTTAAGGATTAATAATTTATTATAACGGATTATTTTAATATGTTAAAACAGATTATTTTAATATGTTAAAACGGATTAATTTAATATGTTAAAACAGATTAATTTAATATGTTAAAACAGATTATTTTAATTTGTTAAAACAGATTATTTTAATTCGTTAAAACAGGTTTTATTTCGTATTTACTAATTGCGATATATTAATCTGTTAGAAAAAAATTAGAATTCTGTTATTTCGGATTGAGTTATTTGCAGAATAACTTGTTATTACAGATGAATAACTTGTTATTACAGATGAATAACTTGTTATTACAGATGAATAATTTTTTATTACAGAATAAGTGATTCCTTATTGAGGATAATTAATTTCTTATTAGGGAATAATTCATTTCTTATTACGGATTAATTCATTTGTAATTACGGAATAATTCATTTATAATTATGGATTAACAATATTATATATTAATAAGTAATTCGTTAATACGGATAAAGTAATTCGTTTTTAACTTTTATCACGGATTAATACTTTGTTATTTCAGATTTATAATCTGTTACTTTTGATTAAGTAATGTGTTATTATGGCTTAAGTAATTTTTTATTGCGCAAGAAGTAATTCAGTATTACAGATTAACAATTTGTTATTACGGAAGAGGTATTTGTTTTTACGGATTAATAATTTATTTTTACAGATTATATTAATTTGTTAAAACAGATTATTTTAATTTGTTAAAACAGATTATTTTAATTTGTTAAAACAGATTATTTTAATTTGTTAAAACAGATTATTTTAATTTGTTAAAACAGATTATTTTAATTCTTTAAAACATATTTTAATGCGTATGTACTGATTACAATATAATAACCTGTTATAAAAAATTAGAATTCCGTTATTTTGGATTGAGTTACAATCTGTTATTAGGAATTACAGGCAATAATTTGCTAAAATTGATGAACAGGACCAATTTTTTGTGGTAATAGTATAAAACTAAAGAGAAAAAAAAAACTGTCTTTATAATTTACAGTATTACTACTGTAAGTAGGCAGGTCGGTGACGTCATCAAATGTTGGTACAAGGTATTCGATCATAAAAGTTAAAAAGCAAGTGTGAGTCTCAACAGTTAAAAATAAAACAAAAAGTGTAGTCTGTATATTTTTTCAGGGCCCTTTCACTGGACCCTGTTTGCTCATTTTCGCTTGAACAGAAAAATAACTACCATTCATAAAAATGCTTGGAAAAGGCCCATATTTAGAGACAAAAGTGGTCTCCCCTGATTTAATAAATATCATTTTTCTAAGTAAATACGATTATACATGTCTAACGGAATTCCAATTACATCTTATAACTATGTGAAGAATAGTTTGGTATAGGTTTTAGAAACAAACTATGGATGATTAAAATTGACCCGACCTGCCTACTGTAAGAATTGTTTGTTAATGTAACTCTGCTTGATGAGAGAGTAAAGAAAGCCATAAAGAAAGCCAGGCTTTACAAAAAAATTTAATGATAAACGTATTAAATATTGCTTATAATTCAGAGTTACTCGGATTAATAAAATTAGGAGTTAGTATCTCCAAATTAACTCTTATAAACTCTTCTGTGGCCTTGCCCTATTTAATACACTTCCACAAACAAGAGTATGTGTGCCAATAATAGTAGCCCGGATTTTCAGTGTAAAGGGCGACTTATTTTATATTTGGCTGGTAATGCGAATCACCCTATGACGAATACGATAATAAAAAGAGCTCAGATTTCTCAGCTACCAACAATAGTAATTGTAGAAAACAATGGTCTAACCAGCTGGGAGCGGTCACCCTTAGGGCGTCACAATAGTCAATAACGCTACATACCGGAGCTACCAACAATAGCAGCCAAGCAAGGTGGTTACGTTTTCAACAATGTTGTTGTCTGTGAGAAATATTACAAAATAAACCCCAGCGGAAATAAATTTTCACGAATGCGGAAATAAGTTTTCAGGAATGCGGAAATAAGTTTTCAGGAATGCGGAAATAAGTTTTCAGGAATGCGGAAATAAGTTTTCACCAATGCGGAAATAAAATTACCAATACCAGACTGTCTACTGAGCTAAAGTACTGAACGATCTCGTGAGTAAATTAAGTATAAATCCAGCATTAATTATCATTAAAGTATCGCTAGTGAGTAACTATGATCGCTCATGATTAAAATGATACCAAATATGTGAAAAGATTACTTTACCTGAAAATGAAATAAACGAAAACAATGAGATGATGTAACTTAAAGCCGTTGTGAGTCGAATGGCAGCAGAAGAGGAAGAGGCAAGACTTCCCATCCTGGACAACTTTACTGACATGGACTTTGGACCCGGATTGACGAGAGACTGTTGTTATGTGATTTTGGGGGTTGTGGCCAAAAAATTGTACCACAGGGAAACACAGATCATGACTAAACCTTATACGACTAAACTGGCAACTTATTACTCATACCATAAGGGTAGAAAGTCTCATAATATAGATAGCTTTTGATACTTTGCGGTTTGAAATTAATTTAGTGTTCGGAAGTAATAACAAAGTCATGTTAAAATAAAAATGAAATCTTTATATAAAAACAAAAATATGCATATATACATATATATATCACAGAGTTTTAATTCATTGGAATAATTTTAGTAAAATAAAATAATATTAAAAAAAATGGGGGTTTGTGAATCTATTGTGGCTGATCAACCAAAAATGTAAGACGAGCTGGTGACAGAAGGACTAAAGTAAAAAGGGTAATAAATCTAAGTCACAAATTGTCAGATATATAAGCATGGGAAGACTAAATAGAGCGGGAAGGAATAAAAACTTAATAAGACACTAAGGTTAAAATTAATGTACAATTGGAACAGGAAATAATAATGAAGTCTTAGAAATAAAATTTGGAAGAAAAATATACACATTTTATTCTTTATCTCTGCCTCTTTGTAACACATATTTTCCAAACTCCATCTTTTTGTCCCCTAAGTCAGCCAGCTCAATAAGGTTCTTTTATCTCTAGTTTGAATCAATTCTTTTTGTTTCCAGACATATTTTTTCTTTTTATCTCTGTCTCACTTTCCCAACTCCATTTTCCCTTTTCATCTAGTTAGACTAATTAAGTATATTGGCATTTAGGCAGAATGGCAAAACAAGGGCGTGGTAACAGAAGCAGGCAATTTTCAGTTAGCAATAGGCATGGAAATTCAAAATCTAAAAGTCCCCAATATTTAGAATTCTCGGCTCTGGTGAAAGCCCTTTTCAAAATTTTACAATGTCTTCACCACATTGGCATCCTTGAGGGACATTTACGTGACCAAACCCTTCCAAATTCCTTAAATAATAAAACTAAAGAGCTAAATTCTTTTCTTAAACGGGCTCATCGCAATCGGGAAGTTGATATTGCGTTTGAGCATGTACACAAAAATTGGGCCCATAAGATCATACAAGAGAAGATTTCACATTATGCGGCATGTTTAAATAGATTAAAAGCACAGGTGACTTCTGCCAGGTCATCCAATGGTCTAGACTTTGACAGTGCTTTCAATAATGCTTTAAAATGGGGCAAACAGAATTATAAAGGTAAATTACAACTTTCGACCATTCACAATTTTTATTCTTTTCTTTCCATCACCAAATCTGTCACTTCTGCTGCTACTACTCAGTTTAGTCCACCATCGTCTCCCCAACCCCATCCGTCTGTCAGTCCGTCGACATCCGTTATCTCACCTCCAACTCTGCAGTCACAGACTCCTAGGTCTGTAACTTTACCTTCTGTTTCCCCTTCGCCTTTCCCTACTGGTACTCCCTCCCTTAGACCTACTACCTCTGCCCCCTCTTTTTCATCCCCTCATCCCCCCTCCCCTAGACCTAGTAGTACCTCTGTCCCCTTTCGTCCTCCGTCCTCCCCAGTTTCTACTAGGGTCACTTCTGCTAGACCTAGTGCATCTAGTCCCTCTCCTCCTCCCCTATCCCCGGTTTTGTCAGTCCATTCTCCTATGAGATATTCAGATGCAGTGAGATCCCCTCCGAGGGGTCAGCGCAACCCTCGGAATAAATTAGCTAATTCTAAATTTTGGAAATTTCGGCACACTTCCTCTAATTGGCACCTTCCTAATGTAACTAAGAAAGTTCTTTTACTTGGGGATTCTAATCTATCTAGAATTAACCTTGACCCCCACCCTGATATACAGGTAGAATGTTTTCCTGGTGCCAATTTCAATTCATTTCGGACGCTAATTCAAAAGTATCAAGGTCCCAAACCTGAGAAAGTTATCTTGAATATTGGTATCAATAACAAGAAGACTACTGAGCCAAACACTTCGTTAAATCAAATGCGCAACATGATGACAGCGGTCAGGAAGACTTTTTCCAACTCGCTCATCTACTTTGTAGAGATCCAGTCATCCACAAAATTACCGGTCAGTGAAGTTTCGAACCTGAACCTATATAACTCTTCTGCTTCCAAGATGAAGAGAGTTATGGTCATACCAAAAATCCCCAATTCAAAATTTAGAGTATCCACGGACAAAATTCACTGGAGCCGAAGATACAGCAAATTGCTTGTATACCCACTGGCTTCAGACACTAGATTTAAACTAAATTTGGGACAGGGCATGTGCCACCCTACTTTCGGCTTAGGAAGTAATATTGTTAATCTTAGTCAAACTATATATTATGGGGTCATGGGAAAAGACAGTGAAAATTTGCCCCCCCCCCCCCCACCCCATACATGAAGAAGAGGGAAATAAATAGCTTTACAAGAACAATATCTTAGACTCAATGACTAATATTCCTAAGCCAATGAATCAATTAAATAAACAGTGTGAAAAGAGCATCCATGGCAACCACATCAGTACAACCAACATTTTCACACTTTAGTCTGATAGAGTCAAAGACACTCAGGCAGGATAAATTTCTGCATATAGTTGAGGTTCCCCCTGAACTAGGACATCAAGTATGGTAGGGTAAATACCCAACACTAGCCACATGGCCATGAGTAAAGAACAGAAGTTACATTAGTTTTAACTTCTGAGAATAGGCATTTCTGTCAAAATATAGAGTTTATTAAAAAGAGAAAATGTGTATAGAAAACCATTTATTATCATTGCAATATCCATTTATGTCCTGATCATACATAGACATTTGATCTTTATTAGAAATATAGAATATTTATAACTTCTGTTTATTTTCAGAGAGTTTATCAGAATATGCTTAGGTACCTATAGCAGGCACTAGCACTGAGAGCGCTACAGAGGAAACTGAGCCGCCAACATGTTTGCTTCAAAGTGTCACTGACTCTAAATGTAAAGGTATGTAGGAACAAAAAAAAAGATATTGATGAGAAAAGTTTACCTCACACTTTTTTGTTGTGTTAATTATGACCAAATTATAACACTGTGTTAAGTAAACCAATGGGTAAGGAGCAATTTGCATCAACTGCAATATTTCATTATAACATACTGAATAAAATTGATTAAAAATAATCTGTTTGAAATAGTTGCACATAATAATAGACCATGATAAACAACCAAACAAATTGGATCTGTAATATTTTATATAAATGTGTTATGTACAATAAAAACACTACCAGAGTTTTATTTTAAATTTAACAAAGTTCTGTCATCAGGTTTTGTATTCTCCATCAAAAAAGTTTTAAGGGAAATTTTAGTTTTTAAACAGTTAAAGGCACACTTGCCGCGAAAATCAGGAATATTGTTTACATTAAAAAAGAAAGACCGTTTTCTGTATTTTTCCCAGACAATATAAGTTAGGATGTTCTTTGTTTAACAGCTGTGGGTTTAATACCTTCTTGTAATTTTGACATATTTTTCTCTTAAATGAATGTTGCTGAAGCCTTTAAACAATGTGTTTACTGTCACTGTAGATTATTTTACTTTTATTGCTGGCTTTGTCAGATTTAGTAAGGGAGTAATTTCATCCAAGATTGATCACTTCTTATTTGATTGATTGTTTGGTGTTTTACGCCGCGCTCAAGATTATTTCACTTATATGGCGGCGTTGCCAGTTTTATTGTGGGAGGAAACCGGGCTCTATGCCCGGAGGAAACCCACGACCTTTCATTGTAAACTGGCAACCATCCCACATGTCATAGGTCGTTCGAGTGAAAACCCAGTCAGAACATTTTCCATTTTTTTTTGACTGAGTTCTTATTTGAAGGTCAACCGAGAATCACAAAAAAACTTGTTACCCTTGATGATTTTCCCAAAGGAATATAATAATAATTTACCCAAAATTGATGGGTTGGTCCCATATAAGTCACACAAATCTCATTTATAATACATGCATATTTTAGATGACTTTTGGCAATTAGCTTAGACATCATTTCACTTTAATAATCATCTATGGAAATGTAAGCAATTTTATTGTATTGAACCCCCTGTCCTACTGTTGGCACAAACCACAAATATATACAGTATATAGACATCAGGAGATAAGATCTTTGTAAGTAGCATTGCAAATATCTGCATTTTTTGATTTTCTAATTTTACCAGTATTAAAAGTTTCTGCCTTAGACCGAACTGAAGTCTTTTTTACATCAAAACCTCAACATCACAATGAGCTTTGTACCGTACACATCATTACCAACCAGATTTAGCTAGTGTTTTGGCTGGATTTTTTTATTAACACAAAAATGAATAACAATAAATACCAGATTTTGACACACAGTTCTTATGGGATCTTTACTTCAAACTACATATGGACAATATGTGAGTTTTTCTCTCATCCCTATGTTTAGGGAAGAATCTCTTCCCACACAAGTAGTGTTATTCCGAAAAACGAAAACTTCATATTGACTCAATATTTCGACTTTTATTCAGTCATCATTAGGAATCTCTTTCCATTTGGCAGAAATGATCAGTGATGATTGGATATATGTTGCCAATGATTGGGAGTAACTTAGCCAAGAACAATAGTTTAATTGTACAGTTTTATGCTTGTAAACAAGGAGATTGATTTGTTCTTCAATACTTGTAACTAGAATCTTTATTTTCAATTAAATAAATCAAACCCGAATGCCAGATATTGGTATATTGTTACCTGTTAATTAAATCTTGTTGCAATTAATCTGTCCTGTACAGCTTTTCCATCTCGCTCACCCATGTTTACATACTCTTCTGTAGCTTCATCATCAGCCTCTAATTCTGGTTCTGGCAATTTTAGGTCAATGCAATAATTATGCAGTTGACACACAGCCTGTATAACATGACAGCACTTAGCTGGCTTACACAGAAGCCCACCAGCTGATTTATGCAAGCACCTGTAACATGAATACATTTTGAAGAGTTACAATATAAGGGTCATTCTACCAGTGGGGTATATTTCTTGTCTTGTGTAACATTGGTTTATATTTTAGATATTTAAGAAAAGAAAACGTCTTTCATTTTTCTAAGACGAATCTTGTTTATCATTTTTACTACAATTTAAATCAGAATATTCCGTATTTTTAAATTTTTGTTGCAATTTTGTTCGCTTCCAGCTACTATCAGTTGTCCCTTTAGAAGCTTTTTTATAGACCTTACAAAATAGACAAAATTTTTAACGCAGTTTCAATCATGTCCCCAAAGTTCAAGTCAACTACGTTACTTTCTAATTATTATTGCCCTGGGGGTAGAGTTGTTGGCCTTTGTTTATAGTTTGACCACCAGGAAGATTCCTTTCCATTTCCTGCACATGGCTGATACATGTGGTAAGTTCATTCAATCTCTAATTTGATATCCACCCACAATAACACCACCCTTCACTATAGTATAATTTCAACTTGTCAACAACGTTACCTTGTCAGGTGGCAGCCCATGTAAAAAAATATTTTTTTGCTTTTTCCAACACGTATACAAAGTAGTCTCATATAATCCTGGGTCATAATTTGGATGAAAATGCAATTACCACACGTGTCGTTGTTGTTTTTGTAACCGTGCGTCAACTACGTTACCGTCAACTACGTTGCCAAGTATCCGGTAACGTAGTTGACACCACAGTAACGGAGTTGACTATCTTTGTTAAAATGACCTGTATGTGATCTTTTTCAACTTAGTTTCACTTTATATTTTAGATATTAACAATAAAACATCCAACAATGCCCTTGACGGCTGCGGAAAAGCAGCAAAGATACAGAGAGCGGATAAAAGCTGACCCAGAACGCCAACAATTACATCTTGAGAAGGAGCGTCAAAGATGGCATGCCAGTAAGGGGAAAAGTCTTTCAAGGTTACCAGCTGCAGAAATGGGTGAGCGTGATAAAAGACAGAAAAGACGGTATTGGAAAAAGAAAAAACAGGATAGTAGGAAACGTCAAAAGTTTGAGGCCGCATTGATTGACAGAACCCCTCCAGACAGCCCTCAAGTGGTGGTTGGTAATCCACAAAACCGACCCAGGTATAAATCTAGCTATATACGTGCTTTACTCTTCGACCTATGTGGGATGGTTGTCAGTTACCACCGTAAGATCGCGGGTTGTCTCCGGGCATAGAGCCCGCTTTCCTCCCAAAATAAAAATGGCAACACCGTCATGTAAGTGAAATAATCTTGAGTATGGAGTAAAACACAAAACAATGAATCAATCAACATATTACTCTTATCATGGCAAACTGGCCAGTCCCGAATTAGGGATATTCAGATTGATAGTAAAATAAAGCGAATGGAGTAAAAACAATTAGCAAAATAACATTAATAAAAAGCCATAATGATAAATGAAAACATTTTCATCAAACGTTACCTACAGCTGTATGGATTGACAAATATTCAGTATTGTTTTTGTATTTTTCATTTTCAGACGAGAAATAGGACAACGAATGCAAAGGCGAAACAAAGCGAAATGTTACAGGGACAATAAAAAATTAACTGAAGCTTTGCAAGCACCCCCCCCCCCCCCCCCCCCCCGGAGCAAAACCAGACATCTTTTAAAACATCTTTATGTGAACGATGCTGTAAAGAGAACACTCAACTTCCACTTCGCTCTTATAGCTGAACTGAAAGCAAAATACCATGGGACAAAACTCGAACGACAGAAACAAGTTTTAGCTCGCACGATTACAGGGAAAATAATAAAGAGATATAAACTGCAGAGTTATGCATCTAATAAGTTGGGGTTTTCGCAAAAAAAGGTGGAAACACTTTCGTCTCGAGTCCAACAGTGCTAAGAATTTTTTACACTATCTGAAACAGCTCAAAAACATGGTAAAGGTTTGCAAGCTACAAACGTTGGTCCGAAACTATGAGATTTATCATTGATTTAAAGGATAAATTCGGTTATTTTGGGCTGCCCTATCTGCAGATAACCCCGCATCATACATCTGCCCTGATGGCTAGAGTTGCGACCCCTTTGTATATACATCGCCTAGGCAACGCTGGTGGCGCTGTCCCTTTGGCTGAAGGCACCCTCTTGACCTATTCCCGCCTTTAACAGAAGACATCTTGTAGAAATAGCCAGAGTAATTGTAATCACATATTTCACGATGCCCAAGTCAAAACAGTCGTCCCGAACCAAGCGTGTACCGAAGCCCAAGTTGGCATGGTCACCTAAATCAGGGACGCGGCAGTCGGCTAGCAGGTCGTCGTCAACCCGTGCGAGGAGTAGGCCTACCAACTCGAGGACTGCCAGTGCCATGCCGGCATCCAACAACAACATACAGCCAGCAACCGACAGGGCCAGTGAGTATTTTACTGCTTCTGAATCACAAGTTGATAATTCTCATTTTATGGAAGTTTTATCTTCTTACAATGAAATTTCGGATATGTTAGACTCAGTTAGACCGCACATGAAGCGTCTTGTGGACGCAGTTTCTCCTACAGGCTGCAATAACAACAGCATGCCTGCAGATATTAATATTATTAATAATAATGGTAGCGATATTTTTAATCAGGCAACTAGTCCCAAACCTACTGAGTCTGCTACTAATAATATCAGGCCTAATGATTCAGAATGTTTTTCTAGTTTTATACCCCAGGAGATAGTAACTCCGACTGGGGGAATGCCGAATTCTTCTTCACAGTCACTTACTACCAATACCACTACCAGTAATATCGACAATATGGCCATCCACCATGAGGTCACAACAACCATGCTCAGTCCTTGTGATGCCATTAGTTCCCATGTACCACTTAACGTTAAACAGTCAATTTGGAACGGTGAGTATGTTGAATTTTCTTTGTTACTCAAAGCTAATACAGAAGGTGAACCCAGTTACTCAGTAAGTTTTGGTTTGAATGATTGTAAAGCCATTATGCGCCCGAAGGTAGTATCCAAACCAGTTTCAGATATTGACACATGGATAACAGCATTCTGCATTTTTATGGACATCTATTTGGAATGCCATCCCAGCAAAGCTAGGGAGCTGCTTGAGTATCTTAACACAATTCGTTTAGCTGAATCGCGATATGGCGGTTTCGGTTGGCGGGTATATGATCAAAATTTTCGAAGACGCCTGTCTCGCAACCCGTCTCGCTCATGGGGTGTTTTGTACGGTGAGCTGTGGATGACTCTCATGATTCCTTCTCTAACAGGGTCTAAGGAGGCCAGTGTAAATTTCAACAAAGCAACCCCCAAAAATGAAAGAGTTTGTCACAATTATAACAAAGGCAAATGTACTTTTCAAAACTGTAGATACTCACATGTATGTGAGAACTGTAGGGTTTAAGGTCACAGCATCAACCAGTGTTTTAAACTTAAAACAAAAACCACCAACGGTGACCTACAAAAGAAGCCCTTTCGTGTTGGCCCAAACACCCATTAAATTAGACAAATTGAAAATTATGCTATCTAACTACCCTAATGAGGCAGATGCAAAAATTTTGTCAGAGGGTTTTGAAAATGGTTTTAGACTGCGGTGTTCGGGCCTTAACGTGAGCTTCCTTGATGTTAGAAATTTAAAGTCTGTCAAAGATTTACCTCTTGTTGCCGAAACAAAGATACAAAAAGAGATTGATTTGAATAGGATGGTAGGGCCATTCGCCAATCTACCATTCCCTGTGTTTCGGGTTTCCCCACTAGGTTTAGTTCCTAAGAAAGATACTGATGATTTCCGCTTAATTCACCATCTATCTTACCCAGACGGAAATTCTCTTAATGAGTCTATTGATCCTAATGATTGTTCAGTTCATTATTGTACATAAGATGACGCTATAGACAAAATATACCAGGTTGGGGGAGACCCATATATAGCTAAAGCGGACATTTAGTCTGCTTTTCGTTTGCTACCTGTCCACCCCTCTGACTTTAATCAGCTAGGCTTTAAGTTTAATGACCAATACTATTTCGATAAGGCAATGCCAATGGGTGCGAGTATCTCCTGTGCTATATTTGAGAAATTTAGCACATTTCTTGAATACTGTGTAAAGGATGCATCAGGTCAAGACGGTATTGTTCACTATTTAGATGATTTCTTTTTTGTTGCCAAAGATCGAGTAAGCTGTCAGATACTATTAGACTATTTTTTGACAGTGTGTGATTCGTTAGGTGTACCGATAGCTGAGGGTAAGACTGAGGGTCCTACAAAGATTCTCACACTCTTAGGCTTAACCATAGATTTAGTTAATTTTCAGATCAAATTACCAACAGCAAAACTCCAGTGTTTGTATTTAGACATAATAAAATGTCTCAACGAATCAAAAGTCAGACTGAAAGAACTCCAATCTATAATAGGCTGTATGACTTTTGCCTGCAGAGCTATACGACCAGGGAGACCCTTTTGTCGCAGGTTAATTGATGCTACAAAGCATGCTCACAGACCACATCACTTTATACGTGTAAACGCTAACATGCGTGCTGATCTGCTGATGTGGCAGGAATTTTTACACAATTTTAATGGAGTAGTTCTATTTGTTGACAGGTTTTGGTTGTCTAACACTAATCTTCAGCTTTTTACAGATGCAGCTGGTTCAATTGGCTATGGGGCTTATTTCAGTGGGCACTGGTTGAATGGAAAGTGGCCAGTTGATTGGGTGACACGGGGTATATGCAAAGATATCACCTTCTTGGAACTGTTTCCAATTGCTGTATCTCTAATAGTATGGGGAGATCAGCTTATCAGCAAGAAAATACTTTTCTAGAGTTATGACCCTTGTAAGATTACCCTGCAATGTCTAAAACATAATATCACATTTAAGGCTATCCATGTCCGAGGTATTGAAAATAATATTTGTGACTCACTCTCTCGGTTTCAGTTCACCCGGTTTCGAGAACTAGCACCTTTGGCAGATGTCTCCCCATACCCAGTTCCACAAAGCATTTGGAGTCTTGTGGTTAGAGGCCTCAAACCTGCTGCACAATTCTCTATCACATCGCACATGGAAGGCTTATAACACCGGTTTACAGTCATTTGAGAGATTTCGCCAAACGTTTGGTTTACCACAGGATTGGCCAGCTCCATTAGCACCTTTAGTTACTTACCTTGGTTATCTTTCAAAAAATAAGTTCTCTCATACAACAGCAAAAACCTATTTGTCTGGAATAGCAAACCACCATAAGCTAATGGGTTGGGATAACCCTATGCAAGAGTTTATAATTGCTAAATTATCCCAAGGCTTTCGCTGTGGTTCTGATAGAAAAGACCGGCGTGCTCCTATAACATTGGATATTCTTGACAAAATTATACAAGCCCTTCCCCATGTGTGCTATACAGTTTTTGAAGCATCTCTTTTCAAGTGTGCTTTTCTTTTAGCCTTTTTCGGTTTTTTTTCCGAATTAGTGAATTGGTGGCGGACAGTGCAAATGACCAATCCGCACGAGCCTTAAGTATTGGTGACATAACATTTCGTCAAACTACATCTGGGCCTTTACTGATTACAATTCGCTTCTCCAAAACTGATCAGTATGGAAAACAATCAAATCTATTATTATCTCCCTTTAATAACAAACTTTGCCCTGTTAAAGCTGTGGCAAACTATCTTAAACTTAGAACCCCTGGCCATGTGCAATTTTTATGCCACTTCAACAAACAGCCACTGGTTCGCTCCCAGTTTTCGGCAGTATTAAAAGCTGCCCTTGGGTTTGCTAAAGTCCCAAATTCAAACATTTCTTCTCACTCCTTTCGCATTGGAGCTTGTACTACTGCAAGTCTGTGTGGTATGAGTGAGGATTATATAATGAAGTTGGATGGTTGGAAATCATCCGCTATGTATTCATATATCCGTTCCTAGAATTATCAACATGAGTTATAATCATTTTATCTGTTTCAGATTATAAAGAAGTTTGGATCATGGGGTCCTCTCATATATGCTGGGCACACAGAAGAGCAGTAACAAGGCCAGGAGGGGCAAATCTGGGTCTCGGTAATAATGCATTTGTTCGTTGGGGTGGATACAGGGGTTTAAAATGGTTCCAGCTAGCTAGTTCCCTATATTCGTCACCAAATTCATGTTTGGCCTAAGCCAGACATGTTAATCATTCATCTTGGCAGTAATGACATAGTAAGTCTCAGATGTGTTGACTTGATTAATTCAATTAAGGCGGATTTAGATATTATTCATGACCTCCTCCCCTCCTGTTTGATTATTTGGTCTAACTTGTTACCTCGCCTTGTCTGGAGTGGGGCAGACTCCATCAAAGCAATCGAGCTCTCTCGGAAAAAAGTTAACAGAAGAGCTGCTAAAAAATGCCAATGTTTGGGTGGCCATACTGTAAGACATGACCGTATTACTCACCAAATCCCAGGTCTTTTTAGGCCAGATGGAGTTCATCTGTCAGACATAGGTCTAGATATTTTCAACTTGGATCTGAATTCAGCAGTTGAGGTCAATTTGCAGGCTGCATAATAAATATGGTCGATACACGAAGCATGGTGGGGATGTGTGTGTGAAGACGCACACATGTGGGCGGTGCTTGTGAGCAATTCTGTTTGTAACCCATACCTCTGACTGTTAGAGGTGAGTTATCCCCCCTTTATCTCGTGGTATATTAGGGATTGTGGGTTATGTTTTTCTCTGCATGAGAATTTGTCTGTCTGTCAAACGGGTATTTTGGCAGACAGCCCCAGCTTGTTTACTGCAGGTGGGGGCTCCTGTCCTGGTACCCGGGAGGGAGTTGGTTGGTTTGACTCTACTTTCTCTGCTTAGGTACCTTAAGAGGGGGGTAGAGCCTTGTCCATGGCTAGCCAGGGCTAATCGGCAGCCATGTGTGACAATTTGCTGTCATTGCTTCACTTTAGCTAGCTCCGCTCACCTCATGCTCACAAGCTCACCATGCTTTAATTGTATTGCTTGGTTTATATATAATAAAAGCTGCGGCCAATTTCTCCAAACATTGTATGTCTTCACTTAGTTATTGTTAATAGCCAGTCCTGAAATAACTTCCTACGGGATGATGTGTCGCGTACAACAGCTGGCAAAAAAGAAACTGTCACTAGGAACAAGACAAAAATGCAAAAACGATTCCTGTGTGATACGATGAAGCTTCTGCACAGTAAATTTCTGTCGGAATATCCAAGTGCCACAGTATCATACAGCCTCTTTTGTCGCCTACATCCATATTGGGTTTTAATTCCAACTGTAAAAGATAGTGACACATGTCTTTGCAAAACTCACGAAAATATTGGTTTAATTGTGCAACGATTGTCTGACCTACGTGTTCTCCAAACAACAGATATAGCAGAAATGGCTGACAGCTTAGCATGTGACAAGAAATCTATGGCATGCATGTACGGCAAGTGTCCTACGTGTGCAAATAACCAGTATGCTGTTAATGAGGGATTTGATGAAGCTCAGGAAACTGAGTATTGGCAGTGGGTGTCCGAAAAAAGTGAAAGGATTACAAAAACTGGCGATATTAAGGAGCAGAGAATTACTCGCAAGGAAAAACTAACGACGAGAGTGGTGGATCTGGTAGAGGACTTTCAAAAGCAGCTGAGGAAATTTCAGCGTCATGTGTTCAATATCAGGCACCAATTCTCTGCATTAAAGTCCTTGAAAGAGAAGCTTACGGAAAAAGAAGCTCTGAATCAAATCGACTTTTCCGAAAACTATCTTTGTAGGTATTCTTCAGAAATTCAATCCGTTCATTTTGGCGGATCTCGTAAACAGGTGACTTTACATGATGTCGTTGTCCAGGTGGGTGACGTTGCTGATGCCATTCCAATGTGTACTATCTCAGCTTCAACTCAACATGACCCACCAGCAATTTGGCAATACCTGGATCCAGTGTTCGCTTTTTTTAAAGGCTAACTATCCACAGGTGGATAAGCTTCATTTCTACAGTGATGGCCCCTCCACTCAGTATAGACAGAAGAAGAATTTCTTCTTGTTCAGCACTCTCCTTTTTCAACATGGGTATACATTGGGTACGTGGAATTTTTTCGAAGCCGGCCATGGGAAGGGTTCACCAGACGACGTAGGGGGCTCCGTAAAAAGAACAGCTGACAAAATTATCACTTGTGGAGTCGACATTCCTGATGCGTCTACCTTGTATAAAGTGAAAAGGAAAGTACGATCAAGCTTTTTTACACTGATCCTCCAGATGTTGATGAAGCTTCCGAGCGTTTGCCTCTGAATATACCAGCCGTTCCAGGGACTATGAGCATTTGCCTTTGAATATACCAGCCGTTCCAGGGACTATGAGCATTTGCCTTTGAATATACCAGCCGTTCCAGGGACTATGAGCATTTGCCTTTGAATATACCAGCCGTTCCAGGGACTATGAGCATTTGCCTTTGAATATACCAGCCGTTCCAGGGACTATGAGCATTTGCCTTTGAATATACCAGCCGTTCCAGGGACTATGAGCATTTGCCTTTGAATATACCAGCCGTTCCAGGGACTATGAGCATTCATCAAGTACTTACCTCGAAACTCGGAAAGATCCAGTACAGAAATATTAGCTGCTTCTGTGGTTTACCTGAAACTATCCATTGTCATTGTCACGGTATCAAGGACTTTAACTTCAATGTTACTGCAATTACCAATAGAAATGTTATTTCCACTTCATCAGATGCCGATTTGAACCCACTTGACATTGCTGACCCACATATCGTTGGGAAAGGAAATGGTGTGTTGTTTCTTATGAAGATCACTACTATCCTGGTACTATCATGGACGTAGATGAACAGGACGTTGAAGTGAGATGTATGGCTGCAATTGGTGTTAACAGATTTTTCTGGCCGCTAATCGATGACGTAATCTGGTATTCCCATGAGAAAATTGTTTGTGTCATTGGCGAGCCTCAAAAGATAGGAAGCCGACATGTCCAAATAGACAAAAACACTTGGTCTTTAATCAATGAGTAAATCTATCCTCTTTGAAGAGGTTATAGTATATACATCATATTTACTGTATGATAAACCACGGTAATAAAAGGTTCCTATGCATTGATAAAACTTTGGTTTAAGGGTTTAATACCGCCGTAGCGGTGTTTGTTGCGTAACCCGATACCGCTGAACGTTGGTTCGTACCGAGTCAAACCACGAGAATGCCCAGCATTCGAGGGGTATGACGAGGTGGGAACCAACGTTCAGCGGTATCGGGTTACGCAACAAACACGAAGACGAATTCGATTTTACCCCGATAATTGAGAAAAATGAGGAAAAAAGGGACTTGTTGAGAATTGCTGTTCCTTTTCCCTCCCTCGGGACAGAGTGGGAACTTTAAACCAATCAACGATAAGCTTTGGTCACGTGCGACGGTTGACCCAGATATTTTGAAGCAGAATGACATAATGTCACTATGGCTACGGCCTTGACAGGCTGGGTTGCTGGTGACGCTATCGTGGGAAATGTTGTGAAATCAACCCTTTGATGACTTTATACGTTCATGACAGCCCAATTTTCAATACAAAAGGACAGAATATAACCACACTTACAACATTATCAGGTTAAAGCCTTTATTTTGTATGACCAGCAAAAGATCACTTCTTCCGGGGGAGGTAAACCTACCGGCCGGTATGTTGCACTACACACTCGATGTTGTTTGAAAAGTAATCTCTACTTAACATGTATATTTGCACACGGCACGCACATACAGGAGGGGTAGAACTCCGTTTTAAGCGTCACATCGGCAGCCAATATCGGTTAATCATGTTTTAGGTTGTCAACTACGTTACCCTTGTCAACTACGTTACCCCTGTCAACTGCGTTACCCGTCGTGTCAACTACGTTACCCTTGTCAACTACGTTACCCGTCGTGTCAACTACGTTACCCTTGTCAACTACGTTACCCCTGTCAACTGCGTTACCCGTCGTGTCAACTACGTTATCCTTGTCAACTACGTTACCCGTCGTGTCAACTACGTTACCCTTGTCAACTACGTTACCCGTCGTGTCAACTACGTTACCAAGCTGTTTTTTTTAATATTTCAGTAGTGATTCAGGCACGGATTCATGAAAAAGGGTAATTTGACCCTTTGATGTTAGTTAAATAAACTAAGTGTATAAACGATCGAAAGTAATTGTTTCAATTTCCTGTGTTCATGTTGGAAGTTAGTACCTTGCCGTCATATAGGTTAATTATAAGGATATTTCTTTCATAAGAGCAAATCCAGTTCAGCGAAAAGGCACATTTTAAGTTTCTTACAAGTAAGGGACACAAATCTGTGCTATTTAAGATTTATTCTTGATTTTAACAGCTTTTACTATATACTCAGTTGTTACTCATGTGTCCGTAACGTAGTTGACACAAAGTATTGATAATTATAGGAGTCATGGGGCCTACAATATTTGAGACGTTTTTTTTTAAAGCGTTCGTTTCATTTTTATCAGTTCTTTGGTCATCAAGGTTCATAATACATTAAAAAGGAGCAATATTACAAATTTTAATTTTTTGAAAAAAAAAAATGAAGTCAAAATATACCCCAATGGTATAATGACCCATAAACCAAAAAAAGAAACAAAACACAAGGTGAAGACTTTAAGTTAAACCCAGCTGTGTGAGACAGAAGAATTAGTCTGGTTAAAGGCACACTTGCCGCGAAAATCAGGAATATTGTTTACATTAAAAAAGAAAGTCCGTTTTCTGTATTTTCCCCAGACAATATAAGTTAGGAACTTTCTATTTTTACCAAAATTTAAAAGTTTGGACGTCACTTTGTATTTTTAATTTGAATTTGAAAATTTGAATTGTTACGTACCCGGAACGTAAACAAACCACACTGCCCCCTATTGGCGATTTTATGTTTCAGTCGAGTGAGTGAACTAACGACACAGTGTAATTTTACGTAGGCCTATTTATCTTAGAAATACAGACTGACGATCGGGTAAGAGTGACTCGAAAAGCCTGCCGGTGATTTTTTGAGTGTAAACCACAGATAAAAAGGCCCGAAATGAAACTAAGTTAGCCGACACTGATCGTTGTTGTTGTAATCAGGCTTCGATTCTTCGTTTGTTTTTCACCCCATTTCTACATTCTAAAGCTAACTAGACATGTTTTATGTGTCCTATGTTTAAGATTAGTTGTATTAGTCGCAGTGTGCTCATGTAAATTGGTTTTCTTAGCAAATTTAAACAGGCTACGGCGGCAAGTGGGCCTTTAAAGGAAAATCTTGTTTAACACCCCATTTTTAGGTCAAACTCATGTATAACTCTTTGAGGAAGTCACTCAAGACAATTATTTGTATCCTTCTTTTGAGACCATCAATCCCTCAGACCATCAAGTCACCAAGACAATATATATATTGAGAGTCTTCAATTTAAATGATTGATGTTTTTGATTGATTGGCGTTTAATGTCTTAATCAACAGCTAAAGTCACCCAACAGCAACTTTAGTACAACAGGCCAAAACATCACCCCCTCGGCCTATTTAAATTTTAACATTAGTTCTGAACATACCAAAGAAGGTTTGCAAGGCTTCTGCATATGGATTGTCGTACATACTCTATATCGGGCTGAGTAACAGCATTCAGCCTTGGCGTCAAAAGCCAAGCCTAAGCGGGTACCTTGAATCTCACAGACCAGTAGCCATCCGTCCACCCTGCCATCTTGAAACTTTTGGTTTATGGCACTTGTCGACCATATATAGGCATCATGGACAGACCCTGGAAATTTTGCCACCACGTTAGCGACTCTGAAATTTCAAAATGACGTTCATATATCATTATAATTAATATGAACCACATGTGTTTTTTCCTTCTCTCTCTCTCACTTTTGATTGCTATATAACTATGAGCAGGAAGAAAGTAACTTTGTTCTAATTTAGTGTCCATAGCGATAACCAAAGCACCTTTAAATTGCATTTAATAATTCAGTTCACTGCTTCATTGTATGTGTGTACTAAAAGTAAATGCTGAAACTGGTAAATGTATGATTCAAAATTTAACTATCTTTCTATTATACTTATAGTATTATAATTTATACTTTATATCATACTAAATTGGTAGTAAATAATAAATTAGTAAATAGTTACGGTACTATTAATTATTTTATACCCATTCTCATTCTATAACTACCTCAGCGATAACAAAATGTTATTCGAAATGAAGTTGGCTTCACTTCATTAATTGCGTGAGGTAACTAATAACAGACTTTCGCTGATATTTCAGACGATAACCGACTAACGAAAGTGATGAGTGACGATGGGTGTTGACAAACTCGCCGCAACAAAGCTACAGTCTGTAGTCTGGTTCAGTCGCAGACAAGTTTGAAGCAAACGGTCACAGTTAGAAGGAAATAACTGAATATAGCAATTAATTAATTTTTCAATTAATCTGATAACATTAATGAAAAGAGGAGTGAGTTTAAATTAATAAAACGCAGAGGTATTGCGTCTATAGGTTAAAAGAAGATTTACCTCATGTGAGCGTCCGATATAGCTTGTATGTTTATTGCATGGAACCCTTTCCTACAAATATAGCTTGGCTCATCTTCTGACGGACCGCAAATAGGAATAAAGCTACCGTCGATCACTCCAACGACATTTGGAAAATGGGCGAGTTCATGAAACGCCAATTTGGCAGTCATCAGCTCATTTGCAGAAGATGGAAATCTTATTAATTTCAAATTGCAACAAAGAGCGTTGGACACCGCGGCCACTTTGCCACAGACTACCGCTCGACTAACACCGTGGATGTCGCCCGTGTCTGAAAAAAAGTGCCTTTCGCATAAAAACGAAGAGCCACAAGCACTTGCAAACAAACAGGCAATGCCTGTGATCTTTTTGTTTGGTGTTGCAGATCGTGTTCTAGCAATTTAACTAGATCTTCGATGGCAAATCTTGGCATCCAATACCTCTAAATAAGTTTATCGTCGTCTAAATATTCCAAGGGATTTTGTCTATCACGAAAAACCCTCTCTTTCCTCAAATTACGACGAGCGCGTCTTTGTAGCATTAATATAGCCGCCATATTTACGTCAACGTATTGATTTACACCTACTTTATACTAAACGTAAATTTACATCCGAATATAGACCTAGGTGTTATTTACACCATCTTCGTAAAACGGTTAAAATAGCTTACGTCAAACTATCTCCGTGTTTACACCCAAGTGCAGACTTACACCCTCTTTGTAAAACGGGCCCCAGGAGATCAGGGCCTTGCCCGCGTCGCGGGCCCTCACAATAACCTTTTCCAAGGTTGGTCGTAGTAGCCGTCCGCCACGCCAAGTATTATCGACCCGAATTGGAGGGGTAATTTTCATATTCGTCTAGGTATTAAAATTTTTTACCTCATCAAACAGTTAAGACCTACCCACCTCCCCTCTCTACTGTACTTTTTTTTCTTTATTTCTTTTACGAGAATTTCTCATAGCCAAATTTCCACGAGGATATGTCCTCAACAAAATAAAAAACGTAAAAAGCAAACATAAATAATATATTTCATTATATGTAGACAACACATATTTCCAGAACCGTTTAGTAATCAACATGAATAATTAAAAAAACGATTGAGCTTTGATCAATTGTGAGATCACTGGACCCTCCAAACATAAGTTACAGTTGTATTTAGGACAATGATGAAGAAAAAGAGAGAGAGTTATCCATTCGTACAAAGAACACTATCAGTTGACCCAAACATATTCTCTCTTTGGTTTGTAAAAGCGGAACAATCGAAGAAGTAATGATAAATATTTTCACAACTTTATGGTCTATTATGTTGTATTTTAAGAGGTTCGGACCATTCTCGTCAAACAATGTTGGACAATGCGCTCTAAAACAGGAAGTAGATCCAGTTCACTTCCGGTGAACTACAAAGCCAAAGCGTGATTATCACAACATTTCATTTTCATTCATTTCATTTCATTTATTCACCTTTGAAAAAAGTTACAAATAAAATAATAATTGAGGTCATTAGTCGGCGGGAATAAAGTCCAATGGACTTGTTATATCCCAGTAATAAAAGCATGTTATAAATTGATAGGTCATACGTCGCAGGTGCTGTAGACTTAACAAGTTTTTTTTTTACGAAAACATCAATTCTTATAACGAAAAGAAAGAAGAAATCAAAGTTATGTTATCAATAAAAGATACATTTTAAAAGTACCTAAATTACATATATTTATAGATAAAGCGGAACGCGGATGTGGTGATGAAGGAGGCCTACAGATCTAATAAAAAGTCTTTAATTGATGATTTAAAAAGAGACAAAGATTTGATTGATTTTAAAGCTACTGGTAGTCTATTTCATTCCCGTGGACCGGCTACTCGTATGGAATAGTATGAGAGATTTGAATGATAAAATGGTCGAGATAGGTTCAAATTTAAAGTCCTTGTTTGGTAGGTATGAATGGTTGACTGTCGCGAAAAAATGTTTTGAAAAGATATGGGAAGATTAACTGAGTGATGCATGAATTTATGTATGGTAGTAAGATGGCAGAATTTATTCATCAAATGGATTGGAAGTATTTTGAGCGATTTAAACAAGTTTTCGGTGTGCTGACGTCGATGAGAGAATGTTATGACTCGGACAGCTTTTTTTTAAGTAAGTGAAGAGACCGGAGATGAGAATGATAAGTGCTTCCCCACAGAGCGTTTGCATATGAAAGATAAGGATGAATTAAGGAGTGGTAAAGAATAAATAAGGTATATTTATTGACGTTTTTTTGAATATGCTTTAAAATACCTATATTTTGAGATACTTTCCTACAAACAAAACTGATATGAGGTGACCATTGAAGGCTATTGTTAAAAACAATTCCTAAGAATTTAAATTCCTTTACGTGATGTATGGGACTATTGTTAACAAAAAGGTTTGGTATCTCAGGGCAGTTTTTTGAAGGGGAGATAACCATAAGTTTAGTCTTCGAGACATTAAGAGAGAGCCTATTAACGGCCAGCCACACTGATATCTTCTCCAGCTCCGTCGACACAATGTCGACGGCACTGGATAATGATTCAGCAGACGAACATATACTTGTGTCGTCGGCAAAGAGGGTGAATTTTACATTATTTGATGAATTTACTATATCATTTATATAAATCAAAAAAAGAATTGGCCCTACAATTGACTCTTGGGGGACACCGCATTCGATATTACAAGATGATGATTTATAACTGTCCCAAAAAACAACCTGATTTCGACCCGATAAATAACTACTTAACCAATTATTTGAATTATCTGTAAAGCCATAATGTGAAAGTTTATCTAAAAGAATAAGATGATTTACGGTGTCAAAGGCTTTAGATAAATCAAGGAATACGAGCGCACTAAATTTTTTTCTGTCTCTTGTGGTGATAAGGTGATCATGAAGAACCGTAGCGGCATGGACAGTGGAGTGAAAGGAGCGGAACCCATATTGATGCAAAGAGATCAAATCATTTAGATCAAGAAATTCAGTGCTCTGTTTTGCTGCAAGTTTTTCTAGAACTTTACTGAGGCATGGGAGTATTGAAATTGGGCGATAATTTGATATTTCATTCTTGGGTCCAGACTTATGGATTGGAACTATTTTGGCAAACTTCAAAGACCCCAGTACTCTGCCACACAGAAATGAAAGGTTTATTAAATGAGTCAATGGTTGTGCAATGTGGGAGGCAATTATTTTAATGTATGCCATTGGGATACAATCAACACCGGGGGCAGATGACTTGAGTTCCATGATGGTTGATATGACGAGATCACTGTTTACTGGAGAAAATTTGAAAGTATTCGGACTGGGAGGACCCAGATATTCCGAAACGTGTATAGGAAATGAAGGGATTTGTGCTTCAAGCTTCCTTGCACACGAGCTAAAGTAATCACTAAAAGATTGAGCAATGTTTGTCTCGTATTTCCTCACCATTTTCAGTGACCAGTTAATTCATTAATTGTTCTCCATGTTTTTTTTATGTTACTGTTACTATCATTAAATTTGTTGTCAAAGTATTTTTTTCTAGAGAGCCTAATGAGGTGAGTTAATTTGTTTCTAAACTGTCGATATTTGCTTCGGTCATCAGATCTTCCAGATTTCAGTTGATTACGATACAATTTTTTTCGTGTACTGATTTGATTAGTGCTGGGGTTATCTAAGGTTTACGTATTTTTTTTGAGTAGTGGGTGGCAACTAGAGTTATAAATATCGGATATGATCTGCTCAAATTCCTCAAGCGATTCCTCAATATTGTTACTAGACATAATCCCTTCCCAGGAGGTAGTAGCAATGGCATGTTTATATTTCTCGACGTTGGCTGGGGATTGAATTCGAAAAAAGGATTGAGTAGAAGATTTGGTAGGTAGAACATCGTTAACTTTATGAAAGATGGGGTAGTGATCGGTTAAATCGGTTAGCAGAATGCCTGATAAAATGGTTTGATTGGGAAAGTTAGTAAAAATATTGTCTATGATTGTAGCTGAGCTGTCACTTACTCTAGTAGGTTTTGTGATCTGTGGGAAGAAAAAATTGGATTTCAGCGTGCCTTGACTAAGCCAAGTAAGTCAATAATCCAAGAACAGTAAACTTATGGTTAAATGAGTTACGGTAAGCTAACAACTCGTCGTGCGTGATGTTTACTTATGCTACGGATATTATTATGAAGAAAGAGAGTTGGTTAAGTTCCGTGATATTTTGGGCATCCAGAATATCGTGAAAACCATCAGACGATAGGTAGTGACATTGATGAGTAGCGATATTACGCCAGTGAGAGATTTCATGTTCACTATCATCGGTATTATATTTACCTGGAGAATTGCTATCAGATATCTGGAGAGGAGTGAATTTCAATGAGTTTAAACGATCTAAATCAAACCTTGCCGATGATGATGCCATGGATGGAGTTGATGAATATTCAGGAGATGAATCATGAACATCATGAAATGGGAGATGAGCGAATAGGTTCGGGGATGGAGCAGACAAGTACGAAAAATCATCCATTATCCTTTTTTGGAAAATGGCGTCTATTAGGAGTCTTCCATCACACCATCCGCTGCAAATAGACCAAAATTTGAAAAAGGTACCATTTCGTAGAATAGAATAAACTAATCATAAGTAAAAGGTTTTGTTAAAGATTTTACATAAAAGGCAAAAAAAATGTGTATACATATATATACAGTATTTGCCTGCTGTCAGACAAAGAGAAGAATCTGTATGACTCATCACTTGGCTAGAGCAAGCACTGAGCTCTCCGAGTGATCAATTATTAGATATCAGATTGTCTTACAAGGCATATTCTGGGTCTGTAAGTCCTTGGGACATAAAGGTTAGTTCGATGTTGCTTGATAAATAAAGTCTAACAGATGACTTTATGTTGCAATGGTGCATTGGTTCGAATACATACATTGTTGAATAGCATTCAACTTTGATTGTCAATAATTTTCCCTGGGCCCAGTATCAGGTATCACAGATAACAACAGGGGACAACAACTGACTTACGACACTCGTATAGGGAATATTAAGAAAGTTATTTTATTTGTATGTAAAATGTTTGTAAAATTTTATATATGTGTCTAAAATGCATATTGTTACTAATATATACATCGAGGTAATCATCAGTATATATATCTAGAGGAATATGAAAATTACCCCTCAGTTTTCTATAATTACCATCGTCGGAAACCACGATTAAAACTTGCACTAACGATCAGTTTTACCCTTGGGCAAAAGAGAGGAAATACGTCGTTTTTTATTTGATATACACGCCATGTGATTGGTTCCGACGGTAATTCAGATTTCCCGGGTGGCGATTGGAGAGTCGCTTTAAACATTTTCGAAATTTGTCGCTGGTAGTTGACGAAAATATAAAAAAACTTAGCACATTGATAAAGGGCTATATTCCACATGTCTATATGCTTAATTCCATTATCCCAGGTAAAATTGATGAAAAGATATAAGCCAGACGGGGATTTGGGTAGGCCTACGTGGTAGATAACAGCACCCCCCTATTACCGAACTTTCACAAAACTTTGCTTATTAGTATCTTCATCTCCGGGTAAAATTGTATTAGTTTTTTGCTGGTTTGAAGTTTGTATATTTAGGCCATGAGCAATTCTGCTCCAAGCCGAAAACATAGTATACATAGTTTTATGGAGTGACAAATTTTATAATAATGACAAAATTGATTTTCTTTTTTCAAATGCATAATACAAATATTTCGCCAATTGCAAGATATTATTCTTGTTAGAGGAAGATAACAGGTTTTTAAACTTTTGAATAGTTGGCCACCGATCACAAAATCGAGGTAAGTATTCTCGTCTTATTTCAGCAAGCTGAGGACAGCATTAAACAAAATGGTATTCATCTTCGATATTCTTTTTACACATTTTACAGAGACGTTCGTCTCTAGGTAAATTACTATGCCTTCCTGTTTCGATTTCTAAACTATGCGATGCACATCTGAGAGAAATCAAAGCTTTTTTTATATTTGATACACAATACGTAGTCTAGATACGGTTAGAAACAGATGGACTGCTTATATAAACAGAATAACCTAAGTTTGCTCAAAGAGGGAACATTTTCTTGCCAATTTTGTTGATATTGCGACAGAACTCTATACTTGATCGAACTAAAAGATGTATTGTCAGCATTCTCTGTTTGAAATACATCATATATTCCAAGATTTTGAAAAACAGTTTTTACTTTAAATGCCCATGTCTTTTCACCCTTTCCGTTATTTATAAGCTCTAACTGGTCTAAATATGCCTTATAGATAATACTGGATCTGTTAGTAACTATTTTCAGCCAATATTTTAATACCCTTAATTTGCAGATCACTGAGAAGGAATATCGACCGAGTTCTGCTTGTACAGCTGATAGATCCGACGATCATTCACATTTCCCCGACGGCGATTGCAGTCTTTGCAGAGCTGCTTCAAGCGTTTTCGAAATTTAGCGTTGGTAGCGCTTGTAGTTGATGAAAATATAAGAAACTTGAGACATAGATAGAGGACTCTAATTTACATGTCTATGTTGAATATCATTATTCTAGATGAAATTGACGAAAAGTTATAAACCAGACGGCGATTCGGATACGGCATCGATAACGGCGTTCTAAGTAAATTAATGACTGGTCCCTTCGAACCGCCAACGCCAACCGCTAACCGTAGTCTCACTAACTATATCGACCTGCCTCATCGTGCTTATCTTCTTAGAAAATACAGCTTATGACCGCGCAATTTAGTAATTTTTGTTATCCATAGAGGCGAATAATGCAAATATCAGTATTTTATAATTAGCTTCTCAGTAAACAATAGCCTTATACGTATCAGAAAATGGATCATATATATTAGGCTTATAATTATATTGAGGTGAAATGAACTGCCAAATATAAAGAAAATTTCGTTGAAATATATTTAGCCGATCGTGTTTTCGCTGATACCAATCTCGGGGATGTACGCTAACGTTATTTTGATAATCAAGAAAACTCCAATGCCGGCTATTTGTCCGTTTTTAACACACATATTCAGTTCTCAGTTGGCTTTACCAATACCTTTTCCCCAACGTCAATCCTTTAGTTTTTGACAGCTTCTTTAAACGCTGAACTTTTCGTGAAAATCGGAATTCATAAAACAATCCGATTGTTACCACTTTAAAGTGGTATGAACTGCTACATGTATATAGGTAAAGGAAAAGTTCGTTAAACCAGAATGCACTAAGTGATCATTATTTTTATGAAGACGTACTAATATGACCTTTCTGCTGATGCCCAATCCCACGTCTTAGGTTCGTACGGGTCACTGGATTTACCAATAATTTTATAACTTACTGCTTTAGTTTTTTAAAATATCTCAAACACAGAACTTCTTTTGACAACCAGATCCCCTAGCTGAAATATCTATGCAGTATGCTACAAGACATAACTGTATATATAACACGTATATGTGACATTGAGTGCAAATTTTTTATGGTTATTGGATTTGTTTTCTCCATATAGATATTGTAAAGGGATATCTTCCATTACCCGTCGTAACAAAATACTCAAAAGTATGACAGAATACACGTAATAATCAAGGGTAGACAGGTCGGTTATTAGGCTTCATTTGTTAATTAGTTGATTTTTATAATAGGCCTAAATATAGACTAAACATATATAATTAGCGCCATTAAAAACGCACCCGTGGTTGAATTTTATGTTTCTATCCCAGTAAGAATATTAACTCAAGAGGTTTATGGATTGCAACTTCTGTTTATTTGTAAAGCGACGTTTCGGTCCAGATTCTAGTGCCGTTTTCAAGCATAATGAACATTCAACAAGTAACATGGAATTTATACATAGCCACACAAAATTGTTTTTTTTTTACATTTACTTATTTTTCATTGGACAGTGAGTTTCAATAAGAATATGGTTTCACAGGCTTTTACAAGTTAAAAAAAGGCTTGACACTGGACCGAAACGTCGCTTTACAAATAAACAGAAGTTGCAATCCATAAACCTTTTGAGTTAATATTGTTACCTCAACTTCTAAATGCCTCTTTAAGAATATCCCAGTAAGGCTATTGGCCATTTACGTTTTGTTGTTTATTGTTAGTTCGCGTTGAGTTGTAATAACTGGATAACCTGTGGTTTTCCCGACGCGCCTGTCGTGAACATTACGCAACATTTCCTAATAGCGTCCATTGAGTGTTTCACCGTCACTGAGAATAGCTAGGCTCATTTGTCGTGGGTTCAACACTTTACACAAAACAAGACGAAAAAAAAAATCAGAAAACGTTACCATGCCCCGACTTACGGCACAGCAAAGGGAACGTGCCATTGGCATGTTACAGGCGGGTCTCAGTTGTGCCGCCGTAGGACGTCACATGTAGTGTCATCCCTCCACAATTAGTCGCCTCAAAATCAGGGAACATGCAATGTTGCCGACCGACCACGCCCTGGTCAGCCGGTTTGTTGCACACACGTGACCGATTTCGCACCGCGACACAGACTGCTTGTGAGACAGTGGGAATTGGAAGGCCCAGGGTAAGCCTCAGCACCATACGACGCCGTCTCCAACAGATACAGATGCACGCATCCCCCACCGAGGGCCTATATTGACACCCGCCGCACGCCAAAACCGTTTACGATGGGCTCGAAATCACCAGAGATGGCGTATCAATGATTGGAACTCTGTCCTTTTCTCTGACGAGTTTCGTATCTGCCTTGAGGCGTCAACGTGTGTGGCGCAGACGTGGTGAACGTTTCGCAAATGCATGTGTGGGGGAAGGAAATCGCTGGGGTGGATGTAGTGTTATGGTGTGGGGAGGCATCACTTCTCGCAGACGAACTCCCCTTGTCATTGTTGATGGCAACCTGAATGCTCAGGGTTACGTGGATAACATCCTTCGACCTGTGCTGCTTCCATTCCTCCAAGCCAATGCTGGCGTCACGACGTTTCAGCAAGACACAACCCGCCCACACTCTGCAAGCTTGACACAAGACTTCTTGCAACAGAATAATGTGAACATCATGGAATAGCCAGCTTACTCCCCCGATCTATCGCCCATAGAGCACTTGTGGGATCAGCTTAAGAATGCCGTTGCACAACGTCAACCCAGGCCACGCAACCGACGTGAATTGATCCAGGTAGTGCAGGAAGAGTGGAACCGGATCCCACAGCACAGAATAGCCAAACTCATCAGGTCCTTGCGTCGCAGATGTACTGCTTGCGTTGATGCCCGAGGTGGACATACCCATTATTGAATGATGACACCTTCAATTTCTGTATCAACGATTTGTCTGCAAGGAATAAAAGTCACCAGGGTTTCACATATTGTCAATTCTTTGTCTCATTGTGACCAATGCCTTGTTCTTCAATTTAAGGGTACTTACAATATTTTACACTTTACATTTCTCAAAATATTTTACATTCTTTGGGTCGTGCGTTTTTAATGGCGCTAAGTATATATATTATGGGACTCGCCTCTATTTTACCACAAAATAAACGTTTTTGGAATTAATTGTTTCAACAGCTATTTTAGTCCAAAGGATATGGCCATATATGTGCCCATGTACTTTAAAAATATACATTTATGCACTACAATTTGTCAAACCAAATTAAAAAAATATGTAACTTTGTTATCTTTTTATTAAATGAATTCTAACATTTTCAATTTGAAATCATTAAACCAATATTTTTTTAAGTTTAATGATTGTTTGTTTGTTTTAATGTTTTATTTGTTTGTTTTTTGCAACATGATATATTAAATCCTTCAGGAAGCTTTAGATGAGAGTGTTCTTTTAACCATATTAATTCGTGCTACAAAAATAATCCGAAAACAAAGCATTTTTCTTCTCCATCCGTCTATATACTTTCGATTTTTCATCTTTTGTTTCTTCCCCTACCCGTCTGTCTCAACGCTTCCGCTTATCGGCACATGACCACGCCCCGTCCCATTCACCCGCCATTTTTCAACCAATTATCCATAAGCCAACTTTTTTTATATTTATCCCATGGTTGGTATATAAATTACGAGGATCCACTGCAGAACAACCGAAGAGCATCGGACAAACTTGAAAGCGCAGTTAAATTACGACACGCCAATAGTATCTAAACCCGAAATAGTGTCAAGAATTCTATACGGCAAGTGGGGAATACAACATCTTCCAGTGTCTTTACGCTGGAGTCTGTGACAGCCTGTAATACAAGCCAATCAAAGGTCACCAGAAAGTCTGCATCAGTCAATCTAAGAAAAGCCACGTCCTCAGGTAAGTCTTCATAGTTCTTCAAATATATGTTTATCCTGTGTAAGTCCAGAGAATCTTTGAGTCCTTAGACACTACAGTTACTAAGAAATGCTAAATGCATAAAACGAAAGTTTAGTAGTCTATTTGGTGAAAGGGGAAAAATGATACCCAGAGAGGGAATTAAATTTGTCAGCCCCTGCACATCCAATGATTCAGTCTCTTTGGCCCCCATGTACGGAGGCCTATTAGTGCCATAGGTGGAATTTGGACTTATCCAGTGTTTTTCAGTCTTTAACAGCATTTTGCACTAGCGGAAACTTGGTTTTGAGACGAGAGATTCTGTATGTCGAAGGAAATCAAGTGTGTATCATAAGAATAATACCTTTAAAGTCGCATGAGCTGCCGAAATTCACACTTTTTTTTATTTTCTGATCGTCACGACAGTAAGAGGCTTTGAAGGCCATCGAAAAATTAAATCGTTGGCATTGGAATGAGGAAAATCCATACAGTATGTGGCCTATACGAAACGGAATAGTGTTCGAAAAGTAAACAAAATTTAAATAACCGGGACGACCATTCATTCATTCTAAGCCAAAGTTAGTTCAAAACAAAAAGGTCTTAGGGAAAATAGCCGATAATTTCAACATCCTGTTCGAACGTCAAAATATCAACATTTTGGCAGCTCATGCCACTTTAAGTAAAACGATTTGCAGAGAAAGTAAAAAATACATGAAAACTGTCAAATCACAAGGGAAACATTTCCACCGCGGAGAAAAGGTTCGCACCGCGGAGAATTTTTTTTTCGGCCGTGTGAATATTTCCACGGCGGTGAGAACCTTTTCTCCGCGGTCAAAAGGTTCCCACCGCGGTTGAAATTCAAATAATTTCTAGACATCATGTGATTTATCACCGCGGTGGTAACCTTTCCTCCGCGGTTGAAACTTTTTCACCGCGGTAGCAAGGTTCTCGCCGCGGTGGAAATATTCACACCGCCGAGAAAAGGTTCCCTCGTGATTTGACAGTTTACATGCGTTTTTCGACTTTCTCTGCAAATCATTTTACTTGAAGGTTTGATTTTTATGATACACGCTTTATTTTCTTCGACATACAGAACTTCTCGTCTCAAAACCAAGTTTGCACTGTTGCAAAATGCTGTTAAAGACAAAAAACACAGAAAATGTCAAAATTCAACCCATGCCACTAACAGGGCTCCGTACCCATTGTCTGTTTCTACTGCCAAAATTACAGTTGGAACAAATGGTTTTAGACTATGGGAAAAGAATGAGACCATATGAAGTCCAGACTATCGGGAGTGACTAACTTTTCATATACAAATTGATGAATTGTGACGGCCTTCTTCAAGAGTGATGAAATGAAAGACAATACAATGGGACGATTTCTTCTTTTCCTTAGATACCGGGTAAGATGATGACGATCTCACGATGGTTCCTTGTTTGTATTCTAGTCACGGTCTTTGGTACGGGAATTTCTATTGAGGTCTGTGAAAATGGAACGGCACCCAAGGTGGGAAAACAGACCGCATGCTTGGGCGGCGACACGGTCAACATCACCACCATCGATGCAATCGCCATGGAAAATAGTACAGCTCCACCAAGTCGTCCGGAAATGCCAGAATGGAGGCTAGCTTTTAATGCCTTCCATTTTGCCACGACTGGGGTATATGCCCCAATAGTAATTATCCTTGCGTTTATCGGCAACACTTTGGTCATTGTTTTACTATGGAAGGGCAAAAGAACCAGCTCGAATGTCTATATAATAGGTTTACTTTCAGCCGATTTTATTTTCCTTTTCGGCATATTTCCGAGAGTAACCCAAGTCTATGGATCGTTGAAACCTCTGAGACGCTACCAAACATTTTATGCGTATTATCTCTCCTATGTGTGGCCTATTGGGCCCTTTGCCCACACCTCGGCCGTTTGGATCATTATCTCATTTACTATTGAGAGATTCATCGCTGTCACATTTCCGATGAAGGCTCCGAGATATTGCACAACAAAACTTGCGAGGATAGCCGTCTGCTCAGCTTTCGCGTTTGGTTTCGTTCTTAACTTCATTCGCTTCTTTCGAAGAGAAGTTGTCCAAAATGTGGATGGATCGACAGGGGAGATTTATTACACTTATGCCTTGTCAGAGGTTGCCAAAAATGAGACATTTGGAGCGGCGACATTCTGGTCATATTTGATCATATCTGAAGTCTCGCCATTCCCTATTCTCCTTTCTTTAAATGCATTGATTATATACAGACTTTGGAGGGCCAGAAGTTCTAGAATGAAACTTTCTGAACGACCAGCCACTGGATCCAAAGACGCGGCGAAAAGCCGGAGCGAACATTTTATAACTCTGACTCTCATCGCCATTGTATCCGCTTTCCTGCTCTGTAACATAGCGGCATGTACCGGTTCGGTCCTCGTAGCTATTTACGGAACACAGCTTCTGTATAGAAATTTAACCGAAGCTCAGTACTATTTATTTTCTGTGGCCGAGAATTTGTATCTCACAAACCCCCTTTTGAATTGTTGTCTGTACGCAGCGTGTACTCAATCAATGAGGAGTCGCATTAAGAAATTACTTTGTTGTGGGCCAGAGGTCAAACCAAAACCTTTAGAAATTGCGGCAAGGGAATCGGAGCCCAAAAGATCTTACTAATTTCGAAATTAAATGATATCTATGATATCGATTTCCAATCCATTGTACCAAACATTGACCATTGTCTTTGACCAAACGTTTGTTTTACTGTCAGTATCTTTGTTGTAATTAGTTCGGCTGTATATTTACTGTTACATCGGGTGGCTGATCGAAAAAAACCCTACTAAATTGGAACTTCATTTTGTGTGCATGTCGAAGATTTGGGCGGCCCTGCGAAATAATAAGAACGTGCACCTGTAGAATCAGAGCAATTGTTTTTTTTTTTTCAATGTTGCTCCACCTGTGCCTGTGCTGCAAAGGCAGAAATAACTTGTATCTAAACTCGTTGCATTCGCTGTATTTTGCTGTATGTATAACTATTATTCAATAAAATTTGGTGAACTTCAATTTTTTCAATTCTTTATTTCTCCCTGACCAGTTTAACTGGTAGGCAATAAGGGGTAAATCAGTTACAATGGTTTTACATGACGTGTAGCAGTGTCAAGTCATATTTTTTAAAAATTATCTTCGTACAGTTTTAAAGTACATTGTAAACAGTGTTGAAAGGCATAAGCATGCCGAGCAAAACTGGAGTGAATGACTCGAACAAGTTGAGTGTTAATGACGGTAAAAACAAAACAGAGGCCGGAATATTCACAAAGCTTTCATCCGAAGAGAAGGAACAACGAGGATTGGGCGATAATCTGCATGCCTTGCCTTCTTCGCTGCACTCAGCCGTCAACACAACGGTGTCAGGTCTGTCAAGTCTTCATTTTATCTTGTACAATTTTTGTAGTGGATTGACGGTCATTTTTTTATTGTGTTCCATTTTGTAACACAATAAAAAAAATGACCGTCAATCCACTATTTTATGACAGTTTACAGAAAACTTTCATAAGGACTTCAGGAATATTAAACATATTTTATTACAGATCGATTGATGTTTAAGACAATATTATTTCGCTTATTTACGTGGTCGTGTTGACTGGATTATTTGGAAGAAAACCGGCTTGATTATCTGAGGAAATCCCCGACCTTCTGTTGGTTTAGTAAAGTCACCACAATACCTCCGGGTCAACCCGTTTGGTACGTTTACCAGGATGCTTTCTCACGGCCTCGTATAAGAAACAGTGGCCAAAACTTTGACTATATAGGCCTACCCAGTTTAAAAACTAGAGCTATTGAGTATATGGTCAAAGTTTTGCCTTAAGAAGCTGGTTCATGTTTGTTTGAAGTAATTGTAATTAATATTAACTACTTGTGGAAAAATCGCAAAAAATATTCATACAACATTTAATAACCAGAATGTCTAATTCAAATGCAACTGTTACTACGTTGTTGTCCCCTGTTGTAATAATCACGCTTTGGCTTTGTAGTTCACCGGAAGTGAACTGGATCTACTTCCTGTTTTAGAGCGCATTGTCCAGCATTGTTTGATGAGAATGGTCCGAACCTCTTAAAATACAACATAATAGACCATGAAATTGTGAAAATATTTATCATTACTTCTTCGATTGTTCCGCTTTTACAAACCAAAGAGAGAATATGCTAGGGTCAACTGATAGTGTTCTTTGTCCGAATGGACAACTCTCTCTCTTTTATTTTATTCGTGAATGTGGCGTAAGTTACGTCCGTTGCAAATATATGTTAAACGATAGGAACTTACACATCGTCGCAAGACTCCAGCACAACTCCACGTGATAAGCTTATGCGTAACTTTACACTAGCTTAGAAGAACAGGGTCCTGGCGCCGGTTGAATGGGGATAAACAGACGAAGCTCGCACCTGGGTACACCATTTCGCCTAAGGTATACTACCAACGTTCTGACCGGACACATATTCTGACGGATGTCTTAAGCTCTTTACTGTCATTGATGGACTTTGTGTAGCAAGTAAGCACTAGTGTAGTATATGCGATTTTGTTGAGTGTCACAAACTTGTATTACGCTAATTGTGAGGTATGTTTTGCGTAGGTACCCGCCCATGTTGGTGTGACCGGCAATGAAAGTGCAGATTTAGCGGGGAAAGAAGCTCTGTGCCTCCCAAGTGTGAATTTAGCCATGCATACACTGCTGACTGAAGCCATGTCAAATTTACTATCGGTACTCCGGTATGGAGGGGGATATCCGCCAAAAGTCTATGTGTGTAGCTGTGTCGGTTTCAATGTGTGCAGTGTTTGTTCACTCTGCTTCTTCTGTAATGTGACCACCGAGACTCTGCTATGTGGCTAGCGAGCAGGACTGTATGAGTGTAACTGTGTCAGTTTCAACGTGCGCAATGCTTACGTTTACTGTACGCCTGGCTATGTCACTACCGAGATCTGCAATGCGACCACCGAGGGGCGAGTACGGCTTGTAGTTCGGTCGTATCTGATAGCTGCGCAGGTGTTTGGCACTTTTCTTTGGAGATCTGGCTCCGCGAAGCTAGACAAATACAACCGAGCAGGCTTACCCACATATGGCTAAGTACCATTATGACGACAGGGGGCGCTTTAAAAACAAATATTGAAAATTATAGACGACCCCTTTACGTCTATGACAGTATTTCCAGCGTGAATAGGGTTTGGGGGGGGGGGGGGGGTCGAATAATATTAATAAAATAATACTATTTAATAATAGGCCTACCTAAGTTAAGTTGAAATAGGCCAAGGCCTTGATTTGAAGATAATAATAATTAAAGTGGCATGAGCTGCCAGAATTTTGATATTTTGACGTTAAAACAGAATGTTGAAATTATTGGCTATTTTTCTCAAGAGACGTATAATTCAGAAGCTTTTTAGTGCTTTTAGTCTCGAAAATGTACGATAAAGTATTGTTTTGAACTAACTTTGGCTGAGAATGAATGAATGTTTACTTTTCGAACACGTTTTCGGTTCGTACAGGCCACACACTGTATGGATTTTCCTCATTCCAAAGCCAATCTATTAGTTTTTCGATGGCCTTCAAAGCCTCTTACTGTTGTGACGATCAGAAATCATGAAAAAAGTGTGAATTTTGGCAGCTCGTGCCACTTTAACATTTAAAATAATTCGGCCTGGCCTAATCATTATCAATCTGAATAAAGTCGAGATGCTTATTGAAAATAGCTATTTTCAATAAGCATCTCGACTTTAGTCAGATTGAATCATTATAGCCATATATTTATGAACACCAAAACACACGGGCACAGGGAAAATCTTCTTGTCTAAAATAACCATGGAGACAAGTTTCTAATTGTGTTAAAAAGAGGTATATCATTTAGACCTTTATACCCATCATAAATTGTTGTAATAAAGTAAACCTATGACATTTCATTAGGACAGGAGCTTGGCCAGGTCAGTAGAATTTTCTGGAACACTTTGTATTACATTGACAATGCTTACTTATCTTAAGCTATGGTAAGAATATCGTCAGACTATATATTTATGGAGGGGGATATCCGCCAAAAGTCTATGTGTGTAGCTGTGTCGGTTTCAATGTGTGCAGTGTTTGTTCACTCTGCTTCTTCTGTAATGTGACCACAGGGACTCTGCTATGTGGCTAGCGAGCAGGACTGTATGAGTGTAACTGTGTCAGTTTCAACGTGCGCAATGCTTACGTTTACTGTACGCCTGGCTATGTCACTACCGAGATCTGCAATGCGACCACCGAGGGGCGAGTACGGCTTGTAGTTCGGTCGTATCTGATAGCTGCGCAGGTGTTTGGCACTTTTCTTTGGAGATCTGGCTCCGCGAAGCCAGACAAATACAACCGCGTGCAGGCTTACCCACATATGGCTAAGTACCATTATGACGACAGGGGGCGCTTTAAAAACAAATATTGAAAATTATAGACGACCCCTTTACGTCTATGACAGTATTTCCAGCGTGAATAGGGTTTGGGGGGGGGGGGGGTCGAATAATATTAATAAAATAATACTATTTAATAATAGGCCTACCTAAGTTAAGTTGAAATAGGCCAAGGCCTTGATTTGAAGATAATAATAATTAAAGTGGCATGAGCTGCCAGAATTTTGATATTTTGACGTTAAAACAGAATGTTGAAATTATTGGCTATTTTTCTCAAGAGACGTATAATTCAGAAGCTTTTTAGTCTCGAAAATGTACGATAAAGTATTGTTTTGAACTAACTTTGGCTGAGAATGAATGAATGTTTACTTTTCGAACACGTTTTCGGTTCGTACAGGCCACACACTGTATGGATTTTCCTCATTCCAAAGCCAATCTATTAGTTTTTCGATGGCCTTCAAAGCCTCTTACTGTTGTGACGATCAGAAATCATGAAAAAAGTGTGAATTTTGGCAGCTCGTGCCACTTTAACATTTAAAATAATTCGGCCTGGCCTAATCATTATCAATCTGACTAAAGTCGAGATGCATATTGAAAATAGCTATTTTCAATAAGCATCTCGACTTTAGTCAGATTGAATCATTATAGCCATATATTTATGAACACCAAAACACACGGGTACAGGGAAAATCTTCTTGTCTAAAATAACCACGGAGACAAGTTTCTAATTGTGTTAAAAAGAGGTATATCATTTAGACCTTTATACCCATCATAAATTGTTGTAATAAAGTAAACCTATGACATTTCATTAGGACAGGAGCTTGGCCAGGTCAGTAGAATTTTCTGGAACACTTTGTATTACATTGACAATGCTTACTTATCTTAAGCTATGGTAAGAATATCATCAGACTATATATTATAGGGTCATGGGAAAAAACAGTGAAAATTTTTTCATAATTTCTGATCGTCACAACAGTAAGAGGCTTTGAAGGCCATCAAAAAACTAAATGATTGGCGTTGGAATGAGGAAAATCCATACAGTATGTGTCCTGTACGAACCGAAAACGTGTTGGAAAAGTAAACACAATTTAAATAACCGGGACGACCATTCATTCATTCTAAGCCAAAGTTAGTTCAAAACAATACTTTATCATACATTCGCGAGACTAGAAGTACTAAAAAGCTTATGAATGATACGTCTTGAGAAAAATAGCTAATAATTTCAACGTTCTGTTTTGACGTCAAAATAGCCACATTTTGGCAGCTCATGCCACTTTAAACAGAAACTGTTATAATTTTTTACTGTTTCACTGTATGTTCCTATATGGCCCTGATGACGTAAAATGTTAGATATATCGGTTCAATTATAGAATAAATGTCATTTTTCTATCTTGCATTTTTACTTAATCATTTTGCACATATGTAGGGAGAGGGACTCGTAAGTTTCAAGAACTTGTGCCTAATGTCATTGAATATAATTTCAATAAAATAAGTAAAATTCAACAATAACCAAGTTCTGAGCTCGACTTAGGGGCCGTCTATAATTTCCGAAACATTTGTCAGCAGCTCCCCCTGTCGTCATAATGGGACTAAGCCACATATGTGGGTAAGGCTGTATGAGCTCCCATTCGTCTAGCTTCGCTGTCTGGTATGCTGCAGCTCTCGTGCGCAGTTCTTGGCACCGCCGGAGTACAAACCCTGCTCGCTGTACACTGGCCACTTAACAGACTGGCGGTATAGCCACATAGTAAAAGGAAGAAATGTAGGCGCTGCATTGGACAACGTTTCACGCATTCAAGCAAGAGTATCGCAAGCGACACAGTAAAAGTAAGCACTGCGTACATTGAAACTGACACAGTTACCCACATAGACTTTTGGCGGATATCCCCCTCCATACTCCGGTCTACTGGGGTAAGAATACTGTGCGTGAGAATGGTTATCATTAACGCACAACTCCATGTCTATGTCTCATTGAGTAAACCAGCAATTAGGCTGGCCAACGTTGGCCCACCGAACAAATCACCCTTTAGCCAACGAGCTGACCACCCCAATCGAGATCTTGTGCCATTCTACGATATCTTCAACACGAGACATGGTACCTCACGAATGGCAGTAGAATCACTCCCTATTTTAGATTGCTAACCACCCTTAAGCCAACGTTGGCCAGTGGCTGCATGGCTGGCCAGCGGTGGCCCAACAAGCTAAGCACCCGTAAGCCAAAGTTGGCCAATGGCTGGCTGGGCAACGAGCTAACCACCCTTAAGCCAACGTAGGCCAATGGCTGGCTGGGCAACGGTGGGCTAACGAGCTAACCACCCGTAAGCCAGCGTTGGCCAATAGCTGGCTGGCCAACGAGCTAACAACCCATAAGCCAGCGTTGGCCAATGGCTGGCTGGCCAACGAGCTAACCACCCATAAGCCAGCGTTGGCCAATGGCTGGCTGGCCAACGAGCTAACCACCCTTATTAAGCCAACATTGGTAAATGGCTGGCTGGCCAACGAGCTAACCACACTTAAGCCAACGTTTGCCAATGGCTGGCTGGCCAACGGTGGCCCAACGAGCTAACCACCCATAAGCCAAAGTTGGCCAATGGATGGCTGGCCAACCTTGGCTAATGATTGGCATATGATTTGCTGGCCAATGTTTGCCCACTGGGATGGTTTTGCCATGCATGTTTGTATTTTTATATATTATTATACGCAACACGTCCCATAAAAAAAACAAAAAACAAACCAAAAGCAAACATGCGGTCAAATGGGTGCAGAGAAAACGCTATAGCACTGTGACTTTTTGTGAACACTAATGTGAACACTTAATGGTTTTACTGTAACAAAGGCAGGCATTGGGATACCCGTTTGTCTTAGTTTTAAAAACTATAGAAAAAAACCCCAGAAAATGATGTGAGTAAAGACAGCCAAGTTGAGACCCATTTTTAACAGAATATATAATTTATTTACGTCATCATATAACTGATAATTAAAGCAAACTTCATATAACAATTCTTTACATCTACTGTAAAAAAAGATTGAGATCAGCCTCAATAACTAGTCTTCTAAAACACCGTCTTGAAACACCAATAATCGGGTTGTCAGGATTTACCCATAAAAAAACGGTATTTTGCATGTTCTATAACACCAACTATATCACACACAAAAAACACACAATCTTTTTACTCTTGTAAAATTAGGTTGACTGATTGATCAAGGTATTACGTTAAGACTAAAAAGATTTCATTTTTTATGGTGGCATTGTCAAGTTTAGCGGGGCAGGAAACCAGGCTGTTTGCCCGGAGGAAACACCTGACCTTTGGCGAGTACCTTGCAATGCTTTCACATACCGGTACGTCGATTGAGTGAAAAATCCACTTCGAAATTTGTCAATCCACATTTGGATTAGATCTCGTGCAGCTCTCGCTGGAAGCTCTGTGTGTCAGACCGAGGGACAATCACCCTAACTGTGTGAGCCGCCAAAGCCCCCTTTTCCTTTGGTTGATTGATTGATTGTTTGGTGTTTTACGCCGCGCTCAAGATTATTTCACTTATATGGCGGCGTTGCCAGTTTTATTGTGGGAGGAAACCGGGCTCTGTGCCCGGAGGAAACCCACGACCTTCCGCTGGTCTTTTCCTTTGGACTGAGTGAGATTTGAGCTCGCCACGCTGTGCTTGCTACTACTTGGTGATGAGAGCTTATGCTATTATGGAAAGCAATAATTCTGAGCATAAAAAGCAAATATGGAATGTAGTTTTCCAAGAATTCCAGGAATATCAGGGTATTGTGTGTTGTTATCCTTCTCGTGCCAGTAGCCTTTTCTATGTGCATTTTCAGGTCGTTGAATGTAACCCGTCAAATGACGTAATCGAAAATTCGTACAAAACGTCACTGGTCAGCAGATATCCTGAAATGTCGAGGAAAACTTGCAGGCACAAGCACTATACTCAAGATTAATTCACTTAAAACCATGGCTGGTTCTTACTATGCAGAGGCACTTTGTTAAAAAAGAAAATTCAGTACACTAAGGAGCTTTCATCTATTCCGAGTTTCTTTTGAAGTTGTAACGTCGTTTTACGAAAATCTTCCTCCATCTGTGACATTTTCTGAACATCGTTGTCAAAGTTATCGATACACTCTGGTCGCTTGATCGCAGATCGGACCCTCACCGTTATAGACGGCTTTGTTTGCTCTTCAGGAACGTATAAACCGTTAGTGTCCAGAACACCACAAGCTGAAGGGTTCCGTGTATATGTCGGCATTCCGTCTCGACTGAACGAATGGGATTTTGTCTTAGAATCGTCAAGATTTAACCTTGGCACGGGAGGTCGACTACTTGGTGGTCTAGCGTTCACTTTACTCTCCTCAATGTTTGCTGATCGGTCTACTGAAGATTGTACTCCTAAAAAAAGAAAAATAATAATGTTTGGGAAAATCTGAAATTGGTTTGATCCAAGACAAGACTCATTTTTATGGTGCCATATTTTCATGTTTGAATGAAGCAGTTGTTGGTGCTTTGCAACGATTGGTTTATTGATGGGTTGAGGATTTTTAGATTATTTCATTTATATTCCACACTACCTTATATTTTCATTAAGGAAAAGTTACCCCCCTTGTTGTACTCTCTAATGAAAGGAGGAAGCTCTCAGATTTCTCGGACAGGCCTTGTGTTTAATGAATAGGGAATTGTACAGAAAACTGTAGAGAGGCCATACGGTCAAAATATTATTTTTTGAATTTTACCCCAGATAGATAAAAAGTAAAAGGCACACTTGCCACGAAAATCAGGAATATTGTTTACATTAAAAAAGAAAGACCGTATTCTGTATTTTTCCCAGACAATATTAGTTAGGAACTTTCTATTTTTACCAAAATTTAAAAGTTTGGACGTCACTTTGTATTTTTAATTTGAATTTGAAAATTAGAATTGTTACGTACCCGGAACGTAAACAAACCGATCTGCCCCCTATTGGCGATTTTATGTTTCAGTCGAGTGAGTGAACTAACGGCACAGTGTAATTTTACGTAGGCCTATTTATCTGAGAAATACAGACTGACGATCGGTTAACAGCGACTGGAAAAGCCTGCTGATAATTGTTTGAGTGTAAACCACAGATACAAAGGCCTGAAAGGAGGGTAAACCAACACGAAAGTTGACCGACACTGATCGTTGTTGTTGTAATCAGGCTTCGATTCTTCGTTTGCTTTTTACCCCATTTTTACAGTCTAAAGCTAACTAGACATGTTTTATGTGTCCTGTTTAGTGGTATTAGTCGTAGTAAGCTCATGTAAATTGGTTTTCTTAGCAAATTTAAACAGGCTACGGCGGCAAGTGTGCCTTTAATCCATTCAAAAAAACCTAAGGAAATAATCTGTAAATAGATCTCTTTCATTGGAGAGAGGGGGGGGGGGGGGGCATTGCAAAGTGAAAATCCTGACCTTTAGCGGCACATAGAACCAGTTCAATCTAGGAATGACCTTCAGACAATTTTCACAATTTGTTCTCTTTTAGCTTTTCGGCACCCAGCAAACAGCTACGGTTATATGGCCACAAACCAACAAATCAAGTTTTGTTTCTGGGGAAAAAATTGATCTTTACCCATACCTGTAATAGTTTTTGCTTGCCTGAACTGTGCATTTTTATCAAGCCATTTTTATGTCAATGATTGGTTGGTGTTTTACACCGCTCTCCAGATTATTTCACTCATATGGCGCTAGTTTTATTGTGGGAGGAAACCGTGCACTTTTCCCGAAGTAAACCCACGACCTTCCCACATAGGTCGTTCGAGTGAAAACTCATTCAGAACATTTTCCATTTTTTTTTGGGGGGGGGGGGGGGGGGGGGGGGGGACTGAGTGGGATTCGAATCCTTGACCCATTGGTGTAAGGCTGTTTGGATTGAGCGTCCAACGCTCTGCCTACTGAGCCATGGAAGCCCCTTTTATGTCAATGAGGAATCTATGCTGATTTACCTCAGAGAAACACCTTGAAAATAAAACATCATCTATGCATGGAGCTTTATTTTTCTGGAATGCCCTCTGTCCCATTATTTCCAAATGGTACAGAACGGGCAGCTACCTACCGGCACTCCTTGGTCGTGTGCGTAACCGCCCCCTCTCTCTCAGTAATGCAGCACTCACTGGTCGTGGTCTTGCTGCCGGTTTACTTGAGGTGATATTTTCAAACAATTTTGGCTGCAAGAAAGTCATGTAAAGATATCATCATGGGTCGACACTGAGCAGGATTGATATGAATTTGATTGAAACCATTTTACCCAGCACTCAGGATTTCACATACCTCTCTCAAGTAAAGGTCTTCCTTCGTAATTTAATAATTTATTGACATTTATTGCACTACCAGGTAACAACCAATAAATATACAAACATAAATAACGAGGTACCTGTAGACATTTAATGTTATTGAATAAAAGTGCATGTTGAAATATTTAGTAAAGGGGAGGTGGAAGTGGAAGGGGAGGGGGTACTGTGATTTGTACTGCCCGTTTGTCCTTGGCAACCACACTATGCGAAGTTATTCCTCTACCTTCTCAGCGATCGACCCCCCCCCCCCCCCCTCCCCGCTCTCCGACAAATTCAATCTACTGACTATTACCTGTATATATCTCTGTGGATCCCCATAACTGGTTCCAGATCCAGGAACCTGCCCAGTTCTCTGTGGTTCCTGTTGGTTCCTTCTGTTATGGTCAACACTGTACTGATATAGTCCAGACATCCCCTGTCAAAGTATAGAGTGGAGTCAGTCATACATGCACCACTTCAATTGAAATTAGAAATTTAAATTGCTCGCTGTTGACCAGTAGTGTAGCTGTAGCTGTGGGAGGGGGCATCACCTAGCTGTGGGAGGGGCATCACCTAGCTGTGGGAGGGGCATCACCTAGCTGTGGGAGGGGCATCACCTAGCTGTGGGAGGGGGCATCACCTAGCTGTGGGAGGGGGCATTGCCCAGCTGTGGGAGGGGGCATCACCCAGACTTTTTTGTTTGGATTTCTGGTCTTCAGATAAAAGCAAGTGGACTGAAGATGTGGTTTCCACGTGTAGAACTTTCAAAGCCCTATCTTGAGGCAAATACAAATTTTCAGACCGTATGTTCTCTGCAGGGATTCATATGCAGTATTGATTGATTAATTGAGGTTTTTATAAGATTATTTCTGTTATAATATACGAATTCCGCTAATTCAAGTACTCAAAACATTACGAAAAGCCATCTAAAAGTTTAAGACTTTTCATTGGGTTTCTTACCTCCTGCATGGAGCGACCGATAATCCTATCGAGCAATCGGTATTGTTGTTGTTTTAGACCAAACATGGCAGAGAGCAGTCTAATAATTTGTTATCTTCACATTGCTCGTCCTTGGATTAGCGGAATTCTGACCGTTCGGTGACGTTGCAAACTTTCGTAGGGGGGAAAACCCTTTGGTGAGAACTGGCAGCACATACGGAGATCGAGTGAAGAACCCACTCAGAAATTTTAAAATTTTATTTGGTCTGAGTGGGATTCAAACACGCTACACAGCAATGGAAGGCCTGTATCGGACTGAGAGACTATCTATCACTCTGCCGACTGAGCCGACCACAACAGTTTGCAATTTTACTTGAGACAAAAAGAAGTTCTGTGCAGAGATTCTATATAGAAATCATCATTTTTTCATGCCCAATATTGATAACTGAATGGTCTGAAGAGATCCTTAAATCAAAGCTTACTTTGTTTAAATTAGCAGTCTTATTGGGTTGGGAATTCTGGATGAAAAAATCGGACACTTGCACTTCTGTGGGTTTAACAACTTCTCTTGGACCTTTAGGAAGCTGCCGTCTTTGGCGCATTTTTGATGCTGTCGTAGCACGGTGTCCAGGTGCAGACTAAATAAGAGAAAAGACAGAAATTGGGAAAATATTGCATTAATTAAAGTAGATATGATACTAACAGAGAACTGGGCTTCACATTGGCGTCCAGGTGTAAATTCTGTAACGTCAATGTGTGTACAATTGCAAAAGAAGGTGCAACTTGCACCAGCTTCGTTCAAGAGTAAAACATAAATACTGAATTAGTAAAATAACGGACACTTATTGACCACAGGGTGAGAATCGAACTCACGACTTAGGGTTACCCTTCCACTGCTCTACCAACTGAACTACCCATCCCTGCTGGTAACGCTTCGCACGTTAGATTCGCTAATACATGTACACACAGAGCTTAAATCAAGCCCATTAGAATATGTTTAACTATACTACATATTTTCATACGTGATGAAGTCAGCGTTGAAAAAGCAAGCTGCAATCATCATCAGGGAAATTACTGAATTGGTAAATTAACCGACACTGATTGGCCCGGAAAATATTCATAAACAAACATTAATAGTTTCATGAAGACAGCATTAATTCTGCATTTTCAGGCAATAAGATAAAGAAATTGGCATAAACACATGACGATGGTATAATAGATGTAGTCTTCATGAAACTGCTTTTCTATTTATAACACTCGAACGACCTATGTGGGATGGTTGCCAGTTACCTACGGAAGGTCGTGGGTTTCCTCCCACACTAAAACTGGCAACGCCGCCATATAAGTGAAATAATCTTGAGCGCGGCGTAAAACACCAAACAATAAAAAATCTATTTATAACTATTTCTGTGGACAGTGGACTAAACGGACTTAACAGTAAAAAATATCACCAGATTAAGGATTAACTCACCTTAGCCCTCTGCTGGAAGAATTTGTTATCAATTTCCTCGATTGATAAATTAGACGCTTTCCGATGCAAGGGAATTCTAGACATGTTTTCATCATGAGTGTTCAGAATTTCATCGAAATACAACTCTCTGTGTCTCATGTACATGTTTTGTTTTGTTCGGATTTCATTTTCGACTCTGGCATAGTCCCTTTCCAGAATCTTCAAACTTAGTTTCTCCCAATTCTGCAATGCCCTTGTCTGTGAAATCAAAATTAGACTATGATTGATTGATGTTTTATAACAAACATATTTCACTTACATGGCTGGGTTGCCAGGTTTAGTTGCCCAGATGGGAAGAGGGTTCTTTGTCTGGAGGAAATCCCAGTCCAAAAATAAATTTGGAAAGTTCCCAGGGGGTTTCACTTGACTGCCCTATGTGGAAGGGTGGCCAGGAATTTACCAGTTCCGTAGTTTCCTCAAGGTAAACAAGAGTCATCAGAAGATGCCGTATCCCCCGGCCCCACATAAGATTTATTATTAATTTTAAGTTATTATAAGATATCTATGCTATACTGTTGGAAAAGGGCAGTAACTCTGAAAACAAGAGTTTTAGTAAACTCAACATATGCCCGCCGTGGCAAAGTCGAACCGCTACGATTAACAACTTTACATTTAATATAACATTTGTTGTAATTTCATCAATTCGAATTTCTTGTTTGCATTAGAAGTTTTTCTTTTCTGAATTTGATGAAGCTGCAACTAAATACCAGTACGTTTAATATAGTACACATCATGCCTATTGAGAAAATCCCTTTTCTCACTTCCGCTGCAGATACCAAGCACAAACGTTTGGAAAGGGAAAGTTTTTGGATTCAAACATTACAAACTATTTATCCTTTGGGTTTGAACTTGGACCCAGGAAGATGTCGTGAAAAAACTATAATACCATTTGTCTTTCAGTATAACAAAGCTAGCATCGCTATGGCCAAGATTATAGTAGAAGAATACAAACTACTTCAAAGTAAACTTGCTCGACCTCTGACCCAAAGGCCAGTCATTGCTTATAAAAAGAACAAGAGTTTGAAAGACATACTGGTCAGGGCTAAACTCCCCTGTCTGCCTTCTACCTAGGTTTTTCTGGGTAAGGGGTGGGGGTGGGTGGGGGGCAAATTTTCACTGTCTTTTCCCATGATCCTATAATATAATTATATAGTCTGACGATATTCTTACCATAGCTTAAGATACGTAAGCATTGTCAATGTAATACAAAGTGTTCCAGAAAATTCTACTGACTAAGACCAAGCTCCTGTCAGTCGTCAACCTAATGAAATATCATAGGTTTACTTTATTACAACAATTTATGATGGGGTATAAAGGTCTAAATGATATACCTCTTTTTAACACAATTAGAAACTTGTCTCCATGGTTATTTTAGACAAGAAGATTTTCCCTGTGCCCGTGTGTTTTAGTGTCCATAAGTATATTATCTGTTCAGGTAATTTCCATCACATTTTAATTGCAAAAACTGAAATATTGTGGCTGTTTTGACATTGCTGTTATGTTCCATAATTGATTTTTAACAGTTTTGACTGGGACACTGTTCTATTGGGCTTGGCTGTCATAGTTTTATTACAAAGCAAACAAACTTCAGGCTGAACACTGATACAATGGTGTGTAAATATACAAACCTAGGGTGCCCACTTCAGGGGATGTCATTGTCCCCTTATCTCTATTTAAACAGCCACTCTGATAAATACCATATGGGTAATAAAGTGGGAAAATGGTCTTTTTTTGTTATTATAGTGCACATTAAACTATCCCAGAAAACAGTCTCAGAATGTAAAAATTAACTGGCATCCAGTATTACTCTGGACCAAGTGTACTAAAAAAAGCATTGATATATATTAATATATATTAAACATCAGGTACACATTTCTGATAAAAAAAACCTCTTGAAAAGAGACAAAAAATATGTGTACCCAAATCAAGTTTGGTATGCGACACATCATCTACCTATAAGGTATATATACTCTAAAAGAATTGGAGAGATTATATCAAAACGAAAGAAGTTCTGGAGCCGAAAGGGAATATTACATAATCCAATAGGGCTGCCATATTATGCAACAGGTCATGTCAGAAACAGTACATGAAACTTCGTCTGCCCATAAGGTATGTACTCTGAAAGAATCGTCAAGATCGGATCAAAACTCTTCAAGTTATGGAGCAGAAAGGAACGAAGATATAGACTAAGACAGAATATTACATAATCCAATGTAGAAGTCATATTATGTAATCGACAATGTCCCAAATGGTTCATGACACACCTTCTACCCCTAAACTATATGTTGTAAAAAATTTTTTAAAGATTGGATCAAATCTCTTCAAGATATGGAGCGGAAGGGAACGAAGATATAGACTAAGACAGAATATTACATAATCCAATGTAGAAGCCATATTATGCAATGGACAATGTTCTTAATGGTTCATGACACACCTTCTACCCCTAGAGTATATGTTGTAAAAAAATTGTAAAGATCGGTTCAAATCTCTTCAAGATATGGAGCGGAAGGGAACGAAGATATAGACTAAGACAGAATACTACATAATCCAATGTAGAAGCCACATTATGCAATCGACGATGTCATAAATGGTTCATGACACACCTTCTACCCACAACGTATATGTTGTAAAAGAATTGTAAAGATTAGATCAAAACTCTTCAAGTTATGGAGCGGAAGGGAATCCGGGACGGACGGCCGGACGGACGGACGGCGCTGGTGATACCATAATACGACCAACTTTTTTTAAGTCGGGCGTATAAAAATGAAACAACGCATCCGAAATAGGAGGTGCACTTTCTTAATTGATGTCCAGCATGTCAACTAAGTTTCGAAAAAATCCACAAATAAACATGGGAGGAGATGCGATGACAAGCATCCATTGTCTACGCCCTCCTATACTGTCGGAAAAGGGGAGTAACTCTGAAAATTATTAGACCAGCGCCATCAAAATATGAGGAGCACAACCTTCCATGATATCCAGCACATCCACCAATTTAAAAAAAAAATCTGATAAAAACTGTGGGAGGAGATGCGATGACAAGCACTAATTGTCTATGTTGTTTGATACTGTCGGAAAAGGGCAATAACTCTGAAAATAATGAAACCAGCCCAACAAAAATAGGAGGTGCACATCCTTGAATGATATCCAGCATGTTCACTAAGTTTCGGAAAAAATTAATAAAAACTGTGGGAGGAGATGTGATGACAAGCACTAATTTTCTATGTCGTCTTATACTGTCGGGAAAGGGCAGTAACTCTAAAAATAATGAAACCAGCGCAACCAAAATAGGAGGTGCACATCCTCAAATGATATCCAGCAAGTCCACCAAATTTCGAAAAAAACCTGATAAAAACCGTGGGAGGAGATGCGATGACAAGCACTAATTGTCTAGGTTGTCTTATACTGTCGGAAAAGGGCAGTAACTCTAAAAATAATGAAACCATCGAAACCAAAATAGGAGGTGCACATCCTTGAATGATATCCAGCATGTCCACCAAGTTCCGAAAAAAATTTATGAAAACTGTGGGAGGAGATGCGATGACAAGCACTAATTGTCTATGTCGTCTTATATTGTCAGAAAAGGGCAGTTACTCTAAAAATAATATAAGTGGCTGTTGCCATCAGGACCCCTCGGGTCTGGGCCAAAGAAACCAAAGATATATTTATTTTCCAGACAATTTGTTGTGAGTGAAAAACTACTCCACATACATGCATCACATTTACAAGGAGGTTTTGGCTGATAGTCATGTAAGGGGCATAACTCTTGAAAAACATGTCCGAGCACATCGATTTTAAATAGGCTTCTTGTACTTGCTGTATTAAACAAATGTGTGAAGTTTCAAAGTTGTAAGTTAAAAACTTTTTTAGATAATATGTTTACAAGGACCAATGGACAGACGGACAGACGGAGGCAACGACAATACCCTTCGGGCAAAATTTGCCCGAGGGGTAAAAACCAGCGCAACCAAAATAGGAGGTGCACATCCTCAAATGATATCCAACATTTACACCAGGTTCTGAAAAAAACAAGTAAAAAGTGTGGGAGGAGATGCGATGACAAGCACTAATTGTCTATGTCGTCTTATATTGTCAGAAAAGGGCAGTTACTCTAAAAATAATGAAACCAGTGCAACCAAAATAGGAGGTGCACATCCTCGAATGATATCTAACAAGTCCACCAAATTTCGAAACAATCTGACAAAAACCATGGGAGGAGATGCGATGACAAGCACTGCACTAATTGTCTATATCGTCTTATACTGTCGGGAAAGGGCAGTAACTCTAAAAATAATGAAACCAGCGCAACCAAAATAGGAGGTGCACATCCTCAAATGATATCCAGCAAGTTCACCAAATTTAGAAAAAATCTGATAAAAACCGTGGGAGGAGATGCGATGACAAGCACTAATTGTCTAGGTTGTCTTATACTGTCAGAAAAGGGCAGTAACTCTAAAAATAATGAAAGCATCGAAACCAAAATAGGAGGTGCACATCCTCGAATGATATCCAGCATGTCCACCAAGTTCCGAAAAAAATTAATAAAAACTGTGGGAGGAGATGCGATGAAAAGCACTAATTGTCTAGGTTGTCTTATATTGTCAGAAAATGGCAGTTACTCTAAAAATACTAAAACCAGCGCAACCAAAATAGGAGGTACACATCCTCAAATGATATCCAGCAAGTCCACCAAATTTAGAAAAAAACCTAATAAAAACCGTGGGAGGAGATGCGATGACAAGCACTAATTGTCTAGGTTGTTTTATACTGTCGGAAAAGGGCAGTAACTCTAAAAATAATGAAACCATCGAAACCAAAATAGGAGGTGCACATCCTCGAATGATATCCAGCATGTCCACCAAGTTCCGAAAAAAAATAATAAAAATTGTGGGAGGAGATGCGATGAGAAGCACTAATTGTCTAGGTTGTCTTATATTGTCAGAAAAGGGCAGTTACTCTAAAAATAATAAAACCAGCGCAATCAAAATAGGAGGTGCACATCCTCGAATGATATCCAGCAAGTCCACCAAATTTCGAAAAAAACCTGATAAAAACCGTGGGAGGAGATGCGATGACAAGCACTAATTGTCTAGGTTGTCTTATATTGTCAGAAAAGGGCAGTAACTCTAAAAATAATGAAACCATCGAAACCAAAATAGGAGGTGCACATCCTCGAATGATATCCAGCATGTTCACCAAGTTCCGAAAAAAATTAGTAAAAACTGTGGGAGGAAATGCGATGACAAGCAATAATTGTCTATGTCGTCTTATATTGTCAGAAAAAGGTAGTTACTCTAAAAATAATAAAACCAGCGCAACCAAAATAGGAGGTGCACATCCTCGAATGATATCCAGCATGTTCACCAAGTTCCGAAAAAAATTAGTAAAAACTGTGGGAGGAGATGCGATGACAAGCACTAATTGTCTATGTCGTCTTATATAGTCAGAAAAGGGCAGTTACTCTAAAAATAATGAAACCAGTGCAACCAAAATAGGAGGTGCACATCCTCGAATGATATCTAACAAGTCCCCCAAATTTCGAAAAAATCTGAGAAAAACCATGGGAGGAGATGCGATGACAAGCACTGCACTAATTGTCTATATCGTCTTATACTGTCGGGAAAGGGCAGTAACTCTAAAAATAATGAAACCAGCGCAACCAAAATAGGAGGTGCACATCCTCAAATGATATCCAGCAAGTTCACCAAATTTAGAAAAAATCTGATAAAAACCGTGGGAGGAGATGCGATGACAAGCACTAATTGTCTAGGTTGTCTTATACTGTCAGAAAAGGGCAGTAACTCTAAAAATAATGAAAGCATCGAAACCAAAATAGGAGGTGCACATCCTCGAATGATATCCAGCATGTCCACCAAGTTCCGAAAAAAATTAATAAAAACTGTGTGAGGAGATGCGATGAGAAGCACTAATTGTCTAGGTTGTCTTATATTGTCACAAAAGGGCAGTTACTCTAAAAATAATAAAACCAGCGCAACCAAAATAGGAGGTGCACATCCTCAAATGATATCCAGCAAGTCCACCAAATTTAGAAAAAAACCTGATAAAAACCGTGGGAGGAGATGCGATGACAAGCACTAATTGTCTAGGTTGTTTTATACTGTCGGAAAAGGGCAGTAACTCTAAAAATAATGAAACCATCAAAACCAAAATAGGAGGTGCACATCCTCGAATGATATCCAGCATGTCCACCAAGTTCCGAAAAAAATTAATAAAAACTGTGTGAGGAGATGCGATGAGAAGCACTAATTGTCTAGGTTGTCTTATATTGTCACAAAAGGGCAGTTACTCTAAAAATAATAAAACCAGCGCAACCAAAATAGGAGGTGCACATCCTCAAATGATATCCAGCAAGTCCACCAAATTTCGAAAAAAACCTGATAAAAACCGTGGGAGGAGATGCGATGACAAGCACTAATTGTCTATGTCATCTTATATTGTCAGAAAAAGGTAGTTACTCTAAAAATAATAAAACCAGCGCAACCAAAATAGGAGGTGCACATCCTCGAATGATATCCAACAAGTCCACCAAATTTCGAAAAAATCTGATAAAAACCATGGGAGGAGATGCAATGACAAGCACTGCACTAATTGTCTATATCGTCTTATACTGTCGAGAAAGGGCACTTACTCTAAAAATAATGAAACCAGCGCAACCAAAATAGGAAATGCACATCCTCAAATGATATCCAGCAAGTCCACCAAATTTCGAAAAAATCTGATAAAAACCATGGGAGGAGATGCAATGACAAGCACTGCACTAATTGTCTAGGTTGTCTTATATTGTCAGAAAAGGGGAGTAACTCTAAAAATAATAAAACCAGCGCAATCAAAATAGGAGGTGCACATCCTCGAATGATATCCAACAAGTCCACCAAGTTTCGAAAAAATCTGATAAAAACCATGGGAGGAGATGCGATGACAAGCACTAATTGTCTAGGTTGTCTTATACTGTCAGAAAAGGGCAGTAACTCTAAAAATAATAATGAAACCATCGAAACCAAAACAGGAGGTGCACATCCTCAAACGATATCCAGCATGTCCACCAAGTTCCGAAAAAATTATAAAAACTGTGGGAGGGATAAAAAAGCCATATTTTTCTCACTTCTATAGTCAATACAGCCATATATAAATGAAATACTCCTGAGTATAGGGTAGGACATAAATCAATCAATCAAGTTACTAATACTGTTCAAATATTAGGTAAAAATTACCTTTTGAGGACTGTTCCCATGTTTGTTCTTATATCCATTTACCTGGCCAGAAAATGGATCAGGGAAACCTACAGATGGGAAAATAAATTAAGGTACAAACAACATGTTAGTTAAATGTTAGATCAGTATATCTTGTATCAGGGATGGTTTTCCACCTGTGACCTTGGATGAGGAACATTCAATAATCTGATCTACTCAGTAAAATACTTAATGTGAAAACAATAATACTTAATGTAGTAACTTGCAACATATTGTTTGAAACTTGGTTGATTGAGTGATTAATATTTTAAGTTGCGCTCAAGATTATTTCACCTACTGTATATGGCGGGGTTGCAAGGTTTTCTAGAGGATTCAACCGGGCTCTTTGCCCGGAGGAAACCGTACCCCAGACATTTGGTGAGTACCGGGCAACTCTGTTAGATAGGGGGATTGAGCCCACTTAGAACCCCACTTTTTCAATTTTAATTTGTTTTGAGTGGGGTTTGAAGCGTCATCGCATGGATGGAAGACGTGTGTTGCACTAAGAGATCATTACTCTGCCCACAAAGCATCTTTAGAACCGTAAAGTAGACTTCCTAGACCATTTTGACAGCATACTTACCAACTATATTGGCCAGATGAGTAGTGGCTATTTTATCCCCCTGCCAAGATCTGAAAAAAAATGACCAAATAAATAAATATAAGTCAATTAACTTCATTAACTGTCTAACACAATTATGCGACTACAGGATCGACCAATCAAAACACATACCATACTATTTACCATTTTTTTAATTGCATACATTAACTTATAAAATCTTACTACATGCAGTTTAAGTATGGATTAAAAACAACATGGTGGATCTGGTTCAAAGATAGGAATACAGTGTGTAGGAACAAATAACTTGTCATGAAATACAATACATGTAAGATTGAGCACAACTGGAATATTCCGAGGCTGTCTTCCCTTTGTTTTCTATGAAAACATGTCACCATCACTACTTCTTGCAAACTAAATGTTGGATTGTTCGATTTTACAACGGTACGCTGCAACGTGTTCTCTATTCTATATAACAGATCTAATCTACATTGGTTGGCAAAGTTCAGAAACTACTCAGTTGGGAAACTACTGGGTATGTGTAACAATTAATGGTCAGTAGTCTCAAATCAACATTAAGGAGTTCTTACAAAGCGTACTTAAACTTTACCTATATCTCTTTACCCCATAATGACGCTATTTGACGCTTGGCTTGTATCCATGACCGGTTATCTGGATCAACCCATAATGACGCTATATGACACCTTGATATAATTAATATTAGACCTGTTTTTACTTTTTTTTAATGACACATTTTTTTATATAACTTACTAGAGATAATTTACATGTATAGGAGAATATAAATGAACATATTGACATTTATTGTTTTTGCTTTTCTGAAATAAATATTTAGAACAAAAATAAGGTTGACCTGGTTAAATGTGTATGAATCAGATAGTGATGTCATATAGCGTCATTATGGGGTAATGGGTAAAACACTGCATGGGGCAGAGAGATATAATTAGTCTCAGGCATATCTATAACCAGAGCCTGTACTTATAAAAATGATAAAAATAATACAAACTGACAAATTGACCTAGTACATACAGAAGTTGACATTTGTATACCACATGCCTGAGTACCTTTTTATTAACGACACCAAACACGCGATCTGATCTTCAGCTTTCTGGGTTTCTTCTCGACTTTTTGCTAGGTCATAGGTCAGGTTTTTAATGGTGTCAATCAGCTCATCGGTGTGAACAGCTTCCGACGGTTCATCCATGTTGGAATCTAATACAACAACAACATCTTCTGACAACATCGTGCAGTTGGTGAAACAAACTCACCTTTATTGCAACAGGAAAGTTCTGAAAAAAAAAAAACAAAGCCAAAAAAAAAAAAAAGATATAGATAAGAAATGTAATAAAACTACATAAAAAGAAACATGTGCTTGATGGCATGATTTCAAATTTACCAAATAAAATATTGTCCAGTTTATAAGCAGGCCAACAGTATGGAGCAATAATAATTCTTTAAAAGCTCTTAGCTGTACAATTAGGGGCTGAGTTACTTCAAAGCACTGTAATAATATACATTTTTGAGACTAATAGCATGCAAAAGGGTAGGATTCATTTTAATATGAATCTCATATAAATAGTATTTTTAGATCTGTCTATCGATATGCATTTTCAATGAGTTTTGTTGTATTCGAAAAGCCTATGTGGGTGTGTCGTAATACCTTCAAGTTCAATCCACTCAACATAATATTGCGGACTATCAATCTAGTCTGCAATATATTGAGTGGACACCGTCAACAATGAATTTCGCTGACGCTAGGTTTAAATTCCCTCTGCATAAATAAAACTGAGTATCTCCGACCGCTATTACGATGAGGTGTAAATCCATGTCCTACTGAGGCTGAAATTGTTGAAGAACAGGAAGCGACCAACTCTAACATTGAGCTTTAAGTTCCTGTCACTCTTCTGATTGACCGCAGTTGACCTTTGCTCGTCAGTAGAGGTCGCTTCCAGTTCTTCTGGAATTTCAGCCTCATTAGAACATGGATTTATGCCTCGTGATCTTTTTGAAAACTACAGAGCGTGCAAACATGTGAGGGTAGATCTTTCGGTTTATTTAAAAACACATGCTTAAACTGGTGTAATTTGTTTGAGACCATTAAGAAATAAATTTCAACCGCTTCAGCACACGCAGGTCGTTGAGTTAGAGTTAGAAGGTAGAACTAGCCATTCGCAATGTTGTTAGCTTGATCTTGGAACATGCAATGTTATTTATTATGTTGTTGTAGAACTCGACCGTTTGGCGAAAAAACAACAGACGGCAGATACTATTTTTTTTCAAAACTTTACACATCGATCGATGGGGCCTATTCTCTGTGTCGATCGGCGGTTTACCCACCGATCGATGGACAACCCGCCTATTGGCAACTTTTCCCAACCAGTTACACGCGGAGCATAAATTTATTAATGATTATGTTTCACTCTCGCTCTCACTCTCACTTAGTTTGTATTCTGACATTCAATCTATAACTGGCATTATTCATTGTCCCACGTACACTCCAATTGTCGTGAAATTTAAATTGCCATTCCTTGAAATCGGTTTTTGGAGGACAAATTAAAGATAAACTTACAACAAAATGTCACAAAAATGTCCCTCTGTCGTCCATGTTGTTTATCTGGTGCTTGGCACCGATCTCCAGAGCAGAGGTGCTTGTTAAATAACGCGTACCTTTCCTAATCCCTGTATTATTCTTATTGTATATTCTACGAGTCTTTGCTCTCCGCGACAGTGGTGGTTTGTTGACTATGAAAGGACACGTCTGACCAGATTTCCCGATGTCGCCGGTTCAGACTTGACGTAATGGATTGGTTGGAAGTTACCGTTAGTATCTTGCCTGATTACTAATACCTCATTTGCTTGACCGCACTTTAATCACATTCACTGTCAGACTCTTTAAAGACTGAGCAACCGGCGTTTGGTCCGTAGAGCTGTAACAACTGAGCTGTAATTGAACTATACAACAACAACAGTGCAAATTACGGTGCAAATATAGAATAGGTCCGTCGTTTTTAACTTCTCTTCAAATTCTTCTTTTAGATGGTATTTCTTTTAGCTTTTAGTAGGGATAGTTTAGTTTTAAGCGTTGTAATATTAAAATTAAATTAGTCATAAGTTGTAGAAGAAATGAATAATACAACGGGGGGTTTCAGGGGGGCTTGCCCCCCTGACGATTATAGCGGTTTGGGACTGACGGACCTATTCTATAGTCTGTCCCAAATTACATAACCCCAAAAATCATGCTATATCAATTATTGAAATTAAGATTAATCTTTAAAAATTCAAGTTCACATTGGATGATAATTGATGGATGTATTACTATTAGTACATCTTACCATTCGTAATTTCTGACATTTACTGATTTGTTACTTGCAAGTTACACTATACTGTACATGCCCTTCATCTTAGTCGCACACATGGGGTCCGTCTAAACACCCAAATGATCCCAAATAATCCCAAATGATGCCTAAGTGTCCCAAATGATGTCAATGGAATATATATGGCTAAAATTATATCAAATAAGACGGACAATAAGACAGTCATCTGTGTCAAATTAAACAGGTTCAGGTATTTTGATTGTGTCAAAATGTTGAAAAAAGTTTGCGATCAGCCAATGGTCGCCACTTTGATTTCTGAAGACGATCGACTGACAACACAAATGAATGATATACATTAGTTAATCAGGTTAATCTCGAATGTACAGTGATATTAATTGTAAATTATGAGTGTTGTTCACTTTCTTTTATTAAAATTACAGGTTTGTGCGTATAAGAAATATATATTTCCCAAATGAAGATTCAGCTATACAAGCATGTATCAATGCAAGAAAAAGCGCTTGATTAATTCTAAACAATCCTTCTTAGAACTGCAATTCGGTAGCTTAATTTTAGTTTCTAACACATACATTTGTATTGGAGCCTTGGTTACAAGTATGTCGCAATATGTAACAAAAGACCACTACCATCTGAAAAACACCATTACCAAATGTACACAAATAGACTCAAAATTCAATGCAATTTACTCCTGCTTGCTCTTGTAAGCAGTTACTTCCTGTGTGTGGGTTACGAAGATATTTCCGATTGGTGACGGAAGATATGCATATTTTCAATCACTGTTTCTTTGATACGTTGGGACCTTATTGGAACTTTTGTTTTGTTTCAATATTATGTTTTTAGATACATATTTACTCAATTTACAATTTAACAAATCACCGCTAGGTTTTCAGAAAGAACATGACATTTTAATATCCTTTTACAACTTAATTTTTTCAATTGCTTTTGGCCTATTTTGAATAAACAAATGTGAAATGTTTGATACTAAACATATATATATGCGATAAAGTATCTTTGAATGGGTAGCATATAAGAATGATGCACCAAACAGTCCATAAGGTAAATAAATTTCTCATGTTATTTTCATGTTTTATTCTTGTAGACTGATGTCTGTACGTTTGCTGCAAGATGAGAATTCTAAGAAGAAATCTTCAACAGTTAGCGTCCCTGTCCTCTGTCGCGCTAAAGAAATCTGCTCACAATAGTAAGAGATTGCTGTTTTCCAAGTACCTGTTGGCAACAAATACTGTGATATCTGTTTGTTCGTCTGGCTTAGGAGATGCTTTACAACAACGATATGAAATTATTTGTAAAAGACAAGCCTCCTATAATAGGACACGTACAGGTAAACTGGCCTTAACAGGAGTGCCGTGTGGAATAGCCTGTCACTACTGGTATGTTTACCTAGATAAATGGTTTGTACAGCGAACTTTAAAAAATATAGGAAAGAAAATTATTTTGGATCAGTTGATTTTTTCTCCCATTTTAATAGCCCTGTTTTTGGTGACATTTGGAAATTTGGAGAGAAAAAGCAGCCAAACTATTTCAAGTGATTTTTTTCAAAAAGGTGTTAAGCTGTACACGGCCGAATGGATAATATGGCCGCCAGCGCAACTCTTCAACTTCTGGTTCTTGCCGACAAAATATCGCGTTCTTTACGACAACGCCATCTCCCTCGGATTTGACTGCTATTACCCGTATGTTTGTCATAAAAAGTCCGAAACAGAACCTTCTGTCGAACAAATCAAAGATAGAGGGCAGGAAAATGAAAGTGAAAGTTCCTGGTCACCACTTATTTTATCTCATAGACACATACATTATATGTCCCTTTTTCAGTCTTTTAGTTGATGTTTGTCCTTTTTAGATTTTAACTTTTTATTAGCTTTCACAATACATGTAGATATTACATATTGATATTAATGTATATGCAAACTGTTTGTCACTTATTGAGTGTCGTGCAATAACCTCTGTGAGAGATGAGCGCCTTTACAACGGACTTTGTACTCAGCTGTTAAAGCAATGAATTTTCCCACAGACCTTTACCTTCCATTGACATGCTGTGAGTTTGAATCCCAATCAGTCCCAAAAGAACATTAACAAGTACATGTATATTCTGTCTTTCTCCTATATATTCTGAATAAGGTTTTCACATCTGAGTTATTAAGGGTTGTTGTCGAGACAAAAGTTTTCTTTTGAATATGACGGGATGCATTTTTTGTCCTTATAATATTTTTGTTTTATGAAAAACTATTATGGGAATTAGTTTTTAGATTTAATGGTTTTGATTGGTTTATTTTAACCAAATGTGATTTTATTGATCTACTTGATTAAAATTATAGGCTTTTATTTACAATTGTTTATCATTTTGAAGAAATGTTGATTTTGTAGAAATAGTTTTACAAAAGAGGTTTTGCTGGCTTAATCTCCCTTTAAAACGGTAAACCCATTTTTCTTTCATAAATTTGTTGTCGCCACCATATAAACACTTTTTGAGCGGAGTTCCGTGTGTATAGAAAGATGGTTTCTCCCAACATTTTAATGACTTCATCGACAAGCCGGATATAAGTGGAACGTTTTTGAGTGTGGTGTAAAACGCCAAACCTTCTAGGGAAATCAATACAATTCTTACATACATGTTTGTAAATTGTTGTCTAGGGAAAGATAAAATTGTATTGCTGTGTTTGCGTGACTTAGACAATAACAAATCTGAAAACTTTATGTTTCATTTTAATTTTTAGCATAACCAAATTGTTATTAAATAATGGAGATAAAGTAAATGAGAATAATTTTCTATATTTTTATAAACATTCTCCATTAGAGATATTTTTCTAGTTTAACTTATTCTGTGGGTAATTTAGCTTACTGTTATAGGTCTAGCCTATCTATTTTGATTAGAGAACACATTCTGTCATTAATTAACAAAACTAATTAAAGATAGTGTATTAAATATAGCAGTATTGATATTAATTTTTGTTTTAACATGAATTAAGATCACATGACAATAGTTGTCAATTCTACATGTCTTTTTAGGTATCAGTTATTATTAATATTAAAGTATATTCTAATATATAAATTAATTTGCTTATTGCATGTTGTTGATTTCAGGCTTTTGACCTGAATAGGACTTTAGATTATGATGTTAATCTTATCATAGCAGAATAAACTTTTGATTTTTACACTAAATAGGTGTCCAGTTTACCGATATTCTTGTCATATCTCAAGATGATGCCGTAAAGTGTTCCCGAAAATTTTACTTCTGAACCTTAGGAAATATCATGGGTTTTAGTTTATTTCAACAATTTAAAGTCGGGTATGAAGGTCTAAATGATATACATCATTTTAACACAATTAGAATCTTGCCTCTATGGTTATTTTAGAAAGGAAGATTTTTCTTGTGTGCGTGTGTTTTAGTGTTTATAAATATACAAGTGTCTAGAGCGTATTATACTAAGAAGTTGAGAATATTTCTCATTTTTCACTCGGTCCCCGTATGTGGAAGAGTTGCCAGGTACTCGCTGAGGGTCGGGGGTTTCCTCCCCTACTTAACCTGGCAACGCCGCCATATAAGTGAAATAATATTAAGTGTGCCGTAAAACATCAATCAATTAAAACTTTTATAGACGTGTTTCACACTAACACTTTTCTTGGGCCACAAGGGAGACTAGCCCTGGGCTAATGTGCTACCCAATTGAAATAAGGATTTTTTTTTTATCATTATGAACATTGATGAAAGAATTGCCCACACACAAATCAAGCCATAGATTGACTGATTGTTTGGTGTTTTTCGCCGTGCTCAAGATTATTTCACTTATATGTTGCGGCGTTGCCAGTTTTATTGTGGGAGGAAACCGGGCTCTGTCTATGCCCGGAAGAAACCCAGGACCGTCCGTTGGTAACTGGCAACCATCCCACATATATGTTGTTGAAGTGAAAACCCAGTTAGAAAATTTTCCAATTTTTGGACTGAGTGGGATTCAAACCCGCGATCCATTGGTTCAAGCCATAGAAACTTTTACTAAGAAATAAAATACAACACAGAATTTAGGAATAGAAATTCTATTATCATTTATTTCTCATAGATCATCATTGACGATTTCCTCAAGTGAAAAAAAAGTACATTAGTATCCAATAAAACGTTAACAAAACTGGCCAACAAAAACAGAGCATTACAATAAAAGATTGACAATACTAGTACAGGCTGTGAATACTAAATGTCTCATTTAATTCAAGGGTGCAAAGTTGATTGACTTCTTACTCTGCGGGAAAATAGCCATGATTTTGTGTTAAAACCTATGATTTCACAGCACTTATGACTTACTTGCAACAAATAACAAAGCTAGACAAAACGCTTTTCATTGTCACACTTGCTGACATCAAGCTTGCTGATATACAGCAATGAGTGTAGTGTACGAGTGTGGCATAGGTTCGAATCCCACTCGGACCAAGTAAAAACTGTTGTTTAAAGAGGCGTTAACTGGTCGTTAACACATTTCTTATCAGTAGGTCGATTGATTGATTGATTAGAGCGTAACCTTACACTCAACAGCTAAGATCATATGGGGACATAAGTACCAACCGACCAAACGATCACCCTCCCCAACCACATGTTAAAGTTGCATGAGCTGTCAAATTGTTGATATTTTGATGTAAACACAGAATGTTGAAATTAGTGGCTATTTTTCTCAAGATATATAATTCAGAAGCTTTATAGTGCTTCTATGTCTCGAGAATGTACGATAAAGCATTGTTTTAAACTAACTTTGGCTTAGAATGAATGAATGGTCGTCCCGGTTATTTAAATTTTGTTTCTTTTTCGAACACTATTTCGGTTTGTATAGGCCACATACTGTATAGATTTTCCTCATTCCAATGCCAATCATTTAGTTTCTTGATGGCCTTCAAAGCCTCTCACTGTTGGGACGATCAGAAATTATTAAAAAAGTGTGAATTATGGCAGCTCATGCCACTTTAAGTTGGACATTGGGCTCCACAGACTATAGGCTAATGTATTTGGCATACAGTTGACAGTCCTCCTTTCTGGATAAGCAAACATGGCTAGAGCCACAATGCTCCAGCCCGAAGGCCTTATCCGTAGGGGTTGATGATCTGTCAATCGTTATTTTAATAAGCTAATGTTCCTTTGAACAAACCACTACAGTACTGTACATGTACCTCACAAATTTAACTAAGCATTGTCACATCGCACCAAAATCATAAACTTTTAATACACCTAATTGCCATAGCTTCAGTCAAAAAGCACTTAATTTTACATTGTAAGAGAAAATATATCACAAGTAGTAAACATCACACTGGTTAAAGCTGTAGTGAAGTTTGTTGAGGTTAGACTGTAATTTGATTGATTGATTAATGTTTTACGCCACACTCGAGATTATTTCACTTATATGGCGGCGTTGCCAGGTTTAGTGGGGGAGGTAACTGGGCTCATCGCCCAATTGAAACGTCCGACCTTGGATGTTTAAGGTATCGATGGAAGGCCTGTGTCAGACAGGACAATCGACAGGCCCTCAACAGTAAATTTAACAGGTGTTCAAATGACTTTTTAGATTGTGTTTTTTTTCACATCACATTGAATAGTATTTGACCACAAGCACACAGAGTGCTCTCCCTTATCCACCCTCTGTTATACTTTATAAGTATAACAGAGGGTGGATAAGGGAGAGCACTCCGTGTGCCTGTGATTCGACCTACCAGGTTTAAAGGTGAGAGGAAACCAGGATATTACAGGGAGGAAGCTTGACCTTCTACAAGTACATTTACATGGGAACCATTCTCAGAGCTATCACTATCAAGTGAAAACCCACTGAGAAATAGGCATCATTTTGTTTCTTGGCATTGACTTGAGATATAACCATCGATGGAGGGCTGGTGTAGGCTCCTCTCCCCATTCAACCACAAAGGTTTCAAATTTAAAGATAAACCGGTGTATAGGTGTTTAAAATATTTAAAAAAAAAAAAAGCTTATCCAATTTTATCAAATTTCTAAACTGCTTGACTACTGGCTTACCTCATAAAGTGAACTAAAATATGGAAGACAAATGGAAAATATAAATACCTTTTACAAACAGTAACGACATTGCAAGCTTAAGCATGATGTACAACTTTATATCGCAAAATAGTGCAATTTTATATCGATATAAAACGATTTAGGGCCAGCGTATGGCAACACCTCATTTAATGTATTCAAATTAATACTGAACATAATTTATAGCCAAGCTAGAAAGGGAAGTAATACAACTAACAAGGGAGATAATCAGCACCAATCCCAAGATCTATTTTTAGCATTTGGTATTTCATAAAGCTTAACAAAATTTGAAATGAAAAAAAAAATAGCGGAGACTTTATTCCTCATGATTTAGGCACCTTAAAAATAACATCGTTTAACAATAATAATAAAGGTACATGTGAAGTTTTGTTTCTGCGCACACCCCCAAAAAGTGAAAAGGAATTATGTTACCATCAGATGGTACGTTGGTTGGTTGACGTTTTACACTGCAGTCACTTGTATGGAGGCGTTGCCAGGTTTTGTGGGGGAGGAAACCCCCAAACCTTCCGTTGGTAACTGGCAACCATCCCTCATAGGTTGTTCGAGTGAAAACCCAGTCAGAAAATTTTTTGACTAAGTCAACCATTTATGACATCTTCCTTCGGTGAGTACCTGGCAACTCTTCCACATAAGTAGAGTGAAAAATCCACTCAGAAATACCCATTAGAAGGAACAAGGTTGAGCAAAACAAAGCCAACCGACGAAAGCAATTGATGATAATCAAATAATAAAAACAAAAATTAACCGCCAGCAGAAAGCACTAATGATAACAACATCATGTACAATTGTTAGGAAATAATGATCGCTTTAAAATCTACAAGCAGTCTGACCATCAACACTTCTTCCTGAAACATTTAGGAAGTTTTCGAAACAATCTATATCAAATGAAAGACATTTATTCAAAAACATTACTTCAATATAAAAATCATATTTTGCCATCATAATTTTGGAAACCTCCAATCAAATAAAACAATGTCAGTACATAAAAATCATTACAGTTAGTGCCACTGTGGGCTGGGGGAGGGGTTGGGGGGGGGGGCACTTTCAACAATATGCTTTAATCACTTTCGTATACATTTAGGGGATTCCCCTAAGTAAACAAGCACTTTGTTAACTGGATGTAAACCACATCTTAAAACAAATATGGATTACTGCACCCGACAATACCCTTCTCGATAACGTCTTATGTCGGCATTGGGGTGGGTTGGATATCAAATGTTTCGGTGACTTTAGAAAACATGCTAAATGAACGAAGGTCCAACCAAATAAATCCAAAGCTGTGATCATCAAAAACTATCCAATGGCCAGGGATTGATGAGGGGTTCGTATAACCATGACCAGCGATGCGGCCATGACCGTGAAACCTAAAACATGAACATAAGTAAAATCAGTAATAGGTTTTTTGGAGATTTTTTTTATGGTCTATCCTGAATTTGATTTTTTTTAAACCAGACTTTAGTGAATATTCCACGAAACGTGAATAGATTTTTTATGATCTATGTTGACTTTAGTGGGGGAGGAAACCGAACTCTTTCCCCTGACAAAACCTCCAACGAGAATATGTCCATCAATTGAAAATCTCACTTAGAAATCCATGGATTTACTGATAGATTAATGTTTTTATGCCACATACAAGATTATTACACTTATATGGTGGTGTTGCCAAGTTTAGTGGGGTTGGAAAGTGAGGAAACTCTTGACCTTTGCCGAGTACCTGGCAACTCTTCCACATACGGCGATTGAGTGAAAAATCCCTCAAATTTTTCATTTTTTATTTGGTCCTAGTGGGATTCGAACCCGCTTCCCATCAATCAAAGTCTTATGTCGGACTGAGGGACTATCAATCTAACCGAATGAGCCGAGGCCTTTCTCATCGACGGACGATGAGGGACTATCAATCTACTCAGTGAGGCACCAGGAGCATTCTGTTGATGCTGTGGCCTGAGCAAAGAGATTAATAGTTCTGGGGGCCGTTTCACGAAGCCGTCGCACAGTGCGATCGGTCGCAGTTGCCATGACGTATATCTTCAATATGGTATCTATTGGCAACTAAGCTTCGTTTGCGATGCGACTGCTTTGTGAAACGAGCCCCTGATTGGACAAAGTAACAAGCTGCTATAAATCCACTGACCTTGCCCTGCATATTTTGGGTGTCATACGATGGCGGTCTATACAGTCTTGTGGAATTTTAAACGGTTGCTCGCGCATATAGACAGCTTCCGAGCCTGCTGGGATATCAGGAGTGTCAATCTCTCCCAGAATTTCTACGGAGTCTTGTTGTGTCTCAGTCAGAACCATGGGGCGACGTAGATCGGCTGTAATACTGATCTCTGTGGCAGGAACATTTGGGTCACCCTGACGCAAGAAAACATAATGTTTATCAAATAAATGTTTATCAAATAAACAATCAAATAATTAAGACATCACCATAAAGTAATTTTTTTGTCGTAAACAACAAATTCCCATTAGAATGGAACCAACGTTTAAAGGGGGGTTTCAAACAATTCTTAAAACAAAAGTCAGTGAGGAAAGTGCTGGATGAATAACCAGATCCATGGAGACGACTGATTGGTTGCTTTTGTTTCCTGTAATATCCATGGAGACGACTGATTGGTTGCTTTTGTTTCCTGTAATATATCATGAAGGTGCTGTACCATTGATTTCAATGTTCAACATTGCACCAAAGATTATTAGACTTGTATGGTGATGTGAGCAAATCTCGAGGTACAACCATTCCACACAGAGATATTGAGTGATGAACCCACACAGAATGTTTTTATTTTCCGACCCATTAATGAAAGACTTATGTTGGACTGAGAGAGTCCGACTATTACTCTACTGACAGAACAACCAAGGCCCCAAATTTGAAAAGGGATCCAATTGTTAAAAAAAATCTTTCTGTAGTTAGAAACTTATCTTTTTGTTTCGGCGTGAGACCATCACCTTACCGAATGAAACACAGATTTCCTGATTTATTTTGCAGCAGTGAAGATCTGTTCACTTTTATTTCATTTTTGGTAAATTGGTTTAATTTTTTTCTAGAAGGGGGGGGGGGGATTTTAAAATCTAATGGTGGAAGGCTGCTTACATTGAATGTTCGTTCTCTACGTACACAACACTGTATAGAGAATGAGAAAAACGTGTACAGATAGACCTTTACATAAAGGGAGGTAACAAGACAAACTTACAGTGACTTTCATTCCTTGAGCTTCATTTGTCTGCCCTTGGTAAGTGAGGAGAATGAGTTCAATGCCGTGACTTCCGTAGTTGCCTTTATAAAGACCCGGTTCGGCCAATCTCACGTGGGGTTGAAGACTAGGGATTTTTATTGGAGTCATTAAATTTGCATGATGTCTGTAATGAAACAAAAAAAATATCAAATAAATTTTTTGTCAAAAGACATTTAACTCTAAAAAAGAAGACATAATTTTAGCTATCATATATACATAAAACATTGAGGAATAGTTCTTGTATACAGCAAATTAAACTTATAGTTAGCATATTGATATAGGTCTGTGAACAAAGTTGGTAAATTTAAAAAACAAATTTCCAGTGGTAACTGGCCACCATCCCACTTAGTTCGTACAAGCAAAAACCCAGTCATAAAATTTTCCAATTTTTTTTTTGGACTGAGTGGGATTCAAAACCGCAACCCATTGGTGGCAAAGTTCTTAAGAAATTGAAATACTAACTTAACTCAAATATGACCTGGAGAAAAACAAGTCAAAATGTAAATCTTTGTAAAAATACAACCAAGGTGAGATTTGACTTACTGTAATTGCATTAGAATATGAAATTTGATGATGAGTAATTCTCTCTCATGAAACCTAGGGCCGTGATTTCCTGAATCGGTTTCTTCCATGATCCATTCTTCTAAAGCCTGTAAAAGTCATGTAAATATTTTGATTGTTTGGTGTTTTACGCCACACTCAAGGTTATTTCACTTATATGGTGGCGTAGCCAGGTTTAGTTAGGTAGGAAACCGGGCTCATTGTAGGGTTGGTACACCTTGACTGATTCAAATACCGATTCCAGTGGAAAAAATACTTGTTTTCTACGACATCAGAATCACATCATGTTCAGCACGTCCTAACTCTGGTAACTCCTGTCGTATAAGCTCATATTTTCAAAAGCATTGATGACTCAGTCCGACAAATGCTTTCCATCAATAGGTCGCGTGTTGGAATCAAACTCAGTCCAGAGAAAAAAAATTGAAAAATTTCTGATTTACTTTTTCACTCAATCCCCCAATGTCGACGGGTTTTAAGGTACATGTGTACTCCTTGCAGGATTACAGTTTTCGCACACACTTAACCTGGCAAAAACTCCATATATAAGTGAAATAATCTTCAGTGGGGTATACAACAATTTTGTTAGATGAGCATGTTACTTACGACTTCCCTTCCAGAGGGATGTTGATGGGAGGTTGTTAGATGAGCATGTTACTTACGACTTCCCTTCCAGAGGGATGTTGATGGGAGGTTGTTAGATGAGCATGTTACTTACAACTTCCCTTCCAGAGGGATGTTGATGGGAGGTTGTTAGATGAGCATGTTACTTACAACTTCCCTTCCAGAGGGATGTTGATGGGAGGTTGTTAGATGAGCATGTTACTTACAACTTCCCTTCCAGAGGGATGTTGATGGGAGGTTGTTAGATGAGCATGTTACTTACAACTTCCCTTCCAGAGGGATGTTGATGGGAGGTTGTTAGATGAGCATGTTACTTACAACTTCCCTTCCAGAGGGATGTTGATGGGAGGTTGTTAGATGAGCATGTTACTTACAACTTCCCTTCCAGAGGGATGTTGATGGGAGGTTGTTAGATGAGCATGCTACTTACGACTTCCCTTCCAGAGGGATGTTGATGGGAGGTCAGGTCCAGGCATGTTAATTCTAGAGATAATCCCTCCAATGGATTGGCCTGGGTAAATAGAACACATGGAATGTTATGATTGATTGATTGATTGTACCAGTTTCTGAAGTGTTACGGGTAACCGATCAGTTATCATACACTTTTGCTGAGTTTTCAATGCTAAAATTTACATCAGTCTTTGCATTGACAAGAAATTCCACAGAAGTGAAGCTGGGCTCAGCCGACTTTTGTTAAAAGAGTTTAATTTCTCCCAAGAAATGAAGTTTCCTGGACCGGACATTCACCCGCTCGTCTGCATGTTTTGGTAGAGTGACGGAAACCAGTTATCGTACATCCAACGTTAAAGCTGTTGTGACGTCATTTTTTAAAGTTCGATAATTCCCCGACACCGCCAAAAGAGACTATTCAGGGGTCACCTGACAAATGTAACGCCATAAAAAGTTCTATTTATATTTGGAGGTAGAAATTTTGCAAGAAGATGCATCGGTGGGAAAGCTTGATCACTTGAGCCACGGTGTACGATAATTGGCTACGAGAGAAATGATTTTTTATAATCGCAAACAGGATGATCACATTAGCAATATTTTTGCTGTGGAAATCGGGTTACCTCCCCTTCTCTAAACCAAATCTCTTTCTAGATATTTCCCCTGCTTTAATAAGCTCTTAATTTATCATTCATTAAAAAAAGTCACTGATAATTTCTTTATTTTTTAAAATCCCCAAAAACTGAAATTTTGGTAAGTCGCATCCTTTTAAAGTAAGATAATACAATTTGCTTTACCTTCAAGACAGTTTTGCACTTATGAGGTCCCCGGTAACCTTTACAGCATATCTGATTCACTTCTCCTGTGTCCGGGTTTAAACTGATGGAGAAAAAAGGCTTGAGACGGAGACTTGCCCTAACATCCGGTTCCCGCGGTGTTTGACAATCATAGCCACATATCTGACCCCGCTCAAACTGTAACACAAATACATTTAGCATAAAGATATATTCCGTTTTTATCTTATTTCAGTATTATCGCGATGATCATTATGGCATAAGGATCGACTCAAAATTATTCTGTTAATCGACCGATTGCTTGATGACGTCACTTGGAAATTACGCGCAAAGCATTTCGGAAGATTGCGAGATATTCACATAATTTTACAAAATGGAGGAAGGAATAATGCTGTATCAAGAAGAGGACGTAAAAGGCGCCAGATCTTTTGACGGCGCTTATCTGTAGTGCTTCTGACTTGATTGATTGATTGGTTGTTTGGTGTTTTACGCGGCGCTCAAGATTATTTCACTTATATGGCGGCGTTGCCAGTTTTATTGTGGGAGGAAACCGTGCAGTTGGTACACAACATGTTGTTTTCATAACTCTATCAGTATCAACTTTTAAATGTTATGTCATCAATGTTTTCAAAGGAAGTGACGTCTTGCTATTAACTTAATAAGTACCGGTTCACAAAATGGCGAACTGAGGTATATTTTACACAGAAAGCTTTGCGTAAATCTGTGTGACGTCATCAGGCTCGGCGGTAAAAGGGTAGCATAGATCAAGCTTGACTCAATGGAAAAATATATCATGGTTATGGGTGGTGAAGGTTATGCAACCAAGTTTCACACAAAACAAAAGAGTTGGAACCTTCTTGTGACTGGACAGGTTTAAAAAAAAAACATTTTTGGGAAAATGAAATGGAATTCACGAAAACTTTTAAGGCTGTGAAAAAGACACAGTGGCAAAGCCGACGTTGTGGCGAATGAATCAGGTTGTGTTCTTCGGAGTAAAATATAGAGCTACTTTCCTGTCAGTAGATTAGAATGTCAATGCTGCGAAACAACCAGTACCAATGCTATTTGTCCATATATATTTTCACACTATATACAGGCCATTTTATAATGGGTAACAGATTTCCGAATCCGTACTTTAAGAACAACAAAGGGTTGTTTTATATCGAGTACAAACCTTAACAAAAGTCAGACCTCCATAAGGGCCAATATGTGGCTGCCACAATCCAATTGTCCGTCCATACTTGTGTAAAACTGATAGAAAAAAATACCAAGAAAATATGAAGCAGATGAACTTAGTTCTCAGGAACTCTCACATGTGGAGAGATGAAATAAACACAAAAAGTTACTGTTCTGTGAAGCCCATTTAAGTCTTGACCCCATAATGACGCTATTTGATGCCTTGTTTGTATCCATGACCTGTTCGCTGGGTCAACCCATAATGACGCTATAAGACGCCTTGACATAATTAATATTAGACCTCATTTGACTTTTTTTTTGGTAATGCCAATTTTCTATAACTTACTAGAAATAATCTACATGTATAGAAGAATGCAAATGAATATATTGATCAATTATTGTTTTTACTTTTCTGAAATAAATATTTAGAACAAAAATAAGGTTGACCTGCTTAACTGTGTATGGATTACATGTAGAGCGCAGTGTCATATATTGTCATTATGGGGTAATGGATAAAACTTTTTTTACTTTTCTAGCCTACGGCATACAATATAATCTAATAAATGAACGGATGAACAAACAAATGGACGGACAGACAGACAAACAAGTCACTCTGTCCACTTACCTTTGGTGTATATATCGTAAAAAGAGGCAGGCTCCCATCCATCTTTACTTTTAAAATCATATTCTGTAAATAAATTATTATGATTATTAATATTAGAACGATACTGAAAACCACGAAAGAAGAAAAACAAATAATGTCAGTATTTCTTATTACAAATGTAAGTGGCATGAACTGCCAGAGGAACTCACTTTGGGATAATTTTATATTTTATTGAATGATATGCCTGTATAAAAAGGACATAACTTCAAATGAAAAAAAAAATGAAAAGTTGTTAACTTTTTGTTACATATACATATATTCCACACAGCTATTTTACAATATATTGATGGTATGGTGATGGTAACTCCTGAAGCAAACCCCTGCTAAATCCTGCGGTTGCTGTATTAAATAACCATAGTGTTAGTCAGAGACCCGTATTCCCGTCTTGGGGGCGGGAGAAGTCGCAGTGAGGATAAGAGTAAAATGTGTATGTCGAAAACGGGAAGGTTTTTCCGACGATACAAGACTGACAATGTGGAACACAGTCTTTACATAATAGGGGAAAAAAAGTTACTACTATGTTAAAGTGGCATGAGCTGCCAAAATTCACACTTTATTCATGTGGCCTGTAAAAACAGAAAACGTGTTCGAAAAGTAAACTAAACAATTCCCGTTGACCAAAATTGCCCAAATTGTAAAAACACTAAAATGTACTACTTTTGGGTACGTTTGTTAGTCACAAATTAAACAGAGTCTGTCAGTCAACAGAGTTTTGGTATGGAGGGGTGTTAATTACATTTAGTAGTTAGATACATGTATGCTTTTGGATTTCTCTATGAAACAATTCTTAATTTTGGCAGCTCATACCACTTCAAGTTCTAATTTCTAGGACAATGGTGAAGGGAATCCCTTATCGGACTAGCAAAATCGGTATATTATATTTATAGGCACTAAAACACACAGGCACATGTACATGGTTTTGGTGTTAAAATAGGGGACTTTTCGTGTCCCCCAAAATATAACTCTCTAATAAATTATACTTTTCACGGCAGTAAAAGGCTATGGAAGACATCGAAAGAAACTAAATGATTGATGTTAGAATGAGGAATGGCCACACATTCTGTGTGTTGTACCAGCCGAAATAGTGTATGGAAGTAAACAAAATTTGAACATCAGAGATGAACGTTCATTCATTCTAGGCCTATGTTAGTGCAAACAACTTCTTTAATGTTCAATTTCAAGATTTGTAGCACTAAAATGCTTTCGAATTGCTGCTCTGGAGAAAAATAGTCTAGAATTTCCACATTCTGTTTAAACGTAAAAAATAAATCAACATTTTGGCAGCTCATGCGTCATGCCACTTTGAGGTACTGCCATCCCAACATGAATGTGGTCTCATTGGTGAATGGTGATAGTTAAAAAGACTATGTGTATTTTACGTGGTTGATTATAAAGCTGAGAACGTATTGCCTGTATGAGTTAAGATAATAAGATGTGAACTTTTGACACAAAATATGATAGACCATAAATGACATAGTTTGTAGATGTAGCCAGGTCAAAGTGGCCCATCATTCACATACATGTATAGTATATATACCAATGAAAGCATCACCATATTTATTTATCTTGACCATTGTTTACATAATACAAGCAGGATTATTTTCATTATAGAGTGATTGATTGTTTGGTGTTTTACGCTGCAGTCAAGATTATTTCACATATATGGCGGCGTTGCCAGTTTTATTGTGGAAGGAAACCAGGATTTGGATTATAGGGAATGTTTCTGACTTCCATGGGTTACCTACATGTAGTATTCTATAATATTCTATGATTTGTCTAAAATTGATGATAGAGGCTTTTACACATGAAGATGACAACACAAGGGGGTGAGTCTACATAATGTTGACTTGTATATATATCTAGGGGTGAGTTGGATTCGAACACGCCCTGCATCAATGGAAGGTCTGTGTCGGAGCTATTAGTCTAACCGACTGAGTCTAAACTGAGCCTACACCCCAACTATCTCCAAACCGAGATGATAAAATTGCTAAAACCTGCTCGTCCCATTACATTCAATTTTCAATGGGCTCAATATCGGGCTCCACAATCAGAGTGACATCATTCCTTGCTAAATTATCTCCCTAAGAGTAAATGGAGAAAAATGAATTGCAGAAAAAAAATTCCAAACTTGAGTATGATAAAGAATACTATACATTTTCCAAAGACACAAACACAACTTCATAAGTTTACATATATAACACAATCTCAATCTAATATTACAAAGTTGTAGCCGAAAAATGTTCCTTTTCTCCCATATGATCCAAAGTCAATGAAGGAATGAAGGAAAGGGACATAACTCTATCATATTTAGCGGACGCAGCAGGGACCTAGACATAGGCTCTGACATTAATCTATCTATAACTTTTCACTGGATGGCCAACCAAGTGTGTCAGTTGTCAGTAAATAGCTTAATATTGTTATTAAAAATAATATTAATAAATATTATAATTAATAATAATAAATAATAATATGAATAAATAATAACTTAGACTAACGAGAGTATAATTTAATCGACATAATGAGATGTTGTATGGTATGACTCTATGGTAACATATAGTATAATATATCTATATATATATATATCTATGAAGTAGATATGTTAAGCCCCAAATAAAAAAACATACACTCAATAATTTGGCATTCCCAGATACTTCTCTGTAATTTCACAACCCAATTGTTTGTTTTTTTAAATTTTAAGTCGTTTGATTAATTGATATTTTAAGCCGCACTCAAGATTATTTCACTAAGTAGTAAGATTAAAGTTATATGGCGCAGTTGCCAGCAGTAAGCAAAATGGGGATTGAAGTTATTCTGATACGCCCACACAGGCTTTTTTCAGTATTTAAGAAGTCTGCGTATAAGAATGATTCCATTCCCCTAACATATTGCGGACTATGTTGCCAGGAATCTCCGGACCTTTGGTGAGTACCTGGCATCTTTTCCACCAAGGGCTATAGATTAACAATACATTCAATGATTCATCACGTTCGTATCTAGGAAAGCTTTGCCTACATCATGTTTTTATTATTGCATCATGGTTGCGGCGTTTTTCTTTTGATGAGCAGTCCTCAACAAATCCGATACCCAGTGGACAGAGAGTGAGCGGGGGCGTGGGCGGGGCTTAAGCGTTGAATAAATTCCCGATTTTGGAAGTTGTTGTATGGCTCTCTTGACTGGGTATCAGAGAGTAAACACGTGCTAGCTGATTGACAACGTCAATCACTAATACCATGATACAAGCACGTTATTGAACGGCTCCCTCGAGTATGGAAGAATTTATGAGAAATTTGGCCTCATGCTTCACACTCGGCCACACCTCTCTGAATATCTTCCATACCCTCGGGAAGCCATTCAATAACTCTAAAAAACTAAAGACGATTTTAATTAATAATAATTCAACTTTAATAACTAATCCGATTAGAGGATATACATGTACTCTCCTTGCTTGGAGAACACTAGGTTTGAACTCCCAGTTGAGTTGTTTATCTCGGTTAAAACGCTGACCGACTTTTCATTTCTGGGGTAGGCTAACGGATGTTTTACTAACTACAGCAACTGCACAGGGCGACATAACAACTAAGTTAAACAAGGGGACGTCAGTCAGACTAGAGACAAGCCCAAAAGATCGAAGACGTCAGTCCAAACGATAAATAAACACAAATACCTTCCAAGCATCGTCTTTGCCAAACCAGATCTACAGCCGCTGCATCCCTGAATTTCTTACACACTCGACAAGCACTGGCGAGCTCGACTCCTGGTAAGAATGACAGAAGATACGAGAGCAGTTCAGGTGGAAGCTCGCTCAAGCTCGCCATATTTCCATTTACAGCTGACTCGCTCTCCACCACTCGGCATCCAGCTGTATGGCGTTTGCTAAAAGGAAGAAAAACGAAAACTACTAATACTTGTAGATCATATCCGGGAAATGGATTGACCTCAGGGTCATATATAAAGTTTATGATGTCATATGATTACAGCTGACGATATATATATAATTATAGTTGACATAATACCGGTAAGAAGAAAATGACATTGCACCAGGAATACGCTAAAATATATACTCTTCTAATTTGGCACACTTAGTCGATATGTATTTAGGTAAAAAGGTTAATTTATTCATGTGAGTGGCTATATATTTTTAGCCTCCCAAATTGTTTCTTATTCGGAAAAAGTCAGTGTTTTCGTCGGAACTAATTTCTAAACTACATGTACATAAACTATAATATATAAGCCATGCCCTATAGGCTTTAGAGATACATGTGTTTGGCAAAAAAAAAAAAAAAATAGAAAAAAAGGATAAAGAAATAGCAATATATTCGTGAACACTAAAACACACAGACACTTTAGTGGGCTATCGGGAATGGAAGCCGTACGCCCTATATATAGGGCCTACATGTAGGCCTATGCATTCAACATTTTAGTTTGATTATATTTGCATTAAATACTGGACACACTGAGAACGGCCTAAAAAGAAAAAGAAAATCATTAAAACGTGTGCTGCGTATGCGGTGTATGTTCCAGCACTGTTTTATAAAGACGAGACATTCGTTACATTTATTTATTCGGCAATTTTTCTCCTAATCTTTGTTTTTGTTAGAATATATCAGGCTGGTCTAGTTAAGCTACGAGATACATGGGCTATATAATTTATATTTATGAACACTAAAACACACGGGCGCAGGGAAATATTCTTGTCTAAAATAAGCAAGGCGACAAGTTTCTAATTGTGTTAAAAAGAGGTATATCTTTTAGACTTAATATTAGTCAATTGTTGACCTAACTATTCAGTATATGTTAGCAACTAAACGTTTCGTATAATAAAAGGATTTGCAGCATAACAAATTGATTATTTAAATGGACCTCCAGTCACAAATTGGTCTCCCTGGTTCCCATGTTTTGTCTTTTTTGTCTTTTCCCTTGTTCAATCTGTTACATGTAAATACAATTGAGTATTTTGAACACCTGATTTATGCTGTACTATGCGAATATGTCAAATCACTTCTATAAAAGGTATTTCGCTATTGTACACATGTAAACTGCATAATGTAAATACTTTCTATTCCAGTTCATCTTTTATGAAACAGTCTTACTGTACTATGTAAATATAAAGTTTCGTTTTATTTATGTTTATTTCCATTATTTGTATGTATTTCCATAAGGGAGACACAGATAAGCAAATTTGCTTAATTTGAATCCCGAAATGAATAAAATTCAGTATAAACCAAAAAACCTAGGTAGAAGACAGACAAACAATTCAAACACTGAGACAGAGGTTTTATTTCGAAGTAGTTAATTGTATTCTTCTACTATAATCTTGGTCATAACGGCGCTGGCCTTGTTATATATACTGAAACACAAACGGTATTATCATGACATCCTCCCGAGTTCAAACCCAAAGGATAAAAAGTCTGCAACGTTTGAATCCAAAAACTTTCCTTTTCCAAGCTTATCTGCAGCGGAAGTGAGAAAAGGGCATGATTTAAAAATGTTCCTTGACCAAATGACCTACAGTGTTGAAATGTCGCAATTAAGATTCCCAGCCATTTGATATTTGTTGCGAGATTGTTCTCCGAAAAAAATTCAATGATCTCGCATACACCGAGTTTGCATCTCGTATTTAGGTATTTCATTTTGATGTACTGGACAGAAACGTTGAGCGGTATAATGGTACACTCTTGAAGGAGAAGTAAGCGTGCCAGGGGCTGAAAGGGTGGGGGGGATTGTATTAATGTGTCAGATTTTATCCTTAGGAGTAACCTTATAGAATACCGTATAAGAAAATTATAACAATCCTGAGATCTCCCTATACGTGAATATTTACTTCGATTTAAAAGGAATGTTTAGCAAGTAACGAAAACAGCTAGTCAATTCCAGAAATAGTGCCATTTTGACGAAATCCGGCAAGATGGCGACACTCCCTGTCGATTGGATTCACCCTGAACTGGCCACTGTTGTAAGCTCCCAGGGGGCTGTTTCTCAACACAACTTACGTCCGTCGTAACTTTGCGCCTGGTCGTAACGTAATGTTGAAGGTATATGTTGCCATGACGTTACGACTAGGCGCAAAGTTACGTCGCTGTTGAGAAACAGCCCCCTGGTCTTGAAGGTGACATCCGGACTTTAAGACCATAGGGTGGCTCCTAATATTGAACTGATACATCTCGTTATATTCTAAAACACAGTCCACAATATCATTCTGAAATAGAATTTGTCTACACAACCATTAACACTTCACTCTTTGTTGAGATTTTAACTCTAAAAGACTTGCTCGGCATGTTCTGCGCAGGAAGCGAGCATTGTTGTAATCATCATTTTTGGAAGCTGCAACACTCGTTACAAGTTGGAGTATTTTATAACATTTGACCTTTTCTTATTTATATGGCAGCATCTGTTGTTGGGAGACCTTCATATTTTCATTGACTCTCTTAACTCCCATGGCCGCAACTTAAAACTACAACCTGGTATTGATCAATTCTATGTTTTTTTTAATGGAACAATGGTCATAAATATCAAAATCTAAATTACAAAGTATTCTTCAAGCCTATGACGCATATCAGCTGCTATATGCTGGGCCATATCATCCCTCCACACACACATTTTCAAAGGAGTTATAAAGTCTGTTGTTTAGATTGTTTCAATCAGACCTGTTCTGTTCTTTTTAAGGCTCTTCTATAAGATATTCTATTTTAGGTATGCTGTAATTGGTTTGCCAAGCCTGGCACATTAAGGCAAATTAATCCCCTCTTAATTGCTCTCCCTTCACGGGTGTGTCAGTACCGCCCAAGCTTCTCAATGAAGATAAACATTAACGATACATCAATGGAGTGCCTAAAGAGACTCGAGGTACCATACCGAGGGATCTTTTTTGGAGAACCATCCAACAACAAATATCCAACGCCTTAGGGGATTGCGACTCTTCTAACATCGTGTAACACCTCAAGCATCGTGCGCTCCATTCTGTGAGGGAGAACCGAAGCAACAAATGGTCGATACAAGAAGCTCCTGGGAATTGATGCGGTAAAACCGAATATAGATCACACGCATAAAGGTAAGCCCCTATTTATTATGCACTTATTAACTCGCATCGAAGTCATTATTACCATGAATACCGGACCCGAGGTGAGACGCTGGCAAACTGACCTGACCTGACCTGAACGATCGCAAATATACTTATTTATTGTTTATTCTCTGAACCCCAGAATTATAATCTGAACGATTGGTTGATTGATTACTGTTTACGCCACACTCAAGATTAGTTTCCTTATATGGCGGCGTTGCCAGGTTTAGTGAGGGAGGAAACCGGACCATTTGTCCGAAATACCCCCCCCCCCCCCACCTTCTGCGAGTACCTGGTAGCTCTTCAACATACTGTGATAAAGTGAACAATCCACTCCAATCCAAAATTTTCAGGTTTAGATTCGAACCCGCGCCGAATGGATATAAGGCCTGACCGCAGAAAGTCACCGAGGCCACAAAAAAACGAGACTATTAGTCCCAAGGGTGGAATTTCGCCTTTCACAGAATTTTACAAGTGAAAACTCCATTTTGAGACGAGAGATTCTGTAAAATCATATCTTAAAGGCACACTTGCCGCCGTAGCCTGTTTAAATTTGCTAAGAAAACCAATTTACATGAGCTTACTACGACTAATACCACTAAACTTAAACATAGGACACATAAAACATGTCTAGTTAGCTTTAGACTGTAAAAATGGGGTGAAAAACAAACGAAGAATCGAAGCCTGACTACAACAACAACGATCAGTGTCGGTCAACTTTCGTGTTGGATTACCCTCCTTTCAGTTTCAGGCCTTTGTATCTGTGGTTTACACTCAAACAATTATCAGCAGGCTTTTCCAGTCGCTGTTAACCGATCGTCAGTCTGTATTTCTCAGATAAATAGGCCTACGTAAAATTACACTGTGCCGTTAGTTCACTCACTCGACTGAAACATAAAATCGCCAATAGGGGGCAGATCGGTTTGTTTACGTTCCGGGTACGCAACAATTCAAATTTTCAAATTCAAATTAAAAATACAAAGTGACGTCCAAACTTTTAAATTTGGGTAAAAATAGAAAGTTCCTAACTTATATTGTCTGGGAAAAATACAGAATACGGTCTTTCTTTTTTAATGTAAACAATATTCCTGATTTTCGCGGCAAGTGTGCCTTTAAAGTAAAACAATTTGCAGAGAAATTTGAAACCAGCATGTAAACTGTCGAATCTAAAGGGAAACCTTTCCACATCGGAAAAAAGGTTCAAACCACGGAGAAAAGGCCTCCACCGTGGAGAAAACGTTTCTCTGTGGTGTATACATTTCCACCGAGGTGCATGTATACATTTCCACCGCGGTTGAAACATTTTCACCGTGGAGAAAAAGTTCTCACCGTGGGGAAAACGTTTCCACCTCTTTGATAACGTTTCCACCGATGTGATAAATCAAATGATGTCTAGAAATAAGTTAAAAGATTTATGAACAGCTTTTGGAAATATTCTCTAATTTGCGTTAGGTGTGTTGTAGAACATGTACTTTAAAAGTCTGACCAAAAAGAAAATTAAATATCGGTCGCAGCACATACAAAATTCAAGCTACGTTTAGGGGTTTAACACCGAATGAGAGGTTGTAGTTGCGTGGTAACACACCGCTGAGGACTGTTGGTCACCGAGTCAACCCCCCGAGACGCCGCAGTAAAACGATTTGCAGAGAAAGTCGAAAAACGCATGCAAACTGTCAAATCACAAGGGAAACATTCCATCGCGATGATTTTAATCCACTGGACTAGGGTTGGAGAGTTCACCCCTGAGGCCAATCGGCCATGTGACTTATAATCATTCGACAAAACAAAAACATAAAGAATTTCAACCAGGCGTTTTTACCTGTTTTGTTCCTCAGACATTGGAGCTATTGAAGACGCCTCTTATAACAATGGTCACTTCAAGGTAAATCGTGTCAAAGTGAACATTTGCGTCTTGGGCAATATTGCACCGTTTATACTAAATGAGATAACATTTGGAGAGTGACGAAAGAGTCTGAGAAATTTGCAACCCCTGTGGTTAAGATAGTTTCAGAATAATTACATATGATACTTTTTTACGGAAGTTAGTGAAAATAGACAGTATGAGAAATGCTCGTAAAGTACGGGAAAATTTTACTTCTGAGGAGGCCGGTTGGCATTTAGTGCTGGTGATAGGTGCCATACTCTGAAGCCCGGGTTTCATTCCCGTTTGGGGCGTCACCCAAAATCGATATCACGGGGACACTTTTGTGGGATCCTCAAGAAGGTGAAATTTCATGTAAAGATTTTTGACTTGTAAACTCGGAAATCTACTCACTTTGGAAGAAAAAAAATCTGTTAAAGGCCATTGCGCTGGATATTTTAGGGATCTGTAACAACTGATGTTGTAGATAAAGTACGCACCCAAAAAACTTTCAAGGCTTTCAGATAATAGGTGTACTCTCCCTCAGCATCCTAGCCAGGTCGAGGGCCTTGAGGGGCAACTCCAAGGTTCGAGATTGCCGGCGATGCGTTCCAGCTAGGTCATTTCTGGCATTGAAAAGTTGACATTTTAAAAAGAAATTGTCAAACTTACACTGGCAAATATTGTGATAAGGCGATCGACTAACAAAATAAGCTTACAGCAAGACAGTTTGAGTTGTTGGGCGTAGTTGGGAAAAAAGTTTGATTACGTGGGAGACAAAATCACAGCACAATCAGGCGAAGAACCAGGGGTTGCCTAATCCCGGAGAGCAAGTACGCGGGTACTAAATCGCCGACTGTCAGCCATTTCTGGCTAGATTTTTCTCAGAAATTTTACTGAAACGGAGAGTAGCAAACATTGTGATCAGACGATGGATTATCACAAAACAACCCAACATCAAGACAGATTGGGTGGTAGGGCGAGGTTTTGTTCTTTGAGCCTCAGAAACTGTATATTTATTGTAATAATCTAAGATAAAAAATCTGTGTTTCTAAACCCCTGTTTTCAACTGTTTTTGCCCTTTAATCACTTAACTGCCCTATAACTATCGTGTTTGAACCCCCCCCCCCCCCCCCCCCGGTTCCGCCGCCCCTGGGGCCAGATGGTATAATCGACGTTTTTTACACATAATGCAAGGATGGTTGGCTATGCTAAATTTCGCTGTTTTCCTGAACTTAATTCCGAACTTAATTATAAGCTCATGGCACTTTAAATATAGACAAAGTCTTAATTGAGACACAAATAATCAAATATCAATAAATATAGAAACCTGGAAACGTTGCTTTTGTAGAATTCAATTTGGCCCTTTTTTTAGTCGGACCAGACAATGATGTTAAACAGTCCTAATTCGTTTTAAGCTATTCCCCTAAATAGCATGTGTATGTTTTCCAGCAATGTTCTTGGTATTATATGAAAGTTGTTTGTGTTCAAAATCCGTTGTCTTAAACACCATTTCCTAATAAGTGCATGTGTACGATATGCAAGGTTGAGTGACTGGAAGTTTTCGTGAACCGAAATAAGCTTTCAATTTATTACAGAAAACAACCAGCTGTAATGCTCTCCTATGGAATATTCATATTTCACCTTGTCTGGCTGTATATCCTTGAGGAATGAATTGGCTCGGTTTAATTCTTCATTTATGACTTCCTGTCGGACAGATTGGTTAATTGATGTTTTACGACGCGTTCAAGATTGTTTCACTTAAATGGTGGCGTTGCTAGGTTTGACGGAGGAGGAAAGCGGGTTTTTTGCCCAAATATTATTGAAAATGACGAAATAGCAATCTACCACTTCCCATATACCAAAAGCGTGTCATTTTAACTGTCCTTCTTAAATTGCAGATCCGATCAGCCAGATGAGAAATTCTCTCAAAAATGATGGGCTGCCTGACCAAAATCTGAACCAAAGAAAGAAAAGGACTATCGCAATAATGAACAAGAATATAAGAAATTTCAAGAAACAAACTCGAACCAGAAGAATAAATCATTGAAAAATACCTCTTTTTAAAAAAGCACCAGTGAGTGTTGCTGGCACGGGGAAAAGTATGAGAAAATATAGCGGCAAACGATCGAAAGCTGAGCCAAGCTTACACAGAAAACCCTCTGATTAGTCTCCATTTGAAGATGCGGCTGAGAACAGACGAAGAGCTCCAATTTTGATACAAGGGGAAACAACTAGCAATGAAAAAGCGTGCATGGCAGACAACTTTACCAAAACCTTCTGTAGGCTACCGTGGAAAAATAACTACCAGCCAACTACCACCTCTATGTTATTTGAGATGAGAGATTTGAAGTCCACTTTGGATGAAAGGAATAAAAGGTCCTCTTAATTAACCATAGTCCGGAGAAACGAACACAAATATGTGAGACTGGAATACAGGGTACCCCAATTTTTTAAATAATACTTTTATAAATACTTAGAGTGTAGCCTAATAGTTATTTTCAGGGTTGTTTAGATTAGTTGAATACGTTCAAAAGGGCGACAACTCTGGTTACCTTATTGGTTTAACGAATTTTCTATGCTCTTAGCGGTATTCTATTCCATCTTATTAAAAGTTAAAAGGAAACTCAAATTCAACATCGAGTAATGCCTTCCTTTATTCCCCTTTAGGTAAGCTATTTTGATTGACATTTAATTAAGATATATGTAAGTATAATCCTGTACATGTAGATCTGCGTAGATAAGCAGAATAAGTGGTTAAAACATAAGTAAAAGTAAGTTAGCTGTGGCTGACGAATCCGGCATGTTAAATGTAGGTCACATAACGTTACTTCGACGTAGTGGTACAACAACAACACTAAGTCAGTGTTATTTTCTCAACAAGTGTCTAGAATGTTGCGTTGGGTGAATTAAGAGATACATGTATGCTAGATGTTGAACGCGTAATTTAGTATTAACATACGTGATATGAATACATAAGTTAACAGTTCACCGTTTGCGTTCTTATAAGTTGGTGAAGTCGTGTTGTTGATTGGTGTTATTTCGTTATCACTATCAGTGTTATTTCTGAAGCGTTGTTATGACAGGTTAAGCAAGTTATGCTGTTTAATTTTTAGTGTTTATTCATTTGTCATTAAAAGCTAGATCAGACTGGTAAATGGCATTCGTAGGATAGTTCAGGTAACCATGGTTACTAGATGCCAATGACTTAATCTGTTAATAGGGCTAATCGGAAATATTTAGCAAGTAACACGTAAAATCTAGATGTGCAATTTAAACAAGGATAAGGTTTAAATTTACAAACAGTGTGTGTTGAGGCTTAATAATAGGCAAACAGTCAAAAGTCAGAAGTTAAATAGCTTGGCAATGTTAATGTTAATTGTTCATTTTGTAGCTGCAAGTTTATTTTAGCACTTTCATTGGACAGACAGAAGTAGTGATTTAATGGAGGTTAACAGCTAACAATGGTTAAATGTTAAGCAGTACCCGTGTTGTACTAATCTCGTTAAGATAAATAATTCATTCAAGGCAAGTTACAGTTGTGGTTAAAAGGGAGATAATGCTCATTAAAGGGAGATAACTCGATAATTGTAAATTAATGCAGACCTGATCTGTGGAGTTAGATAAATCTGTTTAGACCCTTAAATAGTTAACCACATGGTATTTACGAGGAGTGAATGTATTTATCCATCTGTCAAGAGCATTAATTGCTGTCTAGTAATTTAATTGAGCTGTTAAAGCATAGGTAATATAATGCAAAATGTAATAAACAAGTACCTGTATGAGTAAAGCTGTTTTAGCTATTCTAGTTTATTAAGCATTATTATATGTTACTGAACAAGCCATGTATAAGCTCCAAGTATTCTTTGTTATTGTACATGATGTTGTATGACTGCTCTTAGCGGTATTCTATTCCATCTTATTAAAAGTTAAAAGGAAACTCAAATTCAACATCGAGTAATGCCTTCCTTTATTCCCCTTTAGGTTTGACGCCATTTTGAACCATGACCGGGTAACATTTTGGGGGCTTGTCCGGGAACCCGTCATGACCAACACAGTGATGGACTGACACACTTTTGGCAAACCTAAAGATGGCGGAGTCAAGACCAGAAGTTCGACGTAGCAGCCAGTCAGATGAGAGCGATGCAGAAGCCAGTACCTCACAGAGAGTGGATGGTCAGGGAGAGGCATCAGATATCATCAAGGGATTGGGGCAGTGCTCTATGTTTCATAAGGAGTTCAAGATAATGGGACAAGTGGGCACTACCAAAGGATGTTTGAGCTTCGTGAGTTTACGCCGTCAAATTGATGCTGGAATTAACAAAGGTTACTCCGAAGAAGAAATAGTTGAGGCCGTAATAAAAGCTGTGAGCACTGGGTCGTTGAAGGCCTACCTTGAAGTCAAAGAGGACTTAACTCTGTCAGTATTAAGAGGGATTCTCCGTTCCCATTATAAGGAAAGGGATGCCAGTGACTACTACACTGAGTTATGTAATTTGACTCAGGGGCCCAGGGAAGACTGTGAGGAATATTTGATCCGGGCCTTGGGAATAAGAGAGAAAGTGTTGATGGCATCAAGGGAGACAACTGAGGGTTGTCATCAATACAGTCCAGAGCTAGTTAAGGCCAGGTTTCTCGAATCCTTCTACACAGGCTTGATTGATGAAACTATTCGAACACAAGTTAGAACTGTCATCGACGGGACAACAGTGTCCGATGAGGAACTAATTCGAAAAGTTAATAAGATGTCTAGACGAGAAAATGAAAGGAAATCAAAACTGCGACAAACAAAGTCCAAAGTCCAGATTTCCAGTGTTGATTTAGCAGATTTCCAAGTAAATGAAAATAAAACTGTACAAAAGGGAACCCAAGATAAAGAAATTTCAGAATTAAAGAGAGAAGTCTCAGAATTAAAAGAATTATTGAAGTCTGCTTTGGAACAAAAGAACATTAAAGATAAATCAAAGTTTCAAAATCCAAAATCCAAAGAATATGCAGGTTGTCCTGATTGTCGAACGGATAAAGCTTTGGATTGTCGCCACTGTTGGCAATGTGGTAGTAACGAACATTTTAAGGCAGGGTGTAAGCAACGGCCCTTTAAGAACAAACTGTCCTTACAAGAACTAAGGGGAACTGTCTGCCAATTATCACCAAAACAAAGACAGTCAATGGTAAAACTAATTGGGGATCGTTGCACTATGCAGTGCAAATTAGATGGGGTTTTGGTACAGTCCTTATGGGATACTGGGGCACAGTGCTCGCTTGTCCCTATCACATTTTTGGAACAACAACTGGGTTCTGTAAAAATTAGACCCATTAGTGATTTTTTTGAAGATAAACTAACTATTCATAGTGCAAATGGCAGTGAAATACCTTTTGAAGGTTGGGTTGAACTAAACTTTTCAATAAATGAACAGCCTGGACTAAATGTTCCATTTTTAGTGTGCAGTCACCCTGAGGTTAAAACACCTATCATAGGCTATAATGTGATTGAAAACTGGGAAGGTGGTAATGTAAAACAAGATTTGTCACGAGCTTTGCCTACCGTGTCACAGAGAGGAATCAATGCTGTGGTTAATTTGATTTCAAGGGGAAAGGGTGAACTTGGTAATGTGAAGGTTGGCCGCCGCGAAGTGGTAGTACCTAAAGGTGATTTGATTCCCCTCCGATGCACCAGTCATATATATTCAGACAAGAAAACCACTGCTCTGTTTATTCCGGATGAACAGTTAGACTGGCCACATGGACTGTGTATTAAAGATTCTCTAATTGAAGTACCCCATGGATCAGCATGCCATGTTAAAGTTATGGTGGAAAACAACACCAAACATGATATTGTCATTCCTAAGAACACTCATTTGGGTACTTTACAACCAGTAAAATCTGTAGTGCCACTGTCTCTCTCACAATCTGAACCAGAAGTGAAATCTAAACTTTTGTCCACCAGATGCAAAAGGTGGGATCCACCTGTGGATCTAGATAAAAGTGATCTAACTGTACAACAGAAAGAAAAAGTACGTGCTTTGTTACGTGATGAATGTGACGCTTTTTGTAAAGACGACAGTGATATTGGCTGTATACCTGATCTTCAGTTGAAAATTCAGTTGACTGATACCACACCTGTGCAACGTTCATATGTGTCAATTCCCCCTCCACTCCATCAAGAGGTTAAGGAGTATTTGACAGATTTATTAAGGCGGGGTTGGATCAGAGAAAGTTCTTCAGATTATTCAAGCCCTGTAGTTTGTGTAAGAAAAAAAGATGGGTCACTCAGACTGTGTATTGACTTTCGTAATCTCAATAAAAAAACTGTTGCTGAACGCCATCCTATTCCCCGTATCCAAGATGCCTTAAACACATTAAAGGGAAAGTCCTGGTTTTCCCTTCTAGACCAAGGCAAAGCCTATCATCAGGGCTTTGTTTCGCCTGAGTGTCAAAAATTGACTGCTTTTGTGACTCCATGGGGATTGTTTGAATGGGTCCGTTTCCCATTCGGGGTCAAGGGGGGGCCCGGGGTCTTTCAAAATTTCATGGAGAAGACCCTGGCTGACCTACGTGATAAAATTTGTATCCCATATCTGGATGATGTGTTGACATTTAGTGCTGATTTTAATAGCCATATTGATCATGTAAGGCAAGTGCTGAGAAAATTGAAATCCGCAGGGGTAAAACTGAAACCATCAAAATGTGAGCTATTTCGTAGAAACGTTCGATATCTGGGACATATGGTATCTGGGGATGGTTATTCCATGGATCCCGCAGATACAGAAGCTGTGTTGTCTTTAAAAGAAAAAGAACCAACTAATGTTGGAGAGTTGAGAAAAATCCTGGGTTTTATTGGATTTTATCGGAAATATATACCTGACTTTTCAAGGCGTGCAAAACCCATTTATGATTTATTAAAGACTGACAAATTGAAATCCCATGTTAAGACTTCAAAGCAACGCACTAAGAAATCAAAAGGTCAAGCTCCCAGCAGTCAGAAAATTGCTTGGACTGATGAGCATCGAGAAATCTTAAACAGTTTGATTGATAATCTAACTGAACCTTGTGTTATGGCGTATCCTGACTTTGAGAAAAGCTACATTCTCAATATTGACGCTTCACAACATGGTTTAGGTGCAGTGCTGTACCAGCGCCAAGACAGTGGTAAGCTGGGTGTGATAGCATATGGGTCCCGAACTTTAACTTGTGCCGAAAAAAACTATCATTTTCATTCGGGCAAGCTAGAGTTACTTGCTCTAAAATGGGCTGTGACTGAACGTTTTCGTGACTATTTATTTTATGCCCCGTCATTTGAAGTTTACAGTGATAACAGCCCAGTTACCTATATTCTGACCACTGCTAAGCTTGATAGTACAAGGCATAGGTGGGTGGCTGACTTGGCTGAGTTTAATTTCACTATTCATCATAAGCCTGGCAAAGCTAATGGTGACGCTGATGGACTTTCAAGGCTACCTTTAGACATCAACAGCTTTATGTCAGAATGTACTGAAAGTGTGCCTTCAAATGTGTTAAGTGCTGTGGTCAGCAGTGTGTTGCTGAATCACCAGTCGGGGGTGACCCCCATTGCATCTTTAACAGTTAACTGTGTTGAAGCAGAGTGTGTAACTTCTGTGGGAAAATATTTGACTTTAACTAATAAAGAACTACAAACGGCACAAAATGAAGACAAAGTGATAAAACCAGTTTTGGAATGTTTTAAACGTGGAAAGAAACCTACGTTTAAAGAATTGAAAACTGCTCCGGCTAATGTGAACACTTTGTTACATGAATGGAGGAAATTAGTTATTGAGGATGGACTGTTGAAAAGAGACACTGTGTTAGGTGGTGAAAAACACAGGCAGCTTGTACTCCCTTTTAAATACCATTCCATGACACTAGAACTGCTTCATAGTGAAATGGGCCATTTAGGGGTGGAACGTGTATGTGCTTTGGCAAGGAGTCGATTTTATTGGCCAAGAATGGCAAAAGATATAGAGACTTTTATCACGAAAAACTGTCCTTGTTTAAAGAATAAAGTACCAATGTTTCAGGATAAAGCTCCCATGGGAAATTTAACATCGACATCACCCATGGAGTTAGTGTCAGTGGACTACCTGAAGTTAGAAAGAAGTAAAGGTGGGTACGAATACATTCTGTTATTGGTTGATAATTTTACTAAATTTGCTTGTGCCTACCCTACTACAAATAAGTCGGGGAAAACTGCTGCGGGTAAAATTTTCAATGACTTTGCCATGAAATTCGGACTACCGGCTCGACTGCATCACGACCAAGGTCGTGAATTTGAAAACCACATCTTTAATGAACTTCACAGGTTAACAGGGGTTGCCAAGTCTAGGATCACTAGCTACCACCCGGCCGGAAATGGTCAGGTGGAAAGAATGAACAGAACATTGTTAGGGATGTTAAAAACGTTGCCTAATGATCACAAGTCAAATTGGGCCGCCCATGTTAACAAGATGATATTTGCTTATAACTGTACGAAAAATGACACTACAGGCTACGCCCCATATTTCCTACTATTTGGTCGTAACCCAAGGCTTCCTATTGATTTAATTTTTGACTTACCTGAACAGCATCCAGAGAGTCGAATAACATTTGTACAACAGTGGGAAGAAGGTATGAGAACGGCTTACAAAACAGTGAATGAGAATTCTTCAAAGAAAGCGTTAGAGAGTAAAACCAGGTACGACCGAACGGTTCGAAGTCAGGCTCTCTTACCAGGTGACTGAGTGCTGGTTCGTAACCTGTCAGAGAGGGGTGGCCCTGGAAAATTACGTTCTCATTGGGAAGAGACAATTTATGTGATTGTACGTCGTATGGCTGATGACAGTCCCGTATACGAAGTTAAACCAGAAAATGGAAAAGGTAGAGTTCGAGTGTTACATCGAAATCTTCTTTTACAATGTGATGGATTACCGTTAACTCCTGTGGATAAAAAGTCCACGACAAAACCAAGGGAAATGGTAAAAGATGTAAATTATGACATGTCTACCGAAGAACAAAATGATGATGATGATGATGATGATGATGATCAAATATATTTTGATTTTCATGGATCCAGGGGTCATAGGCCCCGGCCTAAAGATGGAAATGAAGGACTCAGTGAGCAAAATCAAGATAATATTCTACCTGAAGTTGACACTGAACCAGAAAGACTACATCGCCGTCCTATTAATCCTCCAAAACGGTTTACCTATGATCAGCTGGGTGTTCCATCGGTTTATGGATTACAAACAGAAACAGCGAATTCTGTGGACTTGATAAATTATATGGGTTGTAGTAACCATTATGTCCCTGTAATTTATGGACTATGGACAATTCCAAATTAAAGTAAAAATCCATGGACTTTCTTATCATGTTTCCATGGACTTTCATATAGTGCTTCCATGGACTTTCAGATAGTGTTTTCATGGACTTTCATATAGTGCTTCCATGGACTTTCATATCGTGCTTCCATGGACTTTCATAGTGGTTCCATGGACTTTCATATTGTGGTTCCATGGACTTTCAGATAGTGTTTCCATGGACTTTCATATTGTGTTTCCGTGGACTTTCATATCGTGTTTCCAAGGACTTTCCATAGTGTGTTGCCCTGGACTTTCATATCGTGTTTCCAAGGACTTTCATATTGTGGTTCCATGGACTTTCATAGTGTTTCCATGGACTTTCATATAGTGCTTCCATGGACTTTCATATCGTGTTTCCATGGACTTTCATAGTGTTTCCATGGACTTTCATATTGTGTTTCCATGGACTTTCATATCGTGCTTCCATGGACTTTCATATTGTGGTTCCATGGACTTTCAGATAGTGTTTCCATGGACTTTCATATCGTGTTTCCAAGGACTTTCCATAGTGTGTTGCCCTGGACTTTCATATCGTGTTTCCAAGGACTTTCCATAGTGTGTTGCCATGGACTTTCATTGTATAACTGTTCTAGGAACCGTTATAGTGCGTCAAGGAGTTTCTTACAAAATAACTGTGAAATCTCATAAACTATTGGAAAATGTGTTATCTCATTTAAATTGAGTGTTGCTTGATAACAGAACTTTGATGGTTAATTGATTGTCAAGTTAGCTTAATATATTGTAAATGTCTAGTGAGACATTTTTTTTAGCGGGGGAGAGTGTGAGACTGGAATACAGGGTACCCCAATTTTTTAAATAATACTTTTATAAATACTTAGAGTGTAGCCTAATAGTTATTTTCAGGGTTGTTTAGATTAGTTGAATACGTTCAAAAGGGCGACAACTCTGGTTACCTTATTGGTTTAACGAATTTTCTATGCTCTTAGCGGTATTCTATTCCATCTTATTAAAAGTTAAAAGGAAACTCAAATTCAACATCGAGTAATGCCTTCCTTTATTCCCCTTTAGGTAAGCTATTTTGATTGACATTTAATTAAGATATATGTAAGTATAATCCTGTACATGTAGATCTGCGTAGATAAGCAGAATAAGTGGTTAAAACATAAGTAAAAGTAAGTTAGCTGTGGCTGACGAATCCGGCATGTTAAATGTAGGTCACATAACGTTACTTCGACGTAGTGGTACAACAACAACACTAAGTCAGTGTTATTTTCTCAACAAGTGTCTAGAATGTTGCGTTGGGTGAATTAAGAGATACATGTATGCTAGATGTTGAACGCGTAATTTAGTATTAACATACGTGATATGAATACATAAGTTAACAGTTCACCGTTTGCGTTCTTATAAGTTGGTGAAGTCGTGTTGTTGATTGGTGTTATTTCGTTATCACTATCAGTGTTATTTCTGAAGCGTTGTTATGACAGGTTAAGCAAGTTATGCTGTTTAATTTTTAGTGTTTATTCATTTGTCATTAAAAGCTAGATCAGACTGGTAAATGGCATTCGTAGGATAGTTCAGGTAACCATGGTTACTAGATGCCAATGACTTAATCTGTTAATAGGGCTAATCGGAAATATTTAGCAAGTAACACGTAAAATCTAGATGTGCAATTTAAACAAGGATAAGGTTTAAATTTACAAACAGTGTGTGTTGAGGCTTAATAATAGGCAAACAGTCAAAAGTCAGAAGTTAAATAGCTTGGCAATGTTAATGTTAATTGTTCATTTTGTAGCTGCAAGTTTATTTTAGCACTTTCATTGGACAGACAGAAGTAGTGATTTAATGGAGGTTAACAGCTAACAATGGTTAAATGTTAAGCAGTACCCGTGTTGTACTAATCTCGTTAAGATAAATAATTCATTCAAGGCAAGTTACAGTTGTGGTTAAAAGGGAGATAATGCTCATTAAAGGGAGATAACTCGATAATTGTAAATTAATGCAGACCTGATCTGTGGAGTTAGATAAATCTGTTTAGACCCTTAAATAGTTAACCACATGGTATTTACGAGGAGTGAATGTATTTATCCATCTGTCAAGAGCATTAATTGCTGTCTAGTAATTTAATTGAGCTGTTAAAGCATAGGTAATATAATGCAAAATGTAATAAACAAGTACCTGTATGAGTAAAGCTGTTTTAGCTATTCTAGTTTATTAAGCATTATTATATGTTACTGAACAAGCCATGTATAAGCTCCAAGTATTCTTTGTTATTGTACATGATGTTGTATGACTGCTCTTAGCGGTATTCTATTCCATCTTATTAAAAGTTAAAAGGAAACTCAAATTCAACATCGAGTAATGCCTTCCTTTATTCCCCTTTAGGTTTGACGCCATTTTGAACCATGACCGGGTAACAAATACGACGGGATATTTTAAAGGCGAGATCGAAAAAGAGAAGGAAAAAGAGTGATGCATGATACGAATATGACAGGGAATACGAATCTGAAGGCTAAACCGACGTGAGTGGGTTGACTTTGTTTTTGAAGTTTCAATTTGTTTTTAAATGATCAAGGTGTGTGGGCTTGAAGTCGACACAAGTACGCACAATTCTTAATAGGTCATTCAAGTCCGTCAAACTGACATTGCAGATCGTATTTCAGAGTCCCGGTATACCGGGAGTTTTGCCATTTTCCCAGAAACGCCGGCATTTTAAAAGTGTTTTTACAAATAATTTACAATTCATGATTAACCCATTTTACACTACATTTCCTATTGCCGGATTAAGTTTTATACAGTAAGTTTAGCGAAATACTGAATATTTTGTATTCAAAATCAGATATACAGTTCGCCACCTGGGAACGCCGCCATATAAGTGCAGCGTAAAATATTAATCAATCAATCACTCAATCAATCGCTCCCTAGGTTTTCTTTCTTTTTAAGCATCATTAGAATATATATATATAAAAAGACATATAAAACAACAAAAATTAGAATCAAACCTTTAATCTATAACTGGAAAGTTTAAAATCCTTTTACATAAAAAAGATATAGGCCTATTAAAAAATCTTAATTGATATCTTTAAGGCCATTCCAGGCAAAATGTAATATGTTTTTCCCCTAAAACTAAAGAAACTCTTCATTTTTTCATTTGCCTCTATAGTACGAAAAGACGGATATTGAGAGGCTTTTGGACGACTGGCATCAACAGGGATTTCTGTGTGTCGAAGCTGTGTATTTTTCACGTATTATTGTGTTTGCAAGACCGCCGTACGTTCCACGTGCCATACATATGCCAATCGTGTGGAGACCGCATACGATGCAGAGACCCAAGCAAGCTTATTTTATTCTGGTTTTACAATTTAAATTTTTCAATACCGCCAAAATTACATTAAGTTGTGTCATTAACCAAGTAGTATATATGCCTGTATTATGCATTTTGCGCCACACTCAAAAATATTTGACTTATAAATACGTTGTCATGCAGGTTTGTTCGACTCTTATCTGTGAGTTGCGCTGGAAGTCAACTTACAACATGTATCCTGTATTGAGGGACAGGACATAGTCTAAAGCTGCGAGACACGCACGCACACACCCATCAATCGCCGTTTCCTGCCACTGTGCCATTGTGTGACCACGATTTAAATTTGAATAAATCTATTTCAATCATGTTTCTTTGAGGTGCATTCTTTTCTTCGTACTTTCTCTTGAGCAATAGACGTCACTTGAAAATGACTAATAGCAATGTGGAAATGGAACGTTGTCTTTGGCCTGGATAAAAAATCTCCTTCCTTCGGCAGGTAGGCCTACATGGCGATCGAATGAAGTGTCCAATATACAAAGATTAATACACGAATGCCGATAGGCGTTATCCCGGTATATAGGCTGATTGTCTTACGACCAATATTGGGTACCTTCCTGGACTTTTTAACTTTTTCCGTATAACTTTGTATCGCTTGCAGCCTTGTTGACCTACGGCGAATGACTACTTCAGTTTTGTACGAGTCTTCACTTTGAAACTGAGACGGATTTGGAAGAGTGTTGTTTCGCTTCGTTCAAGTTTTCACTATATAGGTTATACGAACAAACTGTCCCCCTTCTTAAGGATACAGTCTTCGGTAATTTCAGGATGATCGATACACTGCCTCTAGATTATTCAGTGGAGACTTGTTGTTTGTTTTTGGTGCTTGAGTCAGGAGAAGGACAACTTACGCTTGCCTCCTGTCGATTAGAGGTCAAATTAGGCACTATGTCAAAGAAGGTGTCCGAACAGGGAATTTTTGTATTAGCGTATTTGTGCTGTTGTCCGTCTCGCACATCTGCGAGCCGATCTTCTTGATTGTTAGAAGCCTGGGGTTCCTCGCAAGACTGAGAATATTTTTTCCATCGCGCTGTTTTGGATTGCAAAATCAAGCTGTGCTTGGGAGTATCTGGTAACAATACTGGCTGCCCTACAGAGCCCTCATTTACGGTGGTGTATTGAGTTATATCTGTTGAGAATGACTTTATTGTCTCACTGTCAGCAAATTGTTCAGACTGCACGGAATCCGTGACGTTATCATATACAGCAACACTTTCAGACTGAACGGAATACGTGACGTTGTCATATCCAGCAAATTGTTTAGACTGAAGCGAATCCGTGACGTTGTCATATCCGGCAACACTTTCAGACTGAACGGAATCCGTGAATTTATCATACCCACCCTCGATCGCTTTGGACATTTTCACACTTGGTACTTCAAGAAACCTTGGTCTTAACATATTCGGCACATCTACTATGAAACCGTCATCTGTGAGCTGCGGGTTTTTTTCCTCGCTACATTTTGTTGTCGGAGAACATCGAAGACTTTCTCCAGTGCAAAATATTGATTCATCTCGAGGATACTTTGACCGGTACCTGTTAAAAAGACAATCATACAAATTATCCGCCATCTTGTATTTTTTTCAATTTCAACACAGGAAGAAAAGTTGATGTTTTGGATCAACAAATCTGAACAAGTCTTTATAAAACATGACAGCCTTGAACCATTTAAATAGTAGTCCGAGTTCTGACTCCAAAATGAATTTTTTTATCCTGACGACCGTATTTTAAAAAATACATCAGAATAAAGAAATAGTAATTTTGGTGTCAGAAACCCGGACTATCTAAATAGTTGCATTTTGATTTTATTCTGAATCATTTGATCGGAGATATTGTTTAAATGTGTCCTGGGTGTAATTTTAATTGGCCGTTCAGAAGAGTTTTGATTTTTGTGTGAGCAAAATTACAGTGATGATGACGAGCCATGAATCTTTTTTGTTCGCATCTATGGTTTCCATGGTTGCCAAACCGACATAAAAAGTGACAGGGATATTTGAACTTCAACTGTTTTTAAGGTACAGTTATAATTTTTTGGGTTTATCACTGGATGTATTGATGAATTATATATGTGTCATGATTTCAATTGGATTAAATCCGTGGCTCATATGCCTGGCTACGATGGTTACGAGTTTACTGATTATCTTATCCAAGTATGTTTTTAGGTAGGGGTTTGTGTTCAGGTCGTTTGAAGGTCAGCACAGTTTAGATTTTTTGGTGTGAACATAGTTCGTCTCATATTAATGCGACAACTGTCTGTCCGTCCGCCGTCTTGTCCGTGCTATAACTCGCATTGTTTTAAGGTTTTGATTGTAGGCTAATGAACGGAAGACTAGAAAATTGCTTAAAGTGGCATGAGCTGCCAAAATGTTGATATTTTGACGTTACAACATAATGTTGAAATTATTGGCTATTTTTCTCAAGACGTGTAATTCAGAAGCTTTTAATTGTTTCTAGTCTCGAAAATGTACGATAAAGTATTGTTTTAAACAAACTTTGGCTTAGAATGAATGAATGGTCGTCCCGGTTATTTAAATTTTGTTTACTTTTCGAACACGTTTTCGCCTCTTGCTGTCGTGACGATCAGAAATTAGGAAAAAGGTGTGAATTTTGGCAGCTCATGCCACTTTAAGTTTTTTCAATTGCGTTTACCCAGAAATGTCCTTCACTCAAAGACGTTTCGGTGGGCATATATTGTTTTCACAGCAACGTTTTGTTTTGTGTGCGTGTGTGTGTGTGTAAGATCTTTTGGCAGGGTGTCACTATTTTTTTTCTTGAATGCAACACGCGTGAAAACTTGAAGTGGCAGCAATGGCAGTGCTTTTTACAAAGTCAGATCCAAACCAGCCAATGAGGAGTGTCTATTCCACGTGTATAGTTCATTGACCAGAATATCTAGTGCGATTTGACAGAAGAATGAAGAAAGACGCCAAAGGGGCATAACGCTGGTCATTTTGGTTTAAAATGAACCTTAAAAAAAGTGAAGAGAAAAATGAAAAAAAAAATTGATTCAATTTCAGATAAAGATCTGTTAGTCGATTTCTTTAAAAAATATGTATATAATAAAAGTGATAAGCGTCTAAATGATATGCCCTTTTTAACACAATAAGAAACTTGTCTCCGTGGTTATTATAGACAAGAAGATTTTCCCTGTGCCCGTGTGTTATAGTGTTAAAAATATATAATAAAAGTGTATTAACAAATAATTGGTGCTTTGTTTGTGTTTGTCAGACGCACGTGCTCAAGTCTCCATAAAAATAGTACTCGGTTGCATCCGGCAGTTTTATGTGTTTTCGACCAATTATTTCAGGGAGAAAACGGGAAACGTCGAAAGCTTGATGACGTCAGTCGAAAAAAATTAGGGTGGAAGATGTATCTTGTTTGAAATGATGACCGCCGTGTTAAGCCTTTTGTAGCGACACGCATGTCTGCGCATCTATGCTTTTCAGTACAGATTAATTGTCATGCGCCACTTTATTCCTCATATGACGTCATTAAGCAATCCGTCTATTGCGCTTTTTGTTCAGTTTGTTTGTAAGCAAAACTGAGCTGCATGGTTGAGTACCGTAAACTGGGGTAACTTTGAACGGCGGGGTATCTTTGAACAGTCAAAGATGAAAATGGGAATTTTCGCTATTTGGTAACAAATACTAAGAAAAGTGGTAATAATTATGTTTTTAGCCTTTTCGATGGTGAAAAAGCTAAAAACATAACTGTTACCACTTTTCTTAGTATTTGTTACCAAATAGCGAAAATTTACATTTTCATCTTTGACTGTTCAAAGATACCCCGCCGTTCAAAGTTACCCCAGTTTATGGTATAAGGTAAAACGAAATAAAAAGCTTAAATTTACCGGTTGGAGGTCAGGAAATTTGTAGAAAACCTTATCCTCCTGTGGAGGAGAATATTTGTTTAATATGACCTTTTTATCCCCAGTTCATTGACCGTGTACTCACCTACTTGTGTTTTCGGATGGGACGACATGACGGAACATCCATGGGCAGACGATTTGTTTGGCTTTCTGTCGGAAATGTTGGTCAAAGACACCGTAAACCACGGGGTTGAAGACACAAGAAGATTTAGCGAACATAGTGGGCAGGGTTGTCACTTCTTTAGGGAAGTCTGAGCTGAACACCATCCAAGTGCAGACCACTGCATACGGCGTCCAAACAATCACAAAGGCTACGACCGTCACTAGAGAGATCTGGAATATGAGATAAAATATGTCTTGAAAACTAATTCTTAAAACTTGTCAAATGAATCTCATTTTTCTTTTGATCACGTGATGTTTAGTGACGATAAGATTGATCGATGGTTTATCATTATGCCGCACTGAAGTTACGTTCAATTATATGGTGGCGTTGCCATGCAGGAATATTAAATCGGGCTCTTCACCCGAATACATGGCAACTTCACATAGGACGATCGAGTGAAAAACAATGAGATTCGAACCTGCGACCAATCGATGGTAGGACCATGTCGGATATAGAGATTATCCTTTCATAAAAGGCACACTCCCAGCAAAAATCCAGAATATTGCTTAAATTAGATCGATTGATTGATTGATGTTTTTCATCGCACTCAAGATTATTTCACTTATATGGCGGCGTGGTCAGATTTAGTGGGGAGGAAACCGGGCTCGACCTTCGGCGAGTATATGGCAACTTTTCAACATACGGCGACCGAATGAAAAATCAACTTTTATTTGGTCTGAGTGTGATACGAACCCGCATTGCATCGATGGAAGATCTGTGTGTGACTGAGAGACGATCACTCTAACTCACTGGACCACCGAGGCCCCCTCGCTCACATTAGACACAGTGGGGGGGGGGGGGGGGTTCTGTGTTTTCCTCAGACAGAAAAAGTTAAGAACTTTCTAGTTTTGCCCAAAAGTGAAAGTTCTTGGCATCATTTTGTATCTTAAATTTGAAATTTAATTTCTTAGGCGTAATGTAAACAAACTCCGAGTCTGGACATGCGCACAAGCGCCATGATGAGTTTACCCGTGGGGTCGATCTAATGGTACAGTTTAATTTTATGAACTTTACTGAGAAATACAGGCGAAGGAAAAGGAATTCACCTTGAATCGTCGCTATAAACTCAAAAATAAGATTGAACATCGTGCATCTTTGATTGATTGTTTGGAAGACATTTTACACAACGCTGAAAAACTGTGAGCTTCTTACCATCGTGACTCGCATTTCTCGGTTTACGCACGACTTTGATGTGATAGCTTTGAGGAACGGGTCAGGTACCGATAGCGAAGGAAAATCTGGAGATTGAACAACAAAGAGAGTGGATATGAGTTTAGATTTCACCAATGAATTGAATAGACAGTTTCTTTAGTTGCCGGTAGCCTACTATTTGATTCAACTCCTTATATATATATATATATATATATATTTATGAACAGTAAAACAAAATTAACTGATAGCGTCAACCAGAGTTTCTGCAAAATAACGCAATGCATCTTGTAAAAAAGTAGGACGATCAAAATTTTATTAGGAGTTAAAATTGAAAACCAAATGTCGCCTTGATAGCAGTTTAACAGCTAACGAAAAACTTACCTTTGTGTAACAGAATATAAGTACGGCCAAATGGGATAGGAAGCAAAAAATATCGGTTCCAATAAGAAAAACCACATCCAACATTCTGTGGCTCGCCCAGTCCATACTGCAACCGGTCCCAAACGGTTCGTAGGTGTACTTGGAGATGCCCAGTAAAGGTATTCCTGCCCAGAAAAAGGCATAACCCCAGCAGACACACAAAACCCAAGCCGTTGTCTTATAATTCAGTCGGATTTCTAAAAAAAAGTGTTCATGTAATGATTTTTGTGCATTTGATAACGCTTTAGTAAATACAGGCTTTTAGGAGATAAAATATGTGATCATAAAATAGAACAACTAGTCAGGCTTTCGGACACCAAACTTACTATTTTTTTTATTTTGACGGCGGTATGTTGGAGTCAGGGTCCATTGCAACCAATGACTGCTGATGCGGGCAATATGTGGTCCGATTTAAACAGTGAAATAACAATATTACCTACTTAAATCATGTCAAAACTGCTATAATCGCGTTCACGAATAATTTAACTACCTGCCAGCGTCTGATATGGATGAGAAGGGTCGTTCAGTAGGGGGCCTAAATATTAACGTCCCATGAATTCACTATTGCCTTCTCATGTCCCAAACTTCCCCGCACTTGATGACGTAACACTGTTTCGTTGTTTTTCAGTTTTTAAACGTGGAATTCACTTTACATAAAGCTGCACTATTTATGAATGTCATATTGACACTAAGTAAGTTATATTATTATTTCACTGTCTAAATCTGACCGCAAACTCCCCGCTTAAAAGAGGACAGTCTACTCCGGCTTTTTGATTGCAATGAGCCCAATCTAAAATTAGAAGTTACCCTAGTCCTTTAAGTATTCGACAAAACAACAACATCATGGAATTTTACCTAGCGTTTGCTCGCATCTACCCACTTTGATGTTTGATGCTAGCGCTATCGTTAGTTACATCGAACATTTCAAATACTAGCAACTACTGGAAACGCCTCGTGGAGCCTATAACATCTATCATCCCTTATCCTTATTATTTGAAATTTAGACAAGAACTTTGGTAGCTATATCTTTGTATTGTTTCTGTAACATAAACAATGCAATGCTAATGGTTAGAAACCGGGAAGAAAGTCTAAGCTTTCCAGGCAGTCGGCGGTGTTCGATTTTTATTTTTATATATATGGTCCGAAGTATTACCTTGAAAAGATAGGAGATAATTTTATTGTACTTATGTTTAATACATCTTTGTCAAGAATACGCCAAAGGTTAATTATTGATGGAATACCTTCTTTTTATCGTCTAATGTTAGGTGACTGGTTGGCATTAAGGTCCAACCCTACAAATATTTGTATAGAAGATGTTATATGGTATCACGATAAAATTAAATATAAACACTTGGAGCTTTATTTTCCAAGTTGGATAAAATCAAGATTGGTTTATGTAAAGGACGTACTAGACCAAGATTATAATTTATTAAGCTATGATGCTTTGTGTTTAAAAGTAGGTCAATCAGGCTCCTTTATGTTTGAGTATAATGCTCTAAAAGCAGCCATGCAGAATGTAACAATTCATAAATCCAATGATAACCCTGGGGTGGTTAACACCAACTTTTGTTGTCAAGTGCCATTTGTTAAACCAATAGCAGAAAATTTTTGGGAAAGAAAATATAATATGGTTTTGCCATGGGAAATGATTTGGTCGCTGACAAATAAAGTAACCAGAGAGCCAAGAATTCGGGAGCTACAATGGAAAATACTAAGTAATATATACCCGACTAGAATATTATTGTATAAAATGAATATTGTTGATAATGAACTTTGTCAATTTTGTGGCGAAAAAGAGTTCATAGAACATTTCTTTTTTACTTGTAAGCATTTGTATATTTTCTGGTTAAAACTACAACACTCTTTACAAGTTTTCTTTCAGAGGAAAGTGATTTTTGACGAGAAAGCAATTCTTTTTGGTTTCTACACACACAAAAAAGATGATATCATATTCAAAATGATTAACAATGTGATATTAATTGGCAAACTTTGTATAAGCAAATTTAAATATGGTGATTATCCAAACTTGATATTGTTGTTCGATTCAGAACTAAAATTAAGAAATCTCAAGCCTCTAGAGAATTTCAATGTGAATCTGTAGAACTTTTGTAGTGGTTTAAAAAATAGGTGTTATCTCGTGTGAATTGTTGAAAACATTGTACTTATAACTATGCAAATGCAAGATAATATTGTGGTTTTTTTTCGAAATCTCAATAAATACTGTTTAAAAAAAAAAAAAAAAATATATATATGGTCCGACAATGTATGAAATGGCTAAGTTTATTCGTTACTTGTCTGCTGAAGATGTACTAAACAACAATAACGGCAACTAAAAGCTCTAGTTAAATAAGTATCACATAGCAGGGCGATAACAGTGTCTTACAGTTCCAAATGGAAATATCTCACTTTGCGGGGCGACAACTCTATCTTACAGCTCCAAATGGAGACATTTCCCACTTTGCGGGGCGACAACTCTATCATACAGCTCCAAATGGAGACATTTCCCACTTTGCGGGGCGACAACTCTATCTTACAGCTCCAAATGGAGACATTTCTCACTTTGCGGGGCGACAACTCTATCTTACAGCTCCAAATGGAGACATTTCTCACTTTGCGGGGCGACAACTCTATCTTACAGCTCCAAATGGAGACATTTCTCACTTTGCGGGGCGACAACTCTATCTTACAGCTCCAAATGGAGACATTTCTCACTTTGCGGGGTGACAACTCTATCTTACAGCTCCAAATGGAGACATTTCTCACTTTGCGGGGTGATTACTCTATCTTACAGCTCCAAATGGAGACATTTCCCACTTTGAGGGGCGATAACTCTATCTTACAGCTCCAAATGGAGACATTTCTCACTTTGCGGGGCAAAAACTATATTTTACAGCTCCAAATGGAGACATTTCCCACTTTGCGGGGCGATAACTCTATCTTACAGCTCCAAATGGAGACATTTCTCACTTTGCGGGGCAAAAACTATATCTTACAGCTCCAAATGGAGACATTTTCCACTTAGCGGGGCGAAAACTCTATCTTACAGCTCCAAATGGAGACATTTCCCACTTTGCGGGGCGAAAACTATATCTTATTGCTTCAAATGGAGACATTTCTCACTTTGCGGGGCAAAAACTATATCTTACAGCTCCAAATGGAGACATTTTCCACTTTGCGGGGCGATTACTCTATCTTACAGCTCCAAATGGAAACATTTCTCACTTTGCGGGGCAAAAACTATATCTTACAGCTCCAAATGGAGACATTTTCCACTTTGCGGGGCGAAAACTCTATCTTACAGCTCCAATGGAGACATTTCCCACTTTGCGGGGCGAAAACTCTATCTTACAGCTCCAAATGGAGACATTTCTCACTTTGCGGGGCGACAACTCTATCTTACAGCTCCAAATGGAGACATTTCCCACAGAACAAGACGGTAACTGTTGTTAATAACACGACATAAAGATTGGTATTATAGAGAGAGGGACAACTTATAAGCTTCAAGCATGTGTTTTATTACTTTCTTTGATAATGGTTGTATATTACGGAGGCCTATTAGTGCCATGGGTGGAATTTTGACTTTTCCACCGCGGAGAAAAGGTTCTCACCGCGGAGAAAAGGTTTCGTGTTGGAAATGTTTCCCTTGTGATTTGACAGTTAACATGCGTTTTTTGACTTTCTCTGCAAATCGTTTTACTTAAAGGTATGATTTTTATGATACAGGCTTGATTTTCTTCGACATACAGAATCTCTCTTCTCAAAACCAAGTTTTAACTTGTACAAAATGCTGTTAAAGACGGGAAAACACTGGAAAAGTCAAAATTCCACCCATGGCACTAATAGGCCTCCGTAGTATATGCCTATGGGAATGAAACCAAATAAATACTTACTTAATCCTGGTTTACAAATGGCGATATAACGGTAGATACTAATGGCAACCATTACATCGAGACTGGCCATCGAAAGAAAGAAGCAGAAGAACCCGGCCATTGTACAAACACCGTCGTTGAAGACCCAGTGTCCAGCGAACCCGGACACACTGGTGTAAGGATAGCCGAAGAACGTGATCCCAAGGTCTGACAAGGCAAGGCTTAGGGCCAAAGGCAAGTGAGCTTTCTTATATATATTCAATTTGGTACAGTGTTTAGTAATCACCAAAGCTACTACACAGTTTCCAAAAGTTCCAGCAACACCTAGAAAACAAATACAGACCTGTTAATGGGGGGAGAGGGGCGGGAAGTTGATATTGTGTATTTCTAAACTATTATTTACCTATTGAAATTAAACTGTAAAATTTTCAAATTAAAAGTACTGATTATAAGCCTTATAGTGTCATTACCTGGAGAATGTACTGGAAAGTATTGTTTTGCATTAACCTAGATCTAAATGAAAGCGCATTCATTTTCTTAATTCCGACGTAAATCGTTTAGTTTTTTAGTGAAACTATTGTCTTCAATCCAAAATTAACCCCCGTCTTTTTGTTATGCAAACAGTTTTATGCATTTTAGAGGTGAGATTTTAATTTATCATTATTGCGAAATATTTCAAGCTACCCCCCCCCCCCCCCACACACACACACACACCAAAATGTCCATTACCGATACGTACTAATTATGTTTATGATCACTAAAACACACGGGCACAGGGGAAATCTTCTTGTCTAAAATAACCATTTCTAATTGTGTTAAAAAGAGGCATATCATTTAGACCTTTATACCCCATCATAAATTGTAGTAACAAATCAAAACTATAATATTTCATTAGGTTGACGACTGACAGGAGCTTGGCCTTAGTCAGTAGAAGTTTCTGGAACACTTTGTAATACGTTCACAATGCTTACGCATCTTCAGCTATAAGGAGGAGAGTGCAGGAATTTGGATACACTTCGATCGATATTTATTATTTAGATTATGACGCATTTAGAACACCCATGTTATGTAATTAGTGTTATCATACACCTATGAGTGTCAGAGTGTAATACAGACACGTATTTTCCGTTTCCGTATTGCCCTCTCGTGCACATTTGGAATTTACCTACCGGACTACTTTCTATCGTGACCTTCACCTTTTGACACATAAATAACAGCTGGAATCTACCAAGGTGCAACATTCAACACTCATGATGTAGTTTAATAAAAGTTTAAATATTAACATTTGTCCACGAACTGAAACAAATACAGAAAAAAAAACAGAATCTTCAATTTAATTATAACAGAATCTTCTATTTAATTATAAATGAAATGTAATTAATGCATCGCTTTGGATTTCTGACTACTCATTTGCAATACACAACCTGGCTGTAACTTCTAAAGATAATAATTAAAAATAATATTTCAGTTGTAAATATAATTCAAACAACAATACCAAAAACCTTTAATTTTAAGTATATCAATTTCTACCATTCAAGGATTTGCTGAAATTATTATCTGTTAATCTCATTTATATTTATGTATAGCTGGTCATTGAGTCAGCTGAAAATGACATAATAACCTAATGTAATACTAATAGGCCTATATAATTCATAGATTCCATTAATGCTTTACACCTAACTGCTATTGTGATTTTTAAATAGCTTTCTTGACAATATTACTAAATACTTATACATCATAATCACTGGCCTTTGTGATTTATAAATTAGTAAGAGTTGTGGTATATTTTCAAGTTTTTTTTCGCTGCAGATGACTGCCAACTGTAAATATAATATATATTATGATTTAGTCCAGCACATGTGGACATTTGATTTAACTTTTCAATTTTAGAAATATAATTTATCAAAAACTGGTCACATTTTATAGTTTGGAATTAGCCCCAGGTGACTATCTTGCCAGGATAGTCACCTGGGGGGTATTTCATAAACAGGTTTAGACGGCTAAACTGACCTAGCCGACTAGAATAGCAATGCTTTAACATTACTGCTTAGTCGACTATCTGACCGTAGTCGGCTATATGTGGTTTATGAAATACCCCCCAGGGGCTAGTTTGGAATATCTGTTTCAGAGAAAAAAAAGAACTCCTAAAAATCGGCATGAATTCATTATATCTAGCAAAAATCCTTGGACAGGATTGTATGAATTTTTAATAACGAACATAAATTAAAAAAGAAATAAGACTGAAGTCACAGTAAAAAAAAGGTGTAGCTCTAGCCCTATCGCCGTATCGGCTGTATGTGGAAGTTGAACACTGACGGAGAGACAAGCTCGTACATTGTCCTGTCTCATGCATTAAACGAAGCAAAGATGGCGAGGCGAATGTTTGAAATTGCTTGTGTGTAGAGTGAAATCGGCGATTTTAGTAAATGTGAGCGATTTTTGTGCAAGTAAAGACTGATTTTCCGATCAGGGAGTTCGCTAAGGTATTATACATAATATTTGAAAGGAAACTAGGTGTTTTACTGTACGTTCCAGGTGACGGACCTATTCTATATTCGCACCTTTTATTCTTCTATTTAGTAACTAAAAATTGTCTAAAAACTTTCCCATGTATGGAAATTTTGTATAGTGTAGGTCTTGTTACTATCAGAAATTCAATATAGCTGCACAGCGCTTAAAAGTTAACTTTGTGTTTATAAATATCACGCAAGGGAGATCCTCAAAGCGCTAGACGGTAGTCGGGAAGGAAATCTTCATCTCTGCCTGTTGCGTGGACCAATGAACTATATGAGTGGAATGGTCACGTCACATTGGGAAGATTGGATCTGGCGAGCTAAAATCGTCGTCATAGCTATGAGATACTGTCTCTCTCGAAACGCAAATAACGTTCTTCTACAAATTTAAGACATCACGAATCAACGGCCAAAATTGACGTCACAAGAGTGATTTGTCATATTGTTATGACGTAAATAACGTAGTCGTTGGGTCAGGACTTGTGACGTCGTTCTTTCGCTTCCTCTGTAACATCAGATAAGTATTGCCATCTCATAATAATGGCGGCGCTTGCTACAACTGAAACGTCACGTGATCTCCCTTCCACGCATATAGTTCATTGGCGTGGACGTCCCAGGCAGGGAAATAAACCTCTTTTGATTACCATGTGTAATGCCCCAGTAGTGAAGTTGTCAAAAAGCTGTTGTCCACCTCTAATCAAGTAATCATTCTTCGTTAAAAAACTCATTTCGACATGTACCCCAACAAATAAAGAGCTCTGGTTAAACACTGGGACATCAACTCGACCATAATATTTCAATGTTTACACTAACAGTACCAGGACGCAGACTACGAAGTTGCGCGCTACGGTGGCCGTACTGAAAATAAAATGGCGGTTTTACAAATCTTGTCGACAGACGACGCTGCATTCTTTCTTAGTACTCACCGAGTGAAATCCGCGAGATTCATTTGCTGTAAAGAACAGACTTTCGATTTGTTAAACACACGTAACTCATCTCTTTCCTTTATTCTTTCAATCAAATCTTAATTTCAACAAACTTTACAGTTAGGTCGATTCGTCTCGGTTGATGTGCAATCGAGATCTCGTGCCATTCTACGAGATCTTCAACTCGAGACATGGCTCGAGAGCCGTCGCACTCCATTTTGCGCATAGTTAACTGCAAGAAATCTACTGAGAATTTTTAATCTATATACTATTTATTTCTCTGTTCTATTCTGTTCGCAAACATGTAACCCTATCATAATATGGTGCATTGCAGGTTCTTAGGGCAGAAATACTTGTTAAAAATCAAAAATATAATCGGCACTACATCAGCTCTTAAATACATTCTAAAACAAGATGGCAGCCCCCATGGATGTCAAGGCAAAATATGATATGGACTTCAAGGTATTTCATGGTATATTATATGTATTAGGAGAGTAGCAATCAATATAACAAAACAGGTTGTCGGCGGCTTAAACGTTACCTACCAGAATGATATCGAGTATCTCTATACACAACCGAGCCAACTACCAGTGTCACGTGTCGTTGTTTACAATTTTAAGGACGTGGACAGCAGTGGTCTCCCTTTGTGTTAAAGCAACATGTCACTCAATCGTTTTAGAGTTTATATCTCAACGAATGGCAGTAGGATCAATCTCTATTTTAGATTGGGTTGATGTGCTGGCCTACTTAAGCGCGGATGGATTCGTTGTGTACGAAATAGTATAATGAGCCGAATAACACCAGATGATTATTTAAAAGAGTTCCATCCTTTAATTACTATATAAGTAGCAGTAAAACAACACAATTACGAGGTATATGATAAATATATTATCAGTCTTCTGTGTTGATCTGTTCTCTGAGGCTGCTTGGTCGCATCACCCTCGCCCTTCGGGCTCGTGCGATACGGCCTGCAGCCTCATAGAACTCGAGCAGATACACGTCACCAGATCCACACAGTGTGCTGATAATATATACTTATCACCTTGAGCTCACCTATTATCAAGACGTAAATCCCTGTTGCCAAATAACCGCCAGGTGTCAGGAACGCCGTATCAGTGTCGTTTGTCAAATTCATCTTCACCTAAAAATAAGGCGAAATAGATACATCACAGTCTGGCGCAATTGTAGCTGACAATTATGCAGTCTTCGTAAACCTCAAAACTATCTAGCAAACCTAGCTTGGATGAAAAATTCATCTTCAACTAAAAACCCTATGTGAGATGGTTGCCAGTTACCAACGAAAGGTCGTGGGTTTCCTCAGGGCACAAAGTCCGGTTTCCTGTCACAATAAAACTGGCAACGTCGCCATATAAGTGAAATAATCTTGAGCGCAGAGTAAATCACCAACCAATCAATCAATCCACTTGTTCAAGAATTTTATACTGATTCATTCATGTTAAACCGTTAACGACCCACTGGAGATTATTTCATATATATATGGCGGTGATACTATATGTTTAATGGGGGAGGAATTCGAGCTCTTTGCCCAGGGGAAACCACAGGCTTTTGACGGGCACCTGCTGACAGGAATGTCAAACTTCTAGGTTTATTTAATGATGACGTTTCTGCATGTCTTTCTCGGAAGACTGTTTTCAAACATGTCTTGAAAACAGTCTTCGGAGAAAGACAGAAACGTCATCATTAAATAAACCTAGAAGTGTGTTACCCATACGAAAGTCTTACGTTATTTATCTATACCACCTTCTAAATGCCACTAAAGACAGTAATTCCGATTATCACTACAATAAGTTTAAGTGGCATGATCTATCAACGTTTTTCAGTTCAACGTTTGAAGTGCCTTGGGAAACTACAGCATTGAAGTTAAAATCAAAAGTCCGTAGTCAGTATTCGAACCTAAGACGTGTGCTAATAACAGACAACATTAAAAAAGCAAGGGATGTAGGAGTTACTTTTGGGTTTCACGCTGATACCTTAATGTACACCATCAAGATTGGTTTCAGTGCATGAAAGCTCATATTTTTTAGTTTTTGATATTCTGTTTCAATAAAAGTTCCATTATATTTGGCAGCTTTAAAAGCAAAAAATCAATTATTTACGTTTGTGTCATGTATAAACCAATTTAGCGTGAAAAATAAATTAAATTGAAATAACCAAGACTAACGTTCATTCAATTGAGGCAACATATACTTCTCACTTTTTATGCTTACAAAAGTTAAACTGTAAAAAGTAGTTCACCACGTGTTCGAAACAGGAGAATCCCCCGTTTAAACATCCTAACTAATCCGTATGAAAAAATAACAATGAAAAAAAAAAAAAAAAAAAAAAAATTAATTGGGAAGAATTTTGAAGGAGACATAGAATTCCTAACAAATTAGAAAACAGATTAGAAAACAGTCATTATTATTTACATTACAACATATATTTGACCTGTAATACCGGAGTTGTTCAGCTTGTTAATCTGATGTCATCACAGTCCGCCCCGATATGCACATATGACAGGTATATGCTTGTTGGGCAGGTCTATTTCTCAACGCAGGGTGCTAATTTTTTAATTAAGTATGGAATTTATTTCTGGACAGCAACCTGACATTCTCCCGGGGCTTAATATGTAACATAAGTCGTGTCACACAGTTCGTGATGTAAGGTGTTGCTAAAACTGAGAGTACCCTAAACTGTTATTAAATAAGTAGGCCTAGCATATTTAGTCCCTACCCTCTGCCCTCCCTCACTGTCAACGTGTGTTTGAAAACGTGCAAAGTACGGTAGGACCAGTCCGACCGACTGTCATATCATGGGATATTTTGGGGGGTCTGGTTTTGTAGTGACCAGTTTAAATATGAGTGACGTCACTCCAAAAATTATGAATTTTTCGGGGGGGGGGGGGGGGGTCTGGCTTTGTAGTGACCGGTTTGAATCTTAATGACCTCACTTAGGGCTAACATTCTTCTCGCAAACAAATATTGAATCGTGTAAATGCTCAAATTTTATCGAGATCGAAACTTTGACCTAAGTGCATTAATTAAATATTTACCTGAATCAGATAATTTTTTAGCAGTATTGCTCATCTTCTTATCATCCAGAAAATCAAGGCGCTTTAAAAAGATTTCACCAAACACTTAAATATATGATCAGAACATATTGTGTTGAGCTTGTGAGCTGACCAGGGAAAAGTCCACTCAGAAACATATGAAAGAAAGGTATGACTGTATAACAGTAAAACCAAAATTTCTACCATGCAACTGGTTTAATATTTTCCAAGTCTTGTTTATATTTTTGTTACAAGATTTTTCCGTGAAAATGTTTTTTTTTTACCAATATTCAATAGATGGTTATGTCAGTTTCTGTAGTTGCGGTATTGTTTTTTCAAGTCATCAAGTTATTTTTTTACTTTTAGATGTGGGCGATATAGCCTGTCTTAAACTTCCTCGAATTGATGTTTAAATGGCCGAGGTTATTCAAGGTTTGTGAATATTAGGTTTGGAATTTTCTCTGGTAATTTCAGAGAAACAATCATCGTAGGCCTATATATCGAGGAGAAGTGTTAATGTATTGAAAGCATTACAGATTTTTCCATTGACCGATTGCTCGATGACGTCACTTGGAATTTACTTACAAGACATTTCGGGGGATTGAGGGATGTTTATTTATAATTTTACAAAATGGCGGAAAGAATAATACTGTAACGAGAAGAAGACGTAAAAGGCGTAAAGTCATTAGAAAAATGCGTAGGTAAAAACACGTTATGTCACCAATGTTTTCCAAAAAAGTGACGTCTTGTCAAGCACTGGTATACAAAATGGCGAACTGAGGTACATATAGTTTACCAAGAAAGCTTTGCGTAAATTTATGTGACGTCATCAGGCTCGGCAATAATTCTTTACGTTTATTTTTTTCAATAAATTTCAGTTTTGTATATTCTTAAAAATTACTAAATCTAGTTTGTGTATATTAATCGTGTCAGTTAAGAATGGTTGTCAGATGAAATGAAAAAAAAACCCAGACAAAAATGAAAATGCTAAAAAAAACAACAGTTTGTTTTTTCATAAGGACATATTTGTTATTTACATTATCGTATAGGAACCCCTTGCAGCTGCAATATGCAATGCTGATAGTATCTTATGTGGGTTGGCAAATTTGTGCTTTTGAAACTAATTATATTATGTGATAGAAACAAACACACTGTTGGACGGATTTAATAACCGTCTGAATTTCTATGATTGCCCGGTGAGTTTTATCGTTAGGAGTTAATTGTTAGAATTAACCGAATGGTATCAGTAGCCTTATGATCAATTGGGCTTGTTAATATGGCTATAATAGCACAAAATGACAACGAACTCTGTCATATATATATAGAGGGTTGGCGCTGGTAATTATTCGAGTATAAATTGGAGTCAAACAAAAGCTAAAGCTAGTTGAGGTAACATAAGCGAAAAGGCCATTTAGAGGCAGCCTCAGAGACAGTTAAGGGTAGGTTGTTTTTCCATATATTTTTATACAGCGAATTTTCATGTTATTTTATATGATAACTTTTGGTCTGCGAACCACATGTTTTCGTGAGCATATTGTAATTTGTTAAATTAAGACTTTAAATGTGCCATATTGGTTGATCAATTTACAAATTTGATGCTTTTTTCTGAAAGATAAATTCTATCTTTGTTTGTTTTTTCACAGCCAACAAAGTAGAAGATTTATTTACTACCTATGATAATGTGGCGACGCTCAGTTTTTGTTGCATTCATCTTAACACTCTCCCAATATGCTATGGGTAAGTTGAAAAAAAAAACCAAAAAAAAAAAAACAAAGAAAAAAATGCTGCATGCTTTAAAAGCACAATCGTCGCTAAAATACGGAACAACGCATACATTAAAAAGGAAACCAATGTTTGTTGTCTTATAAAGATAAAGCTGGGAAATTTCAATGTTACGGGAATCCAAACGTCTTGGTATCATTTTGTATTTTTAATTGACCGATTGCTTGATGACGTCAATTGGAAATTACAAGCAAAGCATTTCGGGGGATTGAGGGATGTTAAAATAATTTTAAAATATGGTGGAAGAAATAATACAGTATCGAACAGAACACGTAAAAGGCGTAAAGTTACCAGAAAAAATGTGTGGATAAAAACAGGTTATGTCATCAGTGTTTTCCAACAAAGTAACACCTTGCTACAAACAAAATGGCGAACTGAGGTACATTTTACCCAGAAAGCTTTGCGTAATTCTATGTGACGCCATCAGGCTCGGCGGTAATTTGTGAGTTTTATTTCCTGGGGTACCTGGATTTCCGTAACATATAAATTTTCCCAAAAAACATTGGTTTCCTTTTTATACCTATTCAAACGACCAGTGTACATGTGCAAAAAACGTTGATATGATAAGAACGTGAGTCACGAAGGCACACATGATAAGTGACATGATCTGTCCAAATGTTGATATTACAAATTATCAGCTTTTCGGTGATACCAATTCAGGGAAGTCGGACAAAAATATATATATATATTTTTTTTTAAATTACTATAATGTACGTCTGAAAGATTGGTAACAACAAAAAGCACATTTTTATAAGAATGACTCAAGATTAATTTAACTTCAAAAGCTAATTCCGCTTCAAAGATTTTTTTTCGTATATTTAGCTGCTAAAATTTCACTTTATATGTAAAATTCTGATTGGTCAGAAAGAGCGAAGCTTTGAAGGTCCTAAAAAAATAAACAATTGACTATGGAATGAGGCAATCTATAAAATCTCAGACATGCGATGTAATGTCCGAAAAAATTAGCGAAATTTAGATAACCGGGACGAACGTTCATTCATTCTTAGCTGAAGCTTGTTCTAAACTCTCTACTTTAACGTAAATTGTCGAGATTACATGCACTAAAAAGCCCCTGAATTGCACGTCTCGAGAAAAAAATAGCCAACACTTAGATTTATATACGGGAAAATTTCCACATTTTGTCAGCTCATGCCACTTTAAGCTCAGCTGCCTGTCCGTGCAATCATGTTATTGCCACATGTTAGTACCTCGATATTGTTTGACTGAATCGATAACATCTCTAGTATTTAGGTTTTCTATCCCCCGTATACTTATGTAGATAGATTGCATATTAATATTCAACTTGGCGCGAATGTTATATCATTCAACCTTATTCGACTCCTTCAATATGGACGAGTTATCGCGTAGCAGTAAAATTAAACATAAACATAAATAGAAACGTGTTAATCTATGAAAAATTCGCGTTTGACCTTATCTGAGTGAACGGAGTGTTTGTTGTTGTATAGTGGCATGAGCTGCTAAAATGTTGATATTTTGACGTTAAAGCAGAATGTTGCAATTATTGGCTATTTTTCTCAAGACGTATATTCAGAAGCTTTTTAGTGCTTCTAGTCTCGAAAATGTACGATAAACTATTGTTTTGAACTAACTTTGGCTTAGAATGAATAGATGGTCGTCCCGGTTATTTAAATTTTGTTTACTTTTTGAACACGTTTTCGGTTTGCATAGTCCACATACTGTATGGATTTTCCTCGTTCCAATGCCAACCATTTAGTTTTTTGGTGGCCTTCAACCTCTCTTACTGTCGTGACGATCAGAAATTATGAAAAAAGTGTGAATTTTGGCAGCTCATGCCACTTTCACGCCCAGCTGAGGTAAGAAAATGTGTTATAACATCGACTTGGTGGGGAAGGAGCTGTGAAGGATTTATCTTAAACACTGATATGCCAATTAAACTGTTTACACCAAACAAAATTAAGCGCGTGCTTGATTTGTTCCAGACAAAAGAATTGGCGAGTGCGATGTAAAACATCAATCCATCAATCAATCACTCAGCATGCTATTAAGCATCATGGTTTCAATGTTATATACCATCATATATAATCAAAATTGTCGTAATTTGCCCCCCCCCAAAAAAAAAAAAAAGATTAGGGATTAGTGAAGTTCAAGGTTCAACTAAATGTAAAAGCATAATTATTTCTATTTATAGGTAGAACGGACTGTGACCAAGGAGCTGTGTTTGAAAGAGTTGCCCGGTGTGATAGACTATGGGGATTTGATTTGGGAGTATTTCAAAAGAACAATCCCGACTACGTGTTGGATTTAAATAAACTAGTCACTTTTTGCAGGTATATCTGTAACCAAATCCGAATAGGATAATCGTCACCATCCCCACCATCATCATCCCCATCATGATCATCACCACCGTCATCGTCGTTATCCTTATCGCCATCATCGTCATCGTCGTTATCCTTATCGCCATCAGCGTCGTCGACGTTATCCTTATCGCCATCATCGTCATCGTCGTTATCCTTATCGCCATCATCGTCATCGTCGTTATCCTTATCGCCATCATCGTCATCGTCGTTATCCTTATCGCCATCATCGTCATCGTCGTTATCCTTATCGCCATCATCGTCGTCGACGTTATCCTTATCGCCATCATCGTCATCGTCGTTATCCTTATCGCCATCATCGTCGTCGACGTTATCCTTATCGCCATCATCGTCATCGTCGTTATCCTTATCGCCATCATCGTCATCGTCGTTATCCTTATCGCCATCATCGTCGTCGACGTTATCCTTATCGCCATCATCGTCATCGTCGTTATCCTTATCGCCATCATCGTCATCGTCGTTATCCTTATCGCCATCATCGTCGTCGACGTTATCCTTATCGCCATCATCGTCATCGTCGTTATCCTTATCGCCATCATCGTCATCGTCGTTATCCTTATCGCCATCATCGTCATCGTCGTTATCCTTATCGCCATCATCGTCGTCGTCGTTATCCTTATCGCCATCATCGTCGTCGTCGTTATCCTTATCGCCATCATCGTTATCGTCGTTATCCTTATCGCCATCATCGTCGTCGACGTTATCCTTATCGCCATCATCGTCATCGTCGTTATCCTTATCGCCATCATCGTCGTCGACGTTATCCTTATCGCGATCATCGTCGTCGACGTTATCCTTATCGCCATCATCGTCGTCGACGTTATCCTTAAAGTCATCATCACCGTCGTCGTCGGTATTCTTAAAGTGGCATGAGCTGTCAAAACACTGATATTTTGACGTTAAAACAGAATGTTAAAATTATTGACGTATAATTCAGAAGCTTTTTAGTGCTTCTAGTCTCGAAAATACACGATAAAGTATTGTTTTGAACTAACTTTGGCTTAGAATGAATGAATGGTCGTCCCGATTATTTAAATGTTGTTTACTTTTCGAGCACGTTTTCGGTTCGTGCAGGCCACATAGATCTACTGTATGGAGTTTCCTCATTCCAACGCCAATCATTTAGTGTTTCGATGGCTTTCAAAGCCTCTTGCTGTCGTGACGATCAGAAATTATAAAAAAAAGTGTGAAGTTTGGCAGCTCATGCCTCTTTAACGTCATCATCATCATCGCCATCGTCATCATCATAATCGTCATCATCATCATCATCGTCGCCGTCATCGACGTCGTCGTTATCCTTATCGCCATCATCAGCATTATCAACAGCATCTTCTTTATCGTAACCTTCGTCATCATCATCATCAGCATCACCGTCATCACTGCCACAATAAACCATCGTCATTGTTATCCAACACCATCATTTTCTTCACAATCATCACCGTCATCACTGCCACAATAAACCATACGTTATCTAACACCATCATTTTCTTCATCACCATCACCGTCATCATGATCATCATCATTTCGCTTATCATCGTCGTCATCACCATCATCGTCATTGTCTTTATCCTGAACATCACCATTGCATCAACACCACCATCATCTCCATTGTAGGTAGAACGGACTGTGACCCAGGAGCTGTGTTTGAAAGAGTGATGACGACATTAAGCTTGAAAACGGTACTAGAATCTGGACCGAAACGTCGCTTTAAAAATAAACAGAAGTTGCAATCCATAAACCTCTTGAGTTAATATTACCACCATCATCATAATCATCGTCATCATGTTCATCATCATTGTCTTTATCCTGACCATCACCATTGCATCAACACCATCATCATCATAATCATCGTCGCCGTCGTTATTTTCACCGTCACCATCGCTACCATCGTCATCATTTTCACCATCACAATCATCACCGTCATCATGTTCATCATCATTTCGCTTATCATCATCGTCATCACCATCACCGTCATCATGTTCATCATCATTTCGCTTATCATCATCGTCATCACCATCACCGTCATCATGTTCATTATCATTTCGCTTATCATCGTCGTCATCATCATCATAATCATCGTCGCCGTCGTTATTTTCACCGTCACCATCGCTGTCATCGTCATCATTTTCATCATTATAATCATCTACATCATCAGCTTATAACCAACTTGCTCCATTTAATAAAAAAATAGTACTCTTTTTTTGTTAGATGCTTGGTATTTGGCATTCATCGACCGGCATCAATACTATTTTCCTGGGTTAGCAGGAGGGAAAATTATGTTTTGCAAACAAAATGGCTTCATTGTTAATCAATTGTATTCAAATAAATCAATTATGTTTCCCTCATATCTCTTAATTTCTTAATTATATTTCAGAAACCCTCAGAAGCCGAATGTATATCGATGCCTGAGGAAGGCCCAATCTAACTGTCAGTCTAACTGGGAAGCGGACTTCCGAAACAGAGCGGATGAGAGTGGACGCATTATCAACAGGGCGTTAGACTATCTGTGTTCTAAGGAAGGGTGTAAGGTTTTTGATATATCAATGTTGTCGGTATCGGTCGTCCAAAGGTTCAAATTTCGTTTTCTGGTTTCACAAATCGAAAACATAAAAAATATGCGTTCTAAAGTTAAACTTTGAATTATCACTTTTCCTAGGGAAGAATTTAAGTGAAGTAATATTGAATGCGACACTAAGCATAGCACCTATTTAATTTCGAGCCTTCGGTTGTTCAGTTTGTTAATGATAGCCCCTCAGTCCAACACGAGTCCGACCGATCGAATCCTTCCAAATCTAAATTGAAAAATTTCTGAGTGGAATTTCCCCTTTGATCGGCGTATGTGGAACACTTGCCAGGCACTTACCGAACGTCGCGGGTGTCAAAGAGCCCGGTTTCCTACCATACTATACCTGAAAACCATTAAAGTAAAGAATATCTTAGGTGCGGCGTAAAACTTTGATATATGCATCAATCTATTTAATTTCCGGCGATTTTATTGTAGTGATTTCTCAACACCAGTCCTGCATTCAGAATCAGATTTGGCCGATCTCCGCCTGTTTCCGGATTGCTGGCGAGGACTTCTTATACGAGATCAGTTCTAATAATGGAGGGAATGGACAGAAATTGACCAAGACTAGCGACAATATTCGCAGGTAATATTTCAATGTTAAACCTCAAAAAAGGAATTTCTAGTTGGCACGTTGAGAATAGTTTTTTCTAACTTGGTACAATTTGGCTGACTGGGATCTTGATCTTTTCGCCATCATCTTCTTCACCTTTCATATATAGGCCTATAAGCCTATATTATGCCCTTTTTAAACACAATAAGAAACTTGTCTCCAAGGTTATTTTAGACAAGAAGATTTTTCTTGTGCCCGTGTGCTATGGCAGGGGCGGGTCCAGCTTTTTACGAAAGAGGGGGGGGGGGGGGGGGGGGGTCCCAGGCAGCTCTGATGTTCTTGATTGCCCGAGAAGCGTTTTGAGGGTGTTCTGCAACTAAAAATGCTAATAATTTCCGGATTTTGCTTTCCTTAGTTCTTAAAAAATAACAGTAAAGTCGTTATGTTCCCCAGTTTTAAGTGAAGCATTCTGACGCTTTAAAGCATGGAGAAGGGGGTGACTATTCCAACGCATTAGGCGAATGTCCAGAGGCCACCAAGGCCCCGGAAGCTCTGGAGTTCTTGATTGCCTGAGAAGCGTTCTGAGGGTGTTCTGCAACTAAAAATGCTAATAATTTCCGGATTTTGCTCTCCTTAATTCTTAAAAAATAACAGTAAAATCGTTATGTTTCAAAGTTATAGATGAAGCCTTGTAACGTTTTTTTAAGCATGGGGGAGGGAATGACTATACCAATGCATCAGGCGAGGGCCCAGGGGCCGCTTAGGCCCCGGAAACTCAGGGGTTCTAGTTAGCTGAGAAACGTTCTGAGGCTGTTCTGCAAGTAAATAATTTCTGGATTTTGCTTTCCCTAATTCCTAAAAATAACAAAATAAGACAAGCAGGAGAAGCGCTCGCGGTTTGTTTATATTGATTTTGGGCAGTTATATGGGAAAACTACATACTAGTGCTACATAGAAGGGTCCGTGGATAGTTTTCTTTATTGAAAGTTGGAAGGTGGCAGACTACCGAAACCCAATAGGCCTATATACAGGCGTGGGCCCACGGGCCACCTAGGCTCTTAAAATCACCAAGCAAAACACTGTCCATGACTTTCGTTATACTTTCTTGAAAGTAGCAGTTGCAGTACTGAAGACACTTTCTCAGAGAAATCTTCGACGATCCGCCATATTTGATGAAGCTCTTATGCTCTTCATGGCCGAAGATATGTCTTAACAAAGAACGGTGTAAAAAAGACCTATAGTTTTGTTCTCTATTCTTGAGTTCCATATTCCTGTCAGATAAGGCCATCATTTCAGTGTTTATAATCGAATATAGGTTTATTAGGAATGAAACTCGTTTGTGGGACGAGATGCTCACTGGATTTTGTGTGATTCTTTACATCCAGAAAGTTCAATGAAATCATTGAACCATAAAACCTGAGTAAACTCTCTAGTAGGACCAATGTTTATTCTGCAAGGTGACTTGTAAAGCTACACCTATATAGACTGTCCAATATTTTATTCATATGATGGATTCTTTCCATATGCCCTACTTTTCTGGTGTTGCAATTGATTTCAACGGATTACAATGGATTTAAACATCAGTTGAAGATCCAACTTTGAATATAGTGTTTGTTTGCATTACATGGTACACTTTAATAGTAACAAAAGGGTACTGCGGCCATCTTGGACGCCATATTTTATTGCAATGTTCGCCCCCCACTTGTGGAATAAGGTTGTTAAATATTTAAGTGGCACGAGCTGCCCAAATTCACACTTTTTCATAATTTCTGATCGACACGACAGTAAGAGGCTTTGAAGGCCATCGAAAAACTAAATGATTAGCGTTAGGATGAGAAAAATCCAAACAGCATGTGGCCTATATGAACAGGAATAGTGCTCGAAAAGCAAACAAGATTTAAATAACCGGGACGACCATTCATTCATTCTAAGCCAAAGTTAGTTAAAAACAATACTTTATCGTACATTCTCGAGATTAGAAGCACTAAAAAGCTTCTGAATTATACGTCTAGAGAGAAATAGTCGATAATTTCAACATTCTGTTTTTACGTCAAAATATCAACATTTTGGCTTTAATGGTGACTACGGAAATCTTATAGTCATGCTTACACACATGATCTCATCAGCTCTAGAGCTAATTTGGTTGGTTGATTGTTTGCTTGACTGATTGGTTGGCTGGTTGGTTGATTGATTGCTTGGCTGACTGATTGATTGATTGCTTGACTGATTGGTTGGTTGATCGATTCCTTGACTGACTGATTGGTTGTTTGATTGTTTGCCTGCCTGATTGGTTGGTTGGTTGCTTGACTGATTGGTTGGTTGATCGATTGCTTGACTGACTGATTGGTTGGTTGATTGATTGCTTGACTGACTGATTGATTGGTTGATTGTTTGCCTGACTGATTGGTTGGTTGGTTGACTGCTTGGTTGGTTGGTTGATTGTTTGCCTGACTGATTGGTTGGTTCATTGATTACTTGACTGACTGATTGATTGGTTGGTTGATTGATTGCTTGACTGACTGACTGATTGATTGATTGGTTGGTTGATTGGTTGCTTGACTGACTGATTGGTTGATTGATTGGTTGGTTGATTGATTGCTTGACTGACTGATTGATTGGTTGATTGTTTGCCTGACTGATTGGTTGGTTGGTTGCTTGACTGATTGGTTGGTTGATCAATTGCTTGACTGACTGATTGGTTGGTTGATTGATTGCTTGACTGACTGATTGATTGGTTGATTGTTTGCCTGACTGATTGGTTGGTTGGTTGACTGCTTGGTTGGTTGATTGTTTGCCTGACTGATTGGTTGGTTCATTGATTACTTGACTGACTGATTGATTGGTTGGTTGATTGCTTGCTTGACTGACTGATTGGTTGATTGATTGGTTGGTTGATTGATTGCTTGAGTGACTGATTGCTTGACTGACTGATTGGTTGGTTCATTGATTGATTGATTGTTTGACTGACTGATTGATTGGTTGATTAATTGATTTTGCGCTACACTTTTCTCCCACCAGGCGTTGTTAATTGTCTTCGTGGCAAGAAAAATGGCTTTATATCAAACGTACTTTATCGTTCGAATATGACGCTCAGTTCTGACGTTGTAGAAAAAAAACGTCAATCAAGCCGACAACGTCACCAAAAAACGTCATCTGTCACCGGATATCGCGAAATCTCACGGTAAGAAATCCTATTAAGTTGACAGGGATACAAACCCGTGAAGTTTTTGTTCAAGAGCAAAGGCTTATTGGCTATACATGTATATTGAAGGATTTTGGAGGGGACTACAGACGTGAAAAAAAAAACAGCCTGAGAATTTTAATACGTGTATTCGATTTTATGGAATTTTAATTATGATGCTTCTTTTTCAGAATGGGTGAGTCGATAGAGACGTGTGTGTACGAAATCCTCCGGAACAACTGTAACCAAGATGTCACTGCAGTATTCAGGAACTTCCTCCACGGAGTATTTGTATACCCATATATAGAGTAACTTGAGTAACGTAGAAACATTTCACTGGAGTTTTGAGAGAAATAAAATGAAATTATTTCTGTACACCATGTTTTTGGTTAGTTATACACTCCAAGTTTAGTTAGCTGTATACTCCAAATTTAGTTAGTTCCGTACACCATGTTTCGTTAGTAGTAAACACCGTATTTAGTTAGTTGCGTACACCATAATTAGTTAGTTGCGTACATCATGTTTAGTTAGTTTAGTACATCATGTTTAGTTAGTTGCGTACGCCATGTTTAGTTAATTGTATACACCATGTTTTGTTAGTTGTATACACCATGTTTTGTTTGGTTCTGTATACAGTGTTTTTTTATGTCTGTACGCCATGTTTAGTTAGTTATACACTCCAAGTTTAGTTAGCTGTATACTCCAAGTTTGGTTAGTTTGGTACACCATGTTTCGTTAGTAGTAAACACCGTGTTAAAGTGGCATGAGCTGCGAAAATTCACACTTTTTTCATAATTTCTGATCGTCATGACAGTAAGAGGCTTTGAATGCCATCGAAAAACTAAATGATTGGCGTTGGAATGCGAAAAATCCATTCGGTATGTGGCCTGTACAAACCGAAAACGTGTTCGAAAAGTAAACAAAATTTAAATAACCGGGACGACCATTCATTCATTGTAAGCCAAGGTTAGTTCAAAACAATACTTTATCGTATATTTTCGAGACGAGAGGCACAAAAGCTTCTGAATTATACGTCTTGATAAAAATAGCCAATAATTTCAACATTCTGTTTTAATGTCAAAATATCAACATTTTGGCAGCTCATGCCACTTTAAGTTAGTTCGGTACACCATAATTAGTTAAATGTATACCCCATGCTTAGTTAGTTCGGTTCACCATAATTAGTTAAATGTCAACACCATGTTTAGTTAGTTTGGTACACCATGTTTAGTTAGTTTGGTACACCATGTTTAGTTAGTTTGGTACACCATGTTTAGTTTGTTTGGTACACCATGTTTAGTTAGTTCGGTACACCATGTTTAGTTAGTTTGGTACACCATGTTTAGTTAGTTGCGTACGCCATGTTTAGATAGTTGCGTACATCATGTTTAGTTAGTTGCGTACGCCATGTTTAGTTAATTGTATGCACCATGTTTTGTTAGTTGTGTACACCATGTTTAGTTAGTTCTGTATACCATTTAACGGCTTAGTTGGTGTATACGCTATGTTTTGTTAGTTATGTACATCATGTTTAGTTGGTGTATACATCATGTTTAGTTAGCTGTATTGGGGGTGGCGTAAAACAATAATCAACCGATAGGTAAAGTCTTTTCCATTTTGTCTTACGTATTTTAGTTTTATGGGATAGTTCTCCTTATTGTCCTTGGATGATATATTATATTGTTATATTGTTTACTCACCATAAAAAAAATAAAAATACCAGAGCATAACATATTTATTGAATGGAAAACGGCGGGACTAAAATCCAGTTATTAAGTTCATACGAAATATTCTACTGTAAAATTTAAAGAGGCATGAGCTCATAATTTCTGATCGTCACGACAGTAAGAGGGGTTGAAGGCCATCGAAAAACTAAATGATTAGCGTTGGAATGAGGAAAATCTATACAGTATGTGGCCTAAATGAACAGGAATAGTGCTCGAAATACAAACAAAATTTAAATAACCGGGACGACCATTCATTCATTCTAAGCCAAAGTTAGTTAAAACCAATAATTTACTGCACATTTTCGAGGCACTAAAAAGCTTCTGAATTATACGTCTTGAGAAAAATAGCCAATAATTTTAACATTCTGTTTTAACGTAAAAATATCAGTATTTTGGCAGCTCATGCCACTTTAACATAGGTTGAGGTCACGATAAGCCGATTAGATTAAATTCCCAAAGTAAACGTTATGGCCCAGAAAAAAATATGAGCTACTGAGTTCATGTACCGACAGGACTTTTATCGCTTAGGCCTATACATTGTAATACCTGTCAAATGGAATTTTTTACAGTACATCTTAACCTGTGAAATAATATTGTCATGAATAAGCATGCGTGGGCGCAAGTGCACAATCTTTTACGGGTGAATCCACCTATTGGTTTAGAAAAATTAACAGAATGAGAGGTATTTGCAAATATCTCAACCCTCAAAGTCAAAAGGTCTGTAGCTAAAAGTGAACCGGAAATTATCCTTTATCTTCGTTTATATTTTGAAAGGTTTTAGTGATACAAGATTCGATCGTGAGAGATGCACATACATGGTAGGGTTTACTTTTACCTTATTAGACCTACAATGAATAAATGGGCATCCCGGTTATTTAAATTGTGTTACCATTTCGCAAGCATATACATGGGCAAGAAGGACTACTTGTCTTATCTAGGCGCTGTTGCCTCGTGGCATCCCAATCCTGTTTCTATACTATAGGTATATCCGTAGGCGATCTTTCCTTCTTATTTCTGGGATAATATTTTCTTGAAAAATGACAGAAATTTCTTATCGATTTCATGTGATTTCTGAGCGGGAAATCGAACCACCTGCCTGAGCCATGAATAGTTATACGTGGAAGACATTCTGGTGCATGCCTGACATGAGTTGCCAAAATGTTGATATTTTTCCTTATATTTTTTGTATATTATCGGCCATTTTTTGTCAAGAAACACAAGCTAGAAGTACTTAATTCCACATGTTCAAGCCATTTGCCAAGTGTTCTTAATCCGTCCATCTTTATGTATTAGTGAATCCAATTGTTCGTGGAGTAGAACCGTTTAAAAGACTCTACCAGTCTTACACACAGATAGCATTGCAAGCATTACCATATACCGCAGGCGTAGAGCGACTTAGTCGCTTTACGCCTGCGGTATATGGTAATGCTTGCAATGCTAACACATAGATTGATGGATTGCTGTTTTGCGCCGCATTCAATATTATTTCACTTATATGGCGGCGTTGCCAGGTTTAGTGGGGGAGGAAACAATGCTCATTGCCCGGTGGAAACCCCCGACCTTCGGCGAGTACCTGGCAACTCTTCCACATACGGCGACCGAGTGAAAAATCCACTCCTAAATTTGTGACTTTATATTGGGTCTGAGTGTGATTCGAACCCAGAAATATGAACCTTGCCCGAAGAAAGACAGATGAATAGGACCTTGACATCTGCTGGATGCTTTACCAACAAGACGGAAGTCTAGAACATGGCCATGAAAAATCTGTTGATCGACACTAGTCAGCTCACCCTTTTAATGACGTGCTCTTCCTGGCCGGCAAGAGGCACATGTGAAGCTATAATTGCGGACTTGCTGGCTTTGCATTTTGAGATGGAGCATAAACCCATAGTCCGGCCCAATTAAAAAAAAGTAGATGCCAAAATATGTAATAATAACATATATTGAATTGAACTGAAATTTCTTTATTCACCATCCATAAAATAAAATTGTTTGACATTGGACAACAGACAGAGTAGCCTACACTTATTGGCGTTTGTAGGCCTACCACAAAAACAGAAAGACCGACTCGGCAATGCGGCTCGTTCAGTAGCACTATTAAATAGGCCTAAATCATTCATAGACTTCAGATATTACCGGTTCAGATCTGTGACAAAACTCTGCATCAGTGATTGGTCAGATATGTTGGGTGAAAAACACCCAACAAAAACACATGAATCAGGTAAAGAAATATAGTTCCACTTCTTTGTAAACCTTCTTTTTTAAAAAAAAAATCGAGTCTTTTACAAATCACATATTATACATAAAAAACGTGAGCAAATAGCCAACCACGTGTCAGGAAACTAGGTCAGCTTCCCTTATAATGACCTATTTAATGATCTTGGATAACTTCAAACGTAGACCGCAGGCGTACAGTGACTCTTGCTTCGTGTTGAAAGTCGACGCTGCAACAAGTACTATCTATGGAATGACAGTTATTTTCCACTGCAGATACTATGTGAGTTGGAAGATAGTCACAGTTTCAACACTAACACAATTTCGGCTCAAATTGAGTTAAAATTCTTAGGCCAGTTTACGTTCACAGTCACCTGAACTCCAGTGAAGACATGGCGTAACCCCACGATCGGCTCCTCGGTAAGTGAGAGTAGGCCGTATTCAAACAGCAGTCGACTGATCGGCAAGTAAGTCAAACAGGATGAGACAGACACATGAGTGCGGCTACAGACTGTGGTACTGTACATATGAACCATCGAAACGCATCCATGATTTCTGACCGGCAAATTAGTAAAACTGGAAAGCGTCTATAGACTATATGGTCATGGGTGTAGCTGGATATATCCGGACCAAACTCTGTGGCCAAAGTATATTGATGTTGGCCACACATAATCAATATAGCCTATAGGCCTATTTCGGTTTGGCCACAGAGTTTGGATATCTCCAGCTAACATGGATGCTGCTACTAATCTGTTAATACTACTATGATACTGATAGTATAAATTATTTTCTGGATAACTAATATTTCTTAATTCTTTTTTAATTTAAAGTGGCATGCACTGCCAAAATTCAAACTTTTTTCATAATTTCTGATCATCATGACAGTAAGAGGTTTTGTAGGCCATCAAAAAACTGAATGATTGGCGTTGGAATGAGGGAAATCCATAAAGTCTACGGCCTATACGAAACGAAATAGTGTCCGAAAAGTAAACAAAATTTAAATAACCGGGACGACCATTCATTCATTCTAAGCCATAGTTTGTTCAAAACAATACTTTATCGTACATTCTCGAGACTAGAAGCACTAAAAAGCTTCTGAATTATACTTCTTGAGAAAAATAGTCAATAATTACAACTTTCTGTTTTAACATCAAAATATCAAAATTTTGGCAGCTCATGCCACTTTAAGTAGGCAGGTCGGGTCAATTTTAATCATCCATAGTTTGTTTCTAAAACCTATACCAAACTATTCTTCACATAGTTACAAGATGTAATTAGAATTCTGTTTGACATAAACAATCATATTTACTTAGAAAAATGAAATTTAATAAATCAGGGGAGACAACTTTTGTCTCTAAATATGGGCCTTTTCCAAGCATTTTTATGAATGGTAGTTATTTTTCTGTTCAAGCGAAAATGAGCAAACAGGGTCCAGTGGAAGGGCCCTGAAAAAATATACAGACTACACTTTTTGTTTTATTTTTAAATTTTGAGACTCACATTTGCTTTTCAACTTTTATGATCGAATTCCTTGTACCAACATTTGATGACGTCACCGACCTGCCTACTTTAAGGTAATCTTAAACTCTACTGTCCACATACATATCAGCACATACAGTCTTCCACTGTTCCAGAATCTTCAAAATGAAACAAAGTCTCCGAAATATCCATCCTTCATTAATACTAATTACTAAAGGGATTAAAATACCTACAGTATGGTGCCAGTAATTCAATAATATTAAAATACCAACCGACAAATCAATAATATCAAAATACCTAGGGTAATTCAATAATATTAAAATACCTATGGTAATTCAATAATATTGAAATATTAAAATACCTACGGTAATTCAATTATATTAAGATACCTACGCTAATTCAATGATATTAAAATACCTACGCTAATTCAATGATATTAAAATACTGACGGTAACAATAATATTAAAATGTAATATTATGGTTGTCACTGAAGGCACAAGCAAAAACAAATGAATGCCAATATGACTAAGTTGTCTCCCTTTGGACCATTTGATAATATTCTATTTCTGACCTCCCTTTGATCTTGACTTATTTGAGACTGCAGACAGCATCCCTGCCGTTTGTTTTACCCATCATTATTTGGCTCCATTTGATTACTTTTATGATCAACTTAGTTTATTGTCTACTTTATGTTTATATTACATGTACTATGTAATATCTTGTGCTGTTAGTGCTTTACTGAATACTGTACTAGTCCTAGCCATAATGGTTGGTAGGCCTTAGCGATATATATCGGATGACATATCGTTGACTTTTCATTACTTTTGTCACACGTAACATAGTTTATATTATTTTACTCATGTCAAGGTGACCTATTGTCACAGATGTATCTGATGATGTGGTGGCCTCAGTGCAGTGCTGGGACTTTCACTTGCCCTCATGCATTTTGCAAGTGATTTGACCTACGGGCAAGCAAGACCTGAAAAATGCTTGCACTGCTTGGCGAGTTTGATGTGGAGCAAATTTAGCATTTGATTTAAATGCTCTGATATTACTTTAATAAATGAAGTAACAGGGCCTTTGGTTGGTCCACACAAACCATTATTCTGCCTCAACAAAGTCCCCTTTCATTTACTTAAAACATTTATGATTAATCTGGGCCACTGTAACTTAGCATGGGCAACCACCAGATTTGCCATTCAGCTTGCCCTGATGGCAACCACCCTGAACTTAAGTTCCAGCACTGTCAGTGGCTCAGTAGGTAAGGCGATCTCACACCCTTACAAGCCTTCTGTTGATAGGTAGCGGGTTTGAATCATGCAACCTCTGCCCCTGACCTCCTTACCCCCCCCCCCCCCCCCCTTCATTTAAAAAAAGGGATGTGGAATGGCTGCTTGGTACCAGCAGCTAATATTAATAAACTGTCCCACTGAACCCTGCGAGACTGCCATCTAAGTGGATAGGGAGGTGGGGGCTGGGGGGGGGGGGGGGGGTAGGGTTATCTTTTGTTCACTTCGTACTGTTGTCACGATATGACCATAGCTCTTGAGTCAGACATCGATCAATCTTGTCATTTAATTTGTACTTTCAGATCCTTCTTACAAGACCTAATTGTGATGTTTGCATAATAACTGAAAGGAGGTAGTTTTGTTTTCTACAAGCCAACTCTTCAATATGCTGAGATCTCTACAGCACCTGGTGAAAATCCAGAAGTCCTGCCATGCTTCTACCTCTGGCCTTTTTCACAGATCAAGTAGGCACTTGTTTACCATTGTCATTTCATGTCGATAAAATAAACCCTTGGGTTGTAACATTATTTTTCTGCTTTAGCCATGTATGCTGATCCAACAAAGAGGAACATTAAGTATGCCAAACTACATTAGCATTCCTGATGTTCTTTAATCTGTGGAGTCTATTGTCCAAATTTAGGTGCGAGTGGGTGGGTGGGAAGGGTGATCTTTTGGTCAGTTGGTACTTTTATTGCGATATAACCTTAGCTGTAAAATAACGGGCCTCGGTGGCTCAGTAGTGATATATTCTCTCACAAGTCTTCGAGGATCGATCAATGCATTTTGGGTTTGAACCGGACTTAGTGAGTCCTTAGAAAAAATGAAAGTTGCCAAGTAATCGCCAAAGGTCTCGGTTTCCTCCACCACTAAACCTGGCAACGTTATGACATAAGTGAATTAATCTTGAGTGTGGCATAAAACATCAATCAATTAATTCTAGGTCAGGGGTTTTGTTTAGGCAAATTTCCTGATTTTCTTTGCTAAACCTGACAATGCCACCTTTATTTAAATATAGTCAAATATGCACAAAATAAAACATCAATCAATCAATCCAACTATGGGTTATTGGTTCACTTGATCGCCCTATCTGGAAGAATTTCTTGTCGGACTTCAGGGATATTCTCCGGGCAAATGGCCGGCTTTCTTCCCCTGCTTAGTCTGATGACTCCGCAATATAAAGGGAAATACTTTTGAGTACACCGTAAGACATCAATCAATCTATCATATATGTTTTGTTTGTCTAGGTCTGCGTACTCCGTCATGGCTGTCTGCCTCGACTCAAGCCGCTCAGCGTCAGGATGGCAAGGAGAAAGGGAAAACCTCCCTGGTTATATTCGATAAAGATGGAACTTTGATTTGTTTCCATTCTATGTGGTCACCGTGGGCTAGACGATTAGCACAGAAGTAAGTGTTTAAACTAAGATTGATTGGCTGCCTCACTCCAGTATTCAAATATATCGCTTTAATTCAACTCTGCAATATATAAGAGCTGCTTGAAACTCTCTTTAAATGTGGGTTTCATTTTACGGGAGTGTGGCATAAAACTCCAATCAATCAATTCATTCTACGGAGAAATAATTAAGGCATCACCACGAAGTAACCTCTTGTGGACAACACTAGCTTTTGACACCTGTGCCGATGTGTTTAACAAGTGTTACAACAATTTATGGGGTATAATGGTCTAAATGATATACCTCTTTTTAACACAATTAGAAACTTGTCTCCATGGTTATTTTCCCTGTGCCCATGTGTTTTAGTGATCATAGATATTTATGTAGCTCCTCTCCGCAAAACTATACATTGACTGGTGGGAAACTTAAGATTTCTTGAAACAGTTGGTTGCAAAGTTATCTCCCCTGGTATGTAATAGGATGTCTCAAACCGTTAGGTGATCTACTGACTAATCTTAGCTCCTCAAATTTGTGCTCACCTATGTGGGATGGTTGCCAGTTACCAACGGAAGGTCGTGGGTTTCCTCCGGGAATAGAGCCCAGTTTCCTCCCACAAAAAAACTGGCAACGCCGCCATATAAGTGAAATAATCTTGAGCGCGGCGCAAAACACCAAACATTCAGTCAATCAATCAAATTTCTGCTCAAATGCTTTTCTGTCACGTGCACTCGAGCTTTCTCTTGTTCTGGTGCAGGATTGAATCAGTCCACACAGGTTCCCCTCCCCTCCCTCACCCTGACTTGCCAAAAAACCGATGCAGAGGACAAAAAGGTTAAGAATTACTTGTGGATAACAACTTTTGTTTTGATGTAGTTCATTGACTTCGATAACAATGTAAGAACTATATCGAAACATCGTCACCCAGTAAACCAATAAATTGTTATCAAGTATTTTCTTGTCCTATTGTAACCTTTCAACCTCATTGGATGTAGAGGAGTTCGAATCCCTGTTATTTAAAATAAAATAAAAAAATTTCATGTGTGGTCTGTGAAATAAAAATAAACCAAAATCTTGGAACCATTGTTTAAAAACTAGGGTACCTCTTTCAGACAAGATATTTTTGCGCTGATATCTGTACCATATATTTATGATCAAAGTAGTGAAGCGTTCAGTTTAAATTTCCTTTTTTTTTTTTCAAACAGACTTGAAGATGCCAGCGGTCGATCCATTGCGGACAAAGTGTTTAATGTACTGGGATACTGTGACAAAACAAAGGCTGTGTTACCAGGGTTATTGGCTGAGAGCCCTCAGTTTGTTATTCAGGATGAAATCGTAAAGATGTTTATACAAGAAGGGTTTACAATAGAAGCTGCTCGTAAAATGGTAGTGGAGAGCTGGGACGAAGGCGATACAAAAAACCCGACATTTCTACGATCACTCGGGGATCTCAATACGTTATTCAAAATCCTGAAGACAAATGGGATCAAAGTTGCTGTGTGCACTTCAGACTCAAGGAGGGGAACATTAAGATCGTTGAAACATTTGGGTGTGCATCATTATATCGATATGATCGTTTGCGGCGATGATGCAGGCACACAACCAAAACCCAATGCACACAATGCTCAAATGATTTGCGAAGTTCTTGGCGTCAGTCCAGATGAAACTGCCATGGTTGGTGACACCCAGGCGGACGTGGGCATGGGAAAGGCAGCTAATTTGGGCAAGAACATTGGAGTATTAAGTGGTGTGTGTTTACCAGAACATCTATACCCTGATGCCTCCCATATCGTACCCACGGTATCTGACATCCTGCCAATCCTGTTGCCTGCTGAAGTCTGGAAGGATTGTTACACGTTCTCGCCGTATGAGAGACTTCTCGTGGAGCCCTTGTCTCTCGAGGCTGCCTCCAGTGATTTACAGAATGGATATAAAAAGAAAGTTTCCCTGGTAATATTTGATCTGTATGGTACACTTATTTGTGCCCATTCCAGGTGGTCCCCATGGGTAGAAAAAGTCAGCAACAGGTAGGAATAATATATTATCTACTTAACTAACGCTGGGCGACTGTCCCACAGTTCAGACAGCTATAGTCTCTCCGTATACGTTGACTCAGGCCTTCCATCGATGGTGCGCTTACATCGATGCTCCGCAGGTTCGAATCCCACTCAGACCAAATTAAAATAGACAAATTTCTGAGTGGATTTTTCACTCTGTCACCGTATGTGGAAGAGTTGCCATGTACTCGCCAAAGGTTGGGAGTTGGCAATGAGCCCGGTTTCCCACTAAACCTGGCAATGTCGCCATATAAGTGAAATAATCTTGAGTGTGACGTAAAACATCAATCAATCAGTCGATGGGTCGCAGCCTTGAATTCCGCTGAATCTAAAGAACATTAATCTTTAATTTCTGAGTAAGTTTTTCGCTCGGCTACTGTGCATGGAATTGTTTTCTCCGGACAAAAAACCTGCTTCTTTCCTCATTAAACATATTAATGCACCATCTTGATGATTGTAAAATAATCTGGAGACTGGAGTGTGTCGTAAATTCCGTTCAAACATAAAAAACAAGCATTTAGAATTTAACTCTAGCCTACACAGTACAGTAACTCTACCTACTATAAACACAAAACAGCTAGCAATCTAATTTTTTCAATGTATGTATATTTTTTTTGCAAATTTCATAAGCTGTTTTTAGCAAATTAAAAAAAATTGCCTCTCTCTACGTATGTAGGAAATTCAACATAATATTAAATGAATTGCTCTAGAAGAAATTTCTCTAGCCTGACAGAATCTTAAATTTTCCCCCCTGCCATTCCTGACTGACATGATGTAAGCTTAGTACCAACGCTGGGCTGCTGGGGTTTGTTGTCGTTGACCTATCAAGTCTGCCAAAAATATTAGCCTTGTAACGTTGTATGGTCTGTGGGGCCTAATGTCAAAATTGTGATGCAATTGGTTGGCGTGGGAGGGGAGGATTGTCTGTTGGTAGTTCTGCGAGTTGTCATGCTATGATTCTATCTGTTAGGTTTGATGTTAAGCCACAATCACTCAATGATACAAGCCTGTCATAAGGATAAGCCAGCAAGCTGTACAAGTGGGATTTTAACTCTTATCACCCTTTGTGGAAGAATTACCAGGTACTTGCAGCAGTTGTAACTTTGGGTTTCCTCCGGGCAATGAGCCCGGGTTTCCCCTCCACTAAACCTGGCATATAAGTAAAATAATTTTGAGTGCTGCGTAAAACATCAATCAATCAATCTATGTGACTTTTCACCCCCACCGTCGGAACCTGGCAATGCCACCATATACATGGAAGTGAAATAATCTTGAGCATGGCGTAAAACATCAATCAATCAGTCTGTAAATCAGATTTCCCTTGCATAGAGCACCATAGATCTATGATTAAAAAAGGTGCCAACCTTCTTTTGTCAGCATATATATATTTTGAGTAGTTCCCTTCAATGGTATTACGGTCAGTGGGTTGGAATGATTGTCCCTCAGTCCCACACAGACCTTCCATCGATGCGGCGAGGGTTCAAATCACACTCGGACCAAATCAAAATTGAAACAATTTTGAGTAGAAATTTGACTCTGCAGCCGTATGTGGAAGAGTTGCCAGGTTGGGTTTCCTTCGGGCAATGAGCCCGGTGTCTCCCCCCACTAAACCTGGAAACGCTGCAATGTAAGTCGAATAATCTTGAGTGTGACGTTAAACATCAATCAATCAATGGCAATTTCCGAACATAAAATGAGCAACCTTTGTTTTCGGCCTGGCAACTTCACTTTCATCCTGGCAACTTCACTTTCATCCTGGCAACTTCACTTTCATCCTGGCAACTTTACTTTTGTCCTGGCAACTGCTCTTACATCCTGGGAACTGCACTTTCACCATGGCTACATATTCTTAACGTTCACCTTATTACCTTTAACTGCACTTTATCGTAGTAGCTGCCTTTGTGTTGCAGTAGCTCTCCATGTGCCGCTGTAGTTGCCCTTGGGTTGCAGAAGCTTCACTTACACCCCTAATAACCGCACTTATACCTCAGTAACTGCACTCAGACCCCAGTAACTGCACTTATACCTCAGTAACTGCACTTAGACCCCAGTAACTGCACTTATACCTCAGTAACTGCACTTAGACCCCTGTAACTGCTTTTAGACCCTAGTAACTGCACTTAGACCCCTGTAACTGCACTTAGACCCCTGTGACTGCACGTAGACCCCTGTGACTGCACTTAGACCCCTGTAACTGCCCTTAGACCCTAGTAACTGCAATTAGACCCCTGTAACTGCACTTAGACCCCTGTAACTGCACTTAGACCCCTGTGACTGCACTTAGACCCCTGTGACTGCACTTAGACCCCTGTGACTGCACTTGGACCCCTGTAAATGCACTTAGACCCCTGTGACTGCACTTAGACCCCTGAAACTGCCCTTAGACCCTAGTAACTGCACTTAGACCCCTGTAACTGCACTTAGACCCCTGTAACTGCACTTAGACCCCTGTGACTGCACTTAGACCCCTGTGACTGCACTTAGACCCCTGTGACTGCACTTAGACCCCTGTGACTGCACTTGGACCCCTGTAAATGCACTTAGACCCCTGTAAATGCACTTAGACCCCTGTGACTGCACTTAGACCCCAGTGACTGCACTTAGACCCCAGTGACTGCACTTAGACCCCTGTGACTGCACTTAGACCCCTGTGACTGCACTTAGACCCCTGTGACTGCACTTAGACCCCTGTGACAGCACTTAGACCTCAGTAACTGCACTTAGACCCCTGTGACTGCACTTAGACCCCTGTGACTGCACTTAGACCCCTGTGACTGCACTTAGACCCCTGTGACTGTACTTAGACCCCTGTGACTGCACTTAGACCCCAGTAACTGCACATAGACCCCCGTGACATCACTTAGACCCCAGTAACTGCACTTAGACCCCTGCGACTGCACTTAGACCCCTGTGACTGCACTTAGACCCCTGTGACTGCACTTAGACCCCTGTGACTGCACTTAGACCCCTGTGACAGCACTTAGACCCCTGTGACTGCACTTAGACCCCTGTGACAGCACTTAGACCCCAGTAACTGCACTTAGACCCCTGTGACTGCACTTAGACCCCTGTGACTGCACTTAGACCCCTGTGACTGCACTTAGACCCCAGTAACTGCACTTATACCCCAACACTTTTTTCATGGTAACTGCGCTTTATTCATAGTAAATTTAATTACATTGGACCAGTAACTATACTTACGTTTCGTGAGCTGCACCTGATATCACAGTAATTACTATTTTATCATAGTGAATGCTTTGACATATGGCAGTAACAGCAATTGACTTATAGTCACTGCATTGAAAAGGAAAGAAAACCAGCCAAATGTGTGCATTCACTATATAGAGCAACCCAATAGCTTTGGATAGAAGTATGCAGTTTATTCCTAGGGTTTGTGGCTGATTTTTGATAGATTTTTATGCTCTCCGAAAACTTTTGGGGGAGCATATAGTCGCCGCTTTGTCCGTCTGTCCGTCTTGTCCGGGCCATATCTTAATTCATATTGTGAGGATTGTTTTGAAATTTGGCTGGTGTATAGTCATTACCAAGACCTTGTGTAGTGTTACGCTTTTCTTTTCTCTCCTTGTCAGTTACCGTTAATATGAAAGTAGATATTAGCGCAGTTGTGTACTATGTCAAACTTTTCAGTGGTACAAATAGATCAGGTAACTGACTATATGCACTGGTTTTGTAGCAAATGAATTATAGTACATTCTATCCACAGCATTCAATGTCCAGTTTCTTATCCATTCAGCCAAACTGCCTCCTGAGGCAAGTTAATGGTGGATGGTTGGCAGTCCTTTTCCTCAAAGTCAAATCGTATCATCATGCTATAAAACCTCTGTGATATCCATACATGTATCCTGCATGGGCAGCCTAATTACCCTTGCTGGTTCATCCTTGCTGGAGCGGCCTCTGTGGCTCAGTAGGTAGAGCGTTGAACGCTCAATCCAAATAGCCTTCCACCAATGGGTCGCGGGTATCGAATCCCACTCAGTTAAAAAAAAATTGGAAAATTGTATGACTGGGTTTTCACTCGGACCTATTTGGGGTGGTTGCCAGTTACCACCGGAAGGTCGTAGGTTTCCTCCGGGCGTAGAACCTGGTTTCCTCCCACAATAAAGCTGGCAACGCTGCCATATAAGTGAAATAATCTTCAGCGCTGCATAAAACACCAAACAATCAATCAATCAATCAACCTCAGGCGAGTTATATGGGGGATTGTTGGCAGTGCTTTTCCTCAAAGAGTCCAATGGTATCGCCATGGTATAAAACCTCTGCTGGTTCATTATTTATGTCCTAAATTTGCTGTTGGATATAAATAAATGTTTATGATTGTGATTATGGAAAATATTCATTTTCATTCCAGAATCGCAGAGGAAACCAACTCAGACATCGGAAAAAAGGTGTACAAGTATTTAGGTTTCAGCCAAGCCACACAACGAGTTCAAAATGGCGTCCTTGGTCAGGGTACAATGGGCGATGTGGAGGGAAAGATAGCCGAGCTTCTGAAGAGTGAAGGGTACAGCCATGATGAGGCAATTATGATTATGAACAGGGTTGTTAAAGAGTGCCAACAAGACATTGACGAAAACATTAAAACATTTGATAACCTTAAGAACCTATTTCAAATACTGAAGAAGAGCGATGTTAAAGTGGCTGTTTGTACATCGGAAAGTCGGGAAGAATGCCACAAAATGTTAACTGTGTTGGGAGCCAGAAAATATGTGGATATTCTTGTATGTGGAGATGACCCTAATACACATCCAAAACCATCACCACATAATACTCTTATGATATGCTCTGAGTTGAACATTGATCCGTCCAGTACTATTGTTGTCGGGGACTCCGTCGGGGATGTGATCATGGGCAAAGAGGCAAATGTGAAAGCAAGCATCGGTGTACTCAGTGGCGTGTCTTCAGAGACAGATTTAAAACCACACGCTGATCATATCGTCCCAAGTATCAAAGACATCTCTGACCATGTGTTAGAAAGAACCTTCAAAGCCACTGCAAGCTTTCCTGGAGGAACGCTGTTAAAGGAGTCTGGAGGGACATCCCAAGCTAGATTATATCACACTCTAAATTCTCAACCCAGGAGGTATTTTTCCAGCACCTCTGGTATGCGACCTGATGCTGTTGAATATGATTACGTTATCGTGGGTGCTGGGTCTGCAGGCTGTGTTTTAGCTAATCGTCTTTCAGCGGACCCCAATAACAGGGTGTTATCATTAGAAGCTGGTCCCAAAGATGATAGTTGGAAGATACATATGCCATCTGCACTCATGTACAACCTTTGTGATGACAAATACAATTGGTATTATCACACAGAGCCGGAACCGGGTATCGGTGGAAGAAGGATGTATTGGCCCAGGGGTAGAGTCTGGGGTGGTTCATCTTCACTGAACGCCATGGTGTATATCAGGGGGCATGCCTATGATTTCGATCGCTGGGAAAGGGAAGGGGCTGAAGGATGGTCCTATGCTGATTGCTTACCGTATTTCAAGAAGGCGCAAACCCATGAGCTTGGTCCGGATACCTACAGAGGTGGCTCGGGGCCTCTTCATGTTTCACGAGGAAAAACCGGTAACCCACTGTACGCTGCCTTCATCGAGGCTGGTATACAGGCTGGGTACCCCTTCACAGATGATATGAACGGATACCAACAGGAGGGTGTTGGGTGGATGGACATGACTGTGCATAAAGGTAGAAGATGGAGTGCGAGTTCTGCATACCTTCGACCAGCGCTGTATAGGCCTAACCTGGATGCGGAGTGCAATGCTTTCACCAACAGAATATTGTTTGAAGGGAGCAAGGCTGTTGGTTTAGAATATGAACAAAAGGGTCAAGTTCGTCATGTCCGAGCCAGTAAAGAAGTTATTTTATGTGGTGGAAGCATTAACTCACCTCAGCTGTTAACTCTGTCTGGTATTGGCAACGCTGATGAACTAAAGCAGCTAGACATTCCAGTAATTGCAAATCTACAAGGTGTTGGACAAAATCTTCAGGATCATTTAGAAATATATGTTCAGCAGAAATGCAAAAAGCCTATAACCCTCTACAGCGCCCAGTGGAAGTTTCCTCACAATATGATTTCTATCGGTTTGGAATGGTTTACGAAATCCACCGGGTTAGGTGCCACATCTCATCTAGAATCTGGTGGGTTTGTTCGCGGTAATGACCAAATTGACCACCCCAACATTCAATTTCATTTCTTACCGTCTGTAGTGGTTGACCACGGAAGGAAATTAGGAGATTGCCATGCTTATCAAGTTCACGCTGGTACGTTGAGACCCACCAGTAAAGGTTTTTTGAAAATCCGATCTAAGAATCCAAGAGAACACCCTATGATTGTTGCTAACTATTTGTCCACGGAGTTCGACAAAAGGGAAATGAGAGAAAGTATTAAAGTGTCAAGAGAAATATTTGCTCAACAGGCGTTTGATGAGTTCCGCGGAGATCCCCTGCAACCACCGGATAGCGTCCAGACTGACGCAGAACTGGATTCTTACGTTAGGGATCACGCCGAAACCGCTTACCATCCCTCCTGCACCTGTAAAATGGGCAAGTCTTCCGATCCTATGGCTGTTGTTAATAATGAAGCCAGAGTGTTCGGGGTGGAAGGTCTAAGAGTTGTGGATGCCTCCATTATGCCTAGTATTTCTAGTGGGAATCTAAATGCCCCAGTTATCATGCTGGCTGAGAAGGCTGCTGACGCTATTCTCGGCAAACCACCGCTTCCCAAAGACCATGCCCCGGTATGGCAAGATAACTTGAAACGTCAAGCTGTGGCTGCCGCCTCCAACTAATTAGATGGTATCCTACTCATCAGATACATTCTCAGTTAATTGATCATACCCTTATTAAATAAACAACATGGCATGAAGACATTTGTCAGTAAGCTGGTTTGGTCGCTTCTCCCTTCAAAGGTAGGGACGCCGATAGCTCACTCGTCAAAGTGATAGACTCCCATACGTACACGTGGATTCATCAGTGACCATTGAATCTTACAATGCCAAAATATACTAAATGAAAAAAATTCAATAATCCAAATCAACCTAAGAGATTAAAGCTTAACTCAGTTAAATATTCCCAATTTTGACCAACTTTAACTCTGTTGTCAATGGTTTGACTAAAAGAAAGAATCGAATATCAAATTTCGTTCTATAATGAACGGAAAGACCAGATATTTAGGAAAATCGCAATAATTTAGGATCTCAAATTTACAATAGCGAAATTTTATTTTGTTTACGAATATTTTTGTAGTTACGGTCCAGTGTTTTTTCTTTCTGTATATCATGATTTGTCATTTGTGTTGTTCAATTTCCGCCGTTAATTTGTCGGCTTTATTGAATTTTCGTCATTGCTTGTTTTTTTGTTTTTTTTTCGTGATAAAGATTCTTGGAATGCAATTTTCGCTTGGTCGCTGAGATTTTTTGTACGACTTCATATTCGGTTTTCTTTTACCAGTTTGTCTTATATTGTTATTAAAACTGATTAATTAAATTGCTCAATGTCTTCAAATATTTACGTTTTGGTCAATATGTTCCTGTCAATGTTCAAGCTAATGTTAATATATGCTAATCATTGTCTGATAAAAGAAGATGGAGAACGTCGAATCGTATGACGTTCGATTTTGACGTCATCAGAATGGAACATTCCGAATCGCCATTCTGGTTTACATGCAAAACTATATAAATAGTGATTTATTATTAGAGTCCAGATTTTGTCTTTATCAAGCTGGTAGGCGTTTATAATTTAATAATTATTTATAATCAGATATTAAATCGTATTTTGTTATATTTTTCACGAATTAGTTGTCTCATTATTTCGTTTTACAGATTTCTCAGCAATTCAGATATTTTTGTTATCCAATATATATATAGATCAATAAAGGTCCATTACTTGTTGATACATGCATTTTCTAGCTTTGCTTTAAGAATGTGTGAACATTTTGAATCCTATAAAATACGATTTTATAAATATAAAATAAGTTAAAGTGGCATGAGCTGCCAAAATGTTGATATTTTGACGTTAAAACAGAATGTTGTACTTATTGACTATTTTTCTCAAGACGCATAATTCAGAAGCTTTTTAGTGCTTCTAGTCTCGAAAATGTACGATAAAGTATTGTTTTGAACTAACTTGGGCTTAGAATGAATGAATGGTCGTCCCGGTTATTTAAATTTTGTTTACTTTTCGAACACCTTTTCGTTCCGTATACAGGCCACATACTGTATGGATTTTTATCATTCCAACGTCAATCATTTAGTTTTTCGATGGCCTGCAAAGCCTCTTACTGTCGTGACGATCAGAAATTATGGAAAAAGTGTGGATTACGGCAGCTTATGCCCCTTTTACAAAGCACTGAAATTTAACATAGGGCATGCGCATAAGTCAAACGGACCATAGGATTCCACGCTAACCATAGTTTCCGGTAGCCTGTTACTGTTGTTCTAAAACTACGGAAACGAAAATCTGTTACCCATCTTGTATGTGGTATGATATGTAACGAACCTAGCATAGGTACCGGTTGGTTCGCGGTGTTTCAACATACGGAACCAATTCAATGTTTGCAACTGACATTGAAATTATATAGCCTGCCAAGTTGGGTTTAAAATGGCTAAATTGGGGTGTAGAACATACAAAGAATCTCGTCGAACAACGATCAGAAATCGCTTAGCTTCAGTATTTGATTACCGTAATTTCAGGCCTTTTTGTCCGTTGTTTACTCTCTAACATTTATCAACGTTCTTCTTGTGTTGCATCCTCTTCGTAAAGTTATAATGTAGGCCCCTACTGTTAGCTCAAGCCACCAGGGCACTATTCCAATATTTCTTTAGATACTCTTGAAAATAGATCAGCCTCATCACATATTTTTTTATCTATTTGAGCTCTTTTTTTTTAATAAAGCGCTGTATTTTCTGTATAGTGTGAGCAAACGATTATCAAACTCGAGCCAGTGTGTAACAATGGATACCACTCTCGTTTATTAATTTTCTAAGTCACTCACCAAGGCTCGTGACTTTGAAAATGAAGACTGAAGTGATATTCATCGTAACACACTGGTTCTCGTTAGATAACCTTTATTTATCACTGAGGTTACGAACACGAGGTCGTGTTTGACATCTGCCACTGGGTCAATTAGCACGTCCTATTAAAGCTTTGTTTATAGCGGCAGATGTAGCATGGAATTTGTATGGTCTGTGCCAGAAATGTTCTACCTAGGCCTACACTTAACGCAAATTAGGAAATATTGCCAAAGATTTTTTTAAAATATAAAAGCAATGGCAAAAGAATTATGCCCGCTCCGTAACCTTAAAGGCCCACTTGCCACCGTATAGCCTGTTGAACATTTGTTAAGAAAACCAATTTACATGAGCTTACTACGACTAAAACCACTAAAACTAAACATAGGACACATAAAACATGTCCAGTTAGGTTTAGAATGTAGAAATGGGGATGAAAAACAAACGAAGAATCGAAGCCTGATTACAACAACAACTATCAGTGTCGGCTAACTTAGTGGTTGGATTACCCTCATTTCGGGCCTTTTTATCTGTGGTTTACACTCAAAAAAATACCGGCAGGCTTTTCGAGTCACTCTTACCCGATCGTCAGTCTGTATTTCTCAGATAAAGTACGTAAAATTATACTGTGCCGTTTGATCACTCACACGATTCAAACATTAGGACGCTTGTGCGCATGTTCAGGTTCGGGGTTTGTTTATATTGCGGGTACTTGATAAATCTAATTTTCAATTTCAAATTAAAAATTTTAAATGATGCCAAAACTTTCTATTTTTGGTATGAATAGAAAGTTCTTAACTTGGTCTGTATGGGAACAATACAGAAACCCGCCCACTGTTTTTTTATGTAAACAATATTCTGGATTTTCGCGGCAAGTGTGCCTTTAATAACATTGCAACCTTCAGGTTTGCATCATCGTGGCTTGTCTTCAGTCCAAACACCAATGTTAACCTCTACCAATCGGCTGTCTGATTAACATTAGCGCTTAAGGTTATCGGCTGTTAACCTCTTGTTTTATCTGTGATTCTCCGCTTACAATCCATACTTTTTGTCAGTCTTTTTGTGAGACTTGTCATAAGCCATATAGATATATTTTTGGAACGATGAAAATAATATTATTTATAGCGCAAACACAAGACGTCGTAGCTGTGTTTCCCCCCGTTGGTTTTTGAAAACCGCAAAGAGTGGCTACGCGATATAAATATTTGTATTGATTGTCAGTACACAAACTCTCGTCTGGTATAAATTCCTACATATCATGATGTGTTTGAAATAAAGAACCAAAGACGAAACAACATCGTATCCGCCGATCACCATAAAGGCAGGGGGGACTGGGTTTTCACTTGAACGACCTATGTGGAATGGTTGCCAGTTACCACCAGAAGGTCGTGGGTTTTCTCCCACAATAAAACTGGGATATGTATGAGTTGCAAGGTACTCCGCGAAGGTCGGGGTTTCTTCCGGGCAATGAGCCAGGTTTCCTCCCCAAGGCATGTAGCTGCTAATGTTCGATGAGCTGCTGGTGAGTTCTACCCCAATGGTATTCACGCAATGTCTGCTTCAGTCGTGACTAAGATACGCCATTACACGACACAGCGCGTAAGTATTACCAGTCAGCTTGGGTAAAATTTTAACATCAAACTATACATGAATATTTACTTGGAATTAAAAGAAACGTTAAACAAGTTAAACTGGTCACATTTTAACAAAATCCGGCATAATGGCGACGCGGGTAATATTTTTATGTATAGTTAACCTAGCCTATTCTAGTATAGATGATGTGTAATGTATATTAACCACTTGATTCGGTGTCCTTATTTTTGCCAGCCAAAACTATCACCAAGCCATCGTGTATAAAATAATCAAAAGTAACATTTCCCGATATAGCTTGAAAACTATTACATGCGTTTTAACATCTAGGTATAGTATATGGGTTGACCGTGTGTTATTTACTCAAATTGCAGTCACCAAGCCATTGGGTAATTGAAACAGATGGCTGTTGATTATTTAATATGTTTGGATCAGGCTTACGTGTGTAAGCATCTTTCTGGTAGCCATGGCAACTAGTGGTGTCGTAATTTTCATATTCTGGGATTAAATACACCAAAAGCATAACTACGTCACTCGAAAGAGGGATCTTGTTTAAAGTGACCGGTTAGTTATGCCCTTGGCAGCGACACGCATGACTTCACATTTGACTTTTGGGTGTAGATAATTTTCCATGCGTCACTTTTATCCCTCCAATGACGTCACTAAGCGATCGGTGTATTGCATGCAATTACCGGTACCACTTGTGTACTTAAAAACAACAAGTAGGCCTATAGGATGATCCAAAGCTCAACGAGTCTAAATCTTTTTAAATCTAGTTATTGACCTGGAACAAAGTGCAACAGTACCGAATTGACTTGTCTACGGTGCAGAAACATACCTTAATTCATAACATAGAAAATGTCCGAGAAAATGTGAGAAGGGCAAAGGGGTTAAAACCGCATAACGTGCAAATAATCGATATATTTTAAATAGATAGAATTGGAGACAAGTGCTAATCAATTTCGGGGCCCTCCGTGGCCCAGTAGGTAGAGCGTTGGACACTCAATCCGAACATCCTTCCACCAGTGGTTCGCGGGTTCGATTCCCACTCAGTCCCCCAAAAAATGGACAATTTTCTGACTGGGTTTTCACTCGAACGACCTATGTTGGATGGCTGCCAGTTACCACCGGAAGGTCGTGTGTTTCCTCCGGGCATATAGCCCGGTTTCCTCCCACAATAAAACTGGGATACATGTATATAACGCCGCGATATAAGTGAAATAATCTTGAGCGCGGCGTAAAACATCCACCAATCAACCAACCTAATCAATTTCCTAACATATAGGTTACAATTGCCAGACATATATTGTGGTGTCTACACATTGATTTACTTATTACCTCCCTTGACACTTAACGCTTTTCTAAGCGGAGGAATATAAACTGCTTATGTTCTGTACTTTCATGATGAGAAGACCTCATCAAATACTGAGTTTTATTTCTACAAGACCTTACTGCGGTTGAACCCATACATAATATATATGTTCAACGATGTAAATATGCTTGAAGCCAGGAAGGTGTGAAAAAGTACAATATCATTTGTGTTTTACCACAGTAAGGCCAGCACATATATGGCCCAGATTATCAAACTGAAATGGCTCGACCTCTGAGCCAACGAACGCAGTCATTGCTTATAAACGAACAAGAGTTCCCTGTGCCCGTGCGTTTTAGTGTTTATAAATAAGTAACCTACAATGGCAGACGCAAAACTACATGTAGGCTACCTTTTCTGAAATTTCTAAACCGACCTCCACAAGTGGTGTAGACACTAAACCCAGCCTGCCACGGTGTCTGAGGTGGCGTTAGTGTGGGATGGCACAATCCCTCCCTTATTGCTTCTTGTTGTACAAAATTACCTCTCAAAATGTACCCAATCGAGATCTCGTGCCATTCTACGAGATCTTCAACTCGAGACATGGCTCAAGAGCCGTCGCCCTTCATTTTCGCGCATAGTGAACTGTAAGAAACTTACTGAGAAGTTATAATGTGCATGTTATTTAATTCTCTGTTCTCTACTGTTCCCAAACATGTAGCCCTACAATAATAACCTGGGCCCAGTTTCACAAAGCGATCTTAGCTTAAGGTTATCTTAATTACCAATGGCAACATATACCTTTAGCATTGGTTGCTGTGGTAGTTAAGATCCCACTTAGCTAAGATCGCTTTGTGAAACTGGGCCCAGTATCGCAAGACCTTTGGACAGAAATACTTGTTAAAAATCAAAAATATAATCGGCACTACATCAGCTCACAAATACATTCTAAAACAAGATGCAGCACCCATGGATGTCAAAGCAAAATATGATATGGATGAGGGAATAAGTTTCAAGGTATTTTACATGTATTAGGAGAGTAGTAATCAAATTAACAAAACCGATCATGGGCGGCTTAAACATTGCCTACCAGAATTATATCGGATACCTCTCTACACAACCGAGTCAACTTTCAGTGTCACGTGTCGTTGTTTATAATTTTAAGGACGTCGGCAGCAGTGGCCTCCCTTTATGTTCAAGCAACATGTCACTCATTCGTTTTAGAGTTGATATCTCAACGAATGGCGGTAAGATCAATCTCTATTTTAGATTGCTCTGTACCTAGTACGTTATACAACCACGTCTAACTTTCGATTACGTTATGTCCAGCGCGGAAGGTTTTAATCTTTACGAATATTAAGATAAATCGATTCTACTGGAGGTTACATTATGTTTGAGAACCTCGCATGACCCGGCTATTTCGCTTGAATGGCGCTCAAAGCAAGCTAATTACGTATTAGCAGGTTATAAACCGTTATACGCTTGCAGAACTGCGTCCACTTTTAAAAAAGCACATTAATTTCGGGGGTGGGGGGTCCTTAGTTGCTAGGGCTAACATTTTGAATTTAAGATTAACTTACACTAATGGGGGCTACCTTAAATAACATTTTTGTCTTAAGGTATTCCAATGGGAAAAATTAAGGGGCCTTAGCTTAAGGAGGCTTCAAAAAGTGGACCCTGCCCTTAAACAAGCTTAAACCCAAGGATACAACAAAACATATATATTTGTTCTTCACCCTTTCAGAGTACAATGTATGAAGATAAAAATGAATTGAAAAAAGAGATTGTCCAAAAATGTTGGTAAGCTAACGCTGTCTCAAACCGGCATATTTGAATCCTGTTAGCAATAATTTATCACAACCAATAATTAATGGGATGGAAATAACCGGGAGTTCTCCTTTAGCATGGATGTGACGATAATTGGACACCTCCTGGTACAGCTGTAGGCATTGAAGTTGGGAACTTCTCACTTGCATAATAAACTCCTCCTAGACCCTTTCCAAACTAAGAACAGTCGACGGCCTGGACTTTTGTAGCCAATTAAATGTCACATTAGTAATATCACATGGACCCATGTCTATAAATGGTCTATTTTGTGTTCTTGGTATTGTCCACCCAAATCACCACATATTTTCAAATCATAAACTCATGCAAGGTCAACATTCTTCAGCTGACTCCAATACAACAAAATCTTACTGACCCATGCATCCTTATATCGTTCTTTGTGTTCCTTGTACTGTCAACCCAAGTAACAAATGCGTTTATTAAAATAAATAAGCACATTTTTCAGCTATATAAGTCCAATACAACTCCAGCAAAACCGTGCATATCACACTGACACACGTGTCCTTATATTGTTTTCTTGTGCGTTTCCTCGTGTCTACACACGAATGCATTCATTTTCAAAGCACGCATAAATTCTGTAACGAAGTTCGAAGTCCCACTCTAACAAAGTTGACCTCAAGTTGTAAGTCCCACTCTAGCAAAGTTGACCTCAAGGTATAAGTCCCACTCTAGCCAACTTGACATCAAGTTGTATGTCCCACTCTAGCAAAGTTGACCTCAAGTTCTAAGTCCCTCTCTAGCAAAGTTGACCTCAAGTTCAAAGTCCCTCTCTAGCAAAATTGACACACACACGCATTATTAAGCAACTTATTGAAGTTCTTTACGTTCTTGGTATTGTCTTTTCAGGGATCTGTGTAAATTGGCCAACTTCTTTAGCCAAGTTCTGGATATATCACAATAGCAACACTGTACACATCACACCATTTCATGCAATTCAATATTGTCTTTAGGATTTCCTATAAAATCAAACACAGGTCGTTGGGAAACCTCGCGAATAAATGTTTCTGGTGCCGATTGGTAGGCATCTTCAGGGACAACCGGGGAGTTCTCCTCTGTTACTTCCTGTAGACTAGATTCGCGATTCAGGTTATGCATAGACCGCAATTTACCCGCCCATCTTCTTGATAAATCATGGGAACCAATTCTAAAAAATGACAGATTTGATTAATTTAAATGAGATAAACACAAAGATGTTTTTGCTATATATTCAGATGTAGCAGTGGGTCCTCTACAGTTTCTAACTTGTTATCCTACACACTGATATCAAACAAGACCCTCGCACCTTCCGGATTTGCAGAGAGAGAGTAGAATACGTCCCCATGTTAGCCCTGGGGTCAGGGGCAACGTGGATTTAGCGACCGTGACATGGGTGTTATAGATTCTATTTTAGAATAAAATGTCGTCATAAATATGTTAAATAGGATCAAAAGCCATAAAATATTTAGATAAATTGAAACAAAATTTTGTAAAGATCTGAAGATTCTAAAACAAGTTAATTTTTTATGCCACGAACATGTGAGCATGATCTTGGAAACGGTCGATAGAGCAATCCATCTGATCCAATGATAACTACAGCGGAATTGACAATACGTGGATTCGAGATGATCTCCTCGTCAGATGAAGGCATGTGTTGTGAGATTGTTGAGGTCGTTACTGAAACTATAGTTTGATCAGGTTTGTATATAAGGCCCATAGCAGCCAGTCGTTGGTAAGATGATTATCGGTATCTTTGCAAGTGAACACCAAACTAATGCATGTGGTAAGTGGAATATTTTTTATAGAACCCACGAATGTGGAACCAATACTCCATATCCAACTAGCAGACCTCTTCTCGCGTTACACGAATAAAAGAGATATCAGATAAAAATAAATCCACAACCAGATGTCATTTCCGTAGGCTTCATATTTGTAGTTATTTGAGGAAGGAGAACCTGGAGTAAGTGACAAAGGTCAGGCATTATTCTGTAAAACACGCACAATGCGTTGCCTTATGTTACATTCCCAAACTACATCTTATTATATACAATGCATATAATAAGATACAGGGCCTTGAAAGAAAGTCAAATAATCAAACCGGATTGTGCAAAGTTTGAAAAACAGAACGAAGTAGGCGAGCTCTAAGGTTCCTCGGAAGAGATGGGATCCGACATCGAGATTATAAAACAATTGAGAACGTATTCAACAAAGTGCAAAAATGCAGCTTCAGCTGTGTTGTACATAAAACATTTTATCTCTCTAGTCAAAAAAGTCAATATACATGTTTGGTTCGGTGTTGCTGCAATACTTATGTCATGTCACCCGCGGTCCACCAGTCCGAATAAGTAAAATGAATATTTTTACATTTCAAAACCGGAGTAGATGGAGCAAAGGACACCAATTTATTACAAAACGTGTCTAGATGACTCCGGTCGCGTCTACTTTGGCGTTAGGTCGGTAGCTTGCTAAGAATGTCCTACTCGATCAGAGAACTGAAATGTACGTAATACTTTTACGATCCTAAATTTTGAAGTTGAGCACGGAAGTGCCACTTTAAAACGGAGTTTTGTCCAAGTAAGTTTTATAACCCAAGTGCTTTGACCGGTAATGGATATAAACGGGAAGTAATAATGGCAAGGAGATTATTGAGTTTGATCCATTTGGTTAAAAAAAACATTTTACTTACTTCAAAGGGAGACAACCAACGACGTCTTCCTCTGAGCTCATGGAGTCCTCGTTGCCTGGTACACGTAACCGCCTACTGTTAGACCTTTTTTCTGAGGCTCTTCTTTGAAGCTGAGCTAATTTAAGGGCGGCTAGCTGTAATTGCGACGTTATCCTTTTGTCGTCCCATCTGATAACATAATACGAACAATGATAATAAAATACTACAGAACAAAAAATGGTTCCCTCAAACGAAAGATTTTGAAGCTCTTGTTGAACCGGTTAATTTGCCAACTTTTAGTCCCATCGAATAGCCCAGACAAGTGCAACCGTAAAAAGTAATATGAAAGTGCAAATTCAATGTTATTCAGAAAAAATCAACAATAGCAGTTTTACAATCGCATTTATAAAATATGACAGTTATGTAGCTTTCTCCTGCACGAAATCCCTTCTTGAATTTAACTAAATCAGTTGAACAACTCACCTGTCGCAAGGTAAACTTGACAAATCCGTCTCAGAAATATCCGGACTGGGAACAGAGGACGTAGTTTTCGAGTTGGACTTGTCCGTTGAGTTCTCTTTTGTTTGATAGGCTGAATCTCTAACCAAGCCTCGTGAGGATACTCTTCGGATATTTTTGTCTAGTTCTCGTTCATTGGCACCATGGGTTGAAGATGAAATTCCTGCTGATGTCAAAGCGGAATCGGATTTGTCTTCCTGTTCACTTGTTATTTTCGGTAAATAAACATCTTCACAACCCTCATCGCTTGAAACTATCTTAGTAATATTAACAACAGGCACTTGGTTTGTGTAATATTTCGAGATGGTCGCGATAGTATCGTCCGTTTTATTTTTCGCGTTCGTTGATTCAGAAAGGAGGCTATCGTTACTTGCACTCTCAGAAAACCCGTCAGTTGGTAGTGAGAAAGTTGAATCTGGTCTTACGGAAAGGATAAGTTCCTCAGAAGCTTTCTTTCGCTTGTTTCTTTTACCTTCGTCTTTAGGATTTACCCTTGGCTGTCTGATATATGGATCGTGGTCTTGGCTTTTGGCTTTTCTAAGGGATGGTCGGGCTGGTCGTCGATACTCCTTCTCGCTATTGCTTGAGTCAGTTTTGTCTACCGGTCTGTGTTTTCGGGTCGTTTTCCGGACAGATCGATCAGAGGCATTCTTGAATCGATCCCTAAGTCGATCACTCTCTGTACTCGACGTCTTCTTTATGGACTGGGAACTGTAACCAAAGTCAGAAACGCTGTCTTCTGCTGGTCTAGAATTTCGTCGGTGCCTGGAACTACTGTGGTGATGTCTTCTGTCATATTTTATACATTTTCTACACTGACAACTGCTAAGTCTTTTAGAATGTGAGTGACACGATTCGCAAGATGACTGATACCCTAAACCGGAGTCTGAATAAGCACGGTCTTCCCATTTACCGGTCCTCAATCGTCTTTCTCGTCGATTAGATTTTATATTAAAGTCCGATTCCGTAGAGCTGCTTCTATTCCAATAGTTTGCCTTGGAAAGTGCTGAAGTGTTTACAATGGATGGAGGGTTACACAGCGCAGACGCACTATGTGATTTCAACGCAAAGTCTTGGCGACGCTTTTTAGCGTCGTACTCCAGGAAATAGTCTCCTGATAATGAGTGTGGGGCTGATGGGATGTTGAGAGAGTAGATTTGTCTGGCAAGCCGACATTCCCGGTCTATTTCAGGATGAACTTCGCATTCTCTTTCGGATTTGGTACTGTTCATTTCGTCTGTGGTCGAAGAGCCCCCATGCTCATTACTTATCACAATATGCGGGTAGAAATGACTGGAATCGGACCCTTCAAACGACCTTGCTCTTGGCACTTCCGTGGTTACATGACGATGTAACATTGGGGTGGAACTGTAGGTTCTATTTAGCCGGTAAGTGCTTTCTTTAGGTTCTGGATGAGCTTGTTTCAGGACGGACAAAGCGTTGTCGTGGCTGTGCTCTCGGTTTATTTGATCGGCATCAAGGACAAAAGAGCCTGCAGCGATTCCCCCAACAGCTCCACTCATTGTCTCAACATTCGAATAGGCCCGTCCAATTCTAGCCAAGGGGGAGACATTTTCATGATGGGATCTGTCTTTTATACTAGAGTGATAACTGTTAAAAATTCTCTTTATCTCCACAGACTGATGCTCGTTGTTTGGTACAGGCACTGCTATTTCGTCTTCAACCTACGAAAATACAACAGTAAAGTTTAAAAGCATTGAATCAAGTTACAAAAAAATGTTATCCCTTTAAAAAAAGCGTGTTTATGTGTGGTTGCATTTAGTTATTACAACATCAATGAGGAGCGGGTAAGGTGGGGGGCTGGGGAGGGGGGGGGGGTGAGGTGGTACAATAACAAAGCATTACGTGCGCACAGATTCATACCATTACTATTATTACCACTGCAACTCTTTAAGTCGGTTAAAAGATTAAATAGCCTTATGCGTTTTAGCGAGGAGTTTTCGGTAAGTCTGACCAGTCCATATGTAAATCTAAACTGTGGAAAGATCCTGGCAGAAGAGGTGACAAAATAACGTCACAATCCGAGGCATTTCGTGGAATAAGTAATGTTTGAACTCTCTTAAAACGTGGAATGAGAAATGATTAAGGCACCACCATTAGCATGGAACCCACGTTCATAGAGAACCTATGGGCAAGGATTTAAGAAGCTCGTCGTGACCTTTGAAAGACATTTACGCACAGCTGTGCTGTTTACAAACAACTAACTTCGTGGCGATGCCGTAGTCATTTCTCATTAGTATTTCGTGGAATAGTCCATTTGCCATCTTTTCCAATGACATAATTTAGCGACGTCACAATAGCAGTCAAAATTGTGCTAAAGTGGAAGACCCAGCAAGTTTGTGCACCATTTTTTAAAAAGTGTTATTGCCCAGGACACAATAGAAAAAATATGTAGGTAAACTACATGTTCGAATGACTCTGTGTGAACAAAGTACTCAATATCAGAATTCCATTGAATAAAAAAGACGTCTAAATCGCCACAGTGCTTGCCCCGTCTAATGTTTCTGTCATGGCGTCAAGACGTTGTTGTTGGAATGGGCTCCTTCTGGCCGTCCCAATTTCGTTCCCGTAGCACAGCTTGAAAACTATTAGACATAACTCATTGAAAATTGGTGTGTGGAACAATCAACGACAAAGTTGGCAAATGTACTATTGAGTGACGTTGCACAGCCAGCACAGCGCTGGGTACAATGTTAACCTATCGCCTTTATTTTAGTTCAGGAGTGCTACTATTTAAATTTACATGATGAGGTTTGCTTCCATCTAGATAACCTTGATAATAGTACTCATAACATACATAATAGTACCTTCATATAATACTCGAATTCATCAAGCGCAATTAACAAAGGTCAGTTAAACTAAGTACCAGTTTCTTCAGGTTATCTAACATCAAGCATTTGAATATTGAAGAATTAAATTTGGACGGTTTCGACAGTTTTTAGTCCACTAGTATCAAAGTGTTTGTTTACTTGGGTTTAACTTCAATTGCACCATTGTGCTGATGACTAATGATCGGTTTGGCAAAGACGGTTCAAACGAAACATGTAAGATACTTCAGTTGGCAAAGGGAGCCGATATCAGAATTTTGTAGAACAAAAATTGTTAGTTTACCTCCTCGACAAATATTTCCGGCCGATCTCGGAATATCAAGGGACTGGGTTCCCGGGACACATAGCTGTTGTAAGAAGGCAAGGAAGGGGAGGCAATCCCGTGGTCTGTTCGATCTGGAAAAATCATAAAGATTATAGTAAATATTGTTGAGCTGTACTCAGGTTCACATATGTATCATTGCACATGTTAATAAAATCCAATTGCTTTAATCATTTGCTCTACATATGTCATGCTTGTATGGATAAAGATGGGCATACTTTGAGGATTTGCTTTCACACCAAAGGTTCTTATAAAACTTAGTTCGGTTGTGTTTAAAACAACATATAATCTGTTCTTTGGAACTTTCAAATAGGATCATTGGACAAGAAGGGAAATGTGTCAACAGAACATTCCAGATACCAGGTGGCGGCTCTGGGAAAGGCGTGAACGAGACATCATGTAGATGCTAAATCATACATGTATTGCTTTGAGTCCAAACACCAACCGATTCACTAGGAACCGCCTAACTTCTACGTTTGATGACATTCATTTCAGATCATTATGTTCCTTATTTTTAATTCCCTAAATAGCTCGTTTAGACGAAGGAAAAGTGGTAAAAATTATTTAGCCGTTTTAGCGTGTTACTCGAGATTGCCTGTACCAACAAAATCGAATTTTCAGTTTCAAATTAAAAATACATAATGATGCCAAACTTGGCAAAATGAAATGCTTCTAGCTTCTTCCATCTGTGAAAATATAGAAACCTAAATTGCAGGTTCATACAGAATCGAAATTTCAATTTCAAATAAGAAAGACACAACATAATGCTAAACCGTATAAAAATTAATTGCCAAAAGTAGAGTCTTTAACTTCTACCCTATAAGAAAAACTTCAGAAAACGGGCAACTTTTCTTTCTGTATTTAAGAGACGACTGTGATTTATAAAATGAGAATTTGCTTACAATTCTGCTGCTCTTTTTTCTCCTTTGTTTTATCTTTACCGCAACATCTTTCAAGCCTCTTTGAACATTTCCTCTTAACACAAAACATGAAGATGAATATGAGGACCAGAGAGAGTATAACTATGAGACCAATCCAGATTGGTTCCTCCAGCAACCGTTGACTGGGAGATCGTGGATTCATCACGGGGTAGGTGGATATCGTCTCACAATGAGGGCCTACGGGATACAAATCATAGCAATCCTCTGACTTATTTAAGAACATATATAACAAGGACATTGTGTTTCAATTTCACTGGTCAATAGCTAGTCACATGACTGTTAAAGTGGCATGAGCTGCAAAAATGTTGATAATTTGACGTTAAAATTTTTAGCTATTTTTCTTAAGACGAATAATTTAGAAGCTTTTTAGTGCTTCTAGTCTCGAAAATGTAAGATAAAGTATTGTTTTGAACCGACTTTGGCTTAGAATGAATTAATGGTCGTCCCGGTTATATAAATTTTGTTTACTTTTCGAACACGTTTTCGGTTCGTACAAGCCACATTCTGTATGGATTTTCGTCATTCCAACGTCAATCATTTAGTTTTTCGATGGCCTTCAAGGCCTCTTACTGTTGTGACGATCAGAAATTATGAAAAAAATGTGAATTTCGGCAGCTCATGCCACCTTTAATCATTTCTCATATCAAATTGGCGACATTATAAGATTGTATTGGTACTGATGTATCATTACCCAATGGTGGGAAAGGTTTCAGCCTATCTCAACATCAGGATACTGCTTTTAATTTACCTTACAACAAACATGGCGTCTGAGAAGAGCTCATGGCACATGCTGCTATCTTGATTGGTTGATTCATTGATATTTTATTCACCAATAAATCAACAGCAAATGTATAAATAAATAAATAACAATTATATTGGCGGGAGTAAAGCCCCATGGGGCTTGATCTATCCTTGTGTATATATCCCTATATGCATATATAGTTCTCACGTTAAATTGAAAATAGTCTGAATGATAAATTTAAAATGCCCATGCTACCTCTTTACTCGTAATTACAATAAATTTGGAATATTGAATAGAACCAAAAACTGTCAGAGTATGTCAAGTCTGGGTACAAAACACGTTTTACTTTTGTTTTAAAATGACGACTGAGAGATTTAAACTCTATTGTGACAAACACTTCAACCTTCTGATGTTTGTGAAAACAATTGTTAACTTTCCTCACCTAAAGTGGCATAAGCTGCCAAAATTCCGATTTTTTTTCTCATAATTTTCGATCGTCATGAAAAAGTTGAGCGTTTGAAGAACCTTGAAAACTATTGACGTTGAGATCAAAAATATCCGTAAAGCCATTTACCCGTTTGAACAGAAAATGTGTGCTAATAACGGACAAAATACAGATAGCCAGAATGTATGAGTACACTTTAGAGTCTTTGTAGCTTATAAAAACTTCCTGTTTCAACGAAATTTTCCCTATCTTTGGCAGCTCATTCTACTTTAAACATCGGTCACATTAAATATTCTATATCAACTGAGAGGAGAGTTAAATAATTGTATTATAAAACTACAAAGCCAAGTTTATATATATTCAAAAACAAACGTTTTACATTCGATGTAAGCCTTAAAAGCTCATGATGCATTAAATGTCTTATTCTTTGTTTGTTTTTCACTCCAGTAGTCAGAAAAGTAAAAATTCCAAAAAAACATGAGACTTCCTCACTTTAAAGGCTTTATAAAAAGTTTTCTTCTTTTTTTTTTTTGGGGGGGGGGGGGGGGGGGAGGCACCTACCGGAGTGTCCTATATCACATTCACAAATGAAATTATCCACAGTCTCTCGAAAGCACTCTCCGTGACCTCGGCAATAAGATGCTCGGCAAGTGGCACTGTCTGTGTCACAATGTTCGCCAAAAAATCCATCTTCGCAAATACAGGTGTAATAAGTGTCAGTGAGATTACAGCGTCCTCGAACACATCTATCTACTTCACACCAAGTCACTTGACATAACAGACCTGTCAGACAGAAAATCTTTACAATTGTAAAATCTATTTGGACAAGCTTTTTTTTTTTAAAAAAAAGTTACTTTAAAAACAAGATACTGTTAAAAAAACTCAACAATATTCTTAATAGGGGCCTACTTAGTTTGAAAACCAGATAACCTTCAGGAATTGATAATATTTTCCAATTTTTCTTTCCCTCAATGTCGAATTCATTTTCTCATTTCCTTTCCTCACTAGATTAATGTTATCGGAAAATGAGAAGAAATGCGAATCAATAAATAGATATTGATGATGTGGAATCAGGTTAGTGGCAGACTCGACACAATATTCAATCACAGAAAATAACACAGATCCATCATTGCCAGCAATGAGCATCAAGTCACTCTCATTGTACTGGATTCTAATGTCTAATGGTTAGTGGCAGACTCGACACAATATTCAATCACAGAAAATAACACAGATCCATCATTGCCAGCAATGAACATCAAGTCACTCTCATTGTACTGGATGCTAATGTCAATGAACTTTTATTGGCAGAATTCCTCATAAAAAGGTTATCTTCCGTTTATCAGAAAACTCTAAAAAAATATTCGAAAATAATCGATGGTTATGCATTAAAGCTTAACATAAACAACAATAGGATCATATTATCCAGCATTTCGTTGTCTTTGATATCGCTAATTGCATCACGTGTTGTTAGATATGCATGCATTTTCCTTTCAGACATAAGCCCTTCATTATCAGTCAATGATTTTATAATTTCTCTAAAAAGCAGAACATTTTGTACATCATTAAAATAAGTATAAAGTTTTCCATAATGAAGCTAATTATGTACATTATAAGATTATAATCCAGTATTATTTTTTTAGATATCTGCAATTGTGTCAACCAAACCGCCCATATATATACGCCTTTCTTTTCCCATGATCCTATAGGGTTCAATCTCTATTCTTGCCAAAGCTGAAGATACATAAGCATTGCCAGTGTATATATTTTCCCTGTGCCCGTGGGTTTTAGTGTCCATAAATATATATTACAAAGTCTTCCAGAAAATTCTACTGACTAAGGCCAAGTTCCTGTCAGTCGACAACCTAATGGAATACCATGGGTTTAGTTTATTACAACTTATGATGAGGTATAAAGGTCCAAATGATATACCTCTTTTTAATACAATTAGAAACTTGTCTCCATGGTTATTTTAAACAAGGAGATTTTCCCTTCGCCCTTGTATTTTAGTGTTCATAGATATATATACACCTTGTGCAGGTATTTACTCTTTATAGTTACCCAATATTTCAAGATTTTTATTTTTCTACGGAGTAAAATTTAGCAAAGCTATAATCATCATGACAGATGGGCGACAATATACAAGTCTTTATATATACGACATTCTTGATAATTATTGTTAATTGTTATATTGAACTAATTAATCTATTGTACCTGTATAAGGTCCTGAACATCTGCACAGAAAGCCTCCGTCTGGTGCGGAAACACAAGCTCCGTTATGCTGACAAGAAAACGGCTCTTCCACACAAGCTGGGAAACTGATGTCGGTAACAGCTTTGGTTTTGTTGAGAAAATCAGGGTCTGATAACAAAAAGCACAATGTGATATCAAAGTTTCTGATATTAAAATTGAATAAAATACACAAAAGTCACAAACTGAAAAATTAGCTATTGTGTAGTCTTTAACGGATGAATCTGGCTTATCTACGATGGACATGGCAATTATTTACAGTGATTCTAGTCCTACAGCAGAGGCTAAAAACAAATTCAGTGAAGCTTAAATGTAAAATTTTCACAGAACAATATATGAAGCATCGCCAGCTTAAGTCAGCAGGACCAAGGTTAACAATATATCGGTTAAATAAAAGTAGGAACATTCCGACTCCACCCTTGATCCCAAAACTGGAACTTTTAATTTGCAACGTTAAGCTTTCGTTTTACAATCATATTTTTAATTTGTTTAATTTGCGATTAAAATAAGTAAACTGCTTAAGACCCGTTATCGCTGTGCGATTTGTCGTACCTACTCGTAGCATGCGATTCAAATGGATGCATTTGATTGGTTGACAAATCGTATCGACCAATTGAAAGCATCCATTTTAATCGCATCCTACAAGTCGGTGCGACAAATCGCACAGTGAGACCGGGCCTTTAGGAAGAATCGCCTAGAGGTGTTGACAGATTTCATCTCGTCGTCGTAGAAGTCTCGTTAAGATACTACTTTGATTTCAAGCCCATCTTATCGGCTATTTTCGTCTGACACAAGGTACAAAAATGTCGTAATATAGTTTGCCACAAATAAAATGTTGGGTAAAACATGAAAAACCCTGTAGGCCTAACAGGTTCAACCTTCTTAGGTTTAAACCAATCGATGTATAGGTCTATAGATGTAGATATTATTGAAGATTTACAAAATAACATTCTATGTATATCATCGGAAAACAACAACAACAACAGAACCTGTATCTACAGGTTTGTAAGGATTATAAATGATACACGACTTTGTCTTCAAATATGTGTATGTGTAAATTTTGCTTTAAACTATGCCTGTTGAAAACCTGACAGAAATAACTGCTTTCTTGCTGAATAGATAAAAATAATCCCGGTACTATAGCGCATTTCTTTGCGTTTGAATTCAAAGTTTAGTTTTCTTGGCTTCTTTGTGATTGGTGTAAAGGACAAGGTTCAAAGTTCATATAAGACGCCTTGCACGAGAATTTTTTCCAGTTGTCAAGGCAAAATAAACAAATGTTTATTCTGTTTCTTCAACAAGTATGTGACCCTGATTTAAATCAAATATTTTTTCCGATACAGACGACCCATTTTTACAAATAAATGAACATAAATCTTTTATTATAAGTCATCATAAAGCATAACTATATAGCCTAGTATAAGCACACAAAAAACCCAGTATCAAAGCACTCACCTGGCGATACAGTGTATAGTATAGTAAACCCCGGCGACAGTTCTTCGCCAGTATTCCCTGTTTTCAGGCGAATGCTGACTTTGTGAAGATGTGATTGAAACAACGTGGATGGCAGAGTAGACGAGGAATCATTTGCTAGATTGTCTGCCAAGCACAAAGGAACTCTCTGAGTGGATTTGATGTCTATTCCAGTCGTATCAGATATCTCAATAAAAGTGGACGTACACCAACTTTCTGACGACTTGATCGATGTGACATTAATGATCTTCAGCGATATTGTCCAGCCAAGATGTGCCTGAAGTATGATGGTATGGTCTATGGAATCAATGCCTCCGATAAATCTGTTGACACTTTCCAGAACGCCATGTCGTTTATCAGTCAAATAAAGGGCGGACTCAATCACACCTTCTTCATCCAACACTGAAACAAACAGAAATTAACAGGTCATCAAAATTTAGATATAATCACACTGTTAGATAAAATTATTAAGAAAACAAATTATACGACTATATGTACAACATTGTTAAAGAGATAATACACAACAACATCGACAGATGGTTCATAAATTGACTTGCTGCATAACATATCCCGTTTTATAACACAGGAAAAATTCATCCGCAACAAAAACAAGGGCGACCAAAACGAATGAACCAAGAAAAACTCGTATGGAATAAACTTCTATATATATTACCAAAGTTCAATAGCAATAAAGAGAAGAGAAATGTGAAATATAAAGACAAATGTCGAACCCCCGTGAAATAAACATGTTGATTGCTCTTAATCGTTTAGTAATCATAACAAGACAAAAACATTGAGCTCGTGGTATATTGTACTTCTTTAGGTCCACAAATACCGTACATTCGTTAGCTGTGACAACGCGGTTCGATTCGCGAACACTTAAGATTCGTGTAACTATGCCACATAAGCTTATGGAATGCCGTCAAAATCAAATACATCCGTCATGGCAATCCTACCCACAAAACTCAGAAAATAAAAATCAACAGAAGGAGTTTAAGGAATCTAGTAAATATCCTGATGTGTTAGTTATATTTTCTTAAACATCAATGTCTCTTCAAGTAAAAGTATACAAGACAAATTGTCGGCTGCGGTGTTCATCGAACTCACCAATTAGTCGAGGGTTTTATACCCACCCAGGACCCTGTTTCACAAAGCGGCGTAGATGTATTTTTTGCTATGGCAGTTACGTGAAAACTTACGCTACGCCACTTTGTGAAACAGGCTCCTGGCTCGGACAATTTGTCAGGGTCACCAATGTCGGTTATACAGTAATTACCTGATAATGATTACAGAAGACAAATTACACTGTAACTATGCAGATTTCCTATTTATCGTTCCGCGTGCTTTTCGTTTGCGTGAATCGGACCTTCTCCCCCCTGCACCACACACATATTCGCTGTCACACCAGCGAATTAAAATCTGAGAAAATGCCTTTTAAAAAATCAGCTTTACAACGTTTTTTACCTTCACAAAAACTTAAGCGTGAACACCAATGTGAGTTCGTCCGGCTTTCTGACTCCAAAATGACTATTTTTTTCATACTAAAATACGGCCGTCAGTACAAAAATTTTTTAATTTTGGAGTCAGAAACCCGGACTACAATATGAATATTCCCGAAAAAGCCCACTTAACTCTGGATTTCAGTGTTCATTATGTGGCACATGTATCTCTTCTTCAACAGTACTTGGCGCTAGCACGTCTGCGAATATTCATAAAGGCAATACTTTTCGGTCACACCTGTCTTTATAAAAAAAGGTTGTTCATGTTTGAGGGAGCTTTGCGTCTCTCCACTGACCAATTACCGCCGAGCCTGGTGACGTCACATAGAATTACGCAAAGCTTTCTGGTTAAAATGTACCTCAGTTCACCATTGTGTTTATTGGTACTTAGCAAGGTGTTACTTTTTTGGAAAACATTGATGACACAACCTGTTTTTATCCACACATTTTTTCTGGTAACTTTACGCCTTTTACGTCTTCTGTTCGATACAGTATTATTTCTTCCGTCATATTTCAAAATTATTTTAACATCCCTCAATCCCGCGAAATGCTTTGCTCGTAATTTCCAAGTGACGTCATCAATTGTGTCGAATAAACCAATTGTGTCGATGGTTTTAGATCATCTTCTGTACACAGTTGACGCATTCGATATATTTAAAACAAAATCAACACTCTGCTACCTGGATTTCCAACAGAATCACAACGACAGCATTTCGTTCAGAAATTACTTTAGGCTGTCATAAACATATATTTGAAGAATTACAGACATCAGATTATGCAATGTGGTTATTGAACACACGTAGAAGTGAATGTGATGCCTTTCGCAACCTTGCACTGTTCTTCACGTGCTTTAAGCCGACTTTCGTAACAATCGGACACTTGAGGTCAGAGACCTACAAAAGTTACATATATCGATCAATAATACCACAGCACTGAACAGTCGTCTTGTTACATCAGGGGCTCGTTCTACTAAGCTGGCGTAAGTTGCGCCAGTCGCAAATGCGTGTTCAGTTATAGGAACTTGCGCATGGTCGCAAGTCTGGAGGCGCAAGTCTGTGTTGTAAACCTATGCGTAACTTTGCGCCAGCATAGTAGAACGAGCCCCAGGACAATAGTAGGACCGATCCCTTCTGTAACATTAGTCAGCAGCCATGGTAATAACCAATCTAAACCGTGATCTTTCTGTTCAACTCATGCCTTCTACTAAAATGTAAGCATCCGATGTCACTTAACTAAACTATCATTAATCAGAGAGTTAATCTAGAACCAATTTTCTAGAACTTCTAAAGGCTTTCAAATGTTTTCAAATATGAGAAACTGACATATCCCGGTGGTACCGGTCTCATAAATACTCATTTTCCTAAAATAAACTCCTTCGACAAAACATGTCAAATCTATGTGAATTTATGCTCTTAGCCGGCGTTGCTGGACCATTTGTGCCACTTACCTATAAATGTATATGTTGGCCAAACATTACCTGAGTATCAACGCATCAGACGATAAAAATTGTCATGTCTTGTCGTCTTACAGATGAAAATTATCTAGACCCCTCAATTTAATCCAGATAGAACTCGATTTCCTTTCTATTACAAATGTCTGGGAGAGTTCCATTGGGATTCAATCAAATGACACATCAGCACAGCGTATTCCAAATCGAATTAATTTCTATTTCATTAATTCTCAATAGTTCACTAAACGTTCAGCACGAATCGTAACATAAGAACGAAACTTTGATAAGACCGAAAGCAAACGTTTGAGGAAGTCTGGAAATAGGTGAAGTCTGACAAATGGCAGAATACTTCAGCTGGAACTGGGAAATTGGTTTCTTGGATGTTCTCTTCATCAACTGATATACTGTGCTTTATCAAGGGGTTTCGAACTCTCCGTCGTGCTTGTTAGGGCAACTTGGTCACGAGACACTCTAACTGGAAAAGTAAAACTGCTTTATGATCTCTTTGATACTTCCCGAGTAGTCAGGTAATATCTTCTTCAAAAGAGACATGTACGTAAGCTCCTTAGTTTGCCAGTTACAATCAACCCGTAGACTCGGCATATGCTTAATTCCACGATCGATGAATTACAAAACAGAACTTTGTCCTTCAAGAAGCAACCCTTGAAGAAAACCATGCCATGAGTTCAAAGAATCGAGTCAGACATTTTATGAATATCGTCCACTGACAAATGCTCTCATGGGAAACACGATGTAAACATCCATTGATTCCATCATACTACTGGGTTACTGACTCCTGATGATGGCGAAATAAAGTGCCGAAATATTGAGTCAAATATGGGTCTTACGTTTTTCGGAGTTACGCTACTTGTGTAATACTGGGTTAAGACATCATGTTATTTGAATGTATCGCGAAGCTTGTCACAGAATACAGAATGTGGCAGTAGGCTTTAAGAAAATCAAACAAATATATGTGCATTTAAAGGAGATCGCTTCCTTCCTTTGAAGTGTGCTTTGAAATTAGATATTACCACCAGCCCAGTAAAGATTTCTTTTCATATTTTGGACAAAACGGACTCTATTATAATTGAAGAGAGATTCCTATAATTTGCCAAATAACGCTATGAAGCCACAATATGAAAATACCAAAGGTGTTTTTGAATAACAGGTACATAATTATATAGATGTATGCATATGGTGGACAATGATAAGATTCACAGCGGCAAATCTGTCTGGGTGGGAAAAGGTAACAGGTAGTCTTTGTGAAAATACCAAAGGATTATCCGTGAAACTCAGTGCTCTTGTCAATGGGCAATTATAACGACGCTTTGATAGGTCATCAGATGGCATCTCAGGTTTAACATCCACATGCCGTACATGGTGGAATAACTTAACTTGCAGAGTTATTAGAAGTTTCTTCGTTCTGCTAAGACACGATCGTTGATGTTAATAGGACATAAAGGCAATCACCAGAGCCGTGAATCATATTTATACACTTAGAACAAAACATGTTTCCAAGAAGGATATGCTGTACCCAATTACAAAGAATGTTTTTTAAGGTATTTCTCAAAAGCTTACAAGAATATCATATCACAAAGTGAAATATGAAAATTACAAGATTTAATAAAACTTCTCGGCTTATATGTTCGTTTGATGTCGGTTTCATGGAATAAACAATCAATAGATCTGAAGCTTAATGACGTAATTAAATGGTCGAATTTCGTTGTAGTGGTGGGTATAAAGGGGGACTTGCTTTAAAACAAACGGCTTCTTAATTAAAAAATAAATAAAAAAATATTGATTATTGTTTGGTGTTTTACGCCGCGCTCAAGATTATTTCACTTATATGGCGGCGTTGCCAGTTTTATTGTGGGAGGAAACCGGGCTCTATGCCCACGACCTTCCGCTGGTAACTGGCAACCATCCCACATAGAATGAAAAAAGAAGGCGACTAAAACCCATAGAATAGTTCGAAATCGAAATGACTGATATTTCAGATGCATTGGTTGATGTTCTCAAAAGTATTGGTGACGTCGCCAAGATAAGTCAGATTTAATCTTAATACACCTTTGTGCGACCCGCCCCCAGGTGCAAAGCGAGACTTAAACGCGACTTAAGTCGAATTTGACTCCATCTTGAAAAGATTGTCTTAGAAGATACCATGGATAGGACAAATGACCATTAATATTTTTACAATGTGAATCAGTTATTGGAGGCGTCATGGTAAACAGACTCGCTCAACTTTTCAGAAAGATTAGCCCGGATTATCGGCCTTACGGCGACTGGTGTTATATGGCTGCTAATGTGCCTTGTCGCCTATGACGAACACGGAGAGCCCAGATTTCTCGGCTACAGAAAGATTAGACAAACCTAGTGTGAAAACATGAGTATCTTGGCGTATGACGTCATTATGCTTCGCGTTTACTCTGCATTGTTCGCTATCTTCATTTCCTCGTTATCGAATTTCTCGTAATGTGATTCTCTAAAGACCTTCTTATTCTGATAATTTCCTATTAACCTTTTTGCAACAACAACCCGGGTCCAAAAGTTCCAATCAGCCTTTAATTGATTACTGGTTTACGCCGCACTCAATAGTATTTCCCTTATATGGTCACGTTGTAGTTTAGTGGGCGTAGGGGATGGGAGAGGGTCCCTTTGCCCAGAGGAAACCCCCGACCTTTGGGAAGTATCTGACAACATTTGAAAGTATCCCACAAGGCATATTGGTAAGCAAAACTGTGACATACGCCCAATAAAGGTATCTGAACTAAATGCACAATGCGATATTGTATGTACGCCCAATAAGGATATCTGAGCTAAATGCACAATGCGATATTGTTTTTATGAACACTAAAACACACGGGCACAGGGGAAATCTTCTTGTCTAAAATAACCATGGAGACAAGTTTCTAATTGTGTTAATGCAATATTGTATGTACGCCCAAAAAACATATCTGAACTAAATGCACAATGCGATATTGTATGTATCTACTAGAAAAGGAAGATTTACAGCCTATTTGCGGGCCAAATATAGAGCTGAAAATATATAAATAAACATCAATGTGAAAATACCAAAGGTCTATCTTCAAATCTCCTGCACAGTAGATGGGCTGTGAACAGATTCTCATGTGACAGACATCTCGGATTTAACCATCACATTTCGTCCCAGTGGAAGAAGTTAACTGGTAGCTTCAATAGGAGTCTCTCGTTACTAAGAACACATGACGTGATAATCAGAGATCATGAAAATAGCCGCAAATCGTATTCAGAAAATGAGCACTAACATTTTTTTCCAAGAATTATATCGAATACCCTAGAGCCAGGATGATGCTTTAAAGGGATTTCGCAGAATGGATGTGACTTTCAAATTAGAAAACTGAGAAAGCTTTGTATACTTTATGTCAGCTTTTAGACCATAAACGCGCTTTGGATGAACTTTTTCTTTAGATGTGTGAACAGTATAATAATCGATCCATCGCAATTTATGGGATTCCCTATCTGACGGGGCTGCGATCGACCTTCCGTGCAATTTTATCGGAGAAACTTCCCATCTCTGAAATCAATTTATTGGCAGATATTTGCTAAAAATCAAAGGGAACAGTTGGAAGTCAGCGGAATGGAAAGCGATTACACAACTAGAGAAACTCGAAGGTCATTCCCAAGTCATTTGTACTTTTCTACCTTTGGTGGTGTAAAGTATTTTTTCGATTGGCGTGGTGTTGATGAGCTCCCGTATAAAAATAAATAGACGTTAAGATACATAACAGCAAGGGGCCAATTTCACAAAGGAGTCAAGACGGCTTAACTCAGGTTGCCGACAACATTTTCAATGACTTAAAGTGGCATGAGTTGCTAAAATTCGGATTTTTATTCTCATAATTTCCGATCGTCGTAAGAAGTTGAGCGTTTGTAGTACCCTACAAAACTAAAATAGTGGAATTGAGTTAAACAAATATCGGTTCAGCCAGTTGTCATGAGAAGTTGAGCGTTTGTAGTACCTTGAAAAAGTAAAATATTGACATTGTGATATAAAAATATCGGTAAAGCCAGTTACCCAGACGAACCGAAAATTCATGTGTGCTAATAAAGGTCAAAATTAAAAAAAAGCCGGGGTGTATGAGTATATTATATATTCTTACTTATAAAACTACCTTAACGTACTCCTTTATATAACGACAAAGCTCTTTCATACTCCTTGATAAAAATGAAGAACAGTTAGCTAAACTGTCCCTATATTTGGCGTCTCATGCCACCTTAACACAATCCCTTAGTCTGTTACGGGTTCGTATAGTCGGCTTAATGGGTTTTATGACATACGCTCGCTTGAACTGATTGGGTAATTTCTAGACCTTTACCCCTTTGAACTGTTATCGATTATACCAAGCAAACGCAGACGTCAACTCGTAAAATACTATCTTTCGAATCCTCCAAACTTATATCTTACGTGTTCGAGAAGACTGTTACATTGTTATAAAATACGACGAATTCACATTGACGGGAATCCCTTTTGAGGACTGAAGTTTCGTTCAGTTATCTACAAATATGTATATTGTTGACTTCAACATGGAACACTAAGTATGGATTGTGATATGACGTCAGAGACACTGACCAACGTGAAAGTAGAAAATGGAAGAATTAGGGTAACACATGATAGAAACAATATAACAGACAAGACCAGCGTGTATTTGAATAATCCCCCCCCCCCAAAAAAAAATAACATTGAGCTAAAATAAATTACAGAGAACAAACGTCAATGGAAGTTTTGAATTCATTATGTTCAACGCTTCGGTCTAGACCATGTGTTGTTTTCCATACTTGTATACAACGATGAAGAATGTAAACTCATACAGGTGTACTCGCAGATTACAAACAGTCCTGAGAGTCTAAAGCTCTTTTCTTAACTTTCCCACTTTAAAAAGGTCTCGGTGACTCAGTCAATAGGGCGATAGTCTCAAGTCTAACATCAAGGGATCTCCGGTTTAGAATCGGATTCATTCATAAAGAAAATTTGACGACAAAAATGAGTGTGTTTTTTAATTCGATAGCTCATTGTGGATATGTCGCCAAGAACCTGTCAAAGGTAGGGGACTTCCTGTGGCAATGATTTTGAACGCGGCGTACATCCACAATCACTCAATACATGCTATAATATGCACTAACCAGTAAGCTAAAGTGACATGAGCTTAGAAAAGTATTTCCTTCTTGAAGAGAATGCGAGTGTGAAGTGAAGAGACTCATACCTTGCATTTAAATAAATATGCCAGTTCAGTCTATCAATTGATTGAATCAAAGACATGTAAAAGTTAACTAAATGTTAAAGTGGCATGAGCTGCCGAAATTCACACTTTTTTCATAATTTCTGATCGTCACGACAGTAAGAGGCTTTGAAGGCCATGGAAAACCTAAATGATTGGCGTTGGAATGAGGAAAATCCATACAGTATGTGCCCTGTACGAACCGAAAACGTGTTCGAAAAGTAGCTAAATTTAAATAACCGGGACGACCATTCATTCATTCTAAGCTAAAGTTAGTTCAAAACAATACTTTATCGTACATTTTCGGGACTAGAAGCACTAAAAAGCTTCAGAATTATACCTCTTGAGAAAAATAGCCGATAGTTTCAACATTCTGTGTTTACGTCAAAATATCAACATTTTGGCAGCTCATGCCCCTTTAATTAGCTGCATGGAGCTTCTTACGTATCTTAAAATGGCGTTAGCTGATAAAATTCGGACTTTTTTCATAAAATGTATGAGTACGGTTTATGGTTTCTCTTGCTTAAAAAGCATCCAAGGGATAATTATCAGAGGATAGCTTTGATTTTGTACTCCTTCATAACTATGACAAACAAATTCCTAATTCTTTTTCAACGACCATTTCCATGTATTGGGCTTAAAGTGACATGAGCTGCCAAAATTCGAACCTTTTTCATAAATTCTGATTGTCACCACAGAAAGAGGCTTTGAAAGTCATCGTAGAACTAAATGGAATGGGCACTACATTTTTTTTATTTCTCAAGTCCTCAGGGTTTCTGCTTTTGAATGGCAAGTTTGGATAAAAAAATATATGAGAAAGGAAACTGAAAGGAAATTGACATGGTCACCAAAGTTTCAATTCCCAGACAAAAAGACGACAATAAGGCAATTTTCACAAAAAATATCCTCAATGATTTACTGGTACTGACCTGGGAGGAAGAATCCTTTGAAACCTTTGCCGTATCCGAAAGCGCCAGTGTGGAAACGCAAATGAAGATGGTTTCCTTTGGATAAATAGGTCATTAGTCCGTTGTCAACATTGTCTTTTGCGCACAGGTGCGTGGTTGCGCCATCTAGATCCAAGTGGAGATAATCGGAACACTCCTCGGACTTACCAAAGTCAACTTGGTGTAATTCCAGAAATACTCGACGTCCTTCAGGAACCTCAAGCGTTATGTTGCAATCCATATTATTAAAATAAGACACCGGGCTGCCTAAACTGTGAATGGATCGCTCTGGAAAGTAATACACCCTATTACATTCTGATAAGTTATAACCCTGCCACGTCAAATCGAAACCATACCCGGTTATAGAATAGTCGCTTCTGAATCTCAGTGTCACGTGATTGCCCGAACTGTGGTAGTAAATTCCTTTGCTCGTTTCGCCACAATATGACTTATTCCTCTCGGGGAACCTTTCCTCTGAAATTTCTAAAGAATCGTACAAACAAGTATCTTGATATTCAACATCCATCCTTGAAATATTGATAAAAATTCGAAAGTTCGCCGGCAGTGAAATGTGAAGAATTCGCAAAACGTTGTTGTTGTAAGATGCCCCCTTTTCATCCAGCAAAGTCCATTCTCCATGGAGTTCTGTGGTGGTAGTTTCACTCTCCGTTAACATTGAATCTGGACAGAAAGAAGAAAAAAAAATTATTTTGTGTGTGCGTGCCTACGTGTGCGCGTGGGTGGGGGGGGGGGTCACATTGAAATGAATTGTTTATGTTAGGCTACACGAACCTTGTAGTATTAACAACATCACAAAAAGTAAAACATGGGCGGATACTCCAGTTATGTTTCAAATATCTGAATTGGTTTGTCAAACCATACATAGACGTAAAGCCCAGACACCAGCCAATTGATAAGTGTTTTACAATCTCAAACTCAGTGGCTGGGCTTTTTATGACCTTGAAAGTCCCTAATGTAGGTTCTACAAAAGTCACATTTTTAGTATTAAATTGGAAACATAAAATGATGGCCAAGCTCTTTTGGCAAAAATAGGATACAGAAGTTCCAAACTTTTCTATCAGGGGGAAATAGATAAAACCGTCTGTTTTAATGTAAGTAATAGTATGCACTTTATTTAGTGGCAAGTGTGCGTTAAATAAACTATAATCTTAGTGTGGCCCAACAGAATAAGAACAACAAAAATCTTTTATCTATGAAAAGATTGGTGCGTACATCGACAAGAGTACGAATTTTGACTCCTGTATTAGAAATATACGCTCACTTTCTGAAACAAACATTGTCAATGTAGATTTTATTGCGAATTGAACAAAAAACATGAGCCCTTTCTACCACATTACTCTTTGTTTTGGAAATAAATGTACGTTTTAAGGAGAACATGTCACCTGAATAAAAGTCTTCCTTTGTGACGTAATCTTACCTGAGTTCAGCTTTGAACAAATAAATCCCGATTTTGACGAGCATAGCCTATCTTCTTCAGTGAGTCTGTGGTCGTTGACGTCAGTAAGATGGAGCGTCTTGCACAGTTTGTCTGAAAGAATCAACGTTTGATTGATTTATTGGCTGCCATGTTGGTTTGTGGATTAAATAATTGGTGTATTGACTGATTGATTGTCGCGCATAGGTCGATGGAATGGAAAATAGAATGGCAGCTAAATGGAAACGTCTTTCTCTATGACCAATATGTATTAATCATATCATGATTACAGTTTACAAGTACATTTCTGTAAATGAATTAAATACATTCTTTTGATAATAAACCTTAGCCGGCCCTGAAGAATTTGGGGGGAAGTGTAATTTAGTTGAAATTTGCAAGAAGTTTAATGACGCTACTCGTAAAATGATGGGATAATTTAGGGGGTCAGGGGCACGTTTCACAAAGCAGTCGCATCGCAAACGAAGCCTAGTTGCCAATGGAAACCATATTGTCATGGCAACTGCGATTGGTCGCACTGTGCGACGGCTTCGTGAAACGGCCCCCTGGCTTTGTATTGCCCGCTTCATACAAGCTTTTATAGCGACACGCGTGACAGTACAAGGTCTAAAATTTCTAAATGACATACCCGTTTTAACACAACTGGAAACTTGTCTCCATATTTATTTTAGTCAAGAAGGTTTTCCCGTCGTATATGCCAAAGGGCCCAGTTTCTGTGTTTCAGCCAATGGAAATTAAGCTAGAGCTGGGGAGTGGCTCACGTGGCATAGTTTTGTATCTGGGTTATTTGAATATTACATTGAAACTAATGCACATCTACAGTTCATACTTTAAGCTTTCAATCAATGTCTAATAAAAGATTTTGTGTGCTTTTTTCTTCATCTTTTACACATTTTAGATAATATCACAGTTTTATATCGCCAAAATGGTGGTATCCATCTTAAAACGTATGTAGCATGAAACCGGCATGCACTACATCAACTTTATTTGGTTGTAAAGGATGTCTCATGGGTTGATCTATTTAATAATGGACAGGAAAAGCCTCAGGTAATTAGCCACAAATGAAAACGTTAACATTACCGCAAATTAGAAATGGAACTGCATCTTAACCCTGGGGGGGGGGGGATTTGAATTTTTATTGGCGCTTACCCATCCATGAGGATGATGCACGCCAAAAACATTACGTACACACAATGCTAGGAGAAAGACAAGATTAGCATTAATACCAGAGCAACCACTATGGGATTGCGCAACTTACATTACATTGAGTTTGCTTCATCACTGTCTGGATTGGAAAAAAAGGGTCATAAGTAAAAAAAAAAAAAAAAAAAAAAGATGCATCTTAACCCTATAGGCCTAAGGGATATATCAACAATCTTGAGTGTGACGTAAAACAAAAAAATCAGTCAAAAAATAGCTACAATGGAGACCTTGTATGCGAGACAGGGACTGGAATATTTGTTGTTTAGCTATATTTTGTTATCGCGCATAGTAATCTGGTGGTTGCGATTAGCGTCAGTCATGATAAATCATGTTTACAATAATTATTACTGTTCCCACAAAAAAAAAGATTACTGTGGGTGTGGTTAACGAGATTATGTGTAATTCTTTAAGCATTCATTAAATGTATTTATTTGGTAACAGAGTAACTTTATATTTAATGTCACATGCTGAACTTAAAACAGATTCGCCCGGATTAAGTCGAGTGCGGCCACTATCCGTGTCACGTAATTTTGTTCGTATTTTGTGACAGTTTTTCTATCTGAATACATTATCAGGGGACGTAACTTTGTTCAAGACAAAATGATATTTAATAATAAATATGATAAGGTTTTGTTTCGCGATATGGTGCGCAAAAACGTTCTAAAGCACGAGACTAATTCAGGTTACATTTTTAATTTAAATTTAAAAAGAGTGAATTAAACCATCTATATTTTGATGCAATAAACTTTCATATTGGATCCAGCTTCTGAATCAAACCCAGATCTTTTTTATGGTTGGTTTCAAACCTGTGGTAGAATCAGTCTATCATTCATGTGTAGAGTAATTGCTCTATCAATGTTAAAATGGTATTTAGTTACTAAAATACTAACCAGTTCTCGTTGGAGTCCAAACGCGGTGATATCCGATTTCTTCTCGGGAAACTGTACCAAAAACGTGAAAAAAAACATGATACTAACAAATATTGGACAATAATGGGTGTTAATCTAGCTGTCCTACTTCGCAAGTGTGGTAATTGTTTTAGTCCTTCAAGCAAAAAAAAGTTATTTCTGATAAACTTAAAATTGTATACTGTCCCTAATAGGCTGTATTACAAAGCACTCGTTCTCATTTATCTTTTTAGAAAAACAAAAATTCTTAAAATGAAATATTTAAAGCTCTTTTAAGGAAAATATTTGAAACTGTAGAAAAATGCTTACCTAATTTAGATAAAAATTCCATTTCCTCTGTAGACAAGGGGGAGGAGATTTCCGATGCCATATTAGTACAAATCGACATGGCATTTGATTGGTTCACCTTTGTGGTTATAAATGTCGCATAGCAACGCTTGCCAAAGGCGACCCAGGAGCCATTACCGCAAATAGCCGAAGCTGAAATTGAAAATAAGGCAACAAAACATCAATTCATGAGCAGTGAAGACAATGCTGTTACATTGTTAAGTTCGTATTGTTTCAGGGGGGTGGGTGAAACTTTTTCAACCTTTATTATCTTTTTTTCACGTGGAATGGAAAGTCAGAGATTTCTAGACCTGATTTCCTCTCACACTTATCCAGGCAACAACAATCAATCTTTGCCTATAAACAATTGTCGACATTGGCCAAACGGATTTTGCTTTGTTAAAGTATGAGTATAATTGATGCAATTTTGAAAAGTCTGGCAATAGGATATTATTAAAAAAACTAGCTTTGTCTGTGGGAAAAATATATACATTTTCCCCTTAGGCATGCAGATAAAACCTCCTCTACATGTTGTTTAGAAGGCTTGTTTTGTTAATGTGAAAATATACTTGTAACTCCTGGTTACAGCCATTAAATCTGAATTATGTATTTATGAACACAAAAAACACAGACGCAGATAAAATCTTCTGGACTAAAACAACCATGGAGACGAGTTTCTGATTGTGTTAAAAAGAGGTTATGTCATTTGGACCTTTATATCCAATCTGAAGTTGTTACATGGTTAAAAATGACCATGGTGCATTTAAATATTTTATGCAAATTTATAGCCCCAGAATGGTATACATTTAAATGTGTCCTCGGGGTTGATGCTATGATAAGCAGTGTACCTACAAAAACTAAAGCTCGTGTGTACTGATCAGCCATTCACCAAGAGAGTTTAGTAAAGGAATGTTCTCACTGTGCGATTTGTCGTACAGACTTGTAGGATACGATTAAAATGGATGCTTTTAATAACCCCCTTTAGGGTTTGGCGGAAGTCCCACGAGATCATGCGAGACCCGTGTTTAGGGGTATAACTTTCACCGATCGGCTGTCCGATTAACATTAGTGCTTATGGAGATCGGCTGTAACCCTGTTGTTATGTCTGTAATTCTCAGCTTACAATCTATACTTTTTACAAAAGTCTTTTTCTGAGACATATCAAGATATATACAAAGCCACCAGATACTTATTTTTGACGGACAAAAAATAATATTATTTCTAACACAAAAATAACACGTCGTAGTTGTGTTTTCACCGTTGGTTTTTGACAACTTCGAAGCGTATCCACGCGATATAAATGTTTTTATTGACAGTCAACCGACAAAAACACAACGGATAGCCTCTGATGTGTTTGCACAAAAATATTTGAATTAAAAAAATGATTTAGAAATAAAGAATCAAAGACAAAACCACACGATAACCGTCGATCACCATAGACGCTAATGTTAAATGAACGGCTAGTCAGTGAAAGTTATACCCCTAAACTCATTTATCGAGTGATCTAGCGGGGTTTTAGCCAAACTCGAAAGAGGTTTATTGGTCAATACGATTTGTCAACCAATCAAATGCATCCATTTGCATCGCATGCTACAAGTCGGTACTACAAATCGCACAGTGAGAACGGGCCTTAAAAGACATACAGTATATTCTTGAAACCAATAGCTGGATCTGCTCTAGAAAGTGCTCATCCCAAAACAAGACGTGTCCCCCAAAAAACGTGTCAATGAAAGAAAGCAGATAATGAGGTGATTGTCACCTGCTGACAAATTGCTGACTTTGTTTAGCTACAAACAATTCAATTCTATTCAACTTTGTTGTACAAAACACCAAGTGAGAGGCAATTTATAAATAACTTGTCTCCGTGGTTATTTTTGACAAGAGGATTTTCCCTGTGTCCGTGTGTTTTAGTGTTCATAAATATATAAATAACAACATAAAATTAAGTGAAAAAAAACGGAACATCAGAGATAAGACCTTTTTATTAGCTACATAACCCCTCATGGAGTATTTAATAAAACATTCAGGGGAGTGGGAGGGGTTGGGGGTGTTTTCCTGGGTCGGTACATATAATTTTCAACGCATACTCGGAGAAACCTCTAACCACTGAGACGTGAGTTCGAATTTCACTGCTTATAGCAAATCGGAGAATTTTCTGACTGATTGAACTGTGCCGAATGATTGGTAGGTTGCACCAGCAAGTAAATAGTGGTTTCCCAACAGTGACAGAGCACTAGCAAGTAAATTGTGGTTTCCCAACATTGACAGAGCACCAGCAAGTAAATTGTGGTTTCCCAACAGTGACAGAGCACCAGAAAGTAAATTGTGGTTTCCCAACAGTGACAGAGCACCAGCAAGTAAATTGTGGTTTCCCAACAGTGACAGAGCACCAGCAAGTAAATAGTGGTTTCCCAACAGTGACAGAGCTTCAGCAAGTAAATTGTGGTTTCCCAACAGTGACAGAGCACCAGCAAGTAAATTGTGGTTTCCCAACAGTGACAGAGCACCAGAAAGTAAATTGTGGTTTCCCAACAGTGACAGTAAATTGTGGTTTCCCAACAGTGACAGTAAATTGTGGTTTCCCAACAGTGATAGAGAAACAAACCTACAGTCTCACGGTATAAGTCAAATTAGGTTAAAGTGGCCAAATATAGACAAACATTCATCGAAACAAACTTTGATATTCGTTCTTCGTTTAAACAAGTACAAAAGTAGTGCTTTCTATTGATACCAATCTTGCAGGTAGGTTTATAAGCAACAATAACCCCCAAATGTGTACTCATACATCCGGGCTATTTGATTCTTTTGGTTATGGCCACTCGCCTTTGCTTGTAACCGGTTACAGATCTTACTAACATTTTTTATTTCAAAGTCAATCCTTTAGATTTTCCAGGTACTTCAAATGCTTAACTTCTCTCCACAATCAGAATTTATGAAAAAGGTCAGATTTGTGGCATCTCACGCCACGTTCAGTGTGGAATAAATCAACCAATTAGCCAATCCATTATTTGACCATTCAATAAATCAATTATCAAACTAATGAATGAATGAATTAACATCTCAATCAATAAATCAATCAAGCAATATTGAACATAGATAAACAAATTTAACACACCTTCTAAAAGACGGACGCTGAATGTAAACCCTTGTGCTACGATATTGTGGTCTGAGGAAAACACGATTCCGAGTTCGTTACCACGGGACACATGGTGTAACAATTTAACCCTCCCTTCATAATTTCCGCAAATTCGACCTGAGATGGATTCAATCTCCAAGTAATCAAAAGAACAGCTACAAATAAAAGATAAAACCTCAACATTATAGTTTGTGTATAAGACGCAAAATAGAGAAAAACAAAATAAAATAATGACGCAAAATAAAGAAAAACAAAAATGACATTTTTTTTTTAATTTTAAAGGTCCTAAAAAATCTACTTCCACAAAGAGAAAGGAGATTACGCTATACGAATATATTGCGTAATTGGTTTGCACTATAAGGAAGAGCTCGTTTTATTACAAAAGTAACATGAATAATTAATAGCTCTTTATTGGAATATCATGCTCTTAACGTCTATCAATAGGCTCATATATAGCCTAAATAAAAAGAATACAGATGAAGTGAAAGCAACTTTGTGTATGCTACTAAACCCTTAAAGCAAGAGCGAGTAAAATATGCATAAATCCCTTCAGGGTGTTCATTTTCAGGACCGGAAATGAAACGGAAATTTGTAAACATCAGGCTAAACAATTACTTACCCAGCAATGACATTGTATACTGGTACAATAAAAAAGTAGCGCTTCTCGGTGTCATTCGAGATTGAATACTCACTTCTTAGATTCCTCTAATTGAAAAGTATCAAATTCCACTTCGATTCTATATCCAAAGGGAGCGCGAATGTGGGAAACGCAGTGTAGGAAATCGGAGTAGTTGGCCGGATATCCGGGAGAAGACAATCTCCGCAATGGCGTCTCTGTGCTGAGCACAATGTCTCTCTGACACGGAAAATACCCATTTGGCACTGGTCGATCGGCTGTAATAAATAAACAAACACAAAATTGACATCTAGCATGTGTGGGGATGAACATGGTGTCCTTTGTGTCATCACACTTTCAAGCGGTTCTGAAATTTCAAGACAGATACCATTGCCACCCTGTACAGATATTTCGGAAGACCAAATTTGTTAAAACAAGAAGGACAAATCGTATCACTGTCAAAGCGTTAACGTTGGGATATTCATGATAATGATTATTTCACACAAACATTAACGGCATTTCCTTCTGTACCATGTACTCATTAACAGGGCACGTCCCCCTCAACAATCACTAATTAAACATGTATTCTTAGAAATCAGCAAGGCACGAAGCCAGGCTGCTCGAGCTTGGGGAGGGACGATGGATCAGAGCCTATGTTGAGAAAATATTCAACGGGTTAACCCGGTGTCAATTTTGCACTTATATGCATACTCTTTGTCAGTTTTTAGCAGTCGGTTGGTGCCGCTTGAAAAGATTTCAAATATTCCCCGTGCCAATATTGTTGCCATTCAACATGGCCGACCACAAGACCCAAGGCTGTTCGCCACATGTACAGACAGCTGAGCCAGCTCGACGGAATAATGGGAAACGAATGAAGATTTGATAACAACTGGTCAGTTTGGAATGGAATTTCCCTCAATGTGCAAGGCAATGGAAATACATGTACTTTAATTCAAGTCGTTCAGAAGTTATTAGCAAACTAACAATTGATGATACTAGGCTTGCCATATAAACATCTGCGTATTTCAGCGCTAATTAAAAGTTTCTGTATCAGACATGCCAACTTCAAGACATCAGTTTTCTAATAACATATATAAGTGCGTAAAAAGTAATAAACATTTTATGACCAGGAAATCTATATATCGACTAAGACAGGAGGGTTTGCCAATAAAACCAACAAGGCCATACCATCATCAAAGTACTCAATGTGTATATTCATCTGATTAAGTCTGGAAATGTCCAATAGTTTGTTCTTCGATTACGTAATAGATAGAAAACGACAGCCTATTCAATAAATCCTGGCTAATATACCGTTCACTCACCATCAATTTGTTCCGCTGACATAAACATAGAGGAAAAAATAGGTTCTATGTTTTAACAATATTTTCTATGTAAATGATATATGGTACACTGACAGCTTATCGCATTTGCATCATCCCTGTGACGTCCTGTTTCGTGCGTATTTCAGATACTTTTGTTTGATATTTTAGTACAGCTAATACTTCTACTTGGTCCTATAGAGATGTTATATTAATAAACCTCCCCTTTCTTGCTGAATGCTTTTGGCTTTTGTTACAAATGTTAAGTCTTGCCTAGGGATATCCTAAAATACATTTCGGAAAATCATAAAATCTCAACCAGAACGAGAGAGGATATTAAATAGCTTGATTGGCTTAAGCATCCTGCGTAAAGAAATTATGAGACAAATCGTCTAAAAATAATTTATTTGCAAAAACAAATTGACGGATGAACCATGATGCATATCAATGGTATCAAAGGTCAGTTAAAGTGGTATAAACTGCAATATTTAGGGGAAAACATTTTGAAATAGAGTAAGCTAACTTATCGTCATTCTTTCAAGCTGTACAAAATAAGGGCTTTCCACAGATATCCATCTTGGGGATGTACGTTAAATTAGTTTTAATAAGCGACAAAAAACCCAAATTGAACTCGTACATGTACATCCCGGATATTTGGATTTTGACATTTTCAGTTCACACAGGTTACTTGCTCTAAAGATTATTTCATCCCAAAGTCATCTTCAGTTTTTTCCAGTCATTTCAATACATCAACTTTTCTTGACAATACGAATGTATGAAAAAACGGTATCATGCCACTTTGAGTGCATGTAGATATGTTTAACGTGGTATTCACTGAGGCAGTAATATTAGTGAGTTTTACATCAGAGGTCAACGTTTGATATGCCATGGAGAATTCTCGCTATTTCTTGATTTGAATACGTCTCACAGCGAGGTTCTCGGGACTCGACTCGGTCTTGTTATATTTTAATCGTGTTTAGAATGAGGTATATATATATACCCGGATGGACATGCGGATGGGCCATGTGTAAAAATGAATATAAAATGTTAAGCTTCTGAAAATTTCAAAACAAGATGGTGGACTTGGTGAGGAGAACAATATCGAGAGAGAGTCTTTTAGAGTCAAAATGTTAACAAAAAGGATGTATGTAGTTTTAGACTGTTCTAAAACAAAATAAAGTTTAGCTTTATTGTCAAGCACTTCTACCAAGTAACAATACAAACAAATTGCAAAAATAGGAATTTTGTCCACCAGGAAAGTAGAATTACCAACAAACATGCATACTATTTTGTTGTCGTTTTGTTGTTTTCTTTTTCGCTTAGAACACTTTCAAACTTCTCTGGAAAAAGTAAATTGATGTGACGACGAAAGTGACTTGATTTGTAGCCTATAATATGAATCAGAACGAAACGCTTTGTTTTCTTTATACAGACAATGAAATTAGCAATGTAGAACGTTATATTTTTCATCCAATATGATTTCGATAAAGGTTTACCTTCATTTTTGTACATTTGGCAGATGTAACCGTTTTTGGTCGCACAGTTTCTATCATTCCATCGAAAATCGTCCACAGATTTGTCTCCCTTGATCGGAAGGTAAAAGGTACGTCTCATTTCAACGCAATCTTCATCGGCAAATCCGTCATCACTAGGTTGTTTACCGTCAAGGCCATAGTTTGGCCACCCTCCAAACCAATCTGGTAAAAAAGAAATCGGGTTAAAAAACTTCAAATCTTAAAAGCTTTCAGCCAATCGAATTCCGTCTTTGGTTCAACCCCAACTAGCCTTCATGTATCGTAGTCCAAGTGACAAAAGCTGTCAAAAATGGACATTTGACCCTATAGGTGCCAATAAAAGAACCCTTACTTAGTTCACATGACATTACCTGCCAAAAAGAACCATCGGCTAGTTCAAGTGTCCCAAGCTGCCATAAAAGACCCTAGACTATTTCAAGAAAGCGTGTGATATCTTTGCTCGGTAACTATGTAACCTAACCTAAGTAACGCTTACTCTGATTGGCTGTGAAAATGCATAGCTTATGAAAACGACTTTTTGTAGCTTGTTGACCCACGCTGACAGTCAGTTGGCGATGATTTCAACCGTCGATACCATCAATGAACTATATGGGTGGAATGGAGGTCATATGGTATTTGATGAGCATCGAACGCCGCCATTACTAGGAGATGGTGCAATTTCGATCCAGATTGGTCATGCACACGCCCACCACTCAGCAATGGCGGGACTTTTATTACAAATTCAGATCCAAACCAGCCAATGAGGAGTGTCCATTTCACGTATACAGTTCATTGGATGCCATACTCAACATAATTTCGATTTGAAAATGTCTTTTGACTTTGTGGTATGAATGAACGGAAACCAGTTTACATGAATGCGGAAATATAATAATAACTGGGAAAGACACGTGTATTATTTTCAAATTAAAGGCTCTTGTTTTTTAACATAACCAGGTAAAATATAGAAATATAGCCAAAACATACATTCATTTTAATAAAAATACACTGAACAAAAGCTGACTGCTGATTGCTTGATGTTATTTACAGAAAAATCTTATCGTTTTTTCAGTAATACACTTTTTGTATCTAAAACAATTAATATTTTACTTTCATAAATACATTAATATATACCAAAAATTATAAAGCTGTATTAGAGTGACATCAGCTGCCCAAATTCACACTTTTCTTTATTTCTGATTGTCAACACAATAACATGAAAAATTGTAAATCAGAAATCTTACAGGTTTTTTCGACTCTGGTGCCGTCAGTCCAATAGAAGTCGTTTTCAAAGTGAATATCGTTGGCACCGATCCAAAAAGCTAATGATAAGTTTCCGTCCGCACTGAAAAAAATTAATCAAATCGATCATAACTATGAATTAAAAATGAGATATTTTACAGAGCGAGACAAATGCGAATATCTGTGACCTAAAGGCATTTATCATTATTTAAGGACATAGTGCCAATCACTTTTTATTGATTTTGCGACCTTAAAGGGAGTAGAAACCAATGAACTATTTGTGTGGAATGGAGATCACGTGATGTTTGAGTAGTAGCGAGCGTCGCCATTATTATGAGATAGCACTACTGATCTGACGTTACAGAGAACGACGTCACTGGCACTGACACGGAGACTACTTTATTAACGTCATAGCACGATGACAAACCACTCTTGTGACGTCAATTTTGACCGTTCATTCGTGATGCCATAAATTTGTAGAAAAACGTTATTTGCGTCACGAAAGACAACATCCGATATCGTTATGACGGCGATTTTAGCGCGCCAGATCCAATTTAACCAATGTGACGTAGCCATTCGACGCATAAATTTCATTGAATGAAACACGCAAAAGACTTTTGATGAAGGTTTCATGGTTAATTCTTAAATTTTTTTTTTTACTCTTTTAATAAAAGAAAGGTAGACAAAATCTTTAGAATTTTAGTTTACATTGTAAGTCTCATATAAACAGTCCCAACGTGAATGCACGCGTAAGTATTATCGTCCCTTACACCGACGAAATGTGAATTGCCCTTTTTCCTCAAACTGTACAACCTATAAACATGACAGTAGGAAAAAGCAGTCGTCACACAGCGAAACGGTCGGCCAATGGGCTGAACCAATGAATTATATATACGTGGAATAGAAGTAACGTGGTGTATGAGTTCCAACGATCGTCGCCATTAGAACAAGATGGTTAAGCGATTTCAACCAGTCGGAACTCCCTTCGGCTATCTTCGCTCGCTGCCGGTCGGCTTTGACACGCCTCGGACACAATCGAGATCTCGTGCCATTCTACGAGATCTTCAACACGAGACATGGCTCGAGAGCCGTCACCCTTCATTTTCGAGCAGAGTGAACGGTAAGAAACTTACTGAGAATTTATGGACAGTCTGGGTTTTTTATACGGTAAATCACTGTATTTTTGGGCTGCATAAAAATGGCGTCGAAATTAAATATCAAAAAGTTTTACTGCAGGCGAAAAAAGAATTATAAATTTATTAAATGCTAATATCATTTAGAAAGATATTTGTCTATAGATTTGATTTAGCCCCGAAAACCACATGTTGTAGACAGACGAAGTTTCGGTACATATCAGGAATCCTCCAATGTTTCAATTATATAACTGATCGAGGCTGAAAGTTAACAAACCGAGTGTTTTGGTCTCTTACATTATCACGAGGACACTTTTGTGGGGCCCTCAAGAGGAATTGGGAATTGTACGCTTCACGGCTTCACGACTCAAAAATATTTTTTTTTTGTCAACTTATGCCATTTTCAAGTTTGATATGAGGGATTAAAATACATATAAATAATAACCGATCTTCATGAAAAAATTAAATTTAGTTCATTTTTAACCTATGGAAATAAACGATTCAGAATGTCACGTAGAACCGCTCGAGATCTAAACGTGTCTCGATCCAATCTAAAATTAGAAGTTACCCTAGTCCTAAAGGCCAGATTTAACCTCTAAAGCATTGGGCGACATTTTTTTCGGAAATATCGATTGGAATGGGGTTGGAGAGTTCACATAGGAGGTCAATTGATCATGTGACTTTTAACTTTTCAACAAAACAACACCATGGAATTTTACCTGGCATTTGCTCCCATCTATGTGCTTCTCTATTATTCTCTTACACATAGCTAGAGCTATTGTTAGTTACATCGCTCATTTAAACACTGGCAGCTATTGGAAACGCCCCATGGAATCTATCACAGTGGCCAGTTCAAAACGAATCGGATCGTCAAAATGGGACTATTTCGTGAAATTGACTCCACGTTTTCGTTACTAGTTTAACGTTTTCTTAAATTCAAAATATATATTCACGTACAGCGTGATGTCAGGATTTTTATATTTATCTGATAGCTTTTAAAAATGTTACCCTAGATCGCACGCGATAATCCCTGCGCTATGTCCGGCAAAGTCGTACGAGGTCAATCTTAGCCACGTCTAAAGGAGATCTCGCGAGAATACGATTGGTCTCGATCTTGTGAAAAAGGGGCAGTAACTGTGTTGGAATCGCCAGTGGGCGTAATTAGAGATGAAAAGGTAAAAGTTGCAACCCGACAAGAGCGTATAGAACAAGTAATTTGTATTCAGTCATTTACTTCTCCCCATAATGTTTATTGGCACAAAACTACCACTGCCTCTGGCGGTTCATCTTTATTTGCTCTAACACAAGTGATATTAGCGAATCCTTAATACTTAACCCTATTGTTCACTTTGGAGAATCCGTTGTAGCGTTATTATTACGTTAAATGTAGCATGGAATGAGGACTAAAGCCCAATTGATTAGCTTCGATGGGAGGTCTGTATGTGGTAATGACAGATTGCTCGGAATGATGCTATGTTTCTACCCATAACGCGTGACTAATGGACTCGGGGTATACCGGACCTAATGAGCTGTCACAACAAGCTTTACGAGCTCATCAGCTCCGGAGAGCTGCTGTATGAGACAGGCAAAGGTCAGAGCGACAAATGGCGAACAGCTCTTTGGGGACTTCATAAATAGGCTTACGTATGGAATGGGCGCTAACACATTAAATGTAGACTAGCAATCAATAAGAATTACAATAAAATTGTTGTTTCATGTATACGTTCAAGTGTTAAAGAAACTGGGGATTGCCCCATTTATTTATTGCCACATAGACACGCTAGGGTTTCACTGGTTCTAATCCATATTGATTGTCAAACCCATCCCTCCAACGCTATGCGACCACACCCAAAATACATCCACAAGCTAGATAAATCTATGCAAACACATATACTACAACAGCCGATATACCTCTTTTTAACACAATTAGAAACTTGTCTGCATGGTTATTTTAGACAAGAAGATTTTCCCTGTGCCCGTGTGTTTTAGTGATCATAAATATATACTTCAACAGCCAAATATAGATAGCAAAATACTCTATTCTGTGATCACCGCGTGTAATAGGATAACGTGTCTTACTTCTTAGTTTACGCGACGCACATGCCGTAACTTTTGTGTTAATGTCATTTAAACGGAAGCTATAGGTAAAATATATTTCATTATTTATTTTCATTAAGAAAATTTAAAGAACGAAAATATAGATTGTTTTTACATATTTTTGAACACTAAAACACAGGAGCACAGGGAAAATCCGATTGTCTAAAATAACCATAGAGACAAGTTTCTATAATTCCTTGTTTCAGTGGCATTTAGAAGTTGAGTTGATAATAACATAAGGCTTCTTTATGGACTGCAACTTCTTCTTTATTGTAAACACGACGTTTCGGTGCAGTTTCTAGCACCGTTATCAAGTTAAAATAATGACCATAACATAACATACATTATATATACTTATATCAGGCAGGACAGATTAGTGTGAAACCATTCAAACAACATGCAGTTAATCATTCTAACAATTCATTTAAATGGCTGCACTTGGTTACATCTGGTCTTCTCAGTGGGAGGGGTAGGGGTTGAGGGTTAAATGAGGCTATAATATGCTATAATATTTCTTGAAAAATGGCAGAAATTCTTCTATTGAACCGAATCGAACCCGGGAGTATTTGACAAGAAAGTGTAGTCCCGAAAATAAAGGAGAATACCGTTATAATTACTATCTAAAAGACACAAACTAGTTAAATAAAAATTATAGACGTATCTGACTAGACCCGAGGGTAGGGTACTAACCCTCCCTTCTTCTTACAAACAAAAATAATTTGAGGTCGAAAGCACAATGACAATGCCACTCGAAAAACACACATGGTGAATAAGGGTCTTCTTTGAAGTGAATGACCGGTTAAGAACCTTGTGACACACTCATGACTGCATAGTTATCTCTGCAGATTCATTTCCATGCGCCATGTTGTCCCTCTTATGACGTCATCAAACAATCGGTTCATTTTGGCAATACTAATGTGTAATTAACGCAAGTGATATGACAAAGGCGAAGTGACATGAAATGATTTGACAAAGTAGGTACACTATGATCTGGTCACGAGCTTCTCCTACGTAACAGTCGCTGTTCTATACTCAAACGTGATCGATTGGACACTGATATGTCATTATGATATATTGAGCGTTAAAAATAGGTCCTGGAGAGATTGATTTTTTTTGGATTGAAAATATCGGTTAATTACGAAGAAGGCTGTCAGTAATCAACACATATATACCACGTTAACGCCAATAAATCTCTTTGTACTATGGCACATTGGCACAATAACTGCGTATTTTAAATGTGATTTATGTAGTATTTAACATATACAGATGTACTATTGGCCGTTTCATTTAATAAGTCGCAAGTTTGGAAGCTAATTTAAAATTAGTTTTTACGCGAAATCTATTTTTCTTTAATTCAGAAAGCTCAACATAAAGTGTCTTTCAACCAATATGGCCGATAGATCGAGTTATGTCACAATTTATTTCAATACGAGAGGTCTAAAATCACCGTAGGGGGTGGGGGTGGGGTGGTGGTTGGCTGATCGACATGTCTCTGCACCACGACCGCACCCTAGAATCAAGCACCAAAGGTCGTCTAGCATTGCCAATTATTAATTTCCCCGCCCCCCCCCCCCCCCTGACATATGACCTCACGGATTTTCATAAATGTTGACGTCCCTCGATATTTTGCTTATGCTGATGGGAAACGGTATTTATAGCACTTAAAATGCGAAACACAAAAGGCTTAATATATTCATGTAAATTGTATCAACTTGAAATTTGACCCCTTTGGCATCCTTGGCTTGTTCCACTGCAACCAATAAGGAATAAGAAATTTCACTCAATACAAATGTTAAACAGCTTCTAAACTGGCGGGTTCATAGGTTTGATAAAGATGTTAGGATCGCCATCGAAACGTCACCAGAAATAAATTAAGAAGTTGTAATGCATAAGTAACTCGTTGACTTCCAAATGGAAAACAGGTCACCATCACACCTTCCCTGGATGTATGTTACTATTCCCGACGATATCCTGCACCAAATTCTCTACTCTAAGCCACAAGTCAAGGTCACCCAAATCTACATTCATTGGTCAGCAAAGATCGCTAGTCTATTCGGTGGAGAGGGGGGGGGGGGGGGGGGATTAGTTGTACAAAAACTGTCAATTGGGATGAGGAAAGGTTTAGCTATGTATTTTTTCTCGGGCATATATGTTGCGGGTCTTTTACTTCAATGGATTTATGAAATGATTTCCGGGTCATCAGTGTCGGTTATTTCCTAATTTATTAATTAGCTCAGTGCAGTGACGTCAATGCGACCTTCGTCATATAAGCACGTCCTCTGAACTTTACCAGATGGTAGCTTGGAAATAATCTGAATGGCTCTAATAATATATATATATATATATATATATATATATATATATAACCAAAATAATAAATAAAAGCCACAGTTATACCCTGACATAGAAATGCTCTTAGATTGATTAACTTAGACGGGTATCAATTCTGACCAAGTGAAAATTGTTTTTTTTTTTCGCAACTTTGTTTTTTTTTTTAATTTATGGTGTGTTAGAGTTGATTTGAGACAAATTGTTATGAAAAAGGACGACGTAAAAGTAGAAAAGAAACTAAATCTCTTTTTTATCCCACAGCGTATTTTTTATGAAAATTAGATTTTTCCTTTTGTAGTCTTTAAATCTAAAGTACTGGGCCACTTGCTGATTAAAAGGTGTGTATTTTCTTCGTGTTTTTGTCCTATCGGATTTTGCAATTTAAATCTTAAATCTGAATGCCAATAATGTTACAGAAAATAGTGAACGGTTTCTCTTAGATGTAAGATTTATACGCAGCTGATTTGTACTCGAGTACAGGCTAAATGCACATTAAAAACATTTACAATGCTGAAAAGAAACATTCTCTGTGTGTATGCTTTCGGTTGAGTCGTCAAAGAAATATGAAATGGAATGAGCATGTGTCTCACTACGGGTAACTGTTAATAGGTCTGTCACTAGGGGGAAACTGATGATAGGTCAGTCACTACGGGGAAACTGTTGATAGGTCAGTCAATATACTTTTGCGAGGAGTTGTCAATCCATTCTTTTCAATGAACATCTCGACTTTAGTCAGATTGATGCCTTACAAGAGCGTTAGCGTATATATGGATTTAACATACATGCATCTTTTACAACATTCAATTCGGATCTAATCATGTAGAAAACACAATAGACGTGAAACCCGAGAAGTGGTTCCATACAAAGATGACATTTAGTTCTAAGACCACTTTTATGGCTTCATTTCAAACTGCCAATATTTCAATCTGAAGGTCAATGTACTTCGTGTATGTTGAAATGTAACTTACCTCAATTTAAGTTCGTTTTGCAGAAATCTATAAATTTGTTCGTCTTTTACTGTCACAAGTTCCGAGTTTTGACGCTGACAAGCTAACTTCCCTTCATACCAACTGGTAAGTGAGTTGTTTATTTGTATGCAAAGGTTTCCCACCTCCAGCCACATGTCCGGGCAATAGGTTTGATTTGTCCTATTCGATATTGTACGCCATGTAATTTCAAACCCAGGCGCAGTTTGCCGTTTATTGGATACGAATTTTACAACTAATGTGTTGCCAGATGAAAGGAAATACAGCTGATGTTCACGACCTTGCCAATTTCCACACCGACGGTGATGAAGTTTTCCGTCATAGATCTCCACGTAATCCAAGGTACACAGATCATCCAGTTGTGGTTTACCTGTTGCAGATTCCGTATTCAATTTCTGAAACCGGAGCTCTAAGACGTAAGTAGGTAGATCGGATTGTATTATGTTGGAGCATTCCTGGTTATTTGGATAGTCCAAAGGGTAGTTCGGGCTATAAAGGGAACCATTATTTGCAACTTGGAAACTACTATTACAATCTTCTGTTGCCGTCCATTTGGCTTTGAAACCTTTGCCTTCGTGAAGATGGTCCGATTTGAAGACAACGTCAACAGAAGAACCAGTTGATTTAAACGCTCGACTCTTCAGGGTTTTGTCTGAGAGTGAACCGCACAGCCGCCATTCGGGAACGTCACTTTCCCCAACATTACTGACGCTCAAATAATCTCTCTCACAGTTCCAGCTTTCTTCAAGGTCCAGAGAGATAACCTCTAAAGAAATGGTATGGTTTTCAGGAACTTGTATTCTTGTCGTACAGAACTGGTTTGGAAAATAATTCGACGGAAAATTCGGTGATGATATGGAGCCGTTAAATGCAGATACTGTTTTGTTACATTCTGAAAAAAATAAGCAAGTTAAGTTCAGCCAGGTATAAATATAACCGTTTTTCCAAGATGACTGCGTACATATTTTTAAAATAGCCAGAATAATAAATAGTTTTAAGAATCACTGTCTGAGAAATCCCGATGGGAGCATGGACTAACCATCGAGTTCATTATATTTGTCATTTACATATGATCAGGTAATTCGTAATCATATTGTGTTACTGGCACTGGATAGCAGAGACGCAATTATGGTTGATTGATTGGCTGCTTGTTCGATTGTTTGGTTGATTGATTGCTTGATTTAACGGAGAGGCAATCTTGATTTATTGATTGACTGCTTGTTTGATTGTTTGGTTGATTGATTGCTTGACTTGACGGAGAAGCAATCTTGATTGATTGATTGGTTGCTTGTTCGAGTGTTTGGTAGATTGATTGCTTGATTTAACGGAGAAGAAATCTTGATTGATTGATTGAATGGCTGCTTGTTTGACTGCTTGGTTGACCGATTACTTGATGTATTAACTGATTGTTTTATTTGGCGGAAATGGAAGCTTTTCACAATTTATCAGTGAAGTTGTATCCATGATTTTTTTTAAAACTTTTAAGTTTAGTGTGCTAACAGTGTTTCAATTTTGTCAATATTTTACCTTCTTGAGTAAGTGTATAAAACCGAGCTTGAAAACCGGTAGACCGTGATTTTAAATCCGAATGGAACTTCACAATCATGGTGTCTCCGGAGGCTGTAAAGAACAGAGATCCCAGTTCCGGGTCTGTGTAACTTCCGCAGTAACTAGACACCGGGGTAGTGGTTCCATGTATAGACACACTATCAAAGCAACTCCCTTCGTACCTTGGTTCAAGATCGAATGACACAAACTGAAATAAAATATAAATATTCTAGAAAATTAATTGTTTCCCCCAGATATGACAACAGATGGATCAAATGCATCGTTTTAAAGGTGGTCACATTAAAATTTGACCCAGACGTTTAAAATTATCCCACAATATCTTAAACGACTTTTTCTTTATTGCGTATTTTAATAAGTACGCTGTGTTGCCATGCATCTTGTGCCCTGTCAGTTGGGTTAACGTGATTAAACGCGCTTGGTTCGCGCATAAGTAATGTCGCAATTTATCCGTCATTAGTTTCGTAAAATAATCAGGCTTTGTTTCTAGACTGGATCAAACTCACTCGGCTATAGATAGAGGGTTTAATAATGCAATGGGAAATTACTATGTATTAATACTCTGGATATCCTTGTCACCTTTGTAGTTACTGTCGAACGTGGCAAGGGAATTAAACGCAAATAGAAGACCCGCTGGGCAGATGTGAATGTCATCATATTATAACCTTCCGCGTTGATCAATATGCCTGATTCCAGTATCGGAGCTTTAATAAAGGCACATATATAGGTGCCTTAAAGTCAAACGAGAAGACATATTTCAGTTATAAACGGGGGTGGTTAGTAGCCAAAACAAATTACTCAGAAAATCTATCATTTTCTTACATGTTGAACCTTTACATACCAGTTAATACCACCTTAATAGAGCAACGAAAGCACTCCGAGGGATGATAAAGTCTTACGTTGCTCTATTACGCTAGATTTATCAGTGGAAATTCGAATAAATATCATCTGCTTATAAAGATAATGACAACACAGGTGCTATACAATAATAGTCGACTTACTTGTAAAAACATCTGTTGTTGTTGTTTTGTAGTGATGTAGTAAGAACACTCTTGGTTATCGCTGTAATCGTCAGGATAATTTGGGGAGGAGATGGTACCGCTGTCAGAACTGTAATACTCCACGCAATCTGAAAATTGATTGGATGGCTGGTTGATTGACCATCTGGTTGGTTGGTTGGTTGTTTTAGCTTATTGACGCGTCCATTCGTATGAATGATGTACGTCATCTTTGACCATCTGGTAGATTGATTCATTGATTTATTGATTGATTCATTAATTGATTAATTGGTTTATTGATAGATTGCTTTGAGACTGAAGATGTAGTCAAGATGATTTCACTTCTTTGAAGGCGATGCCAAGCTTGAAAATGGTAAGGAAGTTGTACGGCTCGCTTATACTTCAATATATGGCGCGCTTATACTTCAATATACGGCTCGCTTATACTTCAATATACGGCTCGCTTATACTTCAATATACGGCTCGCTTATACTTCAATATATGGTGCGCTTATACTTCAATATATGGCGCGCTTATACTTCAATATACGGCTCGCTTATACTTCAATATACGGCGCGCTTATACTTCAATATACGGCGCACTTATACTTCAATATATGGCGCGCTTATACTTCAATATACGGCTCGCTTATACTTCAATATATGGCGTGCTTATACTTCAATATATGGTGCGCTTATACTTCAATATATGGTGCGCTTATACTTCAATATACGGCTCGCTTATACTTCAATATATGGCGCGCTTATACTTCAATATACGGCTCGCTTATACTTCAATATATGGCGCGCTTATACTTCAATATACGGCTCGCTTATACTTCAATATATGGCGCGCTTATACTTCAATATATGGTGCGCTTATACTTCAATATATGGTGCGCTTATACTTCAATATATGGCGCGCTTATACTTCAATATATGGTGCGCTTATACTTCAATATATGGTGCGCTTATACTTCAATATACGGCTCGCTTATACTTCAATATATGGCGCGCTTATACTTCAATATATGGCGCGCTTATACTTCAATATATGGCGCGTTTATACTTCAATATATGGCGCGCTTATACTTCAATATATGGTGCGCTTATACTTCAATATATGGTGCGCTTATACTTCAATATACGGCTCGCTTATACTTCAATATATGGCGCGCTTATACTTCAATATATGGTGCGCTTATACTTCAATATATGGTGCGCTTATACTTCAATATACGGCTCGCTTATACTTCAATATATGGCGCGCTTATACTTCAATATATGGCGCGCTTATACTTCAATATACGGCTCGCTTATACTTCAATATATGGCGCGCTTATACTTCAATATACGGCTCGCTTATACTTCAATATATGGCACGCTTATACTTCAATATATGGTACGCTTATACTTCAATATATGGTGCGCTTATACTTCAATATATGGTGCGCTTATACTTCAATATATGGTGCGCTTATACTTCAATATATGGTGCGCTTATACTTCAATATACGGCTCGCTTATACTTCAATATATGGCGCGCTTATACTTCAATATACGGCTCGCTTATACTTCAATATATGGTGCGCTTATACTTCAATATATGGTGCGCTTATACTTCAATATATGGCGCGCTTATACTTCAATATATGGTGCGCTTATACTTCAATATATGGTGCGCTTATACTTCAATATACGGCTCGCTTATACTTCAATATATGGCGCGCTTATACTTCAATATATGGCACGCTTATACTTCAATATATGGCGCGCTTATACTTCAATATATGGCGCGCTTATACTTCAATATATGGTGCGCTTATACTTCAATATATGGTGCGCTTATACTTCAATATACGGCTCGCTTATTCTTCAATATATGGCGCGCTTATACTTCAATATATGGTGCGCTTATACTTCAATATATGGTGCGCTTATACTTCAATATACGGCTCGCTTATACTTCAATATATGGCGCGCTTATACTTCAATATACGGCTCGCTTATACTTCAATATATGGCGCGCTTATACTTCAATATACGGCTCGCTTATACTTCAATATATGGCGCGCTTATACTTCAATATACGGCGAGCTTATACTTCAATATACGGCTCGCTTATACTTCAATATATGGCGCGCTTATACTTCAATATATGGTGCGCTTATACTTCAATATATGGTGCGCTTATACTTCAATATATGGCGCGCTTATACTTCAATATATGGTGCGCTTATACTTCAATATATGGTGCGCTTATACTTCAATATACGGCTCGCTTATACTTCAATATATGGCGCGCTTATACTTCAATATACGGCTCGCTTATACTTCAATATATGGCGCGCTTATACTTCAATATACGGCTCGCTTATACTTCAATATATGGCGCGCTTATACTTCAATATACGGCTCGCTTATACTTCAATATACGGCTCGCTTATACTTCAATATATGGCGCGCTTATACTTCAATATATGGCGCGCTTATACTTCAATATACGGCTCGCTTATACTTCAATATATGGCGCGCTTATACTTCAATTTTTGGCGCGCTTATACTTCAATATACGGCTCGCTTATACTTCAATATATGGCGCGCTTATACTTCAATATATGGCGCGCTACCATGTTTGCCCAATAACCACCAGTGACAACCAAACTCCAAATCTATCCAGCTATATTTGATTACGGAATTATTCCTTAAACAACTGGTCTGATTGATCTGCCGATCCTTTTTTACCAGGTGCTACAGTGGGCCACCCTGGGCACTGTGAGACGAGGTTTGACGTTATCAACAATAACAACGCGCTATCTCAGTTGTAAAAAGGGTCGTCCGTCGGACGTTATTTAAATAAATTGGTATTGAGTCAAACTGCTTTGGTAAAATTGTTTTCGCGACCATGTAGCAACAAAACCTATTGAAGTACGCCAATACAGTTGACGAATACAAAATACTTCAATCTATATAGATTTTCTAGTAAAATAGATCATTCTTGTAAATGTTACTGTGTCAGTATAACTTTTTTTTCAAAATATAGGTTGTAAAGAAATATATTTTTTTTAAAATTACGATCAGTATATTAGACCTAATATTATAAAAGATCAGTATATTAGACCTAATACTATAAAAGATCAGTATATTATACCTAATATTAAAAAAGATCAGTATATTAGACCTAATACTATAAAAGATCAGTATATTAGACCTAATATTATAAAAGATCAGTATATTAGACCTAATATTATAAAAGACCAGTATATTATACCTAATATTATAAAAGTATTATGTTAACAAACAAAGACATTAAAAAAGAGATTTATCTTGTACTATAAAGTATTCCCTATGGAGAATGTGTTGAGCCAGGCCAGTGGGTTTCGTCCTCGTATTTTTATTCTGTCTGTTTTTGGGGGTAATTTTGGACAGATTCCTATCCACTGCACCTTAAGACAAGTGGTTGGGATTGTGGAAATTAAGTTTCATTTACCCTCGTCGACAAGTGCTGTCTTTGCTATAAGACTGTAATAATGTTCAAAGTGACGTCAAATCTTCCCTCACTCACTCTACGACTTGAGATTTCAACCATACTTTGAATCAGACTTAATACTTACCTAAAGTTTGACAGATCTTCTTATTTTTACGATATTTGGACCCGTCATGAGTTACGTATGTCACACTGTCAATAAAAGAAAAGTGTATTATTACATTAGGCTTGTTTACATGTGCGTATCTCGACAAAGAGGCATAAATGTATTTTGTGCTTTATAAGACTTTTCAGTCTTAAGATGTTTATTACACTTTTATTTCATTTCATTTATTCACCATAAAAATTAACATTAAATACATGGTTTCCTTCGGTGTATACATTGGCGGGAATAAAGTTCCAAGGAAGTGTTCTATCCCAAAATTTTGTGAGGTTTTTAACAGTAAATTATAATATAATATGGCGGAAATTAGATGAGATGCTTTTTGGAAGAACGTATGTACATGTACCTTTAGTATATAATAACAGTGCTATGGTTTACGAGAAGAGTAAATATTGTTTTAATTTAGTTTTAAAGAGAGATGTTGATCAAACAATTGATTACAGATAAGATAGCAAATGGCCAATGGATCCTGTAAAAAAAACAAAAAGTCGATTGGTCAGAAATCACTGCAATCTACCTGAAAGTTAAACAGCCCAGGGCATCTCTCTTGTTTGTCCAGGTTAATTCCACCGGGAACCATCGTCTGTCCAACGAACCATTGCTATAGTGTGAGCAGGGAGGAAATGAACTGGTATAATTTTCACCGGCTTCTAATTCATCAATGACACGCACTTGTATGGACTTTATGTTGTGTGTATCTGGGGATGCACAATTCACCGTAACTGCAATGACAACAATTGATACAACAGTCAAGTCATCATTGTATCCAAGCCCCCCCCCCATTGGGCCGTTTGGAAATATATTAAGCCGGCAGCCGAATAACATATTTCCTTATTTATTGGAATTTCTTACATTCACGAAGAAACCACAAATATTAAATACAAAGAGTAATCATTTTGGGGGTTATGCTTTCTTGAAAATGACTGACCATGCAGCCGCCTTGTCGAAAAGGGCCATTATATTTTCAGACACCAGTCTGGTTTTCTGAACAATAATCTCTGCCTAAAATCCAAAGTGTAGAGCCTACTCCCCAAAATATAATGTCGTATTCACTGACGAAAGCAATGGTCGGCATAGTAACGTTCAACAATATTACTTGAAATAATAGGCCTACATTGGAATCCAACCCATGTCGTTTCCAGGCTCATGTATCATGTACATGTAACGTCTGATAACAATCATATCCTTTGTCTGAAATAGTAGTGCCACAATGAACATTCAATCAAAGCATACATCAAAAATATTCAGTAACTCGCCGGGAAAATTGTCACGTGACAGACCAATCAAAGATGGCTGACATGCCTAGGCCGCTCTCCATTATCCACCAATGTCGACTTAAGCTCAACTTAATTTTATAATGTTTAATTACCTGAAAGCTGTGCATGATATTAAATTGTTTGATTATGTTTTTGAAATATGATGTAACGGGTAAGTGGAGCAATTCATGTATAATTTGTACCGTATAACTAATTGAGCATTGCTGACTAATGGAAAGCATCTTGCTGTATCTTTCCCTCCCGCCCACTAAAGGTAGTCTCTGAATGATGACAACCGTATTGGACCGTCTACGTTACAGCATACGTCGATATACATTATATTAGAAAGCACATAGAATCAAAAAGGCCTGTAAACAAACGCCTACAGAGGGAAAACTATTGGCAAACCCTGTGAGTGTGTGCTCTGTTTGTGCTTAAACAAAATATGTAAAAACCGTGTGAGTTCTATCAGTTGTAAATATTAATGAACTTTACCGATGATAACAGCTTAACTATATTCCAGTGAACCTTTCACAGTACTGTAGCCAATGATTAAACAAACTACAAATGTTTGCCCGAAAGGGAAAACCAAGTATCCAGATTACAGTCACGAACTGCAGATTTTCTTCGCCAAATAAATACTTAATGCGCAAATATTTTGAGTTGATATCATAAAAATAAATAAATTCATATTTTCGAACACTATAACACACGGACACAGGCAAAATCTTCTTGTCTAAAATAACCACGGAGACAAGTTTCTTATTGTGTTAAAAAGGGCATATCATTTTGATTTGATTTGATTTGATTTATTAACCAGAAATAAACGGGTACATAAAAGTTTACGATACAACACAATTAAACAAAGCAGGTAAAGAAAGGGATGAGAAAAGTGAAATTCTGGCGGGAATAATTTAGACGTTTATACCCAATCAAATTTATAAAACGTTTTGTATTTTCCAGGTTAAGTGCCACGAACACAGGTCTCCGTCTAAATGACCAATGTACCGAATAACGTCACATCTATTCCAGTGTAAGAGATCAGATGGCATTGAGCGTGGTAACTCGATAACCGGATACGACAGACTACCTTTGGTCAGTTATAGGGAGCGGGAGAAACAATTCCACAAATTTCCTGTCACCGGCGTTGTCAATGCGCAAGTGTGGAGACTTTATCGTTCGAATGTGACGCTCGGTTTTGACGTTATAGAACAAAACACGTCAATCGAAGTGACAACGTCATCAGGATGGTATCCTGTTGACAAGGACCGACCCATACAAAGATATGTTGTTCAGGTCAATCCCAATAACATTTCGCCTATCGGATTGAAAACATTATGTAAATTATGCCGTCACGGAAAACAACCATTGTGACAATTAACATGCAGAATACAAAAAGCTTCAATGTATTCATTTGAATCAAATCAGACAAAAATCCTGTGCCCAGTGAAAGGAGATTTCAGCTTTCAAGGAGATTTCAGTTTCCAATCCAAACTTAGAACTAATTCAACGAATTTGATATTAAACTTTCATTTTTGTGTTAAGTATGTTTGAGCTAAATTGTTTGAGCTAAACCCCTCTGCCGAAACAACCTTCCTCGTTGGAGTACTACTACAAATTAGAAACTGACTCAAACATTTGAAAGGATTCCACTTTCCGATTTATTCGAAGCACAATCATTTCGAGCTCTAGGCAATTCAAGCTTGAAGACAGATGGTGGCAGTAAAAAAAAATGTTAGTTTAAAGAAACACAAAAGATGAGATGAGCTGGAGAAGATTCAGGTTTTGAAATAAATGTGGTTTATTTTACTCACCGTTGTAATCGGCACCGGGGACAAGCTCAGTGTTTTCACCAAGGTGTTTGTTTCTGAATGAAAATGTGCAGTTTCCTTCATGAACTTGTGAATCTGTAAAGTTGAATTGGTCCCCACACAGCAGCTCGGCCATTGATTGGTTAAATAAAATCCAGAAAGATGCAGAAAGATGCAACACCATAGAGAGGCAGCAATGAGTGAAAACGGTACGATACATGCCGATAGTGGTATCTTCGCTCAATCCTGGGAATACAGCCGATACCTTGTGTTAAACCTGAGGATTTCAAAAACATAAAACCGTAAATTTGTGAAATACTTAAAACCCCCCTTTTCAAAAATTAGTTTTTAACCAATTAAATTATAGCCTATCAAAAGTAAGTTAGACATTGCTATGTTATTATGATTTATCGGAGAACGCACAACACGTGTTGCTGTTATTACTCTTTGAAAATGTTAGTTCCAACAACATCAGTATGCACTTCTTTTTCACATTCGCAACGCATTTTTTTTAACATGTAATGGGGTTAAGAGTAAGGCATCCGGTGGGCATGTAACTTCGACAATAAGAAGAAATCCTGAAAGAGCTCTAAAAATCCTTAGATCCCAAATACCTTGAATGGATTACGTTTATGTCTCGTCGAAATTTATCATACCGTTATTCAACGTACACTCCCATATTATAGAACAAAGGCTGGAATCGGATGGACTATATACAAAGTATACGAGCTCCCATATATTTATAGACGGGAATAAAACAACGTTTACATTAAGTGCTAATAAACTATTCATTAAAACGCGTTCACATCGGAGAATACTTTTAAGAACATTTAGACGTCATGACATTCATGGATTACTTTCCAACATCATCAGCCATTGTAGATTACACGTTGCTTAGCAGCTGTGACCAGAACGTCTTTAAATGATAGACATTGTTACATAATAAAGTAACTATTACCAGCATGGTTAAAACTGACGGCAATAAGTTGGATAGGACAATGAGGGCAATTTCATTACAGACACGGTTTTAGAAAGGAAATTATGGCTACAGGTATACACGAGTTGATGTTATATGAACCTGACCCAGCTTGACCTAGAAGAAAACAATTTTAAGTTCAGGTCTCGACCTTGAAGCTACAGACTTTATAAGGTTCTTTGGTGTAATTTGCTCTCAACCCTGATTCTGTGCCTTTTGAGTTTGTAGTCTGTATAGTATATCGACGATATGTCTAAAAGCGGCTATTCGACCTTCAAAATGTACTATTGACGATTCTAAATATTACTCCAATGACAGGCTCATTGTCTAGGGTTACAGAAGAGTAAGAAGTTCACCTTTTGAGGGCTTGATCTCAAATTACATACACAAAAAAATATAACCCCGAGTCTTACAGCCGATGCGGTGCGTACATAACATGTTGAAAACTCTTCCCTGATTTTGGCAAAAAAATAATATTTGTTTTTATTCAAAATGGTATTTTGTCACGGTAAAGGCTAATTCGAGTTTCTATCCAGTAGCCAAGACAAATCTGCCAAAAGATATGTTCGCTTGTTGTATACTCACACAAAACAAATTTGTTGTTGTTTTTTTTCTTATTTTTACCAAACGCTTCAAATCATCAACCAAATAAATTGACAGTTAATGAGACGGTTACTATAGTTTATAGGTTTGCCAAATTTTAGAAGATAAAAAATAGAAATTCGTGGACAATACGCAATGAGATCCCCATCCTACGATTTGCTGTAAAAATGCATACCTAGGTACGTCCGCTTACAATTTCGGAAAATATGTTTTCTGTCAAAGCTCTTATGCAATCAAGACCAAGATAGGCAAGATACAAATCTGGGTTTTCATCCAATCATTCACCTTATAATAGATAGATATACATTATAAAAGTCTGGGTATTCCATCCAATCGTTTGACTTATGTTAGTTGACGGCAAGAAACACATTTGGGTTTCCATCCAATTGTTTGACTTGTTTTTAAGATTCATGTGGAATATTGCGTTGCTGAACTTGGATTTTTCTCAAGAAATCAAGTAAAGTCGCCTTTTGAATGAAATTATCTGTATTATGGCGTGTAAACTATAACAATAGGCAACCAAGCCACCTCGTCTGAAAACTGTCAACGAAGCAACTCAATTGGTATTTCCTTCTACATAGTGATAAACTGAATACGTTTTTGGGTTCGTTCCAATCCGCATAGAGTTAAATTCTTTTGTCACCAAATACGCATGTTGACAAAATAATCAATCATATAACACCAGGAATTCGGTCAAGGAAGGACATTGGATAACGATTTCCTGTTAAATAAACGTCGGATGCTTAAGACAGATGGCGCTGTCCCCAGACAATCGGCACGCTAATCGCATCGCGTGGAAACAATCCCTTCTTCTCCTTTGCCGCCTGAACACACAAGAAATCGTTACCTTAATGTTGTGTCACGTAGGCCTTATTGTTATGAATTTATATCATTGTCAACGATTTAATCAGGTTTAAAGGGAGATACCACCAATTGTTGTTTTGATTTTTGGTGGTCCTTTAAAACAGTTTATGGGAATCAATTAAAGGATTTCAAGGACGGGACAATTAGCTCGTTATCAATTTTGGATGAATGTCTGCGGGTCGTTTTTCGTTGATAAATACTCAGTAAAATTTTAAATGAGCATCAGAAACTAAATAGTTTGGGCTAAAATTTAAGGTCGCATAAGCTATCATTTTTTTATATTTTTCCGTTGAAACAAAATTAAAAAATCAGTGCCTATTTTCCCCAAAAACTAAAATATAGGGGCACCAACCAGTTTTACTGCTTTTGCCGCATTCAAGATTATCTAACTTAGAAAATGACGTTGCCAGGTTTATTTGAGAGGAAACCAGACTCTTTCTGAGGAGCAAGCCCCCAGCCTTAGGCAACTCGTTGATATACTGCAATTGTATTCGATCTTAGTGAGATTCGAATCCACGACACATCGCTGGAAGACCTGGGTTGAACTGAGAGACTATCACTATCGGAACCAACTTCGGTTGTCTAAGCTCTCTGCCGTCGGCTTTGCCTGGGAAACTCTTTTTATACAGCAAATCACCGTATTTTGGGACTGAAACTCACCAGGGTTGTTTTCTATAAGTTTTAAAAACATTTTAGTCTTACTCTTTTATATATATGTTTTTAATGAGAGACATTCATTGTAATATCCAATCAAATTGGTCAATAAATAAAAATGAAATGAATACAAATGGCAAGAGGGGGTACATATCAAAACATTTTACAACAGGTGAAAATAGAAAATAAAAATTAATTAATTAATTTAATGCTAAACTCATCTATAAAGTGTCTCTGTGACAAAGTAAAGGGTCTAAACACTCTGTTTAGTTAACTTTCAGCCAGAATCAGTTTAAGTTGAAGCATTGGAGGAATCCTGAAACGTACCGAAACTGCGTCTGTCTTCTTTTTGTAACACAGCATATGGTGTATAGAGCTAAATAACAAGTTGGCCCAGATGAATGGCGTTTGTAGACGAGGGCGTCACGATAACGACGTCTGGCAAATACTAGATGAATGTGAAAACTCTCGATTCATAAAATATGCAATGTCCCTTTGAGAGATAAACCTTATCATATCCATCTGACAGTTCATCTATTCTTTTCATTATAAAAAGTGTCTTCTAAGATCACGTATTATTGACACGGGCGAAAATGACACCTGGTGTTTCTTTTGATATTGCTTTACTTCACGTTTTGTTAGTGGCTATGCGCGATAAGCGGAAACCGCTTCGTTTAGTCTGATCAACAGGACTTCTTTAGATCGCGGTATGGACAACGATGAAGAGTATCCATGGTAACCAGAATATAAACATGTCGTTTTATTGCCGACCTTACAAAGCCAGCAAAGGCGATCCTCGTGGTTTTATAGCACTTAAGCGAATGGCCGTTCAATTGAAAAACGACAAATAAGGCACAAAGTGCACATCGTATTGTCTGAACTCGGTTGATCAACTTTCAAATCTTATACAAAAAGGATGAAATCGCTTCAAAGCAAATACTTATTAATGTGATGTCGAAAGATCGTTAATAAACCATGGTTCGATGCATTACGTAAGTAAATGTATATAGACACCTGCTATTAAAATACGATGCTTCAACCCCATCATTTTCTGAAAGGTTTTTTAGAACGCAATTTTAACAATTTTAACATGACATTCTCTTGAACGAATCCTCCCCCCCCCCCCCCTCAGATACTGTAGGTCAACGAACTACTTTACCACAAGATGCCTAATCTATAACCTGCTTAGAGGATCCTTTCCTTACATGGATATTATCAATCCCTTACCTTTTCCTTACACCAAATAACCTTACAGGAAGCTTGTTTTGTTTAAACACTGTGTTCTTTAAATACATATTTAGTTATGTTACAAGCCACCTTTGGGTATTCAAAAAATAGCCGTTCGTTTATTTCTTCTGAATGTTCGGCCCAGGGACCGATTGTCAAAACAAACCGTTTAGAGAAATGACTGGTTAAATGGGGTCACTGTTTATCTTTTCAGGTGGGGAAAGGGATTTTTCCGCCCTTTGACTGATCGGTACATTTCATTCAATTCCCTTTGTAAAGTTAAGTGTAAATGTACATCTTTGTTGAGATTTTGATTTTACCCAATCGTATGATATTTATTTCCCTTGTAAACATTCCCAAATAATCCACAGAAATGTGATTAATAGTAAGTTGTAGTTGAATGCTGGCACCATGGGAATAAAGAGTGTCAATGAAAATATGAAGGCTTTCGATTGAATGTTGCCATGTGATAAAAATGTCATCCAGATACCGAAGGTAAATTTTTGTTTGTGACATTTGCGAAGTATGTCATTCTCCAACTCAGCTATAAAAATGGAGGCAAAGTTTGGACTAAAACGTTTTTCCATAGTACATCCTTTTATTTTCAAAATCAGTATCTTTTAAGTTCCAGTTCCAACAATTCTAAAACGTCTATCCGGAAGACGGTTGTCAGGATATCTTTGGAATGCTGATTTTATGGATTTTAGACCTGAATCTATGTCAATGTTTGTATACATAGACTCCACATCAAGAGTAACCAAAATCACATCCCGTGGGATGGATTTCTCAGATAATTTGGCCAACAGGTCATCCATGTTTTTGATAAAGGTATGATGCCGATTTGCCTTAAGTTTTAGATAGTAATCAATTAGCTCTGATATTCTATTACATTCACTACCAGAATCCGAGGCAATAGGACGCCTTGGGCGCAATGAATGCGTGGATAATTTTTCAATGGCTTTGTTAATTTTCGGAAGAAAATAGAAGACCCTGTTTTTAGAGTTAAGACCAGATTCCAAATAGCGATACTGTTTTTCATTAATATAGCCTTTTTCTTCAAGAGAACGAAGAATCCTTCGAGATTTCAAAAAAAAATTCAGCCCTTTATCAGCGGGTTTAATAACGGTGTTATTATTCCCAAGACATTCTGAATATGTAAGGTAATGTTGCTTTCTACGATTAGCTAAACCGTCAAATGTCCGTGATACAGAGTCACGACTTCCGTTTATTTATGTGTCATACATATGAGAAGGGGGCGTGTATCCGCTTTAGATGTAAACGCCTTGCGTACCCCACTAGAATCTCAATGTATCAGCCAGACCAATAGTTCTAGAGAACTTGATAACATGGACCAATAGTAGAAAAGTCCCTATCAGATAATGATTCAGGACAAGGTACAAATGAAAGTCTTGTATTGAGTAGAGATATATCATCAGCAGTGAGTTCCTCACTACTAAGATTAACAATATCACTTCCAAAGCCTGAAGTAGGGTGACACATGCCCTGTCCCAAATTTAGTTTAAATCAAGTGTCTGAAGCCAGTGGGTATACAAGCAATTTGCTGTATCTTCGGTCCAGTGAATTTTGGTACTTTAAATTGTTATTGGTTTATTTTTGGCATGACAATAATTCTCTTCATATTGGAAGCAGAAGAGTTATATAGGTTCAGGTTCGAAACTTCACTGGCCGGTAATTTAGAAGATGACTGGATCTCTACAAAGTAGATGAGCGAGTTGGAAAAGTCTTCCTAACCGCTGTTATCATATTACCCATCGGATTTAACGAAATGTCTGCCATGGCTCAGTAGTTATTGATACTTATATTCAAAATAACATTCAAAGGTTTAAGACTTCGATACTTTTGAATTAGAGTCCGAAAACATTTTACCTGCATTTCAGGTTGGGATCAATGTTTGTTCTAGATAGAGATAGATTAGAATCCCCAAGTAATAGTACTTTCTTTGTTACATTCGGAAGGTGCAATTAAGAGGAGGTGTAGCGACATTTCAAAACTTATAATCAGAACCGAGAATTTCGAATACTAAGGACTGGATTTAGAATTCCCATGTCTATTGTTAACAGAAAATGCCTGCTACAGTTAGCACGCTCTTGTTTTACCATTCTGAGTAAATAATTGGTCTAGCTAGATACATATAAAAAAGGAAAATGAGACAGAGATAAAATGAGAGGATATGTCCGTAAACAAAAGGAGTCGAATAAAACTAAGGATAAACTGGAGTTTGGAGATTCTACAAAAAGGCAGAGATAAAAAATAAAAAGTAATAAACTAAGAATCTAAGTTACAAAGTTGTCCTAAATGGCAAGATATAGAAGTATAATCAGGTTAAATAGTCCGGGAAGGAAAAATGTGATAAGGGACTAGCGTGGGCTTAAAATAATGTACAATTAGAGCAGGAAAAAATAATAAAATCCTACAAATAAAACTCATTTGGGAGAATATACAGTGGCTGTAAAATGAAAACCAGGTCAAACCATTAATAAAAGTGCAAAAACAATAAAAAACATAAAAGGATGTAACAAAAAAATAATATACACAATGCTTTACAGTAAGCAATGTATATTTAACAGAAAACGGGATCGCATACGGTTTGCTAGAAGCTTTTCAGATGAATTTCGTTTCTCAATAGCTAAAGAGAAACTCGTCTGGCGATTTCAAGAACTGATATGCTCATAAAGAAATATTTTTGGGTAAACAGGAAGTGAAAAGGCGGTTGGTAGCCCCCCCCCCCCCCCCCCCCCCCCAAATACACACATCAGAAACACTTAATGCAGACGGTGAATCAATATATATATATGATGTGCTGTATTGTTTTTATGTTAAATTTCCAATGCTCTTTGTTCTCGTCTTTCGTTTCTCAATCTAGGATTTTAGTCTCTATTTTTTCGAATCTTTTGGTCTGGGTAAATAACAAAAGACACTACGCGGCCCTTGGCGATTTAACAACACCATCCAAAGAACAAAAGCATAGAACCTTAACAAAGGGTATACATCTAGCACTCCGGAAAACTCGTCCAATAAACGGCCATCAACAGATGGAAAGTAACACTCAGTATCTACGACAATGTGAAATAAGTAATTGATTGACACCAACTGACAACAGCAGCTTCGAGCAATTTATTTGCAGGTGTACAATGTTGCATAAGCGGGATATTTCTTCATCAAACCTTATTTTGACAAATTGTGTCATATTTTATCAAAAAAAGATATATAAGCCTTTTACGAATTACGTTTAAGTATAATGTTTTAAAGTAAATGAACCTAACGACGATCAATTCAATATATTTTATTTTACATATGTGTAAATTACAGTGGCGAAACCAAAAGCAGTAAGGTCGTGGGTAGTCTCAGTCGCCAGCCTCTAGCTCACCGTCACCGCACACGCGAGGCAAGTTTCACGAATGAACAATATTATCAAACACATTGGCACATCTCCACAAATGAAAAAAATGTCACTTAAAGTTCACCATTAACGTGAGCTATGTGCTTAAAGGGGCACCGTGCGTATAAGGCAAATTAAAGAAAAATTCCGACTTTTCACTGTCGTATACAAATTGGAATGTGTTGGGATGATCACTGGTAAAAGGGCTACCCCTGATAGACCGTTAATAATGTCGACTCTTTACAGTTTACTGGATAGATGAATATTAGTAACGTTTTCACAACCCACTATAGACAGTAAACAATGTACCACAGAATTCGCACTAATTTCTCATTGTACATTTTTCATTGATAATCAAATTTATTTATCTATTTAGCAGACGTTTTAGCTAAAAAGTCAATTATTCAAGATAAATAGACCCCTTTAGACAAGTGCCATGAAGGAAATTTAGCGCAGAATATAGCTCTGCAATCTTCAAATAGGGATTGATCTTCCTGCCATTCGTTGAGATACCAACCATGCCTCGTGCAGAAGATCTAGTAGAACCATGTCTCGTGCAGAAGATCTCGTAGAATTGCTCGAGATCTCGATTGATGGCTCTCGTCTGCGGCAGGCTTTAGGTGCAGGAATGGGTTTTGCTGTGATAGTCTAGCTCTAGCATGTTCGTCATGGAATACAGCTTGTCATGTAAGACGGGTTTTTTGTTGTACCGGGAAAATTTAAAAAAATCACACTTTATCAATAATCACAGAGAAAGCCATTTGACTTGAAACTTAACATCATCACTAAATATACCAAGGTGTATTAAATATGGACGATCCCCTTCTATCAGGTGTATTGTTGGAGTAAATCCATGCAGCATATATTGGCTTACATCGATTAACCGACTTTAGACCTCGATTAACGCCCAATAACACTTAGTAGTGATCGAGTCAAATCAAGTAAATGATTCATAAAGGTAGAAAAAAATCTGATATATCTATATCACGTCTAAATGATATACCCATTTTTAACACAATTAGAAACTTGTCTCCATGGTTATTTTAGACAAGAAGATTTTCCCTGTGCCCGTGTGTTTTAATGTTTGTAAATAAAACATAATTTTTTCGATTTTTATTTAAATACGGTAAATGAGTATTTGTAAACTGTATGTTGCGTCTGTGATGACATTTTGCTGGCTTGTAGAAGAAACTGTTTATTCGGGTAATCATTGGTTATAATCAGTATCAAATCTACCAATGGTATATTAAATAAAAATTGCCTGGTTTCCTCCCCCACTAAGCCTGGCAACGCCGCCATATAAGTGAAATAATCTTGAGTGCGGCGCAAAACATCAATCAATCAATCAAATGGTAGGCCTATTTGTAGAATTTGGACGTGTACGCGTCTTCACCCAATAAAAAGTTGTTATCCATAGATTATTATTTACCTAACTAAAATCAGCTCAGCAATTTACTGTATAGATAAACACCATGTAACTTATTTTCTCATATAGACTAGCCAATTATCTGTAGACATGTATCATATTTCCTATTATTTAAACCATACTGGTAGCACAGTGTATACATTTTGGATTAAAAGAATAATGGAGACGAGAGTTTGGTAAAATAGGACTTCTACATCTATCATATAGGTCTAAATGATATACCTGGAGCCTGTTTCACAAAGCGGTGTAGATGTATTTTTTGCGTAACTTTCATACTAACGTATCTCTACAGTATGGGTTGCTACGGCAGTTACGTGAAAACTTACGCAACGCCGATTTGTGAAACAGGCTCCTGTTAAACTTGTCTCCGTGGTTATTTTAGACAAGAAGATTTTCCCTGTGCCCGTGTGTTTTAGTGCCCACAAATATATCATATAGGGTAAGATGCTTGTGGTGTTTGTAGCCGAAAACCGTCCCTGCATATCCAACAATTCGTTGTGTTTGATAGACATGATATTCCAGTGCACGATTTATTGAATATTGAACTTCGGCTCTTAAGAAGCTATAGCATAAATTAGGCGATTTTGACTATTAAACGTCGGCCTTATATGATTCAAATTATGTTTACTTTTAGGACACCACTTAGTTTCTACAGCTCACGGCCTTAATGGATTTTCCTTATCAAATGCCAATCATCATTTAGTTTGTTCAATGAACTTTAACCCTTTTTATTGCCTTGGCATTCACAAGTTATGAAAACGGGCCTTTTCTTGGAACCCCTTTGTCTCTTAAAAGTAGCAAGCGCTGCCGAAAATCGAATTTCTTTCATAATTCGCGATCGTTACGAGAAGTGAACCTTTGTAGTACATTGAAACCCAAAAGACTTACGATGAAATAAAAAAAATCGGTAAAGCTATTTACCCGCGCGAACGGAAAATGTGCGCTAATAACGGACAAAATTTAAATATCCGAGATTTAAAAGTACATTTTCGAGTCTATGGTGGTAATAAAATTACGGTTGGATTTGTGTTACATGTATGTCTCTGTTCGTCTTTCAATACAAAGACTTGACATACAAACGATAAGATATGTTTTGTTTTGATAAAATTCTATATACGAATTAGAAGATGCGATCAAACTACAGGCCTGACAAATATTTAAATCTAATATGAAAACGGAAATAGGTTTTGATTATATCAGATAGTTTTTGATGGCTTCATCTGCCAATGAATACATCCATTAAACAAACAGACAGAGAACTCACCTGTGGTGTTGCTAGTAAAGCCATGTTTTCCCAGAGTACAATATAAATTCTGAAGCTCTGGTTCTCCGTATGAGTACAGTGTATCTCAGGGTAAATCAACAAGTCCTTTCATTGCTCCGATACAGTCTATGTAACGCCATTTTAACAGGAGTTTGGTATTAGTCCACCATGATATTGAAGTTATAAAGCCCACTTGTTGGAATGGGAATCTCGAGATGGCCGACGACTTGTGTCAGATATACTAGATATCCACGTCCGTTCAGTTTGTAGTGATGTGATCAATCCGAACACAGGGCGTGGTCCATGAAGCTTCCAGTCTGTCTACGCCATCGATCTGTTCAATAAGATAACTCGTTATCGGTATGTATATTCCATCCAACACTATACTTCCAATCATGCAGCCTCATATCCTTTTAAGCTCTGCCGACAGATTGTTTTAATTCCAACCTGCCGTGCGTTGAATACATCATCAAACAAAACTAAGCTACGAGCATCATGGACATTGTATAATCAACAGGATTGTACTGATAGGTTGTTTTTAGACACGCACCTTTGCGTAAGCAATCATTTGCATTATATTAATCATTATGGTATATCAACCATTTGCATTGTGGTATATCAATCATTTGCATTATGGTATTTCAATCATGTGCATTATGGTATATCAAGCATTTGCATTATGGTATATCAACCATTTGCATTATGGTATATCAAGCATTTGCATTATGGTATATCAAGCATTTGCATTATGGTATATCAACAATTTGCTATATGGTATATCAACAATTTGCATTATGGCATATCAACAATTTCCATTATGGTATATCAACAATTTCCATTATGGTATTTCAACAATTTGCATTGTGGTATGTCAACAATTTGCATTATGGTATATCAACCATTTGCATTATGGCATATCAACAATTTGCATTATGGTATATCAACAATTTGCATTATGGTATATCAACAATTTGCAGTATGGCATATCAATAATTTCCATTATGGTATATCAACAATTTCCATTATGGTATTTCAACCATTTGCATTATGGTATATCAATCATTTGCATTATGGTATATCAACCATTTGCATTATGGTATATCAAACATTTACATTATGGTATATCAAACATTTGCATTATGGTATATCAATCATTTGCATTATGGTATACCAATCATTTGCATTATGGTATATCAATCATTTGCATTATGGTATATCAAGCATTTGCATTATTGTATACAAATCCTTTGCATTATGGTATACCAATCATTTGCATTATGGTATATCAATCATTTGCATTATGGTATATCAAGCATTTGCATTATTGTATACAAATCCTTTGCATTATGGTATACCAATCATTTGCATTATGGTATATCAATCATTTGCATTATGGTATATCAATCATTTGCATTATGGTATACCAATCATTTGCATTATGGTATATCAATCATTTGCATTATGGTATATCAATCATTTCCATTATGGTATTTCAACAATTTGCATCATGGTATATCAACCATTTGCATTATGGCATATCAACAATTTACATTATGGTATATCAACCATTTGCATTATGGTATACCAATCATTTGCATTATGGTATTTCAATCATTTGCATTATGGTATATCAATCATTTGCATTATGGTTTATCAACCATTTCCATTATAGTATATCAATCATTTGCATTATGGTATACCAAGCATTTGTATTATGGTATATCAATCATTTGCATTATGATATATCAACCATTTGCATTATGGTATATCAACAATTTGCATTATGATATATCAACCATTTGCATTATTTTATACCAATCATTTGCATTATGGAATATCAATCATTTGCATTACGATATATCAACCATTTGTCAAGACCAGTATATCTACCTATAACCGCAGATACTTTGAGTCGCCTTTAAACTCTAATTTCAAACAAAAAGATGATACAATTAAGATAGATGGGCTTGGTGAAGTTGACAGTCATAACTTTTGACGATGGTCTAATATACAAAGTTATTTAAAGTGGCATGAGCTGCCAAACTTCACAATTTCTTCATAATTTCCGATCGGCACGACAGTGAGAGGCATTGAAGGTCATCGAAAGCATTCTAAAGACTAGATTGATTGATTGTTTGGTGTTTTACGTCGCCCTCAAGATTATTTCACTTATATGGCGGCGTTGCCAGTTTTAGTGTGGGAGGAACCCGGGCTCTATGCCCGGAGGAAACCCACGACCTTCCGTTGGTAACTGGCAACCATCCCACATAGGTCGTTCGAGTGAAAACCCAGTCAGAGAATTTTCCAATTTTTTTTGGACTGAGTGGGATTCGAACCCGCGACCCATTGGTGGAAGGCTGTTTGGATTGAGCGTCCAACGCTCTACCTACTGAGCCACGGAGGCCCCCCCCCCTCAAGACTAGAAGCACTAAAAAGCTTCTGAATAGTACGTCTTGATAAATATAGTCGCTAATTTCAACATTCTGTGTTTACGTCAAAATATCTACATTTTGGCAGCTCATGCCACTTTAACAGTAGCCACAGAGTAATTCAGATTTCGATTTGCGCAGACTTTTACGATCATTATATATATTTTAGACAAGAAGATTTCCCTGTACCCGTGTGTTTTAGTGTCTATAAACATATATATTCCTTGTGTATAATTAGGCCTAGCTATCCGTTTCTTCTCAGTTCTAGTTTATTTGTGTTTTAATAGCCATCGGACATCTGGGGGAAATTACAGTTTAAAATAGAGCTCACATTTTACTGCCGTTCACAAAATGGGAAGATCAGTAGAGATGATCACTGGTAACATTCTTTCCTCTGATAGACCGTTTAATGGCGATTTTAGTAGCCCTAAATTCAATCGACCCTTTCGGCTTAAGGATTGACGCTTGCGCAGAAATCTCGTTGTATGGCAAAATGAAGCTAAATTGAGTTTTTGGATCAATCTGACGTCGGAATCGTGTACATTTCGTCTATGACGCAATGCAAAAGGGGCGTGTCACAGCGCCCGCAACAGAGAAATGACGTCAATGCCATGTGACTCGAACAACGTCATAAAAACGTCATTCTAAGCCGAAAGGGTCTGCTTACGAAAGTTAATTAACTCAGATGATCTTGTCAAACACGACCACGTTGTGCATATACCCTCAAAGCGGTGACACAATACAAAATATCTTTGTATATTTTTTTAACTCAGCTGTGTCAGGGCGTCTTTGTGTCAAAGACTCAGCTGTGTCAGGGCGTCTTTATGGCATCGGATGTCGTGTATGACGTCACTATTTCGAGTTTTACCGAGTAGTTATGAAAAATATGGAAAATATCAATATTCCTCCTCACTCCTTTTTTGATAACCAGGGAATTAACTCGAATGCTTTTTTGTTTCAACTTATGTTTTTCAAATATATATCTAGTCCAAAAAACGAACATAAACCAGATTTAAGCTCCAAAATTCTTTAAACATATATGTACATTTCCGTAAATCTACTTTTTATGTATAAATTTTATTCTTGTTCTTTGTATTGAAACCATTTTGTTTATTTTCTGTGTGGCTTTTTCACTCGATCGCCATATGTGGAAGAGTTGTCCTGTACTTGCCGAACGTCGGGGTTTCTTCCGGGAAAAGAGCCCGGCTTCCTCCCACACTAAACTTGGCAACGCCGCCATATAAGTGAAATAATCTCGGGTGCGGCATGAAACATTAACCAATCAATCAATCATTCATTTTGTTTGTTCTTTTTTTAACTTCATGTTATGTCATGTTACTTCTTTATAAAAAAAATCTGTATCGGTATGTGTGCTCCAAGGCAATGTGGAATGGTTGCCAGTTACCACCGGAAGGTCGAGGGTTTCGACCCTCCCACAATAAAATTAGACCACAATGGCAACGCGGCCATATAGGTGAAATAATGTTGTGTGCGGCGTAAAACATCAAACAAACAATCTAAGGCAATGTGTATGCAACTGCAGTTCACCGAATCTATGCGCCCTCTTATAAGCCCAAGTATAATATGATAAAACCAGAGCTACGAGGCTTTATTCCCGCCAGCTTTACTCACTTAAACATGTTTATCTAAATTCTCATTGGGAATAGAATTCCATTCAATTCATAGAGACAACCGCATTTAGCCTAGGGTATCTGGGTATGCTATCTGCAAATGACTGCATAACCAAATCTAACTAAGCATTGACACTTCATCCGAAACCAATTAACACTTCTGCAGTAATTCACCGTCCTCCCCCTGCAGGGTAGACAATTATTCCGACCTTGTTACCCAACAAACAGGCAGATTTAATACAACAGCTTACAAAACGGTGGTCAGGGTATCTTTGGAATGCTGATTCTGTGGCAGATTGAAATCAACACAGCGTTAATGAAACCAAAGATAAAGCCAAATGCATGTGTGCGTGTGTATTCTTTTTTTTTTTAATCATTGATAGCAGGTTTCCCCCTTACACTGAGTACAAAATGCGATACATATTTTCTGATCATCTGCCAAACGAAGAGAAACATAAGCTATGATTAATGGCTTTCAAAAAGATTTATTTTAATTCAAATTGGTTATGGATACTTTTTCGATGATATACTTAGTGGTTAAAAGAAATTTGTGGAGCTAGCAGCAATTTTCAAACATTTATAACGTTCAATTATCTAATAATATTAGTAACAGGGTTTGTTCGAGGGGGGATACGGAAATATATGGGTTCAGTATCCCCCCTCGAACAAACCCTGTAACGAATTTATCCCACCGAAGACCTAAATTGTACAACATTGAAGCCTTCTTTCTGAAAATTGGCTTTCATAAAAGGCGGAAAGTGAACTCTGAAAGCTATTTACTAATATGTATGGCACGAGCAGACACGACTGACAAGTGTCTAGACATGACGTCACAAGCCATATATGTTAGTCGCCCTGTATGGATCAGCACGGCGACGTAATATGGAAATATATATAATACGTGACTGGCTTCAGCCAATCCGATGGGAGTATTCTGTGTGAGGTGGGATAAGGGCAATTATTAAGGCATCACGAAGTAAGTTGTTGGTAAACAACTCAAACGTTCGACACCGTATCTCGAACATGAAGTTCCCTGGTGAATATCAGTATAGATCAAATGATCACGAAATACATGTATGAACTCCCAGAATGAAATCTTGTAAACACACTGGTAAATCAACATAATGAAATCTTGATGGAACTCACAAATTAAATTATTATGACTGTGTCACTGTCGAGTTAGAGCAAGCCAAATGTTAATAACATTACATAGCACCAGAAGTCTATCAAGGGTAGACTTCTGATAGCACATAACATAGCATACTAAGTAACATCACTGACTATACAAACAACACGTATTTATATTTATGATCACTAAAACACACGGGTACAGAGAAAATCTTCTAGTCTAAAATAACCATGGAGACAAGTTTCTAATTGTGTTAAAAAGAGGTATATCATTTAGACCTTTAAACCCCATAAATTGTTGTAATAAACTAAACCCATGATATTTCATCAGGTTGACGACTGACAGGAGCTTGGCTGTAATCAGTAGCATTTTCTGGAACACTTTGTAATACCAGCGTTTTTGCCGCAGGGGTATCATTGTCCAAGGGTGTAGATGTATAAATAGGTAGAATCTGGCAAAAATGTTCATTAGGTCTTAAAATTTGGGGTGAGTTAGTGTCATTGTGAATCCGAATCTTCCTTGCTACGCTAGACACGATGGTAGGGGATGGCCAAAGTTGAGGAGATAAACTTGGGGACCGGTTATCACATCGAGGTTCCACTGCGTATGATCCGTCTCTACAATCCGTGGGTAAGTTCATTTCAACAAAGTCCACCTGGTCATAAAGTTGTTTTACGCCCATTTGACCGAAGTAGATATGCTCTGCGGACAGAATGGTTATTTGGTTGCGTGTAGAGCCATCTTGGAAGATTATATGACGTTTGGCAGGGCGCAAAGATATATCATTCTGTTCCATAAAAGGAGTACCTCCAAGTATGTCTACGTCCAAATGTTCCACAACTAAGCCATGAAAAAGGAAACTGTACGAATCACGTGACATGGTGAAATTGACTTATCCGACCACACTAAGAGGGGAGGAACCGTCTGCGGATTGTGTGCTTTGTGAGATTTTAAGTCCAAGACGATGAGCTGCTGAGAGACGCATCGTGTTGCCTGTAGCTCCAGAATCTTAAATAACGCGAATACCATGGTGGTGATAAAATGCGTCGAAATATGGGGACTGGCGTACTTGTAAGTTGTATGCGAAGGCTTGTGTGACTTTGCTCAACTGGCTTATTATTTTGGTCATCGACCCCATGTGTGACACTACACCGGTTCTCTGTTTCGTCTTCGTCTTCGATTTCAGGCTGGTCTCGGATGTACGATATTTGTCTCACCTTGGCCATATATCGTTTGTCTGCTGCTGGAAGATAAGAACATTCGCTTAAAAAATGCCTACATGGGCTTGTGAACATAGCGGACAATTTTGTTGAGATTGACGAGTCGATTGGTGGGAATGAGGAATCACACGGGTAGACGACGATCGACCTTCGTATTTACGTGAAATGTATCCTCCTTTGTGTGTACTTTAGGGTCCGTGTAACGTTCGTTAATTCAATTTTCATTTCTTGACATTGCAAAATGAAAATTGGAAATGACCAGTTTTAAGTTCAATCAATCATTTTCATTTTATACATTTTGAAAAAAAGAAATTAAAATTGAAATTTGACGGTCGATTTTCAATTATTATTTTGCCTTTTCGCTCTACACGAAATGAATATTGAAAATTGTAATCTTCGTTAAAGGGGCATGAGCTGCCAAAATGTTGATATTTTGACGTTAAAACAGAATGCTGAAATTATTGGCTATTTTTCTCAAGAGGTAGAATTCAGAAGCTTTTTAATGCTTCAAGTCTCGAAAATGTACGATAAAGTACTGTTTTAAACTAACTTTGGCTTAGAATGAATGAATGGTCGTCCCGGTTATTTAAATTTTGTTTACTTTTGAACACGTTTTCGGTTCATACAGGCCACATACTGTATGGATTTTTCTCATTCCAACGTCAATCATTTAGTTTTTCGATAGCCTTCAAAGCCTCTTACTGTCGTGACGATCAGAAGTTATGAAAAAACTGTGAATTTTGGCAGCTCATGCCCCTTTAATGTTTCAATTTTCAATTAGCGCTAGAGCGGAATTCTCCCGCAGTCGTGAACATGTACTAGATGACCTTGTCAAAAGGGAACAATGTTGCGGTTGATACGTCACTTGCCGACTCTAAACAGCTGTGTGCTTACTCTCTCTTTTTTTTTAGATTAAATCCGTTTAATTATTGCATTTTACATGTGTTAAATTTTGAATTCTTAGATCGGGTGTTTGTTTTATTTTTATTAATTCCAGTTGTTTCCAATCGCATGTTTTTGCGCTTGTCTTTTTTACAGAATGTACACTGGGCTGGAGACAAAGATTACTGCTATTGTTTCCTCTGTGTATAAAGTCACGTCTAAACTATTCAACATCCCTCAATTTTTGTCTAGAAGTAGGTTATGAGATGTAGTTTATAATCTTGTTTTTTGTGCTGGTTGTAGGTTATGAGATTGAGTTTATAACCTTGTTTTTTGTGCTGGTTGTAGGTTATGAGATGGAGTTTATAACCTTGTTGTTTGCTAGAAAAAGGTTATGAGATGGAGTTTATAACCTTGTTTTTGTGCTGGTTGTAGGTTATGAGATGGAGTTTATAATCTTGTTTTTTTGTGCTGGTTGTAGGTTATGAGATTGAGTTTATAACCTTGTTTGCTAGAAAAAGGTTATGAGATGCAGTTTATAACCTTGTTTTTTGTGCTGGTTGTAGGTTATGAGATGGAGTTTATAACCTTGTTGTTTGCTAGAAAAAGGTTATGAGATGGAGTTTATAACCTTGTTTTTGTGCTGGTTGTAGGTTATGAGATGGAGTTTATAATCTTGTTTTTTGTGCTGGTTGTAGGTTATGAGATTGAGTTTATAACCTTGTTTGCTAGAAAAAGGTTATGAGATGCAGTTTATAACCTTGTTTTTTGTGCTGGTTGTGGGTTATGAGATGTAGTTTATAACCTTGTTTTTTGTGCTGGTTGTAGGTTATGAGATGGAGTTTATAACCTTGTTGTTTGCTAGAAAAATGTTATGAGATGGAGTTTATAACCTTGTTTTTTTGTGCTGGCTGTAGGTTATGAGATGTAGTTTATAACCTTGTTGTTTGCTAGAAAAAGCTTATGAGATGGAGTTTATAACCTTGTTTTTGTGCTGGTTGTAGGTTATGAGATGGAGTTTATAACCTTGTTTTTTGTGCTGGTTGTAGGTTATGAGATGGAGTTTATAACCTTGTTGTTTGCTAGAAAAAGGCTATGAGATGGAGTTTATAACCTTGTTTTTTGTGCTGGTTGTAGGTTATGAGATGGAGTTTATAACCTTGTTGTTTGCTAGAAAAAGGTTATGAGATGGAGTTTATAACCTTGTTTTTTGTGCTGATTGTAGGTTATGAGATGTAGTTTATAACCTTGTTGTTTGCTAGAAAAAGGTTATGAGATGGAGTTTATAACCTTGTTTTTTGTGCTGGTTGTAGGTTATGAGATGTAGTTTATAACCTTGTTGTTTGCTAGAAAAAGGTTATGGGATATAACCTTGTTTTTTGTGCTGGTTGTAGGATATGAGATGGAGTTTATAGCCTTGTTGTTTGCTAGAAAAAGGTTATGAGATGGAGTTTATAACATTGTTTTTTGTGCTTGTTGTAGGTTATGAGATGTAGTTCATAACCTTGTTGTTTGCTAGAAAAGGGTTATCAGATATAACCTTGTTGTTTGGTGCTGGTTGTAGGATATGAGATGGAGTTCATAACCTTGTTTTTTGTGCTGGCTGTAGGTTATGAGATGTAATTTATAACCTTGTTGTTTGTGCTGGTTGTAGGTTATGAGATATAACCTTGTTTTTTGTGCTGGTTGTAGGATATGAGATGGAGTTCATAGCCTTGTTGTTTGCTAGAAAAAGGTTATGAGATGGAGTTTATAACCTTGTTGTTTGCTAGAAAAAGGTTATGAGATGGAGTTTATAACCTTGTTTTTTGTGCTGGTTGTAGGATATGAGATGGAGTTCATAGCCTTGTAGTTTGCTGGTTGTGAGATGGAGTTTATGGTTGTTTTGTTCGTTGTTTGTTACATAGTTTTGTCTGTCCGGGGGGGGGGGGGGGGGTGGAGAAAGCCAAATTTATGGGGTTCAATCTCAGTCCACCGATGTTCTTGCCATAGTTAAAATGCGTAACCATTGTCAACGTGTTACAAAAGGAATCCAGAAATTCTACTGACCAAGGCTAAGCTCTTGTCAGTCGTCAACCTAATGAAATATCATAGGTTTGGTTTGTTACAACAATTTATGGGGTGTAAAGGTCTAAATGATATACCTCTGACATGGAGAAACTTGTCTCCATGACAAGATTATTTTCCCTGTGCCCGTGTGTTTTAGTGATCATAAATAATTAAAACGATAACTCTACAACACCTAGCATTGCAAGCATTACCATATACACTGTATACCGCAATCATAGAGCGAGGCAATGTCGGCAAGCGACGTATAAATAGCAACATTTAGTACATGTTCATGAGTGCGGGCGAATTTCACTCCAGCCTGACTTCGACCAATTGAAAATTGAAACATTAACGAAGGTTGCAATGTTCAATATTCGTTTCGTGTAGAACGAAAAGGCAAAATGAAAATTTAAAAATGACCGTCATTTTTCAATTTTTGATTTGTGTGTTGAAACATAGAAAACAAAAATGGAAAATTGAACGTCAAATTTCAATTTTCATTTCTTTTTTTCAAAATGTAGAAAATGAAAATTTAAACTTAAAAATGGTCATTTCCAATTTTTATTTTGCAATGTCAAAAAATGAAAATTGAATTAACGAACGTTACACGGACCCTAGCATTATCTGATGAATTCAGTTCGTCCAGAAGGGACGTCAAGGCTTGCGATATCTCTGGTTTAATTGTGGCTAACGTTCTGGGCCCAAGTTTACGAAGCCTCCTTAGTTAAGGTGATCTTAGTGGCTAAGGATAAACCTTAACGAAAATTTTAAGATAGACCTACGCCACTTTTACGAAACCCTCTTAACCCTAGTCCGCAATACGTTGAGTGGATTGAAGGATAAATTCTGATACGCCCGCACGGGCTTCTTCAATACCACGTCAACATAGGGTGCATTTGAAAAATCTAAGAGTTGCTCTCGGAATTTAAAAAAAATGATAACTCGCAATTTTTAAACATTACTCACCTAAAATTTTGTCCGAAAGCTTCTTTGATAATCCCTTCGTAGAGCTAAACAATCATATGTGACCTTAAAATCTGTTAAAATATGTTCGCTAAGTTTGAATTCCGTCTGTGTTTACTAAAATTTTTCTCGGGCGATCGCACTGCCATCTACCGCGAACTTTCAAATCATGCTCGCCACTACAACCGGTAACGGCTGTCGGGGAAGATCGGTGATAACGCAAAGGGAATTTAAACTTACTGAATTTCGTTGTTTGGCGATGTGTATGGTCACATGTGATGGTTTAGCTCTACGAAGGGATTATCAAAGAAGCTTTCGGACAAAATTTTAGGTGAGTAATGTTTAAAAATTGCGAGTTATCATTTTTTTTAAATTCCGAGAGCAACTCTTAGATTTTTCAAATGCACCTTATGTTGACGTGGTATTGAAGAAGCCCGTGCGGGCGTATCAGAATTTATCCTTCAATCCACTCAACATATTGCGGACTATCTTAACCCCATCTTAAGATTTTCACCTTAGCGATAACTTAAGAGGGAACTCTCCTCAAGTGGAGGAGGGAAACACCTTAGATACCGATGTTTCCTAGCAGATCAGAAGTTTTTTTTAGATTATAAGCCTTGAAACTACGGAAGCCTATTAGTGCCAGTGAAAAAAAAAATTTAAAAAAATCGTTTAAACGAATTTCTTGAGTTATTAAAAATAGAATCTAAAAATAAAATTCGTTATAACGATTTTCTATGTGAAAAAATCGTTTTAACGAATTTCTTGAGTTACTAAAACAGAATGTAAAATTAAAATTCGTTTTTTCGATTTTATCAAAGGACTGAAAATAGAAACAAGAAAATCGTTATAACGAATTTGATTTTTAGATTCTATTTTTAGTAATTCAAGTAATTCGTTAAAACGATTTTTTCACATAGAAAATCGTAATAACGAATTTTATTTTTAGATTCTATTTTTAGTAATTTAAGAAATTCGTTAAAACGATTTTTTCACATAGAAAATCGTTATAACGAATTTCATTTTTAGAATCTATTTCTAGTAACTCAAGAAATTCGTTAAAACGATTTTTTCTAATAGAAAATCGTTATAACGAATTTTATTTTTTGATTCCATTATTAGTAACTCAAGAAATTCGTTAAAACGATTTTTTTTTCAATTTTTTTTTCCTTGGCACTAATAGGCTTCCGTATGAAACAAACCTTTCTTTTAGTCATTTTCTCAACCAACACTGTTTGAATGATAGGACAGTGACAAACTTTCTTCCGATAAAGCCTGTTGGGATTTTAGTACATTGCATAAGAACTCCACCAAGGGGAGTAACCCATGAGCACAAATATCGTCAAATATTAAAATGCACTGGCATTGAATTTTGAATGTCGTATTAAGTCCAAAGAGATTCTTTATACGATTTCAAAAGTCTCCTCGCTGTTTCATCCCAAAATAACAATTGTGCTTCTGTTTATAAACTAAAAAATGCCTTTCAGGCACCCTTAAAAATTCTCTTAAAGTTAAGGCGACCTTAAGCTAACGGAGTTTATAACCTTGTTTTTTGTGCTGATTGTAGGTTATGAGATGTAGTTTATAACCTTGTTGTTTGCTAGAAAAAGGTTATGAGATGGAGTTTATAACCTTGTTTTTTGTGCTGGTTGTAGGTTATGAGATGTAGTTTATAACCTTGTTGTTTGCTAGAAAAAGGTTATGGGATATAACCTTGTTTTTTGTGCTGGTTGTAGGATATGAGATGGAGTTTATAGCCTTGTTGTTTGCTAGAAAAAGGTTATGAGATGGAGTTTATAACATTGTTTTTTGTGCTTGTTGTAGGTTATGAGATGTAGTTCATAACCTTGTTGTTTGCTAGAAAAGGGTTATCAGATATAACCTTGTTGTTTGGTGCTGGTTGTAGGATATGAGATGGAGTTCATAACCTTGTTTTTTGTGCTGGCTGTAGGTTATGAGATGTAATTTATAACCTTGTTGTTTGTGCTGGTTGTAGGTTATGAGATATAACCTTGTTTTTTGTGCTGGTTGTAGGATATGAGATGGAGTTCATAGCTTTGTTGTTTGCTAGAAAAAGGTTATGAGATGGAGTTTATAACCTTGTTGTTTGCTAGAAAAAGGTTATGAGATGGAGTTTATAACCTTGTTTTTTGTGCTGGTTGTAGGATATGAGATGGAGTTCATAGCCTTGTAGTTTGCTGGTTGTGAGATGGAGTTTATGGTTGTTTTGTTCGTTGTTTGTTACATAGTTTTGTCTGTCCGGGGGGGGGGGGGGGGTGGAGAAAGCCAAATTTATGGGGTTCAATCTCAGTCCACCGATGTTCTTGCCATAGTTAAAATGCGTAACCATTGTCAACGTGTTACAAAAGGAATCCAGAAATTCTACTGACCAAGGCTAAGCTCTTGTCAGTCGTCAACCTAATGAAATATCATAGGTTTGGTTTGTTACAACAATTTATGGGGTGTAAAGGTCTAAATGATATACCTCTGACATGGAGAAACTTGTCTCCATGACAAGATTATTTTCCCTGTGCCCGTGTGTTTTAGTGATCATAAATAATTAAAACGATAACTCTACAACACCTAGCATTGCAAGCATTACCATATACACTGTATACCGCAATCATAGAGCGAGGCAATGTCGGCAAGCGACGTATAAATAGCAACATTTAGTACATGTTCATGAGTGCGGGCGAATTTCACTCCAGCCTGACTTCGACCAATTGAAAATTGAAACATTAACGAAGGTTACAATGTTCAATATTCGTTTCGTGTAGAACGAAAAGGCAAAATGAAAATTTAAAAATGACCGTCATTTTTCAATTTTTGATTTGTGTGTTGAAACATAGAAAACAAAAATGGAAAATTGAACGTCAAATTTCAATTTTCATTTCTTTTTTTCAAAATGTAGAAAATGAAAATTTAAACTTAAAAATGGTCATTTCCAATTTTTATTTTGCAATGTCAAAAAATGAAAATTGAATTAACGAACGTTACACGGACCCTAGCATTATCTGATGAATTCAGTTCGTCCAGAAGGGACGTCAAGGCTTGCGATATCTCTGGTTTAATTGTGGCTAACGTTCTGGGCCCAAGTTTACGAAGCCTCCTTAGTTAAGGTGATCTTAGTGGCTAAGGATAAACCTTAACGAAAATTTTAAGATAGACCTACGCCACTTTTACGAAACCCTCTTAACCCTAGTCCGCAATACGTTGAGTGGATTGAAGGATAAATTCTGATACGCCCGCACGGGCTTCTTCAATACCACGTCAACATAGGGTGCATTTGAAAAATCTAAGAGTTGCTCTCGGAATTTAAAAAAAATGATAACTCGCAATTTTTAAACATTACTCACCTAAAATTTTGTCCGAAAGCTTCTTTGATAATCCCTTCGTAGAGCTAAACAATCATATGTGACCTTAAAATCTGTTAAAATATGTTCGCTAAGTTTGAATTCCGTCTGTGTTTACTAAAATTTTTCTCGGGCGATCGCACTGCCATCTACCGCGAACTTTCAAATCATGCTCGCCACTACAACCGGTAACGGCTGTCGGGGAAGATCGGTGATAACGCAAAGGGAATTTAAACTTACTGAATTTCGTTGTTTGGCGATGTGTATGGTCACATGTGATGGTTTAGCTCTACGAAGGGATTATCAAAGAAGCTTTCGGACAAAATTTTAGGTGAGTAATGTTTAAAAATTGCGAGTTATCATTTTTTTTAAATTCCGAGAGCAACTCTTAGATTTTTCAAATGCACCTTATGTTGACGTGGTATTGAAGAAGCCCGTGCGGGCGTATCAGAATTTATCCTTCAATCCACTCAACATATTGCGGACTATCTTAACCCCATCTTAAGATTTTCACCTTAGCGATAACTTAAGAGGGAACTCTCCTCAAGTGGAGGAGGGAAACACCTTAGATACCGATGTTTCCTAGCAGATCAGAAGTTTTTTTTAGATTATAAGCCTTGAAACTACGGAAGCCTATTAGTGCCAGTGAAAAAAAAAATTTAAAAAAATCGTTTAAACGAATTTCTTGAGTTATTAAAAATAGAATCTAAAAATAAAATTCGTTATAACGATTTTCTATAAGAAAAAATCGTTTTAACGAATTTCTTGAGTTACTAAAACTAGAATCTAAAAATAAAATTCGTTATAACGATTTTCTATGTGAAAAAATCGTTTTAACGAATTTCTTGAGTTACTAAAACAGAATGTAAAATTAAAATTCGTTTTTTCGATTTTATCAAAGGACTGAAAATAGAAACAAGAAAATCGTTATAACGAATTTGATTTTTAGATTCTATTTTTAGTAATTCAAGTAATTCGTTAAAACGATTTTTTCACATAGAAAATCGTAATAACGAATTTTATTTTTAGATTCTATTTTTAGTAATTTAAGAAATTCGTTAAAACGATTTTTTCACATAGAAAATCGTTATAACGAATTTCATTTTTAGAATCTATTTCTAGTAACTCAAGAAATTCGTTAAAACGATTTTTTCTAATAGAAAATCGTTATAACGAATTTTATTTTTTGATTCCATTATTAGTAACTCAAGAAATTCGTTAAAACGATTTTTTTTTCCTTGGCACTAATAGGCTTCCGTATGAAACAAACCTTTCTTTTAGTCATTTTCTCAACCAACACTGTTTGAATGATAGGACAGTGACAAACTTTCTTCCGATAAAGCCTGTTGGGATTTTAGTACATTGCATAAGAACTCCACCAAGGGGAGTAACCCATGAGCACAAATATCGTCAAATATTAAAATGCACTGGCATTGAATTTTGAATGTCGTATTAAGTCCAAAGAGATTCTTTATACGATTTCAAAAGTCTCCTCGCTGTTTCATCCCAAAATAACAATTGTGCTTCTGTTTATAAACTAAAAAATGCCTTTCAGGCACCCTTAAAAATTCTCTTAAAGTTAAGGCGACCTTAAGCTAACGGGGTTTCGTAAAATGGCATCAACGTCTTTAGTTCTTCTTAAGGGGAAAATTTAGGTGTCCTTAGCTTAAGGGGGCTTCGTAAAAGTAGACCCAGGAGCGTAGCTCAGTGCCATATCGCTGTTTCACAAGTTGAGGGAGGTCGAAGGGAGGTGTGAATAAGTCGCAACCAGGTCAAAACGATATAATTTTCCATCGACGGAGATACCTCTTCATCATCGGCCAATATTTCTCGATGGTGTGTGAGTAAACAATCGCTTCTTAGCAGATTGTCGTCGACGAAAGCAATTAAGCGTTGGTAAATAATAATAATAATATAATAATATAATTTTATTTCAGACACATAATAGGTCCATATGAGTGGCGAAAAAAAAACAATAATAAATACATTTGTAAATAGATTCCTGGATTGGTTGATTTACACTAATTTAGAAGTTATAATATATATAGTAATGCATTCCACTTTGCTGTCAAAGTAGAATAGAAGGAACAATCACTATTTAGTATAACTGTAACAACAGCGTTGCTGCAATTCGATAGACGACTCTTAAAATTAAACACAGCCTTTCTGATCAGCTCACCAAAAGAAAGTACATTATTAATTGCAAACATAAAACTGGCCGAACAATCTCTTCTGTAGCTCATGAGCCATCTAAAAGCATTATTATAGAGCACTTTAAGGCTGTCATAACATTTCTTTGTATATACACTCCATAATTGACAACAATATATTTGACAACAATATGATCTGAAAAGCGACTTTTTTTACCTCCTCTGTACAGAATTTAAATTTTCTCAATAATACGTTTGCTCGTATGCATAATTTTCGTTTTTGGTAATTAATGTCAGTGTTGTCCGATAAGTCGGTTGTGATCACGTGACCAAGATAACAATACTGGTCCGTATACTCAACTACATTGCCACATAGTTTTACCTTCGGTGGCTGAAATCCTTTAAATCGTTTAGGCTTAAATACGATACAAAGCGTTTTATTGACATTGTAAATAATATCGTGCGACACTGAAAATTCAGTGCAATGATTTAATAAAGTTTGTAAGGCTTTAGCTGATGGGCTTATCAAACATAGATCGTCAGCATAGACAAGGTGGTTACAGAACAAACCAGATATGTTACAACCTACATTTGAGTTAGATAAAGTTACATCAAGTTCGTGAATGTATACATTGAAAAGAAAAGGTGATAAAATCCCACCTTGTCTAACGCCATTACTTACAGAGAAACTGGGGGAATATACAGGGCCCCATTTAACCACAAAACGTTGCGTTATATGCCATATATACAATAATGAGACAATAGGGACAGGTACATTGCGATCCAGCAGTTTTTTTAGTAATGTCCAGATGTTAACACGATCGAATGCCTTACTGGCATCTAGGAAACAAACGTAGACTGGGCTACCATTTGAAGTATAAAAGTTGATTGTCTCCTTCAGAACAAAAATACATTGTTCAGTTGAACTACCTGATTTGAAACCAAATTGAAGATCCGTTGTCTCTAACAGACGGCCATATTCTTTAAGAACTATTTTTTCTATCACTTTTGACACAATGGTCGCCACCGCTACAGGTCTATAATTATCAGACTTATTAATATCTCCAGACTTATTCTTAACTACCGGAGTAATAACAACATATGAAAGCTCATTGGGAATATGGCCATGCCATAACATGCAACTTATACACATAGACAAGTGAACTATAATGGTGGGAGGGGCATATTTGAGGTGTTCTGCTGATATACCGTCGTATCCCCCAGACTTATTGCATTTGAGATCTGATACAATTTTTTCAATAATGTTGGGCGAAGCAATAGACTGACAAAAATCATAACCAGTGACATCACTTTCATTAAGAGAACGTAATACATAATCTTTGTGCTTATCATTTTTAACATCATTAAGGATAGCCTTGAATTTACTTTCCCACAGTAAGGCAATGTCAGAATCACCCACTGCCTCGTCAATTCTCAAAGGTCAATTCTCTAAAGATCTTCTGGGCGTTCATTAGATTCTAACTTAATGGAGGCGAAGTCAAGAAAATGTGCACCGGAAGATTGAAATCCAAAATGATGTCTTATCGTTTGCCATATTTGCTCCATAGATTTTGAGTCACGGACGATAGTGTTCCTTGATATAACCGGGCATCTACCCTAGATTACCTTATATTGTTACTCTTCAGTTATTGTAATTTCCTTTTGATTTAAGCTCCTTTATTCCAAAACCACAGGATATTAATACCCCAACTCTCTCTAACCATATGTCCGTTTGATAGCTTAATCTCCCTTGTTCACAAAAACTACTCTTTAATTAGCCAAGCCCTTCTTATTTCCTGTCTTTCTCTCATATAAACTCAAGAAATTCAACATACCTTTACAGTATTCTCGTTATTTTGGGATTACATTTTCTTGAAAATATGGTAGAAATTCTTCTACCGATTTTTGGGTGACGACCGAAACGGGAATCGAACCCAGGTCCCAGAGTATGGCACCTATCGCCAGCACTAAATGCCGGCTGCCTTATCCATTCAGCCAACCGGCCTCCTCTAAATACCTGATACGATGAAGGTTTTATATATCCCTTCTTATACAACCCAGAGGATAACTAATATCTCGTCCAATAACCAGAGTTACGTAATACAATTCACGAGCTGGGCCCAACCCTCATAAATTATATACTAACCCACGTAGACGAACGTACCGTAAATATAACTAAATAAACTACTAATAAAGTGAATCGTAATAAGTCCAAACAACACAACTCCTCGTTCAGTGTATATGATAAGTTTTATATATAAACACGTATATACTTAATTAATATGAATATAAAATAAATGTCTACTTACATTCAGACATACACGAGTGGCTCTCCAAGGTGGTTTTTACTATCTTAACTCTAATACTATCTCTATTTCTATGAAACCCGAAAATGCAATAGAATCCCCCGTTGATCAATTACTGACTTTAAAATTGACTTATAAATCTCTCTAAATTCCCTTACTATTATAACTATCAGTACTTTCCTCAGTCTTATGAATATTCCTTCTCTCTCTCTCCTGTTTTTTCTTTCAGTCCTCTTGCTTGTTTCCTTTCCAATAATCGTTTTTTATAATTCGAATTTCCCCCCTTTTTATACCGTAATCCTAAAGTCTCTATCCACGTAGACCAACCCACGCGATGATTTACACGTCCCAACCGAAAACCCCCTTGTAGGTGCCACGCATGCATGTCTCAGTTAAAGGATGTCACGCCCACCCTAAAACTGGTTTTGCCACTTTAACCAAACTTAGCTCATACTAACCAACATAGAACTAACATATTAAAAGTAACTATTTGCTGCACATATATATACATTCTACAAATATTACATCGTTACAATACTCCCCCCTTTGTATTCTCATGCCCACATGAGATGATCAACATTTAAACATTAAAATACATAATAAACAATTATTTCATACAGTGGCAAAACAAAACCCTAGTCTAAATTCATTTGAAGACATAAACGTTCTTCGTTGGAAGGCATCAAAACTCTTACGTGTTCGTAGACATATGCGAAATTATCGAAAGGTCGTAAGAGAAAGCTTTACCGCGTGACATGAATTATCTACAATATTCTATTCCAATTATTAATGACTTGATTTCACAAAATCAAGCTAAAACCCTAATATCCCTAATCTACAAAAGTAACTTTACGACAACATATATATATACATACATCTGCATATACTAATTCAATCAACAACATATTTATAATACATATAACGCGCCTGAAAAAAGAAGGAAAGTCCACGGTCCACACAAATTAAAAGTTCCAGTATATAATCGCATAGTCCGTACGTCGCTGCATTTTGTTTAAAGAAAGTCCGTTAAGTGATTTTAAAGAATAAAAGTCCATAAAAAGATCCATGTCGATGAAGAAGGTTCCGTCACATCCTTGTATATCCGAGAATTCCTTCCAATAAGCACTTTGGTTCCTAACGAGGGGTAAACTTCCTCAACTAATCAGTTCTCCTGTCGCTCAACGCTGTACTAAGTCCGCCGATGACATCTTCTGTGAGCAAAAAATTCTATAAAAAAATATAAGCAAACATTAGCGGAGCTGACGTATACGGGAACATGACTATTTTCCATTTTAAAAACTTTTGGAAAATAAGAATCGAGGCTTCGGCTTTTTCAATTTCTATCTCTTCGTGTTAAAAGCCTCCTTATATTTTCATTTCGACTTCATAAAAACTTCTTCAATAGATAGACCCAGGACATTACTTAAGTTTATTCTTCATTAGTAGAAATCCCACCACTGGAAAAAAACGTACTTACTGAAAAACAGATGATTGGCGATACTTACAATCTCTATTTTATATAGTTCTTTATACTTATGATAGATTTCAAAAACGCATACTTACAGGAACATACTATTTCGATATAAACAAACCTATCTTAATACATATTTAATAACATCGTGGACCAGCGGTAAACCTACAACAGAAACTCAAAAACAAAAAAATTAAACATCAAGATATCATCATCAGGTATAACCATATTTACATTATTTAAAACTTACATGTGGTACAGTTCACAACCCGTCAAAAAAAAATACTTTACGGACTACTTTCGGAAAGTATTTAGTTTTCTTTTTCTCACATTTTCTTTGAGTACCATTACTCAAAGAAAACTTTGACATGTGGTATTTCATATCAAACATCCATATATGGGGCGTTGGGTGTAATAGGTGTGGGCGTCGCCACACGACAAGGATTCATGGGGATTTAAGTTTGTATCATACCGTCTCTATATATAAACAAAGAGAACATGAAAAACGAATTTCCGCACGTATTTTATTTTAATTCCGTAAATCGTCTATGTATACAGTATTTGGTGCAGTTTATTCAACTGAAATCGTTCAACCGCATGATAATCTCTCCATCAGTTGAATCATGGATAGACAAAGACATACCGATGGAACCAACACAGCAGATGAACCTGCAACAAAACATAGTAAACATTTAAATCTCAATATATAATTATGTATCAAGCTTTGGGATAAATTCTAATTATTCCTTAACGAACGAGGTTCAACATAGCGTAGATTCAGTTCGTCCTCCCCTTCTAAGTCTTGGATATCCACATGATACAGTATTCCATTTTCTTCAAGGTGATAATTATCACTATTTAACAAAATCTTACGAGCCATTGTATCATTTTCGGGCAACGAACCATTCTCAATATACTCAATGTATTGAGCTATCTCTGGGTCTGACCGTTGACGTTCAATTAACTTCTCTTTAGTGAGAAATCTAGTGGGAGTAATTTCACCAATCGCTCCCACCTGTACTGGTGCAGCTGTTCCTTTGTCTTTTGATTGTGAGTGTACAATCCTAGACAAATAATATTTATTATCGTGTACTTTTCTTCGTCCATGTTCATGATTTCTATCATTTCCAACATTACTAGGAATCGTGTTAACAACAGAACCTTCATTTACCACAGTGTTCATTTTGTCCAATTCTCGTGTTTCGTAAATGTCGGTTGAGGATAGAGTCTCACTACCCTTATCATATATATAATACAAACCACTTTGTAACCAACCAATCATGCCCAGTAGGAGGCACACAAATATACAAAAGGCGTGGTACGTGCCACATGTGATGGATTGGTAACAGATTTTAGGTTTTGTCTCGATTGTTACGCAATCCTTAAGACGGTTCCCACGATCTAAAGAGTACCCTATCGTGTTATGTAGACGTGTTGTCGGTGCTTTACCATTTGAGCCTTTGTCAAAATAATCCGATTCCGTGTGAATAGAATTGGAGTTAAGTTTTAATTGAAAAGGTTTCTGTACAGTTTTCTTACCTCTTCTAGTTTTCTTAACTCCGTTGCCATGTCTGTTATGTGACTCTTCATAACAGACAAAATCTAGTTTTTTGGCTGGTTAGTTGGTCTTGATCTGTCGTTCTGTCTTCGATAGTTAGGTGCAGAATCTCTCCTATCATTCATTCTCTTCCTGCACTGATCTATCGAATGCCCTTGTCGCTCGCAATACCTACAATACGGGTTTCTCATCTGTCTTTTTTCAGGGCAATATCTTGCAAAATGGCCGATACGACCACAATTATAACATACAGGGTCTCCAATATCGGTCCGCGCATTTCTGTTAGGGCGCATACGCGTCTCTTCTTCGCGAACATAAAACTGCTTCGGTGTCTCCGTTGGTGATTTCGCTAATTGCATAGCCGATATCTGTATAGAACTCGGATACGATATCTCGGCTAACTTCGCTTTCGACAGTGCGTCTTCTAGCGATGTCGGTTTCTGAAACACCACATGCGACCTGAGAAATGGGTTCAAGCCGTTCATAAATATGCCGAAAGTGAATTCGTCATTTTTCTTGGCTTTCCTACAAAGTTCGACCACATCATCCGCATAGTTTTCTAAACTTTCACCTGGGAGTTGGTGACGTGTATAGATAAGCGAATCTGTTGCCCAACGTAATTCTGAAGTGTCATATTTCGTCAGAAACTCCTGTTTAAGAACTTTATAATTGTTCTTGGTATCTGGCGAAAGTTTTAAATAAAACGTTCGTGCAGATCCTTGAATTAAGAGTGGTAACATCTTTGCTCTATGCAATTCTGACCACCCTGTAACCTCTGCGTATTCGTCCAGCTTTTCAAAAAACTGTTCTACGTCATCTTCAGATTTACCAGAAAATGTCGGGGGGTTAGGCACACCTATCCCGCTATGGAGTTTTTGAGGAATGTTGGGGCTTTGACTGCGTACATTCAAAGCTGATAATGCCTCAGTATTTTGTTTCAAAATGTCCACAAGCACATTTTGAATTTCTGGTATAACCGGAGTTTGTAAAGGTTTGCTCTCTGGTTTTTCTGGTGCGGGCACAACATTACCCGACCGCAGCTGTTTGCCATTATCAGATGGAGAGGTTACACCACGGAATGCCATCTTTGTTGTTTGTTAATGTTTCTCTAAATATATACTAATAAATAACTGAACAAGGACTTTGTGCTTACTGTTTGGCCTATTAAAAAACCACGCTCTCGCGACCAATTGATACGATGAAGGTTTTATATATCCCTTCTTATACAACCCAGAGGATAACTAATATCTCGTCCAATAACCAGAGTTACGTAATACAATTCACGAGCTGGGCCCAACCCTCATAAATTATATACTAACCCACGTAGACGAACGTACCGTAAATATAACTAAATAAACTACTAATAAAGTGAATCGTAATAAGTCCAAACAACACAACTCCTCGTTCAGTGTATATGATAAGTTTTATATATAAACACGTATATACTTAATTAATATGAATATAAAATAAATGTCTACTTACATTCAGACATACACGAGTGGCTCTCCAAGGTGGTTTTTACTATCTTAACTCTAATACTATCTCTATTTCTATGAAACCCGAAAATGCAATAGAATCCCCCGTTGATCAATTACTGACTTTAAAATTGACTTATAAATCTCTCTAAATTCCCTTACTATTATAACTATCAGTACTTTCCTCAGTCTTATGAATATTCCTTCTCTCTCTCTCCTGTTTTTTCTTTCAGTCCTCTTGCTTGTTTCCTTTCCAATAATCGTTTTTTATAATTCGAATTTCCCCCCTTTTTATACCGTAATCCTAAAGTCTCTATCCACGTAGACCAACCCACGCGATGATTTACACGTCCCAACCGAAAACCCCCTTGTAGGTGCCACGCATGCATGTCTCAGTTAAAGGATGTCACGCCCACCCTAAAACTGGTTTTGCCACTTTAACCAAACTTAGCTCATACTAACCAACATAGAACTAACATATTAAAAGTAACTATTTGCTGCACATATATATACATTCTACAAATATCACATCGTTACATACCTCTATTTTCAAGAAAGTGTAATCCCAAAATAACGAGAATACTGTTATGCTCACTTTCTAAAAGACACTAACTAATTAAAAACATACCTTTAGACTTGTTTCTTAGGCTACTGAGAAAGGAAATTTATCCGAAAAGCTTCTAGCAAATCGTGTGCAATTCCGTTTATGCTATGTACCCTTTACTTACTATAAACCGTTGTATATATTTTACTTTCTTTTATATGTTTTTATTGTTTTTTTTTTGTGAGATGGAGTCTATAACCGTGTTGTTTGTTTATTGTAGGTTGTGAGATGGAGTTTACAACCTTGTTGATTGTTAATTGTAGGTTATGAGATGTAGTTTATAACCATGCTGTTTGTTATGACTAAATGTAGGTTGTGAGATGGAGTTTATAACCATGTTGTTTGTTATAACTGTGCTGTTTGTCATAACCGTGTTTTTTAATTGTTGGTTGTGAGATGGAGTTTATAACCTTGTTGTTTGTTGGTTGTAAGTTGTGAGATGGAGTTTATGGCCGTTTTGTTTGTTGTTTGTTACATAGTTCTGTCTGTGTAGGGGGTGGGGGGGGGGGGCAAACTTTATGGGGTTCAATCTCAGTCTACCGATGTTCTTGCCATAGTTAAGATGCGTAACCATAGTCAATGTGTTACAAAAGGATCCCAGACCAAGGCTAAGCTCCTGTCAGTCGTCAAACTAATGAAATATCATCGGTTTGGTTTGTTACAACAAGTTATGGGGTATAAAGGTCTAAATGATATACCTCTTTTTAACACAATTAGAAACTTGTGTCCATGGTTATTTAAGACAAGAAGATTTTCCCTGTGCCTGTGTGTTTTAGTGATCATAAATATATATATTTGCCTGTGCCAGGGGTTCAAAATAACCATTGTTTTTAAACAATGTTAGTTGAAAACAGTCAGACATCAAATGACCAGGCTTTTTAAAATAGTTACATGTAATTCTACTAAATTGTCTGTTATTTTGAAATCTATTTTCATTTCCAGTATTGTCATTATTGCCCGTGTTGCCATTATTACCAGTATTCTTTGGTCTTGATTGATTTTTAAATTGAGGATTGTAACTAGGTTTAAACGACCTTTGAGAACGGGGTTGAGGGTCTCTAAATGAAAACTGTTTACCTGGCTTGCTTTTAAATGGACGTTTGTCAGCGACAGGGTAATTGTCAATTACAGTTGAAGCAGACTAAATCATCTACCCTTTTCTCTTCAAATAGGTTCTAATGTCACTGTGGATACAACGTTTAAATTCTTCACTTAAAACAATGACTTATAAGTTGTTGTAAGTTGGGGTTATCTCTTAGAAAGACAACACCTTTTCAAATAAATGTTCCCTTTTCCTAGCAAATCCAGTGCATGTTTCATCTTCATCGTTTTCACAATTTCTGAACTTTTGACGATGAACCTCTGGCTATAAACTGCTATACCGATAATGATGTATACACTTAACCGGCAAGTACGCTTTGTAAAAGCATGGTCCAATATTCTTTCAGCCAGTTAAATTTTTTGACTACTTTTCAAATGATAGAAAATATTTGTCAATATCTTTCTCACGATTGATTGATTGATTGTTTAGGGTTTTACGCCGCTGCCAGTTTTATTATGGGAGGAAACCGGGCTCTATGCCCGGAGGAAACCCACGACCTTCCGTTAGTAACTGGCAACCATCCCACATAGGTCGTTCGAGTGAAAACCGCTTTCACACGAAATGATGGAACACTATCTAATATTATGAGCTAAATCCAATTTATGGTCCCTTTCCGACCTTCGTTTAATTTCTGAATGTCTAATTTCCATTTCCCTTTCAGTTCTCATTTTTTCCGTTTCCCTATCCTTTTAAGAATGTCTATCTTTCATTTGTAGTTCTCTCTTTCTTAATTCCCTTTCCTCTTCAAGTTCTCTCTCTCTGATATCCCGGGTTTTTTTTCGGTCTTTTTTCGTTTTTTTCCCCATATTAGTTTTTTATATTGTAATTTTAAATTCTGTATTTCTATTTCTTTGTCCATCTTCAAGTTTTCTTGTTGTACTAGCCATTATTTATCGGCATCAGGTAAATACTCACTTAATGCGCTTTCATCAAACGCTACAATCTCAACTATATTTTGAGTCATTTGACGTTGTAATATTTCTTTGCGAGAAATAGAGGTTATCTAACGAGAGCCAGTGTGTTACGATGAAAATCACTCGAGTCTATTAATTTTCAAAGCCACGAGCCTCTGGCGAGTGACTTTGGAAATTACTAAACGAGAGTGATGTTCACCGTAACACACTGGTTCCAGTTGGATAATCTTTTTCTCACACTACACAAAACATACAGCGTTTTATTTAAAAAACACGGCTCAAATTAAGCAAATGTTTGGCGACGTCAAGAATGGCTGTCTGACGAAAGACTCTATAAGGCATCGTGACGTCACCAACGACAGCATCACTGGCCCTTCAATATAGGGTTGCTTGATCTTAACGTCATAATGACTGATGACGTAATTAATTTGTGACGTCAATTTTAACAGTTCTTTCGTGAGGTCATAACGTTACTTGGGCCATAATTTCACACGTTGATTATGCCAAAAATAACAAACTGCCTGGGAGTGAAATTATCGGGGATGTAGTGTGAGAAGATTTTTTTAAAGGTTTGCCCTAAATAGTCGCCAAACAAAAACAAATCGTTCGTACTTCAAGAATCAAAAACATCGTGGTCGGGCATTTGCATGAACTCGTCTGGAATAAACTCAGCCATGATAAAACAAAGATTAAATACGTAGTTGAATTTAGTTAGTTAAATCCACAGAATAGAATCTTGGTAGAAGTCACAAATCAATAAATGACTGTGTCACTTTCGAGGGCAAGTCAAATGTTAATAACATTCCATAGCACATAACATAGCATACTATAAAGTGATATCAATGAGCAGTTGGACACTGACTGACTAAAATACAAACAACACGTACTTATATAGATTATTAAAAATTTCAGAACAGGCCAAAAAATATTAATATAACTTTGCCTGTCTATAGAGATTGGATATATTCAAGTTTCGGGAAAGTTCCTTGACTTCAGCAATACAAACGATAATTGTAGACAGCCGTCGGAGTGAACCGGCGAACAAACAATAGGCGAGTAGAAAATAGAGTTCGAGAAAGACCTGCAGATGTATACATGAAACACAAACGACTTACAAAACAATCAAACTAGGGGTTAATAATCTTACTCTTTAACGTAAAACCGCCCCCCCCCCCCCCCCTTCTGAGAAAGAAAGTTTGAGCAAAAACTATCTTTTTAAAAAATACATACAGTATATAATAGACAGATATACTGATAGTATTATTCATATTTGCTTATTTACACTCTAGATAAACAATTAGCAATAACATTATCTTCACCTTTAATGTGTCTGATATCAATGTTATACTCTTGGAAAATAAGACACCATCTTAACAAACGCTGATTTTTACCTTTTAACTTGTTCAGAAACACCAAGGGGGTTTTGATTTATATATACTTAAAACATCAATAGGTTGATATTTAAAGGCCTCGGTAATAACAAAAAGGTTGATTGATTGATGTTTTACTCTGCACTCAAGATCATTTCACTTACATGGCGGCGTTGCCTGGTTTAGTGGGTGACGAAAACGGGCTCTTTTCCAGGAGGAAACTACAAAAAAAAGAAAAACAAAATGTATGATATAAGACAATTTTCTAATAAAATCTGAAAAGAATAAAGGGATCGATTAACAAACACGGGAAACCAGTTAAACTCGTCATAAAGCTTCACAAAATATTGAACTATATTAAAGGTATAATAGTATCCATATCTAATACATGTTACCCATTATTACTTTGCGACACCTAGAGCAACTTCTTTCTTGATTATCTCGATCCACCCGTAAAGCCCCCCTCCCTTCACTCCCACATGAAAATAAAACAAAATACATCTATACGTCGGTATGAACAAACGGATAAAACTAAGACATTAACTCTTAAGTGAGTTACACTTGACGAAGACACCGGTACAGGTGTCGAAAGCTCGTGTTGTTAAAAACAACTACGTGGTGATGTCTTAATTTTTTATCATTAACTAAGACATTTAAAATTTTTTATCATTAACACATTGTTCGACGACGTTGAATTTGCGTAGCATGACGTCATTAACGTCAAAATCATCTATGACGAACATTAATGAGCATCTGGATGAATGAAGCGTCATAATAGCAGACGTCATGAACGTAACCATGGCTCGTCCGACAGCGATGAAAATGGAGCCAACGTTCAATATAGATGAGGCTATTGCACATTATATATCATCCCTGGGTCGACGACCCAAGGGTTTTCGGAGGATAAAACAACGATTTGTAAGCATAATTCGAAGGTTGTTTATATCGTGTGTATTCTGTAGAGCGGCTTCGGAAGACGACCGGTTTAAATTCAGAATGAAATCACTGAGAGAAATCCGAAAGATGTTTACGCTTAATGAGTGCTGTTGTATATACATCACTTGTTCAGGAAAACCTCCCAATACAGTGGCACCTGCTCCTGAGGACAGATATGAGGATAACTTTCCGAGAGACAGTAAGACGTCTAGGTGTAAACAGGGGCCTTTTCCTAAAGAGCTTTGTAAGGTGAACTCTCCCAGCAAAAAACTACACCTCAGCCCGAGTTGTCCAAATGCTGATAGAGACATTCGATCCACAACAGTGCCTTCCCCTTTACCGTGGGACAATTAGATTCCGAACTATCGAAAACCAGAGTTCAAAGTCAGTGAATTATCTGTCCGTCGACCACAGACGACATCATTGAGGATGGTTTACGAACACACCCATGGACAGCGGTTTGTGGAATACACACAAGAGGATTTCGATGTTCTGGATCTTTACACCTGGAAACGAGTCGTGAAAACTTTAGCAAGGGGAGACTTTGCAAAAGTGGAAGCTGTTGAGAAAGAAGGTGACAAGAAAAGGTTTGTGATGAAAACCTGTTACCTTGACAACAGTTTGGATGAACTGTTCCACTGGGTTACCTGTCAAAGCAGATTTGTCAGCAAGTTAATTGGTTCCATTGTACAAGATGACGTACGTTACATGGTTTCTGAAGCACTTCCGTTTGGAGATCTAACTTTGTTGACAGAATATGGTGTCATCTTGGATGAACCGATGGCCGTGTGGACAATCGCTAACATTTACGCTTCCGTTGATTATATCCATGGACTCGGTATTCTGCACCTTAACATCAAACCAGGGAATATTTTGCTGAACAAAATGCGCTACCCTGTTTTAAATGACTTTGGAAATGCTAAACGAGTTCTTGATTGGGTTGAAATGGAAACTGTACCTTTTACACCAGCATATACAAGCCCAGAGTGTTTGGCGGAAAGACAACCCAACAAGATGATTGACTGCTGGGCTATCGCTTGCTGTCTCTACGAACTGCTGAGAGGAAAATCTCCGTTTTTAGCAGAAACAGTTGAAGAAACACAACTCAAAATATCACTTGGCTTACGGGAACATGTACATTGGTTTTCAGACGAGGCTTATGATTTTCTAAATATTGAACTTCATCCCAACTCAAACAAAAGGTTTGGTTCACGAGGCATGGCAGCCATTTTTAATCATCGTCTGTTTAACGGATGTGACTGGAACTCCGTGAGATCCTGTAGCCGGACAAACCAATCCCCAATATTCAAACTTTTGACAGATATCTTCAAAGAGAATGGATTATGTAACCAGAAACAACCCATAGCGGATAAATGTACGCATCCTTCTTCGGAAACCCTGGAAAAGAACCGACCTCGCCGAAGGCGACGAAGAACTCAATCGACAACGAGAAAGATGGCCACCATTGGTAAAACAGACGGTTACATTGGGGACGTGGAGGACTAATAGATGGGGGGAAATCTTGCTATTTTGTTTGTAATGGACAATTTTTATCCAAATTTCTGTATCTTTTACAATCATCAGGAATATATCAGTTTAAATACATTGCAGTTTTATTTTCACTGCTATAAAATCCTTTACGATAAAACGCTGATATTTTTAATCCGTTTGTATTTGGTCGATTGGCTGCTTTGGAAAAGGTTGATTGGTAAGAGGTTATTATAAACCTTTATTTGGTTCTATTATATAAACCTATACAGGCGCGGAGCAACCATTTAAGAGTAGGGGGAAGTATCCACTCTGAGCCCCCAATCCCTGGTTCGCCACTCTGCAGGTCACAGTTTCATTTTCCTTCATTTCCCATTTGCGGGAATGTTAATGTCTGCTCTCACAACACCTTCCCTAACTTTCGTTGAACCAAATCCTTTGGTGGGGGGCTTAAACAGTCCTTAGGGAGTATTTTAAGCACAATTTTGTCATAAGTTGAAGGTAGACATTTTAAACTACGACCAGAAAATGCGGGTAGGGGTCACTTTGCACATACTCCGCCGCATGTAAACAAACCAAAGCACGCCTAACTACCAGATCCCCATCCACCTGAAATGGTCCCGTTCCACTTCTAAAATCATTTCCAGACAGTAACTCAACCACTGTCCTTTCATAAAAACTACAAAAATGCCCAGAAAAATAATTAAAAAAAACACACAAAAATATCTGGAACTTCCTTCGTCCCTAGGAAAAACCGGAAATCAGAAACTGCGACCTGTATCCTTATAATCCTTATAATGGTAGCGGATATTTCCCGCTGTTTCAGTTCCAAGTCGTCCTTGTTGATATCGAAAGACTTTGCTTGTGCAAACCATGTAAATATCAATCCTGCAATTGAAGCGTGTCTGAATGGAAGTGTTTTAATCGTGAGCATGAATTTCCTCTTTTTTTAAAGGTAATGCATTTTTAGCCAATAAAACGGGCATTTGTTTTAGTTTTAGTAATCTCTTTAGTTTTAGTACAAACACAGAATACTCAACTATGATTGGTTGATAAATTAATTGGGTAGCAATAATGCTGGCTGAGAACTAATGCATTTGGTGTGACTGTGTTGAACAAAGGGAGAGACAGTTATATAGCCTACCCGCTGATTTTACTACGAAAGGGAGAGACAGTTATATAGCCTACCCGCTGATTATACTACGAAAGGGAGAGACAGTTATATAGCCTATCCGCTGATTATACTACGAAAGGGAGAGACAGTTATATAGCCTACCCGCTGATTATACTACGAAAGGGAGAGACAGTTATATAGCCTATCCGCTGATTATACTACGGAAGGGAGAGAGACAGTTATATAGCCTACCCGCTGATTATACTACGAAAGCGCGTGTGAGGGATATTAATGTTAAGAGACAAAATAATAACCAAAAGAAGAAACAACAGACCAGCAGATTTTATGTATAAGTTTTGATTTATAGTAATAAAAAAAAAACATATTTACAAGGTAATATTATATAAACATATATGAAAATGACCTACTTTTACAAGCGATCGATCGAGAACATGATGTTCACTGGTATATATCAGTATAGATTCGATGATCATTCACTATAAATCCACAGACTGAAATCTTGAAAACAACACTGGTAAATCCACAAAATAAAATCCCGATGGAGCTCACAAATCAAATATCACTGACAAATAAGCATGCTGAATAGCATTCAAATTATAGCATCCTAGAAGCTTTACTGAGTGTAGTTTAAAACTCCCTGACGAAATATAAAATAAAAACAACAGATTTCAAATAGATTCTCAGAAATTCCAGAACGCCCCGGCTAAAACATAGAATAAATTTGCATATCTATAGAGATTGAATATATTCAATGTTCGAGAAAGTTCCTTGACTTTTTTAGCAATACAACGGCTAATTGTAAACAGCCGTCGGGGTGAGCCGGAGAACAAACAATAGGCGAAGCTCGAGAAAGATCTGTAGACTTACACATGAAACACAAACGACTTCAGACAAAGAAAGTTTTAACAGAAAGCTTTCATTAAAACAATCTGAAACAATTTAAATTTCAAAATGTTTCAAAGCCAGAATCAATGATGAACATTCTGTCTCAATGGTTGAGTAAGATCGTTGACATTTATCAACTTCACGTGAAAAATAACAAATTGGATGATCGATGCCAGAATTATCTTCTTGTAATAAAACTGCACCAGCAGCAGTGTCGCTGGCATCACAAGCTAATTTAAATGGCTTTGAAAAATCAGCTGCTAGGAGAAGTTAGAGAGTATGGGTCTAATCTTTTCAAAAACCCATTGACATTTATCACAAAAAACAGATTAAATTTTTTTCTTAAGTCTATTAGTCAAAGGTAAATTATGGCAAAACTTTATATAATACCCAGCCACACCCAAGAGACGTTTCAGTTGTCTTTTACAATCAGGCACCAGAAAATTTGAAATGGCGTCAACTGCTGGTGTGACCTGACCCGACCGACGACAAATCTGAGACAAATAACTGTGGCGCATCCAAATTGATGGTAAACTTGACTTCCCTGAGTCCCACGAAGAGCTGAATCCTGCCAAGGTCGTCTTTTGGAATCTGGCCAATGTTGGTGTTGCAAAATCCTGGAGTACAGACTCTTCACCGAAAGAATTGTCAGGGTCATTAGAAACTATGTTAATTGGTAAATAACAATAACAACCCCCATTAGCGTCTAATGCAACATCAGTATTCAAAGGAATTTAAATACAATTATCTTCAGATTTTTCAAAAGATTGTAAGATAAGTGTTTAAGCTTTCCAAAATGAGCAATCAGAAATAAAATTACAAAATGAATTGGCTTTAAACAAATCAGCCGAAAGAATAGCATAATTGTTATCATGCCTGTTTTCTTTAGATAGAACATTTAATACAGTTCATGAAGAGTACAAGGTTTTTCTTGCTTGTTTTGCGCAGTATTAATAACTGTTCAAGGTTGGCTAGATAATGCAGTAGATAAGGTGGGTTTAACAACTGTCTTATCACCCGCTAGATCATTACCTAACACCAAACGAATACCATCAAATGGTAATGAAGATGTAATACACGCACAAACAGGACCGGATACAATGTCCGAATTTCAATATACATTATGTAATGAGACTGACTCAGTCGAATTTACACCTGTTATTAAAGCATCGTTGCCACAGTAAAACTGAAAATGACAACGCTTTAGACAACATTTGAGATTGAGATGCGCCTCTATCTCTAAGTATTTTAATTTGGGCAGCATTAGAATTATCACTATTAAGTGAAACAGATCCAGTGTGAATAAATGGTTTGAAAACTTTCATGACATCTATTTTATCTTTAATAGATTGTTTAGCACAGCTAACAGCTTGTTTAGTACTATCACTATTCAGTACACATAATCCAGTTGGTTTAAATGAGTCTTCACAATTTGGTTCTCATTTAACTTTTTAGAACTTGATTTTCCTTAAGTACATATGTAACTGTCTGGTGTGTATTGCCAGTATACAAAAGACACAATCCAATTGGTTTAGTGGAATCATTATCGAGATTTTGTTGTCGTGTTAGTTGAAAACAGTCGGACATCAACTAACTTGACTAGGCTTTTTACAATAGTTACATGTAATTCTACAAAATTGTCTGTTATTTTGAAATTTATTTTCATTTCCAGTATTGCCATTATTGCCCGTGTTGCCATTATTACCAGTATTATTTGGTCTTGATTGATTTTTAAATTGACGATTGTAATTAAGTTTAAAAAACCTTTGAGAACGGGGTTGAGGGTCTCTAAATGAAAACTGTTTACCTGGCTTGCTTTAAATGGACGTTTGTGAGCGACAGAGTAATTGTCAGTTAGAGTTGAAGCAGACTAAATCATCTACCCTTTTCTCCACAAATAGGTTCTAATGTCACTGTGGATACAACGTTTAAATTCTTCAATTAAAACAATGTCTTATAAGTTGTTGTAATTTGGGGTTATCTCTTAGAAAGACAACACCTTTTCAAATAAATGTTCCTAGCAAACACGGCTAAAACACAATAATATAAACGTGCCTGTCTATAGAGATTGGATATATTCAAGTTTCGAGAAAGTTCCTTGACTTCAGCAATACAAACGATAATTGTAGACAGCCGTCGGAGTGAACCGGCGAACAAACAATAGGCGAGTAAATAATAGAGCTGGAGAAAGATCTGTAGATTTATACATGAAATGAAACACAAACGACTTACAAAACAATCAAACTAGGGGTTAATAATCTTACTCTTTAACGTAATACTTACCCCCCCCCCCTCCCCCTTCAGAGAAATAAAGTTTGAGCAAAAACTATCTTTTTATAAATATATACAGTATATAATAGAAAGATATACTGATAGTATTATTCATATTTGCTTATTTACACTCTAGATAAACAATTAGCAATAAGATTATCTTTACCTTTACTGTGTCTGATATCAATGTTATACTCTTGGAGTATAAGACTCCATCTTAACAAACGCTGATTTTTACCTTTTGACTTGTTCATAAACACTAAGGGGGTTTTGATTTATATATACTTAAAACAACAATAGGTTGATATTTAAAGGCCTCGGTAATAACAAAAAAGGTTGATTGATCGATGTTTTACTCTGCACTCAAGAATCATTTCACTTACATGGCGGCGTTACCATGTTTAGTGGGTGACGAAAACGGGCTCTTTGCCAGGAGGAAACTACAAAAAAAAAGAAAAACAAAATTTATGATATAAGACAATTTTCTAATAAAATCTGAAAAGAATAAAGGGATCGATTAACAAACACGGGAAACCAGTTAAACTCGTCATAAAGCTTCATAAAATATTGAACTATATGAGAGGTATAATAGTATCCATATCTAATACATGTTACCCATTATTACTTTGCGACACCTAGAGATGTTCTTTCTTGATTATCTCGATCCACCCGTAAAGCCCCCCCCCCCCTCCCTTCACTCCCATATGAAAATAAATAATAATCTATCTATACGTCGGTATGAACAAACGGATAAAACTAAGACATTAACTCTTAAGTGAGTTACACTTGACGAAGACACCGGTACAGGTGTCGAAAGCTCGTGTTGTTAAAAACAACTACGTGGTGATGTCTTAATTTTTTATCATTAACTAAGACATTTAAAAAATTTTATCATTAAGACATTCTTCGACGACGTTGAATTTGCGTAGCATGACGTCATTAACGTCAAAATCATCTATGACGAACATTAATGAGCATCTGGATGAATGAAGCGTCATAATAGCAGACGTCATGAACGTAACCATGGCTCGTCCGACAGCGATGAAAAAGGAGCCAACGTTCAATATAGATGAGGCTATTGCACATTATATATCATCCCTGAGTCGACGACCCAAGGGTTTTCGGAGGATAAAACAACGATTTGTAAGCATAATTCGAAGGTTGTTTATATCGTGTGTATTCTGTAGAGCGGCTTCGGAAGACGACCGGTTTAAAATCCGAATGAAATCACTGAGAGAAATCCGAAAGATGTTTAAAGGGGCATGAGCTGCCAAAATGTTGATATTTTGACGTAAACACAGAATGTTGAAATTATCGGCTATTTTTCTCAAGACGTATAATTCAGAAGCTTTTTAGTGCTTCTAGTCTCGCAAATGTACGATAAAGTATTGTTTTGAACTAACTTTGGCTTAGAATGAATGAATGGTCGTCCCGGTTATTTAAATTTTGCTACTTTTCGAACACGTTTTTGGTTCATACAGGGCACATACTGTATGGATTTTCTTCATTCCAACGCCAATCATTTAGTTTTTCGATGGCCTTCAAAGCCTCTTACTGTCGTGACCATCAGAAATTATGAAAAAAGTGGGAATTTCGGCAGCTCATGCCACTTTAAGCTTAATGAGTGCTGTTGTATATACATCACGTGTTCAGGAAAACCTCCCAATACAGTGGCACCTGCTCCTGAGGACAGATATGAGGATAACTTTCCGAGAGACAGTAAGACGTCTAGGTGTAAACAGGGGCCTATCCCTAAAGAGCTTTGTAAGGTGAACCCTTGCAGCAAAAAACTACACCTCAACCCGAGTTGTCCAAATGCTGATAGAGACATTCGATCCACAACAATGCCTTCCCCTTTACCGTGGGACAATTTGATTCCGAACTATCGAAAACCAGAGTTCAAAGTCAGTGAATTATCTGTCCGTCGACCACAGACGACATCATTGAGGATGGTTTACGAACACACCCATGGACAGCGGTTTGTGGAATACACACAAGAGGATTTCGATGTTCTAGATCTTTACACCTGGAAACGAGTCGTGAAAACTTTAGCAAGGGGGGACTTTGCAAAAGTAGAAGCTATTGAGAAAGAAGGTGACAAGAAAAGGTTTGTGATGAAAACCTGTTACCTTGACAATAGTTTGGATGAACTGTTCCACTGGGTTACCTGTCAAAGCAGATTTGTCAGCAAGTTAATTGGTTCCATTGTACAAGATGACGTACGTTACATGGTTTCTGAGGCACTTCCGTTTGGAGATCTAACTTTGTTGACAGAATATGGTGTCATCTTGGATGAACCGATGGCCGTGTGGACAATCGCTAACATTTACGCTTCCGTTGATTATATCCATGGACTCGGTATTCTGCACCTTAACATCAAACCAGCGAATATTTTGCTGAACAAAATGGGCTACCCCGTTTTAAATGACTAAACGAGTTCTTGATTGGGTTGAAATGGAAACTGTACCTTTTACACCAGCATATACAAGCCCAGAGTGTTTGGCGGGAAGACAACCCAACAAGATGGTTGACTGTTGGGCTATCGCTTGCTGTCTCTACGAACTGCTGAGAGGAAAATCTCCGTTTTTAGCAGAAACAATTGAAGAAACACAACTCAAAATATCACTTGGCTTACGGGAACATGTACATTGGTTTTCAGACGAGGCTTATGATTTTCTAAATATTGAACTTCATCCCAACTCAAACAAAAGGTTTGCTTCACGAGGCATGGCAGCCATCTTTAATCATCGTCTGTTTAACGGATGTGACTGGAACTCCGTGAGATCCTGTAGCCGGACAAACCAATCCCCAATATTCAAACTTTTGACAGATATCCTCAAAGAGAATGGATTATGTAACCAGAAACAACCCATAGCGGATAAATGTACGCATCCTTCTTCGGAAACCCTGGAAAAGAACCGACCTCGCCGAAGGCGACGAAGAACTCAATCGACAACGAGAAAGATGGCCACCATTGGAAAAACAGACGGTTACTTTGGGGACGTGGAGGACTAATAGATGGGGGGAAATCTTGCTATTTTGTTTGTAATGGACAATTTTTATCCAAATTTCTGTATCTTTTACAATCATCAGGAATATATCAGTTTAAATACATTGCAGTTTTATTTTCACTGCTATAAAATCCTTTACGATAAAACGCTGATATTTTTAATCCGTTTTTATTTGGTCGATTGGATGCTTTGGAAAAGGTTGATTGGTAAGAGGTTATTATAAACCTTTATTTGGTTGTATTATATAAACCTATACAGGCGCGGAGCAACCATTTAAGAGTAGGGGGAAGTATCCACTCTGAGCCCCCATCCCTGGTTCGCCACTCTGCAGGTCACAGTTTCATTTTCCTTCATTTCCCATTTGCGGGAATGTTAATGTCTGCTCTCACAACACCTTCCCTAACTTTCGTTGAACCAAATCCTTTGGTGGGGGCCTTAAACAGTCCTTAGGGAGTATTTTAAGCACAATTTTGTCATAAGTTGAAGGTAGACATTTTAAACTACGACCAGAAAATGCGGGTAGGGGTCACTTTGCACATACTCCGCCGCATGTAAACAAACCAAAGCACGCCTAACTACCAGATCCCCATCCACCTGAAATGGTCCCATTCCACTTCTAAAATCATTTCCAGACAGTAACTCAACCACTGTCCTTTCATAAAAACTACAAAAATGCCCAGAAAAATAATTTAAAAAAACACACAAAAATATCTGGAACTTCCTTCGTCCCTAGGAAAAACCGGAAATCAGAAACTGTGGCCTGTATCCTTATAATGGTAGCGGATATTTCCCGCTGTTTCAGTTCCAAGTCGTCCTTGTTGATATCGAAAGACTTTGCTTGTGCAAACCATGTAAATATCAATCCTGCAATTGAAGCGTATCTGAATGGAAGTGTTTTAATCGTGAGCATGAATTTCCTCTTTTTTTAAAGGTGATGCATTTTTAGCCAATAAAACGGGCATTTGTTTTAGTTTTAGTAATCTCTTTAGTTTTAGTACAAACACAGAATACTTAACTGTGATTGGTTGATGTCTTAATTGGCTAGCAATAATGCTTGCTGAGAACTAATACATTTGGTGTGACTGTGTTGAACAAAGGGAGAGAGAATTATATAGCCTACCCGCTGATTATACTACTTCAACTTCAACTTCAACTTCTTTATTACACTTAGACCACTACTGTGGTATATAAGGTACATGATTAGGATTAAGGTTGGACTTCCGTGCAAGGAGTCCTTTACATTACAGTAACATAGCTATAAACATAAAATATCTTTACTGAACACAGTTTTGTCTTATTGGAAATGACTACTAATCAGAATAAGAAATTTTGATATCTTAATTAGAAAAGGCACATGAGTAACACAGAGTAGGGCAGCAAGTTTTCTTGGGCAAGGGTTAATAAGATAGTATGGAGGTAGGCACTGTCGCCTTGCATTTACAAAAAAATAACACTTAAGTACATAATGGAGTTCGTCTCCCACTTCTCCTGTATTACAAAGAGAGCAAGTTCGGTCAGACCTTGGTGTGTTAGACCACCTCCCAGTTTCGACAGGTAACTTATGGTTTGATGTCCGAAATTTGACTAAGATTTGTCGGTACCTTGTAGGAGTGGTGGACAGGTATTTTTCAAATTGTAGGGTCTGCTTAAGAGAGCCATACAGCTGTCCTTTGGTCGAGGATAATACAGATTCTTTCCAATTTTGATAAAACTGATCTTTCAGAGTAGACTCTGTTTTCATTTTTATTAAACGATTTGAAGGGGGTTCTTGGTTTAACCAAATATAGTTCCTGCCAGTACCTTCTAAAATAGCTTGGACACAAGATATCCATTTATGATCGTGAATACCCCTTTGCTTATCCGAAAGTAGAGCCTTATATAAGAGTGATGACAGTTTGTTTTCTGGTATTGAACGAACTAATCTCTCCCAATAAGAAATCATGCGCTTTCTAATATGAATTTTTAGTGGATATCTACCAGTTTCTCCATACAACATATAAATTGGCGTGCTTTTCCTTACATTAAGAGCATAACGAAGGAAATCCAAGTGGAATTTTTCTAGAGGCTGGAGATCAGCATAACCCCAGACCTCACAACCATAAGTCAGAATTGGAACAATTAATTTGTCAAATAAGATAAGCTGGAGGTCAATGGGTAAATCATATTGTCTAATTTTTTGTTTAAGTACAAAAAGCGCACGACGTGCACTATTAACGGAATTGTTAATGGCATCTCCAAACTTACGGGTTCTAGAGAATATAATACCTAAGTATTTGTAAACATTTACAGTTTCCAACTCACTATTATTAAGTCGAAATGAGTGGTTTACTGTGCCTCTTGACCCAAAGACAACAACTTTGGTTTTACTGACATTGACAGATAGCCTCCAAATTTGACAATATTTGGCAAACATATTAATATTATGCTGCAACTCTTGTACAGTTCTACCAACCAATATAGTATCGTCTGCGTATAGCAAAATAAGTAGAGTAAAATATTCAACAATATCATTCTCTATATGCTCAATGTCACAACCATTGCAGTTATTCAATATCATAAATTCCTCCAAATCATTTAGAAACAACGCAAATAAGAGTGGTGACAAATTTTCCCCTTGACGGAGACCGGTTTTACAATTAAAGTAATTAGATTTTTCATTATTATTTAATACACATGATTTAATACTTGCGTACAAGTTAAAAATTACTCTGAATATCTTACCATTTACATTGCAAGATAACAATTTTAACCAGAGACCACTTCTCCATACTGTGTCGAATGCTTTAGCAAAGTCGATGAATACACAGTATAGTTTCTTTTTACGGACACGAAGTATCTCAAAAACAGCATGCAATATGAATATATTATCTACGGTTGAGTATCCTTTACGAAATCCTGATTGGTTCCTATTGAGGATTCCAGAGGATTCCACGAATTTGGTTAACCTATTATTTAACACAGAAGTAAATAATTTACCGAGACAACTTAATAATGTTATCGGTCTGTAATTGTTAGGATCTGTGTTATCTCCCTTTCCTTTGTAAATAGGTTTTATTATGCCAGTTAGCCAGCTTGTTGGTAAAATCCCCGTATTAAGTACAATATTAAAGAGAGATTTATAAATGGGTAATAATATAAATTTACTATGTTTTAGGAATTCATTGATAATTTGGTCATCTGCGCATGCCTTATTACATTTCAGGGCATTTATTGCAAGATTGATTTCTAACTCAGTAATCTCCCCATTAAGTATGTCGTTTGTGGTAAAATCACTATTTGTGCCTGCAATAAATTCCGTAAAGTCAAAATTTTCGTCATCGGCTACAACATCATTGATGTTACGAAAATGTTCAAAAAAACTTTCAGTTGTCACAGGGGCGTAAGCAGGTTTATTTGAGGAGCTGTTAAGCACTTTCCAGAAGGATTTTGGGTCATTTTTATTAAGTTTGTAGAGCATGTCCTGTGTTTTTTTCTTTCCATCCCTTATGTGCTTATGCAGAGTACGTTTGTAGTTTTTACTTTCCTTGAGGAGCTCGTTTTTATGATACGTAGTCTTTTTTAATTGATATTTTTTACGCGCTATATGATATTTCCGCCTAGCTATGCGACATTCTGGACCAAAGCGAAATGTGGATTTTTGTCTCTTTTTGTGTTTTCTACCACTATGTCTTAATTTGTCACGTTTATTGTTGCTACAAAGCATCAATGAGTCCTTAAACAATGATGACAGTTGGTTGCATACTGTATCCAAGTTTGTTTGGTTGATAGGGTTCGTATTTAAGAATTCCAGTATTTGGTTAATGCTATCACTATCAATATTGCCTCGAAATTCATCCTCAATACCATTTGGCCAAAATGGCCTAGGGTTTGTATTCTCATTATTTACATAGTTTTTAGATTGTATTAGTTTGTGTTTTGCGTCTTTGACTTTAATATGCAATGACACTGGGCAATGAATATCTGAAAACAATGGGTCAAAGTCATTCACAGAGAAATCTAAGATATTTTCAAGTGCGTTGGAGCTTGCTATTGCATAATCGACAACTGATGCATCTTTACAGGTGTATTTTTTCAATGTCTCTATCCTGGCCGAACCGACCATTCAAGATATATAAACTATTGTTTTTGCAAATATTTAATATTCTTCGGCCATTACTATTTATTCTGCCCGTGTCCTGTGAACATCTGTGTATAGGTACACCAATTATCTTTAGGTTATTAGAAGGGGTTAGCAAGGACTGGGTTTCTATATCCAGATTCAGTTCATCAATTACGTAATTACTTATGTCAGTAAATTCATCTTGGCTGTTAGTCCGTGCGTTTAAGTCACCCAATAAATAGACATAGTCATTGGAATTACAAATTTCATTCAGTTCATTTTCAAAAACTTCCCAGTCTACATTTGTCGAGTAAATAGAGTTGTCTGGTGGGATATATATTCCACCAACGACGATGTCATTATTAGTGAGATGTGTGCCAGATATCTTTAGCCATAAAGCGTACTGAGATTGAGTCACTGATATCGTCGCTGACATAGACAGATATTCCACCAGACAATCTAGTTCTCAGACACTTTCTATTATTGACAAATGGTTCAGAGAAACCTGGAATTAGGATATTATCAAAATCACCAAGTTTAGTTTCTGTTAAAATAATAAGATCATAATTGGAAATAAGCTCCTTAAAATCTGGGAAATTACATTTACTTCTCAGTCCACAAATATTTAGAGCGAGTATTTTGAGATTAGTGTCATTGTTTATAGTGTCACTGTGTTCATCTTCTCCCTGCCACCTCTATAATGGTTGTTGTTGTTGAATCTGAGCGACAGGTTGAGTTATATACTTATTTTGGGGGAACACACGCTGGTTATTCACAAACAGTTTATCAGCAACAAGTCTTACCGGTTTATTCATCTTTTTGGCCTCTCTGTAGATAGGGTATAACTGCTTCCTTACTTCAACTACTTCAGGTGGATAATGTTCTGTCACACTGTAGGGCTTGTCCTTCAGCTCGGGCCCGGCGCGTTTTACCTGTTCACGGTCTTTGTATGAGGAGAACTTTGCAACGATAGGCCGAGGTCGACCTGGAGGGTTTCGTGGGGCTCCCATGCGGTGGACTCGTTTAAAAGAAATTTCCTTTCGTATTTTTAGTTCGTCTCTAATAAATCTGTTTAAGACTTCTTCTGTTGACAGTTGTGTGTCCATTTCTTGTCCTGCATTATGTGATGTCTCTATTTCAGGTAGGCCCATGAATAACAGATTATCTCGCATACTTCGACATTTAAGATCAGTGAGCTGTTCAGTTAATTTAGAGTTTTGTTCTTGTAAATGTTCTAGTGCACCTCTGTCCGTCTGCATACCGTCTTTAACTTGTTTTATCTCTGAAAATATTTTTGATTCTACCAACTCATGCTGTCTTTTTAAGTCTTTAGAGAAATCACTTTGTGTTTTGTTGAGAACATCATATTGAGAAGATAAGAACGTAAGGCTGGTTTCCATATTATTTACCTTTTCTTCTGTGTATTTCATTCTTTCATTCATGCTTTGTATTTGAGTCATAACATTATCTAGTTTATTTTCCACTACATCCAGCTTATCAATTTTCTTTACAGATTTTTCAATTTCACATAGTTTCTGAAGAAGATCATGCAGGTTGAAGTCTGGGGTTCCCTGGACTTGGGGGGTTCCTACTTGTGTATGGGGCTGTACAGTATTCCAGTGTAATTGGTTTTGGGGTGGGGAGTGATAGTAAAGCTGAGTCTGTGGGTAATGGACGTTTTGCGGGGCATTCGAGTTCGGAACTGATTGTACATGAAAGTAACTTACAGGTGTATCTGGTAGAACACGTTGACTATTGACTGACTGCTGTTGTTGTTGTTGTAACACATGTTGTTGTTGGGACATGGTTTCTGTATCAGTGTCACTATGATTTCTGCATTTCTTCCTTTTCTTTTTCTTTTGCTTCTCTGCAGACCGATTCATTCGAGGTGAGTGTTTATGCGCCTACGTAACGAGTATATAATAACGGTCGTGTGAGGTTATAGGCTCTGTTTTAGGAGGACTTTTGCCCAAGATGTTACAACGTTGTCCACCTCAATCCGCCATATTGTAAAAGCGCGTGTGAGGGATATTACTGTTACGAGACAAAATAACAATCAAAAGAAGAAACAACAGACCAGCAGATTTTATGCATAAGTTTTGATTTATAGTAATAAAAAAACATATTTACCAGGTAATATTATATAAACATATATCAAAATGACTTACTTTTACAAGCGACCGATCGAGAACATGAAGTTCACTGGTATATATCAGTATAGATTCGATGAGCATTAAAGATAAATCCACAGACTGAAATCTTGAAATCAACACTGGTAAATCCACAGAATAAAATCCCGATAGTGCTCACAAATCAAATATCACTGACAAATAAACATGCTGAATAACATTCAAATTATAGCATCCTAGAAGCTTTGCTGAGTGGAGTTCAAAACTCCCTGACGAAATACAAAAAAAAGTCTTCAAATTGATTCTCAGAAATTCTAGAACACCCCGGCTAAAACATAGAATAAATTTGCATATCTATAGAGATTGGATATCTTCAATGTTCGAGAAAGTTCCTTGACTTTTTAGCAATACAAAGGCTAATTGTAAACAGCCGTCGGGATGAGCCAGAGAACAAACAATAGGCGAAGCTCGAGAAAGATCTGTAGACTTATACATGAAACACAAACGACTTCAGACAAAGAAAGTTTTAACAGAAAGCTTTCATTAAAACAATCTGAAACAATTTCAATTTCAAAATGTTTCAAAGCCAAAATCAATGATGTACATTCTGTCTCAATGGTTGAGTAAGATCGTTGACATTTATCAACTTCACGTGAAAAATAACAAATTGGATGATCGATGCCAGAATTATCTTCTTGTAATAAAACTGCACCAGCAGCAGTGCCGCTGGCATCACAAGCTAATTAAAATGGCTTTGAAAAATCAGCTGTTAGGAGAAGTTAGAGAGTATGGGTCTAATCTTTTCAAAAAACCCTTGACATTTATCACAAAAAACAAATTCAATTTTTTTCTTAAGTATATTAGTCAAAGGTAAATTATGGCAAAACTTTATATAATACCCAGCCACACCCAAGAGACGTTTCAGTTGTCTTTTACAATCAGGCACCAGAAAATTTGAAATGGCGTCAACTGCTGGTGTGACCTGACCCGACCGACGACAAATCTGAGACAAATAACTGTGATTGATGGTAAACTTGGCTTCCCTGAGTCCCACGAAGAGCTGAATCCTGCCAAGGTCGTCTTTTGGAATCTGACCAATGTTGGTGTTCCAAAATCCTGGAGTACAGACTCTTCACCGAAAGAATTGTCAGGGTCAGTAGAAACTATGTTAATTGGTAAATAACAATAACAAACATTAGCGTCTAATGCAACATCAGTATTCAAAGGAATTGAAAATTTAAATACAATTATCTTCAGATTTTTCAAAAGATTGTTAGATAAGTGTTTAAGCTTTCCAAAATGAGCAATCAGAAATAAAATTGCAAAATGAATTGGCTTTAAACAAATCAGCCGAAAGAATTGCATCATTGTTATCATGCCTCTTTTCTTTAGATAGGAGAGTATGGTTTTTATTCATAACATTTAATACAGTTCATGAAGAGTACAACGTGTTTCTTGCTTGTTTTGCGCAGTATTAATAACTGTTAAAGGTTGGCTATAGATAAGGTGGGTTTAACAACTATCTTATCACCCGCTAGATCATTACCTAACACCAAACGAATACCATCAAATGGTAATGAAGATGTAATACACGCACAAACAGGACCGGATACAATGTCCGAATTTCAATATATATTATGTAATGAGACTGACTCAGTAGAATTTACACCTGTTATTAAAGCATCGTTGCCGGAGTAAGAACTTTCTGAAAATGGCAACGCTTTAGACAACATAAGAGATTGAGATGCGCCTGTATCTCTAAGTATTTTAAATCGGGTAGCATTAGAATTGTCACTATTAGGTGAAACAGATCCAGTGTGAATAAATGGTTTGAAAACTTTCATGACATCATTTTTATCTTTAACAGATGGTTTTTACACAGCTAACAGCTTGTTTATTACTATCACTATTCACTACACATAATTCAGTTGGTTTATGTTATAGTAGATGACTATGATAAGATTTGTAACTCTTCTGTTTTGAAGTCGATAAAAGATGCCCACGACTGAACAGTCTCTCAAATCATGCGATCTGTGATTCATTCATAATTACGGACCAATTTTGAACGAATAACAGTTTAAATGAATCGTCACAATTTTGTTGTCATTTAACATTTTTTAGAACTTGATTGTCCACAAGTGCATGTGCCTGTCTGATCCAGTGTGAATAAATGGTTTAAAAACTTTCATTGCATCATCATTATATTCCAATTTTTCATCTTTAATATTTATGATCACTGAAACACACGGGCACAGGGTTCATTATATCTAACAGCTTGTTTAGTACTATCACTATTCAGTACAAATCACCCAGTTGGTTTAAATGAGTCTTCGGCATTTTGTTGTCATTTCATGCACAAAGAAATGAAATCGATCACCGAGGATCTTAACTGTATAGTGCACCAGTCACCAGGATACAAAAAGTGATGAAAGTAATTATTTTTCACTGTTTCACCGGGTCATCGAATGGAGATTACACTTAGTAGTTACAAGCAGTGGTCTGATTCTCCGAAGCCAGCGGTTCACACAACACTGTCAACCGAAGATCGATAATGGAGTTTTGTTTAACGCTTTGACTTAAAGTGGTAAGCCGATTCTCTTTTGAAACAATCTAGTGTTTTCAGTTTTGAATTAATTATCTTGATACTAAATATGACTGAAAAGGTTTCAAATTTATTTCCGAACCGCGAAAGTAAAAGCCTGCACCTATCTCCGGGATTCAAAACACGTATCTGGGACCTGGAATCGAGATAGGCACACCACACCTCGTAGTTAACACCAGAGTTGGAATTCCCTCCGAAATTCAAATCACGAATCTGGCGCTAACTACAGGTTGGCCCTTATAAAGCATCTCGGCTATTGCTTTGTTTGTGTTACTTATACCATTTACGTGTATCAGTATATTGACCTCTCTGGGGGGGGGGGGGGGGGGGGTTACTCGTCCTACACGTATCTCCTTATTTGATGGTTTTCTACAGATTCTTCTCGAACACTGTGGCATAGTTTCCTCACTTCAGCGGCCTACTTTTGTACCTGTGTTGTTTTTGTCACGGGGTTTTTTCTAGAAGGTTTTATATGTCAAGTTTATGAAGCTATGTTACGAGTAAGATTAATCTAGAATTCCAAAGGGCTTATTTAAAGGCGCGTTATTTGTATTTAGTCAATCAGTTTTGCTATCAATCAGTGTTTGGAATGCTGTATAATTTGATTTCTCGGAGCTGTCAGTTCTTAGTTTGTAAAAGTGTAATGCAATATGATATATATAGAGACCTTTGTAGGTTCTCGGATTACAGTTTCCTATCTCGGAACTGTCTAAAATGAAATATAATTGATAAGTAATTTGTATATGATTTCTGTGTTTCTCATTTGAAATATTACTGTTTTGCTGTTAACTTTTACCAGTAATACTGTAGTTTATTTTATCTGAGAATTCTATTTCGGCAAAGAGTTTACCAGGATTTTATTCTGTGGATTTACCAATGTGTTTCCAGGATTTTATTCTGTGGATTTACCAGCGTGTTTCCAGGATTTTATTCTGTGGATTTACCAGTGTGTTTCCGAGATTTTATTCTGTGGATTTACCAGTGTGTTTCCAGGATTTTATTCTGTGGATTTACCAGTGTGTTTACAAGATTCTATTCTGTGGATTTACCAGTGTGTTTCCAGGATTTTATTCTATTGATTTACCAGTGTGTTTCCAGGATTTTATTCTGTTGATTTATCAGTGTGTTTCCGAGATTTTATTCTGTGGATTTACCAATGTGTTTCCAGGATTTTATTCTGTGGATTTACCAGCGTGTTTCCAGGATTTTATTCTGTGGATTTACCAGTGTGTTTCCGAGATTTTATTCTGTGGATTTACCAGTGTGTTTCCAGGATTTTATTCTGTGGAATTACCAGTGTGTTTCCAGGATTTTATTCTGTGGATTTACCATTGTGTTTCCGAGATTTTATTCTGTGGATTAACCAGGGTGTTTTCAGGATTTTATTCTATGAAGTATATTTCGTAATCATCGGATCTATGCAGCTATACCAGTGAACTTTGTGAGTTTCCGTAGTAGAGCTGTCTAATTCGAAACTGTTAGTACATAGTAAAGTAAGTCATTAAATATTTGTTTTCTTTTCATTGTTTGTATAATATTAACTTGTAAATACGTTACTCTGGGTTTGTTTTTTTTTTTTTTTTTTTTTTTTTTAATATAAATCAAAATTTGTACATAAAATAGGCTGGTCTATTGTTACTTATTCGTTCAATATTTTGTTACCTAACAGAATAAACCCACCAATAACTTCCGCTGATTGTTTTAAAAATAGTAAATCCAGATGAAATAGTCCGATTAGCTTAAATACATTTGAAATTAGTTTTAACAATGGATCAGTTTTTTTCTAGAAACAATATAACTTTGGGTGAAGACACCGCCCTCTCTCCCCCTGTTTGGGCCTTTTTAAAAAAATCAAGTGAACTTGGTTGTAACCTGAAGTATTGCCCACACAGGACCTAATCAGGGCCCATATACCCAGGTGGCCAGACGTTTGATGCTGTGTGACTAAACAAGTGTAACACAGAGCATTCGTCAAATAGGACCCACATGTATCTAACCAGGTCGGCCAGCACAGTTTGGGAAAAAAATGGGGCCCTGTCAAAAACAAAAAGATGGGCCTCTCATGGACATCCTAGTTATAAACCAAAACATTGCCCACATACGACCAACTCGTGTCCCACTCTCTAACCAAGTTAGCTCAGTTACGATCATTCGGGTAGAGCAATTTGGAGCCACAGCTCTTCGACACACTTGGATCCTAAACACTCTTAAAAACGAGTTCTGCTAGGATTATATATTTTTCCTCAGGGTTTTCCGTAAAGTGGCATGAGCTGCCAAAATTCACACTTTTTTCATGATTTTTGATCGTCATAACAGTAAGAGGCTTTGAAATCCATCAAAAAACTAAATGATTGCGGAATGATCGTTAGAATGAGGAAAATCCATACAGTATGTGGCCTGTGCCAAGTCAAAACGATTTAAATAACCTGGACGACCATTCATTCATTCTAAGCCAAAGTTAGTTCAAAACAATACTTTATCGTACATTTTCGAGACTAGAAGCACTAAAAAGCTTCTAAATTACAGATCTTGAGAAAAACAGCCAATGGTTTCAACATTCTGTGGTAATGTCAATATATCAACATTTTGGCAGCTTTTGCCACTTTAAAAAAGGGTTCTTCGGAAAGAAGAAAGGTTTTGCCTGGAACCCTTTCACTGAAAACAGGTCTCGGACAAAGAGAAGTGTTCAACCTAGAGCCCTTGGAATCGGGGCAGTTTTACACCCGAGTTTGATGTAAACTCGCTATCGAAATTTCGAGTTTTAAAGTTTAAATTTGGAGATTTAATGTAGATATTTCGAGTTTTTAAGTCGGCGTTCCGAGTTTAAAGCCGAAATTCTAAAAAAGTCTAAATTCGAGATCTTCATTCACCCAGACTGGCACTTCTAGGCTTCCGTAATGTATCGTATACCAAGCCCGAGTCTGTTGGATTTATTACACAATTTATATCCCAGGAATCATGCTCATAAAATTAAAGCATTTCCTTTCGACAATATGATCAAACGGTATCTCATGCGGTCACGTTGTAAGAAGTTTCCCGACACAAATTGATTTGCTTTCAAATAATTTATAGATGAATTATTAATATTGCGCAACCAGGCTGTTGACAAGATAGCTTGAGGAATAGGATGGAGGATTAGGAGATCGAAAAACAGCACCACTGTTTGAAACAAACTCGCCTGTTTATATGCTACGAGCTTCGAAAATAATAAACTGTTACAAAATTTACATTTGTAAAACTTGAGGTATCGAAAGGCAGCAGTCGGAACACCCTTCGACTATCTTAGCTCGCTACCGGTGGGTTTTCACGTACGTAAATCACGTACGATATTTTGACGTAAAAACGGAATGTTAAAATTATCGGCTATTTTTCTCAAGACGTATAATTCCGAAGCTTTTTAGTGCTTCCATCTACGATAAAGTATTGTTTTGAACTAACTTTGAACTAACTAAGCCAAAGTTAGTTCAAAACAATACTTTATCGTAGATTCTCGAGACTGGAAGCACTAAAAAGCTTCGGAATTATACGTCTTGAGAAAAATAGCCGATAATTTCAATGAATGAATGGTCGTCCCGGTTATTTAAATTTTGTTTACTTTTCGAACATTATTCCGGTTCGTATAGGCCACATATACTGTGTGGATTTTCCTCATTTCAACGCCAATCATTTAGTTTTTCGATGGCCTTCAAATCCTCTTACTGCCGTGACGATCAGAAATTATGAAAAAAGTGGGAAATTTGACAGCTCATGCCACTTTAAATGTTGTTCAATTTTCATTTCGGTTTGCACATGGTATGTGTATGTGTCTCTTTTTTTTTAAATCGGAGTATGAAAAAAGGCGAATATGAGCAGAACATGTTACTTTTAATGCCTACGCCAAAAGATCAAGTACATGTATATTAAAGCTATGTTATATATTATATCGATCGACCGATCGTTTTATATCGCCTATGTTTGTCGCGATTTTTCTTTGACGCTCAAATTAATAGAAAAATAATAAATAATCGATATCAGACGAAGAGTCAATTTACACCAAACAACTTCATTAAAAGAGTTATTTGCGAAATCCTCAGGATTCACGGTAACGCAGTTGCCTCCGTGTACGGCAAAATGACGCAACATTGAGTTTTTTTATCAATCTGATGTCGGATGTCGGAATCATTTTGTCTATGTCGCAATGTGATAGAGGCATGTCACAGCGACTGCAACAGAGAAATGACGTCAATACCATACAGTTCAAGCAACTAATGGTAAAAAATGAAGACATCACCACGTAGTAAGTTGTTTTGAACAACACGAGCTTTCGACACCTGTACCGGTGTCGAAAGCTCGTGTTGTTCAAAACAACTTACTACGTGGTGATGTCTTAAATCTTTATCATTAGTATGGAACCCACGTTTAAAGAGAGTTTCAAACATTTCTTAGTTCGAACAACGTCATAAAAAACGTCATTCTAAGCCGAAAGGGTATATTGTTTTGTCTGACAGTCAGTAAACAAACAGCCGATTACATCAGAATGCGCCACAAGCGTGACTAAATAGGCTGAAAAAAGCTAGGCACGGTCAATCATCTCATGACCCAAACAAAGACGACAAAGGAATCCCCCAATAAAACTCGAGGCCCATGGAAGATAGGCATGGCCATCTGGAAACCTCATCTCTACATAAACATCAGTATAAAAGCACACATTTTAGTGACGTTCTTCTCAGTCTCTCTGAATATGTCCTTTGAATGGTTGTGTTAATATATAGCTAAAAACAAAACTGTATCAGTTAAAGTGGCATGAGCTGCCAAAATTCACACTTTTTCATAATTTCTGATAGTAACGAAATTACTATTACTACTATGAAGGCCATCGAAAGACTAAATGATTGGCTTTGGAATGAGTAAAATCCATAAAGTATGTGGCCTGTACGAAACGAAAACGTGTTAGAAAAGTAAACAACATTTAAATAACCGGGGCGACCATTCATTCATTTTAAATCCAAGTTAGTTCAAAACAATACTTTATCGTACATTCTCGAGACTAGAAGCACTAAAAAGCTTCTGAATTATACGTCTTGAGAAAAATAGCCAATAATTTCAACGTTCTGTTTTAACGTCAAAATATCAATATTTTGGCAGCTCATGCCCCTTTAAGCTACATTAACATGATGCGATTAATTGTGTCGACTCTTCCAATTCGGCGAGTCGATCCAAATTAAAAAAAGTGACTGATGTCACGAGAAATAATAAAACACATTGCTTGGTTACTATGGTTATTCACCAAAGGTGGATTCTTGTTTGAGTATGGTATAGCGACGAAAAAGTGTTAGCGTTTCTACGAATACTTAGGCTATGCATCAGCGTCCAGTGAACGAGTAAAACGAAAACAAAAATGGTTTCGCCGATGGATTTCACATGGGCATTTAAACTGACGGTATGTAAACAAAAGGCACGCAACTCTTTTCTTCAGCATTCTATCACCATATTGGTTAATTACTTTCGGCTCTTCGTAATCGACTGAGTTTCGACTTGTTGGAAGCAATTTAAGTCACACACAAACTAACCGTTCGCCCCATGCGACTCGCTCAATTAATTGCATCGTGTAAACGCGGCTTTACACAAAATCAAGTGCAAATCGACAAAGCCGAAAAACCTGGCTCTGTGAACAGTGATTTTTTTTGCCGATGACTATTATTAGTGCGAGTCAATGATTTGTATAAGTATACAATTACCGATCGATGTGTGCTAATAGCGGAAAAAAATTCAATCAGCCAGGAGGTATGAACAGGCTACATTTTAGGGGCTTCGTAGCTTATAAAACATACCTTGACGTACATCTGTCGGATGGTAATTGGCGGAAAGCTCATATTCTGTGCTTCTTGTTCTGTATTTCTACAAAATTACCCCGATATGTGGCAGTTCATGCCACTTTTAAAAATGGCCAAGATTGTTTTTACTGATCTCGGATCGAGCTTGATTTGGCAGTATAATGATTGGTGGGCTGATTGTATACTGCTATCAATAGATCTTCAGAGAGCATTTCTAACGGTAACTCCGTTTTTTTTCTGTTTCGCAGATCCTGTATCTTACTTTATGCCTACTCGGCGGATACTGCGTTAGTCCTTTCGTTTGTGTCTTTAAGACTTCTAGACAGTGAATTAGTCAGTAAATTGATTAACTGGAAGTTAACGCATCCTTAAAACGTGGCACAGATCTACTTAACCGATCTCGAATCGAGCGAGAGTTGAATGGTGGTCGCTGAATATCAGTTAAAGTATTCTGTTATTCACTCACCGAGCAGCAGGGCTACCTTAAAACAGGTCCGACATTTAGTAGGCCTAACGTGTTCTGGTGCGATTCCACCATATCAGTTCCGAAATTAGGTCTGAACCCACCCAAAACTATGCGGACAGATCATGACTTTATATATAGGACAATCCCAGCACTTACGTCTGCAGAAAGCGCATGTGCGCCATTCATTTAGAGAAGAACAATTAAAGAATTTTTTTTTTTATTTCGGGTATATGGGACAGTCCTCTAGCCCTCCTGTTCGATTCCACTTTCAACTCAAAGCGATTTCACCGAGTCTACATAATCTTTAGACCCCCTCCCAACACCCGAACAGATTTTCGTTCTGAAACGGCATCATTGCTATTATGCCAACAATAATATCAGTCGGAACACACATCGGCTATCTTCGCTCGCTACCGGTCGGCGGTATTTCACGTACGCAAATCCCCGAAGTTTCAGAGTGCCATCATATAACTGTCCATATAGACCTATTGCTTTTCCACATGGCAAATATCAAAGACGCCTTTCCAGAGGTTTACTGTCTATGATTAAGATCAGAATACCGTATCTTTGTCTGCATGCACAGTGAAAGCTGGGAGACGTTGTCATCCCAGTTAGCTCTCATTAGTCTATACAGATGAATCTGCAGATAAAATAAATTATTCTGTATATCTCGCACAAGATCAAAATGACAACCTTCGAGGGCATCGATCTAGTATACTCGCTTTAACTGTACAAATTCATTTCAACGTAACGTCATTCTCAACGCCATTTGTCATCGTAACGGCATAACGGAAACGTCTTTAGAGCAGAATATTTGACGTCTTATTCTGACGCTGTCAAAACTGTTACCGCGCCTCAAAATTACGTCATCGGTCACATCATCGCCCTCTACCTGGTGACGTAATAGTGTCTGTCGAAGTTCATTTCGCGTCGGTAATGTACAACTGTACAAACGTATGTATACAGCATACATTACAAGTAAAGCATCAAGAGTTTGATCAATAAGGATTGTCTCCGGAAACATGACCAAACCACAGCGTCGAGGCAAAAAGAGAAAGCATCCTTGCCATTCATCAAACATCTATGGCAAGCGACAGAAATTGAATGGCAAATGTTCTACGGTGAGTAAATCTACAGCTGACCATGATATTAGTTTTGATTCAAGCGTTGAATATGATCTTGACAATTCAAAAGACTTCCGACATCAGCCAGTTAATGAATGTAGTAAATCCACGGAAAGCGGCATTTCACCAACGGCGGCAAAACCTGACCCGTCTCAAAGAACCAGCAACAAAAATGCAACAAGAGTCAAGACATCTAACATCAGCGAAAAGAAAGGCGAAACCTCGCGGATTATGACTGAAAATGCAAATATTTGCACAGAAGGCAAACATATCACCACACCTGTTATTAACAGACTCTCCCAGGTAGAAGGCATTCGAACAAGGAGTTTATCTCGCTCGAATTCGGCTAAATCTGAGAACAGATCAGTAAAGTGTACAGAAAAAGTTCTATCCGAGACACGTTCAGACTTTAGAAAGAAGGTTCGCAAGAGTCTGGATTTTGAAGAAAACAATGATAAAAGCTCCGCTAAAGCACTGAGAGATATTCGTTTTGATGAAACATCTAAAGAACCTTCCGATTTAAATGCTACGAGAGGCGATGTTGTTCCAAGAATGGCTTTTCAAACTGATGATAAACCACCGGATGGGAACACAAAACAAGGGACGGAAACCAAAAGATTACGCACAAGAAGCGGACGAAAGGTGGTCCCCTTTCATATTTCTAGTGCAGGTGAGTACAACGATGCAGAGCTTCATAACAATGGACGAAAAGAGACCAAACTCCATACGGATGCCCTGAATAGTGAAAGTAAATTAAAAACACTTACAGAAGAAACTGACATTACGATAGATAAGCCAATTAAGCTTAAGGTACCTCAGGCACTATGCAAAACACCCCAACGAAAACAGTTGCCTTGTGCTTGCTTAGACCAAAGGAGAGCTACCAGAAATTCGCCGTCTACGGTTAATTGTCAATGTAGTGGCAAGCATTGTTCGGGTACAATGGTTACCAAAATACCGGTGTCCAAAGTAATTTACTCCGAATCTAAGATAACAGAAAAGAAAGACGATGAACTAAAACCCGGAATCAAAACTCAAACCAAGATTTCTCAGCTGTTCATAAAACAAGATAGTCGATTAAAAAGCGAAGATCAACCAGTGGCAAACCCCCTGCCTCTAGCAAACCGGTGTAACCCTAAACTTGAGAAAAATACAACACAAAATTTTTCCTCGCAATCTAACGAGCAATTCACCTTTCATGTTAACGAAGAGTCCGTGGAGAATAGCAAAGAGAAAATAATGCCAAAGATTGTGACCGAATCGCCAACGCTTCATCCGTCCAGCGGTGCGAAAGAAACTGGTAACATTTCTGAGATATTTCCCGGATATCCACAGGATCGACTTACTCGATCCCGTATCCAGAAAAAATCTCCAAGCTTTGACAAGTCAGCTCCTACCGTAACCGAACAGTTTAACAAACCGTGTAGTGAAACCTTGAATTATACATCTCAGACTCCACAAACAGAAACGGATTCTGTGGCTTTTGAGGAAAACCGGGGAAAACATGTTAAATTCATCGTAAATCAGAAAATATCAACCCAGGAACTCTCTACGTCGATCAAGATGGCTAAGACGGCAATCATCAGTGATCAAAAGACAACGAATGCTTTGTTGTTCAAAACGACAAAGAATCCATGTGACAGAAAATCAATAAAACCACATGCGATGAAACAGACGAAATTAATGCCAGGAATGAAGGTAAAGTTAAAGCCATCAAAAGACAAAAAGTTTGTGTCTTTGATAAATTCGCCAAAATACAAAGCAGTCCCCAACAACAAACTATCTTTTAGTACTGATAACGTTTCGTGTTGCAAGGCGACGCCGCAAGAAAACGAAATAACAAGTATTCCATCTAAAGAATCAGTTAATGGTACGGATTGTTTAGTTAATGATCATGATAAGGTAAGGGAGGCAAGTGAAGATCTTTTGACGGGAGATTCAGGTAAAGACAAAACTGATAAAAACAATTGTCTTCCTGGCAAGCTTGAAATACCGATTCACAAAGATCATGAAAATATTGAACATCCGAAGCTCGACAACAACTGCACATTCGGACTATCTGGAACACAACAAGTTTCTTCAAGCGACAGCGAGAGTCTATTCACAGCTGGACTGTATGAAAAGAAGCCCTTAGCTGACCGACTTGAACTTCCTAGTTTGCCACAATCTACATCTTTGGGTGACAATTTAGGCAGCAGCGATGTAATAAAACATGTCATTCTTAACAATGATGGCAATGTAAATGTAAGTCACAAATTTAATCAGCACCAGGATGCAGAAAATTCACAAAGTGAAAAAAACAAAGTACACAATTCGGTACTTGAAAAAACTTGCGACAGTAACAGTGAAACAAAAACATTTGACGTCGAAAGCAAACCGAAAATAAATGGCATCGAAGCGATTGTTTCTGAAAAGGTTGAACAGAGCTACCAATCCCTCCCAAAAAGGCAAGATTCGAATGAAATTTCTAAAGATCTAACAGACAATCTCTATCAGGGACTCGTCCATATGTCTGATAAAGATTCCAATACAATTCTACTACAGAACAAATCGGCACGGGTCTCATCATCAAAACAAGCAGAAAAGATTCCCGAACTAGCCGGATCTGAAGTGCGGACGCTTACATTTAATCCAGACACCCCAACTGATGATGTGGAAATCAAAGTTGCCACATCACCTCGACGTATATCAAAAGGGAGACTGGTATTTCAAAAGAACCACGTTGACACGATCGTCACCCCAAAAAGAAGTACAAGGCTGCTAGGGAAAGGTAACCAAACAACCCCCAAGAGATTTAACGATTTTTATCTTCCCTCTAATCATAAAAAGGTTAGTCCAAAGCAACACGTTGTTAAAGGATCGAGACTCAAAGGAGTCGAAAAGACTGGACATGCAAGTGTCAGTCTTACGGAAAACCACGATGCTCCTCCGAAAGACAGTAAGAATGTTGTAGAAAATATAGTTGTTGCTAATTGCAGACCGAACACACCACCCATCACTGGTGGAATAGCGGATCTACGCAAAAGGGATGACACTATTGTCTACAGCATTTCAGATGCATTGAAACTGGGTGACAATCGTGTAGAGAATGTGAAACGTTCTCTTGAAGACAGCGCGCAAATTATACAGAATAAAAAAAATCTTCCAATGCAGAATGACAATAATGCTCCTGAATTCTCAGATGCATTCAAAGAGATTGAGAATGGTTTTGAAAATAACAGGAAGTCGCCAATACAAAATATCGATAAAATAGCAGCTGAACAAATAAACTGTGATATTGAACATAAATCTCTCAGAAGGGATGAAGATCCAACGGGTTCAAATCAAATCAAGAATAATGTTACTAAAGGCAATACAAAAGCATGTAGTTCACAACTGAAATCCCGACTGGACGCAAAAGAGTGTATCAAAAAATCTAAACGACAAAAATCGTGTTCAAAGTTTGTAGAGCGGAAGCTTTCTCTAAAATCTGACAGTTCGCCTGGAGATTCTAAACACCAACACACAATCGTTAATGCAGACGTTCTTGGGGCCACAAAAGCTAAGTGCAAAAAGAAGATTCCAGTCAACAACTCTGAGCGACAGAGGTTGAAGAAAATTCACTTTACTCCAAAGGTCAAGTTGAAGGGAAACTGGAACGATTGTCTTCTCCCTGAAAGCGCCTCGCCTTGTAGAAAAACAAAGACCAATGGTAACGAGTCGTCCAGGCAGTTTCCTGACCACTCTTATAAAGTGGTACCTATCTCGACCCATTCTCCTTTAAACCCACGGCTTTTAAAAGGGACAAATAACGGAGAATGTTCGTTAAAGATGCGCTTTCATAGGACCTCTCAAAGTACCGGTGAGCATTCATCAGGCTCAGTAAAATCAGAAGAACCCTCGGCGAGTTTACCGGAAAAGTCCGAAGTTTGTGTGAAAGCGAAAGGGTAAGTCTAATAGTATTGATAGATGACACATTAAAACAGAAAGAGCTGTCAAATATAGCATTGAATATTTAATTGAAACAATAGGCTAATAGACCCTTTCGGCTTACAATATTCTTTTCATGACGTTGTCCAAATTGTATGGCATAAGGAGCGGGAGCAATGAACTATAGTTCATTGAGCTGGGGGCCGTTTCACGAAGCCGTCGCAAGGTGCCATCAATCACAGTTGCCATGACGTCGTAAGGATGACATAATTAGAAGAAATAAGATATTGTTAGTGAACAGTGATAACACTAGGCCTATATATCATTTGACCTCGAACGCTGTGGAAACTGGCACCTAAAGCCGCAGCTTATCAGTCAGCCACAAAGCTAATCCAATGAGTAGACAATGGCCTTGGAATCATTAGATCTACCTATCTGTAAACGTATCTAACGAACCTGTTTTGATATATCACTTTGCATCGGGTGAAAATTATATTTACTCGAAGCGACCTGGAAATGAGTAGGCCTAATTATTGTCAGTTTCTTTTAATTGGTCGGCAGATTGGACGTTGATTAAAAATGTTTATAAGTGATAATATCACTTTCTTTGGTCCATGCGATGAAACAAACCCAGTTTGAGATAGGTTTCAAAATTCTAGTTGATATCATTAACATGAATAATTTGAAAGAGCTTAGAGTGGCATGAGCTGGCAAAATTCACACTTTTTTCATAATTTCTGATCGTCACGACACTAAGAGGGTTTGAAGGCCATCGAAAAACTAAATGATTGGAATGAGGAAAATCCATACAGTTTGTGGCCTGTACGAACCGAAAACGTGTTCGAAAAGTAAACAAAATTTAAATAACCGGGACGACCATTCATTCATTCTAAGCCAAAGTTAGTTCTAAACAATACTTTATCGTACATTCTCGAGCAATAAAAAGCTTCTAAATTTTACGTCTTGAGAAAAATAGCCAATAATTTCAACATTCAGTTTTAACGTCGAAATATCAGCATTTTGGCAGCTCATGCTTCTTTTAATGCCATGAAGAATTTTTAAACTAGATGGCCAATATATCAGTTGAGCACAAAATAAATTCAAATCCGCGAGGTCAACTGTCGGTGGGCGTGGAAAATTAATGACAGGCCTCTTTTAGCCAATGGTTGTAGGATGTGACCTGGTTTCGTGTCTGGACGAACGTTTTCATTCCGCTACTTTGAAACCAATATAGGCACTCGTTGTTCATATATTTTACTCCGTGTTGTAAAACTCAATATGGAATTACTTCATAATATATAAAACGCTGCACCCAAATTCACTACACACGTCTTGCGGAAAGTGGTGAGTAAAGAAGAACAATAACTGGCTATCCAGAAATTCGTTTTTTATGTAACATATACGTCATTCGAAATTAAAAATTAAAAAAATGAATATCACTATCCCATAGGAAACCCCGTAAGACAGATTTTCGATGAATTTTCGCCTCAAAACTTAATGTTTTCTAACGAAAATAACGAAACGGATGAATTTTTCAATTTTTCAAAATTATTGTATGTTTTATAGTCTGAGTTTTTGTTTGGTTCTTTTCAGGAATTCAACTCAACTGAAAAAGACGAAGGCCGTCAAAACAAGCACAAGAACAGTAATCAATGTGGACGAACTCATGAAGAATAAAGACATTGCTCAACACGCTTTTACACTATGGAAAAGGTAAAAAAATTGAAATCAATAGAATTGGTCAAAGTAAAGATACAAACGTCCCTGACAATTTCTCCGTCGCCAATATGTCACCCCTAACCCGTATACCGTCCATGGCACTGAGCATCTCTACAGTACCAAATTGTGCATCGCTTTCTTCGAACGCCATCCCCCTATTTTTTAGTAAATGTCCAAATGAATTTTCTCTTTTAAAAATAGTGTTTATGCACAATCTGCATCGCACATGGAAGAGATTATCATCGACAACATGTAATTACGAATTGCAACGAACAGCAAAAATCGCAATTTAGAGGCGCAACTCCATTATCTACGCCATCTGAGTAGAACAGGGTCTGGGGGCATTCGGAACAGACTTCGGCTATCTTCGCTCGCTACCGGTCGGCTTTGACACGCCTCTGACAGTAAATCACCGTATTTTGGGGCTGAATAAAAATGGCGTCGAAAGTAAATATCAAAATGTTTTACTACAGACGAAAAAAGGAAATAAAAATAATTATAAATTTATTAAATGGTAATATCATTTAGAAAGATATTTGTTTATATATTTTATTTAGCCCGGTAAACCACATGCTGCAGACAGACGCAGTTTCTGTACATATCAGGAATCATCCAATGCTTCAATTATGTAACTGATCGAGGCTGAAAGTTGACAAACCGAGTGTTTCGGTCCCTTACATTATCACGGGGGCACTTTTGTGGGGCCCTCAAGACGATTTGGGAATTGTACGCTTCACGCCTACCAATGTGGTCGCCATATTCAAAATGACCTGCAGTGTATCAGAGGGTATTTCACGCACGTAAATCCCCGAAGTTATCAGACTAGGTCTGGGGGCCGTTTCACGAAGCCTTCGTAAAATGCGATCAATGGCAGTTGCCATGACGTCGTATCTCTCCCCTATGGTATATATTGGTAACCAGGCTTCTTTTGCGATGCGACTGCTTTGTGAAACGAGCCCCTGAACTTAAGTTTGTACGTAACTACGCGTAAGATATTTGAACAAACAGTCTGGTCGGTTTATTGCAATAGGCCCTTTCGGCTTAAAGATTGACGCTTGCGCAGAAGCCTCGCTGTATGGCAAATTGAAGCTTTTTTATTAATGAATCTGACGCCGGGATCGTGTTCATTTCGTCTATGACGAAATGCAAAAGAGGCATGGCACAGCGACTCCAATACAGAAATGACGAAATGAACACGATTGCGACGTCAGATTGATCCAAAAACTCAATGTAGTGTCATTTTGCGATACACATAGGCTTCTGCTCAAGCGTAAATCCTTAAGCCGAAAGGGTCTATTGTCATTCATTCATGAGTAAGCATGTGCTATTTTGAACCATCCATGATCAACTGAAATTTAGCCATAAAAAGAAATTAATCTTGCTGCACTCGTTTTAACAGTGATCAATTCGACAAAAATAAACAAATGTACGGTATTGCAATAACTAGTCAAACTTTAAGTAACATATCGCATTAAACTTTCGAACACTATTTGTTTGATTGCATGTCTAGTGACAAGGGTTCTGAGGTAGAGAAAATGTGCCCTGGAAGAAGTCCGCTGAAGCTGCTAGCTGTTCAGAGACAGGTATGGAACAGCCTGTCACGTGATGAGGTAAAGAAGTACCTATTGAGGGTTCTAGCAGCTCTGACAGATGAGAACAAACACTCCCCTGGACGTCTTCCTGATACACTTCCGGAAGGTGAGTTGGTCATCGACACAATGAGGATCCCGCGCTTAGCTAAGCTTGCTAAAATGTGATACAACTATGTAATACTGATTGGAGTTTAACGTTTATGCAACAAATCGTCGCCTGTCTGAATATTAAGGAGAAATTTGACGTACTAATGCCACAATAGACCCTTTTGGCTTAGAATGACGTTTTTTGTGACGCTGTTCGAGTTGTATGATATTGATGTCATTTCTCTGTTGCGGGCGCTGTGACACGACTCTTTTGCATTGCGTCATAGACGAAATGAACACGATTCCGACGTCAAATTGATCAAAAAACTCAATTTAGCGTCATTTTGCCATTACAACAAGGCTTCTGTGCAAGCGTCAATCCTTAAGCCGAAAGGGTCTATTGAGCAACCATGCTCATTTCTCTTTGTTATAGTACAAAGTCTGTGAGGATTTGATGGCGAAACTTCTATTATCTGTTGAGACAATCAACTCAGTTAAGGTTACGAAACAAGATTTATTTTTGTATTGGCTGCAAAGACAGGCGAAACCAAGTTTAAAGATGATGCCCTTGATTTTTCGGAGTGTATGTGACCAAATATTTTATAATAGTACATTGTGATGCATTCTAGGGAGAGAACATAGAGAGAATGATAACTGGTTACAATCGAGAACACACCTTTCTATAGATCTTTTTTTCGTTTCAGGGCTGAGGAAATCGAAACCTGATATAAATACAAATGAGTTCCAAAGTAGGCCTATCAAAAAATCCGAAACCGAAAACATGATCGAGAGAAAATTACGCGCATTTCGCGAACTGTCCATAACAAAACAGCATCATTTACTGAAGCAAAATTTTACATGTGTGCAACGAATGTTGTCGAAGACAGAATACACCCAATTTTCGTTTAGGGTCAAATATGCCCTGAAAAGTATTCGGCAACAAAACAAGACGTTGTGCACAGCGTCGACACAAGAAGAATACGAACAGACATCAAGAGACGTGATGTTTGAAGAAGTTTTGCAGGAGAGAGAAAATTTGAAACAGCAGAAGTTGTTGGCGAAACAAGAAGCTCGAGCATCTACGGAGAGACAGTTTGAAAGCTGTGTGTCGAGGCTTATCAGTGGGGGTGATGTTCACTTCGACCCGAGTGTCAGATGCCAGGATCTTCGCCAAGCTTTACTTGATCTGCAAGAACTGGAGAAAACGTCACGAGTTTGTGTTTGCGGAGACTTATACAAGTCAGAAAGCTTTGAGTGTCTGGTACAGGATCTACAAGCTACCGGCGATCGGATACGCGATGGACACATAAGGCATGTCTCCGCTGGAGGCGACTGTTGTCCATCTCTTCAAAGCCAACTTGACAATCTCTTGCGAGAGTTACCAACCGTAGCTGAAAACAATACCTATGTAGAAAGGCTTTTGCAGGAGAATTCACAAAGGAGTGATCTGCAGCCTTTGGACACTGGGATTCTTGAAGACGTGTTAGTAATGGACACAATTATCTCCCCTAGAAGTTCAGTATGCCATTCGTCCACTGATGACAAGGTTATAGCCGAACTACTTGACGAGGCCGTCATGGCGGTAGAAGCCCTTTACGACGGGTTGCCATGCTGCGAATTGAATACACCATCCTGTATCTTATCTACCTTACTCGTGGTCGACAAAATAGCTAAAGGAGAGACTTTGTAAAAACGATTTGCCTGCGGTTAAATGGGCTAAAAGCTACCGATATCCCCGTTAAGTGACATAAGAATTCCATTTAAGGGCAAAAACTTTATTCCTGCACCAAACTCCAAAATTCTTATTTTTTCATAAATTCTGAAATTTCTAATTGTCACAACAATAACGTGATTTGAAGCTCTATATAAAAAAATATATATAAGATTAAAATTGGAATTGGAAATAGGCATACACTCTGCCGCGTGTGCGAAACGGAATCGTGTTAGAAAAGTAAGCAAAATTTATATAGCCGGACGAACGATAATTGCAGACCTAAGGTGACTCAAAAGCACTTCTTTAACGTGCATTCTGCTGGCTATTCACACTTAAAGGTTCCTGGGTCCTGTCTTACAAAGCTTGCGTAAGTTACGTCGGACGTAAATCAGTGTTAAAACTATAGGAACTTACGCCCTAGTCGCAGCTGGTCCATGTTGTAGGCCTGTGCGCAACTTTACACCAGCTTTGTAAGACACGGCCCTGGCCGGCAAAGTAGGTAAAACAGGATGAGGCACATGTGTGCGGCTAACTAAAAGGTGGCTATTCGCACTAAAAGGTTCTCATATAGTCGATCATTTCATACTTTTATATTGAGGAAACTTACCAACATTTTAGACAGCATATGCTACTTTTACTTATGTCTCAAAGTAGGCGTCAACCATTTTATATGATCGTTTATATGATGCTCCCTCGTGTAACAACAAATTAAATCACCATATATATTCATCAAGCCATTTATACATTTATAAGTGTGATCCTGCCAATAAAAACTGACATCCTCCATTTAATGCCTATGTTACAATAAAGTACGACCCTGTCTTCTCTCGCTCATTGGCCGTGTCAAAAGGCCCGTTCTCAATGTACGATGAATGCTTTTAATTGGTCAATAAGATTTGTCAACCAATCAAATGCATCTATTTGAATCGCATGCCACAAGTCGGTACCACAAATCGCACAGTGAGAACGGGTCTTTTGGAAGCTGGCAAAAAAATTATGTCAGACCTAATCTAATTTAAAGCTATAAAACAGTATAGAGACTGGTTGCAACTGATCATTTTACATTGAGATATAACAGTTAATACCATAGAGCGATAAATCTCAGAATAATCGTTGGTGGTCAATTGGCTTCTACTTTGACTCAGAGGACTAAGTCCCAGTCCATAGATGTATTAAGTATAGGATAAATGCCGAGCTACTGCCGTTTCTTAAAAATAATTAATAAATTAATAGGGAAACTCCTTAGATACAGATGTTTTCTAGCAGATCACAAGCTTTTCTTTAAGTTAATTTTCAAACCAACGACTGTTTCAATGATAGGACAGCTTCAAACTTTTTTCGAATAAAGCTTAAGCCTGTTGTGATTTTAGTAGATTGTAAAAGAACTCCTCAAATGGGAGTAATTTATGCGCCTAAATATCGCCAAAGAGTAAAATGCACTTGAATTTAGAATGTCATCAACAGATATTTTCTGTAAGATTTAACAAGTCTCCTCGCTGTTTGATACCAAATTAACAAGTGTTCTCATGTTTATAAGCTGAATAATGAGCTAAGGTGACATTGAGTGTACCTATGAGGCACTCAAAATTAAAAAATTCTCTTAAAATTAAGGTGAACTTAAGGAGCTGACAGCTTTTATTTCAACCGGTATACTTTCTACCAATGAACTATATACGTGGAATGGACACGTCTCATTGGCTGGTTTGGATCTGACTTTGTAAAAGACGCCGATATTGTTGAGTGATGAGCGCGCGCATGACCGATCTCGATCGATATTACGCCATCTCATAGTAATGGCGGCGTTCGATGCAAATCAAATACAACGTGACCCATTTCATTTATCGTACATTTTCGAGACTAAGAAGCACTATTATACGTCTTGAGAAAAATAGCCAATAATTTCAACATTCTGCTTTTACGTCAAAACATCAACATTTTGGCAGCTCATGCAACTTTAAATCTTGATTTTTAAGACGTTCCTGGAGGGAAATGACGTGTGGGGATAAGGTGTCATTGGGGATAGCCTACTGCTTGTGGGGAAACTGTAATGAGAGGATAGTGCCATGGGCTCTCGCACGTTGTAAAACTTCAATCAACCGATAAATCCTAGTATTGTCTTCGCGGGTGCTGTGAGTGAATAGGCTCTTCTTATGCCTCTGTATATTTGAACTATCGGTCCATTCCGTATCCGTAGTCTATAAAGTATTTAACGGTAGACTCTGGGCAGATATCGAATGAGCATTGATCAAGTGATTTCTGGAGGTGATAATTAAAAATGAACATAGTGAATGAAATTCATAATTGATAAGTCTTTGAGTTTCGAGGAGAAAGTTATAGTCATATTTTCCTGATAGGCAATATTCACTTCTTGTCATTAATAATCAACTTGTATCCACGTCAAGTGTGATCTATTAAAGTCTACACAATGTATATACTTATAGATGCAGAATGAAATCCAGTTCCTTTCATTTTATAGTAGGCCTATGAATCCTTACTGTCAAGGCTGGGATATTCTCGGCTTCGGACATCCGGGTATCTGACCAGCCGGCTAGGGTACTTAGGGTCACGTGGTCTTCCCTCAGCCAGTCAAAATACCGTCGTTATGGTATTGTTTCACCTCGGGAGCCTTGTTGTCAGGACCGTGACGTCATGCCGAAACCGAGAATGAAACGCTGTTATAGTCAGTCTACTAGCAGCCTTTTTGGCTCGCTATTGTTTGTCCCAGACACCCGGTGACGGCAATCCGATCCTCCCCGAGAAGAGCAGAAACCCGACAAACAATAGCGAGCCAAACAGGCTGCTAGTAGACTGACTATAACACAAAGGCGTTTCATATCCCTTTCATATTCATCACAGGTCATGGTGACATGACCAAGTTCAAGTTAGGGGCATGCAGGAATGGCTTTTTATGTAAACCAGCATGCCCGTATAACGGTGTTTTTTTTTTTGGAATATCAATAACATTTCACCAAATTAATCTTTTATCAGTATTCACTGATGAACTTTCCTTAGTTGCGATAACTTTCGGTCATGTTGGATTGATTGCTTGATGTTTTACGCCGTACTCAAGATTATTTCACTTGGCTTTGAAAGGTCAAGTGGGGGATTGATTCAATGATTGATTGAGGTTTTACGCCACGCGCAAGATTATTTCACTTATATGGCGGTGTTACCAGGTTTAGTGGGGAGGAAACCGGGCTCATTGTCCGGAGGAAACCCCCGACCTTCGGTGAGTACATGGCGATCGAGAGATATTGACACCTATCAGCTGAATTTGGCATTTGTGAACAAGAGTTTCGGGAAACCCAAAATACGCCCGGAAAGGCACAGTCACTGCAGCCATACCAAAACAAATCCTTCCATATATATATTTTTGAATATATGCAATGGGTCCTTCAAATATGAAATCTCATCTGGTGTTAAATGTTCAGGTCTTCAGCTTGGAGTCCAGCTAATTCTGACTGGTCAGTGGGTTCAATCACTTGCTGAAGACATCACTGACCAGGATGTTTGCCACATTTTATATAGGTATATTTGAACAGAGCCTAATCTCTGAGATGGTCAATGGTGTGTAAATATACAAGTCTTATCTGTTTACACTTACAACCAGGTTTATGAATATTGTCAAAGCTGCTATATTTGCTTTACCATATGGGTAATAAAACTGAATTGAAGAGCCTTTAAAACAGAGAAATAATTATAATTCTAAACTTTTTAGGTTTTGGCCACCATACATGTAGCTATCACTAAATTATCCAAGGACACACCTTCTACCCATAAGTTATATCCTCAGAAAAAATTGTCCAGATGGAATCAAAACTTTGAAAGTTATGGAGCAGAAGGGAATATTACATAATCCAATATAACTCCCATATTATGTAACCAGTGATGTTAAAAATAGTTCGCGACACACCTTCTACGGTTCTACCCATAAGGTATATACTCAGAAAAAATTGTGCAGATGGAATCAAAACTTTAGAAGTTATGGAGCAGAAGGGAATATTACATAATCCAATATAACTCCCATATTATGTAACCAGTGATGTTAAAAATAGTTCGCGACACACCTTCTACCCATAAGGTATATACTCAGAAAAAATTGTGCAGATGGAATCAAAACTTTAGAAGTTATGGAGCAGAAGGGAATATTACATAATCCAATATAACTCCCATATTATGTAACCAGTGATGTTAAAAATAGTTCGCGACACACCGTCTACCCATAAGATATATCCTCAGAAAAAATTGTCCAGATGGAATCAAAACTTTGAAAGTTATGGAGCAGAAGGGAATATTACATAATCCAATATAACTCCCATATTATGTAACCAGTGATGTTAAAAATAGTTCGCGACAAACCTTCTACACATAAGGTATATACTCAGTAAAAATTGTGCAGATGGAATCAAAACTTTAGAAGTTATGGAGCAGAAGGGAATATTACATAATCCAATATTACTCCCATATTATGTAACCAGTGATGTTAAAAATAGTTCGCGACACACCTTCTACCCATAAGGTATATACTCAGAAAAAATTGTGCAGATGGAATCAAAACTTTAGAAGTTATGGAGCAGAAGGGAATATTACATAATCCAATATAACTCCCATATTATGTAACCAGTAATGTTAAACATAGTTCGCGACACACCTTCTACCCATTAGGTATATCCTCAGAAAAAATTGTCCAGATGGAATCAAAACTTTGAAAGTTATGGAGCGGAAGGGAATATTACATAATCCAATATAACTCCCATATTATGTAACCAGTGATGTTAAAAATAGTTTGCGACACACCTTCTACCCATAAGGTATATACTCAGAAAAAATTGTGCAGATGGAATCAAAACTTTAAAAGTTATGGAGCGGAATGGAAAGCGGACGCCGGACAGCCGGACAGCCGGACTGCCGGACAGCCGGACTGTTGGACTGCCGGACTGCCGGACGGACGGAGATGATACCATAATACAGCCCGCTTTTCAAGCCGGGCGTATAAAAAGCGGTAACTTCACCATATGGTTAAATTGTGTTTAGAATAATCCTCATAAAAAGATGTGGGAGATGTATTGATTCAACACATTAACATTACCGTAAATGGTAGGCCTGCATTAAATTGTGACCGGCTGCCATATACCGTAACAGATATTTTTTCAGTCCAAAAATACGGTGATTTACCGTAGAAATTCCATTTGACGTATTTTGGTCCACAATGCCATATGCCATAAAAAAAACGCTCAGTCACATGCTCAAAGACAGCACATGCAGATGACTGGAAATTTGTGGAATATTTACGAGGCTTGCCTTCCCTTAATTGAGGTTAGTGAAAGTGAACAATCACAATAAACTTTCATCTTTTATTAAATAAACTGTTAAACAGCTGGTATAGTTAATCCTCATTCACATATGAGGCCACACCGATTGCGTTAGGAAGAAAAAACAAGAGATCCCTTAAAGGGGTCTTAACGCCCGCGTTCATCTATTCATATTAAATTGATTGATTGATTGTACGATGCACAGCTAGAACTTAGGGGGACGATGTGTGTCATGCTTGGCTAAGATCAGGTCAGTAGTTTTCTTGAAATAATGATAACAAGTTTCATTTTCAAATTTAGTTAAAAAACAACATTGCTTCCTGGCGGCCATATTTAATAAGCAAACGAGATGAAAATGTAGGGTGCACAACTAGATCATAGGGAGATAATGTGGGACAAGTTTGGTCAAGATCAGACCAGTACATTGTAGTTTTCTTGAAATAAAAGAATTAAAGTAATAAAAGTAATCAATATGGCGGCCATATTGAATATGCAAATGAGATGGAAATGAACAGTGCATAACTAGACCATAGGGTGATAATGTATATTAAGTTTGATTAATGTTAGACAGGTAGTTTTTCTTGGAATAAAGGTAACAAAGAAAAACAACATTGCCCCCTGGCGGCCATATTGAATATGCAAATCAGATGAAAATGTACAGTACACAACAAGGCTATCTATAGGGAGAATGTGAGTCAAGTTTGGTGAAAATCAGACGGGCAGTTTTCTTGGAATAAAGTAACAAAAAAAATATATCGCCCCCTGGCAGCCATATTGAATATGAAAATGAGATGAAAATGTTCGATGCACAACTTGATTATCGGGTGATGATGTATGTTGAGTTTGATTAAGATTGGACTGATAGTTTTATTGGAATAAAGGTAACAAAGAAAAACAACATCGCCCCCTGGCGGCCATATTGAATATGCAAATGAGTTGAAAATGTACAGTACACAACAAAGCTATAGGGAGATAATGTTAGCCAAGTTTCGTGAATATCAGACTAATAGTTTTCTTGGAATTAAGGTAACAAAAAAAATATATATCACCCCCTGGCGGCCATATTGAATATGCAAATGAGATGAAAATGCACGATGCACAACTAAACCATAAGGTGACGATGCATGTTGAGTTTGATTAAGATTGGACTAATAGTTTTCTTGGAATAAAGGTATCAAGCGAAAGTTTTCTTGCAATAAACGTAACAAAGAAAAACTATATCGCCCCCTGGCGGCCATACTGAATATGCAAATGAGATGAAAATGTACGGTGCACAACTAGACCATAGGGTGATGATGTATGTTAAGTTTGATTAAGATTGGACAGGTAGTTTTCTTGGAATAAAGGTAACAAAGAAAAACAACATCGCCCCCTGCGCCCATATTGAATATGCAAATGAGATGAAAATGTACGATGCACAACTAGACTATATGGAGAAAATGTGAGCCAAGTTTGGTGAAAATCGGACATGTAGTTTTCTTGGAATAAAGGTAACAAAAAAAATTAATATCGCCCCCTGGTGGCCATATAGAATATACAAATGAGTTGAAAATGTACGGTGCACAACTAGCCATCAGAATGATGGCGGGCTAAAAACTTAGTAAAGTCACATAGCAACTAACACCTGGAAAAAATTAAAGAAACCAAACAACTTGTCTTCAGGTGAAAATGAAGCCATTGGACGATGTACCATGGATAGATGTTGTAAACGGTTTGCAAAGAACAAAGTCGGTCCTGATATTATGATGACGGGCTCGTTTCACAGAGCAGTCGCATTGCAAACGAACCCTAGTTGCCAATGGATGTCATATTGAACAGATACGACGTCATGGCAACTGCGGTTGACCGTACTGTGCGACGGCTTCGTGAAACGGCCCCCTCGTGAAAATGGCTATCGAGAGTGGAAATAACATTCGCCTAAATATGAGATTCAAATCTATAAATAATATTTTGATGACAGTAGTAATAGTCCAAATTTCTTTCCAAAATACGCGCGTCAATAAACAAAATCCATTTTAGAATTCGGATTTTTCATAGCAGTAGATTTAGAAAAAGGGATGAAATGATACCAAAAAGCCGATAGATATATGTCCTTTGTTCAATGGAATGTAACAGAATTAAAGCTCAAAGGCTGTAATACAAATACTTTTCTACTTTCCAAAATTCAAACCTCAGATGTACAGAAAACGACTATTTAAAAAGATTCGGCAATGTTAAAAAAACTGACATAGTTTCAATAGGTTATTTGATTTGCCAGTACATGTATGCCTGAATGTCAAAATAGTTCACACTATATAAAGTGAATGGATTAATTGATGTTCGCTGCACTGGATTATTTCAGGGCTGGTTTTTTTTTTTCTTTTTAATTATAACATAAGGCACTTTTTGAGAGCAATGGCAGTGAATAACAACTGAGCCACCTCAGATACTATTTTTTAAAATCAAACATCCACATTTTGACTGGACTAAACTTACACGTACGTGAATCAACGAGTAGAGATAGATAATTTTAATTTGATTGGTTGGGGCATAACGTCGTCTTACTCAACAGTTTTAAGGCAACAAACAGATGTATAGAGCAGGGCTGATCTTCCCCTAGTATAAGAGTTAAAGGATACAGATCTAATAAAATAATCGTAAAAAAATTGTAATTTTGATTAAATAGGTCGCAAGTTTAATAATATCCCAACTAAAATTCTTTCATTTATTCTCCAGGTATGTAAATGATTACGAGTGAGAAATCCAGGCAGTGGAAAAGTCATGGCAAACATCCTACACAAGTCCAATCAAATTCTGTAACAAAATTTGCAGCCTCTGTGTGATTTAAAGTACAGGCCCACAAGCAAAAAAAAAAAAACAAGCAGAAAGTCATATCAGAGGTTACTTCACTAAAGTAAAGTCTTACTTCGTTATTTGATAATTTCAGACATGTATGGTCGTCGACCACGTGGTACCAACCATAGATATCCAAACATATAAAACGACATATAATATTATTGAATTGATCAGAAGTCTTCTGCTCATATCTTAAGAGGTTATCTAACAAGAGTCAGTGTGTTACAATGAATATCAATGGAGTCTATTAATTAATAAACGAGAGTGATATTCATTGTAACACACTGACTCGAGTTGGATAATCTTTTTCTCATACTACACAAAAAATACAGCGTTTTATTAAAGGGGCATGAGCTGCCAAAATGTTGATATTTTGACGTAAACACAGAATGTTGAAATTATCGGCTATTTTTCTCAAAACGTATAATTCAGAAGCTTTTTAGTGCTTCTAGTCTCGAAAATGTACGATAAAGTATTGTTTTAAAATAACTTTGGCTTAGAATGAATGAATGGTCGTCCCGGTTATTTAAATTTTGCTACTTTTCGAACACGTTTTCGGTTCGTACAGGGCACCTACAGTGTGGATTTTCCTCATTCCAACGCCAATCATTTAGTTTTTCGATGGCCTTCAAAGCCTCTGACTGTCGTGACGATCAGAAAGTATGAAAAAAGTGGGAATTTCGGCAGCTCATGCCCCTTTAAAAAACACGGCTCTACTTAAAAGTGGAAATATCGGGGGTGTAGTTTGAGAAATTATCATATACAACGATAATAAAAAGCGATTTAGAAATACCAAAATATTAGTTATGCCACATTGCTTATTATAAGTGACTTATTTTTAAACATCTAAAATATGTGCTAAGCAGGAGATTCGTTATATTTTTAAGAGAGCGATTGAAAAAATATATTATATACAAGTATACTCGATACAAAATAATTAAAAAGTTGGAAAAAAATATTGACGGCTACTGAACTTTTTTTAAATATGATACAAAAAAATTTCAACCAGTCTATATTATGACATATCAGAAAGCAAATTGTCAGTCAGTCTGTATTATGACATATGAGATTAGAGGAAGCAAACGGATTGGTAAAGCTTGTCACACGCCAGGTGATTTACCATGCCCAAAAAATGGCATGCGACGCACTGCAACCAAAGAGAGTAGATTGACAAGAGTGGTCACCGCGCCATGTTGAATTTGAACTGACACGATTCGATTATTAGGAAACTCCTTTCTGTAGGGGGCGCCCTGCAGTCTAACCGTGTACAGTCGGAGCACCCTTCCGCTAGGGGGGCAGAAGAACATGCTGGCAATGCTGATTGGACGAAGTGATCACTCTTGTCAATCTTCTCTCTTTGCTGCAACAGCGACGAGAGAATTTACCACCGTCAGTCATCAGTGGCAAGGACAATCAACGTTAGATAGCCCTATTGTCAAAAAAATTGTTGAAACGTGCAAGAATAATCTAGCAATGTTAAGGGACTCCTCTTCCAGTGGAAGTTAAACGAGTACAATAAGGTGAAGAAATCCGTATGGATAACTTCTTACTTTATTGAGTGATGACGTTTCCATGTGTTTCTTAAATTGTTATCAAAGTCAATGACAAACAACAAAAATATTTCATTTAAATAACGGGCCGGATCATCTGATGAAAGAATTACAAGTTGATTGATTGATTGTTTGGAGTTTTACGCCGTGCTCAAGATTCCAACCTTCCAGTGGTAAGTGGCAACCATCCCACATAGGTTGTTCCTGTGAAAACCCAGTCAGAAAATTTTCGAATTTTTTGGGCTGAGTGGGAATCGAACCCGCGACCCATTGGTGGAGAGCTGTTCGGATTGAGCGTCCAACGCTCTACCTACTGAGCCATGGAGGCCCCGAATTACACGTTGAAACAGGTACTGAATAATAGAAATTAGATAAGAAATGAAACAACAGAATTATGTATGGTGAGTTAAGCCTATTGAGACTTGTCTGAGATCGGGGGCCTCGGTGGCCGAGTCATGCGGTGCAGGTTCGATTTTCGAATCCCACTCAGACCAAATAAAACTGTAAAATTTGGATTTTTCACTCCACCGCCATATGTGGAAGAGTTAGCAGGTACACAGTCGAAGGACGGGGCAAAGAGTCCAGTTTCCTCCACGACTAAACCAACAAATAATCTTCAGTGTGGCAGAAATCATTCAATCTAAAAGGATCAAAAGGTTTGTTTTTCTGATGTGAAAGGCTTCCTGTAGTTTTCTTTTCTTTCAATGGTGCTTGTTAGGGTTTAGTGTTAGTGCTTGTAGTGTTTTTGTCATTAAGGATATAAGAACTACATGCAAACATTGTTACTCAATAAAGTTTAATTGCAGGGACACAGTCTTGTGTAAAACAATCAACAAGGTTGGGGGCATCTATAAAAATCTCCTAGTGTATGACAGGCTAAATGAATTGATGACATTGGCCTTTTAAGTCACACTGCCATGACACTATTGCTGTGTAAGCTAGGTGAGGAAATTATGACTGGTTTCTAATAAAAATTGACACAATAGCCAAACATCACACAGCTCTATCAAATACCAGGACTTTGCTAATAATGTAAAAATTCATCAAAATGCCCAATTAAAACCATTGATTACATGATACTTAATGTCAGTAAGTGATAACTTGTCACTGTCTTGATTTCTTTAAAAGATGTCGAGGCAATTGAAAAAAGACCCGAGGTTATTCTGAATCAAAATATATTCTGTTGAAAGCTGTTTGGGACAGGATATTTAAACATTGTTTCCCTTCTTTGAGCGTACAAAATTATTCACTCGAAACTTGTGTACATGTAAAATATAGATAAGAAAGAACTTGTAGCTTTAGAGTATTTTTCAGACTATTAAAACCATCATGTAAATTATTTGTAAAGTCATTGAACATAAAATTATTAACAAGCGCACACAACATACATGTTTGTGTATGAAAAAACAACATAAAATATCTCAATTGTATAACAAATTGACAGATAATAACAGGAAGTTTATAAAAAATAATATAAATAGATTTAAAAGCCTTAACCACTGTAATAAAAATTTATATCACTAAAACTTCAAAGGTCTTCGTTCATTCTGTACTCTATCATCCAATCCGGAACCACTTAAACAAAAATAATCATCAACGACACTCAGCATCACACAGGCATATTAGTCCGGCCCAATTTGAACATAGCCATTGGATTCGGACATCTCTTGGTACGTCATAAATAACTTTGCATATTCAGGCCTTCTTTGAGCACAAGCCTCAAATTCATCTAAAAGATAAGGACATGAAGTTAAAAATTAAGAACCCCTTCAAAGGGAAAAGATCAACATTTTGACAGCGCATGCCAATTTAACAAAATTGACTCTATTACAAAGGTTTTGTGTAACCTGGCTGCTCGCTGTAATGGCCGATGTCCGTAAAATGCATCACACAATCTTACAGTTTTTATCAGATCAGCTTAAATTAATCAGAGAAAAAGCTTTCGATCTCATTTAATTTAGTGCACTGTGTGTACCGTAGTCTCAGTGCAGGCAAAAAAGGTAAACCAAACAAAAATAAATAAATCACAGTACAACAAAAGTCAAACTTTCCTCCGTCCATAAAAAATGAAAAGGAAAGCTTCAGTGAAAAGCCTGGAGTAAATTGCCTATAAAAACACTTATTGCACCCTACTGTCACCCTGATCGCTACTTGATGACCCTAACAGTATTGGAACTACAAAATTCTGTGGTTTTCCAGCCTGTCCAGTCTCAACAATGTGAAATAAGCAGATTTCAAAACCCAGCCCAAACAGTGTAAAAGTGAACAGTATGACCACAATGGTTAGAGTATGGTGTTATATGGACGAGCCCTCGTCACCCCAAAAGGGGCCAGCTTGTGAGAAGTACTCTATATCCAGCCTACACTAAAATGTGATCCAGTCCAAAGAGTGTAAAAGTGAACCGTATGACCTCAATGGTTAGAGTATGGCGTTACATGGAAGAGCCCTCGTCGCCCCAGAAGGGACCAGTTTGTGAGAAGTACTCTATATCCAGCCTTCACTAAAAAGGTGGTCCAGCCCAAAGAGTGTAAAAGTGAACCGTATGACCTCAATGGTTAGAGTATGGTGTTATATGGAAGAGCCCTCGTCACCCCAGAAGGGACCAGTTTGTGAGAAGTACTCTATATCCAGCCTTCACTAAAAAGGTGGTCCAGCCCAAAGAGTGTAAAAGTGAACCGTATGACCTCAATGGTTAGAGTATGGTGTTATATGGAAGAGCCCTCGTCACCCCAGAAGGGACCAGTTTGTGGGAAGTACTCTATATCCAGCCTTCACCTAAAATGTGGCCCAGCCCAAAGAGTGTAAAAGTGAACCGTATGACCACAATGGTTAGAGTATGGTGTTACATGGAAGAGCCCTCGTCACCCCAGAAGGGACCAGTTTGTGGGAAGTACTCTATATCCAGCCTTCACGTAAAATGTGAGCCAGTCCAAAGAGTGTAAAAGTGAACCGTATGACCTCAATGGTTAGAGTATGGTGTTACATGGAAGAGCCCTCGTCGCCCCAGAAGGGGCCAACTTGTGAGAAGTATTCTATATCCAGCCTACACCTAAAAGGTGACCCAGCCCTAAGAGTACAAAAAAGTGAACCGGATGACAACACTGGTTAGAGTATGGTGTTATACGGAAGAGTCCTTGTCACCCCAGAAGGGACCAGTTTGTGAGAAGTACTCTATATCCAGCCCACACTAAAAAGGTGGTCCAGCCCAAAGAGTGTAAAAGTGAACCGTATGACCACACTGGTTAGAGTATGGTGTTACATGGAAGAGCCCTCGTCACCCCAGAAGGGACCAGTTTGTGAGAAGTACTCTATATCCAGCCTTCACTAAAAAGGTGGTCCAGCCCAAACAGAGCAAAAGTGAACTGTATGACCAAAATGGTTAGAGTATGGTGTTACATGGAAGAGCCCTCGTCACCCCAGAAGGGACCAGTTTGTGAGAAGTACTCTATATCCAGCCTTCACTAAAAAGGTGGTCCAGCCCAAACAGAGCAAAAGTGAACTGTATGACCAAAATGGTTAGAGTATGGCGTTACATGGAAGAGTCCTTGTCACCCCAGAAGGGACCAGTTTGTGAGAAGTACTCTATATCCAGCCTACACTAAAAATGTGATCCAGTCCAAAGAGTGTAAAAATGAACCTCATGACCACAATGGTTAGAGTATGGTGTTATATGGAAGAGCCCTCGTTGCCCCAGAAGGGACCAGTTTGTGAGAAGTACTCTATATCCAGCCTACATCTAAAATGTGACCTACATGTAGCCCAAAGAGTGTAAAAGTGAACCGTATGACCACAATGGTTAGAGTATGGTGTTACATGGAAGAGCCCTCGTTGCCCCAGAAGGGACCAGTTTGTGAGAAGTACTCTATATCCAGCCTACACCTAAAAATGTGATCCAGTCCAAATAGTGTAAAAGTGAACCGTATGACCTCAATGGTTAGAGTATGGTGTTATATGGAAGAGCCCTCGTTGCCCCAGAAGGGACCAGTTTGTGAGAAGTACTCAATATCCAGCCTACGGTAAGATCTCCGCTAATTCAAGTACTCTAAAAATTTCAAGGGCCAGAAAAAGATTAACAAAAGTACACTTAAAATTCAACTTTTTTCGTTGAGAGTCTTACCTCCTGGAGTGATAGATCAGATAATCCTATTGAACGATCGCTGTTGTTGTTTTTATAGACCAAATGTGGCAAATGTAATAATTCGTTATTTTCACATCACTGGTCCTTGAATTAGCGGAGATCTTACCGTACATCTAAAATTTGACCTAGCCCAAAGAGTGTAAAAGTGAACAGTATGACACAGTGGTTAGAGTATGGTGTTATACGGAAGAGCCCTCGTCACCCCAGAAGGGACCAACTTATGAGAAGTACTCTATATCCAGCCTACACCTAAAAGGTGGTCCAGCCCAAAGAGTGTAAAAATGAACAGTATGACCAAAATGGTTAGAGTATGGTGTTATATGGAAGAGCCCTTGTCACCCCAGAAGGGACCAACTTGTCAGAAGTACTCTATATCCAGCCTACACTAAAAAGGTGACCCAGCCCAAAGAGTGTAAAAGTGAACTGTATGACACAGTGGTTAGAGTATGGTGTTATATGGAAGAGCCCTCGTCACCCCAGAAGGGACCAACTTGTGAGAAGTACTCTATATCCAGCCTACACCTAAAAGGTGGTCCAGCCCAAAGAGTGTAAAAGTGAACAGTATGACCAAAATGGTTAGAGTATGGTGTTATATGGAAGAGCCCTCGTCACCCCAGAAGAGACCAACTTGTGAAAGTGAACAGTATGATCTCAATAGCCTTTGTACACATAAGAGCAAATACAACCAACAAAAACAACCTTATAGCCCTTTAATATCCTTGTACTAGATTATAATACTGGAACCATATAAAATTATTTCATTCACGGTACAGCCTTTTGTTTGATGGGAAAATAAACAATAAACCTGTACACAGCACTAACACAACCCTTCTACTCTCTCTCTCACAAACTACCTTTTCTACTTTGTAAACCACGAGCCAAAAACGGCATTTGTCAAAATGAACTGTCTGGCTTGAAATTCATCTGAAAACAATGCATCGTTAGGAAATTAACACTCGTTCAAAAAAAAGTTCAAATTGAATTATATTAGTTGGATTTAGGATAATTTAACCACATAGTTCTACAGCCAGTTCTAATTGTTTCCGGTTTCCTAGCAACCATTCCATAACCATCCAGTGATAAAACCAGTAAAGAAATCTTTCCATGCATTTCAATTTTTTGCTCTTAGATGGTTTCCAACATCTGACCCTCAAGGCTTTTGTGAGAATTTTGGCATGAGTGTTTTATTGCTGACCCACCTGAGCCTGGGAGACCCACTAACTGCTGATCTATTCCACAAAACAGCGTAGTGAAACTTTTATATCACTACCACGGCAACCGATATAGGATGGATTCGTTGCTGTGACAGTTACGGTAAGAATTCCGCTAATTCAAGGACAAGCAATGTGAAGATAACAAATTATTAGACTGCTTTCTGCTATGTTTGGTCTAAAACAACTACAATAGCGATTGCTTGATAGGAGTATCGGTCGCTCCATGCAGGAGGTAAGACACCCAGGCGGTAAGTGCTTTTCTTAATGTTTTGAGTACTTGAATTAGCGGAATTCTTACCGTATGTAAAAGCTTACGTTAACACCCGAATATGAAGAATGCTCCTGTTAAAGAAAAGATTTGGCGTATTTGGTGCACGTAATTTCCAGGACTCACCATACGTTATATGTCCATCTTGATCGACATCAACTTCACGAAACAGACGACCTGTATCTACCTCATCCATTCCAAAGGCATCGTGTAAAATCTGAGATAGCTCATCCTCCGTTAAATAACCCTTACTGTTTGTGTCAAACAGCTGAACAAACAAGGAGAGATATTGGTTGAAAAAGACATTCATAACTTTGGGCCCGCGTGGCTCATAAGTTTGATTACTTAATTGGTTACGATTCACACCATAAATTTTCAGCTTTAATAAATCACATCATAACCCAGTTTAATGGGACAAAACACCCGACTCAGAGGAACAATTTTCAATTATGTGGTATATCCAAAACAATTTTGGGGTGGGGGTGACAGGGACTGATCCAGGGAAAATTTGGGCATACCATTTTGGTTCAAAATGTTCCAACAATAAGACAAAAACAACATCTCTGGCCCAAAATTCAACATTAAATGCCATTTTGACATTAAAATCTGTTGGTTTTAAGAATTTGGGCGGATTTTTTGCTTGTGAGTTTGGGCGCCCATACCTGTATACAGGTATCAAAATGTCTCTGGATCAGTCTATGGGTGATAAAGTCACATAGACACAGAGACATTAACAAAGAAAGGTCAGTTTTTTTAACTAGATAAGTTTTTTAGACAAGTTTTGTATTGGGATCATCATTTTAACTAGATAAGTAGGTGCAGCTACAGAATGAGAGCACCTGACTGAGGAAGTTTCCTAGCTAAAGATGTTACATAAAATTTTAAGTCATCCCATGTCTTGATAGGGATATGTGCTTGGCTGTTAACCCCTCAGACCAGTTGACACATCATGATGTCACAGTGTGCTAACTGCTATATTCTTAAGAAATGTTTGAAACTCTCTTTAAACCCCTCTCTTTCTTTTTAACTCCTATATTCTTACCTCGCCAGGCAGTAAAAATCTAATAGCTAGATATATTTTTTCACTGCCTCCAAAGACAAAATTTAAGCACCTCGGACGGCAGTAAATATCTAACAGCTAGATATATTGACAAACTTCTCACCAAAATTTAAGCACACACCAGAGTATCGCTTTGTTCTCAGTCATGCATTAGTATAGCTAGTTGGTTAGTCCAGAAAATAGTGGTTGGGTTAATGTTCAGTATTAAGAAGTTCTAATTTATGAAAGAAGCTACAGAAGGCTGTTTCTCACCACTGGCGTAACTTTGCGCCTGCTTGTTACGTAATGTTGAAGGTATATGTTGCCATGACAGTTAGGCCTTGGATTGGACTTACGTCGGTCGTAAATATGTTGAGAAACAGCCCCCAGGTAACTCACATTGGTCTGTGAATTGGCGCCCCATTGAGCTGGGCGACGTATGAGTTGTTTTTGACTCTTACCTGAAAAGCTAATTTGATTGTTTCCTCTGTGGCTGCCGGTCCAGACACTAATGATAACCCAATGATATACTCTCTGAAGTCTATATAACCTGACCCAGTCTACAAACAAACGATCAACAATGCATAAAGAAGAAAATTGCTCACGGAAAATCAGAGATTATTTAGTAGTTATTTTACAGACCAAATAGCCATAAGCCTGGGTTCAATTTGAACCAGCAAACAAAAAAAGGGTAAGTCCACTTCCTGTTAAAATGCAGTAAACCATTAGACAAGAAGATTTTCCCTGTGCCCGTGTGTTTTAGTGTTCATAAATATATATACAAAAATACAGTTTTCTCCATTTTGCAGAAAAAAAATTGCATCATTTTGTATTTTTAATTTTGAATGGAAAATTAGATTTATTATGAAGCTTTCAACCAAGACCTTAAATGATATTAACTAGGGTTATGTCATTAAAACAAGAATATTTTAAGGAGTCAAAGTGCTTCAATATGTCCTGGCAGTACAGACATATCCTGTATGGTGAAGACTTTATACGTTATATTTTATCCTCTAATAAAACAAAACAATCTTTAAAACCGGACCTGTTATATTTCTAAATATGGATGACATCATTAGGCAATTGGTCTATTGGCCACTTACATACATGTAGATACAAACAGATACAAACATGGCTCAATTGAGACAAATATTTTTTTGGAGACATCCTTTTTTGTCAAATTTTTGGTTTAAGCCAACAATTCAGTTAAGATTGTTTCCATGGACTTCACTTACCCTATCATAGAGGTCAAAAACAGCTTGGAGTGATTGGGACCAGGGTAAATGTAAGTACTCCGCAAACTCCTGGACTGAAATGCGACCTTCCTGGCCTTTGCATATCTTACAAAATCTCTCAAACATCTCCTTTATTGTATCAAAATTCAACCTGTAAATATCAGTGAATAAATTAAACTTTGACATGGGGCAGTCAGTGTCAATGAACTATATGCATGGAATGGACACGTCTCATTGGCTAACTTGTATCTGACTTTGTAAAATGTGCCGCCATTGATAGTTGAAGCGCGCGCGCATAACAGATCTGTATCGATATGGCATATCTGTATCGACCTGTATCGATGCATATCAAATACCATGTGACTTCCATTCCACGCATACAGTTCATTGGTCAGTGTGCTCTGAGGAACCACCCATGGTTAGTCAATCAGCAAGGGAGGTAAATCTGAATCACAGGGCAAGCAATTTATTTAGGATAAATGCCAAGTTCTTGGCGGTGATTTGTTATATTAAATTGACTAAACATGTATTTAAAAACATAAGTTCCTGTAAGTTCCCAGGGTGTCAAAGAAAAATTGAGGAGAGGACCACCATTTCTGTCTTATACTGGCCCTTATATTCATGTTTTAGCTACTTTGCAGAACAGTTTTTACTTGTATTCAATATTTAAAGCAACAATCACAAAACAAATTTCATACCCTGACTTGGGCGCCCAAACTGCAGACGCCCAAACCCCATATATAAGATTCAAAATCAGCCTAGATAAGGCCCTGGCTAGGGATACTTACCCAAGTTTTTTATGAAGTTTATAAAATTCTATAATTCCTGAAGCCATGGGTAATTTATTACGTCTTGCTTGTTCCATTAGTTTACAGTCATCATATGTGTGGTCTGTTACAGGAATTTTTAAATGCCTTGAAAATTAAAAAAAAATGTTCAGAAATAAAATACTTAAGTAAAACCTAAACAGATTTTTAAAATACATTGAAACCAGTTTAAATGGCACTTCGATAAACCAGAAATATTGTCTAAGCTAACTATTATCAGATTTACTTCTGCATTAAAATAACCTTGATAAACCGATACCTGTCTAAACCAACACTTTTTAGTTCCCCCAATGTGTCACTGTATATGTTTAAAAAACAAGAAAAGTTTACATAGCTAATTTAGAATGAAATCTATTTACCTCTTACGCACCCAAAACTATTGGTGCAAATCCCACTTCTTAATGAAACATACATAAGAGAAATAGATTTCATAAAAAAAATTGTTGGGTGGTTGGGGGGGTAGCGGGGTGTTCTTTGCACGGAAGAAACCACAGACTGTTGCATGTACAAACAAAGGTTATAAAGAGAAACTGTTGACTCACTTTGCCATTTCTGCACGGACATTATCCGCATAAAGTTTTGGATCCAGTATTTCTTCTTCACTTGGACGGTATACAGGAAGATACTGTGGCAAAATAAAACGTTAAAATAAATGTATCCCTGGAGCCTGATGAAGTCTGACCAAACCTTTAACAAAACTTTCTGTAATTTAATACTTTGTTTACCATTTTTTTTTATTTCTGTTATATACAGACATAGTCTACTGGGTGAGGTAACAGAGTGCTTTGTATGGTGGAAACAGGCATGAATTCCACATAGGGTGATCATGTTAAAAACTTTCTGTATTGAGTGAGGTTCGAACCTGCAACCTGTCAGTGGAAGGCTTATGTGGGTTCTTCAGGCAGTTAGCCATGTATAAATGGAATGTCTTCAACCTAATAAAATATTATGGATTTTGGTTTATTACAACAACTGGGTATAAAGGCCTAAATTACATATCCCCATTTTTAACACACCTAGAAACTTAACCCCATGTTATATTAGTCAAGATGATTTTACCAGTGGCCGTGTGTTTTGGTGTTTAAAAATATAAATGGTTGATTGATTGATGTTTTACAGCACAATTAACATTTTTTCACTTATATGGTGGTGGTAGTGGGGGAGGGGGGCTCATTGCCCGGAGGGAATTCGCGAAATTCTGCGAGTACCTGGCAGCTCTTCCACATACGGCACAAATGCTTATTTGAAATTTTTAAGATAAAAAATTATCACAAATTCGGCAAGTCTTAAAAAGAGTGATTTATTGAAAACAATGTATGTTTTTACATATACATGTTTGATAATGAATATGCCATAAACCATTAAATCCACTCACCTCTATTTCCAAATCAGTTTTAAACTGACATAAAGTTAGCCACAACACAACAAACCTGGATAACAAAACACAAGATTTATTTAATGTTGAGGGGCAAAGTTGGCGTATCAATGTGACATCGAACGCTCACTGAACGACATCATCATTCTCAAATTTTTGATGATGCCATCACCCAAGTGGAGATGTGAGGCTTTTGTGTATGTTTTGTCTCTTACCTGAAAAACAAGCAGAGTAGTGCCAATATGCAATGGTAAAATTAGAAAGAGAAAGTGCATTAGCTAAAAGTATTAATAACAATATTTATAATATATATCTGTTCTCAAAGTCTCATATTGTGGACTCATCGTATCATCGTATATTGTGTACAAGTCCATATTAAATACTTAAGTAAACAATTCTACTCCCATTCAATCATTGAAATACTGATTTTAATACAAGCCTACATTTTGATCCCCACCATATGATAATAATTTCTGATATACAATTAAAGTACAAATGAAACTGTGTGTAATAATATTAGTCACAGGGTTTGTTTGAAGGGGGGATACTGAAAAAAATGGGTTCAGTAAACGAATACTGGGCGAGGCATTAGCCAAATTCCAAACATGTACGATAGGCACGAGCAGACTTGACTGACAAATGTCTGGACATGACGTCACAAGCCATATATATTTATGATCACTAAAACACACAGGCACAGGGAAAATCTTCTTGTCTAAAATACCGTAAGAATTCCGCTAATTCAAGTACTCAAAACATTACGAAAAGCACTATAACAGTGTGAGACTTTTCATTGGATGTCTTACCTCCTGCATGGAGCGATCGATAATCCTATCGAGCAATCGCTATTGTTGTTGTTTTAGACCAAACATGGCAGAAAGCAGTCTAATAATTTGTTATCTTCACATTGCTTGTCCTTGAATTAGCAGAATTCTTACCGTAACCATGGAGACAAGTTTCTAATTGTGTTAAAACTACATGCTACATGTAGTAGCTGCCCTTGACTGGTTTGAACCAATCAACAGGGAGTATTCAGTGTGATAAGAGTAACTTACGCTCCTGGACCATCCCATGTCCAAGTCACAGTATCCTGAAGAAAACAAGAGTTTAAGAAACTCATAATAGTATACACAAGGGTAAATTCATTGTAGCACACTACATTATCTACATATTCAATATTAAAGTGGCATGAGCTGCCGAAATTCACACTTTTTTCATAATTTCTGATCGTCACGACAGTAAGAGGCTTTGAAGGCCATCAAAAAACTAAATGATTGGCGTTGGAATGAGGAAAATCCATACAGTATGTGGCCTGTACGACGGAAAACGTGTTCGAAAAGTAAACAAAATTTAAATAACCGGGACGACCATTCATTCATTCTAAGGCAAAGTTAGCCCAAAACAATACTTTATCGCACATTTTTGAGACTAGAAGCAATAAAAAGCTTCTGAATTATATGTCTTGAGAAAAATAGCCAATAATTTCAACGTTCTGTTTTTAAGTCAAAATATCAACATTTTGGCAGCTCATGCCCCTTTAAAGAATGCTTAAAACTGTTAAAACAAAAATAAAATTGTTAAAAATGCAGAACTAAATGTAAAACTACATTCAATGTTTGACACATAGATTTGTTTATTAATTGGAATACATAACAATTTCTGGTCTGCCAAATACAAAAACAGAATTTTGGTTTGGAGAATATGTTGGTTTACTGAGGCTACAATTGCTTGAAGATATATTAGAAATGATTGAGGCTTGGTGACTGTTTTGCATGTCATGGTTAACACAGAGTTGTAAGGATGAATATTAACCTAAATATAATTGATATTGGCTACGTGATTTATTCACCAAATATTTTAAAGCCAAATTAAATTTTAGTAGGTGGTGTGCGACTGTTTTAGTCACCAAGCTACATATACCCTATAACAGTCTATACTGCAGCATGTAAATATACTTCTATTAGTAACTTATTACCAGAAATTTCATTTACTTCCTGAATAAAATAATTTTAAAATGTGCTTTGCGACTTATTTGGTCACCACGGTTACCAAGCACTTCAGCAGACTGTTGATTAACAATTGTATCAACGAGAGATTGATTGAGTGATTTATGTACAATGCAACACTCAAGATTATTGCACTTATACATGATGCGGTCAGGTTTAATTGGGGAGGATACTGGGCTCTTACATCTATGCTCGGAGGAAACCTTCATGGGGTAGCCCTTCTACATACATGTAGGGCGAGAGAAAACCAAATCCAATTGTTTTACTTTTTTTTCAATTCAGTGACAGTATTCTTGTTATTATTTGTGATAAGGCAGCCTCCATTTAGTGCTGGCAATAGGTGACATACTCTGGGGCCCCGGTTCCATTCCCGTTTCGGGAGTCACCCAAAATCAGTAGAAGAATTTCTGCCTTTTTTCAAGAAAGTGTAATCCAAATAATAATGAGAATAGTGTTAGGCACCATACTCTGGGGCCCCGTGTCGGATGTCAGGCAAAATCGGTAGAAGAATTTCTGAACTTTTTCAAGAAAGTGTTATCCCAAATAATAACGAGAATATTGTTATCCTCACTTTCTAAAAGACACTAACTAAATAAACTCAATTGAGTTACATTCGAATCCACAACACATCAACAGAATGCCAGTGTCTGACTAAGAGACTCTCCCTCTACCGACAGAGCCATGGAGGCCCCCAAGAGATCAAGACGTACACGTATAAGAGTCACCTGACAATTTCTAGAGACTTACCAAATCATTTTTATATCGAATCAGAACTGGCTGAACTGGAACACCTGGATAAAAAGCACCTGGTCAAAAAAAGACAAAAGCAAAATGATGTTAGGAGAGATTGACAATGTCAGAAAACTAATAAAAAGATTGTTTTATTGTTGTATAAAGCTGTATTGGGGTGTACAGAACCAAATTGGGCCCCTTCTTTCATCATGAACTAAGCTTGGCACACCTTATAAGCAAGCAGTTTCCATCAACTTGTTCAGATTTATAATAAAAAAAACAGAGAAAAAAAGTCATGTTTGCTGAAAATTGAAACCCTCTGTCTTTCGGGAGAAAAATGTCCGGCATTGTATTTTTTTAAATGTATTTTTCTAATTTTAGAGGCCTCTTTATTATAATAATTAATCCCACACTAAACTGGTTGTGGATGACGTGTGCCAAATTTGATCCTTTAAGTATAATATTGACTTTTGAAAATAAACGTACTATAAATGACGTATCCTTTTGGAAAAGGTTATCATTTTTGAAACTTTTACAAGTTTAATAATAGAATTTTTTTTATCACAAAATATCGAACAGTTTTTAGTACAAAAATTACAGGAGAAAAAATATGCACGTTAAAATATGAGTTGTTACCTAGTTTATATGAAATAAGACACGACCTGTTGGTACAGGTACCCTCCGGGAAGATGATGATTTGAGGCCATTTTCCCTTCGACTGGGCTCGTCGTTTGATTTCTTTGATGGTGTTTACTCGTGAGTTCGGATCATCCCTTGAGACGAACACCGGCTGGGTATATCTGATAAGAGCTGGAAGAAAATTGAGGAGAGAAATTAGAAATATACCAGAGTATATAAAAGAGAAATTATAGCAAAAGGCTTGCTGTAACTGGTCTAATCTATAAGGCCTTTGTTTTCAGTAAATTGTTTGGTGTTTTATGACTTACTCAAAATTAACTCACACTTTATTGCTTAAAAACAAAATAAATATTTCAGAAAGGCAAAAAGCTTGAATTATTATACTGAAATTCTAGTTAGTATACACCGGTACATGCATGGATTATTTCAATTCTACATATTGTGATTCCATCTTCCAGAATGATGATAAAATGGCCAATCCGTCATTTATTGTAGCCTACTTATTCAGTAATTTTCCTTCATCTTTGGAATGAATATGTGCTTACAATTCATAAGCAAACTGGACCAAAATTAATGTTAATGGTGTGATTATTTAAGTTTATATTAGTGTAGTTGCACTGCACTTAAGCCAAACATGCAGAGAGCAATGACTATTCAACATGTACTAAATGCTCATTGTCAGCCTTAATCCAGAGACATTTTGATACCTGTATACAGGTATGGGCGCCCAAACTCACAAGCAAAAAATCCGGCCAAATTCTTAAAACCAACAGATTTTATTGTCAAATTAGCATTTAATGTTGAATTTTGGGCCAGAGATGTTGTTTTTGTCTTATTGTTGGAACATTTCGAACCGAAATGGTATGCCCAAATTTTCCCTGGAGAAGTCCCTGTAAAGATCACCATCTTTTACTCTTAAGCCTGGCTCAGTCAAACTAAGATCTGACCCGATCACCATAAGCTCCACTCTGTAGCGAATCTGCGATCAATGTCAGAGAACGTTTTTTGACATGAGCTGCCTGAAGACTCTTCAGATCGGTCTCGGGCTGATCAGCATTAGGATCGTAAGGATAGAGCATGTTCTTTTTTCTCCCAACAATCCTAAGGTCGCAGCCAATCAGTGACCTAGACTTTGTCATATCATAAATTTTTCTGGGCGTTTCAGTGACATTGTTTTGTTACGTCACTCCTAGTCGCGTGCCAGTCTGCCTAACATGATGACGAAGTTCCCTTCTGATCAACTGATCGCATCGACCTGAGCGGGGCTTAAGACTGAACAGTCGGAAATCGTTTGGCTGAAGGATGAACCAGTCTCAGTCAACATGTACGGTCTTAAGATTCAGCCGCAGACAATCGGATCGAACCTTAACTCGACCTGACCGGGCTTTAATCTATGTGACTATTCTCCGTTCAGTCTATGAATGAAAAGTCATTGACACCGTTTAACATGCACACCCTTTAAAGAAACAAAATGAAACTCCCGAGGGATAGAAAAAGGAATAAAACATACATGCTGAGAAAAAAAAATGTGCATGCTAATTAGGCAAAGTGACAGTGAGATATGTAGTAGGTAGTTGACATATTTATGAACACTTAAACACACAGCAAGCTATTTTTATGATCATAGGTATGTTAAATGGTGGAATAACTATGTGTAATTTCTTCTCACATGGAGTTCACATAGTGAAGAGACACAAACCCTCATCCAATATTAAACAACCAGCTGTTATATAACAAACAATCAACACTGCAACATTAGCATGCCTCATGAATTTAACAGAGCATTTAAATGCCGTATCAGTATATATTTATGAACACTAAAACACACGGGCACAGGGAAAATCTTCTCTAAAATAACCACGGAGACAAGTTTCTAATTGTGTTAAAAAGAGGTATATCATTTAGACCTTTAAACCCTATCATAAATTGTTGTAATAAACTAAACCCATGATATTTCATTAGGTTGAAGACTGACAGGAGCTTGGCCTTAGTCAGTAGAATTTTCTGGAACACTTTGTAATGTAAATGTAAGAATTTGTTACAAATGACCTGCCATTGCATATTGCTAGTTACAATGTATGTTAAAAAGTAAACATAAACAAGTCACAAGTCTCTAAATGTACTGGAATCTAAAGAGATTTTCTCTTATAGCTATTTTGATTTGATAATCTAATCTTTTGTAATAACAGGAAAGCCAGTGACATTTAAAAGAAAATGAAAGATTCAAACTCGGTGAACAAAGTGACACATGCCTTACTTCACAATGGGAATACAGATTAGCAGTTCTGTAAACACTCCCAAATTGCACAGGATTCCACTTGGACGCAATCTAAATTTCAAACGGAAAAAGAAAGAATGATGCCCCCCCACCCCCTTCTCTATAAATCAGCACAGCACTGGGCTCTGCGAAAAAATTAAGCCTGAGACAATCAGAACTTTCATAATATTCTAATAAAAGATACTGTTATTATTGTCATTTTTAGTGAATATATTTTTTGGAATAAATAACTCACACTGGTGCAGGTACATAAATAAAAGTCTCTAAATGTTGAAAGCACATAACAGATTGTAAAAGAAAAACGCTGAATAAATCAAAGCACAATAACGTGAAATATAAGTACATGTATACACAATGTATCCTTTTAAACAAATATACATACTTCCAAAGAGAGGAATCCGGGCGTTTTCTCCACGCGATATCACACTTGGAAAATCACAAAAGAGGAGGACAAAAGAGTCCCAGAATGTGGAGTGAGGCGCCGCGCAGAGTAAGGGCGCTTCTTTCATATCACTTCTCTCCCCTTTTATCGTCAGTTTGTAAAAACCGCAAGAAAAGCACACGGCTTGTCCAAAAAATTGCAGAAGTAGACGCATAAGCCTGAGGAAAAAGGAAGACATATAAAAGCTAACATAACATGCAGCCTTCAGTACACATATAAAGCTGGGAAGCATTGCATGTGCATATATGTACAGCAAGATGTGCCATGAACGCAAGAAAGCAAATGCTCTGGTAGCCATAAACATCGTGAAACGTCTTAAAAGGAAGCTAAAATATCAAAGCAAGATTTGAATAGGATGCAGCATTGAAACCAATTAAAAATTCTGCTCACTTGCGTTTAATATATTTATGAACACTAAAACACACGGGCACAGTGAGAATCTTCTTGACAAAATAACCATGGAGACAAGTTTTTTTTTGTGTTAAAAAGGAAGGTATGTCATTTAGACCTATATGCCAAATCATAGGTTGTTGTATTTCATTAGGTTGAAAACAGACAGGAGTTTGGCTTTATTCAGTAGATTTTTCTGGAATACTTTGTAATTTAATGACAAAATTGTACCAATCTTCAACTTTATATTTTTTTATTATTTATTTGAACTTGATTGGAACTTAAGCCCATTGATTAGTCCCTGAGATAATTTACTTCTTTAAGCATCGTAGATTGGCAAATGTAGCAGTGAATAAAAAATCTAATTTTCTTTATGACTAGTAAAGTAAATGTTCTGCAACACACTTCACGCAAATTAAAAAACATTGGCAAAAGTTGCTCCTAAAACCGTTAATCTTATTTTTACAGCACTTATATGTTCAATACAATATCAAAACAAATGGAAATTTCCGACCCATGAAAAGCAAATACATGAAGCTAGAGAACAAGTGTGCGAAGAGAAGCATACTCAAGGCCAAAAATGCACGGAGACATAATCTGATGTTCCTGAAGTGAAGTGATAGTAAGTGTAACATGTGCAACTTTATAGGAGCAGGGGACTGTTTCTCAACACACTTTAATATGCCCGTCGTAACTTTGCGCCTGGTCGTAATGTAAAGTTGAAGATATGTTGCCATGACAGTTAGGCCTTGCATCGGACTTACGACGGGCGTAAGTGTATTGAGAAACAGCCCCCTGGTTTGATATATACCCAAGTGAATGTACGAGTCTTTAGATGATAACACAGCAATGAATTTGCACTTAATCAGTACTACCGCTTACTGCCTGTCTAAGAGTTCGTCAGAAATTCAAATTTTTAGAAAGCCCATTCTGTCTTCTTAAGTTCTTAAAGGCAGTTTCTTGGAAATGGTGCATTTTTTTCTGATATCCCCCATGTTAAAATGTAGAAGAATGCGTGTTCGTGTATGTCCATTTTATAAAGTAAGAGTTATGAGCTTCGATGACTATATCCAATTAGGGTCTTGTGGTCAATGTTAAACATAAAGACATAAAGACTGATTCACAAACCAAAAGAAAACCGACCCACCCACCCGTTTCTTTATGCTGGTCAGTGCCAGCCATTTCACATACATCCACATAGTTAGGATTATAAAATGAAAACTCACGCAATGAGAACATTTTCAAGTTTGTTAATGGAAGGATTAATTAACTGAATGGTGATGGAAGAAAAGGTGTGACTGAACTGAAGGGAGGTCAATTTGTCCCTGAAGAATAAGAGTATAGAACATTTCGACACCTATACCGGTGTCTTTGTCAAGTGTAACTAAATCTAATATTTCAAAACATTGACATAAATAGGCTACTAAAGAAAAGAACAAATATGTGTAAAATGGCCATTGTTCTTTTCTTTAGTATTATGTCAATGTTTTGAAATATTAATTTTAGTTTAATACACTTGACGAAGACACTGGTATAGGTGTCAAAAGCTTGTGTTGTTCACAAACAACTATTAAACTATATCATTAGTATGGAACCCACGTTTAAAGAGAGTGTCAAACAGTAGGCTACATGTTGGATTTTTTAGCATGCTATACAAAATAATTCAGACATGATTGTTGATATTAGAGTAAGTGGAATATATGACAAGTACACAGTACATGCAGAAGATAAGGCAAACAGACCATATTATTAGGTGTAACAGATTACATGCCATTTTTTAGTTACATGTTGTTAAGGGAATGGCTTTTTTCAAAACTGGCAAACACACAACTTCTTTTTTTGTTGTTATACATGTACTGACATAACCATCCCTATTCAGTGGCAGATGAAATTTTCTTTGTATAACAAAAATAAATTGTCCCAAATAAAAAGTTGGCTTGCATTGCAGATATGCCGGAATACAGAAAAAACATTTTAGCATCTTCAAGTTGCATGAGCTGCCAAAATTTTGCTGAAACAAAATGTTATTAACTAATTGATGGTCATTTTTAATAATAAGTATGTTTACATGTCCAGCCTGTAGGTAGTTTTATAAGCAGCAAAACACTCAAAAATTAACTTGTCAGGCAATAGGATTTCATGGTAACGATCGCTTCCGGTAGCCTGTTGTTACTGTTGTAAAACTACGCAGAGGAAAAATCTGTTACCCATCATGAAAGCCAGTATATAATATACATGTATTTATAAACACTAAAACACACGGGCACAGGGAAAATCTTCTTGTCTAAAATAGCCACGGAGACAAGTTTCTAATTGTGCTAAAAAGAGGCATCTCATTTAGATAATTACACTAAGTACCGTAAATCACGTAGAACATCGACACCTAATTCTTAACTTAAAATCCGACACTTCGAGAAGGCTGGCTTACTTCAAAGGAGGGCGCCAGCTGAGAGCTTAATCACTTGCGGAAGTAGGCATGTTGTTTGGCTCAGCGTGCGCCATAGATGTACTAACAAAGGGCTGTCTGCGGACTGAAGACCAGATTTTCTCTAATAACTATTCGAAGATTCCCGAAATTCGCTTTTGGAATCAAGAAATAAATCATTACGGAAGTGAATGTGTTGTTGTTGTTCTTGTCAACGGTAAACTTATGCTATGGTTTTCTTCTATGCGGTCTTATTCGTTTACATTTCGCTGGTTCATGTCGTAATTGTTTTATGTCATCCCAAAACTAAGTGTTCACTTCTCACCAAATGTTGAGCTAAATTATTTTGTTTTATATCATTAAAGCAAGGTGCACATATAAAAAATGTGTTTATCTCCGCCGGTCTATATTTTGTACAGCAGTTTCGTCAGCGCCATTCCCTGTTCAATTCTTTACTGTAGGCACGTACATCTATCAGTTCAGTTTCCTGTGAAGTGTTTCAACCATCGTTATTTTTGTATTTATTTAGTCACAACTGGTCCTTATTTAGTTATAACTGGTCCATGAATTACGATGCATGAATAATGGGAATTAACGGCAGATTTTTTATTTTATTTAGAAAGCGCTTGCCGACACTAGCATATCATTGGAACAGTTTAAAGGGGCATGAGCTGCCAAAATTTACAGTTTTTTCATAACTTCTGATCGTCACGACAGTAAGAGGCTTTGAAGGCTATCGAAAAACTAAATGATTGGCGTTGGAATGAGAAAAATCCATACAGTATGTGGCCTGTATGAACCGAAAACGTGTTCAAAAGTAAACAAAATTTAAATAACCGGGACGACCATTCATTCATTCTAAGCCAAAGTTAGTTTAAAACAGTACTTTATCGTTCATTTTCGAGACTTGAAGCATTAAAAAGCTTCTGAATTCTACCTCTTGAGAAAAATAGCCAATAATTTCAGCATTCTGTTTTAACGTCAAAATATCAACATTTTGGCAGCTCATGCCCCTTTAATACAACACAGGGTTATTGCCAGTATGGGCGGGGTGGTAAATGTCACTCACTGTCAGCGAATTTTCATTCAGCGAAACAGCCAATAAGATTCAGCAAATAGCTGAGCTTCAACCAATCTATAGTGTTTTGCTGTAATCAAAATCCACATAACTGACTGGCGCCATGTAGCCTAACGTCCGAAGGCGGAGACTCGATACATTTGTTCATACGTTGAGTCACTAAATAGATCACATATTATATCTTACAAATAATAACTAAAACGGTTTTCGAAGAATTTGGTCTGTAAAATTCTTTACTTTTGCTCAAATAGTTCTTATTCTTGATCATGTTTCTGGTTCCTGTTAATGTTTCTTGTTTCACTTCCCCGTCGTCTGTATGGAGATTACAAGCCATATTTCGATCAAGTCGTTGCTCTGAAAAAATACTGTAGGCTAATACTAAGTCTGCATCCGATGAAACCATAACACTACGGCCGTAATGTGTTATAGTTGTATGATGAAACCATGCGACTGACTGAGTTTTCGAAATCAGATCAAGAAGATACAGCTCCATGATTAAATATACATTTTTTATGTTTGAAGATTTAAATTGAAAGATACCGTATTATCAAAGTCACTTAAATTTCGCTGCGGCGATAGCAAAATTCATACCAAGTGACATTCAAACAAAGCCTGGTGAAGAACAAAAATACCGATCTCCTGAACTTTGGACTTTCTCACCCCCTTTTGAAGGACAATAGAATATTCCAACTGGCTTTCTTAAACTTTCCAGAACCTAGTTACGTGTACATTTCCAGGGCAAACTTATACAACAAACTTATAACAAGGCATCGCAAACGATACAAATCCCCTCGCGTGCTAACACAAGAACTCTGACGCAAAATGGGGTTTGGGAATGAAGTTTGATCAGAACCCATTTAAAAATGAAGTCGCTAGAGCGCTGACAAAGATTTTCTATAAATAGTAACCTTGACCTTGACATCCTGAAAAACGAACTTGTTCGAGGTATTCCTATGCTGGACTCATATGTGAAGTTTGGTCAGAATCCGTTCAAAAATGAAGTCGCTAGAGCGCTGACAAAGATTTTCTATAAATAGTAACTGTGACCTTGACCTTGGCACCCTGAAAAACGAACTTGTTCGAGGTATTCCTATGCTGGACTAATATATGAAGTTTGGTCAGAATGCGTTAAAAAATGAAGTCGCTAGAGTGATGACAAAAGGTGAACATACGTACGTACGTACTTACGTAAATAGTAACCTTGACCTTGACACCCTGAAAAACGAACTTGTTCGAGGTATTCCTATGCTGGACTCATATGTGAAGTTTGGTCTGAATCCGTTCATAAATGAAGTTGCTAGAGCGCTGACAAAGATTTTCTATAAATAGTAACGGTGACCTTGACCTTGGCACCCTGAAAAACGAACTTGTTCGAGGTATTCCTATGCTAGACTCATATGTGAAGTTTGGTCAGAATCCGTTCAAAAATGAAGTCGCTAGAGCGCTGACAAAGATTTTCTATAAATAGTAACGGTGACCTTGACCTTAGCACCCTGAAAAACGAACTTGTTCGAGGTATTCCTATGCTGGACTCATATATGAAGTTTGGTCAGAATCCGTTCAAAAATGAAGTCGCTAGAGCGCTGACAAAGATTTTCTATAAATAGTAACTGTGACCTTGACCTTGGCACCCTGAAAAACGAACTTGTTCGAGGTATTCCTATGCTGGACTAATATATGAAGTTTGGTCAGAATGCGTTAAAAAATGAAGTCGCTAGAGTGATGACAAAAGGTGAACATACGTACGTACTTACGTACGTACAAACGCAACGCTATATCCCTCCCCGACTTTCGTCGCGAGGGGATAATAACATGGATTTACCGCTGTTTAACAAGAACGTATAGATACAAGGTAAAAATTATATCAACAACAGTGTAACCATTTCTGAGGCCAACTGAATAAAAACACTGAGAAAATGACGGTTTGACCGATACCAATAATACACACAGTTGAGTTTGACGCGTTTGTACAGTCAGTTTTTAGCCACTTTCTTTCTTTTTCTTTAAGTTTAATAACGGGATTCAATTTTAGAAAACGAACCTAATGTAGTAAGGTTCGGATTTTAATTTAATTTTTGTTTATCTGTAATTAATAACTCACAATACACAAAAGAGTGCATTCAGACAGCCGGTGAGCGACTATCAACACAACCCAGCGACAGGCATGAATACGCTGCGGTGAGCTCGTTAGTGTCACTAATCGATTCTTTGTTCACCAATCCCTGGGAAATAACATCAGCCGCCCTTATCGCATGGCCTTAGTTGGAAATAAAATCGTTGAAATTCTACGTGATTTACGGTAAGTATAGATGTTCGAGTGGCAGTGGTTATTGGCTGAGGAAACTGCATAAAGCCAGGTGTAGACATTTTTCTTCTTCTGTAATTCGACATATCAGACACGCTAGTTAAGTTTTTCATGAATGACAGTTTGTTTTTTTTTCATCGTTTTATCAAGAAAATTTCATCTATAAACAGTGATTCAATAAAATTGTTACATATGTTGGATTAGATAAATGAGAGCAATGCCTGCAACAAACTCAGAAATTTAGGTTTTTCTGGGAACAAACATCTGTCCTTAGTGATTCGATAAAATTGTTAGTGAATGTCGCATAAGAAAAAAGCAATTCCTGCAACAAACACAGAAATTGAGGTTATCCTGGGAACAACCATCTGTCCTTTTAATACAAGTACATGTAGGTACATTTAACTGTGAATGACCCACATACATTGATTGACTAACAACCCTGTTAAACAAATACATGCATGCAGACTAACAGTTTTTCAACAGATATATCACTGTATCACTACTCCTGATAATGCACATACAGCTGTACCTTGATTGACTAACAACCCTGTTAAACAAATACATACATGCATGACACAGAATCCCACTCAGTCCAAAAATTGGAAAATTTTCTGACTGGGTTTAACTCGAACGACCTATGTGGGATGGTTGCCAGTTACCAGCGGAAGGTCGTGGGTTTCCTCCGGGCATAGAGCCCGGTTTCCTCCCACAAAAAAACTGGCAAGCCGCCATATAAGTGAAATAATCTTGAGCGCGGCGTAAAACACTAAACAATCAATCAACTGACACATCTTACATATATTTATGAACACTAAAAGACACGGGCACAGGGAAAATCTTCGTCTAAAATAACCACGGAGGCAAGTTTCTAATTGTATTAAAAAGAGGTATATCATTTAGGCCTTTACACCCCATAAATTGTTGTAACATACATGTTCTTCGTGCATAGCACAATATAACTATTGGTGTAATTATACACACTAAAACACACAGGCACATTGAAAAAACATTGATATGTTGGGTATAATTTCTGGCTTAATCCCAGATTGAATGGTTAACCCACAGCATAATTCATCAATCACTTGTTATCAGTTCTCCAAAGTGGTCTGGACTGGACTGTAGACATGGGTTTGCTAAGTTTATAGTGTAAATTGGCCGGAGCCTGTTTCACAAAGTGAAGTAGCGTAAGTTTTCACGTAAGTGCCATAGCAACCCATACTGTAGAGATACGTTAGTAGGAAAGTTGCGCAAAAAATACATCTACGCCGCTTTGTGAAACAGGCCCCTGAGCTGCTAAAATTTTTGCAACTGATATTTGGTAAATAAAAAAGGTCCAAATTAGAAGCTGTCTTATTGTATGAAACAGGGGTGTATCCTGGTATAATTGTTGCTATTTGTGAATGTTTGCCTCGGACAAAACCTTGTAAAATTTAGCTAACATTTCACTATGAGACACAACAGATATTCTTTTTTTAAGGGAATCATTTAGCTTTGATTTGAGCTCAAATTCTGACGCTCAGAAGATATGAAAGTACAAATGTAGTGTCAATTTCTGCAGTTTAAAGGATTTATGAACAACTTTTAGAAATATTTTCTAATTTGCGTTAAGTGTGTTGTAGAACAGTCTGACCAAAAAGAAAATTAAATTTCGGTCGCAGCACATACAAAATTCAAGCTACGTTTGCCGATCTACAATGCTTACAAAAGTTAATTATCTCAGAGACTTATGATGTCAAACACAACCTCCGTTGTGTACGTACCCTCACAGCGATGACGTAATAAACGATTTCTGCTGTCTCAGTACGTCTTTGTGGCAGTTTGTACACATCGAAGGTCGTCTATGACGACATTTTCCCAAGTAGTTATGAAAAATATGCATATTTCCTACCCGTTCTTTTTTTGACTACCAGGGAACTAACGCGAAAGTTATTTCGTTTCAACTGATGTTTTTCAATTATACATTTAGTCCATAAACAAACACAAACCAGCTTTAAATCCTGTTCATAAATCCTTTAAACATTTTAAACTGGCAAACATTCTTCTGGGGCGTGTTCTATTAATCTGGTGTAATTCTGCCCATAGGTTTTTTACGTCATGGAGTTGCACTTCCGGCATGTACATGTAACTTGTGACAATGCAATAGTAACTATAAGTCAACGCATGTTTGCAACTGGCGCTAATGAACCCAGTTTAGTAGAACCTTAGTAATACTATATTTATGAACACTAAAACACATGGGCACAGATACTATACATGTACATGTAGAAACTTGTCTCCGTGGTTATTTTAGACAAGAAGATTTTCCCTGTGCCCGTGTGTTTTAGTGTCCATAAATATATATACAATGTCATATACAATGTCAGTAATTTCAGTTTGATGTGTAAGGGATGGCATGTACATTAACAATGAGTTATACCAGGGGGTTGTTTCTCAACAAAGTTACGACCGACGTAAGTCCAATGCAAGGCGTAACTACCATGGCAACATATAATACCCTCAACATTACGCTACGACCAGGCGCAAAGTTACGACGGGCGTAAGTGTGTTGAGAAACAGCCCCCAGAGGTCTATGAATGTGAATCATATTCAGGGCATTGGCACTTTTTGACCCAACGGTCACCTTAAACAGCGCCCTCTCTTGGTTAGTCAGAAACCGTGGCTTTTCTTCACTTCCTCGTATGAACTATTATGGGATGCATAAGAAACAAGAGATCAGTGAACTGATCTTAGCCCACCATAGAACACTATCAGAAAGTGAGGCTGCTTATAAACGGATCGCAAATTTGATATGTGAAATTTATTTCTTCAGTTGGTGGCTGGCTGGACAAGAACAAAGTTTCTTTGGTAGATAGTGGCTGTTATCTGAAAACTCAAAACCATCTTTCTTCAAGGAGGCCGCACATTAACGCTACTTACCGGAGCTATATGTAGGCCTACTTGCACACAGGCCAGTCAGTGATATCGCTTGTTTGAGTCCTGTACACAATTAAAATTTACAAAATCCAAAACGATTGTACATATGTTAACAAGATGCATTTAGTGTTTGTTTACAAATCAAAAGATAATGTATATCTGTCAAAAACAGCCCGTGAAAAGTGAAGAATGGGCGACGTATCACTCGTCTGATGAGTAAAATTTAAACATGAAAAGTCAGTTTAAAAATTAATGGCAAAAAATGTCCCGATTCGTTCAGAAATTAGTGAACTGTTATAAAAAAATCTTCATGCACGATTTAATATAAATACATGATTGAATAAAAACATTTCAGTTACTTTATTGGTAAATAGCATTTACAATTGCGAAGTCAGTTGCTGTACATAGCTGCCTGAATGCAAATTCGATCGGCAAAATAGTGATTGTACGTTGTCGTGTATTTCATTTCATTTTGAAATATTTCTTCCTTTCAAACTTTCAAAAATACAATATGGATCTTCTTACGTGTCTTAGGGAACACTCTCCTTTAAAAATATTTATTATTGTTACATTTTTGGAAAGAATTTAGGCGTTTAAAATCCAAATTCGAGAAGGCCATTTTACCGACTTCGAACAAGCCGTGGCGGCCGGCAACATGCATAGATACATGTAAACTTTTTCTTATTGTCGCCCTTGGAAATCTGAAAGGAGTCGATTTTGATACGTTTTAAAATGACCCGAGGATTGCAATTTCACTCTGAGGTTTAATAAAGCTCCGATAAATGCCTTTTTTCCACTACTATGGACTAAGAAATTCCAAAATAACATCCTCAGTGCCAAAAATAGCTTATTTGTCTTTAACTGGGTCATGATTTTAAAATGCCTGGTAGGGGCCCTGTGATTGACAGCGGGAACTCGCACTAGCGAACTAATTTTACCACCCGATTTTAGCACTTTTAAATCCTATATATTTAAATATCTCACTCTCTGTCAGTATATTGGAAACAAGGAAAATATATATTAAGATCTGAAGCTGTAAATATAAGGAATTCCACAAGCTTTTATTGTCAAATTTAACATTTTCTTGTTATATACGTATGCTTGAAGTGTCCGTTCTAACTTGGACAAAGTTGGAAGTTATCAGTGAATTGCGCGCCCGTTAAAGTAAATTAAACCTCTTTAACCGTATTCGAAGATTGACAAAACAAAACACAAAGCAACCAACAGATGCAACATGTGATTTTATTTGTGCATTTTCAAAATCAGTTGAAGTAAGAAAAAATAACCATACGGCGTCAGTGGGGTTTTAGCCGACTTCTGCTGTCGCCATACGATGTCTTCGGTAATGAAGCAGGCTAGCACTCTAATTCCAAATGGCGACAGCGGTACCGAATGTGTTAAATGAAAACATCAACGACGAAAAAAATACATGTTGCATAACTTGACCATATGAGGAAGCAACACAAAAAAATAATTCATCAAGATCCGCCTGGTAGTTTTGTTGAATCCGCGATCACAAACTATGTAGATGGAAATCACAGAAAAAGCTACCGGCCGCCATTTTTAATATGCAAATGAGCAGCGACTGCATAACACGGCCATAGGGTTAACCTGCGTATAACATTTTACGAACATCCTTTCATTACTTTAGAACAGTGATAAAAAAAGTAATGGCCAGTGGCCGCCATTTTGAATATGCAAATGAGCAAAAAAGTGCAGAGTGCGCAACGAGACCATAGGGCTAACATGCGTAAATTAGTTTACGAAAATCCTAGCCTTTCTTTACTTTAGGAGAAAAGTGACAAAAAGAAGAAAAATAAAATGGTCGCCCAGCGGCCATTTTAATATGCAAATGAGCAAAAAAGTACATAGTGCGCAACGAGGCCATAGGGTTAACCTGCGTACAAAGTTTTACGAAGATCCTCTCATTACTTTAGGAGAAAAGTGTTAAAAAGTAGAAAAACAAAATGGTCGCCTAGCGGCCATTTTGATATGCAAATGAGCAAAAGAAATATATGTTGCACAACTAGACCATAGGAGGAACGTGCGTGTGAAATTTAAAGAAGATCCGACTAGGACTTCTCTTGGAATCGCGGTCACAAGAGAGAAAAGTGATAAAAAATAGAAAAACAAAATGGTCGCCTAGCGGCCATTTTAATATGCAAATGAGCTCAGAAAAATAGATGTTGCACAACTAGACCATAAGGGGAACATAAGGGGAACAAAATTTGATGAAAATCCGACCAGTAGTTCTCTTGGAATCGCGATCACAAGAAAAGTTTACAGACACCGGACGACGGAAGACGGACGACGGACGACAGACGACGGACGACGGACCACGGACGACAGACCACGGACCACGGACAAAAAGCGATTTGATAAGACCACCATGAGATCATGGTGGTCTAAAAACATGGCTAATGTTTTAGATAAGACAACCATACTTGATTGAGCAAAGGTTTATGTTTTCGAAGAACTTCATATAGTTGAAAATGAAACAAGAACTAGCCTTGTTTGGAATGATTTGAGTCGAATTGGAGATATCAGAGTCGTGTGCTTGGTAAAGCTTTTATAAGAACCAATGCATTCTCCGAACTGATTTGCCGATAGATATGATACTAGTCCAGTAAGTGGAGGATGAATTTATTTTCTGATTTGAAATTGTGCAACCATTGACAATTTCAAAATCTACCACGCATAAACAACACATAATGTAGTATAAGCAGGCTGAAAGCGACCTTTCACACTTTCCCAGTTCATAGACTTCTGGTTATACAGAATAATAGCAAGGCAGATTGACATGTATAGTACATGTGTTGTCTCATTATTACTATTGATCTGCAAACAACAGATACACTGTGCTACATGTATGCACTGGAGAATCACTGATGTAAAGGTCAACATTCAAACCTGGACGGTAAACTATTAATGTACATGTAGCCCAACCAACGAGTCAGAGATTGTAGTACACAGACCAATGTTGTGGTCCTACAACCCAAGGCTGAGAAAAAAGTACAATAAAATAGGGCATTTTGTTAAATGACATAGTGACTTTCATGTCTTACATCCATTCCCAACATATATTTAAAGTGGCATGAGCTGCCAATATGTTGACATTTTTCCCATTAATGCCAAAAATTTTGAAATACCTAAATTAGAAGTGTTTTGTAGTCTCAAGGATGAGCTGTGTTTTGAACTAGCTTACATTTAAAAACTTTTATAAATGGAGGCTTATTTTGTGAAGACTAAATATACATGTATTTCAAATCTTTCAATGGCATTTAGAAGTTGAAAGGTTACAATAAGGTGAAGAATTACTTATGTATAACAACTTCTTGGATAACTACTTAAATTGTATCTTGACAATGTTAAATTGCTGTATTATTGGGTGTGAAATCAGAGGGATTTTGAACCAAAGGGAACCAAAATGATGCATGAACATTCCTTAGGATGAACCCTTGTGCGAGTTGTTAGAAAAGGTGAAGCGAGTAATCAGTAATTAGCTGAGAATGCAAGCAAGTTAATGAAGCTGTAAGTATAAGACAAATATCTGCTCTACATAAATGAGTTTAATTAGAAAGTGAGTATAACAAAATTCTCGTTGTTTTTTTGGGATTATACTTTCTTGAAAAATGGCAGAAATTCTTCTTGATTTTGAGTGAAACCCGAAACGAGAATCGAACCCGGGTCCCAGAGTAGAGGAGGCCGTTTGGCTGGATGGATAAGGCAGCCAGCATTTAGTACTGGCGATACAATGTAGGTGCCATACTCTGGGACTCGGGTTCGATTCCCGTTTCCGGTTTCACCCAAAATCGGTAGAAGAATTTCTACCATTTTTCAAGAAAGTGTAATCCCAAAAAATAACGAGAATACTCGACACAAATAATTGATTGATTGATTGGTGTTTAAATGAAGCATTGCATGTAAATGGGACATGCACAATAAATGATAACCCCCTACCATGACGACTTCGAAGAAGATATCTCTTATACATAAATTGTAAAAAAAAGTGCTTGGGGGGTATGAAAGAGAAAAGATACCTCTCTTCCTTGATGTCGATGAACAACAAATTATCCAAAAGAAAAAAAACCCGGAAAACGAAAAAACTCACAAAAGAAAAAAAAAAAACAAGCTTGTAGCAAGAAGCCATTACCGAAAGATCTTTGAAAATAAAAACTGAAATCAGGAGGGAGAAAAAAGAACCTTTTGAAACCATACTTCCAAAAATAGGTATAAAATCGGATTCCGCCTTGGCCACGACAGAAGTGAGATCCAAATAGGTGACAACAACAGCGTCAAAATATGAAGAATGTGGTGACAGGACAAGAATGGGTGCATCTTGTGGCTGTGCCCGCTTTCCTTTCACCATTAGCCAGTGTATACCGCCCCAGAAGAAAACACCTCGGCACAGAAATACCCCCAATGGTCTCAGCATGCTAAAAATCAGAGCCACAATAAGTTGAGCACCAAAGTTACATGGAGTAGGGTTTACTTTAAAAACCAAACAAACCAAAACACAGAAGTAATGTTACACACAATATGTAGAGTTAAAGTTACTGATTATTTGATTGATTGATTGATTATTGCAATGAGGATTAGTTTATTAATTATAATATAGTTTTATTGGGGGATTAAACCAGGCTCTTAGCCCAGAGAGTTCTGACCATAAACAGGGACAGGCCTTAACTTGACAGGGGAAGCTACGGTAGTTGCTCTACCGTCTTCCTTAATAGATCCTTGCGACATAAGGATAGATCCTTGCGACATAAGGATAGATCCTTGCAACATAAGGATAGATCCTTGCGACATAAGGATAGATCCTTGCAACATAAGGATAGATCCTTGCAACATAAGGATTGATGCTTGCGCAGAAGCCTCCCTGTATGGCAAAATGACGCTAAATTGAGTTTATGGATCAATCTGATGTGGAATTGTGTTCATTTTGTCTATGATGCAATGCAAAATAGGCGTCTCACAGCGACGCCAACACAGAGATGACGTCCATGCTATACAATTTGAACGTCATAAAAATGCAATTCTAAGCCGAAAGGGTGTATACACATTTTCAACTACGTTGGCGTTTTTAGGACGTTCTTCGAATTGTATGGCATTGACGTCATTTCTCTGTTGCAGGCGCTGTGACACACCTATCACATTGTGTCATCAAATGAGTACGATCTCAACGTCAGATTGATCTAAAAACTTGATGTACAATATAGCGTCATTTTGCCATAGATACACAGAGGCTAAGCGTCAATCCTTAAGCTGAAAGGGTCAATTAACTTGTTGCCCATTCAATTTCTAAGCTTACTGGGAGAGTCAAATGCCCTGGTGTCCTTGTATAAATACTAGTTTGGTTAATTGCTTATCCTTAGGTGCCAATCTAAGAAGTTGTTTTTAAAAAAATAATTACTTGAATATGTTAAGAGTTACATGTAATAGAAAGATTTTTTAATTATCAAATTCCAATTTAATAATTTGCCTTGATGCCTCCTTGACATAAAGCAAATGAGGCAGCAATCACAGAGTTCCCTACTTATCAGGAGCCTGTTTCACAAAAAAATCCTTATAATAGAACAATTTTCAAAATCAAATCTTAATTTGAGCTACATGTATTTAAAATATGAATAACGTGCAAATGATTTCAGACCTCTGTGGCATGATGCATCTAATTTTCTGACTAGATACAAGAGCGATGGGGTGAAAAATGGACTTGGGCTGAGTTGGATTCAAATCCCAGAATCCAGACTGGCATCAGACTTAGAGACTATAGCTCTGCTGACGGAGTCACCTATTGCCCCCTCGCTTCAAAATGGAATGAAACAGAATTCTTTCAATCAAGATCTGCTTTATGTATTAATAAACACTGTTATAACAGTGATGACAGTTCATAATGTTTAAAGATTGGCCTGTGGTTGTTCAACTACATTTAGCAGGAGGATTTTATCAAATGTTGGTTAAGTTGATTAACCAGGTACATGTAGAACAAGAGGGATAAAAATTAAATTGCTTTTAACATGCACTTGCATAAACAGTGTAGATAATTGGTAAAATGATTGGTGAATGACCGGTAAATGATTTCACATATGGAGGAGCCTTTTGAAGAAGTTGAAAATATGCTGCATTTGAGGAAATATTTTTAGAGCTTTAAGAGTATTCCAGGGTAACTATTCTTGCTTTTAACAGCATCATAAGTCAAAACTGTTTGTCCGTTGCAAAGAATTTGACATACGCTTCATCGTTTTCATGGTAACTGCGTATTAGTCCAGCCAGATATGATTCCCAAACTTGGAGTCCTGTAGAACTCGGATTTCAGAAACCAGGATATCAGAAATACGCCAACTTCAGAGTTTCAACGTCAAAATATCAACATTTTGGCAGCTCATGCCCCTTTAAGCTATCCCTTCTTATTGATTAACAATAAAATTTTGCGATATTTCTCTCAGCATTCGCTTATAACAGGAACATTTTTGGAAAAGGTATCTGAATCAATACTGAAGTAATGCTGGTAACGTCGATATTTAACTATTTGCTGATATAAGCCTGAATTTAATTCAGAATGATGCACATTTAAATACATGTAGGAACATGCTTTATGGTCACAGGATACTGTATGCAAAATTTGAAAACCGTATCTAATCGATACTTGAGTTATAATGCTGCTAACATCGATATGTGACATACCGACTGACCTAATGAACAGACCTATAGAGTGACCTATAGAGCTGGGGCCGGTAGTTTAAAATAAAATTAGCTTAATGGCAGGTTAAATGACCTCACGCCACGTTATGCCACGCTATTTAACCTGTCGTTAAGCTAATTTTCTTTTGAACAACTGGCCCCTGATAGTTGCAGCTAAAAATTTAGCAACTAATAAAGTTCAAAGACAACAGGTTTCAATGTTCAGCGATCATGTTTTACTTCGGTGTAATACCATACTGATAGGCCAACGGAAAACTGACAACCCAACCCATCCATACAGTACAGTATGTATAAAACGGTTTTCTTTTTTTCAATGGAACGCTAACGGTTGCTCTGCTGGGACAAAAGTTGTGAAATTTTTTAAGGTTACGCTAAGTCAATTGCATTGACCAAAAAAAGTCCCTGTTCAGGGACTGATCCAGGGCCATTTTGATACCGGTATACCGGTTTGGGCGCCCAAACTCGGAGGAAAAAAATCCGCCCAAACTCAAGGAAAAAAAAAAAAATTCAATTATTTGGGCGAAAAAAATTTTTTTCTCAAATTATTTGGGCGGAAAAAATTCCTGAAGTTAAAACAAATGTTCAGTTTATAATATATTGAAAAACGTTACGTTTTAGACAAATGATTTTTGTTTTACCTCGTCACAGTGTAGGCCCTACGTCACAATGAGGTACGTCGCTACGAAATCGCGTGAAAGAACACCATCTATACTTCAATCTACTCTCTTTGGTTTACCCACTGACCTATATAAATGATAGGTCAGTGGGTTTACCACTGAACAGTGTTTGGTACCCTGCCCTACAGAACTAACCAGCGCTCTGTTCAACGACACGTGGGGGTTTAAGACTGACGGCGCATGTCATGCGTCATTGCCTCCTAGAGGGGGAACTGTATTGTGCTCAATTCTATTGCATTGTGCGAACCACATGGCTTGACTAAAAGTCGTCTGCTAGACCTCACAAAACTCATTGGCAGACAGTCTATATTTGACCACTAATTAGTTAATTGACGTTTATCCACATTTGTCACCGACATCTCTATATATCTATCAACTTATTATCCTGTATATACATTGAAGAGTGAACTATTGTAGCCTCTAGGAAACGTCTTCGTGGACGATTTGAGTCACTCAGCCACGGCTCGACTCGGAGTCGAACGTTGACTTCTCTTATATGTACGCTTTCATAGCGACCACCAAAGAACACTATCAGAAAGTGGGGCTGCTTGTAAACGGATCGCAAATTTGATATGTGAAATTTATTTCTACGGTTGGTGGCTGGCTGGACAAGAAAAACGTTTCTTCGGTAGATAGTGGCCGTTATCTGAAAACTCAAAACCATCTTTCTTCAAGGAGGCCGCACATTAACGCTACTTACCGGAGCTACATAGTAGCCTACATGTACATGCACACAGGCCAGTCAGTGATATCGCTTGTTTGAGTCCTGTACGCAATTAAAATTTACAAAATCCAAAACGATTGTACACATGTTACTAAGATGCATTTAGTGTTTGTTTACAAATCAAAAGATAATGTATATCTGTCAAAATTAGCCCGTGAAAAGTGAAGAATGGGTGACGTATCACTCGTCTGATGAGTAAAAATTTACACATGACGAAAGTCAGTTTAAAAATTAATGTCAAAAAATGTCCCGATTCGTTCAGAAATTAGTAAACTCTGATAAAAAAAATCTTCATGCACGATTTGACATAAATATATGATTGAATAAAAACATTTCAGTTACTTTATTGGTAAATAGCATTTACAATTGCGAAGTCAGTTGCTGTACATAGCTGCATGTATGCAAATTCGATCGGCAAAATAGTGATTGTACGTTGCCGTGTATTTCACTTCATTTTGAAATATTCCTTCCTTTCACACTCCGAATAATACAATATGGATCTTCTTAAGTGTCTTAGGACTGTACGGTGGGAAAAAATTGTAAAAATAAGTCTATGGTAACCATTGAAAAGGGAAATTCGCCGTCCATTTAGTGTATTTGCCAATTTTATTTTGTTTTCTCCTCCTTTAAGAATGATAATGGATTTAAAACAGATGACCACAAATAATGCTGTAAATATGAAAAGACACCCAAATTGCACGCGAAAAACATGGTGATGAAGAGGTAGCCTACAAATGACCGACACAAAACCGTTTTCAGTTACAAAGTGAAATTTATTCTGCAATGTCAACATTATTATCAGAGGGACGAGAACTGTTGCAGGATGGTACATCAAGCCATGTTATTGCAAGATATTTTGTATGTCATCATAACAGTCTACCATTGTCAGATTTGCCAACAGTAACAACAAGCGTATGCGAAAGGAGCTTTACTGTTTCCCTGTGTCGCTTGATTGTTTGTTTTCTTATTATTCACTAGTGAACGAAGGGGTGTAATCTTTACGCCAATAGGACAATTTATGCTTTGGGAACCAGATCGCTCATATAGTACTACACGCACTTGTAGCATGGTTGCGGCGTTTTTCTTTTGATGAGCAGTCTTCGACAAATCCGATACCCAGTGGACAGATAGTGGGCGGGGCTTAAGCGTTGAATAACTTCCCGATTTTGGAAGTTGTTGTATGGCTCTCTTGACTGGGTATCAGAGAGTAAACACGTGATAGTTGATTGACAACGTCAATCAATTATACCGTGATACAAGCACGTTATTCAGCGCATGCGAGATGAAAGATATCCATGGTTTTCCTTTGAATGAGATTTGTTGGATCGTGTCTTATTTTTAAAAAAAATAGTTAATTTTTTGGGACACTGTTGCTGTCAAGGAAATCCTCACACACTCATTAATTTCACCGGTCACAGTGTTGGCGTAGCTCCAGCCACCAGACCTTCAGCTCACAAATAGATGGTTGCTGGCTTCGCATGTGGTGCTGATCAGACATCGCCGTTACGCGGTGATTCGACGTAACCGACAGACATAGCATACACCATGTGCCATCGGCACCTTTGAATAAATAACAAAACAAAACAGCAATATAATGACTTCAGTTTGGTAATTCTCAAAGCAGCTGCCCATGTACGACATGTAGTCTAAATGCAGATCAGCCGATGTGTTTTTATTTAAGTTTGAGATGGGAGTCGCTTATGGACATTACGTCATTGACGGCCTACCGGTATCCCCAAATTTTTCCTGGATCAGTCCCTGCTGTTAAATGATTTTAACCATGACCATGAGGTCTAAACGAGTGAACAGTAGACTAATTTATTGACAAACTAATTAATACATGTTGATGAAAAATTTCGCTTCAGGAACACAAAAAACGCCTGCTGATAAATCTGAGATTGTATTGTAAACTATAAAAAAAAGACCTCGTATAAGTGTATCCCAGTGAACATAATAATGCGGTTCTGATCGCTATATACTTTTACAACACCATACATAAATGTTTTAAACATAACTGGATATGCAATGTATACATTATTCAATTTCATTTTTAGTGATTTGACTAATATCAAGGTTGTGCAAATTCGCTTTCTATATAAATGGCAGAAACACTACATGTATGCACAGAGAGTGTGCCTTTAAATATCTACAAATGTATACAGTATATAGTTGCTTCTGTCACACCCCTTCTCTCAGATGGCGAACTGGTAGAAAATTAACTATTGATTTTAACTATTTTTAAAAACAAGTGTCCAGTTCACCTCTCCATCAGCTCAACATGACCTGGGCAAATGTTCCGAGAAGTTTTTGACATATTCAACAAAAGACTTGTCCATTCAGGACATTTGAAGCATCACAAAAGCTGGGACCATGCTGAGTGTGTGTTTACCGTTATTCAACGTTTGACATGGCCATGTGGCGGTGACGGAGAGGTGAATACCAGTCAAATAGACTTACTTGCGCCATCCTCGTAGCGGCAATTCCTCCTCCTCATCTTTAGATCTGCCCAACAGAGAAATCGCAATGATAGGCCATGCCAACAACAGAAAAATACCAGCTAGCAATAGTCTGATAGGGGCCACAGTTACTGACATCAACAACACCTGAAAATAAAACCAATTTACACTGTACATCTGGTGTCGAACATTATGGAGATATCTGCAGTGTAGAGCTGAATGGATTTGGGAATAAAAAAATCACAAATAACTTTTTGTATCCTCATATGGCATGTGCTTCGCATTCGCAACAAGCTTGGTACATGCACTGTTGTCGCACAAGTCGATAATTCTAAAAAAAACGCAGGAGAGGGCAGATACATGTAGAGAGGAAATTGTCATATATGTCCAAACGTTACCCACCGATCAGAGGGGTTTATTCTCCATCCTTCGGCAGTGTAGCTGCTGTTTAGAGAGTTGGTCCAAATGACTGAAAAGTTGGTATTTATTGAGATTTTGCTCTGCGTTTATCGACGGATTAAATGACTACCTGGTACCGACCATAGATGTCCTAACATAAATAACGAGGTACCTGTAGACATTTAATATTATTGAATTAGGTAAGGGCATTTTACCTGCAGAATTGACAGCGGGCCCAGTCGTATTCGATGATGAAAAGGGTTCTGAATCTCAGGCAAGATCAGTGAGCGTTGACGAGGGAAGGACGCATGGCGCTTCATTTTTCATGCTCTTTCAGAAACAACTACACTGTCAAAGATTGCATTATCGGATACAGCCACGTCTTTGGTGACAGTTGTTCGAAAGGATTTCCGACCATCCGTCAAATCTCGTCCGACATATCCCTGTACTGTTTCCGGCGGTAAACGCGCATGCGTAATTCTTTGTTGTCAAGCGGAAGTAGTTCTCGTAAAAAAAAGTCAAGTAAATACCTAATAAACTCTATATGTGAATGCCTGCGAAAAGCTCCAAAGAGTCTTAAACTATTTTATTTAGAAATTTTCTGTAATTTTATTCACATATCTGAGTTCAAAAATCATAAACTCATCTCAATTAATTCAACCAGTGTTCGATCAACGAAATTGGTATGAACATGTCTTTGATTTGAAAAAGGCAAATATACTGCCATGCGCAGACCTCCGTCGTCAAGCATTCTGGGATCTACAATGCACTCTGGGTAATCACATATCGCAACCACCCAAGATGGCCATTGAAACGACGAAGATATTTGCATAAATTTTTCACGAACATTTTCACTTATTCTGGGAAGCTGTTCACTTTAAAAACATTGTATAATGGAGCAGAGTCAAGTGGACAGAGTCGCTGGGGTTAAGAATGAGTTCGTGGTTGGCGGCAAGTACCGATTGGTAAGGAAAATCGGGAGCGGGTCGTTCGGGGATATTTATTTGGGAATCAACATAACAAATGGCGAGGAAGTGGCCGTCAAAATGGAATCTATTAAAGCCCGTCATCCTCAGCTTTTGTACGAAAGTAAACTGTATAAAATCCTCCAGGGTGGTGTTGGTATTCCCCATATCCGATGGTATGGCCAAGAAAAAGATTATAACGTCCTAGTGTTAGACCTTCTGGGACCAAGTCTGGAAGATCTGTTTAACTTCTGCTCTCGTCGATTTACCATGAAAACAGTGCTGATGTTGGCTGACCAAATGATTGGTCGCATAGAATATGTCCACAACAAAAACTTTATACACAGGGATATAAAGCCGGACAATTTCTTAATGGGCATTGGGAGACACTGTAACAAAGTCTTCCTTATCGATTACGGTTTGGCCAAAAAGTACCGTGACAGCCGTACTCGACAACATATACCTTACAGAGAGGACAAAAATCTGACAGGGACTGCAAGGTACGCTAGCATTAACGCCCATCTTGGTATTGAACAGAGTCGCCGAGATGATATGGAGTCTTTGGGCTACGTTTTGATGTACTTCAATCGAGGATCGTTGCCATGGCAAGGCCTAAAAGCAGCAACAAAAAAGCAGAAATATGAGAAAATAAGTGAAAAGAAGATGTCAACTCCTGTTGAGGTTCTGTGCAAAGGTTTTCCAGCTGAGTTTGCAATGTATCTGAATTATTGCCGAGGATTGAGATTTGAGGAGGCCCCTGATTACATGTATCTGCGCCAGTTGTTCAGAATTCTGTTCCGCACACTGAATTATCAGTATGACTACACATTTGATTGGACAATGTTGAAACAGAAGGCAGCTGCTTGTGCCCAGAATACAACCACAGCTGCGGCTACGACCGGCCGCTGATTGGAAACATTGATTTGTGTAAAGAACAACATGTACACGTTTTTTCTGTGACTTGATTTTTAGTTAAAATGATTACTTGTCTTCACACTGAATGCTTACAGATGAAGTGCAGAAACTGGCTTTTAAAATGACATTATAAAGACATTGATTGAGGACTAAACTTTTTTTTTTTTACCCACTGCCCAGAAATTTGCTAAAATTCTAATGTACTTTCGTAATCTTTATCTGGGCTTGTAAATGAAATAATTTGAACTAGCAGTCAATGATCACCAGATAATTCTGACTTTCAATATGGTTTTAAATAATTTACATGAGTTACTTGCAGCAGTAAGATTTAACCTCCATCTCTTGTATATATTTTGGAAAGTCACAAAGTCTGCCTGTCTTGTGTTTGTTGAACATAATTGTTTTGGTTTTTTTTAGTTATCCTACTATTAACTGGTAGATCAACGTTTGAGATATTTTAAAAAATTTTGAAAGATTATGATTTTATATTTTGGTAAAAATGTCTGTTTTAAACACGTCTTCTATAGCATACTTTCAGCTTAAACTTCAATTTATTATTTTTCCAAATCATTGCTCTACTCTAGTAAGAATTTGAAATTAAACTTGATATTAGTAACCCTGGCTTCATATAGTATGTATACAATAACTCATCATTTAAACCTAACTTGTGTGATGTAAGATATATGTAAATATTTTTTTCACCCCTGAAATATTTTATGTCCTTTGTAATTGTAAAATATATGTCTGTAAAAAACATTATTACAGACTAACATAAACTGACAACCTGATTTTTGAAATGATAGAATTTGCTTTCTGCTTAAGATATGTATGAGTATTAATTAATATTCAGAAAATTGACTTCTGAACTGAAACATAAAATATTAACTATATATATGTACATATTATTCATCTATCTATTTAGAACGTGGAATTGTATGGGATGTATATTCTTCTTAAAGTGAAATCTTAAAAGTGCTGAGTTTGGCTATTTATCTTTAAACAGAAAGCTGGTTTCAATAACGTATAATTGATCTGACATTTACATCAAAATCTACAACTTGAACGTAAACAAGTAAATGCATTTTGTAGTTGATTTTTTGTTCTTCTGTGTTCGGTTTTAAATGTAATTGTTTTTTTTTTGTTTGTTTTTTTTTTTTTGGTTCTTTTTCGGATTAATACTTTTTTTTTTCTTTTCGCCAAACTGAGTATTTCTCTATCAGCTTTACCATCATCTGCTGCTTATGGCACTATTGAAAACTTTGTGATTGAGATTTGATATTAACATGTCTTAATTAAGCTAAAAAATCATTCAATACTTTTCCATTTCTCAGAAAAAAAACATATTAGTTTGTTGGATAAATTATAGAAAATCAATTAGGTCAAATAACTCTGAAATTCTATGTTATCTTACAAGAAGTCTATAAAATAAGTACATCAATATCTTGTAAAGCTGTAATGTATCCTAATGTATGTTAAATAACTCGAGGTTTTATTACTATGTATTCTAATAAAAGCTTGTGTTGACAATTTTAATATTCTCTTAAACGTTATCTATTGGTGTCCTGAGGTGCCAAAATTCATATTTCTTTTTTTAACCCCCCCGGCATATAATGCCGGGGGATATAGCGATCAGCTTGTCTGTCTGTCTGACTGTCTGTCTGTCCGTAATCATTTCTTGTCATCGCATCTCCTCCCACAGTTTTTATCAGATTTTTTCGAAATTAAGTGGACTTGCTGGATATTATTCGAGGATGTGCACCTCCTATTTTGGTTCCGCTGGTTTCATTATTTTTAGAGTTACTGCCCTTTTCCGATTAGTGCTTGTCATCGCATCCCCTCCCACAGTTTTTAGAATTTTTTTTCGAAACTTTGTGGACATGCTGGATATCATTCGAGGATGTGCACCTTCTATTTTGGTTGCGCTGGTTTCATTATTTACTGCCCTTTTCCGACAGTATAAGACGACATAGACAATTAGTGCTTGTCATCGCATCTCCTCCCACTGTTTTTATCAGATTTTTTCGAAATTAAGTGGACCTGCTGAATATCATTCAAGGATGTGCACCTCCTATTTTGGTTGCGCTGGTTTCCTTATTTTTAGAGTTACTGCCCTTTTCCGACAGTATCAAACGACATAGACAAATAGTGCTTGTCATCGCATCTCCTCCCACAATTTTTATTGCATTTTTGCGAAACTTGGTTGACTTGCTGGATATCATTCAAGGATGTGCACCTCCTATTTTTGTTCCGCTGGTTTCATTATTTTAAGAGTTACTGCCCTTTTCCGACAGTATAAGACGACATAGACAATTAGTGCTTGTCATCGCATCTCCTCCCACGGTTTTTATCAGATTTTTTCGAAATTAAGTGGGCTTGCTGGATATCATTCAAGGATGTGCACCTCCTATTTTCGTTGCGCTGGTTTCATTATTTTTAGTGTAACTGCCCTTTTCCGACAATACAAGACGGCATAGACAATTAGTGCTTGTCATCGCATCCCCTCCCACAGTTTTTAGAATTTTTTTTCGAAACTTTGTGGACATGCTGGATATCATTCGAGGATGTGCAACCTATATTTTGGTTGCGCTGGTTTCATTATTTTTAGAGTTACTGCCCTTTTCCGACAGTATAAGACGACATAGACAATTAGTGCTTGTCATCGCATCTCCTCCCACGGTTTTTATCAGATTTTTTCGAAATTAAGTGGACTTGCTGGATATTATTCGAGGATGTGCACCTCTTTTTTTGGTTGCACTGGTTTCATTATTTTTAGAGTTACTGCCCTTTTCTGACAGTATAAGACTGCATAGACAATTAGTGCTTGTCATCGCATCTCCTCCCACAGTTTTTATTAATTTTTTCTGAAACTTGGTGGACCTGCTGAATATCATTCAAGGATGTGCACCTCCTATTTTGGTTGTGCTGGTTTCCTTATTTTTAGAGTTACTGCCCTTTTCCGACAGTATAAGACGACATAGACAATTAGTGCTTGTCATCGCATCTCCTCCCACGGTTTTTATCAGATTTTTTCGAAATTAAGTGGGCTTGCTGGATATCATTCAAGGATGTGCACCTCCTATTTTCGTTGCGCTGGTTTCATTATTTTTAGTGTAACTGCCCTTTTCCGACAATACAAGACGGCATAGACAATTAGTGCTTGTCATCGCATCCCCTCCCACAGTTTTTAGAATTTTTTTTCGAAACTTTGTGGACATGCTGGATATCATTCGAGGATGTGCAACCTATATTTTGGTTGCGCTGGTTTCATTATTTTTAGAGTTACTGCCCTTTTCCGACAGTATAAGACGACATAGACAATTAGTGCTTGTCATCGCATCTCCTCCCACAATTTTTATTGCATTTTTGCGAAACTTGGTTGACTTGCTGGATATCATTCAAGGATGTGCACCTCCTATTTTTGTTCCGCTGGTTTCATTATTTTAAGAGTTACTGCCCTTTTCTGACAGTATAAGACGACATAGACAATTAGTGCTTGTCATCGCATCTCCTCCCACGGTTTTTATCAGATTTTTTCGAAATTAAGTGGGCTTGCTGGATATCATTCAAGGATGTGCACCTCCTATTTTGGTTGCGCTGGTTTCATTATTTTTAGTGTAACTGCCCTTTTCCGACAATACAAGACGGCATAGACAATTAGTGCTTGTCATCGCATCCCCTCCCACAGTTTTTAGAATTTTTTTTCGAAACTTTGTGGACATGCTGGATGTCATTCGAGGATGTGCAACCTATATTTTGGTTGCGTTGGTTTCATTATTTTTAGAGTTACTGCCCTTTTCCGACAGTATAAGACGACATAGACAATTAGTGCTTGTCATCGCATCTCCTCCCACGGTTTTTATCAGATTTTTTCGAAATTAAGTGGACTTGCTGGATATTATTCGAGGATGTGCACCTCTTTTTTTGGTTGCGCTGGTTTCATTATTTTTAGAGTTACTGCCCTTTTCTGACAGTATAAGACGGCATAGACAATTAGTGCTTGTCATCGCATCTCCTCCCACAGTTTTTATTAATTTTTTCCGAAACTTGGTGGACCTGCTGAATATCATTCAAGGATGTGCACCTCCTATTTTGGTTGCGCTGGTTTCCTTATTTTTAGAGTTATTGCCCTTTTCCGACAGTATCAAACGACATAGACAAATAGTGCTTGTCATCGCATCTCCTCCCACAATTTTTATTGCATTTTTGCAAAACTTGGTTGACTTGCTGGATATCATTCAAGGATGTGCACCTCCTATTTTTGTTCCGCTGCCGCTGGTTTCATTATTTTTAGAGTTACTGCCCTTTTCTGACAGTATAAGACGACATAGACAATTAGTGCTTGTCATCGCATCTCCTCCCACAGTTTTTATCAGATTTTTTTAAAAAATTAGTGGATATGCTGGATATCATGGAAGGTTGTGCCCCTCATATTTTGATGGCGCTGGTCTAATTATTTTCAGAGTTACTCCCCTTTTCCGACAGTATAGCAGGGCGTAGACAATGGATGCTTGTCATCGCATCTCCTCCCATGTTTTTTTGTGGATTTTTTCGAAAAATTAGTTGACATGCTGGACATTAATTAAGAAAGTGCACCTTCTATTTCGGCTGCGTTGTTTCATTTTTTTCAGAGTTACTGCCCTTTTCCAACAGTATAGCATAGATATCTTATAATAACTTAAAATTAATAATAGATCTTATGTGGGGCCGGGGGGATACGGCATCTTCTGATGACTCTTGTTTATAAATCTCTGTTGTTACGACAAAACGAGGGTTTTGTGTTTATCGAAAAACTTAATGATTGGCCTTGGATGAGGAAGGGACCTCTGTGATCCAGTGGGTTAGAGTGGTCGTCCCTCAGTCCCGCACAGACATTCCATCGATGTGGCGCGGGTTCAAATCACACTCGGACCAAATTAAAAAAAATTGAAAAATTTCCGAGTGGATTTTTCACTCTGTCTCCGTATGTGGAACAGTTGCCAGGTACTCGCCAAAAATTGGGGGTTTCTTCCGGGCAATGGGTCCAGTTCCCCCCCCCCCCCCCCCCCCACTAAACCTGGCAACGTCGCCATATATTTGTGAAATATTAATAAATCTTGAGTGTGACGACGTAAAACATCAATCTATCGAATGAGAAAGAGGGCTCGGTGGTCCAGTGGATTAGGCAATGAGCCCGGTTTCCTCCCCCACTAAACCTGGCAACTCCGCCAAATAAGGGAAATAGTGCGACATAAAACATCAATCGAATGAGGCAAATACGTACATGCAGCCTGTGACCAGTACTAAGAAAAATAGTGTTCGATATAGTAACCAAAATTTAAATAACCAGGGTGAACCTTCATTCATTCTGGGCCTACATGTAAGTTAGTTCAAAACACTATTTATTTTAAACATACATTTAACTTAAATTCTTATAAATTGTCCTTTGGAAAAATAGCTGATAATTTCAATTTTTTTTTTTTAGCAAACATACCAACATTTTGGCAGCTCATGCCACTTTAAACTAATTTTTATACGCCGACTTAAAAAAAGTCTGTCGTATTATGGTATTACCAGCGCCGTCAGTCTGCCCGTCTCGGATTCCCTTCCGCTCCATAACTTGAAGAGTTTTGATCTAATCTTTACAATTCTTCATGAACCATTTATGACATCGTCAATTGCATAATGTGGCTTCTACATAGGATTATGTAATATTCTGTGTTAGTCTATATCTTGTGTTCCCTTCCGCTCCATAACTTGAAGAGTTTTGATCCGACCGTTAAAATTTTTTTTACAACATATACTTTAGGGGTAGAAGGTGTGACATGAACCATTTAGGACATTGTCGATTGCATAATATGGCTTCTACATTGCATTATGTAATATTCTGTCTTAGTCTATATCTTCGTTCCCTTCTGCTCCATAACTTGAAGAGTTTTGATCCGATCTTGACAATTCTTTCAGAGTATATACCTTATGGGCAGACGGTGTGTCGTGTACCATTTCTGACTTCACCTGTTGCATAATATGGCAGCCATATAGGATTATGTAATATTATAATATTCCCTTCCGCTCCATAACTTCTAAAGTTCTGATCCGATCTTGACGATTCTTTCAGAGTATATACCTTATGGGCAGACGGTGTGTCGTGTACCATTTCTGACATCACCTGTTGCATAATATGGCAGCCATATTGGATTATGTAATATTTCCTTTCGGCTCCAGAACTTCTTTCGTTTGGATATAATCTCTCCAAGTCTTTTAGAGTATATATACCTTATAGGTAGATCATGTGTCGCATACCAAATTTTTGTGTGTGTTTTCAAGATCTTTTTTATCAGAAATGTGTACCTGCTGTTTAATATATATATATTAATATATATCAATGCTTTTTTAGTAAACTTGGTCCAGAGTAATACTGGAAGCCAATTAATTTATACATTGTGAGACTGTTTTCTTGGATAGTTTAATGTGCGCTATAATAACAAAAAAGACCATTTTCACAGCTTTATTACCCATCTGGTATTTATCAGAGTAGCTGTTTAAATGTAGATAAGGGGACAATCACATCCACTGAAGTGGACACACAAGGTTTGTAAATTTACACACCATCATGTCAGGGGTCAGTCTTAAGATTGTTTGCTTTGTACTAAAACTATTACAGCTAAGTCCTAAAGAACAGTTTCCAAGTCAAAATGTTAAAATTCAAGAATTGTAAGCTATTGCATTGATTGCCCCTTCTCAATTATGGAACATGACAGCAATGTCAAAAGAGCCACAATATTTCAGTTTTTGCAATTGAAATGTGATTGAATTTACCTGAACAGATAACATATGTGTACTATAACGTACTGGTATATAGTTGCAGCTTCATCAAATTCAGAAAAGAAAAAATTCTAATGTGAACAAGAAATTTCAATTGATGAAATTAAAACAAATGTTATATTAAATGTAAAGCTGTTAATCATAGCGGTTCGACTTTGCCACGGCGGGCGTATGTTGAGTTTACTATAAAACTCTTGTTAAATAGCCTTCTTACTAAAGTTTTGTCCTATACTTAGTTAATGTCCATTCTTCCAGAATCCCTTCATATACCTTCTATATAGCCACAGTGTATGTCGCAAACTATTTCTGTCCTGCGATAGCAGAAATTGAATGCGTCTAAAATTGTATATATTAATCAGAGGACAAATTATTAATTGTGGAGCTCAGGTTGTATGTGTTACTGCATGGACTCCGATTAATTTTCCATTCTGTAGTTTTAACTAAATGACGGAGTAGTTTTAACTAAATGATTGCATATAGTCTTAACAAAATGATTGTGTAGTTTTAGCTATATGATTGCATAGTATTAACTAAATGGTTGCGTATGTACACAGACGGACCTTTTTCCAAGGTTGGTTGATGTTTTACGCCGCACTCAAGATTATTTCACTTATATGGCGGCGGTTGTCAGGTTTAGTGGGGGAGGAAACCGGGCTCATTGCCCGTAGGAAACCCCCGACCTTTGGTGAGTAGGCCTACCTGGCAACTCTTCCACATACGGCGACCAAATGAAAAATCCACTCGGAAATTTTTAGATTTTTGTAGGTCTGAGTGTGATTGAAACCCTTGCCGCATCAATGGAAGGTATGTGTGGGGCTGAGGGATGACCAGTCTACCCCCCTCCCCCCTTTATTTATAATCAGGAGTTACTATATCTTCTAACCAGGGGCACATCCAGCTTTTTACGAAAGGGGGGTCCTAGACCCTTCGATTATAGAAACAACAAATTTAAAAGAGGCCTGTAACGAGGGCAATATGCCAGGGTTCAAGGGCCGCCCATAGGCCCCTGAAGTTCTGGGGTTCTTGATTGTCCGAGAAGCGTTCTGAGGCTGTTCTGTTAGTAAAATTGTTAATAGTTTCCGGATTTTGCTTTCCCGAAATATCTAAAATAACAGTAAAATCGCTATGTTCCCAAGTACGGAAGTCGGTTAGTGCCAAGGTCAAATCAAATTTTTGAAGAAACTCTCTCGTAATTACGAAATAGCTATCTCATAATTACGAGTTAGCATCTCGTAATTATGAGATAGTTTCTACAAAAATTTGATTTGGCCTTGGCACTAACCAGCTTCCGTACCCAAGTTATAAGTGAAGCCTTGTAACGTTTTTGAAGCATGGGGGAGGGGATGACTATCCCAACGCATATGGCGAGGGTCCAGGGGCCACATAGGCCCCGGAAACTCAGGGGTTGTAGATTACCTGTGAAACGTTTTGAGGCCGTTCTGCATTTTTCTTTCCCTAATTCTTAAAAAGAACAAAATTAGACAAGCAGGGGAAGCGCCCACGGTTTGTTTTGTACTGATTTGGGCAATTATATGAGAAAACTACTGTGGTACAAAAAAGGGTCCGTGCGCAGTTTTCTTTATTGAAACTGTGAAGGCTGCAGACTACCCAAACCCAGTAGGCTTATATACAGGCGTGGGTCCACGGCCCCCTTATGCTCTTAAAAACATCCTACAAAAAAATGCCCACGACTTTCGTTCTTCTTTCTTGAAAGTTGAGGTAGGCCTACTGAAGACGCATTCTATCAGATATCTTGTATATAAATTATCGACGATCCGTCAAATTTGATGAAGCTATGAGGCTCTTCATGACGTAAGATATGTCTAAACAAAGAACCGTGTATTTAGTTTTGTTTTCTATTTTGGAGTGCCATATTCGTGTCAGATAATTTTTTTAGCTACGACTCATTTATACTGCCACAGTCAAGACCAATGCGATCTATTTCAGTGTTTATAATCGAATAGGTCCTATATATAGGTTTATCAGGTATGAAATTCGTTTTTGGGACGAGATGATCACTGACTTTTGTGTGATCCAGCTTGTTCAATGTTAGAGCCATGCAACACGTTGCTTAACATTGCAACACGGAAAAGAAGAAACATATCACCATGGTTACCGTCAAACTAAAGATGACATGAAACTGGAAGACTTTGCATTAAATTGCTGGTACTGGTACGTCTTGATTCTGTGTTGAAGTGGCATGAGCTGCCAAAATGTTGATATTTTGACGTTAAAACAGAATTTTTTTCCTTAAATAAGCTAAATTGGGACTTACTGACTCCGAATTAGCAGCTGATTCGGAGATAGTACAACACCGAATTCGCTTATTGGTTGGGGCTTAGCTAATTTGGTTGATTGATTTATTGATTGTTTGGTGTTTTACGCCGCGCTCAAGATTATTTCACTTATATGGCGGCGTTGCCAGTTTTATTGTGCATGGGAGGAAACCGGGCTCTATGCCGGAGGAAACCCACGACCTTCCGGTGATAACTACATGGCAACCATCCTACCAATCTGACTAAAGTCGAGATGCTTATTGAAAATAAGCATCTCGACTTTAGTCAGATTGCCATCCTACATACATGTAGGTCGTTCGAGCAAAAACCCAGTCAGACTGAGTGCGATTCGAACCCGCGACCCAGCTAATTTGGAGTGAGTAGCTCGAAATCTAATTCTAGTGTTTCCAAATTAGGAGAACGTTTTTTTTTTCACCTGGACTTAATGAGCTTCCGTATTAAGGTAGCTGCTTAATATAGGAACAATTTCCTTGAAACAGAATAAGTTAATTTTTCGATATTTTTATCAAGAAGTACGGGACTATTGAAAGCTATAGAGATGTCCGCCAATACCACTCCTGCGGATATACTTTAAAGTAGTTTTAAAAAAAGCAAAACACGTAAAATGCACTCATAGGTCTACATCCGGATAGTACAATTTTGTCCGTTATTAGCACACAGCTTCGGTTCGTTTACGCCTTAGTTAATTTTTTGATTATGTAGACCCTGTTTTAGTACAAGAGGAAAACACATTCTCCTCAATGTACCATTTATAAGTTAACCAAAATGCACGAGTATTTCAATAGTAGACGAACCCTTGGTTCTAGCCATATTCGGTGCCTGACAAAAAGATACCTCCTGTATAAATATTCTAAATAGGCTCCGATGTAAAATTAATAACTAATGCAGACTAAAACCTTGCTGTTCTTTTAAAGGAAGTGACTCTAAAAGAGCAACCAAAAGTACTGTAAACCAAAAAAAAAAAACCCAGAGTAATGTAGTTCTACAAGATAATGATATGTAGATATTCATGATACTTTCTGCTGTAAATTTACATCAAAACGTGCTGGTCACCCATTTACCAGCACTTTTTGCAGTAAGTGTGCAAATTATTTTTTTACAGTGCAATTCTTTATCGTATGCCTACATTATCGAGACTCTAAAAATCGCCTGAATTGTACTTCTTGGGGAAATTAGCCGATAATTTCAACATTCTGTTTTACGGCCCTTTTAAACCTATCATGACGTCATTTATATTAAAATAAAGCCTGATTAAAGAGAACAACATCAATAAATCGGTAACTTTTACTTTCTTTATGATCCGTCGAGTTATTTGCGTGGAGACTTTTTTGACAGATTTTTTCTTCAGGTATTTGTTTTTGTGGCAGAATGTCAGTCAGATATATCTCCAGAAGTATATATATAGGCTACACGTTTTCCGTACCTTGAACATTTTAAAGCTTACCAAAGTGCAAAGAACAGACTTGTTTATGAAATGTTTGAAACTCTCTTTAAACCTGGGTTCCATACTAATGATAAAAAATTATTAAGACATAACCAAGTCGTATGGTGGAAAAAAATCAACTGACGACGTGGTGATGTCTTAATATTTTTTTATCATTAGACTTTTTTATGTTTGTTTTGTTTCTTCTTCACAAAAAAAAAATATCAGCAGGCGATGTAGAAAAGAAAGACAGAATTTATTTGGATTGCGGCGTTAATCACCAATCAATCAATCAATCAATCACACATAGTGTCAGTTACATTTGGATTATCCTTTGTTATCAGCGCCCGGTGTGGTAGAGTTTCCCACCAGTTTCCCAGTACTCCAAACTTGAAATCCGCGGTAGGCCAACCTGTTTTACGGGTAGGTGTTTCATTTGCGCGCGTCTTCCTGGCCATTTGCTAAACTTAACGCTAAACCATTGTGGTCTAAGTGCTATTGTCCGTCCATATCCTGTCTTTGTCCAGCTAATGCATTTCGTGTATAATTCCATGTTTAGCACTTGCTAGGTTAAAGTTTCCTTTTGAACAAACCTATAGGCCTTAAATGAATTTACGTTCGTCCTGGTTATTTACATTTCATTATAGTGCATGGCAAGAGGTGCCAATGTCGGATTTTGTTTTTCATAATTTCTGATCATCGTGAGAAGTTGACCATTCGAAGTACACCGTCCTTTGAAACTCAAAAAGTTTGATATTGATATAAAAACAATTACCCGCAGAGTCAGTTACTCCTGGGATGAATGTGAATCCCAGGTTACTCGTATACGAATTTGAAAAGAGTGCTGAAAAGAGACAAAATTCAAATAGGCCCTAGCTGGGATGTATAGTCATATATAAGTGCATTTTCTATGCTTTGCTGCTAAGAAAAACTACATGAATATACATATTTAACATTGATATGAAGAAATTAATCTCCTATTAAATTTGTGTTCGTTTTAGCACAGGCGTATAGGTCTGGGCTTATACTGCATTGGCTATACGCTATTTGCATTCTTTCATTAAAGGAGGGGAAATCTCTAGAAATACATAGGGGTTATCGTCGATAACAACCTTCAAAGTACTTAAAACATTTCCCGTCAATTACCTCCAGTGACCCTCAAGCTAATAAAAACAGACAGAAGTATGTCCTTTCAGTGGCTTATCTGTGTAGCCATTTTTCCGTTTTAGGATGACGTGTTGTTGGTATAGCTATTTTTAGATCAATAATGACGTATTTTTACCGCTCTCTAATGTACAAGGGTAGATTTAGGTCCAAAAAAACATGGCGACAAACTTTGAAGTGGCAAGATTGTCTCCGAAAATATAGGTCAGTATGCAACCGCGCGCCATTACTTAGCCAGCCATTGGCTAAATTGCATCACATGACTACTCTATAACGCACTTAAATTTTGCTTCAACAATAATTGGATAAAACTAATGAAAAAATGGTGGCGGCCATGTGAATGGCCTATGGAGCTTATTCTCTATTGAAACGCCACCTTCAAATTTCAATTATTCACTTACGAGGGGATAAAACATACATTGGACAGTTGTTTTGGACTAAATGAACTCTACTATTTCCATCTAAACTAGTCTAAAGCTTAGATTTTCTTTCCCTTTAAAGCCCAGGTTAATTTTATAGCCTTAAAGTCTTCGCTTCTCAAGAAAAAAACGCTTCAATGAAAATTCGAACGTACTTATTTTTATTCAGTTATTTTTGTTTTTGTATCTTTTTTTTTTTCGTTCCCGTATTTCTATGTATCAGATTGAATCCATCAGCTGGAAGACAATCCTTTGTCAAAAGGATGAAATCTTTTCAGGGGCCGCAACTCCGTCTTTTGTGTTTTTGTTTACTTGGACTCGATGATTTCCCTTTATTGGTAGGTGGAAACAATCAATTTTTCATTACATGTTTGTGAACGTCCACCACATCCTCCCAAAAGTGCTTTTCGTTTGGGATAATTGTCTATTTTTTTTTATTTTAAAGGAATTTGGTATAAGTCTTCCTGACGAATTGATAACAACGTTTTGCATTGAAATAGAAAGTGGAATTCATACAGTTTGTGCAAACTCTTCTGTTCTTTGGGACATTCCTCCAACGTCCTGTCCACAGGTAGACTATGACTTATTTAATGGTATTAATGTCTACAGGTACATCGTTATTTATGTTTGGATATGTATTGGTCGGTACCTGGTCGGCGACCAATAAATGTTTAAAATTATAAGAAGACGATGACATGCTACTCTAAATCGGTATTCTCGTTCTTTTGGGATTACACTTTCTTGAATATATGGCAGAAGTTCCTCCACCGATTTTTGGGTGACGCCTGAAACGGGAATCGAAACCAGGTCCCAGAGTATGGCACCTATCGCCAGCACTAAATACCGACTGTATTGTCCATTGTTATCCCAAAAGAACGAGAATACTGTTATATACCCACTTTCTAAAAGACACTAATTAAATCGGGTGAGGATTTGTCTACTTCCATCGTCTAATAATATCAGGTAATCTTCCTACCCAAATTCAGTTTAATATATGCAAAATATTTTTGCTTTTGGAAGATGTGCCCATTGGATTGTACTGGCTGTGAAGCTATTGATCTTGGAGTGTTTGCTTCACAGTTTTTAATAAACATGCAACATGGTTGAGTTTGCCATGTAACATTAAAGTGACATGAGCTGCCAAAATCTTGATATTTTGATGTTAAAACAGATTGTTGGAATTGTTGGCTATTTTTCTCAAGACGTATAACTCAGAAGCCTTTTAGTGCTTCTAGTCTCGAAAATGTACGATAAGGTATTGTTTTGAACTAACTTTGGCTTAGAATGAATGAATGGTCGTCCCGGTTATTTAGATTTTGTTTACTTTAAGAACACTATTCCTGTTCGTAGTGGCCACATACTGTATGGATTTTCCTCATTCCAACGCCATTCATTTCCTTAAAGCCTCTTACTGTCGTGACAATCAGAAATTTTGAAAAAAAGTGTGAATTTTGGAAGCTCATGCCACTTTAAATCCAAGTTATATAAAATTGACTTGATATGGTTCGACTAGCAAAACTTGTATAAATTGTTGTTAGTTAACATCAGTTTGTAGATAATAGATGTAAACTTCATGTTATTTGCTATAGAATCCTCGCCGAAAAAAGAAAGTTTTCTCGAATCCTGTGCAACAGTTGTTACGACATTCTACAGAACAAGTAGGCTATGTTATGTTATTTGATACTTTGTATATATACACCACCGGATTTAGTTGTAAAATACAAACCACCATGCCAATATGGAGGTGTCGGGAATCTCGTTGGTCCTGTTGCAAAGGTTATTGGGCCATGGAGCCGCATTTTTCCATGCCTTAAAGTCCCGTCTTAAAGTTTCAAGAATCTCAAATGGATTTGGGAGTAAAATTCCGGCGGAAGCATAGGCCTATACTATAAGCTCGATACTTATATACCCCATATCCATCTGCAGGTGGGTTTGAGTTTCCAAGTATCGAGTTGCAGTCACGTATCCCGCAGTTATATCGCTTTTGAATCTCTATCTCTATAGTATGGTTCCCAATAATTCGATCTACTTCTGTATAGAAATCTGGAGGTAGGTAGGCCTACTGTAGACCTGTCCTATACTGTTACCACCAATTCCGTGAGGTCCAGGGGCCTGTCTTACAAAGCTGGCGTAAAGTTGCACATAGGCCTACAGCATGGACCGATAGCGTCCAAGGCGTAAGTTCCTATAGTTTTAGCACTGATTTACGTCCGACGTAACTTACGCCAGCTTCATAAGACTGGGCCCAGGATTTAACACTCTGCTTCGACTTTCGGATTCATAGTCACCTATACTCAGCACTGGTTTTGAAAACCGAATCTGGATTTATTCCAATTGGCTGAAAACTATGCGCAAATATATGCCTATTTTACTTTTGCTGTATCGGTATCATTTTGTCAAAATAATTTTAAGCATTATACGAACTGTGATAATGTTATGTGGAAAAAAATGTAATTATTTGGTTATTTCACACACACGTAAGTCCTATATACAGCTGTCCCAATAGCTACCTCTGTGAAATATCGGAGGTTTATTAGGTAGTTGTGTATGTACCGTAATCGTATTTAACTAGTTTTTTTTTAAATCAATATTTGTTTTTAAACACAACTGAACCCAAAATGATGACAAATTGCTCCCATTATTGCGGGTTTAAACGTGCCTAGCTGGAATCAGAGGTCTAGAATTTTTACAGCACTGTAATTGAGTAATTACGCGTATACTTCGGTGGAAAAAACACAATAAAATGGGTCTATGGGAGGATAAATATACCTTAAACAATGTCGGTGGCTGTAAATTAGGATCCTTAAAGTAAAAAAGACAAAGTAAGCCAAATAAGAATAACTAGTTCCTCGTTGGAAATGTCTCAATTTCTTACGACCTGATTGGTTTTAACTCGTCCATTCCAATGCGTCATTCACTTTTTATAGAAAATCACTGTCGTGAACTAAACCAATCTTAATACACTTCAGTCACAATATAATGGAGTTACTGGGGCACCAATCCCTGGCTATAGAATAAGGCTACCTGGTTATTGACCCCACCCGCATCCACCCAACCATAAACGCAAATATCAACCCTGAAAAACATTTCCTGATGTCATTATAATTTTTATTCTATACGAACACTAAAAGTGCCACCCTGTACTTAAGCAATCAGACATATATAACCCTCTTAACGAGTTGTTCACCAGATATTCTCAGCCCACGTGTGTCTTAAGCAATCAGACTTATATAATCCTCTTAACGAGTTGTTCACCTGGTATTCTCAGCTCACGTGTGTCTTAAGCAACCAGACACATATATATAACCCTCTTAACGAGTTGTTCACCTGGTATTCTCAGCCCACGTGTGTCTTAAACAATCAGACACATGTCATCTTCTTAACGAGTTGTTCACCTGGTATTCTCAGCTCACGTGTGTCTTAAGCAATCAGACTTATATAATCCTCTTAACGAGTTGTTCACCAGGTATTCTCAGCTCACGCGTGTCTTAAACAGCCAGTCACAAATAGTCCTCTTAACGAGTTGTTCACCTGGTATTCTCAGCTCACGTGTGTCTTAAACAATCAGACACATGTCATCTTCTTAACGAGTTGTTCACCAGGTATTCTCAGCTCACGTGTGTCTTAAGCAATCAGACACATATAATCCTCTTAACGAGTTGTTCACCTGGTATTCTCAGCTCACGTGTGTCTTAAACAATCAGACACATGTCATCTTCTTAACGAGTTGTTCACCTGGTATTCTCAGCTCACGTGTGTCTTCGGCAACCAGACATATATAATCTTCTTAACGAGTTGTTCACCAGGTATTCTCAGCCCACGTGTCTTAAGCAATCAGACATATATAATCCTCTTAATGAGTTGTTCACCTGGTATTCTCAGCTTACGTGTGTCTTAGGCAACCAGACATATGTAATACACTTAACCAGTTGTTCACCTGGTATTCTCAGCTCACGCGTGTCTTAAGCAATCAGACATATATAATCTTCTTAACGAGTTGTTCACCAGGTATTCTCAGCTCACGTGTGTCTTAAGCAATCAGACATATATAATCCTCTTAACGAGTTGTTCGCCAGGTATTCTCAGCCCATGTGTGTCTTAAGCAACCAGACAATGTAACCCTCTTAACGAGTTGTTCACCTGGTATTCTCAGTCCACGCGTGTTTAAAGAATCATCCCCAAATATAACTATGATAATCATGTCTCATCATCGTCCTTTCACAGAATTAAACAGCTTTTTTCGATTAACGATATGCAGGCTGAAATACACAAGGACACTAATTGGCTTCACTGTAGATCCACTTTACCCAAATTGACCGCTATATGACGACGGTTGTAACTGCATCTGTCATTGGAGAAATGTTGACCAACCAAACTGTCAACAATGAAGGAAATGCATCTTCCTCATCAATATTATCTTCCTGACCGACAAGTAGGTATAACAGGATGAGACACATGTGTGTGGCTACATCAGGATAGGCCGAAATATATGTTTATCATTGTTTAAAGTGGCATGAGCTGCCAAAATTCACACTTTTTTCATAATGTCTGATAGGCACAACAGTAAGAGGCTTTGAAGGCCATCGGAGAACTAAATGATTGGGGTTGCAATGAGGAAAATCTATACCGTATGTGGCCTATAAGAACCGAAATAGTGTTCGAAAAGTAAACAAATTTCAAAAACCTGAACGACCATTCATTCATTCTAAGCCAAAGTTATTTCAAAACCATACTTTATCGTTCATTCTTGAGACTAGAAGCTTCTGAATTTTTCTTCTTGAGAAAAAATCCAATAGATTCAACATTTTGTTTTAACGTCAAAACATTTTGGCAGCTCATGCCACTTTAAAGTTTTCTTTTTCGCTAAATACCAAGGCTCACATTAATAAGTGCCAGGTAACACCAAGAGATGTTTATGGCTTTTAAATAAATTTCGCATTTAATGTCATGAACATGATTGATTGTTTGCCGCGCTCAAGATTATTTCACTTATATGAGGACGTTGTCAGATTTATTGGGGTAGGAAACCGGGCTCTATGCCCAGAGGAAACCCACGGCCTTCCGGTGGTAACTGCAACCACAGTCACATTAAAAGAAACCCATATAAAATAGATGCAATTATCCTTTTTGTTGTTAAAATGAAAAGCAAAATATATATTTTGGTTGACTTAATTTTATTATACAACATCAAACTAGATACAATTGAGGTAACCCCACAAGGGAATATAAATACATTTAATATCTGAGATTAAAATATAAATAACTTTTTAAAACTTGTTCATTCTAGATTTAGAGATCACTCGAAATTTAACCTTTATTGCAACTCACGTCGTACACCTTAAATTGCCCGTGAAAAGCTAGCGGCATATATTTCAAATTCCGTTATTTTGAAGTACAAATTGTAGGCCTAATCGACATGAAACAAGTCAACAGAGCGGCAATTTCAAGTTTTATATTCCGAGTGTGGCGTAGAAATGTTGAATCCGAAGGCAGAAAAATTCGGATGTCCGTTAGGGAGCGCAAGTCTCGTGGGAATTCCACAATTTTCCTATCACCGGAACTGCATTGCGCATGTGGCTGAGCGTTTTAACATCGCGTTTGTAAACATTTGTCGTTATGGAACAAAATACGTCAAGCAGAATTGCAAGGTTACGAAGAACGTTTTTAATCGCGTCATACGTCACTAGATATCAGGAAATTTCGTATTTATTTTTACGAGACATGAGCTCCCTATAGATATCCACAATGAACTATAAACGTGGAATGGACCTGTCTGATTGGCTGGTCTGGATCTGACTATGTAAAAAGTGCCGTCATTGATAGTAGAAGCGCGCGTGCATATCCGAGCTGGATCGAAATTGCACCATCTCCTAGTAATGGCGACGTTCGATGGAGATCAAATACCACGTGATCTCAATTACACGCATATAGTTCATTGGACCACACCCCTTCCCGCCATTTTAATATCAGCCCACACTGGATGGATATCATGTTCAAATCTTGACGATTGATTGGCTGACTGATATTGATTGACTGCAGCATTGATTATAGTATCCCGAGAACAATGAAATCAACAATCCTCAATAATTCACTTTAGTTACGATCAGCTTGTTCCGAATCCTGACTTCAAAATAACATTTTTTTTTTATACTGACGGTCGTATTTTGGAGTCAGGGTTCCTATCCACCAAAAAAGCCGAAGTACGCTGCCCGCTGAGAAGAGGGCATACTTTGGTTCGAATGCAGTGGAATAGGGAGCGCAAGTCACGTGTGAATTGCACATATTTCCTGTCACCGACAGTGCATTGCGCATGTGACTGAACGTTTTTCGTTCCAATATGACGTTTATATCTGACGTTATGGAACAAAGTACGTCAAATGGAATTGCAGCGTCATCAAAAACGTTCTTAATGGCGCCATCTGTCACCGGATATCACAAAATCTCGTAATAATTCTTATGAGACTTGCGCTCCCTATAACACTTTAACCTCCTCATATCGAGTTAAAACGGTTTAATCTTGTTCCTGAATAATTTAGCTGCATACTAGTGTCTGATATTAACTTAATTGGGAATGGGAACATTTTTATCAGGTAGGCCTATATAATAGTTTATTTCCTTGATACTGTTTTTGCCCTTTCTATATAAAGGCAAGGAGCTCGCCAGTCAGAATTAATGGAAACTACAGAAATAACACAATAATATAGGCCCCATGCCAAAACAAGTTTTATATATCAGCATTATCAGCTAGCAGTTATTCGCAGACACCGACACAGCTTTCACAAGGTGAAGGGCGAAGTCCATCCAGGAGTGGAAATGTCTAAAAAACCAAACTCTCTTTACCAGTGTTACAACCCACAACAAAGACATCCGCAAACCATAGTACACGCTAAGTACACGGAACGTGGAACTTGATTGATAAAGAGAATACGGATCACACATTGAGATAAAATTACAGCTAACGCAGCTAGAATTTCCGCTTAGAAGACAATCCCTGTCCACTAATTACCGGTACCTCTATGTCCGGTTTGGGTGAGCACCGGAAACTACGTCATCGGGGTCTTCAACCTGCGGAGATAAAAATATAAAAATGAGCAAATCAGGGACGAAAGCACTAAAAATATCTTTAAAAATATAACGTCTCTAATGCGGAGAGGATGAAAAATAAACACAATTGTCATTTCCATGGCAACCCATTCCACAACAATCTGAACGCCTTAACATGGCCATAATGCTAAGAAAAGTCACAATCCTCAGAGAATGCATTTGCGATATTGTTAATGCCAGTAAAATAGAATAAAACATGCACTGAAACTCTCACGCTGTACACAATTATGACCATCTGAACACACGAAATAGACCATCTTAGTGCAGGAAAAAATTCACACGTCAGCTCGAGCACGTTAAACCCATACAGTCCAAGACAACCAAATTTTAAATATATTCAAGAACCGGTCCTTGGAGCTGCTAAAATTCAGATTTTTTCATACTTCCGTTTTGTCAATATGTTTATTGTATTCGAAAAAAGAATGAGTCCGTGGCGTGTACAAGCAAATGCAGCTTTCGAAAAATAAGAACACCCTAAATAACCACTACTAAGAGACTCCTTCATTTAAGCTTCAATTATGTGTTAACAGTATTGGCGCCTCGGTGGCTCAGTGAGCAGAAAGATAATCAGTCTGACACAGGCCTTCAATGGAGGCTTTTAATCTTACTCAGACCAAAGAAAGAAATGACAAATTTTCCGAGTGGATTTTTCACTCAACCCTTTTATGTTGAAGACCTATGTGGGATGGTTGTCAGTTACCAACGGAAGGTCGTGGGTTTCTTCCGGGCATAGAGCCCGGTTTCCTCCCACAATAAAACTGGCAATGCCGCCATATAACTGAAATAATCTTGAGCTCGGCGCAAAACACCAAACAATCAATCAATCAATTTATATTGAAGAGCAGTCAGGTACTCGCCAAACTTTGAGGTTTATTCCGAGCCAAGATCCCTGTTTCATTCCCTTATAAGAGAATTACTCCGCGCAACCCATACACATTACTTATCACTTACCAGGATACCAGTGCTCTCTAGGTCTTCCTTTGTAACAAGCACGCTAGATGGCGCTGTGGTCAACCCAAATACGGTAAATACCGTGGCCATAACATCCTTTCGTTCACAAGAAGAAGTTGACACCAGATCAATTGCACATTTTATGAACCCAACGTACCGTCTAAAATGATAAACAAAAATCAAAATTCCCATTAAACTGATGGTGACAACGCCAACTACATTAAGCAATTGCTATATCGCCTTGGTTGTGCCTGAACATTTCAAAACAGGGTCTGGTTATGTTTGGTTGACATTTTTCTACAAGTTCTTCAAAATATTCCCAGTTTTTGTTTATATTCTCTGAAATGAAACATTTGTAAAAAGTTGAAATATATTATGACATATTTTGATCCTTTGTAACATGTATGTAACCTATATCCCTACATTTTATTTTATACAGTTACGCAAAAAAATGCATCTACGCCGCTTTGTGAAACAGGACCCTGTTACTGTCATTTCTTACTTGGCCAAGACAGCTCGACTGCTGTCCAAGAAGAGATTCTGGGGTCGCCTTCCGCCAAATAGTGTTTGTACACACGGCTGGAAACTGTTGTCTGTGCTAAGGGTAATACACGAAACATCCACTTCATCGGGTAAGTTAGAAATCACTGAAACGAGATCAGAGAGGATGGGTTAACTGATTGTATGAACAAGATTGGTTGGTCGACCCCTACTTGAATGATTTGTTAGTTGATTAATCGATTGACTGATCGATTGATTGATTATTAATAACGGTAAGTTACTTATCCATGAGCAACGTTTAAAACATTTTAAACGTCAATTGCACAGCTTGAAAAGTCTGTGTTTTTTTCCTAAGTACAGTTTCAGAAACCTGTCTCAATAAAGCTTGTAGTAAAAAGTAAAGTATTCTTAATAACTCCAACCCACTGTGACTTTTTAAAAAAAATATATACATCTGTTCTATCTTGGTTAAGCTGTTAACAATGGAGCTCAAAGAAAACACAAAAAAGATAAATTGGCAATGCTTTGTACGAAATTGGCTTTGTGTATGCAAAACTATCGCTATTGCCACCGTAACCTTTCTGACATATGATTGATTGATTGATTGTTTGGTGTTTTACGCCGCGCGCAAGATTATTTCACTTATATGGCGGCGTTGCCAGTTTTATTGTGGGAGGAAACCGGGCTCTATGCCCGGAGGAAACCCACGACCTTCCGCTGGTAACTGGCAACCTTCTGACATATGTGTCTTATGTGAAGCAATCTCATTTACACCAGCTTACAGCAACTAGAGCCACTTAAATTAAACACAGTACAAATTTGTGTTCCTTTAAAATTTCTACATAGGGTTTGGAAAGATATAGTAAGAATTGAACACAGACCCGGGATACCGGGTTTTTTTTGTTTCCAATCTCAAATTTATCGGTAGGCTTTTTTGTGTCCCCTGATAAAATTATTTGCCCGCCTATTTCTCACCGTACATCCGTAGAATAATTCTCGGTTACATGGTTCAGACATTAAGGCGCTTTTGTGATTGCCGCCGCACTCAGTTTATTAACATTCCGGGTACCTAGCAAATCGAATGTTCAATTTCAAATTGAAAATACAAAATCATATCAAAAACTGTTGAATTTTGGCAAAAAAAAAATAGTTCCTAACTTCGTCTGTCTGTGAAACCGTCTGTTGTTTTTAAAGTAAACAGTATTCGGAATTTTAGCGGCGAGTGTGCCTTTAGCTAATTGACTTACACTCAAGAATAAAGTGTTTTGGTTGGTTTCCTTCACACATGGACGACTGATGAAGTTTATACGCCAGCTTCTCGTCCATATTGCATTCATCCAGCTTGTTCTTGGCACATTGCAGAAAACCTGGCCAGGACAATCTGAAAACAATAAGACAGGAATAAAATAAGCCATTCCTATACTCCCGACGCCAATGAACTTTATGCGTGGAATGGAGGTCACGTGGTATTTGATGTGCATCGAATGCCGCCATTACTAAGAGATGGTGCAATGTCTATCCAGATCTGTAATGCACGCGCGCTTCAACTATCAATAGCGGCACATTTTACAAAGTCAGATCCAAACCAGCCAATGAGACGTGTACATTCCACGCATATAGTTCATTGACCGACGCTGTGTGATTTACCGTTGTAAAAAAATAATCAACCGTTTCGTATCTTTTCAGCTCACCTATTAATAGCACACTCACTAACCTAAAAAGTGACAAGATCTACCAAAGTGTAAATATATATTTCCCGTAAACCGCGATTTTTCTGAGAGGTGAAAATTGGAAGCTTTTAGCGCTAATGATCTCAATAATGTACGTTAAAGTAGTGTTTTCAACTAACTTTGACCTTACATGAATTAACGCTTATATTTGTACCTTTCCAACACTTTCTGGGTTCGTGTACAGGTCACAGAATGTTAGGATTTTACCAACGTGGATTATCATAAAATGGCTGTCAAAAATCCGGTCGACAAACAGACGGGTTGACGTCACGAATACCCGTAAAGCATGTGGCCAGAACGATCCAAAATAGTGATCGAAAAGTAAAGACATTTAAATAACCGAGACAAACCTTCATTTCAACACGACATTAAAGTGGCTTGAGCTGCCAAAATGTTGATATTTTGACGTTGAGACAGAATACTGAAATTGTTGTCTATTTTTCTCAAGATGTATAATTCAGAAGCCTTTTTAATGCTTCCAGTCTCGAGGATGTACGATAAAGTATTGTTTTTAACTAACTTAGGCTTAGAATGAATGAATGGCCGTCCCGGTTAGTTAAATTTTGTTTACTTTTCAAACACTATTTCGCCACTTACTGGCCACATACTGTATGGATTTTCCTCATTCCATTGCCAATCATTTAGTTTTTCGATGGCCTTCAAATTCCTTTACTGTCATGACAATCAGAAATTATAAAAAAAGTGTAAATTTTAGCATCTCATGCCCCTTTAACGTCAATTGTCGAGACTGGTAGAACTAAGAAACTTATAGAATTTATTTCTGGAGAAAAATAGTCAAATTATTACACAAAAACATATCAACATTTTCGCAGCTCAAGCCATTTGAAATTTTTTGATGGATTTCAAACCCTCGCACTATCTTACTAATCGAAAAATATGTGTTAATTTTTGACAGCTTATGCCATTTAAAATATATTTCGTTTTGATCCAACGGCTTATCTTCAAAATCAAAGTGTCAACATATATTAATAATGCACTAGAGTGACAAAGCCACCCTTAACACACGCAGGACAAAATGAAACTGGCTTTCAAGGGTGCACGAATTGGCGTTGTGTTTTAGTATGAATATGAGTGGGTGTTTTCGTAAAGTAAACGCTTTAGATAAAATGCATCAATTTTCATTCGACAAACAATGTACTTCTGATTTGAAGAAAGCTTATTTTTTGTTATTAAACATGCATATGGACTTCTGTAATCATTAAACATGCATATGGACATCGTATATGTAATCATTAAACATGCATATGGACACCGTATATGTAATCATTAAACATGCATATGGACATCGTATATGTAATCAAGTGCCAAAAATGTCGCAAGCAATGCGTAGAAGAAAAGCCGATAACCATTTATCTGATATTAATAAGAATTAGACAGTGTTTACAGGTGACAGCCCTCGATCTTCGGTGAGTACCTGGCAACTTCCGTATACGGCGATCAGGTGAAAAATTGAAAAATATATATTTTTTTCCATTTGATTTGGCCTGAGCGATAGTTGATGAACACAAATACTTCAGAGTAAAAGGACTCGACCTTTGACCCAAAGGCCAGTTATTGATTATAGAAATAACCAACGTTTGAATGATCTTCCTGTCAGGGATAAACTCTCTTGTCTGCCTTGTACCTCGGTATTTTTGATGAGACCAAATTACATATTTCCACTTTCTTATCTCAAGGTAATATCTTGTTTAATCTTGGTTTACCAGACTTGTTGCTATAGCGGGAAATCTGACAACCTGATAGTATTACGGACTTGTTGCTATAGCTGGAAATTTGACAACCTGATAGTATTACGGACTTGTTGCTATAGCTGGAAATCTGACATCCTGATAGTATTACGTACTTGTTGCTATAGCTGGAAATCTGACATCCTGATAGTATTACGTACTTGTTGCTATAGCTGGAAATCTGACATCCTGATAGTATTACGTACTTGTTGCTATAGCTGGAAATCTGACAGCCTGATAGTATTACGGACTTGTTGCTATAGCTGGAATTCTGACAACCTGATAGTATAACGGACTTGTTGCTATAGCTTTAAATCTGACAACCTGATAGTATTACGGGCTTGTTGCTATAGCTGTAAATCTGACAACCTGATAGTATTACGGACTTGTTGCTATAGCTAGAAATCTGACATCCTGATAGTATAACGGACTTGTTGCTATCGCTGGAAATCTGACAACCTGATAGTATTACGGGCTTGTTGCTATAGCTGGAAATCTGACAACCTGATAGTATTACGGGCTTGTTGCTATAGCTGGAAATCTGACAACCTGATAGTATTACGGGCGTGTTGCTATAGCTGGAAATCTGACAACCTGATAGTATTACGGGCTTGTTGCTATAGCTGGAAATCTGACAACCTGATAGTATTACGGGCGTGTTGCTATAGCTGGAAATCTGACAACCTGATAGTATTACGGACTTGTTGCTATAGCTGGAAATCTGACAACCTGATAGTATTACGGGCGTGTTGCTTAACTGGAAATCTGACAACCTGATAGTATTACGGACTTGTTGCTATAGCTGGAAATCTGACAACCTGATAGTATTACGGACTTGTTGCTATAGCTGGGAATCTGACAACCTGATAGTATTACAAAATATTCCAAAAAAGTCAACTGAGTAAAGCCAAACTTCATCTGTCTCAAACCAAATATCATGGGTTTTTGGTTTATTACAGCAGGTTGTATATAAAGATCCAAATGACATAACCCATTTTAACACCATTAGCAATTTGTATCCATGGTTATTTTAGTCAAGAAGATTTTCCGTGTGTTTGTTTGTTCAGTTATGGACAGGTATATTTATGACGTCGAGTTGCTTTAAATAACATGCTCGGAGAATATATCTATTTTATGCTAAAAAAACATTAGGTTTTATGTATTCTTGCTAGATATTTAGACATTACCTTTTGCTCAAACTCACTATCTGTCCAACTAAATTACCAAACTACAAGATTCTACATAGCCATATAGTATCAAATACCTATGCTTCTGCCAGTTATCGATGAGCAACACAACGTTATAATGTCGATCGAACGTAAACATTAAATTATTGAAAGCTCGTGATAGAAAAATGAGAAAGAAAAAATCCAATAGCTGTTTGGTATACAGGTATATGTTGTTTTTTTAAACGGAGTTTAATGTATTTTTGCTTAAGTGTTATAGGCCTAGCTGTAAGAAAAAGCCGCCATTACATTATTGTATTTTTGTTACTGTTTAACAGCTTAAAGAAATGGTAACTTCATATGGACAAATATAATGCTGCCAGGGCAGCTTGTAACATAATGTTACTCTTGAAGTAAAATCTGTTATCTGTGATTTTTACCCCGTGATCAAAACTATTTTAGTTGTACGGAGATCACGAGTAGAAAACGGCGACTTTGTTCGGTTGAAACCCTCAGCCTTCAATGGACACTAGCTGGCAACGAGTCCACGTCTTGGGTTATCCAGTTGCAGAAATCGAACAGGGGGCTGTAAGTTTGAGACAGGATGAAATTTTCAGTAGTATCCGTCTTTAATTACTGAATTCTGAATCAAGTTTTCGTTCACCACGTGTAGGCTTCGTGCTTTTTAAGGGGAAGAATTACTTATGGATAACAACTTCTTGGTTTATTGGGTGACGACCTTTCGATGTAGTTCTTACATCGTTATCAAAGTCAATGAAGACCATGTAAGACTTTGATAACGATGTAAGAACTGCATCGAAACGTCGTCACCCAATAAACCAAGAAGTTGTTATCCATAAGTAATTCTTCACCGTATTGTCTCCTTTCAACTTCTAAATGCCATTGAAAGATTTAGTACTTTTTGTTTGTTTACTGACCTGCACGAATCTTCCAAAGACGTTGTCAAGGTGTCACGATGGAGTGTTCCAGTCATGATCATACCGGCGTAAGCATCCGTCACGTGACGCATACATGACATCACAATCTTCCAACTGACCGCCCCTTCTGTACATGACAAGCTGGTTGACCGAGCCAAAACACCTGGAAGAAAATAGATATATGTAATAAAGGTTTGCATGGTTACTGTAACAAATGGGCGCATATCACCGCCTACTATTTATATTTATCCGGGGTTTACCATTTGGGTTTTACATCATTTTTTACTCTAATGAGTAATAGATTGCCATAGTCTCCTCGTGACGTTCATTATCGTGTTTCAAGATATTTTTTTTCCATAAACCACACTTCTCATTTAATAACGATATCGTTATACCTTCTTACGCTTCGTGCTTCTTTGCGTAATACAAATAATCGTCATTTCTTTTTTATAGAATAGAATTAGTTCACGTGATGACGACGAGGACTAACATGTTTTGAGTCCAGCAGAGGCTTGTTAACACAACTTTGAAAGACGGATGTGTTTGTTTTACTGGCGAGTTGTTAGGCATCCCATTGCATCTGAAGGTCATTGAGGTCTAAAGTAGTATAAAGGGCAAATATTATTAACCTCAATGGAAGTAAAATTTATAATTTTCGATATTTTTCATTTAAATTATTTCTTGAAATAAACCTTGCCCTTTCTACAGTGATGATTTTCCACTACACAGTGATTATCACGGATGACATAATAGCGCTATGCAGACAGACTTGGGGACATAATAGTAAACACGTGGGAATTTATGACGTGGGGACATAATAGTAAACACATGGGAATTTATGACGTGGGGACATAATAGTAAACACATGGGAATTTATGACGTGGGGACATAATAGTAAACAATTGGAAATTTATGACGTAGGGACATAATAGTAAACACATGGGAATTTATAACGTGGGGACATAATAGTAAACACATGGAAATTTATGACGTGGGGACATAATAGTAAACAATTGGAAATTTATGACGTAGGGACATAATAGTAAACACATGAGAATTTATGACGGGGGTACATAATAGTAAATACATGAGAATTTATGACGTGGGGACATAATAGTAAACACATGGAAATTTATGACGTGGGGACAAAATAGTAAATAATTGGACATTTATGACGTGGGAGCATAATAGTAAATAATTGAAAATTGATGACGTGGGGACATAATAGTAAATACATGGAAATTTATGACGTGTAGACATAATAGTAAATACATGCAAATTTATGACGTCGGGACATAATAGTAAACACATGGGAATTTATGACGTGGGGACATAATAGTAAACAATTGGAAATTTATGACGTGGAGACATAATAGTTAACACATGGGAATTTATAACGTGCGGACATAATAGTAAATAATTGGGAATTTATGTCGTGGGGACATAATAGTAAACACATGAGAATGTATGACGTGGGGACATAATAGTAAACACATGGGAATTTATGACGTGGAGACAAAATAGTAAATACATTGAAATTTATGAGGTGGGGACATAATAGTAAATACATGGAAATTTTTGACGTGGAGACAAAATAGTAAATACATTGAAATCTATCACGTGGGGACATCACCTTGGAGATACTAGTAGACACATGTAGATGGAAATGGCGACTAGAATACCGTTTTGAAAAATGGAGATGACTACGGATACAAAGGATTGATGGTGATGATGATTACAATGGTGATGATACCCACAGTTAATGGGTTAACCTCGTCAAGTGATGCAGGCAGAGCGACAGTTTTCCCATCAGTAAATGCCTCCATCGGCTGCGGCAATAACAGACGCTCGTATTTACATTGGTTCTGTCTTTTACGGTAATTTCAGAGGGACTCGCTGCCACAATGATTAAGTTATTGCAACGGAAGTGACTATTATATGTGTAACTGGCCTGGTTATAGAACCTTTGTGGCCCATTAATCAGTGTTGTTCGTCGACTCGGTCTGTAGAACAGGACAAGACAATGTTTTCTGTGGACTGACACGACTGGGGAAGCCAGACCAAATTGTCTTTCCTCCCAAGCGAGATATTTACGATGGCTTTTCGAATAGGGCTTGAAATGACATTTACAGAGTTAATACCACTGCGACAAATCTGGGAGAGAATAATCTACCGAATCTTTATTATCTTTATCGGGAAATCGTACAAATCCTGGGTTACTCATTGAAGATATTTGCGACCTTAGATCAAAGGCATAGCCCTCTAGAGACAGTTCTATGACACGAAATGGAACAGTAATCTAGTGATCTTTCTGATATTTCAATTATCAATTTATATAACCCTCCGCCCCTCCCCCAAAACATCTTTCCCTGAGTATTTTAGTATGCAGATTTTCAAAAAATATGTTTATATATATAAAGGTTAAATAAATTAATAATTGCTTTGTAATGAACAATACCATAAACAGCTAATTCGAGATAATGTTTATATTGTACTGGCATTGTCTATAAATAAGTTTTCTTCAACTCGAAGAAATTGTTTTATATTTTTCTCTGATGCTTAAAACTATTGAAGCCGAGGAAGGGCATCTCACGCTCTCGCCCTTCAAAGCCTAGATAGCGAGACCCCAAGACCGCGAGACTGCGAGATCGCAAGGCGAGACTGCGAGATGGCGAGGCAAGATTGCGATATATATCATCTCGCGATCTCGCCTTGTAATCTCCACTCGCAATCTCGCTCTAGGCTTTCAAGGGCGAGATCGCCAGATGGCCTCTATCGGCTTCCAAATAAAACACTAGCCTAGAAATCTTGTCTGTGTGTGTGTTGTTTTTTCTATCTTCCAGGGTGCAAACGTCAGGGAGTGTATGTTAGATTCTCAGCACCATAGTCTGATTGGTCCAGCTACGTAAAACACAACCAATCGATCAGTCAAAATTACACTCGTGTGTTGTGGCAATGTTAAAGGGGGAGATAACAAAAAATCACTTTAGGGTTCAGAAGAAGCGCACTAACTTTTCCTTTCCAACGATACCAAACACATATTATTGCGATTTTTTTTACTCCTAACAGTAAAGTTAATAAAATTCCACAATAAGAAAAACAAATTGGTCAACTTTCAAAATCTCCCATTTAAGCCTAGGTTAAATTCATCCTCTTCAAGGCCTTCGTAATTCACCAATATGGCACGCAGGCCATTTTTGTGCTAGTCACATTTTCCTCAAAGCTTCTTTTGTAATTCAATATAAGTTTCGTGAAACTGAAAGCAATTTGCTAGACATAGGAATACTTTGAAGAAAATGAAATTAACCTAGGTTTAAATGGGAGATTTTGAAAGTTGACCAATTTGTTTTGTGTATGTAATATAATACGTTATTTTATAAACTGCATCATGTCCCATGAAAAAATCGCAAAAATATGTGTTTGGTACCGTTGGAAAGGAAAAACAAGCGCGCTTGTTTTGAACCATAACGTATTTGTTTTGTTTTCTTCTCCTTTAAGGGCAATGCAGTCTAAGGTCAAGACTTGAGGAATCGAGAAAAGTTTAACTGAGTGCCACCCGTGTACACTTTGATGGAAAAATCTCGTTGAATTGACCAACGATAATTATTTGGGGACAGTTCTGTCGCATCGCGCTCTAAGGCCAACACGAAACACGTTTCGTTTTGAGGGCCAGACGAGACAGTTTGGTAGAAAATTCCCGTTGCTTTGGTAACTAGCAGTTAACCGTGACACATCGGTTGAAATTCCCGTTGCCTTGGTAACTGACGGCTAACCGTGATAATTCGGTTAAAATTTCCATTGCTTTGGTAACTGACGGATAATCGGAACACTTCGGTTAAAATAACCGTTGCTTTAGTAACTGGCGGCTACTCGTGACGCTTCGGTTGAAATTACCGTTGCCTTGGTAACTGACGGCTAACCGTAATACCAAAGAGAGTAGATTGACAAGAGTCATCACTTCGTTCGCGCCATGTTGAATATGAACTGACACTTAGGAACGCTTAGGACCTCCTTCCTGTAGGGGGCGCCCTAATCAAATCGTGTACTATCGGAAAACACCCTTCCGCTAGTGGGCCAGAAGAACATGCCGGCAATGCTGATTGGACGAAGGACCAACCGTGACACAAGTGGAGGCAAGTCCTATGATAACCACCCGTGACGCTATTTGGAAAGTCATCGGCCCAGGCACTGACCTCCGAAAGTTACAAAGGGGTATCTGCGTGTGGAAAACACATGCTTTTTGTCACTTGGTCATGCTGTGCTTTGAAGACTTAGTGCCGTTCGTGATGACATTTCTATTGAACTAAATCCAGATGAAAATCAACAGTTAGCTTCGTGATTAAATTCTATAGAGAGATTTAGAATACAGCAGAGATGCGCACGCGGGTATCACAGCCTCCAATCAATTTATACCATAACAGAAACAATGGATCGCATTAATTTGGAAAATGGATACTGGATAGCATCTAGCCTTGTATTGGGGTGTCCATGTCATTGTTATAACGTCCATTGAAGCGTTCCGTGAGGCAATTGCATCAATTGGCTGTATTGGCTGTCAAATCAGTGTTGTGTTCCGGTTACCGGCGCTATTGAACGATCGGCGACAAGATAGCTACGTGATTGATCAATGACGCCAGATAGCCATCTTAGTTTAATACACGCAAACTTATGGAGAGCTTCTCAAAATAAAAACAAAAATGAAACTTTTGTCCATTCCCCGTGGATATAGGCTTTGTAATGTTTACTTCCAATCGCCTCAGAAATATGCTCTTTATGAGCGTGCCTATTATTCCCAACCTTTTGTATCCACGATTCTTTGTAGCATTCTACGGTGACCATGCTGCTGTGGATAAAAGGCTGATCAGGATTTCTCAGAAACCTATCCCGATATATGAACGGTCAAACTGAGGTGGGTGTGACCGCCTAGCCGAGTATAGATGAATCAAGACGAGAATTTCTTATGGATAAACAACTTCTTACAACTTCTAATGTTTATCCATAAGTAATTCTCGTCTTGATTTGTACTTCCAACTTCTAAATGCCACTAAAAGATTTGAGCATAGATGGTATAAAATTGTAAAATGCGGCGATGTTATGGGGCCTTCAGCTCAGCAGGCCTGTTGATAATGTATCGGACATATTGATTATTATTAACAAAGGATGACTATGCTATGGGATGAACCGAGCATAATGGATTGGAAATCTGTAGGAATTTATATAACGTTAACAAATGTATCCATAGGTAAAAGTCGACATCATTCATCAAGGTTATCCATCACTAAAATAAACAATTCATCTTGTTCCCCTATTGTGCACAATGCCTGTGTTATTCATCAGGGCCCACTTGCACAAAGCGCTCTTAACTAAGAGTACTCTTAGTGTATATCTACAACACGGGACTTAAGAGTGCTCGTAAACTTTCCGTGTTGTAGAGATATGCTAAGCGTCCTCTTAAAGGGGCATGAGCTGCCAAAATGTTGATATTTTGACGTAAACACAGAATGTTGAAATTATCGGCTATTTTTCTCAAGACGTATAATTCAGAAGCTTTTTAGTCCTTCTAGTCTCAAAAATGTACGATAAAGTATTGTTTTGAACTAACTTTGACTTAGAATGAATGAATGGTCGTCCCGGTTATTTAAATTTTACTACTTTTCGAACACGTTTTCGGTTCGTACAGGGCACATACTGTATGGATTTTCCTCATTCCAACGCCAATCATTTAGTTTTTCGATGGCCTTCAAAGCCTCTTACTGTCGTGACGATTAGAAATTATGAAAAAAGTGTGAATTTCGGCAGCTCATGCCACTTTAAGTTAAGAGCGCCTTGTGAAAGTGGGCCCTAAACACCTTTTTTATGAGTGGCTAACGACATTTTTCAATCTTCGGGGAAAATCACGAACAGCAGGCCTGCTCGGTTCAATGCATGAAACTTCGTGTCATTTTGACACCTATATGAGCGACATATTTCGCAAATGTCACAAACAACCCTTCATTTACAACCCATCAGGATGGCATTTTTATCATATGGCCTTCATTTTAGCTTTGACACTCTTCATTTCCATGATCCCAGCATTAGACTAAGCTACTATCTATCCAAATTCTGTGGATTATTTTCATGTAACTATTTACAAGGGTCATAAATATCAAACGACTGGGTATCTTGATTAGGCAAGGTATTCTTCAAATCTACTTGACGTATCGGCTACTACTTGCTAGGTCATAACATCCTCCCTACACTTCCCATGGAGTCATTAAGTCTTGGGTGTTTAGATTCTATAAAAACTGTAGTTGTATAATTTGTTTTTAACCAGGCTTGTTCTGCCCTTTTTACGGCTCTTCTCTCCAAGGGGTATTCTGTTAGGTTAACTATGAAGGATTAAATCTGACATATTAAGGCAAATCTAACTTCCGCTACATATACTAAACACAAACGTTTGGAAAGGGAAAGTTTATGGATTCAAACATTACATACTTTTTCTGTTTGGGCTTGAATTTGAACGCGGGAAGGCGTCGTGAAAAAATTATTATGCCCTTTGTGTTTCAGTAGGATAAGTCGAGCATGAATATGGATCAGATTACAACAGAATAATCCCAACTTCTTCAGAGTAAAATGAGCCGAAGGCCAGTCATTACTAATTAAAAGAACAAGAGTTTTAAAGATCAATTAGTCAGGACTAAACTTCTTTGTCTACCTTCTCCCTAAAAACCAAATTACATATTTTCACTTTCTTTTCGCATATTTTGTTTAAATTACGAAAGTAAGATGCTATAAACTAATAACTTAATTCCACAAAGAAAAAGGGAACTGTATACGGGAATTTAGTCGATGGTAGTGTTTGGCAACATTTTCCTTTCTGTCTCCTTACGAGAAACGCTAATTTACATCATGTGTTAGAGCAGCAAATCTACCGGTTCGCTGTTTGCTGAAAGTACGTTTGTTTCTTTAACCAACACATGCTATTTAGGTCGTGATCACATCTATAAGGCGATTTAAATTTAGCGTGACCACTCATATTGGCGATTTAATTTACTGTTTGGAATCATTTAAATTTAGTGTGACCACTCATATTGGCGATATAATTTACTGTTTGGAATCATTTAAATTTAGTGTGACCACTCATATTGGCGATTTAATTTACTGTTTGGAATCATTTAAATTTAGTGTGACCACTCATATTGGCGATTTAATTTACTGTTTGGAATCATTTAAATTTAGTGTAACCACTCATATTGGCGATCATATTTACTGTTTTGGAATCATTTAAATTTAGTGTGACCACTCATATTGACCGAAGCCAGTCCTATGTAATCACAGGGGACTTGTAGTGTAATCATAGGAGACTTGTAGTGTAATCACAAGGATTGACACAATTAGCCCCCGAAATGGTGTAAATACCTCATTAACTCTTCACAAAATAGTCTCTGTTATCATTCACCAGAATCGATATACAAACAAATAAAGTAATCTCTACGTTATGTTCAGACCTTCGGCAAGCCATAGTTGTTATCCAACAGATTTTACCAGGTGGTAATATACAATCATGTATATTTCGAAAATACACAAACCCATTGAAAAAATGACCCACGCCTCTAATGCCCCCGGGGCGTCCTATTATCTCGGATTTCGGTAGTGAACGTTTAAGAAACCTATACCAACTCGGCATGTTAGCTTTACCAAAAATACTAAATGATTTGTTGCCAAATTATCTTTTCCACAAAATTCTACTAACACCAAACTCCTGCCTGTCGTCAACCTAATGAAATATCATGGGTTGTGGTTCATTATAACAACGTATGATTGGGTATAAACGTCTAAATGACATGCCCATTTTTAACACAATAAGAAACTTGTCTCCGTGGTTATTTTAGACAAGACGATTTTCCCTGTGCCCATGTGTTATGGTGTTAAAAAATATAAAACAGGAGAAACGTTCTAGCTCTCTCAACCCTATACAGAATCCACACGTACTGTGGTTATTCAAGCCGGATGAATTATATTCTAAGTTTAGTATATTTCACCATCTCTTTCCTGTCGTTCAAATCTACTGAAGGTTTGTTCTTTTCGGATATATTTTTTTTCTTTAGATTAAGGATTTTGAAAAATAAAAATACTAAGACAAATAAACGCTTTTGCAAGGGGTTGTAAGGCCCAGTTCCCTACGTATTCCAACCCCTCCAGCTTAAACGTTTCAAGGTTTGGTATCTATAAGTTTCGTTGACATTTAAAGTGCAGCCTTCGTGCAAACGTAGTGGTGTTTTCAGTTTGTATTTTTTAAGTGGGGACTTTCTTTAAAAATGTAAAAAAAAAACTCCTGCAGATTTTATGTGATGTCAGAATCGAGAACGAACCCGTCTCCAGATTGACACCCATAGCGGCAACGTTAAAAATGACAAGTGTCCTTTCGTTGAGGACCTAGCCAAACAGTTCTTTTAAAAATATTTGAATGCCACGGATAACAAATAAATCAAATACACTTAAAAATACATCTCGAAAATCACAAACTAAATACATTTCTGAAAAGCATGCTTGTAACGGCATTTAGTCCTGGCAAAATATGACATATTCTGGATCATCCCATCCCGGTAGTAGTTTTTCTGTCATTTTTCAAGAAAGTAACGAGGATACCATATGACTGTAAGTGGAACTTACCAGCGACAGCGAGTAGGAATGATCCGAGCAGAGTGTAAACGAGAGCCATCTTAAAGCACTTCTTGTTCCTCAGATAATCTTAGTAGTAAATACCATTTATCCCACACTGCTTCAGGTGATGGCGCCTTCAGGCTTTACTGCGCGTTGATTGGACAACTCGCATTTATTTCTTGCTACTGTTTTACCTCAGCACAGAACAAGAGACTGATCAACAGAAACTGACCAGGTGACACTCAGATCTCGTGGCATCTTTCTTGGTGTTAGTATAGTTTATATATTGCTATATTTGTTGTTAGCTCATAAACCGTTTGCGTCTTAATCTAAGATACCTATTTGTAGCTTTTATATAGAATTATTTCCATATACCCTATGATCTATTTGTTATAAATTCATTCTAAACTTGATTTTGGGGGCTTCTTCCAACCAATCATTTGGTCAATCAACCAGGTAATCGACAGATTGACCAATCAAACAGTCGGTCAACCAATTATTGACGGATAAAGGAATCATAGTCAGCCAAATAGTCGGTACATCAATCAGTCAATTACTCCAAATGCACAATTCAATTCAAATCAATAGATTTATCAAACCATTAACTGATTAATAAACAATAGTAATAATAAGTCAATATATAAGCCAACAAACAGTGCATCAATTAACGAACCATTACTAATCAATAAAATCAATCGATCAATAAATCGATAAATATGATTCTTACTGCTTATATGATCTCCACAGCAAGTCAGTTTGTTCAAATCTACTTTTGTTCCGTTATTTTAAGTGGCATAGCTGCCAAAATGTTGATATTTGGACAGGTATTTTTAACAGAATGCTGAAATTATTGGCTATTTTTCTCAAGACGTATAATTCAGAAGCTTTTTAGTGCTTCTAGTCTCGAGAATAAACGATAAATTATTGTTTTGAACCAACTTTACCTTAGAATGAATGAACGGTCGTCCCGGTTATTTAAATTTTGTTTACTTTTCGGACACTATTTCGTTTCGTATAGACCGTATACTTTATGGATTTCCCTCATTCCAACGCCAACCATTTAGTGTTTCGATGGACTCCGAAGCCTTTTACTGTCGTGACGATCAGAAATTCTGAAAAAGTGTGAATTTTGGCAGCTCATGCCACTTTAAGTGGAATAGCGGTTCTCTGTATGTTGGGTTGACGACTCATTTAATTAATTTTGGTTGTTTACCTTACAGGTTAAGTGTTTGGAACCGTTACCGGGTGCAGAGTTCAGGTTTACTCGTGTAAAGCGAATGGAGGTTATATGCTTTACAGGGGAAAAAGGTAGTTATATATTCCGCCTTCTGAAGAGGGGAACTCTCGGTCACCCCATAACATGATACTGATAGTGTAGATAATTATCATGTTCCGTAATAATAGACAATCACACCTTCGTTAGTACATTAGCGATTTGAGAGCTTGTGATCCGCAGGGAGTCTGGCTTCAGGCTTCATGATCGTTAATGCATTTTTTTTTTCGTCGTAATCTGCAAAACGCGGTGAATCCCTTCATTCTAAGAAATATGCCAGACAATCAATTGGCGAACAAACTATAGGCCCTATGTATAGAAATTGTAGACCAGTTTTATCAGAAAAACACATGCCAGTTGACACAACGCTCAGAAGTCGACATTCAAATGGCATACGCTGCTATAATGTAGATTTTTTTAATAGTTAAAACAGAATAGAAAATTGTCGACTATTTTTCTTCATGAGCGCAAATGATTAGACTTGTAGATAACCAGTTTGGAGAATGTACGTCAAAGTGATACGAGATACTAAATATAATGAAAATTTCGTTGAAACAGAAAAAGCCAATTATTTTGTCAACAAGTAAAAAATAAGAGCTTTTGGATGATACTAATTTTGGTGATGTACGTTAAGCTCGCTATTATAAGCAACACAACCTAAAAACTTACTCATACATCCCGGCTATTTGAATTGTTTCCGTTATATGCACGTGCATCTTTGGTTGGCACGGGTTACTGGCTTTATCGACATATTTTTATTTCAACGTCAATCCTTTAGTTTTTAAGGTACTCCAAATGCTCGACTTTTCTTGACAATTGGAACTTATATGAAAAAAAGTCAGATTTTGACTTTAGATTTTGTGTTTAAAAGTTATTTAAGCCCATAAAATCAGGTTATGTAAAATTTCCCCTATGCTTGGTAGCTCATGCCACTTTAAGGGTAGCGTTTACTATTACCTATATTGATCGTTTGTCATGTTTTCTTATTTGATTGTTTTTCTAAATCTTTTGTCTTTCATGTAAAGGTCTACAAATCTGTCTCGAATTATATTGTTTGTTCGCCGGCTCATCAAGACGTTACAAATAGCCCTGTGTTGCTGATTTAAGGCACGTTCTTGAACCTTGAATATGTCAAGTCTCTATAGCTATGCAAATTTATGCTAATACGCGTTAGTTTGGTTGATCTGGAGTTTCTTGGAAAGACGCTTTCTTTGTATTTTAGTCAGTCAGTTTACAGCTGCTCGGTGGTGTTAATAAGAATGCTATCTGGATGCGATATGTTAATATTCGACTTACTAACTTGACAGTGACGCAGTCATTTGTTCTCTTTGTGAGTTTATCACTATTTTAATCTGATTTACCAGTCTTATTCCAGGATTTAATTCTCTGGATTCATATTTCGTGATCATCGGATCTATATTGCTATACCAGTGAACTTTGGGAGTTTTCGGATTACAGATTTCTATCTCAAACTCTTAATTTGTAAGTTGTCAGTTTAATATATGTTTTCGTTTATGTTTATATAATATTTGCTTGTAAATAAGTTATTCTGTTTGTTTTTTTTTTGTTTTTTTTTCTAGATATTTATGATTTGGACATAAAATGTGCTGGTCTTTTTGTTACTTCTGCTTTTATTATTTGGTCTCGTAACATCCGGGAATATTTTCTAATTCATTGAGCGAGATTGAGCTCAGGGGAATTCTAAATTTAAACCTCAAAACTAAATTCCACTACACTTTCAAAATAACTTATGTCAGCGGATTTTATCCACCTTTTCTGAGTTTAGTCCAGACGATTTCCTGCAAGCGTCCGATTCTTTGAGTAGGAACGATTTCTTTTTGTTAGGCGAACATTTAGGGCTAACCTTTAAAAATATTCTCGCAAACAAAATATTACATCGTGAAATTGCTAGCAATTTAGTCGACATCAAAGTGTTTGATGAAAGTGCAATATATTTGAATATTTACCTGAATCAAATAAATCATGTCTAGTACAAAAAGAAAAAATGAAAATGAATAAAGAACTAGAAACTGAAATAGAGCGTGAAAAAATACAATGTGAAAAAGAAATGAGGGTAAACAAACTAGAAAAAGAAACGAAGGAAAAGGAACCGCAATTTGAAAAAGAAAAATTAGAGAAAGAAGGTAAAAAAAGTAACTAAAAGAATTGAAGGACCAAGAACTGCATTTAGAGAGAGAGAATTGTAAATGAAAGAGAGGCAGCTTAAGAATGATAGGGAAACGGAAAATAATGATAATTGAAAGGGAAATGGAAATTAGTCATTCAGAATTTTAAAAAATATCTGAAAGGGCTTGGAAATTTGATCTAGCCCATAGTATTAGATTAGTCCCACCATTCCGTGAAAAAGAAGTTGACCAATATTTTCTATCAGTTTAAAAATCGTTCTCTCATTATCGGTAGAGCAATTCAAAAGTTTTATACAATTTTTTTACAGTCATATATGAACAAGTCCCAGGGACTTATCGTCAAAAATGCCGAAAATCATTTTGTCTCAATATATACTTCAGAAATTTTGACAGCCTCGTATTACGTAAAGCTGGATTGTTAACCTCTATTTTGATTGTCTACAGATCTTTCTCGATCTCTATTGTCTGTTCGCCTATTGTTTGTTCGCCGGCGCACGCCAACGGCTGTTTACAGTTGGCCTTTGTACTGCGGAAGTCAAGGAACTTTCTCGAACCTTGAATATGTCCCCGTCTCTGAATATATGCAAATATATTATATTGTGTTTAAGCCGGAGTGTTCTGTACGCGTTGTTTGTGTACGTTCAGCCGTAGTGAGGATGCTATGAAAAGCTATTTGATGCTGTATTATATGGATGCTTTGATATTCGGCCTGCTCATTTTTGTGATATAGTGAGTTCTTCTATTCTGTGGATTTACCAGTGTGTTTTCAAGATGTCATACTATGGGTATTTTCGGATTTTTATATAAGAATTATCAGTTCTTAGCTTGTAAAAGTCAATTTGATATAGGTTTTCCTGTCACTGTTTGCATAATGTTTCTCTGTAAATAAGTTACACTGTTTGTTTTTCTTAATATAAATCGAAATTTGTACATAAACTCATGCTTGTTAGTTATATTATTATTATTTTGTCACGTAACAAAATTGGGGGCTTGTCCGTGAATATTTCGTAATTCATTGAGCAAGTTTGTGCTCGAGAGAATTCTAAATTATAAACTTAAAAATAAATTTCATTACACCTTGAAATTACTATTACCAGCAGATTTTATAGATCATGTCTGAGTTTAATTCAGACGATTTCATGCAAACGCCCGATCAGGATATCTTTGATTTTTTAAGTATGAACGATTTGTTTTTATCAAAATCAACTGGATTGTGTCTTTTGTATACTGAAAATACACAGCAGGCAGTTACTTGTCTGCAATCTCCTTCGAAAGAACTTTAAAGACAAAAGGATGAGGACCCATTTCAACCAACTGGGCTATGTGCACTGAATACTGATAGCACTAAACAAGCTGTAAACTATTACAAACCGCCTGTTAAAGATGAGGAATTTGAATGTAATGATAATGTAATGAAAGTTTTCAAACCATTTATTCACACGGGACTCGTCTCAATCTCTAATGGAGTCTAAAGCGTTGCCATTTTCAGAAAATTATTATTCAGGCATCGACGCTTTAATTACAGGTGTAAATTCTACTGATTCAGTCTTATTACATACTGTGTATTTAAATTCGGACATTATATCCGGCCCTGTTAGTGTTGGTATAACACCTTTATTACCGTTCATTTTAGGCCTAAGTTAGTTCAAAATATCCCTTTTAACGCACATTTTCGATTCTGGTAGCACTAAACAGTTAACAAATTCTTCTTTTTAGAAGAAAATCTAATAGACAAATTAAGCAAACATATCAACATTTTAGCTTCAACACTGGACCTTGTTTGTACACTCTACGGAGGTCTGGGAGTTCAACCGCTGAACTGTTATGGACAGCCTCAAATAATTGTCAAAATAAAATTTTCACTCAAACATTTCAACATTCATTTTGTCGCGCATCTTTTCAGTTTAACGCTTTATCCTATATTTTGTCATCTTTTCGGCTTAAAACTTTTTATCTATCACGTGTCCTATGGGTGAAATAAAAAGGCATAGATCAATCACAAATCTTTTTTGGGCTGTGGAAGTTTTACTTGTTTTGCACAGGTCTATTGTGTATTCCTAGACTTAACCGTGAAACGGCTAAATAACCATAAAACAACATGTAAATATTTATATATTTCGCTGAAATTTCAATAAATGCTCCATTTACGCTACATATGCCGTATTTTGTTTTTTAAAACTAGAAATGTTTGAAAATCATCGGCTACTGAGTATGTATGAACGGTTAGTGGCGCACATGATTCAAAAGAATGGAGCCGCCAAATAATCAAATTATGTATGTATGTAGAACGGTTAGCAATTCTTAAAATTTGTTGGAAGGTTCATGTAGTCACTTCCTCGATGCCTGTATCAACTTTCTAATATTGCTAGAAATTAATGTGTTAATGACATCCCTGTATGTTTGCTGTTATGGTGTCTTATTTCCTCTTGGTCGCTGAGCAACATTATCTGAGTATCAAATAATCTGGCAAATACTATGGAAGCTGGTTTCCGCAAAAATAGAAAAATATTGTTGTTGTTGTTATTTGTCGTTTGTTTTTTTTTTCACTGTTAACGTTGTGATTTTTTGTCAGATTTTAAACTACACGAAGTTTTGCATGATGCCTGGATGGTGTCAATAAGTGTCAGCGCAAGGGCGAATTTTGAGAAAAAAAATGTAGCTTGTTTCACAATTTAAAGCGGAGCAGCAAAAACTTCCCGTTACTATCGTGGCAACGCATAACATGAGGTAGGTAGGGCAAAACATGAGGCCTATGCATAACAGGTCCCCGATTACTTAACTGCGCATATCGACTTAATGGCGCTGAAATTTGACAATATATATTTTCCTTTGGCGTGAATCACCCATCATAGAATATAGGTTTCGTGACGGGAAGCGATATAGCCATATTCCATCGCCTTATTGGGAATAGCTCAATGTCACGATTATTGAATATCAGGGTGATTTTAACAACTCCGGTTAACACGAAACTATCATTATCACCGTGAATTCATGGACATGTGTTTGGTAGAATGTTTAGGGCCTATCTTATATATTTGGTCTAATATAACAACTTATTTTGGGGTATAAAGGTCTAAATCATATGCCCCTTTTTTCACACAATAAGAAACTCGTCTCTTTATGGTTATTTTAGACAAGAAGATTTTCCCTGTGCCTGCGTGTTTTAGTGTTCAAAAACTTATATGTATTATTTGGCCTATCCTACATGATGGCTGGCAAATCGATATATGTTTTGTCCACAGAGATTCTAGAATTTCATATTGGACATATACATATATTATTTGTCATCCAGGTCAGTATGATAGTGGATTTTCGAAAGACTTCATCGCCGTTAATTAAAAAATACGCTATAAAGTCTTACGGAAGCCTGTTCATGTACGGGGGATTTTTGATGAAAACAATTGGATTTAGTATTTTTAAGTGGCATGAGCTGCTTAAATTTGCATTTTTTAAATTCTGACTGTCACGTTAATAACAGACTTCGAAGGACATCGAAAAAACTAAACGATAGATGCTGGCATGAGGAAAGTCCACACAGTATGTGACCTATACGAACCGAAAAAGTGTTCGAAAAGTAAACAAAATGTAAATAATTTGGACGAATGTTCATTCATTCTAAGCCTAAGTTAGTTCAAAACAGTACTTGATCGTAACTTCTCGAGACTAGAAGCCGTAAACATCTTCTGAATTGTACATCTTGAGATGTTGTTTTAATGGTAAAACATTAATAGTTTGGTATCTCATGACACTTTGAACATGGCTTGAGCTGCAAAATACTGATATTTTTCCTTAAAACAAAATTTCGAACCGTATCCAAAAGGGCAATTTAGAAGCTTCTTAGTGCTTCTTGTTCAGAGAAGGTACATTAAGAATAAACGTTCGAGCCTGTTTTGTTCACTTTTCGAGCCTGTTTTGTTCACTTTTCGAACACATACACTGTATTCGGTTCGCGCATATCCCAAAAAGCCTGTATGAAAGTCGATCCTTTAGTTTTTCGGCGAATTCCATACCCTCTTATTGCCTTGGTAATCAGAATTCCAGCCGATCATGCCACTTTTAGCTTAAAATTTCAGATTCTCAGATTTTCAATCATGGAATCTATAGTATTCCAGAATTTTGCTTTCTGTTCTTTGAGATTTTAAAGAGTTTAAACATGTTAATACAGGTATCTAATTCAAACGAGATCTTTATTAATTTCTATCCAAGCCAGAAAAGTTACGAGTGACTGTGGATTTTTGGGAAGACTTTAGAAATAAACGTAATCTAAATGATTCTAATCGAATTCTCGAGACAAGGTATCACGACTGGGCCACGAAAAGGCCCGTGTACATTTTACCTTGACTTGATAACATGATCGCGTGCGGGTATAGACGTATAAGTTCACTCGGAACTCCCTTCGGCTATCTCCGCTCGCTACCGGTCGGCTTTGGTATTTCACGCACGTAAATCTCCGAAGTTTCAGAGTGGTGTAAGTTAACCATCTATATTGGCGTTTAACTCCCTTGTCTTGTCTTCTACGCAGGGTTATATATTTGGGGGAACCAAATTTTTCACTTTCTATTCCCATGATCCTATGGGGTTCGATTCAGTCTGTATTACAAAGTGTTCCAGAAAATTCTACTAAATAAAGCCAAGCCCCTGTCAGTCGTCAATCTATGAAATTCCATGGGTTTAGTTTATCACATCAACTCATGATGGGATATAAAGGTCTAAATGATATACCCCTTTATAGACAAAAAGAATTTCCCTGTGCCCGTGTGTTTTAGTCTTCATACATATATATTGATGTTTATTTTTGTATGCTCACTCTGTGAAAACACTGCCCTCGTTATACTTCTGTGGTGGTAGATTGCCTCTTATTTCTGGGATGTCGAATGCATTATCTTTCTCGCTAATATTAGAAAGACGCGAAAGTATAGGTGTTACTTCAATAGCCCTTAAAGCGCACTACAGGAATTGAAAATAGAATGTGTTTTAATGGGAACAGAACCCAGGTTGGGTTGATGACACTCCAACCTATCAAGAAGTGTTGTCGATCACAAACACTTCATGTTATAGTCATTGAAATCAATCATTTAGTCTGACTACATGTACGTATATACAATGTTACAGAGTACCAATTGAATGGTAGTGAACGTATGAATAGAGTATTATAAATAATAGTCAAGGTCTCAAGTGTTTATCCCGTATTTAACATAATGACGTGGAAGACATCCAAAACAATTAGGCATACGGCATAGGTTATATGATCGATCTGATGTCGAAAGACAACGCGTGTAGAATTATAGCTGCGACATGTATATGAGTTGAATTTTAGTTAGGCTTGAAGACTATATCGTACATGCCATTTGAAAAGGGGGAATTCATATCAAGAGAGGACAAGGGAGACAAGAAAATATGGTTGCCGAAAGTATAACAGAAGTCATATGGTATTCACCATTTAAATGACACAAATCGAATAACCTCAAACCAATTAGTGTCAGTGAAGCTCTTAATAAAGAATATTATCACCACTTACAGAATACAGATGTGCAGAATACAACTGCCAAAAATTACCGAGAATTCAATAAAACCGAATGAATTCTTTAGACTTAAGTCTCGATAAGTGCTACCATTATACCTCACTTGGAATTTACATATATTGTCCAATAGAACGATGCCATCAGCTTGAATATTACTTAAGACTGTCATGGTAATTATTTGGTTATTAGACAAGTCTGGAACTCGGAATTCAACATGAAGTCACCAGATAGAAGCAGACGCTGTACATGACAAGATGAATTGCGAAAGTCGAAGAATATCTTCCCAATAAAAAATGCGACGGCCGCGGCGTTGAACTACTTTTTGGTCCGCTTAAGTTGACATCTGTCAAGAAGACATGTTATAAATTCTAAAAAGGGAGAACTTGACAGTGTCGTTTTGTCCGGATTTCGTCTCCCTGTGGACCGCTGTTAATTTCCTTTTCAAATTCCATCCTTCCATCTGCTTACTGTATTACGAATGCCCGTTTGTCTGATTCAAGTGGCATAAGCTGCCAAAATTTCATAAATTCCGATTGTCTAGGGAAGTTGGGGAGTTTCAATACCTTGAAAAACGAAAAGATTGACGTTGAAATGAAAAATATTGGTAAACCCATGCAGTTACCTATACAAACAGGTAATATTACGGATAAAATTCAAATAGCCCCGATGTAAAAGTACGTTTTTTCCTTATTTTTGTTTTGGGTAGGGGTTGTTGCTTACAAAACTACCTAAACGAACATATTCATTGTTATCAGCACAAAGCACCTTGAAAAAATGGATAGCTATTGGCTAATTCTGTGTCAAGGAAATATATTGTACTGACTAAGGCCAAACTCCTGCCTGTCGTCAACCCAATGAAATATCATGGGTTGTGGTTCATTATAACAACTTATGATTGGGTATAAACGTCTAAACGACATGCCCAATTTTAACACAATAAGAAACTTGTCTCCGTGGTTATTTTAGACAAGAAGATTTTACCTGTGCCCGTGTGTTATGGTGTTAAAAATAAATATATTGTATATTCAGCAGCCGATGCCCCGTTAAATGCCATTAGCTGTCAGAATGTTCACCTTTTTGTGAATTCTGTCGCTTAAGAAAACAGGCATTGAAAGTTCATCGGTGAATGAAATTATTGGCGTTACAAACATCTACGAAATATACGTGTGGTAAATATTTTGACGGTTTTTTTATTCATCTTAAAGGCACCAGAGGCCGGCAAAACGTTCAAATGTGTGCTATTGGACTGTCGTTTATATAAAGATGAGGTTTCCAGATAGCCATTGGTAACTTTCCTAGCCTAGCCTCCCAATGACCGTTGGATAGGCAGTTTTTAGGGGAGATTTCCTTTGTCCGCTTTGTTGTGGTTAGGTGCGCGATATGAGCCCATTGTGGCTGCGCGTGTGATGCATTTAGACAGTTTGTTTACTGACTATCAGACATAAAACAATAGCAGCCGGGAATTCCCTAAATAACTCTTTACATGTACATTGTTGGTGGAAAGTCGACCTGTAGCCTTTCATCTAACATTGACAACTTTTTATAATAATCTGAAGTTCAATGGAGAATGACAACAAACTTTGATAAGGGGTGTATCCTTTTAAGGAGTCTATACAAGTAGAGAGCTATATGACAGAACGAGCGCAGTGATGACGTCATAAAATGAGGAGGCATGGCACTTCCGGTCAAAATGGCGGCGCTTCCGGTAAAATGGCGGTATTTCCGGTCAAAATGGCGGCGCTTCCGATAAAATGGCGGCGCTTCCGGTAAAATGGCGGCGCTTCCGATCAAAATGGCGGCGCTTCCGGTAAAATCCCGCACTAAATTTAAAATGACTCGCGTCCGGGAAATCCCGCATCTCGTACAATAGTACGAGATTGATAACGAGCAAAAACTTTAATCGGAAATATTTAACAAAAATGTGTAAAAATGAATTAGGTAATGACGTTGAAAAAGTGATTTTCAGTAGAAAACAATAGAATGAAGGCGTTAAGACGTTGTTTTAAGACGTAAAGAAATGCGCTAAGAAAGTATCACTAACAGACGCCCGGCGGGCGTTAAGCGGAAAACCATAAAATCAATAGCATTCTCGTACTATAGTACGAGCACAAATGTGAACTTTAATCAGGAAAATTGAAAGAAAATGAGTAAAAATGAAATAGGTAATGACGTTAAGAAAGTGATTTTCGATAGAATGAATGCGTTAAGACGTTGAGCGTTAGCGTTAAGACGTAATGAAAAACAATAAGAAAGTTAGTCAAACATTTTACAAAAACATCGTCTGAAATCGTTTTAAAAAGTTACCAGCTAGAACGATAAATATACAACCGAGGTGACACGTGGTAATTGCGCAGTCTCGACAAAGTGACGTATTGGATCGATAAAGCTCGTAGTTTGCCAGCGAGTCAATGACATGTCAAAACTTGTTCGACTAGCACAATGAAGCATATAAACAATAGAATTGCCACGCATCGAATATGTTACCACGACCTATAGCAAAACTAAAAATCTTAAAAAAAGAAATCTTACCTTCAAGATTTCTAACAAGCGTTGTTGTTGTTGTTCATACTGCTTTAGTACATGAATTATATCTCCGCGTGTATCAATCTAGAACTGACATCTACGCGTAAATTTCGAACCAGGTACCCCACGTGACCTATTCGGCCTAAACGTTAGCCTTTCAATCAATGATCGATCCTATAGTTAGTGGGTGATGCTCGCGGTGATTGACGTGAACGATATTTAACTCTCGGCTTATACAGCTGACGCCTTCATGAGAATCATCAAAGGGTTTACCGCTGAAATAGGCTTTCAATTATTAAGTGGCCGTTCGAAAAAACTAACGCCCCGCTGGCCAAAGTCGCGAGAATCGCTAAGTACCAATCGATCTATATCGTCACAGCTGACTGTCAATTATGAATCTTTTGGTATACGGACTTTATCGAAATCAACTTTGAAAAACTTAATCAATATGAAATACCACAGTTGTATTAATTGATAGACCTAAATATGAAAATATAAATAAAAAAACAATGGAAAAAACGTACTATTTTGCCCATATCACTAACAGATAACGCATAACGCCCGCAACAGCCGCATAACGCCCACAACGGCCGCATAACGCCCGCAACGGCCGCATAACGCCCGCAGATAATGCTTAAAGCGGCTGCTTAACGTAATCTTTTGGTATATGGACTTTATCGAAATCAACTTTAAAAAACATAGTAAATATGAAATACCACAGTTGTATTAATTGATAGACCTAAATACGAAAATATAAAAAAAACAATGGAAAAAACGTACTATTTTGGCCATATCACTAACAGATAACGCATAACGCCCGCAACGGCCGCATAACGCCCGCAACGGCCGCATAACGCTCGCAACGGCCGCATAACGCCCGCAACGGCCGCAGCGCCACCTGGTGGATTTATATGTTATATAGAAGTACTTCTCGATTATTTCTAGTCAGTCGAGTGCTGGACATCAGGCATGGGGCTGTTTACGTGCATTGAGTGTGGCCAAACTTTTAGTCGGGATCACGATATGCGACGTCATCAGGATAGGTATAACCATCATACATCATCACTTCAAAGTGACAACGGAGATCAAAACACAGAGTCAGAAAACACTGATTCTGCGGATAGTTGCGCAAGTCAAGAGACCATAGATGAAAACACTCTGTCGTCAGCGGAGGAAGAATCACAGGAAGGTGAAAGCTTTTCCTCGGCTGAGGAAGAGTCGCAGGAAAACGGAAAGGCGTCCTCAACGATGTGGGATTATCTTGTAACAAAGGCGATCGAACAGCACATCCCTGAAAAAACTGACTCTATCGATGAAGAAAATGGTGACTACGAAACTTTGAGGCCAAATATAATAAAAACTCTGATGTCATTATACAACGACGAGAGTTTGCTTTTAGAGGCTATGAAAAAAGATCCAGTCCATAAACAAATTATGGCTACGAAACATTCACTTGAAGACAATTTTGACTTATCGCCGAGAGAGGCCCTGAATAATGCTATAAAAATGAGGAAAGCCTTATTTAACGATCTTTTACCAACCACATATCCTGATACTCAAGAAAATGAGGACAGTGACTAAATCTAACCTTAACATACAATTTATATATATATATATATATTTAAAATTTGTTAACTTTACATAACCCAACTCAATAAAGATGTTGAAATAGAATGTAGAGTTAGTCATGTCTTTGATCATTGTGGTATTTCATATATACTATGTTTTTTAAAGTTGATTTCGATAAAGTCCATATACCAAAAGATTACGTTAAGCAACCGCTTTAAGTATTATCTGCGGGCGTTAAGCGGCCGTTGCAGGCGTTATGCGGCCGTTGCGGGCGTTATGCGGCCGTTGCGGGCGTTATGCGGCCGTTGCGGGCGTTATGCGGCCGTTGCGGGCGTTATGCGGCCGTTGCGGGCGTTATGCGACCGTTGCAACCGTTAAGGTCACAACACCCAGTTTGTGTTTTCTCAGCCAATGAAAATTGATTTCGGGTATGCTGGAGCTAGGAGGTGGGTTAGATAGTGATAGTTTGGTATTTGGGTTATTTGAATATTGGATTGAAACTAACATAGGCCAATCAATGCCTGATAACAGATTTTTGTGTGTGTTTTTATAATGTTCACTCAATTTTGAAAATACCAAAGTTTGGCTAGAATAAGTAAGCCTAAAACTGTAAAATGGCGGTACCCATGTTAAATTGTGTGTAGCTTGAAATCGGCATGTCCTATGTCAACTTTATTTGGTTGTAAAGGATTTATCATGTGTTGATCTATTTGAAAATGGTAAGGAAAAGTCTTAACGAGATTTAGGTAATTAGCCACAAATCAAAACGTTAACATTACCGCAAATGGGAAATGAAACTGTATCATGTAACCTTAAGCGACCGTTGCGGTCGATTAACGCCCGCAGGGCGTCTGTTAGTGATATGGGCAAAATAGTACGTTTTTTCCATTGTTTTTTTTTTTTTTTTTTTTTTCGTATTTAGGTCTATCAATTAATACAACTGTGGTATTTCATATTTACTATGTTTTTTAAAGTTGATTTCGATAAAGTCCGTATACCAAAAGATTATCAATTGACAGTCAGCTGTGACGATATAGATCGATTGGTACTTAGCGATTCTCGCGACTTTGGCCAGCGGGGCGTTAGATTTTTTTTGATAGGTGCTTCAACGAGTTAAAAGCTTATTCGAGCAGGGGGTCCCTTCGATGTTTCTCATGAAGACGTCAGCTGTATAAGCTGAGAGTTAAATATCGATCACGTCAATCACCGCGAGCATCGCCCACTAACTATAGGATCGATCATTGATTGGAAGGCTAACGTTTGGGCCGAATAGGTTACGTGGGGCACCTGGTTCGAAATTTACGCGTAGATGTCAGTTCTAGATTGATACACGTGGAGATATGATTCATGTACTAAAGCAGTAGGAACAACAACAACAACGCTTGTTAGAAATCTTGAAGGTAAGATTTCTTTTTTTAAGATTTTTAGTTTTGCTATAGGTCGTGGTAACATATTCGATGCGTGGCAATTCTATTGTTTATATGCTTCATTGTGCTAGTCGAACAAGTTTTGACATGTCATTGACTCGCTGGCAAACTACGAGCTTTATCGATCCAATACGTCACTTTGTCGAGACTGCGCAATTACCACGTGTCACCTCGGTTGTATATTTATCGTTCTAGCTGGTAACGTTTTAAAACGATTTCAGACGATGTTTTTGTAAAATGTTTGACTAACTTTCTTATTGTTTTTCATTACGTCTTAACGCTAACGCTCAACGTCTTAACGCATTCATTCTATCGAAAATCACTTTCTTAACGTCATTACCTATTTCATTTTTACTCATTTTCTTTCAATTTTCCTGATTAAAGTTCACATTTGTGCTCGTACTATAGTACGAGAATGCTATTGATTTTATGGTTTTCCGCTTAACGCCCGCCGGGCGTCTGTTAGTGATACTTTCTTAGCGCATTTCTTTACGTCTTAAAACAACGTCTTAACGCCTTCATTCTATTGTTTTCTACTGAAAATCACTTTTTCAACGTCATTACCTAATTCATTTTTACACATTTTTGTTAAATATTTCCGATTAAAGTTAAGATTTTGCTCGTTATCAATCTCGTACTATTGTACGAGATGCGGGATTTCCCGGACGCGAGTCATTTTAAATTTAGTGCGGGATTTTACCGGAAGCGCCGCCATTTTGATCGGAAGCGCCGCCATTTTACCGGAAGCGCCGCCATTTTACCGGAAGCGCCGCTATTTTGACCGGAAATATCGCCATTTTACCGGAAGCGCCGCCATTTTGACCGGAAGTGCCATGCCTCCTCATTTTATGACGTCATCACTGCGCTCGTTCTGTCATATAGCTCTCTACTTATACATAATAAGTTATTTTCGATTAATGTACACAATTACAATACGCTGTTTAAATTTTTTGTTACATGATTATATTTATTCCTAAATTTAATACCCACATAAAATCGCTATATTTAACCTTTTTATGATAGTTATAATAATAGCCACAAACAAATATCTAAAAGCTGAAAACAACAATTAGCTGGATAGCATGTCTCGAAAGTTTTCTGAGAATTATATGGAATAAGCTTAGGGAATGTAAATTTAAGGAAATTTTACAATGTTAAACTAGACTATCCACTAGTGGTTTAATCATATAAATTATGATTTTCGGAATTGGAATATTCTGGGCAGAACAATGTTCAAAAGACTTTCCCTGGCATCTGATCTAATAACAAGTCATTTCATAATTATTTTAGTCCACAAATTATCCGCTGTATGGTTTAACTCAATAATCAAAGCAATGTTGCTGATGATAATAATAGACTCATCTTCCTGGCAAATATTTTTTCAGTAAAACACGAAAATGCTTTATAGGTTTAGCGCGTATCTGTAGCTCTGTGAGTTAAAGTCCGAAAATGTATATTTTTCTTTAAAGGCCCACTTGCCGCCGTAGCCTGTTTAAATTTGCTAAGAAAACCAATTTACATGAGCTTAGTACGACTAATACCACTAAACTTAAACATAGGACACATAAAACATGTCTAGTTAGCTTTAGAATGTAGAAATGGGGTGAAAAACAAACGAAGAATCGAAGCCTGATTACAACAACAACGATCAGTGTCGGTCAACTTTCGTGTTGGATTACCCTCATTTCAGGCCTTTTTATCTGTGGTTTACACTCAAACAATTATCAGCAGGCTTTTAATGTCGCTGTTAACCGATTGTCAGTCTGTATTTCTCAGATAAATAGGCCTACGTAAAATTACACTGTGCCGTAAGTTCACTCACTCGACTGAAACATAAATGCGCCCCAGCGAGCAGTTTGGTTTGTTTACGTTCCGGGTACCTAACAATTCAAATTTTCAAATTCAAATTCAAAATACAAAGTGACGCCGAAACTTTTAAATTTTGGTAAAAATAGAAAGTTCCTAACTTATATTGTCTGGGAAAAATACAGAAAACGGTCTTTCTTTTTTAATGTATGTACTGTTGTTGTTGACAGCAGACGTCGGTACGCAAGAAAGAAGTAGGTCCGACGACGTCATCGGCTTCGTCGCGTGCATTAAATAACAAAAGTGTTATTTCACTGCAGTGAATTATAACATTTCTGAGTGAAGGAAATCCCTAGTTTCACTTATGTATAAATAATAAATAGAGGATATTGAACAGTTGTGTTTGAATAGCACTTATATTTTTTCGAGTGAAAGCCGGAGAATAACCCACGAGACGCGAAGCGTCAAGTGGGTTATCCCTCCGCCTTTCAAGAGAAAAAATATAAATGCTATTCAAACACAACTGTACAATATTCTGTTTATTATTTATACTATCATGTTTTAGGCTTGAGATTGTTTATGAAATATAAATTTATCAATTATAAAAAAGAAAGTATTGACAAATTTATGACGGATTAGGTTTTCAGCAAACGTAGGAATATATATCGCTGACCAATAAAACAACAGCATGTCTGTTCTTCTCACGTGACTATCAACTGTCAGATTTGTGGTCATTTGAATGGCCATTTTCTCCCTGAAGTGTTTCGCGATATTTCATGTAAAAAGAAATTAAATCGAACTCCATGGATTTTAACTCTGCAGTGCACCAGTCACCAGGATAAAAAATGATATTTGAAATTACTTTACATTGTTTAAACGCGTCAATGAATGGCAAGTACAGTTACTCGTTACACGCAGTGGTCCGATTCTCCGAAGCCATGCTGCAGATCACACAACGCTGCCAATAGACGATCGATTATGAAGTTTTGTTTTATCGCTTTGACTTAGAGTGGTAAGCCGATCCTCTATTGAATCAATGTAGTGTTTTCAGCTGTAGTTTATTTATCTTAATGCTAAATATGAATGAAAAGGCTTCATTTAGCCTATCGAAATCATATGTACTGTTGTTGTTGTACAGCAGACGTCAGTACACAAGAAAGAAGTAGGTCTGACGACGTCATCGGCTTCGTCGCGTGCATTAAATAACAAAAAGTGGTATTACACTGCAGTGAATTATAACATTTCTGAGTGAAGGAAATCCCTAGTTTTCACTTATGTATAAATAATAAATAATTAGATAGATCCATTTTCTCGCATGATATTTGATAATTGTGGAGTATGTGATTTTCGTTTTGAGGAAATGCGACTTATTTCTACAGCGATAAACTAGTTCAGACACAATTGGTTTTACATCAAAGAGACATATTAATTCTGATTATCTGAACTGAAATATTCTGGCTATAATAATTTTCAGGAGACTTTCACTGACGTCTGATCTAATCACAAGGCATTCCAGAATTATTTTACAGACCAAATTATTTGCTGGATGATTTATCTATTAATTATTTATAAGGATAAAAGCGAAGTCACTGATGATGATAATAATATACATGCCTACTTTAGACCCATTCCCACCAAATAATATCTCAGTAAACATTTTAAGAGCAAAATGCCTAAGAAGCTTATTTTTGTCACTTGTTGAGTTTTTCTGCAGATTCCAGGGCAATCGAGATCTCGTGCCAATGTACGAGATCTTCATATCAACGAATGGCAATAGGATCAATCTCTATTTTAGATTGATTCCGGGGATGTATATTTTTTGTTATATAAAAATGGTCACGTCCGCCAGCATATCATCTGAGTAGATTCACCGACTGTGTAACCACAACTTTTGTCATGCATGGTATCCTTTGTCACGTGATAAGTGACATGAAAACAAACGAATATCAACGAGTTACGTAGCTTACGTTTGATATGTCATAAACAATGTGTATTCAAAAATCGCCCAATTTCCCTTACAAGTTGACTGGTTGAATAATATAAGATTTATGAGTTTTAAGTGGCATGAGCTGCTGAAATTTGAACTTTTTGCATGAATTCTGATTGTCACGAAAGTAAGAGGATTTCAAAGTCATTGAAAAAATAATTGATGTTTGAATGAGGAAAATCCATACCGTTTATGAGCTGTAGAAGCCGAAGTAATGTTCAGATGGTGAATATAATTGAAATAACCAAGACGGACGTTTATTTATTCTAAGTCAAAGTTTGTTCAAAACACTGGTTTCAGGCACATTTGGGCAGCTCATGCCACTTTTAAATAAAGAGCAAAATAGCTAGTCGAATTCCAACAGAGCGTGAAACGGATACGATTTAGCGTTTCTGGTAAAAGAGTAGACATGTTTATAGTATTTTGGCCCTGTCTGAAATGTCTAGTTTGTTCTTACATCATAGTTATTTCCTTGTCGTCGTATATATTATCGGATGTAAATGATATGTCTGGTAGATAATATCATTTTCTCCTTACGTATTAGGGAGCATATCCAACCATCGTGCACCGATCATTCGTGTAATGCGAATGAATTACACGATCGATTTCTACACTCGCGGCGATCTCCAATCCAAAGCGATCTGTTAAAACAACACCCTCGAGTCTGTCTGAGTGGCCTCTGCGGTCCTGTCTGGTTTGAACAGCAGCAGAGATATGCGTGTCTGTATATTACTGCGCGGTAACATAGAGTGAGAGGGCTCGTGTATGCAGTGCAATGCAGTCGACGGTATAGCTGTAAGCAGGACACTCCGAGTAACGTTGACGCTTTTATAGCCTCCCATTACCTGTTCAGCAAAACATCAATTTGGAAATGTCTGCACACAACTGGTTGTCTTTCTTTTGTATGTTATTTATACGCTACAGAATTTGTGAGGTGTGTTTAATGGACGGTTTTTCTTTGGTTTGTGTAACTTTGACTCTTCGACAGAGCCTGGTTTAATTTTCGTTTTGCGATCTACAACAATCGCTGACATAACACGCGATTCTGTGTTTTACTAAAAAAATGAAAATATGGACTTATACACTTGGCATTTAATTTTTAGCAGGTGCTTGAAATTATAATGTTCTGATCAACGATAAAATGAAAGTTCAAAACTCGGCCTGTAATTATATAGTATGATCTATTTTCCAAAACCAGTGACTAAAAATCTCCTAGTACTTATAATCAATAATGTATTTTTTAAAGTGATATAGTTATGTACAGGTATACGATATGAAATGACATGAAAATGAAAATATTACAGGGAGATAAATGTATAGGTCTATACAAATACTCAGAGCTTCTTAGAATGAATCAATGTCTGATGACGTTTCCTATCTGCATCTGATAAAAATACGTAACGGCACCCTCGGTCACACTGTTGTCTATAAGCACTGGGCTAGGTTGTGTCAAATTCCGAAGAACAATGCTCTGGCATATCTAATAGCCGCAGTAGTGACATGTATTCCCCCCTTACATCTGCCAGGATCTGTAACAGGGGACGGCATAGCCCCTCCAAAGGTGGATAAAGTGTGAAAAAATTTCGTTGTTCTTATAGGATGGGTGAAGCAGTGGGTACAACAGTCACTCAGGCACTTATACAATTCTAAGTGATATGTTCGGTGTACTGAATGGTTCATTAAAAATAAGAGTTCATGTCTGAAATGCATAAAGTCTGGGTCGCAGACGAGCTTACAAAGGCTTTCAATTCACTGTGGTCTGAATATCGACAGTGTACCGTAATCGGATAGCCGTCATACTTCTTCCCATGCCAATATTTGGTACATTGGTCTATGGCCTGGTCAAAGATTTTCGCCTCCTTCATCAAAACGTCGTCTTTTGAAAGATGGCTCTGCTCTGAAGGCAAGGAAACTTCCCCCTCTAGTGTCCTGGGTTGGGTGACACCTGTCAACCATTTGGAGAGTGGACCCCAAGCACGCTCTATGGGGTTAAATCTGCTATGCCGTGGAGCGTAGCTCGCCAGGATCAGCCCATCTAAACCTAAATCCCGCCATAATCTCCCATAATTGATCAGATTAACCAGGGATTTAGTTGACCAGTCTGGACCCCCGTCCGCTATAATGGAGACAACGGTCAGTGGGTTCAATTTGTCCTCCACAATGGGCTTCAAAAGTTTGAACAAATGATCAGCATGGATCTGGCTTGTACTGCTGTGAAACATTGCAGCCTGCAAAAAAACATCCAATGGTTCTTGGCCAGGATACCCGCTGTCGCCCGTTTCTATCTATAGTCCCGACTAAATCTGGTGAAAAAAGAATATATGAATTAATGTAATGTATGTAATGGTCTTTTTATGCTATTCACATCGTGCTCCTTTGTTTATATTATATTACACTTAATTAGTATTTTTCTTTAATAAACACTACGACAACTGAATTTGGTCCTTGTGAATGAAAACATTAATTATGGGAATACCAGGCAGTCGAAAAGAAAAGCTATGCTTTCAAAAGCATAATAAACAACAAATCTGGAATCAGACCTACCGCGACCATTTTAAGTAGAGACGTATGACATTTACAACAATCGTGCAATGTCTGTGCATGACTGAGGCGTGCACGAAGGTAAGATATGGTCCCTGAAGGATTGCCTGCTGACGAATGCCAATGCATTAGTATCCTTATGTAGTCGAGAATTCGAAGTAATAAACCCATAATGAAGACTGACTTGAATGAAGTATTTTTCTCGACACCCGAGTGCCTTATTTACACACGGTTATGGCTATAATACACTAAACATTTCCAACACAGAGTGGATGAACATGTTTAATTCATGATTGATGGTTTGATATCTGTACAAGTGTAAAACAAGTCCGTGCTCTTGTTGTTTTTGGTTCTTTTTAACCTTTCCCCGGCCCTAAGACGTTGGCAGCCTGTGGCGGCGACGTATTCATTTCATTAGTAAATAAATTGTCAATTTCTCTCCACTTGGTGTCAGCACGCAAAAAGAGCTCTAAGTAAAGGACATTGGGGTGGTTTCAAAAGAAAGTGGTAGCTATTTTTGCCATGATAGTTGTTTTCCATGACAGTCCGATATACACAAAAGATCAAGTGTCTACTTCCGGAAATCAGACTAACGCAATCAATCGCAGACCGGTATCTCTTTTGGTATAATATATTAGGCTACCTCGCATTTTTTCCAAACAAATGGTTGTTATTATTTATCCCGTAATAAATATCTATTAGCTTCTTTATATTGCACCAATAATAACAATTGACATGCCATTCGACCCTAGCCTAGTATAGCGGTAGTCGTGCTGAGCCGTGCCTTGTTCGTTCAGTGTTGTTTTGATTCACGGGACTACTTTCAGGGTGTCTGGACACGCTGGGCCGTTTACAGCAGAGCTCATTCTTCACCACAGGGCGCCTCTAATCCCTCTCACAGCCAAGCTTAATCCATTCGTGTACACTATCGTGTTTTTCCCGAAAATTACACGATTGAAAATTGCACGAAGGTTGGATACAGTCCCTTAACCAACCTTAACTTTTTCGAGAAAACCATATTGAATCAAAACTATATGGAAGAGAGAAACGAAAGACGTAATTGTCATGTCGGTGGTCTGGAAAATATACATTGGTTTATTAAAGTGATTAACGAAGAAAAGAAGCCTCAAGCCGAGTTTGGACCACGTTAAACTCATCCATCTCCCTATGAGACGAACTCAATAGATTTCTAAACCTAAACATACAACACGAATTGTCAATACGTCAAGACAAAACCTCTAATTAAATAAATATGAGTTTCCAGTTCTAACAAAGGGTTAATTTTCACGGCGCCAGAAAGCATAGACGACGGCAAAAAACATAATTGTTACATCGTTGTGTGTCGATCAGCTGTAGACTTATAGCCTAACAATCTTCAATCATTACTTAGTCCTAAACGAAAGTAGAGCTATACGACAAACAGGTTACCAGATAACAACCATATCGCCCAAAACAAAAACATAATAAAACAATACAACGCTGGCGTTAAAGTGACACGAGGCGCTGCCAAAATGTTGATATTTAGACGTTAAAACAGAATGTTGAAATTATTGGCTATTTTTCTCAAGACGTATAATTCAGAAGCTTTTTACTGTTTGTGGTCTCGTAAAATGTACGATAGAGTATTGTTTTGAACTAACTTTGGCTTAAAATGGTTATTTAAAGTTTGTTTACTTTTCGAACACGTTTTCGGTTCGTACAGGCCACATGCTGTATGGATTTTCCTCATTCTAAAGCCAATCATTTAGTTTTTCGACGGCCTTCAAAACTTCTTACTCTCGTGACGATCAGAAATTATGAATTTTGGCAGCTCATGCCACATTAATTTACTTGATAACGCAGCCTTTGCCAATATATCAGGCAACGCTGGGTACGCCAATATACCAGGGGCGTCTGTCTTTGTCAATGATATACCAGGCTATCAAGGTAGTAAGTTTAATGGCCTCTCTAGATTTTTCCTCGTCCTACTTTCTTATTTGATTTTTATGTAAATATGTTTAATGTAAAAGTATAGATTCTCAATCCGTGTAACCAGAGCTGTTGCCATGATATCCTTTGGCAAATGTTTGGCAACACGAGAAGAAAATATCAACCAGTTGCGTAGCCCACATGGGCTAAGCCAATGACAGTTTGTAGCCAAAAATCAAGCAATTGTCCATGCAAGATCACTTTTTTAATAAGAGAGTGGGTTTTTTAGCGTGGAAGTCTTATCGATCATAAACACTTCATGGTATAGTCAGTTAAATCAATCATTTAGTAAGCTTAGTGTATCTTCTATATATAGGCCTACATCCCTACAGCAAATTAACCAGATGGTATTGATGCAATAATATCAGAAGCAAATGAATTCATTATAACGCATACTCTAGGTATGAAGTGTTTATCTTGTATTTAACTTTTAACTAATGACGTCCAAAACAATTAAATAAAACATATCAAATCAATCACAATTTTGAACCTCTAATATATCACTAAAATGATTTCTGCGTTTCCAGTAATTATATTCTGTTGATTGCTACATGTGTGCCAAGTCAATTTAAAAAAAGATGCATATAATAATTTGTAATGAAAAACCGACTAATTAATTTTGCTGGACTCAATATATATCAATTTATTGGCTCAAGATTATTTCACTTATATGATGACGCTATCAGGTTCATAGCGGAGTGAGGTGGGGAGGTGGGGGGGGGGGGGCTCTTAACTGAGGAAACCATCGGTCTCCAACGCGAACCTCGCAGCCCTTTCTTTATATAGGGCTATGCATGAAACCCACTCAAATTGTTAACTTTTGTATATGGATTATTATGGTTGATTGAAGAGAAGACCCGCAAATACATAATTTTAGTTAATCGGACATTGTGTTAATTGAAACTACTAACAGTTTAAACTGATACGTTTTTAGTTTTAGCATCTGTCATTTTTCCACACAACGTTGAAATTGGATCGTTTAAGTCGGAGAAACAACTCGTGTCGTTGATTCTTGAAAAATAGTCAACAGTCACTCGTTGTTTCTCCTATACTTAATACATTTAGTATAATTGCAGAATCCTTCTTCAATCCATATGTCTTTACGTCATCAGTGTGGATGGGCGTATATATGGGCGTCTTTACGTCATCAGTGTGGATGGGCGTATATATGGGCGTCTTAACGTCATCAGTGTGGATGGGCGTATATATTTCTTATATCTGATTGGTCATGATATCGAAAGCTTTGAAGAATATATATAATTAGATAGATAAATTTTCTGGCATGATATTTGAGAATTGTGGAGTATGGGATTTTCGTTTTGAGGAAATGCGACTCATTTCTACAGCGGTAAACTAGTTCAGACACAATTGGTTTTACATCAAAGAGACATATTAATTCTGATTATCTTAACTGAAATAGACTTTCACTGACTTTCTCTGGTCTAATCACAAGGCATTCCAGAATTATTTTACTGACCAAATTATTTGCTGTATGATTATCGATTAATTATTTATAAGGATAAAATCCAAGTCACTGATGATAATATACATGCCTACTTTAGACCCATTCCCACCAAATAATATCTCAGTAAACATTTTAAGAGCAAAATGCCTAAGAAGCTTATTTTGGTCACTTGTTGAGTTTTTCTGCAGAATCCAGGGCAATCGAGATCTCGTGCCATTCTACGAGATCTTCAACTCGAGACATATCAACGAATGGCAGTAGGATCAATCTCTATTTTAGATTGATTCCGGGGATGTATGTTTTTTGTTATATAAAAATGATCACCTCAGCCAGTATATCATGTGAGAACATTCAGAGATTGTTTTTAACCACAGTTTCACATGATAAATAACATGAAAACTGAAAAGAAATGAATATCAACGAGTTACGTAGCTTACGTTTGATATGCCATAAACAATTTGTAGTCAAAAATCGCCCAATTTCCCCTGCATGTTGACTGGTTGAATAATATAAGATTTATGAGTTTTAAGTGGCATGAGCTGCCGAAATTCAAACTTTTGCATAAATTCTGATTGTCACGAAAGTAAGAGGATTTCAAAGTCATTGAAAAAATAATTGATGTTTGAATGAGGAAAATCCATACCGTTAATGAGCTGTAGGAGCCGAAGTTCTCTACAAATAGTGAATATAATTGAAATAACCGGGACGGACGTTTATTTATTCTTAGTCAAAGTTTGTTCAAAACACTGGTTTCAGGTACATTCTCGAGAATAATAGCATTAAAAACCTATTGAATTGCACGTGTTGAGAAAAATAGCCGGAAATGTCCAAATTCTGTTTAAGGGCGTAAATGTCCACATTTTGGCAGCTCATGCGCAAAATAGCAAGTGAAATTCCAACCGAGCGTGAAACAGATACGATTTAACGTTTCTGGTAAAAGAGTAGACATGCTTATAGTATTTTGGCCCCGTCTTAAATGTCTAGTTTGTTCTTACATCATAGTTATTTCCTTGTCATCGCAATGTCGGATGTAAATGATATGTTTGATAGATAATATCATTTTCTCCTTACGAATTAACCAACCTTAACTTTTTCGAGAACCCCATATTGAATCAAAACTATATGGAAGAGAGAAAAGACAGATATAGTTGTCATGTCGGTGGTCTGGAAAATATACATTGGTTTATTAAAGTGATTAACGAAGAAAAGAAGCGCCACGCCGAGTTTGGACCACGTTGTTTAACTCATCAATCTCCCCATGAGACGAACTCAATAGATTTCTAAACCTAAACATACAACACGAATCGTCCATACGTCAAGACAAAACCTCTAATTAAATAAACACGAGTTTCAAGTTCCAACAAAAGGTTAAGTTTCACGGCGTCAGAAAAATAGACGACGACAAAAACATAATTGTTACATCGTTGTGTGTCGATCAGCTGTAGACTTATAACCTAACAATCTCCAATCATTACTTAGTCCTAAACGAGAGTAGAGCCAATATATCAGGCAACGCTTGGTACGCCAATATACCGTCTGTCTTTGTCAATACTATGCCAGACAATTCGGTCGTTGTCAATATACATATGGTAGTAAGTTTAATGGCCTCTCTGGATTTTTCCTTGTGAAAGTCTATAGATACTTTTCGAAGGCTATTGTTCGTTCTGATACGTTTTCCGCAGCCCCCCACCCCCCCCCCCCCCCCCCCGCGCTTGGGATTGATGACACTCAACCTATCAATAAGTTTTGTCGATCACAAGCACTTGATGTTATAGTCATTGAAATCAATCATTTAGTCTGACTACATGTACGTATATACAATGTTACAGAGTATCAATTGAAAGGTATAGTGAACGTATAAATAGAGTATTATAAATAATAGTCAAGGTCTCAAGTGTTTATCCCGTATTTAACATAATGACGTGGAAGTCATCCAAAACAATTAAGCATAAGGCATAGGTTACAGGATCTATCTGATGTCGAAAGACAATGCGTGTAGAATTATAGCTGCGACATGTATAGAGTTCAATTTTAGTTGGGCTTGATTGATTGATTGATTGTTTGGTGTTTTACGCCGCGCTCAAGATTATTTCACTTATATGGCGGCGTTGTCAGTTTTATTGTGGGAGGAAACCGGGCTCTATGCCCGGAGGAAACCCACGACCTTCCGTTGATAACTGGCAACCATCCCACATAGGTCGTTCGAGTGAAAACCCAGTCAGAAAATTTTCTAATTTTTTTGGACTGAGTGGGAATCGAACCCGCGACCCATTGGTGAAATGCTGTTCGGATTGAGCGTCCAACGCTCTACCTACTGAAGTTGGGCTTGAAGACTATACCATACACGTAGAGAGCCATTTGAAAAAGGGGAAACAAGGGAGACAAGAAAATATGGTCGCCGTATTCTCGGAAGTATAACAGAAGTCATATTGTATTATTCACCATTTAAATGACACAACTCGAATAAACTCAAACCAATTAGTATCAAGTGATGCTCTTAATAAAGAATATTATAACCACTTACAGAATACAAGTGCCAAAAATTACCGAGAATTCAATAAAACCGAATGAATTCTTTAGACTTAAGTCTCGATAAGTGCTACCATTATACCTCACTTGGAATTCACAGATATTGTCGATAAGAACGATGCCATCAGCTGGAATATTACTTAAGATTGTCATGGTAATTATTTGCTTATTTGACAAGTCTGGAACTCGGAATTTAACATGAAGCCATCAGATAGAAACAGACGTTGTACATTTGACAAGATGAATTGTGAAAATCGAAGAATATCGTCCCAATAAAAAATGCGACTGTCACGGCTTTGAACTACTTTTTGGTCCGCTTAAGTTGACATCTGTCAAGAAGACATGTTATAAATTCTAAAAAGGGAGAACTTGACAGAGTCGTTTTGTCTGGATTGTGTCTTCCTGTGGACCGCTCTTAATTCCCTTTTCAAATTCCATCCTTCCTTCTGCTTACTGTATTAAGAAGGCGCGTTTGTCTGATTAAGGGTGGCATGAGCTGCCAAAATTTCATAAATTCCGATTGTCTAGGGAAGTTGGAGAGTTTCAAATACCTTGAAAAACGAAAAGATTGACGTTGAAATGAAAAATATTGGTAAACCCATGCAGTTACCTTTACAAACAGGTAATAACGGATAAATTTCAAATAGCCCCGTTGTAAGAGTACGTTTTTTCCTTATTTTTGTTTTGGTAGGGGTTGTTGCTTACAAAACTACCTAAACGAACATATTCATTGTTATCAGCACAAAGCACCTTGATAAAATGGATAGCTATTAGCTAATTCTGTGTCAACGAAATATTTTGTATATTCAGCAGCCGATGCCCCTTTAAATGCCATGAGCTGTCAGAATGTTCACCTGTTTTTGTGAATTCTGTCGTCATAAGAAAACAGACATTGAAAGTTCATCGGTGAATAAAATTATTGGCGTTACAAACATCTACGAAATATACGTGTGGTAAATATTTTGACGGTTTTTAATTCATCTTAAAGGGCCATGTCCGTCACCAGAGGCCGGCAAAACGGTCAAATGTGTGCTATTCGACTGTCATTTATATAAAGATGAGGTTTCCAGATAGCCATTGGTAACTTTCCTAGCCTCCCAATGACCGTTGGATAGGCAGTTTTTAGGGGAGATTTCCTTTGTCCGCTTTGTTGTGGTTAGGTGCGCGATATGAGCCCATTGTGGCTGCGCGTGTGATGCATTTAGACAGTTTGTTTACTGACTATCAGACATAAAACAATAGCAGCAGGGAATTCACTAAATAACTCTTTACATGTACATTTTTCGTGGAAAGCCGACCTGTAGCTTTTCATCCAAGATTGACCACTTTTTTTATTATAATCTGAAGTTCAATGGAGAATGACAACAAACTTTGATAAGGGGTGTATCCTTTAAGGATTCTATACATAAGTTATTTTCGATTAATGTACACAATTACAATACGCTGTTTAAATTTTTTGTTACATGATTTTTAAAGACTTATATTTATTCCTAAATGTAATGCCCACAAAAAAAACAATATTTAACATTTTTATGATAATTATAATAATAGCCACAAACAAATATCTAAAAGCTGAAAACAACAATTAGCTGGATAGCATGTCTCGAAAGTTTTCTGAGAATTATATGGAATAAGCTTAGGGAATGTAAATTTAAGGAAATTTTACAATGTTAAACTAGACTTTCCACTATTGGTTTAATCTTATAAATTCTGATAATCGGAATTGGAATATTTTGGGCAGAACAATGTTTAAATGACGTTTGACTGGCATCTGATCTAATAACAAGTCATTTCATAATCAGTTTACTCCACAAAGTATTTGCTGGATGGTTTAACTCAATAATCAAAGCAATGTTGCTGTTAATAATAATGTAGACTCATCTTCCTGGCAAATATTCTTTCAGTAAAACACGAAAATGCTTTATAGGTTTAGAGCGTATCTGTAACTCTGTTAGTTTTTCTGAGTCCGAAAATGTATATTTTTCTTTAAGGTGAAGAATTACTTATGGATAACAACTTCTTGGTTAATTGGGTCTTACATCGTTATCAAGTCAATAAATCAAGAAGTTGTTATCCATAAGTAATTCTTTACCTTATTGTAACCTTTCAACTTGTAAATGCCATTGAAAGATAAATATTTTTCTTCCTGTCCGGATAAGTGGGGAAAAAATGTTCTCGTCAGCTAGCTCATTAGTAGAGACGATTCTCAGTCTGTGTAACCAGAGCTGTTGTCATGATATCCTTAGGCAAATGTTTGGCAACACGAGAAGAAAATATCAACCAGTTACGTAGCATACATGGGCTAAGCCAATGAGAGTTCGTAGCCAAAAATCAAGCAATTGTCCATGCAAGATCACTTTTGGAATAAGAGAGTGTGTTTTTAGCGTGGAAAGAAAACAGACAACCCAACGTACCAAGAAGTCTTATCGACCATAAACACTTAATATTATAGTCAGTTAAATCAATCATTTAGTAAGCCTAGTGTATCTTCTATATATAGGCCTACATCCTTACAACCAATCAACCAGATGGTATTGGTGCAATATTATCAGAATATCAGAAGCAAATGAATTCATTATAAAGCATACTCTGGGTATGAAGTGTTTATCTTGTATTTAACTTTTAACTAATGACGTCCAAAACAATTAAATAAAACATATCAAATCAATCACAATTTTGAACCTCTAATATATCGCGGAAATGATTTCTGCGTTTCCAGTAATTATATTTTGTTGATTGCTACATGTGTGCCAAGTCAATTAAAGAAAAGATGCATATAATAATTTGTAATGAAAAACAGACTATTTAATTTTCCTGGACTCAAATAATATATATATCAATTTATTGGCTCAAGATTATTTCACTTATATGATGACGCTATCAGGTTCATAGCGGCGGGAGGGGGGAGGGGGGGGGGGGGGCTGCGGAAACCATCCGTCTCCAACGCGAACCTCGCATCCCTTATATAGGGCTATGCATGAAACCTACTCAAATTGTTAACTCTTGTATATGGTTTATTATGGTTGATTGTACACCCGCAAATAAATAATTTTAGTTAATCAGACATTGTGTTAATTGAAACTGCTAACAGTTTATAATGATACGTTTCGATTTTCGAATTTCAGATTTTGAACACTGATACTAGCTAGCCAGCGATTTCACCATATTAAAGTTGGAAATCGAAATGTCAAATATTGAAATTGAAACGGGAGTTTCGAATTTCATATTTCAAATATTGAAGTTCGAAATTCGGATCACAAAATTCAATTTCCAAATTCGAATTTTAAATATTGAAATTGAAAATTGGAACGTTGAGATTGTCATTTTTGATGTCGCCATGTTTAAACTTAAAATAAATTTGTTTGAAATCGAAATTGACATTTCTTCAAAACCAGTTTTGAAATTCGAAATTGAAAGTCAGTTTTTTAATTCCGAATTTCAAATTTTATCCAAGTCGGAACATTCAAGATGGACTGTGATTAATTTTCACTGTATATATGCATTGATACTCTCTTATTCACAGAGCTTAACACATTTAGTGTAATTACAAAATCTTTCATCAATATCTACACTGTAAAAAATGTTTGTAGAACTACAAGAAAAACTTTTGTATTTCATCACAGGATAATGTGCTGTAAATGTTTTACACCTGAGTGCGATGTTATTATATTGACTATCATGTAAATTTACGTAAACACACTGTAAATATACACAGATTTGTAAGAGTGCCTATAAGTATTGTTGTTTTACATGTATAACCCTGTAACACATTTCGGTAATTTTACTCTTTTTGGTTAATTTACAAATCTACACAACAATCTTGGTAAATTAACAGAGAAGATACTTGTATTTAACGAGAGAAGAAAGCACGAAGTGCAGTAAATGCACTGCTTCACTGTACATCTACTAACACTACACTGTAAATTTACATATTCGCACAGATGTAAATCTACAGCAAATTTTACTTGTCCAACGATTGCCCGCGAACTTTGCTGTAAAATTACAACCACATTTTTTTACAGTGTATGTCTTTACGTCATCGGTGTGGATGGGCCTATACATTTCTTATATCTGATTGGTCATGATATCAAAAGCTTTGAAGAAAATATATAATTAGATAGATACATTTTCTTGCATGATATTTAAGAATTGTGGAGTATGTGATCTTCGTTTTGAGGAAATACGACTCATTTCTACAGCGGTAAACTAGATCAGACACAATTGGTTTTACATCAAAGAGACATATTAATTCTGATTATCTGAACTGATATGTTCTGGATATAATAATTTTCAGGAGACTTTCACTGACTTTCTCTGATCTAACCACAAGGCATTCCAGAATTATTTTACTGACCAAATTATTTGCTGGATGATTTATCGATTAATTATTTATAAGGATAAAATCCAAGTCACTGATGATAATATACATGCCTACTTTAGACCCATTCCCACCAAATAATATCTCAGTAAACATCTTAAGAGCAAAATGCCTAAGAAGCTTATTTTGGTCACTCGTTGAGTTTTTTCTGCAGATTCCAGGACAATCCAGATCTCCTGCCATTCTACGAGATCTTCAACTCGAGACATATCAACGAATGGCAGTAGGATCAATCTCTATATATTTTAGATTGATTCCAGGGAATGTATATTTTTTGTTATATAAAAATGATCACGTCAGCAAGCATATCATCTGAGTAGATTCACCGACTGTTTAACCACAGCTTTTATCATGCATGCTAGCCTTTGTCACATATCATCTGAGTAGATTCACCGACTGTTTAACCACAGCTTTTATCATGCATGGTGTCCTTTGTCACATATCATCTGAGTAGATTCACCGACTGTTTAACCACAGCTTTTATCATGCATGGTATCCTTTGTCACATGATAAGTAACATGAAAAGAAAACGAATATCAACGAGTAACGTAGCTTACGTTTGATATGCCATAAACAATTTGTAGTCAAAAATCGCCCAATTTCCCTTACAAGTTGACTGGTTGAATAATATAAGATTTATGAGTTTTAAGTGGCATGAGCTGCCGAAATTCGAACTTTTTGCAAAAAGTCTGATTGTCACGACAGTAAAGAGGATTTCAAAGTCATTGAAAAAATAATTGATGTTTGAATGAGGACAATCCATACCGCTTATGAGCTGTAGGAGCCGAAGTAGCGTACAAATGGTGAATATAATTGAAATAACCGGGACGGATGTTTATTTATTCTAAGTCAAAGTTTGTTCAAAACACTGGTTTCAGGTACATTCTCGAGACTAGCATTAAAAACCTACTAAATTGCACATGTTGAGAAAAATAGCCGAAAATGTCCAAATTCTGTTTTAGGGGGTAAATGTCCACATTTTGGCAGCTCATGCCACTTTAAATAAAGAGCAAAATAGCAAGTCAAATTCCAATAGAGCGTGAAACGGATACGATTTAACGTTTCTGGTAAAAGAGTAGACATGTTTATAGTACTTTGGCCCTGTCTGAAATGTCTAGTTTGTTCTTACATCATAGTTATTTCCTTGTCATCGCAATGTCGAATGTAAATGATATGTTTGATAGATAATATCATTTTCTCCTTACGGATTAACCAACCTTAACTTTTTCGAGAAAACCATATTGAATCAAAACTATATGGAAGAGAGAAAGGAAAGACGTAATTGTCGTTACGGTGGTCTGGAAAATATACATTGGTTTATTAAAGTGATTAACGAAGAATAGGAGCGTCACGCCTAGTTTGGACCCCGTTGTTAAACTCATCAATCTTCCTATGAGACGAACTCAATAGATTTCTAAAGCTTAACATATAATATACATCAATATACCAGACAACTCCGTCTTCGCCAATAGTAGATAGCTATATGAGAGAACGGCAGCACTTATGTGACGTCATTAGGTGGCAACATCTGCACCTGACGACCCCACATTTATAACATTGTAGGAGAGTTCTAAAACAAAAGCTGACCCCCATACCTACAACATTATGGCCTAAAATAGATTAAACGAGTGGTAAGGAAAAGGCTAGAGCGTATTTAGGTCACTGACACCAGCCAGGCGTGACAATAAAACAACCCGAGACGGGCGCGGCTATTGGTCGCGCTTGACTACACATCTAATTAAAATCTCCTAACAAGAGGAGACAACAATGGCTTGAACTGTGAGGACCAGGCCACGTTTAAGGCAATCCTGGTTAAAATGCCCCGAGGTGTTTGTCTACGTCACTCAAATCTAAACGACACATTTATATATTTAGGTATCAACCAATCAAATGATTGCGCCTTCCCGAAAAAAATATATGCATATCAAAAATATACTATGTATAATACTTAAGTCTTGACCACTGGTCATCAACCCGGAAGTGAACCGGAAGTGTACCGGAAGTGACTGGAAGTTACCGGAAGTAACCTGAAGTGAACCGGAAGTGACCCGAAAGTGACCGAAAATAACCCGGAAGTAACCGGAAATAACCCGGAAGTGAACCGGTCGGAAAACAGGACTGGCCAGCAACACTCTCAACACTATCCAACATCGTTTAACATTGGACAACCACTAAAGTTTGAGAAGCTCCTCGAAATGTATAACATCAGCTCCAGTCTATGTGTGGGAGTCATTAGTCTCGATGGACAGGCCAGAGTATCCTTCCAAAGGATTCAGAGCAAAACAGATGAAAGTAGACCAAACAGTATACCGATAACGTTATCATCTACTGCATGGAGTGGACTAACCACGCTTGCATATAGGATTGACGAGATGTTAAAGATGGGAGAGCCACTAGAAAGACCATACAACCTAGAGGATGACATATATCTAAGTTGCAGTCAATACAATGGGAAACAACTTATTCATCTGCGGAAATGGATAGAAGACAAAACACTTTCGACTAACCTGAAGCCTACCAAGATGGGGTATGCCATGAACGAATTTGGATGGCGTAAATTAAGAAAGCATTTTTCGGACATAGACCGCCATAAATCTAGAGATCGCCTTTTTTGACCTGTTGACGTTTTAAAAAATGAATTTTAGTGATTCACTGCACCCCTGTACCGGGGCACAGTGAATTGCTATCCGAGGCCCAATGAACCAGATATTGATACCACGCAAAATTAAAGCAAAATATATATTTAACAAAGAAATGTTGTATTTGTTTTCTCTCGAGAGATTCTGATTTTGAAAAACCCTGCTGTAAGTAGGTCTATAATAATTTCTCACTTTCGATTTCGTGCCATGCTGAATAGAAATAATAACAAAAGAAAAACATGTTTAAAATTAAATTCCGATAGTTCGAAGCACTAAATTAATAATTTGTTAATGTTAGGGTACACTGAATCAGATAAAATAGTGATCCACTGTACCCCGATTCACTGTACCCCCAATGCACCCAGTCACCTTTTAAGGGCATGTTTTTTTTTTATGGTTGCAAACAGATGAAATATAATGTGCTTAAAATGCCTGCCCATTGTCACTTATGCTAACAAAATGTACTAATTTCCCAAGTACTGCTTTGTTTGGTCCATATCAGAAAAAATATCAGTGGTGTATTTTTACTTTTGGTATCCAAAAACATACTCTACCTCACAAAATTTACGCAGTGACCCTTTTTGAAAGCAATGCTGGAATTTTAAAATGAGGCTATAACTGTACAAATTGTGATGACATCATAATGACGTTTCTAGTAAAAGAATTCTATAAATAGATGCTGATTGACTGTGCCCCTTGATTCACCGTGCCCCGGTCTCCCCTACTGTAAAACTTTGAGAGGTGTCTTCACCGAAGCAACTCAACCGTTGAACTTCAAATTTTACATATATTTAGTAGCCGCTATGGATTAAAACATCGGACGATTTTCATTGGTCAATATACTGACGTCACTAGTGATTTACTATTTCGTGAAATTAAAATAACAACTCGCAATGCTCGCCCACAGAACGTGGTTTTCAAGAATATTGAAACGGGCCACTGAAACCAGTCAGGCGTGTTAATAAAACAGTTCACCCGAGACGCGAGCAGTGGGAGAAATCTAATTAAAATCACTCAACCGATCAAAGCGATATTCGGACGTGTGTGCTATGAGACAGGGTCTAATGGCATGACGTCAAAACACCGAAGGCTATATACTTTAACGCCATTTTGAAATTTTAAATGAGTCATATCTCAGTCGTTCTTAAAGATATGATAACGCGATTTTCGAGAGTCAATAGACAAGAATATCCCGCGCGTGGATTGCAATAGTTATTTTTGATTAGACCAGCGGTTTGACCGCTATATTGAACTCAACTACACATCTTTGAGAAGCGTTTTGACCGAAACAACTAAACCGATTTAGCTTCAAATTTTGCATATATTTAGTTAACGACAAAACCCGTTTACGTAGCACAACTATGGATGGTAACATTGGGAGGTTTTCATTGGACAAATTACTTATTGATTCAAATAACAGCACGCATTGCGCGCCCACAGAAGGCCGTTTTCAAGAGTAATAAGCGAAATTTTCAACAACCATTTGAAGTATTTCTATATATATCCAATGTTGAATGTGATCGAGACTCCGCACTGGTCATCACACAGAGAACATGTCTGCAGCCAGCCTCTATGAACCCACGCCTGCCGATCGCAACTAAAAGACATGCATATGAATATTTTAACGGTAATTGAACCGATGAGCGTAAACTAGACGCTATTTGTATACGAGATAGTTTGCTGTTTTTTACTAATTTACATGCCAATCTATCAGAAAAGAGACTAATGAGAAAACTAATTAGTAGGTACATCAACCGTAAGCGTGCATAGTACCGATGTATGTAACATATAATATAATCAAATTTAATGAAAGACAGTCATCTAATTATCTTCTCGCGTAATCCCTTGGCATTCAATTGGCCCTTAATATTGCTGAGTAATATATTCATCAAAACAATTGAACGTTACCTAAAATCTCGGAATCTTTCGATTTGATTTGATTTTTATTCACCAATATAAATAAATAACATACAATAGAGGAGTGATATATACATTGACGGGAATAAAACTCCATGGAGCTTGCTCTATCCCTGATGAAAAATAATTAATAACTTGGGACTATCGTGGCGCTAAAACAAGAAGGAAATAAATTTAAGTTCGAAACATATTTACAAACTCTGATGGAAGAACTGTTATTGACTATCATGAGTATAGTTGGCAAAGAAAAAAAGCTATGGATACACATATTAAACAGAATGAATTGAATTAAGGAGATGGATTGTGAGGCGATTTTTAAATAATGAATATGATTCGGTTGATTGTAGCTTACATGGCAAATTGTTCCATTCACGCAGACCTGTAACCCTTAATGAGTAAAATGAATAGTTACTGATGTAGAATGGCTTGTACAAGGTAAAATGACTTCCCCTGGTGATATGAGAACGAGTATCTGTTTGTCTAACAAAATGATTATTAAAGCTCAATGGTAAATATTCTGGATGATATATGAATTTATGTGTAAATGTCAGAATTCAGCTATTAATGTCAGCTAACGGTAGGGATTAGAATGAACAGGCATGACTGATTTGTTTGAAATAGATTAAATTCCTCTATACTAGAAGAAAAACCAACAACTGTAGTGTATTCCCCCCAGGCAATACAGTTTTTGGACTATGGCTAAAATAGACTGATGTAAAAATTACCTCAAGATAATGGTAGTCTTCTTTTGACCGGGTTGTCTTTTTATAGACATCTTATCTTTGGCTTAACCATTGGACGTATCCTATTTCAATACATTGTTTTTACATCTAAACTATACGATTGTTGTATTAAAAACAATTGTTTTTTCCTTGCAACCACTTGGGTAAAAAATCAAACTTCTGAAAGCTGCACACAAATATCTGCACGCATGCAAAAGAATTCAACAATTAACTTTTGTCTGTGGAAACTTTATCAGTCTTTAAATATACCGTCTATAATGAAACACCAACTTGTGAGACCTGACTGTAACTATAGCCCTTTCCTCGAGTGGAGTTTGTTGGCGAGCGAGTCACGTGATTGAAACACCGATCAATGCGATAATTAAAATGTGCATAGAGACTCTACCGGTATGTGACGCCGCAGGCGAAGCTATTTGTTCTATTTTAAACGAGTCATATCTCAACTAATATTATAGATAGAATAACGCGGTTTTCATACACTATACTTATAACATAGTATGAGAGTTTCAGCACAGCCCTGATCCCCTTAAAACATTAGAAGATTTTCATTGATCAAAAAAAAACTCACAATTTACTATTTTGTGAAATTACAACAACAACTCGCAATGCTTATGCACAGAAGGTAGATTTTGGCTTAAGCGGGCGCGTATCATAAAGATATATATAATGAGCTATCACCGTACTGTCGCTATGGATTAAAACATCGGAAGATTTTCATTGGTCGATATACTCGCGTTTGCGTATTTCCGGTACCGAGGGAACGCACTGTTGGCCTATGTCCGTGGAAACGCACCATAAGGCGAGAAGCGTTGGTATGTTTTGTGATGTCACGACCGTAAATCGACAAGAGTTGTGCCGTAAGACAGCAAAGCGTTATAACATTTAACAGTTGCGTTGTTTAACGCCGTTTGACGTAGTTTTGCGTCATACGGACGCCATTTTGCGTGGTGTGTGCGTCGTTTTGCGTCATGACGGCTTCAATTGGCTTCACTATGTACGACGTTCCGCTTTAGCGAGCCTGAAGATTAAATCATAATTCTATATTTCTTGGTGGGAGTTGTATCTTTTAGCGAGTTTACTGTCTAGGATTGTAATAAAACAATGCTACCCACTACATTATAAGTCTGTTAAATATATTGTAAATATTATAGCTGATAAGCCAGACGCGACAAAACGCGACAATATGCGACAATTTGTGAAAATACTCGACAATATGCGGCAATACGCGACAAAAATGTGATAATACGCGTTAAACCCTACGGGTTTGGTTAGTAGGCTGACAACAATCCCGAGGCGTGGCTATGATCTGACCATATCACTAATATATTTTGAGTAAGCGGGATTCGAACCCTCAACACATTGGCGGGAAACTGTTCGAATTGAGCGCCCCACGCTCTAATAAATACTTTGTACAAAATATCCCACGGCTTGTTGATAACTCAAATATACTGATAGGTGTTTAGTCATTGTTATTAGGCAAATGATTCATGAATTGTTCGGTGTTTTACGCCGCACTCAAGATTATTTCTTTAGTATTGTTGCATTGTCAGACCACTTTGACAGGGATTCGGGTTGTCCCCAAGGATTTGTATTTTTTAGCAAGTAACGATTTTACCATCTAAGTCTGTAATTAATCAATGTTGAAAGTTCCTCGAAAGTTTGTAAAATATATCGGAATTACCTGGCTAAGTCTATGTAAATCCGGCATACGCTGCTTAGTACAAATAAAGATTCCCAAGTCCTTCTGAAAGCTGATAAGCTCGGGTTTTAAATCGATTACCTCAGTTAAAGCAGGTAAAGCAACAGCAAACTTGTCATTTTCGTTTGCAGAGATAGTCACAGACAATGTCCGTTCGGGCCTAACTTTAGGAGAATAATACACCGGCTTACTCATTTTCACAAATCATCACAACGGCCAAATACTTCCAAACGAAATCTACGACTTCTGTAGATTTCTACGAAATCGAAAAGTAGTAAATCAACCTCTCACAAAAACTTATCTCGGTGGATTTTCAAGAACAAAATCAGACACGTCTAAACCCCTCTGTACCAAAATGGCCACCCATCTTCAGCCAGTAAGTTGACCGTGTATTTAACCTGGGTTAAAAGTACCTTATGATTCGTGCTTCGCTGCACCAATCTATACTTGATTAAATTAACGAGATGTGCAGCGAAGCACGAATCATAAGGTACTTTTAACCCAGGTTAAATACACGGTCAACTTACTGGCTGAAGATGGGTGGCCATTTTGGTACAGAGGGGTTTAGACGTGTCTGATTTTGTTCTTGAAAATCCACCGAGATAAGTTTTTGTGAGAGGTTGATTTACTACTTTTCGATTTCGTAGAAATCTACAGAAGTCGTAGATTTCGTTTGGAAGTATTTGGCCGTTGTGATGATTTGTGAAAATGAGTAAGCCGGTGTATTATTCTCCTAAAGTTAGGCCCGAACGGACATTGTCTGTGACTATCTCTGCAAACGAAAATGACAAGTTTGCTGTTGCTTTACCTGCTTTAACTGAGGTAATCGATTTAAAACCCGAGCTTATCAGCTTTCAGAAGGACTTGGGAATCTTTATTTGTACTAAGCAGCGTATGCCGGATTTACATAGACTTAGCCAGGTAATTCCGATATATTTTACAAACTTTCGAGGAACTTTCAACATTGATTAATTACAGACTTAGATGGTAAAATCGTTACTTGCTAAAAAATACAAATCCTTGGGGACAACCCGAATCCCTGTCAAAGTGGTCTGACAATGCAACAATACTAAAGAAATAATCTTGAGTGCGGCGTAAAACACCGAACAATTCATGAATCATTTGCCTAATAACAATGACTAAACACCTATCAGTATATTTGAGTTATCAACAAGCCGTGGGATATTTTGTACAAAGTATTTATTAGAGCGTGGGGCGCTCAATTCGAACAGTTTCCCGCCAATGTGTTGAGGGTTCGAATCCCGCTTACTCAAAATATATTAGTGATATGGTCAGATCATAGCCACGCCTCGGGATTGTTGTCAGCCTACTAACCAAACCCGTAGGGTTTAACGCGTATTATCACATTTTTGTCGCGTATTGCCGCATATTGTCGAGTATTTTCACAAATTGTCGCATATTGTCGCGTTTTGTCGCGTCTGGCTTATCAGCTATAATATTTACAATATATTTAACAGACTTATAATGTAGTGGGTAGCATTGTTTTATTACAATCCTAGACAGTAAACTCGCTAAAAGATACAACTCCCACCAAGAAATATAGAATTATGATTTAATCTTCAGGCTCGCTAAAGCGGAACGTCGTACATAGTGAAGCCAATTGAAGCCGTCATGACGCAAAACGACGCACACACCACGCAAAATGGCGTCCGTATGACGCAAAACTACGTCAAACGGCGTTAAACAACGCAACTGTTAAATGTTATAACGCTTTGCTGTCTTACGGCACAACTCTTGTCGATTTACGGTCGTGACATCACAAAACATACCAACGCTTCTCGCCTTATGGTGCGTTTCCACGGACATAGGCCAACAGTGCGTTCCCTCGGTACCGGAAATACGCAAACGCGAGTATATCGACCAATGAAAATCTTCCGATGTTTTAATCCATAGCGACAGTACGGTGATAGCTCATTATATATATCTTTATGATACGCGCCCGCTTAAGCCAAAATCTACCTTCTGTGCATAAGCATTGCGAGTTGTTGTTGTAATTTCACAAAATAGTAAATTGTGAGTTTTTTTTTGATCAATGAAAATCTTCTAATGTTTTAAGGGGATCAGGGCTGTGCTGAAACTCTCATACTATGTTATAAGTATAGTGTATGAAAACCGCGTTATTCTATCTATAATATTAGTTGAGATATGACTCGTTTAAAATAGAACAAATAGCTTCGCCTGCGGCGTCACATACCGGTAGAGTCTCTATGCACATTTTAATTATCGCATTGATCGGTGTTTCAATCACGTGACTCGCTCGCCAACAAACTCCACTCGAGGAAAGGGCTATAGTTACAGTCAGGTCTCACAAGTTGGTGTTTCATTATAGACGGTATATTTAAAGACTGATAAAGTTTCCACAGACAAAAGTTAATTGTTGAATTCTTTTGCATGCGTGCAGATATTTGTGTGCAGCTTTCAGAAGTTTGATTTTTTACCCAAGTGGTTGCAAGGAAAAAACAATTGTTTTTAATACAACAATCGTATAGTTTAGATGTAAAAACAATGTATTGAAATAGGATACGTCCAATGGTTAAGCCAAAGATAAGATGTCTATAAAAAGACAACCCGGTCAAAAGAAGACTACCATTATCTTGAGGTAATTTTTACATCAGTCTATTTTAGCCATAGTCCAAAAACTGTATTGCCTGGGGGGAATACACTACAGTTGTTGGTTTTTCTTCTAGTATAGAGGAATTTAATCTATTTCAAACAAATCAGTCATGCCTGTTCATTCTAATCCCTACCGTTAGCTGACATTAATAGCTGAATTCTGACATTTACACATAAATTCATATATCATCCAGAATATTTACCATTGAGCTTTAATAATCATTTTGTTAGACAAACAGATACTCGTTCTCATATCACCAGGGGAAGTCATTTTACCTTGTACAAGCCATTCTACATCAGTAACTATTCATTTTACTCATTAAGGGTTACAGGTCTGCGTGAATGGAACAATTTGCCATGTAAGCTACAATCAACCGAATCATATTCATTATTTAAAAATCGCCTCACAATCCATCTCCTTAATTCAATTCATTCTGTTTAATATGTGTATCCATAGCTTTTTTTCTTTGCCAACTATACTCATGATAGTCAATAACAGTTCTTCCATCAGAGTTTGTAAATATGTTTCGAACTTAAATTTATTTCCTTCTTGTTTTAGCGCCACGATAGTCCCAAGTTATTAATTATTTTTCATCAGGGATAGAGCAAGCTCCATGGAGTTTTATTCCCGTCAATGTATATATCACTCCTCTATTGTATGTTATTTATTTATATTGGTGAATAAAAATCAAATCAAATCGAAAGATTCCGAGATTTTAGGTAACGTTCAATTGTTTTGATGAATATATTACTCAGCAATATTAAGGGCCAATTGAATGCCAAGGGATTACGCGAGAAGATAATTAGATGACTGTCTTTCATTAAATTTGATTATATTATATGTTACATACATCGGTACTATGCACGCTTACGGTTGATGTACCTACTAATTAGTTTTCTCATTAGTCTCTTTTCTGATAGATTGGCATGTAAATTAGTAAAAAACAGCGAACTATCTCGTATACAAATAGCGTCTAGTTTACGCTCATCGGTTCAATTACCGTTAAAATATTCATATGCATGTCTTTTAGTTGCGATCGGCAGGCGTGGGTTCATAGAGGCTGGCTGCAGACATGTTCTCTGTGTGATGACCAGTGCGGAGTCTCGATCACATTCAACATTGGATATATATAGAAATACTTCAAATGGTTGTTGAAAATTTCGCTTATTACTCTTGAAAACGGCCTTCTGTGGGCGCGCAATGCGTGCTGTTATTTGAATCAATAAGTAATTTGTCCAATGAAAACCTCCCAATGTTACCATCCATAGTTGTGCTACGTAAACGGGTTTTGTCGTTAACTAAATATATGCAAAATTTGAAGCTAAATCGGTTTAGTTGTTTCGGTCAAAACGCTTCTCAAAGATGTGTAGTTGAGTTCAATATAGCGGTCAAACCGCTGGTCTAATCAAAAATAACTATTGCAATCCACGCGCGGGATATTCTTGTCTATTGACTCTCGAAAATCGCGTTATCATATCTTTAAGAACGACTGAGATATGACTCATTTAAAATTTCAAAATGGCGTTAAAGTATATGGATACAGGTCACAGTTTGTCACTTCCGGAAATTCCTAGGGACGAAAAAAGTTCCAGCTATTTTTGTGTGTTTTTTTTATTATTTTTTCCTGGCCCCCTGCATTTTTTTTCTGGGCATTTTTGTAGTTTTTATGAAAGGACAGGGGTTGAGTTACTGTCTGGAAATGATTTTAGAAGTGGAATGGGACCAGTTCAGGTGGTGGAGATCTGGTAGTTGGGGGGTGCTTTGGTCTATTTACATGCGGCGGAATATGTGCAAAGAGACCCCTATCAGCTGATTCTACTCGTATCTCAAAATTTCTACCTTCAACCTATGAAAAAATTGTGCTTAAAATACTGCCAAAGGACTGTTCAAGGCCCCCACCGAAGGATTTGGTTCAACGAAAGTTAGGGAAGGTGCTGTGAGAGCAGACATTAACATTACCGCAAATGGGAAATGAAGGAAAATGAAACTGTGACCTGCTGCCTGTATGGGTTGAAGACATATTTTGTGAAATAGATCACTGTACAACAACAACACTGTGTTTGTGACTTAAAACTTGTCAGAAACACATTATAAGACCTATAGTACTGTCTAGATGTGCTGAAAATGTATCTTTCATGTCTTTTCTAGCAAAATATTTGCACAAAATTGATTTCTTGATAGTTTTGGGGGGCAAAGTAATGTACATGATTATGAGTTGAATTTCTCCTGTAAGTAAATGATACTTTTCAATATGGTAGTTCACCTATTTCTGCAATGATATGCCACACAATCTGGTTGCTCTTCTCATTACCCTTGCCAAAACACACAGAACACTACCCTACCCCCCAAAAATTGAAAAGAATTTGGGCATTACTTGATTTTGTGTACATATTAAATTTTATTTGGCTTTCTGACAAAAACCTATAGTTCTTACATTGATTTGATGGTCAACATGTGAGAAACATAATAATCTCCTTTTTAGTCTTACAAAATGCCTTTTCTTGTAAAAAAAAACAACTTTTTCAGTGTTGTTTTATGTCAAACTGAATATTTTGTGTACTCTTTCAGGTAATTTCAGGTCCTGTATAAGATGAATGGAATTGTTTATCCACCTGTGAGCATATTTTCCTGATTCACACATCAAAGGAATGGAAATGAGAGTCTTTCTACATTTTCCAGAGGTAATTTTACCATTGGCATGGCTTCACTGCTTCATTACATTAGAAATTCGCCTCAAATAGCATGCCTAATGGCACTCAAAGTTGGCATAAAACCGCCCAGAATATAATGACCTGGGCTTTCCTGATTTTATTCAGTACCTGCATGTGTCTTACACAATTTTCACTTGCAAGAATGCTGGAATCAATTGTTTTAAAAAATAAACCAACCTAACATTTACCCCACCCCCCTTTTTTTTGCATATTTTTTCTTAAATCTAATCATATTTTCCCAGAAATATCCTTTTAGACCCTTGTTTGACTTTTTGGGGTGCAGTTTTATTCTCTGGGCTAGGCTAATAATTAAGTTTATGTTCCAGGGTACTTGTGGGCAGTTTGGAACAGAGTTTTGTGTTGGGGGATCCCAACAATAAGCCGTGTGGCAGGTGACTTCTTCCTCTGGTTTTAAGCTTTCCAGTACCATTTTGAGCCTAAAATCAACCTGGGATACAAGAATAACACTTGTTTTTTCAAGCTGTTTAAATTTGGCCACAGTATGACTGACTTTGAGTAGAATTTATCCATTTTGTAATCCAACAAATCTTAAAATGTAACAAATGCACAGTATATTTTAGTTGAGGAAGCCACAGAAAGATATGTGTCCTCATAAAGTTAGTATTTTATGGTAGAACACTCTTAGTAGAAGTCACACTAGTTTACAGAGTTCAAATATGTTTTCCCAGAGCTGAGATATGACAATTTTAAGCTTTTTTAGCTCACCGGTCATTGTCCTTGCTATGTTCTAATGGGGGGTGGTGTAAATGGGAGGGCTACAGAAGGCTTAGTTTTCATTGCATTTAGTTTTCCTCTTGAGAGATCATTCCAAATACCTTTAAGCTCAATGTGTTAGATTTAGAAGTAGATTGAAGGAAATTTGTGCCTCTGTTAGGATACAGGTCACAGTTTGTCACTTCCGGAAATTCCTAGGGACGAAAAAAGTTCCAGCTATTTTTGTGTGTTTTTTTTATTATTTTTTCCTGGCCCCCTGCATTTTTTTTCTGGGCATTTTTGTAGTTTTTATGAAAGGACAGGGGTTGAGTTACTGTCTGGAAATGATTTTAGAAGTGGAATGGGACCAGTTCAGGTGGTGGAGATCTGGTAGTTGGGGGGTGCTTTGGTCTATTTACATGCGGCGGAATATGTGCAAAGAGACCCCTATCAGCTGATTCTACTCGTATCTCAAAATTTCTACCTTCAACCTATGAAAAAATTGTGCTTAAAATACTGCCAAAGGACTGTTCAAGGCCCCCACCGAAGGATTTGGTTCAACGAAAGTTAGGGAAGGTGCTGTGAGAGCAGACATTAACATTACCGCAAATGGGAAATGAAGGAAAATGAAACTGTGACCTGCTGCCTGTATAGCCTTCGGTGTTTTGACGTCATGCCATTAGACCCTGTCTCATAGCACACACGTCCGAATATCGTTTTGATCGGTTGAGTGATTTTAATTAGATTTCTCCCACTGCTCGCGTCTCGGGTGAACTGTTTTATTAACACGCCTGACTGGTTTCAGTGGCCCGTTTCAATATTCTTGAAAACCACGTTCTGTGGGCGAGCATTGCGAGTTGTTATTTTAATTTCACGAAATAGTAAATCACTCGTGACGTCAGTATATTGACCAATGAAAATCGTCCGATGTTTTAATCCATAGCGGCTACTAAATATATGTAAAATTTGAAGTTCAACGGTTGAGTTGCTTCGGTGAAGACACCTCTCAAAGTTTTACAGTAGGGGAGACCGGGGCACGGTGAATCAAGGGGCACAGTCAATCAGCATCTATTTATAGAATTCTTTTACTAGAAACGTCATTATGATGTCATCACAATTTGTACAGTTATAGCCTCATTTTAAAATTCCAGCATTGCTTTCAAAAAGGGTCACTGCGTAAATTTTGTGAGGTAGAGTATGTTTTTGGATACCAAAAGTAAAAATACACCACTGATATTTTTTCTGATATGGACCAAACAAAGCAGTACTTGGGAAATTAGTACATTTTGTTAGCATAAGTGACAATGGGCAGGCATTTTAAGCACATTATATTTCATCTGTTTGCAACCATAAAAAAAAAAACATGCCCTTAAAAGGTGACTGGGTGCATTGGGGGTACAGTGAATCGGGGTACAGTGGATCACTATTTTATCTGATTCAGTGTACCCTAACATTAACAAATTATTAATTTAGTGCTTCGAACTATCGGAAATTAATTTTAAACATGTTTTTCTTTTGTTATTATTTCTATTCAGCATGGCACGAAATCGAAAGTGAGAAATTATTATAGACCTACTTACAGCAGGGTTTTTCAAAATCAGAATCTCTCGAGAGAAAACAAATACAACATTTCTTTGTTAAATATATATTTTGCTTTAATTTTGCGTGGTATCAATATCTGGTTCATTGGGCCTCGGATAGCAATTCACTGTGCCCCGGTACAGGGGTGCAGTGAATCACTAAAATTCATTTTTTAAAACGTCAACAGGTCAAAAAAGGCGGTCTCTAGATTTATGGCGGTCTATGTCCGAAAAATGCTTTCTTAATTTACGCCATCCAAATTCGTTCATGGCATACCCCATCTTGGTAGGCTTCAGGTTAGTCGAAAGTGTTTTGTCTTCTATCCATTTCCGCAGATGAATAAGTTGTTTCCCATTGTATTGACTGCAACTTAGATATATATCATCCTCTAGGTTGTATGGTCTTTCTAGTGGCTCTCCCATCTTTAACATCTCGTCAATCCTATATGCAAGCGTGGTTAGTCCACTCCATGCAGTAGATGATAACGTTATCGGTATACTGTTTGGTCTACTTTCATCTGTTTTGCTCTGAATCCTTTGGAAGGATACTCTGGCCTGTCCATCGAGACTAATGACTCCCACACATAGACTGGAGCTGATGTTATACATTTCGAGGAGCTTCTCAAACTTTAGTGGTTGTCCAATGTTAAACGATGTTGGATAGTGTTGAGAGTGTTGCTGGCCAGTCCTGTTTTCCGACCGGTTCACTTCCGGGTTATTTCCGGTTACTTCCGGGTTATTTTCGGTCACTTTCGGGTCACTTCCGGTTCACTTCAGGTTACTTCCGGTAACTTCCAGTCACTTCCGGTACACTTCCGGTTCACTTCCGGGTTGATGACCAGTGGTCAAGACTTAAGTATTATACATAGTATATTTTTGATATGCATATATTTTTTTCGGGAAGGCGCAATCATTTGATTGGTTGATACCTAAATATATAAATGTGTCGTTTAGATTTGAGTGACGTAGACAAACACCTCGGGGCATTTTAACCAGGATTGCCTTAAACGTGGCCTGGTCCTCACAGTTCAAGCCATTGTTGTCTCCTCTTGTTAGGAGATTTTAATTAGATGTGTAGTCAAGCGCGACCAATAGCCGCGCCCGTCTCGGGTTGTTTTATTGTCACGCCTGGCTGGTGTCAGTGACCTAAATACGCTCTAGCCTTTTCCTTACCACTCGTTTAATCTATTTTAGGCCATAATGTTGTAGGTATGGGGGTCAGCTTTTGTTTTAGAACTCTCCTACAATGTTATAAATGTGGGGTCGTCAGGTGCAGATGTTGCCACCTAATGACGTCACATAAGTGCTGCCGTTCTCTCATATAGCTATCTACTGCCAATATACCAAACAACTCCACGTTTGCCAATATATCAAACAACATGTCTTCACCAATTTACCAAACAACACGCCTTCGTCAATGTACAAAACACCACATCTTCGTCAATGTAACAATGAACAATGGCATCTTCGTGAATATACCAAACAACCACATACCGCTAAGTAACATTAAAAAACACGAATAATTTGTTTTTCCAGTGATCCCCAACTCGCTGTTTCGACGATGTTAAGAGTTGGTTTACGTCTCTTTTAGACGATGTACAGAAAACAACACGTCCCAAAGTCTAATCTTTTGTTACTTAGAAAGGGAAGTCACATACCTTCAGTGTTACGTATAACTAACCCAGCTAGTCTTTCATTTTGATGTATTATTCCGTAACAAGTTCGTTCGTAATTAAGACCCATTAAAATCGATAATTCGGCGACGATAAAATCATTTACAGGAATATTACAACTATTGATAATTGATGTCAAGTGACCTCAGTATAGTATGGTAATTATGTCTGCGAGTGCAGTTTTTAGGGAAATATTTACATTGGAATCGTCATGGTTTGATATCAACTGACTGAGACTTAAAATAACCCGAAACCAAGAAAATCGATTCTCACGGGAAGGATTGTCTAAAGAGGAAAGTTGTTGTGGATGAATAAACGTCCAGTATTTCCGCTGATGAGTTTTGACGAAGTACGCAACTATAGTGCTATTCAGAAAACCCAAGACATATTTGTGTGAGTCATTTTAACGTTTTCGATTTTCTGATAAAAAAAATGGAATACAAAGAAACATGTTAAACCCATTGGTGTTGCAGGGATGTTAGAAAATCAGAATTACGTCAACAGCATTTTTCTAACTGCCAATTTATTGAGCAAAATTATTTGAATAGTCTAAACCTCCTCAAGCCGGAACACACTTCGGCTATCATCGCTCGCTACAGGTCGGCTTTGGTATTTCACGTAGGTAAATGTCCGGAGTTTCACAGTGAAGATCCCCCTGTCCTTTACATATAGCTTATATAAAATGGCTTCAACATAATGGATTCTCATTGTTTCTGATTTCTGGCACCTGTGGTGGAATACTGCGCCATCTGAAGATTCTTCATAAATTATTTAAAACCTACACGTTACAACCTAACAGTCTCCTACTAATTGACATTTCTTACTGTTGTTCTTAACCTATTCAGAAAACATAAACCATACGTGAACATACAATTGCCTTCACTGTTCCTTGTGGATCTACATTCGTTGTATTGGCTCTTGAGAAAATGGCTCAGTCGGACGAGCAATAGTCTATCCGTCCGCTACAGGCCTTCCGTCCATGGGTCAGGGACTTGGGATCGCACTCAGTACAAGGGGGGGGGAGTCACAAATACCGAGTTGGGTTTAACTCAGTCGCCGTATTTGTAAATCGAAGCGTTGCCGACTATTCGCTAAAGATCCGGGTATCCTCCAAATAAAGAGCCCCCCCCCCCCCCCCCGCTCACCACCACTCACCACCACAAACTAAACCTGGCAACACCGACACATAAATGAAACAAACTTAAGTGAGGTAAAACCTCAATCCATCTGTTGGCTCTTCGATCGGTAACTACTTTGAACTGATCAAGGCATGACATTTAATAACGATTTACAACATCAGTAGTCCATTTATTTCTTATGTATAATACCTGGGATAAAGGATTCATATATGCCAGGTAATATGTATCTGACATATACGTGTATCCCTGTATATGCCTAAGTTATTACTTTACGTTTCTATTTCTGTCTTTGCTCAATGTTAATACATCGCCTGTAACATTATAATGTTAACATGACGGTCGATGATTCCTGAACTAAAAATAATTGAGTTTAACCATCCTGTGATCCCCGATATGGAATATCAATCAATCTTAACGTAATTTTCGGTAAATTAGCTATCCTCGTTTCATTTCACCCTGTCGTCTTTATTTAGCTTTATGTTGAAATTTTCTTCTTGTCAGAAATCTTACCCGGTGAACTGGGAGCTAATTGTAAATTACCCACAGAGCCACTAAAAGCAAAGCAGAAAAATAATTTCCTTGATCAAAGTAAAAATAGTGACGTAAACTGTGCTGATTACAAATCGTTTGTCACCAACTCAGTTTCTCCATTAATGGGGGCTTTCAGATGGTAGAGCATGAAGAAGATTTATTTGCGAAATTTAAGAAAGTTAATCCATAACATTTGTCTGATCTATCCTATTATAAAAGTTTCAAAGAAGATGTACTTTTGATAACAATGCATTGCGTTTAAATTAAAAAAGTCCTGTTTTCTTCATTGGGCATATCAGTTTTCGACTATCCACTCGTGACGGTCAACACCATTACATTTTATCTATTGAATATTCTAAGCGCAAGCATTGTGGAACGATGTCCTCTCTGCAGGTCCATTGTAATCTAACGAGTTGATCAATCTGTATACTACCGTACTTAACTTTCTGGTTCCTTCGCAAAAACGTGTTTGTTTAATATGGAATGCCAAAGCGGAAAAAAATTCAACATTTGCAATTTTACCTTCAGCATCTCGATTTTTTGTTCAACAAAACATTTTTCAACATTCGTTAAAAATTTTGTCAACGATCATATTTTGTGGCTCAATTCTATGTTATTTTATATTTAAATCACGTTTATTTCATTCAAGACCCCCAAAAAATCATACCACATGCATCTGAAAAAATAATCCAAAACATTATCATACCGGTACATCAATTTTTACAGCCAGCTTAGTGTTATTTTATATGCGTAACATGTCTTTTTTTTATTTCATCCAAAAGATTTTTAAAAATGCATTACCTCTAAAATTTGGTTCAAGGCGTACGATTTTTCGTTTCAACCACTGAACAGTTTTTATCGTTCAACTGTTGAGCTGGTTTTCGTCCAATCGTTGAAGTGTTTTTCCGTAAAATGTTGACCTGATTTTCCCGTTAAATGTTGAACTACTTTTTAGTTGAGAGAAAAAAAATGATTTCTCACACCACTTGACACTTAGTCGTGATCACACAAATCGGTGACGTCACAGTGTTGTTGTTGACACATCTCATTGATGTAGACGACCAACGGGTATCCTTCATCGAGACGATGCCTCCCCTGATTAACGATAATATTCAATTTCTGCTGTCGCTTCCAAACTTTGACCGCCACCAGTCATTTTGTCTTAGTTTTCGCGTCACAAGCAGACAGCGGATGGATACTGTGACGTCATCAGTTTTTGTATAGAAACAGTCACGTGTTTCTTGCGCGAGATGTCAAAACCATGTAAAAAAAAAACAGGTCAACAATAAATCGGTTCAACAGTTGCGCGAAAAAAAACAGTTCACTGGTTAAACGAAAAAACACTTCAACAGCTGAACGAAAAAAAAAAACACGTTAACGGTTGAACGTAAAAACGGTAAAGTAGTGGAATGAAAAGTTGCAAGTGTTGGACCAATTTTTAGAGGTAATAAATAAAAAAGACATTCTAGTATAATTATTTGTACCGATGATGTAAAATTTTGTGTATTTCTTGGATTATTTTTTTTAGGATAGTATTTTTTAAGTGTGTTTCGTTTGAAAATTTTGCCGTATATCTTGTTACTTTTTTTGGACAAAATTTTTAACGAATGTTGAAAAATATTGTTTTGTTGAACAAAAAATCGAGACGCTGAAGGTAAAATTGCAAATGTTGAATTTTTTCCTCTTTGGCATTCCATAGTTTAAGAAGCCATGTTAAAACAGTAATACGAAGAGAAGTTATCTTATCTTTATCTTATATCTTTGATAACGAGACAAAATAATAAAGGAAGAAATGACAAAAAGACCAGCAGATTTTATTAAAAAAAATTTTATTTATATTTAAAAAACCCAGAGTAACGTATTTACAGGCAAATATTGTACAAACATTGAAAAAAATACATATCAAAATGACTTTTAAAAACTATGGGAAAAAACTGTAATCCGAGAACTCACAAAGTTCACTGGTATAGAAGTATAGATCGGATGATCCCGAAATATAAATACACCGCATAAAATCATAAAAGCACACTGGTAAACCCGCAGATAGAAGAATTGGCAAATCAAATAAATGCATGTATAACTGACAGGTGATATAATCACTCCATATCACATCCAAATAGTATACCAATTAACATCACTAGTTTGCTGGTTGTGAGATGGAGTTTATGGTTGTTTTGTTCGTTGTTTGTTACATAGTTTTGTCTGTCCTGGGGGGGGGGTGGGGGGTAGGGTGGAGAAAGCAAAATTTATGGGGTTCAATCTCAGTCCACCGATGTTCTTGCCATAGTTAAGATGCGTAACCATTGTCAATGTGTTACAAAAGGATTCCAGAAATTCTATTGACCAAGACTAAGCTCTTGTCAGTCGTCAACCTAATGAAATATCATAGGTTTGGTTTGTTACAACAATTTATGGGGTGTAAAGGTCTAAATGATATACCTCTTTTTAACACAATTAGAAACTTATCTCCGTGGTTATTTTAGACAAGAAGATTTTCCCTGTGCCCGTGTGTTTTAGTGTCCATAAATTAACATCACTGAAACTGACTGCCAAAATACAAACAAAGCTACCTTAAATACATTCTCAGAAATTCCACAACAATCCTACAACCGCATATTAACATAAATTTGCATGGCTATAGAAACTTGACATGTTAACTAAGATTGATCGATAAACGTCTCAAATCTAGGTCAACTTAACTTAATTTTAATCAGCTGTGGTGTGGTGAGGAAAACATATCACAACAAACAATAGCCTTCGAGAAGGATCTGTAAACTTTTACATGAAAAACAAAAGGTGTACAAAAACGATCAAATACAAGAATAGAAAGAGGGAAATTCCAGAAATATCCATAAACTTAATACATAATAAGTGCAATATGTAGTGAAGTAACAGTTTACATGGATTTTGAAAGAAGTTCTGCTTTGGAATCCCATCATATTTGTATCGATAACAATCAAAAGGTATTTTTAATTTATGCATCTATCCCCTTTACAAACAATTTGCTTTCTATTTTTTGCCATCTTTTTATTTTATTTTTTGAGTTTTGTTATAAAGACATAATAAATCGAAACAAAATCTACAAATGGCACATGTTTTCCCGAAATCTGTTGGAATTTATAATGGCACTGAGAATGACCTTCATCCCACTCGCCGATTTAACTACCTTGTCCTTGAATGTCCTTCTTGCTCGTGTAGTCGAATAAAGGCCATGCGGAAATCCACATATAAAACTCTTAAAAGAATAATATAAATTTATTACTTTTATTCAGATGCATTTTAAGGCTAACGTTAAAATAGTTATAGAGTCAATTTAACTGACACTGAATTATTTGCTTCAGAAATCCCATAAATTTCTGATAAGATGAAAATAGGGGAAACAATTCAAATCTCCATTCTGCTTTTTATATACCAGCGTTGAAGAACCAAACTCAATTGACGTTTTAGATGAGGGACGTATTGTTTTGTCACCTGGAAACTAAATCGACAATTTGAACTGTTTGTTGTTGCGGAAGATAGGGTTTAAAATAATTTGAGCAAAATTGCATAATATTCTGCAAAATCTGGTCATCTGATCAGTCATCCTTTTAATTCTCGAGTTCACTTCCCTCTCATTTCAAAGATAAAAAATCGAAGACAAAAATCAGACTGGATTTTCGATTGATCGAACTGTGTAGAATGGTTGCCATACAGCTATTTTTCAGATCGCCGAGGGTCTGGTGGTTCTGCCCGGGAAAAAGCCCAGTTTTCCCCTTCAGTAAACCGGTCATGCAACGCCACCATAGAACGAAATAGCATTGAGAGCAACATCAACCAATCAACAATGGTCATTGAGCTTACACCCCCACAATACTAATAGTAATTTGACAAGCATTGGCTGCGATTTGACCATATCCAATTTCGCTATCACTTATCACATACATTGTCCTTCAAATGATAAAACACCAAAAACACAAGTACCAACCGACTAAAAGATCTTAATAACTACCTCCATCCCGCCTAAATTTTAACATTAAAACCTCCACAGACCATATGAACGTCAGGAAGGCTAACGTATTTGACATACTTAAAGGGAAAGAAAATCTAAGCTTTAGACTAGTTTAGATGGAAAGAGTAGAGTTCATTTAGTCCAAAACAACTGTCTAATGTATGTTTTATCCCCTCGTAAGTGAATAATTGAAATTTGAAGGTGGCGTTACAATAGAGAATAAGCTCCATAGGCCATTCACAAGGCCGCCACCATTTTTTCATTAGTTTTATCCAATTATTGCTGAATAAAAATTTAAGTGCGTTATAGAGTAGTCATGTGACGCAATTTAGCCAATAGCTGGCTAAGTAATGGCGCGCGGTTGCATACTGACCTATATTTTCGGAGACAATCTTGCCACTTCAAGTTTGTCGCCATTTACACCGTATATGTCAACCATAAGCTGAGCTGTTGTTATAAACTGGCGGAAATACCACTATTATTTGAAGACTCGGGGCTTCGCCCCTCGCCCTCAAATAGTGGTATTTCCCGCAACTGACCCTTTATTCAGCAACACACAGCTCACCAGCTCGTCCTTTATTTCTTAATTAAACCCAATAGGACCATGAGCAAAAGGGTGACAATTTTGGTTGTCCCATAAATATCTAAGATGACGTGATGTTGCAGCAGCTATTTTTATTCAACATCGACTGGATAAGACTAAGGAAAAAATGAAAACGGGCTTGAGAATGACCCGTGGAGCTTATTCTCTTTTATAACGACACATTGAAATTTCAATTGTTCGCTTACGAGGGGATAAAACATACAATAAGGTCAAGAATTACTTATGGATAACAACTTCTTGGTTTATTGGGTGACGACGTTTCGATGTAGTTCTTACATCGTTATCAAAGTCAATGACATGACAACAAATAATATTCATTTATATAGCAGATGAGAGACTTACAAGTTGGAACAGGTGCGTAATAGTATAAATTAATTAAGAAAAGTAACAATAGATTTAAGTATGGTGAGTTAAGATCGTTGAAGGTTGTCTTGGAGGATCAAAAGGTCATAGCAGTTGGGGATATATAATCCTTGGTCTCTGTTCATGCTGGGCTTGGTTTTTCTGATTTGGATGGCTTCCTGTAGTTTTCTCTTCTTCTAATGGTGCTGGTTGACAGATAGTGTTGTAGTGGTTTCCATTTAATGTGGTGAGTAGGGTTGGAAATTATGTGTTTAGAAATGGCAGATTTGTAATCAAGTTTATTAACAGATGTTTGGTGTTCTTTTAATCTAATGTTGAGGGGTCTGCATGTTTCTCCTATGTAATGAGCATTACAACTACAATTAATTCTGTACACTACTCCTTTGGGTTCTGCTCTTGTTGATGAAATTCCTTTTCCTGTGGCTTGCATGAACAGAGACCAAAGATTATATATCCCCAACTGCTATGACCTTTTGATCCTCCAAGACAACCTTCAACGATCTTAACTCACCATACTTAAATCTATTGTTACTTTTCTTAATTAATTTATACTATTACGCACCTGTTCCAACTTGTAAGTCTCTCATCTGCTATATAAATGAATATTATTTGTTGTTTGTCATTGACTTTGATAACGATGTAAGAACTACATCGAAACGTCGTCACCCAATAAACCAAGAAGTTGTTATCCATAAGTAATTCTTGACCTTATTACATGTAAATGAACTGTATTCTTTCCATCTAAACGAGTCTAGTGTTAAAAAGTTATTTCCACTTAAGCGTCTCAAGAATTTTGATTAATGAAACAGCTATCCGACTATGTATCTTGGCATTTTGATTAATCAAACAGCTATGCGACTATGTATCTTGGCGCTTTGATTAATGAAACAGCTATCCGACTATGTATCTTGGCATTTTGATTAATGAAACAGCAATCCGACTATGTATCTTGGTATTTTGATTAATGAAACAGCTATCCGACTTTGTATCTTGGCATTTTGATTAATGAAACAGCTATCCGACTATGTATCTTGGTATTTTGATTAATCAAACAGCTATCCGACTATGTATCTTGGCATTTTGATTAATCAAACAGCTATGCGACTATTTATCTTAAAATTTTGATTAATCAAACAGCTATGCGACTATTTTTCTTGGCATTTTGATTAATGAAACAGCTATCCGACTATGTATCTTGGTATTTTGATTAATAAAACAGCTATCCGACTATGTATCTTGGCACTTTGATTAATCAAACAGCTATTCGACTATGTATCTTGGCATTTTGATTAATCAAACAACTATCCGAGTATGTATCTTGGTATTTTGATTAATCAAACAGCTATCCGATATGTGCATTTTGATTAATGAAACAGCTATGCAACTATGTATCTTGGCATTTTGATTAATCAAACAGCTATCCGACTATGTATCTTCGCAGTTTGATTAATCAAACAGCTATCCGACTATGTATCTAAGTTATGTGACTATGTATCTTGGTATTTTGCTTCGTATACGTTTCTTGGTGCTTTTACACAAAGCTGGTCGGATTTTCAACTATATTGTTTTTTTCTTTTTGTTGACCGAAATTATTCAACTTACATATGATAGTTTTCGTGGAGCTATCCATAAACGTATGGTCAATATGTATATTTATAGACACTAAAACACACGGACACAGGGAAAATCTTCTTGACTATAATAACTATGGAGACAAGTTTCTTGTTGTGTTAAAAGGGCATAAAGCTGTCAAAATGATGCTATTTTCCAGAGCGAGGAGGGGATGGGGGGGGGGGGGTCTCAAAGAAATAAATTTGGCCTAAAATGAAATAATGCTCATCTCGTTTATGTACATTTGATTTCAATTTCGAGCGCTATTTCGGGGCTTAAAGGCCACGTTTTCAACTACAGTGTATCAGTCGTTTATTATAATTTTATGATGGCCATCAATTACTCGTATAATGCAGACAATCGGAATATATGAAAGCAATACGAATTTTAACAGTTCATACAGTTTAGGGACTATTAAGCAAGAAGCTATGTTTAGAGTGGCATGAGATGCCAAACATACGGAAAATTTCGATGAAACAGCTTTAGTTTATTGTTGGTCCTCTTTATAAAAAATTAAGTATAAAACAGGAACTTTCCGTACGTTGATACCAATCTTGCAGATGTACATTAAGGTACGTTTATAAACAACGAAACCCCCTAAAATGAACTGGAACAAAAGGCGGCCATTTTTTTTTTGTTCATTGCCAACATATTTTAGTAATGCGAATTCTGATTGGTCAAATTTCAGCTACAAAACTGCATGTGGCGGAACCAATGAGTTGACATGCATGCATATTAAATTTGAAATTCCATTTTTTCCTGTTGTTTAACGGTTTGGACGATTTTGGATAATGCGAAATAAAACTATAACCGGATTATATTGTTGTGAACAACACAAGCTTTTCACAACTGTATCGAAGTCTTTATCCAGGATGATGAATAAATAAGCGATTTCACTGGATAAAGACATCGGCATAGGTGTAGAAAGCTCGTGAAGGTAGTATACCAGTCGTGTTTCAGTATAACAAGGCCAGCAGGAATAAATGGATTGACGCTTTACCCCGCACTCATGACATTTACGAGTGAAAATCCATTCAGAAATTTTTAAATTTTATATTTGGTCTGAGTAGGATTCAAAGCCGCCCCGCATCGATGGTAGGCCTATGTTGGACTATCTAACCCACTGAGCAGCCGAGGCTCCCAGATTATAGTAGATGAATACAAACTACTTCAAAGTAAAATGGCTCAATCTCTGACCAAAAGGCCAGTCATGGTTTTTTTAAAAAAAAAAGGAGAGTTTGAAAGATCTATAGTCAGGGCTAAACTTAGTCTTGAAACGGGTCGGTTGATTGATGATTAACGTCGCACTCAAGATTATTTCAATTATAGGGCGGCGATGCTAGGTTTAGTGAAGGGAACTGGGTTGGTTGCCATGCAGAGGAAATCCCAGACCTTCGGCGTGTACCTAGCACCTCTTCCCCATATGGTAATAGAGTTATTCCACTCAATTTGTCCAATGGTCTTGAAAAAAAAACGTTAAGAATTATTACAGTGGGTGAACTCCCTTGGGATAATGACGAACTATAGAATATTGGACAATTGGCATCGGGAGGGGTGTTCTTAATTGAGCATATTTTGACGGACTTAAAACCACACAGTGGATGCCCTTCGGAACAATCACACATAATCATCTTATACACAGCCTGCTTCTTGAGAAAGAAGTGGGTCGCCACAATGCCTTTTCTCAATTCAAATGCATACCGATCTGACAAATAGCCCTTTTGAAGTTCAACGAGTATAAAAGCAGGCCGAAGAATGGCTTATGGGTAACAATCAAGAAGTTACTATCAGTAAGCCATAACCTTAAAAATAGCGTTCTTGTTCGTTTCCATTTTAAGATTTAAGATGGAACTTGCAGGGAGATGGTATTAAGCGTACAGTATGAACGAAAACTGGTGGCAACTTAATATACTAAATGGTTATAACTGAACGTAAAACGCTTAAACTGAATAAAATGGTACTAAAAAACATTATATATCTATCAGTTATCAATTTCTGAAAAGTTACTGCGATTCGGTATCTATGTGTTACCAGAGAGAATGAGAGCTTTGGTGGTAACAGAAAATCGGAAATCTATATTCCATAGTGAATAAGCATTGTGTTTGATAAACTTTAAGTGGAACAAAGAGATTAGTGTTTGGACAAATAATCCCACCCCCCTCCCAGGAGTCTAGTAGCAACCATATATTGTAGGGATGTGGTCTTTGTCGACCCGTACAACGCGATATTGGTTCATATAACCAACCAAACGGTAAATCACCACGAAAAAGCTTCTGATTTTAGACAGGTTTATTGGTAACAAAATGACACTTAACAGATGAAATGCTACAAAATTAGTTCTGTGTGTTGGGAATGTGGTTGGTCTCGCAGTAGATGGTGTCGATTCGGAAAATATTGGCATAGCCACATCGTCCAATGTATCTGCCGGAAACAGGTTCGTATGGGGCGTGGAATGAAGCCGTTCCGTGACAAGTGTTCATGTTAAACCGGTCGTCTCGACGGGAAGCTGGGGCCTTTTTCTTAGGGGTAATTGGGAAAGGCTTAGCATCTGGCCCAGTTGCTGTGTCCATATTGGCCTTCCAGCCATAAGCCTTCGGTGGTTTAGCTTCGTCCAGAGAAAAATCGTCCTCCCCTCTGCTATCGCTTTCTGGTCTGGCAGTGATGTTAAAGCCGGGTGGAGGCTTACGGATGGATTTCATAAGGTCTTCTCTACTGATGGTGGGCAACTTCGAAAAGTCGAAGTTTTTAGGGAAGTTTAGTCGGATGGGGGCTCGGTTGGGATCTTTCATTTTCCTTGTAGGATTTCGTCTAGAATTGTCACCGTTATTGCTCACAACCTTTAAAAGAAAAAAAAGATATTTAATATCTTCCTGAAATACTAAATACCCGCTTCGCTTTCAAGGTCGTGAAACTGGTCTTTGGCTTAAACATCCAAATGGCAAAAGTATAGCATACCACAGGTGAATGGGATAGAAACCTGTTAAATTGTAAATGTTCTAAATAGAGATTCGAACCAGAAACCCCATTTCACTGTTCGGATGTGCAGTTAGAGCTTCATTTCAGTTTTGAAAGTCTGGATAATAATTACCTCAATTTCAAAATATCCATCTGTGTCTGAACAGTCCATCTCTAGTTCCGCATACCAAAAGATAGAGTTTCTATGTATGGTTTGATGATGTTCCGAGTTTGTCAACCTAATAGCCAACCTGCAACGAGAATAGAAGTTAAGAGTTTGAAATTAAAAAAAAAACACTTAAGGTAAAAGAACGAATAGGTAAAAAAACAGTAAACCTGCATGTACGAAAATATTTGATATCCGGATGTAAGAGAGATTAGTTCGTTCTTAGCTTACAAAATTGGTGTAATTAAAAAAAAGGGCCAACTACTAAGCAAGTCCGGTCTCAAAAATTGCTAAATTCCCCCCATATATTTGGCAGCATCAAAAACAGGCGCCATCAGAAATTAGGTACAGTCTTAGCGTGGATTAGATTTTAAAGGCCTATTAGTTTATGTACTAATGGAAGATTTATTCGTGTTTGGAATGCAGGATGAGTATTGAACGCTGCTGGGCATGGATATTGGTTTCGGCGGAGTTATCTAGCCGACGTGGATTAGGTAAGAACACCAATTACATGTTCGCCAAAAAGGAAATATATTCGCACGAAACTGGGAGAAAAGTAGATGGAGCCTCTCGGTCGACCCAGGTCCTTAATTTGAAGTTGTACCATACCAACATGGTAAATTTGACCTGCAGCTTTTGTTAAGATAACCAGGTCAAGAAAATTGATTTACTGCGATTCGATTTATTGATGTTTAACGCCGCACTCAAGATTATTTCATTTATATGGCGGCGTTGCCACGTTTAGTGGGGGAGGAAACCGGGCTCATTGCCAAGAAAAATAAATGAATATTGGACTCACTGTGTGGATATTTGATCCATTGGGGTACCAAGTGCCGATTGTCCTCTATGTTGTCCTTGACCAGCCTCACGTCCTTGGAAATCTAGAAAGTTATCATTATTCGCCCAGTTCCTATACGAGTCCGAAGCGTTGTCAGGAATTTGATGCTTGATCGGAATGGAGCAAGGGTCACTAGAAGCATCAGCCCCAGAGCATCTATCCGGGTCCCCATTTGTAAAACCTCCCTTAATAAATACATCTTCAACATTCCCAGATATAAATTCAACGGCAATCCTCGTAAATTTGGACTCTGAAAAGATAGATATTTATGCAATCTGATACTATTAAATCGGAAATCGTTGTATACAAAGATGGTAAAAGACGATTAAGTCCGTAGAAGTCATAGATGGGTCCAGTAAAGGCTAAGAATTAGGCCACAAAACAAACTGCGTGCAGGAGAACTCCATATAAAGCTAGCCGCACACATGGTTTCGTCCGGTTTTACTTTGTCGGTCAGGAAGATACATATAAAGCTTGCTTGTCGAATTAGAGTTAGACAAGACAAACATTTCGTTGACAGGTCTAGTGCGGAAAGAAACCAGTGTCCCGGTCCAGAGCCAAACAGACATTCCCATCGAGCCATCGACGCCCCCCCCCCCCCCCCTCCCTCAGTTATCTCTCGAGAAGGACATTTGAACAAGGGACCCAGCGACCAAAGGCCTGTTGGCATGGGAGTAATCACTGCCGACTTGGGCCACAGATGACCCGTGAAAATCATGGAAGATACAAACACCTTACAGGGTATGTTTACTCACCTCCAGTGCCTTGTAAAGGGTTTCGAAATTGACCTCGACTGGGAAAGAACCGACCCTCCGTAAACACGACGCCAAGGGTTAATATAATCCACAGAAACATTGCGAGGAAATCTGCCAATGGAGAAAAAGAACTGAATGAGAAGATAACTAGCAGTAAAACTAGCTATACAAAGTAATATTGGTTTTAGAATATTACTGTAGACCAAAACATAGCACAATTCCGGGCGTAAAAATATAGCTCACACGCAGTTTTTTTTTTTAACACCTGCGGAAATTAGCTCTGACGGCAGGTTTTATTGAGTAGTTGCTGAAATACAAATATTGATACACCTCTTGCATAGTTAGCAAATAACGTTACATCTTTTTTTTTTTTTTTGTCAAATATGCATTTAGTCCATATACACACACACAGCTTTAAAGTGGTAGAAACCGTCAAATATAATAAACACCGTTGAACTTTTGACAATGGGGAAATAATGTAGAAAAATCACAAATTTTCCTCAGCTCATGCCACTTAAAGTGGCATGAGCTGCCAAAATTTTGATATTTTGACGTTAAAACAAAATGTTGAAATTAGCTAATTTTCTCAAGACGTATAATTCCGAAGCTTTTGAGTGGTTCCAGTCTCGATAATGTACGATCAAGTATTGTTTTGAACTTTGGCTTAGAATGAATGGTCGTCCCGGTTATTTAAATTTTGTTTTCTTTTCGAACATGTTTTTGGTCTGTACAGGGCACATACTGTACGGATTTTCCTCATTCCAACGCCAATCATTTAGTTTTTCGATGACGTTCAAAGCTTCTTACTATCGTGACGAACAAATTATGAAAAAAGTGTGAATTTTTGCAGCTCATGCCATTTTAAGTACTTTCCGAAAATCCTTTCATTTGGGTTCACTTAAACTAGTAAAAGGAGAAGATTCTGCAGACAGATTAAGAATAAAAATTGTATATGGATTGAAGCAATATCCCACATGGATTTTTAGGGGACGGCAGTTATATATATTTCTCACAGGGTTGGTGGTCTACGTTGAAAGTTGAAAGAAACAAAGCCTTAAGCCCTGCGACATTCAGCAATTAACTCGAGAAATCGAGTTCAGGTTACAGGGCAATTTGATAAATCAGATCTTTTGGATTGTGAATGTATAACCTACCTTTTAAACTTTTAGAAGTCCAACAAATAAATGAAACTTGAACGTAAAGCTCGGAGAAACACAAAGAGACAAAAGACAAGACATAAACACCACGAATGCAATGATCACACTGTGTTGAGAATCTGTGAAGTTGAGTTTATATGATCCAAATCCAAGTCCACGTGGTGATAGTCATTCATGTTAGACGACACAAACCATGACGCAAACGATAATTGTTAGTGACGTTGAAATTATACTGCGCTGAGAACCAATGGAATAAGAGAATAAAGCTCTATTAATTCGCATCTTGGAAGATATGATAGTACAGGGAGGGGGGGGGGGGGGAGTGGGCCGTTGACATTACACAGTATTACATTTATTAATTTTTCTCTAATAATCACTCACACCTAGAATAAAGATCTGAATGAAAGCGAAATCTGTTTTGCATTACTGTGTGTTATTGCAAAATTATTTAATATACTAAAAAGAGTAAATTCACATTATGAATAATTTGCAAAGTTTTTTTGTTATATTTATCAATGTTAACGACGATGTTGACTACTGATGATGTGATTTACACTATACAGTTCTGTAGGTGTGACGTGCTTATCCTCAATTGGTTGTAGATTATCAAGGATCCAGCATTTTACGAAAGAGGGGGTCCCAGGTCCTTCGATTACAGAAAAAAAACAAATTTAAAAGAGGAATTATGCGAGGGTTCAGGGACCGCCTAGGCCCCGGAAGCTCTGGAGTTCTTGATTGCCCGAGAAGCGTTCTGAGGGTGTTCTGCAACTAAAAATGATAATAATTTCCGGATTTTACTCTCCTTAATTCTTAAAAAATCACAGTAAAATCGTTATGTTCCAAAGTTATAGATAAAGCCTTTTGAAGCATGGGAGAGGGGATGACTATCCAAACGCATCAGGCGAGGGCCCAGGAGCCGCTTAGGCCCCGGAAACTCAGGGGTTACAGATTGCCTCAGAAACGCTCTGAGGCTGTTCTGCAAGTAAATAATTTCTGGATTTTGCTTTCCCTAATTCTTAAAAATAACAAAATAAGACAAACAGGAGAAGCGCCCGCGGTTTGTTTTATATTGATTTTGGGCAATTATATGGGAAAACTACATACATGTACTTGTGCTACATAAAAGGGTCCGTGCGTATCGTTAGTCCGAATGCCCATTAGTCCGAAGGTCCTGTAGTTCGAAGGCCCGTTAGTCCGAAGGTGCGTAGCGTTAGTCCGAAGGCCTATTAGTCCGTCCGAAGGCCCGTTAGTCCGAAGGTCCGTTATTCCGAAGGTCCGTTAGTCCGAAGGTCCGTTAGTCCGAAGGTCCGTTAGTCCGAAGGTCCATTAGTCCGAAGGACCGTTAGTCCGAAGGGCTTATGCGCGTGAACCCTAACCGTAACCTTAACCCTTCGGACTAACGGACCTTCGGAACAGCGGATCTTCGGACTAATGGGCCTTCGGACTAGCGGACCTTCGGACTAGCGGACCTTCGGAACAGCGGGCCGTCGGACTAACGGACCTTCGGAACAGCGGTCTGCACCCCCGAACTCCAGTAGACCTATATAGGCCTACAGGTGTGGGTCCACGGGCCACCTAGGCTCATAAAATCATCAAGCAAAACATTGCCCATGACTTTCGTCAACAAGTAATCAAGAGCCTGTAAATGTAATCATATGTATAGCTACGTATATGTCAGTCCTCGAATTGTATCTTTGTGCACATTAACCCAGTGATTTGTCCAAATAATAACAATGCATGGAAATGATATCATGTTAGTATCAGGATTGACATTTTATCTTACTTTTCTATTTAACAGATCCCACTCAGTCCAAAACAAAGTTGGAAAATTTTACTACTGGGTTTTCACTTGAACGACCTATGTGGGATAGTTGCCAGTTACCGTCGGAAGGTCGTGGGTTTCCTCCGGGCATAGAGCATATAAGTGAAATAATCTTGAGCACTGCGTAAAAAAACAAACAACCAATCAATCAACCATTTAACAGAGACAATGGCTCAAACTTCTATTCTATTGATATTTAATTTTAGGTACACGTCACCAAGTCGGTAAGACCTATACTAACAAAAAGCTTGTGAAGGCGTTGAACAAAATTGCTAAAAAAATGAACGCTATTAGAAAAGATACATGTATTTCATATGGACATTGTAGTTGAATACTAGAAACATTCCGCTTTTTACACTTGGCTTCTGAGTCAACACGTGTACATGCCTGTTATTATTTCACCACAAAAAATAAAGATTATGGGTTAAAACAAACTCATAGGGATTTATTCCGTCGTTCTAATTCTGGAAAATTATTTTCTTATAAACATTGTTACTTACTTATGGGTTACAACTTGTTTCGTTTTTGTACCTGTCAACGTGTATATCTTTTTTCCAAAGATCGTTGGAAATAACACAACTGATTTTGCAAATAAATAAATTTTGATTCCAAAACATTGCCATATACAAAAAGGAAAGAAGTTCTTTTGTAATCCATATGTAAGTAACGATTGTTTCAGCTTTCGGTTTCAACAAGTTATTTCCCTTTATCTTGAATAGGTATAATATATTAACCGTCAAATAAAAAACTCAGTTTCGGTATAAGAGAAATGGTAGGTTTATGCGTAAAAGTCGGGTGGGAACATTGGATGTTTAAATTTAGTCTAAGAAATTACCAATGTTGGTCTTCCCAGCAGCGGACTGAGAAAAATATCTGAAAGCAAATGGCGTCATGAAGAAACTGAGTAAATCTTGCGTTTGGGCGACTCCGTTGAGCTCAATGTCTTACACGAAATGTTACTTGATAAGAAAGCCCTATTCTTTTTGATTGTGGGTTTGTTGCTGTGAACAATTTTTTTTCTTTTTTCGCAACGCCATATTGATAGTATTGCTTTCCAGTCATATTTTAGGCTCACAAAAAGTTGGGGGGGGGGGGGGACATATCATAGGATGTTCCCACCCCTTTGGAAAGTGGGGGGGGGGATGCCCCCCTTTGTCCCCAGCCTGGTGGCGCCCATGGGAATGAACGTCACGTGACGTTTGAGTACCAGAGAGCCATTACTCATTACTACGAGTCGGTTACGCGATTTCAAAAGATTTCAATCCAAGATGGTAGACCCAACGCGCGCGCGCATCTTATAGCAATGGCAGCGCTTTTGAGAAATTCAGATCCAAACTAGCACTTAAATAGTTCAATGATTTTAAGTAGCAATCAAAAGGAAGATAAAATCGGGGACGTTTTTGCTTTAAATAATGAAGGAACAGAATAAAATTACATGCAAAACCAACGCTTATCCTTAGTTTTTCGATGTACTTGAGTTTTTCTGGACTGTCAGAATTTATGAGAAAAAAAAATCCCAATTTTATATATTTATATAATTGTATCCATGATATATGTCATAATATTGTATGGTAAGTAAGGATGTTTTGGAACGCGAACCAGGATTCGATTTTTCTTGATGTATTGGTTGCCTGGGAAACTAATGTTTTCTAACATTTGTCTAAGAACCAATAAAGTGTATTTCCATTCTCAAAAAGGCCTTCTAGCAATTACACGCAACCTATATGCATGATTTTTCCAATAAAATAAATACCTGGATCTCTTGTTGCAATAACCACACTCATTTTATAAAATGTCTAGAGTTTATTCTAATATTTCAAATTGAAATAAGGAATATCCAAGTGTGCTACCAGCATATTGTATGTATGAAGCAAAGGTACATGTATTTAGGAAATGTAAACAGAAATTAAATAACCGGGATGCATTTTAATTCATTCATGATCTAAATTAATTACTTCCTGACGCACGTCATCGAACATTTCTTAATTGCACCTCATATTTGTCTAAATTACCTAAGCATACTTTTATGTTTTTAAATTTATTTCACTTTTTAAAAGAAAATTAACCGTTTAATTGAGAACTACGGTATACGTGATACACCATTCATTTTAAACATTTAGTTCTATTCAGTTCCCCAGATTGGTGACGTCTTACACGAAGCTTCTTATTAAATATCTTGTGCGGAGAAGGTATAAAAGTGGAGGTGGACTGTTTGGAATTATCATTCGATCAGAGCATTTGTGGTGTCTGTGTGTTGTTTTGTCTCCTGTCTATTGTATGTGTTTGTATCCAGTTCGTGTGTCGTTGATTTGGTGACTGCAGCCTAACTGAAGGTATTTTGAACCCTAACTCCGTGTTCGTTTAGTTAGCTATCCCTAGAGCTGTAGCCTTGATAATACGCCTTGTACCCTATACGCAGAGTAGAGCGTTGGACGCTTGATCCGAACAGCCTTCCACCAATCTATCTCTGATTCAAATCCCACTCAGTCCAAAAAAGACTGGACAATTTTTTCAGACTGATGTCGGATGGTTGCCACTTACCCCCGGAAGGTCGTGGGTTTCCTTGGGGCATAGAGCCCGGTTTACTCCCACAATAAAACTGGCAACGCCGCCTTTTTAAAATCAACAATCTTGAGGCGGCGAGAAGCCTGCCAACAATCGACCAATCACCTATATACGGATTTAATTTTTTGTTTCAACAGAAATCCTCGCCATGTTTGTTTTGATGATATTGTCCCTGTGTTTGTGTACGGGAGAAAGTCGCCGGTTCAGCAACGGTTTCCGGAACCGTGACCCGAAGATAAATACTGCCCGTAAGTAAGAATGAGTTTCACCATTCATTCACGGAGATAATTTTTATGTTTTTGCTTTTTAATTTTTCTGTAGGCCTACACTTGTTTTTGGTTTACTCAATCCAGTATGATTGCTTATTTAGGGTAAAGCGCACAAGATGGTTCTGGACTTCGGATTAAAAGAAAAAAAAATCCTAAATTTGCGAGGAGAATGTTTTGTGCGTCGTAAACTTAGCAATCCTCGACTGTTTCTCTCTCTATTTTTTTTTTTTTTTTTGTTTTGTTTACAGCATCTACTTTTACCAGAATCGCCGTTGAATTCCAAGAGAAGGATGCGTTTGCAGAGGTTTTCATCAAAGGTGGATATACTGGTGGAAATGCAGAAAGTTGTGAGGATAAGTCTGCAGCCAGTCATGACCCATGTTCCATTCCCATAACCCATGGATCCCCTATTAACGCTTCGGAGGGTTACCTGGCGTGGGCAGAAGGTGACCAGTACTTAGATTTTAAAGGTGCCGAGCTTGGTCAAGGCTTACACAATGGCGAGTTGGCTCATGGAACTCCGTTGTATCCAGTATCCGCAGAGTAAGATTGTTTTTATGTAATTCGATCTGTCTACCAATATTCTTGCCATAGCTGAAGATACGTAAGCATTGTCCATGTATTGCAAAATTTAAGTAAATTCCAGAATTCCAGGCTAAAATCCTGTCTGACGTCAACCTAACGAAATATCGTGATGGGGGGGGGGGGGATATAAAGCTCAATCATATACCCCTTTTTAACACCATGAAAAACTTCTCAATGGTTATTTTAGACATGATTTTCGATGTGCTCTTAGTGTTCATATATTTATGTATAATTAATAAATATTAGATTTAAATATATCGTGATTCGACAATTTAAATTTTCTTCCGCCTTTTTTTTTCAGATCCGCTGTTAAATTAACAAATGCCATGCATCAAACTACTCTTTTCTGGTATGTTGAGCTAGAGATGGATTGTTCTAACACCGAAGGATTTTTCGAAGTCGAGGTAAGATTTTTACATACCGTACATGACGTTTAAATTCATCAGTCTGGTGCTTTCGTCCGCACTAGAGTGATTTTTTTTTTACTTGTATATAGCGGTTTCACCAGGAAAGTCGTTTGTAAGGCTCGAGTTGGACTGGTTATTTACTCTGTATCTTAACTTTCAACATTTGGCTGAGGGAGTGAAATTCCCGGAGTTTCTTTTTTCAACCGGCGACCCGTCTAGTCAAAAATATATATCGCCAAATAGGGATAATTTTCATATTTAAAACCCATCTTCTTTACTTTCAGATTGTAAACCCAAACGCCGATAGTTCGACGTCTGAAAATCCACAGCGGGATGCTGATCCTCGTGAAAGGGCTCCAATCAGACTGAATTTCCCTAAGGACTTCGACTTCTCCAAATTGCGATCCTTCGACCGAGAACGATCCAGCAGATTGCGTAATCCCACGATCCCAGCCGGCTTCAACTTTACGGAGAGACTCGGTAATTCGGATAGGCCCCGAGCAGAAGGTAAACCACCGAAAGCTATAGGCTGGAAGGCCAATATGGATACAGCATCTGGACCAGATGCTAAGCCTTTCCCAATTGTAGGCAAGAGAACGGGACCACCATCTAGAGAATCTCCGTACAACCAGAGAACCTGCCATGGCAATGCTCCGTTCCGCTACCCTTACGTACCAAGTAATAATAGATTCCTTGGTCGATGTGGATATGCTAACGTATTCAGGTTCAACACTTTCTTCTGCGAAAGCAACGTCATCCCTAATGAAAATGCCTAATAACCATGCTCGTTGTTCTGTTAAATGTATGTGCTCTTTGTTACAAATAAAATAACTCGTACCAAATACATTTTTTCATTTGTGTTTCAAAGTGGATTTCTCTTTTTAGATCTCCTGAAAAAGGCAAAAGTCTCAGACTTAGACCGATCACCCAACTTGTGTTAACTTCTCCTTAGGTAGTCGTAACGAGTTATCGACAACAAGCCAGTTACTTTGTGTCGCCACAAAATGAAACTTGATTGAAAGCACCAACTCTGTACTCTGAAATTACCCAACCCCCCAAACAATGACGGAACCAAACAATTTTATCTTTATACAATCTTTTGCGTACACGTTTTTGTGTAATTTGACAACCGGACCAAATGAACTCGACATACCTTTTCGTTGACTAATATTTGTGTGGTGACTTACCAGCCCACCCAGTTGTCCAATTAACGTCTCCCAAACTAATTACTCACTACTTCCATAATCGTTTTCCGACATACGAACCTCCATCGGAAAATTTTGAGGGGGCCAAGAAATAAAGCTGACCTTTAGCTTAACTGTAGCAAAAAAGCTAAACGCATTTCGTATATGCTACAAAAGATCAGTTAATAAGGGGGGGTTTTTTTTAGGCTTTTTAAAATCCTGTCTTTAGTACCTGTCTACATCCTCTGTAAACAGTACCCAAATTATCGACCGTAAGCGTACAGAATATTAAAGTGGCATGAGCTGCCAAAATTGATATTTTGACGTCAAAACAGAATTTTGAAATTATTGGCTATTGTTCTCAAGACGTATAATTCAGAAGCTTTTTAGTGCTTCTAGTCTTATAAATGTACGATGAAGTATGGCTTTGAACCAACTTTGTCTTGGAATGAATGAATGGTCGTCCCGGTTATTTAAATTTTGTTTACTTTTCGAACACGTTTTCGGTTCGTACAGGCCACATACTGTATGGATTTTCCGCATCCCAACGCCAATCATTTAGTTTTTCGATGGCCTTCAAAGCCTCTTATTGTCGTGACAATCAGAAATTATGAATAAAGTGTGAATTTTGGCAGCTCATTCCACTTTAAGCTAAAAGAAAACGTTTTCACTTCAAAAAAGATACCTTACCTCCTAACAAGGCATTGTTATACCTCCGCCCATGCATTTTCCGATGGTTCTTTACTGACTGTCCCGATAGAAAACTAAGCAATGGGGGATTTCCTAAATAACATTCAGCAGATCTCAAATTACATTTGATGGAGAGTCTATACTTAGCCTTTATCCGAGATTGATCACTTTTTTTTTTGCTAATCTCCTAGGCCAACGGAGAATCGCAACAAACTTAAGCGGTATCCACTTTTTAAACTGTAAATTTAATTGTTTATCTATGATGGCCGAGAAGGGACATCGCGTTATAGATACTCAACCAGGCTAAATCGAAATCTAAGACGCGATGAAAAAGATAGCAAGATTTATTTGCGTGTTATACTTTATGAAATTGGCTCATTTCCTATGTAAAACACGATGGAAACACGATGAAAAATACTTTTCATCGCGTTTTACTTACTAAACCGCCTACATTTTGATCTCAGAAACACTATGGAAATGCGATGGTAAAGCGATGGTAAATACTTACCATCGCTTTACCATCGCATTTCCATAGTATTTCTGAGTCCAGTAAAGTCTAATTTCACTTGCACTATGCGACAAAAAAGACTTTTTATGGGATTACCGTTGCATTTTATTTTACAAATTCTCTTTTTAGGATAAGCCACAAACACGATGGAAACGCGATGATAAAGCGATGGTAAATATTAACCATCGCTTTACCATAGCGTTTTTGAGATCAAAATATAGGCGGCTTAGTAAGTAAAACGCAACGAAAAGTATTTTTCATCGTGTTATACATAGCAAGTGAGCCATTTCATAATGTATAACACGAAAATAAAGCTTGCTGTATTTTTCATCGCGTCTTAGATTTTGATTTAGCCTGGTTGATTATGTATAACGCGATGTCCCTTCTCGGCCTGATAAGATTAAAATAGTAAAAGTGTAACTCGATTCCAAATGGAAATTCCAAAGTAAAACGCGATGGTAAAGCGATGGAAAATCCTTTCTCGCCTTTAAAAAAGAAGAGCAAATTCCAAAGTAAAACGCGATGGTAAAGCGATGGAAAATCCTTTCTCGCCTCCAAAAAAAAAGAGCTCTTGGCTTTGCCGGCACAAATGACGTATGATAAGTTAGACAGGAGTTCGTGGTTAGCAGTTCGTTATTCGAGAGGGAGTAGTCATTTTTCTTACTGATATACCAATTGGCTTATTAATGCAGATAAAAAGGTTTAATTCACTACATATACTTACAAGGGCGTATACTATATACAGTAGTATCTTTACATAATAGATTACCCGCCAGGGGGCGCTTTTTTTTAATAACTGTCTGAATAACTGCCTGGTCTGTTATTCGCTTATTATTCAAGATAGAAAGTCCAAATTTGCTACACATACAAACGATGGCGTATACTATGCCGCAGTGGCTCTAGCTTATGGATTACCCACCAGGGGGCGCTTTTTTGAATAACTGTCTGAATAACTGTCTGGTCTGTTATTCGCTTATTATTCAAGATAGAAAGTCCAAATTTGCTACACATACAAACGATGACGTATACTATGCCGTAGTGGCTTTAGCTTATGGATTACCCACCCACCAGGGGGCGCTTTTTTGAATAACTGTCTGAATAACTGTCTGGTCTGTTATTCGCTTATTATTCAAGATAGAAAGTCCAAATTTGCTACACATACAAACGATGACGTATACTATGCCGTAGTGGCTTTAGCTTATGGATTACCCACCAGGGGGCGCTTTTTTGAATAACTGTCTGGTCTGTTTTTCGCTTATTATTCAAGATAGAAAGTCCTAATATGCTACACATACTAGCGATGGCGTATACTATAGGGGAGACCGGGGCAAGTTCGACCCTGGGGCAAGTACAACCATTGTCGATGTCCGGCTGTTGAGTGAATATTTCGCGCGCTCTTCAACTTTTAGATGATCACTTGATCGACAAGAGCTGTTCTACGTTGTAAATGGTGGACCTGTAGCAGAAATCCTCGACTTCAGGGGGTAAAACGCCTTTTGCCTAGTCGTTAGTAAATTTTTAGTCGTCTATTTATAGTAATATTTATGTTAAAAGTACCTTGTATAAACTAACGACTGTTTGTAGGATGAAAGCGTGGACAATTAGCTTTACTAAGCATAGTGCATCTTTAGACTGCATTGAATAGGTCACGTGAAATAATGTTATTTTTAAATGTGGTGCGCATGGGGCAAGTTCGACCTGTTTGGTTGGGGCATGTGCAATCCTAGGTCAGACTTGCCCCGCCTTAGGTCGAATATGCCCCGAATTGAGTAGGTTATGGAATCAGACTAGTACATCATTCAATCAAAGTGCAGTTTTTTCCATGTTAATACTGTTCGTGGCAGTGTTTAGGCCTACAGCTATATTACTTCATTTTACAGCACTGGTAAAAATCACATGAATCGAATAGAGCTCTGCGTGATTTAATGATGATACGCAAGAGGAGCCTCTCTCAAACAACTTATCCAGAACAAATATGACTAGCCTTGGAATAATTTATTAGTAGTTCAGATGGATAAAAGAAAACGGCGAATTTGTTCGAAATAGTAGCATCTACCTTTTACGTGTACATCAAAAACTACAAACGCCTACCCCGTCAGAGATAAGTATACAACTCTCGTTAGGATAACAAAAACCACGAAAATTATCTGGGATTATCAGGAATCAATTTTAGTAACCTATTTGAGACAAGCATCTTCAATGTACTTTGGACTCATAACGCCCCGAGAGGTTCGAATACTTGCTTACGAATGTGCTTAGAGTTTTGACCTACAAATTTCTGTTTAGGTCATTTTTTCGTGGTTTCTTATTGCTTAAACCGACAGTCATTCGTTTAAACCGAAGTTTATTCGTTCAGTTTTGTTGTTGGTCAAATAAAACACTTTAATTGAACCTGTTGATTTAATTGAGTTGCTGGTCGAAGTTACCCCAGGGGGGTAATTTTATTTTCTTAAAAGTGCATATTTCAGTAATATCATCAAGAGGAGTCATTCTGAATAGGTATCAAAGGATAGCTTATTTCGCTGCCTTTCACAAGAATTATTTGCGTTTTAAAAGGCTCGAATACTTTTTGACAAATAGCGATTTTAAGCAAAAAGGGTCGAACTAGCCCCGGTCTCCCCGTAGTGGCTTTAGTTTATGGATTACCCACCCGGGGCGCTTTTTTGAATAACTGTCTGGTCTGTTATTCGCTTATTATTCAAGATAGAAAGTCCGAATGCTTAGGCCGATAGTTTTTACCCAGTATTAACTTTTTGAAATTATGAAATAGGTACAAATCAAAGCTATGTTCGACTTTGCTCGATGTGAAGGACTCGGCACAAGACAAATACATTTTTTAAATATAACTTTAATTCAGATAGAAGGGCACAGCTAGTCTTTTTACTTTCTGGTAAATCTGTGAAATTTAATGAACAATTTTTAACCACTCAAAAACGTTGAAAAAAAGTTTACATTGCCATGGTAACCATTTCGTAATCCCCGAGTTAAGGCAAACGAAAAACCCTAAATCTAACATTACTATGGTGACCATTTAGCAACATTGTTAAGACGTTATATTGGTTGCCATTACAAAACCACTTCAAAAATCCTCAGTAAACTTCTGACAGTAACTAGTAATTGTATTTCAAAGTTTGCCATCATATTTTTCTACTTGCATTTTTTTGTCCTTCCAGTTCCTGTGATTATGAATGCATTAAACTGAAAATCTCATTTGGCCAACAAAAAAATGACAGGTTATGGCGTATCAAATTTCTGAGAGCCTTAGAGGTGCCATCTCTTTTTTTGTTCAATTTTCTACCCAATATACCACTTGTGTAATTACAAAGAATAATTAATAAACAAACGCTTCACGTTTAGTACATGTGGTCATCAGCCCGCTTTTGCTTTTGCAAGTCCCAAATCTAACATTGCAATGGTGATCATTTTGCAACGCTGTTAAAATGTTATATCGGTTATCAATTACAAAACCACTTCAAATATCAACCATCAGATCAATATATTAACTTTTAAATACTTTGAAATCAACGACAAAACCATAAATCAACAATATCAACCATTTGCATGGGATCTGATATAAAACCATATCGTGTGGACAACAAATCGCCCTCTCCTGTTTCATAACGAATAACTAAAAAACTAAGCATTAATTACTTTAATGAATGTTGGTACACATCACAAGCAGCCGATGTTTTCCAAATATGGAGATTTTCCTCTAGTTATAATCATAAACGCAGGAACATCGAGAAAACGTCCTAAAAAAAGCCAGACTTTGACGCACTCTCGCTTCTCTAATCTTGTCCTTCAATTAATATCTCGGAATTCCACATAAACTTATTCTGACAGTGATAATTTATCCTTGGAAAATTTCACAAAACGTAAACTAACGACAGTCTACAGCTTACCTGTTAAAAACGATTAATTATAAGGATTCATTTAAAGTATTCAGGTAATCCTCAGTAAACTTCTGACAGTAACTAGTAATTATATTTCAAAGTCTGGCATAATATTTTTCTACATGCATTGTCTTTCTTCTCGTAATTCCTGTGTTTATGCATGCATTAGGCTGAAAATCTCTTCATTTGGCAAAACCCGGACAGGTTATGGCGTATCATGCCTGTATTTGATATCATTTTTTTTACCAAATACCACCCGCGTAATTAAAATAGTAATTAAAAAATAAACGTTGTACGTTTAGTACATGCGATCAGCAGCCCAGGTTTTGCATTTGGTGAGATTATCAGCTAACAAATGTATACAAACACGGACACATCGCAGAAATATAAATCTGATGAAGGAACACAGATCTAGAATGTTTTATTACAGCCTCAATGGAGTACGTGGTCAATACAACTAAAGCTAGTACTATGTAGTATACGTCATCGCTAGTATGTGTAGCAAATTTGGACTTTCTATCTTGAATAATAAGCTGCTACTATATAGTACACGTCATCGTTAGTACGTGTAGCAAATTTGGACTTTCTATCTTAAATACTAAGCGAATAACAGACCAGACAGTTATTCAAACAAGCCCCCCCCCCCCCCTCCCCCTGACGGATAATCCATAAACTAAAGCTACTGCGGTATAGTATACGTCATCGTTAGTATGTGTAGCAAATTTGGACTTTCTATCTTGAATAATAAGCTAATAACAGACCAGACAGTAATTATTCAGACAGTTATTCAAAAAAGCGCCCCCTGGTGGGTAATCCATAAACTAAATCTACTACGGTATAGTATCACTGATCTAGAAATAAACTGGATCGAGCTTCCTATTGGCGGAAAGTGAAGCACGTCATAGTCAACGGCGGCCATTTTGGTCGTTACCGAACAGCGCTGGTTTGACAGTACATGTGTTTGACAGTTCGTTCAGAACAGGAGAGTTTCAAGATTCGTGTATAATCAAGTACTTATTCGGACTATTGTAACCGAACGGCAAACATTTTGAGCATATCCTGCATTGCATAGAAATAGGTAATAGCAAATATTAGTGATATTTATGGGATCACTATCCTCCTGTCGTGAGCAGGTTGTTGTTGTTTAGACCAATGAACTATACGACTACGAGTGTTAATTTAAGTTTAAATTTAATATAAATATGAATTTTTTTCTTCTAAATATCTCCATTTAATTGTCTTTACACTCAAGCTCTAGGCTAGTTATATGAAATATTGTCTTTACTGGAAATGTATTAGAATTATGATACTTAACAGACTTAAGTTAAGTCCTAACGTCTTTATACTGCCCCCTTCCCCATAGGATGAACTTAGGATAAAGTTATAAACAGATTGAGAATATCAAATTTGTAGACAAATTTCAATTACTGTGCATGTGGGACCATTGTATGAGTTCAATTTGAAGTAAATTTATAATTTACAATCCATATTACAATAAACAGTGCCAGTTCACACTTCGTCTATAAAATCAATGTACAAATACAATGCCATCACAGTCTCATTCTGAATTCATTGTTTATTTCCAGACTGATGCCCCATTGGTCACTGTTGCCGTGTTGGTACTAACAAGTAACATGTCTTCAATGTAAAATTGCTCACCTATGGAGAGTGCGTGTTGATGTAAAAGATTGTTGTTGAGTCTTGCTTGATGCAATAACCATCTCCCCACCTGACATTATAGCCAACATCCAATCATGCAACTATTTGCTTTGGGTCAAGGGATAAGAGAAATGACAGATATATTCAAATTTGTGGGATCAATGCTGCTCCAGTTCATAGAGAGAGAGTAATGGCCAATAACATGTGACATGATGAGCCACCGCAAGTTGAAGAAGTTGTTTTTACCATAAATATATCTGATAAAGGTTGAATTCACAGATCAACAATATTTGCCCTTCCTGCTCCACTCAGATTTACAAGGAAGAAACCACATGGGTTGACAAGATTTCCCAAGATTCATTGATGCCATAATGCATACGATCATAAATCAATATCTTTGGTGACAGGAATGGACTTACCATGGATATCATTGCCAATTTTCATTCATACAGTCAGGAAACTATGGCGTTTTTTTTTTTTTTTGCCATTTGGTCAATGACTTTTATGTGGCTAAACAAATCTGTTATTTAAACAACTTAAATAAAATACTTTTATAGTTTATTTTCCCTTGAAAATGTCTCTGCCTTCTATTTTATTTTAAATCATCTGCTAAAGATTGTAATCCATAATAAAAATATGTATCCTCTTGTCAAATAATTTGGATAAGTTTTAATCATACTTTATTAAAAGTAAAATTCAATATTCCAATGAAATATGAACACCAAAAATGGCACAATATTGATTTTAAGACACTTGTATGTGCCCAACTTGAAAAAGTAGGACTCCTTCTATTCCCAATAGGCTTATTTGAATTTCAGTTTTATTTTTTAAATTAGAAATTCACATCTCTCAATTTAATTATTTATACAGTCAATTAAACAAGCACTAACACCTTTTAAATTAGTTTTGGCCAATCAAACTATTGTTCTAAGTTGGCAGAGGCTGACATGTACACTTTTAGTCCAGCGATTTCATTATTGAATTCCAATTTTTTTTTAAATCTTAAGTTTTTGAAATTCTAAGCTTACATTTCTATTTCTAAATTCAAATATTGAAGTTGGAATGTGGAAACTTGAATTCCAATTTCCAAATTCAAATTTTAAATCCATGACCTTGCCTAAATCTGTAAGCATGAATTCCTTTTTAACCCTGAAAACATATACAGGTGTATGTTGTTGAAATTCGAATGAGCCCTCTTAGCTTTCTTCATAACACTTCAAACCATTTTTTGTCCTTCCTTCTAGAGATAAATCGTCAATCAAGTGAAATAATCTTGAGCATGACGTAAGACTATAATCCATCAATAAATTGAGAGGTCTTAATTTAAAAAAAAAACCATCCTAGAAGGTCTTGAAATCATTTTATTATTATCTTTCAAAATTAAATTGTGAGTAATGTATGTTGAAATTTATGAAAATTTTGTTTGATTAGCAAAAAAGAAAACCTTTGTGTGCGCTCTATCTGGAAGGTTGTTAGGTACCCCTAACGATGGGGATTTCCTTAGATCAATTATCTTACTTCTTGCCTTTTATGTCGCCTTATAAATTATACCGTAAGTGAAATAATCTTGAGTGTGGCCTATTAACATCAATCCATCGTATGCGACGAGGATGCAATTTAAATTCCACCTTTCAAGGTTCCTAGGCTTTAGCATAAGCACAGAGCTTGTAACTTATTAATTATTGATTGATTGATGGTTTACGCCGCACTCCAGATTAATTGACTAATATGGCATTGTTGCAAAGTTAAGTGGGGGAGGAAAGCAGGCTCATTGCCTAGACTGGCTAGAGGAAACCCTTCGAACAGTACCTAACAACGGTTTTAATTTGTATTTGGTCTGAGTGTGATTCCAACCAGCGCGGCATTGATGGAAGGTCTGTGTGGGACTCTGGGACAATCACTGTAACCCACTGAACCACCAAGGCCTCCCTTATTAATGAAAACATCTTTGAATGCAGCATAGAACATATATTATACTATAGCAATTTAAAGCGGCATGAGCTGCCAAAATGTTGATATTTTGATGTTGAAACAGAATTTGAACATATTGGCTATTTTTCTCAAGATGTATAATTCAGAAGCTTTTTTCCTTGTTTAATACGATGTATACATTATCTGGGGAGAGGAGGGATTGTACTGTATTAAGTCACGTTTTAGCTTGTATGGTCGGAATTTTATGATATAGAATGTCCAATATGTCACATTGTTAAAGTGGCATGAGCTGCCAAAATGTTGATATTTTGACGTTAAAACAGAATGTTGAAATTATTGGCTATTTTTCTCAAGACATATAATTCAGAAGCTTTTTAGTGCTTCTAGTCTCGAAAATGTATGATAAAGTATTGTTTTGAATTAACATTGGCTTAGAATGAATGAATGGTCGTCCCGGTTATTTAAATTTTGTTTACTTTTCCAACACGTTTTCGGTTCGTACAGGCCACATACTGTATGGATTTTCCTCATTCCAACGCCAATCATTTAGTTTTTCGATGGCCTTTAAAGCCTTTTACTGTCGTGACGATCAGAAATTATCAAAAAGTGTGAATTTCGGCAGCTCATGTCACTTTAAATGTTCTACTGGCGCACATCATTCTGATGAATGGAGCCGCCACATTTCTCAAAATCAATCAATCAATCATGTTCTACTATAGTGAAGACAACAATCCATCAATCACTATTTTAAAGTGTATAACTATAACTTATAGTACTGTTAATACTAATAGTTATAACTTATACTTATAAAGTTATATAAAATAAGTGGTGCCTATTGCTCTGTTCTGGCTGATAATGATAGTGTCTGCTACAGTACAAACTCCTGGCAAGAAATCCCGTCTATGTTGGATTTAAAAAAAAAAATAGCGTACGCCGTAGTACTAGTACTAGTAGTAGTAGTAGTAGTAGTAGTAGTAGGCCTACGTCTTTGTTCAAAACTGAGAACTCACGGTTGAAAATTTAATGGACAGTGATTTATATCCTCATCAATACTTCCTTCACTTAGTTATACCGTTAATGCATTTTTTTCGCGTTCTTCTCAGCCGAAAGCCTAGCACTCGGTAATCATTGCTGTACTAAAGTATAGGAGTGGAGGCTAGTTTGGGAACGAGTGCAATGGCGGCCAAGAGAGCGTGCGGTCTTCGAAACCTGACGACCATAACAACGGAGTTGCGCGATCCAGTTTATTTTTAGATCAGTGTATAGTATACGTCACCGCTAGTATGTGTAGACAGTTATTCAAAAAAGCGCCCCCTGGTGGGTAATCTACTAAATCTACTACGGCACAGCTAGTATACGTCATCGCTAGTAGGTCCTATGTGTAGCATATTAGGACTTTCTATCTTGAATAATAAGCGAAAAACAGACCAGACAGTAATTATTCAGACAGTTATTTAAAAAAGCGCCCCCTGTAGGGTACACCATAAACTAAAGCCACTACGGCACAGTATCCGTCATCGTTAGTATGTGTAGCAAATTTGGACTCTCTATCTTGAATAATAAGCGAATAACAGACCAGACAGTTATTCAACACAGTTATTTAAAAAAAAGCGCACCCTGGCGGGTAATCTATTAAGGAAAGATACTACTGTATATAGTATACGCCCTTGTTAATATGTGTAGTGAATTAAACCTTGTTATCTGCATTAATAAGCCAATCGGTATATCAGAGAGAAAAATGACTGCTCCCTATACGTCAGAAAATGAAAGTTCGTTAGCTGTGCGCTCTTTTGTGGGGGAGGAGCGAAAGGATTTTCCATCGCTTTACCATCGCGTTTTACTTTGGAATTTCCATAGCGTCTTACTTTACTATTACCGTTGCGTAATGCTTCGGAATTTGTACCACGAAATACTTTGCAATTTCCACCGAGTTACGCTTTTATTATTTTAATCTTATCAGGCCTAGAAGGGACATCGCGTTATACATACTCAACCAGGCTAAATCAAAATCTATAACGCGATGAAAAATACAGCAAGATTTATTTTCGTGTTATACTTTATGAAATGGCTCACTTGCTAAGTAAAACACGATGAAAAATACATATTATTGCGTTTTACTTATTAAACCGGCTATATTTGGATCTCAGAAACACTATGGAAATGCGATGGTAAAGCGATGGTAAATATTTATCATCGCGTTTTTATCGTGTTTCTCAGTTGAATAAAGCTTGGTTCCATACGTATTTTGCGATAGGAATTAGGATCGAAAGGATTATCACTGCAACTTACTTTATGGACTGGGGTTTGAAAGAAAATCACAAACACGATGGAAACGCGATGGTAAAGCGATGGTAAATATTAACCATCGCTTTACCATCGCATTTTTATCGTGTTTGTGAGTAAGATTAAAGGAAGATTTAAAAGTAAAACGCGATGTCCCTTCTCGGCCATCATATTTATCGGTAGTTATTTTTTTTTTTTCAATCTCCTTTTCGCAGAAAAATTAATACTGGCGGTTTTCGGGTATAAAACCATAAATTAGGCGGTGTCATTTGAGGTATATTTAAAAATTTGAGATTTTAACTAAAGAGTGATCTAAACAGGTATAAGACATCTGAATGACCTACGTAGCAGGATTCGAACGATTGTCTTTTTTTTTTAAAGTGGCATCAGCCGCCAAAATTCAAATATTCAAGAGCAGTTGAGTGAAGAACTGTGAAGAACAAAAGGATTGACCTTTTCTATAGCTATTGGTAAACTCACTGGGATGAATCCCTAGTTTAGATTGGTTAGATTTTTAGATTAGGCAAACCAAAGCCAACCGAAAACTAGCAAAGACAGCCGAGGTTTGTAACGAATGGAGCGATGCATAGACGTCCACCAGGCCTCTCCCAAGGCCCTTTTATAGCCATTCGGATTTGAAAATAATTATGACTTAGTCTCTCGTACAGGCCATCTTGTTTCAAAACCATCCATATGACATTTAACACGGCATGAACTAGTCAATAGGCCTACTATTTTAAATATTCAGAATGTCGTATTCAGATTTTTGATGATTTTCAAATGGCCTCAATGGGGATCGAAAAGTCACAAAGTATGTTTGTTGTATAAGAGTCGAACGAGTGTTCGATAAGTAAACTAAATTAAAATATTCCAGAAGAGAAGCACTGAAAAGCTTATGTGAGTATACATTGGAACTCTTCAACATACGTCATGGGTCGCGGGTTCGAATCCCACTCGGTCCAAAAATTGGAAAATTTTCTGACTGGGTTTTCACTCGAACGACCTAATGTGGGATGGTTGCCAGTTACCAGCGGAAGGGCGTGGCTTTCCTCCGGGCACAGAGCCCGTTTTCCTCTTACAATAAAACTGGCAACGCCGTCATAAGTGAAATAATCTTGAGCGCAGCGTAGAACCCCAAATAATCAATCAATATAAGTCTATAGAGGAAAAACCCCACTCGGATTGTTTTAAATGTTCTGTGGTCTGTGGGCTCTGAACAAGAGACGCATCGATAGAAGGCCTGTCTGATTGGAATATTGTCTGATTCACTCTGCGGTCTGAGCTAGCGAGGCCCCCGCCAACATCGGAATTTTCAGCGAGTGTGTACCATTACTCTTTTAAAACCAGTATCGTACATAGACAAAAAATCGTTTCGCCTAACATACTTTTAGCATGGAACTGTATCGGAGAAAAAGTTTGAGTAACAAATAATGAGCATTAGAACTGAGCGTCTGTGAATACGCCCAAAAAGCGTTCAGTGGCTGTATTATGATATATGAAATATACAAAGACCTTCTAGCATGTGCGAAAATTGCGCTGAACACTGAACTTCGAAACATTTGTGGAATATCAAAACACAAAGAGCTGCATAACGAGGGGTTAGTCAAAGACGTTTGAATCTCCGCTTCCAATCGCCTTCTAATACCCCCTCACACGAGGTTGTTTTATGGGCAGCTGACGCCATTCTTCATGCAGTCAATACTGCTTCCAAGTCATGTACATTTTGTGGATGCAGGTCCAACTGTTTCAAGGGGTTCCGAGCCCGACTCGTTGCTGGCCATGGACAGTTCTGGTCAGCTTTGTTCTGGATAAACTGGCTCACATCTTTTCATTGATGTTTTATACCCAACTCAAGATTATTAAATTTATATGGCGGCGTTGCCAGGTTTGGTAAGGAAGGAAATCTGGCTTATTGCCCGGAGGAAACCTTCGAGTACCTGGCAACTCTTCTACATACGGCCTCCGAATGAAAAATCCTCTCAGAAATTGTACCCGCGCGCATCGATGGAAGCTTTCTGTGTGGGGCTGAGGGATGAGCACTCTAACCCACTGGACCACAAAGGCCCCCACATCTTTTGAATGAGTGACCCGGTGGGTTGTAAATTACTTATCAAAGATGGAATGACAACTGGGCCCAGCACAGGGACTCCACATGGTTAGCAAACATACCTTGCAATCAAATAAGAAACCTCCCCACAGCATAATAAATCCACGATCATGTGGAGAACGACTAAAATCCTGTCCCATTAAAACTATACAATATTGCACTCAGAGGACTAAGACAGAAACGGATTGATTGATGTTTTACGCCGCACTCAAGATTGTTTCACTTGTATGGCGGCGTTGCCAGGTTTAGTGGGGTAGGAAATCGGGCTCATTGTCCGGAGGAAATCCCCGAACTTCGAGTACCTGGCAACTCTTTCACATACCGCGACGGAGTGAAAAATCCACTCGGAAATTTTTCAATTTTTTTTATTTGGTCTGAGTGGGATTCGATGGAAGGTCTCTGTGGGTGAGGGGCGATCACTCTAACACACTGGACCACCGAGGCCCCAAGACAGAAACGGAATAAACTTCAATCACTTCCATTATGAGCATATTCTCGTTATTTTTTAAGATTTTCCGAAGCATTCACAAGAACGGTCAGACATTCTTCTACTGCATTTAACGAGCTGATAGCTGAACTGGAAATCGAACCAGCACAAAATTTATGTATATCTTTATTTATGTCGAAAGACGGATGTTTTGCTTTCCATTCAAAATTATTTCACTTTCGCAAGTGATATATATTTTTTTCCGGGCTCTGGCAATGTCTACAGTTGAATAATTAATGAAAAGCAAAAAAAAAAAATAAAATACAGAATAACCAAATAAATACTTGTTGACGATAGCAAGTAGAAATCATCATAAAATAACATGGAAAACTAGGTCTTTATGACATGTATATTTCCAAGGATTATATTCAATTTGGATTTTAAGAGACAAATTCAACAACGGGTGAATCAAACAACTTTTATATACAAACACATTTGACATGACCAATCATAAAACATAAAATCTTTGATTATTTGGAATAGAGAGTATGAACGAGTAATGGTTTTATACCCTAATTAAGGGCTGGCAGAAAAAATGGAAAGAAATTAGAAAATAATTAAGCTGATTGAACATCTGCATGTATATACATTACCATGAATATGTCATTGATTTTAATAGAAAACTATTTCAAAGTAAAATGACTTGACCTTTAAGCCAACGACCAGTCATTGCTTATAAAAAGAACAAGTTTGAAAGATCTACTCGTCCGGGCTAAGTTCCCTGGTCTGTCTTCTACCTAGGAACCAAATAACATTTTCACTTTCTTTTCCCATTATCATATTTTGTTTAGTTTCAGTTTACTCAATTTCATACCATAGGTGTAGATCTGTACGACTTTGTCAATATATCACAAATTATTCCAGAAAATTCTACGAATGATTGATTGATTGTTTGGTGTTTTACGCCGCGCTCAAGATTATTTCACTTATATGGCGATGTTGCCAGTTTTATTGTGGGAGGAAACCGGGCTCTATGCCCGGAGGAAACCCACGACCTTCCGTTGGTAACTGGCAACCATCCCTCATAGGTCGTTCGAGTGAAAACACAGTCAGAAAATTTTCCAATTTTTTTGGACTGAGTGGGATTTGAACTTCTACGAATGACGGCAAACTCGTGTCTGTAACAAATGAAATATCATGGGTTTTAGTTTATAACAACAACCTATGATTTGGCATAAGGGTCTAAATGACATACCCTCCTTTTTAACACAAATAAAAACTTGTCTGTATGGTTATTTCTCTGTGCCCGTGTGTTTTGGTGTTCATAAATATATCCTGACTGGACTATTCCAAACGTTATGGATGGAGCTATTGCACAGCAACCAAACTTTTGTAACAAAAATATCATTCAAAATAAAATTGAAAAGTGATAGAAAAGAAATAATGTTTCCGTTCTCGGTCAACTTTTACGCCACACTCAAGATTATTTCACTTATATGGCGGTGTTGCCAGGTTTAGTTGGGGAGGAAACCGGACCCATTGCTGAGAGAAACCCCCCCCCCCCCCCCCCCCCCCCGACCTTCGGTGAGAACCTGGCAACTTTTCCACATACGGCGACCGAGTGAAAAATCCAATCAGAAATTTTTCCATTTTTATTTGGTCCGAGTGTGATTCGAACCCTCGCCCTATCGATGGAAGGTCCTGGTGGAACTGAGGGACGATCATTATAACCCACCAAGACACCTAATCAGGCAAAAGCCCTCTTCAAAATGGCAACAATTGTTTCAATTTTGATTAACTTAATTAGCTTTGTTAAAATGACATTTTGATTTTTGAAAAAGTGAAATTAAAAATGAGCTGTTAATCGGTCAATGTCTAGCATGTCATCCACAATCTGCAACAAAAAGAAACAAAAAGTGTTATTTTGAATTCACAGAGTATCCTACATGTAGCTCTCCTATTAATTGATTGATTGATATTTTACGCAGTGTTCAAGATTATTTCCCTTATATGGCCGCCTTGCCAGTTTTGTTGTAGGAGGAACCCGGACTCTATGCCCGAGGAAACCCTTGACCTTCTGGTGGTAACTGGCAACCATCCCACATAGGTTGTTCGAGTGAAATTGGATTGAGCGTCTAACGCTCTACCTTCTCCTACCAAGTATTAACACTTGGTATACTAATCCTTAAGTAGCATGAGCTGCCAAAATCCGCACCGTTCCCAACAATTCAGGTTTTTAATTCCTCGTACAACAGAATGATTCAGGTTAAAATGAGAAAATATATTCATTCTGTTTGTAGACTGTGCGGAGCAAAAGTGTTCAGAAACAAACATTTTAATAAGAGGGATGTATGTCGATTTACACCAGGCCTAATATAGGTTTGTTTGCTGAAAAAACTGGTGAATAGAGTTAATATCAAATTCTACTAGTATGACTGACGATACTTCACTAAAGTAAAAGTCTTAATACGTTATTTTAAATACGTAATTTATTGGCCCTCGACAGGTATCAATCAATAAATATCCAAAAATTAATAACGAGGTAGGCATTTAATATTATTAAATTAGACTGAGAAGGGAAATTATCGATTCTGGTATACATGTGCAATGACAAGTCTTAATTTAAGTGGTTTTGTCCAGTTGGAATGCAGCGAAAACAATAGGAGAAAAGTCATTTTTACAGATTGAAAGTTTTTTGGTTGGAAGCTTAGAAGACTTTCAAAACCAATCATCTTAAACTTCTGACAAAAAACTTGTTTGAAAGATTTCACCATTTTGTGGACTTGATTTGTTATAATTTAAAACATAATATAATTGATTGATTGTTTGATGTTTTATGCCGCACTCAAGAATATTTCACTTATATGGTGGTGTTGCCAGTTTTATTGTGGGAGGAAACCGGGCTCTATGTTCGGAGGAAACCCACGACCTTCAGAAGGTAACTGGCAACCATCCCACAGTCCAATTTTATTGGACTGAGTGGGGTTCGAACCCGCGACCCATTGGTGGAAAAAACATGTGATAACATTGGAAAATGAGAAAGTATTGAATCTATCTCACAAGCATAGTCTAAAGTTTTTTGCGAACCATTACATACTAATATTCAGAATACTTATATAATACTGATTGGCAACCCACATACATATGTGATCGAATAAAACCCAATCAAAATTTTGTCTGTTGACTAAGTGGGACCAGATGACCTAATCATGAAAAGCCTGTGTCTATCACTCTGACGACTGAGGCTGTTTGCCTATCTGACATCAATAAATACCTGTTCGTTTGTTGTACCAATTCGTTTAGCAATCTCTAACTGCTCCGTCACTCCTAGGTTAATGAACTTCCACAGTAGGTCCCCGTCCAGTATGTTTCTCTGGGGGTTATACAGCTCTGGGCGGGAACTCGATAAAATCCTGTCAAAAAATTTCACAATATTCACAGAGGTTAAACAGTTAATTTACTGATTTTTATTTCATCCATCCATAATTTTACAGTTTTAAATTTTGTTGATTGAATCCTGCAGTGTAATATATTGATGAACACTAAATCGATCACAGGGAAAATCTCATGATTATTAAAAATATGTGTAATATATATTAAGAAGATTGCTTCACACTACAAGGTTTCATCTCCAAATACGTTTTTTTTTTAAAGAAATATTCCTTGCAGAGGCTGTCTATATTTTCTATCTTCCCTATAGTTTGAGGTAAAAAATGCTGGAAGATGTTGAAAAACGGCTGTTAGTATTGGTCTACTTTCTGAACTGCCCGTCCATGTCGCCAGCTGATAGCCTAACCCTGGGAAGAATTTAGATTGAATGATTGATTGGTGTTTTACGCCACGCTCAAGATTATTTCACTTATATGGAGGGGTAGCCAGTTTTATTGTGGGAGGAAACCGGGCTCTATGCCCGGAGGAAACCCACGACCTTCCATTGGTAACTGGCAACCATCCCACATAGGTTGTTCGAGTGAAAACCCAGTCAGAAATTTTTTTTGGGACTGAGTGGGATTCGAACCCATTGGTGGAGGGAAGAATTTAGAACTAGGCTGCCTAATTTCCCCTTAGTAAAAAACAATTTCTGAAAGAGGGTGTTCAAATTTAGAATTTTTCTATCTCACCAACACTTTATCCAGCTTTATAATTTCTGATCGTCACGACAGTAAGAGGCTGAAGGCCATAGAAAAACTAAATGATTGGCGTTGGAATGAAGAACATCCATACAGTATGTGGCCTGTACGAACCGAAAACGTGTTCTAAAAGTAAACAAAATTTAAATAACCGGGACGACCATTCATTCATTCTAAGCCAAAGTTTGTTGAAAACAATACTTTATCGTACATTCTCGAGACTAGAAGCACTAAAAAGCTTCTGAATTATACGTCTGAACAAAAATAGCCGATAATTTCAACATTCTGTTTCAACGTCAAAATATCAACATTTTGGCAGCTCATGCCACTTTAACGTCAAAATATCAACATTTTCGCAGCTCTTTAACCCATCATTGTACTACCCTCAATAAGGGTTGGCGGGGCCTCCGTGGCTCAGTAGGTAGAGCGTTGGATGCTCAATCCAAACAGCCTTCTACCAATGGGTCGCGGGTTCGAGTCCCACTCAGTCCAAAAATTGGAGAATTTTCTGACTGGGATTTCACTCGAACGACCTATGTGGGATGGTTGCCAGTTACCAACGGAAGGTCGTGGGTTTCCTCCGGGCATAGAGCCCGGTTTCCTCCCACAATAAAACTGGCAACGCCGCCATGTAAGTGAAATAATCTTGAGCGCGGCGTAAAACACCAATCAATCAATCAATCAATAAGGGTTGGTTAAGGTGAGTGAGAATGTTACCTACCTGTAATTGCGTGGGTTTAACCCTGCAGTGTGTGGTATGTGAACGACTAAAGCATTTTGTAACATGAGTAACCTTCTGTAGACTTTCTCTGGTATAGGTAACAGAAAACCCATACCACCGTCAAGTGAAGCTGAAAGATATAAACAAATATTGTTATTATAAAGTTTCTAATTCAGTGATCATTGCTAATTTGATTGATTGATTGATTGGTGTTTTACGCCGAGCTCAAGAGTATTTCACTTATATGGCGGCGTTGCCAGGTATAGTGTGGGAGGAAACCGGGCTCTAAGTCCGTTGGTAACTGGCAACCATCCCACACATTGCTAATTTGATGATCATTGCTACAAGTAGTTTGGTTATCATTGCTACATGTAGTTTGGTTATCATTGCTACATGTACTGTAGTTTGGTTATCATTGCTACATGTACGTGTAGTTTGGTTTTCATTGCTCCTAGAGGGCTTATGTTTTTCAGTAAAATTTATTTTATTCTTAATAGTAAGCTACATGCAGTTACATTTGAAAAAAACGCCCATCATGCGTATGAAAATATTAAATGTAAAATACTCCAGCTTCCCGCATAGGTCGTTCCAGTGAAAACCCAGTCAGAAAATGTTCCAATTTTTTGGGACTGAGTTGGGATTCGAACCCGCGACCCATTGGTGGAAGGCTGTTCGGATTGAGCATCCAACGCTCTACCTACTGAACCACGGAGGCCCCTTAATGAAAAGAAAGTACCATAATATGTGATGTGTCTCCTTTCATTGAGGCTCTGGGCTTTTTTCTCTCCAGCAAAATCTGAAAGACGACAGCGGACTCTGAACATCGTGTTAACAGCTGACCCAATGTTGAAATCTCCTTTCCTTAGCAGCCTTTGACCCCCATGACTCTCACGGGCTGAAAATATACGAGCGTACAAAATGATTTCATTGGTCGATTTCATGAACCCATATAGCTGGTAACCAATCAAATATATAATAAGAAATTTATGGGGTTCAATGTCAGTCCACCGATGTTCTTGCCATAGTTAAGATGCGTAACCATTGTCAATGTGTTACAAAATTATTCCAGAAAATTCTACTGACCACGGCTAAGCTCCTGTCAGTCGACAACCTGATGAAATATTATAGGTTTGGTTTGTTACAACAATTTATGGGGTATAAAGGTCTAAATGATATACCTCTTTTTAATACAATTAGAAACTTGTCTCCATGGTTATTTTAGACAAGATTTTCCCTGTGCTTGTGTGTTATAGTGGTAAAAAATAAATATATAATAACTACACGTACATGTACTAAGGAAAATACATATACAAACCAAGTAACCTTTAGCACAGAAAGCAATAGGCCTGAATGGGAACACTATACATAAAATATATCAGATCACATTTTGGAGAATATATCCTCCTGATTTGAAAAAAGCTGTTGATAATTTTTTTTTTTTTTTTTAAAAGAAGTCATGATTCAATAGACATTTATTGACAGGTAATGATGTAGAGGTGCTGTGAATAACAAGCCCTGACATGGAAATAAATTCATTCTATGCTGGTTAATGCAAGAGCTTTGTTTTGAATAAAAAAATTCTTCTGGACATTTGAGGTTAAACCTTTGCTGAAACTCATTATCGATACAATTAAATTATTAAATAACAGAATTGTACAAAAATAGCACATGCTTCTGCAGGTTAAAGACGGACAACCTGACATCACATTCTCTACTGTCCATAAACATAAAACTTGTGATAGAAATATGATAAAAATTATCTCAGGTTTGCTTAACAGGCAAATATTTTTTCTAAAAATGATTGATGATTGTTTGGTGTTTTACGCCGCGCTCAAGATTATTTCACTTATATGGCGGCGTTACCAGTTTTATTGTGGGAGGAAACCGGGCTCTATACCCGGAGGAAACCCACGACCTTCCGTTGGTAACTGTCAACCATCCCACATAGGTCGTTGGAGTGAAAACCCAGTCAGAAAATTTTCCAATTTTTTGGACTGAGTGGGAATCGAACCCGCAACCCATTGGTGTTCTAAAAATGAAGTTTAATGTATTTTAGCTGACTTCCCTGGAACGAATATCTTTAAAATGTGTGCTATTCTAGCCATTGGTAACTTTCCCAGCTCCCACAAACCACTGGATAGGGAGTTTTATTTGAGGATTCCAATGTCTTCTTTGTTGTGGTAAAAAGAATCAAGTGCGCAGTAGAGGCGTTTTTGGCTGCACGTTTAGTCTACTTTTGGTTGTTTGTTTACTGACTGTCAGACACAAAACAATAGAAGCACGGGATTGCCTAAATAACTCAAATGTAATTTTTGGCGGAATGTTGCCTTTTATGCGCGATTGATCACTCTGTATTTTTCTAATAATGTGAAGTTCAACGGAAAACCATAACAAACTTAAGCGATGTCTCCTTTTAAGCTTAAAGAAGTCACTCGTCACTGGGATATTTGAGGTATATTGTTTTGAAGTAGGCGCTTCGTTACATGTGGCAACATGAGTGACTGTACCCTACATGTATTATCCTAATATCTTGCACTTGTGTAAAACTTGTCGGTGTTTTGTCTTTAGAGTTAAACGGGTTTGGTTGTTTTTAGAGTTGTCGCCCTTGGGATATAGTTTAGAGGGCGGGCTGTTTTGGTCAAATCATTAAAAAGTCTACAATGCGACGGGGTGCCTTGGTTACCAGTAATATCTCTTTTTCATTGGCTGGGGGCACACAGAGGTTTGCTGGAACGTTGGGACCCCCACACTCGCGTTTTAGATTAGCTTCAGGCAGCACGTACTGTAGCATCTTAGCATAAAATCGCAAAATTTTAGCATTTATCATACAGTTGTTAAATGCATTTATATCATCCATCAGACCAGTTCTGATGCTTATATTTATTAACACTTAAACGCATGGGTACAGGGAAAATCTTCTTGTCTAAATGGAGACAATTTTCTAATTGTGTTAAAAAGAGGGATATCATTTAGACCTTTATACCAGTATTTTGATATTTATATGGATGAGCAAACATTTTTTAGAAAGATTCTGAACAATTATCGCCAAGCCTGATGACGTCACACAGTCTGACAGATATACACAAAGCTTTCTGGGTAAAATGTACCTCAGTTTGCCATTTTGTTAACTGGTTAAAGTCATAGCAAGACGTCACTTCCTTGGAAAAAGTTGATGACATAAAGTATTTAAAAGTTGATACTGATAGAGTTATGAAAACAACATGTTGTGTACCGAACTGCGCGTCTTCAAGTCAGAAGCACGACAGATAAGCGCCGTCGAAAGATCTGGCACCTTTTACGTCCTCTTCTCAATACAGTACTATCCTTTCGTCATTTTGTAAAATTATGTGAATATCCCTCAATGTCCCAAAATGCTTTGCTCGTAATTTACAAGTGGCGTCATCAAGCAATCGGTCAATTGTAAAGAAAGTGGATAATCTGAAAGTGAAGATCATGTAGGCTTACCTTCTGGTTGATAAGAGAACTCTATAAAATTCTTATTTCTATCTGAAACTGAAACAAATTCAAACTCTATTAATATTTACATTGGAAATATCGTAAAAAATAATGTCTGGGACTTTTCCAAAAGTATGACAATGTCTCCAATGATTGATGTTTAGCCCAATACTCAAGATTATTTCCCTATGATGTATATGGTGGCATAGCTAGGATTTATGGAGGAGGAACCCCAGATCTTTGACTGACACCTGGCAACCCTTCCACATAAATGGAATACCAATATTTGACAGAGACTATCACTCTACCAATTGACACTCATTGAAATTCGAGGCCAGGTAACAGCTTAATGAATCATTGATTGATTGGCGGTTTACGCCGCGCCCAAAATTATTTCACTTAAATGGCGGAGTTGGCAGTTTTATTGTGGGAGGAAACCAGGCTCTATGCCCGGAGGAAACCATGACCTTCCAGTGGTAACTGGCAGCCATCCCAGTCAGAAAACTAGTCAGAAAACTTTCAAATTTTTTTTGGGGGGAGGGGGGGAGGGGGGGGGGACTGAGTGGGATTCGAACATGCAACCCATTGGTGGAAGGCTGTTCGGATTGAGTGACCTTCTGAGCCACGGAGGCCCCCTAATGAATCATTGAATACTTATACTGTTTGAAACAGATGCTAAGAATATGCTATGCCATTGCCGAATTATTTACCCATTAGATTATTTGGTGTTTTAAGCCTCAGTGAAAGATTATATCGCTGATATAGCTGGCAGATTTATAGTGGAAGAAACCCTCGGACGAAACTTCCACAGGTCCGATCTCCTGGTAACCATTCCTTAAAGAGTCAGGAAACAAGACAGACCAGTAATGCCCTATTTTATTTTTCAATTTCATTGAATGATTCCAGACGCACTCAACGTTATTTCACTTATATGGTGGCATTGCCAGGTTAAGTGGGAGAGGAAACCGGTCTGTTTGACAAGTACATGTATCAACTTTTCCTGAACAGGTTACTTTGTATCTAAGTAGATTAAAGGGGCATGAGCTGTCAAAATGTTGATATTTTGACGTTAAAACAGAATGTTGAAATTATTGGCTGTTTTTCTCAAGACGTATAATTCAGAAGGTTTTTAGGGCTTCTAGACTCGAAAATGTACGATAACGTATTGTTTTGAACTAACTTTGGCTTAGGATGAATGAATGGTCGTCCCGGTTATTTAAATTTTGTTTACTATCGAACACGTTTTCGGTTTGTACAGGCCACATAGTGTATTGGTTTTCCTCATTCCAACGCCAATCATTTAGTTTTTGGATGGCCTTCAAAGCCTGTTACTGTTGTGACGATCAGAAATTATGAAAAAAGTTTGAATTTTGGCAGCTCATGCCACTTTAACTTTACAATGACATCTTTACAAAACCAAAATGTTCAAACTTACTGATGAAGCCGAGTTGTGTATTGTCTACTAAAAACTCTGTTGAATAAACTTCTTTTGGTTTGATGTCCTGTAAAACACACGAGTCAAAAGATGGATTGATTGAAGTGTTAAACCACACTTCAGATTATTTCCGTATTTCTTCTAAAGATTCAGCCACTTTTTTCCTCATAAGGATTCGAACATTAGTAAAGAAATCTGCCAAATGAGGCCAGGCAAATTTGCCCGATAGAGAGAATTTAAAGCCATAGGACCCGTTGAGCAGTGTGTGAAAATGGTTATCCTTAAAGACAACTCTTCATCTCCATTTTTGTCCGACTCAATGGAAAATTTAGGCCATTAGAATGGCTGAATATTTAGAAGAAATACGGTATATGACATTGTTGTGATTGACTGATGTTTTACGCCACGCTCAAGGCTATTAAACTTTTATGGCGGCGTTGCCAGGTTTAGTGGGGGAGGAAACCAGGCTTATTGCTCGGAGGAAACCCCCGACCTTCAGTGAGTACCTGGCAACTCTTCCACATACGGTGACCGAGTGAAAAAGCCACCCAGAAATTAAAAAATTCGTAGTGGTCTAGTGTGGGATTTGAACCCAAGCCACATTGATGGAAGGTCTATGTGGGATTGAGGGACGATCCTGTTGTGAGGTTTAGTGTGGGAGGGAATCCTGTTCTTAGCCCAGAAGAAACCCCCGACCTGTGGCGCATATACACATGTATCACATAAAATAAAAAATCCAGTCACAAATTCTTCTGTTTTATTTGGTCTGAGAGAGATTGATGGAAGGTCTATGTGAGACTGAGGGTATATCACTTAGCTTGTGGGTGAGTGGATCCGTACTAGGGCTAAATTACACTCACCCTGCTAACAACAGAGTATAAACACATTGAATTTTTTCTGATATACACAATAAACTATTTGCACACTTGTGATATACCCAATAAACATGTTTCCCTTTTGCTATTTGCACACTTGTGATATACCCAATAAACGTGTTTCCCTTTTGCTATTTGCACACTTGTGATATACACAATAAATATGTTTCCCTTTTCCTATTTGCACACTTGTGATATACCCAATAAACGTGTTTCCCTTTTCCTATTTGCACACTTGTGATATACACAATAAACATGTTTCCCTTTTCCTATTTGCACACTTGTGATATACACAATAAACATGTTTCCCTTTTCCTATTTGCACACTTGTGATATACACAATAAATGTGTTTCCCTTTTCCTATTTGCACACTTGTGATATACACAATATACGTGTTTCCCTTTTCCTATTTGCACACTTGTGATATACACAATATACGTGTTTCCCTTTTCCTATTTGCACACTTGTGATATACACAATATACGTGTTTCCCTTTTCCTATTTGCACACTTGTGATATACACAATATACGTGTTTCCCTTTTCCTATTTGCACACTTGTGATATACACAATATACGTGTTTCCCTTTTCCTATTTGCACACTTGTGATATACACAATATACGTGTTTCCCTTTTCCTATTTGCACACTTGTGATGTACACAATAAACACGTTTCCCTTTTCCTATTTGCACACTTGGTTTAGGCAGAGTATAAATACATTTAATCTTTACTGATATACCCAATAAACGTGTTCCTATTTGCACACTTGGTTTAGGGGCGTTGGTTTGAGGTATTACTCACCCTGCTAACAACTGAGAGAACCTTCATATCAGTCTGGTAACGATAAACTGTGATGCTCTTGAGTAGATCTCCCGCCAGTATCAAGTTCTTCAGGGTGACTAGGGTATGTATGTAGATATGGGTGTCAATGAACGCCACGCCCATCAAATCATTATCTTTCAGGGTCCACATAAACAACTGGGAAACAATAATGAAATATGATATCAGTCAGATAGACGTTGCTATGACAACAATGAGCAAACAATAAGGACTACATCACTAAATTAACATTTTTGCAAACATGAACTCTCCAACACCTATGTAGTGTGGAAATTCAGTCATCCAGTCACAGTGATACATGTATAAACCAGCCTTTAAAGAGACCCAATTCTTCTTTGTTCAGATCAGAAATAATATTTGTACCTTTTGTCCAATGGCAGAGATCAGGAAACCATTCACCTGGGCCAAAGCTGTCACTGGGCCTTTCTGCTCCTTCTCATATATTAACTAAAAAACATAAGATACAACGTAAACAAGAGATTGACAGCTGCCAGTGAACAAATCAATTTAAACTTTGCTTGTTAAAGTCCAAACTCTTTTTATTATTATAGTTTTATGTCAAATACATGTAAATTCATATATAAAAAAAATTTAATAATAGTTTTATATCAGACATTTAAATTTTCTCTGAAATCCTTATAATTAACAATAGTTTTTAAGTCAAAGGCATTTAAATTTAAATTAATAATAGTTTTACATCAGAAACATGTAAAGTTATATTGGTAAAGTCTATAGTCAGATGCAGACAAAGAGCGTTCAGCTTAGCTGGGAGCTCAGAGTCGATTGCTTAAGTTTGTAATGGTAAAGCACTTTGCCTCAGCCCCTCTCGTGGCCAATACCTCAGCAGGGGCCTGTCTTACAAAGCTGGCGTAAATTTGCGCATAGGCCTACAACATGGATCGGTTGCATTCAGGGCACAAATTACTATAGTTTTAACACTGATTTACGTCTGACGTCACTTATGCCAGCTTCGCAAGACAAGGCTGAGAACGTAAGCATGCATGTGATATTTGATTACTTGAGACTGGTAGCTCAGCACATAGCTTGCTGTCTGCGTGTACATTGCCTTTAAAAGCAACTCAATGATTACAAGCAGGCTCCAATACCATAGCTACTCTACTATGTATAAAGAAACAAAAATTACACATATTACATATTTTTTTAAAAGACTAACTTAAATACCTTTATCTTATTCTTGGTTAATGGCTGACCAGGTTCTGGGACTACTTCTATAATATCATAAATTATTATCTGTGAAAGAATTAAAACAAGATTTGGTTAGTCAATTACATGTGCATTTTTGGATACAGGACCATTGATGGTTCAGAAAAAATCATGAGCTGAGGCTTGGAGTCACACCTACATGTAGTTCAACGACATCTTTTTAAATTCACTCGATGGCCTATAAGGAAGAGTAACTCTGTACCTTAAAGGGATGGGAGGTTTCTCTTGGCAAACAGCCAATTTAAGTGAAATAATCTTCGGTGTGGCGTAAAACATAAATCGATCATTAAAAAAATGCAGACCTTGAATAATACCACGGTCTAAAAATAAACTGGTTGATTGATTGTTGGGTGTTTTACGCCACGCTCAAGATTATTTCCCTTATATGGCGGCGTTGCCAGTTTTATTGTGGGAGGACACCGGGCTATGTGACCGGAGGAAACCCAAGACCTTTCGCTGGTAACTGGCAACCATCCCACATAGGTCGTTCGAAAATAAAGTGGAATACTATAAACTATAGGACCTGGGTTGATTGATTGATTGGGGCTTAACATCACACTCAACAGCTAAGGTTATATGGTGACCCCACCTATCTCTTCCAGCCCAGATCTAAATTCTCACATCAGGCTCCACAGACCATAGTACGTCAGGAAGGCTAATGTATGCGGCATACTTAATGTTCTTCCTTGCTGGGTCAGCATAAATGGGCAATGCTCCAGCCCTAGGGCATAGAACCTGGGAGTGTTGAGAAATTTCGCAATATCCCGTGACAGATGACGTTTTTTTGTCAGTTTTTGTCAGAACTGAGCCGGTGACGGGAAATTTGTGCAATTCTCATGGTACTCCCCCTACCAATAATATTTTCAAGATGGTTGACATTCTTTTGAGTGATAAAAAACATAATACATACCCTTCCTCTTGAATGCAGTTCTTCTCCGTAAGAATAATTGGTGGCCACAGCAATATAACCCTTGAGACCTGACACAGTTCCTTCAGATTTCAAGGAAACATGTTTGAGACAAGTCGCATGTTCAAATTCTTCCAAGTCAATCCTGTGGAAGTCACAGAATATATTAATGACAATACAAATCAGCCATCATATATTTTTTATATTTTTGCTAGATTGATTGATGTTTTACGCAGCAATCAAGATTATTTAACTTTGGCGGGCGTTGGCGGGTTTAGTGGGTGAGGAAACCGGGGAGGAAACCCCCAACATTCAGTGAGTACCAGTCAACTCTTCCACATACATGTACAGTGACCAAGTGAAAAATCCACTCAATAATTTTTTGATTTTTATTTGGTCTGAGTGTGATTCGACACAGGGCGCATTGATGGAAGGTCTGTATGGGATTGAAGGTCGATCACTCTAACAGACTGGATCACCGGGCCCCCCAGTTTAACAGAAAAACTAGGTATGATTCCAAAGAAGTTCAAAAATGGTTAATTGATTGTTCATACTTTAAGCCAAGACTATATATATTATGACGGAGCCACCAAAACTTTTGGAAACTCTTCTCAATAGTTAAGTTAAGAAGGTATTACCTGCGCCAGTATGTTTTAAAGTAAATACCCGACCACAGATATGACCGCGACTACTTATATAGCTAAAGGTTACCTAAACGAAACCCCTTAAGCACTTTTATGTAAGAGATCCCAATTAGTGTTGATTTGAGACTAATTAGATTCCCCGTTCAACTTTGTCGCCAATGTAGGCTGGGGTGATTTTTTAGTGCTACATAGAATGAAGGATTTGGTGCAGCTTAACATAAAGGATATATTTGAATCGAACAATGTTTCTTTGTCTGGATGTAGCATGATCAGCTGATACCTTCAGAATTTACGGTTGTGGTCATTTGATTTCAATGTCCCATCAGACTATTTACTGATGTTTGATTTGCTGGAAGCTTGTCCGCAAAAGTGATCTTTAATTAGTGATATTTCAGTAAATAAGTTAAAGTAATAACAAACGTTGTGAATTCTATAACCCTAAACATCTATTCAGGGTATTCCAAGATATGAATTAAATTTATTATAACAATAAAAGTGATATCAAGGTAAGAATAGGTAACATCATCAACTATTCAAATCTGTAAAAAATGTTTGAAACTCTCTTTACACCTGGGTTCCATACTAATGAGAAAAAAAATTAAGGCATAGGTGTTGAAAGCTTGTGTTGTTCACAAACAACTAAACTACGTGGTGATGCCTTAATTTTTCCTCATTAGTATTTAAATCCGATCATCAGATTCATAATGACAAGATATGATAATGTTGTTAACTAACCTGGCATTAGGGATGATCTCCCAACTGACTGGCGTGAACAACTGAACAGAAAATTTGTCTATATACGGGTAGACAAAACGATCATCTGATAACAGAAAACAAGTAGATTCTTAGAACTAACAGTCCATTTTCTTAACTTAAAACTTCAGCTTATAAGATTGGCAGAAAAACCTCATCACTCTATGAACTGTTTGAGATTGATTGATTGTTTGGTGTTTTACGCCGCGCTCAAGATTATTTCACTTATATGGCGGCGTTGCCAGTTTTATTGTGGGAGGAAACCGGGCTCTATGCCCGGAGGAAACCCACGACCTTTCGTTGGTAACTGGCAACCATCCATGAACTATTTGAGAGTCAAGCATTTGTAATTGATGTTTTGCATGACATTTATAGTTTTATCGGAAAAACAAAATTCCATATTAGTACACGAAACACCTTTATGTCCCTCTATATACCTCAAGCCTGTTTCACAAAAGGGCGTACAGTGTAGGTGTATATATTGGAATCCGATCCTGTGTTGCATCGACGGAAGGCCTGTGTCGGACTGAGGGACTATCACTTTAACAGACTGAGGCACAGAGGCGCCAAGCTGTTTTGTGAAATCCAATGCGAGCATCCTGATCGAATGAAAACCCTGTTAGGAAATTATTTTAATTTAGTGGGATTAGAGCCTACGACACATTGGGAAAAGAGCCTACGACACATTGGGAAAAGAGGCTACGACACATTGGTAAAAGAGCCTACGACACATTGGTAAAAGAGCCTACTTCACATTGGTAAAAGAGCCTACGACACATTGGTAAAAGAGCCTACGACACATTGGTAAAACAGCCTACGACACATTGGTAAAACAGTCTACGACACATTGGGAAAAGAGCCTACGACACATTGGGAAAAGAGCCTACGACACATTGGTAAAAGAGCCTACGACACATTGGTAAAAGAGGCTACGACACATTGGGAAAAGAGCCTACGACACATTGGTAAAAGAGCCTACGACACATTGGTAAAAGAGCCTACGACACATTGGTAAAAGAGCCTACGACACATTGGTAAAAGAGCCTACGACACATTGGTAAAAGAGCCTACAACACATTGGGAAAAGAGCCTACGACACATTGGTAAAAGAGGCTACGACACATTGGTAAAAGAGCCTACGACACATTGGTAAAAGAGCCTACTTCACATTGGTAAAAGAGCCTACGACACATTGGTAAAAGAGCCTACGACACATTGGTAAAAGAGCCTACGACACATTGGTAAAAGAGCCTACGACACATTGGGAAAAGAGCCTACGACACATTGGTAAAAGAGCCTACGACACATTGGGAAAAGAGCCTACGACACATTGGTAAAAGAGCCTACGACACATTGGTAAAAGAGGCTACGACACATTGGGAAAAGAGCCTACGACACATTGGTAAAAGAGCCTACGACACATTGGTAAAAGAGCCTACGACACATTGGTAAAAGAGCCTACGACACATTGGTAAAAGAGCCTACGACACATTGGGAAAAGAGCCTACGACACATTGGGAAAAGAGGCTACGACACATTGGTAAAAGAGCCTACGATACATTGGTAAAAGAGCCTACTTCACATTGGTAAAAGAGCCTACGACACATTGGTAAAAGAGCCTACGACACATTGGTAAAAGAGCCTACGACACATTGGTAAAAGAGCCTACGACACATTGGGAAAAGAGCCTACGACACATTGGTAAAAGAGCCTACGACACATTGGTAAAAGAGGCTACGACACACTGGTAAAAGAGCCTACGACACATTGGGAAAAGAGCCTACGACACATTGGGAAAAGAGCCTACGACACATTGGGAAAAGAGCCTACGACACATTGGGAAAAGAGCCTACGACACATTGGGAAAAGAGGCTACGACACATTGGGAAAAGAGGCTACGACACATTGGGAAAAGAGCCTACGACACATTGGTAAAACAGCCTACGACACATTGGTAAAAGAGTATACGACACATTGGTAAAAGAGCCTACGACACATTGGTAAAAGAGCCTACTTCACATTGGTAAAAGAGCCTACGACACATTGGTAAAACAGCCTACGACACATTGGTAAAACAGCCTACGACACATTGGTAAAACAGCCTACGACACATTGGTAAAAGAGCCTACGACACATTGGTAAAAGAGCCTACGACACATTGGTAAAAGAGCCTACGACACATTGGTAAAACAGCCTACGACACATTGGTAAAACAGCCTACGACACATTGGTAAAACAGCCTACGACACATTGGTAAAAGAGCCTATGGCACATTGGTAAAAGAGCTTATGACACATTGGTAAAACAGCCTACGACACATTGGTAAAACAGCCTACGACACATTGGTAAAAGAGCCTACGACACACTGGTAAAAGAGCCTACGACACATTGGTAAAACAGCCTACGACACATTGGTAAAACAGCCTACGACACATTGGTAAAACAGCCTACGACACATTGGTAAAACAGCCTACGACACATTGGTAAAAGAGCCTACGACACACTGGTAAAAGAGCCTACGACACATTGGTAAAACAGCCTACGACACATTGGTAAAACAGCCTACGACACATTGGTAAAACAGCCTACGACACATTGGTAAAACAGCCTACGACACATTGGTAAAACAGCCTACGACACATTGGTAAAACAGCCTACGACACATTGGTAAAACAGCCTACGACACATTGGTAAAACAGCCTACGACACATTGGTAAAAGAGCCTACGACACATTGGTAAAACAGCCTACGACACATTGGTAAAACAGCCTACGACACATTGGTAAAACAGCCTACGACACATTGGTAAAACAGCCTACGACACATTGGTAAAAGAGCCTACGACACATTGGTAAAAGAGCCTACGACACACTGGTAAAAGAGCCTACGACACATTGGTAAAACAGCCTACGACACATTGGTAAAACAGCCTACGACACATTGGTAAAACAGCCTACGACACATTGGTAAAACAGCCTATGACACATTGGTAAAACAGCCTACGACACATTGGTAAAATAGCCTACGACACATTGGTAAAACAGCCTACGACACATTGGTAAAACAGCCTACGACACATTGGTAAAACAGCCTACGACACATTGGTAAAAGAGCCTATGGCACATTGGTAAAAGAGCCTACGACACATTGGTAAAACAGCCTACGACACATTGGTAAAACAGCCTACGACACATTGGTAAAAGAGCCTACGACACACTGGTAAAAGAGCCTACGACACATTGGTAAAACAGCCTACGACACATTGGTAAAACAGCCTACGACACATTGGTAAAACAGCCTACGACACATTGGTAAAACAGCCTACGACACATTGGTAAAACAGCCTACGACACATTGGTAAAACAGCCTACGACACATTGGTAAAAGAGCCTACGACACATTGGTAAAACAGCCTACGACACATTGGTAAAAGAGCCTACGACACATTGGTAAAACAGCCTACGACACATTGGTAAAACAGCCTACGACACATTGGTAAAACAGCCTACGACACATTGGTAAAACAGCCTACGACACATTGGTAAAAGAGCCTACGACACATTGGTAAAAGAGCCTACGACACACTGGTAAAAGAGCCTACGACACATTGGTAAAACAGCCTACGACACATTGGTAAAACAGCCTACGACACATTGGTAAAACAGCCTACGACACATTGGTAAAACAGCCTACGACACATTGGTAAAACAGCCTACGACACATTGGTAAAATAGCCTACGACACATTGGTAAAACAGCCTACGACACATTGGTAAAACAGCCTACGACACATTGGTAAAACAGCCTACGACACATTGGTAAAACAGCCTACGACACATTGGTAAAACAGCCTACGACACATTGGTAAAACAGCCTACGACACATTGGTAAAACAGCCTACGACACATTGGTAAAAGAGCCTACGACACACTGGTAAAAGAGCCTACGACACATTGGTAAAACAGCCTACGACACATTGGTAAAACAGCCTACGACACATTGGTAAAACAGCCTACGACACATTGGTAAAACAGCCTACGACACATTGGTAAAACAGCCTACGACACATTGGTAAAACAGCCTACGACACATTGGTAAAACAGCCTACGACACATTGGTAAAAGAGCCTATGACACATTGGTAAAAGAGCCTACGACATATATTTGGATTGAGCATCTGGCACTTGATTTGCAGAGCCTGGAGACTCAGCCCAGTCATTTGATTGATTGATTGATGTTTTACATGTATATCGCACTCAAGATTATTTCAGTCAGTCATTTGGGGCACTTATACAAGATTAAAAAATAAAACTCCAGTGCAAACCATATCATCAAACGGTTCAGTTTTACCTTTTTCTACAACTTCAAAATCCTTTTCATCGTTGACTACTCGGACCACTCTGTTACTAAGCTCTGACGTACTTGTTACCACTGAGTAGGTCTGAAAATACAAACAAAGAAAGATGTAGCCTGTACTCAAGGTATGTCATTTTCATCATCTGATGACATGATTTGGGCAATACCAATATAGTCACCTAATAAACCAAGAAGTTGTTATCCATAAGTAATTCTTCGCCTTATTAATACCAATATAACTTTTGGAGTGCCAATGTACTCCAAGATCCATGGGCAAGGAAACCAGTTATCAAAAACTCTAGAACTTAAAAAAGGCATTTATTAGCTGTCAAGTGTAATCCTAAATAAAAGACTGTTATTTATTTCATATTTAGTTTTATATTTACCTTACTTTCCTGATGATAAGTGATAAAATGAGGCGTACATCTTAAAGGTATTTTTCTCATTGGCCATGGGGAGTCGTATGTAAGATGTGTAGGTAAAACAGAGATTCGTAATTCACCCTGTCAAACAAAAACCGTTTCATGGCATCACAGTTTTACAAAAATGTGTATTAAGCTCTATAGGTAAAGAGGAATGAAATAATGGAACAGATACCAACTAGGCTGTACAACATCATTTCTTAATAAGCCCCTTTCGGGTTTGGCCGAAGTCCCACGAGATCACGCGAGACCAATGTTTAGGGGTATAACTTTCACCGATCGGCTGTCTGATTAACATCGGTGCTTATGATTCATTGATTGTTTGGTGTTTTACGCCGCGCTCAAGATTATTTCACTTATATGGAGGCGTTGCCAGTTTTATTGTGGGAGGAAACTGGGCTCTATGCCCGGAGGAAACCCACGACCTTCCGTTGGTAACAGTGCTTATGAAGATCGACTGTAACACTGTTGTTTTATCTGTGATTCTCAGCTTACAATCTATACTTTTTACAAAAGTCGTTTTCTGAGACAAACTCGAAAGGGGCTTATTGTATAATAAGTACCTCAAGATTAAATTTCAATAGTATGTATGTTTTTAAGGCCAATGGCGATTAATTCAATGTGTAGGCTTATTCTTTAGTTGCTCAAAGTCGCTACTTTAACCATTGCACAGTCTGGGAGTATCTTTTTGTAATCAAAAGTTTAAATTACCATGAAGATAAAAAGTGGCATGAGCTGCCAAAACAAAAAATTGCACTTTGTTGATAAATCCTGATTGTCATGGTTGTAAGAGGCTCAACTGTAGATGGTTGGTTGTTTGGTGTTTTACGCCGCGCTCAAGATTATTTTACTTAAATGGCGGCATTGCCAGTTTTATTGTGGGAGGAAACCGGGCTCTATGCCCGGAGGAAACCCACGACCTTCCGGTGGTAACTGGCAACCTCCCACATTGGTCGTTCGAGTAAAAACCCAGTCAGAAAATTTTCCAATTTTTTTTGGGGGGCTGAGTGGGATTCGAACCTGCGACCCATTGGTGGTCAACTGTAGAAGATACCCACTGACCTGTTTATTGAAATAGAGAAATCCCTTTGGGCAGTTAACGTTGTTGAATGTTGAGAAGCAGGTCACTGGTCCGTCTATATTCATTGGGTGCGTTCTAAGGGCACCTCGAGGGGTCATAAACAACCAGTAAGGACAGGCTCCACAAACAAACACCTGAAGAGAGAGAATACCCATGTACGATGATTGCTAAATTTGCAAGTTATTCGTCCCATTAATTTTATTTGATGCAATAATTAACACTCTTAAAGCAGGCCTTGATATTCTCCGTCAGTTTGGCCTTGATGGTGTCAAATAACCTCATGGATTCATACACATCCAATTTACCTACAGATATTCAGTTCGTAAAATTGAGTTTAAAAATGAATTTGGTGTAAAAAAAAACTCAATATTTTCAGTTTAAAATTCCCTTCTGAAAATCAATTTTTAAAAAAATCAAATTGGGTGTGAAAAACTGAATAAGGCTCGATTGATATTTACTATTTATGAAGCAAAAATCTAAATTCAAGAGAAAAGTCCCTTTGCAAACCGCAGTCAAACAACCGTGGCCGTCATTATCATGTTTAGATAATGAGAAACCTGTAGCCTCGTTTTCAGTGTCACCACAACACTGCTTATTTTGCACTTTGGAAGTCTTTTCATTACCTTAACACTTCTAAAATAAGCTGATTATGATGAACTGAGAAATTTTGGTTAGTATTACCTACAATAATCATAATAATTCGTTACTTTTTATATTTATTCAGCTGTTTTTGGCGTATAGAAAATTAAAGGGGAGACAACAAGTGTCTTACAACATGAAATTACGATAATTCGTTTGTTACCTCCCCTGAAAAATAGCCCTCAAATAGTTAATTTCATTTTTAGCAAATTAATACCATGAACAGAATTTTCAACGTTTCCAATGAATTAATTTGTTTATGTATTAAATATTTTACAACTTTAAACTTACACCAGAATATCCGGATACATCTTCAAAATAACGTAAATGAGCTACACAGGCTGAGGTACTTAGTTCTTCATCGATTACTGGGTTATCTCCCTTCCTTCTCATACGTTGTGACTTTCTTTCTCGCAGGATGAGATTATGTTGGATTTTCTTGAATCTAATCTTTAAATGATTAGCATCAGATTTGGAATGATAGAATGGAAAGGCTTCATAAAGTAACAACTCCTCCTCAACCCTCGCCTGAAAACGGACAGAAAAAACTATAAGCTGCAGGTGATAATACGCTAGAAGTTATAAAGACGGATCCCGCATGAGAGGGCTGTCAGAAGAGATATCTGCAAATTTAGGTCAATTTCCCCTCTATTCAACGTTTGAACGACTAAGAACGTTAACATTCATTTTTTTTTAAATTTTATGATCAGGTGTTTTATTTATGAACACTAAAACACAAGCACACCGCGAAAATCTTCTTGTCTAAAATAACCACGGAGACAGGTGTTATATTGATTGGTGTTTTACGTCACACACAAGATTAGTTCATTTATACGATTTCTTTCCCGTTTTCCCCCCTCTGACAATTTTAAGCCCCAAACCATGGATGGAAAGCTTGTGTCAGTGTATGATACTTTCACTGTGCTGACTAAGCAAGAATTGACCCTCAAACTGTATAGAAACATGTGGATGTTTTAGACTTGCCATTAAATACGGACGGCTATTTCTGTTGCCCAAGCCCACCAGTAAAAGTTCGGACACTCTGGGTAATTCTGTTTGAGTTTCTTTCACAGGTTTGTCTCCAGATATGTTTGTGCTAAAAACAAGAATAATGAAAAAACTATTATGAAAAAAATGCACTCTTTTCTTTTTTAAAAAATAGATATATTTATAGATTGATGGATTGATTGAGGTTTTACGCCATACTCAAGATTATTCCACTAATATGGCGGCGATGACAGGCTTAGTGGGGGAGGAAACCGGGCTAATTGTCCGGAGGAAAGCCCCAACCTTTGGGGAGTACCTCTTCCACATATAGTGACCGTGTGAAAAATCCACTCAGAAATTTTTAGATTTCTATTTGGTCTGAGTGTGATTTGAACCAGCACTGCGCATTGATGGAAGGCCTGTGTAGGACTGAGGGACGGTCACTCTAATCCATTGGACCACAGAGGTCAGTGTGGGACTAAGGGACGATCCCTCTAACCCACTGGACCACCGAGGTCAGTGTGGGACTGAGGGACGATCCCTCTAACCCACTGGACCACCGAGGTCTGTGTGGGACTGAGGGACGATCCCTCTAACCCACTGGACCACCGAGGTCTGTGTGGGACTGAGGGACGGTCACTCTAACCCACTGGACCACCAAGGCCCTGGAAGGTCTGTGTGGGACTGAGGGACAGTCACTCTAACCCACTGGACCACCAAGGCCCTGGAAGGTCTGTGTGGGACTGAGGGACGGTCACTCTAATCCACTGGACCACCAAGGCCCTGGAAGGTCTGTGTGGGACTGAGGGACGGTCACTCTAACCCACTGGACCACCGAGGTCTATGTGGGACTGAGGGACGGTCACTCTAACCCACTGGACCACCGAGGTCTATGTGGGACTGAGGGACGGTCACTCTAACCCACTGGACCACCGAGGTCTGTGTGGGACTGAGGGACGGTCACTCTAACCCACTGGACCACCGAGGTCTATGTGGGACTGAGGGACGGTCACTCTAACCCACTGGACCACCGAAGGTCTGTGTATAGGACTGAGGGACAGTCACACCAGCCCACTGGACCACCGAGGTCTGTGTGGGACTGAGGGACGATCAGTCTAACCCACTGGACCACCAAGGTCTGTGTGGGACTGAGGGACGGTCACTCTAACCCACTGGACCACCAAGGCCCTGGAGGTCTGTGTGGGACTGAGGGACGGTCACTCTAACCCACTGGACCACCAAGGCCCTGGAGGTCTGCGTGGGACTGAGGGACGATCACTCTAATCCACTGGACACACCGAGGTATGTGTGGGACTGAGGGACAGTCACTCTAATCCACTGGACCACCGAGGTCTGTGTGGGACTGACGGACGATCACTCTAACCCACTGGACACACCAAGGTCTGCGTGGGACTGAGGGACGGTTACTCTAACCCACTGGACCACCGAGGTCTGTGTGGGACAGAGGGGCGGTCACTCTAACCCACTGGACCACCGAGGTCTGTGTGGGACTGAGGGACGATCACTCTAATCCACTGGACCACCGAGGTCTGTGTAGGACTGATGGACGATCACTCTAACCCACTGGACCACCGAGGCCCCTGGACCCATTTATGGAAAGCCGATGCTTGAGTGTCTATCTTTCTAACCAAGGGAGCTACAGAGGCCCCCATCTTGAAGTCGAACAGCTATTGAGCACGACATAAAAGGTAATTTACCACATCAAAAGAATATATGTTACCACATTTATCATACTATAAGTTACACCATTAATAATGGGATAGATCAAGCTCATGTGGTTTTATTCTCGCCAGAATTATACTTTTCCATTAATTACTATACTTGCTTTGTTAAATTGTGTTATATGTTCAATTTCTATGTTCCCGTTTCTGGTGAATAAATCAAAAATCAGATATAGCACACCTGGATTTTGAAGTTTCTATCACCTGTCCGCTGTCCACCAATACCTTAGCTCCTATAGGGAAACTCTTCACGTAATAACACAGCTTAAAATCAGGTAGAGAAAATATCTGGAAAGAAAACAGAAAATTTCTATGATATTCAAACCCAATGTTCATGTATCAGTTATCACAATTTCTAAATATTTATAGTTTCATTTATTGAAAGTTTAGGTTTTAATTATGTACCATTCCATCATCATCTCACTTCCGTTGCGGATTTTAATACTAGAGAATGAAACCGGGCATATTTCGAGAAAGTTGATTGATGTTTTACGCCATACATTGTGGCATTGATAAGCTTATCAGGGAGTGATCTTCGAGGTGAATCTGACAACTATAGGAACTCAAGCGACCTAGTGAAAACTGACGCTGATTTAAAAAAAAAAATTCTCTCTCTATCACCAATCATGTCTGAGCAGGCCTGTCATTAAGAATAGACTGGAAGAGTTACAACATGCTCTCCCAAAACTGCCAGGGTGACCTGTTTCCCTCTCCCCCAAAATGGTCTCCCAAAATTCAATGGGAGTGCACTTCCTCTCCCATGTTTTTCAGAGAAATAACACGATCATGATGAAATAAAAGGGTCTGAAGTTACAGAAAAAGAATTTATATTTGGTATACTTATATATATCAGAATTGTCGTGCAAATTCCGGAGAGAAAAAATCGTCAACAAAATGTTATCATAGTTTTTCATATTATCAAACAGTTAATTCTATTTTGATGGACATGAAAGGGTTGGATAATAGTTTCATCTTGGGAGAGTGAAAAACATAAACAAGGGGCCTGAAACAGGTAGTGAGAGTTAGGGGAAGTGATAAACAGGTCTCCTCAGACCCCTCTGGGGGTGTGTGGAGGGAAAGGAGAGCAATCACTCTCCCTATAATGACAGAGTGTAATTAAAACTCTGCAACCTATCTGTGAAAGGTCAGTATGTTGGTGAGTGTTCCTGCCCACTGCGAACTACAGACATACCGATGGTAATATGTATAAATGTATTTTTTATTTCTATAAATGTAAACTTGCATTGAAATTTTCAGAGGTTGCACAAAATTCCTGAAAGGATGTTTAACCAAATGACAGAAAGTCATAATATTTTCATAAGTTAGGTAGGAAAAAAATTATTTGCAGCTTAAAATTACGAAAAAATCAGGAGCTTCAACTGCCAAAAAAAAATAAATTCATACATTCTGATCGTCTATACAATAAAAAGATGTAATGTTCAGACTAACTGGTTCACGACAAAAAATTCATATAGTGTGTGGCCTGTAGGAAGCAAAAGAGCCATTGAAGTAAAAACAAATTAAATAACTCAGACAAACATTCACTCAGTCAAAGTCAAAATTAGTTCACAACACATTCCCAAGACTGTTATAATAGAGAAAAGCATCATCTTTGCACAGCTCATAGGATTTTTTAATTTTAACATTTTTTAAAAAAACTAACTAACAATTCTGACAAAATTTGTCAAATTTAATTTTCTCTATTTCATTCTTTAATCTTACCTCTAATGATCCATTTTCATGACAAACAGCCGTCCAGTATGTTGGCTGGACCTTTTTAACTTTCATAGACAGCCCACTGAAACAAGATTTATATCTCATTTCAAATGTGAAGTGTGGGGTAGGGGTAAACCAAATGAGTAAATTTAGTTTTTAAACACCTACAATGTGGTCTTTTCATTTTTATTTTCGGCTAAATTGTTAAGGAATTAATTGACTGTACGATGTTTGTGGTGCACTCAAGATTATTTCAGTTATATATGGCGGTGTTGCCAGGTTTAGTTGAGGACGAAACTTTGCCCGAGAAAATCTCAATCCTTCAGTGAGTACCCTTCCGCATAGGCAACCCACAAAGGACATGGTTAAAAACCCTCTCTTTAAAACCTGCAGCCCATCAGTGGAAGGTCAGATTGGGATACCACCCTGCAAGCCTTTGATGGGATGTGATACAGCTGCCTGTTACTTCCTTGATGCAATAAACTTGGCAATGTTGCCATAAAAGTGATTTTAACCATAGAGGGGCGCTGAATCCAATAATCAAAAGCCTGGGGCAATATTTGTGATCAGATATACGTATCAACCATAAATTAATTTGATCTAGCAATTTAAATTTCCACATACCTTTTCTCTTCCCTCATTGCCTCTTCCATGGATGTATTAAACGTGGAAGTGTCAGTATCACCATACAGCATTTCATCTTCATCATCTATATTACTGTATAAACAAAGGGAGATATATCAAACATCTATATTGCTGTATAAACAAAGGGAGATAAATCAAACATCTATATTACTGTATAAACAAAGGGAGATAAATCAAACATCTATATTACTGTATAAACAAAGGGAGATATATCAAACATCTATATTGCTGTATAAACAAAGGGAGATAAATCAAACATCTATATTACTGTATAAACAAAGGGAGATAAACCAAACATCTATATTGCTGTATAAACAAAGGGAGATATATCAAATATCTATATTACTGTATAAACAAAGGGAGATAAATCAAACATCTATATTACTGTATAAACAAAGGGAGATAAATCAAACATCTATATTACTGTATAAACAAAGGGAGATAAACCAAACATCTATATTACTGTATAAACAAAGGGAGATATATCAAACATCTATATTACTGTATAAACAAAGGGAGATAAACCAAACATCTATATTACTGTATAAACAAAGGGAGATAAACCAAACATCTATATTACTGTATAAACAAAGGGAGATAAATCAAACATCTATATTACTGTATAAACAAAGGGAGATAAATCAAACATCTATATTACTGTATAAACAAAGGGAGATAAATCAAACATCTATATTACTGTATAAACAAAGGGAGATAAATCAAACATCTATATTACTGTATAAACAAAGGGAGATAAATCAAACATCTATATTACTGTATAAACAAAGGGAGATATATCAAACATCTATATTACTGTATAAACAAAGGGAGATAAATCAAACATCTATATTACTGTATAAACAAAGGGAGATAAACCAAACATCTATATTACTGTATAAACAAAGGGAGATATATCAAACATCTATATTACTGTATAAACAAAGGGAGATAAATCAAACATCTATATTACTGTATAAACAAAGGGAGATAAATCAAACATCTATATTACTGTATAAACAAAGGGAGATAAATCAAACATCTATATTACTGTATAAACAAAGGGAGATATATCAAACATCTATATTACTGTATAAACAAAGGGAGATAAATCAAACCTCTATATTACTGTATAAACAAAGGGAGATAAATCAAACATCTATATTACTGTATAAACAAAGGGAGATATATCAAACATTTATATTACTGTATAAACAAAGGGAGATATATCAAACATCTATATTACTGTATAAACAAAGGGAGATATATCAAACATCTATATTACTGTATAAACAAAGGGAGATATATCAAACATCTATATTACTGTATAAACAAAGGGAGATATATCAAACATCTATATTACTGTATAAACAAAGGGAGATAAATCAAACATCTATATTACTGTATAAACAAAGGGAGATAAACCAAACATCTATATTACTGTATAAACAAAGGGAGATAAATCAAACATCTATATTACTGTATAAACAAAGGGAGATAAATCAAACATCTATATTACTGTATAAACAAAGGGAGATAAATCAAACATCTATATTACTGTATAAACAAAGGGAGATATATCAAACATCTATATTACTGTATAAACAAAGGGAGATAAATCAAACATCTATATTACTGTATAAACAAAGGGAGATAAATCAAACATCTATATTACTGTATAAAGAAAGGGAGATAAACCAAACATCTATATTACTGTATAAACAAAGGGGGATAAACCAAACATCTATATTACTGTATAAACAAAGGGAGATATATCAAACATCTATATTACTGTATAAACAAAGGGAGATATATCAAACATCTATATTACTGTATAAACAAAGGGAGATATATCAAACATCTATATTGCTGTATAAACAAAGGGAGATAAATCAAACATCTATATTACTGTATAAACAAAGGGAGATATATCAAACATCTATATTACTGTATAAAGAAAGGGAGATAAATCAAACATCTATATTACTGTATAAACAAAGGGAGATATATCAAACATCTATATTACTGTATAAACAAAGGGAGATATATCAAACATCTATATTACTGTATAAACAAAGGGAGATATATCAAACATCTATATTACTGTATAAACAAAGGGAGATATATCAAACATCTATATTACTGTATAAACAAAGGGAGATATATCAAACATCTATATTACTGTATAAACAAAGGGAGATAAATCAAACATCTATATTACTGTATAAACAAAGGGAGATAAATCAAACATCTATATTACTGTATAAACAAAGGGAGATAAATCAAATATCTATATTACTGTATAAACAAAGGGAGATATATCAAACATCTATATTACTGTATAAACAAAGGGAGATAAATCAAACATCTATATTACTGTATAAACAAAGGGAGATAAATCAAATATCTATATTACTGTATAAACAAAGGGAGATATATCAAACATCTATATTACTGTATAAACAAAGGGAGATAAATCAAACATCTATATTACTGTATAAACAAAGGGAGATAAATCAAACATCTATATTACTGTATAAACAAAGGGAGATATATCAAACATCTATATTACTGTATAAACAAAGGGAGATATATCAAACATCTATATTACTGTATAAACAAAGGGAGATAAACCAAACATCTATAGTACTGTATAAACAAAGGGAGATATATCAAATATCTATATTACTGTATAAACAAAGGGAGATATATCAAACATCTATATTACTGTATAAACAAAGGGAGATAAATCAAACATCTATATTACTGTATAAACAAAGGGAGATATATCAAACATCTATATTACTGTATAAACAAAGGGAGATAAATCAAACATCTATATTACTGTATAAACAAAGGGAGATAAATCAAACATCTATAGTACTGTATAAACAAAGGGAGATAAACCAAACATCTATATTACTGTATAAAGAAAGGGAGATAAATCAAACATCTATATTACTGTATAAACAAAGGGAGATATATCAAACATCTATATTACTGTATAAACAAAGGGAGATATATCAAACATCTATATTACTGTATAAACAAAGGGAGATATATCAAACATCTATATTACTGTATAAACAAAGGGAGATATATCAAACATCTATATTACTGTATAAACAAAGGGAGATATATCAAACATCTATATTACTGTATAAACAAAGGGAGATATATCAAACATCTATATTACTGTATAAACAAAGGGAGATATATCAAACATCTATATTACTGTATAAAGAAAGGGAGATAAACCAAACATCTATAGTACTGTATAAACAAAGGGAGATATATCAAATATCTATATTACTGTATAAACAAAGGGAGATATATCAAACATCTATATTACTGTATAAACAAAGGGAGATATATCAAACATCTATATTACTGTATAAACAAAGGGAGATATATCAAACATCTATATTACTGTATAAACAAAGGGAGATAAATCAAACATCTATATTACTGTATAAACAAAGGGAGATAAATCAAACATCTATATTACTGTATAAACAAAGGGAGATAAATCAAACATCTATATTACTGTATAAAGAAAGGGAGATAAACCAAATATCTATATTACTGTATAAACAAAGGGAGATAAATCAAACATCTATATTACTGTATAAACAAAGGGAGATAAATCAAACTCAGGAGGCTGTAACACAATCAGCTATATTACTGTAGAAACAAAGGGAGATAAATCAAACTCAAGGGGTTATTACCAATCATCAATATTACTTTATCTTGAAGTATAAACGAAGGGAGATAAATCAAACTCAAACTTTTCACATAAGTGTAAAATATTTGAGAATGAGGTAAAAAATCAATCAATTAATCATATGGTAGCATATATCATTCCTATTTTTCTGCGACTCAAAGAAAGTTAAACCAGGGAAAAAAATTAATTTTCAATGTCTGCAATTCTGACCAATCAGCTCCTAAAAAGCAACTAATTTTGGAGATTGAATCAACAATTTTCTGCCTAAAAGTGTCAAAGAATACATTGAGAGCATCTACTTTTAAAACAAAATTTGGAACAACAGCATAATAAATTATGAAAAGGGCTGATCTTATAAAACGATAAAAATATTTCGATGGCATTTAGAAGTTGGACCGATAAACGAAGTTGTTGTTACCCAGGGGGTTGTTTCTCAACAAAGTTACGACCGACGTAAGTCCAATGCAAGGCGCAACTACCATGGCAACATATACCCTCAACATTACGTTACGACCAGGCGCAAAGTTACGACGGGCGTAAGTGTGTTGAGCAGAAGCCCCCAGAAGTACATGTAATTCTTCATCTTTGTTTATAAACTTTTGCTGAAGTTTATTTAAATACCTTTTATCGAGACTAAAGGATCGCTCAAAAGCGGACTTGGGTGTTTTCACTTCCACAGGTTTGTCAGCATCCATGTTGGATATACTGGTTGTAAACATTCCACTGACGTCTTTGTAAGCACACATGGCAATTATCTTTGATTTCTGGGAATTAGAAAAGATTTATTAAAGACTAACCAAAAATAAAACCAAAGAAATAACGGTTAAGACGAAAGCTCTCCTTTTTCCTCTTTTGACACAAGTGATGTTTTTCACTTACATGACAGCGTTGCCATGTTTAGTGGAGGAGAAGAAAAACCTGTAGGAAACACTGCCCTGGAGGAAACACTGCCCTTCTATCAGTATCCGGTAAGTTAACTCTCAGAGGATAAATAACAAGTTTATCACAATACCTCCTATTACCTCAACAATTTGTTTAAACACATGTACTGTACGAACTCGGTCAAAACAAAATCAGATTTCTGGCGTAACAGCTTCAAAATTCAAAGTATTCCTTTTCTCTCTACAATTCCTTTCCGGAAATTAATTAGCTTAGCGCTGTGACGTCATAATTGACATCTCATATGTACACTTTCATTGCTGTGACGTCCTACACCACTGACAACGAGTCAGTGACTCTTCATGATTGGTTGAAATGACAATGGAAGTGTTCAAATGCAAACTATAACGTCAAATAGCATGATATTTCCCAATTGATGACGGAGGATATACATATTTTCAATCGCCTTTTCTTCGAGACCTTACAGGAAGCTTGTTTTGTTTCAACATAATGTTTTTCAAATACAGATTTAGTCAGTTTATAGTTAGAAATCCCCCTTAAGGTGTCCCGAGAGAACCACATTTATCCGTTAAGTATATTACTTACCAGGTTAAGTTGTGGTTTAACAATTGAGAGACGAACTCCAGTTCCAAATGTGTCCTCTCGTAATGTTAGTAGCATGAGTTGTCCCTCGGCACTACGAATGATCACATACGGGTCGGCCACCGAGCAATGGACTATGGGGGAGCCGATATCAATAGGAATATGTTGTAGTTGATTTACTGTTAAACAAAGTAAAAGATGGATATCACTATACGATGGATATCACAATACGTTGATTGAGGTTTTTCGGATAACAATATTTCACATTTATGACCAGTTTATTAAAGGCGGAAAAAACAAAACAACTTTGCAATTGTTGTCGACATCATATTGATTTGTGTGGATTTTGTATCCGATAAAAACTGAGTTACCAATGAGCTGAGGCGATGTGGTCAGGTGTGCAGACTTACCTCCCTCTAACAGCCGAACACCCATAGGTGAGACTTGCACGATGTGTGCATACTTACCTCCCTCTAACAGCCGAACACCCATAGGTGAGACTTGCACGATGTGTGCAGACTTACCTCCCTCTAACAGCCGAACACCCATAGGTGAGACTTGCACAATGTGTGCAGACTTACCTCCCTCTAACAGCCGAACACCCATAGGTGAGACTTGGACGATGTGTGCAGACTTACCTCCCTCTAACAGCCGAACACCCACAGGTGAGACTTGCACGATGTGTGCATACTTACCTCCCTCTAACAGCCGAACACCCATAGGTGAGACTTGGACGATGTGTGCATACTTACCTCCCTCTAACAGCCGAACACCCATAGGTGAGACTTGCACGATGTGTGCAGACTTACCTCCCTCTAACAGACGAACACCCATAGGTGAGACTTGCACGATGTGTGCATACTTACCTCCCTCTAACAGCCGAACACCCATAGGTGAGACTTGCACGATGTGTGCAGACTTACCTCCCTCTAACAGCCGAACACCCATAGGTGAGACTTGCACGATGTGTGCAGACTTACCTCCCTCTAACAGCCGAACACCCATAGGTGAGACTTGCACGATGTGTGCAGACTTACCTCCCTCTAACAGACGAACACCCATAGGTGAGACTTGCACGATGTGTGCAGACTTACCTCCCTCTAACAGACGAACACCCATAGGTGAGACTTGCACGATGTGTGCAGACTTACCTCCCTCTAGAAGCCGAACGCCCATAGGTGAGACTTGCACAATGTGTGCAGACTTACCTCCCTCTAGAAGCCGAACGCCCATAGGTGAGACTTGCACGATGTGTGCAGACTTACCTCCCTCTAACAGACGAACGCCCATAGGTGAGACTTGAACGATGTGTGCAGACTTACCTCCCTCTAGAAGCCGAACGCCCATAGGTGAGACTTGCACGATGTGTGCAGACTTACCTCCCTCTAACAGACGAACGCCCATAGGTGAGACTTGAACGATGTGTGCAGACTTACCTCCCTCTAGAAGCCGAACGCCCATAGGTGAGACTTGCACGATGTGTGCAGACTTACCTCCCTCTAACAGACGAACGCCCATAGGTGAGACTTGAACGATGTACTTGTTGTCGCCGATGTTACTGGCATATATAGTAGGACTCTGGGTACTGAATCCACTGTGGTCTAGCTCCATTATTTCCTGACCTGTCTGTAAAATCTGTAAATCACAATTGGCGAATAAGCTGATAAGGGCTCAGGGTCACAGCAAAGAGAGTAGATAAACATTTCTTTACTCAAATCCACAAAAACATCCATAAAATAAGAAAATAAGGGCCTGAGCCTAAGCGCAGTACAGGGGACTATTTCATTAAACTGATTTAACCATTTTAGATAAAAATCAGATAAGTGGTAATGTTTTAAACATTTTATTTTTAGTCGGCTGTCTAAATTCCTTACTAGGGCTTATCAGAGGTCAGAATCCAATTATGTCCTTGTTTATATCTCATCTGGAACAGAAAACCGAGATCTTTGCCAGGGGGAATAACCCTGACCTTCAGCAGTTACCTGACAACTCTTCCATATGCAGAAAGTCGCGTCAATAGACCCTTGCACCTTAGAATGACAATTTTAAGACGTTGTTTGAATTGTATGGCATTGATGTCATTTCTCTGATGATGTTGCTGTAACAAACCTTTTTGCATTGCGTCATAGACTGTAGACAAAATGAGCACAATTCCGACGTCCGATTGATCCAAAAACTTGATACAGCATCATTTTGCCATACACAGAGGCTACTGTGGAAGCGCCAATCCTTAAGCCGAAAGGGTCTATACCCACTTTTTCGCTGGATTGAGTAGAATTCAAACCATGGACAAAAGGCTTGTGTCGTCATGTGAGACAATTGCTCTGCTGTGAGGAAGACGGAAAAGTCAAACATAAAATATTTACTTGCTTACCATTGTTGATTCCCCTCGGCTCATTATCAGGAAAGCGTGGGCACCCTCAAGATTTTTTTCCTCTGCATCCGCCTTCTCTACGGTGGCGTCACCAGAATTGTCCTCACTGCCTTCTGCGGGGGTCTCCTCTGTACCCTCATCTGTTCCCTTATCACTGATATCTTCTTTCTAAAATGATAAGTAGAGAAATAAGAAATGTTTGAAACTCTCTTTGAACTTCTCTTCGGCACAGGTGTCGAAAGCTCGTGTTGTTCAAAACCAACTGACGACGTGGTGATGTCTTAATTTTTTATCACAAGTAGAGAAATGTTAGCGGGGTTTCCTAGAAGTTGAATTTTTAGGTTGAATATCTGCCTCACAATGACCAAAAAACTGAATTGCAGTGAATATAGCAAGGAAATATTCAATTTCTTGCAACTATAATACTCAAATACACGTTCAAATAACTCAAAACTTTACGGCCACTAAAATTTGGACATCTATGAAACCCTGAGTCAGGTGTTGAATGTTTTCGAAAATAAACAAAAGTTACAATAATAATCTGAAATTTATCAAACTAAATTATATTTTCTAATTTAAAATAGTCCCAGGGAATACCTTCTCCACTAAAATAAAAATGGGAGAAGATACCCTCCCCAAAAATATATACCGTATTCACCCGTGTATAATACGCAGTTTTTTTCACGGAAAACCGGGTAAAAATAAGACCTGCGCATTATACACGAGCGTAGACTATCGCAGTTTTTTTGTTGTTGTTGTTGTTCTCGGAATAATGAACTGAGCGAAGTTGGACATGCAGTAGCCTACAATACATACGGCCTCAAAGTTAAACTTGGTCCGCTAAATAAAACTTTCAACGAAATTAACTTTCCAGAAATTTTCAACCATTTCAGTTTTGAAGGCAATTTCTTGTATTTCTTTTAAACATAATATACTCGATGGGCGCAATTGTCACCAGACATGCTCTTATAATCGGCAAATCGTGTTCATATTGCTAACACTAACAGTATGGCGCCAGTCGGCTGAGTAAATTTCATTGACAGATAGCAGAACGGCTGTAGATTGGTTGAAGGCCAGCCACTTAATAAACATTGCAATGATTATTGTACAAGGCAGCTAATCTGATTCGCTGTTTGGTGTAATGACTGTTCGATGACAGTGAGTGACATTTCAGACTTCGCCTTATACATAATACCAGAAGTAAATTCTGAAGTGGTGTATTGACGGCCATGGGCCGCGGACAAATTGAACCTTTACAGTAGTTTTTCTTTAGCTGTAAACTTGTGGTGTCGTGACATTGAGGTGTATGTTAGACCGTGATTACAGAATTAAAAAAATATTGAAACTATTATGGAATTAAGCCTTTATAAATGTATTCCCCGGCTGTAAAAGGGCTTCATTTTTTAATACTTCACTGACTGATGCTAGCAGAAATTACGAAAGAAGACTCCAAAACATAGGTATTAAATCATACATTTTGCTTATTAGCAAAACAAGCCATTCCAAAGGTTAATATTAAAAAACAACCACTGTAAATACAACGGTCATAAGATATCTAGTAATGACTAGAAATGATCAGACAACTCAACTCAGCGTGATTTGTTCATAGGTTGCCGGCTGTCTGCTTTACTGGGCTTCCCGGCGCCAGTCAGCTGTGTTCCCACGTGAGTCGTTGCATAATCTTATCTTGCTAATGCGTGTTATACACGGTTGTAGACGTTTTTTCGGCGATTGAGTTCGATAGTTTGGGGTGCGCATTATACATAGATGCGTATTATACTTGGGTGAATACGGTACATGTATGTTGATACTTTGACGTTAAAACAAAATGTTGAAATTATTGGCTATTTTTCTCAAGACATATAATTCAGAAGCTTTTCAGTGCTTCTAGTCTCGAGAATGAACGATAAAGTATTGTTTTGAACCAACTTTGGCTTAGAACGAATGGTCGTCCCGGTTATTTAAATTTTGTTTACTTTTCGAACACTATTTCGGTTCGTACAGGGCACATACTGTATGGATTTTCTTCATTACAACGCAAATCATTTAGTGTTTTGATGGCCTTCAAAGGCCACTTTAAAGATTTCATGATATTCTGTGAAAGATGACGTTTTTTATAAGACTGTTATTTTGGTTGACATGTTTTGATCTACATCAGAACTGTGTCCCAGTCGAACTATAAAGGCTTGTCACATGTGCACAAAGCCAGCACCGGTGACAGGAAATTTGTGCAATTCTCACGATACTCTTGCTTCCTATTGTGTTAAAACAGAACGAGGCAACTACGATTAAATGTGCTTATGAGCCGTGGGCAATTTCTTATACTCAGGAACCCACATGAGGGTGGTAGAAGCCTGCTCCGAGACCCTCTGCTAAACCCATGTCCCCCACCATAAATGTTGTTTGAAAACTAATTGGTCATTATACATTGGATATAATCACCACATATATGCTGGTCGACATCCCAGAAAATCGAACTTGACCAAGGTCTCTCTAATGTGTCTCTTTATACCAAAAATGAAAGATCTGCATCTAGCGGTTCTTAGGCTATCATGTTCTAGACTTTGACCTCAATGACCTAAAACTATAAGTCGCAAAATCCCCAAAAATCGAACTTGACCAAGGTCTCTCTAATGTGTCTCTTTATACCAAAAATGAAAGATCTACATTTAGCGGTTCTTAAAATATCGTGTTCACTAAAAAGCGAGACGGACCGAAAGACGGACGAAGGACGAACGGGCAGTATTTCCAAGTCACCCTTCCACTTACAATGCGGGGGACAAAAATAATGTAACAGTATTTATCAACCATTCATTCTTACTTCAGAGGTAGTAGTATCTTTTTTCTCATCATCTTGGATTTCAGTTTTTGGACCAAACACAGTCCACATGTCAACACAGCCAGGAAGTTCAAAGGTTGTCACAACTTGTGGTCGAACAGTCCGCTGAAATTGAAACAAAAAGTCTGATTCTCAGAAAACAGTTCGTAGAAAGCGGTAACTGATTATCATTGGCTGACCTGTATGTTTATCAGAAATGTGGCGGAGTGAACACCTACATGGAATACTGTAGTAGATAGATTGTTTGATAGATTGATTTATGTTTTACGCCGCAATTAAGGTTATTTCCCTTATATGTCGGCGTTACCAGGTTAAGTGGCAGACGAAGACAGGCTCTTTGCCCAGATTAAACCGACCTTTGGAGAATACTCTTCCACATACGTGTAGACAGTAGTAGATAGAAAAACAGAAGTTAAGTTGTTAGCTAGTGTTTCGTTGTTTCGTCCATTGAGAATTTTATCAAATTACAGGCTGTTCTGTCAAAAGCAAGTTTTATATTGATTTGAAAATCAAGTTATTTTTTTTTCAGTTAAATTATTGCAATGATTTTCCCCAACATTTCTTTCTTTCACAGAGACTTGCTGGTATACAGACACTTCGTTGTATAAATAATAATGATGTAATACCTGAAGAACAGAGAGGGCACCGTTTTTGCCGTAGCCAGAGGTCGTGACAAGTTCAAGGTCAGGGTCAATACTATGACTAAACTCCTCAGATAAAAATGCAGGTTCTCCCATTGTGATTTGGCCACAGGGACCTATATTCAGAATACTGTCACACACCTAAATTTAAAAAAAAACATATTGAGTCAAATCTTTCAAAGGCATTTAGAAGTTGAAAGGTTAACAATAATGTGAAGAAATACTTATGGATAACAATAAACCAAGAAGTTGTTATCCATAAGTAATTCTTCACCTTATTGTTATTCAACTACTGCTCGTCCAAAATCGATAACTTTTTTCTTTTCTTTTTATCAAGGCCAAGGAAGAGAAAAATCACAAACTTTGTATGTCACTAAAAATACGATCAAAAACAAAAAAAATTAAAATTATATTTAAGAGTTTTTTTCCATGCACTGAATATTGCACTCAACATTATTTCACTGATACGGCCATATTGGCAGGTACATGTATACTTCAGAATAAAACTGGGTTTCATGCTGAGATTGTCTTGATAATTATCCCCTCGAGGGCAATTGACCAAATTCAAATTTAATCCACTGTTTTTTTACTTTGCACGATTTTAAGACCTGTTGATAGAACACTGAGTAACAGGGGGCTGTTTCTCAACACACTTACGCCCGTCGTAACTTTGTGCCTGGTCGTAACGTAATGTTAAAGGTACATGTTGCCATGACGCTACAACCAGGCGCAAAGTTACGTTGGTGTTGAGAAACAGCCCCCAGAACCCTGAAAAGTGCAGTTGATTGTACATGTAGTTTGCTTCCCTTTTTAGAGACAACATTATACGATAACCATATAGAAATATAATTAATATTTAAAAAAGTAGAGATCAATTTGATGTAGATTTTATTTAAAATTTTTAACAGTGACTGACCTCGAAGACAAAGGAGAGGATAGTTGTGCCTGCCTGAGATTCTGAGCTGCCGTACACCTCTAATTCATCCAGGTCATCTAACTGGGAGATATCAGAGGCTAAAGAAGAGAACAAAGAACCCTTCACATTAACCTGGGACTAATATGAAAGCGATTGAAAAGACCTTTGTATTACAGTCAGTCTATTGTTTGTCTCACGACACTCCATGAGTGCATTCCGATCCGCCCAGAAAATAGCCGAAACCTGTGTAGTGTATTCAGATTCATTCCGAACCTTGCCGATGTGGTGGATATATGGACTGCACATGCCTATATGTAAGTTAGCAACAGAAAACAATCACCATTTTGACTATTCTGACATTTCAAATATGTATGCGCAGTCCATATATCCATGACATCCGTAAGGTTCGGAATATTGATCAGAATACACAACATGGGTTTCGAGTATTCTCGGGGCGGATCTGAATGCCCTCACCGGGTATCTGAGGCAAAGAATAGCGAGCCAAACTGCTGCGGGTAGACTGGCTGTAATACAAAGGCGTTTCCAATCCCTTTCATATTAGTCCTAGCATTAACCGAGAAAAAAAAATGAATTGTTTTCATTTTCATAGTACATATGTCAAACTTTACGACGGGATTATGATTCCTGTTATATTGTCATAAATGATCAAGATGGGAATCTACATTAAATTGGATTTTCTTTGACTTGATGAAATTTCAGTGAAATTGTTAATAATACAGGAAAGAATTGATTGATTAAAATAATGTGGATAGCAACGTTAAATCTTCCCTCACAAGCTTGTACACTTCTGCTAACCATTAACTTAAAATTATTTTAAAGAAATTTAAAAAAAAAGGCAACATTAACATCAAAATTGAATAATCTTTGTACAGATTGAATTAAACTCCTTATTTACCCATCACTTCCCCTGTGTCCAATTTCTTCTTCTTTGCCGGGGGTTCCTAATGAAGATAAAATAAATAAACAAGTTGAGTATAAAGATGCGCTCATCCCATTTTGTTTTTTTTAATTTCTAACAGGTTAATACTGGCTGCCACGTTCTCAAATTAACATAACCGGGGCCTAAAAACGTTTTATGAAACAGTGACTTTGGTTTGTTTCTGGTAAAAATCCTTTCTACAAGCATAAACACATTTAACACAAGTCAACTTCATGTTTTGATCTTTATATCCCTCACCTGTTTCTTAGGTGGCGGTTCAGGTTTGGGCTCTTCTGGCCCCGCCTTCTCCGTGTACTTCAGCAGCAATGAATTTCCCAATCGTGACCCCAGGAAAAGGTAACCCTCTTCACATAAACACACCTGGTCAAACAGAAGCATATATGTGACATGGGTGCATTAATTCAGAAATAATCAAAGTCCTGGTGATCTGTGTAAGGCTGAATACATGGTCAATGGCTGAAGATTGAGAACCAAGAGATAATCGAATTAGTACCAGAGCAACATGTCTGAAGAAATCATGAAGGGTGAAATCGATAAAACACAATGCACAATGGTGACCAATTGAAAAATCTGCTCAGAAATTTGTCAATGTTTATTTGGCCTGAGTGTGATTGGATCCCGCACCACATCGATGGAGGGCCTGTGTCAGAGTGAAGGACTATCTCTTTAACTGACTGACCCACGGGGCCCAAAATGTTGTGATGGAATTGAACACTGTTCTCCTTCAGGTGCCATCCAACAGACATAAGCAACCAAATAATGTCACATTTATGACACTAAAACACACAGGCACAGAGAGAATCTTCATGTCTAAAATAACCATGGAGACAAGATTGAGTTAAAAAAACGGTATATAATTTAGACCTTTATACCCAAATCATAAGTAGTTGGTAATAAACCAAAACCCATGATATTTCATTAAGTTTGCATCAGACAGGAATTTGGCTTCAGTTTGGTTTCAGCAGAATCCTTCGCAATACTACAGTTTGTATATTCAGTTTGACATATTACATTAATTCTAGAAGAAAAAAATATATTTTTGGAAGATTTTCTCCTAAATAAAGTTCTCATAAAAGCAAGACAAAACTTACACATGTTGTGAGTACACTGGATGCTGCCTTGTCAAAGTGAAAACTTCGCACACTTCTCATACCATCAACAACTAATGTTAACACATAACTGAAATGTAACAAGTACATTCTATATCCATTTTTAAAACAAAGAATGAATAGGCCAGGGATTAGTTGATCAAAAGAAAATAAGTTAAATGACAGATTAGATGTCACTTCAAAAAGTAATTTCTTCTTGAGCCGCCATCATTTAACTTGCCGTTAAGCTAATAATCTTTTGAATAACTGGCTCAATGTATAAAAAGAATAATCAATAATCAGCTATTTCCTCAAGAAGTACAAATTCAAGGTTGTTAGTACTATAAAGTCTCAAGAATGTACGCTAAAACAATGTTTTGAGCCACATGTTACTAAGACCTAAAGCGAATTAATGTTAATCTTGTTAACTTTTTAAAAACAATTTGGGTTTGTAGATGTCAGACTGTATGAATTTTCCTTATTCCAACATCAATCATTTTCTTTTTGGATGAGCTTTAAACCCTGTTATTGTCTAGACAATCGGTATTTATGAAAATTTTAGAATTTTGGCTGCTGACGCTGGCTTGAAGATTCCCTGAGTATAATAAGAGACTTACAGTTCACCTCCTTTCAGAGATAGTACAAGTTTATCATTGGAGATAAGAGCTGCCTGTGCACAGTCAAGTGACATGCGCACTCCATCTTGAGGCCCTGAAGTATAGAACATCAACACATGGGTCAATCATGGTGAAATACACTGTACAAATAAAGTTTATAATTCTAGGAGAAATATTTTGAAGTTTACTATTTTTTTTATTTTTATTAAATAAACGTTTCGTCTGATCAATAGCTCATATATAATTTTGGATCGTTTTCGTTCTTATAAAATGAATCTGGGTGGACTTAAACATGGCGCAATATAAGTGAAATAATCTTGAGTATGACGTAAAACATCAATCAATCATCAAAATAGGTAATCTTAACTGGGTGTTCAAAATAGGTAATCTCCAGTGGGTGTCCAAAAAGGGTAATCTGTGTCCAAAGTGAGTGTCGAAATGGCCTACTTTTGTATCTTGAGTGAGTGATGATTTGGGTTTTACGTCCTGCTTAACAGTATTTCAGTCATATGAAGACGTTGTTTTCTTGTGGCGGGGTAGATTTCCACTGCTCTTTTATTTGGTGCTGCCTCACTGAGACGATTTGCCGAAGACACCCAGCAAGCCCCCTCACCCAGTCACATTATACGGACACCGGGCCAACCAGTCGCTGCTCTAACTCCTATTGCTGAGCGCCAAGCGAAGCAGCAACAGCTACCACTGTTAAAGTCTTTGGTCTGACTCGACTTAGGCTTGAACCTGGATCTCCCAGCCTTGAAGCGGACGCTCTACCAACTGATTTGTATCTTAAGCATGATAAATTGCTGGAGTGTCCAATTAAAACAAATTTTGACCACTTGTAGGAAAATAAATTCATTCGAACTTATCACTGACAGAAACGTGCGAGAACAAACATGAACTTACTGAGTGGAAAAGATATAATCACTGACAGAAACGTGGGAGAACAAACATGAACTTACTGAGTGGAAAAGCTGAACACTGATCTGTAATAGAATTAACTGAGACTCCGTACGGAGGGACACTCTGATTCAGGTACAACAGAGAATTCACAGCAAATACTAACACACCACCTGCAAATACAACATCATCATCAATGGCTTGGTTAAAGCAAATGCTCCATAGTATATATGCCTAATTATTTACATGTGGCAAGAGCTTAGCATACCTTAACCTCATATTAAGAAATGAACACGGTTTTTTATGGGTTGCAACTTCTGGATTTTTATTGTACACAACGTTTCGATGTAGAAACTAACATCGTTATCACATTCACTTGATAACGATGTTAGTTTCTACATCGAAACGTTGTGTACAGTAAAAAACCAGGAGATGCAACCAATAAAAAAACGTGTTCATTCTTAATATGATGATCAACTCCTAAATGCCACTTAAAGAGACTTAACCCCATAATCTTATTCTTGAAAAGCTCCCAATTAGTGATAATTTGAGTCTATGCCTGTTGTCGCTGAGTAGACTTACGAGCGGACCAATGTAGTAATATCCAACAACATGCGGTAAGTCTGTAAGTAGTCATGGTGACATGTTTTCGTAGAGCCAAAAGGGTAGGCGACCATGGACAGATCTAGATCTTACGTTATTTGCCGAATTTTGGCTTCTTAGAGACTTGAATCTATAGGTTAACTCTTAATTAGTGATTAAATTAAAGGATTTGTTGTTGGGTTTATGGTGACAGAACCTTTTTTTACTTGGGTTGTTGTGTTAGGAAACCCAGGGTTTAAGTTTTTACACATCAGGGGAAATCTTCAACCTTCAGTGGGTACCTGGTAACCCTTTAACATGGGGATATCGATTTCAAAACACACACACATTTTTCAATACACCAAAAAAAAGTGTATTTAAGAAAAAGGAGAACATTTTCTTTAAAATGAAAAATAACATTTTTTATTTAAACGAAGTTGACCAAAATGCATGTAGCTTTTCAAATTTTATAGAAAGTTTTTCTTACCAACAGGTTTAGGAACTGGTAACGCCTGGAAACAGTCAAAGGGGAGACTACTCAGGGACCAAATTATTGGATGTACTTTCTCTTGAATATTCAGGGAAATGGCTACAATACAACAGGTGTCTGTTCTCACTGCTGTACGTCTACAAATATAGAACACACATTCCAATAGGGAGCGCAAGTCTCATAAGAATTATTACGAGATTTTGTGATATCCGGTGACAGATGACGCCATTAAGAACGTTTTTGATGACATTGCAATTGCATTTGACGTATTTTGTTCCATAACGTCAGATTAAAACATCAATTTGGAACGAAAAAACGCTCTGTCACATGGGCAATGCAGTTCCGGTGACAGGAAATTTGTGGAATTCACACGTGACTTGCGCTCCCTATACACTTACAATACAATACACTACAATAAACTCATTCAACATTATAGAGATACGGAAAACCGACACACAATATATGAGCCCAAAAAATACCCCTTTTACGTTTCATCCACTTAAGGCAATGATGTTACTATGCGGAGCAGGGGGCGGTTTCTCAACACACTTACGCTCGTCGTAACTTTGCACCTGGTCGTAACGTAATGTTGAGGGTATATGTTGCCATGGCAGTTACGCCTTGCATTGGACTTACGGCGGGCGTAGATTTGTGGAGAAACAGCCCCCCTGAATCACAAAGGTTGAGGACAAGTTATTTATAAATTTGTCTCGTGTCTAATGTCAAACCGTTCGGCAATTATGTCACTTGCTAACTGCAGCATTTAAGGTAAAAGAACACAGATCTGCTGTGTGGTAGCTTCAAATAGATCATTCCACACTCAGTTCTATTGGCTCTGTTTTCTCTAGGGAAAAACTTACAAAATGCCTATGTAGGTTGGTGATAACCTGTTTTCTTTATATAACAGTTATATGTTTCATGCTAAAATTCATCAGATTTTTATACTTTATGTATTAGAATAGAAACAAAGGCCATCTTCCACTACTGATCCTTTGTTCAGAAACACTCAGTTCACCAGGATATTCTTTATATCGTACAGTGTAAATAAATGGTAGGCAACAATTCAAGAACATGCAGAATGAAATTAACTTTTGACTAAAATGATCCTTTTTATTCCCTCGGGGGATTCCTTGGTTTGAAGTTTTATAAAAACTTGAAGAAATGATGTTTGGATTCGATCAATTGTCCTTAACCGTGCCACAGGCAAAACCAAAAAAGGTTAGAAAAAAAACCCCAGCTTGGAGGGTTTCTGATGTTAGAATTGTCCTTATGTCCCAAAAAAGTGTATCTGAATTTGTCTTATCTTTTCCCAACGTTCGGTTTGATAAAATATATATATATATATTTTTAAAAATTGGAAGGTTGGCTTACCCTGACCAAGTCCTGAGAGGTTCATACAAGATGAAGACTGTTGGTTCAAAATAACCATGGAGAAACTGAACATCCAATACATTTGTGATTCTCTCGTCTAAATTCTTCAGGTCGATAATGTAGGAGGACATTATAGGGGATTTGCTGTAACATAAAGTCAATTTTGATTAGGGGCTTTGATGGTTCGTTTGACAGAGAATTAAGCATAGGGAACATGAGAGGCGCCGGCTGAGCTACAAGGCAGCGTGGCCCAGGGAGCAGCTACAGATTTCAGCGCAGACGATGAGCTCTCGGCTGAGGCAAGTTCTGGTTCACCCAAGTTCACTAGGCTACATAAATATCACTACCTGTGTTACGTAATATTCTAAGTAGTCAAATGATTTAATAGGCAAGTTCAGCTTGCAGCTCACGTTGTGCACACACAGTGAGATTCTTGCCACAAAAGGCAGAAAATATCAAACATTTTAGATACTTTCCTCACAGCTTCATCGAGAGGCGAATATCAATGGCTTTTATCTTATCATCTGACATTATCCAACTACAATTACAAGCGCTGGTGTCACATGCTTGGGTTTTCCAATCCCAGTCTGTGACGCATTCTGAAGTGATTTTTTACGGCTAGGTCTATGATGGACAGTACGAAGTTTGGCTGCCTTTCTCAACAGTGAGAAATGGTATTTGGGGTAGGAGATTAGGATATCGCTCAGTCCAAGTGGGTTCTTCACTTGATTACCCTATGTGAAAGTGTTGACAGGTAACTGGCAAGAGCAAAGGTTTCTTCCGGGCAAAGAGCTCAGTTTCTTCCTACACTTAACTTGAAAATGCCATCATATAAGAGAAATAATCTGGAGTGCGGCGTTAAACATTAGTCAATCAAGGTTAACACTCGTCCCTTTGGGGAGATTACCTGGATAATAAAATGACCTCCCTACAATAGGTGATTGACTGATTATTTGGTGTTTTAGGCCGCGCTCAAGATTATTTCACTTATATGGCGGCATTGCCAGTTTTATTGTGGGAGGAAACCGGGCTCTATACCCGGAGGAAACCCAGGAGCTTCTGGTGGTACATGTAACTGGCAACCATCCCACATCGTTCGAGTGAAAACCCAGAGAGAACATTTTTCAAGAAGGACATGTAATCTTAAAAGTTCCCCAAAAATTTCAGATCCATTAAAAAAGTGTGTTTTATACATGTTTTCAACATTATTTTATTTAGAGTTATGTGAAGATATTTAAAAGCGGTTACCCTGAGCCAATAACAGGGTCAGCATCTTCCAGATTAACTTCCCGTCGAAATGGCAAAACCACGAGTTTGTTGCCGTAAATCAACATGGCGGCACAGCGGCCATCAGGGTCCACTCTGATCAGCGGAATATCCTGGCAGTCTAATCTCCCTTCCTGCAAGTAAACAAAGTTACAACGAAATACAATAAAAAATAGGTCATAATAAGTAGCCATGTTTTCTACCTCACGTCAGCTTATTAGTGAAATAATCCTTACTAAGTTTGATATCAAAGTTAATAGATTCTTTGATTGGAGTTTTACACAACCTTAAGTAATGATTTTACTTCTAGGGTGCTGATAGTTTTAAATTGTATGCCTGACTCAATATTAGGCCGGGCTCTTTTTAATCTAGGACCTCGATGGCTTAGTGGGTTAGAGTGATAATCCCTCTGGCCAAACCAAATAAAAATTGAAAAATTTCCATCGATGGAGTATGTGGAAGAGGTACTTGATGAAGGTTGGGCGTTTCGACATGCAAAGAGCCAGGCCTACCCCATTAAAGCGGACAACGCTTTCATATAAGTTCAATAATCTTGAGTGACATGAAACAGCAATCAATCTTGTCAATCTGCAGTTATTTACTGATGGTGAATAATATACAATGATGGTAAATAATAAAAAGAATTGCCACATGAACTAAACACTGTGCTAGAAAGGCGATTTTTTTATTATTTCAAAGAAACATTAATAATATGCTGATCTTTTCTTATTACCCTTGGCTGATCAAACAGTCTCACACCGACACAAGTGTTAAAATTCATGTGTTGAGAGTCAGAATTCCACTCACGGCAATGAATATAATTCAGAGTGGGTTTTCACTGGATCATATAAAGTGAAATAAGCTTGAGTGCAGTGTAAAACATCAATTGCTCAATCAAAAGATAAACAAGCCACAAAGGTTGGTTAAATATTGTTACAGAAGAAAATACCTTGAGTTCTGGGTCTTCAAAATAATGTAATGAAGATGTCTTCAGGTCATGGGTTCCTGGATCATATTCTACTAAAGAGAGCTGGAAAACAAAAACATAAAGCAAATAAAACAGACAGTTGGTATTCAATAACAAAATTTATCACAGCCTCTAAAGAAACGTTTCACTCGGTCGCCGTGTGTGGAAGAGTTGCCAGGTACTCGCCAAAGGTCGAGGGTTTCCTCCGGGCAATGAGCTCGGTTTCCTCTCCCTTTAAACCTGGCAATGCGCCATATAAGTGAAATAATCTTGAGTGCGGCGTAAAACATCAAACAATCAATCTAAACAAACGAGGAAAAGAGAGCTTCTCTTAAAGGTTTTATGAACAACTTTTGGTCATATTTTCTCATTTGCGTGTTGTATGTTGTATAGCATGTACTTAACAAGTGTGGCCAAAAAGAAAAGAAAATTTCTGTGACAGAACATACATGTAGAGCTCTACAATGCTTACAAAAGTTAATTATCTCAGTGACGTCCAACGCAAAGGGTAAAGAAATAAACCCCACCTACCTTTGCCTCAATAAAACTCAGTAGGAGGGCATCTCTATGAGCGCCAGCCAATTTCACACTCTGCAGGGACATGATATTTCCAAATAATGGATAAGAAGCCAGACACTCTAACTTGCATTTCTTCGACTTTAAATCTAAATCATCAAAACACAGGCTCAAATATTTACAATTGAATATTTTATTTAGTTCAAAAAGTAGACATGACATATCAAATTTTGGAGAATTCAATAATTTCAAATATTTGAACACTTTTGTACGGATTATAAAATTAAAAATCTTGATAGCATATTGATATCTACGTCTTGAATAATGAACCGTTAACAAGCTACAAAATACAAAAGCTCAAATAAAAAATGAAAAAAAAAATTATGTTTTGTATCCATTGAGTAGTATTCATATAGTATTACAATATAAGAAATATACGGTAAGAATTCCGCTAATTCAAGTACTCAAAACATTACAAAAAGCACTCTAAATGTTTGAGACTTTTCGTTGGGTGTCTTACCTCCTGCATGGACAACCGATAATCCTATCGAGCAATCGCTATTGTTGTTGTTTTAGACCAAACATAGCAGAAAGCAGTCTAATAATTTGTTATCTTCACATTGCTCATCCTTTAATTAACAGAATTTCTACCGTATTACAGTTCAAACATTATAGAACATCTTAACTCTTAAGTTTTATGTGCGCTTGTATGTTTACTATCATTTTCACTTCTTATTTCAAAGCCACATAACATTTTCCAACAAGATGGACAGAATACAAGCCGATAAAATTTCAATATATAAAAAAAATTGCTAATTAAGGATTCACATTTTTAATTAATAATAGCTCAGCTAGTTGTAAGCTACATAACATATGAAAAACATATTCTTTTCATTTTATTACCTTTTTCTGTGAGACTTTCCAAAGATATGTCAGACTGTAACAAACAATAACGTAAATAATAAATTTTCTGAATGATATGATATAATTCACATCAGTAGTTATTTGTTCTTGCATGTCATCATATATTTAGTTGTGATACCATAATCATAAGGAAAAATGTACAAATCCAACTTTACAAGGCATCAGTAGACAACAAACATTTATGGACCCTGAACAAATCCAGAATCAGCCTGTTTTGGGGGTGTTGTTTCTTTTTTTTTTATCTGTTAAGCAGGATGTAAAACCCAAATCACTCACAGTCACTCACTCTTTTTTTTTATATATCTTTTCAAACTACGCCCCCAACATTTCCAGTGCAGACAGTGTGTTATTCTTTCATAATCAACGAGTGAAATTATGGTCCAAGAAACGCTGAGCTGCGTTTTAAAATATAACGCTGTTTTGGGGTTTTTTTTGTAGTGTGAGAAAACGATTATCCAACTCGAGCGCGTGTGTTACAATCGATATCACTCTTGTTTAATAATATTCAAAGACGCAAGAGTCTCTTGGTTTTGAAATTTAACAGACAGGGGCATTTGAAACATATGTTTTACTTTTATGATGATAATATTTGTTCTGTTTGCAGACAAATTACAGATACATGTAGTACCATTATATGTCTACTGAAATCATTAGCATCCCTACTGAAGCTTTTGTTAACCCAGAAACAGAAAAAAAAGATTAATTTTATACTATAATAAACGCAAATACTACTACATGTATACATAATACTACTACATGTATTATGTGAATTTGAACAAAAAAGTCTGTTAGTTTCTTTATCTGTTTTAGGAGATTATGCTCTATAAAAATGACTTCAGAAATAGATTCTGATAAAATATTGACAGGGAATGAATAAAAATAGGCGCATAACTTGATATGCCAGCTGGGCAGCACGGTCAGGCCTCAAATTTCAGGACAGGTCCATTAATGGAGTTGATGCTCACCCTATTGACTTCAAACAGTCTGTGCGCCTCATGGTTTTATCCAGGTTATTTCATCAAGGCAAGGTCAAGTTTAACAAAAAGCCCTTAAAAACAGGCACCGTTAATTCTCTGAAATTTGATGATGATTGATTGATGATGTTTGGTGTTTTACGCCGCACTCAAGATTATTTCACTCATATGGCGGCGTTGCCAGTTTTATTGTGGGAGGAAACCGGGCTCTATACCCACGACCCTCCAATGGTAACTGGCAACCATGCCACATAGGTCGTTCGAGTGAAAACCCAGTCAGAAAATTTTCAAATTTTTTGGACTGAGTGGGATTCGAACCCGCTACCCATTGGTGGAAGGCTGTTCGGATTGAGCGTCCAACGCTCTACCTACTGAGCCACAGAGGCCCCCCTGAAATTTGAGGCCCAAATGCTGTTCTTGACACATCATTGACATGTAAATATCAATATTTGGTTGCCCGATCTTAATTGTAATCGTCCATGGTGCCCAGCCAATCATATTTCCAAGCCTTGAGCTATACCGTACTTACCTCAATATCAGCATACAATCTGTATACATTTAACTGATTCACTCCAGCTGTTACCAAATTCTTTTCCTTCGTGGAGAAGAAATTGCAATATATTGCATGCTCGATTCCTGTTGGAGGGTGACATTGCTTTTGTACAACATACATCTTGTCAGGTTAAGGGGTTGTCTTTAAACTGTAAACTCTATTAAATGGCCAACGTTGAACCTGTGGTCAGGAAAAAAAAGAAAAACATATCTTTTATGACGTACAAAAACTGGATAAGTTAAAACTTAAATTTAAAAGATACATGTAAGTCCCTACTTGACCATAATGCTGTACTAGACTGGTGGCACATGGCCTACTCATCCTGTTTTACTTATTTCCCGGTCAAGAAGGAGGCAAAAATCTCATCAACATTTATGTGCACACGAGGGAAACAACTTAGCTCTCAGCCCCGCGTGGCCGGCAGCTCAGCCGACGGCTCTCGTGTGCGCTATATATCCTCCGAAAAACAGGAGTGCGGCTAGTAGGCTGGTGGCCGAAGCTTCAATTCGATCAGTCCGTAGCCGATCTCAAGAATATACCTTCCGATAGTTTTTAAATAGTAATTAATGATTAACTAAAGAATACATAAAAAAAGTTTGTCCATGCAGAACCCCGGCGTTTATAAGATATCTTCAACTGACTATCGATTTATGTTTCTGTCCTATCTTTAACCTTTGTGGCCTACTTACCCGTTTCTGGCGGTATAATTTTTGAACAAGCCAATCAGATCGCTGAATTTTCTACTTCCGATATAAACAATAGTTTGTAAACATACAGAATGACAGCAAGATGGTAGAGCGATCGGATGGAAAATCAAATACTTATTCCTGCATAGTACACACGCAAGGCAGGGAAATGAAATTGAATTGCCTTTCATTAGAACTAGATGGAGCAGTGTCAAAAGATGTGTGATAGACTTCAATTTAAACCCTTGGGGTTTTATTCTCGCCAGACCACAAATATATTATGAATATACTAATTGTAATATTTTATCTGGTGAATAAATCAAATCAAATCAGAATGGGTACTTTTAGACACAGAAGAATCCATTGCGGTCAGAGAAAAAAAATGACATATTTAACAAATATTGGGTATCATCGATCCTGTTATAAGCATTTCACAAATAATTAACGAATGTTGGCTGCCAAAAAAAGGAAGTCTGAAGCTCCTATAAAGCCCCAACACAGAAAAAGTTAAGATCGAGAAAAAGCAGTCGAACTGCTACACAGTCTTCGGCAGTGCTGCCGGGACCTCGGTGGTCCAGTGGGTTAGGGATCGTCCCTCAGTCCCACACAGACCTTCCATCGATGCGACGCGGGCTCGAATCCGACTCAGACCAAATACAAATTTAACAATTTCTGAGTGGATTTTTCACTCGATCGCCGTATGTGGAAGAGTTGCCAAGTACTCGCTGAAGGTCGTGGGTTTTCCTCCGGACAATGAGCCCGGTTTCCTCTCCCACTAAACCTGGCAACGCCGCCATATAAGAGAAATAATCTCGAGTGCGGCGTAAAACACCAATCTACCAATCGGTAGTGCTGCCAATGCAATGCATCATATGCAAGACAGGTGTAGAGAAAAAGATTACACTACCCCACAAAATAGTTAGAGATAAAGTTCTTCAAGTCGAGACCGAAGACAGGGGTTTGTATTTTCTATTATAGCAATTTTGTGTGTAAGCCTAGTTCTGTAGTGTAGTATGGTGCCCTAGTTTAAATTATAACGTTAAACTTGACAAGGGTGGGGGGGGGGGGGGGGGAAGGGGTGGGGGTGAATTAAATATTTGTTAATACCCCCTACAGTGTATGTTTAATACAATAATTCGATTTAGTGTGGATTTGCTATATACTAAGTAGATGTCTTTCTTAAATAATCCGGAATTTACAGTGGCACTTCATGTGCGAGGTAAATTCTCGATCACTCAGGGGGCCATGAACGATGTAAGTGGAATGGTTACCAGGAACCAGCGAAAGGTTAGGGTTTCCTTGGGGGAGGGGTATAGATTAAGCCTGGTTTGTCTGAGTGTCCTCCAATAATCCTGGCAACACCATCATACATGCGAAAAAAATTGAGTGAAGTGTAAAACGTCAATCCATCCATCTCACTACCTTTGAGGATGGGAATTCTATTCTCGGTTTTGACACCTAATTTGTTGACAATTACTTATCGGTCGGCCTTAAGTTGAAGGGTAGCCAGAAACCAAGAGAAAGAACCTTGGATTAAATTCTTAGATTAAACTTATATCACCGAAGCTTGCATTAAATTTTTAATACATTTATTGTATCTCTAACTTAAATTATATGTTGTCTGGCCCACGTCTGATCTTAATTATTAATTAATTATTACTGTAATATTTTGCAAGTTTGTTATGTGAAGCAGCGGGGAAAAATTGGATGAAAATATAGTGTTAAAAATGTATAGTGTAAATAGATTGCATAAACCTGTTGATCCTCATACAAATCTGTTTATTTTGACCTTTCTCTCATATACGGCAGAGGAATGCAAATAGTGTCTACCTTCAATCTTATGTCTATGGAAACGACCAAAAAGGGTACAAATGTAGTATTGGTGGAAAAGGTAATAGCCAGTAGCCTGTTTTACAAAACGGAGTAGATCTATTTTTTTGCGTAACTTTCGTAGACCGTATCTCCACAATATGGGTTGTCATGACCGTTACGTAAAACCGTATCTCCACAATATGGGTTGTCATGACCCTTACGTAAAAACTTATGCTACGCCGCTCTGTGTATTCCGGGCCCATGTGTCTATATCATAAGTATTAGATAGAGGTAAGGGGAGAGCACTCATTTTGCTTATGGCGACTGTATATGCGAAAAAGTGTTCCTTTCACATGGCTTTTTTGCGAAAACGCCGGGGTTTGGAGTGGACGAACTTTTTTTGGTGCTAAAGTATGTCCTAAGGAATATAAAAAAAAACATACAAAAAGTATATTCCAGAGATCGGCCACGGAACCCTATTTATAGCGACTTTTCAAGTTACAGCCACCAGCCTATAGTATTATTAGTAAAATATTAAAAATTAAAATAGTGGATTGATGAAAGCTAAAAATCAGCTGATAGTGTTAAATTACCGAGTGTCAAAGCCAAAATCGGTAACATTGAAAGTGATGGACCAGTTTTACGTTCTGTCCAAACGGTTTAGTAACATTGAATGCCCTTCGGCCCTTCGGCCAGGTACCGGCAAATGGCATTGATGGATATTTGTTGTTATTGTGTTGTTGTTGTTTCACACAAGGTAAATGGACTGACCTTAAGTTAAGAGCTTTAATATCAAAACCAATATGTCTTCATTCCCCACAGAATACCTTTCACAATTACAACCATTTGTCAATACTTTTTCGGGTAAAAAGGACAGGGTTGAGTTACAAACATGCATGGAAGCAAACCTTCGCGTTTTCCGCCATGCCGCGAACCGGCATAATTTGACAGAGTTATATCCCTTGAAAATTAAATTCAATTTGGTACTTGTGGAGGTGCTCTGCTGGGCCACAGTAGACCATATGTAACCTCCACATTCTTGAATTGGACATGATTATATGGTTTACAATAAAATAAGGGAGGGGGGGCAAAATTAATCGGTGCCAAACAGGGGGATCTGGAACATCTTAGGGGTTTTAACAGCGCGGGAGGGGGGGGGGGGGGGGGGTCAAACATTTTTTACCCACTATTATAACTAGGACCAATACTTTTTTACTAGTGAAATTTATGCATTTTCTTCTATTTCTTGTACTTGAACATTTTAATATTCATAACCTTTCGAGCTAGAACAATGTGGAACCTTTGGTATTATTAGATTTTAAATTCTACAGAAAAATACTTTCAACCTAACATTTTCGTATTCTTATGGCCTGAATAAAATGGTTAGAAAAGACTTTTTTGTTGTTTTTAATATACATTTATATTTAACCAGGTTGGACCACTATTTTTTTTTTACCACGTACTTCAGAAGGACAGCTTTTATTAGCTAAATTTGGTTGGGACCAGCCTTTTTTTCATATCATACCACTTATCATATACAGGTCTATAAATAATATGTGGTCTTTTGCATATGCGATATCGGTAGCATGACAGCACCGATATCTCACCCCGGTCCGAAAATCGATATCAGCCATATCAGACTGGTCCGAAAATCCATATCAATATCGATCAATGCGGGGGGTATTTGGATTAGAGTTGGGTCGTCTGCTAGGCTAGGCAATCTGACTAAAGTCGAGATGCTCTTTTCAATGAGCATCTCGACTTTAGTCAGATTGCTAGGCTAGGCTGCATTAAAAAATCTCTATGATCACCCAAAACCGCCCTCTAGCAAACGGCTGACGATGACAGTGAATAACGGTGATTTCTGTCTACTGGCTGTTTTTTCATGTTTTCTTCATTAAATTAATAGTGTCTCAACGGTTTTCCTTTTCATATCTTCTCAAGTTACAACAATAAAAACAAATTATCCCATACTATACATACTATTTCTGTTTTTTTTTTTTTCGTTTGTTCAATATATGATAAAAAGGTTATAACATGCCATTTTTCATATCATACCCCATATCAGCCTTCAACCCATATCATCTGATATGGAGGTCTCGGGCTGATATGGGGTATGATAAGAAAAAAGGCATGTGATAACCTCTAAATATCGGCCCGAGACCTCCATATCAGCCCGAAGGCGAGAAGGTGAGATATGGATGCTGTGACGCTACCGATATCTCATATGCAAAAGACCGCGTATTATTTATGATCACTAAAACACACGAGCACAGGGAAAATCTTCTTGCTTAAAATAACCATGGAGACAAGTTTCTAATTGTGTTAAAAAGAGGTATATCATTTAGACCCCATAAATTGTTGTAATTAACCAAACCTATGATATCTCATTAGGTTGACGACTGACAGTAGAATTTTCTGGAATCCTTTTGTAACACAATGGTTACGCATCTTAACTATGGCAAGAACATCGGTGGACCGAGATTGAACCCCATAAATTTTGCTTCGTCCACCCCACGCCCCCCCCCCCCCCCCCCCCGGCACAGACAAAACTATATAACAAACAACAAACAACCATAAACTCCATCTCACAACCAGCAAACAACAAGGTTATAAACTCCATCTCATAACCTACAACCAACAAACAACAGGGTGGTAAACTCCATCTCATAACCTACCACCAACAAACAACAAGGTTATGAACTCCATCTCATAACCTACTTCTAGCAAACAACAAGGTTATAAACTCCACCTCATAACCTACAACCAGCAAACAACATGGTTATAAACTGATTAAACTCCATCTCATAACCTACTTCTAGCAAACAACAAGGTTATAAACTCCATCTTACAACCTCCAACCAGCAAACAACAAGGTTATAAACTCCATCTCATAACCTACAACTAGCAAACAACAAGGTTATGAACTCCATCTCATAACCTACAACTAGCAAACAACAAGGTTATGAACTCCATCTCATTACCTACTTCTAGCAAACAACAAGGTTATAAACTCCATCTTACAACCTACAACCAGCAAACAACAAGGTTATAAACTCACGCTACCGATATCTCATATGCAAAAGACCACATATTATTGATAGGTATGTGATAAAAAGAAATATATAATCTCTGTGGCCAAATTATATATTGGTTCGCATATCATATATAGTCTATATAAGGCAAGGCATTCTGATCGACTGTGGTTCGCACTGCGAATATCAAACTAGGGTACACACAGAAGGATTTGGTGCCCTAATTCAATCGGACAATCAATTATTTTCACAGAAAAGCCCTTTTTAACACCATTGTTGGACTCGCTGCAGAATATAGCACTGAATAATAAGGCAACTGTCTCGTTGGTTAAATGGACAGAGCCATTTAGGTTATCGTGCAAGAATAAGCATTGCATTTGAGGTTCGCGGGTTCGAATACAACTAGGTCCAAAGAAAGCAGATGTGGAATTGTTACCAGGTGCCCGTCAAACGTCTTTTCCCCCTACGAATACAGAGCCCAGTTTCCTTTCACGCTAAACTTGCTAGCGCCTCCACATAAGGGAAACAATCTTGCTTGTGGGTAAAACACCAACCAATCAGCAATAGAAAGAAGAAAAAATTGCGCACAAAAAAAGTGATGCCTTCCAAGAAGAAATGTTCGGACAACCCATCTCATTTTTCTTTCGGATCGAACTGGAATGAGATTATATGTGTATAATGAAACAGGATAAATCGATACAAATTGCCATCTTAGAACTTCTGAATAAATACTATCACCCAAGGGTTAAGGATAGGTCTGCAATAAAATCTATAAATTTTTCCTCAACCTAGGTAATCAACAAGATGTTATACCATGTTATAATAGTCTTAGTAATGTGATATGTGGACAGTAGCCAGGCTTAGTGGTTAACACTGTTTACAATATTAGAATACGATTTATCGGTTCCGTTGTACTCATTTAGTTTCAACTCTTGAATGTTCTCGGGCAAATCTCGTTAGCTGGCCTGTACCCCTCGTGAATTTAGATGCATATTTTACAAAGATCTATCTGTTGTCTATCAACTGTATGTCCTTATCTGTGGAAAATGTTATTGGTTGCCCTAGGACTTACCCTTGTATTTGCATCTCATGCAGGTAAGATACGATGTTTTATAACAATTTCCTCACATAACAAAATTCCGAATAGCATGATTGTATACTAATGTCAAAATTTTGTAATCATTCCTTGAGAACCTTCGTTCCCTATAAAATGCAACAAAGATACACTAGGTGCTCCGGAGAGACATTAGTCTTCCAAGAGGCTGTGGAATTAAATGTCAAGGTTTCATTTTGATTGCATGGGGAGTGATTGGTTGATTGGTGTTTTACGCCGTACTCAAGATTGTTTCACTTATATGTCAGCGTTACCAAGTTAGTGGGGAAGCAAACCAAGTTCATTGGCCAGAATGGGCTACCTGGAAACTCCCCACATACGGCTATCGAGAGAAAAATCCACCCAGAAATATTTGGTCTGACTGGGATTCGAACCCGCGCCGCATCGATGGGAGGCTTGTGTAGGACTGATCGCTTGGTAAAGAACAGGATCTGTTGCTTCTCAGACTGTCTGTTGGGGTTTTTTTTTTTTTTCGTTTCATATATATGTAACCACATTCTTAGACTTCTGATGTAACCTAAGCGGTTATGGTTTGACGTTGAGTCCAAATTAACCAAGCAAACAAATGATATAGATTATATCGTAAAGGGCCCTCGAATTTGTTGGTAGAATTTAGTGTCGACAGCGACCACTGCCGACATAGAGTGAACTGGGGCAGAGGCTTCGGAACCTGGATGCTTGGACGGGGATGCGGGGGGGGGGGGGGGGGGGGTGACCGAACTTGTAGAGCAGGCCTATGTTACTTACTATCCAAGCCTATGTTACTTACTATCCAAGCTCTGAATATGGTTGTGATTGAATTGGCCATTAAAAAATTGCTTGCATTTTGCCGTCAGTATTCTCAAACTTCTCGAAAAATGCGGTGAATGTTGTCATCAAGAAAACCGCCTCGGAGCTTTCGGTGCAGAGGCGGCCCCTGAATCCTCGACTGTTGGTTTGGGATCGTCAGCCCCAAACATCCCAATCTCAAAAAAGTTTAACCGGCCCTGAAGCGATCTTGTTTAATACATTTATTTATTTCAAACTTGTGTTCTTTAGATAGTGAAAAATAGCAACAACAAAAAAAAAATCCACACAATATCGGAACATCCATGATGTGGAATATTTCAACAATTTTGAATGTCGAATGTTCTTGAATTAGACGACTGTGCTATCTTTTGGCCAACACTTTCTGAAACTATCTCCGAAAACACTCCAAAACGCATCTCCTAATACCTAGAGCCCGAAAGTTTCTGTTCCATATAGACAGCTACATCATCTAGATCCTAGGTGAAATCTCCATATAGAACTCCAGTCTTTTACCTTGACAGACGATTAGGGTTCAACCCGTAAACCGAACAGCGTCCATTGGTTTTCTTCCCTACCCTTACAAAGTCTTGATCAATCCGCACTCGTTAAAACAAATCCAAAGATGAAGACATGCATTGGCAGCTCGTGGAAGAGTGCCGGGCGTTTTGATTTGCTGTGCTGTGCGACAAGTTTTACTGGTACCCGCTCAAAAGTCGCTCTCCCAGTTACGGGTTGAAACCTATATAATCTGCCAAGGTAAAACACGGAATAGCTATAAAGGGATTTTACCTTGACTCGAGATTGATTGATTGATTCTTTGGTGTTTTACGCCGAGCTCAAGATTATTTCACATATATGGCGGCGTTGCCAGTTTTATTGTGGGAGGAAACCAGGTTCTATGCCCACAGGAAACCCAAGACCTTCCGGTGGTAACTGGCGACCATCTTACATAGGTCGACCTTGACTCGAGAAGACGAGGCAGCTCTTTTAAGAAGAAATAAATATTGTTTAAAACAAGACGAGGTAGCTCCTGGACCCTTGCATTTTTTCAATGCATCAAATAATCAGCCCTGGTATGCAAATGTAGAGACGTGGGTCATTTTCAATAATTTAATGAGCCCCAAAAATGTCATGTCAATGTGTGTAATGAAAACGTATTCGAAGACTTAAATGTTTTTCCACAGCTTCAATAAGAGAGTCCCATTATTCCAATAAAGACGTCATCAACTTACATGATAACCTTCTGCAATCCTATGATACAAGAATTCGGCCTCTTCGGAACCAATCAGAAGCCACCAAAGTTAATATCAGTCTCTACATGATGTATCTCCATTCATTGGTGAGTTACTTATTTCTACATATAAAAGAGTTTGGTGATAACAGAACTAATTTTTCAGATTGTTCGAGTTATTTTTCTCGAAATTTGCATGGGGATGTACATGTACGCATACCTAATGTTAATGCCAGCAATCAACTTTGTCTTTTTCGCTCATGACCGGATAGATTTCTTGCAGCAATTTGTGCATGTAAACTTCTCCCAGCATGTTTTTCTGCAATCCAAAATTCCCTTACCGGTTGGAACTTTTGAAAAAGATGCGCATTAATCAACGAAATTCTATCAACCTATTTAGAAATCTCAAATGGACAAAAAGGCAACATACAAGCTTGTCTTCAGTTATCTGCGCATGACAATGATGACAAATGTTCGGAATAAACTGTTAACTATTTATATGCGACCATTATATATTATCATTTAAAACAGGAGCCTGTTTCACAAAGCGGCGAAGATGTATTTTTTGCGTAACTTTCATACTAACGTATCTCTACAGTATGGGTTGCTATGGCATTTACGTGAAAACTTACGCTACGCCGCTTTGTGAAACAGGCTCCAGTACTGGCTTCTAGTTGTTACCCATAAAAGGCATCATGTTCTTGTTTCTTTCTTTCTTACATCCGCATTCGGAACACAGCTATATACGTACCGAATATCGTTGAAAAGGCATCATTTGTATTTTTCGATATAAATGGGGTGGAAAATGATAATGAATGTTTGATATGTTTTGAATAATAAGGTGAAGAATTACTTATGGATAACAACTTCTTGGTTTATTGAGTGACGACGTTTCGATGTAGTTCTTACATTGACTTTGATAACGATGTAAGAACTACATCGAATCGTCGTCACCCAATAAACCAAGGTAATTTTTCCCATTATTGTAACTTTTCAACTTTTATATGCCATTGAAAAATTTGATATGTTTTGAATAATACCGAAGACTACCCATATATGAACATTTATGAACACTTAAAAGCACACTTGCCGCCGTAGCCTGTTTAAATTTGCTAAGAAAACCAATTTACATGAGCTTACTACGACTAATACCACTAAACTTAAACATAAGACACATAAAACATGTCTAGTTAGCTTTAGAATGTAAAAATGGGGTGAAAAACAAACGAAGAATCGAAGCCTGATTACAACAACAACGATCAGTGTCGGTCAACTTTCGTGTTGGATTACCCTTCTTTCAGGCCTTTGTATCTGTGGTTAACACTCAAACAATTACCAGCAGGCTTTTCCAGTCGCTGTTAACCGATCGTCAGTCTGTATTTCTCAGATAAATAGGCCTACGTAAAATTACACTGTGCCGTTAGTTCACCCACTCGACAGAAACATAAAATCGCCAATAGGGGGCAGATCGGTTTGTTTACGTTCCGGGTACGTAACAATTCAAATTTTCTAATTCAAATTAAAAATACAAACTGACGTCCAAACTTTTAAATTTTGGTAAAAATAGAAAGTTCCTAACTTATATTGTCTGGGAAAAATACAGAATACGGTCTTTCTTTTTTAATGTAAACAATATTCCTGATTTTCGCGGCAAGTGTGCCTTTAAACACACGGACACAGTGGAAATCTTCCTGTCTAAAATAACCATGGAGACAACTTTCCTTTAGATCTTTGTATCCATTCATAAGATGTTGCGATAAACTAAAGGTTGACGACAAAACAGTTGGCTTTAGTCAGTAGAATTTCTGGTACACTTTGTAATACATTGATAATGTTTACGCATCTTCAGCTACAAGCAAGAATATCGGCAGACTGAGATTGAACCCAATGGGACCATAGGAAAAGAAAGGGAACATTTTGGCTCCCCGAGAAATACCTAGGTAGAGGACAAGCAGGGGAGTTTAGCCCTGACTGGTATATTCTTCAAAGACTGATTCATTTTACAATTAATGACTGGCCTTTGGCTCAGAGGTCGAGCCATTTTAGTTTGAAGTAGTTTGTATTCTTCAACTATAATCCAGCGTCCTGGCCAGACATGTGTTACAACCAATGAACCATATGCGTGGAATGGGCACGTCTCATTGGCTGGTTTGGATCTGACGTTGTAAAATGGGCCGCCATTGATAGTTGAAGCGCGTGCATAACAGATCTGGATCTATATTACATCATCTCCTAGTAATGGCGGCATTCGATGCATATCAAATACCTCGTGACCGCCATTCCACGGATATAGTTCATTGGTTACAACCCCTCACCAACATCAAGACAGTGTTCGGCGCCATATTTAAGAACGTAAGTTACCCGTTCCAAGGATCCCAAGCGCAGTCAAAGGCTTACGTGGTTTGACCAGTGCGTTCGCCTTTCGAAAACCATCTCTGTGAGGGAGGATCACACTGTCCTTCTTGCGTTGTCGTATCATAAAAAAGTCAATGTTTGGGAAACTTGTATGGTTTTGTCGGGTTGTGAACCTGACTCTGTGTCCAGAGGAACTCTTCAAACTTCGGGTGGTATCTTGTAAAGGTTACTCCAGCGAAAATCCAGTCAGAACTTCTTCATTGAAGCAAAAATTCATCGATAGAAGAATTGTACCAACGTCCTGAACGTCTATCGGTTAAACAAACTTAGCAGCGGTTGCCCCAAATTAACTATCGGCTTATCCAAGACCTCTGTCAAAGGCAAGTCAATGTTACTTAAAAAAAGAAAAAGAGTGTGAAAGATCTACTAGTCAGGGCTAAACTTCCTAGCCTGTATTATACCGATCCGTACCTTGTCAATAGATTACAAAGTATTTCAGAAAGGTTTGCTGGCTAAAACCAAACTCCCACGTCCAGATGCCATAAATATATCCGAAACATCTCCACAAATTTAGATTTATATCAATTGCATGTGCGCCATACATACGTTTATTTGCTATTTTTTATGAACACTAAAACACACGGTCACAGGGAAAATCTTCTTGTCTAAAATAACCACGGAGACAAGTTTCTAATATGTGTGTATTATTGTCCCGTTTCAGGAAGAACGCACACAGAAGCTCTCCTTTACTGCTTGGTTCTTTATGGTATGTCTGTGAAGTTATCTTAGATAATTCTTTAAGTCTTTGGCATATGTCTTTGGCACTGTCTTTAATTCTTCTGTGGAATAAGGCCTTCCTGAATAAGATAGATCTCTTGATCCCTCGGGCCTGACACAGTCTTAAACAGAGTACAAAACTAGATAAATCATTCTTTATTCTTTGTGGAGATGTTGACTCGCAGGACTTGTTCACAGTGCACACCTCAGGAATTATTCTTTGTTTTTTTTTTCAAATCTTATTAAATCGAGCTCACTAGAGCCTACTGATTCCAGAACTAACGTGGAAACACAAATTACGATCCCAAATGGGCGAGAATCTAGAATTGAGTCTAAAATTGTTCCGTTGTTATCCCACATACGTAATTTTTGTGTGTTGTTATTTGATGACAATTTAAGAGAAAGGGGCTGGGAATCGTTTCTGTATCCACCTTTGCTCAAAATCCGGATTGATTGATTGTATGGTGTTTTACGCCGCGCTCAAGATTATTTCACTTATATGTCGGCGTTGCCAGTTTTATTGTGAGAGGCAACCGGGCTCTATGCCCGGGGGAAACCCACGACCTTCCGGTGGTAACTGGCAACCATCCCACATAGGTCGTTCGAGTGAAAACCCAGTCAGAAAATTTTCCATTTTTTTTTTTTGGGGGGGGGGGGGTGGGGGTGGGGGGGGGACTGAGTGGGATTAAAACACGCGACCCATTGGTGGAAGGCTGTTGGGGTTGAGCGTCCAACGCTCTACCTACTGAGCCTCCTTCAAAATCAGGAAAGCCGCGTTTGTAATTGGATCAACGTTGCATTGTCGGATTGTGAACGTAAAAATATAAATATGTTTTTATACTTGATTGGTTCAGGAATGGCAAGATGAAATGTTGGAGTGGGACTCGGAAGAGAATAATATCACTATGATACTTCTGGCGGCCACAGATATTTGGTTACCTGATATTCATATACACAACAGGTGAATAAGTCTATTTACCAGGTCGTTTGTAGTGGAAAATGACCCAGGCATCACAACGTTATTCTTGTTACTTTAACGATTACACTTTCTTTAAAAAGTAGCGAAGACAAACGGTATTCAGTGATGGTGATAGTATGTTTAGTTTCGAGAGGGGTCACGGGGACTCAGCTGGTAGAGCTATAGATGCCTATGCTAATCTCCTACTCCGACATAAGCCTTTCATCGAGGGTCGCGGGTTCAAATCCCACTCAGCTCGTAGAAAAAATTGAATTCTGAATGGTATTCACTCGATCGCCCTACAAGTAGAAAGTCGAGAATTTCCGTCGGGCTTTAAGCCCTCATACCGCCCTAGTACCGCCGTCATATTCAGTGGGTATTCTCGTTATTTTTGGGTCTACACTTTGTGGAAAAATGGCAGAAATTCTTCTACCGATTTGGGGTGACGCTCGAAACTTGAATAGAACCCGGGTCCCAGAGTATGATACTTATCGCCATCACTAAATGCCGGCTGTCTTATCCATTCAAACAGCCGGCCTCCTAAAAAAGGAGGCAGTTGACTGGTAGATACTTAAGCGGACATTTGGTACCCCTCTGGTAACGTTCCCATTGCTGAGTTTAATTAGTGTCTTTTAGAAATTGAGTATAACAGAAACTGTCAGCAACTCTGATCTCCGCCCACTTGCATATGCTAGCAGAGAACTTACCCAAATTGAGCAAGGCTATTCGCAAATAGAGCGTGAGGGACTTGCCATTGTGTGGGCTTGCGAGCATTTCCATCTTCATCTATACGGTTCAAAGTTCTCTCTTATCACAGATCACAAGGCTTTAGAACTGATTTCCAGCAATGCATCATCTACACCACCAGGCAAAATTGAAAGCAGAGAAATTGTGTGACTTTGGACTATCATGTTTTTAGAAAAAAATATCTTTTTTTTCAGCTTTGATCGATTTTCCGGTGTACGGTGTCCGGAATGTTTAGTCGAGGTTCGATCAGACGGCCATGTGATTTGGGGACCTGGCGACGTTTTCCATACACACTGTGACGTGGACATGACGTCCTACCCATTTGACAGTCAGAGTTGCAACATTTCCCTATCGACATTGGTATCTGATAGTCACGAGGTTGACCTTTCACCTCGGTATATCGACCTTTTGAATTACCAGGAAAGTGTCCAGTGGAAGATCTTATCCACTAAAATTCACAGAGAGCCAAAATCCTTTGGTAAGAACGATAATGAGAGAGTTATGGCTCACTTCACTCTGCATATCGCCAGACGCCGAGGAGTATACATCACTACTCTCCTTTGTCCGGTATTTTTCTTCTCTACTCTAACCTTTGTGGGCTTCATTTTACCACCAGAATCAGGAGAAAAGGTGTCAGTGTCCGCCTCTATTTTCCTCTCTTTTTCTTTCTTCATGGGTCTGCTGAATGAGTCCATGCCCCACACCACACGGTCTTCACCAATTTTAGGTAAGCAGTTTCCAATTGTTTTAATCAATTTACTTTGATAAACTTAATATCTTAATACGACACAGCTAAAAAAACTGTGACATAGACCGTTCAATTTACTTTGATAAAGTTCATATCTTAGTACAACACAGCTTAGAACAAACTGTGACACATGACATAGGTCCTACCAGCATTTATGGCACGCGTTCAATTTACTTTGATCAAGTTCTTATCTTAGTGCGACACCGTTGAAAAAAACTTTCATGACTCACGTTGAATCTGGTCGACAATATTTTATAATCCCAGTTTTATCTCGCAAATATATTTAAGTACATAATTTTGTTTCCCTTGACCAGAGTTACATTTGCTTCGTTTCAGATCTCACGTTTTAATAACAAACAGAATAACCACTGTATATTTTTGCTGAATCCAATTTAAATGTGACTTAACATAAATTGTTTACATTCGAAACAACTGCATCCATTTTTTGTCTGGAGCAAGTAGTTAGGGTTCAGTACATGTAGCTCTTTTCGTTTCAATTTATTCGTTTATGGGATAAATTAACATTATTTTCTCAAAATAATTTTGCAGGAATTTATATAGCAGTTATAATGGTTATCGGCGCAGCCTCAGTGGGGCTGTCTGCGTTCATTTCCTCTCTGTATCCATGGCAACGCAAGCTGAAAGAAGATCTGGACAGAAAGATGGCTGCACATTTGGCTGTTTCTGATGGCAGAGGGTCCAGAGGAACCATGGATCCCTTTACATCTTCATTCTTCCCCATTGAAGATAACAGAACGTTAAGAATCTCTCGTCTTTGCGACAGAATATTTCTGTGGTCGTCCATCTTCGTCACCCTCTCAGGAACGATTACTGCCCTTGTTCTGCTACATATTTAGGATCAATTACAGTCCACCAATGACAAGGCGTCAAACAAAATTGCTATTATCCAATGAAAACTCCCGTTACAATCAACTGATCACCAAACATGAGGCTACCGTTATAATCCATGCAGATTTTTTTCTGGTTGAAGGACAAGGAAACACAATTTGGACGATTTATCACCAATTAATGGAGTCACGAAAAGTTGTATGGGAAGTTTAAACATCCGTATGTTGGACATAATTAGCTAAGGATGTGACTGAGTATCGTTGGACATATCAAATCTTCTTAAAGAGCTTGTAATAATGACTTACACAAGTCTGTGCTACTTTGATAGTCAACGTAAAGATCCCGGGCAATGGTATTAATAGCAGCTTGAATTGACGATATCCACGCATAAAGAACTGAACACGACTTGTACATCTGTGTGAACAACTTTAGACATGGAAACATTTATTTGACATATTTCCTCGCCTTTTTAACATAAAACTTTTCAATGTCGTCCGCGAAATATTGTTTCTTGTCGTATCTGTTATTTGTTATTTTTCGATTCAACTTTGCCATTCCATTCAAAAGTTTTCTAAATTCCTCAAAATTAATTTCCCTCTTAAAGAAATCAATTGTAGCAAAAAATATATTGGTTGGCTCGGCGAAGCAAAAAAACAACATTTTCGTTGCTTGTCGCTGATAATGTAAACACTTTACTGACAGCTTTTGGTTTATTTGATGACTTTCGCCTTGATTTATTAAAGGAGAAGGAAAGGAAAGAACTTGGTAAATATATTACGGGCGCGGTAAATATTCCTTTCAAACGGTTCCAAAACCATATCTCTACGATTTTTCCTTGCAAACTGTTCTATAAAAAGTTAACAAGCGTTATCAGAGAACGTCTAACTAACTCGGTGCTAATAACTAAAGACAACCGCCCTATTGACACTAAAATATATACTGGCTTGTAAATCATTTTGTGGCAACGCGACTTATGGGGGTCGTTGTATAATTTTCAGAAAAGGTAGCAAAGAGAGTAGATTGACAAGACTGGTCACTTCGTCCAATCAGCATTGCCGGCATGTTCTTCTGGCTCCCTAGCGGAAGGGTGTTCCTGTCAATTTCAAAATGCCAATGGCGTGCTCCAGTGACAGATTGTGGGACAGATTTATTTTTGGTGTATTTTGACACCGTAAATCACGTGCAAGAATCACACACATGAATATAATGCTCTAATGGAGCCCATGTTTTTTTGTTTTTGTTTTTGTTTTCTCCTTCTTTAACAAACACACAGACGACGAGAAACACGGTGTTTCACAAGTAGAAACATTTTACACCAGACTTTAACCACCATTCGTTCACCCAACAAGAAGGTCGTTAATGTTTATTCCATTTTAATAATGCAATGAGTTGACAAAATATATACCGTTTCATGATTATTTCCAGATAAGACGAGGGATTGAACAACCACAGGACATTAGTTGGAATTCAGAAACAATCACAGAACATTAATTGAAAGGCAGAAACATGAAAGCATTACATGTATGGCTCTCTGTACCTTTCTTGTGAGTCTGTACAAGTGCAGTGTTGTGTGGGTTTTAAAAGCTATATGTGACTTTATTATATAATTAGTAGTGAGATATTGAGTTATACAGCTCTGATATAAGTGATATCACCACTTTTACCGATAACGTTTATATCATCACTGCCAGTGCCGGAACTATTTCCATTGGAATATTATCTTCTCATTATTAAATCTTTAATTTGTTAAAATTGCCAAAATTTTTAATCAATTCTTATTTTATAAATTATCGAACATTATTAATTGGCTGTTAAATACTTTTACACAAACCAAATATATTTTTGGCTTTGGCCTTTCTGTGATGTTTGCCGTATTATATTTATAACCTAGGCCTAGCAGCAGGACTCGCTAAACGAGAAAACGTGAAGTAAATCCACCCCACTTTAAAATGTAAATAAAAGTGTTAGGCCTACAACTGGAGCATTAAAATTGCTTATTTTTAACAAAATGTATCGAGAACTGACGCAAATCATAGAAAACGAAGACTGTGGGATACGACAATCAGTGCTTGCTGATCGTTACGCTCGCTCTACGGGTATCCGATCAGTTATCGTACACTTTTGCCGGTTTTTCAAGGCTAAAATTTACATCAGTGTTTGCATTGACAAGAAATTTCACAGAAGTGAAGCTGGGCTCAGCCGACTTTTGTTATAATAGTTTAATTTCTCCCAAGACTCTGAAATAATTTTTTAGAGACCGGACATTCACCCGCTCGTCTGCGTGTTTTTGTTGAGTGACGGGGACCAGTTATCGTACACCCAACGTTAAAGCTGTTGTGACGTCATCTTTCGTGTTCGAAAATTCCCCGGCACGGCCAAAGGCGACTATTCTTACATCGCCTGACAAATGTAACTTCATAAAAAGTTCTATTTATATTTGGAGGTTGAAATTTTGCAAGAAGATGCCTCAATGAGTAAGCTGGCTGTCATCGACGGGAAAACCCGATCGCTTGGGTTAAAGACGCATAAGTGTTGGGTGTACGATAATTGGTTCTGTACGATAACTGATCGGATACCCGTACCCATACCGTAGGGCAGTAGAGCCAGAGGAGTCTACTGTCACTGTCAGTGTAGAAGAGCCGACTCGATTGATTTTGGTACCGGTAACAAACAATTAAACTTAAGATCTAATTTATCGTAGAACATTTCAACACACATAATCTAGTAAAATTTAATATAATACTAAACAAAAGTAAATGTCAAGTTCAACTTCACCAACGATGACAGACCTCGATGTATGTCGTCGCGCGCACACCGTGTGTCCTTCCGCGCAGACAAACGCAGGTTTTTCCTCCGAAATAAGTATACTATTCGAACTGTAATTTGTTTCATGAAATCATTTTCTATCCAAAAATTGAAACTGCAACATAAAAATAAGAACTTTGGATGCAAAGTTATAAGTTTTTATTGTGTTGAGCTCCCAAACGGTGCGCTATTTTATCCTACGCCGTACATGTATATGTGTGATGAGCCCAAATGTAGGTCATTTTCTACGTCAACTGACGACAGCGAATTGTTCAGTTTTTTCACGTAAATCTCACTACTAATTATATAATAAATAGAATATTTGTTGTTTTTATCGGTAAATATCATTTATATTTCATCTCGTGGATTAAAAAAATCTTGTATTTTCACTCTTGGCTTCGCCAATCGTGAAAATACAGATTTTTTATCCACTCGATGAAATATAAATGGTATTTACCGATAAACAACAAATATCCTCTATATATATAACGGTTTGTTAAGACTTGGTCACTTATCTTGATTTCTAACTTCTTACATCATTGATTGATTGTTTAGGGTTTTCATTTATTGGTGAATAAAATATCAATCAATCAATATCAATCAAAGCTGCACTCAAGATTATTTCACTTACATGGCGGCGTTGCCATGCTTCGATGCCCGGAGGAAACCATCCGACCTTAGGCGAGTACCTGGCAACTCTCACATAGAGCGATAAAGTGAAAAACCTCACCAGACAGACTTCTTACACTGAAAACAATGGAGGCTATATGGATTACAACTTCTGGTTTTATTGGGTTGCAACTTTGCTTGATAAAGATGTTAGTATCTACATCGAAACGTTGCAACCCAATAAAACCAGAAGTTGTAATCCATATAGCCTCCATTGTTTTACTGTATTCTTCAGCTTCTAAATGCCACTCAAACAAATTTCTTACACTGAGACAAGATTTAAAAGAATTCTTAGTTTGCACCGTTTCTCTTCACTTTATTGAAGGCAATGCCTCGATACAAACTGGTAAATTCTCAACCTGTCAATAATTTTGAGTCTCTGAACATCTTGTCACAAACCTTTGATGATATTTATGAACACTAAAAACACACGGGCAGAGGGAAAATCTTCTTGTCTAAAAACACACGGGTTGGATGAATACCTTTCAAACTGCTCTTTAAAGGAGGGGAAATCTCTAGAAATACATAGGAATTATCGTCGATAACAACCTTCAAAGTAGGCCCTACTTAAAACATTTCACGTAAATTACCTCAAGTGACCCTCAAGCTAATAAAAACAGACAGAAGTATGTCCTTTCAGTGGCTTATCTGTGTAGCCATTTTTCCGTTTTAGGATGACGTGATGTTGGTATAGCTATTTTTAGATCAATAATGACGTATTTTTACCGCTCTCTAATGTATAAGGGTAGATTTAGGTCCAAAAAAACATGGCGACAAACTTGAAGTGGGAAGATTGTCTCCGAATATAAAGGTCAGTATGCAACCGCGCGCCATTACTTTGCCAGCCATTGGCTAAATTGCATCACATGACTACTCTATAACGCACTTAAATTTTTATTTAACAATAATTGGATAAAACTAATGAAAAAATGGTGGCGGCCTTAGGAATGGCCTAGGGAGCTTATTCTCTATTGTAACGCCACCTTCAAATTTCAATTATTCACTTACGAGGGGATAAAACATACATTGGACAGTTGTTATGGACTAAATGAACTCTACTCTTTCCATCTAAACTAGTCTAAAGCTTAGATTTTCTTTCCCTTTAAGGGAAAGGCCGCTTTCATAGATCGCCTGGGTGGAATGTACCAACGAAGACTTTAAGCATGAAACATCGAGGAAAATCGTAAATGATTGACAAAAACACTCAAGCAACTTCATAAAATTGATTGTCAATAGTAGTTGACCGTTTAAAGTACCTTGAAAAACGTAAGGATTACACGATTTGAATAGGTTATATTGCTATTTCGTGGTTTAAGTCGGACTGCATACTGCCCGCTTTTGAGCAGCCTGCTATGGCTTTTCGATAGCAATGAACCCTGCACCCCTTCAAAGCTACTGTGGTAATTTTTTGAGACCGCCACACTCATATAAATTCGCTGGTTTTGTATGATCGCAGTGACGCTATTCACGCCGTTACGAAGGTCGCTATTCTGGCTCCCTAGCGGAAGGGTGTTCCTGTCAATTTCAAAATGCCAATGGTGTGCTCCAGTGGCAGGTTGTGGGACAGATTTATTTTGGTGTATTTTCACACCGTAAATCACGTGCAAGAATCACACACATGAATATAATGCTCTAATGGAGCCCATGTTTTTTTGTTTCTGTTTTCTCCTCCTTTAACAAACACACCAACGACGAGAAACACGGCGTTTCAGAAGTAGAAACATTTTACACCAGACTTTAACCACCATTCGTTCACCCAACAAGAAGGTCGTTTAATGTTTATTCCATTTTAATAATGCAATGAGTTGACAAAATATATAACGTTTCATGATTATTTCCAGATAAGACGAGGGATTGGGATTGATCATTTACAGTCCGCCAATGACAAGGCATCAAACAAAATTGCTATTATCCAATGAAAACCCCCGTTACAATCAACTGATCACCAAACATGAGGCTACCGTTATAATCCATGCCGACATTAATAGGAATTCAGAAACAACCACAGAACATTAATTGAAAGGCAGAAACATGAAAGCATTACATGTATGGCTGTCTGTACCTTTCTTGTGAGTCTTTACAAGTTCAGTGTTGTGTGGTTTTAAAAGCTATATGTGACTATATATAATGGTTTGTTAAGACTTGGTCACTTATCTTGATCTCTAACTTCTTACATCATTGATTGATTGGTTAGTGTTTTCATTTATTGGTGAATAAAATATCAATCAATATCAATCAAAGCTGCACTCAAGATTATTTCACTTACATGGCGGCGTTGCCATGCTTCGATGCCCGGAGAAAACCACCCGACGTTCGGCGAGTACCTGGCAACTCTCACATAGAGCGATGAAGTGAAAAAACTCACCAGACAGACTTCTTACAGTAAGACAAGATTTAAAACAATTCTTAGTTTGCACCTTTTCTCTTCACTTTATTGAAGGCAATGCCACGATACAAACTGCTAAATTCTCAACCTGTCAATAATTTTGAGTCTCTGAACATCTTGTCACAAACCTTTGCTGATATTTATGAACACTAAAACACACGGACACAGGGAAAATTTTCTTGTCTAAAAACACACGGGTTGTTGGATGAATACCTTTCAAACTGCTCTTTAAGGGAAAGACCGTTTTCATAGATCGCCTGGGTGGAATGTACCAACGAAGACTTTAAGTATGAAACATCGAGGAAAATCGTAAATGATTGACAATAACACTCAAGCACCTTCATAAAATTGATTGTCAATAGTAGTTGACCGTTTAAAGTACCTTGAAAAACGTAAGGATTACACGATTTGAATAGGTTATATTGCTATTTCGTGGTTTAAGTCGGACTGCATACTGCCCGCTTTTGAGCAGCCTGCTATGGCTTTGCGATAGCAATGAACCCTGAACCCTTTCAAAGCTACTGTAGTAATTTTTTGAGACCGCCACACTCATATAAATTCGCTGGTTTTGTATGATCGCAGTGACGCTATTCACGCCGTTACGAAGGTCGCTATTCTGGATTGGAAAATGTGTTTATTGACCCAGCCAAGGAAGATAAAATATGTTAGCATTGTTGGTGTGTTTGGTAAATTGAGCTGGTTGAAGAGCCAGAAAGGAATGTTTTTTGTCGGGTCCTGTGGGATTGCAAACCAAAGGAAATATTCTGGCTGTATCTGCCTTCCATACATTAACCAGGATGAAAATAATGACCGCTGTTGTAAACTCCGTAAACCATGATTATTCACTGTTAATTAGTTTAAAGTGGCATGAGCTGCCAAATTTCAGCGTTGGAATGAGGAAAAGCCATACAGTATGTGTCCTGTGCGAACCGAAAACGTGTTCGAAATGTAAACAAAATTTAAATAACCGGGACGACCATTCATTCATTCTAAGCCAAAGTTAGTTCAAAACAATACTTTATCGTACATTCTCGAGACTAGAAGCACTAAAAAGCTTCTGAATTATACGTCTTGAGAAAAATAGCCGATAATTTCAACATTCTGTTTCAACGTCAAAATATCAACATTTTGGCAGCTCATGCCACTTTAACAGTAAAATGTTGCCTCCCATTAAATGACACAGTACAAGTAACATAAATTTCGTTTAAAACCAGTTCTCTTTGCGTGACGTCATTTAGGTCTACAGAAATAGACCCCCACTTCAATAAACAGACAACGCAAATATGGATATTAATTTCTACTGTAGATTTATTGCCAATAAAACAATATGATTATAGTCAGAGAATAAAATAAACGACTAATGTAAAGATGGATTTATTAAAATACGATTATATTCAAGTTACATATATAGGACTCAATTATTGGGAATTATTCATGTCTCAATTTAAGAAGAAGTCTAAATACATACAATAGGCCTACGACTGATATTTAACTAAGGCAGTTAGTCGCGTGTATGATTCACGTCTTGGAAGAGTTAGATTGTCAGCTTAGAGCTCTGCTGCCCATATTACATGTATTTATTTTCCATCATTATCAGAAACAAGAAAGAGAAGGGGAGGTAATTTGGTTTTAAGGGCGATAACTGTGGAAAATTCCCGGCACCTTGCGATTGGGAAAATTTAAGGCATGATTTACATTTTCGATACCAGTTATAGGGGGTTTCAGCAGATTGTATGTTGTATATTTATCAAATTTGCTTTCCTGCCAAAAGGGGCAGAATTTATTATTTATTTTTTGTTGTTGTTGTAAACTTGTAACATTTGTCCTCAGGCATATATATATACCAAGGGTACGCCTTGCAACGCACACAAATTAAAAATGAACAGCCTAAAGCCGGAGGAATGGACAGTGGAAACGAGAAATTGGTACAAATGAATCTTTAGAACAAAGGAATTAAACTTAACATCAGTCGGCTGTTTCCGATCGGCTACAATATGGCATATGTAAGTCCCCTATTAAGGCGACACTAGCAATTTAACAAATTCTAGAAGCATAAAAAGAGATAGTTCAAAATCAAATTTATGCTATACATATAAGTAGGCTTATAGGTTATGACGACACTACAATCTAGGAATGAACAAAGTACATGTATCTCATAATATCCTAATTGTATATAGAGTAATACAAAAATAAAAAGTCTTAATTGGAATTCAGTCAAGGATATATAAGGCAACAAGATAGCGCATTAAAACGAGTACCACAATAAAGCTGAAACTACTATATGTAACCATTCCACATGCAGATCGATTTTACTTCTGAAGTCATGGGACATTCTGGATGACTGCTATTAAAAAGGCACCTCATGTTTGAATGGGGTTAAAGCCTTGTTATCTACTTCAGCAGAGCAGTTTTTATAGTTTAATTTAATCTCAGAAAAATTCGAATCCATCACAAGCAGTTCAGAAAGCCAAAACAAAATCAATTCCAGATATTTAAAATTATTTGCTCTCTAATTGTTAACGTCTGATACCAGGGGGTTCGTTTCACGAAGCCGTCGCAAAGTGCGACCAATCGCAGTTGCCATGACGTCGTATCTCTTCACTATGGTATCCATTGGCAACTATGCGCCATTAGCGATGCGACTGCTTTGAGAAACGAGCCCCTGCTCTATTTCATCTATTTACTCTTACGCGTGCATGACGTAACTCGTGGCGTTCTGGCGCAACTCTTAACTTACTGATTAAGCAGGGCTTATTGATAAAGGCTACACCAATTCTACATTAGGCAAAAACAAAAGTACATTGCCATTAAAAGCTGATTTCACCAAAAAAGTAACATATAAAGCCCATAATTATAGATAAGAAACACATTCAATAAGTTTAAAAAAAAGACAAAGATAATGGAATGGATCTCAGACATGCAATGTGCGAAGTATGGAGAATCTTTGGTAAGATACAAGCTCTATTTACATTCCACCGTGACACAGACTTAACCAATTCAGTGGCCTCTATCATGCTAATATTTACCAAAACTTAATATAGGTGAAGCTGATTGTCTAAAGAATTTTGCCATTTTCTTGTGACTGTTCGTAGGCATGCCACAATGTGAGCACTCGGAACCAAAATGACCGTTTTGAGTTTACACGGTTGTACATCAAAAAAATAATTTTGACATTACCCACTTTTCTTTAGAGCACCACACACATGCATGTTGAACGTCTTAGACATAGAAAATAATTTTTAGTTCTCTATCAGAAAAAAAAACTATAATAATATCTTGATTGTCTCTTCTTTAAAAGTTCAATAATGTCCAAGCAAGTGTATGAAAGATTGGTGGTTCCAAATAATCATAACGAAATAAAAAAATTCACAGTTCCATTTCAGCAGTTAAAATACTTCTAGGCCCGAAAGTTCGCCATCAACGACCTATGAACAGACTGGGTCAGCCTAAAGAAGCACCAGAACAGTCTTCGGTGCCGATAGAAGGCGTTGAATATATGTGCGTTTAAAGTCCCTGGCACACTCACATTAGTTTTTACGTGACTTTGATGTTCAGGCTATTTGTTCAGGTTATTTAATATTAATTAGAGGGCGCTGGCCACAATTAGTGTTTTTTCTTTGTTCGGTACCAACAGCGGGGATATAAGAACTTGAAATTTGTGACGTTTTTGTGGGAACCATACAATATTGATCAACTAATGGATGAACTAAAGGGAGATAAAAGCTATAGGGCCTACGCATATACCATTTTTCTACATCTATAGACATGTATAGTAATAGAAAAATTTAAAATTTAATTTAAATTACAGATTTCGAATAAAACTAGTCACTGCCATCGGCCTTTTTGTCAAAGGTACCCTTTTCTTTGTAACCCGTGACGTATCCAGATTCGTCGGGTCTATCCACACGACCACCGATCCCTTTCCCCTTCCCAGTTCCGTCGAACCTCTCTTTATGTGAACCTGTGTATTTAGAGGTATCAGTTAAATGGTCCACGACGTCCTTCCGGGCTACTTTCTGAAATAAAAGAAATGGCAAGCCTATATTATAAATAGAAATATGCAACAACACTTTTGGCTGTTAATGTTTCTTTTTTTCTTTTTTTTTTTGACTGTATAAACAACACGTATATTGACAACAACTTTTCGGGTGATCCTTATATATAGTGATTAATAAACGCATTTAATTAAAAACCTATAGGCGAAGACGGGCAGTTACCTATTGGTACAGAAAATTAACAATATCAAAATATTAAAAAAAAAACGAAATCAAGTTCTAGACAATAGGACTGGCTAATTAATCTGTAGATTTTGGTGTTCTAAAGGTGCAAACTATTATTTGTTGTTACATTTTTGGATTTGTTTGTTTTAGATGGATTGTATTAGGGTTTTTTTCTTCCAAGAAGCACTTTTTGGTGCCAAACGTCTCGAAAATGTACCTTATAGCATTTTTTAAACTAATTTATAGACCAAAAACGAATGAACGTTCTTCTTGGGTATATCAGTTTTGTATACTTTTTTGATGCTATTTCGGTTTTTACATGCCACGGAATTTAAAGTATTTCCTTATTCTAACGTCAATCTTTAGACTTTGTTTCAATGAACTTCAAGACAACAAACAGGTCCGAAGTTCATCGGAAAAAAAGAAACACTAATTTCTATGGAAATTTTAAGAGACATAATTTCAGTAAAAATAAGCGGAACGAAACAAGATATAATTTTGATCCGCAACTCATCGTGATTGACTAGCCCAATATCTGACAAGTTTTAGAAAAATCGTCGGGAAAACTGAAATTTCTTTGATAGTTTCCAAGTCAATGGGTAGTAATTACCCTTAAAATGATTGTTCATAAGTTGATAAGTAGCCCATTATGGTGGAGTCAAATATAAAATTTCAGCACAATATCTTTAAGCATGTAGAAAACAGTTTAGACAGCTGATTGTCTGACTGACTGATGGGCGGAGCGCAATTCTATAGTACTCCTCTGGTGACTTATAAATGGAATTTCAATAGTGGCAAAATGGCCGGTAAGTATCTTAGAGGTAATATCGATCCTAAGACCAGAAGGATTCTTTTCATTTGAGATTGAAACAGGAAATATCATCTATTCCCTTTGCCAAGATTTTCCGCCTGGAGGCAAAGTATTTAGGCGTGGCAAAAGACAACTGGGAAACTGTCTGAAACCTATAGTGAGTCATAGCTAGGGAAATCCAAAGAACTAAAAGAAACAAATATGTTACAGGTCCTTGGGATGCCAAACATAAGCGTGGCTGGCCACTTATACAAGTCTCACAACGTTTTCAACTCGGAAACACATGTCTGTAAATAAGACCATATGAAGCACAAATCCCCCCCCCCCCCCACAAAAAAAAATTAAAAAAAATTAGAAACCAATTCCGCTAGTCCCTTTGGGATTAAAGAGCTGCCAAAAGTTTGTACGAAATTATATTGTAGACGTTTGAAATTCATAAAAAATATATTATTCTGACAGGAAACGTTTTATTAACAGATCAAACTCAAATCTATTTAAAATAAACAGAAGTTTGATTGTTAAAGGAGATATGAACAAGATTTAAAGCTGGTTTGTGCTTGTTTATTGACTAAATATATATTTGAAAATTATCAGTTGAAACGAAACAACCTTCGCATTAGTTCCCTGGTAGTCAAAAAACGAACGGGGAGGAAATATGCATATTTTCCGTATTTTTCATAACTGCTCGGAAAAATGACGTCATACACGACCTTCGATGTGTACAAACTGCCACGAAGACGTACTGAGACAACAGAAATCGTTTATTACGTCATCGCTCTGAGGGTACGTACACAACGGAGGTCGTGTTTGACGTCATAAGTCTCTGAGATAATTAACTTTCGTAAGCATTGTAGATCGGTAAACGTAGCTTGAATTTTGTATGTGTTGCGACCGAAATTTAATTTTCTTTTTGGTCAGATTTATAAAGTACATGTTCTACAACACACCTAACGCAAGTTAGAGAATATTTCCAAAAGCTGTTCATAAATCCTTTAAGCTTGGGTCTATGTCTAGACTATGTACATCGATTGATTTAAATTACAATGCAGATCATTTCGATTGATTTTTTGTCGAGTTTTTATTTTGAGAGTCTGTGTTCACTTTTAAGTGGAGTACCTGAGTACCTGATATGCACCACGAAGTATTGAGTTTACATTTTGAAAGTCTTCACTATATGTTCTGCTTGATTCGAATTTGACGTCATAAGCTGCAATATCGTGTGTAGTTGCCTATGTAAGCTGTTTACAACCGTTATGTGAGGCTTTCCATAAAAATGTGTTATAAAGTAAACAACCACGCCTTTGTGTTATTATATATCGTTAGATGAAGAAAACAGCTGCCCGATCTCTTACTGACAGACAATCTTCTTAACAACAGTTTTTTCTTTGAACATCTGCCCCGTTGACAAGTTAAACACACTATAGGTCTCGTCTCAGCACGTCAGAAGGGCCTGGGTCAAATACCAACAGATGTATATCCGGATCAAATCCAAATAAATATCTAAGTCATGATGTTTGTAAAGCATTCCACATAACAGTCTCATTTCAGACCAGTATTCCTTGCCCTATAGTCCTATACCATCCTCGGATACCCAGGGTTAAATTCTCAACAAGCTCACCAAGTGAGCGTGAGCGTATGTTTTAATCGTGAGTCCGAAGACGACCCTATACACACGTAGGTCTATACCATAATGTGGCTTCTACCGTGCAATATACATTCGGAAGACAGATTCTGAAAGTAGTTATTTCACTCGATCGCCAACTAGTATGTGAAGTGGCCAGGTACTCACCGAGGGTCGGGGTTCTGTAAGATTGGGAGATACTTTTACAGACCTTTCCCATAAAATTGAGATACTTTGACAGGCTTTTTCAATGAGATTAGAAATGCTTTGACCGAATTTCACAGGAGATTGAGATATTTTCACAGACTTTTCCCATAAATTGAGGATACTTTCCCAGACTTTTCCCATAAATTGAAGAGACTTTACCAGACTTTTCCCATAAATTGAAGAGACTTTACCAGACTTTTCCCATAAATTGAAGATACTTTCCCAGACTTTTCCCGTAAATTGAAGATACTTTCCCAGACTTTTCCCGTAAATTGAAGATACTTTCCCAGACTTTTCCCGTAAATTGGAGATACTTTTCCAGACTTTTCCCATAAATTGAGGATACTTTCCCAGACTTTTCCCATAAAAAAGAGAAATGAGACATTATACTGACCGTCGTCCCCTGTGTGGAGGGTCCAGCTACTTTAACTATTTTCTCTGAGATCTGATCCACGGTTTCCCCTCCTTTCTTTTTTGACAACTCATCCAGTAACTTTTTAAATTCATCAAAATGTATTTCTCTGTTAAAGAAGACAAACAAAAATAAACATTAAATGTGTAATCAAGAACACGAAATTAGAATCTCTATAAAACTTTTGGGCAAGGACCCTAATAGCTACTGTATGTTACACTGGCCTTTATAAAATAAGTTCCACAGACAATACCGTTGATAAAACCCCCGACCTTTGGTGCCCAGCTGGCCACCTTTCCACATAGGGTGGTCAGGTGAAAATCTACTTAGAATTTCAGTCCGTGACCCATCGATGGTGTTAAGGCTTGTGTCAACTTAAAGTGGCACGAGCTGCCAAAATTTACATTTTTTTTCATAGTTTCTGATCTTCGCGACAGTAAGAGGATTTGAAGGCCATCGAAAAACTAAATGATTGGCGTTGGAATGAGGAAGATCCATACAGTATGTGGCTTGTACGAACCGAAAACGTTTTTAAAAAGTAAACAAAATTCAAATAACCGGGACGACCATTCATTCATTCTAAGGAAAAGTTAGTTTAAAACAATGCTTTATCGTACATTTTCGAGACTAGAAGCAATAAAAAGCTTCTGAGTCTGAATTATACGTCTTGAGAAAAATAGCCAATAATTTCAACGTTCTGTTTTAACTTCAAAATATCAACATTTTGCCAGCTCATGCCCCTTTAAGAAATTATCGCTATGTTGACTGAATGTGAATCCGTTAGTGAAAAATTCTTACTTTTGCGTTTTTTGCTTGACTTTACTGAATGCAATGTCCACGTCCGCACTGGTGTATTTAGACCCGGGGCCCGTTGTAACTTTGGCCTCTCTAAGCATCTTATTACAAGCGGATGTTGTCATCGTGGTTTTGTTAGGGTTCCCAAAACGGCAGTATTTATCAAACTGTCCTTTCAGCGAGGCGCCACCTTCAGCACTCATCTTGATAGAAAGCTAAATAACAAACTGAAAATATAAACAAATAGTGAGTTGAAACTATAGATAAGAGAAAATAAAGTCACACTGGCATACGTTGCCCAGAATCGTGTTTTTTCACAAGAAAAACTATTTGGAAAAGTTTCTAGAATTTTATCTATTTGACAAATCATTGCAAACCTACAAGACTTTGCTGTTCAAAGATTAAACTTGATATTTGAGAGACAGGAAAACAAATGTTACTAATTCGATAGACAGTCCCTTGCATATCCAAAGATTCAGTACCTATGGTGGATTTGCAAAGACTACGTGAAGACTGTAAAAGACACAATGGCCAAGGTCAAGGACATCCATAGAAGATGCTGCAAAGGACTTCCACAGAGCTAAATACATGTAAGGAGCTATATGCCCTTTAATCGGAACCATAGCCTAGTTTTTCCTTTTGTTTGAAATACAATTACAAACTTGTTTCCATGGTTATTTTAGACAATACAATGGAGACAAGTTTCTAGTTGTGTTAAAAGGGAGTATACTATTTAGACCCAGTCATAGGTAGTTGTAATAAAACCAAATCCATGATATTTCATTAGGTTGAAGACAGACAGGAGTTTGGCTTTATTCAGTAAATATATATGTAATCTGAGTGTATCACACTACTACCAAGGCTATCATCCTTCTGCCGAGCATGTTTGTTAATGCTTAGCTAAGTATGGACTATTTTAATACTTAATGTCTTCCATAGAACTCGAGAAATAGTTATCGTTAATTTTCGGGTGGTCAAGCATAAATGTCACGTATGTTCGCGCACCATCCTATTTCATCACAGGGCTTCCCTGGGTGTTTATTTATTCGTGCTCAACGCCAATTTGTGAAGAGCTTTATTAATCTCCAGTAGCCTATTAAGCCAACAACTTAGGTATAACCATTCGTTGATCGTTATTCTGCTATAACTTCAGTCCCGCAAGGTATAATTCACATTTTCCAGCAAAACGATATTTACATGCAAACCCCTCATTATATCACTGTTTATCCATGCAATGTTGTAATTGAAAAGAGCAATAAGTGAGATGACCATAAAGCAAGAGATGTCGCAAAAGTGATTCTATGTAGGTACGTGGATCGTCAGATCGGACGAGATTCTCGTACCTTCGCATTTCCCTAAAAGAAATGTTCACAGCAATGGCTGCCCTAGAGTTCTGTGCAAAGAGAAAATCACAATAATTGTCCAAATAATTAATAATGTTATTTTGCAGGTTTTGATTTTCGAGCGATCCGATGCAATTAAGAAAAACGTTTTTCTGTGTCAGAGTTTGGTTTTCAATCGACATTCTGATTCAGGGTTACTCTTCACACACTAGTCTGTCAAGTGAACCACTAACAACATTCCCTTGTGTTTATTTCCAGGGGGAAATCAATAAGTTGTATCAAGTGATGTTAATTGATTCTGACCTGGGTAGACCAAGTACTATAGGCCTCATCGTTTTCAAACAATAAGCTGTAACAAAATACAGGTCAACAATAAACCACAAGCCTTGGCATAAACAGTGCATGGATAAACAGTGATATAATGAGGGGTTTGCATGTATATATCGTTTTGCTGCAAAATGTGAATTATACCTTGCGGGGCTGAAGTTATAGCAGAATAGTTCTCAACGAATGGCTGTCCCCAATTTGTAGGCTTAATACTGAGGATAAATAAAGGTCTTCACAAATTGGCGTTGAGCACGGATAAATAAACACTCAGGGAAGCTCTGTGATGAAATAGGATGGTGCGCGAACATACGTGACATTTATGCTTGACCACCCGAAAATCTACGATAACTATTTCGCGAGTTCTATACGGAAGACATTAAGTATTACAATATTCCATACTTAGCTAAGTAGCAACAAACATGCTCGGCAGAGGGATGATAGCCCTGGTATATTAGTGTGGTACACCCCGATTACATATTTATGATCACTAAAACACACGGGCACAGGGAAAATCTTCTTGTCTAAAATAACCTATAAGGCGTTTCACTCTCAATTCGCCTAGTCTTTCGCCAAGCCACAGCTGGTTCTAAACTCAAGTGCTTTACTACAAGTGGTGGGGAGGGGTTACTTTTTTGTACATTTTTCTGAAGTTTTAGGTGTGGATACCTATTGATAAAAATCATTTTTCAAAATAAAATGAGTTCTTGCTAGGCCTACAGATCCAAGTTTGGTCTATTAATACATGTACCTGAATAGCGTAGCTTTTTCTATTTTCAGAAAGCTAAGACTTAAACAATATGCTACGTTTTTTTTTTCTTTTAGGATAAAAAAAAACCTCCAAGTCAGAAATAAAAAATCCTTGTGTTAATTAAATCTAACGTTTTATCTAATAGTTAAAGGAAATGATTAGGTTTTCCTTATCGGTAGCCTTATACAACTGGACGTTTGGGTTAAAAGATAATTTTTACAGGGGAAGGATATGTTATATTATTAAATACTGCATGTTTACTTTATCGTACAAAAAAAATAGGTTATGGACGTGACAATTCACCAGAGCAGCACTGCAGTCTCACTAGCGCATGCGTGTACAGTTGCCATGGAAACGCGAGTTACTAGGTCGAGTTCATCTCCCACTGAGATCTCTAATATCCGTATTAATATCGCTGTATATATTGCACGATAGCATTGAACGTTTCTCCTCCAGTGTTCGCCTGTAAATTCCGATAATCGGTGACCGCGTAATTGGGGTTTCTACATGAAAAGCATTGCATTTGAAATAAAAACATGAGTTCTCAGATGAGACACGTTGATGTAAAATAAAAATAAAACTCCATGCATCAATAGTAATAGAATATATCAACTTGATCATGATTCATTGTCTTGCTGTATACCGGTACCCTAAACTACATTGTTCAAATTCCTGGGTACGGACCTAACTGCATGTGTCGATCGCATGAAAGCCTTGTCAGATTCAAACTAGTGACCCATTGATGAAAGGATGTGCTACTATGCACACATTTAGTCAAAGCTGTAGAAAGTACGTTTAAAAACATCTACCTTTATCGCGTTACACAACGCGCGTTTATCACGGTACGTAAACGAACTTTTCTCGAACTTCCAGCATTAAGTTTCTCAAGTTTATATTTACATAAGCTTCGATGTAGGTCAATTCGAGGCGACACCCAATGCAACTGTTGTAACTAAGATATGTAGAAAACTATCTAACTAGAAATTGGTGTTATATTTCGATCCGGATGAACATTGGATGGGTGTGGCTGAAGAAAAGTCGATATGTCATCCCCGTGTATATCGCGTGGATGTCCTATATATTAGACGTATGGGATAACTGTATAAAATTGGCCCTAAATATTGTCTCCCCATTAATGAATGGCAATCACACGAGCCTGTCTATGTCATGTTGTTTCAATTAAGGTGACATGAGCTGGTAAATATAGCGAACATTTAGTTGAAACAGAATTATTTTAATATTCGTCATTTGTATCAAAAGGTACATAATAAGAGCTTTTCGCTGATACCGATGTTGAAGATGTACCTTTTCTAAGTAGCAAAAGTCCCCAAAATGAACTCATACAATCAGGCGGTTTTCATTTCTCCGTAGAACATATACAATGCATGTTCTTAAGCGATATATATATAGCCCGGTAATATAACGCCCTTTTCCTAAACTAGATATTCCAGGTAAGCATTTTGCGCCAGATAACTTGACTGTGTAAGTTTTGGATCAATCTAACTCAAGTCGAGACGTTCTTTTCAATACTAGCCACGCGTAACACATGATGATCTTTCCTGTATAACTAGTCTACTTCATCGTTAACAATCCGCAGTGTCTGGCTGGGTATTAATCTAACTTAATTCATCAGGTTTGATTTTATATATAACCTGTAAAAATTCAACCCCACGCCACTCAAGGAAATGACAGATACAACACTAGAGAGGCCCACCGTACAGTTTTAATATGGTGAAATAAAATCGTATTGTTAATACAACAACGTAAGATACACGGGCTGCTTTTAATGTCTGACAAAAGACTGGCGGGCTATTTTTAAACGCCCGGGTTCTAAAGTAATCGAATGTGTAAGGGCTATGATAACGATCGTTGGTCGATAATTGAGCAAAAATATAACGAGATATAGGCCATCACCAAAAAGGGGCTAGAACCAATACAGTTTTTGTCTAAGGAAGGAGAGAGTGAATAAATAAGCGGTCATTATCCGCCCTAGTCTCGGTCTACAGTTTTCAATTAAATGAAATAACGCTGAATTTAGCTCATCCCCAATGTGTACGAACCGTTTTCATTTTTACTGGAGGAAGTCTGACGACCTATAACAGTCAGCAAGAAACATCTTCTTGACTCTATAAGGCTAATGGCTAACGTTAATCGATAACCGCAATGAAAGATAAAAAATGTGATAAGGCCTACGGTCAAGAAGAACTTTCAGCGTCAAAATAGTGCTTTTTATGCCAGACAGATGGAATAAAAGGTCTTTTGTAACAAATGAATTAGAGGAATAGGCCTATGCAATGTGTTTAATTAATGCAATACCTAAAATGACGTCTAAATAAAAAGAAAGGTACGCCTTTATGCCGGTATACACCACCGTCACTGTCATATTTAAAGAAACTTTAATCTATGTAAGTTACCGTCATTAAAAATACGATTGACGCATTGCATTTTTATATGAAAAGATGGGAAGAAAAAGGCTGTTAGTTAATATATAGGCTTTAGTACTCACCGACAACCTCTTATGATTACTAGGTTAGCCCCGATCCCGCACAGCTCACTGCGTCCAACTCTCCGTTATTGATTGGGATGAAGAATGCCGCTGTAGAACTATATCAAGATGGACATTTCGGTGAAGAGAGTTTTACATTAAGCGAGGCATTCGTAAATCGTCAAGGAAGAAAAGAAAAGTAGGTTTAACATAGAGTGATGAAGCCAGTGTTTAGAGACTGTGAATAAAAGCCTGCGTTCGCATCAAAACTCGCCAGTCAACCTTTTTGACCTAAATTTCTTCTCTTTGGTATAAACCACACAGCGTTCCAATTTGTTTTCACTTTCCCACGCAGATGCTCTGCAGCAGAATGTGCTATTAGACTTGTACGTTGCTCAGTGAACCACTACATCGTCGACTCAATGCAAACAGAGCAGTTTTCTGTCAGTGAATGACATTAATAGACCAATCAAATTTGCCGATTTGTGCAATGACGTCATTTTCTGTACTAAGATACAGTAGTTAGCGCAGCCAAATACATGTTTATGAACACTAAAACACACGGGCACAGGGAAAATCTTCTTGTCTAAAATAACCATGGAGACAAGTTTCTCATTGTGTTCAAAAGAGGTATATCATTTAGACCTTTATACCCCATAAATTGTTGTAATTTTCGTTTAAAAAAACAATGGTTATTTTGAACCCCAGACAAATATATATATTTAATTATTTATATTTATGATCACTAAAACACACGGGCACAGGGAAAATCTTCTTGTCTAACATAACCATGGAGACAAGTTTCTAATTGTGTTAAAAAGAGGTATATCATTTCGACCTTTAGACCCCATCATAAACTGTTGTAATAAAGTAAACCTAATTATTTATACATATATAGGGACAATTTCGTTGAACCAATGTTCGTCATTTTCGCCAAGCAGTACAAAAGTAGAGCTTTCTGTTGATTCTGATCTCGTTAATCTATACGTTAGGACAGCTTTTATATGCAATACAGCCCTTAAAATGTGGCTAGCTCATGAAGCCTGGCTATTTGAATTTTGCCAATTATTAGCACACGTCTTCGCCTCGTGCCTTTATACCCTTTCATTTCACCAATATTTTTTATTCGAACGTCAATCCTTTGGTTGTTCAAGGTACTTCAAACGCTTAACTTTTTATGACAATCAGAATTTCGGCAGCTTATGCTACTTTGATAACTACCCCCCCCCCCCTCGTATAAATAATTAATTTGTATAAAACAGAACTTCATCAAATCGTTAATTGAATTTTCATTTTTTGACATTGCGAAATGAAAATTGGAAATGACCATTTTTAAGTTCAATTTTTCATTTTCATTTTCTACATTTTGAAAAGAAGAAATGAAAATTGAAATTTCAACACACAAATCAAAAATTGAAAAATGACGGTCATTTTTCAATTTTCATTTTGCCTTTTCGCTCTACACGAAACGAATATTGAAAATTGTAACCTTCGTCAATGTTTCAATTTTCAATTGGTCGAAGTCAGTCCCCAAACACAACTGCGCAAAACACAAACCACCAAAGCGAACAGCCCTTGTGGAGCAGGCCGGTTAGAGCAAAACTGACGGCCCCTGTGGAGCACAAAAAACACTTTCTTTAAAGCAAAGAATCCTAAAACAAGGACTGCTTTATGAAAATCATAGGAGTAAGATTTCCAGAACATATAACATTCGAGTAAGGCAGGTACGCCACAGATTAGCATTAAAATTGGCCCTGGAACCACGCTATTGGCGATGTGCTCCTCAAAGGATGTTGGTATTTTAAGGCTAATTAAAAGTCAAATTAAAGATTTTCTCATCAGAATGTGTTCATTAGACTAAAAGGAGACAAAAACAATCAAAAGTTTCGTGCTTTGTGCCTCGCTCTTGGCGATATGCCCTCCACAGGATGTTGAGGTTTTTAGACTAATTAAAAGTCAAATTAACGATTTCTTCATCAGAGTGTGTTCATTAGGCTCTAGGGAGACAGAAACAATCAAAAGTTTTATTAAAATCGCCTAACGTGCCTCGCTATATTGGCGATGTGCTCCACAAGGGATGATGGTGTTTAAAGGCTAATTAACACACCAACACCCCTTGTGGAACACATCGCCAACAGCGAGGCACTTTGGGCGATTTTGATAAAACTTTTGACTGTTTCCGTCTTCCTAGAGTCTAATGGCCACATTCTGATAAAGAAATCGTGACTTTGACCTTTAATTAGTCTTGAACACCAACATCCCTTGTGAAACATATCGCCAATAGTATGGGCTGATCAAGGGGGTGCCCAGGGGGTCAGCCCCCCCCCCCTCCTTTTTTTCTTGAGCAAAATAAGATAAAATAAGAGAAAAAAAAGAAACGGGGATCAAAATGTACCATTATGTATGCAATCTATTAAATGCAAGGTCTGCCATGCAGTTTCATGTCGTCTTTAGTTTGGCGGTAACCATGGTGATGCATGTATGTTTTTTTAATTATTTTTGCGCCATAGTCCGTGTTGCAGTGTTAAGCAACGTGTTGCATGGCTCTAACAATGAACAAGCTAAATATGAGAAGAATGCACTTTCTGGGTGCGAAGAGGCCAATAGCCAGGCACATTAAGCGATTTTAACAAAATCTTTGATTGTTTCTGTCTCCTTAATAGAGTCTAATAAACACATTCTGATGAAGAAATCGTGAATTTGACTTTTGATTAGCCTAAAAACACCAACATCCCTTGTGGGGCACATCACCATTAGCGTGGTTTCAGGGCCAATTTAATGCTATTCTGTGGCGTACCTGCCTAACTCTGAGGTTTTAGGTCTTGGAAATCTTACTCCTGTGATTTTAGTAAAGCAGTCCTTGTTTTAAGAGTCTTTGTTTTAGAGAAAGTCGCGTGTTATTTTGTGCTCCGCAAGGGCTGTAAGTTTTGCTCTACCTGGCCTGCTTCACAAGGGCTGCGGCAATGCGTATTGCGGTTTGCTTCGGTGTTTTGTGACTTGCGCAGTGTGTTTCATTGACGAAGGTTACAACTTTCAATATTCGTTTCATGAAGAGTGAAATGACCGTCATTTTTCTATTTTTAATTTGTGTGTTGAATAGAGAGAAAACAAAAATTGAAAATTGAACGTCAAATTTCAATTTTCATTTCTTCTTTTCTTAAAATGGTCATTTCCAAACTTCATTTTGCAATATCAAAAATTGAAAATTGAATTAACGAACGTTACACGGACCCCCCCCCCCCCCCCTCCTCCCCCGATCGTAATGTCTTGGTTATCATTTATTGCGAAAAAGCGTTCCTGCAAGGAAGATATTGGCGCGGACCTTAGCGAAAGCATCCGGAAATCACAATAATGCCAGGTAAAAGGAGCCGCCACCTTTGATTGTACCAGCTAACTACATGTAGCATACTAACCGTGTGCTTCCCTTGTTTAATCAATAAACTATTCACTTGAACACAATTAAAAATCATTAAACAATCATAACAATTTTTAAAGATACATTAGATAACAACATAAGATACTACAATAAATTAAAGATTTGTGATTCTGGAAACATGTAGCCTATCCTTGTTTTCCAACGGCGTGTTACTCCAATCTCTCAGTTGCAAAATTTAGTGGTTACATGTAGGTGATTCTGATCATAGAGCTAGCTACATCTTGGACAATGACTTATAAAACATTTTCTGATAGATGGGTCGCTGATGTTTCTGATGATTAGATGGATGTGTCAATGTCGATTTATCTAGCAGAGAATGTCTTACGAGCCAGCGAAGGGAAATTTTGGGTAGTTTCGGTCACGAAGCAAGGATGTGCAATTGGATGCAACAGGGCTAATTGCTGTGCAAATTTTCTTGAGACAGAAAGGATATTTTGTCAAAAAAATACAAGAGCTTTCCGCTGATACCAATCTGTACGTTAAAGGAGAAGAAAAGGGAAAAACTAAGTAAATACAGTACAGGCGCGACACATTTTCCTTTCTAACGGTACCAAAACCATATTTCTACGATTTTTCCTCGCTCAACTGTGCTATAAGAAAGTTAACAATCGTTATCAGAGAACGTCTAAACTGACTCGGCAGCCATCTTCACAGCAGAGCTTAGCTGTGTGTCTCGACCGGCCAATCAGCATACGCCTGGCCACCTGTCACTCACTAACGTAAGAGAAATTGGTCAACTCTGAAAGTCTCCCATTTAAACCTAGGTTAATTTTGATCATTTCGACGCGCTAATAAGAGTAGATAAACACTCTAACAGCTCTGAAATGTACACTGGCTAGTAAATCAATCTTTTGGGAAGACGTGACCGGCTGCTATGTTGTCTACGCGACTTGTGGGGATCGTTGTAGAATTTTAAAAAAAGGTAGTCTTACCGCTGACATTGCAGGTTATAACCATACAAGATATGATAAGCTCGCAAGGGAAGTAATCTACTAATACTTTTTCCGGTCAATTTCAAACCGTCAATGGCGCGCTCCACTGACGATCGAGCACGAGCTTGTCGGGTAGATTCATTTTCATTGTATTTTCACACCGTAAACCACGTGCAAGACAACACACATGAATATGATGGTCTATGGGAGCCCGTTCGATACGATTGCATGTTGTTTTTTTTGTTTTCTCCTCCTTTAAAGTGACACGAGCTGGCAAAATTGGAACGTTTTCATAAATTAGAATTGTCACAGCAATAAGAGACTTTGGAAGTCATCGGCAAACTGTGTGCTGCACAAGCTGAAATAGTCTCCGAAAAGTAATAGCTCAAAACATTCTCGAGACTAGTAGCACTAAAAAGCTTCTGAATTACAAGTCTTGAGAAAAATAGTCGATAATTTCAACATTCTGTTTACACGGAAAAATATCATCATTTTGGCGGGAACTGCTCACTAGTCCGAGGATCTACTGGTCCGAAGGTCCACTAGTCCGAAGGTCCACTTGTCCGAAGGCCCACTAGTCCGATGGTTCACTAGTCCGAAGATCCACTAGTCCGAAGGTTCACTAGTCCGAAGATCCACTAGTCCGAAGGCCCACTAGTCCGAAGGTTCACTAGTCCGAAGGTCCCCTAGTCCGAAGGATAACTAGTCCGAAGGTTCACTACACACTAGTCCGCGTACGACGGTCTTATATTCCCCCACGAATCTCCTATACTTCCTCAATGTCACTCTCTTTACCAGTCTGCTACCCCTGCTATGGTGAGAGGGGGGGGGGGGACGTGGGTGTGTACAAAATCGTTGAATTAAATGTTTCATTTTTCTTTAGAGAGCTTGTAAATTCCTAAATGTACGTTTTCCTGACCAGAGACCAACAAGGATTGTCTCGTGGGGAAATCAGGCGGTAGACCTACCGCTCTTCGGACTAGTGAACCTTCGGACTAGTGGACCTTCTGACAAGTGAACCTTCTTACTTTTGAACCCGTTTTTCGGACTAGTGAACCTTCGGTCTAGTGAACCCTTCTCATTTTGGCAGCTCATGCCACTTTCAAAACAATCGTGCCCACATGCTTACCTCCCCTTCGCTTCAGAACTAAGTCTCGCATGCGAAGATTAATTTCTCTGTTTAGATTGCTTTCAAAGGAGACATCCTTTAAGTTCGCTGGTTAATCTATTGACTTTCAGATTATTAGAAAAATACATCGTGATCAATTTTGGATAAAAGGCTGCAAGTCGACTTTCCGCCAAAAATGTACATTTAACGAGTTATTTAGTGAATTCTGTGCTGCTATTGGTAGGTGTTTCTGTATATATAAAAGAGCATACTGTTTTGAAGTTGTCTAACATGACGAACTTGCCCACTATGGTGTGCAAATATTATATAAACGTATTATGAACTTAAGTCCAAAGTACATCTGTGATAATCTTGCGTAAGGGAATTATGAGAATCGAAACAATTTCTATTTTAATTTTCGAGTGAGTGATCTAACGGCACAGTATAATTTTACCTACTTTATCTGAGAAATACAGACTGACGATCGGGTAAGAGGGACTAGAAAAACCTGCCGATGATTTTTTGAGTGCAAACCACTGATAAAGAGACCTGAAATAAAGGTAATCCAACACTTAAAGCCCCTTTCACAATTGAGATAAGGCGGGTTTACGGCTCTTGCGGTCATGAATTTTGGCCTTCCGTACGATGGACCGCAGCCTTCCTTGCGGGCAACCGCACCTTACCGCGCGGAATTTTTGTGCCGCAAGAGCCGCAGAAAAGTTTGGTGTGCACATGGAATCCAATTTTCGGCCGTGCGAATTTTTTTATTACCTCTGATCCTTGCGGGCGCCTGTACGCTCACCGTAAACCGTTGTATCTTGACGCGCGGTTGTTGCACGATTTTTTTGTGTCGTAAGATGCTCCGTACGGGGAAATTTCTTGTTCCGCCAACCTTGCGGCAGTCGTAAACCGTTGAACGATTCGCCGTCTCGGTCTTGCACCGCCTTGCGTTCACCGTGCGAAAAATACCCTCAGGTGTCCTACAGGTATATATTTTTGGGTGCTTCATTTTATCTCACAACAGTTGAAGTTTTTGCCTTGGTCTGCTTCTTGGCGGACATCGTGGTGATCTTCCTCAATGGATTGACGATCTTTTTCTAACGTTTTTTTTTATCTATGCGCCTTTTTATAGTGCAATCACGTGTGCGGAGCCCAAAATCGCCGCACGATTTGACAAAACGTCGTAAGGCGCCAGCTCATTGGTGCGTGGCGAAAAACAATGACGCACGATGCATCTTGCGGCACGCCGCACGTTCCAACAAATCACGTAGCATCTCCGCGCAACTATCTCACGGATCACGTGCGCTAGACGTGCGTTGCTTGCGTCACTCGCGCGGTTCACCGCAAGAGATTCGTGGATTAAAATGTGCGGGAACCTTGCCACGCCCTTACGATGCCCCGGCCAATCGTAAAATGGATTATTTTCTTGCGGTAATTTTTCCGATTCTACTGCGGCCTGAAAAAATTTTTCTCCACCGTGCGGGCGATTTCAGTATTTTGACCGTGCGGCGAAAGTCTGAATTGTGAAAGCCCCTTAAGTTAACTGACACTGATTGTTGTTGTTGTAACCAGGCTTCGATTCTTCGTTTATTTTTCACCCCCAGTTCTATATTCTAAATCTAACTGGACATGTATTATGTGTCCTATGTTTAATTTTGGTGGTTTTAGTTGTAGTAAACTCATGTAAATTGGTTTTCTTAACAAATGTTCAACAGGCTACGGCGGCAAGTGGGGCTTTAAAGGGACTCGCTGTCCAATATTGTTTACAGTTTTCATACTACCTCTGATGAATAGAAGTATAAGAGTAAATTGACTTTAGATAAAAGGTGATGGGTCGATTTTCGACGAAAATTGTAAAATTAACGAGTTATTAGTAAGGTTTCCGTGGTACTACTGTTATTGTCTGACGGACGGCTTCGGTGAACGTATACACATTGAGGTGCTGCATCCTCCGATACCCAGGGTTAAATTCTCGACAAGCTCACTTCTTGAGCGTAAGCGTAAGTTTTAACCGTGGGTTTCGACGATGGAGTGAATGTAACCGAGAAATCTGGGCACATTAGCAGCCATATAATATCAGTCGCCGTAAGACCGATAATCCGGGCCAGGGTGAATGCTACTATAGTGCGTCGTGAAAGCGTTACTTTTATTCATCTCTCTGATAAACTGTGAAGTACCGACTTTTCTTAGTTTATTTCTACGTTATACAATCGGGACAAAACTTACAAAAACTTCATATGACCACGAAGCGACCGGCCATGCAGTACTAAAGCGTTCAACGGACCGCCCTGGAGCCTCTATTAGAAGAACAGAGACTGAAACTACAAAACATTAATCAATCAATTCCAAAGAGTTTAAAATCGTTTTAAATGCTGGTGAAATTTGTATATAGAGTAGGCCCACAATGAACCCATTGAACTAGCCCGGATTATCGGTCTACCGGCGACTGGTATTATACGGCTGGTAATGTGTTTTATGACGAATACGTTGAAGAAAAAACTTTCTCCACTACCACTGAACGATTATTTTCTCATGCAAAGGGAGCTTATCAATTACGCCATCAATCCGATAAGGGAAAGAAAAGGTGAAGATTAGGCCTAGGAATGGCTAGATATGGCACTCGTTCGAGTTTAAGCTGTGTAACGTAGCTCCCCGTTTTAAAAGGGAAATGGACCACATTTTACCAACACAAGCGCCACTTCGGCCTTCCTTTAAGACGTTTTACAGCTTTTTGTTATGTTATCCTCATGGCTTTTTAGGTCGAAAATACATTGGAAAAAATTCCGTAGGAAAGGAAGATTACCTATTTAATTGTCCATTTTACCTATGCTTGTCAAATCTAAATGGTTGATTGATTCAATGTTTTGTGTTTTGCGCCGCGCTCAAGATTATTTCACCTATATGGCGACGTTGCCAGATTTAATGTGGGAGGAAACCGGGCTCTATGCCCGGAGGAAACTACGACATTCCAGTGGTAACTGGCAACCATGCCACATAGGTCGTTCGAGTAAAAAGCCAGTCAGGAAATTTTCCTCTTTTTTTTTTTTTGGACTGAGTGTGATTCGAACCCGCGACACATTGTTTGAAGGCTGTTCGGATTGAGCGTTCAATGCTCTACCTACTGAGCCACGGAGGCCCCCCAAATCGAAAAAATCTTGCTAACTGGTCTAATAAAACAGAGCGTTATGCTTATAAAAAGAGTCGCTTTGCTTTGGTTCGTCTTTTCTTTTTTTTTAATTTTAATTTTTTTTTTTAGTTTTAGTTGATTTTTACCTTAAGTGCTTTAAGCGCGGCGTAAAACACCAAACAATCAATCAACCCTTAAGTGCTTTAAGCCTAGCGCACACGAGAGGCGCCTGCTGAACTGCCGGCCACGCGTAGCTGAGAGCTAAGCTGTTTCTCCCGTGTGTGCGTAATTTTTAGTGAGATTTTCGCCTCTTGAGGCGGTGAGGAAAGTATCTATCATGTTTAATATTGTTTGCCTCGCGTGGCAAGAATCTCACTGTGTGCGCACAACGTGAGCTGCCAGCTGAGCTGAGAGGAGGGATAGTCCAATCGCGTGTGCCTATTAAATCATGTGACCACTTAGACTATTAGCTTAGTGAACTTGAGTGACCAGGAACTTGACTCAGCCGAGAGCTCATCGTCTGCGCTGAAATCTGTAGCTGCTCCCTGGGCCACGCGTGCCTTGTAGCTCAGCCGGCGCCTCTCGTGTGTGCTAGGCTTAACTTTGTCTTTAGGTCTACTTTCTTTGTGTTTTTTTACCCTAATTGTATAGATAAATTTCTAACCGTTATATTTTTAGTAGAAAAAAAATAAAAAGTTAATTCAAAATGCAAACAAGTTCTTCTCAATTATAAATTCAATTTCTGGAACGACTACGACCCATGATTACAGTGGTTTAACAATAAAAACATACATTCGACTTTGTAAGTATATAATTAACTTTAATTAAAATCTATACAGTTTGCACAAATATTTACATCCTTTTTAACATAGATATACATATTAACAGAATAATATCAAATTGGTATACACTAAATAACCCGTATGTGAATTAAATATGGCCGTTGATTTCTTTTTACTGTAGGCCTACTGAATATACTAGCACCTATCATAAGTCTGTCCAGAAGTTATGCAAAAGGTGCAATCCATCCTATCCTCCATCCTACCAAATCGCGAGGAATGGTTTACAAGTACACACGGCCAATGAGGCTTTTCCCCACAATAAACCCACGATGTATCCTAACTTAATTGGCAAAACCATGACGCGGCGCAAAACACTGTAGAAACAACCAACCTCTGCAGAACATTATTGACGTAACACGTCTCCCTGTTCGCTGGCATCTTCTCGAGCCAAGTTACAATCTTCATGGAACCCAAACACGGAAAAACGGAACTTGGCTAGAGAAGATGGTTTGCTGTAGGAAAGGGAAGTTTTAAATTGTATAGTCTTTCAACCCTTCAACAAAAAGACTGCCAGAGAAGAGCTTACTGGGACAGTCGTTGCATGGTGTTACTATCGAACTGTGAATGTTTAGCATTTTTACAGAGAGAACACATCCCAATACTCATGCAATGTCACCATAATACCGAACGAAAGAATAAAATTGCTGTACAATAATAAGATCTTTCCGTTCATACCAGTATCTTGAAGATGTACCTTTAGGTTGTTTTAAAAGCAGCAAATCCCTCCATCGGACTTTATGAAAAACATGAGAATTTTGGCAGCTCATGCCACTTTAAGAATGCAAACCGACTTAAACATCAACAAATCGTTTGGAAAAAAACAAAATAGGTTGCCGCTAATCATACTAACGGCTTACTATTTGACATGTCGAAGTAGGTGGCATCAACGGATGTCACAGGAATACTCAAGTCAATCAAGTCTCCAACGCTCTGAGTTTTCTCTCCAAGGGGTTTTGTCTCAAGGCGACCGACCGAGTTTTGTGAAAAGGTATTGTCTTTTTCCATGGAAGTCAAGTCATCGAAAGGAAACAAACTGTCAAAATCGGATTCACCAGCATCAGTAGTATTTTGTGATTTATGTGAGCCGAATACAGTATCAAAATCCGCCCAATCGTCCAATAAGTCCACTACTGGTGCTTGAGAATCTGGCTCTGACATACATTCGTACACATCCGTCGACTCCTCGGGTTCTATCTTCGTTAGATGATAGTCGGATAGATGCTCTGATACTTCAGAGAACGATCTGCTACATTCGTGACTGGTCTCATCCTCTTCGAACACATTCGTGCAGCGTTCGTCAGAGCATGGACACGATTTCGTACTTGATCTTCTATTTGACTTTTCATTAGAGTCTAAATCAATCAGCAACTCTGTAGTTTTCAAAGGAATCTCTGGCAGGGGTCTCCGTGAGACCGGTGACCACTCCAGAAGATCTCTGACTGGTTCTGGCTTTAAAAGGTCCGGGGAAAGTTTTGCTGCGGACGATCCAAAATAATTTACTCGTGATGATATTGGAGGTGGAGATATCATATCAAAGGGAGGAGAAGGAATTCGTCCATCCTTTTCAGTTATGTTGTGGGTATCAAAACAAATATCGGCCACATCAAGACAACTATCATTTAGACTCAAACTATCAAAGTTTTCTGTGCGCTTCTCGAATCTTTCCCAATTATTGACTTGAGAAATTAGAGCGTTGACTTCATCGTCGTCGGAAGAGGAACCACTTTGTTTTCTGGAAGGTCTAACAAACATGCTGGCCACTTTAGAGGCACGCACATGTCTTGGTGTTTTTGTTTTCCGTCTAACAACTTTAGTAGAACTTGGTCTTTCGGGAAGAGCAGGAGGCTCGTCTTTTTTGTCAATTTTCGGATTAAAATCTAAATACTTTTGCAAGTCTTTTCTAAAACTGTCCAATTCTTCATAATCATTTTCCCTCATACACCTGTCAAATGAGAGACTTCTTCGGAGTCTAGCTGGTGGCGGCGGTGGACTGTCTCGCAAATCAGCTGGGATGGCCGCATATTCGTTTGAGACGGTCGATGTCTTTCGCGAGGGAATGACGGCGTAGACATTTGATGTGACGGATATTCTCTTTGTTTTCTTTTCTTGGGTACTTTCAGTGATGGTGTTCTCTGAGGCGGTCTCGTAGTCTTTTTCATCTAAACTGGCTTGAATCGAGGAAGCTGAGGTGTCAGTTTGCGAGGTTTCAGATTTGCAAGGCGTCACAGGTCGATCTTCACAGGGCTCAGATGTGGATACTGCACTGTCAAACGAATAACTACTGTTCCTAACAATACTACACCCCTCATTCTCTTCTTCGATTTGATATTGTTCAGCTGTAAATATGATTCCAGAATCTCTGGAAGTAAAAGAACCTGATGCTCTGGAATGGTTTGATGACATGGACACCGTTCTGGATTTATCAGGGATGGCGTTGTCCAGCTGTATGGAGAGTTGGCTTCGTCCACCTTCACTGGTAGTGCTCTGATTCGACACCGTTCTAGAAAAAGTCTCCACTGACCTTGAATGTCTTATAGATAAGTCCAGCTGCGGATGATCGGACGTTTCCGATAATGTTTGGCAGCGAGGTTTTCTTTCGAGAACATAACTAGGTGGCGAATATGATGCCTTGTCCTTCCTTAGATAAGCTATATTTAAGGGCAAAGACCCGGACCTTGTTGGGCTCATCTGACCTGGAAAGGACAAAGATTCGACAGAATCTGGTGTCGTGGGCTGGGACAATCCAGTTTCAACGTTTGTCCGATCATGGGATTCCAGTAAACCCTTGTAATGTAAAACACTACTGGTAGTTGAGACAGCCCTGGAACGGGGTTTAGTCGCATGGAAATGGGGCTCATGAGACTGTCGATTAGCCAGTGCTTCTTGAATGCTGTCTCTTATTCTTACCAAAATGTCCCGTGCTCTTTCTGAGTAAAACATATACTCCCCTTCTCCTGTGTTCGCCACCCTGTTGGAATGCAAAACACACTAAATTTACTATCGTCATTTTGTTCTAAGCACAACATAAATACTAGTTCGAAGCCAAGATAGAGTTTGTAGAAACAGCTAGTCAACAAATGACATTCGAAGGGATTCCATCAATGGGGCGCGGGTTCGAATCTCACTTAGTCCGAATAAAAAAATGAAAATTTTCTGAATGGATTTTCACTCGATCGCCGTATAAGGAAGAGTTGCCAGGTACTCGCCTACGGTTGGGAGTTTCCTCTGGGCAAAGCGCCCGGTTTCCTCATCCTCTAAACCTGCCAACGCCTCCATATAAGTGAAATAATCATGAGTGTGTCTTTAAACATTAACCAATCTTACTCATTCTGACAAAACACTTACGCTCCGGCTTGTATCACGAGAATATGGTTAAGGTCACCATCATCTGGAGTTGTTGCAATGTAAAACCTTCTCAGGGAGCTAAGGGGCCAAGAGAGCTTGATCTGGGCAGTCGTGGCATCCAGAAGAGTCACAGCTACCGGACTGGCATGGAACCAGTAATTCCCGCTCATTTGTATCTTATTGGAATCTCGACTATCAATTACGGAAACCTCAAATGTACCTGGAAATAAAATGGCAATGTTAACATACATTGTATTAACGTCAGTACAATTAGGCACGGGTTGTTTCCCTTTGTGCTATCGGAGACATAGATATCTTATAATAATAAAGATCACAGTTTCTGACTTCCGGTTTTTCCAAAGAAGTTCCAGACATTTTTTTGTGTTTTTATTATTATTAAAAATTATGCTTAAAATACTCCCAAAGGACTGTTTAAGGCCCCCACCGAAGGATTTGGTTCATCGAAAGTTAGGCAAGGTGTTGTGAGAGCAGACATTAACATTACCGCAAATGAGAAATGAAGGAAAATGAAACTGTGACCTGCTGCCAACTAGATTGGCTAACGACAAGCGACTTCCGCCATCTTGCTAGGTGATTTTTGACTTGCGTTACCAAGCTGTTTTCTAGTCTAATGTGAACTTTTCTGCCATTTTTTCGAGAATGGAATAAGTTTCAAGCGGTAGGTGCTGCATGGAATTCCTCACCCATCATGACAAACGTATAAAAGTGGCTTTAGTAGGGCCTATGTCTCGACTATCGTGCAACAACAACGGCAAGAAACGTTTTTCAAGCGGTAACCTCGTTCTGGATTGTAACGTTAACGTTATAGTCCACCATTTTGCTAGGTGCCGTTTTCTACTGCGCAGCGCATAGCGCTTAGCCAATCTAGTTATTAAAAGATATCTGTGATCGGAGACTGGTACTTACTCGTCAAGAATCTGACTCTTAATTAGACAATGCTGCTATAAGGAGCCACTGGTTATTATTAAAGCCCACACTCCCCCCCCCCCTCCCGATATGCATCCCGCGCCAAATTTAATACCGGGATGTCAATACTGATGATTATGACCTGTGATTAACGAAAATAAATATCTAGTTCTCATCTAGTCTGGTCCTGGAACCGTGAAAATATTGGAGACATTCCTGAATGTAGCAAAACGAAAGTGTTGCTGGCTGATACGGATATTATCTTTAATATTTATGATCACTAAAACACACGGGCACAGGGAAAATCTTCTTGTCTAAAGTAACCATGAATGACACACGGGCACAGGGAAAATCTTTTTAATAGTTATACAAGGACGAGCCAATAAGCTAAAACAACCAACCGCCTTAGATATACAATAAGGAGCAGGTACCATTTGTAATTAGTATAATTTGCCACTCAATTTAGTCTAGAAATACTAGTATTGAGTTACCTTCGGGAACAGGATTTATCTCCGGCCAGAAAATCTTGCGGAAGATGATCATCCAGGATTGAGTGTCACTTTCACATTTTCCGGACAGGCTTAACACAACATCTGTATCAACAATCTGAAAGGCATAGGGATGCGTCTTGGATTTTGTCCTTCTAATGGCAGTGATGTTTTCTAGAATGATCGTTGTCTTCTCGCTATGCGGCGCCCCAACCGAAGCCTTGTCCAAGTAAATGTCTAGCTTTGCCAATGTCTTTTTGGCCGCCAAATCGCTCACCTCGTGGACTACAACCCAACGCTTTTTCCATGGCTGAAACGAAAAAAATTGATTATTTGATACTTGATTTATTGAAAAAAAAATAATTTGACAACAGTAAATGAAACACAAATTAACATCCTCAATAGCTAATAGTTAAGTCTTTTACGAGAATCAAAACCAAAACATTGAACCTATTTCTCACGAAAGGATGATCATTCTCAATGGGTTGCAGGTAAACTAAATTGTTTTCACAAAACAAAACCTGGCGCATTTATAAGCCATATCAAATTTACAAAGCCACAGTTTTATAAAATAAAGGCTACAGTAACTAGTTCTTGGTCAAATCATGTTGCTGAGTTCATTGGGTCACAATCTGTATGTTTTACTAGGATCTATCTATATAGATCATATTGACACTTTTATCAAGTCGCTTTGTCAAATCTCGTCCAAGTCAATTAGATATCATGCTAGGCTACTGTTGTATTACAAATATCATCAGAAAGAATTGGATTAAATTCATTCATGTAGGCCAGATGACTTGCTGATTATATGTGAGGATAATCAGTCAAATGGACAGGTCAAAATTAAAGTTTATGAGGAGTGTTTTCATAAATTCAAATCGTCAGGGAAAGTTGAGAGCTTGAAGTACCTTGAAAAACGAAAGGCTTGACGTTGAAATAAAATATATCGATTAAGTCAGATGTGTCCTAATAACTGTCATAATTCACATAGCCGGGATGTATCTAGTTCATTTTAGGGCTTTTGTTGTTCATATAAACTACCTTAGTTTTCCAAGATTGGTATCAGCAGAAGTAAATGAATGTCATTCATTTACTTCTGGTATAAGTGAAAAGTGAAAAGCTCTTATTTGCGTTATTCTGCTTCAATGAAAATTGGTGTCAGTTCAATGATATCAGAAAATCGTCCCGGGTATTTAAATTGTTTGTACTTTTCGAACACGTTTTCCGGCCGTACAGGCCACATACTGTATGGATTTTCCTCATTCCAACACCAATCATTTAGTTTTTCGATGGCCTTCAAAGCCTCTTACTGTCGTGACGATCAGGAATTATGAAAATGTGAGAATTTTGGCAGCTCATGCCACTTTAACCTGAGAAGTTCATGCGTGGTCATTCTATTTCATTTTCATTATTTAGTATTTATTGATGTTTTGATCCCATCACTGTATCTAAGCCATGGAAACCAGTATGTTAACCAGTCTTGATAATGAAAACACCCATATATGGCCATATTGGATATTAATTTCTAAAGAAAACTGCCAATGATACATTCCTTTAGACAGAAGTACAGAACATCATACTGCGCGATAATCATTCGTTCGGATAAGAGGTTGGACCGGTATCATTGTATCCAAGATTAAAACTTACAATCACGCTCAATCGAGATCTTTCGCGCTATTCTACGCGACTTTCTGTCTGAGATCTCGAAGATGGATAATTCCTATGTTAAGTTAAATCACGCTCAAAAGGAGCTGATTTTAACCGTGGCGTCGGAGTCAATAGAAATCTGACTTAAATACGTGACTCTCTGTTCGACGGATACACCCCTATTTTAGTTTGGGTCCGAGGATACATTTTATCGAACTGTACAAGGTTGAACTCAAAGCCGCTTCTGTCTGGATCCAATTGTTAATTCTTTCGAAATTTAAGGCTGTTCATTAATCACATATGAATTATTTTTGAATGGATTATCCATAAATCATACGAGTCATTCTGACAGAAAAAAATATTATTTCGTTGAAACAGAATTAATTAATTGTTGATACTAATCTGGCGTTTGTAAGCAACAAAAAAACATAAAATGTACTAATACATCCCGGCTATTTGAATTCTGGCAGTTATTAGCACAAATCTTCGGTTCGTATACGGGTTAATACATGGCTTTGCTCATAATTTTTTTATTTAAACGTAAATCCTCCAGTTTTTTAATTTACCTCAAAGGCTCAATTTCCATTCACACAAATCTAGCAATTATAGGCGAGATAAATGTAAATACTACATTCGCTTCGATCAAAGCACCGAAGACCATTCAGTTATGAAAGGATAATGTGATTTTTGTAATAAGCGGAAATTCGAAGAGTTGCCGACAAAGTCCTTCTAAAGTGGCATAAGCTGCCAAAATTGAATCATTTTGATAGTCAATTCTAATTGTCAAGATTATAAGAGTGTTTGAGGTTCGTAGAAAAAATAGACGTTGGAATAAGGAATATTCATACAGTCTGTAGCCTGCACGATGGAAATGGTGTTCGAAAAGCAAACAAAATTTAAATAACCCGCATAAACGTTCGTATTAGGCTTAAGTTCGCTCAAAACACTACTAGAAACTAATAACACTGTAAAACATCAAAATACAATAACATTTTAAAATTCTGTTTTAACTCCAAAATATCAACACTATGGCAGTTCATGCCACTTTAATCAAAATAAATATGGATATACATGTTCTGATCAAGCCTTTGTTTACGTGTTGTATAATGTTTTATAATCGTCAATCAAAATTGTGATCACGCATTAATCACATTGATCCACATTAGTTTGATAGTCTTTATCAGGTATTCACCCATGTAATATAGAGACAGGCACTGAGCTCGTCAGATGTACTCAGATGACATAGAAATGAATGTGTGCCTGTGAATACTGACGGCTGACACGCCCCCTTCTTATGTTATCATTTCAACCAAGCAAGTTTTGTGGCTTGCAATATCAATGTCAAGGTTTAAAATACGGTCATCGTCATCTCTCACTGCCCAGCAATATTTGGCCAATAATAATAATTATAATATAAATGATAATAATTATAGTTCAATGCTGTAGATCTGATAATTGTTTTACATCTAGAAAACGATTTAACGCCCTGTGCAATATTCTGACTGTTTTGGGATTACACTTTCTTGAAAAAAAATTCTATCGATTGTGGATGGCGCCCGATCCGGGAATCGAACCCGCGTCCTATATAGAGTATGACAACTATCGCAAGCACTATGCCCGTTGTCTTATCAATTCAGCCAGCCGACCTCCCCTGTACTAACAGACCATTCATTGTAAGTTGGAGTCATTGTGTGTCTATCATTTACCTATCACGTCATAATGTTATATTGCAATAAAGAATAACTTTCAGTGTTGTCAGCTAATGATAGCTATAGGCATATGTCTCTATCCGATTAGACATGCGAGCTCCCCCTTTGGTATTTACTCTGTTCCATATTAATGACTTGTTTTGTTTAATTCATTATATATATTCATGTATGTTGGGACTCGATAATGGATGGTCTTGAATGCAAACGGTTCCTTTCGCTCTTATAGTTTAGAAAATTACAGCGATGTGTTGCAATATATGGAATATATATAATTTCTGCCCTATGGTTGGGTATTTAAATCTCAGATGAAAAGGGAATATCGTTTACCATGAACGGAGTAAAATATATTTGCAATGAGCTTCATATCAGGAAAAAAATCGGACTTGGAATTTAAATTATCCCATCCCCGCACCCTCCTTTCCCGCCAAACAGATGCATGTGCAGGGTCCTCTGTTTAATTTAGACACCTCAATTATCATTTATAAGTTTAAGGATTGCAGTTTAACCTACCTTAACTTTCAGTCCTCTCGACTTTGGTGGGAATTTCACATCTAAGTATCCCGCCTTTTCGTGTTGGGTTTTATCCATTGTGTTACTGGCGCCGTTTCTGGATGGACAGCAACAGCTATGTTGAATTAATGCTGATCTCCAAATGAAATAAATATTAGTTTAACGCGCTTAAACCCTCTTATCCACATACACGATTGAATTAATCACAAACCAGTATATCATAAACTTATCCACGACAAGAAATTTAAACTTCATCCTCGCTCTGAGAAAATCAACAAAGAAATGTAAATGACAACAGTTTGCAGACGATCGCGCAAGAACTTCGTTAATTTCCGTCAATGTCCGGCTGGAGATGTCTCGTACTGGACCTTCATAAGGCGATGTAATCTGATAATCTAGTTCAGTTCTTTCCTGACCTGATTATATAAAGCTCATGTTACACTGCATCTTTTGGGGATAACACCAGGCAGAGTTTATTTTTATTCATAAAAATAAGTTCAGTACCCGGTAACGAAAAATATATTTTAGCGACGATAGATAACTTAAATTCCATCTGTCAAGAAATAAAAAAATGCATAACCATTCCATACCATCAAAATCGTCTTCGTTTATCAAAAAAATATGTATTGAATATACGAGTCATAAAGTTATAACAGACAAAGATCCAATTAAAGATTTGTTCTTTCTTACATAAAATTGGTCGAGTCATATTATTAGATTGATTGATTGATTGTTTGTTGTTTTACGCCGCTCTCAAGATTATTTCACTTATATGGCGGCGTTGCCAGTTTTATTGTGGGAGGAAACCGGGCTCTATGCCCGGAGGAAACCCACGACCTTCCGCTGGTAACTGGCAACCATCCCACATAGGTCGTTCGAGTGAAAACCCAGTCAGAAAACTTTCCAATTTTTTGGACTGAGTGGGATTCGAACCCGCGACCCATCATATTATTAGAGGACAAGAGATCTTAAAAATGTCTAATGAATGAGAAAATCCAGAACGCTTCTAGTTTTGTTTATTTTCGCAGAATAGTACACATAGGGGTTTTCTCCATCACTTGATATCTGGGGCTGTAAGAAAATAACTGGTGTGGTACGAACCCGCGACCCAATGATGGAGAGCATGGTTTCACATACACTCGCGCGCGCGTTCGTAAAAAAGAAACAAAAAAGTCCAATGAAACCCTTTTCAAAGACCTAAGTTTTTTACACGCATCTCTTTACATAATGACGTCACTCTTTTTAACCGCGAACAGACACCAAGGGCAATCATCGGTAGGCTTGAATGTCAAGGCCGTAAGGTAGCCAATCACGTATCGATCACGCGGGTACTACTGAGGGAGGCTTTGGAGATCTGCGTCAGGTAAGGCCTAAAAGAGGTTACACCAATTATTTACTCCGAGTCACTCTCGCTTAACTCATCCCAGAGGAATAAATATTCTCAAAAAATGAATTTATTTGATTTTAATTGCGACAGGTATTCGTGAAGAGATGATAGTGTTGTTAAATTTTATTAAACTCACTCCGTCCACTATATACAGGCTACGCCTCTTTTTTCATAACGTTCAGATAACTAATAATCAAGTGATAATATGATAACGCGGCTATATGTATACTGTATGCAATGAATGTTTTAACAGCCTACATCAGCAGAACGGGGTTTTTGTCAAAACAAATTGTTTCGTTGGCATTACCATGCCCCTCTAACACCAAGCTTTTGAAGAATTGAATATATGAGTCCATTTATCGAGCGACCCAAAGGACCTCTCAAAAGCTCTAGGCTGCCAAAGGCCCGCACAGATTTTCACTGTGAAATTTCTGTTTTCAAAAAACCTTTACAAATTTTCATTTATTTACAATTATTTACAGGCGTTTCAGAATTCCCCCTTTCAAACTTGAAAAGTTATTAAAAAGCCCGTTACCATGGAGACGGGAAATGAAGTCGCTGAGGCTGATAACGACAACCGTAAAGTAGGATTTGTGACAATCCACGTCGACTTTGCCAAAAGTATTCTGGGCATTACAAAAGTTGTGGCATCAGTAAGTAGGGTAATTTTGGGGATATAAGTTTGACTGTGGGTTGAAATTCAAACTGAGTGTATAACATCTTCTGACCGAAAAATACGCAGTCTCTGCAAGTTAACAGCGGCGGGGAGGGAGGGGTGGGGGGGGGGGGGGGGTTGCTTTTCGTCTTTTGCTTTTTAATCAGCATTATCATTAGATAGTAGTCGCAAATAATTGATTATTACTTCTGGGTTCAAATATTCTTGGCTTTGAAGCAAACAACATTCAATCTTTTTTTCCGAAGATAATATGTCTATCTAAATTTTTATATATTTATCAACACTAACACAAGACATCTTCTTGTCTAAAATAATCACGGAGACGAGTTTATAATTGTGTTAAAAAGCGGTATATCATTTAGACCTTTCTACCCAATCATAAGTTGTTGTAATAAACTAAAACCCATGATATTTCATTAGGTTTATGACAGACAGGAGCTTAATTGGCCTTAGTCAGTATAATTTTCTGGAACACTTTATAATACATTGACAATGCTTACGGATCTTCAGCTACGGCAAAATTATCAGTAGACTGAGATTTAATCCCAATAGGATCACATAGCATAAGTGTGCAATCTACAAAAGCAATGGTGCCTTTTCGTATCGTCGAGGTTTTTAACTAAATTTTCAGGAAATATAAGTCCACAGAAGTCATTGTTAAATAAAGTACACGGTTAGATACATCACCATTTGCTGAGCTTTTGTCTCGTTTACCATGATGACTTGATCGCCATGCTTAAAATTCAAGTATTTGTTTTACATTTCAGCTTTCGTTAAAAATTAATCTATAATTCGCGATGTTATCGGATTTACTATCGGTTTGAGCTCTTGACAATTTACTTTTCCCTGTTTTCTCTCTTTCAGATCTTGTCCATAATAGGTTTCATCTGTGTTATATCAGGCAATTACTTGTTATGTTATACGTATGGTCCACAGAGGTTTTTCGAATTCACAACGATGACTTCATTTTGGGCTACAGTATTCCTCTACTTCATATACCTAACTGGATTAAATAATGTTATTCGATTTATTGACTGGGAGCTAACGGTAAGTGATTTATTTTGTATTGTGTATTATCCTTTTGTTGTCAATGTGAATAGGTCACACAAATGTTGTTTCTGTGCCCTTGTTTCTGTGTATTAGTTTATTAAGATAGTATATATACACTAACGCTGAAACTAAAACATCAACGTCTTGTGTTTATTTTGAACCCACTGAAATAAATAAAAATGCTATCATCTTCTGAACACCCAGAAAGTGTTTATTAAAAACCTCCAATTATCGTTATGTAGAAAACAGGTCAATGAGACAAATTCTAGTTTTTCCCAACATGCCCAGCGGTTGATTGCTAAGTTATGTTAACAGATATAGCAATACGTATATAATATAACATCAAGAAACTGTGTGGTTAAATTAGTTTTCGTTGCTTTTCTTCTGCGTTATCGCCTTTAAGTGGGTCGATATTACTCGTAACAAAGTGTATACTTTCCGTATTAATTTTGGTGACAAATGGTTCAAATGTTGGTGGTGTGTTACTTTGTCCAAATGGCTTTGCAACCCATCGGTATAAGTAAAATACGCGAAAGAAATCATTTCATGAAACCTACTTATATCTTAAAACACATTTAAGAAACCATTGCTCAAGAAGACTATTGATCCATCCATCTTAATCAAACCACAAAAAGGTGGTACTTTCGTTTAATTATTTGTTTGTGTTTCGTTTTTCCGCAGAGGTTAGTTTGGAGTTGCGTTGACGGAGGTTTCTTCCTTATCTCATCGGCAATACTCGCGGCTAATACGTGTTACAGCGGGTCTATAAAGGCAGCGGCGGTAAGTCTTATTGATATGAGTCAAGTATTGTCTCCCATAGACCAAGGACCGGGATTATACAAATATCTTGAGCAGGACTCTATGCCAAAGAAGCGTTTCTGTATTCAACTCCATACCCATACTTCAAAAGTTGAGATCGTAAGACTTATGAATTTTCGTTATTATATTCATCCATCACAGAAGCGCAATTCTAAAAGCATTGCCTGTATACCAGTAACAGAGAAAGTGGGATTTAATTGTAATTTCCACTTGTCTTGTTCCTCATCGATCCGCGGGTTATGATAGATTGTCTCCCATTAGGTTTAAATGGTCAAATACTGAATTCGCTTATTGTTATTCAAAACTGCTGGCTTTATACAATTTTTGACCTTCACGCATCATTCAAACACGGATCAAAGAATTTAGGATCATCTCTTAACACTTTAATAAGAAACAGCTTTCGTCCATTGGTCGTTTCAGCTTTTTTTTTTAATTAGTGAACTTTGTCTATATATCCGTCCGAAATCTGTTTTCAAGACGAACACTACTCGTTTGGCCTCACAGATTTTTTAAAACATATGAAAGGTTCTTTTGAGTTATGTTGAAAATTTCTGTGTCTAATCTAAAGAAAAAAACGCAACAAATTTCCTCAGTTCACATTCTTTTTCAACTCCTATCAAATTAACATTTAAAAAGTTAAACTTGTAAAATGCATGTTCCTCTCTCATTTTATTGTAATTTTTTCTATCAGGTTTTTGGTTTCTTTGCATGCATAGCCTTTGGGGTGCTTGCTTTCTTCAGTTTCCAAGAATTCCGAAAAAAGACAGTAATTGCAACGAGTTCTTCAAGTAGACCCACAGCTGCCCCTGAATATACCCCGGACGAGAAATACTGATGCAGCCAATGAGAGAAGGCGTTACAAACTGAGAGGATGACAACAACCAATAGATACATTTTTTACACTATTACGGGAAGATTTCCCCCACATAATTGCCTTCACAAAGAAAGTGCGAGCAATATTAATTGTGTTTTACAATATGGTATCCAAAGTAAGCCAGCCTCAAGCTAAAGTCCCCGCTTCTAGCTATATAAATTCAGTTTAGATACTACTAAAAGTTTACGAGTATTATGTAATACCTAAAAATGTGTATTATGTATTGATTACGGGGTTTCGAATAAATGTTAAGTAAAATAAATATTCAATGTATAGCGCATGCCTTATGTATAGCAATCAACGAGCCGCCAAGTTTCTGGTATATTTCCTTAAAACAGAATTAGATAAGTGTTTCATAATTTTCGGTAAAAAAATGTGAATCCGCATATTCGGACCCCAGGATTAAAATAACAACAAGCTCATTTACCCCTACGCAAACTCAGTGTAATTTTTCTCGGCGTCTTTTTCCAGGAAGGCCTATTCACGGACAGACCAACTAGACGCTTTATAGTTTAACGATAAGGTTACCGTGCCAGTACACAGAGACTCTTTAAAGGCACACTTGCCGCGACAATCCAGAATACTGTTTACATAAACAACTGTGGGCGGTTTGCTGTATTTTTCCCAGACAAAAGAAGCTATGAACTTTCTATGTTTACCAAAAATTAAGTTTTGGCATTATTTCGTATTTTTAATTTGAAATTGAAAATTAGATTTATCAAGTACCCGCAATGTAAACAAACCCCGAACCTGAACATGCACACAAGCGCCCTAATGGTTTGAGTCGTGTTAGTGATCTAACGGCACAGTATAAGTTTACGTACTTTATTTGAGAAATAAAGACTGACGATCGGGTAAGAGGGACACGAAAAATCTGCCGATGCTTTCTTTTAGTTTAAACCACTGATACAAAGGCCTGAAATGAGGTTAATCAAACACTTACGTTAACCGACACTGATTGTTGTTGTTGTTATCAGGCTTCGATTCTTCGAGTGTTTTTCACCCCTATTTCTATAGTCTAAATCTAACTGGACATGTTTGATGTGTCCTATGTTTAATTTAAGTGGTTTTAGTTGTAGTGAGCTCATGTAAATTGATTTTCTTAACAAATGTTCAACAGGCTACGACGGCAACTGGGGCTTTAACAAGCGACAGCCAGAAATGTTTGCTTGATTCCCTCATTTCCGCCCACTTTTTGTCGATAGGATAAATTCGGTTTAGGTAAAAAAAAGAAAACAACATTGGTGTCTGGTATGGTTGCTGATTGGTGCCATTTCATATTCTCGCGTTTTCGCTTGGTCAAATCAAGGCGAGAATAAAAAACGCGAAGTTTTAGAGCTAAAAGTATGTGTGCAATTATGTGTGCAATTCTTAATCTCTTGTTTTCGCCTGAACTTCAACCAAGGCTAAAGGCGAAGACAAGAAAACGCGAACTGGACCTTTTAAAAGTTCAGAAACTGTTTTCTCTTGCACGGCTTCTGGCACACAATAGAAAAGCCGTCCATCTTTGTTTTGATCATTATCGACATGTTTAAGTAACGCGAATTATGATTGGTGGCGGAACAAATGAAAGTTTTAATGCACATCAAATGAGAAACGACGATGGTGAATCAGGAGCTTTCCACTAATACAACTCTCGGTAAAATATTCGCTTTATGCATTGTTAAGTGACAAAAGTAACAAAAAACTCCATAAACTGAATAAACTCCCTGGTTATTGGAACAATATTAGTTATTCATACACATTTTAGTTCGTACGGATGACATGCTCAACTGATATTATCTATTTCATCATCAAACGTTTACTTTTCAGTGTTCTTTAAAGTGACACGAGCTGTCAAAATTCGGATTTTTTAACGATTAATTCCAATTGTCAAAAAGTTTCACCGTATGAAAACTATTAGATTGTCAGAAATGTTTGAAACTCTCTTTAAACGTGGGTTCCATACTAATGATAAACGTCACCACGTCCTTATTATATCATTTTGTATTATAGCGTTAGGTTATTACGTCATTTTGTATTATAACGTTAAAGATTTACGTCATTCTTGATGATGTCATTTTGTAGTTTCCGACGTCAGAATATTGCTAACATAGTAACTGCTGCAAACAATTCCCTGATTGGCCACTTAACACATTTGTTCTTTTCTTTTGTATATATGTCAATATTTTGAAACATTAAATTCAGTTACACTTGACGAAGGCACCGGCACAGGTGCCGAAAGCTCGTGTTGTTAAAAACAACTGAGGACGTGGTGATGTCTTTAATTTTTTATCATTAGTATTAGATTGTCGTAGAAATAAAACAGTTAAACAGTTACCCACAGTTGGCATAAGATGTGTGCAAATAAGGGACAGAATTCAAATAGCCGGGATGTATGGGGACATTTTGGGCTTTTTGATTAAGTATAAACTTCTTTAACGTACATATACAAGATGGGTATTAACGGAAAATTCATATTTTGTACATTTTGGTAATATGGCGATCAATTAGCTGATTCAGTCTCAAAGAAATTTTTACCGTATTTGACAGCCCATGCTTGTCGCTTGAAATGCTGTCATTTTTTACTATCGAAATTTATGGAAAAAAGTCATAATTGCTGTCCTAAAATACTATATGATCGTTTTGAAAAATTCTACTCTGTGTTGTGCTACTATAGGCTATATGGCGGCGTTGCCAGTTTTATTGTGGGAGGAAACCCACGGCCTTCCGCTGGTAACTGGCAACCATCCCACATAGGTCAAAAAAAATTCCAATTTTTGGACTGAGTGGGATTCGAACCGGCGACCCATTGGTGACCCATAATATGAAAACTAGTCGTCCGGATGAAATCTTGTTCCGTGTTTAGACAGTCAATGAACGGTGGGTATGGTGTAACACTCTTTCGGAAGTAAACTCGGATAAAGAAAATAGAAGTGTCTGAAAGTGATTTTGTTCAACACATGTATAGCATCGAGTTTTGAAGCCGTGAACGTTTTTTTTAAACTGAAACATAAACTGACATAAACAGGAATGATTTTATTTTACCGGAAAAGCTATATAAAGGCGATATTATAATTGTCTTGGGTTGGTATGACATGGCTGGAAGTTGTTCAACTTTACTTGAATATTCGATGGAGAGGAAAGAAATGGTTCCCTGAGAAAGAATTAAATTGGATTGAGTATAGATGTATATATTCATCAGTCTAGTTATATATTAATAAACACCAAAACACATAGGTATAGGGAAAACCGTCTAGGCTAAAATAACCAGACACGTTTCTAATTGTGTTAAAAAAGGATGGTAGTTAGACTTGTATACCCAATCATACGTTTTTGTATTAAACCAAAAACCTATGAAAGGTGTACACGTTTAAATTAGATAACCAGAAATAGCACGGTCCCTTTATACTACATCTATCTATAGCAATTCCAGGAACTTCTAATGTAGACAGGAAGTAAACCAGTCACCATCTCATTTAAAAAGTATGATGGTTGTAAAAAGACACCGCATCTTTAGCTAATTAACGAGCGTTGGGATTTTCTCAGAAATTGGATAGAACTGGTGACAGTGATGGTCAATAACAATAAACTATACACGTAGAATGGACACATCTCATTGGCTGGTTTGGATCTGACTGTAAAATGTGCCGCCATTGATAATTGAAGCGGGATTGCATAACAGATCTGGATCGATATTGCATCATCTCCTAGTAATGGCGGCATTCGACAGATATCAAATACCACGTGACCGCCATTCCACGCATATAGTTCATTGGTCAATAACATCGCTTTATACTGGGGGTTTTCGTGGTGCTTGTGAATTCCCATGAAGCACCAATAACCGTATTAAAAAAGTGAAGCCCCGTAGTAAGTTAAGACATACTTATAAGTTAAATTATAAGTCGAATTATTTAGGTCAAGCAATGGCTTTTGTTTTCAATAAAGGCTACGTCAAACTCATTAGTACATAAAATAAACTACAATGCCAGACATGAGCAAAGCCTTGCATTAACCAGCAATGCCGGGAATGCTTAATTTTTAAAAAACAAAAACAGCAAAAGTTGAACCGCAAAGTATTTCCAAGCAAATTTGTTCAAAGGCTATTCTCTTCAAGTTAATGGACATTAAAATTACATTTCTGAAGAAAAGTTTGCCAAAAAATTATCATAGTTGCCTAGAGCAATGTATCGCTCCCATGCAAGTCTTGCGTCTGTCTAATACTGTAGATAAATTTGGCTACCTCCGGTATGTAGCCTTAATGTGAGGCCCGAAGACTCGAACGCCACGGAGGGTAGCCATGTTTAAAAAATGAAGATTGCTGAATGGCTGAGAATACAAAACATGACCGCCGTGACCGCGGGAAAGGGTCCCAACCAGTTCTAGATACGGATGTAATGCAATAACTATAATTCGATAAAAGGGGAATGGATATCAAGACCGAAAAGGTTGGTCATTCATTTTAAGGCATTTATTGTATCGGTGAATGATTTTTTTCGAAAGAAAAAAGGACTGATGTACGAGTGAGTCGCAGTTATCGTTTGAAAATGGCGACCATTCTACAATAATGGATCTCGTATCTCGGTAGAGGATTGTTTACTACAATTAAAATGCAGCATGTTCTCTTAAGACAAGCAATATGAACAAGTTTCTACAATAAAAACTTGGACAGGCTACTTTTACGTCCCTATAGAGATTTATTCCGTACGACATCGGCGTTTATATCCAAATCAAGCAAGAGGGGGAACGGTTAAATTTCCGGAGTAACAATATATTCCACAATTTGCACAACCGCAGACTTGTTTTAGAAAATCTCAGGAAATCTGACCAAACGTAGGATAAAGGTAGGGGATTTTAATGGCCTGTACAGGAAGCCATTTGCCGAGGAATGACTACAAGGAAATGGTCATTTTATACCTAACCGACACCCAAAGTGGTTTTAAGACAACCAAGAATATTTATTGTAAGTGGGTATCGTTTTAACGACAAAGCAATATTTGTCTTAGACATTTACGATTCTTATGCCAGGAAAGGCGGGTTGTCAGTTTTACTGAATGGAAACATATGATTCAAAATAAAAAAACAAGCAATTATGATGTTGGATATTTGATATCAAAATGAGAATAGAGCAGTATTTCAAATTATTTCGGTCTTATCCCGATGACTTCAGTTATTGTAAGCTTATCGTAGTTTTGTATGAAATATATATATAGGGCTCGTTCTACTAAGCTGGTGTACGTTGCGCCAGTCGTAAACGCGTGTTAAATTTTAGGAACTTGGGCATGGTCGAAAGTCTGGGGGCGCAACACCATGCTGTAAACATATGCGTAACTTTGTGCAATTTAAGCTTTTATTAAATGCTTTACAAAGCTATAACAAATGGTTGGATGAGACTTTCTTGAATATCAACAATTTGCCATTATGCTGATGTTTCTACCACGATTATTTGAAGAGAAAATAAAATAGAATTCTAAAGTACAAAACTACAAACATCATTTTTTGTTGTGATTTTGACTTGCTAACGGACTACTTTCTCAACAGGAAGTCCGCCATCTTGTTTAACATTTCAGCATTTATGTCATTCGATCCTTTGTAACGTGTGTATCTCAACATCTCACTCTGAATCAAATACAGTGCGGTGCTTTTCCCTATTTAGAGGTTCCGAGGATCTACTCGTGCCTTCGGCAAATCCCGGTCCTGAAGGTGCGAGTATGACGTCAGTCGGAACTCCCTTCGACTATCTTCGCTCGCTACCGGTCGGCTTTGACACGCACGTAAATCCCCGAAGTTTCAGAGTGGTACCACGTACGACTGATTTAGCTACCTACAGAAGGCCGGGATTTTCTCTTTGGCAAAGACTCCAAGTTCCGATCTCACTAAATCCGACAACGCCGTTTACACGCTTTCAAATGAAATAATCTGTAAAACATCAGTCAATCTATCATCAAGGAAATCTTCTTTTTCAGCTGGGTCTCATTCCTAACTTTTCCTAAGCTTTTATTAAAGAACAGCTCATTTCAATTTCGGGTTGGAAATACATAATCGAACAAGGAATACCGAATGAAGCACTAACCACGAGGAAACATACAATATAGGCCAAGCCGACAAAGCTTGGTCACTCGCATTATGGAATAAGGATATTCTACAATCAATCCCGCAAAAAAAAAATGGCGGGGCAAATTTCTCAACAAATAAGCAAAGAAGAGATTATTTACCACTACAGTCTGATATATAGAGGATATTTGTTGTTTATCGGTAAATACCATTTATATTTCATCAAGTGGATAAAAAATCGGTATTTTCACGAATGGCGAAGCCAAGAGTGAAAATACAAGATTTTTTTATCCACGAGATGAAATATAAATGATATTTACCGATAAAACAACAAATATTCTATTTATTATATAATTATTAGTGAGATTTTCGTGTATTTTCTGCGACAAACTGAACAATTCGCTGTCGTCAGTTGACCTAGAAAATGACCTACATTTGGGCTCATCACACATATACATGTACGGCGTAGGATAAAATAGCGCACCGTTTGGGGGCTCAACACAATAAAAACTTATAACTTTGCATCCAAATTTCTTATTTTCATGTTGCAGTTCCAATTTTTGGATAGAAAGTGATTTCATGAAACAAATTACAGTTCGAAAAGTATACTTATTTCGGAGGAAAAACCTGCGTTTGTCTGCGCGGAAGGACACACGGTGTGCGCGCGACAACAAACATCGAGGTCTGTCATCGTTGTAGCCGCACACATGTGTCTCTATCCTGGTTTACTTACTTTGACGGTCAGGTTGGTGAAGTTGAACTTGACATTTTCTTTTGTTGAGTTTTATATTAAAATTTTAAGTGGCATGGTCTTATTATTTTAAAATGAAGATTTACTAGATTATGTGTGTTGAAATGCTCTACGATAAATTAGATCTTTACTTGTTTGTTACCAAAATCAATCGAGTCGGCTCTTCTACACTGACAGTGACACTGACAGTAACCTCTACTCAGAGCGAGCGTACCGTAACGATTAGCAAGCACTGATTGCAATGCCGTATCTCACACTCTTCGTTTTCTATGATTTGCGCCAGTTCTCGATACATTTTGTTAAAAATAAGCAATTTTAATGCTCCAGTTGTAGGCCTAACACTTTTATTTACATTTTAGAGTGGGGTTGATTTACTTCACGTGTTCTCGTTTGGCGAGTCCTGCTGCTACTGCAGTGCTAGGCCTAGGTTAAAAATATAATACGGCAAGCATCACAGAAAGGCCAAAGCCAAAAATATATTTGGTTTGTGTCAAACTTAAAGTATTTAACAGCCAATTAATAACGTTCGATAATTTATAAATTAAAGGGGCATGAGCTGCCAAAATGTTGATATTTTGACGTTAAAACAGATTGTTGAAATCATTGGCTATTTTTCTCAAGACGTATAATTCAGAAGCTTTTTAGTGCTTCTAGTCTCGAAAATGTACGATAAAGTATTGTCTTGAACTAAGTTTGGCTGAGAATGAATGAATGGTCGTCCCGGTTATTTAAATTTTGTTTACTTTTCGAACACGTTTTCGGTTCGTACAGGTCACTTACTGTATGGATTTTCCTCATTCCAACGCCAATCATTTAGTTTTTCAATGGCCTTTAAAGCCTCTTACTGTCGCGACGATCAGAAATTGTGGGAAAAGTGTGAATTTCGGCAGCTCATGCCCCTTTAAGAATTGATTACAAATTTTGGCAATTTTCACAAATGAAACAATGAGAAGATAATATTCCAATGGAAATAGTTCCGGCACTGGCAGTGATGATATAAACGTTATCGGTAAAAGTGGTGATATCACTTATATCAGAGCTGTATAACTCAATATCTCACTACTGATTATATAATAATATGTTTTTATTTACGTCCTTATCGGACTACGGGACGCTTTATATCGCTGTGTGAAGTCGAAACCCAAAGTAAGCCTATGATTCCACTGACTTTCTGTTTGACATTTCTGCCATGAAGTGTTGATACACATGGACCCAATCGTGATGACGAGCCTATCTTTGTGCACCCAAGTACTGACAAGTAGTCTTGCTATGCATAGATAGTCGCGTCATCACAATTGACATGGACCCTATAAGGCATCAGATCTGTGGACAATTTATTTTCCTTTTGCCGTAATGTTAACATTTGGCTCTGTTAAAAACATTCGCCCAGCTAAAAGCCCTGGTGGAAACTCGGAACCACCCTAGACAATTCTGCAGTCCAAATCTTGACACGCCAATAAGGGAGAAATTTCAAGATTTTCACTTCTGAAGGGGTAAGGGGTGCAGACGACACAAATCACACTGTTGTCATGGGCCAAATCACCCCCACGCCAGACAGTTCAATCCGCCTCTTTTATTCAATCTTCACCTTTCATATATTTTTAGGGCAAACTACTTTACTTCATTAACCCACATCAATACTCAAAAAAAGTATTCCTAGCTTATGAGAAGTCCCACTAAAATGCCCAAAGATATTGACCGAAATCTAGAAAGCATGTGATCTACTAACAATGCTTATTTAAAACGTTCGGTGACAGATAGGCAGGGCATTTTATCATTTTGAAAACTAACCCAATAAGTGCGTGCGTGTCTGTAAAGTAAAACAACCTGTCAGTTCACTCATATCAATTTCCAAAAAAGGTGTGATTCGGACTCTAAAGTACGAATGTCAGGGAGTGTATGTTAGATTCTCAACAACATAGAGACCGATTTATCGAGCTGAATATAAGCCTACATAGTTGGAAGGGTAATTCTTATGGAACACACCGAAAATACGACTGACTAAAACACTTTTTGAATAAATTTGGATATATTTTGAAAAATCAGGGAAATTGTTTTGACGGTTTAATTGTGTGACGTGTCTCATATTTGTCTACTGTGTGTTTCCACGTGACGTCTCATTCATGATTTGGGTAATCTTGATTTTTTTTAAGCTTATCTCTGGATTATATGGAATCTATATAGGAATTTGATAAACCAGTTGAAATAAAGGTAGTCACTTAACATTCACTGAAGGAACACTTTGTATATAGTTCTTTAAATGGGGTCAGATTTGGGTATAAAAGTTAACGTACACCTGGTGTGTCTCAAGACATTGGACATTGGTAACGCAGGGAAGGTAAGGAGACCATTTTGCTTGGCCGTATCCAGGGGCGGATACAGGATTTTGTGAAAGGGGGGGCGCAAGTTCTAACAGATCGAGTCAGTATTTTCAAATGTGTCCGGAGGTGGTTTGAGGATTGGGAAGGCGGGGGGGGGGGGGGGGGGGGGGGTGCTGAGAGTGCAATCGAAAACATAGTCACGGGTAAATCAAATTAATTTGCACGAATTTCACTTTGTTAGATCCTACCCGAATTCTTAATGGTCAATGGTTCCAGGCCCACTGATTACAGAAACAACAGATTTGAAAGAGGCCTGTAACCCCCCTCCCCCGTTCTGCCTACACATACCCTGGTGACTATCCCGAGCCAGTAGGCGAGGGTGCAGGGGCCGCTTAGGCCCCGGAAGCCCAAGGGTTCTAGATTGCCTGAGAAGCGTTCTGAGGCTGTTCTGCAAGCAAAATTGCAAAATAATTGTCGGATTTTGCTTTCCCTTATTCTTAAAAAGTACCAGTTAAATCGGTATGTTCCAAAGTTATAGATCAAGCCTTGTAACGTTTTTGAAGCATGAGGAGGAGATGACTATCCCAAAGCATTAGGCGAGGGTCCAGGGGCCGCCCAGGCCCCGGAAGTTCGGGGGTTCTAGATAGTGTTCTGAGTCTGTTCTGCGAGTAAAAATGCTAATAACTTTCGGATTTCGCTTTCCATAATTCTTAAAAATAAACATTTATATACAGGCGTGGGTCCACGGGCCGCCTAGGCTCCCGAAAACGCTACTGCTACCAGTCCACATCGCTTAACTTTGCGAGGCTTTGCCCCCCCCCCCCCCCCCCTGACCACTCGCCTTACCACTTCTCCAAGAACCTGGTGTTTTTAAATATACAACACACATATAGGCACTGCCCGTACCAATGAGGCAATTATACGAAAAATTTAAATTGCGATCGTAGCTCCATGTAAAGCCTTTTTCTTCATAGTATTGTAATGCAAGATGTTTTCGTTTTCCTACTCTCTTTTCCTTTTCCTCTCTTTTTTTTCTCTTCTCTTTTTTTTTTCTCTTCTCTTTTTTTTTTTGGTCGGCTGATAGGGGGGGGCGCGCGCCCCCTGCGCCCCCCCCCCCCTAAATCCGCCACTGGTATCACTACTTCAATTTGGCAACCATAGATTCTGAAACTTAAAAAGCTGGGTACATGGAACAAATTTGACATTCGTCGTGTTCTTAGTGCTTATGGGTGATCTATGGGCGATCTGTATGTGTGGGGTTCATTGAAGGACCTCGATATTCAGTATTTCAAAATTTAGCCTAAAAGTACTAGACTATTTGTAAATTTTTAAAAGACTTCAAACAATGTCCAATTTCAGCAAGATTTACTCAACGTCCTGCTACATGTATTTCCCTGGGAAATTTTTTTTCGTAAAAACATCTATTTTCAAGAATGATTTCTGAGAGGATTTTTTACTCGATCGTCCTATATAGAAGAGTTGCCTTGTATTCAGTTGTCTGTAGGGAATTCCGATGAGTCAACGCCCATTGCCTGAAGATTTTTCAGCAGACGACGGTTGCCTGAGGGGTATTTCATAAACATGTTTAGACGGCTAAACTGACCTAGTCGACTAGAATAGCACTGCTTTAACATTACTGCTTAGTCGACTATCTGACCGTAGCCGGCTATATGTGGTTTATGAAATACCCCCCTGGAGTCACGCTCAGTCCTGTATCATACACGGTTGCTATTTTCCAGCCAGCGATGATTGTCCTGGCTGTTGTTGGTATGCTGGGAATATTGGCAGAGACCAGTCACGCTAAGGTTCTGTGACAGTCACGATTGCTATTTTCCAGCCCACTACACTGTAACCGTTTACCGTCAATTCTACAGTAGAATATTTTAAAATTAACGGTAAATTGCCGTTTTATACTTCAGTGGAAGCTTTACGGTCGTGTACCGTAAAATAACTTTGAAACAGAGTTGTCGTTTCCGAGCCAACGAGATCTGATCTCCTCGGTTGTTTCCGTGAAGGATTCGTCCAAAATACGTCATTGCGGATCAAAGGGAGCGAAAAAACCGGAAGTGCGCATGCGCACACCGAAGCGCTAGTAATGCATGGAAATGTGGCCGTCATCCTGTCATATTCGAAGTTAGTGTAGTGGTTAAAGGATACGGTTATGGTTAGTGCGCAAATAGTTCTGCGCAGCTCCTGTATGGGAGGTTAGAGGTTCAAATCCCGCCGTAGGCGAACTACTATAAGAAATATTTGACATTATAGGCTAAGATAGTTAATTTAACATAGCTGTATTTGAAAGCGTAGAATGAGATACCTAAGTGAGAATTTTCATCAGCATTTTTAAAAAAAATTTCAAATAAATATATGTTTGTCAACTTGCAGAAGTAGTCAAAATTACTATTTCGTTGGGGGTACATAACATTTGAAAATCTACATTAACAGATCCATGCTGGGGTTGACGATGTAACGTCCTGTATTTCTTAGCCTGCTGATTTCAGAATGTTCTTCACATTCACTGGTTAGGAATGTGGCTAGTTGATTTTACGGTCTACCCTTATTTTTACGGTAGAAAGTTGGCAGCCCAGCTGCCAGTATTCTACCGTAAAATTTACGGGTTACATTTTACAGTGTATGATTGCCATAGTTGTTTATGGTATCCTAGGAATGCTGGTAGTGACCAGTCACGCATAGTCTTGTACCAGACTCGCTAGCTATTTTCCAGCCCACGATGATTGACCTGGTTGTTTATGGTATCCTGGTAATGCTGACAGTGATGAGTCACGCTCTGTCCTGTACTTGTCATGATTCTTATTTTTGCTATTTTCCAGCCCACGACGATTGACCTGGTTGTTTATGGTATCCTCGGAATGCTGACAGTGATGAGTCACGCTCTGTCACGCTCTGGCCTGTACTTGTCATGATTCTTATTTTTTGCTATTTTACAGCCCGCGATGATTGCCTTGGTTGTTTATGGTATCCTAGGAATGCGCTAACAGTGATGAGTCACGCTCTGTCCTGTACTTGTCACGATTGTTATTTTTGCTATTTTAGATGATTGCCTTGGTTGTTTTTGGTGCCTTGGGAATGTTGGCAGTGTCGAGTCACGCTCAGTCATGTTCCAGTCACGCAAATGGCTGCAGTATACCATTTGACCTTCCATATTTCTACAAGTCCAAGTTTACACCGGCCTGCAACAATCACGACGTCTGCTATGCCTGTGTACGTATACAATAGTAAATGTACAACTCCCAAAAAATATTTGAAATTTGACGCTATTCGGAATACTTGTTTTGGGTAAATCTACAAGACTTTAAAATCTACCGATAAATGTATTCGTTCAATTTGCCCCCCCCCCCCCTTCCTCCGCCTTTTTCAAGGCTTTTAATGATAACTAAGTTAACCGTTCACTAAGCGCTAGTAGGCCTACTGGTTATAGAATAAAAGAAAGAAAGCTGTTTCCGAGTACTTGGAATAGTTGGAATTATACCACATAACAATATGCATAGCTGTTTCTACGCGGCCATAATTTAAGAAGGTTAAAAAAAATGTACTTTTGGAATTAGACCACATAGCAGTACACATATCTATGTCTACGCGGCCATGATTTAAGAAGGTAAAATAAATGTACTTTTCTGTGTAACTTAGCCAGAAATAAAGATGTCCCCGCAAATTGAGCGTTTCCCGAGCAAGAGATACACCTTGTTCAATGTCCGCTGAGAACAAAACTATTTCCAAGCACTTAAACCATGGACACACTAATCACACAGTTTCCTGTGCTTTAATGCAAAGAAATATATCTTTAAATTAACCTAAGTGTTTCTTTTAGTGAAATGAATTGTTGACATTAGAATTTACCATTGAAAAACATCCGCACCCTGCTCAAAGTTATTTCTGTGGGTAATTGGTGGGTGGATGTGTTGGCGAGAGAAGGGGGGGGGGGCAATGTCTTTGGCCAACCTAAAGTACAAAAATAATTAATATTTTCTCTCTCTCTTGGTTTTCAGGGGAGTTCCAGAGGTTTGAGTCGTAAGGATTGTGACGACAAATTTTACTCTCGCCTCACTGCTGTTTGCCATGAGATAACCAAACGTTTCATTGTTGGAGAGGGCGATGTTAAAAGGAAATTCTGTGACTTGATAAGATCTAGTTATTACGAAGCTGTGAGGGTGGGAGGGTCAAGTCATTATCATACTACCCCTGAGTCCTGGTGCTCACAGAGCTGGGTATCCTCGTGTATCTAGACCAGGGGTTTCATGTCGTAAGAACAGGACAAACACACTAATACGACTTTAATAAATTATACGTAAAATTAAACTATTACTCTAGCAACCGTTTCAAACTTCCTTTTACCTTGAAGGTCATTCTTATTATTTCAAATTAGTTTTATTTCTTTGTTTAGTTTGGCTTGGTTACATAGGAGAGAGTAACGACGTTCTTGCACAAAAAAACAAACTATTTTTGGCGTATTTACGTTTAAGCATCCGGTGGGCAGACGGTTTACTAGATACATGGGAGAGTAGCCACATTCTAGATACCAATTCGGTAACAAAAGAAAACGTCTTCTGTATGATTTTACATATTTCGGGTTGAGTCAATTCCACATGCATAAAGGTCATTTTGACTGCGGTTTTAACAAATCTATTCATGATGCAAAAGGGTTACGCAACTTCCAACAGTTAGTCTGTCATGCATGTTGTTGTTGATTGAGTGACATTCTAGATGACCTCAGACAACGTAAGTTTTAGGCTTACGTACTTAAACAGATTAAAACCACTATCGTATTCATATCTACTGACTGAGGCCAAGCTCCTGTCAGTCATCTACCTAAAGAAATATCATAGGTTTAGTTTATTACAACAATTTATGGGGTATAAAGGTATAAATGATATACCTCGTTTTAACGCAGTTATAAACTTGTCTCCGTGGTTATTCTATATAAGACGCAGCCCATACAATACAGGCACAGTTACGTCCGTAGCGCTTTTCCATGAAACAGATGAGAGGCGTCTAAAATGGTCAAATTTGGGTGATTAATGATTGGATGATTGATTGATTTAACTAGGCACTCAACAGTAAAAGTCCCATGTTGAGAAAGATACCAAACGACCAAAAATCGACCAAATCATCATCCTCCACCCTAAGTTTTGACATTAGGCTCCACAGACCATAGAACAGTAAGAAGGCTAATGCATGTGGCACGCTCAAAGTTCTTCCTTGCTAGGTCAGCAAACATCGCTTAAGTAACGCCACAATGTTCCCAGCCCGAGGGTGGGAGATCTATGAAGACAATCCTACTACCAATGCCTGTTGCTCGAGTTCAATTTACCGATTTTAGCACCGAGGGTACATCGACACAAACCGAAACTGTCAACAGGAAAAGGCCGCCAAAACACTTGCTTGGTATCTAACTCAGCCAACAACATTATTTCACTTTAAATGCCGTATAGCATGGGTAAGCAAAACCCCATGATTATTAGATCAATTGAAGGCTTAGCAGGGTTAACTTTCATGACGTTAGCTAACCAATCTTACTTCTGATATAAAAATTTACTAATCTCAATTGGGTACTGAAATACGTAAATAATGTTATACTACAGGCCTTCTGGAATGCCAGGACGCCTTGGCTCATTTATCGTCTGAGGAAGACAAGTACAGATACCTTCACACTACACCAGTATTACGACGAGTTTGTTGGCTAATACTTCATGTATCCGAGAACTCTGGGCCCTGCCGAATCTTTTTCCCCCGTATTCGTATAGAGGGTGATTCACATTACCAACCAAATATAGAATAAGTCGCCCTTTAGACCGAAAATCCGGGCTAATACTTCATGATGTAATTATTAGGTTAATTCTAGACCCGAGGCAGGGGCGGCGGGACGTTTTTCATATTGGGAGGGGGGGGGGGGGGGGCAACTATCCCAGCACAATAGGCGAGGGTCCAGTCCAGGGGCCGCCTATGCCCCGGAAGCTCGGAAACAGGAGAATGCCATACATGCGTTCTGTGTCATTTTCAAGATCCAACAGGTGAAATTTGATGGAAAGATTTTTGACTTGTAAACTTGGAAATCTACTCACTTTGGAAGAAAAAAAATCTGTTAGAGGCCATTGCGCTGGATATTTTAGGGATCTGAACAACTGATGTAGTAGATAAAGCACGCACCCATAACACTTTCAAGGCTTTCAGAGAATAGGTATAGGCTACTCTCCGTCAGTATCGTAGCCGACAGGTGGGCCACTATGACAGCACAATCACGCGAGGGTCCAGGGGCCTGTAGGCCCTTGCAACTCCAAGGTTCGAGATTGCCGACGATGCGTTCCGGGCCATTTCTGGCGTTGAAAAGTTGACATTTCAAAAAGAAATTGTCAAATTGAAGTAGCAAATATTGTGAAAAGGTGATCGAATAACCAAATAATCTTACAGCAAGACAGTTTGAGTTGTTGGGCGTAGTTGGAAAAAATGTTTGATTACGTGGGAGACAAATCACAGCACAATCACGCGACGGACCAGGGGCTGCCTAAGCCTGGAGAGCTCGCTGGTACTAAATCGCCGACATCTGTCTAAGCCATTTCTGGCCTATAAAGATATAGATTTTTCTCAGATATTTGACTGAAACGGAGAGTAGCAAACATTGCGATCAGACGATGAACTATCACAAAACAACCCAACATGAAGACAGATTGAGTGGCGGGGCGAGGTTTTGTTCTTTTAACCCTCAGAAACTGTATATTTAATGTAGTAATCTAATTTTTGCTAAAACAAATTCTGTGTTTCTAAACCGCAGTTTTCAACTGTTTCTGCCCTTTAATCACTTAACTGCCCTTTCACTATCGTGTTTGAAAACTCCATAATTTTTTTTGATTGGCCAATTATTGGGGGGGGGGGGGGGGGGGGGGCAAAGATAGGTCTGGCTCCCCTATTTTGATTATGGGGGGGGGGGGGGGCATATACTCTAAAAGAATTGGAGAGATTGTATCAAAACGAAAGAAGTTCTGGAGCCGAAAGGGAATATTACATAATCCAATAGGGCTGCCATATTATGCGACAGGTGATGTCAGAAATGGTACGTGAAACACCGTCTGCCCATAAGGTATATATATACTCTGAAAGATTTGTCAAGATCGGATCAAAACTTCAAGTTATGGAGCGGAAGGTAACGAAGATATAGATTAAGACAGTATATTACATAATCCAATGTAGAAGTCATATTATGCAATCGACAATGTTCTTAATGGTTCATGACACACCTTATACCCCTAGAGTATATGTTGTAAAAAAATTTTAAAGATCGGATCAAAACTCTTCAAGTTATGGAACGGAAGGGAAGGAAAATATAGACTAAGACAGAATATTACATAATCCAATGTAGAAACCACATTAAGCAACCGACGATGTCATAAATGGTTCATGGCACACCTTCTACCCACAAGGTATATGTTGTGAAAGAATTGTAAAGATTAGATCAAAAGTCTTCAAGTTATGGAGCGGAAGGGAATCCGGGACGGACGGTCGGCGCTGGTGATACCATAATACGACCGACTTTTTTTTAAGTCGGGCGTATAAAAATCAGCCTTCTTGTGAACAAAAAATGGTTGAGTTAATGTACATAGCTCGACACTAACTAGACACGAACCCAAGGGTTATTTGTTTGTTTACAGGGTTGGTTGTTCTTGTCAATATGTGTGTATTGCTAAATGAGAAACATTTAGTTCCAACAAGCAATGTCAGTCTTTAGTTGTACTCCTGAATGTGACAAAATAAAGGTTGGAATATTGAATCATTATGATGAAATTCTGAATTTTCGGATTAACGCTATACAGGTGTATTTGAGGTAAATTGGTGGACTTCAAGAAAGCTTTGAGAAAACTTGGTTCCGATGGCATGGCACAGATGACCATTCGTCTGTTCAAGCAGGCTGAGCGTGGGTGGAAACCCAAGTTACCAGGAGGAAAATGTCCCTAGATCATATATAGGCTAAGGAAGAAAATAAAAGGTTAACCCGACCCTCAAGGAGACAACAAGCTGAAACTATTTGATACTGATCAGTTCTGTTCGGAAGCTTAACTCTGGAAAATGTGGAAACAAGATGCTATTGTAACTCCTCCCAACACACCATCGTCGGAACCCACGATTAAAACTTACGCTCACGCTAACTTTAAGGTGAGCTTGTTGAGAATTTAACCCTGGATATCCGAGGATGCCAACACACATGATAGCTTAAGTTTGGTCAATGTATTAGTAATTCCTACAGAATTCGCTTATTCTATAGGCGCATGTTCGATACATGTAATGCCTTTTACCAAATATATACCAGCTTATACCTGGCCATCTCCTCATAACAAATATACCTAGATAAAAGACAGTAGATAAAAGAAAGTGAAGTCATGGGAAAACACATTCTGTATCGTTAAAAATTATTAATTGAAACATCATATATAATTGCCCGAAAAGCACATCTCGTTAGCCATTTACTAGAGCCAAGCTCAAATCTCCATAGCTACTCCGTTTTTTAAAACACGAAATTGCTTTGAAGATTTGACAAGACTTTTAATAAAGTGGCATGGGCTGTTTTTCATAAATTCTGATTGTCAACATAAGTAAAGTGTTTGGTTGATTGATTGATGTTTTACGCCGTACTGAAGATTATGTTACTTATATGGTGGCGTTGCCAGGTTTAGTGGGGGAAGAAACCGGACTCATTATCCGGAGGAAAACCCCGACATTCGACGAGTACCTGGCAATTCTTTAGAGTGTTTGGAGCAACTAGAAAAACTAAAAGATGTGCGTTGAAATAAAAGATATCGGTAGAGCCAATTACCCGTTCGAATTGAAAATGTGTGATTATGAACAAAATTCAGCCGAGATGTCCGGAGATGTGTTTTGTTGCTTATGAAGACTACGTTAGCTTATATCTTTAAGCTCTTATTTTGTACTTCTTGATAAAAAGGGCGACCATTTTTTAAGCTAATTTTGTTTCAACAGCTCATGTCATTTTAAAATAGGATTCTTGCAAATGCTCCTGTTTTTAATCAAATCGGGATGTTCATAAGCTTTTCAGAAGCGTCGAGAACCCCGTAAGCACAACGTCCACGTAGCCAAACATGGTCCATTGCGTGTAAGAGAAACGTGAATTCGCTATACATGTAGGCCTACATGCTTATATTCTCTTCAATGCCGATGGTACGTGTCCGTGATCTCAATTAGATATGCCATTATATACAAGCAGTTTAGGGTTAACAAAAACAGGTTTAAGTAGGGGATGTCTATGTTCTCATCAATTGTGTGAGGCAGACAATTCAGTGCCTTCACACTACACCGGTACTAACACAATTCTGTTGGCGGATATTTCTGGGTGTAATTATTGGGTTAATTCTAGACCTAGAGTTACATCTTACGATATCAGTCCTTCAACAACTTAGCTTCTCTGCATGGTTATAGGCTGTGATGTAACCATTAACACAGATTCATGTTCCGCCAACGTCAGATCACACAATATCAGTACGCAATGATTATAAACTTCATTCTGAAGGAAATGTGATCAAGGATTGGTTTATACTGAAACAGATAAAAGGTCATCGCGACCCGCAATTTAACACTTGGATCAAATTTGCAACTGATTAAGTTTGGATGGTGTATTACCCACACTGACGATTATTTCACTTACATGTATATGGAGGCGTCCTCCGGTTAAATGGGGGGAGAAAAGCGGGCTCTTTGTCCGGAGGAGGCAACTGAATATGACTCTGTTCAACTGAACTTTCCATTGAGCACAACCCTTACTTCATTTGATTGATTGATTGATTGTTGGGTGTTTTACACCGCGCTCAAGATTATTTCACTTATATGGCGGCGTTGCCAGTTTTATTGTGGGAGGAAACCGGGCTTTATGCCCGGAGGAACACTTCATTTGATAATTGTGATCTGTGCACATTAGCTTGAGAACATTCTACAATAAGCGGTGTTATCGGTAATAGTCCCATATAGTTATCTCAGGCCTCCTCAGTGGGGTCTGCGAGTCTCAGTGAGGCCCGGGAGCCTCAGTGAGGTTTGAGTTTTAGTGAGTGAATATACATATTGTTGCCAGGTTTAATGGGAGATTGATTGATTGCTTGTTTCGTGTTTTATGCCGCAATCAAGATTATTTCACTTACATGGTGGCGTTGTCAGTTTTATTGTGGGAGGAAACCGGGCTCTATCCCCAGAGGAAACCCACAACCTTCCAGTGGTAAATGGCAATCATCCCACATATACTATGGTCTATCTGGCCAACTGAGTACCCTTTTATGAATCAGGTACATGAAAAACTCACATTGGTCCTGAAACTAAACAATAGTTTAAAGCAATAACAACACATGTTTATAAGAAGTAGTTTATTTCTCCTTTTCAACAGTACCAATACTACCAAACACATATTTTTGTAACTGTTTTTTAAAACTCCAACAGTGCATTTCAAAATACAAAACTACAAACATCATGTTTTATTATGTGCTTGCAACTCCTATAAAACCTCATGGATTTGTGTCAGACTTACATGTAAACAAGATTGAATCAAGACTCCTGAACTTTTCATTGATTGGTTGACTTATATGGAGGTCTTGACATGTTTTACATCCCACTTATATGGAGGTATTGACATGTTTGACATCCCACTTGTATGGAGGTCTTGACATGTTTTACATCTCACTTATATGGAGGTATTGACATGTTTTACATCCCACTTATATGGAGGTCTTGACATGTTTTGTAAGGGATGAAAACTGGACATTTTCCCTGGAGGAACCCCCAGCCCGTATCTTGTAACCCTTTCACAGGGTGATCAAGTGAAAACCGACTTCTAACGTTTTGGCATTTTTCTTTGGATAGAGTGGGGTTGAACCCATGCCCCAATCCTTGGAAGGCCTGTATTGGCATGAGAGACTACCGAGTCACTAAGGCCCCATTGGTTCATTGTAAACATATCACTTGAGAAAATGTAATCAGAAAATAGAAAGACAATTGATTACTTGATTGATGTTTTACGCCGCACTCAAGGTTATATGGTGGCACTGCCTGGTTTAGTTGGGGGGGGGGGGGGACCGGCTCTTTACCTGGAGGAAGCCCCGTCGGTAAGTAGCTGGTACTCTTTTGAGTAAAAAAATCCACTCAGAGATTCATGAATTTTTTTATTTGCTTTGAGTGGGGTTCCAGGCAGCCTCCGTAGTTAGACTATAGTTTGAATATGATTGTACAGGCACAGTGCATCAATCATGGTGACTGAACAGCTGAACTATGGAAGTTGACTGATGTTATTGTAAAGTTAATAAGGACCATATTCAGTTTGTTGTCACCATTTAACAAAGCAATTTCTTCAGTCCTTTTATCCCATTACTTGGTAACTCTAGATTTTTAACGATGCTGTCAGGTGAAACTGTCAAATCTGGATTTCTTGGATGCTATCTCTCTCTCCTGAAACAGACAGAATGTAGAATAAAGATAAATGTACTACAAAATATAAAAGGATAGTTTTGAGCATTTATACATGTAGCAGGGTAGAAAAATTCAAAACTTAAGACACTACCTTCCAGGAAAATTGCTCCTACAGGCTATAATGAATGATTGATTGGTGTTTTACGTCACACTCAAGATTATTTCACTTATATGGCAGCGTTGCCAGGTTTATTTGGTCTGAGTGGGATTCGAACCTGCGCTGTGTAGATAGCAAGGCTATAATGAAGCTTAATAAAGTCACTTGAAAAATTATGGTATAGTTAAGGGATTATTGTTTGAAGTGACTGCTTCGTTACAAGCCTTTGTACGCAAAATGCAATATGCATCACTGTATGCCTGTATTCATGTTCCTAATGTGGGCAGTCATATTGCATTTTCTAGCCAGCAACTATAGGTTGAAATTGAAAATTTGGTTGGTTGATTGATGTTTAACGGCGCACTCAAGATTATTTTACTTATATGGCGGCGTTGCCAGGTTTATTGAGGGAGGAAACCGGACTCATTGCCCGGAGGAAACCATCGACCTTCAGCGAGTACCTGGCAACTTGAAAATTTGGACAGCACATTCAAGGGAAATAGTGTCAACATGGAATTTGAGCACTCTTATGCAATTTTTTTGCAAACTTCTTACTGGAAACAATAAAAGTTTAAAACATTTTAGTTTAAAGTTGCATGAGTTGCCAAAATGTTGAAACAGAATGTTGAAATTATTGGTTATTTTTCTAAAGACGTACAATTCATAAGCTTTTTAATGCTTCTGGTCTTGAAAATGTACGATAAAGTATTGTTTGGCTTAGAATGAATGAATGAATGTCCCGGTTATTTAAATTTTGTTTACTTTTCGAACACGTTTTCGGTTCTTACGGGCCACATACTGTATGGATTTTCCTCATTCCAACGCCAATCATTTAGTTTTTTGATGGCCTTCAAAGCCTCTTACTGTCGTGAAGATCAGAAATTATGAAAAAAGTATGAATTTTGGCAGCTCATGCCACTTAAAGGATGGTTGTTATTGAGGTATCTTACTGTTCCAAACTGATAATAATGAGGCGCGAGTTCACTGAGCCAGCTGGGATCTATCACTGTAACATCACGCATAAACTCCTTCTTCGTCTGTACAACTTCATTGAATAACACCCTATAGTACACAGAACAAAAGTTCAATGGTTAGGCACATCATTGGATAACATACTAAAGCAGCAAAAATAATACAAGTTTTGTCCACCATTATTTTACGAATAACAGCTTACAGGGAGAAAATTCAAGATAATAAGGAAATGCAAAAATATTTTCGTATAACCCCCACCCCCAGTTTATAGTGAGAAAATAAAAATAAAAGCATGCATAAAACATTTCCCCTAATAACACTTTCGAGAAGCAAGCTTAAAAAAACTTATATAAAAAGACATTTCAATAGCAATTTGTAGAGTTTTAAAATGGCAGATCTTTTAAAGAAAGTCTGAAGTAAAAATATGAGGAAAGCTCTTATTTTCTATTTTTTTTTTAACAAACAACAATAAGCTAATTCCGTTTAAACGAAATTTTCTTGATATTTGGCAATTCATACCAGTTTCAACATTGTATCTACAATGCAGATTATAGACAGTATAGGGAAGTGACATAAGCCATAACAATTCATATACAATACCAGCTATTAAAATTTTCCCCAAAATACATGCTTAATTAGAGGGTGGGGGTTATCCCAAAATCACGAGAATACTACTACAAAATACATGTATTTGACCACAGCTTTTGTCTGTACAAGCCACAAGTTCAATATATTTGTTTGATTTTTGAGGGATTGATTATTAAATTGAGTACGAATCATAAACACGCAATTTATTTGTACTTTCTCTTGAAGTCAAAAATCCAGCACCTCGTTTGATGAATTGAAAGCAATTTTAGAATAACGATTGACAATAAGACTCAAAAGCAATGGTAAAAGAATGCAAAAAACAAGTGATACGTTAGAAGTACGATAAATAAGAATGTCTGCAGATTGCACAATCTTGACTCTGAAGGTTTGTTAAGATTACAAAGAGAGCCTGTGTTGAATGATTTATCACTAGTAGATAAACAACACATGCCGATGGAGATAAACTAGTCATTCCTTCTTGATTCTTACTTCTTTTCCAAAGGCAGCCTGCAACCAGTGGGGTTGGGGATGGGGTGTGCCTCAAAAGGGTCATGGAAGTGTAATCATACAGCACATCCATTTAACTCAGTATTGAGATCAAGTTGATCTATTCAGGTTTTTGCCACTCTTTAATAAGATCATTTCATTTATATGGCACATCGCGAGATTTTGTGGGGGGGATGAAAGCGGGCTCTTTGACTAAAGAAAACACTCGAGAGAAAACATCCGACCTTTCAGTGAGTACCTGTCAAATCTTCCACATACTGTGGCAGAGTGAAATATCCACAGATAACTTTTTCATTTTTTGTTGTTTTTTAGGGGGGTGGGGGTGTCTAAGTGGGATCGAGACCATGACCCATCGATGGACGGCCTGTGTCAGACAAAAGGGCAATTACTCTGGTGGCTAAGTAGTCGCTTTTGAGTCCGACACAGGCAGTCCAAAAAAAAAAAGAAAAATCTATGAGTGGATATCAACAGCATCTGAAGGCATAATGTTTATTAAAATCAGAGCATTTTCATAGGTGGATCCAGGGGGTCAGGACCCCCCCCTTTTTCTGAGCAAAAAAAAAAAAGAAGAGACAAAAAAAAAAAGAAAAGAAAAAAAAGATGAAGAGAGAAAAAAAGGTAGAGAAAGGAATTAACACAGATCAAACCGTACCATTAGGCTTATATAAGCAATCTAATGCAAGGTCTGCCAGTTCCATGTCATCTTTAGTTTGACGGTAACAACTAACCACAGTAACTATGGTGATATGTTTCTTTTTGAATATTTTGCACATCATGTGTTGCAATATTAAGCAACGTGTTTCATGGTTCTATTCTCTAACTAATAAACCAGTTATTACATACATGTACTTTTCAGAAAGGATGTTCAACTTCCATCCTTGACTTTCACCCATGACTTATTGGATGAGTGCAATTGTTTTACACGTCAGTCAAGTTTATTTCACTTCCAGGGCAGTATTGTCAGGTTGAGTAGGGGAGGAAAACGTCCAACCTTTGGTGAGTACCTTAGAACCGTAGCGCAATTGAGAGAAAAACCCACTCGAAAATTTTGTTCGAGTTGTATTTGAACCTGGGGCTTACGTCGTGGCGATTTCTACTGAATTAGCTGAAATGATTGGACTGGAGTGTGAAAGACAACAATATTGACCACTCTCGATCCCTGGCAAAGCTTGACACAGAATATTTTTGGTAAGATTAAACTGTTTAAAACAACCTGATTAACAATGGTACTTTTATAGTGTGCTCAGTCCAGTATTAAACTAGATGTGCCTTTCCTTGTTGCAAGGCAAACTCTCACTTTTAATAGTGAGTAGCCGTCAGAAGTAATCAAATTCTGATTTATTACTAAAATGGCTCTTCGTCATAAAAGAGTGTTGCAATTGATCTCCATAAAACCCTGATTAATGAGGGGTAGTTTTACTCCACCATAATAGCCGGCCGTATTCTATCAAGTGAAATACTGAAATCTGAGATACTAAAATTGAAAATGGGATCATGTATGTTGGTGAAGAGGAACTACACAGTCAATATCACCAGTCTATTATAGCGTTTAGGGGGTGATAAGTGGAATTTTAAAACTGCCTGTATCCAATAACCTATAATGGTTTTTTTGGCCCTTGGAGGACTATGCTTTCTCTGCTCTGGTTTAAAAGCCCCTATATATTCAGCGGCCATTTTCATCAATAAAGGTCAACCTACAAATGTATTAAAATATGCTTAGCGATAAATCTTGAATGATAAAGAACAAATGAGATTTTTGCAGGAACTTTACCAACACAAGTGCCGTGCATTATTTACATGTGTTTTTTTCACCATCCCGTCTAAAATGAAATATTACATGAAATATCAACAAATCTTACTCATCGTAGCGATGTCAGCTTTAGATCGATTGATTTTATAAACACGAAAAATATCCTGGAAAAAAAACCTCTTTTAGAGGTATTGTATGCAGTACTTTGTAAGCCTACAAAGCATTTATGGTAAACATTAAATGATAAATGCCAAGTTCGGCATTATTTAAAGAAAAGGCAATTTGCATATCGTCTCTCACCAATCGAAAATATCTTTGAATTTGTGTCATACTTGACATTTGAATGCCAAAGATTTATTCACTCATATGGCAACGTTGCCAGGTTTAGTGGGGGAGGAAACATCGGCCTTCCGAAGTACTTAGCAACTCTCCCAGAAATTTTTCAATTTTTTATTGTTGGTCTGAGTGGGATTTGATATCACGCCGCATCAATAGGAGGCCTGTGTCTGGCTGGGGGACTAACACTCTAACCGACATAGCCCTGAGGCCCCAAAGAGGCCTGTGTCGGACTGAGGGGCTAACACTCTAACCGACGGGGCTCTGAGACCCCAACGAGGCCTGTGTCGGACTGAGGGACTAACACTCTAACAGACGGGGCCCTGAGACCCCAAAGATGAAGATACGGACTTACCATGGAGGAGGTTTCTCTGTATAGAGGACAGACATTGGATGTATATGAAGACTGTGACCGTCTCGTATTGTACGATATTCTCCGGTGAAGTGAAATTTGGCAGCATTTGCGAAGAACCCAGCCGTAATACACCGGCGTATAACATTAACATCACCTGGCAATTAGAAACAGATGGATTTGTGTTATATGTTGCATTAATGTTTTTACTAACATGGAAACGTTGCCAGGTTTAGTGGTGGGGGGGAGAATCTCTGATCTTCTGATGACTTCTGGCAACCATTCTGCACACGTTGATTAAGTGAAAGCCCGAGAGAATAAACATAAATTACTAGTTTAAACACATGGATGATACAAATGTACATACAAGTACGTGAATATAATCAAAGACTTCTCTAATTTTGTCCCATATAGCGGTCTTGAAGGCAAATTTTTTGTTTCAGAGTAGAGTTCAAACTTGTATTAGGGCCTCGGTGGTCCAGTGGGTTACAGTGATTGTCCCACACGGACCTTCCGTCGATGCGGTGTGGGTTCAAATCAAATCCCACACAGACCAAATAAAAAATTGTCAAAATTCAGAGTAGATTTCACTCGGTCGCCGTACATGTATGTGGAAGAGTTGCAAGGTATTTCCTCGGGCCCAGTTTCCTCCGACCATATGGCAACAGGACCACATGGCAACGTTGCCATATAAGTGAAATAATCTTGAACGAGGCGTAAAACATCAATCAATCAATCAAACTTGTATTACTTTCGTCTTGAAATTAAAAAAAAATGCTTCATATCTTAGAATTTTATTAAGTTTATTAATTGATCGGTTTTTGTTTTATACCATTCAAGCTTATTATCACTTATACGGCAGCATTGCCAGGTACACCGAGTAAGGAAATCAGGCTCTGTACTGGGAGGATTCGGAAAGTCTAGACCTTCTGTAAAAACCTAACAACCCTTCCAAAAAGAGCCCGTCAATTCAAGGTGTTAAGATAAAAAGTTTTTAGTAGTTTACCTAAACAAAACCAAAATAAAGTTCAATTCTGAATTTTTTTCAGGAATTCTGACTGTCAAAACAAGTTCAACGTTTGAAGTACCTTGGAAAAGTAAAGGATTGATGTGGAAATAAAACTTATTGATAAAGCCACTAACCCATATGAGCTGAAGATGTGTGCTAATAACGGACACAATTCATATACCTGGGATTCAGGAGTATATCATAGTGTGTTTAAAGTGGCATGAGCTGTCAAAATGTGAATATTTTGACGTTAAAACAGAACGTTGAAATTAATGGCTATTTTTCTCAAGACATATAATTCAGAAGCTTTTTAGTGCTTCTAGTCTCGAGTATGTACGATAAAGTATTCTTTTGAACCAACTTAGGCGTAGAATGAATGAATGGTCGTCCCGGTTATTTAAATTTTGTTTACATTTCGAACACTATTTCGGTTCATACAGGTCACATGCTGTATGGATTTTCCTCATTCCAACTCCAATCATTTAGTTTTTCGATGGCCTTCAAAGCCTCTTACTGTCGTGACGATCAGAAATTATGAAAAACGTGTGAATTTTGGCAGCTCATGCCACTTTAATGCTCATACAAAGCTACCTTAGTTTACACCCCTAAGTTTGGTATCAGCAGAAAGTTGTTAGTTTGTACGTCTGGACAAAATATTGAACATTGAACTAATTCTGTTTAAATGTAATTTACCTTGAAAAAAATCATACCAAAAATATTACATTCAACACAGATTTGGCAGTTTTATTGGCAGTTTTATGAAAAATTGCTATTAGCTCACTTGGCCCATTTTCTTTTTAGGTTTTTCAAGGAAGTGAAAACTGATAGAGTGCACCCTGTAGTAGTTAAAGCCATGCCTCAAACTGTCAATTATAAGCCCTGAAGGTTATTAAAAAATAATCAAAAAGTCTTTAGCCTTCATAAGCCTACTGATGACCAGCTATGTTACACCTTTTTATTAACACGGTTGTGAACCATTTATCAACAATTTAAACATGGTTCTTGATGGCTTCAAGAGAGAGAGCTGGTTAAGGTTTGATTACAGTAGAGAATGCCTCTGAGCTGTGAGGGCTAAAGCTTTTCAAGATAACATTTTCTGCTTTGAAGACCAGACACATTGCAGACTGTTCAGCCAGTCAGAGGTGCCTTCCACAGATCGTACAGTCAGTCAGTTTTGGCCCTGCCAGAGATTTGGGAAGGGATCGTACATTCAGTCAGTTTTGACCCTGCCAGAGATTTGGAAGGGATTGTACAGTCAGTCAGTTTTGACCCTGCCAGAGATTTGGGAAGGGATCGTACAGTCAGTCAGTTTTGACCCTGCCAGAGATTTGGGAAGGGATCGTACAGTCAGTCAGTTTTGACCCTGCCAGAGATTTGGGAAGGGATCGTACAGTCAGTCAGTTTTGACCCTGCCAGAGATTTGGAAGGGATCGTACAGTCAGTCAGTTTTGACCGTACCAGAGATTTTGGAAGGGATCGTACAATCAGTCAGTTTTGACCCTGCCAGAGATTTGGAAGGGATCGTACAGTCAGTCAGTTTTGACCGTACCAGAGATTTTGGAAGGGATCGTACAGTCAGTCAGTTTTGACCCTGCCAGAGATTTGGAAGGGATCGTACAGTCAGTCAGTTTTGACCGTACCAGAGATTTTGGAAGGGATCGTACAATCAGTCAGTTTTGACCCTGCCAGAAATTTGGGAAGGGATCGTTCAATCAGTCAGTTTTGACCGTACCAGAGATTTGAGAAGGGATCGTACAGTCAGTCATTTTGACCGTGCCAGAGATTTGAGAAGGGAGTTTACTTATGTTTTCGATAAAGAGACATGTTCTGGCCCAAAGCAAAAGGTGTGATTTCTAGAATAGATTGTCACAAAACTAGCTCAAGGAAAAGTTATAAAGCAATTTATTTTGCTTATAAAAGATAGTGAACAACATTCAGTTTCAACAGTGCCAGTGCTTTGTGAACAACATTCAGTTTCAACAGTGCCAGTGCTTTGTGAACAACATTCAGTTTCAACAGTGCCAGTGCTTTGTGAACAACATTCACTTTCAACAGTGTCAGTGCTTTGTGAAGGATCTTTCCTAATAACTTTTGGATAGAGACACATGTTCTGGTCATAAGAGCACAAAAACTGTGATTCCGGTGTGCAAGAAAAGCTGATACACCAAAGTCACATAACGAGGAACTGTCAGTTTTAGGCTTCTACATTGTCAAAAAAGCACAAAAAATACAGATTTTAGTGTCCAAGAAAAGCTGATAAAACTACTATTTGGACATAGAAGTGAAGAAAGCTATTGATATATCAATTACATGTAGCAAGATTTCTCGTCAACAGAAAAACTGTGATTTATACAATTAAGGAAAACCGAAGAGTAAATAGTTTGGATTTAACTGACAGCGTGTGATCATTATTGATCATACAATGGCTATAATTGAATATAATACTTAGTAGAAAGACTACTACATTGTATTTTGGAACCACAGAAGAAAAACTAAGATTTCAAACTTCAAGAAAAGTAGAAGGTTTGTCCCAAAGGTGACAATGAACAGGTATGGGTTTTAACCACGGCAGTACAGAGGGAAAGAGTTTACCGTTAAACCTCAAACATGCTAGCAGAGAATACTTTCGGGATTGTCATGTTATTTTTGTGAGCGTCTAGAACATGACTTGTGACTTAAACTTCAAACTAGAGCCAGTCAACAGCCAGCTGAAGCCCATGCAGTCTTGCAAAAGAAAGTGTACAAACCACTTTTTATATTCTCAATCAGAAAATCAACCTTTCCAATTTCCAAGAAAAGCTGCTTTTATGTCTAGAATGCAGGTAGATAGAGAATAACAGTCAGTTTAGACCATGTCCAAACTTTGAATGGTTTAATTAACTTTTGTCTTCAAGAAAAGTCAGAACTTTTGAGGACAAAAAAATTGACAATTGATTGTTTAAGATATTGAACTATTACTTTTGTGTCATTTGAAAAAAACAAACAACCTATAAAATGGAAAAATGTTTACAGAGATGAAGTAAGTCGTTAGATGCAAATGTTTCACTCTATGAAGGATACAGGATTTTATTGTTAGAATTTAACATTACATCACAAGTAAGTACATGTATATTTTTTTAAATAATAATTTAATGAATAATCTATTTTTATTTAATGGAGGGTATGCTTTCATTACCTTGTGGGTTTCATTACCACAGAGGGTGATAGACATGACAGACAATGACAAGCTTACTCAACAATGGGTTGAGGGTTACAACTTGATTGTAAAAAACTGTTGATTTTTATAGATACTAAAGCACACGGGCACAGGGAAAATCTTTTTGACTAAAATAACTATGCACACAAGTTTCTAGTTGTGTTAAAAGAAACTGTTATATATTAATTGACATGCCACCTTCCGGTGGTAACTGGCAACCATCCCACATAGGTCGCTTGAGTGAAAATCCAGCCGAAAATGTTTCCATTTTTTGTTTTATGGACTGAATGGGATTTGAACCCGTGACCGATGACTGTGCAATAGAAGAACAAGTTTTCTCACCAATGGGTTGGGGGTTCTATTACAGTTTAACTGTTTAGAAACTAAGTGCTTGACAAGTTTCCTCAGAGTTTTGACTGGTTTTCTCAATAATGGGTTGGGGGTTTCCAATACAGCTTAACTGTTAAGAAACTCTTTAAGCGCTTGGGACAACTTTCCTCAGAGTTTTGACTGTGGTCTATTATTCAAAGTTCTTTAGTGGGAATCTTCGTAATTGACGATCAATCAATCTGACTTTTCAACATCAAATAATTCCATCTCTTTGACGGAGATACATGTAGCTTGCTCACGCAGCATAAACTGGAGACTGCACTAGAGGATTTGGCAGATGAAATAAAAAAGAGTGGCCTTTATCGCATTACAAGGCGTGTAGAAAATTGATATAAGAGTTGTAATGTAATAACCCTCAAGAGATCAAGTCTATGTACAGGGTCTGTTCTCACTGATTTGTCACAGGGTTAGGGCAAAAACTTTGGACGTGATAACTTGAATCTGAATGGACTATTAAATCACCCAAAACAGCTTCCCAAGGCCCCCAAAGTTCTACATTATACTGTTTAGATGTTCATACGTGATGAAGTCAGTTTCTCGAAAGCAGGCTGCAATCATTATCAGGGAAATTACGGAATTAGTAAATTAACCTGTTTAACCTGTTAATACTGTTTAGTGTGTTGATCTATAGTAACATGTATCCCTCATCCTATTGCTATGCTCCGTTATGACATCCTTACCGGTTGTAAACCTCTAGAAATATACCACAGCCACCAAACTATCCAGGAAGACCAGGTGCATTATTTGATAGCATTTGAGAGAAAATGCTCACATTTTTCAATATAGCAATTTCTGAATTATAAAATTGGCATGAGGGGCCAAATTTTTCACTATTTTCATAAATTCTGTATCCCAACAATTCAAGCATTTGAAGTTCATCCAAGATCAAAAACATCTTTCTTCAAATAAGAAATTGTCAGTGAGTTGTTGAGAGGTACTAAGTGAGAAATGTATGTGTTATGTAAACTTAACTGAATTTCCTCGGAATTGAATATGTATTTTTTTCAATTTTCATGAAACACAAACTTGATCTGTAACTCTGACACCATGGTTTGATTTTATTCACCAGAACAAAGTGCAAATGATAGAATGGCGTAACTATATACAAATAGTCTGTCAGGAACAGAAGACATATAGGGCAGATGTAGACTCAATTATAAAATTTCAATACAATATGACTAAAAATGTTATCCAACAACGAAATACATGCATCAACAATTTGGCCCCCTATGCCACTTTAAAAATAGGAAAACAGTTATAAAAAATTTGATTCATATACAATCAATAAGCTTTTCTCATATTTTCTGATAAAACTAAATTTTAAAATTATTAGCTATTTACAATTAACTAGAAGCTTTTAATTAAGCTACAATGTAGTTTCAAGAATGTATGTCAAAGTTGTGTTTAATTGACAATTTGCTTCGGAATATAAGTGGCATAGAAGGACAAGTTTTCTCAACAATGGGTTGAGGATTCCAACCCCCACAGACTTTATGGATCTTGCTTATTGCAATATGTATTTAGATGAACTTCAAACAATGCTGTTGTCAGAGTTTGATTGATTGATTGTTTGGTGTTTTACGGCGCGCTCAAGATTATTTCAGTTATATGGCGGCGTTGCCAGTTTTATTGTGGGAGGAAACAGGGGTCAGAGTTTGAATCTCGGCAGCTCATGCTACTTTAAACCTCTATATGTATATCCTTTTTGTACCAGTTTTATTGTTCACAAAATACCGTAAGCTAAAACATGTATGATGAGATTTTAACAGGTTGATGATGTGAACTGTTCCTAAAAAAGCTTCAAATTTTTTTTTCAAAAAATATCATAAGCTTACATGTACACATGTTATTTTAACAGTTTCACGATGTAAAATGGTCCTATAAAACCAAAAAAAACAAAAACTGAAAGGTTAAAACTTCATCCTTTTATTGTTATTTCCTTCAGGTCTCCGTACAGTAACAGGATTTCAGGCTAATACAAGATGTCAGCTGTCGTTCTCCAGATGCAAGTGATCTGCTATGATTACATCGCTCCTACAATCTGCTGGCTGGGTATTGTCACCAACATTTTAAACCTAATTGTTCTGACACGACCTCAGATGCGTGGATCGGCTTATAGTTTTCTAACTGCCCTGGCTGTCACAGACATGAGCAATTTACTAGTCTTCTTTACTTTTGTGAAACTGTCGTTAAAAGCGGGGGATAAAGGCGAGGTGGCATACTGGTGGAAGATATTTAACGTTTACGTGGCTAATCCAGGGCTTAACATGTTTAGCTGCGGAAGCGTATGGTTGATAACCCTTATAACAGTGGATCGTTATATATCCGTTCGTTGGCCGCTAAAGGCTAAATTCTTTTGCTGTAGGAAATACGCCCACAGGAAAATATTGTCCGCCTTCATCTTGGCGTTCGGATTTAATTCTCTTCGTTTTTCTACATACAAAGTGTCCAGTGGAACTATAAATGGAACATTATTGACGTCAGTAGAGCCGACGTCTTTCAGGAATTCCCATTTCTACACAACGTTTGTCTGGGTGTATAACTCACTAGTCATGTACATTCCATCCTTGGTACTTATAGTCACCAACTCCTATCTACTTATTCACACAAGGAAAATGATGACGCAGAGATTAAAGTTAACGTCAAAGCGCTATGGAAACCAGGAACAAATCCAGCCTCGACGTGATGATTCACGCTTGTCAATCACACTTATCGTGGTCACATTCTTTTTTCTTCTTTGCATCATACCATCAGCATTTTCCGAACCCACCATAGCGTTTTCCATATTTGGGAGAGGTCAAGAGAAACACATATTTTTCAACGATACCTTTTATAAAGTCTACGTAATCATGGCCAATCTTTTGGTTCTCAGCAACTCATCGATAAACTTTTTATTGTATTGTGCGTTCAATCAAAAATTTTCTACCGCCATGAGAGAAATTTTTAGTGACTTTGCCCAGAAGTTCAGAGAGCGTTTTGAACGCAAGAATTCTCAAAATCGCCATATAATCAAGAATATTCAACTTCCATATTAAATAAAAGAAGGAAACTTCTATTTATTGTATGGATGATATTTTAAATAAAGACTAAAAATGATGTAGGATCTGCTTTACCAAATTGACAGTCTTAAACACCAATTAAACCTCTCATCAGCTTAATTCTTCTTTTGGGGGAGGTTGAAAAGTCATCAATAATGTCAATATATTTCATCTTCTTTTAATTGCCGATTTAAATATGTCCATACATCTGTTATCATTTTAAAGGCACATTGCCCACTTCAATTCAGAATACTGTTTTATACACACTGTATCTTTAATTCTGTATCTTTAATTCAAAAATACTAATTAGATTTTCATGGTACCAGCAATATCAACAAAATCCGAACCTGGGTATGTGCACAAGAGCTCTTGTGATTTGAACCACAGTTGATATTGTGTTGTCTAAGCAATCAAATGATAGATTGATTGATTGATGTTTCACTTATATGGCGGGAGTCCCAGGTTTAGTGGGCGAGGAAACCGGGCTCTTAGTCCGGAGCAAACGCCCGATCTTCGGCGAGTACCTGGCAACTCATTGACATACGGCGACCAAGTAAAAAATCTACTCAGAAATATTTAAATTTGTGTTTGGTCTGAGTGTGAATCGCACCTGTGCCGCATCAATGGAAGGTCTGTGTCGGACTGAGGGACGATCTCAAACGATAGAACTATTTTGCATACTTTATCTGGATATACAGATGAAGAATTGGGTTTGAAGAACACACCTGCGCATAAATTTGAGATTGACTGTAATCTAACATTTAGCCGGTTTAGACCTTTCAGCATAACCGTACAGACATAACCTGCACTGTGTTGGATTATAGTGGTTTTATTTGAAGCAAGCTCTGGTAAATGTTTTTTTTTTCACAGAAGTTATAAAAGCAACATTAAAGACTAAACAATATTACTAAGTTTCAAAACCTGTGATTGTCCATGACATAGAAGACTGTATTTGATACACACCAGTTATATATGACTTATTTAACTGATTCATTTAAAGAGGTCATCGTTTCAGTTTTCATCCTCTATTTAAAATATTTTTGTATTGCTGATTTCAATTTAACTGTGTAAAGAAAATAGGAATAAAGTTTTCATAACAAAAGATTTCAATTTATTAATAGCAATTATGAAATACCGTAAATAATTTGAAAGTAGAATTGATTGATTGGTGTTTTATGTCGCATTCCCGAACTAATTTATTTCCCTTATATGGTAATATTGCCAGTTTTAGCAGGAAGAAAAATTGAATCCTTGCCCAGCAAAAGCTTCGGTTTGAACAACTGCCAAGCAACCAATTAACGTATTTATGAATACTTTATTAAAACACATGGAAAATCTTCTTGTCTACAATTGCCATGGATACACCATATCGCCCGATGTGGAAATATGGAGATCAGATCCGTTCATGAGAACGGGGGTTTAATAGGGTTTCCTCCCCTAAAAAACCTGCCAACGCCACCATAAAAGTGAAACAGTCTTGAGAGTGGCGTCAAAGATCAACCAAACAATTTACCAAAACATCAGCTTTATTAACATATCATTTCCTTTCAATTCAGACAGAAGGCTTTCCGACATAAAGCTATAGGCTATTGGTTGATTGATTGATTGGAGTTTTATGCCGGGCTCAAGATTATTTCACTTATATGGCGGCGTTGCCAGTTTTATTGTGGGAGGAAACCGGCCTCTGTGCCCGGAGGAAACCCACAAATTTTCGCTGGTAAAAGGCTATTGAAACTATCACACATCTTTTACAAAATGTTTCGGCACCATTGAATCGAAAGTATAAATCTGGGAGAAACTTTGATATGTTTCCCCGTAGACAGCCGTGTGAAAAATCTCCCAAGATGTCATACATGTACCTAACAAAATTACCTGTGATAAAAGCAATTAAATCCATTTCAGTGAAGACGCCATACCTACCTCCCAAAAACTATGTACAGTAAAACCATTTAAATTTTAATTTTCAGTAAAAGCCCTGGTTTGAAAAAAATGTTATAGTTCCCTCTCTATGTTTTAATTCTGTATGGTTTGCCCTTGAGAGAAGAGCTCAATGAAGCCTCAGATCCCATGAACATACAATGTAAATATATATTGTGTACAAGTAAATGATAAGTATTGATAAGTATTGTTAACTACCACTAAGATGGCTAAAAAATGGCTCATTTGTAAGCCTGGCTTCCTGGTCATGAAACACAAATATTTTAATGTCAAATCGAAGAATTGTACAGTTCAAAATCAAAATAAAAGGTTTAATATGCAGAATCTGAACAGGAGAACGAAATATGTATACGCTATTAAAAAGATAGTGCATTTAATCTCCATGCAAATGAACTAAACTTTTTAAATTACAGACAACCATAATCAGTAATGGATGACAGACATTGAATTATGGACACAGATAGAAACAATTTGATTGGACAATGATGATTTTTAAAAAAATTTATTCTGTAATATAATTAGAAAATACCTACCCTCACATGACTCAATTGGCACATTAAATCTTTTTAGAAGTCTTTTCAACTGGTCTCGCACTTCTACAGCTCTGGTTAGACCCTTGTAGTTGAGAAAGTTCTCACTGCACCATCTTGAACTCTTCTTTGCCTGGAGGTTTGAATATTATCTACTTTTTTTAATATTATCTACTTTTTTAAATATTATCTACTTTTTTAATATTATCTACTTTTTTAAATATTATATACTTTTTTTAATATTATCTACTTTTTTAATATTATCTACTTTTTTAAATATTATCTTCTTTTTTTTAATATTATCTACTTTTAAAATATTATCTTCTTTTTAAATATTATCTTCTTTTTTTTAATATTATCTACTTTTTAAAATATTATCTACTTTTTTTAATATTATCTACTGTCGTCTTTTTTCCAATTAAAACGCTAAAAATTTACAAAGAAGAGTCTTTTTTACTTTGTTCAGTTTGCTGTCTTAGTTGAATCTTATTGTGACGTCAGAAAATGAAGTCATTGGAAAATAACAAAATGGAATACCAAATTATATTTAGTTTATTAACAACTGACTTGAAGCGATGCCATTTCCCATTTAGAAATAGTCTTACTTTGATAAATGAGTTGTAGACATTAATCATGGTCACATGATCTCCCTCGGCCACAGCAAACTTCCTCTTGCTTCGATCCTACCAAATAAAAAAACAACAATATTTTTTTATTTCATCATGAATCCTTTAGGAACTGTTTGAGACTCTCTTTAAACGTGGGTTCCATACTAATGAGAAATGATTAAGGCATCACCACGAAGATACAACAAACAACTAACTTCGTGGTGATGCCTTAATCATTTCTAATTGGTATGAATACTTTAGTTTTTCAAGGTATTTCAAATTGATTGATTGATTGATTGATTGGTGCTTTACAGCGCACTCAAGATTATTTCACTTACATGTATATGGGGGCAATGGCAGGTTTAGTGGGGGAGGAAACCGGGCTCATTGCCCTGAGGAAATCCCCGACCTTTGGCGAGTACCTGGCAACTCTTCCACTTAAGGCGACTGAGTGAAAAACACACTCAGAAATTTGTCAATTTTTAAATTTGGTCTGAGTGAGATTCGAACGCGAAACGAGGCAGTTCAAATGCTTTCCCTTGACTAATCCGTGGAAAAAGTACCTGTACCATTTTTTACAGCCCATGCCACTTAGAAAAGTAAAAATACATTCACAGCATGATACTTTAAAAAAATTCCAATGGGCGGTTAAGGTTTGTATAGGGTTTACTCCAAGATGGCTGATAAAGCAGACAAACTTCATAGCAACCAGGGTAATTGTCTCAAGTTATCTTCCGCTCATCCAACTGGTTCGCTTGGATTAATAGTAAGCCGCCTACCAACACAACTGTGACAAGACAGTATTTTGATTGATTGGTTGATGTTTTACGCCACACTCATAATTATTTCACTTGTATGGCGGCACTGTCAGGTTTAGTGGAGAGGAAACCTGACTGGTTCATTGCCCGGAGGAAACGCCTAACCCCTTCCACATATGGAGACTGAGTGAAAAATCCACTAAGAAATTTTTTAATTTTGTATTTGGTCTGGGTGTGATTTGAAGCCGTGTCGCATCGATGCAAGGTCTGTGTAGGACTGAAGGACGATCACTCTAGCCCACTGGACCGAAGCCCCTCACAGCATTTTGAAACTGGAGAATTATTTTTACCAATGGTGTTGTCAAATTTAAAGACAACTGCTTGCAATTTTTTTTACAGTGTTTATGTTTTATTTGCATGTAATTGCACAATGCGATCACATGACTGTACCAACCAATGAGTGTTACTATGACAAATCTGAAAAGAAACTTGGATTTCTCCAACCTGATTGAAAACATGTATCCTCTCGCTATACAAGTAAATGGTGTTTAATCTAAGAAGCCTTCTGCCAAAGTGATGCAGGTTCAAATTCCACTCTCTCCAAGATAATCTCATAAAATCCAATGATGGTAAAAAAAAACTCAGAAACGCAGAATTTCAAGAGTGACAAAAAAAAGCCCCAATTTAATGAAATTCCTCCACTCACAGCAGAATTCTTCTGATTTGGTGGGTTTATAAACACGTTCTGTATTTGCATCATGGCCGAGATCGTCAGAGCTTCCTCTGAACACCCAAATTCACCTGAAAGTTAAAAACAGAAAATGAGCATGTACAATTTTGTCCCTGTAAAAAAACACTTTCTCCTTGATTGATGTTTGACGCCACATTCAAGATAATTTCAGTTACATAAGCTGAATGATGCCAGGTTTGATGGAAGAGGAAACAGGGCTCTGAAGGAACCCCCCCCCCCCTCCCCCCCCCACCAACCTCCAAAAGGGTATCCGATTTGGCTTTAATCTGAACTATCGATCAGAACAAAATAGCGACAAACAGTGGAAAATAATTTACCTATCTGTAAGCACATCATGGCCTGGATGGAAACATTTGGAAAATTATTTGATAATGACAGCGTGGGGCTTTACATAGTGATGAGTTTAAAAAAACTTTAGCGGAGAGTTGAACCTTTTGAAACATTTGATGTGATCAGATAGTGCTTTGGTGAGGTTATTTCTTAAAGTGGCATGAGCTGCCAAAATGTTGATATTTTGACGTTAAAACAGAATGTTGAAATTATTGCCTATTTTTCTCAAGACGTATAATTCAGAGGCTTTTTTAGTGCTTCCAGTCTCAAAAATATACGATAAAGTGTTGTTTTGAACTAATTTTGTCTTAAAATGAATGAATGGTCGTCCCGGTTATTTAAATTTTGTTTACTTTTCGCACACGTTTTCGGTTCGTACAGGCCATATACTGTATGGATTTTCCTCATTCCAACACCAATCATTTAGTTTTTCGATGGCCTTCAAAGTCTCTTACTGTCGTCACTATCAGAAATTATGAAGAAAAGTGTGAATTTTGGCAGCTCATGCCACTTTAAGGTTTTTCGGGAAACACTATATAAAATGTTCACCTGATACGAGTAGCATTTTGGCGAACATTGGAGACAGAGGGAATTCAGCCATTCTCAAACCTAATGGATTCGTTAAATCACCATTAATATCCAAAGCTGAAATATAAAAAACCATTGTTTCTTAAAATGACATTAAATTTTGTTAACCAATTTTGGGTAACTGTTGTATTTATAAAGAAAAATCAAACACATGAAATAGAAAAATCAAATTTCTACTGACAATCTGAACAATTTTCTTTTTATATATTTATGAACACTACAACACAAGAGCACAGGGAAAATCTTCTTGTCTAAAATAACCATGGAGACAAGTTTCCTATTGTGTTAAAAAGGGGCATATCATTTAGACGTTTATACCCAATCATAAGTTGCTATAATAAACCACAACCCATGATATTTCATTAGGTTGATGACAGGCAGGAGTTTGTCCTTTAGTCAGTAAAATTTTCTGGAAAAGATAATTTGGCAACAAATCATCAGTATTTTTGGTAAAGCTAACATGCCGATTATATACTTATAAACACTACAAGAGCACGGGGAAATTCTTCTTAATAAACATGTTGCATGGAGTCTTTTTTGCTGCAGAAAACTTGGCAGCCGGCAACTTTTTTTTTTTATCTACAAAAAGAACCCAAAAATTGATACAATAATAATCATTGATTTTTTAAATCATTAAATAATGTTGTGTTCTCGTTTGATGGGACAGTGATAAAAAAAGTTGACAAACACAAACACCTCGGTGTGACCTTTAATTCTGCTGCATCATGGAATGACCATATTGAAAGCACAATAAATTCTGCATGCAAAAAAAATGACAGCAATGCGAAATCTGAAATATGTTTTTGATCGGAAATCATTAGAAATTATGTATAAAAGTTTTATTCGCCCTTGTTTGGAATATGCAGACGTGGTCTGGGATAACATTGATCAGCAAACAGAAAATCGGTTAGAACTTATCCAAAAAGAGGCATTACGATTAATAACGGGTGTTACTAGAAGCGCTTCTAGCCATACTTTATATGTTGAATCCGGTTTTGATTCTCTCAAAAGCAGGAGAAAATTCCATCGGCTTGTTATGTTATATAAAACATTGCATGGAGAAACTCCACCTTATCTATTGAAGAAAATCCCGGATACCGCGAACAATCAAAATCCATATGACGTCCGAAACCCTAATACATGTACTATAACGCATATGTTCAGTCGAACTGAAAGCTATCGAAACTCTTTCTTCCCACAAACTGTTCGAGATTGGAATAATTTACCGGCCTATGTTAAATCACAAAAGGGATCACTTTAAAGTAGTTTTGTCTTCCATGTCTGAAATCTCCACTCCTTGTCTTTGGTTTTACTCTGGTATTAGAGTCGGAAATGTTCTGTTGTGTCGACTACGTACTGGTTGCAGCTCTTTAAATGACCATCTGTTTACAAACCACTTAACTGATAACAAAAAGTGCTCATGTGGATATTCATGTGAAAGTGTTAGACATTATTTTTTCGACTGTTCTTGGTATCAAAATATAAGGAATGCTTTTATAAACAACATCACAGACATACTACTCAGAAAAGGTATTGACTTAAATGAGAATCTGCTAATGTATGGTTCTTCCTCTCTGTCAAAGCGTTTAAACGACGAAATTGTTGACCTAACTATTCAGTATATGTTAGCGACTAAACGTTTCGAATAATAAAAGGATTTGCAGCATAAATTGATTATTTAAATGGACCTCCAGTCACAAATTGGTCTCCCTGGTTCCCATGTTTTTGTCTTTTTTGTCTTTTCCCTTGTTCAATCTGTTACATGTAAATCCAATTGAGTATTTTGAACACCTGATTTATACTGTACCATGTGAATCTGCCAAATCACTTCTATAAAAGGTATTTCGCTATTGTATACATGTAAATTGCATAATGTAAATACTTTCTATTCCAGTTCATCTTTTATGAAACAGTCTTACTGTACTATGTAAATATGTCCAATTTTCGTTTTGTTAGTGAAATTGTTTATTTCCATTATTTGTATGTATTTCCATAAGGGAGACACAGATAAGCAAATTTGCTTAATTTGAATCCCGAAATCAATAAAATTCAGTATAAACCAATGTTGTGTTCGACACAATGTTTTAATGTTTTGTTTTTCACACGTACCTCCAAGTGCATACAGTAACTCTAAAGCCATCACCATATTTTGTGCAGGAGGTGCCTACAAACAATTTAATTTATAGATTAATATTTTACGCTGCACTCAAGATCACATATTTCACTTATATGGCGGCATTGCCAGGTTTAGTGGGGGAGGAAACCGGGCTCATTGCCTGGCAACTCTTCCACACACGGCAACCGAGTGAAAAATCCACTCAGAAATTTTTCAATTTTTTTATTTGGTCTGAGTAGGAATCGAACCCGCATCGCTTCGATGGAAGGCCTGTGTTGAAATCAGGGACGATGACACTAACCCACTGGGCAACCGAGCCCCCTCCCCTTACTAACAGAAACAAAACAGGTTACTGACTGCACAGGAAAATGACATATGTATGAACAAAGTTATATCACAAATTTATGGCCATTGTGTTTTTGCCTTTAATTTGAAACTTGCTTAAAATATATCCGACATTTTACACTTAGGAAAAATTTTAACATCTAAATTATTTGTAATGCAAAACTATTATTATTTCTGAAGTGTTGAGAAATCATAGAACTTACGGATAGAAAGTTGAATCTAAGAACATTATTAATGCCTAGAGTCTTTAACTGCAGGATTGGCGAGGCCAGGTTACATCTTTGCATCTCCGGAACAGCAGATTTGGGGAGATTCTTGAAATCCGATTCTAATTTAATTAAAGACAGATTTAACTTTGCTGAAACTTCAAAAGTTTAATTATATGGTTCAGTTTAAATCAATATACAGTTTCAATGTGACAGCCTGCAAAATAACTGTTTAAAAAGATGTTGTACAACTATATGATACATGCGAATAATCCACAGAATTTGTAAAAAACTGATATATGAGTTTCAAATTGAATGTAACTTAATATCAAACCAAAAATATGGAATTTTTTTAATGTGGTCAGAAAAGTAATTCAAGGAAAATTGGCAAATCATGAAATCTGTGTAGGATTATCAAAGCTTGTCAAATTCCTTTTATCAAATTCAATTTTTTGCGTAAGCATGTCAATCCTCATAATTATAAAAGGCTGATCAAAAATTATAAAATATTGGAACAGCTGATGGGAAAATATATATTTATGAACATCAAAACACACGGGCATAGGGAAAAGCTTCTTGTCTAAAATAACCATGGAGACAAGTTTATAATTGTTTTAAAAAGAGGTATATCATTCAAACCTTTATACATGTATGTTGGTGGAAGCTCAGTTCATACACTAAAGAATGGACAATCTTTTCCCAGGATAATTTTACTTCATGATTGAAATAAATAGTAAAATACTCAAGGCCATTTTTTTACCGGTAGATCATCCTATATTTCTTTCTTTCATGATTTATTTACAATAAATAAAGCACAATTCTTTCAGTGCCTTTAATATTAATCAGTTAAATTTGTAAAAATGGCAAGTCACAAAATACATACTAATTATCAATAGAATCTATCAATAAAATATGGCGACTGAAGAATATTTAACTCTTAAAGGCACATCGTCACTAAAATCTACAATGTTGCTCACATTGAATATCAAAATTTGAATGTTAGGACATAGTTTTGAATTATTGCTTTGGTCAGTAGCCCAGAAATCTTGTCTGTTCCGTTTTTCTTTATTTCTATCTATGGTGCAAGTGTCAGGGGTTGGGGGGGGGGGGGGGGGGGGAGTATGTTAGATTCTAAGCACCATAAAGGCTGCAAACGTCAGGGAGGGTAAGTTAGATTCTCAGCACCATAGAGTGTGTTATTTTTGTCATAATCAGTGTGTGAAATTATGGCCCAGAAAAAGCTATGACCTCAAATTAATAGACTCAAGTAATATTCATCTTAACAAACTGGCTCTCATTAAATAACCTCTATTTACTACACCTGTATAAAGTCTGTAAGCCTTTCCAGCTCTTACGCGTCCAGCTCTGCCTGCTCTCTGATTGGCTGAGGCCTGAGACACGGGTATCACAACCAACGATTCTGTTAAAAGGAAAAGAAAATTGGTATAATTATTGTTTTCTCTTGGGACTACATCAAACTTGCAAAGTTATTTACAATAGAAAACAGTCTTTGACATGCATGTTCATAGTCATCCCCTTATTATCACAAAAAATGACCTGAAATCCAAAGATAATAGGATGCCTGTAGGAGGTTTTTATACATGTAGGCCTAAAGTAGAGAGTTTAATTAGTTAGTGTCTTTTAGAAAGTGAATATAACAGTATTCTCGTTATTGGCTGAATGAATAAGGCAGCCGACATTTAGTGCTGCCGATAGGTGCCATACTCTGGGACCCAGGTTAGATTCCCGGAAATCTGTAGAAGAATTTCTACCATATTTTCAAGAAAGTGTAATCCCAAAATAACGAGAATACTATAGTAGAGAGGTCGGTTTCCTTCCCCGCTAAACCAGCCAACGCTGCCATATAAGAGAAATAATCTTTAGTGAGGCGTAAAACATCAATCAATCAATAATTATAGCAGCACCATATAAAAGACAAACCAGTTTCAGCTGATTTTATGTTCTAGATTATTTCATCTAATGTCCACATTGAAAGCTGGATTATTTCACTTGTATAGTGTTCCTTTTTCCTTCCATCTAATCCAGTGAATTTTGTGATAGACAATAATCTAGCTTCTATTAATCAAACTAAAACACTATCACTATATTTCTCAGACAACTACAATTACTGTCTAAACATTGAAATTATATTTGAGTCAACAAACCGGTCCATTAGGCTATGGAATGTATTTATTTCTGAACACTAAAACGCACGGGCACAGGGAAAATCTTCTTGTCTAAAATAACCACGGAGACAAGTTTCTAATTGTGTTAAAAAGATGTAAACCATTTAGACCTTTACACCCCATCATAAATTGATACAGGTTCAGAGGGTGATACATTAGAGAGGGTAAAGTTAGAACAGAGAATTGACTGGGGCTTAATGTCACAAGGAATACTGAAGCCATATCGCAAGTACCAAACAAGGAGAAGATCCTCTTTCACCCAACGCACCCCCTAATCGAAATTTAGGTATTTTACAAATTAGGCCTACAGCTAAACAAATGACTGATGTTTATAAAGCAGCACTCAGTAAACAATGTTCAGATTTACACAAATACCCTCAGGCAGGCTGCGGGGCATTTAAAATGAGGCCAACAAAAACGTAGCCTTTCTGTGTCCTTCCTGAAGCCCAATATAAGTTTCCCAGCCTTAACGTAAGGAATGAAAACCATTGAGTCATTTTCATCCTTAACATGTTATAACCTTATGAATGATTTTAGCATTTTTTTCTTTTATGAGTATTTTTTCTTTTCTATTGTTGTCAATAGTAAACAAAAATATTGTTATTTCCTATGGGTGATTTTTATTCAGCGACCCACAAAATATGGTGATTTACCGAATAAAAAATGAAGTGTCAAAGGTATTTAAAACTCAACTAGAAACGAACGAAGGTAGCCGAAGTTTATTCTGAATGAACTTATTATTTTTTTTATTTAGTTTCAATTGAGAATGCATGTAACCCCATTATAAAATTCTATGCTTTGAGGTGTTTACGGCTGTGTCACAGAACTAGGAAGTTGTTTTATTCTCGTGTAGCTTTCATGTTTGGAATCCTCTTTTAAAGTGGCAGAATCTGCAATAACTTCAATACTTTTTTGTTAAAACAAATTCTGGAAAATATTTATTTTTCCAAAGAAGTGGAAATTAAACACTATTGCTAAGCTTGACTGTTTAAAACCATCAAATTGAGCCAACTCAGAGCAGTTCTTGGCACAAAGTAATTACTGTTCATATTGATCAAGCTTTCAGGATGCTGGGGGTATGTTGACACAAGTCAGAAATCTACACTAGTCTCAGGTAAATGACAAATCAGTTTTATCAAAGCCAATCGTAAATAACTGTTTGACGTCAGCCAATGGCATTGCATCACGCGAGTTGTATGAGACTGTTGTTGCAATGTACACAACCATTAACATTATTTGCACAAGAGATATTATCTCGGCTATTCTAATATAAAGTCTGTTTGTCGGTACAAGTTACAAACAGAGCCGATGTTATCAGTATCATAGGAACTGACTTAAAGAATAGTTTGTAGGAGTGAAGGTCTGGACATCAGAATTGACCGTTAAGTATCCTGACTTTGCCTAAATAACAGATCATTGGCAGTGAAAACACACAGAATTTGGGGAAAGTCAGAATCATGGAATAACACAGAGCAGGTACCATAACAATAGACAAGAAGATTTCACCTGTGCCTGTGTGTTTTGGTGTTCATAAATAACACTGATAGAGAAGCTCTTTAAACCCGTCTCGCTGAATCTTGTATATCCATAAACCAGGAAGTCATTTTCAAGAAGAAATTTGCTTTTATAAGAGTTGAAACGGTCAAATGCCAAGAATAACTAAAATATTTCCAGAAACCATCGAAATGAATTTGTCAAAGAAAATAGATTCTGAAGATGATACTGAGGAAGCCAAAGCCGACAAAATGGCCAAATGTCTGCACGATGCCCCTTTCCAAATATGTCGGCCATTAGTCTTGTCGATGAGCCTATTTGGTCTGCTGTTTCTAAATTGCAAGCATAAAAAATGGGCGAAGATAACCAAGACCTATAGTCTTTTTGTTATCATTTTATTGTGGGCCAATGTCATCCGAATATCTTTTGCCTACGGCCAGCGTGACACTTTTGGTCCGAATCTATTTTTCAAAGTTGTAGTACAGATCTGGTATATCTTGTGTGCAATAGCAGCTACGTGTACCTACAATGCTTGTGCGAATGACCACAGGTTCACAGAGTTCTTGATTAGATGGGGCAAACTAATGAAGACAAACCGTCATTCGGAAAATGCGAACTGTCCTCAATTAGTGAGTTATCGTAAGAACATGAAGATAAAATTTTACGTCATGACGATTGTGGGTTGGATTGTGTTTTTACTGAACACCGCATTCAACGGATACTTGAAATTTAAGACAAAAATGACTGACTTTACCATAGCACCAATGCCACCAGATAATAAATACGCTTTTCTTGTCAAATGGTTTGTTTTCGTGACGGAGGTATACACTTCAGCGGCCTGGGTTTTTACGCTTTGTTTATTCTTGTTGATGACAGGTGTTGTTTATAGAGAGTTTGAAATTCTTTGTACTGATTTCCAAAAAGCACTCTCCCCAGAGGGGCACATTTCTTGCTTGGAGACCTACAGAAAGCGTCATCAGGAAATTTGCCAGATGGTGGAGATTGCAGATGATATTTTATCAGTTTTTAATGGTTGTGCGCTGTTATTGTCTACCTGTGATGGAATGTTGATTCTTTACACAATTCTGAATCACGGAGACTTTCTTACGAACACTGTTGCCCATATTTCTCATTTCTTTTGGCTGGTAACATGCCTGGGCTATACTGTAATTATTGCTTACGGAGGTGGTTACTTAAATCACATGGCACATCATCCAGTAAAAACAATCTACAATATCAGCCTCCGCGATGCCGTATCCAGTAAAATGTGTGTACAAATGAACATGTTCCTCAGCAAATTGACAGGAGAATCTATTGGTCTAACAGCCATGGACATGTTTGTTGTTGATAAACCAACCATTGTAACAATTGCAGGAGCGTTCCTCACATACTTCATTGTACTGATTCAATTCCAACCGAAACAAGTCAATCTCTATCCCGACCAAAACTGTACTAATTTCGTAAATAATGTCAACTAGATAAACATGTCCCATTTTATCACTTGGGATAAAAGTTTTTACTTTTTGCAGTTACAAAACTTGTTTTGAACTTCAGACTTATCCAAGGGGTATAAGCTTCGAGAATTCAAATAGTTTTTTTTTGTTAACACAGAATTCAGAGATTGCATTTAATAGGATTGCGAATTTCTTATGCAGTTGTTTTTGCCGTTTTGCTGATTGAATTATTTTTAATGACCAGCTGTTACGGAAGTTGTTTTGCAGAAGTGTGCCTACAGGCTGTCTACATTTGAATAAAAATTAATTCAAAAAATAGTTTTAAAGTTATGGAGCAGCCATGATTTCTTTCAATTCCTTAATGCCAAAAGGCTTGGTGAGCCTTGGCTGACGAAAAGCATCGACCTCAAATCAATTTGGTTACATGAAACATCGTCTACCTGTCAGTTAGTTACATTTGAAAAGAAATCATTAAAATCCTAACAAGATTCTTATGGTTATTTAGAAGACAAGATTTCTTTTAAATATGTAATAGCTAAAAAATGGGTGACTATATATTTTGGTCGCTGAAAAAAGTTATGGAGCGGACACAATGCTGCAATGGACAACGGTATACTGAATAACTGTCCATTTTTTAAAGAGGGAGCCTGTTTCACAAAGCGGCGTAGATGTATTTTTTGCGTAACTTCCATACTAACGTATCTCTAAAGTATGGGTTGCTAAGGCATTTACGTAAAAACTTACGCTACGCCACTTTGTGAAACAGGGTCCAGATGTATAAAATATTTGAATTCAATAAGGTCCGATGTCAAATTATATTTTGGTAACATCAAATCACTTGCCAAACAATTATTAGGCTAAATGTTAGGTAACATTCTCAAAATGGCTGTCAGAGTTCAATGTTTTCAACTTTAGTTGGCAAGCATCATATCATTTCTCAATTGTCAAGTCTAGTTTATGCTTTGACAGATTCACACGAGTTTTAAATATGCAATTGGACAAGGCGTCAGATAAAAACTAATTACGTGGCTAACCAGTTGAAACCCCATAATATAGCATTTACATCGGTTGACTTGAGATACATTGTATTGGCAGACGTGGCTGACCAGCATGCGGCATACTGAGTCACTGATTTTTCATCAGCGAAAATCTAACACAAACAAGCAGCTATAAGCATCGATAGCTGCTCATGGTCAGTCACTGTGGCTGATGAGATGTCCATCAGACATCATTTTGTTTGTCGGTCAATGTTGCCTACACGCAATCGCCTCTTTTTGAGTGCATGTCCTTCTCGTGTATACGTCACCTTCAAATACTAAATTTCATGCATGAATAACTTAACCTTGATAAAGATAAAATCCCCTCCATCTCTGATTGATTGATGTTTTACGCCACACTCAAGGTCATTTCCCTTGTATGGTAGCGTAGCGATGTTAATAAGGGGAAGAAACCTGCGGTGAGTACCAGGAGCCTTTTTCACAAAAGAGGCATAACTTCTAATATAATTGCCAAAGCATAGACAATATGGTAGTTACATAAAAACTTGTGCTGAGCCGCTTTGTGAAACAGGTCCCTGGAAACCCTTTCAAAAACCCACTATGAAATTAGTCAAATTTTCTTTGGACTGAGTGAGATTCGCACCTGCAATTTACTATCAATGGATTGATTGGTTGATTGATGTTTTACGCAGCACACAAGATTATTCACTTATAAGGCCAGGTTTTGTTGGGGAGGAAACCGGCCTCTTTGCCAAGGGGATCCTTGGCCATTTGGGAGTACCTGGTAACTCTTGCATATACAGTGATCAAGTGAAAAATTCATTCAGAAATTTTACAATTTTCATTTGGTCTGGGTGGGATTCACTCTGCCACATCGATGGAAGGTCTGTGTTCAACTGAGGGACTATATCTCTCTATAAACCGACTAAGTCACAAAGGCCGCCTTCAAACTCTACCTTTACTATCTGCACTTTTAGAATTCAGACCAAATACTGCAGGAGTTGGACGTGCCAATAAGCTAAGACAACCAATCAACCAAACAGGGGAACTGCATCTCCTTGTTTGCTTCCCGAAAATCAAATATTTGCATGTTACACTACATTTAACTAATACAAAAAACCCAGGTGAACCAAACAGGAGTAATAACCGTAATGTGTATAAATTTGTGTCTGAAAATTTCTCCTCCCTGTTTGCTGATAAGTTAGAATAAAGCCACACATATTAAAGGGAACACTTTAGGTAAAATACAATATACTAGTACTTCATCTTAAAGACAATATCTACCTGGTCCCAAAACATGGTTCATTTATTTTTTATGACTTTCCTACAAGAAACTATGGTTAATTATTCTCAGATGTCTGGTGACTGGATGTAACTGAAACATGTGCATAATATCATCTTCGGCGAGTACTTAGAAACTCTTCTACATAGGGCGACAGAGTGAACTTGGTCCACACTTGGCTTGATAAACTTTAATCTTTACAAACCCACAGTCAACAACTTACCTGAACAACTTAAATTGGCAAAAGCTGTCCGTATTAGACGTTTTAAACCAACAATAAATAGAGACCAAGGATTTTTTATTCCAAATGCATATTCTGAAATGATTTCTTAGATTTGTTAGATCTTTTACTAAAATTGTATTGTTTGTTTATGTAACCTTAGACACACAGTATTCTCTTTTCCGTTAGGTTATTTGACGTTGGTGATTATTATGCTGTTTGTATAACCTTATCGAACTTTAGTTTTTATTATGCTGTTTGTATAACCTTAACGAACTTTAGTTTTTATTATGCTGTTTGTATAACCTTAACGAACTTTAGTTTTTATTATGCTGTTTGTATAACCTTATCGAACTTAAGTTTTTATTATGCTGTTTGTATAACCGTAACAAACTTTTTTATGATGTTCATCTAAAAATGTCACCTTATTACGTAATGAACACATAGTTTGTTATTTGTAACAGCAATCATTTGTACCGTTATCATTTGCTTGAAAACGATGTTAGAATAAACAACGAAATGTCGTGTTTTGAAAATGTTTTCAAAGAAGTTGTTTATCCATAAAAACTTTAATTTCATTGTCCTTCCAACTTCTATATGCCTCTTACACAAACAACTTACCTATTCCACACTTGGCTTGATAAGCTTTTATCTTCACAAACCCACAGTCAACAACTAATAAAGAAACAAATCACATAGGGTTACACATGGGTCTGATACACATTGCCAGATCTACTCAAGGCTTTTCTAGGCCCACAATAACTACACACTTTACAGCATGGTGATACAAACACAAACATTGCAGATGATCGTCATGTTAAATGTACAGTAGGGAAATGCCTCAACACAATATTTTTTACTTATTATAAGAAAGTCAGAATAGTGTTCCTTAATAGAAGACTTTTTCAGGTCCAATCTCTGCAATAAAGAAATCCTCAAAATCCAAGCTTTTCAAGACCCCACAATAGCCCTCTTTCTTTCTTTTTGTAATACATTGACAATGCTTACGAATCTTCAGCTACAGCTATGGCAAGAATATCGGTAGACTGAGATTGAACCCTATAGGATCATAGGAAAAGAAAGTGAACATTTTGGTTCCCCCAAAAACTAGGTACAGTGTAGGAGACAGACAAGGGAGTTTAGCCCTAACCAGTATATCTTTCAAACACTTGTTTTTTTTATAAGCAATGACTGGCCTCTGAGACAGAGGTGGAGCCATTTTACTTTACAGTAGTTTGTATTCATATAGTGGTAGACCAGTCATCTGAGCACCAATTTCTATCTGAAGTAGGCTCTATTGGTCTACCCACCCCCACAAAAAAGCCGTAAATGTTCATGGTCATTTGTGAAAATAATTTGAACTTACTGTATACAATTCCATTTATGGTAATGGAAGTCTCCGCTATATTGGTTGCTACAACAATTTTTCTTGTAAAATTAGACGTTCTTTCAAATACTTTCATCTGAAATATAAAAAAGTGGTGAAATTTCACAAACACAAAGCATTGAGGAAATTTCACAAACTCAAAATGTTGAGGAAAGTTTACAAACACAAAGTGTTGAGGAGATTTCACAAACACAAAGTGTTGAGGAGATTTCACAAAGTTAAAGAAGAAATGTCACAAACTCAAAGTGTTGAGGAAATTTCACAAACTCCAAGTGCTGAGGAAAATTCACAAACTCAAAGTCTTGTGGACATTTCACAAACTCAAAGCATTGAGGAAATTTCACAAACTCAAAGCATTGAGGAAATTTCACAAACTCAAAGCATTGAGGAAATTTCACAAACTCAAAGCATTGAGGAAATTTCACAAACTCAAAGCATTGAGGAAATTTCACAAACTCAAAGCATTGAGGAAATTTCACAAACTCAAAGCATTGAGGAAATTTCACAAACTCAATGTGTTGAGGAAATTTCACAAAGTGAAAGTGTGTGGGAAATTTCACCAAGTCAAAGAAGAAATGTCACAAACTCAAAGTGTTGAGGAGATTTCACAAACTCAAAGTGTTGAGGAAATTTCACAAACTCAATGTGTTGAGGACATTTCACAAAGTGAAAGTGTGTGGGAAATTTCACCAAGTCAAAGAAGAAATGTCACAAACTCAAAGTGTTAAGGAAATTTCACAAACTCAAAAGTGTTGAAGAAATTTCACAAACTCAAAGTGAGTCTACTGTCAGAATGGATAGAGTTTCCGCTATGGTGTTGCTTACATAGGTTTCAATGTACATAGTGTTATACATTGGCAGAGGGCTGCTCTGGTTAAGCAATACACATCTTCTCGAGGCAAGTTAAAATCTTCATGGAACCCATTCCGTGTTTTACCTTGGCAGAATACTCCACTCCAACCCATAAATTGAACAGTAAAACTTCTCGCAGCTAATCAAAACCTTGGGCACTAACATTCTTCTATCAACTGATAAATAACGTAATGGTGACTGTATGCACTTTGCACTTTTGTTTAAGGAGTGCAGAGTGGCCAAGACTCTGTAAGGGTAGGACAGACAACTCTTACATTCCCACCAGGGGGGGGGGGCTTTTCGATTAACAGTTCGGAGTGGAGTATTCCGCCAAGGTATAACACAGAATTGGTTCCATGAAGATTTTAACTTGCCTTGAGAAGATGAGCAATGTATCACCTACTGGAGCCCTCAAGCACTAGCCAATTCTGAGAAACTAAAAGCGTTTACCTGTTCAGTAGCAGGTAGACTTCCATACATAGGTAACACTCTCATCTTCATCACCTACTGGAGCCCTCAAGCACTAGCCAATTCTGAGAAACTAAAAGCGTTTACCTGTTCAGTAGCAGGTAGACTTCCATACATAGGTAACACTCTCATCTTCACCACCTACTGAACCCTCAAGCACTAGCCAATTCTGAGAAACTAAAAGCGTTTACCTATACAGTAGCAGGTAGACTTCCATACATAGGTAACACTCTCATCTTCATCACCTACTGGAGCCCTCAAGCACTAGCCAATTCTGAGAAACTAAAAGCGTTTACCTGTTCAGTAGCAGGTAGACTTCCATACATAGGTAACACTCTCATCTTCACCACCTACTGAACCCTCAAGCACTAGCCAATTCCGAGAAACTAAAAGCGTTTACCTGTTCAGTAGCAGGTAGACTTCCATACATAGGTAACACTCTCATCTTCATCACCTACTGAGCCCTCAAGCACTAGCCAATTCTGAGAAACTAAAAGCGTTTACCTGTTCAGTAGCAGGTAGACTTCCATACATAGGTAACACTCTCATCTTCATCACCTACTGGAGCCCTCAAGCACTAGCCAATTCTGAGAAACTAAAAGTGTTTACCTGTTCAGTAGCAGGTAGACTTCCATACATAGGTAACACTCTCATCTTCACCACCTACTGAACCCTCAAGCACTAGCCAATTCCGAGAAACTAAAAGCCTTTACCTGTTCAGTAGCAGGTAGACTTCCATACATAGGTAACACTCTCATCTTCATCACCTACTGAGCCCTCAAACACTAGCCAATTCTGAGAAACTAAAAGTGTTTACCTGTTCAGTAGCAGGTAGACTTCCATACATAGGTAACACTCTCATCTTCATCACCTACTGAGCCCTCAAGCACTAGCCAATTCCGAGAAACTAAAAGCGTTTACCTGTTCAGTAGCAGGTAGACTTCCATACATAGGTAACACTCTCATCTTCATCACATACTGAGCCCTCAAGCACTAGCCAATTCCCAGAAACTAAAAGCGTTTACCTGTTCAGTAGCAGGTAGACTTCCATACATAGGTAACACTCTCATCTTCATCACCTACTCAGCCCTCAAGCACTAGCCAATTCCGAGAAACTAAAAGTGTTTACCTGTTCAGTAGCCGGTAGACTTCCATACATAGGTAACACTCTCATCTTCATCACATACTGAGCCCTCAAACACTAGCCAATTCCGAGAAACTAAAAGCATTTACCTGTTCAGTAGCAGGTAGACTTCCATACATAGGTAACACTCTCATCTTCATCACCTACTGAGCCCTCAAGCACTAGCCAATGCTGAGAAACTAAAAGCGTTTACCTGTTCAGTAGCAGGTAGACTTCCATACATAGGTAACACTCTCATCTTCATCACATACTGAGCCCTCAAACACTAGCCAATTCCGAGAAACTAAAAGCGTTTACCTGTTCAGTAGCAGGTAGACTTCCATACATAGGTAACACTCTCATCTTCATCACATACTGAGCCCTCAAACACTAGCCAATTCCGAGAAACTAAAAGTGTTTACCTGTTCAGTAGCAGGTAGACTTCCATACATAGGTAACACTCTCATCTTCATCACCTACTGAGCCCTCAAGCACTAGCCAATTCCGAGAAACTAAAAGCGTTTACCTGTTCAGTAGCAGGTAGACTTCCATACATAGGTAACACTCTCATCTTCATCACCTACTGAGCCCTCAAACACTAGCCAATTCTGAGAAACTAAAGTGTTTACCTGTTCAGTAGCAGGTAGACTTCCATACATAGGTAACACTCTCATCTTCATCACCTACTGAGCCCTCAAACATTAGCCAATTCCGAGAAACTAAAAGCGTTTACCTGTTCAGTAGCAGGTAGACTTCCATACATAGGTAACACTCTCATCTTCATCACCCACTGAGCCCTCAAACATTAGCCAATTCCGAGAAACTAAAAGCGTTTACCTGTTCAGTGGTAGGTAGACTTCCATACATAGGTAACACTCTCATCTTCATCACCTACTGAGCCCTAAAGCACTAGACAATACCGAGAAACTAAAAGCGTTTACCTGTTCAGTAGCAGGTAGACTTCCATACATAGGTAACACTCTCATCTTCATCACCTACTGAGCCCTCAAACACTAGACAATACCGAGAAACTAAAAGCGTTTACCTGTTCAGTAGCAGGTAGACTTCCATACATAGGTAACACTCTCATCTTCATCACCTACTGAGCCCTCAAACACTAGGCAATGCTGAGAAACTAAAAGTGTTTACCTGTTCAGTAGCAGGTAGACTTCCATACATAGGTAACACTCTCATCTTCATCACCTCCTGAGCCCTCAAGCACTAGCCAATTCCGAGAAACTAAAAGCGTTTACCTGTTCAGTAGCAGGTAGACTTCCATACATAGGTAACACTCTCATCTTCATCACCTACTGAGCCCTCAAACACTAGCCAATTCCCAGAAACTAAAAGCGTTTACCTGTTCAGTAGCAGGTAGACTTCCATACATAGGTAACACTCTCATCTTCATCAACTACTGATTCCTCAAGCACTAGCCAATTCCGAGAAACTAAAAGCGTTTACCTGTTCAGTAGCAGGTAGACTTCCATACATAGGTAACACTCTCATCTTCATCACCTACTGAGCCCTCAAACACTAGCCAATTCCCAGAAACTAAAAGCGTTTACCTGTTCAGTAGCAGGTAGACTTCCATACATAGGTAACACTCTCATCTTCATCAACTACTGAGCCCTCAAACACTAGGCAATGCTGAGAAACGAAAAGTGTTTACCTGTTCAGTGGCAGGTAGACTTCCATACATAGGTAACACTCTCATTTTCATCACCTACTGATTCCTCAAGCACTAGCCAATTCCGAGAAACTAAAAGCGTTTACCTGTTCAGTAGCAGGTAGACTTCCATACATAGGTAACACTCTCATTTTCATCACCTACTGAGCCCTCAAGCACTAGCCAATTCCGAGAAACTAAAAGCGTTTACCTGTTCAGTAGCAGGTAGACTTCCATACATAGGTAACACTCTCATCTTCCTAACCTACTAAGCCCTCAAGCACTAGCCAATTCCGAGAAACTAAAAGCGTTTACCTGTTCAGTAGCAGACCCCTAGCTAGACGTATTTGGCGTGGCGCAGCGCCACGCCCGCCCTTTAGTGCGCCACGCATGCCCTGGCAAGCACCACGTATGCCCTTGCATGGTAGCCCAATAAAACATCAACAGCACTAACGAAACGCTCAACAAAGGATTGTGATTTTGTTTACAGGCTATTGAATAGCACCGTGGTTGTCAGCGGTCGTTTTTACCCGAACGATATGGGAGTACTTAGTTTTCTCGTCCTGAGAAAGGGCTTATCGGCCGACGCGAGAAATTGCAGTAGGCCTACCCCAGCACGCCTTGTTGATTAAATTAAACCCTCGCAATTCACCACGGCACTCGGCAATGGCGCAGAGATTGCTGTCGTAAAACTGCTTTTCCGCAGCAACTAAAAATACCGCAGAAGGAGTCACTATAATTTTTTTTTGTTTTGAAAAAAACTGCCCAGCAAGAACCAGTGAGCGCTGCCCGTGATCGTTTTACCGCCACTGTAGGAGATGTTTTCGAAGAAGTCCGCGACTTACGTGACAACGCTGTGTACTTGAAAACGAGGCTCTCGTTCATGAATCTTCTGCCGTCTGAAATTACCGCTTTTAACATAACTGAAGTCCGGCGATTGCTGTGGTAATGTTTCCTTTTGTTCCTCTGGTCATTTTATTAAAAATATCATAGGGAGTATACAGATTTGCCGATTTTTTATACCACGCTCAAAAAGAAGAGTCCGTTTCATCCAATTTCCATATATGGTGTAGATGGACAACTGACTACCGATCTTCAGCGGCCCATTCCGTGTGTCTTGTACTTTGTAGAATATGGCCCAGGCCGTGCGACGAAACTGACGTTGTACTTAACTACTTACAGTAGGTAGTGTTACTGAAAACGAACTTGAATCTTTGACAGAAGCTGCTATACGTTATACAAGTAGTTTATAAGGTACTGCAATACATGTGACCCGTGGGATACAAAAATAAGATTTTTTTTTTTTTTTTGCCGCGGTAAAAATCTGAATTGCGAGGGTATAATCAGAGGCAAAACTGACTTGCTATGTTTACTGTCTGTCCTGCTATCACACATGGATTCGACCGTAGTGTAAAAAAGTTAACGGAACGGGATAATAAATTAGGTCTACATATTATCGTATTGTAAGTGTGATTCTGTTTCTTTTTTTTATTAACACAGATGTGTTAAAAATATACACGGAGTGGGAAACTATTTATGTTGTTGACTTTTACTAAGTTTTAGCTGCATGGTCGCTTTCCAGTAATCCAGATATGATTATGAGTTCTAGCGGAGATGAGCTCTAACTAAAGTAAGGCTGAATTATATACGGCTGTTCAAAATGCAAACAGGAGAAAAAAGAAGGACAGGCCTACGTCCATTTTGCTAAGACTATAAAACACTTTTCCTTGGTTCCAACTAGTCCGGGTCTTTGACTCCAAAATTACTATTTTTTATACTGACGGTCGTATTTTGGAAAATATATGTTTGAAGATTTTCCACAGTTTCATTAAAGGGGTGGAAAAAATCGTAGCCACTGAAGCCCCTCCCACAGACCCCTAGCCAGGATTTAAAAGCCCCCCCCCCCCCCCTGCTGACCTGCCCCCCCCCCCCCATGCCCCTCTGAAATCCTGGCTAGGGGTCTGAGTAGCAGGTAGACTTCCATACATAGGTAACACTCTCATTTTCATCACCTACTGAGCCCTCAAGCACTAGCCAATTCCGAGAAACTAAAAGCGTTTACCTGTTCAGTAGCAGACTTCCATACATAGGTAACACTCTCATTTTCATCACCTACTGAGCCCTCAAGCACTAGCCAATTCCGAGAAACTAAAAGCATTTACCTGTTCAGTAGCAGGTAGACTTCCATACATAGGTAACACTCTCATCTTCATCACCTTCTGAGCCCTCAAGCACTAGGCAATGCTGAGAAACAAAAAGCATTTACCTGTTCAGTAGCAGGTAGACTTCCATACATAGGTAACACTCTCATCTTCATCACCTACTGAGCCCTCAAGCACTAGCCCATTCCCAGAAACTAAAAGCGTTTACCTGTTCAGTAGCAGGTAGACTTCCATACATAGGTAACACTCTCATCTTCATCACCTACTGAGCCCTCAAACACTAGCCAATGCTGAGAGACTAAAAGCGTTTACCTGTTCAGTAGCAGGTAGACTTCCATACATAGGTAACACTCTCTTCTTCATCACCTACTGAGCCCTCAAGCACAAGCCAATTCCGAGAAACTAAAAGCGTTTACCTGTTCAGTAGCAGGTAGACTTCCATACATAGGTAACACTCTCATCTTCATCACCTACTGAGCCCTCAAGCACAAGCCAATTCCGAGAAACTAAAAGCGTTTACCTGTTCAGTAGCAGGTAGACTTCCATACATAGGTAACACTCTCATCTTCATCAACTACTGAGCCCTCAAACACTAGCCAATTCCGAGAAACTAAAAGCGTTTACCTGTTCAGTAGCAGGTAGACTTCCATACATAGGTAACACTCTCATCTTCATCAACTACTGAGCCCTCAAGCACTAGCCAATTCTGAGAAACTAAAAGCGTTTACCTGTTCAGTAGCAGGTAGACTTCCATACATAGGTAACACTCTCATCTTCATCACCTACTGAGCCCTCAAGCACTAGACAATGCTGAGAAACTAAAAGCGTTTACCTGTTCAGTAGCAGGTAGACTTCCATACATAGGTAACACTCTCATCTTCATCACCTACTGAGCCCTCAAGCACTAGCCAATGCTGAGAAACTAAAAGCGTTTACCTGTTCAGTAGCAGGTAGACTTCCATACATAGGTAACACTCTCATCTTCATCACCTACTGAGCCCTCAAGCACTAGCCAATGCTGAGAAACTAAAAGTGTTTACCTGTTCAGTAGCAGGTAGACTTCCATACATAGGTAACATTCTCATCTTCATCACCTACTGAGCCCTCAAGCACTAGCCAATTCCGAGAAACTAAAAGCGTTTACCTGTTCAGTAGCAGGTAGACTTCCATACATAGGTAAAACTCTCATCTTAATCACCTACTGAGCCCTCAAGCACTAGCTATTGCTGAGAAACTAAAAGCGTTTACCTGTTCAGTAGCAGGTAGACTTCCATACATAGGTAACACTCTCATCTTCATCACCTACTGAGCCCTCAAGCACTAGGCAATGCTGAGAAACAAAAAGCGTTTACCTGTTCAGTAGCAGGTAGACTTCCATACATAGGTAACACTCTCATCTTCATCACCTACTGAGCCCTCAAGCACTAGCCAATTCCCAGAAACTAAAAGCGTTTACCTGTTCAGTAGCAGGTAGACTTCCATACATAGGTAACACTCTCATCTTCTTCACCTACTGAGCCCTCAAACACTAGCCAATGCTGAGAAACTAAAAGCGTTTACCTGTTCAGTAGCAGGTAGACTTCCATACATAGGTAACACTCTCATCTTCATCACCTACTGAGCCCTCAAGCACAAGCCAATTCCGAGAAACTAAAAGCGTTTACCTGTTCAGTAGCAGGTAGACTTCCATACATAGGTAACACTCTCATCTTCATCAACTACTGAGCCCTCAAACACTAGCCAATTCCGAGAAACTAAAAGCGTTTACCTGTTCAGTAGCAGGTAGACTTCCATACATAGGTAACACTCTCATCTTCATCAACTACTGAGCCCTCAAGCACTAGCCAATTCCGAGAAACTAAAAGCGTTTACCTGTTCAGTAGCAGGTAGACTTCCATACATAGGTAACACTCTCATCTTCATCACCTACTGAGCCCTCAAGCACTAGACAATGCTGAGAAACTAAAAGTGTTTACCTGTTCAGTGGCAGGTAGACTTCCATACATACAGTAGGTTACACTCTCATCTTCATCAACTACTGAGCCCTCAAGCACTAGACAATGCTGAGAAACTAAAAGCGTTTACCTGTTCAGTAGCAGGTAGACTTCCATACATAGGTAACACTCTCATCTTCATCACCTACTGAGCCCTCAAGCACTAGCCAATTCTGAGAAACTAAAGTGTTTACCTGTTCAGTAGCAGGTAGGCTTCCATACATAGGTAACACTCTCATCTTCATCCCCTACTGAGCCCTCAAGCACTAGCCAATTCTGAGAAACTAAAAGCATTTACCTGTTCAGTAGCAGGTAGACTTCCATACATAGGTAACACTCTCATCTTCATCACCTACTGAGCCCTCAAGCACTAGCCAATTCTGAGAAACTAAAGTGTTTACCTGTTCAGTAGCAGGTAGGCTTCCATACATAGGTAACACTCTCATCTTCATCCCCTACTGAGCCCTCAAGCACTAGCCAATTCTGAGAAACTAAAAGCATTTACCTGTTCAGTAGCAGGTAGACTTCCATACATAGGTAACACTCTCATCTTCATCACCCACTGAGCCCTCAAACACTAGCCAATTCTGAGAAACTAAAAGCATTTACCTGTTCAGTAGCAGGTAGACTTCCATACATAGGTAACACTCTCATCTTCATCACCTACTGAGCCCTCAAGCACTAGGCAATGCTGAGAAACAAAAAGCGTTTACCTGTTCAGTAGCAGGTAGACTTCCATACATAGGTAACACTCTCATCTTCATCACCTACTGAGCCCTCAAGCACTAGCCAATTCCCAGAAACTAAAAGCGTTTACCTGTTCAGTAGCAGGTAGACTTCCATACATAGATAACACTCTCATCTTCATCACCTACTGAGCCCTCAAACACTAGCCAATGCTGAGAAACTAAAAGCGTTTACCTGTTCAGTAGCAGGTAGACTTCCATACATAGGTAACACTCTCATCTTCATCACCTACTGAGCCCTCAAGCACTAGCCAATTCTGAGAAACTAAAGTGTTTACCTGTTCAGTAGCAGGTAGGCTTCCATACATAGGTAACACTCTCATCTTCATCCCCTACTGAGCCCTCAAGCACTAGCCAATTCTGAGAAACTAAAAGCATTTACCTGTTCAGTAGCAGGTAGACTTCCATACATAGGTAACACTCTCATCTTCATCACCCACTGAGCCCTCAAACACTAGCCAATTCTGAGAAACTAAAAGCATTTACCTGTTCAGTAGCAGGTAGACTTCCATACATAGGTAACACTCTCATCTTCATCACCTACTGAGCCCTCAAGCACTAGGCAATGCTGAGAAACAAAAAGCGTTTACCTGTTCAGTAGCAGGTAGACTTCCATACATAGGTAACACTCTCATCTTCATCACCTACTGAGCCCTCAAGCACTAGCCAATTCCCAGAAACTAAAAGCGTTTACCTGTTCAGTAGCAGGTAGACTTCCATACATAGATAACACTCTCATCTTCATCACCTACTGAGCCCTCAAACACTAGCCAATGCTGAGAAACTAAAAGCGTTTACCTGTTCAGTAGCAGGTAGACTTCCATACATAGGTAACACTCTCATCTTCATCACCTACTGAGCCCTCAAGCACAAGCCAATTCTGAGAAACTAAAAGCGTTTACCTGTTCAGTAGCAGGTAGACTTCCATACATAGGTAACACTCTCATCTTCATCACCTACTGAGCCCTCAAGCACAAGCCAATTCCGAGAAACTAAAAGCGTTAACCTGTTCAGTAGCAGGTAGACTTCCATACATAGGTAACACTCTCATCTTCATCAACTACTGAGCCCTCAAACACTAGCCAATTCCGAGAAACTAAAAGCGTTTACCTGTTCAGTAGCAGGTAGACTTCCATACATAGGTAACACTCTCATCTTCATCAACTACTGAGCCCTCAAGCACTAGCCAATTCCGAGAAACTAAAAGCGTTTACCTGTTCAGTAGCAGGTAGACTTCCATACATAGGTAACACTCTCATCTTCATCACCTACTGAGCCCTCAAGCACTAGACAATGCTGAGAAACTAAAAGTGTTTACCTGTTCAGTGGCAGGTAGACTTCCATACATAGGTTACACTCTCATCTTCATCAACTACTGAGCCCTCAAGCACTAGACAATGTTGAGAAACTAAAAGCGTTTACCTGTTCAGTAGCAGGTAGACTTCCATACATAGGTAACACTCTCATCTTCATCACCTACTGAGCCCTCAAGCACTAGCCAATGCTGAGAAACTAAAAGCGTTTACCTGTTCAGTAGCAGGTAGACTTCCATACATAGGTAACACTCTCATCTTCATCACCTACTGAGCCCTCAAGCACTAGCCAATGCTGAGAAACTAAAAGTGTTTACCTGTTCAGTAGCAGGTAGACTTCCATACATAGGTAACACTCTCATCTTCATCACCTACTGAGCCCTCAAGCACTAGCCAATTCCGAGAAACTAAAAGCGTTTACCTGTTCAGTAGCAGGTAGACTTCCATACATAGGTAACACTCTCATCTTCATCACCTACTGAGCCCTCAAGCACTAGCCAATTCCCAGAAACTAAAAGCGTTTACCTGTTCAGTAGCAGGTAGACTTCCATACATAGGTAAAACTCTCATCTTAATCACCTACTGAGCCCTCAAGCACTAGCTATTGCTGAGAAACTAAAAGCGTTTACCTGTTCAGTAGCAGGTAGACTTCCATACATAGGTAACACTCTCATCTTCATCAACTACTGATTCCTCAAGCACTAGCCAATTCCGAGAAACTAAAAGCGTTTACCTGTTCAGTAGCAGGTAGACTTCCATACATAGGTAACACTCTCATCTTCATCACCTACTGAGCCCTCAAACACTAGCCAATTCCCAGAAACTAAAAGCGTTTACCTGTTCAGTAGCAGGTAGACTTCCATACATAGGTAACACTCTCATCTTCATCAACTACTGAGCCCTCAAACACTAGGCAATGCTGAGAAACGAAAAGTGTTTACCTGTTCAGTGGCAGGTAGACTTCCATACATAGGTAACACTCTCATTTTCATCACCTACTGATTCCTCAAGCACTAGCCAATTCCGAGAAACTAAAAGCGTTTACCTGTTCAGTAGCAGGTAGACTTCCATACATAGGTAACACTCTCATCTTCATCACATACTGAGACCCCAAGCACTAGCTATTGCTGAGAAACTAAAAGCGTTTACCTGTTCAGTAGCAGGTAGACTTCCATACATAGGTAACACTCTCATCTTCATCACCTACTGAGCCCTCAAGCACTAGCCAATTCCGAGAAACTAAAAGCGTTTACCTGTTCAGTAGCAGGTAGACTTCCATACATAGGTAACACTCTCATTTTCATCACCTACTGAGCCCTCAAGCACTAGCCAATTCCGAGAAACTAAAAGCGTTTACCTGTTCAGTAGCAGGTAGACTTCCATACATAGGTAACACTCTCATCTTCCTAACCTACTAAGCCCTCAAGCACTAGCCAATTCCGAGAAACTAAAAGCGTTTACCTGTTCAGTAGCAGACCCCTAGCTAGACGTATTTGGCGTGGCGCAGCGCCACGCCCGCCCTTTAGTGCGCCACGCATGCCCTGGCAAGCACCACGTATGCCCTTGCATGGTAGCCCAATAAAACATCAACAGCACTAACGAAACGCTCAACAAAGGATTGTGATTTTGTTTACAGGCTATTGAATAGCACCGTGGTTGTCAGCGGTCGTTTTTACCCGAACGATATGGGAGTACTTAGTTTTCTCGTCCTGAGAAAGGGCTTATCGGCCGACGCGAGAAATTGCAGTAGGCCTACCCCAGCACGCCTTGTTGATTAAATTAAACCCTCGCAATTCACCACGGCACTCGGCAATGGCGCAGAGATTGCTGTCGTAAAACTGCTTTTCCGCAGCAACCAAAAATACCGCAGAAGGAGTCACTATAATTTTTTTTTGTTTTGAAAAAAACTGCCCAGCAAGAACCAGTGAGCGCTGCCCGTGATCGTTTTACCGCCACTGTAGGAGATGTTTTCGAAGAAGTCCGCGACTTACGTGACAACGCTGTGTACTTGAAAACGAGGCTCTCGTTCATGAATCTTCTGCCGTCTGAAATTACCGCTTTTAACATAACTGAAGTCCGGCGATTGCTGTGGTAATGTTTCCTTTTGTTCCTCTGGTCATTTTATTAAAAATATCATAGGGAGTATACAGATTTGCCGATTTTTTATACCACGCTCAAAAAGAAGAGTCCGTTTCATCCAATTTCCATATATGGTGTAGATGGACAACTGACTACCGATCTTCAGCGGCCCATTCCGTGTGTCTTGTACTTTGTAGAATATGGCCCAGGCCGTGCGACGAAACTGACGTTGTACTTAACTACTTACAGTAGGTAGTGTTACTGAAAACGAACTTGAATCTTTGACAGAAGCTGCTATACGTTATACAAGTAGTTTATAAGGTACTGCAATACATGTGACCCGTGGGATACAAAAATAAGAATTTTTTTTTTTTTTTTTTTTTGCCGCGGTAAAAATCTGAATTGCGAGGGTATAATCAGAGGCAAAACTGACTTGCTATGTTTACTGTCTGTCCTGCTATCACACATGGATTCGACCGTAGTGTAAAAAAGTTAACGGAACGGGATAATAAATTAGGTCTACATATTACCGTATTGTAAGTGTGATTCTGTTTCTTTTTTTATTAACACAGATGTGTTAAAAATATACACGGAGTGGGAAACTATTTATGTTGTTGACTTTTACTAAGTTTTAGCTGCATGGTCGCTTTCCAGTAATCCAGATATGATTATGAGTTCTAGCGGAGATGAGCTCTAACTAAAGTAAGGCTGAATTATATACGGCTGTTCAAAATGCAAACAGGAGAAAAAAGAAGGACAGGCCTACGTCCATTTTGCTAAGACTATAAAACACTTTTCCTTGGTTGCAACTAGTCCGGGTCTTTGACTCCAAAATTACTATTTTTTATACTGACGGTCGTATTTTGGAAAATATATGTTTGAAGATTTTCCACAGTTTCATTAAAGGGGTGGAAAAAATCGTAGCCACTAAAGCCCCTCCCACAGACCCCTAGCCAGGATTTAAAAGCCCCCCCCCCCCCCCCCCTGCTGACCTGCCCCCCCCCCCCCATGCCCCTCTGAAATCCTGGCTAGGGGTCTGAGTAGCAGGTAGACTTCCATACATAGGTAACACTCTCATTTTCATCACCTACTGAGCCCTCAAGCACTAGCCAATTCCGAGAAACTAAAAGCGTTTACCTGTTCAGTAGCAGACTTCCATACATAGGTAACACTCTCATTTTCATCACCTACTGAGCCCTCAAGCACTAGCCAATTCCGAGAAACTAAAAGCATTTACCTGTTCAGTAGCAGGTAGACTTCCATACATAGGTAACACTCTCATCTTCATCACCTACTGAGCCCTCAAGCACTAGGCAATGCTGAGAAACAAAAAGCATTTACCTGTTCAGTAGCAGGTAGACTTCCATACATAGGTAACACTCTCATCTTCATCACCTACTGAGCCCTCAAGCACTAGCCCATTCCCAGAAACTAAAAGCGTTTACCTGTTCAGTAGCAGGTAGACTTCCATACATAGGTAACACTCTCATCTTCATCACCTACTGAGCCCTCAAACACTAGCCAATGCTGAGAGACTAAAAGCGTTTACCTGTTCAGTAGCAGGTAGACTTCCATACATAGGTAACACTCTCTTCTTCATCACCTACTGAGCCCTCAAGCACAAGCCAATTCCGAGAAACTAAAAGCGTTTACCTGTTCAGTAGCAGGTAGACTTCCATACATAGGTAACACTCTCATCTTCATCAACTACTGAGCCCTCAAACACTAGCCAATTCCGAGAAACTAAAAGCGTTTACCTGTTCAGTAGCAGGTAGACTTCCATACATAGGTAACACTCTCATCTTCATCAACTACTGAGCCCTCAAGCACTAGCCAATTCCGAGAAACTAAAAGCGTTTACCTGTTCAGTAGCAGGTAGACTTCCATACATAGGTAACACTCTCATCTTCATCACCTACTGAGCCCTCAAGCACTAGACAATGCTGAGAAACTAAAAGCGTTTACCTGTTCAGTAGCAGGTAGACTTCCATACATAGGTAACACTCTCATCTTCATCACCTACTGAGCCCTCAAGCACTAGCCAATGCTGAGAAACTAAAAGCGTTTACCTGTTCAGTAGCAGGTAGACTTCCATACATAGGTAACACTCTCATCTTCATCACCTACTGAGCCCTCAAGCACTAGCCAATGCTGAGAAACTAAAAGTGTTTACCTGTTCAGTAGCAGGTAGACTTCCATACATAGGTAACACTCTCATCTTCATCACCTACTGAGCCCTCAAGCACTAGCCAATTCCGAGAAACTAAAAGCGTTTACCTGTTCAGTAGCAGGTAGACTTCCATACATAGGTAAAACTCTCATCTTAATCACCTACTGAGCCCTCAAGCACTAGCTATTGCTGAGAAACTAAAAGCGTTTACCTGTTCAGTAGCAGGTAGACTTCCATACATAGGTAACACTCTCATCTTCATCACCTACTGAGCCCTCAAGCACTAGGCAATGCTGAGAAACAAAAAGCGTTTACCTGTTCAGTAGCAGGTAGACTTCCATACATAGGTAACACTCTCATCTTCATCACCTACTGAGCCCTCAAGCACTAGCCAATTCCCAGAAACTAAAAGCGTTTACCTGTTCAGTAGCAGGTAGACTTCCATACATAGGTAACACTCTCATCTTCATCACCTACTGAGCCCTCAAACACTAGCCAATGCTGAGAAACTAAAAGCGTTTACCTGTTCAGTAGCAGGTAGACTTCCATACATAGGTAACACTCTCATCTTCATCACCTACTGAGCCCTCAAGCACAAGCCAATTCCGAGAAACTAAAAGCGTTTACCTGTTCAGTAGCAGGTAGACTTCCATACATAGGTAACACTCTCATCTTCATCACCTACTGAGCCCTCAAGCACAAACCAATTCCGAGAAACTAAAAGCGTTTACCTGTTCAGTAGCAGGTAGACTTCCATACATAGGTAACACTCTCATCTTCATCAACTACTGAGCCCTCAAACACTAGCCAATTCCGAGAAACTAAAAGCGTTTACCTGTTCAGTAGCAGGTAGACTTCCATACATAGGTAACACTCTCATCTTCATCAACTACTGAGCCCTCAAGCACTAGCCAATTCCGAGAAACTAAAAGCGTTTACCTGTTCAGTAGCAGGTAGACTTCCATACATAGGTAACACTCTCATCTTCATCACCTACTGAGCCCTCAAGCACTAGACAATGCTGAGAAACTAAAAGTGTTTACCTGTTCAGTGGCAGGTAGACTTCCATACATACAGTAGGTTACACTCTCATCTTCATCAACTACTGAGCCCTCAAGCACTAGACAATGCTGAGAAACTAAAAGCGTTTACCTGTTCAGTAGCAGGTAGACTTCCATACATAGGTAACACTCTCATCTTCATCACCTACTGAGCCCTCAAGCACTAGCCAATTCTGAGAAACTAAAGTGTTTACCTGTTCAGTAGCAGGTAGGCTTCCATACATAGGTAACACTCTCATCTTCATCCCCTACTGAGCCCTCAAGCACTAGCCAATTCTGAGAAACTAAAAGCATTTACCTGTTCAGTAGCAGGTAGACTTCCATACATAGGTAAAACTCTCATCTTAATCACCTACTGAGCCCTCAAGCACTAGCTATTGCTGAGAAACTAAAAGCGTTTACCTGTTCAGTAGCAGGTAGACTTCCATACATAGGTAACACTCTCATCTTCATCACCTACTGAGCCCTCAAGCACTAGCCAATTCCCAGAAACTAAAAGCGTTTACCTGTTCAGTAGCAGGTAGACTTCCATACATAGGTAAAACTCTCATCTTAATCACCTACTGAGCCCTCAAGCACTAGCTATTGCTGAGAAACTAAAAGCGTTTACCTGTTCAGTAGCAGGTAGACTTCCATACATAGGTAACACTCTCATCTTCATCAACTACTGATTCCTCAAGCACTAGCCAATTCCGAGAAACTAAAAGCGTTTACCTGTTCAGTAGCAGGTAGACTTCCATACATAGGTAACACTCTCATCTTCATCACCTACTGAGCCCTCAAACACTAGCCAATTCCCAGAAACTAAAAGCGTTTACCTGTTCAGTAGCAGGTAGACTTCCATACATAGGTAACACTCTCATCTTCATCAACTACTGAGCCCTCAAACACTAGGCAATGCTGAGAAACGAAAAGTGTTTACCTGTTCAGTGGCAGGTAGACTTCCATACATAGGTAACACTCTCATTTTCATCACCTACTGATTCCTCAAGCACTAGCCAATTCCGAGAAACTAAAAGCGTTTACCTGTTCAGTAGCAGGTAGACTTCCATACATAGGTAACACTCTCATCTTCATCACATACTGAGACCCCAAGCACTAGCTATTGCTGAGAAACTAAAAGCGTTTACCTGTTCAGTAGCAGGTAGACTTCCATACATAGGTAACACTCTCATCTTCATCACCTACTGAGCCCTCAAGCACTAGCCAATTCCGAGAAACTAAAAGCGTTTACCTGTTCAGTAGCAGGTAGACTTCCATACATAGGTAACACTCTCATTTTCATCACCTACTGAGCCCTCAAGCACTAGCCAATTCTGAGAAACTAAAAGCGTTTACCTGTTCAGTAGCAGGTAGACTTCCATACATAGGTAACACTCTCATCTTCCTAACCTACTAAGCCCTCAAGCACTAGCCAATTCCGAGAAACTAAAAGCGTTTACCTGTTCAGTAGCAGACCCCTAGCTAGACGTATTTGGCGTGGCGCAGCGCCACGCCCGCCCTTTAGTGCGCCACGCATGCCCTGGCAAGCACCACGTATGCCCTTGCATGGTAGCCCAATAAAACATCAACAGCACTAACGAAACGCTCAACAAAGGATTGTGATTTTGTTTACAGGCTATTGAATAGCACCGTGGTTGTCAGCGGTCGTTTTTACCCGAACGATATGGGAGTACTTAGTTTTCTCGTCCTGAGAAAGGGCTTATCGGCCGACGCGAGAAATTGCAGTAGGCCTACCCCAGCACGCCTTGTTGATTAAATTAAACCCTCGCAATTCACCACGGCACTCGGCAATGGCGCAGAGATTGCTGTCGTAAAACTGCTTTTCCGCAGCAACCAAAAATACCGCAGAAGGAGTCACTATAATTTTTTTTTGTTTTGAAAAAAACTGCCCAGCAAGAACCAGTGAGCGCTGCCCGTGATCGTTTTACCGCCACTGTAGGAGATGTTTTCGAAGAAGTCCGCGACTTACGTGACAACGCTGTGTACTTGAAAACGAGGCTCTCGTTCATGAATCTTCTGCCGTCTGAAATTACCGCTTTTAACATAACTGAAGTCCGGCGATTGCTGTGGTAATGTTTCCTTTTGTTCCTCTGGTCATTTTATTAAAAATATCATAGGGAGTATACAGATTTGCCGATTTTTTATACCACGCTCAAAAAGAAGAGTCCGTTTCATCCAATTTCCATATATGGTGTAGATGGACAACTGACTACCGATCTTCAGCGGCCCATTCCGTGTGTCTTGTACTTTGTAGAATATGGCCCAGGCCGTGCGACGAAACTGACGTTGTACTTAACTACTTACAGTAGGTAGTGTTACTGAAAACGAACTTGAATCTTTGACAGAAGCTGCTATACGTTATACAAGTAGTTTATAAGGTACTGCAATACATGTGACCCGTGGGATACAAAAATAAGAATTTTTTTTTTTTTTTTTTTTTGCTGCGGTAAAAATCTGAATTGCGAGGGTATAATCAGAGGCAAAACTGACTTGCTATGTTTACTGTCTGTCCTGCTATCACACATGGATTCGACCGTAGTGTAAAAAAGTTAACGGAACGGGATAATAAATTAGGTCTACATATTACCGTATTGTAAGTGTGATTCTGTTTCTTTTTTTATTAACACAGATGTGTTAAAAATATACACGGAGTGGGAAACTATTTATGTTGTTGACTTTTACTAAGTTTTAGCTGCATGGTCGCTTTCCAGTAATCCAGATATGATTATGAGTTCTAGCGGAGATGAGCTCTAACTAAAGTAAGGCTGAATTATATACGGCTGTTCAAAATGCAAACAGGAGAAAAAAGAAGGACAGGCCTACGTCCATTTTGCTAAGACTATAAAACACTTTTCCTTGGTTGCAACTAGTCCGGGTCTTTGACTCCAAAATTACTATTTTTTATACTGACGGTCGTATTTTGGAAAATATATGTTTGAAGATTTTCCACAGTTTCATTAAAGGGGTGGAAAAAATCGTAGCCACTAAAGCCCCTCCCACAGACCCCTAGCCAGGATTTAAAAGCCCCCCCCCCCCCCCCCCCTGCTGACCTGCCCCCCCCCCCCCATGCCCCTCTGAAATCCTGGCTAGGGGTCTGAGTAGCAGGTAGACTTCCATACATAGGTAACACTCTCATTTTCATCACCTACTGAGCCCTCAAGCACTAGCCAATTCCGAGAAACTAAAAGCGTTTACCTGTTCAGTAGCAGACTTCCATACATAGGTAACACTCTCATTTTCATCACCTACTGAGCCCTCAAGCACTAGCCAATTCCGAGAAACTAAAAGCATTTACCTGTTCAGTAGCAGGTAGACTTCCATACATAGGTAACACTCTCATCTTCATCACCTACTGAGCCCTCAAGCACTAGGCAATGCTGAGAAACAAAAAGCATTTACCTGTTCAGTAGCAGGTAGACTTCCATACATAGGTAACACTCTCATCTTCATCACCTACTGAGCCCTCAAGCACTAGCCCATTCCCAGAAACTAAAAGCGTTTACCTGTTCAGTAGCAGGTAGACTTCCATACATAGGTAACACTCTCATCTTCATCACCTACTGAGCCCTCAAACACTAGCCAATGCTGAGAGACTAAAAGCGTTTACCTGTTCAGTAGCAGGTAGACTTCCATACATAGGTAACACTCTCTTCTTCATCACCTACTGAGCCCTCAAGCACAAGCCAATTCCGAGAAACTAAAAGCGTTTACCTGTTCAGTAGCAGGTAGACTTCCATACATAGGTAACACTCTCATCTTCATCAACTACTGAGCCCTCAAACACTAGCCAATTCCGAGAAACTAAAAGCGTTTACCTGTTCAGTAGCAGGTAGACTTCCATACATAGGTAACACTCTCATCTTCATCAACTACTGAGCCCTCAAGCACTAGCCAATTCCGAGAAACTAAAAGCGTTTACCTGTTCAGTAGCAGGTAGACTTCCATACATAGGTAACACTCTCATCTTCATCACCTACTGAGCCCTCAAGCACTAGACAATGCTGAGAAACTAAAAGCGTTTACCTGTTCAGTAGCAGGTAGACTTCCATACATAGGTAACACTCTCATCTTCATCACCTACTGAGCCCTCAAGCACTAGCCAATGCTGAGAAACTAAAAGCGTTTACCTGTTCAGTAGCAGGTAGACTTCCATACATAGGTAACACTCTCATCTTCATCACCTACTGAGCCCTCAAGCACTAGCCAATGCTGAGAAACTAAAAGTGTTTACCTGTTCAGTAGCAGGTAGACTTCCATACATAGGTAACACTCTCATCTTCATCACCTACTGAGCCCTCAAGCACTAGCCAATTCCGAGAAACTAAAAGCGTTTACCTGTTCAGTAGCAGGTAGACTTCCATACATAGGTAAAACTCTCATCTTAATCACCTACTGAGCCCTCAAGCACTAGCTATTGCTGAGAAACTAAAAGCGTTTACCTGTTCAGTAGCAGGTAGACTTCCATACATAGGTAACACTCTCATCTTCATCACCTACTGAGCCCTCAAGCACTAGGCAATGCTGAGAAACAAAAAGCGTTTACCTGTTCAGTAGCAGGTAGACTTCCATACATAGGTAACACTCTCATCTTCATCACCTACTGAGCCCTCAAGCACTAGCCAATTCCCAGAAACTAAAAGCGTTTACCTGTTCAGTAGCAGGTAGACTTCCATACATAGGTAACACTCTCATCTTCATCACCTACTGAGCCCTCAAACACTAGCCAATGCTGAGAAACTAAAAGCGTTTACCTGTTCAGTAGCAGGTAGACTTCCATACATAGGTAACACTCTCATCTTCATCACCTACTGAGCCCTCAAGCACAAGCCAATTCCGAGAAACTAAAAGCGTTTACCTGTTCAGTAGCAGGTAGACTTCCATACATAGGTAACACTCTCATCTTCATCACCTACTGAGCCCTCAAGCACAAACCAATTCCGAGAAACTAAAAGCGTTTACCTGTTCAGTAGCAGGTAGACTTCCATACATAGGTAACACTCTCATCTTCATCAACTACTGAGCCCTCAAACACTAGCCAATTCCGAGAAACTAAAAGCGTTTACCTGTTCAGTAGCAGGTAGACTTCCATACATAGGTAACACTCTCATCTTCATCAACTACTGAGCCCTCAAGCACTAGCCAATTCCGAGAAACTAAAAGCGTTTACCTGTTCAGTAGCAGGTAGACTTCCATACATAGGTAACACTCTCATCTTCATCACCTACTGAGCCCTCAAGCACTAGACAATGCTGAGAAACTAAAAGTGTTTACCTGTTCAGTGGCAGGTAGACTTCCATACATACAGTAGGTTACACTCTCATCTTCATCAACTACTGAGCCCTCAAGCACTAGACAATGCTGAGAAACTAAAAGCGTTTACCTGTTCAGTAGCAGGTAGACTTCCATACATAGGTAACACTCTCATCTTCATCACCTACTGAGCCCTCAAGCACTAGCCAATTCTGAGAAACTAAAGTGTTTACCTGTTCAGTAGCAGGTAGGCTTCCATACATAGGTAACACTCTCATCTTCATCCCCTACTGAGCCCTCAAGCACTAGCCAATTCTGAGAAACTAAAAGCATTTACCTGTTCAGTAGCAGGTAGACTTCCATACATAGGTAACACTCTCATCTTCATCACCTACTGAGCCCTCAAGCACTAGCCAATTCTGAGAAACTAAAGTGTTTACCTGTTCAGTAGCAGGTAGACTTCCATACATAGGTAACACTCTCATCTTCATCACCTACTGAGCCCTCAAGCACTAGCCAATTCTGAGAAACTAAAAGCATTTACCTGTTCAGTAGCAGGTAGACTTCCATACATAGGTAACACTCTCATCTTCATCACCCACTGAGCCCTCAAACACTAGCCAATTCTGAGAAACTAAAAGCATTTACCTGTTCAGTAGCAGGTAGACTTCCATACATAGGTAACACTCTCATCTTCATCACCTACTGAGCCCTCAAGCACTAGGCAATGCTGAGAAACAAAAAGCGTTTACCTGTTCAGTAGCAGGTAGACTTCCATACATAGGTAACACTCTCATCTTCATCACCTCCTGAGCCCTCAAGCACTAGCCAATTCCCAGAAACTAAAAGCGTTTACCTGTTCAGTAGCAGGTAGACTTCCATACATAGATAACACTCTCATCTTCATCACCTACTGAGCCCTCAAACACTAGCCAATGCTGAGAAACTAAAAGCGTTTACCTGTTCAGTAGCAGGTAGACTTCCATACATAGGTAACACTCTCATCTTCATCACCTACTGAGCCCTCAAGCACTAGCCAATTCTGAGAAACTAAAGTGTTTACCTGTTCAGTAGCAGGTAGACTTCCATACATAGGTAACACTCTCATCTTCATCCCCTACTGAGCCCTCAAGCACTAGCCAATTCTGAGAAACTAAAGTGTTTACCTGTTCAGTAGCAGGTAGGCTTCCATACATAGGTAACACTCTCATCTTCATCCCCTACTGAGCCCTCAAGCACTAGCCAATTCTGAGAAACTAAAAGCATTTACCTGTTCAGTAGCAGGTAGACTTCCATACATAGGTAACACTCTCATCTTCATCACCCACTGAGCCCTCAAACACTAGCCAATTCTGAGAAACTAAAAGCATTTACCTGTTCAGTAGCAGGTAGACTTCCATACATAGGTAACACTCTCATCTTCATCACCTACTGAGCCCTCAAGCACTAGGCAATGCTGAGAAACAAAAAGCGTTTACCTGTTCAGTAGCAGGTAGACTTCCATACATAGGTAACACTCTCATCTTCATCACCTACTGAGCCCTCAAGCACTAGCCAATTCCCAGAAACTAAAAGCGTTTACCTGTTCAGTAGCAGGTAGACTTCCATACATAGATAACACTCTCATCTTCATCACCTACTGAGCCCTCAAACACTAGCCAATGCTGAGAAACTAAAAGCGTTTACCTGTTCAGTAGCAGGTAGACTTCCATACATAGGTAACACTCTCATCTTCATCACCTACTGAGCCCTCAAGCACAAGCCAATTCTGAGAAACTAAAAGCGTTTACCTGTTCAGTAGCAGGTAGACTTCCATACATAGGTAACACTCTCATCTTCATCACCTACTGAGCCCTCAAGCACAAGCCAATTCCGAGAAACTAAAAGCGTTAACCTGTTCAGTAGCAGGTAGACTTCCATACATAGGTAACACTCTCATCTTCATCAACTACTGAGCCCTCAAACACTAGCCAATTCCGAGAAACTAAAAGCGTTTACCTGTTCAGTAGCAGGTAGACTTCCATACATAGGTAACACTCTCATCTTCATCAACTACTGAGCCCTCAAGCACTAGCCAATTCCGAGAAACTAAAAGCGTTTACCTGTTCAGTAGCAGGTAGACTTCCATACATAGGTAACACTCTCATCTTCATCACCTACTGAGCCCTCAAGCACTAGACAATGCTGAGAAACTAAAAGTGTTTACCTGTTCAGTGGCAGGTAGACTTCCATACATAGGTTACACTCTCATCTTCATCAACTACTGAGCCCTCAAGCACTAGACAATGCTGAGAAACTAAAAGCGTTTACCTGTTCAGTAGCAGGTAGACTTCCATACATAGGTAACACTCTCATCTTCATCACCTACTGAGCCCTCAAGCACTAGCCAATGCTGAGAAACTAAAAGCGTTTACCTGTTCAGTAGCAGGTAGACTTCCATACATAGGTAACACTCTCATCTTCATCACCTACTGAGCCCTCAAGCACTAGCCAATGCTGAGAAACTAAAAGTGTTTACCTGTTCAGTAGCAGGTAGACTTCCATACATAGGTAACACTCTCATCTTCATCACCTACTGAGCCCTCAAGCACTAGCCAATTCCGAGAAACTAAAAGCGTTTACCTGTTCAGTAGCAGGTAGACTTCCATACATAGGTAACACTCTCATCTTCATCACCTACTGAGCCCTCAAGCACTAGCCAATTCCCAGAAACTAAAAGCGTTTACCTGTTCAGTAGCAGGTAGACTTCCATACATAGGTAAAACTCTCATCTTAATCACCTACTGAGCCCTCAAGCACTAGCTATTGCTGAGAAACTAAAAGCGTTTACCTGTTCAGTAGCAGGTAGACTTCCATACATAGGTAACACTCTCATCTTCATCACCTACTGAGCCCTCAAGCACTAGCCAATTCCCAGAAACTAAAAGCGTTTACCTGTTCAGTAGCAGGTAGACTTCCATACATAGGTAACACTCTCATCTTCATCACCTACTGAGCCCTCAAGCACTAGCCAATTCCGAGAAACTAAAAGCGTTTACCTGTTCAGTAGCAGGTAGACTTCCATACATAGGTAACACTCTCATCTTCATCACATTCTCAACCTTCTTCAACTTCCTCGCTTCATCTCTGTGAAAAAAAACGATAAGATCATTCAGCTGAACTTATTGTTTCTCATTCTTGGTTGAAAAAAAGGAAATTACATGTACTTGGTGGATGTTTTACATATTATCTCACTGAAAGTGGCATGAGCTGCCAAAATGTTGACATTTTGACGTAAAAACAGAATGTTGAAATTATTGGCTATTTTTCTCAAGACGTATAATTCAGAAGCTTTTTAGTGCTTCTAGGCTCGAGAATACATGATAAAGTATTGTTATGAACTAAATTTGGCCTAGAATAAATGAATGTTCGTCCAGGGTATATAAATTTTGTTTACTGTATGGATTTTCCTCATACCAACGCTAATTATTTAGTTTTTCGATGGCCTTCAAAGCCTCTTACTAATGATGATCAGAAATTATGAAAAAAGTGTGAATTTTAGCAGCTTGTGCCACTTGAAATGGCAGCATTTCATTATTAGTGAGAACAAAACCAAGCTAAATGACCGGAGGAAGGCAATAAAAATTTAACTCACATCAACAGCGATACAACTTGTTCCACTTCTTCCTGTAGTAATACAATAATATATGTATTAAAACATATTTTACAGAAAAACAACTAAACAAATAGCATTGATTGATGCTTGATATGTCTGGTAAAGCTAAGACCAAGTTTTATACATTTTTCCTTTTTATTCCAGAGTACTCAACAAAGGTCGGAGGTTTGCTTTGGCAATGCAGCCATAAATAGAGGTTTTAATGAGAGCTAATGTGGTACAATGTATATCACTTGAGTATATTCATTTTCAAAGTCACAAGCCTCTGGCAAGTGACTTTGAAAATTAATATTCATTGTAACACACCGGCTCCAGTTGGACAATCTTTTTATCATACTACACAAACAATACAGCATTTTATTTAGAAATGCAGCTGAACTGGAAAAAATATGTGATCACGTTACTCTATTTTTTAGAATGACTGTCTGAAAAAAGACTGGAAAGTGCATTGCAATGCTAGAAACCAGCGACAACATCCCGAACCGGTCAAGATATGGTTGCTGCGGTATGCTTCATCTTAACATCATAATGGCTGGTGATGATATTCTTTTGTGACGTCAGTTTTGACAGTTTATTTGTGAATCCATAGCATTACTTGGGCTATAATTTGACATGTTGATTATGAAAAAAATAACACACTGCCTGGGAGTGGAAATATTGGGGGGGTGTAGTGCATGAAAAGTGATATAACTTTGAGTGCAAGAAAAAATTTGAAAAATCCATCTTTGGCCAGAGAAAGCCCTCTTCGTTCAGTACCTGGTAACTGTTCCACATAGAGGGATTAAATATAAGCCACACCTTTCAACTTTTTCCTTTGGGTTTGATTAATTGATTGATTGGTGTTTTACGCCGCACTTAAGATTATTTCACTTATGTGGCAGCGTTGCCAGGTTTAGTGGGGGGAGAAAACGGGGCACATTGCCTTCGGCGAGTATCTGGCAACTCTTCCACATACGACAGCCGTGTGAAAAATCCACTCAGAAATTTTTTAATTTTATTTTGGTTTGAGTGTGATTCAAACTTGTGCCACATCGATGGAAGGTCTGTGTGGGACTGAGGGATGATCAAACCTACTGGAACACCAATGCCCCATCTTTTGGACTGAGTGGAATGGCAAACATGAATTCTCTGGCCCTAACTTGTGAGGTTGTGGAGTATGGGTACAACAATAATGCACCATGCAGGATGTCCATATACGGTAAGAATTCCGCTAATTCAAGTACTCAAAACATTGCGAAAAGCACTCTTAAAGTTTGAGACTTTTCATTGGGTGTCTTACCTCCTGCATGGAGCGACCAATAATCCTATCGAGCAATCGCTACTGTTGTTGTTTTAGACCAAACATGGCAGAAAGCAGTCTAATAATTTGTTATCTTCACATTGCTCGTCCTTGAATTAGCGGAATTCTTACCGTAAGCTCAGATTTAACTGATGATGTATGAGCCTGAGCTAACGAGCTCAGTACAGGGTTTTTGTTGATGTATGTATTGGCCTTACCTGTCCAGTCATAAAGGTGAGAATGTCACCCGACTTCTCCCTTGTGTGAATTTTCATCACTGTCTCTACTGCAGCTTTTACATAATCAGGCACAGGACTGAAAAGTAAAATAAATACTTTCCAGATCTGGAGCCTGTTTCACAAAGCCGTGTAGCGTAAGTTTTCACGTAACTGCCATGGTAACTCATACTGTAGAGATACGTTAGTATGAAAGTTACGCAAAAAATGCATTTACGCCACTTTGTGAAACAGGACCCTGTTCCAAGTTTTTGGCTTTTTTTATCAAGAAGTACAAAATAAGAAATACAATACCATAAAGTTTGGTAAAACACAAATCTATAAATGTTGCAAAGTTCTGACCGAATTTATTCTATATAAAACTCATGAAAGTAGTAATTATATATTTTGGAATGGCTACCTTTGATGAAACCTGTCAGGAACAACCGTTAACCAAACATTTACAATGTAATAATAGAAGTATGAGGTTACCAGGTTTGTCAGTTCATGCCACTTCAATGTAATCAGTAATTGGATTGGTGACCAAAACTTATGGTATTACAAATACAACAAAGGTTGGTCAAACCACAAAGTGGCATGAGCTGCCAAAATTCACACGTTTTTCATAATTTCTGATCGTCTCGACAGTAAGAGGCTTAAAAGGCCATCGAAAAAACTAAATGATTGCCGTTGAAATGAGGGAAATCCATAAAGTCTAAGACCTATACGAACCGAAATAGTGTCTGAAAAGTAAACAAAATTTAAATAACCGGGACGACCATTCATTCATTCTAAGCCAAAGTTAGTTCAAAACAATACTTCATCATACATTTTCGGGACTAGAAGCACTAAAAAGCTTCTGAATTAAACGTCTTGACAAAAATAGCCAATAATTACAACATTCTGTTTTACCGTCAAAATATCAACATTTTGGCAGCTCATGCCACTTTAATCAAAAATCTAATGTCTCAAAGATTTATAAATGTCATGAAAATAGTATGTAAATTTTGGAGTATTAAACTACATGTGAGCAATCTTTAACAAAACATACATGTACAAGCCTGAGCTTCCTCATTGACGTAACAATTTTTAATTTTCCACGCCGTCGTTGATGTAACGTAAAAAGTGATAGATTGTCCGTATAACTTACTCAATAGAGAAGAATATCTCTACAGGAAAGGCTCGTCCTTGGACAGTTAAAATGGCTGCTGTATCAGCACTGAAACATTAAACAAAAGTTAAATATTCAGAATTATTACATATAAACAATCCATAAAATAAATTCCTTCAGTAAAATCCCCCCAAAACTCATTATTTTAAGAAAGATTAAGAATATTCCACTAAAATTTTTAGTTGATTGATTAATTGATTGTTTGGTGTTTTACGCCGCGCTCAAGATTATTTCACTTATATGGCGGCATTGCCAGTTTTATTGTGGGAGGAAACCAGGCTCTCTGCCCGGAGGAAACCCACGACCTTCCGTTGATAACTGGCAACCATCCCACATAGGTCGTTCGAGTGACAACCCAGTCAGAAAATTTTCCAATTTTTTTTTTTTTTTGGACTGAACAGGATTTGAACCGGCGACCCATTGGGGAAAGGCTGTTCAGATTGAGCGTCTAACGTTCTACCTACTGAGCTAGGAGGCCCCAAGCAGTTGGAAGCCGTTTAGTTTAAATAAATTGTTAAAAAAGAGCAAGTTAAAAGTTCATTCCACTGTTAAAGGGGCCTTGGGTGACTTATTCAAAGTGTCCTGAGTTTGAATTCGTCAATGACAAATTTAACAATGTCTGATTTGATGTTTCACTGGATCACCCAATGTGCAACAGTTGACAATAAAAGTGTTATTCTTTCCATCTTTGGAACTTTCTGTTGCAATAACCAATGCAACCCTCTCATTTCAAATTTTCAGCTTGGCAAAAACATGGCAGCAGACTTTACGAAGAAACAATTATTCTGGGAAGAATTTTTAATGATTAACTAACATATTCAATGCTCAGATGGTCTCAACAACTGCTGTTATGGAAATGATGTCTTACTGGAGCACAGATTTTATCAAAGTTAAAGTGAACACTTTAGGTAAAATACAATATACTTCATCTTAAAGACAATATCTACCTGGTCCCAAAACATGGTTTATTTATTTTTTATGACTTTCCTACAAGAAGCTATGGTTAATTATTCTCAGATGTCTGGTGACTTGATGTCACTGAAATATGTGCACACCTGGTATGCTAACCTGCTATAGGTGTATTTAGGTCAAATAAACCAATCATATTGCCAGTTGTAAGGTGTGCACATGTTTCAGTGACAGCTTCTTGTAGGAAAGTCCTAAAAAATAAATAAACCATGTTTTGGGACCAGGTAGATATTGTCTTTAAGATTAAGTATATTGTATTTTACCTAAATTGTTCACTTTAAATTAAATGTCAACGGCATGAAAACTAAGAGTAATAATGCAGAATTTATATTTGGTTGTTTTATGTTTAACACTCAAAATTATTTTACTTATGCATGGTACATGTATAACATGAATTCGTGTCAGAGAAAAATGCCTTCTACGCCAGAAGAAAATCCCCTAGTACCAGTTATAAATCTTCACAAAGCTCAATGAAACAGTTCCATTAACGGATAATTTCCTTGATTTTAATTAATGCATTAATTAAATCTCTTTATTTTGATTTTTACAATGTCATGTAAAAATATTTTGATCTAATGGTCCGTCTACGGTATTCTGTACAATATCCCATTCATTAAACATTCGACCTGTCCCAGAGTGGGACAATGATTACTTCATTTTGTACAGAGCACAGCAAGGGGGATAACTTTTCCTTGGTGTAAATAGAACGTATTCGTTACTGTATAGGAAGAGAATCAAACCCACAACCATTGTTGGAAAGATGTTCAAATTGATTTGTTACGCTTAACACAATTTATCACATAACTGTGTTGTTATTCGCGTACATAAAGCCATGTCATAAATATGGTATGTAACTAGTTACATAACACTTTCAATGAAATTGATTGTCCGAGAGCGTTTAACAAATTTAGTTATGCGATAAACAGAATCTCACCTTCTAGATCATTAGATATGAAAACTTATGAAACTCGTTGATAAAGTTTTGAATATCAACTCGTTTCATAAACTTCACATCAAATTAGCACTCGTGTGAGATTCTCTCTGAGTCAGGGTCCATGGCCCTCGCCCCCCCCAAAAAAATAAACGACATTAATGTTATGATTGATTGATGTTTTCTGCCACATTTAAGATTATTTAACATATATGGGCGTTGTTAGGTTTAGTGCGAGAGGAAACCGAGCTGTTTGTCTCGAGGAAACCAAGGCTGGTACCTAACAACCCTTAAATAATCCGGTGATCAAGTGAAAACAATTTCTTCCAAAACTCCAGCATTGTGACTGTTCAGCTTTACATTTGAATTGATGTATAATTTTAATGTATAGAACCTAATGTTTAAAACTCAAACCTGGGATCAGACGACTCATTGGTATTGAAGAAATCTCGAACTTCCTGCAAGAAAACAATGAGGGAATCATCAAAATTGAGAGAGAGCTTACAGGGAATTGTTTTATATGTGGCCTCTACCCTCACAATAGGGCCTGGGAGTCTACCGAGAGATTTCTGCGATATTCGGTGACAGATGACGTTTTTTTCATGACATTATCAGTTCGATTGACGTTTTTTGTTCTAAAACGTCATAAATGAGCGTCATATTCGAATGATAAAGGCTCCTTACATGCGTAATGACAACGCCGGTGACAGGAAATTTGTGGGATGGTCAAGTTACTCCCGCTCCCTATTTACCTTTTCAATGGTCAACCGGCAAGTTGATTACGTGTGAATTCTGTGTAGACTGGCAATAGTCACAATTAAATCAAACCCAAGGCAAAGATGCATGGTTGTGATGAATGTACATGGATGGAGACAACAGATTCTATGGTAAATGCATTACAGAGAGACACAGATTGATTGATTGATTGATTGATTGATTGATTGGGGCTTAATGTCGCACTCAACAGCTAAGGTTATATGGCGACAAAAGTACCAACTGACCAAAAGATCTCACCCACCCCCCATCCCACCTAAATTTTAACATTAAAACCTCCACAAACCATATGAACGTCAGGAAGGCTAATGTATTTGGCAAACTTAATTTTCCTCCATGCTAGGTAGGTGAAAATGGCTATGGCAAAAACTACACCGCCCCTAGCCCGAGGTTGAGAGACACAGAAGAGTTACGTTCTCCACGCTGTATGAGGGAGTTATGAGGAGCCCACTTTTTTATGAAGTAATTCTGGCTAACACATGTGTATAAGACAGGGTTAGTCACTGGTCAATGTTATTATTGATTGATTGATTGATTGATTGATTATTGTAAGCCACACTCCAGATTATTTCACTTATATTGCAGCGTTGTCAGCTTGGGTGGGGGGAGAAAACCAGCTCTTTGCCCGGAGGAAACACTTAAAGGATAAATGACAAATTGAAGTCAATGCCTACTATTTGGTAGTCAACTTGTTTAAAAACTTTCACCGTATAGACCTACGAGACCACAATGCACTGTTAAGGAAGCATTTAAGAAGGCGGTATCACTCACCTCTGCATCCAATGTGGCTGATGTAACAATAACCCTTAGATCGGGTCTCTTCTTCTGAATCTGAAAACGCAAATATTATAAAAATTTGTTAGAGTATTAAAAGAGTATTAAAAGAGTATTTATACATAATTCGGGGGCGTAAAGGGGAAGGTGGGGGGCGCGTTGGGGTGGTTGATTGCCGTTAAACGATACACCCAAGATTAGTTCACATATTTGCAGGCATTTTTGCAGGCATTGTGGTCCACATAGGGCGATGATGTGAAAAACACACTCAGATATTTTCAAACTTTATTTAGAGAATGAAACGCGGTCGATCTACTATATTCAGATTGTTGAATGGACTGTCAAACAGAAACTGTAAATATCATCCAGATTGGGATTTCCCAACAGGATCATTTGATAAAAATTTAAATCAAGTATAATTGTTAGGTAGATATATTTGAGGAACAAACTTACCTTTTTCAACAGTCCCGAGATAATATCTGTGTTAAGGGAACGTTCATGCGCCTCGTCTAACATCAATACTCTATCAACAACAACAACGTCAATAAGTAGCAGATATTTTTTAACACTATAACACACGGGCACAGGGAAAATCTTCTTGTCTAAAATAACCATGGAGACAAGTTGCTTATTGTGTTAAAAAGGGGCATATCATTTAGACATTTATACCCAATCATAAGTTGTTATAATAAACCACAACCCATGATATTTCATTAGGTTGACGACAGGCAGGATACATACAAGAGCTACATGTACATACAGCTTCCGGTAAAACTGACCCATATTCTGTATATCTACATATATATGTCAGAGCCAAATTTCATTACAATTTATGATGGGGTATAAAGGTCTAAATGATATACCTCTTATGGTAATACCTGAGTTAATTAGAGGACTATGCATGTTGCTAAATCCTCAATAACAAAAAGGTTCTGAATGAGATTTAAACTTTCAACACATCTCAGTCCAGGGAGATGATTGACCAGCAGTTAATCATTGAATGTTTTACAAGCTCTCTCTTGAATTAAGATGAGAATTTGCACTCTTCTACTTTTTTCCAGCACTTGAATTAACTCAGACATTATCGTATACACAATTATAAACATGTCTCCATGGTTATTTTAGACAAGAAGATTTTCCCTGTGCTCGTGTCTTTTAGTGTTCATAAATATATATGTCAGAGCCAACCGAGCGTGTTTCAGATCGTTGGGGGCTGAAGGTCGAAGGGCAGCCTAGTCTCCGTGTTTAATTACTTAAAGTGAATATGTATCTTTTAGTGATAACATTTTGGTGTTGCTTTCTCAAAACAGTATGACACTGTTAACTGTTTAATTTTTATCAACACTAAAACACAATGGCAGAGGGTGAATGTTCTTGTCTAAAATAACCTAGATTATGACTGATTGATTGTTTTACGCCGCGCTCAAGATTATTTCACTTATATGGCGGCGTTGCCAGTTTTATTGTGGGAGGAAACCGGGCTCTATGCCCGGAGGAAACCCACGACCTTCCGCTGGTAACTGGCAACCATCCCACATAGGTTGTTCGAGTGAAAACCCCGTCAGAAAATCTTCCAATTTTTGGACTGAGTGGGATTCGAACCCGCGACCCATTGGTGGAAGGCTTTTCGGATTGAACGTCCAACGCTCTACCTACTGAGCCACGGAGGCCCCTATGTGCTAAAAAAATATAATGTACCTTTTCTTGAAACAGTTTTTTTTTTTATCTTTTTATTTTTTAGAATAAGACATTATCCATTGCAAAAAGTGTTTGAAGATTAAAGTTGTCTTTTTTCACTTACTTGTATTTAGTTAAGAGTGGATCAGACATAATCTCACGGATTAACAAACCATCAGTCAGAACCTTTAAAAAAAACACAAATAGAAAGAAATAATCCAACTAATTCATTTTCCGTGTTTTTGATTCGTTGGTTTGTTTAAGGGTGGTCCTGGGTACCTTGTTTGATTCGTTGGGTTGTTTAAGGGTGGTCCTGGGTACCTTGTTTGATTCGTTGGGTTGTTTAAGGGTGGTCCTGGGTACCTTGTTTGATTCGTTGGGTTGTTTAAGGGTGGTCCTGGGTACCTTGTTTGATTCGTTATTTGGTTGTGATTTAAGTGGTTCAAAAGTAACAAGATTCTTTCATCTGTTTTGCGATTGCTCTAATACTACCTAGGCTTTTTTACTTGATCCATGCTCCTAGTTATTTTATAGGGGGCATCAGTGACTCAGTTGCCAGACATGGTCTGCCAACGATGGGTTGTGGGTTCAAATCCCCCAAAATTTGATCGGCCTACACAGAAGATTTGCTAGTTACTCGCAGGTGAGGGTTTCCTTTTGGCAAGACCTTAGTTTCTAACCTCACTAAACGTGGAAGTGTCGCCATATTTAGTGAAATGTTTATAAAAAAATGTATGTTATAGAGGAGAGCTACTTAGTAGTCTCTGACTGTTTGTAATCCTCTTTAAAAAAATAAAGCATTACAATTACAATTACAATATTTAGTGAAATAATCTTGTGCGTTGCATAAAACATTGATCAATGTTATTTTACATGCTAAGCTGAAGGATAATAATTTCAGAGCCAATTACCTTAATTTTGGTATTATTTGGATCTGTGGCATCTTCAAATCTGATTGCATAGCCGACTTCTTGTCCAGTCACCTGACCTCTCTCTTCTGCAATACGATTGGCTACCTGTGAATGGGACAGTAATGGTTGGATATATATATCTTTATTTACATGTTTTTCATTGATGATTATTCCTTTGATAAAGCGAGTTGTGGCTTGTATATCTATCGAGGGCGGAGGACATCCTTTGATTGTCCGTTCATTGTCAACTCTGTATTGCAATGGGAGAACAAAACTTGGCTCTACATGTGTACGCCAAGAGTCAGACAAACCACTAATATCACATTCCTCATTGGGTAAGAAAACCCAATCAATTTTTAGGGGGCTGAGAAGGACTTGAACTACAATGACTAAAAGTGGCTTGAGCTGCCAAAATTGATATATTTGGCCATTATAACAGAATGTTAAAATCATCGACTATATTTCTCAAGGCGTACGATTCAGAAGCTTTTTAGTACTTATAGTCTCGAGAATGTACAATAAAGCATTGTTTTCGACTAACTTTGGCTTAAAATGAATGAATGGTCGTCCTGGTTATTTAAATTTTGTTTACTTTTCGAACACTATTTCGGTTCGTACAGGTCACATACTGTATGGATTTTCCTCATTCCAACGCCAATCATTAAGTTTTTCGATCACCTTCAAAGCCTCTTACTGTTGTGACGATCAGAAATTATGAAAAAGGTGTCAATTTTGGCAGCTCATGCCACTTTAATAATTATATTCACTTACTGTTACAGCTGCCACCCTCCTCGGTTGTGTAACGCCGATAATATTACCCTGGGCAGCCCAGCCAGCTTCTAATAAATACTGAAATAAGGATTTCAAACAAAAATAGAGACAATGATTACAAAAAGCATATTCTAAATTTTGTATTTGATTGATGCTTTATGCCGCAATCAGGGCTATTTCACTTATATGGCTGTGTTGCCAGCTTTAGTGGGTAGGAAACTGGGTTGTTTAAAACTCCTTATCTTCCACAAGTACATGATAAGTCTTCCATGTCGTGTTAAAAATCCAGTCCGAGTTTATTGGTAGTGGGATTTGAACCAGCAAACCATTGATGGAAGGCTCGCTATTAAATTATTACTCTGTCAAATGAGCCTCTAAGGCTACTGTATTGTAAATAAATATAGGCTAAATGTACAAGCATTTTAAAGCTACCAGGACAACTTTAATCTTTCTTCATTGTGTTTGACTTCATTTAGTAGTCAACTGCCGTATTAGTGAAATGATCTTGAAATACATGCAATCAATCAATCAGAATTATCAGTCATATTCAACAAAACATTCCAATATTTAATATTGGAACAATCAATGGAACAGCCAGGAATCTAAATAACTAGAAAAGTTGCTTTACTTCAAATAATTGATCGCTCTATTGATTAGCTGATTGGTATTCTAAGCCTCACTCAAGCTTATTTCTCTTTTAGTTAGCGTTCCCCGGTTAAGTGAGGGATAAATTGATTTAGGTTTTAAGCCACTACCAGGTTTAGCGATAGAGAAATTATAAAACCTTAAAGTGAAACAGAATGTTGAAATTATTGGCTATTTTTCTCAATACGTATAATTCAGAAGCTTTTTATTGCCTCTAGTCTCGAAAATGTACGATAAAGTATTGTTTTGAACTAACTTTGGCTTAGAATGAATGAATGGTCGTCCCAGTTATCTAAATTTTGTTTACTTTTAGAACACGTTTTCAGTTCGTACAGGCCACATACTGTATGGATTTTCCTTATTCCAATGCCAATCCTTAAGTTTTTTCGATGGCCTTTAAAGCCTCTTACTGTAGTGAAGATCAGAAATGATGAAAAATGTGTGAATGTTGTCAGCTCATGCCCCTTTAATCTTCTAAGTAAATTGCCATGAAGAATTCCTTACCTGTGGTATTTGGGTACTTTTCCCACAACCTGTCTCTCCTACTATCACTACCGTCTGGTAATTCTCAACTAAATACAGGATATTTGTACGATGCTGAAAAAACAAAATAACAACAAAAAAGTTGTATAAGCTGAGATTAATAGGGAAAATTTCCTTGAAACAGAATTAGGTAATTGTTGATCATGTTTATGAAAAAATACAAAGAAAGAGCTTGTCGTTGATACTAATCTTGCAAAACATCACTCGATAAACTCATACAGCCTACTGAAATATTGTTCGTTACTAGTATACACCTTGCGCTCATACAGATACTGACTTAACAAATATTTTTTCATTTCAACATGAATTCTTCAGTTTTTTAAGGTACTTTAAATGCTGAACCTCTCTTGACAAACAGAATGTATGAAAAAAAATCCTAATTTTGGCAGCTCTAGCCATTCTTAACAAACTTATCAATGATTTTCGACCTATGTGGGGTGGTTGCCAGTTACCAGCGAAAGGTTGAGGGTTTCCTCCTGGCACAGAGCCCAGTTTCCTCCCACAATAAAACTGGCAACGCCGCCATATAAGTGAAATAATCTTGAGCGCAGCGTAAAAAACTAAACAATCAATCAATCAATCAATGATTTTCCACTGTACATGAAATGTGAGATTGATTATCATGAAGATATGATGTTGACATACATAAATGAGCACTAAAAAAACACACAGGCAAAGGGAAAATCTTTTTGACTAAAATAACCATAGACACAAGTTTCTAATTGTGTTAAAAAGGGGGGTACAATCTATGTCAAACGAAAACATCTAAAATCTGTCTAAATTGACAATGTGACATAAAACTAAAAACAGACTTGTACTTTCAAATTTTGGTTGTTTTCAGGGACTTTCCTTCAAGATGAAAAAGTAAACTGTGATACAATCCAAATTTTTTGCATTTTAAAAAATATGTAAAATTCTTGAATGTTCCCCTTAAAACAAATGGCTGTGTGCTCATGGAAATGACTGAGGTTTTGTATTGTAGTACAGATACCAGTATATACATGTATGTACTCGTAATCTTAACCTTCCTCATATTTGAGAAGAAACATAGGCAAACTTTAATACACCAGCTAGCTACAAGCAAAAACACTTAAAAACCACTAAAATGTCTAACTAGTGGTGTAAAAGCATACACAGAATTTAAACCTAAATAGTAAGGATAACTTCAGAGTTGGATTACACTATTTCCAAGTCCTTTTGTTTTTAGTTTACAATCTTAAATTTATTGGCAGGGTTCTTGTGTCCTAAATTCTTCATTATTTGTATTTCTTAGTCCATACAATATTTCTATCATTAGCACGGTTCGAAGCATAATGGCTCTTGGGCACATGCGCAAGTTCCGAGTTCTGTTAAAATGCAGGTACTTAACAAATTCAATTTTCAATTTGAAATCAAAAAAAAAAATAATGGCAAAACTTTCAAAACTTTCAAAAAATTTCAAAGTTTTTAACTTCTTATGTCTAAAGAAAATACAGAAAACTGTCTCAGTGATGTTTTTTAAGTCAACAAAATCTGTATTTTAGCGGAAAATGTGCATTAAACTTTATCTAACGGGTTTTTTGATTGTTTGATGTTTTATGCCGGGCTCAAGATTATTTCACTTATATGGCCGCGTTGCCAGTTTTATTGTGGGAGGAAACCGGGCTCTATGCTTGGAGGAAACCCACGACCTTCCGGTGGTAACTGGCAACCATCCCACATAGGTCGTTTAAGTGAAAACCCATTTTTTGGGACTGAGTGGGATTCGAACCCGCGAACCACTCAGTCCAAAAAAAAAAGAGTTGGGCTAAGGAGTATAAATTAATAAACTCACCTTAAAAACTGGGAGTCTCTGCCGTTGTTGTTGAATAGAAAGTGAGGAGTTTGGGTTAAACTGAACTGCCGAGGACTCCTGGTCCGTACTGCGTTCTTCATTTAGTAATACACCTGGTCCTTCTGTACCTTTATACAAAGCAAACATTTTCTGATTTAAATAAAATAAAATTTGTGGACAAAATCCTTAAATGGTACAAATCTTTACATAAATTACCTGGCCCGAAGGTCCAAAAAGCTGGGCACTGACCACATACTGTGAATTTGTGGCCTGTTCAGATCAACAAATTCTCGGGTTTTACTTGTCCAGGTTTCTGAGTCCAAAATTACTATTTTTTTATACTGACGGACGTATTTTGGAGTCAGGCCTCATTGCAATCAAAAAATAAATTTGATGCAATCTAAATCAAATTTAGACAGCAGTAAACAATACAACTAACTGAACTACTGTCATTAAAAATACAACATGTATGAATAATTTAGCTTTTTGTAAAGTGAATTTAACGTTTAATAACTGAAAAACCGCTAAACAGTGTTACGTCATCTGGAGAAAGCAAAAGTGAATTCGGGGGAAGAGGAATGTTTACTGGTCGATCCTGCTCGTCCATATCAAGCACTGGCAGGTAACCCAATTATCCATGAATACGATTATGACCGTTTAGACACGATTGAGTTGGATATACGCTCAGAAGCGGGCAGTCTACTCTGTTTTTTTAATTGCAATGAACCCTCACTCCAAAATACGACCGTCAGTTTAAAAAGTAATAATTTTGGAGTCAGAAAACTAAGTTTTTATATGCATCATTTCCAAGTAAATATTTGTGATGCTACAATATTGTTCAAACAATATAGAATTATCATTTAAGAAAGTTGCTCAAGTTATCTAAAGTTTTACTCCAAAATGACTTTTTTACGTACCAAATTTTGGAATAATTAAGAAACCTGGACTACTGCGATTTATGCTTGTAACTGGTTGGGATAAATTCTCTTTCAAGTGTATAATTAAAAAAATTAAAATTAAAATGTTTAGTTTAGAAAAAACAGGCTCCCAGAGTCCCAAACTATACAACTAATTTAGATCAGACTGAGTGCTATAGTATAGCCACACACATGTGTCTCATCCTGTTTTACTTACTTTGCCGCTATAGCCCACCTGACCGGCAAAGTAAGTAAACCAGGATAGAGACACACGAGTGCGGCTAATAGCCCACATCAACACCTCAGCATAATCATGTTTGGATGTTGCTGTTGTTACCTGTGATAATGTAGGACTGCGGGCAAGTAAAAAGTTTGAGAGTCGGCTTTTCCTACTAGATTTTCGCAATGCAGGGAAAGCTTAGAGGTATAATTTCAGAAAGATCCAATCCTCTTACCTGGTTTCCAAAACTTTGGGACAAATTTTGAAGACATTCTTGGGACCAAACTGCAAACGTCTGACTTTCGTTTTCGATTAGAATACGCGCCTGTACACTTCGCGCGTCGACGCACACAACAGCACACCGGTCTTCTCAATATTATTTTACTTTTATTTCAAGTGAAACAATGCTCATCTGGTGTCTGTATTTTAATTTGTGTTACTGTGTATTCAAAGGCAAGTTAAACACCTTTACGTGAAACATGTAATGCTCCCAATATTCTACCAACTAACTGGTAAAAACGTCTACCTCCGATGACTTTCCATGTTGTGAGGTTGTATTATTATTACCAAGGGTTCAGTTTTCGTCAAATTCAAAGCATGAGGAATTAACTTACTTTTACTTAATTCATCACACTTAAAAGTGGTACGAGCAACCAAAATTTGGATACATTTCCGTTTAAACAGAATTTCTAAATTGATGACTATTTTAATCAAATAAAACATATCAAAGAGACGTCACAAAGAAAATAGTAATTTTAGTATGTGCATGCATGCTCAGGGGTAATCCGGGTTTCTGACTCCAAAATTACTATTTTTTTATACTGACGGCCGTATTTTGGAGTCAGGAATCAATGCAAACCAAAAGCCGGAGTTGGCTGCCCGCTTCTGATCGGGCAGTTTGCGGTCAGATTTAGATAGTAAATAACAACATAACTAACTCAAATAGTGTCAATACGACATTCATCAATAATTTAGCCTTTTGTCAAGTGAATTTAACGTTTAAAAACTGAAAAACCGCTATCAATGTCATCAATGGCAGAGAGTTTGAGACTGGAGAAGGCAAAAGTGAATTCAAGGGAAGAATAATGTTTACTGGCCGATCCTGCTCGTCCATATCACACACTGGTAGGTAGCAAAATTATCCATGAACGTGATTATGAGCGGTTAGACACGATCTGAGTAGGTTATATTGCTATTTTTTTGTTTGAATCGGACCACATACTCCGGCTTTTTGACTGCAGTGAACCCTGACTCCAAAATACGGCCGTCAGTATAAAAAAATTAGTAATTTTGGAGTCAGAAACCCGGACTAGCTCGGGGGTGACCTAGTTGGGCTGAGATCTCCAAACTCTGTGGCCAAAGTATATTGATGATGGGTGTTGGCCACCTGGGGCTACAGTACATGTAGACAAGGGGCGGCAGACAAAACATCCTTGGAAATGATCAAAACAAACAGAAATAAATTCTTCAAATTTATGCAAAGGGTCGACTAATTGGATATTTTTTTTTATTGCAAGTAAAGTAAAACAGGATAAGACACATGTGTGCGACTAGAATTCCTGAAAATATCTTATTTTTTTATACCACTTTAAACTATTGAAATTGATACAAAATAACTTGATAATGGTATTGAATCTTAAACATAAAACCAATTTCTGCCTTCATGTCCATTATAAAGTAGGCTACATGTCTTATTTTTTTCATGTCAGTGTCATCATAAAAAAAAACCCATTAAAGTAAATTATAAAAGTGATTATAGCTCAATATATGTAATATTTTTGGTTTACAAATTACATGTTCTAGACACACACTAGTATCTTATTTATATGGAACCTTGGTCTGTTGGTGCATGTCTGGTATGTCAATGTTAGCCCCAGGTGACCCTACTGGTAGTTCTGCCATGACTGACATTGTATATAAAATTACTGCAACTAAACGTTTCATTGTTGTGGCCACACCAACGTCTTCAGCCGAGAACTTCCGACATGAGTTCGTACTAAATAAAAGCCCTGAGTTGAATTTCTCTGGATATCTCTGATTTTTTCTAATAGGGCTAAGCTGTATGCATACTATTGTCAGGGTTCAGGGACTGATCCAGGGAAAATTTGGGCATACCATTTCGGTTCAAAATGTTCCAACAATAAGACAAAAACAACAACTCTGGCCCCAAATTCAACATTAAATGCTATTTTGACATTAAAATCTGTTGGTTTTAGGAATTTGGGCGGATTTTTTGCTTGTGAGTTTGGGCGCCCATACCTGTATACAGGTATCAAAATGTCACTGGATCAGTCTATGGGATTTTTGTTTTGTAACAAGTGTTGGATTCATAGACTAAATGCTGCTTTGGCATTCATAATGAAGCGTTTAGCTGAACTAGGTACATTTAACTGGGGCCCTAATTAAATTTCTTACTTTGTAGTACAAGTGGGGTATTTTGGGGTGGAAAGAATTCCGTCCATCTTGGGTTTCTGCCATTTTGGTTAGAAGATGTTTTGACTCCTCTATCTGTTTTTTTTTTCAAAAATGACACCCTCGGGCTGGGGGCGGTGTGGTTTTTGGCATAGCCATTTTCTCCTACCAACTTACCAAGCATGAAGGAAAATTAAGTATGCCAAATACATTAGCCTTCCTGACATTCATATGGTCTGTGGAGGTTTTAATGTTAAAATTAAGGTGGGATGGGGGGTGGGTAAGATCTTTTGGTCGGTTGGTACTTTTGTCGCCATATAACCTTAGCTGTTGAGTGCGACGTTAAGCCCCAATCAATCAAAAATGACAAAAATAATAAACCTTTCAATTTTATATGATTATGGAAAATCTGTAAAAAAAGGATTTCTTTTTTATTTATTTAAATCTCCTGAGTGCGTATTTACTTTATCTCCCTACCTGTTTGCGTTAGGGTATAAAGTTTTTTTTTTGATACCCCCCCCCCCCCCCCCCCCAATTAACTTTGTAATGCTACCTTACTAGGCATCAAATAATCTTTAGTGCAGTCACTGCAGTGTAAAACATTGATCAATCATACAATTTATTTACCATTTCAGGATAACCATGAAGAAGTCTAGGTACATGAAAACTGTTGTAGTTACCCCGTGGAAAAAGTTTCTCACCTTGTCTTACTTTATGGTTGGTTGGACGCTGTTAGGTGTTGTCGGTTATGAATTTTTTAAAGTGCAATTTGTGAAGAAACATCCAGAATATGAAGAAATGTCGAGTAAAGATAAATACTTCGCGATAACGGGAATGGACAAAGGCAAGATGGAAGAAGTCAAAGTTGAACTGTTTGGTAAAAAGAAATCAGACCCTGAATCTATACCAAGTGAAAAATAACAAACTAGAATGGAATGTTGGCAGATTTTAATGAACAGTTTGGATGAAAGTGGCAGAGGATATCAATTTTCATCTATGCCACATTTTTGTGTGTTGTCTGAACTCTTTATTAAATATAAATATACCATTTTTCCGATGATCTGAGATTTGACCAACCCCAGACTTGTTCAGATGAACTGGCCTTTCCTCTCTTCAGTTGCTTTAAAGCTCGATTTCTGGCATATAAATGTGTAGAATCAATATACAATGTAGTACTGTATGAGGAGATTGAATGGTTTACAAATTCAAAATGGTAAGGTGTGCAGAATTACCTCCCCTTCCTGTGTCTGTGTTGAAAATTTTGAACATTTTATGAAGAATCCGTTTTTTTTGTTTGTTTTTTAATTTAGATAATCCTGATATTGTATTGTTGTCTTAAAAGCCGTAAAAATCTCAACAAGTACATTTTAGGTTTTTGTTTGTATGTTAACTTGAGAGTGTATAAAATGAAGTGCTAGTGGTCACATTATTTTTTATACTTATGGTAATTGTGTGGAAACTGGAGAGCATTTCATAATACAGTATGCAGTGTAATACAGACTTTTGATGTTCTTGTGTATTAATCCATAGATTTTCCCATTTCCTAGCTGGAGCCTCCGTGGCTCAGTAGATAGAGCATTGGACGCTCAATCCGAATAGCCTTCCACTAATGGGTCGGGGGTTCAAATCCCACTCAGTCAAAAAAAAATTGGAAAATCTTCTGACTGGGTTTTCACTCGAACGACCTACGTGTACGTGGGATGGTTGCCAGTTACCACCGAAAGGTTGTGGGTTTCCCCATAATAAAACTGGCAACGCCTACATTTAAGTGAAATAATCTTGAGCGCGGCGTTAAACACCAAACAATCAATCAATCAATCCCTAAAATAAAGTCGCCATCAGCTCCAGTTCTAGAGCCATGCATGTGTGGCTAAATCCTTTGTCGTTTACTCGGTGTCGTTGTAAAAAGTGTGTCTCTTGAGATTTCCAAAAGAACATCAAAATTACAGATTGATTGTCCCTCAGTCCGACACAGGCCTTCTATCGATGTGTTGCTGGTTCGAATCCCAATCAGTTCAAATAAACAAAAAATTATAAAATTTCTGAATGGATTTTTCACTCTATCGATGTAAATCCAAACAGAGAGTTAATCTTTGCATCGATGTATGTGGAAGAGTAGTTGGAGATCTCCAAACTCTTTGGCCAAAGTATATTGATGATGGTTGGCCACCCATCATCAATATACTTTGGCCACAGCGTTTGGTTGATTGATTGATAGGTGTTTTACGCCGCGCTCAAGATTAATGCACTTGTATGGCGGCGTTGCCAGTTTTATTGTGGGAGGAAACCGGGTTCTTTGCCTGTAGGAAACCCACAACCGTTCGGTGGTAACTAGCAGCCATCCCACAAAGGTCGTTTGAGTGAAAACCCAGTCAGAAAATTTTCCAATTTTTTTTTTGACGGTGTGGGATTTGAACCAGCGACCCATTGGTGGAAGACGGTTTGGCTTGAGCGTCCAACGCTCTACCTACTGAGCCACGGAGGCCCCTCACAGAGTTTGGAGATCTCCCACTAGTGGAAGAGTTGACAGGTAGGCCTACTCTCCGAAGGTCTGGGATTTATTCTGACCAAAGTGCCTGGTTTGCTCCCTGAAGTAAACCTGCCAAACGTAAATAATCAATCAATCAACCAAAATGTTACCATTTTTCCTTTAAAGGGGGAGATAACAAAAATCACTTTAGGGTTCAGAAGAAGCGCACTCACTTTTCCTTTCCAACGATACCAAACACATATTTTTGCGATTTTGTTACTCCTAACAGTGAAGTGAATAAAATTCCACAATAAGAAAAACAAAGTGGTCAACTTTCAAAATCTCCGATTTAAGCCTAAAGGTTAAATTCATCCTCTTCAAGGCCTTCGTAATTTACCAATATGGCACGCAGCCAGACCATTATTTTGCTAGTCACATTTTCCTCAAAGCTTCTTTTGTAATTCAAAATAGGTTTCGTGAAAATGAAAGCAATTTGCGGGACATAGGAATACTTTGAAGAGAGTGAAATTAACCTGGGTTTAAATGGGAGATTTTGAAAGTTGACCAATTTGTTTTGTGTGTGTTACATAATACGGTATTTTATAAACTGCATCATGTCCCATGAAAAAAATCGCAAAAATATGTGTTTGGTACCGTTGGAAAGGAAAAACAAGCGCGCTTGTTTTGAACCATAAAGTATTTTTTGGTTTTCTTCTCCTTCAAAACAAAATAAGGAAAGGGTCAAGTATTAAAATGTATTTATTAATCTGAAGAAGTGAAAATATTTATTCCTTAGATAATTTATGATAACATATAATTATTAGACATCTATTCTTTATTTCATGTAAGATAACTGATAGCAATTGTATTCCATGGTAGATAACTGATAACAGAAACTGGATTGTTGGGCAAAGGGTTGTGTCCCTTGGGCCGTATTTTGTGATTACTGCGCAAAGACGATAGGCCTACAAGGTGCTATCGCGTTTATAGTTTATTTCCCGACGGTGATTTAATTGACACAAATCAAATTTCAAAATGAATGACTTTATCTGTTATGTCCGAGTTTGGACGGTTTCTTTTCATTGAAATTGCTGAAAAGCTATTGATCTTTACTCCAATGTCGGGCGACATATCTCAAGTTGCGTGCTGAAAGTCAGCTATCTTATCCTTTCTCTCAACGGTCGGGGTTTCCACCCAAAAAGCTGGTTGCAGGTCCAACTGACTGACTGACGAGAACATTCGTGACGTAATACCCACCTTATTTTCAGTTAACAGTTCTATTCTGTAGCCAGTCCCGGTGCATCAGTAGGTAGAGCACTGTTGCTCGGTCCGGCGAGCCCTCTGTCGGTCGGTTTGGAGTTCGAATCCCATCCCACTCAATCCAAACAAATTTTGATAAAATTCTAAATGCGGTGTTCATTCGATCGCCCTACGTAGGCCTATAGAAGGATGACCGGTCCATTGCCAGGTTTAGTGGGGGGAAAACCCTGGCGCTTTGGTCAGAGGAAACCCCGGATCTTCGGCGAGTACTTGGTAACTCTGCCACAAACGGCGACCCAGTGAAAAGTCCACGCAGACGTTTTTCAATCTTTATTTGGTCTGAATGTGATTCGAACCCGCACCGAATCGACGGAAGGTCTGTGTGCGACTGAGAGACGAGCACTCTAGCCCACTGAATATTATTTTTGGATGTTAATAGTAATACTAACACCATCCTCATTCAAAGGGTCTGGACACACCAGGAATGGTGGGTGTGTCTATGGATGTTCTTCTCTTATACTAGATCTAAGTGATGGTCAATTAAGTTAACATCGTCCAACTCTGTTTTGTATTGTGTCTTTTTTATTTCTTTCACAGATCCCCGTCATCTTTATTCGTATATTGTCGATGTATGAATCTGAAAGTTGAATATAAAATCGTATAAAATCCATCTGTTAGAATAATGCATCTCGAAATATTATAGATATTGCAAGTTTTATCTAAATCTCGCGCTATTCTACGTGATCTCTGTCTTTGATGCAAGTTAAAAGATCAACCTAAAATTAGAAGTTACCCTAGTCCTAAAGGCCAGATTTAGCCACGTCCAATCGTATTCTCACGAGATTTCCTTTAGACGTGGCTAAAATAGAGATCTCGCGAGAATACAATTGGTTCAAAGGTCAGACATCGACTGTTCCATTATTTGTTTACGAAATCATACGAGAGATAATTTCACGACGTTTGCTCTTCAAACGAGATTCTCGTTCCATCGGGCTTTGCTGAAGGCACGAAAAAGCAGCAAGAAAGCATGTGCCCCACCCCACCTCCCATTACATGTATGCATGCAGCATATAGAACACGTCTGAGCAGTGGGTCTTCTTACACCAATATTGGAATGTTGGGAGGCAAATATATACTCGAATAGATCAACGGCGATAAAATGCATAACATTTTGACTACATGTTTTAAATAGGAATGTTTTTAATCAAACGAAAATGGCGGGGGACCATTATTTAGTCAAATATCTAAACAAAGAATGTTGTATGTTATTTTTTTACACGGTTTTAGAATGGAATCTAACAGAATGTAAAATTGGATTATATAACCTTACTTTACACACTCTTCCTTGCACTTCGGCGTGACGTCAACCTTCGGAGGAAAATAAATAGGAACCCATGCCTGACACCACGATTCGCACGAAGATCCGTCAAAATGGTGGGTCTGGAACCCCAAATCTAACACCGATTGTATTACAGCCCCTGCAAACACAAGTCGTAAAATTTTAATGAAATATAATTTCTGATCATGCATATGGAGATGAGGCGCTGTGAAAACATACATGCAGACCATATATGTGAAATAAGCTTGAGTGCGGCGTAAAACATCAATCAACAAATCAACCATATTTTAATTTAAACAACATATATTTTCACAAACAGACTCGCCTATAGGTCCATCCTTAACGAAGCAATCATTGGGACATTTTTCAAAAGGCATATACTGAGCACTAAATAACGGACGATAAATCGCCAACCATGCAGAAACCTTGTTTTGGGGCTGTCGAACCTGGGCCCAATATATTGACTTAAAAAGGTATTTCATAAAAATGAATTCCGTGGTTCAATTTTTGGTTGCGGGGGATCCGTATAATCTTTGGCTCATTTAATTGAATGTGAACTGAATGCGTGTGATTATAGTTTATACATACCGTATTCCTGTTCTTTGAAACGGTCGAATTCGGCGTTGAACCGCGGCTTGCTGGTGGCCGTCCCAATAACGCATAATCCAACAAGCACAAATTGGTTGTAACCCCAATTTAACATGGTGCATAAAACTGGTGCAAAATAGGAGTTTTGTGCATGAGAAATGAGAAAATGAATATGACATATACCCATTGATTTACTTTATTGTTGGACGTGTTTTCTAGCGTGTCATCAAGAAAATACATACTGTATCTTTGCAGATGGTATTGTTTATTTTACAATACAAGATGTCTGCGTTCCACGTGTACGTCACTTATAAGCTCGATATGAACATGCACTACAGAGAGTGTGCTCCGTTCGCCACGTTTCAAGTTGTTTATTTATTTTACTACACACTTTGTCTCCACTAAGCCTAACACGTGGATGTTACCGATAAATTTCGAGACGGACAAACACTGTAGACATTTTGTTTTTATGGCAACTCTCTAGGTTTACAAAAAAAAAGACATACGTGTTTCATTATTTTCCCAAGACATAAAAATATTTCTAAACTTTTCGGAGTTTTCCCAAGAATTTGTGGTTTTGCCATTATATTTTTCTTTATTTAAATTGATTTAGGTCTCGTCTTACCCCGAAGAAAGCAAGGAACGAGATTGGGGTCGCATACGCATCATAAATTAGAGTTTTGTCGCTTAAACGATATGCATAATTCAGGGACTAATATAGACATAGAATTGCTTTGATTGATTGTTGATTATTTGGTGTTTTACGCTGCGCTCATGGCGGCGTTGCCAATTTTATTGTGGGAGGAACCCGAGCTCTTTGCCCGGAGGAAACCCACGAACTTCCGGTGGTAACTGGCAACCATCCCACATAGGTCGTTCAAGCGAAAACCCTGTCAGAATTTTTTTTTTATGACTGAGTGGGATTCGAACCCGAGACCCATTGGTGGAAGGCTGTTCGGATTATTGAGCCACGAAGGCATCCGAACTGTCTTGAAGGAACACAACAAAGTCAGTCGATAAATTTGAGGTTGTAAATTTGAAACAGAAAAGTCATCTGAAATGAGTGTTACTCAACATTATAATCATACCGTTTCTGGTCAATTAGCGTTCGGACTGCAGTTTTACATGTGATTTAACGCACTCGGTGTTCAATTTTAGAGATTTCACCTACCGTAATCTCGTCTAAATGTGGATTTTAAATTTTAAACTTAATGTCAAAAAGGTCTCGGTTGCGAGTGTGTCATAATTCAAAGTCGTATATGAGCTGTCAAAATTTTGATATTTTGCCGTTAAAACAGAATGTGGGAATTATCTGCTATTTTTCTCAAGACGTTTCTAGAATGTACGATAAAGTTTTGTTTTGAACTAAATTAGAATGAATGAAAGTTCGTACGGTTATTTAAATTTACTTTTCGAACACTATTTCAGTTCGTATATAGACTTATATGGAGTTTACTAATTCCAACGTCCATCATTTAGTTTGTCGATGACATTCAAAGCCTCTTACTGTTGTGATATTTGCGAAAAGGCGTTATGCCCCTTTAACCAGAAGGAGGATGAAACTATATGTCGTTTGAGCGTTTTTGGAGGCATATATAGCGGGCATTATATATATATACAAAAAGAAAAAGTTAAGCACCCCCTGGAAAGTCTGCACCGACCGATAAAACCATTGGTGTAAGGAGATTGCGCCTAGGGGTAAATTCTGAAAGTGTAGGCATCATTCTGTATTTTTAAAATTGAATTTAAGTTTTGATTTGTTCCGTACCCGCAATGAAAACAAAATCAGAGACTGGGCATGCACACAAGCGTCAAAATGATTTGAACTGTGTGGGCCACTTAAAGTGGCATGAGCTGCCAAAATTCACACTTTTTTCATAATTTCTGAACGTCAAGACAGTAAGAGGCTTTGAAGGCCATTGAAAAACTAAATGATTAGCGTTTGAATTAGGGAAATCCATAAAGTCTACAACCCATACAAACCGAAACAGTGTCCAAAAAGTAAACAAAATCTAAATAACCGGGACGACCATTCATTCATTCTAAGCCAAAGTTGGTTCAAAACAATACTTTATCGTTCATTCTCGAGACTAGAAGCACTAAAAAGCTTCTGAATTATACGTCTTGAGAAAAATAGCCAATAATTTCAACATTCTGTTTAACGTCCAAATATCAACACTTTAACGAAGCAGAATGATTTGTACATTTTAAAAATAACTGGCCACATACATAATGTACTCCAAAGATTAATTTTAGTGGGTTTACCTGATATTGTATTGTTGTCTTAAAAGCCGTAAAAATCTCAACAAGTGCATTTTGGGTTTTTGTTTGTATGTTAACTTGAGAGTGTATAAAATGAAGTGCTAGTGGTCACATTATTTTTTATACTTATGGTAATTGTGTGGAAACTGGAGAGCATTTCATAATACAGTATGCAGTGTAATATAGACTTATGATGTTCTTGTGTATTAATCCATAGGGTTTCTCATTCCCTAGCTGGGGCCTCCATGGCTCAGTAGATAGAGCGTTGGACGTTCAATCCGAACAGCCTTCCACTAACGGGTTGGGGGTTCGAATCCCACTCAGTCAAAAACAAATTTGAAAATCTTCTGACTGGGTTTTCATTCGAACGACCTCCGTGGGATGGTAGCCAGTTACCACCGAAAGGTTGTGGGTTTCCCCATAATAAAACTGGCAACCCCTACATATAAGTGAAATAATCTTGAGCATGGCGTTAAACACCAAACCATCAATGAATCAATCAATCATTCCCTAACATAAAGTCGCCATCAGCACCAGTTCTAGAGCCATGCATGTGTCGCTTAATCCTTTGTCGTTTACTTGGTGTCGTTGTAAAAAGTGTGTCTCTGATTGCTCAAGTGAAAACTTGAGATTTCCAAAAGAACATCAAAATTACAGATTGATTGTCCCTCAGTCCGACACAGGCATTCTATCGATGTGTCGCTGGTTCGAATCCCAATCAGTTCAAATATAAAAAAAATTATGAAATTTCTGAATGGATTTTTCACTCTATCGATGTCAATCCAAACAAAGAGTTAATCTTCGCATCGATGTTTGTGGAAGAGTAGTTGGAGATCTCCAAACTCTTTGGCCAAGTATATTGATGATGGTTGGCCACCCATCATCAATATACTTTGGCCACAGAGTCTGGTTGATTGATAGTTTGGTGTTTTACGCCGCGCTCAAGATTAATGCACTTGTATGGCGGCTTTGCCAGTTTTATTGTGGGAGGAAACCAGGGCTCTATGCCTGTAGGAAACCCCCAACCTTTGGGTGGTAACTGGCAACCATCCCACATAGGTCGATCGAGTGAAAACCCCAGTCCAAAAATTTTCCATTTTTTTTCTTGGACTGAGTGGGATTCGATCGAGCGACCCATTGGTGGACGGCGGTTCAGATTGCGCGTCCAACGCTCTACCTACTGAGCCACGAAGGCCCCTCACAGAGTTTGGAGATCTCCAACTAGTGGAAGAGTTGACAGGTAGGCCTACTCTCCGAAGGTCAGGGATTTATTCTGACCAAAGTGCCTGGTTTGCTCCCTGAAGTAAACCTGCCAAATGTAAATAATCAATCAATCAACCAAAATGTTACCATTTTTCCTTTAAAACAAAATAAGGAAAGGGTCAAGTATTAAAATGTATTTATTAATCTGAAGAAGTGAAAATATTAATTCCATAGATAATTTATGATAACATATTATTAGACATCTATGCTTTATTCCATGGTAGATAACTGATAACAGAAACTGGATTGTTGGGGATAGGGTTGTGTCCCTTGGGCCGTATTTTGTGATTACTGCGCAAAGACGATAGGCCTAAAGGTGCTATCGCGTTTATAGTTTTATTCCCGACGGTGATCTATTTGACACAAATCCAGTTTCAAAATGAATGGCTATCTGTTTTGTCCGAGTTTGGACGGTTTCTTTTCATTGAAATTGCTGAAAAGCTATTGATCTTCACTCCAATGTTGGGCGACATATCTCCAGTTGCGTGCTGAAAGTCAGCTATCTTATCCTTTCTCTCAACGGTCGGGGTTTCCACCCCAAAAGTTGGTTGCAGGTCCAACTGACTGACTGACGAGAAAATTCATGACGTAATACCCACCTTATTTTCAGTTAACAGTTCTATTCCAGTGGCGTAGGAAGCGAGGGGGCCGGGCAGGGGGCAACGTATCTCCCCCACTTTTACTACGCAAAAGAGAAATATTTAACTACAGCTCCAGTCCAAAAAAGAAGGAAATGGGTATGGGTATGTTTCTCCGTGTCTTCACTGTACATGTATCACTATGTACTAATTAGTTGATCTCCAAACTCTATGGCCAAAGTAAATTGATGATGGGTGGCCAATTGAGTTGGAGGACCTGCCATATTGAAAAATGTAACTCGGTGAATCAACACTTTGTTCGTGGATTTTCTCTCAATTTCTCCTGATTTTATGATAAGCAACGTAACCTGCCCAAACTTTACACACATTCAGTTCGATCCTTTAGTTCGCCGTTCCACCAAAAAAAAAACGTTAACACTCACATTTGAGTTGAATCCTCGTAGTTTTTTTTCGAAGGACAGTCCGAATCTCCCTCTGGCCTCCTCGATTCCGTCAAAATGAACTTGGGAAATGAACGCAACACAAATGTGAGTGTTTGAATGCTTTTTTTGGTGGAACGGCGAACTAAAGGATCGAACTGAATGTGTGTAAAGTTTGGGCCCTTTGCTTAAATTAGGAGAAATTGAGAGAACAACTCTATTGGCCACCCATCATCAATATACTTTGGCCACAGAGTTTGAAGATTTTCAACTATGTACTAATATACACGCCTTGTTAAAATTCAGGGGCGGGCTGGCCATTTGGACAATGTCTGGAGGGCCGGTACCTTTGGGTAGGTCGATGAGACGGGAAAATAGCGAAAATTTGTTGTTTGAGCGACTGACTGAAAATTACGTAAACTTGAAAGATAAAAAGTTTCTATTTCGCAGTACAACCGACCATTGAAGGCTATTGGGGAATGGCTTTTGAATCCAATTTAAAACTATAAGTAGAGAATAAATAAAACTGAACATAGTTTTGTGGATAGCTATTTATGTAGAAGCCATATAGCCTAACGCTACCTCAAGCCTAAAACAGAAGTAAAAAAATATTGTTTCTCTAAATTAATATGTGAATCAATAGGCAACGAGCGCTCATATTAATTTACAAATGGTTATTTGTGAAGAAAAACCGTAAATAAATGTCAAACTATAAACCAGCCAAACATCAGGTCAGTTTTATTTCCTGTACATCAGTAGGTAGAGCACTATTTCTCGGTCCGACGAGCCCTCTGTCGGTCGGTTTGTAGTTCGAATCCCATCCCAGTCAATTCAAACAAATTTTGATAAAATTCTAAATGCGGTGTTCATTCGATCGCCCTACGTATAGAAGGATGACCGGTCCATTTCCCCTAAATTGTAGCCTATTCGGTTAAAGTAACTCTATATGTGTAGGCCTATTATTTTTGGATTGATGTTTTACGCCGCTCTCAAGATTAGGCCTATTTCACTTATGCGGCGGTGTTGCCAGGTTTAGTGGGGGAGAAACCTTGGCGCTTTGGCCAGAGGAAACCCCCGACCTTCGGCGAGTACCTGGTAACTCTACCACAAACGGCGACCCAGTGAAAAGTCCACGCAGACGTTTTTCAATCTTTATTTGGTCTGAATGTGATTCGAACCCGCACCGAGTCGACGGAAGGTCTGTGTGCGACTGAGAGACGAGCACTCTAGCCCACTGAATATTATTGTTGGATGTTAATACTAACATCATCCTCATTCAAAGGGTTGCTACACTGGATCTAAGAGATAGTCAAATAAGTTAACATCGTTCAACTCTGTTTTGTATTGTGTCTTTTTTATTTCTTTCACAGGTCCCCGTCATCTTTATTCGTATATTGTCGATGTATGAATCTGAAAGTTGAATAAAGGCGTATAAAATTCATCTGCTCTTCAAACGAGATTCTCGTTCCATCGGGTTTTGCCGGAGGCACGAGAAAGCAGCAAGAAACATCTGAGTAGTGGGTCTTCTTACACCAATATTGGAATGTTAGAATGAGGTTGGGAGGCAAATATATATTCAAATGGATCAACGGCGATAAAATGCATAACATTTTGACTACATGTTTCAAATATGAATTATTTTTATCAAAAGAAAATGGCGAGGGACCATAATTTAGTCAAATATCTAAACGAAGAATGTTGTATGTTATTTTTTACACGGTTTTAGAATGGAATCTAACTGAATGTAAAATTGGATTATATAACCTTACTTTACACACTCTTCCTGGCACTTCGGCGTGACGTCAACCTTCGGAGGAAAATAAATAGGAACCCATGCCTGACACCACGACTCGCACGAAGATCCGTCAAAATGTCGGGTCTGGAATCCCAAATCTAACACCGATTGTATTACAGCCCCTACAAACACAAGTTGTAAAATTTTAGTGAAATATATTTTCTGATCATGCCATATGGAGATGAGGCGCTGTGAAAACATACGTGCAGACCATATATGTGAAATAAGCATGAGTCAATCAATAAATCAACCATATTCTAATTTAAAGTGGCATGAGCTGCCAAAATTCAAACTTTTTTCATAATTTCTGATTTTCACGACAGTAAGAGACTTTGAAGGCCATCGAAAAACTAAATGATTGGCGTTGTGGCCTGTAGGAACCAAAAACGTGTTCGAAAAGTAAACAAAATTTAAATAACCGGGACGACTATTCATTCATTCTAAACCAAAGTTAGTTCAAAACAATACTTTATAGTACATTTTCGAGACTAGAAGCACTAAAAAGCTCCTGAATTATACGTCTTGACAAAAATAGCCAATAATTTCAACTTTCGGTATTAACTTCAAAATATCAACATATTGGCAGCTCATGCCACTTTAAACAACATGTATTTTCACAAACAGACTCGCCTATAGGCACATCCTTAAGGAAGCAATCATTGGGACATTTTTCAAAAGGCATATACCGAGCACTAAATAACAAACGATAAATCGCCCAACAGAAACCTTGTTTTGGGGCCGTCGAACCTGGGCCCAATATATTGATTTAAAAAGGTATTTCATAAAAATTCCGTGGCTCAATTTTAGTTGCTGGGGATCCGTATTATGTTTGGCTCATTTAATTGAAGGTGAACTGAATGCGTGTGATTATAGTTTTTACATACCGTATTCCTGTTCTTTGAAACGGTCGAATTCAGCATTGAATCGCGGCTTGCTGGTGGCCGTCCCAATAACGCATAATCCAACAAGCACAAATTGGTTGTAACCCCAATGTAACATGGTGCATAAACACTGGTGCAAAATAGGTGTTTTGTGCATGAGAAATGAGAAAATGAGTATGACATATGCCCATTGATTTACTTTATTGTTGGACGTGTTTTCTAGCGTGTCATCAAGAAAATACATACTGTATCTTTGCAGATGGTATTGTTTATTTTACAATACAAGATGTCTGCGCTCCACGTGTACGTCACTTATAAGCTCGATATGAACATGCACTACAGAGAGTTTGCTCCGTTCGCCACGTTTCAAGTTGTTTATTTATTTTACTACACACTTTGTCTTCACTAGGCCTAACACGTGGAATGTTACCGATAAATTTCGAGACGGACAAACACTGCAGACATTTTGTTTTTATGGCAACTCTCTTAGTTGCTGGACCTCAAAATAATGGATTTTGTAAAGATGTGAATATTTTAAACTATTGTTTGCCAATGAATAAAGATGTTGAAGAAACAGATATTCAACTGGAAAAGTAAATACATGCCATATAATAAATTGTTTACAAAAAAAGACATAGGGAGGCCTACGTGTTTCATTATTTTCCCAAGACATAAAAATAGTTCTAAACGTTTCGGAGTTTTCCCAAGAATTTGTCGTTTTGCCATTATATTTTTCTTTATTTAAATTGATTTAGGTCTGGTCTTACCCCGAAGAAAGCAAGGAACGAGATTGTGGTCGCATACACATCATAAATTAGAGTTTTGTCGCTTAAACGATATGCATAATTCAGGGACTAATATAGACATAGAACTGCTTTGCTTGATTGTTGATTAATTGGTGTTTTATGGAAGCGTTGCCAGTTTTATTGTGGGAGGAAACCGGGCTCTATGCCCGGAGGAAACCCACGAACTTCCGGTGTTAACTGACAATCATCCCACATAGGTCGTTCGAGCGAAAGCCCAGTCAGAAAATGTTTTTTTTTTTTTGACTGAGTTGGATTCTAACCCGCGACCCATTGGTGGAAGCCTGTTTGGATTGAGCGTCCAGCGCTCTATACCTATTGAGCCACGGAGGAATCCGAACTGTCTTGAAGGAACACAACAAAGTCAATCGATAAATTTGTGGTTTTAAATTTAAAACAGAAAGATCATCTGAAATGAGTGTTATTTAACATTAAAGTCATTTCTGATCAATTAGTAGGTGTTCGGACTGCAGTTTTACATATGATTTTGAACAAACACCTAATCATGGTCTTAATTTAACGCACTCGGTGTTCAATTTTAGAGATTTTACCTACCGTCTCGTCTAAATATGGATTCTAAATTTCAAACTTAATGCCAAAAAGGTCTCGGTTGCGAGTGTGCCATAATTTAGAGCTACCAAAATATTGATATTTTGCCGTTAAAACAGAACGTGGGAATTATCTGCTATTTTTCTCAAGACGTAGCATTCTGAAACTTTTTAGAGCTTCTAGAATGTACGGTAAAGTTTTGTTTTGAACTAAAATAGAGTTAGAATGAATGAACGTTCGTTCCGGGGATTTAAATTTACTTTTCTAACACTATTTCAGTTCGTATATAGACTTATATGGAGTTTATATCATTTAGATTTTCGATGACATTCAAAGCCTCTTATATACTGTTGTGATATTTGCGAAAACGGTGTCAACTTCGGCAGTTCATGCCACTTTAACCAGAAGGAAAATGGGACTGTTGTTTGGGCGTATCTGGAACCATAGCTGGCAGTATATATATACTTGAATTTCAATTTGTTTTGAGGAGCATCTGATAAATATCCAAACTACGACAGTTCAGATAGCAGTCCGGGGTTCTGACTCCAATATGACTAATTTTTATACTGACGGCCTTATTTTTTTATTTAAGGTTCATTGCAATCCAGGTGCCTCGGTGGGTTCGAATCACGCTTAGACCAAAATAAAAAGTGGATTTTCACTCGGTCGCCGCATGTGGAAGAGTTGCCAGATATTCGCCGAAGGTAGGGAGTTTCCTCCGGGCAATGAGTCTGGTTTCCTCTCACTAAACCTGGCTAAGCAGCTTTATAAGTGAATAATATTGAGTGCGGCGTAAAACACCAATCAATCATTGCAATCCAAAAACTCGAGTAGATTTAAGGTTTATAAGCTGTGCAGAACAGTGTTTGAGACTCTAAGGCAAAAGTGAATTCAGGAGTCAGAGACCCGAACTGCCCTCTGAGCTTCCATAGTTTGGATATTTGATCGTTAAACCAGATTTTCCTTACACAAAATGCAAATTCAAATTTACAGGCCTATATACTGTCAGCTATGGCCCTAGAAACGCTCAAACAACAAACATCCATATTTTTACCGTGCTTTAGAGTATTTAAAAGCAAACTCACCCCTAAAATCCAGAATAGGCCTATTGCTTACATTAAAAACAGAAGACCGTTTTCTGACATTTCCGCACATACAAGTAATACAGAACTTTCTATTTTAACCAAATTCTGAAAGTGTAGGCATCATTCTGTATTTTTAAAATTGAATTGAAGTTTTGATTTGTTCCGTACCCGCAATGAAAACAAATTCGAGACTGCACATGCACACAAGCGTCAAAATGATCTGAACTGTGTGGGCCACTTTAAAGTGGCATGATGCTGCCAAAATTCACACTTTTTTCATAATTTCTGAACGTCCCGACAGTAAGAGGCTTTGAAGGCCATTGAAAAACTAAATGATTAGCGTTGGAATGAGGGAAATCCATAAAGTCTACAGCCCATACAAACCGAAATAGTGTCCAAAAAGTAAACAAAATCTAAATCACCGGGACGACCATTCATTCATTCTAAGCCAAAGTTGGTTCAAAACAATACTTGATCGTTCATTCTCGAGACTAGAAGCACTAAAAAGCTTCTGAATTATACGTCTTGAGAAAAATAGCCAATAATTTCAACATTCTGTTTTAACGTCCAAATATCAACACTTTAACGAAGCAGAATGATTTGTACATTTTAAAAATAACTGGCCACATACATAATGTAGTCCAAAGATTAATTATAGTGGGTTTACCTGAGTGTAAGCTCGTGTAAATGGACTTTCTTAGCAAATGCCAAAAAAGACTCGACGGCGAGTGTACCTTTTAACAATTTTAAGTTTCCCAACCTGCGCGATCTAGTTTTTTTCTCGCAACTTAACTTGACACTTAACGTTCAACAGATGATGCTTTATTTCAGAGTTCAAAGTGCCAAACAAACACGCGTGAAGTTCAAATTGCCAAATGTTTCTGTTTGTTTTGTACAACAGTCATAATTTGTGTCGCCTAAGTTTGGCATGGTCTGTGTTAATAATTATCGGTGTAATGGTGTTTGCTCAAGTTGTATGCGGTCTGTTCAAAGCCAGCGGAGCAAAACGTTGATTTAGGCTTCGGTAATAAGCGAGGTGAACGTTAAAGCGAGCCTTAACCCTGCACGACGCTCACCCTCAATGTCAACGCTATTCGATGAGGCACGTTCGCTCCGGATACTCTCGAAATAACGGAGAGACGCTAATCGCTAGGGGCGCCGATTCCTTCAAATCGACACGTGCTCAGCGATAGAACTCGGTACAACGGGCGTGATCAATTTCGAAAATCTGGAATCCGGCATGAAAGGATCGGAAGCCATTGTTGTAGGCGATTTACTAGTAAGCTGCTCCACTTATGTTTCACACACTTCCCGCCCTGTCTGTCCATTATCTACAGGCACGCGACGACGACGTTTGTCAACCGGACCACGCCCATTGCCTGTACGGTTTTAGAACTTCACGAGCCATTCTAAGCGAAACTTAAACCACAAGTGTGTTTTGCAACAGGGCATCGACCAATGAAACCTTATTTTACCTCCAGCCTGTGGGATATGTTTTATTTGATACACACATCAGGACCATTGATTTTTATGTGGCAAACTCAACAGTTGTCACAAAAAACTTTTCTATGCAACTGTCAAACAATACAGAAAAAAAGTTTTTTTCTAGTGCTTTTGGTTTTTTTTTTTCTTATCTATTTTAATGACATGGAACTTAACTCAAATAGATTGAAATGTTTCGCAGATAGGTCTGATTTTTTTGTCAAACGGTTAAGTTTCTCTAAACTATTTTATTCAACTCGAGTTTTTTTTCTTATCTATTTTAATGACATGGAACTAAACCCAAATCGATTAAAATTTTTGGCAGATACCTGCAATTTTTTATCAAACGGTTAAGTCTAAAGTGAATCATTTCGTTATAGGTTTCTGTATACACACAAGCCGTATACTATTGTTATTAAAACAAATTTTATCAATGTGAATTTATTTCCTAGAGGGTTGCAAAACGTAAAGCAAATAGTTTATTTTTATTTAATCAAGAATCATCCCTTTTGTATGGAGCCCTATTAGTGCCAAGGCTGGAATTTTGACATTTCTTGAGTTTTTCGTCTTTAACCGAATTTTACACAAGTGTAAACTTGGTTTTGAGACGAGAAATTCTGTGAAACTTGGTTTTTAGATCGAGAGATTCTATGAAACTTGGTTTTGAGACGAGAGATTCTATGAAACTTGGTTTTTAGACGAGGCATTCTATGAAACTTGGTTTTGAGACGAGGGATTCTATAAAACTTGGTTTTGAGACGAGAGATTCTATGAAACTTGGTTTTGAGACGAGAGATTCTATGAAACTTGGTTTTGAGACGAGAGATTCTATGAAACTTGGTTTTGAGACGAGGGATTCTATAAAACTTGGTTTTGAGACGAGAGATTCTATGAAACTTGGTTTTTAGATCGAGAGATTCTATGAAACATGGTTTTTAGATCGAGAGATTCTATGAAACATGGTTTTGAGACGAGAGATTCTATGAAACTTGGTTTTTAGATCGAGAGATTCTATGAAACTTGGTTTTGAGACGAGGGATTCTATGAAACTTGGTTTTGAGACGAGGGATTCTATAAAACTTGGTTTTGAGACGAGAGATTCTATGAAACTTGGTTTTTAGATCGAGAGATTCTATGAAACATGGTTTTTAGATCGAGAGATTCTATGAAACATGGTTTTGAGACGAGAGATTCTATGAAACTTGGTTTTTAGATCGAGAGATTCTATGAAACATGGTTTTGAGACGAGAGATTCTATGAAACTTGGTTTTGAGACGAGAGATTCTGTGAAACTTGGTTTTGAGACGAGAGATTCTATGAAACATGGTTTTGAGACGAGAGATTCTATGAAACTTGGTTTTTAGATCGAGAGATTCTGTGAAACTTGGTTTTGAGACGAGAGATTCTGTGAAACTTGGTTTTGAGACGAGAGATTCTATGAAACTTGGTTTTGAGACGAGGCATTCTGTGAAACATGGTTTTGAGACGAGAGATTCTATGAAACATGGTTTTGAGACGAGAGATTCTATGAAACTTGGTTTTGAGACGAGAGATTCTGTGAAACTTGGTTTTGAGACGAGAGATTCTGTGAAACTTGGTTTTGAGACGAGAGATTCTGTGAAACTTGGTTTTGATACTAGAGATTCTGTGAAACTTGGTTTTGAGACGAGAGATTCTATGAAACTTGGTTTTTAGATCGAGAGATTCTATGAAACTTGGTTTTGAGACGAGGGATTCTATGAAACTTGGTTTTGAGACGAGGGATTCTATAAAACTTGGTTTTGAGACGAGAGATTCTATGAAACTTGGTTTTTAGATCGAGAGATTCTATGAAACATGGTTTTTAGATCGAGAGATTCTATGAAACATGGTTTTGAGACGAGAGATTCTATGAAACTTGGTTTTTAGATCGAGAGATTCTATGAAACATGGTTTTGAGACGAGAGATTCTATGAAACTTGGTTTTGAGACGAGAGATTCTGTGAAACTTGGTTTTGAGACGAGAGATTCTATGAAACATGGTTTTGAGACGAGAGATTCTATGAAACTTGGTTTTTAGATCGAGAGATTCTATGAAACTTGGTTTTGAGACGAGAGATTCTGTGAAACTTGGTTTTTAGACGAGAGATTCTATGAAACATGGTTTTGAGACGAGAGATTCTATGAAACTTGGTTTTTAGATCGAGAGATTCTATGAAACTTGGTTTTGAGACGAGAGATTCTATGAAACTTGGTTTTTAGATCGAGAGATTCTATGAAACTTGGTTTTGAGACGAGAGATTCTATGAAACATGGTTTTGAGACGAGAGATTCTATGAAACTTGGTTTTGAGACGAGAGATTCTGTGAAACTTGGTTTTGAGACGAGAGATTCTGTGAAACTTGGTTTTGAGACGAGAGATTCTGTGAAACTTGGTTTTGAGACGAGAGATTCTAGGAAACTTGGTTTTGAGACGAGAGATTCTGTATCTCGAAGAAAATCAAGCGTGTATCATACCCGTAAGTAAAACGATTTGCAGAGAACGTCGCAAAATGCCTTTCAAACTGTCAAATCACAAGGAAAAGATTGCCAACTCGATGAAAAGTTTTACATCGCGGAAAAAGTCCTTGTGATTTGAAAGTTTACATGCGGGTTTCAAATCGTTTTAGTTAGACGTATACTTCTTATGATACACCCTTGATGTTCTGCGAATCGTCAAATTCTGCCCATTTCTTTTGTCAGGGAAATATCTCGGTTAATATTTCGAGAGGTGGAAACTTAGCAGGTATATATACTCACTACATAAACAAGCAGCTGTGCCGTGTCATTTTATCTCCATGATGTTGATATATGTTACGGTTGATGCCCTTTCTTCGTCTTTCTACAAGTTTGCTTTAGCCTATTTCTGAGATAGAGTATCCGATAGTACCCATGAGTTACCATAAGTAGACGTCTGGTTTTTATTGTTATATTTCTTGTTTTAATGCCTAGTTTTTACAAGAACATTGCATCTATTTCTCAACCAAGAATTGACGTAATAGTTATGGACTCTGGAATTAAGTGTATGCCGCTTGCGATAAATTTCATTAACCATTTGATCCGGCTTTAAAAGTACAGCATATGTCCTGAAAAAATAATACAAATAGAGAGATGCTGCCTTTTGCTGCTAAATCCTTTATATTTTTAGGCTACCTCTTTTTGGTGTCTTAAAAGTCCCCCCAAAACTTTCCCTATCAATTCATTTCTCTTACAATGACTTTTTGGAGAGGTTTGTCATATTTTCAAACCGCCATAAATCCGCTTTTTGATATACATTTTATGATTTCGCACAGCTACTGCAGCACGTACTTGTTGGTTTTATAATCTTCATATTTTGAACGGAGTTGAAAGTTTATGGCCAAACGTGAGATTTTATGCGCATTTTGGAGCCGAATTGGACTCCGGGTATGGGTATTAAAGACATAAAAGTCAAGGGTCTATCACCCATTGTTCTGTCAAAAACTTAATCCGGTTTTACAAATAAATGGTAGTAGATCTGTGTATAAAGAGACTTACAAAGTCGTGACCTAGAACTCACAAAGGTATAGCAAATGTACTTAAAGTTTCATAAGAATCCCAATGTTTTCATAAATGCGTATTATTACAACTTTTGGAGTTCATTAAAAACTAAATTATTCACATTGTAAACGGTATAGTGTGGCTGTAGGTGACCTGTGCGAAGAGAAAAAAACATGTGAAAAAAACATTTAAATAACCGGGAAACAAATCCATTCATTGACGGTCTTTTTAACTTCCCAATGCCACCTCTATACATATATATATGTCTGCCTTCTACCTAGGTTTTCTGGGAAAGGGGTATGGGGGGGGGGGGGGGGGGGGCAAATTTTCACTGTCTTTTCCCATGACCCCATAATATATAGTCTGGCGATATTCTTACTATAGCTTAAGATGCGTAGGCATTGTCAATGTAATACAAAGTGTTCAAGAAAATTCTACTGACTAAGGCCAAGCTCCTGTCAGTCGTCAACCTAATGAAATATCATAGGTTTACTTTATTACAACAATTTATGATGGGGTATAAAGGTCTAAATGATATACCTCTTTTTAACACAATTAGAAACTTGTCTCCGTGGTTATTTTAGACAAGAAGATTTTCCCTGTGCCCGTGTGTTTTAGTGATCATAAATATATCCATGTTCAGCGTGGTCTAATTGAAAGTTTCTGTAAATTGCATTTTTAGACTACTGACTTCCCAATGAGCTTTAATAGATTAAAATAAAGACCAACAGTTATAGATTATATCCTGGACTATTCTCGTACACGTGTTTCATCTTAAGATTTCAACTTTCATCAACAAAAGCTTTCACTACATCACGTTATGCGAAATGGTTGTGGTATACCCTCCTCTAGCCAAACCTGCATTACAACCTGGGCCCAGTTTCACAAAGCGATCTTAGCTTAAAGTGACATGAGCTGCCAAAATTCCTACTTTTTTCAAAATTTCTGATCTTCACGACAGTAAGAGGCTTTGAAGGCCATCGAAAAACTAAATGATTGGCTTTGGAATAAAGAAAATCCATACAGTATGTGGCATGTACGAACCGAAAACGTGTTCGAAAAGTAAATAAAATTTAAATAACCGGGAAGACCATTCATTCATTCTAAGCCAAAGTTAGTTCATAACAATACTTTATCGTACATTTTCGAGACCAGAAGCATTAAAAAGCTTATGAATTGTACGTCTTGAGAAAAATAACCAATAATTTCAACATTCTGTTTCAACCTCAAAATACCAACATTTTGGCAGCTTATGCCACTTTAAGGTGATGTTAATTACCAATGGCAACGTATACCTTTAGCATTGGTTGCCATGGTAGTTAAGACCACACTTAGCTAAGATCACTTTGTGAAACTAGGCCCTGGTGAATTCTCTACGTCACTAAGTAACAAGTCGATGAGATACTTACGGATAACAACTTCTTAATTTATTTCTGCTGACGTTTCCATGTTTGATAAAGATGTTAGACTCGACATCGAAACGTCACCAGAAATATATTGAAAAGTTGTTATCCATAAGTAACTTGTTGACTTGTTTATATGCCATCAACTTCTAAATGCCATTCAACGAAGTTCACTAAAGTAAATGTCTTACTCCCTTATTTAATCTCTATGGCATTGATTGAGCGAAAAATATAATAAAACGTTTGTATTTTGTATTAGCTTTTATTCATTCTATGCCGTATATGTCACCGCATCTGTGTGTAATCTCAACAATGGTATTGAAAAAACAATTTTCAAATTTTGTTTTAACTGAAAAATATCAACATTTTAAAAGCAGTATTGTTTGCCAAAGTTAGATTAGTTTTTCCACATTTTTGCCAATGAACGCTTGGTTATCAATAAGAAAATGTTATTATCACCTTCACTTCAAACGATGTACAATCAGAGCTTTTTTAGGATTAACATGAATTTAACAGAAAATTGATCAAGGTTTTTCCGCACAATCAGTATTTATGGAGAAGAGAAACTTTTGAATAATTAAAGAAATTATATACATTTGTTAAAATTTTGATTCGGGTTTTTATTCCTGAAAGAGCCATGAGCTGCCAAAATGTTGATATTTTGACGTTATTGAAATTATTGGCTATTTTTCTCAAGACGTATAATTCATGAGCTTTTTAGTGCCTATAGTTTCGAAAATGTACGACAAAGTATTGTTTTGAACTAACTTTAGCTTAGAATGAATGAATGGTCGTCCCGGTTATTTAAATTTTGGTTACTTTTCGAACACGTTTTCAGTTCGTACAGGCCAAATACTGTATGGATTTTCCTCATTCCAACGCCAATCATTTAGTTTTTCGATGGTCTTCAAAGCCTCTTACTGTTGTGACGATTAGAGATTATGAATAATGTGTGCATTTTGGCAGCTCATGCCACTTTAAAGTTGCGTGATTTGCCAAAATTCGCACTTTATTATTTAGGTTGGATTGAAGAAAATCCATGAGTCTGTACAAACCGAAATAGTTCTTGAAAAGTAAACAAAATTTAAATAACCGAGACGAACGTTGATTCCTGTTAGACTTCAGTTTGCCAAAAACAACACTATTTTTACGCGACTATCGGAGCTCTAACAGACTGTTGATTTTTATTTCTTGGGATAAATAGTCCTTGATTTTAAAATTGTACTTTGATGGGAAAATGTAAACATTTTGGCAGCTCTGCCACTTTTAATATTTTTCATAATTTTATCAAGGAGTTTGAAGTAAATTAGTTCTAAAACTGATAAACGTTCGTCTCGGTTATTTCATCTTTGAGAACTTTCCGAACACTTTTTTGGTTCGGACAAACCACATATTGTATAGACTTTCCTTATTTCAACCCCAATCGTTCAGTTTTTTTATGAACTTCAAATCCTCTTATCGTCAGGAAATTTAGAATAATTTTAAAATATGAGGAGAATTTGGCGTCTAGAGACGCTTGGTATAAGTAAAAAGGATAATGATTTGCGTTTCTTGAGAAAAATAGTGTGGAATTATTTTTTTTCTGTTTCCTCGAACAATATCAATATGTTTGGCAGCTCATACCAAGGTATACATTCCATAATTTGCAATATCAACGAAAACCTTTTTGTGCTTTATATATATAAGCAAAAAAAAATGCTTTTTATTTCAGTTTTAACAAAAACAAAAAAATGTAAACAACACAAATCTAACCATTGAAAATGACCGGCTTCACGACCAGTTACAGCAACATTCCCTCCAATATCCGACAGGTGAAAATCGTTTTTCATAGTTTCAACTAACAAGATTTATTTATGGAGGCTGGCTTTCCTTTAATGGTGATATTTATGATGCCACATGCAAGACGCTGTACCATTACTTACTGCTATTCAGAATTTTATTCGATATATAAAACTGAAATGTGACCCCTGCTGTCTTCGGGATGAATTGAAAGTGCCACGCGGCCCAATACAACCAGTGGTATTCATTCGTACAATCTCAATCCCTCAACTTACTGGTAAGCTCATAAAATGTCGAGGTTAAATTACCCGTGTAGAGGGCGAGCGAGGTAAATGTTACAGATTCTCGCAAACAATAACTTTATTCTGTCAGTAGGTTTAAAGTAAGTACAAAAGATTTAAGGCTTTGTTCCCTTGTAAACCCCACCGCAGGTAATTGAAAATTGGACATGCTGGTTTATTTTGAAAGACCGAGGTGACATGAGGTCAGTTCCGAGAACAAGGGGCCCAGATGTGCTCTGTCTCTGCCGACAGCGGCCATCACCGCGCACCGTGTCCAGAGCTTGTTAAGAAATACCCAAGACACAATAGTTTGTCCAAAGACCCTCGTCTTATACTGGTTGGTCAAAGCCATCGCCGGTAACAGAGTGTTTTTTAACAGGCGAAATGGCAGGTGAAGGCAGTCTCTATTTTCTCTCTTTATTTTCTTGTCACTAAACACTTTAATCGGGTTTTGAATGGAGTGGACGTTGTTGGGGTCAAGGCAGGGGACACATTTAGTTTATGAGTGTCTTGCTTAATGCCCCGGTCACCCAATACCCCCTTAAAACCTGACGTTTGTAAACATATGAATTGTACACGTTATAATTATATTGCCAGCGCGTGGCCGCCACGCGACCCTGCAGACAAAAACATCAACCGTCCTTGAAAACAAAACTTAAATAATGGCAGGTAAATTTAGACCAAAGCAATTTTCCGCACGCGAACCCTCCTGCCAAACTTTGGCATTGTATCGGTAGATCTTCCTTCTCGGAAGGCGAGTAGTCGTCTGCACCTTAGCCAAGTACACGGCATGAAAAATCAAACCTTACAACATGCCACCAGCTGCCTAAATAGATGTTTTTAGTTTTAACACTTTTCAAAAATTGTTGGCTGTTTTTTTTTTTCTTCTTTTTTTTTAAGTGGCATGTTCTGCCGAATATAGGGAAAATTTCTTTGAAACAAGAAGTACAAAATAAGAGCCTTTAGCTGATACCTGTGCCAATCCTGCAGAATTGCGCTGGGGTAGTTTTGTAAGCAACAACCCCCCCCCTCCTCTCTCCCCCATACATCCTGGCTATTCCTATTTTGTCTGTTATTATTAATCTTTGTCGGTTTGTAAGGTTTTTTTGACTTTACCAATACGTTTAGTCCAACGTCAATCTTTTTTGTGTGTGTGTTTTTTCTGTTTCGGTAAAGAGAGTGGTCTAGACAAATGTAGGCATATACAAGCAAAGACATCTTCATCAATTTTTCAACATCCTGCAAGATGCTTCAAACGCCCAACTTTTCTCGCCAATCAGAATTTATGTAACAAGATCGAATTTTGGCCGCTCATGCCAATTTAGCCAATATAGTTTCTGCTCTGAAACATGCTGACATATATGGGAATATCTCCTTGTGCTATTCCTATTAGTACCATACAATGTATAAGAAATGTTCAAATGTTAAAGTGTATTTCAGTTTATTCTGTTTATGTAGTAAGTGAATTTTTTTTTTTCATTTCAGCCTGAATTTTCAATTTGTTTCTTTCACTTAAATACTCATGCAGACTTTTGGTATTGCTAATATTTGACTTTAAATGGGCAACTCACGCAATTTCTGTTAATTTTGTAAAACAAAATGATTTTCTAACACTTTAAATCAAGACTTTCCGAACAACTATAATCAAAGCTACTCGTAATTGAAGGAAACTACCAATCAACCTGTTTCCCTTTTAATTACTGAATTTGTATACACATGTAGTAAATGCCAACGGTAAAGAAAAATAAATTCCGCTCAAAGTAGGCCCTACCTATCTAATATAATGACGCAAAGCGCAAGGAAAAAATCTTTAGACTACGTAAAACCCCTCTTGTTAAAAGAGCGAACGCTATCTGATTAAATATTGAATGAGATGTTCGTAAGGAAGGCTTGGTGTTTGAACACTAGTGTAAATAAATATCTGTTTTAATGGTTTCCGCCGTCCCTGTATATCGAGTCAATGCCTTACGCGCCAGAAACGAACGAGTGTTGAAAGGACGAAATATATACCAACTTGAACAAATCTTGAAAAAGGTGTATGCCAGATGAGAATGTAAATAGTTAAAATGGTCGTCCATTTTACGCCTACTTTAGGTCTAAAAAGCAGCTTGAGTTAATAATTGAAGGTGCATCGGCCAAAGGTGGGCAGATAGGAAAAAACGTAAGACAACGTGTCTTTCAATCTTGCATTTGACAGCCATCTTTGTAATCGTGTTGGTATTTTACTGATCGCATTCTTTATAAGCCCACGGTACTATCAATCTCATCTTGAAAAAAAAACCAGTAATTAAAGCTAAATGCTCTACATCGTATTCTTTTAATGCACATCGATGGGTTGCGGGTTCGAATCATACTCAGTCCAACGAAAAGTTGAAACTATATCTGAGTGGGGTTTTCATTCTATGGTCCTTTACGGAAGGATTGCCGAAGGCCACAGGTTTCCTCCGCAATGCACTGCAGTCATTAGATTACTGCGTGACCTGCCTGAGGTTCGCTATTTTATCAAGTAAAACTCACATTACGACAAATTGCTCGCTGGTGCCGGATGAGGAATAAAATAATCGTTTTATTTTTTTTTTGTCATTTGTTGGGTTGTCTTTATGTTCCTTATGAAAACCTATTAGCTAGTTTCACAATGTGTGCGAATGGTTAGCCTTTATGCAATGCTGCCTCCAGGAACAGGATGTCTGGTTCATGACGGGGTTCGATTCCCACTCATACCGAGTACAAATTTTGAGCGGATTTTTCACTCCATCAACCAATGGTAAAACATGGATCAAATCTAGTGCATGGTATAAGTAAGGCAACCCTTTTTTTTTCAGTTTTTTCTTGAATTCCAAATGTCCAACTGGCGTTTATAGAAATGAGTTTAGAAACCTAAATCACCCAAGCTGAAACTATTTGGTTTGCATGTTACCCTAGAATTGGCTCTCATATTGGCTGAAAATTTAAGCAATTTGATAGTTTTTTTTTAAATAGGGCTTCAGAAAAATCATCTTGACGTATTGAATTATGTCCGCTTTGTTTTCTTAAATCTATATTTTTATTTACATCAGTATTAACATTACTTATAGCTGGTTTCCTGATACAGGCCTACATAATACAAGGACATGCACATTGGTCTAATTAAGTATATTTATACACACTAAAACACACGGGCACAAGGAAAATCGTCTTGACTAAAATAACCTAGGAGACAAGTTTCTAATTGAGCTTTAAAAAAAAGAGGTGGGCGTATCATTTAGACCTTAAATACCCAATAAAAGGTTGTTTTGATGAATCCAAATCAACGATATTCCAATAGGTTGAACGAAGATATCCCGGGGTTTAGCTTTTGTCAATGTATTTTTCTGGAATACTTTGTAATATATTGACAAAGTTGCACGGGTCTTCAGATATGGCAAGAAGTTGGGTAAATTGATATTAAACTAAATATGATAATGGAAAAGGAAGTGCAAATGTGTAATTTGGTTCGTAGGTAGAAGACAGAGGGTTTTAGCCCTGACTAGTAGATCTTTCAAACTCTTGCTGTTTTTATATGAATGTCGGGAGCCTCCGTGGCTCAGTAGGTAGAGCGTTGGGCGCTCAATCCGAATAGTCTTCCACCAATGGGTCGCTGGTTCGAATTGTACTCGCACTCGAACGACATATGTGGGATGCTTGCCAGTTACCACCGGAAGGTCGTGGGTTTCCTCCAGACAAAGTGCCCGGTTTCCTCCCACAATAAAACTGGCACCGCCGCCATACAAGTGAAATAATCTTGAGCGCTGCGATAAACAGCAAACAATCAATCAATCAATATACGAATGTCTAGCCGTTGACTCATAGGTCGATCCATTTTACTCTACCATAGTCTGGGCCATATTCATGATGGCCCTATTCTACTGACACTCAGATGGAATATTACTTATATGACATGTTCTTCATAAGGAGGGATTTATGAACACTAAAACACACAGGGACAGGGGAATCTTCTTGTCTAAAAACCCACGGAGAAAACTATACGTGCGTTTGCATGGACTTTAGAACAACTTGCCATTTCAACCAATATTGGTCAACTGAGAAACTCAGAAGAAAGAACGAAAGGTGATTTATTTATTTTTCCTGGCTCCTGTCATACGTCTTTGAGAGTGCGGGAACAGAGGGCGCTTCCCACAGCAATGGCCCATTAAGTGTCTGATAAGCCGGGGAGATCTGGTAGAAATTCAACACAGTGTTTGCCCGATGGATTCATTAGTGGCAATCTAGCATCGATTTTGGAAGCTTGTTATATTTACTTTGGAATAATACATGAGCAATATCAATAATGTTTCCATGATGTTGGTATATGTGCCGACAGGGTTATTGGTGACCACCTTATGTTATACTGTAACTTTTCCCCGATAGAATCAACAAGCACTATACCTGTTAACAATACCACCTGTATCATTGCCAGTATATTCTAAAGAGATAAAGCTGTAGCCACTCGTCTTTTCAAATTGCCCTAGTGTTTTCTTTTACAATTTAAACTCTGTTTGCTTCGTTTAACCCTTAACTGAAAGTAGCATGATCTGCCAAAGTGTTGATATTTATTGGTTAGCACAACATTTGGGAATTAGAGGTATATAATGGCGCATGGAAATTAATCTCATCGGTACAGAAACGTATAGATCAAGGAAAAACTAAATGACTGACTGACGTTGGATGAATCAGGAACAGTCATTCAGTGTGTAACCTGTATACAAACTAAAATAGGGTCTGAAAAGTAAACAAAAATTAGATAACTGGAACGAACGTTCATTCATTCTAAATATAACTTTCGTGGCGAACATCATTCAACATAGTGGAGCCGCCAAACAAGCAAAATTTGCATGTAAGTCTAAGTTAGTTGAAAACACTACTTTCGCGTAATTCTTTCTGACCGGCAAGTAAGAGAGATGAGACACATGTGTGCGGCTAATTTTCGCCTAGATTCTCGAGACCAGCAGCACCAAATATAGCTTCTGCATTGTACATTTTGAGATAAATTGTCGATAATTTCAACATTCTGTTTAAAAAGAAAAATATCAACATTCTGGCAGCTCATACCATGCATCCTAAGCTTAGTGCTGTCGCCCCCCCCCCCCCCCCCCCCCCCCGACACACACCGCCTGATTGTTGTGTGGGTTACCGGGGAATTGCCATTTATACATGGGCAGCATTTACGAGTTTTTTGTTTCAGTGATGTAAGTATAATAACACTGAAAACCAAAACGTAACATTTCTTTTTACACAATTAAACAAGAACTGCTCTCTGCCGGTTTGTACATTGGAATACTTGTCTTCGAATAAGCTTTCCATTGCAGCTGTCTTTTCTGGACGTAATTCCAGTAATAAATACACTGTGTATATCGATTCCCCATTAGGTTACCGGCAGGGAATTCTGTTTTTAAGCTAATTATAGCCATTGCCGACGGATGTAAATTTAGAGCAAGTTGAAAAATTGATGAAGATGTCTTTGATTGTACACAAAAAGTTAGTGCTGCATACGAGCTCTAAAACTTTTTCCTATAGGACGGTATAAAAGATGGTATAAAGTTTATCACGTACGAACATGCGTGAGAAATTACTGATAATTCTAAAAGTCTCCTTTTGGGCTCATGGACTCCTTTTCCATGGGGATATCTTAAAAGTCCATAGCTATGTTTTTTTAATCAGCGAAAACATAATTTTCTTTTTTCTTTTTTTTTTCTTTTTGGAGTCGGGGGGGGGGGGGGGTTAATAATTTTGTATACAACTTCTATAAGGTTTTCATTAAAGAAACTGCACAAGAGAAGCGTCTTGTAATATATCAACAACGCGGTCATCATCAACAAATCAACAATGATCTATATAAATTGAAACTTTCCGCGTGTTTTGTTTAATTAACAAAAATGTATCTAAATGTTATCATGGATTGCAAGTTATCACAAGATGTCATCATATCCGGTGACACGGGACACTATTAAGAACGTTTTTGGTGACGTTGCAATTCAAATTTGACGTCTTTTTACCACAACCTCAGCGTAGGCGTCATCATGTGGGAACGAACAACGCTCAGCCACAAAATCACTGGCGTCATCGGTGACACGAAAATTGTGAGATTCTTACGAAACTTGCGCTCCATATACCTCATCACAGCGTTAGAACGTAGATTTTCGGAAACACTTAGCGACATTAGTGAACATCAAGTCTGATTTGAGATACGATGTAAGTATATAGACCTACCTTCGAATCACGAATTAAGGAGCCCTGATTCACATCAATATTTAATTTTCAATCAGTCAGGTTATATATACCTTTTTAATTATGTATTTTCATCAATAAATAAGGGATTAGTTGCAGTAAAGCTGTACTTTAGGTACCCTATGCCAGGAATCGTAAATGGCACAGAAATGACAATATGATTGATTGATTGATGTTTTACGCCGCACTCAAGATTATTTCACTTATATGGCGGCGTGACCAGGTTTAGTAGGAGAGGAAACCGGGCTCATTGGCCGGCGAGTAGGCCCCCTACTAGTTCAATTTACCGAACTTATGGTGATATTACATATACCAACGTTCGGTATACGAATTTGAAATACTTGTAAATGATGCTTAAATTACAAGCCATGAAAATATTATTGTAACTCCTTGGTATGGACCTACTTCAGACTTCTTTAAAACTCTTAAAAGATTATTCTTGTCCGCTTTTATTACATGTAGCTATTCCAAAGGGCGTACACCTGGTCTTAAACAACAACAAACTGTCATTTCTTGGAGACTTTGCCGCCATTTTGCGTGACGTTCGAACTGGGCAAAACGATGCATGCCAAATAAATAAAATAAATAAAAATAAATAAAAGAGGACAAGAATAATCTTTTATGGGTTCTAAAGAAGTCTGGGGTAGGAATTTTCCATACAGAGCAGTTACAATATTATTTTCATGGCTTGTAATTTCCGACAAAAGTGCGTCGGACTTTACCGACCAGCATTTCAGGATTCGTAGACTGAACGTTGGTATATGTAATATCACCATAAGTTCGGTAAATTGAACTAGCCCCCTACCTGGCAACCTGAGTATGATTCGAACCCGCGCGGCATCGATGAAAGATCTGTGCAGGACTGAGGGGCGATCACTCTAACGCACCGGACCACCGAAGCCCCTGAAATGACAATAGTACATGGTTTTAAGTAAATCAGGCGACATATCGCGGGTTCGAGTCTCCCTTATACCAGATTAATTGCCAGCTACTTGTTGAAGATCGGTGGTTTCCTCCAGACATAGACCTCGGATTTATCCCCCCCACTAAACCTGACATTGTCGCCATATAAGTGAAATAATCTTGAGTGGAGCGTAAAACATCATCCAATCAATCATGTTGATGAGTTATGAACCATTTCCAGGCCCAATTGTCACGCACAGGTTTCCAATAGAGACGGGACAGACTTAAGCCTGTCGCAGACGAGAGCTATCTGCTGAGCTAAATTTCATTCGCGGCACTTGCCTTAAGCACATAGCTCACGTTAGCGGTCAACTTTTGGTGAGATTTTCGTCATTCGGGGCGCTGCGTCAAATATCCAACGTGTTTGATAATTTTGTTCATTCGTGCAACTTACCTCTCGTGTGCGGTGAACGTGAGCTAACTGCTTTCGATTTTTGCAACGTCATGACGTTCGGAAGTACCAACTATGGGCGTACTTGATTGACGTGCTCACAGCACAGCGGTAGTTGTTGTCAGCAGGGTGCGAAACAAGTGAACTTTCAGCGCTGTAATCGTTCTAAAATGGTGGATGAAATAACTTCTTTTTTTAAATCTTACAGCTTCAATAATAGACAGTGAAATACATCAGTCATACTTTCAATAAAGTTTTACTTCTTTTGTGAAAAAATTATCAAAAGTCAACACTCGTATCACACAAAATTTCATTTTACGGTCGGTTGCTAGGTTGATCACGTGACCTGAAGCAAGCTGCTGAGGCCACACTACCTTTTGGCTATGAGCAGTCTCAGCACGCTATGAGCATGCTGAGGGTCCAATCTAGTGCGACGTAGCACGCTGAGAGCTGCTTTGAGCGGTGAATCAAGTACGCCCCAGATTTTAAGGTATCTATGATACATGTACCAACAGCCTCGTATAATGGGCTCCACCTTTCCCCAAGCTGTAGTGGCAAAATACTGTTGGACTACCCCTTTTTAGGCCTATATGTGATATTTGAACCACAAATCCCGAATAATTCAACACTATGAGTAGTTTTGATTGATACAGTGTTGAATATTTCACGTTTACACGTCTCAGATTCTACTGTTGAGGAATAAAACTTAACATTTAACTCTTTCAGAATTTTAATTCTTTCTATTTACCAAAAGACGATCGTTTCAATGGATTTGATTTAAAATATGTGTAAATTACAGTGGCAAACCCAATAGCGGTAGGGTCGCTGGTAGTCTCGTGACGTCATGACGTCGCAAAAAGTCGTAAGCAGTTAACTCACGTCCACCGCAAACGAGAGGAAGTTGCACGAATGAACAAAATTATCAAACACGTTGGATATTTGACGCAGCGCCCCGAATGACTAAAATCTCACCAAAAGTTCACCGCTAACGTGAGCTATGTGCTTAAGGCAAGTGCCACGAATGAAATTTAGCTCAACAGATAGCTCTCGTCTGCGGCAGGCTTTATCGTAGTGAAAAATACCAACAAACAGTTTGTTCAATGACAACGGTTTCACGGAAGAAAAGCTATTAAAATGATCAAACTTACTGGACGTACAGGAGCCGCCAATTCAATAAATTCTGTCTTGTCTCCAACTAGCATCAATAGTTCCTGTCTTATAGAAACACTGGATTCGGATCAGTCCTAGAATGACCCCTTGTTTGGTTAGGAGAACCTAACCTTGTATTCCGGTGTACTGGAAATCAATGAGTTATCCTTCCTAGTTTCAAATAGATCTATAGAAGTGACAACAAAAACCTTAACATCAAGTCTCAGCTTGATCGTTCTTAAGTAAGGTACAAAGCTTCGTACATCATCCTTTGTTTTGATTTTGACTCTAAAAGCCCTGCAAGTTCGTCTTGTTGTTCAACATCTTCGGATTTTTATCCAGATTTACTCATTTGTAACTCTCGTAAAAAGTTGAAGGATTTTAGTCAATTCATAGGTGCATTGAGATGACAGGGCTAAAAGTTTAACGGGTATATAGTTCATTTCAGAACCTTTTTATAGAATTGTAAATTGACTTTTGGCCGTGTAGGATAAAACCCTGAATACGAGATAAATAAATAAAAGAAAATACAAAACAAAATAAAAAAATTCTCTACTCTATAGTCAGTTTCATCCCATGATATTATATGGAGATGCGTGATACGAAGCGACTTGTTTGGACACAATAAAACTTAAAGATATATTGCCGATCTGATTGTTGCTTTACCTAACCAACTGTTGGATCCGCAGACATCGTTGTTACCTTCGTGATGCTTCCTCAATTATTCAAGAGGAGACAATTTAATTATACCTGGACGCCGTCTCATTACGGATAAAACTCTCATTAAAGGTTATTCTGGTATGGAACCCTAGAGCAAGCGAGTCGTGTACACAGGAAATACGGTTGATAAACATCCAGGGACATGGGACTCGGAAATGTCGATCGAGATTCGTTTAAATTATTAACATCTCTAGTCGGATGGTTATAAAGGTTTATATGTTATCTCTTGGGAATAGATGGGCGCCATTTGCACAAAACAACTGCTTTGTCTACTCAGTATAAATAACACGTATTCGTAGATATAAAAATATCGAGCGTAAATTCAAAATTGTCTTGCTTATCCAGTGCTAAAAAGCTGGTTAGAATTTACCATGGTTTAATTTGATTCGATAAATTTACGATTGGCTGATTTGATTGGCTGATTACTTAATTCATATTTAGGAGCAAAATCAGGACATCCCCATATAGCTGTCTGCATGATGTGCCATATTGGCTGCTTTTGGTCCCTTTGACGGATTTGTTATGGCATTCTTCAGTCCGGAACGAACAAAGGATGTTAAGCTTAAACATGGCCGATTGATAATTCTGATGATTTTGTGTAACAAAAATAACATCACAAATTCATCGAATACAAAGATGTAAGAAACACACCGGAACATCCCAATGGTCCTGGAAGGACGTAATATAGCATATGTAAAACGAAACTAAGTACAGACGAAATAATAAACAGCTGGTGGTAGTCTTCATGGAAACCGGATACTTGGATGATTGGGATACCGATAGGGGAGACTCATCGATTTACAAACATCTCCTGAACTCGATTTTCGAACTGAGATTAATTCCCCATGTCCAAGAAAGAAAAAACAACTATCGATTGTCCGGCATGGTGACTTAGAGCATGGCACGTATTTGAATGGAATCATTTAACAAATCAGAAATCCAAGCAATTGACCAACTAATCCAAAATCAATCGATTTATCGATCCAATCAGCAATAGCCTAATCAGTCGCCAGATCAATCAATAAATACCAATCTATCAAGTAAACAACTACCAGAACAATCAATTTATAATTAAACCATTTAGTCTACTTGGTGTAGGCTCTATTGGTCAGGGTTTCCTTATCAAGGATAATACAAGTATAGCAAATCAAAAGCAACAAATTGGACTTTAACGTTTCACGGAGTCGCGCACTGGTTCAAGCCGCCTTTAACCAATTGTACTAATGGACAGTTAGGCATGTATTTATCTGCTGGATTCAATAAGTCATCGTCACTTTGAACTACCTGACCTTGAACGTCCTTCAAATATTGCTTTGAGAACGCTGACAATTATATTCACGATCAAATGTCTAATTAACCAATAAATCAATTAATCAATCGTTGGATACGTTCAATGCGTGCATCCTTTTATATATTATATTCTGCCTACAGCAAGAAGCGAAAATCGTGTTTCAGAAGCTCAAACGTCTGAAGATGTTTGCTATTGTATTATAGTTACCAATTAACTAATTAGTAAAGTCAATCAATCGTTATTGATTCGGTTCGATTCAACAACGAAAGATGTTAATTAATTTGCTTTGACCATAAAATGAGCCACGTGTAGTATAGTAGCTATACCGTAACCAATTAACTAATTAGTGAAGTCAATCAATCGTTATCTATTCGGTTCGATTTAACAACGAAAGATGTCAATCAATTTTTTTTACCATAAAATGAACCCCATGTTATATAGCCTACCCTACCGTTCTCTCATTTTAACTTCGGTAAGTTCAGACGAGAGTAGATCGAGTATTAGCCGAGAAATCTTGTCTGTGTGGTTTTTCTTTACTTCTATAGCAGGGGACACACGTGCGAATTTTTCCCCATGACCGCGGCGTATTTTGCAATCGCACCGATATTTGCATACGTGTGTCCTCTCCTCAACGTGCGAAATTCGCCGCGGATTTTTCCGCATCGAAATTCGGACCGATCAAACATGTTAAATATTTCCGCAGCGATTTTTTCCGCCGCGGATAAATTCGCTCCGTGTGTCCTCTCCGTGCGATATTCGCTGCGGACGACTCTGACAAGCAGCCATTAGCCGCCAAGATCCAGATCATGTGATCTTGCAAAATGTCGGCGACCGCAAATATGAATACAGGTACAACTGGACTAGGGAAAACGAAGTCGAACTCGTGTTGTTATGGTCGGAAAAGCCGTGTATGTTCAACACGATATTAAGCATATATCGAGACAGGATAGAATCTCATATATTTTGTGAAATCCCGTGTATTCAGTAGACAATTTTTTTTATCAAATTAACATAAATTGACTGTTTAAGTGTTTGTATCTCCGTATTATACATGGTTTTGTCCACTGTCGTCTATTTGTCCACCGCAATCTGCGACGCTGGCGTTTTTTTAACAATAAATACAGAGCAGCAGCGGCTGCAATCTTCGCTTAAGGTGATTTCTTCCGCAAAGATAGACTGTCAAGATAGAGAAAAACCTAACATTGACTGACGTCATCCAAAACCTTTTACGTCATCAAAACCTTTCGATTCTCCGCGCTTATTCGTTATCTTCCGCAAAGATTGATTGACGTCTTTCAAAACTCATTTCGGCTCTCAGCAAATTATGTTTGTCATGCCTTTATATGGGCGTAAAGTACATAACCTTCTCAAATGATTGTGTCTTCCGCTATGATTGACTCTTTGGATTTGTTGTGTCCTAGAATTCAGATCCGTAGTACAAATTCTTTAACTTTTAAGAGGCAAATTTAGAAGATGAGGTGATCACACGCAAGAGGTTTTCAAATAAACAGAAGTTGTAAGCTTCACAAATAGATATTTATAATGGAGAAATCTGGGCTGTGTCTGATTTTTTTTTTCGCATCCTCTCAGGTGCAAACGCCAGGGAGTCTCTGTCATTTGGACCTTTTAGTTTTAGGCTTTAATTAGTTGCTGCAATTATAAACCAAATTAAAACCCATGATATTTCAATAGGTTGAAGACTGTAGGCAGGAGTTTGGGGTAATACCAAAATGTTCACTTCAATTCTTTTCACATCATCCTATTGAGTTCAATTTTGCCATAGTTGAAGATGCGTAAGCAAAGTGTTCCATAAAATTCTAATGACTAAGGCCTCCTCCTGTCTGTCATCAACCTAATGAAATATCATGGGTTTTAGTTAATTACAAGTACAACTTATGATTGGGTATTAAGGTCTAAATGATGTAAGCCTTTTTTTTTACACAAATAGAAGCTTGATTCCATGGTTATTTTAGACAAGAATATTTTCCCTGTGCCTGCACATGTTTTAGTGTTCGTTAACATATTTAAATTGCCCGAAGTAGAATGGACTGCTCAAATGTTGATATTTTGTCAATACAAAAATAGGAAACTATTGGTTATGTTTCCTAAGAATTGATTTTTTTAAAATTGATACCGGACTCAAGAATGAATATAAAGATGTTGAGAATTAACTTTGGCCAAGAATGAATGAATGGGTATCCCAGAATATTTAGATTTTGTTTACATCTCGCCTATATTTGTAGCGCCATTGTCTCATTGATATATTTTTTTTAACTGAAATTGTTTTGACCATCAGAATTTTTTTTACAAATTTCAAATTCTGACAGACAAATCCAATAGTTCCACTGATAAGTTTAACATAGTACACTAGTAGTGTTATTCCGAAAAACGAAAACTTCATATTGACTCAATATTTTTACTTTTATTCAGTCATCATCAGGAGTGAGGTACATTGGTATATATACAGGTAAAAGACTGCTGTATATATACATGTACCAATGTTATTGCTAATTTCTGAGTGGATTTTTCACTTGGTTGCCGTATGTGGAAGAGTTGCCAGGTACTTGTCGAAGGTCTGGGATTTCCTCTCACTAAACCTGGCAATGCCCCCATATAAGTGAAATAATCTTGATTGCGACGTAAAACATCAATCAATCAACACTAACGGGACCTCCATGGGTCAGGTGGTTAGAGTGATAGTCCCTAAATTCGACAAAGGCAGCATGGAATTGAATCCCAGTCAGACCAAATAAAAATTAAAGAAATTTGGAGTAGATGTTTCACTCGATCGCTGTATGTGGAAGAGTTGCCAGGTACTCGCTGAATGTTGGGAGTTTCCTCCAGACAGATAGCCCGGTTTCCTCCCCCACTAAATCTGGCAACGCCGCCATAAAAGTGAAAATATCTTTCAATCGTAAAACATCAATCTATTAACACAAAGCTCACTTAAACGAATGAGAAAATAAACAGGTTTATTGAGGTTCAATGAAGCTTTATTGTTGTTCATAATACAAAACCATAAATATGTTTTATGAAATACATGTATGTGTCATTGCATCAAAAGCTTTTGTCAAAAATCAAGTATAAAGAATCTAAAATCTCTGTATTTGATAAGAACAAAATACAAGCAGAAGAGAAGGATATCACACTATGGGATGTGTAAAAAACTGATGCCTACAGAAATTTATGAAAATTAGCAGCTGGCGATTTATTTTCAGGTTTATACTATACTCTAATAAGATCGCCTAATTGTGCTACACCATGATAATTGTCACTCGGTTGCTGTATGTTGAAGAGTTGTCGGGTACTCGCCGAAGGTCGTGGGTTACAATTATACGCTCGGCTCCCCCCCCCCCCCCAACACACACTAAACCTGGCAAAGCCACCAAACAAGTGAAATAATTTTGAGTTGGCGTAAAACACCAATCAATCAACCATGATAATGTGCAAATGTTACCTCTGGCTAGTGCCTAGTTCATGGTGAAAATTATCAACCAAAAGAGTAAAACCAGTGTTTTCAATCTTGCAAATCACATGAATATGAGACATCAAATCTTTTAAATGATTCAACATGATAATTAACTGACAAGCAATGTTTGATCAATTCTAAATTGAAATAATGCTTCACATATTACATTAAATTCTATAATTAAGATGGGTTTTAATTTAAAATAAAACAACACTAAAAGTTGTGGTCATTTGAATAAATCAGTCATTTCCCAACATGGTTACTCCTATTGTGTAAATCACACAGGTGCCTGGGAAAACACGATACCTGTGAAACAGAGAGAAACATAGTATATATAAAGCTTAAAATGGTTCAATAGTCAGGGTCTTAAGGATTTATGAACAACCTTGGTCGATATTTTCCGTTGTGTTGCAGAGTAAAACAAGAGTCATCAGAAGATGACATATCCCCCTGGCCCTGCATGTCCTTAGATGCGATGAAATACTGTTATTTACTGCTTCAAGAAAGACTGACAATAAATTTCCTGCATGGTTTATGTTGGATATTTTTGGAATTATTATGGGTTCTATTTGGATCCATGAATCCGGACATGTCTCTCCCCCAAAATTAAATGGGTGTGCACTTCCTCTCCCATGTTTTTCAGAGAGAGAACATGATCGTGATGAAATAAAAGCGTCTGAAGTTACAGAAAAGGAATTTTTATTTTGGTATATTTATGAACACTAAAACACGCGGGCACAGGAAAAATCTTGTCTAAAATAACCATTGAGACAAGTTTCTAATTGTGTTAAAAATAGGTAAGGTAATGTCTGAGGTAATTCAAGTGCTGGAAAAAAGTAGAAGAGTGCAAATTCTCATCTTAATTCAAGAGAGAGCTTGTAAAACATTCAATGATTAACTGCTGGTCAATCATCTCCCTGGACTGAGATGTGTCGAAAGTTTAAATCTCATTCAGAACCTTTTTGTAATTGAGGATTTAGCAACATGCATAGTCCTCTAATTAACTCAGGTGTTACCGTTTATCATTTAGACCTTTATATATGTCAGAATTGTTGTGCAAATTCTGAAGAAAAAAATCTTTTAAGAAATGTTATCCTAGTTTTTCATAATATCATACAGTTAATTCTAGTTTATTGGACATGAAAGCGTTGGAGAATAGTTTCATCTTGGGAGAGTGAAAAACATAAGCCAGGGGCCTGAAACTGGCAGCGAGAGTTAGGGGGAGTGATAAACAGGTCTTCTCAGACCCCTCTGGGGGTGTGTGGAGGGGAAGGAGAGCAATCACTCTCCCTATAATGACAGCCCTGACTCAGTGTGGTGACATAATACATGCATGATCTCTGCTGTGTCAGTGCATCTTTATAGCAGTTAGTGCACATACATGTACATGTACATTGTAGGGGGTTGTGTATAAGGTAGACCAGTTTTTCAAAGTAGTTTGCATAATTTGCTCATTTCCTTCTCAAGCCATGTCCATAAATCCTTGAATGGATTGTCATTGACTATACATGTACCTATTTAGTGTTGCATAACTCAAAATTGCCATTTTAGCTTGATATTTACAAACTGTCCGAGAGGGCCTATATCCAGAACATATGTTTTGTGAATGACAATAGAAAATAATATATACAAATAAACCATTAAGAATTAAATACTCAATGAGCAGAGTAAAGATTTTGTGATATGTTTCAAGGCTATTGGAACTACCATACATCATTTCACAACAGCTTAATTAATGTACTAGTGCAGGGGCTGTTTCTGAATACATTCACCTCCTACACAAGTCTAATACATTATACAAGGAGTAAATGTCATGGCTTGCAACATAAACCCTCAACATTATGATTGATTGATTGGGGCTTAACGTCGCACTCAACAGCTAAGGTTATATGGCGACAAAAGTACCAACCGACCAAAAGATCTTACCCACCCCCATCCCACCTAAATTTTGACATTAAAACCTCCACAGACCATATGAACGTCAGGAAGGCTAATGTATTTGGCATACTTAATTTTCCTCCATGCTAGGTAGGCAAAAATGGCTATGGCAAAAACCACACTGCCCCCAGCCTGAGGGTCTCAACATTATGAGTTTTTGTTATAACCAGGCTTAAGGTAATGATGGGAATAAATGATATGAGAAACACTCCACAGCTCGAAATATATATATGTGAAATTCTAGAAACTGATTAAGGCTGATATATATATAATTCCCAAATGTTTGGATTATAAATTTATTAAAAATATATATATGTATTTATATATCAAAATAATGTATACTAACTTTGCTGAATATCTCTAATGGTTTCACCCCGGATCAGCTTCAAGTCAACTGAAACTCCATCCTTAGTTCTCAAATAGGCCTACTTGAAGATGGAATCACTGTAAACTTCCCCCTGGTGAAAATATTAAAAATGGATTACTTATATTCGAATTAAGGAAAAGATTGATCACCAGGGTCGGGCTTTTTTACCTTTTTACAGAAGCAGCTTTAAAGCTAGGAATCGTAAGGAAAAGAAAGTGTAGTATAGATTTGGGGGGAGGGGGAGCACTCGCGCAGACATTTTATTATTAATTTTTGAAACCTTATATTTGCTCAAATTGAAAGTTTTTGGTTAACCTGTTTTGCTTGAATGACATTTTTACTCAGTTATAAACTGATTAGATTGAGATAATTTCCAACAGTGTCAATACTCCACCAATTGGAAGTTATTAAAATACTTTTTAATGCCCCCGTCCCAAATGCCCCATGATCTCAATTTGTCTGTGCCCAAAGACTATTTGAATTTAGATGTACACAGTACAGTACAGTAGAGTGCACTGTACCTATATTTTACACATAAATACCAATGATAAATAAATAAGGAATATAATATTTATATTATTATTAATAATATCATAATTTGTAAATTGTAGAACATAATAACTAAGATATATAACTAGAAGAATAACACAGCACAGTCATAAATCATTTAAATGTACTAATTAGTAATTAGTAGGCCTAACGCCTACTTGAAGCTGTGAATCAGGTGACTATAATTAAAGTTTAAACAATGAGGATTAATTGGACAGCAAAAAGGAATTAACTCTGTTTCCAGGATGAAGTAGCCATGCTTGAATATTTACAGTTTTTACAATATTATTATTATAATTTTATATTAATATTACTATAATAATATTAATACTAGTAATAGTAGGCCTACTAAAACTATTAGCTACAAACCAATTTACTATGTTTTGATATTTTAAGATAAATATGGTAAATAAAAAAGTAATCCAACGTCAAAAGATTAAATGATAACTGTTAGTGTTACTGTTAGAAGAAACATAGAAATAACAAGAAAACAAAATGAAACAAAATTGCAAATGCAGTTTATATCGAAATTTCGAATGTTACTATTGTTAGTGTAAGTGTAACTGTACTGTCTGTAACTTGTAAGTTTAAAAATAAAAAGAACTTAGAGTTAGAAGTAACTAGTCTAAACCACAACAAAACTATTAAATGCAACACATGCAATGAGAATAACTCTCTAGCGTGATAAAGAATCCGTGCCTTATATTCGTAGGGTTTTAATGTATTGTTTATCACATTCACAAGCAGGCCGGTATTTTGATAACAACACATGTATGTAGTAACATTTATTACCGTGCAAGCCATTTTATTTGTTTTTCCCGGCATCGTGACGTAAAACTTTGAAAGTCTTTGTAGTGGACGGACAATCGAACAGTTAATTCAATAACATTAAATGTCTCCAGGTACCTCGTTATTTATGTTTGGATATCTATTGGTCGGTACCAGGTCGACGACCAATAAATGTCAGAAATTATAAATAACGGAGTAAGACCTTTACTAAAGTGAAGTATCGAACAGTGTGTGATCTTATGCGAAGTTATGAACTTATGGAGTTATGCCATGGTACAAAACACCAAGTGAAAGTCAAAGGCAACACCCAAAAAATTAACGAAGAAAACGCAAAAACATACAGACATACATACATAGATTGTTCAATTAGAAAGTACTTCTAACAACTATCAGTATCATAAAAGCTGAGTATTTCACACAAAAATCTTCACAGAGAGCCGAATCAATCTTAGAGCAATAGAGGGATATATTACTCTCCGCGCTTCATGCCTAAGCGTGGAGAGCCGAAAGGTTCAATCAGTGTGATAACTTCGGGGATTTACGTGCGTGAAATACGCCGACCGGTATCGAGCGAAGATAAGCCGAAGTGTATTCCGACAGTCTGGATTTGCGGAAGAAATCCCCTTAAGCGCAATCTTCAGCTTACTGGACGCCGCCATCTTTAGATCACGTGACCGTCACTATCAAGGCTGCTCTATGCGATAATCGCAGCCGTGTGTCCTCTCGTTGCGGTGCGAATTTATCCGCCGCGTATTTCGATGCGGATATTATCGCCGCGATCATGCGAAAAAATCCGCACGTGTGGCCCCTGCTTATGGCGCACACGTCAGGGAATGCCTATATGTTAGATTCTCAGCACAATACAGGCTGATTGTTCGGGCTACTCGATGGAGTATATAGATTCTTGTATAGCTTAAGACCATTACCTTTAGGTATAGCTGGAATTAGCTGGTGAACATTAGCTGGTAAACTACTTTATGTACTTTCTACAGGCTAGTGAACATACAAATGCTTCTAATTTTCCCTTCTTAAAAAAGAATAGCACACTTTAAGATTGTTTTAGCAGAATTTTTTCTGTTTTTTTTTTACAACTAATGACGCTTTATATACCCCTGGGTTAGTTATTTCCCTTTACGTGGCAAAGTTTAAGTTATAAAGCCAGACGTATGTTAACGCGGACCACTTGTAGAATCTATAAGACGCTGGAACTCATTGATTTCCTTACACGGAGATAAGGTTATATTCGTCCCACTCCAAACAGCAACCCCTATTGACAACATCGACCCGATTCCCATTTCAGAAATAGCCTGGATAACCGGATTGTGAGAATGGAAATCTAGAGATATGAGAATCTACCAGTTAATATCACCCCAAGTGTTCATCGATTCATCACCTTATGTCAACACGAAACCCTCCTCATATTGACGCCATTATTGGCTTCCACCACTTGTATACTGTACCTACAACTGTACGTGTATATGATGTTAAATATAACCAAAGTCGAAAATTTCGACGCCAGGAGTCTTGAGTGGGAAAATCAGTAAAAATCCTAAAAATGAAATATACTTTAAATTAAAGTCAAAGTTGAAAGTTTTTAAAGGAATCCAAAACCAAAAATATGCACGAGGAGGTATCTTTAAACAATAATACTTCTCCGCTTCGACATGGTCTATACTTGATTTCACCAACGTCTTGATTTTCTCTGTGTCGGTGCATTTTAGTGTTCATAAAAATCGACACTTATTGAAAAAGCTTAACAGTTTACTATTAAAACATATCAGCCGAATATAATGTCCTTAATTATTTTATGAAATATATAGAAATGCATGAAAACGTACTACCGTAAAAAATATGACATTAACATTTAAATTGTATTCTCTGAGAGCAAGCATGTATTTCTGAGTAAATTAGTTAGTGTTATTTAGAAAGTGAGTTAAACAGTATTCTCGTTATTTTTGGGATTACGCTGCCTTAAAAAATGGCAGAAATTCTTCTACCGATTTTGGGTGGCGCCCGAAACGGGAATCGAACCCGGGTCCCAGAGTATGACACCTATCACCAGCACTAAATGCCGACTGTCTCATCCATTCAGCCAATACTATTTCTGAGTTGTTTTACAAGATATATTTTGAGTTTTGTGTCGGTAAAATAAACTTCATCGAAAGGCAATTGTCGGAAGTTAAGCCGTCAGCCATACTGGAATCAATATGTTTTGCGTTTCACGGTGCGGTTCAGGAATCGATAAACACTTGTAGGTATGAATCCACTGATATGGTAGATTCTGGCATCTGTATATATGCACTTAAGTGCGATAGGCAATCCCTGTTCAAGAAAATAAATTCGCTGAACATTTCTGAATGTCTTGCCAAAATCGTTTTTGCAAGCAATGAACTTGTGGTAGTGGCTGCATGCTTAGATTTCCCTCAGCTTGCCACAACTCTGTATAATCTGAAAACTAAATATTGACGTTCAACCAAAACAAAATCATGTCGGTTGAGCTACTAAACCATGAGAATCGAAGATGTGTGCCAATAAGGGGAATAAAGCCGCCATAAAAGTGAAATAATCTTGAGTGCGGTGTAAAACATCAATCAATCAATCAATCATAATTTACTTAGAGTTTCAGATCGTGCCATAGAGACGAAAGGCTCTGTAATTGTTGTACAACAGTTAATCAGTATTCTCGATAGGTGCCATACTATGGGACCCAGGTTCGATTCCCGTTTCGGGTTTCATCCAAAAATCGGTAGAAGAATTTCTGCCATTTTTCAAGAAAGTGTAATCCCAAAAAATAACGAGAATACTGTTATACTCACTTTCTAAAAGACACTAACTAATTAAACCGTAAACCATATAGAAGTGTCTATTACAAACCAAACTGACTGGCAAACCTATGTACAACAACTGAACCCCAAAGGACCGTTATGTTTTCCTGATACTCTAACAGTTTGTATTAGTGTTAAAAAATATAGCACGCGACTGGAGATACCATTCAGTAAATGACCACTCAGTGGTAGGAAAGGTTCCCTTGTGATACTCAATAAATTGCATCCTTCCAATCGCCGATTCTTTTTTGACAAAAAATCTCTCAATAGTCGTGATCATTTTATATCATATATATGGAGAATATGTTATAGATGTTCTAAAAGCATTAATTGGTTTACTCTGCATGATGTATACTGTCAGGATAACCATTGCTTGTAAATACCAATTGAGAACTTCGTACGAATGGACGCGCCAATAAGCTAAAACAACCAACCAACCAATTGAGAACCAGAGCTTTCACGTTTTGTTTTAAGCATCGTTTTTTTCTATGGGGTATTGATAGCCGATTCCTGATTTAAAACCTGCTTAGTAAGAAATATGGTGTATAAACATCAGACGACATGGAGCTTGGAAATATCAAGACATCGGTATATTAACGTCACCCGTTTTATGAACATGAATGACAACTGTCCATCTCTTGTGAATAGTAAGGCGCCATTGTTTAACCAGCTGATCCGTCTTTATTGTACAAATGACGTCCATTCCCATATGAAACCATATTCCAGATGTCAAGTATGTGTCCTCTAAACAAACAGGTTCATTAATACCCATTATTGTTGTTAAATCGAACACTTTATTTCACGGTTGACTTCGCTGAAAGAGTTTTTCATATATGGAGTATGATAATGAGACCTGAGACTGATTATGAAACAACCCTCGTCATTAAAATGCTCAAGTCTGGATTTTCTTCAGAATTCTGATTGTTACATGAATACGAGGTTTCTTCGAAAAACTAAACGATTGATGACGAAATAAAATATATTGGTTGGGGTGTGGTCTGTACGATCCGAAGCTGTTTGATTGATTGGTTGATTAGTTTGTTGATAGATTGGTTTTTGATTGACTGATTGAATGTCACTCAAATTTGGGACCTGTCATATTTCACCCAGAATAGTCTGAACATTCCAGCTGTAACTCCATATAGCCCATATATGCATATGATAGATTCTTCTTTTGTCAATAATAGCTGATTTAAAACATCCCGATATTTGGTTGATTAATTAAAGATACTTTAATTGGTTTCTTACATATATATATATGTATATCCGCCTTTGGCACAACTAGAGACATGTCTCCATGGTTATTTTAATCAAGAAAATTTCCACTGTACGCGTTTGGTATAGTGTCTATAAATATAGTTCTCCTTATTTGCACAAATCAATCTGACTTAAGTAGAGATGTATTGTTTATTTTTATGAGTGTATATACATTGTATTTACGACAGTATAATGCTCAAGTAAAACCTGACTAACAAATATCGACCTTTCTGTCTATCTTTCCATTTCTCGCCACTGTATATTTGCTTATCTGTAAATGGTATACGGGTGTAAGCTCAATTGTATTGCATGTTTTTACATCTTAAGAGGTTAAGTAGACCTCATACGTACTAACATATACTCCTGCACAGAGAGATTCAATATATTGTGTTCAAACATCACAGTTCTCTTAATCGCTCAAGGTAATAATTTCATACTTATGGACGCGCCAATAAGCTAAAAGAACCAACCTAAGTCGAGATGTGCATTGAAAAGAACAATAAATATTTCGATTTTAGTCAGATTGATACTAAATGTCCTTTGAAAGAGTACATCCAACTTGTGGGGGAAAGGCCAACTGTCCGAAAACAATGGCTCTAGTTTTAATCTTGGGAAATAGAGAAATCGGTTTCGAAATTGCCCTTGATTGGAATATCGATCTGTATCGATCATCTCGCGACAATGGCTGTTGCTATATACTTACTCTCTTAACCGACGGTTTCGTGTTTCCTATTCTTTTATTTTGAGGTTCTCTTCCGTTTCATTCGCATTGAGATCGTGACCAACGTATTGACTTTTTTGTACTCTTCAAAGAAATACATAGTGCTGACTTTAACTGCCTGTGACAAATTATATATACATGACAGCTATAAATAGTTATGCTGATAATAGAAACCATGTTCCAAGTTAAGAGGTCCATCCACTTGAGAATTACATATTCTTGAGATTTCATTTAATTTATTACTGAAATCAGTGAATAAATGAAATGAAATCTTAAGAATATGTAATTCTCAAGTGGATGACGTCTTCATATAACTGAAATACTGTTGAGCAGGACGTAAAACCCAAATCACTCACTCGTTCACTCAAGTGGATGGACTCCTAGTTTAAAGGGACATGAGAAGTGGATATTTTCCGGGTAAAGCAATTTTTTAAAAATGTATCAGCTATTTTACCAAATAAGTACTAATTAATAGCTTTTCATTGATGCAATACTAATTAAATTCTACACTAAGAATAATTTTTTTTAAAGTTCGAACTTCCCAATCTATTTTGAATCGAACTTAATACAAAGCCTAACTACAAAGCAGACATATGATTGGCTGAAAATATACAGGTAGGTAACTGACCAATCAGGGTACATGTGAATGTAAACTGAATATGTTCAATGCTCAAGTGTGTCGCACAACGTAGAAAAGGGCGAAAATTAGAATACAACTAATCTAAAAATGTATTTCAAAAACTTCTGGAATTCTGGAACAAGTTCACATGACTGGGCTTTACCATCGGTTTTTTTTTCTGAAATATTGTTAGTAACTTGTGAGTCCTGGCCAAACTGATTGATTGATTGTTTGGTTTTTACGCCGCGCTCAAGATTATTTCACTTATATGGCGGCGTTGTCAGTTTTATTGTGGGAGGAAACCGGGCTCTATGTCCGGAGGAAACCCACGACCTTCCGTTGGTAACTGGCAACCATCCCACATAGGTCGTTCGAGTGAAAACCCAGTCAGAAAATTTTCCAATTATTTGGACTGAGTGGGAATCGAACCCGCGACGCATTGGTGGAAGGCTGTTCGGATTGAGCGTCCAACGCTCTACCTACTGAGCCACGGAGGCCCCTGACCAAACTGAAGATTGAAAACTCCACCGAAATTCAGTTCAAACCTGAGTTCATTTGCCTATTTAACGAGTTCCTGTCATATACTGAAAGAACTGTAATCCAAGAATTCCATTAAAAACACAAATACTATAAAACGTTGATGTTTTAATTTTGTTGTGTTTTGAAGGCTGCTTCGATACAAGATCGGGTACCTTGAACATTTAATTGGTAAAAAATTTTAGTTTTCAATGGACTTGACTCCTTGGCGCTCACTTTTACATGAATGACCAAAGTCGGTGTTAATTAGCTTCCCAAACTATAGATCATTTCCTTGTACGAGAATAACAAAAGTTTATTTTCATTTGACATATATGGTGTGAACTTGAGAAAATTTCCTAGCAAGATAGCACGGATCAGAAAAGTCCGAGGTATTTAAAAGCTTGGTGATGTTGAAATTCTGTTGCCCGGCTGCTAAGACAACTCAGTGCGAACTAAGTACACAATGACAGCTGATAGGCCTTCATCAATTATATTGTCCGGTCTTATTGACCAGGTGATGAGAATGTCACCTCAGTGTAAAACCCCTCGCACTTAGACCCTGTAAACATTATCCATAATATCCAAACTGACCACCCTAATTATTGCTTCTATATCGCCTAGGGGTTGACCTTTGGCATCTGCGCGTGACCTGGAGTTGGACGGACAGTTTCGGTTGTCTAGGGGATGTCTAAACGTTATTGATGATATTAGAGTTAGCCGCAAGATATATTGGTTGTCTCCAAGAGATTGTTTTTGTGGTTTCGGTATATGACCGACCAGTCAGGTTATAGATTATAGTGAGATAAACGAACCCATGACTTTGAAGTAAACTATACAGTCCGCTGTTTTATCCATTTAATTTTAACCTTGATTTATCCGATGAAAACAGTCAGGTTGATATGATTTGTTTAAAATGTTAGCTCAATGCTATATTTTGGAAAGTGTCAGCGCCTTTGAGACCAAAATTGTTTTTGTTTTCACATGAATCCATCGGGCTGACGTAGTCATATAGATTTTAGTCGCACCAGTTTTGAGACAAAGAAACAAAGGCTTAACATTTTCCTCATTTCTCATTTCTGGGTTCAACAATTAGCTAATTCTATTTCATAAACGTATTCCCTATATTTTGCAGCTCACCAGTTTAACGTTTGAAATAATTTTAAATACGTTCAGCCATCGACTCCCAATATGATCGATGTTTTAATTCAGACTCACGATTATTTCACTTATATGGCGTCGTTTATAGTTGGGGGCGGGGGTGGGGTCTCTTTGTCTGTAGGAAGCTCCCGACCTTCGGCGAGTACGTTGCAAATCTTCCGCATTCGGTGATCGAGAGAAAAATGCACTCAGAAGTTTTTCAATTACTATATGATCTGAGATGGGATTCGATCCCTCGACTCATCGACGGAAGGCTTGTGTCGGACTATCACTCTAACGGACTGATACTTTAAAATAGCACAAGCTTCCAAAATTCCCAGACGTTTAAAAAAATTGCCAAGACAGTTAGAGGATTTGATCTTTATTAAAAAATCAAATGAAAAATCAATAGCCTACGAACCGAAAGATTGCTGGGAAATTAAACAACGTTTACATTTAGTGACATGAGCTTTTCAAAATGTTGATATTTTGACATTAAAACAGAATGTTGAAATTATTGGCTATTTTTCTCAACTCGTTTAATTCAGAGGCTTTTTAGTGCTTTCTTGTCTTAAAAATGTACGATAAAGTATTGTTTTGAACTAACTTTAGCTTTGAATGAATGAATGGTCGTCCCGGTTTTTTAAATTTTGTTTACTTTTCGAACACGTTTCCGGTTCGTACAGGCCACATACTGTATGGATTTTCCTTATTCACACGCCAATCATTTAGTTTTTTGAAGATCTTCAAAGCCTCTTACTGTCGTGAGGATCAGAAATTATGAATTTTGGCAGCTTATGCCACTTTAAATAACCGGATCATCACCGATACTAGAATATAACTCTAAAGATTCGTAGTTCTTGAAAAAGTAACAGATCAATTTAAAAACTCTGAATGGAAAAATATCAACATTTCTGACAGCCCATGCATGCCACTTTTATAATTCAGCCTTTACCTCAGTTTGCGGACTGACGTGGGAAGTGTTTCAAAACCAATACAATATAATATATGGAAATATACATGCCATCTTTGTATATAGCGATCGAGTGAAAACTCACTAAAAATATTTTTCTTCTAGTTTTATTCATTGAATTCCGATCGATGGACGGTCCGGCTTCGAAAAAAACTAGTCTTAATGCATTAAAACAAAATACAGGCCAAGTATCCTAACTTCAATGTCATAATTATATACGTCAATTTGTGGAGAGCGTTTCGTTGGGGTAATATTGGATGGGTCGATAAACACTTGTGATGATATAAACAGGACCATTCTGATATATGTAGCTTTTCATTCTAGCAATCCGGTTCGCTATAGTTGGTCTTGACTGTATAGACGGGAATCGGATCGATGGTGTATGGATAGGGGGCGTTGTTTGGAGTGAGACGAATTTAGCCTTATCTTCCTGTGTAGAGATATCGATCGGTTCTTCTCAATTGAGGGCCGATTCTACAAGTGTCTGACTTTAATTAACAGAAATGTTATATCGTTTATTCATCAAGTCCTGTCCGATATAACTGTGTTTTACTTCAATGACATGTAGCTGTCTTTTGTCTAGAATCTAATCTTATAACTATTTATTGTTTCAACTAGGTAGAAGAGTTTGCTTTTGTACCCAATACGTTTTAATAAAGGCTTGTTTTTTTTATCTAAACATTTTATTTTCAATAAGTGGAATCTTTAAGTCAGAGGCTTAATATACAGTGCATGGTTTGCTCAATTTACAATTCTTAAAAAAAAATACAATGTTACAATACCGTTAGTTGCAATGATGTAGATGCTTGACTTTTCCAGAAACCATTTTCTGAACTGTTGAAAGGCCGATACGCCTTCGTTGTTTTCTTGTTTACGTCACCCAAATTCACCCTGTCGAAGTTGGCGGCAATGAGAGAATCAAGCAAACATTTCAGCTGTCGTTTGTTGAGGAATCTCCGTCTTCTAGCAAGGGTTCCTGTAAACTATAGCAATGCGTCTAATCGGTCTGTCGGCGAATAAGCCTGATTGGTTTGCGAAATCTTTTGTCGTTGAATGTTAAAGTCAAATTCATTTATCAATATACAGTACTACCCTGCAGAATTCATTTATATGTCTAGGCAAGCCTATATTGACACTGATGTCGTTGTCTGATTTGGTCTTTATCGTGGTAGATGCTAACAGAGTCGTTGCCAAAACTATCTGCAGGACCATTAATTCCGACATCGTCACAATTGAAGCAAAACAATCCGGAATACAACTACAACCAAATAAAGATAACTTTTTACGTGAATTCCGCATTAAATCACTTCAAGATAACAGTATAACGAAGTCCTTCAGCTTGAAATAAGATAGGGGGCGCTGTTTGGACACACTTACCTTATTCCCCTGTTTCCAGAAATCGATCAGGATTTAAATACGCCCTTGTGGGCAGATTCTTAAATTAATTCTTAATTCTCTGATGTGTTGACATGTTTCCTCCAGGGTCCAAAGGACTCTTTTGTCCAAAGGAGTCTTTTGTTTAGAATCTAGGATTGGGAACTTATTTGAGTATTATCAGAAGTCTATGAATGTGGAAGTGTGAAGCGTCCCATTACATTGTATTCAGGGCATTGGCTCCGTTTGACCCAGAGGTCACCATACACAGAGCCCTCTCTCGGTTAGTTAGAAAGCGTGGCTTTTCTTCACTTTCTCCTATGAACTATTATGGGATGCATAAGAAAAAACATGGCGAACGTTTTAGATATGACAACAGTACTTGATGGAGCAAAAGTTAAAGTTTCCGAAGAACTTCATAAAGTTGAAAATGAGACAAGAAGACTTGTTTGGAACGATTTGAGTCGAAATGGAGATATCAGAGTCGCATGTTCGGTAAAGCTTTTATAAAAACCAATGCATTCTCCGAACTGCGGTTACTGGAATTGCCGATAGAGGCAGAAGTGGAGAATGAATTTATTTTCTGATTTGAAATTGCGCAACCGTTGACAATTTCAAAATCTACCGCGCATAAACGTCACATAGTGTAGTATAAGCAGGCTGAAAGCGCCAGTGCCCTGAACACAGGGTAATGCGACATTTCACACTTCCCTGTTCATAGACTTCTGGTATTATATATGGAGAAGCTCTCAGTCCACCTATGTTCTTGCCATAGTTTAGATGCGTAACCAATGTCAATGTGTTACAAAAGAATTCCGGAAAATTCTACTGACCAAGGCTAAGCTCATGTAAGTCGTCAACCTAATCCTAATGAAATATCATAGGTTTGGTTTGTTACAACAATTTATGAAGTATAATTTAAAGGTCTAAATGATATACCTCTTTTTAACACAATTAGAAACTTGTCTCCATGGTTATTTTAGACTATAAGATTTTCCCTGTGCCCGTGTGTTATAGTGTTCATAAATATATATGGAGAAGCGATGTGGTTACATTACTGTCCTCCATCATTGTTCAGACGCCTATCATATAATCGTCATTTCATTTTGGTTTTCCGGGAGTGAGTTTTGTTGCGATTAGGTGCAGTCTATTGTATACATGCGTGGCTAATATATTGACCATAATGAATAAATACATGTACTTCATTATAGCGCTTTTTCTTAATTAGTGAAATTCAACGGGTTCTGTACATTCTCAACCGCCAAAAAGTCAAATAGAGCTTATTAGATAGTACATTTATCCAAAGTCCATATTATACCATACCACGTTGTTTAAAACCAAGATGGTGAGTTGCCATGGTGAGTAACGTCACACTTCGACTTTCTATCCCCTGTTGTCAGAACGATGCTGTTGATTGGACTGGGACAAACTTTGCCTTAGTACGCTGTTTACTGGAATCGATGGGAGTTTTTCTCACTGCTCAGAGGTATTGATTGTTTTAACTGAGTTAAGGAGGGTTTTTTGTGCTCGAGACGTTATATGAAGTTTTTGCAAGAAAATCTATTCTTGGTAGAGACCTTTATATTAACCTGAAGACGGAAATGATTGCAAAAAAACCTGATCAGATTCGGTCTTAAATGGCTTAGGCATGGTTGACGTTTTCACTTAAAATCACTTTTGGAACTTTCAAGTAAGCTATATTTAAATTACTGAGTAACACTGACCATTCCGCTTTCAAAATATTCATATTTTGTTTTGAGTATAATTAGTCATTAACGTAACACTACTCACATGTTCCATTTAGCAATACTTTTGATGGCTGTTACTGGGACAGTTGGGGGCACGAATCAATGGAAGCCACATTTACTTGCAGCGATCGTCCTGCCAACGTCGCTATACAAGCTAAATCATTCTGAATGCTACTTAAAGGCCCACTTGCCGCCGTAGCCTGTTTAAATTTGCTACGACTAATACCATTAAACTTAAACATAGGACACATAAAACATGTCTAGTTAGCTTTAGAATGTGGAAATTGGGTGAAAACAAACGAAGAATCGAAGCCTGATTACAACAACAACGATCAGTGTCGGTCAACTTTCGTGTTGGATTACCCTCATTTCAGGCCTTTTTATCTGTGGCCTCAAACTGTACTCAAACAATTATCAGCAGGCTTTTCCAGTCGCTGTTAAGCGATCGTCAGTCTGTATTTCTCAGATAAATAGGCCTACGTAAAATTACACTGTGCCGTTAGTTCACTCACTCGACTGAAACATAAAATCGCCCCTGCGAGCAGTTTGGTTTGTTTACGTTACGGGCACCTAACAATTCAAATTTTCAAATTCAAATTAAAAATACAAAGTGACGTCCAAACTTTTAAATTTTGGTAAAAATAGAAAGTTCCTAACTTATATTGTCTGGGAAAAATACAGAAAACGGTCTTTCTTTTTTAATGTAAACAATATTCCTGATTTTCGCGGCAAGTGTGCCTTTAAAATACAAAAACGCTCTCTGGCATAAATTTGAAGGTAGGCTTAAGATGGTAGAATCGTCGTTGAGTTCATGCAAGGAAGCCGCTAGAGTTCAGATTTTCTCGGTTGGGAGTGCGACATAATTACAAAAAAGACCTGTGAGCCAACATTCTACTCATGTCAGAGTTTGGAATGCTTGTATCCGCAGATCGTTCTGTTATAGTTTAATAAAGGAAGACACATTTTACTGAGCCAACGAACAGACATCTGAAAAGAGTAAGGATTTGTTCCGAGACATTGCAACGCATCCAAAGAACCGAGCTGTGCAATGTCTCGCAAACTTTCGTTTCCATCGATAGCGGGGTAGGGTCTTAAGTGTTCGGAGCAGACATTTTGGTAAAGAATACAAAGAAATTAGCGACGAACGTTGTTTATACAGTAGATGTAGAGTATATGCTAATAGTGGTGGCAATTCATAAACCAGGTCATTTCTCAGTCGAATCGTTGGCTTAATGCCATCCCTTGGCCAGCCACCTTTGCATCTGGAGTCTGGAGATAGTTCACAGTTACGTTTCCCATTTGCGATAATGTTAATGTCCCATTACACATTCAACATCGTTTTCAGTCTTAAACTCAAACTGTTTCCTTTCAAAAAAGTATAACATGCCCACAGAATAAATGACAGGGGCCAAGGAAAAAATGATGAGTGGGTAAACTATCGGGAGAATATGGACGCGCTCTTCATAGGATCCACGTCATTTCACTCTCGCGATTGTAACGTTTTCAAATAGTGATTATTCGATAACAAGATTGATTGATTGATTGTTTGGTGTTTTACGCCGCGCTCAAGATTATTTCACTTTATATGGCGGCGTTGCCGTTTCATTGTGGGAAGAAACTGGGTTCTTTGCCCGGAGGAAACCCACGACCTTCCGGTGGTACCTGGCAACCATTCCACATAGGTCGTTCGAGTGAAAACCCAGTCAGAAAATTTTCCATTGAGCGGATTGATCGTCCAACGCTCTACCTACTCAGCCACGGAGGCCCCTCGATACCAAGAAGACGGAAATGTATTTGATTGTTGGTTTAGACTTGAGAAAGAATGCTTTTTTAAAATGTAAATCAGTTCTTTCCCAAAATGGTTCCTGTCTGGGGTCTGAAGCAAAAAATAACAGTTTTAAATTAAATCCCCAGATAGTTTGATTTCAAGCAAGCGTTTGGCTACAGTACTGCTTAGCTTCGCGACTCGGTTCTAGCAGGCTAGAATTAAATTTACTTTAGAAAATCAATATTATGTACAGAAATATACGCAATGTCTCGTTCTTTGGCATCTATAGCAACACCCACAATAAATCTCCATTCACTAGTGTATAATACATTTATCTTAGTCCGACTATTTGGCAAAGCTCTAAATCAAATATTTCAAAGGTCATCACCTTGACTGGGCTAAAAATGATCATTTTTAGTAAGTATTCTGCCTGTGCACGAAAACAGAAACAATGACGTAAATTCCGGTTGAATGAAGTTTGTTTTTTTGATGATTCTACATGATTTAGACTGCAATGTATTACAGGGAACACTAAACATAAAAACAACCCTCTTTTAAAGACCATGTTCAAGTTATGTTTTGTGCCTCTTTGTAAATTCTCTGAAAGGATGTCAGGAAATGTGATGTCACCGAAACGTGTGCACATCTTTCAGCATGATCATGATGGCTTTATGTGACATAAATACACTACTAGAAGTAGTATAGTCTCCTTGTGCACGGGTTTCTGTCACGTCAACTCACTTGACATCTGAGAATAATCATGGAAATAAAAAAAATGTTTTGAAACCAGGTAGAAATTGTCTTTAAAATCGAAAAAAAACTGAAAGGCCATCAGCGGAAGTCAAAGTTTAGCGATAGAAGGTGCGAGCTATTGATATTAATGTTGATATTGTGACGGTAAAACAGAATGTTGAAATTATTGGCTATTTTTCTCAAGACGTATAATTCAGAAGCTTTTTGGTGCTTTTAGTCTCGAGAATGAACGATAAAGTATTGTTTTGAACTAACTTTGGCTTAGAATGAATGAATCGTCCCGGTTATTTAAATTTTGTTTACTTTTCGATATCTTTAGAAGTGGCTGGATATTGAGAAGTGGACCATAGGTTCCTAGGACCAAATATCCAAATATTCCAAGGCGATAATTTCCTGGCGACAAGTAAACATGCTTTAAAAATGGAGAGTCAATTTATATAGTGGCTGAATGTTGAGAAGAGGACCATAGGTTCCTAGGACCAAATATCACAATATTCCAAGGCGATAATTTCCTGGCGGCAAGTAAACATGCTTTAAAAATGGAGGGTCAATTTGTATAGTGGCTGGATATTGAGAAGAGGACCATAGGTTCCTAGGACCAAATATCCCATTATCCCCAGACAATAATTTCCTCCAAAAAAACTCCAAATCATATATTCCAACGGTCATCACCTTGACTGGGTTAAATATGTTCATTTTTTAGTAAGTTGAAGAGTGGCGGCTACAGCGTTTGTATTCTGCTTGTGTATGAAAACGGATTAATTGATTAATTTTACGCCGCACTCAAGATTATTTCACCCGTATGGCGCATGAAAACGGAAACAATGTCGTAAAATCCGATTGAATGAAGTTTTTATTATGATTCTACATGATTTAGACTGCAATGTATTAAAGGGAACACTTAACATAAAAACAACCCCCTTTTAAAGACAAGTAAAGTTATTCTTTGTGCCTCTTTGTAAATTCTCTGAAAGGATGTCAGGAAATGTGATGTCACCGAAACGTGTGCACATCTTTCAGCATGATCATGATGGCTTTATGTGACATAAATACACTACTAGAAGTAGTATAGTCTCCTTGTGCACGGGTTTCTGTCACGTCAACTCACTTGACATCTGAGAATAATCCAGCAAATAAAAAAAATGTTTTGAAACCAGGTAGACATTGTCTTTAAAATGAAAAAAAACTGAAAGGCCATCAGCGGAAGTCAAAGTTTAGCTGTAGAAGGTGCGAGCTATTGATATTAACCATGTGGATGTCTATCTTTAAAAGCGAAATCCAAGCTTTAAAACTAGAGACTCAATTTGTATAGTGGCTGGATATTGAGAAGTGGACCATAGGTTCCTAAGACCAAATATCCCAATATTCCGAGGCAATAATTTCCTGACGACAAGTAAACATGCTTTAAAAATGGAGAGTCAATTTGTAGCAGTTGGATATTGAGAAGAGGCGCGTGAGGACCATAGGTTCCTAGGACCAAATATCCCAATATTCCGAGGCAACAATTTCCTGACGACAAGTAAACATGCTTTAAAAATGGAGGGTCATTTTGTAGTAGCTGGATATTGAGAAGAGGACCATAGGTTCCTAGGACCAAATATCCCATTATCCCCAGGCAATAATTTCCTGACAACAAATGAACTACACTCAAAAACCTAAATCAATCAAACATGTGTAACAGTCTCAACTCATGGAGATGTTGTGTACAAAGGGTGTACAATATGAGAAAACAATAAAGAAAACAAATTGTTTCGGTTTGTAAGAAATGTTCGGTTTATTCAAACGTTATGAATGTATATTTGTATTTAAATTCACTTACAAAGGCCACATAGTGTGTTTTCCCATATATAGGAAGATCCTCGTTTATAGGCAACCTTAGAGTTTGCGATAAAAGACACGATCAATTTGACATTATAGTCAAGAAACATACACTTCCAAAAATATCTTCTTCCTTTACAAACTTTAACATATCTGACTTGTGTGATAAAAATACTTCCAAATCCCTTGGATCGAAAAGCCTGTTAGTCGACAGTACCCGATAGTCTGCTACTCAGCACGCTCTGGTGACGTCATTAGCTTGTGTGAGATCGATGGAGTCTGTCTATGATCAATGAACATGTCGCTTAAAACATGGAGGTTGATTGCATTCAATTATCTCACGACTAGGGTTTTGCTCAATTGGTTAACTAGTTATGGCGTGATCGCCAGTGACAACCTGCTCACCATGAATATTGCACGATTGTTTCATCAAGTATAGCCACAAGCTGTATTGCTTATGCACGGCTAATGTAAAACCCTTGTGGACAAGGTCTTTGCCCCAGGTAAAGAACATTATATTCTTAGCAAGGTCGACTGAAAAACACGCCAGTCAAGCAACGCCAGCAACCTGTTGGCGTGTTATTTGAGACAAAGGTCGGCCTGGATTTCAATAGATATGAGGGCCGTATTAATTATTAACACCCACAATTCGTGTATGCATAGCTACATCTGGATTTGAATATTAAACCCACAGATTATTTGAAATGGGTGACAAAAATATGGGTAGAAAAATTCCATGACAATGAATCTAAAAAAGCACTTTTTCTTATCGGTGACCAAAAAATAGAATATCCTTATTTTTCACGCCAATCCGACCGTATAGTTTTGCATTCATATGAAACATAGACAAACACTTATTGCTATATGTGACTTATCGATGTGGCATGCAAGTGTGTATATTATTTACAAGGGAAGAACGTAGATGATATGTAGTCAATTTAATGACTTTACAATTACGCAATATAAGATTAACAAATCGTTCATGAAAATGACAGAACTTTGGAATTATAAAATTAAAACCCAAATACAATGGGTTTTAACATTGTTATCCAGCATAAACAAATTGAAATGGAATAAGTTAAATTATGACATTAATCAATTTCTTAAAACGATTGAAATTGAATCAATTAAAATGTGACATAATTATATTGGCCTATAATTACACGATTGTATCAACAATGTTTTATATTAAATAAATTAAATTGTTGCACGCTTGTTTATAGCAAGGTGCATATCTAAAAATGCTAGAAAATAATTTAAATGATGTGTAAAAAAACTACACTATATATACATTACGTCGAATTCCATTCAGTTTCAACGACAAGGAATACTATGGAAATTTAAAGCAATAAACTGATTAAAAACCTGAGCAAATATATCAAGAAAATATAAAGCAAAATCGAACATAAAAAGTAAAATGAGGTCTGAAGCAAAACATAAAAGTTTTAAATTAAAAAAAATGATCACAATATTGTAAAATTAAAAAAGAATAAAAATAAAAAATCTTAAAATCAATATAAAAATGACAATGTCAAACCGGCGTAATGTAGAAATGAATTGAATGATAATGATTATTTGTTCAAACGATGAGATTGCATGGTTATGATTAAAACTCAAGAATCAAACAAGTGGCCAATCGATGGATCGATAATAAAAAATCAATAATTATGTTTGATTACATTGCAGCGGCTGTGGCCTGTCCGATGTACGACCAATTGAAGTCAATCGGCGTTATTGATATGGTGAAATGCAAACATCTCTGGGAAAAATAACACATGGTTGTATGTTTCAAGAGGTGGTATTTAAAAGTTAGGATACCGTAAACAGAACCGTCTCCATGGCAACAGAAGCGTTTAAGACAGTCGTTAATATTGCTAGAAATAACTGCTTAAACTATAATCGGCAGGCATATCGTGAAATTTATTATATCAAATGAAATAATGTATCATCTTTTGTGGCATTTTTACTTCTAGTGATAATCAATAGCAAGTGTATATTTTCTCAGGTAAAAATCAGGTGGGTTTTGTTTTAATCACCGAGAACATAATGTAAACGCATTTCGTGGGGTTAAAATGGTAAATAGATAATTGAAGACATGTTTTATCTAAAAAAAAGTGCATTTTAACAAGTGTTTGATGAATTATAATATTTTTCTTTTTAGCAAAATGCTAAACAAGAAAAACGGTGACATATACGGTGGGATGTCGCTCGTAGGGTGCACTGAAAATCACATGACACAGCATAAATGACATTTCATGCCAAATAATATTATCGAATATTTTCTATGTACAAAAATTCGGTGGGAAATGTTCGTTAAACATTATATGGATTATACCATATGGATTTTTAAAAAACCATTCACTCATACTCGCAGTTGTTCAGTTAAAGTTAGATTTCACAATCGTATTTTGTATACCCTTAAAAGATAAAAAAAAATTGAAAAAAAAAACACTCTCTCCTTTCATACTGGATTTCTTGATCCAAGTGGATAGAATGGCTCAAAAGAAGTGCCAAGAAATTATCCAATAAGCATTATAAATTAGGTGTAATTAAACATATGTACAGTAATTACTTTGTACAAAATAAATATGACCGCTAAATCAAAATGACGTCTTATAAATGTGCGGCGGACAAGTGACAATATCAAATAAATCCTTCCAATGTTAAAATGCAAATGTAACAATATCGGTGGGGCTTTTGGCCACTAAAAAAGGTTTAAAAAGTATGGCTGAAAAGACTGCACACCCTTATCATCCGGGTACTAATCCCAACCAAGGCCAGTTTCCGGTTTATTGCACATGTGCCCAGCTGAGTAACGAAATCTATTTTCTGATGATTCCTCTTTTCGTTTTTAATCTTCTTTGATACAAGCCGACTCGTAATGTTTATTTAAGTATGATTTCAAAGCGAATGACTTGTCACATCGTTGACATTTGTAATGTTTGAATGCTGAATGAGTCTGCATATGGGCCCTCAAGTTGGACCGATCTGCGAAAGCTTTTCCGCAATGAGCACAGCCAAATGGTTTTTCCCCCGTATGAGATCGTTGGTGGCCTTGTAACAGCCAAGGACGACTGAAAGCTTTCCCACAGATTTCGCATTTATGCTTCAAGTCGTGGGTGAGTATGTGCATAGACAAGGCTGGCATGCTGACGTACACTTTGTGGCAATGGGGGCACTTTTTGGCTAGTTGGCTGTCCAGGCTGCGGTGGGTTTGTTTATGGCGAGACAAGTTAGACGACGTGGCGTAATGTTTTCCACACTCATTGCACGAGTAGCGTTGCCTTGAACCAATGACATTGTTGTTAGTATTCACTTTCTCGGGAACGCTTGGAACTTTTTTTCTCGCCCGACCATCGCTAATAAAAAAGGCCTCATACGTATAGTCTATGGTTATACCGTTATGGAAGTCCGACTTGGGCAGATCCTCTAAGCTATCTACGGAACTTGACAAAGAACCCTCTGGAGACTTGGGCATTGACTCTGAACAGGAATCACTCAGATGACCGCCGTCGGAATCCTCACAACCTTCCCTTGGGGGAGTGGGCAAAACATCACGGATATAACCTGAAATATAGCAAATTATTTGTTAAAATTTTGTTTAACGGAAAGTTCCTCACCGAAAAATGTTACCTACTATTTTAGCATATTATAAAATGAAATGAGCCAAGGATATGGTCTTAGAATAAGAATCATAAACCAGAGAATATTAATTAGACTAACTTCTCAGAACTGTCTCATCTCTTGATATTTATACATATAATATTTAACTTGTAAAATGCGTTTAAAGGTAGTTCATCAATTTTTAATATTTAACTGTTCTTTCACATACATTTAGTTTGAGTTGTTGCTTATGCATATATATTTTGTTGCAAATAAAGTGAACATAGACATATTTATGACAGGTTATTTGTAACAAAGGCTCATATGCTATACTCGATTTCTTTTATACCGCCGATAGGATTTATAGATTACAATCGGCAGTTGCTTAATGAATTTTTAATCCGGCGCAGCTTCACTGGGTTTACCTGTCAGTGATAATAAAGCATCGGTTTTGTCCAGGTAAACATATCAGAAAAACAGACATGCGGTTAACTATTAATGAGCGTTGTTTTTATAAGCTTTGTTTACGAGTTGGGTTTTGTGTTTAAGAAGTAATATGAGTCAGGGTAATGTCGGCTGAAGCTTCCCTCCGTGAGAGTCGTCTTCTTGAGTGACTCGCCAAAAGCAGTCCGACAATGGTTATGTGGACATAAAATATTAAGTAATTGCGTAATGAAATAATTTTTAATCTGCATATGGATTGGCGTCTGCTATAAGAACACGTGGTGGATCAACACGCACTCTCTTTCCGTAATCTCGTGTGGGATGGTTGCCAGGTACCAACGGAAGGTCGTGGGTTTCCTCTGGGCATAGAGCCCGGTTTCCTCCCACAATAAAACTGGCAACGCCGCCATATAAGTGAAATAATCTTGAGCGCGGTGTAAAACACCAAACAATAAATCAATCAATCCGTAATCTCGTGGCAAGTTAATGCTTTCCAATAGGTACAATCAGGATATAGACATATATAACAGTTACATCAAATCATTGAACAAATTACTACCGGGTACGTACTAAAAAAACTCAAATATATTACATTTACTATCAATTAAAGGTAAATAAAAAAGCTATTCCTTGGTGTGAATTGGAACGCCATCAGTCTTAGTCACTTTGTTCTATTTTCTATGGTGATTTACGAACTGTTCACCCATCGTCACCAGTGTAATGTTGTTAGGACGTGGCCAATATAATCTATTAGTCTACTTCAAGGATATCAGCGGTCCGACTGTCAGGTAAATCTATGGATTCTCTGCCGTGTCACATAAGCCATTACCACTGCTATCATTTACACCGCATCCGTTAAATCCGCTTAGATATATGGCTTTGGAAAGGATTCTGTCAGATTCTATTACAAAACCATCACTTGTGAGAAAAACGGAAAGGCGCCATTTTATTTGAATGGGGAGTAGCGTTCCTGGCGGTGGAGGGGTGAAGTTATACCATATCAACGGTACTTTGCAACCACTTTGCTTTTTAAAATGGTGCAATGGCTTTATTTCGAAGAATTAGTTTTGAACGATCGACTTTGCCTACGATTTTTTTTTTATATATGAGGGCAATTTGGTGTAACTGATACTTCAGTATCTACTTTGAAATTCATGTCTTTTATCGCAGAATTTGAGAAAGTTTAGTGATCTATCATTGCCAATGAATAACTTCGCGTATTGTATACCAGGCTGTCAGACTGCAGAAGAAGGAAAGTCTATCAATATTTAACTATTTCTGTATTATTTCTTTTAAATCCTAATTGTGCTAAACCAATCATAATTTTATTAGTTCTTGGGGTTCGCTCGGTTGGCCCAAGACATAGTAACGTGCACATGATTTATCTTGAAAAAAAAAACCTTTTATTGAAACCTGTTTTCGCCTTCACTAGTGTTGAGCATGATTGCGAAAATGTGAAGGTTTCAGTCACACTTCGTTTATCTCAGCTTGGAGAAACTATTGTAGGTTGATGAAGATAAAAAGCAAAATGTCATCAACTGGGTCTAAAGTTATTCCCGTGACGCAAGGGTACCTACGGTGACGTCAGACCGTTGGCTTGGTACACAGTCTTTGTACTGAGTCCGTTGCCTTGTAGACATGCGAGTTCAGGGAGATCAATATCTGAGTGGGAAATAACTAGTGTATGGAAACAGCCACATGCAAACTATCATCAACTTCATACACCAGGTTGGAATACGGCCGGAATAAAACCAATATGATCAACGAGCAATAATATATTCCTCGCAATTACAACCCTTTAATGGGAATTCACTTGGGTTGTCTTTAAATTACACTCAAAATAAATGAAAACAAACAATTAGCGGGTATTCACTATCGATCTTACCATGGTTTGAGGCAAGTATAAATATTTCTCCACGTCCTGACTGGAGGTTGATTCGCTAATGGGACAATGCAACCGTCATTTTGGACTACTTGACGATTCCAGACTAACGTACTGAGAGTGTAATGACATTGGAACAGTTCAAGTTGCGTTCAGGAACGTCTTATTGAATTCTGTTTTTTACTTCACTCAATCACTCAGCTTTGATGATAGAGAAAACGTCCGGATCGAAATCAACAAGCCAGACGTTTATTTACTTTTTTATTTAGTTTATCTAATCATGTATCTTATCCCATAAAAAAGCACGTTAAAAATTTGTAACGATTCCAAAATATGATCAGAATGAACATCGGTTGATCCAGCAATATTGACATGTGAATGTCATGTGATAAATACGTTATTACCTAATATACTTTATAAATTATTCTAAATCCGTACCAAAGCTTCAGAGCTATGGGATGGTGATTAAGTTTTCAGATCAAAGAGGCTTGCGTTAATGTATATATGACCAGTTCGCTTCTATAGGTTATATTTTGTAGAGCTCTATTTTATGCTGTGAAAACAACATTGTCAAAAAAAGTTTTAGTTGACCAAATAAAATACAAGAAAGGTAAAATATTCGAATATCTTTAAAAGAGTAAAATTGAAAATCTGTACTTACTGTTTGTGTTGATTGTGACGGATAAAGGTGTAAACGATGGCGTAAAGGGTGTAAACGCCGTGAAGCTGTCCACCGCCGATTCAGCGTACAGTCCACGTAATTTAAATGACGTTCTGTCATCCCCATTTTTAACTTTCTTAACAAGAAATGATCGAGGCATTTTGATGTCGCTTGACAGTCCTGCTGTAGAATTCGCCCAGTGATAATACTCCTGGTGCTATCCTGGATGTTTGTGTACCGTGGGATGGTAGCTGTCAAAACAACATGTCAGTAATGTGAAATGTCCACAACCAAAAGTGTGCAGAAAACGGTATCATTGAATCCACTTCTGAATTATTTCTCCGATTTGACAACCCAGCACTCCATACTGAATCTACTGTTAACAGGTCTAACAAGTTGTATTTGTCCGGACGATTCCAATGCTGGGTAGCAGTCACTCACTTGATGGAAATATCTCCTGCAAGTCGATACCCAAACCGTTCTCTGTCGTCTGATTCATCCAATCAGTAAAATTGCCCTTATATAGACACTTGCTGCTACTGCACATGCGTTAAGACTCAATCGTGGAGAAATACAATAAGTGTGGCAGTGGACAATAGAGCGGCACGCGATCGCCTAGCCCTTCTCTCCCGGGGTCCCTTACAATGGGGCGGTACACTCGACAAACGAGACCGCATTATCATCCAATTGCTTGGCTTTTACGCTGTCCTGCCCCGCGCGTGAGCTCGTGCGCAGTTCCCTTCATCGTTTGACAAACATAAAGACGCAGCTTAATTGAAACTGTTCGAAACAAAAACGATATCATTACATCAGTAGATATTTTTAAAAAAAAAACGTCAGTTTAAAACAGTCGTGAAATGTTCACTGATATTTCTCTTTGAAAACCTTATCGCCATCGCATTGTTAAATATTGTCAAGTGTTGCTTCAAAGCTTATACAAGTTTCTCTTGCCTTTGAACGGTTTTATTAGGTAAACATTGTTAAAAATTAAGTGGCATCTATTCACTGTTACTAGGGATTTGTTTTTCGTTGGAAAACCTGCACAGATTGCGTAGCTAGTGGCGTTCAAAATGAACAGACGGCAAGAGCAGGTATAGCGGCGACTTGAAAGGCTCACCACCTGTTAGATTAAGGCTAAACAATGATACATCAAGTCGACTACAGTTGGTCTCATTAATACATAAAAAGATGAGGTTTAGAATAGGTAGAATAAATGCAAACATCACACGGTTGTAACCTGCTCGGACCATCTGTGAATAAACAACGGTACTTTCATTTTGCATCGCTTATAGAGATTACAACTTTCCATACAGTATGTTAATCGGTTTCAAACAGTTAGGCCTATTTGGTAGAAACGGGGGACAATATTTTTTTCTGTTTCTCAATGTTAACCTTAAGTAGAACGAACTGTGAATTTTTCCATGTTTTCTGTTTGTCTTGAGAAAGTGAGCATTTCTTTAAGTGGCATGAGCGGCCAGATATAGGGGACATTTCGTTGAAACATGCAAAATTAGCTAATTGCTGACCATTTCTAATTTTTGAAAAAGTAGAAAGCAAGAGCTGTTCGATGATACCAAACTTGTTTAGGTACATTTTGGCAGTTTCATAAGCAACTTAAAAGGATGGCTATTCATCATTCATTCATCCCGGCTATTCAAATTTTGTGCGTTATTTGTGCGCTTGTTCGGTTCGCAGGGGTTACAGACTTAACTAATATATTTTATTTAAACGTCAATCCTTTAGTTTTTAAACGCTGAACTTCTCGTGACAATCAAAATTTGAAACAAATGATAATTTTGGCAGCTCATGCAATATTAAAACGTTGAAATATAAAAAAAATATATAGTTACCTCGAACAGAAGCCGTTTGCGAAAGATGAACAAAATACAAATAGCCGGGATGTATTTGTGCTAATGTTTCACTTGTAAACTAAACAACTATAATGCTGTAAGGGAAAGTAGCTAGCATATTAATTATTTTAATCTGTTTTAAACATTTCCACGACAATGCCAAAATTATTTCGTTTTCAAAAAGTATTTTTGTATTCAGAATACCTATTTTTTTCATTTCACTTTTTAACGAAATCGTATACAAACCCAAGCTGATAACATCCGTTAAAAAATACAAAATTGTTGTACAATAAAGATAGAACTGCAATAAAAACAGTTGAATTTATGAAAAAAGGATGACAGATGGTGGTCAATTTCTTGGAAACAAAAGATACTAATTTAGTGTCTTTCAAAACGATATAAACGTAACTGAGACCCGAAGGACGTGACGCAAAAAAAAAATAGGCTTGGGTAACCACTGAAGGGCAGGAAATTAAAAAGTTTGGATGCAGTCATGCGCAAATAAACCGACACGTGACCCAACGCATTGGAATAGCATATATCGGGAAAAATAGTTTCTGTCTGCAAACCATTAAGTTCATAACAATTATTGGGCAAACTATAAAAAAGAGTCGCGGGGTTTTTGTTAAGGGGAAACTGGATATATGTGCTTTGAAATCAGTCAAGTGGAAAATGGATTACCGCTGATATATGGAGAGGGCCAAGGCGAATATAATCCAATTTTACAAAGTGTATTGTGGAAAATTTCACGGGTTTGAGCTTATTAATACATTCTCTAATTTTAAGTTTTTCAACGAACAATAAACCGTTGGAGAACGAATCTATAGTATTTTGGGGCTTACGAAAGTAGTCTCGCCGTTAATCATATTCTTTGAAATCAGATTGAAAAATGAAATAAAATAACATAAATCAAGCTTGTCTCATAAACTTTAACGGAAAAAACAATCTTACTTTGTGGAATATTGCTGATAGTTGCGTGGGGTGGTGGTGGTGGTGGGGGTGGTGGGGGGGGGGGGGGGGGCTCTGAACACTTTAGATTGTTAACTAACTAAGAGATGACCTATATAGTTGCTGCCATAATTTTCCCATGAATATGGGCCCAAAGAAAAGAAATAGTTACGGCTTGAAAAAAAGTTTTAAAAGTTAAAATCTCAGTCATTTTCATTTAATTATTAAATTGTTTTAGGATCAATATGGAAAAATATGTCTTTCTATGGATTGTAAGGTCTGGAACAAGTAGAATATGTCTCTTTTAAAGGAATATTCGAGAGCGGAAAACTTGTAAAATATCAGTAGTAAACTGTTCTCTCTTTACATTTCCAATGTTATAAAGATGTTGGGCTTCACGCAGTGGCTTAAAAAGCTTGCGTGGCTTACGCAAACATACCACAAACCAGTCTGATAACTTCGGGGATTTACGTATACGCGAAATGTCAAAGCCCACTGGTGGTCGGAAATTTCGGGTTCTTATGTGTACGTGAAATGTTAAAGCCGACCGGTGGTCGGAAATTTCGGGGTTTTACGTATACGTGAAATGTCAAAGCCCACCGGTGGTCTGAAACTTCGGAGATTTACGTACGTGAAATAACCTCTGATAGACTACAGGTCATTTTGAATATGTTAACTGAAAAGGTAGCTGTGAGGGCCCAACAAAAGTATCCCGGTGATAACCCAAGTGGTCGAACACTCTGTTTGTTATCTTTCAGCCTCGATCAGTTATAAGTAAACCATTGAAAGCATAACTTTATGGATGATTTTAGCATTTGATGAATTTATAATTATTTGTATTTCCTCTTTTCGTTTGCAGTAAAATATGTTGTTCATCCAGTCGCCATTTGTATTCAGCCCAAAACGACCGTGAGCTGACTGGTTGCGAGCGAAGACAGCCGAAGTTTATTCTGACCGATCTCAAACCTAAGCTTTTTCGTAAACTTTTTGTGAGCTTCAAACTATTGGATTGATTTGTATGTCCACGGAGTTTCAATTGTTTGTGTTACTTGAATTGGGGAGGAAATCAGAGAAACATGGGGTGATTCTCTGATCAAGGTACCTTTTTCCAACAAGATATACATTCGTTCTCTATTTATGATCACGTTAATCAATATATATATTTTTAACACTATAACACACGGGCACAGGGAAAATCTTCTTACATACTTAGGTTACAGGGATAAGATATGTCCATCTAATTCTAGATCTAGACAGGATAATGGTATCAGTTATTTATAGCAACAAGTGTGATATTCTTTGCTTTTATTACTTTCTTTAATGACAGTGATAAGCTACAGGTATGGGTCGACTTTGGCTTTACTTTGAATGATGGCCGATAATTCGTGGGCGTTAATTGGGTACAATGGAGGTAGGGGGTATGCTTGTGGTATATTTTTTACAATGATAACATTTCAACATGGACATACCATTATTGTTTTGAATGTAAAGATGGCCAAGTTATTAGATGCGTTGCTGTGACCACTACATCTATTGCTTCATTGGTCGTTTCGGTACAGAGACTTGGGGATATTCGGGTGGACAGATGGCCGGTATTGAAATGCGAGCTCGCCTCAAATCCCGTACCCTCAACTCTTTTGTAAGGGCTAAAGTCAGTATTATGTGTATGGATTACAAGGGCCAATTAGACTGGTCTGGGACAATAGGCTCTAAGAATTCGGTTGGAGTCTGAGATTGCAGCCTGTAGCGTCTAAACCATTCTCTATAGTCTTTATTTGCAAGTTGTAAGCCGAAATCTTTGATCCTATTCGGCAGAACTGAACAGATGTACCCGTATTCCAGTCTCGTACGAAAATGAAACTTTCGCACGCTTCAAATCTAGATCACCTTTTGTTGGTTTACCGTATTACGGCATAATTGGCGAAAACTGCAGACAAATCCCCGCCCGTGAAGTTTACATCACCGAAAGGTATTATTAAGTTAGTTCAGGACGCCCCTCTTCAATAGGTGCAAACTGGTATCTCTGTATTTCTCACGCGGGCGAATCTGTCCCTTCAGAAAGAATACATACTGGCTCGTAAAAATATATCTTTATCACAAAAACATTTTGAAAATTGATTTAAATTTTGAATTGAAATATTCTCGGTGACTCAGTCCACAGATCATAAACAGGCCATTCATCCGTGGAGCGCAAGTTCGCATCTAAGCCCAAAGAAAGATGATATACGTCGGAGTTGGTTTTTCACGCGATCGTCTGTGTGGAAGGGCTGCTGCTCGGTATATTAGAAAAAAGTGAAATGATTTTATTGCGGCGTAAAACAAGAAACAATCATCAAATTGATGCTGTTTGGTCAGAACCACGGTAAATCCGATCAAACTGTCCGCGACTTAAATCACACGAACGGTTCATTTTTGTTAACAGAATCCGATTTTTATAGCGACCCTCGCAAAGCATACAGTTGCGAGAAGCCTTGGTCGATTCCAGCCTCTCAATAACACCATGTAATTGGTTTTGCAACAATCAAACATCAATTTTTGGTTAAAAGTGGCATGAGCTGCCAAAATTCACATTTTTTTTGCAAAATTTCTGATCGTCACGACCGTATAAGAGGCTTTGAAGACCATCAGAAAACTAAATGATTGGCGTTGGAATGATGGAAATCCATACAGTATGTGACCTGTACGAACCGAAAACGTGTTCGAAAAGTAAACAAAATTTAAATAACCGGGACGACCATTCATTAATTCTAAGCCAAAGTTAGTTCACAACAACACTTTATCGTACATTTTTGAGACTAAAAGCACTAAAAAGCTTCAGAATTATACGTCTTGAGAAAAATAGCCAATAATTTCAACATTCTGTTTTAACGTCAAAATATCAACATTTTGGCAGCTCATGCCACTTTAAACTCAGGTAAAATTCAACATGTGCTGGACAATTAGAAAAGAGATAAACCCACAATGGATTCACATATAACTTATATAGATTGATTTATTTTATAGCTTTTTATCCCTTTAGATGTTATCAGCTGGATGCAATGCTGAGGTTTACTTGTTGTTTAATTATACCTTTATACACCATAATCACATCCCAAGGCAAAACATGTGAAAACTCACACGCTAAGAGAAATCATACCACTGTGTTCCCCCACCCTAGTGTACCCATATCTCTTAGGGACCTAGGGGCCTATAGAGTCAGTTGATTGCTATTTTCTCGGATAGGTGCCTAAGTCGATAAATGAACACTTTCTCGACAACACAAGCGGATAATCTAGGGTTCGTAGGTTCGATTCCCAATCAGTCAATTCGATTACCTGACGTGGAAGGGTTGTCAGGTACCTGCCAAAGGACGGGGGTTTTCTCTGGGCAAAGTCTAGGCCTACCCTTCCCATCCCACAACCTTGAGTGCGGCATAAAACCTTAATCAGACCATCGTTCAAACAAGCTCATGGTACAATATGAAACACGTTACATGTTTAAAATGGCATGAGCTGCTAAAATTCACACTTTTTTCATAATTTCTGATCGCCCCGACAGTAAGAGGCTTTTAAGGCCATCGAAAAACTAAATGATTGGCGTTGGAATGACGAAAATCCATACAATATGTGGTCTGCACGAACCGAAAACGTGTTCGCAAAGTAAACAAAATTTAAATAACCGGGGCGACCATTCATTCATTCTAAGCCAAAGTATGTTCAAAACAATACTTAATCGTACATTTTTGAGACTAAAAGCACTAAAAAGCTTCAGAATTATACGTCTTGAGAAAAATAGCCAATAATTTCAACATTCTGTTTTAACGTCAAAATATCAACATTTTGGCAGCTCATGCCACTTTAAACTCAGGTAAAATTCAACATGTGCTGGACAATTAGAAAAGAGATAAACCCACAATGGATTCACATATAACTTATATAGATTGATTTATTTTATAGCTTTTTATCCCTTTAGATGTTATCAGCTGGATGCAATGCTGAGGTTTACTTGTTGTTTAATTATACCTTTATACACCATAATCACATCCCAAGGCAAAACATGTGAAAACTCACACGCTAAGAGAAATCATACCACTGTGTTCCCCCACCCTAGTGTACCCATATCTCTTAGGGACCTAGGGGCCTATAGAGTCAGTTGATTGCTATTTTCTCGGATAAGTGCCTAAGTCGATAAATGAACACTTTCTCGACAGCACAAGCGGATCATCTGGGCTTCGTAGGTTCGATTCCCAATCAGTCAATTCGATTACTTTATGTGGAAGTGTTGTCAGGTACCTGCCAAAGGACGGGGATTTTCTCTGGGCAAAGACTAGGCCTACCCTTCCCACCTAGGAAAAATAACCTTAAGTGCGCTATAAAACCTCAGTCAGACCATCGGTCAAACAAGCTCATGGTACAATCTGAAACACGTTACATGTTTAAAGTCGCATGAGCTGCCAAAATGTTGATATTTTGACGTTAAAACAGAATGTTGAAACTATTGGCTATTTTTCTCAAGACGTATAATTCAGAAGCTTTTTAGTACTTCTAGTCTCGAAAATGTACGATAAAGTATTGTTTTGAACTAACTTTGGCTGAATGGTCGTCCCGGTTATCTAAATTTTGTTTAATTTAAAGGGGGCAATATAGAGAAGGTCGTGGTATGTCAATAAGACTGACGATTACTCTGTTATCAAAAAAACATTTCCATTGTATTGAAAAGTTTGAACAAAAGCCAATTTATCACCAATTATCGCGTGATTTGGATTTGCGTAAAATGTCCTGTGGTTCATACAGAGAGTTTGATGCATTTTTAATGCAAACGATCAGAGGTCACAGGTAAATTGATTTGAAAAATCGCTAAATCAATATCTGTACAAGCGCGTTTGATGTATAAAGCCGTTTTATCGTCATAGTTGAATAGTTTGGGGTTTTAAGAATGAAGGGTTAATAGGTGACTGTGTTAGGGTGGAGACTACAAGCCCTCATTAAAGGTTCCAGGTCGGTTAAGATGGTCAGCAGAGCATGGCCGGGCTCATTTCACCTGTTCCTTCAACAATGGCACGTGCTGGTCGCGCGAGCTCAGATTTGGGTTTTTTGTCCGGGTGTAAAGAGACGACCGTGTACAGGTATGCGACGGTATTGTCAATCCGCTTCACCTGCTGGGCATTCAAACTCTACCCTCCCATCAATGACCTTATCACTATTTTTAAACCTAACCCATTCAGTTTGTTTGAACAAGACTGAAAGCAAGTCAACCCCTGCAAAAGCTAATAAACATCAGACGGAAAACGCTTCTTCCCGTTCCGTGAACATTAGTTATTTTTGTTAAGATTCGTCCTCAAGTCTTTGTCGCTGCTTTTTGTTGTTTGTCGAATCTCTGCTTGTCGGTATTGGTAACTCAGACCCCGAGTCCTTTGTGCACCAAAACATTTTTCTAAATCATTTACATTCTTGTGTCAACATAAAAATTGGTTGTACCAATGCTGCTTGCACCTGCTATAAGATAGTCCACGTTAGATTCATTCAATACTCGCATATGTAAATGTTTACGTTCACTGGCAGAAAGCCGATTTCTCACAAAATGGTGAACATGAATACCTCGTGTTTGCCGAATTTTTAATTTGTCATTCATATTCATGTGCAAATACTATGTTTTCAAAAACACTACATCAAATATGCGAATGAATGTTAAAAAATGCTTGTACGACACAAGACATGTATGTATACTTTAGTCTGCAAACAGACCCTGCTTTTGACGGCGACGCCTTTTAAATCAATTAAAGCGGCTTCACTTTCAATACAAAAACCATCAACTGTAAAATAAATTGACAAAAGAAATAAAACTGAACAATCACGACAAACAGAATGCAGATAAACATTTGAATAATCTAGACCCCCCAGGACTCAGAAAGAAGTAGACATTAGAAGGTTTTAACACCAAGGAGCTGAAGCGGAGAAAACTGAAATATGAGATTTAGGGGGGCGTCGCTTAAGTTAGTTGTGGTTCTCCGTTAACCTACATAGTGATAATTCTCGGATAAAAGGCTGCAAGCCGACTTTCTTCCAAAAATGTACATTTATTGAATCATTTCAGGAATCTCGTGTTGATATTGTTTTATGTCTGACAGTCAGTACACAAACAGCCCAAAAGCAGATCAAACGGGCAGCCAGAAAGGGCTCTACTGCCCACCCGATTCTTTTACCACAACAAAGCAGACATTGGAATCCTTAAATAAAACTCCCTATCAAGTGGTCCATGGGAACTGGGAAAGTTACCCATTGCCATCTGCAAACCTCATCTTTATATAAAGAACGGTAGAATAGCACACATTTTAACGATATTCGTTCCGGGCACGTCCCTTTAATACTCCAGAAGCTTGAAATTTTATATGTAATAAATGTCGGGATCAATGTACAGTTAGGGATGTTTCTCGGATTGACGTCGGTGTAATAAATGTCGGGATTAGTCGAGAGTTAAGGAAATTTCTCGGATTGACGTCGGTGTAATAAATGTCGGGATCAGTGGACAGTGAGGGATGTTTCTCGGATTGACGTCGGTGTATTAAATGTCGGGATCAGTCGAGAGTTAAGGATGTTTCTCGGATTGACGTCGGTGTAATAAATGTCGGGATCAGTCGAGCGTTACGGATGTTTCTCGGATTGACGTCGGTGTAATGAATGTCGGGATCAGTCGGCAGTTAGGGATATTTTTCAGATTGTCGTCGGTGTAATAAACGTCGGGATCAGTCGAGAGTTAAGGATGTTTCTCGGATTGACGTCGGTGTAATAAATGTCGGGATTAGTCGAGAGTTAAGGAAATTTCTCGGATTGACGTCGGTGTAATAAATGTCGGGATCAGTGGACAGTGAGGGATGTTTCTCGGATTGACGTCGGTGTAATAAATGTCGGGATCAGTCGAGAGTTAAGGATGTTTCTCGGATTGACGTTGATGTAATAAATGTCGGGATCAGTCGGCAGTTAGGGTTATTTTTCGGATTGACGTCGGTGTAATAAACGTCGGGATCAGTGGAGAGTAAGGGATGTTTCTCGGATTGACGTTGGTGTAATAAATGTCGGGATTAGTCGAGAGTTAAGTAGTTTCTCGGATTGACGTCGGTGTAATAAATGTCGGAATCAGTGGACAGTGAGGGATGTTTCTCGGATTGACGTCGGTGTAATAAATGTCGGGATCAGTCGAGAGTTAAGGATGTTTCTCGGATTGATGTCGGTGTAATAAATGTCGGGATCAGTCGAGAGTTAAGGATGTTTCTCGGATTGACGGTGGTGTAATAAATGTCGGGATCAGTCGAGAGTTAAGGAAGTTTCTCGGATTGACGTCGGTGTAATAAATGTCGGGATCAGTGGACAGTGAGGGATGTTTCTCGGATTGACGTCGGTGTAATAAATGTCGGGATCAGTCGAGAGTTAAGGAAGTTTCTCGGATTGACGTCGGTGTAATAAATGTCGGGATCAGTCGAGAGTTAAGGATGTTTCTCGGATTGACGTCGGTGTAATGAATTTCGGGATCAGTCGAGAGTTAAGGATGTTTCTCGGATTGACGTCGGTGAAATGAATGTCGGGATCAGTCGAGAGTTAAGGATGTTTCTCGGATTGACGTCGGTGTAATGAATGTCGGGATCAGTCGAAAGTTAAGGATGTTTCTCGGATTGACGTCGGTGTAATAAATCTCGGGATCAGTGGACAGTTGGGATGTTTCAGATTGACGTCACTGGAACGATTACCGGGGATGGTTAAATGGTTAGGGATGTTTCAGATTGACGTCACTGGAACGATTACCGGGGATGGTTTAATGGTTAGGGATGTTTCAGATTGACGTTGCTGGAATGATTACCGGGGATGGTTATATGGTTAGGGATGTTTCAGATTGACCTCACTGGAACAATTACCGGGGTTGGTTTAAGGGTTTAATACCGTCGTAGAGGTGTTTGTTGCGTAACCCGATACCGCTGAACGTTGGTTCGTACCGAGTCAAACCACGAGAATGTGCAGCATTCGAGGGGTATGACGAGGTGCGAACCAACGTTCAGCGGTATCGGGTTACGCAATAAACACCAAGACGAAGGTATTAAAGTCGATTCTACCCCGATAATTGAGAAAAATGAGGAAAAAGTGACCTGTTGTTGATTGCCGTTCCTTTTCCCTCCCTCGGGACAGAGTTGGCACTTTTAACCAATCAACGATAAGCTTTGGTCAGGTGCAACGGTTGACCCAGATATTTTGAAGCAGAATGACATAATGTCACTATGGCTACCGCTTTGACAGGCTGGGTTGCTGACGACGCTATCGGGGGAAATGTTGTGAAATCAACCCTTTGATGACTGTATACGTTCATGACAGCCCAGTTTTCAATATAAAAGGACAGAATATAACCACACTCACAACATTATCAGGTTAAATCCTTCATTTTGTATGATAACAAGCAAAATATCACTTCTTCCGGGGGGGGGTAAACCTACCAGCCCATGTTGCGCTACAGACTCGATGTTGTTTGAAAAGTCATCTCTACTTAACATGTATATTTGCACACGGCACGCACATGCAGGAGGGGTAGAATAAATGGTTAGGGATGTTTCTGATTGACGTCACTGGAACGATTACCGGGGATGGTTAAATAGTTAGGGATGTTTCAGATTGACGTCACTGGAACGATTACCGGGGATGGTTAAGTGGTTTGGGATGTTTCAGATTGACGTCACTGGAACGATCACCGGGGATGGTTAAACGGTTTGGGATGTTTCAGATTGACGTTGCTGGAACGATTACCGGGGATGGTTAAACGGTTTGGGATGTTTCAGATTGACGTGGCTGGAATGATTACCGGGGACGGTTAAATGATTTGGGATGTTTCAGATTGACGTTGCTGGAATGATTACCGGGGATGGTTAAATGATTTGGGATGTTTCAGATTGACGTTGCTGGAATGATTACCGGGGATGGTTAAGTGGTTTGGGATGTTTCAGATTGACGTTGCTGGAATGATTACCGGGGATGGTTAAGTGGTCTGGGATGTTTCAGATTGACGTTGCTGGAATGATTACCGGGGATGGTTAAGTGGTTTGGGATGTTTCAGATTGACGTTGCTGGAACGATTACCGGGGACGGTTAAATGATTTGGGATGTTTCAGATTGACGTTGCTGGAACGATTACCGGGGACGGTTAAATGATTTGGGATGTTTCAGATTGACGTTGCTGGAATGATTACCGGGGATGGTTAAGTGGTTTGGGATGTTTCAGATTGACGTTGCTGGAACGATTACCGGGGATGGTTAAACGGTTTGGGATGTTTCAGATTGACGTTGCTGGAACGATTACCGGGGATGGTTAAATGGTTTGGGATGTTTCAGATTGACGTTGCTGGAACGATTACCGGGGATGGTTAAGTGGTTTGGGATGTTTCAGATTGACGTTGCTGGAATGATTACCGGGGATGGTTAAGTGGTTTGGGATGTTTCAGATTGACGTTGCTGGAACGATTACCGGGGATGGTTAAACGGTTTGGGATGTTTCAGATTGACGTTGCTGGAACGATTACCGGGGATGGTTAAATGGTTTGGGATGTTTCAGATTGACGTTGCTGGAACGATTACGGGGGATGGTTAAGTGGTTTGGGATGTTTCAGATTGACGTTGCTGGAATGATTACCGGGGATGGTTAAGTGGTTTGGGATGTTTCAGATTGACGTTGCTGGAATGATTACCGGGGATGGTTAAGTGGTTTGGGATGTTTCAGATTGACGTTGCTGGAACGATTACCGGGGATGGTTAAGTGGTTTGGGATGTTTTAGATTGACGTTGCTGGAACGATTACCGGGGATGGTTAAGTGGTTTGGGATGTTTCAGATTGACGTTGCTGGAATGATTACCGGGGATGGTTAAATGGTCTGGGATGTTTCAGATTGACGTTGCTGGAATGATTACCGGGGATGGTTAAGTGGTTTGGGATGTTTCAGATTGACGTTGCTGGAACGATTACCGGGGACGGTTAAATGATTTGGGATGTTTCAGATTGACGTTGCTGGAACGATTACCGGGGACGGTTAAATGATTTGGGATGTTTCAGATTGACGTTGCTGGAATGATTACCGGGGATGGTTAAGTGGTTTGGGATGTTTCAGATTGACGTTGCTGGAATGATTACCGGGGATGGTTAAATGATTTGGGATGTTTCAGATTGACGTTGCTGGAATGATTACCGGGGACGGTTAAATGATTTGGGATGTTTCAGATTGACGTTGCTGGAATGATTACCGGGGACGGTTAAATGATTTGGGATGTTTCAGATTGACGTGGCTGGAATGATTACCGGGGACGGTTAAATGATTTGGGATGTTTCAGATTGACGTGGCTGGAATGATTACCGGGGATGGTTAAGTGGTTTGGGATGTTTCAGATTGACGTTGCTGGAATGATTACCGGGGATGGTTAAGTGGTTTGGGATGTTTCAGATTGACGTTGCTGGAACGATTACCGGGGATGGTTAAGTGGTTTGGGATGTTTCAGATTGACGTTGCTGGAACGATTACCGGGGACGGTTAAATGATTTGGGATGTTTCAGATTGACGTTGCTGGAATGATTACCGGGGATCGTTAAATGGTTAGGGATGTTTTAGATTGACGTCACTGGAACGATTACCGGGGATAGTTAAATGGTTAGGGCTCTTTCAGATTGACGTCACTGGAACGATTACCGGGGATAGTTAAATGGTTAGGGCTCTTTCAGATTGACGCTACTGTAACGATTACCGGGGATGGTTAAATGGTTTGGGATGTTTCAGATTGACGTGGCTGGAATGATTACCGGGGATGGTTAAACGGTTTGGGATGTTTCAGATTGACGTCACTGGAACGATTACCGGGGGTGGTTAAATGGTTTGGGATGCTTCAGATTGACGTTGGTGGAACGATTACCGGGGATGGTTAAATGGTTAGGGATGTTTCAGATTGACGTCACTGAAACGATTACCGGGGATAGTTAAATGGTTAGGGATGTTTTAGATTGACGTCACTGGAACGATTACCGGGGATAGTTAAATGGTTAGGGCTCTTTCAGATTGACGTCACTGGAACGATTACCGGGGATAGTTAAATGGTTAGGGCTCTTTCAGATTGACGCTACTGTAACGATTACCGGGGATGGTTAAATGGTTAGGGATGTTTTAGATTGACGTCAATCTGAAACATCCCTAACCATTTAACCATCCCCCGGTAATCGTTCCATTCATTACATCTGAATCTGATTAAATTAAATGGTTAGGGATGTTTCAGATTGACGTTGCTGGAACGATTGCCGGGGATCGTGAAATGGTTAGAGCCCGGTTTCCTCATCCCACCAAACCTTGCAACCCCGTTGAAAAAGCGAAATAACTGTGCGGCGTAAAACATCAATCAGTCAGTTACAAAACCATCGCCAGTGGTCTGAGGATATGAAACATTTCTAGTATTGACGTTGTTCGGCATGCAATGAGAATTATTGCATACACACCGCTGAATTAAAAGGACACACCGCTGAGTTTGTAGCGATTTTTCGTTTACCCTCAAATTAGTAGAATTATAAGTAGTAATCAATGTCGGGAGAAGGGCGGAAGTTAAGTTAGCGCTATCAAGTACATTTGTTAGCGCTAACGAGTTATTTAGGAAATCCCTGTAGTTATTGCTTTCTGCCTGGCAGTCAGTAAACAAACAGTCGAGAATGCACCACACGCGCAGCCGACGAGGCTGTAAACGTGTGCAGCTAAGCAGCTAAACCCAAACCAAGACGACAAAGGAACTCACCACTCAGCGGTCCATGGGAGCTATAGGCAAGTCACCAATGGTCATCTGGAAACTCCATCACTATATAAACAGCCCACAGATTTTAGCAATGTTATTTTCAGTCTCTCTGAAAATGTCCCTTGAAAGGTCTAGAGCTTTTCATAAAATATGTGTCAAGAGAAATCGAGCGTTTGAAGTAACCTGTACAAACTAAGGGATTTGCGTGCTAGACTACATTCTAGAGAAAAAAATATCTTAACGTTCATACCCAAGATTTGTATCATCAGAAATCCATTATTTAAAGTGGCATGAGCTCCCAAAATTCACACTTTTCTCATAACACGACAACAGTAAGAGGCTTTAAAGGCCTTCGAAAAACTGAATGATTAGCGTTGAAATGAGGAAAATCCATACAGTATGTGGCCTGTACGAAGCGGAATAGTGTTCGAAAAGTAAACAAAATTTAAATAACCGGGACGACCATTCATTCATTCTAAGCCAAAGTTAGTTCAAAACAATACTTTATCGTACATCCTCGAGACTAGAAGCACTAAAAAGCTTCTGAATTATACGTCTTGAGAAAAATAACCGATAATTTCAACATTCTGTTTTATATCAACATTTTGACAGCTCATGCCCCTTTAATGTTTAGAAAGGACGAACAATTAGCCACTTGTTTCAAAGAAATGTTCCCTATATTTGACCACTTTAACTCGGGCCAGTACATGGTGAACTTTTTCCTTCTTATTTTGTTGCTATTTTATGCTTTACTGTCTGCTATAGCAAATTGCAGTTTACCACATAAATGTAGCTCCATGCTTCTTCTATAAAAACAACGACACTTTTGTGCCTTTCTTAGATTCACGTATAGTGGAAATTCATTGAATGGACCACAGGTATCTTAATAGCCCCCGACCTGGGCTCACAGAGTGTGTGCTCTTCTTACTGATATCAACACCCCATGGCACGAGGCCACTAAGTAATTGTTTATGAATAATTTATCAAAGCTTTATTAAAAAAAATTATCTTTTAAAGGTGTGTGAGTGAAATTGAGAAGGGGTCGTTATTCGCGCAGCTAAAGCTTTAGAAAATCGATTAAACTTGTACCTGTTAATAACATGTCAATCAATTCGGCGCGAGCTTGTCTTAAGTATCATATCGCCAAACAACAGTTGCCATAGGGGCACGCGCTGCAGTAGAACGCAAACCGAACACTATAGAGCGACCACTTACCATTTTAAATCCCTAAAATCTACTTAACTCGGTCTATTGAAAGGTTAAATTCGTTTCTCGAAAAGAGCTCGTGGAAATAAAGCGGTGCGGTTTGGCTGAATCAATGGAGTTCAACATCGATATAAGCGGAGGGCTTTATTCGGGTGCCCTCATTCAGCGGGCATGTGCGGAGTTCGAGGATAGAATATGACCATTTGAAGAGGGGTTTTAACTACAAAAACCGCCTAAAGCAATGTATTTTCACTTTTTGAATAGATCAAAGGTTTCGTGCCGGGAAAGCGGGGCAATAACGGTACGTTAGTTCATTGAACAACTGTTGAAAGAATCAACGATCAGGAGAAAACCATCCATCTGACCAAAGCTTAAGTCAGCCGCGAAAACTCAGTCAAGCGTCACAAAAAGGTATTTTTAGCATGTATTGAATCTGCAGCAGAACTCGAAATCAATTGATGTAGGCGTGGGTTTTAATTGAGCAGGTAGTTACGATCTGTAGCATTGATTAAACCGAAGCGAGTGTGCTATATAACAGGTGTGAAAGACCTTGTCCCCCCCCCCTCCCCCAGCTGACCCACATCATTAGTCACAATTTCTCACCTATTGAATTGTTCCTTTACCTTGTCAATAAACAATTTATAAGTCGAAATCAATAGGTCATAAACACTTCGATTGGATAACACCAATCACCCAAACATCACACATGAATGCTACATACATTCCGACTCTATTACAGTTGTCAATAACATCATAAACTCCAGACTTCAAACGGTTCCGACCAACAACAACTACCAGTTGAAATTCTATCTTTGCAGTAAGGATATACAAAATTTCCCCAACCTCCGTTTTTTTTTTTTTTTTGGCCACTGGTGCCATCAGATTGGAGACGAGAGATTCCAACAAGAACCACCAGTTGAACATTATACATATGACAAAAGCCTCTTATAGCTCATGAGTTAATGAGAAATTTAAAATAAATGTTATTAATCAAGGGCCAATATAGGGCCTACGCCTCAGAAAAGGATCTACCGTGTATATTTATGATCACTAAAACACACGGGCACAGAGAAAATATTCTTGTCTAAAATAACCACGGAGACAAGTTTCTAATTGTGTTAAAAAGAGGTATATCATCATAAATTGTTGTAATAAAGTAAACCTATGATATTTCATTAGGTTGACGACTGACAGGAGCTTACCCTTAGTCAGTAGAATTTTCTGGAACACTTTGTATTACATTGACAATGCTTACGCATCTTAAGCTATGGTAAGAATATCGTCAGACTATATATTATAGGGTCATGGGAAAAAACAGGCAGAAGGCAGGGGAGTTTAGCCCTGGCCAGTATGTCTTTCAAACTCTTGTTCTTTTTATAAGCAATGACTGGCCTTTGGATTAGAGGTCGAGCAAGTTTCCTTTATACATCATCAAATGGAAACTTGCGTCATCCTGTCAATTGGGCATTTGTTCAACAGTCTTCTTATTAAACTTTTTGTTTTGTATGCTTTTTGAACATACAATTAAGCCGTTTGTCTAACTGGCACCAGGAACAAGTCAGAGAAAAGCATGGATTGATGTTTAAGACGTGCAGTTTTAAATCCGTTCTAAAACGATACATCTATATATTTATGAACACTATAACACACGAGCACAGAGAAAATCTTCTTGTCTAAAATAACCATGGAGACAAGTTTCTAATTGTGTTAAGAAGAGGTATATCATTTAGACCTTTATACCCAATCATAAGTTGTTGTAATAAACTAAAACCCATGATATTCCATTAGGTTTACGACAGACAGGAGCTTAGCCTTAATCAGTAGAATTTTCAGGAACACTTTGACAAAGCTTACGCATCTTCAGCTATGGCAAGAATATTGGTAGACTGAGATTAATTGACTGTTTGGTGTTTTACGCCGCGCTCAAGATTATTTAACTTATATGGCGGCGTTGCCAGTTTTATTGTGGGAGGAAACCGGGCTCTATGCGGGAGGAAACCCACGACCTCCGGGGGGTAACTGGCAACCATCCCACAAAGGTCGTTCGAGTGAAAACTCAGACAGAAAATTTTCCAATTTTTTTTGGACTGTGTGGGATTCGAACCCGCGACCAACGCTCTCCTTACTGAGCCACAGAGGTCCCTGACTGAGATTGAATCCCATAGGATCATGAGCATACATCTATGAATGTGTTACGCCTCGATTTTATAAAGACGGCTATTATTTTTTCTGTCAATAAAAGAAGTTATGATTAAACACGAAGCTGTTGTAATGGACATGCCAGGTATGGGAATAATTAGATTTTCAGCTTGTTAACAAAAGAGTTTGCTTTAAATATTAAATTTCTTCTGGACGTTTATAGTTTACCTATTGCTTACTATCGATCTAATCAAGTTACCAAAGAACAAAATTCTGTATAAATACCAATATACAGTCATATGCTACTGGAGTTATCGACGAACAACTCAATGTCATCATTCTCCAATGCATGACATTAAATTATTCAAAGTTCGTGATAGAAAAATGATAAAAAAAACTATCGAAAACTGTTTGGTAAACGGGTAAATATTGTATTTATAATGAAATTGAATGTACTTTAGCTAGAGCTTTCACTTTAAAGATTTCAGAGTTTTTAGACGTTTTATTTATTTATGTTTTTTTCTTGTATTGCCACAAAACTGTTGGGGTTGAATTGTGACACCGGTGAAATTCGCTTGATGAAGTGAAGTTTAGTTATAGAAAAGCGTGCGGCAGACTTTTTTCGAATCTCTGGAATCATATTTATGAGGCAAGGTATCAATTAAAACTAGATTGATTTGGCAATTTTAACTGTCTTCGAGACGTCTTGCTGTCAGCCAAATCCAAAGAATGGTGTCGCCAAACATAATGAAAGCTATGTGTCATACGGCGCCGCCATCTTAGATATGGTAATTCTCCAGGGTGCGGCATGTTTCGGATCTCTGTCTCCGGAATGGATTGATGGATTGGATGGGAAATCGAGTGACAGACACCGCGGACGTCGACAAATGGAAATCTCCTGGAAAATCTCCAAGGATCGGTAAAAAAAAAATTCCCAAGCGGAAGTTAGAGAAAATGAAGACAAGAGAATGTGTCGCAATGCCTTTTTGATGAGAAGCAATTCCTCCGGACAAAGAACACCTCTGGGCGGGACTAAGTGAGCTTCTATTTTCCCAACTTCCAAATCATGGAGATTGACCTCCCGCTATTTCCCTCGCATATTTCACAGAGAATGGGATGATGAACTTATTGTTAAAATATTCCAATAACAATTATTGCTCGCGCGTACGGCTGGCCCGATGCGGATTTAAAAGTTATACGGAAAGGAAAAAACCCTTAGTGACATTAATGTTAAACAAAGCCGCAGTGATTTGCTTAATTCGAGATTCCTTGAAGAGGACATCTGCGCCTTTGTTTCAGATATCCCATAATATATTAACTGCGAAAAGATGAAACATTTTCTGTACAGTGTATTATTTTAAATATCCAGTTATAAAGACCCTCATACCCTCTATAGTAAGAGGCTTTTCGGCTACCAAAATAAAAAAACTGTAATGTTTTGAAAACGAGAATTAGTGTCTAATTCTCAAAACCCCTCTACAGTAAAGTCTTTTACTTCTTTTGATAACTGTCTTAATGTTTAAGGTGCCCTGTATGACTTGCTAATGTAGATATTTTTCCTTCAATACCAAATTTTGAAATTATCAGCGATTTTTCAGTAAGTACCCACTCCGTCCAAAACAAAAATTGGAAAATTTTCTGGCTGGGTTTTCACTCGAACGACCTATGTGGGATGGTTGTCAGTTACCAGCGGAAGGTCGTGGGTTTCCTCCGGGCATAGAGCCCGGTTTCCTCCCACAATAAAACTGGCAACGCGGCATATAAGTGAAATTATCTTGAGCGCGGCGTAAAACGCCAAACAATCAATCAACCAATCAGCAAGTACAAACTAGAAGCTTTTCAGTGCTACGAGAATGTACGTTAAACTTGTGTCCTGAACTAAATTAGGTTAACATAGAATGTAATCAAAAAAATATGTTGTTTTACATTTTTATTTTTTGATCCACCAACCCTAACATGGGAATAAAGTCCGTGAGAACTGTAGGAATTGGGTTTATGCAACACAGAAATCGATGGGATTAATTCTTTTATTTCATCGTTCCATTTCTGGTGCTTAATATATATTTAATCCAATAAAAGGTAGATGAAAATGAGGTCGCTCTCAGAAAGATTTACATATAAAATGTGTAATATATTTGAAACCTTTCCAAATTCTTTCAGGACACCTGCATATACTCTCAGTGACTCCCACTCAGAGATAAAAATCTGCTGTGCCGTTTGATTTTGAGGGGATATTTAAACTGTTTTCTCCCGCAATCGTATATAATTGTGTATCCAATAATTGACTTAGGTTAAAAGGTTTAACGGATCGTGCCTAATTTATGGCTTCTGTTTATCCCAAATGTTGACTAAGGCATGTACAGTATTACTTTTCACTATGAAATCGATCGATATAGTGTATACGATAGGAGAGAAGAGATCTCCCTGCCGAACACCTGACCTATACTTCACAGGGGCTGGATGCTGCTTAGGGCAGCTTTTCGACAACTCTATCCTTAAACGCCTGTAAAAAGCGGCTTGTTTCAAGAAAATCGAGACACGTGCAATCTGTTCGATCTTGAATTTATCCTTTTATAAAGTTTGACTTGCTATCGTAATGGGGTGGTTATCGACAGGGCTATCTACTCCAAGAGTGCCTAACCAGCGAGTCTGTTATGAGAAGCTCGGCCACTTTAGCACGCTGAACTTCTTTGGTCGCATCGACTTTCGCTTTGTTTTCAATCTATAACCGAGGCAACAGTTGCTTCGTTCACACCATTATTCCCGGCAACCTGTCCCGGGCTTTTGTCAAAGGCGTTGACAATTGATTCACAATGCTTGGGTCATATCACTTCAAGGTTTTATTACAAAAGTGACGAAGATTTCTTAACTTTCGCAAACCTGAAACCCGTTGCGGAAACTTTACCATGGACATAAAAGTCTACAATTTTCAAGTCTGACATATGTTTTGAAACTCCACTGCGATATCAACAGTTAAATATTCTTATGGGTATTACATATACCGTCATAGGTTTAGTTTATTACAACAATTTATGGGTTATAAAAGTCTAAATGATATACCTCTTTTTAACACAATTATAAACTTGTCTCTATGGTTATTTTAGACAAGAAGATTTTCACTGTGTGCGTGTGTTTGTGTGTTCATAAATATATATACCGTCATATGTGTCAAATCTCAGTTTATTAAAACAGATAAACATGTACCGAAGTATTGTATGTTTATGGCGACGGATTATGTCCGTATAAAACTGTATAAACTTAATTTATGTTACGAGATTTGCTTGTGGTATCAGAAAATCTTTGTTTTGCAAATTGGCTATTTCCTAAGTATATCATATTTTGGAATTCGATTTTCTCGATTTTTAAAGAGGCGTGAACTGCCAAAATGATGATATTTTGACGTTAAAACAGAATGTTGAAATTATTGGCTATTTCTCTCAACACGTATAATTCAGAGGCTTTTTAAAAAGTGATTCTAGTCTCGAAAATGTACGATAAAGTATTGTTTTGAACTAACTTTAGCTTAGAATGAATGAATGGTCGTCCCGTTTATCTAAATTTTGTTTACTTTTCGAACACGTTTCGGTTCGTACAGGCGACATACTGTATGAATTTTCTTCATTTCAACGCCAATCATTTAGTTTTTCGATGACCTTCAAAGCCTCTTACTGTCGTGACGATCAGCATTTATGAGAAAAATGTGAATGTTGGCAGCTCATGCCATTTAAAGGCTACATTCTTTCATTGAAATTTGTCTATGATGATGTCCTGGTTTGTACTATACAAATCATCCGAATATAATGCGCATTTACACCGTAAACACATTTTGCGGAAGCTTCGCTAATAGTTCGCTTTATTTTATTTTTTGGTTTTAGAGCGGCAATATAACCATGTGATTTTATACCTAACAGATAACTGTATTTATGAAGATTTTACACAGATATTGAGAACATATTTAACATACATGTAGCAGGGATTTTTTGATTGCGCTGTTTGCGAGTCTATACAAAACTCGATTCACCCTTGAATAAAACCTATATCATTTTTTCCTTTACTTTTTTGTGTGTGTGTGTGTGGGGGGGGGGGGGGGTGTTCCCGCCTTTGTCGTCCAGATGGGTGGCGTGTTTAATAATCAAATCGATGATGTAGCAGGAAGGAGGGTATCTATCTACCCCCGGGGTATGTCAACGCCCTTTTATTCTCTCAATTATCTTTTTAGATGACGATTTATTTCTGTGGTTCATTTATAGAAAATCAAACGGAAATTGGAAAAAGTCCGCCAAAATAAAACATGTGCTAAAATCTATCATTTGATATTGATGTCCGCCGCAATACGTCTCTTTCATAAGGCGAATATTAATGAATCATTTCACGGCTTAGTTCGTTAATTTTCAGCCAGTCATCTCGCTGCTAGTTTTAGCTCATGATTGGGATATAATTGGCGGGCTGCTAACGCGTCTAACCGCTGATCATCACCCCGGGCGGTATATCCGACAGAGCGGCCATGTTGTTATTATAATAACTAGAATTGAACCCCTTTTGGGTTAAAATTGAGACAAAATGCAAAAAGGGTCTGAATAACGGTACTTATGTATTAAAAACACGTATGTTAGAACGACATGTTGAATAAATTAATATTTCAAGCCGGATCACAATTTAGAAGTATTAATTAAAGTGTTAGGCACTATGTACCAGTATTGGGATATAGATCTGTAGAATTTGTCGAAATATTTATTTCATAAACGATGTAAATTGTGAGTAATAAGATTGAAACGGATCCATTGAAAAAGGAATCCCTGCATGCTAGCCATAGCTAATTGTTCGTTATTTCAAACAAAATAGCAATACCAATATTGCGAATGTAAAGTAACAAAAACACAAAAAATGTACATGGTCATCTCAGTTATTTAAATTTATTTACTTTTTGTACCCCATTTCGTTTTTTTTTTTTTTTTAACTTTTTTGATGCATTTTCCAAACACTATTATTGTCTCGGCAATCGAAACTTACGAAAACACATTTTGGCAGCTCACGCCATACTTTTACGACAAGATTGTATAATTTTCCATAAAAGTTTTATTCAAATAATGCAAAAACGTTTTAGCCACATGACTTTCTATATCCAACGAGAAATTAAAGCCTCTGGTCCACAGGCTCCGGACCTTCGGGGGGCTTCCGGTGGTCTAGTGGGTTAAAGTGATGGTCCCCCGTTGTCCCACAGACCTGCCATCGATGCCGCCCGGGTTCGAATCCCACTCAGACAAATAAAAATTGAAAAATGTCTGAGTGGAGTACTCGCAGAAGTACTCGCCGAAGGTCGGGGATTTCCTAGGGGCAATGAACCCGGTTTCCTCCCCCACTAAACCTGGCAACGCCGCCATATAAGTGAAATAATCTTGAGCGCGGCGTAAACATCAATCAATCAATCCGGACCTTCGGGTATCTAGTAGTTCCAAGAAACTCGTGACGTTACGTGACGTCAAATACTCTTGGACAGACTGCAGGATATTTTCAATGTGACAACATAATTGAGCGAGTTTGAATATCCTCCATTGAATTTCTTTTGGCGGATCAGCGCACACTTCTATTACGCTCTTCCTTACCTAAAATAACGAATTAACCTCGGAAGGAATTATTTCTCTAGAAATTATACATGGTGTTTATTTTCTTTGTGTTATGTTTACGTTCGATCTCAATCATTTGTTTAACTAGAACAGCTGTATTTAAAAGTAATGTTTGATATGGCTTGGTTTGGTCACCCTAACATAATACGATTTCTCGGTGATTTGGTGATCGTTGGGTGAACTATGACGGGTGTGGGCCGAATAAATATTTGTTCTCTTAATGAAATATGTGTAAGGGTCAGGCCCTTGGGGTCAAAAGCCCCTCTAATCTTTTCTTTCCAATGTGTCTTCTCTGAGAAGAGGGCAGCCAAAGGATATAAACGTGTGTTTAAATTGAATTTAACTGTGACCCCTGGGGTGAAAGGGCAGTCTAAAGGCGTTGATAATGGGTGTTTGAGATTTTAAGGACTATCTTGTCCGTCCACTGTACACCAGGCAGGTGGGAATGTCCAAAAAGGCCCATCGAACACGCGCTGCGCGTTGAAGAGTTCTACTAGCACACGGTCAAAGAGAACCGCGCGTGCTATATGGTAATTTCGGTTGCGCGTCAATTGGTGAAAATCGAAACAGAAATAGTCCTATGGAAGATGTCACCAAGTACTTGACTATTTAATGAGGAAGATTCGGAGTTTGCGAATACGCCGGTAAAGTGAAAGGCTTTAATTGACAAGATATCCACACCTTAAATAACCACCTGTCGTGCACGCGCCAAAAACAATCTCACCACTACACACTGTCATCGTTTACAAAGATACGCAAATATCTCCCTAACACCTTGACCGGCTTGTTTGGCGCCCGTGGACCAAAACCACAATCACTCCAGCTGTCTTCGTTATAACTAACAAACGACCCCGACACAAAACTAAACATAGAAATCACGTTAATGAATACCAGATTAACAGCTTTTCTTTTTACTTGATTAAATTCCTATTGTTGGCGATATAGATCTCTCCGCCTGTTATTATTCGATACACAGATAAAAGCTAACATCTGCGATCAATCATATGTTTACGGAGCTCTAGATTAAATGTATACTGATAAAGAAAAACAATTATAATTGGCTTTAGGTACAGGCTAGTGCATTGAGAAATGAAACAAGTAAAAACACCACAAAACAGCCCTTCTACAGATCGGAAAAGGGCATAGATAACTTTGTCAGATACACATAGTCTTCTTTTTTTCAAGCAGACGTTGGTAGATACATTTCTTTCGCTCGGGTTGAAGCTATATGTTATGCTGAAAACTTATCTGATAACCTTTTTATGTCCTCTGTCGCGTGTTGACGTATTCGGTTATTGTTATGTTTTCCTTTTTTACGTTACCCAAAGGGTGTGTCTATGCAAACGTATTGTTCAGCTACCACGTGCCAACGTGTGGCACATGAAAGCTGGGAGTGTGTCGCTCGCCTTTTTTCAACAAACCTCATTTTTTACACGGGTTTTGTAAAACTTAAAGTTTTAATTACAGTTTGTCCTCGAAATTACGTATTCATATAGCCGCACGCGAGCAACCAATTGTCTCGCTTAAATTTCTAGTTCCAATAACGTAGCTATTATTTCAACAAAGAGGTTAATAACAAATAAATGACGGCCATATTTCTATCAGCTGGATTTTTTCAAGGCCCGTACATCAATAGATTTCAGAGGGCAACGTTCAATTAAAATACATTCGTATTGTCGAGGTAATTCTGGGAAAATGATGAAATTCAATACGACAAGAACGAAATATGAGAAATATGCCTGTTAATGTTTAAAGTTTCTTTTATGTAAAACCATATAAAAGTTTATGGTTTCAGTATACAAAATACAAATCATAATGATTTTAAATGATGCCCCGAGGGTGTGAATTTAAATCTTAAGACTTTATTATTTTGTGAGCCGGACCTGTTGGATTGATTGATATTTGTTTTACGCACTTAAGATTATTTCACTCATATATATGGCGGTGTTGCCAGGTTTAGTGGGAGAGGAAATCGGGCCCTTTGTCCGTAGGCTAACCTGATCTGTAGCAAGTCTTTCACATAGAGCGATCAAGTGAGATACACTCAGATTTGTTTAAATTTTATTTTGGACTCGAACCAGTGAACCATCCGTTTAAGGCCTACATTGTGCTGAGCCACAGAGGCCCCTGGACCCGTTAAAGTGGCATTAGCTTCGAAAAGTTGATATTTTGCCATTAAAACAGAATGTTGAAATTATCCGCTATTTTTCTGGGGACGTAAAATTCAGAAGAGTCTTACAGCTCTTACAGTTTTGGGAATGTACAATAAAGTATTATTTTAAACTAAGACTTAAAATGAATGAACGCACGTCCCGGTTATTTAAATTTTGTTTAGCCTACTTTTTTAAACACTATTTCGGTTCGTATAGGCGATTTTTTTGATAACCATTAAAGCCACTTACTGTCGTGAAATCAGAATTGATTAAAATGTGCAAATTTTGTCAGCTCATGCCACTTTGAAAGATCAATGATTCTTCTGACCTGGTGGTATCTCCGCAGATATCACCATCTTGGTAATTCAAGATTATAAGTATGACGTAGCTTATATGCCATAAGTACTGTATGACATAATCATAAGTATGACGTAACCATAAGTATGACGTAGCCATAAGTATGGCGTAGCCTATATACCGTAACCCTAAGTATGACGTAGCCTATAGATGCGCGAGAAACAATCTGGAGTTTGACCGTTGGCCAAATGTTATATCTAAAAGCTTCTAGAGGCTATATGAAGTCAATTAAAATACGTTATCACGCCTTGAAGACAAAGTATTTCTTTTTAATTACATTACAAAAGGTTATAAAAAGCGATTGGTCTATAAATGTGACCTTGTTAATACAATTAAAACTTGTCTGTATATAATTATTTTAGTCAAGAAGATTTTCCCTGTGCCCGTGTGTTTTAGTGTTCATAAATATATAAACTTGTCCAATAAGAAGTGTTATTAGTGCCAATGTTGGAAATGCTAAGCAAAACGGGTAAAAAAACGCACACTAACTGTGATTGTATTTTTTTTAAAAAGATAATTAAATACTCCGCTATATAAGTGAAAAGATCTTGAGTGCGGCGTAAAACATCAATCAACCAATCAATGCATTCAATAATGCTTTAAAATGGGGCACACAGAATTATAAAGGTAAATTACAACTTTCGACCATTCAAAATTTTTATTCTTTTCTTTCCATCACTAAATCTGTCACTTCTGCTGCTACTACTCAGTTTAGTCCACCATCGTCTCCCCAACCCCATCCGCCTGTCAGTCCGTCGACATCCGTTATCTCACCTCCAACTCTGCAGTCACAGACTCCTGGGTCTGTAACTTTACCTTCTGTTTCCCCTTCGCCTTTCCCTACTGGTACTCCCTCCCTTAGACCTACTACCTCTGCCCCCTCTTTTTCATCCCCTCAGCCCCCCTCCCCTAGACCTAGTAGTACCTCTGTCCCCTTTCGTCCTCCGTCCTCCCCAGTTTCTACTAGGGTCACTTCTCCTAGACCTAGTACATCTAGTCCCTCTGCTCCTCCCCCATCCCCAGTTTTGTCAGTCCATTCTCCTATGAGATATTCAGATGCAGTGAGATCCCCTCCGAGGGGTCAGCGCAACCCTCGGAATAAATTAGCTAATTCTAAATTTTGGAAATTTCGGCACACTTCCTCTAATTGGCACCTTCCTAATGTAACTAAGAAAGTTCTTTTACTTGGGGATTCTAATCTATCTAGAATTAACCTTGACCCCCACCCTGATATGCAGGTAGAATGTTTTCCTGGTGCCAATTTCAATTCATTTCGGACTCTAATTCAAAAGTATCAAGGTCCCAAACCTGGGAAAGTTATCTTGAATATTGGTATCAATAACAAGACAACTACTGAGCCAAACACTTCGTTAACTCAAATGCGCAACATGATGACAGCGGTTAGGAAGACTTTTTCCAACTCGCTCATCTACTTTGTAGAGATCCAGTCATCCACTAAACTGCCGGCCAGTGAAGTTTCGAACCTGAACCTATATAACTCTTCTGCTTCAAAGATGAAGAGAGTTATGGTCATACCAAAAATCTCCAATTCAAAATTTAGAGTATCCACGGACAAAATTCACTGGACCGAAGATACAGCAAATTGCTTGTATACCCACTGGCTTCAGACACTAGATTTAAACTAAATTTGGGACAGGGCATGTGCCACCCTACTTTCGGCTTAGGAAGTAATATTGTTAATCTTAGTAACGAGGAACTCACTGCTGATGATATATCTCTACTCAATGGAGGACTCTCATTTGTGCCTTGCCCTAAATCACTATCTGATAGGGACTTTTCTATTAATAAATTAGTGCATGTTATGGAGTTCTCCAGAAATCTTAGTCTGGCTGATATCTACCGAGATTCCAGTGGGGTACGCAAGACGTTTACATCTAAAAGCGACTATACACCCCTTCTCACATGTATGAATCAGAAATAAACATTAGTCGTGACTCTGTATCAAGGAAGTTTGATGCTTTAACTAATCAGAAAAACCAACATAACCTTACTCATTCAGAATGTCTTACCTTAAGTAAGCTAAGGAGAAATCCAAACATAGTTATTAAACCTGCTGATAAAGGTTCGGCAACAGTTATTATGTCAAAACAGGATTATATTGAAGAGATAGAACGGCAGCTAAGCAACCCTCTCCATTACAAAAAACTTGATAAGGAAATTTGGCCTGAAAATGTTAGGAAGTTTAATAAAAGTCTTGTTTCTCTTCAAGATAAAGGCTTACTTAATGAAAAACAGTATCGCTATTTGGAATCTGATCATAACTCTAAAAACAGTCTTCTATATTCTTCCGAAAATTCACAAACCCATTGAAAAATGGCCGAAGCCTACAATGCCCCCTGGGCGTCCTATTATCTCAGATTGTGGCAGTGAAAGTTATAGAATATCAGAGCTAATTGATTACTATCTAAAACCTATAGCGAATCGGCATCCTAGCTTTATAAAAAATACGGATGATTTATTGGCCAAATTGTCTGAGAAATCCATCCCACAAGATGTGATTTTGGTTACTCTGGATGTGGAGTCTATGTATACAAACATTGACATAGATTTGGGTCTTAAATCCATAAAATCAGCATTCCAAAGATATCCTGACCACCGTCGTCCGGATAAAGACATTTTAGAATTGCTGGAACTTAGCTTAAAAGGTAACGATTTTGAATTCAATGGGGAGATCTTTCAGCAAATTAAAGGGTGTGCTATGGGGAAACGTTTTAGTTCTAACTTTGCCTCTATTTTTATGGCTGAGTGGGAGAGTGATATTCTTCACAAATGTCACCAACAACCTTTTATTTACCTTCGGTATCTGGATGACATTTTTATCATTTGGCAACATTCGTTGGAAGACCTTCATATTTTCATTGATACTCTTAATTCTCACGACTCGAGCATTAAATTACAGCCTACTATTGATCACACTTCTGTGGATTTTTTGGATGTAACTATTTACAAGGGTCATACATATCATACTACTGGGTATCTAGATTACAAAGTATTCTTCAAACCTACTGACACGCATCAGCTGCTACATGCTGGGTCATACCATCCTCCTCACACTTTCAAGGGAGTCATTAAATCTCAGATTTTTAGATTCTATAGAAACTGTAGTTCTTTAGATTTTTTTTAACCAGGCTTGTTCTGTTCTTTTTAAAGCTCTCCTCCCTAGGAAGTATTCTATTAGATTACTCCGAAGGATCAAATCTAACACAGTAAGACAAATCATGTTTCCCCCTTCATCCCAGGATACGCTTACCTCCCCTTCACGAGTGTACCACTACCGTCCAACATTTCTATCAGGTACATCAATGAAATGCCTTAAGACGCGATGGAAACTCGATATATACGTACCCGGTCGCGGAACCTTTTTCGGAGAACAAACTCGCAACAAATATCAAATGGCAGAGAATCTTAATTGTGACTCCTCTAATATCGTGTATGTAATCACGTGCAAAAAATGTCGCAAACAGTACGTCGGAGAAACTCAGAATTCTCTATGACAAAGAGCAGCCAACCATTTATCTAGTATAAGACTTAAACATGATGTACCCGTGGCACAACATTTCAATACTCAAGGCCATTCGGTCAAGGACCATTTTGAAATCATGCCTATTGAGAAAATCCCATTTCCCATTTCCGCTGCAGATACGAAGCACAAACGTTTGGAAAGGGAAAGTTTTTGGATTCAAACATTACAAACTATTTATCCTTTGGGTTTGAACTTGGACCCCGGAAGATGTGAAAAAACTATAATACCATTTGTGTTTCAGTATAACAAAGCTAGCATCGCTATGGCCAAGATTATAGTAGAAGAATACAAACTACTTCAAAGTAAACTTGCTCGACCTCTGACCCAAAGGCCAGTCATTGCTTATAAAAAGAACAAGAGTTTGAAAGACATACTGGTCAGGGCTAAACTCCCCTGTCTGCCTTCTACCTAGGTTTTCTGGGAAAGCGTATGGGGGGGGGCATAATATATAGTCTGACGATATTCTTACTATAGCTTAAGATGCGTAAGCATTGTCAATGTAATACAAAGTGTTCCAGAAAATTCTACTGACTAAGGCCAAGCTCCTGTCAGTCGTCTACCTAATGAAATATCATAGGTTTATTTTATTACAACAATTTATGATGGGGTATAAAGGTCTAAATGATATACCTCTTTTTAACACAATTAGAAACTTGTCTCCGTGGTTATTTTAGACAAGAAGATTTTCCCTATGCCCGTGTGTTTTAGTGTTCATAAATGAATCATTGGGATTAAATTACTTCTTCATTCAACTCTCTCTCGAAATCAGAATTATTGTGGAAAAAGTCCGAAATTTGTCAGCTTTTATCATGTTTAAATATGTTAAAATCCTTCAAAATAATTCAGAAGTTGGGGAAGCACAAAGAAGGATGAAGATTATTTATGGATAACAACTTTTCGGTTTATGGAGGGACGATTTAGTTCTAACACTGTGCACAATTCTTACAACTCACTGCAAAGAACAGGCTTTACGGAGCATGCATATCAAAATAAGCTGAACATATAAAAAACGACAAAAATATTCTTGTTAACACACGGACGAGTTGGACACATCATCTCTCTGGGGTCGGTAAAATCTAAATACCTATTTAAGTAAAAACAATTTTCTCCAGTCCCAGTACAAATGTCATTTCATTTTCCAAACCAAAAAAGTGTTTTGCGCCAATAAGTTGGCGTTTACAGTCTTTCTAAAACCTGTTTAATTTCGGTGACAATTTTGAAATACCCATAAAAACAACAAGACAATAACGGTCTTTTTATCAAAATTAAAACGACCCTTAAATCAAAAAAGAAATTGCTTTCGTTATGGGCTGCCAATTTGACGGCAAATACGGGAAGTTATTTGGAAAGGAAAGCGCGCAAGTTCAAACACAAAGATTAGATAACCGGGCAAGGCTTCCCGCCTTTAAACAAATCATCATCCATTGTTATGGCATTTTTAATGAAGTCAATTTATAAAACACTCCATCATTTTTAGACCCGGGATCATGAATAAATTTACATGTAAATTGAGAATTATTCGCTTGTTGGGGTAACTCTCTGAAGAGATGCAGGCGTATCGCGATAACTAACACGCTTCCCTGGGTGGTTGAACTAGAAGGGCCCCGGCCAAGTGCATCATTCATCCATCCCTCTACCCCGGGGGTATAAGGGCTATTTACCCCTTAGACGTTAGCCAGACAGAAACAAGGGGGATGGCATGATTGATGATCAAGAAAACATCCATGGACATTCTCATTATGGAATTCCCCAACATTATATCCTTTTCACGGCTCTAATTTCAGAACAAATATTATCAACTAGCCATCTATCCCTAAGGAATTAAAAAAGAGTCAATTTTTGCTGTTCACTTAATTCTAAGCATGCTTTCCGATAAATTCAATTCTATGCAAACAACACACAGAATAAACAGCGATGTGATTTGATTATAAATATTAACGATCAACATGCAGCCTTAATGAAACACGAAGCTCATCACCAAAAATTTCTCTTAAAACTACAATGTAAGGAAATGTTTAGTCTATACTCTTAAATGTAACTGGGAGGAGTTGGTGGCTCGGTCGGTTAGAGTGTCTCCGTCTGACAGAGGCCTTCCATCTATGCGACGCGGGTTCGAATCCCTCTCGGGGCCTCGGTGGTCCAGTGGGTTAGAGTGATCGTCACTTAGTCCCACATAGACCTACCATCGATGCGGCGCGGGTTCGAATGACACTCAGACCAAATAAAAAAAATGATTTGGATTTATCACTCGGTCTCCGTATGTGGAAGAGTTGCCAAAGGTCGCGGGTCCCCCACCCCGGCCCCACTCCGACCCCCACCCCGGCCCACTAAATCTGGAAACGTCGCGATATAAGTGAAATAATCTCAAGTGAGGCGTAAAACATCAATCAATTAATCTATGTAACTCAGAAACAATTTCTATCTACTGTCTTTCTGTCTACTGCAATGTTTAGACCAATGAAATACAGTTACCGCTGTGACCAGAAAAACTGTGTTCCATCTATGGCTTCGTTAAAAGCACACTTGCCGCGAAAATCTAGAATACTGTTTACATAAACAACTGTGGGCGGTTTGCTGTATTTTTCCCAGACAGCTGAAGTTAATAACATTCTATTCTTACCAAAAAAAACAGACAGAAGAAGTCAGGAACTTTCTATTTGTACCAAAAATAGAAAGTTTTGGCATCCTTTAGTATTTTTAATTTGAAATTGAAAATTAGATTTATCAAGTACCCGCAATGTAAACAAACCCCGAACCTGAACATGCGCACAACCGCCCTAATGTTTGAGTCTTGAGTTATCTAACCACTCAGTGTAATTTTACGTACTTTATCTGAGAAATACAGACTGACGATCGGGTAAGAGTGACTCGATGCCGTTAATTTGTTGAGTGTTAATTTGTTGAGTTGTAATCAGGCTTCGATTCTTCGTTTGTTTTTCACCTCAATATCTACATTTTAAACCTAACTGAACATGTTTTATGTGTCCTATGTTTGATTTTAGTGGTTTTAGTCGTGGTAAGCTCATGTAAATTGGTTTTTTAAACAAATGTTCAACAGGCTACGGCGGTAAGTGGGCCTTTAAGGAACACTTTTTTGTTCTGTGTTTTTTTTTTACAGAGACTATCAAAGAGAAGTAAGATGTTGATGAAAGTTTCTGTTAATACTTGTAAAGCAGTGGACGCATTTCTACGGGGTTTCATTAACAAAGCTTTCGATAGGACTTTAAAAATGTCTTTGTATAATTGCTATCCAATATAAATTTAGAATAGATTTTACGTTTTCAACAATAGCATGACTTGCCAAAATTCGAATTTTTTAATCAATTGCGATTGAATATACCCTAAAAAAAGCTGAGCGTTCTAAATACCCTCAAAAGGATTGACGTTAAAATGACAAATATGGGTAACGCTATTAACCATATACGCACCATATATGTAAATAATACATAAAACTCCAAAAGCCGGGACGTATGAGAACATTTCAGGCGATGAGGGGAGTGGTACCTTAATCTCCATAGACAAGATTGGCATCAGCGGAAGCATACTATTTTGTACTTTTTGATAAAAATTACGAACTCTTAGCTAATTCTGTTTCAACGATAAATGTTGATATTTTCCACTAAAACAAAAATTTCAGTAAAATAATACGCCTTTTATCGCTACTAGTCTCGAAAATGCACGTGAAAGCGCAGTGTTTGATCTAATTTAGGTTTAAAATGAATGAACGTTAATTTGTCCCAGTTATTTAAATTTTGTTTGCATTTCGAACACTATTTTGGTTCTTTCAGAATCTTTTTATTTCCAACGTAAATCATTTAGTTTTTAGCTGAACTTTCCCTGAACACCCTTCAATTGTCTTGTTTATCAGAATCTATATCTTAAAAATCAATTAATCAGTAAGATATGAAAAATATTGCATTCGTGACATTAAGGTATAACAAAAAGGGAGGACACATATTTGTGTGTACAATAGGAGACCAACAATATCCAAGAATATGTAATTGGATATTGCACCACGAGTTTGATAAGGAGCACTTTTCTCTCCCTTTCTTTATACCATTTTTATCACCAGAACAAAGAATCTTGCAAGTATGAAGTGTTTTCTGGGATGGGCCTGCAGGTCAAGCGGTCAGCCTGGGTCAAGCTTGGTCAGCCATGCTCCCAGGATTCCCTCTTTGTTTCGGACAAATTGATTGGAACATCTCCCGTTTTCTCAAGTAATTCAATTCTGCTTTTTCTGCCAGACGTGAAGAGTAAGAATAGAAATATTAGGGAGTTTCTCTATTAGTTTATTGATTTTCCCATTTTGACCTTCAAGCGGTTATTCCTTCCAAGCTGTTGCTCACTTTCTTTAATTAGAATTTACAAATTTACATATTCGCGTTTAGCTAAAAGATAAATGTATTTCTTTTGCACTTTTAACCTTGGAGAAAAAAATAACTCACCGTAACAAAATATATTATTTTTGGCAAGATCATTCTCAACTGATATTGGAAATAATTTCAGACTTAGGCCTACGTTTAGATCGTAGGCATTAAATACATTGCTATTACATACTATGAAGGATCTAAGACCAACAATTACATATAGGATGATTAACCTAAGGTTCATAATTATTTTACTTGGTAAGAAAACCCCATTGAAAATGTTCGTATTTTTTGTTAAGTTTATTCAGCTAGGAGTCAACATCGCAAGGGAAAGAAAAAAATCAAGTTTCGAATTGCGTACATCTGCTTAATGATTTGAAAACATTGAGCAAGGTCCTGTAAACATTTTCTGTTTAAATACATGTGTCTAATATGCCACAGTAATGAACGGGCGCCTCTTGTCTTTCACACAGGCCTTTTTGTAGACCATTTTGTTACTTCCAATTCTGTGATGACATTTGGCAGTTGAAATCATTTGTCAATTCGATAGTCAATTTTCACATTTGTTCACATGAGACATTCTCTCTCTCTGAGAAGGAATGACGGCGTTCCATTAAGTGACTTCCGTAATTATCGGAAGTCGTTACGCTCTACTTATTTCCAATTCCCATGCGTAACAATCCATTAGCGGAGTGCACGGTGCTTCAAGATTTGAAGAACCCACTTAAAGGCAGTGGGGGTATTCTACTTAACTGCCAATACCCATAGTTCTTTTAAATGATGCCGGTTAGAAATTGTTATTTAGAAAAGTGTTTATTATCATTTAAGAGACATTCAGTTTTAACTTTTGTTAACATCGAATGAAGCAATAATGCAGATTTAAAGAGCATAAGTATCACATGTCGGTAATGGAGTGGGGCGCCGACATCTCCTCGTCCAATTCGACACGCGTTGTGCTATGGAAAACATTGTTCCCTCTTTTCTGAGAGAGAACGAAAAAGCGGCAGATTTTAGCGTGAGAGGCAGATAACTTTTAGAGCCAATTGCTATTCCCATCAGAACAACAGTGATACCACAGTTGTCAGAAAACTCAATCTAGCCACAGGCTGATTCCAAACGTCAGAGCGGAAAGAGCCCGTGAAACAGAGAGAAAATTAAATCTGATCAATTGTAAGGGCAAATTGTCGCGGCGTCTCGGCAAGTAGAGATGACAGACATTTGTCCGGAATAAAGCAGACGAAATGAGCAGAGGGTAGCAATCGGGTTAACGGGGTCTTGGAAGCGTTCATCAGAATCGATCGATAATTCAAAGACAAAGGCTGTCGTCTAGCCAACCGACTCAGTCGCTTTCCCAAGCCGTTCCACTGGCACATAATCTCAAACCAAATTCCCATCAACAAATACAGCATTCTTTTCGCTTTGGCCGAGTAAAATCTGGCCAACCCCAATCTACCTGTAAGTCTTAAGTACTTATAGACTATAAATACATTTCAAGCTTTGTATTCGATCTTGGCCAAAGGAAACTCGATGGCAAGTGCTATTAATGTGGACACCCAGTCAGACGCTGTTAACTCCCTCGCTTACGTCTGTAATTGTCGGATTGGGAATATTGAAGGTGTCTGACAATTACCACCTGTTAATTATAGTTACAAGGAGACGGTTTTAACAAGTGTGAATGGCTGACGAGCTTGTCATTCGGGACCGTCAAACTTTGGAAATGCGGCTAATGCCAAGTCGAGACGGATAGATACGCTTGTCAATCAGCCAATATAACAAGCTGAGAATCACGCCGGCAAGAACCAGCCGCTTTTCGCTACCCATTCTACAGGTTATCGTCAAACATCAAGCCGTTATCTAATGGAAGTGCATATCGATTCTACTTCACCATCGCCATCTTTCCGCCATATTGATATTTAAACAAGTCAGGAGCCCGACGTTCAATAAACGCTCGCCGTAATAACAACTCGTTAATAACTATGTGCACGACACAAACATTTATTCATTTTTCCAAAGCCACTCCGATCTTACTTCATGATTTCCATTAGGGGCTCTTCAGTTGGGAATTGATTAAATTCAGGGACAATGGTTACCCAGTGTATAGCGGAATCTTTTCTTAATTCTACTAAAGCCGATCAACTAGTCTGAGATTTCAAGTCATTACTCGATTCCATTCCTAAACTAATTAAACCGGTGGACGTCCATTGGCCAAGTTAAACCACACTTCTGAGAAATGTTACTTCCGGACTTATCGCGACTTCCGGTGCGACCATTGAACCAATGAAAAGGTAGATCGGAATATAGTCTCAAGCCATTTACACCGGAAGCAAAAAATTCGAAACCAAATTACTCTCTACGCATACCCTTATGAAAATCAATACAGTTAATTATTGCCATAGTTTTGAGAAGTAATTGAGTCTTAGTTGAAAGGCTATGTTTTCTTTCCATCACGATTAGCAGTCAAAGCAAAAGCATGTTAGATTGAAAGAATTCCGTTTTGAGAAGGATTGCCGTCTTGTTCAAAAGCAGTTCTTTTATTTCAGTTCGTTTATTCAGATTTTTATAGATAAAATGGCGGGGATTAGGTTATAAAGTAGTTGACTTCATCTTGATTTAAATTTACTTTCTCTTTTTGTCACAAGCCTTATTTCTAATTTCAAAATGCTCGGTCTGGTCTCGTTCAAGCAGTTAATTTCGACCTTTAAAAGCAAGTATTACATTTGACATTTTTGATGTAAATATTTAGTTTTTTACTGATACAATGATTATTAATATTTCTAATTGGATCCAAAGATTCCCAAGGGCTTAACGTCACACTAGTTCGGTAGAGCAATGAATTGCGAAATGTTTCGTATTAGAGAAAAGGTTTTCTTAAATAATTAGAGAGTATATCCCGCCCCAGCTTTTATCTAGCCAAAAAAAGAGTCTTCAACCCCACTTAGAAAAACAATTCATTTTTATTTGATATATACAATATATTCCTGTTTTAGAGACTATTTACGTCTTTGGATTCAACAAAGTCCGGCTAAGACAAAATAAACCATCAAATGTACATAGCTAAATATCGGACATGTGCTATCGCTTGTGGGACTACACGTAAGTTCCTGTAAGTTGAAATCTAATCCACTAAAATGTTCACTGATTCAAACCATCACTGTTCTCCAATCCAGTCTGTGTGCCACAGTAGATTCGGGAAGTGTCCGTGGTATCATAACACGACAATAAACCTAACACGGAACGTTTTGATTGAACCGATACACGTTGAGCAATACTCCCTGGCTGACTCACGCCATAAGCCTGGGAGAAAAACAGGCAAAGTAAACGAGGAAAGGACACGATTATATCGCAAACCATTACTATGGTCTTTGATTTGACGAGGACAGACACTTAAGCACGCTGTTTCTGTCAAAGAGAACGCTTTTCAATAACCTTTGCCTTCCTGGCTGGCAATGGATCTCAGGCCACAAGACTCAACAGTTAACACTTCCTTTATCTCGGCTGCCAAATCCATCGTCAATGTGGATACTACATTGCTAATGAAAATGGCAAGCGGACAACAGGGTCCCATTGTGGTGTTTAACAACATTCATTTAAATACAGTTGAAATCTGACATGGACCTCTGTGTTTTAAATTTTAGAAATGATTCCTGGATGTCCCGCCTCGGCCCATTTCCGACAGGCTCACATATGCTTCGTTGTATAAGGTTTTGTTCTATGGATATTGTCCCAGATCGAATTATTTTTAAGGAACAATACCAGATTTATAAACAAGGAACAATATCGACTTGTTTATAAATCTGGTACAAGCATTTGATTCCAGCTGTATGTTTTAGATATAAGTTTTAGATATCTGTGGCAAGTAGGTCCACACGTGTCCCTTGGCAAGGCTCGTCGTTTTGACGTCCTTACCATGACCTCGGTAGTGTTCGTGTGATCGTCCCTCGGTCCCACACAGACCTTACCTATCTACTTTTTCTGAAGTCTAATACACACTAAATAGAAATGAAAACTAAAAACAATTACAAAATTATTTGGTAAACAATGACCCATTTCTAAGTAATTCAAAGTTTGGTTTGAAGAAATTCATTCTTACGAAGATTTCTTGTAGTACCTAGATGGAACGACGATGAGTGTTGTTTTTTTTTTCAATATAAACTCATTCTGCCCGTCCATTTTTATAAGAAATATCCGTATGGGTTGATTGATTGATTGATGTTTACGCCGCACTCAAGATTATTTCACTTATATGGCGGCGTTGCCAGGTTTAGTGGGGGAGGAAATCGAGCTCATGGCCCGCAGGAAAACCCCGACCTTCCGCGAGTACCTGGCAACTCTTCTACATACGGCGACCAAGTAAAAAATCCACACAGAATTTTTTTCAAATTTCATTTGGTATGAGTGTGATTCGAACTCGCGCCCCGTCGATGGAAGGTCTGCATGGGACTGAGGGACGATCATTCTAACCCACTGGAGTCCGTCTGGGAGTGATGGGCTTGGTAGAACGTTCGTTTGAATAAACAAACAGTCTCCTCACCACATATATGTGTCTGGTTCGATTTCAGTGGTTTTCTTCTCGAATCATTTGCAATCGACGTATGACTTTTGATAAACTAGATTATGACTAATTCCCTTAATTTTAGTGGAAAATCTTTTAAAGTGGCATGAGCTGCCATACATGATGTTGATATTTTCCCGTTGAAGCAAAATGTTGGAATTATCTGCTATTTTTCTCCAGACTTATCTCGAGAACATGCGTTAAATTAGTGTTTTGATCTAACTCAAGCTCTGAATTAAAATTCGTCCGGGTTATTTAAATTTTGTTTACTTTTCCGATACTATTTCGGCTTGTGGAGCACACAGACCTTATGAATTTCCCTTATTCTAATGTAAATCATTTAGTTTTTGTTAATCATTTAACTGACAATCAGAATTTATGACATACATGTAACTTCGATTTCTGGCAGCTTATGCCACATTAAAGTGGCATTCAGAAGCATTGGTGGTAGACGTGGAATGGTGGAAACATTCGATCGTGACCAAGTGGTAAAAATCACAAGCAGCAAGGAACAGCTCGCTGACAAGGTAATGTACAAGTTCATAACACAATACATTCTGGCAAATTGGTCGGAGAGCGTGTTTACATTCTCATACGTGCACGTTTCCTTGGAAACGAAGCGTTTTTACAAGAATTAGACAAACCCCTCTAGATACTGATTCAATAAACGGAATCCCTATATACCAAAGGTTTGGTTTGTGTGTTACGCCACACTCTAATTTGTTACACATATACGAACACACAAGTTGTTGTAATAAACCAAAACCCATGGCGCTACATGATTGATTGACGCGCCTTTCGCCACAAACTGCACTTATGTTGAGGGATGTTGTATTGGCCTACGTCGCGCTTGTTATGTTACCAGGTTTAGTTGCCAGATGAAACCCCCAACCTTCGGAGGAACCTAGTCACTCTTCCACATTAGACCATCGAGTGAAAATCCCACAAACTTAAATTTTCAGTTTTTGGACTGAGTGGTATTTGAGCCCGTGACCCATGGATGGAAGGCTTGCTGCGGAATGAGACGCCATCGGTTTGATTGGAGCGTTTCATGCATTCTCATTCTTCTGCTTTTGGTGCAGATAACGATAAACAGATAGCCTGTATAACCACAGATTCAGCTCGTGCTTTACGCCACACTAAGGATTGTTTAGCCCGGATTTAGGGCGACTTGTATCATATTTGGCTGGTAATGTGAATCACCCTATGACGAATACGGAAAAAAAATTCGACAGAGCTCAGATTTCTCGACTAATGATTGTTGACACCATAAAACGCGGACAATATTTTAAAATGAACCACGCGAGGTCCCGATGCATGTTTTCTTTTGCCACGGACTGCATATGACAAGCAGAAAACAACAGGAATCGAACCAGGCACATTGACAAAGAGACGACATGTGTTTGTGCTCTGAAGTAAACGTTCGGCCAAGTTCAGGTAGAATATAACCCGTTAGTATATACATCAAACGGCTGCTCTATAATGATTAATTACAATATTAATTTATTCTATACATTCTTCAAACGATTGCCTGTCGTTCTTAATTACCAGTCTTCTACAATCAATTGAAGATGAAAGTTAACTAATCAATGTGTAAAGAAAACTGAAATGATGTTATTAAAGTGACGCCAGTTAATTAAAGTGGCATGAGCTGCCGAAATTCCCACTTTTTTCATAATTTCTGATCGTCACAACAGTAAGAGGCTTTGAAGGCCATCGAAAAACTAAATGATTGGCGTTGGAATGAGGAAAATCCATACAGTATGTGCCCTGTACGAACCGAAAACGTGTTCGAAAAGTAGCAAAATTTAAATAACCGGGACGACCATTCATTCATTCTAAGCCAAAGTTAGTTCAAAACAATACTTTATCGTACATTTTCGAGACTAGAAGCACTAAAAAGCTTCTGAATTATACGTCTTGAGAAAAATAGCCGATAATTTCAACATTCTGTGTATACGTCAAAATATCAACATTTTGGCAGCTCATGCCCCTTTAAGGAGTTGAAAGGGCACTGTTTACATCAAACCAGCAAAATCTCACGACGAGCATGCGCAGTCGATCGATTCAAAAGACTAATACGATTTTCAAATGTTTCGGATTTTGGGTCGGCATCGCAATTATTGCCAACTTCTTTATTTGAATTTGATAAACGGGGATTTTTTTCTTTATGAATTTAACTTTTGCAAGGACAAAGAGTCTTTTACTGATTAGTTTTATGTCGAATTCAGGATTATTTCTTTTACATGGCAGCGTTCCCATTTCAGGGGGTACAAATTGGGATTCGTACACAGGTAACTCCTGCTATTTGGTTTAGTCTATCGAGTTAAGTGCAGTCAGAAATATTTCCATTTTCTTTGGACTGAATTGGATTCGAACCCACGACTTATTGACTGAAGGCTTGCATCAGCGTTAAAGCGTGTACGCTCAACATTTCTGCCAAAGCTCAATTCTTGCATACGCATATGTATTCAAAACACTGTGCCTTTTCAAAGCGGCCATTTACAAAGAATTAACGAAACCATGCGTATAGTTAGAAAATAGCATCAACAAGATTATATGGTATAATAACAATATTATGACACACCATTTTCTTGTCATAAGGTGGTATAGGACCGCCAATCTCTGATAGGATTTGTAATGTTAGATTTGTATCTAACATTAATCCATAGGATGTTTGCGGTTTTCTCTGGACATCGATAGCTAACACCAAGAAAACAAGAAAAAGTATTCCACACTATGCAGAACATGCAGAAGGTCGACAGAAGGTTCGGATCTTTCCGAAAACGGAATTGCTTCACGGAAGATTAGATTTTGAAGACGTTACGGTTGAGTTAAGGTGGGTCCTGGAGTAGAATTATGTCGACAGCTGGCAGCTCATTCGCATCCCTAAGTCACTAATTTCATAGACTTTCAGCAATCTCTCACGAACTGTCATCGCTCATTTTATAATCCTTGGTAACCAACTGTTAACGGCTTTATCACAAAGTACACAGCGCTAATCTCCCTTATACTAACGACTTAATTATAGGAGGGTTACCGTTAGAGGGGCTTGCAAATTAAGAAGTCGAACTTCAGACAATTTAGAAAGGGACAGATGCATATACCGGGTATTTCTATTGAAGGATATAGCGAAACACAGGACCCTTTTTTTATATAACCGAGAAATCTGGGCTGTGCCGAATTTTTTTTCCGTATTCGTCATATGACGAGAGAAATAAAGTATTCCAGGGCACAGGGCAAATCTTCTCGTCTAAAGTATTCGTCATATGACGAATACAAAAAAAAAATCGGCAGAGCCCAGATTTCTCGGCTAATTTTTATATAACAGACGCTCTTTTGTAATATAAATATATTTGGTTTCAAAAAAGGTTATTATTAGAAAGAAAAGGAAACTAATGGTACTGGATGTATTGAGTTTGTAATTCACTTGTCAAAACCACATCCCGGCAGGTCTACAGTTTCATTTATTCTGGAAGACGAACGAAATAGATGTGTATGTTAAAAATTTCAATCAACTGTGACACGCCCGCTTAGCCGATGACCTAGTGTGACCCTCAAAGAGGAACGACCAAGCCAAATTATTTTAACAAATCGAAAAAACAAATTGGTTCCCAAGCAAATGTGTTTAGGCTTTTAGGCTTAAAGAGAAAGTATACAAATTCCTCTTTAAGAAAAAAAAAAAATTCCTCTTTAAGATAAAAAAAACAAGGCATACTAGAAAAACCAAGGTTGCCATCAGTATAAATCCATATTTCCGCCTTAGAACAATGATTCTGGCAATGGTTGAGATAGAGGACACCACCAGAGTCGTCGGGACAACAATGAAATAGCATTCAAAGCGATGTTAAACATTCTCTCGCTCACTCTCGCCACAAACTGTTATATATTTTTAAACACTAAAACACACGACAAATCTTCTTGTCTAAAATAACCATGGAGACGAGTTTCTTATTGTGTTAAAAAAGGGGCATATCATTTAGACGTTTATACGCAATATATAAGCTGTTATAATAAACAACAACCCAGGATAATTCATTAGGTTGATGACAGGCAGGAGTTTGGCCTTAGTCAATAGAATTTTTTGGAAAAGATAATTTGGCAACAAATCATCAGTATTTTTGGTAAAAATACACGCCGATTTGCAATAGGATTTAGATAGTAGCCATTTAGTAGTGATATTCTTTAACGTTCACTACCAAAATCCGAGATAATAGGACGCTCTTGGAGCATTGGAGGCTTGGGTTATTTTTTCAATGGGTTTGCGTATTTTCGAAATATAGAGAACGCTGTTTTAGAATTAAGGTCAGATTCCAAAGAGCAATACTGCTTTATATTAATATAGCCTTTTTCTTCGAGGGAACCAATATTTTCAGGCCTTATTTCCTTGTTGTTTAGCTGCCGTTCTACCTCCTAAATCATAACCCTGTCTAGACATACATGTAAGAATTATTGATGAGCATTTATCAGCAGGTTTTATAATGATATATGTTTTGATGTCCCATTAGATTGTTGCTATTGGATTATGGTCAGATGTGGTCGATTAAAGAGGCATACAAAGTACAAATACAGTCTTTTAATCATAGCGAAGATTTCAAGAACAAATTGTCTGTTTATTTAATTGTCCTTCGTCCCTGACACGCCGTTTAAACACAGCGTACAATATATTAGTTTAAAGGAGGAGAAAACAAAAAAACAACATGAAATTGTAACGAACAATCACCCTTAGAGTATCAATTTTTAAGCTGTAAATCTTACCTGCGTTTTATGGTGATGCAGAAAATTGCACATGTTTAAATTGGGTCACAAAAACGATGGGGACCGCCATTTGTAAAGCGAGAAATTGACCGGAAACAGATGTGCCTAGCAATTAACCTAGGCTTAAATGGCAGACTAAGAAAGTTGACCAATTTCACTCGCACGTGCGCTTTGAATTGCTGGGTATGCGTCTACTGATTGGCCGAAGGAGACACACCCCTAAGCACTGTTGTGATGATGGCGGCCAAGTAAGCAAGTCGGTCTCAGTCGAAATCCAACGGTTTTATATAACTTCACTTTAGGACTGTGCGGTGGGGAAAAATCGTAAAAATATGTCTATGGTACCATTGGAAAGGGAAATTCGCCGTCCGTTTAGTGTATGTGCCTGTTTTATTTGTTTTCTCCTCCTTTAAGAAGCTCATTATATCCGCGCAAGTGTAAATTCATTGTAGCACACTATCTTCATATATTATTCAATATTAAAGACATGCTTTAAACAGAATTTCGGCTGGTAGGATCTTTCCGTCACCTAAACAAAAACTGGGGCTTGGTGAATTTTAGTGTTTGACGCATCACCTACCTATAAGCTGCTATACCTATATCTGAAAACTGTACCAAAGCTCATTTGGTCACCATGACGACACCACAGACAGATTAACAGCAATTCCCTCAATTAATGAATGCCAAAAAGATTGAGTGACTGTTTTGATCACCACAAATATCCAGGCCTCAATTTAATTTGGGTACGGCACACACCGTCTACTCATAAGCCAGTTATAACTTTTTTTTTTTTAAATCCATGCAACAGTTCCCGAGTTACTGAATGTCAAAAGGCTAGGGGACTGTTTTGGTCGCCACAAATATCTAGAACTCAATTTAATTTTGGTACAGGACACACCATTTACTCATAAGCTAGATATAGGTAACTGAGAAAAAATTGATAATCCATGCAATAAGTACAGAGTTATTCAATGCCAAAAGGCTGGTGACTGTTCTGGTCGCCACAAATATTGAGACCCCAATCTAATTTTGGTACATGACACAGCGTCTAAATATAAGCTTCATATATCAGCAGAATTTTTTTTTATAATCCATGAAATAATTACAGAGTAACTCAATGTCAAAAGGCTAGGCCACGGTAATGGTCGCCGCAAATATCGACACCCCAATTTAATTTTGGTACAGGACACACTATCTACTCATAAGCAAGTTACAGTTGAATTTTTTTTAAAAATCCATGCAATAGTTCCAGGGTTACTGAATGCCAAAAGACTAGGCGACTGATTTGGGCAAGATCCCAATTTAATTTTGGTACAGGACACACTATCTACTCATAAGCTAGTTATATCTGACAAAAAAAATTTAAATCCATCAAATAGTTCTTGAGTTATTAATTATCAAAATGCTGGTTGGCTGTTTTGGTCGCCAAAAATATTGATACTCAATTTAATTTTGGTACGCGACACACTGTCTACCCATGAGCTACATGTACATATATCAGAAGAAAAAAAATGAATTCAGGCAATAGGTTTTAAGTTATGGAGCGGACACGAATCCTAGACGGACGGACGGACAACGGTATACCAATATACACCCGCTGTAATAGCGGGCGTATAAAAAATGAATTCAGGCAATAGGTTTTAAGTTATGGAGCGGACACGAATCTGGGATGGACAGACGGACAACGGTATACCAATATACACCCGCTTTAAGAGCAAAAATTGCATCTAATTAAAATCCTGAAGTTAACTTACAGCTTTGAACAGGCATGTGACCTTGACCCATCTTTATGATAAGCAGCCAACATTTCGGATTTTTTCCATAAATTTTGACCGTTAACTAAACGATTGGCGTTGAAACTAAAACTATTGGTAAAGCAAAAGAACCGAAGAGGTGTGTTAATAACAGACACAATTCAAATAACCGAATGTATACCAGTACTTAGACTTTTTGTTGCTTATAAAAACTACCTTAACTTGTATCTTCACGATTGGTATCAACTCTTTATTTTTTACTTTAAATATCAATTAACTTATTCTGTTTCAATGAAGTTTTCCCTGCATTATGCCACTTAGTTTCAAATTAATAATAAACTTCATTTCAGATCAGATACATTATCATGCAATAAAGTAAATTTTATAAGACCAAGGTGAAGGTTGTTCGAACACTGTTTTACAGTTGAGGGGTCAAAAAGAAATGTTTAAAACTATCTTTAAACGTGGGTTCAATACTAATGATAAAAAATCACCACGTCGTCAGTTGTTTTTGAACAACACGAGCTTTCGACACCTGTGCCGGTGTGTTCACCTGACGAAGACACCGGCGTCGAAAGCTCGTGTTGTTCAAAGACAACTGACGACATGGTGATGTCTTAAATTTTTATAATGGGTCATAAAGAGTTATCGATTCATATATTACGCCACATTCGCTTATATAGCGGCGTTGCCATGATTTGAGGGTTTTCCGGGCTTTGTCGGGAGTAAACATTTTTTTGTAAAGCCACATTTTAAAATTTTACCTAAAGTAGCACTGACAAAATAATGAGGTCAAAAAAGCAAATTTGACTGAATTCAGTTGTAGGATATGAACACACGAGGAAACATAAAATTCCCAGTCATGTATTCCACTGAATTGTTGTGAATTTAGTTTTAACAAGAGTTTAAGAAACTCATAATACGCCCGCAAGGGTAAATTCATTGTAGCACACTATCTTAATATTCAATATTAAAGACATGCTTTAAACAGAATTTTGGCTGGTAGAATCTTTCAGTCACCTAAATAAGACTGGGGCTTGGTGAATTTGAGTATTTGACAGATCACATACCTATAAGCTGCTACCTATATCTGAAAGCTGTACCAAAGCTACTTGCAAAAGTGTCTACACTACATATAGGCATACAACAGCAATTTCATTTAATTACAGATTAAACAATAGAAAGAAGGTCGCAACTCATTTGGTCATCTTGGTTATCAAATAAGTTGTTTGGAAATAACTAAGCTATTCTGTGAAACCACAGACAGAATAACAGCCATTTCCTCAATTACTGAATGTCTAAAGGCTGGGTGACTGTTTTTTGTCAACACATATGGCGAGACTCCAATTTACTTTTAGTACTAGACACACCGTCTACTCATAAGATAGTTATAACTGAAAAAATTGATAATCCATGCAATAAGTACCGATATACTCAATGCTAAAAGGCTGGTGACTATTCTGGTCGCCACAGATATAGAGATCCCAATTCAATTTTGGTACAGGACACAGAGTCTAATCATAAGCTTCATATATTACTATTAGAAGAAAAAAAATTATAATCCATGAAATAATTACGGAGTAACTCAATGCCAAAAGGCTGGTGACTGTTTTGGTCGCCGCAAATATCAACACTCAAACTTCATTTTGGTACAGAACACACCATCTACTCATAAGTCAGTTATAACTAAAAAAAATTTAAATCCATCGAATAGTTCCAGAGTAACTCAATGCCAAAAGGCTGGTGACTGTTTTGGTCGCCGCAAATATCAACACTCCAACTTCATTTTGGTACAGAACACACCATCTACTCATAAACCAGTTATAACTAAAAAAAATTTAAATCCATCGAATAGTTCCAGAGTAACTCAATGTCAAAAGGTTGGTGACTGTTTTGGTCGCCGCAAATATTAAGGCTCCAACTTAATTTTGGTACAGAACACACCATCTACTCATAAGCCAGTTATAACTAAAAAAAAATCAAAATCCATGCAATAGTTCTGGGTTTACTGAATGTCAAAAGGTTGGTGACCGTATTGGTCGCCGCAAATATCAAGACCCCAATTTAATTTTGGTACAGAACACACCATCTATTCATAACCTAGTTATATCTGGAAAAAAAATTAAATCCATCGAATATTTTCAGAGTTATAAGTGCCAAAAGGCTGGGTGGCTGGGTAGAAAAAAAAGAAATTCAGTCAATAGGTTTTAAGTTATGGAGCGGACACGAATCCGGGACGGACAGACATACAGACGGACAACGGTATACCAATATACGCCCACTTTAAGAGCGGGCGTATAAAAAGTCTCTAAAGGCTGAGCCATGTTCATTACTTTCTAAATATATTTTGTTAATTTAATAAAATGATTGATGTTTTATGTTGCCATTAAGATAATTTCACTTATATGGCAGCCTTGCCATATTTGTTGGGGGGGGGGGGGGGGGGGGGGTTACTTCCCTTGCTTCCCCCAATAAATCAGGGGCCTGCGTGGCTCAGTAGGTAGAGCGATGGACGCTCAATCTGAACAGTCTTCCGCCAATGGGTTGCGGGTTCAAATCCCACTCAGCCCCAAAAAATTGGAAAATTTTCTGACTGGGTTTTCACTCAATTGAGATGGTTGCCAGTTACCAAATGAATGTCGTGGGTTTTCTCCAGGCATAGAGCCCGGTTTCCTCCCACAATAAAACTGGCAACGCCGCCATATAAGTGAAATAATCTTGAGCGCAGGGTAAAACCTCAATCAATCCCACAATAAAAAAAGGCTACAAAGAACTTTTAAAGAAGACAAACTTTGAAAACATTTAATAGTTAGGCCTACTAATTCGTGTAATAACTAGAAAGAGGACATAATTTAAAAGACATTGAACTTTATTAGAACAAATATTACTTTCCATGATAACAGTGTAAAGTGGTGTAGAAGTTTGACCTAAACAAAGAAAAAAATTAAAAACCACTTTGTGAATTATTTTAGGCGATGACATTTCTGCTTAAAAAGCTTCTCTTACTTTTAATTTAGAACACAAAATCCAAATTGTGTTGGTCATAGTTTTATACAAAAACCGATGACATCATACAAATGATAAAAAAGAACTGCTGATGTCATACCAGGATTGATGACATCATACTAGTACTTGTGACATCATATACTAGTACTGATTACATCAAAAAAGAACTTATGACATACATCATAACATCCCCAATGACATTATACTGGAGGATATCACACAAGGAATGAACTTATGAAAATATGACAATGTCACTAGAAATGTAACACAAAAATTGATAATGTCACACCAAAAGTGGTGATATCATACCAGAATTGATGATGTCATACCAGAATTGATGATGTCACACCAAAGGTGATGATGTCATACCAGAATTGATGATGTCACACCAAAAGTAATGATATCATACCAGAATTGATGATGTCATATGAGAATTGATGATGTTCCACCATAATTAAAGAGGTCATACAAGAATCTATGATACATGTATCATTGAATGTCGGATGATGTAATTTTGATGTCCCAATGAAGATGATGTAATTAATTAACAAGATCCAGATGAAGTCTTCTAATCATGGATTCTTCTTTAGTTATACTGGAAACTGAATCTGAAAAGACAAAAAAGTGAAATTTAAGTTTCTGAGAGAAAAGATAACAGCATTTATTACATAAAATTAACCAGGTTAAAATGTTGGTGGATTGTTAAATTGTATCTCCTTGTTAGTGTAGGACTCCAGCCTCAATGTAGGTGGGGGGTCTTAGGGAGGACCCCCAGCTGGTTCTTGGAAGCTGGAAGCCACCTCACCTATGGTAAGAATTCCGCTAAAACATTACGAAAAGCACTCTAAAAGTTTGGGACTTTTCGTTGGGTGTCTTACCTCCTGCATGGAGCGACCGATAATCCTATCGAGCAATCACTATTGTTGTTGTTTTAGACCAAACATGGCAGAAAGCAGTCTAATAATTTGTTATCTTCACATTGCTCGTCCTTGAATTAGCGGAATTCTTACCGTAGTCCGACTCCAACAGAAGGTCTGTTAACATGTGTAAGTAGGGCCCTTGTAATATATGGATGGTTATTTTAGACAAGAAGATTTTCCCTGTGCCCGTGTGTCTTAGTGTTCAAAAATATATCAAAATAATTTTTGCACAAGGCTCATTGTGCTATATAAGATCTAAAACAAACCATAAATCACAAACTTTTAGTGAGAAATAAAATGTCATGTATAAAAAGATATCCTTAAAAGCAACTTTCTTTTAAGATCAAAGATGGCGGCCTTTTTATATCCTAACAATTTTGAATGACTTTCAGCTTGTCTGGTGTGTGAACCATGATGAAATTATATGCTATTCCAATAGCCCCTTTCGGCTGAGAATGACGTTTTTATGACGCTGTTAGAGTTGTATGGCATTGACATCCTTTCTCTGTTGCAGGCGCTGTGACGCGCCTCTTTTTGCATTGCATCAAAGGCGAAATGAACTCGATTCCAACGTCATAAAATGAGGCTCCTACGCAAGCTTTTGTTTCTGAGCAATCGTCAATCCTTAAGCCGAAAGGGTCTATTGCATTTAGTTTACAACTGCAGTAACTTATAATGCTGAGTCAGCAAGTCAAAATTCTAACATTTGTTTTCAAAATTACACAGTTATACTTGTATATAAAGTAACTGATGATATCTAATTAGACAGTCATTATCTCTCTTAGATCCAGGAAGTCTGCCTCACTGATAGGCAGGACGAGTTTCTTTGTTATTTAACTCAATAATTGACATTCTAATATTACTGCAGAGATACCGCTGTTGTTGGGGTCTTGTAGGTAAATCACATATCTAAAGATCAAAGCACTGCTCAGGTAACTTGGGTCATAAATAAAAGATGAGTGCTAATTACATCTGGCTATGGCTGCATCAAGGTTTCTTTTCAAGGGGAAATAGTCCCAGAATAGCTCAGTAAGATTTCTCAAGATCCGCCAGACACCGATTGAAGACCAATTAAGACATAGTTATCTATCCACTTAAAACTTATCTCCTCTCCGCAGAAACTAGAGTAAATTGTGAAGGAAAAGATTACATAAACAGCATCAATAAATTTACTCAAACATATCCAGACAGATCCAGATATTCCAACTTTTCTTGGGGCCTCCGTGGCTCAGTAGTTAGAGCATTGGACGCTCAATCCGAACAGCCTTCCACCAATGGGTTGCGGGTTCAGATCCCACTCAGTACCAAAAAAAAATTTTAAAATTTGCAGAGTGGATGTCTGGTTGCCAGAGCCCGGTTTCCTCCCACTATAAAACTGGCAAGGCCGCCATATTAATGAAATAATCTTGAGCTCGGCGTAAACACCAAACAATCAATCAATCAATCCAACTTTTGTTGATAGTAGATGGCAATTTTGATTGATTGATTGATTAGTTAGAGAAGAATAAAATCAGGGAAAAACAGATTGTTTGGTACATGTAGGAAAGGCTATATGTCCAGAGGCAACCCCTCATCTATTAGACTATAGTCTGTACCTAGCATTCTCTTGTTTAGATTGGAACCAATAATACCCCACCCCCCACCAAAAAAGGTCTACGGTTTATATGATACCAAGGACACATAGCAAAATTGCTTTGTCAAACATGCTTCATATAACTCAGCAATCTAGAGAAGAAATGAGGCCATACTCATTTTCGTTTCAGGGCGCTATTTCATAAAACAGTTTAGTGAAATAAAATGACCTAATCCTAGCTGAGAAATCTTGTCTGTGTGTTTTTTTCTTTATTTCTAAGTGCATACGTCAGGGAGTGTGTTAGATTCTCAACACCACAGAGGCTGATTATTCGGGTTAGACCTAAACCAAGAAATTGCAATGCATAAACATTACAGTTTGGGTCTGTCCGAGTTTAGTTGATTACCAAAGTTTAGTTGACCAAACTGGTTTAGTTGACCATACAAATTTAGTAGACTATCAGAGTTTAGTATACTATTTGTGTTTAGTTGACTTTACAAATTTAGTAGACTATCAGAGTTTAGTCTACTATTTGTGTTTAGTCGACTGTCCGAATTTAGTTGACTGTCCGAGTTTAGTTGATTATCTGCATATAGTCAACTATCCGAGTTTAGTTGGCTAGGTAAGGGTAGAAGGCTAAATGGCTTTCATGAAATGTATGTTGTTCCCCCCTGGTACTAAGACAGCATGACAGTTTCATGCTTCATTTGCTATCTCCCTTGGGTAGTGCAGTTACTAATGCTTAGTTAGTGGCCTAATATGATAATACAAACTACTGATGATAAACCCATCCCAGGGGAGACAATGGCGGCCATTATCCTAACTCAATCAACACAACCCACCATCAATGAAAACTTTAAGTAACTATGGCAACATATACAAGACAAGATAGTAAACAAAGGGTGGATAAAATTCTAAATTTCACACGGATTTCATCATGGAGTAAGAACCTGTTTGCTGAAAAGAAATCAAGGTCTGAGAAAACGTGAGTGTAAGAAAGGGACCAAGCGCTAGAGGTGTAATTTGATTGGATTAGGACAGAGTTGGCGAGTGTGAGTATTTAGACAACAGAAGGGCGGTTTGCCGACATAGAGCACATAATCCAATCTGAGATAGGAGTAGTATTTCAAAAGCATCGGACATCATCAGCTTTGATAGCAGAGTAGCCAGACTGAGGAGAGAGATTTACTGGAATGTGACAGAGAAACCTAGGTCCAGATGTGAGCTCAGCCCGTCCCAGTTTCGCCAGAGCGAACAGACAATAGAAGCAAATCAAATTTTTTCGACTGTTAATTAATTGAACGATTCCTCGACTGAGTAATGGGCCTTTGTGACTGGCTTGTCGGCTGGATATCTGCCGGGATGAGTTATGAGAAACACTCTAAGGAAATTTCATTGATTCCCATTCCAGTAGAACAATGATTACTATCTGAGACCCAATGCAGAACAAAACCATAACTTCACTATCACAGCACAAAAGGATAACACCCCAGATTTATAACAACAGTAAAACTGAGTAACTTCCACACTTTTCAGCACAACTTGTCCCCATGGTTATTTTAGTCAAGAAGATTTTCCCTGTGCCTGTGTGTATTAGTGTTGATAAACAAATAATGTCTCCATAATTATTTTAGTCATGAAGATTGTGCCTGTGCCCGTGTGTTTTAGTGTTTATATTTATGAACACTAAAACACATGTGCTCAGTGTTCTAATTGTGTTAAAAAGATGTACATGTACATAAGTAAATAACGTCTCCATGGTTTTCAGTGTTCCCACCGTCAATTTTTGTAGATTATATTACATGAAAATAAGAAATTTGTGGGCTATTTTTTTCCCAAAAAAGTGTCTAAAATGGATTATTGAATATTTTGCCCAGTATTGTAGCTTAATGCCCCAGATGGTGGCATTGCCTGTTTAAGAAGGGTAGGAAACCCCGGTAATACACCAGCTTTCCATGGCAACCCTTTCATATAGTCAGATCCAGTGAAAAACTACTCAGAAAGTTCATAAAAGCGACACCAGATCAGAAAACTCATGTTAAAGTAGTGCTTGGAAGAAACTGAATTAATGGATGTTTACATTTTGTAAACACTTAGATTTTGCACATGTCATCCTCTCACTGTATATTTTTGATTTATACCTGTGGTCTTGTCTTTTAGTCTCAGAAAGTCTTTTTAATTTCAACGTCAATCATTTTTTAAAAATTGAATTAAAAACAATTAATTACCACGACAATGATTTTTTTTTAAATCTGCAAACTACTTAACTTTGGAAAAATTGTTTGTCAACTTTGGAACAGAGGTCAGAATTAAAAAATGTTGCAAGCATTTCAATAGTGAAAACTAATTTATAGGCATTTGGATGCATTGATTGATTTTCTGATTAATTAATTGATTGATTGATTGACAGGGGTTACAGCCACACACAAAATAGGCATTTGAATTTTTTTTGGGGTTAAAATAAAAATCAATAAATTTCATTACTTCACTGAATTTGATGGGGAGATTTAATTCACAGAACTGAAATTTATATTTGGATACAAACCCTAATAATTTGCACAACTTCTTGCTATCGACATGAAGGGAAAATTTCCAATTTCTGATTACTGAAAAAGAAATAGCCAGCACTTTCTAAATTTTGTTTGATGGATAAAGTTTTCAACTTTCAAACCAGAAACTTGTACTGGCTATATGACCTGCAGCCAAGGGGGAAAGTGAGGGAAAGAAAATGACATAAAAAGTCAAAGAAATTATGTCGTTGGCTGTCCATTTGTGCTAGGAAGCCACCTAAAGCCTTGTGGGGCCTGCGGTTCTCAATTAGCCTAGAGGCTGAACAAGGGGCACTGGACATTGATTCAATAAAGGACGAACACTTGGAGCATCAGACTGTTATTGTTATGCGTCATGCATTGTTAAACTCAATATCGTAAAAGGACAGGGGATAGAATTTCACCGGGAAGACGGAAAAAACTCTGGATGAGATTGGCGACTTTGTCGTGGTATGTTTGACCTGTCTGGTCTGTCCAAACCAATTCTCCTTACGAACTTCTTTCAATATTTACTCAGCCGTTTCCATCCCTAAGCAGGATTTACACGGATTCAACGACATAAGGACATATCATACACATGGAGAAGACGATTCTTTGTTCTGTATCATAGCAAAAGGAAAAATATGGTTCACAATACATGTACAATTGGAAGATTCAAATTAGACCTTTTTCTCGTATATCATAGCAAGTGAGGAAAAATATATATTGAATAAGATTCATGTAAAACTGAAATAAATTTGAAAGATTCAAATTGATCCTTTTTGTCAGATTTTATCAAATTTCATGGTGAGAACTAACTTCCACTTCCAGACTTCAGACATTTTCTTTGTAGATTCCTTATACCAAAAGTTCTACATATTATTTAAAAAAAAACGACAGATTTTAGAAAGAGTTGTTATTTGTTCCTAAGGACAAATTCAATATTTTCATGGTTGTGGAATCTTCTTTGATGGTGACATTCAATAAAATAGCTCCACATCCCGATTCCACCCAAGCCTAAATAACATTTGGCTCAAGAAAAGAAATCAAAATAAAATTAACTTTGAAAGAACCACTACCAAATTCAGGGCACAAACAATACTTAAATCTAATTAAAAAATTTTATCATATAGAATAAAACAGCTTGAAAGTTAACATGAGAATACATTGATTGTTTGGTGTTTTAAGCCGCGCTCAAGATTATTTCACTTAAATGGCGGCGTTCCCAGTTTTAATGTGAGAGGAAACCGGGCTCTATGCCCGGAGGAAACCCACGATCTTCCATTGGTAACTGGCAACCATCCCACATAGGTCATTCGAGTGAAAACCCAGTCAGAAAATTTCCAATTTTTTTTAGACTGAGTGGGATTCGAGCCCGCGACCCATTGGTGGAAGGCTATTCGGATTGAGTGTCCAACGCTCTACCTACTGAGCCACGGAGGCCTCCTTCATGAGAATAAATCATAAGGGCATATATAGCTTTGAAAGAAGGAAAACCAAACCAGTTGACCCAAACTTCAAATCCTTTAATTAAAGCATGGAATAAAGTAAAATTGCTTGAGAGTTAATATGGGATGAACTTTTTTAAATTACTTTTTATAAAGAAGCAAAGTGGATCAGTCAACTTTATCCGAGGGCAAACAATTCCTGAACTAATATCCTTTGTGATCCCGTTTAAGTTTCCTTTAATTCCGTGTGAACGCTAGGAGAAAATCATCCCAGTAATTCTGCGTGGCAGTTGGAAGAGGGTCTGGGCTATCACATTATTCTAATCTGGACTGACACATCAGTTATGCTGGCTTAATACATGGCTATTTTACGGGCCAACCATCTGTGGGGTCTCCTTAACTCAAAACCTCCCCCCCTCCACCCACCACCCAACCGTGTCTTGTCGATTCACCCTTAAGCCACTCAAATAATCCCTTTGTCCAAGAAAAATCAAAGAGCTAAACTCAGAAATGCCATCAGCTAGAAATCAAATAACTTCAGGAAAAATTTCCTTTTCCAACATTTTCTCATTTAACACAAAAATTTGTATGATGCATGCAAAATCTAAATTGAAATCGTTTTATATTAGTTAATTCCTCAGTCTTTCCACTAGAAATTCCATGATTTTTTTATTCAATAAATTTTTTATTTTCTATAGAAGAAAACAAATTTTTTCAAACAAAATGTTTTCTAAATAAATACACAGGGAAAATCTTGACTAAACCATGGTTGAGAAAGACAGGAGTTTGGCTTTAATTAGTCAGCAGAATCAGGGAGATATATTTATTATCACTAAAACACACGGACACAGGGAAAATCTTCTTGTCTAAAATAACCATGGAGACAAGTTTCTAATTGTGTTAAAAAGAGGTTTATCATTTAGACCTTTATACCCCATCATAAATTGTTGTAATAAAGTAAACCTATGATATTTCATTAGGTTGACGACTGACAGGAGCTTGGTCTTAGTAGAATTTTCTGGAATCAGGGAGATATAGGTGAATATAGCCAACCACCTGTCAGTGTAAATCCACCCAGAGCTGTACAATATACCCGCTTCCTCAGACAGCCATTTTCCATTAAACCACTATTATATTCGCACATAATGTTTTTTCAAACATAACTAAACATCAATCAATAATCAGCAATACCCCGTTAGATCTGGGCAGAGCCAAGCTGTCATGGTTTTCACTTTGCTTATTCAGGCAGGTATGTCAATAGTAGGGTAATTAACAAGCTTGTACCTGTAGCTTTGCCATCTGGCTGGGCCAATATGTGATCGTATCGCCCTCTACAGGTAAAAACAGGTGTCGACTGTATACTGGAAGTTACAGAGCCAGAATTAACTGTAAAGCACTTAGTGATCCACTTGATGGATTTATAATGAAGCCTTTTAAATGTCAACCAGACTTGGAGAACAAAATTATTGGCAAATAATATCTGAAATGACATTTTGATAGCAAAGAACTGGAGGGTCTGGTATTGTTTCATTGTTACTCTACACTAAGTAAAATTTTTTGAACAAGAGCTTTCGACATCTATACCAATGCCTTTATCAGGTGTAATTTAAACTGATGATCAAGTTGACTTGACGAAGGATCAAACCAAAGCCTCTATAATATAAGCCTATGATTATATTGATTACGCCATTACACAATGATTATACTTAGGCTGTATAGCATTGATAAAATGATAAAAAGTTGACCAAGCACTTGCATACAAGGAGTAATATCTAAAATAGCTATGAGGGAAGATATTTCTGTTTAGAAAATTACACTGGCTTATTTTAAACAAATATCAAAGAAAAAAATGTCAAAGTCTGGAGTTCATTGAATGAGAGGCTGTGTTAAAAATATAAATTGAGAATCATTTCGTTTTGGAATTTCTATACCAATAGATGTCTAAAGGAATAGCCTTGGTTTTTTCTTGGAAAAAAAAGTGTTCAAAGTCAAAGATTCGTTTATTTTCATTTTTTCATAAAAATACAGAAGTTTCCTGGAACTTTAATCCCGCCAATTGATTCTTAAAGTGCCATGAGCTGCCAAAATTCACACTTTTTTCATAATTTCTGATCGTTATGACAGTAAGAGGCTTTGAAGGCCATCGAAAAACTAAATGATTGGCGTTGTAATGAGGAAAATCCATACAGTATGTGGCCTATACAAACCGAAAACGTGTTCGAAAAGTAAACAAAATTTAAATAACCGGGATGACCATTCATTCAGTCTAAGCCAAAGTTAGTTCAAAACAATACTTTATCGTACATTTTCAAGACTAGAAGCACTAAAAAGCTTCTGAATTATACGACTTGAGAAAAATAGCCAATAATTTCAACATTCTGTTTTAACGTCAAAATATCAACATTTTGGCAGCTCATGCCACTTTAAGCATGTTATAGTAAATTGTATAAAATATTTGGTGAATACAATGAAATAAGTAATATGCCTTTGAACATTTATTTCTAGTACACAGAACAGCCATGAATGAATATAAAATATATTGCTTGGTAACTGTTGTCGCTTTAAAATAAAATTTGTTTTCTTATGGAACAAAATAATACAAAGTTTCAAGGTATCTCAAAATTAAGATTGTGATGAATATTGTTTCAAATCAAAGGCTTATTATACCATCAACTGAATAAGGCCAGAGTAATCTTCAAAACTTGTGTAAACTTTGGAACAAAGGCCATTTATTTGTGATTTATCTTTTTGAAATGCGTCGCCAGTTGGCTTTGACAGCCATCTGACTACATGGATTCCAAAATTACCATATTTATTGGCCTTTGCCACTGTATTTAATAAATTCCTTTGTTTTAGCATTATGTAACAGTCAGTGAATTGTCCAGAGAAAGAATCCCCAAATGGAGCAAAATGATGCCTATGATAAAGAAAGTTAATCTTGCAGAAGGAGGTGTAGAGCTATTGGTCAAAGTCAGCCGAAGTTCCTATGGGTACAGGGGCAATATTAAGAGTAATCAAAAGTTACAGGGCTATAAGTCGCCCGTAATGGCCCAGTTGACAGAGTTTAATCTCTTGTCACAGCAATGGTATTTCAACAAGGAATCTGACTCATTATTTCTAAATATCGCCTGATTGAAGACAATGCTGATTAGCATGTTAAAGTTGGTACTATGAGGATGCTCATGCCCTTGTGACAGTCAGCCCTTTACCGGCATGTCATTTTTCATCTGTAGATAACTTCAGTGTGACAAGCACCCATTTGCCAGCGTCTCCAAGAGGGTAATCAAGATTTATACAAGAGCATGGACCCATTCCATCTACCCATCTCCGCCAGCTTTTGTCACCACCAAGGACAGGGGAACTACCAGTATCACACACTCTCGTCAAACAAAAACTAAGATAAAAGCAGGGACACGGGCAGAATAAATTTTATTCAAGAAGCTTGGAAATTGAAGAGGGTTTGGGCTATTAAAGCAGGGAATTAGGTACAGTACAATCTGAGAGATTGTCACAGCAGAAAGTTGTCCCTGCTTTATAACTAGCTGACTTTAACTGGCTTTGATCAACGGTGACGAATCACAGGGACCTCATCTCACAAACTTCTCACAGCTATTTGCCCATCCACGAAAGCAATTTCTTTTTCTTAATCACTTTGCTCAAGATCAATTATTCTCTGTGACTCTATGGGGACACGGGTGCCATATCAGAATTGCCTTGTCTTTTGTTTCCACTGTCTCTGATATTGTTCACGGCATAGGAATTTTGTGTCATCATACACGCGCTCCTAACCGACAGCCGTCACTTTCAGCAGCCAAACTGACGCTCTTCACTGATTGGATCTCCCCTCAGAGAGACGCGGGTCAAATTTATATTCGTTAATTTCATAACAAACCTGGTGATGACCTCACCTACGTAACCTTAACTCCGCATAGCACCAGTCAATCGTGCATCATTACAAATAGCGAAAATGTTGAAAAAACTCAATTCACGCAGACAATCAATTTCATCGCTTTAATTCATTTAGCGCACACGAAGCAGATATTGTGACAGTTCTTGGTTAAATCCATTTTTCTTCTGTCAGAAAACCGAAATTAGATTTATTTCAAGGAAAACAAAAGACATGCAGTTTCTTTAAGCTCACATACAAAATCCATCCAAGGAATGAGTTTTTTAGTTTAAGTGCAAGCTATGCGCAAATTCTTCCGACTACAATTGTGGATTTTTCACTTGATCACTATACGTGAAAGAATGTCCAGGTACTCGCCTAAGGCCGGGGGGCAAAGAGCTGGGTTTCCTCCTCACTAAACCTACATGTAGCACCCCCGTCATTTACATAAGTAAAATGATCTTGTGTGCAGCGTAAAATATCAATCAATCAAAAATACCAAATTGATATATAGATTGATATCTCAGTAGTCCTTAAACCTTCGAGTATAACCGGAAACATCGTCAATTATGATTACCCGGTTATACATTGGATATAATCACCATATATATGATGTTCAATGATTGTGGGAGTGTGGTCTGATTTATGTAAATTGACCAAGGTCTCTCTAATGTGTCTCTATATACCAAAAATGAAAGATCTGCATCTAGCAGTTCTTAAGCTATGGCGTTCACAAGCCAATTCCAGAATTTTGACGTCTATGACCTCTGTGACCTAAAAATATAGGTCGACATCCCCGAAAATTGACCAAGGTCTCCCTAATGTGTCTCTATATACCAAAAATGAAAGATCTGCATCTTGCGGTTCTTACGCTATCGCGTTCACAAGCAAATTCCAGAATTTGACTTCAATGACCTCTGTGACCTAAAAAAAAAGGTCAACATCCCCGAAAATCGAACTTGACCAAGGTCTCTCAAATGTGTCTCTATATACCAAAAATGAAAGATCTGCATCTAGCAGTTCTTAAGCTATTCTTGGGCGTGCATGTTGTGTAGCTGTAGTGACTTTTTATTTTTTTTTATACAAGTGTACTAATCCAAGGCTTGGTGCGTGTGTGTGAGGGAGGGGGGGGGGGGGGGGGGCGACGGCTATGAGCAAGCAGTCTCAAGGGGGCGATGAGCTTGACAAGTTTGAGAACCACTGGTCTATATTATAATTTTTGTATATCAAGCTATTACCAGGAGCAATCCCGAAGCTGGCTACGTAGATCTGGCGAATAATAGAGCATCATTTAACTATGGCTTTGACACTTTTGGGAGTTGCGTTATTTTGTTTTATAAGAAATTCTTTCGTGTTGGTACATGTCCATCCTTTTGGATGTCAGCATCCCTATCCCTTCAAAGAGTTCAATCCCTCAGAACAATTAGTCAAAAAATATCTTCAAAAGCATTGCTTATGAGCCTATAATCCAAACAGGATTACGGTAAGAATTCCGCTAATTCAAGTGCTCAAAATATTAGGAAAAGCACTCTGAAAGTTTGAGACTTTTCGTTGGGTGTCTTACCTCCTGCATGGAGCGACCGATAATCCTATCAAGCAATCGTTATTGCTGTTGTTTTAGACCAAACATGGCAGAAAGCAGTTTAATAATTTGTTATTTTCACATTGCTCGTCCTTGAATTAGCGGAATTCTTACCGTAGTTTAAAGGACACTGATGCAGATATTAAACAGGGGTTTAGTATGGAGCGATATGTTGTATTTGGTTTATCCCCTACTTTTATTTACCGTATTTTCTCAAGTCACATAGCGCTCGCTGATTTCCCTGACTGAAAAAAGTTGGGTTTTGCATGTAATTGTGTATTAGACGCATGGTCGGAAAGCGCTCAAGTTCGATATAAAAAAGTGCGTCTTGTACTTGGGCATATACAGTATTCATATAGTCTATTGATAACATATAATGTTTAATAGAAACAGTCTTTTATTTTAAATTTGTTTCTTGTATTAATACGGTTATATGGACTAAGTGGTCAGAAATAAAATAATAAAATAATAATAATTAAATAATTAGTTAGAAGAAAAGCCCTTCTGGGCTTATGTTGTTTGTTTCTTTTGCAATCGACTTTAAATAAAGTATCTTGTATATTGTAGCATTAATTTCTCTTATTGCCCTAATGTGTTACCTACCAAAAGAAAGATCAGAAGACTAGTATAGCCTGAAGTCTGATTACTATATAATTATATGAGCCTATATAAGAAACATAGGTTTAGCACTAATTTCTCTTACTGCCTTAATGTGTTACCTACCAAAGGAATATCTATCATAGCCTGACGTCTGATGACGTTTATAATTATATGAGCCTATATAAAACGAATACCAAGCGTCATGACTTCTAATTTTGGAATGGCTTTCTTTTTTTGATCTATAAAGGGTATTGCATAAAACACAGTTTAGATAGGCGACATTTATACAGGGACAGATGGTTAATTACTTGAGATCATAAAAAAGATGTAGAAAACAATTTTTAAAAAGCCCAGCTACCTGAATACGATCACATTAGATTAAAAAGGATTATAAATTTTTCTGCCAGACAAAGGAACCAATCAGATGCCTTCTCAGACAAAGGAACCAATCAGATGCCTTCTCAGACAAAGGAACCAATCAGATGCCTTCTCAGACAAAGGAACCAATCAGATGCCTTCTTGTTTCTCAGCTTGATTAATTTATAACGAGCTTTAACTGACACGGTTACTTATGTAAGGAGGGAGCATTATGAAATTGGAAAAGCCAAATGAACTATAATTGCATGATTCAAAAACACCTGGTCTATAAAAAAAGCTTTGCTAATCAAACGAAGACCTGTGTAATAACGATGATATCCCAGAAAAGATTATAAATGATAAGAGGGCTTTAAGATAAAAAAAAGTTTCACAATCTACTTATTAATAAATAAAATTGAAGCTTTTTATCCCCTAAAAATTGCAGCTAATTAATCTTTTTTTTTTTACTTTTTTGTAGAATTATAAACTTTAAAGCGACATGAGACGCCAAAATTCGATTTTTTTTCTTCATAAATTCTGATGGTCACAATAAAACGCTTTAAACGTCATCAAAATACTAAATGATTGATGTTGGATTGAGGATAATTAATCTATACAACCTACGTGCTGTACGAGCCAAAATAGTGTCAGAAAAATAAACAAAATTTCAATAACAGGGACAAACGTTCATTTTATGTTAGTTTAAAATACTAAAAAAAAGACTACTAGTAGATAATATCCATATTCTGTTTTAACCAAAAAATATTTGCCCACTTTATGGCACTTACATAATCAAAAATATTTATACAACTTGGCTAGCAAAAGTGTCAAATAAACTGAAACTTTTTGATCTAAACAGCAAGTAGTTCATGCCATTTCAACAATATTCTTAAAAAGAAAATGCTGACAAAAATTCGGATAAAAAAGAACTCGTTGCTGAATTTGCTAATTTTGGATCAGAGGCTGATTTTATTCCTCTAGGTTATAAAATGGCCCTGATGCCAAGGAGACAGTTAATAAACTGAAGCCCAAGTTTGTCAAAATGCTAACAAAGGACTGAGCTAGAAAAGGAAACCATATTAGGAAAGATAAAGCCTGTGAGATAGCTGCTGTAAAACTTTACACCCAACACGTGTTGCTCCTCGTCGAAAATCTTAACAATCACACAAGTCTGTGTCAGAAAATCAAATTTCCTCTCCTAGAAGCTAGAGGGCGAATTTGCAATCGTTTTGCTCCCCTGTCTAACAAGGGTTTATTGCTCTATTCCCCAAGGCATTGAAATTGAGGCAAAACTGTGGACTTCAAAGGGATTCGTTAGCCACAGAAGATTTAAGGCGAAATCTTGAAGGCTACTCGTACAAACTTGAAGAACTCTATGTGTTTTAATTTCCCTGCTTCCACAATGGTCACAAATGAAGCGCCAGAGACAATCGGCCCCCTTCAACCTGCGATTGGATATGCCTAATTATCAGCCATTAGCATTCCAACAATAAAAGCTCCGTTCTTCAAAATTCAACAAGCTCAAAAGAGATTTTAGTATTAGGGCATCAAGCCGTATCTTTGAAGATAAATATAGTTTCAACAGATATCTTGAGAAAATTACAGGAGAGCTTTGAGGAAAAGAAAAAAATTCCGTATAATTTCGCAAACAAAAAAAGTCAACAGTTCAGGTCCTGAGATATCAGTGAGTCAAGATGGGGTCTTCGGACAATAAAGACGAGGGATTATTCTGAGCGGGAAAGATAACCAGCCCTGGATCAATTTCTCAAAGTTTGGAAAGTGGTCCATCTGGGCAAACACCCCATTGTCTCGGGGAAATTCGCCCCAGTTGTCCTCGGCAGAATTCATCAGCAGTAACCCCCTTTTGGCCGATGATTCAGATGAAGGAAGTAAATCATCCCGTCTCGAGATTGATGTCGCGAAAAAGCTGTTACACAAGTCAACGGTGACTTCCTGACATTGACCAATCAGATAGAGCCTACAGCCATCGTTATCATTGAACCAAAAACTGATTGTGCACTTCAACGTAAACTGTCTTTATAATGATCAAATCGCTTAATCCATCCCAGCCCCTAGCGTTCACCTATGACCAACGGATACTCAAATATAGCATATACTAAAGTATGCTGTGGAGGCTAAATGGGTTGTTAATTTAAGACAATTTATAAATGTTTAGACAAGGAGAATTTCGTCAACACAATAAGCAGAAGAAAAGGGAATATGTTTCGAGGGACAGTGTATGACTTAACAGCCAGCGTGTTATTTTTATCATTCCCCCCCCCCCCCAAAAAAAAATTCTAAGTAATTAATAAACAATGAATAGAATTTCAATGGCTTTGATGATTCGCGGGTTCATGAAACCGTAAAAACATGTCCTATGATGTGAACAACTACATTAAAGGGGGGTCCCATGTGCCATATGGTGCTGGGCCCTTGTTATGTTTACAGGAGTAAAATACAACTTCGGGCTACAAATTGAAATGGTTGAGAGAAAAAATCATGTTTACAGTAACACCACAGCCAGGATTATTTCACAAATATGGTGGCGTTGCCAGGTTTAGTTTGACATATAAATGACATACCCTCCTTTTTAACACAATTAACAAGAGTTTTAGTAAACTCAACATACGCCCTCCGCTATGATTGATTAATCACCAACTTTTTTCAAGTCGGGCGTATAAAAACTTGTTTCCGTGATTATTTTGGCCAAGAAGATTTTTTCTGTGTTTGTGTGTAATAGTGTTCAGAAATATACACATGATGGGACAATTCCGTGGTAAAGTAACAAGTGAAACGGATTCCTTTGTAGTTTTATCATTGATTATCTCCCTTGTTTGCCGGGATAAATGTAACAAAGGCAGAAAACTTCAGTACGGAATGTATTTCTCAGCATTATAATTTATCTTTATACGGTTCGCATTTCACAAAGGTCTTCCGGTCTGTACCTGGGCGAAATCAACCATGCATAATCAATCAACGGAAGGGATTAAAGCAGATTGACTGCCTATCAGTTATAAAGACCCTGCACGTGTATATTGAGGAGCCTGTTGAATACAGGACCCTGCCTTAGTCATTCACATATTACCCAACCTTTAAATGATTAATGTCCATAGATAATGTCCCGCGGCTAGCCAAATAGATCTATCATGTGAAACATGATACGCAGAGTTCGTAGAAAATTAAAACATCGTTTTATACAATGCCTGATGAATCTGTTATTAATAAACTGAAATGATTAAAACAACTTGATTATCTTGTAAGTTAGCTCGATAAGCATAGTAAAAGAATATTTCATCAATTATTGATGTAGTTTTAATGATCAAATTGATATAGTGGATCATAAAAAAATATAGCTTACACTCACTCTACATGTTCCATTGACATGAGTAATGGTATTGTATTTATAGACATCAAAACACACGGGCACAGGGTAAATCTTCTTGACTAAAATAACCATGGAGACAAGTTTCTAGTTGTGTTTATAATAAAAGACGATATGTCATTTAGACCTTCATACCCAGTCATAGGTTGTTGTACCGTAATAAACCAAAACCCATGATATTTCATTAGGAGTTTTGCCAGAGTCAGTAAAAAAATTTCTGAAATACTTTCTGAAATATGTTGACAAAATTGTACGGATCTTCAGCTATGGCAAGTCTGAATACATTGTATCTCCCTTTTACGTTTTGGGATTCATATTAAAAAAAAAACACATAAGTTTCTTTGTCAACAAATGAGCTGATAGAAATCTATGTCCTAAAGTAATTTCAGCCTTAGATTACTTTGACTGTTATAAGCAAAGAGTCCAAACAAAAAAAATTTTGTTTGATTTAGAAAGTCATTATTTCACTTTCGAGTCTCAAAACAATTTGTCTGTTGGTTGGGGAAATAAAAGAGCCAACATTAAAATAGCTTTTCTCTGGGGTGAAGGTTTGATCGTCGTCTCAACCGTCTCATACAAATCTGTAGAAGATTCCGCTGCCGATGTCGTTAGGTACTTACAACATACATGTAGTTGGCAGCCATTTATTTTTAGCTGAAGAGGATTCAAACCCACGAACCATTGATGAAAAATTTGTGCCTGCATGGAAAATCTACCAACTAAGGCCAGGGGCAACCACCAATCAAATAAACACAATCTGAAGAGTTTTATCTGATAAGTAACGAGCATTTACACCCCCCCCCCCCCCCCCAACCTCTTCGTTCCCCCTTGTTGAGAAGCATGTAAATGTTAATGAAAATTATCTGTTTACAAATCTGAACAGTACAAGTTCATTGAACATTAAAGAGGTAGATAAAGGGAGCTAAGCCATGTGAATAAAGCCTGGTATTAGAAAGTGGTATCCAGCTGAGAGCTTCAATTGACTTATTAAAGGATCTGTTGCCTACAAATTAATTACCAGCTCACTGCCCTGTCAACACTGTCTGTACCCTCTTATCAATTACCCACAGATTTACAGCCCTTTCTTCACAGCCCATAGGGGGGCTACCTCCCCTTTAACAATAGCCACATAAAGAATAACACTCTAGGAGCTATCCCATGCAGTCGTAAAAACAATGGCTCAGAATACACGTATATCTATTTGAGAAAATTCAAGCGCTGTTTGCAAATTTACACAATTTGGATATTATCTTATTAAAAAAGAATTCTGAATCAGGCATTAGAATACTTTCCTCACAATTTTGACGAAAACCAGACGTACATGTACATTAAGGTAACGGCATTAATTTAAAATGGTTAGCAAGATACATGTACTTCAATTGTCTGCAAAAAGACCGATAAAAAATACAAATGGAATAGTTTTTACCCATTATTGTAAAATGTTCAAATATATTGTACTGTAAATAGAATCCATGTACCCACTACATGTATACAACAGGACAAACAATTCTCCTACGGCCAAACTCCTGCCTGTCGTCAACTTAATGAAATATCATGGGTTTTAGATTATTACAACAACTTATGATGGGGTATAAAGGTCTAAATGGTATACCTCTTTTTAGCACAATTAGAAACTGGTCTCCATGGTTATTTTAGACAAGAAGATTTTCCCTGTGCCAGTGTGTTTTAGTCTTTATAAATATAGAAAATGATGATAACAATGTATTGTGTTGGTGGAAAATCCGGCTAAAATCTGTACCAAATAGCCTTTAATGTGCCCACTGAGTGTAGAATTAGGGCTGACTTTAAACAGGTGTGTTGTATTTACCTGGAAGAAACCAAACAGGTAACAAAGGGCAGGTAACAAAGGTGAGATCAATAAGCCAGTTGTTAACAGATAAATCAAGTTAATTCTGACATCACTAAGCTGGGATAATTGCCCATTCATTACCTAAGTGAGAACAGGTAGCTAAATGGTCTATCATTGACTTACAGTCTCACGAGAATTAACAATGGTTAAATTGAGCTAGGGTCGAATTGACAGATTGCTTGATGACGTCACTTGGAAATTACGTGCACAGCATTTTGGGAGATTGAGGGATATTCACATAATTTTACAAAATGGCGCAAGGAATAATGCTTTATCGAGAAGAGGATGTAAAAGGCGCCAGATCTGTTGTGCTTCCGACTTGAAGAAGTGCAGTTCTGTACACAGCATGTTGTTTTCATAACTCTATCAGTATCAACCTTTAGATACGTTATGTGATCAATGTTTTATAAGTGACGTCTTGCTATAACTTTATAAGTACCGGTTAACAAAATGGCGAACTGAGGTACATTTTACCCAGAAAGCTTTGCGTAAATCTGTGTGACGTCATCAGGCTGGGCGGTAATTGGGCACAAAGGTAGCACTTTCATTTCATGGAACACAAATGGGATTAGCGCTTTTCAAAAAAAATAAAATAAAATTCAAAGAAAACTTAATACGATAAACTTCAGTGTTATTTGCATCCAATTCCTAGCAAAAGGAAAAATATTTAGGAATCTTGTGGGCTGTTTCTCAAAACATTTACACCAAATGTAAGTCCAATGCCTAACTGTCATGGCAACATATACCTTCATCATAACATTATGACCAGGCGCAAAGTTTCCCCCAGGTTAAATGTGTTGAGATGAGCAGTCCCCAGGTCAGATATTAAAGTCACAAATCAATACCAGCTGCAGATTTTGTATGTTATTAACAGTTGAATATAAAGATATATATTTTTTAAATTTTATTTAAAGGCTCAATTTTTTTTCTCTCAAATGTTAGGGTTAGATGGATTGATTGTTTTAGCAGCAATCAAGATTATTTTACTTATATGGTGGCGTTGCCAAGTTTAGTGAGACAGGAAACCGGGTTCATTGCTTGGAGGATGGTTGCCAGTTACCAACGGAAGGTCGTGGGTTTCCTCCGGGCATAGAGCCAGGTTTTCTCCCACAATAAAACAGGCAACGCCGCCATATAAGTGAGATAATCTTTAGCGCGGCGTAAAACACCAAACAATCAATCAGTCATTGCCTGGAGGAAACCCGACCCCGACCTTCGGTGAGTACCTGGTAACTCTTCCACATAAAAGCAATCTAATTCAAAATTATATTATTATAATATTATATATTATATACTGGGAGAAGAAACAAACCCCGTGCTCAGCGACAAGTATAAACATCTAGTGGTACTTGATAATGTCTAATCACATGAGGGGGGCTATGGGTATCAGGTAATTGTTTAGAGGCATATTCTCGGTTTCGGACATCCGGGTACCTAATCAGCCGGCTAGGGTACTTAGTTTCACATGGTCTTCCCTCAGCCAGTCAAAATGGCGCCGTTATGGAATTGTTTTCACCTCGGAGCCTTGTTGTCAGGATCGTGACGTCATGCCGAAATCGAGAATAAAGATATTATGTATACTGAAAATTAGAATGGACACTTTATGGTGGAATCTGGATCGAAAACTGCACAGAAACATCTTCTTTATCATAAATCCTTAAATCACACTGTTGTAATAGTACTCCTACCAGTCTTAGGTCTATCAGAGTTCTATTGTTAATCACTGGTTATTATGAAGGTGGGACGAGCGTACCTGTCAGCCCACCTGAGCCTGAGATATAAACACCTATTACTGTCTTAGTGTCATACTGGGATTAGCAATATTATCACAGATTAACTAGACTGGAGAGGATTAGATTAAAGAGATTACACTAATCTTTACACACCTGAATAGAACACTCTTAAGGCCTTGGGGCTTTATTAACACCTGACATTAAATATGTGTTGACGAGTCTTTACCTGAATACCCACACCTGTTAATAGTCAATGAACATGTTATATAAATTTATGAACACTAAAACACATACACATTGATTTGTTTCTTATAGACAAGAAGATTTTCACTGAGCCCGTTTGTTTTAGTGTTCATAAGTTTAAATATTGAATACAGCACAATCAAATGCGACAAAAAGCTATACTGTGTTCAAACTGAATCTGGATGAATATTATTATCAGAGTTGTCTTTGCTTGTTTTTTTTTAAGACTTTCTACAAAAATGATTGGTTGATTAATTGGGGGTTTCCACACTAAAGATGATGCAAATTTTTAAAAGTAAATTATATATGCTGGTGTTGCCAGGTTTATCGGGGAGGAAACCTTGACCTTTGATTAATACCTATCACCTCTGCCAGACAGGACGATCTAACGAAACACCCACTCAGAAAATGAGCAATTTGTGTTTTGGGGTTGATTGGGATTTCAACATTGTTGGAAACTTAAGAGGAACTAAGAGGCACTATCACCCTACCCGAGTTACCAAGGTAACAAGTCTAATTACAAAACTTGTAGTTGAACATTTTTCCCCATGGATCTGTTGTTTTAAGAACTATGAGAGGCCTGTTACTTCTTTAGTACATTGAACATTGCTATATCAGTGGAATATAGGGATACTATAACGATCCAGTATTTCTGAATTTTATTGGTATTTCTTGAATTGATGGATTGCCACAGTAAATACATTTATACAGGATCTAAAAATGTCCAAAGTAGCTATTTTCCACATTCTTTAGCAGGGCATAATTTAGGGCAAAAGTTTGGGCACCCATACATAGTACGGCTTGACAGGCCCATGGAGGCTGCATGGAGAGAACTACATGTACTTTGAACTTCTATCTAATATGTCCCTAATATTATGTTTCAAATACTTTGCAGAGCAGTTTTTACTTGTATTCAATATTTAAAGCAACACTCAAAACAAGTTTTTTTTCTCCCAAATCCTGGTTTGGTTTGGGTCCTAAACTGCAGAGGCCCAAACCCCAAACGCCCAAAATCAGTTTAGATTAGGCCCTTTTTACAGAAGCGGGTGTCCAAAATGACCTACTTAGGTTCCTGACCATGTGAAATAGCTGGATTATTGTATGTCAATTGACCATGTTAAATTGCTGGATTATTGTATGCCAAATGACCATGTTAAATTGCTGGATTATTGTATGCCAAATGACCATGTTAAATCGCTCGATTATTGTATGCCAAATGACCATGTTAAATTGCTGGATTATTGTATGCCAAATGACCATGTTAAATTGCTGGATTATTGTATGTCAAATGACCATGTTAAATTGCTGGATTATTGTATGTCAAATGACCATGTTAAATTGCTGGATTATTGTACGCCAAATGACCATGTTAAATTGCTGGATTATTGTATGTCAATTGACCATGTTAAATTGCTGGATTATTGTATGTCAATTGACCATGTTAAATTGCTGGATTATTGTATGTCAAATGACCATGTTAAATTGCTGGATTATTGTACGCCAAATGACCATGTTAAATTGCTGGATTATTGTATGCCAAATGACCATGTTAAATCGCTTGATTATTGTATGCCAAATGACCATGTTGAATTGCTGGATTATTGTATGCCAAATGACCATGTTAAATTGCTGGATTATTGTATGCCAAATGACCATGTTAAATCGCTTGATTATTGTATGCCAAATGACCATGTTAAATTGCTGGATTATTGTATGTCAAATGACCATGTTAAATCGCTCGATTATTGTATGCCAAATGACCATGTTAAATTGCTGGATTATTGTATGCAAAATGACCATGTTAAATTGCTGGATTATTGTATGCCAAATGACCATGTTAAATTGCTGGATTATTGTATGCCAAATGACCATGTTAAATTGCTGGATTATTGTATGCCAAATGACCATGTTAAATTGCTGGATTATTGTATGCCAAATGACCATGTTAAATTGCTGGATTATTGTATGCAAAATGACCATGTTAAATTGCTGGATTATTGTATGCCAAATGACCATGTTAAATTGCTGGATTATTGTATGCCAAATGACCATGTTAAATTGCTGGATTATTGTATGCCAAATGACCATGTTAAATTGCTGGATTATTGTATGCAAAATGACCATGTTAAATTGCTGGATTATTGTATGCAAAATGACCATGTTAGATCGCTCGATTATTGTATGCCAAATGACCATGTTAAATTGCTGTTTATTGTATGCCAAATGACCATGTTAAATTGCTGGATTATTGTATGTCAAATGACCATGTTAAATTGCTGGATTATTGTATGCCAAATGACCATGTTAAATTGCTGGATTATTGTATGTCAATTGACCATGTTAAATTGCTGGATTATTGTATGCCAAATGACCATGTTAAATTGCTGGATTATTGTACGCCAAATGACCATGTTAAATTGCTGGATTATTGTACGCCAAATGACCATGTTAAATTGCTGGATTATTGTATGCCAAATGACCATGTTAAATTGCTGGATTATTGTATGCAAAATGACCATGTTAAATTGCTGGATTATTGTATGTCAAATGACCATGTTAAATTGCTGGATTATTGTATGTCAATTGACCATGTTAAATTGCTGTTTATTGTACGCCAAATGACCATGTTAAATTGCTGGATTATTGTACGCCAAATGACCATGTTAAATCGCTCGATTATTGTATGCCAAATGACCATGTTAAATTGCTGGATTATTGTACGCCAAATGACCATGTTAAATTGCTGGATTATTGTACGCCAAATGACCATGTTAAATCGCTGGATTATTGTATGCCAAATGACCATGTTAAATTGCTGGATTATTGTATGTCAAATGACCATGTTAAATTGCTGGATTATTGTATGCCAAATGACCATGTTAAATTGCTGGATTATTGTACGCCAAATGACCATGTTAAATTGCTGGATTATTGTATGCCAAATGACCATGTTAAATCGCTGGATTATTGTATGCCAAATGACCATGTTAAATTGCTGGATTATTGTATGCCAAATGACCATGTTAAATCGCTGGATTATTGTATGCCAAATGACCATGTTAAATCGCTGGATTATTGTATGCCAAATGACCATGTTAAATCGCTGGATTATTGTATGCCAAATGACCATGTTAAATCGCTGGATTATTGTATGCCAAATGACCATGTTAAATCGCTGGATTATTGTATGCCAAATTAAGATTAATTTTGACCATAAAATGTCCTAAAGACGTGTGGACATCCTCCCTCCCTCTCTCTGGATACGGTAAGAATTCCAGTAATTCAAGTACTCAAAACAATACGAAAAGCACTCTAAAAGTTTGAGACTTTTCGTTGGGTGTCTTACCTCCTGCATGGAGCGACCGATAATCCTATCAAGCTATCGATATTGTTGTTGTTTTAGTCCAAACATAGCAGAAAGCAGCCTAATAATATGTTATCTTCACATTGCTCGTCCTTGAATTAGCGGAATTCTTACCCGTCTTAATTGATTGATTGTTTGGTGTTTTACGCCGCGCTCAAGATTATTTCACTTATATGGCGGCGTTGCCAGTTTTATTGTGGGAGGAAACTGGGCTCTGTGCCCGGAGGAAACCCACGACCTTCCGCTGCTTACCCGTCTTAAACCCGTCATAGTATACCCAGAGACATGTTTGTTCAGTTCCCAGTTGTACTACACGCTTTTTAACAATATATATAAGCTAAAACAAACAGTCTGAATAGACGAAGAAATTATCCATCCAAATTAATCAAGAAAAGACTTAAATAGCCTTGGGTAGCCTACCAATAGTATCAACAAATTCATTGTCACAAATATAAGGAATCCAAATATTCAATAAAATGACCACACTCTGTTGCCATGACGATAAATATAATTAGTGATCATGTGACACTGTGCAAAGTACACATACACCACTAATATCTTATTCTTGAAGGGACAATAATTCTGTATATGAATGCAAAATTTCATCCTTTAAAGTGGCATGAGCTGCCAAAATTCACACTTTTTTCAGAATTTCTGATCGTCACGTCAGTAAGAGGCTTTGAGGGCCATCGAAAAACTAAATGATTGGCGTTGGAATGAGCAAAATACATACAGTATGTGGCCTACACAAACCTGAATAGTGTGGGAAAAGTAAACAAAATTGAAATAACCGGGACGACCATTCATTCATTCTAAGTCAAAGTTATTTCAAAACAATACTTTATCGTACATTCTCGAGACTAGAAAAGTATTTTTTATTGGAGTTAATTGGACAATTCGGACATCAACAATAGTCATCTATTGGAATAAAAACTAGCTGTATATTACTATTACTTTAAAAGTTATTTTGTATACAAGTTATAAACCAAAAAAAGCTTATCCTTGATTGAATGATTGATTGATTTATTGCGATTCAGCAGCATCCTTAACACATGGACAGCTGGACGGATAGACGGGCATACATACAGACATGGAGATGTCATTATAGCAAAATATAAACTGGATTTTTTTTTTAATAAACTTGCATTTTGTAGGTCAATATGGTGCAAGTTTTAAACAAATTGATTACCAAATAGGAGGCATCAATGTTATCATGACCCTGAGAAATTCTGTATAATCAACAGATTACCCATAATTCAATCTGTCATAGAACAGTCTGATACCACAACAACATGGCTGAGTCAGTCTTCAATAAGACCCTTAACTAGTTGAATGGGCCACATGCCCACTAAGACCCCCTCATGCTGAGGGTAGCTATTGTGCCCTGGGAGTGAAGTGCCCATAAGAGCAGATCTTTTTAGCTACAGATGACAGTTTGAGATGGGCCCCTAACAATGCAACTGTTAGGCTCTTCAAACAGGTTTCTTCCATCCCCCGTCAAAGAACACCCACCCAGCCCAGAAGTCCTGTCCTTTCAAATCCATGTGTATTAAACCCAGTATGTTGTCGACTTGACATATCAATTTAATAATAACAGCAAATCTATATATCAGACCATTATCCCCTCCACTCCTTAATCAGGCTATATTCAAGTTACACATACCTGTAAAATTCAAATTTAAATTCGAGAGTTTAATTGACGTTTTTTTCTAAAACTGGCTTGGACTGAAAAAATTTTCTCTCTCGTAAATTCAGATTGCAAAGACAATAAGAGGGTTAGAAGTTTGTCCAAAAACTAGACGGTTGACGTTGTAATAAAAGCTTTCCATTACCTCTGCAGCCCGTGAGAAATTAAAACCAAAATGTCAGCAAAATTTAAAGTGGTATGAGCTGCCAAAATGTTGACATTTTGAAGTCAAAACCGAATGTTGAAATTATTGTCTATTTTTCTCAAGACGTATAATTCAGAAGCTTTTTAATGCTTCTAGTCTCGAGAATGTAGGATGAAGTATTATTTTGAACTAATTTTGGCTTAGAATGAATGAATGGTCTTCCCGGTTATTTAAATTTTGTGTACTTTACGAACACTATTCCGGTTCGTACAGGCCACATACTGTAAAGATTTTCCTCATTCCAACGCCACTCATTTAGTTTTTCGATGGCCTTCAAAGACTCTTACTGTTGTGACAATCAGAAATTATGACAAAAGTGTGAACTTTGGCAGCTCATTCCACTTTAAATAACTGAGCTGCACTATCTTTCATTATAGGCATAAGTAACTTCTAACTACAACCAAACCATACATTATTGACCGGGGCTTTAAAAATCGGCTTCTACTTTATAAAAATACTAATGAGATATCACAGATTTTCAGGATCTGCTCAAAATTATGGTGATATTAATATCAAAATGAAAACAGAAATTATGATAGTACTGTGGAAAGTGGAAAAATTAAACATTAAAAAATATTCAATAAGATAATGAAGATGGGTGATGACAGGATTGGAAAAAAACAGATGGCAGAGTATTGGAAAAGAGAGAGAATAACTGTTTTGGATCAACCAGATGGTGTGTTTATGAGTCAGAGAGTATCCCTACCTAACCCCTATCAGGGCATGCAAATTAGATTTAGGGCCAGCTAGAGGGGTTTGGGTCTCAGGGGGGAAGGGGCACGTCAGGTCTGTAACCACTCTCTCTCATTAATCTACTCTGATACATCATCACAAAGACTGTCACATCCATTTTCCACCAATCAAATCAGGAGAAAGTCTCGACACCTGGCCTAGGTTTCAAATCCTTTCTCCACCAATCAAATCAACTGAAAAACTCAACACCTGGCCTGTGTTTCCAACAGTGACCACAGTTCTCAAATGATTTGATTGGCTGATTACACAACTCAGGCACAAGTATCCCATTACATCTTGTGGCTTCTTCACAAGAAAAAAATGCATCAGGTTTAAAAACTTCAACAGATGTTAATGATTCACATTTTTTAACAAGTTCAACAAATTCCGCAAGTTTATTTGAACAAGAATAACTTCAAATAAATCATTAACAAAAACAGCTTGAAACTTGAATCTTTTTATGTTAGACATTACCTCCACTTACTTCTAAATACTGTTCAAAAGTTATAATAGGTTTATGAACACTAAAACATATGGGCACACAGAAAATCTTCTTGTCTAAAATAACCATAGAGACAAGTTTCTAATTGTGTTAAAAAGGGGTATATCATTTAGACCTTTATACCCCATCATAAATTGTTGTAATAAACTAAACCTACGATATTTCATTAGGTTGACGACTGACAGGAACTAAGCCTTGGTATAATATAATATATTGTTAGGAAGTAAAGCAGCGTCTTTTAGTGGACATTTGATAAAAAAGTTGACTACTTTTTTTTTTTTTACAATCTGATTTGTGACACATTTTTTAAACATTATTTCAACACATGTTATACATACATGAAGGTTCTTAAAACAAATGAATTATTACTTTCAAAAAACTTCCTTTAACCATTTTTTTTTATTTAGACTTCCATGAAGTACAACTTATTATTGTATTTTTCTGCATGAGGATTGCTATACATGGGCTATTAAAACAAATGAATTAGTATTTTCAAAAAACTTTCTTTAACCATTTTTTTTTATTTAGACTTCCATGAAGTACAACTTATTAATGATTTTTCTGCATGGAGAATTTCCAAACTGAAGCGTCATCAAACTGTAGCAGAGTAACTCAGCCGTTTGTTGTTATTAGATACAAATGATGAGAGAATTGACAGGAAAGGGGCAAAGGTCAGATGTAATTCACAATGGCTGTGCATGGTGATATGCCTCTCATCAATCCAAAGCTCCGCGAACGACGACCTTTAACCCCCGTCTTATTGTCCCGTGGGTCTTTGTGTTCCGCTAGAAACATTGTCCTCCGGCTCGGAGCTACATAAATATGCGTATGTCGTTTTTCTCACCGGAGTTCCTCTAGCAGAAAATCTTTGTCAAAACCTATTCTTCTCGTTGGAAGGGCAGTTTTCTCTCGTGAGCGAATCTGTCTCGGAGTTGGGTTTAACCGTTCCATCATGTCAACTGGTGTAACGGAGCAGAGGAACAAATAGTTAAGACTGAAATTAGATTTCTCCAAGAAAATCCTGTCCGGACAATGCAATTGAGATTGGACTAACATCTGTGGCAGCCTAGGAACAAAACATTGTCTACGCCACCAGCATCTCTTCAAGGCTTTCTAGAATAATCAAAGATGTAGCTTTGAACTCCAAGACAATTGACAATAAGTTTTCCATCTTTGCCGATTAATTTGGTCGTTAATTAACCTAAGGGAGTCCCGTTACAACTTAATGTCAATAGCAATCAGTTTACTTGTTTGCAGAGACCAGAAAATCTCCCATCAGAAAAATGAACCTTAAGATTTGTTTAAGAAGAATAAAGACCTGGATGAGAATTCTCCAAGACAAAGGAATATTTCTGGCCTGGAATTCTGATGAAGGACACAGTCAGAAAATAGTTTAACTTTAAAATGAGACGCTCAAAATATTTGTTTATTACCAAATATGGTGTCATAATTTAGGACAAGAAAGAAATTGATGATAGGTGAAACACAGTAAAATCAACTATTTGTTTATTATGAAAAATAGAATAATAATTTATGATGGAAACAGTCAGAAAACGGAAAACGCTCAAAATATTTGTTAATTATCAAAGATATCATTTGCAACAAGAAAGAATGATTGGCCAAACGTAGTAAAATGAACGTTTTCTTTATTATGAAAAATAGAATAATAATTTATGATAGAAAAGAATATAATTAAAATGGGTATAGCAAAAAGAACTGTTTGTTTTTTACCAAAGACGGTGTATCAATTTAGGGCTGGGAAGGACAAGGCTAAAGCATAGCAAAATCAACTATTTGTTTGTAACCAAAAAGGTATTAATTTAAAACATGAAAGGTTAAACAAGTGAAATACTCAAACTATTTGTTTATTAGCGAAGATGGTCCACTACATCAGGACATGGATTGATTGATTGATTGAGGTTTTACGCCGCACTCAAGATTATTTCACTTATATGGCGCGTTGCCAGGTTTAGTGGGGGACGGAAACAGGCTCATTGCCCAGAGGAAACCCCCGACCTTCGGTGAGTACCTGTCAATTCTTCCACATACGGCGACCAAATGAAAAATCCACTCAGAAATTTTTCAATTTTATTTGGCCTGAGCATGATTCGAACGCACATCGCATAGAAGGAATGTTTGTATGGGACTGAGGGAGCCGGACGATCACTCTAACCCACCTGACCACCGAGGCCCCTTCAGGACATGGAAGAACAAATGTAAAAAAACAAGCAAAATCAACTACAGAGTATATGATTTTCTTATGAAAGACAATATAACAACAAAGAATTGATTGATTGGGGCTTAACGTTGCCCTAAACAGCTAAGATTTTTTGCCACAAAAAGCACCAATCAACCACCGCTCTTTTTAACACAATTAGAAACTTGTCTCCATGGTTATTTTAGACAAGATTTTCCCTGTGCCTGTGTGTTTTAGTGTTCATAAATATATATTTACGAACACTAAAACACACGGGCAAAGGGCACATTTATGTTATGTCATTTATAGTTTAATGTTTATTTGAAAATTTGGCCTTACTCCATAAGGTTTATTGTTATGGGTCTTAATTGGGCGACATGACCCTCAGGACACCATATTGTACAAATTGTACAGAAAACTGTAGACAGGCCATAAGGTTAAAACATTTCTTTGGATTTCTTTGGTAGTGACAATAAAAATATTACAGTTTAATTCATTCTGACATTAAAAAAAAACTGACATGACTGACAAAATTATCTGTAAATAGATTTCTTTCATGGTTTGTGTTCCTGTGCATTACAATGAGAACGAGGCTGTCCGACTCATACCACCAAATGTACCTCCACTTTGAAGAGTTCTAATAATGGAAATACAACCTACAGCATAATACTCCTACCAAAATTTTCACTGCCCTGTGCAGATTGGTATCCAAACTACCTGTACAAGATTGATGATTGAGTGATTCTTTTGGAGAATTCCACAGATCAAGATTTCCCCTATCGAAAGGCATTGTTTGAGCTGCCAAAATTCACACTTTTTTCATAATTTCTGATCGTCACGGCAGTAAGAGGCTTTGATGGTCATCGAAAAACTAAATGATTGGTGTTGGAATGAGGAAAATCCATACAGTATGTGGCCTGTACGAACCGAAAACGTGGTCGAAAAGTAAGCAAAATTAAAATAACCTGGACGACCATTCATTTATGCTAAGCCAAAGTTAGTTCAAAACAATATTTTATCGTACATTTTCGAGACTAGAAGCACTAAAAAGCTTCTGAATTATACGTCTTGAGAAAAATAGCCAATAATTTCAACATTCTGTTTCAACGTCAAAATATCAACATTTTGGCAGCTCATGCCACTTTAATTAAACAAGCAGTCAAGTAGGCATCAAACAAACAATCAGTCAAGTAGGCATCAAATAAACAATCAGTCAAGTGGGCATCAAATAAACAACCAGTCAAGTGGGCATCAAATAAACAACCAGTCAAGTGGGCATCAAATAAACAATCAGTCAAGTAGGCATCAAATAAACAATCAGTCAAGTGGGCATCAAATAAACAATCAGTCAAGTGGGCATCAAACAAACAATCAGTCAAGTAGGCATCAAATAAACAATCAGTCAAGTGGGCATCAAATAAACAATCAGTCAAGTGGGCATCAAATAAACAACCAGTCAAGTGGGCATCAAATAAACAATCAGTCAAGTGGGCATCAAATAAACAATCAGTCAAGTGGGCATCAAATAAACAATCAGTCAAGTGGGCATCAAACAAACAATCAGTCAAGTGGGCATCAAATAAACAACCAGTCAAGTGGGCATCAAATAAACAACCAGTCAAGTAGGCATCAAATAAACAACCAGTCAAGTGGGCATCAAATAAACAACCAGTCAAGTGGGCATCAAATAAACAATCAGTCAAGTAGGCATCAAATAAACAACCAGTCAAGTGGGCATCAAATAAACAATCAGTCAAGTAGGCATCAAATAAACAACCAGTCAAGTGGGCATCAAATAAACAACCAGTCAAGTGGGCATCAAATAAACAATCAGTCAAGTGGGCATCAAACAAACAATCAGTCAAGTGGGCATCAAATAAACAACCAGTCAAGTAGGCATCAAATAAACAACCAGTCAAGTGGGCATCAAATAAACAATGTCTGTACACAATCTGAAAAATGACTCTGTTGTTGTCAAAGCATAACTGAAATTTGCCTTAATTCTTAGGTTTTCATTTTTGGGTAAGTTGGTACATGTACCTTCTTTTCTGAAGAAGTGTCACAGTTCAAGAAAAAAAAAGCTTTTGCAGCTAACATCAACAGTACGATAACAAATATTTATCCCGACTACATGAAGCGCATAATGTGTGATTATATGAAAAAGTTCCTCGCAAAAATGATAACTTTTAAAATGCCTTAGATTCAGTTGGACAATCTACAGTTTTACTACAACTGTCCCTAGCAAATACTATATAGCCCAGAGAAGTGTAAGGGAGACAACTGTGTCGTAACTTTTGTTTTGTGAAGATGAACCATTTTTCTCAAGGCAGACAGTTTTAATGTATAGGGCCTGGGAGTCTACCGAGAGATTTCGCGATATCCGGTGACAGATGACGTTTTTTCACGACGTTGTCAGTTCGATTGGCGTTTTTTGTTCTAAAACGTCATAAATGAGCGTCATATTCGAACGATACAGGCTCCTCACATGCGTAATGGCAACGCCGTTGACAGGAAATTTGTGGAATGGTCACGTGACTCCCGCTCCCTATTGTGGGTACGGCTCATCTTTTTAATTAACCGGTGAATGTATTCAGCACATGAAACAACAGATAGTTAACTGTGTGAATTTTAACCTGTAAATTTAGAGAAAGCTTTGAGTATTTTCTTGTTTTAAATTGTGAACCAAATACTTTACCTGCTAAGTGCCTGTGGTAAGCTGGAAATGATTGGTCCATAACCTGCAGAGTTATCATATAGTTCGAACAGAGGAGCTGCCACCAGCTTGTAATTCCTTGGGACTGCAAATAATGCTGGAAAGAAAAACATACCCAATACAACGATTGTTTTTGTAGAATTACATGATTGATTGATGTTTAACGTCACATTCAAGATTATTTCACTTATAGTGGGGCGCTAGCAGTGGGGGAGGAAACAGGGCTCGTTGCCTGGAGGAAACTACGACCTTAGGCAAGTACCTGGAAACTCTCCCACATACAGCAATCGAGTGACAAATCCCCTTAGAAGTATTTAAATATTTATTTGGTCTGAGGAAGTGTTATTAAGAATTTATATCTCAATTTTTTTTTAAAGTTTGATATGAAGTTTTTGTAACAAATTATTTCTCAAGTCAAACTGGACTGATCAAATTCAGACCCCTTAGTTTGTGCTATTATTGAACGGAGCCAAACTGGAATGATCAAATTCAGACCCCTTAGTTTGTGCTATTATTGAAGGGAGTTAAACTGGACTGATCAAATTCAGACCCCTTAGTTTGTGCTATTATTGGAGGAAGTCAAACTGGACTGATCAAATTCAGACCCCTTAGTTTGTGCTATTATTGGAGGAAGTCAAACCGGACTGATCAAATTCAGACCCCTTCGTTTGTGCTATTATTGGAGGAAGTCAAACCGGACTGATCAAATTCAGACCCCTTAGTTTGTGCTATTATTGGAGGAAGTCAAACCGGACTGATCAAATTCAGACCCCTTAGTTTGTGCTATTATTGGAGGAAGTCAAACTGGACTGATCAAATTCAGACCCCTTAGTTTGTGCTATTATTGGAGGAAGTCAAACTGGACTGATCAAATTCAGACCCCTTAGTTTGTGCTATTATTGGAGGAAGTCAAACTGGACTGATCAAATTAAGACCCCTTAGTTTGTGCTATTATTGGAGGAAGTCAAACCGGACTGATCAAATTCAGACCCCTTAGTTTGTGCTATTATTGGAGGAAGTCAAACTGGACTGATCAAATTCAGACCCCTTAGTTTGTGCTATTATTGGAGGAAGTCAAACTGGACTGATCAAATTCAAACCCCTTAGTTTGTGCTATTATTGGAAGAAATCAAACTGGACTGATCAAATTCAGACCCCTTAGTTTGTGCTATTATTGAAGGAAGTCAAACTGGACTGATCAAATTCAGACCCCTTAGTTTGTGCTATTATTGGACGAAATCAAACTGGACTGAATAAATTCAGACCCCTTAGTTTGTGCTATTATTGGAGGAAGTCAAACTGGACTGATCAAATTCAGACCCCTTAGTTTGTGCTATTATTGGAGGAAGTCAAATCGGACTGATCAAATTCAGACCCCTTAGTTTGTGCTATTATTGGAAGAAATCAAACTGGACTGATCAAATTCAGACCCCTTAGTTTGTGCTATTATTGAAGGAAGTCAAACTGGACTGATCAAATTCAGACCCCTTAGTTTGTGCTATTATTGGACGAAATCAAACTGGACTGAATAAATTCAGACCCCTTAGTTTGTGCTATTATTGGAGGAAGTCAAACTGGACTGATCAAATTCAGACCCCTAAGTTTGTGCTATTATTGGAGGAAGTCAAACTGGACTGATCAAATTCAAACCCCTTAGTTTGTGCTATTATTGGAAGAAATCAAACTGGACTGATCAAATTCAGACCCCTTAGTTTGTGCTATTATTGAAGGAAGTCAAACTGGACTGATCAAATTCAGACCCCTTAGTTTGTGCTATTATTGGACGAAATCAAACTGGACTGAATAAATTCAGACCCCTTAGTTTGTGCTATTATTGGACGGAGCCAAACTGGACTGATCAAATTCAGACCCCTTAGTTTGTGCTATTATTGGAGGAAGTCAAACCGGACTGATCAAATTCAGACCCCTTAGTTTGTGCTATTATTGAACGGAGCCAAACTGGAATGATCAAATTCAGACCCCTTAGTTTGTGCTATTATTGAAGGGAGTTAAACTGGACTGATCAAATTCAGACCCCTTAGTTTGTGCTATTATTGGAGGAAGTCAAACTGGACTGATCAAATTCAGACCCCTTAGTTTGTGCTATTATTGGAGGAAGTCAAACCGGACTGATCAAATTCAGACCCCTTAGTTTGTGCTATTATTGGAGGAAGTCAAACCGGACTGATCAAATTCAGACCCCTTAGTTTGTGCTATTATTGGAGGAAGTCAAACCGGACTGATCAAATTCAGACCCCTTAGTTTGTGCTATTATTGGAGGAAGTCAAACTGGACTGATCAAATTCAGACCCCTTAGTTTGTGCTATTATTGGAGGAAGTCAAACTGGACTGATCAAATTCAGACCCCTTAGTTTGTGCTATTATTGGAGGAAGTCAAACTGGACTGATCAAATTAAGACCCCTTAGTTTGTGCTATTATTGGAGGAAGTCAAACCGGACTGATCAAATTCAGACCCCTTAGTTTGTGCTATTATTGGAGGAAGTCAAACTGGACTGATCAAATTCAGACCCCTTAGTTTGTGCTATTATTGGAGGAAGTCAAACTGGACTGATCAAATTCAAACCCCTTAGTTTGTGCTATTATTGGAAGAAATCAAACTGGACTGATCAAATTCAGACCCCTTAGTTTGTGCTATTATTGAAGGAAGTCAAACTGGACTGATCAAATTCAGACCCCTTAGTTTGTGCTATTATTGGACGAAATCAAACTGGACTGAATAAATTCAGACCCCTTAGTTTGTGCTATTATTGGAGGAAGTCAAACTGGACTGATCAAATTCAGACCCCTTAGTTTGTGCTATTATTGGAGGAAGTCAAACCGGACTGATCAAATTCAGACCCCTTAGTTTGTGCTATTATTGGAAGAAATCAAACTGGACTGATCAAATTCAAACCCCTTAGTTTGTGCTATTATTGGAAGAAATCAAACTGGACTGATCAAATTCAGACCCCTTAGTTTGTGCTATTATTGAAGGAAGTCAAACTGGACTGATCAAATTCAGACCCCTTAGTTTGTGCTATTATTGAAGGAAGTCAAACTGGACTGATCAAATTCAGACCCCTTAGTTTGTGCTATTATTGGACGAAATCAAACTGGACTGAATAAATTCAGACCCCTTAGTTTGTGCTATTATTGGAGGAAGTCAAACTGGACTGATCAAATTCAGACCCCTAAGTTTGTGTTATTATTGGAGGAAGTCAAACTGGACTGATCAAATTCAAACCCCTTAGTTTGTGCTATTATTGGAAGAAATCAAACTGGACTGATCAAATTCAGACCCCTTAGTTTGTGCTATTATTGAAGGAAGTCAAACTGGACTGATCAAATTCAGACCCCTTAGTTTGTGCTATTATTGGACGAAATCAAACTGGACTGAATAAATTCAGACCCCTTAGTTTGTGCTATTATTGGAGGAAGTCAAACTGGACTGATCAAATTCAGACCCCTTAGTTTGTGCTATTATTGGAGGAAGTCAAACCGGACTGATCAAATTCAGACCCCTTAGTTTGTGCTATTATTGGAAGAAATCAAACTGGACTGATCAAATTCAGACCCCTTAGTTTGTGCTATTATTGAAGGAAGTCAAACTGGACTGATCAAATTCAGACCCCTAAGTTTGTGCTATTATTGGAGGAAGTCAAACTGGACTGATCAAATTCAGACCCCTTAGTTTGTGCTATTATTGGAGGAAGTCAAACTGGACTGATCAAATTCAAACCACTTAGTTTGTGCTATTATTGAAGGAAGTCAAACTGCACTGATCAAATTCAGACCCCTTAGTTTGTGCTATTATTGGAAGAAATCAAACTGGACTGATCAAATTCAGACCCCTTAGTTTGTGCTATTATTGAAGGAAGTCAAACTGGACTGATCAAATTCAGACCCCTTAGTTTGTGCTATTATTGGACGAAATCAAACTGGACTGAATAAATTCAGACCTCTTAGTTTGTGCTATTATTGAACATTTTTGATTGACTCTGGTTACTGGAGGCTCTGAAAAAATCTTCTTTTTTTAGAAATAAAAACTTATGAATTTTGCTCTGTGAAATTGATTTAATTTATATATGATATGCATTTGAATAAAAATAAATTACAGTCACTGTTAACCCACTACTGAGAATTCTCTTAGATAACAAATAGGTCGTATAGGGCAAAAAAAACTACCTTTGAATCACTTGGATAAAGGGGAATAACTCTGCTGTTATGGAGGACATATTTTATCCTAAATAATTTCAACATATCTTTGTAAAATTTTAAACTAAAACACACCACTGAATATTAGGAACAAGCTAACTAGGTAAAAGGAAATACCATTTTTAAGAAATAAAAAAAAATGTGAATAATAATCATTGCTATGAATGAATGATTGATTGATTGATGTTTAGTGGGGAATGAAACCGGAGCCTTTGGTCCGAGGAAACCCACAACCTTCAGTTGTTGCCTGACAAATCTTCCAAATTGGAAGATCGAGTGAACCTTGACTCAAAGATCTTTTCAATTAATTCTTTTTACCTTTTTCAGGCAGTTGAACTAAGAAAAGCTGCCTATGTTCTTTTGGCTTGGTGATATGTGCAGGAATATATGGATACTGAAACAAAAATAAAATAAAAGTGACTTCATTTGCAAATTGAAATAACCATTAAAGAATGTGTGCTTATTTTGTTTAGGATATTTTCCTAATGAATTTATGAAAGCTTGCCAGCATCCATCTTCTTGAGTTAAAATTATCTGCATGGTCCCAACCCGTGTTTTATCTTGGCGGACTACACCACTCCAACCATAAATCTAACAGCCACCCCCCCCCCCCCCCCCCTCCTGCTGGGAATGTAAAAGTTGTCTTTCTTTTCCTTACAGAGTCTTGGCCAATCAGCACTCCTTAAACATAAGCTCAAGGTGTATACAGCCGCCGTTACGTTATTTCTCAGCTAGTGGAGGAATGTAAGTGCCCGAGGTTTTGATTAGCTGCGAGATGTTTTGGTCACATCCAATCAAAAGGCGCTGTTCTATTTACAGGTTTAAGTAGATTAGTCCGCCAAGATAAAACATGGAGATATTTAAGCTTGGCTGGAGAAGATGACCCCTATCAGAATATGAAGTATATGTAATATGAAAAACATATGGTGAACATGACAACCTTTTATTTTACGAGGAAGAACTTCAGTTGAATCCTTCATAAGGTTGCCATTCAACAATTTATAGGATAAATACCAAGTTCTTTTATGACAGCTTACAGTGATTTCTAGCTGAAAACAGACTAAATATGTATGGAAAAAATGTTACTTTCAGTAAGGTCTCAAGGCTTCAAAGAAAAGCTGATTGAAAATATACATATCTTCCGTCATCAATTGGAAATATCTTTGTGTTTGATGTCATAATTGACATTCAAACACTTTTGTCATCATTTCAACCAATCATGAAGAGGCACTGACAAAGCGTCCAGCGGGTTTGACCTCACAGCAAAAAGAATGTATATATCAGATGCCAACTATGATGTCACTAAGCTACGCAGATATCATATAGATATCGTAGAGAGAGAAAAGAATGCCTTCAATATCGTAGGTCTTACGCCTAAAATCTGATTTTCTTTTGACCGAGTTCGTATGGTACATGTGCTTAAACAAATTGACGTCAAAACAGGACATATTGCCTTACACTTGTCATTTATCCTTTAAAGTCGCATGAGCTGCCAAAACGTTAATATTTTGACGTTAAAACAGAATGTTGAAATTATTGGCTACTTTTCTCAAGACGTATGATTCAGAAGCTTTTTAGTGCTTCTAGTCTCGAGAATGACAATAAAGTATTGTTTTGAACTAACTTTGGCTTAGAATGAATGAATGGTCGTCCCGGTTATTTAAATTTTGTTTACTTTACGAACACGTATTCGGTTCGTACAGGCCACATACTCTATGGATTGTCCTCATTCCAACGCCAATCATTTAGTTTTTGGATGGCCTTCAAAGCCTCTTACTGTTGTGACGATCAGAAACTATGAAAAAAGTATGAATTTTGGCAGCTCATGCCACTTTAATAAAAGCTAAATAGTTGATACAGGTGCTTCTGAAATCAAATAACCCGGAAGAAAAGTGACTTACCTGTGGTGGTTCAAAGTTTGGCCTCCACCAGTTGCCAACAGTATGACTTTCATCTATTATCCAATCCATTGGGGCTCCATCTTGTCTACCCAATGTCTGAAAAGGGAGACAACTCACACACTTATTCACAACAATCATCACTACTTGATTATCTCCCTTTAACATACAGCTTTAAAAGATATATATAAGATTCAGTTTACAGATAATGGTTTTCCAAAAATGAGCTTACTGGAAGCACCTCACTAAAGCTAAAGCATCCAGGCATCATTGCAAATTAGTAATCTATTGCTAGGTATAATATATTTCTCAACAAATATTCCCAACGACATTTCAATTTGTCGTCATATATTATTGTAAGCAAAAATTTTGCTATCTTGATTTTATATTTAAATTGCTTTTGATTCCAGCTTCAGGCTAATACAGCTGTAATCTCAATGATTTTTTTCTTAAATAAAATTTTAAAATGATTTAAATTTCAAATGAAAACCTAATTTTGACAAAGAGAGTTGAATTCATAGCCAGTATTTTGAAACTTTAAAGGAAAGAACATTTTAACGTTAGACTAGCTTAGATGGCAAGAGTAGAGTTCGTTTAGTCTAAAGCAACTGTCCAATGTATGTTTTATCACTTCATAAGCGCATAATTGAAATTTGAATGTGTCATTAAAATAGTGAATAAGCTCCATAGGCCATTCACAAGGCCACCTCCATTTTTTCATTAGTTTTATTAAATCATTGGTGAATAAAATCGAGACGGTTTATAGAGTAGTCATGTGATGCAACTTAACCAATAGCTTGGCTAAGAAATGATGATCAACCTCAATTTTCCGACTTCAAGTTTGTAGCCATGTTTTTTGGACCTAAATCTATCATCATACATTAAAGAGCGATTTATTAAAAACTTCATTATTGACCTAAAAATAGCTGCTCCAACATTACAAAACGGAAGCACAGAGAAGCCGACATACTTCTGTCTGTTTTTATTAGTTTGAAGGTCACTGGCGGTATTTGACGCGAGATGTTTTAAGTACCTTGATGGAAGTCGGGGTTTCTGACTCAAAAATTACTATTTTTTTATACTGACGGCCGTATTACTGGACTACCTTAATGGCTGTTCTCGAAGTTAATCTGTATGTATATCTAGAGATTTCCCATCCTTTAAATAAAGCCAAGAGTTATTGTAAAAATGTGCTCTTTGTTAGAAATGTAAGTATCCGAAGTGTTTTTAATGAATTTCCATATGCCCTTCTTATCCCTCCTGTGATGCCATAAGGCAATCTGTCTTTTACAATCGAACATTTACTCACTTCTGTCAAAAGTCTTTTTAGCCCTTCTACCTGATCTTCTCCAGGATTTAATTCACCACCAGGGCTATTTAAAAAAAATGAATCATTTTACAAATTAAAATAATACATACTGTACAAAGTACGAACTATATACCTATTGATGTTGATAGATTCATACCTAGATTATAAACCTCACCCTCTAGCAGAGGGTAGTCAAGCTCAATCCGAAGAAGGCCTTGCATTGATGCATCACGCGTTCAAATTCCTCTCAGATCAAATGAAAATTTGAAAAGTTTGGTATGCGGAAGAGTTGACAGGTATTCGTTAAACGTCAGTAGTTTCCTCCAGTGATTATTTGGCGGCTCCAAATAAGTGCCATATAAGTGAAATAATCTTGTGTGGGGTACAAAACGCCAATTAATCAACAAAAGCTATTTTAGTCAAGAAGATTTTCTCTGTGGTTGTGTGTCAATCAATTAGCCATGAAAAGAAGAATTAAATACTGGTACATTTTACAAATTAATATAATATGAACCTGTACAAAATTCCCAAACAGTCCAGTTTCATCCCTCCCACTAAACCAGCCTAATCGGTCATAAAAGCAAAATAATCTTGAGTGTGGTGCAAAACGCCAATCAATCAATCAATAATGGTTATCTTAGTCAAAAAAAATTTTCATGTGGTTCTGTGTGTTACCGTTCATAAAAACATCAATCAATTAGCCATGAAAAGAAGAATGAAATACAGGTACGTACAGTTTAAAGAATGTTGTGCCCAGCTGTAAGAGGAGCACATGAGGCAATCTGTGTTCGTGGACGATCAACACCCCTTCTACAGATCGCCTCATACCTATTTTCTCAAAGTCTTCTTTCATACGCTGGAATCTAGCTGGTACTGAGCTGTCTTTCTCATAGAGGGGTTCCTTTGTACCAAATGTGTAGTTTGTCAGTGGGTATCTAAAATGAATAGAAACAAATTTTAAAAGAAATCTTTAATAACAAGAGTTTTAGTAAACTCAACATACGCCCTCCGGCCTCCGCAACAAGTCATTACTCTACATTAACAAATATTTGATTAAATTTCAGCAATTGAAATTCTACTTTCTTTAGATGTCATAAATGAAGATATACTCCAAGTTATGGAGTTGTAGGGAATGAAGATATAGAATAAAAGAGAATATTACATAATCTAATATAGATGTCATATTATGCAACCAAAGAGCTAAAAAATGGTTGAGCCCATTATGTATACGCTGTAAAAGAATGCTAAAGCTCAAATCAAAAACTGGCCAAATTATGGATCAAAAGGAAATGAAAATATAGACTAAGAGATATTACATAATTCAATATAGATACAATATTATGCAACGGAAGATGCCATAAATACATGTAGTACACACCATCTACGCATAAAGTTTATGTTGTGAAAGAATTATGAAGATTAGATCAAAACCCTTGAAGTTATGGACGAGAAGGGAACAAAGATACAGACTAAAAAAGATATTACATAATTCAATAGAGATGCCATAATATACAAACGAAGATGTCATAAATGGTGCATAACACAACATCTACCCATTAAGTATATAGTCTATTGTGTAAAAATTGCTAAGATCGGATCAAAACTCTTCAGGTTATGGAGCGGAAGGGAACGAAGATATAGACTAAAAAAGATATTACATATATCAATATAGATACAATATTATGCAACCTAAGATATCATAAATGGTTCATAACACCTTCTACCCAAAGAGTATATGTTGTAACAAGAGAAATGCATTTATTGCATCGGTGAAAAAAAATTTCAAAAGCAAAAATGGGTCGATGTAAAATTAAATCGTACCATATATTGTTACAAAATGGCGACCCTTCTACGATATTCTAGCTCCAGTATGTAGCGTTATTGTGAAGCCCGAAGGTAGCAGCCATTTTTAAATTCAGTAAAATAATCAAGATTTCACAGGCACACTACTCGTGAGATTACTAAATATGGCCGCATTGTTCGCGGGGTAATGTTCCAACCCTCTTTCGATATCGATGTAATGCAATAACTCAAGCCTATAGTTCGACAAAAGGGAAATGACTATTAAGACAGAAAAGGTTTGTCATTCATTTTACGGTATTTATCAAATTATTGCTTAGGTGAATAATTTTTTCGAAGGAAAAAAAGGAACGGTTTTCAAGGGATTCGTTATGTAGGCTTAACTATGAGAAAATGGTGTCCCTTCTACAATGGTCACAGCCCCCAGCTCGTTAGACCATTGTTTTCTACAATTAACAATATTCCAGCTCCTAGCTCATTCGAATATTGTTTTCTACTATTAGGGATTTCCATAGTAGGCACTCCAACACCGAAATGCACAATGTACTTTATCAGTAATTTTAAGCAACATATACGTAAATCATGTGCCCTTTATTTCATATAAAAATTTGGAAATAAAAAAAACAAAGCCAAATAGCTATTACGGCTAAACAAATAAATGTGGGTCACTCACTTGCTCTGCAGATAAAAAATGGATATCAGAGCTCTCTAGTACAGCAATTCGGAAACGCCATCTGGTGACTAACTTTTAAGAAAAGTTCAAAGGGAGTTAACAATTATTTAGGGGCCATTACAACTATCCAATTGGTTCTGATTCAGATTTCTGAACATGTTTGCCACAATATAATTAGAGACGTTGAGACGGCCCCTAATATACAACCACGTGACCTATAGATAAAATGGAAATGACGGAGACAGAAGGAGAAAGTTAGCAGGGAAGTTTAAATATGATATTTCGTTGTTTTTACACTAATGCTATCGTCTGTGTAAGCGGCTAAATGCGGCATGAAGAAATACATTCTTGTCCTCAGATAACGTGGACTGCATTGGAATAGGTATTTAGAAATTGATGAATGTTTTGGTTAATGAAAATCATTTTAGTCCGAAGAACTGATGTTGTTGTTGTAGTGTGTTCACATTGCCCTGTAAACGTATGCTATGTTTATTTTCGAAAATTAATTTTTATTCAAGGATAAGCAGAATCCAGCTAATTCAAAACCGGAAGTGCCACCTGTTATTTCATATGCGCATGAAGGATGCGCTTTTAGAGGTTGGAATGCCTATCCATAGTCAGTGCTCGCGAAAACTGGACAACACATAATAAATCACAGCGAACGAGCTGAAACAACAACACCGGTGAAATTTCTGTGTGGCCATACTGTATCCTGGTATCCAAACAAAATAAATTTAGCCAAAAAATGTTAAAAACAACACTTACAAGTTTATCAATTTCTGGTCCATAATAGAAGATGAGGAAGTTGAATTATACTGCTTATATTTCGGCCAACCTGCAGCTCCTCTGGGATGCGAAATCGTCGCCATTGTCTGTTTTTTTAGCAGATGTACAATTGTCGAATAACCTCCCTTGGTAAACGACTCTTCTGCGAAAGAGGTAGATGAAGAAATAGAAGCTGTCACATGATGCTATGAGTGTATGAAAACAACTTCTTCTTTTTGGCGTTATGAAAGTTGTCATGCACAGAATTTAATTAGAAAATTAAGAGAACTCATCAATGATCATGCCGGGATCCGAAGCAGGATTCGTTCGAGGTTCTGGGGGGCAAGCCGATGGTAAGTAAAGGGGGCGTGATGACACTAGCCAGGTTGGGGAAAGTCGCCGATCGACGGGTTGTCCATCGATTGACGGACAAACCGTCCAACGACGGACAATAGAGCCCGGCGATCGGTGGGTTAAGTTTGGACAAAAATGACAATTTCCTCTCTATCTGCCATCATTCGCGTTTTCGCCGAACTATCGAGTTCTACGACAACAGTGCATGTCCCAAGCTTGTTGTTAATGGCTAGTTCTAACTTCAAAGTCAACTCGTCGCGTGCGCCACAGCCGGTGAAATTTATTTCTTAAAAGTCTAAAACAAATTGCGCCATTTTAAGCAAGTGTTTTAAAATAAACCAATATATCTACTCACATGCTTCACCCATCCACGTGTAGTGCACGCTCTGTAGTTTCCAAAAATGACCACGAGGCGTAAATCCATGCCCACGTAAGGCGGAAATTGTTGAAGAACTGGAGGAGTGCAGCACTAATATGGAACTTCCTGTCACTCTTCTGATTGACCTCAGTTGACCTTTGCCGTACCATTTTTGGTAGATGTCGTTCCTAGTTCTTCCGACAATTTCCGCCTCACTTTCCCCAACCTGAGTGCTGCTATTGCCCGGCAATGGCACACTACACAGTTATTTTACTGTTAGTGTTAATACTGGCACTACGGTATTAATAATATTGGCATTTGATTTATTCACTCATGATTGCATTTATGCTTGTAGCCTGGGAGTCTGACAAAATTACATAAATTGATTAATTAATTAGTGTCATTTAGAAAGTGATTTTAACAGTATTCTTTTTGGGATTACACTTTCTTGAAAAATAGCAGAAATTCTTCCAGTAGTTCTACCGATTTTAGGTGACACCCAAAAAGGGAATCGAACCTGGGTACTAAATGTTCGCTATCTATCAGTCATCTACCTCAACCGGGTGGGTGAATGGAAGACACCTGGCATTTAGTGCTGGGGATAGGTGCCATACTCTGGGACCCAGATTCCATTCCCGTTTCGGGCGTCACCCAAAATAGTAGAAGAATTCCTGCAATTTTTCAAGAAGTGTAATCCCCAAAATAACGAGAATACTAATCAAATTACAATTGGCTTAATTGGAAAATCTTATTTCGTTGACCAAAATCTTATTTCGTTGACCAAAATAGATATTTATAAACACCAAAACACGCGAGCACAGGGAAAATCTGTTTGACTTGGTCATCAGAGATGGAAAGTCGGTGTAACTTTGGGATTGGAATAATGGAACCCAGAGAATCACCAATGCAAGTTTTATCCCTAAACTCTGACTTAACTTGATCTTTTATGTATCTAGCCAAACTTTTTTGTGCTATCTTTAGAAATTATACTATTTTTTGTCAGTAAAAATGTATCTTATGAATTTATGGTTTTGTTAACTTATAAATTGATTGATTGATATTTTTCACCACATGCAAAATTATTTTGAGTGAGGAATGAAACCAAGCTTTTTGCCTGGAGGAAGGTTCTTTATATGGTAAAAAACATGAATTGTAAACTGCGATTCACAGATAATATACATTCTATGTTGGTCAACTTGCAGGATCTGGTCAGATTTATGCAAAATAAACAATGAGCTTATTAATGCCTCTATATGAACATATGACCATTTTCAAGAAAGTGACCAGTCAATCCAGAGAATGGTGCTCTGTTTACTTTCTACTATATAAACATAAACCAATGCTATTAATTCTTTTCTTTTCCTGTGTATTTATAGAGATGACTATGGCTTTGATTGATGCTGCTTTTGATAAAGAGGGCAGCGTACAGGAAAGTGTCGCCAATGCCCTCTATGACCTCGGGAGAAATAAACCAGCTTTAGTTCTCAGCTCCTGTTATTCCTACCTTAAGAAACATTCCAAGGTTTGTAAGCTGCCTATAAAAATGATTTTCTATACCAGGGTTTTCACAGATAATTCAAAATTAAAATAAATGTCTATGCAAAGTGCGATTCAGTGTTTTAATATGGATTTCTATTTGTTTCCCTGATTGGTGTTTTGCATTTCATGGTAGCCTCTCCTTGGCATTTTTATGGTTCAGGTGAAAAAAATGGTGGTCAGAGATGCCAGTTTTCAGGGTCCATTAAAGTGGCATGAGCTGCCAAAATTCACACTTTTTTCATAATTTCTGATCATCACAACAGTAAGAGGCTTTGAAGGACATCGAAAAACTTAATGATTGGCGTTGGAATGAGAAACATCCATACAGTATGTGGCCTGTATGAACCGAAAACATGTGCAAAAGTAAACAAAATTGAAATAACCGTGACGACCATTCATTCATCCTAAGCCAAAGTTAGTTCAAAACAGAACTTTATCGTACATTTTCGAGACTAGAAGCACTAAAAAGCTTTTGAATTGTACGGCTTGAGAAAAATAGCCAATAATTTCAACATTCTGTTTCAACCTCAAAATATCAACATTTTGGCAGCTCATGCCTCTTTAAAGTAAAGCTGAATCTTAATGCAATTTGAAACCAGACAAGAACAGGCTGGTGACAAGCTCTCTTAACAGTTATAGGGAGAAAACTCTTAATATGTATGATTTTCAATGATAGATGTTGCAAACCATTGACAAGTTACATTCTACAAAAAAATGTGTAGGTTTTATTTCAAAGAATTTCTGTATCTACATGCTAGCTACTATTATGGAGATATTGGGTTTTTGAACATATAATTTGTCAGCTGTGGTTGATCTTGGTCTCAGAGCCTACCTTAATTCCCATGATGCTAGCTAAGTTAGCAAAACAAATCCTTCTGATTATATTTTAATTTCATTTAATGATGTATCCAATGCTGTCTTTATTCCAGCTGTCTCAAGGTCACCGGGTTGTTATCCTGAAGGTCATGGAGCGCATCGTGAAAGAGAATTTGCAGTCCGTTGATCCTGCCCTGGCCACTGACCTTATTAAACAGTCATCAGAAGAACTTACCCAATCCAAGGTCTGTTCTTAGCTTTTGCTACATTTCAGAAATATTTGCCAATTGCTGTTCTATACCTGCTAATACCTGCCTGAGGTTGGAGGTTTCCTCGCTGCTTAGAATCCAGCTGGTGAAAGAAAGCCCACAAAGAGGCTATATTTATAGGATTATTTGCACTAACAGTTTACTAAATCTGTAAACAGTCAGTAACAAGGTAATCAATCTATCAAAACTTAAAATTAATTTTTATTATATTTATGAACACTAAAACACACGGGCACAGGGAAAATCTTCTTGTTATTATTATTATGTTATTAATATCATAGGAAGTGGTTCCGGATTGGCAAACTGCCGCCAGTGGTGTTTTGGTGGCCTTGGGAAGGAAGTACTGTAATGAAGTCATGGAGGTTCTGTTAGAAAAGTTCCAGCCAGGAGTTCTCCCCCATTTCTTCGTACTCCAAACTATGGCAAATTTATCCTCTGCCAATGGTAATTATATTTAATATCACTAAAACACACGGGCACAGGGAAAATCTTCTTGTCTAAAATAACTAAGGAGACAAATTTTTAATTGTGTTAACAATCTACAATTAGTCATAGCAAACAACATGGTTATAAACTACATCTCAAAGCCTACAATAAACAAACAACAAGTTATAAGTATATACAAGTAGGCTTCTTGCTGGCTCATTCGCCAAAGAGATAGTCTCAGTCTGAAAAAAAGCCTTCCATGGATACGTTCCAGGTTTGAATCGCTCTCAGTCCAAAAGCAAAAAATCAAAAATTTCTGCATGGGTTTTGCTGACTATGTGGATTGCACTCAAGATCTATGTGGAAGAAGTGACAGGTTCTTGTCGAAGATCAAGGGTAGATAGAGATAGATTTCCTGTGCCATTAAATCACTGAACACAACGCCATATAAGTGAAATAATCTTGAGTACTGTGTATAACATCGTCAATCAATGTTAACTTAGTTTAGTTTGCATGATATAATCACGACACAGAAGATATGTGGGTTTTTTTATTTGAAAAAAAACAATAATTAATTTCTTTTTTTATTATTTTTGGCTAAATACAGTTATTAATTAATTGTTTGAATCAATCAAAAATTAAGTTCAACCCTAAAATTCAAATTTTAGTTTGCATGCTGAGAAAGTTTTGATAATCAGTTTTTAAAAAAATGTTTAAAATATGAATTATAATTTTAATATCATACATCCTGGTGTGATTTCAGTATATGGAATGGTACCTCACCTGACGGCCATATTGGGTACCATGTTGCCCATGTTGGGGATGGCCAAGCAAGATAATGTACGATGGGTCTTTTCCTCAGGTATGACTTCGGATCTTTCTTTTTATATAATTCAAGATGGCCACTGTTTGTTATCATTCAACTTCTTATCAGGACATTTGCTTGGCTAATTCCTTTTGAGTGGGTTAAATTTGATGATGGAGTAAATTCTGCAACATTTTTTTTTCATTTTCAACCAGACACATTTGCCAAGTCCAAGTTTGATACAGTGGTACAGAAAGTTATCATAAAAGGATTACATAATAGTTAGATTTTAACTTTGTCCAAGTTTAGTGGATGCCATTTATGTTTTGATTGTCTAACTATCAAGCCATGTTGAATTATGTATTATATTTTACATTTGTCTGAGTTTAGTGAAGCCATTTTGGATTACATGTTATCTTTCAGACTTCTTAGATTTCATGTTATATTTCCGCTTTACCCAAGTTCAGTGAGGACATGTTATATTACCAGTACATATTATGCTTTAGCTTTGTCCAGGTTCAGTGAGGCCATATTGGATTCCCAGTACATGTTATGTTTCAGCTTTGTCAAAGTTTAATGAAGCCATGTTGGATTCCCAGTACATGTTATGTTTCAGCTTTGTCCAAGTTTAATGAAGCCATGTTGGATTACCAGTACATGTTATGTTTCAGCTTTATCCAAGTTTAATGAAGCCATATTGGATTACCAGTACATGTTATGTTTCAGCTTTGTCCAAGTTTAATGACGCCATGTTGGATTACCAGTACATGTTATGTTTCAGCTTTGTCAAAGTTTAAAGAAGCCATGTTGGATTACCAGTACATGTTATGTATCAGCTTTGTCCAAGTTTAATGAAGCCATGTTGGATTACCAGTACATGTTATGTTTCAGCTTTGTCCAAGTTTAATGAAGCCATGTTGGATTACCAGTACATGTTATGTTTCAGCTTTGTCCAAGTTCAGTGAGGCCATATTGGATTACATTGCTAACATTGATAAAGCACCGGATACAACTGTGACCAAGGAGGTGTTTTCAGGGGAAATTTTCTCTGCTTATGATGTCCTGTTTAATGTCTGGCTACAGTCTAAAGAAACAAAGGTTTGTCATCAACAAGGTTTTCAATGAGTGTGTCTAAATAAAGTTAACATATCAAATTTTTTTTTTACTTTGGGTATCCATTGTTACAGTTTTTCTTTTATTAAGGATAAACTTTGACTTATTTATTGCAATATTTGGAAGTACATGTATCAAGTGTTTCTAAAAACTTAATTCCAGCTGAACATGTTCACTTTAACTCAGAAATAGTCATGATAAAAAAGTCATGGTGATGTCTTTAATTTTTTATACGCCCGGCTTGAAAAGCAGGCTGTATTATGGTATCATCTCCGTCCGTCCGGCAGTCCGGCAGTCCGGCTGTCCGGCAGTCCGGCAGTCCGGCTGTCCGGCGTCCGCTTTCCCTTCCGCTCCATAACTTCTAAAGTTTTGATTTCATATGCACAATTTTTTCTGAGTATATACCTTATGGGTAGAAGGTGTGTCGCAACCTATTTTTAATATCACTGGTTACATAATATGGGAGTTATATTGGATTATGTAATATTCCCTTCCGCTCCATAACTTCTAAAGTTTTGATTCCATCTGCACAATTTTTTCTGAGTATATACCTTATGGGTAGAAGGTGTGTCGCGACGTATTTTTAACATCACTGGTTACATAATATGGGAGTTATATTGGATTATGTAATATTCCCTTCCACTCCATAACTTCTAAAGTTTTGATTCCATCTGCACTATTTTTTCTGAGTATATACCTTATGGGTAAAAGTAGTGTCACAAACTATTTTTAACATCACTGGTTACATAATATGGGAGTTATATTGGATTATGTAATATTCCCATACGCTCCATAACTTTCAAAGTTTTGATTCCATCTGCACAATTTTTTCTGAGTATATACCTTATGGGTAGAAGGTGTGTCACGACGTATTTTTAACATCACTGGTTACATAATATGGGAGTTATATTGGATTATGTAATATTCCCTTCCACTCCATAACTTCTAAAGTTTTGATTCTATCTGCACTATTTTTTCTGAGTATATACCTTATGGGTAGAAGTAGTGTCACAAACTATTTTTAACATCACTGGTTACATAATATGGGAGTTATATTGGATTATGTAATATTCCCATACGCTCCATAACTTTCAAAGTTTTGATTCCATCTGGACAATTTTTTTTGAGGATATAGCTTATGGGTAGAAAGTGTGTCAGCTTCCTTGGATAATTTAGTGATAGCTATGGTGGCCAAAACCTAAAAAGTTTAGAATTATAATTATTTCTCTGTTTTAAAGGCTCTTCAATTCAGTTTTATTACCCATATGGTAAAGCAAATATAGCTGCTTAAAGATATGTTTGACAATATTCATAAACCAGGTTGTACATGTAAGTGTAAACAGATAAGACTTGTATACTTACACACCATTGACCATCTCAGAGATTAGGCTCTGTTCAAATATACCTATATAAAATGTGGCAAACATCCTGGTCAGTGACCAGACAGAATTAGCTGGACTCCAAGCTGAAGACCTGGGCATTTTAACACCAGATGAGATTTCATATTTGAAGGACCCATTGCATATATTCAAAAATATATATATGGAAGGATTTGTTTTGGTATGGCTGCAGTGACTGTGTCTTTCCGGGCGTATTTTGGGTTTCCCGAAACTCTTGTTATCATTAGTATGGAACCCACATTTAAAGAGAGTTTCAAACATTTCAGAAATAGTCGAAATAGGTTTTTTTTTCTATTCCTGTCATTTCATTGGAAAGTTCGTAAATGTCAGCAGGGAATCATATTCCGTCATTGGGGTCTCTGTGGCTCAGGTGGTTATAGTGATTGAGGGGCCTCGGTGGCTCAGGTGGTTATAGTGATTGAGGGGCCTCGGTGGCTCAGGTGGTTATAGTGATTGAGGGGCCTCGGTGGCTCAGGTGGTTATAGTGATTGAGGGGCCTTGGTGGCTCAGGTGGTTATAGTGATTGTCCCGGAGTCTGATATATTTCGTCTTAGGGGCCTCGGTGGCTCAGGTGGTTATAGTGATTGTCCCTGAGCGTGACAAATTGATGCAGTGTGGGTTTGAATCCCACTCAGACCAAATAAAAATTGTGGATTTTTCACTAGCTGGATAGCCATATGTGGAAGAGTTGCCAGGTACTCACCAAAGGTTGGGGGTTTCCTCCGGGCAATGAGCCTGGTTTCTTTCTCCACTAAACCTGGCCATATAAGTGAAATAATCTTGAGTGCTGCGTGAAACATCAATCGACCAATCATAATTTTCTTAACCCTTTTGTTGGTTAAGGGCAATACATTTATTTGCAGACAGTATAAATGATGAAAATTTCTTAAATCAGAGATAAATCAGCAATCAAGCTGCCAACTTACCGTATTCCTTCTGGTTTTCTATTTTCTACAAAGGGAAGGCTTGCATATGGATATCAACTTCTTCATTTATTAGTTAGCCATATATCCATATGCAAGCCTTCCCTTTGTACTTGTTCCAGCTTCTAAATGCGACTCAAACAACTTCTATTTTCTAGTTACGTCTTGCCATAGTGGAAGCAGTTGGTCACATGACACATCTCATGGCTCGAGATAAGCTAGAAGAACAGTTACCCAAACTATTACAAGGCATTCTGGGATTGTATCGACGGCACCCGGAACCATATCATATCACACAGGTAGTTATTACAACAACGTATGATGGGGTATAAATGTATAAATGATATACCTGTTGTTAACACAATAAGAAACTTGTCTCCATAGACAAGAAGATTTTCCTGGTGCCCGTGTGTTTTAGTGTTCATAAATATATCACACAGGTATTGAATGATAAAGATCGTTAACCAAACAATAAACATCTTTTGAAATATACACTGACTGGGTTTTCACTCAAACGACCTATGTGAATGTTTGCCTGTTACCACCGGAAGGTCGTGGGTTTCCTCCGGGCATAGAGCCCACAATGAAACTGGCAACGCCGCCGTTTAAGCGAAATAATCTTGAGCGCGGCATAAAACACCAAACAATCAATCAAATATACAAACATTTAAACTAATATAATAAACACATGAATATGAATTATGTTGTTTAAGAAACAAACATCTTATTTTGCTTGCCGCCATATAAGTGAAATAATCTTGAGTGCGGCGTAAACACCAAACAATCAATCAATCAGTCTTATTTTGCTAACTAGTATCCCAAATGAAACCAATAGCTTCAGCCTGAGTTTATTGTAGGGACCTCTGTGGCTCAGTCATTTAAATTTATTTACCCTCCAACTATGGGTGGCTGGTACAAATCCCGCTCGATCCAAAATACATGTGCCCTGTATAACATTGTCAAATATTTGTCTGGGTTTTCATTCAATGGCCCTTTGTGGAATATTTGCTGGGTACAACCAGAAGTTCTGCAGTTCCAGCACTTGAATTATTTCAGACATTACCGTACATAGCTGTTTGTTAACCATAAAGTTTGTTTCCCTTTATGTCTAAACTATTTTTTTATTTTTCTATAATGCCTCTCAAAGAATGTTATTTTGAACTTGTTTTAGGGGTTGGCAATGATACTGGATGCTGTCTGCATTGAAGGAAGTACAATCCTGGAGCCATACCTGGATAATCTACTCAACGTTCTCTTTACTCAGGTAAGCTTACCTGTTTTCAACTGTCGCCCCTATATGAGATGGTTGCCAGTTACCAACAGAAGGTTGTGGGTTTCCTCCGGGCATATAGCCCGGTTTCCTCCCACAATAAAACTGGCAACGCCGCCTATAAGTGAAATAATCTTGAGCGCGTCGTAAAACACCAAACAATCAATCAATCAATCAATCAATCAACTGTCGCCTTTCCCTCAGGCTAGAGTATTGTGGCTCTGCTTTAGCCATGTATGCTGACCCAGCAAAGAGGAACATTAAATATGCCACATACATTTTTGAGAGGGCGGGTTGATCTTATGCCGCCATATAACCTTAGCTGTTGAGTGCGACGTTAAGCCCCAATCAATCAGTCAACTGTCACTTTAAAACTGTCTTTAAAATAAATCTTCCTTGCCAGAAACATTTTTGAGAGGGGCGGGAGGGGGGAGGTGATCTTTTGCCGCCATATAACCTTAGTGCGACGTTAAGCCCCAATCAATCAATCACTCAACTGTCTTCAAAATAAATCTTCCTCATTCATTAAGATGAAAAAATCTTTATCAAATCAAATACCTTCCTATAATATGTTGGTTCATTACAGATTTAATTTTGGGGTTTGAAAAAAAAAACATTTTGTTTTAAGCATTTTGATAGTTTCACAGGAGGGATGGCTCTATCTTAAATCCTCATTAATAAATTTTAAAAAATCTTCAGTTGTGGAATGCAAAAAGTGTAAGGTCTGCAAAACCCCACTTTTTGCACATTTTTATTGCCATAAAGAACAACGTTTAGCTATTTGATGGAAATGGGGTATTTACTTACGTCAATTTACTAAGTTGTAAAATCATCTCAATCTCTTAAAAAGGACTTGTAAGTTACCTCCGAGGTTTCTTAATATTCAAAATAGATGACGCTTTTAACAATGTTTAGATAAATTCCATCTGACGTTTAAAGTAAGCGCAAATGACAGAATGAAAAACACTCAGCCACAGGGCCTGTGACAAGAAATGCTCACATACTTATCTCCCTTATTTGTACTTTAAATCATTTTCCTATTCTCCCATTGAATGTTGATAACTATTTTAATGATATGCAAACATTGTCAATCGGAAAAATGAGAGCTTCATAGTTATTAAATATTTGGATCTTCACCTTGTCATCTTCAGGAAGTTTAGTTCTATTTACATAATATTTGAAACTTATTTTTGTGGAACTTAAGTGGAAACTTTTCCATTTGAAAGAAGCTGTGTTAGCATAATGTGTCAAAAATTAGGATCAATTTATTATGGTAAGAATTCCGCTAATTCAAGAACGAGCAATGTGAAGATTAGACTGCTTTCTGCCATGTTTGGTCTAAAACAACAACAATAGTGATTGCTCGATAGGATTATCGATCGCTCCATGCAGGAGGTAAGACACCCAACGAAGTATCAAACTTTTCGAGTGCTTTTCATAATGTTTTGAGTACTTGAATTAGCGGAATTCTTACCGTAGTTCACTCGGAAACACCAATATTTCCTACAAGTATGGTAATTCAAGTGTTGACTGTGAAACATGATGAAAGAACGAAAATCTACACACTTTTTTTCACTCATTTATTTTTAGGTGTGTTTACCATGTGACTACAATAATCCAATGGGAATGAAGAATCATAATGAACTGCTACGATGTTTCGCTGTAATGGGTAAGACAAGAGAATCAAATTATTTCCATATAAATCTTATATTAAAGGGGGAGAAAACAAAAAATCACTTTAGGGTTCTGAAGAAGCGCGCCAATGTTTCCTTTCCAACGGTACTAAACACATATTTTTGCGATTTTTTAGTTAATAAAAGATCACAATAAGCAAAACAAATTGGTCAACTTTCAAAATCTGCCATTTAAGCCTAGGTTAAATTCATTCTCTTCATGGCCTTCGTAACTCTCCGATATGCCACGCATACCATTTTTGTGCTAGCCACATATTCCTCAAAGCTTCCTTTATAATTTATTATCCCAATTCAGAGTAAATTCTAGGCCTCCGATTGGTCAGTTAGCCTCGGATAACCTGCCGCATTTGCTCCCTCAGCGTGTTACATTTTTTCCGTGTACATGTACCTACCGAGTCAAGCAATCACGCACAGGTGACAGCAACCATCCAAACGACCAGCGCGTGAGTCCTTAACTCCGTAGGTACACGGAAACTGAAATCTGTCGTCTGCTGTTTACAAACAAAAATACGTAAACAAACATGGCATCGGCCGAACGAAAACGTTTCGCCGATCACACTGTGCAAGAAATTGTGGAGAAAAGGGCAAATGTTATTCCAAAAAACACACAGAAGGCAAATTACCAGTCTTCAAAAATGCTGAAAGAGTACTTACGTGAAAAGAATCAGGAAGAGGACTTCCACAATTTTAGTATAGAGCGACTCGCCGAAGTCCTGTGTCACTTCTATTTGGACGCCAGAAAAGGTGACGGCAAGCGATACAAAGTCTCCACCATCGAACACTTTCGACACTCCTTGAACAGGTACCTCAAATCTCCTCCACATATGAAACTGTTTGATATCGTGAAGGACAGAGAGTTTTATGAGGCCAATGAATGCTACAAGACAGCTGTTGCTGAATTGAAATCCTTAGGCATGGGCGCCACAGCTCACTTTCCTGCCATCACGGAAGACGACAGAAAAAAACTTTACTCTTCGTTTCACATGTCTCCTAACACCCCCACTGGATTGGCAAATAAATGTCAGTTCGACATTCGCCTGTATTTTTGTCGTCAAGGTTGTGAAAATATGCACACTATGAACAAAAACACCTTCACGATTCAGCAGAATCCAGCCACCGGTCTCCGTCATGTTGTCAAGACGCAGGACGAACTAACTAAAAATCACCGGCCAAATGACAAGGAGTCTCTCTCTGGTTTCATGCCCGAAATTCCCTCATCAGATTCTTGCCCAGTAAAATCCTTTGTGAAATACACACAGAAATTAAATCCAAAATGTGATCGCCTTTGGCAATATCCTAGATGCAGCTTTTTAGACGACGACGACGACGTATGGTACGAAAGCCGTCCAATTGGCGTAAATCCCTTGAGCAAATTTATGAGCTCACTCAGCAAGAAAAGTCATCTGTCCCAGATATACACAAACCACAGCGTACGAGCAACCGGAGTCACAATTCTTGGACAGGCTAATTTTTCGCACAGCAAATTATGGCAGTAACAGGCCACAAATCTGTGCAATTATTATCTGCATACCAAAAGGTCTCCCCAGAAGAGAAATTGGAAATGGGACAGGCAGTTTCCCGTGCGCTGGGTTTGTGTACTTCTTCCTCTGAAGCCACTGTCCGATCCACATCTGCTGCTGTCGACAACCCCACTTCCAATGATACACCAGATGCACTATCACCGCCAGCTGACTTTCCCGCCGGAATAAGTCGGTCATCCCCATGCCAACCGCCAGAGCAGATACCATCAACAAACAGAAATGACTGCAGCTGGTTGGAGCAGCTATTTGTTGACTTCGACAGTCTCCCCAGCCAACCACCAATGAAAAACGGCGCAAACCAAAACAGAGGCCCTTCCTTTCAAAACTGTTCCATCGGAAATATCAATATAGTTTTCAAGCAATAAACAATGTCTGACCCTACATGTAGTCAAAATAACAGGACTTTCTACAGAGTGCAGAGATATTGTGACGTCTAATATTAAGAAATTATTTAGGAACTGACGTGAACAATTTTACAAAAACTTCATATTTGGCGATTCTCCGAAATATAACTGTTCAAGTTTTACGAGTTAGAAATGTTAAAAAAATCTAACATGTTTTCTCCAAGCGGGTTGTCCATTATTTTTCGAGTATACATGTCAAGTTTCATAAATAAAAACTAGTTTGTTACTTAATTCTGATTATGTTATTTTGTTAAATAACGTTATCATATATAAGTCTGTGGAAAATTATTTGTTAACTGTCAACATAAGAAACCCAATCTCCATGCATTGTGTCAAAAAAAAATATTGATCTCCTCAACAAAATATCAGGCCGTATACCCACACAGCACAATGGTATAACTTATAATGTAAGTTTTGAGAAACTGAAAACAATTTTCTGGAGATAGGAATGCTTTGAAGACAGTGAAATTAACCTGGTTTTAAATGGTTGATTTTTTAAAGTTGACCAATTTCTTTTGTGTATGTAACATAATACGGTATTTTATAAACTGCATCATGTCCCAGGAAAAAATAGCAAAAATATGTGTTTAGTAACATTTGCAAAGGAAAAATAAGCGCGCTTCTTCTGAACCATAAAGTATTTTTTTTGTTTTTTTCTCCTTTAAAGGCCTGTTTGCCTTTCTGACATTTTCTTGACATTTATGATGAAAGCGATAACTTACTACGAGTAAAAACCATTAAAATTAAACATCGTCATAATGTCCAGTTAAAGTGGCATGAGCTGCCAAAATTCACACTTTTTTCATAATTTCTGATCGTCACAACAGTAAGAGGTTTTGAAGGCCATCGAAAAACTAAATTATTGGCATTAGAATTAGGAAAATCCATACAGTATGTGGCCTGTACAAACCGAAAACGTCTTCGAAAAGTAAACAAAATTTAAATAACCGGGACGACCATTCATTCATTCTAAGCGAAAGTTAGTTTAAAACAATAAAACAATACTTTATCGTACATTTTCGAGACTAGAAGCACTAAAAAGCTTCTGAATTATACGTCTTGAGAAAAATAGCCGATAATTTCAACATTCTGTTGTAACGTCAAAATGTCAGCATTTTGGCAGCTCATGCCCCTTTAAAAGGTAGAAATGGTGGTGTAAAAGTATACGCTGCATTGCTTAGAGAGGTCAAATCGGTTAAGCGCTTGTTTGTATCCCCAGCCTCTGACTTTGTGCACCTAACAAATCAAATTAAAAATACAAAATGATTCCAAAACTTTTGTCAATATTGCTCTGACATTTTGCATTTATTTATATTGTATTTTTTTGTGTTATTGATGAAAATTATCTGCATATGGTGACACTATAAGGCTAGGTCCCCTTTGGTTGGTTGGTTGGTTGTTTTAGCTTATTGGCACGTCCATTCGTAGGTCCCCTTTGCTTAAAGGGCTCTTGAATTGTGACATATCACTATAACCTCTGCCTCTTAAGTTCTTATGGTTAATATATTATTTAGTTTGGAACGCTTTGTCTGACTGATCGAAGGTCCTCTGCCGGGGCCCGGAGTCATTTTTCTACAGGATTGTTGTCATGGTTACATGGGATTCCGCCTCAGTCAGACATTATACACATTATTAAATTTTGTTTTTCTTTTTCAGCGAGATGTTATTCTGGTAAAATCATTGGATTTCTCCTTCAGAAGTTAGAAGGTGGGAATGAGAAGATCAAATTGGGGACTTTGTCAGTATTTAGACATCTTATCAACGCTTCAAGTGAGTTTAATTTATGTTTAAATTCCACATACCGTATTTCTTCTAAATATTCAGCCATTCTAATGGCCTAAATTTTCTATTGAGTCAGACAAAAATGGAGTCGTGGAGTTGTGTTTAAGGATAACCGTTTTCACACACTGCACGGCAGGTCATTTTGCCTTAAATTCCCTGTAATGGGCAAATTTGTCTGGTCTCATTTAGCATATTTCTTTTCTGATGGTCAAATCCTTATGAGGAAAAAAGTGGCTGAATCTTTAGAAGAAATACGGTACTCACAAAAAAAAAACAATGGGGTTGTTATCATAGCAGCTTTTATTCAGTGGTTGTCTTATACATGTACATTCTAATTGTCAAAACTGTCAACTTCACCATAAAAGAACAGTTGTATTAACTTTATGCATTGCATTGTTTATGATTATTTGGATTTGCTTTCTCCATATATTTATGAACACTAAAACACACGGGCACAGGGAAAATTTTCTTGTCTAAAATAACCATGGAGACAAGTTTCTATTTGTTTTAAAAAGGAGCATATCATTTAGAACTTAAAATCCCATAAATTGTTGTAATAAACTAAACACATGTTCATTACACCATGTTTCTTTTCAATTGTCAAGCCAACGCTATGGAAGACAAACGAGAGGTTGTGGTATCCGGGTTAAAAATGGTCACCATTGACAACAACAACAAGGTATTATATTTCTCTTCTGTTGCCTCTAAAAAAAGATAGTTTATCACAGTGTAAGATATAGAATGTCCTTACAAATTGACAGCAGGGTGTGGGTGACTCAGCCGAGGGATTCTTTCACAATTCCATCGATTTGTTACATGTTCAAGGCATACTCTTCTGACTGGGTTTTCGCTCGAACGACCAATGTGGGATGGTTGCCAGTTACCAGCGGAAGGTCGTGGGTTTCCTCCGGGCATAAAGCCCGGTTTCCTCCCACAATAAAACTGGCAACGCCCCCATATAAGTGAAATAATCTTGAGCGCGGCGTAAAACACCAAACAATCAAGTCATACTCAGTCTATAGAAAAATTGTTAAAAAATTTAAGTGGGTGTTTCACTGGAATATAGAGTACGCCAGGGGTTTTCTATAGACAAAGAGCCAGTTTCGTCCCCTGGGAATGACCGCAAAAAATGAATATTTTGAGTGCAACATAATACATCAATGAAATTGAAATCTTCTTCAAATATTGGACAAACTTGTCTGGTATTAAAATAGTCATGTTATTTCTCGTCTAATGTTGGATCAATGACGCCCTGTTGTATTTCAGGTGAAAAAGATGTTCGCCCAAGTGGTTATCGCCATGGCTCACCATGGTTACCTGGAGTTAGAGGGGGGACAACTCATGGTAGAGTTTATCGTTAGACAGTGTGCACTTCCACCTGATGTGCCTGTGAGTTATTTTAAACAATATATTTATGAACACTAAAACACTTGAATGTGTGCTTTTAAATTTAAACATCGGTCTTTAACTTTTGGATCGTTAAACTTTCCTCGCCTGCAGATTCAATAACTTATGATGTTTGTTGGCTCACTTGGCAAGTACAAACTGAATGTCGAGGGTTTCTCCAGGCAAAGAGCTTGCCTGCTCTCGTCCGTACTTAATCCAGAAAAGCTGTCGCATAAGTGAATAACACCAATCACTCAACGGAGCCTTGAATCCCATTTTTAAAGAAATTTTCATCCCTATGTTTGCTTTCTGTTTGTCATCAATGCCAACTGATGTCTCTAAAACCAATGTGTTGTTGTTGTTGCAGGGTAAGAGATCAGCTGACCCTGAACATGTGACTAATGACCAGTTACGAATGATGTGTGCTAACATTCTTCAGTTGATCACAACCACTGTGGACCTCATGGAAGGGGTAGGTTTTGTATTCTATTGTCTTAATTTCAAGCAAAAAATTTATTTTGCCTCGAATCGATTGAATGGCTTCGTCAACAGAACGTCAGTTTTTCAGACCAGCTCAGGCCGTGCATGGAGTGGCTGCATTTTCGAATCCGACTCATTCAGAAGAAAAATTGAAATATTTCCAACTGGATTCTTTACTTGATTGCCACCTCAAGTCAAGGGTTGTCACCTCAAGTCAAGGGTTGCCACCTCAAGTCAAGGTTTGCCACATCAAGTCAAGGGTTGCCACATCAAGTCAAGGGTTGCCACCAGCAAAGAACCCCCCCCCCCCTCATTAAGTATGGCAACCCTCAATGTAAGTAAAATAGTCTTGTGCAGTGCAAAACATCAACAGTTGGGTTGTCGACACCAGGGGATTTAACAATTTAGACCATATAATCTAGAGAGCAGTATTTAACACCAACTTTATCTCTTACGATTCATCCACGCCTAGCCCGCTTTACTCTCACTAAAGGAAATTAAACCATTTTACAAGTAGTTAGCTTTACTCAGAAATAACAATATTTCCCGTTTTGCGGTAATTTTGATTGTTAGTAAAGACGTATATCCCTTCTATTTAATATTGGTGGACCTCTGACTCAGTTGGCAGAGCAATAGTCTCTTAGTCTTCTATTTCTGAACACAAAACACACGGGCACAGGAAAAATCTTCTTGTCTAAAAAAAACCATGGAGACAAGTTTCTAATTGTGTTAAAAAGAGGTATATCATTTAGACCTTTATACCCCATCATAAATTGTTGTCTTCTATTGATTGGCTGTACATGTAAGTTCGAATCCCATTAATCCCTGGCTTTGTGGAACGGCTACCGGATACCAGCAAAAAGTTGATTGTCTCTCCCACTAAGCCCTCGCAACACCGTCCATATATATGATATAATAATATTGGGTGTGGCGTCAAGATTTATTTTTTAAGCCATAACCTTAAAGTGGCATGAGCTGCCTAAATGTTGATATTTTGACGTAAGAACAGAATGCTGAAATTATGGGTTATTTTTCTCTAGACATATATTTCAGAAGTTTTTTAGTGCTTCTAGTCTGGAGAATGCACGTTAAAGTATTGTTTTGAACTAACTTTGGCTTAGAATGAATGAATGGTCGTCCCTGTTATTTAAATTTTGTTTACTTTTCGAGCACGTTTTCGGTTCGTACAGGCCACATGCTGTATGGGTTTTCCTCATTCCAACACTAATCATTTAGTTTTTTGATGGCCTTTAAAGCCTCTTACTGTCGTGACGATCAGAAATTATGAAAATAGTGTGAATTTTGGCAGCTCATGCCACTTTAAGCATGGGGTCATTTCAAAGTGGAATTGAGTATTTAGGGTGCCCGAAATATTTCCCTACTAAGTTAACTGCAATTCAGGGGCCTGTTTCACAAAGCGGCGTAGATGTATTTTTTGCGTAACTTTCATACTAATGTATCTCTACAGTATGGGTTGCTAAGGCATTTACTAAAAACTTACGCTACGCCGCTTTGTGAAACAGGCTCCAGGGATGAATTGAGTTTTTCAACTTAGTTTGAGGCGGATATTCGACCTAAAAATTTGACTTCCAGGAAACCCTTGGAGTAGAACACCACTCAATCAATCAGTTGGATATTCAACAGCTCTCTATATATCTGATGTTGTAGGTATTATGGCCGTACCTATTAGAGTTGGTGGTACCTGAACAGTACACCAATGCTGCTGGATCATTGTGTAAAAGTCTGGCATATCTCGCCAAAAAGAAACGAGAGGAAAATGCAGATGATTTTGAAATTGATTTTGATGGCGATGGTAAAACTTTTTTTTCACTTGTGCTGATTTTAGTTTTTACTGGCCATATAAGGAAGTCAATATACATTTTCTAACATGAATTTTTATTTTTCTTGCTTCTATTTCACCGAAACTGTTTTTTGCAAAAATTGAAGGTGAATGATTACTTATAGATAACAACTGCTTGGTTTATTGAGTGACGACGTTCCGATGTAGTTCTTACATCGTTATCATTGATTTTGATAACGATGTATGAACTACAGTGTACTTCAAAACCAAGAAATTGTTATCCATATGTAATTCTCTGCCTTTTTGTAACCATTCAACTTCTAAATTTCATTGAAAGATTTCAGCCAACTTTTACTTAGGGGTAATGTTTAAGGGTTTAATACCGCCGTAGCGGTGTTTGTTGCGTAACCCGATACCGCTGAACGTTGGTTCGTACCGAGTCAAACCACGAGAATGCGCAGCATTCGAGGGGTATGACGAGGTGCGAACCAACGTTCAGCGGTATCGGGTTGCGCAATAAATACCAAGACGAAGGTATTAAAGTCGATTCTACCCCGATAATTGAGAAAAATGAGGAAAAAGTGACCTGTTGAGGATTGCCGTTCCTTTTCCCTCCCCCGGAACAGAATGGGAACTTTTAACCAATCAACGATAAGCTTTGGTCACGTGCGACGGTTGACCCAGATATTTTGAAGCAGAATGACATTATGTCACTATGGCTACGGCCTTGACAGGCTGGGTTGCTGGTGACGCTATCGTGAGAAATGTTGTGAAATCAACCCTTTGATGACTTTATACGTTCATGACAGCCCAGTTTTCAATACAAAAGGACAGAATATAACCACACTCACAACATTATCAGGTTAAATCCTTTATTTTGTATGACAAGCAAAAGATCACTTCTTCCGGGGGAGGTAAACCTACCGGCCGGTATGTTGCACTACACACTCGATGTTGTTTGAAAAGTCATCACTACTTAACATGTATATTTGCACACGGCACGCACATACAGGAGGGGTAGAATGTTTGTTCTTTATCTTTCAGTTAATCTCCCAAAGCCTCCAGCTCTCTGTGCCAGGTTATTGGTAAGCCTTGTTATCATTGTACCTACCCTCGACTCCTAAAACGTAATAAAAAAGACCATATTTTTAAAATTCAAAATCCAGTGACCTTACGTGACGCTCCGCCTACTTATGCTAATGAGGTCACCTCGGACAAACATTGAGATGAAACATGGCCGCTAGTGTGGTTGTTGGTTGAACTGTGCACAATTCTTACCGATAACTTTCTGTTTGCAGTTCTCCAGAAGCGCACGACTGTATAATAAAACTGTCTGGGGAATATATGTGCACGATGTACTGGTGGAAATATTGTTTACAGCGCGTGAAATTCGTGTGGCTTCGAGTATTACTCGATCGCCATTTTCTCGTTCTTGTTTGTCCGAGGTCGGGAATTCTAGCAAGCTGATTGGTCCATTCGCTCTTGAGGGGCGGAGTCTGCTGAGGGTCAATTGTCCAGATTCCATGTAGAATAGGTGTCTTTAATCCTATTGTATTCATCCATGATTATTCCATGATTATATGTCTCGATTGTTTTGATTGGTAGGTGCTCGCTGGCAGACCAACCAATGGGAATCAGCGAGGCATATCAGTATTAACATTGATGCAGTTCCTATCTCCAAACCTGCATGAGAATCTAGTCTCTATTTGGGATACAGTTATACCCAAACTTATACAGTTTGTGGAAGGTAATACTAGCTCAAGTCTATTTTACCTTTTCAACTAAAAACAAGGCTCTAAGTGATACCCAAAGTCCAGAAATTGTGGGGATAGTTTGGATGGCAAATGAATTAAATCATCAAGGCTTAATTCATATCTAGCAATTACAAGTTTTATTTATTGTAAGCAATAACGATTTTGCAATGGCTAACAAGCTGTCAAACTTGACTAGAAAACAGCCATTGTAATAGAATGAAAATGTCTCAAGTTGCATGTGCACCAATGTGGGAGATCTGGGGGGTATTTCATAAACAGGTTTAGAAGGCTAAACTGACCTAGCCGACTAGAATAGCAATGCTTTAACATTACTGCTTAGTCGACTATCTGACCGTAGTCGGCTATACGTGGTTTATGAAATACCCCCCAGGCTTTCCACTGGGCACATAGCCCGGTTTCCCGCCTCACTTAACCTGGCAACAACACTAAATAATTGTAATGATCTTTAGTGCGGCTTCAATCTACAAAACGTGAAATTTCTTATCCTTAAATAAGAAGCACTTTAAAAAATTCCACTGAAATCTAAAGTTGTTTCCCACACTTGGATTTTCAGATGCTTTAGATTCAGACAAAGATTGGTCACAGAAGAACTGGGAAGATCTCATCCTGAAGGTATTTTTATCTAAATAGACCAATTTTTCGATGACGTTGTATAAGTTGTATAAGGCAAGGTTCATGTACACGGCAGAGCGGATACGACAGTTTACATTCGGTCCGGGCATGTCCCTTTAACAAGGCTTTTCTGACTGGGTTTTCACCTATGTGGGATGGTTGCCAGTTAGCAGCGGAAGGTCGTGGGTTTCCTCCGGGCGCAGAACCCGGTTTCCTCCCACAATAAAACTGGCAACGCCGCCATATAAGTGAAATAATCTTGAGCGCGGCGTAAAACACTAAACAATCAATCAATCTTTAACAAGGCAGTCATTATTATCAAGATCTCTTTTCCATCCCATAATTTTCTTTTTAATGACGTCATCACGCTTTCAACATAATAATAATCTTTAATAATATCTGGCAAATTTTTTCTGTCAATGCACAAGAAAAATTTCCACTCATTTTTATTTTTTGCTCACAGATGTTGTCCAAATCTTTGGATGAAATTGAAGATGAAGACTGGATTGTCTCCCTTGGGGAGGCCTTCGGTCAGCAGATACCACTTTACAACAACAACAGGTCAGAAGAAAAGGTAAGAAAAATATTTGAAACTAACAGGTGGAAAAGAATTCAGGTCCACCTGAAGACAATACAATTAGAGGCACATCCACTTGGGATGCAAGTGTGTTTTTGTTAGGAATTAGCACATCAAAATGCTTTAAACACTATATTCAATGTTACTTATTAGAAAGACTTTAGCCAGAAGGAGCCTCAAAACATTGTGGAAATAGCATGCTTATTGAGATCTGTGAATTTGACTATGATTCTTTTTAATCGTTATATTGGAATATATTGGATAAAATAATTAAACCAAAAAAAAAAAATTGAATCTAAATAGCTCAGTAGCCGGTTGTTGAAAAGAAAATTAGCTTAACGGTAGGGTAGATGAAGTCATGTCACAAGGGAATTTCTTTGTTACGTCACGTCATTTAACCTGCTGTTGAGCTAATTTACTTTTTAACAACCTGACCCAGGAGCTGTTTGTTAAAAAACCTGATGTTAAGCTTATTTTCTTTTGAATAACTTGCCCCAGAGGGTCAGTTGCTCAAAACGCTGTTAGGTTAACTGACGATTAACAACCTTTTAACTTCTACTGACAAGTAAGATTTTTATGGTTGTTTTGGTCATTTTAATTAACAAGGCTTTTAACAACTGCTCAGTCAATGGAAATAGCTGTGGTATTTAGCATCTCATTCTGCATTTTGGAATCACATCGAGTCTTGTTTTCTTTTCAGAATTTTCTATACAAGTGTTTAGGAATAGTTTGCCGAAAATCAACGAAGAAGGAATTTGTTACAAAACATTTAGACATAATGTTTGGTTCAGTTAAACACAGTTCACAGATTGAAAGGGAGGTAAGTCATGATTGCTTAAAAATACTTTATTTATAACTGTTCCATAAAATGGTAGAGGCGTGGAATGAAACCGACTTCCTCAATTCTTTATTGATTTTATCTATGACAATTAACATAATCTTTTTCTTAGCCCGTAAATGCAATCACAACAAAAACAAAACAGTCAGAAATTTGTTTGAGAAATAAAACCAATTTTAACTGGGGGTTTTCTCTGGCATTTTTTTTTTAATTGTGAAGGAAATGTTGGCACCTTCTTCAAGGAAAATTGCTCCAAAATGAGCAATATAAACACCCTTAATCAAAGTCCACACTTCTCTTGTCATTTGTGGCACTAATTCTAAACTAATTAGATATTTCGTAATTGACATGCTATTATATTTAACCTACTGTCATTGACTGGTTATAAGATTGATTATTGACTGTGTTACAGGGTTGTGCTATAGCTCTGGGTTTGACTGGTTATAAGATTGATTATTGACTGTGTTACAGGGTTGTGCTATAGCTCTGGGTTTGACTGGTTATAAGATTGATTATTGACTGTGTTACAGGGTTGTGCTATAGCTCTGGGTTTGACTGGTTATAAGATTGATTATTGACTGTGTTACAGGGTTGTGCTATAGCTCTGGGTTTGACTGGTTATAAGATTGATTATTGACTGTGTTACAGGGTTGTGCTATAGCTCTGGGTTTGACTGGTTATAAGATTGATTATTGACTGTGTTACAGGGTTGTGCTATAGCTCTGGGTTTGACTGGTTATAAGATTGATTATTGACTGTGTTACAGGGTTGTGCTATAGCTCTGGGTTTGACTGGTTATAAGATTGACTATTGACTGTGTTATAGGGTTGTGCTATAGCTCTGGGTTTGACTGGTTATAAGATTGATTATTGACTGTGTTACAGGGTTGTGCTATAGCTCTGGGTTTGACTGGTTATAAGATTGATTATTGACTGTGTTACAGGGTTGTGCTATAGCTCTGGGTTTGACTGGTTATAAGATGGATTATTTACTGTGTTGCAGGGTTGTGCTATAGCTCTGGGTTTGACTGGTTATAAGATTGATTATTGACTGTGTTACAGGGTTGTGCTATAGCTTTGGGTTTGACTGGTTATAAGATTGATTATTGACTGTGTTACAGGGTTGTGCTATAGCTCTGGGTTTGACTGGTTATAAGATTGATTATTGACTGTGTTACAGGGTTGTGCTATAGCTCTGGGTTTGACTGGTTATAAGATTGATTATTGACTGTGTTACAGGGTTGTGCTATAGCTCTGGGTTTGACTGGTTATAAGATTGATTATTGACTGTGTTACAGGGTTGTGCTATAGCTTTGGGTTTGACTGGTTATAAGATTGACTATTGACTGTGTTACAGGGTTGTGCTATAGCTCTGGGTTTGACTGGTTATAAGATTGATTATTGACTGTGTTACAGGGTTGTGCTATAGCTCTGGGTTTGACTGGTTATAAGATTGATTATTGACTGTGTTACAGGGTTGTGCTATAGCTTTGGGTTTGACTGGTTATAAGATTGACTATTGACTGTGTTACAGGGTTGTGCTATAGCTCTGGGTTTGACTGGTTATAAGATGGATTATTTACTGTGTTGCAGGGTTGTGCTATAGCTCTGGGTTTGACTGGTTATAAGATTGATTATTGACTGTGTTACAGGGTTGTGCTATAGCTCTGGGTTTGACTGGTTATAAGATTGATTATTGACTGTGTTACAGGGTTGTGCTATAGCTCTGGGTTTGACTGGTTATAAGATTGATTATTGACTGTGTTACAGGGTTGTGCTATAGCCCTGGGTTTGACTAGTTATAAGATTGATTATTGACTGTGTTACAGGGTTGTGCTATAGCTCTGGGTTTGACTGGTTATAAGATTGATTATTGACTGTGTTACAGGGTTGTGCTATAGCTCTGGGTTTGACTAGTTATAAGATTGATTATTGACTGTGTTACAGGGTTGTGCTATAGCTCTGGGTTTGACTGGTTATAAGATTGATTATTGACTGTGTTACAGGGTTGTGCTATAGCTCTGGGTTTGACTGGTTATAAGATTGATTATTGACTGTGTTACAGGGTTGTGCTATAGCTCTGGGTTTGACTGGTTATAAGATTGACTATTGACTGTGTTACAGGGTTGTGCTATAGCTCTGGGTTTGACTGGTTATAAGATTGACTATTGACTGTGTTACAGGGCTGTGCTATAGCTCTGGGTTTGACTGGTTATAAGATTGATTATTGACTGTGTTACAGGGTTGTGCTATAGCTCTGGGTTTGACTGGTTATAAGATTGATTATTGACTGTGTTACAGGGTTGTGCTATAGCTCTGGGTTTGACTGGTTATAAGATTGATTATTGACTGTGTTACAGGGTTGTGCTATAGCTTTGGGTTTGACTAGTTATAAGATTGATTATTGACTGTGTTACAGGGTTGTGCTATAGCTCTGGGTTTGACTGGTTATAAGATTGATTATTGACTGTGTTACAGGGTTGTGCTATAGCTCTGGGTTTGACTAGTTATAAGATTGATTATTGACTGTGTTACAGGGTTGTGCTATAGCTCTGGGTTTGACTGGTTATAAGATTGATTATTGACTGTGTTACAGGGTTGTGCTATAGCTCTGGGTTTGACTGGTTATAAGATTGATTATTGACTGTGTTACAGGGTTGTGCTATAGCTCTGGGTTTGACTGGTTATAAGATTGACTATTGACTGTGTTACAGGGTTGTGCTATAGCTCTGGGTTTGACTGGTTATAAGATTGACTATTGACTGTGTTACAGGGCTGTGCTATAGCTCTGGGTTTGACTGGTTATAAGATTGATTATTGACTGTGTTACAGGGTTGTGCTATAGCTCTGGGTTTGACTGGTTATAAGATTGACTATTGACTGTGTTACAGGGTTGTGCTATAGCTCTGGGTTTGACTGGTTATAAGATTGATTATTGACTGTGTTACAGGGTTGTGCTATAGCTTTGGGTTTGACTGGTTATAAGATTGATTATTGACTGTGTTACAGGGTTGTGCTATAGCTCTGGGTTTGACTAGTTATAAGATTGATTATTGACTGTGTTACAGGGTTGTGCTATAGCTCTGGGTTTGACTAGTTATAAGATTGATTATTGACTGTGTTACAGGGTTGTGCTATAGCTCTGGGTTTGACTGGTTATAAGATTGATTATTGACTGTGTTACAGGGTTGTGCTATAGCTCTGGGTTTGACTGGTTATAAGATTGATTATTGACTGTGTTACAGGGTTGTGCTATAGCTCTGGGTTTGACTGGTTATAAGATTGATTATTGACTGTGTTACAGGGTTGTGCTATAGCTTTGGGTTTGACTGGTTATAAGATTGATTATTGACTGTGTTACAGGGTTGTGCTATAGCTCTGGGTTTGACTGGTTATAAGATTGATTATTGACTGTGTTACAGGGTTGTGCTATAGCTCTGGGTTTGACTGGTTATAAGATTGATTATTGACTGTGTTACAGGGTTGTGCTATAGCTCTGGGTTTGACTAGTTATAAGATTGATTATTGACTGTGTTACAGGGTTGTGCTATAGCTCTGGGTTTGACTGGTTATAAGATTGATTATTGACTGTGTTACAGGGTTGTGCTATAGCTTTGGGTTTGACTGGTTATAAGATTGATTATTGACTGTGTTACAGGGTTGTGCTATAGCTTTGGGTTTGACTGGTTATAAGATTGACTATTGACTGTGTTACAGGGTTGTGCTATAGCTCTGGGTTTGACTGGTTATAAGATTGATTATTGACTGTGTTACAGGGTTGTGCTATAGCTCTGGGTTTGACTGGTTATAAGATTGATTATTGACTGTGTTACAGGGTTGTGCTATAGCTCTGGGTTTGACTGGTTATAAGATTGATTATTGACTGTGTTACAGGGTTGTGCTATAGCTCTGGGTTTGACTAGTTATAAGATTGATTATTGACTGTGTTACAGGGTTGTGCTATAGCTCTGGGTTTGACTGGTTATAAGATTGATTATTGACTGTGTTACAGGGTTGTGCTATAGCTCTGGGTTTGACTGGTTATAAGATTGATTATTGACTGTGTTACAGGGTTGTGCTATAGCTCTGGGTTTGACTGGTTATAAGATTGATTATTGACTGTGTTACAGGGTTGTGCTATAGCTTTGGGTTTGACTGGTTATAAGATTGATTATTGACTGTGTTACAGGGTTGTGCTATAGCTCTGGGTTTGACTGGTTATAAGATTGATTATTGACTGTGTTACAGGGTTGTGCTATAGCTCTGGGTTTGACTGGTTATAAGATTGATTATTGACTGTGTTACAGGGTTGTGCTATAGCTCTGGGTTTGACTGGTTATAAGATTGATTATTGACTGTGTTACAGGGTTGTGCTATAGCTCTGGGTTTGACTGGTTATAAGATTGATTATTGACTGTGTTACAGGGTTGTGCTATAGCTCTGGGTTTGACTGGTTATAAGATTGATTATTGACTGTGTTACAGGGTTGTGCTATAGCTCTGGGTTTGACTGGTTATAAGATTGATTATTGACTGTGTTACAGGGTTGTGCTATAGTTCTGGGTTTGACTGGTTATAAGATTGATTATTGACTGTGTTACAGGGTTGTGCTATAGCTCTGGGTTTGACTAGTTATAAGATTGATTATTGACTGTGTTACAGGGTTGTGCTATAGCTTTGGGTTTGACTGGTTATAAGATTGATTATTGACTGTGTTACAGGGTTGTGCTATAGCTCTGGGTTTGACTGGTTATAAGATTGATTATTGACTGTGTTACAGGGTTGTGCTATAGCTCTGGGTTTGACTGGTTATAAGATTGATTATTGACTGTGTTACAGGGTTGTGCTATAGCTCTGGGTTTGACTGGTTATAAGATTGATTATTGACTGTGTTACAGGGTTGTGCTATAGCTCTGGGTTTGACTGGTTATAAGATTGATTATTGACTGTGTTACAGGGTTGTGCTATAGTTCTGGGTTTGACTGGTTATAAGATTGATTATTGACTGTGTTACAGGGTTGTGCTATAGCTCTGGGTTTGACTAGTTATAAGATTGATTATTGACTGTGTTACAGGGTTGTGCTATAGCTTTGGGTTTGACTGGTTATAAGATTGATTATTGACTGTGTTACAGGGTTGTGCTATAGCTCTGGGTTTGACTGGTTATAAGATTGATTATTGACTGTGTTACAGGGTTGTGCTATAGCTCTGGGTTTGACTGGTTATAAGATTGATTATTGACTGTGTTACAGGGTTGTGCTATAGCTCTGGGTTTGACTGGTTATAAGATTGATTATTGATTGTGTTACAGGGTTGTGCTATAGCTCTGGGTTTGACTGGTTATAAGATTGACTATTGACTGTGTTACAGGGTTGTGCTATAGCTCTGGGTTTGACTGGTTATAAGATTGATTATTGACTGTGTTACAGGGTTGTGCTATAGCTCTGGGTTTGACTGGTTATAAGATTGATTATTGACTGTGTTACAGGGTTGTGCTATAGCTCTGGGTTTGACTGGTTATAAGATTGACTATTGACTGTGTTACAGGGTTGTGCTATAGCTCTGGGTTTGACTGGTTATAAGATTGATTATTGACTGTGTTACAGGGTTGTGCTATAGCTCTGGGTTTGACTGGTTATAAGATTGATTATTGACTGTGTTACAGGGTTGTGCTATAGTTCTGGGTTTGACTGGTTATAAGATTGATTATTGACTGTGTTACAGGGTTGTGCTATAGCTCTGGGTTTGACTGGTTATAAGATTGACTATTGACTGTGTTACAGGGTTGTGCTATAGCTCTGGGTTTGACTGGTTATAAGATTGATTATTGACTGTGTTACAGGGTTGTGCTATAGCTCTGGGTTTGACTGGTTATAAGATTGATTATTGACTGTGTTACAGGGTTGTGCTATAGCTCTGGGTTTGACTGGTTATAAGATTGATTATTGATTGTGTTACAGGGTTGTGCTATAGCTTTGGGTTTGACTGGTTATAAGATTGATTATTGACTGTGTTACAGGGTTGTGCTATAGCTCTGGGTTTGACTGGTTATAAGATTGATTATTGATTGTGTTACAGGGTTGTGCTATAGCTTTGGGTTTGACTGGTTATAAGATTGATTATTGACTGTGTTACAGGGTTGTGCTATAGCTCTGGGTTTGACTGGTTATAAGATTGATTATTGACTGTGTTACAGGGTTGTGCTATAGCTCTGGGTTTGACTGGTTATAAGATTGATTATTGACTGTGTTACAGGGTTGTGCTATAGCTCTGGGTTTGACTGGTTATAAGATTGATTATTGACTGTGTTACAGGGTTGTGCTATAGCTCTGGGTTTGACTGGTTATAAGATTGATTATTGACTGTGTTACAGGGTTGTGCTATAGCTCTGGGTTTGACTGGTTATAAGATTGACTATTGACTGTGTTACAGGGTTGTGCTATAGCTCTGGGTTTGACTGGTTATAAGATTGATTATTGACTGTGTTACAGGGTTGTGCTATAGCTCTGGGTTTGACTGGTTATAAGATTGACTATTGACTGTGTTACAGGGTTGTGCTATAGCTCTGGGTTTGACTGGTTATAAGATTGATTATTGACTGTGTTACAGGGTTGTGCTATAGCTCTGGGTTTGACTGGTTATAAGATTGACTATTGACTGTGTTACAGGGTTGTGCTATAGCTCTGGGTTTGACTGGTTATAAGATTGACTATTGACTGTGTTACAGGGTTGTGCTATAGCTCTGGGTTTGACTGGTTATAAGATTGATTATTGACTGTGTTACAGGGTTGTGCTATAGCTCTGGGTTTGACTGGTTATAAGATTGATTATTGACTGTGTTACAGGGTTGTGCTATAGCTCTGGGTTTGACTGGTTATAAGATTGATTATTGACTGTGTTACAGGGTTGTGCTATAGCTCTGGGTTTGACTGGTTATAAGATTGATTATTGACTGTGTTACAGGGTTGTGCTATAGCTCTGGGTTTGACTGGTTATAAGATTGACTATTGACTGTGTTACAGGGTTGTGCTATAGCTCTGGGTTTGACTGGTTATAAGATTGATTATTGACTGTGTTACAGGGTTGTGCTATAGCTCTGGGTTTGACTGGTTATAAGATTGACTATTGACTGTGTTATAGGGTTGTGCTATAGCTCTGGGTTTGACTGGTTATAAGATTGATTATTGACTGTGTTACAGGGTTGTGCTATAGCTCTGGGTTTGACTGGTTATAAGATTGATTATTGACTGTGTTACAGGGTTGTGCTATAGCTCTGGGTTTGACTGGTTATAAGATTGATTATTGACTGTGTTACAGGGTTGTGCTATAGCTTTGGGTTTGACTGGTTATAAGATTGACTATTGACTGTGTTACAGGGTTGTGCTATAGCTCTGGGTTTGACTGGTTATAAGATTGATTATTGACTGTGTTACAGGGTTGTGCTATAGCTCTGGGTTTGACTGGTTATAAGATTGATTATTGACTGTGTTACAGGGTTGTGCTATAGCTCTGGGTTTGACTGGTTATAAGATTGATTATTGACTGTGTTACAGGGTTGTGCTATAGCTCTGGGTTTGACTAGTTATAAGATTGATTATTGACTGTGTTACAGGGTTGTGCTATAGCTCTGGGTTTGACTGGTTATAAGATTGATTATTGACTGTGTTACAGGGTTGTGCTATAGCTCTGGGTTTGACTGGTTATAAGATTGATTATTGACTGTGTTACAGGGTTGTGCTATAGCTCTGGGTTTGACTGGTTATAAGATTGATTATTGACTGTGTTACAGGGTTGTGCTATAGCTTTGGGTTTGACTGGTTATAAGATTGATTATTGACTGTGTTACAGGGTTGTGCTATAGCTCTGGGTTTGACTGGTTATAAGATTGATTATTGACTGTGTTACAGGGTTGTGCTATAGCTCTGGGTTTGACTGGTTATAAGATTGATTATTGACTGTGTTACAGGGTTGTGCTATAGCTCTGGGTTTGACTGGTTATAAGATTGATTATTGACTGTGTTACAGGGTTGTGCTATAGCTCTGGGTTTGACTGGTTATAAGATTGATTATTGACTGTGTTACAGGGTTGTGCTATAGCTCTGGGTTTGACTGGTTATAAGATTGATTATTGACTGTGTTACAGGGTTGTGCTATAGCTCTGGGTTTGACTGGTTATAAGATTGATTATTGACTGTGTTACAGGGTTGTGCTATAGTTCTGGGTTTGACTGGTTATAAGATTGATTATTGACTGTGTTACAGGGTTGTGCTATAGCTCTGGGTTTGACTAGTTATAAGATTGATTATTGACTGTGTTACAGGGTTGTGCTATAGCTTTGGGTTTGACTGGTTATAAGATTGATTATTGACTGTGTTACAGGGTTGTGCTATAGCTCTGGGTTTGACTGGTTATAAGATTGATTATTGACTGTGTTACAGGGTTGTGCTATAGCTCTGGGTTTGACTGGTTATAAGATTGATTATTGACTGTGTTACAGGGTTGTGCTATAGCTCTGGGTTTGACTGGTTATAAGATTGATTATTGACTGTGTTACAGGGTTGTGCTATAGCTCTGGGTTTGACTGGTTATAAGATTGATTATTGACTGTGTTACAGGGTTGTGCTATAGTTCTGGGTTTGACTGGTTATAAGATTGATTATTGACTGTGTTACAGGGTTGTGCTATAGCTCTGGGTTTGACTAGTTATAAGATTGATTATTGACTGTGTTACAGGGTTGTGCTATAGCTTTGGGTTTGACTGGTTATAAGATTGATTATTGACTGTGTTACAGGGTTGTGCTATAGCTCTGGGTTTGACTGGTTATAAGATTGATTATTGACTGTGTTACAGGGTTGTGCTATAGCTCTGGGTTTGACTGGTTATAAGATTGATTATTGACTGTGTTACAGGGTTGTGCTATAGCTCTGGGTTTGACTGGTTATAAGATTGATTATTGATTGTGTTACAGGGTTGTGCTATAGCTCTGGGTTTGACTGGTTATAAGATTGACTATTGACTGTGTTACAGGGTTGTGCTATAGCTCTGGGTTTGACTGGTTATAAGATTGATTATTGACTGTGTTACAGGGTTGTGCTATAGCTCTGGGTTTGACTGGTTATAAGATTGATTATTGACTGTGTTACAGGGTTGTGCTATAGCTCTGGGTTTGACTGGTTATAAGATTGACTATTGACTGTGTTACAGGGTTGTGCTATAGCTCTGGGTTTGACTGGTTATAAGATTGATTATTGACTGTGTTACAGGGTTGTGCTATAGCTCTGGGTTTGACTGGTTATAAGATTGATTATTGACTGTGTTACAGGGTTGTGCTATAGTTCTGGGTTTGACTGGTTATAAGATTGATTATTGACTGTGTTACAGGGTTGTGCTATAGCTCTGGGTTTGACTGGTTATAAGATTGACTATTGACTGTGTTACAGGGTTGTGCTATAGCTCTGGGTTTGACTGGTTATAAGATTGATTATTGACTGTGTTACAGGGTTGTGCTATAGCTCTGGGTTTGACTGGTTATAAGATTGATTATTGACTGTGTTACAGGGTTGTGCTATAGCTCTGGGTTTGACTGGTTATAAGATTGATTATTGATTGTGTTACAGGGTTGTGCTATAGCTTTGGGTTTGACTGGTTATAAGATTGATTATTGACTGTGTTACAGGGTTGTGCTATAGCTCTGGGTTTGACTGGTTATAAGATTGATTATTGACTGTGTTACAGGGTTGTGCTATAGCTCTGGGTTTGACTGGTTATAAGATTGATTATTGACTGTGTTACAGGGTTGTGCTATAGCTCTGGGTTTGACTAGTTATAAGATTGATTATTGACTGTGTTACAGGGTTGTGCTATAGCTCTGGGTTTGACTGGTTATAAGATTGATTATTGACTGTGTTACAGGGTTGTGCTATAGCTCTGGGTTTGACTGGTTATAAGATTGATTATTGATTGTGTTACAGGGTTGTGCTATAGCTTTGGGTTTGACTGGTTATAAGATTGATTATTGACTGTGTTACAGGGTTGTGCTATAGCTCTGGGTTTGACTGGTTATAAGATTGATTATTGACTGTGTTACAGGGTTGTGCTATAGCTCTGGGTTTGACTGGTTATAAGATTGATTATTGACTGTGTTACAGGGTTGTGCTATAGCTCTGGGTTTGACTGGTTATAAGATTGATTATTGACTGTGTTACAGGGTTGTGCTATAGCTCTGGGTTTGACTGGTTATAAGATTGATTATTGACTGTGTTACAGGGTTGTGCTATAGCTCTGGGTTTGACTGGTTATAAGATTGATTATTGACTGTGTTACAGGGTTGTGCTATAGCTCTGGGTTTGACTGGTTATAAGATTGACTATTGACTGTGTTACAGGGTTGTGCTATAGCTCTGGGTTTGACTGGTTATAAGATTGATTATTGACTGTGTTACAGGGTTGTGCTATAGCTCTGGGTTTGACTGGTTATAAGATTGACTATTGACTGTGTTACAGGGTTGTGCTATAGCTCTGGGTTTGACTGGTTATAAGATTGATTATTGACTGTGTTACAGGGTTGTGCTATAGCTCTGGGTTTGACTGGTTATAAGATTGACTATTGACTGTGTTACAGGGTTGTGCTATAGCTCTGGGTTTGACTGGTTATAAGATTGACTATTGACTGTGTTACAGGGTTGTGCTATAGCTCTGGGTTTGACTGGTTATAAGATTGATTATTGACTGTGTTACAGGGTTGTGCTATAGCTCTGGGTTTGACTGGTTATAAGATTGATTATTGACTGTGTTACAGGGTTGTGCTATAGCTCTGGGTTTGACTGGTTATAAGATTGATTATTGACTGTGTTACAGGGTTGTGCTATAGCTCTGGGTTTGACTGGTTATAAGATTGATTATTGACTGTGTTACAGGGTTGTGCTATAGCTCTGGGTTTGACTGGTTATAAGATTGACTATTGACTGTGTTACAGGGTTGTGCTATAGCTCTGGGTTTGACTGGTTATAAGATTGATTATTGACTGTGTTACAGGGTTGTGCTATAGCTCTGGGTTTGACTGGTTATAAGATTGACTATTGACTGTGTTATAGGGTTGTGCTATAGCTCTGGGTTTGACTGGTTATAAGATTGATTATTGACTGTGTTACAGGGTTGTGCTATAGCTCTGGGTTTGACTGGTTATAAGATTGATTATTGACTGTGTTACAGGGTTGTGCTATAGCTCTGGGTTTGACTGGTTATAAGATTGATTATTGACTGTGTTACAGGGTTGTGCTATAGCTCTGGGTTTGACTGGTTATAAGATTGATTATTGATTGTGTTACAGGGTTGTGCTATAGCTCTGGGTTTGACTGGTTATAAGATTGATTATTGACTGTGTTACAGGGTTGTGCTATAGCTCTGGGTTTGACTGGTTATAAGATTGATTATTGACTGTGTTACAGGGTTGTGCTATAGCTCTGGGTTTGACTGGTTATAAGATTGATTATTGACTGTGTTACAGGGTTGTGCTATAGCTCTGGGTTTGACTGGTTATAAGATTGATTATTGACTGTGTTACAGGGTTGTGCTATAGCTCTGGGTTTGACTGGTTATAAGATTGATTATTGACTGTGTTATAGGGTTGTGCTATAGCTCTGGGTTTGACTGGTTATAAGATTGACTATTGACTGTGTTACAGGGTTGTGCTATAGCTCTGGGTTTGACTGGTTATAAGATTGATTATTGACTGTGTTATAGGGTTGTGCTATAGCTCTGGGTTTGACTGGTTATAAGATTCACTATTGACTGTGTTACAGGGTTGTGCTATAGCTCTGGGTTTGGCTGGTTATAAGATTGATTATTGACTGTGTTACAGGGTTGTGCTATAGCTCTGGGTTTGACTGGTTACAAGATTGACTATTGACTGTGTTACAGGGTTGTGCTATAGCTCTGGGTTTGACTGGTTATAAGATTGACTATTGACTGTGTTACAGGGTTGTGCTATAGCTCTGGGTTTGACTGGTTATAAGATTGATTATTGACTGTGTTACAGGGTTGTGCTATAGCTCTGGGTTTGACTGGTTATAAGATTGACTATTGACTGTGTTACAGGGTTGTGCTATAGCTCTGGGTTTGACTGGTTATAAGATTGATTATTGACTGTGTTACAGGGTTGTGCTATAGCTCTGGGTTTGACTGGTTATAAGATTGATTATTGACTGTGTTACAGGGTTGTGCTATAGCTCTGGGTTTGACTGGTTATAAGATTGATTATTGATTGTGTTACAGGGTTGTGCTATAGCTCTGGGTTTGACTGGTTATAAGATTGATTATTGACTGTGTTACAGGGTTGTGCTATAGCTCTGGGTTTGACTGGTTATAAGATTGATTATTGACTGTGTTACAGGGTTGTGCTATAGCTCTGGGTTTGACTGGTTATAAGATTGATTATTGACTGTGTTACAGGGTTGTGCTATAGCTCTGGGTTTGACTGGTTATAAGATTGATTATTGACTGTGTTACAGGGCTGTGCTATAGCTCTGGGTTTGACTGGTTATAAGATTGATTATTGATTGTGTTACAGGGTTGTGCTATAGCTCTGGGTTTGACTAGTTATAAGATTGATTATTGACTGTGTTACAGGGTTGTGCTATAGCTCTGGGTTTGACTGGTTATAAGATTGATTATTGACTGTGTTACAGGGCTGTGCTATAGCTCTGGGTTTGACTGGTTATAAGATTGATTATTGATTGTGTTACAGGGTTGTGCTATAGCTCTGGGTTTGACTGGTTATAAGATTGATTATTGATTGTGTTACAGGGTTGTGCTATAGCTCTGGGTTTGACTGGTTATAAGATTGATTATTGACTGTGTTACAGGGCTGTGCTATAGCTCTGGGTTTGACTGGTTATAAGATTGATTATTGATTGTGTTACAGGGTTGTGCTATAGCTCTGGGTTTGACTAGTTATAAGATTGATTATTGACTGTGTTACAGGGCTGTGCTATAGCTCTGGGTTTGACTGGTTATAAGATTGATTATTGACTGTGTTACAGGGTTGTGCTATAGCTCTGGGTTTGACTAGTTATAAGATTGATTATTGACTGTGTTACAGGGTTGTGCTATAGCTCTGGGTTTGACTGGTTATAAGATTGATTATTGACTGTGTTATAGGGTTGTGCTATAGCTCTGGGTTTGACTGGTTATAAGATTGACTATTGACTGTGTTACAGGGTTGTGCTATAGCTCTGGGTTTGACTGGTTATAAGATTGATTATTGACTGTGTTATAGGGTTGTGCTATAGCTCTGGGTTTGACTGGTTATAAGATTCACTATTGACTGTGTTACAGGGTTGTGCTATAGCTCTGGGTTTGACTGGTTATAAGATTGATTATTGACTGTGTTACAGGGTTGTGCTATAGTTCTGGGTTTGACTGGTTATAAGATTGATTATTGACTGTGTTACAGGGTTGTGCTATAGCTTTGGGTTTGACTGGTTATAAGATTGATTATTGACTGTGTTACAGGGTTGTGCTATAGCTCTGGGTTTGACTAGTTATAAGATTGATTATTGACTGTGTTACAGGGTTGTGCTATAGCTCTGGGTTTGACTGGTTATAAGATTGACTATTGACTGTGTTACAGGGTTGTGCTATAGCTCTGGGTTTGACTGGTTATAAGATTGATTATTGACTGTGTTACAGGGTTGTGCTATAGCTCTGGGTTTGACTGGTTATAAGATTGACTATTGACTGTGTTACAGGGTTGTGCTATAGCTCTGGGTTTGACTGGTTATAAGATTGATTATTGACTGTGTTACAGGGTTGTGCTATAGCTCTGGGTTTGACTGGTTATAAGATTGATTATTGACTGTGTTACAGGGTTGTGCTATAGCTTTGGGTTTGACTGGTTATAAGATTGATTATTGACTGTGTTACAGGGTTGTGCTATAGCTTTGGGTTTGACGGGTTATAAGATTGATTATTGACTGTGTTACAGGGTTGTGCTATAGCTCTGGGTTTGACGGGTTATAAGATTGATTATTGACTGTGTTACAGGGCTGTGCTATAGCTCTGGGTTTGACTGGTTATACGATTGATTATTGACTGTGTTACAGGGTTGTGCTATAGCTCTGGGTTTGACTGGTTATAAGATTGATTATTGACTGTGTTACAGGGTTGTGCTATAGCTCTGGGTTTGACTGGTTATAAGATTGATTATTGACTGTGTTACAGGGTTGTGCTATAGCTCTGGGTTTGACTGGTTATAAGATTGATTATTGACTGTGTTACAGGGTTGTGCTATAGCTCTGGGTTTTTGTGCCTCGTCACATCTGGATGCCGTTTTGTCCAAATTGGAGAATGTCGTCAAGACCGATCTTAATAAGAAGTCCGGGGGAATGTTTAGTTTCATGAAGGTGAGTTTTCCATATATCTTGTCCCATCGCTAGTTCACATCGACTCAGTACAAGATTGATTGATCGATTTAACATCACACTCAACAGCCAAGGTTATATGGCGACAAAGGTACCAACCGACCAAAAGATCACTTTTCCCCACCCATCCACCCACATCTAAATTTGGACATTGTATGATCACTGGTACATTTCTTTCCCGTGACAAGTTTAATACGATTCTTTAATTCCTTTGTAGCTGATTGGTTTACTTCGAATTTTAGCAAGGCGGGAGATTTGAATCAAGGCTTCAGATCAGGGGCTGTTGTTCAAAAGAAAATTAGCTAAACGGCAGGTTAAATGACGCGACGTAACAGAGAAATTCCTTTGTGATGCAGTGTCATCTAACCTGCCGTTTTGAACAACCCATCCCAGGACGTTAAACGCTTACAACCCACCCACTAATTTTGTTGTTTGTTTTGTTTTTTTTTACCTTTTTGGGTGTATAATGTAAAAAATAACCTAAAGAAAGTGGGCACTCACAACAGAAGGGTTCACCCTTGTAGGACCTATGATTACACCCACCCCAAACCGTCTCTCAGACAAAAACAAAATTACTGCAGAATTCCCACCAATTATTTATTGCCATTCATCCAAACTCAATTCACTATAATTTTATAATTTTTTTCTATATAGCTGAAGTTTGATGAAAACATAAACAATACTGGTAAATATATGTTGAGTCTTTAGTGCATATCTCTTGTCCCAATTTAACAGCCAGCTCTCTGATATGCTGTTGATGTATCGTACATGTACCTACTTGCTCTAGCCTATGTGTAGATGCATGCTTGAGTTTTCAATAAATTCAAATCGATAAACTCTGTTGTATTCACACTTTTTATTGTAGAGTGACAAATCTGATGTTGATACGGAGAAGATCAAAGCGACTTTGATGTTGTGTTACGGATTTGTGGCGCTTTATTCACCGCCCTCTCTTCTCGTGTCCAGAATGGAGGCGACTATCATGAGAACAATCAACCCTTACCTAGTCAACGTCAAGGTACATTATATTTCCTCACAGAAATAGGGATATTTTTCTATAAGAATAAAGTCATTATATTATCAGCTTTCAAGTAATGTTTTTATCTTAGACCTAAAATAAATAAACGTTTGTCACAGTTTTTGACAAAAAATTTAACTTTTGAAAACTGTTTTTGACTGTATGGATTTTCTTTATTCCAACGCTTATTTTTTTTTTGGCTCATAACCCTACATGTACTTTTCTCATATGGCAGTGTTGTTATTTGTGTACATAAAGCCATGTCGTAAATATGGTAAATATGGTATGTAACTAGTTACATAACACTTTCAATGAAAATGATTAGCTGTGGTATCTATCCTCTATATATATTTATGATCACTAAAACACACGGGCACAGTGAAAATCTTCTTGTCTAAAATAACCATGGAGACAAGTTTCTAATTGTGTTAAAAAGAGGTATATCATTTAGACCTTTATACCCCATAAATTGTTGTAACAAACCAAACCTATGCTATTTCATTATCCTCTATATACATGTGTATTTCTATGATTGACAGGACTACAGTGTTAAACAGAACTTGATTCGTACGGTAGAGTTAATTGCCAAAGCCTTACACCCTGACCATCTACAGACGACTTATAACTTCACCAATAGGGGGGATCTCCTTACTCATCTGCAGGTTGGTTAAGGGCTTTTTTTCGTACAATTATTTAAAGAAGAGGTTTAAAAATATAGCAGGAATTGGTTCATTTTACATTTGGTGAGGGTGGGGGGGGGATGAGATTTCATATTGAAGGACCCATTGCATATATTGAAAAATATATATATGGAAGGATTTGTTTTGGTATGGCTGCAGTGACTGTGCCTTTTCGGGTGTATTTTGGGTTTCCCAAAACTTTTGTTAGATATGGATTCGTCCATCGGCCAATCAAAGAAAAGTAAACTACTAAAATTCAGTTTTTCTTTATATTAAAGTTAATGTGTTAGAATATAAATTTTGGATTGATTCTCTGCGTATACGCTGTGATAACTGCAAGAAAAAAGAACTCGTCCAAAAACAATGGACACTTCCTTTTTTCTTGCAGTTATCACAGCGTATACGCAGAGAATCAATCCATTATTTCTTACTTAATTGATTTTCCAATTTCTTTGAGTCAATATTATAGCAGCTCATGCTACTTTAATTTTTTTTTAATCGTCTATGTATGTTTTTCAGAGCTACATCCGTGTTGAGAGCACCGCAGGTATTACAAACGAGACGAGGGCTTTAGCGATGAACGCATGTGCACATCTTGTGTATCCTTTTAAGAACACCTGGCTTTATGCTGGGTCACTATTCAGAATTGTTAATGTAACATTATTTTTTCAATTCCTTCTTGATCATTTCGAAGCAGAAGGAAACTGGATATACTGCCAGTTTGGACGGATTTCCATTTAATGAAGGTAACTGTTTACACAGGTTTTACTGCAGTTTAATATACAGTACTACCACATTCTACATATACATGTAAATCCCCCGCGGCTGACGTCTGAATAGCCTGTAAATCACCCGCGGATAATGTTCGCTTCCCCTGCAGTCGATGTGAAAACAGCCCGAGAACAACGTTCAGATCGCCCGTAGATCCCGTTCGAATCTGATACGAATCACCAGATGGCAGATGGATAAAACCTGATGGATTTTGCGACAACCACATAAACCACGTTAATAAATAAAGAAACGGCTTAACTTAAATTTCAAGAAATCAGTCTTCGAATGGATTACGTTTTTCACGAATAAATCTTTAAAAAAAAAAAACATTCAATTTAGCATAAAAAACTAAATGGATGTGCAGTGTCGGGGACTAAGACTGTATGAGTATGACGCTAGTAGAACGTCCGCCACAGCTACATCCCAATATCAATCTTTGGGCAGTGTCAGTTAGTGTCTCACAGAAGATGGAATTTGTCCTTAATGGAAACTATTTATAAAATCGTTTTCTATATTCGAACCTTTTCATACTCTACGACATATGTTCACTTTCAAAGCCAGTATGAATTGACCTAGTTTTGAAATCCAACGAAAATGAGGGTAGAGGGGTCGTCTCTAAATTTCGGCAAATTTCTTATTAATTCCCGATTTGTGGAAAAAAAAATGTTTTCCTTGCCTTGAAAATTACATGCTTATTAAATTTGATAAGCTTGAAGTCAAAGCTTTTAATGTGGGTAATAGTAAGGCACTTTACAAAAATATATTACCTACAGTAAAATATTTTCTATTTTCCTGGGGACCGTGTCACTTTTACAGTATGTCTAAATGTCTCTCACTAAAAGTAAAAATGGAGAGTTTTCCCCGCCCTTTCTCTCAAACAGAAGTTCATAAAAGTGTTGTAAAAGTGTTGTCTATTATCTTATACAGTAGTCACCCTAAAGGGGAACATACACCCCCACGGTCGTCTTTCACGTCCCCCACGGTTAAATATCGGACTTAAACGGCCGTAGCTTGATCGGACAACATCCCCCGCTGTCCCACCGAACATCGCCCGCTCAAGCACCGATCATCTCCCGAGTATCCCGTTCTTATCGCCCGTGGGCGTAGTAAAGATTCCCTGCGGATCGTGTCAACATCAGTCACGGGCGGTCCGCGGCAGATGTATATGTAGAATGTGGTACATTGTAGTACTGTAGATACTGTGTATACTGTCGGTTTGGACGGGGTTCTGGTTTATCAAGGTATTTGTTTACACGGGTTCCACTGTAGCCTACATGCTCTAATGGTAACCTTGACTCCATTAGTAAACTGGAACCTCGACTCCCTGATGCTGAGAACTTTGAGTTGGTTAAGACGTGCATGGACAGCGTCTACCCGCTACCACCAGATGGGTTAAGTCCACGTAAAAGCAAAGAAGATACATACAAGGAGCTGTTGGAGGCTGAGGTACTTATGGAGGCAACCACGGAGGCCCTCCACGATCTTCTTCAAGAAATTCTAATCAAAGACGTTTCCCCGGGAGGATTTGAGAGCATCTTCAAGGTAAATTATCTCCCTTTGATTGCGTTAATTTTTTTGGGGGAACTAAGAGATTTAAATTGATATCCAATTGCTTGATATGTCTTTAACTTCACATTGGAACTTTTACGATGACGAACTTTAACAGTTTATTTTACCGTGGTAGAATGCTATTTATTTTGGTACTGGGACATCTCCTGATGAAAAAGGGCTTCTCACATAAATTCATAAACTACATCTTGTACAATACAGAACTAGTTGTCTCACATGTATGCGTAAGCATTGTCAGTGTATTACAAAGTGTTTCAGAAAATTCTACTGACTAAGGCCAAGCTCTTGTCAGTCGTCAACCTAATGAAATATCATGGATTTAAGTTTATTGCAACAACTTATAATTGGGTATAAATGTCTGAATGACACACCCTCTTTGTAACACAATTAGAAACTTGTCTCCATGGTAATTTCTCTGTGCCGTGTGTTATAGTGTTCATAAATATGTAACCTTAGTGAGATTGGGATGGTTGCCAGTCACCACGTGAAGGTTGTGGGTTTCCACAATAAAACTGGCAAAGCCGCCATATATATTTATGAACACTAAAAGCCGCCATATAAGTGAAATAATCTTGAGTGCGGCGTAAAACACCAAACAATCTATTAATCAACCTAGTGAGATCGTACAAACTTTTCATTCAAACTACATTGTAGCATATACACAAAGATTATTTTTCGCTCGACATCAGATGCTTGGACATTGATTTTTACAGGTGAAAGAGCAAATTTGAGGCTGTCCAAATTTTCATATCGGATTCCTTTCATATTCATCCCAGGTTTAATTGAAACCATAAATTAGTCATTTGGTTTTGTTTGTTTATCTAGCAACTGGTACCCTGGATATTGTCTGCTCAGGAACACGAGAGAGAGCGGGCACTTCAGACTGGTCAACTTCTCACAAACTTCTACCTGGAGAAAATGACTATTGGTATTGGGGTAGGTACTAAATTCTTACGAGGGGGGGGGGGGGGGGGAGGAGCGCGGGCTACGGGCCTCAGTTTGTCAACGCTAAGTATAAGATGGTAACAGTAACCTTCCAACCCTTTTTAAAACAAATCAATAAAAAAAAGTTTTGTGGCTATCCAATACCTTCAAAATGTTCATACATTGTCTTTTAAACATTCCAAATAGTCAGTTCGTAAATTGAAACAAAGGAGATACATAGAAGATACATACAAGGAGCTGTTGGAGGTTGATTATTTGAAATGTTTAAAAGACAATGAATGGTTGATATTTGTAACATAGCTTGAAAACGGTCTAAGTATCAAGACCGAAACGTTGCTAACTGATAAATGAAGAAGTTGATATCCATATGCAAGCCCTCCTGCTGTACTTATTCCAGCTTCTAAATGCTCAAACAACTTCAAAAGGTTGCTGATTTCCTCTGGGTACAGGGCATGATTTTGTCTCTTTAGTACAAATTGGTAGCGCAATCATTGATTTTGTTTTTAGACGATCGTGTCGGGTCTCAGCAGGATTTCGACAAACAATTTATTCAAATACCCTTCAATTCTTATTAAGATTTATATCTATATTTACACGTATATGTTTCAACATTGTACTTCAGGAGGCCGTGCAATTTGACAACTTGGGTCGAATACTTGGAAGGTTGATTCCACGATGTACAGATCCCACCGTGTCAATCAGACTGATCGCTATAGACTGTGTCTACAATGTTCTCAAAATACAACTCAGATATGAAGGTTGGTTTGGCTGTTTTAGCTTATTGGCGCGTCCATTCATATGAATGATGTACGCCATTCAGATATGAAGGTACTTTGTGGTATTCGTCCAACTCATGCCAAAAAAAGGCAATGTTTGATAGATCTTGTTGAATCTTTAATTCAATTTTCCCGCATCTTTTTTACAAACATAGAGCTGGCCTTTGCTGTACAGTCGGCAGAGTGATAGTCCCTTAGTGCGACAAAGGCCTTTCATCGATGCATCGCAGGTTCAAATTCCACTCGTCCCAATCGAAGTTGAAAAATTCCCATAGATAGTACCTACAACTGTACAAAACACTTGCCTTTTGACCCTAGGAGAAAGAACAATCTGCATTTTACACAATAAAATCAAAAAATCTTGCCCTAACATCCTGTATAGTAACCTAAGCTAATGCCCTGTACTGGCTATCCGTTTGTACATACTGCGCATGCGCGAACCTTCCCTACTGGTCTCCCTCTTTCAACTCTGCAGAGAAGAGATCAACACTGCAAATTTTACTAAGTATACTTTTCTTACTAATTCTTCTCTCTGAATCGTTTTTGGTAGGAAATTTTACTGTCCCTAGCGGTTAGATACCCTCCCCTAGATTACTAGAGGGTTTCTGACCAAAAAATGTCCTGTATTTTTTTGTTTTTTGGAGAGTTTTCGGACTCAACCCATCTCAACCCATATATATGCTGTCGTGGGTCCAAAATTCGTCACCACGTGGTCGGGTTGTTGTTGCTCACCACCCTCCCATTCAAACACTATTACATATTTTCATAGGCGATTTTTTAAAGCGGGGTGCGTCCCTGTTTAAATAAATTACGTTCCATTACTAAATTTTAAATCTTTTTCGTTTTTATTTTTAGATTAAAAATTTGTGATGGAAAATGGTGTCTAGTGCCTGTGGAGGCACTTACCGCACGAATGCCTGCCAAGAATATCATCAGCGGCGAAGCCTCAGAGGAAGAGTAGCAGGTCCCGCAGCTCTTCCTGGTCCAGTAAGGCGGGCAATTCTTCGAAATCGAGGAGGTCCTCGAAGAGGGGGGGGGGGTGATCACGCGATCTCCCCAGACTCAGCGGACGAGGTTAAACGGTCCAGTTTGTCTCAAGCCAGCGACCGAACGTCAGCCGGAACCCACGCAGAGGTCAGACGCAGAACGTTTGTGTGCCATGGAACAAACGTTAGAGGGCGTTAAATTCTCAATTGCCAAGCTCGAGTAAATAAACAACTCGAGGCTCGGCAATCGAGGGGCCCAGATCTTCACAATCTAAACAGGCTTCTGCGACCACGACTGTGCACCCAAGCACACGAGTCGAGTTGCCTGACGTCCAGGGCGGGTTGATCAGGCAACGACCGGCAACCTTGCGGAAGATACGGATGATCAGGGTTTCTCAACTACTGAACAAGGCGGTTAGACCACGTCTGTACGCCCAGGTACACGAGTCGAACTGCCGGACATCTGAAGTGGTTTGAGCCCTCGGGCGTCATCCCAACTTCTCGATCTGTCGAACCGCCAGGAGGCTTAAACATACAGCGGCCTCGTCCACGAATGTACGCCCATGTACACAAGTCGATCCGTCTAGCAACCAGAGTGCCACCAGGATGCTTAAACATTCGGCAGCCTCGACTAGGGTTGTACGCCCAGGTCCACGACTCGACCCGCCTGACATCCGGAGTGGGTTGGTTACCCTACGGGCCTCACCCCAACTCTGGATCTGTCGAGCTGACGGGAAGCCTCAACATACGACGGCCTCGACCACGACTGTACGCCCATGCACACGAGTCGATCTGCCTGACAACCGGAGTGGCTTTGGGGGCCTACGGTCGCACCCCAGCTCTGGAATTGTCGATCCACCTGGGGGCTTAGCATACGGCGGCCTCGACCCTGACTGTACGTTCAGGTACACGAGTCGGCCACCTGACAACTAAAGCTGGCTGATTGTAATACTGGCGTCATCCCAAGCTCTGGATTTGTCAGTCCACCGGGGAGCCTCAAATTGCGGCGCCTTCGATCACGACACTACCCACGGGTTCATGAGTCGATCGGCCTGACAACTAGAGTGGGGGGAAAGGCTAACAGCCCTAACCCAGGTTCTGGGTTTGTCAAAACGCCAAGAGGCCTAAACCTACCATGTTTCGGCCAGGGATGTACGCCCGGGTGCGAGTCGAACCGCCGGCGGTTATCATCCCATCTGTCAAACCAACAGGAGACGGACGATCAATATTTGACTTTCTCTGAACTCCTGGACTATATCTACCAGCTGCTGCTCAATTTAGACCGGGCCACTGGGGTGACCGGTCGACAGCGGGAAATCGCCCAAGCGTCCGATAAGCTAGGCCCTGGACCCCACCTGGTTGCCTTTGATTTTTTTCTTAAACCTAGCTCAAAACCAAGGCCCTTCAACTAGTACACAAGCCTGGGGGGCATGTCAGTCCGGGGCCTACTTACACAAGTCATGCGGCGCGGGTTCGAATCTTACTCAGAACAAATACATTTCTGAGAGGACTCGTCACTCAGTCGCCGTATGTAGAGGGGTTACCAGGTTCTCACTGAAGGTTTGGGGCTTCCTCCAGAAATGCAGCGTAAAGCATTAACCATGCAACCCTTTCCCCTGAGGATCGGGGATTCCCTCCCCCACTAAACCTGGCAAGTTGCCCGCTTAGTGAAATAACATGGATTGCGGCAAAAAATCAGCGATTAATACATTAATCAGATTTTCCCTCCTTGGACCTGCAGGACGACCTGCAAGTTGTGTCATAGGACATGAGGGGGGGGGTGTATGTAAACAGAACACTAACGAGCAACCTTGGCGAGGACTAATCTTCTTGGATTCAGGCTCTTGGCAGTATTGTGAGCCCTCATCCATAATTTATGGGATCGGGCTTTCGGAGGTTTGGTCTTGGGGGGTCCCCTACGACCTTCAAAGCATACTACATATGAGGCTTGACACTAGTGCAGGGCGAGGTTGCACTCGTCGGGTACACGTGCGTTGGCACAGCCTTCGTCAAGATGGGTATGTGGAAGACTCCCAAGGTACTTGCCGGAGTTCGGGGTTTACTCCGGACGATAAGCCCGGTCTTCCTCCCCCACTAAACCTGGCTACGCCACCATATAAACGGAATAGCTTTTGCGTGCAGCGTAATTCATCGATCAATCAATCGTCAGGTTGGGACTGCTCACTCGGCCTGCTCGCAGATTTCAAGGCTGACCAATAAATGGTATCACTACTGCGCGGTTGTAAATTAATAACAGCCCGTTCGTAGTTTAAAATGGTGCGCTGTTTGTTATTTTCTTGTGGCATTGCGTCATGACAGCTTACTATTAAAGGGGTATGAGCTGCCAAAATGTTGATATTTTGACGTCACAACAGAATGTTGAAATTATTTGCTATTTCTCGCAAGGCGTATAATTCAGAAGCTTTTTAATGCTTCTGGTCTCGAAAATGTACGATAAAGTATTGTTTGAACCAACTTCGGCTTAGAATGAATGAATGGTAGTCCCGGTTATTTAAATTTTGTTTACTTTCGAACACGTTTTCGGTTCGTACAGGCCACTTTAAATTATTAGCCTGACCATTTCCTCTCGCAGTTACCGTTGTAAAATGACAACTCCTACATTATGGCGGTTGCCGTATGCGGAGGAGTTGCCATGCCAAAGGACGGGGGTTTCCTCCGGGCTACGCCACCTTATAGGTTAAATAACTTCAGTGCGGCGTGAAGACCAATCATCAATCTAAGTACAAGACCGAGCTCCTAGTTCATTAGAATGTCGTTACCTTCTAATCTTAGACGAACTTCTTGCCAACTGGTTTTCAAGTAAATTCCTTTTTTTTTCCAAAACGAGCAAAAGGAAAAAGTACCGTACCTGTTCTGACTACAGATCTTAAGTTTGAACATAAACCATACTAGAGATGTTTTTCTCCCGTCAATTGCTGGAATTGTCCTCTTTCCGCCATCTTCATGATTTCCCATGCCGGGGAAAGAAAGGAGCTGTGATTGGCTAATCAGTAACGACTCGGCTGATAGGCCTGTTGGATAGTTGACTGTTACACCCTTTCGCCATTACGGGTCGACGGGATGTGAAAGCCGAAGCCGACAGTACTTGTGTATATTACCGTAGTAAGAAATACACGAACAGCCGTTATTCCTAGTATGTATGGCAATTTGAACCTGGGTGCTGACTTTGCTTGTCAAGACGCAGAAAGTCTGCAGATTTGAGCGCGGACCTTTGCGAAGACCATCGGTCTTCCATCGGTCTTTGAAGACCACCGGTCTTCGTAGCCGACACAGGAATGTTTGTTTATGCCTTTCCGAGTGAAGTTTATTTTCAAGAAATAAATAAAAAAGTAAAATAAAACACATTTCTCTAATAGAGAATATATTTCCTGTGCAATCTTCGTTTACCAAGCCGCTTGATAAACGATGATGTCCCTGCACGATGTCCTCGGATTATGAGGGCTTATTTCTTGGAAGGCTGGGGTCCGTGACTCAGTAGGTATAGCGTTAGACGCTCAATCCAAAACAGCCTTCCGCCAATGGGTCGCGGGTTCGAATCCCACTCAGTCCCAAAAAAAAAAAAAAAAAGTGGAAAATTTTCTGACTGGGTTTTCAGTCAAACGACCTATGTGGGATGGTTGCCAGTTACCAGCGGAGGGTCGTGGTTTTCCTCCAGGCACACAGCCCGTTTTCCTCCCACAATAAAACTGGAGACGCCGCAATATAAGTGAAATAATCTTGATCGCGGCGTAAAACAACCTATCAATCTATCTGTCTTGGAAGTCACCGACGACATGACTTTAGTACATGGTGGATTGTATTCGCTGGGTCCGTTGGTAGCGGCCCAAAGAGCGTTCAGGGAAAGATCTAATTCATCCTGACCCACTGGACACCTAAGGACGGATCCAGGAGAGTTCGAGGTGAGTAATACCGAGGTTACCATTCTTTACACGGGAATCAAAAAAACTTGGTTAATGCTCTGTACGGCGTATTAGTTCCTCCTCCGGACTGTGGCATGCGAGGCAAGTGTTTTGTACAGTTGTAGGTACTATCTATGGGAATCTGAAGAATTGGAAGAATAATTCTCATATTCCTCCAAGATATACCTACCTGTACAAACAGTTAAACCCAGCCCATCCTCCCCTCACTATTACGCCTGCAAGCGTTGAAAGAGGTAGACCGGAAGGGAAGGTTCGCGCATGCGCGGTATGTACAAACGGATAGCCAGTACAGGGCATTAGCTTAGGTTACTATACAGGATGTTAGGGCAAGATTTTTTTATTTTATTGTGTAAAATGCAGATTGTTCTTTCTCCTAGGGTCAAAAGGCAAGTGTTTTGTACAGGTAGGTATATCTTGGAGGAATATGAGAATTATTCTTCCAATTCTTCAGATTTCTGAGTAGATTTTGTCACTCAATGTGGGAGGGTTTACCAGGAACTCGCTGGAGATCGGGGTTTCCTTTGGATAAAGAATCGGGGTTCTCCCACCCCCTTCCGGCCACTAAACCTGAAATAATCTTGATTGCGGCATAAGATAAAAACCATAGACAATTCTCTATTTGATTAGGCCTACCCAGTATAATAAAGTTCCAAATTTTATGGATAACACTTTCTGGAGAAATAGCAGAAGCTCATGTACCGTTCAGTTGATTAATACATCCAACATTATATGTTGGCAACATGGACTTTACTTCAGGACATAATGGAAGGGGATGGGATGTTGTTTGAACTGGCTCAGTCGGTTAATGCAACTATCACTTACTCCAACAAATTTATTCTGTGGAAGGGTCATTGGAACAAATCCTACTTGGATGAAATACTGTATTTTTCACTCAATTAATGCTGAGCCTGATGACGTCACATAGAATTACGCAAAGCTTTCTGGGTAAAATGTACCTCAGTTCGCCATTTTGTTTATTGGTACTTAGCAAGGTGTTACTTTTTTGGAAAACATTGATGACATAACCTGTTTTTATCCACACATTTTTTCTGGTAACTTTAGGTCTTTTACATCTTCTGTTCGATACAGTATTATTTCTTCCGCCATATTTTAAAATTATTTTAACATCCCCAAATCCCCCAAAATACTTTGCGCGTAAATTCCAAGTGACGTCATCAAGCAATCGGTCAATTACCTTCAATATATGGAATTGTTACTATATTGTATCTTCCATTGTAAAGTTGGATTTAAAACCAGACAGAGCCTTGTCTCCCCCTACTAAACCTGACAATGCTCCAATGTATATGTAATTGAAATAATCTTGATTTCGCTGTTTTAACATTAATTAATCATAAAACTAGGATACATGTTCTCAGAAAATCCATACCATTTCTCTAGAAAATGTTATTCCCAAAGTAATCAAAATACTACACATACTGTATATTTCCTGTGTTAAACTTAAAAAATAGTATTGACTGATTTTTATCTTATGCTAAGGACTTTTTTTATTTATTAATTTTATTGCAATGAATTAAAAAATGTGGATTATTTTTTTTTTTTTTTTAGGACATGTGTCAGATGAAAAAGATCAGATGGTTGATGCTCTGCCGACGTTGAAGGAAAGGTTAAAGAAAACTGATCCAAACGTTTTATTTGGCGTTGTGAATGATTTAGCCAAGGTATTATCACGCTTTTATTTACACTCAAATCTTTCAGTGGCATTTAGAAGTTGGAAGTACAAATCAAGACGAGGATTACTTATGGATAAACAACTTCTTAATTTATTGGGTGACGACGTTTCGATGTTGTTCTTACATCGTTATCAAAGTCAAATGACTTTGACTTTGATAACGTTTGACTTTGATAACGATGTAAGAACTACATCGAAACGTCGTCACCCAATAAATTAAGAAGTTGTTTATCCATAAGTAACCCTCGTCTTGACTACAGATGCCTGTTTCATAAAACGACGTAGATGTTTTGTTTTTTTGCGTAACTTTCATAGCAACGTATCTCTACAGCATGGGTTGTCATGACAGTTACATAAAAACTATGCCGCTTTGTGAAACAGGCCCCTGGTATGTCTAACCCACCTCCTTTTATAGGATACATATGGGATATGTATAAAGTACGAAAGGCTAAGCTCCTGTTAGTCGTCAACCTAATGAAATATCAAAGGTTTGGTTTGTTACAACAACTTATGTTGTATAAAGGTCTAAATGATATACCTCTTTTTAACACAATTGGAAACTTGTCTCCATGGTTATTTCAGACAAGAATATTTTCCCTGTACCCGTGTGTTTTAGTGATCATAAATGATGGGGTATAAAGGTCTAAATGATATACCTCTTTTGAACACAATTAGAAACTTGTCTCCGTGGTTATTTTAGACAAGAAGATTTTCCCTGTGCCCGTGTGTTTTAGTGATCATAAATATAAAAAATGAATGTACGCCTAATAAAACTAGCCGTTGATCAAAATGAACATGTTCATTTCAAGCTATCTGGAATGTTTTCCAGGGGGCCGTTTCACGAAGCCGTCGCACAGTGCGATCAATCGCAGTTGGCATGACGCGGTATCTCTTCACTATGGTATCCAGTAGCAACTAGGCTTTGTTTGCGATGCGACTGCTTTGTGAAACGAGCCCCAGGTACTTGTTAAGCATTGGGGTACCATTTTCTTACACGGCTCTTCCTATCACATTGTGTGTGAGAGAGTTGTCAGATACTCACTGAAGGTTGGGGGTTTCCTTCAGACAATGGGCCTGGTTTCCCCCCACAATAAAACTGGCAACGCCGCCATATAAGTGAAATAATCTTGAGCGCGGCGTAAAACACCAAACAATCAATCAATCAATCCTATCGCATTGTGTGTGAGAGAGTTGTCAGATACTCACTGGAGGTTGGGGGTTTCCTTCAGGTAATGGGTCTGGTTCCCTCCCCACTAAACCTGGCAACAGCGTAAAACATCAACTAACCGTTTCTATCCCACTAAATCTGACAACGTAGCCACAAGTAAAATAGTTTTTATAATAATGCGACGTTGAACATCTATCAATTGAATCCCTGTCAGTCCCCTCAAATTTAATTTTGGCACAATAAGAAATGTTCCGTTAATATCAAGATAACATTTTGAAGACCTGGTCCCAGAACATTATTTCGCCCTTTTATTTGAATATATTCTATGTTGTCAGTTGACAGGTCAAAAGTTTTACCAACCGAGTCATTCATAAAATAGAAATAATTTTGTGTGACGTATTATAACAGCAGTCAATCAATCGATCATAAGGGTAATAAAGTTCAAATTTTAAGAATTTTTCTCTTCCGATTTCATCCAGGTTGTGAGTAAGAAGCTTCCGTCAGACCAGTTGATGACTTTCCTAGAGGTGTTGTTTGAAGGTTTGACGGATCTCCAATCCCATAGTTCCTCAGGAGCATGTGTTGTTGTTAACGGGTTGTTGAAGGGACGCGGAGCTGAAGTTTTGAGTGAGGTCTGTTAATTGATTAATTGCTGATTATATTAAAATTTGGACACAAGCTGAATTTTGATATATGTGTAGGCCTACATACAAAACCACTAATCTTTTTATAAAATTTTGCCAGAATAAAATTAATAGTAAAGGGCTGATGTAATGTAATTATAATTTATGCATTTTCTTCACATTTTTATACTAAATTTAGCTGATAACTAATAACTCCTCCCTAGACTGAAAGTCAAATATTACTTTAATTTTATATATTGTACATTTCAATATGTTTTTGATTACCGGTAAAATTTGATCTCTCCTATGTTTTATGTCCTATGTCCATGCTGTAGGAGGCCTCGGTGGTCCAGTCCCTCAGTCCCACACAGACCTTCCATCATCCGCGGATTCGAATCCCACTCAGTCCAAATATGTCCAAATGGCTTTTTCAATCCGCAGCCACATGTGGAAGAGTTGCCAGGTACTTGTCAAAGGTCGGGGTTTCTTCCAGACAATGATCCCGATTTCCTCCCCCACTAAACCTGGCAACTATACTGTATGAGTGAAATAATCTGTGTGGCGTAAAACACCAATTAATCAATCCATGCTGTAGTGTTTTGCTGTTGTTGTTGTTATTTGTAGGTGAATACAATCTTAGCCTCCCTTCACCAGAAGCTTGGCGTGATTGAATGTCCACAGACGAGAACGGGAACGTTACGATCAATCCGAACTTTGTGCAGTCATCACCTGATTCCAGTACTGTCAGCACTTCTTAACTACCCATTGCCATTTGATGAGTAAGGCAGTTGTTTTCTAGTTTTTAGGGGGCCTCCGTGGCTCAGTAGGTAGAGCGTTGGATGCTCAATCCAAACAGCCTTCCACCAATGGGTGGCGGGTTCGATTCCCACTCAGTCCAAAAAGACTGGGATTCCCATAGATAGTACCTACAACTGTACAAACACTTGCCTTTTGACCCTAGGAGAAAGAACAATCTGCATTTTACACAATAAAATCAAAAAATTTTGCCCTAACATCCTGTATAGTAATCTAGGCTAATGCCCTGTACTGGCTATCCGTTTGTACATACCGCGCATGCGCGAACCTTCCCTTCCGGTCTACCTCTTTCAACTCTGCAGAGAAGAGATCAACACTGCAAATTATACTAAGTATACTTTTCTTACTAATCCTTCTCTCTGAATCGTTTTTGGTAGGAAATTTTACTGTCCCTAGCGGTTAGATACCCTCCCCTAGATTACTAGAGGTTTTCTGACCAAAAAATGTCCTGTATTTTTTTGTTTTTTGAGAGTTTTCGGACTCAACCCATCTCAACCCACATATATGCTGTCGTGGGTCCAAAATTCGTCACCACGCGGTCGGGTTGTTGTGGCTCACCACCCTCCCATACAAACACTATTACATATTTTCATAGGCAATTTTTTAAAGCGGGGTGCGTCCCTGTTTAAATAAATTACGTTCCATTACTAAATTTTAAATCTTTTTCGTTGTTATTTTTAGATTAAAAATTTGTGATGGAAAATGGTGTCTAGTGCCTGTGGAGGCACTTACCCCACGAATACCTGCCAAGAATATCATCAGCAGCGAAGCCTCAGAGGAAGAGTAGCAGGTCCCGAAGTTCTTCCTGGTCCAGTAAGGAGGGCAATTCTTCGAAACCGAGGAGGTCCTCGAAGAGGGGGGGGGGGGGGGCGATCACGCGATCTCCCCAGACTCAGCGATCTCCCCAGACTCAGCGGACGAGGTTAAACGGTCCAGGCAAGTCCTAAATCAATAACTATTATTTATTGTAATAAAAAGAAAAAAACGATATATAATATAACAGGAGTGAGTAATTAATAAATAGTTAGTAACAAAAAAAAAAAAAAAAAAAATTTTCTGTGTTCTCTTGTTGATTATCTCTTCTGATTTGGCTGTCGTTGATGCTTTGTTGGGATTAGCTCTCAACATATGTTCTGTTCATTTTGCTTATCTTCGACAGTTTGTCTCAAGCCAGCGACCGAAGGTCAGTTACACCTTCCCATACGAAGTCTGCGTGTCGGAACACCCGTCAGCCGGAACCCACGCAGAGGTCAGACGCAGAACGTTTGTGTGCCATGGAACAAACGTTAGAGGGCGTTAAATTCTCAATTGCCAAGCTCGAGTAAATAAACAACTCAGGCGCGGCAATCGAGGGGCCCAGATCTTCACGATCTAAACAGGCTTCTGCGACCACGACTGTGCACCCAAGCACACGAGTCGAGTTGCCTGACGTCCAGGGCGGGTTGATCAGGCAACGACCGGCAACCTTGTCCCTGGATCAGTTGAACCGCCAGGAGGCGCTCCCTAAGACCAGGAGATGGGCGGACCAGTTCTTAGAGGGCGACTACCAGACTAAAACTTGGTCAGGGAACTACCTCCAGCCGAACGTCCAGTATCCCGAACCGGAGCCCACTGGAGAGGAGTCTCCGACGGATTCAGCGGAAGATACGGATGATCAGGGTTTTTCAACTACTGAACAAGGCGGTTCGACCACGTCTGTACGCACAGGTACACGAGTCGAGCTGCCGGACATCTGAAGTGGTTTGAGCCTTCGGCGTCATCCCAACTTCTCGATCTGTCGAACCGCCAGGAGGCTTAAACATACAGCGGCCTCGACCACGAATGTACGCCCATGTACACAAGTCGATCCGCCTAGCAACCAGAGTGGGCGAGTCCTGCGGGCGTTACCCCAAGTCTGGATCTGTTGAGCCACCAGGATGCTTAAACATTCGACAGCCTCGACTAGGGTTGTACGCCCAGGCCCACGACTCGACCCGCCTGACATCCGGAGTGGGTTGGTTACCGTACGGGCCTCACCCCAACTCTGGATCTGTCGAGCCGACGGGAAGCCTCAACATACAACGGCCTCGACCACGACTGTACGCCCATGCACACGAGTCGATCCGCCTGACAACCGGAGTGGCTTTGTGGGCCTACGGGCGTCACCCCAGCTCTGGTATTGTCGATCCACCTGGGGGCTTAGCATACGGCGGCCTCGACCCTGACTGTACGTCCAGGTACACGAGTCGGCCACCTGACAACTAAAGTGGGCTGATTGTAATACTGGCGTCATCCCAAGCTCTGGATTTGTCAGTCCACAGGGGAGCCTCAAATTACGGCGCCTTCGATTACGACCCTACCCACGGGTTCATGAGTCGATCGGCCTGACAACTAGAGTGGGGGGAAAGGCTTACAGCCCTAACCCAGGTTCTGGGTTTGTCAAAACGCCAAGAGGTGTTCCAAGAGGCCTAAACCTACCATGTTTCGGCCATGGATGTACGCCCAGGTGCGAGTCGAACCGCCGGCGGTTATCATCCCAACTGTCAAACCAACAGGATACGGACGATCAATATTTGACTTTCTCTGAACTCCTGGACTATATCTACCAGCTGCTGCTCAATTTAGAGCGGGCCACTGGGGTGACCGGTCGACAGCGGGAAATCGCCCAAGCGTGGGAGTCTCCCCATCCGATAAGCTAGGCCCTGGACCCCGCCTGGTTGCCTTTGATTTTTTTTTTTAAATGTCAGCCCGGGGCCTACTTACACAAATCATGCGGCGCGGGTTCGAATCTTACTCAGAACAAATACATTTCTGAGAGGACTCGTCACTCAGTCGCCGTATGGAAAGGGGTTACCAGGTTCTCACTGAAGGTTGGGGGCTTCCTCCAGACGATGAGCCCGGTTTTCCTCCCCAGCTTATCCTTGCAAAACTGCAGTATAAGTGGAATAAGCCGAAATGTAGCGTAAAGCATTAACCATGCAACCCTTTCCCCTGAGGATCGGGGATTCCCTCCCCCACTAAACCTGACAAGTTGCCCGGTTAGTGAAATATCATGGATTGCGGCAAAAAATCAGCGATTAATACATTAACCAGATTCCCCCCCCCTTGGACCCGCAGGACGACCTGCAAGTTGTGTCATAGGACATGAGGGGGGGGGGGGGGGGGGGGAGGTACGTAAACAGAAAACTATTAGCCGATCATGACGACTGGTAATATCTAGGAACCCCTGAGCCTGTTTTCATGCAAAAATTTTCCCTCGTCAACGAGCAACCTTGGCGAGGACTAATCTTCTTGGATTCAGGCTCTTGGCAGTATTGTGAGCCCTCATCCATAGTTTATGGGATCAGGCTTTAGGAGGTTTGGTCTTGGGGGGTCCCCTACGACCTTCACAGTATACTACATATGAGACTTGACACTAGTGCAGGGCGAGGTTGCACTCGTCGGGCACACGTGCGTTGGCACAGCCTTCGTCAAGATGGGTATGTGGAAGACTCCCAAGGTACTTGCCGGAGTTCGGGGTTTACTCCGGACGGTAAGCCCGGTCTTCCTCCCCCACTAAACCTGGCTACGCCACCGTATAAACGGAATAGCTTTTGCGTGCAGCGTAATTCTTCGATCAATCAATCGTCAGGTTGGACTGCTCACCCGGCCTGCTCGCAGATTTCAAGGCTGATCAATAAATGATATCACTACTGTGCGGTTGTAAATTAATAACAGCCCGTTCGTAGTTTAAAATGGTGCGCTGTTTGTTATTTTCTTGTGGCATTGCGTCATGACAGCTTACTATTAAAGGGGTATGAGCTGCCAAAATGTTGATATTTTGACGTCACAACAGAATGTTGAAATTATGCTATTTCTCTCAAGGCGTATAATTCAGAAGCTTTTTAATGCTTCTGGGCTCGAAAATGTACGATAAAGTATTGTTTGAACCAACTTCGGCTTAGAATGAATGAATGGTCGTCCCGGTTATTTAAATTTTGCTTACTTACGAACACGTTTTCGGTTCGTACAGGCCACTTATTACCCTGACAGTTTCCTCTCGCAGTTACCGGTGCAAAATGACAACTTTTACATTATGGCGGTTGCCGTATGCGGAGGAGTTGCCATGCCGAAGGTCGGGGGTTTCCTCCGGGCCCAGGTCCTTCCCCCACAATCTGGCTACGCCACCTTATAGGTTAAATAACTTCAGTGCGGCGCGAAGACCAATCATCAATCTAAGTACAAGACCGAGCTCCTAGTTCATTAGAATGTCATTATCTTCTAATCTTAGACGGACTTCTTGCCAACTGGTTTTCAAGTAAATTCCTTTTTTTCCAAAATGAGCAAAAGGAAAAAGTACCGTACCTGTTCTGACTACAGATCTTAGGTTCGAACATAAACCATACTAGAGATGTTTTTCTCCCGTCAATTGCTGGAATTGTCCTCTTTCCGCCATCTTCATGATTTCCCATGCCGGGGAAAGAAAGGAGCTGTGATTGGCTAATCAGCAACGACTCGGCTGATAGGCCTGTTGGATAGTCGACTGTTACACCCTTTCGCCATTACGGGTCGACGGGATGTGAACGCAAGCCGACAGTACTTGTGTATATTACCGTAGTAAGAAATACACGAACAGTCGTTATTCCTAGTATGTACGGCCACTTGAGCCTGGGTGCTGACTTTGCTTGTCAAGACGCAGAAAGTCTGCAGATTTGAGCGCGGACCTTTGCGAAGACCATATGTCTTCCGTCGGTCTTCGAAGACCACCTGTCTTCGTAGCCGACACAGGAATGTTGCTTATTCCTTTCCGAGTGAAGTTTATTTCCAAGAAATAAATAAATCAGTAAAAAAAACACATTTCTCTAATAGAGAATATATTTCCTGTGCAATCTTCGTTTACCAAGCCGCTTGATAAACGATGATGTCCCTACAGGATGTCCTCGGATTATGAGGGCTTATTTCTTGGAAGGCTGAGGTCCGTGACTCAGTAGGTATAGCGTTAGACGCTCAATCCAAACAGCCTTCCGCCAATGGGTCGCGGGTTCGAATCCCACTCAGTCCAAAAAAAAAAAAAAAAATGGAAATTTTTTTTTTTGGACTGGGTTTTCACTCGAACGACCTTTGTGGGATGGTTGCCAGTTTCCAGCGGAGGGTCGTGGTTTTCCTCCAGGCACACAGCCCGTTTTCCTCCCACAATAAAACTGGCGACGCCGCAATATAAGTGAAATAATCTTGATCGCAGCGTAAAACACCAAACAACCTATCAATCTATCTGTCTTGGAAGTCACCGTCGACTTTCGCGGACTATTGTCTCCGGGACATGACTTTAGTACGTGGTGGGTTGTATTCACTCGGTCCGTTGGTAGCGGCCCAAACAGCGTTCAGAGAAAGATCTAATTCATCCTGGCCCACTGGACACCTGAGGACGGATCCAGGAGAGTTCGAGGTGAGTAATACCGAGGTTACCATTCTTTACGCGGGAATCAAAAAAACTTGGTTAATGCTCTGTACGGCGTATTAGTCCCTCCTCCGGACTGTGGCATGCGAGGCAAGTGTTTGTACAGTTGTAGGTACTATCTATGGGAATCTGAAGAATTGGAAGAATAATTCTCATATTCCTCCAAGATATACCTACCTGTACAAACAGTTAAACCCAGCCCATCCTCCCCTCACTATTACGCCTGCAAGCGTTGAAAGAGGTAGACCGGAAGGGAAGGTTCGCGCATGCGCGGTATGTACAAACGGATAGCCAGTACAGGGCATTAGCCTAGATTACTATACAGGATGTTAGGGCAAGATTTTTTGATTTTATTGTGTAAAATGCAGATTGTTCTTTCTCCTAGGGTCAAAAGGCAAGTGTTTGTACAGGTAGGTATATCTTGGAGGAATATGAGAATTATTCTTCCAATTCTTCAGTTTTCACTCGAACGACCTATGTGGGATGGTTGCCAGTTACCAACGGAAGTTCGTGGGTTTCCTTCGGGCATAGAGCCCGGTTTCCTCCCACAATAAAACTGGCAACGCCGCCATGTAAGTGAAATAATCTTGAGCGCGGCGTAAAACACCAAACAATCCATCAATCAATCTAGTTTTTAGACTATGGGCAACATGTATTGAATTACTTGATTTATTAATTGATTGATGTTGAAAACCTGAATCAAAATTTCTCTTGCCAGATTTATTGGAAAAGGAAACCAGGCTCTGTGCTCTTCGACAGAAACCAGGGAACCGTTTCACGCAGCCGTCGCAAAGTGTGATCAATCACAGTTGCCACGACATCATATCTCTTCATAATGGTATCCATTGGCAACTAGGCTTGGTTTGTGATGCGACTGCTTTGTGAAATGAGCCCCTGGTCACACTATTCCATCCAGCCGATCAAGTGAAAATCCACTCACATTTTAAATAAAAAACTTGTGTCCTCATTAGAGACTATTCCTTTGCTAAATAAGCCAGAATGTAATAAAAACCATATTTTATCAAAAGAAAGAATGTACGTTTCCCCAAATATCCCAGACGAGTTAGTTGTTTTCACACTAATTGATTGATATTGGAACTCTATTAACTGATTTATTTAAATTTTACCCGTAATTATCTTTATCTGTGCAAGATTGAACCACAATCAATCAATCAAATTTCTGTCACAAGAACTTGTTTGTATGCATTTGCTATAACCAATTGAAATCTGTCTAATGTGGCATGTATGGACTTGAAGTGGAACTGGTCATTGTACCCTCAACCAGCTACAGGCTGTAAGCTCAACCATTTTTACTACAGTCAAATCGTCAAATGTGGAGAAAAAAAGGTCTCAATGCCCGTAGGAAACTTCTAGCAATTATACCAAACAGGGTGATGCAGTCATAAAACCCATTCAGAAATTTGTGAGTTTTCATGGACTGAGTGGGATTTGATTGATTGATTGTTTGGTGTTTTACGCCGCGCTCAAGATTATTTCACTTATATGGCGGCATTGCCAGTTTTATTGTGGGAGGAAACCGGGCTCTATGCCGGGAGGAAACTCATGACCTTCCGTTGGTAACTGGCAACCATCCCACATAGGCCGTTCGAGTGAAACCCCAGTCAGAAAATTTTCCAATTTTTGGACTGAGTGGGATTCAAACCCATGACCCATTGAGGCTTGTTGGAGGGACAGAGACTATCGCTCTGGTGACCAAACCAACCCAACCTCTTAATTTCCTTTTGATCTGGCTGCGGGATCTGTACTGGTCTTATTTGTGACACAAAATACCAATCATACTTTGTGGCTATTATTTCAATACTCTAGGTCATTCGGTCAAGGACCATTTTGAGGCAAATTTTCACTGTCTTTTCCCATGACCCTATAATATATAGTCTGACGATATTCTTACGATAGCTAAAGATGTGTAAGCATTGTCAATGTAATACAAAGTGTTCCAAAAAATTCTACTGACTGACTAAGGCCAAGCTCCTGTCAGTCATCAACCTAATGAAATATCATAGGTTTACTTTATTACAACAATTTATGATGGGGTATAAAGGTCTAAATGATATACCTCTTTTTAACACAATTAGAAACTTGTCTCCATGGTTATTTTAGACAAGAAGATTTTCCCTGTGCCCGTGTGTTTTAGTGATCATAAATAAACATATATTTTGTCTTTGTGTTTATATAGTAATGTGGTTGAGATTTGGCACATTTTGTCTCAAGATGAAGTTCTGGTATCAAGAATGACTGAGCATGTCACACCCACTAACGTTTTGTCTCTGTGTTTTTACAGTAATGTGGTTGAGATTTGGCACATTTTGTCTCAAGATGAAGTTCTGGTATCAAGAATGACTGAGCATGTGTTGGATTTGATGCAGAGAAGTCTACCTTACGAGGAGAAAGGAGAGGACAAGGGGAAAGCACAAAGAACAGCGATGCCTCTCCCTCTAGCAGTAGGTACCATCATATTTCACCACTGAAACTGACAAATCATGCAAGAGTTATCTCCCATCCCATGGAGATCTCTAAGGCAAGCAGATTCTGTTGCCAAACAATAATGTCACACCCACAGTAATACATCACCAAACACACTAAAAATTACTATGTATCATCCAACAGCAATGTCACACCCACTGGCAATGTAACTCCCAGCAGTAATGTCTGACTAGAAAGTAATGTCACACCCAACATCAATGTCACCTCTAAAATAATGTCCCATCTTGCATCAATGCCATGCCTAAAAGTAATGTCACACCCAACAGCAATGTCACACATAAAAGTAATGTCACACCAGTGGTGTAACTTAACTTTTTTCAGTGCTTGCCATCAGGGCAAGTGAGTCACAAAATCAGCTTGCCCGCTGTCAAAATCACTTGCCATAACCATTTCATGTGTTATTTTGTATACATGTCCTAGTAAAAACTCAACATGGTCAGACATTAATTTGGGAGGGGGGGGGGTCGATGGCCACTTTTTTTCGTCGTGTGCGGCAAATGAGAAATCAAGACATGTAGGATGTCATGTTTAACTTTTATTTATATAATTTTCCACCTAACTAGTTTAACGCCTAGTGCTAAAAATTGCTATTTTAACCACACGTACGCCTAAAAGAAATCCTGTACTCGAAGCATGTAGGACAAGGGAAATTCGATTCTATGAACTACCGGTGCCATTTGTTAGGTGCACTGTATCTCTAAAGGGGAGAACACACTAGGCGAATTGTACTCGCTGGTGATTCGGCTGAAACTCGCACAGCCGAATTCGCCCGAGAAGCGAGGCGAATTTCATGCGAATCTCCGGCGATTTGACAGCTGTCAAATATATTGACGCATGCGTCAATGTAATGAAGGTCATGTTTATTTATGTCACGTGAGGATACAAGTGTCTGCTATTGGCTGAGAATATCTTGCGTTCTAAATTCGCTTAACAAAAATTCGCTGAAGTGGACACACTAGGCGAATTGACTGTCAACGATGAAAATTCGCATGAAAAATATCAAACATGCTTGATGTCTGCAAATGCATTCGGGCGAGATTCGGCCGAACTTCGGCGACCCGGACACACTAGGCGAATTTACCGGCGATTGACTAGGCGAATGAATTCGTAGTGAATTCGCATGAAAAATTCGCCCAGTGTGTCCACCCCTTAAGCGAAGCTGTTGTGGATTGGTTGATCACATGCTTAGGCTGGTTACTTTTAAAAGCTAATGTATGAACAATTCGTGAATAGTAATGAGCAGTAATCGTTTCTGCTGTTTTGATTGGTTAATGTAACAAATGAATTAGTTGTCAATCACACAACACCGTTGACAGACGTTTTGTTGTGAAGATTTATAGTTGAAATACGAGAGACTTCAAAAGATAGAATTTAGAAAGTGTTTAACTTTTAGTTCTATGCTTAAAAACACACTTCTCGTAGCAGTGACAAGGTGCATACCATTGATGGTAAATTTACACGAAATGAAATTAGTGGACATATTGTTTGCTTTTCTATAATGTATGTTTTAATTTGAAAACGATGTAACATACTAACATTAACAACTAGTCAGTGTCTCCTTGATCTTTTAGTGCTATCGTAAAGTTTATTTTTCTCTGAGGAAGAAGTAGAGGGAGGACTTGCCTTTTGCCCGATAATTAGTAAAAAATCGTTTTAAAAATTGTTTATCTGACACCCGTGTTTGTCTTTCGGCAAGATTTTCTAGCTGGCGCACTCTCCACGAACGGAGGAGAGCCAACAGCTTAATAGCTGTGTAAAGTCAATAATGAGTTTGTCCGAATGTGGGAGATTTTACACTGCGAAATAGTCTACTGCGCACACCCGGAAACTTGCTTTTGCGCTGCACGGTTTACGAATGAAAACAAACTTTGATATATTCGCGGCAACGTGAGTTTATTGTTCGTTGACAGGATTTTTTTTTTCTAGAATCTTAAATCCACTTGCGCTCGCGGGCAAGCGATTCACGTTATTAACTTGCCCGACACTGACTTTGCTTGCATTTGGCAAGCGGGCAAGCGTTAAGTTCCACCACTGCACACCCAACAGCAATGTCACACATAAAAGTAATGTCACACCCAACAGCTATGTCACACATAAAAGTAATGTCACACCCAACAGCAATGTCACACATAAAAGTAATGTCACACCCAACAGCAATGTCACACATAAAAGTAATGTCACACCCAACAGCAATGTCACACATAAAAGTAATGTCACACCCAACAGCAATGTCACACATAAAAGTAATGTCACACCCAACAGCAATGTCACACATAAAAGTAATGTCACACCCAACAGCAATGTCACACATAAAAGTAATGTCACACCCAACAGCAATGTCACACATAAAAGTAATGTCACACCCAACAGCAATGTCACACATAAAAGTAATGTCACACCCAACAGCAATGTCACACATAAAAGTAATGTCACACCCAACAGCAATGTCACACATAAAAGTAATGTCACACCCAACAGCAATGTCACACATAAAAGTAATGTCACACCCAACAGCAATGTCACACATAAAAGTAATGTCACACCCAACAGCAATGTCACACATAAAAGTAATGTTATACCCAACAGCAATGTCACACATAAAAGTAATGTCACACCCAACAGCAATGTCACACATAAAAGTAATGTCACACCCAACAGCAATGTCACACATAAAAGTAATGTCACACCCAACAGCAATGTCACACATAAAAGTAATGTCACACCCAACAGCAATGTCACACATAAAAGTAATGTCACACCCAACAGCAATATCACACATAAAAGTTATGTCACACCCAACAGCAATGGCACACATAAAAGTAATGTTATACCCAACAGCAATGTCACACATAAAAGTAATGTCACACCCAACAGCAATGTCACACATAAAAGTAATGTCACACCCAACAGCAATGTCACACATAAAAGTAATGTCACACCCAGTATCAATGTCACACCCAACAGCAATGTCACACCCACTAGCAATGTCACACCCACTAGCAATGTCACACACCCAGTAGCAATGTCACACACCCAGTAGCAATGTCACACCCACTAGCAATGTCACACCCACTAGCAATGTCACACCCACTGGCAATATCACACCCAGTAGCAATGTCACATCCAGTAGCAATGTCATACCCAGTAGCAATGTCACACACCCAGTAGCAATGTCACACACCCAGTAGCAATGTCACACCCACTAGCAATGTCACACCCAGTAGCAATGTCACATCCAGTAGCAATGTCACATCCAGTAGCAATGTCACACCCAGTAGCAATGTCACACCCAACAGCAATGTCACACATAACAGTAATGTCACACCCAACAGCAATGTCACACATAAAAGTAATGTCACACCCAACAGCAATGTCACACATAAAATTAATGTTATACCCAACAGCAATGTCACACATAAAAGTAATGTCACACCCAACAGCAATGTCACACATACAAGTAATGTCACACCCAACAGCAATGTCACACATAAAAGTAATGTCACACCCAACAGCAATGTCACACATAAAAGTAATGTCACACCCAACAGCAATGTCACACATAAAAGTAATGTCACACCCAACAGCAATGTCACACGTAAAAGTAATGTCACACCCAACAGCAATGTCACACATAAAAGTAATGTCACACCCAACAGCAATGTCACACATAAAAGTAATGTTATACCCAACAGCAATGTCACACATAAAAGTAATGTCACACCCAACAGCAATGTCACACATAAAAGTAATGTCACACCCAACAGCAATGTCACACATAAAAGTAATGTCACACCCAACAGCAATGTCACACATAAAAGTAATGTCACACCCAACAGCAATGTCACACATAAAAGTAATGTCACACCCAACAGCAATATCACACATAAAAGTAATGTCACACCCAACAGCAATGTCACACATAAAAGTAATGTCACACCCAGTATCAATGTCACACCCAACAGCAATGTCACACCCACTAGCAATGTCACACCCACTAGCAATGTCACACACCCAGTAGCAATGTCACACACCCAGTAGCAATGTCACACCCACTAGCAATGTCACACCCACTAGCAATGTCACACCCACTGGCAATGTCACACCCAGTAGCAATGTCACATCCAGTAGCAATGTCATACCCAGTAGCAATGTCACACACCCAGTAGCAATGTCACACACCCAGTAGCAATGTCACACCCACTAGCAATGTCACACACCCAGTAGTAATGTAACACCCAGTAGCAATGTCACACACCCAGTAGCAATGTCACACACCCAGTAGTAATGTCATACCCAGGAGCAATGTCACACACCCAGTAGCAATGTCACACCTAAAAGTAACGTCACACCCAGTAGCAGTGTCACACCAAGTAGCAATGTCATACTCAGTAGCAATGTCACACCCACTAGCAATGTCACACCCACTAGCAATGTCACACCCACTGGCAATGTCACACCCAGTAGCAATGTCACATCCAGTAGCAATGTCATACCCAGTAACAATGTCACACACCCAGTAGCAATGTCACACACCCAGTAGCAATGTCACACCCACTAGCAATGTCACACCCAGTAGCAATGTCACATCCAGTAGCAATGTCACATCCAGTAGCAGTCACACCCAGTAGCAATGTCACATCCAGTAGCAATGTCATACCCAGTAGCAATGTCACACACCCAGTAGCAATGTCACACACCCAGTAGCAATGTCACACCCAGCAGCAATGTCACACACCCAGTAGCAATGTCACACACCCAGTAGCAATGTCACACCCACTAGCAATGTCACACCCACTAGCAATGTCACACCCAGTAGCAATGTTACACCCACAAGCAATGTCACACCCACTAGCAATGTCACACCCACTAGCAATGTCACACACCCAGTAGCAATGTCACACCCACAAGCAATATCACACCCAGTAGCAATGTCACACACCCAGTAGCAATGTCACACACCCAGTAGCAGTGTCACACACCCAGTAGCAGTGTCACACCCAGTAGCAATGTCACACACCCAGTAGCAATGTCACACACCCAGTAGTAATGTCACACCCAGTAGCAATGTCACACACCCAGTAGCAATCTCACACACCCAGTAGCAATGTCACACACCCAGTAGCAATATCACACCCAGTAGCAATGTCACACACCCAGTAGTAATGTAACACCCAGTAGCAATGTCACACACCCAGTAGCAATGTCACACCTAAAAGTAACGTCACACCCAGTAGCAGTGTCACACCCAGTAGCAGTGTCACACCCAGTAGCAATGTCACACACCCAGTAGCAATGTCACACCCAGTAGCAGTGTCACACACCCAGTTGCAATGTCACACACCCAGTAGTAATGTCACACCCAGTAGCAATGTCACACCCAGTAGCAATATCACACCCAGTAGCAGTGTCACACCCAGTAGCAATGTCACACACCCAGTAGCAATGTCACACCCAGTAGCAATGTCATACCCAGTAGCAATATCACACCCAGTAGCAGTTTCACACCCAGTAGCAATGTCACACACCCAGTAGCAATATCACACCCAGTAGCAATGTCACACCCAGTAGCAATGTCACACACCCAGTAGCAATATCACACCCAGTAGCAATGTCACACCCAGTAGCAATGTCACACACCCAGTAGCAATGTCACACACCCAGTAGTAATGTCACACCCAGTAGCAATGTCACACACCCAGTAGTAATGTCACACCCAGTAGCAATGTCATACCCAGTAGCAGTGTCACACCCAGTAGCAATGTCACACACCCAGTAGCAATGCCACACACCCAGTAGTAATGTCACACCCAGTAGCAATGTCACACACCCAGTAGTAATGTCACACCCAGTAGCAATGTCACACACCCAGTAGTAATGTCATACCCAGTAGCAATGTCACACCCAGTAGCAGTGTCACACCCAGTAGCAATGTCACACACCCAGTAGCAATGTCACACACCCAGTAGCAGTGTCACACCCAGTAGCAATGTCACACCCAGTAGCAATGTCACACACCCAGTAGTAATGTCACACCCAGTAGCAATGTCACACACCCAGTAGTAATGTAACACCCAGTAGCAATGTCACACACCCAGTAGCAATGTCACACACCCAGTAGTAATGTCATACCCAGGAGCAACGTCACACACCCAGTAGCAATGTCACACCTAAAAGTAACGTCACACCCAGTAGCAGTGTCACACCCAGTAGCAATGTCATACTCAGTAGTAATGTCACACCCAGTAGCAATGTCACACACCCAGTAGCAATGTCACACACCCAGTAGCAATGTCACACACCCAGTAGCAATATCACACCCAGTAGCAATGTCACACACCCAGTAGTAATGTAACACCCAGTAGCAATGTCACACACCCAGTAGCAATGTCACACCTAAAAGTAACGTCACACCCAGTAGCAGTGTCACACCCAGTAGCAGTGTCACACCCAGTAGCAGTGTCACACCCAGTAGCAATGTCACACACCCAGTAGCAATGTCACACCCAGTAGCAGTGTCACACACCCAGTAGCAATGTCACACACCCAGTAGTAATGTCACACCCAGTAGCAATGTCACACCCAGTAGCAATATCACACCCAGTAGCAGTGTCACACCCAGTAGCAATGTCACAAACCCAGTAGCAATGTCAAACCCAGTAGCAGTGTCACACCCAGTAGCAATGTCACACACCCAGTAGTAATGTCACACCCAGTAGCAATATCACACCCAGTAGCAATGTCATACCCAGTAGCAATATCACACCCAGTAGCAGTTTCACACCCAGTAGCAATGTCACACACCCAGTAGCAATATCACACCCAGTAGCAATGTCACACCCAGTAGCAATGTCACACACCCAGTAGCAATGTCACACACCCAGTAGTAATGTCACACCCAGTAGCAATGTCATACCCAGTAGCAATGTCACACCCAGTAGCAATGTCACACCCAGTAGCAGTGTCACACCCAGTAGCAATGTCACACATCCAGTAGCAATGGCACACACCCAGTAGTAATGTCACACCCAGTAGGAATGTCACACACCCAGTAGTAATGTCACACCCAGTAGCAATGTCACACACCCAGTAGTAATGTAACACCCAGTAGCAATGTCACACACCCAGTAGCAATGTCACACACCCAGTAGTAATGTCATACCCAGGAGCAACGTCACACACCCAGTAGCAATGTCACACCTAAAAGTAACGTCACACCCAGTAGCAGTGTCACACCCAGTAGCTATGTCATACTCAGTAGTAATGTCACACCCAGTAGCAATGTCACACACCCAGTAGCAATGTCACACACCCAGTAGCAATGTCACACACCCAGTAGTAATATCACACCCAGTAGCAATGTCACACACCCAGTAGTAATGTAACACCCAGTAGCAATGTCACACACCCAGTAGCAATGTCACACCTAAAAGTAACGTCACACCCAGTAGCAGTGTCACACCCAGTAGCAGTGTCACACCCAGTAGCAATGTCACACACCCAGTAGCAATGTCACACCCAGTAGCAGTGTCACACACCCAGTAGCAATGTCACACACCCAGTAGTAATGTCACACCCAGTAGCAATGTCACACCCAGTAGCAATATCACACCCAGTAGCAGTGTCACACCCAGTAGCAATGTCACACACCCAGTAGCAATGTCACACCCAGTAGCAGTGTCACACCCAGTAGCAATGTCACACACCCAGTAGTAATGTCACACCCAGTAGCAATGTCACACACCCAGTAGTAATGTCATACCCAGTAGCAATGTCACACCCAGTAGCAATGTCACACCCAGTAGCAGTGTCACACCCAGTAGCAATGTCACACACCCAGTAGCAATGTCACACACCCAGTAGCAGTGTCACACCCAGTAGCAATGTCACACCCAGTAGCAATGTCACACACCCAGTAGTAATGTCACACCCAGTAGCAATGTCACACACCCAGTAGTAATGTAACACCCAGTAGCAATGTCACACACCCAGTAGCAATGTCACACACCCAGTAGTAATGTCATACCCAGGAGCAACGTCACACACCCAGTAGCAATGTCACACCTAAAAGTAACGTCACACCCAGTAGCAGTGTCACACCCAGTAGCAATGTCATACTCAGTAGTAATGTCACACCCAGTAGCAATGTCACACACCCAGTAGCAATGTCACACACCCAGTAGCAATGTCACACACCCAGTAGTAATATCACACCCAGTAGCAATGTCACACACCCAGTAGTAATGTAACACCCAGTAGCAATGTCACACACCCAGTAGCAATGTCACACCTAAAAGTAACGTCACACCCAGTAGCAGTGTCACACCCAGTAGCAGTGTCACACCCAGTAGCAGTGTCACACCCAGTAGCAATGTCACACACCCAGTAGCAATGTCACACACCCAGTAGCAATGTCACACCCAGTAGCAGTGTCACACAACCAGTAGCAATGTCACACACCCAGAAGTAATGTCACACCCAGTAGCAATGTCACACCCAGTAGCAATATCACACCCAGTAGCAGTGTCACACCCAGTAGCAATGTCACACACCCAGTAGCAATGTCACACCCAGTAGCAGTGTCACACCCAGTAGCAATGTCACACACCCAGTAGTAATGTCACACCCAGTAGCAATATCACACCCAGTAGCAATGTCATACCCAGTAGCAATATCACACCCAGTAGCAGTTTCACACCCAGTAGCAATGTCACACACCCAGTAGCAATATCACACCCAGTAGCAATGTCACACCCAGTAGCAATGTCACACACCCAGTAGCAATGTCACACACCCAGTAGTAATGTCACACCCAGTAGCAATGTCATACCCAGTAGCAATGTCACACCCAGTAGCAATGTCACACCCAGTAGCAGTGTCACACCCAGTAGCAATGTCACACACCCAGTAGCAATGGCACACACCCAGTAGTAATGTCACACCCAGTAGCAATGTCACACCCACTAGCAATGTCACACACCCAGTAGTAATGTCACACCCAGTAGCAATGTCATACCCAGTAGCAATGTCACACCCAGTAGCAATGTCACACCCAGTAGCAGTGTCACACCCAGTAGCAATGTCACACACCCAGTAGCAATGGCACACACCCAGTAGTAATGTCACACCCAGTAGCAATGTCACACCCACTAGCAATGTCACACACCCAGTAGCAATGGCACACACCCTGTAGTAATGTCACACCCAGTAGCAAGGTCACACACCCAGTAGTAATGTCATACACAGTAGCAATGTCACACCCAGTAGCAGTGTCACACCCAGTAGCAATGTCGCACACCCAGTAGCAATGTCACACACCCAGTAGCAGTGTCACACCCAGTAGCAATGTCACACCCAGTAGCAATGTCACACACCCAGTAGTAATGTCACACCCAGTAGCAATGTCACACACCCAGTAGTAATGTAACACCCAGTAGCAATGTCACACACCCAGTAGCAATGTCACACACCCAGTAGTAATGTCATACCCAGGAGCAATGTCACACACCCAGTTGCAATGTCACACCTAAAAGTAACGTCACACCCAGTAGCAGTGTCACACCAAGTAGCAATGTCATACTCAGTAGCAATGTCACACCCACTAGCAATGTCACACCCAGTAGCAATGTCACACCCAGTAGCAATGTCACACACCCACTAGCAATGTCACATACCTTTCAACTTCTAAATGCCGTTTAAAGATTTGATACGTCATCATCATGGAGATGCGGCCATCCAAGACATCAACAAACTACAGGAAGCCATCCACATCAGGCAGCGATCTTAACTCACCATACCTAATTCTGTTACTTTTCTTAATTAATTTATACTATATATAAAGGAATAAATTTTGTTGTTTGTCATTGACTTTGATAACGATGTAAGAACTACATCGAAACGTCGTCACCCAATAAACCAAGAAGTTGTTATCCATAAGTAATTCTTCACCTTATACTATTTCTGTATCAATCTCTTTCCTTGATTTTTCAGGCTACTTGCATGTTGACTGAAATTTTTAAATGTGAAGAGACGGCTTCTCAAGTGAAAAAGAGTTTCCATCGTCTATTTGCCGCTCTAATTCTTCGCATCGGGTCCATGGTTGGCGTGAAGCCACCAAAAGGTGTAACTGTAAGTATATACATTACTGTCAACACAAATTCATTAAAACTGTTTCTAAATTTTTCTGCACACTAAGGTGAACAATTACTTATAGATAACAACTTCTTGGTTTATTGGGTTATCCATAAGTAATTCTTCACCTTATTGTAACCTTTCAACTTCTAAATGCCATTGAAAGATTTTCTGCACACATTTATATACTTAAAATTTATGATGGGGTATAAAGGTCTAAATGATATACCTCTTTTTAACACAATTAGAAACTTGTCTCCATGGTTATTTTAGAAAAGAAGATTTTCCCTGTGTCAATATATTTTTCCCATAAATATATTACTTAATATTTGAATGTAAATTTTACCAGCTGGATAAGAAAGATGAAGTTAAGACCAAAGATAAAAAAACTCAGAGTGTAGTCAGAGACGGAAAGAAGGTGACTCCATGTAGGTGAGTATTGATAAAAAACTTTATATTGTCCGTTTCATTTAAATAAGTTTGGAAGCGAATTAAATTTTTCTTGTTTAATCTACACAGTTTAGCAAACAAGTTTGACATGGGGGTTCAATTTCGAACTGGTATCATTGACATGAACAATTTGACAGAGCTTTTTTTGTGTTTGTTGGACCAAAATATTATATAACGTAGTTATTGAGCACATGTTCCTGTGTTACACCCGCACACCCACCCCTTTACCTCACCCCTCTTTGAAAGTGAAAGCGTTCGAGAAAACTCAAAGTTAATAATAAAAAATTAAGACATCACCACGTCCTCAGTTGTTTTTGAACAACAGGAGCTTTCGACACCTGTGCCTGTGTCTTCGTCAAGTGTAACTGACAAAGAATTTGTAGAATTTCATAGAATTTAGAATTTCTTTTTTATCATTAGTATGGAACCCACGTTTAAAGAGAGTTTCAAACATTTCTTAAACTCAAAGTTGTAACATAAGCACATTTTTTCAAGTATGTCCGTTTGTTTTAGCCTTGCAGTGGTTTCATTCCGTGGTCTCTTAGAAAGGTCTGAGAGTTCAGATGTTTTGGAAGTTCTTGACAATGAAGAAGTTTGGGAGATGTTTGAAGATGAGTTGAAATATGCGGAGGCCATGTCAATACTAGCTCGGTGAGTTACAAACAAAATCCAGGGAACTAAAGGCAGAGTCAAGTCAGCTGCCGAACGTACATGTACAACTTTTTTTCAATCTGATTATCAAGATCATGAGAGCATTTGTAGTTCATCCGAAAATGAAATTGATGTTGCAAAAATAAATTCCGTACTGTATGTGGCCCGTACAAACCAAATTCAAGTCCAAAGAGGAAACAAAATTTAGATAAGCAGGAGGAATACGTATTTAATTTAAACACCAATTTAAAGTTCCCAAAATTAGTAGCAGTAAAAAGCGCCTAATTTGTAATTGTTGTGGAAAATGCATGCCGTGTGTGTTGCTACATAGGGCTTAGCGAAGCAGTCACTTCAAACAATATCCCTCTTTCATCACAGAATTTTTTTGAGTATCGCCATTAGGCTTTTAAATCCTTTCAGAGACATGACAAACTATTAACAAAGCCGACAAAGAACTTGACTAGTTTGTTGTTGTTGTTACAGAGCCATTGCTGTCCACCATCCAGACCAAGTGTCTCAGATCATCGCCTCACTGACAGCCTCTCTATCAAGTCTATATGAACCACAAAGAGCTGTGGTCGTCGCTTTCTTTGCAGAGGTAAGTCTTGCTACTATCTGAATTTGCAGAGGTAAGTCTTGCTACTATCTGAATTTGCAGAGGTAAGTCTTGCTACTATCTGAATTTGCAGAGGTAAGTCTTGCTACTATCTGAATTTGCAGAGGTAAGTCTTGCTACTATCTGAATTTGCAGAGGTAAGTCTGGCTACTATCTGAATTTGCAGAGGTAAGTCTTGTTACTATCTGAATTTGCAGAGTTAAGTCGTGTTACTATCTGAATTTGCAGAGGTAAGTCTTGTTACTATCTGAATTTGCAGAGGTAAGTCTTGTTACTATCTGAATTTGCAGAGGTAAGTCTTGTTACTATCTGAATTTGCAGAGGTAAGTCTTGTTACTATGTGAATTTGCAGAGGTAAGTCTGGCTACTATCTGGATTTGCAGAGGTAAGTCTGGCTACTATCTGAATTTGCAGAGGTAAGTCTTGCTACTATCTGAATTTGCAGAGGTAAGTCTGGCTACTATCTGGATTTGCAGAGGTAAGTCTTGTTACTATCTGAATTTGCAGAGGTAAGTCTTGTTACTATCTGAATTTGCAGAGGTAAGTCTTGTTACTATCTGAATTTGCAGAGGTAAGTCTTGTTACTATCTGAATTTGCAGAGGTAAGTCTTGTTACTATCTGAATTTGCAGAGGTAAGTCTTGTTACTATCTGAATTTGCAGAGGTAAGTCTTGCTACTATCTGAATATGAAGAGGTAAGTCTTGCTACTATCTGAATTTGTGTCTGTCTTTAACAGTTACAGACTCTCAGTTACATTGTATGTCACAAAAGTAAAAGACAATGAAATCTTTTGGCTAAAGTACGAGAGCCTGTTTCACAAAGCGGCGTAGCGTAAGTTTTCACCAACTGCCATAGCAACCCATACTGTAGAGATACGTTAGTATGAAAGTTAAGCAAAAAATACATCTACGCCGCTTTGTGAAACAGGCTCCTGATGTTTGTGCAGTACTCATGGTGTATGGCAAAATGACGTTACTTTGATTTTTTGGATCAATATGACGTTTAAATCTTGCTCCTTTTGTCTATGATGCAATGCAATAGATTTGTATCACAGCGCCTGCAACAGAGAAATGACATCGATGCCATACGATTTGAACAACGTTGAGATAAACATTTCCTAAACCAAAATGCTCTATTGAAAATATGTTTTTTAACACAACCCTTCTTCAATTACCCTTAAAATATTATTTGATATGAGACATAATACATGTATCTTAGTTTTACAAAATGTCACTTATCGCTGTCTTGATTGATAGGGAGAGGCCTTTTGAGGCCTAGTCAGTATATCGTTTTTCTCTCACATATGGGTGGATTTTCACCTGTTGCCCTTTGTTGAAGACAGCGTCTTGGAGAAGACCCTAGTTTCTTTCCCCCCGCTAAATCTCGCATGTCGCCATTTAAGTGAAATAATCTTGTGTGCGGTTTAAAGTGGCATGAGCTGCCAAAATGTTGGTATTTTGACGTTAAAACAGAATGTTGAAATTATTGGCTATTTTTCTCAAGACGTACAATTCAGAAGCTTTTTAGTGCTCGAAAATGTACGTTAAAGTATTGTTTTGAACTAACTTCAGCTTAGAATGAATGAATGGTCGTCCGGGTTATTTAAATTTTGTTTACATTTCGAACACGTTGTCAGCTCCTACAGGCCACATACTGTACGGATTTCCCTCATTCCAACGCCAATCATTTAGTTTGTCGATGGGCTTCAACGCCTCTTACTGTCGTGACGATCAGAAATTATGAAGAAAGTGTGAATTTTGGCAGCTCATGCCACTTTAAGCATCAATTAATTGTACAGAAAGTGGCAAAGGGTCATGTTTCCTCCCCACATAAATCTATCAGCTTCCCATTTAAGCCAATCATTTTTTGTACAACGCAAAACAAAATTCAAAAACAAAGTAATCTGAGTACATGTAACAATTTCTTCTAAATATTCAGCCATTCTAATGGCCTAAATTTGCCATTGAGTCAGCCAAAATAGAGACGTGGAGTTGTGTTTAAGGATAACCAGTTTCACACACTGCACGGTGGGTCATATTGCCTTAAATTCCCTCTAATGGGCAAATTTTTCAGGCCACATTTAGCATATTTCTTTTCTAATGGTCGAATCCTTATGAGGAAAAAAGTGGCGGAATCTTTAGAAGAAATACAGGTCATTTTCAAAATATGTGACAGGATAGTTACAGATTACATTACATTTTAATGAAGATGACATATATACCTAGTTGAAATATTGAGATTGTCATTATGAGTTTGTTGAATTTCGTGGGAGTTTCGATGACTTTACATTATGCTAAAATTGTCAGTACACGCAGATCAACAAGTTATAGATTCCCATAGATAGTACCTACAACTGTACAAAACACTTGCCTTTTGACCCTAGGAGAAAGAACAATCTGCATTTTACACAATAAAATCAAAAAATCTTGCCCTAACATCCTGCATAGTAACCTAAGCTAATGCCCTGTACTGGCTATCCGTTTGTACATACCGCGCATGCGCGAACCTTCCCTTCCGGTCTACCTCTTTCAACTCTGCAGAGAAGAGATCAACACTGCAAATTTTACTAAGTATACTTTTCTTACTAATTCTTCTCTCTGAATCGTTTTTGGTAGGAAATTTTACTGTCCCTAGCGGTTAGATACCCTCCCCTAGATTACTAGAGGGTTTCTGACCAAAAAATGTCCTGTATTTTTTTTTGTTTTTGGAGAGTTTTCGGACTCAACCCATCTCAACCCACATATATGCTGTCGTGGGTCCAAAATTCGTCACCACGTGGTCGGGTTGTTGTTGCTCACCACCCTCCCAAACAAACACTATTACATATTTTCATAGGCGATTTTTTAAAGCGGGGTGCGTCCCTGTTTAAATAAATTACGTTCCATTACTAAATTTTAAATCTTTTTCGTTTTTATTTTTAGATTAAAAATTTGTGATGGAAAATGGTGTCTGGAGGCACTTACCCCACGAATGCCTGCCAAGAATATCATCATCGGCGAAGCCTCAGAGGAAGAGTAGCAGGTCCCGCAGTTCTTCCTGGTCCAGTAAGGCGGGCAATTCTTCGAAATCGAGGAGGTCCTCGAAGAGGGGGGGGGGGGCGATCACGCGATCTCCCCAGACTCAGCGGACGAGGTTAAACGGTCCAGGCAAGTCCTAAATCAATAACTATTATTTATTGTAATAAAAATAAAAAAACGATATATAATATAACACGAATGAGTAATTAATAACGAGTTTTTTTTTTTTTGTTCTCTTGTTGATTATCTCTTCTGATTTGGCTGTCGTTGATGCTTTGTTGGGATTAGCTCTCAACATATGTTCTGTTCTTTTGCTTATCTTCGACAGTTTGTCTCAAGCCAGCGACCGAACGTCAGTTACACCTACCCATACGAAGTCTGCGTCTCGGACGAGTTCCGCGGACGTCGGTCCCCCACCCATTAGCGTCTGGCTTTCCATGCCTATCCTATCGACAGAGCCAGTGGTGCGTTTGTCGGACGACCCAACACCCCGTCAGCCGGAACCCACGCAGAGGTCAGACGCAGAACGTTTGTGTGCCATGGAACAAACCTTAGAGGGCGTTAAATTCTCAATTGCCAAGCTGATCGAGTAAATAAAACAACTCGAGGCTCGGCAATCGAGGGGCCCAGATCTTCACGATCTAAACAGGCTTCTGCGACCACGACTGTGCACCCAAGCACACGAGTCGAGTTGCCTGACGTCCAGGGCGGGTTGATCAGGCAACGACCGGCAACCTTGTCCCTGGATCCGTCGAACCGCCAGGAGGCGCTCCCTGAGACCAGGAGACGGTCGGACCAGTTCTTAGAGGGCGACTACCAGACTAAAACTTGGTCAGGGAACTACCTCCAGCCGAACGTCCAGTATCCCGAACCGGAGCCCACTGGAGAGGAGTCTCCGACGGATTCGGCGGAAGATACGGATGTTCAGGGTTTCTCAACTACTGAACAAGGCGGTTCGACCACGTCTGTACGCCCAGGTACACGAGTCGAGCTGCCGGACATCTGAAGTGGTTTGAGCCTTCGGGCGTCATCCCAACTTCTCGATCTGTCGAACCGCCAGGAGGCTAAAACATACAGCGGCCTCGACCACGAATGTACGCCCATGTACACAAGTCGATCCGCCCAGTAACCAGAGTGGGCGAGTCCTGCGGGCGTTACCCCAAGTCTGGATCTGTTGAGCCACCAGGATGCTTAAACATTTGGCAGCCTCGACTAGGGTTGTACGCCCAGGTCCACAACTATACCCGCCTGACATCCGGAGTGGGTTGGTTACCCTACCGGGCCTCACCCCAACTCTGGATCTGTCTAGCCGACGGGAAGCCTCAACATACGACGGCCTCGACCACGACTGTACGCCCATGCACACGAGTCGATCCGCCTGACAACCGGAGTGGCTTTGAGGGCCTACGGGCGTCACCCCAGCTCTGGAATTGTCGATCCACCTGGGGGCTTAGCATACGGCGGCCTCGACCCTGACTGTACGTCCAGGTACACGAGTCGGCCACCTGACAACTAAAGTGGGCTGATTGTATTACTGGTGTCATCCCAAGCTCTGGATTTGTCAGTCCACCGGGGAGCCTCAAATTACGGTTATCATCCCAACCGGCGGTTATCATCCCAACTGACCAACAGGAGACGGACGATCAATATCTGACTTTCTCTGAACTCCTGGACTATATCTACCAGCTGCTGCTCAATTTAGAGCGGGCCACTGGGGTGACCGGTCGACAGCGGGAAATCGCCCAAGCGTGGGAGTCTCCCCGTCCGATAAGCTAGGCCCTAGACCCCACCTGGTTGCCTTTGATTTTTTTTTTAAACCTAGCTCAAAACCAAGGCCTTTCAACCAGTACACAGGCCTGGGGGGCATGTCAGTCCGGGGCATACTTACACAAGTCATGCGGCGCGTATTCGAATCTTACTCAGAACAAATACATTTCTGAGAGGACTCGTCACTCAGTCGCCGTATGTAGAGGGGTTACCAGGTTCTCACTGAAGGTTGGGGGCTTCCTCCAGACAATGTGCCCGGTTTCCTCCCCAACTTAGCCTTGCAAAACTGCAGTATAAGTGGAATAAGCCGAAATGCAGCGTAAAGCATTAACCATGCAACCCTTTCCCCTGAGGATCGAGGATTCCCTCCCCCACTAAACCTGGCAAGTTGCCCGGTTAGTGAAATAACATGGATTGCGGCAAAAAATCAGCGATTAATACATTAATCAGATTTCCCCTCCTTGGACCTGCAGGACGTCCTGCAAGTTGTGTCATAGGACATGAGGGGGGGGGGGGTGGGTACGTAAACAGAAGACTATTAGCGATCATGACGACTGGTAATATCTAGGAACCCCTCAGCTTGTTTTCATGCAAAAATTTTCCCTCGTCAACGAGCAACCTTGGCGAGGACTAATCTTCTTGGATTCAGGCTCTTGGCAGTATTGTGAGCCCTCATCCATAATTTATGGGATCGGGCTTTAGGAGGTTTGGTCTTGGGGAGTCCCCTACGACCTTCACAACATACTACATATGAGACTTGACACTAGTGCAGGGCGAGGTTGCACTCGTCGGGCACACGTGCGTTGGCACAGCCTTCGTCAAGATGGGTATGTGGAAGACTCCCAAGGTACTTGCCAAAGTTCGGGGTTTACTCCGGACGATAAGCCCGGTCTTCCTCCCCCACTAAACCTGGCTACGCCACCATATAAACGGAATAGCTTTTGCGTGCAGTTAATTCATCGATCAATCAATCGTCAGGTTGGACTGCTCACTCGGCCTGCTCGCAGATTTCAAGGCTGACCAATAAATGATATCACTACTGCGCGGTTGTAAATTAATAACAGCCCGTTCGTAGTTTAAAATGGTGCGCTGTTTGTTATTTTCTTGTGGCATTGCATCATGACAGCTTACTATTAAAGTGGTATGAGCTGCCAAAATGTTGATATTTTTACGTCACAACAGAATGTTGAAATTATTTGCTATTTCTCTCAAGGCGTATAATTCAGAAGCTTTTTAATGCTTCTGGTCTCTAAAATGTACGATAAAGTATTGTTTGAACCAACTCCGGCTTAGAATGAATGAATGGTCGTCCCGGTTATTTAAATTTTGTTTACTTTCGAACACGTTTTCGGTTCGTACAGGCCACTTTAAATTATTAGCCTGACCTTTTCCTCTAGCAGTTACCGTTGCAAAATGACAACTCCTACATTATGGCGGTTGCCGTATGCGGAGGAGTTGCCATGCCAAAGGTCGGGGGTTTCCTCCGGGCCCGGGTCCTTCCCCCACAATCTGGCTACGCCACCTTATAGGTTAAATAACTTCAGTGCGGCGCAAAGACCAATCATCAATCTAAGTACAAGACCGAGCTCCTAGTTCATTAGAATGTCGTTACCTTCTAATCTTAGACGAACTTCTTGCCAACTGGTTTTCAAGTAAATAACTTTTTTTCCAAAACGAGCAAAAGGAAAAAGTACCGTACCTGTTCTGACTACAGATCTGAAGTTCGAACGTAAACCATACTAGAGATGTTTTCTCCCGTCAATTGCTGGAATTGTCCTCTTTCCGCCATCTTCATGATTTCCCATGCCGGGGAAAGAAAGGAGCTGGGATTGGCTAATCAGTAACGACTCGGCTGATATGCCTGTTGGATAGTCGACTGTTACACCCTTTCGCCATTACGGGTCGACGGGATGTGAACGCCGAAGCCGACAGTACTTGTGTATATTACCGTAGTAAGAAATACACGAACAGCCGTTATTCCTAGTATGTACGGCCACTTGAGCCTGGGTGCTGACTTTGCTTGTCAAGACGCAGAAATTCCGCAGATTTGAGCGCGGACCTTTGCGAAGACCACCGGTCTTCGTAGCGGACACAGGAATGTTGTTTATTCCTTTCCGAGTGAAGTTTATTTCCAAGAAATAAATAAATAAGTAAAATAAAACACATTTCTCTAATAGAGAATATATTTCCTGTGCAATCTTCGTTTACCAAGCCGCTTGATAAAACGATGATGTCCCTACACAACGAGGATTATGAGGGCTTATTTCTTGGAAGGCTGGGGTCCGTGACTCAGTAGGTATAGCGTTAGACGCTCAATCCAAACAGCCTTCCGCCAATGGGTCGCGGGTTCGAATCCCACTCAGTCCTAAATTTGGAAAATTTTCTGACTGGGTTTTCACTCGAACGACCTATTGGGATGGTTGCCAGTTATCAGCGGAGGGTCTTGGTTTTCCTCCAGGCACACAGCCCGTTTTCCTCCCACAATAAAACTGGCGACGCCGCAACTTAAAGTGAAATAATCTTGATCGCGGCGTAAAACACCAAACAACCTATCTGTCTTGGAAGTCACCGGCGACGTTCACGGACTATTATCTCCGCGACATGACTTTAGTACATGGTGGGTTGTATTCGCTGGGTTCGTTGGTAGCGGCCCAAAGAGCGTTCAGAGAAAGATCTGATTCATCCTGACCCACTGGACACCTGAGGACGGATCCAGGAGAGTTTGAGGTGAGTAATACCGAGGTTACCATTCTTTACGCGGGAACCAAAAAAACTTGGTTAATGCTCTGTACGGCGTATTAGTCCCTCCTCCGGACTGTGGCATGCGAGGCAAGTGTTTTGTACAGTTGTAGGTACTATCTATGGGAATCTGAAGAATAATTCTCATATTCCTCCAAGATATACCTACCTGTACAAACAGTTAAACCCAGCCTATCCTCCCCTCACTATTACGCCTGCAAGCATTGAAAGAGGTAGACCGGAAGGGAAGGTTCGCGCATGCGCGGTATGTACAAACGGATAGCCAGTACAGGGCATTAGCTTAGGTTACTATGCAGGATGTTAGGGCAAGATTTTTTGATTTTATTGTGTAAAATGCAGATTGTTCTTTCTCCTAGGGTCAAAAGGCAAGTGTTTTGTACAGGTAGGTATATCTTGGAGGAATATGAGAATTATTCTTCCAATTCTTCAGTTTATGCCTAATTTAATTCCTAACGTTTTTTGTTTCTTTTTTTTTCTAGATGATAAATCAGAAATGTGCGGGTGACAGTGGGCTTGTGGAGTTAGTGATGAACAGCCTGCTGGGAAGGCTAGTCGATGGATCCATGCAAGTCCGTAAACTGACTATCAGAGGCCTAGGAAATATCTCCAGTATTAGCTCAGAAGAGGTACAGAAACAAGCAAGAAAAATGCATAGCTTTGTACACGAACGCACTCACAATGTTTTAATATTATCTTTAATGAATGAGTTAAATAGTAAAACTGTTGTTGTTGTTGTTTAAAATATGACAAGATCCTTTGTAGACCTACATGTATGCAGGCATACTTTCTTCTAACATGTTTATAACTCTGTGTAAAAGTCTAGTTGAAGCTAATCATAAAATTTAGGTATGTGTGACGGAGGACGGGGCGGGGGTAAAGGGTTCTCTACGGGACTCCAGTGATTCATTGTCACTCATAACCCCAACCATTCAAACTCCTATGCTTTTGATCTTTATGAACAAAACCAGCTGATTCTGATTTCTGTTTAGGCCCAGAAATACTCTACGACGGTGTTGTCGGCCATGATGGCGGGAATGGACGATAAGGAGGACCCTGAAGATGATATAACCCTTGAGGCGATGAGCGGTCTCTCTAAGGTCCTCTCACAAATTGACGAATCCCACATCAGGGCCATTCTCATAAACGTCGCCCTCAGAATTAGACCCTGTTTTGAAAAGGTGAGTGGAACATAATCAAATCTGCAGTTCTGGTTTGTTTATTGGATATTTTATACACTCATTACTCCGGCTTCTTTCAATTATATGTTGCGGTTGTGTTCATGGGGAGGGGTCACAACCTCTGTAAATACTGTGCATTCATTTATACACCTACATAATTTACTCAAACTGTTTTGCATCATATTTACATTTATCCCACCTCACACTGAATACTTCCTTTCGATTGGTTCAAACCAGTCACATGGAGACCATGTATATTCCATATTACGTTACTGTGCCGATCCATACAGGGCGACTACCATATATGGCTTGTGACGTCATGTCTAGACACTTGCCAGTCGTGTCTGCTCATGTCACACTTTCTGCCGTTTATGAATGTCCAGTTTGAGAAAGAAGGCAAGAACTTCGTATGAGTTAGAGGGGCCTCCGTGGCTCAGTAGGTAGAGCGTTGGATGTTCAATCCGAACAGCCTTCCACCAATGGGTTGCGGGTTCGAATCCCACTCAGTCCCCAAAAAATTGGATAATTTTCTGACTGGGTTTTCGCTCGAACCACCTATGTGGGATGGTTGCCAGTTACCAACGGAAGGTCGTGGGTTTCCTCCAGGCATAGAGCCTGGTTTCCTCCCACAATAAAATTGGCAACGCCGCCATATAAGTGAAATCATTTTGAGTGCGGCGTAAAACCCCGAACAATCAATCAATCGCATGAGTTAGACACTTCAGTGGAATAAGTACATTACAGGGTTATTCGAGGGGGGGATACGGAAGTATATTGGGTCAGTAAACGAATATTGGGTGAGCTGTGAGCACTCTCAAACAAACCCTGTAACTCATATTATTTACCTCATGTTACCTCAGATCAGGTGTTTGCTCTACTTCGCTAACGTAAATCTACACATGTACTTATGGAATTGAATTACGACTCCTATAGACACCAAACTTGATTGATTGAGTTTTTATTCACTAGTGATTTATAGACATAATACAGATATATACATAAAGACATAAAATATAAGTATTTAACAGAATGATATCTGGCGGGAATAAAGCCTCATGAGGCTTGTTCTATCCCAGAGAATAAATAGAAGGTACAAATAAGTTTATAGATGAACAGAGGTGAGATAATATTGTGAAAGGATTAATTATTTTATATCTTTTTTTGGCTAATCGATTAGTCCAAGAAATGCTACAGATTTTGCATCAGCTGTTGTTTTAATTTACTTTAGAATAGTGATTTTGAAATTATAGTTTTACATTGAATATCTAACTTGTTCCACTCTCGAGGAGCTTTGCATTTTATTGAGTAGAAGGATAGATTTGTTTTTGATGGAGGGCGATTCAGATTAAGATTTTGTGATCTTGTTGGATAATGATGAACGTCAGATTGACAAGTGAAACTGTCTTTAAAAATTGATGGTAGTTGATTTGCATGAATGTATGGGATATGATGAGCGATGAGTATATATTGATATCATGAAGTGTTAGTATATTAATTTTTTTGAAGATAGGAACAGTATGGCCATATTTATTAGCTAATGTAATCACCCATACTGCACGTTTCTGTAACAAAAATAGTGGCTGTAAATGAGTTGGGTAGGTATTTCCCCATAGGGTATTTCCATATTGCAAGTAACGGTAAACAAGGGAATAATATAAATGTTATTTTTGTTTAAAATTGTTTTAATGTGGTTTAACATGCCAGTATTCTTAGATATTTTTGTGCATACATAATTTATATGAGATTTCCAATTTAATTTGTTATTGAATATTATCCCAAGGAATTTGAACTGGTGGACTTGTTCTATTTTTGTACCAGAAAGAAAAAAGCCAGGAAAAGAAATGGGCAGTTTATTGGAGTTATGCTGTATTACCATATATTTAGTTTTAAGAATAGTTAGCGCTAACCTGTTTATACAGAACCAGGAGCCTGTTTCACTAAATGGTGTAAATGAGATTTTCGTGTAACTTTTAGACTAACGTATCTCTACAGTATGGGTTGCCATGGCAGTTACTGGAAAACTTACGCTACGCCGCTTTGTGAAACAGGGTCCAGGGCTGTAGTTTTTCTAATTCTGCAAGCATTGATTTTGTGACTTGGTTTAGATCTTTGCCTGAATGACATACGCTGGTATCATCAGCAAATAGGGTTACCTTCAAGATTTCAGTTACCCGGCCTGGTGATATCATTGATGTACATGTACATGAGGAAAAGAAGGGGACCTAGTATAGACCCTTGGGGTACACCACATTTAACATCATTACTTTCAGAGAGAGAATTGTTAAAGTTGACGCGCTGTGTTCTATTAGTTAGATAACTTCGAAACCAAAGATTTGCAATTCCACGAATACCATAATGGTTTAATTTGGATAGAAGAACTTCGTGATTCACAGTATCGAATGCCTTGGATAAATCCAAGAACATTACGATACTGTGATTGTGGTTTTCTTTTTGGGTTACTAGATAGTTGTATAATGAGTATGCTGCAGCTGTTGTAGAGTGGTTTGCCCTGAATCCAAATTGATGGTCTGTTATAATATTGTGAGTTTCGAGATGGTTAACAAGCATACCGACCGCGAGCTTCTCCAGTATTTTGCTGAAGCATGGTAAAACTGATATGGGTCTGTAATTAGCAAAATTGTTACTTGTACCAAATTTGAAAATTGGGGTTATTTTAGCAAATTTAAGAGTAGACGGTATGGTACCCGTGGAAAAGGTAAGATTTATAATATGGGAAAGAGGGACAGATATTAATTCAGAGACAAGTTTTAATGTGGACGACTGAATCCCATCAAGGCCAGGAGACGACAGCTTCAGTTGAGATATACAAATGAACCTAAATCATCCATCAGTCCTTTTTTTCTGTTTTTATAAAGATATTATGGAATGTTTCAGGACAAGCCGTCTGTTCGAGCTCAAGCCATTATTCTGTTTGGTAACTTAGCCAGGTTTGGTGATGGTCCCTCCAAGGCACCTTTCCTTGAACAAATCCACAGTAACTTAATCAGTCTACTCCTGCATTTAAATGACCCAGAACAAGAGGTCAGAAAGGTCAGTAACAGAAATTTATTTACTGTTTATTCTTAACTGCACTATACTAATGAGCCCCCATCCCCCCCTTCCCACCCCCTCCAAAAAACAGCAATGACAACTTGACTGTAGTTATCTGGATTCATACTCTGGTTTTATTTTACTTTTATTTTCTGGACCCATTTTTTACTTAAGGTGAAAATTCAACATTTTTATAAGGTTTGGCTGAATTGCTGAAAAATTTCAAGACTTCAATTGATCGATTGCTTGATGACGTCACTTGGAAATTACGAGCAAAGCATTTCGGGGGATTGAGGGATGTTAAAATAATTTTAAAATATGGCGGCAGAAATAATACTTTATCGAACAGAAGATGTAAAAGGTGTCTAGTTACCAGCAAAAATGTGTAGATAAAAGCAGGTCATGTCGTCAATGTTTTCCAAAAAAGTAACGCCTTGCTAAGTACCAATAAACAAAATGGCGAACTGAGGTACACTTTACCCAGAGGCTTTGCGTAATTCTATGTGACGTGATTAGGCTCGGCGGTAATTGGTAGAAAAATTATTATTTAGCATGTGTGTGTACAAAGCAAATGTGTTCAGTTTAGTTTAGTGGTGAGCTGTATATGGAGTTTGGCACACCTCCTGGATTTTGAATGCCTCACTCACCCAGGGATACAGGAGTGGGTTTTTGTGTGTTTGATATTTCTAAACATTAACTTTACGTGCAATTCTGAGGCTTATACATTCTTAATAGAAAAGCTCTTGCAGTGACTGCTTCGCTATGCGCCTTTTAGTGACGCATGACTGCATGCTTATACACTTTTCTCTGCAAACACTTTCTGTCAACCATGTTTATCCCTCAATTTACCCTGATTACGGTAATGTCTGAGTTAATTCAAGTGCTGGAAAAAAAAGTAGAAGAGTGCAAATTCTCATCTTAATTCAACAGAGAGCTCGTAAAACATTCAAGGATTAACTGCTGGTCAATCATCTCCCTGGACTGAGATGTGTTGTAAGTTTAAATCTCATTCAGAACCTTTTTGTTATTGAGGATTTAGCAACATGCATAGTCCTCTAATAAACTCAGGTATTACCGTAAGTCGGAAAAAAATATTTCCACTTACAGTTATCTCCCTTAGTCTTGTTCCTCCTCTAAATGGAGTTTCCCCATTTTCACAATATTTTTGCTGGTAAAAAGATGATCACCGCTTGTTGAATGAATTTCCTGTTAGTATTTTATAATCTGTTTCTATTCAGGCGTGTAAATATAGTCTCCGTCTCTTGGGCCCACTTTTGGGTTCTGACGACATCAATGAAAAGTTTCAAAAACATCTTTTGGAAGACGCCAACCTTTTTTACGGAGACTTTATGAATGACCTATCAAAGCTGATGGTAAGATGAATGTTTTTTTTCTTTTCTTTTTTATTAAGTGGAATTTAGAGGTCTCCGTAAGTCTGTGGGAAGGCCTAGATACACAGTTGGAATTTTTTTCGGGATTTTTCACTCAATCTCCTTATGAGGAAGAATTGCCAGGCTCCTCACCGAAGGTCTGGGGTTTCCTACCCCAAGAAACCTAGCAGCGCTGCCATACAAGTCAAATAATCTTGAGAGAAATCCATCAATCAATTGAAGCTCAACTCTATAGGAAATTTCCTTGCATCGTTTAGGCGTTTTAAACAACTATAAGAAAACGCCCAAAAATGGAAAAAAATAGTTTTGATAACCCTTTGGTGAGAGTGTTGCCACGGGTACTAGATGTGGGTTGAGATTTCCTCAAGATAAAAACGAATATCGTGGTTTCAGTCCCAAGAAACAGAATATGGCTTCATTTACATATGCATGTATTTAAACCAAAATACCGTAAATCACGTAGAATTTAGACGATTTTGTTTCCAACTAAGGTCATGCGATAAGAGCGGCTGATGTTATTTCCCAGGGATTGGTGAACAAAGAATCGATTAGTGACACTAACGAGCTCACTGCAGGGTATTCATGCCTGTCGCTGGGTTGTGTTGATAGTCGCTTACCGGCCGGCTGAATGCACTCTTTTGTGTATTGTGAGTTATTAATTACAGATAAACATAAATTCAATAAAATCAAAATCCGAACCTTACAACATTTGGTTGGTTTTCTAAAATTGAATCCCGTTATAAAACTTAAAGAAAAAGAAAGAAAGTGGCTAAAAACTGACGCGTCAAACTCAACTGTGTGTATTATTGCCATATTGGTATCGGTCAAACCGTAATTTTCTCAGTGTTTTTATTCAGTTGGCCTCAGAAATGGTTACACAGTTGTTGATATCATTTTTACCTTGTATCTATACGTTCTTGTAAAACATCGGTAAATCCATGTTATTATAAGTCTGTTTTATAAGTTTGCCCTGGAAATGTACACGCGTTTCTGGCGAGTTGAAGAAAGCCAGTTGGAATATTCTATTGTCCTTCAAAAGGGGGGGAGAAAGTCCAAAGTTCAGGAGATCGGTATATTTTTTCTTCTCCAGGCTTTGTTTGAATGTCACTTGGTATGAATTTCGCTATCGCCGCAGCGAAATTAAAGTGACTTTGATAATACGGTATCTTTCGATTTAAATCTTAAAACAAAAAAATGAATATTTAATTATGGAGCTGTATCTTCTCTGATTTCGAAACTGTCAGTCGCATGGTTTCATCCGACAACTATAGTCTATATAACACATTACGGCTGTAGTGCTATGGTTTCATCGGATGCAGACTTAGTTTTAGCCTACAGACTACAGTATTTTTTCAGAGCAACTACTTGATCGAAATATGGCTTGTAATCTCCGTACAGACGACGGGGAAGTGAAACAAGAAACATTAACAGGAACCAAAAACATGATCAAGAATAAGAACTATTTGAGAATTTTACAGATCAAATTCTTCGAAAACCGTTTTCGTTATTATTTGTAAGATCCAATAATGCAATATGTGATCTATTTAGTGACTCAACGTATGAACAAATGTATCGAGTCTCCGCCTTCGAACGGTAGGCTACATGGGGCCAGTCAGTTTAATAAGTGGATTTTGATTACAGCAAAACACTATAGATTGATTGAAGGTCAGCTATTTACTGAATCTTATTGGCTGTTTCGCTTAATGAAGATTCTCTGACAGTGAGTGACATTTACCACCCCGCCCATACTGGCAATAACCCTTTGTTGTATTAAACTGTTCCAATGATACGCTACGGGTATCCGATCAGTTATCGTACAGAACCAATTAAGCGATTAAGCTTTCCCGCCGATGACAACATGCTTACGTATCGAGGCATCTTCTTGCAAAATTTAAACCTTCAAATATAATTACAACTTTTTGTGGAGTTACATTTGTCCGCCGACCCAAGAATAGTCGACTTCGGCCGTGTCGGGGACTTTTCGAACACGAGAAATGACGTCACAGCAGCTTCAACGTTGGGTGTACGATAACTGGTTCCCGTCACTCGACAAAAACATGCAGACGAGTGGGTGAATGTTCGGTCCCTAAAACTTTATTTCAGAATCCTGGGAGAAATTAAACTATTTCAACAAAAGTCGACTGAGCCCAGCTTCACTTCCGTGGAATTTCTTGTCAATGCAAACACTGATGTAAATTTTAGCATTGAAAAACCGGCAAAAGTGTACGATAACTGATAAGTGATAGGATACCCGTAGTGTCGGCAAGCGCTTTCTAAAAAAAATAAAAAATCTGCCATTAATTCCCATTATTCATGCATCGTAATTCATGGACCAGTTATAACTAAATAAGGACCAGTTGTAACTAAATAAATACAAAAATAACGATGGTTTAAACACTTCACGGGAAACTGAACTGATAGATGGACGTGCCTACAGTAAACGTAAATAATTGAACGGGGATTGGTGCTGACGAAACTGCTGTACAAAATATAGACCGGCGGAGATAAACACATTTTTTATATGTGCACCTTGCTTTAATGATATAAATCGAAAAAATTTTAATTCAACATTTGGTGAGAAGGGGACAGTTAGTTTTGGGATGACATAAAAATACGACATGGACCAGCGAAATGTAAAAGAATAAGACCGCATAGAAGAAAACCATAGCATAAGTTTACCGTTGACAAGAACAACACATTCACTTCCGTAATGATTTATTTCCTTATTCCAAAAGCGAATTTCGGGAATCTTCGAATAGTTATTAGAGAAAATCTGGTCTTCAGTCCGCAGACAGCGCTTTGTTAGTACATCTATGGCGCACGCTGAGCCAAACAACATGCCTACTTCCGCAAGTGATTAAGCTCTCAGCTGGCGCCCTCCTTTGAAGTAAGCCAGCCTTCTCGAAGTGTCGGATTTTAAGTTAAGAATTAGGTGTCGATGTTCTAAGTGATTTACGGTAGTCTTCAGTGTGTTTTAGTTTAAGTTTAAAGGGTATCCCAATTGCTTTCAATTTCCTTAAAATTAAGTTTCAATCAAGTGGACAAGTACAAAATTCATGCAGGAAACTCCCATGCAAATTCTAAAATACAATACTTTTCTTCAAATTCGTGTCTTTTTTTAATTTGTTCCAGATCAATGACTTTCCTGAAAAAATAAACTTCTATGTGATGGGCTGTGTATCGTTTTTCAAAACTATTTGGCCGGAGATCAAAAGTAATGCTGCCATTTTTGCAGGTACGTCCAGAGTGTATGGTTACTGTACTTCTATATTAGTTAACATACATGTAGGTGGGATCGTTGCCAGGTGTAGGTGGGATCGTTGCCAGGAGCCTGTTTCACAAAGCGGCGTAGATGTATTTTTTGCATAACTTTCATACTGACGTATCTCTACAGTATGGGTTGCTAGGGCATTTACATAAAAACTTACGCTACGCCGCTTTGTGAAGCAGGCTCCTGGTGTTTTCTCCAATGAACTATATACGTGGAATGTAGGTCACATGGTATTTGATTTGCATCGATCGCTGCCATTACTAGATGGTGTAATATCGAACCAGATCCGTCATGCACCCAGTCATTACTCAGCAGTGGCGGCATTTTTACAAAGTCAGATCCAAACCAGCGAATGAGACGTATCCATTCTACGTGTATAGTTCATTGGTTTTCTCCCTTCAGGAAGCCCAGTTTCTTTACCCAACCACCACCATATAAAATCTGATATACTTGATTGTATCATAGAAACATAACATCAGGTCAGAATGCCAAGAAACTAGGAAATGTTATTTGCATCTTATACAAGTTTATATGTCTAATACATAGCTTATTGTTTAATAGATTTTGATACTAGTTTGTATCTGAACGCTTAATAAGATAATTTGTTTTGATGGTACCAAATGAAGGTCAGAGATTTCGTTCTGTCTTGACTCTCTCAATAAAACTTGCAAATGATCCTAAGTGTGTCATGACAAATGAAGCTCACTAGGGACTTATTTCGTTACACCATTGCTTCGCAATCTAAAATTAGAAGTTACCCTAGTCCTAAAGGCCAGATTTAACCTCTAAGGCCATTGGACGACATTTTTATGGGAAATAACCATTAGAATGGGGTTGGAGAGTTCACATAGGAGGTCAATTGATCATGTGATTTTTAAGTTTTCAATGAAACAACAACAACATGGAATTTTACCTGGCATTTGCTCGCATCTACGTGATTTTCTATTATTCTCTTACACTTAGCTAGAGCTATTGTTAGTTACATCGCACATTTAAACACTAGCAGCTATTGAAAACGCCCCGTGGAACCATCACAGTGGCCAGTTCAAAGTGAATCGGATCGACAGGGAACATCGCCATTTTGCAGTTTTCATCAAAATGGGACTATTTTGTGAAATTGACTACGTTTGCGTTACTAGTTAAACGTACAGCGTGATGTCAGGATTTTTATATTTATCTGATAGCTATTTATCTGCGCTATGTCCGGTAAAGTTGTACGAGGTCTTTCTTAGCCACATCTAAAGGAGATCTCGCGAGAAAACGATTGCATTGCTTCGCTGTGATCGATACCATCTGTTGATTCAGAATGTATTGTGAGGCAACCATCCTGGTATAAAGGTTGTAAAGATAAATTATTTGTTTTTGGAGATCAATTGAGCTCTGTCCATGCCACATATTTTAGCCAAATGTTTCAAAAGGTCAGATAAACACAAAGTTTTGGCTTTGTGGCGTTACAAATGTAATGACCTCACAGAGCTATTTGTTCAGCGTGTCAAACTTTTTCGAACGTTTAGACTGGACATGTGGGGTTGACAGAGCGCTCATTTATTGGCTTATGAGTTTGGTTCAGGGGCCGGTTGCACATAGATGTATCAAGCTTAAGTCAGGCTTAAATACGTCGCGTCACAAAGGAATTTGATTGTGGCGTTGCATAGTTAAGTCAGACTTAAGCTTAATACACATTTGTGCAACCGGCCCCAGAAGGATAGTGACATTAAATTAATTTATCTTTTATGATTTGTAGGCTTTTTGCTAGGCAACCTGCCAAAGGACAAGCATTCAATGATATCAAAGGAACATGTGTGTGCGGGTAAGATATGTCGCAAGAGTTTGATTTTGTTATAAGGCATCTATCACAATTAGCTGAAAATAGTTTAAGAACAAATGTTTCACTATTTAATCTATCCGGTAGGTTGTTATATGCTCAGACAACTACAATATGTAAAAATATATTTAAGTTTTATTTTGATATGAGTCTATTAATCTATTTAAACTACAAATGACCCTTTCCGTGGTGACACAATCAAGCTACTTTTGGGTCAATCTGACATTGAAATTGTTCCGTTTTATCTAAAATGCTGTGCAAAAGAAGCATGTCACGGCACCTACAGCAAAGCAAATATGTTGTATGCCAGGACCCTGTTTCACAAAGCGTCGTAGCGTAAGTTTTCGTAAGCAACCCATACTGTAGAGATACGTTAGTATGAAAGTTACGCAAAAAATACATCTACGCCGCTTTGTGAAACAGGACCTTGGAATGCAAGCATCACGAGAAAACGTACACCACCTGAATACAGTTTCAGAGCATTCAAGGCATTGGCTCATATGGAATGGTTACAGGGTGCACTGAAGGTTGGCAGTTTCCACTGGGAAAAGAGCCCACTTTCCTCCGCACTCAATCGAGCAAAATTACCTTAAAAGTGAAATAATCCCTAGTATAAAAATCAATCAATTAATCACCAAACAATCAAGATTCTAACTATTCTGAACATTAAAGTTATAATCTTATAAATATAGCGTTTGATTCATTGATTGATTGTTTGGTGTTTTACACCGTGTTCAAGATTATTTTACTTATATGGCGGCGTTGCCAGTTTTTTTTGTGGTAGGAAACCGGGCTCTATGCACGGTGGTAACTGGCAACCATCCCACATAGGTTGTTCGAGTGACAGAAAATTTTCCTTTTTTTTTTTGGGACTGAGTGGGATTGAACCTGCAGCCCATCGGTCTAAGGCTGTTTGGATTGAGCGTCAAGGGCTCTACCTACTGAGCCATGAGGGCCCCTATAAGCTTTGAAAATGAACCCCCAAAAAGAAGGTTTAAAAGTCACCTCTTATTGCCCTTGATTCTTCCACATCCAACTGCAATGTATTGAAGTTATTTTTGTCAACGCCAACATTCTACCTCTAATGAGTTTAATATGTTGTTTTTTTTTCAGCCTTGATAATGTTGCTCAAAGATTCATCTAGTGATGTCCGCATCAAGGCAGCTGAAGCTATGAGCCTACTTCATGAGTACTGAACAACCCAATTTAACATATCTACTGTCTATACAACAATTCTTTGCTGCATGCCGCCATATAAGTGCAATAATCTTGAGTGCGGCGTAAAACTCCAATCAATCTTTGCTGCATCGGAAATAAATTTTGAGTGACTTGATTCCCCTTTGTGAAATGCTGACCAGATATTTGCCAAAGATCCGGGGTTTTCCTTCCGAGCCCTTGATTCCCCTTTGTGAAATGCTGACCAGATATTTGCCAAAGATTGGGGGTTTTCCTTCCGAGCCCTTGATTACCCTTTGTGAAATGCTGACCAGATATTTGCCAAAGATCGGGGGTTTTCCTTCAGCGCCCAGCTTCCTTCCCCAATTGGGTTGAAAGTACCGACATATAAGTCAATTAATCTTGAGATGAGAGCGATATGACGTCAATCAATCAATCAATGTTTTAAAAAGGCATATTGGAAAGCTATCTTCCTTTTTTTCCTTTGCCATAAATAAGAATAACCTTGTCTGAGCTGTTCTGTGTAAAGATAAAAGCCGCTCAATCAATCAATCAATCTTTTGGGCAATCACTAATTCAGATTGAAATGGAGAGGCTGAGTAGAAGATTGAAAGTTTCAGTCCGACACTGGCCTTTCATCATTGCAGCATGGGATCAAATCCCACTGCATTTTTATTTGATCACAAAATGTGGAAGAGTTGTTAGGTACTTTTCATGCTTTCCTCCCCCACTAAACCTGGCACTCCGTTGTTCAAGTATAACAATCTTGAGTAAGCATAAAACATCAATCAATCAATTCAACTCGTATAAATAAAAAATATTGGCATCGTCGCCATATAAGTGAAATAACGACTGCGGTGTAAAAACATAGATTCAACTCACATAAATAAAAATAACGGGTCTTTCATTCCTCATATAATAAGCCTAGATGAACAGAAAGTACAGTTGGTTCAAATTTTATTCTTAAATCACTTCTCTGCCAGGCCACGGTGGACCATGTGACCAGGCCACGGTGGACCGTGTGACCAGGCCACGGTGGACCGTGTGACCAGGCCACGGTGGACCGTGTGACCAGGCCACGGTGGACCGTGTGACCAGGCCACGGTGGACCGTGTGACCAGGCCACGGTGGACCGTGTGACCAGGCCACGGTGGACCATGTGACCAGGCCACGGTGGACCATGTGACCAGGCCACGGTGGGCCATGTGACCAGGCCACGGTGGGCCATGTGACCAGGCCACGGTGGACCCTGTGACCAGGCCACGGTGGACCATGTGACCAGGCCACGGTGGACCATGTGACCAGGCCACGGTGGACCATGTGACCAGGCCACGGTGGGCCATGTGACCAGGCCACGTTGGACCATGTAAGCAGGCCACGTTGGACCATGTTACCAGGCCACGTTGGACCATGTGACCAGGCCACGGTGGACCCTGTGACCAGGCCACAGTGGACCATGTGACTAGGCCAAATGTTCGAAAAAGGTCCAACAAATCCAGTGTGGCAGCTTTGTGTCATTGCAAATGTTTTTATGTCATTTTATTGAATCTGTCAAATATATTCAAAATATTTCACTCGGTCAATGTATGTGGAAGTGTTGCCAGGTACTCGCCCAAGGTCGGGGGTTTCCTAAGGACAAAGAGCCCGATTTTCTCCCCAACTAAACCTGGTCATGCTGCCATATAAGTGGAATAATCTTGAGTGTGGCGTAAAACATCAATGTACATATAGTTGGCTATTGTAGATTCTACTGTATTATGTTATTATACTTGTATACTTTTTACAAGTCAACATAGAAGAATTAACTATATATTTAAAGATATGTTTTAGAATTATTGATATTATTAATGTATGATAATTGCATTTACAGGAAGAGTACTGTGATTTTAATATTTTTGATTTTTGTATTATTAAAGAAAGTTTAATATAGTATGATATAAAAATGTGAAACTTCTTATAAAAATTCTATTTCAGTTATCATGTAAAACTAGATTGATGTTAAATATTACGTTCATCAAAATGTATTATTCTGGACGTTAGTAGTCAGGATTCTTTTTATACTTGTGCATAAGTAATTGTCAGCGTAAAGCGTAAGTTTCAGGGCAGGTTTTTTTTGTAAATTCTTTAAATGTCAAATAAACTGAAAACAAAATGTACAAAAAGTTAATAGGGGCAAGCAAAGACTGATTTATGTTGAAACTTATGTTCATCAAAATCTTATATTATGCTAATTAGGATTTGATTATTTTTAGTACGGTAAGAATTCCGCTTATTCAAGTACTCAAAACTTTTCGTTGGGTGTCTTACCTCCTGCATGGAGCGACCGATAATCCTATCGAGCAATCGTTATTGTTGTTGTTTATGACCAAACATGGCAGAAAGCAGTCTAATAATTTGTTATCTTCACATTGCTCGTCCTTGAATTAGTGGAATTCTTATATACTAATGCAAAAATAATGGTAAAGGTGCAATGTGTGTTATTTTATTTATGTTATTTCTCCAAATTGCTAGTATACTGGACAGAATATCAGAACCAGGAGCCTGTTTCACAACGCAGCGTAGCGTAAGTTTTTACGTAACTGCCATAGCAACCCATACTGTAGTATAACGTTAGTATGAAAGTTACGCAAAAAATGCATTTACAGGACCCTGGTCTTGAATTTAAGGCACCGATTTTCGAGACCCGTTAAGCCTTGCTGATATCAGATATAACCTAGAGAAATTAATTAAACATATAGCCTAAGAGGGCGGGCAAGAAAGGCCTGTATTTACTACAATAAAACAATACTCCTTTGCCATCATCTTGTAAGACATCAATCTTATCATTCGGCTTTAAGCACAGAGTTTGTAAAACAGACAGAATTGTGTGCACTGGAGCTTTTATTAAATTAATGGCAAATTAAAATGTAAAAAATTGTTTATTAAAGATTTATTAGTTTGTACAAAATGTAATAATTATTTTCTGCTGGCAGTTGCAATAATCCATAAATGTTTTCTTTTATATAATAGATATATATACCTATAGACGTACATATGACGTGCAAATTAAAGATAAAATTTTTGCACTCTTCTTTCATTCCGTTTATTGATCACTATGTGGCATATTATTGCCATATAACTTCGGAGTATATTGCTTTTTGTTTTAAATTTTTTTTTTTAATTCTTCGTGACTGCAAATGTACGATGCTTTATTAAACATGGTGCTAAATTCATTTTACACCATCTTGAAGTTTGGTAATTCTCTTCTTGTTTTGTTACTGAACATATCATTTTGAAATTTGTAAATTCTGTTCCATTTTTCAGAATCGCTTGTGCCTTGATTATATTTTATGTTTATATTCCATTACACAATGTTGCTATATGTAATTTATCATACTAAAAATGCTGTTATAGTATTGTTGGAATATGTCTCAAAAATGGATTCGAGTTTGATTTTATGGGTCACCAAACAATGTATATTTGCACTGGATTTATATATATTTATGAGCACTAAAACACACGGAAAATCTTCTTGTCTAAAACAACCATGGAGACAAGTTTCTAATTGGGTTTATATACATACACATGTTTGTAAAGCTTCATTGATTATAATCTTGTGATAAACGTCTAAAACTAAAGATTGTTGTTTTTTCTGCTCTTTTCATTCCATGCGATCAAGAGCATATATTTTTATGAGAGATCAGTAAAAGTTTAGCTCCTTAGAGTAAAGAATAAATGACAAGTTTAAGTCACTGCCTCCCATTTGATAATCTATTTGTTAAAAAACTTAAATACACTTACAAACTCAGGTTTTTCAGATTTCAGGCACTAAACCTACAAAATTCAAGACATTATTTTTCTATCTACACTTTACAGCCTAGATACGGAAATTAATTAGCTTTAGCGCCGTGACGTCATAGTTGACATCTGATATGTACATTAATATTGTCATACACAAACGACTTTGAGCCAGGGTGTCTTCATCATGGTTGGTTGATATGACAGCAAAAGGGTTCAGATGTCAACTATGACATCAAATACGAAGATATTTCTCATTGGTGACGGAAGAAATGCATATTTTCAAGCATTGTTTCTTGTACCTTACAGGAAGTTTGTTTTGTTTCAGCATTTGGTTTTTAGATAGGCCTACCTATTTTACAATAGTAATTCACCGATAGTTGTTAAGACAGAAAATGGCAATTATCCTTTAACTTATTAATTTACAAATTGAATACACTTCCTGTCCAAAGTTTGATGATAATAACTGACTAATCATTTATTCTTTAGTTCGAATCAGGCAGTCAAGAAATTAACAATAAATGAAATAACAAAAAAGATAAACAATATCACAGATCAGATCACGTTACATGTTAATACACAGCGATGTGAAATTATAATTTCTTCTAACCACAAGGGCTTGCAAAGTACCCACCGAGTGTCGGGTTAGAGTAAAGTGCTAAATGAGGAAAAGCGTGATTCCTTGTCAATCGAACAACTCATAACAAGCATCTCTGATTGACTGACTGATGCTTTTGGCTGTACTAATGATTGTTCCACTTCTATGGGAGGGAGGACACCAGGCCTTTGACTGAAGGAAATCCTGACGTTTGGCAATCACCTGGCAACCACCGCTCAGCGCAATCAAGTAAGAAACCACAGAGCTTTCTTAAAGTGGCATGAGCTGCCAAAATTCACACTTTTTTCATAATTTCTGATCGTCACGACAGTAAAAGGCTTTGAAGGCCATCAAAAAACTAAATGATTGGATTTGGAATGAGGAAAATCCATACAGTATGCGGGCCGTACAAACAGAAAATGTGTTCGAAAAGTAAACAACATTTAAATAACCGGGACGACCATTCATTCATTCTAAGCCTAAATTAGTTCAAAACTACACTTTATCATACATTTTTGAGACTAGAAGCACTAAAAAGCTTCTGAATTATACGTTTTGAGAAAAATAGCTAATAACTTCAATATTCTGTTACCGTCAAAATATCAACATTCGGACAGCTCATGCTACTTTAAGACCAAGTAGGATTTGATCCCTTGTCCATTGATAGAAGGCTAATTTCTTCATAAGAGACCATCGCTCTACTGAACCTATCATTCAGACGGACAAATTAAAGTGACAGCAAGGCATACTGTCATGAAGCCCTAAACAACCAAGCATAGGATATTATATAAGTGACAGTTCCCAACCAACCCCAAGAAAATTATAATCCAATGGATACCGGATAGACTATTTAACATACTTTATATAATTATTGTTCCTCCTTAAGCTTTAACAGAAAAAACATGGTTGTTAATGGTTCTGCGGAAGATGAATGCAGATATTGATATACAATCTTAAGCTATAGTGGTAAAAAGCTTATGGTTCTGCAGAAGATGAATGCAGATATTGATAAACAATCTTAAGCTGTAGTGGTAAAAAGCTTATGGTTCTGCAGAAGATGAATGCAGATATTGATAAACAATCTTAAGCTGTAGTGGTAAAAAGCTTATGGTTCTGCAGAAGATGAATGCAGATATTGATAAACAATCTTAAGCTGTAGTGGTAAAAAGCTTATGGTTCTGCAGAAGATGAATGCAGATATTGATATACAATCTTAAGCTGTAGTGGTAAAAAGCTTATGGTTCTGCATAAGATGAATGCAGATATTGATAAACAATCTTAAGCTGTAGAGGTAAAAAGCTTATGGTTCTGCAGAAGATGAATGCAGATATTGATATACAATCTTAAGCTACACTGTATAGTGGTAAAAAGCTTATGTTTCTGCAGAAGATGTTACCAGATATTGCTATACAATCTTAAGCTATAGTGGTAAAAGCTTATGTTTCTGCAGAAGATGTTACCAGATATTGCTATACAATCTTAAGCTATAGTGGTAAAAAGCTTATGGTTCTGCAGAAGATGAACTGCAGATATTGATATACAATCTTAAGCTATAGTGGTAAAAAGCTTATGGTTCTGCAGAAGATGAATGCAGATATTGCTATACAATCTTAAGCTATAGTGGTAAAAAGCTTATGGTTCTGCAGAAGATGAATGCAGATATTGATATACAATCTTAAGCTATAGTGGTAAAGAGCTTATGGTTCTGCAGAAGATGAATGCAGATATTGATATACAATCTTAAGCTATAGTGGTAAAAAGCTTATGGTTCTGCAGAAGATGTTACCAGATATTGATATACAGTCTTAAGCTATAGTGGTAAAAAGCTTTATGGTTCTGCAGAAGATGAATGCAGATATTGATATACAATCTTAAGCTATAGTGGTAAAAAGCTTATGGTTCTGCAGAAGATGAATGCAGATATTGATATACAATCTTAAGCTATAGTGGTAAAAAGCTTATGGTTCTGCAGAAGATGAATGCAGATATTGATAAACAATTTTAAGCTATAGTGGTAAAAAGCTTATGGTTCTGCAGAGGATGAATGCAGATATTGATAAACAATTTTAAGCTATAGTGGTAAAAAGCTTATGGTTCTGCAGAAGATGAATGCAGATATCATATTGATATACAATCTTAAGCTATAGTGGTAAAACACTTATGGTTCTGCAGAAGATGAATGCAGATATTGATAAACAATTTTAAGCTATAGTGGTAAAAAGCTTATGGTTCTGCAGAAGATGAATGCAGATATTGATATACAATCTTAAGCTATAGTGGTAAAAAGCTTATGGTTCTGCAGAAGATGAATGCAGATATTGCTATACAATCTTAAGCTATAGTGGTAAAAAGCTTATGGTTCTGCAGAAGATGAATGCAGATACATGTATTGATATACAATCTTAAGCTATAGTGGTAAAAAGCTTATGGTTCTGCAGAAGATGAATGCAGATATTGATATACAATCTTAAGCTATAGTGGTAAAAAGCTTATGGTTCTGCAGAAGATGAATGCAGATATTGATATACAATCTTAAGCTATAGTGGTAAAAAGTTTATGGTTCTGCGGAAGATGTTAGCAGATATTGATAGACTTTATCCATGAGATCTGTTTTCTTGTCCTTAGTTTTGTACTGCACATTGTGGTCCTTTAACCAAGCAGCAAGGGTTGGAGCATTCACTTTGGATAGCTGAAAAAGCCAATCTTATAGTTAATATTGTGCTGAAACAACAACAACGCAGAGGACCATAAACAACTTCAAATGAAAAATAAACTATGATAAAAGTGAACATAGTGATGCTCTTGTTTTGTTAAATCTGAATGCAGAATACATGTAAGTTTTCCTGACAATGAAACCTATATGTAACAAGCTTGATAATGCGATAAGTAGCAGTTCATGCAGATAATAGACAGTCCAAATATGATATATATATTTATGGGATCCGGGACATTTCGGCCTGGGACATTTTGGCCTGGGACGTTTCGGTACGGTACATTTCGGCCTGGGACATTTCGGCTTGGGACATTTCGGCCTAAAGTGATAAAGTGGACATTTCGGCCCACCTTGGTTTTTATTCTATCTAATTGTATATTTTCTCATTTCTTTCTCCATTCAGCAATTTTTCCGCTATAACAGTGATACTCGTGGGCTTATGGACACGCGTTTAAGTTATGGGTTCTCTCTGTAAACACCTGATGTTAGTTATTTATACACCAAGTAGTCGATTTCAGAACTTTATGTTAACCATTTTGATGTCAGCCCCACTGAAATTTAGGTTTTAAACTAATACCAGACTGTCCAACTTGGCGAGGTATATCTTTTTACTCAGATAAATGAAAATTGTTTTAATAATTTAAATTGATGTGTGAATTTACTGAATTGTTTCCATTGTTTCTTGTACAATGCTCTATTATCATGTTTTCTGATTTTTTTTACTTCAGGTAATTACAGAAGGGTATGAATTTCAAAGCTTTCAACCTTTAGTTTATGCACAAAGCCTTGGCATGTACTGCAGACAATTGTGGTTAGATAAATTTATCAACTTGAGCTCAACTTAATGAGCATATATATATTCATATAGAATAAGAGAAAGAAATGAGGGACAGACTATAGAATTGGTCCGTCAGTCTCAAACCGCTATAATCGTCGCAACCCCCCGTTTTATTCATTTCTTCGAGAACTTATGACTAGTTTAATATTACAAGCTTAAAACTAAACTATCCCTACTAAAAGCTAAAAGAAATAACATCTAAAAGACGAATTTGAAGAGAAGTTAAAAACGACGGACCTATTCTATATTTGCACCAAAATGAGATCATCTTTAATCAAATATAATTAAAACCAAGGTAGGCCGAAATGTCCCCTTTTTCACTTTGGACCGAAATGTCCCAGGCCGAACTGTCCCAGGCCGAAATGTACTGTACCGAAATGTCCCAGGCCGAAATGTCCCAGGCCGAAATGTCTGGATACCATATTTATGATCACTAAAACACACGGGCACAGGGAAAATCTTCTTGTCTAAAATAACCATGGAGACAAGTTTCTGGAGGTAGTCATGTAATATAAAATCCACATGAAATTTACATCAAGTTACATATCACACCATATTACCTGATTCTGTTGTGCAAGTGATTTCACATCAATTCCTGATTGGACTTGAGGTTTACTTCTAGATTTCTTTACACTCGGAGAATCAATATCCTTGAAAAGAATCATTTATTTTCATTTTCATTTATGTACTACATAGTGTTCATTTGTAGACAATTTTAGAAGAATATCATAGAGTAATGCACATGTAAACTTAATGGATTGATTGATGTTTAACATCGCACTCAAGCTTATTTCAATTAAAATACCTGTGTATATGGCAGCGTTGCCAGGATTAGTGGGGAAGGAAACTGAGATCTTTGCACGAAGGAAGATGGTCGTTCAGTACCTGGCAACTCTTTCACATAAATCAATTGAGTGAAAAATCCACTCAAATTTTTGTTCCCATTTTAAGTTGAATGGAGTGGGATTCAAAACCGCGCATCATCAATGGAAGACCTGTGTCAGACTGAGACTCTAAGTCTGCTGACAGCCACGAAGGCTTACCACAGACTTGATGGAATTTACACTGACAAAGAAAAAAGTGCAAGATTTGTCTAGTGTTAGTAGTGTAAATGTATTTTTTTCTTAAACAAATCAAATGACATGGGCTGCCAATATTCACACTTTTTTCGAAACATTTAAATGTCAATTGGAAGTGTTAATAAAATATGTGAACAATTCATGATGTCAATTAAAAATAGTCATTTAGTCTGTGACTTGAGTGAGGCGTAAGTTATTCCAAAATAAAATAAAAATTGACTAGGATGCAGATTCACCAACAAACACTACATGTACCTTTATAAAATACTTCTTCAAGTTTAATACCTCTAAAAAAGCATTACTTACATGCATTTTTCTCTTGAGTTGTGACGGTTGTGGGGTGTTTAATATCGGGGTTTGAATTCGTGGAAGTTGAAAATCATCCTCATTTAGGTCACCAGGGATCTGAAGGAAAATCGGCGTTGATTTCTGACCTGGATTCCAAACAGTTGCTTTCTCTGGTTGGTATTGACTTGATTTTCCATCAGAAATGTTTCGCTCAAAAAGCTTCCTTGCCACCGTTGGCACAAATGAATCTGTTTGGCTAGGGGTGGATATGTCTCTAGAAACCGTTTTACTAGTCAATATTGGTCGTTTCTGGGGTGTGAAAGAGGCTGTCCTTGAAACAGGGTTTTCACTTGGTTTACTACTTGCAACAGACTTTGCTCTGAATATTGGAGTTACTCTTTTCAATGTCTGATCTGTGGTTATGGTTTTCGCTGTTACCTGTGGGACAGTTTTTGATTTAAAAAGTGGTACAATCTTTCCAGTAGAATTGACAATATGAGCTTGCCTGGAGGAGGTCTCCTTAATGGTGCCTTGATTTAGAATTCTCTGATATGGTTCTTGCTGTGATACGATTCTGTCAATAGGTTTACTAGGGCCTGGCACTTCCTTGACATTTGTTCTCTCCTCAGATTGACCCTTAGCTTTATACATATTCTCAAGCTTGACAGGATCTCTTAAAGTCACATGAGTCCTTGGTACCTTGCTTGTCAGATTGCTGTTGGCAAGGTTCTGCAATAAAAAAGGGATTCACTGAAAATATATCAATTCTGGCTATCTGTCCAAGGCATTTTCTTAAAGATATAGCGTTTAAATTGATTGAGAAATTTATGTTTTACGTCAGACTCAAGATTATTTCACTTAAATGGCGGCTTTGGCAGCTTTAGCGGGGGTGTATCAGGCTTTTTGGTGAAGGAACCCCAAACCTTGGGCAGATACCCGGCAACCATTCAACATGGGTAGATTGAGTGAAAACAGTAGTAACCAAATCCCTTTACTTTTTCATTAAATTGTACAACAGGTCATAGGATTTCATGGTAACAACCCTTTTCGGTAGCCTGTTGTTCTAAAACTACGGAAAGGAAAATCTGTCATCCATCATGAAAGCCAGTATATGGCACAGTGTACAACAAAGCTACATGCAGCATCCGTATCGGTTGGTTCCCAGAATTCCAATATACAGAACTGATTCAATGTTTCTGACTGACACTGAAATTATCTGGCATGTACATATACACAGATAACAGGCTGAATAACTTCTTTTTATATCAGATGGACTAGATCAGTTTTTCAATGCACTTCTTCATCCTTTTTTCATATAAATATACCAAATTCATTAAAAAGTACAAAAAAATGACATCCTCTTAATTCGACTCACTCACTTGTGAAGCACAATTTAATCCCAATTTAGCATATTTAGCTTTTGGTTGTAAATTCAGATTCTGGCCACAAACACTTGACATTTTCGCTGCAACGTCTTGTAGAAATTGTGTTAGTATGGGCTTGGGATCAACTCTTGGCAAAAAATGAAAGTCTCTAGATCTCAAACAGACATCTGGATATCTGAGTTAAGTTAAGGTTTCTCATATGATTAAAGGACTAATTATAAAGGATCTAAGTTTGATTTTTGATGTTTTAAGCCGCACTCAAGATTACGTGTATTTCACTTATATGGCGACATTGCCAGGTTTAGTGGGGGAGGAAAACAGGCTCTGCCTTCGGCGAGTACCTGGCAACTCTTTCACATACATGTACATCAAAAGCAGCTAATACAGGTACCTTGACCTAGCCGACTAAAATTGCCATCATTTAACATTACTACCCATGCAGGCGGCTATCTTCTGTTAGTCAGCTAAATAAGGGCTTGATGATCTAGTCATTACCTAATATAGTCGCTCATGCCAAGTCAAGCCTTCTGTCAAAGGGTCATGGGTTTGAACAATCAAAGATTTCCTTAAAGAGCGAATGAAGCCATATACTGTACTGTACATATATGTAACTTAAATAATCTTGAGTGCAGCGTAAAACATCAATTTATAAACAACCACCAAGGGTCATGGGTTTGAATCCCTCAGCAGAGGAAAAACAAGCGAACACAGAAAATTTTGAAGTATTTGAAAACCCCAAAAGACACATCTACACATGTATGATGATTGTTCAACACACTAAGGTTCATTGAGTTATGTCTAATATTTTTCGAGTTCTGCTCCAGAGCGGAGCGGATGGACGGAGCCCATTTCAATATCCCCCCCCCCCCCCCCCCCCCCCGTCCCCAATCATCAAAGAATTTCTGAGTGGGTCGTCCATTGATCGCCCTTTTGTGGAAAAGTTACCACATACCCACCAACGATTAGGGTTTTCCTGAAGGCAAAGAGCCAACGTTGGCCATATGAGGGGAATGATCTTGAGTGTGCCGTAAAAACCTCAATTAATAAATATCAATCAATGATTCTTTATTTATAATTTAAGACAGGAATTGTTGTGGATACAAGATTGGAGAACAAACAAGTTGAAATAGTCATTTGGTTTACATGAAAGTAAAAACACTAGTTTCACAGTATACATTCAACAAAACAAGTCTCTATTGACTTAATAGAAGCTACATGCTATCAGCTATTATGCCAATGATAATGTGAAAAACCAGCTATTGCATCTACGGTAAGAATTCCGCTAATTCAAGCAATGTGAAGATAACAAATTATTAGACTGCTTTCTGCTATGTTTGGTCTAAAACAACAACAATAGCGATTGCTCGATAGGATTATCGGTCGCTCCATGCAGGAGGTAAGACACCCGACAAAAAGTCGCAAACTTTTAGAGTGCTTTTCGTAATGTTTTGAGTACTTGAATTAGCGGAATTCGTACCGCAATATTTGAATTCTACAGTGAAGGATATGTAAAAAGTATGTGACCAATGGGCTTGAAATAAATCTGGTAATATAATATGTCTGTCTCAGATTCTGGCAGCCTGTAACCATACTGAAGAGGAAATATTTACATAAAAGTGACACTAAGATGATTTTATAGGTTTAAAAATATATCAAACTCTTTAATAAAAGATCTAAAACATTTTTTTAACCAAAAATAATGAATTAAATTCTGTATATTAATAAGCTTATAATTACCTTTTGTCTTAATAAAAACAAAACAAAGCATATTGTTGTTATAAAGTAATGAATTTTGGCTCCGTGAAGAACATTTAATTTGATTTACCATATTTGGGTAAGTGCAATATAACTACATCTCACAGTTGTTTGAGTGGCATTCTAGAAGTTGATGAAGACATGATAAGTAACACAAATTTATGGGAAAACAAATTTCTATTTATCAACACAGCAACGTTTCGTTGTTGATACTAACACAATTCAACTTCTAAATGCCACTAAAACAACTGAACAATTCAACTTCTAAATGCCACTAAAACAACTGAACAATTCAACTTCTAAATGCCACTAAAACAACTGACTAACACAGTTATCAGTGTTTACTCACAGTGTTTTTCCAATGCCTTTTGAAGTCCCTGTATGTTTTGAAAGGGCTATCAACCGGTATAGTCTTACTGATGGAAACAAGTTTACCCTTCTTCATACTGCAGTATGGAAAAACAAATAAAACATAACTTTTCACCCATACATACATGTAAGTAGAAAAACTGCCATCCTAATTGATAACATGCATACATTGGTTCCATAAAGTTAGGACCTGTTCAGTTAGGAAAGTTTACATATAATACATTATAATATACATGTAGCTATAAGCATGACCAAGATTCAGAAAGCCTAAGTGGTTGATATAAATGTTCATGTATGTGTGACAGGGTAGATGTTTGAGACTTCTCTTATTTTTGCAATTGTTTAATTATAGGAAACAACTTAACATATTTCCATTTTCATTGTATGTACTTATTATTTTTTACCAATATGTAGTTAAGACTAGAATTTTATGATTCACTGGGAGTGGTAGCTGTGGGTAGGGAGTAAGGAAGTGCCTAACCCAGTATATGTCTTCACCCCAGCCTCCTGTTATCTGATACTGTCATCCTTGCACCCAAGTGACCTAGGGTTGGCCTCTTATCTGTAGGGACTGGACATTGGATTTATTCTATGTTTATACATGGGTTAAACCATACAACAAGATTTAGTAACTATGTAAACGCTAGTTTGGAACAATTTTCTGTTTATATAAAGTTTTTCTTATAATCACTTTTGTTAATGACTTATTTTAAGAAACATTTTTGATAACAATACTAAGTTTAAATATTGTATAAGCATTTGACCTGTTGATAAATAACATAAATAGTGTCCAGCAGGAAATGTATCATATCCGGTCAGAACTTCCTGGAAGGTGGGTGTCCCCACTTTATATAAGGAATTGGTCAGGGCAACTCGGTAGTCAGCCATGTAAGCTGCTACTAAGGACTGTCCAGAGCTTTCCTTGGGTTGGAGCAACACCCAAGGAATGCCAGTAGCATATTTTTTATTCGTAAATGGCTATCTTGATCTTATAATGTAGACCAGCTCAGCTAACAGTGTTCAGGTTAGTACTTTTGATTTTGTTTATAAACTTCTTAGTATTATTGTATTGTTCTATCATTGGCTTTTTTTATATAACTCATTCTCAGTAGTTGATTGTAAGCTAATAACGCCTAAGTGATTAGTATTTTTATGATTTGATATTTGTAGTTTGTTTTACTATTTTGGGAAAAACTGTTTTATCATGTAGGTAATAACTATGGAGAAAGCTTAAGCGGGTCGAATAAGCTTATTTTGGCAGTCGAGGGGCGCAATTTAAGCTTACATATGAAATGCATTCGTGACGAACGTCACGAAGGTAATAAGGGTTGATATGGTTACTGAGAGGACAATAACATGAATATGCTACCCTACTCGGTATTAAATTCTGACACGACGAGGCCATATCTTAACTGCTTTTATGTGAATGCATATTTGGGGAATTTAAGGGTGCCTTGAATTCATGATTGCTTATCTTTTTCTAAGTTCTTTACTTGTTTGTATATTTCAGTGCTTTTCCCTGGTTTCTTTTATGGTTTCTGTTATGGTTTTTTAAGAATAATAAAACGGTAAAACTTCTGAAAGTGTGCGTGTCAGTTGCTATAGACAGGGAGTCATTACCAGGATCCGCGAACGGCGAGAGATAACGAATACCATCATCTCTCGAAAAACGGCCGTTTAACATATGTATTAAGCAAAATACATTGACGTGACACACAATACCAAGACGAAATGGAGTCTCATAGTGAGACTAAAAAGGTCTCATGGGAGAGGAGGTATATTATAATATATAAAATTATGGATGGATAGTCATAGGTGGTGCCACCTGTAGTCACACATGACCCAAAAACAATCCCAACTAAGGTCTTATGTAAGAAGGTATATACAAATTTTGGAAAAAAATTTAAGTAGACGCTTTTAAGTTATGCTATGGATGGACAAGCTTAAACCATGAGTATACCCCTCCGTACACAAAGTCATAGACTGATCCACAGACATTTTGATACCTGTATACAGGTATGGGCGCCCAAACTCACAAGCAAAAAATCCGCCCAAATTCTTAAAACCAACAGATTTTAATGTCAAAATAGCATTTAATGTTGAATTTTGGGCTAGAGATGTTGTTTTTGTCTTATTGTTGGAACATTTAGAACCAAAATGGTATGCCCAAACTTTCCCTGGATCAGTCCCTGAATGTATAATTATGATCACTAAAACACACGGGCACAGGGAAAATCTTATTGTCTAAAATAGTGTAACAAAACCTCTACCACGCCCCATTTACCTTTGTACTCCCAGCTGAAGTTAAAAAGTACGCCTGCTCCCCCTCCCACAACAAGCTTTCCATCCACAACAAGCTTTCCATCCACAAACTAACAAATACCCCTTTTACAAAACCCGAAATGGACAAATACATGTAAGTCAAGCAAACAGCTCCCAAACCCCTTCACAACAAATAAGTACATGTAGAATGTATAAATGTACCTTGGGAGAACATGGCACCATGTATTCATAAGAAAGCGTTCATCAATTGTCTTATCTGGCTGTAGTCTGAATTCTTGGAGGAGGGATGGGGATAAGTTTAATTCATGCAGCTGAAATTAAAAATAAAAACATAAAACAATAAAACATGCAATCTTAGCTTCCTTTGAGAATATTCAATGAGTTTTCTATTTATAGTTACATGTAACTTATGTGAACCAATTTATAGTGGCATGAGCTGCCAAAATTCATTTTCATAATTTCTGATCACGACAGCAAGAGGCTTTGAAGGCCATCGAAAAACTAAATGATTGGCGTTGGAATGAGGAAAATCTCTACACTATGCGGCATATAGAAACTGGCGACCATTCATGCATTCTGAGCCAAAGTTAGTTAAAAACAATACTTTATCGTACATTCTCGAGACAAAGCTTCTGAAATATATGTCTTGAGAAAAATAGCCGATAATTTCAACGTTCTGTTCTTAAGTCAAAATATCAAGATTTTGGCAGCTCATGCCACTTTAAAATAGAGAGCAATATAAATACATGGCTCACATTAAACTGTTACATTTCCTATGGTTATCACTGCATTGTTTTTAAAACTTAAGGTTTGATTTTTTCCCCCTTTCTGACTGATTTTTATTTTCTATAAATTCACATGATTCAAAATATCCTATAAATAGTTTGTTTGAAATATTTATTCTATTTTCATGTATCCAATTTAATACTCCTTCTCTTAGTCCCATAGTCTGGTATACATGCATTGCAAAACTTCCATTAGATCAGTGTTTCAGACCAGATCAAGGTACGGTAAGATCTCCGCTAATTCAAGGACCAGTGATATGAAAATAACGAATTATTACATTGCTATTTACCACATTTGGTCTATAAAAACAACAACAGCGATCGTTCAATAGGATTATCTGATAGCTCACTCCAGGAGGTAAGACTCTCAACGAAAAAAGTTGAATTTTAAGTGTACTTTTGTTAATGTTTTTCTGGCCCTTGAATTTTTTAGAGTACTTGAATTAGCGGAGATCTTACCGTATGAGGGTGTTGCTGTGAAAGAGTAAGAAATGGGATAAAATGGACAAAAAAAAAAAAATTAAAAGAAGTGTTTGTTTTTTTGTTGTCTTGTGTATGATTCGACCAGTGCTTGGTATTTGGTACCAGTTCTATTTGATGAGTGGAATGATAATCTAGCTTTGCAGGCCATAGGATTTCACGGTAACGATCTGTTCATGTAGCATGTTGTTCTAAAACTAAGGAAACGAAAATCTGTTACCCATCATAAAAGCCAGTATATGGTACTAGCATCAGTACCAGTTGATTCCCAGCATTTCAATATACAATACGGAACCAATTCAATGTTTCTGACTGACAGCTAAATTTTATGGCCTGCTTCAGCGAGTACCTGGCAACTCATACATAAATGTACTCGGTACAAGTCATGAATGCTTGCTTGCTGCTAAATCGTGATGTTAAACGTTCAGTTTGTTCACATTGTCAATAAACAATCATTGGTTTCGAACATTTCAATATACAATACAGAACCAATTCAATGTTTCTAACTGATGTTCTGATGTTTCTGATGTTCATTTTATGGCCTGTTTTGTATCGTAACATCACAGACCTTCATTTGGTGGTCCATCGATTTCTATTCACAATTACCTGAAAAGAGGTTGATCTCAAGGCTGTTGCCTGTAATGCCATGGTTATATCATTACTTGTCACGGTCAAGGACATTTCTGAAAAATTAAAAAAGACAAAATTACGACTGTAACCCGGCTGCTTTTTTAATCAGACCATCAAAGATATTTGCTGAAAAAACATACTCCGATCCAAAATCTGGCGATGAACCGTTTGTATGAAAAAAAGTTAGAAAATTTTTACCAGATATATTTCAATTTTCCAAATAAATGTAAAAGAAGTTAAAAAATATCCATTATTGTCAAAATTCAAAGGTTCATTTTGCATTATTAAGTTGAGATTGAAAATTGGATTTCTTATAGTAGACCTAGTTAAAGAGAAATGCATGGGAAAGCTTTGGTTTGAAAGACAAAAAAAGCCTGTTGATATTGAGATTGTAAAACCAAAAAATGAAATCAGTGTACATAATCACGCTACTTATTTTTGATTTATGACTTGGTGTTTGGACTAGTATTATGTAATTGGGCCCCATGTTTATTGTAGTAGCTTCAATGAAATAATTTAGTTAATTTGCTTACTTCACAAAAAATATATGGCAGTGAATGTGCCTTTAAATTTCATCAAATAAAATTTTAAAAACTTACTGATAGCATTTATGCATGATGTGTTGACTAGAAAATCTCTCCCTGAAAAGCAATGAAAAGCCATTCACTTGCATGGATAATCAGACAGCCACAAGTATACAAGAGATCTAAAAACTAAGACAGGCCTGAAGTTATATTGATTGATTTGGGCTTAACGTTGCAATGAACAGCTAAGGTTATATGCCGACAAAAGTACCAACCAAGCAAAAGATCACCCCCTCCACCCCTACCCGTCTCACCCACCCAGATCTAAATTTTGACATTAGGCTCCACAGACCACAGAGCGTCAGGAAGGCTAATGTATTTGACATACTTAAGGTTCCTCCTTACTTGGTCAGCATGAATGGCTAAAGCAGGGCCACAATGCTCCAGCCCGAGGGCCCTGAAGTTATAACCAAGCGTGGAGTTCATTCACATTGGCCTCAGAGTCCCCTCTTTTTAACCTTGTCTGTTCATTTCCTTCAGGTTATTTGATATCAGCAAGGCCAAATTGTACGAAAATGTCCATATAAAATGTCCAAGATTTTATGATATTGTAGTCTTTCAGAGGTATGTAGGCCTATACTTGGAAACCTCTTTGTGGCTTTTCGTTATTACTAAACAAAAGTTCTACATTTTGCTGAGATGGGTGACGGATAAAGCTAAGATGTATGAGCTGACAGACAACATCCTCAAGGCTTGTATCACCAGATACCAGCGTAAGGTCGTGGGTTTCCTCCGGGCACAGAGCCCGGTTTCCTCCCACAATAAAACTGGCAACGCCGCCATATAAGTGAAATAATCTTGACCGCCGCGTAAAACACCAAACAATCAATCAATCAATGTATCACCAGAAAGCTTCTGGATTGTATTTCTTGAGAAATTTCTAAATTTTGTCTTAACAGGAAAATATTGACATTTTGGCAGATCATGCCACTTTAACTAATCACAAAACTTAACGTTATGATTTCAAGACCTGAAATGAAAACTTCTTTAAAAAAAACTTTCAAAGTTTATTTCTTGACAATGTTTTCATATAGGCCTGGTTTTTGACATGTATTCAACTTTTTTTGCTTCGTAAACTTCATACCCAAGGTACATATTTATCAGGTATAAGTAGCTTTCATGCTAGAATAACTTATGCAAAATTTATTTGCATAAATTGTTCCTCCAGTTCAATTATGTAAATTATAATTTTTCTAAATGCCGTTGAAAGGTTTCAACAATAATGTTGTACAGCACTTTACAAACATTAAGCCTTTCTTGCTTTTGCCCTTTTAGAGGTGAACTTTTGATATTTGTAAAACAATATGGCACAATATCTTCAATATAAACTATTGAAATAAGTTATTATTTTATAGTCAGATCTCCAGTTAGGTTATTTTCCAACTGGACCATTTACAAATATTTTGTCTTTACCTCAAGGTCAGATACATGTATATCATAGAAACTAGAAACTTGGTGATTTTAGACAAGAAGATTTTCACTGTGCCCATGTAGTGTTCATCAATATATACACAAAGAAAAAAGTAAGCACCCCCCTCGAAAGTCTGCCCTGACCGATAAAATCGCTTTTTTCTTATCAAATCATATTTTCTTATCTAAAAAGAATCTACCTTAATAAATTAATAATCATACCTTGTAGCAACCATTGACCAGCTTTATTCCAGTTTGGGGCTAACTTTGCCAGCAAGGTGTAAGTTAAACAAGCTTGATATAATGCTGGGGTAACTGGTTTAGGTTCACTAACCTGAAAAAGAAAGACAGCTATCTAAGTTACAGTGCTAAAATTCTGCGACACTTTTAAATTTCATTCATTTTTTAAACTAAATATCAAAGTGTCATGAGCTGCTAAATTTTGAATTTTTTTCTAAATTTTATTTTTGGATCAGTGTGAGAAGTTGAGCATTTGAAATACCTAGAAAAACTAAATGATTCAGTTAAAATATTAAAAAAAAGGTACGAACCAAAAATGTGAGCTATTAACGGACAAAATTCAAATAACCAGGATGTATGAGTAAATTTTTGAGGCAGTGTAACTTATAAAAACTACCTTAACGTACATATCTAAGATTGATATATCGAGAAAGCTCTAATTTCCTACTCATGGACAAAAATGACGAACAATTAGTTAATTTTGTTTCAATAAAATTTTCCCTATATTTGGCAGCTCTTTAAAATGTTACATAGGATCAGTTGTTTAAATTTTAAAATCTTTTCCACTCGGTTGTTAATATAGAAATGTAAATACCCACTTGCAATCCAATCTTTTTAAACCTCTCATGTAGCCTTCCAGTTTTAAACAGCTGTTTCTGAAGAAGCAAAATCATTAAAATCAATTACATTTACATTTATTGTTACCCACAAAGTTATTTGAACAACACAAATAGGAAAGAATGTTTGTACAGCAACAGCAATCAATTTAAATGAGTAAATTTAAAAAAAAATTAATTTTAAAAAAGGACATCTTTACCAAGCATTTGCAGCATGACATCAGTATATTTAGTTTAAGTCCATATTTGAAAAAAAAAAAACACAAAGACTTACTTGCAGTACCATGGTTATCCAAGAGTTATTATTGAAGCTAGGTGTGCACAATACATCAGGTTCGGTAAATATGATTTCTCTGGAAAAATAAAAAACAAAGTCTATTAAAAGAATAAATACCTAGTACTTTCTGAACACCTGTTAAATTCATATGTAACTGTAAATTGACAAAAATAAATATGTATTTAAAAAAAATAATGTAACAAGCTCCCTGGGTGTCAAAGAAAAGGTGATTAAAAATATACATCTCCCCTCAGAGATCGGAAATATCTTTGTATTTAACGTCAAACTTGATTTTGAACACTTTCATCATCATTTTAACTGATTTTAATTGATTATGAAGACGCGCTGACTCAATGTTGGTTGTGTATGACATCACACATTCAGCATGTATATATATGAGATATCAACCATAGCTTCATGGTACAAAGCTAATTAATTTCTGTATATGGAAAAATAATGCTTTGAATTTTGTAGGGTTTGCACCAAAAAAATCATTTTTTTTTTGGTAGAGTTTGTATAGTACACGTTCTTGTACAAAGAGATTACAAAATAGGTATGGTCATTTATCCTTTGAAGGGACAAGTCTGGAACAAAGATCGTTAAAATGTGGGCTGTTCGACTGTTGTTTTTACATAAATGAGGTTTCAAGATTGTTCATTGCATGATTGGTAACTTTCCTAGTTCCCACTGACCACGGAATACCGATTTTTTATTGAGGAATCCTTTGTCTGCTTTTTTAAGTGACTGAGAATGGACCTTAGTTGGGTGTGCAGTACAAGACCGTTGTGGTCAGGGTGCACATCACCGTGTGGTGCTTTCTCACCTGTTTGTTTGCTGACTGTCAGACAGAAAACAAAGCAACAGGGAATTCCCTAAATAACTCTTTAAATGTATATTTTTGGCGGAAAGTCAGACTCTAACTTTTAGATAAGTGTGCTTATCTTAAGTTAAAGCCTGGCTAACTTTTCCCCTCCGAGAAAGAAAACAATCACAAAGCAGAGTTAATTTATTTCAGATTTGTAACTAACAGAGCCTACATGGGTACTCCCAAAAATAATAGATTATGGCCCAAACTAGCTGAAGATATCCAAGCCCCATGGCCAAAGTATATATTGATCATGATGGTGTGGCCAACGCCCGTTGATGTCGGGTAGAAAAGTCTAAATGATATACCTCTTTTTAACACAATTAGAAACTTGTCTCCAATGACTCCATTGTTATTTTAGACAAGAAGATTTCTCTGTGCCCGTGTATTTTACAGTTTTAGTCTTCATAAATATATACTTTGGCCGTTTGGGCACAGTGCTTGGATATCTCCAGCTGGCAGGATAGTCACATGGGGCTAAACTTAGGAGATAAGGTAATTCACCTTTCTTCTAAAATATTATAAGTACTGTATTAAAGAATAACCCACCTGCATTTTAAAATGTGTGCTTGGTTTTTAGAAGCAGGACCATTTGTACCCGAGTTGTTGGCAACCAGAAGATTGACGGAACAAATTTCTGAATAGTTTGGGGGATTAGTAAACATAAGCACGGGATTGTCGTTTTTATCGGGTCTTCCCAACATCATTTTCTTTTTTACTTCATCTGTAAACAAACAACTTCGTCTGTAGTGTAAACAAACAACATGTGTCAAATGTCGTCTGCTTCGTCTACTGGGACACAGTTAACTTTCTCAAATTCTGATTGGTTGCTGGAAGTTCTCTACTTCCGCCAACGAAACCACAGAAGGAAGCAATGGACTATTTTATCATACACAGTTCTGGCAATGCATTATATAGAAGACTATCGACATGATATAATTCGTACGCCTATTAGAGGGGAAATACCAACTGATATCGTCACTGTGATGGTATAAACTTTTGTCATATCACCTCAATGACTATTTCAGTCTGTTATCACATTTGATTGACAGATCTACTTTTCCGCAAAAGTTATCTCCCTTGATGATTTTATTTTTTTTACATTATAATAAGATATCTATTTTTGTTATAGGCCTACCTCATTTTAACCCAGAAGTCAAAACATAGCCAACGTATAAAAGAATAAATGTTTTGTTTTTTTAAGAAAGGGATTGTATTTTATTGTCTGGTACTGTTAACACTAACAGAGCCACCTGGATTACATACATTTCATGTCTTTTTGTTTGAAATTTAGACCTAGGGCCTAGGCTATAGCTTATAATGGCTATAATATATACCCAGTCTCAAATTTATTTATATTTCTTGGAAGGCTTTTTTGTGTCCCTCAAACCAAACTGTCGTCTGTATTTCTCAGGTTAGGTCCTTAAAAAGGGCCAAGTCCAAAAAAGCTTAAAAGATGTGTTACGAGACAAAATGTTGTTTGATAAAGAAATAACAAAAGACTAAGGACTCGATCTGTAATATACTATTTATGATCACTAAAACACACGGGCAAATATTAAGTGGATTGAAGTTATCCTGATGCGTGTTTAATTGTTAAAGAAACACACATTGTTGATACACATTGTTGATGTTAATCGGGCTGAACAGATTAAGTCCGACGTTATAACTCTTCAACTAACATGAAATCACATACAAGTACAAGTATATATTTATAATTATGTAGCCGAGAAATCTGGGCTGTGCCGAATTTTTTTCTCTCCGTGTTCGTCACATTAGCAGCCATGTAATACCAGTCGCCGTAAGACCGATAATCCGGGCTAATTTTATAATTATGCATAACGAGTTGCCTGTAATTGTTACTTCGGTAAAGTATCTTTACGGAGAAAGATTTCAGATGCCGAGGACCATTTGGGCGGATTTGTGGGCCATATTACAATGCCTCTGGATATTGCTTTTTTGCGCCACTCTCTAGATAATGATCTCACTTATATGGCGGCGTTGCCAGGTTTAGTGGGGGAGGAAACCGGGGTCATTGCCCGGAGGAAACATCGACCTTCGGCGAGTACCTGGCAACCCTTTCACATATATGTCGACAATGCCTCTGGGCCCCAGAAGCTGTATTTTTGCAAAAAACTTTCAGATTTTATCCCCACCGATTTTATTACCTCTACTTTTTATCTCTGTAATTAATTTGATACTTTAGGTGAAAATAAACGAAATCATTAATATCCCTCTTATATGCACTTTTGTAGGATAAGCAGCGGGTAGACTATCTCTCCCTTCCTTCAAAGCAGATAGTCACACCCGCCGCTTTATTTAGTTTTCAACAGTCATTGTTGCCAGCCAGCGAATACATCAAACAATCATAGTTGAGAAATCTGTGTTTGTATAAAAATATTACCCCTTTTAGTGGCTAAAATACATCACCCTTGAAAAAGGTAATAAAAAACATCTATGCTATCGATTAGAACACTGCCGTTTGGACACGCTTCAATTGCACGATTGACATTTACATGCTTTGCATAAGCGAAGTCTTTCGATATCAACAAGGACGACTTAGAATTGAAACAGCGGGAAATATCCGCTACTTTTTGGATCTTCAGAGTGACACAACCAGGGATGGAGGCCCAGGGTGAGTTATATCTTTGTTTGGTAGATTAGAACAAGGGCGTAGACACGTTTCGGAATTGGGGTGGGGGGCTGAATTACTCCGCTGTCCTAGATCGTCAGAGGGGCGTTCTGGGCTAATAACAGGGCATACATATGAGGATCCATCTATTTATCAAGCGGAAGGATTTTCCTGGTGTTTTTGCCATTTCCCAGGGTTATTCGATCATTTTTCTGATTCTGTTGGCCTATGATGTCGTCAACCTAATGAAATATCATAGGTTTGGTTTGTCACAACAATTTATGGGGTATAAAGGTCTAAATGATATACCTCTTTTTAACACAATTAGAAACTTGTCTCCATGGTTATTTTAGACAAGAAGATTTTCCCTGTGCCCGTGTGTTTTAGTGATCATAAATATATATACCACGGCACATTCGTTACTTCTTTGGATTATGTATCTAAGGAAACTCCCTGGATGGTGGCTGCCTACATCAATGATGGATCAGAAGACGTGTCCTCACAATGTGACTACAGCAAACATGTTTATTCAAAACAAAAAAATAGTGGCGTCTTTTAAACCACATGGAACCATGTAAGAATATCCGCGCAAAAGTCGTGAAGCTCACAAAGCTCATTCCGGTAATGTCGTCGACCAATGCCACCAGCGAGAGAGGTTTCAGTACTCTCAGAAGATTGAAAACCTGGTTGCGCACTACGACAACACAATCAAGACTCAACTGGCTGATGATCCTGCGTGTACACAAAGACCGGACGGATGCCATCCCGTTGAAGAACGTTGTTGTGTCATAACTTTGTACTCCTGGTGTTAGCTTTTTCTGCCTTTTCCTTGTTTTTTTTGTGCCAATATTTGGGAGGGCTGAAGCCCCCCAAATCCCCCCCCCCCCCCCTTGTCTACGCCTATGTAGAACCGTTATTTTTAGCTTACAAACTTCTCCCAATATATGTATTAAATATCTTTCAGCTTAATTTACTGTTACACAAATGTATCCACTCGCCAGAGCTTCTGCCACGTTGTCTCCGGACTTATTTTACCAAGCAGCCTGATATGCATCAATATCCAACCAGAACATCAATTCATCCTTTGACCACGTTACAGAACAAATCTAACTTCCTATTCAACATCTGTAAAATGCCCTATAGAATACGTTACCAGTTAACATAAAACAGTGTGCTTCAAGTTCTCTATTTAAATCAACACTAAAATCCCACTTACTGCAGTGTATTTAACGTATATATTTATCTAAAAATGTATTACAGATTTTATAAATCACCTAAAGCACCCTCAATAAATATAACAATCATGTACAGTGTTTTATATCCATTTTTTTTTTATTACAAAGGCTCCCTTTCCGCCTTCAATATGTATATTAATAAGAAACTTGTCTCCGTGGTTATTTTAGACAAGAAGATTTTCCCTATGCCCGTGTGTTTTAGTGTTCATAAATATATATTACTCGTGACAGGGATCAAATAAGCCCCCCTTGGTGTTTCTTTTCCCACCAGGTTATTTTTGCCTTGAACCTTTACAAATGTTTATATGTTAAATATTTCTGTCTATGTACATACAATGCTTTGTATTTATGCGTAATTTTGTCTTTGTAGGTTATATTCATGTTTTGTTTTCTCTTGTAAGCATGACCTGGTGAATAAATAAAATAAATTAAAAAAAATAAATCAATAACGGTTGCTCTGGGCTTGTATAGGTCTACATATTTGAACCAAATAAAAGTTTATAAACTTTTAGCAATCTACCTCTTCGAAAGTAGTCAATCCACCAAATCAACTAAATGTCTACGGATAAAAAATATCAGCGTTTTATCGTAAAGGATTGCATATCAGTGAAAATAAAACTGCAATGTATTTAAACTGATATATTCATGATAATTGTCAAAGATACAGAAATTTGGATAAAAATTGTCCATAACAAACAAAATAGCAAGATTTCCCCCAATGTATTAGTCCTCCACGTCTCCAAAGTAACCGTCTGTTTTGCCAATGGTGGCCATCTTTCTCGTTGTCGGTTGACTTCTTCGTCGCCTTCGGCGCGGTCGGTTCTTTTCCAGGGTTTCCGACGAAGGATGCGTGCGTTTATCCGCTATGGATTGTTCCGTGTTGCAAAATCCATTCTCTTTGAAGATATCTGTCAAAAGTTTGAATATTGGGGATTGGTTTGTCCGGCTACAGGATCTCACGGAGTTCCAGTCACATCCGTTAAACAGACGATGATTAAAGATGGCTGCCATGCCTCGTGAAGCAAACCTTTTGTTTGAGTTGGGATGAAGTTCAATATTTAGAAAATCATAAGCCTCGTCTGAAAACCAATGTACATGTTCCCGTAAGCCAAGTGATATTTTGAGTTGTGTTTCTTCAACTGTTTCTGCTAAAAACGGAGATTTTCCTCTCAGCAATTCGTAGAGACAGCAAGCGATAGCCCAACAGTCAACCATCTTGTTGGGTTGTCTTCCCGCCAAACACTCTGGGCTTGTATATGCTGGTGTAAAAGGTACAGTTTCCATTTCAACCCAATCAAGAACTCGTTTAGCATTTCCAAAGTCATTTAAAACAGGGTAGCCCATTTTGTTCAGCAAAATATTCGCTGGTTTGATGTTAAGGTGCAGAATACCGAGTCCATGGATATAATCAACGGAAGCGTAAATGTTAGCGATTGTCCACACGGCCATCGGTTCATCCAAGATGACACCATATTCTGTCAACAAAGTTAGATCTCCAAACGGAAGTGCTTCAGAAACCATGTAACGTACGTCATCTTGTACAATGGAACCAATTAACTTGCTGACAAATCTGCTTTGACAGGTAACCCAGTGGAACAGTTCATCCAAACTATTGTCAAGGTAACAGGTTTTCATCACAAACCTTTTCTTGTCACCTTCTTTCTCAACAGCTTCCACTTTTGCAAAGTCTCCCCTTGCTAAAGTTTTCACGACTCGTTTCCAGGTGTAAAGATCCAGAACATCGAAATCCTCTTGTGTGTATTCCACAAACCGCTGTCCATGGGTGTGTTCGTAAACCATCCTCAATGGTGTCGTCTGTGGTCGACGGACAGATAATTCAGTGACTTTGAACTCTGGTTTTCGATAGTTCGGAATCAAATTGTCCCACGGTAAAGGGGAAGGCACTGTTGTGGATCGAATGTCTCTATCAGCATTTGGACAACTCGGGCTGAGGTGTAGTTTTTTGCTGGGAGAGTTCACCTTACAAAGCTCTTTAGGAATAGGCCCCTGTTTACACCTAGACGTCTTACTGTCTCTCGGAAAGGTATCCTCATATCTGTCCTCAGGAGCAGGTGCCACTGTATTGGGAGGTTTTCCTGAACACGTGATGTATATACAACAGCACTCATTAAGCTTAAACATCTTTCGAATTTCTCTCACTGATTTCATTCTGATTTTAACCCGGTCGTCTTCCGAAGCCGCTCTACAGAACACACACGATATAAACAACCTTCGAATTATGCTTACAAATCGTTGTTTTATTCTCCGAAAACCCTTGGGTCGTCGACCCAGGGATGCTATATAATGTGCAATAGCCTCATCTATATTGAACGTTGGCTCCATTTTCATCGCTGTCGGACGAGCCATGGTTACGTTAATGACGTCCGCTATTATGACGCTTCATTCATCCAGATGCTCACTAATGTTCGTCATAGATGATTTTGACGTTAATGACGTCATGCTACGCAAATTCAACGTCAGAAATGTTTGAAACTCTTTAAACGTGGGTTCTATACTAATGATTAAAAAGACATCACCACGTAGTAAGTTGTTTTTGAACATTTTTTTTTTGTGGTTTCCTCCTGGCAAAGAGCCCGTTTTCATCCCCCACTAAACCTGGCAAAGCGGGCATTTAAGTGAAATAATCTTGAATGCGGCGTAAAACGTCAATCATTCAATCAATCTTTTTTGTATTTACCGAGGCCCTCAATTAATTAGACTTAGATCGAGCTTCCTTACGGTTTACATGTTGGATATAATGGGTTTTTTAATGAAGATACGGCATGAATAAACTAACTCTATAAACTATATATTAAAAGCATTCCTGTACCCGCGTGTTTTAGTGTTCATAAATATATATTAAAAGTCGGGTTTGTATTTTTTCTCTCTGGGGTTAATTCAATATGTGTTATTAATGTGGGCAAGTTTATTTATTTTCTCTATAAAGTTCTGCTTCTCATTTATTTTATTTTTATGCCTGCATTATCCTATTTAAAAAAAATCTGTCGATTAATAAGGCCATCCAGCTAGTGGTTGATTCTCTAAAGATTCATACCCGACGTTAGTTTAATGAAAGACCTATTATAACTGTCATGGCAACATTATGTTATAACATGATTATATTTTCCGAATTTATTGTCGAAGTCCATTTAAGAATCTTGCAGCTTAAGGATCGGGATTTGCCGCAGACACGAGTATAAGATGCATCTCACGTTAACCTCTGGACCAGGGGCAAAGACTAATTCAATAATATTAAATGTCTACCTCGTTATTTATGTTTGGGTATTTATGGTCGGTAGGCTACCATGTAGTCGACGATCAATAAATGTGAAAAGTGATTTAATTACGGAGAAAGACCTTTACTTGAGTAAAGTAGAGCAAAGACATTCTCGCTAACTCGATATTGGCATTCAGTTTTAAAACAACTTGTGGGTTTACATAAGCCCGAATTATCGGTCTTACGGCGACTGGTATTATATCGCTGCAAACGTGTCTTGTCGCCTTATGACAACCACGGAGAGAAAAAAAATTCGGCAGATCCCAGATTTCTCGGCTAGGTTTACATATGCTATGAAATGCAACACGATCTATATTTCAACTTTTTACGCGACCTTTTTTTTAAATCAGAAGATGGGGAACAAGTCCTTTAGAGACAAAATCTCAACAAAGAATGATGTATATGTACTTTTGTACTGCGGGATTTTCGGGAACCTCAAAGCCATAGGTTTTTTTTTTCAATCTATCAAGCACATTTTTCGGGGTCTCCGTCAGTTATCTCAATGCTACACCTAATTTATTTTAATCTATTAATTTGCCTTCTCACAGACTAACGATTATGGGACACATACCCATGTCACCTGGTCGTTATGGTATTTAAGAGACTCGCACACGACCTGGTTGTTTTGTTTTTGATGGTGCACGCAGTTTATCAACTAGCGCACCAGTCTCTCACACGACCCGTATGCCTTCACTTGTTATATAGTACGTATATTGTTTAATCCAGTGGACTCTGCCCTCAATGTCGTCTATCTTGTAGCAGGGGATTTTAAGCCATAAATTTGATATATGATTGAGGTGGGTGTGTTATTGGTTTTTGATAATAACAGCCAGGTGTATCTGAGATCTAGACTATATAGCGGGCTCTAACTTATACTCTCCGTGAGGCTGAGGCTTGAAGTCTGTGGTAGACTATATGAAAATGTGATAAGGGAGTAACTATGATTCAGATAATATTGTACAGTTTCAGGACCAAAAGCGTGTGTATTGTGATATACATCAAGACGAACGTAATATACGAGCTGTATTATTGCAATTAATTTGCAAGGATTTCCCGATTCAATATTTCTTCCTTATTTAATGGTCATCTTCAGAAATGCCGAGACGATGAATAGGCCTATAGCAACTTTTTCTTGGAGGAAAGGTAAACTTCACAGTTCTGGATCTTAAAATACAGTTTTATGGTCACACAAAGGAATTGCATTGGGCACAGAAATCGGACTAAATTTGCAGACACAATTGTTATGAACGTGTTTGGACAATTTATCCAGGACAAGTATTATCAAAACAAATATGTTGCTCCTTTCAAAAGTGTAAATCTAGGCTCTCTGTGTGTGTCGTCAGCAACAATGGGACGGAACTTTTCTGGTGTTCTAAATTCCGATTTATGACGACATAATTATGATCAGACGTGGCGCTGGCACTAGAGTAGCCCCTCTTTACCGACCACACTCTAGATTAAACATGTGTACGTGCCAATTACACTCCGATTCCAGAACTTGACTAAGTTGCTGATGAAGCAATTAAATGTCCGGACTTCAGAACAGTGGCGCATTTAAACCAATGTTATATACCTGGTGGCATCAAACGTAAATACCCCGCTTTACTTTACACAATACAGGTATACAAAACTACCACCATTCGATATGTATGCAGATTTCATTAATCTTAATCTATTACCTGATCAACCAATAGACAACCAGCTGAAGTTGCCGAGAAACGAATTATAGACAAATCCAATACATACATAGCTCTTCGTTACAAAATACTATCGTGATTTAGCCTACGTGTTTAGGAATATACTTATCAGCCGTAAAAGCAGCGTGAGAATCGAAGCCTATCAAGCGAGGAAATACACTATCATATCGTATAAATATACATACATCAACCGTGTACTGGCGGATTTTTCTCAATGGATGACTGGCGAATCACTCTGCCATTCTCGACGATAGCCCGAAAAAGTAAGTAGATTTTGTCTTACATTCAATGAAATGACTACAAACGGATAATTCAAGTTTGAACATTGTTTATATTTATCGATTGATTTATGTATTTTCCCCGAAGTGAATATTATTTTTCACTCTGATAGGCTCATTATTAACACCGGCATGTCTGTATATCCAGTCCGATTTAGACCAAAGCATCGCTCGGTTACCTGCAGTTTGCTATCCCTTTAGTCCAATCAAAATATACCTACATAAAGCCACCAGTGGTTTTACCGTTGGCCAAACATCGTCTTATACAACTGTTATCATTTGCCCATGACTATAAACAAACATTTTTTTGCAATTGGTGTTCTATTCCGAGGGGAAGTGTATATCGTATTATACCAGCACACACACAACAAACAGTACGGTTAGTTAACTTTTCAAAATTTACCATTTAAACCCAGGTTAATTTCACTCGTGTCAAAGTCATCGTGTCTCTTGAAAATTTACATAAATTTCTCATCAGTTACACTGAAGAAAGCTGGAACGAAAATGTGGCTTTGCGATCATTAAATGATTTGAGGGGTATTTGAGGACGAAATTAACCTTTAGGCTTGAATAGGAAACTTTGAGTCATGCTTTAAGAGAGTTGATCAATTTGTTTTGCTCGTTGTGTTCTTTCGCTCACAGTCGTTTGTAAAAAAAACCAAAAAAGAAAACGCGTAAACACATTTGTGGATACTACCGGAACGGAAAACATTAACGCTCTTCTTTTAAACCTAAATGTGTTTTCTTCTTCCCGTTCATCACTCGAACGACCTATGTGGGATGGTTGCCAGTTACCAACGGAAGGTCGTGGGTTTCCTCCGGGCATAGAGCCCGATTTCCTCCCACAATAAAACTGGCAACGCCGCCATATAAGTGAAGTAATCTTGAGCGCGGCGTAAAACACCAAACAATCAATCAATCTTCCCGTTCAATGGGAGCCGTTTCACGAAGCCCACGAAAAATGATCACATTCTCACAGTTTTATAACAACGTCATAAAAAAATGCCAATCAAATATTGTCGAGATCAATGACATATGTCCATTTTGCAATACCACCATTGCTTATTTTATGTATATTTATGTTGAAACTATAACACCTAACCTACGTACACAAAACGTCGATTGGTTGACCGTGAAATTGTGATAAATGAAAAGGAACACCCGAGAAGGTACCGACAGATATGCGACGAAAAATCAGAAAAATGATTAAATGAATTAGTTCTTTGGCTTTGTCGTCAATCATGCGAAATATAATGGCCCTATCTGACTTTCATACATAGCTTCTAGTAGATTCCGATTTTCGCCTTTATAGACTGAAAGATGATTATTTTATTTTACCTAACAAAGCTTGACGTATATATCCAACTAGTTACTGAAATAACTGTTCGTCTATAAACTATCAAATGTCTTAGGAGTTATATTTGATTAAAACCCCGAGCATATTAATACGGTGAGTACCAGATGTCGGAAGGTCATGTGATACATCTGATATGGTCAATTTTAACCAAATCGTAGAAGTTGATTATATATGTACATGATGTTTAAATAAATAAGTTTACTTTATTTAAATGCAGGAAACAGAGGTAATATCTTTTATTATTTACAATGATCGTCAAATCCTTAAAAAGCAACGCCGTGATCGGTGTAGGGTTTCTGTCTAGTTCGAAGCCTGAATTTTAAAGGCGATCCGATATAACGGTGAATTCCTCGTCCGCTCCTTCCTCTGATAAAAACACGTAACAGAAAATGCATGGCAGTTATAATGAAGTGGATGCATCCTTCCTCGGAATAAAAGATTGATTGATAAATGTTTTCCGCAGGAAAATCGGTTTTCCATAACACAGGTTGTTTACAAAATAAGATTTATTAAGTTAAGAGCATCAAGGTATTTTTACGGGATATTTTTCTAAAAGTGAATGACACATCATCGTACCAGATACCGTGTATTTAATAAACTGTTAAAATTCTAGAGAAGAAAGTTGTCATTGAATGGAATATAATCCAATTGGTTGGAAGCAAATCGAGCCAGTTAAGTTAAAATTTCGTATTTTCCAATATTAATTTCTTGCTTAACTTATTCAATACTTGGAACATAATTAAAATTCCGCTTTGCACTAACTGTTCTTCTAAAACCCACGAGTCCTACTGCACCCGGGATGTGCTGTGCTATGACCTCCTACGCAGTTTGCGCAATTATGTTTCTTTGTATTATATAATTTATCATTTTCAGAACAGCCTCCACATCGAAACACTTGAATGACAATTCCAATCAGGTGTCATGTGACTGAAACGCATTGAAATCTAACTATTTGGGGATAAAAGCTTTGACTTAGAAAACTTAGAACGCTAATACATCTTCAGAAATTACACTAAGTAAGAATAATAACATTGGTCTACACGATGTTGATATTTCTGATGGTTTGATTATAACTGCTTTTCTTTTTATTGCAGGTAATTTCCGTTGTCTGTTATGGATGATTGCTTTGCTTTTTGGGATATTTACATGGCTGTTCGTCGATCATGCTCTACTGGGTAACATCCCCTATACAACTGTTTCTTCCATTGAATGGGATCCTGTACTGACATCGCCTATTAAACTACTGATAGTTTCGGACAATAATACTTCAACATTGACTCCACTGGAATCCTTATCTCGGAAAATGACCGTTTATTTTCAAGGTGGGTTAGGTAATCTGATGTTCCAGTATGCTTCCCTAATAGGAATCGCTAATAAAACTCGTTTCTTGCCTGTGATCTTTGCAAAGTCTGAGGTGGCTAAGGTGTTTTCTCCATCAGCCGTTCTCTCTCATGACCTATATTTCAGCAGACGCTTCAAATCAGTCGGAGAAAAATTATCATGTGCTTTTGATTCAAATTTATTCGACTTAGGAAATGACACGGCCGATGTGCAATTAAACGGATATTTTCAATCGTGGAAATATTTCGACCATATCAAAGATGAAATTCGTCGTCAGTTTACTTTTAGTGATGATGTCATTAGTGCAGCTCGTAGTCAATTATTTCATGTGACTTCTAAATTCAAAGACAAGTCTGTCGACGCAATGTACATAGGTGTCCATGTACGACTTGGCGATTTTCAGGAAAAGAAACATTTGGTGGATTACGGTTACGTGTCTGCGGATAAAAAATATTTGGATAAAGCAATGAATTATTTCAGACAAAAATATCGGAATTCGGTGTTTGTGGTGGCATCCAACAAAATGTCGTGGTGTCACGAAAATATAAACGGAAGCGATGTACATTTTTTAAAATCGACAAACTCTAGAGAACTCGATATGTCGATCTTATCAATGTGTAATCATACCGTAATGACTGTGGGTAGTTTTGGCTGGTGGTCAGCGTGGCTGGCCGGCGGGGACGTGGTTTACTATAAGGGATACCCCAGACCTAGGTCCAAACTGGACTCTCTTTTTGTATCAGAGGACTACAGGTATCCACACTGGATAGGGATGTAGTTCCGGTGACATTATCAGTTTATTTTATTTATTTATTTCTTTACGCAATATTCGAGATCATTCCATTTATATGGCGCGGTTGTTGAGGAAGAAACCCGGAATATATGCCTTGGGTAAAGTTACGTTGGCGTAAATTTAATCATAGTATTATAAAACGGAGTTCTTTCCCTTTATCGGACTACTGGGATAAACTTCCATCCCTACCTCTCCAATGTAAGACGCAGGTGTTTTTGCCGAAACAGAAGTTGTTATTTAATTGTTCAAATTTTGATGGTGAAGTTACGTTAAAAGCGGAAAACTTGGTGAGTCACCGAATCATTGCTTCTTCTCGATTTTTTTCCGCTTACTATTTTGATTGGATAATCTGACATTTGTTTTAGAATGACAGTAACATGATTGAAACTTACATTTAATATCAATAGAAGAGTATATATGAGATGCTTGAGATTCTAACTCTGTGGTAAGTAAACACGGAGTTCAACCATCAGGTCCCAAGCGAAGACACAGTGTAAATTCCAATTGTTTAACTCTCTTTTGCACAGAAATATAACTTGTGACAGGCTAGTAAAACAGGCTCTATAAGAGAACCCCTGACTTTATACAGGTTCTCCCGGCAACAATCACACATGTTAGTGGCTAGGATGAATCCTCAGTGAAAATTTCCTTAAGAGGGAATTCCTATTCACATTCGCTATCCATTCAACCACTGCTATTACAGGACCAAGGGGTTACGTTATAAAGAATAGATTTTAATGATGGGGTGGAACATTATTGTCAGCACCGACCAGTAAAATGGTATTGTCAGAACATATAATTCTATCCAGATACCCTCACAAGCAAGCTTTCATACAGAGTAAATTAATGTTTCAAATGTTCATCACATTCTTACGAAAGCACAGAAAGCTCATTCGAATTTCGAGTTTCAAAATTTGAAATTTGAAATTAGGAAATTGACTTTCAATTTCAAACAAATTAGTTGCCAGTTTACAAAACATGGCAGCAGAAGGTGAAATGAGTGTTTGAGATCGAGACGGACATCTTAAATGTGACGATTTCGTTTTGAAACCTCAAAACTCAATATTTAAAAGTATTGTTTTGAACTTAGGCTTAGAATGAATGAATGGTCGTCTCGGTTATTTAAATTTTGTTTACTTTTCGAGCACTATTTTGCTTTGTATAGGCCACATTCTTTATATGTATGGTCAGAAGTCTAGACCCTCTGGTATGGTTTATGGTGGGGGTGACTATCCTAAGCCAAATATTGAAATTCGAAATTCGAAACTCACCTTCCTATTTCCAATTTCGAATTTCAAAATGTGAAACTGAAAAAAATTAAAATTCGATAATGAAATCGCTTCATTTAGACCTATTTAGTGTTTACAATAATTTGATTGGTGAAAACTAATTTAAAAGGTGTCATTGATTGTTTAATTAACTAAGTGTGAATTTCGAATTTCAAAATCTAAAATTTGAATTTCGATTGAGCACTCTGGGCTTTCGTACATTCTTCATATGCGGAAGATTGCAACATAGTACTCTATTGTAGGTTTTTACTAACAATTTAAAGGGGGGGGGGGGGCATTTGAACACTGTTACGGTAATAATGGTACCGCCCATAACCCTTGATCGCGTGGAATGTACGGCGGATGTAAAATCTTGATCAATGAATGTACACACAAATATATGTATGAAAAAATCAATTATAATACAGAACAGAATTTTGCACGAAAATCGTGATCGATTCAAATGATTCATCAATTACCATGGAAGAATAAAAATGAAAAGATAATGAAAAATTCCACTTTTGAATCTGATGTGAGATTTCAGCTTCTATATGTATTAGTTGATTGATTGATTCATTGATATTTACGCCGTACTCAAGATTATTTCACTTATATGGCGACATTGCCAGGTTTAGTTGGGGAGAAAACCGGGCTCATTACCCGGAGGAAACCCCCGACCTTCGGCGAGTACCTGACAACTCTTCCACATACGGCGATCTAGTGAAAATTCCACTCAGACATTATATGCATCTGAGAATAGTGATATAGTGACACGTTTAGTCTACGATTGATCGATTCATAGATGCTTTACGCCACACTCAAGATTTTTTCGCTCATATGGTGGCGTTGCTGGGTTTAGATTGTGAGGCAACCGGGCTCTTTGCCGGGTTTAATCTAAGGGATTTAACTAATAGGAAGCTCATATAAATTCGTTTTCTTCACGAATATCAAAAAGGCTACCGTGACGAGTGGGATGGGATATATTGATTGATTGGTGTTTCACGCCGCACTGAAGATTATTTTACTTAAATACCAGGCTTAGAGGAAACCGAGATTTTCCCCCCAAAGATGGATATTCCAAAGTCGTATATTCTAATGGAATAATAAAGCTTCAGGTTAGATGGGAGACTCGTTAATATTAGCAAATGATAGGCGACCTTTGGTCAGTGATGGTAGAACAGGATTGTGGTGACAAAGAGAGATATAAAGAGATGTCGGCCTGGGGCCCAATTTCACAAAACAAACTTAGTTTAGAGTGATCTTAACTTTTTATAATAATAGCTTGTATCTACCTTGATCGTCCTGACCGACGTCAACGTGTGTGGCGCAGACGTGGTGAACGTTTCGCAAATGCATGTGTGAGGGAAGGAAATCGCTGAGGTGGATGTAGTGTTATGGTGTGGGGAGGCATCACTTCTCGCAGACGAACTCCCCTTGTCATTGTTGATGGCAACCTGAATGCTCAGGGTTACGTGGATAACATCCTTCGACCTGTGCTGCTTCCATTCCTCCAAGCCAATGCTGGCGTCACGACGTTTCAGCAAGACAATGCGCGCCCACACTCTGCAAGGTTGACACAAGACTTCTTGCAACAGAATAATGTGAACATCATGGAATGGCCAGCTTACTCCCCCGATCTATCACCCATAGAGCACTTGTGGGATCAGCTTAAGAATGCCGTTGCACAACGTCAACCCAGGCCACGCAACCGACGTGAATTGATCCAGGTAGTGCAGGAAGAGTGGGACCGGATCCCACAGCACAGAATAGCCACACTCATCAGGTCCTTGCGTCGCAGATGTACTGCTTGCTTTGATGCCCGGGGTGGACATACCCATTTTTGAATGATGACACCTTCAATTTCTGTATCAACGATTTGTTTGCAATGAATAAAAGTCACCAGGGTTTCACATATTGTCAATTCTTTGTCTCATTGTGACCAATGCCTTGTTCTTCAATTTAAGAGTACTTACAATATTTTACACTTTACATTTCTCAAAATATTTTACATTCTTTGGGTCGTGCGTTTTTAATGGCGCTAAGTATAATTACATGGGTAGCACACGCGAAGTGTTTCGATATCAACAAGGACGGCTTAGATCTGAAACAGTGGGAAATATCCGCTACTTTTGGAACTAACGTTATAAGTGATGTGCACAGTGGTGCAACCAGGGATATGGGCTAAGAATGGATACCTCCCTCTACTCTTAAATGGTTGCGCCCGCCTGTATAGGTCTATATATTTGAACCAAATAAAGGTGTATAACACCTTAACAATCAACCTCTTCCAAACGCAGGCAATCGACCAAAAGTCAACGGATTAAAAATATCAGCGTTTTATCGTAAAGGATTGCATATCAGTGAAAATAACGCTGCAATGTATTTAAGCTGATATATTCATGATGATTGTAAAATATACAAAAAATTGGATAAAAATTGTCCATAAAAAAAATTAGCAACATTTCTCCACTTATTGATTAGTCGCCCACGTCTCCAAAATAACCATCTGTTTTGCCAATGGTGGCCATCTTTGTCGTTGTCGATTGGCTTCTTCGTCGTCTTCGCCGAGGTCGGTTCTTTTCCAGGGTTTCCGAAGAAAGATGCGTACATTTATCCGCTATGGGTTGTTTCTGGTTACATAATCCATTCTCTTTGAAGATATCTGTCAAAAGTTTGAATATTGGGGATTGGTTCGTCCGGCTACAGGATCTCACGGAGTTCCAGTCACATCCGTTAAACAGACGATGATTAAAGATGGCTGCCATGCCTCGTGAAGCAAACCTTCTGTTTGAGTTGGGATGAAGTTCAATATTTAGAAAATCATAAGCCTCGTCTGAAAACCAATGTACATGTTCCCGTAAGCCTAGTGATATTTTAAGTTGTGTTTCTTCAACTGTTTCTGCTAAAAACGGAGATTTTCCTCTCAGCAGTTCGTAGAGACAGCAAGCGATAGCCCAGCAGTCAACCATCTTGTTGGGTTGTCTTCCCGCCAAACACTCTGGGCTTGTATATGCTGGTGTAAAAGCCACAGTTTCCATTTCAACCCAATCAAGAACTCGTTTAGCATTTCCAAAGTCATTTAAAACAGGGTAGCCCATTTTGTTCAGCAAAATATTCGCTGGTTTGATGTTAAGGTGCAGAATACCGAGTCCATGGATATAATCAACGGAAGCGTAAATGTTAGCGATTGTCCACACGGCCATCGGTTCATCCAAGATGACACCATATTCTGTCAACAAAGTTAGATCTCCAAACGGAAGTGCTTCAGAAACCATGTAACGTACGTCATCTTGTACAATGGAACCAATTAACTTGCTGACAAATCTGCTTTGACAGGTAACCCAGTGGAACAGTTCATCCAAACTGTTGTCAAGGTAACAGGTTTTCATCACAAACCTTTTTTTGTCACCTTCTTTCTCAACAGCTTCCACTTTTGCAAAGTCTCCCCTTGCTAAAGTTTTCACGACTCGTTTCCAGGTGTAAAGATCCAGAACATCGAAATCCTCTTGTGTGTATTCCACAAACCGCTGTCCATGGGTGTGTTCGTAAACCATCCTCAATGATGTCGTCTGTGGTCGACGGACAGATAATTCACTGACTTTGAACTCTGGTTTTCGATAGTTCGGAATCAAATTGTCCCATGGTAGAGGGGAAGGCACTGTTGTGGATCGAATGTCTCTATCAGCATTTGGACAACTCGGGCTGAGATGTAGTTTTTTGCTGGGAGAGTTCACCTTACAAAGCTCTTTAGGAATAGGCCCCTGTTTACACCTAGACGTCTTACTGTCTCTCGGAAAGTTATCCTCATATCTGTCCTCAGGAGCAGGTGCCACTGTATTGGGAGGTTTTCCTGAACACGTGATGTATATACAACAGCACTCATTAAGCTTAAACATCTTTCGGATTTCTCTCAGTGATTTCATTCTGATTTTAACCCGGTCGTCTTCCGAAGCCGCTCTACAGAATACACACGATATAAACAACCTTCGAATTATGCTTACAAATCGTTGTTTTATCCTCCGAAAACCCTTGGGTCGTCGACCCTGGGATGATATATAATGTGCAATAGCCTCATCTATATTGAAAGGTGGCTCCATTTCCATCGCTGTCGGACGAGCCATGGTTACGTTAATGACGTCCGCTATTATTTATTTATTTATTTTATTTCAATTTATTATGCAGAACATTCATACAGAACAGTGCATAGTATAACTATAAAAGATATTAGAACATAATGATATACACAACATAAAAAGAAATATGTGCCCGGCATAATAGGAAACATATCCAAAAAGAACATTATATTCAATATAAAGCATGCATGCTGCTCTCGACTCCATATAAAATATATACAGTAATATTTAGAGATCCTTTAAATGTATTATTTTTGTTTTTTTCTTAATTCAAAACAGGCATACACAAAGAAACATATTGAGCTACATGTAGGCTTGTGATTATTTGTTAGTAAGATTTTTAATTTCCTATCGTCAGATAAAACACCTAAATCATAAAATGGATAAATCTCATTGTACAGATTGATTCTCAGGGTACTATAAAGTGGACAATGCAAAAGGAAATGGCTTTCATCTTCAACAGTATTTAAATTACAATAACGACAAAGACGATCCTCTCTTTGAATATAAGGTTTTTTATGTCTGTCAGTCTCGATGCGAAGAACGTGGTTGCTGATTCTGAGCCTACAAAATGCTTGTCGGTGTTTCCAGCTTCTACAATAGTTTAGATAGGGCTCGAAGTCAAGGTTTTCTTTAAAGCTAAGATATGTTGTCAATTTAGAAGATGGGTTTTGTTTGATGCTGTTTACATATAGATTAAGAAAGTGGTTCAAAATATTAGGTATGGCATGGTCTGATACAATACCAGAGGATTGTTGCCAATAATGCCACACATTAACCTCTTTACTTAAGGTTTGGAATTGCTGAAGCCAGCAACGACTTCCGCGGCGTAACATAGTTAAGTTACACATATAGGCATCATAAAGCAGTCGCTCAGGGCATACGGTGCTCAATCGCGAGGAATATTTCATTAAATTGATTAAAGTGTAGTATGCTAATGGTAAACTACCAAGTTCAGCACGCACGGCCCAATTTGACGCATATTTACCTGCGCCTAAAACATATCTACAGTACTTCGTGTGGACTTGCTCAATTGCAAGACTATCAAATTTTCTGATGGAACGGAGGCTACTGCCCCAAATTTCGCTCCCATACATAATTATTGGCTTAATAGTTGAATTGAAGAGTTTCATGCACATTGCCGGGGACGGATTATGCTTGAAGACGGATTTATATAAACTATGTACAGACTTCAAACTCTTATTCTTTAGATCGGTCAAGGCTTCAACGAAATTTCCACGATCATCCAAAAGTATGCCTAAGTATTTATAAGCACGCGTGATTTCAAGCGATTCATTGCCTAGTAAAAAACGACAAGAGTGTAGTCGCTTACAAAATCGTTTGGCGAAAATCATGACTTTTGACTTTCCTATATTTACTGGTAAAGCATTTGTGAAGGAAAATTTACTGATGCAGTCGAGAGAGGCTTGTAGTCCAATAGGATTTTCCGAAAATACAACTAAATCGTCAGCAAAAAGCAAGTGCGTGACCTTGGAGTCGTTAATTACTGGTGGGCAACATGAAGAGGAGAAATAGGTGTTTATATCATCAATAAAAACATTGAAGAGTGTGGGAGAAATATTACAACCCTGACGTACCCCCTTGGTTGGCCTGTAGCTGGGTGAGTACCCTGCGTTGGTTTTTACACTATACGTGGAATTGATATACATGCTATGTAGCAGTTGTAGAACATTTCCAGTAATGCCACGTGATGCCAATTTTCTGAGTAAGATTGAGTGATCAATCATATCAAACGCTTTCTTAAAATCTACGAAGGCAACGAAAAGAGACTTTTTCCTGGCTAAAAATGAATCTATTAAAGTTTTAACAATAAATAAATTATCAGATGGACGATAATCAACTCGGAAACCCGCCTGATTTGGACTAAGTAGGTTATTAATCTCCAGGTAATTAACTATACGACGATTTAAGATTCGAGTAAAGAACTTTCCTAGGCAACTACTCAGGGCGATGCCACGGTAATTATTAGGATCCGACTGACTCCCTTTCTTGTGAATTGGTGTAATGGTAGAGCTTGCCCATACCTTGGGGAATTGACCACTTTCTAATATCAAATTGAACAATTTAATTATATGATCTATTTTAAGAGGAACTATAATTTTGAGTAATTCATTTGGTATACCATCTATTCCAGTGCTTTTATTGTTCTTCAATGACTTAAGAGATTCTAATATCTCTCGACTTGTTATTTGACAGTTAATGCTTGCATTGTTATTTGAGCAATCAGGGAATTTGGTTTCCACATGTTCAGAGGAGACGCTGAGATTTCTAAAATGTTCAAAACAATGATCTGGTTCCAAGTTAGTTTTAAATGGAGATGACCGAAGTTTGTTAACTACCGCCCAGTATTCGGCGGGGTTAGTGTCCTCCATGGTTTCGATTTTTTCTATCAATTTCTTATAAAACGTGCGCTCTTTGGATTTTATAAGTTTTTTATATCTCTTCTTAGCCCAATAAAATTTTTGGATATTAAAAAGGGAGTTTGGGTTTATGCGAATTTCATCCCTTGCTTTGAGCATTATTTTTTTATAGTCCATGCAATCTTGATCAAACCACTTCCTTTTTCGTTTAGGTTTATTATTCGATCGAATTGAAAAGGCCCTCATTGAAAAAGTAGCTGTATGACCGATCATTGTTTGCACATCATTTACTGCAGAAGAAATTCCAGACTGATCTGAAGGATAGCTGGACATAATGAATGTATTCCAATTGTTCCGTACTTCATTTGAATTCAAGCTTGCTATGGCTTTTTCATGGCTTGCCGGAGACCATTTCCACTTCGTCTTGATATTAGAATAAGTATAACGAGACCGAGACCGCCCAGAACCACACCCCGTTTTAATCTTCACGACGAGCTGACAGTGATCAGACATATGTGAAAAAGGTCTTATTGTAAAATAAATTATGTTGCTAAGCAAAATCTCTGATACAATAACATAATCTACAACACTTGTTCCATTGTATTGATAAGAAGTGTAAGACCCCATTCTATCACCAAATGTGCGACCGTTAAGTATTCGCATTTGGGTTGCAATACATAGTTCTGAAAGCGACCGACCAAAAACATTTACTTTACTGTCACAATTATATCTTTCCTTTGTATAGTCATAGACATAATTATCTGGTAGTGGGATTGAATTATTGCTGATTTCATCAGTATGGATATAATCGGGTAACTGTCCTGATCGAGCGTTAAAATCGCCACTAAGGATGACATTAAAACTGTCATTTAGATTCAGAATTTCTTCGTAGATTTGTTCAAAGGGATTGCATTGTGTACTGTTCCAATATGATGAATTTAAGGGAGGTATATATACAATGCCCAGAGCAACGTCCGTGTCACTCCCAACAACACAACCATCAACTTTAATCCAAAGAACAAAATTGGATTTCTTAAGGATACAGAAGTGAATATTAAGTTCTTGTCTAAAATAGAACACTATTCCTCCTTTTGGCACACCATTAGGTCTACACATTTCAAAGTATTCAAAACCCTGAATATGTAAATTTTCTGCCTGACAAGGAGTATGCCAGGTTTCGACGGCACAGAATGCATGGTGTTTCTCCACAATCGAGAGAAATTCAGAATCATTTAGTTTCCCAGAAAGACCTGATACATTCCAGGTAGAAAAAAGTATATACGGTAACATTCCTTAATGTAAACTGTAAATATTGAGATAGGAGGAAAAGAAGTGACCTACTTGGGGGGGGGGGGGGGGGGGAAAAAAATAGTAATAATAATAATTAAAAGTAATAATTACTGATAGGTATATATAGATATAAGCAATTAAAATAAAATGTCCAATACTACATACAGTTGTAAAGAAAGAAATGTTCTGAAATTTATATATTTACGTATGCATGCACTCGGATATTTTGACACGCCGACAAACATATGTACAGCTCTCAGCTCGACATATATCGGCTATAGTGCATACAGTTGCTCTTTAGTTTAAGAGGACATTTTAGAAAGCTTTCAATGTGTCTACAGCTTGCATCAATAAGTTTTTTAGTGCAAAAAGAGTAGAGCTGTTATCTGGATGATGCGTATTGGTCAGTGGGTACAACGTTTTCAAAACAGTTTGGTCCTTTAAAGTTGTATTCTCGAGATTATGACGTTGAACCATCGCACTGTACGATTGTGAGGGATGTTGAGATGAATCATAATATTGATTTAAGGAATGTCCAGCTTGACCACTGTAGGGCATGGAACGTGGTTGGGAGAAACCGCTGTTGAACTGAAAGGGAGGTTGAGCATCTCCGCTGAACGGTTGAAGGTGAGGTTGTACATCGCCGCTGAAGGGTTGAAGTGGAGGTTGTACATCGCCGCTGAAGGGTTGAAGTGGAGGCTGTACATCGCCGCTGAAGGGTTGAAATGGAGGTTGTAGATTGCTGCTGTAGGGTTGAAGGTGAGACTGTACATCGCCGCTGAAGGATTGATGGTGAGGTTGTACATCGCCGCTGAAGGGTTGATGGTGAGGTTGTACATCGCCGCTGAAGTTTTGAAGGGGAGGTTGTACATCGCTGCTTTGAGATTGAGACTGGAAGCGGGGTTGACTGTCAGTAATGAACGACTGGATGGGAGGGTGACTATAATACTGAGGGGGAGTGTTGGTATGCACATATTGTGTAGGAGGGCTAATAGAAGCATGACTGCTATACTCGTTACTGGTGGCAGGAGTTGTCTGGATTATGCCATTACTCTCGGATATTGGACTGTGGGGTGTAGACTTGAATGTCGAGAAGGTTCGTTCAGGCCATTTGATGTTTTTGGCTAAAATGCTGGTTCCAATTTTACGCTTCATTCATCCAGATGCTCACTAATGTTCGTCATAGATGATTTTTGACGTTAATGACGTCATGCTACGCAAATTCAACGTCAGAAATGCTATAAATGTTTAACTGGTGGATCGAGATAATTTAGAAAGATGTAGCTCTGGGAGTCGAAAAGTAACAATGGGTAACATGTATTAGATATGGATACTATCATACCTCTCATATAGTTCAATATTTTGTGAAGCTTTATGATAAGCTTAGCGGGTGTCACGTGTTTGTTAATCGATCACTTGATTCGTTTCAAATTTTATTAGAAAATTATCTTATATCATAATTTTTTTTTTTTTTTTTGCGGTTTCCTCCTGGCAAAGAGCCCATTTTCACCCCCCACTAAACCTGGCAAAACTGCCATATAAGTGAAATAATCTTGAATGCGGCGTAAAACGTCAATCATTCAATCAATCTTTTTTGTATTTACCGAGGCCCTCAATGAATTAGGCTTAGATCGAGCTTCCTTACTGTTTACATGTCTTATATAATGTTATTTTTATTAAGATACGGCATGAATAAACTAACTCTATATTTATGAACACTAAACTACACTGGCACAGGGAAAATCTTCTTGTCTAAAATAACCACGGAGACAAGTTTCTAATTGTGTTAAAAAGAGGTATATCATTTAGACCTTTATACCCCATAAGTTGTTGTAATAAAGTAAACCTATGATATTTCATTAGGTTGACGACTAATTCTATATATATATATGATATAATGTTTTATTTTTAAATGAAGATACGGCATGAATAAAATTACTCTATATATATATATATATATATATTAAAAGTATTCCCTGTGCCCGCGTGTTTAGTGTTCATAAATATATATTAAAAGTCGGGTTTGTATTTTTTTTTCCTCTGGGTTTAATTCAATATGTGTTATTAATGTGGGCAAGTTTATTTATTTTCTCTATAAAGTTCTGCTACTCATTTATTTCATTTTTATACCTGCATTATCCTATTTTTAAAAAATCTGTCGATTAATAAGGCCATCCAGCTAGTGGTTGATTCTCTAAAGATTCATACCCGACGTTAGTTTAATGAAAGACCTATTATAACTGTCATGGCAGCATTACGTTATAACCTGACTATATTTTCCGAATTTTTTGTCGAAGTCCATTCGAGAATCTTTAAGGATCGGGATTTGCCGCAGACACGAGTATAAGATGCATCTCACGTTAACCTCTGGACCAGGGGCAAAGACTAATTCAATAATATTAAATGTCTACCTCGTACCTCGTTATTTATGTTTGGGTATTTATGGTGGGTACCATGTAGTCGACGACCAATAAATGTCAAAAGTGATTTAATTACTGAGAAAGACCTTGAGTGAAGTAGAGCAAAGACATTCTCGCTAACTCGATATTGGCATTCAGTTTTAAAACAACTTGTGGGTTTACATAAGCCCGAATTATCGGTCTTACGGCGACTGGTATTATATCGCTGCTAACGTGTCTTGTCGCCTTATGACAAACACGGAGAGAACAAAAATTCGGCAGAGCCCAGAATTCTCGGCTAGGTTTACATATGCTATGAAATGCAACACGATCTATATTTCAACTTTTTACGTGACCTTTTTTTTTAAATCAGAAGATTGGGAGCAAGTCCTTTAGAGACAAAATCTCAACAAAGAATGGTGTATATGTACTTTTGTACAGCGGGATTTCCTGGAACCCCTAAGCCATAGGTTTTTTTTTTCAATCAATCAAGGCACATTTTTCGGGGTGCCCGTCCGTTATCTCAATGCTACACATACTTTATTTTGATCTATTAATTTGCCTTCTCAAAGACTAACGATTATGTGACACATACCCAAGTCACCTGGTCGTTATGGTATTTAAGAGACTCGCACACGACCTGGTTATTTTCTTTTTGATGGTGCATGCAGTTTTTCAACTATGCGCACCATGCAGTCTCTCACACGACCCGTATGCCTTCACTTGTTATATTGTACGTATATTGTTTTAACCAGTGGACTCTGCCCTCAATGTCGTCTTATCTTGTAGCAGGGGATTTTAAGCCATAAATTTGATATATGATTGAGGTGGGTGTGTTATTGGTTTTTGATAATAACAGCCAGGTGTATCTGAGATCTAGACTATATAGCGTGCTCTAACTTACTCTCCGTGAGGCTGAGGATTGAAGTCTGTGGTAGACTTTTAAAAATGTGAGGAGGGAGTAACTATGATTCAGATATACTTCTAGGCGTATTGCGATATACATTAAGACGAGCGTAATACACGAGCTGTATTATTGCAATTAATTTGCAAGGATTTCCCGGTTCAATATTTCTTTCTTATTTAGTCATCTTCAGAAATGCTGAGACGATGGATAGGCCTATAGCAACTTTTTCTTGGAGGAACGGTAAACTTCACAGTCCTGTATCTTAAAATACAGTTTTATGGTCACACAAAGGAATTGCATTGGGCACAGAAATCGGACTAAATTAGCAGATACAATTGTTATGAAAGTGTTTGAACAATTTATCCAGGACAAGTATTATTAAAACAAATATGTTGCTCCTTTCAAAAGTGTAAACGTAGGCTCTCTGTGTGTGTTGTCACCAACAATGGGACAGAACTTTTCTGGTGTTCTAAATTCCGATTTATGACGTTATAATTATGATCAGACGTGGCGCTGGCACTTGAGTAGCCCCTCTTAACCAACCGCAATCTAAATTAAACATGTGTACGTGTTAATTACACTCCGATTCCAGAACTTGACAAAGTTGCTGATGAAGCAATTAAATGTCCGGACTTCAGAACAGTGACGTATTTAAACCAATGTTATATACCTGGTGTCATTAATCGTAAATATCCGGCTTTACTTTACACAATACAGGTACAATCTACCACCGTTCGATATGTATGCAGATTTCATTATTCTTAATCTATTACCTGGTCAACCAATAGACAACCAGCTGAAGTTGCGGAGAAACGAATTATGTACAAATCCAATACATGCATAGCTATAAGGTGAAGAATTACTTATGGATACTTATGGATTACTTATGGATTACATGCATAGCTCTTGGTTACAAAATACTATCGTGATTTAGCCAACGTGTTTAGGAATATACTTATCAGTAGTAAAAGCAGTGTGAGAATCGAAGCCTATCAAGCGAGGAAATACACTATCATATCGTATAAATAAATATACATACATCAACCGTGTGCTGGCGGATTTTCCCCCAATGGATGACTGGCGAATCACTCTGCCATTCTCGACGATAGCCCGAAAAAGTAAGTGGATTTTGTCTACATTCAATGAAATGACTACAAACGGATAATTCAAGTTTGAACATTGTTTATATTTATCGATTGATTTATGTATTTTCCCCGAAGTGAATATTTTTTTCAGCCCCATAGGCTGATTATTAACACCGGCATGTCTGTATATCCAGTCTGAGTGGAACCAAAGCATTGCTCGGTTATACCTGGAGTTTGCTTTCCTGTGGTCACCTTTCCCTACAGTCCGATCACAATATACCTACATAAAGCCAACGGTGGTTTTACCGTTGGCCGAACATCGTCTTATACAACTTTTATCATTTGCCCATGAGTATAAATAAACATTTTTTGCAATTTGAGTTCTATTCCGAGGGGAAGTGTATATCGTATTATACCACCACACACACACACAACAAACAGTACGGTTAGTTAACTTGTCAAAATCTACCATTTAAACCCAGGTTAATTTCACTCGTGTCAAAGTCATCGTGTCTCATGAAAATTGACATAAATTTCTCAACAGTTACACTGAAGAAAGCAGGCACCAAATTGTGGCTTTGCGATCATTAAATGAGTTGAGAGGTATTTACGAGGGCGAAATTAACCTAGGCTGAAATAGGAAACTTTGAGTCATGCTTATAGAGTTGATCAATTTGTTTTGCTCGTTGTGTTCTTTCGCTCACAGTCGTTTGTAAAAAAAACAAAGAAAAAACAAACAAACGTAAACACATTTGTTGATACTACCGGAACCGAAAAATTAACGCTCTTCTTTTAAGCCTAAATGTGTTTTCTTCTTCCCGTTCAATGGGAGCCGTTTCAAGAAGCCCACGAAAACTGATCACATTCTCCAAGCTCTATAACAACGTAAAAGAATAAATGCCGATCAAATATTGCCTATATCGATGTCATATGTCCATTTTGCAATACCACCGCCCATGGCTTATATACTGTATACTTATGTTGCAACTATAACACCTAACCTACGTACACAAAAAGTCGATTGGTTGACCATGCAATTGTGATAAAGGAAAAGCGACACCCGAGAAGGTGCCGACAGATATGCGACGAAAAATCAGAAAAAGATTAAATGAATTAGTTGTTTGGCGAAATAAAATGGCTTAATCTGGCTTCCATACATAGCTTCTAGTAGATACAGATTTTCGCCTTTATAGACTGAAAGATGATTATTCTATTTTACCTAACAAAGCTTGACGTATATATCCAACTAGTTACTGTAATAACTGTTCGTCTATCAACTATTAAATGTCTTAGGAGTTATATTTGATTAAAACCCCAAGCATATTAATAGGGTGTGCAACAGATGTCGGAAGGTCATGTGATACATCTGATACGGTCAATTTCAACCAAATCGTAGAAGTTGATTATATATGTACATACTGTTTAAATAAATAAGTTAACTTTATTTAAATGCAGGAAACAGTTAGAGATAATATCTTTTTATTATTTATAATGATCGTCAAATCCTTCAAAAGCAACGCCGTGATCGGTGTAGGGTTTCTGTCTAGCTCAAAGCCTGAATTGTAAAGGCTATCCGATATAACGGTGAATTCCTCGTCCGCTCCATCCCCTGATAAAAACATGTAACAGAAAAATGCATGGTAGTTATAATGAAGTGGATGGATCCTTCCCCGGAATAAAAGATTGATTGATAAATGTTTTCCGCAGGAAAGTCGGTTTTCCATAACACAGGTTGTTTACAAAATAAGATTTATAAAGTTAAGAGCACCAAGGTATTTTTACGGGTTATTTTTACAAATGTGAATGACACATCATCGTACCAGATAATGTGTATTTAATAAACTCTGTTTAAATTCTAGAGAAGAAAGTTGTCATTGAATGGAATATAATCGAATTGGTTGGAAGCAAATCGAGCCAGTAAAGTTAAAATTTCGTATTTTCCAATATTAATTTCTTGCTTAACTTATTCCCTCGGACACAATACTTTGCACTAACTGTCTTCTTCTAAAGCCCACGAGTACCAAAGCACCCGGTATGTGCTGTGCTATGACTCCCTACGCAGTTTGCGCAATTATGTTTCTTTGTATTATATAATTTATCATTTTCATAACAGCCTCCACATCGAAACACTTGTATGACAATTCCTCTCAGGTGTTATGTGACTGAAACGCATTGAAATCTAACTATTGGGGAATAAAAGCTTTGACTTTGAAAACTTAGAACGCTGATACAACATCTTCGATAATCTTCACAAAGTGAAAAATAATAACATAGGTCTACACGATGTTGATATTTCTGATGGTTTGATTATAACCGCTTTTCTTTTTATTGCAGGTAATTTCCGTTGTCTGTTATGGATGATTGCTTTGCTTTTTGGGATATTTACATGGCTGTTCGTCGATCATGCTCTACTGGGTAACATCCCCTATACAACTGTTTCTGCCACTGAATGGGACCCTGTACTGACATCGCCTATTAAACTACTGATAGTTTCGGACAATAATACTTCAACATTGACTCCACTGGAATCCTTATCTCGGAAAATGACCGTTTATTTTCAAGGTGGGTTAGGTAATCTGATGTTCCAGTATGCTTCCCTAATAGGAATCGCTAATAAAACTCGTTTCTTGCCTATGATCTTTGCAAAGTCTGAGGTGGCTAAGGTGTTTTCTCCGTCAGCAGTTCTCTCTTATGATCTACGTTTCAGCAGACGCTTCAAATCAGTCGGAGAAAAATTATCATGTGCCTTTGATTCAAATTTATTCGAATTAGGAAATGACACGGCCGATGTGCAATTAAACGGATATTTTCAATCGTGGAAATATTTCGACCATATCAAAGATGAAATTCGTCGTCAGTTTACTTTTAGTGATGATGTCATTAGTGCAGCTCGTAGTCAATTATTTCATGTGAATTCTAAATTCAAAGACAAGTCTGTCGACGCAATGTACATAGGCGTCCATGTACGACTTGGCGATTTTCAGGAAAAGAAACATTTGGTGGATTACGGTTACGTGTCAGCGGATAAAAAATATTTGGATAGAGCAATGAATTATTTCAGACAAAAATATCGGAATTCGGTGTTTGTGGTGGCATCTAACAAAATGTCGTGGTGTCACGAAAATATAAACGGAAGCGATGTATATTTTTTAAAATCGACAAACTCTAGAGAACTCGATATGTCAATCTTATCAATGTGTAATCATACCGTGATGACTGTGGGTAGTTTTGGCTGGTGGTCAGCCTGGCTGGCCGGCGGTGACGTGGTTTACTATAAGGGATACCCCAGACCTAGGTCCAAACTGGCCTCTCTGTTTGTATCAGAGGACTACAGGTATCCACACTGGATAGGGATGTAGTTCTGGGGACATTATCAGTTTATTTTATTTATTTATTTATTTAGTTTTACGCAATATTCGAGATCATTCCATTTATATGGCGCGGTTGTTGAGGAAGAAACACAGAATCTATGCCTTGGGTAAAGTTACGTTGGCGCAAATTTAATCATAGGATTATAAAACGGAGTACTTCCCCTTTAGCGGGCTACTGGGATAAACTTCCATCCCTACCTCTCCAATGTAACACGCAGGTGTATTTGCCGAACCAGAAGTTGTTATTTGATTGTTCAAATTTTGATTGTGAAGTTACGTTAAAAGCGGAAAACTTGGCGGGTCACCCAATCGTTGTTTGTTCTCGAATTTTTTCCGCTTACTATTTTGATTGGATAATCTGGCATTTATTTTAGAATGACAGTGACATGATTTAAACTTACATTTAATATCAATAGAGTATATATGAGATGCTTGAGATTCAAACTCTGTGGTAAGAAAGTAAACACGGAGTTCAACCACCAGATCCCAATTGAAGACACAGTGTAAATTCCAATTGTTTAAAGGCCCACTTTAAAACCAATTTACATGAGCTTACTACGACTAATACCACTAAACTTAAACATAGGACACATACAACATGTCTAGTTAGCTTTAGAATGTAGAAATGGGGTGACAAACAAATGAAGAATCGAAGCCTGATTACAACAACAATGATCAGTGTCGGTCAACGTTCGTGTTGGATTACCCTCATTTCAGGCCTTTTTATTTGTGGTTTACACTCAAACAATTATCAGCAGGCTTTCCAGTCGCTGTTAACCGATCGTCAGTCTGTATTTCTCAGATAAATAGGCCTACGTAAAATTACACTGTGCCGTTAGTTCACTCAATCGACTGAAACATAAAATCGCCCCTGCGAGTAGTTTTGGTTTGTTTACGTTCCGGGTACCTAACAATTCAAATTTTCAAATTCAAATTAAAAATACAAAGTGACGTCCAAACTTTTAAATTTTGATAAAAATAGAAAGTTCCTAACTTATATTGTCTGGGAAAAATACAGAAAACAGTCTTTCTTTTTTAATGTAAACAATATTCCTGATTTTCGCGGCAAGTGTGCCTTTAACTCTCTTTTGCAGAGAAATATAACTTGTGACAAGCTAGTAAAACAGGCCCTATAAGAGAACCTCTGACTTTATATAGGTTCTCCCCGCAACAATCACACAAGTTAGTCGCTGGGATGAATCCTCTGTCAAAATTTTCTTTACCGATAATTCCTATTCACATTCGCTATCCATTCAACCACTGCTATTACAGGACCAAGGGGTTACGTTATAAAGAATAGATTTTAATAATGGGGTGGAACATTTTTGATAAAAGCGCTCATTATTGTCAGCACCGACCAGTAAAATGGTATTGTCAGAGCTTATAATTCTATCGAGATACCCTCACAAGCAATCTTGAATACGGAGTAAATTTGACTTTTTACTTCAGCTGAGGCTTGGGCTCTTACAGAAGGGAAGGGGGAGACAATTCATAAGAATTTGGTTACAGGGAGGTAACTCTGACTACTAAATCGATCTGAGTCATCAGATTCGTTCTTTGGAAACTTCTTATTCTTTTGTTTTCTGTTTTTCCGTTCTTTTACATTCTTATATATTCATGCGATTTTAAAAGGCGCATCAGCATAAACCATTTTTTTGTTTTGTTATTTGTGTATTGTTTTTTTTCTTTCTGTATCTGTTTTTCGGTCTTATATTCTTATATATTCAGGCGATTTTTTAATATTTTAATAAAGGTATTAAAAGGGGCATTGGCAATGACCTCTTTTTATTTCAATAAAAGTATTCATGAGAGTTGATTGCTTTTCTAATTTATATTTGAACGAATCGATTCTCGGTAATACAGATAGGGAACAACGATTGCCTCGATTGATTTCATTGACTGGCTGCTGGATTTATTGATTTATTGACCTTCCAAATGATCGATTAACCGATTGTTTAGACAATCCAATGACTTATTGTTGATTGGCTGGACAATTTAATGACTGACTTATATATAGGTTGAATTTGGAAAGAAGTAAAAATGGATTCTTTCTAAATAAAAGGTGACTTTACGTTCGAGCAGGGTCAAAGCATTTGATTGATCGATGTTTTACGGCACACTCGAGATTATTTCACTTATATGGCGCCTTTGCCATGTTTAGTGTGTGTGTGTGTGTGTGTGTGTGGGGGGGGGGGGGGGGGGGGGTTCATTGCTCGGAGGAAACTCCCGACCTTCCGTGAGTACCTGGCAACTCTCCCACAGTTTCTATTTGGTCTGAGTGGGATTCGAACCCGAGCCGCATCGATGAAAGGTCTGTGTGGGATTGAGGGACGATCACTCTAACCCACTGGACCACCGAGGCTCTCTTAAAGCATTTGAATGAACGCTATTTGTTTAAACAATGTAATTATTTTATGAAAATTAATATCTATTATATCTATATATCTATTATATTGCGTAGCTCTTGGTCGTGGTTGCCACCTGCAGATTTCTATATGTAGGATCATTGACTAGGAGTCGGATGAGGTCCGTCTCTCATTTTGTTAAAGTGGCATGAGCTGCCAAAATGTAAGTATTTTCCGAATTTTGAAATTATTGGCTACAAATTATAAGCTTTTTAGTGCTTCTACTCTCGACAACAGACTTTAGGGTAGTACTTTTAAATAACTTAGGTTTAAAATGAATGAACGTTCGTCGCAATTATTAAAATTCTGTTTACTTTCCCAACACTATTTCGATTAATAAAGGCCACACGGTATGTCTGCTTTGCCTCATTCTATCATTTAGTTTTTGAGAAACTTCAGATCTTCTCATTGTCATATTCATAGCAAACAGAATTTATGAAAACAGTGTGAATTTTGACATCTCATGCCACTTTGAGAAACGATAAATATCGTGATGTCCAGCAATCAATAATCTAAACAGCCAGCTATTGCGGACTTCTCTTCGGTTGAAGTCGTATATTCCATAGACATCTTATATATTATAAGCTATCTGTGGTATATTCACAACTAAGGGGGATAATGCTCATCTGCAGAAAATTCAAGGGCGAAAACTCTTCGAGCATTAAAGTAAACTGTTTTTTTTTTATTGCTATGTATGTGGGAGTGTGTGGGGCGGGTGGGTGGGGGGAATGCACATGCACTTAGTCCGGGTTTCTGATTCCAAAATTACTATTTTGTTTTCATAATGACGGCCAATAAACGGACCGTCAGTATAAAAAATTTGTCCTGTTATAAGCATTTCACAAACAAAAACCGAATGCAGGCTTCCAAAAGAAGAAGGTCTGATGCGGGTTCGAATCCTACTCAGACCAATTACAAATTGAAACATTTCCGAGTCGATTTTCACTCGATCGCCGTATGTGCAAGAGTTGCCAAGTACTCGGCGAAGGTCGGCCAGGGTTCCCCCCCCCCCCCACTTAACCTGGCAACGCCGCCATATAAGTGAAATATTCTAGAGTGCGGCGTAAAACATCAATCAATCAATCAATCGGTAGTGCTGCCCATGCAATGCATTATGTGCAAGAAAGGTGTAGAGAAAAAGATTACACAAAACTTCTTAAAGTCGAGACCAAAGACGGAGGTTTGTGTTTTCTATTATAGCAATTGTCTGTGTAAGCCTAGTGCTGTAGTGTAGTATGGTGCCCTAGTTTAAATTATAGAGTTAAACTTTGGAAGGGGGGGGGGGTATTAAATATTTGTTAATACCCCCTATGTGTAATACAATACTTCGATTTAGTGTGACACTTCATGTGCGAGGTAAACTCTCGATCACTCAGGGGGCCTATGATCAGGGGGCCTCTGATCAGGGGGCTATGAACGATATAAGTGGGATGGTCACCAGGAACCAGCGAAAGGTCAGGGTTTCCTGGGGTGGGGGGGGGGGGGGGGGGGGGGGTTATAGATTAAGCCTGGTTTCTCTGAGTGTCCTCCAATAATCCTGGCAACTCCATCATCATGCGAAAAAAATGTGAGTGACGTGTAAAACGTCAATCCAACCAGCATAAGCCTCATTCAGAGGTCTATTTTTGAGGATGCAAATTGTATTCTCGGTTTTGACACCAAATTTGTTGACAATTACTTCTTGGTTGGCCTCAAGTGGAACGGTAGCCAGAAACCAACAGAAGTAACCTTGCGGTGTCATCTGACATTGAGTTACTGGGTCTGGGAGGAGATCTTAAAAAGGGTTTATAGCCCCCCCCCCCTCCCACTCACTACCGAAAACTCTTGCCGAAGCTTGCATTTAGTTTTAAATACATTTATTGTATCTGTAACTTAAACTATATGTTAAATGGCCCAGATGTCTGATTCTAAAATTACATTATTACTGTAGCGAAAATAGGTTTTCTACACGTTTATCCTGTATGTCGTTTGCGGTCAGATATGTTATGTTCCGCAACTTATTTATAAGAGAACGTGTGCTTTGAAATGTACACATGTTCACAATAACATGTTGTTGTTGTTGTTTAAGAGATCGTTTTTGGTGGATAATATGGCTTGAAATACACAGTTATTGTTACGTTAAAATGCTTATGCACGATATGTTTCAAGAGACCATAAACTTAACTTTCGAGAATTCATGTCTTACCAGGAGATGGTGGTTTAATGCACTTGAAATACGATAGTTTGTTTCCTAACAGATCGGTCACAAATCACGATACTCGCCATTTTCGGCGCACAGTGATTTTTCACAGACTTCACAGTGAGTTCGCGACGATTACGGACATATTTCAAGTACTATGAATAATACTTCGATCGGTTTGTGTTATCAGATTCTTCCCTTGGAAAGAATATCGTTATTTGGGAGAGTAAATGGACAAATGTCACTCGTTGAATTATTTTAAATGACAAAACTTTTGGATCGATGTTGACAAACTGTCAGACAGCGGAGCGTCAGCCAATCAGCGAGTCGGATTTCGACACGTGACACAGCGTTCTATGCTGGACGCCTATAAAAGGCCAGAATTTCTTCGATCAAAGGTAGATGGCCTCGGCACGTTGAAGCGAACACTTCGTCAATACTTGTACATATATGATTTAATAATGAAACGAACTGATTAACTTTTGTAGAAGGAAACATAACTAAACAAAGAAGCACCAAAATACAGCATGCAAATGAATAATTCCCAAGTTTACCAGTGGGAATGATCGGTACCTAATCTACAAGTGGGACTGACTGGTACTAAGTTCACAAGTGGGAATGATCGGTACCTAATTCACAAGTGGGAATGATCGGTACTAAGTTCACATGTACAAGTGGGAATGATCGGCACCTAATTCACCAGTGGGACTGATCGGTACTAAGTTCACATGTACAAGTGGGAATCATCGGCACCTAATCCACAAGTGGGACTGACTCGTACTAAGTTCACAAGTGGGAATGATCTGTACCTATTTCACAAGTGGGACTGATCGGTACTAAGTTTACAAGTGGGAATAATCGGTACCTAATTCACCAGTGGGACTGATCGGTACTAAGTTCACATGTACAAGTGGGAATGATCGGTACCTAATCTACAAGTGGGACTGACTGGTACTAAGTTCACAACTGGGAATGATCGGTACCTAATTCACAAGTGGGAATGATCGGTACTTATTTCACAAGTGGGACTGACTGGTACTAAATATAAGACTAAAAGTAATTTGAATCCACAATCACAGATTTTTATTTAATGAACTGTGGGAATATGTGACTCTAGTATAAAGACAATAATAGTCAAATTTAATCTCCATTTCATTGTTTTAATTGGTGTTGAATAAATATTTAATGTTATTATTTCAAGTTGAAATATTCGATTGGACATTTTGATTTATATTGGATAGATAAAATATCAGTCTTAGCACTACGAATCCCAAATAGTAGCGGTGCCTCCGGAACATTTATCATCTTGAGATACAAGATGTATAAATCTTAATTAGGCTTCGCTCGGCCCATTATTTTTAAGATTTAGACATCGAAGTTGTCGGTCAAAGTATAACATCATCTCGCATTGACCAATTAAATTAGGAAAAGTAAATTCCGCTACATTACTCTATATATTTTGCAGGTTTGTTACGTGAAGCATCGGAAAAAATCGGATGAAAACATAGTGTTAAATATATAGTGTTAATAGATTGCATAAACTTGTTGATCCTCATACAAATCTGTTTATTTTGACTTTTCTCTCATGTGCGGCAGAGGAAGGCAAATAGTGTCTACCTTTAGTCTTATGGCTATGGAAACGACCAAAAACGTACCATTGGTGAAAAAAGTACGTGCCAGGTGATCGACATCATCAGAAATGATTTGAAGGCTTTACTAGCGGATTTTGCGTGACCGCAATTAGTAACTGATACTGCATGGAGCGAAGTTATAGTCAAAATGTGTATTCCGGGCCTATGTGTGTGTTGCGAAGCACTTCCGTTTTCCGCATCCAATTGTCAAAAAGAAAGAATCAACGAGGTGGGAAAACATTGATGCTGCTGTAGTCCGCTTAATAAAACCCTTAATAAAAACGCTTTATAAAAAAAGTCCACAGGCACATTAGATAGAGGAGTAAGGGGAGAGCACTCCGTGTGCCTATGACCACAATGTACGCGGGAAAGTGTTCCTTTTACATGGCTTTTTTTGCGAAAACGCCGGGGTTTGGAATGGACGAACTTTTTGAGGGCTAAAGTATGTCCTAAGGAATATAAAAATACATACAAAAAGTAAATTCCAGAGATCGGCTACAGAACCCTATTTATAGCGACTTTTCAAGTTACAGCCACCGGCCTATACAAACGGAAACAAAAATTTGTACCGGTAATTCAAGACGGTGTATAAACAACCTCCCCCTTGTCCACATAGTAGAAAGCTTATGTATGAATCCAAATGAGCGCACGTTTACCCAAGTCAACGCCTTTGGATAGAAATAAACTTTTTACAACAAATGGCAGCCTGTATTGACGTCACTTCAGATAAAATCGAGAAAACTCGTTCGTTAGTTTCTGTCGACTACTCCTGATTTTGTAACCTTGACTGATCCTGGCGACTATCCCATACAAGGAAACTAACCTTCTAACCGTCGACCTACCAATTGTCCCTTGTCATCTACCCACTTACGTTTTCTCTACGATCATCCCATTTAAGCTTGTATGTCACTCTCCATGCTTAGAGAAAACTGCCGACCTTCAGAAAGTCCTTTGCGACTGGCCCACTTATATTTCCAGGGTTATCCCTGATATTCTTAGTTTGAAGGAAACGGCTATATACCGGGTGGTGAAATTTGGCGAGTCTTATGATCCACCTATATACCTGCTGATGAAATTTGGCGAGTCTTATGATCCACCTATATACCTGCTGATGAAATTTGGCGAGTCTTATGATCCACCTAAATACCTGGTGGTGAAATTTGGCGAGTTTTATGATCCACCTATATACCGGGTGGTGAAATTTGGCGAGTCTTATGATCCACCTAAATACCTGCTGGTGAAATTTGGCGAGTTTTATGATCCACCTATATACCGGGTCGTGAAATTTGGCGAGTCTTGTGATCCACCTATATACCGGGTGGTGAAATTTGGCGATTAAACTCTACAAAATTTCAATTGCTTTATAAATTCTTTTTAGAATTTATAAATGTATGTTCCAAGACATTGAACAATCTTGTTTTAACGAATAACGTGGTCCCGACAAACTGAGGCATACTTGTTTACTTTGTTGTAAATTCTCAACATTTCAACTCAACGGATAAAGTTTGGTAGACTTTGTGATAACATTTTGCAGGGCTTGAGGTAACATGTTCAAACAAATCCACACAATATTCTGTTAAAGACAACACAAAAACGCCAGACGCCCGGCACGAGAATAAATTCATGGGTCGGGCACACCATAAACCTTAATTAAATGTTTCATAACACATTGTGAATTTTTTAGCGGTACTTTGTTTGTGATGTTGAAAGGGCTTAAGTATGCCTGACATTTGGGAAACCGCCAAGGATTGCTTCACGGATACATTTACAAGAGATCCCGGTTCGACTGGGTGTTGGTCCCTGATATAGATTGCTTCACGGATACATTTACAAGAGATCCCGGTTCGACTGGGTCTTGCTCCCTGATTTAGATTGCTTCACGGATACATTTACAAGAGATCCCGGTTCGACTGGGTGTTGCTCCCTGATATAGATTGCTTCACGGATACATTTACAAGAGATCCCGGTTCGACTGGGTGTTGCTCCCTGATTTAGATTGCTTCACGGATACATTTACAAGAGATCCCGGTTCGACTGGGTCTTGCTCCCTGATTTAGATTGCCTCACGGATACATTTACAGGAGATCCCGGTTCGACTGGGTGTTGTTCCCTGATATAGATTGCTTCACGGATACATTTACAAGAGATCCCGGTTCGACTGGGTGTTGCTCCCTGATTTAGATTGCTTCACGGATACATTTACAAGAGATCCCGGTTCGACTGGGTGCTGCTCCCTGGTTTAGATTGCTTCACGGATACATTTACAAGATATCCCGGTTCGACTGAGTGATGCTCCGTGATTTAGATTGCTTCACGGATACATTTACAAGAGATCCCGGTTCGACTGGGTGTTGCTCCCTGATTTAGATTGCTTCACGGATACATTTACAAGAGATCCCGGTTCGACTGGGTGTTGCTCCCTGATTTAGATTGCTTCACGGATACATTTACAAGAGATCCCGGTTCGACTGGGTGTTGCTCCCTGATTTAGATTGCTTCACGGATACATTTACAAGAGATCCCGGTTCGACTGGGTGTTGCTCCCTGATATAGATTGCTTCACGGATACATTTACAAGAGATCCCGGTTCGACTGGGTGTTGCTCCCTGATTAAGATTGCTTCACGGATACATTTACAAGAGATCCCGGTTCGACTGGGTGTTGATCCCTGATAAAGATTGCTTCACGGATACATTTACAAGAGATCCCGGTTCGACTGGGTGTTGCTCCCTGATATAGATTGCTTCGCGGATACATTTACAAGAGATCCCGGTTCGACTGGGTGTTGCTCCATGATTTAGATTGCTTCACGGATACATTTACAAGAGATCCCGGTTCGACTGGGTGTTGCTCCATGATTTAGATTGCTTCACGGATACATTTACAAGAGATCCCGGTTCGACTGGGTGTTGCTCCATGATTTAGATTGCTTCACGGATACATTTACAAGAGATCCCGGTTCGACTGAGTGTTGCTCCCTGATTTAGATTGCTTCACGGATACATTTACAAGAGATCCCGGTCCGACTGGGTGCTGCTCCCTGATTTAGATTGCTTCACGGATACATTTACAAGAGATCCCGGTTCGACTGGGTGTTGCTCCATGATTTAGATTGCTTCACGGATACATTTACAGGAGATCCCGGTTCGACTGGGTGTTGCTCCCTGATATAGATTGCTTCACGGATACATTTACAAGAGATCCCGGTTCGACTGGGTGTTGTTCCCTGATATAGATTGCTTCACGGATACATTTACAAGAGATCCCGGTCCGACTGGGTGCTGCTCCCTGATTTAGATTGCTTCACGGATACATTTTCAAGAGATCCCGGTTCGACTGGGTGTTGCTCCCTGATATAGATTGCTTCACGGATACATTTACAAGAGATCCCGGTTCGACTGGGTGCTGCTCCATGATATAGATTGCTTCACGGATACATTTACAAGAGATCCCGGTTCGACTGGGTGTTGCTCCCTGATATAGATTGCTTCACGGATACATTTACAAGAGATCCCGGTTCGACTGGGTGCTGCTCCCTGATTTAGATTGCTTTACGGATACATTTACAAGAGATCCCGGTCCGACTGGGTGTTGCTCCCTGATTTAGATTGCTTCACGGATACATTTACAAGAGATCCCGGTCCGACTGGGTGTTGCTCCCTGATATAGATTGCTTCACGGATACATTTACAAGAGATCCCGGTCCGACTGGGTGTTGCTCCATGATATATTTTGCTTCACGGATACATTTACAAGAGATCCCGGTTCGACTGGGTGTTGATCCCTGATATAGATTGCTTCACGGATACATTTACAAGAGATCCCGGTTCGACTGGGTGCTGCTCCCTGATATAGATTGCTTCACGGATACATTTACAAGAGATCCCGGTTCGACTGGGTGTTGCTCCCTGATTTAGATTGCTTCACGGATACATTTACAAGAGATCCCGGTCCGACTGGGTGTTGATCCCTGATATAGATTGCTTCACGGATACATTTACAGGAGATCCCGGTTCGACTGGGTGTTGCTCCCTGATATAGATTGCTTCACGGATACATTTACAGGAGATCCCGGTTCGACTGGGTGTTGCTCCCTGATATAGATTGCTTCACGGATACATTTACAAGAGATCCCGGTTCGACTGGGTCTTGCTCCCTGATTTAGATTGCCTCACGGATACATTTACAAGAGATCCCGGTTCGACTGGGTGCTGCTCCCTGATATAGATTGCTTCACGGATACATTTACAAGAGATCCCGGTTCGACTGGGTGTTGATCCCTGATATAGATTGCTTCACGGATACATTTACAGGAGATCCCGGTTCGACTGGGTGTTGTTCCCTGATATAGATTGCTTCACGGATACATTTACAAGAGATCCCGGTTCGACTGGGTGCTGCTCCCTGATATAGATAGCTTCACGGATACATTTACAAGAGATCCCGGTTCGACTGGGTGTTGATCCCTGATATAGATTGCTTCACGGATACATTTACAAGAGATCCCGGTTCGACTGGGTGTTGCTCCCTGATATAGATTGCTTCACGGATACATTTACAAGAGATCCCGGTTCGACTGGGTGTTGATCCCTGATTTAGATTGCTTCACGGATACATTTACAAGAGATCCCGGTTCGACTGGGTGTTGCTACCTGATTTAGATTGCTTCAGAAGATGATTTAAAATAGGAAATGTAAATCGCCCATGGTATCCAAAATGTTCAACATGACAAACGAAATCATGTAAAAACTGTTAAGAGATGCGTAGACAAGCACCAGTTGTCCATATCTTATTTTCTGTCAATGTCGTTTGGTATGGGGATTTCCAGATTTAAAAATTCTTAAACCACATGAGGTTCAATAGCCCGGAATTTCGGTCTAGAGGGCTTATTTCATATTTGGCTGACGAAGACATAGCCGAGAAATCTTCCATAGTAAAAAAGTGATATTTGTTAAGGAGACCCGCCGAAAAAATCGGCGGCGCAAATTTCACAACAAATAAGCAAAGAATATAATATTTACCACTGCATTCCGATAGTATAGACCACGAAGAAGGAGTTTGTCAAACTTACGCCGCTGTAAAGTGTTAAACTTTCCCTTATGCAGTCAATATTTGTTTCGAAGTCCACTGGCTTTCAAACTGACGTAACCGCCATAGTAAAACATTTTAACGACCAGTTAAACTGTGCGGGGCGTCGTAGAAATACTTCAATCATATATCTTTAGTCCCTTTTTAGCGGCATAAGTTTGACAAACTCCTTCTTCGTGGTCTATGCTATCGGAATGCAGTGGTAAATATTTTATTCTTTGCTTATTTGTTGTGAAATGTGCGCCGCCGATTTTTTCGGCGGGTCTCCTTAACAAATATCACTGTTTTACTATGGAAGTGATCTTGGCTATGACGAACACGGAAAAAAAAAAATTCGGCAGAGCCAAGATTTCTCGGCTAACGAAGACAGAAAAAAAAAATTCGGCAGAGCCCAGAATTTTTTCGGCTAGAGGTTCAATTGTCCGGGTTGCAGCAGTAGGTATTCTGACTAGCCGAGAAATCTTGGCTCTGCCGAATTTTTTTTTTCCGTGTTCGTCATAGCCAAGATCACTTCCATAGTAAAAAAACGATATATGTTAAGGAGGCCCGCCTAAAAAATCGGCGGCGCAAATTTCACAACAAATAAGCAAAGAATAAAATATTTACCACTGCATTCCGATAGTATAGACCACGAAGAAGGAGTTTGTCAAACTTACGCCGCTGTAAGGTGGTAAACTTTCCTTATGCAGTCAATATTTGTTTCGAAGTCCACTGGCTTTCAACCTGACGTAACCGCCATTGTAAAACATTTAAACGACCAGTTAAACTGTGCGGGGCGTCGTAGAAATACTTCAATCATATATCTTTAGTCACTTTACAGCGGCGTAAGTTTGACAAACTCCTTCTCCGTGGTCTGTACTATCGGAATGCAGTGGTAAATATTTTATTCTTTGCTTATTTGTTGTGAAATTTGCGCCGCCGATTTTTTAGGCGGGCCTCCTTAACATATATCGTTTTTTTACTATGGAAGTGATCTTGGCTATGACGTACACGGAAAAAAAAAATTCGGCAGAGCCAAGATTTCTCGGCTAGTATTCTGACCTAATCCTCATGTTGGAGTCAGTCTGATCACGTCATCAGTGAACATCACCACCCAGAAAACAAATTTCTATTCATTTACGTCGGACTAACATTTTCATCAAATAGGATATTTGTTTATATCTATATACGCCGGACTAACATTTTCATCAATATTTGTTTATCTCTACATACGTCGGACTAACATTTTCATCAATATTTGTTTATCTCTACATACGTCCGACTTACATTTTCACCAATAGCCTACTTGTTTATCTCTTCATACGTCCGACTTACATTTTCATCAATACTTGTTTATCTCTACATACGTCCGATTTACATTTTCATCAATATTTGCTTATCTCTACTCACGCTTCCGAAATGTAGCAAGGCGCCATTTATAGCTTTGGAACATCAATATTTTACGGTCAATTTTAAGGCCTCTTTTGAATTGCACCTTTCCGTAATCGGAGGGTCGCCCCCCTGCTTACTTTTTAACATTCATTAATTTTGAATGTATCTGATTTGTCTCTACTCAGTCCGTCATCAAGCCCATATTCAAAACCTGCCTCAAAAAGAGATTTTGCATGTTACAAACTGATATAACTATTCTATAACCATTGCCTTAGCTCATATTTACAGGGACTTCAGTGGTGTTAAGAACACTTTACACCAAAAACAGGTTATAACCCACTTCCTTATTTGTATGATCCTGAAAAAGATCTCAGTAAAGCTTCGGTTGTTTGTAAGAATGCAGATCTACAGAACTTAAATAACCGTCATAATCTTATACTTACTCTGCCTGAGCGCATGGCTTTGAAAAGGGTTCAGTAAGAAGAAAAACATTGTTATTAAACCTGCTGATAGATGGTCCGCATCAGTTATTATATGTCTATAGACAAAACTATATGCATAGGTGAGGCAGAACGGTAACTATAGGTAACCCAGACTGTTACAAAACTCTAGGGCCTATAGATATTAATAATTTGGCCAAACAATTCAATAGAGTAGTCCAATCTTTTCATGATCAAGGGTACTTTAATAATAAACAAAGTCGGTACCCGGAAGCCAATCCAAACTCCAAAAGGAGAGGCCTGTACGTTCAAGCCCTTTGATTGATTGATTGTTTGGTGTTTTGCGCCGCGCTCAAGATTATTTCACTTATATGGCGGCGTTGCCAGTTTTATTGTGGGAGGAAAGCGGGCTCTGTGCCCGGAGGAAACCCACGGCCTTCCGCTGGTAACTAGCAACCATCCCACATAGGTCGTTCGAGTGAAAACCCAGTCAGAAAATTTTCCAATCTTTTTGGACTGAGTGGGATTCGAACCCGCGACCCATTGGTGGAAGGCTTTTCGGATTGAGCGTCCAACGCTCTACCTACTGAGCCACAGAGGCCCCTCAAGCCCTTTGAAAATGTGGGCTGGGGGCTGTTTCTCAACATACTTACGTCCGTCGTAACTTTGCGCCTGGTCGTATACCGTAATATTGAAGATGTTGCAAGTTACGCCTTGCATTTGACTTATGTGTTGAGTTTCTACAATTCTTAGTTATGTTGATTTTTTAGATATTTTTTAGTTCCATAGAGCAGACTTAGGCTACCAAGATTTTCTCAAACCAACTAATACCCATCAACTTCTCCATGCTGATTCTTTTCATCCACAGCATCATTTTAAGACTCGGGTTTATACATTTCATAGAAATTCTAGCACAGAAAATTCATTCGATGCCGAATGTTGTACTCGTTTTAAGGCTCTCCTACCTAGGGATTATACAGTCCTTCATTAGATTAAATATGGGAGTGTTAAGGCATACAATACCACACCAACCAGTTGAACAAGCCGCTCACCCTGATCGCTTATATAAAAAATGTCTTCCCTACCTCTCGAGTAAGCCTGCTAAATGTTGTAACTCTCGATGTAACACTTGACGCACATATCCGTGAAACGTTTCTTGAGGAACAAACCAATTCTGTTCGATGTCGAATGGCGGAAGTTTTAGACTGTGGTTCCTCTAATACCATTTATCTCATCACGTGTACAAAAGGCTTCAAGCAACATGTGGGAGAACGGCTCACAATTCTCTCCGACTAAGAGCTGCTGCTCATTTGTCAGACAGCCAATTAAAACATGCGCAGTACCAGTCGAGGGATGTTTCGCCTACCTTGGTCATTCTCTTCAGAATTATTTTGAAATCATGGCAATTGAGAAAATCCAACAATTTAGTTCAGCTTGAGAAACTGAGCGCAAACGTTTGCAAAATAAAGTCTCCATTGGAAGCCCACTTTACAGACTATACCTTTTAGAGTGCCAAGCGAGAGTCTCATTGGATCATATATATGTAGGCTCCTAGCTTTTCTAGTAAAAAAAAAACACCCTTGTTTATCATATATCCCTGTGCCATTGTAACTTTATTTAAAAAAAAACAGCATATAAATATGGTTACATTCACGCATCTGCCAATTGGCAAGATTAAATCATGATTTTGGTTGATTGTTTTTGTTTTATACTCTGCACACGAATTTGTTCAGAGGAAACTCCAGGCGTACTAACCTACCCCACACAGGTAATTGTTCTGAAATAGTAAGGAAACTCTCACGACCATCGTTACAATTCAAGGTCGATTATGTAATAAGTGACCGTCACAAATATTTCCCAAGAATAAGCTATAAGCCAAATAAACCGTTACGAAACTGGTTTTAAATATAGCAGCTATGTCTATGTAAGTATATGTGTTATGTAACCACACAGAAATACAATTACAAGGAAGAAATGGAGCTTTTGTGGTTGAGATGATTTTTATTTCAGCTTTTAAGGTAGTAGGTCTAATTATTTGAAATGACATCCAATCAGTGCATATAGGCTACTAATGTGTGGATGGCATTTGTAGATGCCTGGTTACGGCTTTCAAGTCGTTCACGCCCCTGTATTACATATATGTGAGTGGTTTATAAATAACCATTAGTAATCCGTATAGGCTTACCCTGTGTACTTGGCGTTGATAAAATATAAAAAGCCGTCTTTTACCGATTTTATTCGGTGCGGACCAAAATCAGGCGAGTGAAAGCAGTTTATTCCAGTAAAAAGGAGGGTACCGTACCAGGTCAACAACCAGACAGCAAGTATCGTTAAACGGTCGATGGGTAGTTAACCTACGCTTGAGGGTACCGTAAACACAGAACCAGGGCAGCCAATAGCATCCTGCACTAAGTGACGTCACACTGGCCACTGGCCGCATTATTATCTGACGAGTATTTAAGGCCCGCGATACGTGAAAATTTCATCACTTGTTTAATATTATGAATTGTGCTTGACGTTAACGGTAAAACTTCTCCACGATGCCTCAGCATATTAGGAAGAACAAACACGTTATCTCTAAAGATGACAAAGCCAAAGAGGACGAAGATAAGAAAAAGTAAGTACTTCTTTCTCATATGCATTTTTTATGATCACTAAAACACACGGGCACAGGGAAAATTTTCTTGTCTAAAATAACCATGGAGACAAGTCTCTAATTGTGTTTAAAAGAGGATATCATTTAGACCTTTATACCCCATAAATTGTAACAAACCAAACCTATGATATTTCTTTATGTTGACGACTGACATTTGTGTACCATATATTGCATCCCTCACGATGCGAATTTTGTTTAGGATAGCAAAAGGAAAATGCTCCAGGCTTGCAGTTTTCTGCAACAAAACTGATCATATGTGTGCAACATATCCAAAATTGAAATTGTCTGCGGACATTTTTGTTTCTGTGGCCATTGTATTTTACCATCTCAATGACTGCATCATTGCCCCTAAACATTGCGGTTAATTATGAGAGACAACTAGAGAGAAACATTCTGACTGCTGCTGTAAAAATGAAACTTCTACAAGTATAATATTAAACAGTAGGCCAAGCTTTATCCCATCGCCATTCTTTCATTTGCATAAATAAGCCTATAACGTAGGTCTATTGGTTTGACGTTGCCCAGGTGTGTAGTTTTCTAAAAAAAATGTATTCTATATACGTTTTTAATTTCGCGACTAGACGGTTTATGTTTTCGATAGTAAAACAAGTTTTTGGCATTTTAATTGTAGAATAAAAAGTTTCATTTTAAAAATAAATTGAAGGAAAATTAACGAAACATAGCTCAAAGTACACAAGGGAGAATCGACGTGTCGTGTTTTGGAAACATGTGTCGAAAATATTTATTGATAAATTGATTTTAATTCATGAAAAGGCAGTTCAATAATTTGACAGGGCGCCGGCAGCATATATAGACACAATTCTATTTTCTAGTACTGCAGTAGAATAGAAAATAAACTGGTTATGTCCGGGGTGAACCTAGTATATGTATTTTGGCTTTTTGTTGTTGTAAATTATATTTAGCAGGATTTACTAAATTATGTTTTCCGTTTTCTACGTGTCGTTCACCGAATATTTCGAGAAGGCCCGGCAGCAGCCTCTGGGTCTAAAGTTCAATGGAACTGCATGCTGTCAACAAACAGCTGACCGAGATCCGCGTCACTGCTCAGCTGTAATACATTTCAGCCAATCAGAAGCCTTGTTTTCGTACACACCTCCAGTGGTGGACAAAGCAATACTTCGGTCAACAAACTTTCGCTGCCAAAATTAAGTTCAGAGCAACGAACCTAGTTTTTTTTCTTGGTTTGACCTCGTGTGACTTTCAAACTGACCCGGTATTTAAACCTTTTGATTTTTAACGATGAAGTTAAGACCTCTTTTTTTTATAATCTACGTCCTCTAGTCAACTAAAGTTAGTGACGGAGTGTTAGCAACGTATTCCTACGCGCAACCAGGTGACAAACTTATTTAGCGCGGTTGACAAATGGCCTCAGCCAGCTGATGGAGTAACAACGTTCGGCTTCACAACTTCCAAAGCAATGGCTCATTTAACGATTAGATTTATACGGTGAGTTTTTTTAAGAGTTGAGGACTGCTTTCTCAATTTCCTATTGTCCTATACTTTTTTTTTGAAGAAGTGGTTACAATTTGACACGGAGACAAATGTAAATTCTCTTTATTTCTCTGCCCGGTGTTGTTGCAAAGCCGAATTTTCCACGTGTTTTACTTTTTCGACGATTTAAATGTACAGAGCTGTTTTCTTAATCTTACCACTCACAGTTGAAGTATCAAATGCTCGATTTACAGTGAAATCGCATAGAAAACATTCATAATTTTTGCTACTTCTTTTTCAACATTATTTGAATTCGAAGTACGAAGTGACACGATTTTGAGAGCACATAAAAATAAAATTTAATGCCATAAATGGTATTGTAGATTTATGATCAAAGTGTCCTCTAGCAATACTCGTGTCTCTAATCCTGGTTGACTTAAGAAACTTGAGCCATTGCCAGTATTTAAACAACAAAATTATTGCTTTGCATTAAGCAGAAAATGCATAAAAATGCATTTTTAAAATCTTTTTTTTTTTCGTTTAGTTGATTAGTCCCTAGGGCACACAAAACCAAATTTCATTTAAGGAGTTAGGTATACCGGACGATGCGAGGACAGTCTTGAATGGTTATGCTGCCATGGGACTTGATGTTACATGTGGATATATTTTAAAAATTAAACAGCAATGTTGTCTGTACAGATATATAGATAAGTGTTTCTTGGCTGTGGACAATGGCAAGCAGGCGGCAACATTATGATATTGCTTTAGTCTACGTTGTAACTATCAGAATTTAGTAAACCTCTACTGCTGGTCTTAAAAGTCCCCTGTAATACTGTAATACTGAATGCAGCTGGCATTAGGTGTATAGGTCTTAGATAAACTTACGACTGTAGCCTGAATGACCTAGTTAAGTTTTGTGTGAGGGGAAAGTATTTGAACTGAACAGTTATAAAGACATGTCAGCTGATTCAATGTGTGAGGTGAACTCAGTTCTATTTGCACAAGCAGCTTAGCATGCTGGCTAGGGTGGCTTTTTTTTACAGGGCTAGCAGGTCATCAAGTGATCTGATGTCCCTAAATATTAAAACTTATACTTCTGACATTTAAAAGCTATCATTCAAATCCCCATAAAATATTCATACGAGGGTGTGTAGTAATGGTGTATACTTCGCAATGATTCAATCGGCCCTTATTCTGGTGGATCGAAATATCCAACTCTGTGTAATATGTGTTGATTGAATTCAAATGTATTCTGGCCAACAGAGATTGAATGTATATAACTTGTTGAAAAGTGTTCAGGGAATCATTTAGAACTGTGATTTTTTTCCCCCTAATGCAACCAAGTGAAACAGCCAGGAGGCATACCAATAATCAATAAATCTTTTAGTTTGCCACGGAAACAAGAAAAATCCTCACATAAAAGCTAACATTGTAAGCTGTACAAATTACAATCAATATGCACAAGATAAAGAGTAAAGACAGTACAAGCCGCATCGTTCTCTTTGTCCCACATATGGGCACATTCCAAACTGCCTGATAAGTGGGAAAGTGTTCACATATTCACCCAGGCCTTAGTCGGGACCCCCTCCCCCCATCCCCTTGACAAAACAGCCCACTAAACCTGGAATGCCCTCAGTCATATAAGTGAAATGATCTTGAGTGTGACTTACTACAGCATCATCCAATCCACCATCAATCCATGATGACTGCAGAGTTTAACAGAAATACTAGTTTTATTATTTAATTTAAAGTAGAACTTGATTTCAAATTATAATTTTTTTTGTACACTAACTAAGCAAATACCTTTTGTGGTGTTACATATTATGATATTTAGAGAGTACATGTACCACATAACATTGATTCGTAACCGTCTTTTATTACCTGAAGTTTATAATTTCAAGTTTTAACTTGATTTAATCTGTTTGAATGGAGTTATTAATATATGTGGTCAGGACACCGATCTCTCTCACCTTGAAACTTGATAGACAAGTTTTCACCAGGTAAAAGTTCAAGATCACCTGCTTTTAAGTCCTTATGTCCTTTACAAGCTTTCTGTGACCCATATAATATTGACTAAATTGTATGTCATATACTCTTATAACAGTTAACACGGTGCACTTTATAGTTACATATTTTTGTATTGTTCAATTTAAAATTAAGCCATTATCAAAAATAAAATTATTGATATGTAGCAGCAGGGTATATTTGAAATCTTGAATCCAGATTAAATCTCAAATGGTCAACCTAAATTGTTTTTGGACGAAGAATCTAAATTAGGAAGTTACAACTTCTATCTTGTCTTAATTCAGATACTGTATTTTAAGGCAGTAAGATTAATGGTGAGTTTTTATGAAGCCCTTAGCAGTCACAATATGTGTCTTGGCATCTCTTCAGAATGTAGTTAGATTTGCATCAAATTTGACCCCCTACCCCCCCTCCCCATCCTTTAACAACCCAGTGTCCTTTAGCCCCCCCCCCCCCCCCCCCCCCCCCTTCTCCCCTCCAGACCTGGCAACATCTCCATGTCAGTCAAATAATCTCAACTAAGAATTTAAACCAGCTTTGCGAATTTAAATCCAAGAACTAAGTCCTATTACATATTATCCCTGTGCCTCCATAGTCCAACTTTACAGATTAACTGTAGGGGATTTTCCACTGTGTGACAGCTGGCCCCACACAGAGCTATCATTTAAATCAATGAATTACTTCTATGGTCCACATTTAATATACGTGGGATTAAAACAGAATGGTTTTGATAGTATTGTTGCAATTAAATAGCTCCCAGCTGTTTTTATACATTCCTGTTTTACCAGTTGAATTTATGACCATGATAAGGTTTATCTAGTTCTTCAGTTATGTCATAAATTCTATAATGAAAAGCAAAAATAATAAAAGAAAAATTTAATCTAAAGGAAACAAATATTTATCAAATAAAAGAAATTTTTTTTAGACAAAATTTGTGTTGTATCAAACTATATTGTTGGCAGTTTGCTTTGTATTTCACCTTTTGAAATAAATCTTTTATTATTATTATACAACAAGGCCCTTACAGAATCAAATATATGATATTATATAGCTGAACATCTGGCCAGGGGTTTACCAGACCTTTAAAACTGCCATCTCTTACGGCCTCATACTTTCCCATAAATACAAAATATTCCAATGAATCCGATGGGTCCCATATGATGATGCAGACAAAAAGTAAAGAATATGATTGTCAATGCATATAGACTATATATATGAGTTGTCTGGTACTCGCCGAAAGTCGGGTTAACAGTTTCCTCCGAGCGATCAGCCCGGTTTCCTCCCATACTAAACCTGGCAACGTCGGCATATAAGTCAAATAGGAGTGCCGCGGGAAACAATCAATCAGTGCATATAGATACACTAATTAGACACCCACCTATTGTATATGGGACCCCGTTAGATGCGTGGTCCAAAGGACGCAAGCATTTTGAGTAGGAAAGCCCTAATTTTTTATTAAAACAATAATTGTTATTTTCTTTTTCAGGACTTGTGGGTTTTTCCACAATGTTTCCAAGATACCCCTATACCACGTCCAAAATAGATCTTTTAATATGATCTACGGAGATCTGAACAAATTATCCCCTGATGTACGAAATTATGTGGAAGAAAACGCCAAACTTTGTCAACCTTCCAACATTCATATTTGTGACGGTTCAGAAAATGAAAATGACATGCTTCTCTACCTTTTACAACGAGATGGACTCATCAAAAGATTAAAAAAATATGAAAACTGGTAAGATTACTTGTCAATGCTACGGTTAAAAAATTTATATGAAAGGATCTGTTTAAACCAATAAACCAAAGTGTACTTAAGGCCAATTGAAATATATATTATCAGTTTCATCAACCAACTACATTGTAGCTTATAGCTCTGTCTAATTGTGATTGTAGAAGTTAACCCTTTTTAGTTATATGCAAAGTTTGTGTATATTGCTAATTTGTTAAAATCCCTTCAAATGTAATTATTTCTTGTTACCGACATTGAACTGCTGATATACATGTAGAAAGCTATGAATTTTCTGATAATCCCCGTTTTCCATGTTTATTATTTGAAATATCAACTTAAGTTATAACATATTTGCGTCTTGCGTTCTATATGAATTCACCTGAGTAATTTATCTTTTTGTATTTCTCCAGTTGGCTAGCACGGACAGACCCATCGGATGTAGCTCGTGTCGAAAGCAAAACCTTCATCTCCACCTACTATCAAAGGGACACAATTCCAATCCCCAAAACGGGAATCCAGGGGCAGTTAGGCAACTGGATAGCCCCAGATGACCTCGACTCCGAACTTAATATGAGATTCCCAGGCTGTATGAGAGGTGAGAATTGGAAAAAGTATAAAATGTTCACTGTGATTCCCCAATATCATTTTTAACGTATTTTAATGTTTAAACGATCAAGTCTTGTTTAAAGCTCTTCAGCCCTATGGCTGTGCTTTAGCCATGTTTGCTGACCTAGCAAAGTGGAACATTAACTATGGTAAATGCATTAGCCTTCCTGATCTATGATCTATGGAGCCTAATGTCCAAATTTAGATGTGGGTTTGATCTTTTTGACGGTTGGTACTTTTGTCGCAATATAACCTTAACTGTTGAGTGCGGCGTTAACCCTCAATCAATCAAGTAAAATTCTTCATCACTGGAATTGTCACTACGGAAGGATGAAGTTGTTCCAATATTTTTCAATCATCTGGCTCAAAATGAATCCCAACGTTGAATCTAATTCCATTCTTGTCATATTTTTCAGGTCGCACAATGTTTGTCGTTCCATTCAGTATGGGTCCAGTAGGTTCCCCTTTGTCCAAGATCGGGGTCCAGCTAACAGATTCCGCTTACGTTGTAGTAAGCATGAGGGTTATGACAAGAATGGGCTCGCATGTACTCGATGCTTTAGGCGACAGCGACTTTGTCAAATGTTTACATTCCGTTGGGGTTCCACTACCCACAAGCAGTAAGTTATGAAACTTTTATTTCACTGAACTCTGAATTTCTGAAACTTATTGTGTTATTCACCTCTTTCAATTTGGTCCTTGTTTGTTCTGTGGAATGTGCTAGCTGCTAAAAAACCTATTGGATCGGCTTGTTTTTTTCTTAAACAAGGTTATAACACATGTTTGGTTTTATTGCATTTCATATTTTTTTTACAACTCGTTTTCATGTCTGCCTTTTTGCTTTCACTCAGCATGATTTTTTATTTCTTTCTATGTGATTGTGTTTTTTTATTTTTTTATTTGATCCTCCTCAATTTTCATTCTGCCTTTTTATTCATTGCTTGGCTTTTGCTATTATTTGTCTTAGTTGAATATCTCCAGCTTAAGTTTTTGTTTTGTTCAATTGTTTAGCTAAATCTTCAAAATGCAAGGGTATGTATTTCATAGTAAATTGACCTCTCTCCAATGTGGAATAGAAACACGCAAAATTTGAAAACGTTAAAAAGTTTATGATTTTCGAATATTGCATGGGCTTGTATTTCCACTAGCGGAGAGGTTAATATTGTGATCTGTGTGTTGTCATCTTGTTGTGTGTGGATTTTGCTGTGAATGGTCTCAAACTTGTTTGTGTGTGTTCTAAGGACTGCTAAAGTAACCAAGGGTTTCGTTTTCTAATAGCACTGCTATCTAAATGATCACTCATGGAAGACCTGGCCGTTTCCTCCGAGCAAGAAGCTTGGTTTATCCCCTTACTAAATCTTACATTGCCACCATATACAATGTACATGAAATCACTTCGCGTCTAAAAACCTCAATCAGTCTATATGTTTTATTTTAATTGGCTAGGATTATAGGATATTTCTGGATTATTAATGGCAATAAAAAGTTTAGCTCAGTTGGCTCTGCCAGGTATAATCAGTCTTCTAAATCCTTTTTACAATCCGTTTTTATAATCCGGGTAATCGTCGTGGTTACCAAGACTGAAATAATGTTGAAAATAAAGTCCCCTCTCAATCCGTCTGTTCCTCCCCTTCACCCCCATTCAAACAGAATGTGTAATAGATGTGAAGTTGACTGTCCAGAAAATAGTGCGTTCTAGATCACGTTACGTGGGATTGTCAAGGTGTTTGCTCAAGGTCAGGGGTCGTCTCCTGAGCAGTCGCTTTCCTGTACTATTATACCTGTCACCTTGATCGCTCTGAAAGAAGTGACCCTTGCCCATAACTACATTATCAGAAACATGTAGACATTACTCTATTTTAGGCTTTTCTTTAGATTTATATCCTGGTTATTATGATAATAAACTAGACTGTTTTTGGACTTTGGTCCCCCAGTAAATATGACACAACAGCCATGCTGTCTTAGTTTGGAGCTTGACATATCTACTATTAAGATATGTACATGTAGGTCATATTAATTGTGTTAGTTTTATAGAATGTTTCACAGAAATTTTAATGAGCTTTACAGATCTTCATGATGATCATGTTGTAGAATTCCATAATTGAGTGCAGCGCTAAAAAAAAATAAAATTTAGTAAATAAAAAAATGCTTCTATACCTTAAAATCAGTATGAATTGGAACAGGAAAAAAGCTGGTGTAATAAAAAAAAAATATTTTGACAATCGACTAACATAAATAATTCATTGTTTTATTGTAACTGGTTAATTAAATATCCTGGTTTACGAGGATTAAAATGATTGGTTGGATTTCTTAGCGTAGAACTTCTATGATAGTCACAAGATAGTCAACAGCCCCTCATTTATAGAAGCTTAAATCAAATTTACGAACTCTTTCAATTAAAGGAAAAGAAAAATATCAAATATTTTAACTTTTTTTATCAATCAATCAATCTACTTCAGCCCAAAATCTGACTATATCATTGTAATCAGTTTTGGTGTGCTCATTTAAACCGTAGCCAAGAATGAAATGGTTGAAGCCCCGAGTCGGAGTCTCTCTCCTTCTACGAAGCAACTTTTTGGTTCCTTGTTAATTGATCATTCATTGTTGTGCATGTGTTGATTGTATAGTGTATGGCTTTAACTTTCTGTGTGTTTCGGAAGTGCACCTGTTTATGAGTGCTTCACTATCAATAGTATTTGTGGTACCTTTGTAACACACATTACATGGCTTACTTTGTGCACCACCAATTTTGCTACTTTTTGTGTCTTGTCTCAATCTTCTGTAAATTGTGCCCAATTTTTATAACGGAGCAACATGTTGCCCAATTTAACATTACCACATGTTGCCCAATTTTTGTTTAGTTACGTTTTGATGGTTTCCAGGTCACATCAATCAATCAAACTTATTCTGCTCGCATTGATACTGAATAACTCCCAAAAAATTAATATACCTGGTCATCTCACTTTATTAGTTAAACAATCAAACCCCAAAGTCTCGGACTTAGTTCATGTGAAAATACGAATTCTGTCATTCTACAAATACATTTCATAAGCTGAAAATAACAGCTAGAATGTATGTGGATATGCAGTAACACTGATACGGGAAAAAATTGTAATCTTTCTCTTTAATATATTGAGGTTGATATCCTTGCTGTCCATACCTGCCAATGACACCATATATGTGTCATGATCTTGGGTGCAACATAAATTATGAATTTGTCAACGTATCTTTTTTCGTTATTTACAAGAAATCTGGCGTAAAACATCTATCAATGACATGTATCTCCATTGAATATTAGTCAATTAAAATTGTAATGTTGCTATGTCCATGTGTTTTCTTCACAGAAGCTTTAGTGAATAACTGGCCGTGTAACCCAAAGAGGACGATAATCGCCCATATTCCCGAAACCAACGAGATCTGCTCGTATGGTAGTGGTTATGGCGGAAACTCCCTACTCGGCAAAAAATGTTTTTCTCTTCGCCTTGGTTCAATAATGGCTAAACATGAGGGTTGGCTGGCTGAACACATGCTGGTAAGGTCATATTGATTTTAAACAAATGTTCAAACTTGACTTTATTTTCTCTGGGGTTTTATGTTGTTATCCTTCTTAAAGTTGAGTACACATTAGCAACTTCTATACATGCAAACAGTAGGGGATGGTCTACCTGTAAGGGACAGCTTAATGATTTTAATGTGAATAAATTATAGTATAGAAATTCTAATATTTGAATATGGTGCAGCGTGCTTCATTAGTATTATTTTTTTTTGGGTGTGGGGTGGGAAGGTTGTTTTTGTTGATGCAAAATTTGTCTTTTTGAATTTTGACAATCAAAAGTGAAATTTGAAAGAAAATATTACCCTTGTTAAATCAAGACCGATATCTAGGAAATAGCCCGTCTTTCGGTATCTAGGAAATAGCCCGTCTTTCGGTATCTAGGAAATAGCCCCTCTTTTGGTATCTAGGAAATAGCCCCTCTTTCGGTATCTAGGAAATAGCCCCTCTTTCGGTATCTAGAAAATAGCCCCTCTTTCGGTATCTAGGAAATAGCCCCTCTTTCGGTATCTAGAAAATAGCCCGTCTTAAATTCAAATTTTGCATCAGAAACCCCTTATTTTTCTGTTGCAGATCTTAGGCATAGAAAATCCCCAGGGTCAAAAGAAATATGTGGCTGCGGCTTTCCCCAGTGCTTGTGGAAAGACGAACTTGGCCATGATGGAGCCCTCGTTACCTGGTTATAAAGTGACGTGTGTGGGAGATGACATTGCCTGGATGAGATTTGATGAACATGGACAACTAAGGGCAATTAACCCTGAAGCTGGGTTCTTTGGGGTAGCACCCGGTAAGCTTATTAGGAAAACTTTTTTTTAAAATACTCTCTACAAAATCTGATTCTTTCTAAATGTCCAGAAAATTATACTGACTAAAGCCAAACTCCTGTCCGTCTTTAACGTGAAATATCATGGGTTTTGGTTTATTACAACAGCTTATGATTGGGTATAAAGGTCTTAATGACATGCCCCCCTTTTCAACACAAAAAGAAACCTATCTCTATGGTTATTTTAGTCCAGATGGTTACCCCCTCTTCTCTAGTGTTTAATTGTTCAGTTTGTCCCCTAATAAATTGGAAACGGGAAAACTTAGTTAAGGCATTAGATTCTTGAACAGGTTTGTCCAATTGCAGTAAAACTCTCAAGAGTTTTAACAAGAATGCAAGGCATTTTATTTTAATGAGAAATTATTAAGGCATCACCACAAAGTAAGTTTGTGAACAACACAAGCTTTGGACACCTATGCCGGTGTCTTTATCAAGTGCAACATGTAACATCAAGTGTTGTTTAATCATTTCTCATTAGTATGGAACCCACGTTTAAAGAGTTTCAAACATTTCTTGTATTTTTTTTTTTTTTTTTAGGAACTTCTTTGAAAACGAATCCCAATGCCATGAAAACGATCACTAAAAATACCATTTTTACCAACGTTGCTGAAACCAGTGACGGAGGGTTCTTCTGGGAGGGGCTTGAAGAGGAAATTCCAAAGTTTGTTTCCATCAAGTCGTGGTTGGGTGTTAGTGATTGGTCCCCCGACAGCAAGAAAAACTCCGCCCATCCAAACTCCAGGTAAAAATGTTTACAGAGAATCCGTATTTTAGTCCAATAATCCTGAGCACAGTGTCAACTGATGAAATCTTAAAGTGGCATGAGATGCCAATATGTTGATATTTTGACATTAAAACAGAATGTTAAAATTATTGGCTATTTTTCTCAAGACGTCTAATTCAAAAAGCTTTTTAGTGCTTCTAGTCTCAAACATACAATAAAGTATTGTTTTGAACTAACTTTGGCTTAGAATGAATGAATGGTCGTCCCGGTTATTTAAATTTTGTTTACTTTTCGAGCACGTTTTCGGTTCGTACAGGCCACATACAGATACTGTATGGATTTTCCTCATTCCAACGCCAATCATTTAGTTTTTCGATGACCTTTAGAGCCTCTTACTGTCTTGACAATCAGAAGTTATGAAAAACTTTAAATTTTGGCAGCTCATGCCCCTTTAAAGAATCATAGACATTCACACAAATTTTCAGCACGAAATTTTATTGGATTTGGTTTAGGTTTTATTTCCCATTGTCTGACATAGAAATGAAGTGATATCATGCGGCATTAAATACAATCTGCTAAAATCAATATCAATAGCTTAACTAATATCAAACTGATATAATCTGTCTGTCGGAATAACTTGGGCTTCCTTACCTAATGATTGATGTTTTGTGCCGATTATTTCACTCATATGGCAGCATTTCCAGGTTAAGTGGAGGAAAACTGGCTCTTTGCCTGCAAGTAGCTGGCAACTCTTCCACATAGACAACCTGTAGTGAAAAAAATGGAAGTGTATCTTTATCAATGTTCACTTTTTTTTAGTATCCGCCTTGATAAATGAATTTCTTTTAACTTATTTGAGGGATGGTTGCCAGTTACCAGCGGAAGGTCGTGGGTTTCCTCCGGGCATAGAGCCCGGTTTCCTCCCACAATAAAACTGGCAACGCCGCCATATAAGTGAAATAATCTTGAGCGCGGCGTAAAACAACAAACAATCAATTTAACTTATTTTTTGCTATGTCAAATGTGCTTTAATGACCGTTATTATTGTGTACCCCAGGTTTTGTGCCCCTGCCTCACAGTGCCCCATTATGGATGATCACTGGGAGGACCCTGCGGGGGTTCCTATCTCTGCTATTATTTTTGGTGGACGCAGACCAGAAGGTAAGTTGTCGCTTGTTACTATTGAATAGCCTGCTAAACTAGTGTGATCTGTATTAACCAATGGGTGATTGGCTCTACCTAAACCATTACTGGATTGGTTGCTTTAATGAATGTCTCTATGTACAAAGCGTGACTCAATCGAGGCAGCCAAAATTGGGAAAAGTTAATAAAAGCACAAGCTTCAAGTCCATAATAGGCTGATTTCCTTATTTTGTATCTAGCACTTAACCTTTTAAGCGACACGGGCTATATATAATTTGATTACCATATATGTACAGCATCCTAAACTCGCATTGAGAAATATCAGTTAAGAAATAGGACTTTTCCCAGAGTATGAACTTCTTTCCCTTCCAAGATACCTGTTTTAGAGATACAGTAGCAGCTGTTGTCATGTTTGATGACCCAGTCTTATCTAAGCTGACCTTTTCCCTTTTGATAAATTTCCAACCAAGATTTATTTTAATGTTAACCAAAGGGCCATAACTGCCTGTGATTTTCCATCAATTGATTTTATGGTGCATTCAGAGAGAAATCTGCTTCCATTGTATGACAACCATAGTATCTGGCTTTTTGTCTACGTTTTTTATTTGATTTTTAATTCTCGGTACATTTTGTTTAATCATCAGGTGTACCACTTGTCTATGAGTCGTTCAATTGGAACCACGGGGTGTTTGTGGGAGCCAGTATGAGATCAGAGGCTACCGCTGCCGCCGAACACAAAGGTAAGACACGCACATAAACCGGCAAACATTTTAAATGAATTTGAATGTGATAAAAGCGTGTGACTTAAAAAAAACTGACTTAAAAAAGTGTCAAATTTAAACCAAAGGAAGGGAACTCTCTGTATCAAAGAAATATTTGCAACACACTGTATGTAATTTATGATGGGGTATAACAGTCTAAATGATATACCTCCTTTTAACACAATTAGAAACAGGTTATTTTAGACAAGAAGATTTTCCCTGTGCCCGTGTGTTTTAGTGTTCGTAAATACGGTAATACCTGAGTTAATTAGAGGACTATGCATGTTGCTAAATCCTCAATAACAAAAAGGTTCTGAATGAGATTTAAACTTTCAACACATCTCAGTCCAGGGAGATGATTGACCAGCAGTTAATCCTTGAATGTTTTACAAGCTCTCTCTTGAATTAAGATGAGGATTTGTACTCTTCTACTTTTTTCCAGTACTTGAATTAACTCAGACATTACCGTATATAATAATCCCTTGTTGGGAAATGCAAATCTGTTTATTTTTTCTTTTAACCGACTTTTAAAAGAAAGGTTTATATTTATTTACAGGGAAAGTAATTATGCATGATCCCTTTGCTATGAGGCCGTTCTTTGGCTACAATTTTGGACATTATTTAAAACATTGGTTGTGCTTGAAGAAAAGACCAGGAGCGACACTGCCCAAGATCTTTCACGTCAACTGGTTCAGGAAGAATGAAGCTGGCAAATTCATTTGGCCAGGGTTCGGTGAAAATGCTCGCGTGTTGGACTGGATTTGTCGCCGTGTCGACAACGAAGATGTTGCAGATGAGAGTATGATCGGATATGTGCCAAAGAAAGACACTATTAACCTTGACGGTATTAAAGACAATGTCGATATGGACGCACTTTTCCACCTCCCTAAGGAATTCTGGGAACAGGAAGTTAAAGACGTGAAGCGTTACCTCGACGAGCAGGTCAACGAGGACGTCCCTGAGGAGATCTGGGAAGAATTGAATAAATTGCAATCGCGAGTGGAGTCCTCCGTGTAACCAACACTCCCATATCCCCATCCAAAGTTTTAAATCATCACTGTTGATTATTTTATAAAGTTAATCTATTACAACTGGTTTCATTCAGTACCTTTCCAAATTTCGTTTATTTGGCATTTATTTTCACATTTGACATTTCATTTAGAATTAAATATGCAAGTTTTTTTTTGTGATCTACATTTCACAGTTGAGATATTTTTATACAGATTTAAATGCAACAGTTATCTGTATTTCTTGGCAGATGTTCGTTGGACATATATTTATTTTTATTTTTCCTGTTTTGTGGTTTATTACTGAATGCAAAATTTATTTTCTTTGACTCAAGAACCATGTCACTTGCATTGTAAATTTTTATTCATTCTATAACTTCAGCCATTTATAATCTGCTGTGGAATATTTTTATGCAGTAATATAAATTACAAGCACTATCTCTGCTTCAAAGTATACATTTTTATGTGCAAATTTAACAATATCATTGGATGCAAATTCCATTTCGTAAAGTTTTATACTGTGGTCTAAATTTTAGCCGTTTATCATGATACACTATGCAAATTGTGAAGATCAGCTGTGATTTGTTTTGTATGCATGGAGGGTTAGTCGCATTTGTAATGTCAGGGGACATAACTTTGTATTTCATGTACGTCATTCTTTTTTATAATGGGTTGTTGCCCTTGAGTTTTGTGAAGAAAAACGTTGTTCACCGCTGAGCGTATCTATTTCTCTAACTTTTGATTGCTACTATTTAATTTAGAAACTGAATTTATTCGTTTTTTAGCATTTTTGGTAAATGGTTTTAAAATTTAATTCAATCGCGATCTATGTAAATTATTGTTACTCTGAAAAAAAGATTTTTGCAAACCAAATGTTACTATATTGAGAGTTTAACGTTGTCAAGCCAAAAAAAGCGTATGATAATTAAATGGGTTATTATATAACAAAAATTTATTGCACATTTTTCTGTGCCAAAAATAAACAATCACTATATTTAAATTGATTTTGTGGTTATGTTTTTCGTGGTTTCGAATCTACTGATATATATGTTTTAGGACTATAAAGCATACCATACTCCCAAACTTTGTAGTCGGTGCCTGTAGACCAGTGCGGATGGAAATATTTAAGTAGCATCCGATATCAGCAATGAGTGGCGATATGGTCCCACTTTTAGATGATAGTAGACACACTAGAACACACACACCAGATTAATTAGCCGATGTTGACTGACCTTAAAAAAAAAAAAAACAGTGAACGATCTTCGTAATATCAGGTGTTACGGGTTTGAGTAGCACTCCTAAAACGGCTGGTAAACCTCGCTTGCAATCGCTTGAACAATTTGATGCCTTACCAACTGACTCGAGGGTCGTGACCATTTAGGATCGGAGTGTTTGAAGGCTTTTTGCGACTATTGGACCCATAAGTAATCTTGTTCTATACTGGATCAGCATCCCATCTTGACAATCCATTTTAGTTTCCAGCGAATATAGCCGCATAATATCTGGGGAGAAATCCTGTTTATAGTCCAGAATGGCTAAAATGCATTTTCGGCTACCATGGCAATATTTATGATCACTAAAACACGGGCACAGAGAAAATCTTCTTGTCTAAGCTACCATATAAATGTATTCAATATAGCGTTTCGGGCTTTGTTGACTCCTGCAAGTGAGGTGATACTTGATCTCGTGAGTAGATAAGTTGCAGCAGTCGGTTATGCGAAACCTCGCTGTAGCGGTCCGATATAAAGAGGCCTGGCTAGTACCAATTCTAGGAGAGAGGCCCGGTTTGACCTTGCATCTTCTTCGGTTATTCGCCGTATGTGGGAGAGTTGCTAGGTACTCGCCGAAGGTTGGGGCCTTCCTCCGGGCAATGAGCTGGTTTCCTACTCCACTAAACCTGACAATACTGTCACATAAGTGAAATATTCTTGAGAGCCGACACCAGTCAATCAATCTTCGGTTATTCCTATATAGGTGACGGCAATGTAAAACCGCTAGAATTTAGGCCTCCGTGCCTCGTTTGGTTGGTTGGTTGTTTTAGCTTATTGGCTGGCTGGTTTGGTTATTGGACCAATTAATAATCCAAGCGATGTAACCTATATATAAATATATAGCAAACCCATTGAAAAATGGCCCAAGCTTCCAATACGGCCCTATTATCTCGGTAATGAATGTTATACATGTAGAATATCAGCGCTAACTGCATGATTGCTATCTAAACCTATAGTGAATCGGCATCCAAACTTTATAAAAAATGTTGATGATTTGTTGGCCAAATTATCAGAGATATAATCTATCCCACTGGATGCGATTTGGTTATTCTAGATGTGGAGTCTAATGTATTCAAACGTTGAAATTTCAGTAAATTAAAGGATGTGCTATGGGAAAACGTTTAAGTCCTAACCTTACCAATATTTGTATGGGTAGGAGAGTGACATTCTTCGCAAATGTCACAAACAACCTTTCATTTATATTAGGTAGGCCTATCTTCATATTTTCACTGACACTCTTAATTCCTATGCAGCATAAAACTACAGCCTACTATTGGTCACACCTCTTTGTGAATGTAGACATGTTTTACAAGGGTCCTAAATATCAAACGACTGGGTATCTAGATTACAAAGTATTCTTCAAACCTACTGACACGCATCAGCTGCTTCATGCTGGGTCATACCATTACTCTCCATACTGTCAGTTGCATTAAGTCTCAGAATCTTAGCTGTATTTCTTCAGATTTTAGATAAATCAGGCTAGTTCTGATATTGAGTCAGTAAGAAGTTTTCGTTTTTCGAAATAACCGAATAAGTTCAATAGCATTACTTGTGCAACGCATTTTATTTTTATTTTATGTACATTGTAGCCTGTAGGGTAGAGTTATTTTTAGACGTCGGTGTTATTGACATTATGATCAAACGCTTTCGTTTCAAGCTTCACGTTCCACGAACTTTGCCACTGGAGTAAACGTGCTGGATTATTATCATTTCAAATGACCCGTGCTCATGACCCCGGACTTTGTAGAAAATTCTTTCTCTTTACAAATACAATATGTATGACGTGCAGCCAACCCATTCAGCTGTAAATATAAAGGTCATCGACCGTCAAACGAGGTCAAGATGCCCCTAGCTCATACATTTCTATTCGAGCGTCGGGTACTGCTTTTTGAAATCCCCTAAAATGATGCAGCTTAAAAAGTTAGAAATTATCCAGTGTTCTTTAAATTATGAACCTATGATTCATACTATTTTAAATATTTGTTAGTTTTTTTATCCATTCTCACTCCTTTCGTCGTTGAAAACAACCATTTTGCATCTTTGAGGGAGCTTATTTTCCTCCTCAATGAGAGGTGTGATAAAAAATATCTCTATATCTGGGTCATAAATGTACGAGCACAGCGCTTAGTACATAAACAGCTTTCAAGGACAAACCGGTCATTCGCCGGCTCTGAGACGAATATTGTGCACATTTTCCAAGATGCAGTAAGTACTTTAACAATGAACTGACAATATGCCATCCTTCTTGATGCATCAGATAAAAATCATTTCTAACATTAATGATTTATTGCTTATCTTTTTGCTTGTTCTTTTATGCTATGGCCGAATCGAATTTAGTCGGCGTCACTTCAGTCTCAGTGTCACACACTCTGGGGCTTTATTCACGGCCTATCTCGGTATCTGGATTGACCAAGACAAGGGGGCGTTAAGGGTTGCTTGCATCAGAGGACATTTTACAGGCTTGTTGTCATGTGCTCAAACGTACTAATTGCTATCATCATGATCATCATAATTTCACCCACCCCATAAGTTTTATAAGTTATAAGTATAACTATAAGTACATATGATATATAAATCATTGTAATAAATATTATAATATATATATTTTATTTATAATACTAATACTAGTTTTTCAATGCTAGAATTTTGACAAGAAATTACCGAGAACTTGTGGGAAGTGAAGCTGGGCTCAGCCGACTTTTGTTTAAATTTCTCTCGAAGTTTTAGGGACCCGTAATTCACTGGGTCGTCTGTCTGGTTTTGTAGAGTGACGGGAACCAGTTGTGACATTTTTTGTCTTTGAAAATTCCCTGACATTGCTGAAGAGCACTATTTTTGCGTCGCCTCGCAAATGCAACAACTGAAAACTTCTGCAAGAGGAAGCAAATTTACTTTGCCAAACGTGGCACCAAACCAAACATGTTTATATGTCTGCATATGGTATTAAATAGAATTCTCAATTTCGATGTGACGTCACAATAGCAAAAACTGAAAAGTTGGTTGAGTAGTTTTCAACGACGATCTGTGTGGTTATGGTTCTGGAAACCATGTGAGCTGCAGTGCCTGGATGTCCCAAATTGAGAATCGCATAAAAATTTATGATTACCCTTTGAACCAGTGTTCTCTGATGTCCACATTGAATATAAAAGCAAATATGTATATGTACAGTATGATTGTACAAATCCATCTATTTGTGTACTGTAGAGTTGTGCGGAAACGGTTAACCGAGAGCGGTTTGATTCATGTGGCTAAGTTACCGATTAGTGAAAGCGTTACTGGTTAACCATTGACTTCGCCGTGGTTGAACTCCATGTTCCTCATCTGATTTACATGCAGTAATGTAAATCGCATTAGAAAATAAGTTTATAATAAAGGCGTAGAAAACATTAAGCCTTGATTCTTGTTACCATTTACATTTTATCTGGCAATCGGTACAGTTTATACTGGCCAACACTCGGTAAAAGTCAACAGTGAAAGATCGACTGAACTTTTTTCACTTTTAGAAGAATTACCTCTTTGAAAAAAGAGTTTTCTCCCCCTCACTAAATTATAATTATTATTCTGACGAAAACGTCTAGTCGAAAATAATTTCCTTCTAAGGCATTGTCGGACAGACGTTAGCCGCTTTCAGTCACAAATATTTTTATTCAAACGGTCGGATGGTCCACATACAGTAGGCCTACTTTCAATTTAAATTGTGTACGGTATTCTTACGGGTGGGGCTCTTGTAGTCTAATACTGTAAGAGAAGTAGGCATATTTGACAAAAAAACAACGGTTAACTGGTAGAGGTTCGGTTAATGCAAATGGGTAACCGGTTAGTTAAAACTGCTAACCGTTTCAGCACTACTGTAGAGCAATAGTCTTGCGTCGCTAGTCTCTTGAGTGACGAACAACCCTTCCATCTAGGGGTTGAGGGTTTTAGTCCTGCTAAGTTCAAAGACAAACATTCCTGGGTGGATTTAATTGATAGCCCTATATGAGAAGATAGTGGGCAGGCAGGGGTGACAATGTTACTAAATAACCTATGTATTGACTATATGTGCTTGTACAGGTATAGACCTATAGCGGTAAAAAATGACTGTTTCTACCAACTTTTATCCCAAAAAATTGGAGAATTTTCTGACTGGGTTTTCACCCGAACGACCTATGTGGGATGGTTGCCAGTTACCAACGGAAGGTCGTGGGTTTCCTCCGGGCATAGAGACCGGTTTCCTCCCACAATAAAACTGGCAACGCCGCCATATAAGTGAAATAATCTTGAGCGCGGCGTAAAACACCAAACAATCAATCAATCTAACTTTTACTTTTTCTAAAGGCCGGTATACACTGAGCTTTGTGACCCGACATGACCACCCGACTAGAGTTGGGGTCGTCGGCTTGAGTTGCGTCGCATCGTAGACCGGTATACACTGCACACATCTGACGCAAGTGAAGACTGACACCGATTTGCGTCGTAGACTGGGTCGGAGCAAAGCTCTCAGTAAATACCACCCATTACCCACTGCTTTTCCCTAATATTTCTTTGCATGTACTGCATGTCCCAGGTTGTACATATATGAAAACGTTTAGTCACTCAGGTATGTAACGTTAGAGGAGATAACTCCAAGGAACCTTGAGGATATCTGTGGTTGACTTTGCCTTCCGTTGGACATAATCCACAGACGGTTACGTCAGTGTGTGTGGCCTATCCATAAAAGATCGCATATAAATACTTAGCCAGAGATCTAGCTAGATTAGTGTAAAGATAATGTCTTTGTTGAGGTTTACCTTTACACAGTACACTTGACGACACCTTTATTACCGACTTTCCGATGAATAGTGGCTGGCATGTTGCCCTATGCTTGAAGATTGCAACAATTAATTTTACATGCACTGCACTCTTCTGATATCCCCGAAACCAAGTTTGAACTTCACCCACCACCTACTAACTTGAAGTTGGTTTTCAGAATGTAAATTAACAACAGTCCACTATTCTTATTTATTTTCAAAACGCCTTAAGAATAGATAACGTCCTGGTGTGTTGCTGAATAAAGGGTCTGTCAGTGGCAGAAGATACCACTAATATTTGAAGACTCCTGACTCCCCTTGCCCTCAAATAGTGGTATCTTCCGCCATGTTAAACAAGAGGAAGGTATAATGTATTACAATAAGATGATTAACTCCTTGATGTTTGATTTCAGGATGGAAACTGACAGTGATCCACCTGTACAGGTTGTCAAGGTTACCGTAAAACACATTCATGATGTGCCCATTGCTAAAGGAGAATTTGAAAAATTACCCGTGCGTGTTCAGAAGTTCATTGCTCGTTGGGTAAGTACTCGGCAATGATTGGATAATTGCCAAATCGTTTGAGATACCACCTCTGTGCTTCCTGTTATCTGTTCAGACGGGTGTCTGTATATGTATGACTGGCAGTTGTTATGTAATCTATACATTAGGATTCCAGCCAACCACCTGCTATTTATCATGGCTAATTATTAGCCCTAATTTTAGGGTGTATTATGTCACGAGCAGACCCCTTAAAAAAGATCCGTTATCGGTTGCTTACATGTATGCCACTGGCCCAACTTTGGTTTCTTGTTACCTTTTTCTTTAGGGAACAGAATTTCTTATGCAAGGCTAAATTACGAAAATCTTGAATTTCAAAACACAAATCGGAAAAAATTATTGATATGGCTAAAGAATCCAATCACTTTCTTCAGAGATCAATAGAGAACAAATATGGCCTTTTGGAGACTGATAGTAAAATTTATAAGGCATATTTAATTTGTTAGAAAATGTTATACTTTGTTTTGACAATTAATAGTTATATTTTGTTTTCACTGTTATGTTTAACAGGTATACCATTGTAAGCCCCGTGGTGTTTATATCTGTGATGGTTCGGTTGAGGAGGCTGACGAAGTTTCCCATAAGCTTTTAGAAAGGGGTACCTTATCTAGGCTTACCAAATATGAAAACTGGTAAGTTAATATTAGAGGGGATGGGCACCAATGGGTCACTGGTTTGAATCCCACTGTCCCCAAAAAAATTGGAAAATTTTCTGACTGGGTTTTCACACGAACGACCTATGTGGGATGGTTGTCAGTTACCACCGGAAGGTTGTGGGCTTCCTCCCAGCATAGAGCTCTGTTTCCGCCTACAATAAAATATATAAGCCATATAAGTGAAATAATCTTGGGCGCGGCATAAAACACCGAACAAATTTAATATGGGATTAAACATTGTTAGGATTAAGAAATTGACAGTTAACATTTGTTAAGCCACCAGGGGGCTTTTTCTCAACACACACCTATCGCAACTTTGTGCCTAACGGTATAAACGTAATATTGAAGGTATATGTTGCCATGACAGTTAGGCCTTGCATTGGACTTAGATCGGGCGTATATGTGTTGAGAACCCCCCCCTGGTTACTGGACTCCTTTTAGTCGGAAAATAATCCAGAAACAAAATCCAAATCTTCCGAGAAAAGATATAATCTATGGTGTCAACAATGTGGTTGCTATAAATGACTGCCAAATCCCATTACTTGGCAGCATTGTGGTACATTCTATGGCAGTTTGGTAGTGGTGAGGGGTGTGGCATCAAACGAGGGGGGACCAAAATTTTCACTGTCTTTTTTTCATGGTTCTATTGGGCTCAATCTCAGTCTGCTGATATTTTTGCCATAGCTGAAGATGCGTAAGCATAGTAGATGTATGACTAAGTGTTCCAGAAAATTCTACCGACTAAGGCCAAGCTCCTGTCAGTCGTCCACCTAATGAAACTAGGTTTAGTTTATTACAACAACTTTATGATGGAGTATAACGGTCTAAATGATCTACCTCTTTTTAACACAATTAGAAACTTGTCTCCATGGTTATTTTAGACAAGAAGATTTTCACTGTGCCCGTGTGTTTTAGTGTTTATAAATATACATATTTTGTTGATAGTTACATCTGCAGAACTGACCCAGCCGATGTCGCCAGAGTGGAATCTAAAACCTGGATTACAACGGAGAACCGATATGAAACTGTGCCACATGTCAAGGAGGGAGTGAAAGGAATTATGGGCCAATGGAAGAGTCCGGAAGAAATGAACACAGAACTGGACAGCAGGCTGCCAGGTTGTATGAAAGGTTAGTACCAATATCAGGATGAAATGAACACAGAACTGGACAGCAGGCTGCCAGGTTGTATGAAAGGTTAGTACCAATATCAGGATGAAATGAACACAGAACTGGACAGCAGGCTGCCAGGTTGTATGAAAGGTTAGTACCAATATCAGGATGAAATGAACACAGAACTGGACAGCAGGCTGCCAGGTTGTATGAAAGGTTAGTACCAATATCAGGATGAAATGAACACAGAACTGGACAGCAGGCTGCCAGGTTGTATGAAAGGTTAGTACCAATATCAGGATGAAATGAACACAGAACTGGACAGCAGGCTGCCAGGTTGCATGAAAGGTTAGTACCAATATGACACTTCTATCCATTAAGTCTATTACTGGAGCCAGCAGATGATCAGTCTTTCTTCTCTTTGCTAAGTGTCGCTCACTAATCCAGGTTGCATGAAAGGTTAGAACGAATATGACACTTCTATCCATTAAGTCTATTACTGGAACCAGCGGATGATCAGTCTTTCTTTCCTTGTTAAGTGTCGCTCACTAATCCAGGTTGCATGAAAGGTTAGTACCAATATAACACTTCTATCTATTAAGTCTATTACTGGAGCCAACAGATGATCAGTCTTTCTTCTCTTTGCTAAGTGTTGCTCACTAAGCCAGGTTGCATGAAAGGTTAGAACGAATATGACACTTCTATCTATTAAGTCTGTTATTGGAACCAGCAGATTTCTTTCCTTGCTAAGTGTCGCTCACTAATCCAGGTTGCATGAAAGGTTAGTATGAATATGACACTTCTATCTATTAAGTCTATTACTGGAACCAGCAGATGATCAGTCTTTCTTTCCTTGCTAAGTGTCGCTCACTAATCTCATTGCACCTCTAAACCCCAATCAATTTATTTTCTGGGTAATTATGATCTGGATATTATGACTGCCATGTTATACAGTTAATCTCCATGAATCGATTTGTCTTGGCTATGGGTATACAATATCAGGCCTCGAAATTTGACGCGAACGAAACGATCGTTCGCGTGTCGGTTACGCAAAATCAAAATAGGCAGAACGAAAAATCAGTTACGTGACGAGGAAGTATATAACACGCAGTTTTTTTTTCTGTGTCTGAAGGCTGAGTTCAACTAAGCAAGTGAAAGATGCACTCTAGTATTTTCCAACTGTTTTATAATCGAAACAAATTTGCAACTTCGGCAAGCAAGATTCTTGTCAGTCAGCCTGTGTACATACATCAGCCTTTGTGATGTCACAATTCCCAGACAATTGAAACAAAGTTTCAATTCTCCAATTAGTACTCTGACCTAGATTCTCTACAACTCACTGTGCAGGTGGCTGCCCCTGGATGTCTTCAGCTGACAGCTATGTCTCCTTGAGTAAACCCTATGAAATTTTGATAGGGGGGATAGCTTCATGCACATTGTAGAAATAGTCGAGTATTTTAATTTTTAGTTATTTATAGAGAGAAAACAATGCATGACGATTTAAAGAGATTCTAACTCATTAATAAAATTAATATATTTCCGGTTGATCATACTTGTAAATAAAAACCTTTAAAAATCATCACCCCACAGAATAGTTAGAGATGGACTCAACCAGGCTTGTTTTGGTCAACTGTACAGGGGCCTGTATGAAGGGGTTTTTAACTACCGGTATCATGCAGTAATGCACAAACGGGGGCTATAACCTGTAGGCAAAACGTGTATGTTTTATAGATTGATTTGAAAAAAAAAAATGCTTTACTGAGAGAAGTGACTAATCACGAGGAATATATAACTATTTAACAGCCAGTTATTTCCAAAATGCAAGACATTTTAGAGGTCAGTTTTTACTCTTTACCGGTTTTGATACCGTTGAAAGAAAAGTGAGAATTGTTTGAATAAAACTGTTTTGGTGAAATACTTTGCTGTGTGTCTTCCGATGGGAAACGGGTGATTCGTTTTTCGTGTATTTCCTACAGTACAGAGACAGTTTAGTTTCGCTTTCAGTATTGAAACTTTTGAATGGCTACCAGTCTATGTATTGATATATCATCAAATAGCCGTATGCATGCAGCGGTAGGAAAACAAAAATCGGTGCCGAAGTTCAGTGTGTTTTAATAACTGTTATCCGTTCTTTGGAAAGCACGCGTAAGCCTTGTATTCGGTAAGATTTATATTCCACTCTTATATTTCTTCTCAAACTGGTCATGACATTAAAGGCACAGGTCGTATTAGACTTGAGTTTATCCTGCTGCTTCACTGTAGCCTAAAATGCATATATTCCCGTGCGCCTGAGAAATATAGTCTTATCCGAACAATCTGTTACGCAAAGGTAAATTACCCGTAACCGATTTTTCGTTCTCGCCAAGAAACGAAATTTCGAGGCCTGCAATATCATGGCTTCAGCCACTCGGAGCCTCCGTGGCTCGGTAGGTAGAGAGTTGGACGCTGAATCCGAACAGTCTTCCATCAATGGGTTGCGGGTTCAAATCTCACCCAGTCCCCCCAAAAAATGTTCACCGGAACGTCGTGGGTTTCCTCCGGTTTCCTAAAACTGGCAACGCCGTCATATAAGTGAAATAATCTTGAGCGCGGCGTAAAACACCAAACAATCAAACCCAATCAGTCAGTTTGTTTTCTGGGTATATAATTTCAGGATTGCAACGTTAATCGCAATCAGTCAATTTATTTTCTGGCTATACGATGTCTTGGATTGCAGTGTTAATCCCCAATGAATCCATTAACTTTCAGGACGTATGATGTATGTAATTCCCTTCAGTATGGGCCCAGTAGGATCTCCACTCAGTAAGATTGGTGTTCAACTGACGGACTCTAACTACGTCTTACTCTGCATGAGAATCATGACCCGTGTTTGTCCACAAGTTTGGAACGTACTGGGAGAGGGATACTTTGTACAATGTATACACTCCATGGGATGTCCCAGACCACATAAAAGTGAGTATTTCACATTCATGCATTGTTTTTTTTTTCAAATTCGACTCTAAAATGTTGGGTCTCCATGGCTCTGTTAGTTAAAGCAATATTTCCTCATGCCAACACCATTTTCCCATCAAGGGGTCATGACTTTTTTTGTTCTGTAAACTCAAAATGTTTAGTATAGAAATTATCCGTATTGACTAATCACTCTGGCTATACGGAATAGTTATAGTTGCTTTAAAGGATTTACAATGACCGCTTCTTGAAATAGATTTTTTTTGCATTTTCTGTTATTTATAAGTTATATAGTCATTTCTTTATTGCTTTAAATCGAATTTTCTCAAACTTGGGGGCCTCAGTGGTCTAGTGGGTCCCACACAGACCTTCCATCAATGCGACGCTGGTTTGAATAAAATAAAACCTCAATCAAACTGTCTTTAACTTTTATTTTAGGGAAGGTGATTAACCATTGGCCATGTTGCCCGGAGAAAATTATCATCTCTCACTTTCCCGCTCAACGCAAAGTAATCTCTTACGGGAGTGGCTACGGAGGCAATTCTCTTTTGGGCAAGAAATGTTTTGCTCTTAGAATAGCGAGTGTTATTGCTCGGGATGAAGGATGGCTAGCTGAACACATGCTGGTGAGTGTAGCACACTTTCTGTTTGTGATTTAATTTGTACGATAAAGGTCCCATGGTGCTTATGGAATTCCAGTTTTCTCTTCTCTCTATGGCGGCCGTGCTGGCTCAGTACAGCGAAAAGTCTCGAGTATATCTAGCATTATGTTTGTAATTAAATTATTAAAAAGGCTTTCGGCGTTGCTTGTTATTTCAAAGATATCCTCTCTCTCCATGGCAGGCTGAGCTGGTAGGGGCCACTGTGGCTCAGTAGCTAGAGCGTTTGGCGCTCGATCCGAACAGCCTTCCACCAATGGGTCGCGGGTTCGAATCCCACTGTCCGAAAAAAAAATTGGAAAATTTTTTGACTGGGTTTTCACTCGAACGACCTATGTGGGATGGTTGCCAGTTACCACCGGAAGGTCGTACGTTTCCTCCGGGACGTAGAGCCCGGTTTCCTCCCACAATAAAAGTGGCAAAGCCGCCATATAAGTGAAATAATCTTGAGCGTGGCGTAAAACACCAAACAATCAGCTTAGCTAGTACAGCAATAATCTCTCACTGTTAGCCTCAGGTTCGGATCCCAGTCTGTCCAAAGAAAAAATTCTCCTTGATGTATCTTATAACACTTTTATGTAATGGTAATGATATTGAGAGCAGTGTGAAACCTTCCGTTAACAACTCTTGGACACTTAACAAAGTGGATGCAATAAGGTTTTAACCCAATGATGAATAAGTTATATTTTGTATGGCGTCAAACCCCTCAACCATTCATAGTACAAAAGCCTGTAGAAATTCTGTTTCTGTCAAAAACCAATAGACCCTTTCGGCTTAAGGATTGACGCTTGCGCATGAGCTCCGTTGTATGGCAAAATGGCGCTAAATTGAGTTTTTGGATCAATTTGACATCAGAATCGTGTTCATTTCGTCTATGACGCAATGCAATAGACGCCCTTCGCGCGCGCAACAGAAAAATGACGTCAATGCCATACAACTTTAACAACGTCATGAAAACGTCGTTCTAAGCCGAAATACAACTTTCTTTCCAGATTATGAGCATTACTAACAAAAAGGGTGAAGAAAAGTTCATCGCTGCTGCGTTTCCAAGTGCTTGTGGTAAAACAAACCTGGCTATGATCCAAGCCGCTTTGCCAGAGTTCAAAGTTCAGTGTATTGGTGAGTTTATTTGAATTGTAAAAAAAAAAAAAAAATATTTTTACCCTTGAGCGAACAGTTTAGATGACAAAGTGGTTCTGACTTGATTTGTTTGAGGCAAAAAATCTCTCGGTAATAAAAAAAAAAAACACCCCAATTTTGAGACATTTTTAAGCAAGGGATGTCCTATGTGGAAGAGTTATCATGTACTCAACGAAGGTTAAAGTTCAAACTTTCCTCTCTCTGATCAGGTGACGATATTGCTTGGATGAAGTTTGACGAGAACGGAGTCCTTCACGGTATCAACCCGGAGTGTGGTTTCTTTGGCGTTGCTCCAGGCACCAACTATAAAACCAACCCCAATGCCATGAGGACCTTCCAGTCCAATACCGTCTTCACGAATGTTGCTGAGGCGGCTGATGGAAGCTATTTCTGGGAGGGTCTAGAGGATGAAATCGATAAGGTGAGTATTTAAATATCACTTGATAGACCAAAGAGTCGTGGGTTCAAGTCTCATTTACCCCTTTTTAAATAACGAAAATAATAAATTTCTGCAGGATTTTCATTAATTCCCCAAGAATAAATTTGTTACTACTTTGATAATACGAGTCATTATGGCTGTAAAGAAGAGAAATTTTATCAATAATTTAGCCTGAAAAGTTTTTTAAGCCTGGAATTAGGCTCTTTGAGAGAGATATAGGGCCTACTGTGTTCTCTATGAAAGTTCAACCATAGGCATTGTTAGGTGAAGGTTTAAGGATGGTATTGACACGGTGGTGCCAATCGTGGGTCGGGCTTTGCTTGGCACACTAGATGGGGGTCGTGCCATGCGAAATACATGTACATCGTGGTCTGGGTAGTAAAGCATATCTTCCGTGGTTTAAATTATTTGATAACTCCCATGAAGCAAATCTAATAAAAATCTGTATGTATTTGGTATTAATTCTATCCTCGTTTATTTCAGAACATGAGTATAACTACCTGGTTGGGTGAAAAGTGGAAAATTGGGGATCCCGGAAAGGCTGCTCACCCTAATTCTCGATTTTGTGCCCCCGCTGCTCAATGCCCAATAATGCACCCCAAATGGGAGGATCCGAAAGGCGTACCCATTAGTGCATTAATCTTCGGTGGGCGTCGACCAACAGGTAACAAAGCCATTAGAGGATTTTAATTTCCCTATTAACTAAAATTGGACTTAGCTATTTGGTTTTTAGTTGAAATTCAGGTAAATTCAGTCCTTGGGCAGTCATTTTTCATATCTAATATGCATGTTTTAAAGTGTTGATGTATATGAGAAATTTACAGGCTGACTGCACTCTTTTACCAGCGGATGCCGAATTCAAACCTAATTCAACATACTGTTACTCTTCGTTAAGTTTTTTGCATACTGCTTTAACCAATCAGTATGGAAAAATCCAAGTTTGTTAGCTAAATTCGGACACCAATATCCATTGACTAGGGCCGACATGGGACAACTTCAAAGCAAATCTGGCAAAATAGTGTGCTACATGTACATTGTAACCGATAAAGAATAGGACGGCTATCACATGTAAATTCTATGTGGGATGGTTGCCAGTTACCAACGGAAGGTCGTGGGTTTCCTCCGGGCATACAGCCCGGTTTCCTCCCACAATAAAACTGGCAAAGCCATATAAGTGAAATAATCTTGAGCACGGCGTAAAACACCAAACAATGAATCGCATGTAAATTCTGATCAGCTATCTCCAGCTGGGTTTGGTTGGTTGTCAGTTTGACTTGAACAAACAATAATATAGCAACATCATCATTGAAGTAAACTGTTTATCTGTTAGTTTTGAAAGCGGTTAGTGAATCGGTGAGTATGTTGAGTGAAGAATAGTGAATCAGTGAGTATGTTGAGTGAAGAATAGTGAATCAGTATGTTGAGTGAAGAATAGTGAATCAGTATGTTGAGTGAAGAATAGTGAATCAGTGAGTATGTTGAGTGAAGAATATGAAATGTTTACACTTGTAGGAGTATGACTTAATTAATTCTTGGAATATTTTATGTTTGAAGGTGTCCCCTTGGTGATTGAGGCCCGCAGTTGGGAGCATGGCGTCATGATGGGAGCATGTGTCAAGTCTGAAGCTACTGCAGCTGCCGAGTTTAAAGGTAAACAGGGTAGATAACCATCCTCTAGGACTCCCCCAGGAAAACTGGGCATAATCACATGATGTCCGCATTACCTAACCCAGTCAGCAAAAGAGGCTCAAATAAAACACTCATAAAACATCGGGCGGGTATTTCATAAACCACATATAGCCAACTACGGTCAGATAGTCGACTAAGCAGTAATGTTAAAGCAGTGCTATTCTAGTCGGCTAGGTCAGTTTAGCCTTCTAAACCTGTTTATGAAATACCCCCCAGGTTTCAAGCTCCTTATAGCAACATTTGCAATGGTTAAATCACTTAGGGTTGACAGATTTATATATCCAAGACTGTGACAGCTAGCCAAATTCTTTGTGGTATTTCATTCACAAGTTATTTTCTTGATTTTTACGCTTAAAAGTGGCACGAGCTGACTTTTTTTTTTTTCATATACTCTGAATGTTTGGAACCCCAGCTCTTTGCTCTTGGGCTGGTACATTGTGGCGTTGCCTTAGCCACCTTTGCTGAGAATTATTAAGTACCCCAAATACATTAACCCTCCAAACGTTTTATGCTCTGTGGACCCGAATGACAAAATTTAGATGGAGGGCGATCCGGAAGTTTGCAGTATGGTTGTTAAAAATTCCCTGTAGGCAATCCAGTTACCTAATTTTTTCTATTAAGAATAGATTCAGATTTCCTTGATCCGTAACTCTATTTCTTTTGCTCTTGATATTTATTCTCACGAAAATAAATTTGTTTGTTTAGGTAAGAACATCATGCATGACCCTATGGCTATGAGACCTTTCATGGGCTACAACTTTGGTAAATACCTCCAGCATTGGCTTGATCTGAACAGGAAACCACATAAGGTAGGAATTTCATTTAGAGCCTCAGTCAGTGGAGGGATAGTATTGGTCTGTCACAGGTCTTCCATCGATGTGTCGCGGGTTCAAATCCAGCTTAGACCAAAGAAAATTGGGAAAACTTTGTTTGCGGTTTTCACACGATAGGCATATGTGAAAGAGTTGTCAGACGCTGGAGGCGTTTCCTCCAGGCAAAGAGCTCGGTTTCCTTTCCCACTAAACCTGGTCATAGAAATGAAATAATTTTAAGTGCGGCATAAAACATTAATCAACCAAACTAAAGTCCAGCGATAGACTCTCCCTCTGAAAAAACAATTGAAAATAGGTAGTGTTTTCACTGGATCTTTTATGTGGAGAGGTTATTTGTTATAGGTATCTGAGAAAAAGGAAAGTTTTCTGTGCTAGAAATCTAATTTTCTTCTGTTCGTGTTCGTACAGTGATTACAAAATAGGAGGTATTGTCTTAAACTTTTCGGTTATCTTTAAGTGGATATTTCATTAGACGGTACTTGAGCGCGGCGTAAAACACCAATCAATCAATCAATCATTTATCTTTAAGTGAATATTTATACTTTGTCTTGTTATATACAGATGCCTAAGATTTTCCACGTGAACTGGTTCCGTTTGGACGAACACGGAAAATTTTTGTGGCCCGGATTTGGTGAGAACATTCGTGTTTTGGATTGGATTCTTCGGCGTTGTGACGGTGAGGACATCGCCATGGATTCGCCAATCGGTTTAATTCCCAAGAAAGGTGAGAAACAAATCCTCCTCCCATACTGCTTCTGATTCTCCTTTTGTTTTTTTTATCGGAAACCTCTTTTGGCAATCCATAATAATATAGAAATGGAGAGATTTTTAAATGGATAAATTGCGAAAAAAACTGGATTGTGATCATCTGAACAACGAATCTATCATTTAATAAAACTTATTCCTTTGTTGCTATGTCCACATACTTTCTTTTATTTCTTTATCTTGAAAATTCTTATCGAAAGTGTTCACCTTACCTCCCTCTATATTATCCTCGAACCCCGGGGTTAAAATCCAATAAGCTCACATTTACTTGTGTAAGTTTTAATCGTGAGTTCCAACAATGCCCCTCTCTGTAATCTTACCTACCTTTTTCCAAACCAGGTAAATTCTGTATATTATCTTTTGAATAGGTACCATTCGTGCAGGTAAATTCTGTATATTATCTTTTGACTAGGTACCATTCGTGCTGATTGTCTGAAGGACCCCGTAAACTGGGATCTGTTGAACAGCGTGCCTAAGGATTACTGGCTGGATGACACCCATGAAAGCCGTATATTTTTCCGCGATCAAGTTGGAAGCGACCTGCCACAAGCCGTCACTGACGAGCTTGACAAACAGGAGGCTAGGCTAAAGGCTATGTAAATCTAGCCAAATGTTGCATAGTTTTTATAGAATTTCCTACAAGGCTGAAAGGAAATGAACTTAGTAAGTGTTAGACGTCAGTTATCAATTGTCGTATTAAATATTATTGGCACAATGAGCTTATTTTGAACATCAAACAGCAAGATATTTTGTCTGTCTATGAAGGTATCTGTTGAAGATCAGACTTGCCACAGGACCTGTAAGGCCGAGAAGTCTGCACAAGTCTTATATAAGATCGGATGAAAACTCTGAAATAAAGCAATATTCAGATTAGTAAGCAACTATAATTGGGTCTACAAAATTACTGTTTCTGTTAATTTAACAACGTTCAAAACCATACTGGAATGTTTAACATGGACTAAGTTCATTTCTTTACGCCAAGGTCGTATCCACGAAATATTGTCTGTTAACCAGCTCAAGTAAAGACCAAGTTTATCGTGAATTAGTAATTTCCCAGCTGTTGTATGCATTGTAATCTCACGGGGAAACCCATAATTATAAAAAAATGACTGGTAATGTATCGGTTTCTCTTATATGTTTTCATAGAATATTAACTATTATAGAAAATTACATGGTGGATAGGCATTGTATCCTTGCATCTTAATACATCATAGATAAGGAATGAATCAAAAGTTGTTGCAAAAGTATTTAGACAAAAGTATTTGAGAGTATTGTAATCCCGCTTTCGCCTCCTTCATCAAGGGTTTGCAGCATTTTCTTTAGAAGCAGCCAAAATAGTTTTGCAACCTTATGCATTTTTTTTCTCCATCCATACGTCAGCTTTTCAGATTTTCTGTAAGCTTAATTTAACCCCATTAATAGTCTACATCCTCATTTGTCTCAGACTGAAATAATGTTCTAAGTGGCGTTCAATCTTATCTCACTCTCAATAATTGTATGATTGTAAACAATAATGCTAAAGGCCTATACTTTGTAATATTACTGTACCCTTAGTTTTTTATTGTGACGCTAGGCCAATTCTCCAATCTATAAATCTACCCATTAAATGTATATTAGTGAAAAAATTCCAATTGCTAACTATAAATTATTAGTGCTTAATCATATAAATTTTGTTTTGTACACTTGTTTGCATTTGTTTATTTTTACATTTGTGTGTGCTAATTCTGAAAGATAAACACATATGCAACAAATCTGTAGACATAATGTTAGTTGGTAAATTAAGAAAGAATTTTAATCTTTTTAAATTGTTTGCTGCACGATATGGGGTTGTAAAATCCCACCAATTTACAATGCACTGGTTGATCCAAATGTGAGTCTCGTTCTCGTAAAGTATAGTTGAGTTGTCTCCCCTTGTTACGTTTTCTTTTAGTCTCACCGTGTGACATGTCTCTGAACTGTTTGTTTATCCAATGAACAACGGTTTCACTCACGTGATTCCAAGTTTCCGTATATAGCCATCCGGAGATTTATTATGGAGAAATAATTATTGAAAAAGAAATAAAAATTCTTAAGTCTATCTCTTGCCTTGTTTCTGTGTCTTTCGAAATGTTCCAAAATCATTGGACAGAGGAGATAATATTTAGTCCCTCCCAATGAACTATATGCGTGGAACGGAGGTCACGTGGTGCTTGATATGCTTCGAATGCCGCCATTACCAGGAGATAGTGGAGCGTCCATCCAGATCTGTTCTGCACGCGCTTATCAACTGTCGATGGCGGGACATTTTACAAAGTCCGATCCAAACCAGCCAATGAAACGTGTCCATTCCACGCATATAGTTCATTGGTCCCTCCCTCGCACACAAGCTTTTCCTCAACGGACTGTGGGGCCTCCGTGGCTCAGAAGGTAGAGCGTTGGACGCTCAATCCGAACAGCCTTCCACCAATGGGTCGCGGGTTCGAATCCCACTCGGTCCCCCCCCCCCCCAAAAAAAATAGAAAATGTTCTGACTGGGTTTTAACTCGAACGACCTATATGGGATGGTTACCATCGGAAGGCTGTGGGTTTCCTCCGGGCATACAGCCCGGTTTCCTCACACAATAAAACTGGCAACGCCGCCATATAAGTAAAATAATCTTAAGCGTGGCGTAAAACGCCAAACAAACTCCAAAATGAATTTTATGCTGACCGTCAAAATCAGTATAAATAGACAATGGTAATTTTGGAGTTCGAAACCCGTACAAGTCGTCGAAGGTCGTGTTACAGTTCCTCTGGGATTAGATACATGTAGGTAGATTTAACAGTATCAAATTATAGGTCTAGAGTAATAAATGAGGTTAATTTCCGATATCTTAAAATTGACTGTCCGTTTCCGCTATACTATCACCAAATATTGCGAGATGTTGTTATATTTTGCTTTGGAATATGCTACCGTCGCCGGAGAGCAAAAGTTTATACCGTATGTAGTTTGTGAAGGCGTACGCGGCCAAACTAGAATTCCCAAACTGTTTAAAATAACCAGCATTGTCTGCATAGGACCAACATGAAATATACGACGAAAATGTCCTGCGAAACACTTTAGTTTTTAAGACATCAGTCCTTAATCAAGCTTATGTGATGACTGGACGAATACAATAAAATTGATCTTCCGTGATTTTATACATGACCTTCTGTTGTGGATATTTCTACACAAGGACATCCGCCGTATGTGGAAGAGTTGACAGATACTCGCTGAAGGTCGGGGAGTTTCCTCCGGGCAATGAGCCCGCTTTCCTCTCCCATTAAACCTGGCAACGCCGCCATATAAGTGAAATAAGGCGGCGAAACACATCAATCGATCATTAAGAAAGACATCAATTCGGTTTAAAAACCAATGAGCACATTGGATTGATTGGTTTTTAACGACACAGTGAATATTATTTCACCTATATGGCGGCGTTGCCAGGTTTAGTGGGGGGAGGAAACCCCCGACATTCGGCGAGTATATCTGCATTGCCACTCTTCCACATTCGACTGTCTAGTGAAAAAAACACACAGAAATTTTCAATTGTTGTGTGATCTGGAGTATCCATTGTTAGAAAATTGTAAGATAAAGTTCTCTTAATGTGCACGTTTATTTGCTGAAGGAAACCGAACTGAATTCGTATTTCAAAAGAAACTAAATACGCGAATAATACATAACAGTGGGTAAACCTGTTTTAGACAAACATTACTAAGAATATCTATATAATGCTTTCTCTCTTGGAAAGGGCCGTGGTTTCGCAAGCAAATATAAATAAGAATATAGTTGGTAAAACTCTTGCATGTTGATGGTTTTGTCACGTTCACTGGGATGGTCCACGAGAATTTCCTCGAATATCAACCGGTACTTTAGAGGTTTATCCAAAGGATGATTGTCTCCATTTAACCACCTCCGGGACATCTGGTTCAAAAAGGCCGATCCTTCCACGTCTTAGATCAACTTCTGAATGAGAGAGTATATATACCCCAGTTGTGTGCTTTTGTTTACATTTCTCATAATGTTTCTACTACTTTTAAAAATTGGACTGATTTAACTTTGGATGAAAGGTAGCAGGTTGACTCGAATTATAAACTTAAATTAACAAAAAAACATTTAATAAAATCGTTCGTACTGTTTCAGGCGTGGCATGAGCATGAGCTGCCAAAATGTTGATATTTTGACGTTAAAACAGAATGTTGAAATTATTGACTATTTTTCTCAAGACGTATAATTCAGAAGCTTTTTAGTGCTTCTATTCTCGAAAATGTACGATAAAGTGAACTAACTTTGGCTTAGAATGAATGAATGGTTATTTAAATTTTGTTTACTTTTCGAACACGTTTTCGGTCCGTACAGGCCACATACTGTAGAGATTTTCCTCATTGCAACGCCAATCATTTAGTTTTTCGATGGCCTTCAGAACCTCTTACTGTCGTGACGGTCAGAAATTATTAAAAAAGTATGGATTTTGGCAGCTCATGCCACTTTAATCTTCGTTTACGCTGAAGTGGACATAATGGGTCCCCTTTTCTCTCATTAGGAATCACATCCCCAAGTATGTCTATATATACGCCCGACTTGAAACAAAGTCGGTCGTATAATGGTATACCCACCCTCCGTCCCGGGTTCCCCTCCGCTCCATAAAATGAAGGGTTTTGATTCGATCTTTTCAATTGTTTTACAGCATATACTTTACGAGAAGATGGTGTGTCATCAAACAATTAATGACATCTCGTGTGCATAATATGGCATCTATATTTGATTGTGTTATATTCTCTTTTAGTCTATATCTTCTTCCCCTTCCACTCTTGTACTTGAAGAGTTTGGATCCAATCTTAACAATTCTTTCATAGCATATACCTTATAGGTATAGATGGTCTGTCGTCTACATTTATGACATCTTCGGTTGCATACTACGGCATCTATATTTGAATGTGTAATATTGCGTTTTAGTCTATATATTGACTCTCTTCCGCTCTAGTACTTAGGGAGTTTGAATTCTTTCACAGCATTTACCTTTTGGACATATGGCGTGTCATCAGCCGTTTAATATGACATCTTCGGTTGCAGTATCGGGGATAATTTAGGAGATCCTTGGTTGCATAATACGGCATCGGGGATATGCGCTCACCGAATAGAGTAAAAACTGTCATATGTGCATAGAATTTCAATTGCATAGAAACTTTAAAAAATATTTTCTATAGCGTACAGTAATCAGTCGTAGCGGCAGGCGTATGTTTAGTTTACTTATAAAACCCCTGTTTACTTAATTACATTAACATTTCTCTCTATAACTCTTCAATAAAATATAGAAATATCATAACCATAACCAAGCAGATATAAACTAAACTATCGTTAGATAAATTCCAATTTGTTTTTGATTTAGGTCAAAGACCGTTTCTGAACTTGTCACTTTTTATAGTATATTATGGGAATGAAAAGACGTTCCCATTGACTGTGGGTATGGTGTAATGTAGAAATTATATTTACGAAAACTAAAACACACGGGCTCAGGGAAAATCTTTTTGTCTCAAATAATCCTGCTTGGAAACCAGTTTCTAATTTCGCAAAAGGTCGATGCCATTGGCCTATGTGCATCTTCACATCGGCTTTGTAAGACAGGACCGAAGGAGTGACATGTAATTCTGACCAATAAGCGACGCCAGCGAAAGGGAATGGGCTTATAGAATAAAAAATTACAGTTTTCATTTTGTGTTAAGTCGCCAACCAGGAAATTTCACTCCTAAGCGATTTAACAAAAGCACTGAAATTATATAGAAACACTTTTATTATTAAATAACGAATATCATTTAAACCCAAACATTTCACATTAACAGGTTTGCCAACTTGAGAGACACAATAGCCTACAAACCATCTGTATGAGAATATGTATAAACATTACAGGAATGTACACGCAATATGTTTGAACTAGTCTTCAGTCCAAAGTCGCAGTTTTAATTGTACAGAAGAAAGAAAGAGTGATAAATAATTGGTAGCATTTAAATATACCCATTTAATCTTGCTTCAAAAAGATTTCTATCTAAAAGGGTTAAGCACAACTACTTATGCCTACGTTATATATGATAAATGTGTTTTTTGTGAGTTGATAACTTATATTGGCATGATAGTTAGGACTGTGATTAATGTCATTGGCAATATATATATTTTTAAGAAGAACGCCATATTTAAGTGAAATAATCTTGAGTGCAGCGTAAAACAACGATCAACCATAACTCTTACAGAACGTTGTTAAATTGTTAAAAGAACGATTGCAATTTTTTTTACAGAATAGCGACGTAACTAGATAACTCAATTTAAAAAAAAGTGTTTTAAAACAACCCTAACCTTCTTATTTGATTCATTGCTGCCAACACAGACGTAAATCTCGACCGGATGAACCGTCGATGCACCGTGCACCGTGATGCACCAGACCACCGTCATGATGCAAAGCAGGGATCATGCGCACTGAAGAATATTGACTTTCTATTGCAGTCAAATTAAATTTGAATGAGAATGCGTTTATGCGTTCTCATAAAATACTCCTCTGTGTAGATCTGAGCAGACCCGACAAAAATCTTATCGCTACCAAAATATTTTACAGAAGAAAAAAAATATGAAAACTATTTTTAATATTAAAGGCCTTATCTTTGGCATCCTGCATATGCGCAAGTATTCAAGCCATTCTGAAAAGTTACATTGTTTAAGAGCCGTGCATTGTCAAGGGGGAGAGCGCATTGAACGTATAAGAGTTTTTAAAAGATAACAAACAGATGAACTAAATATCTTAAGATTTTTCTGGTGGCAGATCATGTGACTTCCGGCGTTTCTCCATAATTTCTACGGCGAAGTATCCCATCATGCCTAGCGCAAGAATGCCCATACAGACGTAAATCTTGACGTATGTGCAGAGGAAGCCGGCGTAAGCGAACGCCACAATAAATCCGAGGGACTCCCACAGGCGATAGTTGGCAAAGGCTGGCTCGCTGTTTCCACTGAACAGGTATCCGTATAAAGCTGTAGGAGAAAAGAGAGAGATTTTTTTAAAAAAATTATCTTTTATTAGACAGTTGTTGTTTGTTAAATGTTGTCTTTATCACGAGGGTTGGCTCATTTTGGCCGACCTATAACGTCGAACTCGTCGATCAGTAATGTCGAACTCGTGGACCAGTTTAGTCGAAATGTCGACCAGTAACGTCGAACTCGTCGACCAGTATCGTCAAACTCGTCGACCAGTAACGCCAAATTCGTCCGCGGGTAACGTCAAATTCGCCGACCATGCAGTAACGTCAAACTCATCGACCAGTAACGTCAAATTCGCCGACCATGCAGTAACGTCAAACTCATCGACCAGTAACGTCAAACTCATCGACCAGTAACGTCAAATTCGTCGACCGGTAACGTCAAATTCGTCTACGGGTAACGTCGAACTCGTAAGGTCAAGATCCTCCACGGGTCAGTTGAACTCGTGAGCCAGTATCGTCGAATTTGTCGATCATTAACTCAGTGGTGGTCTCAATGTGGTAAATTTTCATACATGTACGACGTGTAACGGACTTTTGTTCTTTGGTTTGTATTTATATATTTTTTTTTTGGTTTTAGATACACTTGATTTTAGTGTCTCTCTAAATGTACTTTCATCAGATACTTCTTCATTGGCGTTTTACGGTGTCGGTTTTACGGTTTTAATCCGGTCTAAAAGCCAACAAGGGGCTTCCGTGATCCTTACTTTGGTGACTGCGGCTATACCGCAATATATTTTTCGCGTGTATAAGCAGCAGAAATGTTTAGGTTTATTTTTGTGAAAGTTTCTCACCGTTTATCTGTGTTTGCCAAACAGCATCTCCCATTCCCCACAGAGCAGCCAACAGGTAAAAGACAAACATCATGTCCGGATTCGGCACCCAGTAAAGCAACGTAATCTGGATACCCAAATGTAACAACGCAGCTGGGGAAATAAAAAGATATACATCTTGATTGGTTGATTGATTGTTTGACTTTGAGATTATAAGAGGTTCACTGGATTGTAGACATATTTTTTGTTGATTTACGGCGGAACCAATGACCAATTTGTAGCCTACCTACTAGGGGCTCTTCCACGTTTTCAATATTCGGCAAATAGTGCTTTTTTTTCGAAAGGTAAAGCGGACTTACCGAAGATAAAGAATGTGATATGGCCGACATATTGCACCAAACGACCAAACGTGAAAGAACAAATGGCGTCAGATACTCCAAAACAAATCATGACATAACCAACGTTCCAGACTCCAAGAGGACAAGTCACAAACGACTGAAATAAAATGAGGATTTCAAAGGTAATTTACAAAGGTAAGGTCAACTCAGATATTTTTCGAATTTTTCTGTGGACTAAGTGAACTTCGAACCCGTAACCCGTCGATGGAGTCTGCTTTGAAAGCGACGAATATAATGCACACGTTAACCTTTAAAAATTGGAAAACAAAGAATAAGATGAACAACAGAATATCGTAATGGTACCAACAGTGTAAATGTGACCTACCCTTGTGTAGTCGGCGCCAATAAACGCCTGTTCAATTCCACTGTACATTGTTAAAGGCACAAGAAGCATTTGTTGGGGAGACGATATGAAGTGTCGGAAAGTTTCCAGGAGAAGTTTGGGGGAAAGTTTCTTCCTCTCATGAGCATGTTTATCTAGGGTGATGTTGTCTAACAGAATGACGACGATAAGGAAGGCGATACAAGCAGAGGCCAGGTAGATACCCAACATTGTATAGATCTACAAAATCAGACATAGTATTCGTAAACGGGTCGGTATTTTAAGTCATATTATGAGATGTTTTGTTAAAACAGATTTCAGGAATTCGTCTCTTAAGGATAGCAAACTGAAAGTACCAATTTCTGGTATAGGAATCTTAGGTGGTTACATAAGGTTAACAAGAGTTTCAGTAAACTCAACATACGCCCGCCGTGGCAAAGTCGAGCCGCTATGATTAACAACTTTACATTTAATATAACATTTGTTTTAATTTCATCAATTCGAATTTCTGGTTCACAGAAGTTTTTCTTTTCTGAATTTGATGAAGCTGCAACTAAATACCAGTACACTATAGTACACATATGTTATCTGTTCAGGTGAATTTAATCACATTTTAATTGCAAAAACTGAAATATTGTGGCTGTTTAGACATTGCTGTTATGTTCCATAATTGGGAAGGAGCAATCAATGCAATAGCTTACAATTCTTGAATTTTAACAGTTTTGACTTGGACACTGTTCTATTGGACTTGGCTGTAATAGTTTTATTACAAAGCAAACAATCTTCAGGCTGACCACTGATATGATGGTGTGTAAATATACAAAGCTTGTGTGTCCACTTCAATGGATGTCATTGTCCCCTTATCTCTATTTAAACAGCCACTCTGATAAATACCAGATGGGTAATAATGCTGTGAAAATGGTCCTTTTTTGTTATTATAGCGCACATTAAACTATCCAAGAAAACAGTCTCAGAATGTATAAATTAATTGGCTTCCAGTATTACTCTTGACCAAGTGTACTAAAAAAAGCATTGATATATATTAATATATATATATTAAACATCAGGTACACATTTCTGATAAAAAAATCTCTTGAAAACAGACAAAAAATATGTGGACCCAAATCAAATTTGGTATGCGACACATCATCTGCCTATAAGGTATATATACTTTAAAAGAATTGGAAAGATTATATCAAAACGAAAGAAGTACTGGAGCCGAAAGGGAATACTACATAATCCAATAGGGCTGCCATATTATGGAGCGGAGGGGAACGAAGATATAGACTAAGACAGAATATTACATAATCCAATGTAAAAGCCATATTATGCAATGGACAATGTTCTTAATGGTTCATCACACACCTTCTACCCCTAAAGTATATGTTGCAAAAAAATGTAAAATGTAGAAACACATAGGGTTTACTCCATGGTAGACTATTTGAACGTAAGAAAGAAACGCTTTTGAAGAACAAAAAACGCCTGAAAACACCTATTTAAATAAGGTTTCCACATATTTATTGCAGAGGTACACTTTGATCCATATTATTAAACGTTTCACGAGAGGATATTTTTTTTAGAACAAACGCGTTAAAACGTTTGAATTTGGCCCAGGGTGTGTATAAAGGGGAAGCTGCTTTGTACAATCAGAAGTCTATGAATGTGGAAGTGTGAAGCGTCCCATTACATAGTATTCAGGGCATTGGCGCCTTTTGACCCAGAGGTCACTATAAACAGCGCCCTCTCTCGGTTAGTCAGAAAGCGTGGCTTTTCTTCACTTTCTCCTATGAACTATTATGGGATGCATAAGAAAAAACATGGCGAACGTTTTAGATATGACAACAGTACTTGATGGAGCAAAAGTTAAAGTTTCCGAAGAACTTCATAAAGTTGAAAATGAGACAAGAAGACTAGTTTGGAACGATTTGAGTCGAAATGGAGATATCAGAGTCGCATGTTCGGTAAAGCTTTTATAAAAACCAATGCATTCTCCGAACTGCGGTTACTGGAATTGCCGATAGATGCAGTAAGTGGAGAATGAATTTATTTTCTGATTTGAAATTGCGCAACCGTTGACAATTTCAAAATCTACCGCGCATAAACGTCACATAGTGTAGTATAAGAAGGCTGAAAGCGCCAGTGCCCTGAATATGGGGTAATGCGACATTTCACACTTCCCTGTTCATAGACTTCTGGTACAATATATTCATGTAGTATTTATAAATAAATGTTATTTTCTCCTTTTTGTTGAACGTACCTTGGTTAAGTCTGGCTCGGCTTGGGAGGTTTTATTTGCCGACTCTTCAACCGGACACCAATTTGCCCCACACTCTCCGTAATTTACCGTGTAATTGTCGTCAGGAACCGTGGCCAGAACCGTAGATGAAATTAGATTCCCCCATACCTGACCTTTACGAATGTACAAATAATATATTTAAAAACAAACAAGATTTTTTAAGGCGACAGAACTACATACTAAAGCCAAACTCCCGTCTACATTCGATCGAATGGAATAACAGCCTATGATTGAGTATAAAGGTCATACCCCATCCCTTTTCACACATTTATGGTCCATGGTTGTTTTAGTCAAAAAAGAGTTTCCTTGTGTCCGTGTGTTTTGAGAGACAGTCTGGTATGGTAACTGGTATGGATTACAGGTGTGAGAGACAGTCTGGTATGGTAACTGGTATGGATTACAGGTGTGAGAGACAGTCTGGTATGGTAACTGGTAGAGATTACAGGTTTGAGAGACAGTCTGGTATGATAACTGGTATGGATTCCGGGTAGAGAGACAGTCTGGTATGGTAACTGGTATGGATTACAGGTGTGAGAGACAGTCTGGTATGGTAACTGGTAGAGATTACAGGTTTGAGAGACAGTCTGGTATGATAACTGGTATGGATTCCGGGTTGAGAGACAGTCTGGTATGGTAACTGGTATGGATTCCGGGTAGAGAGACAGTCTGGTATGGTAACTGGTATGGATTCCGGGTAGAGAGACAGTCTGGTATGGATTCCGGGTTGAGAAACAGTCTGGTATGGTAACTGGTAGAGATTACAGGTATCCGAGACAGTCTGGTATGGTAACTGGTATGGAGTACAGGGTTGAGAGACAGTCTGGTATGGTAACTGGTATGGATTACAGGTTTGAGCGACAGTCTGGTATGGTAACTGGTATGGATTACGGGTTTCTGAAACAGTCTGGTATGGATTCTGGGTTGAGAAACAGTCTGGTATGGTAACTGGTATGGAGTACAGGTTTGAGAAACAGCCTGGTATGGTAACTGGTATTGATTACAGGATCCCGAGACAGTCTGGTATGGATTCCGGGTTGAGAGACAGTCTGGTATGGTAACTGGTGTGGATTACAGGTTTGAGAGACAGTCTGGTATGGTAACTGGTGTGGATTACAGGTTTCCGAGACAGTCTGGTATGGTAACTGGTATGGATTACAGATTTGAGAGACAGTCTGGTATGGTACCTGGTATGGATTACAGATTTGAGAGACAGTCTGGTATGGTACCTGGTATGGAATGCAGATTTGAGAGACAGTCTGGTATGGTACCTGATATGGATTACGGGTTGAGAGACAGTCTTGTATGGATTACAGGTTTCTGAGACAGTCTGGTATGGTAACTGGTGTGGATTACAGGTTTCTGAAACAGTCTGGTATGGTAACTGGTGTGGATTACAGGTTACTGAGACAGTCTGGTATGGTAACTGGTATGGATTACAGATTTGAGAGACAGTCTCGTATGGTACCTGGTATGGATTACAGGTTTCTGAAACAGTCTGGTATGGTACATGGTATGGATTACGGGTTGAGAGACAGTCTGGTATGGTAACTGGTATGGATTACAGATTTGAGAGACAGTCTGGTATGGATTACAGGTTTCTGAAACAGTCTGGTATGGTACCTGGTATGGATTACAGGTTTGAGAGACAGTCTGGTATGGTACCTGGTATGGATTCCGAGTTGAGAGACAGTCTGGTATGGTAACTGGTATGGATTACAGATTTGAGAGACAGTCTGGTATGGTAACTAGTATGGATTACAGGTTTGAGAGACAGTCTGGTATGGATTACAGGTTTCTGAAACAGTCTGGTATGGATTCCGGGTTGAGAGACAGTCTGGTATGGTAACTGGTATGGATTACAGGTTTGAGAGACAGTCTGGTATGGTAACTGGTATGGATTACAGGTTTGAGAGACAGTCTGGTATGGTACCTGGTATGGATTACAGATTTGAGAGACAGTCTGGTATGGTAACTAGTATGGATTACAGGTTTGAGAGACAGTCTGGTATGGATTACAGGTTTCTGAAACAGTCTGGTATGGATTCCGGGTTGAGAGACAGTCTGGTATGGTAACTGGTATGGATTACAGGTTTGAGAGACAGTCTGGTATGGTAACTAGTATGGATTACAGGTTTGAGAGACAGTCTCGTATGGATTACAGGTTTGAGAGACAGTCTGGTATGGTAACTGGTATGGATTACAGATTTGAGAGACAGTCTGGTATGGTAACTAGTATGGATTACAGGTTTGAGAGACAGTCTGGTATGGTACCTGGTATGGATGACAGCTTTAAGAGACAGTCTGGTATGATAACTGGTATGGATTACAGGTTTGAGAGACAGTCTGGTATGGTAACTAGTATGGATTACAGGTTTGAGAGACAGTCTCGTATGGATTACAGGTTTGAGAGACAGTCTGGTATGGTAACTGGTATGGATTACAGATTTGAGAGACAGTCTGGTATGGTAACTGGTATGGATTACAGGTTTGAGAGACAGTCTGGTATGGTAACTGGTATGGATTACAGGTTTGAGAGACAGTCTGGTATGGTACCTGGTATGGATTACAGATTTGAGAGACAGTCTGGTATGGTAACTAGTATGGATTACAGGTTTAAGAGACAGTCTGGTATGGATTACAGGTTTCCGAGACAGTCTGGTATGGTAACTGGTATGGATTACAGATTTGAGGGACAGTCTCGTATGGTACCTGGTATGGATTACAGGTTTCTGAAACAGTCTGGTATGGTACCTGGTATGGATTCCGGGTTGAGAGACAGTCTGGTATGGTAACTAGTATGGATTACAGGTTTGAGAGACAGTCTCGTATGGATTACAGGTTTGAGAGACAGTCTGGTATGGTAACTGGTATGGATTACAGATTTGAGAGACAGTCTGGTATGGTAACTAGTATGGATTACAGGTTTGAGAGACAGTCTGGTATGGATTACAGGTTTCTGAAACAGTCTGGTATGGATTCCGGGTTGAGAGACAGTCTGGTATGGATTACAGGTTTCTGAAACAGTCTGGTATGGATTACAGGTTTCTGAAACAGTCTGGTATGGATTACAGGTTTGAGAGACAGTCTGGTATGGTAACTGGTATGGATTACAGGTTTGAGAGACAGTCTGGTATGGTACCTGGTATGGATTACAGATTTGAGAGACAGTCTGGTATGGTAACTAGTATGGATTACAGGTTTAAGAGACAGTCTGGTATGGATTACAGGTTTCTGAAACAGTCTGGTATGGATTACAGGTTCCGAGACAGTCTGGTATGGATTCTGGGTTGGGAGACAGTCTGGTATGGTACCTGGTATGTATGACAGCTTTAAGAGACAGTCTGGTATGGTAACTGGTATGGATTCCGGGTTTGAGAGACAGTCTGGTATGGTACCTGGTATGGATGGCAGCTTTAAGAGACAGTCTGGTATGGTAACTGGTATCTGAAACAGTCTGGTATGGATTACAGGTTCCGAGACAGTCTGGTATGGATGACAGCTTTAAGAGACAGTCTGGTATGGATTCTGGGTTGGGAGACAGTCTGGTATGGTACCTGGTATGTATGACAGCTTTAAGAGACAGTCTGGTATGGTAACTGGTAGAGATTACAGGTTTCCGAGACAGTCTGGTATGGTACCTGGTATGGATGACAGCTTTAAGAGACAGTCTGGTATGGTAACTGGTAGAGATTACAGGTTTCCGATACAGTCTGGTATGGATTCCGGGTTGGGAGACAGTCTGGTATGGTACCTGGTATGGATGACAGCTTTAAGAGACAGTCTGGTATGGTAACTGGTATGGATTACAGGTTTCTGAGACAGTCTGGTATGGATTACAGGTTTGAGAAACAGTCTGGTATGGTACCTGGTATGGATGGCAGCTTTAAGAGACAGTCTGGTATGGTAACTGGTATGGATTCCGGGTTTGAGAGACAGTCTGGTATGGTAACTGGTATGGATGACAGCTTTAAGAGACAGTCTGGTATGGTAACTGGTATGGATTCCGGGTTTGAGAGACAGTCTGGTATGGTAACTGGTAGAGATTACAGGTTTCCGAGACAGTCTGGTATGGATTCCGGGTTGGGAGACAGTCTGGTATGGTACCTGGTATGGATGACAGCTTTAAGAGACAGTCTGGTATGGTAACTGGTATGGATTACAGGTTTCTGAAACAGTCTGGTATGGTAACTGGTATGGATTACAGGTTTTTGAAACAGTCTGGTATGGTACCTGGTGTGGATTACAGGTTTCTGAGACAGTCTGGTATGGATTACAGGTTTGAGAGACAGTCTGCTTATATAGATCAGGGTAACATATTTTAGACGTTGGTTAATTATGCTGTTATTGCCAATGAACTATATGCGTGGAATGGAGATCACGTGACGTTTGAGTTGTAGCGAGCACCGCCATTTTTATGAGATGGCACTACTGATCTGACGTTACAGAAGAAGCGAAAAGTAACGATGTCAATAGACTACTTCATCAACGTCATAACACGATGACAAATGACTCTTGTGACGTCAATTTTGACCGTTCATTTGTAGAAAAACGTTATTTGCGTTATGAGAGACATCATCCCATAGTTATGGAGGCGATTTTAGCACGCCAGATCCAATTTAGCCACTGTGGCGTGACCATTCCACGCATATAGTTCATTGGTTATTGCACTTACTGGTTTGGAAAAGCATGAAGAAGACGCCAAAGAACCTGTTGATGATGTCATCTTTATCCGATTTCGTCATAGTAGCATACCAATCTCCAGTCTGGGTTAGGTATGTGCATTTTGCCGACCACAAGGGGGCAGCTCCTAAACCAATGATAACGGAAGCTGGTGCGATCAGTCCCCATGTAGCGTAAAACTGTGCCGCCATGTAGAGAATATAACAAACCATCGAGACAGCTATGGTCCATTTGCAGCCCAATACTGAGATCAGCCATGTTGGAATAAACATACAAGAGATGATGAGGGCGCCGTAGAGAATGCTTAAACCTCCCGTCCCCAAATTCTCCCCTTTGTTCAGACTACTCTGTAGGTTCGTCATCGACTGGAAGGCCGTGAAGAGAAACATGAAGGCAAAGCTGACCACAGCCAAGTTCTTGATGATCCGCCACCTGGACATTTTGATCTCGATTTTCTCCACCTCCAGCGATCCATTCTTGAAGTCGTCCTTATTTTTCTCGGTCATCTTCTGCAACAGATATGAACAAATTTTTTTTATTGGACATAATGGCTTAATAGGCATGGTATGCAACTGATCAGTATCGGTACGCGAACGGTATCAGGAAATCAGAAAAGACATAGAGCAATACAATGGTCAATAGCGAATAACTATATAACATTTACCAAAGACTGGTTCCAACTTTCCAGAAATTCAAAAGTCTGGACCCCCCCCCCCTATCACCCTACTTCTAAACATGGAAACGCCGTCATATAAGTGAAATAGTCTTGATGGTAGGTTTAACATGGACTAAATTTGCAGGACGGGAAAAATCAACATGTGTTTTGACAGTAAGGGGTTATTTTTTGGATCACTCGTTCAAAATAGGAGGATATTCTCTTGTTTAGAACACGCTTTGCCTTTGTCTACCAGTCGAAAGGTCCTGGAAGCGCCTATGTGTGTGGAGCAAGTCTATATATTTATGAACACCAAAACACACGGACACAGGGAAAACCTTCTTGTCTAAAATAGCAAGTCTATATAATATATATTTATGAACACTAAAACACACGGGCACAGGGAAAATCTTCTGTTCTAAAATAACCATGGAGACAAGTTTCTAATTGTGTTAAAAAGATAGTAGGCCTATATAGTAAACTGGATTGGACCAAGAGTAATTATGGCAAAAAAACACAATATACCAGAGCACTTTATCGATATCACAGGGTTTAACATGACATAGGTGTTTTTTAGCTCAATAAAAAGATAGAGAATGCATATTTGCATGTGGTATTCCGGTCGTTGGTGAGCCGGTCCAACACTTTGACACAATAAGGTGAAGACTTACTTATGGATAACAACTTCTTAGTTTATTGGGTGAAGACGTTTGATTTTGACTTTGATAACGATGTAAGAACTACATCGAAACGTCGTCACCCAATAAACCAAGAAGTTGTTATCCATAAGTAATTCTTCACCTTATTGTAACCTTTCAACTTCTAAATGCCATTGAAAAACTTAACACAAGTATATCAGTTGAAACCTCAGTCTTAACGTGTTGGTTTTTCTGAAAACAAGAACATTGGGTAACTACTTGGACAAAACAAATACAAAGGTGAAAAATTAGGAAAATTACCGGATAAAAAAGTCCACAACCTGATATTATTTTGCATGCTATGCTATGTTTGAAAAAGGTAATCAAAGTGCGTGTAGTGACAAAGTGCCAAATGTTTTGAGGTCATAAGAATAAGAGTATTTGGGGTCATAACATGTCGAGATTGTCCCAGTTAGCTATTATAATCTTAACTGTTTGTCTAACATATCGATTGTCGTAAAACGAAAAGGTGTTTCCCCCATGTTGAACAAACATAGCATATATAGGTTTAAATCATTTCATTGGCGTTCGACAATGATTAGCCATAGAACCCTTTCTCTTTAGTTTGATAAATGAGTTTGGGAGTGTCCATTATTGATTCGTTTTGATAATATTGCTTATAGTTTCTAAAACACAAACACATCAGGAATCAGGTCAAATAACATGTCACGTCAACACACTGATACACTTTATAAGCTCTGTGACTTTTTTAGTGCATTTACGTTGAAAACAAACTACGGTACCGATATTTTCCAATTTAATCACAAAGGATTACTTATATTATTGTAGATGTGACTTTTTAGTGGATTTACATTGAAAACAAACTACCGATATTAAGTATATGTCTGGCTAAGATTATAGTAGAAGAATACAAACTACTCCAAAGTAAAATGGCTCGACCTCAGACTGAAAAGGCCAGTCATTGCTTATAAGAAGATCAAGCGTTTGAAAGATATATTGGTCAGCGCTAAATACATTGTCTGTCTTCTACTTAGGTTTTTCTGGGGAAAGCAAAACATTTTCCCTTTCTTTTCCCATGATCCTATTGGGTTCAATCTCAGTCGACCGATATTCTTGCCATAGCTGAAGATGCGTAAGCCTTGTTAATGCATTACAGAATGTTCCAGAAAAGTCTACTGACTATAAAGGCCAAGCTCCTATCTGTCGACACCCATGAAATATCATGGATTTTAGTTTATTACAACAACTTGCGATGTGGTATAAAGGTCTAAATGATATAGGCCTACCTCATTTTAACACACCAAGAAACTTGTGTGCATGGTAATTTTAGACAAGAAGATTTTCATTATGCCCGTGTGTTTTAGTGTTCATAAATACAGTATTTGTTGAATGTGTACCCCTGTACTTTTCACATCGTCATCAAACTTCATTGTGCGATCGAATATCAAACTTTTAAAGGCAGTACGATGACTGAAAAGTATAAAACTGTATTCATAGAGTATTTGTTATATAAGGTAATATTCGACTCCCACTCGGAACATCCTTCGGCTATCTTCGCTCGCTACCGGTCGGCCTTGACACGCACGTAAATCCCCGAAGTTATCAGAGTGAATCGACTCCCAAGCCCGGATTATCTGTCAAAGGGCGACTGGTAATATATGGCTGGTTATGTGTCTGATGGTCGCTTATTAGAAGCCAAAAAAATCGGAAGAGCTCAGATTTCTCAGCTATCAACTTCCGAAAGAAGAAGGTAAATGACAATCTACACGTTTTTTCGTAACGGATATGAAAACAAGAATAACATGTGATTTACCTCTTCGTCATCTCCGAGTAAAACCATAGTTAGAATTCTCCTGTACTGTCCCATTTTGACAAGAAAAATGTTTTATAAACCTATAGTAAAATCTGAAATTTTCGAGACAGAGAGAGGAGAACAAAACACCTTCCTTCACAGATTGTCTTCCCATTATGTAAGGGACCGACGTCTTTTTCACATTTCCCGTTTTAACATTCAGTTAACCTAAATTCCCATGCAAAATCACTTTCTACATGTACGCACAAAAAAAAAAAAATTAAGGGATATATTTGCGAGCTCATCCGAGGCCTGTGGCCACATTAATTATAGAGAATTCGACTTTGTTCAAATTTCGGCAGCTGTTGTTTTAAAGGCAGATAAATATTTTAGAAAAGCGTATTCAGAAGCTCGTCTCCACAGTTTTTATATTAGTTAGAGAGCTGGGTGACTTTTAATCATAAACTTGCGTACAAAAGGTTTGAATGTCTATTTTTATTGGAAATCGTGTCATTAGAAAGGAAAGGGGCATCTTAAGTTGCACGTTCCTGGGGTTTGGCCCCTGGGGTCATCCCAAAAAGGCCCTAAAATCGTTTTATTTAAAGAATTAAGTACAACGATAGCTTTAACTTAATTTCATTTCAATTACCACCCAAAGCATTGAAGCGTTATTTAAGACACAAAAAAATCCTGGGGTTACTAATTAAGACGCATACCAATTAGCGGCTAATTAACTATTTATTCAAACATCTGAGTACATGAAAAATTTCTTTTGCATATGGTTCTTCACTTGTTCTTGGTATAATATCACCAACCTAAGACATGTTATATCCTGGGGTTTGCAGTTAAGACGGGGGTAATTGGACCCCCATGCGGTACCTTGGTCATGAAATTAGATTTTTTCAAAAACATGGTACATCGGTTATGTTTGTAATTTTGGATAAAACACAACTGAAATTAAGCTAAATTATAAGTTAAGACACCTAAATTCCTGGGGTTGCTAATTAAGACACATACCAATTAACCACCAATTAACGATTTATTCACACATTTCAGTACATTCAAAATTCCTTTCGCAAATGGCCTTTCGTTGGCTCCAACAATTATATCAACAACTTAAGACCTATCTTTTCCTGGGGTTTGCAGATAAGACGGGGGTTAATGGACAGGGCTATGAAACTGATTGCCGACTCCTACGCCAGCGCCACAAGGCCATACCAGATGTTCGAAAAGGCTAGACATATTCAATGTGCCGGCCTCTTTGTGTAACAATGGACATGACGTCACAGGGCCGGTTCGCTGAATGGGCCAGAATGTTCTCGAATGTGTGGCATGGTTACATGGCGTAGTTGTTGGTATGGGCTCATTTTGACACAGAGAGAATTTCGTTATTATTGTGTTGCATTTACTTTGATTGAAATATTTAGTTAGTTTGAAGAAAACGCACGTCGAACAAGATTACAGATACACATTGGTTACTTACAGGTAAGCTGCTTTTTGTTTATGGTAATCTAACAGTAAGAACTTTGTACAATGAATTAAGATTGCGTATCGACAGAATAGAGCTTTCCTTTTTAAACAAATCTGCCTTTCGAGCCACCTCGATCAACCTATGTCGAATGACTGACAGGTACCACCAACAGGTCGATGGTTTTCTCCTCACTATACTGTTATACCAGTTCAATAATCTTTGGTGTGCGCAAATCATCAATCCAGTCGGCCACAATACGGGTATATGTCTATATTGATACAATAACTTGATGGTCAAATTTTGTTACGTATTCTCGCTAATTCCATCCCTCAAAAACTATTTTAGATAAACTGAATATAAAAAAATGGATGAAGGATTTGATTGATCCAATATCTGAATCCCAACTGGAGCGTGGACCTGAGGATCCAGATGAAGATATATCAGCTTCTAAAGTCACCGAAATAGGTAATTCGATTTTACGATTCCTGGTTGGCGTCAGGCAAATTAAAATTAATCGTTTTGCCACTTTGGGCACATGACGTCCGACAAGACAACGCTGCAATTTAACTGAAATACTGTTGGTCGTAAAGGTATAGCTAAATAATCAATCATCAATCAATCTCTGACAGAACAAATGACGCTTAAAAAACGAACTAAACTCACTACAACTGTTTAGTGCTTCAGTAGCAAACGTATAAGGCCATATATTTATAGTATCTATCTTTTCAGAGCCAAACGAAGAATCACCTCATCGATGTATTGTCCATGTAATTGACAAAGAAAGTGGTAACCTATTTCAGAAAGCCGTTGGGCGACAATACTCAAGTCGGCAGAAGCCCGGAAACAAACCAAAATGTATGGAAATTCTAAGTACCGTACGGTGGTGGAAAGTCTTCCAACGGAGCCTAATGAATTGGATCGGTACCATCGTTGGTGTTACAGTGCTTTTACTGCCATTAAAAGTTGTAGTACCAATTCTCCTGATAACGAACAGCCGTGTTGTAGTAGTAAAGACATGCGATCAACGACCCCTTCACCAGTAACTGTGACAGAAAAATCTAGGGTAGGCATATTCGACAACAGGTGCCTTTATTGTGATAAAGAATGGAAAACTCTACCCGATGGAACGAAAGAAGGTCTAGGTGTTATACAATCTAAAACTGCAGAAAACAAGATTTTAGAAGCTGCAAATCTATTGGGAGATAACACAGTATTGGTAAAGATTTCTGGAATTGACTTGATTGCAAAAGAAGTTAAGTTTCACCATTCTTGTAGAAGCAAGAAATTGGAAACTGCGTCCAGGATTAAAAACAGTGCCAAAGAATCTAGAAATAAAAAGAAAACTGAAAACACAGCCGTTACACGGATTCTCGACCAGAGCGATTAAAATCTGTCTATGACCGCTTTTGTCTTTTCTCCGAAGAAGCTGAGGTTGAACCCACAATTGCTAGTTGCCAATATCTCGGAGAAATTCTGAAAAAACGATTTCCAGGTGAGCTGAGCATTTCTACCCCTGACGCAAAGAAACAAGGATCGATAGTCCATAACAGCCTTCTTGATTACAAGTCGATAAAGATATAGAGGATATTGAACAGTTGTGTTTGAATAGCACTTATATTTTTTCGAGTGAAAGTCGGAGAATAACCCACGAGACGCGAAGCGTCGAGTGGGTTATCCCTCCGCCTTTCAAGAGAAAAAATATAAATGCTATTCAAACATAACTGTACAATATTCTGTTTATTATTTATACTATCATGTTTTAGGCTGGAGATTGTTTATTTAGTATAAATTTCTCAATTATAAAAAAGAAAGTATCAACAAATTTATGACGGATTAGGTTTTCAGCAAACGTAGGAATATATATCGCTGACCAATGAAACAACAGCATGTCTGTTCTTCTCACGTGACTATCAACTGTCAGATTTGTGGTCATTTAAATGGCCATTTTCTCCCTGAAGTTTTTTGCGATATTTCACGTAAATAGAAATTAAATCGAACTCCATGGATTTTAACTCGGCAGAGCACCAGCCACCAGGATAAAAAATGATATTTGAAATTACTTTACATTGTTTAAACGCGTCAATGAATGGCAAGTACAGTTACTCGTTACACGCAGTGGTCCGATTCTCCGAAGCCGTGCTGCAGGTCACACAACGCTGCCAACTGATTATGAAGTTTTGTTTTATCGCTTTGACTTAGAGTGGTAAGCCGATCCTCTAGTGAATCAATTTAGTGTTTTCAGCTGTAATTTATTTATCTTAATGCTAAATATGACTGAAAAGGCTTCATTTAGCCTATCGAAATCCTATGTACTGTTGTTGTTGTACAGCAGACGTCAGTACACAAGAAAGAAGTAGGTCCGACGACGTCATCGGCTTCGTCGCGTGCATTAAATAACAAAAAGTGTTATTGCACTGCAGTGAATTATCACATTTCTGAGTGAAGGAAATCTCTAGTTTTCACTTATGTATAAATAATAAAATAATATATGATTTCAAGTCATCTGATGAGGGTCAAATTGTAACTTCCGCCTTACTCCTTCGTAAACATTTAAAGGCCGTAAAGAAAATCGCACTAAGAGACCCGTTGGACCTCGACTCACTTATGCAAGGTGAGGGTGAAGCACCAGAACTCGCAATTCTCTTCTTCCAAATTCTCTTCCAAGGTAAACATCGAGACTCTGAAGTTGTAAAACGGCGCGCTGCATCAGCAGCCGCAGACGCCTTATTCAGTGTTCACAATGGGCAAGTTATGCCAAAAAAACACATTTTGCTGGGTAGCCTAGTGAACTCGATCACAGGAAGTCGGAAACTAATGACAGTGCTTAATAGACTTGGTCACTGCATTAGTTATTCTAAGTACGAAGAACTTGAAACTGAATTGGCAACAAAAATTCAAAGCAGAAAAGCCTTGTCCCCAAAGGGTGCCAGATTTATGGGGAACGCTTTTGACAATTATGACCAGCTTGTCCATACACTCCCAGGCCTTGACAGCCTACACGATACTATGGGTATATTTTATCAGACCATGGATCTACACGCAAGTGAAGTGGATGTAGAACAATCGCCAATGCCACATCAAGTTAAAAATGTTCTCCCAGTATTGAAAAAGAGAGGCAAGAGAAAGTTAGATGTTCTACCAGTCGATGTTCCAGCATATAGAAAGAAACCGAGAATGGACCAATTTGACTATGACAAAACCGAATGCAATCAATTTCCAAAAAGTTTTGATCGTGCACGGAAACTGGACACACAATTTGCGGTAAACCACGTCTACATGGAAACCGTCCCAATGTGGGGAGGATTTAACGCTCGTTTCCACCATGACAAATTGAAGAAGCAGGTTGTTCTGTACATGCCAAACCTAAATCGACCCATTACACAAAAGGATGTTGTAGCAGATACGACGCGTACATCTCTGAAGTGTGCTGATGAATGTGGACAGATGTATGGTCTTGTAACATATGATCTTGATGTCGCAAAGACTGCATACAAAATTCAAGTTACTGAACGGCCAGAATTTGACAAACTTTTCATCATGTTTGGAGTATTTCACATTCTCATGTGCTTCTTTCGAGCAATAGGAAGGCTTTTTGCGGAATCGGGCGGGCCAGCAATGCTCACAGACTCGGGTGTATTAGCCCCAGGATCTTTAAGAGGATTCATTATATAATCGTTGCAAAAGACTCCATCCGATGTTTGCCCTTGCTTTGGAAATATTACACTTTCGACGATTCATGGTGAACTACGAGAACTCAGATTTGATTCAAACAGAACTTCAGAATGCCCAGTTTAAGACAACAGAAGATGTTGATGATTTTTGCAACTCGACACTGTTCAATGAGCTGTTTGATGATTTTGATACATTCAAGAAAAGCACTGAAAGCGGCGCGCTTGGTAAAACTGCACAGTTTTGGGCGATGTACATACGGTACATACAGATCTATCACACTCTTGAACGTTCTGTTAGAGAAACGGATCTGGATCTCTTCATCGCCACAATGACACCGATTATTGATCTGTTTTTTGTTACTAACCGTCAGAATTATGCGCGATGGATGTCTAAGTATCAGCTTGACCTGATGAACATGGAGGATTCTCATCCGGGTCTACGACATATTCTTGATAATGGAGGCTTTTCTGTCCGACGTTCAAACAATGAATTTTCAATAATCGCTGTAGACCTCACACTGGAACAAACAGTGAATGCCGATGCAGCCTCACGAATGACAGAATTCACATCATCTACGAACAACTACAGCTCAAGGGTACGATGGAGTGTCACCAAAAGTAGTCGAGCAGCGCTGGTGAATGAAGCTCTTACACTCGTCGGCATCGACAATACCAGAGACACGGTAAATGACCTTAGTCCTTCCAGGATCAAGAGAGACAACGATGACTTACAGAGTATCGTTGCCCAGATTGAATCGTGTGTTATTCCATTTACACTCGATCAAAGTTTACCGTTAATCAATATCAGCACAGGAAAGAGTGTAACAGATCCAACAAGCACATCCCTTTTGAGTATCCCAGATGAAGGAAAAAAAAATGCACGATCGCTTTGTGAACGAATGTCTAGATAGTGCTGAACGTTTTGAAAAACCAATCCGAAAACACCCTCTACGCACTTTCGAAAGTGAATGCGTAGCCAATCGTAAAGCAGCTAAAAATACAAAGGAAGCACAACTTAAGTGTACCAGTGAACTCCTTGGTCGTATGGCTTTCGCCGCAGCGGCAGCTGAGATTGATCTTGAGTATATCTTCTCGTTCCCTCTAACACCTGTACCACTGTCCATGTGCAATGTCGATGGTACAATGGTCCATACCGAAAAAAGCAAACTGTTTAGGGTCCTGGAAGACACTGTCAATGACCATGGGAGCCCGACATTCATCGGGACTCATATTATTGATGGCAACTTCCAGTTACAATGTATGTCACTCGATCAGCCTCTTACATATGGGGATATGTCAAGAAATATTCTCATTACTAGCCTGGCTTATCGCTCACGGAGAATCGATATAAATTTCGATACTTATGAAAGACCTTCGATCAAAGATTGCGAGCGAGAACGAAGAGAATCTGCAGTGAACGTGGGGCTGGTTATCTCAACAAAAACGAGACACAAGTTTCAGGAAACTGCTAAAGAGAGAATCCTTCAAGCGAGAATTTCCAATATTTTTCCAGAAAGATTGGTCTAGCCAAGTCTACGGGCACTTTCTTGAAGACAGGGAGCTGTATCTGGGAGTGATGGGGGAATGCACGCGGTATTTCGTAGAAGGAGGGTAGTACAAACAGAGTCTGTTCCATCCCTGAACTGTAATCATTCTGAGGCAGTTACCAGAATCATCCTCCACATGATAGAAGCTGACAGACCTAACCAGGGAGACATTGTAATCAGAGCTTCAGACACAGATATTCTGGTTTTGTTCCTGCATCATTTGCACCGTGTGTCGTCCACTGTCTGGATGGAGGTTGGCACAAGAGGACAAGGAAACATTCGTTATATAAACGTAACAAAGATTGCTGTAGCGATAGGACAAGACATTTGTGCTGCACTTCCTGCTCTGCATGCTTTCACTGGATGTGATTACACTTCTGCATTTTCAAGAAAAGGTAAAAGTAGGCCATATACAATTGTGGATAAAAGCGAAAAGTTTCAGAGAGCTTTTGCTTCTTTAAGCTCCACTGTGCCAACAGAAGATATTGTCAAACATTTGCAGGATTTCGTCTGTGTTTTGTACGGAGCCCAAAAATTGTTTCTCTCAACAAGCACCGATTTTATGTCGTGGACAAAACCTACAATAAAAATCCCAATTCTAAGCGCCCATTTGACAAGTTGAAGAGTATTTCAGGCAGTGCAGTTCCTCCCTGTGAAGCAGAACTAGCTCCTCACATTGATAGATGTGTATTTGTAGCCAGGTTGTGGGGGAGTGCTCATCGCCAATACTTGGACAAGACACCTCTGAAGGGATGGGAAATTGTTGATGGAAAATTCCGTGTGATTTGGTTTGATGGAGAACAGCTACCTCCTGCACTGATTCCTGAAATTCCGACTGATAATCCAGAGGAAGTTGATGGTGATACAGATGATGATGTCGATGCAGACCGACATTATCTCCTAGAATCGTCTGATGAGGAGATTGGTAGCAACAAACATTAATATATTCTTTCTTTTGTCGGTTGCATATATGTGTCCCATTCAAGAAATCTTAGTAATTCAGATGCTTTGTACTTTTTGGCTTGTTTATATAGGCACTTCTACAGACTACCTTAATCCGAAAACAAATACCCCGTTAAGGTTCATTCTGGTTTACATAAGATGAGCCCAATGTTTAGCTCTAAAAACAGTTTTTATAACTGGCAAAAAATAATGTTCCCATTTTGTGTTTTGTTATTGGTTAAAACGTACCTGTTAAACATTTTAGGTTGTTCAAATCTTTATTTTCGTTTGTTTCCGCCGTTAGGGGCCGCGAGTCAACGGAGATGGCATTTCACATCACGAATTTCAGCCGAGAATTTTTTTTAAAACTATTTGTTCTGCTTTTTTCAAAATAAAGGTTGAAGTGAATTTCCAAAAAAGATTGGTGTACGTTCCTTTCTCTAACACACATGGGGTCCATATAACCTCGTCTGATCTGCAAACCCCAAGGGAAAAAATGTAATACAAACGTCCATTAGCCTTGTCCATTACCTGCCCCCCCTCCCACACACACTCTCCTGTCTTATCTGCAAACCCCAGGAAAAAAACAGGTCTTAAATTGTTGATATAATTGTAGGAACAAACGAAGGATCATATAGGAAAGGAATTTTTAATGTACTGAAATATGTGAATAAATCGTTAATTGGTGGTTAATTGGTATGTGTCTTAGTTAGCAACCCCATGAATTTAGGTGTTTTAAATTATAATTTAGCTTAATTTCAGTTGTGTTTTATCCAAAATTACAAACATAACCGATGTACCATGTTTTTAAATAAATCTAATTTCATGACCAAGGTACCCCATGGGGGTCCAATTAACTCCGGGCTTAACTGCAAACCCTATGAGAAAACATGTCTTAGCTTGGTGATATCATACCAAGAAGAAGTGAAGAACCATATGCAAAAGAAATTTTGCATGTACTCAGATGTTTGAATAAATAGTTAATTAGCCGCTAATTGGTATGCGTCTTAATTAGTAACCCCAGGATTTTTTGTGTCTTAAATAACGCCACAATGCTTTGGGTGGTAATTGAAATAAAATTAAGTTAAAACTATCGTTGTACTTAATTCTTTAAATAAAACGATTTTAGGGCCTTTTTGGGATGACCCCAGGGGCCTAACCCCAGGAACGTGCAACTTAAGACGCCCTTTATAATGTTCCTTTATAATGAAACAATTTCCAATAAAAATAGACATTCAAACCTTTTGTACGCAAGTTTATGATTAAAAGTCACCCAGCTCTCTAACTATATGGTCAGACAGAGTTTAACGGTACCAGTTTAGTCTAGTATTAAAACATACATCAGAAGATAGAGACAACAGAATAAAGCCCAGTCTGTTTGGGACTTAATAAATGCTAGGAAAGATAAAGAACCAAAAGAGCATCCGTTTGCAAAACACGGAGCTTCAACATTTTCAGGGGGCCCCAGTGGCTCAATGGGCTAGACTGAGTCTCCCTCAGTCCGACACAGACCTTCCATCGATGCGGCGCGGGTTCGAATCCCACTCAGGCCAAATAAAAGCATGACAATCATGTGGTTAACATGTTAATGCATGAGTTATGTATGATGGCCGAGAAGGGGCATCCCGTTTTACTTTCAAATCTTTCTTCAATCTTAGTCACAAACACTATGGGAATGCGATGGTAAAGCGATGGTTAATATTTACCATCGCCTTACCATCGCGTTTCCATCGTGTTTGTGATTTTCTTTCAAAACCCAGTCCATAAAGTAAGTTGCAGTTATTATCCTTTCGATCCTAATTTCTATCGCAAAACACGTATAGAACCAAGCTTTATTCAACTGAGAAACACGATAAAAAGGCGATGGTAAATATTTACCGTCGCTTTACCATCGCATTTCCATAGTGTTTCTGAGATCAAAATATAGCCGGGTTAATAAGTAAAACGCAATGATAAGTATTTTTCATCGTGTTTTACATAGTAAGTGAGCCATTTCATAAAGTATAACACGGCTAAATCGAAATCTAAGACGCGATGAAAAATACAAGATTTATTGTTGTGTTATACTTCATGAAATTGGCTCACTTGCTATGTAAAACACGATGGAAACACGATGAAAAATACTTTTCGTTGCGTTTTACTTACTGAACCGCCTATATTTTGATCTCAGAAACGCTATGGTAAAGCGAGGGTTAATATTTACCATCGCTTTATCATCGCGTTTCCATCGTGTTTGTGGCTAATCCTAAAAAAGAATTTGTAAAATAAAATGCAAAGGTAATCCCATAAAAAGTATTTTTTGTCGCATAGTGCAAGTGAAATCAGACTTTATTGGGCTCAGAAATACTATGGAAATGCGATGGTAAAGCGATGGTAAGTATTTACCATCGCATTTCCATAGTGTTTCTGAGATCAAAATGTAGGCGGTTTAGTAAGTAAAACGCAATGAAAAGTATTTTTCATCGTGTTTCCATCGTGTTTTACATAGGAAGTGAGCCATTTTCATAAAGTATAACACGAAAATAAATCTTGCTATATTTTTAATCGCGTCTTAGATTTCGATTTAGCTCCCATAGCCGGGTTCGATAACATCAACAAGGATGGAAAAGTCTTAGAGGTGTTATCCTGACGAGGGAAATAGGGTCATTTCTGTTGTAGATTGGTATGAGGATCATCCATTATAATTTCACTTGTATTAACAAAGTGCTTTATTATCAAGCTAAACAAATCGAAAACAGTATCTCAAGCGCTCTTCTCGAAATTTGAATCAGATTTTGTTTTTAAATTCTCGGTTATGCATTCACTTTCTCAAAGAATCTGGATTTAAAAAGTTTGCGTTCTAAGTTCTAAGATCTGATAAAAAGTTTTCCTGATTTGACCATTTTGGACATCATCTTTTATAGGATGAAATATTTGTAAATCAATGGCAACCATCTTTCACTAAGTATAGAGTATTGCTGGCCTATATGCCTTTCATCAAATATGAAAAACAAATAATGTGGGTTTTTTTTCTAGTTCAGGTCAAGTATCTGTGAATTCGCCGAAAAATTAATTTCTAGGTCAGCGCATAAAATTATATCAAAGTACCCAGGTAGGGGATTCATGCCACAGGGACCAAATGAATGGGACAAATGGACACAGGGAATGTTACAAGAAAAGAGGACTAAAAAGCATTGTTTAGAAACGTCTTAGCAATGTATCCGATTATTTGGCTTGTTTGCAACTGAGTACAACTTGAACACATACCAGCAAACTGGCTTTCGTTTTCCGTACGTGAAGGTATGTTATGTTAGCACTCAACGACCGATACTGTAGATTCCATTATAAGACTAGTGTTGGAGACACTCAGTAGCTAATGTATAAGCAAGTCTTAAGAGAAGGTAGCAAACAATATGTGACTCGAATAACACCCCTAAACGCATCTCCATGTAGGCCTATGTACAACACGTTCAGTTAATGGACAGGCTTGCTCTCGAAATTATTATCGTTAAAAATATCGACTTTATTTTAGCTTCAAAGAAAGCCAATAAAATTTTGTTTTGATCATAAATATTTTGTAAAAGAGGTAATTTGCACACGAAATGCGGTTGTAAAAATGTTCTACAACCTACTTTATCTTTTTATCATAGAAATAAAACTCTGTATACAAAAAAGCTTGCACAAAATAAGTATACAATGTGCAGACATGATATAGGCCATAATAGATAGAATTATTGGGATTGTCAGTAAGCTCCTTCTAAATCATTGGTCTTGTTTAAATTCCCTTATGGTGTATAATAGACCATTTGCCAGTGCAACAATGACAAGTCGTCGTGGCACCAATCTTAGACCGGACAAGCAATGAACTATAAGCGCGGAATGGACACGTCTCATCGGCTGGTTCGGATTTGACTTTGTTAAATGTGCCGCCATTGATAGTAGAAGCGCGCATGTATACCAGATCTGGATCGATATTGCACCATCTCCTAGTAATGGCGACATTCGATGCAAAACAACGTGAGCTCCATTCTACGCATACAGTTCATTGCGGGCAAGCCCAGCTTCCAATTAGACTTCAGCTATTTTCAGTCGAGCTCCCGTTTCGTGCAAGATTTTTTTCGCGTTACTTGATTATTCCAGACATAAACTGTCACAATATCCGGTTTCTTTTCTCAAATATTGTTTAACAATGCTGAAAATGTTGAGTTAAAAACAGACGGATGCTTTATCCGGTCGACCACTACCACAATTGTGACGTCACTAAATTACGTCGTTTCTTGTGGATGATTGATTAATGCCTAGCTCAGGATACATTCATTTACACAGGGTTAACTTTTCTCTCGTACTTCGAACCCTCGCTGTTGGTTAATCAAAACCTCCCAAAACAGCTTCTATTTTCAATCGGTGCGAGTGCAATAACCAGTGGTCCAGCGTTCTATTACAATCTCCATAAGGATCCACCATATCGTTGTTGCTCAGTTGAATTTCTTTGTTACGCGACGTCATTTAGACCGGTATTAAGCCTAATACACTTATGAACAACTCAGCCCTGGAAAGTCGTTGGCTAAAAAACATTGACTTGTATTGATGTTTACTGCCTCAAAACGCGTCGGCAACAATTAATTAAATCATTGCTAAGACACTGCTGGCTGTAATAGTAACTATGCCAAGATTTGGATATATACCCGGCTTTATGAACACCCAAAACATGTGTGAAGTTTTAGCCTTACTTACCTATATGTTAAACTTGACGGACTTTCAAATACGATACTAAGAAATGCTAAGTTATTTTCACCCTCAGATCGCATCAGTTACTGTCAACCTCTGATCGCATCTAAAAATCACAGCAGTTTTCAGCCTAACTTTTACGACACTATTGAATGCATACCTCTCCCTGTGTTTGGCACACTAGTTTTCGCGTTGGAATTTCTTTTCATTTTTTGTGATGTTTTGAATTCTAGCCCATGAGCACAAGTTGTCTTAAAACATGTAGGTGTTTATTTCTTGTCCAATCGGATTGACAATAGAAGTTGGGATGAGAAATTTACACTCAAGTATTAAAAACCGACCTAGTTTTCTTCACACTTGCATGGGAGTCTGGATTTAAAAATAAAACTAAATAGGTCAAAATCAGTAGCCCGTAAAGTTATGCAAAAGTTAAAGAGTAGTGTTTACTCCACACAATGCGGTTCAGTTACACAAAATGGTGATCTAAGCAGATTTTGAAGTTTCGTCTAAATTTTTTTCCATTTTTTTTCGCGTAATTTTTCTAACCCCTTTTTTCATTCAACAGCGAAATATGACAAAAGGTAGAGATATCTCCGAATAAATTGCAGGTAGTTACTTAAAAAATAAGCGTGAAGTTTTTCACAGTTATTGTTTGAGTTCTTTTTAAAGTCCTGGGACCGGTTGTTCAAAAGAAAATTAGCTTAACTGCAGGTTAAATGACGTGACGTAACAAAGAAATTCCTTTGTGACGCGACGCCATCTAACCTGCCGTTAAGCTAACGGCGCTTTGAACAACCCACCCCTGTACAATAAGTTCATCAGCCACAGGAAATCAATTTGGTTATAATAAAAATACATGTTTTATTCACTTGACCGGATTCATATTTTGTTCGAGTCAATAACCAAGAAACTAGACGGAAATATCTGACTGATGAGGTTTAGTTTTCACATCAACACGATAGTTAAGAGGTACCTCCACTTAATTTTTTTTTACAGACAAACGAACAGACTAACAAACCCTCGTATACGATGAGAATCTACTTAATACAAACATTTGTCTGAATCTTCAGACTACATGTATTTTACGAAAATTCGCAAAATCGATTTATTATTTTTTCTGGATTTTTAATTCTAGTCAAATATAAAAATCTCAACATTTTGGAAACTTTTAATAATTTAAGACATAACGGCAAACAAAACTGGTCGACAATTCAGCACAACGTAGAGTTTGGTCTTTTCTTAGGTTATTCCTCAATAATTTTCATTTGAAATCCACGTAATTTTTTTCAATGTGCTCCAAACTTATTTTCTCTCGCCAATCGGAACTTACGATAGTCTATATGTTGTTATCGTTGGTCCGATTTTCAAACTTCAAAATGAGAAATGTCAACATCGCCGGGGGAATTTTGTATACATCCGTTAAATATTAATAGTATTGAAGAAGTCTGAGACTATGAGTATCACTTTATTTCCTATTATGTCTTGAAAAACTATTTCCAAAAAAGAGGCGAATATGTAGGCCTCTGACAAAAACTTCCATACTCGGAAGGTGATAAGCGTACTGCGGGGACACACGGTAGTCCAATCTCATTCTCGCGAGATCCCCTGCTACTACGTGAACGCGACGGACCTCTCAGGCCGTTCCAAGCCATTTTACCCAAATTTTGGGTAATCAAACTTACTTCCAAAATTGATTTGTACATGATCTGTACCTGATTCTATATGTTGGCTTGTATTTCGTTTCTGGTACACGCCCTGCAGTTTTGAATTATCGTTGATGAAATACAGGGACTATATTTCTACCCTCCGCCATTGTGAACAGGCCACCGTCCAACATGCTATTTTGTATGTCTACGTCACGTGATTGTAGTGAGAGTATTTCTCCGCAGCTCTGGCAAAAGGGGATTCCCCTTAGCAGACTAAGCCCCGTCCACACTATCCAACATCGACCAACATTTCAGAACCAACATTGAACAACTTCGTGTTTGCCCAACAAGTTGCGTCATGTTTGCTAGTGTGGACGGGCCACCCAACATTGCCCAACAGACGACAACATTCGACAACATTGTTGGTCCATGTTTGTACATGCACATTCTTGACAACACTTGTTGGGCGATGTTGGTTATCGTAGCCAATCACCAATCAGAAATAAATCAGGTGATTTAAACAGTCACGTGATCTGACAGACAAAATGGCAGCACCAAAGTCGAATGTGGAATAGACCCATTAATTGAAGAGTGATGGAAATCCGTCTTGTAACATGAATACACCACCGTCACATGATTGGAATAGTATCACTCATTCGATAAATCAAGCCGTGTAGGCGTAATTACCAATTTCCTAACGATGTACAAATAGAGTATCCGTGACACTAAAAAACGGTAATATTCTAGCCAAGAAATCTGGGCTCTGCCGATTTTTTTTTCCGTATTCGTCGAGAAATCTGGGCTCTGCCGAATTTTTTTTTCCGTATTCGTCATAGCCCAGATCACTTCCATAGTGGAAAAACGATATTTTTAACTTGTCCCGCCGAAAAAAACGGCGGCACAAATTTCACAACAAATAAGCAAAGAATAAAATATTTACCAAAGTTTACCCCTTTACAGCGGCGTAAGTTGGACAAACTCCTTCTTCGTGGTCTCTACTATCGGAATGCAGTGGTAAATATTTTATTCACATATTGGAAGTGATCTGGGCTCTGACGAATACGGAAAAAAAAAATTCGGCAGAGCCCAGATTTCTCGGCTAGGTAATATTCCAATGCTGTCGATATTGACTATTGCAACGGCAAAAGCGTGTAGTATTCTATGACGAGTATAAATTTATGTTTACCTGTAGCGAGATATCTCAGCGTGATCGCCAGTCTCTCCCCAGGTGGTATTTACGGAAGCGTAGAGGGGACATGCCAAAAAAAAAACTCTAAAAAGATTTCGTTCCACGAATTAAGATTTCGTTCCACGAATTAAGATTTCGTTCCACGAATTAAGATTTCGTTCCACGAATTAAGATTTCGTTCCACGAATTAAGATTTCGTTCCACGAATTACTATTTCGTTCCACGAATTATGGCTTCCGTTGCTGTCCTAGAAATAGGTTCTCAAAGTGAGGCTCTGCGTACAGGTCAACATGGAAAGGGATGAACTTATTGCCTTGTATTTTGAATTAGGGTTGTTGTACAAGAACGTTGTGAATATATTAGCTGTGAATCATGGAATTTTGTCATTTGAAAAGGATATTAAACGAGAGCCAGCCAAGAAATATGCAATGTTCATCCTCATTGGTTAGCTGGAAAGTTATAAAGCCATTAGTCATTGGTTATCATAATTCGTGGAACGAAATCCTAATTCGTGGAACGAAATAGTAATTCGTGGAAGGAATTAGTAATTCATGGAACGAAATAGTAATTCGTAGAACGAATTAGTAATTTGTGGAAGGAATTAGTAATTTGTGGAAGGAATTAGTAATTCGTGGAACGAATTAGTAATTTGTGGAACGAATTACAGGGATCGAAATAACCGCCTGTCCACCTGTCGATGACAGGTAGTTTTGACGTGCGACAGGTCCAAATAAAATCTACCTGTCGCATGCGACAGGTGCATGTTAAGTAGTCATATGTATTTATTAGTTAGTATTCTACAGTCAATGGAAGTATTTTAAAAAAGAAGATTTGTTTGGAGAAGAAAAACATTGTTAAAGTTTAGACGTTATTAAAACCGATCTTTCAGTGGTGACACCAAACAGCTTACGTCCATAGTGGAACGTCCCTAGTCAGTCAGGGCTTGTCAGCCGATTCTCAGGTGACGGCTCTCAGTGAAAAGTGACCGATAACGTCTCCAAGACTGCTGCGCAAGCAGTACCTCAAGCTTATGGACGATGAATAGAACGTAATGCGCAAGTTTCTTGTGACACGGCAGCACGGTGGTTTAAAAGAATCGGACAATGCGTAATATTCTGGATTCAAAACGAAATATTTACACGATGCGAGAATTTAATTGTTATGAAAGTAGTGAAACAAATGCTACAAGATACATGTACAAGGAAAGCGAAACAAAGGCAGTAAAGGACAAAGTAGGCCTACGGCGCGCACGTTTACTGGTTAAGTACGGTGGCATAACTCCATAACGGGCATAAGGGAAATAGCGAAAGTGAAATAAATTTGACGCTTTCATTTCTCAAACCTATGTAGTTTTTGCATGGTGCCAAGTGAACAAAAAATAAACATTATGAAGAAAAAAAAAGTATTTAAACCTAGAACGGCTAGAGTATGTTCTTTAATACCTTTATGCATATGCATTAATTCAATTGACAAGCAAAATTCAGTATTGAATGACAGCGGCATTTTTTATAGGCTACGATGCCGATACGGCGATAGCTACGTGAGTTTTTAAAACAATTTTATGCCACATGTCGTGTACTCTCTCAACACCACAGTAGGGCCTACTAATGCCGTAAATTTGTAATGGTCAAGCAAATTGGAAGTTTCCGTTTATTTTATAAACAAATGTGAGAAAGCAACAGCTATTAAAATGGGCTTCGTTAAAGTGTCATGCGCTACCAAAATGTTGATATTTTGACATCAAAACAGAATGTTGAAATTATTGGCTATTTTTCTGAAGACGTATATTTCAGAAGCTTTTTACAGGGTTCGTACTCTCAAGATGGAAATTTTTTCAAGACCTTTTCAAGACCCTTTTTCAAGGTATTTGCAAGTAAAATTTATTGTCTGTCAGGCCTTGTCAAACATAATCAGACATACTCAGGCGACATTACTTGCGCGTCGATAGAAAAAGTGGTAGCGATTCTGCGCTATTTAAAGATCGCTCTGAAACTGTTGCCGGATTTTTTTCACTTTGTGACTTGCGTATGTCTAACCTATTGAGGCTGTGAAATACTATGTAACTATGAAACATCAGACCTTTAAAGCATGCAAAATAAAAGGAATGTTATCATATGCAATGGCCATTTCCAGTTTTGACGAAGTCACACAAGATAACACAAAAGCCATACCGATCAGACCAATGCTGATAAAGTGTCTTCAGGGCTAATATTTCGAAAAATTTTGCAAGAATCTAAGTATATAAAGCTCTCTGTTTAACATGCATACACAACAGCTGTGTTGGATTTTGATAATGTTTTCCCTTTATAAAAACATCAAGCAGAAACTTCAGTTTTAGTTAATTATATCTCAAATAAATGTAAATAAAATGTGTATAAATTACACAAAAAATGTTATTGCTCAACAGTGTGTTTTTTTTCTCCAAAAGCTAGGGTGTATGCTACATAAAAAAATAGACCTAGGCCTATATCTCTTAGTTTATTGAAAAAAATAAAAATAAAAATAATCCAAGAAATCTTTCTCCAAATGGGCTGCAGCTATCAACCTGATGAACCCTATTTTTTTGGTTTCAAGAGACAAAACAAAATAAGCTCCACAAAAAAAGAAACCATATACTACCAGGCTCAAAAAACATTTTGTTAGACTTACAAGTTACAGTTACATGAAACGAAATTACTTTTATGAATGGCCTAAGGGATAAAAACAAATTGAGTCACTAGATTCAAATACATTTTAATTTGATGCTAATTTCACATACATGTACATGTGTTAACTATTAATAATGTTTGATATATGTATGGAGTTTTCTCCAAAATTAAACTTTTATGATGACAACTATGTATTTGATGTCCGTGTTGTTGTTGTAACACAATGTCCGTTTTGGTGATAGTTTATTTCATGCCAAAATTTCAATACTTTTAAAGTGGTCTTTTTCAACCGAACTCACTGTGTTCAAATGGAACCACTCACAAAGTTCTTCATCTTGGATAGTTTTTTTTAGCAGAGTTCAATGGAAGTCAAAAAGAGTTAGCCGAATCTTAAGTGAGTGGTTTCAGTTTCATAATGTCCAATGAACAACACTCACTCAGTTTCAACTTACTCACGGGTGAATCTAACCCGAAGTTTTGCTTTCAAGCTGATCAGCGGCAGCCATACCTTTACCTTAAATTAAAACCGACATACTGGATTTTTCTTCAAGACCTTCTATACTAAATTCAAGGTACTTTTTTATTTTTCAAGGTAATTCAAGGCCTTGAATTTATTTTTTCCATTTTCAAGGCTTTTCAAGGTTTTCAAGGTAGAGTGCGAACCCTGTTTTTAGGGCTTCTACTTCTACTAGTGTTCTAGTCTCGAAAATGTACGATAAAGTATTGTTTTGAACTAACTTTTAGAACATGTTTTCAGTTTGTACAGGCCACATACTGTATGGATTTTCCTCATTTAAACGCCAATAATTTAGTTTTTCGATGGCCTGAAGGCCTCTTACTGGCGTGATGATCAAAAATTATGAAAAAAGTGTGAATTTTGGCAGCTCATTCCACTTTAATGCAACAAGTCAAAAAATGGGCAAAGAACGAATGAAAAACCCCTCCCCCCACCTACCCTCACCTTCAAAAAAAAAAGCAAGCAGCACTAGTATGTGCACACGCACACCTCCAGATTACTGTCATGTGCCACCTCATACACTAATACAACGAAAATACTTGTACAGGTGGAAAATATTTGTGACAGGTAGGAAAAAAATCTACCTGTCTCATGTGACAGGTGGAAAATTTTAATCATTTCGACCCCTGGAATTAGTAATTTGTGGAACGAATTAGTAATTTGTGGAACGAATTAGTAATTTGTGGAAGGAATAAGTAATTCGTGGAACGAATTCTTTTGAGAGCTTTTTCTTTTGCATGTCCCCTCTACGGTTCCGTAGGCCGGTCTTAAATGCGTGTCCTGTTTCCTAATTAACGGCTCTACCTCTTGAAGGAGTTCTGAAAAGGCGTGCCTGATCTATTCTAAGGAAATTGCGATATCCTTGCCTATCGCCACTACTTAATTCATTCAGGAGGCAATGGTAGGCCCCGTAGCGCTCCTGGGCCCAGTTTCACAAAGCGATCAAAAACATGGTGATCTTAATTACCAATGGCAACGTATACCTTTAGCATTGGTTGCCATGGTAGTTAAGATCCCACTTAGCTAAGATCGCTTTGTGAAACTAGCGCCAGTTTTCTTATTCACTACTTAACCCAAACACGACGTTTTCGTTGTCTTTGGGGTCGTTGAAGCCGACTTGCTACCAGAGCAATTATTACTGCCGAAAGTCCTCTTACGGGTCTCTTTTGACTGACCTTTATTTTTCTTATTATTGGAGGGTAAACAAATTAAATTTCCCACAAATTCTTCAAAAAGTTTGTCACAACATCACGCAACACAGCGCAACATTTTCACAGGCAGTTGTGACTTGTTGGTCTTTGTTTTTATAGTGTGGACACGTTACCCAACATGCCGCAACATGAAACAACTTGAAGTTGTCTCTTGTTGGCCAACAGAATGTTGGGTGATGTTGGATAGTGTGGACGGGGCTTAAGGCAAATGGCTTGTAACGGCCTGAGAGGTCCGTCGCGTTCACGTAGTAGCAGGGGATCTCGCGAGAAGGAGATTGACGGTAGTCTGATAACTTCGGGGATTTACGTGCGTGTCAAAGCCGACCGGTAGCGAGCGAAGATAGCCGAAGGGAGTTCCGACTGGGACACACGGCTGGAAATTCTGTCCAATGCCAGGTAAACCGAGTGTTTACGGCGTTACTGTTGGTGGTACACACCCTCAACCTGTAAAAGGTCCGGGTAGATTAAGATCGTGAGATGGAAGTCAACTACCTGGAATTGTTTGCTTTGAAAATACCTGGAATGGCTCCCAGTTCAAACAACGACTTTCTGGAGAGGCGGTCTAAGCGAATGACCTTTTAGGAGAATCACGGTTTTTTTCCCCAAAACAAATTCTGCGTTGGATTAACCACATGTCACATGTAACAAATATCCCAGCAGTAGTTTGGTGGTTAAAACAGCTAGAACCAAGACTGTGCACGTACAGCCACGATTGTCACCATAAGATAGGAAAAGTGAGAAAAATAGAAAGAGGCGCCATTAGTACTTTATTATCTGATTACTGTAAAAAAAAGTATAAATCTATTGGTACCGATTTATTTTTATAGTGTCGACAGCTTAACTTACACATTATCCTTAACTGAAAATAATAATGGAATAAAACACTTAAATAAATACAATGCCCTCGAACAGGATGTTTAAAGTTGCATGAGCTAACAAAATTTAGATTTTTTCATAAATTATGATTTTCACGAGACATTTTACAAAGTCAGATCCAAACCAGCCAATGAGGCGTGTCCATTCCGCGCATATAGTTCATTGGTTGTAACAATGTGCGATACAAAGAGATTTGCCGTTCAAGCGATAAACTGACCAGGGTCGAAACATAACAGCTTTGTAAAATTATCTATGTTAAATATATATCAACCCGAAATTTGAACCCTACGCCAAACTTAGTTTTCTTACACGGTATGAATTAAAGAAAAATATGAATGGATAAAAATGGATTCTGCTTTGAGTTCATCAGAGTGAGGAGTGTAGGCCTATGATATCATAGGCTGGAAATCCCAATTTAACCCGGAAAGGCTGTTCAACACTACGACAAAAAAACCATTAACAAAAAACCAACACACATTGTAATAAAAAAAGTTGTTATGCAGTTTACAGGATTTGGCCCTGGTGAGCGATGCCAAAAATGCCAGATGAGATTTGTTGGGTTGCATGTCAATATGGCAAGCCACGTAGTTCAAACTCAAAGGATGGCAAAAACTACATTCTGTTATGATGACTGAGGATCATATACGAGATTCTCGTTCATTCGTAATCGGGATTTGAATAAGGCACGAGAAGGATGCGTCTCAAAGTTAACCCTTAAATCAGGGGCAACGAGATTCACGAAACTTCGATATTGCTATTTTCGGTTGCATTTTACAATAAGATATGACAATGAGCAGGTATGTTAGAAATGGTCATTTTTTTTACGAGAGTAGCAATTGAAACAAAAGTTCTAACAACATGGCGGCCTTCATAAGGATAACAAAATAAGGATTTATCCTTCTACGAGGTATCTCTTTGAAAGAGTCACGTAGAAGGGGGCGATATCTCGTTTTTGGCTAAATTTCGAATTGTGAGAAAAGAACACATGTCAATCACTCGCTTGATTCAATTGTACAATACGATGGTTTATAGGCCTATAGGTCACAACACCCAGTTTGTGTTTTCTCAGCCAATGAAAATTGACTTCGGTTATACAGGAGCTAGAAGGTGGCTTACATAGTGATAGATTGGTATCTGGGTTATTTGAATATTGGATTGAAACTAACATAGGGCTACTGTACATACTTTAAGCTTTCAATCAATGCCTGATAACAGATTTTTGTGTGTTTTTTTTTAATGTTCACCCAATTTTGAAAATACCAAAGTTTGGCTAGAATAAGTAAGCCTTAAACTGTCAAAATGGCGGTACCCATGTTAAATTGTGTGTAGCTTGAAACCGACATGCACTATGTCAACTTTATTTGGTTGTAAACGATTTCTCATGTGTTGATCTATTTGAAAATGGTTAGGAAAAGTCTTAACGAGATTTAGGTAATTAGCCACAAATCAAAACGTTAACATTACCGCAAATGGGAAATGAAACTGTATCATGTAACCTATAGGGAGCGCAAGTCTCATAAGAATTATTACGAGATTTTGTGATATCCGGTGACAGATGACGGCATTAAGAACGTTTTTGATGACGTTGCAATTCTATTTGACGTATTTTGTTCCATAACGTCAGATTTAAACGTCATAATGGAACGAAAAACGCTCAGTCACATGCGCAATGCAGTGCCGGTGACAGGTAATATGTGGAATTCACACGTGACTTGCGCTCCCTATAGTGAAGTGTGAAAAGTAAGTATTTTGTTCTAAATTTTCAAAAGTTGTATCTGGACTACATATTTGAAATATAAAATAAATGAATTCAGTAAAAAATTTTAAATATTCACCACTTTTTCTGAAAAACAGGCTTTTGTAGACCAGGGCTAGGTTCGAGCAGACACAAGACTCTTATTGTAGGGTGTAAAATACTTGTATATGCCTCAGTAGTGATCCATTTCCATCAATGAGGTCTAGGAATGACATTTCACTTCTTGAAATTATTAATGTTTTTCAAAGCAAATGATTATTTCAAGCTCATTAGCTATTGATGTAAAATAACTAGACCCCCCCCCCCCTTCCCTGTGGGTCTGAAATGATATAATCTGTACAAATTGCCCTTTTTATATCTTAACAGGTAAGCTGACATGATTGTGGCCCTGTATTGGACAGTTTTTAAATCACTGGAGAAGTTTTATTAGCTTTCAAACAGTCCAAATGTTAAGAAATCAGACATTTTTTGGACTGGTGGGGTGGGTTATCTCCCCTGGCTCTGCCCTTATGGCATTCTCTAACCCGGACAGATGCTAACAGTAAACTACAACCAACAACCCATCATTTCCAGCAAATTTGAAGGGTATTTGATGATTCACCTTTTTATAGCGAGGAATAACATTTTGAATTGGTCCTCAGAAAAACTTTAAAATATTAGCCTGGAAACATGAAGGGGGTGGGTGTGTAAATTACCTCGCAAATTCAAAACGACTGGCCGAAAAGCTTTGATCTTTTGAAATTCAATTTGATATTGGTTAATAAAAGCAAAGTTATTAAATTTGACAAATTTCGAGGAATTATTTCCTTGTTATAGGGAAAGTGGCGTTGCAATTCTAAGAGGTGTTGCCATTCTCTAAGACCTTAAATTCACCATCATTTCACGCCTGAATTTCTGCAAAATAAAATTTTCCCAATACTGAAATACAGGTTCTCACGCATCACTCACTGCATTCCCAATCAGTGTGATATTGAATCCCACACATATATCTTGGAATATTTAACGTCAAACTGGGCCTAGACACAAAGATTTGGAAGGAAAAGGAGATAGACGTTAGTTCTGAAACATATCAGATTCTGGCACTAAGACGAGAGGGTGTAAACAACTCCGTGTCCACTCCTAGGCTGCCCGAAACAGTATATATCTTAGCGCATCTGGCCGTCCAGTTTGATTGGCAAATACGCCAGATGCGCTAGATCTGTGGTGGTGTAGAAGATCATTAAATCTATTTTCGGGCTCTCGTTCAAAATATGATATGATACACAACTAAAACACAATTCTCTGGCCGAGAATGTATCGCCTTAAATCATTGAAAGCATTCGCAGCTTAGATCCTGTATATTTGTAGAATACTAAAACACACGGGCACAGGGAGACTCTTCTTGACTAAAGTTCCTGTATACGTATTCATACTCCGTGTGAAAAAAGAGAACATGCTTTCCAATAAAAACGGTGAATGTAACAAGCGTAGGAATGTAACTGTCCGAATCTTAAGTTTCTTATCGTCCATTTATCACAACAAATCATGAGCAATTCTTAAAATGTAATGGAAATTTTTTTAAGCACCTCATACATGTTGGCGATATGTGTGGTATTATAGCATTTAGACTAATTGATCCAATATAGCATTTATCTTTCTCGAAGATCTCTTGTCGATTCAAGTCATTGCGAACATTTTACAAACTTCAAATATAATTATAATTCCTCCGATTTCCTTAAATTTTACAGAATTACTTTGAGTTGAATTTGCACCAGTGATGCCATATGAAAAACTAAAAAGGAAATAATTTTAAAATCGAAATGCCTACCTTCTCTTTGGTCCTCTCTTCCTAAAAGTTCTCGATAAATCCAGCAATTTGACAAGACAAAAAAGAAATAGTCTCCGCGTACTAAACACTGGGGCTAATTCCCTGTTCAACACACTAACAATGATGTGAATCCGTTAGAATCCGGGTTTCTGATGAGTTTGTTTGTCAACTGAGTGCTCACGTCTATGGCTATCTCAAATACTGCCTTCGTAACACTCAATTGGCCAATGTTCCAACGCCACCAACGATGATGTCACTTTAGGGTATTGACAAAAGTTTTAAAAACTCTTATCCAAACTTCTTGGCATTCTTCAGCAGGCTGCCCTCTTTGTTAGACAAGGGTTATAAAATACAGCTTAGGGTGACTTAATCGAAATCGCCAGACAGCCGTAGATCTAAGTAAACCTCCGAGAATCTGCCAGAAGTTCTATTGAAAGCATGTTATGTTTATCCAACTCGCCTTTCGTTAAATGTGGGGGCCGAATACCTGTATAAGAAAACGCTCGTCAAAGGCTCTTGTTGAGTACCCCAGATAGATATGTATTAAGTATAGACTTAAGCTTATCTCACAGTTCGCGTTATTTATGACAAACATAGAGGTTGATAGACGTAAAATCATATCGTGTACATACAGGCTGTAAAAGTAAACTATTTTCCCAGTTGAATTTATTTCACTGTGACGAAATAGAAAGCGACACGTGTCAATTTCATAACGTCCATCGTCTAGCCCGCTTGCGGTCTCTTTGATGTTACCTGTCAAATTCCCTATAGCTTCCGTGAGACGTTTCCTCACGCCGATGACCACAAATCGTCCAGTTACAAAGGTGATGCTAACGGACGGTAAAATGAACAATAACACGTTTTCCCGGGCGAAACCACATCCCTGTCGCCCAAAACTTCAAAACGACGTGACCATGGATTTGAGAACTACAAGTACTGACCACAGTAAACAATTACAGTTTCCGATATGGTCGAATGTCCGTGTTTTACGTCAGGCTACGGGTAACAGACTGACAGATCACTCTCAGAAATCATCATGTCTTCTTCTCTTGACCAGGATGTATCAACTGTGTAAACAATTTATCGTGTTTACCTGAAGTACCAAAGGTCATGGCACCACAGATTAGATCTAAAATAAGCCAAACCTATCGTTGTCTTAATGATTGATTGAGTGATCTTTTACGCATACTCAAAATAAGTCCACTTATAGGTTTAGTTGGGGAGGGAACTGGGCTCACTAATATGTTTAGTTGGGGAGGGAACTGGGCTCTTTGTCCGGAGGAAATCCCTGACCTTCGCGTTTGCATCGTTTTAGATCATGATGTAAAGGGCTTGCGTGCATGCCCTATCTCGGCAGTTATCAGCCAGACCTATAATTCTAGAGTCCGTAACATGGACTGATTTACTAATAGAAAAGCACCTATCAGAAAATGATTTTGGGCAAGGCAAAAATGACAGTCCTCTATTAGGAAGAGATATATAATCAGCATAGCCGAAAAAAAAAATTCGGCAGAGCCAAGATTTCTCGGCTATAATCAGCATTGAGTTCAAGTGTCTGAAGCCAGTGGGTATACAAGCAATTTGCTGTATCTTCGGCCCATTGAATTTTGTACATTGATACTATAAATTTTGATTGGGATATTTTTGTTATGACCATAACACTCTTCATCTTGGAAGCAGAAGAGTAAGGCCTATTTATGTTTACGTTCGAAACCTAATTGGCCGGTAAGTTAATAGATGGGCGATTAAGAAAAAGTCTTCCTAACCGCTGTCATCATATTAACGAAATGGTTGGCTCAGTAGTTGTCTTGTTATTGATACCAATATTCAAGATAACTTTCTCATGTTTGGGACCTTGATACTTTTGAATTAGAGTCTGAACGGAATTGAAGTATGTACTATCTAAACATTCTACCTGTATATCGGGGTGGGGTCAAGGTTAATTCCAGATAGATCAGAATCCGCAAGTAATACTATAGTAGTACTTTCTTAGTTACATTAGGAAGATGCCATTTAGAGGAGGTGTGCCGACATTTAGAGGAGGTGTGCCGACATTTAGAGGAGGTGTGCCGACATTTAGCGGAGGTGTGCCGACATTTAGAGGAGGTGTGCCGACATTTAGAATCAGGTAAGTTATTCCGAGGGTTGCGCTGACCCCTCAGGGGGGGGGGGGGGGGTATCACTATAAATTGCCCTGTAACCCTCCCCTATCCCAGCTTAAAATATAAAAATCCAGAGGAAACGACGTACACTTACCATACTCTTTCCTTAGCCATTTGTTTTCATTTACATTTGAGTCAACCAATAACGCTTGAGTTTAAGCCAATGAACCGTCATGTGAAAATCGATAGGGAAATTCTTACGTTAGACACTCTAGTCTTAACAGTGTTAACGACTACTCTTTGATCAGAGTTACAAGGATCATACATTCCTCTCATGTGAGGGAGCCACGTACAAATGAGGTGTATGGGCGAGTACATTTAGTAGGACTACCCATATATACAACCATACAACCAGGTTAACATGGACATCAAACAATGAAACATATTTGATAAGGGGACTTAATGTTATTGAGATAACGTTTTTATAATGATCAAGGTTTGTTACATTTTTTTTTACGATAGCGCGACATATATATACTTTCCCAAAAAAGAAACGCAACATCCAATTTTTGTTCTTCAAAATATGAATTTTCAACATCATTTTTAATACAGAAATAAGCGTCACATTACACTGAAATTTGGCAGACTGGTTGTTCAGACTTTAAAGTTCATTCACATGTAAAAAAATATCACATTAAAGTTCATAGCGCTCAGATGATGTCACTGCAACGTCAATATCTGTTGTGCCCACCATTAACCTGTAACACAGCACGGACCCGTCTCGGCATAGACACAATCAATCGACGAATACGGTTTTGCGGAATTCTCCTCCATTCTTGCTCAAGAGCCTGCTGCAGTTCTTGCAGAGTTTGCGGCGCTGGATGACGACTGCGCACGCGTCTATCCAAATCATCCCACAAATGTTCTATTGGGTTCAAATCTGGTGATTTGGACGGCCAGGGGAGCACTGTTACGTTCTGGTTGGCTAGAAATTCAACAGTAGCACGAGCTGTGTGCGGCCGAGCGTTGTCGTGCTGAAAAAAGTTTCTACGGAGGTCCGTTACGGGCAGCATATGTGGTGTCAAAACCTCATCTGTGTATGGAACGGCGTTAAGGCTGCCGGGAATGTGCACCAGTTGAGTTTTTCGGGCACAGGATATGGCACCCCACACCATCACACTTCCTCCGCCGAAATTGTCGACCTCAAGGACGCAGTTCCTTGCGAACCTCTCATTCCGGCGTCTGTAAACTCGTGTACGACCATCTCTTCTCTGCAGCTGGAATCTTGATTCATCGCTGAACCAAACTCGCCTCCAGTTTCGCAGATTCCAGTCCCTTAACCTGTTGCACCATCGGACCCTTGCAAGTCGATGCTGGCGTCTCAGTACTACGCCAAAGTAAGGACGTCTGGCGCGTAAGCCGTTTTGACGGAGACGATTTCTGACTGTCTGTGCCGATATTCGACGGAGACCTGGTATATTTGATGCTGTTTCTGTTGCTGTTTTGGTCCGGTTTCGCAGGTGAAGTAACCGGATGTAGCGATCTTGGGATGCTAATGTGATCCCAGGTCGGCCAGAACGTTGACGATCAGCTGTTGAACCGGATTGCTGGTGCCATTGCAACAGTCTGGAAATCGTGCTCCGGTGAACATTATAAAGTCTAGCGACTGCATTCTGTGATTCGCCGGCTAGTAGACGACCAATGACGACGTTCCGGGTAGCTGCGTCTAGTCTTGGCATATTGTAGCAACTTCGTGAAACAATTTAACGACTGAATTCAATTGAACGGTTGTGTGTCTTTTATACCCATTAAACCCGCATAAAGATAAGACGTGATTCGCATGTGCAACTGCCCTACGTTTTTCCCTACGCCTTCCTCGTGTAGCGTTACACAAAGGCTGACCCGAAAGTTCATGTTTGAAAAAAAAATTGGATGTTGCGTTTCTTTTTTGGGAGAGTATAGCATGCCAGATACAAAGGCAACAGTACAATGCGTCTCAATATTAGCCCTTGAATCAGGGGCAACGAGATTATCACGACCTGGGGCTGGTTGTTCAAAAGAAAAGAAGGTAGGTTAAAACAAATTCCTTTGAGACGCCACGTCATCTAACCCACCGTTAAGCTAATTTTTTGTGAGCAACCGACCCCTGGACATTGGCATTACGGACTTTATTTTTGAATACTGCTTTGGAATATATTTATGTTAGAAAGAACTCAATGCTATAATAGTTCAACGTTTAACGAGTGTTGAAGCTGAGGGGAAAATCTGATGCTTTAACAACATGGCGGACTCAATAAGGATTACATGGTGAGCAATTCTACAAGTCAAAATCTCAACAAAGAATGATCAATGTAAACTTGTACTTAATAGATTTGGTATTAGTATATACTTTGGTATGTAGCCTACAAGGTTATACGGTTAATTATACGCGTACTTCAGATTGTTATTTTCGGTTTCCCTCCGTGGTAGATCTACCCATTCCGAGCGAACCCCAGATGCCTTCGCCCGCTTCCGGTCGACATCGACATGGTATTTGAAAAAAAAAAATTGCCCGAAGTTACCAGTGCAAGAATAACATTGTTACCGCATTTCTTAACATAGCATCGCATTTCTTAGCCAAGCCATTGGCTAATTTGCATCACATAACCGTAGCGCATTTCGACTTTATCCATCATCCATTGGCTATAACACATGGCTCATAGGCATGTGCAGCATAAAATTTAAATACACTATTTGTATAAAATAACAGATGGAAATGAATAAGCAGATCTGAGATACCCAAATACCTTACAATTGACCATTTATACTAAAACTTGACATACAAACTCTAGGAAAGATCAACAAAATGTCCCACCTAAGTCTCAGCTTGCTGGTTAAACACACAAGAGTTCCAAATATGCCCGTAATTCAGTTCTCCACACGATATTCTTGAACAAAAAAACTATATGTCTAAAGACCTTGGAAGCCTCTTTTTGAATTTCACAATTTCCCATTCAACTCAGTATCAACTATTAGCTGGCAGATCTCACAAAGGACATAAAGCCCTGAACTTTCCCTTGTTCAGGGCCGTATCGGAGGTCGACGTCGAGTACCGCGTCGCGTTTGCAAACTCGACGCGCGACGCGGAACGCGACGTCGCGCTCTAAAACGTAAGTCGACGCGCGACGGAGAAGTGGCCCAAATAGAACACCATAAAGATCCACCCAGGGTGAGCATCCCTACATGAGAATATATGGCACCGGCCTTAAAAGCGCGCTGTGGAGCTTACTCGCAATTATTACGGCATATTAGAACTTCAGTTATTCGTTAAGTAGCCTACGAGGGTTAACAATACGCTGAACCATTGCTTTAGATTACATGCCCTCTTTCAATCTAACTAGTCTAATATTGTCTTTTCATTTAAAATTTTGAGCGAAGGGAGACAACCATTAGTTTGATTAGGACCGGTAATACTTCGGGGTGAAATATTATATGTTATTAATCGAGTGTTTTTGTATTGCCTTGGTATTGGCCTGAGGGTGGCCGTATTGGCCCGAGGCCGCAGGCTGAGGGTCAATGCAACCACCCGAAGGCCAATACCATGGCAATACGTAAACACTCGATTCATAATATGTTTATTAATAGACTGTAGAAGTTAATTTAATGCAAGCTGTCAAGTTGAACAGGAGGTCGCTCACTGAACATTTAATCCATGCCCTAAACAAAATGACGTCCGACCTTTTTTGCTCTCTGTGTTTTTTTATTCCTGGATCAGTAGAGAAGTTTCTTCCTCTTCCGCTGTCCTATAACGGCAATCGGATTCACTTACAGTAGTTTTTTCTTCCCACTATAATATCCTGTCAATAAAACCTTCTACAACGGCCTATGGGATAGACATTTTGATATCAACATCTGTCGTCTGCTTCTGCCAAACTCTGGGACGTTAATTGCGTCTTTCAGCCGCAGTCCGTGAACTCGGCCAATATGACTTGAACTCGGCCAATATGACTTGAACTCGGCTAATACAGCCCTACGGGTTATACGAATTTGATTCGTCTGCTGATATTACCCGGCCGCGAAGGTCGTATTCGGGTAATAACTTGCACAGTCAATTAATAAAAACATATAGCCCGTACACAGAGCATCGTTAGGCATCCAAATTGATTAGGCTAAACAGTAATAGTATATTAAACGTAAATGCTTATCTAAGACGTTCACCGATAAAAAGAAAGATATGAGCAAGGCCTAATTATCTGCGTCCGTACTCACCGGATCCGGGTGTGTTACCAGGTGTAAACTTTCTTCAGAATGCCCTGCCATTGTTTGTCCCGTACCCTGATCGGGATTCGGGAATACAACTGATTATCTTAGTAGGTCAACGTGGGGCAGTCAATGAGTCTTCCTGTCTAATACACATCAGTCTAGCCATATCTTCAAGTATAGGTTAAGGGCTCAAAAACAAATTCCAGATCGGCTTTGTAAAACTATACTGTGTCGTGGTTTATGTATACCGGACCATAATTGCAGATATAACCCTAGTACACATGTGCGGATTCATTGTTCGATCTATCGGGGTTGTATGTCACATGAAGGGTGCTGTCTATCATTTCCCGAAAAAACATAAATTCGAAAAAATATGGACAATGATAATGGTAAACAAGATGGACGCATTGTTATTGTAGATCGTTTCGGTCTATACACTTGCTGTGCGTTTTCACATCAGACGGGTTTTATTAATACCTCTTGACAGTCTATTATTACTGGGCGCTCATGTGTAAACGCAGTGTCCTTTTCTTTGGAAAATGGCGATGATGTCTTTTCTCGAGTATTGTTTAGCTCGAATTTTATGCGCGACACATGTATGGTTCATTATCCAATTGCTTAAAAGGTTACGTTTTTTTCTATCTTTTACGAGCAGACGAGGTCAAAATATTCTGGTCGTATATTTGCGAGCAGACGTTGTCAAAATATTCTGGTCGTATCTTTGCCAGCAGACAAGGTCAAAATATTCTGATCGTATCTTTCCCAGCGGACGAGGTCAAAATATTCCTATCGTATCTTTCCCAGCGGACGAGGTCAAAATATTCTGGTCGTATCTTTGCGAGCAGACGAGGTCAAAATATTCTGGTCGTATCTTTGCGAGCAGACAAGGTCAAAATATTCTAGTCGTATCTTTGCGAGCAGACGAGGTCAAAATATTCTGGTCGTATCTTTGTGAGCAGACAAGGTCAAAATATTCTGGTCGTATCTTTGCGAGCAGACGAGGTCAAAATATTCTGGTCGTATCTTTGCGAGCAGACGAGGTCAAAATATTCTGGTCGTATTTTTGCGAGTAGACGAGGTCAACATATTCTGGTCGTATCTTTGCCAGCAGACAAGGTCAAAATATTCTGATCGTATCTTTTCGAGCAGACAAGGTCAAAATATTCTGGTCGTATCTTTCCCAGCGGACAAGGTCAAAATATTCTGGTCGTATCTTTCCCAGCGGACGAGGTCAAAATATTCTGGTCGTATCTTTGCGAGCAGACAAGGTCAAAATAGTCTGGTCGTATCTTTGCGAGCAGACAAGGTCAAAATAGTCTGGTCGTATCTTTGCGAGCAGACAAGGTGAAAATATTCTGGCCGTATATTTACGAGCAGACAAGGTCAAAATATTAAGGTCGTATCTTTGCGAGCAGACAAGGTCAAAATATTCTAGTCGTATCTTTGCGAGCAGACGAGGTCAAAATATTCTGGTCGTATCTTTGTGAGCAGACAAGGTCAAAATATTCTGGTCGTATCTTTGCGAGCAGACGAGGTCAAAATATTCTGGTCGTATCTTTGCGAGCAGACGAGGTCAAAATATTCTGGTCGTATTTTTGCGAGCAGACGAGGTCAACATATTCTGGTCGTATCTTTTCGAGCAGACAAGGTCAAAATATTCTGGTCGTATCTTTCCCAGCGGACAAGGTCAAAATATTCTGGTCGTATCTTTCCCAGCGGACGAGGTCAAAATATTCTGGTCGTATCTTTGCGAGCAGACAAGGTCAAAATAGTCTGGTCGTATCTTTGCGAGCAGACAAGGTCAAAATAGTCTGGTCGTATCTTTGCGAGCAGACAAGGTGAAAATATTCTGGCCGTATATTTACGAGCAGACAAGGTCAAAATATTAAGGTCGTATCTTTGCGAGCAGACAAGGTCAAAATATTCTGGTCGTATCTTAACGAGCAGGCGAGGTCAAAATATTCTAGCCGTATATTTGCAAGCAGACGAGGTCAAAATATTCTGGTCGTATCTTTGCGAGCAGACGAAGTCAAAATATTCTGGTCGTATCTTTGCTAGCAGACAAGATCAAAATATTCTGGTCGTATATTTGCGAGCAGACGAGGTCAAAATAATTTGGTCGTATCTTTGCAAGCAGACGAGGTCAACATATTATGGTCATATCTTTCCGAGCAGACGTGGTCAAAATATTCTGGTCGTATCTTTGTAAGCAGACGAGGTCAATATATTATGGTCATATCTTTGTAAGCAGACGAGGTCAAAATATTATGGTCGTATCTTTGTAAGCAGACAAGGTAAAAATATTCTGGCCGTATCTTTTACGAGCAGACAAGGTCAAAATATTCTGGCCGTATCTTTTACGAGCAGACGAGGTCAAAATATTCTGGTCGTATCTTTGCGAGCAGACAAGGTGAAAATATTCTGGTCGTATCTTTGCGAGCATTCGAGGTCAAAATATTGTGGTCGTATCTTTGCGAGCAGACAAGGTCAAAATATTCGGGTCGTATCTTTGCGAGCAGACAAGGGTCGTATCTTTGCGAGCAGACGAGGTCAAAATATTCTGGTCGTATCTTTGCAAGCAGACGATGTCAAAATATTCTGGTCGTATCTTTGCTAGCAGACGAGGTCAAAATATTCTGGTCGTATCTTTGCGAATAGACAAGGTCAAAATATTCTGACCGTATCTTTACGAGCAGACGAGGTCAAAATATTCTGGTCGTATCTTTGCGAGCAGACGAGGTCAAAATATTCTGGTCGTATCTTTGCGAGCAGACGAGGTCAAAATATTCTGACCGTATCTTTACGAGCAGACGAGGTCAAAATATTCTGGTCGTATCTTTGCGAGCAGACGAGGTCAAAATATTCTGGTCGTATCTTTACGAGCAGACGAGGTCAAAATATTCTGGTCGTATCTTTGCGAGCAGACGAGGTCAAAATATTCTGGTCGTATCTTTGCGAGCAGATGAGGTCAAAATATTTTATGTCCAAGGGTGACCCAGGCGTTTAGAGAGCTTTTGTTTCGATCATCGAATTTTATTTAAAAAATTTTCAAGTAAATTTTATTAATACAAAGGTTCTTATTCAATTATTGAAAAACAATATTTATCACCAATTTTGGCTTTGTAACGGTTTTAAGTGTAAAGCTATATATTGCTTTAGCAGAGCGACCAATACATGTTTTTACTGTACAGTTTTTGGCTGTTGTTTACATCCTGTAACCATGTCATTTATGGACACTAAAACACACGGGCACAGGGAAAATCTTCTTGTCTAAAATAACCACGGAGACAAGTTTCTAATTGTGTTAAAAAGAGGTATATCATTTAGACTTTTATACCCCATCATAAATTGTTGTAATAAAGTAAACCTATGATATTTCATTAGGTTGACGACTGACAGGAGCATGGCCTTAGTCAGTAGAATTTTCTGGAACACTTTGTATTACATTGACAATGCTTACGCATCTTAAGCTATAGTAAGAATATCGTCAGACTATATCTTATGCCCCCCCCCCCCCCCCATACCCTTTCCCAGAAAACCTAGGTAGAAGGCAGACAGGGGAGTTTAGCCCTGACCAGTATGTCTTTCAAACTCTTGTTCTTTTTATAAGCAATGACTGGCCTTTGGGTCAGAGGTCGAGCAAGTTTACTTTGAAGTAGTTTGTATTCTTCTACTATAATCTTGGCCATAGCGATGCTAGCTTTGTTATACTGAAACACAAATGGTATTATAGTTTTTTCACGACATCTTCCGGGGTCCAAGTTCAAACCCAAAGGATAAATAGTTTGTAATGTTTGAATCCAAAAACTTTCCCTTTCCAAACGTTTGTGCTTCGTATCTGCAGCGGAAGTGAGAAATGGGATTTTCTCAATAGGCATGATTTCAAAATGGTCCTTGACCGAATGACCTTGAGTATTGAAATGTTGTGCCACGGGTACATCATGTTTAAGTCTTATGTAAAGGGGTGGGGAAATTAATAAACACATTTCTCTCAGCTTTTGACAGTTTATTATTGGAGAACGGATGACAAGAGTTGCAACATATGACAGCAGCAACCACAAAAACAACAAACCTGCAATGTATAAAATAAAAACAATTTGTCAGTAACAGTCCACCATAACCCGATTTATATGAAAAAGTATTTCGTAAGAAATCGATAAGTAATCTGGACACAACTGACCCTAGATGACATAAGTATATCAAACTACCAAGATCTATCTTATAAATAATAAGGTAATCCTCATGATATGCTCTACATCTCTACAGCATTATATAATGCATTGGCATTACTGTGAACATCTCACAATATCAGTCTAGCAACCTTGAACACTATTCGCAACAACAAATGTCTAAGCCTTTTTTATGAAATTAAACTATCTAACTTGTAAAAACAGTAGGAAAATGGAACATGTGAACGGTGTGATTAATTATCTAACTAAAATGTATAGCTATTTATCAACATAAATAATATAGTTTGATATCAACAATGAACTAAATAAAGGTTGGGTATTTATGAGAAAGATCATATGTAACAAAGTATAGGTTGACGTTGCCAAGTTTAAACTATGCATTGCCATGATTAAACATGCGTTGCCATGATTACATATACGTTGTCATGATTAAACATGCGTTGCCATGATTACAAATACGTTGCCATAATTACAAATGCGTAGCCCGGTTTAAAATGCTAGAAAAATATACAAACAAAAGCGTAATGCATGTGCCTGGCTTTCTGCACTAGAGATGCTAATGAACCTTGAAATCGAACAGTAACAAAAGATAACAATGTGCTACCAATATATATATTTACAAATGCTTTGCTATTCTACTTAAGCCTTTATACATTTAACACAATGAAGTTTAGGCATTTCAAAAACTCACCCCTAGAGATAGATCAGAGTACCATTGTATGTTGTTATTGTCAGGACACATGGTTTTGCTCATCGCTGCGTAGTAAATCATGCTACACAACATCATACAGCTTACAGGGATACAATTCCTACAGTGAGTGTTCTGTTAACGTCTAAAATAGCACAAAATTTACAAAATATAAAAGTAACGTATAAAAAATGCTTGTACGTTGATATCGATCAGCAAATCAAACAGTATTGTCATTGGTTTGAAACTCTTACTTCGATCGAAAGGCTACGCCTTGGCGGCACACACTTGTTGACATGTATTTTAACCAATGCTAATAATGTACATTTTACATGACAAAACATATCTAGCAATTTTACAAAATACCAACGTTAATATTGCCTATCTGCATCGCGGTGCATGAAAAGATACCATAAGCAACAATTCTACATGGTTATTTAAGTGAGTACTCACATGGTTAACCAGAAAATGATCATCTTGATTGAATTACATTGGAGCGTCGAGCTGTCAAAAATGGCGATAAGAGGATGACAGGAGGGAAGCGGATGCTTACCAAAGTGCTTAAATTACCAAAAAAAATAGCTCCTCGCCAAACAAGTTTGAAAGAAAAGAAAATGACCGCTGTTGGACATATTATGTATGGAAAATGGTTAACAATGTTAAACAAAAACATTTTAAGAACAAAATGGCCATCGATCAGTACTAAAACATAAACAAGTTAAACCTAGAGTGACAGTTCGAGTGACAGTTGTTTGTAACAATACGCGAAGTTTCGGTAACTATTTTGCACGCGGCACGAACTCAATTGTACTCTCTAATTTACATCGCTAAAGACTATATGCGCTCCCTTACACTTATGCTAGATAAATGGTTGGCTGCTCTTTGTCGTTTCTCCGACGTACTGTTTGCGACATTTTTTGCACGTGATTACATACACAATATTAGAGGAGTCACAATTAAGATTCTCTGCCATTTGATATTTGTTGCGAGTTTGTTCTCCGAAAAAGGTTCCGCGATCGGGTACGTATATATCGAGTTTGCATCGCGTCTTAAGGCATTTCATTGATGTACCTGAGAGAAATGTTGGACGGTAGTGGTACACTCGTGAAGGGGAGGTAAGCGTATCGGGGGATGAAGGGGGAAACATGATTTGTCTTACTGTGTTAGATTTCATCCTTCGGAGTAATCTAATAGAATACTTCCTAGGGAGGAGAGCTTTAAAAAGAACAGAACAAGCCTGGTTAAAAAAATCTAAAGAACTACAGTTTCTATAGAATCTAAAAATCTGAGATTTAATGACTCCCTTGAAAGTGTGAGGAGGATGGTATGACCCAGCATGTAGTAGCTGATGCGTGTCAGTAGGTTTGAAGAATACTTTGTAATCTAAATACCCAGTAGTATGATATGTATGACCCTTGTAAATAGTTACATCCCAAAAATCCACAGAAGTGTGATCAATAGTAGGCTGTAATTTAATGCTTGAGTCATGAGAATTAAGAGTATCTTCCAACGTATGTTGCCAAATGATAAAAATGTCATCCAGATACCGAAGGTAAATAAAAGGTTGTTGGTGACATTTGTGAAGAATATCACTCTCCCACTCAGCCATAAAAATAGAGGCAAAGTTAGGACTAAAACGTTTCCCCATAGCACACCCTTTAATTTGCTGAAAGATCTCCCCATTGAATTCAAAATCGTTACCTTTTAAGCTAAGTTCCAGCAATTCTAAAATGTCTTTATCCGGACGACGGTGGTCAGGATATCTTTGGAATGCTGATTTTATGGATTTAAGACCCAAATCTATGTCAATGTTTGTATACATAGACTCCACATCCAGAGTAACCAAAATCACATGTTGTGGGATGGATTTCTCAGACAATTTGGCCAATAAATCATCCGTATTCTTTATAAAGCTAGGATGCCGATTCTCTATAGGTTTTAGATAGTAATCAATTAGCTCTGATATTCTATAACTTTCACTGCCACAATCTGAGATAATAGGACGCCCAGGGGGCATTGTAGGCTTCGGCCATTTTTCAATGGGTTTGTGAATTTTCGGAAGAATATAGAAGACCCTGTTTTTAGAGTTATGATCAGATTCCAAATAGCGATACTGTTTTTCATTAACCTTTAAAGTGGCATGAGCTGCCAAAATTCAAACTTTTTCATAATTTCTGATCGCCACGACAGTAAGGGGCTTTGAAGGCCATCGATAAACTAAATGATTGGCGTTGGAATGAGGAAAATCCATACCGTATGTGGCCTGTACGAACCGGAAACGTGTTCGAAAAGTAAACAAAATTAAAATAACCGGGACGACAATTCATTCATTCGTAGCCAAAGTTAGTTTAAAACAATACTTTATCGTACATTTTCGGGACTAGAAGAACTAAAAGGTTTCTGAATCATACATCTTGAGAAAAATAGCCAATAATTTCAACATTCTGTTTTAACCTCAAAATATCAACATTTTGGCAGCTCATGCCACTTTAATTTTAGTAATCTAGTAAATTTTAAAATAGATTTCATTTGAACGATCTGTAGGCATATTTATATAGAGGCTTCCTTGAATTGTGTAAAGGCTTGATCGTAATGTATACGAATTTTTCGAATATCATAAAGTATATACTAAGAAGTAAAGACGTGTGGATTTTCATGAGAAGGGAGTGATATTATATGCTATATTGGAACAACCCCTTATATTGAAACTAAAGCTTAGTTTTGTTAGCAATTCTTGATTTATGCTTACATTTTACTGTTTTCCATGTAAATGGTAACCATGTAAAGGCGTTTTTCACAGAAGCTTGTTTAGGGGATAGGTTTATATGGTTAACACAAGCAACAATTGTGATCATGTGGAGCTATCAAAACTAATATGACAAATGGTACTGGACTATCTTTCTATGACGCCAAATAAAGCTTGTCTAGTATGCCCACATTTTTATATTTTAATTGATGTTTTAAGCCACACTGGTCTGGTAGGGGGTCTTTGCCCAGAGGAAACCTGCAAGTATCGGACTGAGGGACTATCACTCTAAAGGAGTAAGCCACAGAGGCCCCCATTTTCGTAAGAATACTTTTAGAAGTAATTTGCTCCCTTCTTCAATCTATTAAACCAATACAAACAAACATCTGTCACTTGGAGCCCTTTATTATCATTGGAAAATTACATCTTACAAACCTTCAACAGGAAAAAAATCAATGTTTGAAATTAGACTCATCATTATCTCTATCATCTATCCAAAAGTCATAATTGTCTTCTTCCAAAGATTCAGACTCTTTGAGGTTTTCAGCAATGTGATCACGAACCGAATATTTTGGGGGTTTTACATTAAGGCTTTTCATTTTAGGCTTTGTGGGCTGTTTTCCAATAGACTGTGCTTGCGGCATCTTCTCAGACATTTGTGAATCCATATTTCTGTCTCTTAATTTAGATTTGACCGAAAATACTTTTCTGGCCAGCTCTTCTCTGTTGACCTTATAAAGATCATTACGAAATGTTATTTTAGACGACAGACTGTCATTTTGAAAACTGTTTCCATTGTTAGAAAATATGCTTGGTTTTGGCTCGTACATTTCAACGTCTTCATGGGCAACATATTTAGTCTGATCCGAGGTTTTTTCCTTTTGAGAGCCATTTGGTATGTGGAATTCACCCGCGACATTCTCACATGTAATATTTCTTACAGAGACAGTTCCTTGTAAATCTCTTCCAGACCCTTTAGATAAAGTGTTATTAGACAAAAAGGACACTTTCCTAAAGTCATTATTAATCATGGCTTCAGTGTAAATCTTTGCAGCAGCATTTGGTTGAGGTTCAGTGTGTGAGATCCCTTCCAGGTCATCTTCTTTAGGTCCCATGTCTGCTATTGCCAATAGTTTCTCCACCTGAACAATACGAGAGTTGGTTTCATCTTTAACAAATTGCACTTTAGGGACATTTCCTATCACTTGAAGACTGATCAGCATTTCCCTAAAAATATAAAAAAGCAAAATTGTTATACAATTGAAAAATCTGCTTGAGCTATTTTTTGGTTCAATGGATTTATGTTGCAGCTATCAAATCAAATGAAAAATAAGCAAAAAATTGTGAAGATTTGGTCAAGACCAAATCGTTTTTTTCATAAAAGCCTGTTTTTATCTAGCCACAATTTCACATCTTAACTCTTGAGTGGCGCCACATGGAAATGTCTAACTTTTGAAACTTTCCATCATGGTGGATTTCTGACATTACAAATGACAAGGCATTAAACAAGCTGTTTCAATGAGTCTGGTTGTAGGTCGCTTTTGGGTAGAGATTTATGAGGAGAGGTAGTAACTAAAGGTGTAGGAGACCAATGAATACAGGAAAATAGCCTGACCGGTTTCGTCGCTTGGGTAACGACTCATCAGAGGCTTTTGGGTAGAGAGGTAAACTGCTGCTAATCAAGACACCCTAGACAAAACGGCATAAAACATCAATCCATCAATCAAACTAATCTCTCTCAATTAACAAATGTTGACAAGAGCCTGTCCACTTGGAGGGATAGACAGGTAGCTGGCTAACCCCATGTCAGTCTCACCTGAGCCTGTCCACTTGGGGGGATAGACAGGTAGCTGGCTAACCCCATGTCAGTCTCACCTGAGCCTGTCCACTTGGGGGGATAGACAGGTAGCTGGCTAACCCCATGTCAGTCTCACCTGAGCCTGTCCACTTGGGGGGATAGACAGGTAGCTGGCTAACCCCATGTCAGTCTCACCTGAGCCTGTCCACTTGGAGGTATAGACAGGTAGCTGGCTAACCCCATGTCAGTCTCACCTGAGCCTGTCCACTTGGAGGGATAGACAGGTAGCTGGCTAACCCCATGTCAGTCTCACCTGAGCCTGTCCACTTGGAGGTATAGACAGGTAGCTGGCTAACCCCATGTCAGTTTCACCTGAGTTTGTCCACTTGGGGGGATAGACAGGTAGCTGGCTAACCCCATGTCAGTCTCACCTGAGCCTGTCCACTTGGAGGGATAGACAGGTAGCTGGCTGACCCCATGTCAGTCTCACCTGAGCCTGTCCACTTGGAGGGATAGACAGGTAGCTGGCTAACCCCATGTCAGTCTCACCTGAGCCTGTCCACTTGGAGGTATAGACAGGTAGCTGGCTAACCCCATGTCAGTTTCACCTGAGTTTGTCCACTTGGGGGGATAGACAGGTAGCTGGCTAACCCCATGTCAGTCTCACCTGAGCCTGTCCACTTGGAGGGATAGACAGGTAGCTGGCTAACCCTATGTCAGTCTCACCTGAGCCTGTCCACTTGGGGGGATAGACAGGTAGCTGGCTAACCCCATGTCAGTCTCACCTGAGCCTGTCCACTTGGCGGGATAGACAGGTAGCTGGCTAACCCCATGTCAGTCTCACCTGGGCCTGTCCACTTGGCGGGATAGACAGGTAGCTAGCTAACCCCATGTCAGTCTCACCTGGGCCTGTCCACTTGGCGGGATAGACAGGTAGCTGGCTAACCCCATGTCAGTCTCACCTGGGTCTGTCCACTTGGCGGTATAGACAGGTAGCTGGCTAACCCCATCTCAGTCTCATCTGAGCCTGTCCACTTGGCGGTATAGACAGGTAGCTGGCTAACCCCCTGTCAGTCTCATCTGAGCCTGTCCACTTGGCGGTATAGACAGGTAGCTGGCTAACCCCATGTCAGTCTCATCTGAGCCTGTCCACTTGGCGGTATAGACAGGTAGCTGGCTAACCCCATGTCAGTCTCACCTGAGTCTGTCCACTTGGCGGTATAGACAGGTAGCTGGCTAACCCCATGTCAGTCTCACCTGAGCCTGTTCACTTGGCGGTATAGACAGGTAGCTGGCTAACCCCATGTCAGTCTCACCTGAGCCTGTCCACTTGGAGGGATAGACAGGTAGCTGGCTAACCCCATGTCAGTCTCACCTGAGTCTGTCCACTTGGAGGGATAGACAGGTAGCTGGCTAACCCCATGTCAGTCTCACCTGAGCCTGTCCACTTGGCGGTATAGACAGGTAGCTGGCTAACCCCATGTCAGTCTCACCTGAGTCTGTCCACTTGGCGGTATAGACAGGTAGCTGGCTAACCCCATGTCAGTCTCACCTGAGTCTGTCCACTTGGCGGTATAGACAGGTAGCTGGCTAACCCCATGTCAGTCTCACCTGAGTCTGTCCACTTGGCGGTATAGACAGGTAGCTGGCTAACCCCATGTCAGTCTCACCTGAGCCTGTCCACTTGGCGGTATAGACAGGTAGCTGGCTAACCCCATGTCAGTCTCACCTGAGTCTGTCCACTTGGAGGGATAGACAGGTAGCTGGCTAACCCCATGTCAGTCTCACCTGAGCCTGTCCACTTGGCGGTATAGACAGGTAGCTGGCTAACCCCATGTCAGTCTCACCTGAGCCTGTCCACTTGGAGGGATAGACAGGTAGCTGGCTAACCCCATGTCAATCTTACCTGAGTTTGTCCACTTGGAGGGATAGACAGGCAGCTGGCTAACCCCATGTCAGTCTCACCTGGGCCTGTCCACTTGGCGGGATAGACAGGTAGCTGGCTAACCCCATGTCAGTCTCACCTGAGTTTGCTGGCAGTCTGATCCAGCAGCTGTTGAGTATGCTCATCACAAGGATCCCCAGTGGCATGCCAGTAAACATTAATACCGCTGAAGTCGGGGGCCATCTTTACCTACAATAACAGTGGGGAATTTTCATGAGAATAGTAACAGTTTGCTTTAGGAAATTATGTTACCATGTAATACGTTCTATTTCCATTCGTAGAACTCTTCAAAGTGGAGGTGCATTTGGTGGTAAGAGTGGGACAGTCTCCTTGTTATAATGCAAAACCATGCTGATGCAAACAATGAAAGAGATATATTTACAGATAATTTCGTTAGGTTTTAATGAATTATTTATATCTTTATATTTTTACTATCTTTCTGTACAATTCCCTATTAATTTAACACAAGGCCTGTCCCAAAAATCAAGTGAGTGGGGAAATGCTTCCTCCTTTCAATAAAGAGCACAGTAAGGGGAGTAACTTTTCCTTGATGGAAATATAACGTATCATAAGGCTTGTTTGGTGAATATGAGTGGTCACACTAAATTTTATAGGCTGACAATCAATACTGTTTCTGAATTGATTAATACCAGTTTGATTGAAAACAGTTTCAAGGAAATCAAATTAAATTATACTGATCGGGACTGTCACTTTGCTCTGTCTCTACAATGCTGCATTTTCAGGAAAATAAAAATTTGACTTTATCCTATTTTTCAACAAAATGTCATCAGAAAAATGTTATAATTAGAAATGTTTTAGAGTGTGTCTAATTTATACAAAAAAAAAAGACCTAGTAATTTACCATGGCAATGTCAACTGAATAATCGACAAGATCGGGATGGAGTTCACCACTGTTAATTAAACCAATGATATGGTCACAAAGCACTTTACTCAGCTGTTCTGCTCTACGACGACTGCCGTCAGTGATGACAAACTTACGATGTGAACCAGTATTAGTAAACACTTTCTGAAATAATGAAGTTAGAATTACAGTTAGTTTTACAATTAGAGTGGGGGGCCTCCGTGGCTCAGTAGGTAGAGAGTTGGATGTTCAATCCGAACAACCTTCCACCAATGGGTCGCGGGTTCAAATCCCACTCAGTCCACAAAAAAAAAAATTTGACAATTTTCTGACTGGCTTTTCTCTCGAACGACCTATGTGGGATGGCTGCCAGTTACCACCGGAAGGGGGTGTGTTTCCTCTGGGCATAGAGCCCGGTTTCCTCCCACAATAAAACTTGCAACGCCACCATATAAGTGAAATAATTTTGAGCGTGGCTTAAAACACCAAACAATCAATCAGTCAACAATGTTGTGTTTGATTCAACATTCATAATATTTTCCCATTTAAGACTTAAACCCTGTTGTCGTTACAGAGTGAATCAGTGCAGAATGAAGACATGGGAATTGCCACCCCCCATTACTGGGAGCAGAGAAAGCAAACAAATGCAGTTAGAATTGACTTTACATAAACAAAAAATAATACACTAAGACAGGCCACAAACGTTTGAAAGTGAACACCACTGGTCTCTATGGCCAAGGGTTTAACATTACCATGATATTTTCAAGAAGCTTCACAAAAATTTCATATTAACTTACTGGAGTTGATTCATGCCACTTCCTTCTGAAACATAAATAAAAATAGAAAAACTATAATAAAAGCACCAAATTTAATACAAAAACACCCCCAAATTATATTTGCCTTTAATAATACTGTTTATTTGAAACTGTATTGATATCTTTTGAATTACTTGAGAAATAGAAATTTTGATTTAGTCACCATCAAATTTATTTTGTGAGCCACCCAGTGTATACCTTTAAACAAAATAAGGCAGAAGGAACTTTTTAAAGTCTTTGCCAGTGTGTATCTGTCCTCTTACTTACTTGCCACCCTTTTTCATCATTTTTTCTAGCATTCTTGGTATTTTAACTTGTTGAGTTATTCTGCTTGAAGAGTGGAAGGGTGAATGTGGAATTCCTCCGGTACAATTCTTGGTGGGACAGATTCTGCAAACATTGCCAAACTGTTTTGCCAGAATAGATGCCATCGTATTACTGCTTCATCAATACCTGTAAGGTTAAGTTAAAACATGGGTCAATAGAACATGATTGGTTTATGGATGTTTTTACGCTGCACTTAAGATTATTTCACTTAAAACGCCCCCATAGTTTTCAATATTTTTCTGCAAAACTTACGGCCTTCATCATACACAGAGGTTATGGCTTAGAAGAGTAAGCTTGATTATTTTCATTGAATGGAGAGTTTTATTTGAATTTTGAGTACATTTGGTTGCCGTGTTTTTCTGATGGTAGTAGTCTTTTCTTACATAGTTTTTTTCTGAGGAACTTTTAAACAAAGCTTGAATACAACCGATAAAAATAAAATTAAGCTTACGGATTGCAATGAAACGGTTGTTTAAAATTAATCAATCGCTTTTTGGTGTATTAATAATTTAATATTCTTTTATACCAGGCTGTAGGCTGTTTTACGACCGTTTTTAGCTACTACACCTGTTTACAGCTAATGTAACTGTTTTCAGCTACTTTCCCTAAATCCTAATAATGCTAAATCTAAAAGAAAGTCTGTATGCCGCAATTTTCATAAAGCAAAAAAATAAAAAATTAATTAATTAGGCCCTGGCTGAATAATAAAAAAATATATTAAAGAATAACAGGGATTTTGTAGAATTATCTTTAGGAGTATTTTAACAATAACCATACCATAAGTTACTTATGTTATGGTATGGTTATTGTTAAAATACTCCTACTAGTCCTAGTGCAAATTACAATGGCAATGTTCCGTGCACCGTACTAGTAAAATTTACTTCACAGAGTATTGCTTAAATTATGTTACTTAAAGTAACATAATTTAAGCAATACTCTGTGAAGTAAATCGGTACTTAAAGTAACATAATTTAAGCAATACTCTGTGAAGTAAATTTTACTAGTACGGTGCACGGAACATTGCCATTGTAATTTGCACTTTTTCTTTGCAGTACGGCCGTGCGACGGTACGCTGTATGTGAGAGTGTCACAGATCAGTTGTTTCAAGTTTTGTCTGCTAGTTTTACGATTGTAATAACAGTGACGCAGCTTTTCTTACCACAAGACAATTAGTGAACTTTTTTTTATACGAATATTCTCATAATTTGTCTCCTTTTTGGATCAAGAGTCCACATCAGTCATCTTGTTTCTGACATGTGCTTCTTCAGAATGTAAACTTCCGGTTTGAATAGCAGACAACGGAAGTCAAAAGTGGCTGATTGAAAAGTTTTTCTTGGACTGAAAGTTTGTCGAAATGTCAAATAGGGCATTGCGGAAACTTCGTGGAGACACAGACATTGTCATTCCGCCACTTGAGGATGAAGACGACGATGATGATGTTTCTAATTCAACCTCCTCTCGTTCAACCAAGAATTCAAGGTCACGAAATCTGGTCACCAATCCGTTCGACTTGGTAGGGATAATTTGTAATTTTTTTTATGACGAATCAACCTTGATGTTTTCATTTGGTTGTGCAATCTGTCATCTGCTAATTTTCACACTACTACTACTAGTGCAGAGCGGACTTTCTTTAGTTAAAAACATTTTTTGAATGTTCCCATTTTTTTAATATTATATTATGTAATACCAGAAGTCTATGACTCGTATGAGTATGAATGTGGAAGTGTGAAGCGTCCAATTACATAGTATTCAGGGCATTGGCGCCTTTTGACCCAGAGGTCACCATACACAGAGCCCTCTCTCGGTTAGTCAGAAAGTGTGGCTTTTCTTCACTTTCTCCTATGAACTATTATGGGATGCATAATAAAAAACATGGCGAACGTTTTAGATATGACAACAGTACTTGATGGAGCAAAAAGTTAAAGTTTCCGAAGAACTTCATAAAGTTGAAAATGAGACAAGAAGACTTGTTTGGAACGATTTGAGTCGAAATGGAGATATCAGAGTTGCATGTTCGGTAAATCTTTTATAAAAACCAATGCATTCTCCGAACTGCGGTTACTGGAATTGCCGATAGATGCAGTAAGTGGAGAATGAATTTATTTTCTGATTTGAAATTGCGCAACCGTTGACAATTTCAAAATCTACCGCGCATAAACGTCACATAGTGTAGTATAAGAAGACTGAAAGAGCCAGTGCCCTGAACATGGGGTAATGCGACATTTCACACTTCCCTGTTCATAGACTTCTGGTAATACTGATAGCCGCACTCATCAGGTTGGGGAAAGTCGCCGATCGACGGGTTGTCCATCGATTGACGGACAATAGAGCCCGTCGATCGGTGGGTTAAGTCTGGACAAAAATGACAATTTCCTCTCTATCTGCCATCATTTGCGTTTTCGCCGAACTATCGAGTTCTACGACAACAGTACATGTCACAAGCTTGTTGTTAATGGCTAGTTCTAACTTCAAAGTCAACTCGCCGTAAAACAAATTGCGCCATTTTAAGCAAGTGTTTTAAAATAAACCGATATATCTACTCACATGCTTCGCCTATCCCCGTGTAGTGCACGCTCTGTAGTTTCCAAAAATGACCACGAGGCGTAAATCCATGCCCACGTAAGGCGGAAATTATTGAAGAACTGGAGGAGTGCAGCACTAATATGGATCTTCCTGTCACTCTTCTGATTGACCTCAGTTGACCTTTGCCGTACCATTTTTGGTAGATGTCGTACCTAGTTCTTCCGACAATTTCCGCCTAACTTGGGCATGGATTTACGCCTCGTGGTCATTTTTGGAAACTACAGAGCGTGCACTACACGTGGATAGGTGAAGCATGTGAGTAGATATATCGGTTTATTTTAAAACACTTGCTTAAAATGGCGCAATTTGTTTTAGACTTTTAAGAAATAAATTTCACCGGCTGTGGCGCACGCGGCGAGTTGACTTTGAAGTTAGAACTAGCCATTAACAACAAGCTTGGGACATGCACTGTTGTCGTAGAACTCGATAGTTCGGCGAAAACGCGAATGATGGCAGATAGAGAGGAAATTGTCATTTTTGTCCAAACTTAACCCACCGATCGACGGGCTCTATTGTCCGTCGTTCGACGGTTTGTCCGTCAATTGATGGACAACCCGTAGATCGGCGACTTTCCCCAACCTGCTCATGTGTCTCTTTCCAATGTTACTTACTTGCTGGTCAGGAAGAGCCACACATTAAACAACCATTAAAAGGGTGGGATAACTATTCTCTGTCAACAGACTTTTCAAAACCCTGCAATCATGTGATGTCATGTGATTACGTTGTCATCAAATTGTCCAGCTAAATGAGAAAATTCTCGGACATACTACGGACCATGTGGCAGGTTGTCATTGTATGAGGAGAGTTTGAAATCTGTCACGCCAATTTTAAAGTTTTCTTATGAAGAGGGATTTGCCATTCTGTATTATAGTCACAAATGGCTGCCATTTGGCTCTGTAGGAGGGTTCACACTTTTGGTCTTGTAGCCTTTATCAGGCCTTTCCATGGTTAAATAACATACTTCATTGACAGTGTGGGTGTCCTGCTTGTATTTCCAATGGTAAAAATCCAAATAAACTCTAGATACTCTTTCTATGGTCCATTTTGAATCATCAATCATTGTTTGTTACATTTATCTTCAGTCCCAAGGTTCTTGAATTTTCAGTTAAATGATGGCGAGGATGATGAAGTTGTTGTATCCACTACAAGTGATGGAGGAGGAGAAACGGAAAGTAAACATGATGAACATTCTGACGTACCAAATCAGACAGACTCACAGACCAAGAAGAAGAAAAAGAAACGTAAAAAGAAAGGAAAAGCTGTTGATGCTACTCAGGTCTCTGGTGGTCAGGTAAAGGAAATTTTCATGTGTAGTTTTAGGCTTTGAATTTTGGGCACCCAATTTTAAGGCCATTTTTTGGCAAAATTTAAGCTGAGACTATTTTACTAAGGTAAAATTTTGCTTATCATTATCTTGATTTTTCTTCCCTTATTTTTCCACAGGAAGAAGATGAGATTGACATTGGACTGAGAGAAGTGAATCGTTTACTTGGTGACATTGGTATACGGTCAGAGGATGGGGAAAATCACTCCCCTGATAACCTTATTACATCCAATATGAGATCTCTACTGACTGTCGAACATAAGTAAGCTATTCAATTCTACTATGGAGTGGTTTTACTAAAGTCCTGACACATAGGACATAAGTGTGTTGTAATATCTGATGATGAGAGTAGCTTTTGATGATGAGAGTAGCACTCTAGGAATATAGTATGAGTTGTCCAATGTGTTTTGGCTTAAGTACATGTAAGTTATTATTTCTAACATAAAACAGATTGGCATAGGGCCTACATTTCAGACTTTAGTCCAAATTAAAATTGAAAATTTCTTAGTGAATTTTTCACTCACTCCCTATTTGTAAGGGTTGCTTTTCCAACGCCGGTGATTTTCTCCTGGCAAATAGCTTGTGTTGGTGTGAGATACAAAGGCCACTCGGGTCAAAAAACGTTCTCCGACTGATCAGTCTTAAGATCGTAAGGATAGAGTTATATTTTCTCCCGATCAATCTTAAGGTCACAGCCATTTGTTACCTATGCTGATAATACTTTTCTCAAAATGTAGATATCAAGATTAAAAGTGTTGATAAAGAGTGGTTGTAAACTGGATATATCTGCTTTGTTCCACACGTAGACTGATTTTCTCATTTTTTTTTGTTTTAGACATTTAAATCCCGCCACTGAGATGAGAAGAATATTTGGTTCTCGTGTTGTACAGTCTGAGCAGATGTAAGTTAGGGTTTGTATTCAAACTTTTTCTTAAAAAATACTAAGTACCGAGTTTTTTCTAAAGATTCAGCCGAAATGTGGGGGGGTGTATAAGGATAACCATTTTCACACATTGCTTGGCGGGTCGAATTGCCTTAAATTCCCTACAATGGGCAAAATGGGCCGAATCTTTAGAAGAAATACGATAAATCAGGATTCGGTTCCGATGGTTATACATATAAGGAAGGCCTGTACGTGTATCAACACATTTCCTGTCACCTGTGGGTCATTGCACATAAACATTGTTACTTGATATTAAATCTCACCTTAATGTAACGCATTCTCAGTTCTGTCGATAAATATTGATTATTTTTAACGATTAATGATCAATTTTCCCATATTATTTTGTAGAATTCGAAGACGTAACAGAAATCGCCCTGCCCAAAGATCATCATGGTTAGCCACACCTAAAGACACCTGGCCGCCCCTTGGAAAGACAGGTTACTCCCCTTGTTACCACTTCCATTAGCTTTCAAGACCTGTATATACACAGGATAAGAGTTATAGCTTAAAATGGCATAAGCTGACAAAATGTGGATACTTTTCCCTTAAAACAGAATATGGAAATTATTGGGTATTTTTCTCAAGACCAGGGCCCACTTGCATAAAGCTCTCTTAACTTAAGAGGACTCTTAGTGTATCTCTACAACATGGAAAGTTTACAGCACTCTTAAGTCCCATGCTGTAGACATACGCTAAGAGTACTCCTAGTTAAGAGCGCTTTGTGCAAGTGGGCCCTGAAACTTACAGGCTACATGCAGCCTCGATAATGTACATGTATGTTAAAGTAGTGTCACAAGTGCAGAGCCAGGGGGGATAACCCATCCCACCCTGTAAGAAGCTTTTAACACATTTCTTAAAATTTTCTAAACATAATTTTCCTTTCAATAGTTTACGTGTATATATATTTATGTTATACTTACTGCTCCAGGATTAAGTATGAACCATGTTGAGAGTTGCCATGGTTACCAGTATTTTAAGTTTGAACACAGCAGTCCATATCAACAGATTCAAGGACAGTTCTGGGAGGCAGTGGAATCACTCAATCATCAAAATATTGTCGTAAGTTCATGTAATTTCAAAAAAATAAAAATTAAGTCATACTGGCTGGCCCAGTCTATGTCTGCATTTTTTTGCCATGTAGAAATCCTGGGGGCTCGTTCCACTGATACTTTGGTCTGATTGTTGCATGGGGTGAAAGATCCAAGCTCCGCCAACTGACAGCAGTTATGGCTTGATGACATCAGCTCGTTCCTTAACCTCTGTCACCTGTAATTATGACGTCACTTTGTTACCAACTTTACACTTTTCACATTTGAGTCAATCCTGATATGCCAGTACACAAATTTAATGCCTTAATTTTACTCCTCCTAAAATGATACAGAACAGAGCAATATGTTTTTCAGGAATTTATCAAAGTTTGTTATCAGATTTACCCAGATTTTGTTCAGTAAAAATGTGTTTTTACCCCATAAGGAAGGTTTACACAATGTAGCTTTCAAATCATGCTCATATTCTTGGGGGCTTCCCTGTTTTGGATTCAAGATAGGAGGTTGAAAACGTTCTTGAAATATCCACTCAATTGCTTTGTTTTAGAACATACTTCAACTTCACCCATATCACATAGACTCTTTACTACAACTGAGTGAAGTGTGCAGGATGTCAGAAGATATGCAAATGTCTACGGAGCTCATAGGTATGTCAGTTTGATTATTGAACTCAAAAACAGCCCAGCTTCTCAGACAGATAAACCGGTTTCCTCAATACTTATTCTGGCAACCCTACCATATTAGTGAAATAAAGGCATAAACATTAGTCGATCAATCAATTGTAGTGAAATAATTTTGAGCGAGGCATAAACATTAAAGAGGGAAGGGCCATCAGGTTGGCTAAAACGAATTTTCCCACACATGGTATTATTTTTCCCGGAAAGACGAATCCTAGAAGATGACTCTGTCCAAATTTCATGAAAATCCTAACGTAGGTTTTCCCAAAACGAATTAATTTTTCAAAGGGGGGCCCTACCAATTATTACAAAATATTTGAAAAACCGCCCAGATCCTCCCCGAAGTTACTGACATGCACATGCGGGTCTACATCGAAAACGGCCGCCGGACGATAACGGCCGCCGTCTATATGAATGTACACGGGATCGCATGTCAGTCAAGAAGTGGGCGTGTTTAACATCCAAGCTATGGAAAAAGAAGTCGGACCACCTGTGATCAGCATGATAGGCTTAAGTCTGGGCCCGATCGACGGAGACATGGAGTTGTGTTCAAGGATAACCATTTTCACACTTTGCAATATATGGTTCTTTCATGTTATACTTTGTTAGTACGTGGTATAAACTATTATTCTTGTCTTAAATTAAAATATGTAATTCTCTATACTCTAAGATATGTCTTCTGTAACCAATTCTAGATCACCAACCTAATCATTTAACAACCAAACCTATATGAGATGAAATAAGCCTCTAGGGGTTTCTATTCCCGCCCGGATATTTTCAGATGTATTTGTTTTTTATCTCTTCTTTACCTAATTGCTATTTGTAAATATCGACCAATTGTGAAACATTACATGAATCTTGGTGAAATAAACCAAATCAAATCAAATTATCACCTGTATGGGTATTTTTAAATATAGATATGCCTACAGGATATACCACAGATATAAAAATGAGTATGACTATGTAGGCATATGCCACATTTATTCCATGTAAATATCCAGCAGAGTTCACAGTCAGAATAAGGAAATTCCTTTAAAGAGAATATTCCCTTTGGCAAAATAAAAGTCAGGCTACACTTCTTATGGTTGGTTATAAGTGACCTTTTTTGATGTACGTCAAAAATATATGAATTACAATTTCTGATTCATCCAAACATGCACTATAATATCGTTGTCAATAATTAAAATACTTGTTTATAATACGTTCTGTAAACCAGACAATTCAGATTTGTCGAGAAATTAGGATGTAATCGCTTAAAACAACTACAAACAAACTTAGGTAGAAAGGTTGATCCTTTCCCAGCATGGTAGATTTTATATCTATATGACACCCTACTGCCAGTAATGATTGCAAACGGCTCTAATACATACAAGAGTCTGCTCTTTTCCACGTTCCCTAAGAAGAAACAAATGGCTTCCCGCCGTTCAGATATGACACTATTAAAATGGTTTATATAATTTCCGTTGTCCGTATTTGTAATATGTTTTTATTTCAATTTGGATGGATTATTCGGGTTTTCATAGTAAATATATAAAATCTATGTAAATTTTGGGAGAAAACCATTCGATCATTTGAGGAGAATAACACGACATGGAAAATAATTGTTTGAAATGCCATCAAGCTGTCCGCCCTCGCCAAGAAGGCCTTGAGTGCGATGGTTGTCAGAGATGGTGCTATCGTACATGTGGATCTTTTATAACAAGAGCAGAATATCGAAACGCGTGTCGTAATGGTTACATTGATTGGAAATGTGAACTTTGCAGTGCGGTCAATGATGATGAGATTACTTCCGAGATTTCTACCACGCCACCAAGTCCCTCTCTCAACAATACTACCATGACAAATGACAATACAAACATCTATGAACAGGTAAATACATATATTTTACATTGTATATTTTCTCCTATTTCGATTTATATTCTGGACGATACAACAAAACCTAAATGTTTCATCCCCTCTCAACTTACAATATGAATGGAACGATCTCTGTTGCTGCGTAGAAATATCAATCAATCAATATATGTTTTCTGTATTTCAGACAATTGACGATCCAAATGCATCAGATTTAGGATCCTTCACAGAGCCCCAAATCCACAATGAAACGGACATGAGTATTGACGATGGACCATCACCTGTGTTCATCCCGCCAGAGGAGCCTCAGCCCGTCACGTATCGTATTGTGGAAGGCGCTTCTAATAAAAGCAAGGTAATATATTAATTCATTCATTATTGCCAACAACTATACACAGAAACATATACGTAATTTATGGAGATATATTCTTTCTTTTTCCACCATTTAGGACGTTTTGGTAGATTCTCTTGGCTACCAATACACTATGAAAGTGGATAAACGACGCGCTGCAGTTACATGGAGATGTCACCGAAGGTCCAAAACTTTGGTATGTAAGGCCACTGTTTTGTACCGAGAGGGAGCATTTACCCGAGGCACGCAACATCACGTGTGTAATGCAGAACCAGGTGAGATTTTGTTTATTGTCTTTTATATCCTTAGCATAATCACGATAGGCGTGTACAGCATAAACTCAAGTTTGTTTTGTTTTTCTTCTTCTGTTTATAAGGTCGCGTGAAGGTCCTAGAAATACGAAAAGAAGTCAAGAAGAGAGCCGAACGACGAGTGTTTGATTCAGCTGCTGAGATAACAGAGGAAGTAAGCACAGCTACTAATACAAATCTACTGACCAAGGCTAAGCTCTTGCCGGTCGTCAACCTAATGAAATATCATAGGTTTGGTTTGTTGCAACAATTTATGGGGTATAAAGGTCCAAATGATATACCTCTTTTTAACACAATTAGAAACCTGTCTCCATGATTATTTTAGACAAGTGTGCCCGTGTGTTTTAGTGATCATAAATAAAAATGCTTCAGTTTAGTGCAAAGCTGTATGCCTGCTAACGGTTTATAATGTCGGCTCGCTCTCTATTTTCAGGTATTTCTGGAAGAGATTCCTCCTGGACAGATGGCCTTGCACCCAACTCTTCCCAAACCGAATAATGTTGCAAGACAGGGAAATCATAATAGGAGGAAGACCCGGCCTCAGGATCCACAAGATCTAGACTTCGAGCTGGACCTGGACAGACTTCCAGAGGGAGAATTTGTACAAAGGGATATTCGTGTTGGCACTTCACGCCACATAGTGTTCGCAACCCTAGTAATGCTGGATCTTTTGAGCAAAGCCCACACCTGGTATGTTACTGGTATTTTACTATGGTATTGTATTCACACCTTTGTACCAAGGCAAATTTAACCCCACGTATTCTCTGTTTTCTTCACAGGTATTTAGACGGAACTTTCAAAGTTGTGAAACATCCGTTTTACCAACTTTTCAGCGTACACGCATTTCTGAAGTCGGGAACCTCTCTGAAGCAAGTGCCGCTGGCATTTGTGTTGATGTCCTCTCGTCGAGCAGACGACTACCGAGAGGTATTAAAAGCGCTACTATCTGTTCTCCCCCGTCCACCGGCCGTACGTAAGATTGTCCTGGATTTCGAAGTAGCTGCATGGCAAGCTGTCAGGACAGTTTTTCCCGGAACAGAAATAAAAGGATGTTTGTTCCATTTTACTCAGGTGAATACTGTGCTTTTATCACCGGAACCATGTTACTATTTCAGCTTCAGACAATTACTTATAATTTGTCTTCTATTTTTGTAGTCTGTGTACCGCAAGATTCAGGATCTTGGTCTGCAGAGTGCATACAACGGACGAGATGTTGGTACCCATGATGTAAGTCATGTGCATGTATTGGAAACCCCTTTAGTAACATTCAAGAAAAAATTAATCTTTGTAATATACTTTTTCTTTCTTTTTGTTCTCTTTTCAAGGTATGTCGAAGTCTTATGACATTACCACTACTGCCCCAAGAGCATATTCCATCTATGTTCGCTAAGTTAAAAGCAGCTGTGCCAGTAAATAACGCCCCGCTTTTGTCCCTGATGACGTATTTAGAAGACACTTGGGTTGAGGGGAGGATTTTCAGTCCAGCTGATTGGAGTGTCTACAGACAACCAATCAGAACTAACAATGGCGTCATCGCCTGAACCACAGAGGACAAAAATGTAAGAATAATAATAGCAAATAATTCAGATACTTTAATTGTACCAGCGACAGTAAACTTAATCATGATTTACGTTGTTTTTTTTTTATTTCAGCCAACCTACCATTCTACCTGTTATGTGGTCTCCTGTACAAAGAGGCTCGTCTAGTCACCATGACCGCAGAACTTGTTCTGAGAGAAGAGGTGACAAGAATTAAAAAAAATGGAACGAAAACGATAACCTCAAAACTGAATCAATACTGGGAGGAGTATGCCAAAAAGGAAAGATCGGCGAAGTCCTTGCTGAGGGCTGGGAGTCAGCTTGTTTGTCCAGCCCAAGATTCGTAATTGGAGTAGTCAGGTGATTTAGCCAAAGGCTTGGCTAAGAAATGACGTGCACTTGCACTGACCGATATATTCCAAAGCAATCTTACCACTTCAAGTCTGTCGCCATGTTTTTTTAAAATAAAACTACCATCTTACATTAGTGAGCGGTATAAATACGTCATTGTTGATCTAAAAATAGCTACTGCAACATCACGTCAGCTTACAACGGAAACAAAATGGCGACACACATTAACCACTGAAAGGACATAATTGTGTCTGTTTTATTAGCTTGCTGGTCACTGACGGTAATAACCGTGAAAGGTTTTAAGTACTTTGATGGTTGTTATCGATATTAATCCTTATGTATTTCTAGAGATATCCCACCCTTTAACGTTAATGCAATTTATTCAAAGGTGGACGGCTCAAGATAATATATTTGTAAAGGATATTTTCTACTGTAAATTTTCATCAAAAGTAAGCTACTTTATGTATATATTTTTGGAGGTTCAAACTCTGTACATTGTCTTATCGTCATAAATGTCACCATGCCCAAATAAAAACCTTTAAAATTTTTTGCAACTATTTTGTCGTTTTATTCTTTACAAGTCTTTGGTTTTAATCCCAGACATAAGTCTTTTCCGTTCAAACGACGATACGTCCGACTGGCATTGGTAATGCTGATTTTACCAGCCTTATGGTTATGTAGCATATCAAATGTATGTACTAAAGTAACCATACGTTTTGTAAAATCAATTAAGAATGAGGCTAGAATACTTCTACTAAATCGAAAAAGAACAGGGAATTGAATGAAAGAAGTACTAAGTCGCTTTAAAGGATAAATTCGCGACGTAGAAGTGAAATAATCTAAAATTGATTTGTGACTAGTGGCATACATTATTACTCAATTTACTGCATGATTCCTATCCGTGCATAAAATCAGCAAGTGATTGACAGCTGTAGAATTCTGCAAGAAAAATCATTATCCTTTTAATCGTTAATGAATGGGAGCAAATAATTAAAGGCTTAGACCGTAAACTCACATGTCAAGCTGAGTCTATTGTTAATCCGTGCGTTGGGTGTCACCAGAACCTGGCGGCCGTTATCGTCCGGCGGCCGTTTTCGACCTACCCCCACATGCGCACTTCATTGTAAACAGTTTTGAAAGGCATAAGCATGCCGAGCAAAGTTGGAGAGAATGACTCGAAGAAGTTGAGTGTTAATGACGGTAAAAACAAAACAGAGGCCGTAATATCCACAAAGTTTTCACCCGAAAGCAGTTTGGAATACCTTTACTGACATTAGTGGATATGAAAAGGAGAGAAACAACGAGGATCGGGCGATAATCTGGCTTGCCTTCTTCGCTGCACTCAGGCGTCAACACAACGGTGCCTCTCACTCAGTACAGGTCCGTCAAATCTTCATTTTATCTTGTACAATTTTTTGTAGGCCTCGTGTTACAAACAAAATTTAGCTTAACTTTATTTCTTTTCAATTTCATGCAGGGTGATGTATTGGTTAGATCATTAGTTATTGATATTTCATTCGGACAAACTAGCTGACAGTGAGAGTGAGTGGTAGTACTTGTACAATCAATGTTGTTGTGGTTGCAGGAAAGTTTCAATAAACAATACATGTATACCGTATATATATGTCCAACCTTGCGTTTACTCACTGGCCTGCCAGAATGATATTAGTCTATGTGCTGCAAATGTCATCACTTTGAGCTCTGTTTTGTGAATTTGTCACTTCATACTTTCATGGTATGGTTATTTCAGTTCAGAGTTAACACCTTAGCCCATCCCCAGGTGACTATTCTGCCATTCTGTCAGTGTTGTATTCTTTTGTGTATGACGTAAAGCACCCAGTAAATCTGATATTTATTTTAGCACTGTAACTAAGAAAACCTTGTTTTAGTACTTATCATTATTCCTATTTTTTATATTTTGCAGGGATATGAAAACAAAAGATGAAGCTGTAGGCCTATGGATTGTATTCTGATGGGGGAAGTGCTAAAAAATTGACTGAGGCAGAAATGAGGAGTTATTAAGATGTGGCTCACATACATTTAAATCTGTGCCAGCGTAATGACATTGCAACTTCAACCTTACTCATTAGCGATGGAAAACCTTGCGAGATGGAGTATTAATTTGTTTTTGAAATAATCATTTTTGACTGGTCATGATGTTTAATTTCTAATCATCACCACTAGACTAGACTGCTAAATTCAGTGACATTAACTGAAAATGATTTCTACCTGGATATAGACATGTTTAAAATATGTCAAAACCAACGTTTGGTGGACTGGTAGTTATGGAAAAGCATATGCTTAGTGTACACATATTAAATTTGTTTTTGGTGATTGACTTCACATTTAAATGCTGGAATTGTCAGAATAAAACTGTGTTCTTAACAAAGAACCTGTACGATAAATAATCTAGTCGGATATGTTTTATTTTGAAAATCTTCTGCAAATAATCTGAACTAAAATCATCTTTTAGGTTCTTAGGAAACATTCCACCAATTGGTTTTGATTTCAATTCCCACTTTCTTTTAAAAATGCTGGCTTGGTTTACAACTTGATCACTGGCCCAATGTGCTATGTTGTCATGTTGTTATGGATAGTCAAGGGGTTTCCTCCCCAATAAACCTAGCTAGGCCACCTTATAAACGAAATAGTCCTGAGTGCGAATTAAAACAATGAATAAATCAATCTTAGAAACCTGCAAGTTCTCAACAATCACACTTGCGTACACATTCATATACCACCCCACTGACCTCGATAGATTCATTCATGTCTGGAGTAAAACCGAAACTCTCACCCTTTGGCAGGTACCTAAAAATCTATTCAATTTGGACTGAATTGGATTCATACTTGGGACCCACTTGTGGAAAGCTGGTGATGATGTGAGAATCTATCACTACACACATGTGACAATCTCCCTTCTTCAAGCAAAGAAGGGGCCTCCGTGGCTCAGTAGGTAGAGCGTTGGACGCTCAATACGAACAGCCTTCCACCAATGGGTCGCGGGTTCGAATCCCACTCAGTCCAAAAAATTGGAAAATTTTCTGACTGGGTTTTCACTCGAACGAACTATGTGGGATGGTTGCCAGTTACCAGCGGAAGGTCGTGGCTTTCCTCCGGGCATAGAGACCGGTTTCCTCCCACAATAAAAGTGGCAACGCCGCCATATAAGTGAAATAATCTTGAGCGCGGCGTAAAACAACAAACAATCAATCAATCTAGCAAAGAAAGGCGTTCGGCTCAGTTGGCAGAGTGATAGTCTCTTTGTTACTAGGTACTTACCGAATGTTGGGTGTTTCCTCTGGTCAGAGCCCAGTTTCCTCCTCCACTAAACTTGGCAATGCTACCATATAAGGGAAATACTATTCAGTGTGGCATAAATATCAATCAATCAAAGAAAGAAGGGACCTCGGCTCAGTTGGCAGAGTGATAGTCTCTTTGTTACTAGGTACTTACCGAAGGTCGGGTGTTTCCTCTGGGCTCTGGGCAGAGCCCAGTTTCCTCCTCCACTAAACTTGGCAATGATGCCATATAAGTCAAGTAATATTCAGTGTGGCGTAAACATCAATCAATCAAAGAAAGAAGGGGTCTCTGTGGCTCAGTTGGCTAAGTGATAGTTTTTCAGTCCGACAAACACTTTCCGTTCATGGGTCGTGGGTTCGAATCCCACTCAGACCAAATAAAATTTCGAAATTTCTGAGTAAGTTTTTTACTCTGTCTGCCTATGTGAAAGAGATACCAGGTACTCGCTGAAGGTTGGGTGTTTCTTTCGAGAAGAGCTCCATTCCCCTCTCCAGTAAACTTGGCAATGCCACTATATAAGTGAAATAATCTTGAGTGTGACTAAAAACACCAATCAATTAAACAAAGAAAGGACCTCAATGGCTCAGTGGGCAGAGCGATGGATTCTCAGTTTGTAGAAGAGTTGACAGGCAATTGTCGAAGGATCAGGATTTTCCTCTCACACTAAACCTGGCAAGGCTGCCATATTAGTGATATAATCATCAATCCATCAAACAAAGTAGAAAATGAAAACAAAATCTTTCTTTTTGTTATACATGTATATTTTATTTTTTTAAATGGACAGGAATCAAACTTTTTGATTCGTTTATTATGTTTGAAACCACATCATTGATGAGCCTTATCATAACTTACGTACATAGCAAATGTATCATAAAGTCTCTTCCTAAAAGCCCAAATAAGAAATTTCTCATCCATTCCTTTTACTGAATTGTTTGTGTTAATAAATAATCAGATCTGTACACTGGATTCCATTTAATTTTGTTTTCTTTGATCTTGCTCTTGAAACAACAGGGAAATCTTTGAAAACCTTGCATTATATTTTAATTATCCTCCAGTCAAGTTGTTCACGACTGTTGAAAAAATAAACAACAGTGCACTGTCATTATTATGTAGTGAATTTTTTATAACATAAATTCTAAAGTTTTATTTTAGATGCTGAAAATCAAACCTTGGTGAAGATGCATTTAGAGCAGTTTTACTAGTATTATACTGAATGGTTTTCTATGTCACACTCAATGTTATTTCATTTATATGACTTTGTCGCAAAGTTAGAGCGAGAGGGGTACATCATTTAAAATGTTCTCCGTATTACATACAGTTTGACATTTGATCAATTGGAGAGTAGACCAAATAACCACAAGTGGGGTGGATTGGAATGACTTGACAAGTAAAATACCATTCTTCAAGTATAGGCCCCTATAGTCTAGATGATTTGTAAATATACAAAACTAGTTCTTACTATACTAATTACGAAATTAAGCCTCTTGTATATGTACTTACTATTCGTATGCTTGCCCATTTGCATTCCACATTCACTACCTGTCCAACAATGCCAGTCAGTCACAGAACAAATCCACGCTTAGACTAGTTAGAAGTTAGACCAAGAGTAAAAATAAAACAGATCGAGACGACGAGAGACTAGAACGTTTGTGGAAGATCTATTGGCTTCTAATTTCACCTTCAAATAAAACAAAAAATCACCAATAGTAAGGAAGTACAGGACAGATATAAATTGCCTTTTTTTTAATAAGCTAAAACCACTGTGAAATAACAGCGACACTCGATTTCGATCGACGTGTCGTTGTTGTTGTGATTTGTACACACTCAGCTTGCACTACGAGGCTGGTATTTCATTTTATCATCCAAAGATTAGTCAGTCGCAAATCTACGTTGGTTGTATAATTCCGATTATTCGACAAAACAAGAAGAAAGCAAGTAAAAATCAACTTACGCTTTGATATTCCTTAGTATTCAAACAGCTCCTTTCAAACATGTGACTTTGTTATGACAAGCAGACGGAAGACTCTACTGCGCATGTCAAGGCGGAGACTATAGAAATTCGTTTCGATAATTGACAGATGAACTTCACGAAGGAAGTTTAATTTTTAGTCTAATTACTTAATTAAATCAATGAAACATTCGGTCATTAGCTCAGTTTGCCCACAACTCTCATTTACCACTTAGAACGATTGTGATTTGGACAAAGCCTATAACTTTACTGAAGCTCGTGGCCCTTCCCGCTTTAATCGATCAATCAATTTTTCAATTTTAGGTTAACTTACTCCCCATTCTATTTGAAATCTCATGGGACATTTTTGGGCCAAATTTATCATTCATTTTACTCGCTATATAAATTTTTGCTACATTATTCAAGATAAAAAAATTTTTTTTCGTTATTTAAAAAGCAAGGTGATATAAATGCCTAATACTGATAAATCTTTTGTCCAAAATTTGCCACAGGCAAATCCATCACATGAATAAACAGAAAAGTCAGTATTTTGCCACAAATTTCAGTGCAGACGATGGGCAATAGAAAATCTCACCAAAATTTACGCGCACACGGGGGAAACAGCTTAGCTCTCAGCCATGCATGGCCAGTAGCTCAGTCCTGTCGTGTGCGCTACTGTCCATTGACAACTTTCATCACTCTGACTTGCATACATGTAGGAACTGCATTGTATATGAACTGCTACAAAGTAGCCATTGGTATTTGAATTGCTGCACAAAATGTAAACATTGTATTGTAATTTGTATCAGTGTATACATTTGATTATAAGCTGTGGGCAATCAATGACAATGAGGGCAAAATGTTGTTTAAGGATTTCACTCTATGGAAACAAACGTAATCCGACAGCCACCTTCTGTTTCTTCTTTCAGAGAGAGCTCTATATTGTTTTGAAGCTGCTTTCCATCCATTGTTCAGTTTGTGTCAGGGGACTTGTCGATTAAGTTATAAACAATCAGAAAACAGGTAAGCACATAAATGACTATTAGGGGGGTGGGGGCAACTATCAAGATAAAAATGACCAAACATTCGTTATACTATTTGTGACAGTTTTCAACATGTGCTGAAGAAACCATATCAATTAGAAACTTGTCTCTGTGGTTATTTTAGACAAGAAGATTTTCCCTGTGCCCGTGTGTTTTAGTGTTCATAAATATATGCCGTATTGAGAAAACTTCAACTTGTATGAAGAGCCTTTGCGACTCACGACGGCGTAAGCCTTCCATCAGTGGTTCCCAGGTTCAAATACCACTCCTTCAAAAAAAAAAAACCTGACTTATTTTTTACCCAAAATTCTAACCATACCAGTACCACAAGAATGTCTGTTTCCTTGACCAATTATTCTTGCAAAACTAAAACTGCGATGCAACTTCAATTTATCTGTTAATGAGTTATTTCCAATGTGCACGGAAACCTGTGTAAACTAGCACCTTGGTAAACCAGAACATTGTCTAAACTGACCATTGTCAGATGATCTTCTGTATTAAAATGCATTTTAAAGACCCTTGATAAAATGGCACTGGTGAGGGTCTTAGGGGGCTCAATCAGCTCAGTCCTACAACTGACGACGTGGTGATGTCTTAATTTTTTATCATTTGTTTTTTTGTTTTTTCAGAGCATTCTATATTGCTATTTTTCGTCACTTAAACTTTGTTGCTCAGAAAGGCTGTTACAGAACTGCTTTAGAATTCTGCAAATTTTTATTGAGGTTAGTAGGGATTGACTGATACGTTACAGGTTCAATATAGCCATTATAAATACCCAATACAGGGCTGCCATTATAGGGAGAGTGATTGCTCTCCTTCCCCTCCACACACCCCCAGAGGGGTCTGAGACCTTTTTATCACTAACTCTCCCTACCGGTTTCAGGCGAGTGTTCACGTTTTTCGCTCTCCCAAGATAAAACTATTCTCCAACCCTTTCATGTCCATTAAAATAGAATTAACTGTATGATAATATGAAAAACTAGATAACATTTTTTAAAGACTGTTTTCTCCAGAATTTGCGCAACAATTCTGACATAGATAAGTACACGAAAATAAAAAATTCTTTTCTGTAACTGCTTTTTATTTCATCATAATCATGTGTATCAGAACTTGGCCTCAGTGGTCCAGTGGCTCAGAGTGATGGTCCCTCAGTCCCACACACACCTTCCATCGATTGAGTGATTGATAGATTGATGTTTTACGCCGCACATAATCAGGAAATTATGAGTTATATTTTGTACAAAGAACTCCCTAGAAAGCACTTTCTTAGTTACTCTGTGCTCCAGAACATATATTATAGTACCCGTTTGAAGAACATTTTAACATTAGACTAGTTTAGATGGAAAGACCAGAGTTCATGTAGTTTAAAACAACTGTCCAATGTATGTTTTATCCCCTCGTAAGCGAAATTGAAATTTGAATATGTCGTTATAATAGAGAATAACCTCCATAAACCATTCACAAGGCTCGCCACCATTTGTCATTAGTTTTATCAAATCAATGGTGAATAAAATCAAAATGCGTTATAGAGTAGTTATGGGATGCAACGTAGCCTATGGCTTGGCTATGAAATGACGTGCGGTTGCAGCACTGACAGACCTTCCGACTTCAAGTTTGTCGCAATGTTTTTGGACCTAAATCTACCATCATACATTAGAGATCAGTAAAAAGATGTTTTGATTGATCTAAAAATAGCTGATGCAACATCACATATCTTGGCGACAAATAAGCCACCGAAAGGGCATGTCTTTCTGTCTTTTGTCATTACCTTGATGGTCATGAGTGGTAATTAATGTGTTTTAAAGGCCCACTTGCCGCCGTAGCCTGTTTAAATTTGCTAAGAAAACCAGTTTACATGAGCTTACTACGACTAATACAACTAGACTTAAACATAGGACACATAAAACATGTCTAGTTAGCTTTAGAATGTAGAAATGGGGTGAAAAACATACGAAGAATCGAAGCCTGATTACAACAACAACGATCAGTGTCGGTCAACTTTCGTGTTGGATTACCCTCATTTCAGGCCTTTTTATCTATGGTTTACAGGCTTTTCCAGTCGCTGTTAACCGATCGTCAGTCTGTATTTCTCAGATAAATAGGCCTACGTAAAATTACACTGTGCCGTTAGTTCACTCACTCGACTGAACCATAAAATCGCCAATAGGGGGCAGTTTGGTTTGTTTACGTTACGGGCACCTAACAATTAAAATTTTCAAATTCAAATTAAAAATACAAAGTGACGTCCAAACTTTTAAATTTTGGTAAAAATAGATTGATTGATTGATTGTTTGGTGTTTTACGCCGCGCTCAAGATTATTTCACTTATATGGCGGCGTTGCCAGTTTTATTGTGGGAGGAAACCGGGCCCTGTGCCCGGAGGAAACCCACGACCTTCCGCTGGTAACTGGCAACCATCCCACATAGGTCGTTCGAGTGAAAACCCAGTCAGAAAATTTTCCGATTTTTGGACTGAGTGGGATTCGAACCCGCGACCCATTGGTGGAAGGCTGTTTGGATTGAGCGTCCAACGCTCTACCTACTGAGCCACGGAGGCCCCCGGTAAAAATAGAAAGTTCCTAACTTATATTGTCTGGGAAAAATACAGAAAACAGACCTTCTTTTTTAATGTAAATAATATTCCTGATTTTCGCGGCAAGTGTGCCTTGAAGTACATGTACTTTGATGGCTGTTATTGAAGTTTAACTTAATGTATTTCTAGAGATTTTTCATCCTTTAAGTTTTTTTATGAAAAGCAAAGGCTTGATTTGTTGTGACAATCAGAAACACTGTGACTTTAACATGGGATATGTGATAAGTTCGAGTTTAAGCCCTTATTAATCAAAGAATCAATCTAATTGGTCAAAGGTCAGTGCCTATTAAACTTGGAGCCTGATGTCCTTACTTGTTTCATTACAGTTTGGACCCCGCAGAGGATCCCATTGGTGTCTTATTGATGATTGACTTCTTTGCCTTAAAGTCTCAACAGTTTTCCTTCCTTGTTCGCATGCATAAAGAATTGGAGGTATTAAGGTTTTTAGTGTTTTTATTTTCAGTGTATTTTAGATGTGCACACTTTGCATGTTTATTTTTCTCTTCATGTATCTATTTTGATCTTTGGTTTGGAAATTTATGAGAAAAAATTGTGTGAAATTCTTCAGTTTTTTTTCATACATGTATATACAATTAGAAACTTGTCTCCATGGTTATTTTAGACAAGTAGATTTTCCCTGTGCCCGTGTGTTTTAGTGATTATAAATATTTAATTGAGAATTTTTGGAAATTTATAGAAACCGTTCCTGTTTATATTTGATGTGTGTGTGAATAGTTTTGGTTTTTAGAAATATTTCTTCCGAAATTAAGAATATTAACTTTTTGTTTGGCAACATAATTCAATTTTTTGTTTAAGTCCTGGTATATAAATTGTTATCATATTTTCCAGGCTCATCGTAATTTATCTCAGCTCCCAAACTTTGCCTTGTCTCTTCCTTTGGCAATGTACCAGTTAGCTATTGAAAATGGACAAGATACTAATCCAGCAACTGAGTTGGTAAGTGTTTTTACTGGTACATTGTATTTTGACACAAACTCGCAAAGACAAAAATACCAAAGCTTACAGGCTTGTGGATATTTAGTGAGGCACAAGACAGGACTTATTACATGTAGCTTCTCAAAATGTCTACATAACCAGTACTAAGACATTTCTAGTTGATCAATTATAATCATAAGTCAAGTAGTAATAAACCATAAGGGATTTTCAACATAAGCAAAACTAATATCTAGGAACTTATATGTATTAAAACTGTGACGTTTCGATCTATATCATTATCACGCTAATAATATTGAAATAATGATAAGTTTTTTTATTCCATATAAGACTTTGTTCCTAGTTTATCCTTTTAACTTTTATTACCATTGAAACAAGTATTGCAAGTCAATGAAAGCAGTGACACAAATAGCATGCATTACTAATTATGAAATGGTTTCCGCTGGTTATGAAATGAATGAATTGATTGATTGTATGGTGTGTTACGCTGCGCTCAAGATTATTTCACTTATATGGCAGCGTTGCCAGTTTTATTGTGGGAGAAATGAAGATAGCTTATATTGCCATGAATATACTTGCTGTAGGTGAGACGTTTCTTCTGAACAAAAAGCCTCCCCCCCCCCCCCCTCCCTCACCCAAACTAAACCTAGCAACACCGTCGTATAAGTGAAATAATCTGAAATGTAGTGTAAAACAACAACAATCAATCAATCAATCAAAGCTAGAGGTCATTTCTGCTGCTTTTCATTGGTTGCTTGATTGATTGATGTTTTACGCTGCACTCAAGATTATTCCACTTAAATGGCAGCGTTGCCAGGTATACTGGGGGAGAAAACTAGGCTCATTGCCCATAGGAAACCCCAGACCTTCGGCAAGTACCTGGCAACTCTTCCACATACGGCGACCGAGTGAAAAATCCACTCAGATATTTTTCCATTTTTATTTCGTCTGAACATGATTGGAACCCGTGCTGCATTAATGAAAGGTCTGTGTGTGACTGAGGGACGATCACTCTAGCCCACTGGACCACCATGGCCCCCTCATTGAGCATTGACAGCTCAAAGTTCTTCTCTACTTACAGGTCTCCAGACCAATCTATCTGTGTAGCAGGTTAAAGCCAGGTACCACTGGAATAAATCTGAGTGCCATGTTAAAGTGGCATGAGCTGCCAAAATGTTGATATTTTGAGGTTAAACAGAATGTTGAAATTATTGGCTATTTTTATCAAGACGTATAATTCAGATGCTGTTTAGTGATTCTAGTGTAAAAAATGTACGATAAAGTATTGTTTTAAACTAACTTTGGCTTAAAATGAATGAATGTCCTGGTTATTGAAATTTTGTTTACTTTACTGTATGGATTTTCCTAATTCCAACGCCAATCATTTAGTTTTTCGATGGCCTTCAAAGGCTCTTACTGTCGTGAGGAACAGAAATTATGAAAAAAAGGGTGAATTTTGGCAGCTCAATCCACTTTAAACATAAATTAATCCATCAACAATCAAGTCCTGACTATAATTTACGTGATTTACTGTTGATTTCAGTTGGAAGACAGTTTGATGATGTTTCCTAGTGTTTTATTACCCCTGTTGGAGAAGTGTGGGGTGAGCCCTGACAATGATGTCACCAGCAGTCCACTGTTTGGGGTCTCATCTCAATACAGGTAAGGCTACAGCTATCTATTTATTAAATAGAAAATTAAACAAAGAACAGGGTCTAATCTAGGGCAGAAGTTTGGGCACCCATTGGGGCGTTCAAGCCTCCCAAACAATTTCGCCTCTCTGACCTTGTATCCAAGGAAGAAGTTCGGGCACCCATTGGGGCGTTCAAGCCTCCCAAACAATTTCGCCTCTCTGACCTTGTATCCAAGGAAGAAGTTCGGGCACCCATTGGGGAGTTAAGGCTCCGAAACAATTTCACCCCTCTGAGCTCGTATCTGTTGGGCACCCATATGAGAGTTAAAGGCTCCCAGACAACATCACCCCTTGGTGGTCCCTTAATGCTCCATAAAGAGAACTCAGGCTGGTAGAAACAATGTCTGTCTATCAAGCACCAATATTTAGGTTTTTAATAGTTTGCAGAACATTTTTCACCTTTGTAGTGCATACTTTGCCTTACATTTTAAAACAGACAACAATGAGATGGTTTTTTGACACCAATAACAAATTCTATAATCACCATGATGTTAACCGACTTCTGTGTTTGTATATTGCAGCGAGTCGCAGTCATTGAAACAGTTGCTGGGTCTATATGTGGGGCGTACATGGCCATGTTGGAAGGAACCTGAAGTGATCTTATGGCTGGAGCAAACCGTCAGACAGGTGCTAGAGTTGGCAGACAACAGAGATCCTAGAATTGAGCTCTATAATAGCAGGTGACTGAGTTTTTTTTTGGTTTTTCTTGAAAAATGTTTGGTTGTTTTAGCTTATTGGCGCGTCCATTCGTATTTGAGAAATATTTATTTCTGATCAATTTGGTGACTTCCAAAGTTTTAGAATATCCTCAATAAACCTATTTCACAAAATTACTTTTTTTTATACGCCCGACTTAAAAAAAGTTGGTCGTATTATGGTATCACCAGCGCCGTCCGTCCGTCCCGGATTCCCTTCCGCTCCATAACTTGAAGAGTTTTGATCTAATCTTTACAATTCTTTCACAACATATACCTTGTGGGTAGAAGGTGTGTCATGAACCATTTATGACATCGTCAATTTCATAATGTGGCTTCTACATTGGATTATGTAGTATTCTGTCTTAGTCTATATCTTCGTTCCCTTCCGCTACATAACTTGAAGAGTTTTGATCCGATCTTTACAATTTTGTTTACAACATATACTCTAGGGATAGAAGGTGTGTCATGAACCATTAAGAACATTGTCCATTGCATAATATGGCTTCTACATTGGATTATGTAATACACTGTATTCTGTCTTAGTCTATATCTTCGTTCCCTTCCGCTCCATAACTTGAAGGGCAGTTATGGGCAGACGGTGTGTCGTGTACCATTTCTGACTTCACTCATTGCATAATATGGCAGCCATGTAGGATTATGTAATATTCCCATCCGCTCCATAACTTCTAAAGTTTTGATCCGATCTTGACGATTCTTTCAGAGTATATACCTTATGGGCAGACGGTGTTTCACGTACCATTTCTGACATCACCTGTTGCATAATATGGCAGCCCTATTGGATTATGTAATATTCCCTTGCGGCTCCAGAACTTCTTTCGTTTTGATATAATCTCTCCAACTCTTTTAGAGTATATATACCTTATACATGTAGGTAGATGATGTGTCGCATACCAAATTTGATTTGGGTCCACATATTTTTTGTCTGTTTTCAAGAGTTTTTTTGTCAGAAATGTGTACCTGATGTTTAATATATATATATATTAATATATATCAATGCTTTTTGGAGTACACTTGGTCCAGAGTAATACTGGAAGCCAATTAATTTATACATTCTGAGACTGTTTTCTTGGATAGTTTAATGTGCACTATAATAACAAAAAAAAAAGACTGTTTTCCCACTTTATTACCCATCTGGTATTTATCAGAGTGGCTGTTTAAATAGAGATAAGGGGACAATGACATCCAAGGTTTGTATATTTACACACCAGCATATCAGTGGTCAGCCTGAAGATTGTTTGCTTTGTAATAAAACTACAGCCAAGTCCAATAGAACAGTGTCCCAGTGAAAACTGTTAAAATTCAAGAATTGTAAGCTATTGTATTGATTGATAAGAGCAATGTCAAAACAGCCACATTTCAGTTTTTGCAATTAAAATGTGATTGAAATTAACAGATAATATATGTGTACTATAACGTACTGGTATTTAGTTGCAGCTTCATCAAATTCAGAAAAGAAAAACTTATAATGTGAACAAGAAATTCTAATTGATGAAATTAAAACAAATGTTATATTAAATGTTAAGTTGTTAATCGTAGCGGTTCGACTTTGCCACGGCGGGCGTATGTTGAGTTACTCTTGTTAATAAGTGTGATAGGGGAGCATTGTCAAGAGGTTTGTAGGGGGTGGGTGGGCGAGGGTAAGGAGGATGTTAGGGGGTGGGGCATGGCAGTTGATTCTGAAGTTACGCTTTAACGCTTTGTGAACCAGGTCATTGTACTGGAGATGTTTGTTTACAATATAAGTTACTAGAATCTATTTGATCCACTGAACAACTTAACATAATAAAGTAGTAAGGAAACTCCGAAAATATTCATGGTGTAATCTCAATATTTCGACTTTAATTAAGTCATCGTCAGGAGAATTATGAGTACATCAAAAGACAGTGTGCATTTATATAGAAAAACAGAATACAATGATGGTTGACACTAAGAAGGCATGGGAAATTTTAGTTACAATAGAGCAGGGTTCTAAAGGGCAGTCATAAGACCTAGCCAGGCTAATAAATTAAGTGTTTTCAGTGACAGATGTTTACTTAATTTATTAGCCTGGCTAGGTCTTATGACTGCCCTTTAGAACCCTGCTCTATTGTAACTAAAATTTTAATCTCCCATGCCTTCTTAGTGTCAGCCATCATTGTATTCTGTTTTTCTATATAAATGCACACTGTCTTTTGATGTACTCATAATTCTCCTGACGATGACTTAATTAAAGTCGAAATATTGAGATTACACCATGAATATTTTCGGAGTTTCATTACTACTTTAATATAAGTTACGCTTCAACGCTTTGTGAACCAGGTCATTGTACTGGAGATGTTTGTTTACAATATAAGTTACGCTTCAACGCTTTGTGAACCAGGCCATTGTACTGGAGATGTTTGTTTACAATATAAGTTACGCTTCAATGCTTTGTGAACCAGGCCATTGTACTGGAGATGTTTGTTTACAATATAAGTTACGCTTCAACGCTTTGTGAACCAGGTCATTGTACTGGAGATGTTTGTTTACAATATAAGTTACGCTTCAACGCTTTGTGAACCAGGTCATTGTATTGGAGATGTTTGTTTACAATATAAGTTACGCTTTAACGCTTTGTGAACCAGGTCATTGTACTGGAGATGTTTGTTTACAATATAAGTTACGCTTCAACGCTTTGTGAACCAGGTCATTGTACTGGAGATGTTTGTTTACAATATAAGTTACGCTTCTACGCTTTGTGAACCAGGTCATTGTACTGGAGATGTTTGTTTACAATATAAGTTACGCTTCAACGCTTTGTGAACCGGGTCATTGTACTGGAGATGTTTGTTTACAATATAAGTTACGCTTCAACGCTTTGTGAACCAGTTCATTGTACTGGAGATGGTTGTTTACAATATAAGTTACGCTTCAACGCTTTGTTAACCATGGCCTTGTACTGGAGATGTTTGTTTACAATATAAGTTACGCTTCAACGCTTTGTGAACCAGGTCATTGTATTGGAGATGTTTGTTTACAATATAAGTTACGCTTCAAGGCTTTGTGAAAGGGTATGGGGGGGGGGGCATACTATATAGTCTGACGATATTCTTACTATAGCTTAAGATGCGTAAGCATTGTCAATGTAATACAAAGTGTTCCAGAAAATTCTACTGACTAAGGCCAAGCTCCTGTCAGTCGTCAACCTAATGAAATATCATAGGTTTACTTTATTACAACAATTTATGATGGGGTATAAAGGTCTAAATGATATACCTCTTTTTAACACAATTAGAAACTTGTCTCCGTGGTTATTTTAGACAAGAAGATTTTCCCTGTGCCCGTGTGTTTTAGTGTCCATAAATATATAAGTTACGCTTCTACGCTTTGTGAACCAGGTCATTGTACGGGAGATGTTTGTTTACAATATAAGTTACGCTTCAAGGCTTTGTGAACCAGGTCATTGTACTGGAGATGTTTGTTTACAATATAAGTTACGCTTCTACGCTTTGTGAACCAGGTCATTGTATTGGAGATGTTTGTTTACAATATAAGTTACGCTTCAACGCTTTGTGAACCAGGTCATTGTACTGGAGATGTTTGTTTACAATATAAGTTACGCTTCAACGCTTTGTGAACCGGGTCATTGTACTGGAGATGTTTGTTTACAATATAAGTTACGCTTCAACGGTTTGTGTACCAGGTCATTGTACTGGAGATGTTTGTTTACAATATAAGTTACGCTTTGTGAACCAGGTCATTATACTGGAGATGTTTGTTTACAATATAAGTTACGCTTCAACGCTTTGTGAACCAGGTCATTGTACAGGAGATATTGTTTACAATATAAGTTACGCTTCAACGCTTTTGACATCAATCAAACAATATTAGGAAAAGCCTTACCTTGGTTTCGTTTTGTGTAAAATGTTTGACCTGCATTTTAAAATGCAGTTCATTTAGATTGATTGATTGATGTTTTGTACTGCACACAAGATTATTTCACTTGTCTGGTGGCAATGGCAGGTTTAGTGCCAGCAGAAAAAACTTCCAAGAGGGTGATCAGGTGAAAAACACACTCAGAAGTTTTTCAATTTTTTGTCTTTGGGCCGAGTAGGCTTCAAACTCATTGGGACATGAGCCACCAAGGCCCCTGTCACTTTATTATAAATACCAACTGTTTAATTTTTCTCGGTTGCCCAGCTCTCATTAGTAGAATATGATTCAGGAGAGCATACCAAATACTAAATATTTATTTGTAAATGTTATAGAAGGATGATAATGTTGTGTTTATTTTTCTGTTTAGGAGGAAAGCTCGGTATTGTGGCACACCACGCAATATTTATCGTCACATTTTGATCTCGGAGATTAAAGAAGCTACAAGTGCTCTTCCAACGGTGAGAATAATTTTAAAATCTGTATAAAGGTAATCAATAATAAATCTTGTACAGTTAAGCTTGATGGCCCTAAGTGCACTGTGATTTGTGAAAAAAAGAAATCTCAAGAAGGATCTGTAACAACTTTCCCACCAATCAGTTTGAGTTTTTCAATCCCACCCAGTCCAAGAAAAGTTTTGTCACTGTGTGCCTCGATCACCGTATCCTGAAAGCCTGTTGGAAATCATGTGATTGTCCCTCAATCCGACACAGGCCTTCCATTGATGTGGCGCGGGTTCGAGTTCCATCCAGACCAAATAAAACTGTCAAAAATTTTTGAGTTGGTTTTTACATGTGGAAGTTGCCAGGTACTTGACTAGGTCGGGGGTTTCCTCAGGGCAAAGTGCCCAGCTTCTTCCCCCAATAAACCTGGCAACGCCGCCGCATAAGTGAAATAATCTTGCGTCGTAAAACATCAGTCAAGCAATTAGTTCTCCACTAAATAATTAAATTATGTTAAATTTGCTATCAATGAATCATTTCAAATGTTTCCCAGAAGATAACCTGCACAATATGGAGCGCAAGTCACGTGTGAATTCCACATATTCCCTGTCACCGTGTCACCGGCACTGCATTGCGCATGTGACCGAGCGTTTTTCGTTCCAACATGACGTTTAAATCTGACCTTATGGAACAAAATACGTCGAATGGAATTGCAACATCATCAAAAACGTTCTAAATGGCGTCATCTGTCACCGTCATCTGAGACTTGCGCTCCCTATAGAAATGAAGCTAACATGTTGGTAATTTGTATGAAATGACATAAGCTTGAAACCTCTGTAAACTGGCACGTCTTTGGAAAGGAAACAATATGCCAGTTTATCAAGGTGCCCATTTATCTAGGTTATTTGACATGTACAGGGAAACCTGTATATACTGACATATCCCTGGGAAAGAAGATGTCTGTTTAGACAGATGTTAGTTTATCAGGGTTATTATAACAGGCATTTAAATACAGAAGGAAATTGGTTCCGGTTTATCAAGGTGTTGACTTTCACAGGTTTCACCGTAATTAAGAAGGAAATTGGTTGTACTGTCAGTTTGTATTCTAGTTTATGAAGGTGTCAGTTTACACAGTATGCAGGCCTGTCATTAAGAATAGACTGGAGAGTTACAATACTCTCTGCTAAAACTGTCAGGATGACCTGTTTCACTCTCCCCAGAAATAGTCTCCCAAAATTCAATGGGAGTGCACTTACTCTCCCATGTTTTTCAGAGAGAGAACACAATCATGATGAAATAAAAGCATCTGAAGTTACAGAAAAGGAATTTTTATTTTGGTACCCGGTATACTTATCTATGTCAGAATTGTCGTGCAAATTATGGAGAAAGCAGTCTTTTAAAAAAATGTTATCCTAGTTTTCCATATTATCATACAGTAAATTCTATTTTAATGGACATGAAAGGGTTGGAGAATAATTTTATCTTGGGAAAGTAAAAACATAAACATTCGCCTGAAACCGGTAGGGAGAATTAAGGGGAGTGATAAACAGGTCTCCTCAGACCCCTCTGGGGGTGTGTGGAGGGGAAGGAGAACAACCACTCTCCCTATAATGACAGCCCTGGTATGATATATATATGTCACTTTACGTTTTACAGGAAATTAGCAGTGGTGTGGTGAGTTACGATCCATTGCCTCCCTTGGATTCCGTCACCAGCTATGAAAGGCCAGCAAGGTCAGTCAATTATGTATGGGTCCAATATTTAACCAATGAATGCGTGGGTGGGGGAACTGTCAAACACTTTGTAGAACATTGAAAGATCGAATTGACTTACCTTCTTCCAATAGTGAGCGCAGGTCTTGTAGAAACTTCTCGGGGCCTCCGTGGCTCAGTAGGTAAAGCGTTGGACGCTCAATCCGAACAGCCTTCCACCAATCGGTTGCGGGTTGGAATCCCACTCAGTCAAAAAAAAAAAAAAAAAATGGAAAATTTTCTGACTAGGTTTTCACTCAAAAGACCTATGTGGGATGGTTGCCAGTTACCAACAGAAGGTCGTGGGTTTCCTCCCACAATAAAACTGGCAATGCCGCCATATAAGTGAAATAATCTTGAGCGCGGCGTAAAACACCAAACGATCAATTAATCAATGTAGAAACTTCTCAATATCCTGTCACCCGTGCTGCATTGCGCATATGATTGAGCATATTTTGTTCTAAGATCATGTTTACATTTGACATGGAGCAAAATACGTCAAATGGAATTGCAAGGTCACCTAAAATGTTCTTAATAGCGCCATCTGTCATTGGATATCACAAAATCTCGTAGTAATTCTTACAAGACTGGCGCTCACTATACGGTCACAATCCGAAAAAGGTCTGCCAATTTTTTTTCTGTTTTTTTTATCTATGATGGTTCAAAGGCACAATTCAGAGATAATTGACAATTACTCTGGTATAAGGATGTACTTAAATGGTTTGTCTTGGAATGCTGTTTTACATTTATGAAAAAAAATTGTTGGGATTGCTTTTGACAAGGTGTATGTGTTTAGTATGAAAGATTAAGGGTTAATTTATTTCTTGATTATGAGTTGAGTATGAATTTTATGAAAAAAAAGTAATATTTTTTTCGTCTGTTTGTTTGTTGTAGGCGAACCCGAGCACAAGAAGATGGTTATTTATCAATGTTCCTCAGATCTCTTTTGCCAAATTTCAACCCTGATGTAAGATAGTAACAAATTAACGTGAAAGAAACGAAGCCTTTATACAGCCTTTAATTAAACTGCATGTATACTGAACCGCAAAAAAAACGTCACTCCTTTTTAAATATTGATAATCAGTGTATTTCAAATAGATGTACCGGTACATGTAAACAACATACTTATTAACAGGATGATTCCAAATTTAACATGATTGATCATCATCATTGGTAGACAAATGTTACAGAATTTCAAGTGAAAGTGAGGACAGGTGGCGCCACAGTGCGATCTGGGAGTCAATAATGTGTATGGCCACCATGGGCGTTGATTACAGCGTTGCATCGTCTGAACATTGAGTAGATAAGACGGTTGATAAAGATGATAGGAACTTGGGCCCAAACTCTGTGATACGCCTGAGTGAGTTCAGCTGCAATTGTCGGCCTTGGCTGCACGAGATTGAGCTTCCTCTGAATCTCGTCACACAAGTGTTCTATTGGATTTAAGTCTGGACTGAAAGCAGGCCATTGAAGAGTCTGATTCAAAAATTATGAAAAAATCTGAATCATACCACTTTTAACTCGAAACGTTTTAAGATATTCTGTTTTGTTCATTCGGCTTTTTATTTTCAAATCTTGATTCAAATCTTTTCTTTGCGTACAGGAGGTCGCTCAAGTTGAGGAGGGTGCAGCTGGGGGTGCCCAGGGTAACAACTTGAGACAAGGGGTTGGTGCTTTGATGGATGCTATGAGAGACTTATTAAACAATATTCACCCTGTGGAGCCTCCTGTAGAGAATCAACATAATGCCCCGGAGGGAGAGGATAATAACCATGAATGGGATTAGGGTTATCGTCAATTTCAACGAGTGGCGGAAGATTGTGATTCAGTCTGATTGTGACAAGAAGAGGACATGTCCGTTGTACTTTCTTCATTATGCAAGCTGGGGGCCGTTTCACGAAGCCGTCGCAAAGTGCGATCAATCGCAGTTGCCATGACTCCGTTATCTCTTCACTATGGTATCCATTGGCAACCCGGCTTCGTTTGTGACGCGACTGCTTTGTGAAACGAGCCCCTGATATGTGTTTTGCAATGAACTATATGTGTTGAATGGATGTCACATGGTTTTTGATTTGCATCGAATGTCGCCATTACTAGGAGATGGTGCAATAGCGATCCAGATACTGTATGTTATGCACGCGCACTACAACTATCAATGGCGGCACTTTTTACAAAGTCAGATCCAAACAGCCAATGAGACGTGTCCATTCCATGCATATAGTTCATTGGTGTTCTGTAGAACTGTTTTCTTAAAAATGATGTAGAATTTTTTGTCTATAAAACTGTCCTGGTGAAGTGAGATATAATATTGCTACCATTTAATGAAATCGTGGAATTGTCTACTTCTTGATTTCTACAGGTACCCCAGTGTGGATCATGCCTTTGCCTTACGAAATTCCTTGGCTGTAATTGGTTTTAAATCAAGGGCCAGTGCAAGTATGGCACTGATACAATTATTTTTTATCAAGACATCCACTTTGCTATTCTTGATTCATGTTACTGACAGCTGATCTTGGTTTTAAAGTATGTTCTAGTTCCGTGTTTCATGCACAATGTTTTACCCAGCCTGGCCCTCTTGATTGGGATATAATAGCAGGTGGTTTTTAAAATAAATGTATACATGGGATGCGTGTTTCATGAATGAAGGCTGTATATAGAAGTGAGATGCAGGTATTCTTCTATACACTAACATCAATAATGGGAGTTATCAGTATCTTGTACATTGGTGACCTTGACAATGAAATGTTATTGCAGTGTTTGGGTTGGCAATTATTTCAGACTGAAGCCCACAACTCACATCACTATAAGTTGGACAAAAACGCCCAATTGCATACAAGATTCTGGCCCTTTTGGATCGGATTTTGCCAAAGGCTCGACCTCAACAAAAATTATATATCTAATTTTGTACACTATTTTAGAATGATCATCAACGATTACATAGAGAATCAAAGCAAGTTTGATTTTACATGACAAATAGTTAACTGACAAGCCAATCACCCAGTGACTTGTGCTTCATCCAATCATCTTTGAAGTACAGATCACATGATTCCATGTTAGATTTGGGTGGAACTTGGCTATCAATCCAGACATTTCTCCTTATGTGCGGAAACGAAATCTGCCCACAAAAACCTCAGACGTCTTGCCGGTGATAACATTCTCTAGTCTACAGCAGGCTTAAATCTATGCAATGATTAAACCATTTTTAAAGGATTATGAGTTACATGTTAATAGTACACACGTAAGCTCTTTTAAAGTATTTATGGAAAAATATTCTAGTGGAAAAATTCTTCTGAGTTTCATATTATATCTATTAGTTAAGAAAATTCTGTTTAAAAAGGCAATATTTAGAATATATTTATGGAAACTAAAATGCTATTGACAATTTAAGAAAGCCTAATCCACACTGCATGTAATCAAACATTGTAAAAGAGTTTTTTGTAATGATATATGGCAGCTGATTCTTTAGTAAAAAGGAAAATAATAACTTTTACATTTATCACACACCTAAATAAAAGTAGCCAATGACAAATTATTTGCACTTAAAGTATATTTATAGACACTAAAACACAGGGAAAATCTTCTTGACTAAAGTAAACATGGAGACAAGTTTCTAATTGTGTTATAAAAAACGTGTATGTCATTTAGACCTTTGTACCCAATCGTAGTTGTTGTAATAAACCAAAACCCTGTGATATTTCATTTCGCTGAAGACAAAGAAATTAGTCTGCATTGAAAGTATACAATGTGTACAGTCGTGTGTGTCAACATGGGTTGCCATGGCAGTTACATTTACGTAAAAACTTGCGGCGCTTTGTGAAACAGGCCCCTGTTTCCTTTTCTTGTTTTCTCTTCAGGTTGTGGTCATTAGATCTATGTAAATTTCATTTCTGTGTAATGGATTTCTACATGTATGTATATTATTTCTTTACCTAGAACATGTAAACCTATTACATTGTAGTTTGTAATTTATTCCTATAACACTGTGATTGGTTTCATCTTAACAGTTAGTTTTCTATGAAATTTTAGAATTTTGTAGAACTGACTGTTCATTTGATATATTTCTTTATTAATTTCTGATTTCTTAGTTTCCATTTTTCTTGTCCATTTCGCTCTTTTTTAATCGAGTTCGCCTAAAACTTAATCAGCCACCAGTCACCTGTCATCATTTTCCTCTGGATGTTTTCCTGGGTCTACCAGTGTCTCTGATTCCACAAGCAGGATGACTGGTGCAATGACAATCAAATAATATTTATTTTACTTACTATTGTCCCCCCCCCCAAAACATAAACAAGTAGGCCAAAAAAGTGTACCATTTTTTAATTTATTAGCTTTTCATTTCAGCAATTTTTTTTAAAAGACATAATCAGGCTTCTCTCTCTTAATTATCTGTGAAGTATCTTAAGTATCTTGGTTCAAAATAAATTAAATAAAAATATTCCAAAACAAATTTTTTTTTTTACTCTACAAAACTATCTATTTTTATTTTCTCAATTTTTGTGTAGTGTTAACTTATAAGTGGCATGAGCTGGCAAAATGTTGAAATGAAAGATATCCATTTCCTGATTTAATTTCAGCGCCAAAATATAAATTTTGTCAGGTTATGCCCCTTTAATATATTTTCTTGTTACATTGATTGTACCAGTATTTCTTGGTTTTCAGTCCCTTGATAATTTGTTTATTAATAACCGAGTCTGTTGATAGGTTGTAAAATTTATTTTTTGTTTTGCTGGTGTTAAGTTTTGTTAGGTAATGGCATTAGTAAAGCTTTGGTTTGAATTTTTTATTTCACATAATAAATTAGTTGAGTTTCCGACTCCAAAATGACTTTTTCATATATTGAGAATACATCTGTCAATATGTTAAAAAAGAAGAAGTCATTTTGGAATCTCCTGAAGGTTATAATAATTAATTAGGATATAATTTATCGTTTTTTGTTTGTTTTATGAGTGGTTATAAGTTGATAATATTATTTATGCATGGTTTGTATTGTTGATTTACCGTTAATTCAAATATACGATATCAGCATCTCAATTCAAAATATGTGCAAAAAATTCTGTTGTGAAGTAGTTTCACAAAACCGAGTACAAAGGGGTAATATCAGAAGTCCAGCTTACCGGTAATATCGTTGACAAAAACTGTGGAAATGTTTTACAGGTAGCAATAAATTGAGACTTGTTCAAGTCCTTGAATTAACTGAGGGATTAACCTAGTGTTCTGCCAAGGTATTATTCAGAATGACCCATGCAGATTTTTACCTTGGCTCGACAAAATGCATAACTCCCTGGCAACAAACATTTTCTTTTCTTGTAATTCTGAATGATTTGTGTTGTGGAGCAGTAGGAAGATTGAGATGATGACCACTTCATATGAACTGATTGCTTAGTTCTGAAACAGAATTTGTATTTCAAAGAATACTATGTATTATACCTGTAGGTCAGGGCTGGGTTGCAGCGTTCTTAACCATGTGAGAGTTCAGCTAAATTGATTTTAACCATTGTGGTCCGAGGTTAACTTTCATTTCTTGAATTTGCTTGGTGTTATTATTTCTTTCGCAGTTGTACATTAATAGCCAACTGGATTTTCAGAAATGTGGCCCTGGGTGGCTGTTTCTAAACACATTTACGCTTGTCGTAACTTTGCGCCTGGTTGCAGCATAATGGTGAAGGTATATGTTACCATGACAGGCCTTGCATTGGGTGTAAGAGTTTGAGGAACAGCCGCAATGTTGAAGGAATAGGTTTGGCAGATGTTGCAATGTTCCACAGGGGCCTGTTTCACAAAGCGGCGTGGATGTGTTTTTGGCGTAACTTTCATACTAACGTATCTCTATAGTATGGGTTGCTATGGCAGTTACGCAAAAACTTACACTACGCCGCTTCGTGAAACAGGGTCCAGGACAGTTAAGGCCCTGCATTGGACTTGACGTAAAGTGTTTTGAGGAACAGCCGCCTACCCTTTAAGCTGAATATAGCCACATTAACTTGTTGAAAGAGAAACAGTCCAGAATAGTAATTTTGTATATTAATCAGCCTCTGTGGTGCTGAGAATCTAACGTGGTAATGCAGAAATAAAGAAAAACCACAGATACAAGATTTCTCTGCCAGTATGTTAAAGTGTACTGGCTCTTGTTAAGTGAGGCTAATTTACAGCATATTTGTATTAACATTTTGCTATTTATATCATATAATTTTCTTGTACATGTTCTTGTTAATAAATGACAAAACACCAAATTGGTTGAAACATTTTGCTATTTTTTTTTTTTACAATACTACACATATACATATAGTTTAATATGTACAAAAGGATTTAGTTGACAATGGAACTGATAGACCCTTTTCAGTTCTGGGGATGTTTCTCAAAATATATTTAAATGTGACATGATGTTGAAACTCTTAATTGATTGTTGGTTTGGTGTTTTACGCCGCACTCAAGATTATTTCACTTACATGGCGGCGTTGCTAGTTTTATTGTGGGAGGAAACCCGACCCTCCGGTGGTAACTGACAACCATCCCATATAGGTCGTTCGAGTGAAAACAAAATGGTAGACAAAATCTTTTGAGAAACGGTTTCTTTTGTTACAAATTGACTATATTTTGATTGATCCTACAGAGTTACATGCAGCACTTCAGATTGTCCCACTAAAGAGTTACGAAGCAAAGTTAATTAGTCTGTAGATCTGCCGTCATTCCCAGATGAAACTATGATTTTGAAAACATACATATATTGTGTGGGCCGTAATAGGTGGTCTCCCCTTTTCCATCATTAAGGCAACTTATATAAAATTTTATAAATGCCACTATAAACTGAATGAATTGTGTCTATTTTTTTATGCAAATCTGTGATAAGAAAATTATGTGTCTGACAAACTGGTACAAAAGTAATTTTTTTTTCAAATATCATAACTATTTTTACATTTGTTTTGCGAATGCATATGGTAGTAAGTGAATTTTACCACCAACAGGCTTTTGATGAAGTGTACAAATTTGTGTTCAAGTGCTATCTTTAGTTTTTGATATATTTTTGATGAAAAAGAGTGGGGCATCCATTAAGGCCCACCTGTTATACATTCCTTGAAACTGTATCACCTTGTATCAAACTGGGAAAGCAATTATTTTCTTGTTTGGAAGACGCACAAAAATGGATCCTAAGTCAAGCATAAAATTTTCACATTTCCATTTGCAAAGGTAATGGAATAAATTTTTTTTTTTTGTAGAATGAAACTTTACATCATCAATACAGAAGCAAAGTTTTCCTACAGTCCATTGAAATGGAATGCTATTTATGTATATTGATTGTTTGGTGTTTTACGCCGCACTCAAGATTATTTCACTTATATGGCGGCGTTGCCAGTTTTATTGTGGGAGGAAACCGGGCTCTATGCCCGGAGGAAACCCACGACCTTCTGTTGGTAACTGGCAACCATCCCACATAGGTCGTGCTATTTATATGTAAGAATTTTGCCGTGCCTTTTACAACACCCCTAACATAATTTATTATGAACACACGAGCACAGGATGTAATTTCATGTATCTCAAAAACACCAGAAACCAGTGTAGGCACGAAATCAAAGAGAGTAGGTTGACCAGAGTGGTCACTTCGTCCATTCAGCATTGCCGGCATGTTCTTCTGGCCCCCTAGCGGAAGGGTGTTCCGACTGTACACGATTCGACTGTAGGGCGGCCCCTAGAGAAAGGAGGTTCGTAATAATCGAATCGTGTCAGTTCAAATTCAACATGGCGCGGACGAAGTGACCACTCGTCAATCTACTCTCTTTGACGAAACTGTCCGCTTTATAGATTCAGTAACCAGTGGAGGAAAAATAAATTATAAGGGAGAAAAGAGCAATACAATTAAACAAAAAAATGTCGGTCTTATCGGAAAACCTCATAATTGAGTGACCAGATAACACAAAATGAAGCAAAAACAAAAGACGTAGAAATAAATCTAAATGGAAAAATACAGACATTGAATAAGCCATACTGGATTAAAGAAATAGTTTAAATTTAACATACATAAATTTTAAACAACATATTTCTGACCATACTCAAAGTAATCATAATCAAATTTAATATTCAAAACGAAAAAATATAATTTAACCTTTGGACACGTGTTCAGGCTTGTAATACCTTTATAAACAATCTACTGTCAATTTCATTTACTCGATAATTGATTGATTGATTGGTAACTAAGCAAGTTTTCAATACCATGGCGATATAGATCTAACCTCCTTCTCATTGGTCGAACCAGCTGTCAATCAAAATTCTGTCACACCATGAAACTGACAGTGTCTTTATTAGCTATGGGACTCCCAACGCCCTCAAACAAATTTGTAAACATTCGTTACATCCATTGCACTAAAATATCAGCTGGAGTAAAAGTAACAGCAAAAGACTGGAATAGACCAAAGAGAGAATAAAATCCTTTTGACCCTAAAGTTAAATTTAATCAAGAAGCGGCTTTCTGTTCTTCTGCGGAGTCCCCTGTCGACTCTTTCTCCTTATTCCAGCTTTCCAACCCTTTAGGTAACTGGGTATCTTCTTCTAAGGATCCTACAAAAGATAAAAAAAATATAAGTGGCTGTCCCCATCAGGACCCCTCGGGTCTGGGCCAAAGAAACCGAAGATATATTTATTTTCCAGACAATTTGTTGTGAGTGAAAAACACATACATGCATCACATTTACAAGAAGGTTTTTGGCTGATAGTCATGTAAGGGGCATAACTCTTGAAAAAAACAACCGAGCGTGTTGATTTTCAATAGGCTTCTTGTACTTGCTGTATTAAACAAACGTGTGAAGTTTCAAAGTTGTAAGTTAAAGACTTTTTTAGATAATGTGTTTACAAGGCTTTTTACAGCAGCGGTAATGTAAGGGGCATAACTCTTGAAAAAAACATCCGAGCGCGTTGATTTTCAATAGGCTTCTTGTACTTGCTGTATTAAACAAATGTGTGAAGTTTTAAAGTTGTAAGTTAATGACTTTTTTAGATAATGTGTTTACAAGGCTTTTATAGCAGCGGTAATAAAAGGGGCATAACTCTTGCAAAAACATCCGAGCGCGTTCATTTTCAATAGGCTTCTTGTACTTGCTGTATTAAACAAATGTGTGAAATTTTAAAGTTGTAAGTTAAAGACTTTTTTAGATAATGTGTTTACAAGGACCAATGGACAGACAGACAGACGGACGATGGAGGCAACGACAATACCCTTCGGGCAAAATTTGCCCGAGGGGTAAAAAAGTTTAAGAGTAGTTGATTTCATTTTGTTACTATTTTCTATGCTGTAGTCAAGGTCAATCCAATACATTTCAAGTTTTTCATCAGAGTGAGCAAAATGATATGGTCCTCGAGTTCATACAGAAGGTTGGGGGCCTCGGTAACTTTCTGAATCAACTCACTTCTTAAGTGTGCCATTAAACACCAAACAATATGCAGATCTCTTATATAAAGTAGACCGCAGGATCAAGGATTGACCTTCGACTGGTACTTGGGGTGACCGAGTGTAAACGACAGACATTTTTCAGTTCTTTCTTTGGATACAGTGGATACACTTGTGACCTATTGATGAAAGGTGAAGAATTACAATGTACTTAAAGATAGCAACTTCTTGCTGTCACCCAATAAGTTGTTATCTATAAGTAATTCTTCAACTAATTGTAACCATTGAAAGATTTTATTGATGAAAGGCCTATCTCGTTTTGTCAACTTGAGCTGATATGTTCTGGTGTCTGGTTATAACCGTAGCTGGCAGAGAAATCTTGTCTGTGTGGGTCAAACGTGAGGGAGTGTATGTTAGATTCTCAGCACCATAGAGGACGATTGCTCAGGCTATAACAGTAGATTACATACCTGTTCCTTCTACAAACTCTTCATAGGTGGATTTCTCTATAAATGGCCGTGGTCCTAACAATTCAACCAGATCTCCCTTGTCCAACTTTTCTCTCTCCAACAAACGCAGCGCCACCTACAGTACAAATCAAAACACATTTGAATACAGAACTATTTTGTTTGATTGATTGATATTTTACACCACACACCGCATTATTTCCTTAAAGGGGCATGAGCTGCCAAAATGTTGATATTTTGACGTTTAAACAGAATTTTGAAATTATTGGCTATTTTTCTCAAGACGTATAATTCAGAAGCTTTTCAGTGCTTCTAGTCTCGAAAATGTACGATAAAGTATTGTTTTGAACTTACTCTGGCTTAGAATGAATGAATGGTCGTCCCGGTTATTTAAATTTTGTTTCCTTTCGAACACGTTTTCGGTTCATACAGGCCACATACTGTATCGATTTTCCTCATTCCAACGCCAATCGTTTAGTTTTTCGATGTCCTTCAAAGTCTCTTACTGTCGTGACGATCAGAATTTATGAAAAAAGTGTGAATTTCGGCAGCTCATGCCACTTTAATATAGAGGCAGATGTGACAGCTTTTTACCTGGACTCCCAACCTTAGACACAGGGCGATAAAGTGAAAAATCCACTAAGAATGTTTATAAATGTCTTTTGGTTGATTGATTGTTTGGTGTTTTACGCCGCGCTCAAGATTATTTCACTTATATGGCGGCGTTGCCAGTTTTATTGTGGGTTTCCACCGGGCTCTATGCCCGGAGGAAACCCACAACCTTCCGCTGGTAACTGGCAACCACCCCACATAGGTCGTTTTGAGTGAAAACCCAGTTCCAATTTTTCTTTGTGACTGAGTGGGATTCGAACCTGGGACCCATATAAATTTTCTGAGATAAACTTAAAACAACGATTCTCCGCAGTTCAAACTTTCCGTACCTTTTCCACATCATTCTTATGTTTATTGAGAAGATTGATTGTACGATCGTAAGCATCCTGTACAATCTTACGGACTTCTTCGTCAATCATACGAGCTGTCTCCTCGCTGTAGGGCTTGTCAAATACCATTTCACCGGGCTGGGGCATGTCAAAGGATAACTGTCCAACTCTCTCATTCATTCCAAAATGAACAACCTGAAATAATACACAGTCAAATTTGATGAATTTAAAAAGTGAATTTGTACATTATCTTTGTTTTCCATTTCTAAAATTGAAAATATTTCAAAATAATACATAGTAAATTTTGTGAATTTAAAAAAATGAGTTTGCACATAATCTTCGTTTTGCATTTCTAAAATCGTAAATAGTTATCATAAGTCAGGTCTTGGGATAAATACTTGGTATCAATAGCAATCCATGTACTTGGTAATAATAAAAAAATAGGAATTCACAGGCTTTGGAAATCAGAACTGGGGTATGTAAAATGGATTGATTGATTGATTGATGTTTTACTGGACACTCAATATTATTTTACTTATATGGTGGCATTTATAGGTTTATAGGGGGAGGAAACTGGGCTCCTTGCCCAGATGAAACCTCCGAAATTGTGTGAATACTGTCAACTCTTCCATATAGGGCAATCTTAAGAAAAGAATTTTTATTTGGTTTGATTGGAACATGATAATAGATCGGGACAAAATACCTTACAATAATATTCATCATTACCTTATAGTTAGGTTGATTGATTGATTGATTGTTTGGTGTTTTACGCCGCACAGTTAGGTTGATTCATTGGAGCTTAACGTCAAACTCAACAGTATAATGCGAAAAAAGTACCAACTGACCAAAAGATCACCCTAATACGTTAGAGCGCCAGGAAGGCTAACGTATTTGGCATACTTAATGTTCCTCCTTGCTGGTTCAGCATACATGGCTAAAGCAGAGCCACAATGCTCCAGTTCGAGGGCCTTTTAGTTCACAGATTCTTGTAAAGAGAATATAGTATCAGTAATACCTGAGCGTATGCATTCTGTGTAACCTTCTTGAGGTCGTCTTGTGCACCAGTAGTAATTCTACTGAAGAAGATCTGTTCAGAAGCTCTCCCACCTAGAGTCATACACATCCGGTCTAATAACTGTATACAAGCAGAAAAATAAACAATTACATGACAGACATAATTGATTGATTGATTGATTGGTGTTTTACGCCTCGCTCAAGATTATTTCACTTATATGGCGGCGTTGCCAGTTTTATTGTGGGAGGAATCCGGGCTCTATGCCAGGGGGAAACCCACGACCATCCGGTGGTAACTGGTAACCATCCCACATAGGTCGTTCGAGTGAAAACCCAGTCAGAAAATTTTCCAATTTTTTGGACTGAGTGGGAATTGAACCCGCGACCCATTGGTGGAAGGCTGTTCGGATTGAGCTTCCAACGTTCTACCTACTGAGACATTGGAGGCCCCAGACCTTATGGAAACTTTATTTACCAAGAGTAACACACTTAAATTTACAATTGGTTTTACGGGCAATCTATCAGAATTCAACAGGTTTTGAATAAAAAGCTGCATACAATTTCCTAGTAAACAGGAGACATTTTAAGGATTATTCCAAATTCCCTGTGACCAATGCTTTTCAAAATAAAATCACATTTCAATAGAGCATAAATTGACTTATTGATTGACTGATGTTTTACGCTGCACTAAAGATTATTTCACTTATATGATGGTGTTGTCAGGTTTAGTGGGGGAAGGAACAGGGCTCTTAATGAAACCTTTGGTGAGACAACTCTTCCACGTGAAACGGCGATCAAATGAAAAATCTACTTAGAAATTTTGCAATGTTAATTTGGTCTGAGTGGGATTTGTTTACACACCCCATAGATGGAAGGACTGAGGGACTATCATTCTAGAACATAAATTAGTAGGTACTAGCATATAGGTGTATAGATTTTAATTTTTGTTGATTGACCTCAGATGTTTTAAAATCCTTTGAATACAATAAAGTATGCAGAAAAAAAGTGAGATTTAAGCCTAAAAAATATGGCAAAAAGTAAATAATGCATAGACATATGGCAGAGTGTAGATAAAAAAACATTCAAAAGGTACATAATGGCTGATTGGTCTTCTTTATCACAATCAAGATTATTTCCCTTATATGGCAGGATTGATAGGATAATAAGTGTTATGTTCATGGCCGAGAACAAAACCCCAACCTTCAGCAGGTACCTGGCAGTCCCCCCCCCCCCCCCCCCCCCCACATATTGGCTGTGGCATATGATAAAGATAAATAATAAAAGATGACCGTATTCTCGAAAAACGGCAGAAATTCGTAGAACTCCCGAAACTGGTTGGCTGAATGGGTACGAAAGCCGGATTTAGTGCTGGCGATAGCTGCCGTTCTCTGTGACCAGAGTTTGATTCCCGTTTCGGTAGAAGAATTTCTATCATTCTTCCAGAAAGTGTAATCCCCAAAATAATGAGAATACTGTGATACCCACTTTCTAAAATGACACTGACAAATGAACTAAAAGATGAGTAAAAAACTAACCTGTTCTTTGGTATAAAGATATTGTTCTTTAGGTAGATACTGAGCATAGCCTAAACCTTTACCACGGGGAATTATTGAAACCTGCAAGTAAAAATGAAATGAAATACTGGATATTATGGACATACATGTACAATTCGTTGACTGGGGCGGAACGTAACACTCAACAGCTAAGGTTACATGGCGACAAAAGGACAAACAGACCAAAAGATCCCCCCTCCACCACACACACACATCCAGATCTAAAGGTGAGGACAGGTGATGTATTTGTCACAATTAATGTTCCTACAAAAATTCCACGTACAGATCACCATGGATAAGTTTAAGGAACATGTACAAATGGTGTGTTTACCTTAAGCAGTGGACCAGCGTGCTCGAGATACCATCCTGACACGGCATGTCCTGCCTCGTGATACGCTAGTTTGAGGAACGTGTACAAATGGTGTGTTTACCGTAAGCAGTGGATCAGCGTGCTCGAGATACCATCCCGACACGGCATGTCCTGCCTCGTGATACGCTAGTTTGAGGAACGTGTACAAATGGTGTGTTTACCTTAAGCAGTGGATCAGCGTGCTCGAGATACCATCCTGACACGGCATGTCCTGCCTCCTGATACGTTAGTTTGAGGAACGTGTACAAATGGTGTGTTTACCGTAAGCAGTGGATCAGCGTGCTCGAGATACCATCCCGACACGGCATGTCCTGCCTCCTGATACGTTAGTTTGAGGAACGTGTACAAATGGTGTGTTTACCGTAAGCAGTGGATCAGCGTGCTCGAGATACCATCCCGACACGGCATGTCCTGCCTCGTGATACGCTAGTTTGAGGAACGTGTACAAATGGTGTGTTTACCTTAAGCAGTGGATCAGCGTGCTCGAGATACCATCCTGACACGGCATGTCCTGCCTCGTGATACGCTAGTTTAAGGAACGTGTACAAATGGTGTGTTTACCTTCAGTAGTGGATCAGCGTGCTCGAGATACCATCCTGACACGGCATGTCCTGCCTCGTGATACGCTACAGTCTTCTTCTCTTCTGGTTGTAATACTTGAGTCTTCTTCTCCAAACCTACATATGAATTATATCAAGATGTCAACAACAACAAAAATACACTATGTCTATACTAGTGGGTAAGTTTCCAATCACACTCGCTGCTAAAAACTAGGATCATTGTGACGGTACAATCATACATGGGCTGTCTGACATGTTGGCGATCAGGGCTGCTCCTCCAGACAAAGAGCCTGGTTACCTCTCCCCCATCTTCGCAAGTCAAGTCAAAATCTTCATGTCCCCATTCCGTGTTTTACCTTGGCGGACTACTCCACTCCAACCCGTAAATCGAACAGCGCCCACTGGTGAGAATGTAAGAGTTGTCTTTCCTAGACTTACAGTCTTGGCCAATCGGCACTCGTTAAACAAAAGTTCAAGGTGTACACAGCCGCCATTACGTTATTTTCAGTGTAAGTGCCCGAGGATTTGATTAGCTGCCAGAAGTTTTGCTTGCATCCAATCAAAACGAGCTGTTCGATTTACGGGTTCAAGTGGAGTAATCCGCCAAGGTAACACACGAAATGGGAACATGCAGATTTTATCTTGGCTAGAGAAGATGCCTCTCCCCATAAACCTGGCCACAAACGTTAAATAATCTTGAGTGTGCTGTTAATCCATCAATTAATGAATTATCCATTTTCAACATCTCAAACATGCAGGAGATCTTGGATTAATAATGATGCCTTTTTTCTGGATAAAACAGTCAGAATTCCCCTCAACAAAGTGTAGGACAAAATCAAACAATAAAATGTGATAATTCTTAGTAATTGATTGATTGATTGTTTGGTGTTTTACGCCTCGCTCAAGATTATTTCCCTTCTATGGCGGCGTTGCCAGTTTTATTGTGGAAGAAAACCTGGCTCTATGCCCGGAGGAAACCCACGACTTTCCAGTGGTAACTGGCAACCATCCCACATAGGTCCTTCCAGTGAAAACTCAGTCAAAAAATTTCCCATTTTTTTTTTTTGGACTGAGTGGGATTCGAACCTGCAACCCATGGGTGGAAGGCTGCTCGGATTGAGCGTTCAACGCTCTACCTACTGAGCCCCTATTATTAGTGATTAGTACAAATGTGGGACAAAATCAAACATCCCTATGTTATAATTCTTATTGGTAATAAATAATAAGTGTGATGCAAAATCAAACAATGAAAGGCTAAGAAATGTTTGAAACTCTCATTAACCATGGGTTCCATACTATGATAAAAAATTAAGACATCACCACAAAATTAGTTGTTTTTGAAAAACACGAGCTTTCGACACCTATATCGGTGTCTTCATCAAGAAGTGGTAATAATACCTACCAGCAATAACTCTCTCCGTGGCCTGTTCAAAGTGTTTCCATTCAACAGCCTTGTTCAGATCTCGAGCAGCAATAAGGGCTGCTTCATTGCACACATTAGCTATATCAGCACCTGCACATGGAAAGAAAACAAAACGTGTGAATATTCTCAAGCTTATATTACAGTGTGTGCATCAATGCTTGACATCTCCAGATAATTTAAGTGACATTTGGAGGCTGGATTCTTAAACAATCAGGAAGGCTTATAATGTATAAGAACTTCTCTATTGACTGGTATGAGGTTGTTATGATTGGAATGTGGTATTCATAAGGCTTCTGAAATCGCCAAATAATATTGTACATAAACATAAATTTTTAACTAATTTTGAAAATACCAAAGTTTGGCTGAGAACGTGTAGGCTTTAAATTTCAAAATTGAGGTACTCATGTTGAATTGTGTGTGGCATAAAACAGACATGCATTATATATATACTTTTTTTTGGAGGGGAAGGGGGGGGGGGGGGGGGGTTGTCAAGTCGTTAGCAATGAATTAAATCGTTAGCATTGTGTTAAATGGGAAATGAAGCTGTAGTCCTAAAGCTCGGACATCAGAATAAAATGGAGATGCCATTCAAAGTGAAACACGCTTTTTAAATCAAAACTTACCAGAGAACCCCGGTGTTAAGGCAGCCATTTTCCTAGCAACCTCATTCTTATCCAGGTCAGTCTTCAATGTCTTTAAATGAACCTTGAATATGGACGCTCTAAAAGATACAAAAATAGTTTGACACGGTTGATTGCAAATTCCCAAACATATCACATTCCTGAATTTCTTTCAACCTTATTGAAAAACATTTTTTGTCAACAAAAAAAAACTTATGTGAATGGTCAGCAAACCTGCCTTCGGCGAGTACCTGGCAATATGCCAATCGTGTAAAAAATCCACTCAGAAGTTTTAACAATTGACATATGACACAAGATCCCAATCTTTCAGGGTGTCATAAGCACAGGAGCATTGACAGTATAGGGATGTCACAAATAGCACCTTTAAAGTGGCATAAGATGTCAACATTCAAACTTTTTCTTAAATTGTGACTGTCCAGACCACAAGAGGGCTTCACTTTTAGTACTTCTAACAAAATTTTCAAAAATTCAGCTTTAACAGCAAAATATCAAGATATTGTAGCATGGAAATTAATTGGTGTTCGCCTGATAAGTATAAGTTGTAAGGCTTACCTCCCCTTGATGTCTGGAGCAGGGACATAAATTTGACGATCAAAACGGCCAGGTCTGAGTAAAGCTGGGTCGAGAATGTCTACTCTGTTGGTAGCAGCAAGCACAACAACACCACTTTGGGTGTTAAATCCTGGGAGAAACAAAAACCAAGTATGATAAACACTTTTGGAAGCAGATATTAAGCTATTTGTTAAGAAAGACAACAAATTTGGTAAAACCTAAAATTAATGTGAGAGAGGCCGGCTGAACCTACCATCCATTTCTACTAGAAGTTGATTGAGGGTATTTTCTTGTTCACTGTGACCCCCAAAACTCTTCCCTCCTCTCTTCCTACCCACAGCGTCAATCTCATCCACAAACAATATGCATGGAGCATTTTTCCTAGCCAGAGCAAACATATCACGTACCTGAAATAAAACTAAGCTATATGAAAATTATTTACAACATTGGCCAGGTACAAGTAAGATTTGCTGGAGGGGGCGTGGGCAGAGATTAACAGGGCACAACACTAAGAGGAGAGACCTCCCTTTCTGGCAAACGTTGGACAGCATTCATCAGATAGGATTGATTGTTTGATGTTTTACGCAGCACTCAAGATTATTTCACTTATTTGGCAGCATTGCCAGTTTTATTGTGGGAGGAAACCGGGCTCTATGCCCAGAGGAAATCCACGACGTTCCGGTGGTAACTGGCAACCATTCCACATAGTCATCAGATATGAGCCAAATTTGACAATGCCATGGGTTAAGCAAGAATTTGAACATGAAACACACACTAAAACACACTTAAGTCTGACAGAGCATCCGGCTTAGGATTACAAGAAGGTAGCGGAGGCCAGTGGCTTTCGTTACCCACCGTCTTGACCTTTGTGCCTTATTTGTTTCTTAAGCTTACATGTTACCACCAAGGCTAAAACGGACTCAAGAATGGTTGCCCCAAAATAATCACATGAAACATAACCACACTGGAGAGGGCTTGGAAAACCCTCTTATCAACTGAGCAGTAAATAAAAAATATATCCACAAATTTCATGGCTTATGACTTACCCTAGATGGACCAACACCAACAAACATTTCCAGGAATTCCGAGCCAGAAACGGTAATAAATGGGACATTGGCTTCTCCGGCTGTAGCTTTGGCCAGTAACGTCTTTCCAGTACCGGGTGGACCAGTTAGGATAGCCCCTTTAGGGATCTTAGCACCCAACTCAATATATTGGTTGGGATTTTTCAGAAAGTTGACGAATTCCATGATCTCTATTTTAGCCTCCTCACAGCCGGCTACGTCTCTACAAAGGTTAGTTAAAAAAAAATGACTATTAAAAATCAGAATTCTGTCGTGTCGTTTGTATTCGGGGGATATCTATTTCGTTGAGGAATTATATGTACATGTGCAATCGCCAACTCTTTGGAGATGCAAGGAAAAGTTCAACTATATACAGGTTAAAATAAAATATATACATATTAGCAGATTAGCAGATAATGGATTGAATGCTGCAATGTGTTTATAGAGAATAAACACCCATCCAACAATTTGGATTGATTGATTGACTGATGTATTACGCTGCGCTCAAGATTATTCCACTTACATTGTATATGGGAGGAAACCAGGCTCATTGCCCGGAGGAAACAATTGACCTTTGGTGAGTACCTAGAAACTCCTCCACACACGCCGACCAAGTGAAAAATCCACTCAGCCAACAATTTGCAAGACAATAATTTAAGTCACCAAGAAGGGAAATTTTAAAAGCCTAAATGCACCCCAAAAAATAGTTAATAACAAACAGATGTATTGCTTGAGGTTTATGGCCCACTCAAGATTATTTCACTTTTATGGCAGCGTTTTCAGGTTTAGTGTGTGAGGAAACTGGGCTCTTTGTCCTGATTTAATCCAGGACCTTTGGCAAGTACCTGACAGCCCTTGCAAAGGGCGATTAAGTGAAAACCTCACTCAGAATTTGTTTAAAGTTTTATTTGTATTGGGGCTTAACGTGGTTGATTGATTGGGGCTTAACATCACACTCAACGGCAACGGTTTTATGGAGACAGAAGTACCAACCGACCAAAAGATGCCACTTACCATCCCTCTCACCCACCCAGATCTAAATTTTGACATTAGGCTCCACAGACCATAGACCATCAGGAAGGCTACTTAATGTTCCTCCTTGCTGGGTCAGCATACATGGCTAAAGCAGAGCCAAAATGCTCTAGCCAGAGAGCGAGAGGGATTGGAACCCAGAACCTATCGCTGGAAGGCATGTGTAAAACTAATCAACCATCGATCTGCCGACTGAGGCCCCATATCAAACAGAAAACCAAGAGGTAAGACAGTGAATATAGATGAAACAATTAATGATTAATATTTAACATTATCCAACCTTTTGTTTACCACTCAGTGTACCAGTAATGGTTTTGTTAACAAATGGAAACAGCTCACCATGAATTAATATAAATCTGACAGCTGAACATACCTGAATTTGACTCCTATATCATCTTTCATGACTTTAGCTGTGGTTTGACCAAATCCAAACATACCTCCACCCCCACTTCTTCCACCAGGTCGGCCACCCTGTAACAAGGAATTATAATTTGAACATCAAATATATCATGGTAACCTGTTGCTTTCAGTGTGCAGGTCCACGAGAACGAATTGTGGGTTGCGTGACCCTAAACCCACAGATTTTGAAAAAATAAGGCTTGAGTGTGGATTTGAAGGTTTCATCAAATCGCTATCTTAAAAACGTTGATTTGATGATATTTTCTCCGCATTACAATCCCGGATTCCTGTTGTGAGCCAAATCTTCTGGCAAAAGGACAAACACTTATGGCCGGATGCAAATATTCATGAAGAATCTGAATAGTTATTCTGTATATTCTCCACAGATTGTCCAAAATTACCCACTTTTGTAAGTTAACCATTATTCGGTGTCCAATTAATAGGACTTTTCATTACAGGGTGTCCAAAAGATGCGTGGGCAAGCCGTATGGATGGTCCATTGGCCCAGAGGACATCTACACCCTCAGCCAGTACAGACACTAACAAAATTTGACGTGCATTAGTCCATGTATAAAGGTCTAAATGATATACCTCTTTTTAACACAATTAGAAACTTGTCTCCGTGGTTATTTTAGACAAGAAGATTTTCCCTGTGCCCGTGTGTTCATGAATATATACAGTCACAAAGTCGTATCCTGTACCCCAAGTTAATTATTATTTATAAAACTAAAACACACCGGCCCAAGGAAAATTTTGTTGACTAAAATAACCATGGAGACAAGTTTCTAATCGTATTAAAAAGTTGTATATCATTTGGACTTTTATACTCAATCATAAGTTGTTATATTAAACCAAAACCCATGCATTTCATTAGGTTGACGGCGGACAGAAGCTTGGCCTTAGTCAGTAGAATTTTCTGGAACACTTTGTGATATATTGACAAGGTTGATTGGGTCTTAAAAATGTCATCCAGGGCCTTGTCTTACAAAGCTGGCGTAAGTTTTTGTCGGACGTAAATCAGTGTTATAGCTATAGGAACTTACACCCTTGTCACAACTGGTCTATGTTGTAGGCCTATGCACAACTTTACGCCAGCTTCATAAGACAGGGCCCAGATACGGCAGGTAGATGAAAGGTTGTTGCGACATTTATGAAATATGTCACTCTCCCAGGCAGCCATACAAATAGGTTAATTAATATTAATATCCACCTACCTGGAACATATTTGAAGAACGTCTTATCAACCAGATAAGGATCGCAATTGGCAAAATGATGTTTAATGCTGAGAATGCAACTGAAGCCCTACAAATGAAAAATATAAGGCATTGGATTTCTTGTTAATTTACTAATTGGTACATGTATACCAATATACGCCCACTTTAGGAGCAGGCGTATAAAAATATTGAGGTCTGGCTCAGGAGCTCAGCCTGTGCATGTTGACGCAAGCCTTCTATTGATTGGTCCCAATAAAAAATTTCCAATTGGGGTTTTCAATCGCTCCTCCTATGAAAAAAGGGTTACCAGGTTTAGTCAAGAAGGAAACCAGACTCTTTGCTAGGAGGAAAAAAAAACAACCTTCAGTAAGTACCAGGGCCTAGTTTCACAAAGCTATCTTAGCTAAGTGTGATCTTAATTACCAAAGGCAACCAATGCTAAAGGTATACGTTGCCATTGGTAAGGTACTTAAGGTCACCTTAAGCTAAGATCGCTTTGTGAAACAGGGCCCTGGTACTAACTGAAGGTTGTTTTTTTCCTCCTGGCAAAGAGTCTGGTTTCCTTCTTCACGAAACCTGGATACATATATGAAATGTTCTGGTGAAATATATCAATCAGTCAATCAATTGAAGATAACGCTTGATTATTATATGCACGATAAACGTCCACGGCAGATCGCCCTATGGGGTACGGGTGAATACAAAATGTAGATCGCCCTATGGGGTACGGGTGAATACAAAATGTAGATCGCCCTATGGGGTACGGGTGAATACAAAATGTAGATCGCCCTATGGGGTACGGGTGAATACAAAATGTAGATCAATCTATGGGGTACGGGTGAATACAAAATGTAGATCGTCCTATGGGGTATAGGTGAATACAAAATGTAGATCGATCTATGGGGTACGGGTGAATACAAAATGTAGATCGATCTATGGGGTACGGGTGAATACAAAATGTAGATCGATCTATGGGGTACGGGTGAATACAAAATGTAGATCGTCCTATGGGGTATAGGTGAATACAAAATGTAGTACTTACAGTTCAGTTTCTGTTTTGTAGACAACATTGATAAAGTTGGAGGGTTCTATATTCATCTCGAGTTGGGCATTTTCTAAGTTTCTTTCAAACGCCTCCACACTACCAATATTGAACCAGACTATGCTCTGTATGGAAGAAAGTTTAGTTAATTATTTATACTGAGAAAAGCTTTTCAGTTTATAACCGAAAATTTACTGAATCTAAATTGTCCAGAGAAAACTATGTGGGATGGTTGCCAGTTACCACCGGAAGGTCGTGGATTCCTCCGCCCATAGAGCCCAGTTTCCTCCCACAATTAAACTGGCAACGCCACCATATAAGTGAAATAATCTTGAGCGCGACATAAAACACCAAACAGTCAATCAAACAGAGAAAACCAACATTTGTGTGAAGTTAATTGAAAATATCAATCATTGATATAGAAATAAAAAAATATTGTTGATGCTCAAGATATATAAAAAGATTCGATTCTTCTGCAAATTTTAGGATTTTTAAAATGATTATTTTTAAGGGTAGCCTGATTTAAGCATGATAGTTTCTGATTCAAAACACATTGACACAGGAATGAGTTCAAATCCCCAGAAAAAGTTAATGTTTTGTTTCAAAATAGGACCAAGTAATTTTTACACATATGCACACCGAAAAAATGTAAAACAATCCTAAAGGTATTTTTAGTCAAAAGCTTAAAGCTTAAGAAATATGATCATGATGAGTTATTGATTGATTGATTGATGTTTTACGCCGCACTCAAGATTATTTCACTTATATCGTGGCGTTGCCAGGTTTAGTGGGGGAGGAAACCGGACCCATTGCCAGGAGGAAACCCCCAACCTTTGGCGAGTACGTGGCAACTCTTGCACATACGTCGACCGCGTGAAGAATCCAGTAAGGATGAGTTATTGACCATCACTAACCGAGCCATCAATCTGTGTACCATTCATCAGGTGTATCCGAACCCATTTCTTATTGACCACTTCCAGCTTCTCCACCTGGCAACAAATAAACAACATGTATGTTAGTATCTGGCGCACATCATTCAATTGAATCGAGACGTCATAAAATAAAATAACTAACTAACTATGTTAGTATCTGTGTTGGACCCTAGTTATATTTGACGCCAAATTATCATTACTGAGAAAATATCTGAAAACACATATATGTTAGTATCTGTGTTGGACCTTAGTTATATTTGATGCCAAATTATCATTACTCAGAAAATATCTGAAAACACACAAATAAAAATAGGAGAGCCATAACAAGAACATCGACTTGTACACTTCACCATGAGAGACTAGAAAACCTCACCCCAAACCCCCCAAGTCCCAATTCGACTTCAGGATGATAGATGATTAGATTGTTACATGTAGGTCGCACTAAAGATAATTGTATTTACATAACGGCAACTTAAAGTCGAAAAGAACAAAACAACAACCCCAAAATCAACAAAACCTGACTTACTATGCCCTTGGTAAGATAAAGGGAGACAAATTCCTTCCACGTAATTTCTCTGTATTGGGTCCGATAGAGCCCAATCAATCCAACCAATCCTATCCCTGTCAACACACCAATCAGAACCTTGCTATTCTGATCGCCAGGGTCACCAAATGGGCCTCCACGACCCCTGAAAATAACATCAAATAAAATCATTACTTGTCACTTGAATGTCAAAATCAATTCTATAATGGCGAAAGCTTATGTCAAAACGCACCTTCATGTATACAACTTAGTAGGCCTACAAATAGTGGGAAGTGATTTGACTTCAATTTCATTAGCTTTTAGGGGGAAAGGATGGTCCCATAACCCTCAAAATGGAGAGTCTGTGAGTCAATTGAGAAATTTGTTCTTTCCCAAAAGAAAACGGTTTTATAAGATGACAGTGTACAAAAATCCATGTATTTTATGCTATCTTATTTAAATAATATAGTTAGAAGAAAACAAAGTGAGTTAAAAAAATAACAAAGTTCATAGCAATGTTTGATTTCTAATTCTTAAAAAATATAATAGTAACCTAACACTGAGAGATTAACATTAATGATCTATTTTCGACATATATCTTTTTAAAGTGAAATGAGCTGTCAAAATTCCCAGTTTTCATTCAATCTGATAGTCAACACCATAATAGGGTATAAAGTTTGTCCAAAAATGTGGCCAGCACAAACCGAAACAGTGTTTGAAAAGTAAACCAAATTTAAATAACTGAGACTATTATTCGTTAATTTTAGTTCAAAACTATAACATTTTCAAGATTGGTAGCACGGTAGCACAAAAAAAAACTTTAAATTAATAGAAAAAAGGTGATAATTCAAAAAAAATTTCTTCAACGAAAAAATATCAATATTTTAGCAGCTCATGTCCCTTTGTGTTTGATTGACACTTATTTTTGCGTCATTCAAAATATTCACACATTTTAAAAAGAAAACTTACTTGGAAAAATTGAAAGAGATCTCAAACTTTTTATCACTCTGTGGTTTCTGTTCACTCGCTGATTTGGATGGAGATTCCTTTGGTGCTTCTGAAAAATTCCAAAACAATTAATGATTGTTGTTAAACGCTGCACTCGAGCACAAAACAATGTATTTCATTATCAATACACTTATTTTGACATTTCTTAGTGGTTTTAACTCAATCACCCGATGTGGGAGATTTGCCAGGTACATGTACACACCGATTGTCCGCGGTTTCCTCTGGGAAAAGAGCTTGGTTTCCTTCACAACTAAACATGATAATGCCTCCATAATGAATGAAATAATCTTAAGGCAAAAAAACATTATCAATCAATAAATTTACTTATTTTACCCTTATCATGTGTTTGAGAACAATTCAAGACCCTGCACAAGGATTACTTCTTGTCAATTTTATGGGAATCCAGTTGGGCAATTAGTCTGAATTTTCTGGAACACTTTGTATTACATTGACAATGCGTACGTATCTTAAGCTATGGTAAGAATATCGTCAGACTATATATTATAGGGTCATGAAGAGGCAGTGAAAATTTGCCTCCCACCCACCCCCACCCCTTTCCCAGAAAAACCTAGGTAGAAGGCAGACAGGGGAGTTTAGCCCTGACCAGTATGTCTTTCAAACTCTTGTTCTTTTTATAAGCAATGACTGGCCTTTGGGATAGAGGTCGAGCAAGTTTACTTTGAAGTAGTTTGTATTCTTCTACTATAATCTTGGCCATAGCGATGCTAGCTTTGTTATACTGAAAGACAAATTTATATATGAGTGAATTGAGAGTTTATTTCGCTTGAAATACATGCATGGGCTTTGTTGGAAATCGCCATTCCCACATACGGGGATCAGGTGAGCTTATTCGTACCAGAACATTTGAAATAAACAGTGTTTGCCGAGTTCATGCTTTAAAAATGAAAATAAACATATGGAAAGATAAAAGAAGATGTATAAATCAAGGGCCATTATAAGCCGCAGAATTTATAATCGCTTTTGTATATAGAAAAAAATAGACACTGATAACTTTCTAAGAGACTCAAATCCGGCTAATGTCACATGGTATACAGCCAATGGGAATCAACTGAAAATCCCAAAAACTTTACATTTGTTTTCGACAGCACACCGCTGCACAAAGCATTCATAATACAACAAGACCAAGATCATGATATCATTTTTCAATATGACAAGTCATCTGGACTGTGACGAATGCAGAGAAAAAATTTTAAAATTGGGCACGGTCCAGATTTCTCAGCTAGGAATTAATGAGAAAGCTGTTTTATCCAAATGAGTTAAACCTATGTAAATAGGGAAATTGGAGCAATTGAAACTGAAGTCATAAATAATGAAACTCCTTAATATGAATTTCCTAAATGGACTTGTGTGTATTGACTGTGGCAGTCCACAGTGAGAGCCATTTAGGCCATCCACTTACACTCAAGAAGTAATTTGATAAATTTACCTTTTGGAGGCGGTTTAGAGGCACCCTGTTTTGGGGGAGCTTTCTTAGCTTGTCCTGGGAAGAACTTTTCAAAACCCTTGGGTACATTTTCCCTAAGGATTGCCAAATCTCTCCAGAGAGGCCTAAATCGTTCAGACTGTGCGAAACGGGAAAGAAAGTGCACGCCTCTTTGAATCTGTGGGAAGAAAATTCTAGTATTAGAAATCATCATATACAAAGGACAGAGGTGTCTTAGAACTAAACACACTTTAGTTTAGGTTTAGGATAAAATTCAATAACTTTGTGGATTCATTGAGGCAGTTTTAATAATTTAACAAATTGATGTGAAAATTACTGCTGTCTTAAGTTAATTAACAGATCCAAATATAATTCTAATGTTCACATTTTAATTAGGTCCATGCTAATGGACTTTTTATGTTCAGTGGATTTGTTACATTTATAAAACATCTCACTTGACAGTAGGACTTTTTTTCTTTAAAGAATTGACAAAGTATATTATGTAGACATATACATTGATTCTACGATGTTATCTTTTCTTTGATCATGTAAAATGTATGGATTACGCAATAAATGCAAATTTGTTATGTATTTTTTTCTTCTTACATAATCATTAGCTTTATTGTTATTACCATATTAAACTATAATATAATTTTTTGTAAATTGTAGAGGCAAAAATAAAAGCATAACTCAAGGAACAAATCCGTCAAATACGAAACCCCAATGAAAAATATCTGATGCAACTGTTCAAGAGCTGTGACACAGCAGTTGTCGACAACAACGGAATGAGACTACCGTAGCTTTCATAACACTAACCTGGGATGAATATGAAAGGGATATGAAACGCCTTTGTTTTTGCAGTCAGTCGACTGGCAGTTGTTTGACTCTCTATTGTTCTCGTCCGACGCCCCGTGACGGCATTCCGATCCGCTCCGAGAATAGCCGAAAGCCGTGTTGTGTATTCCGATTCATTCCGAACCATACCGATGTCGTTGATATATGGGCTGCGCATGCCCGTTTGTAAGCTAGCAACATAAAACAATCGCCATTTTGAATATTCTGACAGTGTTGCTAGCTTATAAATAGGCATGCGCAGCCCATATATCAACGACACCGGTATGGTTCGGAATGAATCGGAATACACAACACGGCTTTCGGCTATTCTCTGAGCGGATCAGAATGCCGTCACGGGGAGTCTGAGAAGAACAATAGAGAGTCAAACAACTGCCAGTCGACTGACTGCAAAAACAAAGGCGTTTCATATCCCTTTCATATTCATCCCAGCACTAACTGGATTGTTTCAACAACAACCCCGACTTCACAAGTACGAAGTAGAAAAAGTTAGAAGACAGCTAAAAATGCTGATCAAGAAATGACAAATCGGGTCTGAAAATCTATACATTACCTCAGAAACTGAACATTGTGCTTTGATGGCTTTTTGGAGAAGTCTTTCGCTTTTTCTTACCAACCCAATATATCGATGCGCCATAATTTAACAGACAAGTCGTACAGAGCACGACGGGTTGTCTGTTCACACTGTTACGAAAACGTTGAGTAAAGCGATCGACCTTCGCTAAACAACAGTACTGACGAGCACTGACAATCTCATAGGTCCATCACACGCCCGGATGTTCATCTGACTGACGTAGGCCCTTTAGACTGAATAACCTCCCTTTAATAAAAAAAAAATAAAACTCTAGCTGAGGGGACATTCATTTGCCCGGTCTGGATTTGGGGGGAAAATGAGATATATGTTTTCGGGTTGTAGATAGATTTAAATACTTAAAGAAACATTCTAAAAACAAGATGTCTTATTAGGAATCTAAAATGATGAAAGACTGCAGTTAGCGATTTGTGGGTGATACGGTAGATGATTTCCGCCAGAAAAAAATATTAGGGCGGAATAACACCTGTACCCTACATACAGAGAATAAAGAGAAAGTCGAAAACGCATGTAAACTGCCAAATCACAGTGAACAGATTTCCACCGCGGAGAAAAGGTTCTCATCGGGAAGTAAAGGTTCCCACCGCAGAGAAAACTTTTCTTCGCGATGGAAATGTTTTGACCCTGGCGAAAACATTTCCACCACAGTGAAAAATCACTTGATGTCTAGAAATAATGTGAATTTCAACTGAGGTGAGAACCTTTCCATTGCGGTGAAAACGTTTCAACCGCGGTGGAAATGATTACACCGCGGAGAAAGCTAGGTTCCCACCGCGGTTGAAATTCAAATCAATTTACTTGTAGACATCATGCGATTTAATTATCACCGCGGTGGAAATGTTTCCACCACGGAGAAAACTTTCGTAGGCGGTGAGAGTCTTCTCTCCGCGTTGGAAACAATTTCGCCGCGGTGAAATTTTCCCCTTGTGATTTGACAGTTTTCATGCGTTTTTCGACTATCTTTGCGAATCGTTTTATACTTTAAGGTGTGATTCTCATGACACGCGATTGATTTTCTTCGACATACAAAATCTCTCGTCTCAAAACCAAGTTTCCACTTGTGCAGCTGTTAAAGACGGTAAAACACTGAAAAAGCCAAAATTCCACCAATGGCACTAATAGCTAGGCCTCCGTAAATTTGGCTTTCTCTCGATCACAATATGTGGAAAGGGTTGCATGCAAGGGGTTACCTATAAAGAGCCTGGCGATGCCGTCATGTTTAAGTGTACTAATTTTGAGTGAGGCATAAAACACCAATCGATCGATCGATAAATCAATCAATCCAGAAGCTGCTGAGGCTTGGTAGCTATATTTAGGATCCAAAATCAGCTGAAACTGATCGAATTTAGACAAGCTGGCGCCTCGGTGGTTCAGTCCGATACAGGCTTTTCATCGATGGATCGTGGGATCGAATCCCACTCTAAATGGATTTTTTCAGTGGATCGCCCTGTGTGGAATAGTTGCCAGGTAATCACCGACGATTTTTTGTTTCCTCCGGGCAAAGGGCCCTGTTTCATGTCCTACTAAACCTAACAACGCCCGATTACGACGTAAAACATCAATTCATCAATCAGCCCAGACATTTAAGGTAGACATAATATTCGATTGAATAATCGAATAATGACCCCTGATCAATCGATCAGCAGGCAAGAATCAACCACCCCGAACTGGGATCCCCACCCCGACCATCCGCACAAAGAGACAATTTTAGCTTTGGGTACGACCGTGCCTATATCATATCAAAGACTGAGGTTATGTGACCTTTAAGTGATACATCTGAGCTCAATCTTCAAGCTACAAACCACATAAACTTGGAAACACTCTTTAACATATTTCCTTATATGCGCCACAGCGGTGTACACAATTGCTCGTAACATTATTGTGAGGCTTCAGGTTCATTTATAACAGATATCAAACAAGGGTAAACCATCATGAATGCAATTAGCTTAAAAGTTTGTCATATATTTGCGGTCGGTGCAAATATTTTTCCGCCAGCTTAATAGAAAAGATCGGGAGGAGGGGAGTCTGTTTACTATAGCATATACATGGTGGTGTTGTCGGGTTAATTGCGGATGGACAAGATCTATGTCCCTTACAAATAAAGTAAATGGCTTACTGCGCTATTTTTTTATGTTCATTGCCAGTCGTCCCGGTGCAAACCATGTGTAGACTATACTTCTATAAGAAACTCCTAAATTCCGATTATACTTCGCAACCATAGCTCATATAAGTTGAGGTAATCCGGGTTTCTGTCTGCAAAACGACTGTATTTTTTACACTGACGGCCGTATTTTCCAAAATTTGTTTAATCTTAATCCCAGATTTTAGCGAAAAACAAGCATAACACCCTATCCATCGGGAGCAATCACGCCAGTTACATGGCACTCCCGTATAGTCACGATTTCTGATGGCTATCCCAGATTTGCCAGAGTTACTAAGGGGAGGCTATTCAGTGTTAATATCTGAAAGGTCCCTGACGGATAGTCTTCCGGACCTGTTGCGGACCTGGGATTTTTCATGTGCCCATAGACCCTACTCTAAACACTTAAACAGAGCTGGTATGCAGTGAAAAGTGCACAGCTTCGCATTTATTGTATCACCAAGTTGTGGATTCTTTTCCACAGATAATTCAGAAAATCATTTTAAAACTCTGGATCAGTATGGTTAGTCTTAGGTACTTAATGAATTTGTAAAACACATCAAGTTCAAAAGTTCGAATAATTGCAAAAAATACAAACAAAGCTAGCATGCAAACACGTGCCCGTTGAAAACAACATGTGTCTATGTTTACAAAATGGGAAAACACAAGCAATTTGACGACGCCGACCAAGAAACTAAGCCTAAAATAGGTCTTTTGAAGGAGGAGACCTTAAATTATTATAGACGGGTGTCAGAATCACTTGAAAGTGGGTTTGACAATGACGAAGACAAGGGTATAAAACTTTCAGATTTATTTATAACAACAACAACATGTAAACTACAATAACTAGCCTGGGTTTTTGACGGCCGTAATTTAGAGCCAGGGTTCATTGCAATCAAAAAGCTGGAATAGGGGGCAAAATAGCCGCACTCGTTTGTCTCTATCCTGTTCTACTTACTCGCCTGTCCGGTAGAAGGCGCAAAAGTGAATTCAGGGAACGAACAATATTTAATAACCAGGTTGGGGAAATGTGCCGAACGGGAGTGCACTCCTCAACGGGAGTAACACTCCGGAACGAGCTATAGACCGCACTCTTGATCGGGAGTAGGGTGGGTGAAAAATACAAAACACGCCGCCGTTCTCCTCAACCCGTACCGTGATGCACGCTTTGCAGAGCAACAACAACGCAGTAGACTTCAAGCTTTGCCTCCGTGTGTTTTTTTCTTTAAAATTATTTATCGTCGCATGCGCTGACCACTTCAAAGAATTTCACACAAACTGCAAAAAGTGAATTCGCCATTTTCAACAAGCCAAAGCAGCGTCAAAATAAATGTTTACCTTAGCCCTTGATGTTTCAAATTAAAGACTGGTGCTGTAGTGTTGCATGCTTCCCACGTGGTGACAGTCCGTCGTTCACCCAAGTCACTGACTCGGACGCGCAAATTTCAGGTCTTTAAATATTGCCAGTCGGCGCGATTATACGGTGGTCATTAGTGACCATCGATGCATTTTTATTCTGCACACATCGTTTTTAATTCATTTTAAAACTGTTTGATAATAAAAATCTTTTTTATTTACTTCATGCACTAAAACAGTTTATTTGTTAATTGTGTATTTAATTTGAATCGTAAATTTTAGATGGCAGCACATTAACAAGACTTTTTGCATCTCTTCGTGTTATTTGTCATAAGGCGTGTTTTCCGTAAACTGAGTGAATGTGTCGGATGACGTCAGAATTTATTCATATCCGAGAGGTCAAAGGTCAACTGTAGCAAAATCCGTCAGTTCAAAGGTCACATGTGAGCTGAATGCCCTTTGAACTGACGGATTTTGCTACAGTTGACCTTTGACCTCTCGGATATGAATAAATTCTGACGTCATCCGACACATTCACTCAGTTTACGGAAAACACGCCTTATGACAAATAACACGAAGAGATGCAAAAAGTCTTGTTAATGTGCTGCCATCTAAAATTTACAATTCAAATTAAATACACAATTAACAAATAAACTGTTTTAGTGCATGAAGTAAATAAAAAAGATTTTTATTATCAAACAGTTTTAAAATGAATTAAAAACGATGTGTGCAGAATAAAAATGCATCGATGGTCACTAATGACCACCGTATAATCGCGCCGACTGGCAATATTTAAAGACGTGAAATTTGCGCGTCCGAGTCAGTGACTTGGGTGAACGACGGACTGTCACCACGTGGGAAGCATGCAACACTACAGACACCAGTCTTTAATTTGAAACATCAATGGCTAAGGTAAACATTTATTTTGACGCTGCTTTGGCTTGTTGAAAATGGCGAATTCACTTTTTGCAGTTTGTGTGAAATTCTTTGAAGTGGTCAGCGCATGCGACGATAAATAATTTTAAAGAAAAAAACACACGGAGGCAAAGCTTGAAGTCTAATGCGTTGTTGTTGCTCTGCAAAGCGTGCATTACGGTAGGGGTTGAGGAGAACGGCGGCGTGTTTTGTATTTTTCACCCACCCTACTCCCGATCAAGAGTGCGGTCTATAGCTCGTTCCGGAGTGTTACTCCCGTTGAGGAGTGGACTCCCGTTCGGCACATTTCCCCAACCTGATAACATTAACATACATGATCAGGTTGGGGAAATGTGCCGATCGGGAGTCCACTCCTGAACGGGAGTAACACTCCCGAAAGAGCTACAGACCCCACTCCTGATCGGGAGTTGGGTGGTTGGAAAATGCAAAGAACGTCTTCGTTCTCCTCAACTCCTACCGTAATGTACGCTTTGCAGTGCAACAACAACGCAGTAGACTTCAAGCTTTGCATCTGTGTGTTTTTTTCTTTAAAATTATTTATAGTTGCGTGCACTGAACAGTTCAAAGAAATTCACACAAACTACAAAACGTGAATTCGCCATTTTCAACAAGCCATAGCAGGGTCTAAATAAATGTTTAACGTAGCCATTGATGTTTCAAATTGAAGATTGGTGGCTGTATTGTTGCATGCTTCCCACGTGGTGACAGTCCATCGTTCACCCAAGCTACTGACTCTGACGCGCAAATGTCAGGTCTTTAAATATTGCCAGTCAGCGCGATTATACGGTGTTTCTAATTGTTCACTTTTTCAGACTTGTTTGTGAGCAATGTGGTTACTCAACTCTCGGAGGAGGCTATATCAGTTTCGCAGAATCAAACAGCCAGTCGAATTGTGGAAGTTTTGGTTAGTTTTTGTGGTAAAGATCAAGTCAGCACTCTATTCAGTGCATTCAGTAAAGACTGGCAGACCGCCTGCACTGATAGATTTGCTAGCCATGTGTGCCAGAAACTAATGTTGAGATCATGTGCACTACTTCAGCAAGAAAAGGGAAAGTCAAAAGAGAAGGAGGATAAAAAAACTTTCAAAAGTTTAGAAAATTTGTTATTAGAACTTTGTGATTTTCTTGAAGCGGACTTGAAAGAATTGATCTGTGATACGTACGGCAGTCACATTACTCGTGTGATGTTAGAAGTTCTGGGTGGCGTTCTCGTGGAGGATAAATTGGTACGAAGTAAACTTTCCCGAGACTCTTCAAAAGGTGATATATTTATTCAAGCATGCTTACTCGATCTCCCGTCAGTGCCCTTATTCAGTTCAAAAAGTTAGACACTCAGCAAAATAGCTATGTGACATTGACAAATTTAAAGCCAACATTCTGTTTTTGTCTAGCCTTTTCGAATGTTTGGGGTTTCCACGCGAATGACCTATGTGGGATTATTGCCAGTTACCACCGGAAGGTCTTGGGTTTCCTCTGGGCATAAAGCCTAGTTTCCTCCCGCAATAAAACTGGCAACGTCGTTATATGAGAAATAATCTTAAGCTCGGCATAAAACACCAAACAATCACTCGAACTTTTGGCCTTGACATGTAATGAAGGTGCAGAGGTCAATATTCATGGGACAGGAGTCAAGGACTGTTTAAACTCTCTTCTTCTTTTGTATATCTCCGTCAATTTGGCACTTGTGGCTCATTGGTTGCCATAGACGTTTTCTGTCAAACACGGTTAACAATGGTTAAACTTTAAGGGGTTGCTCTCAGTATAAGTACAAAAATGTATGAGATGTCGACTGGGTTACCTGATTGCCCAATGTGGAATGATTGTCATGTACCTGCTTAACATCAGGTTTCTTTGGAGCACAGTGCATCATTTCTTCCCCAACCTCACCTGGCAACGCTGTCATATCAATGAAAAAATCTTGAAAAGGCGTAAAACCTCAATCAATCTGTAATATTACACTCATCCTTTCCTCTGAAAGAAGAGAAACAGAATAGAAATGTTCCTAAGCTCTGACTGGGTTTTTATCAGAATGATCTGCTGTTGGCTTCCTCTGACTATTGGGGTCTTGATTGCTCAGTCGGGTAGGGAAGAAAAAAAAATGCCGCTTTAGAAAGGTGCCTGTTTAATATTAAGGTAATTTAACATGTATTTGAATATATAAGGAAATTGGGTATACTGTCAGGTTTTGACAGGGCTCCTGTTTATCAATGTGTCTCTTTAGTTAAACAGTGAGTCGGAGAACGTTTTTCAACAAGAGCGGCCTTAACTCTTCAGATCGGTCTCAGACTGATCAGTCTTGCGATCATAAGGATAGAAACTTGTTCTATTTTCTCCCGATCAATCTTAAGGCCGCAGCCAATCAGCGACCTATACTTCATCACGTGATCATTTTTTCTCTGTGTTTCGACAAGGTTGTTTTGTTGCGTCATTCCTAGTGGCGTGCCAGTCTACAGAATATGATGACGAAATTCCCTTCATTTGGCTGAACGATAACGTCGAAGTATCAGACGAAATGAACGGCCTTAAGATTCAATCGCAGACAATCAGATCGGATCTTAACTCGATCTGAGCGTGGTTTAACATGGACAAACCATATTACATGGCCTATTTTGGATAAAAACGCACTTGATTTACTATATTTTCGTTATTTATTTAGCCACAAGTATGGTATTACAAAGGAGAACCAATCCAAAGTCCTTGTCCAAAAGATTTCTGACTTTTTCTGAAAAAATTATGAATCTTGATGACTTTCAAAGTAAGTATTTTTAGTTTATATGGGTTTACAATATTAATAGGTTCATTGTATATTTTTTTTTAGAAATTGTTAAAACTTTTTTAGCATTTTCTATTTGAGTATTTATTGTTTTGTTGCACTTTATTACATGTGTTAATTCAAAATCTTGTTTTAATGTAAATAATTATAAAAGAAATTTATAAAGTACGGTATTTCCATTTATGAACAAGGAAATAGACATTGTTAAAAATGAGTTGTGTTAGTTAGTGTCTTTTAGAAAGTGAGTATAACAGTATTCTCGTTATTTTGGGATTACACTCCCCCAAAATAACTAGAATACGGTAACTTTAAAAAATGAAGCGACCAGTTTAATTTTTAAACATGTTCTATGTCGAGTCAAAGTGACAATTTGGTTACCATCGTCCATGAGTCTCAGGGGTGCTGCCAGTAGATAATCTCTCCTTTGGACTTGCCATTCTATCCCTGGGTCACGAGTTTGAATCCCACTCAACCCTAGGAACAGGGCATTAGCCAGAATTCGAAGTAGCCCGTCCAAAACTCTAGAGCCACAGGCGCTTGACCACCCCCCCTCAACTTTTTTTTATTTGGAGAAATAACACCAAATTACGTCGTGAGCAAACATGATAGATTTATTTTTTTATATCTGTACATGTAGAGCTGTACAGTAGGCTATACGATTAATCCTACTGATTGTTTATGCTAGTAAGTTCAAACACTTGTTAACGTATTGATTTAGTACAAGCTACTAAGTGTATCATATATTCAAAGTTCCAACTTTGACTTAATGTACAAGTTACAACAGACAGAGAATAAAAAAGAAAAAGATGCTTGAACAAATCACTCCTACATAAGGTCGTCTGTCAGTCAACCCACTAAATCACCAAAGCGAAAACAGACGTGCGCTGCCGCAGTCACAATATGTACGGTGTAAACTCTATCAAAAAATTCCAAGGAAAATGACATTTCACTCCAATCACTCGCGTAAACACTTGCATGAGTGGCACTGTTGTCAATTAAAAGATTTTCGTAGCCAAGACACTAAGTGTAAAATATATCGCTTGAACCTCGTGCGCGGTGAACAAAAAGCTGACTGTAATCTTCCTAACCTGGCTATAGGTCAAACAAGGGAGGTCATTACGTCACGAAGATCCAGTGGTCGCATTGTGAACTTGCGAAGTGGCACCGTCTTTTACTTTGCGAAATCCCATTTTATTAGAAAGTATAAGGATTATAAACATTAAATAAAAGCCTTTCAAGATTAAAGCTGCTTTTCAACAAACATTAAAACTAGGCTACAGATTACAGGAGGCGTTAAACCGAGCGCGAGGCCATCCCACTGCACGCAGATTTGTGCTATTTTAGCTCCAGGCGGTCCTTCCCACGGCAGTATAACATCGACAAGTACTTTGATAAACGATATAATTGAGTTCCATTTTCTTATTTACCGACATACCAGTTGATACAAGCGACATGAAGTCTGTCGTGTCATTTTTTACGCATTTTACGTAAGTTTTAGGGTGTTAAAAAAAATTTTTTTGACTTTTTTTTGCCCGTCCAAAATAGCCCCTGTTGGCCAATTGCCTGTCCACTTGGACGGGTGTCTGGCTAACCCTATGCCTAGGAAACTGTTGTTCCCTATGTGGCAGGGTTGTCAGGTGTCCAATGCAGACGTCCGGTAATTATATTGAGCTTAATACATCAATCAATCAATTCAGGAAATTTCTTAAATATAGACCAATTAGAAATGTGTGACATTCAATTCATATTTGTTTCTGACCCTAGAAATACTCATGAAACAGTTAATCGATAGGACTGTTCTGTGAACAAAGCTGTGGTAGACTGGTACAAAAACATTTGGTACGGCATGGAAGCCAAAAAGTGGCTTACGATTGTCTGAAGACCATATCCTTTGTAGACGAAAAATGTGCTGTTTTTATATTTTAACTTTAGGACAATATCTTTGTGTTCATTGTTTAAGTGTGAATTGTTTGGTTTATTTTCCATTTAGATTATCTGACGGAGACTCTACCGTCCACGGTTATACAGACTCTTCTTCTCATCCTTAAACAATACGACGAAGATTTGTGCCAAGAATATTGTCAGAAAATACTTGAACTGTCCGCTTTTTTAATTCCCTCAGATACGGAAGTTTCTACAGAGGCAGAGTAAGGGTTTTGTTTTACAGATTTACACACATTTTAATGGTTAAAAATGATCCAATGACAAGCAAAAAGAATATCTGGAGTTTTTCACAAATTTCCATCACCGGTGCCGCCATTGCACATGCAACAAGCCTTTATCGTTTGAATGTGACGCTGGGTTCTGACTTTTTTTAGAACAAAACATGTTAGTCAAAGTGACAAAGTCATCGGAAAACCCCATCTGTCACTGGATATCGTGTAATCTCTCAGGAAACTCCCTATACGAACTTACACCTCATCAAGCTGATTCGCAACTAGTTCATGCTGTAAGCCTATGCAATGTTTACATCAGGGACTGGTCGTTACTCAGACACACGTAGAGAGAACAGTGATCATTGAGAATGGGCATTGAAAGAAGTGAGGCTGCCCTCCATTTAAAGGTACGTTCACACTATACCCCGAATTCGGTTCGGGGTCCGAAACGATTTGCGTACTAAAATGGCTTTATTGTTTATCAGTACATTTGTTCACACTAGCTTGATCCGAATTCGCTACGGACACCGGATTCGTAAAGCAAGAATATAAATGGCTCACAGAGCCATTTTATTCGGTCCGGGATCAAATTCGTCCACGATTTTCCTCCTTGGCCAATCAGAATCGACCTGTGAAAAACATGGCAATCAAAAATACAGTGACCTACAACGTGGCTTGGAGATTAAACTATGAAGCGGTTTCGTGTAGAGATGGAGCTAAATACATTTTCGCATGATTTCTGAAGGATTATGACAACAGTTGTCTCTTTTCCTCAAAAATTCAAGCGAACGAATCTTATCTTGTAAACCGCTCTGAACTGTTGTTGAGTTGTGTTGTTGTTGTGTGGATATGAACTGACTTGATAGAATCGGCCGATTATTCGTTGCAGTGTGAACACAACACACCGAATACGCTGACCTGTCCGAAATCCGGTTCGTACCTCGATCCGAATTCGCTGTATAGTGTGAACGTACCTTAAGACACCCTCGCTGCCGTACCCTTTCTGACATCTGTTAAGAAAAGCTATTTACACGAGTTTACTGGCAGTAAACTTATTATTGAGAGTACTGACAGTAAATTTATTATTGCGCTCTATATGTATGTCCAGTGATTTTTAACATGTCTTAAATAGGGTTGTAAAAGCATACGTTGCGTTGAAGCCTGAAACCAACAACAACGATCAGCAACAAATAAACTTCAGTATTGGATTGACCTCATTTCGGATTATTTTGTCAAATTTGCGGTCTCAAATTGATCGGCAGGCCTTTTTTGTCCGTCAAACCAGACCTTTCGTCTGTAGTAAAATAATAATGTACAGTGATATCGCTCACATGCTTAAAATCATTAGAGAGGGGCCTTGGCAGCTCAGCCAGTTAGAGAGTGATAGTCCCTCATTCTCACACAGGCCTTCTATCGATGCAGCGCAGGCTTGAATCCCACTCAAACCAAATAAAAATTGAAAAATTTATAAGTGGATTGCCTGACGCAAAATTATAACTACATGTAAGATTAAAAAAATAACATTTTCAACATTCAAAATTTAAATTTCCATTAATGCTATCTGTGCAAAAAGTATTCCAGCCAGCCTTAATATAATAAATATATATTCATATTAATCTAATTTTCAGAAAATGTTCAATTGTGCTTGCTTTGTTTTTTAGTCTCCCATCCCTAGTAAAAAATGTAAGTGGGTCATATTTGGTGGAGCAGTTACTTGCCCTTAGTTCTGTAGATGGCCACCAGGAGATTGTGAATAAAGTGTTCATGGGAAGATGTCTTCAGTTTGCAATTGACAGTCAGGCCAATTTTGTCTTTCAGCATTTGTTATCCACCATTAAAGAAGCAGACCAGGTACTTATAATTCTTTTTTACTGTCAATCATCCAGTTTGTTGGAAAAAAAAAATAAAAAAACATCTGACTTCATTTGTTATTGTACCAACATAAGGTTAGGATATTCCCACACCAAAGTAACAAACAATGGCGCGTTGTAAGTAAGATTATCTTGAGTGCCTCGTAAAACACCAAACAATCAATCAAACAATTCAAAAGCTCTTCATGTCACACGCTTGCCATTTTTGTACTGGGTACATCTCACTTCCAACTTCCTCTTGCCAACATCCAAAAATTGGAAAATTTTCTGACTGGTTTTTCACTCGAACGACCTATGTGGGATGGTTGCCAGTTACCAGCAGAAGGTCGTGGGTTTCCTCCGGGCACTGAGCCGGGTTTCCTCCCACAATAAAACTGGCAACACCGCCATATAAGTAAAATAATCTTGAGCACGGCGTAAAACACCAAACAATCAATCAATCCTCTTGCCAACATAAAGTAGCAAAAAGGCTGTTTCTATAAATAATTTTGACTGTGGTGTAAAACATACAAAACTCAAAATGAAATTTCTAAAACTTCTTTTTGTTTTGTTGTTTTTAGTTTAAATTAATCTTTAAAGAACTTTCTGGTCATATAGAGGACATATTAGCCATTCAACATCTGGGTGTTATAAGCAAGATGGCTGAGACGTGCCAGAGATTGAACTGCTATCAGGATAAATTCATCAAGGTGAGAAAACCATAGGAGTTATAGAAGGCCATCTTCTCAAGCCAAGGGGGCCTCCGTGGCTCAGTAGGTAGAGCGTTAGACGCTCAATCCGAACAGCCTTCCACCAATGGGTCGCGAGTTCGAATCCCACTCTGTCCAAATAAATTGGAAAATTTTCTGACTGGGTTTTCACTTGAACGACCTATGTGGGATGGTTGCCAGTTACCAACGGAAGGTTGGGGGTTTCCTCCGGGCACAGAGCCCAGTTTCCTCCCACACTAAAACTGGCAACGCCGCCATATAAGTGAAATAATCTTGAGCGTGGCGTAAAACACCAAACACTTGATCGATCCTTCTAACAGTGAAGCTAACAAAGGTGTTTTTGTAAAGGAACCTGGTAGAAGAATTATCATATTTTATGTCATAGTGGCTTGTGGTGCCAAAATTCAGACTTTTTTCTTAAATTTTGAATGTCTAGAGAAGTTGAGAATTTGATTCATCTTGAAATATAAAAAAAAATTGGTAATTTCAGTAATTAAGTCACTGTTTACACAACTTAAAAATCCATCACTTGAGCAGAGTTGTCTTAAATGAAAGAGGGGCAAAGAGGCCGGTTTACTCCCCCACTAAAACTTGCAACGCCGCCATAAGTGAAATAATCTTGAGTTCGGCGTATAACATCAAACAATCAACCAGTGTGATGAGTGGATTTTTGCACTCGATCGCCATGTTGAAAGTTTCCAGGTTGGGAGTTTCCTCCGAAATAAGAGTCCAGTTTCCTCCCCAGCTTAATCTGGCAACGCCACTGTATGTCAAATTGAAATACTCTTGAGTGTGGCCTAAAACGTCAATAAATCAATTCGGTGAAAATAAATTCTGAGACATCTTAGCTGATATCATTAAAATCTTTTTATGTGGTTTTTGGTTGATGTTGTAGGCATTGATGAAAGCGTTTCATTGTTACAAACCTGCAGAAAGACAGAAAGCCATCCTACCATCATTGACCTCTATGTCCACGTACGAGATACTGTATCCCACGGCAACCACAGACGAAGAAGAACGATCACATGATGAAGATGCTGAGGCAGATAAATCTCAGGTAAACCTGTTATCAATGGTGTTCTCTTTATTTTGGGAATTAGACTTTCTGGAATGAAAAATGGTCGAAATAATATTCGTTGACGTATGAAATGAGAATGAAACCAGTATGTCAGCACTAAATGCTGTTGTATCCAACACACATCAAAACAGTATGGTGGACAAGACTGCTAATTACACCTGCAGTGCAACTGCTCCTTCTGTGTGACGTCATTATGCTACAAGTCTTGTGGGACCTTGATATTGAGTGCTGCAACTTTTAAGGGTAGCTGCCATCAGGGCAAGTTCTCCCTAAAAATGGTCTCCCAAAATTCAATGGGAGTGCACTTCCTCTGCCATGTTTTTCAGAGAGAGAACATCGAGGGTTCGAATCCCACTCAGTCCCAAAAAATTTGAAAATTTTCTGACTGGGTTTTCACTCGAACGACTTATGTGGGATGGTTGCCAGTTACCCGCGGAAGGTCGTGGGTTTCCTCCGGGCACAGAGCCCGGTTTCCTCCCACAATAAAACTGGCAACGCCGCCATATAAGTGAAATAATCTTGAGAGCGGCGTAAAACATCAAACAATCAATCAATCCATCAATGCTGCTCAAGTTTGAATCGTACTCTGACCAAATACAAATTTTAAAATTTCTGAGTAGATTTTTCCCACGGTCGCCGTATGTGGAAGAGTTGCCAAGCTCTCGCCCAAGGTCGGGGATTTCCTCTGGGTAATGAGTCTGGTTTTCTCCGCCACTAAACCTGGCAACGACACCATATAAGTGACATAATCTTGTGTGGCTTGAAACATCAATCAATCAATGCTCACATAGTCCATGCAGTCGAAGTTAAACAACTAACACAATTTGCTGTACAGCTGGGGGCTGTTACACAAAGCCATCGCAAAGTGCGATCAATCGCAGTTGCCATGGCGTCCTATCTCTTCACTATGGTATCCAGTGGCAACTTGGCTTCATTTGCGATGCAACTGCTTTGTGAAACAAGTCCCTGCATGTAATTTAATGCTGGGGGGGGGGGGGGGGGGGGGGGGCGTTATTACTTATCTAATTTTGAATATCAATTTAATTTTAGATTTTAGAATTACATCAGCATACATTTACTGTTACATGCGATAGATGCCATATATGATGCCATAAATGCAAGTGGTTCATTTTCATTAAGCTCATTTCTTATTAAACGTAAAAGAAAAGAATTTAGCGTACTCAATGAAAAATGGCAGATTTAATACAGCTATGTGTTTTCAATTTATTTCAGAGTTCAACAAAAACTATTTCATTTTCACAAGTGAACCTTCATGGTTCAATCATCACACAGCATATGTTAAAGTTTGAATCCCCAACCGCCATTGTGGATAGTGTATTAGCCTTGACCTCTCCCCAACTGGTGGAGTTGACCTCTAATCCATGTGGCAGCCATGTTATGGATGTTTTCTTCAAGAGTTCAACTGTTCACCAAAATAGCAAACAACATATGATACATAAATTAAAGGTCAGTGGTCATTTTAATCTAACCCTAAAGGCAGGTCTTATTTATTCAAAAGTTAGCGTAACCAATTAAAATATTTTAACAGTCTTATCGAGACTTGACAGACATTGACTTGTTTTGGACCGATTTCCCAAGACTAACGTTTATAAAGAAAAAGAAACATAAATGACAATACATTGCTTTTAGCTGAAGCATCCAAAAATACCCTCACTAATTATGTTGTCTACATTCTGGGGATCTGAATAAGTATACAGTTTGGTAAATCAATCTGTAATAAAATATAATTAACATTGTAAACCTGATATTGTGTTCAATTCTTAACCTTTCCTAAACAGATGTCCCATTAGTGTAAATACAGTCACTTTATCAACATTCATTAACAACATGTTTCTAGTTCTAATAAAAACTTTTATCACATAACCGTGTTGTTATTCACGTACATAAAGCCATGTCATAAATATGGTATGTAACTAGTTACATAACACTTTCAATGAAATTAATTGGCTGAGAGCGTGGGAAAATTATTCGTAAGCGCGCCAGTGGGACTTTTTGTTGTTGTTGTTTTCGTGTTAGTCTGTCTCTCGATTGACCTGTCAAAATGTTATGTACTATGGCGCATAGAGATTTCCCGGTCAATTCGCACACATATAAAGTCGAGAAAGATTATTAATTATTTAAATTGTAAATCCCACAACCCTATTTAAAAAAACGAATTGCCAAAGCCAAGCGATCGAGTGACGAGTCAACTATAGGCATATAGGGTTTATATAATATAGGTCAACTCTTCGCTATAACTGGAACGCAGGCTATTTGTGACCTAGATAACTTCAGAACCAATTTGAACAAAATCCTTGTTTGATAAAATCGAATAATGTTCTACATGTTTCTAATTTATACTTTTTGAAACTAGTCTGCGTTTTTATCCAAGAAAATCAGTGGAATTGACATGGATCTAATTTATTGTTTCGGCGGAGAACTTCACTGAACTCAGCAGTGCTGCGGCTGTTGTCTATTTATAACTTCTAATGACGTTACGATCATTACAAGTTTAAATTAGTTTTCTTCGTTTTTCAAGTTTAGTTATGCGATAAACAGAATCTCACACTCGTAGCCATTAGATATGAAAATCTATGAAACTCTTTGATTAAGTTTTAAATATGTTGCTCGCTGAAGCTCATTTGCTCATATTCAAAACTTACTAAACTCGTTTCATAAATTTCATATCAAATGACCACTCGTGTGAGATCCTCTATGAATTTTGTGTACCAACATTTAACCCATTTTTATAGAGAATTTAAGTGAATGAAATATGTAATTTTTTACTGAAATTTTGTATGTAACAACATGGATTCCTTTTTTATTCCCCTGGCATATAATGGGAGGAGATATAGCGATCAGCTTGTCTGTCTGTCTGTAATCATTTTCTTGTCATCGCATCTCCTCCCAGGATTTTCATCAATTTTTTTCGATCCTCTGAGGACACTTTTTTCAGAAAGGTGAGAATGTAAGACATGAAAGTTTTTTATATAGGGAGCTTTTTTTTATCTATTTTCAGGGCACTTATATGGACCTGGCCTGTAGTAAAAATGCCAGTCGAGCGTTACAGACAGTTTGGGACTGTTCATCACTCAAACAGAAAATGATCATTGCAGAAGAGCTGTCTAAGCAAGAGTCTAAATTGCAGAGCGACAAATTTGGCCGTTTCGCTCACAGAAATTTTGCTCTTCACCACTTTATCAACAGGCGACAGGATTGGAAAGAATTGCAAGGCGCAAAAGCCAAGAAACGGAAAATGTTTGAAGATATTTTTAAAGACTCAGGTACAGAAAATTAACTTAAAGTGGCATGAGTTGCCAAAATTCACACTTTTTTCATAATTTCTGATCGTTACGACAGTAAGAGGCTCTGAAGGCCATCGAAAAACTAAATGATTGACGTTGGAATAAGGGAAATCCATAAAGTCTACGGCCTATACGAACCGAATTATTGTCCGAATAGTAAATAAAATTGAAATAATCGGGACGACCATTCATTCATTCTAAGCCAAAGTTAGTTCAAAACAATACTTTATCGTACATTTTCGAGACTAGAAGCAATAAAAAGCTTCTGAATTTATGTCTCCAGAAAAATAGCCAATAATTTCAACATTCTGTTTTAACGCCAAAATATCAACATTTTGGCAGCTCATGCAACTTTAATTGGTTGGAAACTTTTGATGGTTTGATCTTTACAGTTTTGATGTTCCATTGATACCAAGGATGTACTTGATTAAGCACACAGGGGTAGCTGCTGTAACATTCCGTTCCACCAATGGGTCCCGGGTTCGAATCCCACTCAGTCCAAAAATTTTCTGACTGGGTTTTCACTCGAACGACCTATGTGGGATGGTTGTCAGTTACCAGCGTTAGGTCGTGGGTTTCCTCCGGGCACAGAGCCCTGTTTCCTCCCACAATAAAACTGGCAACGCCGCCATATAAGTGAAATAATCTTGAACGCGGCGTAAAACACCAAACAATCAATCATGTAACATTCAGTGCTGGGAGCATTCTACAATGGAGGATTGGATGATATATTTGGAAATAATTGATATCCAAATGTTAAGTTACCGAGAACTTTTGTACAACTTTTTAAATAAGAAGTAATTGAGGCATCACCCAGAAGTCAAATTTTGTGATTGATTGATTTAATTGACTGATTGATGTTTTATGCCAGATTATTTCACCTACAGGGCAACGTTGCCAGGTTTAGTGAGTGATGAAGCTGGTCTCTTTTTCTTTCGCTGGGCAACTGGCCGGATTTCCTCCCACACTAAACCTAGCTTTGGCTCCATATAAGTGAAATAACCTTGAGTGCGTATAACATCAATCAACCAACTTATCTTAATGCGTTTTTCCTTATCAGAAATGAACCCATGTTCTTTCATATCGTTTTATTGTTGTTGCCAGATTTCAAATCTAAGAAAGGAAGCAAGAATCTGTCATCTAAAGAAGGCTCTAACTTACATTATGAGGTTAGTATACAATTTTTGTTCTTACAATAACTTTCGGATCAAATACTAATATGTCTGCTTTGGTGACTGTTTTTATATCAACTATAATTTTTAATGGGTTTACCTTACTAAGAGAAAAAAATATACCCAAACTAAACAGACTCCCTGTTCTGTCTTAGGTACTTTCTGAATTCTTGTTTCGTAAGTTTCAATAACATGAAAAAAATCGATCAATCCCATTCGTCAGAGCTGACAGTGGACATCTCAATTCACACAGCAGCACTGTTGGACACAATAAATGCTGCAGTGAAATCCTATTTTACAGCTCCCCACCCCCATCCACGCCCCCCCCCCCCCCCACAAACACCCCCCCCCCCCCCCCCAAAAAAAAAAAACAAAAAAAAAAAACAACATAAAATCGTTGATATGCATGATAAGCCACTAAATTTCAAATGCATGCTTTATATTTTTAAACAGAATTTTTTATTGACTTATTTTTCCCAGGAAGATAAAAATGAAGGCTTTGACATAGGAGATTTATTTAGGAAGAAATCATTTGAGGAGAATACAGGAAGTAATAGAGGGCGTGGCCGGGGTGGCTTGGGTCGTGGTAGATTTCATGGCAGAGGTCAAGGACGATGGAAAGGTCACGATAGAGGTCGAGGTAGAGGTCAATCAAGGAGAGGTCGAGGAAAAGTGTAAATGATGAATAAAGTATTAAAAAGATCAAGTAAAAATATAGTTCAATTTAATCAGAAATATAAATAACTAAAAGAATCCGGAGCATTCCCAGAATGTAAAAAGAAAGATTGATTGATTGTTTGGTGTTTTACGCCGCGCTCAAGATTATTTCACTTATATGGCGGCGTTGCCAGTTTTATTGTGGGAGGGAACCGGGCTCTGTGTCCGGAGGAAACCCACGACCTTCCGTTGGTAACTGGCAACCATCCCACATAGGTCGTTTGAGTGAAAACCCAGTCTGAACATTTTCCAATTTTTGGACTGAGTTCCAAAGCTCTACCTACTGAGCCACGGAGGCCCCTAAAAAGAAAGAAAAAATGGCAAAAATTTGGTTTTATTAGGGATAACTTACAGAGTACGTAGGGTCAATTTGTTATCTTTTCATGAATTGATTGATAATGGTTTACGATTATTTCATTTATATGGAGGCGTTGACAGGGTATAGTTGGGGAGGAAACCAGGCTCTCTGATCGGAGGAAACCCCCGATCTGGCAAATCTTCAACATACCGTGATCAGGAGAAAAATCCACTCAGAATTTTTTTCAGTAACAGTTATATTCGGTCTGAGTGGGGTTCAAACCAGTGCCCATTGGTAGAAGGTCGGGAGTTGTTGCCCTTTTCGGTAGGAAGTTAATGTAAAGAAAATCGGTGCTTGACAATGAATGTCCTACAGTTTTCATCTGATTTCCTTGACACTCTGGTGTTTACCCTGTGACGGTGTGCATCTCTCATTTGGGTTTCGTTTCTTTCACTAATTCCATAGTTATAGTGTCACTTTTAGAGTAGAGTGAATGTAAGTGCTTGTGACAAGCATATCATCTTACAATTTTCATCAGATTTTTTAGTATCTGGTTGGGTTTACTGTTCACCATGTGAGGATGTGCATCTCCTTTAACAATCTAAAATAGGGATTGATCCTCCTGCCATTCGATCTCGATTTATTCAAGTATTACTAGAGTTATTGCCCTTTTTGGAAGGGGGGACTTGGAGATGCTGGAAATTCCGTAAGTGGAAGGGGGACTTGGAAATGCTGCCCGTTCGTCCGTCTTTCCGTCCGTCCCGATTTCTTGTGAACGCGATAGCTTAAGAACCGCAAGATGCAGATCTTTCATTTTTGGTATTTTGAGACACATTAGAGAGACCTTGGTCAAGTTCGATTTTCTGGGATGTCAACCTATATTTTTAGGTCATAGAGGTCATTGGCGTCCAAACAACATTTATGGCGGGGGACCTGCTAGCTACTTGGCTTGTCTGTAGTAATTTCATATCTAATAATATTATATATTATAAGATATCTACAAGTAATTTAATGTGAAGAAAGTCAGTGCTGCATGTCCTATTATTGCCCGTGACTCAGTAGGTAAAGTTTGTTACGTTTCTGTCACATGTCTCTCCTCAGCCCAAACTGCCTTTGCATCCGCCACATGGAAAGGTCTGTGCGGATTCCTTACTTCCATTTGAAATACACTAGCGCTAAACCCAAACTGTAACATATTTCACATATAATAACGACATTTAAGGCCATTACTTGAAGTGAACACTGTATACACTTATTAAAGTGGCATGAGCTGCCAAAATGTTGATATTTTGACGTTAAAACAGAATGTTGAAATTATTGGCTATTTTTCTCAAGACGTATAATTCAAAAGCCTTTTAGTGCTTGTAGTAGAAAATGTACGATAAAGTATTGTTTTGAACTAAATGGATGAATGGTCGTCCCGGTTATTTAAATTTTGTTTACTTTTCGAACACGTTTTCGGTTAGTACAGGCCACATACTGTATTTTCCTAATTCCAACGCCAATCGTTTAGTTTTTGGATGACCTTCAAAACCTCTTACAGTCGTGACGATCAGAAATGATGTGAAAAGTGTGAATTTTGGCAGCTCATGCCACTTTAACTTACATCGGAGTCAATACCATGGATCCCGGCTGTCAAGGTGATCTGAGCGATTTCAAGTTAGGGGTATGCTGCAATGGCTTTTGTGTAAACCAGCATGTCCGTATATCGGTGTTTTTTTGTTAAACCACTAACATTTCATCAAATCAATATTTTGTCACCGATGAACTTTTGTTAGTCGGAGGTCAAGGTTAGACGACCTTGGAAGCGTCTCGTCGAGGGGCCGAAATTCATTGTATCCGATGCAAGTTAATCAGTGTTGTATTACACAAATTTCTTTATATAATACGCATTTTACTTGCGTTGTTGCTGTTTCGATTTCGCAGGGGGGGGGGGGGGGGGCTCCGTGGTTCAGTAGGTAGAGCGTTGGACGCTCAATCCGAACGCGGGTCGCGGGTTCGAATCCCGCTCAGTCCAAAAATTTGGAAAATTTTCTGACTGGGTTTTCACACAGAGCGGGACGACCACAGGCAGGTCGTGGGTTTCCTCCGGGTATAGTTCAATTTACCGAACTTATGGTGATATTACGTTCAGTCTGTGAATTCTGAAATGCTGCTCGGAAAACTCCGACAAACTTTTGTCGGAAATTACAAGCCATGAAAATAATATTGTAACTGCTCTGTATGGAAAATTCATACCCCAGACTTCTTTAGAACCCATAACAGATTATTCTTGTCCTCTTTTATTTATTTTTATCTATTTTATTTATTTGGCATGCACCGTTTGACCCAGTTCGAATGTCACGCAAAGTGGCGGCAAAATCTCCAAGAAATGACAGTTTGTTGTTGTTTAAGACCAGGTATACGCCCTTTGGAATAGCTACATGTAATAAAAGCGGACAAGAATAATCTTTTATGAGTTTTAAAGAAGTCTGAAGTAGGAATCGTCCATATCGAGGAGTTACAATAACATTTCCATGGCTTGTAATTTAAGCATCATTTCCACCTTGTATTTCAAATTCGTATACTGAACGTTGGTATATGTAATATCCCCATAAGTTCGGTAAATTGAACTACTCCGGGCATAGAGCCCGGTTTCCTCCCACAATAAAACTGGCAACGCCGCCATATAAGTGAAATAATCTTGATCGCGGCGTAAAACACCAAACAATCAATCAATCGATTTCGCGGAAGTTCTTGTGAATTTGAATTGGATTAACAAGCGAAGTAATTAATGTCACTCATGTTAGAACAAGGATGCATCAGGCAGATCTATAACACGTGATTAAGGCTCGGTGCAAATCTAAAATTAGAAGTTACCCTAGTCCTAAAGGCCTACACTTAGCTAATGCTATTGTTATTTACATCGCACATTTAAACACTAGCAGCTATTGGAAACGGCCCGTGGAATCTATCACAGTGGTCAGTTCAAAGTGAATCGGATCGACATGGAACGTCGCCATTTTATCAGTTTTCGTCAAAATGGGACTATTTAGTGAAATTGACTCTACGTTTCCGTTACTAGTTTAAAGTTTTATATCCACGTACAGCGTGATGTCAGAATTTTTATATTTATCTGATAGCTTTTACAAATGTTACCCTAGATCTCACGCGAAAATCCCTGCACTGTGTCCGGTAAAGTCGTACGAGGTCTATCTTTGCAACGTTTACAGGAGATCTCACGAGAATACGATTGGCTCGCTGCATCTCAATCCAGATCTCGTGCCATTCTACGAGAACTTCAATACGAGACATCTCAACGAATGGCAGTAGGATCAATCTCTATTCTAGATTGGGTGCATCAGTCGGATAGAGTGGTAGTCTTTCAATCCGACACAGGCCTTCCATTAATGCGGCGCGGGATCAAATCCTACTCAGACCAAATAAATATTGAAAAATGGTTCCAACTTGTGGATTTCATCGCCGAAAGGGGTTCCAGGTACTCGCGAAGGTCAAGGGCATATGTTATTGACAAAATATATTCTTCGAAGAGACTAGGGGCCTAGTTGAGAATACCCGAATGCAACGGCCTAAGTATATTTATGATCACTAAAACACGGCCTAAGTATATTGATGTGGTGCAGGCCTTTAATACCAGACGGGATTTCTATGGTGTTAACTAGGTTTTCACAAAACGCCCTCCCCTTGCTGTTGAAAAAAAGTCAACTTCAAGGTCCCCGACGCTATCCCCACTCCCTCATCGTGGACTACACCCCTCATCTCGGACCCACACCCCTCATCTCGGACCCACACCCCTCACCTCGGACCCTGGCTATAATGTGTATACCTACCTAGAAAATTCTACTGACCAAGGCTAAGCTCCTGTCAGTCGTCAAGCTAATGGAATACCATAGGTTTAGTTTATCACAACAATTTATGGGTATAAAGGTCTAAATGATATACCTCTTTTTAACACAATTAGAAATTTGTCTCCATGGTTATTTTAGACAAGAGGATTTTCCCTGTGCCCGTGTGTTTTAGCGTTCATAAATATACTCTTTATCAAATGACCATATCGGGTGCCATCAATATACTTGGTCAATTGGTTTTGGTGTTCCCTTTTAAGAAAGACCATATGTGATATTTACTGTAAGATTATCAGCTGTTTGAGTGCTCAATTTGTAGAACCAGTCAGACTAAATCTGTCTAAGATAAGATTCATAACTTTGCAACCGCTATATTCACACGACAAACACATAAAATGATAAAAACAGAACAAATGGTTACAAAAATATACACAAAGAAAAAACCCTCTGGAAAGCGTGCTCCGACCGTTACAATCATTGGTGTAGGGAGATTGTTGGTGTAGGAATATTGTTATCATAAAGGGTAACATTCTGGCGATTAGTCCGGGTTTCTAACCCCAAAATTACTATTGTTCTATTCTGACGGCCATATACGACCGTCAGTACAAAAAAAAGTAATTTTGGAGTCAGAAACCCGGACTATCTGGCGATAAGAAATCACTATTAATGGCAACAAGCTATACAAGTTATTCAGGATATCGTTAGCCAAATCAAAAGTGTATTTCAACAAAATAAAAAGACGTTTGTAAGTATGAAACTTTAGAGTCCATCTGGCTTCACAGGGCGAACATGCATATTGAAGTATGTCACTTTGAGTGTGTAGATCACATCCCTTGAGCAGAAGGTCAATAGCGCGTATAGCCTCCATTAGTCCGAATTACAGCTTCCAACCTGCATCCCTCCAGTGAGACGTCGGATCTGTTGAAGGGCTAACTGCCGCCAATACCGATGTAATGCGGCTTCCAATTCCTGCAGATTTTGTACTGGAGGCTCTAGGGCTTGAATGTTTCTGCCCATCCTATCCCAAAATGTGCTCTAAAGGATTCAAATCCGGACTCACGGCGGGCCAAGGCAGAGTTGTTACTGCCCGTGAACGATGAGGTCTGGCGTTGTCATCCATGCACATAAGTCTTGAGCCTAATTGGTGGTTCTCAAAATGAGGCACGGCAACTCATGGTTGCAGGACCTCCCGAATGTACCGGTCACCTTTGAGGTTTCCTCGTATAGTGACAAAGTCCAGTTTGCAGTCGTGAGAGATGCACCCCCAAACCATTACAGAGCCCCCCCCCCCCCCCCCCCATAAAGAACATATGGATGGATGTTCTTGCATGTACACGCGGTGTTTTGTGCCTCCAAACCCTCGTTCTCCCATCCTTGACGTTGAGCAAGAAAAGACTTTCGTCCGAACAAAGGATTCTTCGCCAGGTCCTCAAATATATCCGGATACAAACGTAGGCCTATCCGTTGATGGCGATCTGACAATTGGGGGCGTTTGATGATTCTCCTTGTCCTCAGGCCTGCAGATTTCAATCGGTTTCTCGCGGTTCCTGTGTGCAGACGTCGGTTGGGTAGCCATTGCCACTTCAAAGATGGACTTGATGCAAATGGATGACGTCGTACCAGTCAGATAAGGTAGCCTAATTGACGCCCTTGTCGTAACTGATTTTAGTTGGAGATCTCCAAACTCTGTAGCCAGAGTATATGATGATGGGTCTGTTGGTCACTCATCATCATATACTTTGAGCACAGAGTTTGGAGATCTCCAACTAAACTGATTTATGTTGTAATACTATTATACTATAAGAGTATCTTTACGTCGACTTTGCAAGGCAGAGCCCTTGAAGCGCGTTTTACTATAAGCTTGCGTAAATTACGTGGGATGGGTATCTGTGTTAAAGCTAGATACGTACGTCTTAGTCGTAACTAATCCGTGTGGTAATACTAAGCGCATCTTAACGCCAGGCAGAGCCAGCGTTTTTCTGGATGATAGCCATCGCTAGAGGCCTCTTCACCCCCGATATGTTTACCGCATACATTGATAACTGTTAATTTAGGCTATAGCAAACATTATTATTTTTGAATTATTAAAATTTTGTTATAGTATCTGCTGGTTTGTATTTTTTATTATGTTAACCTGTTACAAAATCAACCGAAACTCGCAAACGTTTCGACCCTCACTTTCGTGGCCGGAGCAAGTTTGTTTTCGTCTATTTGTCGGTCAAGGTAAAGTCCTCCATAGATATTTTACCATGAGAATATACCGGATGGACTATAGGTACACATCTTATCGGCCGAAGACAACCTTATCTATTCAAAATGCTGAGTAGGAAAACCGAATCACTATTACGTGAAGGCGTTCTAAGAAGAAGACAGGATGTTTGGAATTGAAATATTTGGCGTTTTGTTCATACTGTTTGGAGTGCCCGGTAAGCTGGAACTAGTCTATGTGGCAATTTAGACGCGTTTTATTTCGTTCTGCCTGGGATTTCTATGGTCTTAACTAGGTTTTCACAAAACGCCTTGCTGTTGAAAGAAAGTAAATTCCAAGCTCCCTGACGCTATCCCCTGACCCCATCCCTTCATCTAGGACCCCACCCCACTCATCTTGGACCCCACCCCACTCATCTTGGACACCACCCCACTCATCTTGGACCCCACCCCACTCATCTTGGACACCACCCCACTCATCTTGGACCCCATCCCTTCATCTAGGACCCCACCCCACTCATCTTGGACCCCACCCCATTCATCTTGGACACCACCCCACTCATCTTGGACCCCACTCCACTCATCTAGGACCCCATCCCACTCATCTTGGACCCCATCCCTTCATCTATGACCCCACCCCACTCATCTTGGACACCACCCCACTCATCTTGGACCCCACTCCACTCATCTAGGACCCCATCCCACTCATCTTGGACCCCATCCCTTCATCTAGGACCCCGCCCCACTCATCTTGGACCCCATCCCTTCATCTAGGACCCCACCCCCTCATCTGGGACCCCACCCCTCATTTCAGATCTTGGCTATAATGTGTATACCTAAATGTATATCCTTTACCAAATGACCATAGCGGGTGTCAGGAAGTTAAACGGCATCGTCTCTCTGACGACAATTACAGATTACAAACATTCTGTCGTACATTTATAGGGGAGATGTTGAGATGGTCGCTGGTATGTTTCTTTTCTCTGAGAGGCCGTTTGATCATTTTTGAATTGCGTTGCAACTACTTTGTTTACATATAAGCTTTAGTAATACCGGAGTTTGTAACAGATGCCCCAAGGGGAGACTTGAACACACAGGCCTGGCGGTCGTCTTCTGCTTTTATGTGGTTTTAAATATCTTGAATATATAATGTAAATATAATCTCTTTAAGTGGCATTTAGGAGTTGATCATGATATTAAGAAATGAACACGGTTTTTTATGGGCGTAGACTTTTATGGGTTGTATGGATATAGACTAAAATAGGCCGGTTTTCCATAGTTTATCAGAGACATAAATGCCAGTAACGCTTTCACAACTTACTACAGTAACGTTCACCGAAGTATATTGACATTCATTCGAAACCGTCCCCCAGAAAATAACATTACGATAAAAATTCTCACTAATTACTAGTCAATAGTGCATTTTTCTCTGAAAAGCCAATTCTCATTTTTCTATTTAGTAGAAGAAAAATGCAAACAATAATGTATAATGTGTCCCTTAAATACTTTAAAATCCCACTCAAGGGCATCTATGAAAATGGGACTGGACTCAGCTGGTCCGTTAGATAATATATCCTCACGATAGTAGTCGCCAATTTATTACTAAAACAAACTTGGTACGTGTGTTGTTTCGAGCTTTTGTATTTTAAGCCTATTTTGTTATCAGGTAATCGAGCCGCTCTCCGACAGGTTTTCCACGATGATTTCTCTCATTTCGATCACAACAAATGGTCGAATGAGGTGTCGGCCAGTGGGTTTGGGGTAAGTTCTCGATTCTTCTATGCTCAGTAGGTAGTGTTTCACGTCGCGCTCAAGATTATTTCACTTATATGCCGGCGTTGCCAGTTTTATTGTGGGAGGAAACCGGAGGAAATCCACGAACTTTCGGTGGTAACTGGCAACCATCCCACATAGGTCGTTCGAATGAAAACCCAGTTAGAAAATTTTTCATTTTTTTTTTGGACTGAGTGGGATTCGAACCCGCGACCCATTTGTGGAAGGCTGTTCAGATTGAGCGTCCAACGCTCTACCTACTGAGCCACGGAGCGTTATTTTAACTAGAGGCTTATGATTGGGTATAACGGTCTAAACAATATTCCTCTTTTTAGCACAATAAGAAACTTCTCTACATGATTATGTCAGACAAGAAGATTTTCCCTGTTCCCGTTTGTTTTAGTGTTCATAAATAAATAATGCTTATATTTCAGAATGGGGAATTTCAGATATACAGCCCCGAGAGCAGAAATTGTTTTGTGAAGAATGGTATGCTCTACTTAAAACCGGTATGTCATTGTTTCTAATTACATAAAACCGGCATGTCATTTTTTCTGATTTCAAAAAACCGGTATGGAATTTTTACTGATTGCATAAGACCGGTATGTCATTTTTTCTGATTACATAAAACCGGTATGTCATTGTTTCTGATTACATAAAACCGGTATGTAATTTTTTCTGATTACATAAAACCGGTATGTCATTGTTTCTGATTCCGATGATCATTAACCAATTTTGCCGACTAAAAGTCAGTTGGCTTAACGAGTCAAAAATGTACGGTATAGAAAAGGGTATTTCGGGCGACGTGCTAAAAGCACCACCATATTGCTTAGTCCAGGTTTCTGTCTCCAAGATGACTATTTTTTTATACTGAGTGCCGTCAGAAACCCGGACAACGCCATTGCTAAAAAGGCAATCACAAGCACTGCCGAGTTACCATTATGGTCCTTTCATTTTAAAGTAAGATAACGGTTCGTCAAACACAGTTTTCCCCAACAAAGCTTGGTAGTTATAAAAAAGTTAGAATAAATATTTTGACGGATCACTCTCAGCAATAATTTTTCTTCTTGATTAGACAACCTGAGACCTGTTATTCCAAACTGTTACGCCCGAAGTTTGTCTTATGCCGAGAATGATTATTATGACAACATATACCTTTTTACGTCGAACGTAAATGCCTTGAAAAACAGTCCCCAGTACGTTATTCTGACGTTTGTTTATTAAATGTCATCTCATAACAATGCACGTGCTCGCTGGACCTTAAATGTCACGTGATGGCGATTTGAAACCCATGGAGTTAAATGCCAACAAAATGTGAGTTTTAAAACGCCTCTATGAATCATAATTATCTGCATTGTTTTAGACGTTAACTGCTGATAGATTTGGGGAGGACTTTTTACATCACGGGGTCCTCGACGTTAACAGTAAGTACTTGGGAATCAATAGGGAGCGAAATCTTTACGAGATTTTGTGATATCCGGTGACAGATGACGCCATTAAGAACGTTTTTGATGACGCTGCAATTTCATTTTACGTATTGCAGTGCCGGTGACAGGAAATAGGTGGAATTCACACGTGACTTGCGCTACCTATTGATATAAGGGGCTCTAAAGTGGCATTGGCTGCCAAAGATCTGGATAATTTCGTTAAAAACAGAATAAGCTAATCTAGAGGTACAAATGCACTTTCCGTTGATATAGGTGTTGTAAGTGTACACGTTCAGGTAGTTTTAAAGCAACAGAGACTCAAAAATGTACGCATACCGATAAATCCCGCATATTTAAGCTGTGTCCATTATTAGCACATATTTCCGTCCCGTAATGGGTTACTGGCTTTACCAATAGTGTTTATTTTAATGTCAGTTCTTTAGTTCTGTGTTTCAAACGCAAAACGTTTTTTCACAGTCCACTTATGCGGCTTTAATATAGACGAAGCATGTTGGGAAAAACGTTTTGTGACTCATGTAAAGCGAACAAAATAAAAAAACAAAATTTGAATAACCGGGACGATCATTCATTCATTCCAAGCCAAAGTTAGTTCAAAACAATACTTTTTCGCACATTTTCGTGACTGCAAGCACTAAAAAGCTTCTGAATTATACGTCTTTAGAAAAAATAGCCAATAATTTCAACATTCTGTTTTAACGTCAAAATATCAACATTTTAGCAGCTCATGCCCCTTTAAAGCAACAAAGACTAAAAAATGTACGCTTACCGATAAATCCCGCATATTTAAGCTATGTCCATTATTAGCACACATTTCCGTCCCGTAATGGGTTACTGGCTTTACCAATATGGTTTATTTCAATGTCTGTTCTTTAGTTTTTCAATGTGTTTCAAACGCGAAACGTTTTTTCACAGTCCGCTTATGCCAATTTAATATAGACGAAGCATGTTGGAAAAAACGTTTTGTGACTCATGTAAAGCGAAAAAAATAATGAAAACTCAATTTACCAACATTATCGGTATTTGTAAGGAGTATGTAAACGGGAATCGGTAAAAGTTGAATACATCGATGGAGAGTCGAACGGATCTGGGTCCTGATTCACAAAGCGGCGTTGATGTATTTTTTGCGTAACTTTCATACTAACGTATCTCTACAGTATGGGTTGCTATGGCAGTAACGTAAAAACTTACACTACGTCGCTTTGTGAAACAGGCTCTAGGTTTTTAAAATATGTGACTGTATGATTATTTTCAAATACATTGGAAGTCTACTCCATTGGATTGATTGATTGTTTGGTGTTGTACGCCGCGCTCAAGATTATTTCACTTATATTGCGGCGTTGCCAGTTTTATTGTGGAAGGAAACCGGGCTCTATGCCCGGAGGAAACCCACGACCTTCCGTTGGTAACTGGCAACCATCTCACATAGTATTCCATTGGAAGGGCAAGAATAATTTGAGGAAATGAATTTTATATTTATTGCTATTGGTTAAGGTTAATGTTGCTTGGACCGGTCTCAGATTGGCGTAGATTGATTGATAGATTTATGTTTACGCTCCACTCGATATCGTTTCACTTTAATGGCGGCGATGCCAGGTTAAGCGGCGGAGGAAACCGGACTCTTTGCCCGGATGAAACCCCTGAACCAGATGAGCTTCTGTCAATTCGTCCACATAGGTCGATCGAGTGTAAAACACAGAGACAAAAAATTGGTGGTAAGTATCACCATTAAATAGTGATGAGCCCATCACCGGTTAATAGTGATGAGTTGAGACCATCACCATATTTCTGGCTGTGCATTCAGACATTTTTAATTCAAAGTAACGACGACATTCAAACCCGCAACTTATCGAAGGACAGGTTGGCGTAGAACCAAAATACTGAAGAAAAGGTAGCAGATATACTATGAATGGAACCGTGAACCATAGAAAGAAAAGAATACAAACATAAACCAAATAAAGATAGAAAGCTAAGTGATCTGAATAGCTCCCAAAGATAAATTTACGTATGAAATGAAAGTGTAAATTATGTGCTTGATGTATATCTGTCTATTTTCGTTTCAAGAACTGTACGGCACATGTACACAATCTGGACACAATGGGTGTTACCATGACGCCAAGACAAATGGAATCATCCAACCCGCTATGTCGTGTAAACTCAAGAGTAAAGGCGCCATCAAGTATGGACGTGTGGAAGTTTGGGCACAGATGCCTGAGGGAGACTGGCTTTGGCCAGGTATGTATGAATGGGCATTTTGTTACCTAAAGCAGGGGACACACGTGCGGATTTTTTCCCATGATCGCGGCGATAATATCCACATCGAAATACGCGGCGGATAAATTCGCACCTGCACCGAGAGGACACACGGCAGCGATTATCGCACAGAGCAGCCTTGATACTGACGGTCACGTGATCTAAAGATGGCGGCGTCCAGTAAGCTGAAGATTGCAGCCGCTGCTGCTCTGTATTTATTGTTAAAAAACGCCAGCGGCGCAGATTGCGGTGGAAAAATAGACGACACTGGACAAAACCATGGATACTACGGCGATACAAACACTGAAACAGTCAATTCATGTTAATTTGATAAAAAAATTGTCTACTGAAGACACGGGATTTCACAAAATATATGATATTCTATCCTGTCGCGATATATGCTCAATATCGTGATGAACGAACACTGCTTTTCCGACCATAACAGCACGAGTTCGACTTTTTCCCTAGTCCACGTTGTACCTGTATTCATATTTAAAGTCACCGACACTTTGCAAGATCACATGATCTGGAGCTCGGCGGCTATTGGCTGCTTGTCAGTGTCGTCCGCAGCGAATATCGAACGGAGAGGACACACGGAGCGATTTTATCCGCGGCGGAAAAAATCGCTGCGGAAATATTTAACATGTTTGATCGGTCCGAATTTCGATGCGGAAAAATCCGCGGCGAATTTCGCACGTTGAGGAGAGGACACACGTATGCGAATATCGGTGCGATTGCAAAATACGCCGCGGTTATGCGGAAAAATTCGCACGTGTGTCCCATGCTTTATAGGAAGGACATGCTCCGTAGATCAATCTGGACCAGCAAAAGGAAGATCATTAAAAATTGTGCTATTTGATTGCTGTTTCCAGATGGCCATTGGTAATTTTCCTAGTTCCTAACCGCTGGGTACGGAGTTTTATTTGAGGCTTGTTTTGTCTGCTTTTGGTTAGCTGCGGGGTAGAAGCCCTTTGTGGCTGCGCATGTGGTGCATTCTCGGCTGAATGTTAACTGATTCTCAGACAGAAAACAAAGCAACAGGGAATTCTGTAATTCTCTAAATGTACATTTGTGCCGAAAAATCGACTTTCTGCTTTTCATCCGAGATTGATCAGTTTTAAATTTTCTACTATCCTGATAGTCAGCCGAGAATCAAAAGAAGATTAGTCTGTGTGTCGTTTTAAATGAAACACAAATGTATCTCTGACACAAACATGAACTCAGCTCCCAAATATAAGAAAACTGAATTCTTGTTTTTTCTATAGAATTTTGTCCTTCCGTCAACGAGTTATGTCTGTAGGTGATGGTGCACTCAGTGAGTTAAAGGCTATCAATGCCTCTCAAGGAGTCGGTTTACCTGGGGTTTCTTCTCGCTCGTGAAAGATGGATTCCGGGTTCAAATCCCCCCCCCCACCCTCACTGGCCGAAATTTGATATGTTTGCGACGTGGCTGTCAGTCAACCAACTTATGCTAGTTAGTTGACAGGTGCCAACGCCGCCTTAAAGGTTGATTGATTGATTGGTGTTTTACGCCGCGCTCAAGAGTATTTCACTTATATGGCGGCGCTGCCAGTTTGAGTGTGGGAGGAAACCGGGCTCTATGCCCGGAGGGAACCCACGACCTTCCGTTGGTAACTGGCAACCATCCCACATAGGTCGTTCGAGTCCGCCTTAAAGGGCCTAGCGGAATAATCATGTTGAGAGTGTTGTAAAACACACTGGACCAATCAAACAACCTAAAAACCTCACGAAAGCAGCCAATTGTTCTACATTTTTATCCTCAGCAATTTGGTTGATGCCGAAGGACAGTAAATATGGTGGCTGGCCTCGTTCTGGCGAGATTGACATGGCAGAATTGAGAGGTAAGTTTTAAACCATGGCATTTTAGTTATATATCATACAATACCAGAAGTATACATGGAAACTAAAGTTGTATACGACGAAACGTGTATTCTCCATATAGGCTGCATTGTCAACGCGGGTGCATTCAAGCAGAGGTCCAATAAACAACAAAGGTGCGTCTTAACCATTTTGTTTTCTCAAATGTGAACATAAAAACGCCCCCTGGGTGCAAATCTATCTGAAAGTTAACATGACGCACGTATCCCAGCATTCCACAGTTGTCATTTCGGAAACTGTTTCATGCGCTAGCAGAAGAAAGCAGCACTTTGATTGTGTCGCCGATATGGGGAAAATACTGTCATATACCTCTAGTTTTCATTTGTTTTTGGGCCAACTTTCACAATGCGTTCTTAACTTAAAGCACGTGGATCCAGGCGTCATTCATTTCCTCATTTAAACATTTAAAACATTTAAATCCCACCTAATTCTTATGTAACGCTGAACTGTCATAGTACCGTAACATACATTAATTATACATGAACTTCAAGGCATCAACATATTCATCATTTATTTCGGATTTAATGTTAATCATTTTTGTAGTATCCAGCTAACCAAAAACGGAATATATGACGTTGAAAAATGCATAAAAAGTGCACAAAAAATATCTGTAAGCGAAAGTGCTCGTAGGTAATTGTTGCCAGGATCGTGTAAGAGATGCGTGTTGTTTTTGGTCGAACCAGTACAACACGTGTTACAGTCGGAACTCCCTTCGGCTATCTTCGCTCGCTACCAGTCGGCTTTGACCACTCTGAAACTTCGGGGATTTACGTGCGTGAAATACAATGCCGACCGGTAGCGAGCGAAGATAGCCGAAGGGAGTTCCGACTGGGCTTTGACACGTACGTAAATCCCCGAAGTTTCAGACTGCACGCGTTAATATCCCTCTCTCCCATGCAGGTAACCTTCATTATGACGGCGGGAATCCCAACACTGTCCATTCTACCATCCATTTTGGTACAGACTGGAATCATGGTCATAGATCGATCGGGAAACAACAGTGAGTTGCACAAAATCACTCTTTCTGTATGGTGTTTTAACGCTATAGTAACGCTATTTTATCTTATAAATAATAAAAAAAATCTACAGAAAAGCGTGAAAATCGTAACGCATACATAGCCGACTTAAAGTGGCATAATTTACCAAAACTCTGATTGTCAAGAGAAGTTCAACGTTTGAAGCACCTTCTAAATCTAAGCTACTTGTGGCTTATGCCTCTAAAATAGGCCATATAGGCCTTTACTTAATGAGATCTGGGATATAAGATTTGACAACACTATTTTTCTTTAAGCTGTTTGGTATCCTGAAATAGAGTACAAAACATAGGTATCATTCTTTGTTAAAGGCCCACTTGCCGCCGTAGCCTGTTTAAATTTGCTAAGAAAACCAATTTACATGAGCTTACTACGACTAATACCACTAAACTTAAACATAGTACACATAAAACATGTCTAGTTAGCTTTAGACTGTAAAAATGGGGTGAAAAACAAACGAAGAATAGAAGCCTCATTACAACAACAACCATCAGTGTCGGTCAACTTTCGTGTTGGTTTACCCTCCTTTTAGGCCTTTGTATCTGTGGTTTACACTCAAACAATAATCAGCAGGCTTTTCCAGTCGCTGTTAACCGATCGTCAGTCTGTATTTCTCAGATAAATAGGCCTACGTAAAATTACACTGTGCCGTTAGTTCACTCACTCGACTGAAACATAAAATCGCCAATAGGGGGCAGATCGGTTTGTTTACGTTCCGGGTACGTAACAATTCAAATTTTCAAATTCAAATTAAAAATACAAAGTGACGTCCAAACTTTTAAATTTTGGTAAAAATAGAAAGTTCCTAACTTATATTGTCTGGGAAAAATACAGAATACGGTCTTTCTTTTTCAATGTAAACAATATTCCTGATTTTCGCGGCAAGTGTGCCTTTAACATTTTTGAAATCCCGATTTTGAAGGTGGGAGAATCCTGTATGCTGCTTGAGCTTCAGAAAATATTGAGGCTTTCCAGAGAAAAAATTCAAAAACGACAAAAACAAAAAAAACAAAATAAAACAAAACAAACAATATCAAACAGACAAACAAAATAGCCATTTCTTCCAATCGTGTAAATTTATAGGCCAATAATCTCTATTTATTCTAGTCACTCCTCGGGATCGTACGCCCATGGGTTCCATAAGTATGTCATGGATTGGACAGCCTCTCATCTCAGGTAAGCGGGATCTTTTACATCCGCGGTCATTCAAAACCTAAAGCTAGGTTTACGTTATAGAGATACTATAGTTCCAAAAGTTGAGAAACAAAATGATTCGTTTTGAAGTTATATGATGAGTGGCTGATGATTTGAATCATGTCGCGCTCTGATGCTTTCCAAGTCTTGCGTTCTGGCCGCGAGTGATGATTTGTGCGATGTCGCGCTCTGACGCATTCCCAGTCTTGCGTTCTGGCCGCGAGTGATGATTTGTGCGATGTCGCGCTCTGACGCTTTCCCAGTCTTGCGTTCTGGCCGCGAGTGATGATTTGTGCGATGTCGCGCTCTGACGCTTACTCAGTCTTGCGTTCTGGCCGCGAGTGATGATTTGTGCGATGTCGCGCTCTGACGCTTACCCAGTCTTGCGTTCTGGCCGCGAGTGATGGTTTGTGCCATGTCGCGCTTTGACGCTTAACCAGTCCTGCGTTCTGGCCGTGAGTGATGATTTGTGCGATGTCGCGCTCTGACGCTTACCCAGTCTTGCGTTCTGGCCGCGAGTGATGGTTTGTGCCATGTCGCGCTCTGACGCTTTCCCAGTCTTGCGTTCTGGCCGCGAGTGATGATTTGTGCGATGTCGCGCTCTGACGCTTACTCAGTCTTGCGTTCTGGCCGCGAGTGATGATTTGTGCGATGTCGCGCTCTGACGCTTACCCAGTCTTGCGTTCTGGCCGCGAGTGATGGTTTGTGCCATGTCGCGCTTTGACGCTTAACCAGTCCTGCGTTCTGGCCGCGAGTGATGATTTGTGTCATGTCGCTCTCTGACGCTTACCAAGTCTTGTGTTCTAGTTGCGAGCGATGGTTTGTGCGATGTCGCGCTCTGACGCTTTCCCAGCCTTCCGTTCTGGCCGCGAGTAATGATTTGTGCGATGTCGCGCTCTGACGCTTTCCCAGTCTTGCGTTCTGACCGCGAGTGATGATTTGTGCGATGTCGCGCTCTGACGCTTTCCCAGTCTTGCGTTCTGGCCGCGAGTAATGCTTTGTGCGATGTCGCGCTCTGACGCTTTCCCAGTCTTGCGTTCTGACCGCGAGTGATGATTTGTGCGATGTCGCGCTCTGACGCTTTGCCAGTCTTGCGTTCTGGCCGCGAGTGATGATTTGTGTCATGTCGCTCTCTGACGCTTACCCAGTCTTGTGTTCTGGCCGCGAGTGATGGTTTGTGTCATGACGCGCTCTGACGCTTTCCCAGCCTTGCGTTATGGCCTCGAGTGATGATTTGTGTCATGTCGCCCTCTGACGCTTACCCAGTCTTGCGTTCTGACCGCGAGTGATGATTTGTGCGATGACGCGCTCTGACGCTTTCCCAGTCTTGCGTTCTGACCGCGAGTGATGATTTGTGCGATGTCGCGCTCTGACGCTTTCCCAGTCTTGCGTTCTGGCCGCGAGTGATGATTTGTGTCATGTCGCTCTCTGACGCTTACCCAGTCTTGTGTTCTGGCCGCGAGTGATGGTTTGTGTCATGACGCGCTCTGACGCTTTCCCAGCCTTGCGTTATGGCCTCGAGTGATGATTTGTGTCATGTCGCGCTCTGACGCTTTCCCAGTCTTGCGTTCTGGCCGCGAGTAATGCTTTGTGCGATGTCGCGCTCTGACGCTTTCCCAGTCTTGCGTTCTGACCGCGAGTGATGATTTGTGCGATGTCGCGCTCTGACGCTTTGCCAGTCTTGCGTTCTGGCCGCGAGTGATGATTTGTGTCATGTCGCTCTCTGACGCTTACCCAGTCTTGTGTTCTGGCCGCGAGTGATGGTTTGTGTCATGACGCGCTCTGACGCTTTCCCAGCCTTGCGTTATGGCCTCGAGTGATGATTTGTGTCATGTCGCGCTCTGACGCTTTCCCAGTCTTGCGTTCTGGCCGCGAGAACGCGAAAGCAGGAAATTAAAAAAAGTGCTCTGCAACCTGGTGTGTTTTCGTTGTCAAGCAGAGATTTAAAATTAATGTTGCGTATTTTTGGCGTCGAAAGCATGAGAATGCAAACTGAAACAAAGATGACAAATGTAAATAGTACGCATTATAGCCAGCACCCTTTTGGTTCAACTGGCATTTGCTTTATGCATGTATCTATGTAATTATATACCATTTCCTGAATGAATTTCGCCCGGTCACGGCTTTTAGGTACATGTCTCGTCCTCGGAAACCGCTTATAATCCCACTAGCACAGGGAAGAAGTTATACGCCTACCCAGCCGAGAAATCTGGGCCGATTTTTTCCCATTTTTATATGTACTAAATAACCAGGCACACGGAGTGCTCTCCCATTATCACACTATATTATATTTATGATCACTAAAACACACGGGCACAGGGAAAATCTTCTTGTCTAAAATAACCATGGAGACAAGTTTCTAATTGTGTTAAAAAGAGGTATATCATTTAGACCTTCACACCCCATAAATTGTTGTAACAAACCAAACCTATGATATTTCATTAGGTTGACGACTGACAAGAGCTTAGCCTTGGTCAGTAGAATTTCTGGATTCCCTTTGTAACACATTGACAATGGTTATGCATCTTACCTAGGCAAGAACATCGGTGGACTGAGATTGAACCCCATAAATTTTGCTTTCTCCACCCCCCCACCCCCCCCCTTTCCCCAGGACAGAAAAAACTATGTAACACACAACGAACAAAACAACCGTAAACTCCATCTCACAACCAGGAAACTACAAGGCTATGAACTCTATCTCATATCCTACAACCAGCACAAAAAACAAGGATATAAACTCCATCTCATAACACTATATTTTAAGTAGGGTAAGGGGAGAGCATTACTTGTGAGATGGCCGCCTTGTTCGCGGGGAAATGTTCCAACCCTCTTTCGATATCGATGTAATGCAATAACCCAAGCCTACAGTTCGACAAAAGGGAAATGGATATTAAGACAGAAAAGGTTGGTCATTCATTTTAAGGCATTTATTGCATCGGTGAACGATTTTTTCGAAGGAAAAAGGGACCAGTTTTCAATATGTTCGTAAAGCAACTATGAAAAAATGGCGTCCATTCTACAATGGTCACCACTCCCAGCTGGTTAGACCATTGTTTTCTACAATTAAGACCTACCGTAAAGCGATAATTGGACTGCTACGCAAACACATAAAGCGCCTCCTAATTAAAATAGTAAAGACTAAAAACGTTGTCAACTTGTTGTTGCAAAATATATCTGGTACACTTTATCAGACCTTTATAAACTGTACCTGGTTTGTAATAGCAGAAGTAAATGAATGACATTTACTTCTGGTAATAGTAAATATGTTTCAAGAACGATTTTAAAACGAAACATTCCGAAGATTTTGATTGTCAGCTTTCCCGAATCCACTTCAACAATACAGCTCTTAGAACACAAGTAGGCCTATAGCATATCACTGATGCACCCAACATTATTCCACTGTTAGCCGAGAAATCTGGGTTCTGCCGAATTTTTTTTCTCTCCGTGTTCGTCATAAGACACATTAGCAGCCATATAATACCAGTCGCCGTAAGACCGATAATCCGGACTATTCCACTGTGCACTCTGAAACTTCGGGGATTTAGCCGACCGGTAGCGAGCGAAGATAGCCGAAGGATGATCCAAGTGTTCCACTGTGTACAGGGAGTAGAAACATTCGGCAAACTCGTATACCTGGCAACTCTTCCACGTAGGGCAATTGAAAGACACTGATATTGGGAGAACGATGCCGTTTAAGGTTGTCCCAAGACTATTTTTGTCCACATGCCCAATTTTAAGTCAATAGTAGCCTGTATTCGACCGTAAAAAGAAATATATGGCAACGGATACCAGTGGATGCTGAGATTGTTTTGGCCAACCTTTGCTCCCATAAAAGATTCAACAACATTTCATAGGTTAGCTAAAACAACAAACACATTTCAAACACGTATATTAATAATTGTTTGATAAAGTGAGCATATTTCCGTTTAGTAACTTCCGAAATATGGAAATTATAAAAGTTTGACTTAGCCTTAGTACCCATCATATATAGGGTCTGCATTAGCCCGAATAATCAGCCTCTGTGGTGCTGAGAATCGAACATACACTCCCTGACGCAATCGTGATGACGAACCTATATTTGTGTACCCAAGTACGCTAGTCTTGTTATGCATAGATAGTCGCGTCATCACAATTGTCCCTGACGTAGAAATAAAGAAAAACCACACCCACAAGATTTCTCGGCTAGGCCTGCATATATTTATTGCTTATATGGACTTTTCAATCAGAATGTCCCTGTTTTTGTTTCGAACAAATATTACTTTAATTTGGTTCTAGCTTAATGTTTTGACACATTTGATTTCAAATAAAGCGAATGTAATACTTTGAACGGTTTTTTTAGTATAATGGTTGATGACGTCACTATACTTAACGTAACAACGCCATCTGACGGTTACTTCCATCATTATCTAAGTGGAGACAACATTTACAGCAGCGGTACAAAGGCGGCTCCTTTTGATCAAGAGGTAATTACGAATCTTTATCATATCCTATGAAGTATGGAAGGTCGATCTTGCCATTATCATTCATTATCTTGTAGCAGCTTAATAACCTCACACAATTACTCTTCCTTTCCAAGTCAATAAACTTGAAGACTAATGACGTCACTTAAAACCACTAAAATGATGGGATATGTTAAAAGATACTGTTTTGAAGTGACAAGCGCTAGCTTGTAACGACAGGCATGGCTACCCCTATACTTTCAGCCGAAATAGTACTCGTTCGCTGTGTATGACGAAATTAGGCCTTTAAAATCAAGCTCAATCCATTTTATTTTAAAGCTCCACTTTAGAGTGACAGAAGAGCTTTTCGAGTTTGAAGAGTGTTTATTTTTCCCAACGATATCAGGAAATAAATACAACAATAACTCCCCCCGCCCCCCCCCCCCCCCAAAAAAAAATCCACAGAAGGCATAAAGCCATCTTCTCGAGCCCAGTTCAAATATTCATATAAGCCATACAATTCCATGTGGGTTACGTGAAGATTTTAAATTGGCTCGAGAAGACGGCATAAAGCTGGCCAGAACTGGCCAGTATATATTCTATTGAATTAGGCTTTCAAGAATGCACATAGAGACAGAGTCCAGAAGTAACTTGGGACTCGAATGACTTAAGGAATAAACATCCTTTATTTAGCCTTCGTCAATATTTCGTTAACACACTGCAAGAAGTGAGATCTTCGAATGCGCAATTCATGATCCAGAGAGACTGTTATAATGTTGTTTTTTTTGTTGCTTCATTTAGTTTTATCTGATTCTGAACGTGGCTGTGGGTGGAACAAAAGGCTGGTTTCCTGACGGACCAAAGAACTATCCCCACCCTAAACCCTGGGCGAACTGGCAAGACCACGCAACAGCTATGGAGAAATTCTGGAAGGATAAAAATAACTGGTACTCCACCTGGCATGGTGACCAGGCCGCTATGAAAGTAAGATCGGTCACCCTTTGGACATACTGAACACAGTGGTAGTATATTTACCCATCTATTAAAGGCATTTTCTAAAAAAAAAAATGTTTTAGATGTTTTTCTGTGAACGCTTTGTGCGATGTTTTCAACGTATGTCATCACTAAAAGGGAGCCTATGTCATTCAGCATTAATGGGTTAAAAGAATGAAGCGCAAGAAAAAAGAAATGATACGACCAATCGAAAATCCGGGCCACGGTAAAGTTAGAAGACCCCCCCCCCCCCAGTTCGGAAGGGCAAACAGGGTTCTTTGGTCCCTCATCTTAAATGCAATATGCAATATATTCGCCAAGCTTATAAAGCCGTTTCACGTATATATTTAGGGTAGTACTTTACCTCTACATTATTTCGTTATATTTCCAGCCAGGAAAAGTTACCCACTCATTTGTTGTACATTTTCGAGAAAAAACCAAGCACAGGCCTTCATCCAAAATAATATCCTTCTTGTTTTTACACCGAATTTTTTTTCTCCCCGTGTTCATCATAAGGCGACAAGACACATTAGCAGCCATATAATACCAGTCGCCGTAAGATCGATAATCCGCGATAGTACGGGTTCATTACCTTTGCAAGGGCAGTTCACTTAGTTTATTTCAATTGTCCTTAATCAATCACTGATGAAAGGCCGCAAGTCGACTTTCCATCAAACAGGTACAGTGAAAGAGTTTTTAAGGAATTCCCGGCTGCTGTTGTTTTTTTAGCCCGCCGTCCGTCGTCCCTCCGTTAACTTTTCGCTTGCTACCTTTATTCCAAGAAAACTACCAGTCCAATCTTCATCAAACTCGGCTCACATTATCTCCCTATAGTTTTGTTGTGTACTGTACATTTTCATCTCATTTGCATATTCAATATGGCCACCAGGGGGCGATGTTGTTTTTCTTTGTTACCGTAAACTGGGGTAACTTTGAACGGCGGGGTAAGATGAAAATCGAAAAGCATAATTATTACCTCTTTTCTTAGTATATGTTATCAATGGTGAAAAAGCTAAAAGCATACTTATTACCACTTTTCTTAGTATTTGTTACCAAATAACGAAAATTTAGATTTTCATTGGTTCAAAGATATCCCGCCGTTCGAAGTTACCCCAGTTTAGCCTACCGTATCTTTATTCCAAGAAAACTCTCGGTTTGATTTTGACCAAACTTGGCCCACATTATCTCACTATGATCTAGTTGTGCACCCAACATTTTCATCTCATTTACTTATTAAATATGGTCGCCAGGCAGCAATGTTGTTTTTGAACCAAATTTGAATGAAACTTATTATCATTATTCCAAGAAAACTAATGACCTTATCTTAACCAAACATGACACACATCAGCCCCATAAGTTCTAGCTGTGCACCGTACATTTGCATCTCATTAGCATACTCAAGATGGCTACCAGGTGGCAATGTTGTTTTTAACGAAAATTTCAAGGGGAGCTTACTTTGCAATTCACAAATTAATTTTCCTCAACAATAGTTATCTCCCTGGAATAATATTTTTTTTATGTAGGCCCAATATCACATAATATATACATTAAATGCACTGTCGTCCCCAATTCCTATATCCAGTTATTGCTGTAACAATCTTTAATATGGATAGACGACCGCGGGCGTTAAGATCCCTTTAAGGGATCTCTTGTTTCTTTGACCGTGAGTAAACAAAGCGGAGAATGCACCACACGTGCAGGTACAAAGAGCCTATGTCGCGCAGCTAAATCAGATAGACTCTCAAAACCACAACAAAGAACATAAAAGAATCATCAAATAAAACTCCCTATCTAGGCCTTCCATAGGAGCTGGGAAAGTTATCAATTGGCATCTTGAAAATTAATGTTTATATCAACGACAGTCGAATAGCTCACATTTTAACGACCTGCCCTTGGTTGAATCTGGGCATTGAGTCCTGGTAAAGGGCAGTAAGCCAGTAGGCCTATAGACCGAGCAAAGTAGATCCGCGTGGCGACATGGGACTCGTTCTACTAAGGTTGTGTCTGTCACAAATGTATGTTAAACGATAGAAACTTGTACAATTCCGTCAGTTTGTGGGTAACTTTATGTCAGCCTAATAGAATAGGACCCTGGGGGCTGGGGTTTCACATAGCGGCGTAATTGCCATTACAACCTATACTGTAGAGATACGTTGCTATGAAAATTACGCCAAAAAATGTATCTGCGCAGTTTTGTGAAACAGGCCTAAAGTAAGGAGAAAGCAATCAAGCTAATGACTATACGCTTATTAATATTTTATTCGGATTTTTGAATTTACATTTAATTGACTGATAAAAATAAATGGTACCGCAGATACAACCGGTCATTCTGTAGTCGAGAAGAGGGTCAACCTGACAACAAAAGATAATTTACATTTTCACTTCACAATTAAAACTGTAGAAAAAGATCAAAGTCAAGGGACGTGGAATTATAGCTTGCTGACCTAACATTTATCAATAAAATTAATAAAATTATTGTCTTACGTTTGAAATGTCCTCCGGTCGTAATCAGGTTTTCTTCTATGTCCCGTTTAGTTCTCTCCGAATCCGAACTACGGCAGCCTAATGAACAACCAGTTGAACCGTCCTTCGTTGGATCACATATCATAACTTTGCAATGTACATGGCCTTCACTAACAAAGGGCACAAAGCTGAATCTGTATTCCCCATTGTTCGGCTCGTATATTTCAACATCGGGGTTCTGGGCACAACTATGAAAGAAAAGGTGAATTAATAATTTCAACATATGCAACCGTCGAGGTCCAGATCCAGAACACGGAGATACATATGAACAAATCTGACATCAACAATATCATAGTGTGGATCACTGACTCGACATCCCACCCAAGCTTTGCAATATGTAAATAAGCTCATTGCTTCTACACCATGTTCTTCGTTTTTATTTAAAAAATGGATCGATTGATGTTTTACGTCCTGACTTTCATGGTAACGTTGTTAGGTTTGGCGAAGGAAGTCTACTTCTCGTGCGGAAGACATCCGCACCCTTCAGCAGGGCCTTTGATAGTCCGGTTTCCGACTCCAAAATGACTATTTTTTATAATGACGGCCATATTTTGGAGCAAGATTTCATCGCAATCAAAGCACCGATTTAGACAGTGAAATCAGAATATAACTTATTTATATAGTCTCAAACAAGGCGTTTGAGTAAAAGAACACTCAGATGTGTTGTCAATTTGAACTGAATGGGGTTCGAACTCGTGGCCTATCATTGAAAGGTTTATACCGGTCTTGTGAGATTATTGCTCTACATACCGATTCCTGTTAAACTTAAAGGATAAATGCCAAGTTCTTTCTGAACACCTAGCGGTGATTTGTAATTGTAAATGGAGTAAATATGTATCTAAAAACATAATATTGAAGCAAAACGAATTTCCAGTAGTATCCCAGGATGTCATAGAAGCAATGATTGAAAAAATGCATATCTTCCGTCACCAATTGGAAATATCTTCGTATTTGGCGTCACAGTTGACATTTGAACGCTATTGGCGTCATTTCAACCAACCATGAAGAGGCCCTGGCTCAAAGTCGTTTGTGTATGACGTCTGTTGAAAGAGAAAGAATGCTTTGACTTGTGTAGGTTTCGTGCCTGAAATCTCATTTTGCTTTTGGCTACGTCCGAAAGTCTATATACGGTGCAAGTTTTTAAACAAATTGATAACCAAACAGGAGGCATTGACTTAAACTTGCCATTTATCCTTTAACTGAGTATGTATTTCCAGCTTTTATACAAAACAAATACAGTACTAATGTCACATGATTTAAAGGGCGAATAAGTTGTGAGCTCCTCCAGCATCAAGAAAATGACTCAATTGGTAAATAACTGACACTAATTACCCAAAGAAAAGGATTCGCAGCCTTGCCAGAAATTTTTCCGGGTCATCAGTGTCGGTTATTTACCAATTCAATGGACAAGCTGTTATTAATAAGTTTAATTAAAAACTACTTTTATATAGGCCTAGATGTTGTAAGCACTGCTTACCCATGGTCAATAAGAAGTACGTCATCTGTATCTGACGCACTGGTGACACACGTGATGGCGGAGACTTGGAGCCTGTCTGTGACGTCAGGTCCCACCGATAAACCTATATATACTGTGGAACCGTGAACAATCCGACCTTTCTTCCTGGAAGAGTTAACAGTTTGTAGGAATTGAGACGATGTATACTGTACTGTGGATACTGGTAGATGGCCGTAGTTAATTGCAGTTAAAATAACATTTCGTCCCGTTTGGAAAGAACGTGAAGTGTTTTCGGAGCGAGGATATTTGCATTCAATCAACACAGAATTGCCGCTCTTTAAGTTGGTCAGATAATTGCGATAAATAACGTGGCTTTCTGTAAAGTGAGTTTTGGTACCACATTCATCCAGCCCAAACACTGCGATGACAGATTCAGATTCCACGTCTATATTACAAGCCGGGTCTTCCAGTCTGTACGAACCGTCGTGCAGCAAATGTCTAGGCACCTCAAAGGAGATTTCGTTGGCGCCACATTTGACCTCTGCAACATCCTTCTTCTCGGTCGTAGGTAGAGTGGTCGTCGATTTGTCTTCAGCCTTACCACCTGAAGAAAATGAAAGGAAATTTGTAAAATATTTTATACCCTTTTGGAAGAACAAACTGTTGAGAGAAACCTTTCGTAAAAGGATCCAAGTCATGCTTAGTTTGAGTTCGTTGGCGGGATAGAAACATGCAACAAATGGGGCTGAGGTTAGTTCTGCGAGGTATTTTCGCGTAAACTCGGAAATATCGCGAGCTTGGCTGAAGTTCCTCGTTGTTTGTTTGCCACTGTCGGTGTCGAATGTTTTTCAAGCTCGTCCAGTCTTTATTGGACCCATCAGTGGTGTTGAATGTTTTCCAAGCTCGTCCAGTCTTTATTGGACGCATCAGTGGTGTTGAATGTTGTCCAACCTCGTCCAGTCTTTATTGGACCCATCAGTTAATCTGCAAGTACAAAGAAATCATATTCTGACAAAAATCTTAAAAATACACCGTATTTCAGTCGTCAACCTAATGAAATATCATGGGTTTACTTTATTACAACAATTTATGATGGGGTATAAAGGTCTAAATGATATACCTCTTTTTAAAACAATTAGAAACTTGTCTCCATGGTTATTTTAGACAAGAAGATTTTCCCTGTGCCCGTGTGTTTTAGTGTTCATAAATATTTATATGACTTGCCATAAAGGTTCAAATTATATATGATATTAAAACCACCGATAAACAGGCATAATAAAGATTGATTCGACTAAACTAAATTTCGAACTTAAGATTGGAAGATTACCGAGCAGTGAGATATTAATTTTCCGTTGGTTAGGCTAATACAAAATCCGTTTTTGGGTGGCTTGCAGTGGTATCTCAATGTTCCGTTAGTGGTATCTCAATGTTCCGTTAGTGGTATCTCAATGTTCCGTTAGTGATATCTCAATGTTCCGTTAGTGGTATCTCAATGTTCCGTTAGTGGTATCTCAATGTTCCGTTAGTGGTATCTCAATGTTCCGTTAGTGGTATCTCAATGTTCCGTTGATTAGTGCGTGTAAAGCTTCCCATTTGCTGGTTTTAATCGCTAGAATTTTGTTGGGATCATACAGGGTTACAACCTCTTCGAATCTCGGTCTACCGTTGTTTCGTTACCATCCCGTCTGTCTTTCCCGTAACTCCCGAAAGGTAAATCTATATTTCACATTATTAATTGACTGTGCAAGTTATTACCCGAATACGACCTTCGCGGCCGGGTAATATCAGCAGACGAATCAAATTCGTATAACCCGTATGGCTGAATTAGCCGAGTTCAAGTCATATTGGCCGAGTTCAAGTCATATTGGCCGAGTTCAAGTCATATTAGCCGAGTTCAAGTCATATTGGCCGAGTTTGGCTCTACTGATCCAGGAACAAAAAAAAACACAGAGCGCAAAAAAGGTCGAACGTCATTTTGTTTAGGGCATGGATTAAATGTTCAGTGGGCGACCTCCTGTTCAACTTGACAGCTTGCATTAAATTAACTTCTACAGTCTATTAATAAAAATATTATGAATCGAGTGTTTTCGTATTGCCTTGGTATTGGCCTTCGGGTGGTTGCATTGACCCTCGGCCTGCGGCCTCGGACCAATACGGTCACCATCAGGCCCATACGAAAACACTCGATTAATAACATATAATATACCCTACTGTGTGGCAACAAATCATCCCTCAGCTATATAAGCAAAGTAAGATTATCTTCACACGTGTCACTCTAAAACTGCTGAGATAACTTAATGGTGAGACTGTTATAAGTAAAGTAGTAGCTACTCCATTGTCGGAAGTCTAAGATTAAAACTTGAACTCACACTCACGGCGAGCTCCTTGAGAGTTTAACCAAAGAGAGTAGATTGACAAGAGTGGTCACTTCGTCCGCGCCATGTTGAATTTGAACAATTTCAATTTAATTCAATTTTATTGTACTTGGCACTTTAACAAAGCAGAGTACAAACAACAAAAAGTGTATCAATCATACCTTGGAAATATTTACAATGGTAACTTAAGTATCCCCGTGACACAGACACGATTCGATTATTAGGAACCTCCTTTCTGTAGGGTGCAGTCGAATCGTGTACAGTCGGAACACCCTTCCGCTAGAGGGCCAGAAGAACATTCCAGCAATGCTGATTGAACGAAGTGACCACTCTTGTCAATCTACTGGTTTAACCCTGAGGTTCAGAGGATGGAGTGTTAAGCCCAACACTTAGAATCCATCTGTGTTTCAGATATGACTTTAAAGGGGCATGAGCTGCCAAAATTCGTTTTTTTTTCATAAATTTTGATCGGCGTGAGAATTGGAGCGTTTGAAGTACCTTAAAAAAACTAAAATATTTTCCTTATATATTTAGCAGCTCATGCCACTTTAAGACGGAATATAATATGTAGATCAGTTGCTTTGCTTGCATTTGTCTCAAAGTCACTCAGATTAAAGTGATGCCAATATTTGACAGATGTAAAGTGACTTGAAAAAAACAACAAAAACGGAACTACGTACATTTGTACAGTACCATGTACACAAAGGGTATAGAATTGGTTTGAGGCACTGCCAAACGCCGGAAAATTTCGCTGAAACGAATTAGCTAATTGGTCGTCATTTTTAAGACGTACAAAATAAGAGCTTTCTGCTGATACTCATCTTGAGTAAGCGCACTGACTAAGGTAACTTTTATAACTAACAATAACTCTAATATTTACTCCAGCTATTTGAATTTTGTCCCTTATTTATGGAAGCCGATAGAGGCCATCTCGCCATCTTCGGTTTGTACGGGTAGATGAATTTATTGATATTTAACCTTTCGACCCCAATCCTAGCCTATTCAAACGCTCAACTTCTCTTGGCAATCAGAATTTATGAAAAAAAAGTCCGAATTTTGGCAGCTCGTGCCAATTTACAACGACAATGAATTATAAACAAATAAAAAATTGTAATGATATGCCTACTCAGTATACGAAAAGGTGAAGAATTACTTCTGGATGACAACTTCTTGGTTTATTGGGTGACGACGTTTCGATGTAGTTCTTACATCGTTATCAAAGTCAAATGATAACGACTTTGATACCGATGTAGCACCTTGAAGAGCAGGATCAGGAGTGAGCTGTATGGTTCTTCTTGAAGGGGCGGATCTGAGTTGTATCGGGTGGATGTAGGATCTACATCGAAACGTCGTCAACCAATAAACCAAGAAGTGGTAATCCATAAGTAATTCTTCACCTTATTGTAACCTTCTAACTTATAAATGCCATTGAAAGATTTGAGTATACGAAAGCTTACCGAATAAATGCTCAGTCAAAGTCTGAACTATTGCCTTTTGATGTTCTTATCCTTCTATAACAGAGAGGCTAATAATGCTTGAAGTATACAAAGTGAACAGCCACAAAAACTGCGGATCTTAGCGGAATACTGTATACAGATTACACTCTCGAAAGGATTTCCTCGCCTTTCACGTAACGGATGTACTTCTGACTTAAATTCTCTGCTTGTAATCATACTGTGGGCTGCGCGGTTAACATAGGTTGTGGGTTACGAGAAAGTATAAATTGTACAGTAAAGTGTAAATTAACTAAAGCCATAATGTTACTTTTCAATCAAAAATGCAGACGATTATCGAAAACTATAATCTAATTCGTCGTCTATATAAAGCCAAGTAATTTAATTCCAAACTAAAACCGAATTAGAATGCTTCGTCGAATTGAAACGAAGAATTAGAATACTTGGTTGTATAGAAACAAAGAATTAGATTGATTGATTGATTGGTGTTTTACGCCGCGCTCAAGATCATTTCACTTATATGGCGGCGTTGCCAGTTTTATTGTGGGAGGAAACCGGGCTCTTTGCCCGGAGGAAACCCACGACCTTCCGTTGGTAACTGGCAACCATCCCACATAGCAAAGAATTAGAATACTATAGAAACGAAGAATAAGAATACTGGGTAGTAAAGAAACGAAGAATTAGAATACTTGGCCGCAAGGAAACGAAGAATTCGAATACTTGATCGCATGGAAACGAAGAATTTGAATACTTGGTCGCAAGGAAACGAAGAATTCGAATACTTGGTCGCAAGGAAACGAAGAATTCGAATACTTGGTAGCCTCGAAACGAAGAATTTGAATACTTGGTCGCAAGGAAACGAAGAATTCGAATACTGGGTAGTATAGAAACGAAGAATTAGAATACTATAGAAACGAAGAATTAGAATACTGGATAGTAAAGAAACGAAGAATTAGAATACTTGGCCGCAAGGAAACGAAGAATTCGAATACTTGGTCGCATGGAAACGAAGAATTCGAATACTTGGTCGCAAGGAAACGAAGAATTCGAATACTTGGTCGCATGAAAACGAAGAATTCGAATACTTGGTCGCAAGGAAACGAAGAATTCGAATACTTGGTCGCAAGGAAACGAAGAATTCAAATACTTGGTCGCATGGAAACGAAAAATTAGAATACTGGGTCGCAAGGAAACGAATAATTAGAATACTTGGTCGCATGGACACGAAGAATTCGAATACTTGGTCGCAAGGAAACGAAGAAATCGAATACTTGGTCGCAAGGAAACGAAGAATTTGAATACTTGGTCGCAAGGAAAGAAGAATTCGAAAACTGGGTAGTATAGAAACGAAGAATTAGAATACTTGGTCGCATGGACACGAAGAATTCGAATACTTGGTCGCAAGGAAACGAAGAAATCGAATACTTGGTCGCAAGGAAACGAAGAATTTGAATACTTGGTCGCAAGGAAAGAAGAATTCGAAAACTGGGTAGTATAGAAACGAAGAATTAGAATACTTGGTCGTATAGACACGTAAAATTAAAATACTTGGTCGTTTGGAAACGAAAAATTAAAATACTTGGTCGTTTGGAAAGGACAAATAAGAACACTTGGAGTCGTATGGTCACGGAAATTTTAAATACTTGGTCGTATGGAAACGAAAAATTAGAATACTTGCCAAAATCAACTTCTCGGTTTAGATTTGAGACAGGCAGGTGGGAGGACAAATGTACTTTTTTGGAGAATGAAGCCCAACTGGATCAGTTATTCTATATTGTTGGATCTCTCCGCTTTCCCCAGTTAGGCCCCTATACCATGTAGGGGTCTATCTCTTACAAAGGGGGTCCCTAGTTAGGCCCCAACCCTAACAAAAGGGAATCCCCAATTAGGTTTCTATATCCTGTAGAGGCATATCTCTAACAAAACGGAATCCCAAGTTACATGTAGGTCCCTATACTACAGGGGTCTCTCACTAACAAATTGGGATCCTATACTGTGTAGAGGCATATATCTAGCAAAGGGGATCCCCAGTTAGGTCCCTGCATATCTATAACAAAGCGGAATCCCCAGTTAGGTCCCTATACCATGTAGAGACATATCGCTAACAAAGAGGATCCACAGTTAGGTCCCTATATCCTGTAGAGGCATATCTCTAACAAAGGAGATCCCCACTTAGGTCCCTATATCCTGTAGAGACATATCTCTAACAAAGGGGATCCCCAGTTAGGTCCCTATACCCTGTAGAGGCATATCTCTAACAAAGGGGGTCCTCAGTTAGGTCCCTATACCCTGTAGAGACATATCTCTAACAAAGGGGATCCCCAGTTAGGTCCCTATATCCTGTAGAGACATATCTCTAGCAAAGGGGATCATCTCATTTTGATGGAAAGCGCCAATACAAACAAATCCCCCCCCTAACAAAGGGGATCCCCAGTTAGGTCCCTATACCCTGTAGATGCATATCTCTAACAAAAGGGGATCATCTCATTTTGATGGAAAGCGCCAATACAAACAAATCCCCCCCCCCTAACAAAGGGGATCCCCAGTTAGGTCCCTATACCCTGTAGAGGCATATCTCTAACAAAGGGGATCCCCAGTTAGGTCCCTATATCCTGTAGAGACATATCTCTAGCAAAGGGGATCCCCAGTTAGGTCCCTATATCCTGTAGAGGCATATCTCTAACAAAGGGGATCCCCAGTTAGGTCCCTATATCCTGTAGAGGCATATCTCTAACAAAGGGGGTCCCCAGTTAGGTCCCTATACCCTGTAGAGACATATCTGTAACAAAGGGGATCCCCAGTTAGGTCCCTATACCCTGTAGAGACGTATCTCTAACAAAGGGGATCCCCAGTTAGGTCCCTATACCCTGTAGAGACATATCTCTAACAAAGCGGGCTCCTCAGTTAGGTCCCTATACCCTGTAGAGGCATATCTCTGACAAAGGGGATCCCCAGTTAGGTCCCTATACCCTGTAGAGGCATATCTCTGACAAATAGGAATCCCCAGTTAGGTCCCTATACCATGTAGAGACATATCTCTAACAAAGGGGATCCCCAGTTAGGTCCCTATACCCTGTAGAGGCATATCTCTGACAAAGGGGATCCCCAGTTAGGTCCCTATACCCTGTAGAGACAAATCTCTAACAAATAGGGATCCCCAGTTAGGTCCCTATACCCTGTAGAGACAAATCTCTAACAAATAGGGATCCCCAGTTAGGTCCCTATACCCTGTAGAGTCATATCTCTAACAAAGGATATCCCCAGTTAGGTCCCTATATCCTGTAGAGATATATCTCTAACAATGGGGATCCTCAGTTAGGTTCCTATACCCTGTAGAGACAAATCTCTAACAAAGGATATCCCCAGTTAGGTCCCTATACCATGTAGAGACATATCTCTAACAAAGGGGATCCCCAGTTAGGTTCCTATATCCTGTAGAGACATATCTCTAACAAAGGGGTTCCTCAGGTAGGTTCCTATATCCTGTAGAGACATATCTCTAACAAAGGGGTTCCTCAGGTAGGTTCCTATACCCTGTAGAGACATATCTCTAACAAAGGGGATCCCCAGTTAGGTTCCTATACCCTGTAGAGACATATCTCTAACAAAGGGGATCCCCAGTTAGGTTCCTATACCCTGTAGAGACATATCTCTAACAAAGGGGTTCCTCAGGTAGGTCCCTATACCCTGTAGAGACATATCTCTAACAAAGGATATCCTCAGTTAGGTTCCTATACCCTGTAGAGGCATATCTCTAACAAAGGGGATCCTCAGTTAGTTCCCTATATCCTGTAGAGGCATATCTCTAACAAAGGGGATCCCCAGTTAGGTCCCTATACTGTGTAGAGATATATCACTAACAAAGGGGGTCCTCAGTTAGGTCCCTATACCCTGTAGAGGCATATCACTAACAATGGGGGTCCTCAGTTAGGTCCCTATACCCTATAGAGGCATATCTCTAACAATGGGGATCCTCAGGTAGGTCCCTATACCCTGTAGAGACATATCTCTAACAAAGGGTATCCTCAGTTAGGTCCCTATACCCTGTAGAGACATATCTCTAACAAAGGGGGTCCTCAGGTAGGTCCCTATACCCTGTAGAGACATATCTCTAACAAAGGAGATCCTCAGTTAGGTCCCTATACCCTGTAGAGACATATCTCTAACAAAGGGGATCCTCAGGTAGGTCCCTGTACTCTGTAGAGACATATCTCTAACAAAGGGTATCCCCAGTTAGGTTCCTATACCCTGTAGAGACATATCTCTAACAAAGGGGATCCTCAGGTAGGTCCCTGTACTCTGTAGAGACATATCTCTAACAAAGGGGATCCTCAGGTAGGTCCCTGTACTCTGTAGAGACATATCTCTAACAAAGGGGTTCCTCAGTTAGGTTCCTATACCCTGTAGAGGCATATCTCTAACAAAGGGGATCCTCAGTTAGGTTCCTATATCCTGTAGAGACATATCTCTAACAAAGGGTATCCTCAGTTAGGTCCCTATACCCTGTAGAGACATATCTCTAACAGGGGGTCCTCAGTTAGGTTCCTATACCCTGTAGAGACATATCTCTAACAAGGGGGATCCCCAGTTAGGTTCCTATACCATGTAGAGCCATATCTCTAACAAAGGGGATCCTCAGTTAGGTCCCTGTACCCTGTAGAGACATATCTCTAACAGGGGGTCCTCAGTTAGGCCCCTATACCCTGTAGAGGCATATCTCTAACAAAGGGGATCCCCAGTTAGGTTCCTATACCCTATAGAGGCATATCTCTAACAATGGGGATCCTCAGTTAGGTTCCTGTACCCTGTAGAGGCATATCTCTAACAAAGGGGGTCCTCAGTTAGGTTCCTGTACCCTGTAGAGACATATCTCTAACAAAGGGGATCCCCAGTTAGGTTCCTATACCCTGTAGAGGCATATCTCTAACAAAGGGGATCCCCAGTTAGGTTCCTATACCCTGTAGAGACATATCTCTAACAAAGGGTATCCCCAGTTAGGTCCCTATACATGTACTGTGTCGAGGCATATCTCCAACAAAGGGGATCCCCAGTTAGGTCCCTATATCCTGTAGAGGCATATCTCTAACAAAGGGGATCCTCAGTTAGGTTCCTATATCCTGTAGAGACATATCTCTAACAAAGGGGTTCCTCAGGTAGGTCCCTATACCCTGTAGAGACATATCTCTAACAAAGGGTATCCTCAGTTAGGTTCCTATATCCTGTAGAGACATATCTCTAACAAAGGGGTTCCTCAGGTAGGTCCCTATACCCTGTAGAGACATATCTCTAACAAAGGGTATCCTCAGTTAGGTTCCTATACCCTGTAGAGACATATCTCTAACAAAGGGGGTCCTCAGTTAGGTTCCTATATCCTGTAGAGACATATCTCTAACAAAGGATATCCTCAGTTAGGTTCCTATACCCTGTAGAGACATATCTCTAACAAAGGGGATCCCCAGTTAGGTTCCTATACCCTGTAGAGACATATCTCTAACAAAGGGGTTCCTCAGGTAGGTCCCTATACCCTGTAGAGACATATCTCTAACAAAGGGTATCCTCAGTTAGGTTCCTATACCCTGTAGAGACATATCTCTAACAAAGGGGATCCCCAGTTAGGTTCCTATACCGTGTAGAGGCATATCTCTAACAAGGGGGATCCCCAGGTAGGTCCCTGTACTCTGTAGAGACATATCTCTAACAAAGGGGATCCTCAGTTAGGTTCCTATATCCTGTAGAGGCATATCTCTAACAAAGGGTATCCTCAGTTAGGTTCCTATATCCTGTAGAGGCATATCTCTAACAAAGGGGGTTCTCAGGTAGGTCCCTGTACTCTGTAGAGACATATCTCTAACAAAGGGTATCCTCAGTTAGGTTCCTATATCCTGTAGAGACATATCTCTAACAAAGGGTATCCTCAGTTAGGTTCCTATATCCTGTAGAGGCATATCTCTAACAAAGGGGGTTCTCAGGTAGGTCCCTATACCCTGTAGAGACATATCTCTAACAAAGGGGATCCTCAGTTAGGTTCCTATATCCTGTAGAGGCATATCTCTAACAAAGGGGGTTCTCAGGTAGGTCCCTATACCCTGTAGAGACATATCTCTAACAAAGGGGGTTCTCAGGTAGGTCCCTATACCCTGTAGAGACATATCTCTAACAAAGGGGGTTCTCAGGTAGGTCCCTATACCCTGTAGAGACATATCTCTAACAAAGGGGGTCCTCAGTTAGGTCCCTATACCCTGTAGAGACATATCTCTAACAAAGGAGATCCTCAGTTAGGTCCCTATACCCTGTAGAGACATATCTCTAACAAAGGAGATCCTCAGTTAGGTCCCTATACCCTGTAGAGACATATCTCTAACAAAGGGGATCCTCAGTTAGGTCCCTATACCCTGTAGAGACATATCTCTAACAAAGGGGGTTCTCAGGTAGGTCCCTATACCCTGTAGAGACATATCTCTAACAAAGGGGGTCCTCAGTTAGGTCCCTATACCCTGTAGAGACATATCTCTAACAAAGGAGATCCTCAGTTAGGTCCCTATACCCTGTAGATGCATATCTCTAACAAAGGAGATCCTCAGTTAGGTCCCTATACCCTGTAGAGACATATCTCTAACAAAGGGGATCCCCAGTTAGGTCCCTATACCCTGTAGAGACATATCTCTAACAAAGGAGATCCTCAGTTAGGTCCCTATACCCTGTAGAGACATATCTCTAACAAAGGGGATCCCCAGTTAGGTCCCTATACCCTGTAGAGACATATCTCTAACAATGGGGATCCTCAATAGATATGCCTAAACTGATTGCTTCTCGTGCCAAAACAGACCTTTCATCAAAAGATTGTGAGTTCAAATCCCAATAAGTACAGAGCGTGAAAGGGTTGCCAGGTACCCATGGAATGCCGCGGGTTCTCTCCAGGCAAAGAGCCCAGTAAACTTGAGTGTGGGGTAAATCACCAATCAATCTATTTAACACGGGTACACCATATGTTAAAAGTGTCATGAGCTGCCAAAATTCACACTTTTTTCATAGTTTCTGATCGTCACGATAGTAAGAGGATTTGAAGGCCATCGATAAACTAAATGATTGGCGTTGGAATGAGGAAAATCCATACAGTATGTGGTCTGTACGAACCGAAAACGTGTTAGAAAAGTAAACAAAATTTATATAACCGGGACGACTATTCATTCATTCTAAGGCAAAGTTAGTTCAAAGCAATACTTTATCGTACATTTTCGAGACTAGAAGCACTATAAAAAGCTTCTGAATTATACGTCTTGAGAAAAATAATAATTTCCACATTCTGTTTTGACATCAAAATATCAACATTTTGGCAGCTCATGCCACTTAAATAAAGCTCAAATGTCATATCAAACAGTAACATTTTCCAAGCCAATGAAAAACTGAATTTCATCTATTGATGCCCAACTAAGTAATTGTTGCATATAGTGTTTTTATTTTTCAACGTTTATTACAAAATAGTCTGCCATTAATATCAACATCATATGCCATGTTAAAGTCCTCAGTTGAATTTCCAGCTAATATGGTCAAATCTTACAAAAATGTACACTTCTTGACAAAAGTATCAAACAAATCTCTTGGCCGTTTTTCTGTTTGAACAGAAATTATCCTAATTTTGTAGTTATGCCACTATGCTATTGAAATATGACACAATAATATAAATGTATAATATATAGACACATTGTAAAATAAATTCATAATAGATGGCATTTATAATATGGCACATAACGCACTAACCTGATCATGAATATTAATGCCCTTGTCGTAAAACCACAACAAAATAAAGAATATCGGTAAGCTATATTGTGTATAAGACAAGTTACCAACATTTCAAAACCAAAGAAGCAAACATATATCAATAATGAAACCAATAGCAGGTCAATAACAAAACAAAGATGAGTGCAATAAGTCAATAACAAAACAATAAGATCTTTTGGCACATTGTACTTATAATATCTGAGACATTCAAGAACAAGGGATAAAAAATATAACAAAAAAAATCTAACTGAATAATAACGAAACTCCATAATGCATTAATTAAGATTATTTTTTTTAGGCTGGTCAGATTTAGTTTTTACAATGAACGACCAATGCCCCTGTACATTGTCTGAGCGACCAATGCCACTATACATTGTCTGAGCGACCAACATCAATATACATTGTCTGAACGACCAAAGTCGCTATATATTGTCTGAGCGACCAACATCACTATACATTGTCTGAACGTTCAAAGTCGCTATACACTGTACATTGTCTGAGCGACCAAAGCCACTATACATTGTCTGAGCAACCAACGCCCCTATACCTTGTCTGAACGACCAATATCCCTATACATTGTCTGAACGACCAAAGTCGCTTTACATTGTCTGAGCGAGCAACGCCCGTATACATTGTCTGAGCGACCAACATCCATATACATTGTCTGAGCGACCAACATCCATATACATTGTCTGAGCGACCAACATCCATATACATTGTCTGAGCGACCAACATCCATATACATTGTCTGAGCGACCAACATCCATATACATTGTCTGAGCGACCAACATCCATATACATTGTCTGAGCGACCAACATCCATATACATTGTCTGAGCGACCAACATCCATATACATTGTCTGAGCGACCAACATCCATATACATTGTCTGAGCGACCAACATCCATATACATTGTCTGAACGACCAATGTCACTATACATTGTCTGAACGACCAACATCCCTATACATTGTCTGAGCGACCAACGTCGCTATATATTGGAAAGCCTTGGATGAAATTAAATAAACTAACTCAGTAACTTAGCTAAACAGATGTTTTTAAGCAGGCAACAGATAGCTACATAATGTAAAATACAAGTATATACATGTATGTAGCATGTAGTGTAAGAGTTTTATACTACAGCCAAGATCTATCTGCTTAGCACATATCACACATGACATAGGGGATAATATACCTGAGAATTTCTAATTGGGTTGCAGCATGCTACATTTGTATCTTTTAAGAACCCCAACAGTACGGTAAGAATTCCGCTAATTCAAGTACTCAAAACATTACGAAAAGCACTCTAAAAGTTTGAGGTGTCTTACCTCCTGCATGGAGCGACAGATAATCCTATCGAGCAATCGCTATTGTTGTTGTTTTAGACCAAACATGGCAGAAAGCAGTCTAATAATTTGTTATCTTCACATTGTTCGTCCTTGAATTATTACCGTAATCAGACATTAGTCTTTTAAAGAGAGTATGTTGGGCAGATACATATTACAAGCTGCATGTTCCCATATCTCATGACAGAATTGTCCCCCTTCTTCCCACTGACAGTCTTCCAAATTTAACACATCCACCTTTTTAGTTTTTTTGTCGTATTCACCGTCTATCGACCCCCCTATTACCAAGAGCTGGTCGTTAAGGCAAGTGAAAGTAGCGTGAAGTCTGGCCTCCGGTAAATGAGTTATCATCTCCCATTGGTCAGAACTAACGTTGTAACAGTCTATCGTCCTTACTAAGACACGTTCATGCGTGATATGGCTTTCGAACCAGCCTCCCGCCACAAACAGCCTGTTGTCATACACAAACATAGTATGGTCTGCACGGGGCGATAACATGGACGCTTTAGCCGCCCATGTACCCGTTCTAGTATCATAGCAATGTAACGTGTCTAACACAGTACCTTCATATTCCTGTAAACCACCCGATATATAGAGACAATGATAATAAGCTGTCCCAGCATGCTGCGTACGACTGCCCGGTAGAGAAGCTATTTCTGACCAGGTATCTGTATTTGGATCGTAACATTCGCAATGAGCTAAGCCATCTAAGAGTTCTTCACTGGGAGGATCACCGCCAATAGCGTACAGTTTGTTTCCAACAGCACCGAGGTAAAATCGACATCGCTCTTCACACATTGGGGTTATACATGTCCAATCATTATTCAACGGGTCGTATTTAAAGCCGTAGGGGTGAACGACCTCTTGCATGTTTTGGTCGAAGCATCCACCTAATATATAGAGACAGTTGTTTAAGACGGAAACGCCAAAGTTACATTGTTCAACGTGAGGTATTTTAGTCAAACGATTCCAGGACCCCAGTTCCACATCTAAATACAAGATATCATTTGTCATTCCTTGCTCGACAGTAAATCCCCCCGCCACGATCACCGTTTCTTTATAGCCTCGTCTATTGGTAAGATTCTGACTTGAACAAATCGGCGGCTTACGACTGCCGAGTTGAGCGAATATATTTTTCTTGAGGTCTGGATTCCAAGCTAAAACTTCTTTCATTGTGTCTGTCTGAGAGATCTGCTCTAGTTCGCTTAATTTTATGTCTTGGAATAAGATGTAGGTCAAAATGTCGGCAGCGTGAGGTAGTCTGTGATCAATATGATACTCTATCCAGTTCATGACCATATAGCAAACTTCCCACTCCGGGCAATCCACGGGAAAGTTACATTCAAGTAATGTTTGTAGTTGAGACACGGAAAGACGCTGAAATGAGGCCGACATTGAAAACTGGGTAAAGTGACTGCACATGAATCTGTAGGCATGAATGCGTAAATCGGTCAGGGAGTACATGTCCGCTAAAGTTGCAACATCAACACAATTTTCCACGGTAAGCTGATGACGTATAAACCCACTGCACGCCCCGATAACTGGTAACATTTGGAAATGACTGGCCGCTGATAGTATGTCTAAAACATTACCTGAAGAAAAGGTAACAAAGAATTGAGAAGTTAGCCGGTATACATCAATCAATCACAATAGTAAGGACAGAATTCTAAAGATTGTTATACATTCCTATGTTATGCTACATTATTTGTGATCATTTCTGTTTTATCAAACTGAAACTGTAGGATCTAGAACTGTTTTGCAACATCAAATACACTACATTGTTATACTCTCTGAAAGGTATATTTCTTTTTGGCAGACAGAAGTCTAGGTAATGCACAGGTAAGAACTCCAGACAAGCCTATATTGCCTAATAAGTTGATTGATGTTTGCCAGGTTTAGTGTGGGAGGCAACCAAGCTATTTGCCCAGAGGAAGCCCCGACCTTAGAGGAGTTCCTGTAATAGAGAGGAAAATCCACTCAGACATTTTTCCAGTTTTATTTTGGTCTGAGGAGGGATGCCATGTCGTGTTGCATCGATGGAAGGCCTGTGTTGGACTGAGCGACTATCACTCTTAAACTGACTGAGCCACCTTTGCCTGATATAGCCTGACAACTTAGTGAAGGGCACTAACTCCCGAAATAATGGGAATAATTGCAGAAAAAGGCATAAGTACAAATATAGATACATAATTTTGTGTTGACTTTTAATTTAGAAGGCTTGCTTGCCATGTCAACAGTAAGTCTGCCATGTTTACAATCACTTCACACAATATTACCCTGCATTGTCCCCTCTCTTTGCCTTCATACTTTATTTACTTCCCCAGCTTACATGTATTTGAGGCCAAACTGACCTTGGAAAAGAGTTCCACAAAATATTTCAAATACAAGGCCTGAATTAGTTATCTCCCCTTGTCCCTAAATTATCTCCCCCTGTCCTTGAATTATCTCCCCCTGTCCTTGAATTATCTCCCCCTGTCCTTAAATTATCTCCCCCCTGTCCTTGAATTATCTCCCCCTGTCCTTGAATTATCGCCCCCTGTCCTTAAATTATCTCCCCCTGTCACTCAATTATCTCCCCCTGTCACTCAATTATCTCCCCTGTCCCTCAATTCTCTCCCCTGTCCCTCAATTCTCTCCCCTGTCCCTCAATTATCTCCCCTTTCAAACATACCTGTATCAATGGAGAGTTTTGAAGTATAGGCATAGTCAATAAGAAGGGCTATTCCTTGAGCAGTTACTCCATTCAACGTGATTTCTTTCTGATGAGATTCCAATAAGTCATCAGTGAACATTGCCCTGAAAAAAAGGCAAACGGGAATTAACCAATTACGCAATATTTCAATTTCAATATCGTAACAAACTGGAGAACAGCCACATGACAATAAATGGAGAAGGAAGAATTCCCCTTGCTCTAGAGATCTGGAGCCTTTTTAGGTCTATAGCAACATGCCTAGAAGTTTAGGGATGGGGTATCAGTGCAGGGCTCATTTCGCTAAACTATTTAGGGGAAGGAAGTTTGACCTAGCTGAATTTAAAGGGGGAGATAACAAAAAATCACTTTAGGGTTCAGAAGAAGCGCACTAACTTGTCCTTTCCAACGATACCAAACACATATTTATGCGATTTTTTTACTCCTAACAGTGAAGTTAATAAAATTTCACAATAAGAAAAACAAATTGGCCAACTTTCAAAATCTTCCATTTAATCCTAGGTTAAATTCATCCTCTTCAAGGCCTTCGTAATTCACCAATATGGCAAGCAGACCATTTTTTTGCTAATCACATTTTCCTCAAAGCTTCTTTTGTAATTCAATGTAAGTTTCGTGAAACTGAAAGCAATTTGCAGGACATAGAAATACTTTGAAGAGAGTGAAATCAACCTGGGTTTTAATGGGAGATTTTGAAAGTTGACCAATTTGTTTTGTACATTCAATTTGTTTGGTATTTTATAAACTGCATCATGTCCCATGAAAAAATCGCAAAAATATGTGTTTGGTACGGTTGGAAAGGAAAAACAAGCGTGCTTGTTTTGAACCATAAAGTATTTTTTTGTTTTCTTCTCCTTTAAAGAATTGCAATTATGTTGGTAATATCGGCCTGGTTGAATTCAGACAGGAAATATCACAGCTTGAAGATGTGAGATGTATACATTTGTCAGAGGTGAAGGATTTCAAATTAATACACATTTTCAACTGCCTGTCATTACTGTTATTCTAAAAGTAAGGGACCGAAAATGTTACCAATCACTAAATGTTTTCCTATCATAGTATGTAGACAAAAACATAAGGCTGGATGCTACAGGTTCCCAATATTCAAAACTAAAGAAAGAAATAAGTCACAGCATAGTTATGAGGACTACTACAAGTTGATTTTTCTTTCATTAAAGGCACACTTGCCGCCGTAGCCTGTTTAAATTTGCTAAGAAAACCAATTTACATGAGCTTACTACGACTAATACCACTAAACTTAAACATAGGACACATAAAACATGTCTAGTTAGCTTTAGACTGTAAAAATGGGGTGAAAAACAAACGAAGAATCGAAGCCTGATTACAACAACAACGATCAGTGTCGATCAACTTTCGTGTTGGATTACCCTTCTTTCAGGCCTTTGTATCTGTGGTTTACATTCTAACAATTATCAGCAGGCTTTTCCAGTCGCTGTTAACCGATCGTCAGTCTGTATTTCTCAGATAAATAGGCCTACGTAAAATTACACTGTGCCGTTAGTTCACTCACTCGACTGAAACATATAATCGCCAATAGGGGGCAGATCGGTTTGTTTACGTTCCGGGTACGTAACAATTCAAATGTTCAAATTCAAATTAAAAATACAAAGTGACGTCCAAACTTTTAAATTTTGGTAAAAATAGAAAGTTCCTAACTTATATTGTCTGGGAAAAATACAGAATACAGTCTTTCTTTTTTAATGTAAACAATATTCCTGATTTTCGCGGCAAGTGTGCCTTTAAATATAAAATTTATTAAATTGTTGTTGATCAACTATGGCTGGACATGTGTCTGAAACATATTTATGAAGATTAGTGTGAGCATGCGTCAGCGAAATAAACTAGGAAGATATAACTCTTATTGGATTGCATGCAAATATTTGATTGGCTAACAGCCTATTTACCTTTATAGTGAAATTGAAAGGGATAATCCGGTTTTCTTTCTCAATGACTTGCTTTCAAGTTAGCTCTAATTTTGAGCAATGGTGTCATTTTATCAACATAATTCAAGAAATTATCTTTGAAGACAAAGAAGGGATCCAAATTAATAAAAAAAAAGTTCTTAGAATTTGCGTGTAAAAAATGACAGAAACTGGCCCTCCAGTTGAATGCTGGGATTTGTAGCTGGCTGGTTACCCCCGCTGTAGACTTGCTAAATTTGAATAAAATCAAATCTAATTTACCTACACCCATCCCTATTACATGTACATTGTCACTAAAATCAAAATTTAACAGGGAGAATATACCCACCCTTCATACTGGGTACGCTGTCACTCATCAAAATTGAGTGAGTGAGTGATTTGGGTTTTACGTCCTGCTCAACAGTATTTCAGTTATATGAAGACGTTCCCCCTGCCGAAGACAACCAGCAAGCCCCCTCAGCCAGTCACAGTATACTGACACCGGGCCAACCAGTCGCTGCTCAAACTCCTATTGCTAAGCGCCAAGCGAAGCAGTAGCAGCTACCACTGTTAAAGTCTTTGGTCTGACTCGACCCAGGCTTGAACCCGGATCTCCCAGGCCTAATGTGGACGCTCTACCGACTGAGCTATCGTAGCTGGTCAGCAAAATTGAACAGGGAGATAACTGATGTTATCACAGCTTTGATACATGATCACTTACCTGAAGTAATCACTACATGACGCCAAGACAACACGATGAGCGGAGAAACTTTCCGAGCCGGCTTTTAGCACAACGTCGAACAGTTGACCTTGATCTCTAAGGTTACAGAGTCCCGTAAGTAACGTAGAGGTGTGATTAGATGCCTGGAACTGAAACGTATCATCCGTACACTGTGGTAGAGTATCCTCCCCTGAATGATGACATAGTTCATCTCCAGCCATCTTTACAGGTTATAGTTTACACTTACAATCCATGTACTGTAACGGGAAAAAAATATATAATTATAATTGAACAATTTAATGATTTTAGTTCAGACTTCAGAGTCAGTGTCACTTACATGTAGAACGTGAGTATAATAATATTCATGTTATTTTGGGATAACACTTTCTCGAGACAAAATGAAATTCTTTTATCTAGTTTGGGTGACGCCCAAAATGGGAATCGAACTTAGGTCACTAAGTATGTGAACGAGAATACTCACTCAAATGACGACCCTGGTTCAAACATTAATTCTGTAACAGCTTATCAACTTCAAATAAAAAAGAGGACACCGCTGATGTGATAAAATTTTAATTTTTAGAAATGGGGGGGGGGGGGGGGGGGGGGGGGGGGGAGAGTATATGTAGAGATACATGTATAAGTAACTTACTTTTACTTAAAGGCCCACTTGCCGCCGGAGCCTGTTTAAATTTGCTAAGAAAACCAATTTAGATGAGCTTACTACAACTAATACCACTAAACTTAAACATAGGACACATAAAACATGTCTAGTTAGCTTTAGAATGTAGAAATGGGGTGAAAAACAAACGAAGAATCAAAGCCTGATTACAACAACAACGATCAGTGTCGGTCAACTTTCATGTTCGTGATTTCGTGTCGTATCTGATTTCGTGTCGTATCTCAGCACATAGCCTAGCTATTCAAGAAGGGAGATACAAAAATGTCAGTAAGCGAAATAGGTTATGTTCTGGTTGCCAGTTCAATTCTAACTTTACTTTACTTTACTTTACCCTCATTTGAGGCCTTTTTATCTGTGGTTTATACTCAGACAATTATCAGCAGGCTTTTCCAGTCGCTGTTAACCGATCGTCAGTCTGTATTTCTCAGATAAATAGGCCTACGTAAAATTACACTGTGCCGTTAGTTCACTCACTTGACTGAAACATAAAATCGCCCCTGCAAGCAGTTTGGTTTGTTTACGTGACGGGCACCTAACAATTCAAATTTTCAAATTCAAATTAAAAATACAAAGTGACGTCCAAACTTTTAAATTTTGGTAAAAATAGAAAGTTCCTAACATATATTGTCTGGGAAAAATACAGAAAACGGTCTTTCTTTTTTAATTTAAACAATATTCCTGGTTTTCGCGGCAAGTGTGCCTTTAAACAGTTTCGACAATTTATACAGATATTCTATCCTGACACTTGTGCCTAAAAGGACATGCCCGGAAGCAGCAAATCGTAAGATACATGTAGTTAACATGTGTGCTACAAAACTGTTGTATATATTAAGTTGAGATTTACAGATCTATGGTAATCAGTAACATTCCCAGCAACTTCAAGAGTTGATGAACAAAAATTTGTTTACAGAGGGGCATAAGCTGCCAAATTAATTATTCATATATTTTGATAGTCAAGAAAACGTTAGTCCCAGCTGGGAACGGCTCGCTTGTAAGATTCTCTTATAACACAGAGCTTAAATCAAGCCCATTAGAATATGGATATTTTAATTGTCATACGTGATGAAGTCAGTGTTTCGAAAGCAAGCTGCAATCGTCATCAGGGAAATTAGTCCTGGTCACCACGATCCCATCCTATAACCATTGACCAAAGGTCACCTATAATTCCACTGACATTCGACAGTATGAATTCAGATAACTGTTGACGCCAGTTGATATATTGGCTATCTTGATGGATTCATATTAATGATATAAACTGGAAATTTGAACCTTTACATCCAACTTGTTACACAAGACAAATTAACGAAAAATAGATTCCCCTTGAAAACAAAGATTTCATCAGCTCCAAATCTTGCGACTAATTACATTAATGCAAACGGACAATAGGAATTGAAACCTGACCAGTAAGTATAACGTCAAATAAAATCCTAACCCCCCCCCCTCCCCCCGAGAAAAATGGAGTTTCCTAAACCATCTTCCCAGTTCCATTCTTTTTTTTATTGATTTGATAGATTTATGTTTATACATATGTACTGTACTGAAGATAATTTAGCTAATATGGTGGCGTTGCCAGGTTTAGTGGGGGAGGAGGAAACCAGGCCTTTTTAACGGGGGGAAACCTCAACCTTTGACGAGTCAACATACATGTACAGAGCGATCAAGAATGGACCTCTGAGTATAATCTCTGTGATCAGAAGGTCCATGAAAAACCACAACAAACTTTGGCGGCATGTCACTTTAAAGTGGCATGAGCCGCCAAAACTTTGATATTTTGACGTTAAAACAGAATGTTGAAATTATTGGCTATTTCTCTCAAGACGTATAATTCAAGGTTTTTAGTGCTTCTAGTCTCGAAAATGAAAGATAAAGTATTGTTTTGATATAACTTTTGCTTAGAATGAATGAATGGTCGTCCCGGTTATTTAAATTTTGTTTACTTTTCGGACAATATTTCGGTTCGTATAGGCCGTAGACTTTATGGATTTTCCTCATTCCAACGTCAACCATTTAGTTTTTCGATGACCTTTAAATCCTCTTACTGTCGTGGCGATCAGAAATTATGAAAAAAGTGTGAATTTTGGCAGCTCATGCCATTTTAAAGATCTTTGTATAATGTCTTCCTGTAAGCCAATACACCTGCATTTTATTACCCAATGATGTATCACATATTTCATACCACTTATCCTCACATGTTATTACTCTCACACAGTCACACGATAACATCATTAAACACAAAATATACAATAATATATTGGTAGATTGTTGACAGTGAAACGTGAGCAAGTATACCTACTGTTTATGGTGTCATAGAAAAATGTAAACTCCCTAATTTTCGTGTTATTTATAAAAAATCACCCCCTTTTTAAAACAATTCGAAACTTGTCTCCATGGTTATTTTAGACAAGAAGATTTTCCCTGTGCCAGTGTGTTTTAGTGTTCATAAATATAAAAAATCTCCGATAAGAGACTTTCATCACAGATCGTCTGTAATGTTGAAAGGAAAAATATTTAAACGCTTTTAGATTTTACATCATTTATGCCATTTTAGTAAAATAAAATGATATGATGCATAAACTAGAAGGAACCCGTAAACAAAACTACCTAAGCAGGGGGTTTGCCAGACATTTTAAATGAGTTGTCCAAATTACCCTGTTTGAAATTGGTGTCAGTTAAAAAAAGACGGATTGATTGGTTGATATTTTATGCCATATAATTGAGATTATTTCACTTACATATGAGTATATGACCAGGTTGCTGGGTTTACTGCAGATAGGAAACCAGGCTCTTTGCCAGGAGGTAATCAACAAAGTTCAGTAGTTACCTAGCAGCGATTCCATACAGGGCGATTGCGTGAAAAAACAGTGTCGAATTCAAACCCCCAACCAAATGACAAAAGGCTTAATTATGTCAATGTGAAAGACTTTAAGCTACTGTCCTAGCCACCAAAGCAAAGTGAGAAAAAATCAATAAAATCCAACACTGTAAGCTACCTGACAATATCTGCACTTTGTCAAGTTATACCACTAAAGCGTCTGATTTCAACAATTTACACCTTTTCTAAAAAATGCAGGTATTGAACATACGGTGTAATTTTAACGCATACCTTACCTATATGAGCATGTTATCAACAAGACTGTATCCCCAGTGATGTGAACTCATACCTTTAATATTTTCTTCTTTATGTGTAAAGTCAGCACCAAAATAGGCTACATAAAGGGTCTTTGTGTGTTTCTGTGTCAGTGTTAACCAATCGTGTTGTAGATGTGTCACACATCGACATACTTATACGCCACTTATTGGGCCTTGCATGTTATGGATGTCATGCATGATTTAACAAGCTTTTTTGTTTCTCGCATTAATAAGAATATTTCTACAATATAATAAGTTTTCAAAACTTTAAGATTCTTTATCTTGTTCATAAAAATACATTTTGGTGACTTTAATCTATAAAGGTTTTATGTACAGTTGGTAATTGCTTAAAAACTTGCAAATTTAAAAACTAAAACATAAACAATATTAGTTTGTGACTTTATGACTTTTTTTTATACAGTGTGAAAAAAATATTAATTTTGGAGTCAGAAACCCAGACAAAGCTTTGTTAAAGCAACAAAAATTGTAAAAAAAAAGTTGCAATTTCAGCTAAGATGCAATAAAGAGTGAAGACTAAGAAATATATTTTGATTTGTGGAAATTAAATATTTAGTCAATTATTTCCTTATAAAACACATGTTACCAATTGGCCGCAAAATTACAGTAAATAGGACAAATTCGAAACAGAAATTTTGATCATAAGTGGAACCTCTCATTGTCTTTTTTTAAACATGCTGTACAGTTGGTTTACAATTTGCATATGTAAACAGTAGTTTGAATTGCATATATTTCCAATCAGGTCAAACAGAATATCCAATGAGGTCACAACAAAGAGAATTTTAATTGGGTCAAAGGACATGTTTAATTAGGTCAAGTGCACACCTTGTGACCTTTTCCATGTTAAATAACAGTTAAACTGGAGGTGACCTCACAGACAATCTGGTTAACACTGTCATTTCTACTCACAGGACAACCAAAATAAAAATTGTAGAATACAACTCATGATTTTTTTTAGGATTCTAAATTTCGAAAATAGGGGTAACCAAAGAATTTTTATATCTGGAGCTTTTTATTTGAGATATATTACAAATATATGTATTAGTTTTTTACAATAAAAACACAAGTTTAAAGTGGCTTGAGCTGCCACAATGTTGATATTTTTCCAATAATTCTAAATTTTGAAGTCATAGCTTATTTTTCAACAAGGAGCACTCATTAAAAGCTTTCTGGTGCCACTAGTCTTGACAAAGTTGGCTTAAGTGGTATTTGAAACTATCTAAGGTACATGTACATATAGGCCTAAAAGGAGTGAATGTTGGAATGATTAACTGAACTTTTTATACTTCTGGAACACTATTTTGGTTTGTAAAAAACAAAGATTGTACGGATTGTATTTCCTTATGCCTTCAGCCATTCCCAGAATCACATGTAACGTTACAATCGAAAAATGAATATCCCTCCCCATAAAACAAAAAACAAAACAAAACATGCACGTTAAAAACATAGATATAATACTATTAATAACAATATTAAACAAACAAAATTTGGGAAATCTCAAAGTATTTAAATAATTGATTTTTTTTCGTTGCAAAGAGTATAAAGGTGACACATAATAATTGATTGATTGATTGATTATTTATTCCCCAAATAAAATATACAATGAGGTTTATCTACAATTTTTGTTCTGAATATTGGCAGGAATAAAGATTTTAAACAAAGCTTGTTCTATCCCTCAATGGTAAAGACAATAATAATTAATTAAACGGATTATTAGTGATACTATGGTAACGATGACTCATTAATTAATCTGGCTCATCTAAATGAGATAGAGAGGTGTGGTAATGGTTAATGTCATTAAAGATAATGATTTTTTTTTCTGTTTCATCTAATAGTATAAAGAATCTGTGAGTTCACATGTATTGTGAGATCCTTTTATGTGATAGAGTTGATAAAAGTCTGTCTGTTATATATATACACTGTCGATCTTGTAGAACCAGAATAATGTCATCTTATAGTGATTCATTCTCACGAAAACCACCAAGGGCCTTTTAACTTATACCCCAGTAAATTTGGATTGAGAGAGTTTAACAACCTATTACATATATTTTTTACAAAGAATGAAATTGTTTCAGAGTGAGGATGAGGGAATTTAGGATTGCCTCCAAATTCAAGGGCAGTTTAAAGGGGGAGATAACAAAAAATCTCTTTATGGTTCAGAAGAAGCGCACTAACTGTTCCTTTCCAACGATACCAAACATATATTTTTGCGATTTTTTTACTCCTAACAGTGAAGTTAATAAAATTCCACAATAAGAAAAACAAATTGGTCAACTTTCAAAATCTCCCATTTAAGCCTAGGTTAAATTCATCCTCTTCAAGGCCTTCATAATTCACCAATATGGCAAATACCATTTTTTTGCTAGTCACATTTTCCTCAAAGCTTCTTTTGTAATTCAATATAAGTTTCAAGAAACTGAAAGCAATTTGCTGGACATAGGGATACTTTGAAGAGAGTGAAATTAACCTTGGTTTCAATGGGAGATTTTGAAAGTTGACCAATTTGTTTTGTGTGTGTAACATAATACGGTATTTTATAAACTGCATCATGTCCCATGAAAAAAATCGCAAAAATATGTGTTTGGTATCGGTGGAAAGGAAAAACAAGCGCGCTTGTTTTGAACAATAAAGTTTTTTTTTTTTTTGACCTTTAAAGACAAGCAGAACTATTTTCAATGATGGCTGATTTGTGTCCCTTCTACTTGTGCCTTTTCTACTTTAAATAAACCTCAAGACTAAAAGCGAAAGTAAGAAAACATGAAATTTCTTCCTTGTTACAAAACTTATTAGCTCAGGGACACATGACGTCAAACACAACTTCTGTTCTGTACATACTCTAGAGTTGTGGTGTACACATCAGAATTTGTGTATGGTGTCACTTTTTAAAAAATAAAGAAAACATTTCTTAATCACCCTTTCTTTAGACTACCACAAAACTAACACAGAGTTCAGGAGCCTGTTTCACAAAGTGGCGTAGCGCAAGTTTTTACGTAACTGCCATAGCAACATATCTCCACACTACAGTATAGGTTGCTATGGCAGTAACGAAAATACTTACGCTACAAAACTTTGTGAAACAGTGTCCTGTTGTCTTTCCTTGGCCTACTTTAGGGAATCAAAACTGGAAAATATGTAAAACCAGCCTCTTTTTTACGCAATAGTTCTGATTGGACCACACAGTCACATGGTGAACTTACCAAAGTACATTTCCAATTTCTGCATTCCATTTGGAGAATCAATCAACAAATTGAGCCTGAGCTTTCACTATACTATAATATTCCTATAAAGTTGTATTATAGGCCTACTAGGCTAGGCCGCTACTGCCGAACTAGCCAGAAGAACATCACTGATCAATATATTTGGTCATACATTGTAGCCACACTCATGAGTCATGTGTCTCGTCGATCTTCTGCTTCACTAAAGGTCTTCATCCATAATTTAATAATGTTTGACATTAAATTTTATCCATTGGTTGTCGACTACTTAATAGTAATATTATATTAAATGTCTACAGGTAGGCCTACCTCGTTATTTATGTTTGGATATCTATGGTCGGTACCACGTAGACCATAGCATAGATGTCATAAATAATTCAATAAATGAATGATCAAATAACGGAGTAAGACCTTTACTTTAGTGAAGTAGTCGATTACCCAAACATAAAATAACGAGGCACATGTTGTTAGATAATCTTCATTTGAACAACCGGCCCCCTGATGACTGCTGTAGCCTGTAGGGTTCGGCATTTCTATTTTCTAACTTCTAAAGTCGAATCTAAGTAGCTCCGGCATGTGGCCTTAATGTGACTGTGAGGCCCGTGGCTCGTTAGAGAATACAACTAACTTCTATTTCTAAGCACACGACACGGGCTTCTTCAACTTTCAAGTTCAACTTTGTTCAACTTCAGTTCACTTCAACTTGAACAGTTCAACTAAGTTCGATAATGCCCGTGTGAGCTAGCATATCAAAATAACTTCACATTCAAATTATTTCAATCTAGTCAATATTGCAGACTAAGTTGACTGCTTGTCAAACATTTAACTCCAGCTGACAATTTCAAATATTTCAAAAGATGTCAAACTTACCCCAATGACAACTACAACAGTCAAACTCTTGAAGCAAAATCATCTTGCGGCTATCAGTATCAGTATCCCAACAAATGTCAGAACAGAACAATCTTGACCACATGCTCATTTAACGCCGATCTTAGATTTAACGCGCTTTTTAACGGCCGCCATTGTGTTTTTCCACTTCACCAGTTACACCCAGATTTTCTGCATCGGGCGACCATATTTGTTATTGAAAGGGGCGAGAAAACAGTTCTCAGAAAGAATATGGGAATTTGTGTACTTTACATATTTTAATGTGTAAGTATCAAATAGCCAAACTTGCAAATGTGACAGAAGATGGCTGCGAAATTGATTAGAGGTTAACTTTGACAGTGCCGTGAGAGATCCACTTCTCTTTATTGATTGCGGAAGCTGCGGTTTTTGGGAGGATAATCGTTAACAAGAAACGAAAAGAACATGTCACAGTTGTTCCCCCTGGCAATAAATTTCTGACCGAGTGAATCAAGGGCCACACAAATGTTACTCTCTTAATAGCTTTAAACTGGATATTTGCTGCACAAAACTAAAAATACTTGACTGCGGCGTGTAACTCTCGCAAACCTTATACCCACCCCATGCAAGGCATTTAAGGCTAAACCTTCATCCAGATTATTCAAATCACTCTACTGGTGGTGTTGTCAGGTGAAGTGGGACATAAAACTGGGCTCCAGATCAAGCTCGCCCCCTCTGCCCCCCCCCCCCCCCCCCCCCCCCCACTCCCCCATCCAACCCCTCCCTCCCATGCCAAAAACATTTCACAGGCCCTGCTACGGGCCTACTTTTGCAAGCATTTGACTTCCGTGGGAAAATTGGGCTCGATCCGCCCACACGACCGACCTGCGACAGGTGCCTAGCATCTTAAACAGGTAACCGGCGAGTCTGGTAGGATTTTTTTGAGTTAAAATATCCAGATACTTGCACAGTGATGTGTTCATAAAGAAATAAATCAGGAGAAATTTGAGGATAGATACATTTTTATTGTTTGAAAAATGATTTGTTACAATACATAGCTTACTTTATCGGCATGCAGTTATGTCGATTTCAAATATCGAAATTATTTTGTGGGTTATGTTAAGATAATACTGGAGAAATTATATAACATGGAAAAGACACTGAGACAAACTGTAATCTTTATGCTTAGAATCTCACGTGTAAAATAATACATACTATTTAGTCTTATGTCTATCATACACAAATCTTTCTAGCTTTTTCTAGCAAGTTTCTAGCGTTCTTAAAAACAAGTACTTTAATTGATTGATTCACAGGAGAGTAGGCCTACATATAACAATTATTCCATATTGGGCGATCGATGGGGGGAAAAACACTGAGTGAGATTCGAACTCGTAACCCATTGATGAAAGGTGTATGTTGGACTGAGATACCATCGACACGCCCGAGTCATTTGCTGTTAGAAACTTGACTTATCTGAAAAGGATAGACGATATTGGATAGCAGCCATACATCCTCCGACAACCCCCCTCTAGAACGGGTATCAGCCATACATCCTCATAACACCCTCCGACCTACCCCCCCCCCCCCCCCCCCCCCCACCTCCCTCCACCTCTAGAACTGGTAACGTATAGCCATACAAGTGAAATAATCGGAAGTGTTTGTATTACCGCTAGAAGGTCATAAATCTATCAATATAGGACCTACCAAGTTATATGACATATGATGCACTATTTACAGTCTATCACAGATACGCTTATCACAAAGCAAATTAAATCTATAAATTTACAAAAATTTTTAATAGATTAAGGCAGAACTATCTTATCACTGACAAACAGTAAATGTACACTGCAGCACTGTTTAACTGTTTTCTATACAGAATATCAATTCTCAGAATAAAATGATAATAAATAAAAATAACACTTCTTCTTAATTCCTAAGAAAAAATAACAAGAATAAAAATGCAGAAAAAAAAAAAAAAATCAGTTTTTGAATGGAGCCAACAAACAAACACGTAAAGATATAGCTGAATTTCTAAATTAATAATTCACATGTATAATACCAGATATATATATCCTTCAAAGCATAGGTTAAATAGTTCGATGAGTCAAATACATTTCCTTCATTAATTCTTATACGACCTCTATAAAGTACACGCGTTGTATAACACATTGGAAAGAGATACATTTAAGTGTTGTAACGACATTTTCCCTATATTTGGCAGCTCATGCCACTTTAGAAACCAGAAACCCCCGTAAAAAACACAGAAACGTTATTTATACATAAGATAAATACAATTTCACGATGATAACTTAACAAAAAGTTTGTTACAGATCAAAATAAATATTTGATACATTTTTCTTATTATCTGCCATTGACAAATTGTAAGTTTACAAAAGCGGAACAATTTCAGGCAGTAAAAATATGGAAAGACGTTTGCGTTTACTTGCTTGTATGGTGAGCGAGCGAGTTTAAAACGACGTGAGGAATTTGCCGAAGTATTTCTGATACGTCATAAATAGCAATTTATTTTGAAGTTATGAAGGCCAAAACGAGAGTAAAACGTTGTTTTGGTGTCATTGTAACCATTAGATTATCCTCCCTTTGTAAATACCCCCCAGTAATATTTAATTTGCTCGATCGGTTGATTGAGTTTAAACTCCACACTTAAGATTGTTTCACTTATATGGCGGAGTCGCCAGGTTTATTGGAAGAGGAAACCGGGGCTCTTTGCCGGGCTGAAACCCCTTACCTGCGGCGAGTACCTGGCAACCCTTGTACATGTTTGGACAAAACGGAACACAATGTCCTCCTATAGAACACTTTGAAATGACAGAAGTATTTTCTCCCATCTGTTTGAGCGAATTTGCTTAATATTCGACAAAACTGTTTAATCTTACTTTGGAAATGATGACAGTATTTTATACCCTCCTTTAAATGAACCAGCCAGTATAGCGCAGAATTTCAGGTAATGTATATTAATACCCACTCGGGGAGTGACGTCACAGTTTCCCCGAAAAAAACTGTTTCAGAGAAACCGCGCACGTGAGCAGGTCTAACTTCAGACAGTGTGTTTATGCCATATACTCAGTGTTTAACGACATTCGACCAGATGGAAGCCATCCCCAGCACAGTAATCAAACCAATCCCCAGCGGCAGCTCCTTGTTTACCGGCATCCCCTTTTCCTCTTCCGGTTTTACCGCCAGTATGCAATCCAAGAGGGCGACCACCGCCTCCACCGCCTGAAAATACAAAATGACGAATTTACGTGCTAACAGTTTGGAAACTAAGCAAATATTAAGTTAACGATTTCTGTTAATGAATGAACTTAGATCATTTGCGATTTGGCCGGTGGATTGATTCACGTTTCACTTTGGCGGAGTTAGCAGATTTAATGGGGGAGGAAACTGAACTCTTTGTCAGCAGAAAACCCCCAACCTTCCGCAACACTTTCACATAGGGCGAACCAGTGAAAAAAGGTGTATTTTTCTTTTGACTGAGAGCAATCGAACCCCGGGCCTAGAGACTATCCCTCTGTCAACTAAGCCACACAATTGGGCCCCAGTCTGAGGAATTTGCATTTTTGGGGTAAAGGTCATGCATATGTTCTTTGCGCGATATACATTGACAAATGATAAGAGAGACATAAAGCGAATGCATCTTACCTCCCATAGGTCGGTATCCTCTTCCACCGCCTCCACCTCCGACGCCATAGCGACCGCCAGAACCCCCGCCCTGGCAGCATGAGAAGCACTTAGAACACCAAGAACATTTGCCCGATTTTCCCTCAGGGGTGGGTTTACCACACAGTCCACCAGGGCCACACATCCCCCCGGCAGCACAACAACCTTTTCCATCAGCACTCCCGCAGCATCCCCCTTGGACGTTTCGAAGACGCCCACAACGCCACGGGATATAACCTGGCTTCCAGAAGCACCAATACATGACCATGGCCGCTCCGAGCAGCCCGAGAACTATCCACAGAGGTAGTAAGTCGATCTCTATTTCTGGCAAAGTTTGCCCTGGAATATATAACATGTGAATTTGCAAACTGAATATAAGATTGATTGTTTGGTGTTGTACGGCGCGCTCAAGATTATTTCACTTATATGGCAGCGTTGCCAGTTTTATTGTGGGAGGAAACCGGGCTCTTTGCCCGGAGGAAACCCACGACCTTTCGGTGGTAACTTGCAACCCTTCCACCTGAATATAAGAAAATCCAGTCAAACAAGAAGTATTGACCTCTAAGCCTATACTCTCTTAAAATGTCATTCTTTCAAATTGTTCAGAAAGAAAAAAAGTAAGCTCACGTCTGTCATCAAACTAACGAAATATCATGGGTTTAGTTTATTATAACAACTATATGACTCAGTATAAAGGTCTAAATGATATACCTCTTTTTAACACACTTAGAAACTTGTCTCCATGGTTATATTAAAAAAGAAGATTGTACCTGTGCCGGTGCGTTTTAGTGTAAATATAAAAAGACTTTAGTCTATTTGAGAAAAAGCAATTACTTTTAATGTCATTTAAAACAACAAGGACATACCTTGTTATCATTAGAACAGAATCAGTGATTATGTGAAGCCGACGAAGGGCTGATAATTTGTGTCTCTAATGGGTCATACAGGATAAAAGATTTTCTAGTTTAGAACACTCGACTTAAGGGCATGTGATTTCTAAGTTCCTTTGACAACCAGGGCCTAGTTTCACGCAGCGATCTTAGCTTAAGGTGATCTTAATTACCAATGGCAACGTATACCTTTAGCATTGGTTGCCATGATCACACTTGGCTAAGATCGCTTTGTGCAACTAGGCCATGGAACCTAAATATACTGTGTAATGGAATTAGTTTTCTCACTGGGCAAATGTAGGAATGTGACACAGGGCATAGTAACCTGACAAGCCTAACTTAATCTTAATGCAGTTACTCTATATAGCGTAATAGATATTCTCATATACGCTTACTTCACACACGAATATTTACAAAAATCTGAAATAAGGATAGAAAAAATGGAAACTTACGGCCACAAAAGGAAGGGTATCCGCTTACAAGGTCACTATTATCGTTCAGGAATTCGTTGGTACGACAGTTTCTCCCGAAAGAGGTGTCGCAAACATCAGTTCTTGCCAGACATCGGCGACTGTCGTTACATCTAAGATAAACTTCATCGTTTGGATTTATGCATGTATCATCTGAAAAAACAAAATTCTCCAAAATATTAAAGAGGTATGAACTTTTTGAAATTAATTCAGATTTTAAGAGTACCCGGGTATACCGTGGTTTGCCATGCCAGCTCGCCGACAGTCTTGATTGTAAGTATACTCTTCGTTGAGAAAACAAGTTTTAGCTAACGGAGATGATGTATACGAGATTCTCATACCGTCGAATCACATGGATCACTTCGCTGATTTATGCAAACCATCTACCCAATCTAAAATTAGAAGTTACCCTAGTCCTAAATGCCAGATTTAACCTCTAAGGCCATTGGACGACATTTTTATCGGAAATATCCATTGGAATGGGGTTTAAGAGTTCACATGGGAGGTCAATTGATCATGTGACTTTTAAGTTTTCAACGAAACACAACAACCTGGAATTTTACCTGGCATTTACTCGCATCTGCGTGCTTTTCTATTATTCTCTTACACTTAGCTAGAGCTATTGTTAGTAACATCGCACATTTAAACACTAGCAGCTATTGGAAACGCCCCGTGGAACCTATCACAGTGACCAGTTCAAAGTGAATCGGATCGACAGGGAACGTCGCCATTTTGCCAGTTTTCGTCAAAATGGGACTACTTCGTGAAGTTGACTCTACGTTTTTGTTACTAGTTTAACGTTTTCTTAAATTCTAAATATATATTCACGTACAGCGTAATGTCAGGATTTTTATATTTATCTGATATCGGCGGAACAAGTTAAAAAATATCGTTTTTTCATTATGGAATACGGAAAAAAAAATTCGGCAGAGCCCAGATTTCTCGGCTAGCAATAAACCAAGAAGTTGTTATTCGTGAATATTTCTTCACTTTAATGGAAAATACGTTTTCAGAGAGTTTCAGACAATTCTTAGATAGCCGTTTGTCAACAAGTTTGTAAAGATTGAATATTGTAGGAATTTACATAAACTAGAATGATAAACTTACTATGAACGTATGCTGTGAAATCTGCATGGAAATGTATACGTGGGTAATCACGAGGATTGGGCGTTGTTATAAGCGTGGTCGTCGTTAAGTTGGGGTTCACTGTGGCGTTGTTTATCACTTGAATGTTGAAGTCGACGAAGAATTCCAGTGTCAATTCGGGGATGTTTGGGTCATCGAATACGTATTGAGAATTGAGTCCGGGAAGCGCACCCACAGAACAATGGGTCCAAATGGGATCATTCCCCAACAGGAATTCCGGAGTGCTGTAAAGCTTGATCCATGCCTTTCCGCAATCCTCTACGCTAGATCCAGTCGTCGACAACCCGACATCGGCGAAATGGAAGGCATCTCGAAATGTGAGACTGGTGCGAGTTGGCATCCCGTCAAGCTCTTGCCTTGGTTTGAAGGATATTATACAGTGGAACATCCATCCTGGTCTAAAGGCAAACTCCCCTGCCCCGAATCTGTTGTCGGGGTCCCATGAGACCGTGAAACCATATTCCAATGAACTCTCGTGGTTACAATCGCCCGTACTGTCCACCAAACTCGTCAGATACTCTATAAAAGTGGTGAAAGTAACAAAAAAAATTATGTCAGATTGAAAAAAGGAATTAAGAGAGTAGGGGTTTCGAAAACAATCCTTAACGGCATGAGCTGGCAAAATGTTGATATTTTGGCCTTAATACAGAATGTTGAAATCATCGACTATTTTTCTTAAGACGTATAATTCAGAAGCTTTTTAGTGCTTCTGGTCTCGAAAATGTACGATCAAGTATTGTTTTGAACTAACTTTGGCTTAGAATGAATGAACGGTGGTCCCGGGTATTTAAATTTTGTTTTCTTTTCGAACACATTTTCGGTTCGTACCTAGGCATCCTCATTCCAACGCTAATCCTTAACCATTTTGATGGCCTTCAAAGCCTCTTACTGTCGTGACGATCAGGAATTATTGAAAAAGTGTGAGTTTTGGCAGCTCATGCCACTTCAATTTAAAACAATATGATACAATTTTCATACTGCAAAATTGGAAGAATTTTCTGGCCTAAGAACTCGGATTATTTCTGCCATATGGGGTTTTAAAATGCTGAATAAATTCAATAACAATGCAGTATTGGTGAACAAACGTATCAGGCCAAGGCATCCCTTAAATCGAACTAATTGCAACCATAGCCAAATCAAAAAGCTGTTCTCTGTGATACTTTTTTTAAACATGTAACTTTGTTAGGCCCTACCACCTCTGCGGACCTGGGTAGTCCCTCCGACTCAAAACAATTAAAAAAAAACACTAACGATCAAGAATTGCAGTAGCTAGAATCAATAAATTGATAAATATCTGAACGTATTAGTCAATCCTTATCCCATAAAATACAACAGCGCAAAACAAACCAAGTTACCGAGAGAAACGGGAAGGGAAAAGACCATTGGGATTTGAGTAAGTTTCTTTTCAGGTAGATTCATATTCTGAATGATCCAATTTCGTAACCAATTATACACATATTTATACATCAGGGGAAAATTATCACTGTGAGAAGATAATGATCTCATAGATCAAGCATCATCCATAAATAAATGTCCTGTCTGTCGTCAACCTACTGAAATATCAGGAGTTTTAGTTTATTAAACTTGGGTATAAAGGTCTAAATGATATACAACATTTTTAACACAATTAGAAACTGGTCTCCATGGTTATTTTAGACAAGAAGATTTTCCCCGTGCCTGTGTGTTTTAGTGTTCAGAAATAAACGAACCAATCAGTAAACGATCTATACCTATTCCCAAGTTTGAAGCTAATTAGATAATGTAACCACTATTCTCAAGTTTTACAATGTAGTTTTGGCTTCATTGTAATCTCTAGTTTAATTGATCTTACGGTTTCTTTAAAGTGGCATGAGCTGCCAAAATGTTGATATTTTGACCTTAATACAGAATGTTGAAATTATCGACTATTTTTCTGAAGACGTATAATTCAGAAGCTTTTAGTGCTTCTAGTCTCGAAAATGTATGATGAAGTATAGTTTTGAATTAGCTTTGACTTAGACTGAATGAATGGTCGTCCCGGTTATTTAAATTTTGATTACTTTTCGAACACGTTTTCGGCTTGTACAGGCCACATACTGTGTGAATTTTACTAATTCCAACGCCAATCATTTAGTTTTTCGATGGCCTTCAAAGCCTCCTACTGTCGTGACGATCTGAAATTGTGAAACACGTCTGAATTTTGGCAGCTCATGCCACTTTAATATGGATTAATTCTCTATCAATTGTTCTACCCACTATTGAGATCCATTACACTTCTCAGAACGGAAAGGTTTTTTTTTTAGAGATTTTAAGATCAAACGGTTCTTACCTCGCTCATATCCACTGGTAGTTCCAAAAAATGTCCAAATAAGAGCCCCAGTAAGCCAATGGATGGCTTTCATGATTTTTTAAAAGAAGAGTCGAAGACCTGGAGTGTCTCCCTGCCTAAGGATTAAAAATTATGAGGTAGATTTCAGCAATGTTTCAAATCCGTGTGTAAAAAAACAACAACTTTTCCAGTTCTGTCTTACTGATAGACCTGGCTCGTGGATTGTAGCGAAATTGCAAAACCAGAAAAGGGCTAAGAACATTCTACGAATCTGACCACCTATGCACGTCACTGATTTACATATGTATACGAGTTGCTAAGATAAGTTAAACGACAGAATTAGATTGTATTGTGACTGCAATAAAAGAAACGTTAAAATGTAAACACTCCGCTGACACCTAACTAAACTGAAGACTTCTACGGTCAAGTTCTTTTGTACTCAGCGTATCCAAGCTGAAAATATTTTATAAGGCACCTTACTTTTCCATTCTAAAGTCTATACGCTATATTTGTACATTTAAATTGTGACTTAGTACATTTTAATCACAGATCACTCCAATATAAACTTTCAACCCACAACTAGTTTTAGAGACACTGTACAGACAAGTTTATCAGTTAAATAACTTATGAAAGAAAACTTTAATTGGCAAATGCATAACATGTATATTTGTTTTAATAAATTATTGGTTGTAACCGTTTGCAGTTGAAGAGAGACATATTTATTCCTATCAATAAATTTGATATGGTTGCTTTACGTTCGACAAAAACATCCGCCATTTCGTCAATCAAAACATCAACCAATCAAAACGTTCCAACAAACGTGTCAATTGGTGCTGTCAAATGTCGTCATGTTAGGCTGAAAACGACGCGATTTCCTTCCATTGTGACATATTTTTCATGTCTTTATAGTGCACACCCTTGCCTTTGAGCCAAAATAAACAGAATCTTTATTCAAAAGTTGCCTATTTCAACGATGCTATATTAGCCGCGAGAACAATTTGAATTATTACAATGAGAACCGAATTTGCATTATTGTGTAGTATCCACTGATATTTTCTATACTCCTTTTGTTTAGAATGATATAGAATCCTAGTCCATGTCCCAGGTTCCTGAAGGGAAGGTTGGGTGTTGATTTTCTATGCATGGTTGTTCGTAGGAGACACGTTTAAATGGCCGGGACGAACGTTCATTCATTCTCGGCCTAAGATAGTTCAAACATTTCATTAAAGTGGCATGAGCTGCCAAAATTCACACTTTTTTCACAATTTCTGATCGTCACGACAGTAAGAGGCTTTGAAAGCCATCGAATAACTAAATGATTGGCGTTGGAATGAGGAAAATCCATACAGTATGTGACCTGTACGAACCGAAAACGTGTTCGAAAACTAAACAAAATTTAAATAACCGGGACGACCATTCATTCATTCTAAGTCAAAGTTAGTTCAAAACAATACTTTATCGTACATTTTCGAGACTAGAAGCAGTAAAAAGCTTCTGAATTATACGTCTTAAGAAAAATAGCCAATAACTTCAACATTCTGTTTTAACGTCAAAATATCAACATTTAAACAGCTCATGCCACGTACATTCTGGAGGCTAATAACCCTAAATAGTTTATAAATTGTACTTCTTGCATAGTCGATAATTACATCAACTTGTATTCACTCAAAAATATCCACACTTTGATAGCATTGGCGATACAATTGTGACACAACAGTGGATACCTGTCATCGGCATCGTGCATAATTTAATCGACTAAATGTGGGACTTCCATTAGCCATTACCGTTTGGAGAATGTATCCAATTTTAGTCTTTTCTTTGTAATCATAAGATTAAGCATTTTTGGAGATATTGAACACGTTCGTTGATTTTTACTGAAATTAAAATCAACATAAAAAAGTAGGCAGGGATGCTTTACGTGTATGTGAAATTTTAATTTTATGAAATGCTTTGACATCTTCACTTAAACACAGGAAATAGATGCGCCACCATGAAGCTCCACATCCCTTTTTGTTATTGTGGTCGAACGGTTCATCTGGTGAGTACCAGTAATTACCCAGCGTTAATACATCCATTCGACAATGAACAGTAATTTATTGGGAATAAACCTTACGCTACCATTTAGAATTCCAAAATCAAACAACGATGGGACAACAGTACACAAATCGTAAGCTAAATGTCAGGTTAACAGTTGTCCAGCTATGCACCAAGCTTGAAGTGGCATAAGCCACCAGAAATTCGGATTTCTTCATAAATTTTGATTATCAAGTTTGGTGTCAACAGAAAACTGTACTTTTTGATAAAAATATAAAAAATTAGCTAATTCGGTTTCAAAATTTTAATGCCACTTTAATAAAGGACTAGGCCATTGACAGAAAGACTTTGACTCAATGGAAAAAGCCGATTCTGATCAGCCCATTAATACAAATTCGGTAAACCATTAACCAACAATATATCAACCCGGCAGAAGATTCAAACGCACAGTGTGAACCGATTTACAACATTGAACCCGCTGAAAAATACGAATTAGAAGCTTTATATTGCGGTTTCGGTGAACTTCAAGTCACTTTACAGTGGGATTTTAAAAGATAGCACGTTGGCAATAATCCGCACGTTATATTGTGTACTTTGCCATAGATAAAAGGTTATACTATTTGTTCTAAATGTACACATTTTCATATTAGGTCTGGTGTATCTATGAACTGGTATGTAGAAGTCAATTACGTCGCAAGGGCCAATTATGTCGCAACGGCCATTTATGTCACAGCGGCCAATTATATCGCAATTGGAATTGCGACATAATTGGGCTCATGTCCATATTTTCATCAAAAAATTTTTACATTTATTTTTACTTCAGAACATTAACCCTGATATTATGTCATAACACAAGGCTGTTCATGCATTCTGTTCATTTGGAAAACTTTTGTTCGAATCTGATAAAACTTTCAACTCAAAATGTTCTTATTTTGCGATTGGTGCGACACAATTGGTCAATGATGGAAGCCAATTATGTCGCAATTGGCCAATTGTGTCGCATTGCGACATGATTTGCCGTTGCGACACAATTGTGTTCTACACTGGTATATCTTCACCTCAGAAGGTACTCATGGTACGATCACCTTGTTTATCTCCCTTGAAATTCTTGATATCGAAGCATCTAAGTGCACATCGGCCTATCCTATATTTAGTATTAGAAACTTGTCTCTATGGTTATTTTAGTCAAGAAGAATATTCCCTGTGCTCGTGTGTTTTAGTATTCATAAATAAACATATTTAGTATTTTCATATCTAGCATACCAACCGGCGGTATAAATATTTTTGTGATGTATGTTTAATCATAATTACAAAACACCACGTCAATATCCAAGGGGTCGGCATGGCTTCGAGAGCTCGGGTTCCTCGGGTCATGGTCCTCGAGAGAGGGGCGACGTGAGACGAAAAACATTTTCATCAACAGTCAACGAGATTTGGGTTAATTGTAATGTACGAGAAGGTCCAACGGCCGATAGGAATCTATACACGAAGAAAAAAGTTAAGCACCCCCCCCCCCCCCTCCCCTGGAAAGTCCACACCGACCGATAAAATCATTGGTGTAGGTAGATTGTTGGCAAACTGATGTTGCAAAAACGATTGTTATCATATAAGGCAACATTCTGTCGATAAGCTATACAATTTATTCAGGATATCGTTAGCCAAATCAAAAGTGTATTTTAACAAAATAAAAACATGTTTGTAAGTATGAAACTTCAGAGTCCGTCTGGCTTCATAGGGCGAACATATTGAAGTAAAATGTCACCTTGTCATCCCTAGAGCAGAAGGTCAATAGCGCGTATAGCCTCCATTAGCTTCCAGCCTGCATTTCACCCCTCCAGCGAGACGTCGGATCTGTTGAAGGTGTAACTGCACGGCTTTGAATCCTTTAGAGCACATTTGGGATAGGATGGACAGAAACATTCCAGCCTCCTGTACAAAATCTGCAGGAATTGGAAGCCGCATTACATCGGTATTGGCGGCAGTTACCCTTCAACAGATCCGACGTCTCAATGGAGGGATGAGACGCAGGTTAGAAGCTAATGGAGGCTATACGCGCTATTGGCCTTCTGCTCTATGGATGTGTTCTACACACTCAAAGTGACATTTTTACTTCAATATGTTTGATTATTACAAGTATCTTTTTATTTTGTTAAAGTACACTTTTGATTTGGCTAACGATATCCTGAATAAATTGTATAGCTTATTGCCATAAATGGTGATTTCTTATCGTCAATATGTTGCCCTTTATGATCACAATCGTTTCTGCAACAGTTTGCCAACAATCTCCCTACACCAATGATTTTATCGGTCGGTGCAGATTTTCTTTGTGTATATGTTATTTAGCCCGGTAAATGACAGGTCGTGTAACGCAAAGAAGAGACGCAGTTTCGGTATACATTGTATATCAGGAATCCTCCAATGCTTTAATAAGCCTCTTTCGAGTTTGGCTTAAACCCCGCGGGATCACGCGAGAAATGAGTTTAGGGGTATAACTTTCACTGGCTAGCCGTTCAATTAACATTAGCGCCTATGGTGATCGGCGGTTATCGTGTACGGCCTATTTAACATATCTTGAATTCATTTCCACATATGTGCAATTCAATTCCCGATATGTACATATCAGGAATTGAATTCCACATATGTGCAATTCAATTCCACATATCTTGAATTCATTTCCTGATATGTACATATCGGGAATTGAATTCAACATATGTGGAATTGATTTGCACATATGTGCAAATGAATTGCACATATGTGAAAATCATTTTAAGATATCTAGAAATAATCCTGTGCTGCACTTATCAATAATTGACATTTCAGATATATGTAGAATTCATTTCCAGATATGTGGAAATGAATTCAACATATCTTGAATACACGTCTATTTAAGACATCTGCAATTCTTTTTGTGATATGTGTCCTACATTCGTCGGGTTGTTTTAGTAAATAAAATGCATGCTCCCCGAGTGTGTCACCACACGTGTCACTTCGCGCCAACTTTATTTGTCCTCTCTCAACATCGCGCTTCCCGTCGTTGTGGCACACCGCGCATGTGTATAATTACTTTCTCTACTTCCGCCCAGGGAGCGGTGATTGTGATTTCTACAACGCGGCGCAATTTCACATATGTGGAATTGAATTGCACATATGTTGGATGTAAGGGCCTTTCAAGATATATTAAATAGAATTTCAGATATGTGGAAATGAATTCAACATATGTTAAATACACGACCCACATATCAAGAAGTCAGTGCTATTTCAGATATGTGGAATTGAATTGCACATATGTGCAAATGAATTGCACATATGTGGAATTCAATTCCTGATATGTACATATCGGGAATTGAATTGCACATATGTGGAAATGAATTCAATATATGTTAAATAGGCCGAAACGGCTTGCCATAATCGTGTAGTTTTGTCTTTGATTCTTTATTTCTAAATCATTTCTTTAATCTAATGGCTTTGTATATATCTTGATATGTCTCACAAAAAGACTTTTGTAAAAAGTATGGATTGTTAGATGAGAATCACAGATAAGCAACAGGGTTACAGCCGATCTCCATAAGCACTAATGTTATTCGGACAGCCGATCGGTGAAAGTTATAGGCCTACCCCTAAACACCGGTCTCGCGTGATTTCGTGGGACTTCCTCCAAACCCGAAAGGGGCTTATTATAAAACTGATCGAGTCTGAAAGTTAACGAAAAGAGTATTTCGGTCCCTTAAATTATCACGAGGAAACTTTTGTTGAGCCCTCCAGAAGGTATAGAAATTGTACGTTACACGGCTACCTTTTTGGTAGCCACACTAAAAATGACCTGCTATCTATCAGAAGGTATTTCACGCACGTAAATCCCCGAAGTTATCAGACTGCCGACCAAAGGTGAGCATTAGCGTGATTTCTGACAAACTTAAGGATTGATTGTGATTTTTGCAGCTCATGCCACTTTAAGGAATCATCTCGTATACCATCACCCAATACGCGTCAAGTGCTTGTCAGGAGTCGAATAGTGACATTTGTTATACCAAGAAGATTTCAGCGAATCGTTATAATCTAAGTAACTGACGATAGTTTCAAAATAAAACAAAAATTACGACAGTGAGTTTCTATATTTCCAACTAACCGGACACGTGTATCATATTTCATCTAAATTCGGTCCCCCAGTCCAACAGTTAATTATGATGTATCAAACTTCTTTATACGCAGCGTGATGCTATGCGATAATATTTCTTTATTTCACTTCGAATATTTCTTTAAACGCAAATAAGTGGGGCGGGGGTATAAAATAGGATACCCCCATCACTCTGAAAAAGGGAGGAGGCCAGCTCTGCCCCCCTCTCTCCTGTCGGTTGTCGTTTCTCCTAGTATATGCATCGTTAAAATAACAATAGTTTGCACTATAGCTGTTAAAGGAAACAGATTAGAAAGCAGTGAAATTAATAATAAAATCAGAGACATGATTTGATCCTATATCCTAGTTATATCTAAACTCTGACCAAAGTATATTTATGAACACTAAAACACACAGGCACAGGGAAAATCTTAATGTCTAAAATAACCATGGAGACAAGTTTCTAATTGTGTTAAAAAGAGGTATATCATATAGACCTTTATACCCCATCATAAGTGGTTGTAATAAACTAAAACCCATTCATTAGGTTGACGATAGACAGTGGCTTGGCCTTAGTCAGTAGAATGTCTTAAAACACTTGGTAATACCTCTTTTAGAAAGGAAATCAAAACAATCTAAAACTTTCGGCACAGTTTGAGGACTGTTACGACATTTCCTATAAACTGAAATGCATGTATATGACTGCAAGCTCTGGGAGTTAACAATCTCTACTTGTTTGATCAACCAAAATATGTAGAGCAAAGTGTATTGATGAGTTACTGTTATGGATCAGTACAACATCTATATATACTTTGGCCACAGAGTTAAGATATCTCCAACTATTCTATACATCAGTCATAAAAGTCAATGTTTAAAATGAACTTCTGTTTCGCTTCTTAACAACCTGTTGTGACTGTGGATCGAAATGCGTTATTTTTAACTGAAGCAATGGATTGGGACCACAAGGAAGCTGACGTCATGGCTCATATTAGCCCGCTATCAGCTGCTTATCGACTGTCTTGTTATGGTCTAAGATTACCGGGGCGATTCAGGGGCGTGGATGACTGCCAGATAAAAGAAGGCTATTGATACGGGTACGTTATGACAGTGGCACGGAGAGACAACAGGCGGGTCCGCTAAGGCTGTAGTATAACCCTTGTACGGTGTATGTGACGAGGCTGTGGAGATTTGAAATCTCATAGAGAGGGAGCACAGGTGGAAGTCCATCCGAGCATTAAATTGTACGCGAGGCTAAACATACAAGGCCGCTTGTATTACAGCAATATAGGTGACCGTGTATGTTGGCTATACAACGCGGGTTTATATTATAGGAGACATGGCTTTCTGGCGAGCACGTCTCATCTCCAACAAATGTACAAGTCTCACAGCTATATTTTTCATGTGTGTAATTTTTGTAACGTGGATGAGTCAACGATCTTATTCTACTGTGAAATCAGACGTTGTTGTTGTAAAAGGTGAGTCCACTATTACACTGTCTATTTCCCAATACAATTTATAAATTGTAAACTATTATATCAACTTAATTGTAATACACGACCCCCTTACGAGCTGCCGTTCTTCGGGCCTCACAGTAAAAATGAGCGCTGCACAAAACAGCTATGTCGTTATATCAATTCAGATACAACCCAAGTGTCACCCAGAGCAGTCCCTGCGACCAGTTTATTAGGCCTATATACTAATTGTAGTAAACAATGGTCTAACCGCTGGGAGCGGTTCGGACCTTGTAGAAGGGACGCCATTTTGTCTTAGTTACAGGCCGGGTGATACTGGAGCATCGGCCCCTATTTTGAATTTTCCTACGAAAAAATTGTTTACCGATGCAATAAATGCCTTAAAATGAATGACCAACCTTTTCTGTCTTAGTATCCATTCCCCTTTTGTCGAACTATAGGCTTGGGTTGTTGCATTCCATCGATATCGAAGGTGGGTTGGAACATTTTCCCGCGAACAGGCGGCCATATTGCCTGTGGAATCATGGTTAATTTTCGCAAATTTAAAAATGGCTTCCTCCCGTAGCGTTCCGCCCTTCGGGCGTCACAATAGTCAATAACGCTACATACCGGAGCTAGCCTATATACCAGCTTGGGTACGGGGCGTTAACTAAAGACCGTGTCATTCAAAACATTAGTATATTTCGCCTTACAAAGTTACAAGCCGTCTCTTGCTCCTGTTACTTACTTGCGGGTCAGGAAGATTGTTAAATTAGGTTTGTTTACACGGTATTACTGGGGTTGATATTATAAAGGCCTAAATTTTATACCGTGTGTATATGATTTATCGGTGTTTATTATATAACCGCAGTCAAACAGCCCCAGACCCAAAAGGGGTAGGTCGAAAACGGCCGCCGGACGATAACGGCCGCGAGATTGTTGGTGACACCCAATGCACGGATTAACAATAGACTCAGCTTGACGTATTACAATTTAAGCCTTTATTTGTTTCCATTCATTAACGATCAGCAATGTCAGTCGGACATAGCATTAGCGTCGTTAGAAGACAAAGGACTTTCTGTCTGGGATTAGAACCAAAGATTTTTTAAAACATAAAATGACAAAATAGTTGTGAAATGCATGTCTGCATTAGTGTTTAATTTTACATTGGAGCTTATTTTCAATATCCATATAGGAGGGGTCTTTTTATGAGACATGTATGTATGGCGAGAACTGGTGACCCGTCCACCTTTGAACTGCATTTAAGTTAAGGCTAACTATTAAGAGTTACAGTATAATAACCCTTTTGTTTCTTTTTAGGGAACGTAGAAAAGAACAAACTCTTGTATGTAACTGTTTTATATGAATAACTTAGCCTTGAATCCATCTATCAGAGCCTTGTGCAATAGTCATATTCGTTTGTATTTGTGGTATAGGCATATCTTTATTTAGAAAATACATACTGGTGATAAATCATAACAATAGTTAATACCACGTACTAACAAAGTATAACGTTTACAAATCAATCGCGTTGAAATCATTTTTCTGAAGCAAAGTGAATAGAGGTTATGCAGTCGAATCACGTGATTTATCGTCTGTAAGCATTGACGCGCATAAGAACTTGTCAGCTTCCTAAACTTGTCTGGAATTTCTTCAGATATCGCTTTACTAATCTAAAAAATACAAGACCTGGTGTTTATAGGAAGATAAGCTAACTTTTTTTCGAATTTATAAGTGATTTCTTTCGTAGATGGATTTTAAATGTTTAGGGAATAATGCAAAAAAGAAATTTCATTTAGTCATAAATGATAACTTTTGAGAATGAAATTCCTGTCCCGATTTAGGAAAAGTTGTCCCGTTTTAGGGGAAATAGTTCGATTTTTAAAGACGATTTTTGAAATAGACAGCTACTTAGAGAGACAAAATTATTGGATATTTTAATAAAGTCTAAACTTTAGAAGATAGGGGATAAACTATTTGTTTTGTATCCTGCGATGAAAAATAAAAAAGTGTCCCGATTTAGCCTGCAATTTATCAAGATATAGAATATTCCGGAAAGATATGAGCGACTTATTAAAAGCCTATCATGCTGATCATAGGTGGTCCGACTTCTTTTTTGATAGCTTGGGTGTTAAACACGCCCACTTCTTGACTGGCATGCGATCCCCTGTACATTCATATAGACGGCGGCCGTTATCGTCCGGCGGCCGTTTTCGATGTAGACTATCCAAAATACACCGGACCCTATTGAAACCAAAAGCCCTGTTATTCGAGTATAAATGACCTCTTTTACCGTTATTTATATAAAGATGAGGTTTCCAGATGGCCATCGGTAACTTTCCCAGCTCCCACGGACCACTGGAGTTTTATTCGAGGATTCCAATGTCTGCTTTGTTGTGGGGAAAAAATCGAATGCGCAATAGAGCCCTTTCTAGCTGCGCGTTTGGTCTACTTTCGTCTGTTTGTTTACTGACTGTCAGACACAAAACGATAGCGACACGGGATTCCCTAAATAACTCTCGTTAAATATACTATTTTGGTGGAAAGTAGACTTGCTGCCGTTTATCCAAGATTGATCACTGTATTTTTCTAATAATCTGACGGTCAACGGAGAACCACAACAGACTTAAGCGATGTCTGCATTTAAAGCCATAAGCCATTAATCAGGTAATATTTGCAATAGGTCCTGATGAGTTGGTCTTCATCGTTTGGCAGCCTCCGTGACTCAGTATAGGTTTAGGTAAAGCGTTGGACGCTCAATCCGAACAGCCTTCCACCAATGGGTCGGAGGTTCGAATCCCACTCAGTCCAAACAAATATTGGAAGATTTTCTGACTGGGTTTTCACACGAACGACCTATGTGGGATGGTTGCCAGTTACCACCGAAAGGTCGTGGGTTTCCTCCGGGCACAGAGCCCGAATACCTCCCACAATAACACTGGCAACGCCGCCATATACGTGAAATATTCTTGAGCGCGGTGTGAAACACCAAACAATCAATCAATCTTTGTTATATTGAAGCACAAATGGTATTATAGTTTTTCACGACATCTACCCGGGTCCAAGTTCAAACCCATCCAAAAAAATAACTGAAATGTTTGATTTTTGAAGTTTTACTTTTATTAAACTGGTGCAAATTGGCTTTCTAAACAAATATCATCGCCAGTATCAAATCAGTCTTACATATTACCAGTCGTCCTGCGGTCCTGGAGAAAAACGGCTGAATACAAATTTGTAACAATGCCAACATGGGGAGTAGTCTATCCCGATCAAGAACATACTGAATATATTAAGCTGTCCTTTACTAGGCGTCCGACCCTCGGGCTGTGGGTATTGTGTTTTTTTTATTCAGCCATGTTTGCAGACCAAGCACGGGGGGAGGGGGGACATTATGTCAATTTAGAATAGGGGTTGGGTGAGGGTATAGGTGAATTTTAGCTCCAGCCCAAAAACTGACAGAGCAACTTTCGCCATCTTTCAAACGCTTATCACAAATATAACTGATAGGGTGAATTGCAAGTAGAGCCGAGTCAAAACGAATTAGATTAAAGACCTTTGTCACAAGCTTTTTGTAACTAAAGTCTATTGCATATACCTTTTACAAATGCCAATTGTTGTTAAGTCAGCCGTGTTATATTTGTTGTAGCGAACGTAAACATCTGTAGGCCTACTATATCTGCTTGGTGATTTACATTTGTATATGTGTTTGGAGGCAGAACAAACCGTTTCGCTTCAATGGCAGACTTATACATAATTAAATGTCGCTTGTCATTCCTGCTCTTTGTTCCTAGTTATATTGATTACTTTAGAATCAATCCGCTGGTTACGTGATGTATACAAAGTTGACTTTAGTTTAAACACACTGGCATAATTTCGTAAACAATGGGATTACCGAATTACCAAACTAACAGTTCTAGTGAGTTCGATGCTCATCCGAGTCCGAATTTTTGTTCAGGGTCCTGTTTCACAAAGCGGCGTAGGTGTGTTTTTTGCATAACTTTCATACTAATGTATCTCTACAGTATGGGTTGCTATGGCAGTTACGTGAAAACTTACGGTACGCCGCTTTGTGAAACAGGCTCCTGGGCAATCGTGCCCACATGCTTACCTCCCCTTCGCTTCAGAACTAAGTCTCGCATGCGAAGATTAACTTCTCTGTTTAGATTGGCTCCTGGACCTGTTTCACAAAGCGGCGTAGCGTAAGTTTTTACGTAAATGCCCTAGCAACCCATACTGTAGAGATACGTTAGTATGAAAGTTAAGCAAAAAATACATCTACGCCGCTTTGTGAAACAGGACCCTGGGTCTGTTTCACAAAGCGGCGTAGCTTAAGTTTTCACGTAAATGCCCTAGCAACCCATACTGAAGAGAAACGTTGCTATGGCATTTGCGTGAAAACTTACGCTACGCCGCTTTGTGAAACAGACCCAGTCCTTCAGTGACGGTTATTTACTAATTGGGAAATTCGATAGATGACTGCATAGATTAAAGGCACACGACGTGGCCATTCTCATCGATAAACTAATTGATTGGCGTTTCTATAAGATAAATCTTCACAGTCTGGGACAAGTACGAACGCAAACAAATTCTCGAAATATAAACAAAACAACCTGGGCAAACGGTCGTTTATTTGAGATCAAAGGGACTTCTAAAGACTACTCTGACTGGGTTTTCACTCGAACGACCTATGTGGGATGGTTGCCAGTTACCAGCGGAAGGTCGTGGGTTTCCTTCGGGCACAGAGCCTGGTTTCCTCCCACAATAAAACTGGCAACGCCGCCATATAAGTGAAATAATCTTGAGCGCGGCGTAAAACACCAAACAATCAATCAATCTAAAGACTACACCAGCCCCGATAGCTCAGTCGGTAGAGCGTCCGCTTCAGACTTGGGAGATCAGGGTTAAAGCCTGGGTCGAGTCAGACCAAATACTTTAACAGTGGTAGCTGTTGCTGCTTCGCTTCGCGCTCAGCAATAGGAGTTAGAGCAGCGACTGGTTGGCCCGGTGTCAGTATACTGTGACTGGGTGAGGGGGCTTGCTGGTTGTCTTCGGCAAGTCCTCTCGGTGAGGCAGCACCTAAAAGAGCGGTGGAAATCCGCCCTGCAGCAAGGAGACAACGTCTTCATATAACTGAAATACTGTTGAGCAGGACGTAAAACCCAAATCACTCACTCACTCACTCACTCTAAAGGCTACCTCCACAACATACATTCTCAAGACTAGTAGTAAACTCTAAAACGCTTCTACTATGCATGTACTTCTTGAGAAAGCATTTCGAGATTTTAAAATTTATATAGCTTTAGTCCAGGCCGTTTGAAATAATGTTGGACATCTGTTATCCCGCAAACAATGCCCTCTAACCAGCCCGGGTGACTCGGGCTCAATCAATTGTAAACTGTATAACTCTGTCCAATTGCACAATATGTGCTCAGCTGAAACTGATTTAATCAATCAAAGCCTCCCACTACATAAACCAAATAATAACGTATACTATATTATATGTCCATTGATGATGTATAATCCGAATGTATTGACGTTTGAAATAGTTCAAATAAAGCTTTATTAATCTTATCTCGACCTGATCATATTATATTTGTTCACTACCAGTAACCTACATTCTGCCATAAAGTGAGCAGCCCGGAAGAAAAGGCTGAAGATAGGCTGAAAAAAAAGATCGCTAAAATGTACGATTATCTTATCTACTGGCCGTATTTTTGCTGTTTGTATATCAGTATATTTATGAACGCTAAAACACAGGAAAGTTTTTAATTGTGTTAAAAAGAGGTATATCACTTAGACCTTTATACCCCATAAATCGTTGTGTAAAGATGAGGGTTCAAGATAACCAGCGGCCTCGGTGGTCCAGTGGGTTGGAGTTATCGTCCCTCAGTCCCACACAGGCCTCGGTGGTCCAGTGGGTTGGAGTGATCGTCCCCCAGTCCCACACAGACCTCGGTGGTCCAGTGGGTTGGAGTGATCGTCCCTCAGTCCCACACAGACCTCGGTGGTCCAGTGGGTTGGAGTGATCGTCCCTCAGTCCCACACAAACCTCGGTGGTCCAGTGGGTTGGAGTGATGGTCCCTCAGTCCCCCACAGACCTCGGTGGTCCAGTGGGTTGGCGTGATCGTCCCTCAGTCCCACACAGACCTCGGTGGTCCAGTGGGTTGGAGGGATCGTCCCTCAGTCCCACACAGACCTCGGTGGTCCAGTGAGTTGGAGTGATGGTCCCTCAGTCCCACACAGACCTCGGTGGTCCAGTGGGTTGGCGTGATCGTCCCTCAGTCCCACACAGACCTCGGTGGTCCAGTGGGTTGGAGGGATCGTCCCTCAGTCCCACACAGACCTCGGTGGTCCAGTGAGTTGGAGGGATCGTCCCTCAGTCCCACACAGACCTCGGTGGTCCAGTGGGTTGGAGTGATCGTCGCTCAGTCCCACACAGACCTCGGTGGTCCAGTGGGTTGGAGTGATCGTCCCTCAGTCCCACACAGACCTCGGTGGTCCAGTGGGTTGGAGTGATCGTTCCTCAGTCCCACACAGACCTCGGTGGTCTAGTGGAATATAGTGATCGTCCCTCAGTCCCAATCAGAGCTTCCATCGCTGCTGCTCGGGTTCGAATCACACTCAGACCAAATAAAATTGAAAAAATGTCTGAGTGGATTTTTATTCGAACGACCTATGTGGGATCGTTGTCAGTTACCACCGGAAGGTCGTGGTTGGTTGGTTGTGTTAGCTTATTGGCGCGTCCCGGAAGGTCGTGGGTTTCCTCCAGGCAATGGACCCAGTTTCCTCCCCCACTAAACAACGCAGCCCTATAAGTGAAATAATCTTGAGTGCGGCTTAAAACATCAATAACTCAAACCAAGATGACGCATTGGTAACTTGCGCATACCTCCCATGGACGTCTGGGTGCAACCAGTTTTTATTGGAAATTCCTTTGTCGTCTTTGTTTGGGTTATGCGGATTGAGCACACTTAGCTGCGCACGGTTACAGCCTATTTATTTTCGCGTGTGGTACATTCTGACATTCTCGGCTATTTGTTTTACTGACTGTCAAATAGAAAACAATAGCAACATCGAATTCCTAGCTCTTAAAAAATGTACATGGTTGGTGGAAAATTGACTTGCGTTTGTTCATCTGAGGTTGACTACTTGTTTTATTTTTACCAATTTGAGGACCAATGAAAAAGCACAACGGATGAAATAGACTACAAAGGCATATCCTTTCGATTTGAAAAAAGCTTTTGGTTTTCTTTTTGTTAAATGCTTATGAATTTAAAGACCGGTATATTTATGAAACATTACAATTATTCCTTATTTTGAATACGATATAAAACACAATATAGTTGTAAATACCCTCTGGGGATGGGGATGGGGATAAATATATTCTATGCTGGTATAAGCATAAGGTTTTTGCTTTAAATATTATTTTTCTTTTGGACATTTGTAGATAAGCCTTCACTCATCATCGATTAAACTTAATTATTAAAGTAAGGTGAAGAATTACTTATGGATAACAACTTCTTGGTTTATTGCCCTCGGGCTGGAACATTGTGTCTCTGCTTTAGCCATGTATGCTGACCTAGCAAGGAGGGACATTAAGTATGCCACATACATTAGCTTTTCTGACGTTCTATGGTCTGTGGAGCCCAAATGTCAAAATCTAGATCTGGGTGGGTGAGAGGGGTGGGGGGGGGGGGGGATCTTTTGGCCGGTTGGTTTTTTTTGTCGTCATATAATCTTAGCTGTTGAGTGCGACGTTAAACCCCAATCAATCAATCAATCTTGGTTTATTGGTTGACGATGCACCCCGGTCACCCAATAAACCAAGAAGGTGTTATCCATAGGTAATTCTTCACCTTATTGTAACCTTTCAACTTCTAAATGCCATTGACTTGAGTGCGGCGTAAAACTCCAATCAATCAGTCAATCTAAATGCCATTGAAAGATTTGATACGTCATCATCATGGGGAGTCCGCCAATAAACCAAGAAGTTGTTATCCATAAGTTATTCTTCATCCATAAGCAATTTTTCACCTTATTGTAACCTTTCAACTTTTAAATGCCATTGAAAGATTTAGATTATTAAATAACTGACTTATGGGTGATAACAATACATTGTATAACTATCAACCAGTTCTACAGGTTATCGTCGGACAGCTGACGTCATAATAAGTAATTCGAAGATCGCGATAGATAAACGATAAAACTGATGTAAAACTTGTTTTTGTTAACAGATAAATATTGGTTTTAAAGGTTAAATGTATCTTCTCTTAATTATTCTCTTTAGTAGATATCACGTTTCAAAATACTCCCCCCCCGGCCCTTAATTCTATGGTGAAATATAGGCTTTTCTACATAAGCTGTTTATTTGTTAAAAAAAGTTGATGTTTTTGAAGATTATTTTCAACTCGCATCGTCTCACTCCGTCAATTGAGGATAGAGACGGTTCTGATATTTAGATTCGTCTTAACCTCGAATAGAAACAAGTCTATTTTTTTGAGGGTTTTATACTATCTTCTTGAAAAAGTCTGTCGTATTATGGTATACCGAAGTCGATCTGTTCGTGCATGCGCCAACCCCTCCTTTCGGTTTTGAGATGTTTTTTTTCTTCTGGCATTTAATGCTGACGATATGTGCCATACTCTGAGACGCGGATTCGGTAGAAGAATTTCTTCCATTTTTTAAAGAAAATTTATTCCCAACAATAACGAGAATTCTAATTTCCTGTATTTTAAACTTTTCAGATGATCGGCTGTCCAAGGGGGCCAGTCCTCCGAAAAGTGGGTCATCCATGGCACCATATGTGAAGAAAGCTCTACAAAACAGGGTAAATAATATATCATTGACTGATTGAGGTTTTACGCAACACTCAAGATTATTTGGCGACGTTGCCAGGATTAGTCAGGGAGGAAACCGGGCTCATTGCCCGGAGGAGGCCCTCGACCGTCGGCGAGTACCTGGTAACTCTTCCACATAAATAGTATATGAGTTATCTCTGCCTCTTTGTAACACATATTTTCCAAACTCCATCCTTTTTTTCCCCTAAGTCAGCCAGTTCAATTAAGTTCTTTTATCTCTAGCTTGAATCAATTCTTTTTGTTTCCAGACATATTTTTCCTCTTTATCTCTGTCTCACTTTCCCAACTCTATTTTCCTTTTTCATCTAGTTAGACTAATTAAGTATATTGGCATTTAGGCAGAATGACAAAACAAGGGCGTGGTAACAGAAGCAGGCAATTTTCAGTTAGCAATAGGCATGGAAATTCAAAATCTAAAAGTCCCCAATATTCAGAATTCTCGGCTCTGGTGAAAGCCCTTTTCAAAATTTTACAATGTCTTCACCACATTGGCATCCTTGAGGGACATTTACGTGACCAAACCCTCCCAAATTCCTTAAATAATAAAATTAAAGAGCTAAATTCTTTTCTTAAACCGGCTCAACGCAATCGGGAAGTTGATATTGCGTTTGACCATGTACACAAAAATTGGGCCCATAAGATCATACAAGAGATGATTTCACATTATGCGGCATGTTTAAATAGATTAAAAGCACAGGTGACTTCTGCCAGGTCATCCAATGGTCTAAACTTTGACAGTGCTTTCAAAAATGCTTTAAAATGGGGCAAACAGAATTATAAAGGTAAATTACAACTTTCGACCATTCAAAATTTTTATTCTTTTCTTTCCATCACTAAATCTGTCACTTCTGCTGCTACTACTCAGTTTAGTCCACCATCGTCTCCCCAACCCCTTCCGCCTGTCAGTCCGTCGACACCCGTTATCTCACCTCCTACTCTGCAGTCACAGACTCCTAGGTCTGTAACTTTACCTTCTGTTTCCCCTTCGCCTTTCCCTACTGGTGCTCCCTCCCTTAGACCTAGTACCTCTGCCCCCTCTTTTTCATCCCCTCAGCCCCCCTCCCCTAGACCTAGTAGCACCTCTGTCCCCTTTCGGCCTCCACCCTCCCCAGTTTCTACTAGGGTCACTTCTCCTAGACCCAGTACATCTAGTCCCTCTCCTCCTCCCCCATCCCCAGTTTTGTCAGTCCATTCTCCTATGAGATATTCAGATGCAGTGAGATCCCCTCCGAGGGGTCAGCGCAGCCCTCGGAATAATTTAGCTAATTCTAAATTTTGGAAATTTCGGCACACCTCCTCTAATTGGCACCTTCCTAATGTAACTAAGAAAGTTCTTTTACTTGGGGATTCTAATCTATCTAGAATTAACCTTGACCCCCACCCTGATATGCAGGTAGAATGTTTTCCTGGTGCCAATTTCAATTCATTTCGGACGCTAATTCAAAAGTATCAAGGTCCCAAACCTGAGAAAGTTATCTTGAATATTGGTATCAATAACAAGACAACTACTGAGCCAAACGCTTCGTTAAATCAAATGCGCAACATGATGACAGCGGTTAGGAAGACTTTTTCCAATTCGCTCATCTACTTTGTAGAGATCCAGTCATCCACAAAATTACCGGCCAGTGAAGTTTCGAACCTGAACCTATATAACTCTTCTGCTTCCAAGATGAAGAGAGTTATGGTCATACCAAAAATTCCCAATTCAAAATTTAGAGTATCCACGGACAAAATTCACTGGACCGAAGATACAGCAAATTGCTTGTATACTCACTGGCTTCAGACACTAGATTTAAACTAAATTTGGGACAGGGCATGTGCCACCCTACTTTCGGCTTAGGAAGTAATATTGTTAATCTTAGTAACGAGGAACTCACTGTTGATGATATATCTCTACTCAATAGAGGACTCTCATTTGTGCCTTGCCCAAAACCATTATCTGATAGGGACTTTTCTATTAGTAAATTAGTGCATGTTATGGAGTTCTCCAGAAATCTTAGTCTGGCTGATATCTACCGAGAGTCTAGTGGGGTACGCAAGCCATTTACATCTAAAAGCGGCTATACACCCCCTTCTCACATGTATGACCCAGAGATAAACATTAGTCGTGACTCTGTATCTAGGAAGTTTGATATTTTAACTAATCAGAAAAACAAACATAACCTTACTCATTCAGAATGTCTTGCCTTAAGTAAGCTAAGGAGAAATCCAAACATAGTTATTAAACCTGCTGATAAAGGTTCGGCAACAGTTATTATGTCAAAACAGGATTATATTGAAGAGATAGAACGGCAGCTAAGCAACCCTCTTCATTACAAAAAACTTGATAAGGAAATTTGGCCTGAAAATGTTAGGAAGTTTAATAAAATTCTTGTTTCTCTTCAAGATAAAGGCTTACTTAATGAAAAACAGTATCGCTATTTGGAATCTGATCATAACTCTAAAAACAGGGTCTTCTATATTCTTCCGAAAATTCACAAACCCATTGAAAAATGGCCGAAGCCTACAATGCCCCCTGGGCGTCCTATTATCTCAGATTGTGGCAGTGAAAGTTACAGAATATCAGAGCTAATTGATTACTATCTAAAACCAATAGCGAATCGGCATCCTAGCTTTATAAAAAATACGGATGATTTATTGGCCAAATTATCTGAGAAATCCATCCCACAAGATGTGATTTTAGTTACTCTGGATGTGGAGTCTATGTATACAAACATTGACATAGATCTGGGTCTTAAATCCATAAAATCAGCATTCCAAAGATATCCTGACCACCGTCGTCCGGATAAAGACATTTTAGAATTGCTGGAACTCAGCTTAAAAGGAAACGATTTTGAATTCAATGGGGAGATCTTTCAGCAAATTAAAGGGTGTGCTATGGGGAAACGTTTTAGTCCTAACTTTGCCTCTATTTTTATGGCTGAGTGGGAGAGTGACATTCTTCACAAATGTCACAAACAACCTTTTATTTACCTTCGGTATCTGGATGACATTTTTATCATTTGGCAACATACGTTGGAAGACCTTCATATTTTCATTGATACTCTTAATTCTCACGACTCAAGCATTAAATTACAGCCTACTATTGATCACACTTCTGTGGATTTTTTGGATGTAACTATTTACAAGGGTCATACATATCATACTACTGGGTATCTAGATTACAAAGTATTCTTCAAACCTACTGACACGCATCAGCTGCTACATGCTGGGTCATACCATCCTCCTCACACTTTCAAGGGAGTCATTAAATCTCAGATATTTAGATTCTATAGAAACTGTAGTTCTTTAGATTTTTTTAACCAGGCTTGTTCTGTTCTTTTTAAAGCTCTCCTCCCTAGGAAGTATTCTATTAGATTACTCCGAAGGATTAAATCTAACACAGTAAGACAAATCATGTTCCCCCCTTCATCCCCCGATACGCTTACCTCCCCATCACGAGTGTACCATTACCGTCCAACATTTCTCTCAGGTACATCAATGAAATGCCTTAAGACGCGATGCAAACTCGATATATACGTACCCGATCGCGGTACCTTTTTCGGAGAACAAACTCGCGACAAATATCAAATGGCAGAGAATCTTAATTGTGACTCCTCTAATATCGTGTATGTAATCACGTGCAAAAAATGTCGCAAACAGTACGTCGGAGAAACTCAGAATTCTCTACGACAAAGAGCAGCCAACCATTTATCTAGTATAAGACTTAAACATGATGTACCCGTGGCACAACATTTCAATACTCAAGGTCATTCGGTCAAGGACCATTTTGAAATTATGCCTATTGAGAAAATCCCTTTTCTCACTTCCGCTGCAGATACCAAACACAAACGTTTGGAAAGGGAAAGTTTTTGGATTCAAACATTACAAACTATTTATCCTTTGGGTTTGAACTTGGACCCCGGAAGATGTCGTGAAAAAACTATAATACCATTTGTGTTTCAGTATAACAAAGCTAGCATTGCTATGGCCAAGATTATAGTAGAAGAATACAAACTACTTCAAAATAAACTTGCTCGACCTCTGACCCAAAGGCCAGTCATTGCTTATAAAAAGAACAAGAGTTTGAAAGACATACTGGTCAGGGCTAAACTCCCCTGTCTGCCTTCTACCTAGGTTTTCTGGGAAAGGGGTATGAGGGGGGGGGGATGGGGGAATTTTCACTGTCTTTTCCCATGACCCCATAATATATAGTCTGACGATATTCTTACTATAGCTTAAGATGCATAAGCATTGTCAATGCAATACAAAGTGTTCCAGAAAATTCTACTGACTAAGGCCAAGCTCCTGTCAGTCGTTAACCTAATGAAATATCATAGGTTTACTTTATTACAACAATTTATGAGGGGGTATAAAGGTCTAAATGATATACCTCTTTTTAACACAATTAGAAACTTGTCTCCGTGGTTATTTTAGACAAGAAGATTTTCCCTGTGCCCGTGTGTTTTAGTGCTCATAAATAGTATATGAGTTAGCATGTATGGTAATACATGCTTCTTTAGGCTAATGCTAAAAATCATTATCAATATCAAAATGATATTCTTTGCCTTATAGATCACAGCTTTTTGGGGTCTTGAACAGTCAGCATAGCCTGCCCAAATTAGATTTTCTTTCAATTGTTTCATGGGAAAACAAAATGATTCCCATTGATCGATTGATGTTTTTGGCTCAATTGCTGCGTTGCCCGGATTGAATTCCCAACTTTCGGCGAGTAGCTGGCAACGCTTCCATATAGGGCGATCAGTGAAAAATCTATTCGCGTTTGTGAAAAATTTATTGATTGATTGGTGTTATACGCTGCTCTCTAGATTATTTGACTTGAATGGCAGGTTGCCAAGTTTTATGGAAGAGAAAACCGGGTTCTTTGCCCGTAAGAAACCGCCGACTGAGTACCTCGCAAGTCTTCCACATGTGGCGATCGAGTGAAAAATCCACTCAGAAATTTTTCAGTTTTATTTGGTCTGCATGGGATTCGAACCCGCACCCCATAGATGGAAGGCCTACATGTACGTCGGACTGAGGAACAATCACTCTCACCGACTGGGCCAGCGAGGCCCCTGTCAAAAATTGAATACCCTGTATGTAGACCTACAATCATTCAATCATTCCACGAAGGGATTAATGTATATTCAGGTTTGACTAAAAAAAGCTTTAAACTTGGACTTCATGGAACAATACTAGCTGATAATTGAAAGATTTTAAAATTTTCAAGGATCTTGAATTCTATTTCTATATATGATACTTTGATTGTTTATGACCATCTAGATAAATCCCTTGACATTCTACATCAATTAGCATAATGCTATTTCATTTTAGAAAAGCCCCAACGATGAATGGTTTAAAGATTCCATGATGTGGGGACAACGGCGAAAAGATCCAGGTGAGTTTACCGGGTGTTTAAATATTTTCCTTAAATGAGAGGTTGGGATCTTCACAACCTCATTTCTAGTCCATATCAAAACATTCGTTTACTGCCCTTAAAACTTGAACTAAAGTGAGTAGGCCTATACGTAAATAAAATCACCATAAGCGTTGCAAGTAAAGATTTAATTTATTGATTTATTGAAGGGCCTCTTTGGCTCAGTAGGTAGAGCATATGACGATCAAATCCGAACAGCCGTCCACCTATGGGCCGCGGGTTCGAATCCCACTCTGTTAAAAAAAAATTGGAAAATTTTCTGACTGGGTTTTCACTCCTACGACCTATGTGGGATGGTTGTCAGTTACCACCGGAAGGTCGTGGGTTTCCTCCGGGCATAGAGCCCGGTTTCCTCCCACAATAAAACTGGCAACGCGGCCATACATGTACGAGTGAAATAATCTTGAGGGCGGCGTAAAACACCAAACAATCAATCAATCATTGGATTTATTGAAGTTTTACGCCCCACTCAAGCTAATTACTTATACAGTGGCGTTGCAAGGTTATGTGATGGACGAATTCTAGTCCTTTACTCTTTGAGTATACCAATACATTGACTTTCTTAAAGAAGCAAATAAATAAATTAGTTATTTTGGAGTTGCTTATTCTATATACCCTACCGTCTAATATTGTCAACTTACACACAACCTTTTACTTTAGATATGTCTTTTTAACTTTATTTCAGTGTACTTGACGATTGGTATTCCTTGTTTGGTTCGTCCAAGGGGAGATCGTTACATCGTGAAGACCTTAAACCTTTTAATTCGACATTCTACGGAAGAGCAAAGAAACCAAATGACGATTGTGATATTTATGGCCGACCAGGATACGAACAAGCGAGACAAAGAAGGGTCATTTCTTTACCAGAAATATAAAGCATATGTGGACGGCGGATTTATTCAAATCATCAAGGCGCCAAGTTCGTTTTATCCAGACTTAGGGTCCGTAAAAAAATACACAAGTGATCCCTTAGCGAAAGTTAAATGGCATTCTAAACAGAACTTTGATTTTAGCTACATGATGCTTTATAGTCAGTCATTGGGAGATTACTACCTTCAGTTAGAGGACGACGTGGTTACTGTACCGGGTTATATGAACAAAATCCAGGAATTTATCAACCGTCAGAAAAAAGACTGGGTGTGTTTAGAGTTTTGTACTCTGGGATTTATCGCCAAGTTATATCATTCTTATCATCTAGAGAAACTTGCCCAAATGTTAATGCTATTTTACAACGAACATCCCAATGATGTAACTTATTTGGATTTTAACCGTTTGATGTTCCAACCAAAAAAGATAGCATTGCGGCCGTCCATATTTGATCACATAGGCGTACATTCTTCTCTCCCTTTAAAAATGAACTCTCTAAGAGACACGACGTTTAAAGCCAATCCTAAAGACATTGAAGACAACGACCCCGATATCAGAGGCAATGTCGTAAATAACCACTATCCACCTGCGAAACTATCCTGCACCGTAAGGACATACGATCAGTATACGCCACAGAAATTTTATTCCGGGGAGGAGGACGTATATTTTGCAATGGTACCTAAAGCCGGGGACGCTTATACCATAGTCTTTGATACGCCTCAAAAATTGTTAAACGTTTCTGTGGTTAGCGGCCATAAAAACTACCCGGATGATTATATTCACGAAGGGATTCTTCAAGTCGGAAAAAAGGGCGACACTTCTGACCTTAACAAACTTGGTTGCTCTGATATCGTCCAAACAGCAATATTTGAAAACGGAAAAGCCTCAATACATAATATAGCACGTGAACCAGAAATAGCTTGCGTCCAAATATCTTTTTCCAAGACACAAAACAACTGGTTATTAATCACACAATTTGCGCTTACTTTTCACACAGGTTAACCTTGATTATAAGCTAATAAATCTAAATTATATTTTATATCATTTATTAAAAGTATTGATATGTGGTATTGATTATTAAAAGGGCATGAGCTGCCAAAATGTTTGTTGAAACAGAATGTTGAAATTATTGCCTATTTTTCTCAAGACGTATAATTCAGAAGCTTTTTAGTGCTTCTTGTCTCGAAAATGTACGATACAGTATTGTTTTGAACTAACTTTTGCTTAGAATGAATGAATGGTCGTCCCGGTAATTTAGATTTTGTTTACTTTTCTAACACGTTTTCAGCTCGTACAGGTCACATACTGTAGGGATTTTCTTCATTCCAACGCCAATCATTTAGTTTTTCGATGGCCTTCAAGGCCTCTTACTGTCGTGACGATCAGAAATTATGAAAAAAGTGCGAATAATGGCAGCTCATGCCACCTTAAATGTAAAACTATGCATAGAGTTGAATCTCAAGATAATGTATATGCAATATTTCAAAGGTATACACTTTATATCCTTGACCTGGGTTTTAAAATATTGCAATTAACAAAAAAAATGATATGTATTTTAAATAGATGCAAAGCTGGGGTACATATAAGGATAGTTCCTACTTATACTTAGGTCTGGTTGCCCGGCCGGTGTTTGTCCTCAAATTGAAATAGCAAAAAAGTTGTTAAATAAACATTAAAAAACAAAGAAAAAAATTAACGCGTTTTCATTTTATAAACCTATGAGGAATAGTTGCAATGCACCAATCGGACAGTCTGGGTTTCCCTCTGAACATACAGCCCTGTTTCCTCCTAAATATAATCCCGTCAACGCCACCATATTAGCAAGAGAAAACAAAACTCAAATCTAACCGAATACGCTTGATTTACAAAATTTACTTTGTGGCGATGTGCCAAATCCAATGTGTCCATCAATCTCTCACTATTAATCAGTCGGCAAGAGTGATAGCCCCATAGTCCGACACAAGCCTTCCATCATGACAGTATCGAATTCCACTCGGATAAACGAAATCAAATAAAGAGTTTGAGAAAGCAAAACCTGAATCTGACATAAGAAATTTTCGTGATTCACAAAATTTACTGGGTGTGGACATATATCAACCATTATCAATCAAATCAGGGCCCTCCGTGGCTCGGTAGGTAGAGCGTTGGACGCTCAATCCGAACAGCCTTTCACCAATGTGTCGCGGGTTCGAATCCCACTCAGTATAAAAAACGGAAGGTCGTGGGTTTCCTCCGGACATAGAGCCCGGTTTCCTAGCACAATAAAACTGGTATTATGTATAGTCTACACATAATGGGTATATGTATAGTCTACACATAATGGGTATATGTATAGTCTACACATGATGGTTATATGTATAGTCTACACATTGTGTCTTCCTGTTGTTAATCTCGTCACATACTGTAGGCAGCACCGTGGCAACGCCTCAGGGGCTCGTTCTACTAAGCTGGCGTAAGTTGCGCCAGTCGCAAATGCGTGTTAAGTTATAGGAACGTGCGCATGGTCGCAAGTCTGGAGGCGCAAGTCTGTGTTGTAAACCTATGCGTAACTTTGCGCCAGCTTAGTAGAACGAGCCCCTGGTACCCATTCCTGTCTGTTGGTGTTAGCATCTTCACATTAAATGCCAATTCTTGTGCACACTGCTTTACATGACAGGCAGACCAAAAACAATAAAAACGTATCATCGTTTCTGTATGTTTATATCTTCTTACGTTTATATATTTCCTTAGTTACAAGGAAACAAAATAGTATTGTAGATCCGGAACGTTGGTAAGAACAGAGAGGCTACATGGTCCGTCTTATGAGATCCACGTTGGGGGCTAAACAAAGCACTTTGAAGCAAAATGAACCTGCAGATACAACCGAAAAGCACGCTATTTGCATATTTTGATCGAAAATTCTTGTAATAAGTGAAATTAATACAAGTTTATTTCGTCATCCCGGGAGCTGTGAACGATATACATGCAGGTCTAGCTTGTTTAATAATCCTGTTTTATAGAGCGATAGGACGGCGATTTGGAATTTGGGCAATAGTCCAAATGGGTTTCAATTACTTTTTTTTATTCACCAAGTATACAAAGTTGAAATACAATAGTCGTTTTAGACAAACAGTCGGGAATAAAACCCCAAGGGGCTTGGTGTCTTAGGCTCATTTGCAGAGTAATAGTCTCCCACAGAGACGATGGGTCATGACTCGAATACCAGTCAATCGAAGTTATATTTCTTCTTCGCCTAACGAATTCACGGGCCGGTAAATCTAAAGCCGTTGTGTCACAAAGAAGCGCTAATGTTAATCTAGATCCGTAATCACAAAACTATTCCGCTTATTTGGTTATTGCTATGACCATGAGCATTTACCCGAGAATCAAAGTGTATCCTGTTACTCCGTCATAGGTATGTGCATGTACTACAAGTCTACAAATTAAACATGATAACCTGTAACTCGAGAACATTGACAGCTAGTTAGTTAGAGAGGTCTTGTTGATGTATTATCGATTTTCCATGTATTTTCTGGAAGTTAATACCATTTAGCCAACAACCTTAGAAATAAAATAAATTACTATTGAACGACAACAGGGCTCTTGTTGAACAAGGAGCTGTATCTAGAAACGTAAGTCTTCAACAATACAAGGTCTTCAACATTACGTTTCCACCGAACGGAAATGTTTTCAGAAACAGCCTCCACCAGACTGTAGAAATTGGTCCATTGGCAATTGGTCCATTGACGCCACTCCCCATGCATTGCTGCGTTCAATTTATGATGTTCCAATCCCACTCAGATCAAATAAAAATGGAAAAAAATCTGGGTGGATCTGGGGGTCTCCTCCGGGCAATGAGGCACGTTTCCTCCCCAACTAAACCTGGCAACGCCGCCATATTAGTGAAATAATTTTGAGCGTAGCGTAAAACACCAAACAATCAATCAATCTTTAAAGCAAACATGATCCGATACTATATTGTATGAGCTATATAGCAGATAATTTTTCGAAAATTATCATCGGTAGTGGTCTTGTCCTTTTTGATTGATTGATTGATTGTTTGGTGTTTTACGCCGCGCTCAAGATTATTTCACTTATATAGCGGCGTTGCCAGTTTTATTGTGGGAGGAAACCGGGCTCTATGCCCGGAGGAAACCCACGACCTTCCGTTGGTAACTGGCAACCATTCCACATAGGTCGTGTGCTTTTTGAAGGGAATGACCTGAGTTGTATCAGGCTATAAATAAAACCTGATAAACAGCCAACGGTATTTGTAAGGGCGGTAATGGATAGCAAATAGCGTTAGAGTACAACTAGATCAATAAACAATTGAAACATGGACCAATTATTACTGAAAAAAAAAACAATCTTTTATTATCAATCAATACACCAGAATAATCTTTTTTTATACAAATCTTTATCCTGCTAATAGCTTACTTTGTGCAACAATTAGATACCATCATTTTCGTTTTTATTATTCTGAATAAAATATTTCCTGTTTAATGTGCGTTATTCGTGTATGGGTTTGACTTTCACTTTGACAATACTTCGACTCGGGTGCATGTATTCTTGTTTTTTAATTTAATTTTTTTATTAATTTCTTCACTGCTGCTGAAATCGATTGAGTCATTTTCAATCTTTCGAATCAATACTTAAATAAGCTTATTTCCAATGATTTTTATTATTCTTTACATATCACATTGCCTCATTGCATGATTGGCATTAAAACAGACCAACATTTTGGTATCGATTTTGCCAGAAGTAAATAAATGAAACGGTGACTTAGATAACGTAGACAGCATTGTTTACTTAGCCCATTGTGGAGGACCATATGTGACGTATAAGCCTAGATTGGCACAGTTTGGTTTGAAAAGACTTTCATTTTAGGTCGATCGGATATCTTCGATTTGAATCGGCTTCTTAAAGTACGCACTGAACTATGGGTACCGTAATCCGTAAGCTTGAACGGTACGAAAAAATCGTCTACGCTCATTCAACGTTTTCCGAATAGCGAGCTTTTGCTTATCTTCAACAATAGGAAGTTCTTTAATCGGAAAGACTTTGATTTTTTCGTAGGCTCTCGCGGCAAGCAACTCGATGGCCATTCTTTCCACTTTGCAAAAATCTCCCACGATGCACTCCTTATTAAAGTGGCATGAGCTGCCAAAATTAACACTTTTTTCATAATTTCTGATCGTGACGACAGTAAGAGGATTTGAAGGCCATCGAAACACTAAATGGTTGACGTTGGAATGAGGAAAATCTATACAGTCTACGGCCAATGCGAACCGAAATAGTGTCCGAAAAGTAAACAAAATTTAAATAACCGGGACGACCTTTCATTCATTCTAAGCAAAAGTTATATCAAAACAATACTTTATCTTTCATTTTCGAGACTAGTAGCACTAAAAAGCCTCTGAATTATACGTTTTGAGAGAAATAGGCAATAATTTCAACATTCTGTTTTAACGTCAAAATATCAACGTTTTGGCAGCTCATGCCACTTTGAACATGGCTGGTTGCGTCATATCTAATGACGGGAATAAATTACTACCCCTTTGACAAGTGATATTCTGTCACCGGGTGCGCTGCAAGTCTGTCACTGTCTCTCTTATGAAAACGATGCTGTCGACGTTATCTAAACCACCGTTTCATACTTCGTCATTCCTTTACTTCTGATATTGCATGTCATCTTTTAACAAAAATACATGTTTGAATAAATTGTATAAAAGTCATTGCATGCGATGCTATCGTCTACAAGAACAAGAACAGGTGTAGACCTAACAAAGCCTTGTCCTCTACCGCTTAGTTTCTTATTGCTTGTCATTTTACTTGCAGATCTCTAACATTTAACATGTGCGTATGTCATTTGTAGGGATTAAATGTAAAAAAAATATACTTTATTTCGCTAAATATGTTCATGTCATTTTTTCAATTGTGGAAATCCTTTTTCAGGTCACAAACTCAGGAACTTGTCTATTATTTGTTGGACACTGACAAATGTGTCAATCTGCAATACAGATGGGACCGGGAACAAAAATGCCGAATTCGTTTCATAACCGGAACTTAAACATTTCAAAATCCTCTAGTGCCTCATCCTTGATTTCTTTAATATAGCGCAATTCTAAAAAGAAGGTTATGTAGACGGAGTTCGTAAAATATCCGACGATGAAGACCCCCGCGAAGTCGAAGCAGACTTGTCGGGGAATTCACTTTCGGTTTTGGAAGAGTCTATGTCGGAAAGACGAAGTTTAAACTGTTTCTTTGTGTATTGTTCAGTGATGGGATAACTGGGTGAAGGTTCCTTGATGGTTATCTCGTGAAGCGTTTGGAACTCACGGAGTATCTTCTTCAGCTTCTGTCTCCGATAACAAAATATTCCAACAACGACACCAAGAAAAATGAGAAGGATCGCCAGGAAAACCATGCCAACAATAAGGCCTGTAGAATTCGGGTCAACCTCCGTAGAAGCATCTGTGAAAAACCAAAGACAAATTAATTTTGAGAACTTTAGCGGAAGGTTAGATTGATCGATTGAAATGCTTACTTATTTCACTTATATGCTTGTGGCGTTGTCCAGTCAAGTGGGTGTTAAAACATTGAGGAAAAAACCCGAATTCTGACGGTACCTGGCAACCCGAGCAGAAATATCCGAGGTTTGATTCGATAGGATTGTAAGATTCGACACTCACTTGTGCATCCGGCTTCATCCGAGTCGTCCCCACACTGATTAAACCCATCGCATCGACCAGAGGATGGCACACAAATTCCGTTACTACATCCGAATTTTGATCCATCGCAAGGAGCTAAAAAAGAGGCAGAGAAACACAGTTCAAATGCAATCCACCAAGATACTCCCTAATGCGTCAAAGTATGATACATAGAATAGATTACTATATTGTAAACCAGAATGTTGGTCCATATCAATTAATAAACATATAGTAAAAGTGAAACAGCTCAAATATAATCCGTGTAGACCCTCCTAAATCCGTCAGAGGGATGTACACGTGCAGGGCTCCATAACTGCACACCCGAATTTTCCAGTACAACGAGCTAAAACAAAGGCTTCGACTCTTCAATTGTTTTTCACCCCAACTTTTACATTTTAAAGTTAACTGGACGTGTTTTATGTGTCATGTGTTTAATTTTAGTGATTTAAGTTGTAGTAAACTCATGTAAAATGGTTTTCTTAAAGGCCCACTAGCCTTTAAGCACACATAAAGCATGTCCAATTAGGTTTAGAATGTATAAATGAGGGTGAAAAACAAACGAAGAATCGATTACAACAACAACACCGATCAGTGTTGGTTAACTTAAGTCTTGGATTACCCTCATTCAAGCGTTTCTGTCTGTGGTTTGCACTCGGCAGGCTTTTACAATCCCTCTTACTCGATCGTTAGTATGTATTTCTTAGATAAAGTTCGTAATATTATACTGTGTCGTTAGATCGCCCACACGACTCAAACCATTACGGCACTTGTGCACACGCTCAGGTTCGAAGTTTGTTTACATTGCGGGTACCTGAAAAATCTGTTTTTCAATTTAAATTCAAATAAAATAAATGATGTCAAAACTTTCAATTTCTGGCAAAAATAGAAAGTTCATAGCTTTTTCTGTCTGGGTACAGAAAAGCGTTCACTGTTTTAATGTAAACAGTCTTCTGGATTTTCGCGGCAAGTGTGCCTTTAACAAATTTTCAACAGGCTACGACAGCAAGTGGTCCTTTAACAATGAGCATTGGGTCTGCAGCAGACAATACAGCCTGCCTCAACAGATCAATCAAAATTTTGATTAATAATTTATACCTTTTCAAATGGCATGCTATTTTCTCATATAATAGTCGGTTATTAGTCGTTTCGTGCAGTTTTTTTATTGAGACGAGAATGAAAAACGGGTTACCATATCGTCAAACTTACTAAACTTACCCAAAGTAAATGGTACAAATAGTAATTCAAATCCTCGCAAAGTCCCTGTCGGGTCTGTTATCATTTGCAGAGTAATTTTGTTTCCTGATGACGTCACATTAGCTGGCGGAACATTTGAGCAAAAAGGACTGAAATTCAAAATGGCCGACGTCGTTGAATCTCCGTCATAAAAGTTTACGTAATCAACACAATCACCGTTATTCGGGTTTTCAAATTCAAACTGACGGAATAAAGTCAGCACTCTTTCTCCAGTCGGAACAGTTACAGTGAATGTACAATCCATGTTATTTAAGTAAGTAATGCCTGTGCTCGACTCCAGTCTGAATGTATCAGTTGTCTCCTTCTCACCATTACATGTCGAAGTCAGGTACCCTAGAAATGAATTATAAAGAAAAAATGCACATGAGACATCAAGGAAATTCTAAAATTTAAAAAAAATATTTTATTTTCCTAAGGTATGAGTTAAATGTTTGGGGTAGAATAGAAATATTGAAGACGATTTTTTAATATCCACTTATGTTTACTGTGAATGTTTATTAACAGTGGTGTTTTAAAGGGATACGAACGGCCTCAATTTCAAAGTTTCTACGAAGCTGGATTGTCTTGAGTAGTGAAAATCCTTTAAATGGATGGGTGGTGGGATGAAGGGGGGGGGGGGGGTAAAAATATAATGTTAGCTTGTCGATTAACATCACGTTGCCGAAAGTAAATCTGTGATCTTCAGCCAGTACCAGGCAATTCTTCCACACACGGCGAACAAACTAGAATTACCTCACTGTCACATCCATCCCGCGTTCCTCAATCGCATGAAAACTCACGAATAAAACTATTTTCTTATTTCTTGCAGGGGACTGGTTTGGATTCGAACACACGCTATACTGGTTATTACTTAGTCTCCTTTAAATGTGAGCACGAAGTTATATGTCGTCATTTTACTTCAGTTCAATTCTCAAACGAGATTTGAAATCGACCAAAGGCGGTTAATACACAGAATGACATAATTCGAAGACACCTTCAATGAGTTGCATTTATAGATTATTGTATAAACACCTAGGGATCGTTGTGCAAAGTTGACGTAAGTTACGTCAGTCGCAATACGTGCGTTAAATTATTGGAAATTACCGCCGAGCCTGATGACGTCACACAGAATTACGCAAAGCTTTTTGGGTAAAAAGTACCTCAGTTCGCCATTTTGTTTATTGGTACCTGGGATGAATATTCATATTCATCCCAGTTGGTACTTATCAAGATGTCACTTTTATGGGAAAATATTGATCCATACGCCTTTTACGTCTTCTGTTCGATACAGTATTATTTCTTCCGCCATATTTTAAAATTATTTTAACATCCCTCAATCCCCCGGAATGCTGTGCCCGTAATTTCCAAGTGACGTCATCAAGCAATCGGTCAATTATACGCATATTTGCAAGTAAAGAGGTGAAGCTTTATGCTGTCAGTCTATATATAGTACCTATATATACGGTAGCTAAGTAGAGTGAATACTAGGAAGTGCAGTTTATATACTTCAAAGACATACCTGTATCAAAGGAAGAGGTTTTCATAATGAACATTTCCAAGATGATAAAGAGAAAGTAATATCCCAAACTTTTGTTTGTCATGATGTGAAATAACCCTATCTATCCCTATACCTATATACACAACAGTTTTATCAGATAGTTGACCGTCTGTCTGTATTGTTTACGTCTCCATTTTGAATGTTTGCCAAAGGGCCTGCAAGGGACAAGCAATAACATGTTTGTGTGTTTCTATGGCTGTTGAGCAGGGGAAACAACTCTTTACACCCGGTATAATATTCAATTCACGGCCAACACGTCACGTTTGGGTGATTTCTTGTTTGGCTTATAGATTGTCTATGACAGGGTATTTTGTTAATTGTTTCATTTATTAACAACACTTGGGGCTATGCGTTATTCATTGCACAGCGAACTATAATCATATTGACTCAGAGAACGGTACGAAAGGAACGGTTTACAAATATACGCTAAATTAAGCTACTATAAGCAGATAAGGGTATTGAAAACCAGCCTTTTCTCCGATAACAGCAAATTATAGCTCAGTTAATCTCAGTTTGTATGTGTTTAAGGGAAAGCGAAAATAACAACATTTATAAGTACCACAGAAAGATTTTGAAACAACCGAGACGCACTTTTTTTTAATATTCAAGGATGCAAGTCATATGACCCTTTTTTCGGGGTCCGACTCAGGTGGTATGTTAAGTATCTGGTATACCAGGTGAATTTCATAGTGCTTGGCCTGTTTATCAAAATAACGATGGCGAATCTCATAAACAGATGCAGATTTAACCTTGCGGATGATTGCGATTATTTTGGGGGCCCGCAAAGAAGATGACTAATAAAATAATAACTAAAAATAACTAAATGAGTAAAAAACTATGTAATTTAAACTTTGAATATTTCATTGTTTGTTTATGCATGTCAGACAACTGTAGTATCAGTCAATGTTATCCTAACCTTCAACGGAAATGTGGTCAACGTTCATGGCGAGTAAACGGGTATAGGTCACAGCACCCAGTTTGTGTTTTCTCAGCCAATGAAAATTGACTATAGGAGGTGGCTTACATAGTGATAGTTTGGTATCTGGGTTATTTGAATATTGGATTGAAACTATCGCAGGTCTACTGTACATACTTTGAGCTTTCAATCAATGCCTGATAACAGATTTTTGTGTGTTTTTTTTTTAATGTTCACCCAATTTTGAAAATACCAAGGTTTGGCTTAGAATAAGTAAGCCTAAAACTGTCAAAATGGCGGTACCCATGTTAAATTGTGTATAGCTTGAAACCGGCATGCACTATGTCAACTTTATATGGCTGTAAAGGATTTCTCATGTGTTGATCTATTTGAAAATGGTTAGAAAAAGTCTTAACGAGATTTAGGTAATTAGCCACAACTCAAAACGTTAACATTACCGCAAATGGGAAATGAAACTGTATCATGTAACCTATAGGAGGTGGGGTTTTCGTTATCTGCATAACACATAACACAAATACCTCGGATTTTTACTATTTATCCGAAGTTTGTTTGCTGGTAAAATTGACGTTGAGAAAAGCTCAACATTTCCGTAGTTAAAACCGTCGTAGATTTAAAAAGTCTGCACAAAAAACATTGTCAGGCGTTAAGAGGTTGTTTAACGCCGCACTCAATATTATTTCACTTATATGGCAGCGTTGCCAGGTTTAGTGGGGGAGGAAACCGGGCTCTTCGTTGGAAGGAAACCCTCGACCATCGACGATCGAATCTAAAATCTACTCGGAATTTTTCAAATTTTTATTTGGTTGAGTGGGAATCGATCCCGCGCAGCATCGATGTATTGATTGGTGTTTTACGCGTCACTAACGATTATTTCACTTTTATGGTGGCGTTGCCAGGTTTAGTGCCCGCCACCCTGTTTCTCACCCAAAACTGAAATTTCACGACCTGGCTTTATGCCTGGTATGTCCATACCTTAACCGACTGACCGACTGCCTTCTTTTCTCACCATCTACACTCTTCGTGACGTTTGTCTAAAGTAATCCGACTATCGACGTGTCAGACAATATGTTAAATCCAAAGTTAGTCTTAATGACATGATTATAGATACGTGATACGGGATACGTTTAAGTGGCATGACCTGCAACAATTAGGATTTTTTTCCTAATTTACGATGGTCGTGACAAGTTAAAGTATTTAGAAAAACTGAAATATAGGTAAAGCTAGTTTCTGAAAATGTGTGATATAACGGATAAAATTCACATAACCGGGACGTGTGAATACATTTTCGAGTCTGTGTTGCTTATATCTCAACGACCTTTATAACGTATTTGAATTTTGCTCGTTATAAGCACACTTTGCAATCATCATCAGGGCCGGGTAGCTCAGTTGGTAGAATTGTGGGACGGTAACCCTAAGTCGTGAGTTCGATTCTCACCCTGGCCCGGAATTTTTTCCGGATCAATCAGTGTCGGTTAATTTGCTAATTCAATAAGCACACTTTTTCGGTCCGTAATCTCCAAAATTAGTATTAGCGGAAGGCTCTTGATAGAAGTTACGAATAAATAACTTATTGTGATTCAACGAAATTTTCACCTCATTTGGCAGCTCATGCCACTTTAATTATAAGCCTCATGGTCACTTTATCTCGCCATGCACAATGCCTTAGGATAATGTCTCATCCACATTGCACGAGGTACGTAGTTTTTTACATAAGCTAATTGCATTTCTAATTTAGAATTTTTGCCCGTCTGGTTTTGAACTTCCCCGGAAATTTTCTTGGTCTAACAAAAAGATTGATTGATTGATTGTTTGGTGTTTTACGCCGCGCTCAAGATTATTTCACTTATATGGCGGCGTTGCCAGTTTTATTGTGAGAGGAAACCGGGCTCTGTGCCCGGAGGAAACCCACGACCTTCCGCTAGTAACTGGCAACCATCCCACATAGGTCGTTCGAGTGAAAACTAACAAAAAGAAGCTGTAATATGGGTGCTGCCTAGCCCGGATTATCGGTCTTACGGCGACTGGTATTATATGGTTGCTAATGTGTCTTGTCGCCTTATGACGAACACGGAGAGAAAAAAAAAATCGGCAGAGCCCAGATTTCTCGGCTAGGGTACTGCCGGTTTACAGAAAAGCTATCTCTGTATCTAATTCTGGACAAGTGACCTAAAAAAGGGGAGCTGCGGCGGGGGGATTCCCCATTCGTTCACACATTGTAACAGCACTCACTCGGAACACCCTTCGGCTATCTTTTTTATACGGTAATTTCCCGTAAAATTGGGCTGAATAAAAATGGCGTCGAAAGTAAATATTAAAATGTTTCACTGCAGACGAAAAAAAAAAATAATCATAAATTTATTAAATCCTAATATCATTTAGAAAGATATTTGCTTATATATTTTATTTAGCCCCGAAAACCACATGTTGTGGACAGACGCAGTTTCGGTACATATCAGGAATCCTCTAATGCTTTAATTATATAACTGATCGAGGCTGAAAGTTAACAAGCCGAGTGTTTCGGTCCCTTACATTATCACGGGGACACTTTTGTGGGGTCATCAAGAAGATTTGGAAATTGTACGCTTCACGGCTACCTATTTGGTCGCCATATTCAAAATGACCTGCAGTCTATTAGAGGGTATTTCACGCACGTAAATCCCCGAAGTTTCAGAGTGTAAAACTTCGGGGATTTACGTGCAGCCAACCGGTAGCGAGCGAAGATAGCCGAAGGATGTTTTAAGTGATTGTGACAGCCCAAAAGTTAAAATGCTTATTTCAGTCTGGCTTAGCCGAGAAATCTGGGCTCTGTCGAATTTTTTATTTCCGTATTCAGAGGGTGATTCACATTACCAGCAAAATATAAAATAAGTCGCCCTTTAGACCTAAAATCCGGGCTAAGTCTGGCTATTATTAAATGTGTTTTCACAGGTATAGGTATTATTTTCTTGATATTGTATGGATACATACCACAATTACCTACTTCCGAAAATTGATAGGGACAAAAGAAGTTCCAGATATTTTTGTGTGTTTTGTATTCTTTTTTCCTGTCCCCCTGCATTTTTCCTGGGCATTTTCATACTTTTTATGAAAGGACAGGGATTTTTTTCTGGGCATTTTCGCAGTTGCGGTCTGCAAATGATTTTAAAAGGGGAATGAGACCAATTTAGGCTGGTGGAGATCTGGTAGTTGGGAGGGCTTTGGTCTGTTTACATCCGGCTATGTGCAAAGTGACCCCTATCAGCTGCTTCTAATAATAGTGAAAGCTTTCTATCTTCAACATATGATTAAACTGTGTTTAAAACACTCCCAAAATACTGTTTAAGGCCCCGACCGATTGGTATGGCTCAACGAAAGTTAGGGAAGGTGTGTGCAGTAAAAAAAATTACCATTACCGCAAATGGCAAATTAAAGTGTGGCCTGCTGCTATGTCAACTCAAATTAGCCGCCATGCCCAGTACCAATTGTAGGCTAGTCTTGAACTGGTGTTGACATTAAGGCTGTTACACCATAGAACTAAAACAAGGGTTACACAATATAAGCATGCCTTTGTGGCCGAAAAGCAAAGAACAAAAGGCTTAATTGTAGCTCTGGCCGTCGGTTACAAGTTCATGCCTATTGCTCGTTGCACAATGACTGAGTCACAGGTCATTATCGATCCGCAAGCCAAGGCTTCCTAATTCATAGTGTTTATTTTCAATACAGACAGACCATCTGTCGCGTTCAATGTACGGGCGAAAGGTAGTCCATATTATATTACACACGTTGTCTGGTTTCAAAGGCCCAATTAGTAGGCCCTATAACAGGATGTGTTGAGGTGAGAAATACGTAATTTACTTTATATAACTGAATATCGTAGCAGTTTTGAGGAAAGTGCTATTAATCCGTTGGTGTTATTGGAATTGGAGTTTATCCTAAATTAACGTGTTACTCCATAATGTCCTACAACACTGTGTGTGTGTATGCTTGACTGACCGACATCGCTATGACTTCATTTGCCTGCCAGCTGATCGCCGGTGGTCTTTATATTTCACGATTGTGAGTATTTCTCTGAAAGCCCAGGCTTGAAACATAACCGGATATTTGTTTACCCAACAGTGTAACGTTGCTCAGTGATGGTCTACAATGATAGGCATGTTTGAATACGGTATAGGCCTATACCTTCACAAAAACTATATCACTTTGAACGACGTAGGACTATCTATCGCATCATGCTGGGTAGAGATAGTTCAATGTACGCGGATGTAACCTACAACTGGAGTTAACTTTACTAAGCAAGGCAACATCTGTTAAACCAAACAGAGTTTTGGTTTTCCTCTTCGTATTCAATCGAGGTCAAGGCTACTGCGAAAATGTGGCCTTTAGGTTACTACTTAGTCTTATGCCTCTTTGTCTTGACATGCCGTAGGGTCATCGGAGAAAATGTAACACAGGTCGTCTCTGGGATAACGTTTACGTCATCGGGAGAAGTTTTGACTTCATACATGGATAAAGATACTGTAGAAAGGATCCATTATTCGATAAACTGTGAAGTACTAACGGACAGTTACAGCTTTGTTATCTTTACAACCAGCCAGAAAGTTGTGACCGTTAAAAGCGTTTCTATAGTAACGATACACGGCGTTTCTGAAGCGTGTAACAACAACAACAGCGGCGTCGTTAAAGGGACCCTAAACGTGACTCTACATGGGAAATTACCAGGCCGATCTCAGCTGAAAATTGACGTATCATTTGATACCGAAAACAATGTACCTATTATGGCTCAATTTGTCAACTCGTCAACGAACGAAGACCAGTTAAACCCTGGATACAACGTCATGTCTGTCAACTCCTTTACAACTGTTACGCCCATGACACGGGACCCCGGGGTTCTACGTAACTCTAGCTTATCTGTTTTGCTTCAAGTGGTTTGTATGAAAGAACAAACGTCATTGGATACGGCTTTTAGGGTGTTGATGGTTTTGTTCCTGATATTGCTGATGGTGGCTATGGGGTCCAAGACCGATCTGAGTGTTCTGAAGACAGTGTTCAAGCGGCCTATCGCTCCGCTTATTGGACTTTTCTGTCAGTTTCTCATTATGCCACTGGTACGTATTTTTTAATATTTTGTGTTACGAACAATATGTTTATGTTTATGTATATATGGCTTAGCTGAAGTAACCCTTGATATTAGTTTTGGGGCCTCCGTTCTTAGGGGCCTTTGTGTCTCGTTATGGGGAGGGCTGCTTCTTCTCGTCGAGCCATTGGTTTAATTCAGCATATTCTTAAACTAAAGAGAAATCGAACATTGTTTTAACTGGACATTCACTCGATTTCTGCTAGTAGAAGAGTTACCAGGTAGGCAGGTACCAACGGAAGATCAGGGTTGATTGACAATTAGATTCCCTCATAAATCACCACTAAACTTGGCAACACCTCTATGATTATATTAAGTTATATAATCGAAGCATCGAATAACTACCAATAAATCAACTGTCAAGTAAACGTGCCTGCTCTTGATGCCTGTCCAAAAGTCTAGTCTCTGTCCAATGGATTAAAGTGGCATGAGCTGCCAAAATGTTGATATTTTGTCGTTAGGACAGAATGTTGAAATTATTGGCAATTTTTCTCAAGACGTATAATTCAGAAACTTTTTAGTGCTTCTAGTCTCGAAAATGTACGATAAAGTATTGTTTTCATCTAACTTTGGCTTAGAATGAATGAATGGTCGTCCCGGTTATTTAAATTTTGTTTACTTTCGAACACGTTTTCGGTTCGTACAGGCCATATACTGTATGGATTTTCCTCATTCCAACGCCAATCATTTAGTTTTTCGATGACCTTCAAAGCATCTATACTGTCGTGACGATCAGAAATTATGAAAAAAGTGTGAATTTTGGCAGCTCATGCCACTTTAAGCAACTTAAACGCCACGGTTATTAAACTAGACGCACTGTGTCAGTGTGCCATCAGGCATTAAGCCCCCTCACAAACTAACTATTAAACCCCTTTGACTTCAGTGCGGATGAATGCTAAATCTGGAAATTGAATAGACCGAAAGCCTAACGACGTCTTTTCTGAAGTGATGACTGTGTTCATGCTTGTCTGCACACTTAAAGTTTTCTGTACAGATCAATGTCCATGCACTATTTTATCCCTGGTGTGACGTCAGTAAACAATTGATCAACTGGGGTTTCCTTTGTGCACAGATCCAGATTTCCCCTCCAAGCAACCTGGTGGCCGACGCCGTCATATAAAGATCAATCAGGGTTTATGTTGGAATTTTCCGCGTAATTGTGTAGCTCTTTTTGTCACAATACTTTTTCTTTGTTTCAGGTAGGCTTTGGATTAACCATGGCGTTTCATTTTCCCTCTGCTACCATGGCTATGGGCTTCTTTGCCTGTGGTTGTGCCCCGGGGGGAGGTGCCAGCAATTTCTATGCTTATCTACTAGGTGGTGACGTCACTCTTTCTGTTGCGATGACAACCATCAGCAACATTGCCGCCATTGGTATGTATGCTTGTCATAATATTTGTTCAACTTTCAGAACCCTTGAATGCTTTTGTATTAAGAACCAAAAACAACTGGTTAAGTATATGGTACAATTACGATATCAGAATACCCTTCAATGTGAAACAAGGGATTATAAACGGATTAGACGATAGTTTGCTTGATTGGAATCAATATTATTGATTGATTGATCGACTAATCGTTGGACTGATTTACTCTTCCACTCAAAGGTCCTACTCCTATCCTGTATTGGTTCTACGCCTATTCTACTCCTATCTACTCATGTCCTACATGTGCTGGGTGGTGGCAAGGTCTTGGCAGCCAGGGTCCTGTTTCACAAAGCGGCGTAGATGTATTTTTTGCGTAACTTTCATACTAACGTATCTCTGCAGTATGGGTTGCTATGGCAGTTACATGAAAACTTACGCTACTCCGCTTTGTGAAACAGGGTCCAGACCTGATAAAACCGACTACGTCACCATGGAATCCTTTGTGGTTTGGGGCGGCTGGATGTTTTACGCTACATACACGCCGGATTGTTTCACAATGTAGTGGGGGAGGAAACCAGGCTCTATGTTACGAGGAAACCCATCGGCGGATACCTGCACCGTTCCATATCCAGTGAAAACCCACGCAGAGATGTAGACTAGGACTACATGGGATTCGAACCGTCATCCATCGCCCGAATAGAGTATTACTCTACCGACTGAGTCCCAAAGCCCCCTCCCTTGTGTTTTATGAAAAGTAACGAATAGTTTGGTTAGTCCAGTCAAGAAACTAGAATTTAAAGGCCCACTTGCCGCCGTAGCCTGTTTAAATTTGCTAAGAAAACCAATTTACATGAGCTTACTACGACTAATACCACTAAACTTAAACATAGGACACATAAAACATGTCTAGTTAGCTTTAGAATGTAGAAATGAGGTGAAAAACAAACGAAGAATCGAAGCCTGATTACAACAACAACGATCAGTGTCGGTCAACTTTCGTGTTGGATTACCCTCATTTCAGGCCTTTTTATCTGTGGTTTACACTCAAACAATAATCAGCAGGCTTTTCCAGTCACTTTTAACCGATGGTCAGTCTGTATTTCTCAGATAAATAGGCCTACGTAAAATTACACTGTGCCGTTAGTTCACTCACTCGACTGAAACATAAAATCGCCCCTGCGAGCAGTTCGGTTTGTTTACGTTCCGGGAACCTAACAATTCAAATTTTCAAATTCAAATTAAAAATACAAAGTGACGTCCAAACTTTTAAATTTTGGTAAAAATAGAAAGTTCCTAACTTATATTGTCTGGGAAAAATACGGAAAACGGTCTTTCTTTTTTAATGTAAACAATATTCCTGATTTTCGCGGCAAGTGTGCCTTTAATGTTACTTCATTGTATTGCTACTGACGATTTACATCTTTTAATATATCCATTGCATCAGCTGAAAATCCGTTCGCGTTAACCAGGCTAAGCTTTTAAAAGCGTTTGTTAGACAATAGCTTATAAATAAAGGGAGAGAGAGAGAGTTGCCGAAGGGCGATCAAAGCAAATGAATCATAGGCTTCAGGTAGACTTCTATCAGGATATTTATTTTCTGTCGAGAAAAGTTCTTTTAAAGTAAAGGTTATACATAGGACAGAGGGCAGAAACACGCTTTCGAGCTGCATACATGTATTTATAATTCAGGGGATATAAGTTAAACACCAATCAGTCAATCGATCAATCCGTCAGTCAATCAGCATTACGATTCATTGTAATGGAATATTAGGATAAACTTGACTTGTTTCCACACATGAACTTTATGCGTGGAATGACTGCCACGTGATATTTGGAGTACAATCAGCACCGCCATTACTATGAGATAACACTACTGATCAGGGCTGAGTTGTCCAAAAGTGTATAAATGGGCGTGGCGTAACAAACAGATTCAATTGCGACGTTACAAAGTTATACCCCCTGGGGCCGGTTGCACAAAGGTGTATTAAGCTCAAGGCTGACGTAACTATGTCGTCAGAATTAAATTTCTTTGTGACGTAACATATTTAAGCCTGATATTTTACACCTTTGTGCAACCGGCCCCTGACGTTACAGAGGAAGCGATGAAAATGACGTTACTAGCCTTCACACGATTACTGCTTTTTTATACGCCCGACTTAAAAAAAGTCGGTCGTATTATGGTATCACCAGCGCCGTCCGTCCGTCCCGGATTCCCTTCCGCTCCATAACTTGAAGAGTTTTGATCTAATCTTTACAATTCTTTCACAACATATACTTTGTGGGTAGAAGGTGTGTCATAAACCATTTATGACATCGTCGATTGCATAATGTGGCTTCTACATTGGATTATGTAGTATTCTGTCTTAGTCTATATCTTCGTTCCCTTGTGCTCCATAACTTGAAGAGTTTTGATCCAATCTTGACGATTCTTTCAGAGTATATACCTTATGGGCAGACGGTGTTTCGCGTACCATTTCTGACATCACCTGTTGCATAATATGGCAGCCCTATTGGATTATGTAATATTCCCTTTCGGCTCCAGAACTCCTTTCGTTTTGATATAATCTCTCCAATTCTTTTAGAGTATATATATACCTTACAGGTAGATGATGTGTCGCATACCAAATTTGATTTGGTACACATAATTTTTTTGTCTGTTTTCAAAAGTTTCTTTATCAGAAATGTGTACCTGATGTTTAATATATATATATTAATATATATATCAGTGCTTTTTTTAGTACACTTGGTCCAGAGTAATACTGGAAGCCAATTAATTTATACATTCTGAGACTGTTTTCTTGGATAGTTTAATGTGCACTGTAATAACAACAAAAAAATACCATTTTCCCACTTTATTACCCATCTGGTATTCATCAGAGTGGCTGTTTAAATAGAGATAAGGGGACAATGGCATCTGAACTGAAGTACACACACAAGGTTTGTATATTTACACACCATCATATCATTGGTCAGCCTGAAGATTGTTTGCTTTGTAATAAAACTTACAGCCAAGTCCAATAGAACAGTGTCCCAGTCAAAACTGTTAAAATTCAAGAATTGTAAGCTACATGTATTGTATTGATTGCTCCTTCCCAATTATGGAACATAACAGCAATGTCAAAACAGCCACAATATTTCAGTTTTTGCAATTAAAATGTGATTGAAATTAGCTGAACAGATAATATATGTGTACTCTAACGTACTGGTATTTAGTTGCAGCTTCATCAAATTCAGAAAAGAAAATCTTCTAATTCGAATTGATGAAATTAAAACAAATGTTATATTAAATGCAAAGTTGTTAATCGTAGCGGTTCGACTTTGCCACGGCGGGCGTATGTTGAGTTTACTAAAACTCTTGTTAAAGGGGCATGAGCTGCCAAAATGTTGATATTTTGATGTTAAAACAGAATGCTGAAATTATTGGCTATTTTTCTCAAAAGGTAGAATTCAGAAGCTTGTTAATGCTTCTAGTCTCGAAAATGTACGAGAAAGTACTGTTTTGAACTAACTTTGGCTGAGAATGAATGAATGGTCGTCCCGGTTATTTAAATTTTGTTTACTTTTGAACACGTTTTCGGTTCATACAGGCCACATACTGTATGGATTTTTCTCATTCCAACGCCAATCATTTAGTTTTTCGATAGCCTTCAAAGCCTCTTACTGTAGTGACGATCAGAAGTTATGAAAAAACTGCGAATTTTGGCAGCTCATGCCCCTTTAAGTCATAATATGATGACAAAACACTCATGTAACGTCAATTGTGACCTTTCATTCGTGATATCAAACTTTATTTGCGTTTCGAGAGAAAACATCCTATAATTATGATGGCGATTTTAGCACGTCAGATCCAATCTAACCAATGTGACGTAGCCATTCGACGTATATAGTTCATTGGTTGCAACAGTATTATATCACTAATTCTCAAAACATATTTGACCACTTTCAAACTCCCTCAATTCAAACCAGTAACGTATCTCAAGGAAATCGAAAATTTCTAGAAACTTGCGTGGAATCAAAAAATTTGGCGTTTTGAAAGTGGTATAGTGAAAGTTTACTAATTTGTTTTGCGTGTTGTGGATTTTATAAACTTTATTGTACAAATAAATCCATAAAAATATGTATTTGCATGCTTATTAACGTTTGGAAGAAAAATTTATCGTGCTTCTTCTGAACTTACAAGTGTATTTTTATTAAGCAGAAGGTAGTCCCAGACTATTATAAAAATCTATCTTTGTCATATTTATAACTGATACAGTCTTGAGCTGGGACACAACGCCAAGGAAATACATTTCTAACAAACCATACAATGCAGGGCGTGTAAGGACCGGTTCGCCGAAAAAATATTTGATACAATGCCAAGCTCCTATATCACTCAACCAAAGATATTAGCCTGCGGTCTGTTTACTAAGCATCGGTACACTTCCTGGTTTGCCAGGTTTTTTACGATTTTATTACGTTCCAAAATATTGACTGTGAGCAAATAACTTTTGTATATACCTATATATGTTCAACGTATTGGGTGCAAATATTTGCTTACTTTTAAAGTAGCAGGAGCTGGTAACATGTTCCGGTCTTACATCTTGAAAAACTAAACTATTGACGTGGAAATAAAATTAACTCCGTAAAGCCAGTAACCCATATCAACCGAAGTTGCGTGCTAATAATGAAGGGACTTTACACGTAACTTATAGTGGGGTCGGTGAGTGGGTTGGGGAGGGGGGGGGGGTCTGTGGTAAAGACGTCGATGCACTGTTGAATTTAACACCCACCCGGTAGATGGCAGCACCATTTTATAGCATCTTTCAAACCAAATTCTACCTCTAATTGAGACAGCCTAATACATCTATATAATCTGTATAATACCATTTGTGTTTCAGTACAATAAGGCCAGCATGAATATGGCCCAGATTATAAAATAAGAATGCCAACTGCTTCAGAGCAAAATGGTTCGATCTCTGAGTCAACGGTCAGTCATTGTTTATAAAAAGAAAGATAGATTAGTTAGCACTAATCTCTCTTCGTCTGTCTTGTACCTAGAAACCTAATGACAAATTTTCCCTGTCTTTTCCCAATGTAACATTTGTTCAATTTCAGTTTGCCCGTTTTGTTTGCCATGTCTGATAACCCGTGCAATTTTGTCAATATATAACAAAGTATTTCAAAATAAAATTACTGACTTTAGCCAAACTCCTTTCTGTAACCTGATGAAATAGCATGGGTTTTAGTTACAACAATCTATGACTGGGTATAAATGACATTCCCTTTTAACAAAACTAGAAACTTGTCTCCATGGTTATTTTGATCAAGCAGATTTCCCCTGTGCCCGTGTGTGTCTATAAATATATAATCTGGTACATTTCCCCCCTATGGTATTCCCTGGTATTCAGTATACAGGTTGTTTGGTACAGAGATTTTGACTATAAAATACACTCTCGCCTTTTTCTCGACAGGACGTTATGTAAAAGTTTCAGATTTTTTCCTTTCTGTTTTTGGTCTCAGCAGCAACATACTGCATATAAATGTAACTATTTTATGGTAGGCTATTGGTTTTTTCTGGGAACATATATATCCTTTTGCGAATCCGGATTACGAAGGTATGAACATCTCGTATGCAATGAAGTGGCTTCACTCTATTCCTATTTGATTCTTGTGAAAGTGTTGACCAGTATCCATTTGAGTATTCTCGCCGGCATTTAGTGCTGGTGATAGGTGCCAAACTCTGGGACCCGGGTTCGATTCCTGTTTCAGGCGTCACCCAAAAATCGGTAGAGGAATTTCTGCCATATTTTCAAGAAAGTATAATCCCAAAATAACGAGAATACTGTTATACTCACTTTCTGAAAGACACTAACTAAACTAATTAAACTCAATATCCATTTGTTTTAATTATTTGATTTCTTTTCTTCAGGTACCTTTCCTCTGTGGATTTTCACTCTTGGCCGGTTAATTTTGACAGACCAATCAGCGATCAAGATACCCTATTTGAACATCGTCCTGTTTGTGTTATTGATAGCTGTTCCTCTATCGGTCGGCATCGTATTGAAACACAAGCGCCCTCTATTGGTGAAGACGATGCTGAGAGGATTAATGCCCCTTGTTGTAATACTTCTGATTATCGTGTCGATTTTTGGAGTTTATTTAAACAGTTATATATTTCAATTGATCACCCCCGGGCTTGTTGGGGCAGCATTCCTGTTGCCCAATTTGGGCTTCCTTATTGGACTTACCATGGCAAGACTTTTAAAACAAAACTGGACATTTACTAGAACGATCGCAATAGAAACTGGCGTCCAGAATATCGGAATAGCTTTAATGATGGTGATGTTTTCATTTCCTCCACCGGATAATATATTAGCGGGGGTTGCTCCAGTGACGTCATCGATGATGACGTCAATTCCTCTTCTTCTCGCTGCAGCAGTTTACCACATTTACCTACGATGTTTCTCAAAGAAACCCAAAGCCATTCCGTTTACTTTGCAAATAGATGACAAGAGTTTAACAGACGTTTCAAGTTTAACGGACGCTTCATTTGAAGTTCAATATGAGGACGGTAAAACTTTATAAAGGGAATGAGAATAAATATAAGTGACGTGAGAAAATAGTGGATTATATACAAGACTGATTTAAATGAAGAAGGGACTGGTTTAGATGATATTTGGTATGGAACTCCACTGACTATATCTCAAAACATTGACGTCTGACGTAAACTTGCGCCTGGTTGTAACGTAATGTTGAAGACTTAAGGCCCGTTCTCACTGTACGATTTGTCGAACCGACTTGTAGGATGCGATTAAAATGGATGCTTTTGATTGATTGATAAATCATATTGACCAATAAAAAGCATTCATTTTAATCGCATAGGTACGACAAATCGCACACTGAGAACGGGCCTTTACAGATTTAGATTACCATCGCTGTTAGGACTTTCCACCTTCAGTGGACCAAAAGACTTACGGGCCAGCCACATCTTGCTCAATGGACAAGGGACTTGTTCTACTATAGGCTGACTGGTTTAGAGACAACTTGATTGTGTAAGCCGAAATGCGTGACTTTTTATCAGCTTAGTAAAAAGTGTCCTTTATGCTCAAACATTTTTGTCCAATTTACTTTGGTTAACATAAGACAGGCAGAGTAAATGTTTTGCGGAGTTCAAAATTTAAATACATATCATTCCAGAATTTAAGGCGTGTTAGCATGAGCTGCCAACACCTTTATTGTTTTCATGAGTTGTTACAAGAATTTCAGCGTTTGAAGTACCTTGGAAAACTAAGGATTGACGTTGAAATAAAAATTATCGGTATACTCAGAGACCTGCACGCATCGGAGATATGTGATATCAACGGACAAATTTCAAATAGCCCGGATGCAGGAGTACATTTTAAGAGTTTTGTTGCTTATAAATCTACCGTATAACGCATATCTATTAGTTTGTTATCATTAGTTTGTATTTTCCTTTTATTGGGCAGCAGGTGCCACTAAACTTATCCCCAGCAAGTGTTTCAGTGTTCAACATTTGATATATTGTTAAACGAGAGCAACGAAACAAAATTATTGAATTCATGATGTACTGAATGTGGTGGATTCAAAGACAGTCTGGACACAGTCAGTAATTTTCTATGACATTTGTGATATTAAAACTGCTGATGTACGAATTTTCTTCCATATTCCATCTCATCGAATCTCTGAACTTCAACTGGTTATTTACGCCTTTTTTAACCAAAATAAAAAATGATCTTCACGTATATGACTTTTGATCTTTTACTGAAATCGGGTGTATATTGGTATACCGATAACCGTCTGTCTGTCCGTCCCGGGTTCGTGTCCGCTCCATAACTTCAAACCTATTATTCTGATATATGTATTTTATGGGTAGATGTGTCTCGTACGAAAATAAAATTAGGCTCTTAATATGTGTGGTGGCCAAAACAGCCCTCAAGCATTTGAATATTTAGTAGTTTGAGTTCAATGAAATTTCTGGTAATAAGTTACCCATGGAAGTATACTCACTTACAGGCTGCAGTATAGACCGTTTTTATACACCTGGCTTGAAAGCGTGCGGGGCCTCCGTCGCTCAGTAGGTAGAGCGTTGGACGCTCAATCCGAACAGCCTTCCACCAATGGGTCGCGGTTCGAATCCCACTCAGTCCAAAAAAATTGAGAAATTTTCTGACTGGGTTTTCACTCGAACGACCTATGTGGGATGGTTGCCAGTTACCTGCGGAAGATCGTGAGTTTCCTCCGGGCACAGAGCCCGGTTTCCTCCGACAATAAAACTGGCAACGCCGCCATATAAGTGAAATAATCTTGAGCGCGGCGTAAAACACCAAACAATCAATCCATCATGAAAAGCGGGCTGTATTATGGTATCATCTCTGTTCGTCCGGTTGTCCTGCGTCCGCTTTCCCTTCCAAAGTTTTGATTCCATCTAGACAATTTTTTCTGAGTAAATATCTCATGGGTAGAAGGTGTGTCGTGGACTATTTTTGACATCACTGGTTACATAATATGGCAGCTATATTGGCTTATGTAATATTCCCTTTAGCTCCATAACTTCTACAGTTTTGATGTCTTTCAGATTTGCATACCTAATGAACAGTTGGTGTGTGGTAAACTATTTATGAAATTATACATTACGTAATACGGCAGCCATGTTAGATTATGCAATTTATTTACTTTCCCTCCATAACTTAAACCAATATGATCCGTTGTTTTCAATTCTTTCATATTACATACCATATGAACTGAACCGACGGTGTGACAAAAATTATTTTTGACATCAGCAGCCATATAGCAGCCATGTTGGGTTATGTCATATTCCCTTTTTGCTATATAACTTCTACAGTTTTAATACAATCTGGACAATTCTTTCAGTTGTTGTACCTTATAGACAGCAGATGTGTTCTAAACTATTTATGATCTCATACGTTGCATAATATGGCAGCCATATTGGATAATGTAATATTTACTCTTTTGCCCCATGACTTTGACAAATATGATCTTATGTTTTCAATTGTTTTAACATATATACCATACAAACAGACTGCTTAGCTTAAATTGTTCATGACTTTAACTACTGCATAATAATGGATTATGTAAAATTCCCTTTCAAACTGCAATAATGTTTCTAAATTGTGTAAAACCATTCTTGAATCAATAAATAACGTTTTAATCAAACAAAAATACAGATAGGATTTTCATATGTATTGAGCCATGGTGTTTATTTTAACTTATGCGATGAATATCTGAAAAATGCACCTGAATGTTTCGCTTTTCATAGCCATACTCAACCGTTATATATTTTTTTAGCCAATTAATATAGATAAATGATATGATGAGAAAGATTTTCCAATCTATTTGAAGTTGTCTGAGCTGCGAAATTGCCAACTACATTTGTTTAATTATGATTTTTTATACGGCATCCTGAATGTTTACTAATGCGATTCAGAAGTAAGTGAAAATGACTTGTACGTAGCGCAATTCTATTTAATAACTGTTGATCCAATAACCCATTTGATTGTAATACAAATGACTAAAATGGTTTAGTGGTAAGATTTCATTTTGTTGACATCACATGGCCTTTTACCAAGCTTAAATCTCCTTCCTTTGAATTTGAAAATAAAATTTAAATGAGTATGGAAATATTTGTTTTGGCATGGCCGCAGTTACTGTGCCTTTCCGGGCGTATTTTGGGTTTCCCGAAACTCCTGTTGGGTATTTTGGTGACTAAAACAATCGCACACTACCTGTACAATTTAATTTGGCTCGGAAGTTTTTGGTAAACAAATCACCTGGCCGACAACAATTTTATTTAGGTTAATTTATATCCTTGTAACTCAGTGTTAACCATCAGGGACAAGTAAGTATGCTGCTCAGAAAAGTGATCATTCAATCTCTGGATCAGATTTATTTCCCTTTATTTAAGTGGGACGCAGTCGGAAGAAAGAGGGGAAACTTTCTGGCTTGTTTGCATGTGGGTGGTTTTGAGATATCTCTAGATGTTGTGTATGTTTCAATTAAGTCTTTTGTTTGTTTTGATGATGTGCTGTTAATAACCGGCTGACCGTCCTGCTATAGTCAATTTACAGTTATCCATACGTGGATAAGGTGGCCAATGCCCGAGTCTCCTGTCACGTGAGACTGCAGAGCGTCTGACTGTCAAACCATGACAATTCAGAATCATGCAATATAATTGCCTTCAGGTTGTGGAGCTATGTAGTATAACATCGACACAAGCCTCTCATCCACGAAATAAATTGTGGGTTTGAAAGTTTGTCTAAAGAAATTAGTAAAACATCTGAAGGGGTTTTCACTCGGAAGGTCGGAGATTTTATTCTGGAAATACAATCCACAGAGACATCGTCAGGGACAAATCAAAATGGAGTGAGCAATTCTTAGAGTTAGTGGTTTAAAACAGCGAGGACAAACCCTTCAATACTTAGAATACCATCATAATGACCAGCTTCTGTCGTTTATGTGATTTTGAGATTCAGAAAAAAGTAAAAAAAAAACAACCAAATAGGCCGGTGGCTGTAACTTGAAAAGTCGCTATAAATAGGGTTCCGTAGCCGATCTCAGGAATATACTTTTTGTATGTTTTCTTATATTCCTTAGGGCATACTTTAGCACCAAAAAAAGTTCGTCCACTCCAAACCCCGGCGTTTTCGCTAAAAATCCATGTGAAAGGAACACTTTTTCGCATATACAGAGGCCATAGGCAAAATGAGTGCTCTCCCCTTACCTCTATCTATTAATACATATAATATAGACACATGGGCCCGGAATACACAGAGCGGCGTAGCGTAAGTTTTTATGTAACTGTCATGACAACCCATATTGTAGAGATACCGTCTACGAAAGTTGCGCAAAAAATACATCTACACCGTTTTGTGAAACAGGCCACTGGCTATTACTTTTTTCACCAATACTACCTTTATTGGTCGTTTCCATAGACATAGGATTGAAGGCAGACACTATTTGCATTCCTCTGTCGTATATGAGAGAAAAGTCAAAATAAACAGATTTGTATGAGGATCAACATGTTTATGCAATCTATTAACACTATACATTTTTTAACATTATATTTTTATCCGATTTCCCCCCGCTGCTTCACGTAACAAACCTGCAAAATATATATAGTAATAATGTAATTTTAAAATCAGACATGTGGGCCAGACAACATATAATTTAAGTTAGAGATACAATTAATAAATGAATTAAAAATTTAATGCAAGCTTCGGTGATATTAGTTTAATCTAAGAATTTTCGGAAGTGAGTGGGGGGGGGGGGGGGGGGGGGGGCAATTAAACCTTTTTAAGAGCTCCTTCCACACCCAGCAACCCATAGAAACCATTTGCGCTGTAAGGAATATACTTTTTGATTGGTGGTTTAACACCGTATTCAAGTTTATTTTGTTTATATAGTGGCATTGTCAGGATTATTACCAGAAGAAACTCAATGTCAGATGACACCCCAAGGTTCTTTCTGTTGGTTTCTGGCTACCGTTCAACTTGAGGCCGACCGATAAGTAATCGTCAACACATTTGGTGTCAAAACCGAGAATAGAATTTCCATCGTCAAAGGTAGTGGGATGGATGGATTGACGTTTTACACTTCATTCAAATTTTTTTTCGCATGTATGATGGTGTTGGCAGGATTATTGGAGGGTACTCAGACAAACCAGGCTTAATCTATACCCCTTCCCCAAGGAAACCCTGACCGTTTGCTGGTTCCTGGTGACCATTCCACTTACATCGTTTATGGTCCCCTGAGTGATCGAGAATTTACCTCGCACATGAAGTGCCACAGTAAATTCCGGATTATTTAAGAAAGACATCTACTTTAAGTACATAGCAGATCCACACTAAATCGAATTATTGTATTAAACATAGGGGGTATTAACAAATATTTAATTCACCCCCCCCCCCCTTGTCAAGTTTAACGTTATAATTTAAACTAGGGCACCATACTACACTACAGAACTAGGCTTACACAGAAAATTGCTATAATAGAAAATACAAACCCCCGTCTTCAGTCTCGACTTGAAGAAGTTTAACTATTATATGGGGAAGTGTAATCTTTTTCTCTACACCTGTCTTGCATATAATGCATTGCATTTGCAGCACTACCGATTGATTGATTGATGTTTTACGCCGCACTCAAGAATATTTCTCTTATATGGCGGCGTTGCCAGGTTTAGTGGGAGATGAAACCGGGCTCATTGTCCGGAGGAAAACCCACGACCTTCGGCGAGTACTTGGCAACTCTTCCGCGATCGAGTGAAAAATCCACTCTGAAATTGTTTAATTTGTATTTGGTCTGAGTCGGATTCGAGCCTGCGTCGCATCGATGGAAGGTCTGTGTGGGACTGAGTGACGATCCCTAACCCACTGGACCACCGAGGTCCCGGCAGCAGTGCCGAAGACCGTGTAGCAGTTCGACTGCTTTTTCTCGATCTTAACTTTTTCGGTGTTGAGGCTTTAATAGGAGCTTCAGACTTTCTTTTTTTTGGCAGCGTTCATTCGTTAATTGTTTGTGAAATGCTTATAACAGGATCGATGATACCCAATATTTGTTAATTCTGTATCTAAAAGTATCCATTCTGATTTGATTTGATTTATTCACCAGATAAAATATTACAATTTGTATATTCATAATACCGGTAATTAATATATTTGTGGTCTGGCGGGAATAAAACCCCAAGGGACTTATTGTATCCAGTTTAAATTGAAGTCTATCGTACATCTTTTGACACTGCTCCATCTAGTTCTAGTGAAAGGCAATTCAATTTCATTGTCCCTGCTTTGCGTGTGTACTATACAGGAATAAGTACTTGATTTTCCATCCGATCGCTCTACCATCTTGCTGTCATTCTGTATGTTTACAAACTATTGTTTATAGCGGAAGTAGAAAATTCAGCGATCTGATTGGCTTGTTCAAAAATTATACCGCCAGAAACGGGTAAGTAGGCCACAAAGGTTAAAGATAGGTCAGAAACATAAATCGATATTCAGTTGAAGATATCTTATAAACGCCGGGGTTCTGCATGGACGAACTTTTTTATATATTCTTTAGTTGATCATTAGGGCCTACTATTTAAAAACTATCGGAACGCATATTCTTGAGATCGGCTACGGACTGATCGAATTGAAGCTTCGGCTACCAGCCTAAAAACTATAAGTTACAAATGGTGAAATGTTATTCAAATATGCTTATCTCAAAGCGTTTAATCAATACTTTAGGATGCTTGAAAGAATGGATGCTCGACCATATCAACGCAATAAATTACCAATAATTATTTTTGATTATTTTCAGAAATGTTTCCTATCAATTTTATTTTTTGGACAGATAACACTCGGGCACCTTGCAGAACTACCACAAGATCAATCTAAGCCCTTTGAATACCGTCGAAAGATCTGGCGCTTTTCACCTCCTCTTCTCGATACAGTATTATTCCTTCCGCCACTTTGCAAAATTATGTGAATATCCCATAAATCTCCCGAAATGCTTTGCGCGGAATTTCCAAGTGACGTCATCAAGCGATCGATCAATTTCTGTGGTTTTTAGTAGGTCGTCTACGACGAAGAGTTTCCAGGTACTCGCCGAAGGTAGGCGGTTCTCTCCGGACAAAAAGCCAGGTTTCATCTCCCACTAAATCAGGCAACATCGCCTTATAGGGGAAATAATCTTGACTTGACTGCGGCATGAAACATCAATCAATGAAACATTCGAATGCGTTCTAACAGAGGCTGACCTTATATTGGTTTTCAACTTTAAAGCTGAGAAAGTTTATATATTTAATTACCTTGATCTCAAATCTTAGCTCAGTTGTGGGACGGGTTGCGGAAAAGCGAGGGCTCGAAAAAGTCAAAATAGCTGTATTTGAAAGCTCCTAAACGAGTTTACAAGCGAAACTTCTCTTAGTTGTCTTTTCATTTCTGTTTTATGCATATTTCACACCTTGTTTAGTAACTCTGGCTCATCGACATTTATGCGAATCAACAGAGTAGAATGGGGATCTTTGATTCTACATCTTTGTTTATAAAATATACAACTACAAGGGGATTTTATCAACAATAATTGTTTTGCATTTTATCCCATCTCCTCAACACAAGGTGAATACTACATGGTCTAACATATTCGCACCTTGTCTAGAAAGGGTGGTATTCACTCGGAGCATCCTTCGGCTATCTTCGCTCGCTACCGGTCCTTTTATTTCACGCACGTAAATCCCCGAAGTTTCAGAGTGGGTGGTATTACGCATTAACCAAGGCAGATAACTCGTGCACTACAGAAGACGATCTGGCCCACTTACCAAGGTAGATTTGATAATATCAGATAAATGTTGCCCGTCAGAATACGATCTAGCCCACTCACCAAGGTAGATTTGATAATCTTAGATAAATGTTGCACGAGAGTAGACGATCTAGCCCACTTACCAAGGTAGATTTGATAATCTCCGGTAAATGTTGCACGAGAGAAGACGATCTCGCCCACTCACCAAGGTAGATTTGATAATCTCAGATAAATGTTGCACGACAGTAGACGATCTAGCCCACTCACCAAGGTAGATTTGATAATCTTAGATAAATGTTGCACGAGAGTAGACGATCTAGCCCACTTACCAAGGTAGATTTGATAATCTCCGGTAAATGTTGCACGAGAGAAGACGATCTAGCCCACTTACCAAGGTAGATTTGATAATCTCCGGTAAATGTTGCACGAGAGAAGACGATCTCGCCCACTCACCAAGGTAGATTTGATAATCTCAGATAAATGTTGCCCGGGAGAAGACGATCTGGCCACTTACCAAGGTAGATTTGATAATCTTAGATAAATGTTGCACGAGAGTAGACGATCTAGCCCACTTACCAAGGTAGATTTGATAATCTCCGGTAAATGTTGCACGAGAGTAGACGATCTAGCCCACTCACCAAGGTAGATTTGATAATCTCCGGTAAATGTTGCCCGAGAGTAGACGATCTAGCCCACTCACCAAGGTAGATTTGATAATCTTAGATAAATGTTGCACGAGAGTAGACGATCTAGCCCACTTACCAAGGTAGATTTGATAATCTCCGGTAAATGTTGCACGAGAGTAGACGATCTAGCCCACTCACCAAGGTAGATTTGATAATCTTAGATAAATGTTGCACGAGAGTAGACGATCTAGCCCACTTACCAAGGTAGATTTGATAATCTCCGGTAAATGTTGCACGAGAGTAGACGATCTAGCCCACTCACCAAGGTAGATTTGATAATCTTAGATAAATGTTGCACGAGAGTAGACGATCTAGCCCACTCACCAAGGTAGATTTGATAATCTTAAATAAATGTTGCACGAGAGTAGACGATCTAGCCCACTTACCAAGGTAGATTTGATAATCTCCGGTAAATGTTGCACGAGAGAAGACGATCTAGCCCACTCACCAAGGTAGATTTGATAATTTCAGATAGATGTTGCCCGAAAGTAGACGATCTCGCCCACTCACCAAGGTAGATTTGATAATCTCAGATAAATGTTGCCCGGGAGTAGACGATCTAGCCCACTCACCAAGGTAGATTTGATAATCTCCGGTAAATGCTGCACGAGAGAAGACGATCTCGCCCACTCACCAAGGTAGATTTGATAATCTCAGATAAATGTTGCCCGGGAGTAGACGATCTAGCCCACTCACCAAGGTAGATTTGATAATCTCAGATAAATGTTGCCCGGGAGAAGACGATCTGGCCACTTACCAAGGTAGATTTGATAATCTTAGATAAATGTTGCACGAGAGTAGACGATCTAGCCCACTTACCAAGGTAGATTTGATAATCTCCGGTAAATGTTGCACGAGAGAAGACGATCTCGCCCACTCACCAAGGTAGATTTGATAATCTCAGATAAATGTTGCCCGGGAGAAGACGATCTGGCCACTTACCAAGGTAGATTTGATAATCTCCGGTAAATGTTGCACGAGAGTAGACGATCTAGCCCACTCACCAATGTAGATTTGATAATCTTAGATAAATGTTGCCCGAGAGTAGACGATCTAGCCCACTCACCAAGGTAGATTTGATAATCTTAGATAAATGTTGCACGAGAGTAGACGATCTAGCCCACTTACCAAGGTAGATTTGATAATCTCCGGTAAATGTTGCACGAGAGAAGACGATCTGGCCCACTCACCAAGGTAGATTTGATAATCTTAGATAAATGTTGCACGAGAGTAGACGATCTAGCCCACTTACCAAGGTAGATTTGATCATTTCAGATAAATGTTGCACGAGAGTAGACGATCTAGCCCACTTACCAAGGTAGATTTGATAATCTCCGGTAAATGTTGCACGAGAGAAGACGATCTCGCCCACTCACCAAGGTAGATTTGATAATCTCAGATAAATGTTGCTCGAGAGCAGACGATTTAGCCCACTTACCAAGGTAGATTTGATAATTTCAGATAAATGTTGCACGAGGGAAGACGATCTGGCCCATTTACCAAGGGAGATTTAATAATATCAGATAGATGTTGCACGAGAGTAGACGATCTAGCCCACTCACCAAGGTAGACTTGATAATTTCAGATAAATGTTGCACGACAGTATACGATTTAGTCCACTTACCAAGGTAAATTCTTTAATCTCCGATAAATGTTGCACGAGCGAAGACGATCTAGCCCACTTACCAAGGTCGATTTATTAATCTCAGATAAATGTTGCCCGAGAGAAGACGATCTAGCCCACTTACCACGGTAGATTTGATAATCTCAGATAGATGTTGCACGAGAGAATACGATCTAGTCCACTTACCAAGGTAGATTTATTATTCTCAGATAATTGTTGCCCGGGAGTAGACGATCTAGCCCACTTACCAAGGTAGATTTATTAATCTCAGATAAATGTGGCACGAGAGAAGACGATTTGGCCCACTTACCAAGGTAGATTTGATAATTTCAGATAGATGTTGCACGAGAGAAGACGGTCTAGCCCATTTACCAAGGTAGATTTGATAATCTCAGATAAATGTTGCACGAGAGAAGACGATCTCGCCCATTTACCAAGGTAGATTTGATAATTTCAGATAAGTGTTGCCCGAAAGAAGACGATTTAGCCCACTTACCAAGGTAGATTTGATAATTTCAGATAGATGTTGCCCGAGAGTAGACGATCTCGCCCATTTACCAAGGTAGATTTGAAAATCTCAGATAAATGTTGCACGAGAGAAGACGATCTAGCCCACTCACCAAGGTAGATTTATTAATCTCAGATAAATGTTGCCCGAAAGAAGATGATCAAACCCATTTGCCGATGTAGATTTGTCAATCTGGAAAATGTTGTCTTTAATACAAATTTGTGATGTAGCGAAAATCCCCTTTAATCCCCCAGGTGTACCGAGTTCGGGCCAATATAAATTATTACATAACTGCCCCCCTCGCAAGAGTAATTTCACGAGGACGTTTTATTTTGACCTACACACGTGTCAACTTAATCTGACCTTCTGTAAAAATTTGTCAAGTAGATTATAATAGAACGGATATTAGGGTCGCTCGTCCCAGTGTGTGTTGGCATGTCTAAATATCACCCAGTGTCAAAAGGTAGGTCTTCGTGAAAAGAGATCGTCCTTACCTGATAGAATAGCTGAACATGCTGTGATTTGACAATTCAAAATATTTCTTTTTTTATTCAGAGCGGAAAAGACAAGCATCACCGAGGCATACGTATTATAATTTGCGTTTTAAATGAAGTCACTGGACCGGATCTTTGATACAAGCTGGACAATAAAGGCAAATAGTTACTTTGCATGTACGGAGAATTTCGGACGCTCAGCTTTATTCAAAAGCGCCTGTATTTCCAGACAACGGTATCAGTGTTTTTCTTTGGTTGTGTTTAGTGTATAGGTTTACAAGGGTGAACTGTATATATGAAAAAGAGTCATTTCTCTGTGAGAGTTGTCCTTGTAAACTGTATTGGAAACTGAGGAAAATTTGAATTTTTCACTGTGTCATGTAGTCGTTAGTGTTTGCACGCTCCGTTGATTCAAGCTTGTGGACGAAAACAAGCAATAATTATTTCATTGGAAACTTCGGCAATTCACTGTGCAGTTTAGCAGATCCGCATCATGGGTGTTAGGTATTTTACCTTGATTTATACCTGTCTAAGTGTTATGATGCTATGTTACGGAGAGCAAACAGAAACTCCGACTACCTTTACAACAAAAGATGATATTTCGACAGAAGGAACGTCACCGGAAAATATTGCTCAAATTATCCATGGAATTACCTTTAGTACGTCAACAAACTTCTACTTAGTCTTTATGGATATGTCAACGACAGTATATTTAAATTTTTCTATGAATTGTTCAGTGGCTGATAACTACTACCGCCTTAATGTTACGTTGTCTGAAGAAAACGTTGTTAAGTTTGCAACGGAAACGTTATTCTTGGGCAAGTCGTCGTGTGACGCTGGCGTGGGTCACGTGACTGGCCAGTTTAACGTCACGTTGACAGGAATACTCCCTGGACGGACATTTTTGGTAATTCGGGTCCATCCGCTTCAAAGCCTACACGATGGACCGATGTCGTACTCCCTGCAACCGCTTGCTCAAAGCCCGATGATAAACATGTCTTTCTGGGAAGCAAACGTAACCGATTCTACTGGTGTACGGTTTCCTATCATTTGCTTAAAGGAGCCTACTCAGTTGGATTCCATCTTACAAGTGGTGATGATGGTTTATCTCCTCCTCTTAATGACTGCAATGGGATGTAAAACAGAACTGGTGGTTTTAAAGGTGGTTTTCAAAAAACCCATTGCGCCTATCATTGGGCTTGCTTGTCAGTTCCTTCTGATGCCACTGGTAAGTAAAAATACTTAGTTGCCAATTACTGACACTTGTCGCTAAAACGTTGAAAACTGTATTAAACAATTAGGCTGAGATTTCCTTTGTTCTTATACCAGTTGAGCACGTTGTCAGATTGTTTACAAATATTTTCCCATTCCATCTAATGATAACTTATCCACAAAGAGCTGCATGAATGTGTGATACCAATAAACTATATGCGTGGAATGGAGATCACGTGGTATTTGATTTCCATCGAACACCGCCATTACCAGGAGATGGTGCAATTTCGATCCAGATCGGTTATGCACGCTCGCTTCAATTATTGATGGCGGCACTTTTTACATAGTCAGATCTCGACCAGCCAATGCGACAGATCCATTCCACGTATATTGTTCATTATGTGATACATTCTACAAAGTGGATTGTACAATTTTGCATCATCTGCCGAACGCAAACACTAACGTCGTAATTATTTTGTCATATCCCTTTTGGAACTATACAGTGCTTGTTGAGTCAAAATCAAAATCAAAACACAGTCAGTTAATTACCAAAACCCGGCGCAGCGTAAGTCTTTACGTACATGTAACTGTCATGGTAACCCATATTGTCGAGATACGTTGCTATGGCAACTTACGTTATGTCCTTTCATGAAACAGGCTCCAGCTTTGGAATCCGAATAGTGCTGTTGGTTTATACCATTCATAAAGTTTGTATTTGTCCTTTGCTTTTGTAGATAGCTTTCGCCATAACGCGGTTGATTGAATTTCCATCCGTGGGAATGGCACTTGGGTTCTTCGCCTGTGGCTGTTGTCCCGGTGGTGGTGGAAGTAACCTCTGGGCATACCTACTTGGCGGAGACGTATCGCTATCCGCTGCAATGACAACCATTAGTAACTTTGCGGCAATTGGTAAGTTTTGAACTATTATGTCAACAGCTAAAGTTTCTATTGTGAATTATATTTGTCCTTATTTATATATACATAGTGGTTTACTTTTGCCCTTGCAACTGTTTGTTTCGAGTTGTGAGCCTTAAATCCTGAATATTTCGGCAGCCGTCTCCATAAGGTTAAAACCTCTCTCGATCTGAACTTACATGTAAACTATCTATCTGTTCCATTCCATTACGTAAAGTCCCACCTGACAACTGATGTCAGCTTTTATCATTGGCGTATTAATCTAGAACTACTTATCTCTTGACGACACCATCTCTCTACTTTGAATGCATGTATAGAAACATAGCAAGCTTTTTAGGCTTCATTCCTCCTAAATATTTATACTATCGTATTTGTTTTGTCTCTCGGTGAATAAACGATCAATCAATCAATTTACAGCTTAGTGGGTGTCGTGTGATCCGCCATGGGTTTGATCAATTTCAGTGTTATTCTCGTTATTTCTTTGGAATTACACTTTTCTTGAAAAATGGCAGATATTCTTCTACCGATTTTAGGGTGAAACGCGAAACGGGAATCGAACCCTATCTTAATGTGTCTTTATATTTGACAGGGACATTCCCTCTCTGGATCTTCACACTTGGTCGAGTTGTTTTGGCTGATCAATCCACCCTGACGATACCCTATATGAACATTGTGATTTCCGTACTGATGGTAGCTGTTCCATTGGCCGTTGGGGCTATCCTGAACTACAAGAAACCGCTACTCGTACAGAAAATCCTTCGCTACTTCATTCCGTTTTTAGTCGTCCTCACGATTGCGTTTATTGCGTTAACTCTCTATGCTAACCTGTACATGTTTAGACTTATAAAACCAGTTCTGCTATTAGCCGGAGCATTGCTGCCATACATAGGTTATATATGCGGACTTGGTCTGGCTTTGATATTTCGACAAGACTGGGTTTTTTGCAAGACCATCGCAGTTGAAACTGGAATACAGAATGTTAGTATTGCCTTTATTATGGTGATGTTTTCTTTCGAACCCCCGGACAACGTGCTAGCAGGTACTGCCCCGATTGCTTCATCTACTATGACCCCGATACCATTGCTTATCGTTGCTGCAATCTATCACATTTATCTAAAATGTTGCGCCAAAAAGAACAAAGGTCCACCAGTTACAGTTGCAATAGAGAATAACGAAGGAACTCCGAAAGAAAAGGAAGCCATGTTGGAAAGGATGTCCTCCTTGTAGATATTGTATGTCTATCAAGGTAGATGTAGAGCGCACAGTTCACGCTAACAGCTTCGATATTGTCGATGTATTGGGTTTTATCTAAAAAAAAAATGTCTGATTTCCGTGAAGACGATCACTAAATTGCAGACTCTTCTGCATGAGCATATGAGGCATCCACACACTAGTCTCGAAACCAGTTGAGCTTTTTGTGGGTATAGCTTAGTTTGTAAATCTTCCTACAACCATAGTAAGCAATTAAACAAACAACCCCGACGACGAAATCTACACCATGATAAGAGTCAAGACAATGTGTTGATGAATGTAACATGTGATTTCATTTTATTATTCTCTCTGCAATGTAACATAATGGGAAGGAATATATATGATGGATATATATGTACGTCTAACAAGACAAAATCGAATAGCAAGCTTTGCCACATGTGTAATATAGAACGCCATTTTGTTTCACTGTTTACGTGCGATCTTGGCGGTCACTCATGAAGATTATTGTATGATACGGAATACAACCACTAGATAGCGCTGACTGTCGAATTTTAAAATGGCGCCTACTAGATAACGGGTCGTTGCCGTATTAACGCGGTATTACCGTAATAAATATATATTAAACGAGACTCGCGAAAATAACAAACTTTGAATTGGTCTCCAAAGGTTATTTTAAGAATTTAAATTTTCTCCTAAATACCGGTATATTGTATTTTGTCATCTTTTATTTACAAATATTATTTTGTTATATACAGTATTATAAGTATTTCTACTATAACGAACAATATAATAAGCCAAACATACATTTACCTGGTGATTAAAAAACTACGGTTGTATCTTCATTTAGCAAACGTTTATTTTGAGTTACCGTAAGGTTAAAGCAGTATTTTGTCACGTTATCTAATTGTTCTGTATAACCTCTTTCATTTTTTGTATCACATATTCTACGTGTATTTTTACAGTAATTGAAAATTATACTTCGATTCCATGACAAACAGTCGTGTTTAAAACGATGTATTGGTTTGTTAACTGTTCTTCGATTACAAATGTTTTCCAAACAAATGGCTCTAGCGCCACATAAAAGAAGCACTTCGTGATATTTTGAAGCCAAGGGAATATTATTTAGCTAACCTTGACTTGGTCAAATAACCGGTGTCCGTATCACAAGAAAGGAACTTTCTATCATTTTAATAATGACTTCCAGACAACATGATTGTGCAGGCCTGCCAATGTCTCACTTGCGTGATATTTGTTCGCCTTTCAGCTGAAGTCGAGAAAACTTATCTTAACGGTATATTGTAGAACACACGAGATAATCATCTATGCAAAATTGAAATTGATTGGCTTTAGAGACTGTGGTCAGTGATATGTTTATCAGAGTGTATCCGTGATGTATATGCTTTAAATGTTATTCAGCTAAAACACGGATTCTTACCGGAACCTGGTTGTAATTGTAACTTTTTATACACCACAGAATTGAATGGCGTTTTTAGAAAAACAACAAATTAACGCCATATGAGTAATATTCCGAAAAAAATAAGCAGAGGGCATATTAAATGCGCTTGGTTATGGTTATAATCTTAAAATTGGAGAATAAGGTAAAGAATCACAATACGGATAACAACGTCTTGGATTATTGGGTGACGACCTTTCGATGTAGTTTTTACATCGTTATCAAAGACAAAGATACTTTGACTTTAATAACGATGTAAGAAGTACATCGAAATGTCGTCACCCAATAAACCAAGAAGTTGTTCTCCATCAGTAATTCTTCGCCTTATTGTAACCCACTATATGAAAACCTTGTGTGTCAGCGTGGCTGACTATCGCTTTACCAACTAAGTTAAGATGAATAAAAAATCGGGATGTTGTTAATGTTTTAATCCTACTTTTAAAAACAAAGGGCTATTACTTAGCAAGCAAATCGATATAACACCGAAGTACAGATAAAACTGCAAACTGAAACAGTCAAAGGTTAAATCTTGCGTAAATGTAGGTCGATGATAATGGAAATTGTTCGATCACTACCGAGAGCCAGATAAAACATTATATCTATTCAAGTAATTGTGCAACATTGAACTCAACATTTGTCATGTGTCGATTGTATGAATTAGCTTACATAGAAGACATTAAAGTGGCATGAGCTGCCGAAATTCACACTTTTTTTCATAATTTCGGATCGTCACGACAGTAAGAGGCTTTGGAAGCCATCGAAAAACTAAATGATTGGCGTTGGAATGAGAAAAATCTATACAGTGTATGGCCTATACAAACCGAAATAGTGTTAGAAAAGTAAACAAAATTTAAATAGCCGGGACGACCATTCATTCATTCTAAGTCAAAGTTAGTTCAAAACAATACTTTATCGTACATTTTTGAGAACAGAAGCACTAAAAAGCTTTTGAATTATAGGTCTTGAGAAAAATAGTCAATAATTTCAACATTCTGTTTTAACGTCAAAATATCAACATTTTGGCAGCTCATGCCACTTTGAAGGGACTCGTTGTATAATAGTGTTAACATTAGCGATAATATTTCTGCAAAATTTACAATTAGCGAGTAATTAGTGCGAAGTAGGGCCTACTTCTGTCATTGTCTGGCGGAGGGTTTTGAATGTAAACTGTAAACAAAGGTCCAACATAGGTGTGCACGACTGTAATGAGTTTTATAGCGTTATCTCTGGGATAAAATATCCGACCTTCTCAAGTTTATTTCTACATTATATAATCAGGATAAAAACCACAAAAAGATCACAAGAGAACGCATCTGTCAGGTTGTAAGCGTTCATCTCGGGAGCTTATGTTCAAAACTCCCGCCTGACGAGAATTTCAAATAAAAATCAGCTGCAAAGCGTCAATTAACGGTTTGTCAGGGGAAAGAAGCTTAGGCCTACCCTTGGTCATCCCAACACTTTCCCATTAAGTGCACGACAGTACCAGGCCGTACCATTTCAAAAAGAATCAGGCTGAATATGCCATTTATACTTTACGTCAAACTGGCTTAATCTGTGCAAATAAGAAATTACGTTTGTTAGCAGATAATGCTTCACGAAGCCAAGGGAAAAAATCTAAATCTTTTGTGTACAAATGTGAGATATCGGCCTGTCTATGTGAGAGCATATCTCCAATACGGGTTGTACACTCTGTGATAATATCTGGATACCATCTCTATGAAATCGTCATGAGATCGTCGTTTGGATACCATTTTAATAGCAAGCTAGAGAAATGAAGTTTTATATATTTGTACATGTACATTTGTTCATTTATACTCTAATTTTCTTAATCGCTCAAGGTAATAATTACTCACTAGTATGGCGTACATCATTCATACGAATGGACGCGCCAATAAGCCATAACAACCAACCCAACCATCATTTATACTCTGGGGCTTAAAGTGAGCACTATAGCTAAAATACATTATACTTCATTTTAAAAACGATACTTTTCTAGCAAACATGTATGGGATATTTTTATCATTTTTCTATAACGAATTTTAATCTCTATTCAAAACGGACAGACGAATTTATGACGTCTGGCTGCTCGTCGATAAGCATAGGGATTTGATAATATATTTCTATTATTGCACAATTCTGGCGATAATGAGTTTCACCAAAGGTTTAACCTAATATATTCAGAAGAAATTTTACATTTAAAGCAAACCTATTTGGTTCTCCAACAAACTAGATTTATTTCCATACCTGGAATCTGTTTCACAAACCGGCGTAGATATATTTTTGCGTAACTTTCATAGCAACGTAGCTCTACAGTATGTGTTGTCATGACAGCTACGTTAAAACTTACGCTACGCCGCTTTGTGAAACAGACACTTGGGCATGCTATTTACGACGACTCGATGTCATAGTATTAGTTACACAGTTTATTAGTGACCCAATACGCAAACATATGGGGTTAGTAAACGCCCGAGCCCGATACGAGCATATAGAACATGATGCGATCTAGAGGTAAGTTTCACAATCTGTGTCTGAATGTTTCCAATTAGAAACTAACCAAATAACATGTTTATGGTTTGAAATTTTTTCTTCATATCAATTTTTTCTTAATATATTTAGTCAAATGCTTGTCGATGTTATTTTTTTTACATATGGTCATCCCGTGTCAAAAACCGGGACGGTCTACCCAGCTACCTGGTCATAAAGTCGTTTAATAGACGCATACGAAAGTTAAGATGTCAACAAAATCGGTCAACTGTTAAGCGAATAGCTTTTTTATTTGTACTTACAAGTAGTTTACAAGTATAATCTGTCATAAAAAGGTAGCCCGACTTCTGTTACATAGGAGTAAACAAGTAATGGCATATAAACTGAATTTGTGGTAGATCAAAATAAATATCTCACTTTTTGCAAGAGCGTGTGGTTGATTTCTGTACTAAGGATTACAGCTATGTTGAAAATAACGACTGACAATAAGGTATTAAAGTTGGAAAAGAAGGTTGATAATGAGGCATGAAAGTTGGAAAATAAGGTTGACAATGATGTATTAAAGTTGGAAAATAAGGTTGATAATGATGTATTAAAGTTGGAAAATAAGGTTGATAATGATGTATTAAAGTTGGAAAATAAGTTTGATAATGAGGTATTAGAGTTGGAAAATAAGGTTGATAATGAGGTATTAGAGTTGGAAAATAAGTTTGATAATGAGGTATTAGAGTTGGTAAATAAGGTTGATAATGATGTATTAAAGGTGGAAAATAAGTTTGATAATGAGGTATTAGAGTTGGTAAATAAGGTTGATAATGATGTATTAAAGTTGGAAAATAAGGTTGATAATGATGTATTAAAGTTGGAAAATAAGGTTGATTGTGATGTATTAAAGTTGGAAAATAAGGTTGATAATGTATTAGAGTTGGAAAATAAAGTTGATAATGAGGTATTAGATTTGGAAAATAAGGTTGATAATGTATTAAAGTTGGAAAATAAGGTTGATAATGATGTATTAGAATTGGAAAAAAAGGTTGATAATGAGGTATAAAAGCTGGAAAATAAGGTTGATAATGAGGTATAAGAGTTGGAAAAAAAAGTTGATAATCGTGTATTAAAGTTGGAAAATAAGATTGATAATGATGTATTAGAGTTGGAAAATAAGGTTGATAATGATGTATTAAAGTTGGAAAATAAGGTCAATCCATTAGTTTATGAAGATTCTTCAAACGCCCAATTTGTCTTGACAATTACGTGTCGAATTTTAACAGCTCATGCCACTTTAATCAACGAACTTCTTTTCAGTACTACATTAGTATTGAAGCTGCTGCTCTTCTACTTCTTTCCTTTTTCGTTTATTGTTTCACAGAGTACTGATGGTCATTTTAACCAAAGCACCAAGTTGGTTGGTTGTTTTAGCTTATTTGGCGCGTCCATTCGTATGAATGATGTACGCCATACTAGTGAGTAATTATTACCTTGAGCGATTAAGAAAACTGATGTTTGAACCCAATATATTAAATCTCTCTGCTCAGAAGTATATGTTAGTACCAAAGCACCAAGTTGGCACAAGCGACCTTCCATAAATTGAATCTGGGTTGATTAATTGCTGTTGCACGCGCAAAATGTGTGTAATTCAGTGTATACGGTACACTGATTTTGGGTAGAGTCTTATTTCAGGTAGATTTAGTGCCCGGGGCTCGTATGGAAATTTAAGTCAATTATAAAACTTATAAAAAATAACTTATATCGAAAAATAAAGTTAAAAAAGCAAGATAATGACCTTCAGTTTCAGCAGTTTGTTTACTTAAAATTCATATAATGCGCGTTATACTAAGCCTTATGAATAGAGGATGGATTTTATTTGACACTTATTAAATATAATAAAATGACAGTTGGACCTAATCCGTTTGAATTATTAGGACAAGTGGGATTCATAAGAAACCATAAACGTTGGAATCCAGTCCTTTTAACTTATTGAGTTGATTAATTGGTGTTTTACGCCGCTCTCAATATTATTTCACTTATATGGCGGCGTTGCCAGGTTTAGTGAGAGAGGAAACCCAACGTTTCGTTCGGAGGAAACGCCCGACCTTCGGCAACTCTTCACATTAATAAATTGAAACTCGTTTTGAACAGGTAAACATTTTTGTTGAATTCGAAATCAAGAGAGGTAGATTTATTCTGATTTTCGTTGTTATTCTACTCGTAGTTACCTCCCCTGATATAGAGCAGATCAATATAGAACCAGAAGTTACCCTATTCCTAAAGTCCAGACGGAGCAACACGACAATTGGGATAAGTTCTTAGATTTCGGTCAATAAATTATCTGGGCATTTTTAGTGGGACTTTTGTTTTTGACGAACACGGAAAAAAAAATTCGGCAGAGCCAAGATTTCTCGGCTAATATGCTGGGAATACGTTTTGGGGTATAGATGTGACTCTTTGAAGTAATAGTTTGTCTTAAAAAGTATAGGAAGACTTAGAATAAATAAAGGTGGCGGATTCAGTGATAATCGTATCACTATGCTTACTGTAGCATGTGATCTAATTACCATATCATGTGACCTAATTATAATACACGTGTTCTGCGCTGTTGCCGCCAGTAAACCATACACTCTTCAAGTCACTTGTGTTCACCGTCTTGTCTCTAAACTTCTAGACCTCGCTACCACACAGGCTAAACTGATACATGGTGTCAGAAGTTATCAACGGAACCCTCGAGATCTCCAAGTGTGTAATGTATGGACTTATTATCTAAACATTTGTCAATCTTCAGTGGTCGTTTGAGTCGAAGTGTAACGGTAACTGGGCATTCCATAAACCAACAACTACAACACGGTCGGCTACACTGGATTTCTTTCAACAGCCTTACTACTTCCCATTTTTTTTACAAATTGTGTCCTGTAAACAAACGTGCAAAGGCTCTATTAACTGTCTAGTGCTTGGTTATTTACAACCATGGCAGAATCTACATTGCCAACTCCCCAAGCCTTGCCTATGTCTATACTAAAACCCCCGAGACAACTTGATATGGACGCTTGTAATCTTCCTGACCACTGGAAAAAATGGAAAGAGGAGCTAACACTATACATGGAATTAGCTATGATTGGCAAACCTGAAGACCTAAAACTAAAACTGTTCAAATATTTAATTGGACCTCAAGGCAGAGAAATATATTCAACCCTTGACTTTGACATAGCCGAAGACCAACGTACACTTAGTGACGTATTTCGTATTTTTGACAAGCACTGTGATCCTAAAAAGAATGAGACCGTTGAACGTTACCAATTCTTTATAAGAAATCAAGAGTCCGAGAGTTTTGACAAATATGTAACAGATTTACGTATTTTAGCAGCAACCTGTAATTTTAGTGACTTACATGACTCTCTCATCAGAGACAGAATTGTTTGCGGAATTAAGGACTCACAACTTAGGGAACGGCTACTTAGGGAAGCAGACTTAACCCTTGACAAGTGCATACATATTTGCCGTGCGTCAGAAATTTCTAAAAAACAAAGCATAACTCTAAATGCACCCCTTTCCACTGTACATGCATTCAAAGACAAACCTGAAAAACAGTCAAAATACCACAAGAATGAAAAACCTGCCTACAAACAACACACTAGAAAATTCAAACGAAATCCTAGTAGGTCTCAACAGCTCGAAAGACCATGTAGATTTTGTGGTGAGAAACACGAAAAACGACGGGATAAATGTCCAGCGTTTGGTCGTGAATGCCACAATTGCCACCAAAAAAATCATTTTACTTCTATGTGTCGCAAACTACATGATCTAAATCTAATGTCAGGCAATTCTTCCTCTGATGAAGATGACACATATTTTGAAATAAAAACCATTGATTGTTTTCCAGAACTTAGTACAGTTAACGCTTTAACTGAAGGGAACTTCCCAAAACGTATTTTTGCCACAATGCTTGTAAAAGGCAAACACATAAAATTTCAGCTCGATTGTGGGGCTACATGCAACGTATTGCCAGCTCATGAACTTGGTGACCTCTCGTCATATAAATTACAAGAAACCTCTCAAATGCTTTCACTTTATGAAAATTCAACAATTAAACCAGCTGGGAAATGCTCTATTAAGTTTAAAAATCCCAAGGATGGTAAATGCTACAAGACAGAATTTGTAGTTGTTGATGATAAATCTTGCACTCCAATACTTGGTGCCCAGGCTATTCAAGCCATGAACCTAGTACAGATTAACTTTGATAACATTCTATCTGTGAGTGAAACTAAATTAGATGACAAACATTCACCAATGACGACTGAGCAGTTAACTACTACGTATAAAGATGTATTTGAAGGCACAGGACTACTTGAAGGAAAATACAAAATCGACCTTGACCCTACTATTACTCCAGTCGTACACCCACCTCGTAAAGTGCCTCTTGCTATCAAGGACAAACTTAAATCTGAGCTTGACAGGCTTACTGACTTAAATATTCTAGCTCCTGTTACTGAACCAACCCCATGGGTTTCTAGCATGGTTGTAGTGAACAAACCTAACAAACTTAGAATTTGCCTTGATCCAAAAGACTTGAACTCAGCTATTAAACGTAGCCATCATCCTAAACCTACTATAGAAGACATTTTACCAGACCTTACTAAAGCAAAAGTGTTTTCTACCCTTGACGCTAAGAACGGATTTTGGCACATTGCATTAGAAGACGACAGTTCACTTTTAACTACCTTCAATACACCTTTTGGACGCTATAGATGGCGTAGAATGCCATTTGGCATCTCAAGCGCTCCGGAAGTGTATGAATTACGACAGGAACAAGCCCTAGAAGGTTTGAAAGGTGTCAAATCTATACATGACGACATACTTGTCTATGGTGAAGGTGACACTTATGACGATGCCTCACGTGACCACGACAGAAACTTACAAAACTTAATGGAACGCTGTCGACTGAAAAACCTTAAACTGAATCTGGCCAAGGTAAGACTTCGAAGGCCTGAGGTTACATTTATGGGCCACGTGATTTCTGAGAAAGGCCTAAAGATGGACCCAGAAAAATTACGTGCTGTGTTCGATATGCCTAGACATGAAGATGTCGCCGCCGTACAAAGGTTCTTAGGATTTGTCAATTACCTAGGCAAATTCCTACCTCAACTGAGTAGTATGTGTGGCTCCTTGCGCCAGCTAACTTTGAAAGACACTTTATGGCACTGGGATGACTCTCAAGAACAGTCTTTTCAAAACATTAAATCCCTAGTGAGCAAAGATCCTGTTCTTCGTTTCTTTAATTCTAAAGAGGAACTAACATTACAATGTGACGCTTCAGACACTGGACTGGGCGCCGCGATTCTTCAGAACGGACAGCCTGTTGCATATGCAAGTAGGACTTTATCCGTCGCTGAAACTAGATATGCGCAGATCGAGAAGGAGTTATTGTCCGTGATTTTCGGTCTGGAAAAATTTCATAATTACACCTATGGCCGACACGTGACCATTCAATCTGACCACAAACCACTTGAAATAATAGCCAAGAAATCTCTAAACAAAGCTCCTAAACGGTTGCAAAGAATGTTGCTGAGACTTCAAGTGTATGACACAACTATTGTGTACTATCCTGGGAAGCTTATGTATTTAGCTGACACTTTAAGTCGGGCCCCGCTTCCAGATAAACCCTGTAACTTTGCCCTTGAATCGGAAAGCGTCAACCAAATCTCTGATCTTCCAATAACTTCAACTCGCCTACAAGATGTAAAAAATCACACATCATCTGACAATGGCCTACAAGCTTTAATTCAAGTGATTGAGAAAGGTTGGTCAGAAAACAAAGCTAGCTTACATGCAGCAGTGGTACCATATTACAACGTTCGCGATGAACTCACCGTTGACAGTGGAATTATTCTCAAAGGTCAACAAATTGTCATTCCCCAGTCACTGCGACGTGATATGTTACAAAGAATACACTCTTCTCATATTGGTGTTGAAGGGTGCTGTCGCAGAGCTCGTGATTGTATATACTGGCCCGGAATGAATGCAGCTGTGAAAGACTTTATTGACAAATGTGATGTCTGCAGATCATTTGATATGAAGCAACAAAAAGAGACACTACATCAACACGATCTACCCAGTCAACCATGGGCCACAGTAGGAAGTGATGTTTTCACTTTTGACGGTAACGACTATTTGGTTACAGTTGATTACTTCTCCAATTTCTGGGAGTTGGACTATCTTGAAAATACTAACAGTTCTACAATAATCCGTAAACTAAAAGCCCAGTTTGCCAGACATGGTATTCCTGAAATTTTCTTTTCAGACAATGCTTCTTATTACACCTCTGCAGAGTTTCTTAAATTCAGCAAACAATGGAATTTCAAAACTAACACTTAATCACCTGGGTATCCCCAAAGTAACGGTAAAGCAGAGCAAGCAGTAAAAACAGCAAAATCCCTCATGCGGAAGGCGAAAGCTTCTAACTCCGATCCGTATCTTGCCATTTTAGATTTTCGTAACACGCCAACTCAGGGCATTTTAGCCAGCCCAGCACAGCGGTTAATGAGCCGCAGAACTCGAACATTGTTGCCAACTACAAAAAAACTATTAAAACCACAAGTAACTAACTTTACCTCCAAACTACGCCATGAGAAGAAACGCCAAGCGAGGTACTACAATAAAAATGCTAAAGACCTGCCTCCATTGAGAAAAGGAGATGTAGTACAAGTTCAACCTCAAGGACAGACTCGTGGACAGACCTGGTTTAAAGCTAAAGTAACTGAAAATGTCAACCCTAGATCATATAACGTTGTCACTGAGGATAACCGACATTTCCGCAGGAATAGACGCCACTTAAGAAAATCTGGTGTTAATTTCAATATGTCTCCTCCTGTTGAGTCCCCTCACCCTTGTGTTGACAGCTCAGCAATTCCTGAGCCACCTATTGAGGTGTGCGATGTTCCACCTGAAACGTTTATCCAGGGTAGCGAGCCGCGAGTGACTAGATCTGGTAGAGTTGTTCAGAAGCCGAGTCGTTTCAAAGACTATGTGATGGAATAACTTGTTTTGACAGTTGTGTTTGACACTGACTCAATAATGATCGTTTGCTTTGATAACATGATTTGATCTATAATGAACAGTTATCTATTCTTTTGATTGTACGTTATTTGCACTTTTAACATGTGTCTGATTAGTCTTTAAAGTTTAAATCATTTGACATTATTTTGGACTTTAAGAGTTAAACATCTGTTTCTTGTTGAATTATTCCTGTAACAGTTCTTGTTCGTATGTTAAAGTTCAACTCTAAAAGAAGGGAGATGTAGCATGTGATCTAATTACCATATCATGTGACCTAATTATATACACGTGTTCTGCGCTGTTGCCGCCAGTAAACCATACACTCTTCAAGTCACTTGTGTTCACCGTCTTGTCTCTAAACTTCTAGACCTCGCTACCACACAGGCTAAACTGATACACTTACCTCCCTTTGTTTCAGAACTAAATCAATCCGGTACATAACAGCAGGTTCTGGGGGGGGGGGGGGGTGCTGAGAGTGCAATCGGAAATATAGTGACGGGTAAATCAAATTAATTTGCACGAATTTCACTTTGTGAGACCCTACCCGAATTTTTAATGGTGTAGTATGTTGCGCTTCGACGTCGTATTTGTGCACGGAAATGGCATCTTTGTCTCTTCTGTGCATCATGTTTAGATAGTTTAAATTGCATGGCTGGTCCTTGCTGTCATGATAATGATTTTATGTTCCAAATGCAAACGTAACCAAAGAAAACCTATCACTGCACAATGAGGCGTGGGTCCAGGGGTCGCCTAGATCGCCGGAGATGCCTTCTGAGCCATTTCGGCGTGTACGACTAGACATTATTTTTAGAGTAAATCGTCATAAATATAGTCCATATGGCGGTGAAAAATATACATGTATAAGGAAGAAGGCGGGAAAAAATATGTCCACCAGAAAGATGTTTTAGCTCAGAACCACGTCTGACGTCTGAACGTGGTTTACGAGAAGGTCCAACGAGGAGGGGGGGGGGGGGAGGGGTAAAGTAGGCCTACAGCATAAGGGTGATAATTATGATAACAAGCGAACAGTGGACTTAAATTGTGATATTACGAGGATAAACAAATTGGTTTTCCTTTTTCCACTACGACTAATATTGTACAGCAACAGCATGCTATTAATAACTAAAACATACGCTAAATATAAATTGTATAATTATATTATATGATATAACATTAGAATAATAATGAAGCCGAATTAAAAAACGTAAAAGATTTCTTCGTATTAAAAGCTGGGTAAATTTTGAAAGTCCCCTTGTACTAATTAAAAAATTTTATTGCAATAGTTTTGCAGCAAAAATTCCAGTTACAGTAGATTTTCATTAGTGTAAATAATTCTCGCGAGTTCTCTATGGTGAAACCACAGAAATTACATTTTAAGACTATCTGGTCTAATCGCGAATAAAATTTTATTTTTGAGTTTGCTTTGGGGAAGAGGCGGGGGAGGGGGGGGGGGGGGGGGGCACGGCCAGATGCCTGGCTACGCAAACTCCATATAAAACTTCTTTCTTCATAGTTTTGTAATGTAAGATGTTTTCGTCATTACGCTTGAAATTCTGTTTGAACAGAAAAATACCCAAATTTTGCCAGCTCATGTCACTTTAAGGAACGAGTTGAGAGCAAATTATAAGTAGCAATATGGGAAACCTGTCCGTAACAAACACGGTTTTACCTGTTCCAAATTGGCCAGTGTAAACAAAATAAGAGGCCTTAATCTTAAAGGCATAAACAAACCCACGCATAATCAGAAGTTCACTCGCCATGTGTAAACAAACTGCCGCTTCAAGATCAGGTTTCCAAATTACAAAATGTACCTGCTGGGCCGACTAATGATGTTTACAGTTATAATCACAAGAATACCTTAGCTGAAGAAATACATTGCATAATACTCAGTCCCTTCCCTATCGACTGCTTCTCGAAACATTTCATTAAGGTGTAGAAATGGCTTTTGTGTAATCCGACACATCCGTCTGTGCAAGTTAAGCTTTTAGTGTATGACAGTTTCTTTATGTTTTACCAAGAAAATTTCATCTGTGATTATTGATATAATATTGATTTTATGTAATTTTCTTGGTATGCATTAGTTCGTTTTAACTGATCTGAAATGGAATCAATAACTTATGTTCATACCTGATATTTTCGTATAATAATCAGCAAATAAGTTCACTTCTCAACCTAATTTAATTAAATTATATTATTACCCGTATTAAACTGTCCGAATTTTAATAGGCTTTGGTAGGCAATGTATCGCCGATTTGATTGATTGACTGATTAATTGATGTTTTACGCAGCAAAAGAAGATTCGCCATGCAGATCCCTTTACATCAAAATATATTTTAAGCAAAAAAAAAAAAGAAAACATAAACTGGTCAAATCTGGTTAAATAAAAAAGTTATTTTTAGTTTACATGACATAGTCTATCACAATTATCTCCTAAACAGGATTTTTTTTCGACACATAAGTATGCAATACAAATGTAAACAATCTGTATAATACTTTAAGGTGTGGGTGTATTCTTAGCTTCGTGGAACCCACATGGGGCCCTGTCTTTAACCCTGGAATAATAGGGAATATGTATACCCCCCCCCCACCTCCTATTTAACATAATTTGAAACTTGTTTCCATGATTATGCAAGTCAAGAAGACTTCCCCCGTGCCTGCGTGTTTTAGTATTAATCTTAATGTTTTATTGACTTAGGCAGTGATGCCCCCTCATCATAATAACATCACAAATCAGGTGCAATTCACATTTATATGTCCTTATAAGTTTATAAATTAATGTTTTCCCCCACTTTTCCAATTCTTTTTCTTATATCACTCTGTTATCTGACACAATCATATATTAACAAGGGATAATATTAATTTGCATCACGCAAACTGGGATAGGATGGAGTGCCATTTTTTTTACTGTAAGCTTGGTCATCAATTAGGCTTTGTCGTAAATCCTAATAAATCCTTAAAGTCTGGTTACATTTAGAAGTTATCCTAGTTCTAGGGTCCAGATAAAACCTCTAAGGGTTACATCGAACATTTGGCACACTAGCAACTATTGGAAATACCCAGTGGAGCCAACAACAGTGGCCAGTTCAAGGTGAATCGAATCGACAGGGAGAGTCTTGTCGGATTTCGTTTACATGGGGCTGTTTCGTGAAATTGGCTCTACGTTTTCGTTACTTGTTTAACGTTTTCTTTAATTCGATGTATATATTCCAGTACAACGTGATGTCAGGAATTTTATATTTTTTTTGATAGCTTTATAAAGTGTTACCAAAGCTAGCATGCGACAATCTCCTGCGCTATGTCCGTTAAAGGCGTACCAGGTCTATCTTAGCCAGGTCTAAAGGAGACCTCGCGAAAATAAGATTGAAGCGGATTGTCTTACCTTCTTGAAAAATACACCAATAACTATTTATTATTCCTCTGAAATATCCGTTGAGGTTTACCCTAGTTCACAAGCTGAGAGAGTAATAACTACACTCAGTATACATGAGTGGAACAGCGCTATTACTTCCCGTTGACAAATAATTGCAATACGCCCTTCTGGGAACGTTTTAATGTTACAAATTAATTATAGCTTCCTTATCTGACATATTGATTTATCAATGGAACGAATGATAGCTGTATGTTTAGATGTAATAACTCACTTCCTTTATTAAATAGACCTTGATTTTCCGAGCCGCTATGGTCAGCACATTTTCGTTTAAAGGCCTATCAGATTACATCCGAGGATTTAGATAATCTCCTCGGCAATGCCAAGGTTGTTGTCAAGGACCTTAACAATCTCTTGATTCCCAGAGAAGTGTAAATGGCTTCCACTGCACTCGGTTTTATCCCAGTCCTTCCGAAAAAACAAAATGGGACAATTCTTTAGCGTTGGTTTTTACGTGGTATTTGACGTGATTGTCGAAAACAATTAAATATGTTTGCCTTTTCCAGACAAAGGCTCTTGAATGCTGGGTCAAAATATCTCCCCATGGATAAAACAAAGTAGTGATTTAAAACATAAATTTAATTTAGAATTGGAACATGCCCTTTCCCAAAGGCGTTTTCAGCATGTCGTCGAACGTCATGAGGAAAGTACAGCGACGAATAGACCCAATGAACTATATGCGTGGAACGGAGGTCACGTGGTGCTTGATATGTTTCGAATGCCGCCATTACCAGGAGATAGTGGAGCGTCCATCCAGATCTGTTCTGCACGCGCTTATCAACTGTCAATGGCGGCACATTTTACAAAGTCCGATCCAAACCAGCCAATGAGACGTGTCCATTCCACGCATATAGTTCATTGAATAGACCCATTGCTGATTTACGTCATCGTGAGGAAGGATTAATATGGCCGATGGGACGTACCCTCCACAGAAATCGTGTATTTATGATCACTAAAACACACGGGCACAGCGAAAATCGTTTTGTCTAAAATAACCATGGAGACAAGTTTCTAATTGTGTTAAAAAGAGGTAAATCATTTAGACCTTTACACCCCATAAATTGTTGTAACAAACCAAACCTATGATATTTCATTAGGTTGACGACTGACAAGAGCTTAGCCTTGGTCAGTAGAATTTCTGGAATCCTTTTGTAACACATTGACAATGGTTACGCATCTTAACTATGGCAAGAACATCGGTGGACTGAGATTGAACCCCATAAAGTTTGCTCCCCCCCCCCCCCCCCCCGGGACGGACAAAACTATGTAACGAACATGTGTGCAGTCACGTGTGTCGTCAAAAGGGCTCAAAACGATGCTTGCACTTAAAATAAGATACCTCAAATATCACATATATTTTCTCGTGACGTCATTAAGCTATGGGTCTATTAGTAGCAATCTGGAGAACTTTAATTCAGCTCCAACGTCAATTTCGCCACTTCGGGAAAGCTGAACGCTAAATCACCCGGCGAACGTAGACTTGTTTTTATGGCATCAGCTTGCCAGTTAAACGAACCTGAATCACCCGGGGAGCGTAGACGTGTTTTTATGGCCTCAGCTTGCCAGTTAAGCGAACGCTGAATCAGTCGCACCAGGAATGGGTAATTGTATTGTAGAACTGTAGAACGGTTTGCTGGAGCTTGTCACAAAGGCTAAGGCTTCAGTCGATTGACGATGTTTACATTGGGGGCAGTGAGAAGTTGTCTTCTGATTTAATCATAGCTTGTAAAGCAATAAACCCGACAAAGTCACCAGGAAATGGCCGCTGGAAACCTAAAAGATACAGATCGACTTGTATTAAGTTGATATGAGCGTAAACTAATAACTAGATAATGACGTTACTGTGTATACGTAACGTAAATTGTTGAGTTACATGTAGTACGGGCATTAATGTGTACATGCAACGTGAAATAATGTGTAGATAGGAAAATTACTGTGTATATTTAACGTGGAATAATGTGTAGATAGGGACATTACAGTGTATATGTAACGTGCAATAGTATTGTACAAACTCGATGTATTGAAATCCTACCAGATCAAGAAAAAAAAAACTAAAAAAAAAAACAAAAACATTAGTCCAATTATATTTAACATATTTTACAACTTGTAGAATTCCATACACGTAGAGACAAAGGGAAACCTTCATTGACTTAAAAATGAACTCAATCGAGCCCAGCGACACTTGAAGGTTTAAAGCTTTATTTGCGGTTGTTTCCCGGACGTATCGTAAATAATTGTTTCATGTGCCTTTTTTAAATTGAAGGTCACATCTTTATGCTGAACTTGGTGACAAACGTAAATGATCGGTTTGCAATAAACATGCTTTGAATTTTATTTTACCTTTGCCTGGCAGGTTTTAACTGGACATGGAGCCCCCACGACTCTCCCCCACACTTCACCTGGCAACTTTGCCAAAGTGTTAGAAAAGTAAACAAAATTAGCATTTTTTGGAACAACCAGAACATTGTGTTTTTGTCTTCGAGAAAATTCATACGACCATATTTTCTTTATTTTGAAAAATGTATTTTATTGCAAATTTCTTTGGTTCAATTTCAAAATTGTCCGAGAATAAGATCAGGCTAAGGAAAACTTATCATTAATTATACAGTCAATTAGAAGGTAGGTGGTTTCCAAGTCCAGTGCTGGGGGCTGTTTCTCAGCATACGTACGCCCGTCAAAACTTTGCGTCTGGTCGTAGCGTGATGTTGAAGGTACATGTTGCCATGTCAGGCAGGCCCTGTATTGGACTTACGTCGGCAGTAAATGTTTTCAGAAACAACCACCTGAATCACGTCCACTGTATTGTTGTCTATAGATGCTGTGCAAACAATAAGCATTGTCTCGCAGGACCGCAGGTGCAGATTATCATCTTTTGTAACTTGTTTATCAATTTCATCAATTTTATTAATAACGCGTTTAATAATCCCTGTATCCCGACCTGCGGTTGTGGCACACGACATATACCTGTTGAACTTTAAACATTGTTTGGTCAATGCACTATTAAATCCAAATTCTAATTTTCATTCAAAATATCTTGATTCACCCTCTTTTTAACACAATTAGAAACTTTTCCCTGTGCCCGTGTGTTTTAGTGTTCATAATTACATTAATTCAGGAACAGATTCCATCAGTAGGTTGGCTGACTTTACCGTGTTGACTATCCAAAGTGCCATTAATCCACGAAAGAAATTAACAGTATAAAGAAATAATAAAGAGAAACATGTATATAATGCAATGCTCTTCACTCTTACGACCTATGCGGGATGGCTGCCAGTTACCAAGGGAAGGTCGTGGGTTTCCTCCGGGCATAGAGCCCGGTTTCCTCCTACAATAAAACTGGCAACGCCGCCATATAAGTGAAATAATCTTGAGCGCGGCGTAAAACACCAAACAATCAATAAATCAATCTTCACTCTTATTCAGTTATAAGAGCGTTGAACAATATTTGAGTTCATTCCCAATGAGTTGTAGTTATACAATATATATATATATACATTTTATTCTTTTTTTTCAAATACATTTATTTATTCTGTTGGATATCATTGATAAAGTGCAATGTTTACATCTTGAAGTATCAGATTGTATAAAGCTATGATACAAAGCCTAAAAACTGCCGTCCATAAGTTTAATAACCAGAGAGTGGATCGTCTTACCGAACAATTGTAACAGCTCATTCTAGATTACGATATGCTGGCTGGTAAAATTTTATGCCACCACCATAAAGTCTCGAGTGTCAACAAATTGGAAATTCTTAAGGTGTAAAAATTCGGAAACATGAAACTATACAATTTTGCAAAAGTGTCTGGTCAAATAGTTGAAAACATCATTTGAATGAGACATACTTTCACAAAGATGGGCTGGAGTAGTTATTTGTATATGAAATTAACTACCAATTCATTTTGTGTACTAAGACAAAAATCAACAGCGGTCTTCATGGCATTCTAGAGGAGAAGATTTAAATGTGACTAATTGTCTCTATTCGATAAGCTTTGGGTTACCTCGTACCGTCGAATGGAATTTGAGGGCTTCGAAAGTTGGAAAAACAAACGTTAACATTTTGGCAGATTAGGCCATTTTAATATTGGGAACCTCTGTGGTTCAGTTGGCGAAGTGTTGGAGACCAAATCTTAACAACAACGAAGTACGACTTGCAACAACAACTGGTGCCTTCAAACTATTGTTTTGTGCAGAGCAACTCCTTAGCAAAACATTATAAATCTGTGTCATAGTGCTAAAAGTGTCTAGTGAATATGCAATAATTATGGAAACAGATGGAAAATCCATTTAGCATATTTTTAATACAGTGCGTTTTAGCCATGTAATTAGAACTAAATCTATGTTTTATTATAACAACTTATGATTAGGTATAAACGTCTAAATGACATGCCCCTTTTTAACACAATAAGAAACTTGTCTCCGTGGTTATTTTCCCCGTGTCCGTGTGTTATAGAGTTAAAAAATATAATAAACGCCTTATTTCTTACACGTTTGATCTGTGATTGATCTGTAATGCATCGATGATTCTCTTTGAGGGTGCATCTTTATTTTTGAGCAATTAATTAATCAATCTTCGCTTGAGATAAATTGAGAATCAATATGCCAAACTTCCTTCTTAAAGCGACAGTTGGAATAATCCTAAAACTGACGAATGGCACCTACAAATACATCTATAACATATGCACCACACGATGCAGAAATAACCCGCCAAGGGACTAAAATGCGGCTGGGAGCGACCATCTTTTTCTCTTCACGGTCATTTCAGCAATATCAAATTACACACATTGGTTTGCCAATTTTGCATTTTTGATGAAACCTATGAGCAGAGAAGAGGCTTTAAGTGCTGTTACTCGATGCTGAATTACTTGCCACTGCTGCTTATCGCCACAGCCTCCAGGGGCATCATAGAGTCATAACAGAGCTGTGCAGGAAAGGTCGTCATATTTCCGGAGACAAAATATCCTTGTCACTAATGTAATTATCTCGGGGCTGATTTAAAACATCATTATACTTCCGATCCAAAAGAGAGGAAAAAGTAAGGCGGTCAAAGTGACCGTAGTGACCACTGGTGATCGACATATTTCACGTGTCAATGCTGTTTACCAGCAGGTGACATTTTGTAGAACAAACCTTTCGATAGGATTTTTTTTTCGATTTTCACAAATACTGAAATCCGTTTGCGTATAAAAAAAGATTTTAGCATAAAATTGGTATCCATCAGTTACCTTTATAGACGAATTTACAATAAAGTAGACATTATTGCTAGACTAATTTGACTTATTTTAAACGACGAAACACAAGTTTGTTGGTTGTTTTTTCGCTGACCTTCAGATTAGTAGAAAAAAGAAATAATTAAAGTCTGACGAAGGGCTGGAAGTCGATTTTCGGTCAAAAAAGTATACTTGAAGTGTTTTTTTCAGGGAATACCGTGTTACTTAAGTTGTCCATGTTATCAATGTTTCTTCACTAAATGACACTGTGGAGTGTAGGGGTCGGGCGGGTGGGGGTGGGGGGAGGGGGCGTTGGAGCCTTTGGGGGAATCAGTAGGAAGACTTCCGTCGTTTTGTAGATATTTTCCAGGTACCGTCCGAATGTCAACGGCAAAGAACAAGGTGCATCATTTCTTTTTAAAGTAATCAACAATAGGCGTGTGAAGTTGGCTCGCAGTTCACAGCTCTCAGTTCAGAGGGGACCAGTCATTATTTATATTAATAGTCTTATATCTCTCTAAATATTGGATCTACACTCTTAAACTTTTCACAAAGATATATCACTGGGATAGGGCTAGCCAATAGAGCAAAAATAATCACCTTCTCTATAGTCACAAAGGCTGAATAGTTAACTGCTCTATGAACTGTTGTCTGGTCAGTTATGCAAGATTTACAGACGGTTGCACATACGTGTATATATCAAAATAAATATCCACCTCCCTTAGCCATCGGCCGAATTGTTAACTGAATTGTGAACTGCTATCTGAACTGTTGTCTGGTCAATATCTAGAGAAATATGTCACCCATAGCCTCTATTTTTAACATGGAAACTTGAATTCAGGGTCCATACAGGCCAGGGGCCCACTTACAGGTCTGTTAACAAATAGTATAGTAGAAAATAATAATAAGGAATAATATAAGACATACAAGATAAAATCAAATAAGTTCAATGAAATTAAAAAAATGAATAAATAAATAAACTAATAAATAAATAAATCAATAAATGATTATAAGTCAATATAAAAAAAAGATAAAGTAAGCATTGATAAGCAAAATGATTACACAAGCAAGTAAATAAAAAAAAAATAAAAAAAATAAAAAAGAATTAAAAAAATAAAAAAATAAAAAATAAAATGAAATAACAGTGAGCGATACATTTATATTTACAAAAGTAAAAACATGTCCCTTACACATCAAAGATAGTTAAAATCATCTCACAGGTTGTTTGTATAAAAAGGATTTTACACATGTTTTAAAAGATGAATTTTTTAAAAATATATCCAGGGTAGGGTTAAGTTTTTGAAAGTCATTTAATGTTGAGATTGCCCTAGGAAAAAAGACGATTTTCGAACGTAAGTTCTTGCAAGAGGCTGCTTAAAATATTGAGTGTTTCTGGTAATCCTGACGTTATGGAAATATCTTATCTTCAATTGTTTAACACTGGCATATGGTTATGCTCACCTGAGGTTTATTACGAATTAATGGGCGAATTGGTTTATTGGCGTTGGTAAATTGTTTGCCTTCACCCGATGAACGGCTGGGTTGCAGTTGGCGTATCAGAAGTAAACTTGGGTGTACACCATAGCGCAAAGCATGCAGTCCGTTTCGGATTAAAATCGGAATGCATACTTCCTGTCAAAGTCATTGTACAATGCGCTTATTCCGTTTCGACAGCTTTCATTACCTTTCTATTATTCAGCAAATATGTCTAAGCATTTCATAAAATAAGATAAAAATGGCCGTAAACATACGTTTGGCCAATGTTGGCGAGCTGATGATTCAGCCATCCATTCACCAACTGGAAAAAATACAACCATGCCACTCGAAAACTAACGTTGATCCCATGCTGGTAAAGCTACAACCAAAGGACCATAAATCAATCCACGGCCAACATTGGTGCAATGGACAATTTACTGCGACCATTAATCAATCATACTGACAAAATGTCCATGTTAGTCTGTGTTTGTGTGATCTGGGTGAGGATGGCCTTGAACAGGTGATATCTCGTCATGGTAAACTATATCAACTAAAAGAACATGTTGGTACAGATTGCAACCTAATCGTGTGTACATTGAGAAAGTCGGACATATACGTAACATTTCATTTCATTGCCAAGTGGCACTCACTACTGTATTGATTGTGTAAAAACTATAAGCTGATACTTTGTTATTTTTCTTTATTTTCCACTCTCTCCATTTTTGTATGTACTATGGACATTTATAGTCTGAATTAAAGAATATTATTATTATTATTATTATTCGGCAATTTCGGAGGATACACCACTCTGTCAAGACATGTCGACGTGTTAAGCAAGAATAGGAGATTCGGTATATCGATGAGAGATGTTTATTAGCTTATGTAGCTAAGTGTAACGTTGATTTTGTTTCATAATATGTTCTTCACACTTAATTGTACAAACATTGACGGTGCTACAAAACGTGTTAAGACCTTGTTAGGAAGGTGACATAAGTTACGTCAACAATTTATTTATAAACGACTATTTATTGATACGCTTGTTAAATGTGACCTCTATTGATAGTGTTTGCGTGTATATTCATAAGATTTTACGAGTGTTAATAAGATAAAATGATTCTAAAACCTTCCAATTAGTTCTCACAAGTCCGTGTGCTGAGACACGGTCATTACTTGGTCATTGTCGTCGACCAAAGCTACATGTGTAATAGATCGTGCATGGCAATTATTGTTATTTGTGTATACGTTTACATGAATTGTAAATATTTTTGTGTTTACTTGAGCATCAGATTAGAGCTGTGGGCATTTATTCGCCAAAGGTGATATTGATTTAATCCCCACTACATCCTGTATTCAGCTGAGTATACTCAGATTGATTGATTGATTGGTGTTTTACGACGCGCTCAAGATTATTTCACTTATGTGGCGGCGTTGCCAGTTTTATTCAGATGAGCTATACTTAGATGGACTAACTAAATCGTTTGTCCACACAATCTTGTTTTTAAATACACATTTTTTCTGAGTCTTGATGGACTTAAAGCTACTTCCTGTTGGAGCCATTGATTGATTGGAGTTTAACATTGCGTTCAAGATTATTTCCTTTGTATAAATTTATGAACACTAAAACAAACGGTCACAGGGAAAATCTTATTGTCTAAAATAACCATATAGACAAGTTTCTCATTGTGTTAAAAACGGGGTTTATCATTTAGACATATATTTATGAACACTTAAACACACGGGCACAGGGAAAATCTTATTGTCTAAAATAACCATAGACAAGTTTCTCATTGTGTTAAAAAACCGGGTATATCATTTAGGCCTTCAACAGTTTGACAAGACTACTCTCTGGCCATCGAAAATACATCGCAACAAAATGGGAACAGAAACCGAAAAACAGACTCCAGTCATTAAAGGCCCGTTCTCACTGTGCGATGTATCGTACCGACTTGTAGGATGCGATTAAAGTGGATGCTTTTAATTGGTCGATAAGATTTGTCAACCGAACAAATGCATCAATTTGAATCGCATGCTACAAGTCCGTACGACAAATAGCACAGTGAGAACGGGCCTTACAGAGGCACGAGCTGCCAAAATTCGGATTTTTGTCATAAATCCTGACTATCGAAAGAAGATCAACGTATGAAGTACCTTTAAAAAGTAAAGTAAAAGCACTTCAAGTCTGTGTCACAAAATATTGATCTTCTAATTGAGAAAAATGTCCCTGATTAGTGGCTTCTAAATCCCCCAAGGAACACAGATAAATGGGATCAGCGATAAGTCGTTTTTTAACAATCAAGACAAGTTTTAATGAAGTACATTATTTGAGAATTCATGGTTAAGTTTTAACTTTACAAATTGTGAGTTAAAACATTGTCTAAAACGGAGCTGTAACCCACACTCCTTATAAGGGCAAGGGAATTATCAAACCAATTGACCGATTGCTTGATGACGTCACTTGGAATTTACGCGCAAAGCATTTCGGGGGAATGAGGTATGTTAACATAATTTTTAAATATGGCAGAAGAAATAATACTGTACCGAGAAGAAGACGTAAAAGGCGTAAAGTTACCAGTTAAAAATGTGTGGATAAAAACAGGTTATGTCATCAATGTTTTCCCAAAAAAGTGACATCTTGCTAGGCGAATGGCGAACTGAGGTATATTTTACCCAGAAAGCTTTGCGTAAATCTATGTGACGTCATCAGGCTCGGCGGTAATTCTCATATTTTTCTGTCGTACTCATAATGCGGATATGTTGAGACGATAACTTTCTTTCGCCGTATATACCATTAAGTGCGATTATGTCAGTCATACAACAATGGATTGATTGATAGATTGTTTGGTGTTTTACGCCGCGCTCAAGATTATTTCACTTATATGGCGGCGTTGCCAGTTTTATTGTGGGAGCAAACCGGGCTCTATGCCCCGAGGAAACCCACGACCTTCCGGTGGTAACTGGCAGCCATCCCACATAGGTCGTTCGAGTGAAAACCCAGTCAGAAAATTTTCCAATTTTGTTTGGACTGAGTGGGATTCGAACCCGCGATCCATTGGTGGAAGGCTGTTAGGATTGAGCATCCAACGCTCTATCTACTGAGCCACGGAGGCCCCCATACAACAATGGAAGTACCATGGAATGCCTACAAATTACTCAATAATGGTGCATTTTTGGCTGAAATCGATCTACCACTTTTCATTCATTTTCCAAATCAGCAAAAGTATTATGAAAAATGTAAACGTTGCTATGCAATGAAAAACACATTTCGTATCAGCCAACCTAAGATATGTGTTATTCCAGGCAAATAACCGGGATGCATGTTCACATTTTAGGGCTTTTGTTGTTCATAAAAATATTTCCATGTACATTTCTGAGATTGATATCAACGAAAAGCTGATTTGTTTTATACTTCCTGACAAAATTAACAAACAAAATAGCTAATTTCGATTCATCGAAAAAAATTGTATTTTCCTTTTTGAACAAACAATATGTTTGTATTTTGTAGGTTTCTGTATTTTTTTATGCTCGCGTGTAACTACACTATGAAAGGAGTTAAATGCCTCACCAATGACCTTTAATTTTGAGCCGAATTAAAAACAAATTCACAAATTTATGCTCACTGTTTTCCTTGAGCTGATACGCAAAACGTTGTCCGCTGTAAACATGTAATGTGTTACTACGAATATCCCACGACAATTTCGTCATCAGCAACGTGTTGATTTCCAATGGACTGTCATCCAATCAGCCTGTCTGGCGCAGATGGCCAGCAGCTGGGAGACGGCATAGTCTATAAAATCCAGCCGTGGAGCCAGTGAGTCAGTTGTAACTAAGTCAAGCATCCAGTGCAGACATCGATACCAATGCGTGCATTTGATAATCATTGGGTTTTTAACACAGTCAAGCAGATCTCAAAGTAGTGCTAAGAAACCTATTGGAGGAGTCTAAATCAATTTATCAAGAAAGTCAATGGTAATGAAATGAAGGGACAGAACGAAATGTCGGCGATAAAAGGGACGGAGGAACAAAGATGTTTCCTGGAGATTCCACCCCGTGATATAAACTCTAATAACAACGGTGGCGTCAAACTGGATGCCTCAGCAGTAGATGGAAGTTCTATGGTGCCAGTGTCACCGAAACCTAAAATCAGATCGTGTTCCATGAAAAAGCCCAAACGACCTATCATCGAATATTTAGAAGAAATTCGCCCCAGAACAAGCAGTCTTCCGACTAAAAATGACTACAAAAGACAGCAATATCTTTCCCCTACAGTTTCTACAGAGGGCGATCTGTATAGAGTTAGGTCGTTTGAAAGGACCTCAAAGGGCATAATTAATCGAGGGGACTCGTTTAAGTCAAAGAGCAGTAACAGTTTAGTTTCTTCGGGAAGCAGTGCTGCGGACCCTTTACGCCTATCCCGTTCTCCCAGTGTTAATTCACACGGAAGTACAGAAGTCAGCTTGGATTCCATCGGTTCCCAAATGTTCAAAGTGCATGTTATCGGATCAACGGGAGTCGGGAAAACAGCCATAATGCAACAGTTTATGACGTCAGAATACATCGGCGGATTTGACACCAGCTTAGGTAAGCATTTCATGATCATCTTCACAGTGACAGGTTGGCAAGCTACAATCATCATCAGGGAAATTACTGAATTAGTTAATTAATCGATACTGATTGACCTGGAAAAAAATCCGGATCAGGGTGAGAATCGAACTCACGACGTAGGTTTACCGTCCCACTGCTACACCAACTGAGGCCATGAGTTCGATCCTCACCATGATCCGGATTTTTTCCGGGTCCAAACAATAGTTGTTGGACCTAACCTAATGCTTGCATTGGGCGACCTTAACGTTAAGAAACCTTGTACATTATCGGATTGCCTTTGCTGTTGGTTCCGCGATAATGCCACCTGAAGCAAAACATGTTGCTAAGGATTAGTTGTCTGGCATTTTTGGCTTCTTTTTAACAAAGTCTAATTCCGAAGAATGGAAGACTTTATTTGAATGAAAAACATTTGGTCGAAATAATCCAATAAAGCGACATAAAGACATTCTTTCAAGTAGACGAATACCGAATTAAACAAATATGTAATATTTATGAACACTTAAACACACGGGCACAGGGAACATCTTCTTGTCTAGAATATCCATGGAGACAAGTTTCTAATTGTGTTAAAAAGAGGTATATCATTTAGACCTTTATACCCAATTATAAGTTGTTGTGATAAACTATAACCCATGTAACGCGTGACACAATTTCCAGGTTCTTAGACATATTGGCGTTACAATAACCAATGTAGAGAAATATCTTCCTTACTATAACTCAGTGCCAGCTCCAATCATCTTGTATTCTACGAAGTATGGTAAATTGTGATATACAACTACGTGAAAAATCAACATAAATATTATTAATTTTAACAAAGCTGTGCGAATTTAATTCTTTAAGTTTGAAGAAGTGGGAGAACACAAATTGTGCAAGGATGTCGTCCACTTGAGGGTACCAGAGATTGGGTTTACCGAATTGACCGATGGGCTTGAATGATGGCCAAATTGACCGATCGGCTTGCTTACAGCAGGCGTGTAGTTAAGCTTGTTTGAGTAATTTTGACAAATTGATGAATATTATACGTTTGAGATTTTCTAAAAGATTTTCCAAATCTTTAGCTACAAGGTATTTTGTTTGGGCATGTTATAATTCACGGATTACGCAACAAAAATATATATACATTCGTTGCATCATTTTTTTCTACCGCGTATTACGAACATATGAATGATTATCTTCTTTAACATCAAAATTCCAAAAGCTTTTCTGTGAGATGATTGCCAGTTACCACCGGAATATCGTGGGTTTCATCCTGGCATAGAGCCCGGTTTCCTCCCACAATAAAACTGGCAACGCCGCCATTTAAGTGAAATAATCTTGGGCGCGTTGTAAAATACCAATCAATCAATCAATCAATCAATCAATCCAAAAGCCTTTCCTGATATGTAAGCAAGGCGACAAATGCGTTGTAAAGTTTCGACCCAGACATACGTTAAAAGGTCACATAATCGTTGAATCTGTAACGAACATTACCAGACAGAATGATCAGATCATCTGTCATTGAGTGCTATTAATTCCTCAAGGACTTAATTCGTCGATGGATTAATGATTAATTGACATTCTAATGTGAATACATAACAAAAAGGAGCCAGTACACTGTATTTTTTGGCACGATTTTCCCCCACGATTTGTTGATTGATTTACTCAAGATTATATCACTTATATGGCAGCGTTTTCAGGTTTAGTGAGGTAGGAAACAGGATTCTTTGTCCGAAAGAAACCCTGACCTTCAGCGGGTATCTGGTAACTCTTTCATATGAAAAATCCACTCAGAAATTTTAGAATTTGTATTTGTTCTGAGTGGGAATCGAACCCGGTTTGCCTCGATGGATGACCTGTGTCGGACTGAGGCAGTATCATTCTAACCTGGTACAGGTTGACACCATCTTCCGACCTTGAACTTTCACCCCACATATCATCGCTTGCTCAGAATGCTTCAGCACATATTATTGGACACCTGCTGGACGTGAGCTTGGTGTTAAGCAATTTATTCCCAGCTGCAAACTCTTCACACTCCTGGATTGAGCGCTATATTACTAAAACCCGTAAAATTTACACCAGAGAAGCTTTCTGTTTGTTTACACAATATGAATTTACAAACATAGAAGTAATATGGAGCTGGATTTGAGCGCTATATAGCTACAGCCCGTAAAATTTAGACCAGAGAAGCTTTCTGTTTATTTACACAATATAAACTTACACGCATAGAAGTAACATGGAGCATATGTCTTCAAAGGAGTCGTATTCATTTATTATCATAACACTCATCGTAGTATTAATATTAGCTGGGCCCTATCTTACAAAGATGGCGTAAAGATGCACATCGACCTACACAATTACATAAAACCGGGTGAATAGGGTGTAAGTTCCGATAGCTTTGCACAGATTTATGTGTTCTGTAACTTGCGCCTGCGTGGTAGAACAAGGGTCTCGTGGGTAAGATTGACAATCCCTCAAGAATATTCCGTCGGAAATTTTACAAAATTTCCGTCTGATACCAAACATGGTAAGTATGACAAGAGTCGACTGTACACCTGTGATCAGAATGTATGATATTCAGGATATTCACCGATTTCAAGATGCATGACTTTATAACTTAGAATATTGCAATCTGAACAGGATGAAGCCTTCCCCATTAACGGTAGAGGCTGCTTGATACGCACGATCCCATAGGTTCAGCTTGATAGCCAATGGGAAGAAATGTGTGGAAAGTTAAGATAGACAAGATACGCGCTATTGACCTTCTGCTCTAGGGATGTGTTCTACACACTCAAAATGACATTTTTACCTGAACATGTTCGCCTTGCGAAGCCAGATGGACTCTGAAATTGCATACTTACAAGCATCTTTTTATTTGGTTAAAATACACTTTTGATTTGGCTAAGGATAACCTGAATAAATTTGTATAGCTTATTGCCATTTCAATCTCCGTACACCAATGATTTTATCGGTCGGTGCAGACTTTCCAGGGGGGTGCTTATCTTTTTTCTTTGTGTTAAGATTCTCAGAAATTCCAGAACTCTCCAGAATCACAGAATAATTTTGCACATCTATAGAGATTGGACATAATCAAGGTTCGAGAAAGTTCCTTGACTTCAGTAATACAAAGGCCAACTGTAAACAGCGATCGGAGTGAGCCGGCGAACAAACAATAGGCGAACAGACAATAGAGATCGAGAAAGATCTGTAGACGATCAAAATAGAGGTTACAGTTCAACTATACGTAATAATTAGTTATCACTTGTGACTTCTTATATCTATTAATATTAAATGAGTTGCTATGTGCTAATAGACTGGACAGATTCATACAAATTGTGTTACACCAGGCATGTATTAATTCCTAATATAACATGGTTCCCTGGAGATGTTTCATAGTTCTCATATACACCGATAATGTCGTATCGCCCTTGAATAATGTGGACGTTTGTTATTGACTGGACTCCCTAGTGTACCAAGGCCAACGTTTATTAATCCTACTGATATTGGCCGACGTACGTCGTTGTTTTACACATGGAACACATGGAATAAATAGTAGATCGAATGAATCTGTGCTTCATGAAATGATACGAATTATTTGTTAAACTAAAACATAGACGACAAGGCATGAATTTACATACAAAGATATTTATTTTATCCAGTAAAATTCTATGTACGACAATCGATGTTGTTAATGAAGGTTTCTAGAGTATTCACCCTCGGTAGGAATCGCGGTATGGGATAACCGTTTGAAAATAATAGTTGAATAATCAGCAAAAAAAAATCTTCGTTAGATTAGTCTAAGCACAGATGGATTATGTTGGCAAATACTGTTTGTTAACCTTTCCTGTTGTTAACCTGTCTCTTAAAACTCAATGGCTGAATTATTGCTTACACTAACGTTTGGAAGATTAGTTTTTTTGTCGCTGAATGTCTAAATACTAAGGGGCGTCGTTCCTGTCAAACTTTAGAGGGATGTTATTGAACATTTTTTCTTAATGTCTGTATAGCGGCGTGTCAAATACGAAGCATTTCAGTTATTTCCCTAACACAGAATATGCAAATTAGTTCTTCACGCTACAACTACAATAAGTATTGACTTGAACCCTTTTTATCAAAACGTCACGATTTAAGACTAATTTTGTTGACAGATCTGACTCCCAGCTCTTTACTAAATGGCCTTGTCCTTTTTTCAATTGTAGACGGCGAGGCTGAAAAAGTCGTTACAGTGGCTCTTGATGGAGACGAGAGCGACATTTCATTCACTGAACTCAACACTCCGGTGCAGGTAATAGAAATATTAACAATGATTGAGTGATAGTGGGTGATTGTTTCTCTAACATGAGGGGGTTGTCAGGTTTAGTGGAGAGGAAACCTGGTTATTTGCCCATAGAAAATCACAGACCTTTAGCGGGTACCTGCCAATCCTTCCAATTAGAGTTGTCATGTGATAACATATTCAAGATTTTTGGAATGAGCGCGACCGATCGAACTGATAGAATGTCTCTTTGTCGACTGAACTCACGAGGTCACCCAGTTTCACCCAGTTACAACCACAATGAAATTTATTGTTTAGATTGACCATATTAAACACTCCCTAAACTAAGGTATGAAGTGGTATGAGCTGTCAGAATGTTAATATTTTCCAATTAAAACAGAATGTTGAAATTATCGGCTATTTTTCCAAAGACATGCCATTCAGAATGTACCGGTTATATCAATTTTGTTCATTTTTCGGACATTATTTCGGTTGGTACAATTCACACACTGCCTGGAATTTCCTAATTCCAACGCCAGTCATTCCTTTGTTTGATGACTTTTAAAGACCCTTGCTGTCGTGCTAATTAGAATTTATGAAAAAAGTGCGAATGTTGTCACTTTATGCCACTTTAAGGAATAAGAATTTCTTGAGATAAAGGATCATGCTACTTATTTCCACTGTTACGGAAATAAGTATATGATTCCATTGAACTTTGGAAGACAATGCATCTTTTATACTTATCCTTTCTCTGGCTGATATACTTTACAATGCTGTCCCACTGTCAATATGACAGGCTATATAATACAACATGGATTAGGTTAGGCAGTTTCTGTTTGATCAGTCAACCCTTTGTGAAATTCAATTCTAAGCACATGTGACAAGACTGTAATGTAAAGTCAGTAAGATGATCAAACGGGATTATGAATTTTTGCTTCAGAATATTAAATTGAGCATTGAGGATGTACATGTAATGCGCCGATCTGGATAACAATTGCTTTCATACGCGGCAGTTAAGGTGGTAAACACGAACACCTACACTTGCTGTCAAATACAACTGGCGCGGATTTACAGGATCAACGGACAATAGATTAATTTGTTGTATGGTGTGTTACGCCACATTGAAATGCTCTTCTACGTAAAATGGTATGAGTTGACAAATTTAGAGCAAATGTCGTTGAGAGAATCAGAATTTATGAAAAAGGGTCGAATTTTAGCAGCACATGTCACTTTAACTGGCGCGGTTACCAGGCTCATTTGATTGATTGATTGTTTGGTGTTTTACGCCGCGTTCAAGATTATTTCACTTATATGGCGGCGTTGCCAGTTTTATTGTGGGCGGAAACCGGGCTCTGTGCCCGGATGAAACCCACGACCTTCCACTGGTAACTGGCAACCATCCCACATAGGTCGTTCGAGTGAAAACCCAGTCAGAACATTTTCCAATTTTTGGACTGAGTGGGATTCGAACCCGCGACCCATTGGTGGAAGGCTGTTTGGATTGAGCGTCCAACGCTCTACCTACTGAGCCACGGAGGCCCCGCAGGCTCATTTGACAAAAAATATCATTGGATGACATCTATGGACGAGAAACGTTGTTTGTTCATTCCTCTTGAGAATGCCCATATATTTTTCTTACAAATTAATCCCAATGCGCATTTTCTTACCAAAGGCGACTCCGGAAAGCGCCATTGTGGAAGAAAAATAGACAATCTTGCACGAAAACCCAAGTATGTGTGGCTTCAAATATCCTTCGCCAAAATAAAAAAAAAATTTATGGTGTTTTTTCCATAGAAAAAGACAACTATTTTTGGATATTCATTTATAAGTTACTCATTTATAAGTGATATACCTGTTATTAGCTTAGTTAGAAATCGGTCTCAACATCTCTGCTACTCAGAACAATGGTTCAAATATCAATGTGGTGATGTATTTTAACATTATATTTCCATCAGTAATACAATGACGTTTAGCTGAAGTTCCAGTCATCAATATCATGACTCAATAGACAAGCTTTTTGTTTCGTGACAACTTCTATCCCGTTGACGGCATGTCTAGTGCTCATTAAGACCCATCCGTTAAATCAATACACCTTGATACAGCTTTACATTGATAGGGAGATCAATAAATGCACCTGCAACATACTTCAGCGCGCTACCAATGATCGGATTATTTTCTTAGCCAAAAGCACAATGCAGAATTTCTGTCCGGTTTCTGTCCCGTAATGAAACCATTCAAGAATAATTTGTACGAGCTAAATCCCGGCTCACAGCACACCATCTGAGGACCGTAACATATCAATTAGCTACGAATAATCCCATATTCATGTGCGTTCTTGCCTGTAACTTTGGAGTTATATATACCGTAAATTAAGGACATGTAGAACGGCGTGGTTATAAAAGGAGATCTCTATGGAAATTACATTAAATGGCTTTTCTGGCTTATCCCAAAAGGCAAATTCAAAATACACAGTTCGTGCAGGAATCTAAATCCAATGTGATTACAAAACAAATTGTCACTGAATTTTTCGAGTGACCGTTTAAACTAGTGTGTAAAATGACAGTTAGTCTTACAATTTTAACAAATGGTAGCTTTTAGGAAGGGGAATATACATATTTAAAGTGACATGAGCTGCCAAAATGCTGATATTTTGACGTTAAAACAGAATGTTGAAATTATTGGCTATTTTTCTCAAGAGGTATAATTCAGAAGCTTTTTGGTGCTTCTAGTCTCGAGAATGAACGATAAAGTATTGTTTTGAACCAACTATGGCTTAGAATGAATAAATGGTCGTCCTGGTTATTTAAATTTTGTTTACTTTTCGGACACTATTTCGTTTCGTATAGGACAGTAGACTTTATGGATTTCCCTCATTCAAACGCCAATCATTTAGTTTTTCGATGGACTTCAAAGCCTCTTACTGTCGTGACATTCAGAAAAAGTGTGAATTTTGACAGTTCATGCCACTTTTAGGAATTTGAACATCATAATGGAATTGACTGTACAGGGTGTAATATATAAGACTTTTTAGGTCGCATAAAATGCACAAACAATTTAATTTGATTGATTGATTTGATTGATGTTTTACGCCGCACTCAAGATTATTTCACGTATATGGCGGCGTTGCCAGGTTTAGTAGGTGATGAAACCGGGCTAGTTGCTCGTAGGAAACCCCCGACCTTCGGCGAGTACCTGCCAACTCTTCCACAGTGAAAAATCCACTCAGAAATTTTTCAATTTTTATTTGGTCTGAGTGTGATTCGAACCCGAGCCGCATCAATGGTATGTATATATAGGTCTGTGTGTTAAATATCCTAGATGATGTCTAAACATAGTTCTTTATATACCCTGATTTCTGATTGGATTTTCACTCAATCGCCGTCTGTGGGAGAGTTGCCAGGTACTTAGCTTGGTTTCCTCCACCAATAAACCTAACAACGCCGCCATATAACAGAAACCAGTGAATTATGCACCCCGTCTACTGTAGCGCTTAACACTCCACCTTAACGTTGAAACAGATTGAGATTGATTGGTATTACATCGCCCCAGTCTAAAATTAGTCGTCCAGATGTAACCTCTAAGGCCAACAGTTGCTATTAACATCCATTGAAATGGAGATCGGAGAGTTCACCCAGAGGTTAACCGATTGCTTGACTTTAAATCATTCGACAAAACAACATCACGAAATTCAACCTAGAGTTTGCTCGCATTTAACCGCTTTTTTATTCCTTTCTTACAATTGGCTGGATGTATCGTTAATTACATCTAACATTCCAGACACTAGCAACTATTGGAAATGCCCCCTTGAGACTATAACACTGACCAGTTCAATGGGAATCGAGTGGACAGGGGGCGTCATCCTCTTGCCTGATTTGGTTACAATGAGATTATTTCGTGAAATTAGAGAGAATATGCGACTTGCAATGACGTATATCACCGGAGGTTATCTGGACTAAGGAACGGTTAGTTATATCCCTGAAGACGGCGTTAAAAAGTTTATATAAATTTACCTATATGCTTACATATTGAGCTGCGCGTTCAAACTTCTGGCCATGTGAAAGTTTATACAATTCATCAAACATTTCCGACGGGTACAACTATAGTAGCGTAGTAGAACGAGCTAAGGATTGTCATCCGGGGCAAGGAAGAACCTGTCATATAAACGGGATTTCTCCAGACTCAAAGGAAAGAGAACCATGTTTAATGCCGATAGGAATTGTCGTCATTACCTGTTTGTCTATGAGCTAAATGTTCGCCTGCCAAGAACGCAACAACCGAAGCTTACGGACACAGCTTTACCATCGGGATCAACCAGTTCCTATCTGATGTCACTGGCTGTCGAAATTCATTAAAATCGATTGTCATAACAACGATTGACGTTGAAATGAAAATAATCTTTAGTGAAAATATTAACAAATGTTTAAAAATTCATAACCGGGATGAACGTTGATTCAATTTAAATAAAATTAATTTATTAGCTCAACTTAAAAAAATACAAACTTGAACATGTGGTCACTAAAAATCTTTTCACTTTGCAAAATTGTTGGTCCCTTGCGCGGTGATCTAATCAAGTGTCCATGTGTTTTAATACAATTTTGCTGATCTTAAGCTCATTTGTCATTTCCTTTTATTATTATTTCACACTGGACGCAAACACGTTATTAATAAAACTCATAATAAATATGAGTTGTTCAGTCTGGCCTTATTTGAGTGGAGTACGGGGTCTTCGTGAATTGCCCATTGCAATTAGTAGATCGACAGATGAAGCTTTCATACATGATGGTAAAATGAAAATCTATTTTTATTTCAGCCTGAAGATTATGATGAAACTGCGGATAGTTATATGATCATTTATTCTATAACATGTCGGCGGTCGTTTGACGAAGCCGTGGATGTTTTATACAAACTCCGGAAGCAGGAGTTTAATAATTCCTCTATCATCTTAGTGGCGAATAAAAGTGACTTGGTGAGAACACGGCATATATCAACAGAAGGTGAGTACTATACATCAGGTAGATCAACGCAACAGGAAGAGAGTAAGCTGATGAAGACGGTCACTTCCCACCGCTAGATGGCGCTTGATCGCCGAGAATAGCCAAACTGAATAGGAATCATTTAGCGAAGACAAATCGTAGAAGGATACAAATGGAACAAATGAATCATCTCAAGCGGAACCGTCGTAAAAATCAATTTGCTTTTAAAATGTCTATATAATTCCTTAAAATGGAGGTGGTAAATCTAGCTGCATTCAACATGGCGTAGTGACGTCACTGTTGTTGATTCAGGTTTAACTGTTTTCTTGTAGTATATCTGAAGTCTGCATTGACTCGAACAAATAGAATTTGGTTTTTATATCTTTATAACGGCTTTGTAACTTTATAGAGGAAAACGACCTATGAACTAGGTCGGAACCTTTGACCTTTTGGTGATACACGCATAACAATCGTCTCAAATCAGCTGATTCAACGCCAGACAACAAGCTTGCTATCAGTGGAAATGGCGTTGGCATTTTCAACGTTTCTTGATTGTTTACAAAATACATCCAGCAATGACCCTTTTTGAAAGTTAAAACTTCTATTGACCATAAATGTTTCTTGAAGGCTTTCACTATTTTCTTATTCGTGGCTTTTTTTCTTTTCCAGAAGGGAAGTCAGTTGCTAAAACATACGATTGTAAATACATCGAGACGTCTACAGTTCTAAATCATCACGTGGATGAATTGCTGGTGGGAATTTTGAGTCAACTAAGGCTTAAGCTAGAACAATCAAAGAAAGCCTCAAAGGATAGTTCTTGTTATAAACACGGCGCCAAATGTCTTTTAGAGAAAATATTCCGAAAGCTAGAAAGCAAGTCTTGTGAAAATTTACACGTCTTGTGATTTTCTCGATAGAGAAATGTAGGTATTATGTACTCATTGACCAATGACAATACAGATACAATGAAAACGAATTGCTTGACTAGCGGGAGTTAAAGAAAGTCAATGTTACCTTGTAACAAGAAAATATTATATAACATTGGCGTTTTGCAGCAGTATTATTTTTAAAAAATCGGCAAATATATATATTTTCTGGCTTTGCAAGACGTGCACATGTAAAGATAGTTTATGAAACATGCTTTAAGTATGAAGTTACGCTTCGCCCACTATCCAAAGAGGGAAATTAAGTTTGAATTAAGGCTTTGCCCACTTTTCAAAGAGGTAAATTAGGTTTGAATTAAGGCTTTGCCCACTTTTCACAGAGGGAAATTACGCGTTCTAAAAGAGGGCGCACCTGTGGAGTCAAATATGAAATATTAGTTGAAATGATGTGGTATTAGATGGGTGTTATTATAGTTTTGGTTCTGTTGGCAAGCTACGAGGTTGAGTAAGAGACGGATACCTTTCACAAAATGATTACTTTTATTTTAGAAAAATACCAAAAAGATATAATTTTATATATCTTCTTGACATTTTCGGAATCCTACAAATTGAACACCAACATATAAATAGTTGTATATAAAATCTCAGTGAAATTGTATGTTTATTTTACTTTCTGAAACGACCTTCGATCGATTGATGGTTGTCAGGTGGCAACAGAAAAGGGCGTGGCTTTCCTAACATTGATTACCTGACTATACTTCAGAATGTATTGAAAAAAGTGCAATCATATTTAGTGCTGTATAAAACATGAAACAATCAAGGAATCTAATCAAAGAATATTTTAATGACAGTTTGGTTTAAATATTTTTTTGTGTAAATCGACAACTTTAAATCCATGGTAAATGCTCTTTAAAACCGACGCCTGTCTTCACTGACATTTTGTCCTCTCTCCAGAGATTTGCCAGCATACATACCTGTATATATATCATATATATTTTCAACTTTTTCCAATCCTTCATACATGTGCCTGTATAGAAACGTCACATCTATTTTCCCATCATGGCTGTGGTTCAGCATTATATGTATTCGTTGCATCATTTAGCATTTAAAGATGCAATCATCATTGCAAAGCTGAGCAGAATTTGTTCAGAACAACATCCAATATCACGGATTCTGAATTTCCTCTTTCAAAGTGTGTGTCTTTAAAGTTATTCACCCGAATAGGTAAACTGTTCGCTCTCTCAATTTTTAATTCACGCTGGACAATTTGTAGTTCAGAAAACAATTCAACATTGGACGCACCAATAAACTTAAACAACCAACAATACAACATTACTAGAACCCAGCAACATCCCTATCCTGCAATAGCATAAACCCGATCTAAGCCTGACGTAAGTCCAGTACATAACCTAATTGACATTGCAACATATGCCTTAAAATTTCGTCAAAGTCATTTGTCAACTTACATCGGCGCCAATGTGTCCCTAAAAATATCTACAATCCGAAATTGTCCCAGATAATTATTTCTTCATTGTGATGTATAAACTTGTAAATATTCACTCACGGTATCCCTTATGCGATTGTCAGTCAGCGTTCAAGTTGTGTTATTTTGTCAGTTCCGTACTCAGCATTACTTAGTGTGTTTTATATATTTTTGCATATACACTTTGAACATCCAGCAGGGCTCGATCAGAAACTACTATAAAATGAGTGTCTATTAAAAGAAAAAACAAAAAACAAATAGATTTTTTAAAATCAAAATCATTGTACAGACAATCATGGTCCGGTGCTTTCCTTATGGAATTATGTAAGTGTCTATTTAAATTTGTAAATTTCATATCAAAGAATTAATAAAGTTTCAAATGAACATTATTTCATATAGTTATGTCTCAGTGTTTTTATATCTACTAGTTGTTCGATATACATCCGTGAATATTCCCTTATGCATATTTTGTTAGCCAAGACTGTGTCTTTCTTCCTAGTTTCAAAACATCCGGAGACTTCAAGCTCACGATCGGGAGTGGAACATCGGACCCAGCTTAAATGAGCAGAAACGTCTACTGTTAATTACGATGGGGATACAAATGATTTAACCAAATGATTTGCCAATCATCAAAGTATCTACAAAAATATCCAACATTCGTTACCACCAAGATCCTTCAGGCCCTCAAAAAGAGATCGCCGTAGTTCCATTTCGTGGCTTGATATATTTGGGTCATAATTTTCTTTGCGCTACAACATTCCTTGCCAAGTTACACTACACTGCTCGGCGAGACCTTTCTGAACGCTTTCTTTTTATTTGTGGAAGTGTGATCACACAAGCCCAGAAGAATGTAACGATGGATGATGTTTTTTTACAAGACATGTTTCCATTATTGTCTGGAGTTGAAAAGGTCAAGGTATTTTATAAAGTTTATGATTCCCATACACGTGAACTATACATTTTCATGATGATTTCGATACCGGTGGAAAAAAGAGGTTTTTAAAAATCATTAAACAGTTGTTTACTCCCATTATTCCACAGAAAATGCGAAGAAAATGAATCGCATTTACCAAACAGGAAAAGCTATGGAAATCCCACATAAAGCCGATTAAAGTCAGAACTATGCTGATGACATTCATCCAATGTTGCTGTATCGTCAGCCAATCCATTAGAATATTAAGATCAATGAGACCACATCTAGATAGGCCAACCATAAATTGCCGACCATGGCACGACCTTTAAGGCCCGTTCCCACTGTGCGATTTGTCGTACCGACTTGTAGCATGCGATTCAAATGGATGCATTTAATTGGTAGACAAATCGTATCAACGAATTAAAGGTGAAGGAAATGAAAGAACTTAGTAATTACAGTATAAGCGCCCTAAAGCGGTACCAAAACCATATCTCTACGATTTTTCCACGCCCAACTGTGCTACAAGAAAGTTAATAATACTCGTTACCGTACAGAATTGTGGTTTTCTGTGTTCTTTGCAACATTTACTGCAATTCTTGTAAAACATTGGCACTTTGATAACCTGACCCTTTTTCGGATTCCTGGGATTGGGATTTGCCGAAGGCACGAATAGTCTCCAAGTTAAACATTAAATCATGAGATAGGATAATGTTGTATTTTTAATATATAGTGATTGTGATATCTCTAAAAAGAGTGTTGCAATTGTGAAAACAACTTTTTCTAATTTCAAACAACACGACGGCTTCCGTAATGATAATATTGCGAACAAGCCTTTCAGAGTCAAAACCTCAACTACGAATGCTGTATGTTGTTTTTTTTTGTTTCTGTACTCTTTTTAGAATGAGGGGTCGCGGGTTCGAATCCTTCTCAGTCCAAATAAAAATTGGAAATGTTTCTGACTGGGTTTTCACTCGAACGACCTATGTGGGATGGTTACCAGTTACCAACGGAAGGTCGTGGGTTTCCTCCGGGCACAGAGCCCGTTTTCCTCCCACAATAAAACGGACAACGCCGCCATATAAGTGAAATAATCTTGAGCGCGGAGTAAACACCAAACAATCAATCGGTCAATTTAGAATGAGGCAAACATATTCTGGTTATTCCCGCCTGACGTTTGTTTAAATCTAACAGCTATAAACGACCTTTAGAAAAGAATACCTTAATAAAAACCGTTGTACGCCCGCGCTTTAAATCAATTTTCAGTTAACATAAATCTTACAGCTATATGAACCTCTGAGATGCATGGATATCTGTTTTTTAAACCGTAATGCAAAGCGATGCAGATTTTGTTATAACTTGTGAAACCGCGGCTGGCTTTACGTATGCGTGAAAGTGCTTTAAGAACCGATGCAAACGCGATGCATACATGCCAGATCGGAACCTATTTCAGAGAACAATCCCGTAACAGATACCAAAAAAGACCCTTGGTTTAGACTTCTCTGAAATCGTGTATGTAATCATAGGCGTAGGAGAAACTCATAATTCTCTATGACAAAGAACAGCCAACCTTTTATATGGCATTTGACTTGGACATGCTGCACTTGTAGCACAGCATTTCAATACCCCAGGGGCTGGGATTATAAAAAAACGTGTCATATTCAACTCAGACCCCATGCTCAACTCTCCTTGAGCATACTCCCATGAGTTTGGATCAGAGATTGGGATTATAAAACATTCCGAGAACGTACTCAACTGAGTACAAAGCAATCTCAGCCTAATTGACAATGAATTGTGGGAGATCTCTTGGAAGGAAGGTAAATCGTTTGTTTTGGTGTTGTTGTAACTTGTTAAGTCATTAGCAGTTCCATCATTCGGAAATTCGGAGATTTCAAAGTTTGTGAAAATAAAAAAAGAAACAACTTTTTTCACTAAATCACGATAGCAAAATGTGTTTAGTTGGCAATTTTACGTTGAGTCTAACTTGGAGCAAGGTCAATAGCTTGATCGGAATTTTGTACTCAGCTGAGCACAGAAACGAATTCAAAAGTTGTATGGTCTAAACTGAACTTTTGAAATCTGACCTTGGGAGTTAGGTACAGCATCGCCCGTTGAACACAGAGTCGTGCTCAAGGAAGTTTTACAATCCCGGCCCCTGGTCATTCGGTTAAGGAACATTTCGAAATCATGCCCATCGAAAAAAATCCTCACTTCCGCTGCAGATACCAAACACACTGTTGAAAATGGAAAGTTTTGGGATTCAACGGTTATAAAACTGTTTATCATTTGGGTTCGCCTTGGGCCCAGGAAGGTGTCAGCCATGACTAAGAACGAGAGTTTGAGAGATCTACTAGTCAGGACTATTAAAACTCCCTTATCTGTCTTCTACCAAATAAGACTTCTTGCCATAGCCGAAGATCCTTACAACTTAGTCAGTTAATTACAAAGTATTCAAGACATTTCTACCGACGAAAGCCAAACTCTTGTCCCTCTCCAACCCAATGAAACATCCTAGGTTCAGTTTATTACAACAAACTGCGATTCTGTATAAAGGTCTAAATGATATACCCCTTCTACACATATATAAACTTGTCTCCATGGTTATTTTAAACAAGACGATTTTTTCTGTGCCCGTGTGTTTATGTGTTCATAAATACATGAGCAGATTTACTATCAACCTTTCCAGATATATACTGCCTGTTCACGCCTGTCATTATTAGCAATATCCAGACTCGTTGAGCAAAGAATATTATTGGTATACTGGCCAGCACACAGAGTTTGGATTTTTTCCAACGAGCTAGTCACAAGAGTGGCATCTACAAGAGCTTTTACTAAGACTAAAGTGGGCGCAATTATTTTATAATTGATGCTATAACAAGCATTTTAGCAGGTGGTTATGTGGTAATAGAAAGGTTGGCTTATCGACAGCCATTTTTGTGACAGTAATTGGATCTTCAGGAGCGTGTTCATTTTTAACCGGCCACTTGATCACTTTGTTCCACCATCGGCTAGCACACGGGCACATGAAAAACTTTCTCGATAAGAATAACCACAAAGGCAACTTTTTAATCCAGATACATGTAAAAAGGGGAGGGGGGGGGGGTCATATCCTTTAGACACATCCAATCATAAGCAGTTAGCAGAAATTTCGTGAATTCTTTGTAAAATATTGACAATGTTCTACAGAAACTACTCTGCTGAGCTTTCCAAACGTATGTTTGCTTTGCGAGACAATCGATATATCCCAATCATTGTAGCTAGAGTTAATTCGGAGTATCTCACCCACTAACTCCCATGTATTTTCAATATACACATCAAAGTGGTCCTGATCCTGATTTTACATAACTCCTCTTGTTAAATACTGTACTGGGTTCTCAGCGTATCGATGCCGATTATAGTGACACATTTTTCACTTGATCGCCATGTGTTGAAGAGTTGCCAGGTATTCGCCGAAGGTCGGAGGTTCCCTCTGGCAAAGGGATCGGTTTCCTCAGCCACTAAACCTGGCAACGCCGCCATAAAAAGTGAAATAATCTTGAGTGCGGTGTAAAACATCAATCAGTCTACGCACCTGTCGTGAACATTACGCAACAATTCCTAATAACGTCAATTGAGTGTTTCACCGTCACTGAGAACAGCTTTCACGGCTCATTTGTCGTGGGTTCAACACTTTACACGAAGCTCAGCATAAAGACGAGAAAAAAATCAGAAAACGTTACCATGCCTCGACTTACGACACAACAAAGGGAACGTGCTATTGGCATGTTACAGGCGGGTCTCAGTTGTGCCGCCGTAGGACGTCACATGCAGTGTCATCCCTCCACAATTAGTCGCCTCAGAATCAGGAAACAGGAAAACTGGCAATGTTGCCGACCGACCACGCCCTGGTCAGCCAAGAGCCAAGATCGGTACATAGGTTTGTTGCACACACGTGACCGATTTCGCACCGCGACACAGACTGCTCGTGAGACAGTGGGAATTGGAAGGCCCAGGGTAAGCCTCAGCACCATCCGACGCCGTCTCCAACAGATACAGATGCATGCACGCATCCCCTACCGAGGGCCCATATTGACACCCATTGAATGATGACACCTTCAATTTCTGTATCAACGATTTGTTTGCAAGGAATAAAAGTCACCAGGGTTTCACATATTGACAATTCTTTGTCTCATTGTGACCAATGCCTTGTTCTTCAATTTAAGAGTACTTACAATATTTTACACTTTACATTTTTAAAAATATTTTACATTCTTTGGGTCGTGCGTTTTTAATGGCGCTAAGTATACATACATGTACGAGAAATTCTGCAATCCTATTTAAAAACTGATTTTACTTGGCTCTTATGTCTCTATGGTATTTTCCGTATTAAAATATACAAGAGGATTTTTCGTCCGGATTACTTTATGCATTGCTAATGAAGTCGACTGTGTGATATTGAAGTAGCATTAGCTGCTAAACAGTTTTTTAAAAGTTCTGATTGTCGATAGAAATTCAGCACTCGAAATGCCTTAACAACGAAAGGGTTTGCGTTGAAATAAATGAAACAAAACGATTGATAGAGTCAGTATGCCTGTACGAACCGAAGACGTGTGCTGGTAACGGACAGCATAGAATAGCCGTGATAAATAAGTTCGTTTTTGGAAGTTTTGCTGCTTAAAACGTATATGTTAAATATGCTATCAGCGAAAAGCTCTTATTTTGTATCTTCTGATAAAAATAACCCACAATTAGCTAATTCTGTTTTAACGAATTTTTTACTGATATTTGGCAGCCGGTGGCACTCCTTAAACACATGTCTTAGTGATTTACACCCTTCTCTGTTTTTACTTTAATTTGTTTATAACATTAATAAATAATACATCGAGTTAGAACAATCATCAACTGCCTAACATGTATGAAGTCACAATCTGAAGCTTTAGAAGTCCACTGTTAACCTGACCGACCTCACTTTCTACTCCTGCCTTTTCCGACCACCTAAGCGATCAATCATACCCAGTACTTGTTGACGATGAATTGGATGTTATGTAATGTATTCATCATCCCATCATTCAATGAAGGGTTGTAATGTATACATTATTTATCATCATCAGACAATGGCCACTGGTAAGTCTACAAATATACTGTCAAGAGCCCAGGTCGTCATTCTGTAATAACTCAACATTGTTAACGCTTATCGCAGATTCTGTACTAACTCAACATTGTTAACGCTTATCGCAGGTACCGCACTATGGATAAGCGCTGGCAAGTTTACAATTACAACAGTCGACACTGTTCACAAATACAAATAGATAGATGGCTCCATCGTCGGAACCCACGATTAAAACTTAAGCTCACACTCACTTTACCCGTGGGACAAGTGGAACCAAATCCGTCGTTTCTAACTTAAAATACATGTACACTTTGATTGGCGGAAATTTCACCAATCAGAATCCGCGTTACGTAAGCATCCAGGTAGTGTTCAAAAGATGGACGACTTTTCGGTTTACATTTCAATAAGCCTCTTTCGGGTTTGGCCGAAGTCCCACGAGATCACGCGAGATCCGTGTTTAGGGGTATAACTTTCACTGATCGGCTGTCCGATTAACATTAGTGCTTATGGAGATCGGATGTATTAACCCTGTTGTTATGTCTGTGATTCTCAGCTTACAATCTATATTTTTTACACAAAAGTCTTTTTGTGAGACATATCAAGATATACAAAGCCATTAGATACTTTTTTGACCGATAAAAAAAAACCTATTTTATGCACTCAAACAGTTTTGGTCAGAGACGAGCTATGTTAGCGGAATGAGACTAGGACAACTGAAGTTGACTGAAAAAGGTCATTACACAAATGACAGTTTTATTGTTTTCAAATTATATCGAAAATCATACAATTGATAAGATAAATTTAGAATTCCGCTAAGGCGGAAAGGGAGAAAAGGCCATTAATTCAAAAGTGAAACAACAGACTTTGGGTGAGGTGGGTGGGAATTTTTAGATGTAGTTGATTCTTCCCTCTTCAAAAGATGGAGTGGACGACGTGACCTCCTGCTGTAACCAAGGTATCCCTCTGTTGGCTGCAACCAGCCAAATGAAGAGGGGAGATAACTCAGATCCCCCCTGTCGCTGCATAAACTTAATTCATATCTACGATATAATTATCATTTATGCACTCAAACAGTTTTGGTCAGAGACGAGCTATGTTAGCGGAATGAGACTAGGACAACTGAAGTTGACTGAAAAAGGTCATTACACAAATGACAGTTTTATTGTTTTCAAATTATATCGAAAATCATACAATTGATAAGATAAATTTAGAATTCCGCTAAGGCGGAAAGGGAGAAAAGGCCACAGAATAACAGAGCAGCTGTTATACCCCCGCCCGAAGTCTCTGACCAAAATGTGTGCCTAAAGAAACAAAGCAGAAGCTGTCTATCAAGGAGCAGTCAAATACTGGCCTCCTATAATAGAAAATGATTGTAGCTTTCTCTAGATATTCAATCAAGACATCAGATGATGAACAATAATACTGTGATTTGTCGTAAACCACTTTGATTGACAAACGAATTCAAATAATGAACTATTGTTTGAACTAACATACACATGTTTTGAGAATGGGAGCAGTCAAATCCTGACCTCCAAGCTAACTTAATATATGAAATAGGACCAAACACAAAAAAAGGCGTCGATAGAAGCAGTCAAATACTGGCCTCCTAGTACACGACCAACGATCTAATCTGCAGACGTAAAATTATTGTTAGCAACTTTACAGATGGGAGCAATCAACTATTGGCTTGCAAGCTAACTACAAAATATTTAGAGATACAACTCCTACTAATGCTAGCTTCATATGATACCAAGAGTTAAAGTCGATGTATTAGGAGCAGTCAAATACTGGCCTCCTCCAAGCAAAAAATGAAATATTTAGAGATACATGTACAAAGCTTAATGACACTGGCCCCATATAATACTAAGAGTTAAATCGATGTATGAATAGGAGCAGTCAAATACTGGCCTCCTACCACGAATTTGAAGTATTTATAGATACAGAACGTATAAACACTGCATGTCCTCCACATGATACCATGAACTAAAACTAGATGTATTTATTAGAGCAGTCAAATACTGGCCTCCAAGCAAAGAATTAACATATTAAGCGAGGTTATTAGAAAACCAAGCAATAAAAAGAAGAAGTGATTGTAAGAGCAGTCAAATACTGGCCTACACTACAAACGATCTACAAGTAGAATACAAATATTAAAATTCTGTTCCAAGAAAAACCATTGTGACGAAGGGAGCAGTCAAATACTGGCCTCCCGACATTTTCTCTAATACAGAGCATACAACAGTAGTAAAACACGCTTGGCAGAACAAAAATGTTGGTAGGAGCAGTCAAATACTGGCCTCCTATTAGCGAGGTGTTAGGAAACTTTATTTCATTCCAAATATGTTGGATTAACTTAACACTAGACTTACAAGTCGATAAGTCCAGTATTAAAAAACTGCTCTGCTAGTGTTGGGAGGGGCAGTTGGTTTTCTCAAAGAGCATAATTTCCATAATTCGTCATGCACTTTAGACCAGTCAAGAGGTTGAAGTGCACGAAGTTTTCTAAAGTTTTCGTCGTAAAACATGGCCGCCGACAATCCGAATTGGTGGTAGAGGAGACGAATGGTATGCCCGTATTTAATCAATGCTGGCGAATGTTGGGGGTATTTAGCAATGTATAATGTGTGATAAATGTCGAAAGCTCGACACCATTGGGAAATGCTGTCGACATTACGTTTTCTAGTCTGAGGCTGAAAATTGGCGTCAGACCCATTTGACGTCAGATTGAAAATGATGTCATCGTCTTGGGGAAACAGTAACTGTCTAAAATTGACAAATTCATTTGAGTGAATTTTACTGCGAGTTTTGCTGTCAACATTGTAACCTAAGGGTAACGAAGAGTTGATTAAGGGGACTACTTGGGTATCTGAACCAGATATACACGCACCTGTAATAGTAGAAAAATTATGATCGCCAACATGGGGCGTACTGGGGCCCACCAGTTGAGGGGTTGTTGTTGTTATGGGTTGTAAGGGACGTGTGGTATGCTCGTTCTGATTAGCCGTAAAATGGTCAACTAAATGAGAAGATTCTATTGATAAGCTTTGCGAAAAAGGGATATTATCACTATTATGCTCACCCAGAGTAGTCATAAGGGGTGGTGTTTGAGAGGGAGAAGGGCCCTGGACTGATTGGGGAGAATCCAGTGGCGTCGCCCCCTTCAGTGCCTGGAGAACTTCCTTCACAATATCCTCGGTGGTTGGGCATTTACAGGGCCTAGCCTTAGCTTTCTTTGCTGGGGTGGGTGGCTGGGGTTCAGGGTTGACAATCTTCCGGCGTTTAGGCATTTTGTGCTAACTCTCAAAAACCTAGAACAGAAGTCAGTCGACAGAAGTACATAAAACTGAATGTCACAATCATTACAAATTAATCTTCAGTGGTATACAGGGCAAATATAAAGTTATGTAAACAATGAAGACAATGACTTACACCGAGAAACACATTCTCATAAACAGTGCGGCGCGCATCCACACAAACAGTGACATACACACACCCCTACACAGTCAGGGACACATCCTCATGAACATTGGGACATACAGCCACATAACCAGTGCGGCACACATCAACAACGAGGCACACATCCTCGTGAAAGTGAGAAATTCATTCTCATAAATTGAGGTACACAACCTCATAAACATTGCGAAACACATTCTCATAAATTGAGGTACACAACCTCATAAACATTGAGAAACACATTCTCATAAATTGAGGTACACAACCTCATAAACATTGAGAAACACATTCTCATAAATTGAGGTACACAACCTCATAAACATTGAGAAACACATTCTCATAAATTGAGGTACACAACCTCATAAACATTGAGAAACACATTCTCATAAATTGAGGCACACAACCTCATAAACATTGAGAAACACATTCTCATAAATTGAGGTACACAACCTCATAAACATTGAGAAACACATTCTCATAAATTGAGGTACACAACCTCATAAACATTGAGAAACACATTCTCATAAATTGAGGTACACAACCTCATAAACATTGAGAAACACATTCTCATAAATTGAGGTACACAACCTCATAAACATTGAGAAACACATTCTCATAAATTGAGGTACACAACCTCATAAACATTGAGAAACACATTCTCATAAATTGAGGTACACAACCTCATAAACATTGAGAAACACATTCTCATAAATTGAGGCACACAACCTCATAAACATTGAGAAACACACTCTCATAAATTGAGGAACACAACCTCATAAACATTGAGAAACACATTCTCATAAATTGAGGTACACAACCTCATAAACATTGAGAAACACATTCTCATAAATTGAGGTACACAACCTCATAAACATTGAGAAACACATTCTCATAAATTGAGGTACACAACCTCATAAACATTGAGAAACACATTCTCATAAATTGAGGTACACAACCTCATAAATCGTGAGGCACACAAATGAAACTCATGAACAGTTAGAAACAGATACTCACAGTGAGACACATAACCTGTATAACAGGGAGAAATGCACAATAAACATTGATGCACACCACATCATACACAGCGAAGCACATCACCCCATACACAGTGAGGCACATGATCTCATATATAAATCGGGAAAGAGGCACATTACCTCAAGCACAATGAGGCACATCAACTCCTACATCGCCCCATACACATTGAGGCATATCACCTCATACATTTACACAGTGAGGCACATGAAATATAACACATAATAAATGAGGTATACAACCTCATAAACAGTGGGACATACATCAAAAAGCACATAACCTCATACACATCGAGGCACATCACGTCATACACAACGAAGCACATCACTTCATTCATAGTGAGGCACATCGCCTCATACACAGTGAGGCATATCACCTCATACATTTACACTGTGACTGAGGTACATGGAATATAACACATAATAAACAGAGTGGTACAGCACCCAATAAACAATGAGGTATACAACCTCATAAACAGTGGTACATACATCATAAAAAAAAACAGTTAAACATCCACCCTCACATGCATAGTCGCTTTATGAAAGAGTGTCCGGCTATAAGTACTTTGGAGCACATGGCGATCGTCGAGAATCTTGTTGTAGTTGTAAGCCGTAACATTAAACAAATAATAAACCGAAATTGCGAAATGTGATCTGAATCAAAATAACTGGTTTTAAATTTATATGGCAGAATAACCAGGACACTCATAAAAACATCCAGAAATGACACAAATAACAGAGAGAGAAATAAATGTATACAAACGCAGATGACCGAATTTTTAGATGTAGTTGATTCTTCCCTCTTCAAAAGATGGAGTGGACGACGTGACCTCCTGCTGTAACCAAGGTATCCCTCTGTTGGCTGCAACCAGCCAAATGAAGAGGGGAGATAACTCAGATCCCCCCTGTCGCTGCATAAACTTAATTCATATCTACGATATAATTATCATATTTCTAACAGAAAAATAAGACGTCGTAGTTGTGTTTTTCACCGTTGGCTTTTGACAACTTCGAAGCGTATCCACGCGATATAAATATCTTTATTCACTATAAACTGACAAAAACGAAACTCATAGCTTTCGGTCTGTTTCACAAAAATATTTGGATTAAAGAAATGGTTTAGAAATAAAGAATCGAAGACAAAACGACACCAAAACCGCCGATTACCATACACGCTAATGTTAAATGAACGGCTGGTCAATGAAAGTTATACCCCTAAACTCATTTCTCGCGTGATCTCGCGGTGTTTTAGCCAAACTCGAAAGTGGCTTATTCGATAAACGTGTCTCTAAAACTAAAGAGTTCCAACGTTTAGAAGAAAAATTTTGATTGGCCCGAAAGTAAATGGGCGTTCCCAGAAAACGAGGCTTTGAATCGCAGTTGACCCAGGGGTAAAAGTTGAGCTTGTTGAGAATTTATCCCTGGGTATCCGAGGATCAGATGGTTCGTGCGTTTATCCATCTTCAAAAGACATGCTGTTATCAACTGTAAAGTAAGTCAGGAAATACTTTCACCACGCAATCGAGAACATCTTCAAAAGTGAGTGTGAACTAAAAGCGACAATAGCGCATAAAGTAACCATTAATTATTTTCTGTAAAAAAGCCTTGTATAATCTATGAATGGAATTTGAAGATAACATAAATAAACGATTGTTTTACCTTGTTAAGTGACTGCATCTCACACAATACTGATGTAATGCGGCTTCCAGTTCCTGTGGATTTTGTACAGGAGGCTCTAGTACTTGAATGTTTCTGCCCGTCTTATCCGAAATGTGCTGTAAAGGATTCAAATCCGTACAGTTATCCCTTCAACAGACCCGACGTCTCACTGGAGGGATGAAACGCAAGTTAGAAGCTAATGAAGGCTATATACGCGCTATTGACCTTCTGCTCTTGGGATGTGTTCTACACACTCAAAGTGACATTTTTACTTCAATATATTCGCCCTGTGAAGCCAGACGGACTCCCTACACCAATGACTTTATCGGTCGGTGCAGACTTTCCAAGGGGGAAGAGGGGGGGGGGGGGCTGTTTTGCAGATCATTTTAACATTACACATCCTTTACAGTAATTTATGCCATTTAAACCCTTATATATATATGAACAATATCCAGGGGAATGAACGCTATACATGGATACAGGGAAAATGTTCTTGATTAAAATAAGCTTATATGATAACCTAGTTTTGTCCTTTCTGTTGTGTACGTTTGATGAAATCCTTAAAGGGACATGAGCCGTTGATATTTTGACTTAAAAACAGAACGTTGAAATTATTGGCTATTTTTCTCAAGACATATAATTCAGAAGCTTTTTATTGCTTCTGGTTTCAAAAATGTGCGATAAAATATTGTTTTGAACTAACTTTGCCCGTCGTCCCGGTTATTTAAATTTTGTTTACTTTTCGAACACGTTTTCCGTTCGTATAGGCTACATACTTAATGAATTGTCCTCATTCCAACGCCAATCATTTAGTTTTTCGATGGCCTTCAAAGCCTCTTACTGTCGTGACGATCAGAAATTATGAAAAAGTTTGAATTTCGGCAGCTCATGCCACTTTAAGCCAACCAAACAGTCTACCAGTCCTGGTTGACACGATTGAACCTGTAGAACTGATGGGGCTATTTTTTTAAACATCGTAGTGTCTAGCTATGGAGTGATTTTTTCCATTATGTTGGGGAAAATGACATTTTAAACCAAGCTGGCTCTTTTTACTTTATGTTTGTTCTGATCAGCTGCCGCGGACTTTTGTATGCATAATTCATTACAGCTTCGCTATTATTGGAGGAATCTAGTTCCAGTCTCACCGGTCCAGTTTTTACCTTGCGGTACAGACCCACTGGGCATTGTTGAACAGTTGATGATCCATCCTCCCTTGACTACCGGTACGATGGAATTGTCATATATACTCCATTCCTTATAAAAATTAATGGTTCAATGGTTCACTCGTCAGCGTAGTAATCCCTCAATCCGCCACAGGAATCTCACCCAGACCAAATAAATGTTTTAATTTGATCGTGGAAGAGTTGTCAGGTTCCTTGTCAAAGTCAGGGGTTTCCTCCGGTAAAGAGCCCGGTTTCCTCACCACTAAACCTGGTAACGCCGCTATGTAATTAAAATAATCTTGAGCGAGGCGTAAAACATCGATTATAACTTTTATGCTACGATCGTTCTTCTAGGGTGGTATTTTCGTTGCTCAAAGTTCGAAAACAATACAGAAATTTCTGTCTTTGCATAGTTAGTTTATTAGTAAAATTGATCATTTACAAACTGCTCAGTGGAGAGCGCTCAGCAGGTGGACACATACCTATCCATCTTTCAGCAGTCAACATTAGAACTGACTTCCCTCACTGACTCTATCGACATTGTCAGTGATCAATCTTGTCCAGCACTTGTTAAAGGTGGATTGGCTATTACGTAATGTGTTCGAAAGGTTCGTCCTTCGCAGGAGGCTTCCAATGTACGCAATATTCGTCATCATAACACTTTGAGAAGGACTTCGCCTCTTGTATGGCTACACTGGTCTCCTTACTTCAGTTATACAACACTCACATTCGTGCATCCGTTATAACGTCAGCCTGTGGTTGTTTACAAAACATCATCGTTGTTTTATTATTGTTTTTTAAAATTCCATACCAATTAGTTCATGTGTACAGAAATCAAAACAAAAAACCCAACAGAACGTTCTACTACAAACAATGTGTACACAATATAAATAATACAAAATACAATAAATAAAGTGGGCAGTTGAATTGACTGACTAAGACACACCATTCCATCTACTTTTATTGCAAATATAGCACAATTTCATGGTTAAGCATAACACTGCGGAATTATAACCAGTTGCTCTTCTTACCATTGCAATCGCACACAATTTCCAATTTGTTAAATTTTATTGGCATTTTCAACTCTGAATTATACAGGTTATGCACGCCATAACAATGTTTTTTTTTAACATTATATTTATTTGAACACTAAAACTCACGGGCACAGGGAAAATCTTCTTGTCCAAAATAACCATGGAGACAAGTTTCTGATTGTGTTAAAAAGAGGTATATCATTTAGCCCCTTTACCCCATAAATTGTTGTAATAAACTAAACCTATGATATTTTATTAGGTTGACAACTGACAGGAGCTTCGCCTTGGTATATAGATGACCAGAGTAGAAAATATATAATGTTAAAGCAAGCCGCAATCGAACACATCTGTCGATTTGAACAATACCTACATTTGTATGTCAAAAAGTGAATCAATGTGTTCTTGGCACCATCGACATCACATGGCCCTTTGGATTGTATGGTATATTTCCACGAGAGATGTAAGCCACAGTGGTCAAGTTTTGAGAGGTAAGAGCCAAGTAAGCGAAAGCAACTGAAGATTAACACGGATGTTGAATTCAGCTTCATCGTGAGTCATTTCTATTCACAAACAGGGGTCGACAATTCATTATTCGAGGGTGTCAAAATAAGGATATAAAGCCAATTTCACGTTGAAGACTTAAAAGCGGCATGAGCGGCCAAAATGCACACTTTTTTCATAATTTCTGATCGTCACGACAGTAAGAGACTTTGAAGGCCATCGAAAAAATAAATGATCAGCGTTGGAATGAGGAAAATCCATACAGTAGGTGGCCAATACGAACCGGAATAGTGTTCGCAAAGTAAACAAAATTTAAATAACCGGGACGACCATTCATTCATTCTAAGCCAAAGTTAGTTCAAAACATTACTTCATCGTACATTTTCGAGACTAGAAGCACTAAAAAGCTTCTGAAATATACGTCTTGAGAAAAATAACCGATAATTTCAACATTCTGGTCTTACGTCAAAATATCAATATTTTGGCAGCTCATGCCACTTTAACGCTCTAACCAGATAACGGAGCTTGTAATACTACTACTGTTCTTAGTAGAAACAACCAAATTTACCTTGTCATTTGTAACAAAAACATTATCTAAAATATTGCCCTGCCCGGTATTTACCTATAGCTTACACTACCAAATAATATGGTCAGTAAAAGTAAAGTATTGATTGAAAGAAAAACAACTAATGTTTGGTTTGTGTCAGGTCAATCTAGCCAACTTGCTGTCAGCTGTTGCTATTTGACAGTAGATAGAACTAAATTGATTTACGTTACGTTAATAGTATTCAGCAGGGACCTGTAGCATTTATTTACTGATATTATTTTATGTTAAAATTTGAAGGCCGAGGCTTTCAAAACTCCACACTAGCGACATGTATATTATCAATCCGTCTGGAAAAGCCCTATTATTATTGATTGGCGAATAATAATAACAATAATAAACCTTTATTTCAGACACAAGAGTCCATATAAAAAAAAATAAAAAATAAAATACAGAAACATACAGTTCATAATATAAATATTTGTGTACATATTTAAGTCCTAGTACAGTAAGGCGTCCCAATGGGCTCACATCGGATGCATTAATTGTACACAATATATTAGTATTACTTATATCTGAAGTAGCTTACATTTAAATGTCTTAAAAATGATTTCCATAAAATTTTCTAAAGTCAATAATAATAATACCAATAATTTGACATTTATAATGGAAAAAAGTGCTGATAGAAATATATTCTTTAATAGCCAGTTGGATCCCTGTTGACATTAACGGATTTTCTTTGAAGTTTCCTGCAAATAAATATATACAGCATCGAACCGTCAGTGGTAATCTAGTCTTAATCTTTGTCTTTTGTTTGCAAATTTGATTCGAGGATCAAAGCTTTGAGTGCTTTATTTTCAAGAGGTTGTGTAACATGATCAGAAAGATGCGTTTACATCCAGAAATGATACCGTTGTATAGTGATCGTATTGGACACAGTTTCAGCATTCAGACGTTTCAGTACAGAGTAAACCACCGTCAGAAATTAAGCATATAGCAGAATTGTTACAAGACAATGACATCATTTGGCGATAGAAAAAAGCTTTCGTCGAAATTCCTAGATCTCACCCATGATAAATGGTATCAGAACAAAATGATTTAGCAGTACAAATTCTACTTAATTTTCTATTACTGTCTCTACCTATTTCTGTAGTAATCGGGCCAGAGTGTGGTAGGGCAGTTTCTCATGGCAGATTTACGCCCGACGTAACTTTACGACTAGTCGTGTCGTACTATTAATCGTATGTATTGTGATGACAGTTTTGTCTTGGATTTGACTTACCACACACACCCTGGCATTGGCGGTCATGTAATACGTTCTACCAGTTCATCGACCACTGCATGCTTCAAATGTAAACATCACTTACACCTGGTTTGGGTATAGCGTATGGGTATAAGCTAATGTTCAACATTGTTTTATTATAAACGTAATTAAATTATATCACCTAGAAATAATAGGTCCTTGGTAGTTTGTAATTATGATAGTGTACATGTACGCTGCACCATTGCAAAGAAGGGTCTTGCCTCCAGTTGAGATGTTTATATTTACAAGGGGCGATCCACCCTTTACAAGTCGAGAGATATTTTTGAAAGACGGTATGACCGAATAAACAAATATTTCGTTTTGGATATAATGTCGTAGATTGTAAAGCTATTACAAATTAACGAAGTTAACGCTTGGACGTTGTGTAAACGGTTAAAATTCTGATGAATGGAGCCGCCACATTTAAACAAGAAAATCAATCAATCAAACGGTTAAAATGGCTTTGACATTCAGAGGACGTCAAATCGAATAGAACCCGGATGTAATTTGAGATGCCTTCAAGACCAAACGGCGAGGATCAGAAGTGATATGGATATTAATATAATACTGCTTATAACGTAATAAATCAATGTTTGCTTCAAGGTACAAATTGATGTTTGACAGCAGACAAAGGCAGCAGAATTGATCTATTTAATTAGAATATGTCCCCTGGGGACGTAACGTAATTATTCCCAGGAAAAGTAGAAGTAATATAAATCTACATGTATCTGAAACATTTAGCTTCCCATTACATTGAAGGCCGAGCCTCGACAAATTAGAGACGAAATATTTTAGTTGATCATATCATACAAAAGATGATTGTAATAATTGATATCCGAATAAAAGTGATTTTTATCAAAATTGATAAAAAAATTGGTAAAACAAAGAATGTTTTTCGGCGGAAAAGGAGAGGTATGACGAGGGCTTATTTTGGGAGAGCGAAATGTATGATGTAGAGCCTATAAATACAAACTAATAAACATTTACTTATATCAATATATTATGTGCAGGTACTGTATGTACAGGTTTGATAAATTGTACGCTGTTAAAGAATCTTATGGGGACACATAGGCCTACTTTTAAAAAAAGACCAATCCACGGTAGTTTGATTTTTCCCATCATCACGCACCGTCGTGGTTTTCACTTGCTTATGCAACTGAGGTAGTTTGATATTTCCCCATCATCACGCACCGTCGTGGTTTTCACTTGCTTATGCAACTGAGGTAGTTTGGCATTTTCCCATCATCACGCACCGTCGTGGTTTTGACTTGCTTATGCAACTGTGGTAGTTTGATATTTTCCCATCATCACACACCATCGTGGTTTTCACTTGCTTATGCAACTGAGGTAGATTGATATTTTCCCATCATCACACACCATCGTGGTTTTCACTTGCTTATGCAACTGTGGTAGTTTGATATTTTCCCATGATCACACACCGTCGTGGTTTTCACTTGCTTATGCAACTGAGGTAGTTTGATATATTCCACATTATCACGCACAGTCGTGGTTTTCCCTTGCTTATGCAACTGAGGTAGTTTGATATTTTCCCATCATCACACACCGTCGTGGTTTTCACTTGCTTATGCAACTGCGGTAGTTTGATATTTTCCCATCATCACACACCGTCGTGGTTTTCACTTGCTTATGCAACTGAGGTAGATTGATATTTTCCCATCATCACGCACCGTCGTGGTTTTCACTTTCTTATGCAACTGCGGTAGTTTGATATTTTCCCATGATCACGCACCGTCGTGGTTTTCACTTGCTTATGCAACTGAGGTAGTTTGATATTTTCCCATCATCACGCATCGTCGTGGTTTTCACTTGCTTATGCAACTGAGGTAGTTTGATATTTTCCCATGATCACGCATCGTCGTGGTTTTCACTTGCTTATGCAACTGTGGTAGTTTGATATTTTCCCATGATCACACACCGTCGTGGTTTCCACTGGCTTATGCAACTGAGATAGTTTGATATTTTCCCATGATCACACATCGTCGTGGTTTTCACTTGCTTATGCAACTGAGATAGTTTGATATTTTCCCATGATCACACATCGTCGTGGTTTTCACTTGCTTATGCAACTGTGGTAGCTTGATATTTTCCCATCATCACGCACCATCGTGGTTTTCACTTGCTTATGCAACTGAGATAGTTTGATATTTTCCCATGATCACACATCGTCGTGGTTTTCACTTGCTTATGTAACTGATATAGTTTGATATTTTCCCATGATCACACATCGTCGTGGTTTTCACTTGCTTATGCAACTGAGATAGTTTGATATTTTCCCATAATCACACATCGTCGTGGTTTTCACTTGCTTATGCAACTGAGATAGTTTGATATTTTCCCATGATCACGCACCGTCGTGGTTTTCACTTGCTTATGCAACTGAGGTAGTTTGATATTTTCCCATCATCACACATCGTCGTGGTTTTCACTTGCTTATGCAACTGCGGTAGTTTGATATTTTCCCATCATCACACACCGTCGTGGTTTTCACTTGCTTATGCAACTGTGGTAGTTTGATATTTTCCCATCATCACACACCGTCGTGGTTTTCACTGGCTTATGCAACTGTGGTACTTTGATATTTTCCCCTTATCAGTCATCGGCTACCCCCTCCCAAACATGTCTTTACATATTCCATTTCATCGTCGAACCTTCTCATGCGTGGTTATCTTTTAATCAAACACAGACAAAACATACTAAAATCTCCAAAAGCGTTTATCGATTTGTCTTGTCAAAGAACCATTTAGTTGCAAAACTGAACAGAATAATCGCCTCCATGCCTATTGGTAATACTTGTAATTTTATCCCCAATAATTTGAGTAGGTCGATGCTGTTTTCACGTTCTCATCATCTAGCATAGATAGGCATTGGGTTGTCATTAAACGTATTCTAGATATATGTATTCAGTTGCAGCATTAATGTATGAGCAGTGTGTTGAATAAATACATTTTTATTCCATTTTTGGCACCTGATTCCCCTGCATAATACCTTACAGTTATAACCTGTTGTAGTTTTCTAAATAAAGTTATTGTTTTTATAAGAATTCTTTATTAAGAAATAACGGATGCTGTTTTCTAATTCACCGTTTTGCATTTTAGATAAGGCAGTTCAGTTGTGGAGGTGATTATAGTTTTAAAAATCATCGGTTCTACCGGATCGAGTTGCGATTCCCCCAATGTGCGACCAAGGGCTGTAAGAGGCCCACGTTTGGTGCAGGGATAATATGTTGGTTGGTTGTTTTAGCTTATTAGAGCCTCAATTCGTATAAATGAAGGGATAATATGTAGTATGTATTACTTTAAGGCCTGAGGGAAAAAGTAAAAGAATCACATGCGAACATAAACATTAATAAAGACCAATCTTTGTGTTAGGTAACTGACTGGCTACTAAGAAACGTATCGACGTGACCTTAATCTGGTTATGTAGCTGCGATGGGTTGTTATTTTCCCCATCAGCGGAGTCTTCCGTTGTTTGACGTACGGTAGCTTTGGTTGTAAGCCACAATGTCTTTACCGATCCCTTTCCATCCTTGAACCTCCTATACGGTTTGTTCTTCTTTCAATACCATTGTTATCATAAAGAAAAGGCTAAATTAGGTTACATAATTTACCTTTTATTTGGACCGTAACCCAATACTCCATCTCCCAGTTGTTTTCCAATGATGTAATTTAGATACGCCACTTTGTGGACTTTTTCAATGTGTATTTCTGCGGGAGGATAATGCATGTTCTATTGATTCTAGGGGCCGTTTCACGAAGCCGTCGTATCTCTTCACAATATTATCCATTGCGATGCGACTTCTTTGTGAAACGATCCCCTGTTTATGTGAAAAATGTGTGGATTTGAATGGAAAATAAAGGCATACAAAACGATGCTGCGCTTGCCCAGTGGCATGCCTTTACCACGACATTGTTATTGTCAAAACCTGCAAACAGACGTCTTTGGCTGGACCCGTTTTTCATTTATGATCTTGACAGAGAAAATGAACAACAAGATGACTTTTCGTTTGTCTTCACGAATTTCCGGTTAATTAATTCTTCCAACCTGGTGTGTGTCGAATCAAAAACGGTGTGATATTTGCAGATAAACAGAAATTTTACCCAGTTATATCTGATGAATGGAAAAAAGGTATTGCAGTGCATCTTGTGCAAGACAATACATCTCCCTTCGGGGCAACGATAGTATATCTTTGACAGGTAGATTCATAGCACGTCGTATCTCTTAGCCAAAATATCTGCCGAATGAAACTGGCTCAGTTGGCAAAGTGATACCGGTAGTCTCTCAGACCGGGACATGCCTTCCATCTATGAAAGAAATTATGATGAAAAATTAGCAATTTGACCTTAAAAAAACGGTAACATCACTTGTGTACCTGACTTCAATAGATTGGTTTTAAGGTCGATTTAAGGCAAATTTTTTGCATGTGATGAAGAAATCTGACATTTAGATTTTCATTAAAGCTATAAAACGGCGACGCATTTGAGGTGGGCATTGTAAGTTTAAAAGCCTGCTTTCGGGACAGGTCTTAATGCTAATCCTTTATACATGTATCGATGTTTAAACGCCGCAATGTCTTATATGGCGTTAAGTTAGGAAGAAACCAAACTCGTTGCCCAAAATAAACCCCGACCTTTAGCGAGTAGGCCGGCAACTTTCCAAAAATGGCGACCGAGCGAAAACCCTACTCAATTTCATTCGATCTGAGTGTGCTTTGAAAGCACAACCTATTGGTGGATAATTTGATAGGTGTTTTACGCCGCATTTAAGATTATTTTACTAGTCATATGACAGAAAATCCCGAAACACCACGAGCATTGCAAATACCAATACAGTTTTCCCGTTCGAACAGCTGATTATCAAAGTGTGCACCAATATGTTTTAGCCATTTATTGGGTTGGATGGACGAGAAATTCAACAGCTTTGCAAAATCAATCGCAAAAAAACAATGGATTCAGAAACACATCTTACTTCTATGAAAAATATAGGAAACCATGGTAACTTATTTAGCTTGGATTCAAATAACCACACATCCTACTTTGGAAAGTTCGTTTTCAATTTTCGTGTAAGGTGATACTCAAAATTCAAAGTTGCCGGGCTGCAAGACTCCCTAAAATAGCTCATGTCTGGGGAAATGAACTTCCAAGATGAAATACGTTGCGATCGGTCTCATTTTTAAAGTTGCAGCTGGTAAAAACAGTATGCTGGGGTGGGAATCTTGTGAACTAGATGGTTATAATGTTGTAAGGGCGAACACATTTAGACTTTTGTTAATATTTCTACGACTTACTTGTTTGCTGAAAATAGTATGTGATGTCATATATCATGTGTTTAACTCCGGGCTTTTTGTTTTATCAGTTTGTATGATTTGTATTACTGAAGTTACAAAGATTGCTTGAATAACTTATTGCTTTACCGCCATATAACTAAACAATCTCAAGCGCGGCGTTAAACCGCTATCTATCAACCATAGTCATCGTTCACCTTTCTCTCCAACAACACACTAAGTGGGTTTAATTATATTCTCCTAGCTCTAGAAATTGTCATATTGAAGAACATATGCATCTGCTAATTGGTAGTATATAGATATTATGTAATAGAAGGATAATCTACCAATTAATAACTAAATTGCCCCTGCTCCTTGGAACTGTTAATGACCCAATTATGAAAATAAGACCCAATCCTTGTTAATAAGACAATACTGTTTAGAACCGAAGTTGACATATTTTGTGAGAATGCATATATCTTGCGTTTTATGCATTATGCATTTTGTGAGAATGCATATATCTTGCGTTTTATTGAAATACCTACACTGTATCAATCGTTTCATGAAACAAACATTGTTGGATAACGCAATTTTAATTCGGAATTAAAGATCTGTATGTGTCTAGGTGATAGACAAAGATAGCGAACATGGTTATCAAAGTATACGCTGTTAGCGAAGGGTCCTTCATCCTGGCTTCATTTCGTTTTCGTCTGGCTTCATGTTTGTAATGCCATACAGTCTCCTGTTTATTGATAATCCTAGTTTAAAGTAGCCAGACGAGAGTCGATGTTGACAAATCATGCCTCATCACCAACGAACGCCTCACGTCAAACCAAAACTGTCCCCAGTCACGGCATGTCTGGTATGGTTAAGTCCTCGTAGATAGAATGAAAACCCTCTCAGGTATAGAACATTTATCTGAGCTAGGACCAAAAATGTAACCGCCGGTTTCTCGAGAGCGTAATCGCCCAGCATAATTGCATTTATGACAAGGCGCAAAGTTGGCCGTATTAAATTCAACGAAAACCCGTCGACATGTTACAGAACATCTTGCTCAATTGGATCTTAGTTATTAGTAAATCACAGCAATTCCACACGGATTGAGATAAACTGATGAACTCTTTGAACAATGTAAATAATTCGGTATCCTTTTCCCCAATCTCCCATAGTTATGTTATATTTGGGAAAAAACTATTATAAAGATGGAACTCAGCACGCCGATGAAGTCTCTACTGTCCGTAATATTGCTGAACCGTTGCGGGCCCATGGTTTGCCAGACATTGTTGCAAATACCGCTTGTTGAAGCATCGTTTCGCAATGTTCACAAGTGACATTTCGTTAGGCTGAGACGGCCTTCGTAATTTGTTATGAGCGTCAGGTGTCATCCTTCTCCCAGACCAAATAAAAAGTTGGAAAACAAAAAAACTCCGAGTGGCTTTGTGGATGAGTTGTTCGGTTCCCACAGGAGGCACAGGTGTTTCATCTGGACAACGAATCCGGCTACTTTTTCGTTGGCATATTAGGGAATATTGATTGGTGCGTTAAACGTCAACCTATCATAACCTGAACCGTTTTCTATTTTGACACTCTGAAAGAAACTGAAAGTCATTTCAATGGTAAATACTACTTTACTCTGATATCATCTGGACGACTTCTCAATGAAAAGTTCCAAAATGAATGCCATTTAAACTAAATAACTTAGGTCCACAGTGAGGCAGTTGTAAGGCACTAGACTTCCGTGCAAATCGGATAAAGGCCCGTTCTCACTGTGCGATTTGACGTACCGACTTGTAGGATGCTATTACAATTGATGATTTTTATTGGTCGATAGGATTTGTCAACCAATCAAATGCATCAATTTGAATCGCATGCTACAAGTCGGTACGACAAATCGCACAGTGAGAACGGGCCTTTAGCCTATGCTGACCACGCATCGATAAAATATTACCAGGTTATGGAAAATGATTTTGGGTGATCTTTGAATGACCTTTATTTTGTAGGGCAGTTTTATCAGTTGATGGTGGCAATAAAATCCCATGTATCCGCCAGAAGATCCATACAGTATGTGGTGTGTACGAACCGAAAACGTGTTTGAAAAGTAAACAAAATTTAAATAACCGGGAGGACCATTCATTCATTCTAAGCCAAAGTTAGTTCAAACCAATACTTTATCGTACATTTTCGAGTCTAGAAGCACTAAAAGCTTCTGAATTATACGTCTTGAGAAAAATAGCCAATAATTTCAACATTCTGTTTTAACGTCAAAATATCAACATTTTAGCAGCTCATGCCACTTTAACGTCCTCAAGTAAGAGAACTAATTTAAATCGATACATTTAAGGTGTCAATCTATCACATTACAAACAGGAATATGTGAGTATAAAATTGTTTGAATGTTGGAGTCTTTGTTGAAATATCGCCCATTCAAAGAAATAAATATAGTATATGCGTTTATATCATTCGAAAGCTGTCTCATGTGGATAGGACGCGTACGATTGTCTGCGTGGGATATCTGGTCCATCCGGCATTGTTCCTGATGCGAACTCGACAATAAGTTAGCGGAGAAATGGCCCTGTATCCCTTATCTAACAGGAATTCAAATATTACCTTGGAAAAGCCTTTAACACGCAAAGTATAACCGAAGTCACCGTGTGTCTATCATTCTATGGTTATCACGCAATGTAGGTAATTATTTCTGGTCTGGTCGCGAAGGTAAGATTGGCGTAAGTTATTCATCCATGGTACCAGCTCATTTTTCCTGCTGACAAGGCGCTAAGTGAGTAATAATTGGCACTTTAAACCAAGCTACGGTCATTGAACCAACCACGTCTTAGAAACGCCATCGACTGAAAGAAAAGAAAAACCAGATCCTAGGGAAAACTATGAGCTGGTAAATGTATTGAACAGTTCAAAAACTAGATAACGAATGTCCTCTTTTTACCTGACGTAAAATGAAAGAGAATACAAATAGGGCAAAATTTACCGGGCCTATTCTGTTGCTAAAAGTCACGAACTATAAAGATTTTGTAAATAATGATGTAAAATAATTTGTATACGTGGGTTCCATTAAACTCCAATGTCTGTCCTCTACCTTGTTACTAAATTATATATTTTCCCTTTCTTTTCCCATTATCATATGTTGTTTAGTTTACTTGACTTCTTGTCATAGCTGAAGATCCGTACAATTTTGTCAATATATACAAAGTATTTCAGAAAAAATACTGACTACGGCCAAACTCCTGTCTGTCTTCAACCTAAGGAAATATCATGGGTTTTGGTTTATTGCAGCAGCCTATGATTGGGTTTAAAGGTATAAATGATATACCTCTTTTTAACAAAAACTTGTCTCCATGGTTATTTTAGTCAAGAAGATTTCCCCTGTGTCCCTGTTTGTTAATGTATATAAGTATAACTCTGGGGGAGGACAGCTTTGCTGAACAAGAATATACTAAGAATGCCCGTATGAAATTAACAATTTAGTGATATTAAGAACTTATTATTTACTCCAATCGTATTTTTGAAGCCAACTAAAAATTCTGACAATTATGAATGAAATCATTTTGACAAATAAGAAATGGCCCACTCCCGTGCTAGATACACAACAATATATCTTGGATTTATCTCCGTGTGGAATGACTTAGTTATGGGATAAACATTTGTAGCCCAAGAGACAAAGGCATAATTTCCATATAAATGCTGTAAATTATGGAAGACGGATGTTTTCTCGCATAACTTTTTTATCCAGGGCGAGAAAACGGCAATATCTATAGAGAAATTGCCGTTTTGGCGATTTCTCGTTTTCTCGTGCAGCGCGCTTCTTAAGTCGCCAAAACGCGGAGCGAGAAAACGCCAAAACGGCAATATCTCTAGAGAATTCGCCGTTTTGGCGATTTCTCGTTTTCTCGTGCCGCGTATTAAATTTAGTCGCCAAAACGGTTCGTTTTGGCGATATCTCGTTTCCGCGTGTTCTGTTAGGTCGCCAAAACGCGGCCCGAGAAAACGCCAAAACGGCCGGAAGCTCGTACATTTATATCTTTCCAGCCGAACTGTTGCGAAGGACAAAATGTAGGCTATGTAATATTTAAAGCATCAATATTTTCGTAAATATTTTTTTACTTCCTGACATTGGAAGTAAAGGAGTCTTTGAAGTTTAAGTATTGATGTAGTAATGATTTTATTCATTTGTGAGTTGTGCACCTTGCAAGTGATCTTTTTTAATCACGGGAGAATGTACGAGCTTCCGGTCGTTTTGGCGTTTTCTCGCGCCGCGTTTTGGCGACCTAACAGAACACGCGGAAACGAGATATCGCCAAAACCAGCCGTTTTGGCGACTAAAATTAACACGCCGCACGAGAAATCGCCAAAACGGCTAATTCTCTAAAGATTTATAGGTCGAGAAAACGCGGAGCGAGAAACCGCCAAATCGGCAATATCTCTAGAGAATTAGCCGTTTTGGTGATTTCTCGTTTTCTCGTGCCGCGTGTTATTACAGGTCACCAAAACGCGGCGCGAGTGGCCTCGTCCGTCTTCCATAGTAAATGTACGTCAGTTAAAATGATCAATTCCTGTTTCACTTCACACATATTGGCTTAACCGGTAGACATTGCTTTCAGACAGCTATACGCTTTATAGAACACACCAAGCTGATCAGCAGCTTACTCATAAGTTGCTCATCACGTTTTATAAGGGAATTGTGCATGAGTCTGTAAGGCCATATATCTTTACCAAACAGTGAGATCATTAGCTCTGACTGGTCATCATACTTTTTGTCGAAGATACATACACCTTAAGCAGAGCACAAGACGTTAAATGAAGTGTAAGTGATATCGCGACAACCCGCTGACATTTGTCCGGAATGGTTTCAGGGAAGTGTGGACATGGACCGCCATTAAACAGAAACCGTATTCATCAACCAATAATGATTGCTTTAGTAAATAATATGTCAGTTTTTTTAAAACAAAAAAATGCTTGAATACATCCAATCAATTTTGATATTATTTTTTTGCCCGATTTGCATAAAAAATGCTGCCTCTTGACTATTTTGTCTTTATTTTTTCGTATACGAATTCTAGCAACATATATGACCATTAATTACAAAACCCAGATTGCTCCCGTAATCCAGTTGTACGAGACTTATTTTCGTTTGATTTGCTCAAAACGTAACTGCAAAGGTTCACTGTTTTCAAATGTTAAGTCTGGGATTTCAAATTCCTGAAAATTACTTCAAAAGTTCCTATACAATTTTACTCACATGTGTTACCTTCATGATCTCTTATTTGCAAACACAAACATGAGTACCGATGGTTATACATATAAAGACTTGGTTGATATAAACGCCTGTAATTCTACGCATGTCATTATTTTCCTCATCTCCAGTATCTTTATGGCGGGTTCGTCAAGTGTCTGTTATAACTTGTTTATCTCAACGTTTGTCTCGTTGACAGTCATATATTTCGTCATTCCATATCTTTGATATTATGGTCTTCTACCATTGAAAAGAAAGCGACATTCCTTTGACACGTGAAATCAGGAGCAGTAGTTTTTTTAATCGAGCAGTAACAAACCAACATACCAGCTTGGGGCATGCGCTCACGCAGACGCAATTTTCCACATCCCATACGTTGTACAGTGTATTGGGAGACCGATGAAATTGCTTAGAGACCTGTAAGTGTTTATGATTTATTAATCACAGTTATTTCTCCTATACACTGAACAACGGTCATTTTAAAACGAACTTAATACCGTGAACTTTGAAATCTTCCAACAATTTACTCTTATCCTTTGAACCAGCTCAATAACTCAAATACGACCACTACATAAAGTTTGGAATGATTGGATGTTTTGCGGATGTGAACATGATTTTCTATAGTTATAGACACTAAAGAACACGGGCACAGGGAAAATCTTTTTGGCTAAAATAACCATTGAGACAAGTTTCTAGTTGTGTTAAAAGAGGTTATGTCATTTAGACCTTTATACCCAATCATAGGTTGTTGTAATAAACATGATTTTATAAGAATTGTTCGGATTCAGGATAAATCCGTCACTTTTTGGAAATATTTTCGAGAATGCCTAAACACAGCCATTGTCCTGCGAACATTATCGCTTCATAACCCTAAACATAGTTCATATATTTAGCTTCCTGCTTGTGGTAAACACATTCTTCTTGATGATTACTCAAAGGAAAGCCATTCAATTAGCCCAGTTCTCATTTCTTGAAGGTCAAGGGATTAAGAAAATCCGACGAGAAGAAATAATTGCATATAAACCCACTACTACGTTTCAGGGGACATTTTGTAAGCTACGTTCTACAATATGCCCCATTAAAAGGGTAAAATATGTCAAGCCACAATGTACATTTCAAATAGAGTATGCTTTCAGATTTGTATCTACATCACATAAGCAGAAGGCTTCAAATGACAGAAACAGTGTCACCTGATCAATACTTTGATTGATTGATTGGTGTTTTTCGCCGCACTCAAGATGATTTCACTTATATGGCGGAGTTGCCAGTTTTATTGTCGGCGGAAACCGGCCTCTATGCCCAGAGGAAACCCACGACCTTCCGGTGGTAACTGGCAACCATCCCACATAGGCCGTTCGAGTAAAAACCCAATCAGAAACATTTTTGGGGACTGAGAGGGATTTGAACCCGTGACCCATTGGTGCCAATACTTTGAATCTAACATCCTATAAGGCAACCATAATATGTATGCTATCATTGATAAACTGTAGATTTGTGCAGAACTGAAATGAATATTTAGCTACTCAGGAGCTGACAAGCTGTTAAAGGGATTAGTTGTGTATTATTATTTACATTTCTCAAAATATTTCTACTAATTTGAAAAATAAGACTGATTTCACTTTGGATGAAAAGTAGGTTGATTTTCAGCCAAAACTGTACAATTAACGAGTAATTAGTGGTAATTTCGTGTTACATTGTTTACTGTCTGACGGACGGTTTCGGGTGGATGTAAACAGAGGTCCCATTAATCGGCCAGTAAAAAGTGAAACAAATTTTACATGAAACACAAGCGATTTACAAAAACAATCCAACAAGAAAATATGACGAAATCCAGAGAGGTCAATAAACTCATTATCCGCAATACAGGTGTGGTTCAAGTAGCGGTAAATCTTGACTTAACTAATTGCTTAACGCATAAGCCACGATTGGATAACGGAAAACCTTTAATTGGCCAAGATGTGGGAGTGGAGATATTATCCATGACGACAATTGATTCTTTCGGCTTAAGTGTTGACGCTTGCACATAAGCCTCGTTGAGTGGCAAAATGACGCTAAATTGAGTTTTTGGATCAATCTGACGTCAGAATCGTGTTCATTTCGTCTATGACGTAATGCAAAAGAGGCGTGCCATGGCGACCACTACAGAGTAATGACGTCAATGCCATACAATTCGAACAACGTCATAAAAACGTCATTCTAAGCCGAAACGGTATATTCCTACCATAACAAGACCTCGTCTGCCACATAACGTTTACGCTGTCGTATTCGTTGCAGGTCAAACTATATCTTATTGAGCTGCTGGAAATTTTGCAGAGATTCAAAAAAGTCCCATATTGTGTCTTTATAAAGTTTTCTCGGAGGCTATATCTATGCCGGGTTCCCTGTCATGGGCAAATTTTCACTGTCTTTTCCCATGACCCAATAATATATAGTCTGACGATATTCTTACTATAGCTTAAGATGCGTAAGCATTGTCAATGTAATACAAAGTGTTCCAGAAAATTCTACTGACTAAGGCCAAGCTCCTGTCAGTCGTCAACCTAATGAAATATCATAGGTTTACTTTATTACAACAATTTGTGATGGGGTATAAAGGTCTCAATGATATACCTCTTTTTAACACAATTAGAAACTTGTCTCCGTGGTTATTTTAGACAAGAAGATTTTCCCTGTGCCCGTGTCTTTTAGTGTTCATAATATATTGTTGCATTGATGTTAACTATGTCGCACGCAGTGAAGCCAAATTTGCTTTGGCCAAGCCAGTATATTCGTGCTAGAAATATATCGCAATCAAACACGCCGAACCTGACAAACATCAAAAATAACCGTGGATAAACCGCAAACAAGGCCAGTTTAAATGCATACAGATTGAAGAAGAAACAGAAACAGCCTAAAATAACATAATAAACACGATATCTGCAAAGTTTTACAGAAAACAGATTAATTCTTGCGTACACGTAACGTTTGGTTGACATCTATGAAATGTTTTCTTAATCGTTTGCTTGACTTGTAAAGTGTAGTATTTGTCGTACCTATGTTTTAGTCCATTAACAACCGCCGCGTCTATAGATTGATTTATATAATGAAATAATACCCAGCAATAGTTAGATGATTGTATGGAAGTATGTTTGTATATCTGAACGCTTCAACTCCATGTGTTAATTATATTAGTGTACATGTACACCGTGCCATAAACCATTGTGTGTTTAAAGGTAATAATGCGATTTGTCTCCCACGTATTTACATACTGATAAATTGGTCTACAAATAAGGTCTGGAATCGTGAGTTGTTATATTTATGAACACTAAAACACACGGCCACAGGGAAAATCTTCTTGTCTAACCCACATGGCGTACACAATGCCCATGACTTTTATGAAGAAAACTTTTGAATATCCTAAATACTAATGGGAAACAAATCGTTTTTTTATCAAAGCTGTTTGAACAAAAATATATTCCTAATTCGTCAAATTGTTGAGTTATGGAAGACTGATTGATGGTTTTGTTATAGACTGGCCTTTGACCAAATTACTTCCGTAAGAAGATACATGTATATGCATGTATACAATTCCAAGTGTACCTATGTGATATACCTCTTTTTAACACAATTAGAAACTCCGTAGTTATTTTAGACAAGAATATTTTCCCTGTGCCTGTGTGTTTTAGTGTTCATAAATATGTAGAGCAGACAAGAAGATTTTCCCTGTGCCCGTGTGTTTTAGTGTTCATAAATATGTAGTGCAGACAAGAAGATTTTCCCTGTGCCAGTGTGTTTTAGTGTTCATAAATATGAAGTGCAGACAAGAAGATTTTCCCTGTGCCCGTGTGTTTTAGTGTTCATAAATATGTAGTGCAGACAAGAAGATTTTCCCTGTGCCAGTGAGTTTTAGTGTTCATAAATATGTAGTGCAGACAAGAAGATTTTCCCTGTGCCCGTGTGTTTTAGTGTTCATAAATATGTAGTGCAGACAAGAAGATTTTCCCTGTGCCAGGGTGTTTTAATGTTCATAAATATGTAGTGCAGACAAGAAGATTTTCCCTGTGCCAGTGTGTTTTAGTGTTCATAAATATGTAGTGCAGACAAGAAGATTTTCCCTGTGCCAGTGTGTTTTAGTGTTCATAAATATGTAGTGCAGACAAGAAGATTTTCCCTGTGCCAGTGTGTTTTAGTGATCATAAATATATATAAAAACAGACATTTGTTTACACATTACGTTGAAACTGCAAAAAGATCACCGTGAGTCCAGGGCAAATACTGATCAAATTCCCACATCTTAATAGAAACATTATGAGAATTGTAAACAAGAATACTGACAACGACCGACCAGTCTCATCCTAAAACTCCGAGAAATCGGTATTTTGGATGAAGAGCATAGAGGCCCAAGATAGATGATGGATGTAGAATAAGTGTTTTGCCTTTCTCAGTTTAATGTGTGCTGTGGCAAAGATGGAAACATACCTTGTTACAACACTTAGGGCATAAAGGTCTAAATGATATACCTCTTTTTAACACAATTAGAAACTTGTCTCCATGGTTATTTTAGACAAGAAGATTTTCCCTGTGCCCGTGTGTTTTAGTGATCATAAATTTATACTTGACATCCAAGCTTATAAATCACAAAGAAAGGTAAGTTGTTTGACTTTGTATATAACTCAATATTCAGGTAAAGTTCAATTTTTCTGAAAGTTTAATTGAAAGTTAAACAGTAGTTTACTCCGTCCATTGACTGAGAGAGCTCAGTGTAGATCCCCATCGTCAATCACAGTGAGATGGAGGGTTCTAGAGATTGTCTCCGATAGAACGTCATATCTTAGGACAACTTTAACTTGGACCTTAGATCAATGCTGTATTGGAAAATAATATATGTGATGCCTGTCACATTTCTACCTTCCATGGAACCGCAAATGGCGCAGGTGGCATTTGGAAATGTTGATTAAAGCCACTCCCAACAAAATACTGTGTTACAGTTAAGTGTTTTGGGCCCCTTTTCTTGAGTGCTTTTGTGAGAATTAATTAAAACGTGGTCAATATGTTGATATTTTCGCTCAAAAGGAAACATTATTGGCCACATTTTACGTACATATCATACGCTATTTAGTGCTACATGTATCGAGAGTATGTATGTTAAAGTAGTGTTTTGAATTACGTTACAGTGTATGCATAAAATGAATGGTCGTTTTGTTTTACTTTGCGAACACGATTTCGGTTCTTATAGACCACAGACTGTATGGATTTTTGTTATCTAAACGCCAATCAATTGGTTAATGAAAGTCAGCCCCTTTTATTGCCACAGCTATGACAAGCAAACCATGCGACTTTTGACAGCTCATGTCACTTTAAATATGTTGTGAACGTTTTTACCATAAATGAATCCGCATCCTTGTCTTTGTCATCCCAGGTCAAACATCTTGTGATATGTCATTTCTTTCAGTTGTTACAGTATGCATGTATTTCCACTTAGAACCAAAACTTACAACATAACCTAGGAAGACCTTTATATTTTGTGTTTTAAGTTTATTGACCGTTCTGAAGTTTTCGCTCGTCACATTTTCTTATTTCATAGCTTTTGTAAATCTTTTGTGTTTCATGAAAAAAATTACGGATTCTTCACGAAGGCTACAGTTTCTTCGCCGACTCACTTCCACGGCTGCTTACAATTAAGTTAAGTTGACTTAGCTATGAGGCGTGGGAATATGTCATTATGTCTAGACGTTGCTCGGTCGTTCTTCAAACTTTAAATATGTCAAATGTCTATAGCTATGCAAATTTATGTTAACCCGTGTTAGTCGGATTGTTCTGGAACTTCTAAGAACCTATATAAGTACGCTTTGTTTGAATTTTGGGCAGTCATTTTCCAACTGCTCAGTGATGTTAATTAGAATGCTATGATATCTGGATGCGATATGACATGTGACTAGGTAACTGGCCAGAACTTTAGACCGTGATGCAATTATGTGCTTGATGTGTGGGCTCTACCTGGGCAAAAGGTGAATCAGTGTGTTTAAAAGGTTTTATTCTGAGCATTTAAATGGCGTGATCATCGGATCTTTACTACTATACCAGTAAACTTTGTGAGTTCCCGTACTACAGTTTTCTATATCGAGACTGTCAGTTCTTAGTTTGTCAAAGTACGTCATTTTGATATGTTTTCTTCTCACTGTTTGTATAACATTTGTTTGTAAATACGTTATTCTGTATTTATAAATATATTTATATTGATTAAAATTTGTACATAAAATCTTCTGTTATTTGTGTTGCTGTTTCTATCATTACTTTGTCTGGTAACATTTAGAACACCCTAAAGGAGAAGGAGCACAGTAAATGTGGTCTCGTGAAACTAATTTAATTAAGTTGTATGCTGTAAAAACAGTAATTGTATTTATCTGGAATTGTCTCGTTTAAATATTGTTTTTTATCTATTGGGTTCGGCGCTACCTATGTGCTCAGAACATGTATGTTATTTATTATTTTTAGAGTTTTTAGCTTGCAATGTGTTTAGTGATCTCCAGGACCTCAAACCATAAGATTATCCAAACAGCTTTGTTATCAGCTGTGCAATCTCCTGTACATTGGTGGATGGGTCTTATTGATATCAACCCGAACTTACTCTTATATGTTAAGGGTTTTTTAAAAATATTTTCTCATAGACAAGCATGTATGTTAGACAGTGTATATATGTATCTCTTAATGACATATTTCCCCAAAAAGCCATGAGCTGTCATTAAAGCTTGGGGCACCATTTGTATACCTGGGAAAATTTGATATAACATGTTGTCAATCTGACCAATTGATGCAAACCCCTTTATTTCGTTTTACTATATCTTCAGTTTGTAAAACTCGGGTCTTCAGGTTATTTATGTGTTTTACAGGTGTAACGTTTCGATTAGACCTCATCATAGCCGAAATAATACTAATATGGAAATAGTTGGTCTGTCTTGCCTTAACGGCCAACACCAATGTTCACTACATCTCCCAGTTACTGTTGGTGTATCTAGGTGACACGAATCAATGTGAACCATTATCGGGTGTTAATGGGTAGATTTCCCAGCCCTATGACCTATTTCATCAAGTGGCTTAAGGTTTATAACAGCAAGGAAAACAGAGCGGAACAAACCACTCAATTACAATGGCAACGAGCGACCGCAAATGCGTTGTTATTTGCTTAAGAGTCAAGCAATCTGCTCGATCTAATTATTTCCCTAAAACTAAATATTTTGATATAATTTGTCTACCAAACAATGGTAGGTACACTTACACTCATGGTTATTCTTTATATGCAATACATACTAATAAATCATTGATTTTGATAAAAGGCGCTTCGTATTTATAGAGTGTGAATAGGTATATGTGTGTTAACCCTGAGAGAAACAGTCCGCTAATTTCATTGGGTACTTGAAATCTGGTTTGGTATTGACCCAGATAGCCCAGTCATCAAGAGCCAATAAATGTTTTGGTTTACAAGATAAACATACCGTAGGGATCATTTATTGTCGGATAGCGAAATGCTGTAATGCATGCTGATTAATAAGTTGCGTCGATATTGTGTCACTGAACCAAGGTAATCCCTTGCAATAGGCGGATGTGATTTTAAAAAAAAGTACTATTGACAATACGGTTATAATTTCTGATTTATGTTGACCAAAATCAACAGGATAGATATGCAATTGTTTGTTGTAATGTATGCTGTAATGTATGTCGATTAATAACTTGCGTCCATATTGTGTCACTGAACCAAGTAATCCCTTGCAATAGGCGGATGTGATTTGAAAAAAGTGCTATTGACTATATGGTTATAATTTCTGATTTATGTTGACCAAATCAACAGAATAGATATGCAATTGTTTGTTGCACAGTGAAAGAAATAAGCTTTCAACCATGTATATATTGACATATAATAAACATTCTCAATCTATTTGCAATAAAGTTTATAGCATTTAAAAACGAACTGTTTGTCAAGCGATAAGTTTTCCTTTACATCGGGTGAAATTCCCTATAGCCATCTATTCCGCTATGTGACAATTGACATAGATCTATGTCCAAATGTACTCAATGGACCATTAACGGAAACTGTACAAGAGTAGTAAATAACCCCACTTAATTTAACACCGTTTTGACGATTTCATTTTTAATGTCCAATATGGTCCAAATCTACGGCAGGTTTTTTTTCTTATTCAAATCAAATATTTTTTTACATATCTTGTATCCTAATCTAAGTCTTTCGTTATTCTAGTTTCATTCGATCGTCGGATGGGGAAGAGTTGCAAGGTACAAATAGAAGGACGGGGAGTGCGGCGTAAAACATTTATTGTCCTTCTCCCCGCATATATGTTGATACACCGATTTACAGCCTTTAACAAACAACGTAATTTGCTTCCAAGAATTTATTTTGGGTTTACACTATTACACTCAACGTTACTCTTTATAACCAGTAAATAAATCATTTGTTCTTGTAAAAAAATATCCGGACTTGAATCCATTGTGATTGTTCTCAGTAACATTTGCCGGTTTCCAAACAGCGAACTGTTTCCATTAAGTATTTTGTCAATGGCTTTGCGTTGCTAGATCCAATCATAAGTACTCTATGAATCAAACATCTCTAAAACTAAGTTGAAAATAAAAGCCAAGATACACAACAGAAACCCTTCTGTCGGATCAATTTTGAAGATACGTGTTTTTTTAAAGTACGATGGGCAGTGTGAAAACAGAATTATACGAATATAACCCAATACATAAATGATATACCTCTTTTTAACACAATTATAAACTTGTCTCCGTGGTTATTTGTGACAAGAAGATTTTCCCTGTACCTGTGTGTTTTAGTGTTCATAAACATAAACAGAGAAGCAACTGCTTGTTACACATCGTAAACAATAAAGCACAACGCTTTGTACAATGCATATATTCTGGATCGATTTTACCCCGCACTCAAGATTATTTCACATTTACTGCGACGTTGTCAGGTTTAGTGTAGGAGAGAGCCAGTGACTTTCGGCAAGTTATTCTTTATTACAAGCGAATAACAGATTTATTCTGGTAAAAAACACGGTCATGTTCAAAGAGCTAGAATACATCTTAGTACAATGTGATTGACACTCCTTAAACAGCGAGCTGATTCTATTGGCTGCTTTGCCATCTGTTCAATTTCGATTACCACGTCGTTTAAAGCTCCTGTCAGTCGTCAACATAATGAACTATCATAGGTTTAGTTTATTTCAACAATTTATGGGGTATAAAGGTCTAAATGATATACCTTTTTAAACACAATTAGAAACTTGTCTCTAAGAAGATTTTCCCTGTGCCCGTGTGTTTTAGTGTTCATATATATATATTCTGTGACGTTTCAATAGCTCAATGGGATAGCAGAATGCTACAGGGTATGTTAAAAGCAAGGTCATTAAGTGGCTTAAATGTTCCTTCGATAAACCAAATTGACCCCTTGGAGAAGAGTGGTATTCAAGTGTTTGTGATTGATTGTTAAGAGTTTAACGCCGTGATATTATGTGCCGTATTAACATGGCGGCGACAAGAAGTTTAAGGGTAGCCTTTTTAGTAACTCCCAGATTATCAGTTTAGGAAAATGGCTTGATTTTACCATAAACGAATCCGCATCCTTGTCTTTGTCACCCAAGCTCTAAAATCTTGTGATATGTCATTTGTGATATGTGATATGTCATCAGTTGTTACAGTATGTATGTATTTCCACTTAGAACCAAAACTTACAACACATAGGAATAATATTGACCAAAAATTACATAACCTAGGAAGACCTTTATATTTTGTGTTTTAAGTTTATTGACCTTTCTGAAGTTTTCGCTTTTGGTCACATTTTCTTATTTCGTAGTTTTTGTAAATCTTTTGTGTTTCATGAAAAAGTTTACGGATTCTTCACGAAGGTTTGTTCGCTGACTCACTTCCACGGCTGCTTACAATCAAGTTAAGTTGACTTAGCTATGTGGCGTGGGAATATGTAATTATGCCTAGAGGTTGCTCGGTCATTCTTCAAACTTTAAAAATGTCAAATTTCTATAGCTATGCAAATTTATGTTAACCCGTGTTAGTCGGATTGTTCTGGAACATCTAAGAACCTATATAAGTACGCTTTGTTTGCATTTTGGGCGGTCGTTTTTCAACTGCTCAGTGATGTTAATTAGAATGCTATGATATCTGGATGCGATATGACATGTGACTAGATAACTGGCCAGAACTTTAGACCGTGATGCAATTATGTGCTTGATGTGTGGGCTCTACCTGGACAAAAGGTGAAAATCCATACAGTATGTGGCCTATACGAACCGAAAACGTGTTCGAAACGTAAACAAAATTTAAATAACCGGGACGACCATTCATTCATTCTAAGCCAAAGTTAGTCCAAATCAATACTTTATCCTGCATCATCGAGACTAGAAACACTAAAAAGCTTCTGAATTATACGTCTTGAGAAAAATAGCCAATAATTTTAACATTCTGTTTTAACGTCAAAATATCAATATTTTGACAGCTCATGCCACGTTAATTAAGTTGTATGCTGTAAAAACATTAATTGTATTTATCTGGAATTGTCTCGTTTAAATATTATTTTTTTATCTATTGGGTTCGACGCAACCTATGTGCTCAGAACATGTATGTTATTTATGATTTTTAGAGTTTTTAGCTTGCAATGTGTTTAGTGATCTCCAGGACCTCAAACCATAAAATTATCCAAACAGCTTTGTTGTCAGCTGTCCAATCTCCTGCACATTGGTGGATAGCTCTTATTGCTGTCAAGCCGGACTTACTCTTATATGTTTAGGTTTTTAAAGATATTTTCTCATAGACAAGCATGTATGTTAAACAGTGCATATATGTATCTCTTAATGGCATCTTTCCCAACAAAGCCATGAGCTGTCATTAAAGCTTGTGGCACCATTTGCATACCTGGGAAAATTCGATATAACATGTTGTCAATCTGACCAATTGATGCAAACCCCTTTATTTCGTTTTACTATATCTTCAGTTTGTAAAACTCGGGTCTTCCGGCTATTTATGTGTTTTACAGGTGTAACCTATTTACACGGGTACCAGCTCATGTAGGACTAAGAGGAAATGAGCTTGCTGATACCGCAGCCAAACAAGCTATTTTACATACTAGCATATCCATCTGATTTCCATTTACCGTTACCGTTATTTTACTTAAGGCTAAGTCTAGCCGAGAAACCTTGGCTCTGCCGAATTTTTTTTCCGTGTTCGTCATAGCCAAGATCACTTCCATAGTAAAAAAGGGATATTTGTTAAGGAGACCCGCCGAAAAAATCGGCGGCGCACATTTCACAACAAATAGGCAAAGAATAAAATATTTACCACTGCATTCCGATAGTATAGACCACGAAGAAGGAGTTGTCAAACTTACGCCGCTGTAAAGTGACTAAAGATATATGATTGAAGTATTTCTACGACGCCCCGCACAGTTTAACTGGTCGTTTAAATGTTTTACTATGGCGGTTACGTCAGGTTGAAAGCCAGCGGACTTCGAAACAAATATTGACTGCATAAGGGAAAGTTTACCACTTTACAGCGGCGTAAGTTTGACAAACTCCTTCTTCGTGGTCTATACTATCGGAATGCAGTGGTAAATATTTTATTCTTTCCCTATTTGTTGTGAAATGTGCGCCGCCGATTTTTTCGGCGGGTCTCCTTAACAAATATCCCTTTTTTACTATGGAAGTGATCTTGGCTATGACGAACACGGAAAAAAAAATTCGGCAGAGCCAAGATTTCACGGCTAGGCTAAGTCATATTTTGTGAAACAGTGGCAGAAACAGTGGAATGATTCTGACAAGGGAAGGTTTTATTTCCGTTTTAATCCTGGAATTTCATCACCAAAGCTTAATTTCCCCACTCGTCTAGCTAAGGTAATGTTCCACAGACTCCAATCTGGTCATATTCCCCTAAAATCTTACCTATTCAGATTCCATCTGTCTGACACAGACTTGTCTGATGTCTGCAATATTCAGAAAACCTTAGAACATCTTTTGTTTAATTGCATCAAGTATGTTTATCAAAGAAAAGATTTTTTCACCGATCTCATTGGTTTGGGTATTAATCAACCCAACGTGGACAATGTTCTAGGTCCTTCTAAAAATACCAACAAGGTATATCAGGCTGTAGCTAGATATATTATAAATGCACACAGATTTTAATATAATTGTATATTTTTATGAATGTATATACATTGTATTTATGACAGTATGATGCTCAAGTGACACCTGACTAACAAATATCGACCTTTCTGTCTATCGTTCCACTTCTCACCACTGTATATTTGCTTATCTGTAAATCGTAAGCTCAATTGCGTTGCATGTTTTTACATCTTAAGAGGTTAAGTGGATCTCAAACATACTAACATATACTCCTGCACAGAGAGATTCAATATATTGTGTTCATCACAGTTTTCTTAATCGCTCAAGGTAATAAATACTCACTAGTATGGAGTACATCATTCATACGACTGGACGCGCCAATAAGCTAAAACAACCAACCAACCAGGTGTAACTTTTCGATTGGACTGTAGCATAGCCGAAATAATAATAATATGTAAATGGATGGTCTGTCTTGCCTTAACGGCCAACACCAATGTTCACTACATCTCCCAGTTACTGTTGGTGTATCTAGGTTACACGAAGTAATGTGAACCATTATCGGGTGTTAATGGATAGGTTTCCTATCCCTATGACCTATTTCATCAAGTGGCTTAAGGTTTATAACAGCAAGGAAAACAGAGCAGAACAAACCACTCAATTGCAATGGCAACGAGCGACCGCAAATGCGTTGTTATTTGCTTAAGAGTCAAGCAATCTGCTCGATCTAATTATTTCCCTAAAACTAAATATTTTGATATAATTTGTCTACAATACAATGAAATTTATACTTACACTAATGGTTATTCTTTATAAGCAATAAATACTAATAAATCATTGATTTTGATAAAAGACGCTTCGTATTTATAGTGTGAATAGGTATATGTGTGTTAACCCTGAGAGAAACAGTCCGCTAATTTCGTTGAGTACTTGAAATCTGGAGCCCGTTTCACAAAGCGACGTAGCGTAAGTTTTTACGTAACTGAAATAGCAACCCATACTGTAGAGATACGTTGCTGTGACGGTTACGCAAAAAAATACACGTACGCCGTTTGGGAAACGGGCTCCTGGTTTGTCGTTGACCCATATAACATAGCCATCAAGAGCCAATAAATGTTTTGCTTTACAAGATAAACATCCCGTAGAAATCATTTAGTGTCGGATAGCGGAACGTTGTAATGTATGTTGATTAATAAGCTGCGTTGATATTGTGTCAATGAACCAAGTAATTAATCCCTTGCAATAGGCTGATGTGATTTGAAAAAAGTGCTATTGACTATACGGTTATAATTTCTGATTTATGTTGACCAAATCAACTCAATATATATTCAATTGTTTGTTACACAGTGAAAGAAATAAGCTTTCAACAATGTATATATTGACATATAATAAACATTCTCAGTCTGTTTGCAATAAAGTTTATAGCATTTAAAAACGAACTGTTTGCCAAGCGATAAGTATTCCTTCACATCGGGTGAAATTCCCTATAGCCATCTATTCCGCTATGTGACAATTCACATAGATCTGTGTCCAAATGTACTCAATGGACCATTAACGGAAACTGTACCAGAGTAGTAAATAACCTCACTTAAATTAACACCGTTTTGAAGATTTTATTTTTAATGTCCAATATAGTCCAAATCTACGACAGGTTTTTCTTTCTTACTCAAATATTTTTATTACATATCTTGTATCCTAATCTAAGCCGTTCGTTATTCTTCTTCAAAGTGAATTTGTTTCATTCCATCGTCGGATGTGGAAGAGTTGCCAGGTACAAACAGAAGGACGGGGAGTGCGGCGTAAAACATCAACCAATTAATTGTCATTCTCCCCGCATATATGTTGATACACCGATTTACAGCCTTTAACAAACAACGTAATTTGCTCCCAAGGATTTATTTTGGGTTTACACTATTACACTCAACGTTACTCTTTATAACCAACAAATAAATCATTTGTTCTTGTAAAAAAATACCCGGACTTGAATCCATTGTGATTGTTCTCAGTAACGTTTGTGGGTTTCCAAACAGCGTACTGATTCCATTAAGTATATTGTCAATGGCTTTGCGTTGCTAGATCCAATCATTAGTACTCTATGAATCAAACATCTCTAAAACTGTGTTGAAAATAAAAGCCAAGATACACAACATAAACCCTTCTGTCTGGTCAATTTTGAAGTGTTTTTTTTAAAGTACGATGGGCATTGTAAGAACAGAATTATCCGATTATATTCCAATACATAAACAGAGAAGGAATTGCTTGTTACACATCGTAAATAATAAAGCACAACGCTGTGTGCAATGCATATATTATAGATCGATTTTACCCCGCACTCAAGATTATTTCACATTTACGGCGACGTTGTCAGGTTTAGTGTAGGAGAGAACCAGTGACCTTCGGCAAGTTATTCTTTATTACAAGCGAATAACAGATTTATTCTGGTAAAAACAAAGCTCGGTCATGTTCAAAGAGCTAGAATCCATCTTATTACATTGTGATTACCACTCCTTAAACAGCGAGCTGATTCTATTGGCTGCTTTGCCATCTGTTCAATTTCGATTACCACGCCATTTAAAGCTCCTGTCAGTCGTCAACCTAATGAAATATCATAGGTTTAGTTTATTACAACAATTTATGGGGTATACATGTCTTAATGATATACCTTTTTAGCACAATTAGAAACTTGTCTCCATGGTTATTTTAGACAAGAAGATTTTCCCTGTGCCCGTGTGTTTTAGTGTTCATATATATATATATTCTATGACGTTTCAATACCTCAATAGGATAGCAGTATGCTACAGGGTGTGTTAAAAGCAAGGTTATTAAGTTGCTTTGATGTTCCTTCGACAAACCAAATTGATCCCTTGGAGAAGAGTGGTATTCAAGTGTTTGTGATTGATTGTTTGGAGTTTAACGCCGTGATAGTATTTGCCGTATTAAAATGGCGGCGGCAAGAAGTTTAATGGCATAGCGTTTTGAGTAACTTCCAGATTATCAGGTTAGGAAAATACCTTGTTTTAAGAGATAGCTCTATACGGCTGATCTTCACAGTTGTAGAAACTGGTATATTATAAATTGGTACATAATGAATTTTCTATTTCATGTTATTTTCAATGTCTTTTTATGCACATCCTGGGACAAAATGCATGTTTATTGATGATACTCACGGATAAGTTAAAGGGCAACATTTTTCCAACGATCTATTTAAATATGTGAACTGTATGATTTGGTGCCCCTGGAAGTGCCTGTGAAATTATCTGATTGAGCATATCAATGGCAGAAGTGTCTTCTATTCCCAGGAGTCATGTTTGGAAGAAGACAGACATAGAGCGTTTCTTGAATTATTTCAGGTTAAAAGATCCTTCTTGAAGCCGTTCATTTCAACAAGATTCTAAAGACAACCCCTGAGTGGACACCAACGCTTTTAGTAAATACCCGGCATTTTTAACGCTAATTCAACAAGATACGCCTAATTCAACAAGGTACTTAAAGTTACAGGTTACGCAACATTTTTACTAGTTTTACTTTACAGTTTTATTGTAGGAAACAACAATAACCAACAGCGGCATCGTTGACGATCAAAACTGCAATGTACAGTTTAACTTAAGTTGCACAGTGGTTAGAGACCATAGCAGCTGTTTTTTAGGTTTTGAATTACAATCCAACAGCTCTAATCTCTCACGTTTATCAGAATTTGTCCTCTGTAAAAGCTGAAAGGGCAAAATAACTCCTACGTAAATGTTTTGTTCAGGATAGTGTAAGGCCAGATTAAGAACGCCATGAAATATTAATACTCTTTATGAATGGAGTCTTTCATCCACCAATAGCTTAAGTCAGTGTGGAAAACGAATCTTCTTTGAAGTTATATTAAGTAAGCTTCTAAACGTTCAACAAGATTAATCTGTAAGATGTTATTAAGAGGGAGAAAAGTGTAGACGTTGGAAGATTGTCTTTGTGGTTTCCTTCCGAGGTAATCTTTGAATACAGAAACTCCTACATTCTATCGTGGGGCCGTTGTGGCTCAATGGTTTGGGTTCTAAGGAAGCATCCTATTGATTGTTCTCGTTTTCGACGCACACTTATTCAACAAAGATCACATCACCTTAGCAATCTATACATGTGGTTGCCAGGTACCAATCGAACGTTACTTTAATAGCAGCTTTGGCTACTTATTGTAATGTCAAATAAAATACAAATGATCTTAGGCTTGTTCTTGATTCCACCAGCAGATACGCGCAATAGCATCCATATAACAAGTGGTTGAAGTTCCTCCATAAGAGAGGCTCGTATGAGAAAGATTCATATGAAAGAAGTCTATTACAACTGACCACAGAGCTAACTCGGTTGTATAATTGTGTATTTATCCAGCAAAGCTAATAGGTTTTCAATGCCAAAATGGCACTTCGGACTCACGCCATAGGTGTTGAGAACTTATTTTTCACGTGTGCGATGGACATCATCTTATCCCTGTTTTTCAGATTGGATGTCTGTTGAGTTAGTTAATTAACTGATACTGATTAAACCGGAAAGGATTCCTGCCATGGTGAGATTTTTTCCGGGTTAACCAATGTCGGTTAATTTACTAATTCAGTAATTTACCTGATGATGATTGCAGCTTGATGTCTATTGAGAATGTGTAACAAATGATGCTGTGGTTGAACTATAAATTATGCTTCGTATTTCAATCCTGTTCGATAGAAATTATGTGTCACCAGAATATTTCAAACCGAAAGCCATTTCATCGTTACAATGGACGCGGCATGCGTTCCTACTTGGATAACACGACGTCATCTTCGCCGTGGTTTCAACATTCCAATAACTAGGAAATAAGAGACCTTCAATTTATGGTATAAACACAAACTCTTTTTTACTGGTTCTTGATTCCATGTTTTGGGTTATTGGTGACAGGTTACGCGAGTGCAATTAAACCAGAAGACAGATGCTGCCGAGTAAACCACCTCTTAGTGATCTCTTACATATTGCAATGTACTATGACAGATTGTCGTTATTACAAGTGCTGGTTAAATAACACATCTTTGATGAACACGACATGTTTTGCTGTTGCCGACAGATATTTGTTTAATAGGTTTTGTTATTTTACTGTATTGTGTTATCAGTTTTGTCCAAAGTCAATAGCCTCAATCAACCGTCGTCTGGCAATGTTTGTTGTGCAGAGTGGTTTCTGTTCTGTTTCCATGCTATTTAACACTTGGGTCAGGTGATAAAATGGGTCACGGGGCCAAGAAACAACCCATTAAGATACGATAATGGTCACATTCATTTGTGTAGCATAGATACAGGAATAGTAACATGAAGTGGTAACTAGCGCTTACTTTATCTCCCGTAGCTGGTCAATTAAACGATATTCCAACTTTATTGACTTTAACCCTTTCTATGTGGTCTCGTGAAACTAATTTTATTAAGTTGTATGCTGTAAAACAGTAATTGTATTTATCTGGAATTGTCTCGTTTAAATATTGTTTTTTATCTATTGGGTTCGACGCAACCTATGTGTTCAGAACATTTATGTTATTTATTATTTTTAGAGTTTTAGCTTGCAATGTGTTTAGGGATTTCCAGGACCTCAAACCAGAAGATTATCCAAACAGCTTTGTTATCAGCTGTCCAATCTCCTGTACATTGGTGGATAGCTCTTATTGCTGTCAAGCCGGACTTACTCTTATATGTTTAGTTTTTTTTAAATATTTCTCATAGACAAGCATGTATGTTAGACAGTGCATATATGTATCTCTTAATGACATATTTCCCAACAAAGCTATGAGCAGTCATTAAAGCTTGTGGCACTATTTGCATACCTGGGAAAATTCGATATAACATGTTGTCAATCTGACCAATTGATGCAAACCCGTTTATTTCGTTTTACTATATCTTCAGTTTGTAAAACTCGGGTCTTCAGGGTGTAACTTTACGATTGGACTGCAGCACAGCCGAAATAATACTAATATGCAAATAGTTGGTCTGTCGTGCCTTAACGGCCAACACCAATGTTGACTACATCTCCCAGTTACTGTTGGTGTATCTAGGTGACACGAATTAATGTGAACCATTATCGGGTGTTAATGGATAGGTTTCCTATCCCTATGACCTAGTTCATCAAGTGGCTTAAGGTTTATAACAGCAAGGAAAACAGACCAGAACAAACCACTCAATTGCAATGGCAACGGGCGACCGCAAATGCGTAGTTATTTGCTTAAGAGTCAAGCAATCTGCTCGATCTAATTAGTTCCCTAAAACTAAATATTTTGATATAATTTGTCTACCAAACAATGTAATTTACACTTACACTCATGGTTATTCTTTATAAGCAATAAATACTAATTAATCATTGATTTTGATAAAAGGCGCTTCGTATTTATATAGTGTGAATAGGTATATGTATGTTAACCCAGAGAGAAACAGTCCGCTAATTTAGTTGGGTACTTGAGATCTGGAGCCCGTTTCACAAAGCGACGTAGCGTAAGTTTTTACGTAACTGCCATAGCAACCGATACTGTAGAGATACGATGCTGTGACGGTTACGCAAAAAAATACACGTACGCCGTTTTGTGAAACAGGTCCCTGGTTTGTCGTTCACCCAGATTACACAGTCATCAAGAGCCAATAAATGTTTTGCTTTACAAGATAAACATCCCGTAGAGATCATTTATTGTCGGATAGCGAAATGCTGTAATGCATGCTGATAATAAGTTGCGTCGATATTGTGTCACTGAACCAAGGTAATCCCTTGCAATAGGCGGATGTGATTTAAAAAAAAGTACTATTGACAATACGATTATAATTTCTGATTTATGTTGACCAAAATCAACAGGATAGATATGCAATTGTTTGTTGTAATGTATGCTGTAATGTATGTTGATTAATAACTTGCGTCCATATTGTGTCACTGAACCAAGTAATCCCTTGCAATAGGCGGATGTGATTTGAAAAAAGTGCTATTGACTATACGGTTATAATTTCTGATTTATGTTGACCAAATCAACAGAATAGATATGCAATTGTTTGTTGCACAGTGAAAGAAATAAGCTTTCAACAATGTATATATTGACATGTAATACACATTCTCAATCTATTTGCAATACAGTTTATAGCATTTAAAAACGAACTGTTTGTCAAGCGATAAGTATTCCTTCACAACGGATGAAATTCCCTATAGCCATCTATTCCGCTGTGTGGCAATTGACATAGATCTGTGTCCAAATGTACTCAATGGATCATTAACTGAAAATGTATAAGAGTATTAAATAACCTTACTTTATTATCCTAATCTAAGTCTTTCGTTCTTCTTGTTCCATTCGATCGTCGGATGTGGAAGAGTTGCCAGGTACAAACAGAAGGACGGGGAGTGCGGCGTAAAACATCAACCAATTAATTGTCATTCTCCCCGCATATATGTTGATACACCTAATTACAGCCTTTAAGAAACAACGCAATTTGCTTCCAAGAATTTATTTTGGGTGTCCACTATTACACTAAAAAATTTGCGGACTTGAATCCACTGTGATTGTTCTCACTAACGTTTGTGGTGTTTCCAAACAGCGAACTGATTCCATTTAAATGGCATGATCTGCCAGAATTCAATTTTTTTTCATAATTTTTGATCGCCACGACAGTAAGAGGCTTTGAAGGCCATCGAAAAACTAAATGATTGGCATTGGGATGAGGAAAATCCATACAGTATGTGGCCTGTACGAACCGAAAACGTGTTCGAAAAGTAAACAAAATTTAAATAACCGGGACGACTATTCATTCATTTGGGGCCAAAGTTAGTCCAAAACAATACTTTATCGTACATTTTCTAGACTAGAAGCACTTTAAAAGCTTCTGAATTATACGTCTTGAGAAAAATAGTCAATAATTTCAACAATCTGTTGTAACGTCAAAATATCAACATTTTGGCAGCTCATGTCCCTTTAAGTATTTTGTCAATGGCTTTGCCTTGCTAGATCCGCTCATAAGTACTCTATGAATCAAACATCTCTAAAACTGTGTTGAAAATAAAAGCCAAGATACACAACAGAAACTCTTCTGTCTGATCAAATTTGAAGATAAGATGGGCACTGTAAGAACAGAATTATACGATTATAATCCAATACATAAACAGAGAAGCAATTGCTTGTTACACATAGTAAACAATAAAGCACAACGCTTTATACAATGCATATATTATAGATCGATTTTACCCCGCACTCAAGATTATTTCACATTTACGGCGACGTTGTCAGGTTTAGTGTAGGAGAGAACCAGTGACCTTCGGCAAGTTATTCTTTATTACAAGCGAATAACAGATTTATTCTGGTAAAAACAAAGCTCGGTCATGTTCAAAGAGCTAGAATCCATCTTATTACATTGTGATTACCACTCCTTAAACAGCGAGCTGATTCTATTGGCTGCTTTGCCATCTGTTTAATTTCGATTACCACGCCATTTAAAGCTCCTGTCAGTCGTCAACCTAATGAAATATCATAGGTTTAGTTTATTACAACAATCTATGGGGTATAAAGGTCTAAATGATAAACCTTTTTAACACAATTAGAAACTTGTCTCCATGGTTATTTTAGACAAGAAGATTTTCACTGTGCCTGTGTGTTTTAGTGTTCATATATATATATATATATATATATTCTGTGAAGTTTCAATAGCTCAATGGGATGGCAGAATGCTACAGGATATGTTAAAAGCAAGGTTATTAAGTTGCTTAGATGTTCCTTCGATAAACCAAATTGATCCCTTGGAGAAGAGTGGTATTCAAGTGTTTGTGATTGATTGTTTGGAGTTTAACGCCGTGATATTATGTGCCGTATTAACATGGCGGCGACAAGAAGTTTATTGGTAGCCTTTTTAGTAACTCCAAGATTATCAGGTTAGGAAAATGCCTTGTTTTAAGAGATAACTCTATACGGCTGATCTTCAGAGTTGTAGAAACAGGTATATTATGAATTTTATATTTCATGTTATTTTCAGATGTCTTTTTATGCACATCTTGGGACAAAATGAATGTTTATTGATGATACACAAGTTACAAGGCAACATTTTCTCAACGTCATGTGATCTATTTAAATTTGTGAACTGTATGATTTGGTGCCCCTGAAAGTGCCTGTGGAATTATCTGATTGAGCATGTCAATGGCAGAAGTGTCTTCTATTCCCAGGAGTCATGTTTGGAAGAAGACAGGCATAGAACGTTTCTTGAATTATTTCAGGTTAAAAGATCCTTCTTGAAGCCGTTCATTTCAACAAGATTCTAAAGACAACCCCTTAGTGGACACCAACGCTTTTAGTAAATACCCGGCATTTTTAACGCTAATTCAACAAGATACGCCTAATTCAACAAGGTACTTAAAGTTACAGGTTACGCAACATTTTTACTAGTTTTACTTTACAGTTTTATTGTAGGAAACAACAATAACCAACAGCGGCATCGTTGACGATCAAAACTGCAATGTACAGTTTAACTTAAGTTGCACAGTGGTTAGAGACCATAGCAGCTGTTTTTTAGGTTTTGAATTACAATCCAACAGCTCTAATCTCTCACGTTTATCAGAATTTGTCCTCTGTAAAAGCTGAAAGGGCAAAATAACTCCTACGTAAATGTTTTGTTCAGGATAGTGTAAGGCCAGATTAAGAAAGCCATGTAATATTAATACTCTTTATGAATGGAGTCTTTCATCCACCAATAGCTTAAGTCAGTGTGGAAAACGAATCTTCTTTGGAGTACTATTAAGTAAGCCTCTAAACGTTCAACAAACAAAGATTAATCTGTAAGATGTTATCAAGAGGGAGAACAGTGTAGACGTGGGAAGATTGTCTTTGTGGTTTTCTTCCGAGTCAATCTTTGAATACAGACACACAGAAACTCCTACATTCTATCGTGGGGCCTTTGTGGTTCAATGGGTTGGGGTATTTCTATGGAAGCAACGAGCATCTCGTTTTCGACGCACACTTATTCAACAAAGATCACCTCACCTTAGCAATCTATACATGTGGTTGCCAGGTACCAATCGAACGTTACTTTAATAGCAGCTTTGGCTACTTATTGTAATGCCAAACAAAATACAAACCATCTTAGGCTTGTTCTTGATTCCACCAGCAGATACGCGCAATGGCATCCATATAACAATATGTGGTTGAAGTTCCTCCATAAGAGAGGCTTGTATGAGAAAGATTCATATGAAAGAAGTCTATTGCAACTAACCACAGAGCTAACTAGGTTGTATAATTGTGTATTTATCCAGCAAAGCTAATAGGTTTTCGATGCCAAAATGGCATTTCGGACTCACGCCATAGGTGTTGAGAACTTCTTTTTCACGTGTGCGATGGACATCATCTTATCCCTGTTTCTCAGATTGGATGTCTATTGAGTTAGTTAAGTAACTGATACTGATTAAACCGGAAAAAATGCGGGCCAGGGTGAGAATTTTTTCCGGGTTAATCAATGTCGGTTAATTGACTAATTCAGTAATTTACCTGATGATGATTGCAACTTGATGTCTATTGAGAATGTGTAACAAATTATCCTGTGGTTGAACTTTAAATTATGCTTCGTATTTCAATCCTGTTCGATAGAATTTATGTGTTACCAGAATATTTCAAACCGAAAGCCATTTCATCGTTACAATGGACGCGGCATGCGTTCCTACTTGGATAACACGACGTCATCTTCGCCGTGGTTTCAACATTCCAATAACTAGGAAATAAGAGACCTTCAATTTATGGTATAAACACAAACTCTTTTTTACTGGTTCTTGATTCCATGTTTTGGGTTATTGGTGACAGGTTACGCGAGTGCAATTAAACCAGAAGACAGATGCTGCCGAGTAAACCACCTCTTAGTGATCTCCTACCTATTGCAATATACTATGACAGATTATCGTTATTACAAGTGCTGGTTAAATAACACATCTTTGATGAACACGACATGTTTTGCTGTTGTCGACAGATATTTGTTTAATAGGTTTTGTTTTTTGACTGTATTGTGTTATCAGTTTTGTCCAAAGTCAATAGCCTCAATCAACCGTCGTCTGGTAATGTTTGTTGTGCAGAGTGGTTTCTGTTCTGTTTCCATGCTTATTTAACACTTGGGTCAGGCGATAAAATGGGTCACGGGGCCAAGAAACAACCCATTAAGATACGATAATGGTCACATTCATTTGTGTAGCATAGATACAGGAATAGTAACATGAAGTGGTAACTAGCGGCTTACTTTATCTCCCGTAGCTGGTCAATTAAACGATATTCTAACTTTATTGACTTTAACCCTTTCTATGTCATCCGGGGCCTCGGTGGTCCAGCATGGTTAGGGTGATCGTCCTTCGGTCACACTCAGACCTTCCATCGATGCGGCGCGTTTCAAATCACACTCAGACCAAATAAAACTTGAAAGATTTCTGAGTGGATTTTTCAATCGGAGATTTCGACATGCGAATAATTTTTGTCTGGTTCTCACATATATTTTCTGACGTCTAGGAGAACATTTTACTTTCTGTTGTAATTTTATTTGTACTTTCAAATGTTATCACTGTCAAACAAGCATAAAGCGTCTAAGGCTACTGATAACTAACTTACGTCACCAAATGACGAGTAATGGTCACATAATAATGTCTTAACGGCGTGTTGCATCTGGCATCTGGAATTTGACCAAAATACTTGATATTAACAATTTATAACAATATGAATTTAAACAAAGAGAGAATTAGTATGGAACTAATCAACATTATCGAAATTATTTAGAAGTCGGAACGTGATGGCTTCTTTGAAGTATGGTTTCTACTGACCAGGGAAGCATATTGACGTCCATGTTTCATCAAATTTCATCAATCACTAATACATTCCTGGCATTTATTAAAACAGGTGTCTTTTGTTCAATATTCTTGAGAATATAATGTTACAATCTTTAGCCATCTTTAGCTTTCCATTGGTTAATCAGTTTTTGTGGTATAATAATTACTATATATATGTTCAGCAAAGGCATCATTAATTTTATGGTTATATCAGACAATAAGTTTGATATTCTATACACCCAACTACTTTGATGATTATATATCCCCGAGTAAACGAATACTGTTGATCTATAAATATTGAATCCACCATTAAACATTTCCATCTAAGAGTTTATCAAAGAATCAGACATCAGTAGTGAATACACCAAAGACTCGATTAATCAACGTAATATGTATAAAGGGATATTGTTAAAGCAAAAAGCAAACCGGAGCTCCGCATATGGCTTCTTGGGGATAAAAATATACCCTCAGCTGTTTCAAGGAGCTTGGTCGTAAGAGGCGACTTATCTTTGAGCCCCCTTGTGGGTGCTGGGGGACATGATCGTGTGAGGCGACTAACCTGTGGCGAATTTTAAAGTGTTGAATTTTTATATTGTGGTATATATAGACCAATCGCCCAAAAGAACGCTCGCGAGAAAGCATTGTACTTTCTTTCGAACAGAGATATGTTGACTCTATGTTGACTCTATCTCAACTGAATATACGACTCTCACCTTGCCACTTTTATCCACAAAGAAACACGAAACGTTTCCCTTGTCTCTTTGATACATATTCAAGCCTGCGACTTTCCATGTAAAACATGGTGGTAATAGTGATGATTTGACTTTAAAATACCTTTTGGCAGACAGAGGGATAAATTGTGAAACGTTATAAGTCTGAATGAGAAGTGTCCCTGTGTGGAATCGAGGGTTTTCATCGCGGATTTTCGGCTCCTTCAAAAACCTCTGAGCTTAAAGCGCACAAAAAAGTTGCTTACGGGGAAGGGTTTTTAGGAATGATTTATATTTATGAACACTGAAACACACGGACACAGGGAAAATCTTTTTGACTAAAATAACCATGGAGACAATTTTTAAATGGTTCTAAAAAAGGGGTGCCATTTAAACCATCAGGTTGTAAAAAACTAAAACTCATAATTTTTCATTCGGTTGAAAAGAAATAAGTTTGGCTTTAGTCAGTAGACTTTTTGTAGGAGTGATTTATAGATGGGATTAGCAGCGGGAGGGTCAATAGGCACTTATATCAATTTATTGCTTAGTTTTTACGCCAACTCTTGACGTTAGCAGGTCACCCAGGGTCTTGAATCGAAGGTTGTTAATTCAACAGGCTCTGAATAATTCATTAGTCAGCTTTCAAAAGTAAATAACGTAAGACTTTCGTATGGGAAACACACTTCTAGGTTTATTTAATGATGACGTTTCTGTCTTTCTCCGAAGACTGTTTTCAAATCATGAATTGCAATACATCAACATATCATATATATACAGGCACCATCCACTATGCTCTAGCGCAGCACCTCTGCAAAATACTATCACCACTTGGAAAGACGGCCAACTCTCACATCAAAGATTCTGGTGACTTCTGCAGGCGCATTAACAGCATCAAAGAAAACTGCCAGCTAGTAAGTTTTGATGTTGTTGACCTATTCACGAACATTCCTCGAGACCATGCCATATCTATCATCAACAGGAAGATACAAAACCCTACTCAGATCTCCCCAACAAAATTAACAACCGAGAGCATTATCAACCTTCTTAAGATCTGCATTGATTCTACCTTCTTCACCTGGGGCGACACCATCTTTGAACAAACACACGGACTCCCCATGGGATCACCACTCAGCCCACTCATTGCCGAAATTTACCTAACTTACCTCGAAGAAACAGCACTCCACTCCTCACCCATTCGGCCTATTTGCTGGTACAGGAAAGTGGACGACACATTTGTAGCCCTCCAACAACAGGATGACCCCAACACCCTCCTCCAGCACCTGAATAACCAGCACCCAAGAATAAAATTTACCATGGAAACCCAAACCAACAACCAAATCCCGTTCCTTGATGTACTTGTAAAGCAAACGGACAACAAACTTGAAACCAGCGTATACAGGAAACCCACTCACACCGATCTCTATATTCACCACACGTCCAACCACCCAAGTAAAGTCAAATCAGCCACCATCACCACCCTTACCCGCCGAGCCCTAGATATATCGTCCCACCCGAACAATGAACTCAACCACCTCAGGGAAGTCTTCATAGACCTGAATGGATACCCCCGTAAATATGTAGACAAAGTAATCCGCCGAACCACCCACCCTAACACCAGAACTCCCCCACCACCTTCACAACAATCCCCCATTCTTATCACTCTCCCATACATAGACAGAAACGTCATCATTAAATAAACCTAGAAGTGTGTTACCCATACGAAAGTCTTACGTTATTTATCTATACCACCTTCTAAATGCCACTAAAGACAGCTTTCAAAAGGTTTTCTTTGAAAGTTTATACTTTTACAATCAGTTGGTTTATTAGAATGCACTAACTGGGGATAACCACGGTGATAATAAACACTATTCGTCGTGTTTTAACCCTGGTTGGGGATTTTTGGTATGACCATAACTCTCTTCATCTTGGAAGCAGAAGAGTTATATAGGTTCAGGTTCGAAACTTCACTGGCCGGCAGTTTAGTGGATGACTGGATCTCTACAAAGTAGATGAGCGAGTTGGAAAAAGTCTTCCTAACCGCTGTCATCATGTTGCGCATTTGAGTTAACGAAGTGTTTGGCTCAGTAGTTGTCTTGTTATTGATACCAATATTCAAGATAACTTTCTAAGGTTTGGGACCTTGATACTTTTGAATTAGAGTCCGAAATGAATTGAAATTGGCACCAGGAAAACATTCTACCTGCATATCAGGGTGGGGGTCAAGGTTAATTCTAGATAGATTAGAATCCCCAAGTAAAAGAACTTTCTTAGTTACATTAGGAAGGTGCCAATTAGAGGAAGTGTGCCGAAATTTCCAAAATTTAGAATTAGCTAATTTATTCCGAGGGTTGCGCTGACCCCTCGGAGGGGATCTCACTGCATCTGAATATCTCATAGGAGAATGGACTGACAAAACTGGGGATGGGAGAGGAGCAGAGGGACTAGAGGTACTAGGTCTAGGAGAAGTAACCCTAGTAGAAACTGGGGAGGACGGAGGACGGAAGGGGACAGAGGTACTACTAGGTCTAGGGGAGGGGGGCTGAGGGGATGAAAAGAGGGGGCAGAGGTAGTAGGTCTAAGGGAGGGAGTACCAGTAGGGAAAGGCGAAGGGGAAGCAGAAGGTAAAGTTACAGACCTAGGAGTCTGTGACTGCAGAGTTGGAGTTGAGATAACGGATGTCGACGGACTGACAGGCGGATGGGGTTGGGGAGACGATGGTGGACTAAACTGAATAGTAGCAGCAGAAGTGACAGATTTAGTGATGGAAAGAAAAGAATAAAAATTTTGAATGGTCGAAAGTTGTAATTTACCTTTATAATTATGTTTGCCCCATTTTAAAGCATTATTGAAAGCACTGTCAAAGTTTAGACCATTGGATGACCTGGCAGAAGTCACCTGTGCGTTTAATCTATTTAAACATGCCGCATAATGTGAAATCATCTCTTGTATGATCCTATGGGCCCAATTTTTGTGTACATGGTCAAACGCAATATCAACTTCCCGATTGCGTTGAGCCGGTTTAAGAAAAGAATTAAGCTCTTTAATTTTATTATTTAAGGAATTTGGGAGGGTTTGGTCACGTAAATGTCCCTCAAGGATGCCAATGTGGTGAAGACATTGTAAAATTTTGAAAAGGGCTTTCACCAGAGCCGAGAATTCTGAATATTGGGGACTTTTAGATTTTGAATTTCCATGCCTATTGCTAACTGAAAATTGCCTTCTTCTGTTACCACGCCCTTGTTTTGCCATTCTGCCTAAATGCCAATATACTTAATTAGTCTAACTAGATGGAAAGGGAAAATGGAGTTGGGAAAGTGAGACAGAGATAGAAAGGAAAAATATGTCGGGAAACAAAAAGAATTGATTCAAACTAGAGATAAAAGGACCTAATTGAATTGGCTGACTTAGGGGACAAAAAAGATGGAATTTGGAAAATAAATGTTACAAAGAGGCAGAGATAAAGAATAAAATATCGTTATATATATATGTTAAGTAATATGCGTATCAGCTATTCTATATATTGCGGTACACAAGTAATCTCAAATTATATGATAAGTATTCTTTATCTGTTTATAAGAAACCTTTTCCTATATAACAGCACTGTCCTTACTCCATTTAAGCTTCCTTTGTGTTATGGGATATAGACAAGCCCCTTGGGTTTTTTCCCGCTGATGTAAAATTGTGTAAACAAAATGTATAAATCCATATTTGTTTCTCATCCTGCTACTATCATTTGCCATTTTTGTTTGTACACTATTCAGTGAAATAAACAAACAAACAAAAAAAAAAAAAAACAATAAAGAGACAATACGTATGGAACTAATCAACATTATCGAATTTTTTTAGAATTCGGAACGTGATGGCTTTTGTGAAGTAGGGTTTCTACTGACCAGAAAAGCCATATTGACGTCCATGTTTCATCAAATTCTATCAATCACTAATACAGTCCTGGCAAAATAGGCATTTATTAAAACAGGTGTCTTATGTTCAATTGTCGTTGCCAAATAATCTTGAGTATAGCGTTACATGACAATCAGTAAATCCATTAGTAATGTTAACACGACAGAGGACAGTTTAATTTGGATCAATATTTCTGAATTGATTATACAATCATTAGGAGTGGGGATCCGGAGGATTATACAATCATTAGGAGTGGGGATCTGGAGGATTATACAATCATTAGGAGTGGGGATCCGGAGGATTATACAATCATTAGGAGTGGGGATCCGAAGGATTATACAATCATTAGGAGTGGGGATCTGGAGGATTATACAATCATTAGGAGTGGGGATCTGGAGGATTATACAATCATCAGGAGTGGGGATCCGGAAGATTATACAATCATTAGGAGTGGGGATCCGGAGGATTATACAATCATTAGCAGTGGGGATCCGGAGGATTATACAATCATTAGGAGTGGGGATCCGGAGGATTATACAATCATTAGGAGTGGGGATCCGGAGTATTATACAATCATTAGGAGTGGGGATCCGGAGGATTATACAATCATTAGGAGTGGGGATCTGGAGGATTATACAATCATTAGGAGTGGGGATCTGGAGGATTATACAATCATTAGGAGTGGGGATCCGGAAGATTATACAATCATTAGGAGTGGGGATCCGGAGGATTATACAATCATTAGGAGTGGGGATCCGGAGGATTATACAATCATTAGGAGTGGGGATCCGGAGGATTATACAATCATTAGGAGTGGGGATCTGGAGGATTATACAATCATTAGGAGTGGGGATCCGGAGGATTATACAATCATTAGGAGTGGGGATCTGGAGGATTATACAATCATTAGGAGTGGGGATCCGGAGGATTATACAATCATTAGGAGTGGGGATCCGGAGGATTATACAATCATTAGGAGTGGGGATCCGGAGGATTATACAATCATTAGGAGTGGGGATCCGGAGGATTATACAATCATTAGGAGTGGGGATCTGGAGGATTATACAATCATTAGGAGTGGGGATCCGAAGGATTATACAATCATTAAAAGTGGGGATCCGGAGGATTATACAATCATTAGAAGTAGGGATCCGGAGGATTATACAATCATTAGGAGTGGGGATCCGGAGGATTATACAATCATTAGGAGTGGGGATCTGGAGGATTATACAATCATTAGGAGTGGGGATCCGGCAGATTATACAATCATTAGGAGTGGGGATCCGAAGGATTATACAATCATTAGGAGTGGGGATCTGGAGGATTATACAATCATTAGGAGTGGGGATCTGGAGGATTATACAATCATTAGGAGTGGGGATCCGGAAGATTATACAATCATTAGGAGTGGGGATCCGGAGGATTATACAATCATTAGGAGTGGGGATCCGGAGGATTATACAATCATTAGGAGTGGGGATCCGGAGGATTATACAATCATTAGGAGTGGGGATCCGGAGGATTATACAATCATTAGGAGTGGGGATCTGGAGGATTATACAATCATTAGGAGTGGGGATCCGGAAGATTATACAATCATTAGGAGTGGGGATCCGGAGGATTATACAATCATTAGGAGTGGGGATCCGGAGGATTATACAATCATTAGGAGTGGGGATCCGGAGGATTATACAATCATTAGAAGTGGGGATCCGGAGGATTATACAATCATTAGGAGTGGGGATCCGGAGGATTATACAATAATTAGGAGTGGGGATCCGGAGGATTATACAATCATTAGAAGTACGGATCCGGAGGATTATACAATCATTAGGAGTGGGGATCCGGAGGATTATACAATCATTATGAGTGGGGATCTGGAGGATTATACAATCATTAGGAGTGGGAATCCAGATGATTATACAATCATTAGGAGTGGGGATCCGGAGGATTATACAATCATTAGGAGTGGGGCTTCAGAGGATTATACAATCATTAGGAGTGGGGATCCGAAGGATTATACAATCATTAGGAGTGGGGATCTGGAGGATTATACAATCATCAGGAGTGGGGATCTGGAGGATTATACAATCATTAGGAGTGGGGATCTGGAGGATTATACAATCATTAGGAGTGGGGATCCGGAGGATTATACAATCATTAGGAGTGGGGATCCGAAGGATTATACAATCATTAGGAGTGGGGATCCGGAGGATTATACAATCATTAGGAGTGGGGATCCGGAGGATTATACAATCATTAGGAGTGGGGATCTGGAGGATTATACAATCATTAGGAGTGGGGATCTGGAGGATTATACAATCATTAGGAGTGGGGATCCGGAGGATTATACAATCATTAGGAGTGGGGATCCGGAGGATTATACAATCATTAGGAGTGGGGATCCGGAGGATTATACAATCATTAGGAGTGGGCATCTGGAGGATTATACAATCATTAGGAGTGGGGATCCGGAGGATTATACAATCATTAGGACTGGCGATCTGGAGGATTATACAATCATTAGGAGTGGGGATCCGGATGATTATACAATCATTAGGAGTGGGGATCCGGAGGATTATACAATCATTAGGAGTGGGGATCCGGAGGATTATACAATCATTAGGAGTGGGGATCCGGAGGATTATACAATAATTAGGAGTGGGGATCCGGAGGATTATACAATCATTAGGAGTGGGGATCCGGAGGATTATACAATCATTAGAAGTACGGATCCGGAGGATTATACAATCATTAGGAGTGGGGATCCGGAGGATTATACAATCATTAGGAGTGGGGATCTGGAGGATTATACAATCATTAGGAGTGGGGATCCGGAGGGTTATACAATCATTAGGAGTGGGGATCTGGAGGATTATACAATCATTAGGAGTGGGGATCCGAAGGATTATACAATCATTAGAAGTGGGGATCCGGAGGATTATACAATGATTAGAAGTAGGGATCCGGAGGATTATACAATCATTAGGAGTGGGGATCCCGAGGATTATACAATCATTAGGAGTGGGGATCTGGAGGATTATACAATCATTAGGAGTGGGGATCCGGAGGATTATACAATCATTAGGAGTGGGGATCCGGAGGATTATACAATCATTAGGAGTGGGGATCCGGAGGATTATACAATCATTAGGAGTGGGGATCTGGAGGATTATACAATCATTAGGAGTGGGGATCCGGAGGATTATACAATCATTAGGAGTGGGGATCTGGAGGATTATACAATCATTAGGAGTGGGGATCCGGAGGATTATACAATCATTAGGAGTGGGGATCCGGAGGATTATACAATCATTAGGAGTGGGGATCCGGAAGATTATACAATCATTAGGAGTGGGGATCCGGAGGATTATACAATCATTAGGAGTGGGGATCTGGAGGATTATACAATCATTAGGAGTAGTGATCCAGATGATTATACAATCATTAGGAGTGGGGATCCGGAGGATTATACAATCATTAGGAGTGGGGATTCAGAGGATTATACAATCATTAGGAGTGGGAATCCGGAGGATTATACAATCATTAGGAGTGGGGATCCGGAGGATTATACAATCATTAGGAGTGGGGATCCGGAGGATTATACAATCATTAGGAGTGGGGATCCGGAGGATTATACAATCATTAGGAGTGGGGATCCGGAGGATTATACAATCATTAGGAGTGGGGATCCGGAGGATTATACAATCATTAGAAGTAGGGATCCGGAGGATTATGCAACCATTAGGAGTGGGAATCCGGAGGATTATACAATCATTAGGAGTGGGGATCTGGAGGATTATACAATCATTAGGAGTGGGGATCCGGAGGATTATACAATTATTAGGAGTGGGGATCTGGAGGATTATACAATCATTAGGAGTGGGGATCTGGAGGATTATACAATCATTAGAAGTAGGGATCCGGAGGATTATACAATCATAAGGAGTGGGGATCTGGAGGATTATACAATCATTAGGAGTGGGGATTCAGAGGATTATACAATCATTAGGAGTGGGGATCCGGAAGATTATACAATCATTAGGAGTGGGGATCCGGAGGATTATACAATCATTAGGAGTGGGGATCCGAAGGATTATACAATCATTAGGAGTGGGGATCCGGAGGATTATACAATCATTAGGAGTGGGGATCCGGAGGATTATACAATCATTAGGAGTGGGGATCCGAAGGATTATACAATCATTAGGAGTGGGGATCTGGAGGATTATACAATCATTAGGAGTGGGGATCCGAAGGATTATACAATCATTAGGAGTGGGGATCTGGAGGATTATACAATCATTAGGAGTGGGGATCCGGAGGATTATACAATCATTAGGAGTCGGGATCCGGAGGATTATACAATCATTAGAAGTGGGGATCCGGAGGATTATACAATCATTAGGAGTGGGGATCCGGAGGATTATACAATAATTAGGAATGGGGATCCGGAGGATTATACAATCATTAGGAGTGGGGATCCGGAAGATTATACAATCATTAGGAGTGGGGATCCGGAGGATTATACAATCATTAGGAGTGGGGATCCGGAGGATTATACAATCATTAGGAGTGGGGATCCGAAGGATTATACAATCATTAGGAGTGGGGATCTGGAGGATTATACAATCATTAGGAGTGGGGATCCGGAGGATTATACAATCATTAGGAGTGGGGATCCGAAGGATTATACAATCATTAGGAGTGGGGATCTGGAGGATTATACAATCATTAGGAGTGGGGATCCGGAGGATTATACAATCATTAGGAGTGGGGATCCGGAGGATTATACAATCATTAGGAGTGGGGATCTGGAGGATTATACAATCATTAGGAGTGGGGATCTGGAGGATTATACAATCATTAGGAGTGGGGATCCGGAGGATTATACAATCATTAGGAGTGGGGATCCGGGGGATTATCTGATGATTGCCGGAATATTAAGTCAATATTTGTGAGAAAAATCATTCCGTATGTATCGATTGATTGATTGATTATTTGGTGTTTTACGCCGCGCTCAAGATTATTTCACTTAAATGGCGGCGTTGCCAGTTTTATTGTGGGAGGAAACCGGGATCTATGCCCGGAGGAAACCCACGACCTTCCGTTGGTAACTGGCAACCATCCCACATAGGTCGTTCAAGGGAAAACCCAGTCAGAAAATTTTTGGACTGAGTGGGATTTGAACCCGCGACCCATCGGTGGAAGGCTGTTCGGATTGAGCGTCCTCCAATATGGATATTTATTGTTGGAGTCTCCTTTGCACTGATTGGAAGTTCATATCGGCCGAGGCGCCGATTATGCGGAAGTGTATTTAAGGGTTTTTAAGATTGATTTAGGCCTATATTTATGAACACTAAAACACACGGGCACAGGGAAAATCTTCTTAAATTAAAATAAACATGGGCACAAGTTCATAATTGTGCTAAAAGGGAGGTATGTCATGTAGACCCGTTTCCTCTATCATATCGTTTGTATGGTGTCATAAAGCGCGTTGCCCTATGCAACATTGCACGAGCACGTCGTCTCGATGACGTCATATTCGAACGCTATGCGCCTGGTGAATGACCTCATACGTCGTCGTTGCCCGAATGGAACTTCAATATGACAATCCACTTGTGATTTCGGCTGCAATATGGACTGATACGTGATGCAATACATGTGGTGCAATCTTTAGCTTTCCATTGGTTAATCAGTTTTTGTGGTATAATAATTACTATATATGGTCAGCAAAGGCATCATTAATTTTATGGTTATATCAGACAATAAGTTTGATATTCTATACACCCAACTATTTTGATTATTATGTATCCCCGAGTAAACGAATACTGTTGATCTATAAATATTGAATCCACCATTAAACATTTCCATCTAAGTGTTTATCAACGAATCAGAGATCAGTAGTGAATACACCAAAGACTCGATTAATCAACGTAATATGTATAAAGGGGTATAGTAAAAGCAAAAAGCAAACCGGAGCTTCGCATATGGCTTCTTGGGGATAAGAATAGACCCTCAGCTGTTCCAGGGAGCTTGGTCGTAAGAGGCGACTTATCTTTGAGCCCCCTTGTGGGTGCTGGGGGTCAAGGATTGGCCCACTGATAGCCTCGTGTGATGATACTAACCTGTGGCGAATTTAAAAGTGTTGAATTTTTATATTGTGGTATATACAGACCAATCACCTAAAAGAACGCCCGTGATAAAGCATTGTACTTTCTTTCGAACCGAGGATAAGTTGACTCTATGGGTTTCTTCCCACCAGATGTTTTTCTTGTCATTGTGTAACTGGTTGTTATGCTTTATCTGGCGAAAAAAAACAAACAAACAAACAAACAAACTCGATGAAAAAGTAAACCTCAACTGAATATACGACTCTCACCTTGCCACTTTTATCCACAGCCTAATATTTTTTCCAAGCAACACGAAGCGTTTCCATTGTCTCTTTGATACATATTCAGGCCTAAGACTTACCATGTAAAACATTGTGGTAATAGTGATGATTTGACTTTAGAATACCTTTTGACAGACAGAAGGATAAATTGTGAAACGTTTTAAGTCTGAATGAGAAATGTCCACGTGTGGGATCGAGGGTTTATATCGGCTCCTTCAAAAACCTTCTGAGCCTAGAGCGCACAAAAAAGTTTCAACAAAAAAACATGAACTAAATGTTGTTTATGGGAAAGGGTTTTTATGAATGATTTATATTTATGAACACTGAAACACACACGGACACAGGGAAAATCTGTTTGACTAAAATAACCACGGAGACAAGTTTTTAATTGTTCTAAAAAAGGTATGCCATTTAAACCATTAGGTTGTAAAAAACTAAAACTCATAATTTTTCATTCGGTTGAAAACAAATAAGTTTGGCTTTAGTCAGTAGACTTTTTGTAGGAGTGATTTATAGGTGGGATTGACAGCAGGAGCCGGGAGGGTAAATAGGCACTTATATCAATTTATTGCTTAGTTTTTACGCCAACTCTTGACGTTAGCTGGTCATCCAGGATCTTGAATCGAAGGTTGTTAACTCAACACGCTCTGAATAATTCATTAGTCAGCTTTCAAAAGGTTTTCTTAAGAAGTTTTTACTTTTACTATCAGTTGGTTTATTAGAATAAACTAACCGTGAATTCCCACGGTATAATAAACACTATTCGTCGTGTTTTAACCTTGGTTGACCAACACTTTTTTCTCATCTGTTAATGGTAGTAGTTTAAATTTGCTTTGTTATTCTTTGGGGAAGGAAATTTTACACGATAAATGTCTATTTATTTATAAACACCCAGCAGTGATTCGTATATCGTGTTTAGTATATTGACTAAATATTTATTTATAAAAATAATGTTCAAACAAAACGAGCTTCCCGCAAGATCCAAGCTTGTCAAAGAAAATGCGATTGAAATTATGTATATCTTCCGTCATCAATCGGAAATGTCTTCGCGATTGACGTCATTCTTTATTTTTTAATCATTTCGTCGTCATTTTAACCAACCACGAAGACCGGCTGACTCAGCGTCGGTTGTGTATGACCACACACCATAATGTACATATTAGCGGTATGCAAGCCGTCTCGGTGAGGCAGCACCTAAAAGAGCGGTGGAAATCCGCCCTGCAACAAGGAGACGTCTTCATATAACTGAAATACTGTTGAGCAAGACGTAAAACCCAAATCACTCACTCACTCCCATATTAGCGGACTGTTTCTCCACATATTTACGCCCCACGTAACTTTGCGCCTGTATGTAACGTGATGTTGAAGGTATATGTTGCCATGACAGTTAGCCTTTTCATTGGACTTACGTCGGGTGTAAGTGTGAGAAACCGCCCCCAGATTTAAACTATGACCTCACGGCGCTAGTTAATTCATTTCTGTATAAAGATCGTAGAGAGAAAAAATAATGCCTTGAATTCAGTATGTTTTGCCATTTATCCTTTAAAGTATTCAAGAACCCCAATTATCCAAACCTCTGTTGTAATAAAAGCACCTGTCATAAAAAGAGTGAACTAATGAGCCAATAATCGTATTCTCGAGAGATTTCGTTCAGTGGGTCCTATCGGAGATATACTGCAATAGACTTATATACCACGTCACAAAATTAAACACCTACAGACCTGAATATTCCCTTGAACACAAGAGGAGTGTAATACGGTGCAATTTGCAATACACGTGCAATTTCGCCTTCATGCAAAACGAACTGAAAAGAACTCCAGCATTATTTTAGTAATTGTGTTTTACTTTCCTATCAGTAACATATATGTAATATACCCAATTTCCCTAACCACTAACACCAGGTTGCCTCGAATATAAAACGATACAAATTACTGATAAAAATGATAATGCATACATAATCAGGATTTGAATAGGAAACCTTTCTTTTGTTGCTAAGTATTTCAAACGATAACGATTCTATTATGTTTGAGCAGAGTTAAAAGTATATATTAATATTAATAGTATATATTTAATATATATTGTTTTCACAGCATGGGCGTTCAGTTTATTATCTATGGTTCAGAAAGACACGAGTTCTTTAAAGTGGCATGAGCTGCCAAAATGGTGATATTTTGATGTTAAAACAGAATGTTGAAATTATTGGCCATTTTTCTCAAGACGTATAATTCAGAAGCTTTTTGGTGCTTCTAGTCTCGAAAATATACGATAAAGTGTTGTTTTGAACTAACTTTGGCTTAGAATGAATGAATGGTCGTCCCGGTTGTTTAAATTTTGCTACTTTTCGAACACGTTTTCGGTTTGTACACGCCACATACTGTATGGATTTCCCTCATTCCAACGCCAATCATTTAGTTTTTCGATGGCCACCAAAGCCTCTTACTGTCGTGACGATCAGAAATTATGAACAAAGTGTGAATTTTGGCAGCGCATGCCACTTTAATGTTGACGCCGTATGTGGAAGTGAGGTACTCGCCGAAGGTCAGGGTTTCCTCCGGACAATGGGCCCGGTCCCCCCCTACTAAACCAGGCAAGTGCCATATAAGTGAAATAATCTTGAGTGAGGCGTAAAACTTCAATCAATCAATCAATCTTTAATGTTGAAGCTAAGTCCTTAGACCCACCGAGCGAAAAAGGATGTTTTACGGGGATTTAAAAAGTAAGAAAAAAAAAAGACAAAAAGAAGGTTAGATTAAACCAAACATTTACATTTCGTTTTAAATATGATTTGCCATTAAATGGAATCATTCATTAAGTCATGTTGTTTTAATCGCAGTCAAAGTGTGGGATAAACTAGATTTTGGTATCTGGCAAAACACAGATGACTGACAAACTAATAGATTCACAGATACAGTGTCATAAATAATTTTTAAAATATCATACATCACTGATTTCCTTCACTACTAGACCTGACAACTAATCCTGAGGGCAGCGAAAATGATCAATAAAATCTCACAACAGAATTAAGAGATTAAAACCAACAGGAAAGGGTCAGTTGCTACGTCAGACATTACAGACCCTCCTCGTTTGCTTTTATCAAACAAACGGCAGAAAATTTGCTAAACGATTTAGCCATAGACGTGTATTATCTCTCTTCAAGAAGGTTTTACTACGCAGTGAAAGTCGAAATCCTTGTTGATGGAATGAGATAATCCCAGCCCCTCCCCCACTCGCAACGTCGTCGTATATGCGTAATAATCATGAGTGCGGCGTATAACACTAACCATGCATCCAGCTTGGCCTGCTAAAGAGGAAAGAGAAATGATGGCATGAACTGAATTTTTAAAGCTTTTTTGTAATTTCGTTTCAATTATATTCGATAAACAATTCAAATATTGGCGTGTTGTCTTTTTTCAACAAAAGGTCAGTTTGACTACAGCAGTTAATCCTTGTGGATGATAGAATGAGAAACGCCCACCTCCTTCAATTACCATGGCAACGTGTCATATAAGTGAATGAATCATGGGTACGGCGTAAAACCTTTGCAAGTCGTGTAAAGTATAATTATCTTTCAGATACATCCAGCTTTTTCTCTTGAAGATGAAAACAATTGATGACATGGACTGAATTCTAAATTGTGTTTATAAAAAACAGAATTAAGAAATAAAAGCCATAGGTAAAAGCACAACTTCTATAACATGGGATGAAAGGCAAAAATTCCTATATACAGAAGCTTGGGTATTGTTTGAGTAGTAATGGTAATGTCTATTGAATGACTATCCATAAAAGCCTCTTGCCAGGATAAATCACATACAGAATGATGGCAAAACAAGAAGATTTGAATGCGTTTGCGGATTGAATTAATGTGGAAAACGAGGAAAAAGTAAACCGATGGGCTAATCTTGCGCGTGATGTACGCGTACATAGTTGTATAGTACTGATTAAACAATACTGACAAATAATTCAAAGAATGGTACTATAGCCCATTGTTATAAACATATATCACACCATTACATCTGCTTCTGTGCGTACGCTATATTGTACTCGCTATTGTATCCTTTGTGAGTTTTCCAGAGCAACTGCTAACATCATCATATATTACAGTACATACAGGTTTTCCACAGGCATTATACACACACAAAGATGCCACCTTTTTGAATGTGTGATATAGAGGAGATATCAATTTACGTTAGTGGAAATCTAACAAGACAATGGTCTTTCCAACGTAGAACACGAAGTATACACGATAAGTCCCATATGGTTGGATTTAACGGACACGAAATGGAATGAATTTCTGGACTGAATGAACTCTTGTGGTGTTTTCCTGTTATTTTATACACATGTATTTCTCGCTGTTTTTGCGAGTAGACCATCATACAGCTCCCAATGATGTTGAACATTAACCTATGGAAAAGCGGACTACTAAATTATTCAGAACCTGTTGGAAGTATAAGCATCCCTCAAGTATTAAACTTGACATGTACGATTTATTAGTTCTCCGATATCCGTTATGGCGATGACGTTTACCATGACTCGTGGTTTCAACAAGTTTTCCGTTTGCAGGCAACCTTTCATATCGCTTCGATGTTGACAGTAGAATTATTTGGGAACAATTGCCAAAGCCGTCTTTTATTTCCAAATCAACCGATCCTGTTGGCAGTTTGACGTTTGAGTTATATGCTTATTTAGTTTGTGTACATCTTCTCGAGCCAAGATAAAATCCCCATGGCCCCATTTCATGTTTTGCCTTGGTGGACTACTCCACTCCAACCTGTAAATTGATTGATTGTTTGGTGTTTTACGCCGCGCTCAAGATTATTTCACTTATATGAAGGCGTTGCCAGTTTTATTGTGGGAGGAAACCGGACTCTATGCCCGAAGGAAACCCACGACCTTCCGTTGGTAACTGGCAACCATCCCACATAGGTCGTTCGAGTGAAAACCCAGTCAGAAAATTTTCCAATTTTTTGGACTGAGTTGGATTCGAACCCGCGACCCCCTGTAAATTTAACAGCACCCACTGGTGGGAATGTGAGAGTTGTCTTTCCTACCCTTCCAGCGTCTTGGCCAATTAGCACTAGTGAAACGAAAGCTCAAAGAGTATACAGCCGCCATTATCAATCGTATTCTCGCGAGATCTCATTTAGACGTGGCTAAGATAGACCTCGTGCGACTTTACCGGACATAGCGCAGGGTCCTTCGCCTGCGATCTATGGTAACATTTTTAAAAGCTATCAGATAAATATAACAATCCTGACTTCACAATGTACGTGAATATATATTTTTAATTTAAGAAAACATTAAACTAGTAACGAAAACGTTGAGTCAATTTCACGAAATGGTCCCATTTTGAGGAAAACTGGCAAAATGGTGACGTTTCATGTCGATCCGATTCACTCCGAAGCACGTCGATGCGAGCAAATGCCAGGTAAAATTCCATGGTGGTGTTGTTTTGTTGAAAACTTTAAAGTCACATGATCAATTGACCTCCTATGTGAACTCTACAACCCCATTCCAATGGATATTTCTGATAAGAATGTCAACCAATGTCCTTAGAGGTTAAATCTGGCATTTAAGACTAGGGTAACTTCTAATTTTAGATTGCCGCCATTATGTCATTTTGCTGTTGGTCGAAGTGTGTAAGTGTCCTAGGCTTTGATTAGCTGCGAGAAGTTTTATTCGCATCCAATCAAAAACGTGCAGTTGGATTACGGGTTTGAGTGGAGTAGTCTGCTAAGGTAAAACACAGAATGGGGTCATGCAGGTTTTAACTTGGCTGGAGAAGATGGTTTGTGTACAGAATTACGAAAGCCATAGTTCATTTCAGACTAAAATATACCGGTACATTTGGGGTACAGTGGCATGAGCTGCCAAGACTTACACTTTTTCATAATTTCTGATTGTCACGACAGTAAAAGGTTTTGAAGGCCATCGAAAAACTAAATGATTGGCGTTGGAATGAGGAAAATACATACAGTATGTGGCCTGTACGAACCCAAAACGGGTTCGAAAAGTAAACAAAAATTAAATAACCGGGACGACCATTCATTCATTCTAAGCCTAAGTTACATGTAGTTCTAGACAATACTTTATCATACATTTTCGAGATTAGAAGCACTAAAAAGCTTCTGAATTATACGTCTTGAGAAAAATAGCCAATAATTTCAACGTTCTGTTTTAGCGTCAAAATATCAACATTTTGGCAGCTTCTGCCACTTTAAAGAAACTATAAATACTACGCAAGTAATGTCGTTGAATTATCATTATTCATATGCTACGTGGCGTATATATCCTCAACATAGCATTAATAATGCTCATTGATATTTTCCTTTGCTTCGCGGTCAAAGATGATTAAAAAATACTAATAGTTATTGGATTATGAAATCATTCAGTACTGATTTATTTTGGAATTACATAATCGATTTGTCCATTGAAAGGCAATAGTTCATGTGCACCTCTACGTAAGGGCTAAACCTTTGAATGTTAAGGTAATAGCAACAATATTAACGTTTTCGCAGCCGCTTGACTGTGTTGATCTGAGAAATGCTTTTCTGATTAATTTATAAATCATGTACATATAGTTCATGTTACAATTTTACTCTTTCTCGTTTGTCTTATCCCTATGCTAACGTTTATTGAGTCAGCCCAAGAAATCATACAATAGTAGAGAGATCCACGATAAGAAAAAACGGTGACACTGGTAAAGTCTGCGTGGTTGTCAAGCGTTTCCATGATATAGAAAAATACTAAAGCAAAACTCCAGTCTCTCGTTAACCTAATGGAATACCATATGTTTTGGTTTATTACAACAGCCTATGGTTGGATATAAAGGTCTAAATGGTACACCCCCTTTTTAACACTTGATTAGCACTTTTAACACTTAATTAGAAACTTGTCTCCGTGGTGTATTTTAGTTAAGAAGATTTTCACTGTGACGTGTGTTTTAGTGTTTATAAAGATATAGAAAAATAGGATGTTTTGAAAAACATGTTTACCCCGGTTGCTGAGAGGCTTTGAGTGGCCGAGATTTCAGGCATTGTTCTTTGTAAATAAACACGCCTTTCAATAAATATCTGATTTTGAAGTATAACACTATTTCAATATCTTTGCAGTGTTAGGCTGGTTGAATTTTTTATTGCTTACATCTAGAGCCTTCCCACGAACACCCAACATTTGGCTTCTCTTGTGGAACCTGCAAAGTGTTCTGTACCCAGTGCAATGTGCAATAAATCATGTGCTTCTAATGTTTTTATTGATCGTGATTTTCACATTTTCTATGAGAAATTTATGTCACTGGTAATATCCTAAATATAAATGCATTAAAGGCACACTTGCCGCGAAAATCCAGAATACTGTTTACATTAAAAACACTTGACGGTTTTCTGTATTTTTCCCAGACAGAAGAAGTTAGAGACTTTCTATTTTTACCATAAATTGAAAGTTTTAGCATAATGTAGTATTTTAATTTGAAATTGAAAAACAGATTTTTCAGGTACCCGCAATGTAAACAAACTTCGAACCTCGGCATGCACACAGGTGCCCTAATATTTTGAGTCGTGTGGGCGATCTAACGACACAGTATAATTTTACGAACTTTATCTAAGAAATACAGACTAACGATCGAGTATGAAGGACTATAAAAGCCTGCCGAGTGCAAACCACAGACAAAACGCCTGAATGAGGGTAATCCAACACTTAAGTTAACCGACACTGATCGGTGTTGTTGTTGTAATCGAGCGTCGATTCTTCGTTTGTTTATCACCCCATTTAGGCATTCTAAACCTAATTGGACATGTTTTATGTTTGCTATGTTTAATTTTAGTGGTTTTAGCGGTAGTAAGCTCGTGTAAATTAGTTTTCTTAAGAAATGTCAAAGAGGCTACGGCGGCAAGTGGGCCTTTAAGTGTGCTAGTGTTTCGGAACAAGCTTTCTAATGAATTGAAAGCATGTCAATCTCAGTCCCTCTTCAAATCCAAAATGTTCAACTACCTCTTGACATTACAGACAACTGACTAAGGCTTGCATCAAAAAAACAAAAAAAAAACAAAAAAAAAAAAACGATATTTTCCTGTTTTGTTTTCATTTTTATAATTAGATTCGACCTTGTTAATGCCATTTATATTTTCCTTTAAATAAAGATCATCTGGGATATCACAAGCCCCTTGGGGTTTCTTCTCCCGCCAGAACAGGCATTATTTCTCTTTAATCTGTATGCTACCTTATTTTTAAAGTTATTTTGTTATTCTTCACATTGTTGTACATATTTTCTGGTGAATAAAATGAAATGAAATGAAATGAAATGAAACACGGATTATGTCAACTGAGTGGAAACCTACGCAGAACAAAGTTGTCTTCAACGAGTGTATTTTCAAGACTAAGAAGGTTTGATTGATTGATTGATTTATTCACCATATAATATAAAAAAAAAAAGTTTAAAAATCCACAAAAGGTGGGAATAAAGCCAGTGTGGCTTGTTCTATCCCGTAGTAAAATAAACTAGATTGAACAATTGTGGCAGGAGAGTGAAATAATCTGGTAATGGATATAAGAACAAAAGGATAAAACAATATGTATGTTCCTAATTATATATTATATATATGTATAATTTAGCATACTGCAAATTGTAAGCAAGAAATACTGATTTTCTATCAAATTTCACGTAGTAAGAGATCTTTAAGGCGGGATTTAAAAAGAGATATGGACAAAATACACTTTAAATCAATGGGTAGTTTGTTCCATTCTCTTGGTGCAAATGATCTAAGCGAATTAAACGAAAGATTTGATTAGAATAGGGTCTATATAAATTGATAGGTATAGGTATTACCCAATACGGCGTTAGCATAAGAAATGTATGGATAAACGAGTGAGTAATACAATATGAGTAGAGTTTCTCTATTGAGTGATGATTTTACACGATTTATGATGCCGATGTTTCTGCATATCTTTTTACAAATGTAGGATATGTGAGGTTTCCAAGACAGCCTATTATTTATGATGATACCTAAGAATTTATAATTTGACACGATTTCAATGTGGTTAGCTTGTAATGACAATGGTGGTATGATGTGATTGTTAGAATGATGAACTGTCATATAGTTGGTTTTAGCGATATTCAATGAAAGTCTATTTACTACGAAACCAACTATTTGAAGTAGAATGAAAACCATAATGATGGAATTTATATGAAGGATGTTATGATTGACCGTATCGAATGCCTTAGATATGTGACAATGGATTCTTTTTTATCCTTGGCAGCAACTAAAGTGTCATATATTGAAGTGGTAGCATGAAGAGTGGAATGGTTTGAGCGAAAGTCGTACTGAAGAGTTAGTGTTTAAAAATTGAACCATCAACTGCTAGTTTTTCGATAATTTTGCTGAAGCTTGAAAGAACGGATATTGGTCTATAGTTTTCCAAACGATTACTGGCCCCACTTTTATACACAGGTGTTACTTTAACACGTTTGAGCGAAGAAGGCACTATACCAGAAGAAAATTTAATTTAAAAAAACTTAAAATACCACAGAAGGTTATTGAACACCCGATTTTTTAATGCATATGTATCTAAAGAGATCTTCAAAAAAGGTAAAACCAATCTGAAGATTAACAAAAGATGTAATTAAATGATGAATTAAAAGCAAACCAGAAACGCTTGTATTGTTACGACATGTTTCTGTACAAATAAATAACTAAATAACCTCTTATCTTGTAATAAAACATTTAGGTCGCATTTTGGCTTGTAGCACTTTCGATGATTTAACGGTTTTGCCTGCTTTAGTATTTATTGCTAACGTCTAAATCATTATCATGACATACGCGCATTTGACTCCTCTTGTACAAATTGTTCTGTACCAAGTTTAATAGCCAATAAATTATCTGCTCTTAATGTTTTTTTTTATTGAACACGTGTTTCACGTTTCCTAAGGGAAATGTTTGTTGTTGTTAATAAAGAGCACAGCTGGCCGGGCAAAGTTTTCAAGTGCATTAGTTTTAGTCACTATTGACAAGTCCCGTTACATTAAAAGGAGACATCGCTTAAGGTCGTTGTGCTTCTCCTTTGACCTCTAGATTATTAGAAAAATAAGAAGTGGCCAAACTGTACATGCAAAGAGCTATTTAGGGAATTCCCTGTTGTTATTATTTTCTGTCTGACAGTCAGTAGTCAAACAGACTAAAATGCACCACATGCGCAGTCACAATGGGTCCATACCGCCACCTAACCAAAACAAAGTGGAATATGGAATCCCCCAAAATACCTATCCAGCGGTAAGTGAAAGCTAGGTAATTTACCAATCGCAATCTGGAAACCTCATCTTTATATAAACGACCGTCGAGTAGCGCACATTTCAACGTTCTCCGTGTCGCTGGTTCCGGACATGTCCCTTTAAAGTGACACGAGCTGCCAAAATGTTGATATTTTGACGTTAAAACAGACTTTTGAAATTAATGGCAATTTTTCTCAAGACGTATAATTCAGAAGCTTTTTAGTGCTTCTAGTCTCGAAAATGTACGATAAAGTATTGCTTTGAACAAACTTTGGCTTAGAATGAATGAATGGTCGTCCACGTTATTTAGATTTTGTTTACTTTTCGAATACGTTTTCGGTTCGTACAGGCCACATACAGTATGGATTTTCCTCATTCCAACGCCAATCATTTAGTTTTTCGATAGCCTTCTAAGCCGCTTTTTGTCGTGACTATCAAAAATTATGAAAAAAGTGTGAATTTTGGCAGCTCATGCCACTTTAAAGGAGTGGAGAGAGTAGAGTCCGGGTAATGTATTTCCAAAGGAAGAATGTGTGTATGATTGTCTGGTTGACGATTAACACCCTACTTAAAATAATGAAAATTACCTACGAATAAAACGCTTTTTTCAGGGAGTATATTATTCGTCTTTTTTTTTGTTTTTGTACAGTTCCAGAAACATGGCCCTAATTTAGATACCATTACAGGTGTCTTACAATGAAATCGAGAACTGGGTCACTGAGAATGGGTTCCGCTTCTAATTTACAGTGGTCTTGCATTTCTGTAACCATTGAAGGGGATCACAGAGATTAAATTCCTTATTCTCATTTTTTTTTATAGATTTAATAAAGATCCTCCCCAGTACCGACTTGAGAGCGGATCGGGATATTTTTTAAAAATCTGTGCGGGTCTATTGTCCGGCCCATTTTGGATTATGGATCATTTGTTTATGGTGGTGCTAGTAAAACCTAAAGATGCTTTAGCCTGTACACCACTAGGGACTTCGATTCTGTCTGGGGGCTTCCATGTCCTGGCATGTCGAGAGCCTGTATGTGGAGGCAAACAAGCCTTCACTCTTGAACAGGCGAATCAAACTAGGTCTCCAATATGCCACGACAGTCCATCCCAAGACACCCTGCCCACAACTGTATTTTCCAATCGTTTTTAGAGGATTTCTAAAAGAAGGTGGCAACTGAAACACCCCCTACTGCTCCAACATGGCTGACGAACAGGCCATAGGTTCATATATGACATCTGTCGCCCGACAAGTCTACAATACTCCTCTTGAAATCGAAGATGGATCGAAGGATGACGATTGAGTTGCTGAGGCAGTGTTCCGCCCGAAAATGGCTTCAGTCCGCCTCAGATTCTACTCTTTCGATCGAGGCTCGAGCAATTTGTCTTGCCATGGAATTAATCGCTTATCATGGCTTTCGATATCTGTAGCGACTATTTGTCGAGCCTTTTGGCTATTAAACATTCATAAAATTTAAAAACCAGCATGTTATGTTTCACACATACACAATTTGTTACCATCTGTGGGTAAGGCTAAACCTGACAACGCCGCCATGTAAGTGGAATAATCTTAAGTGTGGTGTAAAACATCAATCAATCATCCAATGGAGGATTTTGTTCACCAAATTGAACAGAACTTCCATTATCACATTTTTAAAGTGGCATGTTTTTCAAAATGAATGGCTATTTCCCCCAAACGCTACAAACAAAGAGCTTTTCGTCAATATCAACCTCAGAATTGCACGTTTATTCTATAGAAATACCAAAGACATTTAACAAAACATATACATGTATCCCGGCCAAGTTAAAAAACCAGCGGACCCGTCGATCTACATATATCGATCAGGGCTGTAAGGCTGTGGGAATGAAACATAACATTGTCTCATTAAGCAAGTCACTGAATTAGTAAATAACGACACTGTGTAGGTTATTTACTATTCAGTAATTTCCTTGATGGTAATTACAGCTGGCGAAAGTCAAGTCCAGGCATTCGACACAAACAAGCCTTTAAAATAAGTAATAAATATAGAAGAAATGATCAAGCATATTGGAACGGAGTTTTGGTGCTCTGTCCGGCAGGCGAAACTGCTTGGAAAAAATTAGCCACATCGCCTGGTACTTGCGAAACAAATTGGCGCGCTTACTTTCAGTTAAAAAAAGACAGCCATACAAATACTTGGTGATAAAACAAATTTTTGACTCTTTGGATAATTTTTGATTCTGTGAGCCTAGTTTATTTTTTATGAGCTGCGAATTCTCTCTTTCTCGTGACAATCTGAATTCTTGAAAATATCTTACTTTTGGCAGCTCAGGCCAGTTTAAAACATATTAGCATATATAAAAAATATGAATTTTTGTTATAATATACGTGTTTTTATATGAACTTGTTTTTACATGAGCTTAGTACGACTAATACCACTAAACTTAAACATAGGACACATAAAACATGTCTAGTTAGCTTTAGAATGTAGAAATGGGGTGAAAAACAAACGAAGAATCGAAGCCTGATTACAACAACAACGATCAGTGTCGGTCAACTTTCGTGTTGGATTACCCTCATTTCAGACCTTTTTATCTGTGGTTTACACTCAAACAATTATCAGCAGGCTTTTCCAGTCGCTGTTAACCGATCGGCAGTCTGTATTTCTCAGATAAATAGGCCTACGTAATATTACACTGTGCCGTTTAGTTCACTCACTCGACTGAAACATAAATTTGCCCCTGCGAGCAGTTTGGTTTGTTTACGTTACGGGCACCTAACAATTCAAATTTTTAAATTTTCAAATTCAAATTAAAAATACAAAGTGACGTCCAAACTATTAAATTTTGGTAAAAATAGAAAGGAACTAACTTATATTGTCTGGGAAAAATACAGAAAACGGTCTTTCTTTTTTAATGTAAACAATATTCCTGATTTTCGCAACAAGTGTGCCTTTAAAGTGGCATGAGCTGCCAAAATGTTGATATTTGACGTTAAAACAGAATGTTGAAATTATTGTCTATTTTTCTCAGGACGTATAATTCAGAAGCTTTTTAATGCTTCTCGTCTCGATAATGAAAGATAAAGTATTGTTTTGAACCAACTTTGGCTTAGAATGAATGAATGGTCTACCCGGTTATTTGAATTTGGTTTATTTTTCGGACACTGTTTCGGTTCGTATAGGCCGTAAACTTTATGGATTTCCCTCATTCCAATGCCAATCATTTAGTTTGTTGATGGCCTTCAAAGCCTCTTACTGTCGCGATGATCAGAAATTATGAAAAAGTGTGAATTTTGGCAGCTCTTACAACTTTAAGCGTATTGTTTTGTATAAATTGGTCTGTTTGAGGAAAGTTCTTTTTTCCTCAATATAAGTGAAATTATCTTGAGTACGGTGTAAAACTCTAATGAATCAATCATTAATTAAATTTAAATAATTGGTTTTATTTATGTAGTATTTTTTACCTACGACAAATGTACTGTCGTAGATAAACCGTTTTTGCAATACCCATGGTCCTGTGTTTGGAGAGTTTTCCGTCAAACATATCTGAAACCGTCTGTAAACGTGATCGGTATAGTCAGTGTTATTCACAGTTTTACAGGATTTAGAAAATTGTCTACATTTTCATTCTAATTCAACATATATTCCCTTAGGACAAGACCTACAGCACATGCCATTACACCATATTTTTCAAATTCTTCTAAGGCCGATACCAGACATAAAATCCTTGTTGATTTGCTTAGGTTGAGTGTTAAAACCTGCAACCCTAAATCTGCAAATAATGTGATTCCCTAGAAAATCTTTTTCCATTAGCTTGCTTTACAGTTTCTAATAAGTTCAGTTTTAACGGAAACAATCCTGCAAAGAACATACCAATTGTCATGGTTGAAATATTGACTCACACCACCATTTTTTAATAGTTTTACCACCGAAACTATTAATTTTACAACAGTAAACACAGTAACTACAATTTTACAACAGTAAACACAGTAACTATATTTTTACAACAGTAAACACAGTAACTATATTTTTACAACAGTAAACACAGTAACCATAGTTTTACAACAGTAAATACAGTTACTATAATTTTACAACCGTAAACACAGTAGCTATAATTTTACAACAGTAAACACAGTAGCTATAATTCCACGGCAACTAACAATTTTACTACATGAATTAATAATTTAACCAACATAACTGTCCCTCTCTTTCAATCAAATCTGCACAATTGCCTAACGTTGAAATACACTCCAAATTCGAAATAGCACGGATCCATTTCAAATCCATATATTTAGTAAGAAAAGTAAAAGGATGAGATAACAAGACTTCTCCGTTTCTGGAGATTGTAAAGTCTGACAAACATTATTTTTTCAAATCCACCGTTTAAAAATAAAATGCTTTGAAATTACACGCCTTTTATAATTACTTTATTATTGTCGTTAGATCTGTATGAATTCATTGTTTGAAATTATTCTGTAGTCCATTTCGTCCATCAGTGTTCTGCTTTTTGACTCGGGAAGACTGAACAGGAGGGGATGGGATGAAGGGGAGGCTACTCTCATATCATTGTTAAAAGAATTGCCTCCCTTAGATATAGTTTTGAAGGCAACACATCACATTTTTTGCAATGTACAACAAGGGTATTGTACCTAGTGATTTAAAGGTAATGTGACCCTCGCATTTTATGTACTTACACATTGTTTTTGAAATAAGTCGTCTGAATTTCTGTTATTTAACCCAAACTATTTTAAAAACAACTTTCATCGGATTCGGAAAAAGATTCTGGTTATAATTGGATTATTATTAAGATTGTTATTTTGTTGTTCAAAACAACTTACTACGTGGTGATGTCTTCATTTTTTATCGTTAGTATGGAACCCACGTTTAAAGAGAGTTTCAAACATTTCTTATAATTCCATTATTTTTCATTAAGAGTTCAGATTCATTACTTATCTACGGACTGTCAAAATTATTCCGGGTGACTAAAAATAGCATTTGAAAATGTCAACAGTTCTTCATCATTTGATTCACATTCACACCAAAATTTCATTCCAAAATCACCTTGTGGTTGAAATTGAAATTTATAAATTTCACGTGGTGTTAGAAATCTTTTAACTGCCATTTAACTGACGACCTCCGCGTAACCATATCGGTAGCTAAACGACGGAAATTAATCTAAATCTTTGTAGAAACAGAGACAATGTTTTTAAATAGATTGTGATGAACTTTGACTTTTATTTCGGTGGCTATTGTTTTAACTCTGACGTTATTTAGTAATTTGTGCTGATCAATATTGATAAGAAAATGCTTGATGATCGATTAAGCTTCGATTGTGCCATTTCATATCCTACTTGGCAGCAATCTGTTTGATTCCCATTTGATATATGTATTTTTGGTGCTATGTACTTGGGAGAATAACGCTTTTTAATTATGGTTTGTTGAAATTTAGGTATGGAATCCAAATGGGGCAAAACCTTTTTTAAGAATTGTAATGTTTACTAGATTGATTGATGTTTTACGCCACACTAAAGACTATTTCACTTCTATGGGGGTGTTGCCAGGTTTGGTAGGGCAGAAAACCGGGCTCATGACCCGGAGGAAACCGCCGACCTTCAGCGAGTACCTGGCAACTCTTCCACATACGGCAATTGAGTGAAAAATCCACTCTCAAATTTTTCAATTTCAGTCTGAGTGGGATTCGAAACCGCGCCGCATCGATGGAAGATCTATGTGGGACTGAGGGACGATCACTGTAACCCACTGGACCACCGAGGCCCCTTTTACTAGAATGCATAAAATCTTGTAAAAATATAAATTTAACTTGCAAAAAAGAAAAATGAGATTGGGACTTGCGCGACCAAAAGTTCTTTCTCCATTACCATACAAAATTGTGCTAAACCTAAATCTTCCATAAACTTTCTTTTTTCTTCTCGAGCACAGTTGCTACATAAATTCCTAACCTTGTAAAACATCTTAACTAACCTGGCCAGGTAGAAAAATAGCACAGAATTCTCGACGTTCTTAGACAATTGTAGGTTAGTCATGTATTTAACTACACATCGGCCCGGTAACAAGTTTTCCGATTTGTGTTTTATTTTAATAACACTGCGAGAGAAGATAAAGAATAAATGTCACACGGTCTATAAAACCACTGGATTTTAAGATATCACAATGATCTTAATTTCTGTACTCAAGTGCTCATCTTTTTGTTAATAAAAATGTTAAGAGAATTACTCAGACCCACCTACGTGCGTTTATTTTATGCAGATTATTATATAAATATTCTGACGGCCAGAAAGCGCCTCGAAAGATAACATATTAGCTCACTATATATATAAACCCTTTTATGATGGGGTATAAAGGTCTAAATGATATACCTCTTTTTAACAGAATTAGAAACTTGTCTCCATGGTTATTTTAGACAAGAAGATTTTCCCTGTGCCCGTGTGTTTTAGTGTTCATAAATATATATATATGTGTATAAACCCTCTGTATGCATGGTCTCATATGCATCGAAAATTTGTTCTCTTTCAATTGAAGTCCTAACGATTCGGAATTGTCTTTTTATGTGTCAATTCTACTCACATGTAAATTTGCAGATAGCATAATGTGTGAACAAATTGAAAACAACCTTATCCAATATAACGGCATGTTACGTTATAACAATAGGCCCTACATCTTCTTTGTAAATGTGTAAGGTAAAGGCACACTGGCTGCAGTAACCTTTCTGACATTTGTGAATAAAGCGAAATTTATACCCAAGTTTAGTAGAAGTTAAGCCACTAGAGTAAAACATTGGAATACGTCAAATTTGTCCGCGTTTGTTTAAAACATGGAAATGGTGTCGCAGAACACCCAAGATCAACCGGCTAATTGATTGATTGTGGTTTAACGCCGCGCTCAATAATATTTAATCTACATAATCGATTGGTCCGATATCATTTATCTTCAGTGTTTACTTGGCTCCTTGCAGGTCTTTTTGGCTTTAGTTTACAGTTAAATATCTCTTAGCCATGTATGTCAATCAAACAAATGTCTTTGTATGTGGGTATTTATTTAATATATTTATGATCCCTAAAACACACGGGCACAGGGAAAATCTTCTTGTCTAAAATAACCATGTATTGGTGGACATTGCGGGTATATAACAAATCACATTTTCAATTTCAAATTAAAAATACAAAATATGCCAAAAATTTCATTAGAAATACCATTTTCTCTACTTGTTATATTTGGGAAAATACAGAAAACTGTTTGTTGTTGTTTGCTGTAGACAGTATTCTGGATGTTAGTGACGTGTGTGCCTTTAAAGCATGCTGTTATATGTATAAAGTATTTTTTGTAATAGTGTGCGTAACCTATTCTTGCCGTCTTCAAAATAACGAGTTAATGATTGCTACATATATAAATAAGTAAATCTGTACTTTAAAATTAGGTGCAAAAATATTTGTAAAAATATAAATTTGCATAACAACCTACAGCACAACGGCAAAAGCAAACTCATTACTAATAGTATTTGTTTTAAAACAAATCCCTCTATGTTTATTTGAACATATTTAATTATACATCTTTTGAGAATGTTTAAGTAGAAATATATGGAAACACATTATCATTTGTAAAAGCTGTTACTAGTGCCGCATATGTTTCCCGTCTGCTTTGTTCGACAAAGAATTTCCCCTGTTTGAAACAATTCATAGCGTCAAATTTTACTGTTAAGACGGCGACTATAAGCACGCTAACATATGGTGGCTGATTTGTGCCATTTCGCGTTCTCGTGTTTTCGCTGCGGGAATGAGGAGGCGAAAACGCGAGAATGCGAAATTACCCTAAGCTTCTAGAACTCGTTTTAGAACGCGTTTCGTTAATACAAGCCTCGGAAATACAAAAAAAAGAGGAAATCATTAAAGGGGCATGAGCTGCCAAAATGTTGATATTTTGACGTTTAACCAGAATGTTGAAATTATTGGCTATTTTTCTCAAGCCGTATAATTCAGAAGCTTTTTAGTGCTTCTAGTCTCGAAAATGTACGATAACGTATCGTTTTGAACTAACTTTGGCTTAGAATGAATGAATGGTCGTCCCGGTTATTTAAATTTTGTTTACTTTAAAACATGGAGAGAAAATAAAATTAAATATTTTTTCCCCATATTCCAAATTCTGTTTATATGAATGGAATACAATATCTAGCCTTTTTTCGGCTACTGACGCAGATTTCAGCTTATTATTTTACTTCAATTTATCTTTTCGATTAGCTTCAAATGGCTTCACAATTTAACTGTACATGCTTTTTAAGAGGCGAAATCTCTTCTTACTACGGGTTTCACTATCGTGTGGATTAAACGACTTCATGTGGTTTTTTATTTGAATTATGTTTCTTTGTAATTAAAAAAAAGAACACCTGAAAAATCGAACCCTTAGTATAAAACAACCATACAGTTAATTAGAAGAATTGTTTATTAACATTTGATCAGACAACATTAAGTTAGAGGGTGTCTATACCCAAGAAAATGATCTAGAGAAAACAATATTGACAGAAAAAGACAAACAACTGCAGACCACTTACTGCCTCCGTTGGTACATGCATGTTTTTGTTTCTATCAATCGTGCTGACAATAAGTTTTAAAACGTGATTGATTGGTGGGTCTTTTTTACCACGATCAAAGTTGACAAATCAGACAATTCTATAAGTCATCAAGTGGTTTTATTTGAATACTAGATACGAACCAATGCGACACTTAACTTAGAGGTCACGGAGTTCCTTTCGTCTCAATCAATTTACATGAAACCAACAAATAAGATCGATAGAAATTATAAGAAATGGGAGAGTCGAAGGATGGACAGGACTATTAATGCAACCAATCCGCTTGCTCAGGACATCGTCAAAGAGGGCATACTAAAAGTGACCACACGTGAAATGGAAACATCAAAAGAGACATCCGGAAACAGGATAGGTACATTGAAACCACGGAAAAGGAAAGGGCGAATATTTTGCTGGGAGCGTTTGGCCCTTGTTAGCCGGTAGTGATCATTTCGGCTCAATCCTCGACCTAGGTCATAACTTATATCATTGGCCACAGTTTTTCATTATTCTCAAAAGCATACTTCTGTTGAATATTCCCCAACGATTCTCTTTGATTTCGTTAAAATGCCATTTCGTTATTGTCTGTGCAAATGAGATTGATACTAAATAAGTTATCAGAAGAAATCTAATTTTATACTAAAAAATTAAATAAAAATGACATGAGCGATTCCTTCTCTTAAGAAACATTTTTTCACATTTAATTAAATATTTAAAAAAACTTAGAGCTTCTCTGTGACCTTTGATATATATGCATGTTATAACCTGTCCAGTTTTGCCATGTATAAGAGATTTTCTGTTGCATGCGTTTCCTAAATTAAGTAAGCTAGAAACTTAGGAAAGCATAAAGCAAATGAAATTCATGTCTGTCGTTTAGTTTTGTGACGCTTTCCGAAATTGTTTTTTTTTAAATTCCATATGACGCTCAGAAGTCGTTTACACAGTACAGCAGGTATGGACAGTGAAGTGGGGCAAAATTACAGCTTCTAAAATCCGAAACTTAAATCTTTTCCTAGAAAAAAAGATATGAACAAATTTATTGTCATGTTCCCCGATATTGACCATTTTTGGTAGTAATTTCATACTCGGTTTATTTGGAATGGTTGCAGACTCACTGTCAAAGGTCAAGGTTTCCTTAAAATCCAGTCCTCTCTCCAACTACAGCGTGAAGCATTGCTATATACTTGAAATAATCTTGAGTGTCCCCAAAACCAACAACCGGCCGCTGAATTATTCTTTGGTAAAAGCAGAAGTCTATGAACGTTCATAGACTTCTGGTAAAAGAGGTGCTTGAAAGAGTTCGTCAAAATCTGGTATTGCAGTTTTTGGGGCGTAATTTTTCCCCCGTAATGTTTCAATGCTTTTGAATTCCAGTTTATCAGAATTTATACGGTTTTGTCCCAATTCCAAATTGATACCAGATACAAGATTGTTGGGTGGGCGGAGGCAATGGATCGAGGTCCAAGTCTGGACAGCATTGTTTCCACATTGAAGTCAAGAAAACCCGAAGCTTTTTGGCTTTCAAAAGCCCGCAAATACCTAGTGTAGCCTATTATCTTGACTTTTGCCAGAATTTGGGGCTAGTCCCTGAAAATTTATTCTGTAAGCGTGTTTAACTCCAATGCAAACACATTTAGTCATCCAGTTTAGGAGGGGGGGGGGCAGCATTTTTCGATTGTCCCCCTTGACTTCGTGTCAGGTTCATGCCGCATTAAAATATCGATTTTTTCCCATTTTGCAGCGTCCTTTCTTTTAAATTTAAGGTCGTTGCCAGGTATAAGCTGAATTGGTTTTCTATCAAATACAGTGAAATCAATGAAATAAGCCTTCCTGTAAAACACCAAACAATCGATCAATAGTGTATCTCTATAGCATGCCACTTAAGAGCAATGAAACGGAATCGAAACGAAATATACCCTTATTTCTTATAGAACTATTTATAGACCTTTATGTGATTTAATTGAAATCATTTTATGAAAAATGTCGTCTGCAGTTGTTCAACTGTATAGTCATTTTTATATATTTTACTCAACACACTAGTTTATAGCTCTTGTTCTCTGGTTTTGAAGACGGACTAAGGGAAGGTGGATAAACCGTCTAATCTATTTTCGGAGAATGAGATAGGTCAGTGCGTTCACTCTCCGAGAAGTTACAGTTTTCGCATGCCTTCCAAAAAACGCTTGTCTAGAAAGTAATTGATTCTATAATACACAGGTGTTCGGAGAAAACAATGAGTGAGAAAGTCATTAATTGACTTGTTTACATCAATCATCCATTGTAGCCGGTAACCTTTGGAGCAAGTGACTTTTTTACCAACTTTTCGCCACGCGCATTAGATCATCAAACGTCGCTTCAGCTAAGCTTTTTGTTGAATTTACCTCGAAAAAGAGCTAGAAGTTTGTTTGTCTTGTTCGTTTTTTAACGTAACACCTGTTTCGATAATTCATTATACAAAATGACACGTGTAAAACGAACGATATGAAGAAAGAAAGAGTTGTGAATTTGTGCAAAAACACCTGAAAACGCATCCGCTCTTTTTTAATGCTTTCAGACGGAACATTTTAGGTTTGGGTTTATTGACACAGGATAAACCTAATAGCTTCCCTCCCAGACATCAGCCTCCGTGGCTCAGTAGGTAGAGCGTTGGACGCTCAATCCGAACAGCCTTCCACCAATGGGTCGCGGGTTCGAATCCCACTCAGTCCAAAAATTGGAAAATTATCGGTTTTCACTCGAAAAACCTATGTGGGATGGTTGCCAGTTGCCACCGGAAGGTCGTTGGTTTCCTCCGGGCACAGAGCCCGGTTTCCTCCCACAATAAAACTAGCAACGCAGCCATATAAGTGAAATAATCTTTAGTGCGGCGTAAAACACCAAACAATCAATCAACCCAGACATCACGCATGAAACATTATGAGACTGAGTCAAGATTACAACGGAAACGAAATATTCAAACACCCTAAAACAGATTATCAAAAGCTTAATTACAAAATATACAAAGCATTTACCAACAATATATTAAATCAAAGGAAGTAAGGAGGTTTTTATAAGTTCCACAGATTGCAATTCTCGATTGTTGGACAATTACTCTAATGCTTCATAAGTCTTTTACTTTTCTGTAGTATATTTTCCGTTTAACAAACATCTGAGAGAATATCTTCTGACCAAAACAATCCTAGAGAAAACGTTTAAAATTTGTTATAAGACTTCTATATATACCACAAAAATTGATGATACCGTGTTACGTTATCCCAGAACAGCTCCGTGCACACGTAACTGATAACTGTGCTGACAAAATGGTATAAAAGTTTCCCCATTAATTGCGAAATACAGACTAAATTTTCATGAAGTTAAAAAAAAGCTAAAATTGCTGATTTTTCCTTAATGAGTTTGTTGCCTTTTAGAAAACAATCTGATCTGACCGTCTTCAGACTCAATGCATATTTAAAAAAAACATCAACTTGCAGTCATTTATATTTTTTTGATGAACTTCCAGCCCTCTCAATGTCTTGGCAATCAAAATTCAAGAAAGAACCCGTGAATCATTTCATCCCGGGCCTCTTTAACGTGTGATATTCAAACTTCTGGACAACTTCTGGTATACTGTCACTTTTGGATTAAATCGCGTAAAAACGCGCGGTTTTTTGCTCTTCTAAAATCAGCGGACTTAGCAAACTAGGGTATTAACACGGAATGTGTTGTTACCAGTGTGTAATGGACCATATCAGTGGGAAACTTACGATTGGAAACTGAAATTCTGTAGAAGCCACATTCATTCTTCTGTCAACCTTAAGACATTTCCACATATTTGGTCGAGCTAAAATCATATATGGACAACTTCTTTTAAGTGCAGATGCATTTCTAAAACAGCAATACAGACATTAAAGTGGCATGAGCTGCCAAAATGTTGATATTTTTACGTTAAAACAGAATGTTGAAATATTGGCTATTTTTCTCAAGACGTATAATCCAAAACACTCAGGGCTTCTAGTCTCGAAAATGTACGATAAAGTATTGTTTTGAACTAACTTTGGCTTAGAATGAATGAATGGTCGTCCCGGTTATTTTAAGTTTGTTTACTTTTCGAACACGTTTTCGGTTCGTACAGGCCACATACTGTACGGATTTTCCTCATTTCAGCGCCGATCATTTAGTTTTTCGATGGTCTTCAAAGCCTCTTACTTTCGTGACAATCAGAAATTATGAAAAGAGTGTGAATTTTGGCAGCTCATGCCACTTTAACGTCTGTAATACTTCCTCAGAAAACATTACCCATTATTTCTCGTATGAATTGCTATAATACATCACTTTTTTGTAACCGGTAAAAATTGGCACTGAATGATTACTGCTATATGTAAAGGTTAAACAGGATTACGGTTGAGATGAGCGAATTGAAAAAGAGTGCCGTGATTTTATAATTTATGCTATGGCGTTACGTCATTGTGATGCATCGCAGCGTTCAAATACCTCCGAAACAATGATCGTAAATCGTAACTATTTCCGCTCTTTTTTTCGGGAACCGGAAATGTCATATCATGGGTATTTTTTAGCAATGTTGACATTAGCTATTGTTTTAATTATTTACTGAGCTTTACGCATTTTGTTGCTTTGTTAATGATATCTTTAAAAAACTTAGATATATAGGCTTTTCCATCTTCAGTTCCCGCTCTATTGAAAAACTGGAATTTTTCATATTTTGTTTTGCAAACATCTGGTAACAATAAATTTATGTATAAGTTTTGAAAAGAATTCCTTTTACCATTGTGTCTAAAGTTATCAGATCATTTTCATAAAGAAGTAAGATGTGACCATGATTTGAACTCATATCAGTTCAGTTCATAAACCATTGCAAGTATACAGCAATGCAGTCGAACTAGTAAAAGGCAAAGTATCATCAGCGGCAATAAACACCCAGGGGTTTGATTAAGGTTTTATTAATTATATTTTTAAGGAAACATTTTTCTTTCATTTGTTTTTTTTCTACCAGGCTGGTTTATGATCTAAATTCTAAATTATGATAGCCGTATTCTCTAGTTAATCGAACGATTCAAGACAAATATTCGAAAGTAGAGCTTTATCTTGGTTTTGTCGGGGATGTTATTGTTTTTTATTAGACAGTATAGTTGTATCCCTCTGGGGCCGGTTGTTCTAAAGAAAATTAGCTTAACTGCATGTTAAATGACGTAACAAAGAAATTCCGGCGCTTTGAACAACCCACCCCAGGACAATGTTTATTGACAATCATGGTATTTAATTGCACCACCATTTGTATATTTTGTTGCTCCTGCATGTAGTCGGCAATAATAGCTTCTTGCAAGCTAGTGGTTTTTGTTATATATGTAAACCCCGACTCTAAATAAAATATCTTATCTTATCTTATCTTATGTATAACTGATATAATCCTCTATTGTGTTGAACAATACACTTAAATTAAAATCATTAATTTTGCATTTATTTCTAAAACCTTTCTAGAAAGGTTCGTGTTTTGGTCAGATTTTTGGCTTTCCGTTCACTACATTCAAAAATAAAAATAGGAAATATATTATCTTGATGTCGTCATTGAGATGACATTTGTGAATTTAATAAAGTCAGTATTATATTACTGACTAAATCCTTTGCCTTTGTCGTCTGTAAAATCCATCCCCGAAATACGTTACACGAACCGCGGCAGATAGACCGCGTAAAACCGCGTAGCTCGTCATCCGAACAGCCAAGAAGATGGGGCAGATTTTCTTTGTGTTTTGTTTAATTGAAACTCGTTAGACGAGACTTCAGTCCTTCGTTATTGTTGTGTAGATTGATGGATAGCTTCGTTAAATACCAATGTACAATTCAACAAGTATTCTGTCAGAATGCTTAATGTTCTATTTGTAGTTAGAGGCTAAGAACATGAGGTCGGCGTGTCGTTTAGTTCATTGTCTAATTAAAAAACACCTTCAATTGCCTCCAGTAATTTAGGCAAATATTTACGGCATTATTTAAGCCGTATTGTACCGAATAATAGGCCATTGTTTCTAAAAGTTGCTGACTTACACCGAAACGTATACACAGCGATTCCCGAAGGCCTCTGTTCCATTGTTGCTTCAATTTCTTGAATATTGAAACAAATTTAGAGATTTTATTTGGGATAAAACGTTCTACATGTCATGTTGAAGGGACATGAGCTGCTAAATACAGGAAAACTTTCGTTGAAACAGATTGTCATTTGTACAAACTAAGGGGTTTCTATTGATATCAATCTCGAGGATGTATATGTTAAAGGAGTTTTTAAAAGAAATAAAGACTTTTAAATGCACTTATATATCCCGGCTAACACGCTTAGAAACTTGTCTCCGTGGTTATTTTAGACAAGAAGATTTTCCCTGTGCCCGTGTGTTTTAGTGTTCATAAATATATATCCCGGCTATATGAATTTTGTCCGTTTTTAGCATACATTTTTCGTTTTGCACTATTTAGTTTAAATCCGAATTTTGGCAGCTCGTCGCTTTTTAATCAACCAAATAGGGGCATAAAATATATAAAATTTTGTAACTACTTAATTGGGGGGGGGGGGGGGGAAATCTCTAGAAATAAATAGGGATTATCGTCGATAACAACCTCCAAAGTACTTAAAACATTTCATGTCAGTTACCTCCAGTGACCCTCGAGCTAATAAAACAGACAGAAGTATGTCCTTTCAGTGGCTTACCTGTGTAGCCATTTTTTCGTTTTAGGATGACGTGATGTTGGTGTAGCTATTTTTAGATCAATAATGACGTATTTTACCGGTCTCTAATGTATAATGGTAGATTTAGGTCCAAAAATCATGGCGACAAACTTGAAGTGGGAAGATTGTCTCCGAATATGTAGGTCAGTATCCAACCGCGCGCCATTTCTTAGCCCAGCGGCCCAAGCCATTGGCTAAATTGCATCACATGACTACTCTATAACGCACTTAAATTTTTATTCAACAATAAGTGGATAAAACTAATGAAAAAAAATGGTGGCGGCCTTGTGAATGGCCTATGGAGCCCATTCTCTATTGTAACGCCACCTTCAAATTTCAATTATTCACATACGAGGGGATAAAACATACATTGGACAGTTGTTTTGGACTAAATGAACTCTACTCTTTCCATCTAAACTAGTCTAAAGCTTAGATTTTCTTTCCCTTTAAAGTGTCTTATGAGCTGCTGAAATTCTGACTTTTCCTAAATTCCAGTTGTCAAAAGTAGTTGTACCTTTACAATAACCATAGGACTGAGGTCGATATAAAAGTATCTGTGGAGGATTTCTAATAACAGACTAAATTCAAGTAGCCGAGATGTATGAGTTCCTTGTATGGTGTATTTGTTTCATATAACAACTACTTTAAATTATATATCAGAGATCGAAATCATCGGAAAGCTCCTGTTTCCACTTTAGATAAGCACTAGGAACAATTAGCCAAATCGGTTTTATCGAAATTTTTCACTGTATTTACTTTTTATCACTTTTCAGTTAGGTTTTGTGTGGCTTCGGTGGACCAGTGGGTTAGAGTGATCGTCCCTCAGTCCCAAACAGACCTTCCATCGATTTAGCGCTGGTTCAAATCCCACTCAGACCAAATAAAAATTGAAAAATTTCTGGGGGGATTTTTAACTCGGTCACCGTATGTGGAAGAGTTGCCAGGTACTCGCCAAAGGTGGGGGTTTCCTCCGGACAATGGGCCCGCTTTCCTCCCCACTAAACCTAGTAACGCGCCATATTAGTGAAATAATCTTGAGTGAGGCGTAAAACATCAACCAATCAATCAGTTAGGTTTGGACCACTTGATATACCTGGAAGACAGATAGACCAAATGAACTCCTTTACTGTTCAAACAAGCGCAGCATATTGTCGGTAGTATTGAAATTGTTAGCTAAGCAATGTTTAATATCTGGTATGATTCCAATATTCGATACCAAGGTTTGGTGTTTTGACTTTAATATCTCGATTCTCTTCGACTGCAGCATATCGGTGTTTCGAGTTGCATTGGTTATCTACCATTGCAAGGAAAGCAACGTTTTATGCGATATTGTAAAATAACTGCATAACCCCGATTTTCCAAAGGATTCCAAGGATCCTGTGACTCCCGAAACTCATCTGATGCCCCGTGCAAACCAAAAAGAGTAGATTGACAAGAGTGGTCACTTCGTCCGCGCCATGTTGAATTTGAACTGACACGATTCGCTTATGAGGAACCTCCTTTCTGTAGGGGGCGCCCTACAGTCGAATCGTGTACAGTCGGAACACACTTCCGCTAGGGGGCCAGAAGAACATGCCGGCAACTCTTGTCAATCTACTCTCTTTGTGCAAACCCTCTCTCTTCATGACATTAAAGAAACTGAGAAACAAAGGAACAATACAAAATTTTGTTGATTGATCTATCCCAAAAGCAACAATTTCACGTCCGAGAATACTGCAAATAAATTAGTCGGGGTCAGTGAAGACCGACATTTGCAATAGACATTTGACCGGAAAAGTATAAGTGAATTATCTCCCTTGTTTGCTGTTCGAAAAGTGCATGTTTAGGACCAGAGATATCAACTCTTTTACTTTTAGATGTTTTAGTTCTGCAATTCTGAGCCGCGTTGTCATTTACCCTCTTGTCATTTACCCTCCCGACCCCCCCCCCCCCCCAATCGCAAAACAAAAATATGCATTCTAAATAATTTAAGAAAATTGTCGCTAATTATCTGGACCTTGAAATTTCTGAAATCAATTTGGTGTTAAATGGTAGAACCAAACCATTTGCGCATGTGCAGTGCGGGCTGAGCTAAACTTATGCGTCTACTGATTGGCTGAACTTGACCTACCTGTTGGCCTGCTTGGTAAAATGGCTACCTAGTCAGTACGTTGTGCTATTTCATAAAATAACTATGACATATTTTGAGGGGGAACATCAACTGTTGTACGGATGTATTGTATTTCGCTCTTTTTCAGGCTTGTTCTTTGTAATCATGACTATTTCAATGAACAAAAGAAGAGGGAGGAACAAAAAACCAGATCCAGTATTATTGCCCTTTTTAAACAATGACAAAACAGGATATTAAATTACTCACCAGCCAAAAATGATGCAATTAATTTGTTTCAATGTTTAATATATCTAGATGAAAAGCCTGTGCACAAATATCAATACATATATGTGGCAAAAATAACCGACTCAATGACTTCTCCTCAAAAAATCAATTGTACTGATTTGACCTCGATGTTCAAACCGAACTAGTTTTTATGACCATCGCGAGAAGTCAACGAGTGCTTAGTTAAGACTGTGATTACTTATTAGAAGTGTTAATGAATACCTGATACAGTGCCCGAGGTAATGTGTGACCAACAACTCACAAAATGAACTCAGTATCGTGTGGAAATGCTTGTACACTTTTTTCCACAAAGAACACCAGCGGCCTGTATTAAAAATCTCTTTAACAAAAAACCCAAAACGTCACATATGTACAAGCTCTTATATACCACTGTTTCCGCCGCTTAAACACAGGCCTTATGCCTTATTCGACCAGCTGATCTATAATCGATCATAAAATATCGATCTGTTTTTATTACTATTAAATATTAATTTTATTTTAGAAACAAATCAATAAGAGAAAACTTAACACAGAATAGATCCCATTTGAGAACTCATTATATCTTGAGACTTTCATAAAATATATAAATAAAAAGGTACATGTTTTTAATTAAAATTAGCTACTGCAAAAATATTTTTGTATTTATTATAACGCTTCATAACTACTGTAAACATTATACGAGATGTATCTATTTTAACACCACATTGTATCATTGGACAAGAGCTTTGAGCAAGAAAAGTTTTTGTTATAGTTACAATTTTCCTGATTTGATTTTCAGTTTGGTTTTATTTTCTTGGTGCGTGATACGATGACCACAAGTTATCAAAGATGAAGACGAAATACTACTTCCGGTAAGGACGCGACTTAGTTCTAGAAGCAGGCGGTTGCCTAAACACAAGAGTGCGCGTTAAATGATTGGATTGGTTTTTGGTCATGGAGCTTGGTTTTTAAGCACTTTTTTACACCGATGGTTTAAGCATATTCTCGCAAAAAATCAACCAAAAGCATCGGTTTAGGATAAAACATTTGACTTGAATTACAGGTTTGCAAAAGGACCATAGTGAGAATGTCTGAATTGTTCCGTATCATACTTGTTAAAATTTATTCAACACGTCATTTACAAGTAGTTGACATAGGATTAAACCGTCTTCAATGGATGATGACATAAGATGTTATCGCAAAGTGACATAAGTGGCTACAAAAAAAAAGGATTCAACATAAGATCATTTAAAATGATATTACTTTTGGGTTGATTAAAAATTTTGATTTCGTCCCACGTGAAGTTTTCTAAATAGTAAGCATCAATTCATTTGGGATTCCCGGGAAAACCTACAACACAATTTCCCGTGACATGAATGATTGCATAACTGTCATACTGTGAACATTTATGCCAATTCTTATCTAAAAATTCCATGTTAACTGTTTAGTGAAAACTTTTGGTCGGGCTTGAACACGGATTTGTTAATTAGTTAATCTAATTAAGATTTGAGTTAAAACGAATGAGTTAAGGTGTATCCAATGTATTCAGACTGTCAAAATGCTGAGCGAGAAATTTTGTCACGTGATGTGAGAGAACGTCAAATAAATACAGAAACTTATGAAATGCATGTGACATGGGGCAATATTTAACGTGGTCACAAACATGTAAGTGGAATAATCTTGAGTCTTGCATGATACGATCTACCATAAACTAAGAATATTGCCATGCCATCTAACGTGGTCATATAAGGGAGTCAAGTGCGTGTAACATTATCTTGCATATATTGAAACAACAAGCACACGAGCCAGCTAACCAATCTTAATATTATTTTAAGAATATTCTATACCGTGGCTTTGTAGGACATTACAGTTTTTATTTTAATTTTAGGTTTTTATTTTTAAGCCTCAGGTTAATATTTTAGCTTTTACCTGTCAGGTTTACGTTTACGCCAATATGATAAGTCACATGCCCTTCCAATCTCACCGATATTATTAGTCACTTTCCAATCGCACCCATATGATTTGTCACATGCCTTTCCAATCGCACCCATATGATTTGTCACATGACTTTCCAATCTGACACATATGATAAGTCACATGCCCTTCCAATCTCACCCATATTATTAGTCACTTTCCAATCTCACCCATATGATAAGTCACATGCCTTTCCAATCTCACCGATATTATTAGTCACTTTCCAATCTCACCCATATGATAAGTCACATGCCTTTCCAATCGCACCCATATGATTTGTCACATGACTTTCCAATCTCACACATATGATAAGTCACATGCCCTTCCAATCTCACCCATATTATTAGTCACTTTCCAATCGCACCCATATGATTTGTCACATGACTTTCCAATCTCACCCATATGATAAGTCACATGCCCTTCCAATCTCACCCATATGATTAGTCACTTTCCAATCGCACCCATATGATTTGTCACATGACTTTCCAATCTCACCCATATGATGTCACATGACTTTCCAATTTCACCCATATGATTAGTCACATGACTTTCCAATCTCACCCATATGATAAGTCACATGACTTTCCAATCTCACCCATATGATTATTCACATGTCTTTCCAATCTCACCAATATGATTAGTCACATGACTTTCCAATCTCACCCATATGATAAGTCACATGACTTTCCAATCTCACCCATATGATTAGTCACATGTCTTTCCAATCTCACCCATATGATTAGTCACATGACTTTCCAATCTCACCCATATGATTAGTCACATGATTTTCCAATCTCACCCATATGATTAGTCACATGACTTTCCAATCTCACCCATATGATTAGTCACATGCCTTTCCAATCTCACCCATATGATTAGTCACATGACTTTCCAATCTCACCCATATGATTAGTCACATGACTTTCCAATCTCACCCATATGATAAGTCACATGTCTTTCCAATCTCACCCATATGTTAAGTCACATGACTTTCCAATCTCACCCATATGTTTAGTCACATGACTTTCCAATCTCACCCATATCATAAGTCACACGAGTTTCCAATCTCATCCATTTGATAAGTCACTTGTGTTATTTGCCATTATCCAGTAATGTGAACGATTTTCATGGCTAAGTCACCAGGGATGAGTACTTAAGCCTGAAACCTGATAACGTCAAACCCAACTTAGAGCTTTCAGCAAAGAACAAAATAGCAAAGTAGCGCTACACGATTACTTAGCGAATAATTGTATTATGTTTTTTTGAATAAATGATATAATGTGATAGTTGTCAAAAAAAAACATTATTTTGTACTGTATCATTAAAAAAACCGACATTGATGGATAGTGACTTTCCATCCAGGTTTTTCACGCAACTGATGTCACATGACTTTCCTCTCAACTGATAAGTCACATGACTTTCTTCCCAACTGACAATTCACATAAGTTTCTTCTCAGCTGATAAGTTATATAACTTTCCTCTCAACTGATAAGTCACATAAGTTTCTTCTCAACTGATAAGTGACATGACTTTCTTCCCAACTGATAAGTCACAAGACGTTCTTCCCAACTGATAAGTGACATGATTTTGCACCCAACTGATAAGACACGTGACTTTAAATTTATCTAATAAGTCACGTGGCCAAAATGTGGAATGTTTCCAATGTAAAGGATTGTTCTCGGAAATGTACGAGCTAGTTTCCTCTATTGACTCAGCACCCCCAGTACACTCCACTATCCATCTGGATTTAAATGTCGCTCTGAGTGGAAATTCATATGACCCATCACCTGCTTAAAGATTAAAAATTATAGAAAAATAAACTTAATATAAAAACTACTGCAATGTCCTCTTCAAGCCACCGTAACTCTAAACAGTGAAGTGTTTTAATGGGATCGGTTGCTTACGGGAAATTCCCCTTTTAGATGGATTGATTGATTGTTTGGTATTTTACGCCGCGCTCAAGATTATTTCACTTATATGGCAGCGTTGCCAGTTTTATTGTGTCCAACGCTCTACCTACTGAGCCACGGAGGCACCCTTTTAGATGGAGGAACTGGTGTTATGATTTGAACATTGTTTCATGATTTACAAAGATATTCTGATAAAAAAAATGAAACCACGGTTTCCTGTGTAAGTTTGTCGTTTGACACTTTGTCAGATGTACTGCATCAACGTAAAATACTTCACTGTTTCTTTTTTGTTTGTTTTAGGTTTAAAATGCGCTGTTTTGAGATACAGCGCGATAATCCATCATTCGTTGACGGACAAGCCGATGAAGAACGGGACAGGTTAACATTAACATCGCCACGTTTGGACGATGTCTCCCACGTTGAAACTAGTTAGGCAACACGATGACAACATTAAATGTAATCAATATAAGTTAGGTCTTGCCATGATCTCGTCACTCTAAAAACTCATCAATCTAACCGCTTTTTACCTACATGGCATTCTTCAGCGAAGGCAAAACTGGTTTACTGTTCCACAATGCGTCTTACAAACGCTACAATGGATTGGGAAGAGTACAGGGTTAACCTGTGTTTTCAGACGTCACTGATATTATATACTCTAAACGTTCTATTCTATCCTCTACCAAAGCCAGAGTTTTGCCAATCAATGTTGTTGTTGAAAGATTTTGAAAAAACGAATTTAATAAGTTAACGTATAATAAACTGAAATGCTTCCAATAAAAATTCATGATTATTTCAGGTTTTAGGTAAGTTGACCAAGATATTAAGCTGTGCTATCACTGAAGTCAAGGAATTTTCGCATTGGTTAAATATGCCAACTTTCTATAGCTATGCATATTTATGCTAATGCGCGTTAATCGGATTGTTCTGGAATTTCTGAGAATCTATCTTAAGACCCTTTGTTTGTATTCTGGTCAGTCAGTTTTCACCTGTTCAGCTATGATATTTTGAATGTTAATATTCGGCTTGTAAATTGACAATTTGTAAATTCTTCTGTCTGGGAAGTGTGTTTACAAGATTTTTATAGTTTGGATTAACCAGTATGATTCCAGGATTTTTATAGTGTGGATTTCGTGATCATAGGGTCTGCTATACCAGTGACTTTGTGAATTCTCGAATTACAGACTCTATCTTGTAGTTTTGTAAAAGTCATTTTGAAATATGATTTGTTTGCATGATATTTGCTTGTAAACGCGCTGTTTGTAAATAATTTACAAAATTTGTACGTAAACTCTGTTAATCGTTTCCTTACTTATTTTGTCTTGTAACACTGTAGCCCGAATAACAATGCTAAGCTAATATATGTATAGACTATAGAATGGGTTTTACTCTATAGTATCTTAAGTTTTTCTCAGATGGGCTAAAATGTATATAAAAGACAGCTTTCTATAGTACCAAGAGCCAGGTGCTTTTCTGTGTATTTTGATTTTTGCTGTAAGTGAGTGCGCGATTTCTTCGGTTGTTATGTTTTGCATGTTTTAGAAATTCTCTTCGAGTCTTATTCACAGTCTCTCTCTTTGTTCCATTTTGTTAGCAAAAACAATAGGAATTCCCCATTTCCGTTTAAACATCACTGGACAAAAATCCCTTTTAAATGCCCCATTCGCCACCGTAGCCTTTCCGACATTTGTGAAGAAAGTGAATTTATATGAGCTTGACGGCGTACCCAGAATTGAAGTCCGAACGTCAACATCGATCCGAAACCCCGTAAACTCTATGTTGGAATCCCTTAGTTAAGATCTTTTTTGTTTTGAATTTACAGTCTCAAGTTTATCGAAATGCCTGTCTGTGTCCCTCAAATCATCACAGCCGTCTGTATTTCTCAGTCTAGTTCCCAACATTGGGTCAAACATTCACCATTCAAGCCATTTTAGAAGCTTATATATGCGCATTGCCAGGCTTGTCCAATGTTGACATTGGGGGTACCTAATAAATCAAATTTTCATTTTTAAATTAAAAATACTAAATGATCTCAAAACTTTCGAATTTTTTCAAACAATGAAAGTTAATAACTTCAACTAACTGGAAAAATACAGAAAACGTTTTCTCGATTTTAGCGGCGAGTGTGCCTTTAATATACACACGTATATGTGTGTTTAAAATTAAAAAAAGAAACTGAGACACAAGAGAAAAGTCCTATTTCTGTTATCATTTTTTGATTGAGTTTTAATTATTTTAATACATGTGATACATGGACACAGTTGTCTCAATGGAACGTTCTTTCAGTTATTGATGAATAACGAACACTTATATTATCAACGTTGATTAGCTTCATTTGTCCCATAAATTGTCACTTTAGATGCTAATTGAAAGATTTGACACTGTGGGAAAGTAACATATTACCTATCAACAGCACCAAATGACCTCTAAACTATTACATTTTTCTTTACTTAGACAATGTGGCATATTGTTAACACGGACAGATCATTTACATAGCAAACATGTGAAACATTGATTTATTAAAACCTGATAAGTTCGCGGAGTTAAACATTCTATTTAACATTCATTTAACAGCATATCCCTGCATAATGATAATAACAAACTGCTTAAATGATGTCTTTAAAAATAAACTAGGTTGAATAATTTTTATTTTTTACGGAAAATTTGTACACATATGTACAAACAGTCCCTGGAAACAACAAAAAATTGACTACAATCCACTGGAAGCAACAAATACTTGAATACAATCCGCTGGAAGCAACGAATACTTGAATACAATCTACTTGAAAATACGAATATTTGAATACAATCCGCTTGAAACTACGAACATTTGAATACAATCCGCTCGAAACAACAATTATTTGAATACAATCCAACGGAAACAACAATTATTTGAATACAATCCACCGGAAACAACAATTATTTTAATACAATCCACCGGAAACAACAATTATTTTAATACAATCCACAGGAAACAAAAAATATTTTAATACAATCCACTAGAAGCAACAAATACTTGAATACAATCCGCTGGAAGCAACGAATACTTGAATACAATCTACTTGAAAATACGAATATTTGAATACAATCCGCTTGAAACTACGAACATTTGAATACAATCCGCTCGAAACAACAATTATTTGAATACAATCCACCGGAAACAACAATTATTTGAATACAATCCACCGGAAACAACAATTATTTTAATACAATCCACCGGAAACAACAATTATTTTAATACAATCCACCGGAAACAACAAATATTTGAATACAATCCGCTGGAAACAACAAATATTTGAATACAATCCGCTGGAAATAACGAATATTTGAAACTTTGAACTGGTTGCTAAATTGTTGCTCCATATCATAAACTTCATTCAGCAAATTGTATATCGTTGCCTCTGATTGGACATATTCATGTAAAAGTAATGTGTTCTTCTAATATGGCCGGAACACTTTCTACTACACGGCGATAGAGTCATTGTGTTTGGAGGGGAGAGGTGGGAACAATGTCATTCTTATATCAGCACTGATTGATGTTCTAAGCCTCACTCAAGATTATTTCTTTTATATAATGGCGTTGCCAGGTTTAGTATTGGGGAGGGGGGAGTCTTTATCCGTAGAAAAGCCCTGACCTTCGGCAAGCACCTGTTGAAAATCTCACGTAGAAATTTTTCCATTTTTTGTTGTCTGACTGGGATGTCTCGCGAACAATATATGGATTTTCTGTGTCCTATAATTCTGCTAACTGAGCTATCGCGGACCTGTTTATAAGAGAACTGTAATCGTAAACATCATTAAAATACATAGCTAAGTTTTGAAGAGGGCCTCTCTTCATCGGGCCGACTTAAATTGATTTTTGACACCACCCACAAGGCCGCTGTATACTGGTGTTGAATGAACGTAATAGTGCCTTTGAAAATCTTTTTTTCTGAAAAGTTAAAGCATCCTTGTTTTTTTATACATAAAAAAATCTAAAGAGCCCATATCATGCGTATACGTATATTTAGTGTGCGGTATAATGATGTATGCTCTCTTTGATGTTAATAACTTTATTTAATCACTGACATCAGTTATCATTTCAAATCCTGTGCTTCTTTATGAAAAACAACTTGTAAACAACAAGCATGTAAAAAAATCAAGAATAAATGTTTAAATTATCTGACCCATTTACTGTTTCATGAATATCTTTTTTTGATCATTACATTTCGGATTCATGTTATGTAATTTGACATGCGTGTCATGTAACTGAGCTATTTTCCATCTAAACTGGTAATTAAACTATCGGTGTATTATACTGTGAAAAAATATTTACACATTAGATTAATGAACGAAATTCTAATTCATGAATTTGTCGAGGTCTACAACGCAAAAAGTACACTTCGTAGATGAAGTCATCCGGTACTTTACAAAAGAAAGCAATTATATCGGCATGTTATCCATACTTGATTTACCTACATTTTAGGTGCACATTTTTCTCAGTTTAATGAACTGGAGCCTGTTTCACAAAGCGGCGTGGATGTATTTTTTGCGTAACTTTCATACTAACGTTACTCTACAGTATGGGTTGCCATGGCAGTTACGTGAAAACTTACGCTACGCCGCTTTGTGAAACAGGGTCCTGAATACGTCATTTACGATGAACGCTTCCCTTTCATAGACATTACGTGAAAGAAGAGAAAAACAGTAAAAAAGTTTTATAACTGTTGAGATTCTAACTTGAATTTACCACGTATGACAATTTTCTACATGGGAAGCGGTAAAATCGAGAAAAGATATAAGGGTTTGTCAAAACATTTTTTTCAACTGTGGTTATAAATTCAACAAACATTTAAACGAAATGAAAACGGGCTGATAAATGAAATTCTAACATATGTGTGATTTATACGGAGGCCTATTAGTGCCATGGGTGGGAGTTTGACTTTTCCAGTGTTTTTCCGTCTTTAACAGCATTTTGCACAAGCGGAAACTTGGTTTTGAGACGAGAGATTCTGCATGTCGAAGAAAATCAAGCGTGTATCATAACAATCATACCTTTAAGTAAAACGATTTGCAGAGAAAGTCGAAAAACGCATGTAAACTGTCAAATCACAAGGGAAACATTTCCACCGCAGTGGGAATGTTTCCACAGCGGAGAAAAGGTTCACTTGACTCTTCCTGGCCAGCAAATAAGTAAAACTGGATATAGACAGATGAGTGATGCTATTCAAAGCATTGTTGCGGCACAGGCCTTCGTCAACGAAGTTAACCAATTTGCTATCTATATCTACACATTTTTTTTATATTTAATGTGACACTCCTGGTTCGATTTAGAACTACAAATCTATGTGTAAACGGCTTAACTGTTAAGATATAAAATATGTTTTTTGCAAGAGCATTTTAACTACATTTAAAAATAACTTATCTCATGTTATTATTTTTCATAAACGCCATCAGTTTAAGAAATGATTTATATATGGACACTTGACAATTGATCGATTGATTGATGGCGTCACCTTGAATTTAAGCGCTAAGCATTTTGGGTAATTGAGGAATGTTTACATGCTTCTACAAAATGGCGGAAGGAATAATACTGTATAGAGAAGAAGACGTAAAAAGGCACAAAGTCACCAGAAAAATGCGTGGATAAAAACAAGCTATGTCAACAATGTTTTCCAAAAAAGTGACGTCTTGCCAAGTACTGATAAACAAAATGGCGAACTGAGGTACATGGTATACCCAGAAAACTTTGCGTAAATCTAAGTGACGTCATCGGGCTCGGCGGTAATGTATGTCTACAATATCATCCCTGTGATATTATTGTTCATTTGTTTGGCTAATGTACAACTCTCTCTTCCATATTTATGGACGTTTTTCATACATTCATGTTGCACGAAGGCAAAATGTGCTTGGAAATGGATCCGCCCAAAAAATTAAGTAGAAACTGAAGAAAACAAATAACTAAATGATGTCAGTGATTTTATCTACCATAACTGTTGAATTTAGTTACCATGTAGAATCGTGGAAAATTATGGATAGTAGGAATAAAGATTTCATGCGAAAAGGAAATCCCTTTATTCCAATTTATTTATCCTGCAGAATGTCAACACTGTTTTGTGTCGTTGTTGTTTATGTTATTGGTAATGTTGTTGGTTATTTGGTTGTTTATGTTGTTGTTTATGTTGATGAGATGAACAGTATGGCACAACCTTGTATGTTGTATATTTGTGTACATGTATCTGATTAATGAACAGTGATTCGTTTCACAAGTCAACTTAATTTCCAATTAATGCCTTGTACCTGGATGACCCGCACAAATGTGCTTATTTCTTTATCGCTATAGTTGACACACTCTATAAATCGCGATCTGTGCGATCAACGCGGACGGTTTCGCGAAAGCCGCCCAAAGAACTTGTCAAGTTTCATAGGTAAGGCGTTGGCGACAGATGTACAGGGGTCCGACTGTGATAAAAACGTGTAAAGATCGACATCAGATGGATAGAAAAGCGTTAAGGGCATATACATTTCATTAATATGCTAATACCAAACTTTGTTCTCTTTCATATTTGTCACCGCGAGGTGATAAGACAATCAAATTAGACTGGGTGATGGATGACCCGTCACATGGCCGCAAATCAACATACATTTAATGTCGCTTTTTCTGTATTCGGAGGCTCATATACAAAGATACCCTCAAAGTGGACAGATAAATAATGCTCAAAAACGATTAACTCTGACAAGTTCTTTAAATAATAAATTCAATATCAACACGTTCTATCCAATCTTGGACCCGTGAACCGTGAAATTCTATTCGGGTTAGTTACAAAACAGAAAAGGCAAGTAAACATCTCTTAAATGGTGAAAATAGAAAACAAGACTGCTATACTTATTGATTGGTTTGTTTATTCATTTGATAGTGGATGAATTACCACGCGTGTGAGCATATGATTATCGTTTGTTATATTTTTTAAGTAATCTTCAAATCTTAAATAAGGTTTAATGGCTTTGTAGAAAGTCAGCCTGGGTGAGACTAAATATGTATACCATTCCGAAATATAACTGTCTTTCACCCTTGTTTTAAATTCTAACAGAGATGAATTAACTCTTACAGAGCCAGGGAACAAAAATACTTCTGCAAAGTCGTACTGAGCTAGTATCTTTTCTACCATACATAACCAATATTATTTTCGGTAGAATTGCATAGCTTATCATAACAGTTGAGGAGAAGGCAGTTATCTGTGGACAATAATTTTAACCAGTACTTAAACTTAAACTTGAACTAACTTATCCTATATATATACAAATCGAATCGTCCGTACAAGCTTCATACTGTATAGATCTTCCTCATTCCAACGCCAATCATTTAGTTTTTCGATGGCCTTCAAAGCCCCTTACTGTCGTGCCGATCAGAAATGATGAAAAAGTGTGAATTTTGGCAGCTCATGCCACTTTAATAATACGGACGAATCGATTTGTGTATATAGGATAACGCCCGAGCTCACCATACACAGCAGCATTTGGAGTGGATAAATTTACATTAAGCACTAAATAAATAAGTATACTTCAAGAAAAGTAGTTTGGCGCAGCACCTAAAGAAAAGAAATAAACTATATGTAAACTATATAATACTATGTAACTACATGAAAAATCTATGTTAGCTTAGGTCTCATCATACTGTAATTATATAACTGAGCCACCCTCTATATATGAAAACATTTTTTCAAAATTCAATATTAAAATGAATTAAAACAAACTCCATCATGAAAATGTAACATGACAGTGTAATATGACAATTATGTAAACATGTGCAATATTAAAAATGCGATATGAAAAACTAATATTGAGTTAAATAAAGATTGATGCGGCTATAGAATTAGTTCGGTTGTGGTACGGACGAAAGTCTTTCTTTTGGAAGTTGTAAGAGTTGCCAGATACTCGCCGAAGGTCGTGGGCTATGAACCCGGTCTCCTCCCCCACTAAACCTTGCAACGCCACCATAGAAGTAAAATAATCTTGATGAATGAATCAATCAATCTTTCGGAAGTGCAAATCCATAAAAACCCTATATTTTGGGAATTTTATATTCGTTATAATGTCTGAAACAAATGCAAAGTGGTTTCCCATGATCATTTGTACGTCACTTAAACCAGGGGATCGAAAATGTATTTAAGACCTATTTAGGACCCCCCTAGTGGTGGTAACTGAAATCTTAAGCATCTTAAATGAGAGAAAAACGAAAGAAAAAGTCATGCGTTTGTATCGAACGATCACCCACAGAGCATCATTTTCATGTGTGTGAATCTTATTTTCAATCTACTTATTCTTTTTATCCAGGATGTAAAAGAAAACTGAAAATAACTAACTCTAACTCGACTGTCAGTCGAGCCCTCCATTTGCCAGAACAACTTGACTGAACAAATGTCAGTGAATTAGTGAATTTTATATCACGCACAAGATTCTTCTTTTGTAATTTATACAGCGCCATCTATAGTTTTCCCACAAACCGTTGGTTTATAAGCCAGTATATTTATATACATTTGAAAGAAGTTAGAGTGGTTGTCTTTTGTTATCAGGACATTGACCAGAGTGATATATATAAGTTTGAATGGCAGACTTTCAAAGTTGGTCAAATTCTATTGCGCGTGTGGAAATCTGCACTTGCTGGTGATTACTAGTATACAATTTAATCGCTGTGTTTTACCTGGGGTCGAAGTTATCCACGACAAAACATGCATTTCGGCAAATACCTACATCAAAATCTCCCCCCACCCCCGGCCCACAAACCTCTGGAGTGAGTGTAAACTATTGTACTAATGATCGCGCGAATCGATTTAGTTTTACAACACCTTCCTTCATAGACTTCAACAAATCTAATGTTATGATTAGAAGATACAATTGGAAAAGCTTTTTATCCCAGTCTTCTTTCTCTTCTCATACGTTTTAATGTTATTTCAGATCAATCTTAAAGTCTCCTTTTTCAACTTGACCGAAATAACTTTCCTTTTGTTTGAGTTTTAAATGTCGATACTATTGTTAGTTAAACAGGACACATCGTAAATATCAATCAATCAATTAGGCAGAAGATACAATTGGAAAAGCTTTTTATCCCAGTCTTCTTTCTCTTCTCATACGTTTTAATGTTATTTCAGATCAATCTTAAAGTCTCCTTTTTCAACTTGACCGAAACCCCAACAGGTTTTACATTTAGTTTTGAACAGCGAAATAACTTTCCTTTTGTTTGAGTTTTAAATGTCGATACTATTGTTAGTTAAACAGGACACATCGTAAATATCAATCAATCAATTAGGCTTCCCTGTGAATACACTTGTATTCAACACTTAAAAGACTGATTATGCTAATATTTTCGACTTCGGTGCATTAACAACAATAAAAGTACTTTGTGCATTTTTATTTATAGGCAGTGGCTATTTCAGTTGAATTTTTGAATCAATAATTAAATTAGTTCGGCCGTGTTGTATGACTAATAACTTTGTTAAGAGAAAATCCTTTAAGCCATGCTAATTCATGCTAAATATCTCACGACAGTCTTTAAAAAAGGGATTATGCATTCAGAGGCAGTAACGAGAACATCAAAGTATTACTATCTGCATAAGTCAAATAGTTGTATTTCCCCGATATATCGGCTGTTAACACTAGGGCGTATGTTCAAATGCACTGTAATATCTGTAGACCATTAATTGAACAGCTTGAGACAGAGATCCCGAGATAACGGCCAGGTAATTATGTCTTTGGAATATTAATTAGCGAGCCAATGGAACGTCCCGAGAACAAAAAACACAGCTTGTTCTCTTTAACGAATTATCTTTTATTCTAATTTGAATAATGCGTTGATCGTATCAGACTTTATAGGCGCTTTCGATCAAGTTTTTAGATAAGGGAAATTATATTAAATCAGGTTATATATGTTCCTCTTTGGACCTAAGTGACAAATATACTATAAAAACTAACATGAAGCAAATAACGCTTAAGCTTTTGCTGGTTTAAGTATAATAGTTGCACGCTGTCTTAGTTCGTTATTTTGATAGCTATCTCCATATATTTCCAAAAAGTAATTTAGTTTTTCCATGACCTTCAACCCCGCTTTGGGAAAATTTATATAAAATCACTCAATATTTGTACCTAAATATATCTAATAACTTATTAATGTAGTACATTAAATATGTACAGGACATTATCATAGATTTCACAATTCCGAAAAATAAGTATTAGTTCCTTAAAACTCAGGACAAATGTAATAATAGTTTCCTCGGAAGGGAAGGGGGGGGGGGGGGGGTATCATTAGGTTTAGATTAGCGATATTGTATATGAGGAAATGGTTTTCACTGGTATCGTACACTTTTCTGGCGTTCACCATCACAAAACACCCTTGTAAAACAGTGTTGAAAACCACATGCCTATAAACGAGATACATACACGAACGGCCAACCATGCACATTTTCCATGCTATTGATATTTTAAATGTTGTCCGAGTTTCAACATACGAAACATTTTGAAGTAAATGAATCAACTGTGCTCCTTAACTTTGGATTCTAAACTATCTGATACTGTGGGAGTTTTATTGCAAAGGTTCAGTCTTGAAGCAGGAATGATGGGGCATAAATACCGATGCAATATAATCGGATAGCCAGTCGGCAAAGTGATCAGTCCGTCACAAACCTTTAACCAATGTTTCGACAGTTTGAAACGAAACATATTCGATTCAAAGAAACATTTAAACTAAATTTGAGTGGGGTTTTCACTCTATTGGCATATTTTTTTCCTGGAGCTTTCTCCGGTGACCCCGACCCCCCAAAACCCCTCCCCCTACCCACCCAATTAAACCTGGCATCACCACCATACAAGCGAAATGCTGCACAAGAAAAGTGCAGCATAAAACATTCAATCAATCAATCCAACCTGAACACAATCACATGTCAGTGCACCAATTATTAAATTAAAAAGTTTGTTATCGCCACTGCCATGAACGCGGTTTTCCAGATGGAAGCTTTTACCTTTTGCAAATTAATGGTACCTATCAGGAAACGTTTTTTCCTATTCTAAATAAGTGAAATTGTTTAAAGAAGAAATAGACATACATTTTAACTAGGAATTCCTCTGAACAATAAAAAAAACTATATTTTACTATCTTTTGATCGTGATCTTATATATTTATGATCACTAAAACACAAGGGCACAGGGAAAATCTTCTTGTCTGCATATGGTCTAAATGTATTGACAAGAGATAATCGTATCGTAGTCATTGTTTCGGTCAAAGACAAAACGGGGGGAAAATGCATATTTTTCTTCACTGTATTCGTAGTAAGTTACGTCATACACAACCTCCGCTGTGACTTCCTCCAGAAGCCTGGGGCTCGTTTCACAAAGCAGTCGCATCACAAACGAGGCGTAGTTGCCAATGGATACCATAGTGAAGATATACGACGTCATGGCAACTGCGATTGACCGCACTTTGCGACGGCTTCGTGAAATGGCCCCCTGTTTCATCAAATGGCATAGCATAAATTTTTACGCAACTGCCACAGCAGCAACCCATACTGTAGAGATACGTTGCTATGGCAGTTACGCAAAAACTTACGCTATACGCCGCTTTGTGAAACGGGGTCCTAGAGTTTAGAGTTATAAGCCATTCTAAAATCGAAATCAAAACTCAATTCAACATTCTTTGTGTAAATGCGGAATATTTTCTCGCGGAGTTCTCCTCAGGACGTCTGCCATTTTGTTTTAACGTTTCAGATTTTTTCTCCATTTTTCACAGTTGCAACATTCGTAAAAACTTTTCTATTGCACCAGGTCGATTGTCGCATATGGAGATCGCGGGATCTGGTTGCCAAGGATTTAAGGGACAATACAAATATACAAATGCGCCTTGGGTTAATCCCCATCCTAGTTTTTTTATTTCCATATAAATGTCAAGCCATTTTAAAATAAAGCGGCAAAGATTAAAACAAAGCAAATAATTAACTGCAAACTGTTTGCGTGTGTTTTCTTTTCATCGTCACCTCGACTTTGTGAGATCGCAGGCCTCCGGGGCAGTGTATGTAGAAATCCCGCCATGCCCCGTTGCGTGCCAGATAAGGTAGGCCGATAAACTGTATGGTAATATCAAAGAGTAAACTGGCATTTCTTTCTTACATGGACCGCCAATTGCAAGGTAATTTATACCGCCTACAGTAAAACAATCCATCATAGCACCGTTCGTTTACTGATACAAGCGTGAGGAATATTTTACTTTAATGGGATCCTGTTCAAGCAACTGTTGAACTATTTTCCGTTTCCTTATGCCGGATTATTCCTCCGGCGGGTTTTACCTTTGTGCTGTATTTCTAACAATGCTTACATACGATTTCGCGAATAATTCAGTTCCGCACAAAACGTTTTAATGTCAAACAATATATGCTGTCTGCAGAACAAATTAAACTCCAATTATATATCGATATAATGGATAGACTTTTATGGCTTCAGTTTGTCTTCTATCAAATGCGATATTTGAAACCACTTTAGGTCTATAACTCAGTTAAAGTGGCATGAGCTGCCAAAATTCCCACTTTTTTTTTCATAATTTCCGATCGTCACGACAGTAAGAGGCTTTGAAGGTCATCGAAAAAAAGAAAATGAAATGGCTGGCGTTGGAATGAGAAAAAATACATACAGTATGTGGCATGTACGAACCGAAAACGTGTTCGAAAAGTAAACAAAATTTAAAAACCGGGACGACCATTCATTCATTCTAAGCCAAAGTTAGTTTAAAACAATACTGTATCGTACATTTTCGAGACTAAAAGCACTTAAAAGCTTTTGAATATTACGCCTTGAGAAAAATAGCCAATAATTTTAACATTCTGTTTTAACGTCAAAATATCAACATTTTGGCAGCTCATGCCACTTTAAATAGGCTTAACCACTGTGATTTTTATATCTATCCATACAACGTCGCGAGCAGCTCGGTAAAGTGTTTCCTTTCATTTTATACTTAGAAATTGTAAAGATGTTTGAGATAAGCAAAGAATTGAATTATTACTTCATTTTTTTTTAATGGAATCATTAGCGTATATCATTAAATGCGTCCGTCAGTCGGTCGGTCTGTCAAATATCGACGTGAACAGGATAACTCAAGTATCGATTCAGACGCGTTTGTTTTTTCAATTGTGCATATTACATTCTATACCCATGAAGCACATTCCTCATTCAGAATTAAGTTTTACTTTTTATAAACCAATAGTAAAATGTCACCAGAATAACGGCAGTTTTGATTCAGATCCGTTTTCCGAATATGTTCGTATTATAAAAAAAAAATGCTGCGAGAAATATCGATAACTTACTTGAGAAGGGCTTTAAAAATCACATTTGAAACCGAGAGATAAATTCAGAAGGCTGATTGCGCATGTCCGATATCCTGGTTTCCAAAATATTCGCAGATGGTATTTTATGGTATAACAATAAAAACTGTCTTGCATGGCAGGTATACCAGTCTACAGTAACCCTTTTTATGCACCTTAACGAAACAGCAGAATGGAAAAGAATGGAATTAGTTTGACTGACTTATGGGCTATATATTTACATATATATTTACAATTAAACAGTTTTCTATCAGTGATGCGCGTAGTGTGTTTTCTGCCAATCCATCAGAAATTAACACCAATGTTGAAATGAACACCTTAGCCTTATCTCAGATTACACCATGGCATTTTCCTTATCCGGAGTCATCACGATAACATATCCGAGAATCGGTTTCGTGGGTTTGGGATGCATTTTGCCTAATCGCGTTTGGAAGTGTCTCTGATAGATTCTTTTACAGAGATATCACACGATTTTAGCGAAATAATATAATTAAACTAATTATCTGCCAGTTGAGTAATATAAATTAACAAGAAAGAATATTAAGAGATAAGGTATGCATTAAATTGAGTTTTCGTGTTTTGAACTAGATTTTTTTTATCGCTGACATTTTACGACACGTTATATGTATTATGATAACAATATTTTTATTTTCTAAACCAGGGATTTTTAACTACATAAATGACCCCTCTTCTTCTGCATTACTTGAAATTGATATTTACAGACTGACGTGTTCTTTTACTTTTTGGTTTTGTGTGTTCTTGTAAATCTGCTGGTTAGACTCAGTAAATATCTTATATTCAGAATATCTGTTTATTTATTGATTGATTGTTTGTTTGGTGTTTTACTCCGCGCTCAAGATTATTTTACTTATATGGCGGCGTTGCCAGTTTTATTGTGGGAGGAAACCGGGCTCTATGCTCAGAGGAAACCCACGAGTTTTCGTTGGTATTTATTTACCGGGATAGAACAAGTCTCTATGGCTTTATTCCCGCCTACATGTATGTTCATCTTACCTATTGCAACTTTCTTATCATATCTGTACATATTGGGTGAAATAAACAAACAAACAAACCATCCCACATAGGTCGTTCGAGTGAAAACCCAGTCACTGTTTATTGAATGGCGAGGTATAATATAGATCAATTAAATTTCTTCAATATACCGATCTTATCGTTATTAATGGTTTATGTTCAATTGATTTGGTTAATTACCAGAATCTTTGAAAACCTAGAACGTTAATTTTCTATAACTCGTTCCAAGAGAAATACATAGTAGTGTTTCCAACTGACGAAGGAACTGATAAATATGTATCCTTTACCTGGAAAACAAACATCCCCTTTTAACCCTCCCTATGCAATATAGACCCAATTTCGGTCCAACAAAATGTAATGTTTAAAGGCCAATGATGCATTACCAATAAAAAAACAATGATAGAAACTTGTCTAAATAGCTTATCTAGTAAAAAAATCATTCTTCGTAACGTCAGAATTAATATATTAGTTAAAAAAACTTGGTCTCCATTGTTATTTTACACAAGAAGATTCCCCCTATGCCCGTTTGATTTAGTGTTTAAAAGTATATTAGTAAATATAGCCCAATGCGTTGGAAAGACTGTTTGTGCTCCCAACACGTGGATTCCATAGTAATCCAATTCTGGATTCTTCCAGCTTTTTCTATCAGTTATTTTCTTGGTCCTTAATATCAGTTTCGTGTAATTTTTCTTTTTACAAAAGCAGATCTATATGAATTATGCAACAACATACTTTTGTTACCTGTGTATGGGCTGGTAATGTATTGGAGTGAACGCACTAGGTAGGTAGGTAGAGGGGGCGTTACGGCTGCTTCACATCCCGCATAAAGTAGAGTATAACTTTTCTCGTTAGTGGCCGTGGTCGTTGATACATAGTAAACCCTTAATCAATCAGTGTACTATACTGTACAGCATTGTTTCGGCGAGAACCTGTTTGTTAATTCGGGCTACTGATCAAGTATGTATGTAAAGAGGCGTTTTTAACCTCAGGGTAATGTACCAGGTCTTGTCTTATGAATTTAATCCTTGTTGATGATTGTGAGTACCAAGTGACCCCGACATCTCACGTTTACACTTCGATAAACTGACTCATGCTTATTTTAGATCGATTTGACAGTCACCAGAGTTTCATAACCGGCAGGCATGGCTTTCTCTCGATCGCCGTCTACCTTAATCATAAGACTGGCGCCAGAGAACGCGAGAATTACCCTGTATCTAACGCTGTCCCTCTGATAACATCAGCGCCGAAATGATGGCCCTGACAAGGCAACAATCGCAGCCCCAAGCTTTGCTCATAAGCTAACATATGAATACGTAATCAGTCTGTTATGAACGCCACTGTGTCCCTAGGCTCACCTGGTCGGCACAGGCTATAATCCTTTATTTACCTTCAGGTTTTCCACAAATAAAATATAGTCAATTAACTTTTGCAATTAAAACAAGTTTGAATAGCACGTATGATAACAAGTACAAATCACTCAAGTCCTCACTTTTCGTATTTCGCCATCAAATCCAAAATATGTGTTACGCTCTTAAAAGAAAATAATATGAAATTGCCAAAGTCTTTGGCCCTCAATGGAGACTGGCCCTGTAGCATTGGACAAGAATATCTCTTAACTTAAAATGTAAAAAAAACACACACACTTCGTGCTTTGTTGAAATTTTATTCCTGATTAAACTTATTTGCTATGTTTTCCACCATGCTGTTTCTAAATCGTCAGCTGACTTGTAAAACTCTACCTAATTTTAGCACACTTTTATCCTTTGGCCTTTCTAGGCATAAATGGATCTACCTACACATCTTATTTTAACTCCCAAGGTCATTGCAGAGAGAGACAACCCAAACTGGTTGATCCAACATTGATATTTGCTTGGTTGATTCTATGTTCAACACAACTGAGCGGAGTTGATCAACTTAGCTGAGAGGAGTTGAACAACTTAGCTGAGAGGAGTTGAACAACTTAGCTGAGAGGAGTTGAACAACTTAGCTGAGAGGAGTTGGACAACTTAGATGAGTGGAGTTGAACAACTTAGCTGAGAGGAGTTGGACAACTTAGATGAGTGGAGTTGAACAACTTAGCTGAGAGGAGTTGGACAACTTAGCTTAGCAGAGTTGATCAACTTAGCTGAGCAGGATTGATCGACTTAGCTGAGCGGATTTGATCAACTTAGCTGAGCAGGGTTGATCGACTTAGCTGAGCGGATATGATCAACTTAGATGAGAGGAGTTGATCAACTTAGCTGAGAGCAGTTGATCAACTTAGATGAGAGGAGTTGAACAACTTAGATGAGAGGAGTTGAACAACTTAGCTGAGCAGGGTTGATCCACTTAGCTGAGCGGAGTTGACCAACTTGGCTGAGTGGAGTTGATCAACTTAGCTCAGTGGAGTTGATCAACATAGATGAGAGGAGTTGAACAACTTAGATGAGAGGAGGTGATCCACTTAGCTGAGCGGAGTTGACCAACTTGGCTGAGTGGAGTTGATCAACTTAGCTCAGTGGAGTTGATCAACATAGATGAGAGGAGTTGAACAACTTAGATGAGAGGAGGTGATCAACTTAGCTGAGAGCAGTTGATCAACTTAGATGAGAGGAGTTGAACAACTAAAATGAGAGGAGTTGATCAACTTAGATGAGAGGAGGTGATCAACTTAGCTGAGAGGAGTTGATCAACTTAGATGAGAGGTGTTTATCAACATAGATGAGAGGAGTTGAACAACTTAGCTGAGAGGAGTTGATCAATTTAGATGAGAGGAGTTGATCAAATTAGCTGAGCCGAGTTGATTAACTTAGCCGAGAGGAGTTGATCAACATAGGTGAGCAGAGTTGATTAACTTAGCCGAGAGGAGTTGAACAACTTAGCTGAGAGGAGTTGATCAACTTAGCTGAGAGGAGTTGATCAACTTAGCTGAGCAGAGTTGATCAACTTAGCTGAGCGGAGTTGATCAACTTAGCTGAGAGGAGTTGAGGAGTTGATCAACATAGGTGAGCAGAGTTGATCAACTTAGCGGAGAGGAGTTGATCAACTTAGCTAAGCGGAGTTGAACAACTTAGGTGATCGGAGTTGATCAACTTAGGTGATCGGAGTTGATCAACTTAGCTGCGGGTGCTGTTCATGTTAGCTGAGGGGAGTTGTTCAACTTAGGATCGGTCCATTGCGGACTTCTCAATATGAAATATGAAATACACGTTGGGCTTCGATTAATACGGTTAACGTTGTCCTAATTTAAGATGGGATGGGTGTGCAAAGCTGGGACTCATTTCACAAAAGTGGTTGCCAATGGATACCATAGTGAAGAGATACGACGTCATGCATGTAGCAACAACGATTGATCGCACTTTGCAAGGGATTCGTGAAACGACCTCAGAGCCGATGTTGGATCAACTTAAAGGGTGCTAGTCCTGGGAAGTCGGCGGTGAGTCGGCGGTGGTAGTCGATGGTTTGCTTTACTGGATTGGTCTAAGGTCGGTAGCGTCGGTGTCTGTAACTATTTACCACAATAACCAGTTCGTTGTTCTGGGTTGGCCAATCATTTGGCGGTATCGCTCAACTTTGTGTTTGCGATTAGCCCAAAAGGGAAAGAAACCCTAAAAAGTGTTTAAAGTTGACCATATATCTTTGACAAAACACCTCAATTCCATGCCAGTTAGCAACGTACAGGTTCCTGGGAGAAAAGAACAGAGGCCTGTTTCACAAACCGGCGTAGATGTATTTTTTGCGTAACTTTCTTACTGACGTATCTCTACAGTATGGGTTGCTATGGCAGTTACGTGAACACTTACGCTACGTCGCTTTGTGAAACAGGGACCAGACCCTTAGTTTTCAGACAAGCGTGATCATATGAGGCGACTAACCTGTGGCTAATATTTAAATAATTCTGTTTTTATCTTGTAGTATAGAACAATCAGCCTTTTAAACTCTCTTAAGAATTCTGTAAAGATGAAAACAAATTGCTATTATACAGATTGTTTATATTTATATGACATACTAATGTTAAAAAAAATTGTTTTGGAATAAATTGTGACTTAGATTTTTATATTCCAAAAATAATTTATTCTAGTTCTTACAATTTTGTTTCTGTGGTGACCTGTAGGTCTGTTTTTTATATGCCCATGATATTTAGTAATTTACAACTTACGATGGCGTATACAACCAAATTCGGTTATATACAATGTAGTGTAAACTGAGTCATGCATGGCAAAAAGTAATTCAAGGATGAACTATGGCGAAGTTCCATTAACCATTAACGTATTTTAAACGGGGAATAGAAACCAACGAACACCTTTCATTTGGCCGACTCAAACCAGCTTAGGCTAAAGAGAGACACATGACTAAAACTTACACTTTTATTGACCAGTCGAAACCAGCATGGATGATCGTAATGCTGTATTGAAAATCTATAAAACAACACCAAGACACTGTTGGAAACAGCCACATGTTTCTATCGACAGCTATTCGGTTTCCCTATTTAGTGAGCTTACACGTTTTGCTGGATTGTGGCCCAGTATTTGGACAAATGTTTTCAGCATCGGTCACACTTTAATTGGCGTAGTAAACGGCGCCATGTGAAAACCCTCGATGGCGTTAGTTTGTCGATGGTTGGTTGGCGAACATTTTGCCAGCATCAGGACAACTATTTGTTAACGAACACATATTCATTGGAATTAGGCCTACCGATGAATAACTAGCTAATGATATTGCCACAGCGTTATCCCAGATGGATCCGAACCTAACGATAAAACAACACCGTCAAAGCATATAATAAACTGACGATTCGCGTGTGTGGTTGACACCTTTCTTCCATATTAAAATTCACCATTGGTCAAAGTAAGTCCAAAGATGTATCAATTTTAAACATCGGTTGGGACAATGTTATGAGCGAGGCCCCCAAAACTACTTACATATCTATATATGGTAACCTATTAGTGCCGCGTGTGAAAATTAAGTATTTCCAATGTTGTTTTTTTTTTTGGCATTTGGCGGAATTAAACATTTGGTTTTGAAACGTTATGATTTGTATGTTAAAGTGGCATGAGCTGCCAAAATGTTGATATTTTGAGATTAAAACAGAATGTGGAAATTATTGGCTATTTTTCTCAAGACGTATAATTCAGAAGCTTTTTAGTGCTTCTAGTCTCGAAAATGTACGATTAAGTATTGTGGCTCATGCCACTTTAAAGAAATTTAATCGTGAATTATAAAGAAAAGATAACTTTAAAACGACAAGAGCTGCCAACATTCGGAACACCAGTGACCCACATGGACGGAAGATGTGTTCTACTTCTTATAATTGGGGCATTCACTTTAAATATCTTATTCATCTATAAGCATAGGCCATGTTTTGGGGAGATGTCACCAAATGCCATGGCCCTCGGCCCATCAACTATGACATGTGTAAATTCTAAAACGGTCAAAACTGTTTTAGTAAGATACCACCAATACCATGCGCCTGGTCCCCTTTTTTGTCTCATTTGAGACCTTGGTTTTTACTCTGATGCCAGAATGTTTCTCATATTATGTTCTGTTGGTGAATAAATATCAAATCAAATCAGTTACCCAAACATTTTTTGCAAATACTTGTAGCATCCACTCCAATCGTATTGTGTGTGTGTGCACAGGTCCAGGCCACATATAGAAATGTAAAACTTTGTTTCAACGGAAAACTGTCGCTATTCTGGCGGTTCATATACCCTTTATTTAGAAGTTTTGGAAAAAGAAACTTTTCTTGCCATCAAATTTAGCTTATTTATGGAATTATTTGTTTGCCACGTTGTATTTTTGATTGCAAGAAGTTCGCACTAAGCCTTTGCCTGCTAGTCGCCCTTGTCCACAGTCTGGTGTTTTATAGACATTGATGTACCAGAAGAGGAGCCCCTCTGAATCCCACAATGCTCTACATTGAATTCGACTGTCATTCAAAAATTCCTGTTCAATGTTTCAAAATTTGAATATTGAAGAAGCAACCGGATTGCTGCATTTGGTGTCCTAAACGGTTAGCCGAACAGTAGCCGAGAAATATTGGCCCTGCCGAATATTTTTTTTTTGTCGTGTTCGTCATATGACGAACACGGAAAAAATTCGAAAAACACCAAAAAAATTCGGCAGAGCCAAGATTTCTCGGCTAGCCGAACAGCAATGCTGCGAAAGGCTTTCAAATTCACGAAGCCTTGAAAGCATTTAAAGTGCCATGAGCTGGCAAAATTCACACTTTTTTCATAATTATTGATCGTCACGACAGAAAGAGGTTTTGAAGGTCATCGAAAAACTAAATGATTGGAGTTGGAATGAGGAAAATCCATACAGTATGTGGCCTGTACGAACCGAAAACGTATTCGAAAAGTAAACAAAATTTAAATAACCGGGACGACCATTCATTCATTCTAAGCCAAAGTTAGTTCAAAACAATATTTTATTGTATACATTCTCGAGACTAGAAGCACTAAAAAGCTTCTGAATTATACGTCTTTTAACGTCAAAATATCAACATTTTGGCAGCTCATGCCACTTTAATCACATGTCCATTCGGGTGAGGGGGGTCACTTTGTTTATCTCGATATTTTTCTAGTGATTTCCCTAGTCGACGTGATGGGTTGTCTTGTACCATTATACATTGTTGACAGTTATGTTAATTTTGCCTTGTATTAAGTAGGTGTATTAACACGATATGAAAGAAATAAAGGCGCTGACCTACATGAGTTTTTATATAACTTATGTCCACATTAACATTCAAATTTATCACGATGCATGTTCAAACAAAAATAAAAATAGCATGGTGCAAGAAGGACGGGAGTCAACGGGTGCGACACTGTCAGCCGATCGACGTATGTGGGATTATTGTCGTTGCCAATCAATGGGTTTCCTATGTGATTACACTAATTCAGCAAGGTAAAGCCGCTGTATAAATAAAATAATTTTCTGATCAATGCATAATTACCGGAAAACTAACTTTACCATTTTCCACAGAATTACACCCTTGTAAACCCATTCTCACGTCCCAGGGACCGAGTCGGTGATCTTGTAGTTGATTTATTGATGTTTTACGCCGTACTCAAGATTATTTCGCTTTTAGGCCGGCGTTGCCAGTTGTATATGTGTATTGTGGGAAGAGGGGGGGGGGGGGGTGCTGGGGTTCAATGCCTGATGACAAAAAAAAACCAGATCCCCGGAGGATATCTGGAAACCTCTTCAACGGAATCAAAGCACTCTTATTGTACTGAGATGTTATCGTTGAGCCGACTGAGCCACCGAAGCATCGACTTTACCAACTGAGTTTGTCTTGTTACCAAAAACTACCGGTCCCTTCTCGCCTCCGCGAGGATAGGTGTTCTGAAACACAATATTCATGTACATGTTCGAAGCACAGTTTTGCACATGTTTGATTTATCTAAGTTGAAACATAGTTCAATTGTTATTTGGAAATGTATTGATACTATTACCATGGCTCGAGGTTCGAGATTTTTAGCTAAGCTTGTGTACATAGCATTATGTCAGTTCTGCAATGGATTTTCTCTCAACTTAAACCATTAAGCTTTCTGGTTACGCTCAAACTCACAAGTTGTGTCATACAGAAGTTACGGAATAATTGTAATTTTTGGAGCAGATGCCACTTTCAATATTATAAATTCTGATATTTAAAATCGAATTGGTTTTTAAGTTCATCGTAAGAAAACATTGGCGTTGAAATAAAAATATCAATTGAGCTGATGGATTGTGCCAATCGAGGCTGTTTTTGAAAGTTAACAAAATATGAATGACCTGGACGAATATTCAGTCATTTTAGATGTGAGTTACTTCCGAACTTCGAGTTTTGCTGTTTCGCTTCAGCTCTTGGCGTCTGGAAAGCCAAGCAAAATTAACAAAAAGCAAAGTTTAACAAGGTAGCGATTTCGCGTTTTCTTAATTTAGCTTTCAGTCTTTGTCTATTTTCAGGCGAAATAAGAAATTAAGAATGACACAAATGAGGCGTTGGATCGTTTTCGTTTTCCTGTTTTCTGATACTCTTGTTTTTTTGTTTTCTTATTCTCTCGATTTCTTGTTCGTTTTTTATTCTTGTTTTTGCTTTCGCCTGAAACGATAATAAAAATGCTAAATCTGAACTGTAAAACTTCGTAATTTCTTATTTTACATTGATTCCAACAAGTTAGAATACGAAAAGACACAAATTACCCTCCTTAACTTTTTGTAAATTGTTTTAACTGTAGCTTGCAGCTTGCAATTTTTGAGAAATATAACCGAGAATTTCACAATTTTACTTAAACTGGCATGAGCTGCCAAAATGTTGATATTTTGACGTAAAAACAGAATGCTGAAACTATCGGCTATTTTTCTCAAGACGTATAATTTAGAAGCTTTTTACTCCTTCTAGTCTAGGAAATGTGCGATAAAGTATTGTTTTGAATAAACTTTGGCTTAGAATGAATGTGGCCATCATGACTTCAATTTGTTTTTGACAATGCAACAAAAATGTAAATAAACAAGGTATAATTTCTAGATATAATTGTACATTTTAGCATTACTTTTGTGTAAATTCCCGAGTATATTACCACCAAAAATTAGTCATAAATTTTAATTTGCGACAGGCGTGCATCAAAACAGTATCTTATGTTTACTGCACAGTTTAAGTCAACCTGAATATGTAGAGAAAACAACATACGATCTTTAGTTATTAATTAAATCATTACTGATGGTAAATTTAGATTATATCAAATAAGCAATTTTTTTGTTTTGTTTTGTAAACGCTTCACTGAGTGTAAAGACATTATAAGAAGCAGAAGAAATAATTTTCGAGAGATTCGCCTGGGGGCATTCAAGGGGGGTTACTCTATATGAATATTTTTAACCTGTATTAGCCTGCGGCGACGTCCCTTTGATTGTAGCGCAGAGTGCTGACCGCGAACTGGGAGCTTGCGCGCGGCCGTAGAAACTTTCAATAGTAAATCTGGATTTGTACATTTCATAAGTATGGGTGGTGGGGTGGGGGTGGGGGGTTGAGAGGAACAAGGGTTAAACTATCTACATCTTCGATCACATCTATCGATACCTTACTATCGATTTCATCGTATTTTAATTTTAAGTTTTTGCTCGAGGCGACGAACTTTCCTAGGCGATCACAGTCGACAGCCTCAGCGTAAAACTTTGAAGGATCAGTGAGAAATGATGTGGATCGGATGTGCCGATAAACTCCTCCATATCGCTAATCTCCTTCTGACACTGATTTGACATAGACATAAGTGTAAGTAGCGTGTTTATAACCAAACACGGGGAAATAGACAAGTTTGTGTTGGCGCAGGTTCTAACTGACAAGTACCTGCGTGACAGTCAAAACTCTCCGGTGAAACGTACATACACGAAACGGACTAAATTACCGTCTCCTTTGACACTTCCTCAATTGACGTGTTTGTTTCCAAGAGAAATCCCACAAACGTACATAGCCCACCATGCCCGCTGCAGATAAAACCGTATGGCATATTTTCTGAAACAAAGACCGAAGGTATTTGCAATATCAAAAAATACAACAACTATCAACGGAAATATCTTAACTTTCAATTGTTTTGCTAAAACACAAATTAAATTGAAATCAACATGAGACACGTTTGACACTGCTTTCAAATATCGAACCGATATTTCTAAGCACTCACAGATTTGTATTCACTTCGAGTCAAATCAAAGGGTCGTACTACAACACTACCCTTGCAGAGAGATTGAAAACTTAAAGTGGCATGAGCTGCCAAAATTCACACTTTTGTCATAATTTCTGATCGTCACAACGGTAAGAGGCTTTGGTGGCCATCGAAAAACTAAATGACTGGCGTTGGAATGAGGAAAATCCATACAGTATGTGGCCGACACGTACCGGAATAGTGTTCGAAAAGTAAACAAAATTTTAATAACCGGCACGACCATTCATTCATTCTAAGCCAAGGTTAGTTCAAAACAATGCTTTATCGTACATTCTCGAGACTAGAAGCACTAAAAAGCTTCTGAATTATACGTCTTGAGAAAAATAGCCGATAATTTCAACATTCTCTTTTTACGTCCAAAAAATCTTCATTTTGGCAGCTCATGCCACGTTAAGGATATATAAAGTAAATGCTTTCCAGAGTATCTAAGAATAAACACATCAGGAAAAGTTTAATTTAAACTGCCTAATTTTAATGACTCAATTCTGTTGCACATGGATATCACTGAAGTCATGTTATTCATATAAATTGAACAGTCTTGTCTGCATTAATGGGTCCCTTCGAATTGAAAGAATCGACAGGTTGGTGAATTTATTATATACTTAAATCAGATATACATGTATGTCCACAAAAGAAGCAACCTTCAGTATGTACTCATTTCCCCAATATCTATTATTTCAACGTCATTTCTTTCAATTTTTGAAATATTTCACACACTCACAATGTCTTGACAATACATATTCATTACAGAATTGGAAGTTCATACTACTTCAGATTTTCAAGTACCTTGAAACCCTAAAAGATAGATAAAAATGTTTGTAAAGTAAGTAGCCCGTATAAACCAAAGACGTGAGATTATTACGGACACAATTCAAATAGCCGGGATGTATGAGATCATTTCGGGGTGTTTGCCGCTTATAAAACTACGTTAGCGTACATCTTCAACTTTGGTATCAGCGGTAAGCTCTTATTGTGTGCTTTTTATAAAAATGACCATCAATTTGCTTTTTTTTCAGTTAAATTGTATTAATACTTAGCAGTTTCTGCCACTTTAAATGACTCGCTGAGTGAATTAAAGTGCCGGAAAGGGGATTTGAAAAGCGCTATTCATAAAATCGGAGTTTTCATCAGTCACTTCAAAATTTGTATGCCAAGCTTTTCAAACAAGACTAAACTTTGATAAGGCTTCTCAAAACTGCAATTGTTTGCTGTTTATACCTATGTATACATGTGTACGTATAAATGACACGGTCGTGTGATGTCTAATTCAACGACGATTTTCGGTGATTAGATATGTCAAAGCGCTGTTATATACACAGACCAACACCTGTTGTCTTGCACTCGACAAGAAAGGAAACTTACTACACCGATGAGAAATGTACATAGGTCGGTGAGAAATGCACATCCGTCATTCACGTTCCATTGGCTGGTGACGTTTGCTCCGAAGCGCCTTAGAACTACTCCGGTGTTCGTGCAGAGGCTCTGAGAACAGCATGTTGACAAACCCTTCTCCTAATGCTTCATTTTAATCATAAACAAACAGAAATAATCCGGGAGGTTTTAAGGTGTTTTAGCACACGGCCACTTGTGATCGGGCTCACTTGGCAGCAGAGTGACAACTCTCCCAGTAAAATCTCGTCCATCACTCGGACACTTACAAGTTGAAGTGTAGATTTCCACGAGCCTCACAGAAATTGTACAATAGCTTGGATATGAGGAGTGTTGACATAAACATAGGTGAACACATCTTCCCATACAGCCCTCAGACCGTTGCCACCATGGAATTTACATGCGTTTCGTTTCGGTTTCGAGATAAGGCTGAAGCCATCCAGAAAGCTTGACACGTGTTTTATTCCCATCTTAAATGCCTCGATGAAAACCATAGAAATCTTAAGTTCCTTCTACATTTGAATAAAACTAGCAACGGAGTTATGTGGAAAGCCGACTGTCATTGTACTGCTAAAGTCACACGCACATTCATTCGCAAGCTCTAATCTCAGATTTTCTCAACATGACTCAGTTTAATACACAATGCCCTCGTCCCGGGTCAAGTGATTGAGTGATTGATTGATTGATTGACGGTTATGTTGATTGAATGATTGATGGATTGGTTGACTAACTAACTTGTTTGTTGATTGGTTGATTGATTGGTTTGTTTGCTGGCTGACTAGTTGATCGAACGATTTAAATATAATCAATAAACAGCTACTTTTAATAATAACCAATGTATTAGAACTGTAAGTTGGCGCAATTGTTTAAGAATTAATTTTCATATCTTGTGCAGACAGTGCGCGCTATCTAATATAAAGTTACATTTGTTTTTAAATCCAGAATAATGGTTTTTGATACGATCTGATTGCGTAAAGCTACTGTCAGTTTATTAGTGGGGTTGAATGTTAAGAATGGTGTCATGTTTCACAAGACTGGAGTTGGCTGCCCGAGGGCGCGGGTTCGTAACGAGATTGATTCTAGTAACAATGTAGCTCTAAGTGACGATGTCGAGGGAGCCATTTGACTCCATTATCAGCTAGTGTAAAGTCAATAGGGGTGAATAAATCTTATCTATAGCATGACAGCAGATAATGGTATTCTAAACTCTCTCCTACATAGAAAGAACACCATGTGTTACTTACGGACATATTGGTTTGACAGTTAGGGGATTACGATGTCTGGGCCCGGGACACAAATGTGGCGTCGACCCACCCCAGGGCCGCTTGTCCAGCCGTCCAACTTCCCTTTGGGCGTAAGCTATCAAGACCTAGCATTTGGCAATAGACAATGTGACATAATTATCTACTCGTATCATCTCGTTACAACACGAGACATAAGGCGAAATGTACATTTAACAATCAGTTTCACTCTGAAATATACAGGCCATCCATCAAACGGTGAAAAGTACAAGCAAACAGACATCTCGCTATGTTCTGCGAGGAGGCGGCATAGACAATGTGTTCCGTAACGCCTTGTTAAAATGATACAATCGTATTCGTGTCGAAGGGAAAAGTACATCTTCAGCCAATTTCACTTTCTTAAAGAACGGCCAGATAGTGTCAAATGCATTCTTTGCTATAAAATGTTTTATCTGGCGTTCTATTTTACAATAATTATATCGAGCTCATTAACAACCCATTAACGAAATGAACAATGTACGTCTTCAGTCAATTTCAACTTTTGACAGTTGGTTCGAGGAACTGCCAATTCAAATGCCTTTAACATATGTCGCATCTGGGGTCATCGGTTTCCGTGTTGTGGTTTCTATCGTTGTGAAATTCGATTGAAAAGAAATCTTATTCAGAAAAATATAAATAGCAAAAAACAAAATGGGTGATACCTGGATAAGAGTAATTAAAACATACGTCGTTGATGATTGAAAACTGTTATTGGCATCATGCAGTGGGAATCTTTTGGGGCAAAAAACTTTTACGTTCTGTTGCTGTTGTTGTTGGTTGTTTTGTTTTTTTGGCGGGAGGAGAGGGGGGGGGGGGCATCAAAATGGTGTTGCGAACCATCGTAAGAAATTTCTCTTTCCCCAATTAAAGAAAAGAAACAGACAAATTGACTTTGAAATTCGACTTTATTGTCTGTTTCTGTTGTAAATAAGAAGGAAGAACCCAGTTTATTATTTCCTTGGGATTAAACCCTATAGCCAATATTTTTCAACTATTGCCGAAACATACCTTTCCATTCAATTAAATGTTTTCCCTCGGCCAAAGAACCTGGTTTAAAGGGCAAATTATCGTACAATCAAACTATCAACACATCATGGATTACAGAGTATCCATTTTTTGACATCATTGAGTTTCGAGGCTTGATTTTAAAATAGTTCCACGGAATAGCGACAATAGTTTAAATCAGCGGGTTGGAAAACGTTAATAATCTTTAGCGCAACCAGCATGAAAGACCAAAACAAAAGACGATTTGCCTCAATTAAAAGCCTGTAAACTAATCAATTAATGTATTATTAATATCTTACTGTAGATATAGAAGTGGCTTTCTTGTCAATTTCACTTTTATTTCAGAGAGTGACACTAATCACGTACTATGGAAGCTACATCTCACACCTTTCATATGGTTCATTTCCGACCTGTTATGGACATCTATGAAGTGATATCTGTCATTTCAATGCGCATTATTTCAGATAAGCTATAGTAGCCAGTAAAATGACTGACAACAGGCGGTAAAGTGATTTTTAGAAATGTACTCCCGACCCCCGGGGATTTCTTAACGATATAAATGTTTATCAAAATAACAAATATTGTAAACTATTTATTTAAAAAAAAAACGCATATACAAGCAAATTAACCGATGAAAAATGAAGCAAAACGAGTAAAGATATAATTTTAAAGGTGGCAATTTGGTGTCAGCTATAGAACATTTTCCTTTCATACAGAATTGGTTAATTATTTGTTGTCACCAGGTAAAACATGATATTTCGCGTCTGTTTATTCCAATCTCGTGAATGCGGGTTAAGGTTAATTTGATATGAGCAACACAGCCCATTGCATCTGAACATTTGGTTTGTTACAACAATTTAAGGGGTGTAAAGGTCTAAATGATATACCTTTTTTTAACACAATTAGAAACTTGTCTCCGTGGTTCTTTTAGACAAGAAGATTTTCCCTGTGCCCGTGTGTTTAGTGATCATAAATATACATCCCTTTTATTAGGATTCTGTTCATACACATCTTCTGTATATACAGGCTTTACCGATAGGTTTCATTTCAAACTCAGTATTTTAGGACGTAATTCAAGTGTTGACATTCCCTTGCAATCGGTATTCTTGATAATAGTGAGAGTTTTTGGCAGTTCGTGCATCTGTAGCATAAATGATAGAGCGAGACTTAATGATGACTATAAGAAATGTTTTGTTTTGACGATCAAATAAGACCTGACAATTTGGTTATTAAATTTTTTAAATTAAAAGCTCTGTGTTGAAAATTAGTCGACTTCTGTGACGCTTCGGTGTTGACAATTCAAACGATAGTTTCAATGACATATCCTTCATTATCTTCTTTACCCTTGGTATATTTGAAGAAAATAAGTTTATCTGATTCCTTGATATTGAAAATCACTCCGAAAACAACACGGTAAATCAACCAAACCTGCAATGCGGTGTGACCAATTGAATTTACCCTACAAGAGTATTGGAGATTTAGCTTAAAATTGATTTCCATTTCTAAATACAGAATCCTGTTTCTTGAAATGGGCTAACTCGTAAATTTATCTTTCAGTCTCACATCTTTCAGCAAGTTTTGTTTTCCTGTTTATGTCTTCTACTTCTAAATGCCAATCAAACAAATTTTGTACATAAGATATTTATGTCTCAGGTTTATCTATCGTTGAATATGGTCTAAGATCACATAGAAAGCAGGCGTAGTTTGTTTCTGTAACAAAAGTGATATAATCTTAAGGGCAATGTAAAGCAACAATGAATCTATCAATCAGTAAAAGTCTATCACGTATTATTAGAATGTCTCGTCTGGAAATCTTATATTTGAGAAAATAAAAAGTGAAAATGTTTGTCAGTAGCAACTTTCAAGATCCAAATAGCTGCGATGACTTGCCTACAGACATACTGCTTAAAGTGGCATGAGCTGCCAAAATTCACACTTTAGTCATAATTTCTGATCGTCATGAAAGTATGAGGCTTTGAAGGCCATCGAAAAACCCAAAGTTAGTTCAAAACAATACTTTATCGTGCATTTTCGAGACTAAAAGCACTCAAAAGCTTCTGAATTATACGTGTTCAGCCAATAAATAGCCAATAATTTCAACATTTTGGCAGCTCATGCCACTTTAAAAACAATGGAAAAAAACAGATACTCGATTTCTAAATAAAGATATTGACATTGATATAAAAGGGACAATAAAATGGTCAATATCTATATGAGGGGAGGTGTCACCTATATCTATCTTTTGAAAATCTCCATTAACGGTAAGTTTCGGCCAGTGCCTATCCTAACACCTTTCAGATGGTTTATTTCCGATCTGCTATAGAAATATGAAATTATAAATGTCAATGTCCCTCTGGTTTATTTCCTATCTGTACCGGATGCCTGGAGAGTAGAGGTACAGGGGGTTAAGTGTTGTATTGAGATGCTCTCCTTACACTCTGGGGTTTCCTTAACGATGTAAACATAAGTTGAGTAGACTAGTTGATCTTTGCTATTGTTCCTTAACGACTTGTTTGACCAACGGATTTACACTGGACCTTTAGTACCCCCAACGAAGAAACAGAAAATTCAAACTTCAGCCTTTTTTAAAACATTCCATTCTCCCCAGTCATAAAACTAATTAGGGTTTATGCAATAAAATTTAAATTGTCATATATTTCTACAATCTCCTTAGATGTTGTAAAAAAAATATTGTTGAAAATGCATCATGTCCGGCAAAGTTTTGATATGACGCCATATTTGGTCTTGACCACTGAATTGTCCAGAATCAAAAACTTATCCCGATTCAATAATCCATAGCACTCTTCTGTTTCTTTTATGACAAGCCTTCAATAGCATTTGCTTGAAACATAACAAGAAATGGCGTGAGCTATAAAATGTTATACTTCTACAGAATAAAAGTCATGGTTATTTAACAATATGTATAAATTAGAAGCTTTTTAGAGAAACAGGGCTAGTGAATGTACGCTAAAGTGACATGAGGTGTCAAAAGCCTGATATTTTTCGTTAAAACACGATTTGGGCATTTTTTTTACTATTTTGCTAAAAGCACGAAATATATTAGATAGGCCAGATTTCAGAATGTGCGTAAAATTATTTTTTCTCGAACAGAGCATTGTTTCACCAATATTGTGCAAATCCGTTTTAAATATTTCAGTTTTTTGATCAGCTTCAAAGTCTAAAATTTTCTTGAGTATCTGAAATAAGGAAATCACCGCCTGATAGACAGCTCTTGGTACATTTGGGTAAAAAGATAACATTTCTTTCAAAGGCTACATTGTAAACACTGCATTCATATACCAGGCTGTGATTATTGGTAATATCTTGGGCATTTATTCCCCTTCCTCTTTGCACAATCATTAATATTTTCACAGATGTTTTACTTCCGAATAACTGTAGAATTATATATAGCTAAATGTTATTTCCCCTCTGGTTTACTTATCGTACAACCAGGTAGCAAGATTGCAAGTAACAGGGGGCTAAGTGTTGTATTGAGTTGTTGTCCCGACACCCCGGAGATTTCGTAACGATGTAAACATAAGGTAAATAGTCTAGTTGATCGCAGCTATTGTTATCCACCTTCTCGCCCATCTGAAGTTCTTTAGATGTTCAACTTTAGTACGTTAGATCCAAATCAACACTATGACCCAATCCTATTCAGCGAAAATGGCTGGCATTGTATTTAGCCCCAATGCTGCCTTTAAGAGAGTTTGATTGACCCTGGGGGTAACTGATGCCACCCGCTAGGTCCATTAACTCTTCGGCCCCTAAAGGGCTACTGATGGCTAGCCTATCGACAGATAACGGCTCTATAACGTTTTACTGTCCGCGACAAAGAAACATATATCAGCGTGGTGTAACACGGCCACTGATAATCCGAGCACTCCACCCCCAGCCCACCTCCAAACCCACCCCCAGATTAAGCATAAACTCAGCTACCTCACTTAGACCACTTGTGTTAAGCAGCCTGTTAGATATTTGCCGCAATATTTTATATGTTAATTGTTCTGTCTAATGGATGCATTGTAATAGGTATTAGATTCATACTGTGTTCAAAGCACATCCCCTTTATCAAAGTTTATATCCCAACTGACTCCCATTACACTGGGACAATTACTCGCCGTACAACCATATTACAGCAATTGTTCTTTACTGCACATCCATACATATATTTTTACAAGTTAAAACGTTGAGGTGAACTCAATGAGATCTGACCTTCAACAGCAATTAACAACCAATAGTCGTCTTAAATCATTTACTGTACTTCTTGTTTATATCAAAACTCATACAGTTTGTATTTTCCGGCCCATTGGATTAACGTTTTAGTTAATAGGTTTGAATAAAAGCAAAGTTGGTACATATTCGTCTTATAGATTAACAATAGAGTAAAATTGAAAGGTCTGTAGAAGTACAGTTAAATCTGTAGGCCTATCCCGTACAGATAAAACCCTTTATTCGACTGACAAATCCTGCTCAGCGAAATGAATGACTTTTTTTAAATTTCAATAGTAAATCATGAAACAAAATCATGACATTTTTTATATTTTTTGCCAGAAATTTTTAGTAGCAATTTTAAATTTTGTTTACTTTTCGCCAAAATATTAGGCCCAAGCAATTGGGAGACTGAATCATTATCATTTACTGAAAGTGAATCATTTACATTTTCATTTAACTTTTTTTTACATTCATGAGAAAAGACCGAATTTTACCAGCAGTTCATGCCACTTAAACGAAAATCTTGTGATCCAACCAATCCCTGCTGAATTTTGTCAAAGAAACATTACATGGATTGAAGGTAGTTTGACACAATCATTTATGGCTTAGTCATTTCAATATATTTGAAAGAAAAAAAACACCCACTTCCTCCAAAAATAACGGGATACTATGTGTAGAATGGTGTACTGTGTCTAAAGCCACAAGGCTAACATGGGTTTAGAATCAGTTTCTGTATCCATAGTCCTTTATCTCTTTAACGCTAACAAGTTATACAGTAAGGCGGTTTTGTTTTAGGAAACATACACGATTCACGGTTACTTATCATTTCTATATACCAAACAATAGTCCCTGTTTCTGCCAGGCTTTTATTTGCATCGTGTATATAGTTTAGTGCCGTTTACAAACTTTGTCCACCTGGGTTTTCAAAACAACGGGCGTTGGGTAAAACTCTCAATTTTATCTAACAAAAATACCCAAGGATCTTTTTTTTAAAAAGGTGTGGATGTCATTTTCAACTCTCTTACTATAAAGCATGAAATCTATATCTCAAATAATCTATTTCTCAAATAATCTATATCTCAAATAATCTATTTCTCAAATAATCTATATCTCAAATAATCTATATCTCAAATAATCTATATCTCAAATAATCTATATCTCAAATAATCTGTTTCTCAAATAATCTATATCTCAAATGATCTATTTCTCAAATAATCTATATCTCAAATAATCTATTTCTCAAATAATCTATATCTCAAATAATCTATATCTCAAATAATCTATTTCTCAAATAATCTATATCTCAAATAATCTATTTCTCAAATAATCTATTTCTCAAATAATCCATATCTCAAATAATCCATATCTCAAATAATCTATTTTTCAAATAATCTATATCTCAAATAATCACTTACAAATAAAATTGTTGATTGTTATGTACACCACTTAAAAGACGCGGCTGTATTAATCAAATTTAAGTTTTAAAAAAAAATTGGATTACATTTTTTTCTTCAAATTGGTTCTCAAAATACAATTTAACTCCTATAAAACATTGTCAAGACATTGAAAAACCTCCAAATGTAAAACAGAATCGGAGTTGTCACTTTTGTCCATGAAAAACTATCGTAATCATTATATGACTCATCCTGAATTTAGTTTAATATACAAAATTGTCTATTTTTTGGGGTTATCTCATGAAGCAGTTGCCATGCAATGGTGTGCACTGTACGTTGTAATAAATTCAAATTCGACATCATCTAAAATACATATATTTTGGCTAAGGAAAAAAACCAAACAGTTTCAATATAAAAAAAACTCATGTAACTTATTTGGAAAGGTGACTAAAGAGAAAAATGGATTTAAAATATAAATAGCCCATATGTAGAACGCTATATATATTTTGAATATGACCTCACACAGACACATGGACATTAAAGGGACATGAACTGCCAAATATAATGAAAATTTCTCTGAAACAGAATTGTGGGTTCTTTTTATCTGAAATTACAAAATAAGAACTTTTAGTTGATACCAATCTTGAGGATGTGCGGTAAAGTGGTTTTATAAGCAGCAAAAGTCCCCAAAATGAACTCCTACATCCCGGCTATTTTAATTTTGTCCGTTATTAGGACATATTTTTGGTTCGTAGAGGGTACTGACTGTACCAATATTTTTTATTTTAACGTCAATCCTTTAGTTTTTCAAAGTACTTCATACGTTGAACTTCCTTTGACAATCAGAATTTGTGAGAGAAAAAAAAACGAATTTTGGCAGCTTACATGTATGTCACTTTAACGAAGTCACTTAGAAAAGTTTCTATAATTGTTCGTGCTGGTAAGGCATCATTGACTTATGTGTACGGATATTTGTTCTCTGAAGTCATTTAAGAATGAATGTAACTTTTTGTCTCACACATAATTTCAAAACTTTAGATATCCTTTATTGTAAGTCAAAAATAAATAAAAGCGCATCAAACAGGATGCTGAAAAAACTAAAACATATATCTTATAGCAAATTGTTTATCAATATATTAACACTAACTATAAAAATCGTTGGTATTAATGTTTTATCGCGCCAGCACTCTTTAACCGTGGGCATATTTTAATCAATATAGTTTAAATCCTTTCTACAAGTTACTTATCGTTTACCTTCTACAAATATCTTTTCTATAATTAATTTCGATTTATGGGAGTGCATAGTTATCTCAAGTGTTTAGTGGTATCAATATTTTATATATTTTTTTCGTAATTAAAATCTTTTTTAACTTGCAAAAACCTGAACTAAATATAATCTCGGAAAGTGTGAAACATTACACTCAACGCAGTGAGAGGTGTCGAAAACATATTTTTGCGGACTATTTATGGTGGGCGTTGTCCGTTAGTTGCCAATCATTGTGATGGATGGGCGTGTCAACTGATTTCAATTAGCCGTGGCTTGAGCGACAGGGGCTGTCAACCAACCGTAGCCCTTGTAAGAAACTCGTTATCGCGATTATCCGCGATCTCCAGCGTCTCCAGACCGCGCTAGCCGAACAAACCTCCCCTGTGATTTAATTTAACTTAGTTGATGTGAAGAATCAGCGACGGGATAGCCAAATCACTGGTGTGAGACTGATATTAGTTTAAAACAAGCTAGCCGAGCCACACTGTTGGCATACTGTATCCACAAGCCGGGTTGTTTCAACAGAGAAGAGCGATGGCCGGTGTTGTATAGAAAATGATACAGAAGGATATTCCATCTCATTGACTCATCGGTAACATATCGTTTATACAGAACATCTTAATGGTAGCAGGGACTCTGATTTTTGGAACTTGTTAGCCCCACGATATTTAAAGTGTAGAGTTCCGTGTTCCAACTCAACAAACTGTGGATATGCTACTGTTGTTTTAGTACACTTTGGAAAGTAAACACCAACACGTCATCATCACGGACTGATTAACCCAAAACACAGACAGTCAATAACTTTAAGAGAACTTTGGCTTGTTTGTAGAGCCGTTTCATAGGTTGTGTTTTGTTACTAGTTTTTATTACTCGTTTACCAAAATCTGACTGTACCCTGCTTTAGAAAGCTGCTAGAGTTTTGTTTGAAAGAGACACATGGTTACCGTGGGCAGAGATAGCACCACGATTGAAAATCTGTCTCTCCCTCGTAGAGATATGGTGCCACGGTGTTGTGAAAATGGTCGGCCCGTGGTTACAGACCCTCACACGGGGCAAACTATATGCTCATGTCAATACAGCTCAGGATTGTTGGCTTACCCTCGCGTCCCCACCCTCGGGGATGCTGTGTACGGTCCATCTGCAGCATACGCGGCCGCTGCTGCAGCCCAATCATACCTACCCCTTGGAGCTGATGGGTCGGCGTTCTATTCTCCACTGGTAAGTTGCTCCATAGTTACTCTATCTGTTGTAGCATGAGTTTAGCATTGAAACTAAATTCAATAAGATTTGATTCAAGGAGAGTGTTCAAAAACTTCTTGAGAAATATTTACTGACTATTTCTAAATGCTATACATTAGTTTGTAGATTATATAAATTTGAATGGTTTAAATCATTTAGGCGCCGTTTAAGCGGTCGACAATTGAACAAGTTAAAGATATAAATAAAGGAAATGTTTTAAACTTAAAAACCCAGACTTAGCTTACCATCTATGCGGGTGGTCTTCGGATAACTGTGTTCAATTAGTTAGTGTCTTTGCATTGTATAAACTGTATTTTTAATGAAAAATGACTGCATTTAAACTGTATTTCACGGAATTTGATCTCTCCTGTTAGTTATACTTAGTAATTTATATGTAAATACACAATTTTGTTATTCCCTGAGTGCCGTTTATTTACATACCGTACTGACTTTGCTTCGGGTAACGATATTTGGAATCTACACATCAGTGACTGAGTGATATATTTCCGTTCGAAATATACACGTAGAGCGCAAGTACATTACATGTATATGCATTGAAACTGAGCCAAGTATTCTTGTGAGAATTATTCTTATTGATGTCAATCAGGGAAATTAATAAAAGCATCGTTTTGAGCACGGTTAAGTGACAAAAACGTCCCACAATTTAATTACATTTTAAGATATACAAACATATGTTTTGAAAAATTGACAGTACTGTTTTTATGACATTTTCTCTCGGTTGTAAAATGTTTTTAAAATGGCACGAGCTGCCAAAATGTGGACATTTTCGTTTTAATACATTTTAAAGGTTTGAGATAATTCTTAAACATATATTCCAAAACAAGGGTCTATCATACAAGGAATCATTGGAAAGAAAAGCTTATCTTAGTAAATTCTTCCCCAAAATTTAATTAAGTGTTTTCTTTAATTAATATTTCTGTAATATACTTGTTACAGACTATTACAGGTGTTGATCATTAGTTTTTTTCGCAAAAAGGTGAACTAGGATTTGAAATTTTATACTTTTGATAAAAGCATGCTTGTTAAAGTTTTTGAAAAAATAAATCACCATCCTGGAAATGTATCACCCAATCCGAATAAAATATATCTTCAGTTAGAGAAATGAACACACTGTCACTTACCACACGCGTCGATTTCTTTGAGAATAGTCCATTTCAAAATGACACTGTATAATTCTGAATGCGACAGTGAGACGGAAATGTATTAACTATAGTTTATGAGCTATATACAACTTCACTCAAACGGTCATGTTATTTGGCGAATCGAGATCTCTGGCCCTCTTTTTAGTCATTTATCAAGAAGTTGTTAGACCATATGCTAAGCGTAAGATTTATCACTGTAAAATCTGAAGTTTGTCACGTATGGCGGAGACGGGAGAACTGTTTCTCTCGCTGTTGCTTCTTGTGTTACCTGATACCCTCAATAAAACTAAATTCATCGCCCTTCTTGCCCCATTAGAGCAACTTACAGCTCTGGCAGTTACAATTTTATTTGAAAACATAACATGAGGAAAAAACTAACCGAGAGATTCCGGCATATTTCTTATTACCAGATTTTTGGGGTCAGATAAATATTAACCAAACATAAAACACATCATCTTACCCTTATTTTAAATTTACATTGAAATTTTTGAAATATTTTTCTTTTTCTAATAGCATTTCAAACATAAATTGCATGAAATTGAAAACAAGATAGTTTCATGTTTTGGTCTTCTACATGTCTTAAAATGAAAAAAGAATAAATGGAAGATATCTCCAATATATAGTTTTATTTATTTGCTTCACATAGCTGTAGGGTATCTTCATATTTATGTACGGCTTATGTAGTTTGATAGTTGTATTATTATTACAATATAAAAATGTTAATACATCAAAAACTGTCCTTTGATTTATCTTGTTTATTTTTTTAAAAACCTTTTGAAAAGTAGGAATATTGAAATAAATCTAAAATAAAACTCATCAGCTATTGGTAGACTTTGAAAATTATGTTTGTATTCATTTCGGAAAATGTGCATTAAATCAGACGCCTTTTTATTTTACTCCCGAAAATATGTTTTTTAATTTTCATATTAGGAATTTTGTCTATCACTTTCGCGAACATCGATAAATATTGTGTGTTGAACTCATATGACGTCTGAGCGATTCAAAATTACATTCCCTTATTGCGGAATTATTTTAACGACTTTTACGTTCAATGTATATGTTTGATTACGTTGCAGACGTCGCCGCAGTACGACAGCGCTAAGGAAGCTGTTGAAGGTTGGAGGCACTTGGCCCATTCCGGGGGCATGTATTTCCCTTACGATAACCCTATGGCCGCATACTCATACGGTGCCGGGTAAGTGTTTGACATTTTTGCAAATTAATTTCCCGGTAACGTCATCAAAAGTTAAAACAAATGTCGAAATTAAAAGAATCAATCTGATAGAAACCTGTTCAGATGTATGTAGAAAAATGACTGCCGTGAACAGGGCTAAAGTTTTGATGGTAGAAAAGTCGCTCTTTTCGTTGTCAGGTTAATTACCTGATTATTTAGACGAGGAGACACGGACATGGATACTTTAACTCAACCCCAAAATTAGATTATCACGGATAATTTCAATAAATAAATCCGTTGCTCATTAATACAAATATAATTTGGTACCATAACCCTCCCTCCTCTCAAACCGTCAAAGAAATATATATTCTATCTCTTAATTTTCAAGCTTATCTTAAATACGGATTTCCTTTTGTGCGCTCTCTATGATACCTGTCCGGGTTTCTGACTTCAAAATGACTTTTTTTATATACTGACGGATCCGAAACCCGGACTATATGTTACGTTAATAAACAGTAAGACACTAAGCATTGACGAATTATTTTTTCACTTAGATTTATGATTACTAAGGTCCACACACCAACCTTCATATGGCGGCATGTCTAAATACTAACAACTTCATCAAATATTTCAGCTAACTCATATTTAACAAAATTAGAAATAAAATTACGTTATAGACATCTTACGGCCTTAGAGAAATTGTCTCTGGAGAACATATATATGTCTAGCGTTGTTAATTGTAATTGTACACTCATGCAGAAAAAAATCTTCGTTTTTTTGTGAATTTTAATTTGATCTCTTCATTATGAGAGATAAAGTGATGTAAAGTGTATAACTATATTCCTCGTCACTGTTTAAAATGTATATTTTGCTGTAACGAGAAATTATTAACATTTATTTGAATTAGCTAATCAACGCCTGATTTAATGTTTGTAAGAAAGAAAATCCTAAAAAAAAAATCCATTTGTTATAAGAATTTTGCGATAAAAACTGTACATATGAAGAACAAAATAAAGCTATATGAAAAACATATATATATAGGAATATTTTAATATCTTTTTAAACATTGATTTTTTTTTCTCAGGTTTGGACCAATGGATCTTAACGCAGCAAGGCGAAAAAACGCAACAAAGGAAGCCACGAATACACTTAAAGCCTGGTTATACGAACATCGTAAAAATCCTTACCCTACCAAAGGAGAGAAAATCATGCTGGCGATTATTACAAAAATGACTCTCACTCAGGTGTCCACGTGGTTCGCCAACGCTAGGCGGCGCCTCAAGAAAGAGAACAAGATGACGTGGTCACCTAGGAACCGATCTGATGATGACGGTGATGATTTCGATGATTTGGGTGATGACGATGATAAGGACGATGACGATAAACGGTCATCGACTGAAGTCACTGACACACAGGGGCGAACCTCACCCTCTTCGCCTTCCTTCTCGGGACGAATTAACAGCGACAAACCAGGTATGTACAACAAATATTTTTAATATCAAATAAATGTGGCGTTATGAATGAGATGTTTATATGATTTCATTTCATATATCGTAAACGGTATTTCAAAGAAATTAAGGCTAACATTTTTAGATGTTCTTAGATTTATTCAGAAATTTGACTGTAACTGATAATGAGCTTTTCCTTGAATATATAATATTGCCAAATTTTGATAACGATACACTCACTTACTGGATTAGTATAAAATAACCGACACAGACGGACCAGATAAAACACGGGTTCGTTGGTAAAAATCGAACTTCTGAGTTCAGGTTACCGCCCCATCCCTCTACCAACTTTTTTCCGGTGTTGGTTATTTAATAATTCAATACGTTACCCGACGATGATCTGCAATCGTCATCACTAAAGGTCAAAAATGAATGTTATGGAAGAATATAAAACCATATAATTTTATTAAGGATTATATATATTATTTATGAACACTATTATTATTATAATATCCCATAGTTAGAACTCCCCTATTGCATAATGTCCCATCTTAAGACTAAGTTTACAGACTGTCGAAAACACAGTTAAGAATGTATGTCAACATGATAAGACTGTCAGATTGTAGGAGTGGCATTTTATGCAATATACACGAAGCCATTTTAATAAGGCGGGTTTTAAGTGACCTGGGTTACAACCGTTACATATTTAGCAAGGATTATACATCAAGTTTTTATTATGAAAGGGTGATTGTTATTGCGTGATGACAACCTTGTCTATTTCGCATCAGAGAAATGAACACTGTAATTGACACGATTAGCACAGGCGTCACGACATCCAATAGACATGTTACTAGCATAATAAAATACAGAAATATACATTTAGAAGACGAATGGGCGGTGAAATCGTTTTATATCCCTTGATTTATTTCTATTTTTCTTCTCTACTTGAGTTCATTTGATTCACTGTTAATTTCAAAACTAAGCCGACGCTTTTGTGAATTATATTTCACGAAGAAGGACGATTTACTAACAAGTAGCTCATTGCCAAGGCAGTGTGTATTTTTTCAAACGCACTCCACTTGTCACCGGTTTGCTCCAATGCGGTCCTATAAATATATGTTGAACTTGAGCAAAACCTGTATATATTAGCATGGCGAGAAATCGATTCGCGTTTTAGAAAGTCGCAAACCAAACGCTGATATGTAGTTTCTCTAACCGCCTGTAAAATAACCTTACCAACCCGAGAATGATGGCATTGATCTACCGTCCCCAGTCAATGTTTCTCACTAGACGCTCAGAGATGCTATAGCGATCTAAGAGTTGTAACGTAGATATGCAACTTGCCACATACAGTTGATATCACATTGGCTATATTTTCTTGATATGAATTTCTTATTAACTTCAAACTGTTAAGATCAGGTGGTCGCTTATTGAATATTATTCTCAGCTGACATTTTTTCTAACATACATGTATATACTTTTTACAAAATGCATGTTCTGAATTTAACTATATTCGTGTATATTCGGACAATTTTGAAGTGGAAAAGGAAAAAAATCCTTTTCCGAAACATCGGGAACATAAAAACAATGTTTAACTTGCAGCAATGCTGGCCTATTCAGCGAATAAACCAAACTTATCTGTTGTCGGTGTGTAGTTTTAGGCGTCTTTAAATTCACACTTTCATTTATCCTGGTTTATCTGCTCGGAGATTTCATCGCCTTTCAACGCAGTGTCTTTATAAATAACTTCCGAAATGTTACTGGAGCGTTTTATCTCTATTTTATTACATTTAGTGTCTAGTTTCTCCGATAGGCGGCGCTATGTTGAATGGGTCACTTTAGTCATGTATCCTGGTATGATAAAACATTCTCGTCATCTTCACAGTCGTTATTGTTGCGATTATAATTTAGTGAAAACATGAAAAAGATTCTCCCCATTTTAGACTGAGCCTAATTGGGAAAATCCCAAAACAACTGGCCAAGTGGCGCATTGTATAAAGCCTTTTTAGTCTAGTTTGTCAGATATTTCCCTATGTTCATGTTAGCTCCTTTACTCAGGCATGTGTGTTTGACTTCTGATTTGTGAGCAAACTGAAACGGTTTCGCCATTTTTCAAGACAAAAATTAAAATCTGTCAACCCCAACAATTAAACTTCCTTATCTTCTCTAGAAGGTATTTTGATCTCAATTAAAACTGAACAATTAACTTGGGGGATGACCTGATTTCGAATTCAGATATTTACTTTCTAAAACTTTTTTGTTGGGGGGGGGGGGGAGGGGCTTTTGAATGAACAGTTACATTTTGACTCCTTTCGTTTTTAAAATCCCCATTATTGACTGTATCCCCGAGGGCATATTTTCGTGTCGCTTGTAAATCAATTTTATTATTTTGATTTATCCAGAATACCGTGGCATTTCAGTAGCCCCACTGTTAGTCTTATCATTTATACTGCGCGGGTCGCTGACAACCTTTCGACATGACAGTTGCTCTTTTCCCCGTAATAAAACAGTAGGAGTTAAGAGGTCAGGATGGGCGAAAGGTTGAGGCCGAGGGTGCATTGGCATTGTCCCGGGAGGCCGCACTCGCTCATCACAAAGCTCCCCCAAACTAATCATATATATGGCCCAGAGTGGATCTTCGATTCGATAGCAAGACGCCCCCAATCCAACCAGTTACCCATGTCAAACGAGTTGTGCTCGGGATCATATCCACCATATTCCCCTGGGGTGAGGCCTAATGTAACTACACAAATTGACAATTCATTTTAAAATCTCTGCACTGTCATGGTATCCATTTGCAGTAATTTGACGCAGATTTATTGGTCAGGCACCGGAGTTTATTTAAGGCACGCAACACATGGCAAAACTATATGTATACAGCAGACGGAGCTATATCCACATATTGTGCTTTTAGTTTTCACCAAAAATTTATAAAATATCAAATCTAATTGAAAGCAGTTACAGAATAATGATTACACGATGACGAGATTCTCATTTGAAAAGAAAGATGAAAGTAATACGCCAATGAAAATTTATGATAAGAAAACACAATACTGAAATGCATGTAGTCTCAGGACGTGCTAAGTGAAATTTTAATGTTTATTTATCATCATCGGCATCATTGGCGGTGATTTTTGATAAAGAAATGATCCCTCGCTTGTAAATAGTTGGAAGTTTTACTTTTTTGAATAAAAAAAATAATTGCCAATGGCTGATTTCTTTCCCCGCGTTTCTCCCTCGAAAATATCTGGGTTTCTGGGAGGGTTTCGGTCTGTTGCGTTTTAACCACTTAACCAGCGGAGTTGTCTTAATTTAACCGTTCTTTCTACCGATCCATCTCAAAGCACCAACAAGCCGTCATACTGTCAATTCAGCCTTTGTGAGCAAACCGACAAGAAAATGGCAGAAATAACGCCGTTTGCGAGATCTGGTTACGCGAGATTTCCGATTGGTGCACTCAAGCAATTAACGGTTGAAATTCGACGCTGATTGTCGCAAAGGAAGCGTGCAGCTAGCGGTTGACCTACGCTGCACGCACTCAATTCCCGTCTTCCGTAGCATTTAGAACCCACAAATTGTCTTTCTACCGTCTTCTTCTGCTATATTAAAAAGATTAAATTATGACCTCAGATGTTCCTTGATTACCACTTAAACCGGCTTTTCGTGAACTGCATGAATCCAGTACTTTGGGATGTTGTTAAATTATGACCTAATCCATTGTTTGAAAGGCTTACTCAAATAGCTGATATACATCTGACATCCATCTGTCTTTATGGTACTGTTTACTTTAGACAAAACATTTTTTTTAAACTTCGGATTCTTCTTTTGTGGGGTGTTAGGTTGGTGAATTAAAGAACATGACTAGCCATTCACATTTCGATTAAAATGCACTTAACCGAACATAAGAGCCGGTATAGGTTTAGGTGTCCAGTGTAGACTCCTCTATATATTATAAAACAATAGTCGAGTAGCTTTACCGCTTTTTGCTGTATACTTTTTTAATTTGTTTCTTGATTAGTTTTTGTATATTAACAAATGGTAGAATATACTGAAATAGATCACACTTGTCTTTACCATATTTGAATACCATTATATCAAAGACAGTTTCACGATCTCAAAATTTACCACAACTATGTTTAAGTTGGGTATTGAATTAGACAGAAAAACACGGACGATTAAATTAATTGTTTTAAGAATTTTGCGTATGACCACATAATCTTGTGTTAGCCACGGCTATTGATTTATTAAGTGACGAGCTGATATCGTCAACTGTGGGCTGGGTTGGGGCGTAGGTTAAAAGGGGGTGGTCGTAGATGGGGAAGAGGGTATCAGTCATCAATTACGGCGATGGGCTCATGCCCTAAGGGCTTGCTCCGATTGCCCTCTGGATAAATCCGTGTTATGTGAAGACCGATAGTTTTGATACGGCTGAATCTGACGTGCACGCAATGTTTGACGGATAAACCATACGATTCACCAGCATTTCTCCTGGTTAGGACCAGCTATCAAGGCAGCGGCTGTCTCATTCTCAACCCTCTACCACCTATCATTTCCCTCCCTTACCCAGTACTTCTAATTGTTGCTCTGTCGAGCTCTATCGGAAACAAACTATAGCCCCCAAGCCGAAGAGTCCCTCACTAATTCACAATACCGGGTTATCTTGTATTTAGGGATTCAATTGTTTGAGCTGGAATAATTACAGTTATGGGACAGTGCTCCGTTAATACCCGGCCTGACGCATACTCATGCAAACACAAAACATATAAATGACAATCCCGAAGATTAAAACGTTATCATTCGGTTACAGTCAACAGTCTCAATTTTATTGAAATGCTTCGAATAAAATAGTTGAACAGAAATACAATCGGTATGAAATCATTTTATTAAACTGAAACGTATGCTATTAAAATACTCCAATTTTATTGCCACAATTTGTAGTCAGTATCATAACGAGACCCATATGACAGTCTCAATTAGCAAACGCATAGAATGTTTATTCAACTACCTCTAATCATCTATACTAAAATCTATCTTTTTATCATTCCTGGCAAAACATTGTCACCTATGCCATCAGGCATATAAAGAGGGGCATAAAGTTTAAAGTGTGTGGTTCGACCAATGCCCCTTCTAACAGTAATCGAGGTTTTAATGATGCAATCCGCTTAGTGTTTTTTTCCTTGAATATTCCAGCATGGCTTCCGTCTCTGAATGGTGTGTTTTCAGCTGTTTTAATCAATCAACGTTTGAGTTTTACTTACATATCTTTCCTTTGCTTTTCCAGAATCTAATAATGACGACACAGACGATCACGTGACAGTAGATGATCTTCCAGGTTCGCCATCCCCCTCTAGTTCAAGTATTAAAGACACCGTGGAAAGCAGAGTTCCGAACCTTGGTGAACCCCCTAAAATTAGCGAGAAAGAATTGCCGGTCTCCACATCACCTCCTAGTTTTCCCCCGTCCATTGGAGATGTGTGCTCAAGCAGATTTTCTATAGATAAATTGTCTTCCGTTAGTAAGAAATCAGAACATCCTGACAGTGGCACCAACTGCTCACCAAGACCGAAAATTTGGTCAGTTTCTCAATTCCTACCCACAAATTCAGAAAGTCACAGGTCACGTGAGGCTGTGACGTCAACACTCAGTTTATCTACGTCACACCCGTATCACATGACGTCATCATCATCTCCAGCTCACAGAGGTATGAAAACACCAGGACAAAGTCATTCGTTTTTACCCCCAGTTCCCAGCCATACGAACTTTCCCAGTCCCCTATCATACGTCACACATCCATTACCGATAACTCTTGGTAGCTCAGTGCTCCCCTTCCCATACTCACTTTCATCAGCAAAAAACACTTTATCAAGTCCTTCCACAACATTGTCCCGGCAGGAGGCGCTGTTGTCCTCCTCCAGCTCCGGTCTTCGTCCCTCCATGGACGCTCTTAGAGAGCCTGTTAGCCGGCCGTCGGTTAGTGCCATGGACTTGAGAAACAATTCACCCATTTCATAAATTAAACCAAAAATTATATGTGTGTATATAGACTTTTCATATTGTCTGTTTTGAAGAATTGAATAATTTTTATTGCCAGTGCTGCCGTATACGCTCATGGATGTTAAATGGAAAAATAAATAAAATGACAGCCATTTTATGAAAGAAAAAAATTAAAAATGTTTTAGAACCGATTTATTATTTGTAAACGATGGACAAATTCTTGTTGGTATATTCCAGAGAGAATATAAGATATAAATTCATCAGAGTGAAAAATAAATATTGCTAAGTTTTTACACTTTATCTTATTTGTTTCTGTGTTTAATGTTTTAGTGTTAACGCATTGGTGCATAACTGATTCAATTCAAAGAACACAACCATCTTTTTATGGAAACACTGACCGAGCCATATATTCATAATGAAATCTTAGACAGCTTGAAGACTTATGGTAGCATGTGCTACGTTGAAATACCTGGGAAAACTAAAGAAGTGGAGTTAAATAAGCAATACTGATTAAGTCGGTAACACACAAAAAAACTGAAGATGTGTACAGATAACGAACAAAATTAAAATAGCCGGGATGTATGAGTTCATTTTGGGGTTGGGGAAGATGGTTATTTCTAACAAAACTACCAAACCACACATTTGTAAAATTTATAATTTTTACTTTTTGGAAAAAAATACCAAAGATTAGCTAATTCTGTTTCAATGAAACGACCACTCGTGCTACTTTATGTCAATTTGGAACATAAAGTATGTGAAAATTGTTTTCTTTAAATTTGTTTTAAAAAGGCACTCAACAGCTGTCAGATGCGGAGAGGTGCTCAGTTTCGTGGGCAACAGTGTCTGCTGTGTTTTGTGTGGCGATGCGTTTTGATGCAGCTTGATGCAAATATTTCGGGCATATAAAAGATGCCCAAAGAGAATAGCAATCGTGAAACTGCGATTTTACGTTCTACGCCCTCTCACCAACGTTTGCCTTTTTATGTCATGTACACTAAACGAAAGATAGAAGTTTAAAAAACAACGGGATGCACTTGTACATATATATTTATGATCACTAAAACCCACGGGCACAGGGAAAATCTTCTTGTCTAAAATAACCACAAGTAGATCAGCTTAGGATTAACGTACATCCCCATGACTTACCATCTACGGAAAGTTCATTTTTTGTACTTATATGATAACTTTTATTAATATATGAAACGAACAATTAAGTTATCATGTTTTAAAAATCATTTACCAAAACTTGTTCACGCCACTTTAAATGATTTAAGGTATTTTAGGAAAGGTACCAGTCTGGTATATTTTGTTCACAAGGTAGACATACGTTTAAATTAATTAGATATAGAAATTCGTTGACATCTTCGAAATACTCTTTAGGATATCTTCTCCGTTGAATACTCCGCGGCACGGTTGTAAAATCGTCTCGGGCGGGAGGCCAGTTGATGAAAATAAATTCTTTAACGTGACCCCTAAATGCTTATGGGCTTGGATTGCTAGTATATTCACACCGTTGGTCCAAAGCTCGTGTTGTTAGCGGGTAAGATTCGCGACTTTGCATAAATCAGTGTAAATGATCAGAATGAAGACGAGTAAAACCGTTTGTATACATGACTCGGTCGAGTAAATGCCCACCTCTTTACAGATTTTATTAACGTTTATTTGAGAGTCTAATTTGTTAACAAGTTTTCCTATCGAAGGTTTCTGATTTCGTTTCAAGTTAAGAATTGACTCCACGGTTTCATATTTGCATTTGATGGGTACTATTTGTATCTTTGAAGTCTAAAGATCTACATTAAGAACGCATTGGTTAAACAGCCATGGGAAATCTGGTAAAAGTAGTTGCTTGGCAAGATTTGCAATTTGGTTATCTGACAGCTGTTGCAAGTTTTTCCAAAGACGATACTTGAGAGCGAATTAGCAGAAAGGCCAGGTGAAATTGTGAATCTACCCTAAGTAGCATTTATATGTTAAGATAATAAAATATACCGTTCATGCAATTTGATTGCCATTTCGTCGATCTAATTATGACGTCAGTATTTGTTGTCACATTTCTTTCGTTATACTCGATGTCAGGTCGAGTTCCTTTTACAAAATTTTACACACACATTGAGTATTTGTAAATCAATCAGACATTACAAGTGGGAGAAAGTGGGGCGGGGGGGGGGGGGGTGAGGGTACATAAGTAAGCAGTCAACGCATGTCCGGAAGCGGAAAGTTCACGTTGGCTTCAGTAGACATAGATTCGTTCAGTGTCTCCAGGGAGTTAAATCGTGCAAATAAATGAAGAAAAAAAAACAATTGTTCAGTGGCCCGACCGAATTCCTGTTGGTTAATACAAGAAAAGCTTCATTACCCAGATATTCTTAGTGGAGCTGCTCTTAGTCTAATTATTGACTCTGGAAAACAAGGATCCTTTGTCTATGGGCACGGATACTTATCGGTTTTATACACTGACAGTGTTGAGATGGACTGTCTTGGTCCATGTTATATTTCCACTCTCATCGGTTCTAAATTGACAATATCCTTTACTCTATGGCATTCGTCTATCACTGAAACCTAGCAGATATTCATCTACTTTGAAGGCATTTTGTAGTACAGGGAACCAATATCTCGAACAAATAAACGATCATGTTCCGTGCTGTTCGATTACCTTACGACAACAAGGGAAGACAAAACGAAACACTATCATATCTAATACGCCATTCGGTATATATTTATGAACACTACGTAGGTCAATCAAATCTCGGTCAAAACACAGGCGAAGCGATCAAAAGAAGACGCTAGCGGGGCTTAGAAATGTGTGTATATTTTAGCCATCGTTGGTAAGATAAACAAAATGCTGCTTAGTTGTTCCTATTTTCCAGAAAGTATCCTTGACATAGATCCCCAAAATATTGGTTTAAGATCAGGGGGCCGTTTAACGAAGCCGTCACAAAGTGTGATCAATCGCAGTTGCCTTGGCGACGTATCTCTTCGCTATTGTATCCACTGGTAACTATGCGTCGTTTGTGATGCGACTGCTTTGTGAAACGAGCCCCAGCATCGCAAACACCTTGTTTTAGTAAGCTCTGTCGTGACATCACGCACCGTTATTATCAATAACGTCTATTCTCCTTCATCACCATTATCATCAGGGACATCATTATTATTATACATACCAGAATAATAAATATGGTCATCAGTATAGAAAAGATTATTCTAGGCAATAAATGATTCGTCCAATTTACGACCAGCTTCAAAGTAGCGACAAAAAATTAAAATAATCATCATGAAACTGCCCATCGTAAACAAGATAATAATAGTCATTTCAGTATCCTTTTCGTCTTCCATATTCCCCATATACATCCAAGTTATATTGGTGTTTTCTCCCTCCTAATCCTTACAGTGTCCCGGCTGTGGATTATCTGAATAATTTAAAAAAAATAATAATTTTTGCTTATGATTTTTCCATCTGTATTAAAAGTAAAAGAAAATTTTGTAAATTTTACAACAAAAATAAAATTCCTTGCAAAGATATTACAGATAAATACATTAAATAAAAATTTTGTTTTGTTTTGACTCGGTTTTGGAAAAATAAACCAACCAGGGGAAGGCTTGACGTATCTGTTAACTGTTTGAGCATTTAACCTTCCCAATGGAAAGTTAAGGGATTGTATACCAGCTCAAATGTAATAAATCGATTATTATATAACAATTCGACCATATTTTCATATCAGTGTGTTTAAATGAAACAGTTGAAGTCCTCAACAGGTATCTTTGTGTATTGTTACACATCCGCTACCGTAAATTTAACTGTTATTAAATCACATATTTATCATTTTCAAAACCAAACAGTATAAACATAACAATGATTATAATAAACTGTATTATAAGTCGACTAGTTGTTTAACCAACAAGGCCGATCTTCCACAAAGTCGACCATATATTACTGGTAGTGGGCGTCTTGGATAAATTACAAGAAAGCCCATTTTAAAAACAATATCCTTCTGATTTCAAACAAATGTCACGGATAACCTCTCAACTAGCGCCACATGACCAGGTAAAACGTTAAGAGGGATTTGCGTTATTCGGTCAATCAGCTGTAAGACACCACGCAGGATTTTCCAAACGTTTTCTTATGAGGTGCTGGCAGAGCGTTCGTTTATTTTTTGTCTTTTTTCTTCAAACAGTTATGACCAGATATATATTTGTAAACCCACCAAATGAATAAGGGGGTGTTACCTTAAAAAATGAACATACACAGACTTTCGGGTTAATTCAATATGTCTTGCTGTTATACAACTTCGTCCCCACTAAACCTAACAATGCCAGTAAAGGAAAAATAGGATGGTGAGCCCGGCGTGTAACACCAATCAATCAAATTCGTACGGCTATCGACAACTCTCCAAACGTCAAAACTGTCAACGTCCGAGGAAATAGACCAGAACTACAAGAAGGAAAATAACAAAATGAACCCATAACTGTTTATAGGAAACAAATGAAAACCGTGTTGAAAGCATTATGTTTTTTATTTGATGTGAAGACTTTCTCTCCTCATCGTTTTGTTTTAATTGCTTTCTACGTTCTTCTCATTCAGTTTGATTGCTTGATCGAACCTAATTACAAATTAAATAATTAATACAACTTTTATTTTCTTAAAATTTTCAGGAATTGTTATTAAGTTGACGGTAGTAGTTATTTACTTTTTAGGAGGAATAAAAATACATTTATATATTATATATAGCGATTTTCTCACGTTTATTTGATTAAATGTTTATGTAAATCAGAGCGGAGTCAATGAGTGCAAATGTTTCTGAAGAATTGTCCCATTGTGGTTGTTGTTTTGCTATAGCGTTTCTTTACCATGCAGGGTGGTCCGTAATTCGTGAATCTATCATTGAGTACATAATTCAAGGGCCTTGACGAGTGAAAGCGCTGTCAGTACGTGTGAGAAATCACTCCCATTGTCCGAGACCTATTAATGGTTGACTTTTACTAAGGGAAAACCAGTTTCAAAAGAGTACCTATCACTTTTTTATTTTTATTTCAATTTAACTTCACGAGCCACACGTCATTGAAAACGGACAGGTGTGAGCTCTCAACCCTTCTCTGAATTTTTTAAACTTATTAAATTGACCAAGACGTCTGTAAGTACGTCAGCCATACTTTCTATATAGCTTTTAGAATTAAATGACCTTTGTAAAAAAATATATAAACTCGAAATTATTTTTTTGCAATTGTCAACACTGCTAACACACCTCATCACGTCCAGTGCATATATGGATATTCTCTCCTCGATTCATGCTAAATGTCTTAGCCTTTTGCTTATACAAAAGTAGCCTAAAAAAAGTAGCAAATGCGTTGAAAGAAGTCAGTGTCACTTCATTTGTGTAAACAATATATACCACATGTATAAACGTTAAAATTCGATAGGGTTAGTGGTGAATGTATTCTATGTCGCTGTGAATTATAACCAACTGTCTTTTGAAATAAGGTGAAGAATTACTTATGGATAACAACTTCTTGGCTTAAACCAAGAAGTTGTTATCCATAAGTAATTCGCCACCTTATTGTAACCTTTTAACTTCTAAATGCCATTGAAAGATTTGTCTTTTGAAAATAAGAAATCTAACTAATTTGTAGGAAACATATTTTTCTTTGGTGAATTTCGATCAGGAGGGATTTGTACACTGAACACAGACGATGTCTATTGCGGTCAATCGCCCAAAGATTATACAGAACAATTTTTATCTAATTTATACCAATGCTTGACGTCAGATGCGACTGGAATGAATAGGCCTACTGTATATTATTTATTGATTAGTGTCGTCAAATTATTTCTCTTTTAAAATAGGTTCACTTGCGCATTTTTAAATGCTGAAATTCAGAGTATCTCACTTGTACATATAAATATAGACTCTGTTGATCAAGTAATTGTTAATTACTGTCATAAGGATCATTCTGGTACAGTCAATCGATCCGTATGGGCATATAGCCGTATAGCCGTATGGGCGTCAATCTTCGGGCGTAAGCGAAATGCACATTATTAAGTCGCAAAGCCTTTGGAATATTTGTACAGAAACGGACAAATTAAATACATAAAAGAATGCCTAAAAGTGAAATACAAACATCAACCGGTCAATTTCAACTTCAACTTCAGTGTTAAATTAGACTTATTTTATGTCTAGATTAGTGTTTTAAATGGGCAGTCCCAAACTTAGTGGAAGACATTTTGTGTCCTTACTCCAAAGCTGTCGTCCGCATCTCTACAGTTAGGTTTTCAACTATTTTGTTAAGCATGTATTAAACGCCATTTTTCATAAATATTAAACGCCATTTATAACGATGATGCGCATTGAAGGGGTTCTACATTTTTTTGAATTGCGGGTACATAACAAATTAAAAATGCAAAGCTTTTAAATTTTGCCACAAAAATGAAAGTTCCTAACTTCTACGAGGAAAAAACTCTTTTTTAAAGTAAACATTTTTTACCTTTTTCGCTACGAGTGTGCCTTTAATATTGTAGATTTCGGGCAAACTTCGCTTCACATATCAGAGAGATGCCAGATTTAAGCGCACTTAATTTTTTTAATAAGAATATTTTTTAATAAAACTTATGTTTCATGAAACTCTAACTTATGTTTTAATTTATAATATGTCCTAAATCCAGTTAAATCCGAAATTGTAGATTTATGTTAGGGTTGTGAGCAGCTTTATGGATTAATGCGCTTTTGTTATCGGAGACCGCGCGCGGACTTAGCGGAGTGGTGAATTGCTGTAAGGTACAACCTGTCACTCATCGAGCATAAATTAAACAAGTATAGCACTTACGGTATGAAGATGAGATAAAGAGGCGAAAAATCGGTTTCTTTAAAAAAAATGTTAATACAGCTAGTTTATGGAGGTATTTACTATGTGATGGGCACTAAGAGGTAAATCTAGAGCGCCCGGGGTTATAGTTGGTAGTTAGTTGAACCTCTTCTAAAGGTGAAAAATACTTTGTACTTGTTAACCTCATTGAACAGTGGTTTCAGGGTGAATAATCACTCACGAAAAACACATCAATCAACGTGGCCTCGAGCTATTAAACCTCGGGGAGATGGGGAGAAAATGACAAAACGCCAAAACCGTCGTACCTAACTAATAAACATACCACGTCGACTACTATACGGATTTCGTGTCGACTTAAACCCATTTGAGCGAGAAAAAAAATTAGAAAAGTATAACTAATGATAAATCAACGTATGTAATTGTCGAATGGTATTTCTCGCTCCGACTGTGAAAACACGTGTGAGTGTAATTAGTCACGAGAAATTGTAATGCGCATGTCAGGTGTCTAAAGACACGTTTAACCTGCATTATAAATATAGAGACTATACAGTCTGGTTTTGGAAATGTTGATGGATTGGCATAAACTAGTACTGTTATAGCGCCAATCATCATATAAAATAGATAATCTATAATTTTTAAATATTTTATTTAAATAGCTTCTTTTTAGAATTTGATCGCGTTTTCTATAAGCAATAAATAGGCCCATTTTCTATTATCCAACATTGTTTTATTGCTTATTTTATAATATCTAATTATTTGTAAGTTCTGTTGAGGATGACTTGTAAAAGTGACAGGAACCATATACAAACGAACTTCGGAAAACTAATGGATTGAAGAAGGAATACAAAAAATATTGGAATATTCAATAGCTCGTATGAGAACCGATGATGTGTGCAAATAGTAGGCAAACTACAAATAGCCCGGATGTTAAGTACTTTTTGGGCCGTTTTGTTGCTTATAAAACTACCTTATCCAATAGCGACAAGTTCGATACCAACGGAAAGCTTTGTTTTATACTTTCTGACAAATATGACGAACAGCTAGTTATTTTTGTTTGAAGTAACTTTTCCCTGTATTTGGCAGGTTGTATTTTTTAAATATGATGAATTATGTAGAAGTGGTACAAGTCATGATTGTTTTGTACATTATTGTCGACATTGGTAGCTAATAACACCCGGCCAAAGTTGATTTCTACATGCAGTTTTTAGATATGTTGCGCTCGTATAGGTTAGTGAGAAGTGAGAAATAATGAACAAACAAAATCCAGGTAAACTATTACCTAGTACCGATCTCATGTATAATATACATGCGGTACCTTACATCTTTAAATTTGGTTTCTACTATGGTTCTGCGTTTATCTTGAGTGTTGGATTATCCTATTTTTAGTCCTTTTCGTTTGTGGTTTAAATTCTAAAATTCATCGTCTAGCTTTTAGAGTCTCGGTACGTAAAATTACACTGTGCAAGGAGATCGCTCACACGATTATAAACATTAGGGCGCATGTGCGCATGCACAGGTTCGGAGATGGTTTAAATCGAGGGTACCTGATAAATGTAATTTTCAATTTGAAATTAAAAATACTAAATGATGCCAAAACTTTTCATTTTTAGTAAAAATAGAAAGTTCCTAACTTCTTCTGCGTTGTGGAATGTATTTTACGACCATATGTGGGGACAAATATGTCAGACAGAATCAGATACCATATGAAACTTTAACATTTCGCGAGTGTTGCATCTGAGAAAAACATCTGACGACATGGCTAACTCTTTTAGAATCAAAATCTCAAAACAGAATTAAGATGTAGTTTTGCACTCTTACAATGCTTCGGAAGACGTAAAATCAGCACAAATCTAATTTGTCACCAAAATAATTTGACAAGCCTTCAGTGCAACCCTCAGAGGCAATATTTACTTACGTAAAAAATGCTAAAAAAACGTTTTTTTGGGGGGCATTTTGAATTTGACTGTTGCAATGTGCGCTGCAAGGTAGGCCCTATCTCTTTTCAAAATATTACGTAAAATACATTACCTAATGTCAATATGAATTAAAGATTCCTATTTTATCTATTGGAGGACGGACGGTGCATAGAAAATGGCGCTTGAAATCAAGCAGCAATGGAAGAAAGAATCATGGATATTTTATGTGAGTCAAAGCGATTGTACGGCCTGGATATGGGACTTTCAATGGAACATATTGATCGCTGTTAAATTCCTATTCAAAGACCACACACGAAGACCATAGGTTTCAGAGAAAAATCAATAATATCTCCGGACTTTGCCGAGTGTCTATTTTGGGCCGAGAAAACGCTGCCGTTTTTACGATGAACCTTTTGCGAATGAATAGGAGTTGTAGACGATAAATACCGTATATTTTTACATAGGACATAAGTCAATATGTCCATTCTCCGCTGTACTAAACAGGCGCAAGCAGTCACGCCGAAGTACCAATAAAGTTCAAAGCACATTTACGACATAGTTTAATTACGATAGTTTCTGACAACCCACAACTGAAGAAATCCTGGTCAGCACCGTATTTTTCTCTTCGCCACTCTTTCTTATTCTCATTAAGCTTTTTCTGTTACAGCATCATCAGTCAGATGTCCTGTCGTCTATGCCCTACGTCAGTATGCCCACAAATGCAACAGAAATATTTTAGTCTCTTATGTCTCCTCTGACACACGCCCATAGATTGAAATGTGTAGGCCTACCATATTAAATATATATTTATGATCACTAAAACACACGGGCACATGGAAAATCTTCTTGTCTAAAATAACCATGGAGACCAGTTTCTAATTGTGTTAAAAAGAGGTATATCATTTAGACCTTTATACCCCTTAAATTGTTGTTACAAACCAAACCTATGCACCCGATACAACTCAGATCACCCCCTTCAAGAAGAACCAGATCATTAAACAATTTGCCCTTCGAGGATCAGTAGAATTGTCTACCTTATTTGTAATGCCCATGTTGCCAAAGAATAACATGAGAAAATTTCGTTCTATCAGAATTCGCTAATTAATTCAACAAGTGCAAAAAAGATCTTTCAGGGGTATCAATCCCGGAGATGTACGCCAAGGTATAGCTTTTATAAGGAGCAAAATTCTTAAAAAGCACTCCTTTATCCCGGCTTTTTTTTAATTTTGTCCGCTTTTAGCAGACATCTTCTATTCTTACGCTTATCAATGTTTATTTCATTTTGACGTCAATCATTTAGTTTTTCCAGGTCTTTCAAACTCACACATTTTTGTGAAAAACATTTGAATTTTTGGCAGCTCATGTCACTTTAATCGCTTATAGCGTAATGAACAGTTTCTTTAAATTTCCAGCTGTAGTCATTTCGAAAGCGACCCTCGGAGTAAGAATGCAACTTTGCCAACTACAAAATTGAACTACGTAATTATTCATTAGTAATTAGCTTTTGTTAACGGGGGTTGGTAGATTAATCATATTATAGATATTTGAAAGAAAAAAATCTTAGGACCGTATATCGTTAGATGTGGTTAGAGCCAGTCAAACCAACTGTCAGCTACAATATTATTGCCCCAATCTTGGATAGGGATTTTAATTGAAAGATTAATCAGATATACTTTTTTCTTGTCACAAAACTTTGTTAAATCAGCTTTGTTGTTAAGAAGGTGTCTCGTTAATAATCCTGCTTGTCAAATGACTAGCGTAGCTGCCCCCGGGTAACCCCTAGGCGACCCCAACAAGATCTATTCTAGAGGCAGCCACCATCACTTAAGGCGATCTGGTCCTCACCTTCCCACCTTATCGACAATCTCTTTTCCTCGGAACTATGCTAATTAATGCGAGAATAAGGCAGCTAACGATATAGATTTGGCAGTTTAGGCGACTGTATCATTAAGAGTAAAGGATTAGTTATTTACACCCGGCGATAAGACCTAGGTATATTACCCAGAGGATATTCTATGAAGAAAGGCGTTAAAGACTATCACTTTATCAATCTGCATATTAATACAATCACAGAATTCATTTAATTTAAGTAGTATACAGTGTCAGTTTAAACACTGTTCGCAAAAGCGAGACTGCTGCAAACTTTGACTGATTAGAGTGATTGATTCGTTGACCGATTCAATCATCTTGACGCTCATTGGTTGAAACTTTCAATTGAAGATTTATTCTTTAATTGGCAGATTGATTGTTTGAATGATGCCAAATCGTTAAAATTCATTAAAAAAAAAAAGTTTAGTCGCACCGAAATCAACAATATTTCTATTTAGTTATTAATCTGCAGTTTATCTAGAGGCTGCGGGGTCCTCCGTGGCTCAGTAGGTAGAGCGTTGGACGCTCAATCCGAACAGCCTTCCACCAATGGGTCGCGAGTTCGATTCCCACTCAGTCCAAAAAAATTGGAAATTTTCTGACTGGGTTTTCACTCAAACGACCTATGTGGGATGGTTGCCAGTTACCAACGGAAGGTCGTGGGTTTCCTCCGGGCATAGAGCCCGGTTTCCTCACACTATACAACTGGCAACGGCTGTGTCTGATTTTCAGTCCTTTTCCAAAAAAACTCTTTTTTATGAAAGCATTAACTAGAGTTTAAGCATCTAAGACTCCCAGAGCCTAATTGGTTTATGTTCAATATTGAAAAATGAATTTAATTCAAAACAAGTATCTAAGTGTAAACTTATTACTTGAATATTTGCTGGCAAAGCTAAATAATCATTAATCATGGGGATTATTGGAACCTCAGATTGATCCGTCTCCTGTCGTCAAGTGAAAACAGTCCCGATTACCAGTAACAAAATACTTATGTCAAATTTATTTACGTTGCGAAAAAGGTAAACCATGCAATTTAAAGTCTAAAAGGTAGACTTAGGCAATGGACATTTGTGTTCTCTTCGTTGTATCATTTCTTATTTACGTATTTTGGTTTATGTTTCAATCAGATATAATACTAACATATGGCGTCACAGTTTTTTAATCCAAAGGGCACCAGAAGGTCGTCATCCGCCCTAATGGCTGACGCTGATGCATTTACCTGTTGGATTAAAGTGCGATAAAGGTAAACTAAGGGCGACAACTCTGTGAGTTATTATTAATAAGCGAGTAAAACAATAGCAGAGTTATATCAGATTAGATAGTGAGTATGACTGTCTATATTTTTGGCGTCGCTGTCAAATGACTGTTTTATTAAACGCAGAACTTAGATTGCCCATGACAGGGGTGTCCCCCAGGGGCAAGATAAAAACAAAATTTAAATTTTTAATTAAATTACTGGGGTTTCAAATCCCTTTTATCTCCAACATATCTTTTGAAGGCAAGAATAAAAAGTAAAAAATCCAGTCATAGCCTTCTTATCATGTAAAGAAATTAGCTAATTAAACCGACATCATTCGCATTAGATGTAATTAATAAGATACCCCTGCTTTCTAACTTACAACGAGTTCTGAAACTTAGCCCAGTAATACAAGAAGCCATAAATCATTCAATGGAATATTTAAAGAGAAAAAACAATCTAATCACATAGGTATAGCCCAAACGAAGTTACTGAATCTAAAATAATGAATATGAGTTTGTTTAATTCAGTATTATTCTTTCGTGAGAAACATTATCAATAGGTGTTTATTATAGTGTGAAAATGGAATGTAGATTTCAAAATGAACACAACTTGATGTTCATCTCTCCAAAAATGGTGTTATTTTTATTGAGAAATCAAACGTAGACGGTGCTATCAAGTCAACCACCGGCGTTATCAGCGATATCGGCCGACCAGTGTAAATAGTGTAACAGCGTAATTCTGCGACCAGGTGCAAAGTTACGACGGGCGTAAATGTGTTGAGAAACAGCCCACTGAACGGTAGAAGCACGGATCTAACGAAGTCGGTCTTTGTAAAGCTTAACAATGTGCGATCCGCGACGTGGTGCTGACCAAAGCCTCAAACTTGACAACGGGACGAACAAGTGACTGTCCTGGAGGCTGGCGATCTCTGGTAGTTGCTGTTTGTACAGGTACTGTGGTGATCGCCAAATCGTCTGGTGATATACCATAATGCAGATATACTAAACAATGGTGACAATCTCCACATAGAAAAAATCAACTTCTCTTGGAACGAACTATTAAATAAAAGTGTTTTGTATCAGGTGACAATTACAGCCTTAAAGTGGCATGAGCTGCCAAAATGTTGATATTTTGACGTTAAATCAGAATGTTGAAATTATTGGCTATTTTTCACAAGACGTATAATTCAGAAGCTTTTTAGTGCTTATAGTCTCGAAACTGTAGGATAAAGTATTGCTTTGAACTAACTTTGGCTTAGAATGAATGAATAGTCGTCCCGGTTATTTAAATTTTGTTTACTTTTAGAACACGTTTTCGGTTCGTACAGGCCACATACTGTATGGATTTTCCTCATTCCAACGCCAATCGTTTAGATTTTCGATGGCCTTTACAGCCTCTTACTGTTGTGACGATCAGAAATTATGAAAAAAGTGTGAATTTTGGCAGCTCATGCCACTTTAAATAAAAGTGTTTTGTATCAGGTGGCAATTACAGCCTTAATCAGAATGTTTCATCATACAATTTGTAGAGTTTCCGTATGTTGTAGATGGTGGACAAATATGTTTGAGGTGCACGGCATTATGTTTGCTCTTTGTTATTTTCCACATATCCAGCATCCACCATCATTCTCAAATTCATTTTATGAAGAAATCTAAATTACAATCAGTGCGTTATTAGTGGTGCTCGGTTTCCATAAGGGGCACGAGCTACCAAAATATTTAAATTTTGAGTGAAATTGTTTTCTATTTATCAACTATTTTTCTCAAGAGGTACGATTAATAGACGTTTTAGTGCTCACAGTCTCCAGAATGTACGTTAACATAGAAACAGAGAATTTTCAAATAGAGTACCATATATACATATATGCATTTCTTTCTTGGCATTTTCTTCCAAAGCAACTGTTAACTTGGGCCAAGAATAAATGAACGTCCGTCCCGATTATCTAATTTTTTTTTACTTTTCAAACACAATTTCGGCTCGCACAGGCTTCAGGCTGTATAGATTCACCTCATTCCAACATCAATAATTTAGTTTTTGCATGACCGTAAACGCCCTTTATGTCCCGAAAATCAAGATTGATGTAGGGATGGGAATTTTGGCAGCTATAAAATTAAGACTATTGTTATAAATGTGGATTTTTGAGGAATCGTGTTTTGTTTCAACATAATGTTTTATAAAATATATATTTAGACAATTTACAATTTCAAATAATCGGTGGTTGTTTAGAAAAGCTGGGATGAAGGCCCACCAATAAATATATTTGACATTTTTAAAACTGTAGCGCAGGCTCCATATAAAGAAACACATGGCTAGTCATTCTTTTAGAGTAAAACATCCACAAAGAAATACCTTTGTTTAGCTTGGGTTCAATTTGAAAATTGGCTTTTTAGAACAACGAACTTTATGCGTCTAATGGCTGTCACGTGACATTTGAAGTACAATGGGCGCCGCCATTATTATGAGATGGCACTATTAGCCTGACGTTACAGAGAAAGCGAAAGAGAACGACTCCACTTGCCTTCACACGATTACTGCTGTATTTACGTCATAACATACCAACAAAACGTGATGTCATACTTATTATGGCGAGTCCTTATCTAACCAATGTGACGTGGCCATTCCAAGTATATAGTTCATTGGTTTAGAACATTTAACACAAGGTGGCGGATAGTATTGTGTTTTACACGCTTAAGGCTGTGAGAAGCTATCTAGCAAGAAAATAGTAATTTGGACATAGGGTTGATTTTTTTAATGAATTTTATGATTGTTTACATCCCCAGTCGACAAAAATGCGTCCTTATACTTCTAGCCTATTCTTGGAACGAAATAAATTGGAACTACGAATAATCTTTTGTTCGTTTCTTTTTATCGAAATAAAACATTCCACGTGATCTTAAACCATCCAGAATAATTCTGGGTAGATCTTAGGTCACTTAAAAAGAGTTACTCCAGTTAGTCCAGAGTTACCCCCTTGATCAATCTCTTATTCAGACAAACTCAGTAATCCAAACTGCCAAGGTTTCTAACAGAATGTCCATGGCAAATTTCCTATTCTGACAGATTCAGCAACTAAAATTACCGTCACCAAGATGTTCAACAAATGGAAGAATAGCCTTGGCAAATCCTTTATTCGGACAGACTTAGTCAGCCAATTAAACTTCCAGTCACATATACGTTCAACAGCAAATTGAGTCACCTTGATGTTCAACAAAATCGTGAATCACCTTGACTAATCACCGATACAGACAGACTCAGTCATACAATTTACCAGTCCTGGAGGCGCCCAACTTCTAGTAACCAAATCGTTCAACAAATACATTCTCCTGTTCTGACAGACTCAGTTATACAAACTCCCAATCGCCAAAACGTTCAACAAGTACCTTCTCCTGTTCTAACAAACTCAGTAATACAAACTCCCAATCATCAACACGTTCAACAAGTACATTCTCCTATGTTCTAACGGACTCAGTAATCCAAACTCCCAATCATCAAAACCTTCAACAAGTACATTCTCCTGTTCTAACGGACTCAGTAATCCAAACTCCCAATCATCAAAACCTTCAACAAGTACATTCTCCTATTCTAACAGACTCAGTAATCTAAACTCCCAATCACCAAAACCTTCAACAAGTACATTCTCATATTCTGACAGACACAGTAATCCAAACTCCCAATCACCAACACGTTCAACAAGTACATTCTCCTGTTCTAACAGACTCAGTAATCCAAACTCCCAATCACCAACACGTTCAACAAGTACATTTTCCTATTCTGACAGACTCAGTTATCCAAACTCCCAATCACCAAAACGTCCAACATGTACATTCTCCTATTCTGACAGACACAGTAATCCAAACTCCCAATCACCAAAACGTTCAACAAGTACGTTCTCCTGTTCTAACAGACTCAGTAATCCAAACTCCCAATCACCAACACGTTCAACAAGTTCATTCTCCTATTCTGACAGACTCGGTAATCCAAACTCCCAATCACCAAAACGTTCAACAAGTACATTCTCCTATTCTGACAGACACAGTAATCCAAACTCCCAATCACCAACACGTTCAACTAGTACATTCTCCTATTCTGACAGACACAGTAATCCAAACTCCCAATCACCAACACGTTCAACAAGTACATTCTCCTGTTCTAACAGACTCAGTAATCCAAACTCCCAATCACCAACACGTCCAACAAGTACATTCTCCTGTTCTAACAGACTCAGTAATACAAACTCCCAATCACCAACACGTTCAACAAGTACATTCTCCTATTCTAACAGACTCAGTAATCCAAACTCCCAGTCACCAACACGTTCAACAAGTACATTCTCCTGTTCTAACAGACTCAGTAATCCAAACTCCCAATCACCAACACGTTCAACAAGTACATTCTCCTATTCTAACAGACTCAGTAATCCAAACTCCCAGTCACCAACACGTTCAACAAGTACATTCTCCTATTCTGACAGACTCAGTAATCCAAACTCCCAGTCACCAACACGTTCAACAAGTACATTCTCCTATTCTGATAGACTCAGTAATCCAAACTCCCAGTCACCAACACGTCCAACAAGTACATTCTCCTATTCTGACAGACTCAGTAATCCAAACTCCCAATCACCAACACGTTCAACAAGTGCATTCTCCTATTCTGACAGACACAGTAATCTAAACTCCCAATCACCAACACGTTCAACAAGTACATTCTCCTATTCTGACAGACTCAGTAATCCAAACTCCCAATCAACAACACCTTCAACAAGTACATTCTCCTATTCTGACAGACTCAGTAATCCAAACTCCCAATCGCTAAAACGTTCAACAAGTACGTTCTTCTATTCTGACAATCTCAGTAATCCAAACTCCCAATCACCAAAACGTTCAACAAGTACATTCTCCTATTCTGACAGACTCAGTTATACAAACTCCCAGTCACCAACACGTTCAACGAAAGGAAAAATAACCTTGACCAATACCTTATTCAGACACACTCAGTACTCAAAACAACCAGCAAACAGCAACGCGATTATTTATGAACACTAAAACACACGGGCACAGGGAAAGTCTTATCGTCTTAAATAACCATGGACCCTATTATATATCGTGGGCCCAATGGTAGAAATGATTATGTCCAAATTGGCGATTTTGAGAAAATTGAAGTTGAAGTTTTGAATGCTTCCATAAAATCAGGAAAAGAAATAAATAAGAAGTTAAATGATGCTTCTTATAGCAGAGGCGACTGTCTCCTTTTACCTTTGGGCCCACGATATATTCCTGTAAAGCCAGAAATTGTCTACTCTTATTTTAACACGACCCTGAACATTTTACTTGTATTCCCAACAGATAGCGTGCCCTAGAAGGTCAGAAGATTTCTCCGGCTTGGGTATATGCGTGCTACTGGGCTCCATCGTCTAATTAGACAGGCGATTAATGGACATCTTCATCCGTCTATCACCCAATCAACACCCGACGACGTTCCAGGTCAGATCGATCTCATTTTGATTGAATTACACACTTCCATACATGACACGTGTAAATCAACTATTTGTGGTAAACAAAGAGCAATTCAAAACATCTGTTTTTGTTTTGTTCGGATCTTGAAAAGAAGACTTGATAATGTTATTGTGACAGTTTTGTCTATCTTGTGATTTTACATCAATTTCGCAATCAGCATTACAAACTTGGGTTTAAATGACTCACAAATTAAGAACTTGCCGCAGACATTTATCAATATACTATACCATTTGTGTTTCAGTATAACAAAGCTAGCATCGCTATGGCCAAGATTATAGTAGAAGAATACAAACTACTTCAAAGTAAACTTGCTCGACCTCTGACCCAAAGGCCAGTCATTGCTTATAAAAAGAACAAGAGTTTGAAAGACATACTGGTCAGGGCTAAACTCCCCTGTCTGCCTTCTACCTAGGTTTTCTGGGAAAGGGTATGGGGGGGGGGGGGGGGCATAATATATAGTCTGACGATATTCTTACTATAGCTTAAGATGCGTAAGCATTGTCAATGTAATACAAAGTGTTCCAGAAAATTCTACTGACTAAGGCCAAGCTCCTGTCAGTCGTCAACCTAATGAAATATCATAGGTTTACTTTATTACAACAATTTATGATGGGGTATAAAGGTCTAAATGATATACCTCTTTTTAACACAATTAGAAACTTGTCTCTGTGGTTATTTTAAACAAGAAGATTTTCCCTGTGCCCGTGTGTTTTAGTGTCCATAAATATACTAGTATACAGTTGGGCGCGATGGTCCGGTTTGAAAACCAGTGTTAATCTATTGGGTATGTGGAAGTTGCCAGGTAGTCGTCGGAGGTCGTGGGTTCCCTCCCCTGTTTACTCAAATTACCTATGTGGGACGGTTGCCAGTTACCAGCGGAAGGTCGTGGGTTTCCTCCGAGCATAGAGCCTGGTTTCCTCCCACAATAAAACTGGCAACGCCGTGATATATAAGTGAAATAATATTGAGCGCGGCGTAAAACACCAAACAATCAATCAATCAATCCCCCCCCTGTTAAACCTGACAACACCGTGATATATTTGAGTGTGCCGTAAAACACCAAATAATCAATCAATCAATTATTAGTACAGCGTGTTATCATAACACGGCTTTTATACATAAATAGTTTGATAAATATTTCATACATTGATACAGACCGTCCTCTCTCAGAGGCACTATAAGCAAAGAGAGTAGATTGACAAGAGTGGTAACTTCGTCTGCGCCATGTTGAATTTGAACTGACACGATTCGATTATTAGGAACCTCCTTTCTATAGGGGGCGCCCTACAGTCGAATCGTGTACAGTCGGAACACCCTTCCGTTAGGGGGCCAGAAGAACATGCCGGTAATGCTGATTGGACGAAGTGACCACTCTTGTCAATCTACTCTCTTTGCTATAAGGCTCTCAAGCGATATCAACAAGGGTTGTATTTCTACTGGTGAAAATGTTTACTTCTTTAAAATGATATTCTTGAATCTGGACTACTTTCCGTTGTAATGTTGGCAGTTTTAGCTAGAATTGAAATACGTTTCTTAGTTCAAGTGCCATGAGCTACCAAAGAAAGGGAAATTTTGGTACAACACAATTAGATAAGTGGGCGTCATTTTCATCAACAAGTACAAAATACGGGCTCTCTGCTGATATCAATTTCGGAAATGTGCGTTACTAATGTACTTTTTGCAGCATCGAAAACCCTCACATGCACTCATACATCCCAAGACGAGGATTACTTATGGATAAAAAACTTCTTAATTAACCCAATAAATTAAGAAGTTGTTTATCCATAAGTAATCCTCGTATTGATTTGTACTTCCAACTTCTAAATGCCACTGAAAGATCTCATACATCCCGTCTATTTGGATTTAGTTCCATATACATCTTCGGTCCATACGGTTTGCTGGCTTTGGCAATTATGTTTATTTCAATGTAAACCCGAAATTTGACAGCTAGAAGTTAAGCAATTTGTTTTTTAGTTGTGTTTTGAGCACATTTGCTATGAATGGATACAAATTTCTTTTGATACTGTACCTTTGGCGATGATTATGTTTTGTTCAGATACGAGTTTCGTATTTATGTTTTTGATGTAAGAACTTCTGTAAATTCATTCGCATTCGTTTTATGAGCGTTTGTTGAAACTTGATTTAATTTCATTTTGGTCGGTTACAATCTTATGTACTGACCTCGCAACAATACAGAGGCTTTTACTTGACATATCTGATGACGTATCATCGGATCACTTGCACGGGTCAGAAAATTTGCCTGCTATCACGACATAATGAAACTGGATACGTCCTATTCCGAAAGACAAGGAAGACGAGAGTTTGAGAAAGGGTGAGCGAGAGAGGAATAATATGTGCCACTTTGTTTGATTAACTGTAACACGACAAAAGCGACTAACAATCTTCTCGTAGACAACATGGCACAAATTAAGACGAAGTCATTTTATCCTGGTCTGGATCAAAGGACGTGAAAAGTCACAAGTCATTCCAATCAGACCGACAGAAATCGTGTCCCAAGAAGCGGAATCTGTTTTTATTTCATGATTTGCAATCGACTGACGAAGCTTGACTGGATTAAGCGATAATCCCAACAATAATCCATTCTGATTAATCTGTCTTATTGCAACATGTATCAAATGACCCTAAACCGTGTTTCCCGATTATTTCAGCATGTTAACTCGAAGACAATTTAATCCTATCCCTGACACCAATGAACTCCTTCTAAAAATAGTTTGACATTTAGACGATACCATGTAATCCTTACACGATAAAAATAGAGCATTGTCTTTGGAACTCTATAGCAATATGACTTAATCTTCAAATGATCGAATTGTGACGCTCAAAATGGCAATGACCTCCGAGCCAAAGGTCAAGTTAAAGCCACCAATAATTATAGATTTTCCAATTTTTTAAAATAAAATTCAGTCGGTCACAATAGCCCATTTACTGACATTTCATTATTGTGTCTCATTTAAACAATCTATTTATTTTGTTGAATATGTAAAAGAGTTGTCTGGTATTCGTCGAAGATCCGGGGTTTCGTCTACCACTAAATCTGGGGAACGCCGGCATTACGTATCAAACAATAAATCAATCACTGATCTGGTGCTGGGTGTTATCATAACACCGTTTTGTTATATCAATAGTTTGTTAATTATTTCATATATTACAGGTCATCCTCTCTCTATGGCACTATTAGGTTCTCAAGCGATATCAACAGGGGCTCTATGTCTACTGGTGAAAATGTTTATTTCTTTAAAATGTTTTCCGTTGTAATATTTCAGGGCCATTGTCATTCTTACGTTTAGCATAATTTGTTTAAGGAACAACCCTCAGGTTCCAGGGTCCTGTTTCACAAAGCGGCGTAGATGTATTTTTTGCGTAACTTTCATACTAACGTATCTCTACAGTATGAGTTGCTATGGCAGTTACGTTGAAAACTTACGCTACGCCGCTTTGTGAAACAGGGCCCTGGAATTCAGTTTCATCCCTAACTAATCCAGAGTTAAATGTATTCTTCAACTATTAAACTGGGTAATGATACAATAAGAGTGACTTTTTCGGTTCCCTGTACTCCGTTTTTCACCTTAGACAGGCAACAAATCTAACATTATATTGCCGTAAAATCCTGCAAACTGCAGGCCACCAAGATATCATCTTGACAGACGGATTGCTGATGAGTTGAAATGTAAAAATTATCTCCCCTTGGCATCGGAAAAGCGCATCATCATCAGACGAATTATAGATATATTTGTGTAAAATTTGTCATAGATATCAACACTCTTTGGCGAAACTGACATGAACATATGTTCTTTCCAGTTGGCGAAATAGACATAATGCGGAACACATGCTACATGAGTTTGTATAATCCATAGATGTATGTATACAACGCCTTATTGATTCGCCACATCTCTTGTTAAGGGAATTTACAATATTGATGGACGCTTAGCGATGGTCATTGTGTTCGGTAGAAACATGTGTCGAAACTTACAAGAAATAGATCATCTTGGGAGGTCATAGAAAGATACATGTTTCGGTATCGATCGACACTTGGTTAATGTACGTCTTGTATTGTTCGTTTAACAGACATAAGTAAAAGTGACAAATGTGGCGTGAATGTGAGTAAGCACGTACACAATACGACCAGTGATCCGATAAACTTATAGGTCTTCTCAACAGATCGTCCAGCTTCAATATGCTGACTTTTCATTGCCATGAAATCTTGTGAAAATATATATTTATTTATGTAAAGTTGATTTTCTGGTAAAGTAAAACAAGATGTAATGTTTTACTTATTAAATGTGTATTTTTTAAGTTTATGAAAAAGTTTAATGTTTTAAGTAAGAAGATATCAGTTGAGCCTGCAACCTCAATAAACAGAAGTTATAAGCTTAAAGATATGTGCTATGTGCTTAAAGATGTGCTATGTGATAAAAGATATGTGCTATGTGATAAAAGATCAGATGACTCTTGACATCATTCGAAAAACAAAACAATTACCACCGAGCCTGATGACGTCACATAGATTTACGCAAAGCTTTCTGTGTAAAATGTACCTTAGTTCGCCATTTTGTTTATGGGTACTTAGCAAGATGTCACTTTTTTTGGAAAACATTGATGACATAACCTGTTTTTATCCACACATTTTCTGGTAACTTAACGCCTTTTACGTCTTCTGTTCGATACAGTGTTATTTCTTCCGCCATATTTTAAAATTATGTTGATCCCTCAATCCCCCAAAATGCTTTGCGCGTGAATTCCAAGTGACGTCATCAAGCAATCGGTCAATTGTATCGTGGGGAAAAGGGGAAATTTCTTTGAAGTCACCGACTTGTAAGGGATGACTGCGAACTTTTACTTTCCTATTCATAATACTTCCCATCCGCCATGCTGATTCTCTATCAATACCCAGATGACGTCAAAAAGAAATCGATACATTCCAGTAACATACACGCATATGCAAATTGTAAGCTTTTCTTTCCTGATACTAAACATTTACGCACATTTCCGAAAGCGGTGGCAAAGAGCCTGTTTCACAAAGCGACATGGCGTAAGTTTTTGCGTAACTAGAGCTTGTTTCACAAAGCGGCGTAGATGTATTTTTTGCGTAATTTTCATACTAACGGGTCCCTACAGTAAGGGTTGCTATTGCAGTTACGTAAAACTTACGCTACACGGCTTTGTGAAACGGGCGTAGAGATACGGTGCTAGGGCAGTTACGTTAAAACTTACGCTTCAACAAATGACACTTTAACAAATGAGTTGCAAATCTACTGCGTTTTTAAATCGGTCGAAATTATTTTGCTTAAAACATATTTAATAAAACCAGGTGTTTTTGTTACTTTACCCACCCGATATAAACAAAATGTTGTTTTATGACGAAATAAGTCCATAAAGGCCATTAGATTTTTTTAAAATCAAAATTATAGTAATTTGTAAATATTTTCTGGATGGTCTATGGCTACCTGGAATATAACAAATATGGCGACATGGCTATCAGACTGCAAATAAATCAGACTGTAAACTATGTCTTTGTGGAACTGGAGAACAGTCTAGACAAAAGCTACCTTCAAGACAAAAGAGTTATTGTTACATTTTCTCAGCGTTTAAGCCGTATTTGTCTTGTCTTCGATTTGTGGGCAATGGTTGTAGACACTAAGGCGCCGGCAAAATACTAGGGATATTAACAAAAATATTACCATTGAAAAAAATAAATAATGACCAGGGAAATAATTTTTGTTCATCCCAAAGCAAATTTTCAATAAATATTCGCATTCTTTTAGATGTGTGGACAGCGGTCAGAAACAGGCGTTATTAAAATACCACTGAAATAATATAAACATATGACAATAACAATACACCCGATGAAGCCAGAGGTAATTCTAGCGAAATGTTGTGAGAAATAAACCTAAGAAGTAGTTATCCAGAAAACTATGTCTTTATGTTACTTATTTCCTACTTCTAAATGTCTTCCAAAAATTATATGAAGATCTATCTATGGGTTAAGCATATACATTATTGCCTTCTTTTTTATTGTTGTTGTTGGTGCTTTTTTACTTTGTTCTTTGGGGTTTTTTGGCTATTAGTTCTATCTGAAAATATCCCATTTTCCTATGTTGGAAAACATGACGTATTTACGTCCCAAAACTGGTAGTGAAATAAGATACTTCGTTGAACAGATATCAAAGGAAACTCTTTTATGTTTCGTAGCCAAACCAACAAAAGGAGGTGATTTGTGGAAGGCAGAAAGAAACACGTCTAGTGACTGTGTTTATTTGTGTAATAAGGAAATCACATTAAGTGATCATCTATCGTGTTTGTTTAACGTCTATCTTTTCTTTTCAATGAGCGCGAGTCTCGGAGACGCGGTACATCACAGATAAAAACGGAGGCGCGGAGCGTCGTTTAAGGACCTTTGACAGTAACTACTGTGGCTTTTACCTGGTGGTAACCGGGTCATTTAGGATTAGGGAAGCCCTTTCATGGGCCACGTTCTTATAAGGGAGCTGGGCATTTGTCGACGTGGGTGGCGTCTCACGTTGCCTTGTTACCCTTCTTGGCGGGTAGGTATTGCTGGCGGTAAGTCACATCGACAAACAGGTATTGTTACAGTCTCGAAAGCTGAGAAGACAGTGTCCTATTCTTACGGAAACACTAGCCCATGTACTTATACCAAACAACTCTAGTTTACATCAGATATCAATTGTTAACAAACCCATCTCTAAATAGACTGTAATGTGACAACGTAACATATCATGTGTGCTATCATTACATACTAAGAGGCCATAAAATTGACTTCCATATAATTGAACTTTAAACGATTTGTTTACAATTATAGTTTTCAAAAGACCTCGAACATGTGTGAATTTGTTTGGACATGGCAAACAACATAAGACGATTGCAGTTGCCCTTTACAAATGGAGTAAAAGAACAAGGGTGAATAAAGACAATTTCATTTTGACATTCATTGTATTATGTCGCACTGAAGACACATTCAGTTATATAGCAGCGTTGCCAGGTTTCGTTGAGGAGGAAACTAGGTTACGAGATTGGTCCGTTAGAAACTTCGGACATTTCGGCCGGTGACCATTGCAGTCTGAACCCTTCTTTTGAGGACGAGGACCGGGGGGGGGGGGGGGGGGGTAAGCCTGATTGGGGTTCCAACAAACGACCTGTCGATGGAAAGTTTCTGATAATATGAGTTTCAATAAGGTGAAGAATTACTTCTTGGTTTATTTGGGTGACGACGTTTCGATGTAGTTCTTACATCGTTATCAAAATCAATCAGCGATGTAAGAACTACATCGAAACGTCGTCAGCCAATAAATCAAGAAGTTGTTATCCATAAGTAATGTTTCACCTTATAGTTAACCTTTCAACTTCTAAATGCCATTGAAAGATTTAATATGAGTTTATTTTGTGTTAACACGCCGAGTCGTCTTTTCGAATTGTTGGCAGGTTTTATAACTTTATTTCCATCTCTTATTTAAAATGTATTTTATAGATGTAATAGGGTTTGTTTAACGAACTTTCTTATTGGACGCCATAAAAGTGAAATAATCTGGAGTGCGGCGTTAAACTCCAATCAATCAATGTTTATTTTAGCAACGCGTTGCATGAAACGAATTTTGAATGAAATCAAATAAGCACCACCTATATTAATTTGGATGATACAGAACTCGCTTTCCGTATGAACAAAATACAAAAGATAAATGTGTGTCTGTGTTATTAGAGAACACATATAAAGGATCAAAACGGCATTATGAGTGAGAGGTGACTTAGTTTTTCCTGGGGGAAACAAGTGTTGTTTTGAATGATTTTATGGCTATCATTAAAAATCCAACAGAGGCTTAGCTCAAATCAAGAAATATAAAGTTTTTTTTTTTAAAGTGGCATGAGCTGCCAAAATTCAAACTTTTTTCATAATTTTTGATCGTCACAACAGTGAGAGGCTTTGAAGCCCATCGAACAACTAAATGATTGGCGTTGGACTGAGGAAAATCCATACAGTATGTGGTCTGTACAAACCGAAAACGTGTACGAAAAGTAAACAAAATTTAAATAACCGGGACGACCATTTATTCATTCTAAGCCAAAGTTAGTTCAAAACAATACTTCATCGTACTTTCTCGAGACTGGAAGCACTACAAAGTTTCTGAATTATACGTCTAGATAAAAATAGCTGATAATTTCAACATACTGTTTTTACGTCAAAATATCAACATTTTGGCAGCTCATGCCACTTTAAAAATTGGCTACGTTTTCAGTTATATTAGTTGGCTTTATATTCAGGGAATCATTATATACTACCTGTATAATAGAGAGTGTATGGCCATTTGAGTCACGTGATTATGGTGTTTATGAATGACACGATACAGTAACCAAAATCTACCTTAGAGAGTATCGAGCCTATATACAATGGTTTAGTCCCGATTCGCCTAATTTGTGATTTTGTACATTTTGGCTTGTAGGCGAATCGGGACTAGTGCCGGTGAGTAAACTTAGATCAATACAGGGATTAACAGTTAAATCGGGGAGATTAAATTGTAAGTAACAGGGAACAAACACAATTTTTTGTTTACATTAAATATTGGACTTTATTGTAATAGTTTATTTAACTAGCAACTGACAGAAATATCACTGACCAACATGTAACAAATACGAAGCACTATCAGAAAATTCAATAACGGATAAGTCTCCCCGTAATAGGTCGTCCTTCAAATGTTGGAGACGCTCTTCTATTTTCCTGTATTTCAGTCTTTTGGGGGCAAACCTGGCCCCATTCTCTGCCTGGGCAATTCTAGTCTCTGTCACTGATTGTTCCCTCTTAATTATTGTGATGAACTCAAAAAGATTTGGGTGTGCCTTGGCTGTAATGGATTTCATTCTGTTGTGCCACCCCTCTAGATTGTTGTTGGTTCTGGTGCCTTCTGTTACATGATGATTCCACATTTCTCGGTTCCATTGCCCTTCTAACCAAATTTCTGTCACTTAGTCCATAAACCTGGTACATTCGGTGGTCGCTGGAGACTCAGCTATTGCGTTCAGCCAAACATCATCTACATCAGATAGGAACTAGAGGCTTAACTGCAGCTCGTCGCACCAGACATCGAACCTCGGCGTCATCTCTGTAAAGCGTTTGTAATCCATGTTTTTGTGCGTTTCTCCAAATACACTGCGTAAAATGGAAAAAACAGCCCTTCATAATGGTATCTGGCAATACAGTTCTAACAGCTGCGTGGAATGATGCTTCAAAATCAGCCTTAGTCTGGTTTGTGCCGATGCCATTTTGTAAATTATGGCAACTATGTTTTTGCCCTCGGTATTTATATGATTTGAATTGACACTTGACTTGAGTGATTACATTTCAGTTAAAAATATTGACGCCTCCTTCTTTGTCTGTTTACGCTTTGTCTGTGACACTTTACTTGAGTGATTACATTTCAGTTAAAAATGTTGATGCCTCCTTCTTTGTCCGTTTATATAATTTTTCTGTTATGAACGATGTTCATCTTTTTTAGCACTTGACTGATTATATTTCAGTTAAAATTTTCGATGGTTACATGAACTTGTCTCACCTATTGTTCCGTCTTAATGGGATTATCCCCATGCCGCTACTCCCTGGTGTTAGTGTTGGTTAATCCTCAAAATGGCATGTAGGCGAGTCGGGATTTTCAGAGGTGTGAATTAGGCGAGTCGGGAATACACCTGTCACCGTGGGTGGCCACGGGCTATATGTGCGGTCTCAGTCAAGGTACACTATAACTTATACTATACGACATTGGTACAAATGTGACTGCTTGGTGACATACGAAAAAAGATCTGACTGGACTGAAGGGACGTTTACCTACAGATATAGATGTGGGATATCAATGAAACTGATTTCATTTTTGATTTACTGATTGATGCATGCTTTTCCCACTCACTTACACGGAATATTAAAGGCACACTTGCCGCGAAAATCAGAAATAGTGTTTACATTAAAAAAGAAAGACCGTTTTCTGTATTTTTCCCAGACAATATAAGTTAGGAACTTTCTATTTTTACCAAAATCTAAAAGTTTGGACGTCACTTTGTATTTTTAATTTGAATTTGAAAATTTGAATTGTTAGGTACCCGGAAAGTAAACAAACCAAACTGCTCGCTGGGGCGCATTTTATGTTTCAGTCGAGTGAGTGAACTAACGGCACAGTGTAATTTTATGTAGGCCTATTAATCTGAGAAATACAGACTGACGATCGGTTAACAGCGACTGGAAAAGCCTGCTGATAATTGTTTGAGTGTAAACCACAGATAAAAAGGCCTGAAATGAGGGTAATCCAACACGAAAGTTGACCGACACTGATCGTTGTTGCTGTAATCAGGCTTCGATTCTTCGTTTGTTTTTCACCCCATTTCTACATTCTAAAGCTAACTAGACATGTTTTATGTGTCCTATGTTTAAGTTTAGTGCTATTAGTCGTACTAAGCTCATGTAAATTGGTTTTCTTAGCCAATTTAAACAGGCTACGGAGGCCAGTGGGCCTTTAACATGAACATGTTATCACTAGCTTTTGACATGAGATATATATTATATCTATACGATGGTTGTTTCTTTTAATCTAAGCTAAAACCCCACAAACGCATTGCATATATATTTATTAAAAAGAAAAACAAAAGTAAGCTATCAAAGAACTTCTACACTCGTGTCAGTTGTTTGTTCTCAGACGTAAGCGCTCCTATGTCCATTGGATAAAGGTAGGCGTTCTTTGCAGACCTTCAACCGTTCGCCATTCACTGGGGTTGGACAACTTATCACAGTTAAAAACATAAATGTGGAAGAAAAAAAACCTGTGAGAACGTCTATGAGATTCTTAGGATTTGAACCTGCGACAGGTAGATTGATTGATTGATTAATGTTTTACGCCACACTCAAGAGTATTTCACGGCGGCGTTGTCAGGTATTGCGGGGGAGGGAACCGGACTCATTGCCCGGATGAAACCCCCGACCTTCGGCGAGTACCTGGCAACTCTTCGACAGACGGCGACCAAGGGGAAATCTACTCAGAAATTTTCCAATTTTTGTTTGGTCTGATTGTGATTCGAACCCGCGCCGCATCGATGGGAGGTCTGTGTAGGACTGAGGGACGATCAAGTATAGATTAGCGGATTGGAAGTGTCTGGAACGGTGTGTTGGTTGCGGGTTTGATCCCTAGTCACCCTCTTCCTACTTACAATAACAGTGTTTTCCGGTTCAATTATACTAGTCTGATGTTTAGACCGATTCCACAAAGCACCATCGTCATAATTTGGTAGAGTTGAAGATTTCCTCTTAGCACCGGTCCTGGTCTCCTCTTGCAATATGAAGAAAATAAAAACAAAAAACAAAAAAAACGCGGGTTTAAATACTGCAAGTGATTTGATCAACGATAGGCCTAAAGTATTTCTACACAGGACATAGATAAATAAAAGTATGTATCAATATAAGCGCTGTCCAATATAAGGGAAATTTCGTTAAAACCGAATGCAAAAATAAGAGCTTTCGGCTGATACCAGTTTGGGATATATATGTTAAAGGGGCATGAGCTGCCAAAATGTTGATATTTTGACGTTAAAACAGAATGCTGAAATTATTGGCTATTTTTCTCAAGACGTAGAATTCAGAAGCCTTTTAATGCTTCTAGTCTCGAAAATGTACGATAAAGTACTGTTTTGAACTAAATTTGGCTTAGAATGAAGGAATGGTCGTCCCGGTTATTTAAATTTTGTTTACATTTCGAACACTATTTCGGTTCGTATAGGCCACATACTGTAGGGATTTTCCTCATTCCAACGCCAATCATTTAGTTTTCCGATGGCCTTCAAAGCCTCTTACTGTCGTGACGATTATAAATTATGAAAAAAGTGTGAATTTCGGCAGCTCATGCTACTTTAATAAACAATAAAACCCCTAATATACATATACCTCTTTTTAACACAATTAGAAACTTGTCTCCATGGTTATTTTAGACAAGACGATTTTCCCTGTGCCCATGTCTTTTAGTGGTCATAAATATATACCCACTGTTATTGGAACTTTGCCAGTTAACAGCGCATGTTTTTTTGGATTGTCCTTGTTGCTGACTTTACCACTATTTTTCTATTAAAACGCCAATCCTTAAGTGTTTCCAGGTTCACCAGACGTCGAACTTCTCTTGACAATCAGCGGCCTCGGTGGTCCAGTGGAATAGAGTGATCCTCAATCAGCCCAACACAGATTTTCCATCGATGCGGCACGGGTTCGAATCCTACTCAGACCAAATACAAAAATAAACATTTCTGAGTGTATTTTTCATTTGGTTGTCGTATGCAGTTCCTTCGGGTAATGAACCCGGTTTCCTCCCCCAGTAAACCTGGCAACGCCGCCCTATAAATAATCGTGAGTTAGGCGTAAAACGTCAACCAATTTAATCTCTTGACTACCAGAGCCTATGAAAAAAGTGCAAACTTTGGCAGCTCATTCCACTTTAAAGCATCTTAGGTATAGTATAATCATCAACAGTGAGGAAAACGTTGGGAATGGAAATGTCAAAGATTATGCAAAATATAAGTATTTTCGTCTTTCGGTATTTGTCATTCGATAGGATCTTTGTAGTTTATATGTTTAGGAATTTTGATGTGCACGAAAACTTGACTAAACGCTGATTCCTCGTGCGTTTGTCCGTAAAGAGGCTAGTACATTAATTCGGGTTTGGGGGATGTTTGGTTTCCCAACATCTCAACCGTTTGATAGATTGTAAACGAAGATGTCGTTGCTTGAATGGGGCTTTAGTTGATAACGTAAACAATTTCTGACTGGTAGGCCGATTATCAACCCGTCTCCCGATACGGGGCTGGCCCAGGGGTTAATCGAAGTTAATATTTGTCCGTAAAGAGTGGAAACTCTCCGTTAGATAATCTGACATGTGAGATTGGACTGTGGTAGTCGAGGGTCGGCTGGGGTCAACTCAGGGCTCCTTGGCAAAGACCGATGTTGATTAACAGGCCAAAAAAGGGTCCCATAAGGTCGTATCTGGATTAAAGCCTTGTTTTCTGTCATCTCAAAGAGGGACGATCTCAAGGCACCCCCAACAGTACCGAATTTATCCGGGAGGAAAATTTACACATTCACCATAGAGGACCTGAACACTGGTAATAAATCTTTCTTCAAAGTGACAGAGAGTTTCTGTGCTATATTGCCCTTACGACTACATTATGGCGTGAATCTAATTAAAGGTTAGACTAGGTCGGGCTCTATCCCCTAGAAATTCATTAGGAGGCAAAGTTATCATTATGAACAATCTCTGCCTGAGTCAAGCCTCGTTGGCGGTGGAGATTTTAGTTGTGATCCCTGCTCATCAATGGCGATGTTTTCCAAATGAGCTATCTTCTACCAGGGCCGTTTTCAGGATATTCCCTCGCCACGATCAAGTCCCCTGGGGAGCGAAAATGAAGGTTAAATTTGAAAAATGTCATACTCTGGGACTCATTCGGTTCAATTGGTTAAATTAGCGAACTGGTTCACCTGTCCGCATATGATAAATTACCTGTACATTAAACAATGAAAAAATCACACCGATGTTCCCACCTTTACCTCCAGTAACCTTTATAGGATTATATTACTTGGGGTTTAATTTTAATCTAGTACTATCGATTATAGCAGCATTTTCTAAAACTTCAAGAAATAAATGGAGAGGGATACGTGGATTAACCGTCAAAACTGCAGTTTGTCGCGAGAAAATGAACATCTGGCGTTCGTTGTAAAACTTAAAATTTCATGAGAAATTAAAACAACATAATACACGTTTGCTGTAAGCTTAAAAGTTTATCGTGAAATCGTCAAAAAAATATATAGATGTTCGTCGTAAGCTTAAAAGTTTATCGTAAAATTTCAAAATAGGACCGCAATGAAATTTCTATTAGGATGATATTAGTATAGTAGAATATAATGCCCTTGTTTTTATTTGTCACGATATGCAAATAAGAAACGTTTTGGTTTCACCACGCAGTCTCGAGAAAGTATTTATTTCAGTATTCATTTCAATCATTTACAATAGAAAATCAAATTGACAGCTTAGGTGCCTTATTTCAAAGCATACACATTTAATTTGGTTCGGATTCGGAACCATTATAGTTATTTGATCTGTCTTGAACGGAATTTAATTCAGTCAACGTATTCACGATTTATAATGCACGAAAATGTTTACAACGATCCCTCAAAGTGTGAACATTTCATAACGCGAAAATATAGAGCGTCCAATGACAAGAAACGGAATCTTACCTTTCATCACGTTTGAAAAAGGTCGGTAACATCAAAGCTATATGGAAAAGGAAAAATCTATGAACTGGCGTTTGAAATTTATTTTTGACAGACAGATATAAAGAAAGAACTAAGGCTAAGCTGTTCTATTCAAAACTCTTAACACAATGGTTTTGATCTTGATTGATTGATTGGCTCTTGAAAAGGGCAAGTTGTCACTCTAGTCGTGTTTAAAATGTAGATTTATTTGTTAAGAGTGTTATACTTATATATACGCGCCATGCAATATTGCCAATGGATCTATATCAACAAACTTAGGTTTAACTGCCAACCAGGGGCTCGTTCTACTAAGCTGGCGCAAAGTTACGCATAGGTTTACAACACAGACTTGCGCCTCCAGACTTGCGACCATGCGCACGTTCCTATAACTTAACACGCATTTGCGACTGGCGCAACTTACGCCAGCTTAGTAGAACGAGGCCCAGTACCATACAGATGGTATTAATGGCCAAAATATTCATATTTTTTTTATTTCGAACAAAATGAGGAAATGTCTGCGACTTTCCTCAAAGAAGTTCCTGCAAGAGACATGCCTTAATTGATAAATACATGCAGTGTAGAGAATATATGTAATAATCGAACTTTCTAAAACAACTGGGTAATGTTGTCATCTCCTGTCACATAAGGAATTGAATGATTTCATTAGAAACTTGTGACGCGAGGAAAAGGTATATATATATTATCGTTGAATGATTTATCTTCGGGCTGTTTCGTATATATTCGGAAGTTTTCTTCTTAGGAAACACTTAGATCCAAACTTTATCTGCGTCCAAAGGCTTGCAACATTTCTCTGCTGTGATTAAGTGAGATGAAATTATTGTCTTGATTTCAAGTCCACAAAGTTAAAGTGACATGAGCTGCCAAATTCACACTTTTTCATAATTTCGACGACAGTAAGAGGCTTTGAATGCCATCGAAAAACTAAATGATTGGCGCTGGAATGAAGAAAAATCATACAGGATGTGGCCTGTACGAACCGAAAACGTCTTCAAAAGGTAAACAAAATTTAAATAACCGGGACGACCATTCATTCATTCTAAGCCAGACGAGACTAGAAGTAAAAAGCTTCTGAATTATACGTCTTGAGAAAAATAGCCAATAATTTCAACATTCTGTTTTAACGTCGAAATATCAACATTCTGGCAGCTCATGTCACTTTAAGTAATAAACCCTATAAATTTGCTATGTATAATGTAATGAAGTGCCTGTCCGCTAATTAAGCATTCCTACAGTTTACGAACTGGCTTGTTTTTCTTGTTACATTTTTCGTAAAGTTATAATGTCAGGTTTACATGGGGGTTGGGATTCATATTAAAATGAAAGCAGTTTTAACTTTGACGTTGGTTGATGTGCATATCACGTGACAAATAAAATCAATCACGAATGTATCGACTAGAAAATGTTCAATATTGACTTTGAACGATCTTATTTTAGACGGACTAAATTACACCAAAACAAAAGTCATTAAATTTTTCTCAAGATGTCTTAATGGAATATATATATGTATATTTATGAACGCTAAAACACACGGGCACAGGGAAAATCTTCTTGTCTAAAATAACCATGGAGAAAATTTTCTAATTGTGTTAAAACATGTACAGTTGTATATCTTTTAAACCTTTATACCCCATTATAAATTGTTGTAATAAATTAAACCTAGCTAGAATATATATATATTGATGAAATCTATTTGGATCAAAAACATGATTTGGTGTTACAAATTATACGTAAATTGGGTCTTATGAATCAACTTTTTATTCAAGGGGTTTAGAAAGATTACTCGAGACAAATTCAAACGTCTTTTTTATCTTTCGTTCAATGCAGCTGACTGAGGAAAAGCGTTCTTTAGCGTCCCCAAAAATTGACACCAACACATTTTCTGTGCGTTATGATTTATGTCAGATAAACAGGATTAACGATTCGAAAATTGCTCTTTTGTGGAAAGCGTCAGGTGTTGAAATTTAGATAAGAGAGGCGCTTAAATATATATGGCGTGTGGTTTCCAGGGTGATTCTTACCGCCTCACAAATACGCTGTAATCTCATCGTAAAGCTATGGGGCATCTGCGACCAAAAACTCATTCTTTCTTTGGAGCCTCAAAATCAGTCAAGATGTTAGGCTAAATAAAGACGCCTATAAACCTATTCATCGAAGCCTCTCGAGCAGTCTTAGTAGGACACGTTTGCGTACATAAAACGGGACAATGGAGAATTGAAGATAATTGTTGTTTTCTTAAATTTTGACATGACGAGTCGAAAACAAATGATAATTTAAACTGATGGCAGGAGAGGTATAGAGATGCCGGTAAAAGGTGTAGTGAGGCGGTTATAAAGTGTCCACACTCCAGCGCACTCATTCACAACGTCTTCCTACGCTATCCAAAAGGCCCACAGGAAGTCCACACAAAAGGTGTTAAATGTTTGAAGTGTTAACAGTCGTTGAATACAGGTTTAGGATCGAATTAAAGTTGAACATCCAAAGTCGACAGCTTTCTTAGACAGATCTCTCTTCACTAAGCTCCTTACTGTATCATTAAACCCATTATATTAACTTTGATTGACAAGTTTATCCCGATTAACTTAAACATGTTGATACCGATATGGCAAATCGCATTACAGCTGGATTCTAGTGGTCAAACGAGATAATCTCATAAAAAGAACCTTTTGAACGCCTTTTTGTCGATGGAATATATTCAAATTTTATTTGAGAAAAACAAAGTTAATCTATATTTATGCATTATAGCAGTATTTTCCGAAACTTTAAAGATTAAATCACTGGACCATGATAGGGATACCTGACTATCAATACTTGAGCTTTTTTGTGAAATCTGTTTATCCCAGGAAAATGGTCAGCTGGCGTTCGTTGAAAAAATGAAAGTTCATCGTGAAATTAAAGCAGTTACATAATAGATGTTTATTATCGTCCCTGTTCCTCTCGTCGTGGACGTGGGAAGGACGGTTAAGATTCTTCTCACCGCCCCAAATCGTTACGTCTTCAGCGGGAGTCCACAGACATGATACGACCTCCGTCAGGTCAGACAAGATAGGGGAATGGAAAGCCATTAATTCAAGGGATATACCTCATACGTCTGTCGTCTGTATTAGTTTTATTTACATGGTGCTATGTTCTTTAAAGGGGCATGAGCTGCCAAAATGTTGATATTTTGACGTTAAAACAGAATGTTGAAATTATTGGCTATATTTCTCAAGACGTATGATTCACAAGCTTTTTAGTGCTTCTAGTCTCGAAAATGTACGATAAAGTATTGTTTTAAACTAATTTTGCCCTAGAATGAATGAATGGTCGTCCCGGTTATTTAAATTTTGTTTACTTTTCGAACACATTTTCGGTTCGTACAAGCCACATACTGTATGGAATTTCCTCATTCCATCGCCAATCATTTAGTTTTCTGATGGCATTCAAAGCCTCTTACTGTCGTGACGATCAGAAATTATGAAAAAAGTGTGAATTTTGGCAGCTCATGCCCCTTTAAAATCAATAAGACCCAGATATATAATATGGTTCAACATTGAAACAGTCAAACATTTAAACAAATGTCCATTGTCTGAATCCTTAGTTGTATCATTAGCAAATTAAAACCACAAAAGGAGTTGTGTGTAAGGCCACTTCTCTCACATTTTCTCTAAACTTTTTCTTACATTTACTCTTCACATTAAAACTGTGGCATTACAACATACTGAGCAATTCTAGTTTTTTGTTATGATATGGCGGGTCTCGATACTTGATTCTATCATTAGCAAAAAAAAAACTACGAAAGGATTTGTGTGTAAGAACACTTGCTCTTAACGTTTTCTTGAAAGGGACATTCAATCACCGTATTATCTTTCACATTAAAACTGTTGCATTACAGCATACTGAACAATTCTAGTTTTGTATTTTGATATGGCGGATAACAGTTTAATGGTGGTAAAACTTGGTGGCTGTGGATACGTGGGCAACTGTATACAGCAGTGGAGCTGCGGCAAATATCATGGCGACCAATGATGAGGACTACACACCTATAAACTCTTAATTGAATTTATTGGTAGATAACAATTCGAGAATCGGAAGGAATATAATATTGAGATGCCACAAACATTCATTAGCTAATGTGTTAATTGATATGTTGATTAGTTTTCTATTTGATTGATTGATTGGTTTGTCAAACTGATTGAGATATTCGGTTTGTCGCTTTGGTAAGAACAGTCCTTTATGGGGCCAGATAGAGAGAAGGTTAGAACTTCTTGCAAAAAGGTATCTTCTACAAGACAATTTCATCCAACGAATAGTTTGACTGACTTTGAAAGAATGCTTCAACTTTATGCTGTGATTATAAATGTCCAAGCAGATTCTACACGCGTTTAATGTGAGTTTTTTCCATCTGGTTTGTTTGTTTTTTTTACTTTATATGATAAAACTTAAAACAAGTCCAATTAAAGGAAAATTAAAAAAAAGACAAACTGTTTTTTGGGAAAGATACAGCACTCGTATGTTGTCAGTTTACTTTATGTCAGTGTTTTACACACAGGATACTAATTTTCACGCGCACTGATCTGCAGGGACCCGTTGACACACTAATGCGCCTTAACGGTTTTTTAGTTGTTGGAAATTTGTTAAAGTCAAATTATTTTCGACGGCGACAGGCGAGGCGGTGTGATGGTGAGTGTTGCGTGTAATTTAACAGCATTGTCGAAGACATCGGTATTCAACTCTTCATTTCTCTGGCCCACAAAAAGTGGAATCTATTTAGCGAATAATATATCAAATTAAATACAGCGCTGGGTTGAATTAAGAAAAGTTAAACCCCAGTTAGAATAGAACTGTAAACGCACCAGGGATGGGTGATTTCAAAGAGCCGAGCGAAAAGTTGGAGCGATTCCCTGGGAGTTAAAATCACGGTACCCAGGAAGGGAGTCGGCCATCACTCATTGCTGACGATAATGTTTACTGACTACCCATATCTGGTCGATGTCGGATTTCACTACATCACTCCGCCAGAGGTCGCTGTGTGACACACCGCCATCATGTCGACAAGACCCCGATGATGTTCGCGAGAAATCTACACTATTCAAAACACATTAGAAATAAATGTAAAGTTTATCGCGGCTGTTCCTCTCACAGCAAGAGGCACGTCGATATAAACCCCGCCCCCTGACCGCCACTTATTATATGCAGCGGACATCGGTCTAGGAGCAATGGATTATACTTGAAACGTATCCGTGTATCTACTGGATAAACATGGCTAGTTTCTTGTCGCGACCTGACACAAGATATAATTTATCATCAACGTCCATGTATACAACAAGGGCGAGGAACAAGTCTATGGATCATTACCACGGACAGAAAACAGCTCGCTTTGTTCTCGGTTTTACCTGTGGTCGATACAAACTTCCGATCACATTATTCTTAACGTCTTGTTAGCTCTGACAAAGACACGAGTTTAACAATCGCATTTTTACACCACTTTGGTAGCAGATCGTACGTACCATTTGTCAATAAATCAAACGTTTTCAAGATACACTTCCAAGTAAAAGTGTCAACATATGTTTCCAGTCATTGTAAATTCCAGCGATATGTAAATTTCATTGTTAACGAGCGAGATGAAATCGACATCGTTAAGAGTATATTGGTGAAATGACATCTAAATGGATGCTATCGTCAATTAGTGAATTCTCATATATCACGGGTACTTTTCTAGAAATTGACAACTCTGACATAAAACAGAACCTACAACAATCAAATACATTTCTTAAACGTTAAAGTGGCATGGGCTGCCAAAATGTTGATATTTTGACGTAAGAACACAATGTTGAAATTATCGGTTATTTTTCTCAAAACGTATATTTCAGAAGTTTTTTGTAGTGCTTCTAGTCTCGAGAATGTACGATAACGTATTGTTTTGAACTAACTTTGGCTTAGAATGGTCGTCCCGGTTATATATATTTTGTTTACTTTTTTAACACAATTCCGGTTCGTATAGGCCACATACTGTATTGATTTTCCTCATTCCAACGCCAATCATTTAGTTTTTCGATGGCCTTCAAAACCTCTTACTCTCGTGCCAATCAGAAATTATGAAAAAGTGTGAATTTTGGCAGTTCATGCCACTTTAAACGTTAAGCATTAATTTTTTATTTTCTGGATAGTTGCAATCAGCGAATGGTATTTTCCTGTATTTTATGCTATCAGAATAGTTTATACATCTTAGATATTTATACATTTACAATAAATAAGACCCTGAGAAATACACTGTAAATCCACGTGCAAGAACAAAATTTGCTCTTCCAGCATTGATTATTTTTTGATAACTTAGAACGTCAGAAATACTAACACGTTTTCCTTCTCCTTGGTTGTCGTCAAACACACTGCCACTAAAACTGAAGCATTTTAGTAAATGTTAATCGCCCTTCAAAACGTGCGTTTTAACAGATGCTAACAAACATGGCTTTTAACAAGCGTCGGTAGGACTGTTTTATTATTTTCCGTTTCTCGCGCGATACAAATCCAAAGCGCGGAAAATCTTCCGACATAAATCAGGGGAAATTAGCGCTGACTCCGAAGTGGGTATTCAAGGTTCTAAAACTAATTCAGACCAAGCGATAAGCCGGCAAGTGTCGCTAAAAGTTTATCACACTGATTATACATATGCGCCTGAAAACACATTAAGACCAGTTATTCCAGATCTCGCGGCTTTCTTATCAGGCGACATCGAATTTGCAAAGCGCCAAGAAGTTTACCCGTTAGTGCGCTATCGCGATAGAGTAAGTCATATTGAGATATTTTCAAAACATTCCTCGGTGTACATTTTGTCAAGTTGATACACAAGTGTGAAAGAATCAGCTGTTCTCGAAGACGGGTTACTCATGAGTGGTTTTCTCTCCCGCCCGTCTCCCGACGAGGCAGAGGGTGAAATCTACACGATCATCCGTCGACCATCCCCTGTTCGAGACATCAGTTAGGTACACCGCGACATACCATCCACTAGTTATCGGCTATTTACATCGGAGTTGAATGACAAGGAAAAAGAACCCCTCCCTGCGTAGAATGCCACATTGAGATGTGGATTTCGCATTAGTTTCGGTTTGCTCGTTTCTTGGTAAAGATAGGTCTGATTATTTTGTTCTCGGCTTTTTTGTAGAAGTAATAGCAAGTAATCTATCACTCGAACTTTCGGCGGTGTTGAAAAGCTGTGATCGTCTTGTCGGTGTTTCAGATGCTCCCTCCTGATAAATGCCTTCTTCGTGATAAAGAACAAATTTTACGTACACATTAGAGCGTACGGCGACACCTCTCTCTCCTAAATTATACTAAATAACAAGACAAACATCGGTTTAACTGTAACCCCGCTATCATTCCCCAAACGGAATGTTTGGGGAAGCGCTGATACGCCGATGATAAGGAATCTGGTTTTACATGACCTTATATACTAACAAAATATAACTCAGTTTGTAAATCGTTGTCGTTACATTTATACGAAGACAAATTGCACTTCACTGGGATCTCGAAAAAAGCGACTTATCAATATGTGTATAACACCGTGTTGATACAACTTATATAAACTGAGAGAACGTACTCAATGTCAGAAAACCATCTCAATCTTGGAAATATAGGACTTCATATCGCATATTAAAATGAAAAACGAAATAACTTTTAGCAATTTTATACGACAAAGATAACTTGGTAATAGGGAAAAATCATAAGAAAAAACTGATCAAGGAAACCTTCGATTCTGAAAAAAAACATTGTCTTAGTAGAAATTTACATGTTCCCCGTAGTATATTCAAAAATGGAAAACAAATAACGAAATGGTAAACATTTTAATGCTTCCATTCTATGGAACCGTGTTTTTTTGTGCCAAAGTAAGATATTTACTTTGTGTTTACATGTTTATTTTGCATTTAGCTTTAGTTTTTTTTCTCTCTTCAAATTATTTGTTTAATGTTGAAGAAAATTAACCTTGCTTTCATATTTGTCATCTACATTGTGCATTTTTTTGTTCATATGTGTGCTTCAATGACTAGTTTATGTGTGCTATTTGAATCTCCTTTCAAATGCAAACAGATTTTACTAGGTTATCAAGACGAGACAACAATTAAAACAGGCTTGCACTTAATGAAGATTTATTATTTATATATACGACCACAGTTCGATAGGCCCTAAATACATCTCGCAAAATGAACATGAATAGTTTTAAAACATGCCAACTACGAGGTTATTTCGATTTTAAAAAATACGTTTCCTTCGAGTTGTCTCAGTGGCCAATCATTTATCGTTTATTTGACATTCGATGTTTTGGGGTAAACCGATATGAGCCCTATCGCTCTAAGCACGCAGGCTTTTCTTAACCCTGCACGCGAAGTCGCTATATCTCCGCTAAACGCGGTAACACGCAATCTAATCCATATAATTTAACTTAAACGTCGAAATTTACGAGGGAAACTACAGTGAGTTTCTGTAAATTTCAAATTCCAAATGTCATGTCGCCTGTCAAAGTCAGACATTTTATCTGCCCAACAATATTATTTCAGTAGCTGCTTTAGATATTTTTTGAAAAAAATCTGAAAGATAATTTAATTAATTAATATCAATTGTTTCACGTTTTTATCTCTCAGAAACCATATTTACTTTTTTTATGTACTACCATTTGTCTTCTAAGGTATATGCGGGAAGCATTAGCTGAATATTGCAGGACTTTTTACCTGTATGTTGTAGGTAGCGTATCTTATTTTCACAAGGCATATGTTTTGTGGGCTAGGTTCGAGAACGATTCAACTCTCACTTCAATAAAGTTCGTGGAAAAATTGACATTACAATTTAAAACATTTTTTCTTCATAATTTGCCCATTTCAGTACATTCTACATACAACATTTACTGATTAACACCAAACATATTCCAGATAACATCACGGTGCTGTTATTCATACGCAATGCTTCATCTTAATTGTACTTGTTCCAACTTCTTAAAGGGACTGTTTGTTTAGAATTGTTTACATTTTTGCTAAAACGTCTGCTTAATAGATAAATACGATTTGATTGATTTTGGATAAAAGGTGGTAGGTGGATTTTCAGCGAAAAACGTACGATTAACGAGCAATTAGTGCGAATTTTGTGGTACTTTGTTTACTGTCTGACAGACGGTTTCGGGTTAATCTAAACAGAGGTTTTACATGGGTGAAACTTAATGTACTGAGTCGTGAAAGCGTTACTAATATTCATCTATCTGATAAACTGTAAAGAGCCGACGTGCTTTAGTTTATTCCTCCATTATGTGATCAGGACAAAACAAAAACCACTTAAAAGTCAGAAGACAACGAAACGATCGACCAAGCTGTAAGCATGTAACAGCTAACTCTGGAGCCTCTTTTAGAAACTTTGGCCTGGCTAAAACTAAAATTAAACATGAAAATTAATTAAAAAAATCGTATTACACTCGTCATTAACGGTCTCTCGGGGAAAAGAAGTTTACCAGTGACCATCCCAACACCTTCCCAATATGTGTAGACTACGACAGTTTAAAGTCGGATCAATTTTGGATCTTTAATTTACCTCATACCCACGGTGCCCTTTTAATGCCATTGAAAGATTGAAAATTAAATAGTTAAATGAAGAAAATGAACATCACACGGAAACCTGTTAACTGCTTTATACGCTTCTTTCAGATTACGAATGCTAGCCGTCAGTCCTAAAAACAAGACAATGTTCTCGGGATCGGGATCTTTGACGAAGGCACGAGTAGAGGGATTCTCTGTAATCGTGACACGATATTGCATGCGGACTATAATTTACAATTATAGGAGGTCATGCATATGTTAATAAGGATGAAATATCATATTATACTTTACGAGGTTTGAAAAAAGTGTTTCAACAACAGGGTGAATATGGCGAAAGCCATGACGAAGATATGACGAATAAGTCAAAATCTTGACAATGACTGATTCATGTATGTAATTTTGTACTTTATTATAAAATGTCCGAGAAACTCTCAGCCAATTTGGCGCACATCATCTAACAGAACGGCACCGCCAAGTAATAACGTATGTATACACTCGAAACACAATCAACCAAAAATCTGGATGAATCTATGAATTGGTTCTTCTTATCTGATTAGATTATGCGGAACCGTTGCCCGAAATGTCTACAAAGACTCAAAGAGTATAACGCGCTGGCTTAGAAACTGTCTAAAGTATAGCTTAAACGGGGAGAAAACAAAAAAATCACTTTAGGGTTCTGAAGAAGCGCGCTAATGTTTCCTTTCCAACGGTACCAAACACATATTTTTGCGATTTTTTTTACACCTGACAGTGAAGTTAATAAAACTTCACAATAAGCAAAACAAATTGGTCAACTTTCAAAATCTGCCATTTAAGCCTAGGTCCTCTTCATTTTTGTGCTAGCCACATATTCCTCAAAGCTTCCTTTATAATTTAATGTAAGTTTTGAGAAACTGAAAACAATTTTCTGGAGATAGAAATACTTTGAAGACAGTGAAATTAACCAGGGTTTAAATGGGAGTTTTTGAAAGTTGACCAATTTCTTTTGTGTATGTAACATAATACGGTATTTTATAAACTGCATCATGTCCCATGAAAAAATAGCAAAAATATGTGTTTAGTATCATTGGAAAGGAAAAATAAACGCGCTTCTTCTGATTCATAAAGTATTTTGTGTTTTCTTCTCCTTTAACGACATCGACCAAAGACGAACAAAAAATGAAGTTCAGTAAACGTCAAGATGAGGATAAGGTCTCCGGTCGACGAGGATTGCATGGAAACTTTCTCATTTTCAACTGATACATATATGTGGATTGTTTTCTTCAACCCATCGTATGACATATTTATTTGCAAAATAGTCTGAAGTTTGAATATGTGAGTCAAGGTTCCAGAACGAGTATTTAATCTATACCCAGTCATTCGGTGGAGTAATCGTTCCAATGTTTTGTGACTGTTTCTGGTTTCAGTCGAGATTTTAGATTTTTAGAAACTAACTGAACAAGAAGGGCAATTCACACTTTGTCTTTGAAATGAAATGGAGAAAACACTTAAAACCACATTGTGTAACCGGACTTCGTCATGTCGAGACACATATGGATACAGGTCACAGTTTCTGATTTCCGGAACTTCCAGATATTTTTGTGTGTTTTTTTATTATTTTTTCCTGGCCCCCTGCATTTTTTCTGGGCATTTTTGTAGTTTTTATGAAAGGACAGGGGATGAGTTACTGTCTGGAAATGATTTTAGAAGTGGAATGGGACCATTTCAGGTGGATGGAGATCTGGTAGTTAGGCGTGCTTTGGTTTGTTTACATGCGGCGGAGTATGTGCAAAGTGACCCTTACCCGCATTTTCTGGTCGTCGTTTAAAATTTCTACCTTCAACCTATGAAAAAATTGTGCTTAAAATACTCCTAAAGGACTGTTTAAGGCCCTGACCGAAGGATTTGGTTCAACGAAAGTTAGGGAAGGTGCTGTGAGAGCAGACATTAACATTACCGCAAATGGGAAATGAAGGAAAATGAAACTGTGACCTGCTGCCATATAAATCCAACCATTTATGATTTTGTCGAATTACTCATTTATGGTACAATATTAACAGGTATTAAATAGATTGGTCGACTTTTATCTGAATCTGAATTCTTCGAGATTTTCTACAGAATTGAAGGGGCCATATAAATCAAAACAATTTGAAGTGATATGTCCCTTTAAAGTGGCATGAGCATGTGGATTTTATTGGCTATTTTTCACAAGACGTATAATTCAGAAGCTTTTGAGTGCTTCTAGTCTCGAGAATGAACGGTTAAGTGTTGGTTTGAACTAACTTTGGCTTAGAATGAATGAATGGTCGTCCCGGTTATTTAAATTTTGTTTACTTTTCGAACACGTTTTCGGTTCGTACAGGGCACATACTGTATTGATTTTCCTCATTCAGTTAGTTTTTCGATGGTCTTCAAGCCTCTTACTGTCGTGACGATCAGAAATGATGAAAAAAAATTGAATTTTGGCAGCTCATGTCATTTTAAAGATTTAGAATAAATAAAAGGTGGATCAAACTTTATTTTCTTCAAGCATCTGTAGGAATTACATCAACCCAGACGCTTTTCGTCTAACGGCTATATTACATCATATGGCAATGGTTAGTTGGTCTTGGATTGAAGACACGCTAATGGAAATTTAAGTGACTTCTTCATGGTAGCCGGAGTAGCGATGAGAAATTAGTTCTGACTCAAGTCGGCTTAATGAGTTTTGGCGAATTAGCGGCTACTAAACCGCGTTATCTTTGCGAGAGTTACGCGACAGTTATCGCGAAGACGACCGCCGCCCTATACAACTTGGAACAGCCAGACAATAAGTCCAGCCAAATCTCCCCCGCATCATGTCATCGAAGTCGCGTCACATTGTCTCCAGTACGGCATACTATAATTGAGTAATCTCAATTCACGGAAACACATGTTTTAATTAGCAATAATTGTACTGTTACTTTGGTTTCTGAACGCAGGTTTATAACCTACGTTCTTCACTACATAGGTTCATTCCGTCACAAACCTTCAATCCATGGGTCGCTGGTTCGAATCCAACTAAGTCCAAAGAAAAAAATCAATGTTGTTTTTGTTCTCGATCTTCAGTCATTGCTTATAACAGGACCGGATCTATTACTCCGCACTGAACCTCCTTGTCTTTCCTCTACATAGGAACTAAATTACATATTTTCCCATTTTTTCCATTGTCATAACTTCTTGCCATAGCTGAGAATCCAATATATAACAAAGTAATTCAGCAAAAAAAAAACTGATGAAAGCCAAACTCCTGTCTGTCTTCAACCTAATGAAATATCGTAGATATATATTCAGCCCATGTTTTGTTTGTTTGTTTGTTTTATAAGACATTTGTCCACGGCATACATTTGTCCCATGGGACGTTTGTTTTATAAGAAATTTGCCCACGCCATATATTTGTCCCATGTGCCGTTTGTTTTAGAAGACATTTGTCCACATAATATATTTGTGTCCCATCTGCCGTTTGTTTTAAGACATTTGTCCACACCATATATTTATCCCATGTACCGTTTGTTTTATGAGACATTTGTCCACACCATGTGTTTTAATTATAGCCTACGTCATTTGTTCACATAATATATTCATCCAGTGTGCCGTTTGTTTTAAAAGACATTTCTCCAGATCATTATGTACCTTTAGGGATGTTCCCTTCTCATGACATTCCGGACTGAAACTTTTCCGTAAGCAATGTTTTCCCTTTTATTTTACTGTCATCTGATACTTCAACAACAAACAAATAGCTTCAGCTTCTATTGCTAGAGGCATAGTGGGAGGATAAATAAGGAAAAGAACGTTTAACGCTATAGAATGGATTAATCTTGAAATATTCATTTTATTTCAAGAATTAAAACTTAGGGAGAGATCAGGGGCCGTTTCACGAAGCCGTCCCAAAGTGCGACCAATCACAGTTGCCATGACATCATATCTCTTCACTTTGGCATCAATTGGCAACTACGCTTCTTTTGCGTTGCAACTGCTTTGTGAAACGACCCAGGAGTCATCTGACATTGGCTGCTGCAGAAACAAGTGTAATGCTTCTCAATTGTAGGCAAACGATAATATATATGTTTAATTTTTAAATTTAAAATGTGTACACCCTGCATTCAGAGTGTTGCCATAGACTCACTGGATTCAGAATAAATTTAGACTATATGTACCGAAGCGGCGACGATTATTCTTGTAATGTTATATATAAACCCGTGTATTAGTCAGACTAATTAGATACCCTCCCTTTGATAATCAACTGACATGTGTTCAGAGCCTGTCCCACCTCTCCCTCATTAACCGGCACACTTTGACCTCACTTTAGCAAGTGTCACCTGACACTACAATTTTACCTCCATGGCACAGACACTGACCAAATGTTATAGAGTTGCCATAATACGACCTGTTACCATCGAATGTCAAAATGACCGCTGACCGTTAAATCTTTACGCTCTATGGCAAGTCGTTATATCAGAATTCCCTATTATCAATTCCGCATGTCAAGTGGTTATAGCCAAAGAGCAGTAACAAATCAACAAAGCTGATACAAAGTTAGCTTAACACATGTCGCCACCATGATGTATAGTTAAGTCCTATTTCGCCTCAATTCACATTATACATTTTACAGATAACCCCACTTTGTCCCTATACTTACATCATCAACATATACAGCTTCACAGAAAATACTGACTTAGGCCAAGCTCCTGTCTGTCTTCAATCTAATGAAATATGATGGGTTTTAGTTCATTAGAACAAATTATGTTTGTGTGTAAAGGTCAAAATGATATACCTCTTTTTTTACACAGCTAAAAACAAATACACATCTTCATAAAGGTTTATTACTATAATAAAGATGCCACGACATTTCCTGATCGCAAATTTTCGTACCCATCACAAAACAGAACAAAAAAGAAAGCTTTAACGATGCTTAATTGCATATGGCATGGGTGGATCTTGCGTGGATCCTGCAAGAGAACAAAGGCTTTTACTCTGATTAATAAATGAAATTATAATGTTAATATAGCCCCATCATCCTGCGCATTTTTTCATTTTTACTGATGTAATGTTTTCATGTTTTTGTTTGGTTTTGCTTTTTGTTTACGGATTCATTTATAAATCAAAAGAAATTTGGTCCCAAACTATAGATAAGAATGGTTTGATAAAATCTTTATTTGATAATCATTTGTTTTTCTATTTTCCAATAATCGTCAATACTTACACATAAAGTAACTTCAATATTTATTTTGTTTACATTTAGTTATAACTAAATCTATTTTTATTTTTATTCTTATTTTTTGTTTTGCTTTGGGATAAATGAAATGGAGTATTAGACGACTGCAAGGAAGCTCGTAAAAGGCTAAATCAGTGCAGATACAATACAGGCTTCGGTTATGTCCCTTTGTCTGTAATGAAGCATAGGGAACGGACAACTGAGGATATTGTCGAATATACCTGCAGACGTGTATAACAGAAAAGCTAACATATTCTAGCATAGAGAAAATTATAGCACATGGTGTGACTTCAAGAAAACTTAAAGGAGCATGAGCTGTCAATATGTCAATGTTTTACCAATCAAACACAATCAGGAACTTGTCGGGTATTCAACTTACGTACAAATTAAACGTTTTTTTCTCTTTAAACCATTGTCGTATATGAGTTTAATAAAGACTCATGTTTTCTTAATATTGGTGGAAATCGTTGCTAGGTTTTCGCCGTATGAATACTGCGATATACTAACGGACAGTCATTGATTTACGACGCCACCAAGTGTGCGGCTGCTTCTCATCACCGAAATTTGAAATATCGCCATTTAAATGAAATAATTTTTACTGTGGCGCAAAACAATCAGTCGATCAAAATATCGGTAAAATGTCATTTTTTTCTATTTCCAGTTACAAAAATATGACTGAGGAAACATATAGGCCATAAGGTGAATAATTTATGGATTTAGGTGTAGGCCTAGGTATATCAATAAATCATTCGAAACATATAAATCTCCCTTCCAATCTAAATATTAAAAAATATAATTTTATGGTTTTTTTTTCTTTCCACAAAATAAGATACTTGTAGAAAATTGTGTACGTGATTTTTAAGCCTCAGTGGTTATTTTTTTCTTTTCAATGGTCACATGGATTATAAAAAATATAGGTCAAGCTCTGACCCAGATGACGTCATACCAAGGGCTTGTGTTAGTCACAGTATACAGATTAACAGTGATGTTGGTTTGTGTTTATTATTTTTTTGTTCAAAAGAAAGAAGGAAATCTCTCACACATTTTTTTTCACAGCTTTATCCATTGTTTTCACTAAACCTCAGGTATAAGGTCATGCGTCGGCCTTGAACTTTAGAGGTCAACACTAAGGTAGTAATTGCTTGAATATTTTACCAAAGTAAGCTACCTGTATTCGGATAGGGGTGATATGGCATTGGTAACTTTTGAACAGTTCTAATATGGACACAAAACTTATTTCTAACTCAAGGAATCATTAGATAAAGATTATTTTCGAAAAAGTGTATCTTGGGGGCTAATTGATAAACCTCGTTATTTCCATAAAAATAACATCACAATATCGGTTTCAATGAAAAAGGCAAAGAGTTTGAGCAATTTGGTATATTTATCTACCCTCTCACATACCCGTTTATTTTGTAACGTTTTCTTTCTATATGTTTCAGCCGTCTACTTTGTTGTATTATATCCTAAAAAAGAATCAAATACGAAAAAGCTCTCAGTGTATACCACAGGTATAGTAGCAAAATTTCCCAAGCAGTATAGACATATAAATGAACATATAGACGGTGATAACTATTCCACGGACGTTCAAAGATAAGCTAATTGTTTAGTGATGTCGGGGGTACTTACGTCCATCATCAGCAAGCTAAACGGAGATCCCAGAAAGATGTAACTGGACGCTCTGTCTGGGACATCGTTCGTTACCCCCAGAGTTACCCCCGGGGGTCAAACCCTCTTGCCCCTAACTCAGTCTGGCGTCGGACACTTAGGCGTGCCGTGACCTTCACAGATTTACTCGCCTCGTAAAAATATTATAATGAAACGTTATGTACACGTGGCTATCAAAATAATGTCCCGGTGCTCGACCTTTTCCAGGTTTTCTAGTTGAAAACGACATACACCAAATAAAACAGTCATAAAACAACTAGTGTGATTTTGTTTTGCCGTTCTCGTTTAGATTACTCTATCAGAGTGTTTTCCCACTAACGGCTATAGCCTGTTGAAGTGTTTCCATCTATCTTAACAGTTTAAAAGGACATTTCCCAACTATATAATGTATGTGAATGAAGGGACAAGTTAGCTTCGGTTAACAAGATTATACCGTGTACTGTGCTAATTTACAGCTTCTACGAAATACATACTTTAATGATCAAAGTCATAACTGGGGAAAAACTAAGAGCGCGGCATGTTTAAGGTTTAATATTGCAGCTTAATAAACCATTATCTGGATGATAAAGTCGAAATATTGAAATCAAATAGAAATTTTAAACATGAAATTTGCCTCGCTTCTCTGGGTTTTGACTTTGGTCTACTTTATCAAACCATTCGATAGGAATCATAACATATTGCTATCAGGAGGGCTGTACATTCTCCATTTGGTGTTTAATAAATATCCGTTGAAATATGCAGCTTTACTTATGTGTTGACACTAAAATCAACCGTCTGCTTGATTTACATTGAAACACGTGGAATTTAAATTATTTCCAACTCGACTTGATATATATATAGCGATGTGTTGGATTCCCATTCGCTTAATTTCCGTTAAAGTGCATGACATGAGCTGCCAAAATTGGAATTTGTTTCATGAATTATGATTGTTACAACCATACGAGGCTTTAAAAGTCATCGAAAACCTAAATGACTGTCCGTGGAATGAGAACGATCCATACAGTCTTTGTGTTGTTGGAGACCAAGTAGTGTCCGAAAAATTAACAAAATTGAAATAACCGGAGGAACGTTCATTAATTCTAAGCCTAAATTATATAAAAACGCTTACAAGTTAAATCTCGATACTAGTATAGCAGCGAAAAGCTTCTGAACTGCGCGAACTGAGAAAAGTAGACGATAATTTCTACATTCTGTTTTAACGGGAAAATATCAACAATTTGGCAGCTCATGCCACTTTGATCGTTGAGTTTCTTTGAATTGCTCAGGAAGGGATTCGGTAAGGATTCGTTATTGGTGTTAGCACGCTAAACAAGCAGTTACACCTCTTCAACACAATTAGAAACTTGTCTCCGTGGTTATTTTAGACGTGGAGATTTTCCCTGTGTCCGTGTGTTTTAGTGTTCATAAATATACAAGAATAAAATATGTAGACAATTTACCCAACTCCTACATTACATGACCTTTGAACCAATTGTACCGAAGAAGTTCTATTTTTTTCTTATCATTTTATTATTAATGGGTTCTCAATATTATAATATCCGCAGCAATTTATTATTAACCTTTTCACTCTATTAAGGAGGTCATATGTAGGCCTATCCACTGTGCAATACAGTAAGTGATGGAGACGACGAAGAAAACGCATGTTCCACATCCCAATAGACGTGACTGAAACAAATATGAGAGAGAAGCCGCCTTGATTGACAGAGATTAATATCCACTTCATGTCAATTTCACGGACAGTGTACAGATCTGTGGCAGGAGAAACACAGCGCCATGTCACTTTCCTCTCGATGACTGACAGGCGCTGTGGTTTGTATCCACAGCAACGAAAACCACGTGCACTGTTGGACAGGCGAGACGGTCTCAGACGCCGCGTTTTCGGAGAAGAAATTATGATAATTCTGTGTTCGTCTCTCGTGATATCTCCAACTGCAACCAAGATTTGGTAATTGCATATTATACATTGCCAGATACAAAGCCATAGTATATAGGCCAAACTGATTTAGCATATCGCAATTTATCGTGATAAACTTTCAAATAAAAGTAGGTCTATCAACAGCCCACCGTCTACTAAAACTCTTATAAGTGAAATAATCTTGAGCGCGGCGTAAACACCAATCAATCAATCAATCAACTAAAACTCTCTTTTGATTGATATAATAAATGCATAGGTTTAAAGGGGCTAATTGCGTAGAATTGTTTGTATTTTTCCCCAAAACTTCTGCTAAATAGAAAACTAATATTTGACTGACTGTCGGTGAAAGAGGGTAGGTCGATTTTGAGCGAAAAATGTATAATTAACGCGTAATTAGAGGCCATTTCGTAGTACATTTGTTTACCGTTTGACAGACAGACTAATATTCATCTATCTGATAAACTGTAAAAAACCGACATTCTTTAGATTTTTATACATTATGTAATCAAGACAAAAACTTATAAAAGTCAGAAAACAACGAAACGATCGGTCAGGTTGTAAGAGTTCAACAGCCCGATCTGGAACCTCGGTTAGAAACTTCCACCTGACTGAAACTATAAATAACAGATCACCTGCAAAAGATTTGAAATCGTACTTAACTCGTCTTTAAAAGCGGGGAATGGACGGTTACCAGTGATCATCACAACAGCTTCTCATTATATGTACAGCGAATAACTGTGGACATTTTTTAAAATATGCAATCTTCCTGAGATGCCCTTTTAATATTTTATCTGATAAAAATGGCATGAGCTACAAACTATAAGAAACAGAGATTGTTCGTTATTTTTATCAAGAAGTATAAAATTAAGATCTTTCCTCATATATCAATCTTGGAGATGTAGGTCATGGTGTAAAACGTACTTATACATCCCGGCTGTTTGATTTTTGTCGGTCATTCTGCTTTTATAGGTAATTGATTTTACTGATAGTTTTTTAGTTTAACGCTAATGTTTTTGTTTTTCGAAGTAGCCTACTTCAAACTTCTCCTGATACTCGTATTATATGGAAAAAAAGTCCGAATGGTGGCCGCTTAATTCCCCTTAACTTAATAAAAATTACAATTCAGTTGGTTGTCAATATTTCAGAAGGTTCAGAGAGTCTTGAATAAAGTAGAAAGACAGTGCCCAGACAACTTTTTATATTATTAAATAATTGAATAATATAAAAGCAAATTGTTGAAACATGTTTAGGCACAAAAGGCCGAAGTTTTAGTCGAGTTCGGCAAACTTCTCGACCTCAGTGGAATAAATGTTTTTAACTCTTTCAGATACATTTTCCATTTACTTAGAGCCTCACTTGAGTCTACGAAAAAATACCGATTGCTTATTTACGTGCTTACCTCCCTTGCCACTGCCTGGGATTCAATCGGCCTTTTCCGTTTCGTTCCGCTCAGCTTTACAATTGACGTACGTAGATCTGCGTGAGTGATTCTCGTGTTTGGGAAGGGGATGTGAAATTAAAATACCTGAGCGGACGGGGAGTACGAATAAGGGCGGAAAACTTACAGAAAATGGCATATCTCCATTGAATGAGGCTCAGTTTTAATAATGATAATGCGATTCTTAGGTGATCTAACAGTGAATTATAATTAATATAAAACATATTTTTCTGTAAAACGATGGTAATTTTGAAATGATCGGATATCTAAAATTTCTCGTATTTGAAGCATTTTATACGTACGCGTTTCTTTAGTATAGTGTAATTTTCGTCACGGTTTGTAAACGGATGGTTACTTTTAGAACACAATTTCGGTTTGTACATGCCCCTTACAGTATTGATATTCACCCTTTCAACCTCAGCCAGTTAGTTTTTCAATGAGCTTCTAACTCTCTTGTTTTCTCGACAATCAAAATTTGCGAAAAAAAGGTTTATGTTACTTTAAATTTCGCATTTACCCAGTCTATTTTAGCTAAAACATCAGGCATATAGACGAACAAAACGACAACCACTCAGAAGTTAAAATGAGGTTTAAAAAATAGGACGAAACGCATGTTGATTAGCGCCAAGTATGAACGTGTCTCGAAATAAAGTTTGATCATTTGAGAGTGCATGGTATTATAGTCACTACTATAAACATGACTATAATCTTACCTTTCATCTCTGCATGCTAACACATAAGGCTTAGAGAATGATTGACGTCTAGTATAATCTATTTCTCACGCTTGACGTCACCTAATGTACATTTCACTAAAACTTAGTTGATAATGAAATTGATTTTGTGTATTAGAACCAAGCCATACTGTATGATAAATTAATAAGGTCAAATCTAAAAAAGATTGACTTAACTCCTACATAAGTAAGTTTTAATATTGCCAATAATTATGTTCGTTTTTCGTAATAAAATGACTTATTTAAATTAAAGATTCTGTCGAAAATACATTTTGTGTTAAATTTTATCATAGGCTTGCGAGTTCAATAATAAACGCTAAGCTTGTTTGGAAAAACTGGAAATTTAGCACTCTCTCCTGGATACAGCATGACAGTACGGACCTTCGTGTAATCTAGCCACATTGTGGTTACAACAAACTGAGAGGCGTGGTTAAAGACGATTTCATGAATGGAGCGTAAAGTAATCGATTTCGCCCCGACATCTCCATAATGTCAGTATCCGACTAACTGCCAGTCAAAATCTTCCTTGTCAGCCAATCCAGGGGCCTCTTTCTGTCTCTCATAAGATTGACAGTTCGGGTCAATTAGAGAAAGAATTATGCTTATTAGGTCACGTTAGAGTATGCGGATTAATAACATAGACTATGGTAATTTGTTATGATGTCGTGGAGAGCGGCGGACGTCAGTTAGCACATGTCGCAGCTGATGAGGGGAATCCGTAAAGGTACAGAGCTTCTACCTTGATGACCTCCCTTTAATCAAATGACATTTTCACCTTTATGCAGCATTATTGTCATATAGTCAATTAGTTTATGAGTAAGTGGGTTTAAATACGCTTCTGTTTTACCTTCAGTCTGCCTCTTTCATATATTAAGCAACGCATAAAGCCGGCGTGTGCTACATGTTATAAGCCTAACATTCTGCCCCGAGCCAGTCTCCGTATCTCCGGCTTCGGGGAAGACGAAGCGCCGTGGTTAAATCTCCCTCGCTTCCCTCTACAGTAGCGGAGATAGCTGATTTGGAGGTATGGCTGATCCCGTGGACCGGTGACAGCCGCCCAGAACTCTAAGGTTGGTACTGTTTCTTTTTACGCATCACGCACCCACAATTCAACTTCTTATAAGGGCAACATACAAAATCTCCAGTAAACATATCTCTAATTCTTTCCTCTCGCTAAGTGTGTTTGCATAGCAATTTGACCTGCACACCTGCCCGGCTGTATCCTCAACCAAATCCCCCTTTATTATACCCGAGAAATTGTAATAAGCGTCCGATAAAAAGTCCCTGTAAGGTTTAGCCGCCGTGATACTAATGATTGAAAATTAGTGATTAAATGTTTGGGATTTCTACATCCACATAAAGATGATGTATATTTCGACAAATATTCAAATACACAGCTGATCGTATATGATATATAAGTCAGGTTTTATTTTAGTTGGAGTTTTATTCATCACATTTAATAGTATATGGATAAGTAATATACTTCTTAGCAATATGTAGTTCAATATGTAACTAAATAAAGTTAAGGAACGTGTTCAATGCTACAACAAAAATGCATAAACCAGTTCCGGACTTTTTATTTAGAGAACAATCACCAATGGACTCTTCATGTTAATACACTTGGTTATAACGTTGTAGACTCACAACCGTCAGCGGTGTTTTGGCAATTAAACAACATATTTTGAGATTGAATTATTGATATATAATATATTTTTTACAGATATAACCAGTTTGAAATAAAGTTTTTCTCTAATTCATATACGAAACTGAATAATATGTGAATGTTAATACTTAATGTTGAATAGTACAGACAGTTTATATTTTGTAATAAATGTAATCTGGTTGAATTTACGACCATCAGCTGTGCAATGCAATATACACGATGTTCATTTCAATAGGGATGACGGGATAAGTAGTTATATATTTTTTGTAAGATTTTGGACCAGTGGCATTGAATTGGTGGTGGTGGTGGTGGTGGGGGGGGGGGGGGGGGGGGGTTAACAGCCCAGGAAACTAATATGTTCTGAAAAGTAGTATATTGTTAAGGGAAAAGACATTGAAGGATAAACGTAACAGTTAAAAAAATAGAGAAGTATCCGTCAAAAAATAGAAAGAAGAAGAAACGAACAGTTGTACATTACCGCGTTTGGAAGCCAAGACACTCAATCACATTTCTCATGACATTGACACATTGGGTTGTGCGGTCGCTTCTGACTTTCTACATTTCTGTCTGATATTATTCCCCCTGTATATCCTTAGGATAGACATGCCGGAATGGGTTAACTATTTATCTAACGATGGGCTGATTGCATTTTTATTTTCCCCTCGAACAATTAGCGCTTTGTACCCGCAGTGTCACAAAACTCGCCGAATAGAACGAAATAAAAACCGTAAGAACATGCCAATTCGAATTTGTACATATGTGTAAATAAATGGGACTCTTTGCTTTTCATTGGCCTGTTTTGGGGGTTGTAACATGCTATGCAATCCATTACACAATCGAGTGTAATATGTACTTGCCATTCTCTTATTACCTCGCTTTTGACAATCCTGTGTTTCAATTTTCCAGAAACAAACCTAGGCCAATCATATGTGGGGATTGGATTGAGAGGGTGATCCCAGACAAGCTGCATCTTTGTGAGAGAGAACTCAAGCGCTCGATCTGCGGCTTCAGACAAGTCCCGCCTCCTGAAAGGAAGCTAAAACAAGAAGAGCTACGCCCTTACCAGTCACCTATCTGTCACCCACCTCCTCCCGCTCGTCTATGAAATCAACCATCTCAATTTATGCGCTATTTAGGAAGTATCTTTTCATCGGAATCGTTGTTAAGGGCAGTCGATGTGACAGCTGTGCTCCAGAACTCTAATATCTAACCGACTTTCTTGCGTCGCTAAACACACATCAGTTGTATATTAATGCATCATAACAGTATCTAGTTCATTGTTCACAGAAGTTAAACGAGTAGGTGGTAATACGTAGGGAAATTCTGTCTGTTGTACATTATTAGGAGAGATTTTATTCTATTTATGCCCGCTGAACAATTGCACCTATACAAGAATGCCCCTTTGTGGAAGTCAGCTGAGGTACCTGGTTGTAAGACGAAACTTCATTGCTGTTTAGCTTCACAAACTCGAGAGGACAAGCATCGGATATAATACGCTGAAATTTACAACCGAAATTGACAAGACTATACTACGTTTTTTTACAACTGGATCACGTGTCTTTATTGATTGGTGATCCGAGCGAGGCGACCCCCGACCCCCACACACGGGGCCCACCCAGCATGAGTGAACATTGTATGGGCGAGACGGGCTGCTCCTGTCACCCCTCCGCTCCCACGTCTGGACTCTATACCTACAGTTACCCTCTTATGGCTGCCAGTCAGGCCCACGGGCTCTATACAGCCTCTGCATATGCTGGGCAAGGCGTTCTCGGAAGCAATGCTTCATCGATATACAGTCCAACAGTAAGTAACCACATTTGTATCAATTAATAGCATACCTGTTAAACATTAGTCCTTTAAAAGATATAAGCTTAGGGTATTTTCTATGTTTATTGCAAAATATGTGAATGTAGAGATACGAACATCGGTTTTAGCGATGCATTTCCACCTATTAAATCTTATATTCAATTTAATAATTTCTTAAAAATTGAAGGCTCTTCATTTTATACAAGAAAAAATATTCTAGGTCATGACTTATACCAAGTGTGTATCAAGTACCATGTTCTACGCTTGTTACGGCAAGCCAATTAAATCATTCACATACATGTATAGCATCATATTGCAACCATCAATAAAATTAGTCAACTGGATGAAATACTGATTTCGTCTAAGTAATTGGTGCTATCGGTTAACAATTAAATTAGTAAACCATGACGATAACGCGCAATATATTTATAAGAAATTGTAACCGTGAGCCAAATAACAAAACAAAAAACCTAATATCAAATAAAAATACTATAAAATCCACACATGTTCCATTTGCTCGTTAGTTTGCAATTTATGACGCGCTTTGCGTCCAAATAATTGTATGCATCCATTCAAGAACTTATTTAATATTATCTCCAATCGAAATAAGCAAATATGCACAAACAAGCAGCTAAAATCTAATTATATGTTTGTATACCTGTGCTTGTATTGTACTATATTCCCTATCTGTATACTTCCGTAATAATTATAAAATGTTATCAAATGACTTCAGGGATTTTAATTTCAGTAATTCTTCATTTGTTATTTTCATTTCTCATCAGAAACAATTAATCCGCAAATAAATTCTGTTTGCATTTTTTTTAGAGGAAAGGCCTTTAAAATTCTGGAAATGTTAGCAAATAAAAAATAGTTTTATTAATATAAAAACCAAAAGAAAATCCCAAAAGTATGCATTATGTAATCACTTTTTAATTATGTCTCTTGTGTAGTAGATTCTGTTCAAATGATGGCAATGGATTTTAAAAAATACCAATTCTTGTCTACCGTTATTAATTTTGCCTCGTCCAGCGATTCTGTTTTATTATATAAGCTTTCATTTCATTAAACTATTGTGGTCATCGACTTCAATTGAAATTGATATAGAACGTTAAACAGCCCTGTTAGCAAAAAATCTTTTTAAATTGCGAAGAACTGGTATTTGAGATGCTGCTATCATTCAGGTATCAGATGAAAAAACTTTTTCCAACAGTCAAATTAAATGTTGTGTGGGCATTTGTGGATTTAAGAAAACACAACCGACCATAAAACTCGGGCAATGCCAGATAAAAACAGTTTGTTTGCCCTTAGGCCACGCGACACCTTAAGCTAGGGCATCTTATAGCACCCAGCTTTTAACCCCTCGGTAAAAAAAACTATTTCAGCCAAGGTACTAATTAAAACAAACACGATCGTCTACCACTCTATCTATTTGGCTTATATTTGCTTCTAACTTCTTCAAATTCCTCAGGAGATCAAAAAAGAACTGAAGACTTTTTTTTATTCAAATGGCGACTACCCCCATTCAGAGCCTCGCTCTAAAGAAAGCGGTAAATCATGACCACTTTATTTAAAGGCTATAAAGTAGATGCTCTAATTGGGTAATGCTATTCACTTTATTATCATTATCCGGATCAACTCGTAACTTTGATATTTTTCCTGCATACCAATGTCATTGGTTGCAGCCCGTTTAAATAAACGTAAAAGACTTCTGCAGATTATTTTTAACACTTTCGAAATGGCCTTCACATAGATCTGCAATATTTTAAGAAAAATTAAAATTCTGATATATCTGGATAATGCTTCATACAGCCTCCAAACTCTCTAATCATCTCCTAACACATAGTTGACTGGTGTTGGATAGCTATAATTGGGATGCATGGCTGATACATGTATGGCATGGTTAAAGACACACTTGCAGCCGAGGGACCAGGGATGAGCGGGTCTTTAAAAATCAGGACAGCTTTTTCATTTCAAATAAGCAAGATCTTCACCTGATGTATTGAATAAAACAAAACAAAAAATCATCATTAGACAATTTGAAAAAAAAACTATTATAAGATAGTCTCATATAATTATTTCATGTTCATCACAGAGTTGATGTCTTTTGGCTTTGGATTCCAACACGAAGACAGTCAGAAAACGTCATAAGTGGGATTCGAGTCGAGGGTACATTGGCGAAAGGCTTTTTGGATTGACATTAAACATTTAAGAAACATTGGTTTCCTCTTTAGGTGCCATATCTGAGTTTATTGTTTCAACTCAAGTGTAGACATACCGGAATTTTGGATGGATCGGAGCGATCTTGACATTTTTTTTTTGAATATTTTCAGTTTGTTTATCCCTTTTTTTCCCCTGCTCGCAAAAACAGTAGGCATAAGCGGAATAGGTCATTTTATGATCGTCTACGTCATGATATCAATCATCATCATCTAAATCATCATTGTAGTGACGTCACAGTTATCATCAGTATCTCCTTTACTGTAGAGTAGCAGTTTTCTCTCTTGATTGCTGCATAGATTGACCTGAGTGGGACAGTTACCAGGTACCACGGAAAGGTCGGCGGTTTTTCCTGGACACTTATACCTTGCTTTTCTCCGCAGGAAAACAAAAGCTTGGTTTTGCTTATGTCATAGGTCTCACATAATTTCAGCCTAAGAAACAATTGTTGATTGATTGATGTTCTGGACCACACTCAAAATTATTTCCCCTATATGGCGTAGTTGCAAGGTTTAGTGGGACAAGAAACCAAAATATTTGCTCGAAGGAAACCCCAGACCTTCAGTCAGTTCCATATACAGCGACCACGTAGAATGAAATGGAGTGATGAAATGCATATAAACTTTAAGGCCAAAATCAACACCGGTATAAACATCATTGTCCTAATTAGTGTTGTCGTTATAACCACATTCCTCTGCTCGATTTTATTACAGTCCCCGTGTGTCTGTTCTAAATATATAAGTTTGTCGTCTTCAAAACGGGTCATTTGCCAAAGAAGCATTCCTTACAAAGCAAATAAAACAAACAGGTTACGTAATAGCAATGATTTATACGAAACCCTTTAATCGTAAACATTTAACTTTCCTGGTTGAATAGATTCACGAGCCCATATATATATCTAGTTGTAAATTGCATTGTACTAAGTCCCCTTCTTATACAATTATGATAAAGCCATAATATATTTGTAACGTCTACTTTTACAAAGGACGTCATCTCATTAAATCCCAGATTTAATTAGCGAGTATTAATTAGAACAAACAAAGATGCTAAAGAGTTAATCTCAGAAAAGAATTGCATATTTCTTTTATAGACTTCTTAAGTGATTTGCCAAATGAGAACATAGCTTAGTTAGCTATAGATATGCGTTTTATGTTTTGTTGCAATAGAAAATCGTGATTTGCTAAGTAAGAAAATCGGCAATTCAAATGTAAAAATGGAAACTTACACTTAGTGAACTTGTTGGATAAATAAAGTAATTAATTTACAACATTCTGCAATCCAGTTAAAGCCGAGCTATCTTCGTTAATGCATTGCTAATGTCATTTTGTGAATCCATGTTCTTTCTTGTTGTGTTGCGTTCTCATAGATAAAGTGACTGCAATCAAATTATCTCCAGAATGTACAATTTTACATATCGTCCAACATTATCTTTTGTGTTCAGAGCAGAGAACTTATTTCTTTGAAAATATAGCTTTATATTTATGAATACTAAAACACATGGAAATTCTTCTTGTATAAAAAACCATTTCAAATTGTGTTGTCATTATATATACAAACCATAAATAATGAGACATGAAATCTATTAAAATTAGAACAGCCTCTCCAAATTATTAAAGCAAAAATCAAAGCATGTGCTATAGGAACTGCCTGTTTATCGTATATTAAAACATACAGGTAAAATATGGTCAATAAGTTACAGACTCAATCATTTAGAATTACAGGTACGTGAGCCATTTTTCAACCATTCACGGATGATATTAAAAGTTTCTGTGCACCTAAAATTTACATTAAAGGGTCATTTCGTCCTGCATCAAGAATACAGACTAAATGATTTTATTTTTTGCATTATCAATGATTTTGTATATAACGGCAGTCTTTTTGAAATAGAACATATCTAAATTTGTCATTTACCCTAATGGATGTACGTAATGTTGCCGTTGTAGGTCCCTGGAATGAACATCGAGCCCTTGACGACTACGATCATTTTTTTAAAAACTTCTGTTTCTGCAATGCATTTGCCAAGCATAGCCTGAATAGGCATTCAAAATTATAGCATTCATCTTATATTTCGCGACATATTTCGATCACTTGTACACTATTGACTGATGAAAGAAGAAATAATATGAATTAAGTACTTATTTATTATGTAAGTCACACTTGTTGGTGGTAAATTGTAAATGACTTTTTTGACGATAAACTGGGTTTCCTTTGTGATTTTATGATTTTCCCACAACGAGATGCAATAAATCTAATCACAAATACAATATTGACAGCTACAATATTCTGACAAAATAAAAAAAATTAAGAAATATACATTGTATAATTAAAAAGTCATGTGAGAGCTTTATTGTATAATTTCTGTGACCTTTCTCTTGTATAGGAAAGCGTCGATAATTACCCATGTCATTAGGGATTTTTTTGTCTCTGACCATTCAATTTCATGACAAGCTGGTTGTAAAACGCATGTTCGTTGATAAGCAGACATGGTCATCTGCTGAGTACTGACAAGCCTCTCCACATATCAGGACGTTTCGGTTGTTGTACATAGACATGTACATGTATACGATGCGTGGAGATCAGTTTTACTTTGGGGCAATCCATTATGTTTAATAGGTTAAAGAAACGCGATTTCGAAATACGTTTATTATTTTTTAATAATGTGCTACTTTTTTCTTTAATATCACTCTTGCTTTCCATTTTTTTTCTTGTATTAATTAAATCACTTCCGTTTTTCCCCCCTCGAATTTAAACTGTCAGGTGGCCAGGTAGCCCTCTTTTTTTCTAACGCCTACGTCAAATTTTACGTGATCCCTGTAATTTTTCTTCATTTTTATGTCATCACGTAATCAGCGGTTAAAAGGCTGTCTCTGTAGCAAAGAGGTTCTCACTCCCGGGTTAAAACATAAGACTTTGACAAGGCCTAACCAACACAGGTTGATCGCTAACTTACAGCGCGCTACACGATCAATCCGACCACCGGAACTTTTCTCACGCGTACGGTGACGTCATCAAACCACCAGGGGTCGCTACTAAATCTCACGAGCAGCATAATGTAGGCCTATGTGAAATACCTTGTTAAAATATGTTTTTTTATAAACTTTCATTGCATCGATGCAACAATGTTTGTAATAACTCCAAATAGTTTTCACATATAGTTCATAGTTCACCAATGAGTCGCGGGTTTGATTCACGCACAATCCAAAGAAAAGTTTTAGAGAAATAAAGTCGTGCATTTTCACTAGATCGTCTTACCTGAGATGGTTACCAGGTAGGCTACTACTCCTCGAAGGTTGGGTGCTTGTAAACCTGGCAACATTGTCATATAAGTGAAATAATCTAGAATGTGGCGAAAAACATCAAGCAATCAATCACCAAGTATAAAACCACAACCTATGAATGAATGTTTCGAAGAATTATTCAACTAGTTAAAGCAAATGAAAAAAACAGAGACTTCTTATAATGATGAACTAATGCCCAGAGTTTCAAAAATACGCTTTATTAAATGAATTATTATTCATGATTATCCTGGGGAATTTTTTATTGAATACTACGAAATCTACAAATTTTCGAAGAAACCGTTTGCCTATAAAGCCATGGAAAACGAAGCCTGAAACATAAGTTTAGTATGGAATCGATTCTGCTTAGAATATTGATTATGCGGCGGTTTTATTTCATTTTTTTTCTCTATTTTCGAGTTATTCGGTTATCAAAATATTTAACTGAATAGAAAACTTCCATTGTATTGTAAAAAGTATTAATTAATGTTGGACCCAATTGTTAAGTTACGAAATGAATTGTATTGAACACACATCCTTTTGGCAGATAAAGAATCGTGTGTGTGCATTTGTTATTCCTCCATTATCAACGATGGATAACATTGGGACAGAACTGTCCTAACAAATAACCTCTTCAGTTAGTCAAATTTCTAATTGTTCACTGGCAAATGGAAGACGAAATAATGAGTGTTCTTGTCAACTCAGTCAAACAGTGATAATAATAGATCCGGCGACACTCAGGGACGGCATCAACTCGCCCCAGGCCCTTTTCTCTGCGTTCAGTCTAGGATTGCATGAATATGATGAATAATGTATTGATATAATAACAGAAATTGGCAGTTTTTTGCCATCCACTTTAGGACAAAGGGCTTAGATGAAGAAGTGTTTGTACATATGTTAGTAGTAAAAGCTGTCTCGTTATCTCATGGTTTAATCGTATAAATCATCTTACATCTGCCTTCTCTGACCTTCGGGGACCTTTTGTCCCTCCCAAAAAGTCCTCTACGAACTTTACACACATCATAGCTCGTCATACCACAGTTTTATTTTATACACAGTGCTTGTCATTTCTGACGGAAGACTGAAAGAAAAGCAAATAGCTAAATATTAGCTTTGAATTCCAAGTGCTAAAAATGTCCTCTAAATATGTTTTGGAACAATTCGAAATTTCAAATAGAACCTGTGACATGTAGGCGAAAAGCAGCTGCTGTAGACAGTGGGTTTTCGCTTGATCGCCCTATGTTGAAAGGCTACCAGGTACTTACTGAAGGTCGATGGTTTCCGCTAGACAAAGAGCCCGGTTTCCTCCCACTAAATCTGGCCACGCAGCCTTGTATATTTATGAACACTAAAACACATGGGCACCGGGAAATTCGTCTTGTCTAAACAGCCTTGTATAAGTGAAATAATACAGAGTGGAGACTAAAATACCAATCAAACCATCAGTCAATTGAAGGTTGTATCAGCTTTGTTTGGTTTATTGGGGGACGAAACCGTACTGTATGTCCTGGGAAACTTCTGACCTTACATTGTGGAGCAATTCAGATAAGCCGATGGATTCCGTGAAGCTCTCAGGGACTCGTTCTACTAAGCTGGCGTAAGTTGCGCCAGTCGCAAACTCGTGTTAAATTATAGGAACTTGCGCATGGTCGCAAGTCTGGAGGCGCAACTCTATACTGTAAACCTATGCGTAACTTTGCGCCAACTTAGTAGAACGAGCCCCAGATCTACAGGCGATACAATGCAGCGAGCCAGACTTATAAAGTTGAAGGTCCAATGTTCTGTCTACTGTATTGGTCCAAAGAGAGCCTCCTCATTCCAATGTAGAGCCATATCACCCACACCACCTGTATATACCAATATTCCACCTGAACAACTCTGAAAGTTAAATATCAGCTCAAAAATCACGTCAGGCGTAACTTACAATGACACAAAATCTATTGATTAATAAAATTGTCTCTCAGATAATCGGCGAAGTTGATACCCGGTGACGGCTTAATGTGATCATCACACCAAAAATGGAACTGTTCTTATTTCCAATTTTTTCCTGCCTTTGCGAATTCTGTCAAGCTGGTTGGATATTTATATGTTTTATATTTCTTAAAGCGCAATGGTTTCTGTTATTAATATCGATTTGTGCTGATCGTTTAATAACTGTATTCTCGTTATTTTGGGATGACACTTTCTTGAAAATATGGTACAAATTCTTCTACCGATTTTGGGGTGACGCGCGAAACGGGAATCGAACCCGGGTCCCAGAGTATGGCACCTATCGCCAGCACTAAATGCTGGCTGCCTTATCCATTCAGCCAACCGGCCTTCTCTCTCTCATCCCAAAATAACGAGAATACTGTTATATTCACTTTCTAAAAGACACTAACTAATTAAACTCGTTTAATAACTGATATATATAGGCTTTAAAAACTTAAAGTTTTTTTGTTATTGAATAATCAGTTTTTTCATTTCTACTTGTAGTCTGCCAGTTATGACCTTAAGGAAACTCCCGCTGCCTGGAGAGGTGCTGTTTATCCTGCCGGTTACTATGCGTACGATCCAACAATGGCGTATCCATATGGCAACGGGTAAGCAATATTTTCTAATAAACTTTAAGGGCATCTTTAGGCGGTGAAGGAAACCAAACTTTGCTCAGAGGAAACCACAGACATCTGAAAACACCCAACAAATTTAACTTTTCTTTTAGACTGAGCACGATTCGAACCCTCAGCCCATCGATGGAAGGATTGTGTCGACGTGAGAGTCCGGCTGCTGTTACAGTTTTTGTTTTCTTAATTGTGTGTTGAGGCGGGTCTTCATTGATTTGGCTTTATTTAGCTAGAAATGGACCTTTTTCTGTTGGCTTTCGTTGTTTATGTTCATAAGTAATCAATTACACGATGGTTACAAAATGGACTAAGCAGCCAGGATTATTGTAGGCTGACCAAAGTCATCCGAGCGAACGCCCTGCAGCTCTATATTGATTTAAATAGTCTACAACGATATGTTCATTAACCCGGCTAAAACTGTGAATTCGAGCAGGGTAATTAAAGAGATACTTTGTTAACTTAAGGGCTATTTAGATAAAACAAATGCATCTCAAAGAAATTCCCTTCCTAATTGATATTGTTTCGTTTAAAATATTTGTCTAAAAGGTCTCCATTGTATACATGATTGTCCTCCATCTAACGTTGCCATTGATCTCGTTATCTGATCTCCTTTACTTCAAGTGTTTTTTTTAACCGGCAATAATGGCGATCAAAAAGCTTTAACTCGGACACATTAGTGACCATTGTCTCGAGCTTTTTTTAATCGTTTTATTTTAAGACTGTAGCATTTGCATTTCGACATCAAATCCACGAGCTTCGGATGGTATATAATTTATTTGTGTTGTTTGTTCGCGTTTATGTGAATGGCGACACTCGGCTTAATTCTCTGAACGTCTCTATTGAAGTCAAACCAATTTGTATATCCATTAATCCTAGACCCTATCAACTAAATTTATCTCCTTGTTTAATCTTTAAAAGCATAAAACAAAGCTGTTATTAGGCCGTATCTTAACATGTACCATTGCAGACGTGAAAACATTTCAAATGACATTTGGATTAGATATTTGGTATTCATTTCTAAAAGCATGAGTTACATCCCACAAAAAGTATAAATCAGTTCAAAGTGAATAGAATATAATGTTCTCTTTAAAGTCAACCTATACAATTTGATATTATTATAACTGCAAGACTAAAATGCACACATTAAACATTTGCGTTGATGCATTCATTTTGAGACTTACCAACGGAAGGTCGTGGGTTTCCTCCGGGCATAGAGCCCGGTTTCCTCCCACAATAAAACTGGCAACGCCGCCATATAAGTGAAATAATCTTGAGTGCGGCGTAAAACACCAATCAATCAATCAATCAATCATTTTGAGACTAAAACAGTTATTATTCCCCCTAAAGTTAAAAACCTTGCTGTACACAGTATACGTTTCTAATTCTCCTGTATCACGTCATGTTTAACCTCTTGGCTGAAGCGACGACTAAATAACACCTTCAGATTACCAACATTTTATTCTGTTCTGTGTTCTCTCCTAAGTTGACAAATTGCCCCTTTGCCAGTGTCATTTTAATCGAATGGTCATCGTTATTGCTTTGTCATAATTTGGTGTTCTAGAGCTTTTGTACCTCAGCCTACAATAAATTTTATATTTAATTTTGAAAATTAAAACTAGGATCTTTAATCAGAGTATAATTATTTACAAGCAGCATGCAATAGCCCTTCCATCATTGTGTCGTTGGGTCGATTCCTACCTTAAAAATGTAAACCTATGCTTTGAAAATCAGGTTTTTAAAAATATTTTTGCAGATATGGTACAATGCCCATCAATGGGGCTACCCACACGAAAAATGCTACGAAGGAAGCCACGGGGATTCTCAAATCCTGGTTGAACGACCATATGCAGAATCCATACCCTACAAAAGGCGAGAAAATCATGCTGGCGATTATTACAAAAATGACTCTCACTCAGGTGTCCACTTGGTTCGCCAACGCTAGGCGGCGCCTCAAGAAAGAGAACAAGATGACGTGGTCGCCTAGGAACCGTTATGACGATGACGTGGACCGTGACAAAGATGACGACGATGATAAATCAGAAAAAGATTGTGACAGACGTGACAGTGATGATAAACTTGACCAAGATGAAAAATCGATATCGGCCAAATCAGGTAAAGTAGAATTTTCTCCATCTTGAAAAAAAAATTATAAACATAAACATAATTCATAAAGCTAAGGGCTTGGAATCTGGAGATACCTTAACTATTAATCTCAATGTCTCAATCTGGCTGTAGCTGATGTTGACGTCAGCACGTGCTTCACAATTAAATAAAATAACAAGTTGCTATAAACCTTAATTTACATTTGCCATTTTTTACACTGAGCAGTTGTTAGGCATCCATTCTAATGTTGGGTCATTTTATCATTTTAACCCCCAACCCCCTCCTCATCCTCCCACATTTTGACAAAATTTATACCGCAAACAGTGCACATCTCGGTTACTATGTTTCCCAACGAATCGTTATTGTATCTCGCAAATGAATACGTGTTTTAAAGATTGTTTAGTAATTGATACTAATGACCTGGGATATTTTAGTATACTCGTGTAGACTAAATAAATAATTCGGTTGATTTCAGTTTATCACCCAATAAGACATAACCACGAATCTTTTACTAATGAAGATTCTTTGCACGGATCAAGTAAAATATCGTGGGAATAGCCTTAATTGAGGGCTTTATGTGTGCAAATTTTATTAATTAGCTTAACTAATTAGTTACTAATCTCTACCAATGTATTTTAATATCAAGTATTATTTGTTCACATTGGTATATACCATAAATACGATGTCAATACACAATGACAATTTGTTTATTTTCCAAACACATTTAAATTACATTAGTACACAACAAGGGTACACACAGAGATATTTATCGTTTTAATATGAGATACATAATTGGGTAAGCATATTTACGTTCACAGAGGTTAATTGAAACATGGATATACGGGTTAACGTGCATTCCAGAATATAGGAATAGTTATTATGAAAGGGAACCCCAATGAACCCAAAACGCAGCCGCTTTGGACGACATTCTCACGTCTTCGAGATTCGCCAACGGCACTAATAGAATGCGTCGCCTTGTCAGAAAGGATCAGACGTGTTATGAAAATTAGACAACTTATCTTTTAAAAAATGAAGATTTTAAAACAAAATAGCCGACTTCAGGTAAAGAACATCGCGAACAAGTCTGTTAGAGTTAAGATCATAACTAGTGTAGACCAATGTGGTTTCCCACTCTATTTTACAATGGCAGACATTTTGGTATACCAGGGAAGGAACGCATGCGTGTTAATGTAATCCGAATTCTCATATTTTGATATTTAAATCAAAAGCTTTGTGATCGAAGGCAAGTCATTTTTATGAAGTAGAGACCAACACCATAAAGAAAACAGATTTGACACCAGTGTAACCATTTTGTGAAAATGACAGTGTTTAAATGCATGAGAACAAATTCTCCTTTGAACTTCAACAAAAAAACGTCAATTTACTCTTGGAATAGAACAAAATATCAAGACCCGGATCTAAAAATAACTTACTCTCGCTACTTTTGTTAAAAGACTTGCACCATTTATGGTTAGCATTCTGCCTATATAATCTGGTTTCGCCAATGTTTCCCCTTCATTTGTCATTTACGATGTCGAACACTGGGTTATTTGTTGCGTTTTTTGGTCTAAGTGTTACCTGAGTTTTTGATTCTGTAAATGCGCTCTTTTAATTAGGGCCGTTGGTTTCATCACTGTCTTGGGAGAGTCTATTTAATTGTCACTCAATTGTCACGTCACACGTGTCACTATTAACACGTCAGCTGTCACTTGTAACTCATCAGTGACTGAACTTTTTTCAAGTTATTTTAACATTTTGTTTATCTTCACCAAAAGGGAGTGCAAGTATAGATAGAAACTGCCAAACGTTGTATTAGGTAAATTGTGAGGGATTGCGCAACACTGATAATTTAGTTTTAAAGCGGCCTTTTTTTCAGAAGACTGGCTTCTAGCGTGGGGGTAAATACACCACCAGTTGTTACCCACCAGTTGTTCAGTGTATCACAATCACGATCAGCAATTCTTGGTACTGAGTTAGATACGATCCTGCGGTCTATTGGTGCAAGGCTTTTGACGATGGTAAAAAATAAAACCAATGCTTCAAATGAATTAAACTCCCTACAAAATGATATAGTATCACTAGGAAGTTATGTAACACCAAAATCGATAACCTATTTTCAATAGAGTATACTTTTAAATGCTTCTCTGTTGTGGTTTCACTAAAGCCAAAACACATAGGACAACTCGTACTATATTGTTATGAGGAAGTACATTCGGGAGATTTCGGAAGTAACTATTGACCCCTGTCGCCGAGTCGACAGAGCGATAATCTATCGGTGCGACACAGGCCTTACACTGACGAGGCGCGGGTTTGAATCCCACTCACTTAAAAGATAAACGAAAAAGTTTCGAGAGTAGTTTTTCACTCCATCGCCATATGTGGAAGAGTTGCGAAGTACTCGTGAAAGGTCGAGTCTTTCCTCCGAGCAGAACCCGGTTTCTTTCCCAACTAAACCTGGCAACGTCGCCTTATATTATAATATAATTATGATATGTAATACATATACTATTAAGGGTGGCGAAAAATATCAATCAATCAATCTAGAGTAACTACGTTCATCGTCACATATTATTACATACATCTGTACAATTTTCTACAGGTATTATACAGGTAGATACAATATGAAAGGATTTTTAAAGGACTATAGGTGTTCCGTTTAAGACAGCTTGTCATATAAAAATAAATCCCCTAAAAGTTCCTCACTCTGTAGGGTTAAGGTAGAAATGCATCATTTCTGTAACGAGAGTACTTTGTAGTGAGATAATTGTATTTATTTACGGTCGGTTGAATTAAAAAGGAGAAATAAAGACTTTTGTGACAAGCGGATTTTATCCCTCTTCTTTGTGCTCGCCTGAGTATAATTTAACCACACATTCCACAGGGCCGGAGTTTTTTTCTTATTTCTTTTATCTGTACTTTGTTTTAACGCGTGGAGAAGGGTTCGTTGTGACAATGTTTTCCCTGTGAACTAATGCCCCTTTCAAGGGAAACTGACAGCATATGTAAGCGCTACTGGCCCTCTAACGACGTCTTTACGACGACTGTATGCCGAATCAAAGAGACAACAAATACCTTTGTGCAAATGAAAACAAAGCCAAATCACGTGATCACAAACTTCACACATGACTGAATCCGACAAACTAACGATCATCTGGTTAAATAGTTCATTTTTTAAACTCTTTTTTTTTTCTTTTCACCTGGCTCTCCTCAAAGCGGGAAACTCATCCCTGCTTAGTCGACAGAAATGTTTTTGTGTCCCATGGAAGTTCAGCTCCCACATTTTGGGTGCACTCTCCAACAGTCTGAGTATTGATCGTATATAGCTGATTTCCATTTGAACGTATGTTTCAACGCCCTTGTCATATTAGTAAATCAAGATCATTATGTTATATTGGTAGCATGTTAAGTCTTCAAATGTTGCTTGCCGCCCCATAAGTAAAATAATATAGAGTATTGCGCAAATCCTCAATCAATCATTAAAATGTTGCCATAATAATTAGCTGACATATTGAAGCTATCTGTTAACATGGTAAACTAAAGGTCTGCAGATAAAACTAGCAATTTCAGGCCCGGTCTGTAAAACAAATGTCAAAAAAGATCATTCAAAAATTCAAGAATATTATTTGGGTTGAATATTAATAGCAATATAATAATACAATATTGCCCGATTCCGAATTCTACAGGGTTTTGTGTACTTTACTTACTTACTTACCATGGGTATAGAAGGACCCAGTATTACCTTAGCCGAGATATTTTCCTTTGAATTCGATCCTAAATTGAACAGAGAATCCAAAATTAGTTTAAATTCACGGCGCGAAATAAAAATTATGTTACGCTCGCACCGATTCTTACTTGAATTTGGAATCCTTTTGACAACAGGTTCTATTGAAATTTTATGTTTTGTTTTACGGTTGCACTGTATTCTATTCTCTGTGAAAGAGATTATTTGTCGTTTTCCGTGTGTTACGTATATTTCCTCCGTTCTACTGTACAGTTTGCCGTATTACATCGCTGATAGAAAACAAACATGATCGTCAGTCTTTGTTATCTAATGCAGTCATACCTCACTTCAGATTGGGTGAATTCTAAGGCCCCAATGCACAGATGCGAGGATAAAAAACATCACCAAATATTAATAAATAGCAGAAGCTAACCACAAAAGTAAAATAAAAAGTTAGATTTGCTTCTATTTAACTTGTTTAGCTCTTTTCACATAAAGTAATTACAGAATAAATTGAATGCGTCATGCGGTAGGCGATACCATTTGATCGCGAATTCAATGTAAATAAGCATGACGGTGTTATCGATTTGATTCGCGCTTCATTATCGCGACCTACCCACAACAATAGCTAGGCGTTGACAATGACATGGGGAGAGACAATTGAAAACACCTGGCTAACGTGTAATCAACAAACCGCGTTATCTCTTCGCGTCATCGCCATATACAAATAACATACCTGGCGTATGGAATTGAAGCACGCAGGCAAAGAGCTGATGTTTTCTATTGGGTTAATTTTTCTCTCTCCTAAAATAACCTTTTTTAAATACAGTTGCAAAATTTTCATTTTCAAACATGTTCGGGTCATTCACTCCCAAAATAACTAGATTACAGGTGATCATAAAAATTCGAGATCCTTTCAGATCAGGACCCTTTTTTATACATTTTCTTTCACTCTGCCAGTTAGCGACCCTAAGCGTGTATAAACATAGTTTAGTGAAAATATTCACACATCTCAAGTGGACTATGGCTAGAATTCTTGAAAGCAGAAATAACTCAATAATAGATTATTATACATCAAATTATGAGAAGATTTTTCACTCGATCACCGTATGTGGAAGAGTTGCAAAGGGCGTGCCCCCCCCCCCTTTCCTCCCAGCTAAACCTGGCAACCCTGATATGTAATTGAAAATTTCTTGAAAGGGGGGGAGGGGGTAAAAATATCAATCAATCAAAAGTTGTGATAGCTCTGCTGTTTTATTTTTTGTTAATTTTGATTTTATGTGTATTTGTTTCTCATTTTCAAAAATTCTTTTGCACTAAATAAAAACGGTATTTGTTCTCTATAATTGCAGATGATACTTTTTTGAGTGCTACCATAGCCAAGACTCCAAATGTCAACCTTTCCTTATCTCCAAGGCTAAGTGGACTTGGTGACTCGCCGCCCAATTCGAACGAGCCGGAAGTGACTTCAGTACATGGTGTTCTATCAGTAGACCAGCTATCTCCGCCACAGCTTCACCCACCGAGCGTAGTTCCAGAAGATTTAAGAGTGGGATCGCCTCTGGACAGTCGACTTCATACGCCAGAACTGGAGAGCAAGTCATTAACCAACGATCCTTTGTCGTCCAGTAAACCCAGGATTTGGTCTATAGCTGAAACGGTGGCTTCAGAAACCCCTACCACCAGAACTAAAAATACAAACTCTGCAAATTATCCATACGATTCTGCGCAGTTTGCCCCTACGGTGGCGCCCTCTCTCGGCAGTAGTAGTCGACAGTGGATATGGCGCCAAACAGCATTCCACAGTTCCTCCCCTTATTGACCCATTTGTCAAACATTTCACGCCAGTCAAAATGGACGTTTGAATCTAGATATAATATTGATGAAACGAACAGTTGATTTCCCATCGGAACAATAAGTGATTAATTAAACTATCACTTCCTATTTGTTGTTTTTATGGATCCACCGTGAAAGAGGCTGTTCGAGGGTTGCCTCCTTTTGGCAGAGAAAAAAGACACTGTCTCAAAGCGCCATCTGTCAGACAGATTGTGCATTAAATTATTAATGGATGACAGTGTTATTAATGATATTAGTTCTATAGTGTTGTGTTTCCCTCGGCCGAAGTATTATTTATATGTGTACATATCTGTGAGATTGTTGCCCAAGGCGATGTCAGCACAAGTAACAGTGGCCGTTTGACCAGATCACCTCAAATGCATAATTCTTGCCAAACAGGATCACGTGACTTCAATCCCTAAACATAATTGTGGGCCTACAACGAAGTAACCGTTCACTAGTCTGAGGTCGAAGAAACCCTTTTTGTTTACATAGTATAGCAAATTTGAGAGATTAAAAACATTTTATGTCGAATCAACGAACCTGAGACATTTCACGTACATATAGGCCCAGCTTTCTGTAACCATTTTAGAGGCTCGATTTGTGATGGACGGATCAGAATTAAAACGGTGAACATTCAACTTGGTAAGTTTACTAATCATCACACAGGCTGTAATACAGTTAGTACAAGTATCACCTTGACGTTTACATGTCTCTTCCGTCACTCTCTGTCTCTAACTCCAGAACGCGACTGGACGTTTTCTTGTATTTACGCTTGATATAAAAACGCAGACTCAATATTTTTACCATTCTATATGTCTAATAATACAATGTGAAGTTCACACAATGATGGTCGAATGAAGTATGACTACAAAACTGGAGTTAAACTGATGAAATTGTGTTTAGTTTGACCTGCATTTAGTGTACCTCTTAAACACACTTTAAACAATATTAGCAAAGCGCTTATTCTATCAGGTATTCCTATTGTGCTGTCCATCCCCGTGCTTCAAGGTACAGTTGCATTCAAACAGTTGCAATATTTTAATGCTTCAATGTCAATAATATGTGTTTCTGTTGGTACCGGTATTGCAAACGTTTACCTTGGTGTTGAGACTAAAGGCTTTAAAAGTCCACACAAAACGTTTGGTAGCAGTGGGGAAAAATAGCGTGTCGTTGACCTTAATAAACACACATCCAACTCCAAACTGTTTTATCGACACACATTCTCCAGATATGGAGAGACGTAAAACTCAATTAAAGAATCGCTGATATCGGGAGAGAAATTTGCCTCGTTTTGCTCTCTCTTCTGAAGCGAATCAGTCGGTTAAAGTCCTTGGTAATAATTTCCCTGTGAGAAAGACCACTCTCATAAAGTCTTTTACAAATGTTCCCGAATCCCTATTTCCTTTGGCTCAACCAAACACCTATACAGCCGTCCTCAAAGAAGTTGTTTACTTATTTAGGGACGCTTCTCCGCTGCATGAGGGTGGACAATGGGTCGACATGAGCGAGTATAATGGTACACGGGCATTTATATTGTCCCTGCCACGTTCAAATGTGTCCAGTGCTCGGTAAAGAGTATTCCGTTCTTTTGCATTGAGTCATAATCAAACATAGGCGAAGACAGAAGCAAAAGGAGGCAGGGTAGCTGGAGGAATTGATCAGGGTTGGAGTGTAAATAGTGTACACTATAGAACTCGGCTCCCGCTAGACGGCCACTCAGCCCTTCTAGATTGCCTCACAATGCTTTTAGAGCACAGCAAACCAAAATGTTACATTTCCGTGCTCCTCTGAAGGCAGTCGACCTGTCAACGTGTCCATACCACATGGGGGGTCTCATTATTACTGCTTAGTTTGTTGTTTACACATACTGGCACGCGACCAAACTCTTTTCAAAACTGCTTTTTGCAGCCGTCAGGACCATAATGCATTTAATAATCTTTCGAGGTCATGACCTCCTCGGCGAAACTGCATCCGGGATTTGACTGACATGCGCACTTGCAAGAAAATAATTTCTCTGACATATTGATGCTTGTTCTATTTTGTGCGCACAGTCGTACAAAGGTTGGTTTAATTTGTGCAGGTGAAGTAATTACTTAATATATACAAAATATTGAGCTCACAAATGAAGGCAATCTTGGGAAACTCATACACATCTAAACTATGCATGGTGTTAAACTGACCTCTGTCATCTTCAACGGAACATCTATCAACCAATAACCGTATCACTTTGGCTTCTAGTGGCCAATGAAAAACCTGGCATTTGTAACTTCCTTTTTGACTTAAATTGCACTTTTTCTTTTCTATTTTTAGGATGTGGCATGGTACGAAATCAACCGTTGAAACTAAAACTACTTGGTGATAAGTATCAATACAAGAAAGGGATCAAGACGGAAACGCCGGAGGAAAAAAATTTATGGCTATCCAATGAAAATAATGGTCAAGTTTATTTAAATGACTTCGGCATGTTGACAGGCAATAAGACTATATTGTGGCTGGTGGATGATCTACATCCGGTACGCCATCTTGGATTTTAAAACATATGTAAATTTGTTGTCCTTTTAACATATAGTATATAATATCAGAGTGGCAACTGCTGTGACCTTCCGTGTTAATTGTTCTTATCTCAACAGACTCTTTCCCGTTTGAGAAAGATGAAACGGTTTAAATAATAGAAAGCATCATTACTTTGTATGCATTTGTCCAACCAAAATGAAGTCAAAATGCTTTATTTTCGACCAAATTATCAACAGAATATTTTTTATTTACAATATTAGAAGGTCGTACTTTTTTATTTTTTTGCCAGTAAATCCACAATGGATGTAACTCGAAATTGAATTTCTCAACATCACAGAAGATTGTTTTATTATTGTCAAGGAAAAAGAAAAAAAACTATATTTAATTTATCATTGAAGATATGGGAAATTTTGTTATGTATTTTCTGATCAATTCTGTTATATGGCCATATATCAGTTTGTCTTGTCGGGGTTTGTTTTGTTTATAGGTTTTAAAAACTCGCCGTTCTCATTAAAGGGGCATGAGCTGCCGAAATTCACACTTTTTTCATAATTTCTGATCGTCACGACAGTAAGAGGCTTTGAAGGCCATCGAAAAACTAAATGATTGGCGTTGGAATGAGTAAAATCCATACAGTATGTGCCCTGTACGAACCGAAAACGTGTTGGAAAAGTAGCAAAATTTAAATAACCGGGACGACCATTCATTCATTCTAAGTCAAAGTTAGTTCAAAACAATACTTTATCGTACATTTCCGAGACTAGAAGCACTACAAAGCTTCTGAATCATACGTCTTGAGAAAAATAGCCGATAATTTCAACATTCTGTGTTTACGTCAAAATATCAACATTTTGGCAGCTCATGCCCCTTTAAGTTAAAATTGAATGCAAATCAAAGTAATGTAAAAAGAAATGGCATTAGGAGCTCCGATAGGAATTTGAATATTTTCTAATCTGATCTCACCACCTTGTTTTGCCTGTGTATGCTCTTTAAACAGTTAAACATGCCTTCAACAGAAATTGGAAAGGTTGAATGCCACTTGGCCTAAATGATTCGCCCGCCATGTTTCTGTGACATAGATTGTTTTAAGCCAACCCTGTAACCTTCATATAAACATCAATAAAAACGATAACGGTAAATTCCTCCTCAAACATTGACTTGCCAATTATGTTGAGCAACGAAGCTATATATTTGATTAACTTTTTTCCTATGATTCTGCTGTATACATAATTTAAATAATGTTGTTGTTGTTGTTAAATTTTATTTTTATCATTTGCTTTGTTATGATTTTTTCGATCCCTTGATGATCAGGATTTAGAATTTTACTTGTGCTGCTGTTTAACATCACCCATCAATGTGCTATCGTTCAGAATTTGGCTCTATTCATACTATATAAAGGTGTCCTATTCTATCAAAGGAAATAGAATATATATAAAGAATAAATGTACTTATAATGTATATGGTCGTTTGTGTCATTTAAAATAAAATGAAACTTCATTATCGTTCAATCGAAAAATGATTTGATTTAGGATCGTTCATTGATTGATTGGCTGATTGTTCATATGATAGTTCAGATACTAATTTCATAATCGATTGATTGATTGTTCAATTGATTGATTCACAAACAGATTCAGATCAATTTAAAATTGTGATCCACAATATTTAAATGAATCATGGAAATTAATGCATCTTTTGACTCCTTTAAATCTTTATCTATGCGACTGGTTGATCCAAACCGTCGTTAATATGGCATCTAGCATTTTTCTTAAATTTGGAGAGAACCTGAAAGACACTTTGTCAGAAATAACCAGCCCAAAAAACTCAATTTTTTTATCTAACTACTTGTAATTTCCAAGAATTGTGTTAGATTTAAGCCGCGTGTTTATAAAACTAGAGAAGGCTATTTCGTTCAACACATTTATTTCCCTTCTGAACGCGACCGCTATCTAAACTCTTGAATGGCATGAGCTGCAAAAATTCTAGTTTTTTTCTCTCATAAATTCGGATCATCACGAAACGCTGAAATCTTGTAGTACCTAGAAATGGATTGGCGTTAAAGTGGCATGAGCTGCAAAAAATCACACTTTTTTCATAATTTCTGGTTCGAATCCCACTCAGTCCAAAAATTGGAAAATTTTCTGACTTGGTTTTCACTGGAACGACTTATGTGGGATGGTTGCCAGTTACCAGCGGAAGGTCGTGGGTTTCCTCCGGGCACAGAGCCCGGTTTCCTCCCACAATAAAACTGGCAACGCCGCCATATAAGTGAAATAATCTTGAGCGCGGCGTAAAACACCAAAAACAATCAATCAAACATAATTTCTGATCGTCACGACAATAAGAGGCTTTGAAGGCCATCCGAAAACTAAATGATTGGCGTTGGAATGAGGAAAATCCATAAAGTCCATTCATTCTAAGACAAAGTTAGTTCAAAACAATACTTTATCGTACATTTTCGAGACTAGAAGTACCAAAAAGCTTCGGAATTATAAGTCTTGAGAAATTTAATAGCCAAAAAGTTCGACAATCTATTTTAACGTCAAAATATCAACATTTTGGCAGCTCATGCCTCTTTAAGATAAAAAATATCCGTAAAGTCAGTGACCAACATGAACTCAACATGTGTGAAAATAAAGGACGACATTCACATAGCCAAAATGTATCCGTTTAATTTGGGGTTTTACTGCTTATCCAAAACTACCTTGACGCACTTTTCCAAGTTTGTATCAGTGGGAAGCTCTCACTTTGTACTCTGTTTCATCGAAATTTTGTCAATATTTAGCATCTCATGGCACTTCAACAGGACACGTTGTTACAGGAAAGGTAATACATATATATCATTCATTGAAAAAATAAGCGTTCACATTTAAATATTAAAAAAAATATTCTCTCTCTCTGCAACATGCACAAACCAAGGTGGCCATCGATCCACAAGATGCAACAACTGTTTTTCAAACTTTAAATTTTCTAAAGACAACAAACGATTATGACATTAAATGTTTTGAATTGGGGTAATTGGAACTTTCCTCTGGAAAAAGAGCTCGGTTTCCTGTCCCCAGTAAATCTGACAGCGAGCAATATATGTGAAATAATCTTGAGTGCGGCTTAAAGTATCAATCAACCAACCTAATGCGTGAAGGTAGATCTAGGCGTATAAGCAATATTGGATATTACAGGACTGGTGCACAAAATAAAAGTCAGTGTATGCGACCACACGTCATCTATTAGTATAACTATTTTCCCAGTTGCATCAAGATATACTAATCCGTCTTGCATCTGCATTTTGCTCTTCGGTCATTAGCAAAACAAATGATTGATTGTCGGTTGATGTTTTACGCCACAATCAAGAATATTTCACTTATATGGCGTTGCCACGTCTAGTGGGTGAGGAACGCGTGATCTTTGTCCGGGGTAACGCTAGACCTGCTGTTTCAATCTAAACTTGTTTAACACGAAAACTTTTCGCTTTCGCTGAACGAAATAACACCTATGTAAATGCATTGCTGGAATGCAACTTTGAAAACGAAAGTCTATTGAAGTCTCCACTCCTGTGGAGTTTTCCTTTTTTGCTCTACCGGCTCTGGTCACGAGCCGGAACTGTTACCTTCTGCCAATTGAAAAATACGTGATAATTTGGAAAAGGGCCAGTTTAGGAGACTGATGCGACGTGACTTCGCTTACGTCATTCGGGAAATAAACATGTCATTAAAACTAGGTTAACTAGGTTTTCTTTTGTCAGCTTTGTTCTCCGACTTACGTGCCCCATGGGTTACGGACGATATTCAAGATTTTGGGCTCACAATTACTTTCGTTTTCTGTTAAGACTGATATACTCCTAAAGGTTCAACCCTTTTGTTCTGAAGCGGGTGTGCAGACATGCTGTCTTCACGATATACAATGTAACTGTTTGCGACAATAAAAAAACTCATAAAATCCACAGAATATGTAAACGCTAATAAATACCACACGACGCCGATACTAGAGGGTTTCCCGTAAGCAATGACCTAGTTAGATCTACATTCAGTGTTCATTTCTCGTTCATTTCCTTACGCGTGATGGTCAGCGAAAAAACAACTTACGAGCTTCCGTTTGACAAAAGTAAAAAACGCCGCCCTACAAAGACGCCAAACAATTATCTTCTAGGAAAATGTAAATGTCAATGACCTGAACTTATGTGGTCATTTTCTTTGTCTGGTCTACATTTCATATCTATTTCATACTAAATCACACAGTTTGACCTTGAGAAATTTAACCTCAAACATGATCATCACATAGCTAAGCTAATTTTCTTTGTACACATGAAGTTAGTAGGCCCTATAATGGCATGATGTTACTTTCTTTGTCTTGCGGTTTATACGTTTGGGATTTCCGACGGATTTATGTTTAAGATGAAGACTCAATTTCATAGGAAACCAAGGGTCTCCGCCGGCGGTAGTCTCTCTGTCAGGCAAGGCCATCGATGTTTCGCGGGTTCGAATCCAACTGAGTGTATATCTGCCTGCCTTTCCCCTCCACCATCCTATTTGAAATGATATCGGGTATACGCATAAGGTCGCAGGTTTACTCATGGCAAAATGGCGACTGTCCCCCCCCCCCCGCCCACACGGCTTTAAACACCAATCAATCATAAACACCCTTTCCAGTACCGCTCATAGTTTAAAGCATCTTTTGACGCTGTATTTTTTCTCAAATATTTTATTCCCTAGTTCAATCTGAATGATTTCATCAGCACAGTATCAGGCGAAAAAAGTGACGATCGGAACGTTTCTTTTACGGTAAAAATATATTAATCATTCGGAAGCTCTTGACTATCTATATGTCCAATTTTATATGAGACACATTACTGAGCCTGTTTCGGATTGATAATCTGTATATTATTTAAATCGTCGTTTTCAATAAACAAATATCCATCATAACTTCGTTTCGATCTTGTTCTAATGTCGTCCTGAAACTTTTGATTGATTGTTTGTTTTTTTACGCCGCGCTCATGATTATTTCACTTTTATGGCGGCGTTGCCAGTTTTATTGTGGAAGGAAACCGGGCTCTATGCTTGGTGGAAACCCACGAGCCTCCGGTGGTAACTGGCAACCACCCCACACTGAAATTTACAAACATGAAAAATATTATAGTTGCTCAATTTCAAAATAACTATAAAAGAATTTATGAACAAGGCTTCCAGCTGGGTTGTGTTTTTACATGGCCTAAATATTTATTTGAAAAAAAAAACATAAGTTGTATGGCGTACATCATTTATACTAATGGACGCGCCAATAAGCTAAAACAACCAAACCTAGTATGTTTCTTGGTAGTCAAAAAAAGAGTGAGAAACAAATATGAATACAACTGAATTAGTAAATAACCGACACTAATTGATCCGGAAAAAAATTCCGGACCAGGGTGAGAATCGAACTCACGACTTAGGGTTACCGTCCCACCGCTCTACCAAATGAAATTGCAGCTTGCTTTCGAAACACTTTAAAAAAATATGCATATGTTCCGTATTTTCGGCAATAGTGATGTCATACAGGACCTTGGGTGTGTCCAAATGCCATGAAAGGCACTGACACATAGATCGTGTATCACGTCACCATTCTGGGTGTACGCATACAACGGAGGTCGTATTTGACGTCATATGTCACTGAGCTATAATTAACTTCCTTAACCATCGTGGGGCGGGCAATATGGCATTGAATTCTCTATGTGCTGCGTCCAATAATTTTCTTTTTGGTCAGACTTATTAGTTTATGTTCTACAACACACTTTACGCAAATTGGACAAAATTGTCTAACGTTGTTCAGAAAACCTTTAAGCACGATATTCATTAATGGAACAATTATTTATAAAACAGACTTTCTTGTGTTGAATTACCATAAGGACTGTTTACATGATTTTGCTTCAGCATTGTCGGAATTTTGAAGCGAGATCTTCAGATTTTGTGTCCAAAACACACTTTTGACTATAGCATTTACAAAACCATTGTATTCCATGTTCGACAACTTGATTGATTAATTGTTTGATTGGTTTATTGATCCTGTTTTTTATAGTGAAGTTGCCAGAATTTGTGTTAGAAAATTACTTTTGATTTTGGCATGCAAGAAACAGTATTGACCGCCACTTGTCCTAATATATATCATTCGGACGAATAAACATGCTGGGGTTGATATTGGGGATGTGATTCGCGTCAAATGCTTGACATTAGATTCTCAAATGCTACATTTTTCGTACCAATTGGAATTACGAGCATTCCAAATTCAATGCCGATGTATATATTCATCTATAAACAAAAAGAAAAAAGTAAAGCACCCCCCCCCCCCCCGCCCTTCTGGAAAGTCTGCACCGATCGATAAAACCATTGGTGTAGGCAGATCGATGGCAAACTGATGTTGCAGAAACGATTGTGATCATACAGGGCAACATTCTGGCGATAAGAAATCTCCATCAATGGCAATAAGCTATACAATTTATTCAGGATATCGTAAGCCCAATCAAAAGTGTATTTCAACAAAATAAAAAGGTGCTTGTAAGTATGAAACTTCTGGCTTTACTGGGCAAATATATTGAAGTAAAAATGTCACTTTGAGTGTGTAGAACACATCCCTAGAGCAGGAGGTCAATAACGCGTATAGCCTCCATTAGCTTCCAGCCTGCGTCTCACCCCTCCAGTGAGACGTCGGATCTGTTGAAGGGGTAATTGCCGCCAATACCGATGTAAGGCGGCTTCTAATTCCTGCAGATTTTGTACAGGAGGCTCTAGGGCTTGAATGTTTCTTCCCATCCTATCCCAAATGTGCCTTAAAGGATTCAAATCCGCGCAGTTGCCCCTTCAACAGATCCAACGTCTCACTGGAGGGGTGTATATTTTTATTCACATCCGCATATTGTTATCGACATCCGGATAGGTATCGAAGTTCGTGGTGATCACAAAATCTTATACTCCATGTTTTTTGCCTAATTATTTCCATTACATCAAATGAGAGTTTACACAGTTTTGAATTTCGGGTGATTATAATTGATACGAAAAATTTGGCATTTAAAAATGTAACCCACGCAACAACATACCTGTGTATGACATCTCCAACCATTACAAAATAGTCTGTTATATGTAATATGCGTTTTTGACTTAGGCTTCTTGACTTCCGGATAGACAAATGGCTTTTCAAAATTGCACCGAGAAACTTTCCGATGAGAACGCCAAGAATTTGACGGCGTCTCCAACAAGTGCAGAGCAATGCAATCTGGGATGTGTCAGTTGCAAGCACGTAAACTAACTCATTTGCTTCTAATACAGAAGACGTCGATGAAGACGCCGGTTAGCCTAAGACAAAATGTTGTGAGAGTGATTCCCACTAATGCCACGTTATAATTACTAGATTTCTGTCTATTCTCCCTCCACAAGTTAACTAATGACTTTGAAAGTAGCAATTATAAGATGGAAGAAAATAAATTCAACATGTTGCCCGTTGTAAATAGCTGTTGGAGAGATACAATTTCTAACAGCAAGATGTTTTACGTTTGTAAGCGGCGAGACAAATTTATGCAACAATTTGGAAAAATAAGCAATATTATAGATAGCGTAGATATTCCTTTCTTATAGAATTTATTAGGTATTTTATAAGTTGACGGTGGTTTTCCGCTGAGGATTATCTTATGCGCAGTGCCATTGAAATCAAGCAGAAGAACATGTTTTTAACATACATATTAATATTTTACAAACTTTTAATACGTTTTACATTTATTCTCTTCTATACGATTGATTGATTACTTGGTTGATCTACTGATTGATTGGGCGATTGATTCATTGATTGACTGTTTCAAGATCTGCGAGGGAGAGCTGACAATCGATCAGCATAGGGCAATCTATATTAATTGTTCCCTTGGATTCCAGGAAAACATGGAAGCGAACCCTTACAATCAGCAAAATTTGCAACCATGTTTATCACCAAATATACTGGCCCTAAATTCATTGAGCCATATTCATGTATAAGTATTACTAACAAATAAATTACTACATTTCATTTGGCATTGCCTGCACGAATCATACGATGCTAATTGCTGGAAATTTGTGTTTCTTTTATTAATTGTATTTATCTAATTAGAATGCTTATCATAGCTGTACATGTACACTATGACGTTATGCAATTATTAATATTTCTCAATGGCTTTAATATGCACAGTATCATTCATAATTCCATAATGGTGGGAAAGTGGTAATAAGACGAATACAAATCGTGACCTGTTGGTTTAATCTACCTTATGTCTTACACCGAAATGAACATCGCTACGATCATGTGGTGCATTCTTGTGGGAGGTCAAGTCAGTGGGTGAGAAAATGCGAAAAACAGAAGGGCACCTTTGTACCTTATATAAATTCTTCACATTTGTTAAATTTCATTTTTTTTAATATTCCGCACACATCAATCAAAATTTTACCAAAAATCAATTAGATTAAAATAATGTGTTAAAAACTTTCACTATGAAAAACCTGGTGCTTGTAAAATTGTAGGATGAGGCCCAGCAGATTGTAATACGTGTTTTATAAATTCCGATGTTTGTGAAAAACCTTTGCATGTTTATTTTTCGGTATCTGTCATTTTCAACGCATGACTCACCCCTGTAAAAAATATAATGCCATGGATATAACCATATAAATTGCGTTATGGTTTTGGGGGCCAATGTATTGTGCATATTTTGTTTTGATTAACAGCACTGTACATCCCATGTATTTTGTTTATTTTGTTTTGATTAACAACATTGTACATTCCATGCATTCTGTATATTTTGTTTTGATTAACAACATTGTACATTCTATGCATTTTGTATATTTTGTTTTGATTAACAACACTGTACATTTCATGCATTTTGTATATTTTGTTTTGATTAACAGAACTGAACATTCAATGCATTTTGTATAATTTGTTTTGATTAACAGAACTGTACATTCCATGCATTTTGTATATTTTGTTTTGATTAACAGCACTGTACATTTCATGCATTTTGTATATTTTGTTTTGATAAACAGAACTGTACATTCCATGCATTTTGTATATTTTGTTTTGATTAACAACACTGTACATTTCATGCATTTTGTATATTTTGTTTTGATTAACAACACTGTACATTCCATGCATTTTGTATATTTTGTTTTGATTAACAACACCGTACATTCCATGCATTTTGTATATTTTGTTTAGATTAACAACACTGTACATTCCATGCATTTTGTATATTTTGTTTAGATTAACAACACTGTACATTCCATGCATTTTGTATATTTTGTTTTGATTAACAACACCGTACATTCCATGCATTTTGTATATTTTGTTTAGATTAACAACACTGTACATTCCATGCATTTTGTATATTTTGTTTAGATTAACAACGTTTTGCATTTCATGCATTTTGTATATTTTGTTTTGATTAAAAACACTGTACATTCCATGCATTTTGTATATTTTGTTTTCATTAAAAACACTGTACATTTCATGCATTTTGTATATTTTGTTTAGATTAACAACACTGTACATTCCATGCATTTTGTATATTTTCTTTTGATTAACAACACTGTACATTCCATGCGTTTCTTATATTTTGTTTTGATTAACAACATTGTACATTCCATTCATTTTGCATTTTTTGTTTTCATTAAAAACACTGTACATTCCATGCATTTTGTATATTTTGTTTTCATTAAAAACACTGTACATTTCATGCATTTTGTATATTTTGTTTTGATTAACAATATTGTACATTCCATGTATTTTGTATATTTTGTTTTGATTAACAATACCGTACATTCCATGCATTTTGTATATTTTGTTTTGATTAACAACACCGTACATTCCATGCATTTTGTATATTTTGTTTTGATTAACAACACTGTACATTCCATGCATTTTGTATATTTTCTTTTGATTAACAACACTGTACATTTCATGCATTTTGTATATTTTGTTTTGATTAACAACGTTTTACATTTCATGCATTTTGTATATTTTGTTTTGATTAAAAACACTGTACATTCCATGCATTTTGTATATTTTGTTTTCATTAAAAACACTGTACATTTCATGCATTTTGTATATTTTGTTTAGATTAACAACACTGTACATTCCATGCATTTTGTATATTTTCTTTTGATTAACAACACTGTACATTCCATGCGTTTCTTATATTTTGTTTTGATTAACAACATTGTACATTCCATTCATTTTGCATATTTTGTTTTCATTAAAAACACTGTACATTCCATGCATTTTGTATATTTTGTTTTCATTAAAAACACTGTACATTTCATGCATTTTGTATATTTGTTTTGATTAACAATATTGTACATTCCATGTATTTTGTATATTTTGTTTTGATTAACAATACCGTACATTCCATGCATTTTGTATATTTTGTTTTGATTAACAACACCGTACATTCCATGCATTTTGTATAGTTTGTTTTGATTAACAACACTGTACATTCCATGCATTTTGTATATTTTGTTTTGATTTGCAACACTGTACATTCCATGCATTTTTTATATTTTGTTTTGATTAACAATACCGTACATTCCATGCATTTTGTATATTTTCTTTTGATTAACAACACTGTACATTTCATGCATTTTGTATATTTTCTTTTGATTAACAACACTGTACATTTCATGCATTTTGTATATTTTCTTTTGATTAACAACACTGTACATTCCATGCGTTTTTTATATTTTGTTTTGATTAACAACGTTTTACATTTCATGCATTTTGTATATTTTGTTTTGATTAAAAACACTGTACATTCCATGCATTTTGTATATTTTGTTTTCATTAAAAACACTGTACATTTCATGCATTTTGTATATTTTGTTTAGATTAACAACACTGTACATTCCATGCATTTTGTATATTTTGTTTTGATTAACAACACTGTACATTCCATGCGTTTCTTATATTTTGTTTTGATTAACAACATTGTACATTCCATTCATTTTGCATATTTTGTTTTCATTAAAAACACTGTACATTCCATGCATTTTGTATATTTTGTTTTCATTAAAAACACTGTACATTTCATGCATTTTGTATATTTTGTTTTGATTAACAATATTGTACATTCCATGTATTTTGTATATTTTGTTTTGATTAACAATACCGTACATTCCATGCTTTTTGTATATTTTGTTTTGATTAACAACACCGTACATTCCATGCATTTTGTATATTTTGTTTTGATTAACAACACTGTACATTCCATGCATTTTGTATATTTTGTTTTGATTTGCAACACTGTACATTCCATGCATTTTTTATATTTTGTTTTGATTAACAATACCGTACATTCCATGCATTTTGTATATTTTGTTTTGATTAACAACACTGTACATTCCATGCATCTTGTATATTTTGTTTAGATTGACAACACTGTACATTCCATGCATTTTGTATATTTTGTTTAGATTAACAACACTGTACATTCCATGCATTTTGTATATTTTGTTTAGATTAACAGCACTGTACATTCCATGCATTTTGTATATTTTGTTTAGATTAACAGCACTGTACATTCCATGCATTTTGTATATTTTGTTTTGATTAACAACACTGTACATTCCATGCATTTTGTATATTTTGTTTTGATTTGCAACACTGTACATTCCATGCATTTTTTATATTTTGTTTTGATTAACAATACCGTACATTCCATGCATTTTGTATATTTTGTTTTGATTAACAACACTGTACATTCCATGCATTTTGTATATTTTGTTTTGATTTGCAACACTGTACATTCCATGCATTTTTTATAGTTTGTTTTGATTAACAATACCGTACATTCCATGCATTTTGTATATTTTGTTTTGATTAACAACACTGTACATTCCATGCTTTTTGTATATTTTGTTTTGATTACCGACCTTCTCATATTACCTACTAAGATTTAATCAAAGAGGCTCCCAAATCCAATCTGGTTAAGGACGCGATGGTATGCATAGGTTAAAGTTATAAAATGGTAAATATAATTGAAATCGCAGTATGCTCCAACAGTTTGAAATGGCATGAGCTGCCAAAATGTTGATATTTTGACGTTAAAACAGAATGTTGAAATTATCGACTATTTTTCTCAAGATTTACAATTCACAAGCTTTTTAATGCTTCTAGTTTCAAGAATGTACGATAAAGTATTGTTGTGAAGTAACTTTGGCTTAGAATGAATGAATGGTCGTCCCGGTTATTTAAATTTTGTTTACTTTTCGAACACGTTTTCGTTTCGTACAGGCTATGGATTTTCCTCATTCCAACGCCAATCCTTTAGTTTTTCGATGGCCGTCAAAGCCTCTTACTGTCGTGACGATCAGAAATTATGAAAAACGTGTGAGTTTTGGCAGCTCATGTCACTTTAAGGACATGATGACATGCATAGGTTAAAGTTATAAAATGGTAAATATAATTGAAATTGCAGTATGCTCCAACAGTTTAAAAGGCCCTTTGATTCCACATATTGGATAGTATTCATGAGTAGATAGTTAGACAGTCTTATCTTTATCCTTTAGGAGGCCATTTCTTCGAGTGACGAAAACTCTTGTTTGCATTCTTGCAATATCTTGCCCACGACCCTCAATACTGTATCTGTCAGGGTCCGATGTCTATGCAAGAGACATTACCAATACTGATTCTTCAGGAATGAACATTTTGGTGTTTGTACAACACATCAAAAGCTGTCTAAGCGGTTCTTTGACAATTCAAAACAAAAACATTTACAAGATGGGTTCGTTCACAGATTTGAAAAAAATAAGACCTCAAACACAAGTTTTCTGATTTATGACACTGTTTTATGTTCATTCCTTGTGAAACAGAGCTAAACACAGTTGTTTTGAATAATTGCGGACAGAAGGAAGGGATGCCTTAAAGTTTTCTCAGCCCAAATCCAACGCCTGTTTTATAGCGGTTGTTTAAAGGTAGAAACTGCGGTGGGAACGAAACGGATTGCTAGTAAAACAGGGTCGAAGACAAGTGGAAACGGTAATTTTAGTTGATTCTAACTGTCTGTTTGGGTTGACCAGAAGGGTTCCAGAACCGTTTGGATTCTTGTCGCTTTAAGCATCTATCCGAAACGGAGCGTGCATTGTTTGTCTCTGAAGCTCGCAAACACTTCAAGACAGCTATGATCTGCGAGCGAGTGATCGACGCGCCTGTCTCTTCCCGTTAAATCTCACGCGACAACGAGCCCAGCGAGACGGACATGTGTTCTTGGCCCGTGTGAAGACGTATAACAAGTGTTTGGTGAGCTCCACTAGAGAAAACTCCGTTTTGGCTGTCTCTACTGACTTTTTCACGCCCTTTGATTGATTGTGTTCATGTGCCAGAGATTTGTCTTCCTAAATGACTCTTGTATGTTTCTATTATTTCGCTTGTTTATTATTTCTCCTAAATGACGTTTCTGTTAGAAAAATAATCAGTGTTCATGTTTTGAAGAAATCCTCTTTTTCCATACAACATTTAAACACAAAGCATTACAGTTTTGGAGTTAACTTTATATATCATCCGTATATTTTAAGGATATACGAAAGTTGACGGGGACAGACTTCAGGCAAAAGGAATATTCTGTCTTCGTTATACGGTCTCTCTAACGTTAGAACTTCTGAACCATTGAGTCAATTCAACTAAATATCTAAACGGGCTTCGTCTGAGTATATCTTCTGATGAACCATGCAGGCAGCCTCACTAGCCACTCAAACAATCCTGACGGAGGCGTAAAGCGCACAAAGATTTACGCTATAACCGATACAAATGTTTTGAAGACCTTAAAGTCGATGGCTTCGTTTTTCGCATCTTCATGAAAATAGTTTAAACGAACTTCCCTTTTAAAATAAATCGAAGATTACTGAATTGGTAAATAGCCGATACAAAAAAGTTGGAGGTTAGTAACATGTTCTATAGAAAGCGCAATAGGCCCTGAAAATATAATTGAAACAATCTTTACTCTTTCAAAAACACCGTGCAACCGACATCCCACTCTCCCATCAGTCATTGAAAAATCACTGCAGTTTTGTCCGGGGGTACTGGAGTGCACAGCTCGTTGTTACCACCATCTCACATTCTAACTGGAGACATTAATACACAAACAAATGAGAGACGAGGCAATGGATGTTCTCACGAGGGAAACTATATTAAGCAGTAGTAAGAACTAATTTTCTTGCGAAAAACATATATTTCTGGTCTTAATTTGCGACAGCTGTTGTTGAAGTGCCACAGTGGGTGGTATTACCGTTGCCTAAATTTAAGCTCTTAACAAACAGAAATTATGCCAGCCCGCGTGGGAGAGGGTCACAAAAACAACGGAAACCAATATATTCAAGTCATGGGCTTTCTTTTACGCAACTGTGGCTGAAAAAGATCCACATTGTCTTTCTTCGTTTTGTATTCAAGAATGCAAGATCACATCTTTAGAAAGTTATGAGCCGCCAAATTGTTGATATTTATTTGAAAAATAAAAACTGAGAATTCATCGTACAATTGATAAGCTTTTTACTGCCACCAGCCTCAATAATATACGTTAAATATAATGTTTGGAAATGTCTTAGGCCTGGAATGAATAAACGTTCTTATCGGTTATGTTCGTACGGACCAATGATTGAAACCTAAATCATTTAGTTTTTCGACGACAATCATAGTTTATAATAAAACATGCACCTTTTGGCCGCTCATACCACTTGAAGCACCTTTTGGCCGCTCTTACCACTTGAAGCACCTTTTGGCCGCTCATACCACTTGAAGTACCTTTTGGCCGCTCATACCACTTGAAGTACCTTTTGGTCGCTCATACCACTTGAAGCACCTTTTGGCCGCTCATACCACTTGAAGTACCTTTTGGCCGCTCATACCACTTGAAGCACCTTTTGGCCGCTCATACCACTTGAAGCACCTTTTGGCCGCTCATGCCACTTGAAGCACCTTTTGGCCGCTCATACCACTTGAAGCACCTTTTGGCCGCTCATACCACTTGAAGCACCTTTTGGCCACTACTTCAAGTGGTATGAGCGGCCAAAAGGTGCTTCAAGTGGTAAGAGCGGCCAAAAGGTGCTTCAAGTGGTATGAGCGGCCAAAAGGTGCATGTTTTATTATTTCACTTGAAGTTCCACCTTTATCTCTACTAACTTTGTTTTCTCATCCAACTCTTTTTTTGTAATATAAACACTGCTTTGAGTTCGAATACCATTTTCCATGTATTATCACTTTCTATACATAATGCATCCCACAGGAATTCAACAGTAGGGTTTACTTCAATAACATGCTATAGCTCTAAAATTTAAATACTGTTGAAATGTTTCGTGTTTTTCTCTTCTTTTGTGTTTAGTATATGTATCCATTCAACTTTCTATTCCATGTTGAGGATATCTCCTATCGTTAAAAGTGACATGGAATGCCAAAATTTGAACTTTTTCGTTATTATGACTGTAATGACACAATAAGACGGACTGTTGTTCATCGAAAAACTGAATGATTGACGTTAAAATGGGGGAAGTCTTTACAGTATGGCCTATGCGAACTGAAATGGTGGTCGAAAATTAAATAGACCTTAAATAACCGAGAACGGTTTTTCATTAATTTTTTCAAATGTAATAAGATGAAGAATTACTTATGGATAACAACTAGTACCACTTAAGCTACCGGCGTTAACGTCTTAATAATTTCCAAATTTTGTAATAACGGAAAAATATTACTATTTTGGCGGTTCATGTCCGTTTACATGTAGAATTAAAATTATTCGAAGACACACAACAAACACGCCCGCTAAAAGAAAGGCAACAATAATTGAAGGACGGACAATTTATTTATACGTCTTAATACATGGATTTGCTAGTGAGCGTGTTTCTATGCTTCTGAACAATTCGGGTTTATTTTTGTTGAAAAACAAAACTCAAATATTTCTGCAAAAATCTCAAAATAAGAGTCCTCGATCACTAAAATATGTCTCTGGAACCTGACAAATGTCGAAGGGTCGCCTCTGGACAGAGAGCCCGGTTTCTTCTCCACTAAATCTGGCCACGACGCGTTATGTGTGAAATAATCTTGATCCTGGTGTATTACAACAAAATGCCAAACTCTTCTAGAAATGTTTTGGACGAAATTCGTTTGTGAGTGAAAACTTTTTTGAAACAATTTTCACACCTACTACTATAGATGGAGTTGGAAAACAGGTACAGGACTTCAATAGTAATTTTAGGTACTTTATTTTTTAGTTTTCAGGGGCAATTTATCTGGATTCTAAAATTGGAATTTTTATCTAGCAAAATATTAGGAATTATAAAAGTCTCATTAAGAGGGGGCTCTGCTTTCTTGTTCTGCTATCATGTATGTGCGTCTAACAGACTACAAGTTTGTTCCTCTCCGGTCCCAGGCAATGTCTCTATCTTGTACATAGCTAGACCATGTTTGTAGTTTGTTACTCACAAGATCTGACTAACAACCCCTCGGCCCACAAACTGGTAGACTTTGCTAACATATGTCATTCTACGGCGGTCTATTAAAATTCATAATTCAGTTCTGACAGGAAAATTCCTTATTATAACAGCCACTTAACGTTTCACTCTGGCTCTGTTTCTTATTTAAAACCACATGTGTGTTCAAGTCATTATTGCACTATACAGTGCCTGACTCTCAGCTTCACTGACAGTTTCCATCCCCCTTAGCCCGACAGATTAAGGCTGTACCCGTTTGTCTTGGCTGCTCAACGATTTTGGATGCTAAAGTTGTAATCTCTTGAATTATAGAAAAAAGCTGTCAAAATGTTGGTATTCTCCGTTAAAACAAAATTTTCAAATTACCCGCAATGGTTTCCAAGAAGTAAAAATCTGACGTGCTTCTAGTCTCGACAATGAACGTTAAAGTAGAGAGTTTATATAACATTGAATTTGATCATATATATCCCTTAGTGGATTCATCACGGGAGGTGGGGGCACTATCAAAGGTCAGCCCGCGAACCTCCGGGGGCCTCGTAGACTTCGACATGTTCACAATTAAAGCCCGGTATAGCCTACACTGGGAGTTTTGCTGCGACCCTACCCGACCCGACTGGGAAATCGCGTTGCCTCGTGGAGAAAAAAGTGTAGTGTATACCAGTTTACGACGCAACTTGGTCTCAGTCGGTTTCAGTTGCGTCGGGTCGGAAGTGATCTGGACGTGCTGGATATTTTGTTAGGAATTGGGTTGAGTCTGGTCTGGTCAGACAGTGTATCCACTCTTGCGACGATCGTTGTAGAGAGTCTGAATCTGTAGGCCAATCAGAAACTTTACTACAGTCACGTGACGTCAAACAAGCGTCTTTTTCTTTTTTTACCTTATTCCGCTCAAGAGTTCCGAACGTCGTATCTCACGACGCGACGCAACTCAAGCCGACTGAACCCGACTCGAGTCAGGTACTGGCGGGTCGGGTCGCAGCAAAACTCTCAGTGTATACCGGGCTTTATGCGACACGTTTTGTAGCTTTCTCGGCAATTACATATATCCTGGGCTTGTTTTGTGTAAAACTATTTATTAAAATAGCTCAGTTTCAACAGTTATAAACGGATATTGACCGGCTGTATAGGTACCCTTTACCCAAAGATCTAGAGAAACGCTGGATAAAAATTTACGAGTTCTTAGAAAGGCAATGCGTGCGGGTATATTTTCGTTATCGCCACTGGGGTTCATCCATCCTTGAAACATTACCGTAATTTTAAACCCGATTCTTTCCAGGGGGTAAGTAATGTTCAACAAGCACAAATGGCATCGATAATTTGTGGGTTTTTTTTCAAACCAATTTAACCAAAGAGTACATCGAATACTAATGCAATAACGTTCCATAATTAATGACTTAAACGAATGGTGTTTTTTAACTTAATATATATAAAGCCAAAGAAGTTGCATCCCCCCCCCCCCATACGTTTTGCATGGCACTGCATTGCTGAAAGAGTTTAAATCAAACATAATGAATATGTCAATCAGTTATCAGCGAATATCACAAGAACAGTGGCTTGGCTCTTATGGACATACTTAAGGAGTGTCAAGATCTTCTGGCATGTGGCAAACTAGTGCTGAACTTTTCATGAACATTTAAGAAGAACTCAATAAGTGGATAAATAATAAGGAATCGATAGAAACAGAATCAATCAATATCTGGAACTTCCTTCAACATCTTGAATCACAGTCGTCTTCTCACATCTCTCGCAAGGCGTTGAAATTGTTCCATGGGGATTCAAAAACTTACTTGAGCACGATTCAACTCCAATGCTAAATCAAAGGACAGGGATTCGAAAACTTACTTGAGCACGATTCAACTCCAACGCTAAATCAAAGAACAGGGATTCGAAAACTTACTTGAGCACGATTCAACTCCAATGCTAAATCAAAGAACTGGGATTCGAATACTTACTTGAGCACGATTCCACTCCAACGCTAAATCAAAGGACAGGGATTCGAATACTTACTTGAGCATGATTCAACTCCAATGCTAAATCAAAGAACTGGGATTCGAATACTTACTTGAGCACGATTCAACTCCAACGCTAAATCAAAGGACAGGGATTCGAATACTTACTTGAGCACGATTCAACTCCAATTCTTTCTGCGCTTAGCTGCTCTGAGCGACACTGCTCCAAGTTTAGAACCCACCTAAAATAGCCCTTTTAGTTTTTGCTACCGACATTTCGCCAAACATAGTAGTTTCTTAGTTAGCTTCCCGTGGATTTTAAAATGATAAACCTTTAATTTCCCTTATTTACGAATGGTCAACATTCCGATGACTTGACACAATTGCAACAAAACCATACCAAACGTTCATTTTTACCTCACTTCCTTCAGAGCTCCAATAATTCGCGCTCGCGCTCAGCTTGGCTGAGATTGCACTTGTTTGTTTACTCAATTGAGCACGTTCAGAGAATGCTTTATAATCTCAATCTTTGATCAAAACTCCTGAGCGTATGCTTAAGGAAAGTTGAGCATCGAGTCTGAGTTGAGTACGCCCCGTTTACATAATCCCGGCCCAAATTTAGTAATTGATCTGAAATCGTACACATTCAATCTGAAGAAAAAGCATTTTTGTCATTTATTTATATAGGAATATTTTTACCTGAAAATCCTTAGCATTCCTTATCAATATGTTGTTGTACCACTAACATAACACAATGGGTAAAAGATGAAACATCAGCATTTGTGAATTCATTATTTGCATTCTAAAAGCCTTGTTGAAAGGATTTATATTATAATTACATAATAAAAACGTAAAAGCCGTTAACGTAAATGCCACCGAAGTCATCAGCGAGTATTGATTTCAAATTCTTAGCGCTCATGGCACGAGTTGAAACAAAATGTTTTGAAAGTTTATTACTACCCACAAAGGGCAAAGCATCGGGAAATAACTTTAGTCAGCTCATTACGTTTTGCCCCATAACTCTAAAGCTCTAACGAGTTGAGAGGGACTTCTTGTTATGTCATGCGTATAGATCGGTTTGCGATATCAATGCCTCGTGTAGCCAACACGGTGTAAAACGGCTTGCAGACACGCATTTGCTCCGCGTGTTAACGGCCGCAATCGATGTTCGACCATTGACTTATTATTTGCGTAATGTTTGAGATCGCGAATTACAAAACCAATGATTAGGCTGCGAAGTTCAAAGAAAAGAGTGTGTGTGCTTTTACATAGATCTCTGAGCGTAAAACAAAACCTCTCATTATGTCGAACAAAACGGAAAACGTTTTTAAATAGTTAGTGACTGTATACTTTGTCTCTTACATCGCCTTTGCATTAGACCCTTCGTGAGTGGCAGTGGTTGGGATTAAATCGTGGGCTTTAACTGGGGTGATGTGATACGTCTAAACAAATTCCCTGACAACCTACCACTTGTCAACGGGAAGTTAGATACTCTTGAAACCATAAACAGTCCTCTAAATTTTCCCGTTAGGGGGCCATATGTGTTTCCCTTTGATTAGCTCCCCTGATTTACGAGCACGCGTCTGACATAATACCTTGGCAAGTCGGAATAGCAAAATCGGAAATAGTTTGGGTGGGGTTGGAGCACGTATTTTGCTTGTAGCGATTAGCTTAAAACAATTCAAGTACAAACAGATTGCCAAACAGCTTTAAAACAATGCAGTCGATTCTAATACTTTGATGTTCTTTTTGAACTCCATGTCAGGCTGAACAACGCAATACAACAATGTCTCAGCTTCTTCTTGTCAATTGTTTTAAACTTCATTTAATTTGGGGTAACTCAGTGGTTCAGTCACCTGTGCGATGGTCTCTCAGTCGGATTGATTGATTGATTGTTTGGTGTTTTACGCCGCGCTCAAAATTATTTCCCTTATATGGCGGCGTTGCCAGTTTTATTGTGGGAGGAAACCGAGCTCTGTGCCCGGAGGAAACCTACGACCTTCCGCTGGTAACTGGCAACCATCCCACATAGGTCGCTCTCAGTCGGACACAAGCATCCTATAGCTGGATCACTCTCTTAAATCCCACTTGAAAAAATCGGACTGGGGTTTCCTTCGATCGCCTTGTGCCAGGTATATACCGAAGGTCGGGGGTTTTCCTTTAACACTGGACCTGAAAACGCCGCCATATAAGTCCTATAATACTAAAGCCGGCGTAAAACATCAACCAATTAGAGTTTTATTTTCATTCTCTTGTATACCACTTATTGTCTGTTGCAAAACTATTTACTCTCCGGTTGGTAAACAAAGGTATTTTGATCTTTGGTTAATTCTTCGTCCATTCAATCTGGAAATATATCCTATTGTAAGTCGACGTTGAAATATTTGATGTAATATATCATTTACATCGAGGTAAATTAAACTGCTTTGCCAGTGTTATGTAAGTGTTGTGTAAAATAATCCAGCAAGCACTTACCAGAAAAGAGATTGAGGTTATATTTAGCATTGAACAAGTATGATTTGTGATTTTTAAGTGGGATTATATTTTTTTCAGTAAAGGCATTATTGACTAAATGGCACATCTGTTGAGGGAAATTTCCATTCTCGCCATTTTCTATTATTGTAAAACAGCGATCCTATCGGTGGAAAGTGGGGGCGGGCTATTACATGTACAGTCACAAATGCAACGTTTGCAAATAAAATTGCGATAACAAAACAAAACGACGGAAGAAAACATTTTGCATTTATACAGTAAGCCTACTCGTCACAATATTATGACTATTTAAAGGCCCACTTGCCGCCGTAGCCTGTTTAAATTTGCTAAGAAAACCAATTTACATGAGCTTAGTACGACTAATACCACTAAACTTAAACATAGGACACATAAAACATGTCTAGTTAGCTTTAGAATGTAGAAATGGGGTGAAAAACAAACGAAGAATCGAAGCTCGATTACAACAACATCGATTACACTCGAACAATTATCAGCAGGATTTTCCAGTCGCTGTTAACCGATTGTCAGTCTGTATTTCTCAGATAAATAGGCCTACGTAAAATTACACTGTGCCGTTAGTTCACTCACTCGACTGAAACATAAATGCGCACCAGCGAGCAGTTTGGTTTGTTCACGTTCCGGGTACCTAACAATTCAAATTTTCAAATTCAAATTAAAAATACAAAGTGACGTCCAAACTTTTAAATTTTGGTAAAAATAGAAAGTTCCTAACTTGTATTGTCTGGGAAAAATACAGAAAACGGTCTTTCTTTTTTAATGTAAACAATATTCCTGATTTTCGCGGCAAGTGTGCTTTTAATATTATATTTCTTATACGTAAACAAGTTATGGCCTCATAAACGTTGTAATCCACTTTTTTCGGTGCCACTTGGCTTTTATATGAACAAAGAGAATTGGTTTCACGAGTAAGATAATTACTCCGACAAGGTAGATGGATTGACATAGACACCGCTAACCTGACGTGGATGTTCCATCATGTTCCATAGACAAGTACATGCTATGGTCTATTGCCTTCCTGACAATCACAAAGTCGTCAATACTTCACAACTTCCGGTTCAAGTCAGAACGCATGACGATTATGTTATGAGAATTTAGGCACGCAGTTTTTCCCAACGCTTCAAACAGCGGAAGCGAAATAACAGACATGGAACATTTTTGGCGCATCGAATTGTGTTTATACAGTCAATCAAGTTATTCGTGTTTGTTTTGGATGAGTAATTTAGTTGGACAATGGTACCCAAAGCTAAACGCGTTCATAAAACCCACTACCTTGAACGCGAGCCTACAGCGACACAACGCAAAATCAGCGACGTGTTAATTCCAACAGCTTTATCATATGGTAATTGTTATTCAGCCACAATCCAACAGAAAAGATCCTCAACCACAACTGTGAATATTAAAACAGCATCCATCATTCCTACACCTTTACTCATTATATCGTAATTCTCATTACACAAACAGGTAAAAAAACCACTGTGGGTATAATACGTGGTGGGGCTAGAATTTTAAATCGGAAAAGTAATTCCTAAGTGTATTTAGATAACGGTTTTTCTAGGTTTTTGTGTGCAAGTATACTGGTAGACTTATTAACTGTAGCCTATCATTACCCAAATAAAAACTTTGTCAAAACGATATTTTAGGGCAAAGTATTTTATTTTTCCATTCTCTATTGGATATTTCTCTATTGCATTCTCTATTGCATTATCTATTCTCTATTGCATTCTCTATTGCATTCTCAATTCTATATTTCCATTTTCTATTGACGATCTTCGCATTTTTTCCGACGTTTGCCAATGATTAAAATGTAAACGTCGTATAGACTCGTTGTTTGTACGGTACCTGCGTGTTTTTGTTCTTTAATATTGCAAATGCGCAAGTCGGTGTGGGTACCTGTATAGTGTACATTATATAGCATTAGCTAGCGTGCATTTTATGCAAATCTCATCCCAAAAACAAAAAGTTCCGATAACAGCAAAAGACCTGTATGTTGCACCTTGGAAATGGTTTAATATTGTACAAGTAACAAAGTGAAAAAATAACCACAGTTAATCATCTGCAAGTCAGCATAAAATGTACATGTATGTGTTGTGCTCGGGCGATTCTTACGCACTCCTGAGTTCAATTACAATATCAAACCTGCCACAAGCAGAATTACTTTGTTTGAACGATTTTCATAGATTGTATTACGATTTTATTAAAATGTAAACATTATATGCTATGTATAATGGGCATAAAACCTACAGGAGATTAGCTTTCTTCACTTTTCATTGATAGGGCAAAACCTGTCAGTAATGTAGGCAGGGATACGAATAAATCAATTTTACTTTTTTAAATTCATTTGTTTCGATGAGCAATGTCAAATGAAACCAAACTGTAGTTGAGATAAAAACGCACTAAACATCTCATTTAATTAGCTCTCTGTCATATTCATGTTGCGCTGAAGCAGTATTGAGACACGTTGAAATCATACTCAGTTTAAAAGAACCATTGTTTACTATTTGGTCGATTTTGTTTTTCAATTTGTCGGGAAATTGGTCGGAACCTGGTCTCCTCGAGGAGAACATAGTATGTACCGGACAGCCAGTTTGTATTCGGGGTGTCAAATACGAGACTAAGGATGACATTTGTCCTCGCTACCAGGACATCCATTAGGCGACTTTTGTGCGATGTTTACACCTCTTTTACTCCGATTTCTATGTCAACAACCCTCTGAATTACAATCTACAGCGAAGCCTGTCTGCTCGCAGAAAGATTGTGGTCTCGTTTCCTTTTGCTCAACGTCATTGAGCTATTGGAACTGTTTAGAGCTACTGTCATCGGGAATAGACCTCAAAAGATCTTCATTAACGCCGACGTTTCGTATCAGCAAAGGAAACGCTGTGGATAGGATCCGGTTTTCAAGTCCGCCCTGAAAGAGATCTCTTCTGCCGGGAAACCCGATATGGAACTTAATGCTTCTCCACCTTTCGGCCTTTGCTGGCAAGACGGTTATAAGAATTGAAAGGCTTGTCTCACAAATTGTTAAGATGGACAATACAAGCTAAGTGATATCTCCATTCAACGGGAAATGGAACTATTTTAACACATTCTTTGAATAATTATCAAGCAGATTTCGTCTATTACCTTAGATAAAACCCCAGCCCTTGCCGGAGATATCTCGCGCGGCACACTCGCAATATAATCCCTATGTAAACTGAAAAAGGTGACGGTTTGACTTTCAGCTCAATATTTACTCCATCATCTTTCAGAACAAATGTGGTCCATTATAGATATTCGTTAAAAACAGGAAATTTCATTTCATTTCTTCATATTTCTAAGCAAAATGGGATAGCGGTGGTTTATTGACATAATTATAACTGGTTCGTCAGCCTTGCCAGGCAAAAAAATCAAGGTTATTAGTGATAACGTCAGAATAATAAATTCTTACTTGGTATAAAACCGGTATAATGGTACAGTAAATTAATTTTATAACATTTCAATTTTCATTAACAAATGTTTGACTACTGATTTATTTTGTAGCATTTTGATCCATGCACATACTCCTTCACAGTATAAGTATTAAACTTTACAAGTGTTACAAAGTTTGATACTGTGTTCTTTACATTATATCGTGTAAATAGATATGTTATATGTCCGATATGTAATGGATTTTTCGCATTTATTTTCTATGTTTTATCTCCATATATAAGACGTTAGGTTTGTAGTTTGTTCGTCGCAATAGCTAAATCTCGATATCGTACGTTCTAGTATGTAACAAGCCTTTGGTCGACGATAGAATGGATAAATTGTTACCAGCCGCATAGGACAATCACATAATATTTCACAAATAATTAGACACTAATTCCTCCATATATATTTATGATCACTAAAACACACGGGCACAGGGAAAATCTTCTTGTCTAAAATAACCATGGATACAAGTTTCTAATTGTGTTAAAAAGAGGTATATCATTTAGACCTTTACACCCCATAAATTGTTGTAACAAACCAAACCTATGATATTTCATTAGGTTGACGACTGACAAGAGCTTAGCTTTGGTCAGTAGAATTTATGGATTCCTTTTGTAACACATTGGCAATGGTTACGCATCTTATGGCAAGAACATCGGTGGACTGAGATTGAACCCCATAAACTTTGCTTTCTCCACCCTCCCCCCCCCCCCCCCCCCACCTTTGGGACAGACAAAACTATGTAACAACCAACGAACAAAACAGCCATAAAGCAAACAAGGCTATAAACTCCATCTCATATCCTACAACCAGCACAATAAACAAGGTTATATCTCATAACCTTTTTCTAGCAAACAACAAGGTTATAAACTACATCTCATAACCTACAACCAGCACAAATAACAAGGTTATAAACTCCATCTCATAACCTTTTTCTAGCAAACAAGGCTATGAACTCCATCTCATATCCTACAACCAGCACAAAAAACAAGGTTATATCTCAACCTTTTTCTAGCAAACAACAAGGTTATAAACTACATCTCATAACCTACAACCAGCACAAAAAACAAGGTGATAAACTCCATCTCATAACCTTTTTCTAGCAAACAAGGATAACCTTTTTCTAGCATATATAATGTACTTGGGGTGGGGGCTAAACTTATTATCGTCTATTGTTTATTTCTATCATTTTCTATGGAGATATTCGATTGACCAATGAAACGCTTGGTTCCATAAAAATTATCAGCAATCTGCAAGACAAAAACAAATAAAATTTCTTGAATTTCGAGGCACTTGATCTACCATACCTTAGGTAGTCCGTATCACTATACACCCTCTGTTAAATGTTAAATGCTTCTACCGACCAGCCTTCGATCGAGTTGTTGCGGGTTCAAATCCAATACCGGTCCTGGCTGTTTAGATTTTGTCCGTTATTACCACACATCTTAGGTTTGTATGGGTTACTGGCTTAACCGATACCTTTTTTTATTTCAACTTCAATCCTTTTTTCAAGGTAATTCAAACGCTGAACTTCTCTTGGCTATCAACATTTATTGGAGAAAAACGAATTCTGCCGGCTCATGCCACTTTGAAGTTGTTTCTTTGTTTCGTCTAACATTGTTTTTGGATCATATCAAGAATAGCATGTGCCTTGTATGGATGGAAGTGTCAAAGGATCCAGAAAACGTAAATAGAAGCAAGCTCGGTCGTGATGTTAGAATTAACAATATGTGAAGGGTAACATCAAAAATATAGAAAATAATAACAGCTGGTTAAAAAACAAACACACACGGAGAATCAATACTGAATAGCTTTGAATTACAGTTAATTTGCAAGTTTTAAGACAAAATATCAAACTACAACAGTTTTCGTCATTGTTCGGACATTTTTCTGGGATAACGTCATTTTCCCATATAAACACAAGAAATTCAACATAACTTTAGACTTGTTTTCTGAAGCCATTGAAAAAGAACAACCTATTCGAAAAGCTTCTGGCGACCGTGTGCGAACCCGTTTACTGCTAAGTATTCTTTGCTTACTGTAAAACGTTGTATATATTACTTTCTTTTATAACTATTTTTTATCTCTTTGCATATTTTTATTGTTTTAGGCTTACTATTGTTTTGTCATCTTATTTATGATATAATCTCACCTTCCATTTACAGCTCCTGTATATTTTTCTTCCAAATTTTATTTCTAGGACTTCATTATTATTTCCTTTTCTAATTGTACATTAATTTTAACTTTAGTGTCTTATATGGTTTTTTCCTTCCTGCTCTATTTAATCTTCCTTTGCTTATATATCTGACAATTTGTGACTTAGATTTATTACCCTTTTTATCTCTGTCTCACTTTCCCAACTCTATTTTCCCTTCTCATCCAGTTCGACTGTCTCCAGACACATTTTATTCTTTATCTCCGCCTCTTTAAAACACTTATTTTCCAAACTCCATCTTTTTGTTCCATAACTCAGCCAGATCAATTAGGTTGTTTTGTCTCTAGTTTGAATCAATTCTTTTTGTTTCCAGACATATTTTTCCTTTTTATCTCTGTCTCACTTTCCCAACTCTATTTTCCCTTCTCATCCAGTTCGACTAATTAAGTATATTGACATTTAGGCAGAATGGCAAAACAAGGGCGTGGTAACAGAAGCAGGCAATTTTCAGTTAGCAATAGGCATGGAAATTCAAAATCTAAAAGTCCCCAATATTCAGAATTCTCGGCTCTGGTGAAAGCCCTTTTCAAAATTTTACAATGTCTTCACCACATTGGCATCCTTGAGGGACATTTACGTGACAAAACCCTCCCAAATTCCTTAAATAATAAAATTAAAGACCTAAATTCTTTTCTTAAACCGGCTCAACGCAATCGGGAAGTTGATATTGCGTTTGACCATGTACACAAAAATTGGGCCCATAAGATCATACAAGAGATGATTTCTCATTATGCGGCATGTTTAAATAGATTAAAAGCACAGGTGACTTCTGCCACGTCATCCAATGGTCTAAACTTTGACAGTGCTCTCAATAATGCTTTAAAATGGGGCAAACAGAATTATAAAGGTAAATTACAACTTTCGACCATTCAAAATTGTTATTCTCTTCTTTCCATCACTAAATCTGTCACTTCTGCTGCTACTACTCAGTTTAGTCCACCATCGTCTCCCCAACCCCATCCGTCTGTCAGCCCGTCGACATCTGTTATCTCACCTCCAACTCTGCAGTCACAGATTCCTAGGTCTGTAACTTTACCTTCTGTTTCCCCATCGCCTTTCCCTACTGGTACTCCCTCCCTTAGACCTAGTACCTCTGCCCCCTCTTATTCATCCCCTCAGCCCCCCTCCCCTAGACCTAGTAGTACCTCTGTCCCCTTTCGTCCCCCGTCTTCCCCAGTTTCTACTAGGATCACTTCTGCTAGACCTAGTACATCTAGTCCCTCTCCTCCTCCCCCATCCCCAGTTTTGTCAGCCCATTCACCTATGAGATATTCAGATGCAGTGAGATCCCCTCCGAGGGGTCAGCGCAACCCTCGGAATAAATTAGCTAATTCTAAATTTTGGAAATTTCGGCACACCTCCTCTAATTGGCACCTTCCTAATGTAACTAAGAAAGTTCTTTTACTTGGGGATTCTAATCTATCTAGAATTAACCTTGACCCCCACCCTGATATGCAGGTAGAATGTTTCCCTGGTGCCAATTTCAATTCATTTCGTATGCTAATTCAAAAGTATCAAGGTCCCCAACCTGAGAAAGTTATCTTGAATATTGGTATCAATAACAAGACAACTACTGAGCCAAACACTTCCTTAACTCAGATGCGCAACATGATGACAGCGGTTAGGAAGACTTTTTCCAACTCGCTCATCTACTTTGTAGAGATCCAGTCATCCACTAAATTACCGGCCAGTGAAGTTTCGAACCTGAACCTATATAACTCTTCTGCTTCCAAGATGAAGAGAGATCGTCATACCAAAAATCCCTAATTCAAAATTTAGAGTATCCACGGACAAAATTCACTGGACCGAAGATACAGCGAATTGCTTGTATACCCACTGGCTTCAGACAGTAGATTTAAACTAAATTGGGACAGGGCATGTGCCACCCTACTTTTGGCTTAGGTAGTAATATTGTTAATCTTAGTAACGAGGAACTCACTGCTGATGATATATCTCTACTCAGTAGAGGACTTTCATTTGTGCCTTGCCCAAAATCATTATCTGATAGGGACTTTTCTATTAGTAAATTAGTGCATGTTTTGGAGTACTCTAGAATTGTAAGTCTGGCTGATATCTACAGAGATTCTAGTGGGGTACGCAAGCCATTTACATCTAAAAGCGGTTATACGCCCCCTTCTTACATGTATGACCCAGAAATAAGCATAAGTCGTGACTCTGTATCAAGGAAGTTTGATGTTTTAACTAATCCTAGAAACCAACATAACCTCACTCATTCAGAATGTCTTGCCTTAAGTAAGCTAAGGAGAAATCCAAACATAGTTATTTAACCTGCTGATAAAGGTTCGGCAACAGTTATTATGTCTAAACAGGATTATATTGAAGAGATAGAACGGCAGCTAAGCAACCCTCACCATTACAAAAAACTTGATAAGGAAATTTGGTCTGAAAATGTTAGGAAGTTTAATAAAATTCTTGTTTCTCTTCAAGATAAAGGCTTACTTAATGAAAAACAGTATCGCTATTTGGAATCTGATCTTAACTCTAGAAACAGGGTCTTCTATATTCTTCCGTAAATTCACAAACCCATTGAAAAATGGCCCAAGCCTACAAGGCCCCCTGGGCGTCCTATTATCTCAGATTGTGGCAGTGAAAGTTATAGAATATCAGAGCTAATTGATTACTATCTAAAACCTATAGCGAATCGGCATCCTAGCTTTATCAAAAACACGGATGATTTATTGGCCAAATTGTCTGAGAAATCCATCCCACAAGATGTGATTTTGGTCACTCTGGATGTGGAGTCTATGTATACAAACATTGACATAGATTTGGGGCTTAAATCCATAAAATCAGCATTCCAAAGATATCCTGACCACCGTCGTCCGGATAAAGACATTTTAGAATTGCTGGAACTTAGCTTAAAAGGTAACGATTTTGAATTCAATGGGGAGATCTTTCAGCAAATTAAAGGGTGTGCTATGGGGAAACGTTTTAGTCCTAACTTTGCCTCTATTTTTATGGCTGAGTGGGAGAGTGATATTCTTCACAAATGTCACAAACAACCTTTTATTTACCTTCGGTATCTGGATGACATTTTTATCATTTGGCAGCATACGTTGGAAGACCTTCATATTTTCATTGATACTCTTAATTCTCACGACTCAAGCATTAAGTTACAGCCTACTATTGATCAAAATTCTGTGGATTTTTTGGATGTAACTATTTACAAGGGCCATACATATCATACTACTGGGCATCTAGATTACAAAGTATTCTTCAAACCTACTGACACTCATCAGCTGCTACATGCTGGGTCATACCATCCTCCTCACACTTTCAAGGGAGTCATTAAGTCTCAGATTTTTAGATTCTATAGAAACTGTAGTTCTTCAGATTTCTTTAACCAGGCTTGTTCTGTTCTTTTTAAAGCTCTCCTCCCTAGGAGGTATTCTTTGAGATTACTCCGAAGGATCAAATCTAACACAGTAAGACAAATCATGTTTCCCCCTTCAGCCCCCGAAACGCTTACCTCCCCTTCACGGGTGTACCATTACCGTCCAACATTTCTCTCAGGTACATCAATGAAATGCCTTAAGACGCGATGCAAACTCGATATATACGTACCCAATCGCGGAACCTTTTTCGGAGAACAATCTCGCGACAAATATCAAATGGCAGAGAATCTTAATTGCGACTCCTCTAATATCGTGTATGTTATCACATGTAAAAAATGTCGCAAACAGTATGTTGGAGAAACTCAGAATTCTCTACGACAAAGAGCAGCCAACCATTTATCTAGTATTAGACTTAAACATGATGTACCTGTGGCACAACATTTCAATACTCTAGGTCATTCGGTCAAGGACCATTTTGAAATCATGCCTATTGAGAAAATCCCTTTTCTCACTTCCGCTGCAGATACCAAGCACAAACGTTTGGAAAGGGAAAGTTTTTGGATTCAAACATTACAAACTATTTATCCTTTGGGTTTGAACTTGGACCCAGGAAGATGTCGAGAAAAAACTATAATACCATTTGTCTTTCAGTATAACAAAGCTAGCATCGCTATGGCCAAGATTATAGTAGAAGAATACAAACTACTTCAAAGTAAACTTGCTCGACCTCTGACCCAAAGGCCAGTCATTGCTTATAAAAAGAACAAGAGTTTGAAAGACATACTGGTCAGGGCTAAACTCCCCTGTCTGCCTTCTACCTAGGTTTTTCTGGGTAAGGGGTGAGGGTGGGTGGGGGCAAATTTTCACTGTCTTTTCCCATGACCCTATAATATATAGTCTGACGATATTCTTACCATAGCTTAAGATACGTAAGCATTGTCAATGTAATACAAAGTGTTCCAGAAAATTCTACTGACTAAGACCAAGCTCCTGTCAGTCGTCAACCTAATGAAATATCATAGGTTTACTTTATTACAACAATTTATGATGGGGTATAAAGGTCTAAATGATATACCTCTTTTTAACACAATTAGAAACTTGTCTCCATGGTTATTTTAGACAAGAAGATTTTCCCTGTGCCCGTGTGTTTTAGTGTCCATAAATATAAATGTATGGTAGATTGGTGCTCGTTGTATATAGAAACAAATAGGATACTCGGCGTGTTTTTAGTTTAGTGTAGCTAATTTTCAAGAATCGATGGTATATGTAAAAGCTGATGTTCAACAACCAAAGGTATGTGTAAAAGTTAATGTTCAACAGCCAGTGGTATGTATACAAGTTAATGTTCAACAATTAATTAATGGTATGTGTAAAAGTTAATGTTCAACTATCAATGGTACAAGTAAAATCAATGTTCAACAATCGTTGATAACTATTTTCCCGCGGTATACCTGTACGGAAAATATACTGCGATGTGGCCTGTAAAACTTAAAAAATGGAATGATTCTTAAAAACAAAAGAAAAGTAACCCTGATAAAGGTGACTCTCGCCCCAAGGCTGTTGTAATTTTAGAGCCCCTTACAGTTGAGCCCCTTACAGTCCAATAGTAGACGCTGCCGTATGTATAACTTCAATTACTGGCCTACATGTACATGTCGTTTAACATGAAGCTTTGATGATCAACTTATTTCAATTTGATAAATATTCTGGCAAATGAAATCCATTTAAATAGAAATCGTCCTTACATAACTTTTGGGGTTTATCAGTGGTCGAATGTTTTTCTAAAAGTGTCATTTGGAGAACGCTATAATTACCATACCAATGTGACACAATGCTACAAGAACGGTCTTTCTCGTATGTTGCCGTTTTGGGTTGTTGTGTTTTACTTGTTTGGAGCAACGCAACCAAAGCTCAAGACTGCTTCAGTTGTATGTCGTTGTGTATTTAAACTAATCATCATTTGATAAACGAGTCTTATAATCAAATGATTGAACATGAGATTGGGAGAAATTCTACTCGACAATGGGTTCTCCATATATAGTTAAGCTGTCGCAAATGATAGGGGTGTAAAATGGTTTTGAGGGGGCCTTTGTTCTGTGTTATAAATATGCCCACTAAAAGGCCTTAATTACAGGTTTATCGCCCGAGGGAGGGGCGTCGGGTTTCCGACCCACAATAACACACACGCCCACCTTTTTACACTTCGATTAGCGTCCCTTGTTAAGAGAAATCAATAAAAATTGGCGAGCACAAACAACTACCGTGCTGTGATATGAATTAGGCTGGGTCGATCAAAGAGAAATTGGCTTGCGGTTTTTTCTCTGTTTTTCGTTCACAATTACTTGTGTCTTTACAATCGTCACAAGGCCGACCCTATGCTTAATCAATGAATATACCAGGTAAGCCGAATTTCTGGAATAAAAACACTTTATTAACTCAAATGTAATTGGCACTTACAGAATAACTGAATAAGTTGATTAAACGTTATAGCTGTGGTATATAGCGCCGTCGGTGGAATTGTGGCTTACCTTTGTTTACTAAGTGGTTTGAACGCAAGTGGCATTTCATCGACCACATACTGACAAAAAAACTACCTGGTTATAACGTCGGTCGTTCTATCTCTCCCAGCATACCTTCATTACAAACCGGAAGTGGAATGATCGGACCAGTCAATACCAGAAAGAACGACAAAAAATAACTCCGCAATTTGTATTTTAAAAAATCGATTTTTTTTTTGTCATTTTAATTGAACCCTCCTCAACGACCTGTACCTAGTTACAAAATTATCCTTATTAGGTTTTATGTATAGGTTATTGGGTTTACTGGTTCGGCTAATTGGTGCTGTACATAGCACTGGAATACCTACAACCTGAATTCAGCGCGGTTGTTTTTGAAATTGAGGTAATGGCAATCAACGCAACAACGTACATGTAGAGGAAGATATCTAAAGGGACAATATGTCGTTACTGGTGAATAACACCTGCTTTACTTTTATAACTATCATTATAACTCCATAACATAAAGATGTGTCTATTTCGTCTAATCTGTACTTAAAAAAACTATCTACAAAAGAATTGGAATTTACAATTTATACTGAAGGTGTCAGACTTACAATGAATGATAAAGCAACACCATCATTTAAAGTCAACATACTTTATATATGTTAATGATATGTATAGCACTGATAACATGTATAGCATAGATAACATGTATACCACAGATAGCATGTATATAAAAACATAGATACCATGTATAGCATAGATAACATGTATAGCATAGATACCATGTGTAGCATAGATAACATGTATAACATAGATAAAATGTATATAATATATAACATGTATACCATAGATAACATGTATAGCATAGATAACATGTATAGCATATATAACATGTATAGCATAGATAACATGCATAGCATGTACATAGCATAGATAAAATGTATATCATATATAACATGTATAACATATATATCAAGTATAACATAGATAAAATGTATAGCATATATAACATTATACCATAGATAACATGTATAGCATAGATAACATGTATAGCATATATAACATGTATAGAATAGATAACATGCATAACATGTACATAGCATAGATAAAATGTATATCATATATAACATGTATAACATATATATCAAGTATAACATAGATAAAATGTATAGCATATATAACATGTATACCATAGATAACATGTATAGCATAGATCATATGTATAGCATATATCAGATGTATATCATAGATCAGATGTATAGCATATATCAGATGTATAGCATAAATCAGATGTATAGCATAGATCAGATGTATAGCATAGATCAGATGTATAGCATAGATCAGATGTATATAAAACATATATAACATGTATAACATTGATAACATACATAACATGTATACCATATATAACATGTATAGCATAGATAACATGTATAGCATATATAACATAGATAATATGTATAGAATATATAACATGTGTACCATATATATCATATTTAACATGTATAACAAAGATAATATGTATAGCATATATAACCTGTATTCCATATATAACATGCTGAAGTTTGAGTTGATTCAGTCATACCCATACAGACTACAAATGTACAATTACAGAGATACAGATGATAATAGTTTGACAAAATGAAAGCGAAGTTACTTAAAAAACAATAGATTCCTACAAGTAGCTTTGGGTTTAGGCAAAGAAACAAAGACATCAATTTCAGATGTAGAGCACAGCGCATTGAAACCTTCTGGTTCTCTACTCAAAATATGTTTTTGCCGTACCTGAATCCAACTGGGAGGAGGATAAAATAAACATTTTGAAAGTTTAAGGTGCTATGTAAAAACATCTATGGTATAGCATATATAACATGTATACCATCGATAACATGCATAGTTTAGATAACATGTATGCCATAGATAAACTGTATAGCAGAGATAACATTTATCCAGTGGTAGCATGTTACGTGTAGCATAGCTAACATGTATAAAGTGATAACATGCATTAAGTGATAACACAATTAACATGCATAACATAGATAACATCTATAAAGTGATAACATATATAACATGCATAACATAGATAACATCTATAAAGTGATAACATGTATACATGTGGCATAGCTAACATGTATAAAGTGATAACATGCATTAAGTGATAACACAATTAACATGCATAACATAGATAACATCTATAAAGTGATAACATATATAACATGCATAACATAGATAACATCTATAAAGTGATAACATGTATACATGTGGCATAGCTAGCATGTGTAAAGTGATAACATAGATACCTTGTATGGCATATATCACAGGTATAGCATCGATAGCACAGATAACATGTATAAAATTGATAACACAGATACCATGTATATCATAGATAACATGGATAGCATGCATAGCATAGATAAGCTGACTATCCACGTGCGTGTATTTTATACCTATGCGTATGCATTGTGTCTGAATTCGTGCGTATACGGGCGAAATCAACCACATATACACGTACATTTATAGTATAAATGGCGCATATCACAGTAAAAGAATACAAACCTGGGTATTTATGAGGGAACCAAAATTTTCGCTTTCTTTTCCCATGATCCTATTGGGTTCAACCTCAATTTATCAATATTCTTGTCAATATATCACAAAGTGTTTCAGAAAATTCTACGCACTAAACTTGTCCTGTTTGTAGTCAACCTAATGACAAGGCATGGGTTGTAGTTAATTACAACTTATGATTGGGTATAAAGGCCCCATTTTAACACATACATTTATAGAAACTTGTCTCCATTGCTGTTTCTCCTGTACCCTGTGATTTAGTGTTCATAAATATATACAGAGGATTTGGTTTGAGGGACACAAAAAGCTTACCAATATACTTGAGATTGAAAACTATAAGCGATTTATTGGCGAATTAATCCATCCGGATATATTTTTGAAAACGGTCACTCTGTTACACATTTTGTTATATTATATGTTATAGATGAGCTAGCCACGGGTTCGGTACAATAGTACCCTCAAGATTTAGCGGGGAAATCGTTTATTTTATGAAACTAATTAAGCCAAGGACGTTGTCGAAAGGAGCCAGATATTCAAATCGTCAAGACGGATTCTAATTTAATTAGCATCACGAAAAAATTTTAGCAATTCACTCATGGACAATTACAGTGAAAACAAATTCATCGAGTGAAAAAGGTTCATTATAAATGAAGGAAACAAGTGTCGCTACCATGACAAACATGACGTTTCCGCGGGGTAAACTTTCGCCAACACTCGCGGTTGTCTTTCATCCTAACAAATTGAAGGTGCGCGCGAAATCGTTGACGTGTGTTTCCCGATCCACTCTCCGGGCGCACACGTTGATTGTGTTAATGCATTCTGTGTTAAAGTGTGTCTTCATTTATGTACGAGTATCATCTTATTCAGTCCGATTCCACTAGACGCCATAACTTCGGTAACCAATTAACGCGTTTCCGCCGCGGTTTTCGCGCATGATTTTCGTCCTTTCCGCGATGCCACGCGTCTGTGGCAAAGGCGACAGGTATTATCTTTCAACTCTTAGAAAGACTGAAGTGGCAGGCTCTCGTTATGCTTAGCTTAGTTCGAAGGTGAAAGCAAATTTAGCCCCACCCGTCATTATATCCGCGATTAACTTTCATCGTGGAAGGAAGTGCCCGAGATCAGCTTTCTAATGAGTCAATTTAATTTACTGGTGAACTGTCGCTTTTCATATCTCGCAATATAATTCGGCCATAAGGTGCTGTCTTTCGAAAAAATTATGGCAGACATCCTATCGTAAACGGAAATACAGAGTTACGTCTCCAGAACGATTCTCTGCGTTTACTTTCATTTTCATTATAAAGTCTAAAATATGGAGAGAGCCCAATTTCTGAGAATTTTTAATTAGGTTGCAATGTCAAACAGAAAAATATTCCCATATACGACAAACCTTCTTGGTTAATAAGTTGTTTTCAATACCTTCAAAACTATCTATAAATGATCATAAATATAAATGGAATTCGTTGAAGACAAGCATCATTTTCACAGATTTTAATTCATTTTTAAGATATCATTCAACACGACATTTGATGATTTGCATCAAACAGTTTTTTTTAGTATTTTGACGATATTTCTACAGTAGAATGGAAATGGTTTGGTGGCTATTTTGAAATGTCATTGGAAAACTTAAAAATGATAATTTGTACGGGATTTCAAATAGCAAAGTGCATTGATAAAATATTTCCCAAACTTTGGCCGGATGGGTTTTTTTACAATCACCCAGATCAATGTCATTGTTTTTCCAAAGTTTGGTGTGTTTTTTTAAACTGCCACTAAGATAAGCACAGTTTGTAGTTGTCATTTGTTTCATTTTTTAGAAGATTCTCCAAAAACATGTTTCATATTGACCGGTCAGAACCAAATGCGATTCAGTTAGATCATGGAACTCATTCTTTACGGGCTTTGATTCGGACGGCAATGGCATCAGTTTGATGGGCCACTCGCTGACAGCAATGGCGAATTAACCCTGACGAGATGGTGTAGTTGGGAAGATGTCTCACCGCAAACCTGACCGGAGATCGTTTACCAGTAACGCCTTCTTCTACCACCTTAAGGAAGAGATTGAATTACCCTGGGGGCATGCGAGTCAAAATAAAGGCAGTGGCAAGAGATGGAATCGAATCCCCTAACCAGCTCCGAAAGTTAGCCAAGTCAAGTCTGATAGCACTGAAGGATTTAGATAGACAATGGCGGGTTAATGTTAAATGACACACGGGCTGTATCAAGCGGATGAAATTCAAGCCTACCAATTAAACCCTAGCTATTTTCTTAATTAAATGAATCAAATCCAGTGAGATTAATTAACAAGGAAAGGTCCAGAAGAAAATCCCCCGAAAAGCAAATGAAGACATTACCCGTGATTAATACTCCTCGTGTAAGCCGAAGGAATCTGAAACATTTTTAGAAAATCTCTTTTCTTCTCCGACTGTTTGAACATTATACTGACTGTAGGCACTGGTCAAACCATTCAATCTTTCCAACGCATTTAGATTGATTGATTTATTGTTTGTTTACAACGTAAGCCGACTCGTGATTGTTTCAATTAAATATGGTTACGTAGCCAGGAGAGAAACCCGTATTTCAGAAAAATATGACACTGATTCGATTCATCTGCCTTTTCGTTCTTTGTTAATAAATACGCTGTACTCAAGATTATTTAAAATAGTGGCGTTGCCACTTTTATTGGGGGAGGAAACTGGACTAAACAAAGGGACGTTGCAAAACAATTCAATGATTTAAAAGTTTTTGTTTTAAAGAAACTTAGATTTTATTATTTTAAAATATCGTGTTTGATTAAACTTGGACATTGTGCTCTGCGCGATTAACACTGTTTTGTAGGCTGTCTAATTCGGTATTGGTTATAGGCAGCTTCAAAGAATTCGGAACTTAGGTTCTTTGGCTACAATGCATTTATCAATTGATATATAATGCTTGTTGTGACACCCGAAAACAAAGAATCCTGAAGACAATTCGTAAACGACAACAGACATTTCCCCGTGAAAGTACTTACCGAGTCGCTTCCATGTTCACTTCGCGACCCGCACGCGACCAGTTATACGAACAATTACGCGAATGTCAGTCCGCGAAGTCGCACCGCGCGTGACAGGCGAACTGTTGGTCAACTGGTACTTAAACACAAAAGCTGCAATGGTACTTATATTAACTATAGTTTAACTGACTGTATGCTATGATGTTCAGGGTTATTCAGCTTGACCGTGGTGTATGGAAAGCCTCTTAGACAATAGGTCGAGAGAACGTGCCATAAAATCACTTCGCTCATTTTGAGATTTTCTACAAAACAATAGGAGCCGGTTGAGCTTACAACAAAGGGCACACATGGACAATTAACATGACCCTTTAAATAACAATGTAATGAATAAACGTGGGCATTAGGTTGACTCGAGGAAATACAATATTCGGCCGTCAGATGGCAGTTCGCAGGAAATTGTTACCTGTCGTTAATACAATACAGAAATAGTGTATTGACATATTACATTCACAATGAATATATCCATTCGAAAATATGAAGGAAGCTATGATGATTGACAATATAAATGATAAGAAAAGAGTCGTCTATGCTAAATGAACTTTGATCAAATTCAAATTTTATTGTAAAGAACATTCTAACCCACTTCCCATGGCCAGTAACACGACTTTTCCGGACTTTTCTACGGGCATTAACGTGGTTCTCGTTCACCCGATAACATAACAAAGCTGCTATATAAGTGAAGTTATCTTGAGTGCGGCGTTAAACCCAAACTGAAAAAAAACAAGTATTCTTGAATATTCTGGGAAAATTATTTTTTGACATTAAATCCAAGCTCTACTAGGAGAATGTATCTGTGCCAATTCACAGCATAATATGACTGTCCTGTTAGTAAATTAGACGGCGACTACAGACGCGAAGCGTGTCTGTAATTTGTTTCTGAAATCATAGTACTAAAATATAAAACACTTTCAAAGCAATTGAAAAACTAGTAGAAGGTGAATTGAACCACATTTTAGTTTCTTAGTTCTTGGGGAGGTCTAAGCACATTTTTAGAAATGATATATATAGATGTATGATCCAAAACAAAGGATTGGTTAGAAACCTATAGTCGAACACAAATTGATAATTTCTACGTTTTTTTTTATTCAATGGGATCCCAAAAGTAACAAAATATTGAAAGGAATATTGTTTTTGAGAAAACTGCTTAATTTGGTAGAAAGACCGGTCAGCTGTCTAGCCGACCTTTTTAATTCGAACCCGATTAAAAGGTTTTGGGAAAGACAAAAACCATCCATTTGGTTATTTCCGACGCAAGCTTTTTTATTTTTTGTAGCTGATTTTTTTTGTTGGTGTTTCTTATTTTATCAGCTTGTAAGACCTTATATTTTTACGCCGTTATTCGTTCATAAAACTAGTGATTATGGTTATGTGTAACAAAGCAGCAAAACCATTAACCGTTGTTTTACTGAAAGCCATACTATTGTTGGGCGGAAGGTGGGAGTGTCTGGACAGGGTGCCCTTTTGGATGTTACGACGCCTTTCCCAAGTGTTCTTTTCCGTGCAACATGACAAAAAACTACCCTTAACATAAGCAGTTTATTTAATAAAAATAATGTCACAATCATGTTAAAGGCGGACTGTGCTTGTGTCATTTGAAGGAAAGTCAAAGAGGTGTCTGTTGATGATAGGGCACTATCAGGCGACATTTGGGCGGACTTGTCGACAGAGATGTTCCGTTTCCAGCTCTACAGATGTTCCCTTCAGCCCTTTGCCAGCAACCCGTCTTGGCAGGTGTTATCTCCGGCTTTTCTTGTGGTAGAAGATTGTCTACAGTTGTACCTGCATAATTTGTATTCATTGTATTCGACAGAGAGACAAGGGGCGTTTAATCCATCATTTCGGATTATGGCAGTTCATTTGACGATACACGGCAATAGTTGGTCACCCTTGTGGCCAGAGGTGGTCGTTTGGCCCGATTGCTACAAGCCGTCTAATCAGTCCGGACATTTAGGAGTCATACATCTTCCAAATCGGAGGCTGTGAGCGGGGACGGTCTTAAAAAGAGAATTCCCCATTCCTTAGATGATCGCGAGTCTAATCTCGCGACGAACCTCAAACAAAAGCTAGTTAGCGGTCACACAAAAAACCGAACATTTATCACTCCCTAACTTAACCTTTTTATCACGAAAGCAAAATCTGCTCCATTATTGCCAGTGAAATTTAATTTGGAAAGCAATTTGTATAAGGCCCTCTAAAAACTCTTTGGGGCAATTTATTCATTTATTAAATCTGTGCCTTCACCCATGTTAACAAATGTACAGCCCAAAACCCATTCAACTTTAGTCCTAAAGCCTTGATTTAAAACGGAATATTCACTGTTCAAGAAATAGACGCAAACAAAACGATATTTTTGTTTCATTTTTTTTTTACTTTGATAAGCAAATGATTAATGTGAATATTTTAAGCATGAAGTACATATCACAATATTACTTAGGCCTATTTCTACTGGTATTAACCCAATACTAAACAAAGCAAATATTTTTTTAAACTATAAGTCATTATCTTTCTTCTATCTTCCAGCATACATTTCATTCATTTATGATTAGAAAGGTTTGACGATAACGAAGTTTTTGTGAACAATTTCCATTTTCTTTTCTTTGTGAGATTTCAACGATTATTTTCTTTACAAAATCGTGAATAATTGAGTTATGGTTGTTATGTTTAGCATCTTAGCTTAGAGTGTCCGCCAATAAGGTAAGAAAACCGAAAACCTGGACTAGTTGAGAAAATAAGCGATCAAAATAATCTCGGTTGAAAATAACGAGATGTACCGCCCAGGGCTGAGGTCCTTCGAGAGAAAAACGTTAAAGGGAAATTAAAGCAATGTTCTTTGATGATATTTGGGGATTGCTGTGGGATCAATTTAATGACTTTCTTTGTCAAAATCCAACAAACGAGACTGAACGGAAAGCGGAAGTAGTAGAGACAGAAAGCGGAAGTAGTATTATTCTCCAAAATATCAGATCGCGGACTTGTGAACCTAGCTCTTTATGAACATACAATTGACGGAGGTACGGTATGACATCATCAAATTATGGCCACAGGAGCCAAACAAGCTAAAAACATCGCCATTTCAAACAGTACATTCTTAGTGGGCGATAAGATTGATTGATTAATATTTAACGCCGCTCTCATAATAATAGGACGTTATCATCTTCACTGGGTGAGAAATCATTGCTATATTGCAAGGGGAAATCCACCGCCTGGCAACTAAATCATATAGGTCTAATGGAATAAAACAACAGCTAGAAAACTTTATATCGTTTTTCATTCTGCAAGTTGAATTTTACTCGAACACGCGGATGACGCTTGGAAGGCTGTTAGGATGGGCGTTCAACGTTTTAACAACATACACGTACATGTATCCTGAAACGATCTTGTTCACCAGAAGCAGTCTGACAAAAGGGTGGTTGGGGCGAGGGGAAGTGTTGGGGGTAAGGGGGGTGCATGAATTGTATATTTAGTAATTTACAAATTTCTCAACACAAATAACCCTTCGCTGTGATCCTTTATTATAAGTAATATACTTAGGCTTGTCAAATCACCCCATCAACTCGTGGTGTCGATTTCTATGCCTGTCTATATCTGTACATCAGTCCGCTCAGAAACGATGACGTAAATAACAGCCATTAGACCCTTGTTAACAAGGTGACAAAGTCGGACCAACTGTCGTGAAACATTTCTCCGCTTACTTAAAATAACCCTTATGTAATCAATTATTTGTCCCAGCAAGGCACTCGTGTGTGTATGCTCATATAAGAAATGTTAAATCACAAATTTTAGAACAGAGTTTTTACGCCTAACTGCGTTTGGCCGGCTTGGAATGTGTGAATTTTTAGACATACTGATGATTTCTGGTTATTATGATATTTTGTTTTCAGTTTAAAACTAAATCTGAACATTAAAGTACGATGAATGATAACAATCAAGATAATTAACAAATAATCGCCATTAAAATCATTTCCAAAGTGGAGATATCCCTTCCCCTCCAGCGTCAGCCCGCACCCGCCCCCCCCCCCCCCCTTCCCCTTAAAACAATTTAAAATCAATTCATTGGGAAATGCAATAGATTTCCTCTGTTTTAATAATTGTTTGTGCTGCCAAGGTGTTTATATTTCTCATTCAAATAGTTTTTTAAACTTTACAGTTTATTGAATGTTGCAAGTTTCGAGAATGAACGTTAAAAAGTGTTTCAAGAATTTTGACAGCTCATACCACTTTAAAAATGCAATTGTATTGTTCAGCTGACGTTGATAATAAAAGTTACCCGCCAATAAAGGGAAATACGGCGCAAAACATTAAAGTGGCATGAGCTGCCAAAATGTTGATATTTTGACGTTAAAACAGATGGTTGAAATAATTGGCTATTTTTCTCAAGACGTACAATTCAGAAGCTTTTTAGTGCTTCTAGTCTCGAAAATGTACGATAAAGTGTTGTTTTGAACTAACTTTTGCTTAGAATAAATGAATGGTCGTCCCGGTTATTTAAATTTTGTTTACTTTTCAAACACGTTTTCGGTTCGTACAGGCAACATAATGTATGGATTTTCCTCATCGCAACGCCAATAATTTAGTGTTTCGATGGCCTTCAAAGCCTCTTACTGTCGTGACGATCAGATATTATGAAAAAGCGTGGTTTTTGGCAGCTCGTGCCACTTTAATTAATCTTATAAACCTAAGAGGAACAGTATGATGGTATGTTTCAAATGCTGTGTGCATGTCATTAAGATACTAAATAGTAACCTGGAAAGTGGCTTGTTTTCCTCGTCCGTAAATGACGCTAACGAATACCGTTTGATCTCGCGCCTTAAAAAAACTGAAACTGAACATTAAAGGCAAATGGGAGTTAATTAAACGGTTAACTTTCCATCCCCTTGAACAGCGTACATCGATCTGTTGACGGAGAGCTCACTATACAAGGCGATTGTATTACATACAGTTATTTGAGGGAAAACACATTTAGACGAGACTCCTACTCCGGCTGTAGGTTGACAGGGGGCGCTGTATCGACTTTCAAAAAAAAACCTCTGCCAATCAACCAATTTAAAATTTTAAATGCATTAGCAGGTGACAGTTATCCACTTATAGTGCAGTATCTCAGCTTAATGTTGGTTTGTGTTTTATTGCAAAGAATTTGCCTGGATGTCCAATAAGTATATAACGAGGCGGGGATTCAAATAAAAAATGATATATTAAAAAAATTAGGAAATTGGAAAATATGACACTATTATGGCATTGTTAACTTTATAAGACAGAGGATCCAAAAGCCAGTTGAAACACCCGGTCTTTGGTGAGTAGCTGGCAACACTTCCTCTAAGGATTCAATTTACCTTGAACCGAATGGAGTGGATGTCGATAGTGTGATCCACTGATGAGTGGCCTATGTGGACGAGTTGCTGGGTACTCGCCGAAGTTCGGGTGTTTCCTCTTTGTATAATCTTGAGTACGGTGTAAATCCATCAATATTTGTTTGAACCGTTGTTACTTTTGTTACTGATTCATGAAAAAGGTTCATTCTCTGTGGACCACAACGGGTCCCTCTACCGGACGTCTAAAGGTGGACATGCCTTGTTTAATAGACAAGCCATAAATATGCCCCTATATACTTCATAGCATGGCATTTAACAGATCAAATAGAAAAGTATGTTTGATCATGTTTTTTTGGCAAATAAAATGGATCAGCAGTCTGTGAAGATATCTGGTAGCCTACTGGGCCACTTGAGAGAGTTATTAATTCAAGTGACCCGTCTTATCACTAAAGCTAAACTTCCAGACAAACAGAGTAAAGCGAACTTGGTAATCAAATTGGGGATGAAAAGTCAAGAAAAGTCATCGGTGAAAGTCGACCCGGTGAAGTAATATCAGCGGAAGGTTTAGAGGAAATGAAATGGCTTTCTGTACTAAGAACGTGTAGAAAGAAGAATTTTCTAACAGAAGAGAAGATAAATTGCGTTCTGTCACCTTCTTAGAAATGAAGCCACAATGGTTGAATCTTGTCGGATCATCTTGTCCGGTGAACTTCATTACCATCGCCTCTTCTCTAACGGTCGCCTAATTCATACCCATCAAATAGCTATTTGATTTAGGACAGAGGGACGAGCGGAGAAATTTCCTGATATGACTAGGAGTCCGCTACAAGGAAAACTAAGAGAAAGAGTGTGTATTTCTGTCCCTGAAAAGAACGTGAAGGCAAAGCAAAGTGGGTGACTTGGCTTAGTCAAGGTGCAATTACAGCCTCCATAAATTTCGGTTACACATGCATACTCCGCAAACAAATATGATAGCGAATGCAACAACGACATGGAATAATTATTATCCGTCTTGAATTTAACAAACCCAATATCTTGGGTATTTTTGCTTCAAAATCAAGTTATGATGCATACGCGTATCACTGACTAACATAACAGCCAGTGGATTCTCAAAGAAAACTGATGTATACACGTATCAATGACTACATGTACTATAACGGTCAATAGCGTGTTTTAATTGCAGAGTAGATTTTCAAGGCCGCTAATTATAGTGCCTATTTTAAGTCAGAGAGGGGGGGGGGGGGGGCACAGTTTCCTCCCTATCTTCTCAAAGTTTTGATAACGCGTTTCCAACTAAATTAATGACCATTTTATCTTCCAACTTCATTTTACCCACGGCACGTGTTATAAGCATTGTTTTATTGGATGACATAAGTGGTCCTCTCATACAAAGACGTGTCGTAATGTGTCTCAAAGCAACGACCATCTACAAGAAAATATTTTCTTTATTGCTATGCGAGTCTTTGATTTCCAAAAGTGGCTCATGGCAATTTACTGTATGACATCATATCAAGCAATCTATTGGATATCATCATTAAGACTACAAAGCCAAGGTCATCTATAAAGGTCAACACTATATGAAGCAAACTCCGACGTAAATTTGGGTTTCATTTTGTCTTTGTTTATGAATTTTGTTAATGTTCATGGCACTCAGACTTAAAGGGCATGAGCTGCTAAAATGTTGATATTTTGACGTTAAAACAGAATGTTGAAATTATTGGCTATTTTTCTCAAGACGTATAACGCCGAAGGTTTTTAGTGCTTCTAGTCTCGAAAATGTATTGTTTTGAACTAACTTTGGCTTGGAATGAATGAATGGTCGTCCCGGTTATTTGAATTTTGTTTACATTTCGAACACGTTTTCGGTTCTTACAGGCCACATACTGTATGGATTTTACTCATTCCAACGCCAATCATTTAGTTTTTCGATAACCTTCAAAGCCTCTTACTGTTGTGACGATCTGTTGGCATGCCACTTTAACAATATAAATATAATTTCATGATGTTGTAGAAGAAGATGATGAAACATTTTGTCTTAGGAATTTTGTTTTGAAACATTTACTTGTATCGATCTCTGCATCAGTGTATAGACATCAACAGTTCATATTCAGTTCGTCCATTACACAAAATTCAGCAATACCTATACTCTTCAAAGAGCTTGTACAAACAATACTGAGCACAGAACAATCATTATGACTGAACACAAAGCTTGTGTGTGCATTGACTAAATATATATACATAACTCATAAGATCTCTAAATTTTTTCTGAAAAAAAGACGACAATGTATATATATATCAATCCAGAAAATTCTACTGACTAAGGCCAAGCTCCTGTCAGTCGTAAACCTAATGAAGTATCATGGGTTTAGTTTATTACAACACTTTATGATGGGATATAAAGGTCTAAATGATATACCTCTTTGAAACACAATTAGAAACTTGGCCCATGGTAATTTTAGACAAGAAGATTTTCCCTGTGCCCGTGTGTTTTAGTGTTCATCAATATATATTTCAATCCAAATGATGCAAAAGTGAACAGTATATTGTAAGATCACGTCTAATCGATTAACTTCTCATTCCTTTAAACATAACACATTTGGTGAATTTTATCTTGTTAATATTAATTGCCAAAATCTTTTTTCTTTCATTAGCAGCGAGACAACAAGGATTTTTTTTTGTTAACACATATTACATTTCCACCTGCTGTGATTTGATTTTCTGAATAAAAAATATCGTTTGACATTGATGTTAATCAATTCTTTCTTAGACGAACATCTGGTTTTACCAGAAATGTATTTTGTGGAGTTATTTTATATCATTTATTTACAGTGTTCCTCTACATCTCTTGACTTTAGTGCGACATTTTTGCACTTGAGGAAAACCTCACAACAAAAGATATTTTTTATTGTCAGTATTTCGTTGAATCTCTGCATACAAGCAGGTGATGTTTCTGAGCTCTGTCTATCTTATCCACGAGAGTGCAAACAAATGGTTCATATTCAATCACGAGTAACTCACAAATTAAGCCTTCCGTTAAAACTAAATTTGGCAGCCGTAACCAGAAGCCAATTTTGTTGAATTTTTGTGGCTTTCTATGAAATATCATCAGAAACTTAGAAACAATAGAAAATAATAAAAATGAGAAAAAAGGATATTGACAACACATTTATTAAACTTGCCTCCATGGTTATTTTAGACAAGAAGATTTCCCCTGTGCCCGTGTGTTTTAGTGTTCATAAAAATATAAATAAAAATATCTTACATATATATAATCGCATATGTGTTAGGTAAAACATTCATCTATCAATCATTCAAAATAAACGTATTAATCTGTGATAAAATCGTTGTTCTACTATTTCCATACAAACAGTATAGGCACAAAAGTTCGTTCGTAATGTTAAAAAAGAGCTCCACACAAAAACAGAGCTCCTCTGTAACTGTTATAAATATCGTGCCTTTAGAACTGTTAACACAAAAAGTTTTCATTCGGGACTGTTCACAAAATAGAGTTCCACGGGAAGTGTTATCACAAAAAGTTTTCATTCGGGACTGTTCACAAAATAGAGTTCCACGGGAAGTGTTATCACAAAAAGTTTTCATTCGGGACTGTTCACAAAATAGAGTTCCACGGGAAGTGTTATCACAAAAAGTTTTCATTCGGGACTGTTCACAAAATAGAGTTCCACGGGAAGTGTTATCACAAAAAGTTTTCATTCGGGACTGTTCACAAAATAGAGTTCCACGGGAAGTGTTATCACAAAAAGTTTTCATTCGGGACTGTTCACAAAATAGAGTTCCACGGGAAGTGTTATCACGAAAAGTTTTCATTCGGGACTGTTCACAAAATAGAGTTCCACGGGAAGTGTTATCACAAAAAGTTTTCATTCGGGACTGTTCACAAAATAGAGTTCCACGGGAAGTGTTACCGAAACAGAACTCCTCGGCAACTGTTAAAAAAAGAATTCCTTCGGTATACTGTTAACACAAAATAGTTATTTCTGGACTGTGCACAAAATAGAGTTCCTTCGGGACTGTTCCTAAAATAGACTTTTTCGGGACTGTTCACAAAAAAGAGTTCCTTCGGGACTATTCACAAAATAGAGCTCCTTCGGGGTTGTTCACAAAACAGAGTACCTTCAGAACTGTTCACAAAACCGAGCTCCTCGGCAACTGTTAACAATAGAGTTCCTTCGGTATACTGTTAACACAAAATAGTTATATCGGGGCTGTTCACAAAAAAAGTTCCTTCGGGACTGTTTACCAAATAGAGTTATTTCGGGACTGTTGACAAAAAAGTTCCTTCGGGACTGTTCACAAAATAGAGTTCCTTCGGGACTGTTCACAAAATAGAGTTCCTTCGGGACTGTTGACAAAATAGAGTTCCACGGGAAGTGTTCACAAAATAGAGTTCCTTCGGGACTGTTCACAAAATAGAGTTCCTTCGGGACTGTTCACAAAATAGAGTTCCACGGGAAGTGTTAAAAAAATAGAGTTCCTTCGGGACTGTTCACAAAATAGAGTTCCTTCGGGACTGTTCACAAAATATTGTTCCACGGGAAGTGTTCACAAAACAGAGCTCCTCCTTCGGGACTGTTCACCATACAGAGTTGCTTTGGAGCAGTTCACAAAACAGAAGAAAACAAACTTTGTTGAAACGCAGTTATCTGAAATTCTGAAGTCTAATGGGTTTATTTTAAGTTTTAAGACGATTTTGACTCGTTTTGCGTAAAAATGTGGTAGTATGTGGAAATCAATAGCAAGCATTACGTTTGTTTTCACGTGGATTACATGTATCCAAATGTGTTTTGTTTTATTTGTTAACTAAGATATCGCTAGAAATCTAATCTTATGATAAAAACTGGATGTTGCCAAATTTTATTGAGTGCGATGCTCAATTTGTTTTATACGTTTTAAGATATTTACGATAAAGATGGGAAGGGGCGTTTTTTGTAACTGGTAAAGCGTATTTCATTGTACTGGCGAGTTTAATATTTGATTAAATTTATTTACTTTTATTCACCAATAGAAATAAAGACCATATAACAAAAGGGTGATTTACATTGGCGAAAATAAAGCTCCATGGAGATCTATCCCTAACAGAGCAATTGTAGGGACCAATGTGGCTTGACGCTCCAGCCAATCAGTGCATTAGCCTCGCGTACCCTTGGTACAAATCCATGGGTTTTGTAAACTCGTTAATCGAAACCCAAACGTGACTTAAGTAAACGAAGTGGGCACGTTTAGCTACAAGTAGTTCTGCCAAAACTGAACCCTCGTTTAGCTTTGTTCCCTTTGTGCTCGTCTCTGACTAATAAACAGTGAGGTGGTGTTTAGACCCTACCACATGATCTGCCTATCACTGTGAAACCATTTGATACACAATATTTATTTGATGGACTTTCTGAGAGTTTCAAAATAAACCTGATCCGAGTGATGCGGAACATAAAGACTCCCATCCCTTCTAATTCAGAGACGATTGTTAACAAATGGGAGAGGCAACTGGCTCGAGTGATCGAAACTCTCTCACTTAATTTCGAGTCATCTGAAATATCTATACCCTATAGCCAAATTTAAGTGTTTTAGCTTTTTTCATTAAAGTGCATCTCTGAATAATTAAGGAAATGAACAAGTCAATTTATCAGAATTCCCCACTAGTTTTCCTTCGTGAACTTATCAGTTGGAAACTCGCACGTTTTCTCCGTGTCTGGCTAAGTAAGCTGAGAGCTTACCTTGAATTTTTAGGACAGTGTTTGTGTGCTGTCTTTGAAGATTGTTTCCGTCAAATGGCGGTCTTCGTATTCCACCGGGTTGTATTCCAAACTACATATTGCCCATTGGTATCAACCATACACCCCTCCCCTCAAAACATAGACGCGCATTCATCGGCCTTTTTTCTTACCTTCTACACTTCTAAATGACCCCTCAAAATCTTGCAGTTTGAGATATCGTGGGATGTCCAGGTATTAACTTATGTTAAACAATAGAGAAGTTCCTTGTCAAATTCCAATGTTGCACTGCATGTTTATTGTAGGCATTCTTGGTATTCGGTACAACCTGTGGCTCTTTATCCGAATATCCTATGCTCACTGTGTCACGGAATCGAATCTCACTTGGCGGATGACCTATTCTCAGTGTGTTTTATTTCTATCAAAGTAACTGGAATGCTTAGCAGATATCAACCACATAGGTTCGGTCATTTATTTTCAACTGAATCCCCCAAAGTTTATACGTACATGTTGAGAAGACAATATTATAGCCTACTTTAGGGCCAGTCGCCAGACTGTTCAAGTTGACCATGGAATGACCGTATAGCTTTATCAAGTTGACGTCGTCTGCGAGTTCCACTGTTTATACCCCTAGAGACATTTAATTTTCATACGCAAAATCGCCAATTACCCGAGAGAAGTGTTTAAACAGGCTTATGGACATACACAGAATGGTTATAGAGAAGAGACGGAATATCATAGCCAGGGACAGGGGAGAACGGCGCTCCAAAGACCCGTCAAAGAGGAAATAGAACGGTCCTAAGCAAATAGTCTTGAGGGTTGAGAGGCTTGTCTGATTGCAAAATACCAGATCGAGCTGAACTTTCTGCCTTAATATCGCCTTCCAAACAGAGCCAAGTGGCTGGAGTAATGAATTTTATCAAACGTTATATGTCGCGGGGGCTTGTGAACATGGTGGCCCCGAGTAAAATTACTTCACATTGATCTACACAGCCTGGGGCCCAGAACTCGACTTCCGGTTCTTTAGAATGCCAAAGACGAGCTCCACGACTAACTGATAAACAAGCTCGGTGGGTTTTAATGAGTTTGACAGAGCTATGAAATATCCAGTGGGATTGCCTCTTGTTCAACACAGATTTAATGAATCGCAAAGTCAACTTTTTTTCTGCCCGGTCCACATGAACGACCCATTATTCGGTTTGTTTACCCCGTCTTTTTAAAGCGCACCCACCTCCGAGCAATCTATTTTTTCGGGTCGATAACACAGACATTAATAACCATCATATTCTTTACGTACGCTTCATCTCACCAAAATCAATGTTTAATACCCAGTGTCACATTAGAATAGAATTCTCCCAGTCTTAAATTAGACCAATACGTTAACTAACGTAAGGGATATAGTTAAACATTGTTGTTGATTTGATCAAATCATTGGCATTCCATGCCTCGTTTGACATCATTGGATTTCGGGATACGAATAAAGGTAAAATACAAAATTAAAGCGGTTTCGAAAATCGGATGCTTGATTAAGTAATCCTATTTTGAAAAAAAACAGCTAGTCAAAGATCATAACATTACTCATGGGAAGATAACTTCTACATTTAACGGACAGGCCTATTACAATGTTACTCATGGAAACTATTTCATAAACTTATTTAGACGACTTGTAAAAGATAGCCGACTAAATGTTAAAGCATACTAGTAGCAGTTTTAGTCGACTTAGTCAGTTTAGCTGCCTTTAATATAAAATTAGCCCGTTGACTGTCTTACTGAGCTGGCACTAAGTTACTAAGTTGAGCCTGTCTTACTGAGCTGACACTAAGTTACTAGCCCGTTGACTCTGTTTTACTGAGCTGACACTAAGTTACTAGCCCGTTGACTCTGTCTTACTGAGCGGGCACTAAGTTACTAGCCCGTTGACTCTGTCTTACTGAGCGGGCACTAAGTTACTAGCCCGTTGACCCTGTCTTACTGATCTGCCACTAAGTTACAAGCCCGTTGATTCTGTCTTACTGAGCGGGCACTAAGGTACTAGCCCGTTGACCCTGTCTTACTGATCTGCCACTAAGTTACAAGCCCATTGATTCTGTCTTACTGAGCTGACACTAAGTGGCTAGCCCGTTGACTCTGTCGTACTGAGCTGACATTAAGTTACTAGCCCGTTGACTCTGTCGTACTGAGCTGACATTAAGTTACTAGCCCGGTTGACTCTGTCTTACTGAGCTGACACTAAGTTACTAGCCCGTTGACCCTGTCGTACTGAGCTGACACTAATTTACTAGCCCGTTGACTCTGTCTTACTGAGCTGACACTAAGTTACTAGCCCGTTGACTCTGTCTTACTGAGCTGACACTAAGTTACTAGCCCGTTAACCCTGTCTTACTGAGCTGACACTAAGTTACTAGCCCGTTGACCCTGTCTTACTGAGCTGACACTTATTTACTAGCCTGTTGATCCTGTCTTACTGAGCTGGCACTAAGTTACTAGCCCGTTGACCCTGTCTTACTGAGCTAGCACTAAGGTACTAGCCCGTTAACCCTGTGTTACTGAGCTGGCACTAAGTTACTAGCCCGTTGACCCTGTGTTACTGAGCTGACACTAAGTTACTAACCCGTTGACCCGGCCTTACTGAGCTGGCACTAAGTTACTAGCCCGTTAACCCTGTCTTACTGAGCTGACACTAAGTTACTAGCCCGTTGACCCTGTCTTACTGAGCTGGCACTAAGTTACTGGCTTGTTAACCATGTCTTACTGAGCTGGTACTAAGTGACTAGCCCGTTAACCCTGTCTTACTGAGCTGGCACTAAGTTACTGGCTTGTTAACCATGTCTTTCTGAGCTGGCACTAAGTTACATCAAACGTAAATCTGAATTGCTCTTCGCAACTGGTTCGTGCTATCAGACCACGTGCATCTTTTCGCCAGGTTTGTCAAACCGAGCAGTGGTTTTCAGATAGTTCACTGATTTCCTCTGACTACAAAACTTGATTTCCGCCGTACTAAATCTGACAACGTTGATTAACTAATGTGGATATAAAATCTATTCCGAGAAACGTTGGGAGATTGTTTCAACATAATCATTATTTTGAAATTGTCTCGCCAATGAAGAAACGAATATTCTTCCATATTGCACTGAAGAAAGTGAAATATCGTCAAATTGCCATTCAATTTCTACAGTTGGTTATTTGATACTTCCTCTCCGTGTTCCTGTCAAATCCACTTCGTCAGTTGAAATCTAATAAAAACTTTTAATATGCGTACGAAGAATTGTAGGTAATGCTACCCATAAATGATTTATTAAAAGCATCAATAAACTCTATTCTTGGGTATAAAAGTCTAAATAACATACCCCTTTTATGACCCAGTTAGAAACTTTGCCTCCACGGTTATTTTGGTCAAGAAAATTTTCTCTTGTACCCGTGTGTTTTATTGTACATAAACAAGAAGATTTCCCCTGTGCCCGTGTGTTTTATTGTACATAAACAAGAAGATTTTCCCTATGTGTGTTTTAGTGATTATAAATAAAAGTTAGCATGAATTGTCTATATATTTTATCATCTTCAGTTACGAGTTTCTCCGGCATACAGAATAAAAGGTTAAACCAACATTTACATAGAATTACTGTTGTTTTTTAGTTTGTAGGTTGGCTTGCATAGATACATTAATGTCATATGTCATTGTGGCCTGGTTTTCAAACTATATGTGTACGAATTTTCAATATTTTAAAGTGGCATGAGCTGCCAAAATTCACACTTTTTTCATAATTTCTGATCGTCACGATAGTAAGAGGCTTCAAGGCCATCGTAAAAGTAAATGATTAGCGTTGGAATGAGGAAAATCCATACAGTTTGTGGCCTGCACGAACCGGAATAGTGTTCGAAAAGTAAACAAAATTTAAATAACCGGGACGACCATTCATTCATTCTAAGCCAAAGTTAGTTCAAAACAATACTTTAACGTACATTATCGAGACTAGAAGCACTAAAAAGCTTCTGAATTATAGGGGCCTACCTCTTGAGAAAAATAGCCGATATATTCAACATTCTGTTTTTACGTCAAAATATCAACATTTTGGCAGCTCGTGCCACTTTAAGGTTCAATGTATGACTTAATTTAAATCGTCATAATATCTGCTTCGCAATTTAGAATGATCGTTAACGGCATCACTTAAATGATTATTCTCCAACAGCTATTTAAAAGGTAGCGAAAATCTAATGAACGGTGGGTCGATTATATGGTTAATTTTCTAAGGCTACACCAATTCCGGTAATTCACGTTGCTTTGTTAAGCACTAAGTACATATCTGTCAAACACGTGTTCGATTTGACATCCCTTGTGCTGTGCACTTTTACTGCGACGTCACTGGTCATGGTTGAACGATGACGTCAAAGTCATTTTACTTCCGGAGCAGCGCGCGCTATGTGGAATGGATCATTCACTAGTCTGTTTCAACTGACTAACTAATCCATTTCAAACTTCGACGGACACGTGTTAAGCGATAAACCGGCCTCATAACTTTTTGATTTTACCAAAGTCACTTATACTGGAAATATGAAACAAAGACTTTGTTATACACTGTATGTAATTTGCTTGACACAACTGTAAACTAATGCTAGGTCTATTTAAATAATGCAAAAATGCTCCGCACGGTATTTGGTTGTTATAAAGGCATATTAAATATTGTAAATCTAAGTTTGAAAATGTCTTATAATAACAACATAATATGCATGTTGTTGGTGAATATTGCACCAACAAATCAAAAAATGATGGACAAAATATTATGAGGTCGTACTCTACTTATGGTGAACGAAGCAAGTTGCAACATATAAGAAAGTGCAACATTAAAGGATAGGTGTTGTTGGTATTGAAAATGTCACCGTTTCTTTTGAATGACCAGCTAGACTACTTTAAAGTGGCATGAGCTGCCAAAATGTTGATATTTTGACGTTAAAACAGAATGTTGAAGTTATTGGCTATTTTTCTCAAGACGTATAATTCAGAAGCTTTTTAGTACTTCTAGTCTCGAAAATGTACGATAAAGTATTGTTTTGAACTAACTTTGGCTTAGAATGAATGAATGGTCGTCCCGGTTATTTAAATTTTGTTTACTTTCGAACACGTTTTCGGTTCGTATAGGCTGCATACTGTATGGATTTTCCTCATTCCAACGCCAATCATTTAGTTTTTTGATGACCTTCAAAGGCTATTACTGTCGTGACGATCAGAAATTATGAAAAAAATGTGAATTTTGACAGCTCATGCCACTTTAAGGAATGCGATTGCTGCATGAATACGGTCATTCCTGTCTCAACCGACCGCTTGATATACCAGAACCCTGTCTTTAACTGACCGATGTTACCGGGCCGATGTTTCCTGTTTTAAAATGAATGTTAAATAACCTTGATAAACCAGTACATTCTGTAATATTCTAAAATATGATAAAATCTCGTGATCTCATCGCGTGTTAATATTTGTGTATTATTGGCTGTTATTACATATATGAAAAAATAGTTCCCGAAAAGTTTATAGTGAACCTCATCTGTATGGCAGTCCAAGTAAACGATATTTGATGTACGAGTGTCTAAATGACATTCAGTCGTGGTTATGAACTTTATTGCACATATATACGTATTTGAAAGAAATTATTTATCTTTATTATAAAAGTAAATTAGACAATTTGCTTTAATTGTAGGGCACATAATAATTGATCTTGGATCTTGAAAGTTTTTCTTGTCAAATATCAGTAGTTTGATTTCAATATCTTAAAGTGGCATGAGCTGCCAAAATTCACACTTTTTTCATAATTTCTGATCCTCACGACAGTAAGAGGGTTTGAAGGTCATCGAAAAACTAAATGATTGGCGTTAGAATGAGGAAAATCCATACAGTATGTGGCCTGTACGAACCGAAAACGTGTTCGAGAAGTAAACAAAATGTAAATAACCTGGACGACCATTCATTCATTCTAAGCCAAAGTTAGTTCAAAACAATACTTTATCGTGCATTTTCGAGACTAGAAGCACTGAAAAGCTTCTGAATTATACGTCTTGAGAAAAATAGGCAATAATTACCAACATTTTGGCAGCTCATGCCACTTTAAAGATTTTGTTTTCTTAAAGACGTATGATTGAGAAGTAGGACTTTAGTTCTGGTTTGGGATGAACTTAATATTTCAAGAGCAATAACTTCGATGCTTCAAAATCAACAAATCTATTGCTAAATACAGGGGACAATTTCTCTTCATTTCTTAACAAATTATTCAAGTCAATTCTACGCATAAGGCGATGTTGAAATGGACTCCTATCAAAACTACTGACTTCGTTAATCTATTATACGAGTCTCTCGAAATTAGTACTTTAATGACAACCGATGAGAAGATTGGCCAATAAATAATTCCCCCGGTTTCTTAATCAATATTAAGGAGTGTCTTAGAAGATGGTTGACAAATTAAGATGTCTTACTGAAGAACTGTGGAACATCTAGGGAAGGAATCGAAACGGACAGCTGTCAATCATTCCGAGAGGAGGTGAAATCGACCTGTCTGTTCCAGTACACCATTTCCTCCTTTCTGATATAAGAGTCCATCTGGTTTACTACTTACATAGCAGACGGAGTACATACACGGGGGTTAGTTTCAGACGGATCAAGCTGTCACTGGCTCGGACATTGACATAACATCAGAATGGTCGATTACATGATATATACATCTGCGAATATACTGACTTGTTCCAATAACAAACCGGCGTTTCAATTACTAACACAAACTTTCAATTCCTTCTATATAACAATATTTCCTTAATTTTTACTAAAATCTAAAAATGAAACCAAAATCGATTTAGCTAAAAATCGAATGTATTGGATTTAAGTAGTACGTTAATTAAGTATTACGTTAATACTGTGGCGAATAACTCTAAAATACCCCCATTGCACCAGTTATAACTTAAGCCAAAACACATAGGACAACTCGCACTATATTGTACATGATGGTGTATATTTATGAGCTTTCGAGAGTAGCTACTCTCATCATCAGATATTACAACAGACAATAGACAATTTATATATAATGCCTGTAGAAAATTGTCTATTGTGTGTTATAATGTCTGATGATGAGAGTAGCTACTCTCGAAAGCTCATAAATATACACCATCATGTACAATATAGTACGAGTTGTCCTATGTGTTTTGGCTTTAGTAAAACCACTCCATAGTAGAATTTATCAGTTATAACTTATAAGCCAATACTAGCAAACACAATTTTTCCATCCCGAGTGTTCCATTGATATAGCTTACTCAAGTCAATGAGTCGACCAAAATTGTAATTTGCAATACATATAAATTGATAGAAAATTCTGTATTTAATTAATCCACTTTACGGACCTAAGAAATTAACAATAGTAGTTAGCTTTCTGCTTGTTCTGTTGCAATAAAGTATACATGTGCATGTATCCCGTTAATATAGCTTATCCCTGGCAACGAGTCTGTATATGTGGATCAAATTTTAAAATGTATAGAAAACGATAACATGTAAAAATGATTGTTTCTGGTTTTGTCCCAAGAAAAGTTACAGCCAAATTGGAAAAAAATGATAGAACCGCCTTGTGCAATGCTTGTAAATTGGGAATGAAATTTATATGCAACCTGGGCTGAATATCATATTCATCCCAAATGCAACGGACAAATTAAAGAAACAAACTCATAACTGTTCTTTTCTCAATTTGGTCGAAATGTGAGCCGTACGCAAACGTTGTGAGTAAGCGCCAATCAAGCAATTTCTCTGATTTGATAGCGAACGGAAACCGACAAATAATGATGTACATTTCACACACTCGTCACTCACTTGCGAAAGTGACATTAAATTCTGACCTATATCACTTCACACTGTAATGTGTTTACACACTATGTAAAGTCATATCCTTTCTCATTTCAGATCTCTCAATTTCTTGTATAGTTTACAGTTGCTGAAACTGACCACTTCTTTGAGGTGTACCGCACACGATGGTTGAAATGGACAGTGTCTGTCAGCAGGTGTTGAGATTCCCGGAATGGACAACACGTGTAAACTTCAACCGCAGATCGGTTTCCAAGTGTCTATTTCTCAATCCTGTCCAAGAGGAAATTGACCGTGGGAGAGACATTCAATCAGCGAAATGGTTTGTTGTTCCTGTTGAGAAATAAAAACAATTACTTAGTTTACATGTATATTTTAATGTGACAATTCGCATTTGAAGCTAAGTTGATCTCACGAAAAACACTCATTGTAGAACGTTGGGAAAATCTGTTTTAAGTAGAATAAGAAATTTGAGTTTATCATTAATTTACTGAGGCAATTTTTGTTTTAGTAAATTTGCTACAGTTATTATGAAGACGTCCACAAGATTATTGGATAGGTACCATAACTGACGACTATTCTCGTATTCTGAATCATGTTTTCCCCCAAGTTATAGAAAAGAATTAGTCATCTGAAAATATAAAGGGGAAACCAGTCAGACGTATTACCTATCAGGAGTCGAAAAGCAGCTTGCAGAGAATCAACTACCTAAGAAAGTGCATGAAAACGGCATCAACTGCCAAATAATCGTACATTTTGATAAATTGCGAATGCCAAGAGAAGTTCAACGCTTGAAAAATGTATGAAACTAAAGATTGACTGTGAAATTTTAGTAAAGCAAGTAACCCAAACGAACGGAAGGTGGGTGCAAATAACGGGCAAAATCCAAATAAGCGGGATGCATGAGTTCTTCGATGTTAAACTATACTATATTTTAGAATATTAAAACATTCTTGGAAGGGGACTTTTTTACTTTATTAATTGTGATAATCGTCTTTGGCACTCGACTATATCCATTTATATTATATCAGTCGTCAACCTAATGAAATATCATAGGTTTAGTTTATTACAAAAATGTATGACGGGGTATAAAGGTCTAAATGATATACCTCTTTTTAACACAATTACAAACTTGTCTCCGTTGTTATTTTAGACAAGAAGATTTTCCCTGTGCCTGTGTGTTTTAGTGTTCATAAATATATATGATATAGTTCTTGGATGTTGAACTGTACCTAACTTGAGGAAGATAACTCGCTTGACTTAATTAGCATACTGATCTTGAACGCTGGAATGTAATAAGTTTTGGAATACAAGAACATACTAAGTCGTTAAAATTTTGACGGTAGTCTTTGTTTATATATATAGTTTACATTATCGTTAATAATACTTATTAGGTTCGAATGTATAAAAATGACACTAAAATTATTCCCTAATTTCACATGTCTATCGCTGTCCGTAGCCTAGTAATTAAAATACAAATGTAATTATTCATTATTCATGCATATCTGAAAAGACATCGAGAACGCAACGTAAAATTGTCTTTTTGTTCAACAATATATAATTTTGGACTTAAAGTGGCATGAGCTGCCCAAATTCTAATTTTTTTTCATAATATCTGATCGTCTCGACAGTATGAGACTTTGAAGGCCATCGAAAAACTAAATGATTGGCGTTAGAATGAGGAAAATCCATACAGTATTTTTCCTGTAAGAACCGAAAACGTGTTCGAAAAGTAAACAAAATTTAAATAACCGGGACGACCCTTCATTCATTTTAAGCCAAAGTTAGTTCGAAACAATACTTTATCGTACATTTTCGAGACTAAATGCACTAAAAAGCTTCTAAATTGTACATCTTGAGAAAAATAGCCAATATTTTCAACATTCTGTATTAACCTAAAAATATCAACATTTTGGCAGCTCATGCCACTTTAAATAACGTACTTCAAATAAAGAACTTCTAAAGTAAGAGATGTACATTTCTGTTTGTTGTTTGATGAAACAGAACAAATTACCAAGCATGTCGAACTGGTTAATTACGTTTATTTTTTCTCACGTGATGTTGTTCCACAAAGTTGTTTATCCAATCCGCTTGATTAGATGTTGCTAAGTAAAAAAGGTAGAATAGATTAAAGGATAGATGTTTGCTACATCAGACGGTTCCAGCCAGGTGGTATATGTAAACCTACCTTTTCCCTTTTACTAACCATTTGTATGGCAGTCAAAACTTAACAAGTGTCCATACAACGGATCTTCGTGCAGGTCTATTATATCCCTATTATAAAGGGATTACTGCCTCTGACAGCTTTGAAGTAAACATTGAGAGGTGAACGCCACCTAGCGTGTGAACTAGGAAATTAAACTCGAATCTCAATTGTTCTTTTTCTAATAGCGTTCGCGACTGGAAATTTATTCTTTTGATCTATACAGATGTATTAACATATCCTTTAACGCCTAGAGAAGTACTCACTATTTAGAAAAGCAATTCTACTTTGTTATAATGTGCGTTTGAAACATGTTTACGGCGGTTCATTAGTTACCGAACACAGCTTATATAAACCGCGAATAACAATATTTTATACAATTTCTGATACAGGTTCTGATTTAATTGCTTAATTATTGAGTGAAAATCTGCCACTTTAATGCGTCCAAATTAGCAGATTATTTGATGCTCCAATTCGTGCTTTGTAAAACATAGGGCCTATATAAGTACCACGGTTGAAACAAACCGTATCTTACGAAAAACGATAACTACATTTCTCTGTAATTGTTCCATCGCAGAACAACAATCAAAACTTTTTTTTATTTATTTTTTTTTTAAATAAGCCTATTTTTCTATTTTGCTTATGTTTTTTTTTTGTTGATCAAGTTTTACAATAATTATTGTGACTTATTGCCTTGTGTTATTAGTTCTCCTCTTTAAAGATTTTTTTACAAATCATAAAAAACACCATGGTATTCAATTGAAAGGCGAATAAAAAACCATAAAATTTCACCCACGTGACAGTTTTTGCTTGTTGTTTTTGAACGGCTATCGACATAGTACAATTTCAATACATATCGCTCTAGCCAGGTTACGATGCCTCCCAATACCTTGAAAACACCTTTGTCTTTCCCGTGATACCTGTCATCATCCTCATATATTTCATTCGAATAAGATCTCGGTTCAAAAATGTCAAGGTATAAGGTATATTGTTCTCGAGGCGGTCCGATTTATTAAACAGAGTTAGACGGAGACGCACGATTTTCTCTGTAAAATCCTTAACATATATATAATTAAAAAACATATATAATAGAAAGTATCTAGTTTGTTTCAGTAAAAATATCCACGAGTTTATAAATCAGTTTGCAAGCTATATGAGAGAGGTTGTATTCAATTTGAGCCATCTTGAATATGAGCACTTCACGAAATTTCACGTAATTTAGGTAAATCAAAGAAAACATTGGTCAACCAGACAAGTAATTTAAAGACATAATGTGACTCCCTCTCTAATTTTAAAGTTTAAAAAATGAAAACGTTTATTTTGACAGAATTACACAGATAATACATTGTTCTTTTCCAATTAAAGTGGGATGAGTTGTCAAATATCAGGGAAATGTCGTTGAAATAGAATTAGCTACAATTTTTGGTCACTTCTATCATGACGTACAAAATAAGAGACTTCCGGTGATGCCAATTTTGCAGATGTGCGTTCAGGTAGTTTTATAAGCAACAAAAATGAGCTCTTAACATTCCGGCTATTTGAATTTTGTTCGTTATTTGCACACGTCTTCGGTTCGAACGGGCTAATAACTTTACAAATATTTTCCTTTTTTCAGCGCCAATCCATTAGCTTTTAAATGTACTTTAAACGCTGAACTTTTCTTGGTAATTGGAATTTATGAAAAGATTTTAAATGATCGTTTGGTAATATTTCGCGCATTTTTTAGATAACCGAGTTTACCTTTGCACGTCGTTGATGGTTATATCGTTAATAAAAACGAGGAAATAAAAATATATTCTTGGACGACACATGTGCATGCTTTACCAAAGGTTGCTGCCCAAAACAAAAAAGCTGAATATTATCTGACATTTACGGTTATTAACTTGTTGTAATAACCTCCCTGTACATCTGCCTATATATCTTTGACACTGATTGCCTGTCTATAAAAAAGCGAACACCCCTAACAGTTGTTGAGCAACACTTCAAACTAAATTATATTGCAAGAGCTTTGTTCATTTATACCGGAGCTAATTCGCTGCACATTTTTATGACTTGCTTTTAAGCGGCAACGTCAATCAACATTAAAATGTTTCATTCATTAACGAAAACAAAGCCAACGACATCATAGTTCATTTGTTAATATGTCATTAATTTACGAGGAAAATCCGAGCATCGTTTTCGGTTCAACACTGATTGTTTTTATGAGTCAATTTGATATTACTTTATATCACCGAAAACAAGTCAGTCGGGGTATTTTGTTATCGTTTTTAAGTTTGCAGAAAGGTGCACAAAGAAAGATGAAATAATAGCTGAAGCATTCATGTATTGTAGGTAGGATATTGCTTTATTAGCGATTTTTAATTAAAATTTAATTTTAAGAATCCAAATAGCAATTCAACTGGTATGAGCTCTCAATCATTGGACATTTATCCGCCCTTTAAGTTAATTCCACAACTAATCATTCATGTCAAATTTAGATTCTTTAACAAAATAATCAACAATTTCATGAAACAATAATGGGTGCATTTTGGTAGCTCATTTACTTTAATGTAGTGTATGTTTTTTGCTCTCAGCAAAACTTTTCAACCTTGAAAAATTTCCATAAAATATCTCCGAAAAACGCCTTGCCTTGTCTTTATGAAATGAACTAATGGTGCCCTTTCCTTTCGCTGCTATATACGTTTAAAGTTTTACAACAATATAGCACTCAAAGAAAGTATTTAAAAATCCTATATCCCTTTTGGTTATTTGATTGATTGGAGTTTTACGCCGAACCCAAGATAATTTCAATTATGTGACGCCCATTTGATAAATAACAGGTAGTAATCTATTGGCTTTGGATTTCACTAGATTACAATGTAATAATTTTCATTCATTCTAATAACATTGACAATCCAAGAAGTTATCTAAATGTGGTTAAAACTCAAGGTTTCTTACCTTACTTAGTTGGATAAATCAAATCATAAATTTTAAACACAATTTGAAAAAAATCCTGGGATGTTCTAGAAATTCGAGAACAGATCAGGCGCCGTCCCTCACAAATATAATAGCAGTGAAACTTTCGTACTGAAGGATTGGCTCTGAGAAAAATACTATTTGATGGTTTATATTTTCATATTTTTTGTGTACGTGGATTTAACTTATTCAGTGTTAATATTGTAAGGCTCTCGTCGGAACAAATGCCCTTAAACCAAAGTTTGTTTTTTGTTTTATTCCTTTCATCTTTTTTTAACAATTGCCTTTAGGAACCCTGGATATAGTTTGATTTCACTTTCCGGACATCTCTATCGTCTGGATTTTCTTAAAACCACGGCCTGCAGTCAATGCCCCAAATCCCCTTCTCGATCCAAACTTCTTGTTTGTGGTCGTCAGGGATTAAAGCAGTCTCCAGACCGCTTAAAGAAGATAAAGGTGAATTTTCAAACGTCAATGACTTGGTCGAAAAACCACTTGGTGGCTTTTTAACGCTAAATTCAATATCAACGTATGTGGCCTTTATACTGTTGTCTTTGAAGAGTGGATACGTCGGGTTGGATAGATGGTGCAGCTAAAGAGTGGCTTTTTCATCAATTGAAAGTGGACGTAGGCTTTGCGTGTCACAAACAAAAAAGTTTTCATATACCAAGTCGAAGAAAAAGGTTTATCCTCGCCTGAAAGGCACAGCTATACACCAATAGATTTGATCTAAAGTATCCAATGATGGCGTGTATTAGCGATGATAGGTTCGTTATAACCAAGGCATGTCTGTTGAATCAGTATATAGCTGACCAATCTTCGGATTTCTTAAAAGTGCAGCTTATCTTTGCAGTCGTTCCTCCCACTTCTGCCACCGATCTAGTCAGCTATATCACCCTGTTGTTATTCTATAATATATAAAAAAATATCCACAACATCAATACCTTATCCCTTTACACCATACCCGTTACAGCTATTACATTTTCGGGGATTTTCTTAATTGAAAATAAGATAAATATTTTAATTAAATTAAATGATGGTGTCTGACTGGCTGTATGGCACACCCATCATATAAAGTTATACAGAATTATCTCAACCTGACGAAATAGTACACACTAAAACTGAAAGAACTCTAAGTTATCAAATCAAATCTGTTCCCTTTAACATCATTAATAAAAAGCAGTTTTTGAGAATATGCGAGATAATAACATATTATACTAATAATTATCTTTAATGATAAATATTCATTGAATAAAGCTTGTTAGGTTAGTTGCGATTCTACAAAATTACAAATTGGATGCGAACCATGCAACCATTTATGAAAGACGTTTTCGGTGAGTACCTGGTAACCTCTCTACAAAAGGGTGTTAGAGCGAAAACATCCTTTCTAACGAATAACAGTGTATCTTCCGAGTAAACATTAATATAACATTAGCTAAAAAGCTTAATCGCGACATTAGCTACAAAATACATCATTACAGCATTAACTGCGAGTGACATAATTACAGTATTAGCTGAGGAGTGACAGAATTGCAGTATTACTTGTGAGTGACATAATTACAGTATTTGCTGCGAGTGACATAATTACAATATTAGCTGCGAGTGACATAATTACAATATTAGCCGCGAGTGACATAATTACAATATTAGCTGCGAGTGACATTATTACAGTATTAGCCGCGAGTGACATAATTACAATATTAGCTGCGAGTGACATAATTACAATATTAGCTGCGAGTGACATAATTACAATATTAGCTGCGAGTGACAGAATTACACCATAAGCTGCGTGGGACAAACTTACATTATTAGCCGCGAGTGACATAATTACAATATTAGTTGCGAGGGACAGAATTGCAGTACTAGCTGCGAGTGACATAGTTACAGTTTTAGCTGCGAGTGACATAATTACAGTATTAGCGGCGAGCGATAGAAGTACAATATCAGCTGCAAGTGACAGAATTACAGTATTAGCTGCGAGTAACATAATTACAGTATTAGCTGCGAGTGATATAAATACAGCATTAGCTGCGAGTTACAGAATTACCGCATTAGCGGCGAGTGACATAATTACCGCATTAGCTGCGAGTGACATAATTACAGCATTAGCGGCGAGTGACAGAATTACCGCATTAGCTGCGAGTAACATAATTACAGTATTAGCTGCGAGTGACATAATTACCACATTAGCTGCGAGTGCCATAATTACAGCATTAGCTAAGAATAACATAATTACAGTATTAGCTGCGAGTGACATAATTACCGCATTAGCTGCGAGTGATATAATTACAGCATTGACGGCGAGTAACATAATTACAGTATTAGCTGCGAGTGACATAATTACAGCATTAGCTGCGAGTGACATAATTACCGCATTAGCTGCGAGTGACATAATTACCACATTAGCTGCGAGTGACATAATTAAAGCATTATCTACGAGTGACATAATTACAGCATTAGCTGCGAGTGACATAATTACAGCATTAGCTGCGAGTGACATAATTACCACATTATCTGCGAGTGACATAATTACAGCATTAGCTGCGAGTAACAGAATTACAGCATTAGCTGCGAGTGACAGAATTACAGCATTAGCTGCGAGTTATTTTAGGTAAAGCATTTCTTCATCCCCAAAACTTTGACATAGGCCTAAAGGTGACTAAACCCTCCAAACTACTCTGAATTTCGAAAAAGTGATGAACATTATTTTGCCAACATAACTCAAATGGAAATTCTTTTTAATGAATATTTTTACAATGCGTCTCAGCGATTCATAATATATACAGTTTATTGGGGTTTGTCGTGAGGAATCGTCTTTATTATTGGCAAAAAGATAGTGGTACCGTGACGCCGATAATTTCAGCATTCTGTTTGAACCGAAAAATAACAAACTTTTGGTAGGTCTTTCCAAACAGACATTTTTCCAAGTTACCCCCCCCCCACACACACACACGCACACACAGACACAAACACACACTCGCACACACTAATATAACATAGGGCAAGGTGCACCTCGCATGGAAATTTATACCTTTAACATAACATTACAACCAGTAACGTTGAGTCGGGCGTAAGTGTTCAGAGAAACGGGCAATAAAAAGAAATATTTTTCAATAAACCTCAACTTCAGTCAGTGGAAAACAGCCTTGGAGATTTCGGGATAATTTCTAGAACAGGGATATGACTAAGGCATTACCCCCACGTCATTTCGATCGTTATCTACCGTCAGTTCCTATTAAGGAACCAGGGCGAAAGTCGCAGATTTTTCGACCTACCGCTTGGAATTAGCTCGAATGCCTTACAAAAAAAGCGATAAACACCAGTAGAAATAAATAAAAAGTAGAACAGATTGCATAAACAAAATGTAAGGGGACAATTAAAGTATACCTAATATTCAGCCTGGTTGGTTCTTATCAAGGTAGTTTTGTTCAACTTGGGGTAGTAAACTTATAGTATGTTGTGACAAACGTTAAAACATGAAGTACAAATGTTTTCTCAACAGTATATTACAAGGAAAATGACCTTATAGGCTGTGAAAACATTTATTAACAAAATTTACACAAAACAAAGAACACATCAAAATATGTAAGCAAAAGTTTAAGCAACGTATGTTTAAGTTTGCGCTATAACGTTGCTTTTTCATCGAAATGAATGAATTGTTTTATGGTTTTAGCTATATACCCTTGTTATTGCAATAATATTAAAAAGTCCTCCAAAATCCATTTCCCCATATTCCCACGATTTATATATATATGAGTCATTGGCGTTACACAAGATATGGGATTGGGGAGGGGGTGGGGGGGGGATAGGTAGACCTGATGTTCGAAATAAATCAAGAAATTCAGCCAATCGCATAGCCGATCTGAATCACTCCGTGTCAACGAGTAACTAGAGTCTAATTACTTGAGAAAAGTTGTCACTTTTTTAGAATATAAAACTTCTCAAATTTAAATGACATCACATTGAGCGAGCCCATTAACTGCTTAATGTCAGTCGTTGATGTTGATTTGAGATTTTACCAACTAAGACAGATTTCATTGTATATGACGCGGAGATTTTGTCAACCACTTACTTCGAAATGTAAGTCCATATGTTTCTCAACGACACAGCCCTCCCACGCGGTTTTGGGGACAAATTTTGGAAATTGCCTTACCATAACATCAAGCCCACATTGGTACGCAATAAACTTATATATTTATGAACACTAAAACACACGGACACAGGGAAAATCTTGTCTAAAATAACCACGGAGACAAGTTTCTAATTGTGTTAGAGAATGTGTATCATTAAGACCTTTATACCCCATCATAAATTCTTGTAATAAAATAAATTTAAGATATTTCATTAGGTTGACGACTGACAGGAGCTTGGCCTTAGTCAGTAGAATTTTCTGGAACACTTTCTAATACATTGACTAATATATGATATGAAATGAGTTATTTAATTTGTTTATTAATTAATTGATTTGAGGAGCATCCTGCATGTAATGTTCCTTTGTTTAGGTTCCCATCAAAATTCTAGACAAAAATGGATTTCGGCCTATGTGCTTAAAAGTATATATATACCTTTGCTAACCTAGAAAGGAACAATCCCGAATTTGACAAATAGTTGTGTTACAGAAACAACAACCATAATATGAGCACGGTCAAAAACTGCCTTAATGTGGCATGAGCTGCCAAAATGTTGATATTTTGAGGTTGAAACAGAATGTTGATATTATTGGCTATTTTTCTCAAGACGGACGATTCAGAAGCTTTTAGTGCTTCTAGTCTCGGAAATGTACGATTAAGTATTGTTTTGAGCTAACTTTAGCTTAGAATGAATGAATGGACGTCCCGGTTATTTAAATTTTGTTTACATTTTCGGTTCGCAAAGGTCATATACAGTATGGATTTTCCTCATTCCAGCGCCAATCATTTAGTTTTTCGATGACCTTCAAAGCCTCTTACTGTCGTGACGATCAGAAGTTATAAAAAAAGTGTGAATTTCGGCAGCTCATGCCACTTTAACGTAACACATGCGCCCTCCTAAAGTGGCATTAGTTGATATATTTTCCATACTGTTTTGATAAAAGTTAATAATGGTTCGGTTTTTTAAACTATAGGTAACTTTAACATACATTCTCGAGACTATAGTAGTAATAAATATTTCGGAATTTGTCATTCTTGAGTATAGAATGCTGATATTTCCAATGTTTGTTTGGATTGCAAAAATATAAAGATTTTAGTAGCTTAAAAGGTAGTTTTATAGACACTCTAATTGACACTAAAATTAGAACAAACATTAGCATTAGACAAATAAAAATTGATCAGGTATTCTTACATGTTTAATTTTAGTGGTTTTAGTTGTAGTAAGCTGGTGTAAATTGGTTTTCTTAACAAATGTTCAAGATAAAGTGGGTCTTTAATAGTATGTCTCTTTAAGTGGCATTTAGGAGTTGATCATGATATTAAGAAATGAACACGGTTTTTATGGGTTGCAACTCCTGGGTCTTATTGTACACAACGTTTCGATGTAGAAACTAACATCGTTATCAACATTATGGTTTAGCTGCATATCGGCTGTTAGTCGACTTAGATGGATTTGATGACATAGCAGTTTGGCCGCGTCAAATAGCTAAACATGTAGACTCAAACTGAGCGTGAAAGTCAGTTCTTTTGGACAGCGCCTTTTAATGTAAACATTTACCTCTCTGTGTAAGTCCTCGATGAGGGAAGCCGACTACAGCAATTAAACACAATTTTAACCATCGATAAATTGTGTTTATTAGAAGTGTTATATGGTTCCAACCTGTCAGTATGGCCCAATAAGTCGGAGAAGAAGTCAGTCAGGGGATGTATACACACCAAAAACAAACCCGCGAGCCTGCAATCTTCTAACTCATTAAGGCAGTCAGAATGTTAAATTAAATGTTTACATACGGTTAACATTTATGTCTATCAGTATTTTAGGCCGCACTTTGACTAGTAAATATCGCCATACACAAAGCTCTTTCGTTTCTTTCTTTCAAATTATATCTTTTGAAAATATTTATTTTGTATAATCTAGAAAATATATACACAATGAAATATCAAAAGTTCCAGGAGCTGAAGTGAAGATTTTCCAGCAATCTTGAAGTTTTCGGTACCAGTATGTGGCTAGCTGCTTTTTTGTTACCTTGGCATGATACATTTCACAACTTGACAAACGAACAGCAAATTAATGGCCTATTAATTTTGTTTTTCCTTGTACATAAGACATCCACTCGAGCTTCTGTAAGTCACAAGTTAACTCGTTAGTAGATCTTTGTCGGATGAAGAGTTTCTCGTGTATTATAAACTATCTATTTGATTAAAGATTGCAGCAGTTCGTTAGATGTGTGATCATGGTTTATACGTGGTTTATTTTCTAACAATTTGCAAATGTTCTTTAGTCGGACACATCTTTGAAGTTCAAATGCTCGCGAGATGATTCGTATACTAACAGAGTCGAAGTCTCTAGTCTGTGGAGGCTAGAAAGACCCGCCAGTTTATCCAATGAAATGAGGATTTAATGGGAAATCTGTCAAAAACGCTGACCCCTCTTGACCTTTCTGAATCTTGTCTAGCTCTTGTCGATTTCGGCTCCGACTGACGGCTGTGATACATTGCCACAGTAATAGGAAATGAGTAACGGATAATTTGAAAAAATCGATGTAACCGACAAGAGCATAAAATACATTAAACAGTTAGTTTTTTATAGAAAAAAAAGCATTAGGTAGTTTTTTTTTATAGAAAGATGTTTATCGGATTTCAATAATAATGTATAAAGTGTCTTTAAGAACGGCAATTGAATATGCACAATTAGTTGCCCACATAACACCTGGAGCTAGCATCTTAAAGGGGCAAGAGTTGCCAAAATTCCCACTGTTGTCATAAATTTAGATTTTCCCAAAAATAAGAGGGGTGAAGGCTATGGGAAAAGTAAACAATTGACGATGGAATGAGGAGAATCCATACATACGAAATTTAAATAACCGAGACGAACGTCCATTATTTCCAAGCCCAGGTTATTTCAAATCATCACATTGCCCTACATTCTCGAGGCAAGGATCCTGTTTCACAACACGGCGTAGATGTATTTTTGGCGTAGCTTTCATAGCAACGTATCTCTACAGTATGGGTTGCTAAAGCGATTACGTAAAAACGTACGCCAAGCCGCTTTTCGAAACAGGCTCCAGGGGCCTGTTTCACCAAGCGGCGCAGTGTAAGTTTTTACGTAACAGCCATAGTAACGTATCTCTACAGTATGGGTTGCTACAGTCGTTACGTAAAAACTTACGCTACGCCGCTTGGCGAAACAGGCTTCATAGCACTAATTAGTGCCTTTTGAGAAAAATAGCCCATTTTTACAAAATTTTGTTTCCACTAAAAATATCAACATTTTGGCAGCTTCTGTCACTTTAAGCAATATCGTGGAACTATAAAATGATTGCATGATTAGAGATTTTTAGTTTTTGCCATGATTCATATGCTTGTATAATAGGTCTATAATTTCACGAATTTATCTATACCAAACTGGTTTTACATTCAGCCTTTTACACTCAAGTATGTCGACATCCAGGGTTGAGTCAGCTTCGGTATAATTATTATGAAATAGTTATGAAATGATAACCATTTTATTCATTACGGCCTTGGGTAGCGTTACGCAACACGCAGCCCTTTGGGCAACGAACTACCGTTGACGAATGTGATTGAACGAACCATATCGTGTTGGCCTAATAGCAGTTTGTCCTGGAAGTGTACTATAAGAGAGAAATGTGTTAATATGGCCCAGAGCTTGCTATAGGTGTAATCGAAAAAATGTACGATAGGTCTGTCAGTTCTATATTACGCCCGAAGAAACGAAACACGCATATCCACACACACACTGACGTTCATTGCCTGAGAATTCCAGGAACAGACAATATGAAACAAAACAGACGCACTAAATGAAGCTACTTTAAATTTAGTGAGCGTTGTATAGAAAATGTATACAAAAATGTATAAAAAATATCAAAAGATAAAAACCTTATGACATATTCTGTTATAAAGGATAATGCTTTTGAAAATGGTACTTCTGGTTTCCAAACATTTAAGCAAGTATTGTTTTAATCCAGCGCTCGTTTTAATCCAGCGCTCGCTTTTAATCCAGCGCTCGTTTTTAATCCAGCGCTATATTTTTCATCTGAAGATCATTTTTCGTCTGAAGATCATTTTCCATCTTAGGATCAGTTTGTTTCCCCCCTGAAGATCATTTTTCCATGTGAGCATCATTTTCTATCTACAGATAATTTTCATTTGAGTATCATTTTCATTTGAAGATCATTTTCCATCTGAAGATCATTTTCCATCTGAAGATCAGTTTGTTTCCCCCTGAAGATCATTTTTCCATGTGAATATCATTTTCTATCTAAAGATCATTTTCATTTGAAGATCATTTTCCAACTAAATATCATTTTTCATCTGAACATTATTTTCCATCTAAAGATCATTTTCCATGTGAAGGTCATTTTCCATCTGAATATATTTCCCTCTAAAGATCATGTTTCATCCGAAGATCAGTTTTCATTTCAAGTCATCCAATCCACTGTTATACGAACGCTATATTATTTACTTTGACGAGGAACAGCATAGTTGCAGTTGTTAATTTATACAGAAAAATACTTAAGGCAATGTTAATTTATGGAAACATTTATACAGAAATATATGTTTATAGTACGTGTTGCTTTATTTATGATCACAAAAACACACGGGCACAGGGAAAATCTTCTTGTCCGTTGCTTTATTGGTTGATTTTATAACATAAAGTGCTTTGATAAACATGTAACTCTGTATACCGTCTTGCTCTTTAACTGATCTGTTTTAAAACGTACGGTTGAATACATACAGCACCATTTATTGTCGACGTACTTTTATCAAATATCAAAGTCTTCCTGAGCATTATAAGATGATGACAATCAGCCGTGCCTACATCCTCGGACCCCATGGTTTAACGAGCGTATGTGTAAAGCCCCAGTCACACTTAGGCGATATTGATTACGACTAGCGGCGAATAGCGATCGTAAGCAGTCGTAGGACCGTCGTATGTGATTCGCAATGACATTCGCAATGGTTCGTAAATGGTCGCGAAGAGTCGCCATGCTTCGCCTCGGAGCGACGAATCTTTTGAAATGTTCAAAAATTTCGTAAACTTTTACGAATTCGTAAACCTTCGTATTGGATCGCGAGTGAGTCGTAACATGTCGTAAATAACTCGCATATACATCGCCGGCTTCGTATGACCTCGTATCCTTTTCGTGACCAGTCGCCGTGCGCGACCTTTTACGATTGTTTTACGATTGCTTTACGACTTTGTTACGCACGGTTGCTATGTACCATTTTTCGCTTGCGATGATTTACAAATTGGGGCAATGTTTCGTAATCACGTTACGATAGGCACGCGAACTTTTTGCGAACATTTGCGAGTGTTTCACCATTAACTTACCACTACTTTACATCTTTAACGATTTTTGCTTTCTGTCCACTATATAATATATAAAGTTTTCCATGTGGGTAATCAACCACAATGGATAATAATGCTGTCATAGAGTCACTCATCCTGGTCCATTTCCCCAAGGAGCCTGGCCTTGTACTGGGCGTCCCTGTATGTTAGCCGCTTGTCGTAGAAGCAGCCATTGTCCCGGCACCAAATGATCAGTCCCACCTCCTGTTCCTCCTCAAGGTTGATACTGGGAGTCCTGGTCCTGTTAGAAAGCTTGGGTCCAGCTTGTCCTCCCTGCTCCTCCCCCCCCCCCCCTGGTCTGAGTGTCCTTCTTCCTCCCTCTCATCTCCCCCCCCCCCCCCCCACTACTGACAGTTATGGAACCCTCATCTTTCTCCTCCTCCTCTGCATACACCTCCATATCAACAACTTCTGGAGGTGTGGGATCCTTGTCTGTTTTAGCTTGTTGTCTCTTGGTTAGGATTGTTACAGTTTTTTTAGGACCACAAGCAGCACGGCGTCTAGGCATGTTGACATTTGGAAAGTCTCCTCCAAAATCAGGCCTTGAAATACCCTCGCCGTTAATCGCAAAAAGTTCGTTAAAGAGTCGTAAAACTATCGTAAGAGTATCGCCAATTCTCGTATAATCCTAGTATTCTATCGCCAATCTTCGTAAATGTTCGTAAGTACCAACGAAGGTCGTGAAGTGGTCGTAAAACTGCGTAAAAGAGCCGTAAAATAATCGAAAAACTTTCGCCTTTATTCGCAACGCTAAACGTCGATAATTCGCAAGAGTTTCGTATCTGTTCGCTGACTGTCGCAAGTACTTCGTCGATATTCGCCGTGAATCGTTAGTTATTCGCTCGCCACGCTCATTTATCCGGCCTATCAGGGCGAATAGTTACGAAACGTAATTCGCCGCTAGTCGTCAAGAATATCGCCATAGTGTGACTGGGGCTTTAGTTTTAATCGTGGATTCAAACGATGCTGAATTACTCTCCAACGGAATAGGATACCATTCGTTTCAACAACGTGTACAAAATACTAACTTATTTCTCAAAAACTACAAAGTAAGAATTGTAGACAATTTTATTCAATGTACTAGGAAAGGATGGTCATTTATCTACATGCTTTCTGTACCACATTTATCTGAGAAGTCTGTCTGCAATTTTATTTACGGAAAAGTATATTATGTAAATACCAGTCCTTTTTGACTATGTACAGAATTTCGGCACATACCCTTAACATTCAAACAGGAAGACATCATGGTGTTAACCGCTCCCGTAGAATATGCGAGAGCTGTACAACTGGTCAGATAGAGGACGAATTTCATTTTATCCTCGTTTTCCCGAAGTATAAAAACTTAAGATTAAAATATATTAAACTGTTTTATAGAAAAAAAAAACATCTGTAATTAAGCTTGTACAACTTCTATCTACAAGTCATGTTAAAGAACTGTTACTGAGTTAAAGTACACAATATAGCAATAGAACTTCAATCCTGTTACTATGCTGTTTTTGTATTGAATGACTCTTCACCATCAGTTGTATGCTTACGGGATATACATAATAATGTACCTATAAACACTATCACTCTTGTGCCAAAGCTAAAAAACTGAGAGAATTCTCTTTAGCGTTGTAGGTAAAGTCTTTCAAAGGTAGGTAGTAAGTTGACGGTAAACACTCCTCTAACGACGAGATGTGTTCACCACGGCAATGTTAACGTTATGTAAAACAGATGCCTGGTTAAATGGAGATTAGCCCGTTGACTTCTGGTCTTATCTATTATACTCTTTATATGAGATGCTTGAATATGAAAATATACATGGTATCAAATAACTAGAAAACATGACTTTCGTCGGAAAAAAATACCGACGAGAAAATGTCTGTAAAATTCCCCACTAGAAAATGATGATTAGCAATGATTTCCTCTTGAAGCAAATATGGAACTTGTTTGTTTGTGTTATCTATATTTGAGTCTTTTGATGTTGTGTTTCTGTTTCTTATCTTTGGTATATTTCGTTTTTGTAAAGATTTCAAATTATCGGTAATTCGTTGTAAGTGCATGTACTGTGAAAACGCTCGCATTGTCTAGTAAGAAATAAAGATGCACGATGTGTACATTGCTGTAGTTTTACAATATTTTATTACTTCTTGCTAGGTTTTTTACTAGATCTATTGGCGTCATTTGTAAGCAGAAAACTGAAAAAAACGATGTATAATCATTTCAACAACATTTCTCTTGTTTCTTTTTGGTTTCGTTGACAGAGCGTTCTGGGAAAATCTACTATAAACTGTTCATTACATGTTAAATAGCAATGTAAACCGTTAACATTGTTACCCACTGATCGTTTCGTTTGAGCTCAGTATTCGATGGCAATTAGGGTTTTTTGTTCGGCTTTCAAAGACTCGCCCGTTTTTCAATCTCCATCAAGTCACATAATACGGACAATACAACTCGATAAACATGGTGGCGCTTGTAATTAATGGGCGATCAACAATTCCAAATATCGACAGGGGTTTTTCCACACTCGTACCAGTCAGTTTCGGTTCTTTACATGCCAAAATGATTGCATTAATTCAAGTTAACAATGCTAGATTGTGATTCGCTCTCCTCTTAATGTAGCCGTTTTGACTCCGACCGGAAATCGGCTCTGTGCGCCCCGCACTTCCGGTAGTTCAATTGTCCAGTACATTCGTGTGGGAACTTGCATCAAAAAACTGAAATCATTCTCCTGCCATTTGCGACGTTTCGTATTCCATCAAATGAAACTGAATATCTTTTGAAGTGGATTAACTTCATACTTCCTGCACATTACCCAACCGAGGAGATTCTAGTCAATTCCGCTACCGATGTTTCTAGATTTTTTTATTCGTAAACCTGGCCAATTAATTCAATAAAAGACTCGGAAAGCAGTAAGTCCTCTATAATATGAAAGTTTGAAAGGGTTGGGGTGATGGAGGCTGGCTGGTACCCACTTGAACGAGCGCCCCCTGTACCGCAATGAGAGGATTTCAATTACAGGGAAGCATTGATTAGGAATCACAACAACGGACCCGCTTGAATCAATGGGTACTAGAAAAGCCTTTGGCTGGCTCGAGTTGACTAATGACCTTAACGATGGCAAATGAAGAATGGAAATTGGGATAATTCTGTGTTTCCATCGCTGCGGGCTTATGGACCACTTCCTCAATGTGTGAAGACGCCTAATGGAAAAGTTAGGTAGTATCTAGCGAGTCGTTAGAGAAACAAGCGACCTGTGACGACCAGGGAATTAAAGCAAAAGGCTAAAGCTTTCATCCTTGCCTGTGAAAGGTTATTTCTTGTTATTGACGGTGAATGTTTTGGCGTCAATTACACTGTGTTAACCGCTGTTCACACGCTCTGAACACGTGTTTTCCTTGCGTCATCGCTGGTCTACCCTTGTTCGAATTCATGGCAAATCATGTTAGGGCGCATGTCTTACAGCGACATATACATTGTGCTACATGGCTCGTATATTACCCGATCGTGTAACCACGACCAATGTCTGTATAAAAAATGACCAGACGTTTTAGTCACTATTATTTTTCGACAAGATCGCTTCATCAATTTTAGATAGGTTAATTGTCCGAAAGTCGAATCATCTCATCACGCATATTTTCATCGAATAACAATTACTGTCTGTTTTCGAACTCAGTCACTGAATTACTTAAGTGACAGGATTTGAACTGTGAATACAGCCAATCAAATTGAAGAATTGTAGGCAAACTGATATTAGCCAAATCAAAAGTGTATTTTAACAAAATAAAAAGATACTTGTAAGTATGAAACTTCAGAGTCCATCTGGCTTCACAGGGCGAACATATTAAAGTAAAAATATCACTGTGAGTGTGTAAAACACATCCCTAGAGCAGAAGGTCAATAGTGCGTATAACCTCCATTAGCTTCCAACCTGCGTCTAAACCCTGCAGTGAGGCGTCGGATCTGTTGAAGGGGTAACTGCGCGGATTTGAATCCTTTAGAGCATATTTGGAATAGGTTGGGCAGTAACATTCAAGCCCTAGAGCCCCCTGTACAAAATCTGCAGGAATTGGAAGCCGCATTACATCGGTATTGGCGACAGTTACCCCCTCAACACATCAGATACTTACAAGCATCTTTTTATTTTGTTAAAATACACTTTTGATTTGGCTATAACGAGATCCTGAATAAATTGTATAGCTTATTGCCATTAATGGTGATTTCTTGTCGCCAGAATGTTGCCGTTTATGATCACAATCGTTTCTGCAACATCAGATTGACAACAATCTCCCTACACCAATGATTTTATCGGTGGGCGCAGACTTTCCAGGGGGGTGATTAACTTTTGTCTTTGTGTATAGTTAAGGAGATAATCTCCTTTAGGTTATAAAGTTATTCAATCAGCCAATAAACGCTTGGTCCGTGCATTGGATTGGAACGTTTAAAAGCCAATTCCAATTCCTGCGTGCGGGGAGTCGGGAATATAAATATATATATATATATATATATAAGCAAAGCCATTTATGTAACATTTCGGCTATGTTGTCTTACTCTGGTTGGTATATATCATTTTATTCAAAGTGTAATCTTTAACTAAAATGCCTTGAATATAACTTTGAAAGCAAAGGTTTTTTGTCAAACAGGTTTCAGATATATTCTTTTTGTATTATTTTGCTATCACGCGCTTTAAATTATTTCAAGATTACTGTCAGACGAAATTATGACATCAGGTTGTTCGTGCATAACCTGTAAAGTATTAGGGTTTATTGAAAGATTGCAATTTTCGCAGAGTTCTCTTATTTGGTTACTAAGGCGTGTAGATAGAGAGTTTAAACAAGGACTAAACTATAAATGTCTACAAGGAATTCTTGAATCAAAGCAAAAATGTTTTGTTTACCAGTATAAAATAGATTTATTCCCATAACTGAGTATGTTATTTACTGCAGCCCGACCAAATAAATCCCACTCAGACCAAATAAAAATTAAATAATTTCTGAGTGTATTTTTAACTCGATCGCCGTATGTGGAAGAGTTGCCAAGTACTAGCCGAAGGTCGGGGATTTCCTCCAGGCCGGTCCGCCCCCCCCCCCCCCTCGCCCCTATACCTGGCAAGGTCGCCATATCATTGAAATAATCTTGAAAGCGGCATAAAACACTAATTAATTAATCAATATTTTAGGCGAAATAACAAAAAATACTCATAAGCTTTCTGCAAATTATTAGGACGATTGGGTCTCCAAAGTTAAATATGGTGTACTTTATCTTAAGTACTCACATTACAAACGACGATAGTTTATTGTAAACTTTGAGTGCACATGTGCGGAAATGACGTTGTTCTTAAAAATTAAATATTCTTAGTTTAAATATGCTTTGATTATTATGTATGGCAAGTTCTTGAACAAAATGAACATGAAATAATCTTGTGGAAAGCAAAACAGCTTGTCAATATGCCAGGCGTCTCGTGTCGTTTTAAATGAATACCCGTAAGCCTTTTACCGGCCGCGTTACTTAGCTTGACAATGTAAATATTATATGGTTTATGGGGCTTATTAGGAGCTGTGTTTTATCACATACAAACATCTCTATAATCATAACTATCGACAAAATAATTACAAACACGACACTGGTACGAACAAACTCATTAATGTTTCACGGAGATCCTCGAGAGGGGTTTTGCTGAAGGCGGAATTTGCCGACAACCACCGAATAGTATCACGTCACCATGCTTGGCTGAACAGCCATAGAATCGACGCCAGGAGGCAAGCGCAGTTTGATTGTGCCAGTCAGAATGGTAAAATCTTTATGGCTGCTAAGTCTGATAAGTTTCCAGGCCAGTCCTTGGACCGCGTTTTATCAAATTTTCTTATTGTCTTACATGTTATGTATATGCCCAACAGAGAAAAGTCGCCATGGCGATAATCACACAACACGTCAGGGTTTCATGGTGCTGAGCATCGCGTCTCATCCCCGCATTCCTGCTCTCTGGCTACTTTCAGGGGACACAATAATTTACATGTAAATCGTTCGTTAAAAAAATGCGGCTCAAGTTTTTATAAACTACCAATAGAAGTCGATCACAAAAGTGTGCAAAGTATATAGGAGAGGATATATTTCCTAATTCAAAACAAAACGAATATTACTTATGGATAACAATTTTTATTCCTTTTTATCCAACGGATGATTTCCTTCCGTATTTGCATTTGCCCGACTTTCAAATCCCTTTGAAACATTCGTCGATGAGTATGTTTCCAACGGGTTTATATTTTGAGACAAAGCCTTTAAAGCCCGGATTTCTGAATTGGTTTTTGAGAAAATTATATTATTTTGTAATCAGGGTATCAAATCCCTACAGTGCGATGAATGTGGTTTTATGATGGGGGGTGGGGTTCGGGGCTGTCTCTCGAGAGAGAGTGCGTCATCACACAGAAAAGGTGACGTCGCTTCAGGCCAAAGATGATACCAAGCAGATGGCTTGTTGTGCAGTTTGCTTCACAAATGTTTCGATAGATGAAGAGAACGAAAACTAAATAATTTACAGGAACAACGTTGCATATATCCTCAAAGCTTCGGGGCATATTTTCACTTCAAATTTATGCTGGCGCATTTTATCGGCGGCCCAAATCTGACACCTTTACGCTGTTGGGAATCCGAGGAGACTTCAGCCATTGTTCAACGCTCTCATTAATTTTACAAGTCTCGCTCTGACGCGTGGTCTCGCGGGATGAATATAGACATAGCGGGGTTGTGGCCTGGGACTTCTCACTAGCCATAAATCCATTTAGCAAGTGTAAGATATTTATATAATCACTTTCTCCGGCACATGTTTTCTAGGGAAGCCTACTGGAACCGGGTGTTATACATTTTCAATGACACCGACTCGCTGGTCTCAGTAGTCCCCGCACGCATGCGTGACGGCAGCCATATTGGCCCGAGGCATTATAGTGTTTCAAACTAGCTAGATTGATATTAATTTCTTGAAATATGCATCATGGCGGCAGAGTGTGTTCAGACAAATAAGCCTCAAGCAAAGTTAGCCATCTGATAGAATAGGATAATAACAGTTCTGTAGAACAATATCAGGCTGCAGACAGTTGTTGCGCCAGTGATTTACTTGGTAAATGCGTCTTTTAGCCAAACACATATCTGTATTACAAATGGACAAACTAGATTAGAAAAGAGCACGGTGTGATTTGAAACAGGCGGAAGTAATGGTTCAATCCAGGCAGACCTATACGCCCAGAACCACTCTTCAAACACTGATAGCTAAATGTATACCCGGCGGCAACACTATCTATCAGTTCCCGTGGTTTGCCTGGCCAATTCCACAACGTTCCTGCGACAAGAGATCGTGATGTTAAGGGAGTAATGTTAATCATATCAGTGTTTACCCAGTGTATTCGCGTTATTCATAAAGCCACTTATATCATTTTCCAATATGTCCCTATAATATACACAAATGAGCATTGTACTACACAAAAACCTCGTGTAGAGCCTAACTTTATCTCGTCCCACTTGACCTTTATCTCGCTTTCCAAGAGCTATATATTCGTTATTTGTAAACTTTATCTCACGACTTTGACACGAAGTCATTATTTATCATGAATAAATTGTAATGTAGACTTATTTAAATCCATAAAATAAGATATGGCCAGAAAATAAATGTACGTGATTTAAGAAAAGTATCGTACGTGTACTGCATCCGGACAACACCTAAAATGCCATCCGCTTGGCTGCGTAGTTCTCTTCCGTACAACGTCTGTTTATTAACTGAAATACGTTACCTTGTGTATGCCAAGGAAAACACGAATCAACTTAAAACAAACAATTGCTAAATATTCTCATTCCCACAAAAATCCAAACGAACAAGGGCCCACTATTCTCATTCCTACGAACATCCAAACGAACAATGGCCCGCTATCCCCATTCCTACGAAAACCCAAACGAACGATGGCCATTTGTTCTCATTCCCAACAAAATCCAAACGAATAAAGCGCCACTATTTTCATTCCCACGAAAATCGAAACGAGCAATAGTCTTCTATTCCCATTCCCACTAAAATACAAACAAAGGATGGCCCATTGTTCTAATTCCCACATGAACAATGGTCCACTATTTTCATTCCTACTAAAATCGAAAGGAACAATGACCCACTATGCTCATTTCCACATAAATCAAAACGAACTTTTCTCAACTATTTTCATTCCTATGAAAATGTAAACGAACAATTGCCCATTATTCTCATTCCCACGAACATCCAAAAGAATTATGATCCATTGTTCTAATAACCAAAAAAATCCAGCCAAAAATGGTCCACTATTTTCATTCCCAGTAAAATCCGAACGAATAAGGGCCCACTGTTTTCATTCCCACTAAAATCCAAACGAACAATGGCCCACTATTCTCATCCGCACAAATATAAAAAATGAACAATGGCCCCCCTATTCTCATCCCCACAAAGAGAGAAACGAACGATAACCCACTATTTTCATTCCCACGAAAATCGAAAGGAAACTTGTTTGATTCAATTGACAATGGTTTCTATATTAGAATCATATGGAAAAAAGTACCAATGAATTTATTTTCTGTTTATCAAGGTCCCATCTTCTTTCAGAATTATGATTGGAAAAAAAAAACGGGAATCGGGAAGTCTTCATATGGCTATAAGATTTAAGCCGAATCTCTGGTATGTAAATGCGGCCTGTCACAGAAATGTTTAAGGAATGAGCATTCTACTGATAAAACTTTTTTTAATTCGTATTAACTTTTTTTTCATTTATTTTCTATTTCGACACGGTTTTGTTCCCAAAGGAAAAGTCCAATCTCACGCAGCTTTGCATTTCGGATTTTGACGAATATTAAAGGAGATTGACAGCATTAGAGAAATCTACTCGTAGAGTTTTTCCTACTGCGATGTACATATGATAACCCGGAGAGGTAGACATTTGTGTGTTGCGAATTGGCTTAAAAAAAGTGTAATATAAGTTTCGTTTTGGGAGGTATCAAATATTATAGTGAACCCGCGGGGAACGTTCTAAACTCTTTGCATGTTATGTGAGAGGACCACCACAAAATATGCCGATTGTGTACTTGGTTGATTACATGTAGTTATAACAAGTTTATTTCATACCGAGATCGCCTATCAGCTCATCAACGATTCGCTTATCTGTTCAAATAAGTTAAAACACATCTCTTATCATTATATCTACACCTGGTTCTTGCCAAAGTTTCCCCAGGTCTATGTAAAACCCGCCCTGTAAACGAAACGGATATATTGCCTTTACAAAAACACTTGTCCCGATTTAATTTTGCGAGACCGCCTCGGCAGGGTGCATCAGAATATAAATGTCATAAATAACCTGCTTTTTTCAGACTATGTTCCTCAATCCTACACAGGCCTTCTATATGCTACGTGAGATCCAATACTACTCCGACCATATCTCGGTGTGTATGTTTCTCTCGATAGACGTGTATGGAAGAGTTGCCATGTACTTGGCGAAGGTCAGGGGTTTCCTCTGGACAAAGATTCCGGTTTCTTTCACCACTAAACCTGACAACGCCGCCATATCAGTGAAATAATCATGAGTATTGCGTAAAACATCAACCAGAAGGTGTCAGAAATCGAACATAAAACCCTGTTTGATGTTAGTGGATTTTATCACAATACAAGCCGCTGATCTTAGTGGTAATATTGTTAGTGGCCATTGGAACTTCAGAGCTCTTCAGGGTCCTGTTTCACAAAGCGGCGAAGATGCATTTTTTGCGTAACTTTCATACTAACGTATCTCTACAGTATGGGTTGCTATGGCAGTTACGTGAAAACTTACGCTACGCCGCTTCGTGAAACAGGGTCCCGATTTTTATCCCAAATAAACATGACGACTTCACTATAAGGTTAATCTATTACTCTGTTTTAGAAACTTTCATCAACGATAAACGAGTTCAAATCACAGTCAAATTAAAAAAAAACCTGGCATGGTTAACGTTCCAAAGAACCAGCTAGAGCTGTATGGATTTTCCCAGCCGCAACATCGATCGCTTAGTTATTCGAGGGACTTTCCAACCTCTTAAATTTGTATATTGACTGTCAGAATTTAGGAAAAGTGCGATGTCCGCAAAACATACGATTTTCGATAATGTAGAAAAATAAAAAAAATATGAACCTTAGTTTTTTGTAATAGTCCACTGTGGTAAAAGATTTCAGCACTTGTTCATTTAATTTTCGTTTTTACATTGAGATATCGTTTTATTTCCATCGACAAAACCGGAGCCGACCATAAATTTGATAAGTGACAGGCGAGTTGACATTACACTTCTCCAGTAGCGGAAAGCCAGCATTAATGAGAGCGACGTTTATTTTGTCGAAAGGCTTTAAAAAATTATCACATACTTTCTTAATTTAAATCTGTTAACGTTAACTTGAATTGCGAGGGCCATGTTTTAGATAAGGATCAACAAGTTGGGAGTAAAGTGACACATTTTATACGATATTTCCTCCAAGAGTTACTCTCCCCCTTTACGGTCACGGGTGGTCCAACGAACAAGCAACAAATGGTACCAATTTCTGTCTTAAAAATCATATTAACGCCAGGAAATGAATCTAACCGATAAGCCTAGAAAACAAGAGTAAAAAATTGTTATATTAAATTTCGGACAAATAATTCGACACGCTGTATGCCAGACAGCAAGAGTCAACTCGTGGGAGGAAAAATTAGGTGACGTTCGTAAAAATTGAAATTAAAGACATATGATAAAGTCTGGGGAACATCATTCATACGAATGGACTCGCCAATAAGATAAAACAACCAACCAACATATGATAAGGCTTGTTCGTCCATAATAAAAGTTCGCCCGTTTGTGGGTCGGAATACCGTTGCGCCGTTGAATTTAAAAAGCGTAAACTTTCCAAACAGGTGATCGAACTTTGTTTGGTTCTACGATTGCAAAATGCATTTGGAACTTTATCATTGTCTTTTACTGACTGTGCTTTCGCTGGGCTCACAATAGACCATTTGCCAGTTTTTCTCGCAACAATGACATGACGTCGTGGCACCAACCTTAGACCGGACACGCCAAGCTTCCAATTATACTTTGGCTATATTTAGTCGATCTCCCGTTTCATGAAAGATTTTTTTTACATTATTTGATTCCTTCAGATATAAACTGTCACTATATCGGGTTTCTTTTTTAAGATATGTAGTAAAACTCTTGAAAAAATTTTGGGTCACAACTAGTCGGATGCTTTGTCCGGTATACCACTTAGGGTCGCAATTGTGACGTCGCTAAATTACGTCATTTGAAAGTAATTGGCGCTAGATTGTTTTGGGGGTGGAGAGGAAGAGAGGGTAGCGCCAACCTTGGCCCTACACCGCTTATATTGACCCTTTGAGTTGTAGTATACAATTCCCTTTAAAGGGGCATGAGTTGTCAAAATGTTGATATTTTGACGTTAAAACAGAACGTTGAAATTAATGGCTAGATACAACATGCACATTTCCTGACGGAATTAATCTTTTGGAATTCAAGATGTACCTATTTAAGTGACATGAGCAAATACATTTTTAATATTTTTCCGTTAAAAAAACGTTCTAAATTATCACCTTCGACAGACATACTGCTATTATTATTTGATGTAATGGACGCTCAACTGATTTCCTTTCATCTCTACATAACATGCCTTGCAGAAATTACTTTTTCAATTATTTATTTCGCAGTCTGATTTTGTACACTTTTGTCTTGTCATGTTATGTCATGGCCGCTTATCAAATCAGAGGAATTGGCAAGGGTTTTTTTTTTTCAATTAAAAACAGATATATGTTACATATATCATATGTGTCTGCTTGCACAAGAGACTCAACATTTCTACTCAAATCGTGCCCCTATACCTATTGAAAAATCACAAAATGTCGACGTCAGGTATACTCGTCAACCCCAATATCTCTACAGAAAAGTTAAAGATCGGCTATTTATTTGAGTCTCAAAATAAGAGTAAAAGGAAAGAAATATGTATTTTTGAATCCTATCGTAGTCTTATACCTATAGATGATTTATTGTGGTAAATAATACATTTAGACGTGTTTACTCAGATTTGTAAACTAATACCGTGCTAGAAAGATTAAATGTATTAAAACATATCTTTTCAAAATGGCTTAAGCTGTCAAACTATGAAGTTTTGTTCATGAATTCCTATTGTCAATAAAAGTTAAGCGTTTGAAGTACAAAGAATTTATATTGAAATAAAAATGTTGATAAGTCAGTAGTCCGTATGAATCGAAGATTACGCGTGCGAACCATGAACAAAATCCAAATAGTCGAATGTAGATAGTTCGTTAGGAGAGTTTTGTTGCTACTAAAACTATCTAAACGTGCATCTGCATGATTGCAGTCAACGGAATGCTCTTATTTCGCAGTTTTTGAAAACAATGACCAAAAATTAGCTAATTTGTTGCAACGAAATTGACCCAATATATTTGGTAGCTCGTGCCACATATGTAAAAAGGGAAAATGAGACTGAAGGCTGAACGTTCCTCTGCTCAATGTTTGTCAAAATCTGTTTTCTTCTTAAATGAATTACTGAGAAAGAGTTCCAAGCCTTAAGCTGTGGTTGTAAGAAAATATCCGAGATGGTGTCCGAGCAGACGACAGTTCGGCACGATTTTTGGCCATGTCGTTAATTCGGGCCGGCAGAGGGCAATGAAAGAACAATTCAGTCAATCCCTACTGCTTCCCGAATAACATTTTCTAACTATAGTCACTGGAGATGTATAGCTACAAGTTAATCCTAAATGGGGAGAATGTATGGCCGTTAGATCTCGGAGGTCACGAGTGTTGAGCGAGAGTTAATCATGGCCACCTGGTGGCGGAGATTTGAGTTACAATCGGTCGTGGTTTGTCTTTCAACCGTATTCTCAAGCCTTCAGCATCTGACGGAGTTTGATGATTTATTTTCTCCCTCCTTACGACGTGATTAACACAGCCCGCCCGTTAGTAGCGTAAAGTGCCCTTGCATTTAGAACCCTACTTCAAATATGTCAATCTGTACGAAAACTGTCATTAAAAGGTTTTTTCCGCTCTATGAATTGATGTCATCGAGTAATTTATTCCTTTAAAATTGGGTCCTGCTATATATACTTTTGAAAAAAAAATGTTAAAAAAATTGTCCAAAGGGATCTTTAAATACACAAGAAGACTATCAAAATTAACTTTCAAAGCTACCAGAAAAGTGGGAGTGTTTTCTTACAATAATTTCACATAAAAATATTTCTATAATTTGCTCAACATATGTCATTTTCTAAACAAGTTACAAACAATTTGTCTCAAATGACTACAACTCGATTCCTTTACGTTTAAGTTAAACCACAACTTTAGAGAAAATGAACCAAGGTTTTACGGGCCATTGCATGGCTTTCGGGTATAGCAAAAACACAGACTGCCATTCGATACTTTGGTGACTCTTCGCCTATGTTTTACCGCGAATAAATCTTTATCAATTCCCAGTGAAGGGAATACACCAAACTCACTTTCTAACACCAGATCACAGGTGCATTGGCATTCAAGAAGTGAACAAGGTCCACAGTGTTTCAGTTTTCGTGGACAGTGGACGAGCAGAAGAAATTAACAGAATGTATTTATGAAATGACGCCATCGAAACCACGTCAGTGAATTTCAGATTTTTTGTTATGCCAGTATCTGTCCTGAATCCATTCTGCTATATAGCCTTCCAGGTTCGAAGATGTGTTAGGTATCAGATCAAAACATACAATACAAATATACAATATATTTCGGGCTCATATAATTTGGGGGCTCGAGGGATTCGAACCCGCAACCCACCGATGGAAGTCATGTGCGTGTTGGACTTAAAGACTGTTGCTTTGCCGACTAAGTCACCAAAGGCCCCTGCTTGCAGTTGAATAGGCATAAAGCTTAATAACCTCTATAAAAAATTATGGTACATTTGAGGGATCCGGTTTTGTAGTGAACACTTTGTTAAAAGTCCTTGTAGCGACACGCCTGACTGCGCACCTATAATTTTCAGTGCACATTGATTGGTGTTTTACGCAGCGCTCAAGATTATTTCACTTAGATGGCGGCGTTGCCAGTTTTATTGTGGGAGGAAACCGGGCTCTATGCCCCGAAGAAACCCACGACCTTCCGTTGGTAACGCGCAACCTTTCAGTGCAGAAACTACACATCATCACTACCACCCTGTCAAAAAGAACGCTGAAAAAGTTAATTATGGACTCCTGCACTAAGACAATATTTACAGCTAATAAGCATGTGTACCAACAGATAGATGGGGTGACTATGGGCGCAGCCCTTGCTCCTATACTGGCTGATATTTTTATGACTGAACTAGAAAACACCGTTATTAAGAAACTGTTTTTGGAAGACACCATTAAATTCTACTGCCGTTTTGTGGATGACACCCTCATTTTAGCCAAACCATCTGACTTTAAACTAATCCTTCAAGAACTAAACATGTATGATGCTAACATAAATTTTACTTTTGATGACTTTACCGAAAATAACGAAATCCACTTTTTGGACATAAATATATTGCCAAATGGTACATCTATATACCGTAAACCCTCCCACACAGGCTTATTCACGCACTTTTCTAGCTTCCAGCCATGGGCAACTAAAACCTCATGGGTAAGAGCTCTAGTTCATCGAGCTCATAAAATTTGTAACAATAGTACCTTATTATCACTTGAAATTGAGAAAGTTCGAAAATTTATGTCTTGGAATGGGTACCCTGCCAAAATAGCGAACAAACTTATAGCAAAATTTTCCCAACCAAAAACTAGACCCACAGTAGATGTTACAAAAACTGAAACTAAAATCTTCATCAATTTGCCCTACACTGGAAGACAAGGAGAGCGTCTCGTTAAAAACACTCTTGCCAAAATTAATAGACTGCTTATTTCAAAGGTTAAATTTATTGTGTTCTTTAATAATACTAAGTCTTCTTTTTTCACCTCTATGAAGGATAAAATACCAGTCCAGTTTTTAAACAAGATTGTGTATCAGTTCACATGTCCTGGCTGTTCCCACACTTACATAGGTAAAACAGAAAGATGCATGACTCTCCGTGCATCAGAACATGCGCTCGACAATAACAGCGAAATTCATAACCACTTACATAGCTGTGATCAGTTCGATCACATTATGAATTTATTTTGTATGCCAGACAATGGTACACCGGCAAGAATTGATCTTTCAGGATTCGTTCTAAACAGTATAAAAGTCATTGACAGATCAAATCATTGGAATGAGCTTCTCTTTAAAGAGGCTTATGCCATCAAAAAGCACAACCCTGAACTTAACACTGGCCTAAAGGCCTCCAAACAATTTAGTTTATTTCTGTAAAATTTCTGTCTCGCCTCATTACAGTAAATACCTGTCAAACACTTGTCAATCTCTTTAGTATCTACCATCTTAGCTATCTTAACGTACTATATTCTTACTATGCCATGTTTATTACCTGCCACCTGTATGCCCCATGCTGTTCTTCCTTAATCTTCTTGCTGTACATAACCTTTAATCGTTTCATTTCTTTTCTATTTCGACACGGTTTTGTTCCCAAAGGAAAAGTCCAATCTCACGCAGCTTTGTATTTCGGATTTTGACGGATATTAAAAGAGATTGACAGCTTTAGAGAAATCTACTCGTAGAGTTTTTCCTACTGCGATGTACATATGATAACCCACAGAGTTAGACATTTGTGTGTTGCGAATTGGCTTATAAAAAGTGTAATATAAGTTTCGTTTTGGGAGGTATCAAATATTATATTAAACCCGCGGGGAACGTTCTAAACTCTTTGCATGTTATGTGAGAGGACCACCACAAAATATGCCGATTGTGTACTTGGTTGATTACATGTAGTTATAACAAGTTTATTTCATACCGAGATCGCCTATCAGCTCATCAACGATTCGCTTATCTGTTCAAATAAGTTAAAACACATCTCTTATCATTATATCTACACCTGGTTCTTGCCAAAGTTTCCCCAGGTCTATGTAAAACCCGCCCTGTAAACGAAACGGATATATTGCCTTTACAAAAACACTTGTCTCGATTTAATTTTGCGAGACCGCCTCGGCAGGGTGCATCAGAATATAAATGTCATAAATAACCTGCTTTTTTCAGACTATGTTCCTCAATCCTACACATGCCTTCTATATGCTACGTGAGATCCAATACTACTCTGTGTATGTTTCTCTCGATAGACGTGTATGGAAGAGTTGCCATATACTTGGCGAAGATCGGGGTTTCCTCTGGAAAAAGAGTCCGGTTTCTTCCACCACTAAACCTGACAACGCCGCCATATCAATAAAATAATCATGAGTATGGCGTAAAACATCAACCAGAAGGTGTCAGAAATCGAACATAAAACTCCGTTTGACGTTGTTGGATTTTATCACAATATAAGCCGCTGATCTTAGTGGTATTATTGTTAGTGGCCAATGGAACTTCAGAGCTCTTCTCTCGGCCTGATTTATATCCCAAATAAACATGACGACTTCACTATAAGGTTAATCTATTACTCTGTTTGAGAAACTTTCATCAACGGTGAACGAGTTCAAATCCCAGGCAAATTAAAAAAACCTGACATGGTTAACGTTCCAAAGAACCAACTGAAGCTGTAGGGCCTATGGATTTTCCCAGCCTCAACATCGACCGCTTAGTTATTCCAGGAACTTGCCAGAATTTATGATAAGTGCGAATGTCCGCAAAACATACAATTTTTAATAACGAAGAAAAATAAAAAAAGATGAACCTTAGTTTTTGTAATAGTCCACTGTGGTAAAAGATTTCAGCATTTGTTCATTTAATTTTCCTTTTTACATTGAGATATCGTTTTATTTCCATCGACAAAACCGGAGCCGTCTATAAATTTTATAAGTGACAGGCGAGTTGACATTACACTTCTCCAGTAGCGGAAAGCCAGCATTAATGAGAACGACGTTTATTTTGTCGAAAAGCTTTAAAAAATTATCACATACTTTCTTAATTTAAATCTGTTAACGTTAACTTGAATTGCGAGGGCCATGTTTTAGATAAGGATCAACAAGTTGGGAGTAAAGTGACACATTTTATACGATATTTCCTCCAAGAGTTACTCTCCCCATTTACGGTCACGGGTGGTCCAACGAACAAGCAACAAATGGTACAAATTTCTGTCTTAAAAATCATATTAACGCCAGGAAATGAATCTAACCGATAAGCCTAGAAAACAAGAGTAAAAAATTGTTATATTAGATTTCGGACAAATAATTCGACACGCTATATGCCAGACAGCTAGAGTCAACTCGTGGGAGGAAAAATTAGGTGACGTTCGTAAAAATTTAAATTAAAGACATATGATAAAGTCTGGGGAACATCATTTATACGAATGGACTCGCCAATAGGCTAAAAACAACCAACCAACATAGGATAAGGCTTGGTAGTTCATAATAAACGTTCTCACGTTCCTGGGTCGGACTTTAAAACGCGTAAATGAATCTATATAACATTCCAAACAGGTGATTGGAATTTGGAACTTTACGATTGTCTTTTACTGACTGTGTTTTCGCTGGGTTCATTATAGACCATTTGCCAGTTTTTCTCGCTACAATGACATGACGTCGTGGCACCAACCTTAGACCGGACACGCCCAGCTTCCAATTAGACTTTGGCTATATTTAGTCGATCTCCCGTTTCATGAAAGATTTTTTCTTTACATTATTCAGACATAAACTGTCACTATATCGGGTTTCTTTTTTAAGATATGTAGTAAAAATGTTGAAAAAATGTTGGGTCACAACTATAGTCGGATGCTTTGTCCGGTATACCACTTTGGGTGACAATTGTGACGTCGCTAAATTACGTCATTTGAAAGTAATTGGCGCCAGAGTGTTTTGGGGCTGGAGAGAAAGAAGGGTAGCGCCAACCTTGGCCCTACAACGCTTATATTGACCCTTTTGAGTTATAGTATACAGTTCCCTTTAAAGTGGCATGAGCTGTCAAAATGTTGATATTTTGACGTTAAAACAGAACGTTGAAATTAATGGCTATTTTTCTCAAGACGTATAATTCAGAAGCTTTTTAGTCTCGAGTATGTACCATAAAGTATTGTTTTGAACTAACATAGGCGTAGAATGAATGAATGGTCGTCCCGGTTATTTGAATTTTGTTTACATTTCGAACACAATTTCAGTTCATATAGGTCACATATTGGATGGATTTTCCTTATTCTAACTCCAATCATTTAGTTTTTCGATGGCCTTTAAAGTCTCTTGCTGTCGTGACGATCAGAAATTATGAAAAAGGTGTGAATTTTGGCAGCTCATGCCACTTTAACAAAATAGCTGAAATCATTTCACATTCCAATGAATGTGGTACAAAATTTACATTTCCTAACGGAATTAATCTTTTGGAATTCAAGATATATGTACCTATTTAAGTGACATGAGCAAATAAATTTTTAATATTTTTCCGTTAAAAAAACGTTCTAAATTATCACCTTCGAAAGACATACTGCTATTATTATTTGATGTAATGGACGCTCAACTGATTTCCTTTCATCTCCACAAAACATGCCTTGCAGGAATTACTTTTTCAATTATTTATTTCGCAGTCTGATTTTGTGCACTTTTGTCTTGTCATGTTATGTCAGCCGCTTATCAAATCAGAGGAATTGGCAAGGGTTTTGTTTTCAATTAAAAACAGATATATGTGTTACATATATGTCTGCTTGCTCAAGACACTCAGCATTTCTGCTCAAATCGTTCCCCTATCCCTCTTGAAAAATCACAAAATGTCGACGTCAGGTATACTCGTCAACCCCAATTTATCTACAGATAAGTTAAAGATGCTATTTATTTGAGTCTCAAAATAAGAGTAAAAGGAAAGAGATATGTATTTTTGAATCTTATCGTAGACCTATCCATATAATACATTTAGACGCGTTTACTCAGATTTGTAAACTAATACCGAACTAGAAAGATTAAATGTATTAAAACATATCTTTTCAAAGTGGCTTAAGCTGTCAAACTATAAAATTTTGTTCATGAATTCCTTTTGTCAATAAACGTTCAGCGTTTGAAGTACAAAGAATTTACATTGAAATAAAAATGTTGATAAGTCAGCGAACCATGAAGATGAGCATGAACATGAACATGAGCGTGTGAACCATGAACACAATCCAAATAGTTGGATGTAGATGGTTCGTTAGGAAAGTTTTGCTGCTAATAAAACTATCTAAACGTGCATCTGCATGATTGCAGTCAACGGATTGCTCTTATTTCATAGTTTCGTAGTTTTTGAAAACAATGACCAACAATTAGCTAATTCGTTGTAACGAAATTGACCCAATATATTTGGTAGCTCGTGCCACATATGTAAAAAGGGAAAATGAGACTGAAGGCTGAACGTTCCTCTGCTCAATGTTTGTCAAAATCTGTTTTCTTCTTAAATGAATTACTGAGATAGAGTTCCAAGCCTTAAGCTGTGGTTGTAAGAAAATATCCGAGATGGTGTCCGAGTAGAAGACAGTTCGGCACGATTTTTGGCCATGTCGTTAATTCGGACCGGCAGAGGTCAATGAAAGAACAATTCAGTCAATCCCTACTGCTTCCCGAATAACATTTTCTAACTATAGTCACTGGAGATGTATAGCTACAAGTTAATCCTAAATGGGGAGAATGTATGGCCGTTAGATCTCGGAGGTCACGAGTGTTGAGCGAGAGTTAATCATGGCCACCTGGTGGCGGAGATTTGAGTTACAATCGGTCGTGGTTTGTCTTTCAACCGTATTCTCAAGCCTTCAGCGTCTGACGGAGTTTGATGATTTATTTTCTCCCTCCTTACGACGTGATTAACACAGCCCGCCCGTTAGTAGAGTAAAGTGCCCTAACATTTAGAGCCCTACTTCAAATATGTCAATCTGTACGAAAATTTTCATTAAAGGGTTTTTTTTCCGTTCTATGAATTGATCTCATCGAGTAATTTATTCCTGCTATATATACTTTTGAAAAAAATGTAAAAAAAACTGTCTAAAGGGATTTTTAAATACACCAGAAGACTATCAAAATTAACTTTCATAGCTACCAGAAAAGTGGGAGCGTTTTCTTACAACAATTTCACATAAAAATATCTCTATGATTTGCTCAACATATGTAATTCTCTAAACAAGTTAAAACATTTTGTCTCAAATGACGACAACTCGATTCCTTTACGTTTAAGTTAGACCACAACTTTAGAGAAAATGAACAAACGTTTTGCAAAAAGAACCATAACCCCTTTTTTCTACCTGGAACGGGCCATTGCATGGCTTTCGGGTATAACAAAAACACCGACTGCCATTCGATACTTTGGTGACTCTTCGCCTATATGTTTTCCCGCAAATTAATCCGTATCAATTCCCAGTGAAGGGAATACTCCATGCTAACTTTCTAACACCAGATCACAGGTGCATTGGCATTCAAGAAGTGAACAAGGTCCACAGTGTTTCGTTTTTCGTGGAAAGTGGACGAGCAGAAGAAATTAACAGAATATATTTATGAAATGACGCCATCCAAACCACGTCAGAGAATTTCAGATTTTTTGTTATGTGCGTCTCTGTCCTGAATCCATTCTGTTATATAGCTTACCAGGTCCGAAGATGTGTTAGGTATCAGATCAAAATCTATATACAATATATTTCGGGCTCATATAGTTTGGTTCTCAAGTGCAATACGTAAGAGTTTAGAGTCTAGATAATATTTATTGTTGAATTTAAAACACTATCCCAACTAATCCTATCAAACTCTCTTCGGGCGGGAACTGCAAATTAAACTATGTCGTTATGTGTATCATTTCAATCCGTTGACTAAATCAGCAAGCTAAATAGGGGGGTCCTCGAGGATTTCGAACCCGGGACCCATCGATGGAAGTCCTGTGCATGTTAGACTTAAAGACTGTTGCTTTGCCCACTGAGTCACCGAAGGCCCCTGCTTGCAGTTTAATGGACCAAAAGCTTAATGACGGCAATACAAAATTATGGTACATTTGAGGGATCCGGTTTTGTAGTGGACACTTTGCTACAAGTCCTTGTAGCGACACACTTGACTGCGTACTTATACTTTTCAGTGCACATTGATTGATTGATTGATTGATTCATTCATTGGTGTTTTAGGCCGCGCTCAAGATTATTTCACTTATATGGCGGTGTAATCGTCAATTTCAATTTTTTTGTGATTTTGATTAGCTATTGAAACTTTTATTAATATTTTGATTTGCTTGGGAATAATCTGTATTTTCTATATGTTTATGTGCTTTGGGTGAGATGGGTGCAGCCTGGAGAGCTCATTTGATACTTCCATGTTTGAGTCTTGGGGTGACTAACCCTGGTACTAAAATCTTAAACTGTCACATTTTGGAATTAATGGCATTCCTTCTTAGAGCTGTCCAGGATGTAAACTCTCACTCAATCTACAAGGAATGGCTAATTTGACCATGTCCGTCTACTGGCTACTGTTTATTGGTCAGAAACCTAGGTGGGGTCGGGATACGTCAAAGCTAGGGTGTGTAAGGACAACGGTCAGGGAAGATAAAAAGGGTTAGGGTCAACTTTTGTTTAGTACTAAATTGGGAGCTGTAGCTTAGGAGATGTAATATTGGAAGTGGAAGTGGAATTAAGGAAGGCCGATGGCCAAGCTTTTTGGAAGAACTAAGTAGACCCAGGGATCGCCAAAATATTGTAAGTAGGTTCTTATACTATTTGTTTATGATTTCCGTTTACTTATTGAGGTGCTAGTTATTAACTTCATGAAGCTTAATATGTCTACATATATATATAAATTAGCGTAAGTCTTCTCCTTTTATGGCTTTTCTCGGCTTGCCTAAAGGGGTAATGTAGCTAGATAATCTATTTGTTAATCAATTCCTTTATCCTAGCATAGTGATTTATTTTAGTAGACTAGTGCGGTTTATTAGGTAGCTTTACATTAGTGTTTTTCTTTCCTATTGTAGCTTGAACCGCACGCATTAGCATTACAACTGTAGTTCCATTGGAATTTGGGTGAAGTTAGTTTCACATTGGGGAACCAGAGACTTTTGTGTGTGTGTACAAGAATAAATATATCTTAGAAACGATTTCTGGAGTTGCGTCTACTTACAAAAGGTTCAAGAATATTGGATAAGAAAGAATTAAGACAAAGAATGGAGAACACAACATTAGACAATGAGGGTGTGGCTGCCGAACAAAAAAGACTGTTAGTTCAAGAAAGGGGCGGCTTAAAATCTGTTTTAACAAGAAAACAAAAGGAAGTTAAAGACATAATGGAAACTGGACTTGAAAATAGAGAATTAATGGACAGTAAAATGAAAGACTTTGAAGAAACGTATGATAAATTGTATGATAAACACAAACAATACATAGACCTACTTGAAAGTGAGTCGGATGAGCATATTAAAGCATTAGAATATTTCGAGACTGTTAAAAATGAGTTTGAAGAAACAAAATGTGACATTATCAAATGGTGTAGTGAAAGAGAAACTAAATCTACTGTAGATAGTATTAAACCGGATGACTCTGTTAGCCAATCAGGGTCAAGAAAAACTTCAGCTTCATCCATAGAAAGTTCAAAGGTTAGACTGCAAGCGAAAAAGGCTGCCTTACTAGCGAGAGCTAAAGGACTAGAAAAAGGACTAGAAAAACGACAAGCTTTAAAACTAAAACAAATGGAATTGCAACAAATGGAACAAAAACTAAAATTAGAAGATGATATAGCAGCTATTACAGCCGAAGAACAAATTTATGAAGAATTTGCTAGAAATTCAATTGATAACAATGCCGATAAAACCTCAGAAAACACACAACCAAATACTGACACTCATCAATCTAAATTAAATCCAGATGCTGAAGTTTGGTCTGATGATAATAGTGCCGCATATAAGTTAACAAATACTAATCTTCATGAAACCACCTCTCCAAGGCAATTCAATTACACAATGCATGACAAAAATCTGCTTCAATCATTTCAGCATCAACAATCACTTATCAATGACATGCAAACAAAACTTGACCAACTTTGCACTCCACAAAGTTACACAAACAATAACCCACAGACAAATGCACACATCAGACAAGACTACACAAGCACACCATACACTCATGACACTGGGTATTCTAGGAATTTAGATACAAACAATTGTAATACTGGTATAACAAATAGTTCTGAGACCATGTTAAAACTGCAGCAACAAATGATAGATGCGTTGCAGCTGCCAAAGTCAGAGATGATTGTATTTGACGGCGACCCTCTCCGTTATTACATGTTTATCAGGGCATTTGATAATGCTGTAGGCAATACTTCTGTACCTGATAGTGTCAAATTGAACAGACTTGTGCAATATTGCAGGGGGGAGGCGTTGCAGGTTATTGAGTGCTGCTCTGTAATGGATGTTGATAGGGCTTATAGTATGGCAAGGAGATTACTAGCCGAGCGATTTGGTAATCAATATACCATTTCACAAGCTTGGACTAAAAAGGTGACTGAATCACCTGTGTTGAAACCCTCCGACAAGGTGGGGCTTAGAAAATTTGCTGATGACGTTAGGAGTTGCGTTATCACTTTGGAGGCTATGGGGCGCTTGAATGAAGTAGATAACCAGATCAAAATGGTTAAGATTGTTGACAACTTGCCCTATTACTTGCAAACTCGGTGGCGAGGTGAAGCCGTTAGGATGTTGAAAACACAAGGGGTGTATCCTAACATTATTGATCTTATGGAATTTATACAGCATGCAGCTGATGAAGCAAATGATCCAGTTTTTGGCACTGACTCTAAAGACAAATCAACTGATTTGAAGTATAACTTTCAGGGGAGGCAAAGCTATTCAAAACCAAAGGGCGCTAGTTTCAGTATTCAAACAGAAATGAACGAAAGTGGGAAGAACAGATATCCTACTAGTTTTCCATGTTACCTCTGTTCAGACAGCCATCCGCTCTATAGATGTGAACAATTCAGAGAGTGGAAACCAGAAAAAAGAATTGATTTTGTAAGGGACAAAAACTTGTGCTTTAATTGTTTTTCTCCAAAGCATGTTTCAGAGAATTGTCCTAAACCATATCGGTGTTCTGTTTATGGTTGTGCTGAGAAACATTCTAGACTTTTACATTTTGTGGTAGGCCCTAAGGCTACCACTCCTGAGCATAAAGAATGGCCTACTTTCAAGGGTCAAAATGGACACGCCCAACTTTGTAACTCAACAAATGGGATGATTGGGGCCGGTGGTACTAAGGTTGCATTGCCAATCGTACCTGTGAAAGTCAGGGCTAAAAGGGGACAACCATTTGTCATGGCCTACGCTTTGCTAGATAGCGGAAGTACTAACACATTTTGCTCCACGGAGCTACTTGATCAGCTTGGGGCAACTGGGGTGAACACTAAACTTTCACTCACAACATTAGAAAAAACAAACAGTGCATTAAATGTATTAATGACATCCCTTGAAGTATCTGATAGAAATGAAAGAAACATAATTCAAATTCCACATGTGTTTTCTTCCACACATCTACCCGAAATGAAGGATAGTATTATAAAACAACATGACATAGAGCAATGGGCTCATTTGCAAGATATTGAAATAACAACACCAGCAGATGCTAAGGTTTCATTGCTAATTGGTCAGGATGTACCCGAGGCTTTGGTCCCGTACGATTTGAAAAGAGGCAAAGCTAATGAGCCATATGCAACAAGAACAATGTTTGGATGGGCTTTTAATGGACCCATAAACAATGCAAATATACCTTCTGTAGCCACAACAAATTTTATACAAACTGATGCACATCTAGAAATGCAAGTTGAACGTTTTTGGAAGCTATCTGCTTGTGAGCCTTCAGCAGATATTGCAACTCAAATGTCAGCAAATGATAAACATGTTATCAACTTATGGGACAAAACTACTCAGTTTGTTAATGGACATTATGTAGCTCAGATTCCCTTTAGAGAATCTCCCCCAAATTTACCCAACAACTACTCCGTAGCAGAAAGTCGCCTCGAGTCTCTTGGGAGGAGGCTTTCTAAAGACAAAAAACTGTTTAGTAAATACCAAGATGAAATAAACATGTTAGTGGATAATGGATATGCAGAGCTGGTGAAAGATGATGCAGTTGGTGTTGATGGTAAAGTGTGGTATCTTCCTCACCATGCTGTTGTTACAGATAAAAAACCAGACAAACTAAGGCTTGTGTTCGATTGTGCTGCTAAATACGCAGGTACATCATTGAATCAGGAGGTTCTACAGGGGCCGGACCTCGTGAACAAACTAGTGGGAGTTTTACTCCGTTTTAGAGAAAACAGTATTGCCATTATGGGAGATATTCAGGCAATGTTTCATCAGATAAAGGTGTTTAAAGAAGACCGTGATGTTCTTCGGTTCTTGTGGTGGCACAATGGGGACATGACACAACCTCCGGATATATATCGAATGAGAGTCCACCTATTTGGAGGTGTGTGGTGCCCCAGCTGTGCTACATATGCTCTACAAAGAACAGCCCTAGAAAAGGGGCATGGTTTCGATGAAGGCATAGCTCAGACGATCAATAAAAATTTTTATGTGGACGATTGTTTGAAATCTGTTGTGGACGAAAAAAGGGCCATTGACGTGGTCAATGGTTTACGTACTGTTCTACAACGTGGAGGATTTCAAATTGTTAAATGGATTAGCAATAGCAGACACGTTGTAGAAAGAATTCCAAAAGAACAAAGGGCGAAAGGCCTGTTAAACCTTGATCTAGACAAAGATTCTTTGCCATTTGAACGAGCTCTTGGTGTTCACTGGGACGCCGAAACAGACACCCTTGGAATAAATGTAGTTGCTAAGAACAAACCATGTACACGAAGAGGGCTTATCAGTGTTATAAGCTCAGTTTATGACCCTCTTGGATTTATTAGCCCCTTCATCTTGAAAGCAAAAACAATATTTCAAGATGAGACCAAACAAAAGAAAGGTTGGGATGAACCACTGAGTTCAAACAACCAAACCAAATGGACATTATGGACACAAGAACTTCCAAAACTTAAAAACTTTGAAATTGCAAGGTGTGTGTTACCATTTAATTTTGGGCGAGTGGTTAACATGGAACTTCATCATTTTTCAGACGCATCACTTGTGGGATATGGGTCAGTGTCTTATCTAAGAGCTGTCAATTCTGAAGGGCAGATCCATTGCTCATTTATACTATCAAAATCTAGACTTGCTCCGATAAAACCTATGACCATACCAAGGCTGGAGCTGTCTGCTGCTGTAGTGGCGGCTAAATGTGATCAGTTGCTACGACAAGAACTATCTATTGAAATTCATGGATCTACATTTTGGACAGACAGCACCATTGTATTACAATATGTAAGAAATCAGACAAAACGTTTCCACACCTTTGTGGCCAATAGGGTAGGCGTCATCCACGATGCTTCCTCGCCTTCTCAATGGAGACATGTTCCAACAGAGAATAACCCTGCTGATGACGCCAGTCGAGGTCTGAGTGCTGATGGCCTCTTAAACAGTTCGAGATGGAGAAATGGGCCAGACTTCCTGTGGGATGACATGTCCAAATGGCCAACCCAAGAAGATGCCATGGGAAATCTAGCCGATGATGACAGTGAGGTAAAAAGGGAAGCCAAAACACTTTGCACTGTTACTAAAGATTCAGAACACATCATAATGAATTTCATCAATAGATATTCGTCCTGGTACAAATTAAAGAGGGCTGTTGCATGGCTTTTGAGGCTAAAAAACCATCTTGTCCATAAATTGAAAGGTGAACGTGGACCATGTGGCATCCTCAAAGTTAGTGAACTAAAATTAGCAGAGACTGAATTGGTGAAGTATATTCAAATGACAACTTATTCTGAAGAAATTAAGGCTGTTCAAGATGGAAGGCCTGTAAAGAAATCAAGCTCAATCTATAAGCTTGAGCCAATGTTAGACCTATCAGGTGTCTTATGTGTCCGCGGTCGTCTTACTAACGCTCCTGTTGACGAAGCTGTAAAACATCCAGCCATCTTACCTAGAAACCATCATGTGACCATGTTGATAGTAAGACATTTTCATGAGGTATCTGGGCATTCTGGAAAGGAACATGTAATGTCCCAGGTTAGGAGAAAGTTCTGGATTGTAAGAGCCCGTGTTGTTATTAAAGGTGTGATACAAAAATGTGTTCATTGTAGACGCCGTACGGGTAAAGCAAGTGAGCAGCGTATGTCAGCTTTACCTGCGGACAGAGTAGAACCCTACAAACCGCCATTTAATAATGTCGGGATTGACTGTTATGGGCCGTATATGGTCCGAAGAGGTCGCTCAGAAATCAAGCGATATGGGTGTATTTTTACGTGCTTGTCCACCAGAGCAATTCATCTGGAGAAATTGGATTCTATGGAAACCGATTCTTTTATTGACGCTTTCAAGCGATTTGAAAGCAGAAGAGGTCGTCCTGAGAAAGTCAGAACTGACAATGGATCAAATTTCAAAGGCGCAGAGAAGCAGCTTCGCGAAGCTATCCAAAGGTGGAATTTAAATCAAATTCACAACTTTATGCTTCAAAGAGAAATTCAGTGGCAATTCAACCCACCCCTCGCATCTCACATGGGAGGTGTTTGGGAGAGACTTATCAGGTCTGTGAGAAAGGTGTTAAATTCTTTGATGGGTATTGGCCAAATGTTGACAGACGAAGGTTTGTCTACATTGTTCTGTGAAGTGGAGAGTATCATTAACAGTCGTCCAATCACACCTGTTTCAGATGATCCAAAAGATCTGAACCCCCTTACACCAAATCATATTTTACTCCTGAGATCTGGAGTAAATATGCCACTGTCAGACTTTAGTAAACAAGATGCTTTCCGACACAGATGGAAACAGGTACAATATATGGCTGACGAATTTTGGAGAAGATGGCTAAGAGAATATCTACCAACCCTCCAACTACGACAAAAATGGATTAAACCGCAACGAAATTTCTGTGTGGGGGACATTGTTCTAATTAAGGACATTAACGTCCCACGGTTAAATTGGCCTTTGGGAAGAGTTACAAATGTGTTTCCAGGAAAAGATGGTCTTGTACGCTCTGTTGAAATCAAAACTAGATGGAGCACGTTGTGTAGACCTGTGAATAAACTGTGTATGCTTGAATCACATGATGAATGACTTTCTTTGTGCTTCACATGGACTGTTTTGAATCTTAAACTTTCTTAATATGACTTTATTTGTTGCCAGTTTCTTTTGGTAATGCATGATTTTTATTGTTAAATGTTTCGTTTGTTTACTACACATTTAAGGGGCCGGTGTGTAATCGTCAATTTCAATTTTTTTGTGATTTTGATTAGCTATTGAAACTTTTATTAATATTTTGATTTGCTTGGGAATAATCTGTATTTTCTATATGTTTATGTGCTTTGGGTGAGATGGGTGCAGCCTGGAGAGCTCATTTGATACTTCCATGTTTGAGTCTTGGGGTGACTAACCCTGGTACTAAAATCTTAAACTGTCACATTTTGGAATTAATGGCATTCCTTCTTAGAGCTGTCCAGGATGTAAACTCTCACTCAATCTACAAGGAATGGCTAATTTGACCATGTCCGTCTACTGGCTACTGTTTATTGGTCAGAAACCTAGGTGGGGTCGGGATACGTCAAAGCTAGGGTGTGTAAGGACAACGGTCAGGGAAGATAAAAAGGGTTAGGGTCAACTTTTGTTTAGTACTAAATTGGGAGCTGTAGCTTAGGAGATGTAATATTGGAAGTGGAAGTGGAATTAAGGAAGGCCGATGGCCAAGCTTTTTGGAAGAACTAAGTAGACCCAGGGATCGCCAAAATATTGTAAGTAGGTTCTTATACTATTTGTTTATGATTTCCGTTTACTTATTGAGGTGCTAGTTATTAACTTCATGAAGCTTAATATGTCTACATATATATATAAATTAGCGTAAGTCTTCTCCTTTTATGGCTTTTCTCGGCTTGCCTAAAGGGGTAATGTAGCTAGATAATCTATTTGTTAATCAATTCCTTTATCCTAGCATAGTGATTTATTTTAGTAGACTAGTGCGGTTTATTAGGTAGCTTTACATTAGTGTTTTTCTTTCCTATTGTAGCTTGAACCGCACGCATTAGCATTACAACTGTAGTTCCATTGGAATTTGGGTGAAGTTAGTTTCACATTGGGGAACCAGAGACTTTTGTGTGTGTGTACAAGAATAAATATATCTTAGAAACGATTTCTGGAGTTGCGTCTACTTACAGGCGGCGTTGTCAGTTTTATGCCCGGAAGAAACCCATGACCTTCTGTTGGTAACGGGCAACCTTTCAGTGCAGAAACTGCACGTATGTTTATATACTAAATAAAGTAAAGTATTAAGCAAACTCCGTAAATGTACATTCTCTGTTCGCAATATTTTGACTTCAATTAAGTTATTGGCGCGAGGTCTCCTGGAGATGACTTAATTAAAGAAGAAATATTGAGTTGACTGGGTGAATATTTACGGAGATTCATCGCTACTTTACAGCTGCAGTTATTGTTAGAACCGAGGGTGTTGTTGTTGCACAGAAACCGTTAAAAGCATATAGAGACACTTGTGTGTGTCATTAAAAGAATTCTCAAGCGTAAACAGAATCTGTCGGCACTAAAGAGTCAGACACGCCACTTGGAGGCCTACATTCCTGCTAACAGCTCTTATGTATATGAAATCCGAACATACAGTCATTTCTCTCGAAGGCAAGGTACAAGCACTTTGTTTCAAACATTAGCACGTTATGCCGACTTAACAAAGGACTTATGCCTCCTTAGTTCGAACCAGCAATTCTTAGCTTCCGTTGTTTCTAAACATTGGACCCTGTTATCCAAATGCCGTTTAAACCCTCCCACGGTTCCGTCAACGTTTGTATATCAACCCATTTGTCTTTTGACAACAGCTGATAAGTGTACAAATAACTGCTTTCTTTTCCCTTTAAACCTACAACTGTAACACGTCTTTTGTTTCTAAATACTAACCACTGGTTTTTAATGACGTTGGGACCATCCACAAATATATGTCAAGTTTTGTCTTGCAACGCATTTGTCTTCTGACGACATCACGTGCCTATAAATGGTCTCAGTCGCTTCTTAACATTTCAGGCTTCCAGAATACGAAACATCGGAGTCATAGTTTACTTTATCGTTAACTGACGTATAGCTGCTATTTTATAAATTCAACGAACTAAAATACACGTGTGTGGTACTTGCCTGGAAACCCACCAGATTCTGTGCTTTAGTAAACTCTAAATAATCAAGTATGTCTCTGGCGCTTTCCAGGGTATTTTTAGCCCGGTTTATATAGTTTAAAATATCTGAAGTAGTAATTGATGCAAAAATATAAATGCACTTGAGCTAAAAATGATTCAATTTATTAGGTTATAAGACAGAGGAAAAATCGTTGACAAATGAAGTTTGGGGTTCAGGTGCAGATCCAGTATGTTATACCAAGGAAATTTCATCAAATCTATATTTTTCACTTTTCACAAGATTTACTTGAATAACAAAAATTGATACATATGAATAGCTGTCTAACATAGCGGATATACCGGTTTGCAGAAGCAATTTCTGTCCCTTTACGCCAATATCACAAAGCGTTAATATCAAAAAATAAAATTACTGACTTTAAAATAAAACAAAATGTTTATTGAACGTGTGACTAATGAGAACTGAAACAGCGTCAGAAAAATAAAGCATTAATTCATTTCAAACTGTATTGTTACATATAACTTGTCTCCGTGGTTATTTTAGACAAGAAGATTTTCCCTGTGCCCGTGTGTTTTAGTGTTTATAAATATATATAGATTTTGTACATTGTCTAACCTGTGCCTGCATTGATAAAAGCTTATACTTGCATTTATTGTGACGAAATAGTCGAAAACTTCCGAATTCTGTTTTCACTAAAAACATTGTACAGTTTTTGTAGCTTTGGCATCTGCAACATAGCATTTCAGTATATCGAAACACTTTCGGTACGTTCAGAACATGTGTGTCACATTGGAACATGCATATGCAATCTATTTTCGCCACATATTTCTCTTTGAAGTATCCGCCTTGGCATTCAATATTAAACATTTAGGTCTATAGCTTAGCACAACTTCAAATGTATAAAATGAATTTATTAAATATTTAACATCGCCCATGCATTCCGACCTTTCATCCGACTTTTGATGATGTAAAAACGTTATAAAGTAGTAAGGAAACTCCGTAAAAAAATATTCATGATGTTAAAAACCTTATGTCGCATCACTCACACACTACACCTTAAAGTGGTATGAGCTGGTGAAATTTGCATATTTTTGTTAATAAATTTAGATTGGCGAGACAATAACGTTGATGTTGAAAGAAGAAATATTCCTATATTCGGTGACCAATATGACCGTTAATAGCGTTGAGCAAGTAAAGAACCTTTAAATAACCGGGACGACCTGCCGTGCATTTTAGACCCAATCTACTTCTAAACTCTATAGGTAAACGTATTTTCTCCAGATCTGTATATATCATTAAAGAGGTGTTAATTTGTACTTTTTGTGGGAAAGAGAGGATTGAAAAAAATACTGAAAATTATTAATATTTTTGCAGCTCATGCAGAGCACCTTCTGGGCATAGTCTACTTTTTCTGGGATATGAAATGGAATAATATTGAGTCGTCGGCTTTTCTGGTATGAAGTTTCTTTTGACACTGGTATTTGATAATGAAGTCTTAATACAAGTGTTAAGATAATACGGAATGGAGAGACGTCTTACTTGCATGGATATGTTATATGGCTGGGTGATGCCGATGAAATATCTACTGAAACCTGCCTGCCACAGACAGCCTCTCGCGGAGGAAACGGCTATACAGTAACCGGATTGTGGGTGCCTTCCTGTCAGACGAAGATTTACGGAATGTTGGCTTTATCAAGATGCTTATGTTTCGTTTTTCAAATTGATGTTGGGGTATTTGTCGAAGTACATTCTTTCTTCTTCATATTAATGACCGCGAGATTCTCTGCATCCCTGGGCGTTTTCAATCGTCTCTTGAGTTTTGCTCAGAGATAAAATGGCAGGAACAACTGCTGCCAAACATTCGGAACCTAACTCTATATTCTTCAAAAGTGTCGTGCACTAACGAGCATTTCCAGAAATAAAGTTAGAATCTCCATGCTTTACTTACAATATAAAAGAAATGCTGAACAATTTATAAACTGTTCCTTAATTTAAAGTGGCATGAGCTGCCAAATGCCAGAAATAAATCAGTGAAAACAGTATTAGGAATGTGTTCGCTATTTTTTTAAGAACTCTCCATTTATATAACTTTCAAGGTTGAACGTTAAAGCAGTGTTTAAAACCAATAAAAGACTGCAAAATCTTTGTTGAGCTACCCGGTTATTCGAACTGTGGACGCTTACATAAGTTTCTCATCTTTATAAAGCAAATATACCTAACCTTGATGTGACATTAGCTACCAAATATACCAAATATAGATAACACAATTTGTTGAAACAGAATTTGCTAATTATTCGTCATTTTTATTTTTAAAAGTACAAAAAGGGTTTTCCTTGGTACCAATCTTTCAGAAGTAGGCCTAAATACGTTTTGGTAGTTTGGTTAGCACCAAAAATGAACTCATACATCCCGGCTTTTAAAATTTTATCCGTTATTAACGCATACCATTGGTTGGTAGGAATTCTCAAATTCTCTTGACAATGGAAAGCCCGAATTTTGGCAGCTCATGTCCCTTAAAATTTAGAAAACGCCGACCTGCTTATTCCACTGGTATACGACACATGTCTTCTATTTCTTGTCTTTTATATGAAGATTTGTTAAATGGAGAGCCCCTGTCGGTGGTAAACTAGAATCGATACCGGTCCTAATTATTGAGTCTTGGCTATACCATATAGTGTATATTTCTGAACACTAAAACACACGGACACGGGGAAAATCTTCTTGTCTAAAATAACCACGTATACATTGGTCGAATAAATAACAGTCGGAAAGTGTTTAGGTTGATTTCTTGGGGGCAATTTTTGACAGGCAATCCTTTTAGGCTAAATGTCATATTGATATACTTGTGATTTCTTGATCATCATGTGTTCATAACTTAGGCTTATAAAATGACTGGTTTATAAAATTATTGAGTTTTTATCAAATACATGTTGTTCCCGTAATGATATATTGTTGTAATTGATAAAACGTCGAAAGAATCGTATGTATGCTTGGATTAGGGAGTTTATCTACTCGGGGGCCTGAGTTAACCGCCACCTCATCTACATCTTATTGGCAAAGCGTCACAGATATTTACTTTAAAGCATGCATATGTATTTAAGAAAGATATTCGATAAATATAGATTAATAAGGGCTGGTATAGGAATATTAAATGAAAACATTGCTTGTGTATGGGAGTTCCAATTAACGGATAAAATTCGTATAACTCAGATGAATGTTTACATTTTAGGACGATATAGTTGCATGTCAAAACAATTTTGGAAAACATTTCTGAGCTCATTTGTATGCAAGTTATTGTAACTAATAATGGCTTATTGTTTGTTTGATTATGATGAGCTCTTGACTATCTGTATATTGTTTTATTATTTTTTTTTTAATTCAACTCTATTATAAATTTTTGTTGCATTTGTCAGAGACTAATCTTTCATCGGGTTGTCTTCCAGTCGAGAAACTCTGTCGGCAAGATGCCCCTGCCAAGTCTCGTGGAATCTGACAAGAAAAAGCATCTCGCAGGAACATAAGATAATAAATTCTGACACGAGCGATAGTTGTTCTGATACCCATAGTGGATTGAAACCGCAGGAGAAATAATGACAAAAACACAAGAATTGCAATAAAAAGCTGGGTATAATGGAGAAAACAAACGCGGTTGGGGTGCTTGTGTACCGCGTGAACTGGGGTAGAAAGAGACAGGCCTCGTACTGTGACAGGGCGGCCGAGAGGAACGCTCGGATAACTAAGTTGATAGTCTTATCTGCCCTCTTTCAAGTAGCCAGTTATCTTCATTAGTTGAGATACAGAGAAGACGAGAGATGGCAGTAGGGATAATTCGGCAGAACATTTGGCGAGAAGGAAAAAAATATGAAACGTGAGACGCGCTTGTAGATAATAAAGCACACACGTATAATTGAGGTAATAAAAAATCTGATACTTACTTACTTACTGCGAAACGAGCTAAGCTAAGAAAAACGAATTTGTCTTGCTGGAAAAGTATAATTCAATAATAACGGCTATGTAAGAACAGCCAATTTTGAAAACGTCTTTAAACAAAAATGAAAAACTATACAATGTACGAATGTCAAACCTTAATTTCATATACAACTATCTAACACAAAAAAGGTGTGTGATGAGTTTGTGTTTGATTGTATTGTTGTTGTTATTCTGTCTTATTTTTTTCTAATATTTTTTTGTATTCTTGCGTTCTATACACCCTATAGCCTATACAAGTTTCCTAGAAGTATTGGGAATTCACTCGTGAATAAAAAATTGCCACAAAATTATAAGCCTTGAATTCATTAAAAACTAAATGATTGACATTAGAGTAAACATATTGGTTTAACATGTGAAATCTGCCATCCGAATATGCCAACGGAAAGTTCAGATCAAAAGAAGATATTCAGGGTTCCCACCCATGTATTTTAGGCGTTAAATACACATAAACATTGCCTTAATCTTCAGTCTCGATACTGGTTTTAAAAAAACTAATCTCTATTTTCTGTTGGAAATAACAAAGAATTTCTTAATTTTTGCACATTGAAAATCATCAACATTTCGGCAGCTTCCGCGTTGCATTTCATTGAAGCCGGTCAAAGGGCGATAACTGCCTACAACATTATTCTAAATACACTTCGGGAAGATCATAAGCTATAATCGTCTCTAACGCGCAGGAACTGGAATTGTATTCTTTTTCATAGCTAATATAATTAAATATTTACCTGAAACCCGAATAGATTTATTATAAAAACCTGTCAATAGAGGGCTTTATTTGGCGGAAAATCGGTCCATGAAAGTCAGTCTGTCTGAATGAAGGACCACCCGGTAGAAAAACCTCATTTTTATCTCGGAGCCTTACGGGGTTTCCACAAATCCACGCGGCAGAGGAAAAGGTTTTTAAACGAATAAAGAAAGAAAATGAGCTAATCAATTACGATTAAAGCTGGATGAGGAACATGTAGTTATTTGGAGAAGGATCGACCGGTGATCTGGCATTGCAACTCCCAAGTCGAGCCCTGAGTTACCGAGTAGAAACCAGTCATCAAGCGGCAATAAAACAACGTAATCCCCAGCATAGAGGTTATGAAACTTGCCCAGGAAATTCATAAATATTCCCCGGACAGAAGAACTCTTATTTCCTTACGCAAACAAAGAGCTATGCCGAGACTCGAAATGAAAAATTTAAACTGCTTGGTAAAAAGACATTAGTACGCACTATAACGACAAGTTATTTCAGCGTTATACGTTACGTTGTTTACACAGCATCCCAAGCAGTTAGCCCTGTATTATAACTAGTTGATTTAATTACAGATTAAGAAAAGTATAATAGGCTTCGAGGACACCATACATTAAGGGAAGCTAATCTTCGCGTGACATATATATCCCTTAGGAAATCTGCTCGCGACTGACCGTCACTCTCAGTTAAATCTCACACGAATTACAACGTCATGTTTTCTTCCAAATCCACTCGCATTAATGTAATGCCAATAAGACCTCTGTCACTGTGATGGGTCAACTTAAGACAAGACTATGGCAAAGAACTTTTGTTAACTTTATTTTTTGCCATTTTCTTAGAGCTTGAGTCATGAATATGAGAATTTAAAGTGGCATAAGCTGCCAAAATGTTGATATTTTTTAATATTTTTTCTTGAGACCTGCAATTCAGAACCTCTTTAGTAATATAGATAATGTACACTAAAGTAGTGTTTTGAACTGGCTTTTATTTACATTTTCCGATTGTACATGCCTCAGACTGTATGGAATTTCCTCGTTCAGGCGCCAATTATTTAGTTTTTTTCTCATGACTTTCAATTCCTCTTACTGCCCTGACAATCAATATTTATGCAAAAAGCGTGAATTTTGGCAGCCCATACCACTTAAAGCTTGCGTTTGGAGATCATTTGGACTCAAATAAAGGAACGCAACTCCCAGTAATTCAAATTATGATTACCTTTAATAGAAAACAGCTTTAGTTCGTATAAGAACCCGGTTCCTCCCCTCTAAACTGGGCAAGCCGGCATATAAGTAAAATTCTCTAGAGTGAGATTTAAAACATCAATCTATCAATCAATTAGTGGGTACAGGCCACTGGCAATATGTATTTATATCATGTTAACTTTAATCTCTAGTTAAATGTGTATCCTCGCACTCAATTCAAAATCTGAAATGGTGGGACAAGGTCGAATTTTGGCAAGTCAAGTGCATGTATAACAAAACCAGTCTTTCCATGGTTATTTTAGACAAGAAGATTTCCCCTGTGCCCGTGTCTTTTAGTGTTCATAAATATAACAAAACCATATCGGAATGAAAGGACTGCCGTTGTCGTTGCAGAAACCGCGTTTAAAGGTATCTACTAAATACAACTCTAAAGACAATAAAAGCTGGCTGATGGGTAAAAAAAGTATATTGTTTGATTTACTTTTTTGTTGGCAAACCGACCACGTAAACTAATAACGGACAATGTTTAAATAACCGGGATGTAGGAGTACATTTTCGGAGTTAAGTAGCTCTGCAAGATAGATATCAACGGAAAGTTTTTATTTTGTATTTCTTGATAGAAATGACGAGCATTGGGATACTTCTGTTTGAACAAATTTGGCAGCTCATGTTTCTTTAAAGGCATCTTTATTAAGATCGGGGAAACATCGTGTTCGTTCGGCGCTCTCTTTGGAACGAGCTTGTCGCAACATGCTTAGTTCGATTACAAATGAGCCATGTTTATGTTCAAATAACTTACTGAGGCTATTATACAGGCTGGTATGAAATGTGAATTTGACTTATCTTTTTGTAATAAAGGCAAGTTTCGCTACAATACCCCTGGTTTTGTTAGGTGTATCAGTCGCTAACAATGCCCCAGTCATTTCAACAATTGCTCGTATACTTGAACACAACGCGGGGCCACACAACCCATATTCTTCCCACAGCTCGCGAAATCGACTCAAACGTTAATCCTAATCTCTTTATTTTGTTCGCATGGCTTCCAACAAACTTCAAAACGCAACACGGTCAAGTTGTTTTTAGACAGCTATTATGCCAGGTTTGACTTTCAATTATTAATCTCTTGGAACAAAATTTTCCCACCATTTTTTTTTATTTAAACTTTCTTTAGACAAAACTAGTTAAGAGATTTTGTTAATCCGTTTCACGTCAATCCGCTGTAGCCATTGTTCTGCACGAATCCAGTCACATCTCTTCAAAGGACCAGAATACACAAAGCCTATAGATAAAAACTGTTATCTTTATTCTCAATTTCTGGATTCGTTTGAAGTAAAGCGCAAACTTTTATGCTAGATTTTCCAAGAGAGGCATACCATAACTCGTCTATCATATTAGGTTTGGTTTGTTACAACAATTTATGGGGTATAAAGGTCTAATTGGTTATTTTAGACAAGAAGATTTTCCGTGTGTTTAAGTGATCATAAATATATTCTATGATATTTTGTATTCTATGATATATTCTATATATATTCATGGTATAAACAAATGTTTTGGTTTGTCCAGGTAAACAATTTTATGATAGAATTATTGTTTAATGTGTTCCCATGTACATGCCTTTTTAGAAAACAAAGAAAAAATTTATAATTCTGAATAATTTTCCATCAGCCACCATTGGGTCGATTCCGACATTTTGTGGAACTGAACGAGTTCCAACTTAGCTAAATGTAAGGAACAAACAGTTATAAATTACTTGTAATGAATTCCGAATTTTGGACGTTGCGGTCTGTGTATACAAACATGCAAGGAATGTCGTCACGGCTAACATGGGCGATAATTGGTAGGCACAGGCTTATATTACGACCCTATGGAAACTCCAAAAGCTCTACAATATATGAAAACCTAAAGCAATACATAGCAATACATGTCTATTGTATTAAATATTCAACTAAGAAGATGCAGATATTTTCAGTTTTAATAAGTTTTTTTCTCGTACACTATTATATCTTTTCATCGCATCTTCGTGTTTATTTCAAGTGGATGTTTTTATGTTTACATATATTTGGTCGTTATTTGCTGAAGCACAGCCGGTATATTTGTCAGCCATGAGTGCTTGATAAATTTTCTACACATGTTTAAACGACTTTAGGTCCCTAAATCACGTCTTAATTCTCGTTTAACAGTAATATTTATGGTAGCTAACGAATACATTTCCGTTGACTTGAGAGCCGGTATGCAACATGGCTTATCGATAAGAACCGTTAAGATACAGAACTAATCGTTTTTCCATGACTCGGCAATTCGGCAGTGAAATCGACAAGGGAAATATACATGTATTCGAGGCGCACATGTCAAGTCTATTAGGGGATGGAGAAATCATTAACTCCCTACAATCGTTAGAAGTCTATACCTTGGACACAGGTGGAAATACACACATATAATGTTCAAAGGCTCTAGGAAGTGTTATAAACGCTCTAACCATTGCCAATCTGGTTCACCTTAAACCGTTTATTTGCAATGGCAGAACTTTTTATCGAGTGATCTTCACAGAGCTTGTCTTGAACACGGGCGGGTGAAATTACGACTGCCACCTGTGGTCGACCAGTTAAGGGGAGAACAGAATGACAAGACGGACTGTCATCGCCTGACTGAACAACCGAAATCTAGTCGACTTTTCCCGGCGCGATAAGGCCCTGATAGAAGCAGTTATGGCAAGCCCCTGACATCCCACACCCTAACCCCCGTCTGATATGTTTGTCTGTTTGTTTGCATGTCGTTTGCCGATCCTATCAATCGCCTCTCTCCGAACCACATATGCTATAGAGTAACCAATCTACCCATGCATCTATACATCCAGTAAACGGATGTGCAAAACGAAAAAAAAAAGGTTTAGACATCCTAAAATTCCCCATCAACAACTTCATCATGTTGATTAGTTTCTTCTACCTGTACCACAATAAAAAACCAGAACATTAAAAGAACTAGTTCAGATGAATATAATAGCTTATAAACCAATGTAAGGGACCTTTTTCGCGATTATTTAAAAGACTAAAAGGGTTTGAAAACTAACGAAAAACGAAATGATTGAATACATAATAACAAAGGAGACTGTGGCCTATTTCAACCCAAGCTGTTGTCAAAAGAGAAATTATACAACTGTTAATAAACTGTGATGTACATGTACCTTCCTTTGTTGACGTTTTTGTTTGTTTTAAACGTTTGGTGTCACGAAAAAGGCTTTTAATTTTCAGTTCTTGATTAAAAATCCCTATTAATTACCTAATTTGGGTTTAATAAAGAATTAAATCTGTGGGATGAAAAACGAAAAAAAAGTTGATACTGTTACTTAATGTGTAGTTTTGTTAGGTTGTATGTATCAGCTACCAAAAATGATCCATTATTTTTGTCGTAATAGACTAGAAATAGGAGATTACATACCATTGCTTCAAAAACAAGGTCTTAACATCCCGGAGTTTATGTTAGGCCTAGTGTATAAAGGTAATTATTAATATAAAAAAACGCATAAGGGTTGTTTAACGTTTGTTTTTTGGTCGAACGCAGTTTATTTTCTGAAATGCACACCCAATATTATTACTGATTTCAATGTTAAGGTGTTTAGTTTTCTATGGATTAAGTGTCCTTGTCTCTGAACAATCGAAAGGGAATCAGTTCTGATTTTGACAGATCATGCAGACGGGTTTTTGTTAAAGTAGACCCACATGCGTTATAGGTTTTGAAAATAATGAAAATGAAAGTCGATTTTTAGGAACTATGAGCAAAGTCTGTAAGATGTAACACTTTTATAAATCAACACAAAAGGTCCCGTCTAAACACGTAGAAACGTAGAAAAGCGCATTCAATTAACTGACCGAGTCCTTGACGACCAAAGGGAAGTAACTTTTGTCATTAAGCCGTCGACTTTCAACAAAAACCCGAACACTCAGATCTTGAACGTTATATTTGCATAAGAGGTGCTTTTTAAATAATTCCCAAGATCACTTGAGTAATATATGGGAAAAAAAACCCGAAAGATGCTATTTTAAATCTATGTTTTGTGGGAAGGGGTTTTATTATCTGTACGTTCACTTCAGAAATAAGTTGGAAAATGTAAAGACCTATTCACTAAAAGTATAATGTCAAAAAAACGTCTCATTTTTCAAATTTGTCACTTGATTAGTCACATTGTTGTCCAATAATTTAACTGGCTTACAATATTTTAGTTTAGCCTTGAGTGTGTATACTGATTGAACTCCCGATTATGGGGATACAAATGTGTTTTACATATTCCTATTATAAAACGAAAATCGAAAGAGATATTCTGGTTCATTATTCATTAAACCGGGAGTTTCAGTCCTTTTTTTACTTAAAAACTAGCTGTAATTCAAAACGAAAACAGTCAGTTTAACTGAAGGAATATATTTGAGACATTCTTTTCGTAAATCCTACACACAGAGGCTTATGAAATTAGCGTAACTTTAGTTCGGTTGTCGTTATTTTGTGTTGTTATTTCCATTATACTCTTTTGTTTGTTTGTTTTATTTTTGCTTTTTTTTGTAGTACTTTTTGCCGTGTTTTTTTCATGGAGGATTTTGCCTTTGAATAAAAAAGGTTTTGTGTAAGTTTCGATTTCTATTTGTTACAGTTAAGCGCCATTAATACGCGCTGTAATCTTTTTTGACTTTCGTTTCTGTCAATTGAGTCCAACTGAATCTCTATCTTATTAACCTTAACTCTTCCATATTGACAAAACAATCCAATTTCTGGAGATTTCGTCTTGAGAGTATTTGATTTGTTCCACTATACCACCACAGAACGACATGGGGAGTTTTTACCAAAATAGCAATAATATAATGAATGGTAGAAGGCTTTTCTTTTATTTCGTTTCGTCCTCAAAGCCGACTCGTCTTTATTGCAAGTATAGGTTTTAGATGTTGCCAGTATCCATTTAATTTCATTTGATTTAACCCATGCGCTTTTTTCCGCGAAGCTTTTGTCTGAAAACTCGAGAGGCCGATTTGATATTGGCCGGGTTAACTTGTGAGCTATAGGAGCATCTTGTGTAAGGGACTGACAACTCTGATCTCTCCTTAAGAAGTGTGAGCCCGAAGGCGGAAACTTCACCGTGATCCCCTCCTCAAAACATATAACTCTTGCAGATCGGAATTACTCCTATCCTTTGATAGTCAACTCCTAATCCACTCCCGGGTGTTAGAATACTGCCCAGGGGTTAAACTTTATATTTTCCACGCGGTCAAATATCCGTCAAATTAGTCTTAATATCCAGTCAGGTTTAATAGGAAAACTGAGCAAGGAGAGGTTGGCGGTCATTGTACTGTTAATAAGGGTTCGACGAAGAGGGCAAGCACCTAGGAGTCCCTCTTCAACCGTACTTAGTTCTTCCTGATAAGTGCCGCGTCCAACAATAACCGACCCAATTGTGTTCATTTCGTGTTCATTTCATGTTATTGCTGTCGGTTTCTTGTGACGGAAATTGACAACACAGGTCCCTTCTCGCTTTCAGCTGACACTTTTCACTGCGTATTCATTTCTTTCCCCTATTTAGCCAGCCTGCAATTGACTTTAGAATCTAACTAAATCCACACTATAAGTTCCCCCGATCTGATTTCAATGTACAGACGACGTGTGTATCACAGTCAAATCCTGGCTTAACAAAAGAAGTCGAGTAGTGTGTATTTAATTCTGATACCCTTTAATCTTGTTGAATTTTCCCTTTCACGAAAACTATTGACGGGATTGTTTACGGGTTACTTTGAAGTTTTTCACTTGAAGAAAACGTGTTTTATTTCAGACTGATGTTGATTATCTTTCGCAGGAAATCAATCATATATATATAGTTTTATATTATGGTCAAATTTTACTTAAATAAAAACATTCAATAATTGAAGGAATATATTGAACAAAGAAGTTAAAAGAAGTCGGTTTGCCGGCTAATAACAGAAATCCAACAAGCCAGCAATGGTAAATCAGTCATTTCAATTGACCAGGTAAATGTAGTCGTCTAAACACCTCTCAAAATAAGTCCCAGATGAAGCCAAAAACTCAGGCGGAAAAATGATCTAAATACTTTAATCCACATTAAACCTCTATTTACGCGCAGTTCAGCCTTACAATGTACGTTCGTTATGAGGCGCCTGTTTTACAAAGCGCCGTATCGTAAGTTTTTACCTAACTGCCCTAACAACGTATATCTACTTTATGGCCTGCTTTGGCAGTAACGCAAAAGCTTACGTTACGCCGCTCCTGATGCACACTTTGTTTTGATTTTTGTTTTTCATTAGAAGAATTCACTTACCAGTTGCTTAAATTCAGTATCTATATACCAAGAGACAACAGTATTTATCAATGGCATTGTGTGCGTTTGTTTCACTGGTAATATTTAAAGTTATTAACTTATAAAGCCACGGAGTTCAACTGGTGCGCCTCGAATATTGCCTCTGATCCTAAAAGGAAATATGCTGCAAAAAATAAAATAAATCTGCAAAACCATTCAACAGTAAAAACTGAAACTGTATGCTAACAACGAATATAATTAAAATGGACGGGATGTATTAGTACATTTTATTTTGTTGCTTAACAAATGTTGAATTTCCTTATAAAAATGACGATATTCATACCGTTCAGTCTCTTTGATGTAATTCGTCTGGCAGCGACCACCGAGTTGTCTCCCTTCGTTCGGTCCAGCGGAGATACAATTTTCAATTTCCTATTCGTTGATTCGACGTGGGTATTGGATACCTTTTATCACATCCTAATAAAAACATATAGACTAGCAAACATAAATCCTATTCCGGTATCTAATATGGGAATCTTGGTCATCTTTCTTCGTCATTTTTTGCAACTTTGCCACGTAAAGAACACCAATAAGAAGATTGATTACATAATATGTACTTGACGTTTTCGGGTCTGTTTGTTTGTTTAGTTTTTTTGCATGAAGCTGAGTTACAGACTGTGCGTAAACAATCCTCTTCGTTTATTCTGCTTTATTGGAAATGGCCTTTTAAAGGGGCCTGAGCGGCTTCAAAACTTCACTTTTTTCATGAATTATGATTGTCGCGACAGTAAGAGGCCTTGAAGATCATCGCAAAACTAAGGGACAGAGGCATGGGAATGAGAAAAATCCATATAGTGTGTGACCTGTACGAATCAAAATCGTGTCCAAAAAAGTAAAGAAAACTTGAGAGTAGCGTCATTCTAATCTCAAGTTGGCTGAAAACACTATATTCGAGTACATTATCGAGACAAGTAATACTGAAAAGCTTCTGTACATCTTGAGAAAAAATCTGATAATTTCAACATTTTGTTCTAACGGGAAAACATCAACATTCTGACAACTTAAGCCACTTTCAAATCCAATGTTTTTTTCACGAGTACCAGGTTGATAGAAGATTTTAAAAATAAACTAACAATTGACATTGGATAAAAAACATGTGCATGCTGGTAGTGTAGGCTTAACCTGTAAGAGGCGCGCAATATGGAAGGACAAAATTCGTGCAGCATATTCAATTTTATTCACTGTGAGTGTTTATTGAAGGCTTAGGCATATCAGTCTCTCGCCCTAATAAAACAGATACAACCGGACAATACCATAACGATGAAGGTGTCTAGAGAAAACGTGAGTGTAAAGTTTCGTGAAAACCAATTCATTCACGTTGGAATATCAAAAAGATTTGCACAGCATTCAATCTGTCGAATTGAAACTGAGCCGAAGTGAAAATTTAAACGGACATAATTTTACTACAAATTTTATTCATTTTCTAGGTTGGTATCAACCAGCTACCTTGTTCTCATTGTAACAAAAAAACAGTATTTTAAAACATTTTCCGTTTAAAAACAAAATTTAGAAACTAATGCAATTTTCCCCAAACGGCGCAGCGGTGTCCGATCTGCTGGGAAGAAGTCATAAATACACTCTAAATATCCAAAACGATTTAGAGTTTGTTTGTTTGAGCGAATCTGTAAAATGAAATAATCATTTGAGTTTAATGGAATAATGACACAGACTCAATAATTTATTGAGGAACAGAATTTCATACTAGGCTATTTATTATTTTTACTCTTTCGTTGTTTTTTTTTTCTTGTCGTGAATAAAACCAATCAGGTGGTGAAAATATCAGTATAGTATTGTCCTTAGATATTTAATTTCGCAATAAACTATTACAGAGGTATTATACAGTGTGTACAATACTGAGGTGATAGCGTGTTGCTATGCATGCACGTGTGTTTCTTACTTGGTGTTAAACCTGTCAGAAGCGACTTGAGTGAAACAGACATAATTAACATGGTTAGCCGAAGAGTTGGTCGCTGTTTTCGCTATAACTCTGCTATACCAAGTAGCCTGTAGATGGATGCGAGTGTTTTACCAGAAAACAGGAATTCAAAACGCGTATGTCAGTCGACATTTCAAGGGTCGGAGAAAAGTTTATGCCTCTGATGAGAAAACTTGACTTGGCGAATTTACTCTATTTCCTGTTCCGAGCTTGGAAAAAATCGCTTCAGTTATTTCCTTCCCTCATAACAAATACGACTTCGGCAGTCAACCGAAAAACAGAACCCGTCTCTCTTATGAGCATTTACTGATGTAGTTATTATTCCAGAGTTTGGGCAACTTTCCGACAAGCCCCCTTGATGTGTTATGGGTTAAGCGCCTACATGTGTTTACAGATGAAGAGCTTACACTCAAAGGCATGATCGAAAACAAACTTAACCTAGGCAGGCTACATCTTACTTAGGTTAAAATTGATTGCTTGGTATTTGACACTACCTTCAAAGTTGTGTGAATGGGTTGTGGAGCAGCCCACATCAGCATGGAAAAATGTCTAATGGCCGACGGAAAAACGAATTAATTTTGACCGCTGCGCTGTAAACGAACGTTGTACTTTGAACTACTTACTTTATAAAGGGACAATATAAGACTTAGTAGCTTTATATCACTATAAAATTGCAAGGTAAAATATTCAATGACATTTCTCCAACGACTAGCGGATAATAAGTCGAATGGTCGTCCCGGCTATTTAAATTTTGTTTACTTTTCAAACACTATTTCGCTTCGTACGGGTCACATACTGTGTGGATTTTCCTCATTCCAGCGCCAATCATTTAGTTTTTAGATGGCCTTCAAACCCTTTTATCGTCATGGAGATCAGAAATTATGAAAAAAGTGCACATTTTGGCAGCTCATGCCACTTTAAATCGTGAAATCGGAGATATCGGTGAACAAACCGGAAGGCTATGAAGAGGGTCGTGAAATATCGAAAATAATTGATTTAACCATATTGACTGTCCCATACAATAGGAGCACTTCGAGGATCTCCGTACATCAAAAACGCTCGGACAGATTATAGCGGATTATGAATGCGGCTAAAATAAATGCAGCCGCGAAATAATTCTCTTATCATATAATATTTTTGTAACTCTGCTATACCTAGTAGCCTGTAGATGGATGCGAGGGTTTTACCAGAAAACAGGAATTCAAAACTCAGTAATAAGATATTTTAACTTTCTGTAGCAATTTGTATTCAGCCCCAAAAATGCGGCGATTTACCGACTGGCCGAAGCAAGTCAAAGCCGATCGAAAACGAGTTAACAAACTTGACTTCTGTGAAAGATGTCATGGACCTAAAAAATCTCATTTTAGTTGTAATAAAAGACGATCTTCCGATGGTCATCTTTTCGAAATGAAAAGACAACGATTTGATTTGTTGCTCATGAACCTGGTGAACATAGCATTTCAATTGATTTGACGATGTTCGTTTCTGACGATGGGATCCTTGCTGCATGGAGATAAAATAGATGCGTGTTATTGTCGCAAGGTGACCATTGTTCGAAAAAAGAAATTAAAATAAAATAAATTGATCCTCTTTTATTGCCTATCTCAAAGAAACCCGTTTTTCCAATTTATTTTTCAGTTCCATTGTCACAATTGTTTTAAGTTGTAGTGCGGTTATATATCGTCCAGGTTCTATCAAATCAAGGAATAAATATGAGCATTCAGTGTCAAGAATTTTATTGAAATTTAATTAAATAATTCTTCTTTGTAATCCCGCAAGAAATTAACTCGTCGTACCTCGGTGATATGAGAATAGTACCTTAAAGAGATAACGATGAAAGGGCATTCTCCAATCATCTCCATTCATTGTCAGAATGCAAACTACAACTAATATTTGCATTATAAGGTTATATAGATAGGCAAAACGTATACAATTAAACATTGTAGTCAACTTGAAAATTAGTAGGCCTATGTCCTTTCCACGAACACTTGAAGCACTTAATGGCTTGTTCTGGCTAGTTGTCTGATATAGATCCCATATTTGCGTTGCGTTTTTTGAGACCGAAACTTTGCCAATGTTTCTATCCTGTTCCTCTTCTTAATATTATTTGCTTTTTTAATTATTTCAAAGGTCCTACTGTGTTGGATGGTTGCCAGTTACCAACGGAAGGTCGTGGATTTCCTCCGGTTTCCTCCCATAATAAAAAACTAGCAACGCCGCCATGTAAGTGAAATAATCTTGAGCGCAGCGTAAAAATCAAACAATCAATCAACCAAAGCCCTGGTGCTCGGTACAGAACACAACATTTATTTACATTCTTGAATCATATAGCCTCAGTAAAAACTCCAAACATTAATTCATATTGGCTCAATGACAAAATTAGTTCTCTATTTAGTCATAAATTACTACATTTTCTTTGTGTCGATTGGTACTCCCTTTTAAATCTCTTCCAATTCTTCCGACCTTGACTTTTATAATATTAAAGAGGTAGATCTTAGAGCTGCCAAATTGGCACACATTTTAAAATAAATTTGGAATATCTAGACCATAAGATGGTTGGAAGTTAATCGAAAAATGAATTGATTGGTGTTAGGAATAAGGAAACACACACATGGGCTGAAAAAGTGTTTAAGTGGCATGAGCTGCCAAAGTCTGCACTTTTTTCATAAATTCTGATTATCATGACAGTAAAAGATTTTGAAAGCCAAAAAGTGTCCAACAAGGAAACAAATCTAAATAACCGTGCCGAACGTTCATTTATTTTTAACTTAGTTTAATTAAAAACACGATTCTAACTACATTTGTGAGACAAGAAGCACTATAAAAGGTTCTTATTTGTACTGTTTGAGAAAAATATAATACTATATAATAATTTCAAAACAGTGTTAGCCTATAGCGCTACAACGTCAACTTTTTGGCAGCTCATGCCTCTTTAACAAAATCTCTTATATTATTTATGGATGTGAATCCTACACGTAGTTCCACGAACTTATATACATGTACAGATAATCATACATAAAACGTCAGACGTAACAAAACCGCAATTGAGCATCTTTTTTTTCAAATTCCCTTTTCTACAGATTTGAATTATTTGCCAGGGATAATTACCCTTGTCTATTGTGGGATAACCAAAATACCCGACCTTTTAGCAAGTGGATAATTTGTTTATTCCTGGCCATTTTAAAAGGAGTTATGTTCGCTCTGTATATTCAAATGAACAAAGCTTTTCTTATGTTTTACGAGTTTTTGTGATATAATTTTCCATAAGCGTCTCAGACGACAACAGTAGGGTTGTGTTAGTTTCGGCGTCAACCATCGTCCGAATGGCGACTGGAATCTTCATAAACAGTTCGTTTTTAATGATCCATTAAAAGTTGAGATCGGCAAAATTCCACAATTTACAGAGGACGTTATTATCTTCGCTGGGTCGGTTTGATTTTTCTCCGAGGGACAAAAACGTCCCTTATAATGCTCCCCGCATTTGAGACCTTGATACAGACGAGCTATCTAAACTAACAACAAGGCAACTTCTGTTGGAAGAGGCCGAGATCTATTTTTCATTCAGCTTAATTCAGTCAGAAAACAAGACAACATCGTTTTCACATTCCCCAAATCTGTTCTGATAAACTCTGAGATATAAATGTGCAATGGAAGCTTCCCGGGCCATCGGGGTACAGCATCATTCAACAGAGGCGATCTTTTGAGTTTAGAAGCAATCTCAACTAGTTTGGTACATAACCGACGCAAGGATCTATAATGTAACATGTACTGAAATAGGTTTGTACTGTTTCCCTCCAATGCATTCACAAATGAACCCGTAATTTCTCACGGGTTCTGAATGCTATATATATTTTCATATTCGTCTATTACAAAACACGCTCAAAGATTGATTGATTGAATGATTGATATTTTAAGATACAGATTCAATTATAAGGCAGTGGGAGAAAACCGGGACACTGCCTGGAAGAAACCTTCGACCTTTGGCAAGTGCATGTACCTACAACTGTTCCAATCTAGTGAAAACCTATATACTCAGAAATATTTCCAATTTTTTTGTCTGGGTTGAATGGGATTCGAACCCGGGACCCTTCAAGATTGAATAAGGTACACTTTGCAACTGTTTTGTTGTTAATCATTCAGGAAACCAAACATTTCAACTGCAGTTTTCTCATTTGACTTAAAACATCATTAATGACAATCAACCTTGTCCCTGAAGCAGCACGAAAAGTCAAAATCTTGATAATTTTCTTTGAAACAAAATTTGGAAAAAATTTTTCTCAAAAGGTGCGAATGGAAAACTGTTTCCTGATTCTAGTCTGTAGAATGTGTGCTCTAGCTGAGTTTGGATGTAACGTAAGGGTTTAAAGCGGCATGTGATACCGAATATAGGGGAAATTTCGTTGAAATCGAATTGGCTAATTGTTCGAGCTTTTTATCACGAAGTACAAAATAAAACGTTTCAGTTGATTTCAAGCTCGTGGATGCACTTTAAGGTAGTTGTCTAGGTATTTCAAATTCTGAGGTTCTCAAGGAAATCCATATATATTTGGGGGGAAAGTCCGAATTTTCGCAGTTCATGCCACTTTATATCCCTGAGCCTTTGTCGTTGTTGTGTTTGTGCTTCGTTTGCTTTTCAAAACACACCTTTTGTTCTCAAATGCCCCAGACTCAATGAATATTGTTTATCTTAACGTTAATCAATTCTTATTGGTAGCCTTCAAATTCTCAGGATTTTCATGAGAAATCGAAATCCTGACGAAAACGCAGATTTTTGGCAGCTCATGTCACTTAATTATAACAAACACCATCGAAAGGCTCTTGGCAATGTTAAAATGTTTTCGATAAATCAAAATCATGAAATTGCCGGATATTTTCCAAAGAAGGTGAAATCAACTTAGCCTCCTTTTAGTGACCCTGGACTCGAGAATGTACGTTAGGTTAGAGTTTAGGAAAGAAATTAGCAGGTAATAAATTAATTTATCCACGGTTATCTAAATTTTGTTTACATTTCGGGAACAACATTGCTTCCATCCAAAAGTTCAATTTTGTTTTCTCAACGCCAATATTTTGGCTTTCCGATGTACTTCAATTCAATACTCGGTTTCTCTTGCCAATCAGAATTTAAGAAACAACTATCTTTTTGTTTAAGCTGACTATTAACGTCAACCCATTTCGTATGTTCTGTCCATACCAAGGTGAAATAGTCTGGTAGTCCATCAACCACCCGAGTCCGAGAAGACCAACAAGGCAATGTTATGTAAACATTAGAGTGTAGAACATGTCTGAATTCGTCAACTGTTTATAGAACGAGAAGGCGAAATATACCTCAATCAAGATGTAAAAAATGACTACATTCTGACCTCTGACCTGAGATATGTTATCGTCGTTTTGGCAGCTTTTATATTCGTTGGGTGGTAACAGGGTCGCCTTATATTACTTATGGGTTTCTAAGTGAAGCTTAACAGCCAGTTCAACGACAGATCTTAACTTTCATCCCGAAACACAGAAAAAATTATACGATATTCGAAATAACATTTTCTGGTCTAACGGTATTAAAGCTTTTCATTAGTCCCAGTGCAACATGTAGAACGTTAACCCAATAGTTTCTATCGTACGTATTTTTTATTTCTTCTATCTTCCCGTAATGTTGATTTACAACTATATTTGTAAAACTGCCAATAAGCTGCCTAAATGTTCACCTTTTTTCATTAAAAGCTAAATTTTGGAATTCTCGCCTATTTTATCGGGAAAAACAAATCTGGCGAGACCGGTGCGGAGATGACCGGTCCAGTTAAGCACTTCCGAAAACAAATTGTCATTCCTCCTTTACTTTCTTTTCCCATTATCATATTTTCTTTAATCTTAGTTCACCCGACTTCTTGCCATAGCTGTAGATCGTACAACATCCGCCAATATATTGCCAATTAATCCAGAAAATTCTACTGTCTGTTTTCAACCTATTGAAATGTGATGGGTTTTGGTTTATAACAACAGTCTACGAATGGGTATAAAGATCCAAATGACATAACCCCTTTTTAACACAATTAGAAACTTAATGTCTCCATGGTTATTTTAGTGAGGAATATTTTCCCTGTCTCCGTGTGTTTTAGAGTTCATAAATATATATGGATTTGTTTCAAGTTTTATTTATTAGAAGAGAAAATCAGATTCTGAGTATATGGAATAAACCTCAAACATCCCGTTGGAAGTGCTTTAAAACAGTCACAAAAAGAAATATTTAGCGCAACTTTAAAAAACAGAATGAGAAAGAAATGTCGGAAGGCCACGCGACTTTTAAAAGTAACATGTTCTGATCATAAAAGGCAAAACCTTATATTTTAGTTTAAGTACAACATTGCCGAAGAAGATGTAAAACTTTTGCGCTTTTTTTTAGAAATCCAAACGTCCGACGTTTTCTATTTACGTTTACGACGTTCTGTTGCCATGTTAAGGGCTCTTTATTGTTTAATGTGAATCGAAATTTTTTAGCGGTAGAGCTGGGAGATGAATTCAGCTTCACGTTCTCTTGAGGAAATGGCACTTCTCGGAGAATTCACCCCAAACTTCCTTGGTCAAAGTGCCCGATGTTTTTCTAGCTGATGACTTTATGGAGATTTATGCCTTTAACAGTCACACTTTTTTCCGGTTTAACACGACTTTTCAATCCAAGTCGAGCCAAAACTGTCGAACTACAAGGAATTCTTTTATTGGGCGGATCGATATTCAGGTTGTCGTTGATGGTGTTAATTTACCTGTTTTTCGTGTGTATTACTACTCGTCTGACAGACAGAAGAAAAGACGGGACAACATGGAAATGTCACTCGACAAGATTCTTCTATTCAAATTGTTCATATCGAGCAGTGGGATTCAGTGAATGGACTCACTTTGGCTTGTCAATTTGGATAGAAGACGAAATTGAAACGGATTTTTAAGGCAAGATTCCATTTCCTCTCTTGACGGCTACCAGAGTCAGTGTCATTGGGGCACCATTGTGACGATCATTTTATCTCAACCGTTTCACTCCAACGTTCTTACCCTCTCCAACAAAGGCGGACTGACAACTGACAAAGATCTAAGACATTGTGACAGTTAGCCAATTTTCTCCAGACATTTATGGATTTTAGAGGAAACCCTCTTCCGCCTCTTATTTCAATTTCAAGAATTTGATTTTGGTACTTTTCCTAACAGATAGACAACAATACCTGTAAATTGATGTCATCTAAATTTAAGACCGAATCCTACTGAGACCAAATAAAAATTTAAAGGATATTTTTCTCGATCGCCGTATGTTGAAGAGTTGCCAGGTTCTCGACGAAGGCCGGGGATTTCCTCTGAGCAGAGAGCAACGAATAGCAACGCCGCCATATGAGTGAAATAATCTTGAATGCGGCGTAAAACATAATCACGCACAGCTGAATGTGATACGCATAAATACCAAACGCCGAAGTAATTAATAACTTTAAGCTTTTTTCTTTATTTTGGAATTTTATGGCGAACAACAAACACACTTGCTTAATGTGCTTTGTGTAACATGTAATGCATAATCTGTGACAAACTTCTAAAGTCAAGAGGGACCGAAGACGGTGTTTTTTTTATTTCTCTTTAAACCTGAGATTTTTTCTTCAATTCCCTGTATCCGCCAACCTGTCACAACAAACATGGGTGATTGGCCCTATGATGTGGTGTTTGTAGTTCTCGGCTTTATTGGGTATCAAATGACGCATTTCTGATCTTGAGAATGAGCGAAATCGAAACTGAAAGTAAAGCAAACATTGGTAATTGCAAGTCAACACCAAACTGCTGTGTAAATGATACAATTTGCCAGAGAGCAAAAGTCTGACAGTCTAACCGTCTGGGAAAGATAAGCATCGCTTTCAATGTTATTTTAGCAATCTTTTAGATGATTAAAGGGCTATTCAACGGTTTCGGCCATCACCCCCACCCCACGGTCTCCTCATTACGGGTACCCACAGCAAACCCCATCAACCACATCCTTCGCTAATTCCCCTTGGCCAGAAAGGTGATCTATCACACAAACGGTCTTAATTTAAACAAATTACCTTCTCTCATGATTCTCATAGACCCTGACTAATTTAAAATCCGTCCACTAAACGACCACAAGGCCAACGGACGTCGTTTTTCTTGGCAGCATATGTTGACCACTTGTCTTGCTTTCCTTTCAACTTGAACGTCCAGCTGTGAATTTCACTGGACAATTTAAGTAAGAGTCCATTCTCGTGCGCTACCGACTTAGTCTATCATCTCATTTATCACAGCTCAATTAGCAAACGGTGTACGCCAAGGAGAGCTTCTGTGGTCCTTACTGAAATGATAAATTATGCTATAAAACCGTTAAATCCCTACCGCGTGTTGTAAGTACCTGGCTATAATCATGTATTTTTCGATAAACGAAAGAAGAATATTTAAACTCCCAGGTAATGTACACATTGTACATCGATGTGTCTAATTCCACTGAAAGTATACAAATATATGCATATTTTAAGATCGAAAAGATCCCAACTATAAAGCTAAAACAGGAACAGTCACAGTTGTCTCTGTTTAGAAATGTGTACATATGGATTCGCAGAACATATTTATGAGCACTAAAACACCTGCATGGACACAGGGAAAATCTTCTATGGCCATTGATTTAAGTGTCTAATTGTGTTAACAATGGAGATATGTCATTAAGACATTTATACTCAATCATATATATTTATGAGCACTACAACACACGGGCACATGGAAAATCTTCTTGTCTAAAATAACAGTAATAAACCAGAAAACATGATATTTTTTTCATTAGGTTGAAGACTGTCTGGAATTCATACGGATCTTCAGGTATAACAAGGAGTTGGGTAAACTGAAATTCAAAAAAGTATGATAGTGGAAAAAGACAGGGAAAATATGTAATTTGGAAGAAGACAGACAAGCGAGTTTAGCCTTAGTAGATCTTTCAAACTCTTCATCTTTTTTATAATCAATTAGTTTGCTCAGAGGTCGAGCGATTTTACTATGGAGTAGTTTGTATTCTTCTATTATAATCTGGGCCATATTATCCTGAAACATAAATGGTATAATGCATTTTTACAACACCTTCCGGAGTCCAAGTTCATAGCCAAAGAAAAGACAGTTTATAAACGTTTGAATCCAAAACGTTTAGATTCCCAGGGCCCTGTCTTACAAAGCTGGCGTAAGTTACGTCGGACGTAAATCAGTGTTAAAGCTATATGAACTTACGCCCTAGTCGCAACTGGTCTATGTTGTAGGCCTATGCGCAACTTTACGCCAGCTTCGTAAGACAGGGCCCAGGCACCTATCTGCAGTGGAAATGAGGAGAGGGTTTTTTTCAACAGGTATTATTTTGAAATGGCCCCGAACCGAATAACCCGGAGTATTAAGTACTTCTGCCGGTAAACTTGCTCAAACTCCTCCTCTCAACTAGCCATATCTCAAGCACCGTTAGTTGCGTAAACATTACCTTGCTAGTAAGGATTGGAGGAAAAATTATATTATAATGTAAAAAGTGTTGATCATTCATCTGGTTACTAAATAAGTGGGATGATCTTCATTCATCTGGTTACTAAATAAGTGGGATGATCTTCATTCATCTGGTTACTAAATAAGTGGGATGATCTTCCTTTAGATTGATTGATTGCTTTTTTGCCCAAGGTTATTTCACTTATATGTGGGCGTCGCCAGGTATAGTGGTCTCCGGAACCCGTGCTATCTGTCCAGAGTATACCTGGTAACTTTTCCAAATTGGGCGAACGAGTTAAATACCGCCACCCGTACATGGAAGGCCTAAATCTACCACTCTGATAACTTCGGGGATTTACTTGCGTGAAATACTCTCTGATAGACTGCAGGTCATTTTGAATATGGCGACCAAAAAGGTAGCCGTGTAACGTACAATTTCCATATCCTCTTCAGGGCGCATCGAAAGTGTCCTCATGATAATGCAAGGGACCGAATTACTCTGTTAACTTTCAGGAGCGATCAGTTTTAAAATTGAAGTATTGGCGGATTCCTGGAATGTACCAAAACTGCGTCTCTTCTTTGCGTTACACAACATGTGCTTTACCGGGCTAAATATAATATATAAACAAATATCTTTCTAAATGATATTAGCATTTAATAAATTTATAATTATTTTTATTTTATTTTTTCGTCTGTAGTAAAACATTTTGATATTTACTTTCGACGCCATTTTTATTCAGCCCACAAATAAGGTAATTTACCGTATAAAAAGCGCAGACTGTCCGAGGCGTGTCAAAGCCGACCGGTAGTGAGCGAAGATAGCCGAAGGATGTTCCTAGTGAAAGTGTACCACATTGCCGACTGAGCCACCGAGGCCTCTTTTCTTTACAACTGAATTAGATAACTTCAAGACGTGCAAATTAAAGAAGCATATAGCCGAACTTAATTAAACAACTGCACCTAACTCTAGTATTTTTCTTTTGCTTATAAATTCCAATTGTGTTAATAATAAACAAAATTAAATAGCCGGGAGGTATGGATATACATTTTACGGCTTGTGTTGCTTATAAAACAATATAAAATCACATCTCCGGGATAGGCATCAGCTAAAAACAGTTTTGTTATTATAAAAATGACGACAAATAAGCTTATTCTATTTCAACTAAATTTCACCTATATTTGGGGGTGTAAGCTCATTCCACAACAGAATGTTTGTTTAACAATTTGATCGGATGGGATTTGCTAGAGGCATTGGACTAAAGTGTTCTATAACCAAAATTACGAACCTTGTCCAGAAGCCTATACACTTTACAGACGCATGCATATCAGAAGATGCTTTACCAGCGCATGCAGTTTTTGCTCAATTGTATTGCATGTTTTAATATATTTAGAGGTTAAGTATAGTACTTAAACGTACTAACATATACTTCTGCACAGAGATATTCAATATATTGTGCTAAAATGCCACAGACGCCCCAAAGGTTAATTTTCAATTACTCGATTATCAAAATTTTTGGAAACCGTCCGAATTTTGCGAGTATCTACCTTTTTAGTAACTAAGGTATTGGAAATATACATATGTAATATTTTGTGTGTTTCTGTTATTTTTTTGGCTCGACATTGCCGCCGTATAAGTGAAATAATATTGAATTTGGGTAAAGCATCAGTTAATCATTCGAAAAAAAAAAAAAAATACAGAGGCAAAAAATGCATGCGCTGGTAAAGTATCTTCTGATATGCATGCATCCGTAAAGTGTATAGGCTTCGTGAACAAGGTTCGTAATTTTGGTTAGAGAACACTTTAGGCCAATGCCTCTAGCAAATCCCATCCGATCAAATTGTTAAACAAACATTCTGTTGTGGAATGATGTCAGAAGGCGCTGAAAGTTAGTTCTATGGTGGGTGAAATCAGAGAGTATCAGTGTCTGTACTATGTCGCCAGGATCTTCGATTACACGTTGGTTTTGTTCAGCGGCAGATTTTATTTCTGTCGCTAGAATCATAAGCAGTGATTAGGTTTATTTTGCTTGGTTAGAAAAAGCAACATAGGGTGATGGTAGAGAGATTAGACCGAGTGAGTTTTCCTTAACCGTTGACCAGATACCATTCCATCGGGACATTTCCCCAAAGGCTTCTCGAAGACACAAGCGGGCTTAACGTGCCTGACATTATCCTTCTTTTCCCAGGCTATCTTTCATCAACGGTGCTAGTGCCATGCTGCTGCGTCCAGTAACTTTAATCAAATTACTCGGATCTCAAGGGCCTATTGATCGGCGCAATGTTGAATAGAAAGACGTCTTGATGTGCTATCATAGAGCTGGGGGCAATCCGAGAGCGATTGAAAAAGAGTGAAGGGGTCGAAGGATCGCATCAACCGGCCACTTACGGTAATTGAGTCAAAAATCACTGCACTTTATTAAGGTTTGCGTAGCGGCTCAGTTATGGTCATCTCCGAAGAATGCAGCTCGTCCGAGGACGAGTAAGACAGACTGACAACCGAGAAAACCGTCTCTGTTCTGCTTAACCCTGCTTTTCTAGGATTGGGCTCAAGTAATGGAACACTGGGTCAGCCGCTGTTAAATTCACCAAATAACATGGTCATTATAGGAGTAGCTTATGCCAGTAGTTATGCAGCAAAGCCTTAGGAAATTGTAGAGGGTTTTCAGAGGGTTAGAAAGGACCTATCCGCCCGAATCTGTCTTAAACTTCCATAACACCGTCAAATTAATTGCCGTTGCCAATTTGGTATGCTACGTGATGACAACACGATGCACCAAAGCAGAGGGTTGTATTAGGATCCACTCAACGCGAGGTCTGTAGCTAAACCAAAGCTTGTCATAGCGTGATTCAACAGAACGACCCTTAATTAAATTAGTCAATTACAGTTCGACAAAAGTGTATTTGTACAGGCCTAAACAAAAAGCTCAATGTGTTTCCTGGGGTCGAACCTTAATCTTCACGAGTGTGGGACTAGGGCCCTGGCTTTAGAAGAAATAGTATAACTTGCTGTGCCATCCGTTATTATCCGTGCCGTATCGAGGAGGTAACCTCTTCACCCGAAGGTTAACAATAGTGTTGGTTTGCAAGTCTGATAGTGGAAATCACTTGTCTGAGTGAAGAAATAAACATATGTTCATATCAGTCCGAGATATGTCAATTTCACTTTATCGTATCAACTCATCTCGTGATTGGAAGAGTAGAATCTTTAGTCCGGGCTTTAGAATCTTTTACATGAATAATCAATAACTGATTGAACTAGCTTTAATTTTCGAATGATTTTATAACCTCATTTTGACATTTTAAAGTGGCATAAGCGGCCAAAATGTTGATATTTTGACGTCAAAATAGAATGTTGAAACTATTGGCTATTTTTCTCAAGACGTATAATTCAGAAGCTTTTCAAATGGACGATAAAGTATTGTCTTGAACTAACTTTGGCATAGAATGAATGAATGGACGTCCCGGTTATGTAAATTTTGTTTACTTTTCGAACACTTTTCGACTCGTACATGCCACATACTGTATGGATTTCTCTCATTCCAAAGCCAATCATTTGGTTTTTCGACGGCCCTCAAAGCCTCGTATTGTCGTGACGATCAGGAGTTATGAAAAAAGTGTGAATTTTGGCAGCTCATGCCCCTTTAAATAAATTTCAATTTCAGCCATGTTTAATTTTAGTGGCTTTACTTGTAACAAGTTCGTACAAATTAGCTTTATTAACTAGTGTGAGAAAGTGTACAGCAACTAGTATGCCTTTAAGAAAACAATATTCACTTTGTCCCAGAACAGAACAGTGGAACTTGGGTTATGATGGAGATTTTTAGGAGGTGATGGTGAGAGAAATTGGATACGGGAATCTGCCCTACAGCTTCAGACTGTTTTAAACAACTGAAGTATTAACAAAATTGAAATGAAAGAGGCATGTTTGTAATATTTCTTCTCCAATTTTCCAAATTGTAACTGCTTCCAGTTAATTGATAGCCTACATGAGGACTTTATTGTTAAGTACAGGGTATTACAAAATATCCGTCTTGTCTAACAGCCTGTATTAATAGTGTTTTTACAGGACTAAATGAATTGTGTGTATATTGCAAGCAATCCATCAAAACTTAACCAGGGCTGGTCTCCCGACCTCTCGCGCTCCAGCAGTTAAAGGTGAATTATTGGCGGAGCAAGATCGTTAGAACGTTAGCGCGTGATTTGAGTCTTATGAAATTTACTCCATTATTCGAGTCGGTTTCATAGTTGACAGATATGTCAATAACGCTTTCTCGTGTCAACTGGAATAAATGTTACCAAGACACCGGCGACAGCTGGGGGATTTGATTGAAGCAGACGACAATCAAACAGAGATTTCAAAGCTATCAGCTCGTACCGGATATTGTAGTTGAATCAAGGCGCATGTGCAGCGTTAAACCCAGTATGGCAAAACGACTTTAAAAAAATGCAATTAACGTAGCACATCGGTAGGATTCAATAACAGTTACAGGAAAATGAAATAAGCAATTGCATTTGATGAAACTTTATTTAAAGATGTGGCAAAGACAAGACAATTGTCCAGATCTAGTGTCAGATACACGAGTGCTGACATCTTCATTTTACCCGGCTTATATAGACGTTTATTAAAACGCGCAAATGTAGAACAAGCGAAAATGAGAAATAAATCTCTTTGGATAAGTCACCTGTCTTTTCAAATACTTTTCAAATTTCTTCTGTCATTGAATTTTTCGCTTTCACATCTTAAATCTGATATATAGCCTTCTAGGCATTTGCTGATAAACTCAATTTGCACGAGCTTATTGCGAGTAAGACAAATAAAATTAAACATAGGACACATTATACATGATAAGTTAGGTTTAAAATGTCTTAATGGGCGTGTAAAGCATACGAAGAGTCGAAAACCGATTATAAAAACAACGATCAGAAATCGGTTAGCCTCAGCTTTGCATTATTCTAATTTCTGTATTCTGTTTCACAAAGCGGCGTAGATGTATTTTTTGCGTAATTTTCAAACTAACGTATCTCTACAGTATGGGTTGCTATGGCATTTACGCAAAAACTTACGCTACGCCGTTTTGTGAAACAGGGTCCTGGTCTTTTGTCTGTGGTTTACTCTAAAAATGTATCGATAGGCTATATGTGTCTCTCAAACCACATCATCTGTCCGAATTTCTCAGATAAAATTCGTAACATTATGTACTGTTAGATCGCTCAAACGGTTCAGATCATCAAGGCGTTTGTGTGCATGCCCAGGGTACGAAACAATATGATGTGGTGGTAAAAGTAGAAATAGAGTGTGCCTTTAAAGTTGCATGAGCTGCCAAAATTCACACTTTTTTTTCATAATTTCTGATAGTCACGACAGTCAGAGGCTCCGAAGGCCATCAAAACACTAAATGGTTGGCGTTGGAATGAGGAACATTCTCGAAATGAAAAGCACTAAAAAGCTTCTGAATTATACGTCTTGAGAAAAACAGTCAATAATTTCAACATTCTGTTTTAACGTCAAAATATCAACATTTTGGCAGCTCATACTACTTTAAACAGATTAAAAATGTTCAAAAAGTGAATTTTAATCCCAGCGGCTATGCTTGAAACATGTTTGGGGATTTCTTTTTTTGAGCCATCGTATAGTTTATTTCATTTATCTTATTCCATTCCACTTTTAAGACCTAGTAAATATAATGCTCGGCGTGTTTTAATATCGTAAAATACAATTCGATCCTTTTTATTGACCTGGTTTCTCTCTATACATTAACATTCTGGCTGTATTTGTCGGTTTATATGTGTAAACAGGGACCCGTTATTTCCTCTCATGACAACTTTGTCATGTTTATATAGGGGTAGGCCTATTGGGCTCGATGTCGTGTGTGTGTGTGGGGGGGGATTTATCCCGTATTATTTGAACAAAAACTGAGCAGAGGTAAACTAAATCGGAAAATGTTCGCATTTTTATTTTACCTTATCATATTATTTCTTTTTTCATTTTGATTGGCTGGGGCTCGAACGTCCGACTCATTGGTGGATAGTTCACATGATTGAGGTTCAGACGCCACACTAACCCAACACGGGGGACCTCTGAAAGAAGTTCAACAAGGTCCGTGTTTGAGAAGATTGATTGATTGATTGTTTGGTGTTTTACGTCGCGCTCAAGATTATTTCACTTATATGGCGGCGTTGCCAGTTTTACTGTGGGAGGAAACCGGGCTCTGTTCCCGGAGGAAATCCACGGCCTTCCACTGGTAACTAGCAACCATCCCACATAGTGTTTGAGAAGAGAATGGCTACAACAGGTGAATTGGTGACAAGTTGAAACCGGGTGGCCCTTGCGACCAACACCGCAACTCTGGCATTATATACAACATATCCGTTGACGGAAACGATGTCAACATAACATATCTCATTTAATGCCATATGCCGAAAATTGTTTTCAGAAAAAATAAGATACAAGCCGAGTCGAATTTTCTCAGATATTTAATTTCTAGCACTGACTTCCTGTTAGCTTGTTTCCGCTTGGATTCGGGATCTGGTAAATCTATGAGAGAAAAACAAACTGTGATGTTAACTATTATAACATGTGGTAAATTTATGACCCGTAAATTAGACTCGATATATTTTCACTAGTTATAAAAATTTGGACACTTTCACACGATTCGGATGAAAATTGCATTGAAAAAGATACGCTAAAATATAGATGTAATTTTTTTGGTTGTATTTCGAATTGGCTCGAATTTACTCGAACCTGAGCTGTCAAAATACGCGTTTTTTTCATAAAGTTTGATCGTTAAGACAATAAGATTTAATCAAAACATAATGATTAATGTTGCTAAGAGGACAAGACGTACAGTGTATTGCACGCAGGCCTACCAACCGATAATGGGTTCGAAAGTAAACAAAATGTAAATCATCGAGACGAACGTTCGTCCTTTATAGGCCTTAGTTACCTATATACTACGTTAACGTACGCTCTCGAAACTAGTATGACTATAGGGAGCGCAAGTCACGTGTGAATTCCACAAATTTCCTGTCACCGGCACTGCATTGCGCATGTGACGTTCCAATATGACGTTTAAATCTGACGTTATGGAACGAAATACGTCAAATGGAATTGCAACGTCATCAAAAACGTACTAAATTGCGTCATCTGTCACCGGACTTGCGCTCCCCATATTAATGGTAAGATATCAACATTATTGGCAATTCATGCCACTTTGATAAACCAACAGATAGATCAATAACATATAATAATTTGTATGATGGTTTACACTCTGTTCAATTTTTTTCTTAACAGCCTCAATTTTATCGACAAGACAATTTTCTTAAAGTATGTCCATATATATTTATTATAACCGTATTGTTTGTTAATTGTAGGTTTTGAGATGGAGTTTATAACCGTTCTGTTTGTTGTTTGATACATAGGTTTGTCTGTGCCGGGGGCGGAGTCCAACATTTATAGGGTTCAATCTCAGTCCACCGATGCTCTCGCCATAATCAAGATGCGTAACCATTGTCAATGTATTACAAAAGGATTCCAGAAAATTCTACTGACCAAGGATAAGCTCCTGTCAGTTGCCAATCTAATGAAATACCATAGGTTTAGTTTATTACAACAGTTTATGGGGTTTAAAGGTCTAAATGATATACCTCTTTTTAACACAATTAGAAACTTGTCTTCATGGTAATTTTAGACAAGAAGATTTTCCCTGTGCCCGTGTGTTTTAGTGTTCGTAAATATATATTTATAAACACTAAAACACACGAGCCCAGGGAAAATCTTCTAGACAAAATAACCATGGCGACAAGTTTCTAATTGTGTTAAAAAGGTGAGGGGATATGTCATTTAGACCTTTATATACCCTATGATTGGTTGTTGTAATAAACATACCATACACGATGCTAGAGATGTTGCATGCAATTATTAGCCTATGCCATTTGATATTTTTTGCGGGATTGTTCTCCTAAAAAGATCTGCGATCCGGTAGGTATTCATCGAGTTTACATCACGTCTCGAGGCATATCATTGATGTACCAGAGAAAAACGTTGGGCAGTAATGATGCATCCGTGGAGGGGAAGTTGAGGGGTGCTGACAAGGGGGAGGGGGATTGATTTGTCTTGATGTGTCCTTCAGAGTAATCTAACAGAATACCCGCTGGGGAGAAGAGCCGTAAACAGAACAAAACAAGCCTGATTTTTAAAAAAACCTTCTAGAGAAGTACAGTTTCTATAGAATCTAAAATCTGAGACTAAATGCCTGTGCATCTAGCAGCTGATGCGTGTCAGTGGGCTTGGGGAATACAATATATACATTTAGATCATTTAGACCACTTAATCATTCAAATGCGCATGCCCAGTCTCGTCATTTGATTTCACAGCGTTCATCTCACAAATTCATTCTTCAGTTTCAAATTGAATTTTAAAATTGTAGCATGTATATGCAGACATTTTTCGTTTACTTTGATTTGTTCTGTTTTTGGGCCTGCAAAATATAAGAAATTGTTATCGTGGTTTGGACATGGGTTTATGAGTGGATGTATTTCCTGCCTGTTTTTGATTAATGTAAAACTCTGAACCATGCCGTCACAAACATCTGTGTACATAGCCAGTGAAGAGAGAAGGCGGAAAATTACTGCGCCAGGCGAGCATCAAATGCGACCACCCTTGAAAAAGAATCACTTTCTTTAAGAAAACTTGCTTTTCAAATATCTAGGAATTACGCTGAATTGACTACATTAAAATGTTAGAATTAAATACCCTTGCAACTTTCACCAGCAGGTGGCGTTCTATACGCACGTGCGTTTTTTCTTTATGAATGAATGGACGAAGCAGACGACACTTTTAGTTTGGCCGTTTTGACAGGCTGCTTCCGCTCGAGTGAATCAACGACTCGACTGTGTAATCGTAATATGTTGAAACTCTTTCATTATTACACGGATAAAATGTCACTAGCTGTGGAGTCAGTTTACAATTATTCCTTAATAAACGACTTGTCAAATTTGATATATTCGCTTGACTTATATTCCCACGCAAAACGACTGCGGAATACGATCGAAGTATCGACTTGCATCCCATCTGTTTGCAATGATACCGTATTAAACGAACAACAGAGATCGTGTCTCATACATTTGTCCCCATTGACAGATTTTCAGTAGGTCTATATACCACCCAAGATGATATCGAACTTTTAAGATATCCAACTGTTAAGATATGTGAACAGCTCTTACACTGGACATTCACATTACCACCGTATCGGCCGGGAATCGAACCCACATCGCAAAGCATAAGACACATATTTTCAGCACTAAATGCGTATCCCATTTGGACATGAGCGGCCGGTTGTGTAAAAGTTTATTAGGCTTAATACAGGTCTGAATGATCTCGCGTAACAAAGGTACTCGCGAGGGTTTCCTCCGGCCCCGATTCCTCCGCCACTAAATCTGATAACACCGTCATATAAGTGAAATAATCTTGAATACGACGTAAAACACCAACCAACCAATCAATCAATTGTAACGTTATAAAGTTAAACCGATATATGACTTGAAACAACCCAGCCGTGGACAATTAAGACATTTGTTAATATTCAATTGCATGGCTAAATGGATAGGACAGCCGGTCTTTATAGCTGGTGATATTGATAGTAAATGTGATGCGGGTTCGATCCCAAGTCAACACACGACATTTTTTTTTTCAAAAGAGTTTAACCGAATAAAGCGATATTCTCTAACACCAAATTACATTCCTTGGACGGTTCTCTGGTTCGAATTTTACTCAGTCTGAAGGATACAAATTGAAACCTTTCTCGGTGAGTTTTCACTTGATGGCCCTATGTGAAATGTTTGCAAGATATCTTCTTAAGGTCAGGGTTCACTTTGATAGAACCGAACCTCTTTTCTTAGTACACCAGACGGCACCGCCCTACAATGAAGTATAACTATAAGTATAAATATTTTTCATTAGAAAGATCATATTGTCTTCCAATAAAAGAAACTTTGATTATGTTTTTGTGAATTCGCTGAAAGGAATTTCGATTGGTTATTCTCAGAGTCAAGTGAGATGACGTCATAAGAATGTGTGCACACCATTCAGCAAGGTTTATGATTTTTGTGACGAAAATACACCACAATAAGAGTTTTGTATACCAGTTGTGCTAGGATTTATGTAACATCAACTTTCTTGAACCCCTCAGAATAAGAATGCAATAATATTGTCATTCAGAAATTTCACAAAATAGTCTGAACGTGTTTTGAAACCAGGTAAAGTGCCCCAGCTGGTAAAATTTGGATTTTCCTATGATTGATTGACTGATTGTTTGGTGTTCTACGCCGCGTTTTTATTGTGGGAGTAAACCGGGCTCTTTGCCCGGAGGAAACCCACGACCTTCCGTTGGTAACTGGCAACCATCCCACATAGGTCGTTCGAGTGAAAACCCTGTCAGAAAATTTTCTAATTTTTGGACTGAGTGGGATTCGAACCCGCGACCCATTGGAGGGGATTTTCCTATGAATCCAAGTGTCAAGAGAAGTTCAATTATTGAAGTATCTTGAGAAAGTCAATGATTGTCGTTTACATAAAAAAAATATTTATAGATCAAGTAACTGGTACAAACAAAATATGTTTGCAAACAACAGACACAATCCACATAGCAGGGATGCACAGGAGTACATTTATGGGAGTTTTGGTTGCCTTTAAAGCTATACCTATAGATGTATATCTGCACGATTGGTATTAAAGAAAAGCTTTTTTTCTATAACAATGACAATCAATTAGCTCATTCAGGTTATTTTTACCAGTCCATGTACCTTTAAAATGAAATACAATACAAGCGATCAATGTGTATGGGCATGAGATGCAAAATTCTGACTTTTACATGAATGCCTGTTATCAAGGCAATGCTGAAGTCCATCGAAAAGCCAAATGATTGATGTTGGAATAAGGAAATTCCATACACTCTGGTTTCGAGCTTTGCTTTTTTATGTATTGCTGGTGCGACCGAAATCCTGTTTGTTTGGACTACAGGCTAAATTGTATTACTAGTCTTAGGACATTTGTTCCAGAGATTGATTTCGTTGATATCGATTTGGCGTATTGATGGACTGAATAGATATCGGTATTAGATTTCGTCCAAATATATATTGAAAAAAATGTAAATGCAACTTGTTGAAATGTAGACTCATCTTAAGTAATGGCGTAGGCCCTACATCATACATACGAATGGACGCGCCAATAAGCTAAAACAACCAACCAACCATCATCTTAAGTAATGATTCTGTAAGTTGAATTGTACTATATCACATTGCCTTTTTAAGGGTAATGGGTGCACCGCAGATACCCAACCCCGTGGGGTGACCTCACTTTTCGCCCAAGTAAAAACGTATGTGGGTGGCATATGTAATGATATATCGCGTGAAGGGACAAGACGTTGCTTGTAAACTGGGGAGGTATAATCTATATTAAAGCTGACATTTGAGAGCACATTAACTCATTCTTGACGTGTGAATTCGCCAATGTTTCCGCGTATTACGACTACTTGATATTAAGTGCTGACTGCAACTTACAAATCATTCCGTATGCGGTAACGCGATGTAGGCCACAGGAGAACACCATGGTGGGTGGTGATATGAATTTCCGTGAATTAGGGTGAAGAAAGATAACTGCTAAGACCTAATTTAGACCTTGATCGATTATTTGGTGTTTCATGTGGATCAAAATCCAGAATCATTATGTGGGATACGAAGGGAACCCCACAAGCTTTCGTTGCCCCTTGGTAGCCATAGCTAAGAAAAGACGGGTTATAGAGCCGTTATACAATTTCTGTTTTGGAAAAAGAAAGGATGTGGGCGCGCATTTTCATGAATTTAAACAGCCAAAAGAAAAAGGAACATTCTACTTTCCTCTCAATGAAATCCATTTGGTTGAAAACGGTATTAGTATCTATACCGAAACGTACAATCATAAATAAATAAGAAGCAGTTATCCATAAATCTCCTCTTTTGTGTTATACTATTACCGACTTCTAAATGCCTCTAAACAACTTGAAATAAAAGCTGTATGGCCAAAGTTGATCGGTGTTTCCTCTCCGTCAATACCATTGGTAGACTTTAAGTTAAAGTGGCATGAGCTGCCAAAATGTTGATATATTGACGTTAAAACAGAATGTTGAAATTATTGGTTATTTTTCTCAAGACGTATAATTCAGAAGCTTTTGAGTGCTTCTAGTCTCGAAAATGTACGATAAAGTATTGCTTTGAACTAACTTTGGCTTAGAATGAATGAATGGTCGTCCCGGTTATTTAAATTTCGTTAATTTTCGAACACGTTTTCGGTTCGTACAGGTCACATACTGTATGGATTTTGCTCGTTCCAGCGACAATCATTTAGTTTTTCGATGGCCTTCAAAGCCTCTTACTATCGTGACGATCAGACATTATGAAAAAAGTGTGAATTTTGGCAGCTCATGCCACTTTAAAGTAGTTATGGGACACTCATCAAAACACTTCTTAGGGAGAGTTACTGTCTTCTAGAAAGTGAGTATAACAATATTCTCGTTATTTTTGGGATTACACTTCTTGAAAGCCGGCTGGCTGACTGAATAAGACAGTCGCCATTTAGTGGTAGGTGCCATACTCTGGTGCCCGGCTTCGATTCCCGTTTCGGACGTCACTCAAAATCGGTAGATGGATCACTTTTAAAAAAAGTATGATCCCAAAAATAACGAGAAAACTTCATGGAGAGTTTTCCGTATAATAATAATAATAAGCTTTTATTTCAGATTCTCCAAAGCGGTCCATAGAAGTACATCCATACAAAAGAATGAAGAAAAAAACAGAAAGAAAAAAAAATGATGGCCGTTGTGTTCTTGCCACCAGCAACTTCCAAACGAACCTAAAAAGTAAAGACATCGTATAGGGGAATTCAGTTTCTCCGACAAAGTTTATCTTATATACGTACATCTCTGTCCAGTTGATTCGTGCCACACGGCTTGTCATTTCTGACTATATAATTCATGTGAGTAGCCATCGGTCCCAGACTGCCGTATGGTACATACCATTTGTACTAATGTTACATTTGTCATCCAGACAATAATATTGTGTATATCCCTTTGTGAAGCGATACAGCTATAATAGTTATGGATGTCTGGCCAAAGTTAGCTTGTTGTCCACGCGATAGCTTTACACGAAAAGAGACAATAAATATGCCTCTTATCTGTTAATATTTAACACGTTATTGATATCACGCCATTCCAGAGTCTGACATGTAGAATATGTTACCGACATTTCTAAATCGCCTACATAATCGTCGGACTGGTCATTTGGTACACAACTTAGCTATATTTCAAAGTTACATATACTGTAAGCTCTGGTTCACTGCGCTTCTGTTTCAGTAATAAATCTATTTAAACCAACGATAAGAGGATTTTCCCTGTGCCCGTATGTTTTAGAGGTCATAAATATATTATTGCTTGGTTGGTTGTTTGATTCGTGGCTGGTTGACTGTTTTATTGGCTGCTGGTTGATAAAGCCTATATATATGGATAACTGGCCAGTTAGTTTCATGGATGGCCAATGTTTGTTCGTTTGTTATTTGGTTTACATGTACTTTTAGGTTTCATGGCTGGTGATTTGGTTGCTTAGCTGTTAGGTTGATTGTTTCGTTAAAGGGTTGTTGATTACTTCTTTGATTGCTTAATTTCATAGATGCTTGGTGGATCGTTCGGCCGGTTAAGAGGTCGGTGAGGAAGTTGGTCGGCCCATTACTTGATCGCTTGTTACATGGTTGATCGGTGGGTCGGTGGGGAAGTTGGTCGGCCCATTACTTGATCGCTTGTTACATGGTTGATCGGTGGGTCGGTGGGGAAGTTGGTCGGCCCATTACTTGATCGCTTGTTACATGGTTGATCGGTGGGTCGGTGGAGAAGTTGGTCGGTACATTACTTGATCGCTTGTTACATGGTTGATTGGTCGGTCGGTGAGGAAGTTGGTCGGCCCATTACTTGATCGCTTGTTACATGGTTGATCGGTCGGTCGGTGGGGAAGTTGGTCGGCCCATTACTTGATCGCTTGTTACATGGTTGATCGGTCGGTCGGTGGGGAAGTTGGTCGGTACATTACTTGATCGCTTGTTACATGGTTGATCGGTCGGTCGGTGGGGAAGTTGGTCGGCCCATTACTTGATCGCTTGTTACATGGTTGATCGGTCGGTCGGTGGGGAAGTTGGTCGGTACATTACTTGATCGCTTGTTACATGGTTGATCGGTCGGTCGGTGGGGAAGTTGGTCGGCCCATTACTTGATCGCTTGTTACATGGTTGATCGGTCGGTCGGTGAGGAAGTTGGTCGGCCCATTACTTGATCGCTTGTTACATGGTTGATCGGTCGGTCGGTGAGGAAGTTGGTCGGCACATTACTTGATCGCTTGTTACATGGTTGATCGGTCGGTCGGTGGGGAAGTTGGTCGGCCCATTACTTGATCGCTTGTTACATGGTTGATCGGTCGGTCGGTGAGGAAGTTGGTCGGCCCATTACTTGATCGCTTGTTACATGGTTGATCGGTCGGTCGGTGGGGAAGTTAGTCGGACCATTACTTGATCGCTTGTCACATGGTTGATTGATCGATTTACTGGCTTAGTTAATTGTTTGGTTATACTTGATCAATTACAACCATTGAACATTTCCTTTAATTCTGTCGACAATCTCGGCATCGTCGGTCTAAATACAGAGTAATACGTAGCCTACATATATATACCATCTATTAAGATTCGAACCTGCGGCACATAGTCAGAAAGCACGAGTCACTGGACTACATTGAGCTGTGACAATATTGAGATTGATTGATTGGTGTTTTACGCCGCACTCAAGATTATTTCACTTGTATGGCGTCGTTGCCAGGTTTAGTGGGGGAGGAAACCGGACTCATTGCTCATTGCTAAAGCGACTGAGTGAAAATCCACTCAAAAATTTTCAATTTTTATTTAGTCCGCGTGTGACACGAACCCGCGCCGCATCGATGGAACGTCTGTGTTGAAGTGAGGGACGAACACTGTAACCCACTGGACCACCGAGGTCCCCGTGAAGATATTGAGAGCTTATCGCGTACACTAAAGACCAGGAAATCACTCAGAAAAGACAAAAAAACATCTCGTCCCGTTTCATCTAAAGGAGTATTAAAGAAAACTTCTCCCTTTTCAAAAGAAGCTGGTTCCTTTGTCATTGCTGGAAGAATTTGACGATAAAACGGTCGTCAATTGCCACCACACGTCTGTATAAGTGAGCCGTGTGTTACAGGCTTTGGGGCAGGGGATTAATATTGCTTTGATGATCCCACCAATCAAATTCTTTCTTTTATAGACAATGGGGCGTACTCAGAATCTTAAGTGACAATGTAACACCGATAATCCAAATTCTTTCAAATCACACGTTTCACAACTTCCCCATGTTCCTTGGGAAACTTGTCTTCCTGTGACCATTTGGATACCAAAACGCCAGTAACCCTTGTGGAAAACGGATGTTTTTTTAATCTTGCGCTTCCATTGAACAAATATGGATTTTTGTAAAATATATATTATGGTAATCTATTCTGGCAAAGTGTGCAAAAAGAGTTTTTTTGAACCGTGTTACCATGGTGGTTTTAATTCAATATTACATATCTTAAATAAACATTAGCAGTGGAACAAACAAATTGTTTAGACGTCGGGCAACCTTTTTCAAAAAAAATCCGACATCATCCAAAAAGTAAATTCAAAAGTTTGTTTGGTGTACTTTCACGCTGACGTAATATAATGTCATAAAACGAAAACACCTGAAAGCACATTTACAGCTCACTGAAGGCTGTATAAGAGTTGTTCTAATTACGTTAACAATCAAAAACCTGTCAGTCGGTAGAATAAATTTGACAAACATTGATAGACAACTAGAGTTAATTAATGAAAACTGCCTACTCCAGGAACGACCGCAGATGAGTATGGCTTGTATCTGGTCTAGACAACGATGAGAGTCTTGTGAGGTTTTCATGTGGTGCGTAAATCTACATGCACAAAAATAAAGGATATGTTAAGAAATAGCACGGTGACAATTTGTCAAACTGTTTCTCGGGGCCAGGGTATTGTTTGATGGCGCCAGAAATCCTGGCTCATGTCCCCTTAAAAAACCTGGCCCGAAGATAGTTGTAAGATATTCTATTTAACGATGTCACCTTAGGCGAGATGTGAGAGTTTTTTAACTGACTTACCACCATCTGTTTGCTACAGGCTACCTGTACACACGTGGGGCGCCATCTATTATACGGTGGACCAGAAGGGTCGTAGTTATGAAGGGGATCATGGTTTAACGGTCAAGCGAAATGCCAAAAGAAAACATATTTTAAAGTGACATGAGCTGTCAAAATTCTGACTTTTTTCAGAATTTCTGATCGTCGCGACAGTAAGAGTCTTTAAAGGCCATCGAAAAACTAAATGATTGGCGTTGGAATGAGGAAAATCTATACAGTATACGAACCAAAATAGTGTTCGAAAAGTAAACAAAATTTAAATAACCGGGACGACCATTCATTCATTCTAAGCCAAAGTTAGTTCACAACAATACTTTATCCTACATTCTTGAGACTAAAAGCATTAAAAAGCTTCTGAATTATACGCCTTGAGAAAAATAGCCAATAATTTCAACATTCTGTATTAACATCAAAATATCAACATTTTGGCAGCTCATGCCACTTTAAATTTATAGCATATAGAGTGCCGAAATTAAGACCTTTTGTAATTAAAATTAGAAAAAAACTAACAAGAGAATGAAGACATCTGAAGCCCAATGAAATGGGTTCTTGTTGAGATACTTATCTTAAACCTGCATGACCCTAGCCTGTGTTTGTTAAATGAACATCATTCGAATAGATGAATTGCACTGACGTCATAACTGGGCATGGTGGCTACGTCACCAATAATAATAGCGCCAATACAGCTGTATCAGAATCATATCAACATTTTCAAATCTCTAAGCCAGGCGTACATCGGCCTAAACAACTGGAAGCAACCAGTTTTACACGGTGTTAAATGAGCGCGTACACCGGGAATAGAGACTGCGAGGAACTGAGCAGCCCCGATTGCCTCCAGTCCCAGTTGCGCACACATCGACAGCGACTGGCAGAGACTGAATTGTAATCAATGAAGAGCACACCAGGAGGCGCTTGAAATCATGTGACCTATTCAAGATGGCTGCGCCCACAGTTAGTCGTATTCACATGTAAATCTTCCACATTTTCACACTTTATCATGTTATATATGAATGAGCTTTAATAATGCGTTTGACACCGTCGTATGAAGTCTGTAATAAATACGTTCAGTGCTACATCACACCAGCCACTCGCCATTTTGTTGTGTTCCGGTGTAAAATTGCGTCACATGACCAACATGTACCGGGTCAAAAGGTTACCACTGGTTTTAAGGGCGCGTACATCGGGGTAGGCCAATGCGACTGAGTGGAACCAGTGGCGAGAAAGTAGAACATGTGGAACTGGCAGCAACTGAGCGATCGGCTGTACACTGTCAGTGGTAAGAGGACGCACATCGGCCAGATTCGAGAACTGATCAGATCCCCCCAGTTGCTCTCAGTCGCAGGTAGCTCGCTTACGACTAGTTGCTTCCAGTTCTAAGGCCGATGTACGCCGGGCTAAGCCGAATCGTACCGACCCTCGACAGTTATCGCAAACACCCGTTCTCTCTCTATGACCCAAGATGAAATTAGTAAGTATTTACTTGCAGAACCCATCACGGATATTTGATCAGGAAATGGGAATGTTGAAGTTAAATTTCGTCGCTGTCCTTTTACTGAATAGGGAACCAATATTCTCTCTTTAAGTTGCATTTAGAGACAGGTTCTAAATAAAATCCCTTGTTCCCATGGTAGACCACCAAGGCACATCCCAATCGACGAGGTGGTCACCAGGAACCATCAGGAGCTTTGAAATTATTCCGGGAAGGGGGTATTGGCATGCTCTTACCAGAACTGATCTCCACAAAATTCGAATCTCACGCTTGGGAAAAGTCTTCCCGAAGAAAAGATTCAAATTTCCATAAATGAAACAGCTACTTATAAATTAATGATAAAAAATTAAGACATCACCACGTCGTCAGTTGTTTTTTAACAACACGAGCTTTAGACACCTGTGACGGTGCCATAGACACCATTGTGTCGTAATCGTATCTTAAGTTTGATGTAGATGCATAAATTGTTTTGTTTCGGTTTGTTAGAAATTGAGCATAGCAGTATTATTGACACCATACTTATAAATTGATATGTATACACTAAAACACACGGGCCCAGGGAAAATCTTCTTGTACAAAATCATCACGGAGACAAGTTTCTAGTTGTGTTAAAAGGGAACATGTCATTAAGACCTTTAAACCCAATCATAGGTTTGTATCATGGGAGTTTGTAATAAACCAAAACCCGTGATATTTCATTAGGTTAGGAGTTTGGCTTTAGTAAGTAATTTTTTATGAAATACTTCGGAATATATTAACAAAGTGACCTTCAGTTATGGCAAGCAGTCTTGTAAACTAAAATTGAGCAAAATATGACAAGGGAACACAAACTGAATGTATGTTATTTGGTTACTAGGTAGAAGGCAGACAGGGGAGTTTAGTCCTGACCAGTATATCTTTCAAACTCTTGTCCTTTTTATAAGCAATGACTGGCTGTTGACCCATAGGTCGAGTTAATTTACTCTAAAGCAGTTTGCATTCTTATTTGAGGAGGCAAAATACTTAGGTCTCTGTCACCTAGTTAATTGGAAATTGTTTAAGACTCTATCAAAGTTTCGATTAGGTTACCACGGTCTTAAGATCGAAAAGGGTCGGTACCTTAAAATTCCAAAAGAACAAAGGATATGTGAAAAATGTAGTATGCGTGCCATAGAAGATGAGTACCATGCACTGCTTTGCTGTCCAGCTAACCTAACTCTTAAGCAAATTTATTTACCAAAATTATACCGTTCTTGGCCTAATATGTTTAAGTTCAGGAATCTTATGAATCCTCAGAGCATAAAATCATTCACGTCTCTTTCTAAATATATTATTGCTATCACCGAAAACAGAGATGTCTTGCCAAATATTTGATAAAAATATAACTCATGATTTGTACATTGTGTATACATGTATTTTGGGAGAGAAGCCTTTAGGCTTATCCTGTAAATAAACTCACTCACAAAAATCCTATTTTATGATACTGACTAAGCCCAAAGACCTACAACCTAGATTTTCCCAGTGTCCTTATTTTTTTATAATATATTTATATTACATAACACATCTACTTGTTGGAGGGATGGATTAAAATCCAAGTATACAGGAATTGTACTATGTTATTGCTGTATTCAGGCCAGACATACTAATTCTAATTTTGCGTAAAATGTGTTCTTGACCTCCCCCCCCCCCCCCCCCCATCCTGTTTACCGGAACATAAACGTTTTCTCGAACGAAGCAAATGCTTATATTCATTTCGAAACGACACACTTAAAGAACCTTGTAAAAAGTCATCCGATGTTATCGGATCAAGAATTTTGAGGAGTTGAAAGTTTTTAAAGTTTTAAGTTTTTAAAGGGAATTAAAAGTTTACATCAAAATCAGAGCTTTTTGATCTTAATTAAAGTGGCATGAGCTGCCGAAATTCACACTTCTTTCATAATTTCTGATCGTCACGACAGTAAGAGGCTTTGACGGCCATCGAAAAACTAAATGATTGGCGTTGGAATGAGGAAAATCCATACAGTATAAGGCCCGTACGAACGGAAAACGTGTTCGAAAAGTAAACAAAATTTAAATAACCGGGACGACCATTCGTTCATTCTAAGGCAAAGTTAGTTCAAAACAATACTTTATCGCACATTTTAGAGACTAGAAGCAATAAAAAGCTTCTGAATTATACGTCTTGAGAAAAATAGCCAATAATTTCAACGTTCTGTCTTTAAGTCAAAATATCAACATTTTGGCAGCTCATGCCACTTTAAGTATTGGTGCATTGATTCAGTCTAGAAAATGTTTTTCAGATTATATGAAATTTTGATGTGGCCCATCTCAGCTTCCATATTGCTTACAGTTACTGTCCACATGTATATAATACGACTTCTCAGCTGATACAATCTGAACAATTAATATGAAATATGTCTGGCCCCGCGCAACGTGTTGAATTAAACACACTGAATTTCACATGGTTGTTTTATTTTTGCCAGGGGCTATTGGCGTTAATATAACGTAAGTCTTAAAGTGGCGAGCACATTAAAGAGTTGACATGTATGCTGTCTTCCACCTTAATCTAATTTGAAATACACTTGGTTTGTTTATGGCTCTTAAAGACGGTTTCTTTACGAGTCTTTTATGGGACATGATGACATGAGTTTACTTAATTGTTGCTCAATTATTTATTTTTCATAGTGTTTTTTTTTTGTCGCATTCGCTTTGAACATTGAATGATATAATACGCCACTGTGTCGCAAACGTGTCTTGTGTTTGATGTACATGTAGATGCATAAAATGTTTTGCTTGGGTTTATTAGAAATTGAACATACTAGTGTTATTGACAAGTAAGCGAGACGTAGCCTGAATTTAGTAAAAGGTCATTTGTGTGTCGTCTTTTAGCTTTAACAGTTATTAACGACAAACTATTAAGTTGGAGCTAATGGACGCATTAGAATTGTTGGTATACATTTGTAGCTCTATCAGTGTCATTTGGTTTTATATAATGTCTAAATACTTTAAATCTTAATATTTGACAATTTTTTACCAGTGGTTCTGATGCATCTAAATTGTAACCTATTTGTTCTTTATTTATTATTTCAAAGTTTCTCCTAAATACAAGAATAGCAATAGACAATAGAGCAATGGTACAAATTGCTTAATCATAACGTGCAATTTGATCTCTTGATTATGACGTCAACGAAAGGGTCTTGTAGACATTCAATATGGTTATTAATCTATTAACAAAGGGCACCATTTTACCTGTGCTGTGGGCCACACGCGTGTTAATAGTTTTACCCTTAAATCACACCATTTAGCCCACCAAACCAAATATAAACATCATGTTAAACTCGCGTGCCTTGGTCACGCAATAGTATTCTCAACAAATTTTTGTTAAGTCACTGTTGTGTTGCAGTTGAACACAAACAGGTACATGGAACTTCTCTTTGTGTATATTTATGTTAGGTTAATATGTTTTGACCTTCCGTCGTCCATACAACGTACCCGATTGATTGTAAGCTCTGTGATGTAGCCTCGCGTGTCAGAACAGTTAGAGAATTTAACAAAACATCAAATACATTTATACGAAAATAATGCTGTATTATATCTGCAATAAACAAATATATCCGACACTGTGCACCCTAGGGGGTAATTTTGTTATTGTTTAAATATCATTAAATGGACCTCTGTTAACAAACAGCTCTTTCAAAAATCACAACAATCTGTTTTAACAAAAACTATTCTCTGGCAAAATATGTATTGATTGATTGATTGGTCGATTAATTGGTAGATGGATTGAATGATTGATCATGCAGTTAAATGATTGATTGATTGATTGATTGATTGATTGATTGATTAATTGATAGATTCATTGATTGATTCGCCAGCACTGTCTAGTTGTTGGTCGCCATTAAACCAAAAATGTGCTCTTACTGGTATACTGCACCATGAGTAATAAGACAGTGAGAACGAAACAGAACCACACGCTTCTGCTAACAATTACCCCATTTAGTCAATCAAATTATCAGTATGTTGTCGCATCAGTTGGTATTTAGTTTTCTAAAACTTCCTTTGAATAAAATTTGCTCAATTCTTCTGTCGTCCACACATCTACAACCGTCTACACCGTGTCTTCAAAAAACGGCTGTAGGATCAGACATCTGACAACTGTGCGAGATGATAGACATCGTGACCGCTAGGAGGCGTTTTCAGTTGTCGTAGTAACACTAACAAAACGGGAAACAGATTAACAACGTGACGATTCGAGTGAGGTGGCTGAGGAGATGTCTTTTGAAGTTGCCGTCAAATGAAAGTGGACGATCTTTGGTTGATGAGCCACAATTCTTTAATACCTGGTCAACACGTGTTTGGATACGAGAACAAATCCACGCGCTGCTTTTCGTACTGTCATGACAACCGCACTATGATCTGGCCACACACGACGTCGTGACGTTAAGGATTATTCAGTCTTCGAAAGGTGATAAATGAATTGGCCATAAAAAGAGAAACAGAAAGCGACCGCTTCTCAACTTTCTACCGGAATCTCGCAGAAAGCTGCAATTAAAACTCTGTCCAATAAAACAACTGGGGCTTTTCTACGAATCGAACTGATTAAATCACAGTGCTTTCTCGCCTGTTTTCGGAAGCGTGCATTAGTATTGTGATGCAATTGTTATTTTATCGCGGTTACAGCTTCACGCTTTTCTTAAATACGCAGCTGCTGCGATGGTGATATCACAAAAAATCATCAGAGCATTTTACTTTCCCATAAAGTTTTCCGGAGCTCTGCAAAATTAATTGACTGTGATTTCGTGCTTTTTAGATGTTTAATTAAAACCCTTATTCCTGTGTCGAGGTGTCGAAGAGATCGTCTTGCATAAGGTAGATTGAAATCAACAGTCCCCGATGCATTATCACCTTCAAAACGGCAAAAGGCACTCCCAACAGCTTCCTGCTGATCAAACGCATGGGAGTAGGGCATACTTTAGTTTACTTTCAATCTAATAATTTGACTGCGTCGCCTCTTTAAGTGGTTACTGTTACACGATGTTGGGTGATAAATAACAGAGAGTTACCATAAACAACGGATAACAAATTCTTCACCTATTTCTGACACGTTCCATGCTTTAGAGCTATCCATAACCCATGACGTCAGGAGGAGTCCTCATTTACTTACTATGCATGCATTTTTAAGCAGAATGGAATGCAAAAGCTATAGTATTTTCAAGAATGAATGAATGAATACGCGGGCATATAAGTGCATTTTCACGAGACAAAATGATAAATAAAGATGGAACAAAAAATTTATATTTTTAAAAACGTATTTAGTAACGTATTTACAGGCATAAATTATACAAACAATTGAAACAAAAACAGGTATCCAAATGACTGATTAGGAACCGACAGTTCCCAGATAGACATCTGTATTCCGATAACTCACAAAGTTCACTGGTATAGCAGTATAGATCCGATGACCACGAAATATAAATCCACATGCACAGACTAAAATCCTGGTAAAGCCACAAAATAGAATCTTGTAAACACACTGGTAAACTCTTTGGCCAAATAAAATTCACAAATTAAATAAATCACTGTCAAGTTATAGCAAGGCAAATATTATCAGATCGCATCCAGAAAGCATACTTATTAACACCCCTGAGCAATTGGAAACTGACAATGACAAAATACAAACATAGTGTCTTTAAATAGATTCTCCAAAATTCCAACCCGCATTAGCATACGTTTGCATAGCTTTAGAAACTTTAACTTGTTCTATCTGGGAAAAATCCAATAAACCAACTTTTGTGTTAAAATAAACAGTTGTCTGCATCTTAAAGTGGCATGAGCTACCAAAATTCACACTTTTTTCATAAATTCTGATCGTCATGACAGTAAGAGGCTATGAATGTCATCGAAAAACTAAATGATTGGCGTTGGAATGAGGGAATCCATAAAGTCTACGACCTATACGAACCGAAATAGTGTCCGGAAAGAAAACAAAATTTAAATAACCGGGACGACCATTTATTCATTCTTAGTAAAGGTTAGTTCAAAACAATACTTTATCGTTCATTATCGAGAATAGAAGCACTAAAAAAAACTCTGAATTATACTTCTTGAGAAAAAATAGCCCATAATTTCAACATTTTGTTTAAACGTTAAAATATCAACATTTTGGCAGCTCATGCCACTTTAACAAATACATGTAGATCTGTGTCAGTGTAAATATCATCATCAAAATACTTAAATGGTGTTTCTGTTATATCAAAATTGTACTTTAATGGGAAAAATTAGTGAAATAATATCAGGTTTTTTAGCAGAACATGACAGTTTAATGTGTGTACGTGTGGCTCTAAATATAATCTACGGATAGACAAAACAAAACAACTTCTGAGGAATCGAAACTGACACCGACGTATATGAGACATTCTACTATTTCAAGCTACACGTTATTTCCCATAAAAATACCCGACGGATATAGCATCCGTTTGGCAGGGTATAAAGGTATATATTCTTACGTGAAATTATATCCGAATTAAAATGATCTCATATCTTCATACTTATCCCTCAGCATTTAGTCCAATTTCTGTCCGTTTACATAATAAATTCTTCTATGGAGTGGTTTTACTAAAGGCAAAACACATAGGACAACTCCTTGTGTGTTGTAATAGCTGGTAATGAGAGTATAGCTACTCTCGAAAGCTCATAAATATACACGATCATGTACAATATAGTACGAGTTGTCCTATGTGTTTTGGCTTTACATAATAATGTTCTGATATTCTCCCAATCATAGGATCATGCTTTACTTGAGTCGTAACTGTGTGAAAGGCCCACGTATAGTGGCGAAAGTAATTTTGTACTATTGGGGATTTTGATAGGACAAAAAAACCTACACCGTTATGATTATTTTTTATAAACAGGAACGTAATCTGTGATAATCTTTATATTGGTTTTCAAAAAAAGAATCAAGAAATTATTGGATATTTATCAAATGAAAATTAAAAGATGATTTAGCGTGTAATTTACGGTATATTTATTATGGCGAGAGCCTTTATACCTGAGTCTTCAACAAACAACATTAGGCCTATATGTTATAGTATTTACAAGTTTCTTATACCAGAAATATTCCCTATTTTAATATTCGGAAACAATTTTGCTTCAAGAGTTTTTTTTTTATTTCGACTATAATAATTTAGTGTTACAATCAACTTCAATTCCTCAAATTGTTTTGAAAACCGGAATGTACAAATAGTGTGGATTTCTATAGCACGTGCTACGTTAAGTGACATGAGCTGCCAAAATGTTGATATTTTTACGTTAAAACAGAATGTTGAAATTATTGGCTATTTTTCTCAAGAAGTATAATTCAGAAGCTTTTTAGTGCTTCTAGTCTCGAAAATGTACGATAAAGTATTGTTTTTAACTATAAACTTTGGCTAAGAATGAATGAATTGTCGTCCCGGTTATTTAAATTTTGTTTATATTTCGAAAACGTTTTCGGTTCGTACAGGCCACATACTGTATGGATTTTCCTCATTTCAACGCCAATAATTTAGTTTTTCAATGGCCTTCAAAGCCTCTTACTGTCGTGACGATCAGAAATTTCGAAAAAAGTGTGAATTTTGGCAGCTCATGCCACTTTAAAGTGGCATGAGCCCAAGTTAGTTCAAGACAATACTTTATCGTACATTTTCGAGACTAGAAGCACTAAAAACCTTCTGAATTATACGTCTAGAGAAAAATTGCCAATAATATCATCATTCTGTTTTAACGTCAAAATATCAACATTTTGGCAGCTCATACCACTTTAAAACTGCTTCTTGCGCGAAACCATGAGTTAAGAGCGAGAATTATTTCTTTATGTGTTAGTCTGGCATATATGTCATGTAGGCTAAAACGGTTTTTGTTTTTTATATCAAGAACAGTTCATGGAATAGATAGAGAAAAAAGCTATTTCTTCACCTTAATGAGGGTTTCTATCTTGTTGTCATAAGCTTGTTGGAGGTTTGGTACCGGTATAACTTTTGTTCCCGTAGCCAAATTTTACGACGTTCAGACTCTCAGCTATACCACTTCATTGCTTGCATGTCCGTCGAGTTTCACGAAACGCTTCAAACTTTGTTAGGTAAACTCGGTGAAAACGACTAACAACAACTCGCTAACGAGCACTGGATTAGTGAAGGGCTCTTTGAAGACGGTAAACTTAACCTGTTGTTGAACATTGGGTTAAATTGATACACCGGCCGACGTAGTGAAATCCACACCTGTGACGTGAAATGGGATTCTAGAGAATCAGTGTGGAAGATCATCCCCGGAATGAGCAGTTGCATTGCCCTAAAAAAGAATACGCTTGTGCTGATGGGTATTTTTTTTTTCGGTATCTCAATACAGTGTTCAGTTAAACTGCTTTCCCGCCTCTGTTTTTTCTAGGCTTCTAGAGACCTTCAAAAATTCTACAAAGGGGCGATCGAGTAACACCCCAACCAGAATGTTTTATTTATATAAGCCTTATTTGGGAATGATAGGACTCGAGCCCTCAACCCACCGACGGAAGACATGTGTTTATTCTAAAGTTTATCGATTTAACCAGATGAGTCACGAAGCCCCCCCCCCCCTCTCCCCCTTAATTCTCTCGAAAATAAATTGTTTCATTTGAACTTATTGCAATAAAAAGTCATAGCGTATTTTAATCAATACATATTCAAAAAGTTTTATTCCAACGGGGAAGTAAAGAAACAACTCATTTACATATATTTCAATTAAAGTAATTTATTTTGACGTTGTATCAAAGCCTCTTGATGTTTAGATATTTAATTAACTTTCATTTCGACATTATCTTTTTATTTAATAATTATGTATGTTTCACTTTGTTCTTTGTCTGTTTGTCGCTTTCTAAGTGAAATGTGACATGTTTTCTTCAATATGGACAACGCCAAAATAAATGCATTTCATGTCGTCTTGAGATAGGAAAGAAATGTATTCTCTGGGAAATAAACAGTTCATAGGGTTAATTATTTATGCAGGTGCCTTCTCTTTCAGTATCGCCAGTTACCAGCGAAATGTAAGTTTTTTACCGCCAAGCACAGCGCAGTTTCTTATAAAACTTTCCATACATATGACGACCGCTATATTACATTTAAGATAAAAATGTGTGTTGAAACACCAAAATTGGTAAAAAAAAATAATTAAAAAATGTCCCCTCGAAAAAAGAAATAAGTTTTATATTCTTGGGTTATGCGACTAGCGATGTACACTATGATTGTTTTAGGATTATGTATAAAATGTAACTATTTATGTAAACTGTGACTATGCTTTCTTAGGATTACGTATAAAATGTGGCTATTTATGTACACTGTGACTACGCTTGTCTTAGGATTAAGTGTAAAATATGACTATTTGTGTATACTGTGACTGCGCTTGTCTTAGGATTAAGTGTAAAATGTGACTATTTATGTACACTGTGACTACGCTTGTCTTAGGATAATGTATAAAATATAACTATTTATGCACAGTGTGACTACGCTTGTCTTAGGATTACTTATACGCTATAACTACGCTTTTCTTAGGATTAAGTGTAAAATGTGACTAAATATGTCCACGATGAGTACGCTTGCCTTAGAATTAAGTATAAAATGTGACTATTTATGTACAGTGTGACTACGCTTGTCTTAGGATTACATATACACTATGACTACGCTTTTCTTAGGCTTAAGTGTAAAATGTGACTATTTATGCACAGTGTGACTACGCTTGTCTTAGGATTACGCGTACACTGTGACTACGCTTTTCTTAGGACTAATAGTAATATGTGACTATTTATGTACACTATGACTACGCTTGTCTTAGGATTGTGTGTAAAATGTGACCAGGTATGTATACTGTGACTACGCTTGTCTTAGGATTAAGAGTAATATATGACTATTTATGTACACTGTGACTACGTTTGCTTTAGGATTACGTGTAAATGTGACTATTTATGTACAATGTGACTACGTTTGCTTTAGGATTCAGTGTAAAATGTGCCTATTTATGTACACTGTGACTACGCTTGTCTTAGGATTATGTGTAAAATGTGACTATTTATGTACAATGTGACTACGTTTGCTTTAGGATTACGGACAAAATGAGACTATTTGTGTATACTGTGACTAGGTTTGCTTTTAGAACTGGGTCCATTTTGGTAACAGTTATTTATGTTATTATTTGAGTATTTTGTTCATTGTAGATAAAATTATTTCAGAATGCCAAAGACGTAGGCCTATTTTGAAATTTTTCTGAAAAAAAATAACAGAGAAGTAATCGTTATTACTCTCGTTACATTTTACACGTACTGTTGTAGTCCTAAATCCAATATGGCTGTAAAAACCTCAAATAAAGCCGCTAAAATACTTAAATTTTAAAGCAAACGTCATGTGATAAAAAGATTCGATAGTTTTTTTGTCCATGTATCATTCGTTAAAGTTGCATGAGCTGCCAAAAATCACACTTATTTCACAATTTCTGATCGTCACAACAGTAAGAGGCGTTGAAGGCCATCGAAAAACTAAATGATTGGCGTTGGAATGAGGAAAATCCGTACAGTATCTGGCCTATACGAACCGGAATACTGTTCGAAAAGTAAACAAAATTTAAATAACCGGGACGACCATTTATTCATTCTAAGCCAAAGTTAGTTCAAAACAATACTTTATCGTACATTTTCGAGACTAGAAGCAATAAAAAGCGTCTGAATTATACGTCTTGAGAAAAATAGCGAAAAATTTCAATATTCTGTTTTAACGTCAAAATATCAACATTTTGGCAGCTCATGCCACTTTAACACGCTTATTTGTTAAAACAAAACCTACCATATATTTTGTGTGTGTGCGTGTTTTGATTGGTGGAGTAGGGTGTCGTTGTTTTTTTAATCCAATGTTGTTGCCGATTCATACAAGTTCATTGGAAACAAAAAGAGCTGTAGATTTGAAGGAAGTTTTGATAACATTTCATGGTCGATCCTTAGACTTGTACTATCAATCTCCGGTAGTGTTATGGTCTCCGAAATAGTTCAGTGAGTAACGAGCTAGGATGCGTGTGATAAAACATTTACGGCATCACATAAGGGACAGGATCTGGCAAAATATTCGCATGTTCCTTTTAAAACAAATATCTTGAAATTATCCACTAAATCAAGAATAACGAGCTTTGTCTTTCTGCTGGTTTCAGGAATTTATGTCGTGGTTTGAGTAGTGTTTTGAATGAAGGAAAGAAAACTCTTGCGTATGGATTGAACTTCTTGGTTTATTTGGAACACGACGTTTCGGTGCAGCTCCTAACACCGTTATCAAGTGATGAGTAACAAATATGCCTACGCAAGAGTTTTCTTTCCTTCATTATTATGCTCAACTTCTAAATGCCACTTAAACAAGTCATAGTGTTTTGAACTAAATTTGGTCAAAAAGGAATAAATGTTAATTTTTTAAAAGTTTGTTTATTTATTAACACTACTTCGGATCGCACAGGCCACAGACTGCATGGATAGCCATGGTTGCCAATGTCGATAATTTAGTAATGGCAATCAAAATGTTTGAAAAGGTGCGAATTTTGGTGGTTCGTACAATTTTAAACATCGTACAAAATCAAATGTCAAAATAAAATTGTTTGGAAAGGAGGGGGGGGGGGGCTGTTGTTGCGTTTTTTTTTTTTTTACTTAAATGAAATATTTTCCTTTTATTGCATGGTTTGGAATTTTTTGCCAATTTCATAAATTTAGAGCTGAGTGAACTGAGCGACCAGACAGGTATACAGGTAGGCCTATATGATATCAAATTCGAAATCTAAACACACAGGTGTCTATTTCAAATAACTTTTACGTTGATTCAATTTTATTATAACTTCAACTTAAGCTTATTAATAAAGACATAACAGGTAGGGTGCTTTGTATTGCAATGAATATGGATAAAGTTATTCAAAGATTTCGGTATATTAGATTTCGTCCTGTCTATAAAGTGTATTGGATTTATCAACAAAACTAACCCGCGAACTTTTTTATTTGATCATGTTCATTCGCTTCATATAGATATTTTGTTAAAAGGGGCTTTGGATCTCCTTTTATCCGCAAGCTGTTTAGCATGAACGTGTGTTTATTTCTTCGCCATTGACATCTCTACAAAATGACATACGGGACAATGTGTGTATATTTCGTTCTTCAATAGATCGCCGACCACCTAGAAGAGTCTATGCTCCTTTTTTGTCATTCTGTGTCGATTTCTCTATATACCTTCTGTGGTTGCAATTGTTCGTTTCTTAACAGGATGTCAATCAAAGAGTTTTGACTCCGCCCAGGGAACATCTGCAGCGGCGGCGGATTAGCCGTATACACCATGACTTCAATACGATATAACTGAATTCTACCAAGAAGGGCTGGGAGCGAGATCACTCCTCAGTAAAAGGTGTTGCTCTGAAGTTGACGAGAAGTTAAATGGGTATTCAGACTGGATAATAAAGCTACCGTGGAGTGAAAGCACGACTTCTCATTGACGGCACATCAAGTGTCCTCTCAGTGTGTTGCCCAGAAGAATCGTTAGGCCGAGTTGACTTACAAATTTGAAACGTGCTAAAGACTCGAAAGTACAATACTGGTCAGGAGTTAAACTCGCTTTTGATGTCCATTTCCACAATAGAGATGAAACACACACGATCAGAGCCTATAGAATACCTCATAAACACAGCCTTTTTAACGTCAACTGATTGGCTTAATGAGATTTGCCCCTCACGATGCCTGGGCGCGGACCTGTTTGAAAGCCTCAACCGTGTGAACTAGGACTTGAATGGCTTGAATGATAATCTTTAATCTTTTTACACTTACTGGCTTATATATGATATCTTGTAACTCAGCCAAGGTTATATTAATGGTATCTTTATAAAAAATCAATTTTAATCGTCCGTGTCATTTAGGAGTCATACGAACTGAACTTAAAGCCTATCCTATATAGATTGGAAAATTCTGCTGGCAATGAATGGATATATCATGCTTAATACGCAAAAATAGTTAAATCAACATTTTTAAGCGGCTAAAGAATTTGTATGACAAGCAGAACATGCGATTATGTTTTGTTTTTTTGGTTGTCTACTTTTTAAGACATTTGACGAGCTACAAACCCAGTTATTGGCAATCAAAATATATGAAAAAATAGCTCATGTCACTTTGAAAAAAGTTGTAAAAATTAATCTGTCTTGTTTAGAAAATCAAGCAAAACCATTCTATTATAATATTTTTGCTTTCTGCCGTATTGATTGCTTTATTTGTTCGTTTCGTTCATGCACTGTTTCAAATCCATACAGGGATTCAAATAGTGCAGTAACTGGGTTATATGGCAATAGGTTTTATTCTTCGTCTAGTCGGACGCAGTATGTGTTTTTTGAGTGCATGACATTTACGTGTAGCCTTCAAATCCAATATAGCACACTCGTCACCACGTTTTACGTCTATTTCTATCTGCAGGTTTCTTTGAAATGTACTAACTTATAACAACCAATCAGAGGATGTTGGTTGGCGGTTCCCTTTGATCTTTTGACGGTAGGTTTAGACGGTCACGTGACAACACACCTGCATTGTAATTAGTATCTAACGCTTTTTTTTTCAAGAAGCAAAAAGTGAAAATAAAAGACGTTTCATGTTTATGATGAATGAAAAGGAATCGGCTGATGTTTAATTCATCGTCAAACCGGATGTAATTCTGTTTCTTAATTTTCTCTCCTGCCAAATTCATCAGGCACTTTATTTGTCATATTTTCAGCCGAAAACTAAGGTCAGATTTGTAATGTCGTTGACCTTAAATTCATAATGAAAGCTAAAAAATGTTCAAAGTGCATGCCTCGCCTTCATTAACTCATTAAGCTGTCAATACTATAGGGAGGTTCCCATTTCGTTCAGGCAACTTGTACCGGATATATGCTCTACATACAAAATGCCGGAACATAAAAGGATTATAATGGTTTGTTCCTTGTATATCATAGAGAAAAAAACATATATTTTCTAATTTTCTGGTCAAGAATGTTTCATTTGATAGCAAATGATAAGAACATTTCTTACAAACGTATTCATTTAAAGTTGTTTATGCTGGCAACATTTTTAAAAGAAAAACTCGAATTCAAATATGATTAAAATGATTAGCTGAGAATTTCAAATATTAAACATGATTGTGGCAAAAACAAACATGCTGATCGAAAACAGCACAATTTGGCAGCTGATGTCACATTTTAAAAGAAGGACTCTACCTTAAACATAACCTACCAGAATTCTGTCACATTTTCAAAAAGGGCTCTACCTTAAACATAACCTTCCAGAATTCTGTCACATTTTCAAAAAGGGCTCTACCTTAAACATAAACTCCTAGAATTCTGTCACATTTTAAAAGAAGGACTCTACCTTAAACATAACCTTCCAGAATTCTGTCACATTTTCAAAAAGGGCTCTACCTTAAAGGGGCATGAGCTGCCAAAATGTTGATACTTTTACGTAAACACAAAATGTTGAAATTATCGGCTATTTTTCTCAAAACGTATAATTCAGAAGCTTTTTAGTGCTTCTAGTCTCGAAAATGTACGATAAAGTATTGTTTTAAACTAACTTTGGCTTAGAATGAATGAATGGTCGTCCCGGTTATTTAAATTTTGCAACTTTTCGAACACGTTTTCGGTTCGTACCGGGCACCTACTGTATGGATTTTCCTCATTCCAACGCCAATCATTTAGGTTTCCGATGGCCTCCAAAGCCTCTTACTGTCGTGACGATCAGAAAGTATGAAAAAAGTGGGAATTTCGGCAGCTCATGCCCCTTTAAACATAACCTTCCAGAATTCTGTCACATTTTCAAAAAGGGCTCTACCTTAAACATAAACTCCTAGAATTCTGTCACATTTTCAAAAAGGACTCTACCTTAAACATAAGCTTCTAGAATTCGGTCACATTTTCAAAAAGGACTCTATCTTAAACATAAGCTTCTAGAATTCTGTCACATTTTCAAAAAGGACTCTATCTTAAACATAAGCTTCTAGAATTCTGTCACATTTTCAAAAAGGACTCTACCTTAAACATACGTTTCTAGAATTCTTCCACATTTTCAAAAAGGACTACTTTAAACATAAACTCCTAGAATTCTGTCACATTTTCAAAAAAGACTCTATCTTAAACATAAGTTTCTAGAATTCTTCCACATTTTTAAAAACGTATTGTGTATTAAATAGACATAGACCGTACGCTTCCAGAATTAGGTATAGCAAGAAAGTTATTTTATTTCTCCAGCACATTAATGTAATTTCGTTTGGGTCTAAGCTAAAGTTCTCCATGCAATGAGGCACTTAACATGAAAATTACTCGATTTCGATTTTCGCTTACTCGATTTCTGTTTTAACGAAAAATACCAGCAATTTGGCACTTATCTAATTTAAATTGGCATGAGCTGCCAAAATTTTGATATGTTGACGTTAAAACAGAATGTTGAAATTATTGGCTATTTTTCTCAAGACGTATAATTCAGAAGCTTTTTAGTGCTTCTGGTCTCGAGAATGAACGATAAAGTATTGTTTTGAACTAACTTCGGCTTAGAATGAATAAATGGTCGCCCCGGTTATTTAAATTTTGTTTACATTTCGGACACTATTTCGGTTCGTATATGCCGTAGACTGTATATATTTTCCTCATTCAGTCAGTCTTTCAGTCTTTTAGTTTAGTTTATTCATTTAGATCGTGAGCATACAGCTCATTGGTATTCCAACGCCAATCATTTAGTTTTGCGATGGTCTCTTACTGCCGGGATGATCTAAAATTATGAAAAAAGTGTGAACTTTGGCAGCTCATGCCACTTAAAAGTATCCCAGCTATGCGATTATTGGGATAGAGTACATTGAGTAATGGTTGTGAGCATAGTGCCCGTGAATGAAATTTTGAGGGTATACCTTTATATCTCTTTACAACAAAACTCGAATTTATTTTCCGTACCATTTCAACAGCGTTTTAAAGTGATCTTTATTGAAATTTCTCATTTCAGGTGATATACAGACTTTCTATTTCTGAATACCAGAAGTGAAACTATTCCTGGTTGCACTGGTGACCACATACATGTACTTCCAATTTATTAAGTCCTTTTATAATTATCAGACCACCGGTGTTCAATTCTTTGCTTATATCTTGCCTGACCGAATTCCAATCGCAGAAAAAATGACAAATTCTGTCATGAAGTGCTATCATATATAGATATATGTTACAGGGAATAAGGGGAACTGGAAAGGCCTTATTTGGCTGACTTTACAGACATGCATTCAATGATAAATAGATGGAAGAAATAAAGGTTTTCTTTGATTTAGTTGCAGTTTGCTATTTGGTTTTACGTTCAATCACCGAGAAGGGTTTTGGTTCGGCTTATCACTTTGTTTTCTTTAATTGATGAATCGCCGTTTTTTATTACACCGGCGATGAGAGTTTCAGGGAGCTCTTTTGGGCCCATTGTGGAGAAACTTTCCGCCTGCCACGAAGAGGGACTTCCTCAGACTTGGAATTCTCAATGATCCGAACCCCGGTTAAGTATGATTGGTCGGAAGGAGGCCAGTTATAAATTTCCTGCGAACGGCTCTCGGAATACGGCTTTATTGAAAACAAGGGGAGCTGAACGGCGTCCACAGCACGTTTAACAATACCGGCAAGGAAAGGAACATTAAGAGATGCGTCGGCCGGAGTCTGCAAGAAGAGGAAATGAAATGGCTGACAGGGTCAAAGCCTGCTAAAACAATTAACACCAGATCTTGGGAGAAAATCATGTAACCCTCTGTCAGAATGAAAGAAGAACAATGATAAACTGGACAGTGTGACATTTACTGATAGCAAGGCACAATTCATCCCCGACTGAATTTGCATAAAACGCCAGTTTAATCCGAGATAAGAACGGCACTATCTTCCGCATCCCGCTAACATTTTGTTTTTCTCCACACGCCTTTTTCTCACACAAAAAAATAATTTATTCCGTCCTTTGTGAAAACATCTATTGTTATTCCGCCTACAGTGTCTTTTCCTTTAAAAATTGACATCGTAATAAAACTTTATTAAATCAACTGTGTCCTATTGAACGGCCTTATTGAAATCCCGCGAGACGCATTTTCTGCATGCAGAAAGTCCGATGAAACTGGTAACATGTATGACTAACATTTACTGAGAAATACATAGCTGCGACCTCTGCTTGAAAGATTCCATTTGACTTTATTTTGACAATATCGAATAATCTGCCTATCCAATATTATTTTTACACGACTGTATAGTACGAGAAAAGTTAACCATTGTCAACGGAAATTCGACTTATAGTGGGTAGGCTATGAACATGCTTTATCTGTGTATTTTAGCCTTGGCTACAAATGCACTAATCCGCTCAACTTAAGTGACAACCAATCATTCAACTTCCTTAGTGCCGAATAACCTGAAGTGTGGCGTGAAATTCTAAGCAATCCCCTTAAAGTCCCTCTTAAAATGCAATCCCACTATGCAGTAACAATGACTTCTACCCAGATCTGCCGTCTGATGATTCTTTTCGACGCATCAAAATGGGTAGTCTTACCTCAGGAGCCGATTTAGCCCGCCTCCGTAGACTTTTCAAGTACTCGTGAACTCCGAGTACCATTTTGTTTTGAATACCAAGCCCACGCCACCTAGCGGACACAAGGGCATTAACCGCGACTCTTGAATCATATATATTATAGAGATATAACGCTTATATATTTAGTAACAATATGATTCGAAACATATCTGAAAACTCCCGACCAAACACAAATCCTTATTGATAATTACAGGAAATTCAGGGTCTGGGGCACTATATGCGAAGTAATATAACAGAAAAGCATATAATCCTGGAAGAAAGTTTGATAACGACAATATTGCTAAGCCTATTTTACTGCTTTACTGAAAACCCGTCTCATTTGTTTCCCCAGCTTGCTCTAACCCCCCCCCCCCCTTCCCCCAACCATCCCTAGTCGCTCTGGGCCATATTATTTTTGAACACTAGTTTTTATATTGACTTCTAGAAATCAGGGGCATCGAATTCCCACTCAGTTTAAGGAAAATTGTCAAATTTCTGAGTGGGATTTTTCACTTGATTGCCCAATGTTGGAGAGTTGACAAGTACTCGCCGAACGTCGGGTGTTTCCGCCTGGAAAAGAACCCGGTTTCCCATCCACCATTAAATGGGACAAAGTCGACAATCAAAGTAAAATAATCCTCAGTGTGGTGAAAAACAGCAATCAATCAATCTAAAAACAAAGTATAACAGCTGATACCTGTACATTTCAAAACTCATTTCAGAGATCCAAGATTTAGTCCTTTACGATGATATCTAGAAATGATAGCAATGATGCCCTTGATTTTGTCTTACATATGCACCGTGCATACGCCTAAATGTTATAAACGATGTCCTTTGTTTAGTCCTACATGTATCAACGTCCATATGCTATATCCTAGCATTAGTCCTACAAACGTCCAAATACTATAAACGAGGTCCTAGATTTATTGCTATGTCTATATACGTGTAAATGTTAATAAAAGTTCTAAAAAGTTCTAAAACTGATAATTTATCGAAACCTGTTTTGGTGAATTTATGGGCAATGCCCTTAATAAAAGTATTGTGCATATTTCAAACTAACTCTAGCAGCGTGGTTGATAGCCTTTGAAATCTCATGGGCGCCATAACATGTATAAACCTGACGTCCAGTGACGCTAGTCAAAGGGATAAGGGAAGAGGGTTTCGAAGTTACCGCCTGGCTTAAAAAAGCGCTTGTAAAGATAAATATGACTGCGTGCCTATACGTTTCTTGGCAGGATACTTTCCGCTCGCCATGCCGATCCCCTCCTACTATCCATAACACATTTTATCAAAAGCGGATGACGGTGGGAAGCTTAATGTGTTTATATTACAAACCATATACAAAAAATGGATGACGTCATTAAGCAATTCGTCTGTTGACCAAAAGTGACACTTTCAAGTCATTAAAGGCACACTTGCCGCAAAATTCCAAAATACTGTTTTTTTCTGTATTTTTCCCAGACAGACCAAGTTAGGAACTTTCTACATTTACCACAAATAGAAAGTTTGGGCCTCATTTAGTATTATTAATTTGAAATTGAAAATTAGATTTGTCAAGTAGGCCTACCGGCAGAACCTGAACATGCGCACAAGCGCCCTTAATGTTTGAGTTGTGAGTTATCTAACGGCACAGTATAATGTTACGTACATTATCTGAGAAATACAGACTGACGATCGGGTAAGAGTGACTCAAAAAGCCTGCTGATAATTGTTTTAGTGTAAACCACAGATAAAAAGGCCTGAAATTAATGTAATCCAACCACTAAGTTAACCGACACTGATCGTTGTTGTTGTAATCAGGCTTCGATTTTTCGATTGTTTTTCACCCTCATTTCTACATTTTAAACCGGACTGGACATGTTTTGTGTGTCCTATTTTTAATTTTAGTGGGTTTAGTCGTAGTAAGCTCCTGTAAATGGGGTTTCTTAACAAATGTTCCACATGCTACGGCGGTAAGTAGGCCTTTAAACAAGACAAACAAATTAAGTTTCCATGACTATTCACATTTACTTCAGCACTTATAGCAGTCAGTTCGAATCCGACCATTTTATATAAACAATGTATTTTTTAATAACATTCTCTTAGGAGAGACATTTGGCGACAAATAAACAAAATCTATAGTCCTTGTGACGTATAAAGACGCCAGTTCAAAATGATTTTCAATAGAAAATTTGACAACGCCGAACAGACGCCGTTATAAAATATCAAAACATAACTCAAATAAGAGACAATTAAAAAAATGTTCTACCGATAGCTGTATAGAGCAGATCAGTACATCCGAAAATGACAAATAAATAAGTATAAAAAAGAGGGAAAATGGGTGATTTTAAAAAATGTGAATTATGTTGACATATAGGCTAGGATCTAAACGTCAATCATTGTTACATACATAGGAATTGAAATAAACAGACTTTCAAAGGTACGGATTTGGTTTTGGAGCCATGTAACATAGAGGGTAAGATTAAATTTACCGTCAATGATATAAATTATAAACAGGAACCGTAACTCTTGAAAATAAAAAAAACGAACGGCACAGAGTTTATACACTCAGAATTCTCGTAAATATTGACTTACACAGATTGAGACCAGTCAATAGAGTAATAAGTAAGAATGTATATATTTATAACATCATATGACCAGATTTGTTCCGTCCTCTATCTGCATTGATTCGCCATTAAGTAAGGAGTCAACAGAATAAAATACTGTCTGTAAATTAATTTTCTTCCGTCTGTCGCGGTCATATGACAACAGTTGCTCCCTCCCGTTTTTCAAACACACGCGCTCGCATAGAGTCCAAATCTCGTGCCGGCGAGAAAATCGCCTGCTGCGGCCTGAGTGCCGTAGGTTTTATACTATGTGCCGGAAGTGGCTCCGAGCGAGCAACAAGTCCATGAGCTGCGAAAAGGGGCTTGGAGGAAAGAGTGTAGGGATATGACAAAGTTGCATGACTGACGGGCAGGGGGAAATTGCCGCCAGGATAACGCCCGGCTATCCAGGAATGACTAGTGGGTGGCATATAGGCGAAACCACCGGGAGCCACAACTCGAGGTGCTGTACCGTCCCGGGGGAAAGTCTGTAAGTTTAAGGGTCTGGATGAAGACGAACTGGATACTGAACTAGAGTTTTTGTCTGAGCTTTTGTTATTCAGAAATTCTGACACTGACCAAATTTTGGGCCTTGATTGTCCACTTGTTGATGATGCAGTTGACGTTGTTGTTGTAACTGATTCGCTGTCCTGTTTTGCAGTTTTTGACAGACCTTCACTAGTGGATGGGGTTTCGGGTTCGTCCCTTGGCGATGGGGAATTCAGACAGGGTTTATCGGGCATATTGCGAGACAATAAAAGGTGAGACTTTGATTGAAAAATGTGTGGCACATTGTGAGACATCTTCGTGTCACAGTCTGAGACATCTACATCCGATTCGTCACCTGAGTCGTCACGTCTGACGTCAATCTCCAATCTCCCTGATTCGTCTTTATCCATGGCGTCACTCTCCGTAACTGCAATAAAAGAAACAGAAATGAAATTTTCAAGCTACAGAATATATAGGCAAAGACCATGCATAGGCATAAACGGCTTGTAAACATATAAAGACATGCATCGCAAGTCAATGCACCTTGTTTCTCTCTTTAAATGGATTTCTAGACTTAAACATAACGTTTGCGTTTACAAGGATATCTTCGGGAAATTTCATAAAATAATTCACAAAGGCTATATTAGTAAAGTTGGGGAAAGTTGTGTTTAACAGGCACATCCCGTGTTAAAGTGAAACCCGAGCACACCCCGTCTATAAGCGAAACCCGCGAGATTTCCTCGTCAGTATGCTCGCAGGGAAGGCACATATCTCACCAATGTTTACATAGAGGAGCGGTTATTGAGAAGCCGGAAGTGTTCGATTGCCCGAGGTGAATCACGGGAAATTAACCCTTTCTATGTCAAATACTAAGAGAGCCAATATTTCATTTAGTTTGGCCTGTCCAAAGTCACTGGATGAAAACCAACTCTTCATCCCTAAACCAGATCGTCTCGCTTTAAAAGTCAACTATTGATTAGATGAAACGCAAACACTGCGCATGCTTTAACAATGAAACGGCATGACCAGATGCATGATAGGATACTTCCGGTCTCAAATAATGCCGGTCAAAGATGTCTAGCGTTTCCAATTATAGTAGGATTTGTTATGAGGCATGCTAACTTTTATGTAAAGCTACTATACGTATGTACAATATACGTGAAAAAAGGAATTTTCGAATTTGAATTTATGTATTATTTAGGTTGACTATATAAGGCTTAATGTTTGAAAATCTATTCGTAACAGGTACAATGCAATTCAGTATTTTTGAAAGAACATTTAGAATATTTCTTTCAAAATCATTCAAAAATGTTCGGCGTTGTCGTCAAAAATCCGCCATTCAACCATCAGTCCAAAAAATTGAAGCATGCTGCTAAAATGGCACACACAAATGTGAACTTTGAATATTGACGAAAACTCCAAAACGTCCTTAAAAATGTAACAAAAGTCTGGAAACGAAATACGACAAGTATACATAGTTCATTTCAGTATAGTGCAGAGTTTATTTAATTCGCGACCCCACCCTCCCCCACACACACAAACAAAAAATTAGATTTTTTTCTTTTCATTTTTTTTTTGTAAACTCAAGCATCAAAGACGTGATAAAACATGGTGCCCAGATAGAGATAACTAACTCAACACGCAAAGCAAATTGAATTAACGATTAAATACATGGGACATTTTTCAGTCTATATACCGCAGTAACAGAAAGTTGTTTTTTCTGAGAGATCGCATAAAAACGACAAAACCGAAAGTTGAGTGGGGAGCAATAGCGATGATATTTACAAAAATTGCCCTTGAAAGCTACTTCGAAAAAGTGATAACTTGTGTGGTCTAAGACGCTTGACGTCCGTCATTAGATGTGTAATTAATAAGTCTGATGTAAAACTACACCGACAATCGAGACATTTCTGTAAATTATCTTGCCGGGTTCTTTCAGAGCGAACATAACATGTTGTTGGGATTATGTAGTTCTATATTAATTTGAATATACGGTTATGTTCATTAGTCCACTAAACATATAGAAAACGTCTATATTAAAGGGTTAAATAGTTATATTCTAGCCCATGAGATATTTTATTACAAACTCTTTTTTATTCTTCAAAAGTGAGTCGTCAATATAAACGAGTTAAATTAAAAATTTAGAACGAAAAATATAGATAGATTCCACGGCAGTTAAATAGAATATCATACTCTGCCTTTCTCGGTGCACAAAAGGCCTACGCCAAAATAAAGAAAATACAGATGCACGTGAATTCAATTTGAATTTAACATATTTTTAAATTTATATATACAGCTGTATATGTATATTTCCATTGTTAAATTGAAGGGTTTATTGGCTGGGAAGTTTGAAATGGTGTTTTAGCAACCCATAGATATATATAAGGGCAAATAAATAATGAAAATGCTTGGTTTTAACAAAATAGATTTTCGGCTTGGTAGAAAACCAATTCATTTATCTCGATAAAACCGTGAAATGTATTTCGTGAAATCGACATGATAACATTGTCATAGTGGAGTTTGATTGATGCCACTGTAAACTGCCATTCAATTAGCCTCGCACAACGATAATCATTTGCTGTACGAAGTCTGTTTAATAATAAATGAGTTCCGATATAATAATCTACACACCGAGCCTTGTTAATTAAAAAGATACATTTATACGCCCTGGTCGAGAACAAATATACTAAAATACATGTGCGCCCTAAGGGTAACTGGATTGCCCTAGTGACAACACAGGCTCATCATAAAATAGATCTCTGCCGAAATCATTTGGGCAAAATATCGACGGGTCCCACGAGACGCGAAAGCCAGTTAGGCCACGTGGTCTGTTATTTACAAGCGTCCGTTGCAGACTAATCCATTACAGGGAGTTTGGCCAACAGCAACAGAATCTCCGCTGGGAGATCGAAGCTTATTGGCGAAGCCGAATTGCCCAAACCTATCCCAAAGCGTTATTGTAAATCATTAAAAGAAAGAAAATTATTTGGTTCACCACGGAATTACTTCAAAAGAGGCCAGATTACATAAAGTTTCATATAAGAAAGAGAATTTCTGATAGCTGGAAAAGATTATTGCATCGGAAAGGATAATTTATCTCCCTTGGGAATGCAAAGATGTGGTCTTCATTCATTGGACGTAAACCGGGCATGTTTATATCATCTGAGGCATCATCAAACCTTAAAACTATCACTTAATCTCAATGCAAGTTATTATTTGCTTAATAGAAAATAATAACCGTTTTTAAAGCTTTCATAAAAAAAAACAATTTATATATTTTTTTAGATATTCTATTAAATATGAATTCATTTTAAAAGGGGCATGAATTCACAAATATAGGGAAAATTTCGTTGAAACAGAATTATAATTAGTCATTATTAACTTAAATTACAAGATAAGAGTTTTCAGATCATGCTGACCTTCATTGTGTACGTTAAAGTAATTTTATAAGCTACAAAAATCGAAAAATGTTCCAAAAAAATCCGGGCTATATTTATTTTGTCCGCTATTGGTAGACAAGCTGGAGATTTCACTGATATTGTTTATTTTCTGCCAATCCTTTAGCTTTTCAAGGTACAATGTACTCCAAACGACCAACTTCTCAACGACCAATTTTTAAAAAACTCCTAATTTCGGCGGCTCATGCGAATTTAATCTGTACTTTCAATATTATTATCGTTATTCTGACAAAGGCCAGGATTCTTGATTTTAAAATTGATTAAAAAATTATCGAGCAACGTGTAATAGTCTAACAAGATTGCTACTAAAATGTAATTGTCGTTTTTTGCCTGGTAAAATATCAAGGCACGTTTTTAATGTTTATTCCCACACTTAGTTTCAGTGTTTAAGTGTAGATATCATAAAATACCCGCACTATTCTCAGGGTGGGTTTCTGTTTTCAGAATTCGACACTTGGTCTTGAAAAGAAAATCAATAGTTGGCTGAAATGCGACAGCACTGAACCAATAAATAATAAGATTTTAACGGTTGGATTTAAGTTCAATGATCTCCGTTTTCCTGACGGACGGGTTGAAACCATAATTCCCTAACAAACGTGATACAGAGCAGGGTTATAACAATCCACTTCGACTCGGGGAGTCCTCGAGTAACAAAGGCAGATCTTGGAACTCTTAAAGGCCGTGGTGCTTTCTCCTTACAGACATAATTGATGAGTTTTTAACCAGACTTCGATGAATAGCTACAGTATGGAAGAGAAATAATAATCGGCCCACAGAGCCGGATCTTAGGATTTTAGAATTGCTCTTTCTTCGACAAGTGATGTTTTTATTTCGGCCTTTGTGAAAGAAAGGAAATTAGTGTAAGTTGTATTGTTGTATTTTACCGGGGAGCCTAAAGAGGGGTAGTACACCGTGAAACCGTCCCGCGGAAAGTTCTCTGTTAAAGGCGACCTCGGCCCGCCTCCGTCATATATACACCTATCTAATTCCAAAGCTATCTATTTCCCTGTATTCTTTATTTTCGTCTTATAAGAATAAGAAAATCTCGCTACGACTTGAAACTGTGACAAGGGTCGTGTGTTGTCTTGAAGCGTATCTTTGTACGGGAGACAGATAATGACGAGCTCGAATAACTACTGGATCTACCCCGGGCTTCGGACCACCCTGAAGGCTAGTATCGATTATCGCCTACCCATTGCGACAAGGGTGCCAGATGGGCGACGCGCAGGTATATAGATCATACGGTCCTATATAACAGACACAACTAGTCGTAAGACTATTTGCAGAAACCTGAAGTATTAGAAAGAAAAGGGACAGAAAATACCCCTTTCTAACTTCAATCTTTTTCATGACGAATACAACAAATGGTGGAAAAATTGTATTAACAAGTTTTTTTATGGCGAAATTTAAATCCATGTTAACGTTACAAGCTACTATAAGTTGCAAAATATTTGATTTCTGGGTATAAAGAGTTCGTAATAATTTACAAACAGCTAGTTTCAGAATCGGATGAAAATGCGACTTCGTCAAAAATGGAAATTAAGTGCAACGAAAACACTTCTCAATTGGAGAACTACGACGATGACGATGAATTCAAAGGTCGAAGGGACGGTCTTGTGAAATAGCACAGGCCATTATAGCAGCTACCCACAAACACGTGATCTCTAATCAAAAGATTAAATTATGTTTTCACATGTGTAACTTACTAGAAATCAAACTGATATAGTTTACAAAATTACCTAACCGAGTTGTGTAGACAGTTGGGTAAATCACGGTCTTGAGATTTGATGCAAGATACGCGGAGATCGCATGTCGTCGGCGCCTTAAACTCTACCATCCGCGCTCATTTAAGCGCGAAGTTAAAAAGAATTTAGTTGCGTTACTTGCATGATGTTAACAACGATCAAACTCTGTAGACAATCTTTGACAGCTGAATTAAGTCCGCTAATTAGTCCTCATCTCAATTAATGGATGTTAATTGCTTGTTCAGGGTGAAATTGTGTAGAGAGTTTTTGGGCAAATATTCAAGTCTTTGTTCGCCATTTAAGCGTTATAACTCTTTTGTATGCAGTATCATTCAGTCGTAAAACTATTTAAGTAGTTTACCGCACACAAATGGCTTACTTTTCGACACTACTACAATACGTGAAACACATATAGCTAACGAAGCATAAAAGCAGGTTTCAAGTAAAAATAAAAAAGTAAACTTGTCAAATAAAATTAGGAATTAAAAAAATAATGTTTCAATAAAATTGAGTTTTTTTTCCGGCAATTATCCCAATAGCGTTCCATGCACCAATGATTATTTCTGGATGAAACAAATCGTTTTCAGATGCGCTTATTGTACAAAGAAAAACCCGGTAAAATGTCAGGAATATATGTGTAGGCCTATAACAAATATACTTCTTTAAACGAAATCATGGGATATGAGCGCTGTTTTCTGCAACAAAGAAGGACGTGCCACTAAAGTTTTGGGATATGAGCGCTGTTTTCTTCAACAAAAAAGGATGTGCCACTTAAGTTTTGGGATATGAGCGCTGTTTTCCTCAACAAAAAAGGATGTGGCACTAAAGTTTTGGGATATGAGCGCTGTTTTCCTCAACAAAGAAGGATGTGCCACTTAAGTTTTGAGATATGAGCGCTGTTTTCTTCAACAAAGAAGGATGTGCCACTAAAGCTCTGCGATATGAGCGCTGTTTTCTTCAACAAAAAGGATGTGCAACTAAAGTTTTGGGATATGAGCGCTGTTTTCTTCAACAAAAAAGGATGTGCCACTAAAGTTTTGGGATATGAGCGCTGTTTTCTTCAACAAAAAAGGATGTGCCACTTAAGTTTTGGGATATGAGCGCTGTTTTCTTCAACAAAGACGGATATGCCACTAAAGTTTTAAACGATCCGAATGGCGGTGTTCATAACCAGTGTATAACAAACAATACATACATTTGCAACAAAAAAACATAGGACACAAACAATATAATTACCTTTTCTTATTGATAAATCCTGTCCTTGGTTGGAGTCAGAGTCGGGATTTTCAATTCTTGATTTTATCCCTAATGGAGAACCCGGCCTGTCACCTAAATCATCACTCTTGAAATCGACATCGTCTAATTCGTCATCGTGATCACTTTTCGTGTCTTTATCATCATCCATATCGTCGTCCATTTCGTCGGTTCCATCTTCCGCGCGGTTCCTAGGCGACCACGTCATTTTGTTCTCTTTCTTGAGGCGCCGCCTAGCGTTGGCGAACCACGTGGACACCTGAGTGAGAGTCATTTTTGTAATAATCGCCAGCATGATTTTCTCGCCTTTTGTTGGGTATGGATTTTTACGATGTTCGTACAACCAGGCCTTTAGTGTATTGGTGGTTTCACGAGTTGCGTTCTTCCGGCGTGCTCCGTTCAAATCTAAGCCGCCATACCTGTTAACCGAAACAAGGAGTAAATAACTGAGTGAGTGATTGAATTAGAAAAAAATACCCACGAGACATTCACATATGCGAAGAGAACTCGCTAGCAAAATGTACACCTGAACAAAATTAACATAGCACATTCATTCGTGTATTCTATAGGACTAAACTGGGGGGGATTTGAATTTTTTATTGGCGCTTACCCACCCATGAGATATAGAACTAAACTGCATCTTACCCTAACATTTATTCCCGAAAACACTTCTAATTTGCATTCGGGTTTTTTTTTTTGTTTTTTTTACATATGGCAAAAATACTGTCTACCTTAGCTGTGCGTCGGTGTAAACATTTTTAACACTTAGTTTTAGGTTTAAGTAAGTCCAGTAGATAACCAAGCAGTTAGGTTTTGAATATGTACAAATTTGGTGATTTAAGTTTATAAAATGTATTCCGATATTGCATTTTACACAACTCAAAATCCGATTATTTATAGATCTATTCTTAGATTTAAAAATGTTTGGATTATGTATATATTGATATCGAACATTCCGAAATTTGTTTTAATACTGATCGAAATCCGATTAACTATATGGTTAAAAAATATAGTTAGAGTCCGTTAATTAAACTTCATCGCTGTATTGCATCCTGCTTAACGGACCAATTGTAAAATCAATAAAAACTGACGATAAAGTTTATGTAAAATAAAATATGCAACATATGGTGCCAGCAGTGTATTCACAAACATATGTTTAGCTAATCTTGATGTATACACTGCAACTTGACGGCGCTATATAGTTGGCATTTCTACATAGGATAATGAAGCTATTCAAATTATGTTAACACAATCGCCAGTCTCACACCGTTTGAATATGGGCAACGCACGAGAAGAATGCGTCTCCATTTTAACCAAAGAATCAGGCGCAACGAGATTCTCGTGAACACGTGACTGGACTCTGTTCGGGACCTGAATATGCTTTTAGGGATCAAAGGTCATCGAATTAAACTTCAAATTTTTACGTCTGAAGAATGACAGTCAAGGCTATATTAGACTGAACTATAAAAACATGGTGTATGTATAGTGTTGTAGATTGTCATTCCGTATTGTCTCTTACGTCTTAAATAACCCTGCGATTTATAATATAGAGGAAATAAGATAACTAAAATACAAACTGAAAGGCGGAATTAGAATTTCAATGAAGTCGTTTATTTTAGACAAGGGGATTTCCCCTGTGCCTGTGTGTTATAGTGTTTATAAATATTACATGAATATTTGTTGAAATGATACAGAAATTACTCCCTCACTACAAAATATCGAAACTGAAAATTAATTCATAAATCCTTATATACGGACTGTGATATATCTATTTCAGCTATGTAAGCATATAACATTATTGGTATAACATGTTAATTGACAACTCTATATTCGTTATCGCTATCAGCTTATTTTCCTATTTAGTCCAGTTATCAGGAAACTTACTTGAATCTATTTGTTTTTTTATCGATAAGATGCGTCGAAAAACGTCCCTATGTTGATAAGGTCGTAGTAACAGCTCGTTCAGGCAAGACCTCATGATAAAAATGCCCCTAAGGTAAACTATAACATCAGTTGCTAATCATTGGTCCTCATTAGAAACATTTACATCAATATTTTTGTATTTTTTTAGGCCTTTGGATATTTTTAATATCTCCTGGTTTGTTTTTTCTTGCTTTATTTTCAAGGCATTTTTTCCAAAGTGACATAAGCTGCCAAAAAATTGTCAACTTTTTCATAAATATCCATTGTCATGAGAAATTGAGCATGTTGAATACTTTGAAAAACTAAAGGATTGACGTTGGGATTAAATATATCAGTAAAGCCGGTACCCCATAACAACAAAAAATGTGTGCCAAAATGGATAAAATTCAAATAGCCGGGATGTATGAGTAGATTTCAGGGTTTTCGTAGCTTATATTAACATTCTCAGCGTACATCTCCAAGATTGGTATCACATGAAAGCCATCATTTTGTATTTCTTGATAAAAATGAGAATGGGCAAATTCAACCAAATGTTCCTTATATTCGGAGGCTCATGCCACTTGAAATTACACTAAAATTACACAAAACTCCTAAATGCCACTTACAGAGATTACACTATAAGAAGGCAAAATGTATGTGCTTGCGTTGCACCGCTCCGCTTATATTTTATCATGCTGATATATAATTTATTTGTTATATTTTCGAACAGTAAAACACATGGGCACAGGGAAAATCTTCTTGTCTAAAATAACCATGGAGACAAGTTTCTTATTGTGTTAAAAAAGGACATATCATTTAGACGTTTATACTCAATCATAAGTTGTTGTAATAAACCACAACCCATGATATTTCATTAGGTTGACGACAGGCAGGAGTTTGGGCTTATGCTGACCCATATAAAAATACATATTCATGTTGCAAAATATACTCCCACCCTCTGTACCTATGCACAAACGATCGGATACGTTTGGAATAAATATTTGTCATCCTTTCAAGCACACGGCCACTCATTTTTCAAGTTTTTAGAATTTATGACGCATCGCCAATTCCCTTTGTGTTACTGGGTTTAACAGTGCCTTGGGCAACGTAAAAGAAAGAAAGAAACAATATCGGATATTGTTTTAAAAGTAAGTCTGCAGTTTGAAGTGGCAGCAACACTGATTCACTTGTAGACGAAAGAAAAAAAGGCCATGCTTCATAACTTCATATTTTATGCGGCACGTGAGAAATGAGTTCCTCTAAGAGAATATGTTAAACAATAAGAGAGAACGGAAGTACAGAGAAGACGAGCGCGAGATGGGGACACGCGACATTGCATCACAGCGCCATCTATCTTTGTCAAATCTCGCTACAATCGGTCAATGAGATACTGTGGTGTTTGGGAGATGAAAGACAAACGTTTCCACAATAAGCGGATGTAAACGACATGAAATTGACAGTTACTGGACACAGAGGATCAAATGATTATGTCATTAATAATCTCTTAAAACAAGCCCAATGAATAATTTAAGATGTTATATTCGACCCACCTATCTCATTGTTCAAGAATAACTCCTCAGAAAAAATAGGCTCACTGTGTGTCTCTCGCCAGCGACGAACCCTTGGATATTTATATGTGTATATTTCAGAAAATGTATATTTCCTTTTTGCTGGGAGGATTTTTTGTGTGGTTAAGACTTCCTCTATGCCACTTATCTTTGGTAAGTTCCAGAAGGTTTCAAACACATGCAAAACCCGGTTCAAATGGGAAAACGTGGAAAGCTAGAATACAGATGAAACGCCTCCGTTTTAGATTCAGATTTCAAAAAAGTTTCGAGAAGTTGTTTGTGCTTGTGACCCCTTTTTTAATGCAATTCAAAGTTTATTTATATGTAAATTGTTTACTATCGAACGTTTGGGAGTAAATGGCATTCGGTGCATTGCTGGTGATACAAAAGGGATGAAGTAAATTATTCGGACAATTCTGAGGGTTCTATCTGTTGATACCGGCTTTAAATGTCACCAGAATATAATTTGCCATTGACAATAAATCTGTAAACATAATTTTAGTGTTAATTCAGAATAACAGATCGATTTCTGGAGAATGCACTGAATTATGATTAAATTTATATGTAAATCTCCATAATTCGTAATAACTACAGAGATGTACATTATAATATGAATTGTAATAAATGTCACTTTTGTTAGGGTTTTCTCGAATATGTTAATTTTGTTATAAAAATTTGTACAAGCCAAATGTTATTGAAAGTTCACGGCAATCTGTATAACTCTCTTAGTATTTGATACAGGATATGGGTACAATGGTGAACCGAATTGACATGGTACATCAAAGGTTAGTTGGGTGTTCACCTTTCACGTCTTTTTCTTTCTGTGAGAGTACCATAAAGGCTGTTGTTGATTAAAAAATATATCGAATCTTTCAATCCGCTGGAGGATATGTAATAATTCACATGGCTACGTATGTATATGGAAAGCAATAAAACTGATACAAATAAAGTGAAATTGATTTGCTATACCGATCGTATTTGAATCCATTTGTCCATTTCTATGTTGATGAAAATCTCAAAACAATTGATACAGACAATTTCAATTTGATATTCAGTAAAATGAGTTCGAAAGCGTGTTATAAAATAAAACACAAATGACTGGCAGACGCGAAATGCGGTAATACCCTCTTCAATTTGAGCAGAAAATGTTTATGTTGACGTAAGTGTAAAGGGAGGCATACTTTGGTAACTGTTTAAGGGCAGCCATTCAGCCTGCGGGTCTTAATACTGAGCCGTTCAATATTTCATTAAGCCAGGTGCCGGGTAATGTAGCTTTGTCATCAGACAACGATTAACTGAAAACCATCATATGGAATATAACTAATTTCATAGTGTTTAGATATCCAAACCGCCGTCTACCAACCGCCAAATTCCGCACTAGTTCCACATGGCTGCGTCAATACACAATCCAACCACCGCGAAATTGCTTCGGGTTGAAATCTGTCAGCAAGCGATTTGTCGATTGTAATTCATGTACATTTCATGAAATAGAGTCTTTGTTGGCGTTACATGTCTCATTGCAGCTACAAATGAGTGTTACGTGTCTATATACAAATAGAGTGTTTCGGTTTATCGGTTAGAATTTAGCTTGGAGTGATATGCTTGTTGGTTGGTTAGTTGATTAATTAATGGATTAATTGACTGACTGATTGATTTAGGTGATCTAACTGATCGATTTAATGATTGATGACAAATATATTGCCCTCAAATCCATATAAGTGTGGTGAATAGGTTTTCTTGAATTCAAAATATTCGATACGTTTGTAAGCATTTGTATGTGGGGTATTAGACTTACCCAGGTCCGTATGGGTAGACTGCCATAGAAGCTTCGTATGGGAAACATGCCCCTGCCGACTGCTGCAGGCTCCGCCATCCTTCGCTCCCTTCCTTCACGTCGTAAGGGGGGTTAGCCTGTCGGGAAAGAAAGCAGTGTTAAATCATGCCGTTTAAGTTAAAAAGTGGACTGTATTTGCGAGTTATGGCGTAGGTACTTATTAGTAATGCAAAGACATATGGTACAGAATATGACAAAATACAATCAGAAAAAACCCGCAAAAATAATACTCATATAAATCTATCTAAAACAAACAATAGATGCATTGGCCCTTAAAACGGAAAAATAATGGGAGAAAAAAATAATCTACTTTCAGCTAGATGGTTGTTGTCTCAGTAACATCTCAAATATGTACATAGTTTTTGTTGTGATTCTCTTTGTGTTTGACTACAGTTGAAATGAATTGATCCTTATAATTTTCGTTATGTTTTATTAAAGTCAAAGCGTGTACATCTGAATCCTTAAATTTAAGATCAACATAAAAATGAATTTAGAGAGCAAAAATAGATATGTATTTATGAACTCAAAGAATTTTATCATATTCGAATCGTAAAATCCACCCGGGCGACGTGTTAATTACTTGATAAGATAACGCTAGGATTAGAAGAAAAGCGGCGAGGTAAAGTCAGATGTACATATCTCTCACACGCCCGTCTCACTTAGTTGAAAGCGACATAGGAATGTAGATATCTTAGAAGTGAAGAAAGGCGGCGATGGCTAAAAAGGCACGTACATTTCTTTCAATGATCAGCCGGGTTAACAGGGACATTGACGAGCTATGTGTGAGAAACAAATCACACCATCCTCAAAAACGTCCTGTTTCATAACTCTATGCGATATTTGTTTTACTTATCTATCGTCTTTAGAGGTTGTATGACAACACCCAGGAAGAAAACATACGCACAGGCGATCGTTTCTTTGACCACCTACAATAATTTCGCACAATTTTTATATTTGTTTATGAATTTTATATTTGTTTATGAAAAAGTGCCCCTTACTCTCAATATTTAGATATTTAATATTGTATTAAAGTGTGTCCGCTTTAAAGACATCATTCGATCATTGATCAATCAGCCAATCAGAAAGCACCAATCAAGCAATAAACGAATGCTGTATGAACTAGTGTACGCTAAGTTAAAGTCACTGCACAAGAAATGAAAACTACAACTTCACTAGGTCACGGTCAGTTAATTTCACTATCTTCATAATCATCTTATAATTTCTGTGGGAGCTACGTGTGGTTACGGTTAAAGGCTCACGGATCGAGCCGGATATTGTTCCGTCATTAAACAGCCTGCTTTCTAGCCTTGGCACAATGTGTCAACAATAATAATGGTATTTTGTTAAGATTATTTACATGAAAACACATCTAGCTCGGCAATCATCTGAATTATTTACGCCTTATCAGCTCACAACGGTTATTTATTTAAAAAAAAAAAAATACAAACATCATAACGTCATTATAAAATTATAAAATTGATACCGCAGTTTACCTGGACGGTACACATTTTATATAGAGTTTGACAATTGTGTAAAAAAAATACCGATTTTATGTAGCATTGTGTCTTTGAGGGGGTTTCATAACTAATATGATAAATAAAAAGGTCTTACCAGAGGAGAATAAAACGCTGATGCCTCCGCCCCTAACTGTAGGTACCCTTGGGCGTAGGCCGACGGGCTGTACATGCCTTCGGGGAGACCGGGTACCCGAGGGTAGGGCAGGAGTCCGGATCCGTACTGACACGAGCAGATAGTCTGTCCGGTATGGGGGTCGGTTAGGATTGGTCGTCCGTTATCACAACACGAACGACTCGACGACGAGGAGTTTGATGAAATCTAAAACAATTAAACCAGATCGGGACCAGATTAGAACGTATCTAAAGAGAGAAAAAGGCAAATACTGTCTCGAAGTGAGGACGATAGAGATATATAAAGACTCCATCCCCTAGGCAATTAGTATCTAAGATACTGACAGCGATAAGGCTAAACTACATCAATGAAATCAACCTTCGAGATGATGCTTCAATGAATACTACATATTACCAAGAACAATAACATCTGTTCTTCAACAGACGATAGAATTGTACATTGCGGCTTCAGGGTGAAATATACAACCTGTATCAACATTCTGTCAATAATTGAAACATATTTTTATTATATAGACACCATCGTTTTTGTTGATTTATTTTATTTGATTATTTTTTTTCCTCAATTTAAGGCCATTAGACCGTAGCGAGAAAACGAATGGTCACAGTAAAACTACATATCTATTCGCCAATTGAAAGAAGATATAGATATAGCCGTAAATCAGAAGTAAAATTAATGTATCAACAATGATTACAGCTAAGAAAGCCAGAAAACAACTTAATGAAAAATTTATCATTTACTAGTATGGCGAAATACACAAATTACTATAATGAGATATTAATATAAAAATATAGGACATTTAGGTTAGATTTTTCTCTTGACAAAGAAGAAAGTGTTTCTGGACATTTTTAATTCACCGTGTAAGAAAAAATATTTAAAGATAACTATATAATGCATATTTGGTACAAATGAAAGACCTTTTTTCCTTTATTTTTTAAATTAGCTGATTCCTAAAACCGCTTTTGACAGTTTTGGTTTTTTTATGATGTCTTTTTATCTTTTGCAGTATAGTTATAAAATTCTTATTTCAACCCTAAATTCAATCATGTGAACGACTATTTGAAAAATCATCCTATATTTATCACAGCTTTGTGACTGGTGCGGAAATAAAATTAAATACACGTCCATCTGTAGGAAAACTATTAGAATATACATCTGTATAGCGCGGAAAGATCACATAATGTACATGGTGTATCTCCCTTGGTTATTTTACCACACTAAGATCAAAGTGATTAAGATAATTTATTAATCGCCTTAATCTTAACACTTCATCATTTATTTGATTGTGAAGATTGAACATAAGAAACCTAATTAGGTAAACTCGTCAAGGGTAAAATTTTTACCTTCAAATATGGTTCAATTATGGTTGGTTGGTTGTTTTAGCTTATTGGCGCGTCCATTCGTATGAATGATGTACGCCATACTAGTGAGTAATTATTACCTTAAGCGATTGAGAAAACTGTGATGTTTGAACACAGTATAACAATATATGGTTGAATAATCTATTTCTTAAATATATTATTTGTCAACATTAGAAACAAACTTTAACACAATATATCTGTTCAAAGGAGAATTATTTCAGGAAGAAATGTATATGACTCGATGTGATATATAAAACTGCCAAATTTGACATATAAAATAATGAATATAAAATCGCACATGCGCTTATTGTAGACCTACTTCAGTTTTTCAAGCCAAATTCGAATGGCTAACTGTACGTGAGAGGTTACTGCTAAATTCAATTGAACATAAAAATTAAATTTGCAAGAAGGGTGTGTGTGTTGGGGGGGGGGGGGGGGGGGGGGCGTTAACATGAAGAAGAAAACCAAAACAGACTTTAAGGATGAAATGGTATATTACAAAATGTTTCTAAACCAAGCTTTTTAAAACGAGAAACTTGCTTTAAAAATGCTAAGATGGTTACATGGCTGCCATTAATGACACAATATATGTTGGGGCTATACTTGCACTTGGCAATCTGGGGTTCGGTTTGATTCTTGAAGTTTTATTGAGGGACATTTTATTTGATTTTGTTCTAAAAGAACTGACGTTGATGAGATGGATAAAAGGTTACCATTTATTTCACTATGAGCTGTAGTTATACTTATCAATCAGTGGGTCAGTTTGACTCCAAGTTTTATCAAGTGACCTTTGATTTAGTTTTCCTAAAAGATCTGGCGTTGACGAAATGAACAAACGTTTAGCATTTTGTATATTTCAAAGTGTTTGAGCTACAGTTATATTTAACATTTGGTGCATTGGTCGGTTTGATTCCAACACTCAATGAACGAAACAAATTTGTCGTAACAATTGTTGAACGTTAATTGTAAGTTCTTCTTGCAAAATGACAGTTTAATAGATACGTTTACATCTGTAGCCCAATAGAAGTTTTAACGTTACGCTTGATTCAATTCAACCATTCAATAAAAATAAATATTTAACTCAAATGAAACTGGGCTGAAAACATGAGAATCAAGTAAACCTAGTATATTGTATTGTAAGTATATTTACCTGTGGAGTGGGCAGGGTGGTTGACCCCGGGGGGTAAGGGTATGAGGCAAATTGGGTAAAAGTTGTCATCACGAGTTTCTCCGGGTAACAAATTGAAGTTAATCCTCAACGAGGAGTTCCGTGGGGCAGGGGAAACTGGCGGCAATATCTATGGTTCACATGCCAATGTTGGTTTGATATACCAAGTCACTGGGCAAATAACAACTAAACAAGCAGAATACAACTGGAGATGTAAGGTACTAAATGACAAACTCCATTAACTAAAAACACGATTTGCAGAAGAAGTTTTTTTCCCACAGGATGCCTTCAACGCCGTCCGAAGTCTGCTAAATTTTTGCTGATTTTTCTCCTTCAGAAAAAGCCTAAGCCCAACTGACAGCTGAAGAGATGTGAAAGTTTTTTCCTCCGCAGCCTCTGCTAGGTGAGCGAAATGTCAAGTCGTTTTACACTCACGGTAATTACAGAGTAATCACAGTTCTCCCTAAGTAGGGACTAGTTGGCACATATTCTTTGAAGAAGGCGAAGAAACATGGTGTGTACTCTTCTACTTTTTTGGATCTATCTACTGACTTTTCGTGGAAGTGTACGTAAAACGTCCCAGTGGCGTGTTAGTCCTTGACTCGACTACAGGGCAATCCCGCGAACACTGGCCCTAACTTAGAGTTACAGGCAGGTTAGGCTTGTAAACGCGGCTTGCTTGACCGAACACTATGAATATTTAACTTGCCCATTGGAAAGCTTTAACAAAAACGTGTCGCAAATCTTGCTCTCCTACTCGTACAACATGAAAACCACTGCTCTAACAAAATTGGTTGACAGATACACGCGAGTTATGAGAGCAGCCAACCGATTGGTAGATTCCACAAGCCATAATGAGATAACTATGGCCTGTAGGCGGAGTTTCAGCTCCCTCGCGCCTCCCCTCAACAGATCGCGTTATAAGCCACGCCCCCCACTGGAAAGCCCCTCAACCGCGAAGAGACCATGTTATGGTAGTGTTTAACTAACTCATCCATTTGCGGACTATACCAATGCCCGGAATCTTCACCACGGCTAATGTCGCAGAAGTGTCTTGCGAAAAAGAACAGAGAAAATATTTTCTGAAGAAAAAAAAACTTTGTTTGAATTTCAGAGCTGTTTTGACATTGATTGATAGCATGGTTTGTTGGTTTCACAGACCACCCTATTCATGAGCGTGAGAGTCTGACCAAAGTGCGACTCGCGCGCTACAGTTTGTTTAAAAATCAGCCGGTCGAAAACCAAACGTGTCTAAGAGGGAAAACAAACAAAATGCGGGAGATAAAAACGACACTAAACTAGAATCGTGTTAACCAGAGAGCGGCGATCAAACAATTCATGTTGACCAGTTTTACGCTGATGACTATTGAAGGGTGATTTGGAGAGGGTTTTCCTATTCTAATGCTCATTTCTGAAAATGACTTCAAAGGCCAAATTATCGTGATGGAACAATCGCTATAAATCCCTTTATTCTCACTCAGTCTTCTTTCTGTCTACGTTTGTTCGGTTAACTTTCTCCCAAGACCGCTGCATCATGATTGACAAGCGAAATGCACATCTCTAGGAACACTGGCTCGTGACACCATAGCGATGGCATTCGGACATCCAATAATAGAAGTGGTATTTTGGTCGACCGAAGAAGATGGACAAGCCGATGTCATGTTTCTGCCATATTGTGTCCACAAACGTCAAGTCGCTAAAAGACATGGAAGCGCTGCCAACGTTATGAATAACAAGAGACGAGGGTAGGAATTTTGCTGAACATCTCTCTTCCCGGAGTGGTACAGGCCGGTGGAAGATGGAAAGTCTACAAATCGCTCCACTCGTCACTGTGTGTGAAATTTCGTAGAGTGAGCAACATTAAACAAAAACTGTGACTGACAAGAGATCGGTTTCTCTCTAACTGGTACATTCATGTTTATATCCAGTTTTGAGTGACAATTAGGTTTACTTATGCTGATTTCATGCAATGTACATAACCAAACCACTGTTTGGCCGGATACATATAGAAAACCACAACTATAGGACAACTGTTCGAAATAACACAGTTATATATGATAAACAAATAAACAAGTGACGTAGGTATTGCTCACTTTAACACTCCTTACCACTCTATCTACAGTCCTATACTTTCAATTACCCGGTATTAGTAGTAAGATAATAATTTTGTTAAAATATAATTCATTCCGCCAAAAGAAAAGAAATGTTTATAGGCCATATTGGAGCCGAAAACAAATCAATACGGGACATTTTACTCATATAGATGAACATTCAAAAAATATTTTATACAAACATAAGACAAAAAGCGTTTTAAGCATATTGTTAGAATTCTAATCAAATATCAAAGATAGGCATGAATTATAATTTTTCAAATACACATTTTTTGTAAATAAAGTCAGACTGACAAAGGGACTTTAAATTTATACATGTACAAAAAATCGAAAACTACTCACTGTACATAAAAAAACGTGAACTGTATTTGTATTTGCATAAGATACTGACTAAGGCCAAGCTTTTGTCAGTCGTCGACCTAATGAAATATCATAGGTATAGTTTATAACAACAAATCATGATGGGGTATAAAGGTCTATAAAGGTCTAAATGATAAACCTCCTTTTAACACAACAAGAAACTTGTCTCCATGGTTATTTTAGACAAGAAGATTTTCCCTGTGCCCGTGTGTTTTAGTGTTCTTAAATATATGTGTTCATACAATTAAAAAACTGACGAAGGAAAACGCCTGTAGTTAAATCTATCGACGGATCTATATGTATTTATAAACCCTAGGATTAAGAATAATTTGCAAATGTTAAATGATTATCTGACAAGAGAAATATGCGGGGTTATTCGTGTTAGACCGTCACGAGAATTCGGACACATCTATAAAGACAGAACAAGAAATTTACACATGATGTATGTTTCAACTGCATAAGCTTTCACATAAAGTGACAAGTAAATAGCGGACCGAGGGTTATTTATACGGCGCTTTATGACAAGTTGTTAATTGCCGATTTCCCTGTAATACAGCAAATAATAACTCCTAAATACATCTCATTTGAATCCATAATCAAGCTCAATTTGCATTTACTTAACTTATTATGACCTTGTTTATGCCGTCTAAGTTACGTAGAAAAATAAACACGGACAATTTACGTTTACTGAACTTGTATTTTCGCTTACGTATATTTTACGTTAAAAACAGACAGGAGTGCCTCTCAAACATAATGATAATTGAACTTTTTATGATATGATATACCATGTTATATTTTCGTTCCGTTGATATGTGATTGATTATAAGCTTTATTAGTATTGATTATTGATAAGTTTCATTTAATTGGCTGTAATTACTATATTTAAAAGAATTACAGGACATTCTATCCTAACTCAACTATTAAATACTTCTTTAGTGTTTCGTGGGGCACGGTGACTCAAAAAACAGATTGTATTTTTAAAGCTGCCCAAAATTGTAAAATGTTTTTCGTTTAAAAAATATATAAAATTGTTTGTAATTTTTTTGAAGAAGTGTACCATTTTTGTGATACACCAGTTTCGGGTATGTACGTAAAGGTACAATGTCAGTCAGATAACTTCGGATATTTTCGTACGTGAAATCCCGCCTGATGGACTGCCGGTCATTTTGAATGTAGCGACCAAAACGGTAGCCGCAAAAAGAACAATTTTCATTATACTATTGAGGGTCCAACACAAGTGTCCCCGTGGTAATGTAAAGGACCGCGATACTCGGTTTGTTAACTTCCAGTCCCCCATCAGCTATAACTGAGAAGCGTTGGAAGAATACTGATATGTCCCTCTTCTTAGTGTTACACAACATGTGGTTTACCGGGTTGAATAAAATATACAAACAAATATCTTTATAGATGATTTTGGAGCCTCGGTGGCTTAGTCGGTTGGATTGAGTGCCCTTCAGTCCGACACACATCTTCCATCGATGCGCCGCGGGTTCGGCAAAAGGGCGGATATGCCAGGCTATCGAAAAGTAATTTTTGTACATTAATAGAATATTGGCACTTTAAGTTGCTATGTTTGGTCTATATACCCTCACACTGAAACCTACGGAAAACTTTCAAACATATCTGTTTAGCGCGGACTTTATTATATAGAACAATAATGTTACACAATCGGCCATTTCGTTTATGGAATGTTCTATCAAGTTCTCGAGAACATGCTCGGGAGATGAAGGCATTGCCAGTAAAACACTCGTTATAAAAGCTCTACCTTGATTCAAGTCTTATAGTGTACATAAATATAGAGGAGCTTTGCCATCAGGCACATATAGGGATTGTCTACATTTCGATGTATTTTATGTGTCAGAAATGCTCAATCCTAATCCATGTTTTAAACAAAGAAAGGTGTCCATTCATCATGAAGAAATCTGATAGAAAATGAATTTTATTTAAAGTGTCATTAGCTGCCAAAATGCACACCTTTTTCGTAATTTCTGATCGTCACGACAGTAAGAGCCTTGGAAAGTCATGGAAAAACTAAATGATTGGCGTTGGAATGAGGGAAATCCATAAAGTCTACGGCATGTACGAACCGAAATTGTGTGGGTAAAGTAAACAAAATTTAAATAACCAGGACGACCATTCATTCATTCTAAGCCAAAATTGGTTCAAAACAATACTTTTTCGCTCATTATCGAGGCTGGAAGCACTAAAAAGCTTCTGACTTATACGTCTTGAGAAAAATAGCCAATAATTTCAACATTCTGTTTTAACGTCAAAATATCAACATTCTTGCCAGCTCATGCCACTTTAACTATATGGGCTTAAGAATTAGAGTTTCTCCCATTTTTTTTTTCGTCGTGCAAAAAATGTGGTTGTGGACGTTCAGGATATACCCCAGAATGACCAAACTTATGCAAATGGACGATGGTGCTACATTTGTTCAACTCGACACTTGTCCCGCTTGTTCTAAGAGATCAAAATAATCCTACACTAGCCATTTCGGCTTAATCAGAAATAATGTTTTATCGTGGTTTTTACTCGGCTGTCAATGATTCCGTTATCTGGCGGGTAAAACCCTCGTACACAGAGATGTAAATAGTCATCCGAGTAAAAGTCGCTGACCCTGTATATCACAAACGATACTATTATCTTGTGGTGGCAACTTATCTCTGAAACTTTTCTATTTTTCTATATATTTTTATATATTTATTCTGCAATACACCTAACATATTACTCCCTACTAGTGTAGCTAAAACAGACATCCTTATCTACGATATTTCTAGGAAAAAATGAAACTAATACCGATAATATAGCAAAAAAGGGACACAGGAGTAACATGCTATCGATTAAAACAGCACAATCTTACCAACTTTTTATTACTTTGAAACCGTAAGAGTTCAATTGGCAAACATCCGTCTAACATAAAATGGTGTTAACAAATAGGAAATAAGTACCTATGTCTACCAAAGCCCTACAAGGACAGGGAAACCAAATCACCAAACGCGGTTGCTAGTTATCCTGTATTGCTGTCACAAACTTGACCTCGGCACCAAGGGTCACGTAGAGCGGAAGTGATGACGTCACTGTCCGCCATCTTGGGTCAGGTGGTCTATACTTATAACATGAAAACTGGGCAAATATAGTATCTAAATATTTATTTCGCTTTTATAAAAGTGGCATGAGCTGCCAAAATGTTGATATTTTGACGTAAAAACAGAATGTTGAAATTATTGGCTATTTTTCTCAAGACGTATAATTCAGGAGCTTTTTAGTGCGTCTAGTTTTGAAAATGTACGATAAAGTATTGGTTTGAACTAACTTTGGCTTAGAATGAATGAATGGTCGTCCCGGTTATTTGAATTTTGTTTACTTTTAGAACACGTTTTTGGTTCGTACAGGCCACATACTGTATGGATTTCCCTCACCCCATCGCCAATCATTTAGTTTTTCGATGGCCTCTTACTGCCGTGACGATCAGAAATTGTGAAAAAGTGTGAATTTTGGCAGCTCATGCCACTTTAAGTGATTTCTTGTGATACTGTATACAGTGTATTGGCTTTTTGTCTAGCCAAAGATTTTAATGAAGCTGAGGTACAGATCCCTTGTTAAAAGTATGGGACACCCGAACCAAGTCAGGCAGCAATGACGTCACACATCAGATCTTTGCAGGAAGTGCAGCGCTTACGTTTAATATACTTCCCATTTCACTCATTGTCCAGATGGGTCCAACTTTTGAATTCCACGTTTTATGTGAAGACTTACTGTGGCCTGATTTACGATCGATCGGAGTTCACAGTTTATCAAAGCATACTCATTGCGACCGTTGCAACTTATTTTCTTGAAAAGCGTTGCAAAGCGTTGATAATTGCAACCATCTCTCATAAGCCGTATAACACTGTATGGTATATATGATGCTTGTGTGGTAGCATAATTTGAATCCCAAAGGAAAGAAAAATGTTCATGTTTATACAATCACTCAAAATATATTCTAATCCCAAAGGAAAGAAAACTGTTCATGTTTATACAATGGTTGCAATGTATGAAAGTTTTGTTTTCTTTATTATGTCTCGTTAGCACAGATTATAATTATTTCATTAATCAGCTAAATTCTGTTGAAATCCTTTTTTCAGGGTCCCCAAAGCAAAGGATAACAGTACTGCCTGACTGGAATATGTTTGCTCTGCGTGTAGATACATATTCAAGAATCAAAACGTTCGGTATCGTACATTATGAAACTCAACAGACTTTCGTTATTTCAGTCAAAATGAAGTTAATGACATTGCCACGTAGGCCTAGTTAGTTGTTTTTAACAACACGAACTTTCGACACATGTACCGATGTCTTAATTTTTATCATTAGTATGGAACCCACGTTTAAAGAGAGTTTCAAACATTTTTTACAAAATGAAATTGTCGTTATAATGTAGACGATATGATGGAAAAATATGTAAATATACTACCCATGTATACCCCATCAGTCCTTACGGTGCCCCAATATCGGCCCGAGGGTTGTCGACTGACGGGCGCCTTTACTAACCATTACACTGATATTGTCACATACGGTGTCTTCACGCCTCGATGAAATTAACGGGGCAAACAACCGTGACCGACACACTCCTCAAGCAGATCTCAATAAGTAATTTCATTAACCATGACTGCAAAACACGGGAGTGCAGGGATATGGTCTTATCTATTTTCATTCCGATTTTCATATTTAGAATTAGAGTAACAGATTGACGACTGACTATAGATGTGTCTGATTGATAGACCGACCGGCAGACTGACAAGCTGATCTATACAGGCTGGTCAAATTTTGAAAACGACGTAAGAATCAACATTAGAGTACTTCTTAAACCGTACGAGAACGCACTGTTTCATAAAAGAGCGTTGCGTAAGTTTTTGCGTAGCAACGTATCTCTACAATTCCTTACAAGTAAAATCAAATTACAAGTGCTGAAATAAAATTCGACATTTGGAAAAATTCCCTTTACAACGTACGAGAGTTCGGATTTCATTTGCAAGGTATTGAGATTTGATGTCACCGTGTTGCTAGTAAACACAATGAATTGAAAAGTATACGTCCTTGTTAGACTCATTGATTGATCAATGTTTTCAACCTCACACAAGATTGTTTCAATTATATGGAGGTGTTGCCAGATTGACTAGGGGAGGAACCTGGGATGTTTGTCCACACGAACCCCCGACCTTCGGCGAGTACCTGGCAACTGGTTCACACTCGGCGACTGAGTACGTGAAACATTCCAGGATTGTCAACAGTAATGAGAACGTACCTTGAAGTATAGCGTATGTATATGATGTGGTGGATTGATTGATTGAATGGCTGGTTGATTGATTGATTGATTGGCTGGTTGATTGATTGGTTGATTTGAGTGTTGACTGATTGATTGAATAACTGGTTGGTTGATCTGATAGATCGATTGATTGAATAACTGGTTGGTTGATCTGATTGATTGATTGGTTGAATAACTGGTTGGTTGATTTGAGGGTTGATTGATTGAATGATTAGTGGATCCATTGATTTATTGGAAGAAGAAACCACAGGAACTATGAACTACAGCATGTAAGTTTCACACACTTTGAATGCTGTTTAAATGAACGTCAGAGAACACTTTCTTCAGCGGGGCCTCGGCAATCATGTGTTCATTATGTATACCAGTGGAAATATTTGTCGGCATTTGGAGAACATGCGAGTAGAGGGCTGTCAGAGTGTCGGTAAAGTTATAACAAGAAGGTGTGAGAAATTAAAAGCAAGACTCCAGACCACCTTCTCTCAGCGTATTCATTACTGGGCGAGTGTTGTCACATCTCAGCCAGCATGTTTCCAACACTTTCCCGGATTCCTTCGCCTTGTAATTTCACTTATCGGGATTGCTAAAGACACAGTTTTACGTTGACAATGGCACGCTTTCATTTGTTTAGGCATCTTTTAACATGCCTGGGATATGGCCTTTCGCTGCACGGGACGGTTTAGCATGTTTGTGAACCCTAGGCAAGTCTGCCATTCGGCTCGTGGAACTATGTCAGCCAGGGATGATTGGGAGAAACAGTTGGGGAGGGAGCAGATAGGAACCGTCTCCAGGCCCGGAGCATCTTAGACAATTTTGCACATAACTGGTGAAATTGTTCACCCTCGCCTCCCCATACCTGCAGCCAGTATGTTTATAATCCTACACCGTAATACAAAACCCACGCTTGTTCTTTAGTCATCTTAGTCACATATGACGTGCAATTCCCTGTAAGTAAGCTTCTCCAGTAAGATACACAAAGATAGCATTTATGTGAACCAATTATTTGAATTTTATGAATATGACACCTTGTATTAGATAAATCTAGCCCATCTTTGGTCAAAACTCTCTACTTTTTTAAATAAACAGTTTCGTTCAAGCCTATGCTATTTTGCTCTTGTATACCAGCTAGGTATGTGTGATTCTATCTGAATAACTTGAATCGGGCTCATGTGTGAAGCATCAATGGAAGGTGGGATGTTTAATCTGGACGTATAAGCTGGTCTTCAACCCAAGTTAACATGCCAACAGGTGCGATATAAGCGAAACGATTTGTTTGATTGATTGATTGTTTGGTGTTTTACGCCGCGCTCAAGATTGTTTCACTTATATGGCGGCGTTGCCAGTTTTATTGTGGTAGGAAACCAGGCTCTGTGCCCGGAGGAAACCCACGACCTTCCGCTGGTAACTGGCAACCATCCCACATAGGTCGTTCGAGGAAACGATTTGAAGTGGGACATGTAACACCTAACACCGTAAACCATCTTCGCAGATCTCCGTAACATTTTATATACTTCCCTCTCCAGCTTGTCATACATCATTTCCTCTTCCTTGTCCACACTATGTGTATATTAAAACATTTTCCCTGTACCCGCGTGGCTGAGTATTCATAAATATATAAAGAAATCACAACTTTTATTATGTTTCCAATAATCAATGATTCGACCTGTTTTGCTAGATTGCACTTTAATCGCATTTCCAACAGCACTGTCAATCACAGTTCGTAAAATCGATGGCCTTTTCATATTTTCCGGATACATACATATGCGTGTACCTTCCCTGTCAATTTCACTCTATACGCGAAACAAGACGGAGATATTTTAAGATAGGTTACGCGACAACTTGCTTCTGTTTGAGAGGTCATCAGCTGAGCAACAGGTCAACACGCCTCGGTCGAGAATCGCACACGTTCTCTAAATTGTTTTGAAGATTCAAGCAAACACACGGGAGGCGTTTGGGATTTACCGAGACTTGTCTAATGTTTATTTACAGCCTAAAAGACGCGCAACTTAAATAGTATTTCTTCGAAGTGAACCACTGGGTTAAAAACAATCCTTTTCCAATTCATTTTTAACCACATGGTTTCACGGGTAAACTTCTTCAACACGTGCCATAATTTGACAGGCTGAATACATTTCAACTCATATCAATACATTTATCTTGTGTGGATTTTTAAGGTGAAGTTGAAAATATATAATTTTATTTATATTTGAACGAGAACCTTTGAAGTGTCATGAGGTACTATAATATTAATATTTAACATTTTCTTGTTAAAACAAAGTTTTGAAATTAGTATTAATCAAAATGTATAAGCTTGTTAGCCTTGTGCCTTGTCTAATACAGGCGTTTTTTCTATTTTATTTACTTTTCGAACACTATTTTGGGCTCTTGCAAGCCATAGGTTATAAGGATATTCTTTATTTTAACACCAAACCTATTATTGTCTTGACAATGAAGTTTTATGATGCTGGGTCTTTTGTTAATGGTAGTTAAAGTGAATAGGTGAAATAAATATTCAATTTCAATGAAGTTTAATCTGTATCAACTGTATCAATTTTTGTTCGTCTTTTCTAAAACACGTATTAATATTGCCCTGGTGTTGTAGTTGTGGGAAACAAATTGTTATAAGAACATATTGCAACGTAGTTTTGTCTCTCTACTTTCAAGAATCTCGCTTCGTTCAAGAAAAACAAAGAACCCAAAAGGGAAGAGATGGCTATGAATTTCTATAGCAGGTAGGTGAACTTTCAAAAACCCTGTCAGTGTGCGTGAGTGTGTGCGTTGGGGGGGGGGGGGGGGGGGGGGCGATGTGTGTAATTCAAGCATTAAAGGAAAATATCACCATGTAGGTATCGGCTATCAATGAGTATAGGAACTCGTGAGGTTCCTATATATTTAGCTGATAAGGGGATCGCGATACATTTCAGCGCTCGTCATATATGCCTACAGCTTTACATATGCCCTCCGTATTTTTATCCTGTGTTTTAATTTCTGGGATTAGAATCATTAATCACCAATGATTTGCCTGGAAGATGTGCACTCGATCGAGCCTTTTTATCATCAGACTGTGTTTCCCTGATTTTAGATTCTACACATGTTTGGACGTGTCAGTAGAGATGTATTTCAGCGTTATTTTATTATATTTTCTATCGGCGTTGTGTGGCCTGGTCGATCGGTACAATCACCATAAGCTAATCGATACCGAGTTCGATTAGAGGGGGGAAATTACAGAATTTGCCGCTAGCTGTTTCTCCATGTTCTCCCCAATCACATTAATATGTTTGATACAGGGATACAGTGGTAGACTTGTCACAATGCCACGATGGCTGGCGGCTTTTCCACGTATTACAAGTTGGGCTATATGTCTGATTATATCTCTGCCCTGTATCGAACTCTGGCGCCGGGACGCACCCGAGGCTGGTCAAGTCACTCCCTGTCCGAGAGGAGGGAACAGCGGGCGGAGAACACATCGGCTCAATCACAGTCGTTGAATGCTGGACAATTATTATTGCCTGTTCTATCTATACATGCTAAAGGAGTCTCGAGGGGTTGTTAAGGCCTACGGTTGATAGATCGGCCCCACTTTAGCCCCGTCAAAAACCAGTTATCCGTAGCGGAGTCGACTGTGGCAATCAGCAATTACGCCCCGTATCAATGAACGTTCAACTGACACTGCCAATTTGGTGTGTGCACTATCATTACACGGTAGTCGTACAATACCACAATACACCGTTACACCTTGGCGAGTACTCTGCGGAGAGAAAACACAACAAAGTGACAGTTTACAGATAAGTAAAATTCCCCTACAGTCAATAGCATGGGAGGGGGAGTCAGAGCGACATTATAGCCTAAAGATATCATTTCCCGATTAAACCACAAAAAAACTTGACTCGTCTTCGCTCAAATTTGTTTTGACACAGGGCGCTTAAACAATACAAAAACAAACTAACAAATCAGTGGAAACGGCGCCGGACTAGTAAATTATTCCTTAACGTATAATTACCTTGACGATAAAACTCGCATTCCGTATCTGTTGCCTGTCTGCTTTTTGTGTGTCACCATGGCAGGAGCGTTTACTAGAAACACGAATCAACGTCATGTTTTGAAAACAACATCAAATACGACTTCATTCACTAAGCCCGAGAACAGTATACCAAGTGTTAACATCAACTGAATGGAGCCAAACTAGTTTTCTTATCAGACATTGCACATTTTTGTGAATGGTTCACAATTTTGAGACACAAAAACTAGTTTCGAAAGATATTTGTGCTAAGAAAGCCACATATACAGATTTAGGTAAACTAGTGGCTTTTCTGTGATAATTGATCAAATATATATATTGATTCGACTAAATTTTCTAACTCCTTGTACAATATTTACTAGATACTAAATGATGGCGGTCTTGTTTATACAACTAAAATCCGTTAAGTTAATGATTGACAATACAAAGCAGTGCAATTTTAAGGAAACTGTTTTATAAACCAGGAAATAAAATGTATAGCAAAACGGAAAAAAAACTAATCCTTTTGAAGTCAATCTGGCAAACAAGCTTTTCAAACGATTTTACATATGCCCAATAACATTAATAACATCATTGTCATTTTTAATTATTTTAATAGCGGTTCAAAGTTTTGGGGCCCAGAAAGAGAAAAAATATATGCCGCCAAGATTTGGTTATACCCCAGCCATAAACCTCTAACTCAAATACGTATCGAATGAGACAATGATAATTTGATAAATTGATGTAAGATTCATGTCGTGGTACACACGCAGTCGTGTGCTGGTCGTGTTCAAAATGACCGTTTTGCCTCTCAGATATCTTTATTACGCCTGCCATCGCGCACGATGACGCGCCGTTTGCTTCTTCTGTATCGGTTGACAAACCGGGACATTGTCTTCAAATCACTAACCGATCAACTGAGATGACAAGAAATCCACTGGCGAAAAGAGCCATTTAGTCTGTTGGCAATAGACTGGGCGGTAAGGGGCAATTATCTCAGCGGGGATGTAACAAAGTCTAAAGGAGAGTTTAACTCAATCCAGTTCAGTTTTGCCCCAAGCAGACTGGAATCCAGTCTGATCCGACTTGTCTGGACGTCTCTACCGTTTCAAAGCAGCCCATATCTTACTCAGTTGAAATCCGCGACGACTTACGCGTTTTGACGTGGAGAAAGAAGAACTGCGCGCTAATCGCCATCGTTCGCCAACTACCATCGCGCCAGATTGCATAACGTTTGTTGGAAACATCTTTATCGCGCGTTTTTATCCTGATAACGCGATAAATTCATTTCCGGTTCGGCAGACAGTCTGCCGACAACCGTCCTTCTTGAATATAGTGCTTAAAAATAAATACTATTCAATCTGCCCCAAATGGTTCGACCGAAACCGCAATTCGATTTCTTCTTTATATACCGGCGACAGCCTTCATAATTCTTCTCCAAGCCTTGACAACTCTTACATAAACCAAATTCCAAACAGTAAATCAACTTACTCTATTCATGAGACATTCCAAGTAGAAACACAATGGGTTCAGAAGAATACAGGCGCTATAAGGTAGATTACATATCTATCTGATTGTTTAAATACAAGGTTAAAAGTGTTCTAACGATAACATATTTATCTTGGGTAAGATTTTCTTTAGTCAATTGTCTAAGTCTTCTATTATTATTATTAAACCTCCTAATATCATATCTTCTAATTTCTCTGTGTGCATATATACATTTACAAAGGCAATAGTAATAAGAATGGTCAATTTTACTAGAGAAGCTCTTTTCAGAAGTTAATATATTGTTTTGCTTTTGGCAAACCATAGTTGATCTGTAAACCTTAAAAGTTGTTCAACCTAAAGTAAGTGTTTGATGGAAAGGAAAGAAATGGTACCCAGAGAAGGAATTCAATTGCTTGGCAGCCCATGTCCGTGGTTATTTTAGACAAGATTTTCCCTGCGCCCGTGTGTTTTAGTGATCATAAATATATATCCAATGGTTATTTTAGATTTTCCCTGTGCCCGTGTGTTTTAGTGTTCAAAAAATATATATATCCAAAGATGCACAAGTATTGTCAATGTATTACAACACGTTCCAGAAAATTCTACTAATGCCAAGCTCCTGTCTGTCGTCAACCTAATGAAATATCATGGGTTTTAGTTTATTACAACAACTTATGATTGGTTACAAAGGTCTAAATGATATACCTCTTTTTAACACAATTGTACAAACTTGTTCCATGGTTATTTTAGACAAGATGATTTTCCCTATGTCCGTGTGTTTTAGTGTTCACAAATATTCATCAAATGATACAGTCTCTGTGATAGATCGGGTTTTACTGTCAAACTCACCGTTTAAGAACAAATGATTCAGATTACGTGAAGTAAATAAACACCGTATGTAATCAAGTGTACCCCCCCCCCCCCCCCCACCGATAAGGGATTTACATTGGGGTTTACAGCATTTAGTAAACTTACCTGACAGGTATGAAGGGCAGTTGTGATAGAATCGGCAAGGGTGAATGGATGGCCACAAATGGCTGATGGGATTTGTTATTCCTTGAACAGTCTCACATTTAATTTCACGAACGTTCCACATAGAATAGCGCAGTATGTTTTGGGTGAAAATAACCAGCATGGAGAAGTTTATGGGTATTAGTTTGTTTGGAGAAAACTTTGTATGGGGAAATATATTGAAAGATTATGGCGTTGACAGTAGCTCATTCAGTTCATTATATTGTATATTCTGTACATGTGTATGGCAAAGACAATGTTTCGATCCAATAGCAGATACCATCGGTGAAATTTAGGATGTTCCTTTTTCTTTGAAAATGTGCACACGTTGGAAGGACCACAAATATATATGTTTTGGCAAAGACGAAATGGATGTAGACAGCATTCGGCACTGAGAGAGCGACGTACAACGCCAATCAATGACCAGTGAGGACAGTTTGTGCGTTCGATTTCGGATTGCAATTTTTTTTCTCAGAAAAGTTTGATTCCATGAATAACGAAATAGCCCCCCCCCCTGCCCTCCAACAAAAAAAAACAAGCAAATAGACTAACGAGATTTACCCTTTATTCTGATTAATGTATACGTCCAGGTGTTATACACGTGTGTTCTTTACATGGATATAAATTCCGACCGGACCGGATCTATAGAACGTGAATACATTTATGTCTACGGATGAAAATTACCTGTATTGAGGGTTTTGATGTTTACTATACCAACCCAATAAAACACATGGTATAACCAGCGTTACTATACTCTACATACAGATGTATTAACGCAGCAGATGTTAAATATGGTAATTTATTCAAGAACACCGAGCTATACTTTCACTAATTCCCTTTCCAGTTATTATATTTCCCTCTCCATAATACCTTGGAAATAACCACAACACATAAACAAGCCGTTCACTGAAAGGCGCCATCCGTCAATATCAATAGACTATAAAGGATACGGAATAATACAACACATTTTTATTGCTTAGTTCTGTGTAAAGAATTTGTATCAATATACAAGTGTAGGAATCAGACGAGAAAGGGATATTTTAATGTTTTTCTTACTGTTGGCTGCCTAATGTGGCATGGGCCGGTAAATTTCGCTGAAACCGAAGCTGATTGTTCGTACAAAATAGAGACTTTCCTCCAAAACTGATATTGGAGATGTACGTTAATAATGTTTTTTTTTTGTTGTTGTTGTTTTGTTTGTTTTTTGTTTTGTTTTGTTTTGTTTTTTTGGGGGGGGGGGGGTCATGTGACATTGAATGTAAACATTTTTGGTGGGAATTATTTCATACATTCCTTTTAGGTAAAGTACGTTTCGTGGCTCGAAGTAACATAAGTCAATAATCTATACCAAACAATGGAAACTACACGTTGTAAGGCCCGTCTTGACATAGACGACAAAGCCTGTCGATTCATTGGATTAATGGTCAGCAATCAACAGAAAAGCATAAAAATATACTTTTATCTACTGGGAATTCAATATTTTCTTTAAGAAAAAGAATTTCACCAAGCGACGACTGTTTCTAGCTTTTAAAACTATTAAATATGGAAGAGAAAGGGAGCTAGAAATACACCTTGCTGTAGCCTCCACTTTTCAGGTCAACTGAATCTAATCAGCCACGGCTAAAATGGAAACGTAAAGACACTGGCATGTACAGTCTTAAGGGAGTACAGTGTAATACAATAACTCCATACAATAAGTTCATACAATAGGTTCGTACAATAACTCCATACTCTATACAATAAGTTCATACAATAACTCCATACAATGAGTTCATACAATAACTCCATACTCCATACAATGAGTTCAAACAATAACTCCATACTCCATACAATGAGTTCATACAATAACTCCATACTCCATACAATAAGTTCATACAATAACTCCATACTCCATACAATGAGTTCAAACAATAACTCCATACTCGATACAATAAGTTCAAACAATAACTCCATACTCCATACAATGAGTTCATACAATAACTCCATACTCCATACAATAAGTTCATACAATAACTCCATACTCCATACAATAAGTTCATACAATAACTCCATACTCCATACAATAAGTTCATACAATAACTCCATACTCCATACAATAAGTCCATACTCCATACAATAAGTTCATACAATAAGTTCATACAATAAGTCCATACTCCATACAATAAGTTCATACAATATGCCCATACAATAACTCCATACTCCATACAATAACTCCATACTCCATACAATAACTCCGTACTCCATACAATAAGTTCATACTCCATACAATAAATCAACGCAATTCATATATTGATTAAGGTTTATCAAATAGCAAAAAGAACTTTAATTCAAAATTGATTACAAGACACACAGAAAATGGTGATTTAATGATAACAAAGAATCCGTATAACAGGTATAATACAGTAACAATTATAAATCCCGACAAAAACATTGCGATTAGAAAAATAATTACAAATTGTACAATTAATATTCAACAGCATAAAGTGTACAACTATATGGCCACCTTTCTGTTAGTATATTTTGAAATCCTGGACAAGGAATATAGGCTTAAAGGAAATTAGTTCATTAAAGGGAAAGAAAATCTAAGCTTTAGACTAATTTAGATGGAAAGAGTAGAGTTCATTTAGTCCAAAACAACTGTCCGATGTATGTTTTATCCCCTCGTAAGGGAGTAATTGAAATTTGAATGTGGCGTTACAATATAGAATAAGCTCCATAGGCCGTTCACAAGGCCGCCACCATTTTTTCATTAGTTTTATCCAATTATTGTTGAATAAAAAATTAAGTGCGTTATAGAATAGTCATGTGATGCAATTTAGCCAATGGCTGGCTAAGCAATGGCGCGGGGTTGCATACTGACCTATATATTCGGAGACAATCTTCCCACTTCAAATTTGTCGCCATGTTTTTTTGGACCTAAATCTACCATTATACACTAGAGAGCGGTAAAAATACGTCATTATTGATCTAAAAATAGCTATACCAACATCACGTCATCCTAAAACGGAAAAATGGCTACACAGATAAGCCACTGAAAGGACATACTTCTGTCTGTTTTTATTAGCTTGAGGGTCACTGGAGGTAATTGACGTGAAATGTTTTAAGCACTTTGAAGGTTGTTATCGACGATAATCCCTATGTATTTCTAGAGATTTCCCCTCCTTTTAATACAATCGTCAATACCGTTATACAAAAATAGTTATTTAACAATATAAAGGTGGATTTTAATCCCATTACAAAAATATATATCCCATTAATTCGGTCATACAATCACAACTCTCTTTATCAACAAAATACATAATTTAATCGATTTTAAATACGGTAATATTAAGAATGTTTATAAACTTCGATCGAAAGTGCTATCAGCAAATGTTGATATTAAATGTGTACAAACATAGTTCAACTGTAATTTATTGACGGTTTGCGGAGTGATCAATATTATTTCCTAACACGGTGGTGTTGCCAGTTTTATGCAGGAAGTTTAAACTTTAAGAACTTTGCATCAACTGTAGCCTAAACGTTATTCGCTACAATGGGTCTACGGTCGATGACTTAATACTAAATTTAGCTACAGAAATATCCAGAATTATTTACATGTATTTATCAAAAACAATTCCTCTAGAGACAATAGATTTACAACCAGTGATACCTACTCGTTTAACTAATGATGGCTAGGAAGTAACGCGGAAATCCCGAATATCATACAACTGTTGCTTCAATATTAAAGGGGCATAAGCTTTGTTCTTTATTTTTGTAAAAACAAATTTGGCTATTAAACTCAAAAAGTGCAAATTGAAGCTTTTTAGTGATATCAGTTTCGAGGATATAATACGTCAAAGTAATTTGTGTTTTAAATGAATGCAAGTAAGTCTCGGTTATTTGAATTTCGTTTGCACAAAGTTTCGGACTCTCTGGATATTTTTATGGACTTCTAACTCTCATGTTCTCTTGAAGGTTTGAATTTATTACAGAAGTCCTAGTTTCGTATTCTCAATCACTTTTTTTTTACAGAAAGTTGGTCGTGTGGGTTGCAGATTCTGGACTCGAGGTTTTCATTTTTATTCCTCTCGGGGGTTTATATGAGGTTCGTCTTGGAGGATAGCGATGGTGACCTTAAGTTGGGATCGGAGCCAGTCCGAGAAAAATGTGAACTTCTGAAAACACAAAATAACTACAAATTTAAACTATTCGAAGTCAGATAAGAAAGGTCTTCTGATAGTAGGTCTAACTGACCATTTTAGTATGTTAAATTGGTTAATCAGTTTCCATCAACTTTAGTTGATACTGAGAATATTACTTTTGTTTGTTTGGTGTTTTACGCCGCGCTCAAGATTATTTCACTTATATGGCGGCGTTGCCAGTTTTATTGTGGGAGGAAACCGGGCTCTGTGCCCGGAGGAAACCCACGACCTTCCGCTGGTAACTGGCAACCATCCCACATAGGTCGTTCGAGAGAAAAGCCAGTCAGAAAATTTTCCAATTTTTGGACTGAGTGGGATACGAACCCGGAGAGAATATTACTACTTAACTGACAGACACATAATGAATAGTGGGACTGCGGAGAATGATACTGTTCTATGTCGCAAATTATAGACTGTAACGATGATTTCTTAATCGTAACAATCAAAGTGAGCTCGTATCTAAAACTAGATAATTTGCGATATGCTTAAGATCAGTTGCGATTATTTCCCTATGGTATGCAAATGACAAACACTTGCACATAACGTGGAGACAACTTCTGCCCTGTCTGACAAGATAGATGTGGTGTAGATAAGACTGGGGCAGGGATTAAAGAAAAACTCTACCAAAAGTAAGCAACAGACGGTTTAATCCAGTATGACCTTCAAAGAAAGTTCTGTCTACAAAGAAAAGGAGTCTGTTGGTGAATATTGCCCTAGGTAAAACGTTTGTATGATTTGTCTGATGATGTGAGTTTTTGGCGACAGACACCGGGGCATGGCGATTGCCATCTGCCCAACATAATAACTACGTGTGACGTACATGCTGTCTAAAGATGATTGTGTTTGATATGTAATAATGATCGGTTGATTGGACTTGCGAATCAAGGTCCCCCGCCTCTGCAGGAAGCATATTGGCCGGGATAATCGCTCCGATCGCACGGATGATCCCTGATCTCTCCCCGAGCTACCGTCTACTAACCGTTTTAGGGACAAGATGAATGACTAGCCGTAGGGCTGATCGTCCCCCGAGCTGATCAACACCCGTAACAGTGTAACTTTACTGACAGAACATGCAAGGAGATGGACAACAGGCCGACAATAGTCCAGTACAACACCCTCCAGCACCTCTCACAGTCAGTCTCCAAAAACATGCCTCATTGTGTAAGAACAGATCTCTTTGTTTATAGCCCAATGATGTCGAATGATCAGAAAAAAGACATAAATCGGCCTGCTGTAACAATGGTACAATCACATTGCCTTTGTCGTGGCTCTAGATTGACATCATAGTATGTTTCTAGACAAACTAACAAGATTTTGTTATCCAACGGAAAGATTTAACTTGGAAATCGAAAATAGCTTTTCTCAATTATTACAACCAGTAAGGTTACGTTTACTCACTTCTAGGTTTTCAGCGATTGGTCGATATTTTAAGCGGCTCTCAAGATTATTTTATTTATATTCTGGCCTTCTACAAGGTATATAATGTTTTGTTTTTTTGTTAACTACTACACATATCATTTCGCTAAACGCTCAAGCGTAATTGCCAAACATTTTCGCAGCACCTATTGCATTGACGTTCGCAAGGAATAAGGCAATAACGCCTCGATCTGAAATAAGTCCAGTTAGATGTGAAACCCCCATATAAAATCCATGGCATTCCATCCTGCTTTTATCTGTACCCCATTACAGTAAGTGGGATGGTTGCCTGGTTCCAAGTGAGAAAGCATTTTTATGGAAATGCACTTTCCTTCCCTGGTTCACAGGTGCATCAAATATGGTTTTGCTGTGATGCTATCAACATAAACCTGACCGGGACGTTACGCCAGAAACAAACGATTCAATCAATCGCAACCCGTATTAAAGTGGCGTGAGCTGCCGAAATTCACACTTTTTTTCATAAATTCTGATCGTCACGACAGTAAGAGGCTTTGAAGGCCATCGAAAAACTAAATGATTGGCGTTGGAATGAGGAAAATCCACACAGTACGTGACCTGTATGAACCGAAAACGTGTTCGAAAAGTAAACAAAATTTAAATAACCGGGACGACCATTCATTCATTATCAGCCAAAGTTAGTTCAAAACAATACTTTCTCGTACGTTTTCGAGACTAGAAGCGGTAAAAAGCTTCTGAATTATACGTCTTGAGAAAAATAGCCAATAATTTCAACATTCTGTTTTAACGTTAAAATATCAACATTTTGGCAGCTCATGCCACTTTAATGAAAGTTTTGCTGCACGCCTTACCCGGGACTAGTTTCTCGACTGCCAGATTTGTTCTTCTTCCGTCGAACTGTTCCAGATGGTGGTGGCATCAGACGATTATCTGTACCGCTTAACTGTAACTTTAAAAATAATACAGAATAAAGTTAATCACAAACTCTTCATTTGTCAAAACTCCTCAAAGACAACACATAAAATAAAATGCATTATGTTTTACTTTTCAGACATTATCCTCGTGATCTCAAAAAAGCTTTTGATAACTTTTGATATTTTTCAAAAAGAAGTCATGATTAAACAATAAATTTATGGCCCATTTTAAAAACGTCGGTTTGCTATAAATATATTTTAAGTTTGTAACCAAAATAGTTTTCTTTGAATATTAAATTTCTTCAGGACATTTACAGTTTATCCTTTGAATAACCTCACTATCGACACAACTACGTCACCTAAAATCAGAATTCTCCAAAATTAGCAATATCCAATCCCTATGATTCTGCAGGTTATCAACGAGGAACCTGACGTCATAATTCCTCCTGACCATTATTAAAACACTAGACAATTCAATGCATCTGATAAAAGACTTAAAATTATCCCAAACCTGTAAACATTGTTTTTAATAAGAAGAATAATGCACTTCAGCTGCGTGTTCACCTAAATGCCACTTAGTTTCGAAACAATTTTTTGTTTCAGTTTTAAGGAAAATATTCTTATTTTGCGGCTCACGAAACATAAAAAACATGGGGTGGCCAAACGTTTACTAATCTGCAATGGCATTATCGGATGTTTTCCACAAAACAGAGCAGGTTAGAAGTTTTTGGTGACAATGCAGGTTACCTAATATATATAAGCCCCTGCCAGTGGTCAACCTAATGAATTATCATGGATTTAGTTTATTACAACAATTTATGATTGGTATAAAGGTCTAAATGATATACCTCTTTTTAACACAATTAGAAACTTGTCTCAATGATTATTTTAGACAAGGAGATTTTGTGCCCGTGTTAATTTTGAAATATTAATATATGTAACGCTTGTCTTTTGAAGTAACTTAGAACAAGAAGAAATAAACGTACATCCGGGTTATTTGAATTTGGTTTGCATTTCATAAACACTTCCGTTTCGCACAGGTTACGCACTGAATGATTTTTCTTTTTATTTCAACGTGAATCATTCATTTTTACAATAAACTTAAAAATCAGGAATTGTGACAATTAAAATATATTAGAAAAGAAGGAATTCCGACAGCTTAGACCGCTAAAAGACAAAAATATGCACAGGGACATGGTAGATATGATTTGTTATCGTATAAATTAATCTGTACAGGAAGATCGGTGATAACGGAATCTGACACTAATTGTTAAAACTTTACACTGTTAAAAACGTTATATTTGGTTCTTTGCATTGTCTCTCTGTTGTCTAATATATGTTTGTTTTCTGACATCGATCTGTTATTTACAAGTCTATGTGTGTATCGCTGTGTAATTGCATGTCCATTTCATTGTGGTTACGTGGATATACAGACTGTGAACTATATGGCATTGACGTTGTACAATTGTAACTTCATGTCACTGCGGATGTCATGTATCTGTACTGACAAGTCTTACATGATAATTACTAGTGTAGCTCTTAATACCGTTTGTGGATAAAACCGTCTTCAGATGGCTGGGTCCGATAACGAGCTGAACTGAAGAATGGGCGGCGCGGTGTGCGTTCAAAAGCACTATCGATACGTCCCCTTGGATTAGCGATCGACAACCTTAAAAATCTTATCTGTAAAACATCTAGAATCTTAGCCAAGGTGGGTGGTCTGTCGATATGTATTTATTTTGAGGCAGGGCAGTGGGCTGTTGCGAGGTTACAGGGCAGTGTTGAGGGCTGGGCAGGGGATGTACCCTTAGGCCTGGGCAATTGTCCGTCGATGACCGCCTGATAACATAGATCTCTAACCCCTGAACAAAAGTTCCATTGATCAGCCTGTATTAGAATTTGGTATGTATCGAGGCGGAAAACAAGCGAGAAATCGTCTTTTGACATGATAGATAGCAGTAGATCATTACACCCAGTTGACAAGTAACCATTATATACCAAGAATCAAGTAAAGAGAAACACTGTTACCATTAAAACGATATGCCTATATAGCGAGATGTCAATAGGAGTAAGGACTATATGTATACACTGTTAATGTCTGTAAGTGTCAGTTCTTCACAACGTAACATCAATACAACTGTTATATAGAATGATGAGATACACCGATAGGATACAAATATCACTTGTAATGGCTTCAATTAGCGGTAATTCGTTATCTATACCGTTCATGACACCTGTTGTGTGACACTGCTGTATTCACTGCAGTGTTCCGACGTTATACCTACGAGAAAAGACAGATAACTTCATAACATGACTTCCAGTATTTTTTTAACACTATAACACAGAAAAAATCTTCTTTTTATGATTAATTCAGAAACGTATAAATATCTCACTACTTATAGAATAAACAGTTGACATTATCTAGGTTGAACCAGGAAGGAACAATGTATAGGAATGGCAACTTATTATTGGCAACGAAAATTATTGTAAATGTTGAAACATTCTCGATTCTTCGAAAGTTTGGGTATCTTTAAACATCATCTTCTAGAAGGGTGCAATTCATTTTATTTGTGTTTTAAATACAGGGAACACAATTGGAAATTAAAGATGACTTCATTAATGGGGGCGACAAGGCACGTGTTTCTCAATTATGGGAAAAAGTAGCCGTTAACCTTTGGCTTCAACACCATTGCATATAGATGTATTTATCAAATTACAGCGCCTAAAAACCAATTACATGTATATATTTCCGATAATAATTTTAGTCGTTGATTTTCACATTCACACTGAACACAGACAATTTTCTCAGTCGAGATGTTGGGCGGTGAAATGAGATGTCAATAGGAGTAAGGACTATATGTATACACTGTTAATGTCTGTAAGTGTCAGTTCTTCACAACGTAACATCAATACAACTGTTATATAGAATGATGATATACGCCGATAGGATACAAATATCACTTGTAATGGCTTCAATTAGCGGTAATTCGTTATATATACCGTTCATGACACCTGTTGCGTGACACTGCTGCATTCCTCACAATGTTCCATAGTGCATGAAATCTACGGAAAATCAAAATTATCAAAATTACTTGTCTTCCGAGTATAGATTTTTTAACACTATAACACACGGGCACAAAGAAAATCTTCTTGTCTAAAATAACCATGGATATAAGTTTTTTATAGAGATATGAATACATCTCTAAGACAATACAACTGTTAGCAGAGCTGTATATTAATATATACTCAAACACACGGGCACAAAGAAAATCTTGTTGACTAAAATACCCATGGAGACAAGTTTTTAGTTGTGTTAAAAGAGGTATACCATTTAGACCATGGAGACAAGTTTCTAGTTGTGTTAAAAGAGGTATACCATTTAGACCATGGAGACAAGTTTCTAGTTGTGTTAAAAGGGTATACCATTTAGACCATTATACCCAGTCATAGGTGGTTGTAACAAACCAAAACCCATGATATGTCATTAGGTTGAAGACGGACAGGAGTTTGGCCGTAGTCAGTATATTTTATCGATACAAACTATGCCATAAAACAGATGTTGCTAGGTTGGCTATATTTAAATGGAATCGGAATACTATTATATGGTGGCTGCTAGTAAGAAAACAAAAACATTTTACAACTTATCGATTAATTAATGGGAACGCTTGTCTCGGTTCTTAAGCCGGTCAAGAATCTTTATCCTCTTGTGAACAAAAGTATGTACTTGTTTTGGGGTGTTTTTATCAATACAGGAAGAGGGAATAGAAAACTGAAGATATCTTACACCATTGGTGGGAACGAACTGTATAATGCAGATGTCCAAATTCATAAAAAAACTCAAACAACGCGTTGAAATAAAAACAAGTGATACGTTTAGCAATTATTGAGAAATTGGCGTTAAGATTTTAACCTGGTTGTATATGTTTCCCCTGAAATAAGGTTTTGCACAGTTCATCAAATTACAGGGCCTCAAAACAACTAATAAGGTGACAGGTCTTTTTAAAACAGTATTTTAAAACAAAATGTTAGATGAAATACCATTGATCGAAATATTGGTTTTTACGCCGCCCTAAATAATATTTCACTTAAATGGCGTTGTTACAAGTCGGGCTCTTTTTCTGGATGACCCCCTCCCCTCACCATGGTGGATAGTCGGGCCCTTTTTCTGGATGACCCCCTCCCCTCACCATGGTGGATAGTCTGGCTCTTTTTCTGGATAACCCCCTCCCCTCACCATGGTGGATAGTCGGGCTCTTTTTCTGGATGACCCCCTCCCCTCACCATGGTGGATAGTCGCGCTCTTTTTCTGGATGACCCCCTCCCCTCACCATGGTGGATAGTCGCGCTCTTTTTCTGGATGACCCCCTCCCCTCACCATGGTGGATACCAAACTTTCAGGATGTTTAGGACCATTTTGTAAATCAACTTACCGATCCCTTTCGGCGGACTTGAGGTGACGGTTTACCGCTGTTGGGAGGGGTGGTTCGGGCGTCAAACACCTCTCCTTCGCCGTCAGATCCTTCCCAACTCATACGTACAATAGGCTGTGCTTTTATCCCGAACTGAGAGCTCATCAATGAGGACAGGGCCTTGGATCGACTCTTCCGGAATGAGGCAGATCTTAGGAAGGATTCACTACTCAGAGCTAGAAACAGAAGAACATACTGTACATGGTAAACGAAAGTCTAAAAATCTCTACATAATAAGAGTTGATGAATGTTTGGTGATACTGACGATTAACAGATTGATGTTTTACGGACCAGTTAGGATTCTATTACTTAGATGGCGGCGTTGCCAGGTTTAGTGGGAGAGCTTACTGCCCGAGAGAAACCCCCGACCTTCGAAGAGTACTCTTCCACATATATGGCGATAGAGCGAAAAATCCACTCAGAATTTTTGGGATTCCATACTGTAGAGATACGTTGCTAAGGAAGTTACGCAAAAAATACGCCGTTTTGTGAAACAGGTTGCAGGTTAGTAAGATTTATATATCACTGTGTGTTCTAGTCGCATGGATTCGGGGTCTTTCTGGAAGTACTGCCCAGCGTCTGGTGAAGACTCCAATCAACTGTACGCTAAGTTATAAGGACTTGATTCATTGCCAATTCATAAAGCAAAAATCGCCGATTAAATCAGTTGGCCGAGCAAATTGTATTTATCTATAGTTTTGTTTCTTAGAGGGTGTAAAAGCGATTGGTTCCGTAAATTAAATCACTGATCTATCCGAGAAACATTTCACAAGCGAGCAGAACATCCAACAGGTGTTGAATCAGCCCCTGAGTTCTTTGAAGTCGATGGGATAAGGGGAAATAATGGTGGGAAGCTGTTCTGAAGACCCTGGACCAACTCAGGCACTTCTCAACACAAACATTAGTACGGTAAAACCTCATAAAGTGAAGATGGTATCCTCATCAAAATACCTTCGGATTCTCAGAGTACAGACTGAAACACAACAGGGGTGAACGGTATTCCACGTAGGAAAACTTTCAGCCAGTCAGGTAGGGGATGGAACTATTGATTTGATTTTCAAAGCCACAGTCAAAATTATTTGACTTGTACGACGACGATACGTTTAGTGGGGTGAAAGTCCAGGACCCTGTTTCACAAAGCGGCGTAGATGTATTTTTTGCGTAACTTGCATACTAACGTATCTCTACAGTATGGGTTGCTATGGCAGTTACGTGAAAACTGAAGCTACGCCGCTTTGTGAAACAGGCTCCGGCTCTTTGCCCGAAAAAAACCCTACAAACCTGGCAACTGTTGATGGAGTGAAAACACCACTCGGGATAGTTTTTCTTTTGACAGTCAGGTTCGAACCCGTGGCCGTCAAAAGGGGGGAAATACATGTAGTTCTGGAATTGATTAACTCAACTTTACAAAAAAAAGCTGTTGGTGGACTGCGTAATTAGGTGGTCTTAGCACAGGTTAATATACGAATAGTTAAGCAGTCTACACATCATGGAATGTTTTTGTGCAGCTAGGTAAAATGTTTGTTTCAGGATATTGGATAACATTTCTTTTATAGAGTAGACCACACAGTAGAACATTGACAAACTTATTTCACAGTGTTGAATCATATTTCTGTTTTTCAACAACTTGAAACTGTTATTGTGTCATTTTTTAAAGTAATGGACCAGTAGAATCATGACATGGCACGTGACACACAGCTCCTGAATACCTGCACCAACGAATAGTCTCTGCATATACGGGTATTCGCGAAGGTTTATATTTTATAGTATAATAAATGCCCAAAATGAACGAAATCCAGCCTGCAGCGACCAAACCATACCGAACATTCTGGCAAACTTTTCCCTGCTGCTTGAATCAGTTTTTTTGTCAAATTTTATTAGGTTTGAGAGGGATTCGACCCCGAGCAGCAACCATGGAAGGCCTGCGTCGGACGGAGGGACTAGAACTCTAACAGATTGAGCAGCATCCTAATTTATAAAACCACCAGTTATACGATCGCAGGTTGTACATTATAGATACTGCATGTGTCGATATAAGTCATCGAATATTTACATGACTGTGCCCGGCAGAATTGTAGGTTCAGGAACGTTTTTTCTATAAACCGGCATACACGTTTTTTGTTGATTGTTATACCAAGACAATTTCATCCAATCGATATGCTATCCCAATTCATAGATGAAATTTTCTTAATGCAACAAAGAAAGTACTTGAAAAGCTGCCGGAAATGCCGGATTACAGAACAGCCATTTCTACAGACTAATGGTCTAGCAATTATATCTTACGATTAAATTTGTTAAGTCAAAAATTGAGGTGGGATCTGACCTTATTGGACTATGGTATACATAAAGCATGTCCCAATTAAGTAGGAGAATATTTCCCCTTCTTGTAGAGCGATTAGACCTGTCAATCAATCATCTGTACGCATATAAAACACTTTAAGGTGGATTAATATTTATCACGCTTCTCTCACCTGTACTTGATTAGTTTTTAGCCATCGATCAAAGGCTTTATTACTTTCCCCGCCAGGTAAGACTCGACGTCGAACGACCCTTGGGATCGGGTCCTTGTTTCACCTCTCGTTAAACAAACTCATTCCTAGTCACATACTTCACTATTGTAAGTGATATTTCAAGAAAGCAAAGATTAACTAATCAAATGAAGTCACCTGTACATTTTTACCTGTTCGGCAAAGATAAGACGGCCCGGACAGATTTAATGAGTTAATTATACTAGAGATTAAACTCTCGGTTTGATTATCCAACACAGGCATACAGAAGTCATTGAATGATAAGACGAAATCGATACTTGTCTAACAAAAATATACAATTTTGAACAACTGGTAAATTTGTAACGGGAATAGCTATAGCTTGATAAATTGTGTGGTGTTTGACGCCAAATTCAATATTTTCGAGATTAAATAAAATGATACAGAATTACAATCTACTGCCAGATTGTGCAGTAACGTGCATACTACCCCCCCCCCCCCCCCCCCCTCCACAACGCACACACACCACCGACAAAATATATTATAAGAACTATATCGATAACTGCGTGCATGTATCCAACACAACAATACTATATTGTACGGTTATCATTTATGGACACTAAAACACACGTAAAGCACAGTTCCCATCGGATTGACGTTTTAAAAACAACCCCAAAACATAAACACTTTTTTGTTCAATTATAGAGGGTAAACTTTAATCTGCCCATATCAAAAGCAAATTTAAACCGTTTCTTAAACAAAGATTTCTCCTAAGAACAGTCATTTATCATGGCCGTAGAAGAGGCTGTCATATGGGATGATAAATAATAGTGGAGACAGGGGATTCAATAGGTCGGTGTGCCGAGTGAGACTAATCCCTCACTCACTTAACTGGCTGCGGTTTGAGGGGCATCCCAAAAGACTTCTGCAACCCTGAAATTAGTAGAAATTCGATGCCAACTTTAACCAGTCGCCGGGATGGGTCAATTAGCTGCCTTAAAGACCCGTCAAACAATCGTCCGTTGTTTAAAGAGGTCTGAAGGATTTATCCACGGTGTAAAGAAATTAGATATTGGAGTGGGGTTTGTAACGACCCCGCTGTCTCTTGATACACACACCTTCAAATAACACAGTCTGTTTATGTGTGAAGAATAAAGAGACAAGCAGCAAGCTGTCCACCAGAAATCGGAACCCCAAACCAATTACGACACTTGGTAACCAGGCGCAAAATATTACAAAATGTAACTTTAGATTTCTGTTCACTATGAAGCATGCCATTTTCCGAATTTCAGTGTGAGTAATCAATTTGATCGATTACCTGTTTAAATACATATAATATGGAATTTTAGAAAACAAAGGACATGGGTAAACAGAACTTTGCAGAATAAGTTAATACCATGATTGGTATAAAGCCCGCATGAGTGTGCGTTTTGCAGAACAAGTTAATATCATGATTGGTATAAAGAACGCATGAGTCTGCGTTTTGCAGAACAAGTTAATACCATGATAGGTATAAAGCCCACATGAGTGTGCGCCCGGGGGACATTATAACATGTTACTAATGCTTTCTGAAGTTGGCAATAATCGGTGCCATAAAAATACTTAAGAGGGGCATTAAACGTTAAGACTTGTTTCTAAATTCTACATCATACGAATACGTTGTACGTCTGGCATCAACATGGGTGAGTGACGTTATAAAACATCGCTAATATTATATTATGAGTGTTATGTTAATTGGCGTCGCACAAATAATTCTGTAGATTGCATTGTGGGACATCACACTTTACTAATGCTTTATGAAGCCTACATTAATTGGCATCACATGAATAATTCTGTAAATTACATTGTTGGACATCACACTTTACTAATGCTTTATGAAGCCTACATTAATTGGCATCACATGAATAATTCTGTAAATTACATTGTTGGACATCACACTTTACTAATGCTTTATGAAGCCTACATAGATTGGCATTAAGATAGAACGAGTTTAGCTGCTGAACTACAGCACACTTTGAAGTTATGGGGAAGTGTACAACTTATCTAAACATTATTATAGTTTAATTAGTTAGTTTTGCATTCCTTTGACGGTTGTTTTGCATTGTTAGAACTTTATATAAATTGCGTGACATTTAAAGTGGCCCGAGCTGCGAAAATACGCACTTTTTAAAAATAATTGATTGTCACGACAGAAGAGGCTTTGGTGGTCATCGAAAACTAAATAATTGACTTTAGAATTAAGGAAATCCATACGGTCTATCGCCAAAAAGAACCGAAATTGTTTTCGGTATGTAAAGTATGTAATATTTAAGTAACCGGGACGAACATTCACTTATCTTTCACCTAATTTCGTTCAAACAATATTATATAGTACATTCTCGAAACTAGAAAGTGATTTGTAAATCTTAAGAAAAATAGTTCGTACTTTCAACATTTTGTTTCAATGGCAAAATATCGACATTTTCGCAGCTCATGTCCGCTTAAATAGCGACAGTCACAGAAATGGAATGTATGTCGGTATACAAAAGCAGAAATCTTAGACTCCCAAGAACGATAACTCTTGTTTCGATTTCTCCTTTTAGAACTTTACGTCTTCAAACAATATCCACAATTGCTGAATCTGATCATCCATGCAAAGCCATTTTTTCCGATTTCACATCTGATCGAACTGGGTGGAATTTTCATCTCCGAGAGTCAACCGTTTGTGACCCTTGAGGATTGAAAGCTCATCATATCAACGATCACATTATCACATAATGGCGTAGAAAAGCGTTTATTTGAGTCGTTGACATCGGGAGAAATTGGCAAGTGGAAAACAGTTGACAGGGCAAATTACAGCGACTTGGCAAGGCAAACTATGGACTACCGCAAACTCCATTTCCACCAGTACGGTCGGGTAGACATGCGGGCAATCGTCTCTAACATCTCGCCACAAACGTCACATTTCATCAGAGAGCACCCATCAGCTGCATGCATTATCTCACCTTCGACCTCGGAGAAAAAGAGCCGCAAAAGGAAACTATTGTACAACCTAACCTTCCTAGTTGAGCTGATCTCAAATGGAATACGTTTATCACAGGGAAGATGTCAGCAAATCCCACTATGATAGACCCAATTACCAATCCATCAAGTTTATTATCAATATGATTTGCGCCCACAAGGCTGAGGGTAAAGGAGACTTAGACGAGATACGAGTAACTCCACGAACACAATCGTGTGCAAAAATAATGATACAAGTTTTCAATAAATTGTTTTCTTATAAATCGACACAAGATGGACCATATATAGCCAGATTACAGAGATGCTGTTAGTTGTGAATTTTCAGGACCCTATTTTGCATTGATGATGGAAACTCCCGTCAAGATCCTGAAGAAATCCGCCATCTTGGTGAACCCAAATGGACCTTGTTGATCTCACCTGGCTTCAATTTGTGACGTCATATAACTCCGCTCGATGAATTCTCGTGTTCTCTAAATGTGGTCATCATACACCCTCAACAAAAGTCATGATGTCATTGCTCGAGTTTTACTGATTACTTTTGTTTCATGGTTCAATTTTGAGATTACATTTGACCATGATCATATGTTACCTATATTTCTTAATAGCGACAGAGCCCGTCAAATTGATGAGATAGATTAAGACTGTTTCTACTTGAGTTTTAATAGGGCACAGAAAGTAATTTTCCTATATCCATAATTCGTTTTATAAGTAAAAGAGAAATACCGAGGCAGCGGGCATTCCAGAAAAATAATGTCCGACGCGAGAAGCGCCGAGGATATTATTGTTTCTGGAAAACCCGCGGACAAGGTGTTTCTCTGAGGTAAACGATTTGGACTTGCTTGGGTTTCTCATCGACTTCCTTTATTGCTTTTATACAAATGCAGTACTATATCATGTTTACAGTTGTGCATTCAACGTCTGATACATTCGAGTAAAACAATACCTTGTTTTTCTCAGCATGGTCTCTAATTTGAGGCTGGAAATATTATTTCTCTGGGCAGACTGTAATTTGAGTTAATAAAATATGCTGTAATATCGCAGGCTTGTTGTCCTGGGCCCGGTTGTTCAAAAGAAAATTAGCTTAACGGCAGGTTAAATGACGTCGCGTAACAAACAAATTCCTTTGTGACGCGACGTCATCTAACCTGCCGTTAAGCTAATTTTCTTTTGAACAACCGGCCCCTGGTGTTGGAACAATAGTGTGACGTCACAACTACCGTTTACGGCCCGAAAACAGTGTAGAGATTGGGCGTAACTGATGCAAACATAACAACTACAGTAAACGTCTGATTTTATAAGGTGGGTTGCTTAAATATGGAGATTCTTTGGATTGCATAAGTGAAATAATCTTGAGTCAAACACCAATCAATAAAGCAATCTTTTGGATTGTTTTAGCAGAGCTATGTATTTACATGTATGTCCCGCGGGACACCAAAGGCATGGTAAACAGCAATACTATTGGTATGACATGTTGTATACAAGTTTACAGAGAAGAGGCAGGTAATGTTTTGCCTGGAGTACAGTGAGTCTGTATATCGATCGCCGTCGTTACCCGGCGTGTTCCTTGATGATAAATCGCCCGGCTCCCTGATTATTTACCTGGCCATAGGTGTTATTAGCAATTGTACAAAACCCATAGACATTCAACTCCGCGGCGTATAATTACCGACAAATAACAACCAGAACAATACATATGTAGACTCGGTCCTTCGGGGTGTTTTCTACACTCAATACAGAAGCCGCTGATTGAGAAAAAAGAAAAATTGACATAGTAACCACAATGAGGAATAATCAAACAGGGTGTGATGTGTTTGTTGTTGGATTGCTTATTACAAAGTCATCACGATGCTTTACTAAACTCACATTAGCCCAGGCGATAAGGGTTCTCGCTACCTCATCAATCCACGTGAAGGGCTCATTATGTTAGCCTACAGAGGCAGGCTGCAGAAACCACACGCTAGTAACACAGGTCGACTTTAAGAGCTAGTCTGAAATTGGAAAATAACTCTGGAGAAATTAGAGTTATTCCGCTACACTGCATTATCCGTCAACGAACGCTTTAAAAGCATGCAATGACGATTCCATATTCAATGGCTATACATCCACACAAATCAAAGCGATTAGAGTCGATTCCACTGCCTGCTTCCTACGCTGACGACGGATCATCATGGCAGGGTAAAGAATGACTTTTCGTCACTCAAGCGGAATAATAACTTTAAATTGACTTTTTGGTACTTACATGTCGTTATTGTCCGAGGATCTGGATGCTGTCGAGACACCAGCAACTCTGAGGAAGAAAGAAGAAAACCAGTAAATAAATAAACATTTCATAATTATATTTAGCCATAGCTAAGGCCGAAAATCAAAACGAAAATTATACATTTTTCCAGTCTTGAAGCCGTTTGGTAAAAGTTAAATACAATTCAGTTGAAAAAAACTGCATGCAGAACAAGCTTATGTAAATATAAGTGAACTTTTTGGCCATTCTAATTGAATATTTTGAACGGCACTGAACGATGGAAAATATACTTTTTTTTCAATTTGGAAATAAGTGATCATGCATGTACATAACAATACCGGCGAAAGTTACTATTATTATTATTATTACTACTACTACATAACAATAGCGGCGAAAGTTACGGAGATGATTATTACAGATGAGTTAGAAAACTATGCGATTTAATTGTTTATATAATTTAGTACTTCTACAAGTAGTTTCCTGATTTACCATGTAATTGTATAATATTGGTCATCGAGGTCAGATTAAATATTTCTTAAGCGAAAAGTTACGATTATATGAGATATCGTTATTTAAGACCAAAGCCACATTTTTTTCGGATTTCAAGCATTAATGAAAATGCAAGTTCTACATTTCTAAAATTCATCCCAATTAGGCAGGTAGCAAAAAAATTAATGTTGAAAACGACGTGTAATAAATTAGATGAAGCCAGTCAGAAAAATGAAATGAACAACAATAATCACAAAGTCAGTAGAAATATACACGCAAATTGATCATGCCACGAGACAATGCTTTCAGACATCGTGCAATATTAACAAATCTACTGTTGTAAATGAAGGAAATGTCCTACTAACACCTGTTCCGGTTAACATTCCGGGAGTTTGTGAATAGAAATTTGACAATGGTATACATTTTCCAACAAAAATAAAATACTATACAAAAAAAACGAGAGGAAGGATATAGAGAAACGTAACACATTACAAAGTATATTTTGTCTTTAAAAAGTGTAAATATACGGGTTAAAATCACCAATTCACCGGATAAAAAAGGAAGGAAAACTATGACTACTACGGACAGTTGCAATATAGACATTTACAAAAATAATATTACAACTTAAAACCAGGTTCTACAACAAAAGAATTGTGTAAAAAGGGTATGTATACAACAGCACTTCGCATTCGGTCGGAATCCAAATCAATAAAATTCAGATAAAGGAAAACCTCACATAAAGACTAGAAGAAAACATGCACACAGTATCGCCATTATTTTGATAAAAAGGAAACGAAAAATAGTGCTAGGACTGTGTATATAAAGTGAGTTTTAGAGCAAAAACAAACACACCCTCGTCTCCATTCTCAAGTTTGCAATGACACACAATGGGCTTCATAGTGAGTTTTTAATATATAAAGCAAAAAAAAAATCAATTTTAAAAAACTACGAATCAAACAGAAAGAAATCCGTTTTGCGAAACTGTAAAAAATATACTGAAATTCTGAATATTTTTGTTAGAGTTGTTAAAAATTTGCTATATATAGATTTTTGAAGAATGTGTTTTGGGAAGTGTCATTAAATCATCAAAGAAAACCGAGTTCCTAAAAACCGAGTCAAAAACAATGTGAAAACGAAAAGCTAAAAAAAAAGGAAACGTATAAATAATTGGGCAGATACATGCAATTTAAATAGCTTACGCTTCATTTTATTTAAAGCGAAATGTCATTCTGCAAGTGCATGAAATGAAGCCAGCAGATTTTGTGATGTTCCATGTGAACTTTGATAGTTAGGTATAAATGAACAGCCAAAACTGAACTACAAGACCGGAAGTGGGTTACAATACGCATGCCAACAACAACAATATCAACTTACCGGGTATCGGCACCATTATGACGTCATCGCTCGTTGGTTTTATTTAACAACTTTGGTAACGAATACGATGGAAGTGTAGAAAAGCAAACATTTTTTTTCAACGAGGTAATAACAATCATGTCTATATTCTTTGAGGTACATGCCACCTTACTTAATAAACTATCTTTTTCTGGTGGACCAAATATCAGAATAGAATTAAGGCCGTAAATCACAGAGTTGCTAAAACCTTTTTTGTTTTTTTGTTTTCAGAGAGGGAAAAAACTAGAGTGCTCGGCTTATTATGGAGTATTATATTATTTAATATTGTACGGACCTCTGTATTTCCTTAATAGATCTTTTTGAAATTCTTAAACATAATATTTTGGTATTTATTAACACTAAAACGCATGGGCACAGTGGAAATCTTCTGGACATAATATTAATATGTATAAAACCATGGCAAAAGTAATGGTTCTGGTAGCTATATGAATACTGGTTTTAACAGGTAAAAGTGACCATGGATAGCATTTCCATTAAAATTAATTCCACTTATAGCATAGTCTCTTTATGCACAAGATTTCTCCAATTCTTCCAACAAAGGGAGATTATAACATTTGTCAACTGTTCAAAGTGAAATAACGTGCAGTTTAATCATTGAAGCTCCCCAGTGAGAGGAGGAGAAAAAGACATAATCCCGATAGACGTGTATTTGTTGACAGTCGTTACGTGGGTCGCCAAAGAAAAGGATAAAAAGAAAGGACGGTCATAGACTCGATGGGTTGAAAGAGGAATACATCATTCTTTAAATGTGACTAAGACTAAATGGTCTGGAAATGCCATCAAATGACGCACTACATGAAATTGACGGGAGAAACATCTGTGCTTTTAGAGTGCCTCTTCCAAAGACTTTTACAAAGCAGCAGAATGATTTCCTTTCCAAGGCAACAAAAGCCCCCTCGAATATATGCAGAGAAAGGGAAAACAGAACCGAGGTCAATTGTTTACGAGGAAGTAGGCAAAAGAGCAATTGTAAAGACGATCGACAAATAATTCCAAGCAGCGTGTGAATACGTAACACATAATTGAGGATGGCAATCAAGTGGCTTTGAAGCTTTTCGCGTAGATAGATCCGCGGAAGCGCGATGATCCGCGGAAAATCACGCAACCACAAACAACAACAAATAGCAAGCGGATCCAGGCACTCAGTCGTGGGTTTAATTCGATTAATCCGAATGGTATTAAGCGTCTGGAATTAAAAATTTACAGGTGACGGGATGATAGGATTATCTCAAACAGATTGACAGTGATGTTCTTTTGCGATTTGATCGGCCTTTCTCTGACAGGTGGGGACAAAGCCAAGGGAATTAACTCGTTGACAATACATGACGTAACCTAACAATTGACTGTATGGCGTGAGAGTGCGAAGTGATCATTTTGGACCGCCACCTTTTCACACCCCGTTAAATGAGCAGGGTATTTAAAGCAGTGTTATCATTGTGTTGAAGGGCTCTCACATCTGTAGAGAAGGGCATTTCGTTTGATTCTTCAGAACCCCTTCCTTTAATGGGAGATCAATGCCCGGGGATCAGTGATCGCTCACTTCAGGGACAAAGCCAGGGGATAACAGAGCAGTTAGACTTGATGCATCCTCACGGTTCTATGGTAGTTTGGACTAACATCTATTATTTCACACCTTCGACCTCTTATAATACCCTCACAGCAGGTGTACATCCTGAAGAACTACTTCAATTAAATTTTCTTCTGTTTGTGAAACTTTAAAACGTAAAATATCCCGTTCCGAACAGATTGTTGTCATCCACGAGTGTTTGTTACTTCGGCAAAATTCGTTCTTAATGCTGGTAAACCATGAAAGACACTTTAACGACATTTCTTTAATGGAAGGTGTATCACATGTCCTTGTAAGATACAACTATATAGTTCGAACAATTACTATAAGTGGGCGTCTAAATCAGTGTTGAAACAGCTACTAACACTATTAAAAGGTTCCATAAAAAAGAACACTTTCGGATTTGTTTCAGCGACTGTAAATCAAGCACCCCTTTTGAAATATATACACCATAAGTGACGAAAGGGGAATTGAATGTCCGATTTAAATACGGTTTGCACTATATAGCGAGTTTGAATCGAAAGTTAAAATTGTTTCCCTTGTTTCATTCTGCTTGGGTTTTTAGAGTAAGCGTGTGTTTTTTTTTGTTTTGCTGTTTTTTCTACTTCTTACAGAGTATGATGAGACTGAGATGTGGGGAGGGGTGGTTGAAGTGTATATCTTGGAGAAAACTATAAAATCCCGTTGATAAGTGATGCACTAAAGAATCTTAATACACATTCTGTTTTTTTTATTCTCAATTTTATCTCTTTTATTATATTAATTGTCACAGCATTATATTAATCGCGTAAATCTTTCTAAGGAGAGAAATGTTCAAAGTTTATATGAACTGGCTGCTAATCTCGTTGCTTTATATCTACAATAACATACGTCCAATTAAATTCTACTGACAAGGAGCCTATCAGCAACATTAATAATTAAGGGAAAGTTTGAATCGCCCAGAATGAATAGAACACTATACTACCTCGAATTTATCAAGACTAATCAAATAAATGTTGAGCAAAAAATAAACTATTAAAAGACAGGTGTGTGAACGTATGTAAACTTATAAGCAGAAACTTCATCACCTAGGCAGAGTAGCTCGTTGAAAATTGTTGATGGTCGACTTTAAAAAAATCCTATTTCGTTCTTGACATTCTTTTTCTCCCAAATTAATAATTAAGTATATGTAGTTTTTTTTTTTTTTATCCAGAGAAAAATGAAACGAAATTCAATTAAATATGTAAATATGAAATGTCTACAATATTGAAAACACGGAGAACAAAGAGTAACCTGTTTAATGCATGTGACGGTGACAATATCTATAATCGCCATCTCATCTCTCAAACTATTTAAGGAGACTAACTCACAAATCAGTCGTGATCAGGGTTCGATTAAAGCATCTCGGACGATTATAACAAATAACTCAATCTGCATACCAATAATCGACTGACTAAAAATAGGCGTGTCTATTTAAATGTGGTGGGCGTTCCTTATAAGGAGTTGATTTCCGAACAATGATTGACAAGGGTTATGGGTGAAATTGATTAAAGAAACATACACCTCTTGCACGATATACTCTTCAAATGCCATACAATTTAAACGATCAGAAAATAATAGCAAACAAAATGGATTAAATTATTATTTTCTGTATAACAGCGTAAGAGTACTGTAGTAGTCTCAGTGCATAGAGCATTTTTGAGACGCGTCAGAGTATAATTGATACAACCTGGGTAGTATTGATTGATTGATGTTTTATTCCGCACTCGAGATTATTTCACCAACATAGCGACCGAGACTATCACTCGCCGAATGAGCCGCCGGGGCCCTTTGGATGATATGTGTTTTACGCCTCACTTTAGATTATTTCACCAACATAGCGACCGAGATACTATCACTCTGTAAAATGAGCCACGGAGGCCCCTTGAATGATTAGTGTTTTACGCCTCACTTAAGAATATTTCACTTATTTGGCGACCGAGATACTATCACTCTGTAGAATGAGCCACGGAGGCCCCTTGAATGATTGGTGTTTTATGCATCACTTGGGATCACAATGTATTCATTCTGGTTTTTTTGGGGGATCACCCTTTTTTGAAAAAAATGGCAGAAATTCTTCCTAAGTGCTGTCGATAGGTGTCATACTCTAGGACCCGGGTTCGACTCCCATTTCGGGCATCACCCAAAATCGATTGAACAATTTTTTCAAGAAAGTGTAATCCAATAAATCACGAGACTACTATTATACTCTCTTTCTAAAAGACACTAACTAATAAAACCCATAATATGCATGGCGTTGTATGGTTTATTAGGGTGGATGCCAGGCCCAGTGACCAGTGTAAACCCCCACGTTTGGAATGATCTCATTATCCAGCCCCTGTGGGGGGATTAGCCGATCAAAAAATGATTGAATGATCTGTTTGTTTTTTGTGTGTTATGTATTCACTACATTTCCTCTATTTAAAACACAACGTCACAAAAAATACCTTCTAGGCTAAAATAACTATAGTCGAGTTCCAAAGAAAGTTATATATAGATATATTAAAGTGTTCGGACGGCATTTGAGGGAACGAAATTATCTTCTTTAATCTTTCTGTTACTAATGATAACAAGGTATAACTGTTAATTAAAGTGGCATGAGCTGCCAAAATGTTGATATTTTCAAGTTAAAACAGAATGTTGAAATTATTGGCTATTTTTCTCAAGACGTACAATTAAGACGCCTTTTAGTGCTTCTACTCTCGAAAATGTGCTATAAAGTATTGTTTTGAACTAACTTTGGCTTAGAAATGGACGGTCGTCCCGGCTATTTAAATTTTGTTTACTTTTCGATCACATTTTCGGTTTGTACAGGCCACATACTGTATGGATTTTCCTCATTCCAACGCCAATCATTTAGTTTTTCGATGGCCTTCCAAGTCGTCTCTTAGTGTCGTGACGATCAGAAATTATGAAAAAAGTGTGAATTTGGCAGCTCGTGCCGCTTTAACTGAAATGGTTGGTTCTGTTTTTCGGACATCTTTACTCTTTACGAAATATGAATATGCATCCAACATCCGATTTTGTTAACTGCGTACACGTGAGCGAATGAAATTCCACAATTTTCTTCAATTTCAACACAGGTAAAAGAGTTTAAGCAGTGTATGGCATTGTACCCTTTCTAACATATTTTGCAAAAGATTATTGTAAAATAGAGTCGACAACACCATTATCGAGGCTGCTAAAATCTCGTCGCTAACGCGGAGACATATTCAACTCGTGTCTTAAACAAATCCCGGAGGTTCGCGAATCTCGTTTGTGTCGTGTTGTACCCTCATGAACTTACTGATGTTTATGATTGACATGGTGTAGGTTACCTTGGTGGAAATCAACAAATGTTGCATGTTACATTTTTTTAGAAATCCAGTATCAATTATAGCTTAGAAAATATAAGATAAGGACTAGAATATCAAACCAGGTTTTTGTATGAGGAGAGAAAAATGCTTGTGACATTTCATCAGATAAAAATATCCAATTCATATATAGAGGAGAAAAAAAGACAACAGTTTGTTTGGGTACGTTGCTGAGTTTAGGAGCTTAGTTTATAGATAAGGGGTATTTATCACGCTGTGCAATGTTGTTTTCTTATCGGTAAATGGTGAGCCTAAGTACAAAGACAAGTATTTAGAAAGTAAGCCCCATGTGTTGTCAGAACATGGCTATAGTGGACAAAATTATTTAAAAAAAAAAGAATAAAATATTCTATAAAGGTACATTGATAAGAGCTATTATTGTTATATGCTATCACTGAAGCTTCAGTATACTGGGGTCGCTGTTCGGCACAAGAGATAAGAGCAAAAGAAAATATTCAAAATAGGGATGGTTGTATAGAAGCCAAAAAATCTGCGAAAATAAAACTGAATTGTATACACAGAGATAGCAAACACGATACATAAAAGGTATATTTAGAATAATAGAACAGTGGTACTTTCAGCAAATTCTATGCTACGAGTGCAAATTGTACAGCAGGTTGTTTGGAATAACAGAATAATCGTCCGTGGTTTAAAGGCTAGAAAAAAGCGAGATCTTGGCTTGAAAATTAGAAGCAAAATAAACGGAAAATAAATACAACCATAAAGAATAAAAGCGAAAATAAGTATAATTTAAGAGATTTTTTTCGATTAGAAAAAAAGACAAATAAAAATAAAAGAGTACAGAGGACAACATCAAAGTACATGCACTATTAAGATAACTTTTTTACATAAAACGAAATAGAATTCATGTCAGATGTGCCCATAGTCAATAAAAATCAAGTATTTTATAGAAGAACATAATGTCTAAGAAATAGAAAGGCCAGTCATGCAAAAATTACTCAGATAAACGCAAAATAAAATTCAAATAAAGGTATAAATACTAATTTCGAGCAAAAATAAATTGCAATCCAAACATGCACGTACACATACTAGATATTAAACAAAAAAACGAAAGCCATCAACTAAAATATAACTTTAATACACATCTGTGATTAAAGGAAGGGAAAAACAAAAGAACTTCGCTATTTTTTTCTTTTCCAAAGCTACCCAAATTTGAAAAGAAAATGCGATTTTTACACCCAATAGTGAGTTAATTAAAGACCACGATAGTAAAACAAATTGATCAACTTTACCAAGGGTAATTTCAAGGCCTTCATAACTCACCAACATGGCACACAAACCAGTTTTTTTACAAAGCAACATTTTCTCAACGCTTCCTTTACGATTGAATGTAGTTTCAAGAAACGGCAATTTTCTTAGAAAACGGAATACTTTAAATACAGTGAAATTGACCTGGGTTTAAACGGGATTATTTTGAAAGCTGACCAATATGTTTTGTGCGTAGCGGCAATGACAATACAATATTTTATCAACTTCACCATGGGGGATGAAAAAATCACAAAAATATCTGCTTGATATCGTTTGAAAGGTTCATTAAACCAGCTTCAAATGAAATTCAAAGTTTGTTTTCTTCTCTTTTAAATAATATGTACGCTACTATATTCAGCACTGTTCAACCCGATGAGTGATGCAAGCTAGCGCCTTTGGAATATTGGCTCTCGGTTGTACATTTCACAAAGAAGATCAGAACAATTCTAAGGGGAGACAATTACATGCAAGGATATTGTAACAGAATATATAAAGAAAGTAACAAACCCAAACCAAGTATTTTACCCAAATAGGGAAAACTTACCACCTAATAGTGTTTAATTGCTAATCAACCGGACATATTGTATGCTTCGTTGAAATGAAATAGAGTTTTACAGGAATGGAACTTGAAACGTGTAAGCTTTTGAGGATTTAAAAATGATACTCATGCTATATTGGGTGAATGATTGATTGATTGGTTGGTTGGTTTTTTTTACCCCGCACTCAAGATAATCCTTTTATGGAGTTATGCTGTTGTTTAGTGGGAGAGAAACCGTGATCTTCGCCATGGGGAAACACAGTCGTTTTGATACTAAGTGGAACTCGAACAGGTCACCCATTGATGGATGGCTTGCCCGCCTGAGCCACCCACTCAATACGGCACAGTGGACTTGGCTTTCGTTTGGTGACCACGACAAACATCAGATACATTCACACGAGTTGGTAATCCCCACCCCGGCAATTTATTTAAAAATAAATTTATTTCGGCTTTAGATGCTTTCTATTTCGTTCTTATAAATTCGTTTTGATAAACATTCCGTTAATGGCGAAATATCAAAGATTCGATACAAGGTTTCATTCAAAATTGTTTATTTTCTTCAGCCAAATTCTTTCAAACGTCGTGATCTTTATTTTGATTTGAAGATTTACGATTTAAATTCTTTCTGTTAGTGCCACAACTTTGGATGCATGTAGTGCTCTTTCTGTTGTACTAAGCATTGCTAAACGTTTTCGGTTACCCTTCGAAATTAAAAGAAAAAGTAGAACGTCTTTAATTTCATTTCGTCGGTGAATCACACATTGGATATTTCAATTACATGTGAGGTATTTGAAACACCGACATTAATAAGTGATTCGAAGACCTTTGTGTAAATTCACGCTTCTCTTGTCTTTGGATGATTTGCCAAGGCCCCTAAATAGTAGATAATTCTGAACTGAAAGCTGGACAGAAACCTTCAAAGCTTTATACGTGTGATGAACAACTTTTCACTTGTTCCATTTCAAATCATTTGTAAGTTTCGCAGAAAGCAGCTGCTCCTGTCCATTTCGGATAGTGGATTTCAGATCAACTAGCGACATGTGTCTGTCCGGGAAACTGACGTGACAGCTACAGACATGTCTATGACGAGCAGTAGTTGGATTAGCCCCTCGAGACAGGGAGAAGAAACAGGCACCTGTCAACCAAACCACCGTGTTGTTGTTGTTCTTGTCAGTTTCTCCCGACATTGTTTCTCTACCATTCTTCATTCGTTTACTCACTCGGCCTATTTTTACAGCTGTGATTGTCCGTCCCATCCCCCATCGACCGTTCATTAACGGTTAGAGTTTTAACAAGAACTTCCACTCACAGAAAAAAAGGTTTTATTTTAATCCAGCTTGAAAGGCCATTAGCGAGACAAACATACATCAATTAAAACGTCGGGATTCCCCCCTCCGTACATAGCTGGTAGCTAGTACAGATACACGCAAACAAATCATTCACACGAATATTAACATTGTTCAGTTCCGGGATGCGAGAAACAATCATGTTTAAACATTTGCAAGTCTAACTGTAAATTCAACAGGATATCAGCACATATCAATGTAAATAAAACGGGAGGCTAGAACATAATTACTACGGAATACAACCACGGACATATAAACAGAAGACAAGTCAATAACTGGGAGTCATAAAACACCTTTCATCAGATCTGGCTGTTAGGCTGTTGATTGTAGACAATAACATGTTGTTATTACCTCACATTAACCTCAAAGAGTAAATGTTGACCAGTCGTTACACCACTTGACTGACTACCAGCATTCATGGCCATATAATTCAGATTCATCCTATGGATAATGTTAAATATTACAGGCAAAACTTTTAAATTAAAACAATTCCTGTTTATACCACATCTAGCTCTACTGCTGACTGGTTGATTCGTTGTTGATGTTAAAGATTGTAAAATAGTATAGGCGAAAATATTGATTTTTTAACAAATACAAATGCATATCATATTTTTAGTTGACATAAGAATTGTTATAATATTGTTAATATATCAAATACATCATACATCTTAGATAAATATGCAAACTTAAAGTGACAAGAGATAAAATATGAGCCACCAAAATGCTCCTTTTTCATAAATTTAGTACGCTTAAAAATTGTACAAAAAAGGTTTTGTGTATACAATATAAAAATTTAGTACAATTTACACTGAAAATGCACTAAAATCAAGATATAAAGGCCTTAAAAAGCTCATCTGTTTATTCAAAAATAGTTGTACAAATAACTAAGTGTGCACAATATGTACATCAAAAGCTATGAGTATACAAGCTAATTTAATATATAAGCTAGTACATGTACGCCTATGTAAGTAGACCGGAAATATTCAACACATTAAAATCCACTCATATTACAGGATATTTAACAAAATATCCATTCATATTATAGGATATTTAACAAAATATCCATTCATATTGACCGATTGCTTGATGACGTCACTTGGAAATTACGAGCAAAGCATTTCGGGGGAATTGAGGTATGTTAAACTAATTTTAAAACATGACGGAAGAAATGATACTGTATCGAACAGAAGACGTAAAAGGCGTAAAGTTACCAGAAAAAATGTGTGGATAAAAACAGGTTATGTCATCAATGTTTTCCAAAAAAGTAACACCTTGCTAAGTGCCAATAAACAAAATGGCGAACTGAGGTACATTTTGCCCAGAAAGCTTTGCGTAATTCTATGTGACGTCATCAGGCTCGGCGGTAATTACAGAATATTCATCAAAAATCCATTCATATTACAGGATATTCAGCAAAAATTCAATCATATTATAGGATATTCAGCAAAAATTCAATCATATTATAGGATATTCAACAAAATATCCATTCATATTACAGGATATTCAACAAAATATCCATTCATATTACAGGATATTCAACAAAATATCCATTCATATTACAGAATATTCATCAAATATCCATTCATATTACAGAATATTCATCAAATATCGATTCATGTTACAGAATATTCATCAAAAATCCATTCATATTACAGGATATTCAATAAAAATCGATTCATATTACAGGATATCCAACAAAATATCCATTCATATTACAGGATATTCAACAAAATATCCATTCATATTACAGGATATTCATCAAAATATCCATTCATATTACAGAATATATAATAAACCATAGATTACAAAAAATCTTAACAAAATATAAGACTAGACAATAGAGAGTATCTTTGAGGGGAAGTAGAGCGTACAGCCGAACAGCCTTCCACCAATGGGTCACAAATCCCACTCAGTCCAAAAATAAATTGGAAAATTTTCTGACTGGGTTTTCACTCGAACAACCTATGTGGGATGGTTGCCAGTAACCACCGGAAGGTTGTGGGTTTCCTCCGGGCTAGAGCCCGGTTTTCTCCCACAATAAAACTGGCAACACCGCCATATAAGTGAAATAATCTTGAGCACTGCGTAAGACACCAAACAATCAATCACTTATATGGTGGTCTAGAGGAAAGGAAATCCTGCATGGCCCTTTGCCTGGAGAAAAACAGCTACATGGCAACCCTTCCACTAAGTGTCATGAAGTGAAAACCGACTTAAAACAGAATGATTGTTAGTGATGTCATCAGGATATTACGAGAGAAGAACATGGCGAATGCAAGAATTTCTGCACCATATTAGTATGCAGAGAAGCACAAAAGAGCTTGCACCAAAGCCAGACTGCCTCAAATATCCTCTAATTTGAGATTCATGTCTATTGTTGTATCCATTTTTTCTTCAATTGAAACACCTGAGCCATCAATAAAAGGCTTGTGTCAGCCTGACAGAGTAAAGCTGAACATTTTACACCGCACTGAAGATTATTTCACTAGTATGGCGGCATTGCCAGGTTTAATGGGGGTGGAAACCGAAACCGGGCTGCCCGGAAGAAACCCATGGCGTTCCTGTGGTAACTGGCAACCATTCCACATAGGTCGTTCGAGTGAAAACCTAGTCAGAAAATTTTGAAATTTTTTGGGACTGAGTGGGATTCGAACCCACGACCCATTGTCTTTCCTGTTTAAAACTTGACTAGTATGTAGGTTTTATTGAGCATGACTAATGCTTCAACAAATATCACCACTGGTACAAATGTATCATGCCAGAAATATAGACTTAAAATCAAAATAACAAACTCAAGGGCTAAATCAATCCCACCCCCTCCCGTTACAAAACATTGTAGATTTCGTTGTAAATTTTGTTATCTCTATATACACCTGTTGCAAGATTTTATCAGTAAAATCGGAAGAAAAATAAATGTTATGACTATCATATAAATCCGGTACTACCAAGAATTTTGAAAAACAAAAAATATTTATGTATATAATTTTTTTTTAATTTGAAGAAAAGACTATGTAAAAACTTACAAGAATAAGAAAAAACAAGAGATTCTCTTTACAATATGTTTATGTTTATATTTATGAACACTAAAACACACGGGCACAGGGAAAATCTTCTTGTCTAAAATAACCACAGAGACAAGTTTCTAATTGTGTTAAAAAGAGGTATATCATTTAGACCTTTATACCCCATCATAAATTGTTGTAATAAAGTAAACCTATGATATTTCATTAGGTTGAGGACTGACAGGAGCTTGGCCTTAGTCAGTAGAATTTTCTGGAACACTTTGTATTACATTGACAATGCTTGCGCATCTTAAGCTATGGTAAGAATATCGTCAGACAATAAATTATGGGGTCATGGGAAAAGACAGTAAAAATTTGCCCCCCCCCCCCACCCCCACCCCTTTCCCAGAAAAATATAAATGTAGTTATATTTTTTGAGAAAATGTCATAAAGAATCTACATGTTTTTGAGATAAAATAAAGATTTCAAATCAAACTAAAATCTTTCAGAATTTTGGTTTACAGTTCAAGGTTTGAAAAATCTCATTATATCACAAATTTTATTAGTAATGAGAGAAATTCAACTTTAAGGAAATCTTACTAAGTAGAGAAAAATAGCAATTATAATTATTTCTTTCTTCTTAGCTTTTATTTGAAATATTTCCAAATGAACTAACCCATATGACAATAGAGAGAGCATGAGTCACTGTATGATCTCTAATCATGTAAACAAAATTTAGGGAAAATTTAAAAAAAAAATGTTATCTAAATTTAAAACATGTATTTGTAAAATTAAAGATGTAAACAGATTGTCATGGATTGATTGATTGTTTGGTGTTTTACGCCGCGCTCAAGATAATTTCACTTATATGGAGGCGTTGCCAGTTTTATTGTGGGAGGAAACCGGGCCCTATGCCTGGAGGAAACCCACGGCCTTTCGTTGGTAACTGGCAACCATCCCACATAGGTCGTTCGAGTGAAAAGATTGTCATGGAAGCTGGGTGTAAAACATGTCAGTGATTGTCTGGCAAACAAATGTAAATACGTTATGATAAAGATTGTCCAACTAATATGTCATTTCTTTTCTAAAAATGGTATGAATGATAAAAATTTAAACTTTTTAAAATTTCGCAATCGTGACACATTATGGCGGCTAACCTCAAATTACACATCAAATTGTATATGTTCAGTCAATACAAGTACATTTGTATGGTTGTATATTCTAAGCTTTAACAAAAAATTTCAAATGAATAAATAAAGAATTTCTACTATAAATAAGTATAAATAAACAGATTCAAAAAAATGAAACAGAAAGCAAAAAATAGATGAGAAAAAAAGATATTATGTAGAAATATAATCTCAGTTCAAAAATACAAACAGTATCATATAAAAGCCAAGTATATTAGCACTGTGAAAAATAGCTATCAGTAATATATGAAAATTAAAGGTACAATGTCAAGGTAAAAGGAAGAAATAAAACATATTTTAAATGTAAGCGTTATTTGAATTGTTAAGTATGTTAAATATGTGTATAAGTAATTTTGACCAGATCGTTGTTTAATAGTAAAATAAACTTCTAAAAAGCAACAAATTATTATGTTTTGGGCATGTTCCATCATCATTGTTTTATAGTAAAATAAACTTCTAAAAGGAAAGAAATGATTATGTTTTGGGCATGTTCCAACATCATTGTTTAATAGTACAATAAACTTTTTAAAAAAAACCAATAAATTATTATGACTACGGTAAGATCTCCGCTAATTCAAGGACCAGTGATGTGAAAATAACGAATTATTACATTGCTATTTGCCACATTTGGTCTATAGAAACAACAACAGCGATCGTTCAATAGGATTATCTGATCGCTCACTCCAGGAGGTAAGACTCTCAACGAAAAAAGTTGAATTTTAAGTGTACTTTTGCTAATGTTTTTCTGGCCCTTGAATTTTTTAGAGTACTTGAATTAGCGGAGATCTTAACGTAAGGCATGTTCCAATATAAATTGTGTTTTAATCACATACAATGTAGACATGTCCAAGCTGTTCTGGTCAGGGAAGATCTCTCAAGTCTGCTTCAAAAATAGCGGGCTCAGGCCACATGTTTTTAGTGGCTTTTGGGGCGGGTGTACTGTAGGCTAATTTGTTTGTTATTTTACACTTTACTCAAGATTATTTCACTACGTAGGATGTGTTTTCTTGATTATGGGGGCTAAAACCTAAGTTGCTTTTCACCTAAAGAATTCTGATTAACGGTACAAAACCTAAAAACTGGTTAAAATGAGTAATTTATCGGCTATTCAAGTGTTATTGTAGATTTTGAAATGGTTGTTAGTTGAGAAATTCTGATGATTAAAAGTGGCTAAATCTCTACAAGAAAGACAATAAGCCTACCTGTATGTGGTATCTCTATAAACAATATGGAAGTCTTAGTCAGTCATATTTTCGAAAATAATTTTACGAACCTAGCCATTAATATGACTGTCAAAGAAACAGTAAAATTTGTACTCAAATCATTACCAACCCACATTTGAAAATTATATACCTTAATTTTTCTAATTTTTTTTGCTGATAATAAAATATAGAGCATTCATCAATAAAGAAACATAATAGCAAAAAAATAGTCATTTTTTTTTTCTAAACAGCTTTTCTGTGTTGAAATTAGGATTTCTTCAGTCAGTCATAAAACAATGATATATGTCAACAGTCCATAACACACAAAATATAAAATAAATATTCTTATTTTAAATACACCGCTGAAATAGAAGCTTTACAAAAATTGGCTTAAAAGTTTTAAATGTGTATATATGCGGTAAAACAAAATTAATAATATTTCTTTGCACAAATATATCAATTGATATGAATTGCATGTGTATTATGATGCTGTGTCAATAATTCTAGTCTCATTCTCTGGCACATGGGCACATTTTATAGTACATAGACAAAGTTTCAGGGCACTGGTAACATACATTTTCTGGCATATTTGCACATTTTAAATGGACAATGTCAACCATTTTTAGTTACATGTAACCGTCAGGCATTTTATAAAATTAAAAACATTTTGGACTTAAACAGACGATTCATGTTGGGCGGGTAAAGAAATATGAATGACTGGTTGTTCACCAACAAGACTTCGTCGATGAATGGCAAATTCAGAGGGTGTTAGAAGTGAAAATTTCTTACGTTGAGAGCGATTCGTAGCCGAGTTGTGTAAATAGTGCTTTGCTTTCTTTCCACCATAGTCTCGAATATTGGGGTTAGCATCTGAGAAAAAAATTACATAAACTGATTATTAGGTCGCATTTCTTAATCTCACTTTATTAATCAATCAAAACAAACTTCTATAATAAAGTATTTCCATGGAAGATTGTTAACAGCACAATTTGACGCAGCACAAAAAATATGCTCTGACCTGGCCTCTGGCCTGAATATTGTCTAAGTAATCATGTTTTGTTTGATTGATGTTTAACGCCGCACCCACATTTTAAATTTATATAAAGGAAGCATTATCAGGTTGAGGAGGAAGCTAGGTTTTGTGCCTAGAGTTACAGTCTTTGTTTGGGAGGAAGCTAGGTTTTGTGCCTAGAGTTACAGACTTTGTTAGGGAGGAAGCAAGGTTTTGTGCCTAGAGTTACAGTCTTTGTTGGGGAGGAAGTTAGGTTTTGTGCCTAGAGTTACAGGCTTTGTTAGGGAGGAAGCTAGGTTTTGTGCCTAGAGTTACAGTCTTTGTTGGTGGAGGAAGCCAGGTTTTGTGCCTAGAGTTACAGACTTTGTTAGGGAGGAAGCAAGGTTTTGTGCCTAGAGTTACAGTCTTTGTTGGGGAGGAAGTTAGGTTTTGTGCCTAGAGTTACAGGCTTTGTTAGGGAGGAAGCTAGGTTTTGTGCCTAGAGTTACAGTCTTTGTTGGTGGAGGAAGCCAGGTTTTGTGCCTAGAGTTACAGTCTTTGTTGGGGGAGGAAGCTAGGTTTTGTGCCTAGAGTTACAGTCTTTGTTGGGGGAGGAAGCTAGGTTTTGTGCCTAGAGTTACAGTCTTTGTTGGGGGGAGGAAGCTAGGTTTTGTGCCTAGAGTTACAGTCTTTGTTGGGGGAGGAAGCTAGGTTTTGTGCCTAGAGTTACAGTCTTTGTTGGGGGAGGAAGCTAGGTTTTGTGCCTAGAGTTACAGTTTTTGTTGGGGAGGAAGCTAGGTTTTGTGCCTAGAGTTACAGTCTTTGTTGGGGGAGGAAGCAAGGTTTTGTGCCTAGAGTTACAGTCTTTGTTGGGGGAGGAAGCTAGGTTTTGTGCCTAGAGTTACAGGCTTTGTTAGGGAGGAAGCTAGGTTTTGTGCCTAGAGTTACAGTCTTTGTTGGTGGAGGAAGCTAGGTTTTGTGCCTAGAGTTACAGCCTTTGTTGGGGAGGAAGCCAGGTTTTGTGCCTAGAGTTACAGTCTTTGTTGGGGGAGGAAGCTAGGTTTTGTGCCTAGAGTTACAGTCTTTTTTGGTGGAGGAAGCTAGGTTTTGTGCCTAGAGTTACAGTCTTTGTTGGGGGGAGGAAGCTAGGTTTTGTGCCTAGAGTTACAGTCTTTGTTGGGGGAGGAAGCTAGGTTTTGTGCCTAGAGTTACAGTCTTTGTTGGGGGAGGAAGCTAGGTTTTGTGCCTAGAGTTACAGTCTTTGTTGGGGTGGAAGCTAGGTTTTGTGCCTAGAGTTATAGTCTTTGTTGGGAAGGAAGCTAGGTTTTGTGCCTAGAGTTACAGTCTTTGTTGGGAAGGAAGCTAGGTTTTGTGCCTAGAGTTACAGTCTTTGTTGGGGTGGAAGCTAGGTTTTGTGCCTAGAGTTACAGTCTTTGTTGGGGTGGAAGCTAGGTTTTGTGCCTAGAGTTATAGTCTTTGTTGGGAAGGAAGCTAGGTTTTGTGCCTAGAGTTATAGTCTTTGTTGGGAAGGAAGCTAGGTTTTGTGCCTAGAGTTACAGTCTTTGTTGGGGAGGAAGCTAGGTTTTGTGCCTAGAGTTACAGTGACCGTGAGTGTATATCAATTTAACCATAGAAATGTTACGATTTGAAGAAACGTTCACACTTACGATAAACGCCAACTAGAATTTCTATAATATCCTCATGACCATGCATTGCTGCCAGATGTAAAGCTGTGTAACCCTATAACATAGGAAATTCCGATAAAAATACAAGCATCAAAATCAAACTACATTAAAGTGGCATGAGCTGCCAAAATTCACACTTTTTTTCATAATTTCTGATCGTCACGACAGAAAGATGCTTTGAAGGCCATCAAAAAACTAAATGATTGACGTTGGAATGAGGAAAATCCATGCAGTGTGTCACCTATGCGACCCGAAAACGTGTTCGAAAGTAAACAAAATTTAAATAACCGGGACGACCATTCATTCATTCTAACCCATAGTTAGTTCAAAACAAGACTTTATCGTACATTCTCGAGGCTAGAAGCCCTAAAAAGCTTCTGAATTATGCATCTTGAGAAAAATAGCCAATAATTGCAACATTCTGTTTTAACGTAAAAATATCAACATTTTGGCAGCTCATGCCACTTTAAATAAAATTATCTTTTCCTGTTATTCAGTATACGATCAAACTAATAGGAGAATTCATTTATGTTGATTATACTAATTGTTTACAGTTTTTCACAAGAAATTAAGAATAAAGCCTAGCAATAAAACAGAGGAAAGACTTTAAAAACATGTGAATTAAAAGAGTTCAGGAGGCAGAACTGACACACCTAATGACAGTAAATTACATTATAAACCATGGTAATATGATAACAATAATACAAGTCAAATTTTGGGATACTGATCAAACTGTCACTGATAATATCTCCCATTTTTATTTTTTTAGGTCAATGGGTTAGGGTGTTTTTTTATTTTTATTGAATACTTTTGAACAGGAAAGAAAAAGGATTTATCTAGAGTGAATCCATTTCAGTCGCTTTTATCGTACAAATGTTACTTAACGGAAAAAGTCCTGTATACTCCATGTTACATGGTAATTGATATTATTTCAAATCTAAAGCTATAAGTACATCTTTCAACAGCTCTATCTTTGTAGGAATCCAAATTCACAAAACATTCTGTTTGATTGGTTGATGTTTTATAATGCACTCAATATTATTTCACTTAAATATAGCGGACTTGCCAGGCTTAGTGGTAGAGAAGGAATTCTGGTGCATGGATAAAACTCTCTGCCTCGGGCGAATGAATGTTTGATTGATTGTTTGGTGTTTTACGCCGCGCTCAAGATTATTTCACTTATATGGCGGCATTGCCAGTTTTATTGTGGGAGGAAACCAGGCTCTCTATGCCCGGAGGAAACCCACAACCTTTCGGTGGTAACTGGCATCCATCCTTCATAGGTTGTTCGAGTGAGCAAATGAATGAAAACTTAGATATTAAAAAAAGTTTTTCTTTGAACTTCGGGCTTGATGGGCCCCAATGCTATCATTCTTGGAAACCCTTGCAAAAAGTCTCTAAGTGTAACCAGAGCATTCAGCATTTACCAACTACAATTCAAAATTGTAAGGTCTGGTTTTGGGTTTTTGGCGTATTATGTCACTCAAGTATTTCATATATATGGCTTAACTTGATATTTTAGAAGCCTTAGAAACCCATCCCACCTAATCCTTCCAGATTTTGTTAGGTTAGGGGAGGGGGTAGAGATGGGTAGTTGAAAAGGGGCAATGTTGGAATCAAGCACACAGCCTATAGGTGGAAGGCTTTATCGATATAATTAAAACCTTTAGCTTACAGAATTGGGTTGGTGTTTAGAGCAGTTATTAAGGCCCTAACTTCAGCGACAACTTTATGTGTTCAGGAAGAGGCAGAGAGAGAAAGAGACATCATTGGTGGGTGATAACAGTATAACATCTGTTAACATAGTTACCATTGGAAGCCATCCATTCTAAGGATGAAAGACAAGGGAAAGAATCTGCTGATAGACCTGGGTATGTTTAACCAATTCCGTTCAATACTACATGTACAGAAAACATAAAGTCTATGGGTAAGGCTTAGTCTACATATTTAAATTTACAAAAATAGAGTTTCATTTTTTGAAAAAAAAATCATTGAAACTTTTATTGATTTTTTTTTCAAATTTTGGGTACAGTTAGCAGAAAATAAATTTTCACTCTTTATAATTTCAGGACTTTTTTTTCAGAGGTTGGTTTTCCATGAGATTCTCGAGTGAAATATTTGAAATTGTTAGAATACTAATATTTCCTTTCTCGATACGTTTTTGATTAAATTTGTTCCTAATTAGAGGTTTTGTTGAGTATCAACATGATTGGTTGATCAATATGTGTATTGATTGAGGATTAGCGATTGGAATCACATGGAACATTCAAAGTTAAAGGGCTGACAATAGAATTAGTCACAACCTAAACACAAACATTCTTTGTTTTGGGAACTAAACTTTGTCCTGAGATTCTCGATCCTATAGATCATGTTGAGTGCCTGGACGAAATCTGTTTGTAAGTTTGAGGGAGTGTTGAAAGTGGGCACGGATTCCCGCAGTAAGAGGTGATCAGAAGTCTATTTGTAACTGTCGGTTGACTACAAGCTCTGTGGTTTCCACCCGAACACATATTGAGAATGACTTAACGGTCTGTGACAACATAGGGCTAATGATAAACACAACCCAGTCTTGTACCTGTCTTAGTCCACGTCAAGCCAGGAATCAACGGGGCGTTCCAATTCCCCGCGTTCTTTCACACTCATTTACCAGCGGGGTTTGCTAAACCTCCAAGAATTGCCAGGAATTTTGGCCATTTTTCTTTCTTCTTCTGGTTTTGTTTATAAATCTCTGTTACAGAGTCTCCGTTTCTCCATGGTTAATCTACCAGTCAGTCAGGCTGTTTTTGTCATCGGAAAACAAAACAAGTCCTTAAACCTGCAGTAAAACTCCTAATGAACTGGCAGTAAAAAAGGATTATGTTACTGCTAATTCATTCTTATCTTTTGAGAAAAAAAAATTGAATTTAAAGAACTTGGACAAGATTTCTTATGAGCATAACTTTCTTTTCATTTCTCTGAAAGTTCAGTTAAACAAGATACATGCAACTGAAAGGGCTTTATGAAATGGTCAATCAATGAATTGATTGATTGATTGATGTTTAATGCCACACTAAAGATTATTTCACTTAAATGATAGTGTTGCCAAGTTTTGTGGGGAGGAAAACGGGCTCTTTGCCCAGAGGAAACCCCAACCTTTGGTGAGTACATGTACCTGGCAGCTCTTCCACATACGGTGTGGATCAAGTGAAAAATCCACTCAGGAATTTTTTCAATTTTTATTTAGTCTGAGTGGTCTGAATGGGACACTTGGAAAATATCTTATCCAAGTTAAACCATAAAATAAGATGAACGTTTTTCATGGATGTCAATCTACTTTTAAATTCGGCTCACTTTTCCATTTTGGTGGTATGAGAGAGTGTGAAGAGAGCAATAACTTAAAGCAGTGTTATACTGTTTACATAGAAATAGATTTTACAACACAACTGTGAAGAGAAAAAAAAACCTAACCATTTTGTCAGCTGCTATTTGTCTGCGGTTAAAAAAAAGTTTTGACAAGCGAGAGTTAAAAAATGTTTAATGACACTAATGATAGTTTTACAAGGCCTTACAAGTGAAGTTTGTTCGCAGGATTAATGTAAAAACCATCACCCAAAACACAGGTGGGGTTTCCATATAAAATACTCACATAACTTCTTTTATGACAACATCAAGCAAAAACGTAGAAATGTATGAAATTATCTGATAATGTGCTAGCATAACATTATGAAATTATCTGATAATGTGCTAGCATAACATGATGAAATTATCTGATAATGTGCTAGCATAACATGATGAAATTATCTGATAATGTGCTAGCATAACATGATGAAATTATCTGATAATGTGCTAGCATAACATGATGAAATTATCTGATAATGTGCTAGCATAACATGATGAAATTATCTGATAATGTGCTAGCATAACATGATGAAATTTGTCAAAAAAAGAGAAGTGAGAAGGGCATTAAGACAAAAACGTCTTTAAAAAAAAGAATTGTGTAAGTATTATAGCTGTCCATATATTTATGAACACTAAAACACACACTCACAGGGAAAATCTTCTTGGCCTAAGTAACCATGTGATAAAAAGGGGGAATGTCATTTAGACCTTTATACCCAATCATAGGTTGTAATAAACCAAAATCCATGGTATTTCATAAGGTGGAAGACAAACAGTTTTCCATATAGCTGGCATGATTAATTTATGTTTTATGTTGGATTTAAGATTATTTCCCTTATATGACAGCCGGTTGGAACTTGCCAGGTTTAGTCGAGGAGGAAACCAGGCTCCTGTTCTGAGGAAACCCCCTGGGTTCAACAATACCAGGCAACTCTTCCAGATAGGGCAATAAAACGAAAAACGCCCTCAGAATTGTGAATTTTTCTTCTGCTGAAAGGGACTTTACCCAGTGAAGGATTAATGCAAGGCTTATGTCTGACGGAAAGACAACCCCAAGACACAAGATGATTGGGTGAGGAAATCGACAAATCCCCAAACCCTCCAATGGTAACCATCCTTCGGGCTGGCCAGGATTAGAGTGGGTTAGACAAGGTTTAATATACATGTAGTCCGGGTTTCTGACTCTAAAATGACTTTTTTATATACTGACGGGCGTATTTTCCCGTCAGTATATAAAAAAGTCATTTTGGAGTCAGAAACCCGGACTAATGTACATGTAGCTTTCAACATTAAATCTTCTCTCATTCACTTACTAAAATTCTAAACAGTACAACAAAACAACAAAAACATAGCCCATCCGTGAAAGGGTTGTATTGCCACCAAGCTCCTTTCGGTTAAGGACGATTTCACAAAATCATGTCCGTTGAAAAAACTTTTTTCTTACTTCACTGCAGATACCAAGCACAAACATTTGGAAAGGGAAAGTTTTAGGATTCAAACATTACAAACTGTTTATCTTTTAGGTTTTACTTCGGAACTGAGAAGGTGTCGTGAAAAAGTTTTATTCCATTAATGATTTAAGATATACATGTAATAAGACCAGCATATGGTCCAAATTATAGTAAAATACAAACTACTTAAAGTGGCATGAGCTGCCGAAAATCACACTTTTTTCATAATTTCTAACCGCCACAACAGTAAAAGGCTTTGAAGGCCATCAAAAAACTAAATGACTGACGTGGGAATGAGGAAAATCCATACAGTATGAGGCCTGTACGACCCGAAAACGTGTTCGAAAAGAAAACAAAATTTAAATAACCGGGACGACAATTCATTCATTCTCAGCCAAAGTTAGTTCAAAACAATCCTTTATCGTACATTTTCAAGACCAGAAGGTCTAAAAAGCTTCTGAATAGGATAGCAGCTCATGCCACTTTAAAAGTAAAATCGTATGAAATCGAAGCCAAAGGTCAGACAGTCATTGCTTATAAAAATAACAAGTGTTTGGAAGATCTATCAGTCAGGACTAAACTCCAGTGTCTGTCTTCTACCAAGGTATTTCTGATGGAACCCAAAATTTTCAATTTCTTTTCCCATGGTCCAATGTGCTTACCGTATTTCTTCAAAATATTCAGCCATTCTAATGGCCTAAATTTTCCATTGAGTCAGACAAAGATGGAGACGTGGAGTTGTGTTTCAGGATAACCATTTTCACACACTGCACGGTAGATCATATTGCCTTAAATTCCCTCTAATGGGTAAAATTTGTCTGGCCTCATTTAGCATATTTCTTTTCTATAACTCAAATCCTTATGAGGAAAAAAGTGGCTGAATCTTTAGAAGAAATACGGGTCATACCAGTAAATCTCAGTAAAAGGATATTCCTATGGAAAATAAACTGCCCATTTTCTCTTTATTTGTCCATTAAATCTAAAGAATTTTTTCATGACTTTCAGGAATTTCAAGGCCTGGAATACTGGACTTGAAATTCCATGACTTTTGAGGAGTTTCAAGGACCACACAAAACCCGTTGCCATAACTGGGGATCAGTACAACCTGGGCAATATAAAACCTGGTCAAACTATTCCAGAAAATGCTTCTAACTAAGGTCTAACTCCTGTCTGTCTTCAACCTAACGAAATATCATGGGTTTGGGTTTATTACAACAACTTATGACAAAAGGTATCGATTTATTGAAATTCGACTTCTGATTTATTTGACTTGTGTCTGCATCATAAACCACATAGAGTCTGACCTTTGACCGTGGGTTCAATACTAATGATAAAAAATTAAGACATCACAACATAGAAGACACCGGTACAGGTGTCGAAAGCTTTTGTTATTCAAAACAACTTACTACATGGTCATGTCTTAATTTTTTATCATTAACTTATGATTTGGTAAAAAGGTCCAAATGACATATATGTACCCCTTTTAACACAATAAGAAACTTCTTTCCATGGTTATTTTGATTAAAAAGATTTTCTCTGTGACTTATGCTTTAGTGTTGATAAATATATAATTAGTAAATCAGTTAGGCTTTTTGGTTCACTTACAATATATTTTGTATGCTCTGTAAAATTGTCAGCTGTTGCATTAAAATATCAACAATCAGAATAACTATTGAGATATTCAATGGTTCCAAATACTAGACAGCTGATTGACCTTTGACATCAGGGTCAAGGACTGTGACACACCTGGCTTCACCTGGAAACTGACCACACCTGATTAGACACGTACATTCCATTATGTAAATGAGCAGGGTCAAAGGTCAGACTCTATGTGGTTTATGATGCAGACACAAGTCAAATAAATCAGAAGTCGAATTTCAATAAATCAATACCTTTTGTCAGAAAATGCAAAAATCTGAAGTCATAACAGACTCAATAGATGGTCCACCGATCTGTAAATTAATTTACAAAGTTTTGAAATTAGCGTCAGTTTTATTGGCAATGTCACAACAAGCCCAGGTGGTAACTACATGTATTACTGGAATCCTTAGAATGGTGCTCTCATGAAATGAATAACATACATCATTAAATCATCCAGTTTAAGTGACATGAGCTGCCAAAAGTCTGACTTTCTGATAAACTCTTTGTAGATTGTCAAGAGCATTCAAGTGCTGTACCTTGAAAGACTAAATGATTGACATTCAAAAATAATATATTGGTTGAGCCAGATACAGGTACAAACAAAAAACATGTAGAAATAACCTAGAAGCCTGTTAACATTTGAGGCTTTCTGTTACCTCTAAAACTACTATATTGTACATTCTGAAGATTGGAATCAAAAGATAGCTAATATTTTGCATTTCTTAAAGTGGCATGAGCTGCCAAAAAGTTGATATTTTGACGTTAAAACAGAATGTTGAAATTATTGGCTATTTTTCTCAAGGCGTATAATTCAGAAGCTTTTGAGTGCTTCTAGTCTCATAAATGTACGATAAAGTATTGTTTTGAATTAACTTTGGCTTGGAATGAATGAATGGTCGTCCCCGTTATTTAAATTTTGTTTACTTTTCGAACACGTTTTCGGTGCGTACAGGCCACATACCGTATGGATTTTCCTCATTCTAACGCCAATCATTTAGTTTTTTCGATGGCCTTCAAAGCCTTTTACTGTCGTGACAATCAGAAACTATGAAAAAAGTGTGAATTTTGTCAGCTCATGCCACTTTAAATGATAAATAGCGAAGAATTACCCAATTCTGCTTAAACTAAACTTGTTTCTATTTGACAGCTCATGTCACTTTATAAAGCGATCATCTTTAAGTGGGTGTGTAACCAGTAACAAATGATCACAAAACGGTTAATCAATGTTTATAAATTTTTGAAGCTTCAAAACAACTTCAAAGTAAAATGGCTCGAGCGTTGACCCAAAGGTCTCATTGCTTATAAAACAAAAACAACTGTTTGAAAGATATACTGGTCAGGGCCAAACTCCCTAATACTTCTTCTACGTATGTTTTTCTGGGGAATCAAAATTTTCACTTTCTTTTCTCATGAGCCTATGGGGTATTCTTGCCATAGCTGAAGATGCGTAAGCATTGTCAATGTATTGCAAAGTTTTCCAGAAAATTCTACTGACTATTAAAGGCCAAACTCCTGTCAGTCGTCAACCTAATGAAATATCATGGGTTTACTTTATTACAACAACTTATGATGAGGTATAACGGTCTAAATGATATACCTCTTTTTAACACAATTAGAAACTTGTCTCCGTAGTCATTTTAGACCAGAAGATTCTCCCTGTGCCCATGTGTTTTAGTGTTCATAAATAAATACATATGAAGCTTTATTATATTTCATAAAATCATTTTTTTACCTTCTTTTAGTGAGTGGCTTGGACTGAAGCAAACACCCAATTATAGAACATTGTAAATGAAAGTGTCTGTATCTTTATACACATCAAATGTGTATAACATAAAATGAGTTTATGTTTTCAGGCCTTAAGGGTTCACGCTAACGAGTGGTTCCAGTAGCCTGTTGTTACTGTTGCTCCAGAAACAAAAAACTGTTACGTATCCATCATGAAAGCCAGTATATGGTACCATATGATGTATAGCAAAACTAGCATCGGTACTGGTTGGCTCCCAGCATTTTAATATACACTGAAATTATATGGCCTGGTTTTGGTTTTTTGAACATTTTTTCATGATCATTTAAGTAATATACCTGCAAAACTAAGGTTAGTGTAGGTTAGGAAGAAATTGTAAAAAAAAAATCCCTATCCATCCAAACGATTTCATGTACATTGTCGAGAATTAAATTCACAAATCAATGTAACCGGTAAACTGATGAAAAAAATAAACTTGTCTATTATCAAGGGCGGTAAGATAATGATTATTCATAAAACATCATTGGGACAACAATGGTGGCTGAGCGCCCCATCACTCAGGTACCAGATGCTGGGGTTTTGTTGAGGAAATCTCTAGTGAGTTTAAATGATAGTTTATCTCACTTTGGTGTTCATTGGCGGGTTTACATCTGCTACGAAACTCAACTCTCAGTGACAGGTCAATTACACATCTTCTCGTTCAACACCTTCGGCAAATCGAAGTCAAGATTGACAAAGGTTCCAAGTCAGTGTTTGTCACACAAGGATTTTACACCTTACTCGCCATTCCGTGCCAGAACCCTAATTCTGCCAGAGTTCAGTCTATTGACATATATGGTCTTCCAACAAACTCTATAGCAAATCTAACACCCAAACTAGTCAACATGAGCCTTTTCTACGAGCTCAGAAATCAAAAACTATATTGGACGAGACAGTCAACAGAGTCGGTTTAAAACCCAAAGGATTCGAAACACAGACAGAATAACATGGAGAAAGACCGCGTCTCCTTTTACATAAAAAGGTGTGAATGGAAACGTGATTTATTTCAACTCCTCTATGAAACAGGATATTTTAACTCGTTCATTTGGCATTCAAAACCCTCTCGTGAACAGTGCAATGATAGGCATTAGGTGGTGAAAACAAAATGATGTAAAATTCAGCTCCATCAACCAACAAAAATTGAAAAGAAAAGAGTTGATAATTGAATTTTTTTCGAGACTTTCATTTTAGAGAATCATCCTATTAAACTTTTGCCTCATTTTTTCTTCTTAAAGAAATTATGGCTCGACCTCTGCGCCATTGGCCAGTCATTGCTTAAAAAAGTACAGGAGCTTGAATAATCTATTATGGACAGGAGCAGGAATAAATTCCCTTGTCTGTCTTCTACCTAGGAACCAAATTACATATTTTCACTTGCTTTTTCCCATTAACATCTTTTGTTTAATTTCAGTTTCCCTGAGTTCTTACCATAGCTTAAAGTGGCATGAGCTGCCAAAATTCACGCTTTTTTCATAATTTCTGATCCTCACGACAGTAAGAGGCTGTGAAAGGCCATCAAAAAACGAAATGATTGGCGTTGGAATGAGGAAATCCATATTGTATGTGGCCTGTACGAACCAAAAACGTGTTCGAAAAGTAAACAAAATTTAAATAACCGGGACAACCATTCATTCATTCTAAGTCAAAGTTAGTTCAAAACAATACTTTATCGTACATTTTCGAGCCTAGAAGCGCTAAAAAGCTTCTGAATTATACGTCTTGAGAAAAATAGCCAATAATTTCAACATTCTGTTTTAACGTCAAAATATCAACATTTTGGCAGCTCATGCCACTTTAAGATCCATTGAATGTTGTAAATATATTACTAAACCTTCCATCATACATACTTCTGCAGATTATCATAGAGCTAAGAAACAATAAATTTCTGGAACCATAACCCTTGGATCATTCAGAGCTTGTGATAGAAAAGTGATCCAAAAATTGTTTTTAAAATGCAGTTTAATGTATTTTAGTGTTCACTTTCACGAATTGAATCGAGTTTTATGCTACACTGAAATTTTTTTCACTATATGAATGACATCACTTTTAGCGAGAGAAAATGGATTATTGTCAAATGAAAACACTAATCATGCATTGCTAATTTACAATGTCGTAAAGCAATTCGATTAAACATATTTAAGTGAGAAAATAATCTCTCTACCAGAAACTATGCTGTAGGTGTAATTTCTCTACCAGAAACTATGCTGTGGGTGTAATCTCTTTACCAGAAACTATGCTATAGGTGTAATCTATCTACCAGAAACTATGCTGTAGGTACAGCAGGTGCATTTGGGAAGCTATGCCCATGTAGATTGCAATCACAATTATTCCCTGCCAGTGACAAAACATTTCTGGGCCATTTTATAGTTTAATTATTCTGTTTTTCTTTTTTTGATTTCATTTGTATGGCAATATAAGGAATTAGGATGTGGCATTCGGAATGATGACAGAGTTTATTAAATGTAGTAAAAGAGACAGGCGATGATGGGGAAGTATTAATTCAGCACATTAAATGATCACCGTCTAAATTGGCCGGGAAACAATTTGGCCAAGGTGGCATTTTTGTAGAGAAAAATCAATTAGCTGGTTTGGTTAAGAGATCCCCGGTGAATATCTGTGTGTTAGACACCAGAGCCTGGCTGTCATCTTTGATGAAGTTTATCTCTATTGATAGCTCCAATTTGGGCAGAGCGAAAAGACAGGAGTTAACTCCCTTGACGGGGAAAATAAAACATTGGGAGCTGACAGGGTCATTAATCTAGGAGGAGGGACGAGGAAAGACACTGGTGCTATGAAACTATTACAGAGTCCCAGGAATCATTGTGGCCAATTCTTTGCAGTTCCTACGGGAACTGGTCCAGGGGAAATTCACATCTCAACACACTAACTAGCCACATCATAAGAAATCATATGGAGCGAGATGGGAGACAGCACTGTTTAAAATGAAATATCTATGCAGGCTGATGATGACATATTGCCCTTTAGGGGCAGTTTCATTGCGTGTGAGAGAGAGTCGTTATTAAGTACTGTCTGGCAGAATTACCCCCTGTCTCGTTCATCTGATCAGTGCCAGTCAGAAAATGAACAAATGTAAACAGGGATTTACATGACTGCCTCTGCAGGTCTATCATCAGGTTCCCAGCCCATGGACAAAACGATACCAATGTTTCTCTGTTCACGGCTCGCCCAGGCAAGCTGCCAAACTAAATCAGACAAACAACACAGTACGATCTCTCCAAGGAGGCAAACATACACACACTGAAGATTCACAGCAGAGAAAATTATCAATTAAGGAATATATTAAAAAGATAATGAGACCATTAAAGCAAAACCTCTGAAGTGAAAACATACCGCTGTGGTGGTATGGGGACAAATTCATTTTATAACAAACTGACACAGGGAATATCTTCTATACCAAAATAACTATTGAGAAGTAAGCTGCAATCATCATCAGGGAAATTACTGAATTAGTGTCGATCAATTTACTAATTCACTATGGATAAGTGTTCCAAAAAATACATTGTGTTAAAACATAGGCAAGCCATTATTGAACATATAAACTAGATTAACTGATTAATTAATAAAATATTGATTGAATCATTTACTGAATGATCTTGAGATTATTTTAGAATTATATTTATGAAATCTTTGTTTTGTTTATTGTAAGTTTACATTATGAATTTGACAAGAATATTAAAACCTGGCTGTATGTATCAATGAGAGACTTGTCTTACTGACTTCTTGTATAGAATCCCAACCCAAGCAAGCACCCTCTTCCATTGTAACTTGTGGGTATTAAATGTTTCAACAATATAAAAAAGTTAAATTTTTAAAATATAGAAATGATAACAAATAATGGAGTACCGGCCCATTCAATCCCCACCCCCTACACTTTGTCACATAATATCCCAGCCTAAAACTCTGACAATGGTAAGAATGAATAATGGAGAACTCGCCGATTCAATCCCCCCCCCCACCCGATACGTTTTGTCACATAACACCAGCCTAAAACTCTGACAATGGTAACAACGAATAATGGAGAACTCGCCCAATCAATCCCCACCCCCTACACTTTGTCACATAACATCCCACCCTAAAACTCTGACAATGGTAAGAATGAATAATGGAGCACCCGCCCATTCAATCCCCACCCCCTTACGCTTTGTCACATAACATCCCACCCTAAAACTCTGACAATGGTAAGAATGAATAATGGAGCACCCGCCCATTCAATCCCCACCCCCTTACACTTTGTCACATAACATCCCACCCTAAAACTCTGACAATGGTAAGAATGAATAATGGAGCACCCGCCAATTCAATACCCCCCCCCCCCCCCCGCCCTTTTACGCTTTGTCACATAACATCCCAGCCTAAAACTCTGACAATGATTAGAACGAATAATGGAGCACCCGCCCATTCAATCCCCACCCCCTTACGCTTTGGCACATAACATCCCAGCCTAAAACTCTGACAATGTTAAGAATGAATAATGGAGCACCCGCCCATTCAATCCCCACCCCCTTACGCTTTGGCACATAACATCCCAGCCTAAAACTCTGACAATGGTAAGAATGAATAATGGAGCACCCGCCCATTCAATCCCCACCCCCTTACGCTTTGGCACATAACATCCCACCCTAAAACTCTGACAATGGTCTCCCAGATTAATGGAGCACCCGCCCATTCAATCCCCCCCCCCCTTACGCTTTGTGACATAACATCCCAGCCTAAAACTCTGACAATGGTAAGAACGACTAATGGAGAACTCGCCCATTCAGTCCCCCCCCCCCCCCCCCCCGTTACGCTTTGTGACATAAAATCCCAGCCTAAAACTCTGACAATGGTAAGATCGACTAATGGAGCACCCGCCCATTCAATCCCCACCTCCTTACGCTGTGTCACATAACATCCCAGCCTAAAACTCTGACAATGGTAGGAACGAATAATGGAGCACTTGCCCATTCAATCCCCCCTCCCCCCTTAGGCTTTGTCACATAACATCCCAGCCTAAAACTCTGACAATGGTCCCCATGATGACAAATGTTTTAGTTACAAGTAGCCATCTTGTTAGCTATCAGGGGACATGGGAGTGGTGACAGTTTGATCACCTATCACTGAAAATCATGACAAAATTAAACACTTACCCCCTATGGACCAATCAGGATGGAGAAGAGCAGCCAGGCAGCCAATGAGACAAGAGGAAAAGATTGATGTCAGTTTCATGTCAAATCACCATGACGATAATATTGCATGCGGATCAGTTTCTTTGCCCTTTCTTAAAACACCGAGGCTTCTGTTTTTTCCTTGATTACATTACACATTCAGCGTTTATATCATCGATGAAGGATCTCTCATCGGTTAAGAGGTGCCGGAGATGTTTCAGCATAATCAATAAACGGCGGTCTAATTTGATCTAGTCACTGACTCCGTCTTATCATTAGTATTCAAAGAGAATCACACACAAGTAAATCTGATGAAAAGATGGCTTTTATCTGGCAGGCTTTTAAAACGCCACGCGTCGATTACAGTTATATCGGAAAGAAATAATCTTATCTGTGATATCATCTTGAAATCAATCAATCAATGTTAAACCAAGCACAATTTTATCAGAAAAGATGCCAGAAATATTGTATAACAGCAAATATAGCCACATAAACAAGCACCAAAATTAAACAGTTCATTTAAACTTAAAATTATACAAAGAGAACTACATGTACAACTAAAACAGTACACATCTATGCAAAAAGAATGATTTCGAGAAAGACAATAATTTTGAAAATTTGAAGATACTTGCAAATAACAAAAATATGAATTTGAATTGTCTCACGAGGTGTACAAGGGCATTCACATGTTGACTGTCCTTGTCAAAAAGATACATTATGAACATAATTTTTAACTGATGGCTTGAGTGCTTGTTTTTCTCCCCCCCCCCCCCCCCCCCCCCCATTTACTAAACTTGACAGCACTCTAATATATCAATCATTCAATCAATATATTTAATGAGCCTCTTTGAAAATTTTTTATCCTGGACTCTGTGGGGGGTCAGGTCACGATGTTCAAATGAAGCCGTAATAATCATTCAATTAACATACTGGCATTATTTCTAAAATTAACATATAAAATAATACTCTACAGACTAATGAGCAGTAAAAATCAATAAGATATGTGGAAAATTCCAACAAAAATACTATATTGAGTATAGATAATCCAGATGAAGTGTCTACTCACCATCTACCAAGGCACATCAAGAGTACAATATGAAACAAAAAACAGAGAGAAATAGGAGTTAAAGTATATAGTAAAATATCACATTGTCTTAACCTTGGTCAAATTTAGCTGACACGGGTTGAAGTATTTTTTTTTTTTTTTTGCTAGAAAATAGAAATGCTTTATATAACAATTATTTCTATTTGGTTTATTTATGGGTTCAAATGGGGTAAAAATATCAAGGTCACGTCAATAAATCTGGTACTCGAAAAAAAGCAGATGATTTCTCCTAATGGTGAACTCATAAAGATATTATTCCCACACATAAAATAGCTACACATATACTTTCTAAAGAACATTCTTTAACTAATAACATACTAGTTACATACTTTTGCATAATTATGATATATTTCAAGTTGTATCACGCTACCACCTTTTACCTTGGAGGAATGATATTTAACAAAATTGATAGTCAGAAAAGACAGCATGGGCTGGGTTTGTAAGTGTGGTACATCACCAGATACTGAAATTTATAGTTTGGGGCATATTTTGGCTGGATATCAAAAACGTGTGATGACAACAGATGATGTACATTTCAAATATGTGCTATCCCGGATGACTAAAGGCTGTTTGTAGAAACAGAATGAAAAAGACTATGAATTGAATTGGCCAATATTTTTATCTGTGTCAATCAACCAAACTCTTTAAACTGGCATGAGCTGCTGGAGTTCCAAATTTTTACATAAGTTCTGATTGTTATGACATTATTTAAGAGGCTTTGAAAGTCATCAAAAACTAAATGATTGACATTGTAAACAGGAAAATCCATATAGTCTAGTGCAGTATGAGCTGAAATAGATTGACTAATTGCTGTTTTTCGTCGCAATCAAGATTATTTCACTTACATGCGGCGTTGCCAGGTATAGTGGGAAAGGAATCCCCCAACCTTTGGAGAGTACCTGGCAACTCCCCAACATATAAGAGTTTAAATAGAGTTTTAAAAAATAAACAAAATTTGAATAACCGAGATGAACGTTCATTCATTCCAAGCCTAAGTTAGTTCAAAACAATGTTGAGTACTGAGAAAATAACCAATAATTTCCACATTCTGTTAAAACAGAAAAATATCAACATATTGCCATCTCATACCACTTTAATCAGCTGGTCTGTCAAAACAACATTGTTCATTTTGTAATATATTGACACATCTTCAGTTATGGCAAGAATGTTGGTAAACTGAGATTGAACCCCACAGGATAATGGCAAAAAGAAAGTGAAACTTTTGGTTCCCTGATAAATACTTAGATAGAAGGGACTAAAGGCGTGACGAGTCGATCTTTCAAACACTTGTTCATTTTATAAACAAAGACTAGGCTTTGGGTCAGCGAGCCATTTTTTTGATGACATCTTCTCGTGTCCAAGTTCAAACCAAAAGGATAAATATTTGTAACGTTTGAATCCCGAAACTTTCCCTTTCCAAACGTTTGTGCTTGGTATCTGCAGCGAAATACATGCTTTAAGGACAGACAAATTGAGATGCTGCCAACCCGAGCAAATCTTTAATCAACGGACAAAAACACACCTAAAAGTAACATTTCTTAATAAAGCTACCTGCTCCTTGGTGAAAAGACATTACAAAGGACGTGACCGATTGGAGCTTTTTGGACGTAGCCATTTTCTTCAGCCTATTAGGCATGATGAGATGTTGGAAGATGTTGAACAAATCACGGAAACACGAGAAACTTGGCCAGACATAAGTCGTTAGCGCAGTCAGAATGAGCCCGTATTCTATCTAACATTCAATCACCACTCCGAGCAGAAAAGATTAAATTCAGTTAGCGTTAGTTACAGAGACTCTTGTGACGTGACTGGAATAACAACGACGACAAATTCATTGTGGAAAGAGCCAGAGTTGTCAATGACAACACTTGTATATTCAAGCAGTGATCCGAGAACAAAGTGTTTCATCCACTTATATCTGTCTCAGAATGACTAACACATAGAAATCAATCTGTCTTTAGTTCCGACACTTTTTCAACGGCAAAGGATAAATTGATTGATTTTTTATGCAGCATTCAAGATTATTTCACTTACATGGTGGGTTATGCCTGGTTAAGTGGAGCAGATAAATATCATAAAAATATATGAAAAACCAGTTAAAAATTTAGGAATTTTTTTTGGGACCAAGTAACATTTGATGGAAGGGAGAGAGTATCACTCTACAGACCAAGACAACGATTGATGTTTTACACCGCACTCAAGATTATTTCAGTAATATGACAGCATTGCCAGGTTCAGTGGGGAGGAAACCAGGCTCTTAAACCAGAGGAAACCCCTGATCTTTGGAGAGTACCTGGCAACTCTTCCACATATGTTCATCGAAAGAAAACTACACCCAGAAATTTTTAATTGACTTAAGTGGGATTGGATTGTGCGCCGCATTGATGAAATGCCTCTGTCGGACTGAGGGACTATCTCTCTAACCGAATGAGCCAACGAAGCCTCTGATAAAGATGTATATGTATGCATTTGAGCTTCATTTGTATTTCTGTATTTGTCTCTCTATAATATCAAGTTTTCTTCCTCAATGGCAACACTTTACATAATATGGAAGATGATTCTGATTATGGTTTTGCACATAAATCAATAACCCACAAATCAAAGAGCAATGAAACAAAATGCAACATTAAAGATTGAAGTGGGGGTCAAAATTGTCCAGAAACACATTCTTCAAGGAGCCTAGATTTGCTATTTAAGTTTATTACCAGAATGTAAAATAATCATGACACAAGGCCAAGGTCTGGTTAGCTTGGATGGATCATTGTGGCAACTTTTGAGGTAATATTAAAGGGATCAAGATTAGGGTTGTGTGTGGAGTGACATTAATTTCACCCCTGGTTGCCGTGGGGGGTCAGGTCATGATGTTTAATGCCCTTCGAGTCGGCTGGTGTGTTGAATACTGGTTAAGATAAGACCTGTTTCTTCCAGGAATCGTTCCGAACTTCCTTTCTTTCCACGGAAATATTGAGCACTTTGACCATCTCCAGCAAAGCGAATCGTCTCGGTTTAGGGGTTGACTTCCCCGACCTCGATGAATGAACAATGCTAAGTCAATGTGGCGGCATTGATAAGGGGGCAGTGGGCATCTCACCCTATCATTTCTCGTTCCAGTACCCACTAATGGGCTCATGATACAACATAATGACGAACTGACAACTCTTATCTCAGAAATTGGGGAAAACTTTTTGCAGCTCAGTTGAGATGGGACTGCAAATAGTGTTCGTTTAGCGTTAGACATGATTCCTCTGCTGATACAAGGACACAGAGCATTCAGACGCACAGAACAAAACGGCGAATAACTCTTTGGCCTTTTTGAAGACCTCAGTCACGCTTGAGAGAAGCGTAAAAAGCCGAACATTTCTCATATCGTCAAACACAATGAGAGAGTGTGATAAAGGATTGGCTGACATGATGTTTTAACGGAGACGGAAGTTAATGACAACGGCAGAATTCTGGTTAAGCATGGCTAAATATTTGATGTGACCAATCTGAACTGACACAAACACTGAATTTCACTTACAGCTTCTCTCAGTCTAAAACTGATTCATATCTTTCACGTTGTTACACTGCGAGTAAACACAAGAGTAATTGTGTTTCCGGCAAATGTTATCTATCCAAAACAAACAGACAACTGACGACAGATCAGGAAATGGTTATACAAACAACACAAAATATACACCAATATTATAATTAGTGATACAAAAACCATTGTATCCCACATCATCCGTTGAGAAGCAGTTTATTTGACCATTATACAATGGGAAGAGTTCTTTCTTCTATAAAAATGATGTAGGAAAATAAATATGTTGATTGATTGATCAATCTCTTTTTACGCTGAACTAAAGATTATTTGACATGTATGGTAGCATTGCCAGATTTATTGGGGGAGGAAGTCAGGGGACTTTCGATGAGTACCTACATGTACCAACAATTCCACATTCAAGTGAAAAGTTTTTTTTGTCTTTTGACCGTGGGATTCAAACATGTTAGCCATCCAATTAAGGTCAGGGTGGTTTATTTTGCAGAATAGTACTCCCTCAGTTGAACACAGGCTTTCCATTGATGCGGCGGGGGTTTGCATCCCACTCGAACCAAATAAAAATTGAAAACTTTGGAGTGCATTTTTCACTTGATTGTCGTATGTTGAAGATTGTCATGTTCTCAACTAAGGTGTGGGATGCCTTTTGGGCGAAGAACAAGGTTTCCACCCCCACTAAATGTGGTAACAACGTCATATAGCTGAAACAATCTTGAGTTTGGCCTAAAATATCAATCAATCATAATAATGCATGTTTTGGAAAACAGCTCTACTGACTGAACCAGAGATGCAAACGGTATACAATTAATGGTAAATTCTGACTTTTCTTTGCTTTTACTCTAAAATGTAAAAAATGTTAATTTTTCTAGCAAAAATGACAAGCCATTCCAAATTTTAAACTCAAGAATTGATTTTTCTAGAATTTAAGAAATATACATGTAGTAAAAATAATAAGCATGTTGTTCAAATGTTTTTCCATCGGAAGGTTGTTGGTTTCCTCCAGGCATAGAGCCCGGTTTCCTTCCACAATAAAACTGGCAACGCCGCCATTAAAGTGAAATAAACTTGAGCGCGGCATAAAACACCAAACAATCAATCAATGTTTTTCTAGAAATATATCGAAAAGGTAAACATTACTTTCCACTTTTTTGACAGAAGAGATACATGGTAAAGTTAGACTGAACGAGGTAATAGAGAGGCTAGGATTACAGTTTGACAACCCCCTCTCTCTTATGGGCTAACACATGACCCAAACAAAAGGGATGACAAGACAACAATGGCTGTCAATAGAGTCACAGAGTGGGGCGATGTGTTGAGGCAATGTTACAGTGAGGAATTCATGACTTAATTGATGGCAGTGTAACAGAGCAAAGCAGTGAGCGACGTTATTTTTTCACAAACACACGAGGCTGCAGGCGTAGGGTCGATCAACCTGAACTAGATTAATATTATCTCCAAAAACACTGGTATTGAATTGTACTTAACAAACGCCAAGGGGAATAAAGACTTCTTCAAAAGGGGTATTTAAAGACATGCTGATTTGAAAAAAAGATTTCGCCAGGACTCCAGCTGAGTTAATACTAAACGATAAAACCTAACACCAGTCTGTTTCAGGAAACGACATTGACAAGAGTTGACGTGGACTTGTGCAAAAACGTATTCCTTCATCGATACTTGCTACTTACTTAAGGTAATTACGGGGAATTGACTTTAGACAACAATCGTGGACAATTATAATCAAGTTGTTTACCAGTGGTCGAAGCAAGCTGATAGAATTAGCCACAAGTGATGCCAAACAATCCGCGTGGCAACTTGAATCGACGACAGCTAATAATGACAGTATAATCTATAACGGTTGATTTCACAGAAAACCTGTAATGACATAATGAAGGTATTTAACAGCCTAACTATTTCCTACACGGAATAAATGACTTAGATCGGGATAAGCCCTTTGGCTATACGCCGGGCATTCAACATTACAGGACGGGAGACAAGGTGAAATTATCTCTGACAAGCCATTTGACATGACTTTCCTCAAAGCTACAATTACAACTGCTTGATCTGAACAATGACAACAACAACAGGAAAAGTCAATTGATAAGGAACAATTAACATCTTCTGGACTATTTTTTATTAAACCATTTATGCAATTAAAGTCTTTAAGTGCAAAGTTTTTGTTTTGTAAAACTGATTTCTTAACAAATGTCAGAAAGGTTTCAGTGGCAAGTGTGCCTTTCAGAAACTTTCCGAGAAAAGTGGCATGAGCTGCCAAAATTCACACCTTTTTCATAATTTCTGATGGTCACGACAGTAAGAGGCTTTGCAGGCCATCGAAAAACTAAAATTGATTTCTGAACAAATGTCAGGAAACCTTTAGTGGCAACTGTGCCTTTCAGAGAAACTGAACTGTTTTATCATCTAAAATCCTAGTGGTGTTGTTGTTGGGAAGTCATTTTTAAAGCAAACCATGATAAAGACTGTCATAGATGAAATTTTCATATAAAAAAAAGATTTTTTTTCCAGCTTTTGTGAATATTTTTCAATTATCAATATGAATAATATAGATTAATAATAGATTTAGGGCAATGAGTAAAACGTCATCCATTAACGAAGGCTATTAGGGAAAGCATCCACTGGAACAAGATGTAATTAACCCGAAACCAAACACCATCATAGTTTTTGATTTCATTTCCGTAGCTTCAAAAACATTCTATAACTGCACTCCAGAGCTAATTGTTCTCGACACACGTTTAGCTTAAATACCGACTTCCTGTTTTGTTAAAAAAAACTATCAGGAAATTAATGATCAATGCATAAATGTCGGACTAAATGTTTAGTTAATCTGCATCGCCGATCAGCCGAGACAGAAACAATAAACGGCGTATCAGTAAAACAAGCGTCTAATCTAAAGTATTACCCTGAAATCATTATACCTCATTCTAACGACTGTTCATTTCTGAGGACGTAAATTCTGTTAACCTTTAATCCCTGAAAAGATCATTGAAGCGAAACCTGTCACTTGTGTACACTCTCTGTAATATATCAAATGTTATCAAATGTGAATCAAACTTCTACAATATCACAGCCTGTCATTTAGAAAATAAAACATTCACTGGAATTGAAAAACAGGGACAGTTTGTGTTGCATCTCAAATAAATTTCACTCGAACGACCTATGTGGGATGGTTGCAAGTTACCACCGCAAGGTCGTGGGTTTCCTCCGGCCATAGAGCCCGGTTTCCTCCAATAATAAAGTGATAAGATAAAGCGTTCTCAAGTTCATAGATGGAAATAAGGTAAATTCGCTGTGGAACCCATAAAATTCAAAGAATCCTGGAAAGCAATCCCTTATGTCCTTTCCATGAGCTCAACACCCCATTCAAGTTTCAAAGCGATTCAACAAAGCATTCTCAATTTATGGACAACAAAATCAGAGATTGGGAAAAAATGTAAATTGGCTGTAGCCCCGGCGTAAAATTGACAGAAACCTAAAAAGCAGTCCTATCCGTCCTTTTCATGAGCTTAAACATACCTTTCAAGTTTCAAAGTGATACAACAGATTTCTCAAGTTACTGAGCAGACAACACATTATACATTGGGAACAAGGTAAATTGGCTGTGGAAACCATAATAACAGAAATTCAGAGATTTGTGGATGACTTAAAACAATATAAATTTGAAAATTAATGCCTTCAGACCATGATAATATACCATAGAAACATTTAAGTCGGTCAGGATATCCGCAATGCTGTTGAGGTTTAGATGAGGGAGCTGTTCGTTCAAAAAATTTGCCTCTGATGTTTTAAAGTCTGGTATATAAAGTATATGTTTGGTTGATTGATCGATTTGTGTTCCACTGCTCAAAACATCAATCAATCAATCCACTGCTCAAGAATATTTCATTAATATGACGGGGTTAACAGGTTTACTGGGTAAGGAAACTGTGCTCTTTAATTTTAAGAACATTTTATTTCCACGTAAATTGGATCGATGAACAGGTTTGTGGGCTATGTAACACCTCTCTGTTCTTTGATCTAAGGGAACTATCAATCTGGCAACCTCTCTCCATGGGTGTAGATTTATAGTCAATTTACCTTTGGTATTCGCATACACAGCCCATGGAAGGCCTGTATCAGCAAGAAACTATACCTCTGTCGTTTGAGTCACAGAGCCCCCCCCCCCCCCCCCTATGTGTTTGGTCTGTTTAAAAAAGATGAAAACTCACCGATCTTTGGTCAACATTAACTCCCTGTTTACTACCAGCTATTAACTTCACCACTTCAGGTTTGCCATGTTTTGCTGCCCAATGTAAAGCCGTCTGAAAAATTATAATGAAAATATATGTTACAAAGATGTATATAAAATCTAACAAGGATGTGATTTTGCTGGAAAATATTATATCATAAAAGGCAGTGGATATATTATTAATGATAAATGAATAAGGCATCACCATGAAGTTGGTTGTTTGTGGACAAAAAACTAACTTTGTGGTGATGCCTTAAGTATTTCTCATTAGTATGGAACCTGTGATTAAAGAGAGTTTCAAACATTTCTTGCTGTTACCTTACTTTACATTTGAAAAGCGTGTTTTATAAGTTTGAAACAACAATCCAATTATGTTTTCGTTAGCAAATAACGTGATTTGAAAGGAACTACAATGTACATGTAGATCGCAGAGATTGCAGACATGAGCTTGCTTAAGTTATTCCAATTTCAATTCCCTTCAAACCTTATATTGAATTGATAATCAGATTTTGTGAAACTGAAAATGTGAATTTTGGAAGCTCATTTTCATGCACCTTTAAAAGGATGTTGGGAAAAAGACTATCTTCCTCAAAGACCATGTTTATTTCGATTTCAGGTCAAGTTAACGGTCATATGACAAGATTTCCAAATAGTTTTATTTGTTGAAAAACTGTTATATAGGGTTTACATGAATCTTCAGTAAACATAAATATATGTCACCAAAAACATCAAAATTTAAAACGTAACATTTCTTTGTCACAATCATTAAAATTGAAAGATATACATGACTTATCCCCCCCTTAATTATCTTGAATTTGGTGCTGTTCTGAATCTATTGTGACATCATGGTCAATATAAACATGAAATAGTACATGTTGTTTTACAGTGACTTTTATTAAAGATTTAGTTTTGTTGGAGACGAAAAATTCTGTATGTGTAGCTATGAGGATTTTGTATTATAGCCCCAGTCAGTTTTAACGGACGTGTAGTAAAAACTGCAGGCATAACGCCAAGTTTCCTCCCCCATTAAAACTGGTAACGCCGCCGTATATAAAGTGAAATAGTCTTGAACGCAGTGTAAAACACCAAACAATCAATTAACTAAATGTTTTTGTCTCTAAGTCTCGTCAAAATGCCACAAAGCTTGCGTTCATACCATATCATCTGTCAGTGACACGCAAACAAAAATACATTTTTACAGATTGAAAGTTTTCAGGTCAGAGAAAAAGGTTTCAGAACACTTTCAAAACCAATCTTCTTAAGCGTTTTGCCAAAAAATTAATCAACTGTTTTATAAAACTTGCTACCAATCTCATCACTGTGAATCTTTACATAGTAGTTGAAACTTGAAACAAACCATCCTTTACGTACATCAGGAAATAATGGGAGATAAGATTTACAGATTTCAACATTTTGTGGACTTTGTTTTTATTTAAAACAATTGAATATGAGACAAAGGAGAGAGTCTGTCTTACAAGCAAAGCATGAAAAAAAAGCAAAAAAAAAGTATTTATAATGTTCTTGAATTGGACAGCCCGCATGATTGTTAAATTTGATCTAGTGTTTTAAACCACAGTCGGTATGATTGCTAAATTTGATCTAGTGTTTTAAACCACAGCCTGTATTATTGCTAAATTTGATCTAGTGTTTTAAACCACAGCCCGCATGATTGTTAAATTTGATCTAGTGTTTTAAACCACAGCCCGCATGATTGTTAAATTTGATCTAGTGTTTTAAACCACAGCCCGCATGATTGTTAAATTTGATCTAGTGTTTTAAACGCCCACATGATTGTTAAATTTGATCTAGTGTTTTAAACCACAGCCCGTATGATTGTTCAATTTGATCTAGTGTTTAAAACCACAGCCTGTATTATTGTTAAATTTGATCTAGTGTTTTAAACCACAGCCCGCATTATTGTTAAATATGATCTAGTGTTTTAAATCAAAGCCCGAGTGATTGTTAAATTTGATCTAGTGTTTTAAACCACAGTCCGCATGACTGTTAAATTTGATCTAGTGTTTTAAACCACAGCCCGTATGATTGTTAAATTTGATCTAGTGTTTTAAACCACAGCCGGCATTGACTGTTAAATTTGATCTAGTGTTTTAAACCACAGCCTGTATTATTGCTAAATTTGATCTAGTGTTTTAAACCACAGCCCGCATGATTGTTAAATTTGATCTAGTGTTTTAAACCACAGCTCGCATGATTGCTAAATTTGATCTAGTGTTTTAAACCACAGCCGGCAGGATTGTTAAATTTGATCTAGTGTTCTAAACCACAGCTCGCATGATTGTTAAATTTGATCTAGTGTTTTAAACCACAGCCGGCATGACTGTTAAATTTGATCTAGTGTTTTAAACCACAGCCCACATGACTGCTAAATTTGATCTAGTGTTTTAAACCACAGTCTGCATGATTGTTAAATTTGATCTAGTGTTTTAAACCACAGCCCGCGTGATTGTTAAATTTGATCTAGTGTTTTAAACCACAGCCCACATGACTGCTAAATTTGATCTAGTGTTTTAAACCACAGCCCGCGTGATTGTTAAATTTGATCTAGTGTTTTAAACCACAGTCTGCATGATTGTTAAATTTGATCTAGTGTTTTAAACCACAGCCCGCGTGATTGTTAAATTTGATCTCGTGTTTTAAACCACAGCCCGCGTGATTGTTAAATTTGATCTAGTGTTTTAAACCAGTCCGCATGACTGTTAAATTTGATCTAGTGTTTTAAACCACAGCCTGTATTATTGTTGAATTTGATCTAGTGTTTTAAACTACAAACCGCATGATTGTTAAATTTGATCTAGTGTTTTAAACCACAGCTCGCGTGATTGTTAAATTTGATCTAGTTTTAAACCATAGCCTGTATTATTGCTGAATTTGATCTAGTGTTTTAAACCACAGTCAGTGTGATTGTTAAATTTGATCTAGTGTTTTAAACCACAGCTCGCGTGATTGTTAAATTTGATCTAGTGTTTTAAACCACAGCTCGCATGGTTATTAAATTTGATCTAGTGTTTTAAACCACAGTCTGCATGATTGTTAAATTTGATCTAGTGTTTTAAACCACAGCTCGCGTGATTGTTAAATTTGATCTAGTGTTCAAAACCGCAGTTTGACTAGATGTGTGAGTTTGGTAAACCAACAGGCCCCAATAGAGATATTGTTACCTCGATGCTAAGTATTTCTTTGAAACCAGAGCTCAGTGTGAAAGTTTTTTGTTCTCACCTCAGCAATGCTTTTAGTTCACACCTAAGGAACCAGACAGGTAAAGGCAATAACGACTTGCACAGGTGAGTCTATGGCAGTTTAGTTAGGCCATTCTTAACAAAGTCAATGTTTCCTTCAGTCTAGTACATTTATTTTTGAACACTAAAACACAAGAGCACAGGGAAAATCTTCTTGTGTAAAAAAAACATGGAGACAAGTTTCTGTTTGTGTTAAAAGGGGGCATATCATTACTTGCAGGGGAAAAAACGTGTCCTTTGTTTCCATTTTTAAAATATGGACCGAGCAAGAAAAATTTATCCGATCTCTATCACTTGAAAATGAATTCTCAGATCTCAGGGACTACTATGATTCTTATTGACAATAAAGGTTATGGTTTTATATATGATTATCATATATCGTGTTTGACAAAATCACATCGTCCTAAATAATATTTTAACTGAAACGACCATAAAGGAAAGGACTGAATTAGAAAAAATATGACAATGAAAAACCGAAACAAATTCTCTACCATGTGTCTTGCGATGATTTTTTTACTTGATCCTCAGAACCGATTATTTACTAATTCAGGAAGTATTTACAGTTTTACAATTTCCTTTAATTGGATGATGTAATTGATTGTTTGGTGTTTTACGCGCACTCAAGATTATTTCACTTATATGGCGGCGTTGCCAGTTTTATTGTGCGAGGAAACCGGGCTCTATGCCCGGAGGAAACCCGCGACCTTCCTCTGGTAACTGGCAACCATCCCACATAGGATGATGTAATAGACATGAGAAGACTTTGTTTAATTCTTGTTGTGGCACAGAAGTTACAAAACCAGAATCTAAAGTGGCATCAGCTGCGAAATTCAAACTTTTTTCATGAATTTTGATTGTCACGGCAGTAAGAAGTTTTGAAAGTCATCGGAAAACTAAATGATTGGCGTTGGAATGAGGAAAATCAATGCAGTCTGTGAGAGGCTTTTAAAATCATCGGAAAACTAAACGATTGAAGTTACATGTACATACAGTCTGTGTGCTGTATGAGCCAAAATAGCGTCCTATAAGTAAACAAAATTTGAATAACCTTGACAAACGTTCATTCATTCCAAGCCTAAGTTCGTTCAAAACACTACTTTAAGGTACATTCCAGACCCCAGAGACTAGAAACACTAGAAGCTTCTGAATTGTACATCTTGAGAACAAAAGCCAATAATTTCCTCACAAAAATATCAACATTTTGGCAGCTTATGCCACTTTAAGGACCTAGGAGACAAATATTTGTTTAGGAACGGCCTGAGTGCTTACTATTGATGCATCTAATTACCACACTTTATTAATGATGCAATAGCAAGAGCACTTTAAAATTTAAACAGTTTCTCTTTGTTGAAGTTCATCTGCTTCACCGACCCAAAACACGCCAGTTACAGGTTTAGGAAAACAAGACTTAAAGCTTTTCGAAGATAAAACTGATCAATACATAGACAAGAACAACTTGTTAATTAATGATGTCTTCTGTTAATTAAAAGGGGTCAACAATGAAGAAAAATCACATCCCATGATTTCTTTAAAGTGGCATGACCTGCCAAAATGTTGATATTTCGACATAAAAACAGAATGTTGAAATTATCGGCTATTTTTCTGAAGACGTGTAAGCATTTCAGAGCTTCTCGTCTCGAGAATGTGTGATAAAGTATTGTTTTGAACTAACTTTGGCTTAGAATGAATGAATGGTCGTCCTGGTTATTTAAATTTTGTTTACTTTTCGAACACTATTCCGGTTTGTATAGGCCACATACTGTATAGATTTTCCTCATTCCAACGCTAATCATTTAGTTTTTCGATGGCCATCAAAATCTCTTACTGTCATGACGATCAGAAATTATGAAAAAAGTATGAATTTTGGCAGCTCATGCCACTTTAACAATTCACTCAGATATTTGTAAATATTTTGAAAAATTAGTTTTGATTGATTTTTTAGAAGGGGGGGGGATAGTTTGTAGGAAATGTTAACTCCGAGGCACAGACAAATGCAATCTTCATTCAGTGAAACCAATTGGTGCCAAACCCTTGAATATTTGATGAAACCACTGTACCTAGAACCCTCGTTAAATCACGTCAGACGGGAAAGTTCAAAGATCGTGCAATGTACGGCAACATGCAACCCTAATTGAGAGCAAACTAATCACTGGCGCGAAAATTACAAACAACCATGGCATTTGTCCCATAAAATATTCATATTTTATGAGCCATACACAGAACTTTGACATGATGAGTATTTCTTTAAGTGTACGATATCAGATGAAAATTATTAATAGTGGCAAAATATGCTTTAAAGAATGGGGACATCCTTCAAAAAGATTATAAACATCATCATGTGACCTATTTCACGGTCGTTTACAGAACAGAACGTCTCTTGACAATCAGAATTTATTAGACAAAAGTCTGAATTTTGCAGCTTATGCCACTATAAGCAATCGGTTGAATTTATTTTAACCAATTGTAATCCTGTAATATTAATATAGATTCCTATTTTGGGGGTTTTATTTGCCTCAATTCAGAAACCTGTATATGATCAACATCTATCAGAAAAAATTTAGTTTGAGTAGAAGCAGTCTACATGTTATTCTACAATGTAATTGAGTAATTAATGCTTTAAAACCACACTCAATTACATGTATCTGGCAAAGTTGTCAGATTTAGAGGGGAGGATTGATTGATTGATTGATGTTTTTAATACAGTACACTCAAGATTATTTCAATTATCTAGCAACATTGTCAGATTCAGAGGGGAGGATTGATTGATTGATTGATGTTTTTAATACAGCACACTCAAGATTATTTCAATTATCTAGCAACATTGTCAGATTCAGAGGGGAGGATTGATTGATTGATTGACGTTTCACAGCACACTAAAGATTATTTCAATCATCTACCAACAATGTCCGGTTTCGTGGGGGGGGGGGGGGGGCAGGTTCATTGCTCGGCAGAACCCATGACCCTTGGTGGCTACCTGGCAACCCCTCCACATAGGGCAATCAAGAGAAAACCCCATCCAGAAATCATGCCATTGAAGAGATCCGTTAGGGCCAATTTCCCGATGAGTTGACAAGTACATAGTGCGATCAAACATCACAAGTTGGACAGAAGTTGATTAGGGTGCGGACGAGTTGGGTGACCAAGACAGCCCTATCACTGGTTTAATAAGCGGGGAAAAAGTCTGTTGATGTTTTGATTTCTCTTGGGGTTTCCCTAAGACCTGTAATTCCTTACACAGCCCAGTAAAATAATCAAACCAGTCTCTGGTCTTAACTTCCCTAATCAACACAAGGAAACAACCACAGCCCATGTATTCTACTTAATTAGCTCTAGAGAAATAGCCATACCTTGTTTTTCATGTTTGCTTTTTTTAACACGTTAAAAGGAAAAAAATGAACAAAATGCATGTTTATGAATAGTCTGATATATAATATTTTAATTTCAACTTCTTGATTAACAAACTCACTGATTGAAAAACTGGTTGAATTATGAACTTGTTGATTTATTTAGTTTTAGCTAGTTTGGTTTCTTGTTTCAAATGAAGAATATAGAACTACCCGGTATGCCTAAATTTTGGCATATTTTAAGAAATGTTTAGCGTTCAACACCTTCCAACTAAGAAAATTAAAGACACATTTTTTCTGATGCGTCTAGAGTTAAGTGAGGATACAATGTATGAATGAAGCAAGTAGCCATACACAATCCTGTGTGAAAAAACCTATCCAAGTCGAAATAAATTCAAAATTTGTCGATCGACCTGGAAGCGCATGTGCCATGGCTGAGATTAAAGGCGTTATCTTACATGTATATCATCTTTTACAGAGGGATGAAGAAAATAATGTTGTTGACACAACTCAATATTAATGTTACACAATTCAATTCACCATTTACTAACATTAATTAAGATGTTAATTAAGAACTAACTGTTTGAAAGACTCATTAAATAATAACGGTATCAGCATGAAGTTATTTTTTGTGAGCAACACAAAAAACATTTGCTCTCGAAAACTTACTTTGTAGTGATGCCTTAAGTATTTCTCAATAAAACGTTAACTATACAGCATTTACGTTAGTGTTTCTACTTTAAAGTGGCATGAGCTGCCAAAATGTTGATATTTTGATGTTAAAACAGAATGTTGAAATTATTTTCTATTTTTCTCAAGACGTATAATTCAGAAGCTTTTTAGGGCTTCTAGTCTCGAGAATGTACGATAAAGTTTTGTTTTGAACTAACTTTGGCTGAGAATGAATGAAAGTTCGTCCCGGTTATTTAAATTTTGTGTACTTTCGGACAGGTTTTCTGGTCGTATAGGTCACACACTGCATGGATTTTCCTCTTTCCAATGTATATCATTTAGTTTTTCGATGGCCTTCAAAGCTTCTTACTGTCATGACCATCAGAAATTATGAAAAAAGTGTGAATTTCGGCAGCTAATGCCACTTTAAAACCCAGTATGCCATCTACTACAGTCCAGTTTGCTTCAATATAGCTACAATTAAATCCAAAGGCACTGCTTCTGAATTATTGAAATCAATTGGTCGGTATAGGGGTCAGATCAAACAGGACAATTCAGCTATCTCATTAATCTAATCAAATAACCATTGATTTGAACTTGATAAGAACTGTCGGTAGCAAGACAAGGTACATGTAAAACACACACAACTTTCTCCGGAACTTATTATCATTGTTAAGCAAGTATTTTGATCAGGGAATTGTGAGGCGTGAAATGAATTATGCTCAGAAATATTTTGTTTTATTTCCTAATTGTGTTGGAAGAAATGAAGAATTTTTAAAAATAAGTATATAAATCTCATGTACATCCACGGCACCTATGGGATTTAGAACTGGTGCAATGTTCCCCAACTTAGATATGACGGATAGCCCAGATGTACATGTAGGTTATGAGATGGATTTTATAACATTGTTGTTTGTTGGTGGTAGGTTGTAAGGTGGAGTTTATAACCTTGTTGTTTGCTGGTTGTGGGATATGAGATGGAGTTTATAGCCTTGTTGTTTGTTGGTGGTAGGTTATGAGATGGAGTTTATAACCTTGTTGTTTGTTGGTTGTGAGATGGAGTTTATGGTTGTTTTGTTTGTTGTTTGTTACATAGTTTTGTCTGTGTCAGGGGGGTGGGGGGGGGGGGGGGGAGGTGGAGGAAGCAAAAATTATGGGGTTTAATCTCAGTCCACCGATGTTCTTGCCATAGTTAAGATGCCATTGTCAATGTGTTACGAAAGGATACCAGAAAATTCTACTGACCAAGGCTAAGCTCTTGTCAGTCGTCAACCTAATGAAATATCATGGGTTTGGTTTGTTACAACAATTTATGGTGTATAAAGGTCTAAATGATATACCTCTTTTTAACACAATTAGAAACTTGTCTCCATGGTTATTTTAGACAAAAAGATTTTCCCTGTGCCCGTGTGTTTTAGTGATCATAAATATATAGATTTCTGTCTAATACATTTAGAAACTTGTTGCCATTGTTATTTTAGACAAGAAGATTTTACCCAAGGTTCAAAGAAAGTTCAAAATAATTATTTCAACAATTTAAATGCTAATTTTATAAAAAAAAAAATTATTTTATTTTCATTAACCATTTTCCACAATATATAGTATACATAGAGGCCATTTTCCTTTTTATACATGTACATACCGTAAATCCATGACACGATATTTTTTATTTCATATGTCTATTAGGCATAAACATGGTAAAAACAATGATTGATATCATAATTAAGGGCTTAAACTGTTTAGCGGAAAAAAAATGTAGCATTAAAACAACATGTGTTTTATATCTTCAATTTATTTTTTTTTTAAATTATTTCAATCGATATATGAGGATATTTAGAAAGTTAGAGCAATAAAATGTTCTGTAATCACTCTAATTAATCTAAGATAGGAAATGATTTTTTTTAATTTGAAAAACTGATTGAAATAAAAATTAAACGAATGTAAGATTTAGAATCTGATGTTAACACTTACAGCTGTTTCAACACAATACATCTGTTGGGGCAAAAAGATAAAAATGTTTTAATGCGGTATGGTTTTTATTTTACAAATATCCAACAAATTTTAACAACACAAATGTTTCCCAACTAAGTCTTAAGGATACAGATCGCTAGGTTACCATTGGGCCAAGTTATGGAACCACCTACCAAGTACTATGAAATCTGTCGGCACCGTCAAAAATTTAAAAATATTATTAAGTGGCTGGTATGGATGTAAATGTTCCTTATGCGATGATTGCATATAGTTTAATTTCTTAATGGGTATTACGTATCAACTCGGTCATAAATTTCAATCGTTTTCTTCTTAACCTATTGTCGGTATAAGTAGCCTTCAGGGTAATATTCTATTGTTTGTAACCCACAACTTTAAATAAAACTTGATTTGATTTTGATTTGATATATTTGGAATACAGACAAATAACTAAAGAATTATAGATAATGTAAGTAATTTTCAGAACTTGTTCAAATAAAGTTAACCTTCTAAAGGATGGACGAGAGTTTGGTGTTTAACGCCACACTCAAAGATGTGTTCCCTCTGTGGTGTCATAATTTACGATTAAACAGAGCTTTAAGCCAAAAGAATGACAACCTAATTTGTCAGTCTTAATTTTTTTTTCTTTTCTTTTTATTTAGCTTAAAGAGAAACTTAATTTGGGTTAAATAAAATATATGACAGGAACAAAGGCCAATGAGCTACAGTCAGGGATGGTTTTTTGCAAGGAGCAAGCAATTGTCTCGTAAAATAAATTTCAACATTATCAAATTGTTATTCTAAAATATAACATTGACAGGTGCAGAAAACTCCAGTTAGGATAAAAATGGAGAAGGGATTAATCTAACTTAATAGCCAAGTAAACACCTCCACAACCCCTGTTTATTACCATCAAAATGTATGCAAAAATTGCACAGAATCTGGAGTGCTAAACCAACAAACAATAAATAGGAGAGCTAATTTAATTCAAACCGCATAAATCTTTCTTATTCATTGAAAGACGGTGAACAAAAAGCTTTTTAAAGTGGACACCGCCTAAGTCAGTGAATGTATCTGTCATAGGATTATTACTGTCATAACGTTCCCTTTTTGTTCACTAAGTGCCGATTTTATTCCAAAACTGAATAAGACAGATGTAAGAGAAGTTGGAGGATACAATGAAACCAAAACCGACAAATTAAATTAGTTTGTTTTACGGGGATTTTACACGACAAAGGCAATGAGTGATCTGTGTTAGTGTCACAGATACAAACTATGAGTGGTGGGGAGTCGGCCAGCTACAATAAAAGACTTTCACCGAACTACCCGGTCAAATCAACTCCTTCAGTGTCCCACGGGGCCCATTCTATCAAGCCAAGGAATCAACAGAGCTGTTTTTGTCTTCATTAGGCCCCCATATTCTAATCACAACCAGCCTGAATGTTTAATACAGTCTTTAACTAACTTTCCCATAGAGAAGTACAAATGATTAAAGTTAAATAGGATATCACACCCATAGACAGTCAACGGCTGAACCATTGTTTCAAAATCTAGTTCTTAAAATTTATACATATGAGGGAGGTCAAGTCAATCTACAGATGTAAACATGATCACAAAATTAAAAGCGATATAATTTTTTATGCAGTAAATTGTAAGCAATGTGTCAAGGAATTTTTCCAAAAATTTTTTTCTGAAGACACACATTCACACAAAAATGCTGATGTTCTGCAACCACATAATGTTTTCCTTAAAATATGGTGCACCAATTTAAAGTGATATGAGCTGCCAAATTGGTACCTTTTTTCATAAATTTTGTATTGTAAATAGATTAAGAGGGTTTTAAGTTTACCAAATAACTAAATAATTGATGTTGGATTAAGAAAAATTCCTACAATGTGTGACATGTACAAACTAAAATATCGTTAAAAAAAGTAAAAACAAAATCTAAACTTTATAACCTAGATGAGCGTTAAAACATTGTAAAAAAAACTTCTTTCAAAACAAAATTTGACATACGTTACCAAGACTAGTAGCTCATTTTTTTTTTTTTTTTTTTTTTTTTTTAGATTTATTTATTCACCTCTAAAAAATAACAGAAATTTGACAAAACAATACATAAATGAGGCGGGAATAAAGCTCCAGGAAGCTTGTTATATCCCTAAAAAAGAAAACATGTCTTTTCACGGCGCTTTGCATTTGGGTGACATTGTTATAAGAAATATATAAATCATAAAAGTGCAGTTGATATCAAAGATTTCCAATCTGATCAATGTAATGAGTTTATTTAAAGAAGCCATACATTCTCAGAGAATTTAATAGAATTTGAGAATAGAAGTGATTAAGTAAGACGACTTCTTTATCACAATTGTATTCATGCAGCAAAATAGAGTATAGACGCCACATCAATGGTATGGTAGACTAAGTAGTTTATACCAGTCAATAGAACTCTACAGCAATGGCATATAAATAGCTGCAATAGAAAGATTAGTCAGTGACCAAGATTATCCCTGTTCAATCAAAGCACAACATAAAGATAGCATTATTCACAATGGACTTAGTCGGCATCAAATTCTACCAAAATCCAATCAATGGTATAAATCTAGGGAACTAAGTGTCATATTCCCGTCTTGTACGGCTGACTTCCTGTCGGCCATTTAATCGAGACAACAAGAGGAAATGACTGGGGAATAATGAAAAGTTTCCACAGCGGGACGATGTTTGTACCATGTCCAAACGCCTGTCACCATTTTGCTTTTGTTCGCTTGACATTCGGGTTTTATTGGATGGCCAACAAAGCTATATTGGGTTTGGTTTCCTGCCTAGTTCGATCAGCTTCAAAGCAGAATGAACAAGCGCAGCAACGAGCAGAAAGGCGAGGCTATAAAAACACAGTTATACTGGTCTTATCTGTAGTAGTTTGCTAAAATTTACGGATTGATTTTAATTTACGTTCCGTTCCAGTGAAGTCAACAAAACGCGATTCGTACTTTATGGCTGACCGATGGGAATTGAACCAAGAAATGTATCAACGATTTATGGCAGTGATTTAAGATGATCAAAAAGTAACGAATGATTTGTTGATAAATGACGAAACAAACATTTCCCATACATGGCAATGTTGTCAAGTCAAACGCCAGAGAGTATCTATTTATGAATTTATGATCACTAAAACACACGGGCACAGGGAAAATCTTCTTGTCTAAAATAACCATGGAGACAAGTTTCTAATTGTGTTAAAAAGATGTATATCATTTAGACCTTTATACCTCATAAATTGTTGTAATAAACTAAACCTATGTTATTTCATTAGGTTGATGAATGACAGGAGCTTAGCCTTGGTCAGTAGAATTTTCTGGAATCCTTTTGTAACACATTGATAATGCTTACACATCTTAACTATGGCAAGAACATCGGTAGACTGAGATTGAACCCCATAAAATTTAGGTGCTGCAATTTAAAGTTAACATTTAGGCTAAAGCCATGTCTAAGTGATCAAAATGTTATTGCAAAATAAGACACAGCTTTTGTTAAATGAAACTCTTTTCATGGAATTCACTATAACACAAAACAAGATGAATAACTACATGTACGGCCTTGAAAAATAAAAATTAATGATTTTATCTGAAATGTTCACTGCAGCTTTCTAAGAGGCTGCGGCTTTCTAAGCTTCTCTAAGTAAACTGATGTCATAAACGATTCTCAGACTTTATAATCATTGTTTCAAGCTACAGTAGGTGGCTGTGTATAACGTCCCATCACTGAGTCAATTAATATATTGTTGTAAAGACGTCCATGTAGTTTTAAATTTTTGCATGTTTTTTTTTTCTACCAAAAATATTTTTTCTTTTTGCTTCAAAAGCAAATGACAATTATTATTATTACTATCCTTTGTTGTCCGTCCTCTGTCCCATTTCCCTTCAAACAGAGGGTCAAGTGGTTGATTCTCAAACTCATGCAATATAATGCTTATCACTTTTCTGCTGTGAGTGGATTATGATACAAATACTGGTTAACACCTTTGCCACAAAAGGCATACTTAAATCTTTAAGAAATTTTAAGAAAATATACTTACATACTAAAGATATTCCGTGATGATAGATTTGAATCACAGGTGAGCAACCGTATGGAAAAAATAGAAAGAAACAGAAAAATTACACCTATAAAAATAACACTGTTGAAATAATGTTAAAATATCTGATATCTCGGAGTAAATATATTTATAAACACTAAAACACACAGAAAAATGTATGTGTATTATTAGATTTAGAAGTTTCTACTAAAAAACAAACCTTTTCCAATTTGAAATTTTTTTTACTCGAAAAACTGTGATTGATTGATTTTTTTATAAAGTACTCATGATTATTTTCAAGTTTTAGAGGGAAGAAAGTGAACTCTTTGCCCGAAGGAAAACCTGATCTTCTGAAGGGACCTGGCAACCCATCCAGATAGGGCGTTCAAGGGCAACCATGTTCCAAATTTATTTTCCCTAATCCCCCTCAGACCAAATCAAAATTGAAAAATTTTCTTTCGGGCAATGAGCCCGGTTCCTCCCTCAGTAAACCTGACAAACCGGGAATCTTGAGTGTGGTGTACAAAATCAATCAATCAATCAATCCACAAGGAAATAAACAGCTCATCCCCCCCCCTCCCCTGATTTAATTCAAACAGGAGACTAAACTGACTGTATTAAATAAAGCCAATAGTAAGCAAAATAATCCCTGGAAACTGAAAGACAACAAGCTGTAACATTTCATGGAGTTTAGTACCTGTGCCAATCCGTTGTTTATAGTTTGGGTATAGGTCTTAAGGGTGCAATCTAATTAGTACTTGAACACCTGTTTGTCTAAACGAGCGTGTTTCGACACAGGTAAACATGAAATAAAGACAACCACATGTAGGTGTTGGCCGGAGTTCTTGATGCTGCACTTAAGCCTAATTTACCAGAAATTCTCACAATATACTCAAGAAAAGTAACACAGGTAGGAAAACAACGTTGAACAAAAATTAGAATTTGAGTTTGTGATACAATTGTACATGTTCATGTAGTCGCATCCTACTTCACTAAAGTAAAGGTCTTACTCCGTTATTTGATAATTTCTGACATGTACATGTATGGTCGTCATACCACGTGGTATCGACCATAGATATCCAAACATAAATAACGAGATACCTGTAGACATTTAATATTTTTGAATTAGATGCATCCTGGATCAAGGAATCGGTTGCAGAAATGTGCAATAATCTTAGAGTTGGCTTTATAATATTGCAAGTCACAAAGAAATTCAGATCTATCATGAAGTCGCCTAGTTAAGCTTTAATGCAACTGACCCCAGGTGTCCAGTTTCACAGGTGTCGTTCAACAATGCAATTTACGCCGCATTAATTAAATTTTTTTCTTCCATATATCTATTGTTCTGTACTTTTTATGTCATACCTTCTATTGCAAGGGAGACAACTGGAGGAGTCTTGTTTTACATATTGAAAAAAACAAAGCCTACAAGTAAGCTGCCTAAAACCTGAATTCTGATATAACAGTTTTCTTAACAACGTGCTATTTTATACAGGAAATTTATGAATATTTTTATTTCGTTGGTTGGACCTACATGTAAATGTTTGTAAAACTTTTAAAATTTTATTTTCACAACATATTTGAAATTAAACATAATGTACATAACTTTTAAATGACATTTAGAAGTAGGGATAGATAAACACAAGACAACTTTCTGGATTACTACTTCTTCTATTTATTGCTCACGACATTTTGTGTTTATACATGTACAATTAAAATGTTTGTATTTACTATTTGAACTAATACTGTGTTCACAAGTCATCACTATTATTTTTGCATACAGGCAGTTATGAAGTGGTTGTAATATTATAAACCAAGATTTTCCCCAATCTTGTTTAAAGAGCAAAAACTGCTGTAATTCTTCTTTTTTTCTTCATAAATTTCAATTGCCAAGACAAGTTAATAGGTTGAAGTACCAAATGGGTGTTTAAATCTAAAAAGTCAGGATGTTTGAACATATTTTAGCGGTTTTGTTGCTTATAAAAACTACTTATACATGAATTTCCAAGATTGATATCAGCAGAAAGCTGTTATTTGGTGTTTTTGATAAAAATGTCTTAAAACAGTCAATTCTGTTTTGCTATATTTGGCTGCTCATGCCCTTTTACGACTTACTACTTGATTTTATCATACTGTTTTTATGTAACTGTTATAGCAGCAATAGTAATTGAGGAATTCTGAACATATTGGAAGTGTGTTAGCCATCAGCCATATTTATACCAAACACTCTTAGTTTCTGGTCTCCTTTTTCTTAAACATACTCTCCAACACATGCAGTTAAATAGCCTCCGAACAAACTAATTGGTCTCCCGTAGTTCTGTTAAACATTAGTCAAAAATGTCAGTACCATTCTTAAAACAAGGAAAATACGCACATTTTAGCTTAAACAAATAGCTTGCAGTAGGAAGGTGAAAACACAAGCACATACAAGTGTCGAAAAAGACCTCGGTGAGAAAAAAAAAATGGTGAGAAGTGTTCCAAAAAATTGAAAATTGTGTTTTGCTCTAAGAAAAATGTCAAGAATTTGTGATACAGCTGTCAGGTACTAGCATGCCTCACCATCCCTACCCCCCCCCCCTCCATCCAGACCCCCCTCCCCCCCCCCCCCTTCGATTTAATAAAAAAAAAATTAGAACAATTTGGAAAAGATACAGTCAATTCATATAGAATTGGTAAATACGTTTTTGCTTGTTTTTAAATCGAGGGGCTCATCTGCCCCACCCCCACCCACCCCTCGAAACAAATTAATCAAAGCACTCAACAATACACTCATATGTTAATTTTTTCGCAACAGATTTTTTTAGAATCAAGATCACTATGTGTCTCTGTTTCGTTTGTTTCTATACAATTTTCCATAATACAAAAAGGCCAAAATCAAACATTTTATTTCTCTATTAGCTTTATGATAAAGTAGACGGATAGTTACCCCCCCCCCCCCCCCACCCAAAAATAATAAAAATACTGAATGATATTTGAGTTACCCATTGAGGGTGTTTGGGTCCTTAGGCAGCAGTTGGGGGTAGAATTTTTCATATCAATAACCAAACACGGTAACAAGAGTACCGTCTGTTTTATTAACTGGAAGTGAACTGTTTATAAAATTGATATGAAGTAACGCTTTGACTAAGAGGATCGAAGTACAATATGATGTTAGCGCTTCAAGAAGACAACTGTTACGGTAATTCTGCTCAAAGTTTCATGCCTTTTTGTCACGTCCACAGCATGGCTTGTACAAATGTAGCGAATTTAACAAAGGCACATCAGTGCGATATCTAGCCTTTTCAAACCTGGATAAGGAAGTACTTTATAGATCTCCTTAAGTTAAAGAAGACCCCGGGTGCCTCACCTCTTAATAGGCCCTTAAGAAGGCGTGAAATGTATAGAGTATAACTGGCTGGATTTCCACACTACCATATGGCAGGAGCTTCTAGGGTACTTCTAGGGTAGTTTTAAACAGCTCATTACTGCCTCATTTCTATAGGATAAGGCAGGGTGGAGATAAGGGCTTAATAGACTTGTCACTTGAGAGAACACTTTATACCTGTATCACCTCAGATAATATCTCACCTGGATTTTGTTTTTTTTTCAAATAATTTTCATCACCTCTTTTAAAGTGGCATGAACTGTCAAGTATAGGGGAAGTTTGGTTAAAACAGAACTAGCTAATTTTTTGTAACTTTTATCAAAAAGTACAAAACAAAAGCTTTCCCCTCATACATGTACATGATGGAGATTTTATTAAAGCAGTTTTTAGAAGCAACAAAGACCCTATTATGCACTCATACATTTTGGCTATTTGAAATGTTGTTCATTAGAAACACAAATTTTGGGTTTGTGGCTTTAATGATATTTTTATTTCAAATGTTAAATAAATTAACTTTTCAAGGTACTTCAAATGCTCAACATGTTTTGACAATCAGAATTTATGAAATTTAAGCTGTCAAAATTATCCAAATATCAAAGATTACTGACTTTGGTATAAAGAAAGGTTTCAATATGAACCTCCGTATAATATTTAACATCCAGTTGGCTATTTCATAATAATGTTTGCTGAATATTATCAGGATTTTGAAAATTTATGCATGGTAGAGTATTTTGAAGATTCTTTTTCAAAACACCTTCTTATTCTTTTCGATAAAACAGTATTCCATCTCAGTAAAATAGGAAAGGATACCCCCCCCCCCCCCCCCCACACCCTCCATTGACTCACAGATTTCCCCAGTTGCCATTGCCTATTCCTCATGCCTATAAAACCCTTTGTTCATAGTCAAGATTATTTCCGTTATATGGAAGCATTGCAAGGTTTTGTATATATTTGTCTGCTATGGGTGGAGGAAGGCCAGCATCAACTTTGAAAAAACACTGGTGAATTATGATACAAATACTGGTTACAAGACTGGTTAAATTATGTCTGGTTGATTGATTGATTGATTGTTTGGTGTTTTAAGCCGCGCTCAAGAGTATTTCACTTATATGGCAGCGTTGCAAGTTTTATTGTGGAAGGAAACCGGGCTCTATGCCCGGAGGAAACCCACGACCTTCCGTTGGCAACTGGCAACCATCCCACATTGGTCTTTTCGAGTGAAAAACCAGTCAGAAAATTTTCCGATTTTTTTTTGGGACTGAGTGGGATTCGAAACCGCGACCCATTGGTGGAAGGCTGTTTGGATTGAGCATCCAACGCTCTACCTACTGAGCCACGGAGGACCCCATGTCTGGAGGAAACCACCAACTTAGTCCAAGTATGGACTGGTATTACTTGGACTGGTAACTCTTCCATAAAGATCGTCAAGTAAAACACCCATTCAAAAATGTTCAATATATCAATATTTAGCCCTGCGATAATCAAGGCAAATCAAACTGAAATATTAAATCAAACCATTTCTGCTGTTAAAACAACATAATAAGATATACTCACGCCCTGAAGATCCATCCAAGTTGATATGAAATAAAGAAAAATGCAAAATATATATTTACATGTATTTCAAAACAAAAGAGGAAAATTATGTTTCAAAATAACAATCCCAAATACTGACTATAAAAGTTTTTCTCCAATTTTATTATTCTCATTTTTCTTTGATTTTTTGCTAATTATTAATTCAACTTTTCAAAAAATTTAAAAGTATATTATAGAAACTGTTTTCTGAAAAATTAGTTCAATTTTTTCTGAGGAATTTCTTTTTCATTTTTTGACAAGGATGCATTACGATATAATTTTGAGGAATAACAGTTGAAAAATGATTCCAATCCAAAAAAGGGGGAGATTTATAGTTAAATATTGCTGATGTTGATTCTGGATAGAGTATCTTTCACTTTGTCATACCACTTAAGTTATGTTTGCTTCAATACTGATTTGAGATTGATTTGATCATGATCTTATCCATGAGTTGACTGTCATGTACTGTGTGACTGTCAGAGATGGGGCATTAAGATTCAATTAGACAATGACAGAGATGCAGTTTTGATTTGTGTACCATTTAGACAGGGCACTAAAACTCGGTGTAATGGATAAGATGTGAGCAGAACAATCATCATTTTCCCCGTCAGTAAGGGGGTGTGGTCAGTCAAATGAACAGCCAGGGAGGTAAATCGGCTTAATTTCGATTCCAGTCACACTGGTCTATTGTGACGGACAGCTGGAATGACTAGGCTTCCAAAAGGGGATCCCGACTTATCTCCATGACAATAGCTGGCTAATTCAGCGAGGTGCACGCTAGACAATATTAACAATAGGAGATGGAAGGGCCGTCATTGCCTTTTCTCGCCCCACTATTGTTGCCCTGTCAGCCCATGTTAACTCCCAGACCCATCGTTCAGGTACCCCATACAATAACTCCAGTCTTAATAAGACCAGTAAAATAGGCTATCAATTGCCTGATTTGCTTTCCTCTCTAAATGTTGTCCTATTGAAGGTAGCCTGTGTAAACATGCCCCATTCTGCCAGTCTTACAGCCAAACCCTGTTATTGTTACATCCAACAAGAGCATTTGAATACAAGGCTACAACAACTAACAGCAGTCCTGCTATTCAAAGGGGAGTAATACTTGTCTCCCTGTTAGAACACCGCTGATCAAATAACAGTAGGAGATCTATGCATGTACCAGCAATTGAAACATTTATAAAATATTTTCCTTTTTCCACTGTTTTTAAAATAAGGTGATTGATTTATGGTGTGTTTTTTCACGCTACACTAAAATAACAAACACAAAAATCTAAAAGCATTATCAAAATTTTTTCATCTTAAGTTCTATGAATTTATGAAAACTAAACACATGGGCACAGGGAAACTCTTCTTGTCTAAAGTAACAATGGTGACAAAAAAAGAGAAAAAATATACACTTAAATTTAGACTATAAATTTTTAGATTTTAGATTTTTGTTTTCTTTTTTTATTATATCCCAATTATTAGAGTGATATTTCATTATCAACATTTATAGTCTTAAAAAACATTAGCAACCAATATAATACCTTGGAATCAAATAACATACACTGTATCATATCTTGTTAAATTTTATGTAACCAGACTTCTTGCTACAGCTCAAGATCCGTACAACTTTGTTAACATATTACGAAGTATTCTACTTACTAAAGCCAAAACTCCTGTCAGTCCTTAACCGAATGAAATATCTTGGTTTTTGGTTTAAAAAACAATTTATGATGGGGTGTAATGGTCTAAATGACATAATCTTTTTTTTTAACACAATTTAAAACTTGATTTTATAGAAGATTTTCCCTGTGCCCATGTGTTTATAAATATATACTAAATAAATGTCAGAAAATTTCGAAATCAAAATGTTATAAATTCTAACTTAACGAAGACCCCAATTTAAGGAGAGCCTCGGAAACCAATGGTCTTTTTTTGGCCCTCCATCTTGGCCACTCGGCCTTATCTGATTCTTACAGATTAATTTATACAATTATCGCCAAACGGGTCACAAAATTCAGTGCCCCAAAATATCCCAAATTCATGGCCTGTTAGCCTGATATAACAGAAAATTACAATAAAATAAACTATATACTCACATTTGTTATATCCTGTTGAATCAACAGCATCATGAAAAAAAAGAAAAGAACAAAAAATGAGCACATCTTGTGGTCTTTATATATAAATCTATAATGTAAACCAAATGCATGAAAAATTAGTTACCTCTCCAAAATAAAGGTTATAAAACTACAAGTGTAACCTTAAAACATACAGAAAGTGTAAATGTGTATAATAAATTTAAGAAACCCAAAAATAGTTCTAGTAAAAAAACCTTGCTTTAATGCATTGGGTATACAGGCGATCCCTGGTTCATGCCACCCACTTCTTAGTGTAGACTACATTTCTTTTGCTTAAATAAATTAGTTTTTAAAGGACTAGGGGCTATTTCTTGCAGCCATACGAACGGCGAGAGTAAGTCAACTATGCCGTAATGGTAAACTTGTTCATAGAAAGCTGCCCCAGTAAAAGGAAATAACAAAATTGAGCTTTTCTTGTTAATCTATATTCTGCCCCTGCCCCCACTCCCTCCTCCACCTTTCCATCAAGCAAGGTTCCAATTTTTCTTTCTTTTTATTCATTTCTAATCTGATCGATACATTTGTATAGCAAGATGGCGGTCAGCGCCAATGCTATGGGGTAATGAGTTTAATTAGTTAGTGTCTTTTAAAAAGTGAGTATAACAGTATTTTCGTATTTTTTGGGGATTACACTTTCTTGAAAAATGGCAGAAACTCTTCTACCGATTTTGGGTGAAGCCGAAACGGGAATCGAACCCGGGTCCCAGAGTGTGGCACATATCGCCAGCACTAAATTTCGGCTGCCTTATCCATTCAGCCAACCGGCCTCCTCGGTAGAAGAATTTCTGCCATTTTTCAAGAAAGAGTAATCCCAAAAAAATAACGAGAATACTATGGGGTAATGTTGAGCTACACAGATTCTCTTTAAATATCTAGAAGAAATATATTTTTTTCGGACCATCCCTTAAATAATCTAAAGAGGACGCCTCAACATAAGGAATTGCTTGTGTCAATCGACGTTTGACTTGTTTATGGAGCCATTGAATTTTCTGAGTGATGTTCTTTAATGACGCGTAATAAAGTGACAAGTGTTCGAACAGGAAACTAATGTGCTTGGGACCAATTACCAGCATGATTCACAGAGTTACGAACTTCACCTAGCAACAGAAATACTTGCACTCTCTTGAGGTTCCATTATTGGGCCATTAAGCGTGTTTAATACATCTATAGAAGTAAGTTTCAATGACCCCTGTGACATACCCCTATTCCGAGTGACACATCAATGTGAAATAACCACGCACAAAAAACATAGAATTAAACACCCTTCAGCCATGTAGGCGTAAAATACCTGCAACTATTAAATCTACCCGTAGTTTGAAAAACCTTGGTAAATTTTCTTATCGTCCTAAAGTGTTGCTAGGCAAAGACCATTGTCAAGCTATCAATGACATAGTGTGAAGAATACAACTACAACAATATTAGGTAGAAGGTACATGTGTACGGACAACAGAAGGTTTTCAAAGGACATCAATTTACAGAACCAAACAAGCAGAATAAACAGAAATTTTGACTAGGTATTAACTGACAACGATACATCAGGGAATCAAAAGTGACAAAACCTTCAATCAAATGGTGAAAAACTTAAGTACATGTATAGTGTTAACAAGAAACTATTTAAATAACATTCAAAATTGTTGGTTGAAATGAAATGAACTGTCAAATTTCAGAAAAACTCTTTTTTATAATTCAAATAGGATCAGGTAATAGTTCAATATTTTTCAAAAGAAGTGTGAATTTGAAGCCTCAGTGTATTTTAAAATTTGACAAACTATTAAAAGTTGACTATTTAGTTATCTTATGCCACCTTTAATGGATTACAAAAACTGAACGAAAAATTGAACGGCCTCCCATTCAAATATATTCAATAAAATAAAATTAAAAGTTTAGCAAATACATGAATGGAGGAGTATGGCAGCCAGAAAAAGAAATAACTGTCAATTGCCAGTGTTTTCTTTTATTTATGATCACTAAAGCACACGGGCACAGGGAAATTCTTCTTGTCTAAAATAACCATGCAGACAAGTTTCTAATTGTAATTAAAAGAGGTGTATCATTTAGACCTTTATACCCCAATTGTTGTAACAAATCAAACCTATGATATTTCATTAGGTTGACGGCTGACAGGAGTTACGCCTTGGTCAGTAGAATTTTCTGGAATCCTTTTGTTTTCTTTTATTTGATGTACACAGATTTAACTTAATCTTAATGTTTAACAGAAATATTAGTTTGTATACTAAAAAAGTATGGAAGGGATGGTGGGCTAGTCGGCAGTTTTCTGGATGTCAGTGTTTAAAAGGGTTTAGAAAAATATAGGGAAAAAAATCTCCAATTGACAGGGGTTTTTTTTTGTTGATTTTTTTTTCGGGAATTTTGTTCTCTTGTCTCACGTCTGACACTTGACACTTCAAACGGTGTTTTGGATAAATCTGAGTTAAGATCGAGAGAAAACAGGTGTAGCGTAGTGATTGAACACTGGTTTTGTAGGAAACAACATGGTTAGAGAGTAGTTAGAGTGCCGTAAACACTCCCTATTACTCCCGCTTATTAGGGAGTAGAGAGAAAACATACCTTACCACAAACCTTGTCAAAATAAACACATATCTACCCCCACACATAGAACACAGGAGGCTTGTATCAACACTTCTACTTTTCTTCAGAATTCCTGTTTTCCAGCCTTTACAAAAAAATCTCTCATTTTCTAGTGAAATGTTTGAAGAGAAACTCTTCACAGCAACAATGCAAACCTTTCCCTCTCAATTTATTGTTTTGAAATGAATCCCGTTGTTATTAAATCTTCATCGTATGTCAGCTACTTAACTCCCAAGAACAGCCAAACTCACACTTTTTCAGAAATAGTGATTGCCCCAAAGCTTAAAGTATTTGGACTCTGAACTTGAATTTCAATTCTTCTGGTGAATAAAAATCAATCAATCCATTTACTCAAAAATAAAAAATATTCTGTGAACCTGCAACTTGTGCAAAGTGAATGTCTTGCAATAGCGTAAACAAAATACAATACTTCCAAAATTACTTCTTAACCTGAACAGGACGTACATTTATGTATGTGAAAGACAGCCAATGATTCAACATAAAAATATCAAAATTTAGGCAGCTGAGGTATGAACCCTATCGCAAAATCAAATATTTCCAAAGTTGTTTAAAATTTTTCTTTCCATTCTAATACAAATAGTAAAGGGTATTAAAGTTTCCGATGGGCTGAGTTTACAGAAGCCCGAGGTGCTGAATGGAAAGCTAATGGTCAGATTACACCAAGGAAACCTGACCCTAAATGTAGCTTTGGTTTCCCACTAGGGGGCAGCAGTGCCCTATCAGAAAAAAAAACTTCTCCACAAATTGGTCATTTAGAGTTGAGGTGTTGGTAGAGCGAGAGGCAAACGATCTCTCTTTGACGCTAATTGTCACCTGATAACCCAGGCTATTTGCATTGGCCCAAAACAAACACTGTGTGAGGGAGCGGGTGTCGGGGTAGAACCGAAGCCCTTTCCGAGATCTCCAGAAAGGGTAAAATTCTAGGAGGCCACTTACAAGATTTAACTCCAATCTCACAGAAAAACATACCATTACTTAGAGTCCTTATGAGGACAGCTGTTTACCAAACATTGTAAGTGAGCAGTCTGGAACAGGGAATCCAACCCATATACTAACAACAACAACAACAGCATCCATTTTTTTTTTCTGCTTATAACTGGGGAAAAGGAGTGTCTTGGGTAAAATTTTTGAAGGAAAGTTATTGCTTTTTTACAGAGACTGTCCATCAGAAAAAAAAATTGAGGAAACCATTTCTTTATCTGTCCATATTGCTTCATAATCAAGCATCATTTTCAAGTAAATCATTTACAAAGAAACATGTATTGACTTTGGTTATACTAAACAATTAGAAACATTTTGGAAAGAATTATATATGTTGAATTTAATGATATACATAGATCTATCAGTTAAAATTGCCATTCCAAAGGCCGGTTCTGTGTGTTATAAAAAAATCTCTTGAAAAAAATTTATTTAGTCCTACGGATAATACATTTGTTTTTTGTTTTAATTACAAACAATTAAGAAAATAACTTCTAAAAATTATCCATAACATTAATTATTTTTCAGGAACGTAAATATAGATTGAAACATGGTGAGCATCATTTTTTTTTGAAAGAATAAAATATTAAGTATCAAAAAACTTTTTCTTTCTTTAATATTCTTCTATTGAAAATTTATTCCAAACTACTTTGTGCTTAAATAGGCTGAGGTGAGATCTTAAGCAGCTTGTTTACTTAATAGAACACATCCTTTTCAGACTGTCAGATTTTTAAGGCTTTGCATGAGCTGCCAAAATTCTGACTTTTTTCATAGATTTTAATTCCCAGGAAAAGTTCAGGAATCGAACTAAAGTATTGACGTTGAAATAAAAACTACCGGTGAATCTACTTAAATGTAAAAATTGAAGATGTGTGTAATTAATAACAGACAAAATTCAATTTGCCAAAATACATGAATTTTAATTACATGTACATGTATACCCAAAGAAATTCCAATGAAATTAATATTTTTATCAATGGACTCATTAAAGTTGCATGAGCTGCCAAAATGTTGATATTTTGACATTAAAACAGAATGTTGAAATTATTGGCTATTTTTCTCAAAACGTATAATTCAGAAGCTTTTTAGTGTTTCTACGTGTAGTCTCAAAAATGTAATGTATGATAAAGTATAGTTTTGAACTAACTTTGGCTTAGAATGAATGAATGGTTGTCCCGGTTATTTGAATTTTGTTTACTTTTAGAACACGTTTTTAGTTTGTACAGGCCACATACTGTATGGATTTTCCTCATTCCAACTCCAATCATTTAGTTTTTCGATGGCCTTCAAAGCCTCTTACTGTCGTGACGATCAGAAATTATGAAAAAAGTGTGAATTTTGGCAGCTCATGCCACTTTAATTAATAATGCAGGTCTTTTTAAAATGTACATCTACAATATCATATACACACATATGCAGGTACATGTAACTAGCATTTTTTTATACTCAATAATCTCAACAGCAGTCATGTATTCCTTGTATGTAAAAAAACAAACAAATAAAAAATGCCGCTGCACTGCGCTAGACATGACAGAAAATTGTACAAAAAATTTTTTATCCATTGTACACAATGACTGATAATGCATTCTATGCCCCATTAAACGCATGTTTGAATTGGTACTATATGTACGACAATTGCTGAAGTTTACAGCCTTTTTGTATACGTCAGATGCAATTGTATCTAAAAGGTTGATTTCTCTTGATGACTCTAGTGTCAGGAATTCAGGGCGCTTTACGTCTGAAAGACGCTTTTAAAAACCATTAATTCAGAATTAGAGAGCATGGTGGGATTAAATTAAGACGCAGGTTGACGGCAAATATCACGAGAGCGAGAAATAGGGTAGGGTGCTAGAATCAGCTAAGATTTGGCAGGTTTTTAAGATGAACTGGGAAAGGCCCTCATCTTAATCAGGATGAATTGTTGTAAAAACAGACTGGGAATAAAAAGGTGAGAACTATACGACTGAAACAAACGCCTTGTTCATTTCAAGACAGCTGGTCTAAATAAAGAAAAAATGCTCACTTAATTCTATCAGCCTTAAAGCCCCCACTTTAGGCAGATCCTTTAAAAGGAGTGTGCGTTTCTAGTTTCGTTGAGAGGCCATGTAAACAGAATAAAGACGACTTAAGCAAGGAGCGACAAACGGGTTAGATATACTGAGCAATGATTGGCTGATTCGACGGATTCTCTTGATTGATTTTCCGTTCAGCTCTTAATGCACTCTTAAAATCAAACACATGTCGGAGGAATTTTAAGGAGGAAATGGACGCTGGATCGATCTGTGCCCAATCACTATCCCTTCCCTACATCTACACATGTCCATTTCCAGAGGGGCAATCTGTCTTAACGCTAATTCTTTCACAGATTCTCTGTCGAGTTTCCTGCTTGAGCCGTTAGAAGATGAGTGAGTTGGATGGGTAAGACGTGCAGTGAAATGTCACACAACCTCTAAACAACCTATTGGCATGTAAAAAGCCTTTCAATAGGACTTCCTCTTTGTAGAGTCGCCTTGGCGTATCTAGTCAGCGGAACGACTCACACCGTGACCCAACTCATCAAACGCCCCGATCCTCTTAATTGTTAAACGGGTCGACTTCCCCGAGCACACAACTTTCACCAGTTATATAAGTGTGATTGTTAAGAAGCTTCGACGACGACTAGGTCAGCCAGAACGAAATGAACAGGAAATCTGGCTGGCAAAAGAAAACACTGTATTCTTCCAGACTGCTTCGATCATTAGAGTAACAAGCTTGGGTGAAGCAACTTTTAACAGCTCTGAACACGCAAAGGTAAAAGGGCGACATTGCCAATAAAACTTGCTTAACACTCGCTACACGGCAAACACTATAACAGCATTAAAACAAGGATATACATGTGTAAAAACCTCATGTTATCCATAGTGGATTAGGAAAAACAACGAGACAAGATAAAAGTCAACGCTCTAGAAAGATCAATATAACAAAGAGTTGATTTTCACATTAAAAAATTAATAAAATAATGATAAAAAAAAAATGCTGAAAACTTTTGTATCCCTCTCAGGATTGTTAAAAAACCCCACACAAACGATCAACCAATCAAAAATGTAGGCAAAATGCATACAAAAATATTGGCTTAGTAAATAAACTTACCCTAATTTTGACAAGTGTTGGTTTGTGACTAACCGCGAGGGGGGGCTGTTTATGGTCAAAAGGCTTCAATGCCCTGAATATGGTCTAATGGGACATTTCATATTTCCCCATTCATAGACTTCTGGGGCTGGTTGTTCAAAAGTTTATCAAGCTTAATACTGGTATAACTTTCTAACATAACAATTTGATTTCTTTGTTACGCGACACTATTTAGACCTGTATTAAAGGATTTATGAACAGGATTTAAAGCTGGTTTGTGTTTGTTTATGGACTAAATGTATATTTGAAACACATCAATTGAAACGAGAAACAACCTTTGCGTTAGTTCCCTGGTAGTAAAAAAAAGAACAGGGAGGAAATATGCATATTTTCCGTAACTAATGACGTCATAGACGAACTACAATGTGTACAGACTGTCAGGAAGATGTACTGAGACAGCAGAAATCGGTTATTACGTCATCGCTGTGAGGGTATGTACACAACTGAGGTCGTGTTTGACGTCATAAGTCTCTGAGATAATTAACTTTCGTAAGCATTGTAGATCGGCAAACGTAGCTTGAATTTAGTATGTGCTGCGACCGAAATTTAATTTTCTTTTTTGTCAGACTTTTAAAGTACATGTTCTACAACACACTTAACGCAAATTAGAAAATATTTCCAAAAGTTGTTCATAAATCCTTTAAGCCTTATACACTTTTCAACAACACAACCCTGGGACGATCAACCAAGTAAAAAAAAACTGATAAATACAAATGTTGTGATAAACTTACCCTAATTTTGACAAGTGCTGGTTTCTGATTGAGAAGTTTGGCCATTTCCATGTAATCAGAAGAGGAACAGGTTATTAACCATTCTCTTTCTTGAGGACCAAGCTAAATAACAACACAAAAACATATCAAATTAAATGAATAATCCTTAATTAAGACTATTAATTGATTGATTACTTTCAATTTTTAGCCACTTGGAATGTTTGCCAACAAGTGGAAATATTGTTTAAAATCTGGGTTTAATGACTGGTTAATTGATTGACTGGTTGTTTGTTTGTTTCATTAATATTGAGTAATTAACTGCCGATCTGGGCAACAGTTACACCTAAATGACAAGGAAATTTAAATACATATACCAGCCTAAAGATGCTAGTCGCTTCTCCCTGCCCCCACACCACCAACAGACATTACACATAACATATTTTGACAAAAGGCTCCACGACTTTAAATGACCAGGAAATTTAAATACCAGCCTAATGATGCTAGTCGTCCCCCTCCCCCCCACACCACCAACAGACATTACACATAACATATTTTGACAAAAGGCTCCAGCGACTTATAATGACCAGGAAATTTAAATACCCGCCTAATGATGCTAGTTGCCCCCCCCCCCTCCCCTGTACCCACCAACAAACATTACACATAACATATTTTGACTTTAATTTCGACAAAAGGCTAAAAACTTCTTAGAAAGGTAATGAAAGTATTTGGCATCCTTCTAGTTTTTTTTTTTTTTACCAGGCCAGCAAAATTTGAGCAAAAAAAAGTCCACTATTAACTATTAGAGCGTGAATCCTTACATTAAAAGATAAGAGGGGGGGGTTAAAGAATATTAGCTATTTGTGCTTACAAGAACACATCCTTGTTTAGCCTGGATACGGTTAATGAACAAGTCGTAAAAAGGACAACGATGATGATGTAATTGACCTCATCATCAGAGCGCCCTATAATCGAGCCAAATGTTTGAAAAACTCTGACAGTTCCTCCGTGACCAATTAATGCCGTTACAATAGCCTCTATATTACAAAGCCATTTTATTGAATGTGTCAAACATTTTTGCCCGTTTGACATGGTCATGTGACGATGGTGAAGGGATCAATAATATAGGAACAATAAAGTGAAGAAACAGATTACATATAAATATATAACTGAGTTAACGACTTCAGGTGAGAATTCTACAGGTATCCATGATGCCAGGTGCCACATTTATAATATTTGTTGTACTTGGGGGCCGGTTGTTCAAAAATAAATAAGCTTAAAGGCAGGTTAAATGATGTGGCGTAACAAAGAAATTCCTTTGTGACGCGACGTCATCTAACCTGCCGTTAAGCTTACGGTGCTTTGAACAACCCACCCCAGATCTAACCATCAGTAATGAAAAACAGTTAATGAAACATCATCAAAATGTCCTTATCAAAATTCCTTGGTAAAAAGAGATATCCTGAATCTGGTTATTCTGGTTAACCATATCCAAAATGGTTATTTTCCTCAATGGAGGTATTTTACCAAAAAGACAAAAGGATAACTTACAGATACATATCCACACTGACTATCATCATCTCCATCTGATGTCACCTGGTAAAGAAAAGATAACAAAATCATACGATTTCAGACGAAATTGGTCAGATTCCATTTTTGCTGCATTTTGATTATTCTCTATACGAAAAGTATCCAAGCATTGTACACTGTAGTATCGTTGATTTGTCCTTTTTTTAGACTAAAGAGATATGAGCTGCCAAATTTGGGGTTTATTTCATAAATTCGACAGATCCAATTGTCAAGATAGAATTTGAGGCAGCTTAAAAACAACCTAAGGGATTCACATTGAAATATATTTATGAACACTAAAACTTGTCTAAATTAACCATGGGGACAAGTTTGTAATTGTGTTAAAAAGAGGTATATCGACATAATGTATAGGTAAAGCCAGTAACGCATACAAGCAGAAGATGTCTGCTAATAATGAACCAAATTCAAATAGTCAGAATGAGTTTGTTGTAGAAGGTGATTAAAAAACTACATTAACATATATCTCGTAGATTGGTATCAGGGGAAAGCTCATATTTTGTGGGGCCTCGGTGGTCCAGTGGGTAAGAGTGGTCGTCCCTTCCATCGATGTGGCGTGGGTTCAAATCACACTCAGGCCAAGAGGATTGTTTCACTCAGTCGCCTTATGTGGAAGAGTTGACAGGTACTCGCCGAAGAATGGGGGTTTTCTACGGGCAATAGGCTCAATTTCCTCCCCCCACTAAAGCTGGCAACGCCGCCATATAAGTCAAATAATCTTGAGTGTGGTGTAAAACATCAATCAATCATATTTTCCATTTTTTGTGAAAGAATGAAGGAAAAAAATTTATTATTCTCAAATTTTGGCAATACTTGGCAGCTGAATCCACTTAAACAATTGTTTTACATATCTGGACAGATATCAAATAAGAGTTATTTGACGCAACTTACAAAAGCTGAGGGATTAACATTGAAATAAAGTATATTGCTATATAATACAGAAGATCTTTGTTAAAAACGGACCAAATTCAAATAGGCCCTTTCCGCTTAGAATGATGTGTTTATGATGTTGTTCGAATTGTAAGGCATTGACATCATCTCTCTGTTGCGGTCGCTGTGACACGCCTGTTTTGCATTACGTCATAGACGAAATGAACATGATTCTGACGTCAGATTGATCCAAAAACTCAATTTAACATCATTTTGACCTACAGCAAGGCTTCTGCGCAAGCGTCAATCCTTAAGCCGAAAGCCAGAATCAGTTGGTTTTAAGGGTTTTCTGAACACTACATTAACGTACATCTCAAAGATGAGCGGAAAGATCATATTTTAGAGTGTCTTTTTTAAAGGCACACTTGCCGCCGTAGCCTGTTTAAATTTGCTAAGAAAACCAATTTACATGAGCTTACTACGACTAATACCACTAAACTTAAACATAGGACACATAAAACATGTCTAGTTAGCTTTAGACTGTAAAAATGGGGTGAAAAACAAACGAAGAATTGAAGCCTGATTACAACAACAACGATCAGTGTCGGTCAACTTTCGTGTTGGATTACCCTCCTTTCAGGCCTTTGTATCTGTGGTTTACATTCAAACAATTATCAGCAGGCTTTTCCAGTCGCTGTTAACCGATCGCCAGTCTGTATTTCTCAGATAAATAGGCCTACGTAAAATTACACTGTGCCGTTAGTTCACTCACTCGACTGAAACATAAAATCGCCAATAGGGGGCAGATCGGTTTGTTTACGTTCCGGGTACGTAACAATTCAAATTCAAATTAAAAATACAAAGTGACGTCCAAACTTTTAAATTTTGGTAAAAATAGAAAGTTCCTAACATATATTGTCTGGGAAAAATACAGAATACGGTCTTTCTTTTTTAATGTAAACAATATTCCTGATTTTCGCGGCAAGTGTGCGTTTAAATGAAGAAAAAAAATAATCTTCTGAAATTTTGGTAACATTTGGCAGTCCAAGCCACTTAAACTATTTGTTAACATATCTGGACAGACATCAAAGAGTTATTCTTCATCAATTTCAATAGTACAGTGACTGATTTTCCTCAAAGGACAGAAAACAAAAGTGAAAGTAGATTATTAATGACCCATAATGCTCTAAGTAAGGATTTGTCCAAAGGCAGCTTATACTTCGTTGTTATCATATAAACATCACAACACAATATAACCCCAGAGGATAAAATCCATAAGCAATTGTTATTTTTTCTGGCTGACCAAGTTTTTACATTATAACACGTCTCTCAGAGATATAACCATATCACCTTTATAAGACTCCTAACGAGCATAGAACCACCAGAGGTGAAGATAAAACGGAAATGTCAAACAGGTGTAAATGTACATTTCATTATTAAGAGTGATATGTTTCTGCTGTTTGACCTTAATTTATAATCAGCTTTAGATGTAGATATCACCTCGTTAAGTGGGTGCTTGATTGATCACCTGAACTAAGAACTGTCAATATCATGGAGTAACGGAACTCTAAAAGAAAACATTTTCCTTCTTATTGTTCATCTCTCCAATATTATTATAGATCAACCATGATCCGTCATAGTTTCTATATTGTCCGCTCAAGCATATCACAAAGAACACGGCAGCGTCTTCCACTCTCAATGTATTACCTTGTTTCCAGTGTCCTATACATAATACTCAGGGATGACAATTATTATACTTTCAATTATATGCTTAGAAACGGGGTTGTGGGTTCAAATCTCACTCACTTCAAAAGAAAATTGAAATTTTTATCGCTCTACGTGGAAGAGTTGTCGGTTAAAAATGTAAGCTACTCGAGGGGTAAAAAGTCTGCTTTCCTCCCCCACCCCCCTAAACCTAGCCACCCTGCCTTATATATGTAGGTGAAACAATCATGAGTGTCGCATAAAATATCAATCGATCAGCCAAAGTGGAACACAGACAAACAACCAACTCTTGACAGTCTCACTTTTTATTATGCAATTACTGATGACGTAATAATTTGTTTGATGTTTTACCCAAAAATCAACTATGGTGGGATTGTCTAAGATGTGCCTCTGTGCTTAACTCTAGCAAAGAATGCCAACATTCCCGTACTCTCCATTACTTCGCAGTAAAATGCCTCTCTGCTAAACAGTTAGAAATTACCAATGTTAAAACACCAGTTCGTCAATGATAAGGAGGATACAAACAAGTAATATTCCGATCTCAATATCTCGTTCAATTTTAGCCCCAATAGTCCTACATAATTGCCTGACACGGGTACAGGGAAAATCTTCTTGACTAAAAAAAAACATGGAGACAAGTCTCTAGTTGTGTTAAAAGAGGGTTCTGCCATTTATGCACAACGATAGTAAATTCATACAAAGATGAATTAATTTTCTCGTTACTTGTATGATTACTACTTGTCAATATCATAACTGTAATAAATCATATATGAAATTAACTGATGTGCAATGAAGCGTGACCATCCAGGTATTGCACTTACACGATGTTCAACAGAATAGAGATCAAAAGTATCGTTGATGATTCATTAAGCCTCTATCAATAATCATACAATAAAGCGGTCCTTTCATAAGGATAGATTTTACACCATTCTATTCGGCGAATTATATAAAGGACTACAACTTCATTACCACCTCATAAACATGCTTCAGTTGGCAGTGTTACATTGCTAGAAAAAACATTAGATATGAGCTCCATTGAAATCAGCGCAAAACAAGAGTCATCAGAAGATGACGTATCCCCCCAGGCCCAGCCCCACATAAGATTTATCGATGTTGTGTAAAGCGGAAACGAAAATTCATTTACAAACAGGATATCCCCATCCTCACTTGATAGCAATCATCCTCACCAAGTTTTAACAATATCCAGTGCAATCTGTAGGGGGAAATGCATCGAGAAACCAATATCAGGTGGAAAACTGTGGAACCCAGAAAGAAACAACAGGCACAACATTCCAGAAGGTAACAATTTAGTTCAAGCAGGAGCATGTGGTTAAGCAGGGCTATGAAAAGGAGCATGCAGTGCCTTGAAACACTGTACATGTAAACAAGCAGAAACAAGCACGCATTGTCTACACTGTATGTCTTCCAATACTGCCGGAAAAGGACAGTAACTCTGAAAATAATGATAATGATAACCCCCGGGGTACGCCGAATACATAACTGAAATCGACCATAGTGATCCTGAAAAAAACTGTCCATTTATGACACGCTAAATTCATATCACTCACCTTATCTTTTCGTTTATGAGTGTTGTTATTTTCTTTGTTTGCCAAGCCTCTATCTAACTGGGACTGAGACTCTATTTTGTTTAAATGTTGGGCTCTTTCCTTAACACTCATATTGGCTAAATCAGCTTTTTCTTCTTCTGTTTTCGCCATCTTAAAAATATTACACATATTGTTTTATTGCATACCATCACAAAGGACAATTTCAATTTATCAATGTATTAGGCCTATGTTATAGCAGCATGAACTGTGAAAGTAAACTAACAACCTTCCAGGGGTACCAAGATCAAGTAAAAATAGAGTATTTCCACTTACATCGAGTTGAAACCAATGGATTGAATGCTTAAGTTGATGTAATAATAATATGATAATAATACTTTTATTTCAGACTTTCGTCCATATACATGTTTATGCAAAGTACGTTCATTTAAAAAAAATAAATACAGGCACCTAGGATTGAAGTATTGAAGTATTAGAGATAATTAGAACTTCTTGCCACCTAGAGGATTGATTGATTGATTGATTGATTGGCGCTTAACGTCGCATTCAACAGCTACGGTCATATGGCGACAAAAATACCAACTAAACAAAAGATCACCCTCCCACCCCTCTCACCCACCCAGAACTAATTTTTGACACAGACCATAGACTCAGGAGGGCTAATGTATGTGCCCCCCCCCCCCCCTCCCATGTAAATGTATTGTTTGTAATCATATATCTGAACTTACTGACGTATCTGAAGATGTTTTTGTTGATGAAGTAACAGCGCCCTCACTCTGTGCCCTAGGGGGTGAGGAATCTTTCTTAACGTTATCACTTTCCCGGGCCACTTTTGTGGGTGGTTCTGACTGGGCACGGACATCAGTAGTTGAAGTAGCCTCAGTGGGAGAGGAACCCCCACGGAACTTTTTCTTTAAAACCAGCACCTTGTCGCCAGACTATAATAAGAAGGAATTAGGTCAATGCTTACTTCATATTAACACTAAACAATCATAGACACTTGTTAAAAAAAGGTTTCGAGTCAAAAAGATCACTCTTGTTAATGTCCACGTGTAAGTGAATTTAACAAAAGTATAATACAAAGAAAGCATTCATCAATGTTTTACACCCGACTAAAGGGAAGGAAACCAGGCTCTTTGACTGGAAGAAACCCCTCCGACCTCCAACAAGTTCCTGGCAAACTTAACACGTACATGTAGGAAAAAGAAAGAAAATAAACAGCCTGAATTTGTTTAATCTTAATTTATATATTAAATCCTTGAAGTGTTTTTATTTTTAGTGATCTTGCTTATTTCATTTTTGATTCAGTAAAAAATTAATATGATAAACCATTTTCCACTTGTTGTATGATTAAATATTTATTTTTTAACATTATAACACACAAGCACGGGGAAAATATTGATTGATGCAGAATTTGATTGGGAACAGACTATAATTTGTTGCTTTTGTTTTGTACGGATGTAACAATTATACATTAGCTTTAAATATTCATAAAATCATTGCTTCCCTTTTCAATCTAAGTGGATTTCTGTAAAACTAACAATCCATCACTGTAATACTTGGTTAATATGCAATCCCATTATTTATCAAAATAAATATACAAAAAAATAATCTAGCTATAAACCAGGGCCATATCCTTGTCTTATTGGCATCCCTGTATCTACAACCCTTTCCTTGGTAAACAACATGTATTTGATTGACAGGAGGTTGGTTACACATATATGTCCTAACAGCTGCCATGGAAACCAAACAAACACACCCAATACCTACCTCATCTTTCTTAATGGTGGCCAAAGTGTTGACGATATCTTTAAACTTCTCACGGTTTTCGCCTGCAAACAGAAAATAAATAAAGATGACTCTAAAACAGGTGTAAAAGCGGAGAGAGACCCATGTTTATTACCGTTGTAACTTTTTATAAATAAACTGGGGGTATCAGAGAAAGGGGAGGTAACCAAATATATACATGCAGAGTTTACTATATTTATCTGGATGGGTTTAACGGTATTGTGTTGAGTAGATGTTGAGGGTTAGAGTTAGCAAGATTTATCTAGAGAAATAGATAGTATCAGAGATTCCATTAAAGTTACAGTACAACATTTGGGTGGGTGTGTCCAAGCCACGTTAGATAACCCAATAAGCAACCCCCCCCCCCCCCCCCCCCCCGCCCTCCCCCCTCCTCTGAAATCAAAAAGGGCATTCTGAGAATTAAAAAAAACACATACATGTATCATTGGTCAAACCATTGTACCGTACTGCTTTATTCTTTAGCAAACATTCTAAATCAAAGTATAATATGTCATCAACATATTACTTTCAGTACAATTTAATTATTTTTTTAGATGAAACCTTAACGCGTAAAGAAAATATATTATTTGTCAGAGCTCTTTATGATATTTTTTTTTACCAAATAAAAAAGCAGAATAACCCAAAAATATTGTTAATATTTATGCTATAAAAATGCACTAAGCAAATAAAATAATTTAATAATTATCTAGAAGATTAAATTGACTTTAATTCAATTATTGTTATCGGCCTATAGTATTTTTATATGTGGGTGTGCTGAGAGTTTTCAGTGTAAAAGATAATGTTAAACAGAAAGATAAGAATTGCAGTTTGGAGAATATACAGAATGAGTAATTGAGTCATAAGTTCTCGCTCATTTACAGGGTTTCCACCCCATGGTCACCTCATGGGGCGACTTTCCACATCATTGAGTACCTCCAGATTTTAACCAGCTGTTTTCCTAGGTTAATTTCCCACAGATGTTCTCAGCTTTACATGGTAATTGCTTCGCTAAAACGGGTTCCCCCAAAAAAGTTTGAAGGAAATCGGGCTAAGTCTTGAAGTAGGATGGGTAAATAAGTGTGATTGTAGAGTGTTTCAGATGGCAGATCTTTCTTCATCTGGTGACAAGATGTTTGTTAAAAGAAATACACCAGAACTTTGTGTAAATAAACCCAATTGATAACGAGACCAGGCCACCAGGAGTGCTATCAGAGAATAACAGTCTAAGGGACACAACTCCGGCCTTAAACAGCCATCATCATCAAATCACTGCTCAAAATGGAATATGGCTTATTTTCAGATAATGGCTTGAAAGGGCATGATGTCATTCTAACTTGTCATTCAGTTAAAATAATGTTGTATTGTTTGCTTTTGAGACATGTTTTTTTGTGTCTTAATAATTCTAAAACATTCTGAACAAGAACGGTAATCAAAACTTCATCAATGAAATTAAGAGAGAAAATGAATGAAATGGCTGCTGAATGAAATTGAGTCCTCCATGTGTAAAAAGTGTGTTTTTATAATAAATTTGTGAGAAAAATGATTTTCGATTCTTTTATTTTACATTTCTATTAAATTGGCCTGCACACACACTCAGCTGATGTTGAATTCTTTTTGTTCTTCCACATTTTTTAAAGGCCCACTTGCCGTCGTAGCCTGTTTGGCATTTGTGAGGTAAAACAATTTACACGAGCTTACTACAGCTAAAATCACTAAAATTAAACATAGGGCACATAAAACATGTCCAACTAGGTTTAGTATGTATAAATGGTAGCGAAGAACAAACGAAGATTGGAAGTACGATTACAGCAACAACACCAATCAGTGTCGGTTAATTTAAGTGTGGGTTTACCCTCAGTTCAGGCGTACATGTATTTGTCTGTGGTTTGCACTCTGCAGGATTTCATAGTCCCTCTTACCTGATCGTTAGTCAGTATTTCTTAGATAAAGTTCGTGAAATTAAACTGTGTTGTTAGATCGCCCACACGACTTAAAACATTAGGATGTTTGTGTGCATGCTCAGGTTCAGAGTTTGTTTACATTGTGGGTACCTGAAAAATCTGTTTTTCAATTTCAAATTAAAAATACTAAATGATGCCAAAACTTTCAATTTTTAGCAAAAATATAAAGTTCCTAAATTCTTCTGTCTGGGAAAAATACAGAAAACCGCCCACTGTTTTAATGTAAACAGTATTCTGGATTTTCAGGACAAGTGTGCCTTTAAAGATAATATATATATGTAACAAAAAAGTGGGCCTTTAAAGGAACACCCAGAATGCAAACAGCAGTGAGTACATGTAGGTTTGCCATGCAATGGGACCTGGGTGAGATGAGCCAATGGCAAAACAGTATACATATTGAATAATTCAGAGGCTTTCCACCAACGAGTTGCAGGTTCAAATCTCGCAAATTCAAAAGTGCAAAGGAAAAATCAACCAATGAGTAATAACTGCCAGATGACTGCCAAAGGCCGAGGGTTTCCTTTTGGGCAATGAGCACAGTTTTTTAACCTTGCAAAACTGCCATAATATATTGAGTACAATGTAAAACATCAATCAATCAATCAATCAGGAGAATCATAGGGTAAATTTACAGGAGCATGAGATCTCAATGTCCACAATTTCTTGTTAAAATGAAATTAAGAAATTGAAATCTATTTTTTAATTTCTAGATGAATTTTTTAGTATATCAAGTAGTTTTGACAATTGAATAATAATTTAGAAAATGTTGGAGGCATGTATCCCCCAAAAAGTAGAACAGAAAACTTGTGCAGATAAAAAAATGTACATTTTGATCTCATTGACAAATGGGCTTAAAGAATTTATGTTTTAACAGGATATTGGTAAGTTTATACGTGAGAAAATTTACTTGAAAAAGAGACTAGAAATATAAACCTCAATCAAACTGGTCAAAGGGAGGTAAATCCTCATAACATGCTTAGTTAAAGGGACATAACTCTACAGAACTATACCATATATTTGTACAGAAAAAAATAAATTGTTTTATTAGGTGACATCGTTGCGAAAAAAAATTCAAATGATCTTGGTGATTTAGAAGCAGTTAATTTGGAGTAAATGCAATTGTAATATATCGTCAACTTTAGAAAATGATATGAAATGGGAAATTCAGTGAACAGGAGCCTAATGATTTGAGGTGTATTTGCTGAATGGGTGAAAAGTCATATACCTTTGTGGTACTCTTTTAGATGCCTGCCCAGTGGCCATGTGTATATGTTTGATGGCAATGCGGCCAGGTGTACATGTACATTGATGGTATTTTCTGAGTAAAGTGCCTAAGGTTAAAATACGACATATACAAGCCCTGTTCAGGTTATTTTCTAATTAAAGCCTTTTGAGGGATTCAAAAATTTCATTTACTTGTACTCCAAAAATATCATCCATGATCTGCCCGGTTAAATCTCACATTGTACCAAACCTTTAGTTTAGAAAAGTCGCCATTTGCATACTCTCATTGATACGTCACTATACATGTATGGCGCAAAAGGTCAACCTGTCACATGACTACCCACTAGCAGGCGATATACATGTAGTTCATTGGTCGTGTTGAAGTCATGTGAACCAACACGACCAATGAACTTTATCGCCTGCTAGTGGGTAGTCATGTGACAGGTTGACCATTTGCGCCATATAGTGACGTATCAATGAGAGTATGCAAATGGTGACTTTTGTAAACTAAAGGTTTGGTACAATGTGAGATTTAACCGGGCAGATCTATGGCTGGTATTGACATACAGACTTCAGAGTTCAGATTGGTGCGAGGAGAAAGGGAAACCATTAAAGTATGTCACTACAGGGTTGTAATTTTATTTTTAAAAGCTATAAAGATAATTTGATATTTTTGAGGTGAGGTGGTCTTGCCAGATGCCATATTATGCAACCGTCATAAATGGATGTTGTGAAAGAATTATAAAGATTTGATCAAATCAAATAAGTTATGGAGCGGAAGGGAATCCGGGACGGACGGACAAGCGGTGCTGGTGATACCATAATACAACCAACTTTGTTTCAGTCGGGTGTATACAAATGTAATGAAGCTACCGGATTGATTGTTTGTTGATTGTTTGGAATTAATCAAGCGACTTTCTTGTATACCTGAAATTCAGCTAATTGTTTTGAGCTATTATACCTATTTTGAGCTACTTGTATTTTCTCTAACCTGTTAATCAAGAATACTAACATGAATATTTCAAATTTTTTGAAGTTAAATAACTGAGTTGCGCATCTGAGATTTGCACAATTTCTGGTTTAGTTCTCATTGGTTATGATGTCAGAATATCAACTCTTTAATGTGAAATGATTTTGAGAAATATCTGTTTATCGGTTGAATTTGGAATGATTAAACATTTGTTACAAAAGCAATTCAAGTTTTTAAACAAAATCAACATAGGTTTATAGTAAAGATTTCCAAATTGAAACGCTTATTGACGACTACAGTTTTCTATTAACAAGTAAAACATTTTTCCCAAACTCATTTCCTGTACTTACATGTAAGAAGGGGATGTGAAGTGAGGTAAACGAACACATGGCAGCATGATATTGGTATCAGAGGCAGGTATAATATGTGATCTCCATCTGAAGCATACTTATTTTTATTTCTTGTTTATATTTTTCGTGTTTTTGAATTAAGTAAGAAAGTTTTGATTTTTGATTTTTAATAAAATAACAAATTATACTTTGATTGCCATTTTTATCACATTTTTCTCGCCATTTGACAGTTAGCACCCCCCCCCCCCCCCCCCCTCCTCAATTTGCCTTCTTCTATCGAAGAAAGTCACAGTGGAATTATCTGACAAATCCGCAATTTAGCGACAAGTGTAGCAACTGTACCTATTTTTATAATACATTTGAAGACTTTTTATGTACAAATGACTGTCATTATTGTGAACTTGAGGCTCTCGTATGATCAAGTCTGGACAGCCCTTTCATTTCAAACCGTTATTTTCATTATTTCTTGTATTTTTTCATCAGACTCAGATTTAATGCCTCATTTGGACTTTTGAAAAATCAAAAAAAAATCTGTCCTCCTCTTCGGCCAAACGCAAAATCAAATGTGTTTTTTGTGAACTTTAAACAAATGAATAAAACCCAACGTAGCTCACAGTTCACTGTATTCGTATAGCCGCAATCAATTAATACTATCGATTTTCAGTTGTTCTGTGTTATCGAGATGTCGAAAGCCAGTTTTTAACGTACAGAAAAATAAATTTAACATGGTGTTGTTGTTGTTTCGTGATAAGGAAATGAATCATTTTGCTTCAGATATTGACAGAGCACGCAAAAAAATAACTTACTTTTCTTAGCAGGATTGTCAAGAAATTTCCGGTAGCGAGTGACAAGGTCTGCATTTCTTATTTTTCCACCTTTCGATAAAATAAAATCTTTCACAGTTTCCAAGTCACATTCGTCCGCCATATTGTTTATTTATACCGGAAATAGATTGGGTGTGACAGTTTATTTCAATCTGACAGCTCAATCCGAACCAATGAACTATATGCGTGGAATGGAGGTCACATGGTATTTGATGTGTACCGAATGCCGCCATTACTAGGAGATGATGCAATATCGATACAGATCTGTTATGCACGCGCACTTCAACTATCAATGGCGGCACATTTTACAAAGTTAGATCCAAAGGCGTATTCGACTGGTCGTTTTCTGAGGAGTAAATTTAAGCTCCGCCCACCTGCGCAGCAGCTCAAACTAACTGCTAGGGGAAGTACCAGTCGAACGAATTTGAGTAAATTGAGGAGCGTTTGGGTCATTTGCTTGGCAACATAAATCGCCCACCTAGCAACATAAAATATTCATCAAGTGACGATCAACTGGTAGGCTTGGGTGCGTGGAGGGCGAACACGGACTTGAGAAAATAAATATTTGCATTTCAAAATTAAATATTTCCGTCAATAATCTAGGAAAACTGCAAATATTTTTTCAGACCTATAACAAATCGATTTGGGTAAATTCAGCTAAGTAGACTTCCGAAGCGTGATTGGCCTATTTTCATAGAAAATAAATAACATTTATTCGTTGAGATTAAGGGTGTCAGAGTTAAATTTTATGTAATATTAGTTTCGGAATACAGGAATGCTTAAAAATAGTCAAAACACATCAAGAATTATATAATTGGAGTCATGAAAGTACTAATATTTTGCCACGTGACCAGCTCCCCTCTCTCTGCTCTTGCGAAATCAGCGAGCACTTCGAGCGTGCACGCGCGAGGAGTTTGTGCAAATCAAGCGACCTGTCGAATAGAAATTGGGTAGTTTTAGAAGAATGAGCTGCTCGAAAACGACCAGTCGAATACGGCTCAACGCAGCCAATGAGACGTGTCCATTCCACGCATATAGTTCATTGATCCGAACAGCCTTCCACCAATGGGTTCGATTCCCAGTCAGTCCAAAAATTTGAAAATTTTCTGACTGGGTTTTCACTTGAACGACCTATGTGGGATGGTTGCCAGTTACCAACGGAAGGTCGTGGTTTTCCTCCGGGCATAGAGCCCGTTTTCCTCCCACAATAAAACTGGCAACGCCGCCATTAGTCCGAAATATCTGCGATGATGATGTAAGACATTTTCTGACAGATAAGCCATCATCATGATGATGGCCTATCTGTCAGAAAATGTCTACGCCGCCATATATATACGCCGCCGGACTACGCCGCCATATAAGTGAAATAATCTTGAGGCAGAGCGCGGCGTAAAACACTAAACAATCAATCAATCTGACAGTCTGACTTAAGTCGAGATGCTCATTGAAAAGAGTCTTTTCAATGAGTCAGATGGCAACTTTGGTAAAGCCAGATACATCATTTTTGGGGCGACGCAAAACGAAATGTTGATAATAATTAAATTAAAGCTCGGAATTTGGAGACAAAGCAGCTGTACGACAAGTCGATTTTCAAATTCAAGTCTTTAATAGAATTAATAAGTTTAGGCTTAACGCTGACCCCTACGGAATATATATACGCCTATCATTACTAATATTACTAACAAAGCCTAAAATGCCAGTGTTCTTCCCGACCGGCAAGTAAGTAACACAGGAAAGAGACACACGAGTGTGGCTAATGCCCATGTAGATAAAAACAAATCTAGAATTTCAACAATAAAACTAGTAATCTCGACTTTTAATGTCAAAATTTTTACTTTTAATCTTGGAATTTAAACTTTTAATGGCAGAATTTTTTATCGAAATTTCCCAACCAGTACACACGCCTGGGGCCCAAGTGTTTAAGTGGGCAATACTTTGGATCCCAATTGTGCTACCCGCCTGATTTTGCCACAGGGCTCTTCACACGCTGATCCTAATTTTACCAGGCTACATGGATCTCACTTGGGTAGAACTAGCCGAGAAATCTGGGCTCTGCCGAATTTTTTTTTCTCTCCGTGGAAGGCGACAAGACACATTAGCAGCCATATAATAACAGTCACCAAGACCGATAATCCGGGCTAGGGTAAAACTTACCACTGTGCTGTTCATGTGCCCCATATGGCCCATCTGATTTGTATATAGGCAAGGCTTTGGGTTACATAATGTCCGTGTGGGGCTTAGTGGGGAAGGTAGTGATGAATTTGAAAGGGTGTTCCACTTGTATGGTGGCTGAGGGTTGCCAATTTAAAAAAAAACTTTATTCTCCAAATAAAATGCAGATGAAATTGGCAACCCTCTGCAACCATACACTTGTACTTTCAGCAAAACACAGAGATTCAAGCAGTACTGGTTTGTCAAATTTGTTATTAAGAAATGACAGAAACACCTTCATTTATGAAACTGATTTTATTTCATTAAAACCCAACAACCATAATAGTCTTTCTTGGTTATATAACCAGTCCGTATCTCTGTACATCATAAATATATCTTTGAAAAAAGTAACAATTATTCCTTTTTAAATCACACAGAACTAAAACAACAAATATAGAAAATAACGGGATTAATTCTCTGATATATTCAACAGGATGTAACATAATACAATTAATTCAATATTGTACATTATGCATTTAACTCTATGTTTATTACATACAACAAACCAGGTATATTTTTTTTATGGTTAAACCGGGGCTTGACAAAAGGTTATCAAATAAAATAAAACTCTTTAAAAATAAATAAAACTATTTCCATAACAAAATGTTCTTTTATTGTGCATTTTTACATATATTTGAAAACTGGTTGTCAGCTTGTTGTGAAGAAATAGATCAGTTGAGAAAGTTCTTGACTTCACATTCTTTTAAAATGGCATGAGCTGCCAAAATTTAGATATTTACCCATTATAACAGAATGTAAAAATTATCGGCTATTTTTTTCAAGAAGTACAATTTAGAAGATTTTTAGTACTTATAGTCTCGAGAATGTACGATAAGGTATTGTTTTGAACAAACGTTTGGCTTAGAATGAATGAATGGTCCTCCCAGTTATTTAAATTTTGTTTACTTTTGGAACACTATTTCAGTTCATATAGGCCACATACTGTATGAATTTTCCTCATTCCAACGCCAATCATCAAGTTTTGGATGACCTTCAAAGCCTCTTACTGTCGTGACGATCAGAATCTATGAAAGTAGTCCGAATTTTGGCAGCTCATGCCACTTAAAAGAAAATTTCCACACAAAGCAATCAAACCAGAACAATCAGATTGGAATTAGAACCTTTGGTGCATTGGTGAAAGGCTTATCAAATTTAACGTCCACTAACTCTTCATCAAGTGGACCATCAAACCATTAAGTTGGCAAAAAATCACAAAAATGCTTTTAAAATATTTGGAAAGAGGAATGTGGTTGATTTGGGTGTTATAGTGAGAGAGAGAAACCCTAAAGGTTCAGTGGGTACATGGTACTCATTCCAGATAGAGCAGTCAGGGGTAACCCCATTTGGGGGATTGTGTGTGAACCATTCATAATGTAAGGTTTTTGTTGGTATGGGTGCTGTTGCTTTATCTAACCGAACCACAGAAACCTTTGTTGAAATAGAAACATGATTTATAAACATTGGTGTCTTAAACTGGATTATGCTGACTACAGCACCCCACCCAGAAAACTGTTGAATGATTAATGGGTTATCGCTGTACTCAAGATTATTTCATTACTATGATCGAGTTGCCTGATTAGTCGAAGATGAAACAGGGCTCTTTGGTCCAAAATATCCACATAGAGTACTCAGAAGGTATAAATATCAATACATTTTCAACAAAAATAAAATATCATTCATAACATATTAAACAAAATAATAACAAGTAATTTATGCGCATGATTATACATATTATACAATATAATTTCAAGAAACAACATATTGGCACGTATATACTGGCTAATACTAATATGAAGATAAGATATATATGTTTTTAAACACTAAAACACACGGGCACAGGTAAGATATATATATATATTATTTAGAACATTGTTCTAAAATGGGAGCTTTTTACACTCATTTTATGTGCTATAAATGTTTTCAAATAATTGGAGAAACGGGTGGAGTTTAGTTTTAATGTTAAGCTTTAAAATTGCATCAGTAGCAATAATTTTGTCTTTTCTTCCTAGCTTCTGATTATCATGTTTCAATTCATTGAAAATCTTCAAGATTCGCATAATAAAATTTAAACAAGCAGCAGAATATTAATATATTTTGCGGCTAACTTTCAAACCCCATCTTTACACGATATTACCACACCTGGTATCATCACAAACTTCCTAATTTATACTTCTTTGTAACAATAGCTGCAAATAAATCTTTTTATTTAACCCCAAAAAATCATTTTTTTGCAACCCAAGCCAAATCAAAGGCAATGGCCTGTATGTGTTCGTAAAAACAATATGGACACAAAAACAAAGAAGTTTCACGTAAATCATGCATTAAAATAAAGGTAATAAATAACCCTGGCAAGAATTAACGAGATGGAGATTTTGGAGATTATATGCTTTGAACTAAGCCTCACCCCCTGGCCTCGCTTTTAAAAGAAACCCCTATAGGCAAATGCGTCCTTTAAACAAAAAATTAACATACAAATATGTTTCCCCATGTTCGGTAAAAATACAAAATATATGTTTTAATCCTTATTTTACATGTTCATAACATACCCCTTACATGACAACACAAAAAATGACATCAAAGATAATAATGAAATGTCCACAGTAGATATATGAGATTCTATAGTTACTAAAATGACAATACTTTCAGACTGATAATATCAATACCACAACAAAAAATTTTAAAATAAAATACTGTTAAATCTTATCTTTAATAATACAATACATTTATTAACAATTTATACACATGTATTTTTATAACAGGCTAATGAAATGCAACAAGAAGTTCAGATTAGTTCAGATTAGCGTACATGTAAATTACTGATTACTGACACAGAAGATGGGGCATGTTTGAATCAGTTCAGAACAAAACTCAGCCGTAGATTTTTTCCGATCTTTGAGTTCATCAGGGTAATGCGTTGTTTAATTCAAAACCTCAAACGGTGAACTTAATTCAGAATATGAGCACAAAATTCCATTGTAAAATAAAGAGTTTCATAAAACAGAGGTAAGTATTGTGGATATGGAGCCGCCAAATACTAAAAATATGTTTGTATTTATGAAGTAGGCCTATAGTGGAAATTTTTTACAGGTAGTATCAGAAGTCTATCACAAGTCTATCAAGGTAGACTTCTGGTAGTATCAATTAAGATATGTAAAGGGTTTCTTCGAGTCCTTGAATTAACTCGGGGATTACCGTATATGTTTATGAACACTAAAACATACGGGCACAGGGAAAATCTTCTTGTCTAAAATAACCACGGAGACAAGTTTCTAATTGTGTTAAAAAGAGGTATATCATTTAGACCTTTATACCCCATCATAAATTGTTGTCATAAAGTAAACCTATGATATTTCATTAGGTTGACAACTGACAGGAGCTTGGCCTTAGTCAGTAGAATTTTCTAATTGAGTTTTCTAAGGATACCCAATCTACAATAACAATTGTATCCTCCTTATGGACAAACATCATGTAAAGTTAATATATTATGAGATATGGTTACACTTTTTTTTTCAACTTGTCGTACAATGGCAACAATGGATATTAACTCAGATACAGAAAAAAACAACTTTACATAAAATCCTATTAACATTGTTTCAAATATTCATAATCGTGCTACACATATTTTCAAATATTTTTTGTAAATTTTCTCAAAAATAGGAATAAAACTCTCTCCAAGTAATACTTCTGTACAATGAAATTATTTCTATAACCAATCAGCACTACTTCATACATGTATGCATCTTTTTTATTTGGAATGTTTTTTTTAAATTTTGTAAGCAAATATCACACTTAACTTGTAATTAACAATATTCTTAGAGTCACTTTATGCTTAAAAACATTTGTAATCACACTACGTATCATGAGCAAGATAAGGCACATTTATGACTAAAATCTGTTTCAGACTCAGTGATTCGCTGGTTGGAAGGTGAAACTGTCCAATCGAATTGCTTGTTACAAAATGACTTCTCCAACAATAACAACCTATTCATTGTATATTGCCAGTGCACAAAATGCATTGGTCCTCCGGTACATGAATACATTTGTGACGATACATGTAATTTGAAAACTGTAGGAGTTCGTCTCATTTTGCATAATGGCGCTCACAGAACTGGCGAATTCTCTCACAGGCTATGGACATTTTATCGCCCGGTAACGTTAGCACAACACGGAAAAAGTCAGGATACTGGAAGCACTGTAAAATAAAATCAAACAGAATCTACATACATGAAAAAAGTTCAGATCTTAATGGATGAATAGCAGTACTCAAAATATTGAGGATTATCTCCCTTGAGTTTTAAAGGGCTATATTAGGGGAGAAGTGTTTGACACCAATTTTTTTGGCCATTTTTAATTAGTTTTGCCCTGCATATTATATCAAATGACCAGGAGAGAAATTAGAACAAAACAACCAAGAGGGACTTTGTAGGACTATATTTTATTTGGTAGGGGCAGAATTCAAGGGAGATAATCAGCAGTTAGAGACTTCTTCCTATAGACATTGACTTTCAAATAGAACTCCCTGTGCACATGATAAAAGCTCTGTCATTAAGATTTTAACTTGTATTCAGTGGGAATTTTTTAAGCAACAGAAACTTGGGAGATTCCTCAAATATTAAAATCATTTGTTTAAAGCTGATCACATTACTTTTGTTTGGGATAGATCAAGCCCCGTGGGGTTTTAATCCCGCTATTAACTATTAAACTTATATGCTTTATGTTGTTTTAGGCATTATGGTGAATAAAATAAACAAACAAATCACAAAGCCTAGTTCCACCCTCATATTCTTGGTTGATTGATTGATTGTTTGGTGTTTTACGCCGCGCTCAAGATTATTTCACTTATATGGCGGCGTTGCCAGTTTTATTGTGGGAGAAAACAGGGCTCTATGCCAGGGGAAACCCACGACCTTTCGTTGGTAACTGGCAACCATCCCACATAGGTCGTTTGAGTGAAAACCCAGTCAGAAAATTTTCCAATTTTTGAGACTGAGTGGGATTCGAACCCGCGACCCATTGGTGGAAGGCTGTTCGGATTGAGCGTCCAACGTTCTACCTACTGAGCCACGGAGGCCCCTCATATTCTTGGAAAAATAGCCATAAAACTGAACACTAATGAATCTCTAGATTTATCAACTATGGTGTCCACAATAAATTTTATTGTTGTCGTACCTTTGCAGGCAAACAGAACACACTTTCTTCTGTAACTAACGCCTCCGTAAATTCCAAGTCGTTCTTGTACTCCGGGAAATTTTTAATATCAATACCAACCTATTGGAAAAAATATATATTTAGGTAAGATCTATTGGCACAGAATCTATTGGCACAGAAAAAGTAGTAACATTTTGTCTATTTTTTAGTTTTCAAAGGTCTCCAAAAAATATACATGTATATGCTGTTTGGTACGCGTATTGATAAGTGTGTTTACTTAAAGAAAAAAAAATCACACTATGTTTTCTCAAAACATGGTCAACCGACTAAGAAATATAACATTCTAATTGAATATGCCAATAAGATAAGATTGATGGACTTGATTTAGTAAAAGTGACGTAACAGCAATGTTATTCCCTTTTGTATTTTCAGTTAAAAGATTGATTGATTGATTGAGGTTTAAACCCCGTTCCAGACTATTTAACTCAAACGACCTCTTTGCCAGGTTTAGTGGGGGCAGAAACCAAAGAGCTTGGAGGACACCGCTGATGTTGACGGGTATCTGACAACCCTTCCGCATAGGAAACCCAATAAAACCACTCCAAAATTTAAAAAATTTCTTCGGACTTTGAATTTGCGACAAGCACCAGTGATAATAAGAAACCCACTTACCATCATGTACATGGCACCATAAGGCATAACTGGCTCCAAACCAGGCACTTGTTTCAGCAAGTTATAACTCAAGTTGGCATTTGTCTAAACATAAATAAAATAATGTCTAACAAGGAATTTCAATTATATAGTGAAATTTAGTCAAAGCCAGTTTGATTTCTGAAATTCCCCAAAAAAGTCTGGTTTTGGATTATGATAAAGAATAAAATTATTTATCAAGCCATAAAAAAACAAAAAGATTGCTTGATTGTATTTTTGACCAACAATATGGTTTGCATCTTTTTCTCTGTTCAACTTCTTGAAATTCAGGTAACATTTCCTTTTTATCTTTCGCAATCTGTTTTTAATGTACGAAAATTTACGAACATACCTGTACAATATTAATGATGTGCTCAAAATAACTTTGTGGGGTACTGGTCAAAATGGTTTCCAATGCCCCCTGGATTAGGGAGTTAGGGCCAAGGATTCGCTGTGACAGGTGAACAAGTCCTTCTCGAATCTGTGAAAAATTAGAAAACAAACTGTGAATAAAGGAGTACCAAATGTCATAGCATGCAATCACACAGTCAATCACACAGGCAATCACACAGTCAATCACATTGTGTCTTTTGAAGAAAAAAAACATTTCACATGACTGATTGATTGATGACTTATGCACACTCAAGATTCCTAATCGTCCCAGAGAAACCCAAAATCTTCCGCAGGTACAAGTAGCTGGCAACCGTTCCACATACGGTCATCGAGTGAAAAGAACACTGTGTATTTTTTCTGTTGGACTGAGTGGATTACACTTCCCCAACCAATGGTTTGTGTCAGACTCCGAGAATACTGCTCTACATACATAGCCATTCCCCACCCCCTCCAAAAGGAGTACTGCACTGCCAAAACTTTTGATGCTTGTCAAGTTTTATTAGAATTGTATTAAGCATGGTTGTATTTCAGAGAGTTCCCTGTGAGGTGGATTACACTGTATACATTAATGATAAAAAATATAGACATCACCACGTCGTCAGTTGTTTTTTGTGTTGTTCAAAAACAACTGACGACGTGGTGATGTCTTAATTTTTTATCATTAGTATGGAACCCACGTTTAAAGAGACTTTCAAACATTTCTTACTGTATACATTACTTATAAAGTATAACTGTGGGAAGATAACACTATCACTACATAACTAATTTACAAGTGGGCTGTTTTCTCAGTCTGTTGATTAAACTCCAAACCTAGAAAACTAACCTCTGCATCAAAGACTCCTTGTTTATCATGTACAACTACCCAACCCATTCTCCAGCCAGGTACAATAAACCTGTTCAAAGAAAAATGGCAATATACATGTAACTGATATAAAAAAAAAGACATCACCACGTCGTCAGTTGTTTTTGAACAACACGAGCTTTCGACACCTGTGCCGGTGTCTTCTTCAAGAGAGTTTCAAACATTTCTTATAACTGATATATTTTGACATTATGAAATAGTCCCACTTTAACAACGTATAATAACGCATAAGCAGCATATAGGGGTTTCTGAGTACACTCGTGGGCTTCGTCTCTCCTCCTCAAATAGTGGTATCTTCCGCCACTGGCCCTTCATTCAGCAACACACAGCTCACCAGGACATAATTTTTTTCTTAAATAAGTTGACAAAAAAAAAATCTATATTTTTTTTATTTTGATCGGTTATGCAAAATTTTTCAATGATCATTTTTCAATAAAACTGTGATTACACTGAAGAATTCATTACAAAGAAAATGTAATCTTTTATTCTCACCTTTTTGTTAGTCCACCACAAGAAAGAATTGGTACCTTTTCAGAGAGGGAGGCAATGGAATAATATTTGTGACCTTCGAATACCTGCCAAAAAATAAAAACAAATAATGAGAAAATAGAGTTATCCCCCTTTGAAGTTGATGGAGAGAATTACTTCCCTTACAAACAGCAAAAAAACCTCCCTGGTTTACCAACGAAATTGATGTTGTTTTATGTCACATTCCAGATTTATTTCACTACTCTGATTGTTGCCAAGTTTAATGGGCGAGCGAGTTTTTCAACAGATAGCTAGCCCCCTTCCAGAAAAGATTGTCAAGTGAAAAACTAAGAAAGGAAGGCCTATGTCGACACAAGAAACTATCACCCACTGAGCCAACAATAAAATTGAGATTTGATTCTGAGATAACTTTTTTGGCCAAAACTTGATAATTGGTGACCAGGATAAAAATACATAACCATTCTTCCATTTCCACAAATGATTATTAAAGCTAAAACATTTACACATATTATAATAGTATTATAAATATAACTATCATTAATACTTCTTGTCTCTATAGTTATTTAAGCCCAGAAGGTAATCCCTCTGAGAGTGTGTTTTTTTTTAATTCAAAAACATTAATTCATTAATTTCCCTGATGACGTCACATAGATTTACGCAAAGCTTTCTGGGTAAAATGTACCTCAGTTTGCCATTTTGTTTATTGGTAGGCCCTAGGCCTACTTAGCAAGCTATCACTTTTTTGGAAAACATTGATGACATAACCTGTTTTTATCCACACATTTTTCGGATAACTTAACGCCTTTTACGTTTTGTTCTCGACAGAGTATTATTCCAACCGCCATATTTAAAAATTATTTTAAAATCCCTCAAAACCCTGAAATGCTTTGCGCGTATATTCCAAGTGACATCATTAAACAATCGGTCAATTCAGTAAATTCACATCACTGGCTACACCTCCCCCCCCCTCCCCTCTTACCCATAACATTCTTATTCAAATTTAAGAATAAAATTTCAGTAAATTAATATCACTGCCTACCCCTCACCATCCACACCCTAAGAATAAAATCAAAACAACTTCACAGCAACTTACAAAATGTGCGTATACATCATCAGCTAGAATGGGAACTCTCTGTCTCTCGGCCACCGCCAAGATGTCTTTGAGATGGCTTTTAGAGAACACAGACCCACACGGATTTGACGGACTGTTGACGACAATGGCTGCTGTATGTTCATCAATCAGAGACTCCATATGGTCCAAATCAACTTCCCAGTAACGCTCCGGCTAAAAAAGATAAAAAAAGGGTATCAAAGTGGCATGAGCTGCAAAAATGTTGTTAAACAAAATTTTGAAATTATCTGCTATTTCTCTAGTGAAATTACGTTAAGTCATATTTAGAAGTAATCTATGCCTAAATGAATGAACGTTTGTCCCAGTTATTGATATTTCATATACTTTCAGGACATTATTCCACTTAACTTTGTACAGGTCACTAACAGTATGGATTTTCCTCATTTAAACTTCAATCCTTTGACGAAATTCAAACCCTCTTATTGCCCTTGTAATATTTATATCTGTAATATACACATTATTTGTTTTATTTCAAACAGATTGGGGGACTTGGAGCTCAATACCAATAAATACTCCTTGGGCGGCATTCATCAAAAACTAAGTCTTTACTCAAGTTTTTGACTTAAGTTATTTTTTTTTTTTTACTAAGCTAAGTCAAAACTTAAGTATGAATTCATAAGGGGTTTAAGTCAAAAGTTAAGTTAAGTTAAAAACAATCTATGATTTGGTCATTTTGTGCTGATAGCGTTTAAGCAAAGGCTAAACTGTAAAGCTGTTTTCAAATGAGCAAAACATTGTTTCTAGCATGAAACATTATACATCTAAAGTTAATCGGTATGTGATCTTAAGTGTACACTTTGATGTGAATTGGTGATCTAAAGTGTACACTTTGATGTGAACCGGTGATCTAAAGTGTACACTTTTATGTGAATCAGTGATCTTAAGTGTCAACTTTGATGTGAATCAGTGATCAAAAGTGTACACTTTTATGTGAATCAGTGATCTTAAGTGTACACTTTTATGTGAATCAGTGATCTTAAGTGTACACTTTGATGTGAATCAGTGATCTTAAGTGCACATTTTGATGTGAATCAGTGATTTAAAGTGTACACTTTGATATGAATCAGTGATCTCAAGTGTACACTTTTATGTGAATCAGTGATCTTAAGTGTACACTTTGATGTGAATCAGTGATCTTAAGTGCACATTTTGATGTGAACCGGTGATCTAAAGTGTACACTTTGGTGTGAATCAGTGATCTAAAGTGTACACTTTGATGTGAATCAGTGATCTAAAGTACACACTTTGATGTGAACCAGTGATCTAAAGTGTACACTTTGATGTGAATTGGTGATCTAAAGTGTACACTTTGATGTGAACCGGTGATCTAAAGTGTACACTTTTATGTGAATCAGTGATCTTAAGTGTCAACTTTGATGTGAATCAGTGATCAAAAGTGTACACTTTTATGTGAATCAGTGATCTTAAGTGTACACTTTTATGTGAATCAGTGATCTTATGTGTACACTTTTATGTGAATCAGTGATCTTAAGTGCACATTTTGATGTGAATTAGTGATCTAAAGTGTACACTTTGATATGAATCAGTGATCTGAAGTGTACACTTTGATGTGAATCAGTGATCTGAAGTGTACACTTTGATGTGAATTGGTGATCTAAAGTGTACACTTTGATGTGAACCGGTGATCTAAAGTGTACACTTTTATGTGAATCAGTGATCTTAAGTGTCAACTTTGATGTGAATCAGTGATCAAAAGTGTACACTTTTATGTGAATCAGTGATCTTAAGTGTACACTTTTATGTGAATCAGTGATCTTAAGTGTACACTTTGATGTGAATCAGTGATCTTAAGTGCACATTTTGATGTGAACCGGTGATCTAAAGTGTACACTTTGGTGTGAATCAGTGATCTAAAGTGTACACTTTGATGTGAATCAGTGATCTAAAGTGCACACTTTGATGTGAACCAGTGATCTAAAGTGTACACTTTGATGGGAATTGGTGATCTAATGTGCACACTTTGGTGAGCGTCGGTAATCTTAAGTGTACACTTTGATGTTAATCGCTTATCTAAAGTGTTCACTTTGATGTGAATCAGTGATCTAAAGTGTACACTTTGATGTGAACCGGTGATCTAAAGTGTACACTTTGATGTGAATCTGTGATCTAAAGTGTTCACTTTGATGTGAATCAGTGATCTAAAGTGTACACTTTGATGTGAATCAGTGATCTAAAGTGTTCACTTTGATGTGAATCAGTGATCTAAAGTGTACATTTTGATGTGAATCAGTGATCTAAAGTGTACACTTTGATGTGAATCAGTGATCTAAAGTGTACACTTTGATGTGAATCAGTGATCTAAAGTGTACACTTTGATGTGAATCAGTGATCTAAAATGTACACTCTGATGTGAATCAGTAATCTTAAGTGTACACTTTGATGTGAATCAGTGATCTAAAGTGTACACTTTGATGTGAATCAGTGATCTAAAGTGTAGACTTTGATGTGAATCGGTGATCTAAAGTGTAGACTTTGATGTGAATCGGTGATCTAAAGTGTACACTTTGATGTGAATCTGTGATCTAAAGTTTACACTTTGATGGGAATCGGTGATCTAAAGTGTACACTTTGATGTGAATCTGTGATCTAAAGTGTACACTTTGATGGGAATTGGTGATCAAATAATACTCACCAATAGATCATAATGTCGGGACTCGATCCCCAAAGAATCTGCCAACGTTTTGTAAAGTGAAAAACCTGGCCGGGGAATGAGGATATTTTGACCTGGATTCGCCAATACAGAAATAGCCAAATCTATCGCTCCGGAACAACCACTGGCCAAAACTACGTCCTGTAAAATCACAGAAAACGAGAGTCAAAAATATTATGTAAATAGCAATCAAAATTCTTATACAACCATTTTTGCATGTGCTTGTTGGATTAATACGGTCTTTCAAGTCTAATAATGAAATAAATTGTAGGGTCGTTTTTTTTTTCAACGTATTTGGACAGAAGCATTGTCTTAAAGGAAAACATAGCACCATGTGAAAGGAGATCCTCAAAGCTTGAAAATTGAAAGAACTGTAGATATTTTCATCATTTGATTTATCTTGGTTGTCAGGAGAAAACAGACATAGGAAATTCATGTAAGACTACATTGAAATAACTTTCAAATTGTTTTATGCTGAGCGACTTCCTACTTCCTTAAAGTGACACATGTTTAAACGCATCATTGAACTAGATGTACCTATTCAACATATTCAGGCATGACAACATTAAAAAAAAGTAATTTAATTAAATAGCAAATTTTCTTTATACAGAATGACTTCTCTTTGCAGATTAAATCCAGAGTTCCAAAACACTTATATTTTCCTATTTTATTTCAATTCATTTAGACCAGATTCCATATACATGTATGTCAATTTTTTTTTAAATTTTCTTTTTTTTTGGAGGGGGGAAGGGGGTCCAAGGAACCATGGAATCATGCAAGAACAGAGATTAGGGGTATGACTGACCACCCATGCATTTAATGTTACTGTCTAAGGATATTGATGGTAACTGTGGCATTTTGTCTTTCATACTTTATTTCAAAATCATTTCTTTAATACGATTTTTTTTTATCACACCAAGTTATATCTCAATCTAGCAGATTTTGTTTATTGACTAAATTAACGACTTTAACGATTAATGAAATTAACGATGTATTTTTTATTTTTCCAAAAAATCCACCAACCTTTGCAGAAACATCAACATTATTCTCTGAAACATAATTAGCTACAGCTTCTCTTGATTTAACATAGCCTGAAAAATACAGACATTGAAAAACTTAATACCAAATAAAATAAAATAATTCCAGTATGATTAAAGGAGAAGAAAAGGAAAAAACTAAGTAAATACAGTACAGGCGCGACACATTTTCCTTTCTAACGGTACCAAAACCATATTTCTACGATTTTTCCTCGCCCAACTGTGCTATAAGAAAGTTAACAATCGTTATCAGAGAACGTCTAAACTGACTCGGCAGCCATCTTCACAGCAGAGCTTAGCTGTGTGTCTCGATCGGCCAATCAGCATACGCCTGGCCACCTGTCACTCACTAGCGTAAGAGAAATTGGTCAACTCGGAAAGTCTCCCATTTAAACCTAGGTTAATTTTGATCATTTCGACGCGCTAATAAGAGAAGATAAACATTCTAACAGCTCTGAAATGTACACTGGCTAGTAAATCAACATTTTGGGAAGACGTGACAGGCTGCTATGTTGTCTACGCGACTTGTGGGGTTCGTTGTAGAATTTTCAAAAAAGGTAGTCTTACAGCTGACATTGCAGGTTATAACCATACAATATACGATAAGCTCGCAAGGGAAGTAATCTACTAATACTTTTTCCGGTCAATTTCAAACCGTCAATGGCGCGCTCCACTGACGCTCGAGCACGAGCTTGTCGGGCAGATTCATTTTCATTGTATTTTCACACTGTAAACCACGTGCAAGACTCACACACATGAATAAGATGGTCTATGGGAGCCCGTTCGATACGATTGCATGTTGTTTTTTTGTTTTCTCCTCCTTTAAAGTAATTCTAATAATAGATTTGTGTATACATAATCAAACAGTTGACAGTTTTCTGTATTTTCGAAAAACTTTCGATTTTTATCTAAGATTGAATGTTTTGGCATCATTTAGTATTTTTAATTTAAAAATGAAAATTAGATTTATCTCCTGTACCGATGGGGCATACCCCCCCCCCCCCCCCCCCAAGCCTTTTCCTCGAGCAATACAGTCTGCAGACCTAGCTACTGATGGTGTATACTCTCCCAACCTACCTATTGATGGTGCATAGCCCCCCCACACCCAGCCTCTTCCCCAAGCAACACAGTTTGCAGACCTACCTACTGATGATGCATAACACCCCCCCCCCCCCCCCCGCCCTCAGCCTCCTCCCCAACATACCTACACATGGGGCATACCGCCCCCCCCCCCTCCCCCAGCCTCTTCCTCAAGCAACGCAGTCTGCAAACCTACCTACTGATGGTGTATACCCCCCCCCCCAGCCTCCTCCCCTAGCAACACAGTTTGCAGACCTACCTACTGATGGTGTATACCCCCCCCCCCCCAGCTTCCTCCCCTAGCAACACAGTTTGCAGACCTACCTACTGATGGTGTATACCCCCCCCCCCCTCCTCAGCCTCCTCCCCTAGCAACACAGTTTGCAGACCTACCTACTGATGGTGTATACCCCCCCCCCTCAGCCTCTTCCCCTAGTGACACAGTTTGCAGACCTACCTACTGATGGTGTATACCCCCCCCCCCTCAGCCTCTTCCCCTAGTGACACAGTTTGCAGACCTACCTACTGATGGTGTATACCCCCCCCCCCTCAGCCTCTTCCCCTAGTGACACAGTTTGCAGACCTACCTACTGATGGTGTATACCCCCCCCCCCCTCAGCCTCTTCCCCTAGTGACACAGTTTGCAGACCTACCTACTGATGGTGTATACCCCCCCCCCCCTCAGCCTCTTCCCCTAGTGACACAGTTTGCAGACCTACCTACTGATGGTGTATACCCCCCCCCCCTCAGCCTCTTCCCCTAGTGACACAGTTTGCAGACCTACCTACTGATGGTGTATACCCCCCCCCCCTCAGCCTCTTCCCCTAGTGACACAGTTTGCAGACCTACCTACTGATGGTGTATACCCCCCCCCCCCCTCAGCCTCTTCCCCTAGTGACACAGTTTGCAGACCTACCTACTGATGGTGTATACCCCCCCCCCCCTCAGCCTCTTCCCCTAGTGACACAGTTTGCAGACCTACCTACTGATGGTGTATACCCCCCCCCCTCAGCCTCTTCCCCTAGTGACACAGTTTGCAGACCTACCTACTGATGGTGTATACCCCCCCCCCTCCTCAGCCTCCTCCCCTAGCAACACAGTTTGCAGACCTACCTACTGATGGTGTATACCCCCCCCCCCCTCAGCCTCTTCCCCTAGTGACAGTTTGCAGACCTACCTACTGATGGTGTATACCCCCCCCCCCCCTCAGCCTCTTCCCCTAGTGACACAGTTTGCAGACCTACCTACTGATGGTGTATACCCCCCCCCCCCCTCAGCCTCTTCCCCTAGTGACACAGTTTGCAGACCTACCTACTGATGGTGTATACCCCCCCCCCTCAGCCTCTTCCCCTAGTGACACAGTTTGCAGACCTACCTACTGATGGTGTATACCCCCCCCCCCCTCAGCCTCTTCCCCTAGTGACACAGTTTGCAGACCTACCTACTGATGGTGTATACCCCCCCCCCTCAGCCTCTTCCCCTAGTGACACAGTTTGCAGACCTACCTACTGATGGTGTATACCCCCCCCCCCTCAGCCTCTGCCCCTAGTGACACAGTTTGCAGACCTACCTACTGATGGTGTATACCCCCCCCCCCCCTCAGCCTCTTCCCCTAGTGACACAGTTTGCAGACCTACCTACTGATGGTGTATACCCCCCCCCCTCAGCCTCTTCCCCTAGTGACACAGTTTGCAGACCTACCTACTGATGGTGTATACCCCCCCCCCCTCAGCCTCTTCCCCTAGTGACACAGTTTGCAGACCTACCTACTGATGGTGTATACCCCCCCCCCTCAGCCTCTTCCCCTAGTGACACAGTTTGCAGACCTACCTACTGATGGTGTATACCCCCCCCCTCAGCCTCTTCCCCTAGTGACACAGTTTGCAGACCTACCTACTGATGGTGTATACCCCCCCCCCCTCAGCCTCTTCCCCTAGTGACACAGTTTGCAGACCTACCTACTGATGGTGTATACCCCCCCCCCCTCAGCCTCTTCCCCTAGTGACACAGTTTGCAGACCTACCTACTGATGGTGTATACCCCCCCCCCCTCAGCCTCTTCCCCTAGTGACACAGTTTGCAGACCTACCTACTGATGGTGTATACCCCCCCCCCCCTCAGCCTCTTCCCCTAGTGACACAGTTTGCAGACCTACCTACTGATGGTGTATACCCCCCCCCCCCTCAGCCTCTGCCCCTAGTGACACAGTTTGCAGACCTACCTACTGATGGTGTATACCCCCCCCCCCCCTCAGCCTCTTCCCCTAGTGACACAGTTTGCAGACCTACCTACTGATGGTGTATACCCCCCCCCTCAGCCTCTTCCCCTAGTGACACAGTTTGCAGACCTACCTACTGATGGTGTATACCCCCCCCCCCCTCAGCCTCTTCCCCTAGTGACACAGTTTGCAGACCTACCTACTGATGGTGTATACCCCCCCCCCTCAGCCTCTTCCCCTAGTGACACAGTTTGCAGACCTACCTACTGATGGTGTATACCCCCCCCCCCTCAGCCTCTTCCCCTAGTGACACAGTTTGCAGACCTACCTACTGATGGTGTATACCCCCCCCCCCCTCAGCCTCTTCCCCTAGTGACACAGTTTGCAGACCTACCTACTGATGGTGTATACCCCCCCCCCCCTCAGCCTCTGCCCCTAGTGACACAGTTTGCAGACCTACCTACTGATGGTGTATACCCCCCCCCCCCCTCAGCCTCTTCCCCTAGTGACACAGTTTGCAGACCTACCTACTGATGGTGTATACCCCCCCCCCCCCCTCAGCCTCTTCCCCTAGTGACACAGTTTGCAGACCTACCTACTGATGGTGTATACCCCCCCCCCCCCCCCTCAGCCTCTTCCCCAAGCAATACAGTTTGCAGACCTACCTACTGATGGTGTATCCCCCCCCCTCAGCCTCCTCCCCTAGTGACACAGTTTGCAGACCTACCTACTGATGGTGTATACCCCCCCCCCCCCTCAGCCTCTTCCCCAAGCGACACAGTTAGCAGACCTACCTACTGATGGAGCATATCCGTTATATGTCTGTTCTTGAATACACCTCATCACAGCATTTTCTGATTCCACTGAAGGTGCCATGTTACCAAACACTGTGGGATCACCTGGGAAATTTCAAATTCAACAGCCGTTATAAGTGTGTAAAAGAGTAAAATATCTTAATGCCAGCCTAAAATTGGACGTACATGTACATAGCTCAGTTGTGAGGTCATTCTCAAAAACAGATTATAATTTAAATGCTAAAACTGAAATTGGAGGGTCATCCTAAAAAAACAGACCATAATTTAAATGCTTAAAAACAGAAACTGGGGGGGGGGGGGGATAAACCTCAAATACAGATTATAATTCAAATGCTTACAAAAATTACTCTGGGGGTCACCCACTAAAACGGATTATAATTTTAATGATTAAAAACAGACAGAGTATCAAAATCAAATGGAAAGTGCTGCACACAGCAGTGAGTAAGGTAAAAAAAAGTCTGGCAGATTTGTCATTTAAAGGAAATTCATTTCTTTTGATTCTATACTGAATGTATCATTGGACAGAGAGATAAATGAATCAATTTCAAAATGGTATGAATGAATAACTGTAAGGACAAATGAATGATTTAAAGGGGCATGAGCTGCAACAATGTTGATATTTTGACGTTACAACAGAATGTGGAAATTATTGGCTATTTTTCTCAAGACGTATAATTCAGATGCTTTTTAGTGCTTCTAGTCTCGAGAATGTACGATAAAGTACTGTTTTGAACTAACTTTGGCTTAGAATGAATGAATGGTCGTCTTGGTTATTTAAATTATGTTTACTTTTTTAACACTATTTCGGTTCGTATAGACCACATACTGTATGGATTTTCCTCATTCCAACGCCAATCATTTAGTTTTTCGATGGCCTTCAAAGCCTCTTACTGTTGTGACGATCAGAAATTATGAAAAAAGTGTGAATTTCGGCAGCTCATGCCCCTTTAATGAAGAAAATAATGAAATGAAGAAACAAAAAGATAAATCAATCCCATTTTCTTATTCACAACAAACTGGCGCAATGAATAGCTTCTGGGCCAAAATACTTTTACTCAATATTAAAAATAATTGGATCAGAAGCTGGACAGATATGAATGATTGATTGATTGATTGATGTTTTATGTCACACTCAAGATTATTTCACTTTTAAGGATTAAATGCATAAAAAAATGAAGAAAACAGTAATGAAGAAACAAAAAGATAAATTAATTACTTTTTCTAAAAAAGCACATATAATTATCTTAAAGCAGACAAAACATTCTTACCGATTGACAAAGCTATCATCTCTTTCTCTGGGTTTGGAGTAAGTTTCATTCCATCTACGATTCGACGAATTGGATTGAATGTGTTTTTGGCCATCTTTGATGCAGGGACATGCCACAAGGAGATGTCCCTTTTTGAGTGGCGGCGTCCTTTGTCAATGTTCATCTTTAGCTTTTAGGGCACCTGGGTAAAACAAACATGTATTATAAATATGAAATATGTACACTGCAGATCAAATGTTTAAATGATCCTATGTTAGGTAAAAAAAAATTGAGAAATTATTGGTTATTTTCTCATAGACTAAAATTAGAAGTTTTTTTCAGCACTGTTACCAAACTGTTAGACAACATTAAGGCCCATTCTCACTGTGCGAATAGTCACACCGATTAGTAAGATGAGATTAAAATGCATGCTTTTAATTGGTCAATATGATTTGTCAACCAATCAAATTCATCCATTTGAATCGCATGCTACAAGTCGGTACGAGTAATTGCACAGTGAGAACGGGCCTTAAGAAATTGTAAATGAATCATCTATCAAATTGTATCTAGTTTAAAGATCTTATATTATATGTGTAGTAGACTAGAAATTAGTATTAATCACAGTAGGTGACAATGTCATCCCAGCAGTGGTCCCTAATAGATAGGATGCTATAACACCAGTTGTCTGACTATCCACTTATTGTTTATTAATTCTAGAGTAAATCACTATTGTCTTATGGGGAACATGTTTTGTTCAGTATGAGAACATGCAAATACCTAGAGAACGTTTTCATTGTGATGTCAAACACCTTGGGGCTTGTTCTTCTAAGCTGGCGTAAGTTGCGCCAGTCGCAGACGGGTGTTAAATTAGAGAAACTCTCGCATGGCCACAAGTCTGAGGGCGCAACCGCTGAAAACCTATGCGCAACTTTGTGTCAGCTTAGTAGAACGAGCCCCTGACACCGAACAACATCATCATTTTGAATGTTTAATGCATGATGGAACACAACTGTCACTGGGGCTCGTTACCATAGTAAAGAGCAACTGAGATCCCCCCCCCCCCACACCCGGATGATGTAATAGCTTTTAAAACAAAACTAATTAACGTAAGGTAATGCTTGAAAGGGAAATTTCATTAGCTAAACGTCTAAATATATATTTAAAAAGATATCAGGTCTTTTCGTAGACAAAATACAGAAAAAATAAAATAAAACAGTTGTTTGAAGCTAGCACCCCTATCACTGTTTGAGATATAGATTCGCCCAAGGGGCAATCAGTGAAAAACTATTCAGCTATAAAGTTCGGGGTGGCAAATTTTCAGTTTTAAATAGAAAATAAAATAAACTACTAAATTTCATTTTTACTTACATGTACATTAAATATAACATGTTAGAATAGAAATAATGGATTGATTTTCTACATAAGTCGCATTCCAAATCAGACAATGTTTATTTTAGGGTTGTGCGATTCAAACCAGTGACCCATCATGTTGGCAAGTGCATCTTAAATGTCCATCGATTGATTAAGATAAACGTTGCTCTCGAAAGCTACAGTCATACAGTATGCCGTTAAAGGTACATGTACCAACCGAGCAAAAGATCAACACCCCCACCCTCCTACCCACCTGACTCCCATCTAAGTTTCAGCAGTAAGCACCAATATAACACCAAGAAGGTTTACGTTTTGCTATACTTAATGTTCATATAATGTCTAACCACTGTGCAGCCAATGTACAGGCCCTGTCTATTCTATGATTTAATAGCTACACTAGATGTGCAAAATTATATATTTTTTTTTTCGAGTCAGGTGCTTGTCTACAATTTAAATGCATTTAACTGTGTTAACATGTCAAATGTTACAGTCAAAGTTATTAAGGTTAAAATATTGTGTAGCTAGAGTGGTGAGTTATGTTAAGTCTTCCTTTCAACCTACAAGGGCCATATATTATACTCCCCATCGTTTACGACACTTAGAGTTATATAACATTACAAGCAATCAGCTTAAGTATGACATAGTCAAAAGTGAATAGACAAAATGTCTTTTATATAGAAAAAATGTTTAAAATTTTTAAAAGAAGTGCAGTTGACAATCATGTAACACCTGGGCTTCTTTAATACACTGTGGAAAGTGCAAAGTTATATCCCTGATTATTACAGAGTAGCAAATTAAACCCTGGCCTTGTAAAGGGTAGCAAGTTATACCCTGGCCCTATAAAGAGTAGCAAGTTATACCCTGGCTTTGTACAGAGTAACAAGTTATACCCTGGCTTTGTACAGAGTAACAAGTTATACCCTGGTCTTGTACAGAGTAACAAGTTAAACCCTGGCTTTGTACAGAGTAACAAGTTATACCCTGGTCTTGTACAGAGTAACAAGTTATACCCTGGCCTTGTACAGAGTAACAAGTTATAACCTGGCTTTGTACAGAGTAACAAGTTATACTCTGGCCTTGTACAGAGTAACAAGTTATACCCTGGCCTTGTACAGAGTAACAAGTTATACCCTGGCCTTGTACAGAGTAACAAGTTATACCCTGACCTTGTACAGAGTAACAAGTTATACTCTGGCCCTGTACAGAGTAACAAGTTATACCCTGGCCTTGTACAGAGTAACAAGTTATACCCTGGCCTTGTACAGAGTAACAAGTTATACCCTGGCATCGTGCAGAGTAACAAGTTATACCCTGGCCTTGTACAGAGTAACAAGTTATACCCTGGCTTTGTACAGAGTAACAAGTTATACCCTGACCTTGTACAGAGTAACAAGTTATACCCTGGCATTGTACAGAGTAACAAGTTATACCCTGGTCTTGTACAAAGTAACAAGTTACACCCTGGCTTTGTACAGAGTAACAAGTTATACCCTGGCCTTGTACAGAGTAGCAAGTCATACCCTGGCCTTGTACAGAGTAACAAGTTATACCCTGGCTTTGCACAGAGTAACAAGTTATACCCTGGCCTTGTACAAAGTAACAAGTCATACCCTGGCCTTGTACAGAGTAACAAGTTATACCCTGGCTTTGTACAGAGTAACAAGTTATACCCTGGCCTTGTACAAAGTAACAAGTTATACCCTGACCTTGTACAAAGTAACAAGTTATACCCTGGCTTTGTACAGAGTAACAAGTTATACCCTGGCCTTGTACAGAGTAACAAGTCATACCCTGGCCTTGTACAGAGTAACAAGTTATACCCTGGCCTTGTACAAAGTAACAAGTTATACCCTGGTCTTGTACAGAGTAACAAGTTATACCAGAAGTCTATGCATGAATGGGAAAGTGTGAAACGTCTCATTACATCATATTCAGAGCACTGACGCCTGACCCAGAGCTCACCATTAACAGTGCCCTCTCTCGGTTTGCCAGAAACCATGACTTCTCTTGTCTTCCTCGTATGAACTATTATGGGATGTTTAAGAAAAAAGATGGCGAACGTTTTAGATGTGACAACAGTACTTGATGGAGCAAAGTTTGCCAAGAACGTCATAACTTGCACAGAGTCAACAAGTTATATGTGTACCTATAAATTGTACAGAGTAACAAGTTATACCCTGGCGTTGTATAGAGTACATGTATGAATGTTTGAATCAAGAGAAAGTCATTATATATGTTGAATTCTATATTATTGATTTGAAATGTATTTATTCAGCGAACAACTAAATTTTGAAAATCAATATAACCTAGGTCTTCTTAACTAGTTCAAAACTTATTGATTTTTATTTATGACAGCTACATTGGAAAAGGAAGTACAGCAGCCTACTTTTAATGTCAACAACTGACAATGGCTTATTTTTCTCCACTAAATTTCTCTCTCTAAATCTCCTGAATTCATGACAACTTTTCCTAAAAATCTTTTTGTCCTGAGGGAAAATGATTCTTTAATGCTATTTAAGAGATTTAAATATAAAGCCCTATATTTCTGAAGTTGGTTACATTTTGTGTTTAAAGAGGCATGAGCTGCCAAAATTCACACTTTTTTCATAATTTCTGATCGTCACGAAAGTAAGAGGCTTTGAAGGCCATCGAAAAACAAAATGATTGGCGTTGGAATGAGGAAAATCCATACAGTGTGCAGCCTATAAAAACCGGAATAGTGTTTGAAAAGTATACATAATTTAAATAACCGGGCCGACCATTCATTCATTCTAAGTCAAAGTTAGTTCAAAACAATAGTTTATCGTACATTCTCGAGACTACAAACACTAAAAAGCTTCTGAATTATACGTCTTGAGAAAAATAGCCGATAATTTCAACATTCTGTTTCAACATCAAAATATCAACATTTTGGCAGCTCATGTCACTTTAAATATAATTTTTTGGAAAATTCCAGAAATTTAAAATGAAGTATTTCTGCTGAAACTCAATGCCATTTTCAAAAAGAAATCACAATTTTAAATTTTCTTCTGATAATAAGCATGTCCAGACACAATAACCGACCAGGTTTTCTAACCAACTCAACATTTTTTTGGTGATTTGTATCCTGAAAGTTGAATAATAGCCCAAGGTTGGTATCATCTAATCTGATTTAAGTGGAGATACTCATTGAAAATCATTTTATGAATTATCTGCAATGAACATCCCGACTTTAGTCAGATTGGGTCAACTCGTACCAAATTCAATAAATATGGTTTTAAATGTACATGTACATGTAGGCTACTAGATTTAGGAATTTAAACCAAAAAAAAACCTCCCTTTTTAAAAACTAAAAATATGTTTACCTCAATTTTTCTGTGAACCCTGTAAAATGTAAGAAGTGTGATCCACATGAGAAGTGTCTCCAGACCTAACCTAAAAATCTCTGTAGCGCAAAATTTAATGTCGTTGTTATTGCCTCAGGCTTTCAAAAAAGGTATCACTCTAGAAAATGAACTTTCAAACTATTTCTGATTTTGAAAATCTAAAAATAGTCCATTTACTCCATTGCTATAAGATAATATGCATGCAGTATTAAAAAATAGTGCATGTTATAATGCATAATGCTTTTAAATATTTGTAGTTAATTTTATTATAAATGTTTTTCTCATCATTAAACATAATGCATCATTAAACAATTCATTAGCATAATATAAATGTATACTAATTTGAATGTTTATTTGATTAATAAAATTTATGCCTTAGTTTGCCCATTTTAGTTTAAAGGTAAAGAAATGAGGAAAAATTGTAAAGTGTCTGACAGAGAAAGTATAATTGCACTTTAGCGATAAACAAGCACCTTTTCTCATAGAGGCAACACAGAAAACGTTCACGTGGGTCCCATACATAGTTAGTTGGCATGGTTGAATGATTGCTGAGAAGGTCAGGGTGAAAAAATCATAAAAATTAAGCAGGCTGTGTAGGGTAAAGACGGATGTGTTTCAGTGATCATAAATTTATTATGGGGTATGCAATGTAAAGGTCTAAATGATATACCTCTTTTTAACACAATTAAAAACTTGTCTCCGTGGTTATTTTAGACAAGAAGATTTTCTCTGTGCCCGTGTGTTTAGTGTTCATGAAAATATGTATTAATGAGATTGGGGTGGCAATCTACTTGTGGGAGAAGTCTACTAACCCGGCCATGGGATTTCAAGCAATGATCGGTTCCGGTAGCCTGTTGTTACGACTGTTCTAAACTATGGAAATGAAAATCTTCATGTTTACAATTATGAAAGCCAGTAGGCCCAATAAGGTTTGATACGTACAACAAAACTGGCATCGGTACCGGTTGGCATTTCAATATACTGAACCGCTTCAATATTTCTGACCGACGCCAAAATTATCTGGCCAACAAAATCTGCAGGGACAATTTAAATAAAGCGGCATGAAGTGCCAAACTTTCGATTTATTTTTTTCATAAATTCTGATTAAGCGTTTGAAGTCCCTTGAAAATTTACAGGATTGATGTTCAAATAAAAAATACTTTTAAAGCTAATATTAAACCTGTACTACGAACCAAACATGTGTGCAAATAAAGAAGAAAATCTAAATAACCGGTACCGGTACATGTACATTTTGGGGGGTTTTGTTGCATAGAAAAACTATCTCAATAAACATTCCCGAAAATGTTACGGAATCCAGACAGCCCTTATTTTGTACTTCTTGATAAAAATTACGACCAATCAGCTTATTCTGTTTCAACGGAATTTTCCCCATAATCAGCAGTTCATGCCACTTTGAGTGACTTTGTGGGTTTGGAAATTTTCCTTGAATTTTAAATACATCTGTAGGATTCGGAAAATTCCAGGTAACCCAAAATTCTTATCTAATGACAAACTTTATCAAATTTAGAATAGAACTTTTAATTGTAAGTAAATTTTTGCAATATTGTGAATGAAATTTGTTATTTAGGTCAACAATATTAAAATTATGTTCCAGGCATCTTGACTGTTTGACCTAATTAATTCCAACCACAACGATGCCATTTAATTAGGTCACAAAACTTCATACATAAAATGTTAATGATCACATGACCGTTGACAAAACTTGACATGTCCTTGAAGTTAACCTTAGAAAGTATCAGATAAATTTTACTTACTTACTTTGAAGATAACTGAAATTACAGATTTGTTGTCTGATAACAAGAAATTTTCTTTTTTTTACATGATTTCTGTAAAATGAAACATGTAGATATGAATAACTTTATCCCCCAAAATAATATCCAGACTGTTATAGATAGATTACCCTGAAACATGTCTCCATTCATAATTGCATAATGGGGCAGAAGAAGAGGATGTTAAAGTTAGGGGAAGCATGTCGCTGGTACCCCGTCTCATTGGTACCCCGTCTCAATAGTCCCCTGTCTCATTGGTCCCCTGTCTCATTGGTCCCCCGTCCCATTGGCCCCCCGTCTCAATGAGACGAGGGACCAATGAGACGGGGGACCAATGAGACGGGGGACCAATGAGACGGGGGACCAATGAGATGGGGGACCATTGAGAAACCAATGAGACGGGGACCATTGAGAAACCAATGAGACGGGGGACCAATGGGACGGGGCACCACTCAGACGGGGGACTACTGAGAAGCCAATGAGACGGGGGACCAATAAGACGGAGGACTATTGAGAGACCAATGAGACGGGGGACTATTGAGACGGGGGATCAATGAGACAGGGGACCATTGAGAAACCAATGAGACGAGGGACCAATAAGACGGGGGACTATTGACAGACAAATGAGACGGGGGACTATTGGGACGGGGGATCAATGACACGGGGGATCAATGGGACGGGGGACTATTGAGACGGGGGACTATTGAGAGACTAATGAGACGGGGAACTATTGAGAGACCAATGAGACGGGGAACTATTGAGAGACCAATGAGACGGGGGACTATTGAGAGACCAATGAGACGGGGGACTATTGAGACGGAGGACCAATGAGATGGGGGACTATTGAGAAACCAATGAGACAGGGGATTATTGAGAAACCAATGAGACAGGGGATTATTGAGAAACCAATGAGATGGGAGACCAATGGGACAGGGGACTAATGAGACGGGGGACCAATGGGACGGGGGACCAATGGGACGGGGGACCATTGAGAAACCAATGAGACGGGGGACCATTGAGAAACCAATGAGACGGATGACCATTGAGAAACCAATGAGACGGGGACCATTGAGAAACCAATGAGATGGGGGACCAATGAGACGGGGGACTACTGAGAAACCAATGAGACGGGGGACCAATAAGACGGGGGACTATTGAGACGGGGGACCATTGAGAAACCAATGGGACGGGGGACCAATAAGACGGGGGACTATTGAGAGACCAATGAGACGGGGGACTATTGAAACGGGGGATCAATGAGACGGGGGACCATTGAGACACCAATGCGGCGAGGGACCAATGAGACGGGGGACCAATGAGACGGGGGACTATTGAGAGACCAATGAGACGGGGGACCATTGAGAAACCAATGAGATGGGGGACCAATGGGACGGGGGACTATTGAGAGACAAATGAGACGCGGGACTATTGAGACGGGGATCAATGAGACGGGGGATCAAGGAGACGGGGGACTATTGAGAGACTAATGAGACGGGGGACTATTGAGAGACCAATGAGACGGGGGACCAATGTGACGAGGGACCAATGAGACGGGGGACTACTGAGAAACCCATGAGACGGGGGACCAATAAGACGGGGGACTATTGAGAGACCAATGAGACGGGGGATTAAGGAGACGGGGACTAATGAGACAGGGGACTAATGAGAAGGTGGACTATTGAGCGGACCCCAAAGTTAGGCTACCCTCTTAGGATAGGGATAGGGAAAGCCATTAGTCTTGTATTTTGATTTTTCAATTGATGTTTTACGTCCACTCAAGATTATCTCATGTATAAGAGTGGGGAAGGAAGCTGGGCTGCTTGTCTGAAACCCCGAACTCCGGTGAGCGACCCAGCAACTCTTCCACACAGAGAGTGCAAAATCCACTCAGAAATTTATCGAGTTTTATCTTGGACTGAGTGGGTTGTCGATTGATATTTTACGCCACACTCAAGATTATTTCACTTAATATATGGAGGCATTGCCAGGTTTAGTGGGGGGAGAAACCGGGCTCATTGCACAGAGGAAACACCCGATCTTCAGCAAGTACCTGGCAACTCTTCCACATACGGTGACCAAGTGAAAAATCCACTCAAAGATTTATCAAGTTTTGTCTTGGACTGAGTTGGACCCAATACATTTTGAAGATTTCAAGTAAACAGTTCAGGTCTAGAATACCTGATTCCTCTAACCATTTTTTTTCTAAAACAATGTAAAAACTCATTTTTGGAGGTAGCAGGTTTCCTAACTTATTTGTTCAACGAAACCCAAACGTTCCAGAATTTGAATAAAAATACCTTCAATATTGAGTCTATTTTTCAACAAACAAAGACACACAAAAAGACAATATTTATTTGTTTTTTGTCATTGTCCATAAAATAGAATTTTGAGTTCACTTTGATAGAAACAAAGGACAGGCTAGTGGGTGGGTGTGATGTTTATATTGTAGCTGTGTTACAATTAAAAATAATATAACTACCAATCTACCATAGGATTGTGTACATGTAAATCTGTATAGAGTTTATTCAACTGACACATACCCCACACAGCACAACCTTCACAGTGTAGGCCTTCATTGCTTGTTTCTTGTCCACATACTTTGTATATGAAGTAATTAAAGTGGCATGAGCTGGCAAAATTCACACTTTTTTCATAGTTTCTGATCATCACGACAGTAAGAGACTTTGAAGGCCATCGAAAAACTAAATGATTGGCGTTAGAACGAGGACAATCCATACAGTATGTGGCCTGTACGAGCCGAAAACGTGTTCGCTTAAATGACCGAGACGACCATTCATTCATTCTAAGCCAAAGTTAGTTCAAAACAATACTTTATCGTACATTTTCGAGTCTAAAGGCACTAAAAAGCTTCTGAATTGTATGTCTTGAGAAAAATAGCCAATAATTTCAATATTCTGTGTCAACCTCAAAATATCAACATTTGGCAGATCATGCCACTTTAAACTACATGTACTGTATATCAATTATCATTCAAACGCTTGTAATGTTTCACTCTGGTCTTACATACTGTACATGTCATTGTGGATAAGTTATAATATATATTTTTTAATGCTATAATACACTGGCACAGGGGAAATCTTCTTGTCAAAAATAACCACGCAGACAAGTTTCTAATTGTGTTAAAAAGGGGCATATCATTTAGACATTTATACCCAATCATAAATTGTTTTAATAAACCACAACCCATGATATTTCATTAGTTATATTTATGATCACTAAAACACACGGGCACAGGGAAAATCTTCTTGTCTAAAATAACCATGATTTCATTAGTTATAATATACAAATGTATAGACCAATAATTGCACAATACAAACATTGGGATATTAAGGCATTTCCAGGATGCCTCAAACTATCCCATAATTTTTTAAGACGTTCTCAAGCTTTAGACTTATTAGAAAGTATTAACTATGAATTATATTATAAAATGACCAACTAAAGTGTTGTACCTTGCTGCGGTATTTTTTGCCATAAGAAAAATAATTGTTAAGCCATCAACCCAAACAAACTGAGGTGTTAGCTGATAACAGGCAAAACTAAAATAAACAGGATGTAGGCCTACAAGTGCATTTTAGGGTTTTTGTTAATTTTAAATTTTTTAATGTACATCTCCCAAAAAATGAAGATTGGTATTGGTTCTTTTCTTTTTTTTTTATTCAGTTTGAGCAGTCAATGTCAATTTTAAAGTGGCATGAACTGCCAAAATTACCACCCATTTTAAAATAATCTAAATTTATAGTGTTTATGTACATGTAGTAAGTGAGTGTAGTGACCTGCCCAATGGGCAAAGTAAAGAATTCCAACTAAAACAAATTTAAAAATACACATTTATGAGTAAAATGAATTAATTAATTGTAAGATAGTATCTTAGATATTTGATAGACTATTAGTAGCTGCCTATCTTAAATATTTGAGATAGTAATTTGAATATTCAAGATAATGAGAGCAAGAAACTAAAAGTAATACAAAATGTGACATTTAATTTGAGGTTAGAATCGGGGTCACACCATAAAGAAATGCCTTATAAGCATAGTACTAGAGAGGATTCATCTAACTGGGCTGTTCGTGCCGAGCTCGGCGAATTTCCATTATTGCATGATATTATGGTGACTACTACCAAATACTATGATAGACTGTGTCATACAGATCCAGAGCGACTTCTATCGCACGCATTTAAAGCATGCCAAGCATTATGTGAAAGCAATAAATCATGCTGGCTCTCCCAAATAAGAAAGAAATTTATAGAACTAGAAAATTGGGACACAATCTCCAATGCCAGAGCACAACTATCCAAAAAAGTAGAATCAACAAAAATCATGACAAAAAACATCTTGACTCTTTCGTTCAGACGTACTATTAATAACGATGACGTTAGAGGAACTGGAAATAAATTAAGGACATATCGACAAGTGAAAGATAGCATAAACTTAGAAAACTACCTACTATATAATGACAATCCAAAATCAACAAAAACCTTCTGCAGACTAAGGTTAAGTAATCATAATCTAATGATAGAAAAAGGGCGTCATTTACGTATTAATTTAACAGAACGTGTTTGTCCATTTTGTCCCGGTATTATAGAAGACGAATATCATTTCCTAATTGGATGTCCAAATTATCAAAATTTACGTTCCCCTTTATTTTCCCAAATCATTAATATTTGTCCTCTATTTGGTACCTTTAATGATCATGAAAAGTTCATTTTCATATTAAGCAACAATATTCCTGAATTATGCAAGCCAATATGCCAATCAATTCAACTGGCCACTAACAAACGTCATCCTACATGATATTGATAAACATGCTATGGGCACAGGTCCTCCTATTATTCAACAGCTTATATGTATCAGTATTATCTTAGTTAATTTAAATGTTGGTGTTCTTTTTATATTGATGTACACTGCCTTTCACTTGGTGTTTTGTACAATAAAATTGAATTGAATTGAATTGAATTGAATACAGCCCCCTCCCCCCCCCCCCCCCCCCCCCCGCCCCCAATCCAATGACAGGAAGACTGCAAGCAACAATTTTCTCCCATAAACTGATAGTGATACAAATTACAATGTAACTTCGGGGCCTCCAAATTTCTGCATTAATTAGGGGCCTAGAGTTATAACTTTCTGTTTTGCATCTATCTTTCTTTTTTTTCTCTCTCTCTCTGTTTGTTTTCATGATCTTTGGTTACATTATTTTTTTTATCAAAAATAAAAAAACAGAACAAAAAAGCATGAATTTTTTTTTTTTTTTTTTTTTTTTTTTTTCATTTCCTTGAATATAGAGATTTGGAGCCCAAAAGTTTTCCATTTAAAGAGACAAAATAAAATTTACAAAAAATTAACAACTAGTAAAACATAAGAAAATTACTCACCTAGTTCATTCACAAAAAATTTATATTTCAATAAAAGCTTAAGTTGAAGCTAATGAGATTAATGATGAAATAATGACAATTTTCATGAGAAAACAAATCCTCTGAATAAAGTTGACAGTCTGAAGTTTGACTGTGTTGTGCGCTTATCAAGCCCCATGCTATGCCATTTGTAACGGGAACACAACAACTTACCTGGTGTAAAATTCCGTTAATACTGCGCCTCTTCTTTAAAACACAGGTGGAAATAATCAAATTTCGTAGTAAGCCAAATGTTTTCGGTCAATAAACGGATTTAAAACTTCTAAAAATAGAACATAGAAGGTGAGTTTGTTAACATGCGACTGTCACTGGCGGCCAAAACGACACTTCTGACTGCGGTCAAATTCGACTTAAAAATTCTCTGAACGTATCGCTAAAGGGTGGAATTTTTTCGAAACGAATCTAAAAACGTGTTTTACGATAAAACTTTAAATGACATTGAGGCCTAGTTTTCTATAACGAGTAACAAACAAAGTTAATCTCCAACTTGGTGAAGAACACGCGATGAACTTAGGTCTACCTGACCTGAATGTTGATTGGTCGGAATTGGGGGCTCGGCTCTGACATTTGCATATTTAGTCTCAAACAAAATGTTTGTTTTGACAGCCTGTTTCTGTGTTTTATGTTTGCATTGAACACGTGTTACTGTCAAATAGAATAAATTGAATGATAGACCTTGGGAATATACTTAAAATAAAAGCTGAATCTGGGTAGAAGACTAATTGCATTTTTATGTAAAGGTCAATTTTGTTTGACCCATTTGACATGCCCAGTGAGAAAAAGGGACAGGTGAATTTGTGAATGTGTGATCGAGACCTTAAAAAAAGAAGAACTTCAACATGTCAGAAAAGAAAACGCTTCGACTAGAGGAAGTAAAGGGACACAGAGACTCAAAATCAACGTGGCTAGTTATTCACGATAAAGTCTACGATGTTACAAAGTTTTTAGAAGAGGTAAGTCGTGTTGTAGCTACAAGCTACAACAACAACACACTTTGTGACTTGACATAACACACGTTTCTTAATGAAAGTTTAAACGAGTTCAAAAATGAGGACATCACGTAGAACCGTATTCACAGCATATTTACCCAAACTTCCCTTTGTTTCAAGGTGTGTGTGCTATTTTATTAACAGATATTTATAACCGTATTGATTCTAAACTGAACCTGTAAAGTTATTCGTAGAAAAGTTTTTAATTGGCTTGCATTCATGATTTCATCAGGTTGGGTAGCCGCACTCATATGTCTCTTTCCTGTGTTACTTACTTGCCGGTCAGGAAGAACAGATGGGGGAAAGTCGCGATACGGCGTGTTGCACTGTTGTACTTGTAACTCAATAGTTGGACGAAAATGCGAGTGAGGGCAGACAGAGAAAATTGTCATTTTTGTTCAAACATCAATGGGGTCTTTTCTCCATCGTTCATTGGTTTACCCATCAATCGGTGGGTAACGTTTGGACAAAATGACAATTTCCTCTCTATTCTCGATTTCGGTGTGACGTCACGTTCCCGAAAACGAGGCTGTCAATCAGAAAGTCGTTGAAAACAACTGCTAAGCAATGGCTTGCGCAGTTAGAACAAAAGGGTGGTAACAAGCTGTTTTCAACCACCATCCTGTGGTTGTTAGGGCTTTGGTGACCACGTGACCTACAGACGTAGTACAGCGCCCGGATGTCCGAAATCGAGAATCTTCCCTCACTCGTGTTTTTGTCGAACTGCCAAGTTCTACGACAACATTGCCTGTTCCAAGCATGTTGTGAATGGCTTGTTCTAACTTCAAAGTTAATTCGCCGCTTGCGCCGAAGCCGGTGAATTTATTTCTTAAAAGTCTAAAACAAATTGCGCCATTTTAAGCATGTGTTTTAAAATAAACGGATATATCTACTCACATAGCTTCACCATTCAACGTGTAGTGCACGCTCTGTAGTTTCCAAAAAATAATCACGAGGCGTAAATCCATGCCCAAATAAGGCGGACATTGTTGAAGTACTGGAAGTATGCAGCTCTAACATGGAAGTTCCTGTCACTGTTATGATTGACCTCAGTTGACCTTTGCTGTACCATTTTTGGTAGATGTCGTTTCCAAAAACTATTCGAGAACTATAACGTAAGAGTTGCCAATTTTTAGTTTGAAGTAGACAATAAAGCAAAAGTAAAATTCAGTTTTTCTTCACATTAAAGTTAATGTGTTAGAATAGAAATAATGTATCAATAAGTATGAACACTTTAATACTTTTTTCTTGCACTTTTACCAGCATCATCCTGCGTTTATGAATTAGTTTTAAAGGCGAAATGCCTGGCATACACAACAGTCTGACATCCCCACTCGCGTTTAAGTAATGACGTCATCCAGTGACCTTGTTCCATCAGTGATCACGTCATCAAAATTTTAAAATGATGACGTTGTTCTGACAGTGTTAGGGCGTTTGATGTCACAAGGAAAACGTTCTCTGCGTATACATATATGCTAGTTTGTGCGCCAGACTACTAGGGAAGTCATGCATACCTACTTACATCTACTAGCTTTTTCCTGCATTGATCTGCTTGTATAGTTTTTCATGCAGTTATCACAACATATACGCAGAGAATCAATCCATTATTTCTTAATTATATCTAATATCAAGTATCGCGAATGTAACTTAAGGAAAAGTAGCATCTGAAAAACACGCTACCATATGTACCCCAATAAAACTCCCCAACAATGCAACGCTACCATATGTACCCCAATAAAACTCCTCTACAATGCAACGCTACCATATGTACCCCAATAAAACTCCTCTACAATGCAACGCTACCATATGTACCCCAATAAAACTCCTCTACAATGCAACGCTACCATATGTACCCCAATAAAACTCCTCTACAATGCAACGCTACCATATGTACCCCAATAAAACTCCTCTACAATGCAACGCTACCATATGTACCCCAATAAAACTCCTCTACAATGCAACGCTACCATATGTACCCCAATAAAACTCCTCTACAATGCAACGCTACCATATGTACCCCAATAAAACTCCCCAACAATGTAGTCTATCTATCAAAATTCTGTCTGAATTTATTTTACTCAAGCATTTAAATTCAAATTTTGGTATTTCTGGGTATCCATAGTTTTTATAGGTAACTTCATTTTTTTTCAAAAGCCACGAAAACTCATCATTGCGGTGTGTGAGACGTCTTTGAGAACTCAGAAAATCATGTATTTGTGAATAGTTGTCCGCCCCATTTTCCCCGCTGTAAACTGAGAATTTTGTTTATGTAGTGACTGGCGAGAGGTTTCACAATCTCCTGTAGAGTGGATGCCCGAATGAAATGCTTGATGAAGGCTTTGTCGTAACGATGTATGGTAGCTTTTTTTGCCTATTACTATATGTACATGTAGGCTGTTTGTACAGTGATTTGCCTAATTCTATAAATATGATACTGTCCGATTTGACATGAGTGATGGCCAGGTTGAAACTTGTGACGGATTTTACTGCTCTGAAAACGGACATACATGTATAATACTAATTATTAACACAATTAGAAACTTGTCTCCATGGTTATTTTAGACAAGAAGATTTTCCCTGTGCCCGTGGGTTTTAGTGATCATAAATATAATACAAGGGTGTGAGACCTCTGAGAAAACACAGAAAACCACATATTTGAGAAAAGTTGTTTGCAACGTTTTTCAGTAGTGATTTTGTTTGTTTCAGCATCAGGGCATCAACTGTCCTGAGAAATTAAGGAGGTGCTAAAGCAAAGCCACTGCCTTGACTACCTGTGTCAAGTAGCAATGGACTGAACGCCTTACATGTATGATGTCACTTAGTGAATTATGGGATGATAGGGGGGTCTTGTTTGAAGTGTCTGCACACCTATACTTTCTGTGCAGAATAATTATGTTCGTCATTTTATCTTTCTTATGACGTCACTTACACTGTATAAGTCATCAAGTTCTGCGAAAAGCGAAGAAATATATTTAAGAAATAATGGATCGATTCTCTGCATATACGCTGAGATAACTGCAAGAAAAAAAGATAGTTTCCACTGTTTTTAGGACGAGGGCCGTAAGTTGTTGACCTCTACGGTATTGTGGAATAGTTTTTCCCTGATCGGCCCATGGATGAATCTATATCTAAAAAAAGGTTAGGGCGCTAGCTTCAAACGATTGTTTTATGGGGTTTTTCCATTCTTTTGTCTATGAGCAGACTAGTTGAAGGTCTTCAAACTCTGTTGCCAAGATATTGATGATGGGCTTTGAAGAACTTCAAGTACTAGCAGACCTGATATCTATTTAAAGATATATTTATACTTTTAGCTAATGCAATTTCCCATTTCCAGTTTTCCATTGCGAATTAGCATTGCCTACCGTGTATGGGTTTATTTTAAAAGCTATCGTCAAGCACACGCAGCAGCCTGACATCCTCACTCGCGTTTAGGTGATGACGTCATCCATTGACGTTGTGTTCCATCACGTCGCCAAAATTTAAAAAGGATTGGTTGAGTGTCAAGGTGTTTGATGTCACAATAAAAAGTAAACGTTCTCTGCGTACATGCATCTGCTAAAGTTTATACGCCAGCTTTGTCCTATCTCACAACATGTAGGGAAATTCACATTTGTTAGAATAAATGAATAATTTCCAATTCAATATTATACATGATATAAAGAGTTCCAAGGAAAAGAGTCTTGAATCATGAGATCTGAGAACTTATATGTACCGTACATGTAACTTATATAATAGGAATAAGTAGAGTTATAGCCTTGTTACTTTACTTCCTCATCATTCTATCTCTCAGTCAGGGAACAAATTGCAAACTTACCATTTGAATGAATCACAAATGAAATAAACAATTTCTTAAAATAACTGAATTATCATTAAAAATAACTTATTCTAGTAGGTGTGTTACAGTACTATAATATATAAGCTTTTAAAGTTTTAGCGGTGAAGTTAATCGCAGCTTACACGTAGAACTATTTTTTTTTAAAAAGGACATAATATTGAAGGGAAATTTTACTGCACAAATGAGCCAATTGTAAACTTAATTATTGGATTTCTTTTTAATTTTTTTCATAGCATCCGGGTGGAGAAGAAGTACTATTAGAACAAGCTGGTAAGTTGTAAATACATGTAACTGTTCACAAATACATATTACGGCTTACATGATACACTTCTGTATAAAAGTATTCAAGGAATTTCATATGATCAGGACCAGTCCCGATAGCTCAGACGGTAGAGCGTCCGCTTCAGGGCTGGGAGATCTGGGTTCAAGCCTGTGTCGAGTCAGACCAAAGACTTTAACAGTGGGAGCTGCTGCTCCTTCGCTTGGCGCTCAGCAATAGGAGTTTAATAGAGCAGCAACTGGTTGGCCCGGTGTCAGTATACTGTGACTGGGTGCGGGGGCTCTCTGGTTGTCTTCAGCAAGTCGTCTCTGTGAGGCAGCAACTACAATGTAAAAGAGCGGTGGAAATCCGACCTGCAACAAGGAGACAAGGTCTTCATATAACTGAAATACTGTTGAGCAGGATGTAAAACCCAAATCACTCACTCACCCACTCAAATGATCAGCTGTCAGTCACCTTTGACACATGCAGTGAAGACTGGTTACAAGATTAACAAACTTCTATGTACAGCTGCAGGACCCACTTATACCCAAAGCCAAGGATGGGTCTGAAGGCGGAACATATTATGCTGTTAAGTCTTACCGTTACCGTTAAACCTGACCTAACAATTTTAGATTTCTACAGTTGTCTCCCAATATTTTGTAATCCATTACAATTAAATACACAACAAAAAACATTGTAATGAGTCAGAAATTGATAGAAGTAAATTTTTTACATTTCCATACCACAGAAACTGAATATTTTTCTTGTCAAATGGAATATTTTTGCAAATTGAACCCCTCTAGAATGTATCTAATTGAATATTGTACAGCCTTATTATAAACCTGTAATCTGTATTTTAAAACAAAATCCAGAAGTATACTAAAAAATTGACCTATAAGTTACCGGGTACTGTAATGATATAAAACCGACTTCGTTTCACAACTCTGAAACGGATTGGTTGCCCCCCCAAAAAGTAAAGATCATCAAACCTTGGTTATTAATGGAAAAAATGAAACAGAAAACACATATCCCCGCATATACTCAAGGGTTGTAATTTTTTTCTTCAACTCTCTCCCCCCCCCCCCCCCCCCCAACTACCTGATTAGTTTTTCATTTCAAAGTGTTATAAAAGCTACTGAGTGATTCAGTAGGCCTAAGATTTGAAGAAAAGGTATTATGAACAATCTTTGACAATATTTTCAAATTTGCATTTTTAGAACATGTAGTTTATAAATCTGACCAAAAAGAAAAGTAAATTTCTGGCGCAGCACAAATAAAATTCGATCCTACATTTGCCGCTCTGAAATGCTTGTGAAAGTTAATTACATGTATCTCAGTGACAGATCACCTCAAAGGCAACCTTCCAATGACATAATACACGATCTCTGCTGTGTCAATACGTCATCATGGCAGTTTGTACTCATCAAAAGCGTTGTATGCCGTTAACAAGTGACAAGTAACGGAAGTAAAATACGGAAATTATGCTTGTTTCCTACTCTCTCTTTTTTGGACTAAAAGGGAACTAACGCGAAAGGTTGTTTCGTTTCAACTTATGGTTTTTTAAATACACACTTAGTCCATAAACAAATACAAACCAGCTTTAAGCCCTGTCCATAAATCCTTCAAACTGCCGACAATCATTACTACAGTAAGTGTCTAAAGGGGAGACAACTCTATTTGGAACAAGAAACATTAGAGTTTCCTCCCCTGAAAGTTTTTTTATTTATTTTATTATATATATATATACTGCAAAATTAATTTCTTATCATTTAAATTAATTGCAGGTGAATAAATATCATCAGATGATGTGAAACTTGCTGTATTTTAATCTTTTTCGAAAAATATTGAATTCATTTTTTCTCAAAAGTATAAAACTAGTTAAAAGGCCGAAATTATACTGTCTCAAATTTAATTGTCTCCCACAAAATGAGAAGGTGTAGAGATGATCACTGTCAACTTTATTTCCAATGACAAATTTGATATGATTATTTAATTCCTGTGCAACTGAATTGTTTACTTGAGTTAGCCAGACTGGATTTTCTGATTCGGCTCCAGAGCGGGCTGTTGAACGCTTACAGCTTGGCAGGTCATTCCATTATCTTCTGACTTTAATATATATATTTTTGTTTGCCTTAATTACAGGTAAGGATGCGACGGAAGCGTTTGAAGATGTAGGTCATTCCTCTGATGCTCGTGAACTGATGGACACATATTATGTCGGAGAATTACATGAGGTAGGGATGGTCAATTTCTACATTTACCTTGTGCCACAGGAACATTTAGTAATCTACTCTTGCAAACATTTTATGAACAGAAAAAGTGTTACACTTGACGAAGACACCGGCACAGGTGTCGAAAGCTTGTGTTGTTCAAAAACAACTGACGACGTGGTGATGTCTTAATTTTTTTATCATTTGTCTTTTATGAACAGTTGTTTTTCTTAGTGAGGATAGTTTTAATAATTATCTATTTCTAAGCTATTCTTTATTTTTTGTTGAATTCATTCATTTATTTGTTTTAATTTGAGCTAATAAAACATTCTGTATATTTAACCATCCTGTTTAAGAGGCATATAAAAGTTGGAAGGATAATGAAATAAATTTTCTATGGATAAACAACTTCTTTGAAGAAAGTTTTCTAGACATGACGTTGCGATGTTTATTCTAACATCGTTTTCAAGTAAATGATAACGGTACAGTTGTTTGCAGTACAAATAACAAATAAACGCATACTTTGTTATTTGTACTGCAATCAACTGTACCATTAGCATTTACTTGAAAACGATGTTAGAATAAACATTAAAACGTCGTGTTTTGAAAACTTTCTTCAATGAAGCTGTTCATCCATAGATAATTTATTTCATTATTATCTATGGATCTATTATTAACCGTCATTTTATTTTCCTTAAGTCCTGTTTGATACAAGACATTTGATGTACATTTTGGATAAATGACTTTTTTTATGGTTCCGTTGAAAATTACTTTATATATAATGATTATGTATATAAAATGACTTCTAATTACTCATGTATGGCTTGTGAATCATGTTTAATCTCAAAAAACATTTTGTTTTTATTTTTTATTACAGGACGACAAATGTTCAACACCACCACAGGTTAGTGTATTTCTTGTATAGCCCTAAAGAAAGAACAGCTAACCTTCTCAATGACAAAGACCCACTTGCCGCCGTAGCCTGTTTGGCATTTGTTAAGAAAAGCAATTTACCACGAGCTTACTACAGCTAAAACCACTAAAATTAAACATAGGACACATAAAACATGTCCAATTAGGTTTAGAATGTATAAATGGGAGCGACAAACAAACGAATATTCGAAGCTCGATCACAACAACAACATCGATTTAAGTGTTGGGCGTATTTGTCTGTGGTTTGCACTCTGCAGGATCTTATGGTCCCTTTTACCCGATCGTTAGTCTGTATTTCTCAGAAAAAGTTCGTTAGATCGCCCACACGACTTAAAACATTAGGATGTTTGTGTGCATGCTCAGGTTCAGAATTTGTTTACATTGTGGGTACCTGAAAAATCTGTTTTTCAATTTCAAATTAAAAATATTAAACGATGCCAAAACTTCAATTTCTGGCAAAAATAGAAAGTTCCTAACTTTTTCTATCTGGGAAAAATACAGAAAACTGCCCACTGTTTTTAAAGTAAACAGTATTCTGGATTTTCGCGGCAAGTGTGCCTTTAACTTAAGTAGGGTTTTAAACAACTAATTTATAAATCTTTGTGGTACACAGTTGGAAGAACAATAGTCTCTCTGTCTGACACAAGCCTCCCATCTTTAGAGCATCGGTCTGAATCCAACTCAGTGCGAAGAAAATTTCAAAAGTTTCTCAGTTGTTTTTTTACTCAATTGCCCTGTGTGGACCGGTTTTGTGAGTTGCCTGTCAACCCCATTTGCCTCCCTCACTAAGTCTAGTAAATATTTAATTAGTTATTGTCTTTTAGAAAGTGAGTATAATAGTATTCTTGTTAATTTGGGATCACACTTTCTTGAAAATATGGCAGAAATTCTTCTACTGATTGGAGGCCGGTTGGCTGAATGGATAAGACAGGCGGCATTCAGTGCTGGCGATAGGTGCCATACTCTGGGACCCGGGTTTGATTCTCGTTTCGTAAAACATCAATCAATCTATTTCTCATCCATAAATTCATAAAAAGGGGAGATAACTACATTCAAAACTCTTGCAGAAATTGGTTTGTTAAGTTTAACATCAAACATGAACTTTTTAAAATATATTTATTAAAACTAAAACACATGGGCATATATCTTTGGAATATATTTATGAACACTAAAACACACGCGCATAGGGAAAATCCTGTCTAAAATAACCAATGAGACAAGTTTCTAATTGTGTTAAAAAGAGATATCATTTAGACCTTTATACTCCATCATAATTTCTTGTAATAAAGAAAACCTATGATATTCATACATGTAAATAGCTGTTTCCCCTGCCCATTTCATCCCTATAATACACCTGCCTTTATGTACAGTACAAATATGTTTCACTTTTTTATATATATGAAATATATATCCTTCAGAATAATAAAAAAGAATTTTAAGGGAGGGGTTAAAAGGACGTGTGGAATCGTTTCTAGATATGAATCCAAGTATTCTCACTAAAAAATATGTGTTTCTTTAAAGGGCTGATCCAATTCTGAACTATTAAAAGTAGGGGTTACAACTAGAGATCCATAAACCATCACTTCTTCCGGGAAGCGAGCCTGGTTTCCTACCCAACTATAGTTGACAACCGTACCATATTAGTGAAACAATCTTGAGTGCAGCGTAAAACATCAATCAATCAATCTTTACTGGAATATGTGGTTCAGTAGGTAGAGTCATACGTCCTCTGTCTTATGCCACCAATGGGTCGCAGGTTCGAATCCCACTCAGTCCAAACCAAAATTGGAAAATTTTCTGACTGGTTTTTCACTCAAACGACCTACATGTATGTGGGATGGTTGCCTGCTACCACAGGTAGGTCGTGGGTTTCCTCCCACAATAAAACTGGCAACGCCGCCATATAAGTGAAATAATCTTGAGTGTGGCGTAAAACACCAAACAATCAATCAATTCATTAATATGTCGCGAGTTGGATAAAAAAAAATTGAAAAAAAAATCTGTTTTTCACTTGATTGCCCGTTTGGAACGGTTACCTGCCAAAGGTCTCCTGTGTTTCCTCAATGCAAAAAAGTCTGGTTTCCTGTTACATCTCAAGAATTCCAGAGTACTTGCTCGATATATTCCTTAATACTTAAACACACAGGCACAGGATAACTCTTCTTGTCTAAAATAACCATGGAGAAAATTTTCTAGATACCTTGAAAGTGTTTATTTTGACATTGGGGTCGTGTTTTTGGTGTACTTCCAGAGATGGTTCTCAAAGTGTGTTATACTCTGACTCTATTCTAACGCTCCTCGTCAAAAGGTTGGATTACATTCTGTTGTAGAAAAACAAAACTACTCACCACTCATACAAGTTTGAAATATTCACCACTAAAAATGTGTGTTCTTTTGTATTATTTACAAGTATCCTTTATGATCCCCCAACCCTTATACTTAGACCCCCCCCCCCCCCACACACACACAAAAAAAGCATAGTTGAGAGGTAGGCAAAGTCTTTTAAGGTTGAGGTTTTTTTTAGGAGGTTTGGGGGGGGGGGGGGGGGGCTGCAGGGAGGTGGGAACTGTTATTTTGTTCGAGGTTTTTGCGACAAATTAAATGTAACTTGTAAGGGGAGTGTCTTTCTAGCTTATATGAAATAGGTAAAATATTGTCCTTGATTATTTTTACAAACCGGGCATAATCTAGGGCAAAAGTTTGGGCACAGGTAGTACGGCTGGATAATATCATCCAAGGGCCCATGAGTGAGTGAGTGAGCCCCCTCACCCAGTCACAGTATACTGACACCTGGCCAACCAGTCGCTGCTCTAACTCCTATTGCTGAGCGCCAAGCGAAGCAGCAGCAGCTACCACTGTTAAAGTCTTTGGTCTGCCAAGGGCCCATGAAGACAGCATGGAGAATACTCCAATTTTAAAGTAACAGTCACAAGAATTTTTTCTCATACCCTGGTTTGGGCGCCCAAACTAGACTAGATTGGACCCTGACAAAAGCTGGGTTTTTAATAATTCGTTTTAAATGGTTTTATATTCAAGAATGAATAAGTACAACTGAAATATGTGTGGAGTGCAGCTTTTAAAAGAGCTTTTATAAATCATACTGACACCCCTCACACCTGGTTATAAAAAAGGTTTTAACAGCAACATTATGCTTTGTAACGAGTTCAAAGTGTTGATAATTGACTAATTTCATGAGGGCCTCAGTGGCTCAGTAGGTAGAGCGTTTGACGCTCAATCCGAACAGCCTTCTACCAATGGGTCGCGGGTTCGAATCCCACACCGTCCCAAAAGAAATTGAAAAATTTTCTGACTGGGTTTTCACTTGAACAACCTGTGTCGGATGGTTGCCAGTTACCACTGAAAGGTCGTGGGTTTCCTCCGGGCATAGAGCCAGGTTTCCTCTCACAATAAAACTGGCAATACCGCCATATAAGTGAAATAATCTTGAGCGTAACGTAAAACACCAAACAATCAATTAATCAATGAAGTGTTCATTATTGACCAATTTCTAACCCTTAGAATTGGATTTAGACATGTGGGGAGGATGGGATCTGTAGTGTTTTCTTAATCATATATGCTGGGGGAAATTTTTATCATCCTTGAAATGTGTAATTGTCTGGCAAACTTTATTGATTTTCTTCTCTACGCTATTATTTAACTGAATCAGGTCTCGATAATTTTTTGTAATAAAGAAGAGCTTCTGTGGCTCTGTTCATAGAGAGATAGACACTCTCTGGGGACTCCAGCCTTTAATCCCAGTCAATCTCAAAGATAGACACTCTGGTGACCCCAGCCTTTCATCCCAGTCAGTGTCCTGGATAGACACTCTGGGGACCCCAGCCTTACATCCCAGTCATTCTCAAAGATAGACACTCTGGCGACCCCAGCCTTTCACCCCAGTCAGTCTCAGAGATGGACACCCTGGGGACCCCAGTCTTTCATCCCAGTCAGTCTCAGAGATATACACTCTGGGGACCCCAGCCTTTCATCCCAGTCAATCTCATAGATAGACACTCTGGGGACCCCAGCCTTTCATCCCAGTCAGTCTCAGAGATAGACACTCTTTGGACTCCAGCCTTTCATCCCAGTCAGTCTCAGAGATAGACACTCAGGGGACCCCAGCCTTTCATCCCAGTCAGTCTCAGAGATAGACACTCTGGGGACCCCAGCCTTTCATCCCAGTCAATCTCAGAGATAGACACTCTGGCGACCCCAGCCTTTCATCCGTCAATCCCAGAGATAGACACTCTGGCGACCCCGGCCTTTCATCCGTCAATCTCTGAGATAGACACTCTGGGGACCCCGGCCTTTCATCTGCCAATCTCTGAGATAGACACTCTGGGGACCCCGGCCTTTCATCCCAGTCAGTCTCATAGATAGACACTCTGGGGACCCCAGCCTTTCATCCCAGACAGTCTCATAGATAGACACTCTGGGGATCCCAGCCTTTCATCCCAGTCAGTCTCATAGATAGACACTCTGGGGGCCCCAGCCTTTAATCCCAGTCAGTTTCAGAGATATACACTCTGGGGACCCCAGCCTTTCATCCCAGTCAGTCTCATAGATAGACACTCTGGGGATCCCAGCCTTTCATCCCAGTCAGTCTCATAGATAGACACTTTGGGGACTCCAGCCTTTCATCCCAGTCAGTATCAAAGATAGACAGTCTGGGGACCCCAGCCTTTCATCAGTGGGTCTCAAATCCCAGTCAGTTTCAAAAGTTATGACACAATCTGGTTTTAAGTTTATTCACATTGATTTCAGCAAAAACAACCATAAATCATTAGTCTGTTGACAATTTCAAATTGACTCAGACTCAGACTCAGTTGGTTACAATGTGATTGTGCCCCAGTCCGACACAGGCCTTCCATCGATGCAGTGCAGAATTCTATCCCAGTCAGACCAAATAAAATAAAAAAAAGTTTGTGAGTAGATTTTCCTCGTCATATGTGATAGATTTACCAGGCACTTGTCGAAGGTTGGGGTTTCCTCTGGTAAAGAACCCGCTTTCCTTACCCACTAAATCTGTCACACTGTCCTATAAGTGAAATAATATTTAGCGTGGCGTAAAACAGACAAATTACCAACTCAATTCTGGATTACTGTCTCCGTCAACGATTGGTGGGTACAGCATTGCGTTGAGTCAGGTTACGTTCAAAATAATCTCGAGTGCTGCGAGAAACATCAATCAATGAATCAAGTTGACTGTGGCAATCTATTGGTAGATACACAAATATAGAATAAGTCGCTATAAGCAGGATGATACTTTACTAAATTGATATCCGTTTTTTCTGCTGTTTTTCAGAAAACAAATACTGGACCTAACATGCCTGATACTGATTCTTCCAAGTAAGTTATCCTTTATTAAATATCCTTAAAGTGGCATGAGCTGCCAAAATGTTGATATTTTGACGTAAAAACAGAATGTTGAAATTATTGGCTATTTTTCTCAAGACGTATAATTCAAAAGTTTTTAGTGCTGCTAGTCTTGAGAATAAACGGATAAAGTATTGTTTTGAACTAACTTTGACTTAGAATGAATGAATGGTCGTCCCGGTTATTTAAATTATGTTTACTTTTCGAAACACTATTTCGGTTCGTATAGGCCACACACTATGTAGATTTTCGGTGGCCTCCCAAAGCCTCTTACTGTCATGCTGATTTGAAATTATGAAAAAAGTTGGAATTTTGGCAGCTCATGCCACTTTAGCAAATTTTAATAGTTAGTGTATTTAGATTGAGTAATATATGTGGATAAATATTTTCAACTTTAATAGTGTTAGCCTCTAACATCTTTAATATCAACTAAACATTGATGAATCAGTCGTAATTAAATAGTTTTCATGACTTATTTCTGTTTCAGTTCTTGGGCAAGTTGGCTCCTCCCACTGGGCGTGGCAATAGCAGCAGCCCTTCTCTATCGATTGGTTCTGGCACCTGCTAATTCTTAATAAACCACTCCCCTTTATTTAGAAACTATTTTTGACTTATTGATAAGGTAACCTGAAACCAAAATAATTAACATTACAGATGAATCATGATCCAAGTTGTTAAATTTAATTGATTTTTAAATTGTAAGGATCTAAGTAAACAAGTCTTTGAATTATTAAACAAGATTAAGTCAAATTAAAAAGGATTATGATTTGTTGATGTGATAAGTCATAAGCATAACTAGACTATATTGTTGCAATTTTTTTTTTTTTGCTTTAATAACAATATAGACTAGACTTTTGTGATTTAGCGTCTTTGGTTCTGAGAGTGCCTCAAACTTATGAGTTATCAATTATCATCAATAAAGTTACTATTGTGATGTTTGAAAATTCATAAGCTTGAGAAGTCTTAGAAGCTGGATGGAAATACCATACCTAGCATAAACTCATGTCCCTTTACATATAAACCCTACCAAAAGTCCATGTGTTATTTTTTGATCGTTTGTGAAATAAAACCAACTATATACTTTGGTTTGTTTATTTGCTGTATGTGGTGTCCAAATTTATATTCCTTTTTTCTGTCTGATTTTAAACTTAGTCCATCTACTCTTTTGGTGTGGAGTAGGCTACCCTATGGTTGACTTACGTACTGATTTTCTTAAAAGAGAGTGTGACGTGAAACATCAATCTGAAAAGGACATGAGCTGCCAAAATTAGGAATATTTCACAAATTAAGGTTGTCAAGCAAAAACGCGTAATTAAATTTCATTGAAAAACTAAATGGAAATGTTTGAATCTTAAGCTACTAAGAAACGAAAGTCACAGAGGTTCACTTAACATGATCAAAGCTAAGGAAACAAACATGCTGTGTTTGGTAAGTTCTAAAAACTTGGCTTGTGGACGTTTCTGACACTGACACATTTAAATATAGAAACAAATATCACAATTTTGGCAGCTCAAGCCACTGTAAAATAAAAAGAGATTTTTAGTTACGACTCTCTGTAACAAAATGGTATTTGGCAATCTGATTGTATTCAAATTCATAAGCTCCGGTTGAAATTGGGCAACCAGTTTTGTGGTTTCCCATTTTCCACCTCATAACCGCCCCAACCCGTTGCCCACCACCACCATCGAACGCTATCTACAAAATATCCATTTTTAAGGGAACAATGTTCATGCTATTATAAGGTGAAGAATTACGTATGGATAACAACTTCTTGGTTTATTAATTATTGGGTGACACGTTTCGATGTAGCTCTTACATCGTAACTTCTAAATACCATTGGAAGATTTGTGTATGTTATCATTATAATCATATTTGTTTAAAACTTTGTGCATTATTCAATTACAGGAAAATGTTATTCAGAATATGTGTTTGTGTCCATTCCATAGTGTCCTGTAGAATTTGTTTTCCTTTTTAGAACAGTTTAATCAATATGTTTGTTGCTCTATGTTTATGGAAGTTTGATGGTATCACGGGCACACGGAGTGCTCTCCATTATCCACCCTCTGTTATACTATATTCATGAACACTAAAACACATTTATAGTAAAACAGAGGGTAGATAAGGGAGAGCACTCCGTGTGCCTGTGATGGTATAATAGGCATAATCTATCTCCAATCGAAATAAGAATATTATAAATATTATTATTATTATGGAATATAATAAGCTTCCAAAATGGTATGCTCTGTAACCTAGGTCCATTCAAGAATACATGAGACATTTAAGCTGACTGTACGATGGTAACACTATGCTGTCTACAACTGTCAGATAGTGAGGCTGTATTATTGTAATTAATGTAAAGTCAGAAATAAAATATATGACGTTTGAAAAGTATTTAAAAAGTTGTTTTATTATTAAAATCTTCTAAAGGTTATAAAAGCTTGGGTTGAATACCCACGCCAGCGCACACTGTTCTCACTAAAAAACAATGATTGTAGTAAACAACCCTCCAATGAACTAGATCCATTGGGCCTCACATTAACGTTAAATATCCGAGCTAAGAATACACATGATCAAGACTGATTCACGATTATCTTCCAAGCTGACAATTCCACCAATGGGTCGCAAGTTCGAATCCCACCTAGTCCAAAAAAAGAAAATTGGAAAATTTTCTTACTGGGTTTTCACTCGATTGACCTATGTCGTGGGTTTCCTCCGGGCATAGAGGCCAGTTTCTTCCCACAATTAAACTGACAACGCCGCAATATAAGTGAAATAATCTTGAGCGCGACGTAAAACACCAAACAATCAACAATCAATCAATCCAAGCTGACAAAGCCTCTAATCGATGTTTCGCATTTTGAGTTTCAACTGCATCGCCCTTTAGGGGTCTTCTCGAGCAAAGTTAAAGTCTCCTTGGGCCTATTCCGTGTTTAAACTGGGCTCAAAAAATTGCCAGGCTGCTAGGCCCCTGCCATAGGTTGGAATTTTCCTCCTGGAAAAGAGCCTAGGATTTCCTCCAAGTGAAATGCTTTGGAGTGTGGCATCGGTTATCTACTGAGGCATATTTGTGCCATCGGTAAAAATTTGATATTTCCAGTGTTTTTGTCTTTAACGGTAGAGAAAACAATAATAGAACCGGCAATTGTATCGAAGGGACTCCTGGCGTCATATTTATGTGTGTGAATCTTCCACCAGGTTTACGGTAGAGCGTTGGACGCTCAATCCGAACAGCCTTCCACCAATGGGTCGCGGGTTCGAATCCCACTCAGTCCAAAAATTGGAAAATTTTCTGACTGGGTTTTCACTCGAACGACCTATGTGGGATGGTTGCCAGCGGAAGGTCGTGGGTTTCCTCCGGGCAAAGAGCCCGATTTCCTCCCACAATAAAACTTGCAACGCCGCCATATAAGTGAAATAATCTTGAGCGCGGCGTAAAACACCAAACAATCAATCAATCAATCCACCAGGTTTACGGTGTGAAAATGAATCTGCTTGACAAACTCTTCTTCAGTCGTCAGTGGAGCGCGCCATTTACAACCATAATTACTTCTCTTATGACCTTGTATCATGGTTGTGGCGTTTTTCTTTTGAGAGCAGTCCTCGACAAATCCGATACCCAGTGGACAGAGAGTGGGCGGGGCTTAAGCGTTATATAACTTCCCGATTTTGGAAGTTGTTGTATGGCTCTCTTGACTGGGTATCAGAGAGTAAACACGTGCTAGTTGATTGACAACGTCAATCACTAATACCATGATACAAGCAACTCTCTTTGATACAAGCGCGTTAATGAATGATTCCCTCGAGTATGGAAGAAATTCTGGGAGGTGTGGCTTGCTCGTGCATGCGCACTCGAGTCCAACCTCTCAAATATCTTCCATACCCTCGGGAAGCCATTCAATGACTCTAACTTACCTTGCAATACCAGCGGCAAGAATACCTTTTATGAAAACGGCCTGCCCTCCACAAGTGGTGTAGACATCAAATAAAGCCTGACACGTTTTCTCTTAAGGTTGATTTACCTTATAATAAAATTAAGTGTGTATCATAAAAATCATACTTTTAAGTAAAACGATTTGCTAACCAATTCGAAAACGCTTAAAAACTGGTCAATCACACGTAAACATTTCGACATCGAACAAACTCCGTGTTGAAACGTTGTCTTCCGTCTGTTAAAGTGTCAAAATTCACACTTTTTTCATAATTTCTGATCGTCACGACAGTAAGAGGGTTTGAAGGCCATCGAAAAACTAAATGATTGGCGTTGGAATGAGGAAAATCCATACAGTATTTGGCCTGTACGAACCGAAAACGTGTTCGAAATGTAAACAAAATTTAAATAACCGGGACGACCATTCATTCATTCTAAGCCAAAGTTAGTTCAAAACAATACTTTATCGTACATTCTCGAGACTATAAGCACTAAAAAGCTTCTGAATTATACGTCATGGGAAAAATAGCCGATAATTTCAACATTCTCTTTTACGTAAAAATATCAACAGTTTGGCAGCTCATGCCACTTTAAAGAAAATCAAAGTGAATCATAGTGAGGCTGTATTATTGTAATTAATGTAAAGGCAGAAATAAAATATATTACTTTTTGAAAGTATTTAAAAAGTTGTTTTATTATTAAAATCTTCTAAAGGATATAAAAGCTTGGGTTGAATACCCACGCCAGCGCACACTTTTCTCACAGAAACAATGGTTGTAGTAAACAACCCTCCAATGAACTAGATCCATTGGGCCTCACATTAACGTTAAATATCGGAGCTAAGAATATAAATGATCAAGACTGATTCACGATTATCTGCCAAGCTGACAATTCCACCAATGGATCGCTGGTTCGAAACCCACTCAGTCCAAAAAAAGAATATTTGACTGGGTTTTCACTCGAACGACCTATGTGGGATGGTTGCCAGTTACCACCAGAAGGTCGTGGGTTTCCTCCGGGCATAGAGCCCGGTTTCCTCCCACAATAAAACTGACAACGCCGCAATATAAGTGAAATAATCTTGAGCGCGACGTAAAACACCGAACAATCAACAATCAATCAATCCAAGCTGACAAAGCCTCTAATCGATGTTTCGCATTTTGAGTTTCAACTGCATCGCCCTTTAGGGGTCTTCTCGTGCAAAGTTAAAGTCTCCTTGGTCCTATTCCGTGTTTAAACTGGGCTCAAAAAATTGCCAGGCTGCTAGGCCCCTGCCATAGGTTGGGATTTCCCTCCTGGAAAAGAGCCTGGGTGTTCCTCCATCAAGTGAAATGCTTTGGAGTGTGGCATCGGTTATCTGCTGAGGCATATTTGTGTCATCGGTAGAAATTTGATATTTCCAGTGTTTTTTTGTTTTTAATGGTAGAGAAAACAATAATACAACCGGCAATTGTATCGAAGGGACTCCTGGCGTCGTATTTATGTGTGTGAATCTTCCACCAGGTTTACGGTAGAGCGTTGGACGCTCAATCCGAACAGCCTTCCACCAATGGGTCGCGGGTTCGAATCCCACTCAGTCCAAAAATTGGAAAATTTTCTGACTGGGTTTTCACTCGAACGACCTATGTGGGATGGTTGCCAGCGGAAGGTCGTGGGTTTCCTCCGGGCAAAGAGCCCGATTTCCTCCCACAATAAAACTTGCAACGCCGCCATATAAGTGAAATAATCTTGAGCGCGGCGTAAAACACCAAACAATCCATCAATCAATCAATCCACCAGGTTTACGGTGTGAAAATGAATCTGCTTGACAAAGTCTTCTTCAGTCGTCAGTGGAGCGCGCCATTTACAACCATAATTACTTCTCTTATGACCTTGTATCATGGTTGTGGCGTTTTTCTTTTGAGAGCAGTCCTCGACAAATCCGATACCCAGTGGACAGAGAGTGGGCGGGGCTTAAGCGTTATATAACTTCCCGATTTTGGAATTTGTTGTATGGCTCTCTTGACTGGGTATCAGAGAGTAAACACGTGCTAGTTGATTGACAACGTCAATCACTAATACCATGATACAAGCAACTCTCTTTGATACAAGCGCGTTATTGAATGATTCCCTCGAGTATGGAAGAAATTCTGGGAGGTGTGGCTTGCTCGTGCATGCGCACTCGAGTCCAACCTCTCAAATATCTTCCATACCCTCGGGAAGCCATTCAATGACTCTAACTTACCTTGCAATACCAGCGGCAAGAATACCTTTTATGAAAACGGCCTGCCCTCCACAAGTGGTGTAGACATCAAATAAAGCCTGACACGTTTTCTCTTAAGGTTGATTTACCTTATAATAAAATTAAGTGTGTATCATAAAAATCATACTTTTAAGTAAAACGATTTGCTAACCAATTCGAAAACGCTTAAAAACTGGTCAATCACACGTAAACATTTCGACATCAAACAAACTCCGTGTTGAAACGTTGTCTTCCGTCTGTTAAAGTGTCAAAATTCACACTTTTTTCATAATTTCTGATCGTCACGACAGTAAGAGGGTTTGAAGGCCATCGAAAAACTAAATGATTGGCGTTGGAATGAGGAAAATCCATACAGTATTTGGCCTGTACGAACCGAAAACGTGTTCGAAATGTAAACAAAATTTAAATAACCGGGACGACCATTCATTCATTCTAAGCCAAAGTTAGTTCAAAACAATACTTTATCGTACATTCTCGAGACTAGAAGCACTAAAAAGCTTCTGAATTATACGTCATGTGAAAAATAGCCGATAATTTCAACATTCTGTTTTACGTAAAAATATCAACATTTTGGCAGCTCATGCCACTTTAAAGAAAATCAAACGAACTCAAACAATTCGCACAGAAATTCGCACGAAAACTGCCAAATCACTAGGAAAACTTTTCCAACGTTGTGACTGGAGTGGGGATGTTTTCGCTGCGGAGAATCGTAGTGGAAAATTAAATGATTTATGAGATCACCTGATTTGTCACAGCTTTGTAGACATTTCCACTGCAGCGAAAAAAAAATGAATATACACCGCAGTCATGGGCTTTTCTCCGTGGTAGAATTGCTTGTTGCCTTGTGATTTGACCGTTTATATGCTAATCTCTAATTTTTGTGCGAATTGTTTGAGTTAAAGCAGCCGATCAATCTGGGCTCTGCCAAATTTTTTTTTTCCATATTCGTTCTAGGGGGTGATTCACATTGCCAGCCAAATATAAGAATAAGCGCCCTCTAGACCGAAAATCCGGGCTATAGTTAAAGTGGCATGAGCTGCCAAAATGTTGATATTTTGACGTTAAAACAGAATGTTGAAATTATTGACTATTTTCCTCAAGACGTATAATTCAGAAGCTTTTTAGTGCTTCTAATCTCGAAAATGTACCATAAAGTATTGTTTTGAACTAACTTTGGCTTAGAATGAATGAATGGCCGTCCCGGTTATTTAAATTTTGTTTACTTTTCGAACATGTTTTCGGTTCGTGCAGGCCATATACTGTATGGATTTTCCTCATTCCAACGCCAATCATTTAGTTTTTTGATGACCTTCAAAGCCTCTTACTGTCAAGACGATCAGAAATTATGAAAAAAGCTTGAATTTTGCCAGCTCATGTCACTTTAAAGATATATGTTTTATATGATAGACCTTTGGTCTTATTAAACCAACTAAAGACAACGTTTAAAAACAAAGTTCCCACTGGTGTAACATTCCGATAAAGACCTAAATAGGCCTACATTGGAAATCGCAAAATTCTATGTATGGCATTAATAGCATCAGTATAGTACATGTTTTAGTGTTTATAAATATATATAGTTATCATGTATGGAGCTTTGAAAATGTGGAAAAGTGATTGATAATTTTTGTTATGTTGATATAAAACTAAATAATTATCTTTTAGAAATGCTGTTCTTTAGAAACTATTGGCCGACATTGCAAAAAATTCATGCTAAAGAAATTTTTTATAAAAGTGAATACCGCCATTAAATTTTTTTGATAATATATGTATGGTTGAACTATTGACTTCACTGGCGTAAAATGTTCTATAGTTGGTTCACACCCAATATCTCTTTTATTTATTGTTTGCCTAAATGTACACCTAACCTTCTGGTATAGAGTTTTGCGTCATTGTATGTGGACATTAACGCACTAGTTGTTAAATATAATGAATTCAAGTTATAGCTATAGAGAACGCTTTGCCGAGTATACACTCTCTTTAAAAGTGGGTTCCATACTAATGAGAGAAAAGTAAGGCATCACCACATAGTTAGAACGTCGCGAGGCGTCGCTAAGATATATAAAAGCAATGCACTATATGGAATAAAGGTTACGTGATATCCAGATCCAGATCGGTCATGCGCTCGCGCATCATCTATCAATGGCGGCACTTTTCTACGGCGGCAAAGTCCTATCCAAACCAGCCAATGAGACGTGTCCATTCCACGCATATATAATTTATTTCACAACAACCTGTTTACAATCTAAAAATAAATATCAGAATTGGTTGCTCTCGGGGTTATTTCAACATTATTGCTTTTCAGTGGAAAGCTGCAGGTCGGTATTGTGGTATAGACTATATAGGCCTACTCCCAAAATGAGTATTTCGGGTCGTCCATGAACAAAAACTAACGGATTTTTATTATGTCACTTACACGAGAGAGCGTCTGAAACCATATTATCTATAGTGGGTTTTATATTCCTTGCTGCTAAAATTCGCTTCTTTTTTTTAAAAAATTCGACAATCAAGAAAATAGAGCGTTCGAAGTAATACAGACAAAGCCAGTAACCCGCGTACGAACTGAATATATGTGCTTACAAAAATCTAACTAAAGCCTACATTTGAGGGATTCTGTTGCTTGTACAACAACCTTAGCGTACACCCCGATACCAAAGGAAAGTTCTTAGTATTCTTGATAAAGTTGAAAAACAATCAGCTTATTCTGATAATGTCTCTATCAGTATCTAATTTAACATTTGGGTGGTAATATTGATAGCTTTGTTTAGGAGCCCGTGGTGAAAGCAGTGTTTTTAATGAGTCACTTAGCCATTCTATATGAGCTGCCAAAATGTTGATATGTTGACGTTAAAACACAATGTTGAAATTATTGGCTATTTTTATGAAGACGTATAATTCAGAAGCTTTTTAGTGCTTCTAGTCTCGAAGATGTACGATAAAGTATTGTTTTGAACTAACTTTGGCTTAGAATGAATGAACGTTTTCTTTACTAGTTTAACGTTTTCTTTAATTCAAAGTATATATTCACTTCAAGTCTGATGTCAGGGTTGTTATATTTTTTATAGCTTTTAAAAATGTTACCCTGGATGGCACGCGAAAATCCCTGCGGTGTATCCGGTAAAACGTACGAGGTCTTAGCCCCGTCTAAAGGAGATCTCGCGATAAAACGATTGTTTGACAGAATATACGGCCACAATAACAAAGGAAAAGCGACTCAACCATGCTACAACTAATCTACATCATTGTCAAGGGATGTCCTACATTAGGTTAAAATCTTTAGGTAACTGAAGAGCTAGCATTTTCAAGAATCCGCATTATAAGTGTGATATCTCACACATACCAAATAATAAGTGAATAATTTCTGAGGGGATTTTTACTCGATATGGAAGACTTGCCCGGTACATAAAGCACAGATTTAGAGATTGCTTTGTTCCGAATTGGTTCGTAGACATTACCGAGTCTTCATGTTTTGACACATATACCTTGACAAACATATTATGTCAAAGGTGACATTGAGCCATCTAATTACATTGGTTTTCATTGTATTTGGTATAAATTCCATTGGCTCGTTGCCCACTTCAGCCAGGTGTGGGTTTCTTAGCTTGCATTCACTCGGATATCCGCGGGGATCAACGTACATTAAATACCCTCAGTTTTATAAAAGTGAATACTGCCATTAGATTTTTTTGATAATATATGTATGATTGAAATCCTTTCACTGTATAGGTTATATTGAGTTCACTGACGTAAAATGTTCTATAGTTGGTTCACACCCAATATTTCTTTTATTTATTGTTTGCCTAAAAGTACACCTAGCCTTCTGGTATAGAGTTTGCATCATTGTATGTGGATATTAACGCACTGGTTGTCAAATATAATGGGGGCCTCCGTGGCTCAGTAGATAGAGCGTTGAACGCTCAATCCGAACAGCCTTCCACCAATGGGTCGCGGGTTCGAGTCCCACTAAGTCCAAAAATTGGAAAATTTTCTGACTGGGTTTTCACTCGAACGACCCATGTGGGATGGTTGCCAGTTATCAACGGAAGGTCGTGGGTTTATCTCGGACAATTTGAAACAGAAACCCTATCAAAAGCATTACATAAACCTAAGTTATGGTTCAGATACGTAGAAGATACGTTTGTTATTTGGAATCAAGATAAGCACGAACTGAACTTATTTCTGCAACATCTTAATTTGCTACACCCCTCAATACAGTTCATCATGGAGATAGAAGACATCAACAAGCTACCGTTTTTGGATGTTTTAGTTGAAAAGGTTGGTCAAACATCAGGACTTCAGTGTATCGAAAACCAACCTACACAGATTTATATATTCACAGTTCGTCAGGTCACTCAAGAGACATTAAACGCGGCACATAACGATATTTAGTAAAAAAGAGCGATACATGTGTGTGATGAACAGTGTCTAAAAGCAGAACTGGATCACTTAACCAAAGTATTCATCGACAATGGATATAAAAAGACTACAGTTAGTAAAGTTATTAATCAATCAACGAAAGATACATGTAAACACAGTTCTTCGGGCGACAGGACAGAAAAATTAGGAGCCATAACACTACCATATTCACAGGGTTTAAAGGGGCATGAGCTGCCAAAATTCGCACTTTTTTCATAATTTCTGATCGTCACGACAGTAAGAGGCCATGAAGGCCATCGAAAAACTAAATGATTGGCCTTGGAATGAGGAAAATCCATAGAGTATGTGGCCTATACGAACCGGAAAATTGTTCGAAAAGTAAACAAAATTTAAATAACCGGAACGACCATTCATTCATTCTAAGCCATACTTAGTTGAAAACAATACTTTATCGTACATTTTCGAGACTAGAAGCACTAAAAAGCTTCTGAATTATACGTCTTGAGAAAAATAGAAAATAATTTCAACATTCTGTTTTAACGTCAAAATATCAACATTTTGGCAGCTCATGCCACTTTAAGTGAAAAGTTGAGACGTATTTTAAGAAAAAAAAACCTCCGAGTTGTTTTTTCAAATAACAGAAATCTTGGTAATTTATTGACTGATGTTAAATACAAAGAGTCCTATTGCTGTAAAAAGTATAGTGGTTATAATGTAACATGTGAATGTGGTGAAAATTATACTGGTGAAACAGGTAGACCTTTAGTCCTTAGAATAAACGAACATAAGAAAGCCGTTCAAACTGGTGACATTAACAAATCTGCGATAGCAGTACACAAGTTTTAATGTATAAAACGTATTAAATGGGAAGAGGTAAAAACTTTATCTTCAGATAAACACTGGAGGAAAAGAAAAATTAAAGAAGCTTTCTTCATTCAAAAACTCAACCCTTCATTAAATAGAGATTGTGGTATACAAATAAGTAAAATATGGAATAAATTTGTAAAATACATGTAATAATTTTTATGTAAACTTATTATGTATAAAGATTTTTTTTTTTAGTTTGTTTATTATGATGCATTGAATTGTAACGTTAACTTATTACGTCATTTTGTATTATAACGTTGGCTTATAACGTCATCTTGTATTATAACGTTAACAGATTTACTTCATTCTTGATTGATGTCATTTTGTAGATTCCGACGTCAGAATATTGCTAAAGGCCCGTTCACACGATGCAATTAGTTGTATACAACTTGTTGCATGCGTCAAGTTGCATGTTTTGAGTTGCATGCAACTCGCCGTTCACACACAGCCAAGTTGTATAAAACTCTGACTATCACATGACTGTTACAGTTTATTGTAAACAGGTGCTCGTTTGACAGACTACAAAGAAGTACGAAACTGTCAGTGACTTGAGTTTACAATGTATCTTGTCTCCATTCAGAAATGAATTTAAACGCACACTCGCCTTTTTGACATTTTACAGGAATTCACTTTAACAAATAAAACCACTAAAATTAAACGTAGGGCACATGTCCAGTTATATTCACATTGTTCAAATCATTGGAGCGCTTGAGATTGAAAGTTTGTTTACATTGTTTACCTATAAAATTTTCAATTTCGTACTAAGAATACAAAAAATTGCCAAAACATTTTTTTTTTGGGGGGGGGGAGTGGGGGGAGCTGTTGAATGTTTCTATCTACTCCTGTCTGGGAAAAATATCCACTGTTTTTAATGTAAACAATATTCTGAATTTTTTGCGGCGAGTGTGCCTTTAAACTTACAATTTCGGTAAATTTAGACTGTCAACTTAAAGTCACAGCCTAATGTAACTTTAAAGTCACAGCCTAATGTCAACAAAGTCACAGCCTAATGTAAATTTACAGACACAGCCTAATGTAAATTTAAAGTCACAGCCTAATGTAAATTTAAAGTCACAGCCTAATGTAAATTTAAAGTCACAGCCTAATGTAAATTTACAGACACGGCCTAATGTAAATTTAAAGTCACAGCCTAATGTAAATTTACAGTCACAGCCTAATGTAAATTTACAGTCATAGCTTACTGTAAATTTACAGTCATAGCTTACTGTAAATTTAGTCACAGCTTACTTTAAATTTATAGTCACAGCTTACTGTAAATTTACAGTCACAGCTTATTGTAAATTTATAGTCACAGCTTACTGTAATTTATAGTCACAGCTCACTGTAAATTTAAACTTGCAGCTTACTGTGAATTTAAACTTGCAGCTTACTGTTGTTAACATAGTTACCGTTGCACACAATTCTCTGATTGACCACTTAACACATTTGTTATTTTCTTTAATATATATGTCAATATTTTGAAACATTAAATTCAGTTACACTTGACGAAGTCACCGACACAGGTGTCGAAAGCTCGTGTTGTTCAAAAACAACTGACGACGGGGTGATATCTTAATTTTTTGATCGTCGCGACAATAAAAGGCTTTGAAGGCCATCGAAAAACTAAATGATTAGCGTTGGAATGAGGAAAATCCATGTACAGTATATGGCCTGTACAAACCGAAGACGTGTTCGAAAAGTAAACAAGATTTAAATAACCGGGACGACCATTCATTCATTCGAATCCAAAGTTAGTTCAAATCAATAGGCCCTACTTAATCGTACATTTTCGAGACTAGAAGCACTAAAAAAGCTTCTGAATTATAGGTCCTGAGAAAAACAGCCAATAATTTCAACATTCTGTTAAAACGTCAAAATATCAACATTTTGGCAGCTCATGCTACTTTAAGATGTTCCACAAGTTGCAGTCTACCGAGTTAAATAAACAAATAACTTTATGGATGATTTTAGCCATTGAACAATATACGTGAAATGCTGGTCACGTGACATTTGAGTTCATGCTAGCGCCACAGTTACCAGATGAAGTGATTTCCACCCTGGTCGGTCATGCGTGCTCCTAGTTGGAGAACTCCAACCTCTGTGGTCAAAGTATTTGATGATGGGTGACCAATAGAGTAGGACGATCTGCCATCTTGGAAAGTGTTCAATTTACAGAAACAACACTTTTTCGCTCAATTTCTCAAATTCTCAAATTTTAAGCAACGCAATCGGCCCAAACTTTACACACATTCAATTCGATCTTTTAGTTCGCCGTTTGACAAAAAAGCGTTCAAACACTCACATTTGTGTTGCATCATCGCCGTTTTTCCAAGGACAACCCGAATCTCCCGCTCTCCTCCTCGTTTCCTTCAAATTAACTTGGGAAATGTACGAACACAAGTTGATCTATGAGAGCCGCGCTTTCGTATTTTCTTGATAAACGTGCTCCTCGGAGTCTGAGTTGAGTACAGCTTGTTTTTTTATAATCCCGGCCCCAGGTCCAAACCAGCCAAGTAGGCGTGGCAATTCCATGTATATAGTTCAATTGTACTTGATAAAGGCACCGGCATAGGTGTCAAATTCTCGTGTTGTTCACAAACAGATTACTTCTTGGTTGTGCCTTAATTATATCACGTTGAACGAAAGTTTCAAACATCTCTTAGTTTAATGATTTAGTATTTATTTAATTTTCGATTATTTTCATTTTCTAATTTCGTCTGTTCTATATTATTTTATATTCTTTATCTTTGAAATGAATTTAATGGGATAAAACAAGTTCCTATGGAGCTTTACTCCCGCCAAATATTCTATAACCTTTATTTATTTATATAGCATGTTTTTTATGGTGAATAAATAAAATAAAAATAAAAAAATAAAACATTTTGACATGTATTTCATGTCGCCATTTGTATTCAGTGCCAAAATGCGATGATTCACCATGTAAACTGACCCTATCAGTAGAGACAGTCCAAGCCACCAGGGCCTCTCTCAAGTGTTGTCGGGTGACGTTTGCGACAAGACTGCACCCAAACCTACAGGACTGACATTTTAAGACTGGTCTTAAAATTTGGATTTAAATAAGCCATTACTTCCCGGATAGAAATGGCAGATTTCAGTTGGACTTCCGTTTGGTGCGTATTGGTCCATGCAGGTCCATGTCACGTCTTTTCTGGTAAGTTGGCGGAGTGGATCTGCTATGGTGGTGAAATTCCGCATAAATTTTGCAACATAATTTGCCAAACCGACAAAACTGCTGGTAGAGTTGGTGCAACAAAACTACTTTGTCAATTTCTGGACTGATGTCAGAAGAGGAAACTTTAAAACCCAAGAAATTTAGTTTTGGACACCAAACACACTTGGGTTGGCACTAAGGCCCCGATCTCTCATATGCTGTAAAGTTTTTCGCCAACAATGGTTATGTTCTTCCACAGTACGGACAAACACAATTATTCCTTCAGCCAAGAGCAGGGTTGTGTGACTCCTAAAATAAGGCGTTTGTTTGCCCCTCCGTGTTTGGAATGCAGCTATATCTCTGGGGGCCGTTTTACAAAGAGGGTGTAACCTACACCCAACACGTAGAGTTACACCCTCTAGTGCTCAGATTTACGTGCAAGGTGTAAGTGCGTTTTACGAAGCTTGGTGTAACGTCAGACGTAACGTTACGGGCAGCTCTTGTACTCTCCTGCTTTGGAGGAGCAAATATCCCTAACAACACGCCCGTCTTCTTTCCCCGGAGGTATAAAGGATGCATATATAACTGGCGGGAAAAAAGTTTGATAAACAGGTGTCCGTTTATAAGTCGGGTTCAACCCCCAATGACGAAAACTCTATGAACATTTTTTTTTTGTGCATAAATATATATGTTGAAGGCGTTTCTTCTTTTTTTTCTACGTGCATGTATATATATATAAATATATATATATTTTTTTATTTTATCTAGTTGCATATTATTATCATTTTTTTTTTTTTGGGGGGGGGGGGGGTGGGGGGGGACTATATATATAGGCCTAAAGTGATAGAGATGGCGCGCGTTATTTCTTTTTGTTTTGATATAAACTGAGTGAATGCGCAGTAGTAATTTTTAAAAATACCGAATTATTTCGCAATCATTTTTTTAAGAAATACATTTTTGTTACAGTTAAAAATAATATTCCAATCATTCTAAATATTCTTGGGATAAATTTTCAGAATTTATCAAAAATACGGAAGCTCAGCTTCACTTTTCTAGTGCATTATCCTTCCGAGCTGATAATATATTTATCGCGAATATGTAAGGTGTACATTTATTGGGTGCAAGTAATGTTTGACGATTTCCATCGTACAAAGGATCCCTGGTTATGGAAAACAAGACACGCCCCTTTCCGTGACGTCATGCTCATGCCAGCGTTTTGTCGTCTGCAATCACAGGTCCCAAAGTACTTTTCAGTATCAGTATCTTGCAACATTGTAGCATGGAGAACGAAGTCATTTTCCCGAAGAAGAGAAAAGAAAACTTTTCTCCGAATGAAATTAATCTTTTAATTACTTTAGTTGAACAAAACAGACATCTTTTATTTTCGAAATTTGATAATCAGGTCGATTTTAAGAAAAAGAGCCTGAAATGGAAGGAGATCACACAGAAGTAAGTTTATTTTATATTTATGATTGTAGCTTAATTAACAATTACGTCTTCGAGTTGATGATAATGTATAAATATAAATGTATAATATACTTTATTATAGGCCTATATTATTAAATTCAAAATATTTCCACCAAATATATAAAAGCTATAAAAGCTATACACCCTATAGAAAAACTTGTTAGATTTTTCATCTTCATTAATTAATTAGCCTATTGTTGCACTCCACTTACGAAAACAGGCCTACACAGGGGCTAACTGGCTCTTCCAACCGACCGATCTCAGGTGGGCCCAGGTGCCCGTATAACCAGTCCGATTTTTGGTCTCACCGGCCCATTTTGTGATCCAGCGGTATCGGCCCACCGGGCCTTGCCTAAATGCCCTTATGGTCAGTCCGGCCTTGCCAATGTATTTTACAGTGTTTGTTTGCTAGCTGTATATCATTCAACGAGTTTTGCCTGTGATTCTCAATCTGTAAGTCATAATTAAGAATAAATGTCTTTGTAAAAATAATTCGATTTTTCCACAGAATAAACGCATGTGGTAACCACAATGTGAGGACGGAAGGCGAAGTCAAGAAAAAATGGCAAGATTTAAAGAAGCAGGCAAAGGCAAAGGAGAGTCAACGGAGGGTTTATATGCGAGGAACTGGCGGTGGACCTCCTCCGAAAGATTTGTCAGATGTGGAATTAAAGGTATTTTTTGCAGCCAGAACAAATGCGATGAAACCATAATAAAATGAAACGTTTAACCAGATCTTGCATATTAATACGCATGCTTCATTATAATTGTGTACTCTCTCTGACTCAAGTTATTATACAGTCATATTTATATTTGCCAGATCATTCAAATTATCCCAGACGTGATAATCGATGGAATCCTGGGAGGAACCGACACAGCTGAAAATGTAACAGAGACTTGTCATGAGATCGGTACGGTTTTTAACATTTATTTATAATAAAATGAGTAGCAAGAAAGGAAAAACGTATATATAGGCCCTAAACTACAGATTCAATTATCAATAAAGGTTCAAAAAGTCAGATTTCCAGCTATATAGTATTCCAATGAAATAATATGCCGCGCGTTATAATATAAAACAAAGCCCATACACTTTGCCAAACACGAAAATGTACATATTTCAAATTCATAAAAATTACAGAAACTGGAATAAATTTAACGATTTGATACAATTTCAGCGTGTGAACCTGAGAACATCGATGCAGAACTACCCATCGCCAGCACCAGTACCTGCAGTGAAGAGAGTCGGGCAGCAGCAATCGACATCCGAACCGATCCGGACTACATATTTGTTAAACCAAAAGGTAGACTCTCTTTATATAATAGGAAATAACACTTTTCTTATAGATTATTACAACTTCTAGATTTATTAGGTGGTGACTTTTCGATTTCGGTTCTAACATTAAGTGCGTGTTTATATATATACAGACTCATTGTTCACGAATCAGATTATTATACACGGTGATAAACATCCTGCAAGTGTCCAAGCGCTTTAAAACGTTAATGTGTGACAGGCAATTTTACACCGTTTTGATTTTTGTCCAGGACTTGATACAATATTTATTTATTTAAAGTAAGTGCATGGATGACTGGATGGGTATATACAGAGTAACACGTCAGATCATTTTTCTTCTGTATCTTTTCCTATAGAGGACCTGAAAAGAAAAAAGAAAACCGTAGATGAAGAGCTGATCAGAATAGAGGAGGAGAAACTCGCATTAAAGCGTCAGAAGCTGCACGTCCTTATGGACATTCAAACGAGTTTGCAGGAGCTAGTGCAGCTGAAGAGGCATGAACTCGTATCTTCTACAAACGAGTCCGAAAACGACATCAGCCTTATTCCAGTTATCAAGATGTGAAGAATGATTGATTGATTGGTGTTATATATACGCCGCACTCACCATTATTTCACTTATATGGGGGCGTCGACCGGTTTATTGAGTGAGGAAACCCCCGACCTTCCGTCAATACCTGACAACCATCCCACATGTAACTTTTTTTCTTCATTTTCCCACCTAAATTGGCCGCCGGCGACCGTCTGGTTTTCGATCCTTAATTTTCACATACGTGTATAGGTTCCCATTATGGTCCAGTTGTGCAACACATAAATCTTTTTTCTCATTTTTGCATTTTAAATGGTCGCCGGCGTCCATCTTGTTTCTGTAAGTTCTTGTGATCAAGATTTGCACTGTATATATCGTTTTAGTGTCGTTACGTATATTCAAAATTTCCTCTTTGATAAATATTTATTGTCACCTAGATCTGTTTACGGACCTCTTGTGGACCACAGATGGATAGTTCACCCTTTTCTTATGAAAAGTTCAAAGATTTAATAATACGTTCTTGCATAACCTCATTCGTCCAAACGACTTCATCACAACTTATTATACCCTCTTATTTAGGTTATACCAGAGACAAATTCCTTAAAACTATATTTGCTTTCTTTGAATATATATATATATATATATTTTCAAAATAGTTGAATTGCTGTTTAAGCATTTTTTCAGAAGCTTTTGCATTAGCTGGATTTCTACATAAAGATGGGCTAAATGTGCCAACTTTTTTAATAATTTTTTTCTCTGCTATATTTTACTGTAAAATCTCTAATTTTTATCTTACACAAGTCCCATGCAGTTGGTTTGATGGTCCAAACTGTGGTGTTGTAATATATTCAAGATACCAGTTCCGAGCTTATATAGGCCTAGCCCTATATATGGACTCAACGTCACTTTATTAGAGAGAATAAAAATAGTTATAGGTCTAACGGGCTGTTCACCTTTCAAATGAATCTCGTTGCAATTAGCCTTTCTTGAACAGCTTTCCCATCCTCAATTCCAGTATAATAGTTAGTACTATCGTCTTCCAACTCTCCCGCTTCATCTGGCTCCAGCTCGGGCTCTGGCAGTCTCAAATCAATACAATAATTATGTAACTGGCATACGGCCTGGATAACGCTGCAGCACTTGGCCGGTTTAAAAAGTAACCCTCCTGCAGATTTATGCAAGCACCTGCAAAAATACATATATTCATAAATATCATATCATATATTCATAAACTATTGACCATGCCTCAAAATAGTCCTATCTTTTCTGTATATTTTGGGATTCTTTGAATTGTATTACAATGTTAGAATGTTAGTCCTACCTGAAGCGTGACTTAAGTACCCCGAATGCTCTCTCCACCACACACCTGGTCGTCTTGAAGGATCTGTTGTAGGCCTTCTCACTCCTTGTGGTCGGGTTTAACCTTGGAGTGAGAAGCCATGGCCTGAGTGGATACCCCGAGTCCCCGAGGAGCCATCCATCCACGACACCCCCTTGTAACTGCTGGTTTAGTGCGCAGGTAGACCAAATGTAGGCATCGTGAACGGATCCCGGGAATTTTGCCACGATGTTGGTAAACCTATAATTTACGAAAACACGTATCATGCCAATCAGTTGCAGAGATAAATAAAGTAAATAGGCTGAAATCCCAAATATATAGGCATATGTTTTGGTCTTGGCTATCAACCGTGCTCTTCATTTTATAGAGTTATAGGCTTTTATAATATTGTTCCGGTCTCTTTAAATCAATGATTCGTTTGAGCAAAAATAGGCCTACTTTGAAAAAATGATAGCTTAAATCGTGTATAATACGGTTTTAAAAAGAAATAGCCTCAAATAAACTGAAGCCCTTTTAAAGGCATTTAAAAGTTCTTCTAAATAAACAAAACAACAGTTTTTCCTTACGGATTTTCAACTAAGGATTCTTATGGATTTTCCATTCAAAAATAGATGTTGAAATCCATAAGGAAAAGTGATTGTAATCCTTAATAGGCCTAGGCTTATACAATAAGTAATTATAATTTATATATTTAATGATTATCTTAATTTGTTTCGGGAGGAGGGTAATCTCTGTGACTGGTGTTTTACGACATAATATCTGAAATTGATTAATTCATTAAGTTGTTTCATCGGACTAAATACAAACAAACGCACGCAGCCTGTGATGAAGAGAAAACAGCTGCCTAGCGTGACCTACATATAGCGACATAGATGGCGTGACCTACTTGGTCGAGAGTTTGTCTGCTTGGGGCAGCGGGAAAGTTATGAATCTCTACAAGCTATACCAGATTTGTTCAGGAAAGGCTTTTTAGTTTTTCGGGAGGAAAATTTCAACATGTACCGAAGTGCATTGTGAGTGTGGAATTTACTGGAATGACCACGTGTTGTGATTACTGTGGATTTTAAGCGACGGATCGAAACATAGTGTAACGCTATTTGTGTCACAAACTTAAAGTTATGCTGTTGTTCAAAATGGTGACACTCCGGACTCTGGCTGGGGAATCCATTGTAGATATCGTAAGGATTTTGCAAATTAATCAGTCTTTGTTGGCTTGATTTCTCATTGACAAATTGGAATACCACATTTAATGGACTAATGACGATTTTCGAAAAAGGTAAAACTCTTCACTTCAGCTTATGTTATTTATAATTCTCACTTACTGCCAGTGACAGTGACACAGTGATGCACGGTTGATGCAATCACTGGATCAGCATAATAACTAATAGTAATACAATATTAGGGATATAAAATTATCGCTAATACGCTAATTTTCTGCACATTTTAATGAACACTTCGTTCTGCTGGGAAATCTGTTTCAATTTGTTCTCGAATTTGCGGTTAAAGTACTGTAAAGATACAATGTTGATAGAATTAAAAAGTAGTCAATTCATGGGAGTGGCTTAATATCGATCGCGAAGTTTTGATTCGTGAATGGAGTTACCACTCAAAATGCTAACCAATCAAATTGTTGCGTTCTCAGTAAACAATATGGTGACAGCTTATAAATTTGACACTGACAGTTGCAAGCGAAATATAGTTTGCTTTTCATTGAACAAAATGCCTACGTGGTCTCAGATTTACGTAATGAATATTTACCTCATGTTTGCGTCTGTTGTTGCTTGGATATTGATAGCATGGAACCCTTTCCGGCATACATAACTTGGCTCGTCTTCAGAGGGACCACATATTGGAATTAAGCTACCGTCAACAACTCCGATGACATTCGGGAAGTTGGCAATTTCGCTGAACGCCAACTTCGTATTGATAACCTCAGCCTGGTTAGTTGGGAATTTAATTAAATTCAGATTTCGACAAATAGCTTTTGATACGTTAGAAACACTGACACAGGCAGTTGCCCTGCTCACACCGTGAATATCTCCGGTTTCAGAGAGAAATGTGCCTTTCGCGTATAAGCGAAGGGCCACAAGGACTTGAAGCTGGACGGGTAGAGCTACCGATCGCCTCGTTGGGTGCTCTAGGTCCTCCTTTAACACTCTGACTAAATTGAGTATAGCGAATCTTGGCATCCTGTATCTCTCAATTAGCCTTTCGTCGTCAAATTCTTCTAACGGATTCGCCCGATCCCTAAAAACTCTTTCTTTTCGTAAATTTCGCCTAGCGCGTCTAAGTTGTAACAATACCTCCGCCATATTTACGCCAAATATTTTTATTTACACCTACTAGGTAGCAGACGTAAATTTACGTCGCACTTTACACCTTGGTGTAAGATACACCCTCTTTGTAAAACGGCTAAAAAAGCTTACGTCTGACTTCCGCCATATTTGCACCTCAGTGCAGACTTACACCCCCTTCGTAAAACGGCCCCCTGGAGCTTGCATAAAGTTCAATTTGATTGTAGCCCCACTTCAGGTTTAATTTAGAAAATATAACAGCATCGTTAAGTTCTAGAAAGGATTCTTCTATGGATGGAATGGTGAAGCGCTTATCTACACACCCTCGATTAGCAATCAGAGCCGGTGCTGGCTCATTTGTTACACGGTTAAAAAGTTCTGGGATTTTGGCCTGAACTTGGTTTTGTACATGGAATGGAAGTCACCGGACTGATTGTATTATCGGTGTAATTTCATCGTTAATATGGCGTTTGAGTTGAAACATTGTTCATTTTCCCACGCCATCAAACCATCATTGAATTATGAAAGTATACTTTTCTGGAACGTGGAAACTTTATTGATGTTCCGGGCAAGTGTAAGGTGCCCTAGTTGAACCACATCAAATCTGCGTAGGAGTGATCCGGGTTAATCCAAAGCCGCAACCCCGACCTGGGATACTGTTGTATTATTGTTGAATTCAATTTAAAGTGAAAATTCGCCGAGTGCTTGGTCTGATCCAAATGTGAATAGCCTAGTCTTTGCTGGGGATAATTGGCAAAGATTACCAACGGAACAAAGCTTGTCATATGTGCTTAAATTCAAAACATTAATGAAAGCTCCACACTCTAAAAGCATCTCCACTGAGGTGTCGACCACGTAAATGGTGTCCATACCCTGAGAAGATCCCCTGTTAAAAACGCATTCTGTGTGTCCGTGACAATCGTCTGGGGTGAGCCTGTATCCCAGCACTTTGCGTGTATATTTCATGCTGTATCACCCTCGAGTTTTGGGCGTCAAGCGCTGATATTACCAATGAACTATATACGTGGAATTCAGACGTCTTATTGGCTGGTTTGGATCTGACTTTGTAAAAGGCGCCGCCAATGCTGAGCGATGAGCGCGTGCATGACCGATCTGGATGGATATTGCACTTTTAGTATTGGCGGCATTCGATGCAAATTAGATACCACGTGACCTCCATTCCACGTATATAGCTCATTGGATATTACCACAGAGTGAAGGCCTTTGTGTGTCACAGATATCTTTAGTCAAGACGAAATATATCATGACTAATATTATGAAGATTAGTCCGGATTTCTGACTCCATGTTTTCAGTTTTTAACGTTAAGTTCACTTTACAGAAAAATCAAATATTCATGGAGGTCGTTTTGACACTATTTGTGTAAGATATATTGTTATTCCACTGATGAAATGTGACCACAAAGTGCGGGCAGTCCACCACGGCTTTGAAAATAGCCATTTTGGAATAAAAAACTCGGACTATATGAGTATGTCCCACGTTCCTGCATCTGTAACATGGTTTTGAATTCAATCTAAATTTAGAAGTCACTCTAGTCTTAAAGTCCAGATGTCACCTGTAAGGCCCCAGGTCACCACTTTTATCGGACAAATCCATTGGAATAGAGTTGAAGGTCAACTGATCAATTCCACAAAACAACAACATTGTGAAATTCAATTTGGCGTTGGCTCGCATTTACCCACTCTTTTATTCATCTCCTAGTAAAGTCGTTAGTCACATCCAACATTTCAGACACTGGTAACTATTGACTATACCCGTGGAGCTTACAACAGTGGGCAGTTCAGGGTGAATGGAATCGAGACGGAGCGTCGCCATCTTGCCTGGGACCTTTTCCGGAAATTGACTCCGTTTTCGTTACTTGTTAAACGTTTCTTTTAATCCTAATCCCAATATTCACGTACCATGTCGTGTAAGGGCGCACCAGGTCTATCTTAGTCAGGTCTAAAGGAGATCTCGAGAGAATACGAGTGGGTTTGAATGGTTTATCTCTCTTGTTATACCCGGTTTATTTGTGGCTGCTGGTTGTTGCTGTTGTTGTTGTACAGGTATCGACTAGTCAACATGGAGGAGTCAAATTGGCAACCATTGTCGGAAAGCCGCAAGCCACTTAAATTTGTTGACGCCGACATATTTACAACAATATGTACCCCCTCGATATGGAGATTTAGACGCCAGGTATGGTTTACGTAACCGCTATACCGCTTCGTACCTTACAGAGTAGAACCCAATTGTATTACTCGTCTTTCTTCCCATCATCGGTCAAAGAATGGAATAAACTTTCATTCCAAACAAAGTCGTTATCTCTGAACAGGTTCAAAAGATTTTTAGATCCGACTCTGACAAAAAAGGACCGTCTCATTAAACTTAATAATTCTTTTGTCAACTACTCTTCAGTACTTCATTGTAGGATGAGGATGGGTTTAAGTGCTTTACAAGCGGATTTATTGCTTGAAGGTCCCACATATGCCGCTCATAGGAAGCGGATGCTGCACTAAATTCTTCAAGCAATCACACCATACCATCTTTATACCAAGTTGTTCCAAATATATTTGTACTATTTTACTTTTTGGATCTCAAAGTTTTGAAACTGAAACTAATTTTCTTGTTTTTACTAGTGTTCACCAGTTCATTAAAGAGTCAAAGCGATTTTCTTCTGGTGGCAATATTAACAATTAATCTTAACATACTTATGCAAGGCACACTTGCCGCGAAAATCAGGAATATTGTTTACATTAAAAAAGAAAGTCCGTTTTCTGTATTTTTCCCAGACAATATAAGTTAGGAACATTCTATTTTTACCAAAATTCAAAAGTTTGGACGTCACTTTGTATTTTTAATTTGAATTTGAATAGTCAGGTGCCTGTAACGTAAACAAACCAAACTGCTCGCAGGGGCGATTTTATGTTTCAGTCAAGTGAGTGAACTAACGGCACAGTGTAATTTTACGTAGGCCTATTTATCTGAGAAATACAGACTGGCGATCGGTTAACAGCAACTGGAAAAGCCTGCTGATAATTGTTTGAGTGTAAACCACAGATTAAAAGGCCTGAAATGAGGGTAATCCAGCACGAAAGTTGACAGACACTGATCGTTGTTGTTGTATTCTTCGTTTGTTTTTCACCCCATTTCTACATTCTAAAGCTAACTAGAGATGTTTTATGTGTCCTATGTTTAAGTTTAGTGGTATTAGTCGTAGTAAGCTCATGTAAATTGGTTTTCTTAGCAAATTTAAACAGGCTACGGCGGCAAGTGGGCCTTTAAGTAATGTGCGCTTTCAGTGACCGTTTACTTGTTATTTTAGTAAACTGGTTATGTTGTATTTGTTTGTGTATGTTTCTACCCCTCCTGCATGTGCGTGCCGTGTGCAAATATACATGTTAAGTAGAGATGACTTTTCAAACAACATCGAGTCTGTAGTGCATCATCGGCTGGTAGGTTTACCTCGCCCGGAAGAAGTGATCTTTTGCTTGTTATCATACAAAATGAAGGATTTAACCTGATAATGTTGCGAGTGTGGTTATATTCTGTCCTTTTATATTGAAAACTGGGCTGTCATGAACGTATACAGTCACCAAAGGGTTGATTTCACAACATTTCCCCCGCTAGCGTCGTCAGCAACCCAGCCTGTCAAAGCGGTAGCCATAGTGACATTATGTCATTCTGCTTCAAAATATCTGGGTCAAGCGTTGCACGTGACCAAAGCTTATCGTTGATTGGTTAAAAGTTCCCACTCTGCCCGAGGGAGGGAAAAGGAACGGCAATCAACAACAGGTCACTTTTTCCTCATTTTTCTCAATTATCGGGGTAGAATCGACTTTAATACCTTTGTCTTGGTGTTTATTGCATAACCCGATACCGCTGAACGTTGGTTCGCACCTCGTCAAACCCCTCGAATGCTGCGCATTCTCGTGGTTTGACTCGGTACGAACCAACGTTCAGCGGTATCGGGTTACGCAACAAACACCGCTACGGCGGTATTAAACCCTTAATATACTGCATATACTGCATTTTGTTGATGAGATCCCCTCGTGGCCTTTGGGTCATCCTCAAAAATAAAGAAAGCATTACATTACATTGCATTGCATTACTAGTCAATGTGGCTTGTTGGTTGCAATTGGTGTATCGTGTTAACTTAATCTGTTTTGCCTTCCATATGATTCGCCCGGGCTAATGAGATGCAAATGTACGGTGCACAGCTAGAACTTAGGGGGATGATGTGTGTCATGTTTGGTTAAGATCAGGTCAGTAGTTTTCTTGAAATAATGATAAGAAGTTTCATTCAAATTTGGTTCAAAAACAACATTGGTCATAGCTTCCTCGTGGTCATATTTAAAAAGCAAATGAGATGAAAATGTAGGGGGCACAAGTAAGTCATAGAGAGATAATGTGGGCCAAGTTTGGTCAAAATCAGATCGGTAGTTTTCTTGGAATAAAGGTAACAAAAAAACAATATCGCCCCCCCCCCCCTGGAGGCCGTATTGAATATGCAAATGAGATGAAAATGTACGGTGCAAACTAGACCATAGGGTAATAATGTATGTTCAGTTTGATTAATATCGGACAGGTAGTTTTCTTGGAATAAAGGTAACAAAGAAAAACAACATCGCCCGCTGGCGGCCATATTGAATGTGCAAATGAGATGAAAATTTACAGTACACAACAAGGTTATAGGGAGATAATGTGAGTCTATTTTGGTGAATATCGGACTGATAATTTTCTTGGAATAAATATAACAAAAAATATATATATCGCCCCTTGGCGGCCATATTGAATATGCAAATGAGATGAAAATGTACGATACACAACTTAACTATACGGAGATAATGTGAGCCAAGTTTGGGGAATATCGGTCTGGTAGTTTTCTTGGAATAAAGGTAACAAAAAACAATATCGCCCCCTGGTGGCTATATTGAATATGCAAATGAGATGAAAATGTACGGTGCACAACAAGACCATAGGGTTATGATGTATCTTAAGTTTGATTAAGATTGGACTGGTAGTTTTCTTGGAATAAAGGTAACCAGCTAAAAGTTAACCGAAAAGTTTTAATGAGCAACAAATCCCCTAAAATCCCGGCTTTTTTATTTTGTCAGTTATTAGCACATATCTTAACTTCGTACGGGTCACTGAGCGTACCAAAATCTTTTATTTTAATATCCATCCTAAAGTTTCCCCTGGTACTTCAAACGCTCAACTTATCGTGGCAATCTGAATTCATGACAGAAAGTCATTAAATTAAGAATTTTCATGAATTCAGATTTTAAAATGAAAGAGAAAATTTGCAGCTCCTTGAAAAAAAACAACCACACAGAAATGTATCGCTATTTGTTTTGAAACAGAAGGTAGGCGGGCCATATTTGCTTCATAAGTACCAGGCGGTGGGACTGTTCTTTCCACGCAGTTTCGCGGGCCGTTCCCTTGCCTACCCCCAAGAACTCACCCAGAATTATTTTTGTTATTCCTTACAAGTTCTTAAGCCTTGCTTGAAGTTTCGTACATGTAGAATAACTTGCTATGTTTGCAGAGCCTTACAGTTTATGGGTCATCTATTTTTGGAGATCGGCAGATACATTTTATGTGATATTTCTGAACAACTATTTGACGTGCAATTCCGATAGGTATATTCACGAAAAGCTCTTTATTTGTACTGTTTGGAGAAAACAACCAAAAATGTCAATGCAATCGAACAGCCTCCCATGGAGCATCATTCACATGTGTATGAATCTTGCAAGTGGTTTAAGATATCGAAAAAAACCTGAAAATTAATCGCCAGTGGAGAGCGCCATTTTCAAGTAGAAATTGACAGGTACAAGCACCATTGAATCACATCTCTTGTATGACTATAACCTGCAATTTTTAGCCAAAAGACTACCTTTTCGCAATTTTCATAAGTCATGTCGACACCATATTCAGCCTTATATAGTTCAGAGAAGTTATAGTGAATGTCTTTAGGTATCAGCCCTTCGAAATGATCAAAAGTAACATAGGTTAGCATGCGTTTATATTTGTTTGTTGTGTGTGGCAAAAGCATTTTCTGATAAAGAATGACGGCGTTCGGGCGACATTTTTTGGTGAAATGAAGGTTAAACCTAACCTAGATTCACCAGACGATTTTGTAAATTAGATAAAGGGTTATCTTTCGGCTCAATCAAAACCTACTACAAATACGTCATCCGAGAATTGGTAACTTTTCAGGGAACTCAAATCTACAAAAACGCGGACACCTTCTTCGATTCATAACGTAACGACATCACTTGTGTAATAAATGATGAAATTTACTCTGATATTGTTATCCAACAAACCATTAGACAATATCTCAGAGGGGAAGCAGGTAGGGCTGCAATTCGACATAATGCTAGCATAGAGGAAACTTCTAATAAGCTTTGGCGGTCTGTATAAGTTATCTAACCTAATGAAGCAGTCTTGGCTAGCTTTATATCGCACCACAAGGAGAATGCGAAGGACTAATTTACAGTGTAGAGTATCCAGCAAAGAAGGTTTACCAAATGTTACGTTGAATGCTTTGTACTGGACTTCATTCGACATATCGGAACAAATGATTTTGGCAAGTTGAGGGTTGCTCTGGGATGGATTGACTTCGGACAGGGCTTAATAAAACCACCCAAATGCTGACATGCATGTTTGACAGTGATATGCCTCGAACAGTTGTATGAATAAAACGTCACGACACGAACTATTGTTATTTCTCTCAAAGGGTGTGAGTTACAGCCAATCGCCATTGATTGATTGATTGATTGATTGGTGTTTTACGCCGCGCTCAAGATTATTTCACTTATATGGGGGCGTTGCCAGTTTTATTGTGGGAGGAAACCGGGCTCTATGCCCGGAGGAAACCCACGACCTTCCGTTGGTAACTGGCAACCCCAATCGCCATTGAGCATGCAAATTGAAATTGCAAATTTATTCGATGAACAACATAATGTGGTTGATTTAATTAAGCCGTATCCTGATATCTTTTCTCAAAATGACCTTGACCTAAGTAACACAAATGTTTTAGAACACAAGACAAATTTAATAGATCATACAGATTAAACATCGATGCATCCGCCTTACCTGTATGAAAAGGTAAGACATCATTTGCATCAGATTTTAGATAGTGGGTTCATATGACCATCAAACTCCCCTTGTGCATCTAACTTGGTTTTAGTGAGAAAAACCATGGGTCTATAAGAATATATGTCCACTATTGACAGCTAATTGAATCAACTATTAAATATTACCAATCTCTACCAAAGGTAGTAGAACTTCAAGATTGTGTGGTTGGCAACAGATATTTTAGATCTGTTTGATTGGTTGGTGTTTACGGCGCGCTCAAGATAATTTCACTTGTATGGCGGCGTTGCCAGTTTTATTGTGGGAGGAAACCGGGCTCTATGCCCGGAAGAAACTCACGACCTTCCGCTGGTAACTAGCAACCATCCTAAATAGGTCGTTCAAGTGAAAACCCAGTCAGAAAGTTTTCCAATTTTTTTGGACTGAGTGGGATTCGAACCCGCAAACTATTGGTGGAAAGCCCAACGCTCTACATCCTGAGCCACGGAGGCCCCTTTAGATCTGAAAAGTTGATATCATCAAATAGAAATTCAAGGAACTCATTAACAGCGTTCATATTGTGTTGTTCGCCCACTCGGATTCTACGAGTTTAACTGAATGCCCTTTGGCTTGGCCAACGCTTCGGCTACGTACCAACGTATGATAGGGGATTTACTACAGGGTCTAAACTTGAAGGTATGTATTATTTACATCGACGATCTATTGCTCTTATCTAAAACATTTGATAAGCGCATCTATTTTAAATTATGTAAGATTCTCTTTTATTCAATATCTTCGTCCCTTTTTGATCCAATCTTTACATTTTTTTCGCAGCATATACTTTTGTGGATTTATGACGTCTCTGGTTGCATAATACAAGCATCTATAGTAGATTGCGTAATATTATATTTTAGTCCGTATCTTCTTAAGTTTTTACCTGATCTTTACATTTTTCTTTTCGTGTATAAATAATAGCGAAGTGTAGACGGTTTGACTGCAAGCATTAAGACATTCTTGGTTTCATTATACGGCATCTATATTGGATTATGTAATATTCTGGTTAAGTGTATATCTTTTTTGCTTGCGCTCCATAACTTAAACAGTTTTAGATTCTTCTATGGGGCGGTTTTACTAAAACCAAAACACATAGGACAACTTGTACTACTTTGTACACAACTTATCAGTGATTATAACTTTTGTATTTGTTTTGTTCATTCTTGCTGTGTATATAATGCCTGTTTAACCATGCCGACGTTGTGTTGCTGTAATTTCTGATGATGAGAGTAGTTTCTCTCGAAAGCTCATATTCAAACATCACCATGTACAAAGTAGTACAAGTTGTCCTATGTGTTTTGGTTTTAGTTAAACAGTTTTGATTCGATCTTTACAATTCTTTCAAAGCATATACCTTATAGATAGATGATGTGTCATCAACCATTTATGGCATATTCAGTTGCATAATATGGCATCTATTTTAGATTATGTAATATTCTCTTTTAGTTCACATGCCCTTTAGTTTTTACCTGATCTTGACAAGGGGTAGAAGATGGGTAGGACATCCAGGGTTGCATAATGCGGCATATATATATTGGATTATTAAATATTATGTTTTGGCCTATTCCCTTGGTATCCATAACTTGAATAGTTTTGATCCGGTTTTTACAAGTCTTTCACAGTATTTATCTTATGGATAGATGGTGTGTCGTCAACCACTTATGACATAGTTGGTTGCATGATTGCATAATACGACTATATTTCGCTTTTAGTGCTTATCTTCTTAAGTTTTGACTTGATCCTGACAATTCATAGAGTATATATACCTAAGGGGTGGATGGTGTGTCGGGAACAATTAAGGATATCACTGGTAACATAATACATGTATTTTCATCGAAAGAAATGAAAAACTTTCATATGAACATAGAATTTCCATTGCTGAAATTTTAAACGAATGTTTTCTATAATGTAGAGTGATCTGTAATAGCTGAGGGCGTATGTTGGGGTTACTAAAACTCTTGTTTCTATATATAAACGATAGTTATGTGGTATTTAAAGTGGCATGACCTGCCAAAATGTTGGTATTTTAACGTTAAAACAGAATGTTGAAATTATTGGCTATTTTTCTCAAGACGTATAATTAAGAAGCTTTTTAGTGCTACTAGTCTCGAAAATGAACTATAAAGTATTCTTTTGAACTAACTTTGGCTTAGAATGAATGAATGGTCGTCCCGGTTATTTAAATTTTGTTTGCTTTTCGAACACGTTTTCGGTTTATACAGGCCACATACTGTATGGATTTTCCTCATTCCAACGCCAATCATTTAGCTTGTCGATGGCCTTTAAAACCTCTTACTGTTGTGACAAGCATAAATTATGAAAAAACTGTGTATTTTTGGCAGCTCATGCCACTTTAAGCAGCTGGCGCCTGACATTCCTGTATTTGAGATAAGACGGGAAGATGACAGGTAGAAATTGTACATCACATAGGAACCACCCCCGTCTGCAGTTATTTGAGACGAGAACCAAACTGTCTCAACCAAATCTTTGCCAAACCGCAGTAAACAAGTAAATACACTGTATAAGATTTTTAGACGCTAAGGTGATTTGAGAAAATGGGCGTGTCCTTTAGATGAGATGATGCATCTATCCCACGCGTCCAGGGTTGGAACTTATATAACCTGTCAGAAGAGACGAGTCCTCTGTTCAAATAAAACAGATACTGCCTTGCCGTAGACACTTAGGTTGGACCAGGCAATTTACAAGATGAAATGGCGTGAAGACTCACATACAAATTTCTTGGTTAAAATATACATACTTCAATTTATTGCAGAAGCATAAAAGTCACAGACTACAAATATATTTTGGTTGGGTGAAGTAACGAGGATCTGAGCTGTAGATGTCTCTAGTAGATTGAATTCATTTTTGTGCCAGAATGGAAGATTTCTCTAAAGTCCGAAATATATGAATTTTGATAACGTAGCGACTGATGGAGAGACGCCGGCTTACGTGAAGGTATCGAGCCAAAACTACCTTCCTGTTTTAGTTCATGTTCCAATGTTTTATAGGCTATGTACGAAAACAACACATCAAAACATTGTCAACGATAGAGTATATGTTTTGGGTAGAGCTCAGAACTTCGTGACCGAGATAAGCAAAACTATAAATACAATAATCACCAAATCATACTGAGGTTGTGTGAGAATTATATATTACTCTTATTTGTTAAATGAAACTCGGCTTACTTCACCCAAGTGTTATGTCAGAGCTAAAGAGCATCCAATTGGAAGTTACGTTTATCGTTTACTGTAGGTGAGTGTGAGTGCAAATCCTAACAGTTTCACAGGCTTAAATGTTTGGAGAGATTGCAAAGGCCATTTAACTGTACAATCCTATATACATGTTATGATCTATTCTGAAAAAAAATCTGATTTACTGAGGGGATGTTACAATTCTATTGTGACACAACAAACTGTGTAGTAAAGCTAATTGGGAACAAAACTAAACTGTCTTCGATAAAATATATGTAGAATACATGTAGCAAATAGTATAAAGTATTGTAAAGATAATTAAGAATGGCAAAGAAGATTTCATACACATAAGCTGATAAAATTACAACGAATCATTTTAAATTCACTGGCATTCAGCCTGGTAGATTCCACAACTGGATCGGGTTTTAGTCATGTTTATACTACGCATTGAACTTTATGCTCAACTGACTTTTGTAAATCCTGTAATTCTACTCACTCCCCATTCTACCCTTCTTGTCACTTGGGACATATGAATAAGAAGTGGGGCAATCAATGAACTATATGCGTGGAATGGAATCTCCTAGTAATGGCGCAATATGATAGCGAATGGAAATAGAAGCAATGCAATAGGTTGTACTTTTAAAAGTACTTTTAAAAGTGGTAGGCCTATTCTAGATTTTATTATATCAATTGTATATATGTTGAGAGCTTATAATAAAAGAGGCTTACTTGGAGTCCAACGAATTCCCATCTAACCTAAAGAAGTTGCCTTTGTGTTTGTTTACCCTGACCTCCGTAACCCCTGTTACTTTGGTACCGTTGGAGCGGAACATTTACCGTGCCTGTACTGTATTTATTGATGTATTCAATTTCCCATTCCTTTACCTAATACATAAAGAGAATCAAACATTCGTCCATAACCTCCAACAGACTCTCCTTGTCTACACTCAATATATTAAATATATTATTATTTAAATGGCAATCCTTTAGTTATTCAATGGAGTTCAAACAGAAATTTATGAAAAAAGTCTTAACGTTGGCAGCCCATTTTCAGAGGCATGACTCTGTCATGATTTCTTAAGTAGGTCACATGGCTAGTCCAAGGAAACACCACGCATTTTCAGGAGCAGACATGACTATTTGGAAAAAAATGTTAAGTGTCCGAAATTACCCGACGCACTTTTAATTCATCAGTAGTCCGTCCGAAATTACCGGACCAGTGTCCGAATTTACCCGCTCCTGATAAAGTGTTTTGTCATCATTTTGCATCGCATACCTCAATGCGCAGCAACACTTGCGTATAAAAAGTAAGATGATTTCAATCTCCTCTATCCGGTGATATTTAGATTCGGTGAAATTCTCGCGATCCGCGTGACATAGCAGTTAAAGAGGCTTAGAGTGTCCGGAATTAGCCTCCTTTACCCTAGTTATGTTGATGGGAAGCGGTCAATTTCGTAAGCACCTTACGAAAACATTAAAAGATTTGTCAAATTATTCAAGTTAACGCTGTATCAATGAAAGTAACATGAGCTACCAAAAATTAGGAGTTATTTTCCTGTATTCGGATTCTCATTAAAAATTGGTCATTTGAAGTAGGCCTACATGAAAAAATAAATGAACGACATTGAAATAAAAAATATCGGCAAAGCCAATAACCTATACGAACCAAAAGACGGACAAAATTCAAATAACAGGGTTGTATGAGTGTAATTTAGGAGGTTTCGTGTCTCTTAAAACTACCGTAACGTGCATCCCTGATTGGTATCAGCGGAAAGCGATAAGATATATAATTCTGCTTCAACTTTAACGAGAAAGAGATTTCGCTTAAAGTGGCATGAGCTGCCAAAATTCACACTTTTTGTATAATTTCTGATCGTCACGACAGAAAGAGGCTTTGAAAAACTAAATGATTGGCGTTGTAATGAGGAAAATCCATACAGTATGTGGCCTTTTTCCGAACCGAAAACGTGTTCGAAATGTAAACAAAATTTAAATAACCGGGACGATCATTCACTCATTCTAAGCCAAAGTTAGTTCAAAACAATACTTTATCGTACATTTTCTAGACTAGAAGCACTAAAAAGCTTCTGAATTATAAGTCTTGAGAAAAATAGCCAATAATTTCAATATTCTGTTTTAACGTCAAAATATCAACATTCTGGCAGCTCATGCCCTTTTAAAAGCATAGGCCTACTCGCGATTAAATCAGGAGTTAAAATCCAGAAAACTGTTTTGATTAAAATAACACACGATTTTCTGTATTCTTTCCCAAACAGATAAAGGAAGGGGCTTTCTATTTTTGCCAAAATTAGAAAGGTTTGGCTTTGTTTTTCGTTTTAGTATGTAAATTTGATTCGTTAGGTATCCACAGTATAAACCAATCGTGCCCACATGCTTACCTCCCCTTCGCTTCAGGACTGTCTCGCATGCGAAGATTAACTTCTCTGTTTAGATTGAGTATAAACAAGCCGAGAATGGGCATGCGCACAATGATTTGAATTGTGTGAGCGATCTAATGGCTCTGTATTATTTTACTGACCATATCTGGCAAATACAGAAGACATATCTGGTTTGAGCGACACAAAAAGGCTGTAGATACAATCGAGAGTGTAAACTACAGACAAAAATACCTGAAATTAGGATAATCCAACTCTCAAGTTCATCGATTTCTGGTCGTTGTTGCTGAATATGTATTCCGGCTTCAATTCTACGTATGCCTTTAGACTCCTTTTGGACATACTTGTCTCCGTGGTTATTTTAGACAAGAAGATTTTCCCTGTGCCCGTGTGTTTTAGTGTTCATAAATATATATATATTGCGTCCCATGTTCAATTTGAGAGGTTTTACTTGTAGTAAGTTCGTGTAAATTGACTTTCTACAAATGTTACGAGACAAAATAGTTAATGAACAAGTAGCTTCAGATTTTCTGCATCAATTTTAATTTTTATAAAAAAAATAAAGTAACGTATTTACGGATATATATTATACAACCAGTGGAAAGAAAACATAACCCACGAAATATTTACAAAATTAAGTTTTAAAATTCCGAAATGGAGGGGTCCGATAACTCACAAAGTTCACTGACAGGAATAGCAGTATAGATCCGATGGTATTCCTTCACATGAAATCATTAGAGCACTAAAACACATCGTTTAATTCTTAGTTCAAACAGTATGATTCCCAAAGCACACAAATAACTGTAATATTGGTAAAGCTTCGTAGGCTGAATAGATAATTTAAACACTTGAAATAACAATAAATAGAGAAATCGCATTCAAGTTGGACATTCAAAATCACACTGATAGCATTCACTGGAGCACTATGTAGCTCTCTACAGTACTAAAATTACACCCCTTAAACAGATTTTGTTAAAGTTCGACCATTCCAGACACGACTCTGGGAATCCGGAGCAGCGGGTTCATCACGACCTCGTTTTTGGCGTCTTTATTTATTTTAACAGTGGTCTTAATTTTACCGACACTAATAGTTAGAAACGACCAGATATATCTTTTCAACTTTTAGTTTTAAAAGAGAACAAAATGTTAACAACTTGTGGAAATCAAGGATTCCAAGTATTTTCGTGTCAAAATCTCACGAAAAAACGATCTTAAGACGAGAATGGTTATGAGTTTTTTGGCAGTTCGAATACCACAGGAATGTGTTTTACACAGATCTACTCGTATGTTAAGGACTGAACTCCCACTATGCAGATAGGACATAATCTGTCTGTTTAAAAACAATCATCGCCGGCGAAAGGGGGTGGAGTGGGCGTTCAGAACTCAATGCTGAAACAGTATTGGTACTTGGAAGCTGAAAATCACTCAAAACAGAGTATTCTATATTCTTCCGAATATTGAAAAATGACCCAAGTCTTTAATGGCCCCCTGAAACCTCCGATTGTGATAATGAAAATTACAGAATAATTTGTTGGTCAAGTTATCTATCCCGTATGATGCGATTTACTTACTCTGGGTGTGCAGTCATTGATATAGACTCGGATATTAAATCCATAAAATCAGCATTGAGCATTCCAAAGATATCCTGGCGACCGTCGCCCGGACAAGGATAATTTACAATTAGCTTAACAGGTAATGACTAAATTCAATGGTCTGATTTTTCAGCAAATTAAACTATGCTATATGGGAAAGGACTTTAATCTTACTTTTGCCTCCATGTTTCTTGCTGAGTGGGCGTGTGAAGGGTTCAAATTCGCGCAGTTACACCTTCAACAGATCCGACGTCTCACTGAAGGGAAGACACGCAGGTTGGAAGCTAATAGAGACTTTACGCGCTATTGACCTTCTGCTCTAGGGATGTGTTCTACACACTCAAAGTGACATTTTTACTTCAATATGTTCGCCCTGTGAAGCCAGATGGACTCTGAAGTTTCATACTTACAAGCAACTTTTGTTAAAATACACTTTTTAGCTAACGATATCCTGAATAAATTGTATAGCTTATCGGCAATAATGGTGATTTCTTATCGTCAGAATATTGCCCTTTATGATCACAATCGTTTCTGCAACATCAGTTTGCTAACAAACTCCCTACACCAATGATTCTATCGGTGCAGACTTACCATGGGGTGCATCTGTGTATACTATTCCTACCAGTGAACTTTGTGTGAGGTTTTGGACTACAGTATTCCATCTCAGACTAGCTTTAAGCACAGGCGATAAAAATAATTGAGCGGTTAGAAAGTTTTACATTTCCTCTGAACCCAGAACCCTATTTCCTCTACTTGCAACCACTGACATGAAATATATTCATTGACCTGTATATAAGATGCCATTATTTGACAGATCTTTAAAAACGTTAATAAGATCATATTCAATATCACTTTAAAATTATCCCAAAGTTCACACTTCCATGGTGTTGCTTATAGAACCATAGTAACATATTTTCTTTTACCACACCAGTCTACGTTTAGATTTTCCAACTTTTTCCAAAACTATATCCCACAGCCCATACATGCCTTTGTCGGTTTTTGAGCATCCCACAAGAATTTCGTCCAGAGAGTGTTTTTTGAAGTCCGAGAGACTTGATTCCTCATTCCGCCTGAACCTATCCACATGTCTCCATGTTAAACCTTCGATTTTAGTGGCGATGATTCCATAAAAATACACGTCATCCAACTTAATAAACGGGGTGCTTTTAGCTAACTTTGCCATTTGTATAGCCAACTCGAATTTGAAGAAAACGGCATATCCAAAACAAATGGGAGTAGGGTAGTGTTTAAGACCAGCTAATTTGTCTTTGGGAATACCTAAATAAGATTTCCCTCGCACTATTGGCGAGTGATCAATAACTGAACAAATCAACTGTTTGGGATTCTCTTTCAAAACAGCAAACACATTCTTTAAGCGAAAGGCGTTAATGAATGTATCATCGTCCGCCTTAATAACATATTCAGCATTACGACAATTTTCAGCTAGCCATCTCATTCCCATGACTGCCTTCAGGGTAAGATTTCCGTATGCGTCAATAAAATCGCCCTGTATAATGTCACCATATTCCTCGTTTTCTTTCACCACTTTGTCCATGATCTCTTTAGATTTGTGTCTACCCAGTGCAAATACTGTCACACTGTTGATTCCGGTAAATAAATTAGCTTTTGCCCAGGTACCCCTCTGTCGTTTTCTGAAGTCGAAATACGTCGCCGATGAATGTATGAGGATAACGTATTTAACCTTTATGTACTGAGAACAAAGATGTGAGTTCTTAATAAGATAGTTGCTATTGATGGTAAAAGGTATTGAAGTTGATTTTGAAAATACCTTCTTAGTGAGATGAACGTCCTTGTCCTTGGTAAAAATTCTTAAGGAGGGGAAACCAAGTGGTTTCTTCGGTTGTATAGTCTGTTTAACATGTTGTGAACATTTATCAGGACAATCAAGTGGTTTCTTCGGTTGTATAGTCTTGCTAACATTTTGTTTTAAAGGCGTTTTTGTACTTTCGATTTGTTTTCTAAGTCTATGAACATTCTTTTTCGCCAACATTCTTTGCTCGATGGTAGAGTAAACTACGATACATACTAACACCACCAACAACAGCGTAATTAACACACCCCAACGGAAGTACGGGCGCCCCATTGAAAAAGATGACGTTTTCTTGTAGCTTTCAAAAGTCACGTGATATTTTCACTGTTTTTTCTGCAACAAAGTGGAAATAATTTACACAGTAAATGGTTGACATACTTTCAAGTGTGGTAAAAGTTTCAAATGAAAGGAAAACAAATTATATACGAATCGTCCTGTAAGAGTATTTCTGCGGTCTCTAAAACCTATCTTTAGTTCAAAATAATTGTATTACCAAAAATTCAATTAGACGCCATGTAAAGTCTAAGAAAGTAGCCTATATGTTACATGTCGGTAGCCTTATATTCGTATTCTAAGATTGTATTCATTTTGAAACAATAAAGATTGTTTACATTTGATACAACTTAGATCATTTCATTCAAGAAGGACAAGAGCATGTCATTCAAAGGATTACCTGTAGACTGTCGTCACCTTGAAGATTGGCCTAAGTCAACAAAAAAAAACTATTCACCGATTACAACTTGCAAGAGATCTCTTCCAAGAGGGACCAGCTCATCTGATCCAAAAGATGATTCTTGGACTGTCGTAATCTTGCGTATTTGTCTCAGTCAGAAAATAAACTATTCCCAGGCCCTCCCCTTGTTCAAATGTCAGATCAAGAAACAACCCGTTTACTGTCAACATATTGAGGATTTGTCCATAAAACTGTTTTCCCGTGGCTCAGAACATTCTCTTCATGAAGGAACTGGTCATGGCTATCAAGAAAATCCTATACCGTAAGAGAAATTCGAGCTGATTCGTTACCTGTAGCGAAATGCCGAGTACAATATATTCGTTGGTGTGGAAAGTTGTAAGTTCAACCTAGAAACGTTAGATCAAACTGAACAGTGTTGGGTTACCTAACTTGATGACGTGGTGAAGACCTTACTTGACTGCTTGTCCTTCATTTATTGTTAACCCGATTCAAAAGATTCTGAAATTTCCATAGACTGTCATAGGTGTGGTACAAGAAAATAAAAAAATAAATAAATAAAGCGCGACTATTGAAAGCGTATTCCTATATTCCGTAACCCAGACGGTACTCATGTTTCATATAATAGTTATTCTTCACACAAAAGCCCTTAGATAACTTCTTTGTACCTTTTGTACCTTTCAGTGAGCATCGGGTGGGAACGAAGAAAGAAATTCTGCTGGTTACCGAACCGTGTTTAGTAAAATGTAGAACGCAATCAATGATCTTTACCAGTTGATTCATACGTGGCATTCAACATTTTTTAACTCATACGGCGGAGTTATTTGCTTACCAAACAGGTTGTGTAATTGGGTTTCTGTTACTCGTGGATTACCTGCAGAACTATAAGGATTTAAACAAATTTGCTGAATCAATCAATCAATTCTGAATTAATAACAATTAGATCTGATATCAGACTAATACTCGGCTCTCAACATCTAACAATTAATGGATTTCGTTAAAAAAGACGAAATTTCATTCCAATTTTTGTATCGTTTTTTGTGGTGTGACATCGGTGGTTACACGAGGAATAGCTTCTATCAGACAGGAGATAGAAAAAAGAATTCCTTGGAATGTAAAATCCACTTTTGACGCTCAAGTTGTGTTATTCTTTCACAAATATGTCACTTATAATAATGATGTTTTCTTGCCTGAGATAAACCAGAAGAAATTATGGATTCTGAACATAGATTGCACCAACAAACAATCTTCACAACATTCTCTGGTTGTATATTTGGGTAAGGGGTGGAGTAGCCCGGATTATCGGTCTTACGGCGACTTGTATTTATGGCTGCTAGCCCGGATTATCGGTCTTACGGCGACTGGTATTTATGGCTGCTAGCCCGGATTATCGGTCTTACGGCGACTGGAATTATATGGCTGCTAATGTGTCGTGTCGCCCGAACACGGAGAGAGAAAAAAACTTCTGCAGAGCCCAGCTTTCTCGGCTAGGGGTGGAGGAACTCACCTGGTATGTCCTCGGCGTCTGTATTAATCTTTGCCTAAGTCAAGCGGTAAACGCGGAAAAAATAACGAGCTTCTTTCCAAGTGTGGAAAAAAATTATAACTTATATTATATTCATGAACACTAAAACACACCCTCACAGGGGAAATCTTCTTGTCTAACATAACAACGTAGACAAGTTTCTAATTGTGTTTAAAAGAGGTATATCATTTAGACCTTTACACCCCATCATAAATATATTATAAGTAGACCTGTCCAATGTTTTATACGTATACCGTAGACCACAAAAAGATCCAGTCCATTCATATACAGATTTATAAACACTAAAACACACGGGCACGGGGAAAGTCTTCTTGACTGAAACAACCGTAGGGAAAAGGTTCTTATTGTGTTAAAAAGAAGGTATATCATTTCGACATTTACACCCAGTCAAAGGTTGTTGTAATAAACCAAACCCCATAATTTTTATTGGGTTCAAGACAAACATACAGGAGTTTGGCTTTAGTCAGTAGAATTTTCTGGAACACTTTGTGATCTATATTGGCGAGGCTGTACTGGTTTTCAGCTATGGCAAGAATATCGGTAAACTGAGACAAAAACCAAATATGATCATAGAGGAAAAACAGTGAACACTTTGCTTCCATTAAAAATATCAAGGTGGAACCATGACAAGGGAGTTTAGCCCTGACTAGTATATCTTTCAAACACTTATTACTGAAAGACAAATGGTAATATATTATTTCGTCACAAGGATAGACAGTTTGTAACGTTTGTGCTTGGTATCTGAAACGGACATTCATAGGTAGGTTTCGAAATGGCCCTTAACCGGATGACATAGAGAGCTGAAATTCTGTGGCACGGGCACAACATGTCTGAGTCGAACACCAAGTCAATGATTGGCGGCTCTTTGTCGACGGGAATTCTGAGTTTCTCCTCGTTATTGGCTGTCACATGTTCAGGGCACTGACAACCGTATCACGCATATAGAGCATTGGTCATATCTATCGACAATCCCAATGAACGCAGTTTGGAGAGCATTGGTTCCTATAAAGGCTTTACCGAGCAATCGACTCTAATATCTCCATTTTGACTCAAATCGTTCCAAAACAAGGCTGTTTGTCTTATTTTCAACGAAATGAAGTTCTTTAGAAACTTTAACTTTTGCTCTAAAGCGTTCGCCATCTTTTTTCTTATGCAACCCATAATAATTCATACGAGGAAGAGAAGAAAGGTCACGGTTTCGGACTAACCAAGAGAGGGGGCTGTTTATGGTGACCTCTGGGTCAAAAAGTGTCTATGTCCTTGATATGGTGTAATGGGACGTGTTACACTACTCCATTCATAGACTTCTGATACTAGGTATAGAAAATACTATAATCGTCTAATATTACAGGCAATATTCTCTTCAGATACCCACTGTGAAGCTACCTATTCTCTGTGCTTATGGCCGTCTGTTTTTCCAGGCAATATTCTCTTCAGATACCCACTGTGAAGCTACCTATTCTCTGTGCTTATGACCGTCTGTTATTCCAGGCAATATTCTCTTCAGATACCCACTGTGAAGTTACCTATGCTCTGTGCCTATGGCCGTCTGTTATTACAGGCATCATTTTCTTCAGATACCAACTGTGAAGCTACCTATTCTCTGTGCCTATGACCGTCTGTTATTCCAGACAATATTCTCTTCAGATACCCATTGTGAAGCTACCTATGCTCTGTGCTTATGGCCGTCTGTTGTTCCAGACAATATTCTCTACAGATATCCACTGTGAAGCTACCTATGCTCTGTGCCTATGGCCGTCTGTTATTACAGGCATCATTTTCTTCAGATACCCACTGTGAAGCTACCTATGCTCTGTGCTTATGACCGTCTGTTATTCCAGACAATATTCTCTACAAACGTCCACTGTGAAGCTACCTATGCTCTGTGCCTATGGCCGTCTGTTATTCCAGGCAATATTCTCTTCAGATACCCACTGTGAAGCTACCTATGCTCTGTGCTTGTGGCCGTCTGTTATCCCAGGCAATATTCTCTTCAGATACCCACTGTAAAGCTACATATGCTCTGTGCTTGTGGCCGTCTGTTATCCCAGGCAATATTCTCTACGAATATCCACTGTGAAGCTACCTATGCTCTGTGCTTATGGTCGTCTGTTATTCCAGGAAATATGCTCTTCAGATACCCACTGTGAAGCTACCTATTCTCTGTGCTTATGGCCGTCTGTTATTCCAGACAATATTCTCTTCAGATACCCACTGTGAAGCTACCTATTCTCTGTACTTATGGCCGTCTGTTATTCCAGACAATATTCTCTTCAGATACCCACTGTGAAGCTACCTATGCTCTGTGCCTATGGCCGTCTGTTATTCCAGGCAATATTCTCTTCAGATACCCACTGTGAAGCTACCTATTCTCTGTGCTTGTGGCCGTCTGTTATTCCAGGCAATATTCTCTTCAGATACCCACAGTGAAGCTACCTATTCTCTGTGCTTGTGGCCGTCTGTTATTCCAGGCAATATTCTCTTCAGATACCCACTGTGAAGCTACCTATTCTCTGCGCTTATGGCCGTCTGTTATTCCAGACAATATTCTCTTCAGATACCCACTGTGAAGCTACCTATTCTCTGTGCTTATGGCCGTCTGTTATTCCAGGCAATATTCTCTTCAGATATCCACTGTGAAGCTACCTATTCTCTGTGCTTGTGGCCGTCTGTTATTCCAGGCAATATTCTCTTCAGATACCCACTGTGAAGCTACCTATGCTCTGTGCTTATGGCCGTCTGTTATTCCAGGCAATATTCTCTTCAGATACCAACTGTGAAGCTACCTATTCTCTGTGCTTGTGGCCGTCTGTTTTTCCAGGCAATATTCTCTTCAGATACCAACTGTGAAGCTACATATTCTCTGTGCTTATGGCCGTCTGTTATTCCAGGCAATATTTTCTTTAGATACCCACTGTGAAGCTACCTATGCTCTGTGCTTATGGCCGTCTGTTATTCCAGGCAATATTCTCTTCAAATATCCACTGTGAAGCTACCTATTCTCTGTGCCTATGTCCGTCTGTTATTTCAGACAATATTCTCTATAATCCTATAGAACTAAATAACTCAACCCGCTGAAACACGCCGACTGACGACAATGAAATCCAACGTCACTGGTCTACCATAAACTCTCACCAATCCAAATATTCATCCGAACAATGCCTAAAATTAACTGTCCTCAAGCGATTGTCTCATTGGAACCATTTTCAGTTTTTTTTATGAATGCACGAAGTTTACCTAAACACCATGACGCAATTACTTGCTTGTTATATAACCAAAGTCATAAATTTACTGCCCTAGGCTAGGTTGGTATGAATTTTATTGACATATGCCGTGGATAGGCTGTGAGAGGGCATGTTGTTTTGTCTCCTGACACACAAAAAACCTTTAAAAACGTTACTTGGTCAGTTAACAAGACATAGTAAATAAATAACCAAGGTATCAATATAAATTCTACTGAGTCGTCAAGCTAATGAAATATCATAGGTTTGGTTTGTTACAACACTTTATGGGGTGTAAATGTTTAAATGATTTACCTCTTTTTAACACAATTAAAAACTTGTCTACATGGTTATTGTAGACAAGAAGATTTTCCCTGTGCCCGTGTGTTTTAGTGATCATAAATATAATATATATATCTACATGATTATAGGGTAAGGCCTACATATTTATACAGTGACATCAGATTTCAAACTAATCTATTTACACATTACAATTATTCTTTACTTCCAATGCGATGTTAAACACACTAATTTCAAGAAGAATGGGATAATGGGTCGGTGTAAAGTCGTGATACCAAAGGCTGGCTTTATTACCCTTCAATCTACCACCTTCATGTGTATTCATCCCTTACGATGGGTTGCGTGTACAGGACTCGTTAATGGAAGTGCACTGTAGAAACCAATTGTGTCGAAACGGCCAATTATGTAGCAATGCCAAACGATTGGCCGATGAAAACTAAATGATTGCCGTTGGAATAAGGAAAATCCATACAGTCTGTGTAGCCTGTATATGCCGAAATAGTGTTCGAAAAGTAAACAAAATTTAAATAACCGGGAAGAATAATCATTCATTTTAGGACCAAGAGTGTTCAAAACCCTACTTGAACACACATCCCCGAGACGTGTATCACACAAAGCATCTTATGTGTAGACCTTCTCGAGAAAAATAATCGAACCACTTTTACCGGTAAAATGTTAAAGTGGCATGAGCTGGCAAAATTCAAACTTTTTCATAATTTGTGATCGTCACGACAGCAAGAGGCTTTGAATGCCATCGAAAAACTAAATGATTGGTGTTGGAACGAGGAAAATCCATACAGTATGTGGCCTATACGAATCGAAATAGTGTTCCAAAAGTCAGCAAATTTAAATAACCGGGACGACCATTCATTCTAAGCCAAAGTTAGTTCTGAACAATACTTTATCGTTCATTTTCGAGACTAAAAGCACTAAAAAGCTTCTGAATTATACGTCTAGAGAAAAATAGCCAATAATTTCAACATTCTGTTTTAACGACATAAATGCAATCGACAAAATTGGCCAAAGACCCTTTCGTCTTTGAATGACGTCTTTATGACGTTGCTCAAATAGACCATTTCGGCTTAAATGGATAAATTTCTGAACACCAGGATTCGATTTTCTGTACCAGAGTGTTTTAACTCAACATAATAAATAGAATGAACTTTACTTCAGGTTCGAATTCCAAATCCCGAGCCTCGTATTGAGATGTTTGTTCGAGTCACAGTATCTAGATAGGGGATTCGGGATTCGAGTCACAAATTCCGTACTTTCCTGTGGGATTCGATTCTCTGTGCCAGTGTGTTTTAACACAACACAATAAATAATTTAAGGTTAAAACACACTGGCACAGAGTATGTCTTCTTGACTAAAATAACGATGGAGACAAGTATATGAATGCGCTAAAAAGGGTAAGTCACTTAAATACCTTTAAACCCAGCAAAACATAGCACAGAAGCTAAGTTTAAGCAAGTAGATAGAATTAAGTAACTATGGTCTTAACAACCAATAGAGTTACTTTTCCAAACCCCCAAACTTGACATCAGGTTCGAATTCCAAATCCCGAACCTTGTCTTTGTTTTGTTCGAATCCCGTGTCTAGATAGATACGGGATTCGATTCTCTGTGCCAGTCTGCTGTAGTTTAAAAACAAAAGAATAAAACAGCATATAGACTTACACAAGCCAAGAAAAAATTTTCTTCCAGACCTCGAATTTTATTTAGTGTTCGAATTTTGAATCCCATACCTTGTCTTAAGATTTTTTGTTCGAATCCCGAATCCGGTGCTAACTTCGGGATTCGAATCCCGAAGCCGATACTAAACAGTGCTAACTTCGGGATTCGATTCCCGAATCTGGTGCTAACTTCAGCTTTCCGTTCATTGTCCGGAGGAAACCCCCGACCTTCGACGAGTCCCTGGCAACTCTTCCACATACAGCGACCGAGTGGAAAATCCACACAGAGATTTTTCGATTTGTATTCGTCTTGAGTGTTACTGATAAATCTAAACGGTGTGATGTGTTTCGTTAATTTGTCCAAATAAGTTACTGTACCATTTGTCTACAAGATACACTTACGAGTTCTTGTCGATACAATAAAATATTAGCTTCCATAGCTACATAAGTTCACATTCTTCCCACAAACGTTGAGTAATGGTTCTGATAAAAAGAACTTGAAGCACACGGGAGAAAAAGTAGAATGCTACCCAAATGACAATTATATTATAATGAGTATTTTCATTCATGATCTGCCAAGCCCTCTCGGGAATTTAAGGTCCAAACAGAGACAAGCCAGGTTTTATATAATGGTATTCAAAGACTAATAGATAAAAATAGCCAATTCTTCCATAACAATGTGTGCTGACTAGAATTTAGTAATAGATACAGGTATAGACTTGGAAGAATAACAACTGTGTAGATAACCCACCAACAAGACATACTGTGACTAACCTACATGTAATCAATAGCTGTTTGGAGAACGGTTCGCTAAACCCGACTTGACTTGTTTTTGACATCTCAAGATATTTTTGGCTTGCGGTAAAAAAGAAGGCAAATAAAGTCAGATATAGAAATTGTATTGAAATTTGTTTGAAATATTGGCATACGTTAGAGCACATCGAGAACTTGCTTTTTAGAAGTTACACTGAAATTCATTTTTACAGGCTCTGTGAGTGTTATCTGCCTGATTCAACTCAATTCAGTTCAATTCATTTCTTTATTCTCCCCGACCAGTTTGACTGGTATAAGGGGTAAAACGTTGACAAAGATTTTACATGGCAGATAGCAGTGTCCGATCACATTTTCACATTCGATTCGTACAATTTTGAAGCTTAAATCAGCACAGATCTTTTTGCATGGTTAATTCAAGGGGCATGAGCTGCCAAACTGTTGATATTTTGACGTTACAACATAATGTTGAAATTATTGGCTATTTTTCTCAAGACGTGTAATTCAGAAGCTTTTTAGGGCTTTTTAGTGTTGTTTTGAACTAAATTTGGCTCAGAATGAATGAATCGTCGTCCCGGTTATTTAAATTCTGTTTACTTTTCGAACACTATGTCGGTTCGTAGAGACCACATACTGTCTAGATTTTCCTCATTTCAACGCCAATCATTTAGTTTTCTGACGACCTTTAAAGACTCTTACTGTCGTGCCGATCAGAAATTATGAAAAAAGTGTGAATTTTGGCAGCTCATGGCACTTTAATTAAACAGATTATAACGGTGGCTCATAGGGGACATAATTATCGTATACTGTAGTTTTTCTATGAATTAAGGGATTATTTTTTAAAATGTTTCCACCCATGTGGAAATTAGTTTCCATCCATGCGGAATATATTTTACACCCATGCGGAAATTAGTTTCCACCCATGCGGTGATTAGTTTCCACCCATGCGGAAATTAGTCTAAACCAATTCGCTTGGGTGGAAATTAATTTCCGCATGGGTGTAAAATAATTACCGTATGGGTGGAAATTAAATTTCGCATGGGTGGAAATAGTCATTTTCAAAAAAAAGTCCGTAATTCATAGGAAAAATACAGTATATACGATAATTATGTCCCCCTAAGAACCACCGTAGGTTATACATTTTATGGAGATTACTAGGGACATAGAATAATTTCTCTGTAAACTTTTTTATCGGATGGTTTAAATGGGCGCTATTAAACAAAATATAACTCTTCCCCAATACAATTGGTTCTCCTTGCACAGTTCACAAAAACATTTTCTATAGCTCTAAACTACCCCGTCCTTATCCACTGCATATTAACCCCGCCAAACCTGCCCGGGTTACAAGTAGTAAAAGTATACAGTTACGAGACAAAATAAGTAAAGAAGAAGTAATAAAAAGACCAGCAGATTGTATGTAAAAAAATTTATTTGAACCCGCATTAACATAAATTTGCATAGCTATAGAGATTTGACATATTTAATATCCAAGACCGTACTTTGATTTCAGCAACACAGGGCTGAAGATCTAGATCAGCTTAACTAATGTTTTAACAGCCATTGAGGTGAGCTAGTGAACAAACAATAGCGCTCGAGAAAGGTTTGTAGACTTTTAGATGAAACACAAGATTTACCAAAATAATCAAATAAGAAAATGGGACGATCGGTCAATACACGTAATAATGCATATCAACAAATTTCTGTAAAACAAAATAACAAATCTGTGATTAATCTAAGTAATAGCCATGATCTGATAGCTGTTTGGAGAGCGGTTCATACAAAACAACAAATGTTCACTTAGAGACTTAAAAACTCAAGGCGACAAGCAAGCCCTGACTTCTTCTTGACAACTCCAGATATTTTTGGTTCTACTAGAATACCAGATCAGAATTATCAGGAGTCAGGTGAGCCTGATAAACATGTCATATGATTGAATCGTTTGATTTCAAGCCTTATATTTGACGACGATTTATCTGAGACGAAAACATTTCTGACGAGGAATATACCTTTAATTTGATCTGATTTATTCACCAGATAAAATATTGCAATTGGTATATTCATAATATATTTTAGTCTGGCGGGAATAAAACCCCAAGGGGCTTGTTCTATCCCATTTAAGATGAAGTTATTAAATTGTGGTATCGTATACAATAAATTGGCTGTAGGAGCATAATCAATATTTTAATCAATATTTACAATACATTATTACCATTTATATCATCGTCAGGAATTACGGAACTGTCATTCGAGCATTAAGTAGTGATTTAACTTTGGATTTGAAAAGTGATTTGGAGTTGGTTTGTTTTAAGTTGATCGGCAGTTTGTTCCACTCCTTGGCTCCTTGTAATTTGAGAGAATAGAAAGACAGGTTAGTTCTGCAGAACAGTATTTAATTAATTATGATTTCGGGTTGGATAGAGATGGATATCTGATTGCTTGGTGAATATGATTTTTGAATACGGATGGGAGGTCTTGCACTGCTATTCTAAAGAATTCAACGAACCTTTACCAGGTGTACTTTAAACAATATTTTATTTCAATGAAATGAAATTTTTGGATGGGTGAACAGGCCTACGGCCTAAATTAACACCTCTCCATGGTGCAGTTACATAAATTGCTTGTAAGAATGAAAAAGTAGACTTAACATAGGGTATACATACAGGCGTATACCTTTACACTTGCAAATATAAATAAACAAATTTGTATATATAGTTGAATATAGTTGAATATATAAATACAAAGTCATACATATACAAACAGACAGACCCGCAAGAATAACATATATTGAAAAATTTGCGTATAAGAAATATCAAGTTACAAGGTATGATAATTGGCATCCTGATCTTATAGTTTGGCATTAGTTAAATCGTTCGAAACAATTGAACATTTTCTTCGTAGCTCATAATGTTGCTGCTGCAAAGCATAGCCTTACTATCCATTTGAGCTATATTTGAGTACAATTTATTTCTCAGGTCTTCATATAGTGGGCAATTTAATAGAAAATCATGCTCTGCGTTTTCGAACGGATGCCCACACGTGCATGCTGGGTCTTCGGTTAAATGACGCAGGAATTTGTGCCCATTTAAGTTACTACATTGTAGTCGCATTTGCGTGTGTACCACATGTGACCTACGGTCTAATTGGTACAGATAAATATTGGGTACTTGTGTATCGTTTGCAGACAGCTTTTTACGGAATGCGTCATATGAGTTTGCGTCTTTAATTTCCTGACTTAGACCGTTCCACATACGAATCACAGAAGTCAAAAATGAATTTTTATAAAAAGATGTAGTCTTCGGCATTTTGGAGGTCATATGGCATAAGGCTTTACCAGGTGTGAGATGTGTAAATGAATATTTCCTGCAAATAAAGTCATTTGAATGATAACTTAGTTAAAATTACTATGAACGTACGGGAGATAGCTTTTCATATGGGGGTAATCTAGATTCTGTCTTACCACAAGTCTTCTGTTAACCCCAACGTAATGAACCTAAGGTCAACGAACGATTTGTCAAAAAGTAAAAACCCTTTTTTCTAATCCTTTCAAAACCCGTAACAGTTCGCCAGGTGACACACATGGTAAGAATTTTCCACTATAAAATTTTGCTTGATTTCCTAAATGTCTTAGCTAACAAATAACACTTGGTCGGTTTCCAGTCCCCAATCCGGGAATATTGCAATGGCGCATCCTGGATGGAAAGGAAGCCTTGATACTTTAGTTGGCAATAAGTTATTCCTAACACAGAGCGTATTTATTTAGTACCTCGCAATTCACCGCGGCAATCGGCAATGCCGCAGAGATTGCCGCTGTAAAACTGCTTTTCCACGGCAATCAAAAATGCCGCAGACAAAAAAAATATACATCTTGGGAAAAGCTGCTGGGTCAATAGAATACTTTATATGTATGGAGATTTTAACAAGTAATAGTTTTACCTTTTCTTCAAGGTATATTTAATAGAAACCACTCGTTTGTATTTAATCTGACCACAATAAAGCCAAGGTACTGTAAACATTGGCCTTTGTGAAGTGACAATTCCCACACAATATGGAACATAGTTCAACTCTCAGATTAGCACTCTGACTTCTCATTGGTCTAGATTGTCTACAGCTCTGCAGGACTCTGGCTCCGGAATGTCTCCAACTGACAGTTATGTCTTATTGGGTTACGTTATTTATTGGGTAAACCCTATTCAAAATTGATAGGGGTGTTGCCCTCGTGTACATGTTTACTGTTGTTCAAGAAATAGGGCATTTTAGTTTTTATTTTAAAAAATCGATTTAAAGAAGTTCTAATTTTTATTTAAAAAAAAAAAAGATTTGAAGAGGTTGTAACAAAATAATAAATATATTTCGTGCTGATCATATTTGTAAATAAAAACATTCAAAACTTTCACCCCACAGGCAGATTAGAGATGGACTCAACCAGGCTTTGTTGATCAGCTGTGCACGTGTCTGTATGGATTTTGAACTATGCAGTATTACACAAACGATGGCTATAACCTTTACGGCTTTAGGATAGGATTTAGAGAATGATTTGAAAAAGAACTGCTTTGCCGAGTGAAGTAACTAATCACCAGGAATATACATTTAACAACGAATTATTTCCATCCAAATACAAGATATTTCATGTGGATTTTATGAGCAAAAAATAACGGCCACCTCACAGTCGAACGTAAGACAAAGTTTGCGTTTTCTCTATGCTGGTTTCTATGGTAATGAAAGAAGAAATTAAAAAAATCTTTGTTGAACAGTGTTTGACATTTTTTCTTTTGTCAATGCACCTTTTAGATGTCAGTTTTTGCTATTTGTCGCTTTAAATACCGTTTAAAAGCGTAGTGAGAATTATTTGGATAAAAATGCCGTGGTGAAATCACTTTTGCCGTGGCAAATTGACTTTTCTGCGGCAACGTTTTTGCCGTGGTAAAAATCTGAATTGCGAGGGCTAAATAAAATTAACTTAATTTAATTATTTACACATATTCATTGAATTATATAGAAAATGGCACCAAGCTAAATGTGACGGGCGTTTAAACCCAACAGTAAGATCACATTCAATATCACCTGAGAATTATTCTAAAATTTCACACTTCTTTGTGACTGCTTTCGGAAACATGTAGTAACACTTTTTTCTTTTACCACACCAATTTACTTCCAGATTTTCCCAAAACTATATTCCACAGGCCATACATGCCTTTGTCGGTTTTTGAACATCCCACAAGCATTTGATCCAAAGAGAGTTTTCTGAAGTCTGAGAGACTTGATCCCTCGGTCTGTTCGAATCTTGCCACATGTCTCCATGTTAAACCTTCAATTTTAGTGGCGATGATTCCATAAAAATACACGTCATCCAATTTAATAAACGGGGTGTTTTTGGCTAACTCCGCCATTTGTATAGCCAACTCGTATTTGAAAAAAACGGCAAATCCAAAGCAAATGGGAGTAGGGTATCGTTCAAGACCAGCTAATTTGTCATTGGGAATACCTAAATAAGATTTCCCTCGCACTATTGGGGGGTGGTCATTAACAGAACAAATCAATTGTTTGGGATTCTCTTTCAAAACAGCAAACACATTCTTTAAGCGAAAGGCGTTAATGAATGTATCATCGTCCGCCTTAATAACATATTCAGCATTACGACAATTTTCAGCTAGCCATCTCATTCCCATGACTGCCTTCAGGGTAAGATTTCCGTATACGTCAATAAAATCGCCCTGTATAATGTCACCATATTCCTCGTTTTCTTTCACCACTTTGTCCATGATCTCTTTAGATGTGTGTCTACCCAGTACAAATACTGTCACACTGTTGATTCCTGTAAATAAATTAGCTTTTGCCCAGGTACCCCTCTGTCGTTTTCTGAAGTCGAAATACGTCGTCGCTGAATGTATGAGGATAACGTATTTAACCTTTATGTACTGAGAACAAAGATGTGAGTTCTTAATAAGATAGTTGCTATTGATGGTAAAAGGTATTGAAGTTGATTTTGAAAATACCTTCTTAGTGAGATGAACGTCCTTGTCCTGGGTAAAAATCCTCTCAGAGGGGAAACCAAGCGGTTTCTGTGGTTGTATAATTTTTGCGGAGGTGAAAATAAGCGGTTTCGTCGGTTGTATAATTCTTGCGGAGGGGATACCAAGCGGTTTCTTCGGTTGTATAATTCTTGCGGAGGTGAAACCAAGCGGTTTCGTCGGTTGTGTAGTCTTGTCTACATTTTTAAAAGATATATCAGGCATTTTGGCTTGTTCTTCGACTTGTGTTTTTGCTAACATAATTCTTGGTCCAACATTCGTGTAAACCAATGTACAAACGAGGAACAATAACATGGTGGCGATTAGTAGACTCCAACGGCGGATTGAACTCTGCATGGCAACTGATAAAGTTTTCAAAGGGCTTTCAAATGTCACCTGATATCTTCACCGATTTTATCTGTAACAAAGTCGAAATCATTTACATGATAAATGGTTGACGTATATACTCTCCAGTATGGTAATATTTGCATTTTTTTACATCTCTAAAATTTATCTTTAGTCCAAAATAATTATATTTTCATAAATTCTAATAGAAACAAAATGGTTAAGGCACATTATAGGAGTGTAATCCATATTTGTTAGTAGCCGGCAGTAAAATATTTACATTCTAAGATTGAAATCCTTTTGAAACAATAAGGATTTTTGCAACATTTGATACAACTTAGATAGTCTTTTTCAAGAAAGCCAAATCATGCCATTCTAAAGATAAAACGTCTTTACCTTCAGGATATGTCTAAGTTAACTCAGATCATAGCGATCAAGATTGTTTTCCACATACTCAGGAATATTTCACTTATATGGCGGCGTTGTCAGGTTTAATGGAGAGGAAACCGAGCGGTTTGTCCGTTGGAAACGACTATTGGCGACAACCTGGCAACTCTCCCCATTGAACTGAGTTGGATTCGAAACCGTAGCTCATCGATGGTATACGGCTATTAAGAAAGACCCTAGACGGTAAGAGAAACTCCCGCCACATCGTTACCTGTATGTATTTGTGAATAAATTATATGTAAAGTTGATTCTTCACCCGCCAATAAACGTTAGATCCAACTGAACAGTATGATATACCTAATGGAGTAACTGGAGACGACCTCTCCTGATAGGGTAACGCCGATATGAACCATTGTGACATATCCAAAGAATACCTTGCGTGTGGGAAACAGTAATAAACAGAGCGCGACGATTGATAACGTAATCTGGGCGGTTCTGTGGAATTGATTGTGACCCAGGCACTTCGCTTCTCTCAGATACAATGAATATTTATACATTTGAATCTCTTGAAAAAATTACCTTACGTGTCGGGCATTGCAATCTTAAAAGCTGCGAGTATTTGTCAATTCATTCTACATTCCAAATTTTGTAAAGATTACTAAAAAAGTGAGGCAGCTGGGATGTCAGCTGTCCTCTTAATTGGCCAGCAACAAATATGTCCTAGAATTGATAAATTAAACGAGATTTGAAGTTTGATTTGAATGATGTCGACCATTTGGAGTACTTAGGGATAACACGAGAAAGCCATTTAATGGGGGGGGGGGGGGGGGCAAAGCCAAATGAATTATTATATGTTCTACTTTTTCGGGAAGGGCGCATTATTAAGTTCTCCAAGCAGGTCGATATAATTCCAATCAAACTTCAACTAACAAGTAAGTCTCGATTAATTTGTAAATTATATCTCGCCCTATGTCGTACCAGGATCTCACGAGATGTTCAAACTTACTGAGCAGACATTCAACTCGATATGAACTGAAGTCAATTTGTGAAATATATTTATAAACTTGTATTTTCTTTCCTATAAACATTCTGTTTATCAGACAGACGTAAAACTGATAATAAAAAATAAATTTAGTAGCAGACTTAACGCCCTAATCTTTTTAAAACAGCCTTTAGCGAACTCCATTTCTTTGTCAATGGGCTTTCTATAGAACATGGTAAAAGTAGATTCGTGTGATCAGCCGGCCGCTTTGAGTAAAGTGGCCAAAGGGAGATCAGCGGTTATTGCTTTAGAAGTCGCTGTAGTTCTGGTTGCTTTGAATTTTAATAAGTCAAAGCACAGGCACACGGAGTGCTCTCCCTTATCCACCCTCTGTTATACTATAAATATGGACATTTATAGTATAACAGAGGGTGGATAAGGGAGAGCACTCCGTGTGCCTGTGGTCAAAGTCATCTCTCTCCAGACCAAATTCTATCCATCTTGAAATAGTCTCTTTTGATACACTCTTATGAAGTTTTTGATAATTTATAAAAAGAAAGTTGTCATTTCTAATATTTTTAGTCGTAAGTAAATAGTCTCTAAGTACAGTGCAAACACAAATTCTCCTATCTAAGGGATATTCAGGTAATTCTACACAACCATTATGAAAATTAGGTCTCGTCGTTTTAAGCAAACTTTTAAAAACACATCCGGATTATTTCTATGTTAAATTATTTAAATTCAATAAATGGGGATTTTGGACTCTCTAGCCACTTATAAGAGCGATTAACAAAGCAAGACTTAATGTAATATCTTTTAAACTCAAAAGGTTAACTAGGCTTATAAGCCTCTGAGGAGCCGCTTACTGGTAAAACACTGTTTTACTTAATTTCTAAAAGCATGGGTGCAGTGTACCTTACTTATCACCTCAGTGTGTATCTGAGTGAAGGCCATTCGAATTTATGTTGTGATGTAAAAAAAATTGGTTCCATCGGCCAAAATTGACAAAACTAAATCAACCTGGCCCCAATGGGCTACCATACATGTAGGCTTTGTACGAAAATTAAACCAAACACTAGATATATTATTTATAGTCTTCTTCTAGATGAAGCTATTGAAAGGCAGATGGTTGTTATTCCTAACACAGAGCGTATTTATTTAGTACCTCGCAATTCACCGCGGCAATCGGCAATGCCGCTGAGATTGCCGCCGTAAAACTGCTTTTCCACGGCAATCAAAAATGCCGCAGACAAAAAAGATATACATCTTGGGAAAAGCTGCTGGGTCAATAGAATACTTTACATGTATGGAGATTTTAACAAGTAATAGTTTTACCTTTTCTTCAAAATATATTTATTAGAAACCACTCATTCGTTTGTATTTAAGCTGGCCACAATAAAGCCAAGGACTCTGCACGTGTATGATGTAGCTCTATACTGTATACATTGGCCTTTGTGAAGTGACAATTCCCACACAATATGGAACATAGTTCAACTCTCCAATTAGCACTCTGACTTCTCATTGGTCTAGCTTGTCTACAGCTCTGCAGGACTCTGGTTCCGGAATGTCTCCAACTGACAGTTATGTCTTATTGGGTTACGTTATTTATTGGGGTAAATCCTATTCAAAATTGATAGGGGTGTTGCCCTCGTGTACATGTTTACTGTTGTTCAAGAAATAGAGAATTTTAGCTTTTATTTAAAAAACTCAATTTAAAGAGGTTCTAATTTTTATTTTAAAAAAAGATTTGAAGAGGTTGTAACAAAATAATAAATATATTTCGTGCTGATCATATTTGTAAATAAAAACATTCAAAACTTTCACCCCACAGACAGGTTAGAGATGGACTCAACCAGGCTTTGTTGATCAGCTATGCACGTGTCTGTATGGATTTTGAACTATGCAGTATTACACAAACGATGGCTATAACATGTACGGCTTTAGGATAGGATTTAGAGAATGATTTGAAAAAGAAATGCTTTGCCGAGTAAAGTGACTAATCACCAGGAATATACATTTAACTATGGTAATGAAAGAAGAAATTTAAAAAATCTTTGTTGAACAGTGTTTGACATTTTTTCTTTTGTCAATGCACCCTTTAGATGTCAGTTGTTGCTATTTGTCGCTTTAAATACCGTTTACAAGAGTAGTGAGAATCATTTGGATAAAAATGCTGTGGTGAAATCACTTTTGCTGTGGCAAATTGACTTTTCCGCGGCAACTGTTTTGCCGTGGTAAAAATCTGAATTGCGAGGGCTAAATAAAATTAACTTAATTTAATTATTTACACATATTCATTGAATTATATAGAAGATGGCACCAAGCTAAATGTGACGGGCGTTTAAAACCAACAGTAAGATCACATTCAATAATACCTGAGAATTATTCTAAAAATTCACACTTCTTTGTGGCTGCTTTCGGAAACATGTAGTAACACTTTTTTCTTTTACCACACCAATTTACTTCCAGATTTTCCCAAAACTATATTCCACAGGCCATACATGCCTTTGTCGGTTTTTGAACATCCCACAAGCATTTGATCCAAAGAGAGTTTTCTGAAGTGTGAGAGACTTGATCCCTCGGTCTGTTCAAATCTTGCCACATGTCTCCATGTTAAACCTTCGATTTTAGTGGCGATGATTCCATAAAAATACACGTCATCCAATTTAATAAACGGGGTGTTTTTGGCTAACTCCGCCATTTGTATAGCCAACTCGTATTTGAAGAAAACTGCAAATCCAAAACAAATGGGAGTAGGGTATCGTTCAAGACCAGCTAATTTGTCATTGGGAATACCTAAATAAGATTTCCCTCGCACTATTGGGGGGTGGTCAATAACAGAACAAATCAACTGTTTGGGATTCTCTTTCAAAACAGCAAACACATTCTTTAAGCGAAAGGCGTTAATGAATGTATCATCGTCCGCCTTAATAACATATTCAGCATTACGACAATTTTCAGCTAGCCATCTCATTCCCATGACTGCCTTCAGTGTAAGATTTCCGTATACGTCAATAAAATCGCCCTGTATAATGTCACCATATTCCTCGTTTTCTTTCGCCACTTTGTCCATGATCTCTTTAGATTTGTGTCTACCCAGTACAAATACTGTCACACTGTTGATTCCTGTAAATAAATTAGCTTTTGCCCAGGTACCCCTCTGTCGTTTTCTGAAGTCGAAATACGTCGTCGCTGAATGTATGAGAATAACGTATTTAACCTTTATGTACTGAGAACAAAGATGTGAGTTCTTAATGAGATAGTTGCTATTGATGGTAAAAGGTATTGAAGTTGATTTTGAAAATACCTTCTTAGTGAGATGAACGTCCTTGTCCTGGGTAAAAATTCTCGCAGAGGGGAAACCAAGCGGTTTCTGTGGTTGTATAATTCTTGCGGAGGTGAAACGAAGCGGTTTCGTCGGTTGTATAATTCTTGCGGAGGGGATACCAAGCGGTTTCTTCGGTTGTATAATTCTTGCGGAGGTGAAACCAAGCGGTTTCGTCGGTTGTGTAGTCTTGTCTACATTTTTAAAAGATATATCAGGCATTTTGGCTTGTTCTTCGACTTGTGTTTTTGCTAACATAATTCTTGGTCCAACATTCGTGTAAACCAATGTACAAACGAGGAACAATAACAGGGTGGCGATTAGTAGACTCCAACGGCGAATTGAACTCTGCATGGCAACTGATGAAGTTTTCAAAGGGCTTTCAAATGTCACCTGATATCTTCACCGATTTTATCTGTAACAAAGTCGAAATCATTTACATGATAAATGGTTGACGTATATACTCTCCAGTATGGTAATATTTGCAAATAATATCTCTAAAATTTATCTTTAGTCCAAAATAATTATATTTTCATAAATTCTAATAGAAAAAATATGGTTAAGGCACATTATAGGAGTGTAATCCATATTTGTTAGTAGCCGGCAGTAAAATATTTACATTCTAAGATTGAAATCCTTTTAAAACAATAAGGATTTTTGCAACATTTGATACAACTTAGATAGTCTTTTTCAAGAAGGCCAGATCATGCCATTCTAAAGATAAAACGTCTTTACCTTCAGGATATGTCTAAGTTAACTCAGATCATGGCGATCAAGATTGTTTTCCACATACTCAGGAATATTTCACTTATATGGCGGCGTTGTCAGGTTTAATGGAGAGGAAACCGAGCGGTTTGTCCGGAGGAAACGACTATTGGCGACAACCTGGCAACTCGTCCCATTGAACTGAGTTGGATTCGAAACCGTAGCTCATCGATGGAATACGGCTATTAAGAAAGACCGTAGACGGTAAGAGAAACTCCCGCCCATTCGTTACCTGTATGTATTTGTGAATAAATTATATGTAAAGTTGATTCTTCACCCGCCAATAAACGTTAGATCCAACTGAACAGTATGATATACCTAATGGAGTAACTGGAGACGACCTCTCCTGATAGGGTAAGGCCGATATGAATCATTGTGACATATCCAAAGAATACCTTGCGTGTGGAAAACAGTAATAAACAGAGCGCGACGATTGATAACGTAATCTGGGCGGTTCTGTGGAATTGATTGTGACCCAGGCACTTCGCTTCTCTCAGATACAAAGAATATTTATACATTTGAATCTCTTGAAAAAATTACCTTACGTGTCGGCCATTGCAATGTTAAAAGCTGCGAGTATTTGCCAATTCATTCTACATTCCAAATTTTGTAAAGATTACTAAAAAAGTGAGGCAGCTGGGATGTCAGCTGTCCTCTTAATTGGCCAGCAACAAATATGTCATAGAATTGATAAATTAAACAAGATTTGAAGTTTGATTGGAATGATGTCGACCATTTGGAGTACTTAGGGATAACACGAGAAAGCCATTGAATGGGGTGGGGGGGGGGGGGGGGGCAAAGCCAAATGAATTATTATATGTTCTACTTTTTCGGGAAGGGCGCATTATTAAGTACTCCAAGCAGGTCGATATAATTCCAATCAAACTTCAACTAACAAGTAAGTCTCGATTAATTTGTAAATTATATCTCGCCCTATGTCGTACCAGGATCTCACGAGATGTTCAAACTTACTGAACAGTCATTCAACTCGATATGAACTGAAGTCAATTTGTGAAATATATTTATAAACTTGTATTTTCTTTCCTAGAAACATTCTGTTTATCAGATAGACATAAAACTGATAATAAAAAAAAAAATTGAGTAGCAGACTTAACGCCCTAATCTTTTTAAAACAGTCTTTAGCGAACTCCATTTCTTTGTCAATGGGCTTTCTATAGAACATGGTAAAAGTAGATTCGTGTGATCAGCCGGCCGCTTTGAGTAAAGTGGCCAAAGGGAGATCAGCGGTTATTGCTTTAGAAGTCGCTGCAGTTCTGGTTGCTTTGAATTTTAATAAGTCAAAGCACAGGCACACGGAGTGCTCTCCCTTATCCACCCTCTGTTATACTATAAATATGGACATTTATAGTATAACAGAGGGTGGTTGGTGCGCTTAGTTTTTAAATTTTAAAAACTGTATGCACCATTACCACAAACACAACCAACAGAGGGTGGATAAGGGAGAGCACTCCGTGTGCCTGTGGTCAAAGTCATCTCTCTCCAGACCAAATTCTATCCGTCTTGAAATAGTCTCTTTTGATACACTCTTATGAAGTTTCTGATAACTTATGACAAGAAAATGATCATTTCTAATAGTTTTAGTCGTAAGTAAATAGTCTCTAAGTACAGTGCAAACACAAATTCTCCTATCTAAGGGATAGTCAGGTAATTCTACACAACCATTATGAAAATTAGGTCTCGTCGTTTTAAGCAAACTTTTAAAAACACATCCGGATTCTTTCTATGTTAAATTATTTAAATTCAATAAATGGAGATTTTGGACTCTCTAGCCACTTATAAGAGCGATTAACAAAGCAAGACTTAATGTAATATTTTTTAAACTCAAAAGGTTAACTAGGCTTATAAGCCTCTGAGGAGCCGCCTACTGGTAAAACACTGTTTTACTTAATTTCTAAAAGCATGGGTGCAGTGTACCTTACTTATCACCTCAGTGTGTATCTGAGTGAAGGCCATTCGAATTTATGTTGTGATGTAAAAAAAATTGGTTCCATCGGCCAAAATTGACAAAACTAAATCAACCTGGCCCCAATGGGCTACCATAGGCTTTGTACGAAAATTAAACCAAACACTAGATATATTATTTATAGTCTTCTTCTAGATGAAGCTATTGAAAGGCAGATGGTTGTTTTGAACATGAAAATGAGTGTCTGACAACGGTCTGCTGATCAAATCACATTATAAACGTCTATGTTAGTCAGGATCTGACTAACGTCAGGATTGATTTAATCAACGAAACGGTTTTTAATGTTATTTCCAGTTTTTGATAACATTTACCAAATGTCCAAATTTCGTGCAAATCAACCCCGAAATGTTAAAGAATCCTCGTTCAGTTTTAAAAGTCATTTTAGATTTATCAACCTGAAAACAGTCAACCCATGGAGATGTTCATGTAGTTGACGCTTCGTGTGTGGAAATTGCAACTACGCCGTAGCACTATAACAATTAAAATTCACTTTTTTAGTTTGTAAAACGCAATGACATAATGGAAGAACATCGTCAAGAAGAGAGTGCATTCATACATTCTACCGTAATTACCAATTCGCTGGCCTCCTGCAGGATGAGATTGAGAGCGGTGAAAAAAACATTGCGTCACGTAAATGTACACGGCGGACCACGACTTTGCATATTGTTAAAGGGGCATGAGCTGCCAAAATTCACACTTTTTTTTCATATTTTCTGATCGGCACGACAGTAAGAGGCTTTGAAAGCCATGGAAAAACTAAATGATTGGCGTTGGAATGAGGAAAATCCATACAGTATGTGGCCTGTACGAACCGAAAACGTGTTCGAAAAGTAAACAAATTTAAATAACCGGGACGACCATTCATTCATTCTAAGCCAAAGTTAGTTCAAAACAATACTTTATCGTACGTTCTCGAGACTAGAAGCACTAAAAAGCTTCTGAATTATACGTCTTGAGAAAAATAGCCGATAATTTCAACATTTTGTTTTAACGTCAAAATATCAATATATATTTTTGGTTTGTGTAGAAAAAAACAAATAAAGCCAGATATAGAAATTTTAGAGAAATATGATTGGAATATTGTCACACGACGTTTTGAGTATGCGTTTTAGAAGTTATACTGAAATTCATTTTTCCAGGCTCTGTGAGTGCTATCTACCTTATTCGATTCTGTTCAATTCAATTCTTTATTTTCTCGGATCAGTTTGACTGGTATAAAGTGTAAACGTTTGCAAAGATTTTACATGGTGGGTGGAAGATCAGGGTTTTACGTTCATATAATTGTAAAGCTTTCTTGATAAAAATGGCTAAACTAACCGGGATCTTTTTGCAGGGCTTATTAAGTTATACATTTTATGGACTCATACCCAATAAATTAGTTTTCCCTGAACAATTTACAGAACCGATAAAGCCACCACATTTCACTTTCTTTTCCCATAATCGCATGAGGTTCCGTCTCAGTTTGAAGAAACGTTATCATTATCAATGTATTATAAAGTGTTCCTAACAATTTTACTGACTAAGGCCAAGCGCCTGTCTGTCACTAATCTAATGATATATCATGGGTGTTAGTTTATTGCAACTTACGACCGGGTATAAAGTTCTTAATGATATACTTCTCTGTAACACAATTAGAAACTTTTCTCAATGGCTATTTTAGACAAGAAGATTTTCCCTGTGTTTTAGTGTTCATAAATATATCTGAACGGACAGACGGACATCTGCAGTCATCAAAGCTACAACATACTTTCATTTAATTAAGTGCTCCGCAACTTATTTGATCACCATGGTTATTCAAAAAACAAAGTGACGTATTTGCAGGCAAATATTATAAAAATAGTGGCAAGAAAACCTTTATCAAAATAACTTACTTTTTTCAAACTTAGAATTTTAGAGTTCCGAGATAGAAATCTGTAATCCGAGAACTCACAAAGTTCACTGGTATAGAAGTATAGATCGGATGATCACGAAATATAAATCCAGATAAAAAAAGATATTTTTGGTTCTTCTAGAATAACCGAACAGAGTAATTAGGAGTCCGGTGAGCCTGATAAACATGTCATATAACTGAATTGTTTGATTTTAATCCTTGTATTTGACGACGACGACGAAAATATTTCTGATGAGGAATGTACCTCCAATTTGTGCTCCTGTATGCAATTGCCAGATTATTGCAAATAACTATAGCATCTTTGCCCGACGTGAAGATTTCTGTTTCCAATAAATATTAATGTATACCATATCATCTGATGGCCATGATATATTTGACGGGGTAAGACATTCCCGACTAGTGCTATGACATTATTTTGTCCTGGCTGTAAATACGGCATTTTTCTGTGATTCCGTGTGTTCCCTACCTATTACCTTGGATAACGAACAATTCATCCTTCGAAGTTATCTCCCCTTAAAATATTTTCTGACTGGGTTTTCACTCGAACAACCTATGTGGTGGGATGGTTGCCAGCTACCAACGGAAGGTCGAGGGTTTCCTCCGGGCATAGAGCCCGGTTTCCTCCCACAATAAAACTGGCAACGCCGCCATATAAGTGAAATAATCTTGAGCGCGGCTTAAAGCACCAAACAATCAATCAATCCCCTTATAATATTATTATAGTTTTACGAAATCGCATACTTCATCACGTTTGTCTAATCTGACGCATAGGCGGAACCAGGGGGGATCCGAGGGGTTGACCAGAGCTACCGGAACCTAGGCGGCCCTGAACCCTCGCCTAATGCCTCTTTTAAATGTGTAATGTTTCTGTGATCGAAGGGCCTGGGACCCCCTCTTTCGTAAAAAGCTGGACCCACCAGACGAATACTATGCTTGTTAGATGTTGCCGCCGAAACAGTGGCAATTGAAGCTGCAGAGGAGACCAAACCTTAAACCTAACTTGAATATCTTAACATTATATGAAAGAAATGGCTAATGTTAAATCAGAGGCGATGGCCGAAGCTTGCAAATCTCAGGAAGCACACCCTGCTTTGAGTGCTTTATCTGGTCGAGATAAAGATAACGTGTCACATTAATGCTGTTCTAAATGATTCCACGAACCGTTACCAGGTGTGTCAATTAAAACTTCCTGGAAACAGAGTCCTTTGAATGATAACTTGGTTAAAATTACTGACTATGAACGTACGGCAGATAGCTTTGTAAAGCCTTTTGATATTTGTCAAACCCTCTAAGTATCCTTTGTCCGATTATATTAACATAAAAAGCAATGATATTCCTTACATTGAAAACCAGTCTTCTAATCGTTACGAAACCTGTAACAGGTCGCCAGGTGGCACACGAGGTAAGGATTGCTTGATTTCCTAAATGTCTTAGCGATCAAATAACACTGGGTCGGTTTCCAGCCCCCAATCCGAGAATCTTGCAATGGCGCATCCTGGATGGAAAGGCAGCTTTGATACTTTAGTTGGCAATAAGTTATTCCTAACACAGCACCCGATACAACTCAGATCACCCCCTTCAAGAAGAACCAGATCATTAAACAATTTCCCTTTCAAGGGGGGATCTGATATATTACCATCTCATATGAGATCAGATCATACGCTTCAAGCGAAGTAAAGCGTACCGTCCTATCACAGCCTATGATAGCTTTTCGGGGTAATCTTTTTTCGCTGGAGGGAATAAAATGTGTCCAGCTACTGACTGTTGTTGTTGCTGAACCAACAAGAAACCCGATATTTAGTTCCAGATTGGTGAATGAGAATGTAGGGTTGGAAGCTCTGTTTTTCTTGAGTACTCGCTGAAATTTCGCCCACAATCTGGTACTTCTCGGGTGCGACTTAAAGTAAACATGGCAGGCACTTTTTAATTTTAATTCCAGCGCTTTTAAATTACAGTGGCATGAGCTGCCAGAAGAATTCACACTTTTTTTTCATAATTTCTGATCGTCACGAAAGTAAGAGTTTTTGAAGGCCAACGAAACACTAAATGATTGGCGTTGGAATGATGAAAATTCATACAGTATGTGGCCTGTACAAGCCGAAAAGGTGTTCGAAAAGTAGACAAAATTTGGACCTGATATAGAATAGGTCCCTTTCTTTGAAAACATTTTAAAAGAGGGGTTTTTTTTCGATGGGGCCTAATAATAATATAATCGAATAAATAGTGGGGCCTGGTTTTTTGGGGGTTCATCGTAATAGTTTATGATGTATATAGGGTGGCAAGGTGAAGCCCCCCCAACCCCCCTATAACCCCCCCCCCCCCCCATCATATTTTGCCAGGGCAGATACATTTTTGATGTGAAAATGGGTCCATTTGAGGCATTTCGATGTACAAGGTGGCTATTGTTTATATTTGGTCACTTTTTTTCTGTAAACTTCTTAGTAGATTGGCTTGACAACCAATCCTAGCGTTTTTAGCAGCTATTAGCACTGCAGGTTGGGGTAATGTGTGAATCAATGGATATCTGTGAATCAACGGACTATCCGTGAACAGACAGAGAATTTTGTTCCAAACGACGGATAAGCACCTGTCAAAAAGGATAAAAGTTCTCAATCTTTCAATTCTTACTAAGACGTCAAGTTTTGCTGTGCATCAATAACAGAGCAGCTCTCAAGCATTTCATTTTTAGCATTCTTATTTCTCATTTACACTCTTATTTCGTCCCAAGCTTCAATATTTTTCTGTGCTGAAGCTGCCAAAGTCGATGACGCAAACTTTCAAAAAGCATTTCGCCATTTTGGATAAATAATTTAGAAAAGAAAATAAACATTTACATACATTTGAAACCCCACAGTTCCCTTTTGAAACAACCAATGGCCAAGTATTATAAAACCTGTTCTGGACATATTTTTTTTTCCAAACTATCATCAAATGTAGTTTAGGAATTCTTATCTAATTTTTTTTATCAAGTAAAACCCCAATTGAAATTTCATCAAGACAGGACAGTGCAGGCCATCCCAACACTTTTTTACCTTTTGAAATCAGAAACGCTCATGGTAAACTTTTGGCCTTTGAAACAATGAAGCAACAAAAATGTGGGTATCTGTTTACATACTGTAGTATAAAGCCCAGTATACACTGAGCAACAAAACTCTCCTCTCCGGCCAGCCAGGTGTGATACTTTAATGGTCATTTTCCTACTGGAAAGTTGGCACACAGACATGCAGCTGAGTGGTCAAGTAATAGAAAAGATCTGGTCCGGTATATATTTTGAGTGGGGAAGTGGGTTGATTCACAAAGATCACAAAAAGAAAATCAAATACACTTACTGCTTAAAGGCTTCATTGAAATTGACAAAATATGATTGCCACAAAAGTTTAAAACAGATAATCAGATGTTTTATTAGTTTACTATGTGTTCTTCATAAGCAAAAACCTTATCATTCTATATTTTTAATACACAGTTTTCCCCATTTCTAAAAGATATGGTAATTAAAGCATTACAAAACTTGTAGGAAGTCATAAATACTCTAATGCATTATCCATAAAAAAATACCCATATATTTTGTTTGTTGTTTCTTGTGGTATATGGGCCGTTGTGGCAGGGGTCTTATGTAAATCATTCTTAATCTTACAAGTGTATTTTTTTTTTGCTTTTCTCAGGTGATATATTTTGAGGAATGGCAATAATCCAAGACAGTCTTTAAAGGACAGAAACCACATCAATATGACCAGAACTAGAGTTAATTTAAATATGTAATAGACCAATTGCCTAATGATGTCATCAACTGTTCGCCCTGTGAGTTATGATGGGAAAGCAGAAGGGGGTTAAAATGTTTACAAGATGGTAAGAGCTATTGCGTTTTACACGGCTGAGAAGTGCAACATGTATAAGAAAAGTGAGTTGAAAAGAATAACGAGACAGGATTGATTTTATGGATGGTTTCTATTACTAATATAACCTAGACAAAACAGTTTTTGGCATGTTTGACCCATGTAAGATATCTATGAACTGATGAGCATGTTCGTTTACTACATGGAAAAGAGAAAATGGCAGACACAGATCCCTCTAATTTTCCGACAATGTTGCTCATTACTTTCAGCTGATGTCATTAGGGTTCCAGCTTATACACATGTAGGTTAAACTGATTTATGATAGCCTCTTTGTACTTATCTATGCAAAACTACTGAGTGTCTGACCATGTTTAATTCTCATTTTATTTCTGCTAAAGGAACTCCTGTCTTCCACCCATGTGGAAGTCCAGAAATCTCTTAGTTGTACATGATTATTTTTTGTTGGTGATTTTCCTTATTGGTGGGTTATATATACCTTTTGTTTTCCTACCAAAAAGTTTTGCTATCATGTAATTGAATACTGGATCCATCTAATGAAACTATAGAATATGAGTTCAACCTGTGACTAATATAGAAGGGATAGGAAACGCCTTTGTACTGTAGCCTGTGCCAACAGCAGCCTGTCGCATAGGTGTATATGGACTGACCGTGCCTACTCGTAAGTCAGTAACAGAAAACGATTGCCTTATTGACTGGTCTAACATATATTTGCGCTATCGGTAAGGTTCGGAATACACAGCTCAGGTTTTTGGCTATTTTCAAGGCGGTGGAAATGCCCTCACAGTCACCGGGTGTCGGACACAAACAATAGCGATACAAACTTCTGCGATCACGCTGACAGTAATACCAAGGTGTTTCGTATCTCTTCTATATTAGTCCCAGGTTCAACATATGCTTCCAGATTCCATCCATTAACTAGAAAGCAGTACTGGTCACCCTACTGTTAACTGGTCAGGTGTCCCTAACATTTTTCAGGGCATGATGTGGCTCTAGTGAGATATATTTTGGATTAATATTTTTGTTTAACCTTTTTTTTTCTTCTTTCATAGAATTCATCAGATCAGACAGAACAGCAAAATTTGTTTAAAGTGAAATCCACATGTTAGCTAAGAGAACTACAGATGCTGGTAAACTTTTTAAATCTTAATTTCGTGATATAAAAAAAGGAGCGTGATTTTGTGAATAAGTTTAAAATTGTCCAGTTATTATAAAAATGAATTACAAATTGGTGAGTTTCTCTGCAATTATATTCCTAATTCGGAAGCTGACATCATAAAACAATATTCTTGTGAGCCTCAGGATAATTATAACATATGGATAAATCATTCTTAATTTGCTTTATTAAGTTTCTAAAAAAGATCAACCCTTTATCAAACATATACTCCAATCCTTAACCTAATAAACTTAACATTTTATAAAAGAAATTAACAATCACTTCAGTATATAGAGGCCTAAATTCCACTGCCTCCTTAGACTAAAAGTGCCCTCCAGTTATAATTAATTTTTGTTTTTAGATTTTCCAGCCAGGAAGAAAATTTATGACTATAGAATACTTTCTCTTTCGTTTTGGTTCCTTGCAACTACATGTATCTTACAAAGCTGCTTTTGTTTAACTGATTCATTAATTGAAGATTTGCTTATCTGAATTGAACTCTTACTATTTCAGCAGCCAGCTACCTTTACTAGAGAAAAAGATATATGCTCCCATCAGACAAAAAAAAAAAACACACAGAAGAGGTAAGTTATATTTTGTTTGGGTCACTTAGAATGATAATAAATGTTCTTTTTATTGTCCGGTTTTATACACTTTCTTGAAAAATATTAAAGTCCAAGATCATGCGAAAAGAGGAGAGACTGGTACTTATATAAACTTATGGAAAAAAGGCATAAAACAAAATTTGTATTGTACTGTTTAGTTTAATTTAAAAGAGATATCTGTCATGCTGTATATTTAACACTGAACTTCACCTTTAGATTGATTCATTCTACAATAGACCGCTGCACCGTCGAAACAATAAATTAGATCCATGTAAATTCTACTTGAATTTCTAGGATAAAAACGCAGACAAGTTTTAGAAATATAAATTAGAAAATTTTAAAACATTATTCGATTTCGCTTAAAGTGGCATGAGCTGCCAAAATTCACACTTTTTTCATAATTTCCGATCTTCACGACAGTAAGAGGATTTGAAGGCCACCGAAAAACTAAATGATTGGCGTTGGAATGAGACAAATCCATAAAGCCTACGGCCTATACGAACCGAAATAGTGTCCGAAAATTTAAATAACCGGGACGACTATTCATTCATTCTAAGCCAATTTGGTTCAAAACAATACTTTATCGTTTATTCTACAGACTAGAAACACTAAAAAGCTTCTGAATTATACGTCTAGAGAAAAACAGCCAATAATTTCAACATTGTGTTTTAATGTCAAAATATCAACATTTTGGCAGCTCATGCCACTTTAAATTCGTTCTGAAGTTGTCTAGGTCACAACTAGCCTGAGTTTGCGTAACAACTGGAACGGTAGCGAAGAGTTGACCTATATATGCATAGCTGATTCGTTAGCTACATACCATATTCAAGACATGGCTTTATGTACACGAATAACAACACAGTTATGTGATAAATTAACCTTTTAAGTCGTAGAAAGAGGGTATTTTTGCTTAGCAGCATTTAATGACAGCATAAAGTGCAAGCATTGTCTGTGCTTTGTTGTTAAGAGTCCCTAGATGGAAACACCTACTTTTAGTTTTAATATGCATCCATTAACTATTGTTACTTCAGTAAATTCTTTTTGAACTGTGTAACAGGTTCCAATGGTTTGTACCAAAGATTGTTTTGTACAAATAAAACACTTTGAACATAGGTAACACTACTGCATTTATTTATTTCAGGGTTCTAAAATCATCCGTATGAGAAGTGGTCTATAAGAGCAAACAAGATGAGGCAAAACTTCCCTGTTATACCAAAAGTACCTGGAAAACAGCAGAGAACAACTCTTTTTGCAATGAGAAGAGTGGTATCTGAAAGACATTTCTGTCTGGATTTCTGGAAAGATTTTACAGTTAAGTGTTGTGTTTATATTCTTTCAATATCAAGATAGAAAGGCAGAGAAATTTATACAATCAAATTATGTTCAGGACAAATAGTAATCATACATGTATATGATCACTTTTTTAAGAAATTCATTGTCCTAGTTTTCTTATAAAAAAGTAGTAACTGATATTATCCTTATATATTGCATAATATATACTCGGTACAAGGAAAGAAATGTACACTTCAATCGAGATTTCAAAATACTTCTTTACTACTCTGGTTTTTTTTTTATCTAATGCTAATCGGATGCTATTTTTATTTTTCTTCAGATATACATGTACAATCTGTGGCAAGCCATGATCACTTAGGACGGCAACTGAAGGAGTCTGTTCATCCAATATTCAGATAAAATGTTGAAGATTACCTTATAATATGACTGAAAGTCTTACTTTGATAATTAAAACAGCGTTCGTTATTATCAAAGACGATGCTGTCCAACTCTAATTTAGAAAACTCAATTCAGTATAATGTGTTGATGTGATCCGTTTACCCCATTATTGACCTCCAATAGACTTGCTTTAGTCTGGACTTTTTTAAGAGAGTGCTTCAACTCTGTGATTGTGTCAACAGTAACTAAGAGGGGATTCAGGGGAATCCTTCTTACACCTCCAGTAAACCGTAATAACCACATCTACATGCAACAACCTTTAGATCAAACTCCCTTGTTTTGTATCCAGTGTATGTCAAGGACCCAATAGTGAAGAGCCGATATTGTTCATGGTTTCATATCCTTAGGGGTTATTGTTTACTCAAGATTCTATAGCTTCCCACTTTCCATACCCTTCAAGAAGTGTGACCATATGGTATATATGCCTGATTATTTACCTTTATTGTCATAACTATAATGGTATACTATTTATAGGCACAGAGAAAATCTTCTTGTCTAAAATAATCATGGAGACATGTTTCTAATTGTGTTAAAAAGAGGTATATCATTTAGACCTTTACACCCAATCATAAATTGTTGTAATTAACTAAACCTATGATATTTCATTAGGTTGATGACTGACAAAAGCTTGGCCTTGGTCAGTAGAATTTTCTGGAATCCTTTGTAATACACAATGTACCGTCTTCTTGTCTAAAATAGCCATGGAGACAAGTTTCTAATTGTGTTACAGAGAGGTATATCATTAGTAACTTCGTAAGTTGCAATAAACTAAACCCATGATATTTCATTAGATTAGTGACAGACAGGTGCTTGGCTTTAGTCAGTAATATTGTCTGGAACACTTTGTGATACATTGATAATGATTACGCTTCTTCAGACTGAGACGGAACCCCATGCGATTATGGCAAAAGAAAGGGAAATGTGGTGGCTTTATCGGTTCTGTACACTGTTCAGGGAAAACTAATTTATTGGGTATGAGTCCATAAAATGTATAACTTAATAAGCCCTGCAAAAAGATCCGGGTTAGTTTAGCTATTTTTATCAAGAAAGCTTTACAATTATATGAATGTAAAACCCTGATCTTCCACCCACCATGTAAAATCTTTGTAAACGTTTACACTTTATACCAGTCAAACTGATCCGAGAAAATAAAGAATTGAATTGAACAGAATTGAATAAGGTAGAAAACACGCACAGAGCCTGGAAAAATGAATTTCAGTGTAATTTCTAAAACGCATACTCATAACGTCGTATGACAATATTCCAATCATATTTCTCTAAAATTTCTATATCTGGCTTTATTTGTTTATTTCTACACAAACCAAAATATCTTGATATTAAACAAAGGTCAAGTCTGGCTTGTTGCCTTTGTGTTTTTACATCTCTTTGTGAACATTCGTTGGTTTTCGTCAAGCAGCTATCAGCTCATGTCTATTAATTAGATAAGTTTACCGTCCACTAAGATAAATCAATATTTTGTCCAACTCAACAAATTGATTACTTGGAGTTTGTTTTAAATTCGGTAACAGTGGTCGTCACCATGGCACGAGAGAAACTTGCTTGCGAAAAATTATTACCTGAAAAATGTTTTTCTATATAAAGAAATGTGGCAAAAGTTATTGGTTTAATGGTTTGACCTTTCTTGCTGTAACATATGGGCCCTTTTTTGACAGGATCCGGGACAATGGGGAGTCGCTTGCTCTGGGCTTAAACAAAGATAACTACCAAGCAATGATGGTCATATCAAATCTTGCTAAATCGGACTTGAAATGGTGGATTACGGCCATTCACCGAGCGAATAAATCTGTTTTAAAAGGCACCCCTCAACTAACGCTTCAATCAGATGCTTTAAAAACAGGGTGGGTATGGGTACTCAGTACCTCTAACTCCCGTGGTCAATGGACTTCTCAAGAGGCCAATTCTCACATAAATAATTTGTTTTTCGTTAGAGTCATTTGAAATGAAATTAAAACGAGGACATGTGTTGATTCAAATTGATATTACAACGTCAGTCTCTTATGTTAATGGCATGGATGGGACATCATCCAACTGTAATGTTGTAGCTGGAGATATTTGTTTAATGTTTATACATAATGGTACTTGGCTACAAGCTTCACATTCACCGGCGGTTGAAAACCCTTCGACTGACAAGCTCTCTAGAAAGAAAGAAAGGCACCAATAAAGAGTGGAAGCGACCGTTAGCTAATTGTGAGACGCTTAAGTCTGCGTTAACGGTCGCTTCTGGCGTTCAGCGGGCGCGTATCATAAAGCTATATATAATGTCGAACGTGGATAAATTGGTGCGTTTTTACCGCGATATGGAAAAGGGTAAAATACCCATGAACGAAGGTGTAATGAGCGAGAGAGGCTATTCAAACTCATATGTCTGTTGACGGCCGCAGTTTGCAGGAGGAATACCGAAGGCGTAGGTCGGAAATAAAGAAAACCTTGATGACTATATACGGACAGTACAACACTATTTGGATGCATTAAATGGGAAACCCGCTTCACCGAGAAATTGTGAAAACTGGGGTTGCTTACGCGGAGTAATTGGCCTACCGATTGACGAGGCATTAGCGAACGCGATCAAAATACGCTATATGTTATTTAATAATGTTTTACCGGACGAATACCCTTACGAAAACCGGAAACGATGTACTTAAAGAAAGATAATAAAATGCTCATCAGAACGAAGGATGTCTTAATTTTTTTATGTTAATGCATTGGTTGAGACTTTCACAATACAGTTCTGGGGTGAAAAGCGCCTGGTGTAGGACGACTGCTTAGAGTCATTGATTGTTTGGTGTTTTACTTCGCACAATAGCGGACATGATATCGTAACGGATTGAATGGCGCTAGTACCTAGGCTGTGGGACAAAAAATAACGAAATTACGGACAACTACCGGTTCTATGACGTCAGTTCCGATTCGAGGTCGGACCGTTTAAAGGTGAATGGCGTTAGTCCCTAAGCTCTAAAACAAAACATAACGAAATTACCGACGACTTCCGGTTCGGTGACGTCACTTCCGGTTCGAGATCGAACCGTTTTAAGGTGAACGGCGTTAGTCCCAAAGCTGTCAGACTAATGCTAGGGAAATAACAGCCGGTATCCTGATTGATTACGTCACGTTCCATATCACATAGATGGTGTAGGTCAATGCTCTATACCTTAACATGCTCTATCACCTACAGTCGAACCTCGGAAGAAAATAAATACCTTGGAATACTCGAGCCCGTTGTGAGAGAGCAGCTCCAAGCCTCGACACATGTACTTGGCTAAATCGGTATATATATAGACATGACGAAAACCGCGTTTTAGTACGGCGTGATGGGAACTCCCCATTTCGTCATCTGTATGAAAGACTACCCCTTTACCGAGTCTACAGACACTATATAATATGCCATGGAGGTAATTTAATAAATAACGTAGATTCTAATCTTAATGAGATGTGTAGTGAACCGATAGCCGCGAGCTTAGATTTTAATGAGACGTGCGACGAACCGCGACCAATAACCGGGAGCTAAGATTTTAATACGATGTGCTAGTTATTGACCTCGACCTCACAGTTCAAGCCTTTGTTGACTCCTCTTGTTAGGAGATTTTAATTAGATGTGTAGTCAAGCGCGACCAATAGCCGGGAGCTTAGATGTTAATGCGATGTGCTAGCTAATGACCTCGACCACTCGGGACGTCTTTGACCGGGAATTCGAATATTACGTAACATGTTTCCTCCTCGTATGACGCCATAGCTGTGTCTCAACCGGCCTTTTATATTCTACTTTCTTGAAAACTTTTTTTTTTAACTTTTTGAGTTTAAAAGATATTACATTAAGACTTGCTTTGTTAATCGCTCTTATAAGTGGCTAGAGAGTCCAAAATCTCCATTTATTGAATTTAAATAATTTAACATAGAAAGAATCCAGATGTGTTTTTAAAAGTTTGCTTAAGACCTAATTTTCATAATGGTTGTGTATAATTACCTGACTATCCCTTAGATAGGAGAATTTGTGTTTGTACTGTACTTAGAGACTAAAACTATTAGAAATGACCATTTTCTTTTCATAAGTTATCAGAAACTTCATAAGAGTGTATCAAAAGAGACTATTTCAAGATGGATAGAATTTGGTCTGGAGAGAGATGACTTTGACCACAGGCACACGGAGTGCTCTCCCTTATCCACCCTCTGTTATACTATAAATGTCCATATTTATAGTATAACAGAGGGTGGATAAGGGAGAGCACTCTGTGTGCCTGTGCTTTGACTTATTAAAATTCAAAGCAACCAGAACTACAGCGACTTCTAAAGCAATAACCGCTGATCTCCCTTTGACCACTTTACTCCAAGCGGCGGCTGATCACACGAATCTACTTTTACCATGTTCTATAGAAAGCCCATTGACAAAGAAATGGAGTTCGCTAAGGGTGTTTTAAAAAGATTAGGGCGTTAAGTCTGCTACTAAATTTATTTTTTATTATCAGTTTTATGTCTGTCTGATAAACAGAATGTTTTTAGGAAAGAAAATACAAGTTTATAAATATACTTCACAAATTGACTTCAGTTCATATTGAGTTGAAGTAAGTAGGTTTGAACATCTCGTGAGATCCTGGTACGACATAGGGCGAGATATAATTTACAAATTAATCGAGACTTACCTGTTAGTTGAAGTTTGATTGGAATTATATCGACCTACTTGGAGTACTTAAAGTGGTACATGTATGAGCTGCCAAAATGTTGATATTTTGATGTTTAACAGAATGTTGAAATTATTGGCTATTTTTCTCAAGACGTATAATTCAGAAGCTTTTTAGTGCTTCTAGTCTCGAAAATGTACGATAAAGTATTGTTTTGAACTAACGTTGGGTTAGAATGAATGAACGGTCGTCCCGGTTATTAAAATTTTGTTTACTTCTCCTCCTTCCAACGCCAATCATTCCCAACGCCAATTTAGTTTCCCGATGGCCTTCAAAGCCTCTTACTGTCGTGTCGATCAGAAATTATGAAAAAAGGGTGAATTTTGGCAGCTTATGCCACTTTAATAATACGCCCTTCCCGAAAAGGTAGAACATATAATAATTCATTTGGCTTTGTCCTCCCATTAAATGGCGTTCTCGTGTTATCTACTTCAAATGGTCGAGACGCTCAATCCGAACAGCTTTCCACCAATGGGTCGCGGGTTCGAATCCCACTCAGTCCAAAAAAATTGGAACAATTTCTGACTGGGTTTTCACTCGAACGACCTATGTGGGATGGTTGCAAGTTACCAACGGAAAGTCGTGGGTTTCCTCCGGGCATAGAGCCCGGTTTGCTCCCATAATAAAACTGGCAACGCCGCCATATAAGTGAAATAATCTTGAGCGCAGCGTAAAACACCAAACAATCAATCAATCAAATGGTCGACATCATTCCAATCTAACTTCAAATCTCGTTTAATTTATCAATTCTAGCACTTATTTGTTGCTGGTCAATTAAGAGGACAGCTGACAACCCAGCTATCTCACTTTTTGAGTAGAATGCTGACATTCTTTACAAAATGTGGAGTGTAGAATGAAGTGACAAATACTGTCTGCTTATAAGATTGCAATGCCCGACACGTAAGGTAATTTTTTCAAGAGATTCAAGTGTATAAATATTCATTGTATCTGAGAGAAGCGAAGTGCCTGGGTCACAATCAATTCCACAGAACCGCCCAGATTACGTGATCAATCGTCGCGCTCTGTTTATTACTGTTTCCCACACGCAAGGTATTCTTTGGATATGTCACAATGATTCATATTGGCCTTATCCTATAAGGAGAGGTCGTCTCCAGTTACTCCATTAGGTATATCATACTGTTCAGTTGGATCTAACGTTTATTGGCGGGTGAAGAATCAACTTTACATATAATTTATTCACAAATACATACAGGTAACGAATGGGCGGGAGTTTCTCTTACCGTCTAGGGTCTTTCTTAATAGCCGTATTCCATCGATGAGCTACGGTTTCGAATCCAACTCAGTTCAATGGGGAGAGTTGCCAGGTTGTCGCCAATAGTCGTTTCCTCCGGACAAACCGCTCGGTTTCCTCTCCATTAAACCTGACAACGCCGCCATATAAGTGAAATATTCCTGAGTATGTGGAAAACAATCTTGATCGCCATGATCTGAGTTAACTTAGACATATCCTGAAGGTAAAGACGTTTTATCTTTAGAATGGCATGATCTGGCTTTCTTGAAAAAGGCTATCTAAGTTGTATCAAATGTTGCAAAAATCCTTATTGTTTCAAAAGGATTTCAATCTTAGAATGTAAATATTTTACTGCCGACTACTAACAAATATGGATTACACTCCTATAATGTGCCTTAACCATATTGTTTCTATTAGAATTTATGAAAATATAATTATTTTCGACTAAAGATAAATTTTAGAGATGTAAAAAAGTGCAAATATTACCATACTTGGGAGTATATACGTCAACCATTTATCATGTAAATGATTTCGACTTTGTTACAGATAAAATCGGTGAAGATATCAGGTGACATTTGAAAGCCCTTTGAAAACTTCATCAGTTGCCATGCAGAGTTCAATCCGCCGTTGGAGTCTAGTAATCGCCACCCTGTTATTGTTCCTCGTTTGTACATTGGTTTACACGAATGTTGGACCAAGAATTATGTTAGCAAAAACACAAGTCGAAGAACAAGCCAAAATGCCTGATATATCTTTTAAAAATGTAGACAATACTACACAACCGACGAAACCGCTTGGTTTCACCTCCGCAAGAATTATACAACCGAAGAAACCGCTTGGTATCCCCTCCGCAAGAATTATACAACCGACGAAACCGCTTGGTATCCCCTCCGCAAGAATTATACAACCGAAGAAACCGCTTGGTATCCCCTCCGCAAGAATTATACAACCGAAGAAACCGCTTGGTATCCCCTCCGCAAGAATTATACAACCGACGAAACCGCTTCGTTTCACCTCCGCAAGAATTATACAACCGAAGAAACCGCTTGGTATCCCCTCCGCAAGAATTATACAACCGACGAAACCGCTTGGTTTCACCTCCGCAAGAATTATACAACCGAAGAAACCGCTTGGTATCCCCTCCGCAAGAATGATACAACCGAAGAAACCGCTAGGTATCCCCTCCGCAAGAATTATACAACCGACGAAACCGCTTCGTTTCACCTCCGCAAGAATTATACAACCGAAGAAACCGCTTGGTATCCCCTCCGCAAGAATTATACAACCGACGAAACCGCTTGGTTTCACCTCCGCAAGAATTATACAACCGAAGAAACCGCTTGGTATCCCCTCCGCAAGAATTATACAACCGAAGAAACCGCTTGGTATCCCCTCCGCAAGAATTATACAACCGACGAAACCGCTTCGTTTCACCTCCGCAAGAATTATACAACCACAGAAACCGCTTCGTTTCCCCTCTGAGAGAATTTTTACCCAGGACAAGGACGTTCATCTCACTAAGAAGGTATTTTCAAAATCAACTTCGATACCTGTTACCATCAATAGCAGCTATCTTATTAAGAACTCACATCTTTGTTCTCAGTACATAAAGGTTAAATACGTTATCCTCATACATTCAGCGACGACGTATTTCGACTTCAGAAAACGACAGAGGGGTACCTGGGCAAAAGTTAATTTATTTACAGGAATCAACAGTGTGACAGTATTTGTACTGGGTAAACACAAATCTAAAGAGATCATGGACAAAGTGGTGAAAGAAAACGAGGAATATGGTGACATTATACAGGGCGAGTTTATTTACGCATACGGAAATCTTACCCTGAAGGCTGTCATGGGAATGAGATGGCTAGCTGAAAATTGTCGTAATGCTGAATATGTTATTAAGGCGGACGATGATACATTCATTAACGCCTTTCGCTTAAAGAATGTGTTTGCTGTTTTGAAAGAGAATCCCAAACAGTTGATTTGTTCTGTTATTGATCACGCCCCAATAGTGCGAGGGAAATCTTATTTAGGTATTCCCAATGACACATTAGCTGGTCTTGAACAATACCCTATTCCAATTTGTTTTGGATTTGCCGTTTTTTTCAAATTCGAGTTGGCTATACAAATGGCCGAGTTAGCCAAAAGCACCCCGTTTATTAAATTGGACGACGTGTATTTTTATGGAATCATCGCCACTAAAATCGAAGGCTTAACATGGAGACATGTGGCAAGATTTGAACAGACCGAGGAATCAAGTCTCGCGCTCTTCAGCAAACATTCTCTGGACGAAATTCTTGTGGGATGTTCAAAAACCGACAAAGGCATGTATGGCCTGTGGAATATAGTATTGGAAAAAGTTGAAAAGTCTGGAAATAGACAGGTGTGGTAAAAGAAATAAGTGTTACTATGTTTTCGAAAGCAGTCATAAAAAAGTGTGGATTTTTAGAATAATTCTCAAGTGATATTGAATATGATCTAATTAACGTTTTTTAAGATCTGTCGAATTTTCTTTGGTGCCATTGTCTGTGTAATTCAAAGAATATGTGTAAATAAATACGCTCTGTGTTAGGAATAACTTATTGCCAACTAAATTATCAAAGCTTCCTTTCCATCCAGGATGCGCCATTGCAAGATTCCCGGATTGGGGGCTGGAAACCAACCCAGTCTTATTTGATCGCTAAGACATTTAGGAAATCAAGCAATTCTTACCTCGTGTGCCACCTGGCGAACTGTAACAGGTTTTGCAACGATTAGAAGGCTGGTTTTCAATGTAAGGAATATCATTGCTTTTTATGTTAATATAATCGGACAAAGAATACTTAGAGGGTTTGACAAATATCAAAAGGCTTTAGAAATCTATCTGCCGTACGTTCATAGTCAGTAATTTTAACCAAGTTATCATTCAAAGGACTCTGTTTCCAGGAAGTTTTAATTGACACACCTGGTAACGGTCCGTGGAATCATTTAGAACAGCATTAGTGTGACATGTTATCTTTATCTCGACCAGATAAAGCACTCAAAGCAGGGCGTGCTTCCTGAGATTTGCAAGCATCGGCGATCGCCTCTGATTTAACATTAGCCATTTCTTTCATATAATTTTAAGATATTCAAGTTAGGTTTAAGGTTTGGTCTCCTCTCCAGCTTCAATTGCCACTGTTTCGGTAGCAACATCTAACAAGCATAGTATTCGTCTGGTGGGTCCAGCTTTTTACGAAAGAGGGGGTCCCAGGCCCTTCGATCACAGAAACATTACACATTTAAAAGAGGCATTAGGCGAGGGTTCAGGGCCGCCTAGGTTCCGGTAGCTCTGGTCAACCCCTTGGACCCCCCCTGGCTCCGCCTATGCGTCGGATTAGACAAACGTGATGATGTATGCGATTTCGTAAAACTATAATAATATTATAAGGGGATTGATTGATTGATTGTTTGGGGCTTTACGCCGCGCTCAAGATTATTTCACTTATATGGTGGCGTTGCCAGTTTTATTGTGGGAGGAAACCGGGCTCTATGCACGGAGGAAAACCTCGACCTTCCGTTGGTAACTGGCAACCATCCGACCACATAGGTTGTTCGAGTGAAAACCCAGTCAGAAAATATTTTACGGGGAGATAACTTCGAAGGATGAATTGTTCGTTATCCAAGGTAATAGGTAGGGAACACACAGAATTACAGAAAAATGCCGTATTTACAGCCAGGACAAAATAATGTAATAGCACTTGTCGGGAATGTCTTACTCCGTCAAATATCTCATGGCCATCAGATGATATGGTGTAAATTAATATTTATTGGAAACAGAAATCTTCACGTCGGGCAAAGATGTTTTAGTTATTTGCAATAATCTGGCAATTGCATACAGGAGCACAAACTGGAGGTACATTCCTCATCAGACATATTTTCGTAGATGATTAACTGAATCGTCGTCAAATACAAGGATTAAAATCAAACAATTCAGTCATATTACATGTTTATCAGTCTCACCGGACTCCTAATTACTCTGTTCGGTTATTCTAGAAGAACCAAAAATATCTTTTTTTATCTGGATTTATATTTCGTGATCATCCGATCTATACTTCTATACCAGTGAACTTTGTGAGTTCTCGGATTACAGATTTCTATCTCGGAACTCTAAAATTCTAAGTTTGAAAAAAGTAAGTTATTTTGATAAAGGTTTTCTTGCCACTATTTTTATAATATTTGCCTGTAAATACGTCACTTTGTTTTATTTTAATATAAATCAAAATTTCGAAAGCAAGCTGCAATTATCATCAGGGAAATTTTGTGAATTAGTAAATAACCGACACTAATTGACCCTGGCCAGGATCTTTTCCCGGTCAATTTGTGCCGGTTATTTACTAAATCACAATTTGTAAATAAAATCTGGTGGTTTTCTTTTTATACGCCCGCTCTTAAGGTGGGAGTATATTGGTATAGTGTTGTCCGTCCGTCCGTCTGTCACTTTAAGAGCGGGCATATATTAATATGTCCGTCTGTCTGTCTGTTCGTCCCGGGTTCGTGTTTTCTTCATAACTAAACCCGTTGCCTTCATTAAATTTTCTTCTTCCAATATACATGTATGAAGCTTATGGTTAGACGATGTATCATATACCAAGCTAGATTGGGGTATCGCTATCTGTGGCGAACATAACGGTGACCAGTCTTTTTGGCATTTACTAACTCTGTAATTATTGTAGATGATGTATCCCGAACCAAAAGTAACTTGGGTCTTGCGACATGCATATGTGTCGACCAAAACAGTCACCCAGCCTTTTAGCCTTCAGTGACTGAGGCTGTAAATGGGTCTGTGGTTTCACAGTAGAGCTTAATTGTATCGAAACAACTTTTTGATAACCATGGTGATCAAATAAGTTGCGGAGCACTTAATTAAATGAAAGTATGTTGTAGCTTTGATGACTACAGATGCGCGTCTGTCTGTACTGATTGCAGTTTTCAGATAATGAACACAAGGAAAACCTTCTTTTCTAAAATAGCCGTGGAGACAAGTTTCTAATTGTGTTACAAAGAGGTATATCATTTTACACCCAATCATAAGTTGCAATAAACTAAAACCCATAATATTTCATTAGATTAGTGACAGACAGGCGCTGGTCCTTAGTCAGTAAAATTGTTAGGAAAACTTTGTAATACATTGATAAGGATTACGCTTCTTCAGACTGAGATGAAACCCCATGCGATTATGGGAAAAGAAAGTGAAATGTGGTGGCGTTATCTGTTCTGTACACTGTTCAGGTAAAACTAATTTATTGGGTATGAGTCCATAAGATGTATAACTTAATAAGCCCTGCAAAAAGGTCCGGGTTAGTTTACCTATTTTTTTTATCAAGAAAGCTTTACAATTATATGAACGTAAAACCCGGATCTTCCACCCACCATGTAAAATCTTTTTAAACGTTTACACTTTATACCAGTCAAACTGATCCGAGAAAATTGAATTGAATTGAACAGAATTGAATAAGGTAGATAACACTCACAGAGCCTGGAAAAATGAACTTCAGTATAACTTCTAAAACGCATACTCATAACGTCGTATGAGTCTATTCCAATCATATTTCTCTAAAATTTCTATATCTGGCTTTATTTGTTTATTTCTACACAAACCAAAATATCTTCATATCAAACAAAGGTGAAGTCTGGCTTGTTGCCTTTGTGTTTTTATATCTCTTTGTGAACATTCGTTGGTTTTGGTCAAACAGCTATCAGCTCATGTCTATTAATTAGATAAGTTTACCGTCCACTAAGATAAATAAATATTTTGCCCAACTCAACAAATTGATTACTTAGAGTTTATTTTAAATTCGGTAACAGTGGTCGCCACCATGGCAAGAGAGAAGCCTAATAAGGTCAAACTTGCTTACGAAAAATTATTACCTGAAAAATGTTTTTCTATATAAAGAAATGTGGCAAAAGTTATTGGTTTAATGTTTTGACCTTTCTTGCTGTAACATATGGGCCCTTATTTGACAAGATCAGGGACAATGGGAAGTCGCTCGCTCTGGGCTTAAACAAAGATAACTACCAAGCAATATAAAATCTTGCTAAATCGGACTTGAAATGGTGGATTACGGCCATTCACCGAGCGAATAAATCTGTTTTAAAAGGCACCCCTCAACTAACGCTTCAATCAGATGCTTCAAAAACAGGGTGGGTATGGGTACTCAGTACCTCTAACTCCCGTGGTCAATGAACTTCTCAAGAGGCCAATTCTCACATAAATGTTTTAGAACTTCTTGCAATTTTTTTTTTCGTTAGAGTCATTTGAAATGAAATTACAAGGAGAACATGTGTTGGTTCAAATTGATAATACAACGTCAGTCTCTTATGTCAATGGCATGGGTGGGACATCATCCAACTGTAATGTTGTAGCTGGAGATATTTGGTTATGGGGTATACATAATGGTACTTGGCTACAAGCTTCACATTCACCGGCGGTTGAAAACCCTTCGACTGACAAACTCTCTAGAAAGAAAGAAAGGCACCAATAAAGAGTGGAAGCGACCGTTAGCTAATTGTGAGACGCTTAAGGCTGCGTTAACGGTCGCTTCTGGCGTTCAGCGGGCGCGTATCATAAAGCTATATATAATGAGCTATCATCGTACTTCGACAACACTTCTTACGCAGACGGTGTTTGTAACGTTTAAACATGTCGAACGTGGATAAATTGGTGCGTTTTTACCGCGATATGGAAAAGGGTAAAATACCCATGAACGAAGGTGTAATGAGCGAGAGAGGCTCGCCCCTCGGCCAAGCATTCATTTGTAGAAACACGTTTATCCCTCTGGAACCCTATGGTCGTGAAAGCTCTCCCGACCGTGAAAAGATGGATCCGCCGCAAATTGACGCCGACCATGCGGATTTACCGCAGATAGATGTGGTGTCTGCCGCACAAGTGGTGGAAATGGCCAGATCGGAGGTCAGACAGAAACGCAGAAAAAGTGGTACGCCACAAAGTCAAGCCTTTAAACGAAGAAAAACTGTCGAGCCCTATTATCGCGAAAGCTCCCCCAACCGTGAAAAGGCGGATTTGTCGCGGATTATTGCCGTATCTAACGCACAGCAAGCGGTGGATTTGGAGGCAAGACAGAAGCGTATAAAAGGCGGCGCGTCCTTCACATTGGATTAGATCGACCGCTGAAATAGCGCTATAAATTATATTCCACAGTGGGTGAAACAAAATAAGATTCAATTGCCACGTTTGTAACAAGACTTTTAGTCGCCGACATGACATGAAGCGGCACGTTTTCAATAAACACAAAACCGATTCGCAGAATACTGAGATGACCGTTTATGGAGTGCATCCGTCGGATGAAAATACTTTAGAAGATGACCGTAAAGTTTTGTCTAACGACGAGCATTACGCCCGCTATCGGTATGGCTGATACAGTTTCCGGCGTATGGGACGACATTGTGAAGGAAGCTATTCAAACCCATATGTCTGTTGACGGCTGCAGTTTGCAGGAGGAATACCGACGGCGCAGGTCGGAAATAAAGAAAACCTTGATGACTATATACGGACAGTACAACACTATTTGGATGCATTGAATGGGAGACCCGCTTCACCGAGAAATTGTGAAAACTGGGGATTTCTTACGCGGAGTAATTGGCCTACCGATTGACGAGGCATTAGCGAACGCGATCAAAATACGCTATATGTTATTTAATAAGGTTTTACCGGACGAATACCCTTACGAAAACCGGAAACGATGTACTTGAAGAATGTTCACCATGAAGATAATAAAATGCTCATCAGAACGAAGGATGTCTTATGTTTTTTATGTTAATGCATTGGTTGAGACTTTCACAATACAGTTCTGGGGTGAAAAGCGCCTCATGTAGGACGACTGCTTAGAGTCATTGATTGTTTGGTGTTTTACGCCGCACAATAGCGGACATGATGTCGTAACGGATTGAATGGCGCTAGTACCTAGGCTGTGGGACAAAAAATAACGAAATTACGGACAACTACCGGTTCGATGACGTCACTTCCGGTTCGAGGTCGGACCGTTTTAAGGTGAATGGCGTTAGTCCCTAAGCTCTAAAACAAAAAATAACAAAATTACGGACGACTTCCGGTTCGATGACGTCACTTCCGGTTCGAGGTCGGACCGTTTAAAGGTGAATGGCGTTAGTCCCTAAGCTCTAGGACAAAAATAACGAAATTACGGACGATTTCCGGTTCGATGACGTCACTTCCGGTTCGAGGTCGGACCGTTCAAAGGTGATTGGGTTTTTCCCTTAAGCTCTAGAACAAAAAATAACGAAACTACGGACAACTTCCGGTTCGATGACGTCACTTCCGGTTCTATGTCGAACCGTTTACAGGTGAATGGCGTTAGTCTCTAAGCTCTAGGACAAAACATAACGAAATTACGGACAACTTCCGGTTCGATGACGTCACTTCCGGTTCGATGTCGAACCGTTTACAGGTGAATGGCGTTAGTCTCTAAGCTCTAGGACAAAACAATAACGAAATTATGGACGACTTCCGGTTCGATTACGTCACTTCCGGTTCGAGATCGAACCGTTTTAAGGTGAATGGCGTTAGTCCCAAAGCTGTCAGACTAATGCTAGCGAAATAACAGCCGGTATCCTGATTGATTACGTCACGTTCCATATCACATAGATGGCGTAGGTCAATGCTCTATACCTTAACATGCTCTATCACCTACAGTCGAACCTCGGAAGAAAATAAAGAGTGCAACTTACCTTGTAATACTCGAGTCCGTTGTGAGAGAGCAGCTCCAAGCCTCGACATATGTACTTGGCTAAATCGGTATGAATATAGACATGACGAAAACGGCGTTTTAGTACGGCGTGATGGGAACTCCCCATTTCGTCATCTGTATGAAAGACTACCCCTTCAGCGAGTCTACAGACACTATACAATATGCCATGGAGGTAATTTAATAAATAACGTAGATTCTAATCTTAATGAGATGTGTAGTGAACCGATAGCCGCGAGCTTAGATTTTAATGAGACGTGCGACGAACCGCGACCAATAACCGGGAGCTAAGATTTTAATTAGATGTGCTAGTTATTTACCTCGACCCCACAGTTCAAGCCTTCGTTGCCTCCTCTTGTTAGGTGATTTTAATTAGATGTGTAGTCAAGCGCGACCAATAGCCGGGAGCTTAGATGTTAATGAGATGTGCTAGTTATTGACCTCGACCACTCGGGACGTCTTTGACCCGGAATTCGAATATTACGTAACATGTTTCCTCCTCGTATGACGTCATAGCTGTGTCTCAACCGGCCTTTTATTTTCTACTTTCTTGAAAACTTTTTTTTAACTTTTTGAGTTTAAAAGATATTATATTAAGACTTTGTTAATCGCTCTTATAAGTGGCTAGAGAGTCCAAAATCTCCATTTATTGAATTTCAAGGATGTAACATAGAATGAATCCGGATGTGTTTTTAAAAGTTTGCTTAAGACGACCAGACCTAATTTTCATAATGGTTGTGTAGAACTACAGCGACTTCTAAAGCAATAACCGCTGATCTCCCTTTGACCACTTTACTCAAAGCGGCCGGCTGATCACACGAATCTACATGTTCTATAGAAAGCCCATTGACAAAGAAATGGAGTTCGCTAAGGGTGTTTTAAAAAGATTAGGGCGTTAAGTCTGCTACTAAATTTATTTTTTATTATCAGTTTTATGTCTGTCTGATAAACAGAATGTTTATAGGAAAGAAAATACAAGTTTATAAATATGCTTCACAAATTGACTTCAGTTCAAATTGAGTTGAAGTAAGTAGGTTTGAACATCTCGTGAGATCCTGGTAAGACATAGGGCGAGATATAATTTACAAATTAATCGAGACTTACCTGTTAGTTGAAGTTTGATTGGAATTATATCGACCTACTTGGAGTACTTAAAGTGGTACATGTATGAGCTGCCAAAATGTTGATATTTTGACGTTTAACAGAATGTTCAATATATTGGCTATTTTTCTCAAGACATGTAATTCAGCAGCTTTTTAGTGCTTCTAGTCTCGAAAATGTACGATAAAGTATTGTTTTGAACTAAACGTCCCGGTTATTTAAATTTTGTTTACTTCTCGAACACGTTTTCGGTTCGTACAGGTCTCATACTGTATGGATTTTCCTCCTTCCAACGCCAATCATTTAGTTTCCCGATGGCCTTCAAAGCCTCTTACTGTCGGGTCGATCAGAAATTATGAAAAAAGTGTGAATTTTGGCAGCTCATACCACTTTAATAATACGCCCTTCAAGAAAAGGTAGAACATATAATAATTCATTTGGCTTTGTCCTCCCATTAAATGGCGTTCTCGTGTTATCTACTTCAAATGGCCAAGACGCTCAATCCGAACAGCTTTCCACAAATGGGTCGCGGGTTCGAATTCCACTCAGTCCAAAAAAATTGGAACATTTTCTGACTGGGTTTTTACTCGAACAACCTATGTGGGATGGTTGCCAGTTACCAACGGAAGGTCGTGGGTTTCCTCCGGGCATAGAGCCCGGTTTCCTCCCATAATAAAACTGGCCATATAAGTGAAATAATCTTGAGCGCAGCGTAAAACACCAAACAATCAATCAACCAAATGGTCGACATCATTCCAATCTAACTTCAAATCTCGTTTAATTTATCAATTCTAGCACATATTTGTTGCTGGTCAATTAAGAGGACAGCTGACAAACCAGCTATCTCAATTTTTGAGTAGAAGGCTGACATTCTTTACAAAATGTGGAGTGTAGAATGAAGTGACAAATACTCGTTGCTTATAAGATTGCAATGCCCGACACGTAAGGTAATTTTTTCAAGAGATTCAAATGTATAAATATTCATTGTATCTGAGAGAAGCGAAGTGCCTGGGTCACAATCAATTCCACAGAACCGCCCAGATTACGTTATCAATCGTCGCGCTCTGTTTATTACTGTTTCCCATGTTTTCTTTGAAAATTTCACAATGATTCATATCGGCCTTACCCTATAAGGAGAGGTCGTCTCCAGTTACTCCATTACGTATATCATACTGTTCAGTTGGATCTAACGTTTATTGGTGGGTGAAGAAACAACTTTACATATAATTTATTATCAAATGCATACAGGTAACGAATACCGTCTAGGGTCTTTCTTAATAGCCGTATTCCATCGATGAGCTACGGTTTCGAATCCAACTCAGTTCAATGGGGAGAGTTGCCAGGTTGTCGCCAATAGTCGTTTCCTCCGGACAAACCGCTCGGTTTCCTCTCCATTAAACCTGACAACGCCGCCATATAAGTGAAATATTCCTGAGTATGTGGAAAACAATCTTGATCGCCATGATCTGAGTTAACTTAGACATATCCTGAACGTAAAGACGTTTTATCTTTAGAATGGCATGATCTGGCCTTCTTGAAAAAGACTATCTAAGTTGTATCAAATGTTGCAAAAATCCTTATTGTTTCAAAAGGATTTCAATCTTAGAATGTAAATATTTTACTGCAGGCTACTAACAAATATGGATTACACTCCTATAATGTGCCTTAACCATATTGTTTCTATTAGAATTTATGAAAATATAATTATTTTGGACTAAAGATAAATTTTAGAGATGTAAAAAAATGCAAATATTACCATACTGGAGAGTATAAACGTCAACCATTTATCATCTAAATGATTTCGACTTTGTTACAGATAAAATCGGTGAAGATATTAGGGGACATTTGAAAGCCCTTTGAAAACTTCATCAGTTGCCATGCCGAGTTCAATCCGCCGTTGGAGTCTACTAATCGCCACCCTGTTATTGTTCCTCGTTTGTACATTGGTTTACACGAATGTTGGACCAAGAATTATGTTAGCAAAAACACAAGTCGAAGAACAAGCCAAAATGCCTGATATATCTTTTAAAAATGTAGACAAGACTACACAACCGACGAAACCGCTTGGTTTCACCTCCGCAAGAATTATACAACCGAAGAAACCGCTTGGTATCCCCTCCGCAAGAATTATACAACCGACGAAACCGCTTATTTTCACCTCCGCAAAAATTATACAACCACAGAAACCGCTTGGTTTCCCCTCTGAGAGGATTTTTACCCAGGACAAGGACGTTCATCTCACTAAGAAGGTATTTTCAAAATCAACTTCAATACCTTTTACCATCAATAGCAACTATCTTATTAAGAACTCACATCTTTGTTCTCAGTACATAAAGGTTAAATACGTTATCCTCATACATTCAGCGACGACGTATTTCGACTTCAGAAAACGACAGAGGGGTACCTGGGCAAAAGCTAATTTATTTACAGGAATCAACAGTGTGACAGTATTTGTACTGGGTAGACACAACTCTAAAGAGATCATGGACAAAGTGGTGAAAGAAAACGAGGAATATGGTGACATTATACAGGGCGATTTTATTGACGTATACGGAAATCTTACCCTGAAGGCAGTCATGGGAATGAGATGGCTAGCTGAAAATTGTCGTAATGCTGAATATTTTATTAAGGCGGACGATGATACATTCATTAACGCCTTTCGCTTAAAGAACGTGTTTGCTGTTTTGAAAGAGAATCCCAAACAGTTGATTTGTTCTGTTATTGACCACGCCCCAATAGTGCGAGGGAAATCTTATTTAGGTATTCCCAATGACAAATTAGCTGGCCTTGAACGATACCCTACTCCCATTTGTTTTGGATTTGCCGTTTTTTTCAAATTCGAGTTGGCTATACAAATGGCCGAGTTAGCCAAAAGTACCCCGTTTATTAAATTGGACGACGTGTATTTTTATGGAATCATCGCCACTAAAATCGAAGGTTTAACATGGAGACATGTGGCAAGATTTGAACAGACCGCGCTCTTCAGCAAACATTCTCTGGACGAAATTCTTGTGGGATGTTCAAAAACCGACAAAAGCATGTATGGCCTGTGGAATATAGTTTTGGAAAAAGTTAAAAAGTCTGGAAATAGACAGGTGTGGTAAAAAAAATAAATGTTACTATGTTTTCGAAAGCAGTCATAAAAAAGTGTGGATTTTTAGAATAATTTTTAGAATATGATCTAATTAATGTTTTTAAAGATCTGTCGAATTTTCTTTGGTGCCATTGTCTGTGTAATTCAAAGAATATGTGTAAATAAATACGCTCTGTGTTAGGAATAACTTATTGCCAACTAAAGTATCAAAGCTGCCTTTCCGTCCAGGATGCACCATTGCAAGATTTCCGGATTGGGGGCTGGAAACCGACCCAGTGTTATTTGATCGCTAAGACATTTAGGAAATCAAGCAATTCTTACCTCGTGTGCCACCTGGCGAACTGTAACAGGTTTTGCAACGATTAGAAGGCTGGTTTTCAATGTAAGGAATATCATTGCTTTTTATGTTAATATAATCGGACAAAGAATACTTAGAGGGTTTGACAAATATCAAAAGGCTTTAGATAACGTTTCGTGGAATCATTTAGAACAGCATTAGTGTGACATGTTATCTTTATCTCGACCAGATAAAGCACTCAAAGCAGGGTGTGCTTCCTGAGATTTGCAAGCTTCGGCGATCGCCTCTAATATAACATTAGCCATTTCTTTCATATAATTTTAAGATATTCAAGTTAGGTTTAAGGCTTGGTCTCCTCACCAGCTTCAATTGCCACTGTTTCGGCGGCAACTTCCACAAGCATAGTATTCCTCTGGTGGATCCAGCTTTTTACGAAAGAGGGGGTCCCAGGCCCTTCGATCACAGAAATATTACAAATTAAAAAGAGGCATTAGGCGAGGGTCCAGGGGCTGCCTAGGCTCGGATAGCTCTGGAGTTCTTGACTGCCCGAAAAGCGTTCTGAGGGTGTTCTGCAACTACGAATGCTAATAATTTCCGGATTTTGCTTTCCTTAATTCTGAAAAAAATAACAGTAAAGTCGTTATGTTCCCCAGTTTTAAGTGAAGCATTGTGAGGTTTCAAAGCATGGAGAAGGAGGTGACTATTCCAACGCATTAGGCGAGGGTCCAGGGGCCGCCTCGGCCCTGGAAGCTCTGGAATTCTTAATTGCCCGAGAAGCGCTCTGAGGGTGTTCTGCAACTAAAAATGCTAATAATTTCCAAATTTTCCTCTCCTTATATCTTTAAAAAAATAACAGTAAAATCGTTATGTTCCAAAGTTATAGATGAAGCCTTGTAACGTTTTTGAAGCATTGGGGAGGGGGTGACTTTCCCAACGCATCAGGCGAGGGCCCAGGGGCCGCTTAGACCACGGCAACTCAGGTGTTCTAGATTGTCTGAGAAACGTTCTGAGGCTGTTCTGCAAGTAAATACTTTCTGGATTTGCTTTCCGTAATTCTTACAAATAACAAAATGACAAGCATGAGAAGGGCCCGCGGTTTGTTTTATATTGATTTGGGCACGTGGATAGTTTTGTTTATTGAAAGTGGGAAGCTGGCAGTTTACCGAAACCCAGTAGGCCTATAGACAGGCGTGGTTCCACGGGCCACCTAGGCTCTGAAAGGAGAAGAAAACAAAAATTCTATTTCGTTCAAAACAAGCGCGCTTATTTTTCCTTTCCAACGGTACCAAACACATGTTTTTGCGTGGGACATGATAATTTTTTCATGGGACATGATGCAGTTTATAAAATACCGTATTATGTTACACACACAAAACAAATTGGTCAACTTTCAAAATCTCCCATTTAAACCCAGGTTAATTTCCCTCTCTTCAAAGTATTCCTATGTCCTGCAAATTGCTTTCAGTTTCACGAAACTTATATTGAATTACAAAAGAAGCTTTGAGGAAAATGTGACTAGCAAAAAAATGGTCTGCGTGCTATATTGGTGAATTGCGAAGGCCTTGAAGAGGATGAATTTAACCTAGGCTTAAATGGGAGATTTTGAAAGTTGACCAATTTGTTTTTCTTATTGTGGAATTTTATTAACTTCACTGTTAGAAGTAAAAAAAACCCACAAAAATATGTGTTTGGTATCGTTGGAAAGGAAAAGTTAGTGCGCTTCTTCTGAACCCTAAAGTGATTTTTTGTTATCCCCCTCTTTAAAATCACCAAGCCAAACAATGTATATGACTTTCGTTAAACTTTCTTGAAAGTAACAGTTGCAGTACTGAAGACACTTTCTCAGAGAAATCTTCGACGATCCGCCATATTTGATGAAACTCTAAGGCCCTTCATGGCCAAAGATATGTCTAAACAAAGAACGGTGTATATAGTTTTGTTCTCTATTCTTGAGTGCCATATTCCTGTCAGATAAGGCCATCATTTTAGTGTTTATAATCGAATATAGGTTTATTAGGTATGAAACTGGTTTGTGGGAGCACTGAATTTTGTGTGATTCTTTACATCCAGAAATTGCATTTTTCAAAATTCAGCTTGTTCATTGCTAGAACCATGAAACACGCTGCTTAACATTGCAACACGGACTATGATGTGCAAAATATTTAAAATGAAACATATCTCCATAGTTATCGTGGTTAGTGGTTACTGTCAAACTAAAGATGACATGGAACTGGCAGACCTTGCATTGAATTGCATACATAACGATACGTTTTTATCTGTGTTAATTCATTTTCTCCCCTCCCTACCTTTTTTCTCTTTGCTCAGAAAGGGGGGGGGGGGTCCTGACCCCTTGGATCCCCCCACCCCTGGCTCCGCCTATGCGTCAGATTAGACAAACATGATGACGTATGCGATTTCGTAAAACTATAATAATATTATAAAGGGATTGATTGATTGATTGATTGTTTGGTGCTTTACGCCGCGCTCAAGATTATTTCACTTATATGGAGGCGTTGCCAGTTTTATTGTGAAAGGAAACCGGGACAAAATAATGTCATAGCAATTGTCGGGAATGTCTTACTCCGTCAAATATCTCCAGGCCATCAGATGATATGGTATAAATTAATATTTATTGGAAACAGAAATCTTCACGTCTGACAAAGATGCTATAGTTATTTGCAATAATCTGGCAATTGCACACAGGAGCACAAGTTGAAGGTACATTCCTCATCAGATATATTTTTATCTGGATTTATATTTCGTGATCATCCGATCTATACTTCTATACCAGTGAACTTTGTGAGTTCTCGGATTACAGATTTCTATCTCGGAACTCTAAAATTCTAAGTTTGAAAAAAGTAAATTATTTTGATAAAGGTTTTCTTGCCACTGTTTTTATAATATTTGCATGTTTTCTTTTAATATACATGTAAATCAAAATTTGTACATCAGATCTGGTGGTTTTCTTTTTATACGTCCGCTCTTAAGGTGGGAGTATATTGGTATAGTGTTGTCCGTCCGTCCGTCCCTTTAAGAGCGGGCATGCCCGTCTGTCTGTCCGTTCGTCCCGGGTTCGTGTTTGCTTCATAACTTTAAACCCATTGCCTGCATTCAATTTTCTTCTTCTAATATACATGTATGAAGCTTATGGTTAGACGATGTATCATATACCCAGCTAGATTGGGGTCTCGCTATCTGTGGCGAACATAACGGTGACCAGTCTTTTTGGCATTTACTAACTCTGTAATTATTGTAGACGATGTGTCCCGAACCAAAAGTAACTTGGGTCTTGCGACATGCATATGTGTCGACCAAAACAGTCACCCAGCCTTTTAGCCTTCAGTAACTGAGGCTGTAAATGGGTCTGTGGTTTCACAGTAGAGCTTAATTGTATCGAAACAACTTTTTGATAACCATGGTGATCAACTAAGTTGCGGAGCACTTAATTAAATGAAAGTATGTTGTAGCTTTGATGACTTCAGATGCGCGTCTGTCTGTACTCATTATAGTTTTCAGATAATGAACACTAAAACACAGGGAAAATCTTCTTGTCTGAAATAGCCATGGAGACAAGTTTCTAATTGTGTTACAAAGAGGTATATCATTAGTAACTTCGTAAGTTGCAATAAACTAAACCCATGATATTTCATTAGATTAGTGACAGACAGGCGCTTGGCTTTAGTCAGTAATATTGTCTGGAACACTTTGTGATACATTGATAATGATTACGCTTCTTCAGACTGAGACGGAACCCCATGCGATTATGGCAAAAGAAAGGGAAATGTGGTGGCTTTATCGGTTCTGTACACTGTTCAGGGAAAACTTATTTATTGGGTATGAGTCCATAAAATGTATAACTTAATAAGCCCTGCAAAAAGATCCGGGTTAGTTTAGCTATTTTTATCAAGAAAGCTTTACAATTACATGAATGTAAAACCCGTATCTTCCACCCACCATGTAAAATCTTTGTAAACGTTTACACTTTATACCAGTAAAACGGATCCGAGAAAATAAAGAATTAAATTAAACAGAATTGAATAAGGTAGATAACACTCACAGAGCCTGGAAAAATTAATTTTAGTATAACTTCTAAAACGCATACTCATAACGTCGTATGACAATATTCCAATCATATTTCTCTAAAATTTCTATATCTGGCTTTATTTGTTTTTTTTCTACACAAACCAAAAATATATATTGATATTTTGACGTTAAAACAAAATGTTGAAATTATCGGCTATTTTTCTCAAGACGTATAATTCAGAAGCCTTTTAGTGCTTCTAGTCAGGAGAATGTACGATAAAGTATTGTTTTGAACTAACTTTGGCTTAGAATGAATGAATGGTCGTCCCGGTTATTTAAATTTGTTTACTTTTCGAACACGTTTTCGGTTCGTACAGGCCACATACTGTATGGATTTTCCTCATTCCAACGCCAATCATTTAGTTTTTCGATGGCTTTCAAAGTCTCTTACTGTCGTGCCGATCAGAAAATATGAAAAAAAAGTGTGAATTTTGGCAGCTCATGCCCCTTTAACAATATGCAAAGTCGTGGTCCGCCGTGTACATTTACGTGACGCAATGTTTTTTTCACCGCTCTCATCCTGCAGGAGGCCAGCGAATTGGTAATTACGGTAGAATGTATGAATGCACTCTCTTCTTGACGATGTTCTTCCATTATGTCATTGCGTTTTACAAACTAAAAAAGTGAATTTTAATTGTTATAGTGCTACGGCGTAGATGCAATTTCCACACACGAAGCGTCAACTACATGAACATCTCCATGGGTTGACTGTTTTCAGGTTGATAAATCTAAAATGACTTTTAAAACTGAACGAGGATTCTTTAACATTTCGGGGTTGATTTGCACGAAATTTGGACATTTGGTAAATGTTATCAAAAACTGGAAATAACATTAAAACCCGTTTCGTTGATTAAATCAATCCTGACGTTTATAATGTGATTTGATCAGCAGACCGTGGCCAGACACTCATTTTCATGTTCAAAACAACCATCTGCCTTTCAATAGCGTCATCTATAAGAAGACTATAAATAATATTAACGAGATAATAATGGTATGTTCTAGAAGTTTATCTCACTCTCTCTTTTTCCTTTCATTTGTATAAATTGATTAATTATTGTCAGTTACCTGTTTTTATATTACATACATATTGAAAATGTCATTACCAATGTCTTTAATAATTAACTAGCAAGTTAAAATTGATAGGGCTCGTCTAATTGTACCTGACTGGTCGGCTAGTGTATAATAAGCAATATACGGTCATTAGACCTCACAGCTTGCTAGGCGATCAGCAGAGGCGCTTGACAGGACGTGTCCAACACTCAGCATGTCAAATGCACTGCTGGGGGACGCGCCGTTGGCAAGTCTATGTAACATCAAGAAAGAACATGTTACCCAGTCAACCAGCGTATACATGTTACCAGGACAACATGGGATCGTTGGACACTATATAAGTTCTAAGTGTACGGAGTAGGTCAGATTGAAATTGACTGCTCATAATAAACTTTAAATTCTATTCCAACGATTCCATGTTGTTCAGGTAAGCTATATTTAGTACATTTATAACCTGTTCGTTATTCATGTTTGATTACTTGTGTTTTCATTTTTATATTTCTAACATATTTTAGACTTTGTTTTACTTTCAACTATTGTTTAATTCAAAGATTGTAGTAGAAAGTATATGCCCTTTTACCAGCTGTTTAATGAGTTATGTAACAGATTGAAATTGACTGCTCATAATAAACTTTAAATTCTATTCCAACGATTCCGTGTTGTTCAGTTTCAGAAAGACGTTAAGCTATACACAAAGTTATAGAGAAGCAGGAATACACTTTTCTATAATAATATATCTAGTGTTTGGTTTAATTTTCGTACAAAGCCTATGGTAGCCCATTGGGGCCAGGTTGATTTAGTTTTGTCAATTTTAGCCGATGGAACCAATTTTTTTTACATCACAACATAAATTCGAATGGCCTTCACTCAGATACACACTGAGGTGATAAGTAAGGTACACTGCACCCATGCTTTTAGAAATTAAGTAAAACAGTGTTTTACCAGTAAGCGGCTCCTCAGAGGCTTATAAGTATAGTTAACCTTTTGAGTTTAAAAGATATAACATTAAGTCTTGCTTTGTTAATCGCTCTTATAAGTGGCTAGAGAGTCCAAAATCTCCATTTATTGAATTTAAATAATTTAACATAGAAAGAATCCGGATGTGTTTTTAAAAGTTTGCTTAAAACGACGAGACCTAATTTTCATAATGGTTGTGTAGAATTACCTGACTATCCCTTAGATAGGAGAATTTATGTTTTTACTGTACTTAGAGAGTATTTAGCCTACTTACGACTAAAACTATTGGAATGACAATTTTCTTTTTATAAATTATCAGAAACTTCATAAGAGTGTATCAAAAGAGATTTTTCAAGATGGATAAAATTTGGTCCAGAGATAGCTGGCTTTGACAGTACAAAATTCAAAGCAACCAGAACTGCAGCGACTTCTAAAGCAATAACCGCTGATCTCCCTTTGGCCACTTTACTCAAAGCGGCCGGCTGATCACACGAATCTACTTTTACCATGTTCTATAGAAAGCCCATTGACAAAGAAATGGAGTTCGCTAAGGGTGTTTCAAAAAGATTAGGGCGTTGAGTCTTCTACTAAATTTATTTTTTATTATCAGTTTTATGTCTGTCTGATAAACAGAATGTTTATAGGAAAGAAAATACAAATTTATAAATTTATTTCACAAATTGACTTCATATCGAGTTGAATGACTGTTCAGTAAGTTTGAACATCTCGTGAGATCCTGGTACGACATAGGGCGAGATATAATTTACAAATTAATCGAGACTTACTTGTTAGTTGAAGTTTGATTGGAATTATATCGACCTGCTTGGAGTACTTAATAATGCGCCCTTCCCGAAAAAGTAGAACATATAATAATTCATTTGGCTTTGCCCCCCCCCCCCCCCCCCCCATTAAATGGCTTTCTCGTGTTATCACTAAGTACTCAAAATGGTCGACATCATTCAAATCAAACTTCAAATCTCGTTTAATTTATCAATTCTAGGACATATTTGTTGCTGGCCAATTAAGAGGACAGCTGACATCCCAGCTGCCTCACTTTTTTAGTAATCTTTACAAAATTTGGAATGTAGAATGAAGTGACAAATACTCGCTGCTTTTAAGATTGCAATGCCCGACACGTAAGGTAATTTTTTCAAGAGATTCAAATGTATAAATATTCATTGTATCTAAGAGAAGCGAAGTGCCTGGGTCACAATCAATTCAACATAACCGCCCAGATTACGTTATCAATCGTCGCGCTCTGTTTATTACTGTTTCCCACACGCAAGGTATTCTTTGGCTATGTCACAATGATTCATATCGGCCTTACCCTATAAGGAGAGGTCGTCTCCAGTTACTCCATTAGGTATATCATACTGTTCAGTTGGATCTAACGTTTATTGGCGGGTGAAGAATCAACTTTACATATAATTTATTCACAAATACATACAGGTAACGAATGGGCGGGAGTTTCTCTTACCGTCTAGGGTCTTTCTTAATAGCCGTATACCATCGATGAGCTACGGTTTCGAATCCAACTCAGTTCACTGGGAGTTGCCATTGTTGTCGCCAATAGTCGTTTCCTCCGGACAAACCGCTCGGTTTCCTCTCCATTAAACCTGACAACGCCGCCATATAAGTGAAATAATCCTGAGTATGTGGAAAACAATCTTGATCGCCATAATCTGAGTTAACTTAGACATATCCTGAAGGTAAAGACGTTTTATCTTTAGAATGGCATGATCTGGCCTTCTTGAAAAAGACTATCTAAGTTGTATCAAATGTTGCAAAAATCCTTATTGTTTTAAAAGGATTTCAATCTTAGAATGTAAATATTTTACTGCAGGCTACTAACAAATATGGATTACATTCCTATAATGTGCCTTAACCATATTGTTTCTATTAGAATTTATGAAAATATAATTATTTTGGACTAAAGATAAATTTTAGAGATATTATATGCAAATATTACCATACTGGAGAGTATATACGTCAACCATTTATCATGTAAATGATTTCGACTTTGTTACAGATAAAATCTGTGAAGATATCAGGTGACATTTGAAAGCCCCAGAAAACTTCATCAGTTGCCATGCAGAGTTCAATCCGCCGTTGGAGTCTAGTAATCGCCACCCTGTTATTGTTCCTCGTTTGTACATTGGTTTACACGAATGTTGGACCAAGAATTATGTTAGCAAAAACACAAGTCGAAGAACAAGCAAAAATGTAGACAAGACTACGCAACCGACGAAACCGCTTGGTTTCACCTCCGCAAGAATTATACAACCGACGAAACCGCTTCGTTTCACCTCCACAAGAATTATACAACCACAGAAACCGCTTGGTTTTCCCTCTGCGAGAATTTTTACCCAGGACAAGGACGTTCATCTCACTAAGAAGGTATTTTCAAAATCAACTTCGATACCTGTTACCATCAATAGCAGCTATCTTATTAAGAACTCACATCTTTGTTCTCAGTACATAAAGGTCAAATACGTTATCATCATACATTCAGCGACGACGTATTTCGAATTCAGAAAACGACAGAGGGGTACCTGGGCAAAAGCTAATTTATTTACAGGAATCAACAGTGTGACAGTATTTGTACTGGGTAAACACAAATCTAAAGAGATCATGGACAAAGTGGTGAAAGAAAACGAGGAATATGGTGACATTATACAGGGCGATTTTATTGACGTATACGGAAATCTTACCCTGAAGGCAGTCATGGGAATGAGATGGCTAGCTGAAAATTGTCGTAATGCTGAATATGTTATTAAGGCGGACGATGATACATTCATTAACGCCTTTCGCTTAAAGAATGTGTTTGCTGTTTTGAAAGAGAATCCCAAACAGTTGATTTGTTCTGTTATTGATCACGCCCCAATAGTGCGAGGGAAATCTTATTTAGGTATTCCCAATGACACATTAGCTGGTCTTGAACGATACCCTACTCCCATTTGTTTTGGATTTGCCGTTTTTTTCAAATTCGAGTTGGCTATACAAATGACGGAGTTAGCCAAAAGCACCCCGTTTATTAAATTGGACGACGTGTATTTTTATGGAATTATCGCCACTAAAATCGAAGGTTTAACATGGAGACATGTGGCAAGATTTGAGCAGACCGAGGAATCAAGTCTCGCGCTCTTCAGCAAACATTCTCTGGACGAAATTCTTGTGGGATGTTCAAAAACCGACAAAGGCATGTATGGCCTGTGGAATATAGTTTTGGAAAAAGTTGAAAAATCTGGAAATAGACAGGTGTGGTAAAAGAAATAAGTGTTACTATGTTTTTGACAGCAGTCATAAAAAATTGTGGATTTTTAGAATAATTCTCAAGTGATATTGAATATGATCTAATTAACGTTTTTAAAGATCTGTCGACTTTTCTTTGGTGCCATTGTCTGTGTAATTCAAAGAATATGTGTAAATAAATTCGCTCTGTGTTAGGAATAACTTATTGCCAACTAAAGTATCAAAGCGTCCTTTCCATCCAGGATGCGCCATTGCAAGATTCCCGGATTGGGGGCTGGAAACCGACCCAGTGTTATTTGATCGCTAAGACATTTAGGAAATCAAGCAATTCTCACCTCGTGTGCCACCTGGCGAACTGTAACAGGTTTTGCAACGATTAGAAGACTGGTTTTCAATGTAAGGAATATCATTGCTTTTTATGTTAATATAATCGGACAAAGGATACTTAGAGGGTTTGACAAATATCAAAAGGCTTTACAAAGCTATCATCCGTACGTTCATAGTCAGTAATTTTAACCAAGTTATCATTCAAAGGACTCTGTTTCCAGGAAGTTTTAATTGACACACCTGGTAACGGTTCGTGGAATCATTTAGAACAGCATTAGTGTGGCATGTTATCTTTATCTCGACCAGATAAAGCACTCAAAGCAGGGCGTGCTTCCTGAGATTTGCAAGCTTCGGCCATCGCCTCTGATTTAACATTAGCCATTTCTTTCATATAATTTTAAGATATTCAAGTTAGGTTTAAGGTTTGGTCTCCTTTCCAGCTTCAATTGCCACTGTTTCGGCAGCAGCATGTAACAAGCATAGTATTCGTCTGGTGGGTCCAGCTTTTTACGAAAGAGGGGGTCCCAGGCCCTTCGATCACAGAAACATTCCCAAATTTAAAAGAGGCATTAGGCGAGTGTTCAGGGCCGCCTAGGTTCCGGTAGCTCTGGTCAGCCCCTTGGACCCCCCCCCCCTGGCTCCGCCTATGCGTCGGATTAGACAAACGTGATGACGTATGCGATTTCGTAAAACTATAATACTATTATAAGGGGATGGATTGATTGATTGATTGTTTGGTGCTTTACGCCGCGCTCAAGATTATTTCACTTATATGGCGGCGTTGCCAGTTTAATTGTGGGAGGAAACCGGGCTCTATGCCCGGAGGAAACCCTCGACCTTCCGTTGGTAACTGGCAACCATCCCACCACATAGGTTGTTCGAGTGAAAACCCAGTCAGAAAATATTTTAAGGGGAGATAACTTCGAAGGATGAATTGTTCGTTATCCAAGGTAATAGGTAGGGAACACACGGAATTACAGAAAAATGCCGTATTTACAGCCAGGACAAAATAATGTCATAGCACTTGTCGGGAATGTCTTACTCCGTCAAATATATCTAGGCCATCAGATGATATGGTATAAATTAATATTTATTGGAAACAGAAATCTTCACGTCTGACAAAGATGCTTTAGTTATTTGCAATAATCTGGCAATTGCACACAGGAGCACAAATTGGAGGTACATTCCTCATCAGATATATTTTCGTAGATGATTAACTGAATCGTCGTCAAATACAAGGATTAAAATCAAATAATTCAGTCATATGACATGTTTAACAGGCTCACTGGACTCCTAATTACTCTGTTCGGTTATTCTAGAAGAACCAAAAATATCTTTTTTTATCTGGATTTATATTTCGTGATCATCGGATCTATACTTCTATACCAGTGAACTTTGTGAGTTCTCGGATTACAGATTTCTATCTCGGAACCCTAAAATTCTAAGTTTGAAAAAAGTAAGTTATTTTGATAAAGGTTTTCTTGCCACTATTTTTATAATATTTGCCTGCAAATACGTCACTTTGTTTTCTTTTAATATAAATCAAAATTTCGAAAGCAAGCTGCAATCATCATCAGGGAAATTAGTGAATTAGTAAATAACCGACACTAATTGACCCTGGCCCGGGACTTATCCTGGTCAATTTGTGCCGGTTATTTACTAAATCACAATGTGTACATAAAATCTGGTGGTTTTCTTTTTATACGCCCGCTCTTAAGGTGGGAGTATATTGGTATAGTGTTGTCCGTCCGTACGTCACTTTAAGAGCGAGCATATATTGATATGTTCTTCTAATAAACATGTATGAAGGTTATGGTTAGACGATGTATCATATACCAAGCTAGATTGGGGTCTCGCTATCTGTGGCGAACATAACGGTGACCAGTCGTTTTGGCATTTACTAACTCTGTAATTATTGTAGACGATGTGTCCCGAACCAAAAGTAACTTGGGTCTTGCGACATGCATATGTGTCGACCAAAACAGTCACCCAGCCTTTTAGCCTTCAGTAACTGAGGCTGTAAATGGGTCTGTGGTTTTACAGTAGAGCTTAATTGTATCGAAACAACTTTTTGATAACCATGGTGATCAACTAAGTTGCGGAGCACTTAATTAAATGAAAGTATGTTGTAGCTTTGATGACTGCAGATGTCCGTCTGTCCGTTCAGATATATTTATGAACACTAAAACACAGGGAAAATCTTATTGTCTAAAATAGCCATGGAGACAAGTTTCTAATTGTGTTACAAAGAGGTATATCATTAGTAACTTCGTAAGTTGCAATTATATGAACGTAAAACCCTGATCTCCCCCCCCCCCCACCATGTAAAATCTTTGTAAACGTTTACATTTTATACCAGTCAAACTGATCCGAGAAAATAAAGAATTGAATTGAACAGAATCGAATAAGGTAGATAACACTCACAGAGCCTGGAAAAATGAATTTCAGTATAACTTCTAAAACGCATACTCATAACGTCGTATGACAATATTCCAATCATATTTCTCTAAAATTTCTATATCTGGCTTTATTTGTTTATTTCTACACAAACCAAAAATATATATTGATATTTTGACGTTAAAACAAAATGTTGAAATCATCGGCTATTTTTCTCAAGACGTATAATTCAGAAGCTTTTTAGTGCTTCTAGTCTCGAAAATGTACGATAAAGTATTGTTTTGAACTAACTTTGGCTTAGAATGAATGAATGGTCGTCCCGGTTATTTAAATTTGTTTACTTTTCGAACACGTTTTCGGTTCGTACAGGCCACATACCGCCAGTTAATATGTTTATGTTGATTGTGATCATGTTATGTACTTCCGGTCCTACTGGACTCGCTCCCGAGTATTGGGACGTCTAACACCCTGTATTGTTTGTTTCGAGCATAATTATAAAACATCGGTTTTGCCGCAGTTTCTAATCCTGTACTTGTTGGTTCAGTTTATCATCTGGAAGTCTTGTCTAATTACTGGCGTGGTGGCAGCGTTTACAGATCAAACAACCCACTTTTCCACGGTGAATGAACTTTCACACATAAGTGACCGATCGGCCTGTAAAATAACGTTACAGGATAGCAGCATTCTGAGACTGTGAGTAAACTTTCTTATGTTTTACAACAACAATATCAACAACAATGGCCCATAGTTCTCGTGCCCCTAAACAGTGGTCTTTAACTAAATTAGAGACGGTGAATTCTTTTGAAAATTGGCGCCAGAACTTACATTATACACTCTCGTTGGACATAAATTTTGCCCCATTTTTGGTTGACGGAGTTCGATGGGAAAAGAAGTCAAAAACCTCCCCTCTTCGTGGATTCACGGACGATACAGAGGATGTTCCCGAGTCAAAGAGGCGCAGTGCCGAGCAAAAAATGAACATTCTCGAGCTAATGTTAGGACAAATTGCTAACTTCTGCCCTGTGATTTCACGAAACACAATATTGAAAAACTCAACATCCATCGAAGAAATCTGGCAAGCTATCCGCTTACATTACGGCTTTCAGTCAACCGGGGCCCATTTTTTAGATTTTGCCGGAATACACCTTCAGCCGGACGAACGCCCGGAAGATTTATTTCAACGTTTAACGGCGTTTATCGATGATAATTTGCTAAGACGAGACGGTGGTATATATCATCATGGTGAACTACTTACGGATGACGAAGAATTGTCTCCATCCCTTGAAAATATCATTGTCTTAACCTGGTTGAGATTAATTCACCCAGAACTGCCAAAGTTAATCAAACAACGTTATGGGACAGAACTCCGTTCAAGAACTCTGGCATCAATTAAACCCGAAATCTCCCAAGCCCTGCCATCTCTCCTTGATGAACTGCAAACTTCAAGTGATGCCAAAATTTTCCGTTCCGCCTCTGCATACCAAAGTCGTTCACATGAAAATAAACCTTTCCCACGCAAGAAATTTTCTAATACTTCCCAAACTACCTTGCGATCCCAGCGTTCTGCTTCATGCCCTTTGTGCAAACAAGCTGGTCGATCAGACCAGCATTATCTCAGCACTTGCCGATTTCTCCCCGAATCTGATCGCCGTTATCTGGCCAAAGCTCGACAGATTTGTAACATTATAGATGAAGATCCCATACCTACAGACGAAGAGGAGGTTTCAAATCAAGATAATGTCCAAGTTAGTGCGCTGCGAGTCCAAATCAGACAGTCACCATACCTTGACGTATTTTTTGAACACCATACTCCCCGAGTAACATGATAAGGCAATCCACTGCATTGTCCCTGGGTGTACCTATATCTAAGAGCACACAATCTGCACATCAAGCCGATGGTTCGTCTCCATTAAAGGTCGTCGGCGAAACCCGTTTTACCCTATGCCGTGACAATATTGAATTTGTATTTGAGGGTCTTGTTGTTGAGAACTTGGATGTTGGCATCCTAGCAGGTACCCCATTTATGGAACTTAATGACGTCAGTGTGAGGCCGGCAAAACGACAGGTGATAATCGGTGAAAATGTTAAGTATACCTATGGTTCAGACCAGACGCCGAAAGACTCCAATGTTATTCGTCGTGCCCAAGTTTTACGTGGCGCTACTTGCGACACCACCATATGGCCCGGAGAGTTTCTGGAACTGGATGTAGCCCCCACTTTGTCTGATATAGATGAAATATTTGCTCTTGAGCCCCGTTGTGACATCCGGTGTACTCTATCCAACTTAGACACTGAATGGCCCCCTCATAGCGTCGTCTCTAGTATATCTGGGAAAATTCGTATTCCTAATTTAAGCAGCGTCCCTCAACAAGTGAAACGCCACGAACACTTTTGTCAGTTAGTGCCCATGTACGCTCCTGAGCCCACGAACGAGATGGATACTAAACCTGTGACACAACGATATATCTCCACTCCAAACGATAAGCACACAGAGACGATAGTTACAGATCCGGACAATATTCTTCCACAAGATATCAAACACCAATTTTCCTCTGTCAACCAAAAATTCAGCGCGGTTTTCTCGCCAGCAATTCAAGGATACAACGGAGCATCTGGTCCTTTTGAAGCTGTAGTCAACATGGGTCCAGTACAACCACCCCAAAGGAAAGGAAGGCTGCCGCAGTACAGTAAAACTAAATTAGTTGAACTTCAGCAAAAATTTGACGAACTTGAAAACTTGGGAGTTTTTGCTCGCCCTGAAGACGTTGGTGTATCCGTTGAGTATTTAAATCCATCATTCTTGGTCAGGAAACCCAACGGCGGGTTCCGTCTTGTGACAGCCTTCGCTGATGTTGGCCGGTATAGCAAGCCGCAACCATCTCTCATGCCAGACGTTGACTCTACGCTTCGTAAAATAGCACAATGGAAGTACATTATAACGACGGACCTCACAAGCGCTTTTTATCAAATCCCCCTATCAAAGAGTTCAATGAAATACTGTGGCGTTGCAACCCCATTTCGTGGTGTCAGGGTCTATACTAGAACAGCCATGGGTATGCCTGGCTCTGAAACAGCATTAGAGGAACTATTGTGTCGGATTTTGGGGGATCTATTGCAAGATGGCGTGGTAGCAAAGTTAGCCGACGACCTGTATTGTGGGGGCAACAATGAGGAAGAGCTTCTCCAAACGTGGACCAAGGTATTACATCTCCTTGAAACTAACAACTTATGTCTTTCGCCATCTAAAACAGTAATTTGTCCGAAGTCCGTATCTATTTTGGGTTGGGTGTGGAATCAAGGCTCAATTCATGCAACTCCGCATCGTATTGCCACCTTAGCAAGTTGTCCTCCACCTGAAACCGTTACAGGAATCCGGTCGTTTATAGGAGCATATAAAGTCCTTGCTAGAGTTATTCCTCAGTGTGCAGTCATACTCGCCCCTCTCGAGTCCGCCATAAGTGGCCTCCAATCTAAGGACAAGGTGTATTGGTCAGACGAACTCCGCCACACATTTACTTCTGCACAAACAGCTTTATTGTCTACAAAGACAATTGTATTACCACGACCAACCGATTTACTATGGATAGTTACAGATGCTGCTGTAAGAAACTCTGGTTTGGGTGCCACCTTGTATGCATCTCGGGACGGCAAACAACTGTTGGCCGGATTCTTTAGTGCCAAGTTACGCGGCCGCCAAATGACTTGGCTTCCCTGTGAAGTTGAAGCCCTATCCATTGCAGTAGCAGTTAAACACTTTAGCCCATACATCATTCAGTCTCACCACAAAACCTGCATCCTTACAGACAGCAAGCCATGCGTCCAGGCTTTTGAGAAATTATGCAGAGGGGAATTTTCTGCGAGCCCTAGAGTCTCAACCTTCCTTTCCATCGTCAGTCGTTATCAGGTCTCCATCCGCCATTTAGCTGGATCAGAAAATAAACCATCAGACTTCGCCAGTCGCAATGCACCTCCATGCGAAAGCCCTTCTTGTCAGCTGTGTACATTTATTCGCCAAACAGAAGATTCAGCTGTGCGTCGTTCCTCTAGCGCAGACATCCTGACCGGAGTTATAAAGCCTCCATTCACCAATCGACAAAGTTGGCTATCCCTGCAAACTGACTGCCAAGACCTTCGACGGACACACGCACACCTATTACAAGGTACACGACCATCAAAGAAGTTGACTAACATCCCTTTTGTCAAAAGATATCTAAACAAAGTCACGCTTGCATCTGATGGATTACTTGTTGTAAAAACATCTGACCCTTTCTCCCCTACACGTGATCGGATTGTGGTTCCCCAACAGGTACTGCATGGGTTTTTAACATCCCAACATCTTCAATTGGACCATCCATCTGCTCACCAACTCAAACAAGTTCTACAACGTTATTTCTTCGCTTTAGACATGGTCAAATCTATTGAAACAGTTACATCAGCTTGTCATCATTGTACATCACTTAAAAATAGCCCTGCTGTACTTGTACCTCAGTCTACCAGTGACCCCCCAGACGCTATCGGATTTACCTTTGCTGCCGACGTTATCAAACGCCATCGACAGCTGATTCTCGTTGTCCGTGAGTGTGTTACATCGTACACAGTGGCAGGTTTGATTGAGAATGAAACTCGCGAGTGTCTTCGTAATAGCTTATTGAGCCTCATTATAGGCCTTCGTCCTTCAGATGGTCCTCCTGCTGTTATACGTACTGATGGAGCCCCCGGTTTCATGTCTTTAATCAACGATGACTTATTACAACAAAACAACCTCAGGATTGAACCCGGCAGAATTAAGAACACTAACAAGAACCCAGTAGCTGAAAGAGCGATTCAAGAATTAGAGCTAGAGTTACTGCGTCAGGATCCAATGGGACATCCTGTCTCTACTCTCAGTCAGTCTCTAGCCGTGGCACGTCTAAACTCACGCCTGCGTTCCTGTGGCCTGTCATCTCGCGAAATGTGGACTCAGCGGGATCAGTTTACAAGTGAACAGTTACCCATTAATGATCAGAAATTAATCATCGAGCAACACAACCAACGAGTCAGAAATCATCCTTATAGCGAGGTGTCTAAGAACCCCTCGAGGAAGTTACCAGAGGACATTCACCTTGAAATAGGAGATCTAGTATACTTATACAAGGACAAAAACAAACACAGAGCCAGAGATCGTTATCTTGTTGTATCACTTGATGGGGCATGGTGCAACATTCAAAAGTTCAGAGGGAATCAACTTCGAGGCACTTCTTATCGTGTTCGTCAGAACGATTGCTTTAAGGTCCCGTCTCATACCATCACAGACATCCCGAATGTTCGCGAAGATTCTGAGTCGTCGGAGGATGAATCTGTGAGCAAGTCTGTCAATGACAACCCATCGCCCCCGAACCTACCTTGTATTCCACCCGAAATTGCAGGCGCTACTAGTACTGACGCCCCTCTTACTACGTCTCCGTTATGTTCTTCTGGTGATTTCGAACCCCTGAAGTCACCCAATTCATTAATTCAACCCACTGATGTCCCCACCACACCACCAAATCGTACCCGGCGCTCAGTGCGTACGAAACATCCACCTCGGCGATTCAACGATTATGTAACTGAGTTTTAGTTTTATCAAATGTGTCTCAAAGGGGCAGAATACCCCCCCTGAACCGGATGGCAGTCTACCCAGTGATGGTTCACTGCTTAGTTTCGTTAAACTCAGTACCTAGTCCTAAACCAGCATCGAATGACTTTATGTTTATATCGTGGGGCAGAATAATCCCCCGAACCGAAGGGCAGTCTACCCGGTGAAGGTTCCATTTTATGTTTTCAATTATGTCTTTTCCGCTGTTTAGTGTGCGGTCAAGTTACTGGCTTTATTAACATTTACTGAACTCTTCATAAACGTTCATGAACATTGGTTACTATATAATACGATTTTCTTTACCTATCTGACGAATAGTCAGTATTTTTTTCATGTATCTAGTTATTATTCTACTGGCTTTATTGACCACGAGTCGTATTCTAGCGAAAGAGAAAAAATGGTGACGCCAGTTAATATGTTTATGTTGATTGTGATCATGTTATGTACTTCCGGTCCTACTGGACTCGCTCCCGAGTATTGGGACGTCTAACACCCTGTATTGTTTGTTTCGAGCATAATTATAAAACATCGGTTTTGCCGCAGTTTCTAATCCTGTACTTGTTGGTTCAGTTTATCATCGGGAAGTCTTGTCTAATTACTGGCGTACTGTATGTATTTTCCTCATTCCAACGCCAATCATTTAGTTTTTCGATGGCTTTCAAAGCCTCTTACTGTCGTGTCGATCAGAAAATATGAAAAAAGTGTGAATTTTGGCAGCTCACGCCCCTTTAACAATATGCAAAGTCGTGGTCCGCCGTGTACATTTACGTGACGCAATGTTTTTTTCACCGCTCTCAATCTCATCCTGCCGGAGGCCAGCGAATTGGTAATTACGGTAGAATGTATGAATGCACTCTCTTCTTGACGATGTTCTTCGATAAGGTATTTGCCTTTTACAAACTAAAAAAGTGAATTTTAATTGTTATAGTGCTACGGTGTAGTTGCAATTTTCACACACGAAGCGTCAACTAAATGAACATCTTCATCTTTCAGGTTGATAAATCTAAAATTACTTTTAAAACTAAACGAGGATTCTTTAACATTTCGTGGTTGATTTGCATGAAATCTGGACATTTGGTAAATGTTATCAAAAACTGGAAATAACATTAAAAACCGTTTCGTTGATTAACTCAATCCTGACGTTAGTCAGATCCTGACTAACATAAACGTTTATATTGTGATTTGATCAGCAGACCGTTGTCAGACACTCATTTTCATGTTCAAAACAACCATCTGCCTTTCAATAGCTTCATCTAGAAGAAGACTATAAATAATATATCTAGTGTTTGGTTTGATTTTCGAACAAAGCCTATGGTAGCCCATTGGGGCCAGGTTGATTTAGTTTTGTCAAATTTGGCCGATGGAACCAATTTTTTTTACATCACAACATAAATTCGAATGGCCTTCACTCAGATACACACTGAGGTGATAAGTAAGGTACACTGCACCCATGCTTTTAGAAATTAAGTAAAACAGTGTTTTACCAGTAAGCGGCTCCTCAGAGGCTTATAAGCCTAGTTAACTTTTTGAGTTTAAAAGATATTACATTAAGACTTGCTTTGTTAATCGCTCTTTTAAGTGGCTAGAGAGTCCAAAATCTCCATTTATTGAATTTAAATAATTTAACATAGAAAGAATCCGGATGTGTTTTTAAAAGTTTGCTTAAAACGACGAGACCTAATTTTCATAATGGTTGTGTAGAATTACCTGACTATCCCTTAGATAGGAGAATTTGTGTTTGCACTGTACTTAGAGAGTATTTACTTACGACTAAAACTATTAGAAATGACCATTTTCTTTTCATAAGTTATTAGAAACTTCATAAGAGTGTATCAAAAGAGACTATTTCAAGATGGATAGAATTTGGTCTGTAGAGAGATGACTTTGACCACAGGCACACGGAGTGCTCTCCCTTATCCACCCTCTGTTGGTTGTGTTTGTGGTAATGGTGCATACAGTTTTTAAAATTTAAAAACTAAGCGCACCAACCACCCTCTGTTATACTATAAATGTCCATATTTATAGTATAACAGAGGGTGGATAAGGGAGAGCACTCCGTGTGCCTGTGCTTTGACTTGTTAAAATTCAAAGCAACCAGAACTGCAGCGACTTCTAAAGCAATAACCGCTGATCTCCCTTTGACCACTTTACTCAAAGCGACCGGCTGATCACACGAATCTACTTTTACCATGTTCTATAGAAAGCCCATTGACAAAGAAATGGAGTTCGCTAAGGGTGTTTTAAAAAGATTAGGGCGTTAAGTCTGCTACTAAATTTATTTTTTATTATTAGTTTTATGTCTGTCTGATAAACAGAATGTTTATAGGAAAGAAAATACAAGTTTATAAATATATTTCACAAATTGACTTCAGTTCATATCGAGTTGAATGACTGTTCAGTAGGTTTGAACATCTCGTGAGATCCTGGTACGACATAGGGCGAGATATAATTTACAAATTAATCGAGACTTACCTGTTAGTTAAAGTTTGATTGGAATTATATCGACCTGCTTGGAGTACTTAATAATGCGCCCTTTCCCGAAAAAGTAGAACATATAATAATTCATGTGGCTTTGCCCCCCCCCCCCCCCCCCCATTCAATGGCTTTCTCGTGTTATCCCTAAGTACTCCAAATGGTCGACACCATTCCAATCAAACTTCAAATCTCGTTTAATTTATCAATTCTAGGACATATTTGTTGCTGGCCAATTAAGAGGACAGCTGACATCCCAGCTGCTTCACTTTTTTAGTAATCTTTACAAAATTTGGAATGTAGATAGAATTGACAAATACTCGCAGCTTTTAACATTGCAATGGCCGACACGTAAGGTAATTTTTTCAAGAGATTCAAATGTATAAATATTCATTGTATCTGAGAGAAGCGAAGTGCCTGGGTCACAATCAATTCCACAGAACCGCCCAGATTACGTTATCAATCGTCGCGCTCTGTTTATTACTGTTTCTCACACGCAAGGTATTCTTTGGCTATGTCACAATGATTCATATCGGCCTTACCCTATAAGGAGAGGTCGTCTCCAGTTACTCCATTAGGTATATCATACTGTTCAGTTGGATCTAACGTTTATTGGTGGGTGAAGAAACAACTTTACATATAATTTATTATCAAATGCATACAGGTAACGAATGGGCGGGAGTTTCTCTTACCGTCTAGGGTCTTTCTTAATAGCCGTATTCCATCGATGAGCTACGGTTTCTGATCCAACTCAGTTCAATGGGGAGAGTTGCCAGGTTGTCGCCAATAGTCGTTTCCTCCGGACAAACCGCTCGGTTTCCTCTCCATTAAACCTGACAACGCCGCCATATAAGTGAAATAATCCTGAGTATGTGGAAAACAATCTTGATCGCCATGATCTGAGTTAACTTAGACATATCCTGAACGTAAAGACGTTTTATCTTTAGAATGGCATGATCTGGCCTTCTTGAAAAAGACTAAGTTGTATCAAATGTTGCAAAAATCCTTATTGTTTAAAAGGATTTCAATCTGAGAATGTAAATATTTTACTACCGGCTACTTACAAATATGGATTACACTCCTATAATATGCCTTAACCATATTGTTTCTATTAGAATTTATGAAAATATAATTATTTTGGACTAAAGATAAATTTTAGAGATGTAAAAAAATGCAAATATTACCATACTGGAGAGTATATACGGCAACCATTTATCATGTAAATGATTTCCACTTTGTTACAGATAAAATCGGTGAAGATATCAGGTGACATTTGAAAGCCCTTTGAAAACTTCATCAGTTGCCATGCAGAGTTCAATCCGCCGTTGGAGTCTAGTAATCGCCACCCTGTTAACGTTCCTCGTTTGTACATTGGTTTACACGAATGTTGGACCAAGAATTATGTTAGCAAAAACACAAGTCGAAGAACAAGCAAAAATGCCTGATATATCTTTTAAAAATGTAGACAAGACTACGCAACCGACCAAACCGCTTGGTTTCACCTCCGCAAGAATTATACAACCGATGGAAACCGCTTCGTTTCACCTCCACAAGAATTATACAACCACAGAAACCGCTTGGTTTTCCCTTTGCGAGAATTTTTACCCAGGACAAGGACGTTCATCTCACTAAGAAGGTATTTTCAAAATCAACTTCGATACCTGTTACCATCAATAGCAGCTATCTTATTAAGAACTCACATCTTTGTTCTCAGTACATAAAGGTCAAATACGTTATCATCATACATTCAGCGACGACGTATTTCGAATTCAGAAAACGACAGAGGGGTACCTGGGCAAAAGCTAATTTATTTACAGGAATCAACAGTGTGACAGTATTTGTACTGGGTAGACACAACTCTAAAGAGATCATGGACAAAGTGGTGAAAGAAAACGAGGAATATGGTGACATTATACAGGGCGATTTTATTGACGTATACGGAAATCTTACCCTGAAGGCAGTCATGGGAATGAGATGGCTAGCTGAAAATTGTCGTAATGCTGAATATGTTATTAAGGCGGACGATGATACATTCATTAACGCCTTTCGCTTAAAGGCACACTTGCCGCGAAAATCAGGAATATTGTTTACATTAAAAAAGAAAGACCGTTTTCTGTATTTTTCCCAGACAATATAAGTTAGGAACTTTCTATTTTTACCAAAATTTAAAAGTTTGGACGTCACTTTGTATTTTTAATTTGAATTTGAAAATTTGAATTGTTACGTACCCGGAACGTAAACAAACCGAACTGCCCCCTATTGGCGATTTTATGTTTCAGTCGAGTGAGTGAACTAACGGCACAGTGTAATTTTACGTAGGCCTATTTATCTGAGAAATACAGACTGACGATCGGTTAACAGCGACTGGAACAGCATGCTGAGAATTGTTTGAGTGTAAACCACAGATACAAAGGCCTGAAAGGAGTGTAATCCAACACGAAAGTTGACCGACACTGATCGTTGTTGTTGTAATCAGGCTTCGATTCTTCGTTTGTTTTTCACCCCATTTCTACAGTCTAAAGCTAACTGGACATGTTTTATGTGTCCTATGTTTAAGTTTAGTGGTATTAGTCGTAGTAAGCTCATGTAAATTGGTTTTCTTAGCAAATTTAAACAGGCTACGGCGGCAAGTGTGCCTTTAAAGAATGTGTTTGCTGTTTTGAAAGAGAATCCCAAACAGTTGATTTGTTCTGTTATTGATCACGCCCCAATAGTGCGAGGGAAATCTTATTTAGGTATTCACAAAGACAAATTAGCTGGTCTTGAACGATACCCTACTCCCATTTGTTTTGGATTTGCCGTTTTTTTTCAAATTCGAGTTGGCTATACAAATGACGGAGTTAGCCAAAAGCACCCCGTTTATTAAATTGGACGACGTGTATTTTTATGGAATTATCGCCACTAATATCGAAGGTTTAACATGGAGACATGTGGCAAGATTTGAACAGACCGAGGAATCAAGTCTCGCGCTCTTCAGCAAACATTCTCTGGACGAAATTCTTGTGGGATGTTCAAAAACCGACAAAGGCATGTATGGCCTGTGGAATATAGTTTTGGAAAAAGTTGAAAAATCTGGAAATAGACAGGTGTGGTAAAAGAAATAAGTGTTACTATGTTTTTGACAGCAGTCATAAAAAATTGTGGGTTTTTAGAATAATTCTCAAGTGATATTGAATATGATCTAATTAAAAGATCTGTCGAATTTTCTTTGGTGCCATTGTCTGTGTAATTCAAAGAATATGTGTAAATAAATACGCTCTGTGTTCACCCGATACAACTCAGATCACCCCCTTCAAGAAGAACCAGATCATTAAACAATTTCCCTTTCAAGGGGGGATCTGATATATTACCATCGCATATGAGATCAGATCATACGCTTCAAGCGAGGGATAAGCGTCCATATACTAGTAGTAGTATAGTGCTACACTAGGCGCTCTTCTCTTTTGGAGGTAAAAAAAAATATTTATCTTATTTTAGCGGCATATGTAAACCATCTCATCCAATGCCAGCGTGAGTTACTTTTCCGTTTTTTTTACTGTGTATTTTAATATTTTATTACCGGTATTTTGTTTTATTTGCTACTAGGCCTATATATACATGTAGTCGTGACTAGTCTGGAATATTCTGACTCCAAATCGAAGGAATCAACCTGATACGTAAAATAGCCATAGGGGAACCAGTTATCGAGGGGTACCAGTTACCGCGGGTATGCTGTCTTATCACTTAGTTTACAGAAAACTACTCAGAAAAATAAAACAAGATTGTATGTGCACTTACCAGTTGTTATTTCCTTCCTTTGAGCATTTTTTACAATTTTGTCCGGCAATTTAAAGTTATCGAGCAGAAAACTTTGCCATAAATGGAGTTGCGAGATTCAGACAGTGCAGCAGAGGCCTAAAACTATAGTGAAAATAATGGTTTTTAGGATTGCATAAATTTATGAACTTCATGCCTATGTAAAAGAAAGTAAAGGTCGAGTATGATTATGTGTTCGGCGTACACCGAGGGTGATATCTGACGTAAGCAACATGTGTTTGGTCTTCAGTGTTAAAATCGAACGTGCAGGCACTAACGGGAGTAAGAAAACGTCATGGTTGCCATGACTTCTTGTTTGTCTGCATATGAATAACATGTGCGCCATCTTGAAATCAGAGTACACCCTGGCTACCAATCTCATTCTCGCGAGATCCCCTGCTACTAAGTGAACGCGACGGACCTCTCAGGCCGTTCCAAGCCATTTGCCTTAGTATGATAAGGGGATATTTTTATATCCTAGGTCGTGCTTTGACGTTTGCAACATGACTTAAGCTTGTACTGTAGCATTTATGACTGATCCCACAAGTTGTTCGGTTTTGGGTAAAGTTCTGTTGACCAGTGTAAAAAATTTTTATTGGTCATTTCGTAACAGAAGAATATTAAAAGGTTTCCAGACAAATGCAGAGTTGCAGAGTGTCTTGAATTTAAATAAGTGCAGTAAAAACTAGATAACGGCTCACTTGCCGCCGCAGCCTGTTGAACCTTTATTAAGAAAACAAATTTATATGAGCTTACTACGACTAAAACCACTAAAATTAAGCATAGGACACATAAAATATGTCCCATTAGGTTTAGAATGTAGAAATGCGTGTGAAAAACAAACGAAGAATCAAAGCCTGTTTACAACAACAACGATCAGTGTCGGTTATTTTAGTGATTAGATTACCCTCATTTCACGCCTTTTTGTCTGTGGTTCAGGCTTTTCAAGTCACTCTTACCCGATCGTTAGTCTCTGTTTACGTAAAATTATGCTGTGTCGTCATCACTCACATGACTCCAACATTAGGACGCTTGTGCGCATGTTTAGGTTCGGGGTTTGTTTACATCGTGGGTACTTGATAAATCTAATTTTCAATTCCAAATTAAAAATACTTAAATAGAAAGTTCCTAACTTCTTCTGTCTGAGAAAAATACAGAAAACCGTCCACTGTTTTTTATGTGAACAGAATTTTGGACTTTTGCTGCGCGTGTGCCTTTAGTTGCATGCTTTAAAACTTATGAAAACTAGAATTTTGTTCAACCCTTTTTTCAGCCCAATACCCCCAGGCTAGGCCGTATCAGATTATTTATCTTGATTTGGAATATTTCTGCCAAACTGACCACAAGTCGTAAGAGACTGCCATGACTGCTTATTCAACTAATTAAACTTGTAAGTGTTAGCCCTTTACATGTAGTTTGCCTAATTATAGCTCAGTGAAACGAATCTATGGCATACTGGCCACATTTGGTTTAGTCTGTAAGCTTCATTTACCATGCAGAGAACTAGGACAATATTCTCGTCGGAAATTAGAGCTTTAAAATTAGTAAATCTACTGCCAAGGATTTTCAAGCAAGTCTGACATCTTCCATACCTGTAATGAATAAAGCTTATTTATCCCACGTTTTTTATATTCCCATTATTCTTAAAGGCATTTCCCTCAAACTGAATCTAAAATCGCTCAGGATTTCAATTTTAAAGTAGCCGGTTTCAATTGATTGGTTATATTAAAAGTTATCTATGTATCGCTATGGTTTGATAAAGCCTTAAATTGATAAAGCCTATTAAACCTTGCCTTATCAAGTTATGAAAGACATAATCATAATGATAATGATCTTACTATTACTATTTCAACCAAGTGTAAATGATAGGCTTCAGATAAGTTTAACTAAACCTTGTCAAAAACTATTCCGGGTGACCCTGGACTCAACATGGTCTCAACTTAAAATACTACCTTATTTTTGTTTCAGAATACGACTGAAAAATAATTGATCAGTTGTTATTGATGAAATTCCGCCAAGTTGTTCTGGAGATATCTTGTAGAGAAGCATCAACCAATGAAAATATCCAATTCAGAGGCTAACAGACGAATGGACGGAAGTACAGGCACCAAAACTTGATCAACTCTTAAAGGTCCTCATCAATATGCTGTAAATCAAATTTCATGAACTTCTGTCAAGTGGTTCTGGAGATACACATGTACACATTTTCATCTGGAGTTCTTTTAACATTGTTTTTTCATCTTTACAAAAATAGTTTTTAGTGGCAGTGTTGATTTCAATCTATTTCAAATGTTCTTTCTGACCCTGAATCCTATCAATTAGTCAAATGTAGCCGACACATTCAGTTCTATTCTGTATGTCTGATTATGTTTATATCTTTAATAGTTTTATGCCATCTTCTTTTCTAGCTCAACATGAGGGAACTTTGGACAGCAAATCTGCAATTACCACTTAAAAGGTAGTCTGCCACCTTCCCACTTTCAATAAAGAAAACTATTTACGTGCCCAAATCAATATAAAACAGTCCGCGGGCCCTTCTCATGCTTGTCAATCTAGAACCCTTGAGTTTCTGGGGCTGATGCGTTGGGATAGTCATCCCCTCCCCCATGCTTCAAAAACGTTAGAAGGCTTCATCTATAATTTTGCAACATAACGATTTTTTTAAAAATTAAGGAGAGGAAAATTCGGAAATTATTAGGGTTTTTATTTGCAGAACACCCTCAGAGCGCTTCTCGGGCAATCAAGAATAACAGAGCATCCAGGGCCGAGGCGGCCCCTGGCCCCTCGCCTAATGCGTTGGAATAGTCACCTCCTTCTCCATGCTTTAAAACCTCACAATGCTTCACTTAAAACTGGGGAACATAACGACTTTACTGTTATTTTTTCAGGATTAAGGAAAGCAAAATCCGGAAATTATTAGCATTCGTAGTTGCAGAACACCCTCAGAACGCTTTTCGGGCAATCAAGAACTCCAGAGCTATCCGAGCCTAGGCAGCCCCTGGACCCTCGCCTAATGCCTCTTTTTAATTTGTAATGTTTCTGTGATCGAAGGGCCTGGGACCCCCTCTTTCGTAAAAAGCTGGATCCACCAGAGGAATACTATGCTTGTGGAAGTTGCCGCCGAAACAGTGGCAATTGAAGCTGGTGAGGAGACCAAACCTTAAACCTAACTTGAATATCTTAAAATTATATGAAAGAAATGGCTAATGTTAAATCAGAGGCGATCGCCGAAGCTTGCAAATCTCAGGAAGCACGCCCTGCTTTGAGTGTTTTATCTGGTCGAGATAAAGATAACATGTCACACTAATGCTGTTCTAAATGATTCCACGAACCGTTACCAGGTGTGTCAATTAAAACTTCCTGGAAACAGAGTCCTTTGAATGATAACTTGGTTAAAATTACTGAATATGAACGTACGGCAGATAGCTTTGTAAAGCCTTTTGATATTTGTCAAACCCTCTAAGTATCCTTTGTCCGATTATATTAACATAAAAAGCAATGATATTCCTTACATCGAAAACCAGCCTTCTAATCGTTGCAAAACCTGTTACAGTTCGCCAGGTGGCACACGAGGTACGAATTGCTTGATTTCCTAAATGTTTTAACGATCAAATAACAGTGGGTCGGTTTCCAGCCCCCAATCCGGGAATCTTGCAATGGCGCATCCTGGATGGAAAGGCAGCTTTGATACTTTAGTTGGCAATAAGTTATTCCTACCGCAGAGCGTAATTATTTACACATATTCTTTGAATTACACAGACAATGGCACCAAAGAAAATTCGACAGATCTTTTAAAACGTTAATTAGATCATATTCAATATCACTTGAGAATTATTCTAAAAATCCACACTTTTTTATAACTGCTTTCGAAAACATAGTAACACTTATTTCTTTTACGAAACCTGTCTATTTCCAGACTTTTCAACTTTTTCCAAAACTATATTCCACAGGCCATACATGCCTTTGTCGGTTTTTGAACATCCCACAAGAATTTCGTCCAGAGAATGTTTGCTGAAGAGCGGGAGACTTGATTCCTCGGTCTGTTCAAATCTTGCCACATGTCTCCATGTTAAACCTTCGATTTTAGTGGCGATGATTCCATAAAAATACACGTCGTCCAATTTTATAAACGGGGTGGTTTTGGCTAACTCCGCCATTTGTATAGCCAACTCGAATTTGAAAAAAACGACAAATACAAAACAAATGGGAGTAGGGTAGTGTTTAAGACCAGCTAATTTGTCATTGGGAATACCTAAATAAGATTTCCCTCGCACTATTGGAGAGTGATCAATAACTGAACAAATCAACTGTTTGGGATTCTCTTTCAAAACAACAAACACATTCTTTAAGCGAAAGGCGTTAATGAATGTATCATCGTCCGCCTTAATAACATATTCAGCATTACGACAATTTTCAGCTAGCCATCTCGTTCCCATGACTGCCTTCAGGGTAAGATTTCCGTATGCGTCAATAAAATCGCCCTGTATAATGTCACCATATTCCTCGTTTTCTTTCACCACTTTGTCCATGATCTCTTTAGATTTGTGTCTACCCAGTACAAATACTGTCACACTGTTGATTCCTGTAAATAAATTAGCTTTTGCCCAGGTACCCCTCTGTCGTTTTCTGAAGTCGAAATACGTTATCGCTGAATGTATGAGGATAACGTATTTAACCTTTATGTACCGAGAACAAAGATGTGAGTTCTTAATAAGATAGCTGCTATTGATGGTAAAAGGTATCGAAGTTGATTTTGAAAATACCTTCTTAGTGAGATGAACGTCCTTGTCCTGGGTAAAAATTCTCGCAGAGGGGAAACCAAGCGGTTTCTGCGGTTGTATAATTCTTGGTCCAACATTCGTGTAAACCAATGTACAAACGAGGAACGTAAACAGGGTGGCGATTACTAGACTCCAACGGCGGATTGAACTCTGCAATGGCAACTGATGAAGTTTTCAAAGGGCTTTCAAATGTCACCTGATATCTTCACCGATTTTATCTGTAACAAAGTCGAAATCATTTACATGATAAATGGTTGACGTATATACTCTCCAGTATGGTAATATTTGCATTTTTGTACATCTCTAAAATTTATCTTTCGTCCAAAATAATTATATTTTCATAAATTCTAATAGAAACAATATGGTTAAGGCACATTATAGGAGTGTAATCCATATTTGTTAGTAGCCGGCAGTAAAATATTTACATTCTAAGATTGAAATCCTTTTGAAACAATAAGGATTTTTGCAACATTTGATACAACTTAGATAGTCTTTTTCAAGAAGGCCAGATCATGCCATTCTAAAGATAAAACGTCTTTACCTTCAGGATATGTCTAAGTTAACTCAGATCATGGCGATCAAGATTGTTTTCCACATACTCAGGAATATTTCACTTATATGGCGGCGTTGTCAGGTTTAATGGAGAGGAAACCGAGCGGTTTGTCCGGAGGAAACGACTATTGGCGACAACCTGGCAACTCTCTCCATTGAACTGAGTTGGATTCGAAACCGTAGCTCATCGATGGAATACGGCTATTAAGAAAGACCCTAGACGGTATTCGTTACCTGTATGCATTTGATAATAAATTATATGTAAAGTTGTTTCTTCACCCACCAATAAACTTTAGATCCAACTGAACAGTATGATATACCTAATGGTGTAACTGGAGACGACCTCTCCTTATAGGGTAAGGCCGATATGAATCATTGTGAAATTTTCAAAGAAAACGTGGGAAACAGTAATAAACAGAGGGCGACGATTGATAACGTAATCTGGGCGGTTCTGTTGAATTGATTGTGACCCAGGCACTTCGCTTCTCTCAGATACAAAGAATATTTATACATTTGAATCTCTTGAAAAAATTACCTTACGTGTCGGGCATTGCAATCTTATAAGTAGCGAGTATTTGTTACTTCATTCTACACTCCACATTTTGTAAAGAATGTCAGCCTTCTACTAAAAAAGTGAGATAGCTGGGTTGTCAGCTGTTCTCTTAATTGACCAGCGACCCATTGGTGGAAAGCTGTTCGGATTGAGCGTCTCGGCCAGTAAAGTAGATAACACGAGAACGCATTTAATGGGAGGACAAAGCCAAATGAATTATTATATGTTCTACCTTTTCGGGAAGGGCGTATTATTAAAGTGGCATGAGCTGCCAAAATTCACACTTTTTTTCATAATTTCTGATCGACACGACACTAAGAGGCTTTGAAGGCCATTGAGAAACTAAATGGTTGGCGTTGGAAGGAGGAAAATCCATACAGTATGAGACCTGTACGAACCGAAAACGTGTTCGAGAAGTAAACAAAATTTAAATAACCGGGACGTTTAGTTCAAAACAATACTTTATCGTACATTTTCGAGACTAGAAGCACTAAAAAGCTGCTGAGTTACACGTCTTGAGAAAAGTAGCCAATATATTCAACATTCTGTTAAACGTCAAAATATCAACATTTTGGCAGCTCATACATGTACCACTTTAAGTACTCCAAGTAGGTCGATATAATTCCAATCAAACTTCAACTAACAGGTAAGTCTCGATTAATTTGTAAATTATATCTCGCCCTATGTCGTACCAGGATCTCACGAGATGTTCAAACTTACTGAACCATCATTCAACTCGATATGAACTGAAGTCAATTTGTGAAGTATATTTATAAACTTGTATTTTCTTTCCTATAAACATTCTGTTTATCAGACAGACATAAAACTGATAATAAAAAATAAATTTAGTAGCAGACTTAACGCCCTAATCTTTTTAAAACACCCTTAGCGAACTCCATTTCTTTGTCAATGGGCTTTCTATAGAACATGGTAAAAGTAGATTCGTGTGATAAGCCGGCCGCTTTGAGTAAAGTGGTCAAAGGGAGATCAGCGGTTATTGCTTTAGAAGTCGCTTTAGTGCTACACAACCATTATGAAAATTTGGTCTCGTCGTCTTAAGCAAACTTTTAAAAACACATCCGGATTCATTCTATGTTACATCCTTGAAATCAATAAATGGAGATTTTGGACTCTCTAGCCACTTATAAGAGCGATTAACAAAGTCTTAATATAATATCTTTTAAACTCAAGAAGTTAAAAAAAAAATTTCAAGAAAGTAGAATATAAAAGGCCGGTTGAGACACAGCTATGAGGAGGAAACATGTTACGTAATATTCGAATTCCGGGTCAAAGACGTCCCGAGTGGTCGAGGTCAATAACTAGCACATCTCATTAACATTTAAGCTCCCGGCTATTGGTCGCGCTTGACTACACATCTAATTAAAATCTCCTAACAAGAGGAGGCAACAAAGGCTTGAACTGTGGGGTCGAGTTTAATAACTAGCACATCTAATTAAAATCTTAGCTCCCGGTTATTGGTCGCGGTTCGTCGCACGTCTCATTAAAATCTAAGCTCGCGGCTATCGGTTCACTACACATCTCATAAAGATTAGAATCTTACGTTATTTATTAAATTACCTCCATGGCATATTGTATAGTGTCTGTAGACTCGCTGAAGGGGTGGTCTTTCATACAGATGACGAAATGGGGAGTTCCCATCACGCCGTACTAAAACGCGGTTTTCGTCATGTCTATATTCATACCGATTTAGCCAAGTACATGTGTCGAGGCTTGGAGCTGCTCTCTCACAACGGGCTCGAGTATTCTTAGGTAAGTTGCACTCTTTATTTTCTTCCGAGGTTCGACTGTAGGTCATAGATAATGTTAAGGTATAGAGCATTGACCTACGCCATCTATGTGATATGGAACGTGACGTAATCAATCAGGATACCGGCTGTTATTTCCCTAGCATTAGTCTGACAGCTTTGGGACTAACGCCATTCACCTTAAAACGGTTCGATCTCGAACCGGAAGTGACGTCATCGAATCGGAAGTCGTCCGTAATTTTGTTATTTTTTGTCCTAGAGCTTAGAGACTAACGCCATTCACCTGTAAACGGTTCGACATCGAACCGTAAGTGACATCATCGAACCGGAAGTTGTCCGTAATTTCGTTATTTTTTGTTCTAGAGCTTAAAGGGGCATGAGCTGCCGAAATTCACACTTTTTTCATAATTTCTGATCGTCACGACAGTAAGAGGCTTTGAAGACCATCGAAAAACTAAATGATTGGCGTTGGGATGAGGAAAATCCATACAGTATGTGCCCTGTACGAACCGAAAACGTGTTCGAAAAGTAGCAAAATTTAAATAACCGGGACGACCATTCATTCATTCTAAGCCAAAGTTAGTTCAAAACAATACTTTATCGTACATTTTCGAGACTAGAAGCACTAAAGAGCTTCTGAATTATACGTCTTGAGAAAAATAGCCGATAATTTCAACATTCTGTGTTTACGTCAAAATATCAATATTTTGGCAGCTCATGCCCCTTTAAGGAAAAAACCCAATCACCTTTAAACGGTCCGACCTCGAACCGGAAGTGACGTCATCGAACCGGAAATCGTCCGTAATTTCGTTATTTTTGTCCTAGAGCTTAGGGACTAACGCCATTCACCTTTAAACGGTCCGACCTCGAACCGGAAGTGACGTCATCAAACCGGAAGTCGTCCGTAATTTCGTTATTTTTTGTTTTAGAGCTTAGGGACTAACGCCATTCACCTTAAAACGGTCCGACCTCGAACCGGAAGTGACGTCATCGAACCGGTAGTTGTCCGTAATTTCGTTATTTTTTGTCCCACAGCCTAGGTACTAACGCCATTCAATCCGTTACGACATCATGTCCGCTATTGTGCGGCGTAAAACACCAAACAATCAATGACTCTAAGCAGTCGTCCTACATCAGGCGCTTTTCACCCCAGAACTGTATCGTGAAAGTCTCAACCAATGCATTAACATAAAAAAACATAAGACATCCTTCGTTCTGATGAGCATTTTTTTATCTTCATGGTGAACATTCTTCAAGTACATCGTTTCCGGTATTCGTCCGGTAAAACCTTATTAAATAACATATAGCGTATTTTGATCGCGTTCGCTAATGCCTCGTCAATCGGTAGGCCAATTACTCCGCGTAAGAAATCCCCAGTTTTCACAATTTCTCGGTGAAGCGGGTCTCCCATTTAATGCATCCAAATAGTGTTGTACTGTCCGTATATAGTCATCAAGGTTTTCTTTATTTCCGACCTGCGCCGTCGGTATTCCTCCTGCAAACTGCAGCCATCAACAGACATATGAGTTTGAATAGCTTCCTTCACAATGTCGTCCCATACGCCGGAAACTGTATCAGCCATACCGCTAGCGGGCGTAATGCTCGTCGTTAGACAAAACTTTACGGTCATCTTCTAAAGCCCGGCGTACATCGGCCTAAACAACTGGAAGCAACCAGTTGTACACGGTGTTAAATCAGCGCGTACACCGGAAATAGAGACTGCGAGGAACTGAGCAGTCCCGGTTGCCCCCAGTCCCAGTTGCGCACACATCGACAGCGACTGGCAGAGACTGAATTGTAATCAATGAAGAGCACACCAGGAGGCGCTTGAGATCATGTGACCTATTCAAGATGGCTGCGCCCACAGTTAGTCGTATTCACATGCAAATCTTCCGCATTTTCACACTTTATCTTGTTATATATGAATAAACTTTAATGACACCGTCGTATGAAGTCGGTAATAAATACGTTCAGCGCTGCATCACACCAGCCACTCGCCATTTTGTTGTGTTCCGGTGTAAAATTGCGTCACGTGACCAACACGTACCGGGTCAAAAGGTTACCACTGGTTTTAAGGGCGCGTACATCGGGGTAGGCCAATGCGACTGAGTGGAACCAGTGGCGTGAAAGTAGAACATGTGGAACTGGCAGCAACTGAGCGATCGGCTGAACACTGTCAGTGGTAAGAGGACGCACATCGGCCAGATTCGAGAACTGATCAGATCCCCCCAGTTGCTCTCAGTCGCAGGTAGCTCGCTTACGACTAGTTGCTTCCAGTTCTAAGGCCGATGTACGCCGGGCTTTATTGTAATCCCAACAAACCCCAGTTGGGCGACCCCGTTGGTTGACAGATTTAGCTCCCTTGGTATTTACATTATAACCTGCACTCGATTGACCCGACCCCCTATGCAGCATGGCGAACATCCATAGCTCTGCGTCAATCATGGACCAGGACAAGTTTGGTTGCCGTGCTAACTTCAGCCTAAACTGCTCATCATAGCTGCGCCATGCAAACCCTCCCAGCTTAGCAGCTAACGAGCGAATGGTACTCATATACTTCAAAAGCTGCCTGGCTTTCACCGGGTGACGCAGTAAATAAATACTGGCATATACTAGAAAGGCCGTCGTCCATAATTCTATCGAATCGATCTGTCTCGTGTTATTATGCGGCTTTAATAACAAGGGCCCACCAGGTTGACCCGTAAATGAGACCGTACATGTTTTATCAAATTCTATGTCATGCTTTAAAAGCTGAGCTAGGTCGACGTATTCGGAGCACCATATTTTGTTTCTTAGTTGAGGGCTAACGTGAACATCGACGTCGTCACATATACTTATTAAAGGGTTTGGCAGCGGATGGGTATCAACGAAAGGGACTAAAGGTACCGAGGGGGCGGCGATGTTTGTGGCTACCAGGGAAGAGGTCAGCTCAGGGCAGGGACTCTGTGGCCCTGAAGCCTGGGCATATGCTACATAAGGAAAGTCGCCCATTTGGCCCGTATTAGCTATGTTAGCAGTTTGTGTCAACAACGGTAAAATTTGAGGCCTACCTTCTCTAACCACGAGCGATGGACTGCCTCCTTCTGTACCCGGGGTTGCATCCACGGGGACGACATCAGTTTGACCCCGTCGAGGCTGTTTTCCGCTGGTTTTTACAGTCGATGATTGGGCTGGCCTCTTCCGTCCAACCACCTGCACAGCAGCCGCTTTTTTGCCTTGTCGAGCCGATCGCCGAGGCATTCTGACGATCCACACAACCTTACTCCTTAGTACTATTAAGTATACCCTAATCTACTAAGCTTAAAGCTACTCGACTGCTTAGGCCCAACACTACTTATCTTTTAGTGCCCACTCTTATCACAATATTAAAATGTAAACTAAACTTTTAAACTAGACTACTAAGATTTTTTAAACTAGACTAATTATACGAATTTTGCGATTTTGTGCTAAGATGCTACCCTACGTGCTGCCTGAAGCTAATCCAAAATGCGAGTGTGGGGGTCCCAACGTTCCAGCAAACCTCTCTGTGCCCCCAGCCAATGAAAAAGAGGTATAACTGGTAACCAAGGCACCCCGTCGCATTGCGGACTTTTACTGATTTGATCAAAACAGCCCGCCCTCTAAACTATATCCCAAGGGCGACAACTCTAAAAACAACAAAAACCCGTTTAACTCTAAAGACAAAACACCGAGTTTTATACAAGTGCTCGAATTGACGATAATAGCATTTATCATACAGTTGTTAAATGCATTTATCTGAAAACTATAATCAGTACAGACAGACGCGCATCTGTAGTCATCAAAGCTACAACATACTTTCATTTAATTAAGTGCTCCGCATCTTAGTTGATCACCATGGTTATCAAAAAGTTGTTTCGATACAATTAAGCTCTACTGTGAAACCACAGACCCATTTACAGCCTCAGTCACTGAAGGCTAAAAGGCTGGGTGGTTGTTTTGGTAGACACATATGCATGTCGCAAGACCCAAGTTACTTTGGTTCGGGACACATCGTCTACAATAATTACAGAGTTAGTAAATGCCAAAAAGACTGGTCACCGTTATGTTCGCCACAGATAGCGAGACCCCAATCTAGCTTCATACATGTATATTAGAAGAAGAAAATTGAATGAAGGCAACGGGTTTAGTTATGAAGCAAACACGAACCCGGGACGAACAGACAGACAGACGGACATATTAATATATGCCCGCTCTTAAAGTGACGGACGGACAACACTATACCAATATACTCCCACCTTAAGAGCGGGCGTATAAAAAGAAAACCACCAGATTTTATGTACAAATTGTGATTTAGTAAATAACCGGCTCAAATTGACCGGGAAAAGATCCTGGCCAGGGTCAATTAGTATCGGGTATTTACTAATTCACTAAATTCCCTGATGATGATTGCAGCTTGCTTTCGAAATTTTGATTTATATTAAAAGAAAACAAAGTTACGTATTTACAGGCAAATATTATAAAAATAGTGGCAAGAAAAGCTTTATCAAAATAACTTACTTTTTTCAAACTTCGAATTTTAGAGTTCCGAGATAGAAATCTGTAATCCGAGAACGCACAAAGTTCACTGGTATAGAAGTATAGATCCGATGGTCACGAAATATAAATCCAGATAAAAAAAGATATTTTTGGTTATTCTAGAATAACCGAACAGAGTAATTAGGAGTCCGGTGAGCCTAATAATTTAATAAACATGTCATATGACTGAATTGTTTGATTTTAATCCTTGTATTTGACGACGACTCATCTTCGAAAATATTTCTGATGAGGAATGTACCTCCAATTTGTGCTCCTGTATGCAATTGCCAGATTATTGCAAATAACTATAGCATCTTTGTCCGACCTGAAGATTTCTGTTTCCAATAAATATTAATTTATACCATATCATCTGATGGCCTAGAGATATGTGGTGAGATGGTTGCCAGTTACCAACGGAAGGTCGTGGGTTTCCTCCGGGCATAGAGCCCGGTTTCCTCCTACAATAACACTGGCAACGCCTCCATATAAGTGAAATAATCTTGAGCGCGGCGTAAAGCACCAAACAATCAATCAATCAATCCCCTTATAATATTATTTATGGACACTAAAACACACGGGCACAGGGAAAATCTTCTTGTCTAAAATAACCACGGAGACAAGTTTCTAATTGTGTTAAAAAGAGGTATATCATTTAGACCTTTATACCCCATCATAAATTGTTGTAATAAAGTAAACCTATGATATTTCATTAGGTTGACGACTGACAGGAGCTTGGCCTTAGTCAGTAGAATTTTCTGGAACACTTTGTATAACATTGACAATGCTTACGCATCTTAAGCTATAGTAAGAATATCGTCAGACTATATATTATGCCCCCCCCCCCATACCCTTTCCCAGAAAACCTAGAAAGAAGGCAGACAGGGAAGTTTAGCCCTGACCAGTATGTCTTTCAAACTCTTGTTCTTTTTATAAGCAATGACTTGCGTTTGGGTCAGAGGTCGAGCAAGTTTACTTTGAAGTAGTTTGTATTCTTCTACTATAATCTTGGCCATAGCGATGCTAGCTTTGTTATACTGAAACACAAATGGTATTATAGTTTTTTCACGACATCTTCCGGGGTCCAAGTTCAAACCCAAAGGATAAATAGTTTGTAATGTTTGAATCCAAAAACTTTCCCTTTCCAAACGTATGTGCTTGGTATCTGCAGCGGAAGTGAGAAATGGAATTTTCTCAATAGGCATGATTTCAAAATGGTCCTTGACCGAATGACCTGGAGTATTGAAATGTTGTGCCACGGGTACATCATGTTTAAGTCTTATACTAGATAAATGGTTGGCTGCTCTTTGTCGTAGAGAATTCTGAGTTTCTCCGACGTACTGTTTGCGACATTTTTTGCACGTGATTACATACACGATATTAGAGGAGTCACAATTAAGATTCTCTGCCATTTGATATTTGTTGCGAGTTTGTTCTCCGAAAAAGGTTCCGCGATCGGGTACGTATATATCGAGTTTGCATCGCGTCTTAAGGCATTTCATTGATGTACCTGAGAGAAATGTTGGACGGTAGTGGTACACTCGTGAAGGGGAGGTAAGCGTATCGGGGGATGAAGGGGGAAACATGATTTGTCTTACTGTGTTAGATTTCATCCTTCGGAGTAATCTAATAGAATACTTCCTAGGGAGGAGAGCTTTAAAAAGAACAGAACAAGCCTGGTTAAAAAAATCTGAAGAACTACAGTTTCTATAGAATCTAAAAATCTGAGACTTAATGACTCCCTTGAAAGTGTGAGGAGGATGGTATGACCCAGCATGTAGCAGCTGATGAGTTTCAGTAGGTTTGAAGAATACTTTGTAATCTAGATGCCCAGTAGTATGATATGTATGACCCTTGTAAATAGTTACATCCAAAAAATCCACAGAAGTGTGATCAATAGTAGGCTGTAATTTAATGCTTGAGTCGTGAGAATTAAGAGTATCAATGAAAATATGAAGGTCTTCCAACGTATGTTGCCAAATGATAACAATGTCACCCAGATACCGAAGGTAAATAAAAGGTTGTTGGTGACATTTGTGAAGAATATCACTCTCCCACTCAGCCATAAAAATAGAGGCAAAGTTAGGACTAAAACGTTTCCCCATAGCACGCCCTTTAATTTGCTGAAAGATCTCCCCATTAAATTCAAAATCGTTACCTTTTAAGCTAAGTTCCAGCAATTCTAAAATGTCTTTATCCGGACGACGGTGGTCAGGATATCTTTGGAATGCTGATTTTATGGATTTAAGACCCAAATCTATGTAAATGTGTGTATACATAGACTCCACATCCAGAGTAACCAAAATCACATCTTGTGGGATGGATTTCTCAGACAATTTGGCCAATAAATCATCCGTATTTTTTATAAAGCTAGGATGCCGATTCGCTATAGGTTTTAGATAGTAATCAATTAGCTCTGATATTCTATAACTTTCACTGCCACAATCTGAGATAATAGGACGCCCAGGGGGCATTGTAGGCTTCGGCCATTTTTCAATGGGTTTGTGAATTTTCGGAAGAATATAGAAGACCCTGTTTTTAGAGTTATGATCAGATTCCAAATAGCGATACTGTTTTTCATTAAGTAAGCCTTTATCTTGAAGAGAAACAAGAATTTTATTAAACTTCCTAACATTTTCAGGCCAAATTTCCTTATCAAGTTTTTTGTAATGACGAGGGTTGCTTAGCTGCCGTTCTATCTCTTCAATATAATCCTGTTTTGACATACCTTTATCTTTATCAGCAGGTTTAATAACTATGTTTGGATTTCTCCTTAGCTTACTTAAGGCAAGACATTCTGAATGAGTAAGGTTATGTTGGTTTTTCTGATTACTTAAAGCATCAAACTTCCTTGATACAGAGTCACGACTAATGTTTATTTCTGGATCATACATGTGAGAAGGGGGTGTATAGCCGCTTTTAGATGTAAACGGCTTGCGTACCCCACTAGAATCTCGGTAGATATCAGCCAGACTAAGATTTCTGGAGAACTCCATAACATGCACTAATTTACTAATAGAAAAGTCCCTATCAGATAATGATTTAGGGCAAGGCACAAATGAGAGTCCTCTATTGAGTAGAGATATATCATCAGCAGTGAGTTCCTCGTTACTAAGATTAACAATATTACTTCCTAAGCCGAAAGTGGGGTGGCACATGCCCTGTCCCAAATTTAGTTTAAATCTAGTGTCTGAAGCCAGTGAGTATACAAGCAATTTGCTGTATCTTCGGTCCAGTGAATTTTGTCCGTGGATACTCTAAATTTTGAATTGGGGATTTTTGGTATGACCATAACTCTCTTCATCTTGGAAGCAGAAGAGTTATATAGGTTCAGGTTCGAAACTTCATTGGCCGGCAGTTTAGTGGATGGCTGGATCTCTACAAAGTAGATGAGCGAGTTGGAAAAAGTCTTCCTAACCGCTGTCATCATGTTGCGCATTTGAGTTAACGAAGTGTTTGGCTCAGTAGTTGTCTTGTTATTGATACCAATATTCAAGATAACTTTCTCAGGTTTGGAACCTTGATACTTTTGAATTAGAGTCCGAAATGAATTGAAATTGGCACCAGGAAAACATTCTACCTGCATATCAGGGTGGGGGTCAAGGTTAATTCTAGAAATATTAGAATCCCCAAGTAAAAGAACTTTCTTAGTTACATTAGGAAGGTGCCAATTAGAGGAAGTGTGCCGAAATTTCCAAAATTTAGAATTAGCTAATTTATTCCGAGGGTTGCGCTGACCCCTCGGAGGGGATCTCACTGCATCTGAATATCTCATAGGAGAATGGACGGACAAAACTGGGGATGGGGGAGGAGCAGAGGGACTATATGTACTAGGTCTAGGAGAAGTGACCCTAGTAGAAACTGGGGAGGACGAAAGGGGACAGAGGTACTACTAGGTCTAGGGGAGGGGGGCTGAGGGGATGAAAAAGAGGGGGCAGAGGTAGTAGGTTTAAGGGAGGGAGTACCAGTAGGGAAAGGCGAAGGGGAAACAGAAGGTAAAGTTACAGACCTAGGAGTCTGTGACTGCAGAGTTGGAGGTGAGATAACGGATGTCGACGGACTGACAGGCGGATGGGGTTGGGGAGACGATGGTGGACTAAACTGAGTAGTAGCAGCAGAAGTGACAGATTTAGTGATGGAAAGAAAAGAATAAAAATTGTGAATGGTCGAAAGTTGTAATTTACCTTTATAATTCTGTTTGCCCCATTTTAAAGCATTATTGAAAGCACTGTCAAAGTTTAGACCATTGGATGACCTGGCAGAAGTCACCTGTGCTTTTAATCTATTTAAACATGCCGCATAATGTGAAATCATCTCTTGTATGATCCTATGGGCCCAATTTTTGTGTACATGGTCAAACGCAATATCAACTTCCCGATTGCGTTGAGCCGGTTTAAGAAAAGAATTAAGCTCTTTAATTTTATTATTTAAGGAATTTGGGAGGGTTTGGTCACGTAAATGTCCCTCAAGGATGCCAATGTGGTGAAGACATTGTAAAATTTTGAAAAGGGCTTTCACCAGAGCCGAGAATTCTGAATATTGGGGAATTTTAGATTTTGAATTTCCATGCCTATTGCTAACTGAAAATTGCCTGCTTCTGTTACCACGCCCTTGTTTTGCCATTTGCCTAAATGCCAATATACTTAATTAGTCTAACTAGATGAAAAGGGAAAATGGAGTTGGGAAAGTGAGACAGAGATAGAAAGGAAAAATATGTCGGGAAACAAAAAGAATTGATACAAACTAGAGATAAAAGGACCTAATTGAATTGGCTGACTTAGGGGACAAAAAAGATGGAATTTGGAAAATATATGTTACAAAGAGGCAGAGATAAAGAATAAAATGTGTCTGGAGACAGAAGGACTAAAGTAAAAAGGGTAATAAATCTAAGTCACAAATTGTGAGATATATAAGCATAGAAAGACTAAATAAGCGGGAAGGAAAAACAACTAAATAAGACACTAAGGTTAAAATTAATGTACAATTGGAACAGGAAATAATAATGAAGTCCTAGAAATAAAATTTGGAAGAAAAATATACAAGGGCTGTAAATGGAAGATAAGGTTAAATCATAAATAAAAGGGCAAAACAATAGTAAGCCTAAAATAATGAAAATATATAAAGAGATGAAAAAGGTATAAGAGGAATATAAAAGAAAGTAATATATACAACGTTTTACAGTAAGCAAAGAATACTTAGCAGAAAACGGGATCGCACACGGTTTTGCTAGAAGCTTTTCGGATTTGCTGTCCTTTCTCAATAGCCGTAGAAACAAGTCTAAAGTTATGTTGAATTTCTTGTGTTTATATGGAAAAATGACAGGAAATAAAAAGGGCTTGGGTGATTAAAGAGTATTTTTGTAAACAAGGGAAGATTAAGCTATTAAAACATTTAACTAAAGCATGGAAGCTTGATGAAGTTAGTTTATACTCATAACCATTGGAGGTATGGTTAAGTCTAGACATAAAAGGTCATATGGTTAGAGAGAGCTGGGGTAAAAATATCCTGTGGTTTTGGAATAAAGGAGCTTAAATCAAAAGGAAATTACAGTAACTGAAGAGAAACAATTTAAGGTAGGAGAAGAAATCTAGGGTGGGAACACCTAGCCTATTGTATATTGAATGCAATAAAATATTTAAACGTTAAAAGACAGAATTCAAACGATAAAAATAACTTTAGATGAAAACTAATGAAGTGTTTGAAGATGGAAGGTAATATTAGATGATAAAAGTAAAATATATATCAAGAAAGTTCAACAATGCTGCAGACTGCTTCCAACCGTGTACAAATGTGTGGATAGTTTTTTGTTTTAAAACAATGGTTATTTTGAGCCCCTGGCACAGGCAAATATATATATTTATGGACACTAAAACACACGGGCACAGGGAAAAACTTCTTGTCTAAAATAACCACGGAGACAAGTTTCTAATTGTGTTAAAAAGAGGTATATCATTTAGACCTTTATAATTGTTGTAATAAAGTAAACCTATGATATTTCATTAGGTTGACGACTGACAGGAGCTTGGCCTTAGTCAGTAGAATTTTCTGGAACACTTTGTATTACATTGACAATGCTTACGCATCTTAAGCTATAGTAAGAATATCGTCAGACTATATATTATGCCCCCCCCCCCATACCCTTTCCCAGAAAACCTAGAAAGAAGGCAGACAGGGGAGTTTAGCCCTGACCAGTATGTCTTTCAAACTCTTGTTCTTTTTATAAGCAATGACTGGCCTTTGGGTCAGAGGTCGAGCAAGTTTACTTTGAAGTAGTTTGTATTCTTCTACTATAATCTTGGCCATAGCGATGCTAGCTTTGTTATACTGAAACACAAATGGTATTATAGTTTTTTCACGACATCTTCCGGGGTCCAAGTTCAAACCCAAAGGATAAATAGTTTGTAATGTTTGAATCCAAAAACTTTCCCTTTCCAAACGTTTGTGCTTGGTATCTGCAGCGGAAGTGAGAAATGGAATTTTCTCAATAGGCATGATTTCAAAATGGTCCTTGACCGAATGACCTGGAGTATTGAAATGTTGTGCCACGGGTACATCATGTTTAAGTCTTATACTAGATAAATGGTTGGCTGCTCTTTGTCGTAGAGAATTCTGAGTTTCTCCGACGTACTGTTTGCGACATTTTTTGCACGTGATTACATACACGATATTAGAGGAGTCACAATTAAGATTCTCTGCCATTTGATATTTGTTGCGAGTTTGTTCTCCGAAAAAGGTTCCGCGATCGGGTACGTATATATCGAGTTTGCATCGCGTCTTAAGGCATTTCATTGATGTACCTGAGAGAAATGTTGGACGGTAGTGGTACACTCGTGAAGGGGAGGTAAGCGTATCGGGGGATGAAGGGGGAAACATGATTTGTCTTACTGTGTTAGATTTCATCCTTCGGAGTAATCTAATAGAATACTTCCTAGGGAGGAGAGCTTTAAAAAGAACAGAACAAGCCTGATTAAAAAAATCTAAAGAACTACAGTTTCTATAGAATCAAAAAATCTGAGATTTAATGACTTCCTTGAAAGTGTGAGGAGGATGGTATGACCCAGCATGTAGTAGCTGGTGCGTGTCAGTAGGTTTGAAGAATACTTTGTAATCTAGATACCCAGTAGTATGATATGTATGACCCTTGAAAATAGTTACATCCAAAAAATCCACAGAAGTGTGATCAATAGTAGGCTGTAATTTAATGCTTGAGTCGTGAGAATTAAGAGTATCAATGAAAATATGAAGGTCTTCCAACGTATGTTGCCAAATGATAAAAATGTCATCTAGATACCGAAGGTAAATAAAAGGTTGTTGGTGACATTTGTGAAGAATATCACTCTCCCACTCAGCCATAAAAATAGAGGCAAAGTTAGGACTAAAACGTACCCATAGCACACCCTTTAATTTGCTGAAAGATCTCCCCATTGAATTCAAAATCGTTACCTTTTAAGCTAAGTTCCAGCAATTCTAAAATGTCTTTATCCGGACGACGGTGGTCAGGATATCTTTGGAATGCTGATTTTATGGATTTAAGACCCATATCTATGTCAATGTTTGTATACATAGACTCCACATCCAGAGTAACCAAAATCACATCTTGTGGGATGGATTTCTCAGACAATTTGGCCAATAAATCATCCGTATTTTTTATAAAGCTAGGATGCCGATTCGCTATAGGTTTTAGATAGTAATCAATTAACTCTGATATTCTATAACTTTCACTGCCACAATCTGAGATAATAGGACGCCCAGGGGGCATTGTAGGCTTCGGCCATTTTTCAATGGGTTTGTGAATTTTCGGAAGAATATAGAAGACCCTGTTTTTAGAGTTATGATCAGATTCCAAATAGCGATACTGTTTTTCATTACGTAAGCCTTTATCTTGAAGAGAAACAAGAATTTTATTAAACTTCCTAACATTTTCAGGCCAAATTTCCTTATCAAGTTTTTTGTAATGAAGAAGGTTGCTTAGCTGCCGTTCTATCTCTTCAATATAATCCTGTTTTGACATAATAACTGTTGCCGAACCTTTATCAGCAGGTTTAATAACTATGTTTGGAATTCTCCGTAGGTTACTTAAGGCAAGACATTCTGAATGAGTAAGGTTATGTTGGTTTTTCTGATTAGTTAAAGCATCAAACTTCCTTGATACAGAGTCACGACTAATGTTTATTTCTGGATCATACATGTGAGAAGGGGGTGTATAGCCGCTTTTAGATGTAAACGGCTTGCGTACCCCACTAGAATCTCGGTAGATATCAGCCAGACTAAGATTTCTGGAGAACGTCATCACGTTTGTCTAATCTGACGCATAGGCGGAGCCAGGGGGGATCCAAGGGGTTGATCAGGGCTACCGGAACCAAGGCGGCCCTAAACCCTCGCCTAATGCCTCTTTTAAATTTGTAATGTTTCTGTGATCAAAGGGCCTGGGACCCCGTCTTTCGTAAAAAGCTGGACCCACCAGACGAATACTATGCTTGTTAGATGTTGCCCCCGAAACAGTGGCAATTGAAGCTGGAGAGGAGACCAAACCTTAAACCTAACTTGAATATCTTAAAATTATATGAAAGAAATGGCTAATGTTAAATCAGAGGCGATGGCCGAAGCTTGCAAATCTCAGGAAGCACGCCCTGCTTTGAGTGCTTTATCTGGTCGAGATAAAGATAACATGTCACACTAATGCTGTTCTAAATGATTCCACGAACCGTTACCAGGTGTGTCAATTAAAACTTCCTGGAAACAGAGTCCTTTGAATGATAACTTGGTTAAAATTACTGACTATGAACGTACGGCAGATAGCTTTGTAAAGCCTTTTGATATTTGTCAAACCCTCTAAGTATCCTTTGTCCGATTATATTAATATAAAAGGCAATGATATTCCTTACATTGAAAACCAGCCTTCTAATCGTTGCAAAACCTGTTACAGTTCGCCAGGTGGCACACGAGGTAGAATTGCTGGATTTCCTAAATGTCTTAGCGATCAAATAACACTGGGTCGGTTTCCAGCCCCCAATCCGTGAATCTTGCAATGGCGCATCCTGGATGGAAAGGAAGCTTTAATACTTTAGTTGGCAATAAGTTATTCCTAACACAGAGCGTATTTATTTACACATATTCTTTGAATTACACAGACAATGGCACCAAAGGAAATTCGACAGATCTTTAAAAACGTTAATTAGATCATATTCAATATCACTTGAGAATTATTCTAAAAATCCACACTTTTATTATGACTGCTTTCGAAAACATAGTAACACTTATTTCTTTTACCACACCTGTCTATTTCCAGACTTTTCAACTTTTTCCAAAACAATATTCCACAGGCCATACATGCCTTTGTCGGTTTTTGAACATCCCACAAGAATTTCGTCCAGAGAATGTTTGCTGAAGAGCGCGAGACTTGATTCCTCGGTCTGTTCAAATCTTGCCACATGTCTCCATGTTAAACCTTCGATTTTAGTGGCGATGATTCCATAAAAATACACGTCGTCCAATTTAATATACGGGGTGCTTTTGGCTAACTCCGCCATTTGTATAGCCAACTCGTATTTGAAGAAAACTGCAAATCCAAAACAAATGGGAGTAGGGTAGCGTTCAAGGCCAGCTAATTTGTCATTGGGAATACCTAAATAAGATTTCCCTCGCGCTATTGGGGGGTGGTCAATAACAGAACAAATCAACTGTTTGGGATTCTCTTTCAAAACAGCAAACACATTCTTTAAGCGAAAGGCGTTAATGAATGTATCATCGTCCGCCTTAATGACATATTCAGCATAACGACAATTTTCAGCTAGCCATCTCATTCCCATGACTGCCTTCAGGGTAAGATTTCCATATGCGTCAATAAAATCGCCCTGTATAATGTCACCATATTCCTCGTTTTCTTTCACCACTTTGTCCATGATCTCTTTAGATTTGTGTCTACCCAGTACAAATACTGTCACACTGTTGATTCCTGTAAATAAATTAGCTTTTGCCCAGGTACCCCTCTGTCGTTTTCTGAAGTCGAAATACGTCGCCGCTGAATGTATGAGGATAACGTATTTAACCTTTATGTACTGAGAACAAAGATGTGAGTTCTTAATGAGATAGTTGCTATTGATGGTAAAAGGTATCGAAGTTGATTTTGAAAATACCTTCTTAGTGAGATGAACGTCCTTGTCCTGGGTAAAAATTCTCGCAGAGGGGAAACCAAGCGGTTTCTGCGGTTGTATAATTCTTGGTCCAACATTCGTGTAAACCAATGTACAAACGAGGAACAATAACAGGGTGGCGATTACTAGACTCCAACGGCGGATTGAACTCGGCATGGCAACTGATGAAGTTTTCAAAGGGCTTTCAAATGTCCCCTAATATCTTCACCGATTTTATCTGTAACAAAGTCGAAATCATTTAGATGATAAATGGTTGACGTTTATACTCTCCAGTATGGTAATATTTGCATTTTTTTACATCTCTAAAATTTATCTTTCGTCCAAAATAATTATATTTTCATAAATTCTAATAGAAACAATATGGTTAAGGCACATTATAGGAGTGTAATCCATATTTGTTAGTAGCCGGCAGTAAAATATTTACATTCTAAGATTGAAATCCTTTTGAAACAATAAGGATTTTTGCAACATTGGATACAACTTAGATAGTCTTTTTCAAGAAGGCCAGATCATGCCATTCTAAAGATAAAACGTCTTTACCTTCAGGATATGTCTAAGTTAACTCAGATCATGGCGATCGAGATTGTTTTCCACATACTCAGGAATATTTCACTTATATGGCGGCGTTGTCAGGTTTAATGGAGAGGAAACCGAGCGGTTTGTCCGGAGGAAACGACTATTGGCGACAACCTGGCAACTCTCTCCATTGAACTGAGTTGGATTCGAAACCGTAGCTCATCGATGGAATACGGCTATTAAGAAAGACCGTAGACGGTAAGAGAAACTCCCGCCCATTCGTTACCTGTATGTATTTGTTAATAAATTATATGTAAAGTTGATTCTTCACCCGCCAATAAACGTTAGATCCAACTGAACAGTATGATATACCTAATGGAGTAACTGGAGACGACCTCTCCTGATAGGGTAAGGCCGATATGAATCATTGTGACATATCCAAAGAATACCTTGCGTGTGGGAAACAGTAATAAACAGAGCGCGACGATTGATAACGTAATCTGGGCGGTTCTGTGGAATTGATTGTGACCCAGGCACTTCGCTTCTCTCAGATACAATGAATATTTATACATTTAAATCTCTTGAAAAAATTACCTTACGTGTCGGCCATTGCAATGTTAAAAGCTGCGAGTATTTGTCACTTCATTCTACATTCCAAATTTTGTAAAGATTACTAAAAAAGTGAGGCAGCTGGGATGTCAGCTGTCCTCTTAATTGGCCAGCAACAAATATGTCATAGAATTGATAAATTAAACGAGATTTGAAGTTTGATTGGAATGATATCGACCATTTGGAGTACTTAGGGATAACACGAGAAAGCCATTGAATGGGGGGGGGGGGGGGGCAAAGCCAAATGAATTATTATATGTTCTACTTTTTCGGGAAGGGCGCATTATTAAGTACTCCAAGCAGGTCGATATAATTTCAATCAAACTTCAACTAACAAATAAGTCTCGATTAATTTGTAAATTATATCTCGCCCTATGTCGTACCAGGATCTCACGAGATGTTCAAACTTACTGAACAGTCATTCAACTCGATATGAACTGAAGTCAATTTGTGAAATATATTTATAAACTTGTATTTTCTTTCCTATAAACATTCTGTTTATCAGACAGACATAAAACTGATAATAAAAAATAAATTTAGTAGCAGACTTAACGCCCTAATCTTTTTAAAACAGCCTTTAGCGAACTCCATTTCTTTGTCAATGGGCTTTCTATAGAACATGGTAAAAGTAGATTCGTGTGATCAGCCGGCCGCTTTGAGTAAAGTGGTCAAAGGGAGATCAGCGGTTATTGCTTTAGAAGTCGCTGCAGTTCTGGTTGCTTTGAATTTTAATAAGTCAAAGCACAGGCACACGGAGTGCTCTCCCTTATCCACCCTCTGTTATACTATAAATATGGACATTTATAGTATTACAGAGGGTGGATAAGGGAGAGCACTCCGTGTGCCTGTAGTCAAAGTCATCTCTCTCCAGACCAAATTCTATCCATCTTGAAATAGTCTCTTTTGATACACTCTTATGAAGTTTCTGATAACTTATGAAAAGAAAATGGTCATTTCTAATAGTTTTAGTCGTAAGTAAATAGTCTCGAAGTACAGTGCAAACACAAATTCTCCTATCTAAGGGATAGTCAGGTAATTCTACGCAACCATTATGAAAATTAGGTCTCGTCGTTTCAAGCAAACTTTTAAAAACACATCCGGATTCTTTCTATGTTAAATTATTTAAATTCAATAAATGGAGATTGTGGACTCTCTAGCCACTTATAAGAGCGATTAACAAAGCAAGACTTAATGTAATATCTTTTAAACTCAAAAGGTTAACTAGGCTTATAAGCCTCTGAGGAGCCGCTTACTGGTAAAACACTGTTTTACTTAATTTCTAAAAGCATGGGTGCATTGTACCTTACTTATCACCTCAGTGTGTATCTGAGTGAAGGCCATTCGAATTTATGTTGTGATGTAAAAAAAATTGGTTCCATCGGCCAAAATTGACAAAACTAAATCAACCTGGCCCCAATGGGCTACCATAGGCTTTGTACGAAAATTAAACCAAACACTAGATATATTATTTATAGTCTTCTTCTAGATGAAGCTATTGAAAGGCAGATGGTTAAAGAATCCTCGTTCAGTTTTAAAAGTCATTTTAGATTTATCAACCTGAAAACAGTCAACCCATGGAGATGTTCATGTAGTTGACGCTTCGTGTGTGGAAATTGCAACTACGCAGTAGCACTATAACAATTAAAATTCACTTTTTTAGTTTGTAAAACGCAATGACATAATGGAAGAACATCGTCAAGAAGAGAGTGCATTCCTACATTCTACCGTAATTACCAATTCGCTGGCCTCCTGCAGGATGAGATTGAGAGCGGTGAAAAAAACATTGCGTCACGTAAATGTACACGGCGGACCACGACTTTGCATATTGTTAAAGGGGCATGAGCTGCCAAAATTCACACTTTTTTTCATATTTTCTGATCGGCACGACAGTAAGAGGCTTTGAAGGCCATCGAAAAACTAAATGATTGGCGTTGGAATGAGGAAAATCCATACAGTATAAGGCCTGTACGAACCGAAAACGTGTTCGAAAAGTAAACAAATTTAAATAACCGGGACGACCATTCATTCATTCTAAGCCAAAGTTAGTTCAAAACAATACTTTATCGTACATTCTCGAGACTAGAAGCACTAAAAAGCTTCTGAATTATACGTCTTGAGAAAAATAGCCGATAATTTCAACATTTTGTTTTAACGTCAAAATATCAATATATATTTTTGGTTTGTGTAGAAAAAAACAAATAAAGCCAGATATAGAAATTTTAGAGAAATATGATTGGAATATTGTCATACGACGTTATGAGTATGCGTTTTAGAAGTTATACTAAAATTCATTTTTCCAGGCTCTGTGAGTGTTATCTACCTTATTCAATTCTGTTCAATTTAATTCTTTATTTTCTCGGATCCGTTTTACTGGTATAAAGTGTAAACGTTTACAAAGATTTTACATGGTGGGTGGAAGATACGGGTTTTACATTCATGTAATTGTAAAGCTTTCTTGATAAAAATAGCTAAACTAACCCGGATCTTTTTGCAGGGCTTATTAAGTTATACATTTTATGGACTCATACCCAATAATATAGTTTTCCATGAACAGTTTACAGAACTGATAAAGCCACCACATTTCACTTTCTTTTCCCATAATCGCATGGGGTTTCATCTCAGTCTGAAGAAGCGTAATCATTATCAATGTATCACAAAGTGTTCCAGACAATATTACTGACTAAAGCCAAGCGCCTGTCTGTCACTAATCTAATGAAATATCATGGGTTTAGTTTATTGCAACTTACGAAGTTACTAATGATATACCTCTTTGTAACACAATTAGAAACTTGTCTCCATGGCTATTTTAGACAAGAAGATTTTCCCTGTGTTTTAGTGTTCATTATCTGAAAACTGTAATGAGTACAGACAGACGGGCATCTATAGTAATCAAAGCTACAACATACTTTCATTTAATTAAGTGCTCCGCAACTTAGTTGATCACCATGGTTATCAAAAAGTTGTTTCGATACAATTAAGCTCTACTGTGAAACCACAGACCCATTTGTGACTGTTTTGGTCGACACATATGCATGTCGCAAGACCCAAGTTACTTTTGGTTCGGGACACATCGTCTACAATAATTACAAAGTTAGTAAATACCAAAAAGACTGGCCACCGTTATGTTCGCTACAAATAGCGAGACCCCAATCTAGCTTGGTATATGATACATCGTCTAACCATAGGCTTCATACATGTATATTAGAAGAAGAAAATTGAATGCAGGCAATGGGTTTACAGTTATGAAGCAAACACGAACCCGGGACGAACAGACAGACGGACATATCAATATATGCTCGCTCTTAAAGTGACAGACGGACGGACAACACTATACCAATATACTCCCACCTTAAGAGCGGGCGTATAAAAAGAAAACCACCAGATTTTATGTACAAATTGTGATTTAGTAAATAACCGGCAGAAATTGACCGGGAAAAGATCCGGGCCAGGGTCAATTAGTGTCGGTTGTTTACTAATTCACTAATTTCCCTGATGATGATTGCAGCTTGCTTTCGAAATTTTGATTTATATTAAAAGAAAACAAAGTGACGTATTTGCAGGCAAATATTATAAAAATAGTGGCAAGAAAACCTTTATCAAAATAACTTACTTTTTTTCAAACTTAGAATTTTAGAGTTCCGAGATAGAAATCTGTAATCCGAGAACTCACAAAGTTCACTGGTATAGAAGTATAGATCGGATGATCACGAAATATAAATCCAGATAAAAAAATATATCTTTGGTTCTTCTAGAATAACCGAACAGAGTAATTAGTAGTCCGGTGAGCCTGATAAACATGTCATATGACTGAATTGGTTGATTTTAATCTTTGTATTTGACGACGATTCAGTTAATCATCTACGAAAATATTTCTGATGAGGAATGTACCTCCAATTTGTGCTCCTGTATGCAATTGCCAGATTATTGCAATCTTTGCCCGACGTGAAGATTTCTGTTTCCAATAAATATTAATTTATACCATATCATCTGATGGCCTAGAGATATTTGACGGAGTAAGACATTCCCGACAATTGCTATGACATTATTTTGTCCTGGCTGTAAATACGGCATTTGTCTTCGAAGTTATCTCCCCTTAAAATATTTTCTGACTGGGTTTTCACTCGAACAACCCATGTGGTGGGATGGTTGCCAGTTACCAACGGAAGGTCGTGGGTTTCCTCCGGGCACAGAGCCCGGTTTCCTCCCACAATAAAACTGGCAACGCCTCCATATAAGTGAAATAATCTTGAGCGCGGCGTAAAGCACCAAACAATCAATCAATCAACCAATCCCCTTATAATATTATTATAGTTTTACGAAATCGCATACGTCATCATGTTTGTCTAATCTGACGCATAGGCGGAGCCAGGGGGTGGGTTGATCCAAGGGGTCAGGACCCCCCTTCCCCTTTTCTGAGCAAAGAGAAAAAAGGTAGGGAGGGGAGAAAAGGAATTAACACAGATAAAAACGTATCGTTATGTATGCAATTCAATGCAAGGTCTGCCAGTTCCATGTTATCTTTAGTTTGACAGTAACCACTAACCACGGTAACTATGGAGATATGTTTCATTTTTAATATTTTGCACATCATAGTCCGTGTTCCAATGTTAAGCAGCGTGTTTCATGGTTCTAGCAATGAACAAGCTGAATTTTGAAAAATGCAATTTCTGGATGTAAAGAATCACACAAAATCCAGTGATCATCTCGTCCCACAAACGAGTTTCATACCTAATAAACCTATATTCGATTATAAACACTAAAATGATGGCCTTATCTGACAGGAATATGGCACTCAAGAATAGAGAACAAAACTATATACACCGTTCTTTGTTTAGACATATCTTCGGCCATGAAGGGCCTTAGAGTTTCATCAAATATGGCGGATCGTCGAAGATTTCTCTGAGAAAGTGTCTTCAGTACTGCAACTGTTACTTTCAAGAAAGTATCACGAAAGTCATATACATTGTTTGGCTTGGTGATTTTAAAGGGGGGGATAACAAAAAATCACTTTAGGGTTCAGAAGAAGCGCACTAACGTTTCCTTTCCAACGATACCAAACACATATTTTTGTGGGGTTTTTTTACTCCACAATAAGAAAAACAAATTGGTCAACTTTCAAAATCTCCCATTTAAGCTTAGGTTATATTCATCCTATTCAAGGCCTTCGCAATTCACCAATATGGCACGCAGACCATTTTTTTGCTAGTCACATTTTCCTCAAAGCTTATTTTGTAATTCAATATAAGTTTCGTGAAACTGAAAGCAATTTGCAGGACATAGGAATACTTTGAAGAGAGGGAAATTAACCTGGGTTTAAATGGGAGATTTTGAAAGTTGACCAATTTGTTTTGTGTGTGTAACATAATATGGTATTTTATAAACTGCATCATGTCCCATGAAAAAATTATCATGTCCCACGCAAAAACATGTGTTTGGTACCGTTGGCAAAGAAAAATAAGCGCGCTTGTTTTGAACGAAATAGTATTTTTGTTTTCTTCTCCTTTAAGAGCCTAGGTGGCCCGTGGAACCACGCCTGTCTATAGGCCTACTGGGTTTCGGTAATCTGCCAGCTTCCCACTTTCAATAAACAAAACTATCCACGTGCCCAAATCAATATAAAACAAACCGCGGGCCCTTCTCATGCTTGTCATTTTGTTATTTTTAAGAATTACGGAAAGCAAATCCAGAAAGTATTTACTTGCAGAACAGCCTCAGAACGTTTCTGAAGCAATCTAGAACCCCTGAGTTGCCGTGGTCTAAGCGGCCTCTGGGCCCTCGCCTGATGCGTTGGGAAAGTCATCCCCTCCCCAATGCTTCAAAAACGTTACAAGGCTTCATATATAACTTTGGAACATAACGATTTTACTGTTATTTTTTTAAAATTATAAGGAGGGGAAAATTTGGAAATTATTAGCATTTTTAGTTGCAGAACACCCTCAGAGCGCTTCTCGGGCAATCAAGAATTCCAGAGCTTCCAGGGCCGAGGCGGCCCCTGGACCCTCGCCTAATGCGTTGGAATAGTCACCCCCTTCTCCATGTTTTGAAACCTCACAATGCTTCACTTAAAACTGTTGAACAAAACGACTTTTTTAAGAATTAAGGAAAGCCAAATCCGGAAATTATTTGCATTTGTAGTTGCAGAACACTCTCAGAACGCTTTTTGGGCAATCAAGAACTCCAGAGCTACCGGGGCCTAGGCGGCCCTGAACCCTCGCCTAATGCCTCTTTTAAATTTGTAATGTTTCTATGATCGAAGGGCCTGGGACCCCCCTCTTTCGTAAAAAGCTGGACCCACCAGCCGAATACTATGCTTGTTAAATGTTGCCGCCGAAACAGTGGCAATTGAAGCTGTAGAGGAGACCAAACCTTAAACTTACTTGAATATCTTAAAATTATATGAAAGAAATGGCTAATGTTAAATCAAAGGCGATCGCCGAAGCTTGCAAATCTCAGGAAGCACGCCCTGCTTTGAGTGCTTTATCTGGTCGAGATAAAGATAACGTGTCACACTAATGCTGTTCTAAATGATTCCACGAACCGTTACCAGGTGTGTCAATTAAAACTTCCTGGAAACAGAGTCCTTTGAATGATAACTTGGTTAAAATTACTGACTATGAACGTACGGCAGATAGCTTTGTAAAGCCTTTTGATATTTGTCAAACCCTCTAAGTATCCTTTGTCCGATTATATTAACATAAAAAGCAATGATATTCCTTACATTGAAAACCAGCCTTCTAATCGTTGCAAAACCTGTTACAGTTCGCCAGGTGGCACACGAGGTAAGAATTGCTTGATTTCCTAAATGTCTTAGCGATCAAATAACACTGGGTCGGTTTCCAGCCCCCAATCCGGGAATCTTGCAATGGCGCATCCTGGATGGAAAGGCAGCTTTGATACTTTAGTTGGCAATAAGTTATTCCTAACACAGAGCGTATTTATTTACACATATTCTTTGAATTACACAGACAATGGCACCAAAGAAAATTCGACAGATCTTTAAAAACGTTAATTAGATCACATTCAATATCACTTGAGAATTATTCTAAAAATCCACACTTTTTTATAACTGCTTTCGAAAACATAGTAACACTTATTTCTTTTACGAAACCTGTCTATTTCCAGACTTTTCAACTTTTTCCAAAACTATATTCCACAGGCCATACATGCCTTTGTCGGTTTTTGAACATCCCACAAGAATTTCGTCCAGAGAATGTTTGCTCAAGAGCGCGAGACTTGATTCCTCGGTCTGTTCAAATCTTGCCACATGTCTCCATGTTAAACCTTCGATTTTAGTGGCGATGATTCCATAAAAATACACGTCGTCCAATTTAATAAACGGGGTGGTTTTGGCTAACTCCGCCATTTGTATAGCCAACTCGAATTTGAAAAAAACGACAAATACAAAACAAATGGGAGTAGGGTCGTGTTTAAGACCAGCTAATTTGTCATTGGGAATACCTAAATAAGATTTCCCTCGCACTATTGGGGGGTGGTCAATAACAGAACAAATCAACTGTTTGGGATTCTCTTTCAAAACAACAAACACATTCTTTAAGCGAAAGGCGTTAATGAATGTATCATCGTCCGCCTTAATAACATATTCAGCATTACGACAATTTTCAGCTAGCCATCTCATTCCCATGACTGGCTTCAGGGTAAGATTTCCGTATACGTCAATAAAATCGCCCTGTATAATGTCACCATATTCCTCGTTTTCTTTCACCACTTTGTCCATGATCTCTTTAGATTTGTGTCTACCCAGTACAAATACTGTCACACTGTTGATTCCTGTAAATAAATTAGCTTTTGCCCAGGTACCCCTCTGTCGTTTTCTGAAGTCGAAATACGTCGTCGCTGAATGTATGAGGATAACGTATTTAACCTTTATGTACTGAGAACAAAGATGTGAGTTCTTAATAAGATAGTTGCTATTGATGGTAAAAGGTATTGAAGTTGATTTTGAAAATACCTTCTTAGTCAGATGAACGTCCTTGTCCTGGGTAAAAATTCTCGCAGAGGGGAAACAAAGCGGATTCTGTGGTTGTATAATTCTTGCGGAGGTGAAACGAAGCGGTTTCGTTGGTGGTATAATTCTTGCGGAGGGGATACCAAGCGGTTTCTTCGGTTGTATAATTCTTGCGGAGGTGAAACCAAGCGGTTTCGTCGGTTGTGTAGTCTTGTCTACATTTTTAAAAGATATATCAGGCATTTTGGCTTGTTCTTCGACTTGTGTTTTTGCTAACATAATTCTTGGTCCAACATTCGTTCAAACCAATGTACAAACGAGGAACAATAACAGGGTGGCGATTACTAGACTCCAACGGCGGATTGAACTCTGCATGGCAACTGATGAAGTTTTCAAAGGGCTTTCAAATGTCACCTGATATCTTCACCGATTTTATCTGTAACAAAGTCGAAATCATTTACATGATAAATGGTTGACGTATATACTCTCCAGTATGGTAATATTTGCATTTTTTTACATCTCTAAAATTTATCTTTAGTCCAAAATAATTATATTTTCATAAATTCTAATAGAAACAATATGGTTAAGGAGTGTAATCCATATTTGTTAGTAGCCGGCAGTAAAATATTTACATTCTAAGATTGAAATCCTTTTGAAACAATAAGGATTTTTGCAACATTTGATACAACTTAGATAGTCTTTTTCAAGAAGGCCAGATCATGCCATTCTAAAGATAAAACGTCTTTACCTTCAGGATATGTCTAAGTTAACTCAGATCATGGCGATCAAGATTGTTTTCCACATACTCAGGAATATTTCACTTATATGGCGGCGTTGTCAGGTTTAATGGAGAGGAAACCGAGCGGTTTGTCCGGAGGAAACGACTATTGGCGACAACCTGGCAACTCTCCCCATTGAACTGAGTTGGATTCGAAACCGTAGCTCATCGATGGTATACGGCTATTAAGAAAGACCGTAGACGGTAAGAGAAACTCCCGCCCATTCGTTACCTGTATGTATTTGTGAATAAATTATATGTAAAGTTGATTCTTCACCCGCCAATAAACGTTAGATCCAACTGAACAGTATGATATACCTAATGGAGTAACTGGAGACGACCTCTCCTGATAGGGTAAGGCCGATATGAATCATTGTGACATAGCCAAAGAATACCTTGCGTGTGAGAAACAGTAATAAACAGAGCGCGACGATTGATAACGTAATCTGGGCGGTTCTGTGGAATTGATTGTGACCCAGGCACTTCGCTTCTCTCAGATACAATGAATATTTATACATTTGAATCTCTTGAAAAAATTACCTTACGTGTCGGGCATTGCAATCTTATAAACAGCGAGTATGGGTCAATTCATTCTACATTCCAAATTTTGTAAAGATTACTAAAAAAGTGAGGCAGCTGGGATGTCAGCTGTCCTCTTAATTGGCCAGCAACAAATATGTCCTAGAATTGATAAATTAAACGAGATTTGAAGTTAGATTGGAATGATGTCGACCATTTGGAGTACTTAGGGATAACACGAGAAAGCCATTGAATGGGGGGGGGGGGGGGGGGGCAAAGCCAAATGAATTATTATATGTTCTACTTTTTCGGGAAGGGCGCATTATTAAGTACTCCAAGCAGGTCGATATAATTCCAATCAAACTTCAACTAACAAGTAAGTCTCGATTAATTTGTAAATTATATCTCGCCCTATGTCGTACCAGGATCTCACGAGATGTTCAAACTTACTGAACAGTCATTCAACTCGATATGAACTGAAGTCAATTTGTGAAATATATTTATAGTCCTATAAACATTCTGTTTATCAGACAGACATAAAACTGATAATAAAAAATAAATTTAGTAGCAGACTTAACGCCCTAATCTTTTTAAAACACCCTTAGCGAACTCCATTTCTTTGTCAATGGGCTTTCTATAGAACATGGTAAAAGTAGATTCGTGTGATCAGGCGGCCGCTTTGAGTAAAGTGGCCAAAGGGAGATCAGCGGTTATTGCTTTAGAAGTCGCTGTAGTTCTGGCTGTTTTGAATTTTAATATGTCAAAGCACAGGCACACGGAGTGCTCTCCCTTATCCACCCTCTGTTATACTATAAATATGGACATTTATAGTATAACAGAGGGTGGATAAGGGAGAGCACTCCGTGTGCCTGTGGTCAAAGTCATCTCTCTCCAGACCAAATTCTATCCATCTTGAAATAGTCTCTTTTGATACACTCTTATGAAGTTTCTGATAACTTATGAAAAGAAAATGGTCATTTCTAATAGTTTTAGTCGTAAGTAAATAGTCTCTAAGTACAGTGCAAACACAAATTCTCCTATCTAAGGGATAGTCAGGTAATTCTACACAACCATTATGAAAATTAGGTCTCGTCGTTTTAAGCAAACTTTTAAAAACACATCCGGATTCTTTCTATGTTAAATTATTTAAATTCAATAAATGGAGATTTTGGACTCTCTAGCCACTTATAAGAGCGATTAACAAAGCAGGACTTAATGTAATATCTTTTAAACTCAAAAGGTTAACTAGGCTTATAAGCCTCTGAGGAGCCGCTTACTGGTAAAACACTGTTTTACTTAATTTCTAAAAGCATGGGTGCAGTGTACCTTACTTATCACCTCAGTGTGTATCTGAGTGAAGGCCATTCGAATTTATGTTGTGATGTAAAAAAAATTGGTTCCATCGGCCAAAATTGACAAAACTAAATCAACCTGGCCCCAATGGGCTACCATAGGCTTTGTACGAAAATTAAACCAAACACTAGATATATTATTTATAGTCTTCTTCTAGATGAAGCTATTGAAAGGCAGATGGTTGTTTTGAACATGAAAATGAGTGTCTGACAACGGTCTGCTGATAAAATCACATTATAAACGTCTATGTTAGTCAGGATCTGACTAACGTCAGGATTGATTTAATCAACGAAACGGTTTTTAATGTTATTTCCAGTTTTTGATAACATTTACCAAATGTCCAAATTTCGTGCAAATCAACCCCAAAATGTTAAAGAATCCTCTTTCAGTTTTAAAAGTCATTTTAGATTTATCAACCTGAAAACAGTCAACCCATGGAGATGTTCATGTAGTTGACGCTTCGTGTGTGGAAATTGCAACTACGCCGTAGCACTATAACAATTAAAATTCACTTTTTTAGTTTGTAAAACGCAATGACATAATGGAAGAACATCGTCAAGATGAGAGTGCATTCATACATTCTACCGTACCAATTCGCTGGCCTCCTGCAGGATGAGATTGAGATTGATTGATTGATTGTTTGGTGTTTTACGCCGCGCTCAAGATTATTTCACTTATATGGCGGCGTTGCCAGTTTTATTGTGGGAGGAAACCGGGCTCTGTGCCCGGAGGAAACCCACGACCTTCCGCTGGTAACTGGCAACCATCCCACATAGGTCGTTCGAGTGAAAACCCAGTCAGAAAATTTTCCAATTTTTGGACTGAGTGGGATTCGAAAAGATGAGATTGAGAGCGGTGAAAAAAACATTGCGTCACGTAAATGTACACGGTGGACCACGACTTTGCATATTGTTAAAGGGGCATGAGCTGCCAAAATTCACACTTTTTTTTCATATTGTCTGATCAGCACGACAGTAAGAGACTTTGAAAGCCATCGAAAAACTAAATGATTGGCGTTGGAATGAGGAAAATCCATACAGTATGTGGCCTGTACGAACCGAAAACGTGTTTGAAAAGTAAACAAATTTAAATAACCGGGACGACCATTCATTCATTCTAAGCCAAAGTTAGTTCAAAACAATACTTTATCGTACATTCTCGAGACTAGAAGCACTAAAAGCTTCTGAATTATACGTCTTGAGAAAAATAGCCGATAATTTCAACATTTTGTTTTAACGTCAAAATATCAATATATATTTTTGGTTTGTGTAGAAAAAAACAAATAAAGCCAGATATAGAAATTTTAGAGATATATGATTGGAATATTGTCATACGACGTTATGAGTATGCGTTTTAGAAGTTATACTAAAATTCATTTTTCCAGGCTCTGTGAGTGTTATCTACCTTATTCAATTCTGTTCAATTTAATTCTTTATTTTCTCGGATCCGTTTTACTGGTATAAACTGTAAACGTTTACAAAGATTTTACATGGTGGGTGGAAGATACGGGTTTTACATTCATGTAATTGTAAAGCTTTCTTGATAAAAATAGCTAAACTAAACCCGGCTGAAGTTGGTTCCCTATTCCCAATTCCTTATTCCCGGTTCCCTATTCCCAGTTCCTTATTCCTAGTTCCCTATTCCCAGTTCCTTATTCGAAATAATTTTCTTATCATAGGTGTAATTAATCACAAATAAGACTTTGGTTCTACATATGGACAAAATTATTCCGGTTATGTTTTTTTTAAGGTTTGTTAGCTGATTTAATGCCTTTTTAGTACACACCTAAAACGTTTTCGGTCCATGACTCAAATTAAGTTAGAACACAGGTTAAAACTGGAATTAGAAAACAATATACGATCCTTAACTTTGCGGCTTACAGGGCAAAACTAATATTGCATAAGTCGATAACGAAGTGTACTTTAATTTGGCGGTGCATCTATCCCGGCACAGGACTTGTATCCGCCGGCACAGGCAAAAATGTCTATTTTTCTAAATTCCAACTTAGGTAATGAAAACACGGTACGAGTCTAAACTATTGTCTGTGCCGGGCAAAACAAATATTGCATAAGTAGACAACAGAGAGTACTTCAATTTGGCGTTGCATTTATCCCGGCACATCATTTGGATTTGTCGGCACAGGCAAAAATGTATATTTTTCTCAATTCCAACTTAGGTAATGAAAACAAGGTACGAGTCTAAACTATTGTCTGTGCCGGGCAAAATGTATATAGCCTGAGTAGGCATTGGACAGCTAAACCTGTTTGCGTTGCGTGTATCCCGGCACACGGCACGGATCCACAGGCACAGGCGAAAACTTAAAGCTCTTTATATTCTGTTAGATTATGCAATTTTGAATAGGGAAGCAATGTATGAGTCTTAACTAAGCGGTGTGCCGGGCAAAACAAATATTGCACAGGTAGACAACAAAGAGTACTTCATTTTGGCGTTGCATTTATCCCGGCACAGCACTTGGATCTGTCGGCACAGGCAAAAATGTATATTTTTCTAAAGTCCAACTTAGGTAATAAAAAACAATGTACGAGTCTTAACTATTGTCTGTGCCGGCCAAAATGTATATGGCCTGAGTAGACATTGGACAGCAGAGCTTGTTTACGTTGCTTGTATCCCGGCACACGGCACTGATCCACAGGCACAGGCGAAAACTTAAAGCTCTTTATATTCTGTTAGATTATGCAATTTTGAATAGGGAAGCAATGTATGAGTCTTAACTATTGTCTGTGCCGGGCAAAACAAATATTGCATAGGTAGACAACAAAGAGTACTTCAATTTAGCGTTGCATTTATCCCGGCACAGCAGTTGGATCTGTCGGCACAGGGACTTCGGTGCTTGCACGAGAGCTTTTTGAACTAATATATTCTGACCATGGGTAATGACTTGGTAAGCTATCGTGCAGCAATTGGACTTTTTGGACGGGCTTTTTTAAGAAGCTTAAAATTTGCAGTTTATCCATTAGACACATTGTCAAAATTCCTACTATCCTTTATTAACAACAGAAAATTAAAAACAGCTCCTTTTCTCAACATAATCTCAACTTTATTATACTGTGCCATCCTTATTCAGCTTATTATTATGTTATCTTCTGATGTTGAAACAAATCCTGGTCCGAATGTCCAACCGAAGTCCATGCTCTCTTTTGTTCATGTTAATGTCTGTGGCCTTAAATCTAAACTAGATCTTGTTTATTCGAACCTATGTAGATTTGACATCATTGCCATCACTGCAAGTCATTTAACTGCCTCGACTGACAATTGTAATGTATTACCTTCTGGTTACCATGAACCAGTTCGTCGTGATCGTGATCGAGCTTGGGGTGGCGTATGTGTTTATGTTTCACAAAGGCTGTCATTTATACGACACCCTGAGCTCGAGAACGATCACCTAGAACTGGTATGGATTGAAGTAAATGACAAACCAAAATCACTAATTGGTATCTTATATCGGCCACCGAATACTGAAATAGCACTATGGAGCACAATCCAAGCAACTATTGAACACGCTCTTGAAGCATATTCAACTCATAATATATTAATTGCAGGCGACATTAACGAAGATCTACTTAACCCTCAGAAAAATAACCTAAGAAATATAATTTACAGCTTTGGACTCTCTCAAATCATAAACGGACCAACCAGACCAGCTTCAAATACACTTCTTGATCCAATAATCTGCAACAGACCCTCACTTATAACAGATCATGGCATTCTATCAAACTTTTGTAGTGATCATTGTCCTGTCCATATTTCCTTTCAGTCTAATGTCCCTAAATTGCCAAAATATAAACGCTTAATTTGGGTATACGATAGGGCAAATTGGGACAAATTTAGACAAATACTATCTTCTGCAGACTGGACAGTCGACCCCACAACCAGCGTTGACGACCTCTGTCGTATTATAACTGATCGTGTTCTGAACGCTGCACACGAATCTATTCCCAACAGATACGTGACTGTTAATCCAAATGACAAAACCTGGATGACATCTCTAATTAAATCTGAAATTAACGTTCGTGAGAAATTATTCAAGCGTTCCCGAAAAACTAAGTTTGTCACAGATATATCCGCCTACAAAAAACAACGCAACCATGTAAATGCCCTTGTTAGAGCCGCTAAGAGCTCTTATGATGAGAAAATTGCCAACCAAATAAGTTCAGGTAACACAACAAGTAAGTTTTGGTGGAAACTATGTAAATCACTGTTAAAAAACTGCAATTCAAACCTCAGTACAGTTCCACCTCTCTTAAAACCAGACAATACACACGAGTTTGATCATGTCGCTAAAGCCAACTTAATGAACGCCCACTTTTCTAATGTTTGCAATGTGGATGACACTGATAAGACTCTACCAGAAATTCCTTCTGTCACCGAAAACAGCCTCACCCTAATCACAATTTTTGAATCAGACGTTTTAAGTGCGCTAAAAGACTTAGATACCTCAAAAGCTACCGGACCCGACGGGGTTAGTCCGAAACTTCTATCGGAAGCCAAAACCATTCTTTGTCCCATTTTGGCCAAATTTTTTAACCTGTCCTTGAGCAGAGGAGAATTTCCAAGTGCCTGGAAACGTGCCAACGTAACTCCAATTTTTAAATCGGGCGACGCAGCAAATGTTAAAAACTATCGTCCAATATCGTTATTAAGCTGTATCAGTAAAGTTTTCGAGCGCGTTGCTTTCAAGTTTTTATTCTCTTTCCTGTACGACAACGTCTCATCAAGCCAGTACGGTTTTTTGCCAAACAAGTCAACCATAACCCAACTCTTAGACATTTACCATGACCTTGCAAATGCTTTGGATGATGGAAAGGAAGTGGTCTTTGTATTTTTCGACATATCCAAAGCATTTGATCGAGTGTGGCATCGTGGTTTGTTGGCAAAGCTTAAATCACTCGGAATTGACGGATGTCTATTAAATTGGTTTAAGAGCTATTTGAGTAACAGGAAACAGCGCGTTGTGCTAAATGGTTGTCAATCTGAGTACCTCCCACTCAATGCCGGAGTACCTCAGGGCTCAGTCCTGGGCCCTCTTTTGTTCTTAATATTCATTAACGACTTGCCGGAAAAAATAACTAACAACATCAAACTTTTCGCGGACGATACCTGTTTGTACATATCGTCTCACGACTTACTAAGTACCGACATTAAGGACTCTATTGACAGCGATCTAAAAGAAATTGAACAGTGGGCAAGCAGGTGGTTAGTCGACTTTAACACTTCTAAGACAAATAAATTACTATGTTCACGACGTAGAAAACCAAGCAATACTAATCTTACATTCCTAGGACAAACCATAGACAGTTCTGATACCCATAAACACTTAGGCTTAACATTTAATAAGAACGGCACTTGGACCCACCATATAAATAATCTGATATTGAATGCAACAAAAAAGATTTCTATGCTCCGTGGCCTAAAGTATCGCCTCAGTAGGAAGAGCCTTGATATTATGTATAAAAGCTTTATACGGCCATCACTTGAGTACGCAGATGTTGTCTGGGACAACATAAACGAAAACCAAATAACTGCTTTAGAGAACCTGCAGAAAGAATCAATAAGAATAATCACGGGCCTCACAAAAAGTACCGCGACAGTCCTGCTTTACGAAGAATCAGGTCTAGTAAAGCTGAAAACACGTCGCTTAATACACAGACTAGTTATGTTTCAGAAATTAATTCATGATCCTTCAAACCACCACCTCAGCACAAAACTACCACTACTAACTGAATCCAGAAATCCTTACCCCGTCCGTTCTTCAAATATTCTAACACCATATTTTTGTAATACAGCCACCTTTAGCAAATCCTTCCTTCCTAACACCCTCAAAAGTTGGAACGCACTACCAGGCCCATTAAAAGAATTAGTTAACCCTAAGCAATTCAAAACAAACCTGGAATGTATATATCGCCCAACTCGACCTCCAAGCTGGTACTATTTTGGTGATAGGTTTGCCAATATACATCTTTGTAGACTTAGAAACGGATGTAGTAATTTAAATGATGACCTGTACAATAATTTTATTATTGACTCACCAAATTGTATTTGTTGTGACAAATTAGAAACAGCTGATCATTATTTTCTTAATTGTAAAAATTATATCAGGGAAAGCAGGGTCATGTTGGAAAATGTTATAAATCATGGATACGATAAGCCGATTTCTACAACCACTCTTTTATACGGTGACACTGAGGCACAAAGTGCTGTAAATATTCAAATTGTGACAGAAACTTGTAGATATATTTTATCTACAAAACGTTTTCAAAAAACATAATATCTGTATTTTTTTTACTATTATTTTTCTTGATTATTTTTTTATGTTTCATTATTTTTTATTATCATTTATTCCATATATATAATTGTGCATTAAACATTTATCCAACTACCAACCTGTCTAATGGTCCTATCGGAGACCTGATAGTGGCCAATCTCCTCCCTTCTAAAGAGACACTTGATGTGTAAAGTTAACATGCGTTTTTTGTTTTTCTTTTTCTTTTTTCTTTTTTGCAAAACAATACCATTTTGTTGTAAGTTATGTCATTTTTGTCCTTGTACAGTACTTCTTTTCACTTGTTCCATCCTTCAATAACATTTTGTGTCTTCCATATAAATGCTGTAAATTATTATTGTATAAATATCTCGCACAGTATAAGCCCTTGGCTTGTACAAATAGTACTTCAATTTGGCGTTGCATTTATCCCGACACATGACTTGGATCTGTCGGCACAGGCAAAAATGCATATTTTTCTCAATTCCAACATAGGTAATGAAAACAAGGTACGAGTCTAAACTATTGTCTGTGCCGGGCAAAATGTATATAGCCTGAGTAGGCATTGGGCAGCAGAACCTGTTTACGTTGCTTGTATCCCGGCACACGGCACAGATCCACAGGCACAGGCGAAAACTTAAAGCTCTTTATATTCTGTTAGATTATGCAATTTTGAATAGGGAAGCAATGTATGAGTCTTAACTAAGCGGTGTGCCGGGCAAAACAAATATTCATTACCTAAGTTGGAATTGAGAAAAATATGCATTTTTGCCTGTGCCGACAGATCCAAGTCCTGTGCCGGGATAAATGCAACGCCAAATTGAAGTACTATTTGTTGTCTACCTATGCAATATTTGTTTTGCCCGGCACATACATTAGTTAAGACTCGTACATTGTTTCCTTATTCGAAATGAGATTATTGATACCTTTAGACTTTTGCCTGTGCCGACAGATCCAAGTGCTGTGCCGGGATAAATGCAACGCCAAATTGAAGTACTCTTTGTTGTCTACCTATGCAATATTTGTTTTGCCCGGCACAGACAATAGTCAAGACTCATACATTGCTTCCCTATTCAAAATTGCATAATCTAACAGAATATAAAGAGCTTTAAGTTTTCGCCTGTGCCTGTGGATCTGTGCCGTGTGCCGGGATACAAGCAACGTAAACAAGCTCTGCTGTCCAATGTCTACTCAGGCCAAATACATTTTGCCCGGCACAGACAATAGTTAAGACTCGTACCTTTTTTTCATTACCTAAGTTGGAATTTAGAAAAATATACATTTTTGCCTGTGCCGACAGATCCAAGTGCTGTGCCGGGATAAATGCAACGCCATAATGAAGTACTCTTTGTTGTCTACCTATGCAATATTTGTTTTGCCCGGCACAGACAATAGAGAAGACTCATACATTGCTTCCTTATTCGAAATGAGATTATTGATACCTTTAGACTTTTGCCTGTGCCGACAGATCCAAGTGCTGTGCCTGGATAAATGCAACGCCAAATTAAAGTACTCCTTGTTGTCTACCTATGCAATATTTGTTTTGCCCGGCACAGACAATAGTTAAGACTCATACATTGCTTCCCTATTCAAAATTGCATACTCTAACAGAATATAAAGAGCTTTAAGTTTTCGCCTGTGCCTGTGGATCTGTGCCGTGTGCCGGGATACAAGCAACGTAAACAAGCTCTGCTGTACAATGTCTACTCAGGCCATATACATTTTGCCCGGCACAGACAATAGTTAAGACTCGTACATTGTTTTTATTACCTAAGTTGGAATTGAGAAAAATATACATTTTTGCCTGTGCCGACAGATCCAAGTCCTGTGCCGGGATAAATGCAACGCCAAAATGAAGTACTCTTTGTTGTCTACCTGTGCAATATTTGTTTTGCCCGGCACACCGCTTAGTTAGGACTCATACATTGCTTCCCTATTCAAAATTGGATACTCTAACAGAATATAAAGAGCTTTAAGTTTTCGCCTGTGCCTGTGGATCTGTGCCGTGTGCCGGGATACAAGCAACGTAAACAAGCTCTGCTGCCCAATGCCTACTCGGGCTATATACATTTTGCCCGGCACAGACAATAGTTTAGACTCGTACCTTGTTTTCATTACCTAAGTTGGAATTGAGAAAAATATAAATTTTTGCCTGTGCTGACAGATCCAAGTGCTGTGCTGGGATAAATGCAACGCCAAATTGAAGTACTCTTTGTTGTCTACCAATGCAATATTTGTTTTGCCCGGCACAGACAATAATTAAGACTCATACATTGCTTCCCTATTCAAAATTGCATACTCTAACAGAATATAAAGAGCTTTAGGTTTTCGCCTGTGCCTGTGAATCTGTGCCGTGTGCCGGGATACAAGTAACGTAAACAAGCTCTGCTGTCCAATGTCTACTCAGGCCAAATACATTTTGCCCGGCACAGACAATAGTTAAGACTCGTACATTGTTTTTTATTACCTAAGTTGGAATTTAGAAAAATATAAATTTTTGCCTGTGCCGACAGATCCAAGTGCTGTGCCGGGATAAATGCAACGCCATAATGAAGTACTCTTTGTTGTCTACCTATGCAATATTTGTTTTGCCCGGCACAGACAATAGAGAAGACTCATACATTGCTTCCTTATTCGAAATGAGATGATTGATACCTTTAGACTTTTGCCTGTGCCGACAGATCCAAGTGCTGTGCCTGGATAAATGCAACGCGAAATTGAAGTACTCTTTGTTGTCTACCTATGCAATATTTGTTTTGCCCGGCACACCGCTTAGTTAAGACTCATACATTGCTTCCCTATTCAAAATTGCATAATCTAACAGAATATAAAGAGCTTTAAGTTTTCGCCTGTGCCTGTGGACCTGTGCCGTGTGCCGGCATACAAGCAACGTAAACACGCTCTGCTGTCCAATGTCTACTCAGGCCATATACATTTTGCCCGGCACAGACAATAGTTAAGACTCGTACATTGTTTTTATTACCTAAGTTGAAATTTAGAAAAATATAAATTTTTGCCTGTGCCGACAGATCCAAGTGCTGTGCCGGGATAAATGCAACGCCAAAATGAAGTACTCTTTGTTGTCTACCTATGCAATATTTGTTTTGCCCGGCACACCGCTTAGTTAAGACTCATACATTGCTTCCCTATTCAAAATTGCATAATCTAACAGAATATAAAGAGCTTTAAGTTTTCGCCTGTGCCTGTGGATCTGTGCCATGTGCCGGGATACAAGCAACGTAAACAGGTTCTGCTGCCCAATGCCTACTCAGGCTATATACATTTTGCCCGGCACAGACAATAGTTTAGACTCGTGCATTGTTTTTATTACCTAAGTTGGAATTTTAAAAAATATACATTTTTGCCTGTGCCGACAGATCCAAGTCCTGTGCCGGGATAAATGCAACGACAAAATGAAGTACTCTTTGTTGTCTACCTGCGCAATATTTGTTTTGCCCGGCACACCGCTTAGTTAAGACTCATATATTGCTTCCCTATTCAAAATTGCATAATCTAACAGAATATAAAGAGCTTTAAGTTTTCGCCTGTGCCTGTGGATCTGTGCCGTGTGCCGGGATACAAGCAACGTAAACAAGCTCTGGTGCCCAATGCCTACTCAGGCTATATACATTTTGCCCGGCACAGACAATAGTTAAGACTCGTACATTGTTTTTATTACCTACGTTTGAATTTAGAAAAATATACATTTTTGCTTGTGCCGACAGATCCAAGTCCTGTGCCGGGATAAATGCAACGCCAAAATGAAGTACTCTTTGTTGTCTACCTTTGCAATATTTGTTTTGCCCGGCACAGACAATAGAGAAGACTCATACATTGCTTCCTTATTCGAAATGAGATTATTGATACCTTTAGACTTTTGCCTGTGCCGACAGATCCAAGTGCTGTGCCGGGATAAATGCAACGCGAAATTAAAGTACTCTTTGTTGTCTACCTATGCAATATTTGTTTTGCCCGGCACACCGCTTAGTTAAGACTCATACATTGCTTCCCTATTCAAAATTGCATAATCTAACAGAATATAAAGAGCTTTAAGTTTTCGCCTGTGCCTGTGGACCTGTGCCGTGTGCCGGGATACAAGCAACGTAAACAGGTTCTGCTGCCCAATGCCTACTTAGGCTATATACATTTTGCCCGGCACAGACAATAGTTTAGACTCGTGCATTGTTTTTATTACCTAAGTTGGAATTTTAAAAAATATACATTTTTGCCTGTGCCGACAGATCCAAGTCCTGTGCCGGGATAAATGCAACGACAAAATGAAGTACTCTTTGTTGTCTACCTGCGCAATATTTGTTTTGCCCGGCACACCGCTTAGTTAAGACTCATATATTGCTTCCCTATTCAAAATTGCATAATCTAACAGAATATAAAGAGCTTTAAGTTTTCGCCTGTGCCTGTGGATCTGTGCCGTGTGCCGGGATACAAGCAACGTAAACAAGCTCTGGTGCCCAATGCCTACTCAGGCTATATACATTTTGCCCGGCACAGACAATAGTTAAGACTCGTACATTGTTTTTATTACCTACGTTTGAATTTAGAAAAATATACATTTTTGCTTGTGCCGACAGATCCAAGTCCTGTGCCGGGATAAATGCAACGCCAAAATGAAGTACTCTTTGTTGTCTACCTTTGCAATATTTGTTTTGCCCGGCACAGACAATAGAGAAGACTCATACATTGCTTCCTTATTCGAAATGAGATTATTGATACCTTTAGACTTTTGCCTGTGCCGACAGATCCAAGTGCTGTGCCGGGATAAATGCAACGCGAAATTGAAGTACTCTTTGTTGTCTACCTATGCAATATTTGTTTTGCCCGGCACAGACAATAGTTAAGACTCATACATTGCTTCCCTATTCAAAATTGCATAATCTAACAGAATATAAAGAGCTTTAAGTTTTCGCCTGTGCCTGTGGACCTGTGCCGTGTGCCGGGATACAAGCAACGTAAACAGGTTCTGCTGCCCAATGCCTACTTAGGCTATATACATTTTGCCCGGCACAGACAATAGTTTAGACTCGTGCATTGTTTTTATTACCTAAGTTGGAATTGAGAAAAATATACATTTTTGCCTGTGCCGACAGATCCAAGTGCTGTGCCGGGATAAATGCAACGCCAAATTGAAGTACTCTTTGTTGTCTACCTATGCAATATTTGTTTTGCCCGGCACAGACAATAGTTAAGACTCGTAGATTGTTTCCTTATTCGAAATGAGATTATTGAGACCTTTAGACTTTTGCCTGTGCCGACAGATCCAAGTGCTGTGCCGGGATAAATGCAACGCTAAATTGAAGTACTCTTTGTTGTCTACCTATGCAATAATTGTTTTGCCCGGCACAGACAATAGTTAAGACTCATACATTGCTTCCCTATTCAAAATTGCATAATCTAACAGAATATAAAGAGCTTTAAGTTTTCGCCTGTGCCTGTGGATATGTGCCGTGTGCCGGCATACAAGCAACGTAAACACGCTCTGCTGTCCAATGTCTACTCAGGCCATATACATTTTGCCCGGCACAGACAATAGTTAAGACTCGTACATTGTTTTTATTACCTAAGTTGAAATTTAGAAAAATATAAATTTTTGCCTGGCTGAAGTTGGTTCCCTATTCCCAATTCCTTATTCCCGGTTCCCTATTCCCAGTTCCTTATTCCTAGTTCCCTATTCCCAGTTCCTTATTCGAAATAATTTTCTTATCATAGGTGTAATTAATCACAAATAAGACTTTGGTTCTACATATGGACAAAATTATTCCGGTTATGTTTTTTTTAAGGTTTGTTAGCTGATTTAATGCCTTTTTAGTACACACCTAAAACGTTTTCGGTCCATGACTCAAATTAAGTTAGAACACAGGTTAAAACTGGAATTAGAAAACAATATACGATCCTTAACTTTGCGGCTTACAGGGCAAAACTAATATTGCATAAGTCGATAACGAAGTGTACTTTAATTTGGCGGTGCATCTATCCCGGCACAGGACTTGTATCCGCCGGCACAGGCAAAAATGTCTATTTTTCTAAATTCCAACTTAGGTAATGAAAACACGGTACGAGTCTAAACTATTGTCTGTGCCGGGCAAAACAAATATTGCATAAGTAGACAACAGAGAGTACTTCAATTTGGCGTTGCATTTATCCCGGCACATCATTTGGATCTGTCGGCACAGGCAAAAATGTATATTTTTCTCAATTCCAACTTAGGTAATGAAAACAAGGTACGAGTCTAAACTATTGTCTGTGCCGGGCAAAATGTATATAGCCTGAGTAGGCATTGGACAGCAAAACCTGTTTGCGTTGCGTGTATCCCGGCACACGGCACGGATCCACAGGCACAGGCGAAAACTTAAAGCTCTTTATATTCTGTTAGATTATGCAATTTTGAATAGGGAAGCAATGTATGAGTCTTAACTAAGCGGTGTGCCGGGCAAAACAAATATTGCACAGGTAGACAACAAAGAGTACTTCATTTTGGCGTTGCATTTATCCCGGCACAGCACTTGGATCTGTCGGCACAGGCAAAAATGTATATTTTTCTAAAGTCCAACTTAGGTAATAAAAAACAATGTACGAGTCTTAACTATTGTCTGTGCCGGCCAAAATGTATATGGCCTGAGTAGACATTGGACAGCAGAGCTTGTTTACGTTGCTTGTATCCCGGCACACGGCACTGATCCACAGGCACAGGCGAAAACTTAAAGCTCTTTATATTCTGTTAGATTATGCAATTTTGAATAGGGAAGCAATGTATGAGTCTTAATTATTGTCTGTGCCGGGCAAAACAAATATTGCATAGGTAGACAACAAAGAGTACTTCAATTTAGCGTTGCATTTATCCCGGCACAGCAGTTGGATCTGTCGGCACAGGGACTTCGGTGCTTGCACGAGAGCTTTTTGAACTAATATATTCTGACCATGGGTAATGACTTGGTAAGCTATCGTGCAGCAATTGGACTTTTTGGACGGGCTTTTTTAAGAAGCTTAAAATTTGCAGTTTATCCATTAGACACATTGTCAAAATTCCTACTATCCTTTATTAACAACAGAAAATTAAAAACAGCTCCTTTTCTCAACATAATCTCAACTTTATTATACTGTGCCATCCTTATTCAGCTTATTATTATGTTATCTTCTGATGTTGAAACAAATCCTGGTCCGAATGTCCAACCGAAGTCCATGCTCTCTTTTGTTCATGTTAATGTCTGTGGCCTTAAATCTAAACTAGATCTTGTTTATTCGAACCTATGTAGATTTGACATCATTGCCATCACTGCAAGTCATTTAACTGCCTCGACTGACAATTGTAATGTATTACTTCCTGGTTACCAAGAACCAGTTCGTCGTGATCGTGATCGAGCTTGGGGTGGCGTATGTGTTTATGTTTCACAAAGGCTGTCATTTATACGACACCCTGAGCTCGAGAACGATCACCTAGAACTGGTATGGATTGAAGTAAATGACAAACCAAAATCACTAATTGGTATCTTATATCGGCCACCGAATACTGAAATAGCACTATGGAGCACAATCCAAGCAACTATTGAACACGCTCTTGAAGCATATTCAACTCATAATATATTAATTGCAGGCGACATTAACGAAGATCTACTTAACCCTCAGAAAAATAACCTAAGAAATATAATTTACAGCTTTGGACTCTCTCAAATCATAAACGGACCAACCAGACCAGCTTCAAATACACTTCTTGATCCAATAATCTGCAACAGACCCTCACTTATAACAGATCATGGCATTCTATCAAACTTTTGTAGTGATCCTTGTCCTGTCCATATTTCCTTTCAGTCTAATGTCCCTAAATTGCCAAAATATAAACGCTTAATTTGGGTATACGATAGGGCAAATTGGGACAAATTTAGACAAATACTATCTTCTGCAGACTGGACAGTCGACCCCACAACCAGCGTTGACGACCTCTGTCGTATTATAACTGATCGTGTTCTGAACGCTGCACACGAATCTATTCCCAACAGATACGTGACTGTTAATCCAAATGACAAAACCTGGATGACATCTCTAATTAAATCTGAAATTAACGTTCGTGAGAAATTATTCAAGCGTTCCCGAAAAACTAAGTTTGTCACAGATATATCCGCCTACAAAAAACAACGCAACCATGTAAATGCCCTTGTTAGAGCCGCTAAGAGCTCTTATGATGAGAAAATTGCCAACCAAATAAGTTCAGGTAACACAACAAGTAAGTTTTGGTGGAAACTATGTAAATCACTGTTAAAAAACTGCAATTCAAACCTCAGTACAGTTCCACCTCTCTTAAAACCAGACAATACACACGAGTTTGATCATGTCGCTAAAGCCAACTTAATGAACGCCCACTTTTCTAATGTTTGCAATGTGGATGACACTGATAAGACTCTACCAGAAATTCCTTCTGTCACCGAAAACAGCCTCACCCTAATCACAATTTTTGAATCAGACGTTTTAAGTGCGCTAAAAGACTTAGATACCTCTAAAGCTACCGGACCCGACGGGGTTAGTCCGAAACTTCTATCGGAAGCCAAAACCATTCTTTGTCCCATTTTGGCCAAATTTTTTAACCTGTCCTTGAGCAGAGGAGAATTTCCAAGTGCCTGGAAACGTGCCAACGTAACTCCAATTTTTAAATCGGGCGACGCAGCAAATGTTAAAAACTATCGTCCAATATCGTTATTAAGCTGTATCAGTAAAGTTTTCGAGCGCGTTGCTTTCAAGTTTTTATTCTCTTTCCTGTACGACAACGTCTCATCAAGCCAGTACGGTTTTTTGCCAAACAAGTCAACCATAACCCAACTCTTAGACATTTACCATGACCTTGCAAATGCTTTGGATGGTGGAAAGGAAGTGGTCTTTGTATTTTTCGACATATCCAAAGCATTTGATCGAGTGTGGCATCGTGGTTTGTTGGCAAAGCTTAAATCACTCGGAATTGACGGATGTCTATTAAATTGGTTTAAGAGCTATTTGAGTAACAGGAAACAGCGCGTTGTGCTAAATGGTTGTCAATCTGAGTACCTCCCACTCAATGCCGGAGTACCTCAGGGCTCAGTCCTGGGCCCTCTTTTGTTCTTAATATTCATTAACGACTTGCCGGAAAAAATAACTAACAACATCAAACTTTTCGCGGACGATACCTGTTTGTACATATCGTCTCACGACTTACTAAGTACCGACATTAAGGACTCTATTGACAGCGATCTAAAAGAAATTGAACAGTGGGCAAGCAGGCGGTTAGTCGACTTTAACACTTCTAAGACAAATAAATTACTATGTTCACGACGTAGACAACCAAGCAATACTAATCTTACATTCCTAGGACAAACCATAGACAGTTCTGATACCCATAAACACTTAGGCTTAACATTTAATAAGAACGGCACTTGGACCCACCATATAAATAATCTGATATTGAATGCAACAAAAAAGATTTCTATGCTCCGTGGCCTAAAGTATCGCCTCAGTAGGAAGAGCCTTGATATTATGTATAAAAGCTTTATACGGCCATCACTTGAGTACGCAGATGTTGTCTGGGACAACATAAACGAAAACCAAATAACTGATTTAGAGAACCTGCAGAAAGAATCAATAAGAATAATCACGGGCCTCACAAAAAGTACCGCGACAGTCCTGCTTTACGAAGAATCAGGTCTAGTAAAGCTGAAAACACGTCGCTTAATACACAGACTAGTTATGTTTCAGAAATTAATTCATGATCCTTCAAACCACCACCTCAGCACAAAACTACCACTACTAACTGAATCCAGAAATCCTTACCCCGTCCGTTCTTCAAATAGTCTAACACCATATTTTTGTAATACAGCCACCTTTAGCAAATCCTTCCTTCCTAACACCCTCAAAAGTTGGAACGCACTACCAGGCCCATTAAAAGAATTAGTTAACCCTAAGCAATTCAAAACAAACCTGGAATGTATATATCGCCCAACTCGACCTCCAAGCTGGTACTATTTTGGGGATAGGTTTGCCAATATACATCTTTGTAGACTTAGAAACGGATGTAGTAATTTAAATGATGACCTGTACAATAATTTTATTATTGACTCACCAAATTGTATTTGTTGTGACAAATTAGAAACAGCTGATCATTATTTTCTTAATTGTAAAAATTATATCAGGGAAAGCAGGGTCATGTTGGAAAATGTTATAAATCATGGATACGATAAGCCGATTTCTACAACCACTCTTTTATACGGTGACACTGAGGCACAAAGTGCTGTAAATATTCAAATTGTGACAGAAACTTGTAGATATATTTTATCTACAAAACGTTTTCAAAAAACATAATATCTGTATTTTTTTTACTATTATTTTTCTTGATTATTTTTTTATGTTTCATTATTTTTTATTATCATTTATTCCATATATATAATTGTGCATTAAACATTTATCCAACTACCAACCTGTCTAATGGTCCTATCGGAGACCTGATAGTGGCCAATCTCCTCCCTTCTAAAGAGACACTTGATGTGTAAAGTTAACATGCGTTTTTTGTTTTTCTTTTTCTTTTTTCTTTTTTGCAAAACAATACCATTTTGTTGTAAGTTATGTCATTTTTGTCCTTGTACAGTACTTCTTTTCACTTGTTCCATCCTTCAATAACATTTTGTGTCTTCCATATAAATGCTGTAAATTATTATTGTATAAATATCTCGCACAGTATAAGCCCTTGGCTTGTACAAATAGTACTTCAATTTGGCGTTGCATTTATCCCGACACATGACTTGGATCTGTCGGCACAGGCAAAAATGCATATTTTTCTCAATTCCAACATAGGTAATGAAAACAAGGTACGAGTCTAAACTATTGTCTGTGCCGGGCAAAATGTATATAGCCTGAGTAGGCATTGGGCAGCAGAACCTGTTTACGTTGCTTGTATCCCGGCACACGGCACAGATCCACAGGCACAGGCGAAAACTTAAAGCTCTTTATATTCTGTTAGATTATGCAATTTTGAATAGGGAAGCAATGTATGAGTCTTAACTAAGCGGTGTGCCGGGCAAAACAAATATTCATTACCTAAGTTGGAATTGAGAAAAATATGCATTTTTGCCTGTGCCGACAGATCCAAGTCCTGTGCCGGGATAAATGCAACGCCAAATTGAAGTACTATTTGTTGTCTACCTATGCAATATTTGTTTTGCCCGGCACATACATTAGTTAAGACTCGTACATTGTTTCCTTATTCGAAATGAGATTATTGATACCTTTAGACTTTTGCCTGTGCCGACAGATCCAAGTGCTGTGCCGGGATAAATGCAACGCCAAATTGAAGTACTCTTTGTTGTCTACCTATGCAATATTTGTTTTGCCCGGCACAGACAATAGTCAAGACTCATACATTGCTTCCCTATTCAAAATTGCATAATCTAACAGAATATAAAGAGCTTTAAGTTTTCGCCTGTGCCTGTGGATCTGTGCCGTGTGCCGGGATACAAGCAACGTAAACAAGCTCTGCTGTCCAATGTCTACTCAGGCCAAATACATTTTGCCCGGCACAGACAATAGTTAAGACTCGTACCTTTTTTTCATTACCTAAGTTGGAATTTAGAAAAATATACATTTTTGCCTGTGCCGACAGATCCAAGTGCTGTGCCGGGATAAATGCAACGCCATAATGAAGTACTCTTTGTTGTCTACCTATGCAATATTTGTTTTGCCCGGCACAGACAATAGAGAAGACTCATACATTGCTTCCTTATTCGAAATGAGATTATTGATACCTTTAGACTTTTGCCTGTGCCGACAGATCCAAGTGCTGTGCCTGGATAAATGCAACGCCAAATTAAAGTACTCCTTGTTGTCTACCTATGCAATATTTGTTTTGCCCGGCACAGACAATAGTTAAGACTCATACATTGCTTCCCTATTCAAAATTGCATACTCTAACAGAATATAAAGAGCTTTAAGTTTTCGCCTGTGCCTGTGGATCTGTGCCGTGTGCCGGGATACAAGCAACGTAAACAAGCTCTGCTGTACAATGTCTACTCAGGCCATATACATTTTGCCCGGCACAGACAATAGTTAAGACTCGTACATTGTTTTTATTACCTAAGTTGGAATTGAGAAAAATATACATTTTTGCCTGTGCCGACAGATCCAAGTCCTGTGCCGGGATAAATGCAACGCCAAAATGAAGTACTCTTTGTTGTCTACCTGTGCAATATTTGTTTTGCCCGGCACACCGCTTAGTTAGGACTCATACATTGCTTCCCTATTCAAAATTGGATACTCTAACAGAATATAAAGAGCTTTAAGTTTTCGCCTGTGCCTGTGGATCTGTGCCGTGTGCCGGGATACAAGCAACGTAAACAAGCTCTGCTGCCCAATGCCTACTCGGGCTATATACATTTTGCCCGGCACAGACAATAGTTTAGACTCGTACCTTGTTTTCATTACCTAAGTTGGAATTGAGAAAAATATAAATTTTTGCCTGTGCTGACAGATCCAAGTGCTGTGCTGGGATAAATGCAACGCCAAATTGAAGTACTCTTTGTTGTCTACCAATGCAATATTTGTTTTGCCCGGCACAGACAATAATTAAGACTCATACATTGCTTCCCTATTCAAAATTGCATACTCTAACAGAATATAAAGAGCTTTAGGTTTTCGCCTGTGCCTGTGAATCTGTGCCGTGTGCCGGGATACAAGTAACGTAAACAAGCTCTGCTGTCCAATGTCTACTCAGGCCAAATACATTTTGCCCGGCACAGACAATAGTTAAGACTCGTACATTGTTTTTTATTACCTAAGTTGGAATTTAGAAAAATATAAATTTTTGCCTGTGCCGACAGATCCAAGTGCTGTGCCGGGATAAATGCAACGCCATAATGAAGTACTCTTTGTTGTCTACCTATGCAATATTTGTTTTGCCCGGCACAGACAATAGAGAAGACTCATACATTGCTTCCTTATTCGAAATGAGATGATTGATACCTTTAGACTTTTGCCTGTGCCGACAGATCCAAGTGCTGTGCCTGGATAAATGCAACGCGAAATTGAAGTACTCTTTGTTGTCTACCTATGCAATATTTGTTTTGCCCGGCACACCGCTTAGTTAAGACTCATACATTGCTTCCCTATTCAAAATTGCATAATCTAACAGAATATAAAGAGCTTTAAGTTTTCGCCTGTGCCTGTGGACCTGTGCCGTGTGCCGGCATACAAGCAACGTAAACACGCTCTGCTGTCCAATGTCTACTCAGGCCATATACATTTTGCCCGGCACAGACAATAGTTAAGACTCGTACATTGTTTTTATTACCTAAGTTGAAATTTAGAAAAATATAAATTTTTGCCTGTGCCGACAGATCCAAGTGCTGTGCCGGGATAAATGCAACGCCAAAATGAAGTACTCTTTGTTGTCTACCTATGCAATATTTGTTTTGCCCGGCACACCGCTTAGTTAAGACTCATACATTGCTTCCCTATTCAAAATTGCATAATCTAACAGAATATAAAGAGCTTTAAGTTTTCGCCTGTGCCTGTGGATCTGTGCCATGTGCCGGGATACAAGCAACGTAAACAGGTTCTGCTGCCCAATGCCTACTCAGGCTATATACATTTTGCCCGGCACAGACAATAGTTTAGACTCGTGCATTGTTTTTATTACCTAAGTTGGAATTTTAAAAAATATACATTTTTGCCTGTGCCGACAGATCCAAGTCCTGTGCCGGGATAAATGCAACGACAAAATGAAGTACTCTTTGTTGTCTACCTGCGCAATATTTGTTTTGCCCGGCACACCGCTTAGTTAAGACTCATATATTGCTTCCCTATTCAAAATTGCATAATCTAACAGAATATAAAGAGCTTTAAGTTTTCGCCTGTGCCTGTGGATCTGTGCCGTGTGCCGGGATACAAGCAACGTAAACAAGCTCTGGTGCCCAATGCCTACTCAGGCTATATACATTTTGCCCGGCACAGACAATAGTTAAGACTCGTACATTGTTTTTATTACCTACGTTTGAATTTAGAAAAATATACATTTTTGCTTGTGCCGACAGATCCAAGTCCTGTGCCGGGATAAATGCAACGCCAAAATGAAGTACTCTTTGTTGTCTACCTTTGCAATATTTGTTTTGCCCGGCACAGACAATAGAGAAGACTCATACATTGCTTCCTTATTCGAAATGAGATTATTGATACCTTTAGACTTTTGCCTGTGCCGACAGATCCAAGTGCTGTGCCGGGATAAATGCAACGCGAAATTGAAGTACTCTTTGTTGTCTACCTATGCAATATTTGTTTTGCCCGGCACACCGCTTAGTTAAGACTCATACATTGCTTCCCTATTCAAAATTGCATAATCTAACAGAATATAAAGAGCTTTAAGTTTTCGCCTGTGCCTGTGGACCTGTGCCGTGTGCCGGGATACAAGCAACGTAAACAGGTTCTGCTGCCCAATGCCTACTTAGGCTATATACATTTTGCCCGGCACAGACAATAGTTTAGACTCGTGCATTGTTTTTATTACCTAAGTTGGAATTTTAAAAAATATACATTTTTGCCTGTGCCGACAGATCCAAGTCCTGTGCCGGGATAAATGCAACGACAAAATGAAGTACTCTTTGTTGTCTACCTGCGCAATATTTGTTTTGCCCGGCACACCGCTTAGTTAAGACTCATATATTGCTTCCCTATTCAAAATTACATAATCTAACAGAATATAAAGAGCTTTAAGTTTTCGCCTGTGCCTGTGGATCTGTGCCGTGTGCCGGGATACAAGCAACGTAAACAAGCTCTGGTGCCCAATGCCTACTCAGGCTATATACATTTTGCCCGGCACAGACAATAGTTAAGACTCGTACATTGTTTTTATTACCTACGTTTGAATTTAGAAAAATATACATTTTTGCTTGTGCCGACAGATCCAAGTCCTGTGCCGGGATAAATGCAACGCCAAAATGAAGTACTCTTTGTTGTCTACCTTTGCAATATTTGTTTTGCCCGGCACAGACAATAGAGAAGACTCATACATTGCTTCCTTATTCGAAATGAGATTATTGATACCTTTAGACTTTTGCCTGTGCCGACAGATCCAAGTGCTGTGCCGGGATAAATGCAACGCGAAATTGAAGTACTCTTTGTTGTCTACCTATGCAATATTTGTTTTGCCCGGCACACCGCTTAGTTAAGACTCATACATTGCTTCCCTATTCAAAATTGCATAATCTAACAGAATATAAAGAGCTTTAAGTTTTCGCCTGTGCCTGTGGACCTGTGCCGTGTGCCGGGATACAAGCAACGTAAACAGGTTCTGCTGCCCAATGCCTACTTAGGCTATATACATTTTGCCCGGCACAGACAATAGTTTAGACTCGTGCATTGTTTTTATTACCTAAGTTGGAATTTTAAAAAATATACATTTTTGCCTGTGCCGACAGATCCAAGTCCTGTGCCGGGATAAATGCAACGACAAAATGAAGTACTCTTTGTTGTCTACCTGCGCAATATTTGTTTTGCCCGGCACACCGCTTAGTTAAGACTCATATATTGCTTCCCTATTCAAAATTGCATAATCTAACAGAATATAAAGAGCTTTAAGTTTTCGCCTGTGCCTGTGGATCTGTGCCGTGTGCCGGGATACAAGCAACGTAAACAAGCTCTGGTGCCCAATGCCTACTCAGGCTATATACATTTTGCCCGGCACAGACAATAGTTAAGACTCGTACATTGTTTTTATTACCTACGTTTGAATTTAGAAAAATATACATTTTTGCTTGTGCCGACAGATCCAAGTCCTGTGCCGGGATAAATGCAACGCCAAAATGAAGTACTCTTTGTTGTCTACCTTTGCAATATTTGTTTTGCCCGGCACAGACAATAGAGAAGACTCATACATTGCTTCCTTATTCGAAATGAGATTATTGATACCTTTAGACTTTTGCCTGTGCCGACAGATCCAAGTGCTGTGCCGGGATAAATGCAACGCGAAATTGAAGTACTCTTTGTTGTCTACCTATGCAATATTTGTTTTGCCCGGCACAGACAATAGTTAAGACTCATACATTGCTTCCCTATTCAAAATTGCATAATCTAACAGAATATAAAGAGCTTTAAGTTTTCGCCTGTGCCTGTGGACCTGTGCCGTGTGCCGGGATACAAGCAACGTAAACAGGTTCTGCTGCCCAATGCCTACTTAGGCTATATACATTTTGCCCGGCACAGACAATAGTTTAGACTCGTGCATTGTTTTTATTACCTAAGTTGGAATTGAGAAAAATATACATTTTTGCCTGTGCCGACAGATCCAAGTGCTGTGCCGGGATAAATGCAACGCCAAATTGAAGTACTCTTTGTTGTCTACCTATGCAATATTTGTTTTGCCCGGCACAGACAATAGTTAAGACTCGTAGATTGTTTCCTTATTCGAAATGAGATTATTGAGACCTTTAGACTTTTGCCTGTGCCGACAGATCCAAGTGCTGTGCCGGGATAAATGCAACGCTAAATTGAAGTACTCTTTGTTGTCTACCTATGCAATAATTGTTTTGCCCGGCACAGACAATAGTTAAGACTCATACATTGCTTCCCTATTCAAAATTGCATAATCTAACAGAATATAAAGAGCTTTAAGTTTTCGCCTGTGCCTGTGGATATGTGCCGTGTGCCGGCATACAAGCAACGTAAACACGCTCTGCTGTCCAATGTCTACTCAGGCCATATACATTTTGCCCGGCACAGACAATAGTTAAGACTCGTACATTGTTTTTATTACCTAAGTTGAAATTTAGAAAAATATAAATTTTTGCCTGGCTGAAGTTGGTTCCCTATTCCCAATTCCTTATTCCCGGTTCCCTATTCCCAGTTCCTTATTCCTAGTTCCCTATTCCCAGTTCCTTATTCGAAATAATTTTCTTATCATAGGTGTAATTAATCACAAATAAGACTTTGGTTCTACATATGGACAAAATTATTCCGGTTATGTTTTTTTTAAGGTTTGTTAGCTGATTTAATGCCTTTTTAGTACACACCTAAAACGTTTTCGGTCCATGACTCAAATTAAGTTAGAACACAGGTTAAAACTGGAATTAGAAAACAATATACGATCCTTAACTTTGCGGCTTACAGGGCAAAACTAATATTGCATAAGTCGATAACGAAGTGTACTTTAATTTGGCGGTGCATCTATCCCGGCACAGGACTTGTATCCGCCGGCACAGGCAAAAATGTCTATTTTTCTAAATTCCAACTTAGGTAATGAAAACACGGTACGAGTCTAAACTATTGTCTGTGCCGGGCAAAACAAATATTGCATAAGTAGACAACAGAGAGTACTTCAATTTGGCGTTGCATTTATCCCGGCACATCATTTGGATCTGTCGGCACAGGCAAAAATGTATATTTTTCTCAATTCCAACTTAGGTAATGAAAACAAGGTACGAGTCTAAACTATTGTCTGTGCCGGGCAAAATGTATATAGCCTGAGTAGGCATTGGACAGCAAAACCTGTTTGCGTTGCGTGTATCCCGGCACACGGCACGGATCCACAGGCACAGGCGAAAACTTAAAGCTCTTTATATTCTGTTAGATTATGCAATTTTGAATAGGGAAGCAATGTATGAGTCTTAACTAAGCGGTGTGCCGGGCAAAACAAATATTGCACAGGTAGACAACAAAGAGTACTTCATTTTGGCGTTGCATTTATCCCGGCACAGCACTTGGATCTGTCGGCACAGGCAAAAATGTATATTTTTCTAAAGTCCAACTTAGGTAATAAAAAACAATGTACGAGTCTTAACTATTGTCTGTGCCGGCCAAAATGTATATGGCCTGAGTAGACATTGGACAGCAGAGCTTGTTTACGTTGCTTGTATCCCGGCACACGGCACTGATCCACAGGCACAGGCGAAAACTTAAAGCTCTTTATATTCTGTTAGATTATGCAATTTTGAATAGGGAAGCAATGTATGAGTCTTAATTATTGTCTGTGCCGGGCAAAACAAATATTGCATAGGTAGACAACAAAGAGTACTTCAATTTAGCGTTGCATTTATCCCGGCACAGCAGTTGGATCTGTCGGCACAGGGACTTCGGTGCTTGCACGAGAGCTTTTTGAACTAATATATTCTGACCATGGGTAATGACTTGGTAAGCTATCGTGCAGCAATTGGACTTTTTGGACGGGCTTTTTTAAGAAGCTTAAAATTTGCAGTTTATCCATTAGACACATTGTCAAAATTCCTACTATCCTTTATTAACAACAGAAAATTAAAAACAGCTCCTTTTCTCAACATAATCTCAACTTTATTATACTGTGCCATCCTTATTCAGCTTATTATTATGTTATCTTCTGATGTTGAAACAAATCCTGGTCCGAATGTCCAACCGAAGTCCATGCTCTCTTTTGTTCATGTTAATGTCTGTGGCCTTAAATCTAAACTAGATCTTGTTTATTCGAACCTATGTAGATTTGACATCATTGCCATCACTGCAAGTCATTTAACTGCCTCGACTGACAATTGTAATGTATTACTTCCTGGTTACCAAGAACCAGTTCGTCGTGATCGTGATCGAGCTTGGGGTGGCGTATGTGTTTATGTTTCACAAAGGCTGTCATTTATACGACACCCTGAGCTCGAGAACGATCACCTAGAACTGGTATGGATTGAAGTAAATGACAAACCAAAATCACTAATTGGTATCTTATATCGGCCACCGAATACTGAAATAGCACTATGGAGCACAATCCAAGCAACTATTGAACACGCTCTTGAAGCATATTCAACTCATAATATATTAATTGCAGGCGACATTAACGAAGATCTACTTAACCCTCAGAAAAATAACCTAAGAAATATAATTTACAGCTTTGGACTCTCTCAAATCATAAACGGACCAACCAGACCAGCTTCAAATACACTTCTTGATCCAATAATCTGCAACAGACCCTCACTTATAACAGATCATGGCATTCTATCAAACTTTTGTAGTGATCCTTGTCCTGTCCATATTTCCTTTCAGTCTAATGTCCCTAAATTGCCAAAATATAAACGCTTAATTTGGGTATACGATAGGGCAAATTGGGACAAATTTAGACAAATACTATCTTCTGCAGACTGGACAGTCGACCCCACAACCAGCGTTGACGACCTCTGTCGTATTATAACTGATCGTGTTCTGAACGCTGCACACGAATCTATTCCCAACAGATACGTGACTGTTAATCCAAATGACAAAACCTGGATGACATCTCTAATTAAATCTGAAATTAACGTTCGTGAGAAATTATTCAAGCGTTCCCGAAAAACTAAGTTTGTCACAGATATATCCGCCTACAAAAAACAACGCAACCATGTAAATGCCCTTGTTAGAGCCGCTAAGAGCTCTTATGATGAGAAAATTGCCAACCAAATAAGTTCAGGTAACACAACAAGTAAGTTTTGGTGGAAACTATGTAAATCACTGTTAAAAAACTGCAATTCAAACCTCAGTACAGTTCCACCTCTCTTAAAACCAGACAATACACACGAGTTTGATCATGTCGCTAAAGCCAACTTAATGAACGCCCACTTTTCTAATGTTTGCAATGTGGATGACACTGATAAGACTCTACCAGAAATTCCTTCTGTCACCGAAAACAGCCTCACCCTAATCACAATTTTTGAATCAGACGTTTTAAGTGCGCTAAAAGACTTAGATACCTCTAAAGCTACCGGACCCGACGGGGTTAGTCCGAAACTTCTATCGGAAGCCAAAACCATTCTTTGTCCCATTTTGGCCAAATTTTTTAACCTGTCCTTGAGCAGAGGAGAATTTCCAAGTGCCTGGAAACGTGCCAACGTAACTCCAATTTTTAAATCGGGCGACGCAGCAAATGTTAAAAACTATCGTCCAATATCGTTATTAAGCTGTATCAGTAAAGTTTTCGAGCGCGTTGCTTTCAAGTTTTTATTCTCTTTCCTGTACGACAACGTCTCATCAAGCCAGTACGGTTTTTTGCCAAACAAGTCAACCATAACCCAACTCTTAGACATTTACCATGACCTTGCAAATGCTTTGGATGGTGGAAAGGAAGTGGTCTTTGTATTTTTCGACATATCCAAAGCATTTGATCGAGTGTGGCATCGTGGTTTGTTGGCAAAGCTTAAATCACTCGGAATTGACGGATGTCTATTAAATTGGTTTAAGAGCTATTTGAGTAACAGGAAACAGCGCGTTGTGCTAAATGGTTGTCAATCTGAGTACCTCCCACTCAATGCCGGAGTACCTCAGGGCTCAGTCCTGGGCCCTCTTTTGTTCTTAATATTCATTAACGACTTGCCGGAAAAAATAACTAACAACATCAAACTTTTCGCGGACGATACCTGTTTGTACATATCGTCTCACGACTTACTAAGTACCGACATTAAGGACTCTATTGACAGCGATCTAAAAGAAATTGAACAGTGGGCAAGCAGGCGGTTAGTCGACTTTAACACTTCTAAGACAAATAAATTACTATGTTCACGACGTAGACAACCAAGCAATACTAATCTTACATTCCTAGGACAAACCATAGACAGTTCTGATACCCATAAACACTTAGGCTTAACATTTAATAAGAACGGCACTTGGACCCACCATATAAATAATCTGATATTGAATGCAACAAAAAAGATTTCTATGCTCCGTGGCCTAAAGTATCGCCTCAGTAGGAAGAGCCTTGATATTATGTATAAAAGCTTTATACGGCCATCACTTGAGTACGCAGATGTTGTCTGGGACAACATAAACGAAAATCAAATAACTGATTTAGAGAACCTGCAGAAAGAATCAATAAGAATAATCACGGGCCTCACAAAAAGTACCGCGACAGTCCTGCTTTACGAAGAATCAGGTCTAGTAAAGCTGAAAACACGTCGCTTAATACACAGACTAGTTATGTTTCAGAAATTAATTCATGATCCTTCAAACCACCACCTCAGCACAAAACTACCACTACTAACTGAATCCAGAAATCCTTACCCCGTCCGTTCTTCAAATAGTCTAACACCATATTTTTGTAATACAGCCACCTTTAGCAAATCCTTCCTTCCTAACACCCTCAAAAGTTGGAACGCACTACCAGGCCCATTAAAAGAATTAGTTAACCCTAAGCAATTCAAAACAAACCTGGAATGTATATATCGCCCAACTCGACCTCCAAGCTGGTACTATTTTGGGGATAGGTTTGCCAATATACATCTTTGTAGACTTAGAAACGGATGTAGTAATTTAAATGATGACCTGTACAATAATTTTATTATTGACTCACCAAATTGTATTTGTTGTGACAAATTAGAAACAGCTGATCATTATTTTCTTAATTGTAAAAATTATATCAGGGAAAGCAGGGTCATGTTGGAAAATGTTATAAATCATGGATACGATAAGCCGATTTCTACAACCACTCTTTTATACGGTGACACTGAGGCACCAAGTGCTGTAAATATTCAAATTGTGACAGAAACTTGTAGATATATTTTATCTACAAAACGTTTTCAAAAAACATAATATCTGTATTTTTTTTACTATTATTTTTCTTGATTATTTTTTTATGTTTCATTATTTTTTATTATCATTTATTCCATATATATAATTGTGCATTAAACATTTATCCAACTACCAACCTGTCTAATGGTCCTATCGGAGACCTGATAGTGGCCAATCTCCTCCCTTCTAAAGAGACACTTGATGTGTAAAGTTAACATGCGTTTTTTGTTTTTCTTTTTCTTTTTTCTTTTTTGCAAAACAATACCATTTTGTTGTAAGTTATGTCATTTTTGTCCTTGTACAGTACTTCTTTTCACTTGTTCCATCCTTCAATAACATTTTGTGTCTTCCATATAAATGCTGTAAATTATTATTGTATAAATATCTCGCACAGTATAAGCCCTTGGCTTGTACAAATAGTACTTCAATTTGGCGTTGCATTTATCCCGACACAGGACTTGGATCTGTCGGCACAGGCAAAAATGCATATTTTTCTCAATTCCAACATAGGTAATGAAAACAAGGTACGAGTCTAAACTATTGTCTGTGCCGGGCAAAATGTATATAGCCTGAGTAGGCATTGGGCAGCAGAACCTGTTTACGTTGCTTGTATCCCGGCACACGGCACAGATCCACAGGCACAGGCGAAAACTTAAAGCTCTTTATATTCTGTTAGATTATGCAATTTTGAATAGGGAAGCAATGTATGAGTCTTAACTAAGCGGTGTGCCGGGCAAAACAAATATTCATTACCTAAGTTGGAATTGAGAAAAATATGCATTTTTGCCTGTGCCGACAGATCCAAGTCCTGTGCCGGGATAAATGCAACGCCAAATTGAAGTACTATTTGTTGTCTACCTATGCAATATTTGTTTTGCCCGGCACATACATTAGTTAAGACTCGTACATTGTTTCCTTATTCGAAATGAGATTATTGATACCTTTAGACTTTTGCCTGTGCCGACAGATCCAAGTGCTGTGCCGGGATAAATGCAACGCCAAATTGAAGTACTCTTTGTTGTCTACCTATGCAATATTTGTTTTGCCCGGCACAGACAATAGTCAAGACTCATACATTGCTTCCCTATTCAAAATTGCATAATCTAACAGAATATAAAGAGCTTTAAGTTTTCGCCTGTGCCTGTGGATCTGTGCCGTGTGCCGGGATACAAGCAACGTAAACAAGCTCTGCTGCCCAATGCCTACTCAGGCTATATACATTTTGCCCGGCACAGACAATAGTTTAGACTCGTACCTTTTTTTCATTACCTAAGTTGGAATTGAGAAAAATATACATTTTTGCCTGTGCCGACAGATCCAAGTGCTGTGCCGGGATAAATAAAACGCCAAATTGAAGTACTCTTTGTTGTCTACCAATGCAATATTTGTTTTGCCCGGCACAGACAATAGTTAAGACTCGTACATTGTTTCCTTATTCGAAATGAGATTATTGATACCTTTAGACTTTTGTCTGTGCCGACAGATCCAAGTGCTGTACCGGGATAAATGCAACGCCAAATTAAAGTACTCTTTGTTCTCTACCTATGCAATATTTGTTTTGCCCGGCACAGACAATAGATAAGACTCATACATTGCTTCCCTATTCAAAATTGCATACTCTAACAGAATATAAAGAGCTTTAGGTTTTCGCCTGTGCCTGTGAATCTGTGCCGTGTGCCGGGATACAAGCAACGTAAACAAGCTCTGCTGTCCAATGTCTACTCAGGCCAAATACATTTTGCCCGGCACAGACAATAGTTAAGACTCCTACATTGTTTTTATTACCTAAGTTGGAATTTAGAAAAATATAAATTTTTGCCTGTGCCGACAGATCCAAGTGCTGTGCCGGGATAAATGCAACGCCATAATGAAGTACTCTTTGTTGTCTACCTATGCAATATTTGTTTTGCCCGGCACAGACAATAGAGAAGACTCATACATTGCTTCCTTATTCGAAATGAGATTATTGATACCTTTAGACTTTTGCCTGTGCCGACAGATCCAAGTGCTGTGCCTGGATAAATGCAACGCCAAATTAAAGTACTCCTTGTTGTCTACCTATGCAATATTTGTTTTGCCCGGCACAGACAATAGTTAAGACTCATACATTGCTTCCCTATTCAAAATTGCATACTCTAACAGAATATAAAGAGCTTTAAGTTTTCGCCTGTGCCTGTGGATCTGTGCCGTGTGCCGGGATACAAGCAACGTAAACAAGCTCTGCTGTCCAATGTCTACTCAGGCCATATACATTTTGCCCGGCACAGACAATAGTTAAGACTCGTACATTGTTTTTATTACCTAAGTTGGAATTGAGAAAAATATACATTTTTGCCTGTGCCGACAGATCCAAGTCCTGTGCCGGGATAAATGCAACGCCAAAATGAAGTACTCTTTGTTGTCTACCTGTGCAATATTTGTTTTGCCCGGCACACCGCTTAGTTAGGACTCATACATTGCTTCCCTATTCAAAATTGGATACTCTAACAGAATATAAAGAGCTTTAAGTTTTCGCCTGTGCCTGTGGATCTGTGCCGTGTGCCGGGATACAAGCAACGTAAACAAGCTCTGCTGCCCAATGCCTACTCGGGCTATATACATTTTGCCCGGCACAGACAATAGTTTAGACTCGTACCTTGTTTTCATTACCTAAGTTGGAATTGAGAAAAATATACATTTTTGCCTGTGCTGACAGATCCAAGTGCTGTGCTGGGATAAATGTAACGCCAAATTGAAGTACTCTTTGTTGTCTACCAATGCAATATTTGTTTTGCCCGGCACAGACAATAGTTAAGACTCGTACATTGTTTCCTTATTCGAAATGAGATTATTGATACCTTTAGACTTTTGTCTGTGCCGACAGATCCAAGTGCTCTGCCGGGATAAATGCAACGCCAAATTGAAGTACTCTTTGTTCTCTACCTATGCAATATTTGTTTTGCCCGGCACAGACAATAGATAAGACTCATACATTGCTTCCCTATTCAAAATTGCATACTCTAACAGAATATAAAGAGCTTTAGGTTTTCGCCTGTGCCTGTGAATCTGTGCCGTGTGCCGGGATACAAGTAACGTAAACAAGCTCTGCTGTCCAATGTCTACTCAGGCCAAATACATTTCACCCGGCACAGACAATAGTTAAGACTCGTACATTGTTTTGTATTACCTAAGTTGGAATTTAGAAAAATATAAACTTTTGCCTGTGCCGACAGATCCAAGTGCTGTGCCGGGATGAATGCAACGCCATAATGAAGTACTCTTTGTTGTCTACCTATGCAATATTTGTTTTGCCCGGCACAGACAATAGAGAAGACTCATACATTGCTTCCTTATTCGAAATGAGATGATTGATACCTTTAGACTTTTGCCTGTGCCGACAGATCCAAGTGCTGTGCCTGGATAAATGCAACGCCAAATTAAAGTACTCTTTGTTGTCTACCAATGCAATAATTGTTTTGCCCGGCACAGACAATAGTTAAGACTCATACATTGCTTCCCTATTCAAAATTGCATAATCTAACAGAATATAAAGAGCTTTAAGTTTTCGCCTGTGCCTGTGGATATGTGCCGTGTGCCGGCATACAAGCAACGTAAACACGCTCTGCTGTCCAATGTCTACTCAGGCCATATACATTTTGCCCGGCACAGACAATAGTTAAGACTCGTACATTGTTTTTATTACCTAAGTTGAAATTTAGAAAAATATAAATGTTTGCCTGTGCCGACAGATCCAAGTGCTGTGCCGGGATAAATGCAACGCCAAAATGAAGTACTCTTTGTTGTCTACCTATGCAATATTTGTTTTGCCCGGCACACCGCTTAGTTAAGACTCATACATTGCTTCCCTATTCAAAATTGTATAATCTAACAGAATATAAAGAGCTTTAAGTTTTCGCCTGTGCCTGTGGATCTGTGCCGTGTGCCGGGATACAAGCAACGTAAACAGGTTCTGCTGCCCAATGCCTACTCAGGCTATATACATTTTGCCCGGCACACACAATAGTTAAGACTCGTACATTGTTTTTATTACCTAAGTTTGAATTTAGAAAAATATACATTTTTGATTGTGCCGACAGATCCAAGTCCTGTGCCGGGATAAATGCAACGCCAAAATGAAGTACTCTTTGTTGTCTACCTATGCAATATTTGTTTTGCCCGGCACAGACAATAGAGAAGACTCATACATTGCTTCCTTATTCGAAATGAGATTATTGATACCTTTAGACTTTTGCCTGTGCCGACAGATCCAAGTGCTGTGCCGGGATAAATGCAACGCGAAATTGAAGTACTCTTTGTTGTCTACCTATGCAATATTTGTTTTGCCCGGCACAGACAATAGTTAAGACTCATACATTGCTTCCGTATTCAAAATTGCATAATCTAACAGAATATAAAGAGCTTTAAGTTTTCGCCTGTGCCTGTGGATCTGTGCCGTGTGCCGGGATACAAGCAACGTAAACAGGTTCTGCTGCCCAATGCCTACTCAGGCTATATACATTTTGCCCGGCACAGACAATAGTTTAGACTCGTGCATTGTTTTTTATTACCTAAGTTGGAATTTTAAAAAATATACATTTTTGCCTGTGCCGACAGATCCAAGTCCTGTGCCGGGATAAATGCAACGACAAAATGAAGTACTCTTTGTTGTCTACCTTTGCAATATTTGTTTTGCCCGGCACACCGCTTAGTTAAGACTCATATATTGCTTCCCTATTCAAAATTGCATAATCTAACAGAATATAAAGAGCTTTAAGTTTTCGCCTGTGCCTGTGGATCTGTGCCGTGTGCCGGGATACAAGCAACGTAAACAAGCTCTGGTGCCCAATGCCTACTCAGGCTATATACATTTTGCCCGGCACAGACAATAGTTAAGACTCGTACATTGTTTTTATTACCTACGTTTGAATTTAGAAAAATATACATTTTTGCTTGTGCCGACAGATCCAAGTCCTGTGCCGGGATAAATGCAACGCCAAAATGAAGTACTCTTTGTTGTCTACCTTTGCAATATTTGTTTTGCCCGGCACAGACAATAGAGAAGACTCATACATTGCTTCCTTATTCGAAATGAGATTATTGATACCTTTAGACTTTTGCCTGTGCCGACAGATCCAAGTGCTGTGCCGGGATAAATGCAACGCGAAATTGAAGTACTCTTTGTTGTCTACCTATGCAATATTTGTTTTGCCCGGCACAGACAATAGTTAAGACTCATACATTGCTTCCCTATTCAAAATTGCATAATCTAACAGAATATAAAGAGCTTTAAGTTTTCGCCTGTGCCTGTGGACCTGTGCCGTGTGCCGGGATACAAGCAACGTAAACAGGTTCTGCTGCCCAATGCCTACTTAGGCTATATACATTTTGCCCGGCACAGACAATAGTTTAGACTCGTGCATTGTTTTTATTACCTAAGTTGGAATTTTAAAAAATATACATTTTTGCCTGTGCCGACAGATCCAAGTCCTGTGCCGGGATAAATGCAACGACAAAATGAAGTACTCTTTGTTGTCTACCTATGCAATATTTGTTTTGCCCGGCACACCGCTTAGTTAAGACTCATATATTGCTTCCCTATTCAAAATTGCATAATCTAACAGAATATAAAGAGTTTTAAGTTTTTTGCCTGTGCCTGTGGATCTGTGCCGTGTGCGGGGATACAAGCAACGTAAACAAGCTCTGGTGCCCAATGCCTACTCAGGCTATATACATTTTGCCCGGCACAGACAATAGTTAAGACTCGTACCTTGTTTTCATTACCTAAGTTGGAATTGAGAAAAATATACATTTTTGCCTGTGCCGACAGATCCAAGTGCTGTGCCGGGATAAATGCAACGCCAAATTGAAGTACTCTTTGTTGTCTACCTATGCAATATTTGTTTTGCCCGGCACAGACAATAGTTAAGACTCGTAGATTGTTTCCTTATTCGAAATGAGATTATTGAGACCTTTAGACTTTTGCCTGTGCCGACAGATCCAAGTGCTGTGCCGGGATAAATGCAACGCTAAATTGAAGTACTCTTTGTTGTCTACCTATGCAATAATTGTTTTGCCCGGCACAGACAATAGTTAAGACTCATACATTGCTTCCCTATTCAAAATTGCATAATCTAACAGAATATAAAGAGCTTTAAGTTTTCGCCTGTGCCTGTGGATATGTGCCGTGTGCCGGGATACAAGCAACGTAAACACGCTCTGCTGTCCAATGTCTACTCAGGCCATATACATTTTGCCCGGCACAGACAATAGTTAAGACTCGTACATTGTTTTTATTACCTAAGTTGAAATTTAGAAAAATATAAATTTTTGCCTGTGCCGACAGATCCAAGTGCTGTGCCGGGATAAATGCAACGCCAAAAATGAAGTACTTTTTGTTGTCTACCTGTGCAATATTTGTTTTGCCCGGCACACCGCTTAGTTAAGACTCATACATTGCTTCCCTATTCAAAATTGCATAATCTAACAGAATATAAAGTGCTTTAAGTTTTCGCCTGTGCCTGTGGATCCGTGCCGTGTGCCGGGATACACGCAACGCAAACAGGTTTTGCTGTCCAATGCCTACTCAGGCTATATACATTTTGCCCGGCACAGACAATAGTTTAGACTCGTACCTTGTTTTCATTCCCTCAGTTGGAATTGAGAAAAATATACATTTTTGCCTGTGCCGACAGATCCAAATGCTGTGCCGGGATAAATGCAACGCCAAATTGAAGTACTCTCTGTTGTCTACTTATGCAATCTTTGTTTTGCCCGGCACAGACAATAGTTTAGACTCGTACCGTGTTTTCATTACCTAAGTTGGAATTTAGAAAAATATACATTTTTGCCTGTGCCGGCGGATACAAGTCCTGTGCCGGGATAGATGCACCGCCAAATTAAAGTACACTTCGTTATCGACTTATGCAATATTAGTTTTGCCCTGTAAGCCGCAAAGTTAAGGATCGTATATTGTTTTCTAATTCCAGTTTTAACCTGTGTTCTAACTTAATTTGTGTCATGGACCGAAAACGTTTTAGGTGTGTACTAAAAAGGCATTAAATCAGCTAACAAAACTTAAAAAAAACATAACCGGAATAATTTTGTCCATATGTAGAACCAAAGTCTTATTTGTGATTAATTACACCTATGATAAGAAAATTATTTCGAATAAGGAACTGGGAATAGGGAACTAGGAATAGGGAACTGAGAATAAGGAACTGGGAATAGGGAACCAACTTCATCCGGGTCTAAACTAACCCGGATCTTTTTGCAGGGCTTATTAAGTTATACATTTTATGGACTCATACCCAATAATATAGTTTTCCATGAACAGTTTACAGAACTGATAAAGCCACCACATTTCACTTTCTTTTCCCATAATCGCATGGGGTTTCATCTCAGTCTGAAGAAGCGTAATCATTATCAATGTATCACAAAGTGTTCCAGACAATATTACTGACTAAAGCCAAGCGCCTGTCTGTCACTAATCTAATGAAATATCATGGGTTTAGTTTATTGCAACTTACGAAGTTACTAATGATATACCTCTTTGTAACACAATTAGAAACTTGTCTCCATGGCTATTTTAGACAAAAAGATTTTCCCGGTGTTTTAGTGTTCATTATCTGAAAACTGTAATGAGTACAGACAGACGCGCATCTGTAGTCATCAAAGCTACAACATACTTTCATTTAATTAAGTGCTCCGCAACTTATTTGATCACCATGGTTATCAAAAAGTTGTTTCGATACAATTAAGCTCTACTGTGCAACCACAGACCCATTTACAGCCTCAGTCACTGAAGGCTAAAAGACTGGGTGACTGTTTTGGTCGACACATATGCATGTCGAAAGACCCAAGTTACTTTTGGTTCGGGACACATCGTCTACAATAATTACAGAGTTAGTAAATGCCAAAAACACTGGTCACCGTTATGTTCGCCACAGGTAGCGATACCCCAATCTAGCTTGGTACATGATACATCGTCTAACCATAAGCTTCATACATGTATATTAGAAGAAGAAAATTTAATGAAGGCAACGGGTTTAGTTATGAAGCAAACACGAACCCGAGACGAACAGACAGACAGACGGACATATTAATATATGCCCGCTCTTAAAGTGACGGACGGACGGACAACACTATACTAATATACTCCCACCTTAAGAGCGGGCGTATAAAAAGAAAACCACCAGATTTTATGTACAAATTGTGATTTAGTAAATAACCGGCACAAATTGACCGGGAAAAGATCCTGGCCAGGGTCAATTAGTGTCGGTTATTTACTAATTCACTAATTTCCCTGATGATGATTGCAGCTTGCTTTCGAAATTTTGATTTATATTAAAAGAAAACCAAGTGACGTATTTGCAGGCAAATATTATAAAAATAGGGGCAAGAAAAACTTTATCAAAATAACTTACTTTTTTTCAAACTTAGAATTTTAGAGTTCCGAGATAGAAATCTGTAATCCGAGAACTCACAAAGTTCAATGGTATAGAAGTATAGATCGGATGATCACGAAATATAAATCCAGATAAAAAAATATATTTTTGGTTCTTCTAGAATAACCGAACAGAGTAATTAGTAGTCCGGTGAGCCTGATAAACATGTCATATGACTGAATTATTTGATTTTAATCCTTGTATTTGACGACGACGACGAAAATATTTCTGATGAGGAATGTACCTCCAATTTGTGCTCCTGTATGCAATTGCCAGATTATTGCAAATAACTAAAGCATCTTTGCCCGACGTGAAGATTTCTGTTTCCAATAAATATTAATTTACACCATATCATCTGATGGCCTAGAGATATTTGACGGAGTAAGACATTCCCGACAATTGCTATGACATTATTTTGTCCTGGCTGTAAATACGGCATTTGTCTTCGAAGTTATCTCCCCTTAAAATATTTTCTGACTGGGTTTTCACTCGAACAACCTATGTGGTGGGATGGTTGCCAGTTACCAACGGCAGGTCTTGGGTTTCCTCCGGGCATAGAGCCCGGTTTCCTCCCACAATAAAACTGGCAACGCCTCCATATAAGTGAAATAATCTTGAGCGCGGCGTAAAGCACCAAACAATCAATCAATCAATCCCCTTATAATATTATTATAGTTTTACGAAATCGCATACGTCATCACGTTTGTCTAATCTGACGCATAGGCGGAGCCAGGGTGGATCCAAGGGGTTGACAAGAGCTACCGGAACCCTCGCCTAATGCCTCTTTTTAATTTGAAATGCTTCTGTGATCGAAGGGCCTGGGACCCCCTCTTTCGTAAAAAGCTGGATCCACCAGAGGAATACTATGCTTGTGGAAGTTGCCGCCGAAACAGTGGCAATTGAAGCTGGTGAGGAGACCAAACCTTAAACCTAACTTGAATATCTTAAAATTATATGAAAGAAATGGCTAATGTTAAATTAGAGGCGATCGCCGAAGCTTGCAAATCTCAGGAAGCACGCCCTGCTTTGACTGCTTTATCTAGTCGAGATAATGATAACATGTCACACTAATGCTGTTCTAAATGATTCCACGAACCGTTACCAGGTGTGTCAATTAAAACTTCCTGGAAACAGAATCCTTTGAATGATAACTTGGTTAAAATTACTGACTATGAACGTACGGCAGATAGCTTTGTAAAGCCTTTTGATATTTGTCAAACCCTCTAAGTATCCTTTGTCCGATTATATTAACATAAAAAGCAATGATATTCCTTACATTGAAAACCAGCCTTCTAATCGTTGCAAAACCTGTTACAGTTCGCCAGGTGGCACACGAGGTAAGAATAGCTTGATTTCCTAAATGTCTTAGCGATCAAATAAGACTGGGTTGGTTTCCAGCCCCCAATCCGGGAATCTTGCAATGGCGCATCCTGGATGGAAAGGAAGCTTTGATACTTTAGTTGGCAATCAGTTATTCCTAACACAGAGCGTATTTATTTACACATATTCTTTGAATTACACAGACAATGGCACCAAAGAAAATTCGACAGATCTTTAAAAGCGTTAATTAGATCATATTCAATATCACTTGAGAATGATTCTAAAAATCCACACTTTTTTATGACTGCTTTTGAAAACATAGTAACACTTATTTCTTTTACCACACCTGTCTATTTCCAGACTTTTCAACTTTTTCCAAAACTATATTCCACAGGCCATACATGCCTTTGTCGGTTTTTGAACATCCCACAAGAACTTCGTCCAGAGAATGTTTGCTGAAGAGCGCGAGACTTGATTCCTCGGTCTGTTCAAATCTTGCGACATGTCTCCATGTTAAACCTTCGATTTTAGTGGCGATGATTCCATAAAAATACACGTCGTCCAATTTAATAAACGGGGTGCTTTTGGCTAACTCGGCCATTTGTATAGCTCACTCGAATTTGAAAAAAACGGCAAATCCAAAACAAATGGGAGTAGGGTATCGTTCAAGACCAGCTAATGTGTCATTGGGAATACCTAAATAAGATTTCCCTCGCACTATTGGGACGTGATCAATAACAGAACAAATCAACTGTTTGGGATTCTCTTTCAAAACAGCAAACACATTCTTTAAGCGAAAGGCGAAAGGTATCATCGTCCGCCTTAATAACATATTCAGCATTACGACAATTTTCAGCTAGCCATCTCATTCCCATGACTGCCTTCAGGGTAAGATTTCCGCATACGTCAATACAATCGCCCTGTATAATGTCACCATATTCCTCGTTTTCTTTCACCACTTTGTCCATGATCTCTTTAGAGTTGTGTCTACCCAGTACAAATACTGTCACACTGTTGATTCCTGTAAATAAATTAGCTTTTGCCCAGGTACCCCTCTGTCGTTTTCTGAAGTCGAAATACGTCGTCGCTGAATGTATGAGGATAACGTATTTGACCTTTATGTACTGAGAACAAAGATGTGAGTTCTTAATAAGATAGTTGCTATTGATGGTAACAGGTATCGAAGTTGATTTTGAAAATACCTTCTTAGTGAGATGAACGTTCTTGTCCTGGGTAAAAATGCTCGCAGAGGGGAAACCAAGCGGTTTCTGCGGTTGTATAATTCTTGGTCCAACATTCGTGTAAACCAATGTACAAACGAGGAACGTTAACAGGGTGGCGATTACTAGACTCCAACGGCGGATTGAACTCTGCATGGCAACTGATGAAGTTTCCAAAGGGCTTTCAAATGTCACCTGATATCTTTACCGATTTTATCTGTAACAAAGTCGAAATCATTTACATGATAAATGGTTGACGTATATACTCTCCAGTATGGTAATATTTGCATTTTTTTACATCTCTAAAATTTATCTTTAGTCCAAAATAATTATATTTTTATAAATTCTAATAGAAACAATATGGTTAAGGCACATTATAGGAGTGTAATCCATATTTGTTAGTAGTCGGCAGTAAAATATTTACATTCTAAGATTGAAATCCTTTTGAAACAATAAGGATTTTTGCAACATTTGATACAACTTAGATAGTCTTTTTCAAGAAGGCCAGATCATGCCATTTTAAAGATAAAACGTCTTTACCTTCAGGATATGTCTAAGTTAACTCAGATCATGGCGATCAAGGTTGTTTTCCACATACTCAGGAATATTTCACTTTTATGGCGGCGTTGTCAGGTTTAATGGAGAGGAAACCGAGCGGTTTGTCCGGAGGAAACGACTATTGCCGACAACCTGGCAACTCTCCCCATTGAACTGAGTTGGATTCGAAACCGTAGCTCATCGATGGAATACGGCTATTAAGAAAGACGCTAGACGGTAAGAGAAACTCCCGCTCATTCGTTACCTGTATGCATTTGATAATAAATTATATGTAAAGCTGTTTCTTCACCCACCAATAAACGTTTGATCCAACTGAACAGTATGATATACCTAATGGAGTAACTGGAGACGACCTCTCCTTATAGGGTAAGGCCGATATGAATCATTATGAAATTTTCAAAGAAAACGTGGGAAACAGTAATAAACAGAGCGCGACGATTGATAACGTAATCTGGTCGGTTTTGTTGAATTGATTTTGACCCAGGCACTTCGCTTCTCTCAGATACAAAGAATATTTATACATTTGAATCTCTTGAAAAAATTACCTTACGTGTCGGGCATTGCAATCTTATAAGCAGACAGTATTTGTCACTTCATTCTACACTCCACATTTTGTAAAGAATGTCAGCCTTCTACTACAAAAGTGAGATAGCTGGGTTGTCAGCTGTCCTCTTAATTGGCCAGCAACAAATATGTCCTAGAATTGATAAATTAAACGAGATTTGAAGTTAGATTGGAATGATGTCGACCATTTGATTGATTGATTGTTTGGTGTTTTACGCTGCGCTCAAGATTATTTCACTTGTATGGCGGCGTTGCCAGTTTTATTATGGGAGGAAACCGGGCTCTATGCCCGGAGGAAACCCACGACCTTCCGTTGGTAACTGGCAACTATCCCACATAGGTCGTTCGAGTGAAAACCCAGTCAGAAAATGTTCCAATTTTTTTGGACTGAGTGGGATTCGAACCCGCGACCCATGGGTGGAAAGCTGTTCGGATTGAGCGTCTCGAGCATTTGAAGTAGATAAGACGAGAACGCCATTTAATGGCAGGACAAAGCCAAATGAATTATTATATGTTCTACCTTTTCGAGAAGGGCGTATTATTAAGTACTCCAAGCAGGTCGATAAAATTCCAATCAAACTTCAACTAAGAGGTAAGTCTCGATTAAATTGTAAATTATATCTCGCCTTATGTCGTACCAGGATCTCACGAGATGTTTAAAGCTACTTACTTCAACTCAATATGAACTGAAGTCAATTTGTGAAGAATTGATGTGGTTAAAATGTATTTAACTCCATCTCTACACGAAACCGCTCGATAGTTTAATCTCCAAACCACTATGTAGGTCACTGTATTTTTGATTGCCATGTTTTTCACAGGTCGATTCTGATTGGCCAAAGAGGAAAATCGTGGACGAACTCCTGCAAACTGCAGCCGTCAACAGACGTATGAGTTTGAATAGCTTCCTTCATAATGTCGTCCCATACGCCGGAAACTGTATCAGCCATACCGCTAGCGGGCGTAATGCTCGTCGTTAGAAAAACTTTACGGTCATCTTCTAAAGTATTTTCATCCGAGGGATGCACTCCATAAACGGTCATCTCAGTATTCTGCGAATCGGTTTTGTGTTTATTGAAAACGTGCCGCTTCATGTCATGTCGGCGACTAAAAGTCTTGTTACAAACGTTGCAATTGAATCTTATTTTGTTTCACCCACTGTGGAATATAATTTATAGCGCTATTTCAGCGGTCGATCTAATCCAATGTGAAGGACGCGCCGTCTTTTATACGCTTCTGTCTTGCCTCCAATTCCGACTTAGCCATTTCCACCGCTTGCTGTGCGTTAGATACGGCAATAATCCGCGACAAATCCGCCTTTTCACGGTTGAGGGAGCTTTCGCGATAATAGGGCTCGACAGTTTTTCTTCGTTTAAAGGCTTGACTTTGTGGGGTACCACTTTTTCTGCGTTTCTATCTGGCCTCCGATCTGGCCAGTTCCACCACTTGTGCGGGAGACACCACATCTATCTGCGGTAAATCCGCATGGTCGGCGTCAATTTGCGGCGGATCCATCTTTTCACGGTCGGGAGAGCTTTCACGACAATAGGGGATGAGCGTGTTTCTACTAATGAATGCTTGGCCGAGGGGCGAGCCTCTCTCGCTCATTACACCTTCGTTCTTGGGTATTTTACCCTTTTTACCCTTTTCCTTATTTCGTTAAAAACGCACTAATTTATCCACGTTCGACATGTTTAAACGTTACAAACACCGTCTGAGTAACAAGTGTTGTCGAAGTACGATGATAGCTCATTATATAAAGCTTTATGATACGCGCCGGCTGAACGCCAGAAGCGACCGTTAACGCAGCCTTAAGCGTCTCACAGTTATCTGACGGTCGCTTCCACTCTTTACTGGTGCCTTTCTTTCTTTCTAGAGAGTTTGTCAGTCGAAGGGTTTTCAACCGCCGGTGAATGTGAAGCTTGTAGCCAAGTACCATTACCTATACCCTATAACCAAATATCTCCAGCTACAGCATTACAGTCGGATGATGTCCCACCCATGCCATTAACATAAGAGACTGACGTTGTATTATCAATTTGAATCAACACATGTTCTCCTTGTAATTTCATTTCAAATGACTAACGAAAAGAAAACTGCAAGAATTTCTTAAACATTTATGTGAGAATTGGCCTCTTGAGAAGTTCATTGACCACGGGAGTTAGAGGTACTGAGTACCCATACCCACCCTGTTTTTGAAGCATCTGATTGAAGCGTTAGTTGAGGGGTGCCTTTTAAAACAGATTTATTCGCTCGGTGAATGACCGTAATCCACCATTTCAAGTCCGATTTAGCAAGATTTAATATGGCCATCATTGCTTGGTAGTTATCTTTGTTTAAGCCCAGAGCAAGCGACTTCCCATTGTCCCGGATCCTGTCAAATAAGGGCCCATATGTTACAGCAAGAAAGGTCAAACCAATAACTTTTTCCACATTTCTTTATATAGAAAAACATTTTTCAGGTAATAATTTTTCGCAAGCAAGTTTGACCTTATTAGGCTTCTCTCTTGCCATGGTGGCGACCACTGTTACCGAATTTAAAATAAACTCTAAGTAATCAATTTGTTGAGTTGGACAAAATATTTATTTATCTTAGTGGACGGTAAACTTATCTAATTAATAGACATGAGCTGATAGCTGTTTGACGAAAACCAATGATTGATTGATTGATTGTTTGGTGTTTTACGCCGCGCTCAATATTATTTCACTTATATGGCGGCGTTGCCAGTTTTATTGTGGGAGGTAACCGGACTCTGTGCCCAGAGGAAACCCACGACCTTCCGCTGGTAACTGGCAAGCATCTGACATAGGTCGTTGGAGTGAAAACCCAGTCAGAACATTTTCCAATTTTTGGACTAAGTGGGATTCGAACCCGCGACCCATTGGTAGAAGGCTGTCCGGATTGAGCGTCCAACGCTCTACCTACTGAGCCACGGAAGTTTGATTTTAATCCTTGTATTTGACGAAGATTCAGTTAATCATCTACGAAAATATTTCTGATGAGGAATGTACCTCCAATTTGTGCTCCTGTATGCAATTGCCAGATTATTGCAAATAACTAAAGCATCTTTGCCCGACGTGAAGATTTCTGTTTCCAATAAATATTAATTTATACCATATCGTCTGATGGCCATGATATATTTGACGGAGTAAGACATTCCCGAAAAGTGCTATGACATTATTTTGTCCTGGCTGTAAATACGGCATTTTTCTGTAATTCCGTGTGTTCCCTACCTATTACCTTGGATAACGAACAATTCATCCTTCGAAGTTATCTCCCCTTAAATATTTTCTGACTGGGTTTCACTCGAACAACCTATGTGGTGGGATGGTTGCCAGTTACCAACGGAAGGTCGTGGGTTTCCTCCGGGCATAGAGTCCGGTTTCCTCCCACAATAAAACTGGCAACGCCGCCATATAAGTAAAATAATCTTGAGCGCGGCGTAAAGCACCAAACAATCAAACAATCAATCAATCAATCCCCATATAATATTATTATAGTTTTACGAAATCGCATTCGTCATCACGTTTGTCTAATCTGACCTATAGGCGGAGCCAGCGGGGATCCAAGGGGTCAGGACCCCCCCCCCCCCCCCCCCCCTTTCTGAGCAAAGAAAAAAAGAACAGAAAAAGAAGAAGAGAAAAGGGGAGGGGAGAAAGGAATTAACACAGATAAAAACGTACCATTATATATGCAATCTAATGCAAGGTCTGCCAGTTCCATGTCATCTTTAGTTTGACAGTAACCACTAACCACGGTAACTATGGTGATATGTTTCATTTTAAATATTTTGCACATCATAGTCCGTGTTGCAATGTTAAGCAGCGTGTTTCATGGTTCTAGCAATGAACAAGCTGAATTTTGAAAAATGCAATTTCTGGATGTAAAGAATCACACAAAATTCAGTGCTCCCACAAACCAGTTTCATACCTAATAAACCTATATTCGATTATAAACACTAAAATGATGGCCTTATCTGACAGGAATATGGCACTCAAGAATAGAAAACAAAACTATATACACCGTTCTTTGTTTAGACATATCTTCGGCCATGAAGGGCCTTAGAGTGGCGGATCGTCGAAGATTTCTCTGAGAAAGTGTCTTCAGTACTGCAACTGTTACTTTCAAGAAAGTATCACGAAAGTCATATACATTGTTTGGCTTGGTGATTTTAAAGGGGGGGATAACAAAAAATCACTTTAGGGTTCAGAAGAAACGCACTAACTTTTCCTTTCCAACGATACCAAACACATATTTTTGCAATTTTTTTTACTCCTAACAGTGAAGTTAATAAAATTCCACAATAAGAAAAACTAATTGGTCAACTTTCAAAATCTCCCATTTAAGCCTAGGTTAAATTCATCCTCTTCAAGGCCTTCGCAATTCACCAATATAGCACGCAGAACATTTTTTTGCTAGTCACATTTTCCTCAAAGCTTCTTTTGTAATTCAATATAAGTTTCGTGAAACTGAAAGCAATTTGCAGGACATAGGAATACTTTGAAGAGAGTGAAATTAACCTGGGTTTAAATGGGAGATTTTGAAAGTTGACCAATTTGTTTTGTGTGTGTAACATAATACGGTATTTTATAAACTGCATCATGTCCCACGAACACATCGCAAAAACATGTGTTTGGTACCGTTGAAAAGGAAAAATAAGCGCGCTTGTTTTGAACCAAAAGGTATTTTTTTTTGTTTTATTCTCCTTTAAGAGCCTAGGTCTATAGGCCTACTGGGTTTCGGTAGTCTGCCACCTTCCCACTTTTAATAAAGAAAACTATTTACGTGCCCAAATCAATATAAAACAGTCCGCGGGCCATTCTCATGCTTGTCAATCTAGAACCCTTGAGTTTCTGGGGCTGATGCGTTGGGATAGTCATCCCCTCCCCCATGCTTCAAAAACGTTAGAAGGCTTCATCTATAATTTTGCAACATAACGATTTTTTTTAAAATTAAGGAGAGGAAAATTCGGAAATTATTAGGGTTTTTATTTGCAGAACACCCTCAGAGCGCTTCTCGGGCAATCAAGAATAACAGAGCATCCAGGGCCGAGGCGGCCCCTGGCCCCTCGCCTAATGCGTTGGAATAGTCACCTCCTTCTCCATGCTTTAAAACCTCACAATGCTTCACTTAAAACTGGGGAACATAACGACTTTACTGTTATTTTTTCAGAATTAAGGAAAGCAAAATCCGGAAATTATTAGCATTCGTAGTTGCAGAACACCCTCAGAACGCTTTTCGGGCAATCAAGAACTCCAGAGCTATCCGAGCCTAGGCAGCCCTTGGACCCTCGCCTAATGCCTCTTTTTAATTTGTAATGTTTCTGTGATCGAAGGGCCTGTGACCCCCTCTTTCGTAAAAAGCTGGATCCACCAGAGGAATACTATGCTTGTGGAAGTTGCCGCCGAAACAGTGGCAATTGAAGCTGGTGAGGAGACCAAACCTTAAACCTAACTTGAATATCTTAAAATTATATGAAAGAAATGGCTAATGTTAAATTAGAGGCGATCGCCGAAGCTTGCAAATCTCAGGAAGCACGCCCTGCTTTGACTGCTTTATCTAGTCGAGATAAAGATAACATGTCACACTAATGCTGTTCTAAATGATTCCACGAACCGTTACCAGGTATGTCAATTAAAACTTCCTGGAAACAGAGTCCTTTGAATGATAAATTGGTTAAAATTACTGACTATGAACGTACGGCAGATAGCTTTGTAAAGCCTTTTGATATTTGTCAAACCCTCTAAGTATCCTTTGTCCGATTATAGTAACATAAAAAGCAATGATATTCCTTACATTGAAAACCAGCCTTCTAATCGTTGTAAAACCTGTAACAGTTCGCCAGGTGGCACACGAGGTAAGAATTGCTTGATTTCCTAAATGTCTTAGCGATCAAATAACACTGGGTCGGTTTCCAGCCCCCAATCCGGGAATCTTGCAATGGCGCATCCTGGATGGAAAGGAAGCTTTGATACTTTAGTTGGCAATAAGTTATTCCTAACACAGAGCGTATTTATTTACACATATTCTTTGAATTACACAGACAATGGCACCAAAGAAAATTCGACAGATCTTTAAAAACGTTAATTAGATCATATTCAATATCACTTGAGAATTATTCTAAAAATCCACACCTTTTTATGACTGCTTTCGAAAACATAGTAACACTTATTTCTTTTACCACACCTGTCTATTTCCAGATTTTTCAACTTTTTCCAAAACTATATTCCACAGGCCATACATGCCTTTGTCGGTTTTTGAACATCCCACAAGAATTTCGTCCAGAGAGTGTTTGCTGAAGAGCGCGAGACTTGATTCCTCGGTCTGTTCAAATCTTGCCACATGTCTCCATGTTAAACCTTCGATTTTAGTGGCGATGATTCCATAAAAATACACGTCATCCAATTTAATAAACGGGGTGCTTTTGGCTAACTCCGCCATTTGCATAGCCAACTCGTATTTGAAGAAAACTGCAAATCCAAAGCAAATGGGAGTAGGGTATCGTTCAAGGCCAGCTAATTTGTCATTGGGAATACCTAAATAAGATTTCCCTCGCACTATTGGGGGGTGGTCAATAACTGAACAAATCAACTGTTTGGGATTCTCTTTCAAAACAGCAAATACATTCTTTAAGCGAAAGGCGTTAATGAATGTATCATCGTCCGCCTTAATAACATATTCAGCATTACGACAATTTTCAGCTAGCCATCTCATTCCCATGACTGCCTTCAGGGTAAGATTTCCGTATACGTCAATAAAATCGCCCTGTATAATGTCACCATATTCCTCGTTTTCTTTCACCACTTTGTCCATGATCTCTTTAGAGTTGTGTCTACCCAGTACAAATACTGTCACACTGTTGATTCCTGTAAATAAATTAGCTTTTGCCCAGGTACCCCTCTGTCGTTTTCTGAAGTCGAAATACGTCGTCGCTGAATGTATGAGGATAACGTATTTAACCTTTATGTACTGAGAACAAAGATGTGAGTTCTTAATAAGATAGTTGCTATTGATGGTAAAAGGTATTGAAGTTGATTTTGAAAATACCTTCTTAGTGAGATGAACGTCCTTGTCCTGGGTAAAAATTCTCGCAGAGGGGAAACCAAGCGGTTTCTGTGGTTGTATAATTCTTGCGGAGGTGAAACGAAGCGGTTTCGTCGATTGTATAATTCTTGCGGAGGAGATACCAAGCGGTTTCTTCGGTTGTATAATTCTTGCGGAGGTGAAACCAAGCGGTTTCGTCGGTTGTGTAGTCTTGTCTACATTTTTAAAAGATATATCAGGCATTTTGGCTTGTTCTTCGACTTGTGTTTTTGCTAACATAATTCTTGGTCCAACATTCGTGTAAACCAATGTACAAACGAGGAACAATAACAGGGTGGCGATTACTAGACTCCAACGGCGGATTGAACTCTGCATGGCAACTGATGAAGTTTTCATAGGGCTTTCAAATGTCACCTGATATCTTCACCGATTTTATCTGTAACAAAGTCGAAATCATTTACATGATAAATGGTTGACGTATATACTCTCCAGTATGGTAATATTTGCATTTTTTTACATCTCTAAAATTTATCTCTAGTCCAAAATAATTATATTTTCATAAATTCTAATAGAAACAATATGGTTAAGGCACATTATAGGAGTGTAATCCATATTTGTTAGTAGCCGGCAGTAAAATATTTACATTCTAAGATTGAAATCCTTTTGAAACAATAAGGACTTTTGCAACATTTGATACACCTTAGTCTTTTTCAAGAAAGCCAGATCATGCCATTCTAAAGATAAAACGTCTTTACCTTCAGGATATGTCTAAGTTAACTCAGATCATGGCGATCAAGATTGTTTTCCACATACTCAGGAATATTTCACTTATATGGCGGCGTTGTCAGGTTTAATGGAGAGGAAACCGAGCGGTTTGTCCGGAGGAAACGACAATTGGCGACAGCCTGGCAACTCTCCCCATTGAACTGAGTTGGATTCGAACCCGTAGCTCATCGATGGTATACGGCTATTAAGAAAGATCCTAGACGGTAAGAGAAACTCCCGCCCATTCGTTACCTGTATGTATTTGTGAATAAATTATATGTAAAGTTGATTCTTCACCCGCCAATAAACGTTAGATCCAACTGAACAGTATGATATACCTAATGGAGTAACTGGAGACGACCTCTCCTTATAGGGTAAGGCCGATATGAATCGTTGTGATATATCCAAAGAATACCTTGCGTGTGGGAAACAGTAATAAACAGAGCGCGACGATTGATAACGTAATCTGGGCGGTTCTGTGGAATTGATTGTGACCCAGGCACTTCGCTTCTCTCAGATACAATGAATATTTATACATTTGAATCTCTTGAAAAAATTACCTTACGTGTCGGGCATTGCAATCTTAAAAGCTGCGAGTATTTGTCAATTCATTCTACATTCCAAATTTTATAAAGATTACTAAAAAAGTGAGGCAGCTGGGATGTCAGCTGTCCCCTTAATTGGCCAGCAACAAATATGTCCTAGAATTGATAAATTAAACGAGATTTGAAGTTTGATTTGAATGATGTCGACCATTTGGAGTACTTAGGGATAACACGAGAAAGCCATTCAACTAACAAGTAAGTCTCGATTAATTTGTAAATTATATCTCGCCCTATGTCGTACCAGGATCTCACGAGATGTTCAAACCTACTGAACAGTCATTCAACTCGATATGAACTGAAGTCAATTTGTGAAATATATTTATAAACTTGTATTTTCTTTCCTATAAACATTCTGTTTATCAGACAGACATAAAACTGATAATAAAAAAATAAATTTAGTAGCAGACTTAACGCCCTAATCTTTTTAAAACAGCCCTTAGCGAACTCCATTTCTTTGTCAATGGGCTTTCTATACAACACGGTAAAAGTAGATGCGTGTGATCAGCCGGCCGCTTTGAGTAAAGTGGTCAAAGGGAGATCAGCGGTTATTGCTTTAGAAGTCGCTGTAGTTCTGGTTGCTTTGAATTTTGTACTGTCAAGGCCAGCTATCTCCAGACCAAATTCTATCCATCTTGAAATAGTCTCTTTTGATACACTCTTGTAAAGTTTCTGATAAGTTATGAAAAGAAAATTGTCATTTCTAATAGTTTTAGTCGTAAGTAAATAGTCTCTAAGTACAGTGCAAACACAAATTCTCCTATCTAAGGGATAGTCAGGTAATTCTACACAACCATTATGAAAATTAGGTCCCGTCGTTTTAAGCAAACTTTTAAAAACACATCCGGATTCTTTCTATGTTAAATTTTTAAATTCAATAAATGGAGATTTTGGACTCTCTAGCCACTTATAAGAGCGATTAACAAAGCAAGTCTTAATGTAATATCTTTTAAACTCAAAAAGTTAACTAGGCTTATAAGCCTCTGAGGAGCCGCTTACTGGAAAAACACTGTTTTACTTAATTTCTAAAAGCATGGATGCAGTGTACCTTACTTATCACCTCAGTGTGTATCTGAGTGAAGGCCATTCGAATTTATGTTGTGATGTAAAAAAAATTGGTTCCATCGGCCAAATTTGACAAAACTAAATCAACCTGGCCCCAATGGGCTACCATAGGCTTTGTTCGAAAATCAAACCAAACACTAGATATATTATTTATAGTCTTCTTCTAGATGAAGCTATTGAAAGGCAGATGGTTGTTTTGAACATGAAAATGAGTGTCTGACAACGGTCTGCTGATCAAATCACAATATAAACGTTTATGTTAGTCAGGATCTGACTAACGTCAGGATTGATTTAATCAACGAAACGGTTTTTAATGTTATTTCCAGTTTTTGATAACATTTACCAAATGTCCAGATTTCGTGCAAATCAACCACGAAATGTTAAAGAATCCTCGTTTAGTTTTAAAAGTAATTTTAGATTTATCAACCTGAAAACAGTCAACCCATGAAGATGTTCATTTAGTTGACGCTTCGTGTGTGAAAATTGCAACTACACCGTAGCACTATAACAATTAAAATTCACTTTTTTAGTTTGTAAAAGGCAAATACCTTATCGAAGAACATCGTCAAGAAGAGAGTGCATTCATACATTCTACCGTAATTACCAATTCGCTGGCCTCCGGCAGGATGAGATTGAGAGCCGTGAAAAAAAAACATTGCGTCACGTAAATGTACACGGCGGACCACGACTTTGCATATTGTTAAAGGGGCGTGAGCTGCCAAAATTCACACTTTTTTTTCATATTTTCTGATCGACACGACAGTAAGAGGCTTTGAAATCCATCGAAAAACTAAATGATTGGAGTTGGAATGAGGAAAATACATACAGTATGTGGCCTGTACGAACCGAAAACGTGTTCGAAAAGTAAACAAATTTAAATAACCGGGACGACCATTCATTCATTCTAAGCCAAAGTTAGTTCAAAACAATACTTTATCGTACATTCTCGAGACTAGAAGCACTAAAAAGCTTCTGAATTATACGTCTTGAGAAAAATAGCCGATAATTTCAACATTTTGTTTTAACGTCAAAATATCAATATATATTTTTGGTTTGTGTAGAAAAAAACAAATAAAGCCAGATATAGAAAATAGAGAAATATGATTGGAATATTGTCATACGATGTTATGAGTATGCGTTTTAGAAGTTACACTGAAATTCATTTTTCCAGGCTCTGTGAGTGTTATCTACCTTATTCGATTCTGTTCAATTCAATTCTTTATTTTCTCGGATCAGTTTGACTGGTATAAAGTGTAAACGTTTACAAAGATTTTACATGGTGGGTGGAAGATCAGGGTTTTACGTTCATATAATTGTAAAGCTTTCTTGATAAAAATGGCTAAACTAACCCGGATCTTTTTGCAGGGCTTATTAAGTTATACATTTTATGGACTCATACCCAATAAATTAGTTTTCCCTGAACAATTTACAGAACCGATAAAGCCACCACATTTCACTTTCTTTTCCCATAATCGCATGAGGTTCCGTCTCAGTTTGAAGAAACGTTATCATTATCAATGTATTATAAAGTGTTCCTAACAATTTTACTGACTAAGGCCAAGCGCCTGTCTGTCACTAATCTAATGATATATCATGGGTGTTAGTTTATTGCAACTTACGACCGGGTATAAAGTTCTTAATGATATACCTCTCTGTAACACAATTAGAAACTTTTCTCAATGGCTATTTTAGACAAGAAGATTTTCCCTGTGTTTTAGTGTTCATAAATATATCTGAACGGACAGACGGACATCTGCAGTCATCAAAGCTACAACATACTTTCATTTAATTAAGTGCTCCGCAACTTATTTGATCACCATGGTTATTCAAAAAACAAAGTGACGTATAATTTGTAAATTATATCTCGCCCTATGTCGTACCAGGATCTCACGAGATGTTCAAACCTACTGAACAGTCATTCAACTCGATATGAACTGAAGTCAATTTGTGAAATATATTTATAAACTTGTATTTTCTTTCCTATAAACATTCTGTTTATCAGACAGACATAAAACTGATAATAAAAAAATAAATTTAGTAGCAGACTTAACGCCCTAATCTTTTTAAAACAGCCCTTAGCGAACTCTATTTCTTTGTCAATGGGCTTTCTATACAACACGGTAAAAGTAGATGCGTGTGATCAGCCGGCCGCTTTGAGTAAAGTGGTCAAAGGGAGATCAGCGGTTATTGCTTTAGAAGTCGCTGTAGTTCTGGTTGCTTTGAATTTTGTACTGTCAAGGCCAGCTATCTCCAGACCAAATTCTATCCATCTTGAAATAGTCTCTTTTGATACACTCTTGTAAAGTTTCTGATAAGTTATGAAAAGAAAATTGTCATTTCTAATAGTTTTAGTCGTAAGTAAATAGTCTCTAAGTACAGTGCAAACACAAATTCTCCTATCTAAGGGATAGTCAGGTAATTCTACACAACCATTATGAAAATTAGGTCCCGTCGTTTTAAGCAAACTTTTAAAAACACATCCGGATTCTTTCTATGTTAAATTTTTAAATTCAATAAATGGAGATTTTGGACTCTCTAGCCACTTATAAGAGCGATTAACAAAGCAAGTCTTAATGTAATATCTTTTAAACTCAAAAAGTTAACTAGGCTTATAAGCCTCTGAGGAGCCGCTTACTGGTAAAACACTGTTTTACTTAATTTCTAAAAGCATGGGTGCAGTGTACCTTACTTATCACCTCAGTGTGTATCTGAGTGAAGGCCATTCGAATTTATGTTGTGATGTAAAAAAAATTGGTTCCATCGGCCAAATTTGACAAAACTAAATCAACCTGGCCCCAATGGGCTACCATAGGCTTTGTTCGAAAATCAAACCAAACACTAGATATATTATTTATAGTCTTCTTCTAGATGAAGCTATTGAAAGGCAGATGGTTGTTTTGAACATGAAAATGAGTGTCTGACAACGGTCTGCTGATCAAATCACAATATAAACGTTTATGTTAGTCAGGATCTGACTAACGTCAGGATTGATTTAATCAACGAAACGGTTTTTAATGTTATTTCCAGTTTTTGATAACATTTACCAAATGTCCAGATTTCGTGCAAATCAACCACGAAATGTTAAAGAATCCTCGTTTAGTTTTAAAAGTAATTTTAGATTTATCAACCTGAAAACAGTCAACCCATGAAGATGTTCATTTAGTTGACGCTTCGTGTGTGAAAATTGCAACTACACCGTAGCACTATAACAATTAAAATTCACTTTTTTAGTTTGTAAAAGGCAAATACCTTATCGAAGAACATCGTCAAGAAGAGAGTGCATTCATACATTCTACCGTAATTACCAATTCGCTGGCCTCCGGCAGGATGAGATTGAGAGCCGTGAAAAAAAAACATTGCGTCACGTAAATGTACACGGCGGACCACGACTTTGCATATTGTTAAAGGGGCGTGAGCTGCCAAAATTCACACTTTTTTCATATTTTCTGATCGACACGACAGTAAGAGGCTTTGAAAGCCATCGAAAAACTAAATGATTGGCGTTGGAATGAGGAAAATACATACAGTATGTGGCCTGTACGAACCGAAAACGTGTTCGAAAAGTAAACAAATTTAAATAACCGGGACGACCATTCATTCATTCTAAGCCAAAGTTAGTTCAAAACAATACTTTATCGTACATTCTCGAGACTAGAAGCACTAAAAAGCTTCTGAATTATACGTCTTGAGAAAAATAGCCGATAATTTCAACATTTTGTTTTAACGTCAAAATATCAATATATATTTTTGGTTTGTGTAGAAAAAAACAAATAAAGCCAGATATAGAAAATAGAGAAATATGATTGGAATATTGTCATACGATGTTATGAGTATGCGTTTTAGAAGTTACACTGAAATTCATTTTTCCAGGCTCTGTGAGTGTTATCTACCTTATTCGATTCTGTTCAATTCAATTCTTTATTTTCTCGGATCAGTTTGACTGGTATAAAGTGTAAACGTTTACAAAGATTTTACATGGTGGGTGGAAGATCAGGGTTTTACGTTCATATAATTGTAAAGCTTTCTCGATAAAAATGGCTAAACTAACCCGGATCTTTTTGCAGGGCTTATTAAGTTATACATTTTATGGACTCATACCCAATAAATTAGTTTTCCCTGAACAATTTACAGAACCGATAAAGCCACCACATTTCACTTTCTTTTCCCATAATCGCATGAGGTTCCGTCTCAGTTTGAAGAAACGTTATCATTATCAATGTATTATAAAGTGTTCCTAACAATTTTACTGACTAAGGCCAAGCGCCTGTCTGTCACTAATCTAATGATATATCATGGGTGTTAGTTTATTGCAACTTACGACCGGGTATAAAGTTCTTAATGATATACCTCTCTGTAACACAATTAGAAACTTTTCTCAATGGCTATTTTAGACAAGAAGATTTTCCCTGTGTTTTAGTGTTCATAAATATATCTGAACGGACAGACGGACATCTGCAGTCATCAAAGCTACAACATACTTTCATTTAATTAAGTGCTCCGCAACTTATTTGATCACCATGGTTATTCAAAAAACAAAGTGACGTATTTGCAGGAAAATATTATAAAAATAGTGGCAAGAAAACCTTTATCAAAATAACTTACTTTTTTCAAACTTAGAATTTTAGAGTTCCGAGATAGAAATCTGTAATCCGAGAACTCACAAAGTTCACTGGTATAGAAGTATAGATCGGATGATCACGAAATATAAATCCAGATAAAAAAGATATTTTTGGTTCTTCTAGAATAACCGAAGAGAGTAATTAGTAGTCCGGTGAGCCTGATAAACATGTCATATGACTGAATTGTTTGATTTTAATCCTTGTATTTGACGACGACTCAGTTAATCATCTACGAAAATATGTCTGATGAGGAATGTACCTCCAGTTTGTGCTCCTGTATGCAATTGCCAGATTATTGCAAATAACTAAAGCATCTTTGTCCGACGTGAAGATTTCTGTTTCCAATAAATATTAATGTATACCATATCATCTGATGGCCATGATATATTTGACGGAGTAAGACATTCCCGACAAGTGCTATGACATTATTTTGTCCTGGCTGTAAATACGGCATTTTTCTGTAATTCCGTGTGTTCCCTACCTATTACCTTGGATAACGAACAATTCATCCTTCGAAGTTATCTCCCCTTAAATATTTTCTGACTGGGTTTTCACTCAAACAACCTATGTGGTGGGATGGTTGCCAGTTACCAACGGAAGGTCGAGGGTTTCCTCCGGGCATAGAGCCCGGTTTCCTACCACAATAAAACTGGCAACGCCGCCATATAAGTGAAATAATCTTGAGCGCGGCGTAAAGCACCAATCAATCAATCAATCAATCCCCTTATAATATTATTATAGTTTTACGAAATCGCATACGTCATCACGTTTGTCTAATCTGACGCATAGGCGGAGCCAGGGGGGGGGGTCCAAGGGGTTGACCAGAGCTACCGGAACCTAGGCGGCCCTGAACCCTCGCCTAATGCCTCTTTTAAATTTGTAATGTTTCTGTGATCGAAGGGCCTGGGACCCCCTCTTTCGTAAAAAGCTGGACCCACTATGCTTGTTATATGTTGCTGCCGAAACAGTGGCAATTGAAGCTGCAGAGGAGACCAAACCTTAAACCTAACTTGATTATCTTAAAATTATATGAAAGAAATGGCTAATGTTAAATTAGAGGCGATGGCCGAAGATTGCAAATCTCAGGAAGCACGCCCTGCTTTGAGTGTTTTATCTGGTCGAGATAAAGATAACATGTCACACTAATGCTGTTCTAAATGATTCCACGAACAGTTACCAGGTGTGTCAATTAAAACTTCCTGGAAACAGAGTCCTTTGAATGATAACTTGGTTAAAATTACTGAATATGAACGTACGGCAGATAGCTTTATAAAGCCTTTTGATATTTGTCAAACCCTCTAAGTATCCTTTGTCCGATTATATTAACATAAAAAGCAATGATATTCCTTACATTGAAAACCAGCCTTCTAATCGTTGCAAAACCTGTTACAGTTCGCCAGGTGGCACACGAGGTGAGAATTGCTTGATTTCCTAAATGTCTTAGCGATCAAATAACACTGGGTCGGTTTCCAGCCCCCAATCCGGGAATCTTGCAATGGCGCATCCTGGATGGAAAGGACGCTTTGATACTTTAGTTGGCAATAAGTTATTCCTAACACAGAGCGTATTTATTTACACATATTCTTTGAATTACACAGACAATGGCACCAAAGAAAATTCGACAGATCTTTAAAAACGTTAATTAGATCATATTCAATATCACTTGAGAATTATTCTAAAAATCCACACTTTTTTATGACTGCTTTCGAAAACATAGTAACACTTATTTCTTTTACCACACGTGTCTATTTCCAGACTTTTCAACTTTTTCCAAAACTATATTCCACAGGCCATACATGCCTTTTTCGGTTTTTGAACATCCCACAAGAATTTCGTCCAGAGAATGCTTGCTGAAGAGCGCGAGACTTGATTCCTCGGTCTGTTCAAATCTTGCCACATGTCTCCATGTTAAACCTTCGATTTTAGTGGCGATGATTCCATAAAAATACACGTCATCCAATTTAATAAACGGGGTGCTTTTGGCTAACTCCGCCATTTGTATAGCCAACTCGTATTTGAAGAAAACTGCAAATCCAAAACAAATGGGAGTAGGGTATCGTTCAAGGCCAGCTAATTTGTCATTGGGAATACCTAAATAAGATTTCCCTCGCACTATTGGGGAGTGATCAATAACAGAACAAATCAACTGTTTGGGATTCTCTTTCAAAACAGCAAACACGTTCTTTAAGCGAAAGGCGTTAATGAATGTATCATCGTCCGCCTTAATAACATATTCAGCATTACGACAATTTTCAGCTAGCCATCTCATTCCCATGACTGGCTTCAGGGTAAGATTTCCGTATTCGTCAATAAAATCGCCCTGTATAATGTCACCATATTCCTCGTTTTCTTTCACCACTTTGTCCATGATCTCTTTAGATTTGTGTCTACCCAGTACAAATACTGTCACACTGTTGATTCCTGTAAATAAATTAGCTTTTGCCCAGGTACCCCTCTGTCTGCTCCTCTGTCGAAATACGTCGTCGCTGAATGTATGAGAATAACGTATTTAACCTTTATGTACTGAGAACAAAGATGTGAGTTCTTAATAAGATAGTTGCTATTGATGGTAAAAGGTATCGAAGTTGATTTTGAAAATACCTTTTTAGTGAGATGAACGTCCTTGTCCTGGGTAAAAATTCTCGCAGAGGGGAAACCAAGCGGTTTCTGCGGTTGTATAATTCTTGCGGAGGTTACACCAAGTTGTTTCGTCGGTTGTTTATTCATGTCTACATTTTTTAAAAATCTTTTGGCTTGTTCTTGAACTTGTGTTGTCGCTAACATAATTCTTGGTCCAACATTCGTGTAAACCAATGTACAAACGAGGAACGTTAACAGGGTGGCGATTACTAGACTCCAACGGCGGAATGAACTCTCCATGGCAACTGATGAAGTTTTCTGGGGCTTTCAAATGTCATCTGATATCTTCACCGATTTTATCTGTAACAAAGTCGAAATCATTTACATGATAAATGGTTGCCATATATACTCCCAAGTATGGGGATATTTGTCCTTTTTTACATCTCTAAAATTTATTTTTAAAGGCACACTTGCCGCGATAATCAGGAATATTTTTTACATTTAAAAAGAAAGACCGTTTTCTGTATTTTTCCCAGACAATATAAGTTAGGAACTTTCTATTTTTACCAAAATTTAAAAGTTTGGACGTCACTTTGTATTTTTAATTTGAATTTGAAAATTGGAATTGTTAGGTGCCCGTAACGTAAACAAACCAAACTGCTCGCAGGTACGCATTTATGTTTCAGTCGAGTGAGTGAACTAACGGCACAGTGTAATTTTACGTAGGACTATTTATCTGAGAAATACAGACTGACGATCGGTTAAGAGCGACTGGAAAAGCCTGCTGATAATTGTTTGAGTGTAAACCACAGATAAAAAGGCCTGAAATGAGGGTAATCCAACACGAAAGTTGACCGACACTGATCGTTGTTGTTGTAATCAGGCTTCGATTCTTCGTTTGTTTTTCACCCCATTTCTACATTCTAAAGCTAACTAGACATGTTTTATGTGTCCTATGTTTAAGTTTAGTGGTATTAGTCGTAGTAAGCTCATGTAAATTGGTTTTATTAGCAAATGTAAACAGGCTACGGCGGCAAGTGGGCCTTAAATCCAAAATAAATTTATTTTCATACATATTACTAGACACAATATGGTTAAAGCGGCATGAGCTGCCAAAAAGTTGAAATTATTGCCTATTTTTCTCAAGCTTTTTAGTGTTTCTATTCTCGAAAATGTACGATAAAGTATTGTTTTGAACTAACTTTGACTTAGAATGAATGAATAGTCGTCCTGGTTATTTAAATTTTGTTTACTTTTCGAACACGTTTTCGGTTCGTACTGGCCACATACTATATGGATTTTTCTCATTCCAACGCCAATCATACAGTTTTTCGATGGCCTTCAAATCCTCTTACTGTCGTGTCGATCAGAAATTATGAAAAAAAGTGCGAATTTTGGCAGCTCATGCCACTTTAAGGCACAATATAGGAGTGTATTTGTTAGTAGCCGGCAGTAAAATATTTACATTCTAAGATTGAAATCCTTTTAAAACAATAAGGATTTTTGCAACATTTGATACAACTTAGATAGTCTTTTTCAAGAAAGCCAGATCATGCCATTCTAAAGATAAAACGTCTTTACCTTCAGGATATGTCTAATTTAACTCAGATCATGGCGATCAAGATTGTTTTCCACATACTCAGGATTATTTCACTTATATGGCGGCGTTGTCAGGTTTAATGGAGAGGAAACCGAGCGGTTTGTCCGGAGGAAACGACTATTGGCGACAACAATGGCAACTCCCAGTGAACTGAGTTGGATTCGAAACCGTAGCTCATCGATGGTATACGGCTATTAAGAAAGACCCTAGACGGTAAGAGAAACTCCCGCCCATTCGTTACCTGTATGTATTTGTGAATAAATTATATGTAAAGTTGATTCTTCACCCGCCAATAAACGTTAGATCCAACTGAACTGTATGATATACCTAATGGAGTAACTGGAGACGACCTCTCCTTATAGGGTAAGGCCGATATGAACCATTGTGACATATCCAAAGAATACCTTGCGTGTGGGAAACAGTAATAAACAGAGCGCGACGACTGATAACGTAATCTGGGCGGTTCTGTGGAATTGATTGTGACCCAGGCACTTCGCTTCTCTCAGATACAAAGAATATTTATACATTTGAATCTCTTGAAAAAATTACCTTACGTGTCGGGCAATGCAATCTTATAAGCAGCGAGTATTTGTCACTTCATTCTACACTCCACATTTTGTAAAGAATGTCAGCTTTCTACTCAAAAGGTGAAATAGCTGGGTTGTCAGCTGTCCTCTTAATTGACCAGCAACAAATATGTGCTAGAATTGATAAATTAAACGAGATTTGAAGTTAGATTGGAATGATATCGACCATTTGATTGATTGATTGTTTGGTGTTTTACGCTGCGCTCAAGATTATTTCACTTATATGGCGGCGTTGCCAGTTTTATTATGGGAGGAAACCGGGCTCTATGCCCGGAGGAAACCCACGACCTTCCGTTGGTAACTGGCAATCATCCCACATAGGTCGTTCGAGTGAAAACCCAGTCAGAAAATTTTCCAATTTTTTTGGAGTGAGTGGAATTCGAACCCGCGACCCATTGGTGGAAAGCTGTTCGGATTGAGCGTCTCGGCCAGTAAAGTAGATAACACGAGAACGCCATTTAATGGGAGGACAAAGCCAAATGAATTATTATATGTTCTACCTTTTCGGGAAGGGCGTATTATTAAAGTGGCATGAGCTGCCAAAATTCACAGTTTTTTCATAATTTCTGATCGACACGACAGTAAGAGGCTTTGAAGGCTATCGGGAAACTAAATGATTGGCGTTGGAAGGAGGAAAATCCATACAGTATGAGACCTGTACGAACCGAAAACGTGTTCGAGAAGTAAACAAAATTTAAATAACCGGGACGTTTAGTTCAAAACAATACTTTATCGTACATTTTCGAGACTAGAAGCACTAAAAAACTGCTGAATTACACGTCTTGAGAAAAATAGCCAATATATTCAACATTCTGTTAAACGTCAAAATATCAATATTTTGGCAGCTCATACATGTACCACTTTAAGTACTCCAAGTAGGTCGATATAATTCCAATCAAACTTTAACTAACAGGTAAGTCTCGATTAATTTGTAAATTATATCTCGCCCTATGTCGTACCAGGATCTCACGAGATGTTCAAACCTACTTACTTCAACTCAATATGAACTGAAGTCAATTTGTGAAGTATATTTATAAACTTGTATTTTCTTTCCTATAAACATTCTGTTTATCAGACAGACATAAAACTGATAATAAAAAATAAATTTAGTAGCAGACTTAACGCCCTAATCTTTTTAAAACACCCTTAGCGAACTCCATTTCTTTGTCAATGGGCTTTCTATAGAACATGGTAAAAGTAGATTCGTGTGATCAGCCGGCCGCTTTGAGTAAAGTGGTCAAAGGGAGATCAGCGGTTATTGCTTTAGAAGTCGCTTTAGTGCTACACAACCATTATGGAAATTAGGTCTCGTCGTCTTAAGCAAACTTTTAAAAACACATCCGGATTCATTCTATGTTACATCCTTGAAATTCAATAAATGGAGATATTGGACTCTCTAGCCACTTATAAGAGCGATTAACAAAGTCTTAATATAATATCTTTTAAACTCAAAAAGTTAAAAAAAAGTTTTCAAGAAAGTAGAATATAAAAGGCCGGTTGAGACACAGCTATGACGTCATACGAGGAGGAAACATGTTACTAATATTCGAATTCCGGGTCAAAGACGTCCCGAGTGGTCGAGGTCAATAACTAGCACATCTCATTAACATCTAAGCTCCCGGCTATTGGTCGCGCTTGACTACACATCTAATTAAAATCTTCTAACAAGAGGAGGCAACAAAGGCTTGAACTGTGAGGTCGAGGTCAATAACTAGCACATCTAATTAAAATCTTAGCTCCCGGTTATTTGTCGCGGTTCGTCGCACGTCTCATTAAAATCTAAGCTCGCGGCTATCGGTTCACTACACATCTCATTAAGATTAGAATCTACGTTATTTATTAAATTACCTCCATGGCATATTGTATAGTGTCTGTAGACTCGCTGAAGGGGTAGTCTTTCATACAGATGACGAAATGGGGAGTTCCCATCACGCCGTACTAAAACGCGGTTTTCGTCATGTCTATATTCATACCGATTTAGCCAAGTACATGTGTCGAGGCTTGGAGCTGCTCTCTCACAACGGGCTCGAGTATTCCAAGGTAAGTTGCACTCTTTATTTTCTCCCGAGGTTCGACTGTAGGTCATAGAGCATGTTAAGGTATAGAGCATTGACCTACGCCATCTATGTGATATGGAACGTGACGTAATCAATCAGGATACCGGCTGTTATTTCCCTAGCATTAGTCTGAGAGCTTAGGGACTAACGCCATTCACCTTTAAACGGTTCGACCTCGAACCGGAAGTGACGTCATCGAACCGGAAGTCGTCCGTAATTTCGTTATTTTTTTGTCCTAGAGCTTAGAGACTAACGCCATTCACCGGAAGTGACGTCATCGAACGGGAAGTTGTCCGTAATTTCGTTATTTTTTGTCCCACAGCCTAGGTACTAGCGCCATTCAATCCGTTACGACATCATATCCGCTATTGTGCGGCGTAAAACACCAAACAATCAATGACTCTTGGGAGTTAGAGGTACTGAGTACCCATACCCACCCTGTTTTTGAAGCATCTGATTGAAGCGTTAGTTGAGGGGTGCCTTTTAAAACAGATATATTCGCTCGGTGAATGGCCGTAATCCACCATTTCAAGTCCGATTTAGCAAGATTTGATATGGCCATTATTGCTTGGTAGTTATCTTTGTTTAAGCCCAGAGCAAGCGACTCCCCATTGTCCCGGATCCTGTCAAATAAGGGCCCATATGTTACAGCAAGAAAGGTCAAACCATTAAACCAATAACTTTTGCCACATTTCTTTATATAGAAAAAAAACATTTTTCAGGTATAAAATTGTTCGTAAGCAAGTTTGACCTTATTAGGCTTCTCTCTTGCGATGGTGACGACCACTGTTACCGAATTAAAAAAAAAATCCATGTAATCAATTTGTTGAGTTGGACAAAATATTGATTTATCTTAGTGGACGGTAAACTTATCTAATTAATAGACATGAGCTGATAGCTGTTTTGACGAAAACCCACGAATGTTCACAAAGAGATTTAAAAACACAAAGGCAACAAGCCAGACTTGACCTTTGTTTGATATCAAGATAGTTTTGGTTTGTGCAGAAATAAACAAATAAAGCCAGATATAGAAATTTTAGAGAAATATGATTGGAATATTGTCATACGACGTTATGAGTATGCGTTTTAGAAGTTACACTGAAATTCATTTTTCCAGTCTCTGTAAGTGTTATCTACCTTATTCAATTCTGTTCAATTCAATTCTTTATTTTCTCGGATCAGTTTGACTGGTATAAAGTGTAAACGTTTACAAAGATTTTACATGGTGGGTGGAAGATCCGGGTTTAACATTCATATAATTGTAAAGCTTTCTTGATAAGAATAGCTAAACTAACCCGGATCTTTTTGCAGGGCTTATTAAGTTATACATTTTATGGACTCATACCCAATAAATTAGTTTTCCCTGAAAAATTTACAGAACCGATAAAGCCACCACATTTCACTTTCTTTTCCCATAATCGCATGAGGTTCCATCTCAGTTTGAAGAAACGTAATCATTATCAATGTATTACAAAGTGTTCCTAACAATTTTACTGACTAAGGCCAACCGCCTGTCTGTCACTAATATAATGATATATCATGGGTGTTAGTTTATTGCAACTTACGATTGGGTATAAAGTTCTTAATGATATACCTCTCTGTAACACAATTAGAAACTTTTCTCCATGGCTATTTTAGACAAGAAGATTTTCTCTGTGTTTTAGTGTTCATAAATATATCTGAACGGACAGACGGACATCTGCAGTCATCAAAGCTACAACATACTTTCATTTAATTAAGTGCTCCGAAACTTATTTGATCACCATGGTTATCAAAAAGTTGTTTCGATACAATTAAGCTCTACTGTAAAACCACAGACCCATTTACAGCCTCAGTTACTGAAGGCTAAAAGGCTGGGTGACTGTTTTGGTCGACACATATGCATTTTGGTTACTTTTGGTTCGGGACACATCGTCTACAATAATTACAGAGTTAGTAAATGCCAAAAAGACTGGTCACCGTTATGTTCGCCACAAATAGCGATACCCCAATCTAGCTTGGTATATGATACATCGTCTAACCATAAGCTTCATACATGTATATTAGAAGAAGAAAATTGAATACAGGCAATGGGTTTAAAGTTATAAAGCGAACACGAACCCGGGACGAACAGACAGACAGATCAATTTATGACCATTCTTAAAGTGACGGACAACGGTATACTAATATACTCCCACCTTAAGAGCGGGCGTATAAAAAGAAAACCACCAGATTTTATGTACAAATTGTGATTTAGTAAATAACCGGCAGAAATTGACCGGGAAAAGATCCGGGCCAGGGTCAATTAGTGTCGGTTATTTACTAATTCACTAATTTCCCTAATGATGATTGCAGCTTGCTTTCGAAATTTTGATTTATATGAAAAGAAAACAAAGTGACGTATTTGCAGGCAAATATTATAAAAATAGTGGCAAGAAAACCTTTATCAAAATAACTTACTTTTTTCAAACTTAGAATTTTAAAGTTCACTGGTATAGAAGTATAGATCAGATGATCACGATCACGATCAATATAAATCCAGATAAAAAAATATATATTTTTGGTTCTTCTAGAATAACCGAACAGAGTATTTAGAGGCCAGGTGAGCCTGATAAACATGTCATATGACTGAATTGTTTGATTTTAATCCTTGTATTTGACGACGACGACGACGACGAAAATATTTCTGATGAGGAATGTACCTCCAATTTGGCTCCTGTGTGCAATTGCCAGATTATTGCAAATAACTAAAGCATCTTTGTCCGACGTGAAGATTTCTGTTTCCAATAAATATTAATGTATACCATATCATCTGATGGCCATGATATATTTGACGGAGTAAGACATTCCCGACAAGTGCTATGACATTATTTTGTCCTGGCTGTAAATACGGCATTTTTCTGTAATTCCGTGTGTTCCCTACCTATTACCTTGGATAACGAACAATTCATCCTTCGAAGTTATCTCCCCTTAAATATTTTCTGACTGGGTTTTCACTCAAACAACCTATGTGGTGGGATGGTTGCCAGTTACCAACGGAAGGTCGAGGGTTTCCTCCGGGCATAGAGCCCGGTTTCCTCCCACAATAAAACTGGCAACGCCGCCATATAAGTGAAATAATCTTGAGCGCGGCGTAAAGCACCAATCAATCAATCAATCCCCTTATAATATTATTATAGTTTTACGAAATCGCATACGTCATCACGTTTGTCTAATCTGACGCATAGGCGGAGCCAGGGGGATCCAAGGGGTTGACCAGAGCTACCGGAACCTAGGCGGCCCTGAACCCTCGCCTAATGCCTCTTTTAAATTTGTAATGTTTCTGTGATCGAAGGGCCTGGGACCCCCTCTTTCGTAAAAAGCTGGACCCACTATGCTTGTTAGATGTTGCTGCCGAAACAGTGGCAATTGAAGCTGCAGAGGAGACCAAACCTTAAATCTAACTTGAATATCTTAACATTATATGAAAGAAATGGCTAATGTTAAATCAGAGGCGATCGCCGAAGATTGCAAATCTCAGGAAGCACGCCCTGCTTTGAGTGCTTTATCTGGTCGAGATAAAGATAACATGTCACACTAATGCTGTTCTAAATGATTCCACGAACCGTTACCAGGTGTGTCAATTAAAACTTCCTGGAAACAGAGTCCTTTGAATGATAACTTGGTTAAAATTACTGACTATGAAAGTACGGCAGATAGCTTTGTAAAGCCTTTTGATATTTGTCAAACCCTCTAAGTATCCTTTGTCCGATTATATTAACATAAAAAGCAATGATATTCCATTGAAAACCAGCCTTCTAATCGTTGCAAAACCTGTTACAGTTCGCCAGGTGGCACACGAGGTACGAATTGCTTGATTTCATAAATGTCTTAACGATCAAATAACACTGGGTCGGTTTCCAGCCCCCAATCCGGGAATCTTGCAATGGCGCATCCTGGATGGAAAGGCAGCTTTGATACTTTAGTTGGCAATAAGTTATTCCTACCGCAGAGCGTATTTATTTACACATATTCTTTGAATTACAGAGACAATGGCACCAAAGAAAATTCGACAGATCTTTAAAAACGTTAATTAGATCATATTCAATATCACTTGAGAATTATTCTAAAAATCCACACTTTTTTATAACTGCTTTCGAAAACATAGTAACACTTATTTTTTTTACGAAACCTGTCGATTTCCAGACTTTTCAACTTTTTCCAAAACTATATTCCACAGGCCATACATGCCTTTGTCGGTTTTTGAACATCCCACAAGAATTTCGTCCAGAGAATGTTTGCTGAAGAGCGCGAGACTTGATTCCTCGGTCTGTTCAAATCTTGCCACATGTCTCCGTGTTAAACCTTCGATATTAGTGGCGATGATTCCATAAAAATACACGTCGTCCAATTTAATAAACGGGGTGGTTTTGGCTAACTCCGCCATTTGTATAGCCAACTGGAATTTGAAAAAAACGACAAATACAAAACAAATGGGAGTAGGGTATCGTTCAAGACCAGCTAATTTGTCATTGGGAATACCTAAATAAGATTTCCCTCGCACTATTGGGGCGTGATCAATAACAGAACAAATCAACTGTTTGGGATTCTCTTTCAAAACAGCAAATACATTCTTTAAGCGAAAGGCGTTAATGAATGTATCATCGTCCGCCTTAATAACATATTCAGCATTACGACAATTTTCAGCTAGCCATCTCATTCCCATGACTGCCTTCAGGGTAAGATTTCCGTATACGTCAATAAAATCGCCCTGTATAATGTCACCATATTCCTCGTTTTCTTTCACCACTTTGTCCATGATATCTTTAGAGTTGTGTCTACCCAGTACAAATACTGTGACACTGTTGATTCCTGTAAATAAATTAGCTTTTGCCCAGGTACCCCTCTGTCGTTTTCTGAAGTCGAAATACGTCGTCGCTGAATGTATGAGGATAACGTATTTAACCTTTATGTACTGACAACAACGATGTGAGTTCTTAATAAGATAGTTGCTATTGATGGTAAAAGGTATTGAAGTTGATTTTGAAAATACCTTCTTAGTCAGATGAACGTCCTTGTCCTGGGTAAAAATTCTCGCAGAGGGGAAACCAAGCGGTTTCTGTGGTTGTATAATTCTTGCGGAGGTGAAACGAAGCGGTTTCGTCGATTGTATAATTCTTGCGGAGGAGATACCAAGCGGTTTCTTCGGTTGTATAATTCTTGCGGAGGTGAAACCAAGCGGTTTCGTCGGTTGTGTAGTCTTGTCTACATTTTTAAAAGATATATCAGGCATTTTGGCTTGTTCTTCGACTTGTGTTTTTGCTAACATAATTCTTGGTCCAACATTCGTGTAAACCAATGTACAAACGAGGAACAATAACAGGGTGGCGATTACTAGACTCCAACGGCGGATTGAACTCTGCATGGCAACTGATGAAGTTTTCATAGGGCTTTCAAATGTCACCTGATATCTTCACCGATTTTATCTGTAACAAAGTTGAAATCATTTACATGATAAATGGTTGACGTATATACTCTCCAGTATGGTAATATTTGCATTTTTTTACATCTCTAAAATTTATCTTTAGTCCAAAATAATTATATTTTCATAAATTCTAATAGAAACAATATGGTTAAGGCACATTATAGGAGTGTAATCCATATTTGTTAGTAGCCGGCAGTAAAATATTTACATTCTAAGATTGAAATCCTTTTAAAACAATAAGGACTTTTGCAACATTTGATACACCTTAGTCTTTTTCAAGAAAACCAGATCATGCCATTCTAAAGATAAAACGTCTTTACCTTCAGGATATGTCTAAGTTAACTCAGATCATGGCGATCAAGATTGTTTTCCACATACTCAGGAATATTTCACTTATATGGCGGCGTTGTCAGGTTTAATGGAGAGGAAACCGAGCGGTTTGTCCGGAGGAAACGACAATTGGCGACAACCTGGCAACTCTCCCCATTGAACTGAGTTGGATTCGAACCCGTAGCTCATCGATGGTATACGGCTATTAAGAAAGATCCTAGACGGTAAGAGAAACTCCCGCCCATTCGTTACCTGTATGTATTTGTGAATAAATTATATGTAAAGTTGATTCTTCACCCGCCAATAAACGTTAGATCCAACTGAACAGTATGATATACCTAATGGAGTAACTGGAGACGACCTCTCCTTATAGGGTAAGGCCGATATGAATCATTGTGACATATCCAAAGAATACCTTGCGTGTGGGAAACAGTAATAAACAGAGCGCGACGATTGATAACGTAATCTGGGCGGTTCTGTGGAATTGATTGTGACCCAGGCACTTCGCTTCTCTCAGATGCAATGAATATTTATACATTTGAATCTCTTGAAAAAATTACCTTACGTGTCGGGCATTGCAATCTTAAAAGCTGCGAGTATTTGTCAATTCATTCTACATTCCAAATTTTATAAAGATTACTAAAAAAGTGAGGCAGCTGGGATGTCAGCTGTCCCCTTAATTGGCCAGCAACAAATATGTCCTAGAATTGATAAATTAAACGAGATTTGAAGTTTGATTTGAATGATGTCGACCATTTGGAGTACTTAGGGATAACACGAGAAAGCCATTCAACTAACAAGTAAGTCTCGATTAATTTGAAAATTATATCTCGCCCTATGTCGTACCAGGATCTCACGAGATGTTCAAACCTACTGAACAGTCATTCAACTCGATATGAACTGAAGTCAATTTGTGAAATATATTTATAAACTTGTATTTTCTTTCCTATAAACATTCTGTTTATCAGACAGACATAAAACTGATAATAAAAAAATAAATTTAGTAGCAGACTTAACGCCCTAATCTTTTTAAAACAGCCCTTAGCGAACTCCATTTCTTTGTCAATGGGCTTTCTATACAACACGGTAAAAGTAGATGCGTGTGATCAGCCGGCCGCTTTGAGTAAAGTGGTCAAAGGGAGATCAGCGGTTATTGCTTTAGAAGTCGCTGTAGTTCTGGTTGCTTTGAATTTTGTACTGTCAAGGCCAGCTATCTCCAGACCAAATTCTATCCATCTTGAAATAGTCTCTTTTGATACACTCTTGTAAAGTTTCTGATAAGTTATGAAAAGAAAATTGTCATTTCTAATAGTTTTAGTCGTAAGTAAATAGTCTCTAAGTACAGTGCAAACACAAATTCTCCTATCTAAGGGATAGTCAGGTAATTCTACACAACCATTATGAAAATTAGGTCCCGTCGTTTTAAGCAAACTTTTAAAAACACATCCGGATTCTTTCTATGTTAAATTTTTAAATTCAATAAATGGAGATTTTGGACTCTCTAGCCACTTATAAGAGCGATTAACAAAGCAAGTCTTAATGTAATATCTTTTAAACTCAAAACGTTAACTAGGCTTATAAGCCTCTGAGGAGCCGCTTACTGGTAAAACACTGTTTTACTTAATTTCTAAAAGCATGGGTGCAGTGTACCTTACTTATCACCTCAGTGTGTATCTGAGTGAAGGCCATTCGAATTTATGTTGTGATGTAAAAAAAATTGGTTCCATCGGCCAAATTTGACAAAACTAAATCAACCTGGCCCCAATGGGCTACCATAGGCTTTGTTCGAAAATCAAACCAAACACTAGATATATTATTTATAGTCTTCTTCTAGATGAAGCTATTGAAAGGCAGATGGTTGTTTTGAACATGAAAATGAGTGTCTGACAACGGTCTGCTGATCAAATCACAATATAAACGTTTATGTTAGTCAGGATCTGACTAACGTCAGGATTGATTTAATCAACGAAACGGTTTTTAATGTTATTTCCAGTTTTTGATAACATTTACCAAATGTCCAGATTTCGTGCAAATCAACCACGAAATGTTAAAGAATCCTCGTTTAGTTTTAAAAGTAATTTTAGATTTATCAACCTGAAAACAGTCAACCCATGAAGATGTTCATTTAGTTGACGCTTCGTGTGTGAAAATTGCAACTACACCGTAGCACTATAACAATTAAAATTCACTTTTTTAGTTTGTAAAAGGCAAATACCTTATCGAAGAACATCGTCAAGAAGAGAGTGCATTCATACATTCTACCGTAATTACCAATTCGCTGGCCTCCGGCAGGATGAGATTGAGAGCCGTGAAAAAAAAACATTGCGTCACGTAAATGTACACGGCGGACCACGACTTTGCATATTGTTAAAGGGGCGTGAGCTGCCAAAATTCACACTTTTTTTCATATTTTCTGATCGACACGACAGTAAGAGGCTTTGAAAGCCATCGAAAAACTAAATGATTGGCGTTGGAATGAGGAAAATACATACAGTATGTGGCCTGTACGAACCGAAAACGTGTTCGAAAAGTAAACAAATTTAAATAACCGGGACGACCATTCATTCATTCTAAGCCAAAGTTAGTTCAAAACAATACTTTATCGTACATTCTCGAGACTAGAAGCACTAAAAAGCTTCTGAATTATACGTCTTGAGAAAAATAGCCGATAATTTCAACATTTTGTTTTAACGTCAAAATATCAATATATATTTTTGGTTTGTGTAGAAAGAAACAAATAAAGCCAGATATAGAAATCTTAGAGAAATATGATTGGAATATTGTCATACGATGTTATGAGTATGCGTTTTAGAAGTTACACTGAAATTCATTTTTCCAGGCTCTGTGAGTGTTATCTACCTTATTCGATTCTGTTCAATTCAATTCTTTATTTTCTCGGATCAGTTTGACTGGTATAAAGTGTAAACGTTTACAAAGATTTTACATGGTGGGTGGAAGATCAGGGTTTTACGTTCATATAATTGTAAAGCTTTCTTGATAAAAATGGCTAAACTAACCCGGATCTTTTTGCAGGGCTTATTAAGTTATACATTTTATGGACTCATACCCAATAAATTAGTTTTCCCTGAACAATTTACAGAACCGATAAAGCCACCACATTTCACTTTCTTTTCCCATAATCGCATGAGGTTCCGTCTCAGTTTGAAGAAACGTTATCATTATCAATGTATTATAAAGTGTTCCTAACAATTTTACTGACTAAGGCCAAGCGCCTGTCTGTCACTAATCTAATGATATATCATGGGTGTTAGTTTATTGCAACTTACGACCGGGTATAAAGTTCTTAATGATATACCTCTCTGTAACACAATTAGAAACTTTTCTCAATGGCTATTTTAGACAAGAAGATTTTCCCTGTGTTTTAGTGTTCATAAATATATCTGAACGGACAGACGGACATCTGCAGTCATCAAAGCTACAACATACTTTCATTTAATTAAGTGCTCCGCAACTTATTTGATCACCATGGTTATTCAAAAAACAAAGTGACGTATTTGCAGGAAAATATTATAAAAATAGTGGCAAGAAAACCTTTATCAAAATAACTTACTTTTTTCAAACTTAGAATTTTAGAGTTCCGAGATAGAAATCTGTAATCCGAGAACTCACAAAGTTCACTGGTATAGAAGTATAGATCGGATGATCACGAAATATAAATCCAGATAAAAAAGATATTTTTGGTTCTTCTAGAATAACCGAACAGAGTAATTAGTAGTCCGGTGAGCCTGATAAACATGTCATATGACTGAATTGTTTGATTTTAATCCTTGTATTTGACGACGACTCAGTTAATCATCAACGAAAATATGTCTGATGAAGAATGTACCTCCAATTTGGCTCCTGTGTGCAATTGCCAGATTATTGCAAATAACTAAAGCATCTTTGTCCGACGTGAAGATTTCTGTTTCCAATAAATATTAATGTATACCATATCATCTGATGGCCATGATATATTTGACGGAGTAAGACATTCCCGACAAGTGCTATGACATTATTTTGTCCTGGCTGTAAATACGGCATTTTTCTGTAATTCCGTGTGTTCCCTACCTATTACCTTGGATAACGAACAATTCATCCTTCGAAGTTATCTCCCCTTAAATATTTTCTGACTGGGTTTTCACTCAAACAACCTATGTGGTGGGATGGTTGCCAGTTACCAACGGAAGGTCGAGGGTTTCCTCCGGGCATAGAGCCCGGTTTCCTATCACAATAAAACTGGCAACGCCGCCATATAAGTGAAATAATCTTGAGCGCGGCGTAAAGCACCAATCAATCAATCCCCTTATAATATTATTATAGTTTTACGAAATCGCATACGTCATCACGTTTGTCTAATCTGACGCATAGGCGGAGCCGGGGGGGGGGGTCCAAGGGGTTGACCAGAGCTACCGGAACCTAGGCGGCCCTGAACCCTCGCCTAATGCCTCTTTTAAATTTGTAATGTTTCTGTGATCGAAGGGCCTGGGACCCCCTCTTTCGTAAAAAGCTGGACCCACTATGCTTGTTATATGTTGCTGCCGAAACAGTGGCAATTGAAGCTGCAGAGGAGACCAAACCTTAAACCTAACTTGAATATCTTAAAATTATATGAAAGAAATGGCTAATGTTAAATTAGAGGCGATGGCCGAAGATTGCAAATCTCAGGAAGCACGCCCTGCTTTGACTGCTTTATCTAGTCGAGATAAAGATAACATGTCACACTAATGCTGTTCTAAATGATTCCACGAACAGTTACCAGGTGTGTCAATTAAAACTTCCTGGAAACAGAGTCCTTTGAATGATAACTTGGTTAAAATTACTGAATATGAACGTACGGCAGATAGCTTTATAAAGCCTTTTGATATTTGTCAAACCCTCTAAGTATCCTTTGTCCGATTATATTAACATAAAAAGCAATGATATTCCTTACATTGAAAACCAGCCTTCTAATCGTTGCAAAACCTGTTACAGTTCGCCAGGTGGCACACGAGGTGAGAATTGCTTGATTTCCTAAATGTCTTAGCGATCAAATAACACTGGGTCGGTTTCCAGCCCCCAATCCGGGAATCTTGCAATGGCGCATCCTGGATGGAAAGGACGCTTTGATACTTTAGTTGGCAATAAGTTATTCCTAACACAGAGCGTATTTATTTACACATATTCTTTGAATTACACAGACAATGGCACCAAAGAAAATTCGACAGATCTTTAAAAACGTTAATTAGATCATATTCAATATCACTTGAGAATTATTCTAAAAATCCACACTTTTTTATGACTGCTTTCGAAAACATAGTAACACTTATTTCTTTTACCACACGTGTCTATTTCCAGACTTTTCAACTTTTTCCAAAACTATATTCCACAGGCCATACATGCCTTTTTCGGTTTTTGAACATCCCACAAGAATTTCGTCCAGAGAATGTTTGCTGAAGAGCGCGAGACTTGATTCCTCGGTCTGTTCAAATCTTGCCACATGTCTCCATGTTAAACCTTCGATTTTAGTGGCGATGATTCCATAAAAATACACGTCATCCAATTTAATAAACGGGGTGCTTTTGGCTAACTCCGCCATTTGTATAGCCAACTCGTATTTGAAGAAAACTGCAAATCCAAAACAAATGGGAGTAGGGTATCGTTCAAGGCCAGCTAATTTGTCATTGGGAATACCTAAATAAGATTTCCCTCGCACTATTGGGGAGTGATCAATAACAGAACAAATCAACTGTTTGGGATTCTCTTTCAAAACAACAAACACATTCTTTAAGCGAAAGGCGTTAATGAATGTATCATCGTCCGCCTTAATAACATATTCAGCATTACGACAATTTTCAGCTAGCCATGTCATTCCCATGACTGCCTTCAGGGTAAGATTTCCGTATACGTCAATAAAATCGCCCTGTATAATGTCACCATATTCCTCGTTTTCTTTCACCACTTGGTCCATGATCTCTTTAGATTTGTGTCTACCCAGTACAAATACTGTCAATAATACTGTAAATAAATTAGCTTTTGCCCAGGTACCCCTCTGTCGTTTTCTGAAGTCGAAATACGTCGTCGCTGAATGTATGAGGATAACGTATTTAACCTTTATGTACTGAGAACAAAGATGTGAGTTCTTAATAAGATAGCTGCTATTGATGGTAAAAGGTATTGAAGTTGATTTTGAAAATACCTTCTTAGTGAGATGAACGTCCTTGTCCTGGGTAAAAATTCTCGCAGAGAGAAAACCAAGTGGTTTCTGCGGTTGTATAATTCTCGCAGAGGGAAAACCAAGCGGTTTCGTCGGTGGTATAATTCTTGCGGAGGTGAAACCAAGTGGTTTCTGCGGTTGTATAATTCTCGCAGAGGGAAAACCAAGCGGTCTCTGCGGTTGTATAATTCTCGCAGAGGGAAAACCAAGTGGTTTCTGCGGTTGTATAATTCTCGCAGAGGGAAAACCAAGCGGTTTCGTCGGTTGTATAATTCTTGCGGAGGTGAAACCAAGTGGTTTCTGCGGTTGTATAATTCTCGCAGAGGGAAAACCAAGTGGTTTCTGCGGTTGTATAATTCTCACAGAGGGAAAACCAAGTGGTTTCTGCGGTTGTATAATTCTCGCAGAGGGAAAACCAAGTGGTTTCGTCGGTTGTATAATTCTCGCAGAGGGAAACCAAGTGGTTTCTGCGGTTGTATAATTCTTGCGGAGGTTACACCAATTGAACTTGTGTTGTCGCTAACATTATTCTTGGTCCAATATTCGTTTAAACCAATGTACAAACGAGGAACAATAACAGGGTGGCGATTACTAGACTCCAACGGCGGATTGAACTCTGCATGGCAACGGATCAAGTTTTCATAGGGCTTTCAAATGTCACCTGATATCTTCACCGATTTTATCTGTAACAAAGTCGAAATAATTTAGATGATAAATGGTTGACGTATATACTCTCCAGTATGGTAATATTTGCATTTTTTACATCTCTAAAATTTATCTTTCGTCCAAAATAATTATATTTTCATAAATTCTAATAGAAACAATATGGTTAAGGCACATTATAGGAGTGTAATCCATATTTGTTAGTAGCCGGCAGTAAAATATTTACATTCTAAGATTGAAATCCTTTTGAAACAATAAGGATTTTTGCAACATTTGATACAACTTAGATAGCCTTTTTCAAGAAGGCCAGACCATGCCATTCTAAAGATAAAACGTCTTTACCTTCACGATATGTCTAAGTTAACTCAGATCATGACGATCAAGATTGTTTTCCACATACTCAGGAATATTTCACTTATATGGCGGCGTTGTCAGGTTTAATGGAGAGGAAACCGAGCGGTTTGTCCGGAGGAAACGACTATTGGCGACAACCTGGCAACTCTCCCCATTGAACAGAGTTGGATTCGAAACCGTAGCTCATCGATGGTATACGGCTATTAAGAAAGACCCTAGACGGTAAGAGAAACTCCCGCCCATTCGTTACCTGTATGTATTTGTGACTAAATTATATGTAAAGTTGATTCTCTACCCGCCAATAAACGTTAGATCCAACTGAACAGTATGATATACCTAATGGATTAACTGGAGACGACCTCTCCTGATAGGGTAAGGCTGATATGAATCATTGTGACATAGCCAAAGAATACCTTGCGTGTGGGAAACAGTAATAAACAGAGCGCGACGATTAATAACGTAATCTGGGCGGTTCTGTGGAATTGATTGTGACCCAGGCACTTCGCTTCTCTCAGATACAATGAATATTTATACATTTGAATCTCTTGAAAAAATCCCCTTACGTGTCGGGCATTGCAATCTTAAAAGCTGCGAGAATTTGTCAATTCATTCTACATTCCAAATTTTGTAAAGATTACTAAAAAAGTGAGGCAGCTGGGATGTCAGCTGTCCTCTTAATTGGCCAGCAACAAATATGTCCTAGAATTGATAAATTAAACGAGATTTGAAGTTTGATTGGAATGATGTCGACCATTTGGAGTACTTAGGGATAACACGAGAAAGCCATTGAATGGGGGGGGGGGGGCAAAGCCAAATGAATTATTATATGTTCTACTTTTTCGGGAAGGGCGCATTATTAAGTACTCCAAGCAGATCGATATAATTCCAATCAAACTTCAACTAACAAGTAAGTCTCGATTAATTTGTAACTTATATCTCGCCCTATGTCGTACCAGGATCTCACGAGATGTTCAAACCTACTGAACAGTCATTCAACTCGATATGAACAGAAGTCAATTTGTGAAATATATTTATAAACTTGTATTTTCTTTCCTATAAACATTCTGTTTATCAGACAGACATAAAACTGATAATAAAAAATAAATTTAGTAGCAGACTTAACGCCCTAATCTTTTTAAAACATCCTTAGCGAACTCCATTTCATGGTAAAAGTAGATTCGTGTGACCAGCCGGCCGCTTTGAGTAAAGTGGCCAAAGGGAGATCAGCGGTTATTGCTTTAGGTTACATGATACAGTTTCATTTCCCATTTGCGGTAATGTTAACGTTTTGATTTGTGGCTAATTACCTAAATCTCGTTAAGACTTTTCCTAACCATTTCCAAATAGATCAACACATGAGAAATCCTTTACAACCAAATAAAGTTGACATAGTGCATGCCGGTTTCAAGCTACACACAATTTAACATGGGTACCGCCATTTTGACAGTTTTAGGCTTACTTATTCTAGCCAAACTTTGGTATTTTCAAAATTGGGTGAACATTAAAAAAACACACACAAAAATCTGTTATCAGGCATTGATTGAAAGCTTAAAGTATGTACAGTAGACCTATGTTAGTTTCAATCCAATATTCAAATAACCCAGATACCAAACTATCACTATGTAGCCACCTTCTAGCTCCTGTATAACCGAAGTCAATTTTCATTGGCTGAGAAAACACAAACTGGGTGTTGTGACCTATAACAAGGATATAATTCCTCGAAATTTGTCAAATTTAATAACTTTGCTTTTATTAACCAATATCAAATTGAATTTCAAAAGATCAAAGCTTTTCGGCCAGTCGTTTTGAATTTGCGAAGTAATTTACACACCCACCCCCTTCATGTTTCCAGGCTTATATTTTAAAGTTTTTCTGAGGACCAATTCAAAATGTTATTCCTCGCTATAAAAAGGTGAATCATCAAATACCCTTCAAATTTGCTGGAAATGATGGGTTGTTGGTTGTAGTTTACTGTTAGCATCTGTCCGGGTTAGAGACTGCCATAAGGGCAGAGCCAGGGGAGATAACCCACCCCACCCGTCCAAAAAATGTCTGATTTCTTAACATTTGGACTGTTTGAAAGCTAATAAAACTTCTCCAGTGATTTAAAAACTGTCCAATTCAGGGCCACAGTCATGTCAGCTTACCTGTTAAGATATAAAAAGGGCAATTTGTACAGATTATATCATTTCAGACCCACAGGAAAGGGGGTGGGAGGGGGGGGGGGGTCTGGTTATTTTACATCAATAGCTAATGAGCCTGAAATAATCATTTGCTTTGAAAAACATTAATAATTCCAAGAAGTGAAATGTCATTCCTAGACCTCATTGATGGAAATGGATCACTACTGAGGCATATACAAGTATTTTACACCCTACAATAAGAGTCTTGTGGTTGCACAAACCTAGCCCTGGTCCACAAAAGCCTGTTTTTCAGAAAAAGTGGTGAATATTTAAATTTTTTTACTGAATTCATTTATTTTATATTTCAAATATGTAGTCCAGATACAACGGCACCAAAAATGGTGGTGGTTTGAAAATTTAGAACAAAATACTTACTTTTCACACTTCACTGTAGGTTACATGATACAGTTTCATTTCCCATTTGCGGTAATGTTAACGTTTTGATTTGTGGCTAATTACCTAAATCTCGTTAAGACTTTTCCTAACCATTTCCAAATAGATCAACACATGAGAAATCCTTTACAACCAAATAAAGTTGACATAGTGCATGCCGGTTTCAAGCTACACACAATTTAACATGGGTACCGCCATTTTGACAGTTTTAGGCTTACTTATTCTAGCCAAACTTTGGTATTTTCAAAATTGGGTGAACATTAAAAAAACACACACAAAAATCTGTTATCAGGCATTGATTGAAAGCTTAAAGTATGTACAGTAGACCTATGTTAGTTTCAATCCAATATTCAAATAACCCAGATACCAAACTATCACTATGTAGCCACCTTCTAGCTCCTGTATAACCGAAGTCAATTTTCATTGGCTGAGAAAACACAAACTGGGTGTTGTGACCTATAACAAGGATATAATTCCTCGAAATTTGTCAAATTTAATAACTTTGCTTTTATTAACCAATATCAAATTGAATTTCAAAAGATCAAAGCTTTTCGGCCAGTCGTTTTGAATTTGCGAAGTAATTTACACACCCACCCCCTTCATGTTTCCAGGCTTATATTTTAAAGTTTTTCTGAGGACCAATTCAAAATGTTATTCCTCGCTATAAAAAGGTGAATCATCAAATACCCTTCAAATTTGCTGGAAATGATGGGTTGTTGGTTGTAGTTTACTGTTAGCATCTGTCCGGGTTAGAGACTGCCATAAGGGCAGAGCCAGGGGAGATAACCCACCCCACCCGTCCAAAAAATGTCTGATTTCTTAACATTTGGACTGTTTGAAAGCTAATAAAACTTCTCCAGTGATTTAAAAACTGTCCAATTCAGGGCCACAGTCATGTCAGCTTACCTGTTAAGATATAAAAAGGGCAATTTGTACAGATTATATCATTTCAGACCCACAGGAAAGGGGGTGGGAGGGGGGGGGGGGGGTCTGGTTATTTTACATCAATAGCTAATGAGCCTGAAATAATCATTTGCTTTGAAAAACATTAATAATTCCAAGAAGTGAAATGTCATTCCTAGACCTCATTGATGGAAATGGATCACTACTGAGGCATATACAAGTATTTTACACCCTACAATAAGAGTCTTGTGGTTGCACAAACCTAGCCCTGGTCCACAAAAGCCTGTTTTTCAGAAAAAGTGGTGAATATTTAAATTTTTTTACTGAATTCATTTATTTTATATTTCAAATATGTAGTCCAGATACAACGGCACCAAAAATGGTGGTGGTTTGAAAATTTAGAACAAAATACTTACTTTTCACACTTCACTATAGGTTACATGATACAGTTTCATTTCCCATTTGCGGTAATGTTAACGTTTTGATTTGTGGCTAATTACCTAAATCTCGTTAAGACTTTTCCTAACCATTTCCAAATAGATCAACACATGAGAAATCCTTTACAACCAAATAAAGTTGACATAGTGCATGCCGGTTTCAAGCTACACACAATTTAACATGGGTACCGCCATTTTGACAGTTTTAGGCTTACTTATTCTAGCCAAACTTTGGTATTTTCAAAATTGGGTGAACATTAAAAAAACACACACAAAAATCTGTTATCAGGCATTGATTGAAAGCTTAAAGTATGTACAGTAGACCTATGTTAGTTTCAATCCAATATTCAAATAACCCAGATACCAAACTATCACTATGTAGCCACCTTCTAGCTCCTGTATAACCGAAGTCAATTTTCATTGGCTGAGAAAACACAAACTGGGTGTTGTGACCTATAACAAGGATATAATTCCTCGAAATTTGTCAAATTTAATAACTTTGCTTTTATTAACCAATATCAAATTGAATTTCAAAAGATCAAAGCTTTTCGGCCAGTCGTTTTGAATTTGCGAAGTAATTTACACACCCACCCCCTTCATGTTTCCAGGCTTATATTTTAAAGTTTTTCTGAGGACCAATTCAAAATGTTATTCCTCGCTATAAAAAGGTGAATCATCAAATACCCTTCAAATTTGCTGGAAATGATGGGTTGTTGGTTGTAGTTTACTGTTAGCATCTGTCCGGGTTAGAGACTGCCATAAGGGCAGAGCCAGGGGAGATAACCCACCCCACCCGTCCAAAAAATGTCTGATTTCTTAACATTTGGACTGTTTGAAAGCTAATAAAACTTCTCCAGTGATTTAAAAACTGTCCAATTCAGGGCCACAGTCATGTCAGCTTACCTGTTAAGATATAAAAAGGGCAATTTGTACAGATTATATCATTTCAGACCCACAGGGAAGGGGGTGGGAGGGGGGGGGGGGTCTGGTTATTTTACATCAATAGCTAATGAGCCTGAAATAATCATTTGCTTTGAAAAACATTAATAATTCCAAGAAGTGAAATGTCATTCCTAGACCTCATTGATGGAAATGGATCACTACTGAGGCATATACAAGTATTTTACACCCTACAATAAGAGTCTTGTGGTTGCTCAAACCTAGCCCTGGTCCACAAAAGCCTGTTTTTCAGAAAAAGTGGTGAATATTTAAATTTTTTTACTGAATTCATTTATTTTATATTTCAAATATGTAGTCCAGATACAACGGCACCAAAAATGGTGGTGGTTTGAAAATTTAGAACAAAATACTTACTTTTCACACTTCACTATAGGTTACATGATACAGTTTCATTTCCCATTTGCGGTAATGTTAACGTTTTGATTTGTGGCTAATTACCTAAATCTCGTTAAGACTTTTCCTAACCATTTCCAAATAGATCAACACATGAGAAATCCTTTACAACCAAATAAAGTTGACATAGTGCATGCCGGTTTCAAGCTACACACAATTTAACATGGGTACCGCCATTTTGACAGTTTTAGGCTTACTTATTCTAGCCAAACTTTGGTATTTTCAAAATTGGGTGAACATTAAAAAAACACACACAAAAATCTGTTATCAGGCATTGATTGAAAGCTTAAAGTATGTACAGTAGACCTATGTTAGTTTCAATCCAATATTCAAATAACCCAGATACCAAACTATCACTATGTAGCCACCTTCTAGCTCCTGTATAACCGAAGTCAATTTTCATTGGCTGAGAAAACACAAACTGGGTGTTGTGACCTTTAGAAGTCGCTGCAGTTCTGGTTGCTTTGAATTTTAACAAGTCAAAGCACAGGCACACTGAGTGCTCTCCCTTATCCACCCTCTGTTATACTATAAATATGGACATTTATAGTATAACAGAGGGTGGTTGGTGCGCTTAGTTTTTAAATTTTAAAAACTGTATGCACCATTACCACAAACACAACCAACAGAGGGTGGATAAGGGAGAGCACTCCGTGTGCCTGTGGTCAAAGTCATCTCTCTCCAGACCAAATTCTATCCATCTTGAAATAGTCTCTTTTGATACACTCTTATGAAGTTTCTAATAACTTATGAAAAGAAAATGTTCATTTCTAATAGTTTTAGTCGTAAGTATATACTCTCTAAGTACAGTGCAAACACAAATTCTCCTATCTAAGGGATAGTCAGGTAATTCTACACAACCATTATGAAAATTAGGTCTCGTCGTTTTAAGCAAACTTTTAAAAACACATCCGGATTCTTTCTATGTTAAATTATTTAAATTCAATAAATGGAGATTTTGGACTCTCTAGCCACTTATAAGAGCGATTAACAAAGCAAGACTTAATGTAATATCTTTTAAACTCAAAAGGTTAACTAGGCTTATAAGCCTCTGAGGAGCCGCTTACTGGTAAAACACTGTTTTACTTAATTTCTAAAAACATGGGTGCAGTGTACCTTACTTATCACCTCAGTGTGTATCTGAGTGAAGGCCATTCGAATTTATGTTGTGATGTAAAAAAAATTGGTTCCATCGGCCAAAATTGACAAAACTAAATCAACCTGGCCCCAATGGGCTACCATAGGCTTTGTACGAAAATTAAACCAAACACTAGATATATTATTTATAGTCTTCTTCTAGATGAAGCTATTGAAAGGCAGATGGTTGTTTTGAACATGAAAATGAGTGTCTGACAACGGTCTGCTGATCAAATCACATTATAAACGTCTATGTTAGTCAGGATCTGACTAACGTCAGGATTGATTTAATCAACGAAACGGTTTTTAATGTTATTTCCAGTTTTTGATAACATTTACCAAATGTCCAAATTTCGTGCAAATCAACCCCGAAAAGTTAAAGAATCCTCGTTCAGTTTTAAAAGTCATTTTAGATTTATCAACCTGAAAACAGTCAACCCATGGAGATGTTCATGTAGTTGACGCTTCGTGTGTGGAAATTGCAACTACGCCGTAGCACTATAACAATTAAAATTCACTTTTTTAGTTTGTAAAACGCAATGACATAATGGAAGAACATCGTCAAGAAGAGAGTGCATTCATACATTCTACCGTACCAATTCGCTGGCCTCCTGCAGGATGAGATTGAGATTGATTGATTGATTGTTTGGTGTTTTACGCCGCGCTCAAGATTATTTCACTTATATGGCGGCGTTGCCAGTTTTATTGTGGGAGGAAACCGGGCTCTGTGCCCGGAGGAAACCCACGACCTTCCGCTGGTAACTGGCAACCGGACACGGCGACCACGACTTTGCATATTGTTAAAGGGGCATGAGCTGCCAAAATTCACACTTTTTTTTCATATTTTCTGATCGGCACGACAGTAAGAGACTTTGAAAGCCATCGAAAAACTAAATGATTGGCGTTGGAATGAGGAAAATCCATACAGTATGTGGCCTGTACGAACCGAAAACGTGTTCGAAAAGTAAACAAATTTAAATAACCGGGACGACCATTCATTCATTCTAAGCCAAAGTTAGTTCAAAACAATACTTTATCGTACATTCTCGAGACTAGAAGCACTAAAAGGCTTCTGAATTATACGTCTTGAGAAAAATAGCCGATAATTTCAACATTTTGTTTTAACGTCAAAATATCAATATATATTTTTGGTTTGTATAGAAAAAACAAATAAAGCCAGATATAGAAATTTTAGAGAAATATGATTGGAATATTGTCATACGACGTTATGAGTATGCGTTTTAGAAGTTATACTAAAATTCATTTTTCCAGGCTCTGTGAGTGTTATCTACCTTATTCAATTCTGTTCAATTTAATTCTTTATTTTCTCGGATCCGTTTTACTGGTATAAAGTGTAAACGTTTACAAAGATTTTACATGGTGGGTGGAAGATCAGGGTTTTACATTCATATAATTGTAAAGCTTTCTTGATAAAAATAGCTAAACTAACCCGGATCTTTTTGCAGGGCTTATTAAGTTATACATTTTATGGACTCATACCCAATAAATTAGTTTTCCCTGAACAGTGTACAGAACCGATAAAGCCACCACATTTCCCTTTCTTTTCCCATAATCGCATGGGGTTCCATCTCAGTCTGAAGAAGCGTAATCATTATCAATGTATCACAAAGTGTTCCAGACAATATTACTGACTAAAGCCAAGCGCCTGTCTGTCACTAATCTAATGAAATATCATGGGTTTAGTTTATTGCAACTTACGAAGTTCTTAATTATATACATCTTTGTAACACAATTATAAACTTGTCTCCATGGCTATTTTAGACAAGAAGATTTTCCCTGTGTTTTAGTGTTCATTATCTGAAAACTGTAATGAGTACAGACAGACGGGCATCTATAGTAATCAAAGCTACAACATACTTTCATTTAATCAAGTGCTCCGCAACTTAGTTGATCACCATGGTTATCAAAAAGTTGTTTCGATACAATTAAGCTCTACTGTGAAACCACAGACCCATTTACAGCCTCAGTTACTGAATGCTAAAAGGCTGGGTGACTGTTTTGGTCGACACATATGCATGTCGCAAGACCCAAGTTACTTTTGGTTCGGGACACATCGTCTACAATAATTACAAAGTTAGTAAATGCCAAAAAGACTGGTCACCGTTATGTTCGCCACAGATAGCGAGACCCCAATCTAGCTTGGTGTATGATACATCGTCTAACCATAGGCTTCATACATGTATATTAGAAGAAGAAAATTGAATGCAGGCAATGGGTTTAAACTTATGAAGCAAACACGAACCCGGGACGAACGGACAGACAGACGGACATATCAATATATCCCCGCTCACAAACAACCTTTTATTTACCTTCGGTATCTGGATGACATTTTTATCATTTGGCAGCATACGTTGGAAGACCTTCATATTTTCATTGATACTCTTAATTCTCACGACTCAAGCATTAAGTTACAGCCTACTATTGATCAAAATTCTGTGGATTTTTTGGATGTAACTATTTACAAGGGCCATACATATCATACTACTGGGCATCTAGATTACAAAGTATTCTTCAAACCTACTGACACTCATCAGCTGCTACATGCTGGGTCATACCATCCTCCTCACACTTTCAAGGGAGTCATTAAGTCTCAGATTTTTAGATTCTATAGAAACTGTAGTTCTTCAGATTTCTTTAACCAGGCTTGTTCTGTTCTTTTTAAAGCTCTCCTCCCTAGGAGGTATTCTTTTAGATTACTCCGAAGGGTCAAATCTAACACAGTAAGACAAATCATGTTTCCCCCTTCAGCCCCCGAAACGCTTACCTCCCCTTCACGGGTGTACCATTACCGTCCAGCATTTCTCTCAGGTACATCAATGAAATGCCTTAAGACGCGATGCAAACTCGATATATACGTACCCAATCGCGGAACCTTTTTCGGAGAACAATCTCGCGGCAAATATCAAATGGCAGAGAATCTTAATTGCGACTCCTCTAATATCGTGTATGTTATCACATGTAAAAAATGTCGCAAACAGTATGTTGGAGAAACTCAGAATTCTCTACGACAAAGAGCAGCCAACCATTTATCTAGTATTAGACTTAAACATGATGTACCTGTGGCACAACATTTCAATACTCTAGGTCATTCGGTCAAGGACCATTTTGAAATCATGCCTATTGAGAAAATCCCTTTTCTCACTTCCGCTGCAGATACCAAGCACAAACGTTTGGAAAGGGAAAGTTTTTGGATTTAAACATTACAAACTATTTATCCTTTGGGTTTGAACTTGGACCCAGGAAGATGTCGTGAAAAAACTATAATACCATTTGTCTTTCAGTATAACAAAGCTAGCATCGCTATGGCCAAGATTATAGTAGAAGAATACAAACTACTTCAAAGTAAACTTGCTCGACCTCTGACCCAAAGGCCAGTCATTGCTTATAAAAAGAACAAGAGTTTGAAAGACATACTGGTCAGGGCTAAACTCCCCTGTCTGCCTTCTACCTAGGTTTTTCTGGGTAAGGGGTTGGGGTGGGTGGGGGGCAAATTTTCACTGTCTTTTCCCATGACCCTATACTATATAGTCTGACGATATTCTTACCATAGCTTAAGATACGTAAGCATTGTCAATGTAATACAAAGTGTTCCAGAAAATTCTACTGACTAAGACCAAGCTCCTGTCAGTCGTCAACCTAATGAAATATCATAGGTTTACTTTATTACAACAATTTATGATGGGGTATAAAGGTCTAAATGATATACCTCTTTTTAACACAATTAGAAACTTGTCTCCATGGTTATTTTAAACAAGAAGATTTTCCCTGTGCCCGTGTGTTTTAGTGTCCATAAATATATCCCCGCTCTTAAATTGACGGACGGACGGACAACACTATACCAATATACTCCCACCTTAAGAGCGGACGTATAAAAAGAAAACCACCAGATCTGATGTACAAATTTTGATTTATATTAAAAGAAAACAAAGTGACGTATTTGCAGGCAAATATTATAAAAATAGTGGCAAGAAAACCTTTATCAAAATAACTTACTTTTTTCAAACTTAGAATTTTAGAGTTCCGAGATAGAAATCTGTAATCCGAGAACTCACAAAGTTCACTGGTATAGAAGTCTAGATCCGATGATCACGAAATATAAATCCAGATAAAAAAAGATATTTTTGGTTCTTCTAGAATAACCGAACAGAGTAATTAGTAGTCCGGTGAGCCTGATAAACATGTCATATGACTGAATTGTTTGACTTTAATCCTTGTATTTGACGACGATTCAGTTAATCATCTACGAAAATATTTCTGATGAGGAATGTACCTCCAATTTGTGCTCCTGTATGCAATTGCCAGATTATTGCAAATAACTATAGCATCTTTGCCCGACGTGAAGATTTCTGTTTCCAATAAATATTAATTTATACCATATCATCTGATGGCCTAGAGATATTTGACGGAGTAAGACATTCCCGACAATTGCTATGACATTATTTTGTCCTGGCTGTAAATACGGCATTTGTCTTCGAAGTTATCTCCCCTTAAAATATTTTCTGACTGGGTTTTCACTCGAACAACCTATGTGGTGGGATGGTTGCCAGCTACCAACGGAAGGTCGAGGGTTTCCTCCGGGCATAGAGCCCGGTTTCCTCCCACAATAAAACTAGCAACGCCGCCATATAAGTGAAATAATCTTGAGCGCGGCGTAAAGCACCAAACAATCAATCAATCAATCAATCCCCTTATAATATTATTATAGTTTTAAGAAATCGCATACGTCATCACGTTTGTCTAATCTGACGCATAGGCGGAGCCAGGGGGGGGATCCAAGGGGTTGACCAGAGCTACCGGAACCTAGGCGGCCCTGAACCCTCGCCTAATGCCTCTTTTAAATTTGTAATGTTTCTGTGATCGAAGGGCCTGGGACCCCCTCTTTCGTAAAAAGCTGGACCCACCAGCCGAATACTATGCTTGTTAAATGTTGCCACCGAAACAGTGGCAATTGAAGCTGGAGAGGAGACCAAACCTTAAACCTAACTTGAAAATCCTAAAATTATATGAAAGAAATGGCTAATGTTAAATCAGAGGCAATCGCCGAAGCTTGCAAATCTCAGGAAGCACGCCGTGCTTGCTTGTCACACTAATGCTGTTCTAAATGATTCCACGAACCGTTACCAGGTGTGTCAATTAAAACTTCCTGAAAACAGAGTCCTTTGAATGATAACTTGGTTAAAATTACTGACTATCAACGTACGGCAGATAGCTTTGTAAAATCTTTTGATATTTGTCAAACCCTCTAAGTATCCTTTGTCCGATTATATTAACATAAAAAGCAATGATATTCCTTACATTGAAAACCAGCCTTCTAATCGTTGCAAAACCTGTTACAGTTCGCCAGGTGGCACACGAGGTAAGAATTGCTTGATTTCCTAAATGTCTTAGCGATCAAATAACACTGGGTCGGTTTCCAGCCCCCAATCCGGGAATCTTGCAATGGCGCATCCTGGATGGAAAGGCAGCTTTGATACTTTAGTTGGCAATAAGTTATTCCTAACACAGAGCGCATTTATTTACACATATTCTTTGAATTACACAGACAATGGCACCAAAGCAAATTCGACAGATCTTTAAAAACTTTATTCATATTCGATATCACTTGAGCATTATTCTAAAAATCCACACTTTTTTATGACTGCTGTCGAAAACATAGTAACACTTATTTCTTTTACCACACCTGTTTATTTCCAGATTTTTCAACTTTTTCCAAAACTATATTCCACAGGCCATACATGCCTTTGTCGGTTTTTGAACATCCCACAAGAATTTCATCCAGAGAATGTTTGCTGAAGAGCGCGAGACTTGATTCCTCGGTCTGTTCAAATCTTGCCACATGTCTCCATGTTAAACCTTCGATTTTAGTGGCGATGATTCCATAAAAATACACGTCATCCAATTTAATAAACGGGGTGCTTTTGGCTAACTCCGCCATTTGCATAGCCAACTCGTATTTGAAGAAAACTGCAAATCCAAAACAAATGGGAGTAGGGTATCGTTCAAGGCCAGCTAATTTGTCATTGGGAATACCTAAATAAGATTTCCCTCGTACTATTGGGGCGTGATCAATAACAGAACAAATCAATTGTTTGGGATTCTCTTTCAAAACAGCAAATACATTCTTTAAGCGAAAGACGTTAATGAATGTATCATCGTCCGCCTTAATAACATATTCAGCATTACGACAATTTTCAGCTAGCCATCTCATTCCCATGACTGCCTTCAGGGTAAGATTTCCGTATGCGTCAATAAAATCGCCCTGTATAATGTCACCATATTCCTCATTTTCTTTCACCACTTTGTCCATGATCTCTTTAGATTTGTGTCTACTCAGTACAAATACTGTCACACTGTTGATTCCTGTAAATAAATTAGCTTTTGCCCAGGTACCCCTCTGTCGTTTTCTGAAGTCGAAATACGTCGTCGCTGAATGTATGAGGATAACGTATTTAACCTTTATGTACTGAGAACAAAGATGTGAGTTCTTAATAAGATAGTTGCTATTGATGGTAAAAGGTATTGAAGTTGATTTTGAAAATACCTTCTTAGTGAGATGAACGTCCTTGTCCTGGGTAAAAATTCTCTCAGAGGGGAAACCAAGCGGTTTCTGTGGTTGTATAATTTTTGCGGAGGTGAAAATAAGCGGTTTCGTCGGTTGTATAATTCTTGCGGAGGGGATACCAAGCGGTTTCTTCGGTTGTATAATTCTTGCGGAGGTGAAACCAAGCGGTTTCGTCGGTTGTGTAGTCTTGTCTACATTTTTAAAAGATATATCAGGCATTTTGGCTTGTTCTTTGACTTGTGTTTTTGCTAACATAATTCTTGGTCCAACATTCGTGTAAACCAATGTACAAACGAGGAACAATAACAGGGTGGCGATTAGTAGACTCCAACGGCGAATTGAACTCTGCATGGCAACTGATGAAGTTTTCAAAGGGCTTTCAAATGTCACCTGATATCTTCACCGATTTTATCTGTAACAAAGTCGAAATCATTTACATGATAAATGGTTGACGTATATACTCTCCAGTATGGTAATATTTGCATATAATATCTCTAAAATTTATCTTTAGTCCAAAATAATTATATTTTCATAAATTCTAATAGAAACAATATGGTTAAGGCACATTATAGGAGTGTAATCCATATTTGTTAGTAGCCGGCAGTAAAATATTTACATTCTAAGATTGAAATCCTTTTAAAACAATAAGGATTTTTGCAACATTTGATACAACTTAGATAGTCTTTTTCAAGAAGGCCAGATCATGCCATTCTAAAGATAAAACGTCTTTACCTTCAGGATATGTCTAAGTTAACTCAGATCATGGCGATCAAGATTGTTTGCCACATACTCAGGATTATTTCACTTATATGGCGGCGTTGTCAGGTTTAATGGAGAGGAAACCGAGCGGTTTGTCCGGAGGAAACGACTATTGGCGACAACCTGGCAACTCTCCCCATTGAACTGAGTTGGATTCGAAACCGTAGCTCATCGATGGAATACGGCTATTAAGAAAGACCCTAGACGGTAAGAGAAACTCCCGCCCATTCGTTACCTGTATGTATTTGTGAGTAAATTATATGTAAAGTTGATTCTTCACCCGCCAATAAACGTTAGATCCAACTGAACAGTATGATATACCTAATGGAGTAACTGGAGACGACCTCTCCTTATAGGGTAAGGCTGATATGAATCATTGTGAAATTTTCAAAGAAAACGTGGGAAACAGTAATAAACAGAGCGCGACGATTGATAACGTAATCTGGGCGGTTCTGTGGAATTGATTGTGACCCAGGCACTTCGCTTCTCTCAGATACAATGAATATTTATACATTTGAATCTCTTGAAAAATCCCCTTACGTGTCGGGCATTGCAATGTTAAAAGCTGCGAGTATTTGTCAATTCAATCTACATTCCAAATTTTGTAAAGATTACTAAAAAAGTGAGGCAGCTGGGATGTCAGCTGTCCTCTTAATTGGCCAGCAACAAATATGTCCTAGAATTGATAAATTAAACGAGATTTAAAGTTTGATTGGAATGATATCGACCATTTGGAGTACTTAGGGATAACACGAGAAAGCCATTGAATGGAGGGGGGGGGGGGGGGCAAAGCCAAATGAATTATTATATGTTCTACTTTTTCGGGAAGGGCGCATTATTAAGTACTCCGAGCAGGTCGATATAATTCCAATCAAACTTTAACTAACAGGTAAGTCTCGATTAATTTGTAAATTATATCTCGCCCTATGTCGTACCAGGATCTCACGAGATGTTCAAACCTACTTACTTCAACTCAATATGAACTGAAGTAAATTTGTGAAGTATATTTATAAACTTGTATTTTCTTTCCTATAAACATTCTGTTTATCAGACAGACATAAAACTGATAATAAAAAATAAATTTAGTAGCAGACTTAACGCCCTAATCTTTTTAAAACAACCTTTAGCGAACTCCATTTCTTTGTCAATGGGCTTTCTATAGAACATGGTAAAAGTAGATTCGTGTGATCAGCCGGCCGCTTTGAGTAAAGTGGCCAAAGGGAGATCAGCGGTTATTGCTTTAGAAGTCGCTGCAGTTCTGGTTGCTTTGAATTTTAATAAGTCAAAGCACAGGCACACGGAGTGCTCTCCCTTATCCACCCTCTGTTATACCAGTGGTTCTCAAACTTGTCAAGCTCCTCGCCCCCTTGAGACTGCTTGCTCATAGCCGTCGCCCCCCCCCTCCCCAAATCACACACACCAAGCCTTTGATCAGTACACTTGTATGCTTAGCTCCACAATATGCACTCCCAAGGAATGTCGTGCAGAAATTGGAATATTTTCACTAATATCACACATTCATTTTTTGCTGTTTTCATCATGTTTAAAATTTTTAACTCGCTCATATGGTCATCTGATTTCTTTTCTCTATGAAGGTATTTCCTTCTGCTGGCTTTTGTCCACTTCATTGTTATTCAAATTAAGGTGCTGACTGAAACATATACTGCTTTTATGACTGTTGAATGTAGCAATCTGGGAAAGTTGTTTCAATTTGGTATAAAGTTAACAAACTTCAAGTGAAGAGTAAGAAAAAAACTAATTGACAACTTGCTACATGTTGACACAAAAATGTGAAGAAAGTACATGTAGACTTTCTTAGAAAGAGTTCTTTATGCTTTGACGCCAAAAGATATTTAGATTTTAGAGCAAACATGCTCCCGTTCTGGGACAAAGGCTCTCAAATTGAGCAGATTGGATGGAACAGGTACCTTGTAGTTTTTACACTGTAGAAAGTCTGGCTTATTTTGGTTTTTGGTAGATTACAAGTAAATTTTATCTATATTTTAAAATGTTGTGTGTGGCACTGTTCATCGCCCCCGTGATAGGCCTCATCGCCCCCCTTTCACGTTTTTTGTTTTTATCGCCTCCAATGAGGGTCTCATCGCCCCTTGGGGGGCAATATTGCCCACTTTGAGAAACGCTGTGTTATACTATAAATATGGACATTTCTAGTATTACAGAGGGTGGATAAGGGAGAGCACTCCGTGTGCCCGTTGTCAAAGTCATCTCTCTCGAGACCAAATTCTATCCATCTTGAAATAGTCTCTTTTGATACACTCTTATGAAGTTTCTGATAACTTATGAAAAGAAAATTGTCATTTCTAATAGTTTTAGTCGTAAGTAAATAGTCTCTAAGTACAGTGCAAACACAAATTCTCCTATCTAAGGGATAGTCAGGTAATTCTACACAACCATTATGAAAATTAGGTCTCGTCGTTTTAAGCAAACTTTTAAAAATACATCCGGATTCTTTCTATGTTAAATTATTTAAATTCAATAAATGGAGATTTTGGACTCGCTAGCCACTTATAAGAGCGATTAACAAAGCAAGACTTAATGTAATATCTTTTAAACTCAAAAGGTTAACTAGGCTTATAAGCCTCTGAGGAGCCGCTTACTGGTAAAACACTGTTTTACTTAATTTCTAAAAGCATGGGTGCAGTGTACCTTACTTATCACCTAAGTGTGTATCTGAGTGAAGGCCATTCGAATTTATGTTGTGATGTAAAAAAAATTGGTTCCATCGGCCAAAATTGACAAAACTAAATCAACCTGGCCCCAATGGGCTACCATAGGCTTTGTACGAAAATTAAACCAAACACTAGATATATTATTTATAGTCTTCTTCTAGATGAAGCTATTGAAAGGCAGATGGTTGTTTCGAACATGAAAATGAGTGTCTGACAACGGTCTGCTGATCAAATCACATTATAAACGTCTATGTTAGTCAGGATCTGACTAACGTCAGGATTGATTTAATCAACGAAACGGTTTTTAATGTTATTTCCAGTTTTTGATAACATTTACCAAATGTCCAAATCAACCCCGAAATGTTAAAGAATCCTCGTTCAGTTTTAAAAGTCATTTTAGATTTATCAACCTGAAAACAGTCAACCCATGGAGATGTTCATGTAGTTGACGCTTCGTGTGTGGAAATTGCAACTACGCAGTAGCACTATAACAATTAAAATTCACTTTTTTAGTTTGTAAAACGCAATGACATAATGGAAGAACATCGTCAAGAAGAGAGTGCATTCATACATTCTACCGTAATTACCAATTCGCTGGCCTCCTGCAGGATGAGATTGAGAGCGGTGAAAAAAACATTGCGTCACGTAAATGTACACGGCGGACCACGACTTTGCATATTGTTAAAGGGGCATGAGCTGCCAAAATTCACACTTTTTTTTCATATTTTCTGATCGGCACGACAGTAAGAGGCTTTGGAAGCCATCGAAAAACTAAATGATTGGCGTTGGAATGAGGAAAATCCATACAGTATGTGGCGTGTTCGAAAAGTAAACAAATTTAAATAACCGGGACGACCAAAACAATACTTTATCGTACATTCTCGAGACTAGAAGCACTAAAAAGCTTCTGAATTATACGTCTTGAGAAAAATAGCCGATAATTTCAACATTTTGTTTTAACGTCAAAATATCAATATATATTTTTGGTTTGTGTAGAAAAAAACAAATAAAGCCAGATATAGAAATTTTAGAGAAATATAATTGGACTATTGTCATACGGCGTTAAGAGTATGAGTTTTAGAAGTTACACTGAAATTCATTTTTCCAGGCTCTGTGAGTGTTTTCTACCTTATTCAATTCTGTTCAATTCAATTCTTCATTTTCTCGGATCAATTTGGTATAAAGTGTAAACGTTTACAGAGATTTTACATGGTGGGTGGAAAATCAGGGTTTTACATTCATATAATTGTAAAGCTTTCTTGATAAAAATAGCTAAACTAACCCGGATCTTTTTGCAGGGCTTATTAAGTTATACATTTTATGGACTCATACCCAATAAATTAGTTTTCCCTGAACAGTGTACAGAACCGATAAAGCCACCACATTTCCCTTTCTTTTGCCATAATCGCATGGGGTTCCGTCTCAGTCTGAAGAAGCGTAATCATTATCAATGTATTACAAAGTGTTCCAGACAATATTACTGACTAAAGCCAAGCGCCTGTCTGTCACTAATCTAATGAAATATCTTGGGTTTAGTTTATTGCAACTTACGAAGTTCTTAATGATATACCTCTTTGTAACACAATTAGAAACTTGTCTCCATGGCTATTTTAGACAAGAAGATTTTCCCTGTGTTTTAGTGTTCATAAATATATCTGAAAACTGTAATGAGTACAGACAGACGCGCATCTGTAGTCATCAAAGCTACAACATACTTTCATTTAATTAAGTGCTCCGCAACTTATTTGATCACCATGGTTATCAAAAAGTTGTTTCGATACAATTAAGCTCTACTGTGAAACCACAGACCGAGCGGTTTGTCCGGAGGAAACGACTATTGGCGACAACAATGGCAACTCCCATTGAACTGAGTTGGATTCAAAACCGTAGCTCATCGATGGTATACGGCTATTAAGAAAGACCCTAGACGGTAAGAGAAACTCCCGCCCATTCGTTACCTGTATGTATTTGTGACTAAATTATATGTAAAGTTGATTCTTCACCCGCCAATAAACGTTAGATCCAACTGAACAGTATGATATACCTAATGGAGTAACTGGAGACGACCTCTCCTTATAGGGTAAGGCCGATATGAATCATTGTGAAATTTTCAAAGAAAACGTGGGAAACAGTAATAAACAGAGCGCGACGATTGATAACGTAATCTGGGCGGTTCTGTGGAATTGATTGTGACCCAGGCACTTCGCTTCTCTCAGATACAAAGAATATTTATACATTTGAATCTCTTGAAAAAATTACCTTACGTGTCGGGCATTGCAATCTTATAAGCAGCGAGTATTTGTCATTTCATTCTACATTCCACATTTTGTAAAGAATGTCAGCCTTCTAATTAAAAAGTGAGATAGCTGGGATGTCAGCTGTCCTCTTAATTGACCAGCAACAAATATGTGCTAGAATTGATAAATTAAACGAGATTTGAAGTTAGATTGGAATGATGTCGACCATTTGATTGATTGATTGTTTGGTGTTTTACGCTGCGCTCAAGATTACATGTATTTCACTTATATGGCGGCGTGGCCAGTTTTATTATGGGAGGAAACCGGGCTCTATGCCCGGAGGAAACCCACGTCCTTCCGTTGGTAACTGGCAACCATCCCACATAGGTCGTTCGAGTGAAAACCCAGTCAGAAAATGATCCAATTTTTTTGGACTGAGTGGAATTCGAACCCGCGACCCATTGATGGAAAGTGGTTCGGATTGAACGTCTCGGCCAGTAAAGTAGATAACACGAGAACGCCATTTAATGGGAGGACAAAGCCAAATGAATTATTATATGTTCTACCTTTTCGGGAAGGGCGTATTATTAAAGTGGCATGAGCTGCCAAAATTCACACTTTTTTCATAATTTCTGATCGACACGACAGTAAGAGGCTTTGAAGGCCATCGGGAAACTAAATGATTGGCGTTGGAAGGAGGAAAATCCATACAGTATGAGACCTGTACGAACCGAAAACGTGTTCGAGAAGTAAACAAAATTTAAATAACCGGGACGTTTAGTTCAAAACAATACTTTATCGTACATTTTCGAGACTAGAAGCACTAAAAAGCTGCTGAATTACACGTCTTGAGAAAAATAGCCAATATATTCAACATTCTGTTAAACGTCAAAATATCAACATTTTGGCAGCTCATACATGTACCACTTTAAGTACTCCAAGTAGGTCGATATAATTCCAATCAAACTTCAACTAACAGGTAAGTCTCGATTAATTTGTAAATTATATCTCGCCCTATATCGTACCAGGATCTCACGAGATGTTCAAACCTACTTACTTCAACTCAATATGAACTGAAGTCAATTTGTGAAGTATATTTATAAACTTGTATTTTCTTTCCTATAAACATTCTGTTTATCAGACAGACATAAAACTGATAATAAAAAATAAATTTAGTAGCAGACTTAACGCCCTAATCTTTTTAAAACACCCTTAGCGAACTCCATTTCTTTGTCAATGGGCTTTCTATAGAACATGGTAAAAGTAGATTCGTGTGATCAGCCGGCCGCTTTGAGTAAAGTGGTCAAAGGGAGATCAGCGGTTATTGCTTTAGAAGTCGCTGTAGTTCTACACAACCATTATGAAAATTAGGTCTCGTGGTCTTAAGCAAACTTTTAAAAACACATCCGGATTCATTCTATGTTACATCCTTGAAATTCCATAAGTGGAGATTTTGGACTCTCTAGCCACTTATAAGAGCGATTAACAAAGTCTTAATATAATATCTTTTAAACTCAAAAAGTTAAAAAAAAGTTTTCAAGAAAGTAGAATATAAAAGGCCGGTTGAGACACAGCTATGACGTCATACGAGGAGGAAACATGTTACGTAATATTCGAATTCCGGGTCAAAGACGTCCCGAGTGGTCGAGGTCAATAACTAGCACATCTCATTAACATCTAAGCTCCCGGCTATTGGTCGCGCTTGACTACACATCTAATTAAAATCTCCTAACAAGAGGAGGCAACAAAGGCTTAAACTGTGGGGTCGAGGTCAATAACTAGCGCATCTAATTAAAATCTTAGCTCCCGGTTATTGGTCGCGGTTTGTCGCACGTCTCATTAAAATCTAAGCTCGCGGCTATCGGTTCACTACACATCTCATTAAGATTAGAATCTACGTTATTTATTAAATTACCTCCATGGCATATTGTATAGTGTCTGTAGACTCGCTGAAGGGGTAGTCTTTCATACAGATGACGAAATGGGGAGTTCCCATCATGCCGTACTAAAACGTGGTTTTCGTCATGTCTATATTCATACCGATTTAGCCAAGTACACGTGTCGAGGCTTGGAGCTGCTCTCTCACAACGGGCTCGAGTATTCCAAGGTAAGTTGCACTCTTTATTTTCTTCCGAGGTTCGACTGTAGGTCATAGATAATGTTAAGGTATAGAGCATTGACCTACGCCATCTATGTGATATGGAACGTGACGTATTCAATCAGGATACCGGCTGTTATTTCCCTAGCATTAGTCTGACAGCTTTGGGACTAACGCCATTCACCTTAAAACGGTTCGATCTCGAACCGGAAGTGACGTCATCGAACCGGAAGTTGTCCGTAATTTCGTTATTTTTTGTTCTAGAGCTTAAGGAAAAAACACAATCACCTTTAAACGGTCCGACCTCGAACCGGAAGTGACGTCATCGAACCGGAAATCGTCCGTAATTTCGTTATTTTTGTCCTAGAGCTTAGGGACTAACGCCATTCACATTTAAACGGTCCGACCTCGAACCGGAAGTGACGTCATCGAACTGGAAGTCATCCGTAATTTCGTTATTTTTTGTCCTAGAACTTAGAGACTAACGCCATTCACCTGTAAACGGTTAGACATCGAACCGAAAGTGACGTCATCGAACCGGAAGTTGTCCGTAATTTCGTTATTTTTTGTTCTAGAGCTTAAGGAAAAAACACAATCACCTTTAAACGGTCCGACCTCGAACCGGAAGTGACGTCATCGAACCGGAAATCGTCCGTAATTTCGTTATTTTTGTCCTAGAGCTTAGGGACTAACGCCATTCACCTTAAAACGGTCCGACCTCGAACCGGAAGTGACGTCATCGAACCGGTAGTTGTCCGTAATTTCGTTATTTTTTGTCCCACAGCCTAGGTACTAGCGCCATTCAATCCGTTACGACATCATGTCCGCTATTGTGAGGCGTAAAACACCAAACAATCAATGACTCTAAGCAATCGTCCTACATCAGGCGCTTTTCACCCCAGACCTGTATTGTGAAAGTCTCAACCAATGCATTAACATAAAAAACATAAGACATCCTTCGTTCTGATGAGCATTTTATTATCTTCATGGTGAACATTCTTCAAGTACATCGTTTTCCGAGCGTAATGCTCGTCGTTAGACAAAACTTTACGGTCATCTTCTAAAGTATTTTCATCCGACGGATGCACTATATAAACGGTCATCTCAGTATTCTGCGAATCGGTTTTGTGTTTATTGAAAACGTGCCGCTTCATGTCATGTCGGCGACTAAAAGTCTTGTTACAAACGTGGCAATTGAATCTTATTTTGTTTCACCCACTGTGGAATATAATTTATAGCGCTATTTCAGCGGTCGATCTAATCCAATGTGAAGGACGCGCCGCCTTTTATACGCTTCTGTCTTGCCTCCAAATCCACCGCTTGCTGTGCGTTAGATACGGCAATAACCCGCGACAAATCCGCCTTTTCACGGTTGGGGGAGTTTTCGCGATAATAGGGCTCGACAGTTTTTCTTCGTTTAAAGGCTTGACTTTGTGGCGTACCACTTTTTCTGCGTTTCTGTCTGACCTCCGATCTGGCCATTTCCACCACTTGTGCGGGAGACACCACATCTATCTGCGGTAAATCCGCATGGTCGGCGTCAATTTGCCGCGGATCCATCTTTTCACGGTCGGGAGAGCTTTCACGACCATAGGGTTCCAGAGGGATGAGCGTGTTTCTACTAATGAATGCTTGGCCGAGGGGCGAGCCTCTCTCGCTCATTACACCTTCGTTCATGGGTATTTAACCCTTTTCCATATCGCGGTAAAAACGCACCAATTTATCCACGTTCGACATGTTTAAACGTTACAGTTACGTTACAGACACCGTCTGCGTAAGAAGTGTTGTCGAAGTACGATGATAGCTCATTATATATAGCTTTATGATACGCGCCCGCTGAACGCCAGAAGCGACCGTTAACGCAGCCTTAAGCGTCTCACAATTAGCTAACGGTCGCTTCCACTCTTTATTGGTGTCTTTCTTTCTTTCTAGAGAGTTTGTCAGTCGAAGGGTTTTCAACCGCCGGTGAATGTGAAGCTTGTAGCCAAGTACCATTATGTATACCCCATAACCAAATATCTCCAGCTACAACATTACAGTTGGATGATGTCCCACCCATGCCATTAACATAAGAGACTGACGTTGTATTATCAATTTGAATCAACACATGTTCTCCTTTTAATTTCATTTCAAATGACTCTAACGAAAAAAAAATTGCAAGAAGTTCTTAAACATTTACGTGAGAATTGGCCTCTTGAGAAGTTCATTGACCACGGGAGTTAGAGGTACTAAGTACCCATACCCACCCTGTTTTTGAAGCATCTGATTGAAGCGTTAGTTGAGGGGTGCCTTTTAAAACAGATTTATTCGCTCGGTGAATGACCGTAATCCACCATTTCAAGTCCGATTTAGCAAGATTTAATATGGCCATCATTGCTTGGTAGTTATCTTTGTTTAAGCCCAGAGCAAGCGACTTCCCATTGTCCCGGATCCTGTCAAATAAGGGCCCATATGTTACAGCAAGAAAGGTCAAACCATTAAACCAATAACTTTTTCCACATTTCTTTATATAGAAAAACATTTTTCAGGTAATAATTTTTCGCAAGCAAGTTTGACCTTATTAGGCTTCTCTCTTGCCATGGTGGCGACCACTGTTACCGAATTTAAAATAAACTCTAAGTAATCAATTTGTTGAGTTGGACAAAATATTTATTTATCTTAGTGGACGGTAAACTTATCTAATTAATAGACATGAGCTGATAGCTGTTTGACGAAAACCAACGAATGTTCACAAAGAGATGTAAAAACACAAAGCAACAAGCCAGACTTGACCTTTGTTTGATATCAAGATATTTTGGTTTGTGTAGAAATAAACAAATAAAGCCAGATATAGAAATTTTTGAGAAATATGATTGGAATATTGTCATACGACGTTATGAGTATGCGTTTTAGAAGTTACACTGAAATTCATTTTTCCAGGCTCTGTGAGTGTTATCTACCTTATTCAATTCTGTTCAATTCAATTCTTTATTTTCTCGAATCAGTTTGACTGGTATAAAATGTAAACGTTTACAAAGATTTTACATGGTGGGGGGGGGGAGATCAGGGTTTTACATTCATATAATTGTAAAGCTTTCTTGATAAAAATAGCTAAACTAACCCGGATCTTTTTGCAGGGCTTATTAAGTTATACATTTTATGGACTCATACCCAATAAATTAGTTTTCCCTGAACAGTTTACAGAACCGATAAAGCCACTACATTTACCTTTCTTTTCCCATAATCGCATGGGGTTCCGTCTCAGTCTGAAGAAGCGTAATCATTATCAATGTATCACAAAGTGTTCCAGACAATATTACTGACTAAAGCCAAGCGCCTGTCTGTCTAATGAAATATCATGGGTTTAGTTTATTGCAACTTACGAAGTTACTAATGATATACCTCTTTGTAACACAATTAGAAACTTGTCTCCATGGCTATTTTAGACAAGAAGATTTTCCCTGTGTTTTAGTGTTCATTATCCTAATATCTCGCTAGATACCAAGAAAGTTTCAGCGACCATGATGAAAGTCATATTGAAATAGCAAGTGAGCTATAGCTAATAAATCGATAATAAATGAATAAACACCATAAATTGTGGATAAAAAGGCCCAAGGTTTAATTACTCATAAAGACAACAAGTCGATGAATGGCGTATTTCCATGGGTATAAACAAGGCTGAGTGACGCGATTGACAAATCAGCCGCTGATTCCCGTGGGTTATCTCCGGCGAATCATGCAAGGAAAATTACACCTTTTTCTAACAGAAACGCTCAAGACTGCCTTCCTCTCTCCCGGGTAAACACAGGCAGAATAGAAAGCCAGCCGTAAGCATTAAAAGCGCATCCCTCTGGTCCGACACGAGCGGATGCCCCCAGCTAACACTAAAAAACCCGAAAATAGTATGAGTTAAAGAGCTGCCCAAGTGTCCCCTTGGTATACTCAGGCAGACACCGAGTCAGTTCCCAACGCATACTACGCCTGCATCCCCCTGGTCCGACTCGGGCAGATACAGCCTTCACGCGTGTTAGCACCACAGGTGAGTACACACCTGAAACCTTAAAGGTGTATCAAATAACCATTATGAACCCATGGAAAATAACGCATTTACAAAGAAATATCCAAACATGTAAACAAAAACAGTAATCATAAACCAGCAACTTAGGGAGGGTGGGTGGGAATTTTGCGATTTTGTGCTAAGATGCTACCCTACGTGCTGCCTGAAGCTAATCCAAAATGCGAGTGTGGGGGTCCCAACGTTCCAGCAAACCTCTCTGTGCCCCCAGCCAATGAAAAAGAGGTATAACTGGTAACCAAGGCACCCCGTCGCATTGCGGACTTTTACTGATTTGATCAAAACAGCCCGCCCTCTAAACTATATCCCAAGGGCGACAACTCTAAAAACAACAAAAACCCGTTTAACTCTAAAGACAAAACACCGAGTTTTATACAAGTGCTCGAATTGACGATAATAGCATTTATCATACAGTTGTTAAATGCATTTATCCTAATATCTCGCTAGATACCAAGAAAGTTTCAGCGACCATGATGAAAGTTATATTGAAATAGCAAGTGAGCTAAAACTAATAAATCGATAATAAATGAATAAACACCATACATTGTGGATAAAAAGGCCCAAGGTTTAATTACTCATAAAGACAACAAGTCGATGAATGGCGTATTTCCATGGGTATAAACAAGGCTGAGTGACGCGATTGACAAATCAGCCGCTGATTCCCGTGGGTTATCTCCGGCGAATCATGCAAGGAAAATTACACCTTTTTCTAACAGAAACGCTCAAGACTGCCTTCCTCTCTCCCGGGTAAACACAGGCAGAATAGAAAGCCAGCCGTAAGCATTAAAAGCGCATCCCTCTGGTCCGACACGAGCGGATGCCCCCAGCTAACACTAAAAAACCCGAAAATAGTATGAGTTAAAGAGCTGCCCAAGTGTCCCCTTGGTATACTCAGGCAGACACCGAGTCAGTTCCCAACGCATACTACGCCTGCATCCCCCTGGTCCGACTCGGGCAGATACAGCCTTCACGCGTGTTAGCACCACAGGTGAGTACACACCTGAAACCTTAAAGGTGTATCAAATAACCATTATAAACCCATGGAAAATAACCGCCACACGGATGGCTATCGCCAACCGTCGCCATTCATTTGAACTTGCTCCTTAGGCCCATTAAACAGAAAACTTAGATTACGAAACAGGGCGTAAATTTAGGTAGGTTTGCTTAACTTCAAATATTCTTATTAATAATTGTCAGCCGGGAAAGAACGCTTATTGTGTAAAAAGAAGCCTTCTAGGGCGCCTTCAAACATGTTGAGGAAAAAGTCGTTACCAATATCCGAGAGATGGACGTTATCCTCTCGATACAAAGTCTGCATATTAAAAGTAATATCAGGGTGCTTTATGACGATACCACCAAGCTCCAGCACCTGACGACTCACGGCACGATTTAATCGCTTCCTAGCAAGCTCAATACGGGGAATGTCACGCCCACTCCGCCAAGCTCTACGGGGCAACATGTGCGAAAAACCGATTGTTGTATGTGGCAACAAGGATCGTAAAGAGCTCAAGTCTGACAGCATACGCTCCATCAGGGTCTTTAAGGGGGTCATACACAAATCGTTAGCTCCCAGGTGTAAAATAAGTAGTTGTGGGGGAACAGTCCTTGATAATTTCTGCTTGATGACACTCATAAGACGTGACCATCTCATACCACGTCTGCCGAACCATTTCACAGATAAATCCAGCCGGGAGCCAAGGCCAAGTGAAGTACCGCCAATTTTGGTATCTGCCCTGCGTCCTGCCCAGTAGATATAGCTGGAACCCAAGATCCACACCGATTTAGGCCTAACAATACCAGGATCTAAAACATAAAGAGAGAACTCGGCAGCAGAAAGGAATCATAGCATTACGGAGGAATTGATTATTATACAGTGTTATTGGATTAACGGCACCCTAATGTAACGCTGAAAACAATTTGAGGACCATCGCCCTAGCCTCATTATTTCTTCGGGCGAGACGCCTAGAGTTGCAAGGTGAGTGCAGCGGCCAATTCTAAAACTGTGACTTTTGTATCTGCTACTATTAACACCCATAAATGTAAGAGATTTTACGACAAGTGCCGAAAACTGATACCGTGTTAACGGTGACGAATTGAAGTGACAGAAAAACTGAGAGCTATCCAGGTTTGCTCTCAAACTTGCATATTCACTGACCGCACTTACAGCGCACATTTGCCCACCTGTTTTGGGTATTATAATAGTAGTACCGCGACCGCGCTGATCAGTTTTTGAATAACGGAGACGAATGTGCAAAGCTTTTTTGTCTTCAGACTGACCCACATCCGAAATACTCAAGCTGCTAGCGCTCAGTTTATTCCGAGAATAAGCTGTAAACTCCCCGACACGAAGGAGGGCGGTAAATGCTAATAAAAATGCTGCCCGAAACAAACATGCCTCGAAACCAGATTCACAAACAGCAGGTAGAACACCAACCATTCGCCTGAGTAAATCTACCGTAATTGGGGCCCTGCCATCAGATTGGGTGCCGCGCCGCCTAAAGCCTTCCAATAATTTGCGGACAACAAAATTATCTGTCGGGTCTGGAAGGCCTTTAATTTTATGATGAAAACCTATACCTGCTATATAAGTGCTGGCAGTTGAAGCCGACATGCCGTTAAGTGACAAATGCGCAATATACAATGATAAATGCTTAAGTGGGACCGGCCATTCCCGTGGTATATTAACGACTCTCAAAAAATTATCATATGATGTTAAGCCAGTACGGTATGCTCGAGATGTATTATCAGAAATCGACGACTCCAACAAACAATTGGCCTCACCCATTAATTCTTGAACTGCCAGAGATAATTCGGGATCATCGTCGGCACTGTGTCGACTTGTGGTGCCAGCTGACGAAAACGCTGCCAATGGAATCGAGAGATGGCGTCAGCTATATTATTACAGAAACCCGGGATATGCTGGGCCTTAAATAAAATATTATTCTTGAGACAAGCAAGTACTAATAAACGAACAAGCTGCATAACCGTGCGCGATTTACTTGACTGCTTATTAATTATCTCAACCACTGACTGATTGTCGGTGTGGAATATAACCTTTTTATTTCGGAGATCTTCACCCCATAACGATACAGCAACTACGATTGGAAAAAGTTCTAGGAAAGTTATGTCACCCGTGAGCCCACTTTTACGCCATGGCTCAGGCCATGCTGCCCACGCCCAATGCCCTCTAAAATAGGCCCCCATACCGAAAGCGCCAGCCGCGTCAGAAAACAGCTGTAGTGTGTCATTAGCGGCCCAGCACTTACTCAAAAACAAAGTCGTCCCATTGCAGGTATTTAGGAAGGAAAACCACGTTGATAGGTCTTCTTTCATTGACTTGGTTACTCTAATAAAGTGATATGGCTTTGTAACGCCCATAGTTGCATCGATTAATCTCCTACAAAAGGCCCGACCAGGCCTTACCGCCCTACATGTGAAATTTAACAATCCGATAAGTGACTGGAGTTCACGTAAAGTAACCTTATCTTTACATAAAATTGAAGCTAACTGCTCCTTCAACTTTTCCAACTTATCTTCTGGCAACCGAACTACCATATCAACCGAATCAAGCTCCAAACCAAGATAAATGATCTTGGAGCTTGGTTCAGTACACTTATCATAAGCCACTGGGACTCCAAGGTAATCACATACATCATAAAACGCACGAAGGAGTTTGGAACATTGAGTGGTACAGACACTACCGATAAATATAAAGTCGTCGAGATAATGGCATAGTGTAGATAGGCCTGCTGATTTAAATACGCACCATTCCAAAAATGTGCTGAAGCATTCAAATGTCGAACAACTAACTGAACAACCGAAAGGAAGGCATTTGTCAAAATAGTAACACCCGTTAAATTTAAACCCGAGCTGATCGAAATCTCCTGGTCGAACGGGAAGCAATCTAAACGCGGATTGTATATCGGCTTTGGCCATTAGCGCGCCGCGACCTAGTGTCTGTACCATTTCAATAGCATCATCTATCTTAGAATATGAAACCGAACAAAATTTGGGATCGATATAATCATTGACGCCCGCACCTGGTGGAAAGGATAGGTGATGTATTAATCGAAATTCACCCGGGGTCTTTTTGGGCACGAGTCCTAATGGTGAAACACGTAACGACGCGATAGGGCGGGAGAAAAAAGGACCCGCGATTCTACCCAGATCAATTTCTTTTTTAATCTTTGCTTCAACAATTTCCTCGTTATTTCTAACTGAGCTCAAGTTATCCGCGTCTGTTGGCAAATGTGGACCGTGGTATAGAAGAGAAAAACCGCTCTTAAAGCCATCTATTAACCGTTGTTTATCTTCTAAGTTAGGATAATGCGTAATTAACGTTTCGAGTCTATGTAATATAATGGGAGTTGGAGCTAAATTTAAATGTGAACTGTTTAACACGGCTGGGTTAGGGGGATTCTGACCTAAAATAGTGGTAGTTGTTATTGTCTTGTTAAGGGGGCCTTTGGCCCCTTTTCCTGGTTTTTTGGAACGTTACACTTTGTAGCGGGATGCTGTGCCCCACACTCTTTACACTGGTGTCTATAGCGACAAACCCGTCTGCTACAATTACCGTTATTGTAATCCCAACAAACCCCAGTTGGGCGACCCCGTTGGTTGACAGATTTAGCTCCCTTGGTATTTACATTATAACCTGCACTCGATTGACCCGACCCCCTATGCAGCATGGCGAACATCCATAGCTCTGCGTCAATCATGGACCAGGACAAGTTTGGTTGCCGTGCTAACTTCAGCCTAAACTGCTCATCATAGCTGCGCCATGCAAACCCTCCCAGCTTAGCAGCTAACGAGCGAATGGTACTCATATACTTCAAAAGCTGCCTGGCTTTCACCGGGTGACGCAGTAAATAAATACTGGCATATACTAGAAAGGCCGTCGTCCATAATTCTATCGAATCGATCTTTCTCGTGTTATTATGCGGCTTTAATAACAAGGGCCCACCAGGTTGACCCGTAAATGAGACCGTACATGTTTTATCAAATTCTATGTCATGCTTTAAAAGCTGAGCTAGGTCGACGTATTCGGAGCACCATATTTTGTTTCTTAGTTGAGGGCTAACGTGAACATCGACGTCGTCACATATACTTATTAAAGGGTTTGGCAGCGGATGGGTATCAACGAAAGGGACTAAAGGTACCGAGGGGGCGGCGATGTTTGTGGCTACCAGGGAAGAGGTCAGCTCAGGGCAGGGACTCTGTGGCCCTGAAGCCTGGGCATATGCTACATAAGGAAAGTCGCCCATTTGGCCCGTATTAGCTATGTTAGCAGTTTGTGTCAACAACGGTAAAATTTGAGGCCTACCTTCTCTAACCACGAGCGATGGACTGCCTCCTTCTGTACCCGGGGTTGCATCCACGGGGACGACATCAGTTTGACCCCGTCGAGGCTGTTTTCCGCTGGTTTTTACAGTCGATGATTGGGCTGGCCTCTTCCGTCCAACCACCTGCACAGCAGCCGCTTTTTTGCCTTGTCGAGCCGATCGCCGAGGCATTCTGACGATCCACACAACCTTACTCCTTAGTACTATTAAGTATACCCTAATCTACTAAGCTTAAAGCTACTCGACTGCTTAGGCCCAACACTACTTATCTTTTAGTGCCCACTCTTAATGCAATATTAAAATGTAAACTAAACTTTTAAACTAGACTACTAAGATTTTTTAAACTAGACTAATTATACGAATTTTGCGATTTTGTGCTAAGATGCTACCCTACGTGCTGCCTGAAGCTAATCCAAAATGCGAGTGTGGGGGTCCCAACGTTCCAGCAAACCTCTCTGTGCCCCCAGCCAATGAAAAAGAGGTATAACTGGTAACCAAGGCACCCCGTCGCATTGCGGACTTTTACTGATTTGATCAAAACAGCCCGCCCTCTAAACTATATCCCAAGGGCGACAACTCTAAAAACAACAAAAACCCGTTTAACTCTAAAGACAAAACACCGAGTTTTATACAAGTGCTCGAATTGACGATAATAGCATTTATCATACAGTTGTTAAATGCATTTATCTGAAAACTATAATCAGTACAGACAGACGCGCATCTGTAGTCATCAAAGCTACAACATACTTTCCTTTAATTAAGTGCTCCGCATCTTAGTTGATCACCATGGTTATCAAAAAGTTGTTTCGATACAATTAAGCTCTACTGTGAAACCACAGACCCATTTACAGCCTCAGTCACTGAAGGCTAAAAGGCTGGGTGGTTGTTTTGGTAGACACATATGCATGTCGCAAGACCCAAGTTACTTTGGTTCGGGACACATCGTCTACAATAATTACAGAGTTAGTAAATGCCAAAAAGACTGGTCACCGTTATGTTCGCCACAGATAGCGAGACCCCAATCTAGCTTCATACATGTATATTAGAAGAAGAAAATTGAATGAAGGCAACGGGTTTAGTTATGAAGCAAACACGAACCCGGGACGAACAGACAGACAGACGGACATATTAATATATGCCCGCTCTTAAAGTGACGGACGGACGGACAACACTATACCAATATACTCCCACCTTAAGAGCGGGCGTATAAAAAGAAAACCACCAGATTTTATGTACAAATTGTGATTTAGTAAATAACCGGCTCAAATTGACCGGGAAAAGATCCTGGCCAGGGTCAATTAGTGTCGGTTATTTACTAATTCACTAAATTCCCTGATGATGATTGCAGCTTGCTTTCGAAATTTTGATTTATATTAAAAGAAAACAAAGTGACGTATTTACAGGCAAATATTATAAAAATAGTGGCAAGAAAAGCTTAATCAAAATAACTTACTTTTTTCAAACTTCGAATTTTAGAGTTCCGAGATAGAAATCTGTAATCCGAGAACGCACAAAGTTCACTGGTATAGAAGTATAGATCCGATGGTCACGAAATATAAATCCAGATAAAAAAAGATATTTTTGGTTATTCTAGAATAACCGAACAGAGTAATTAGGAGTCCGGTGAGCCTAATAATTTAATAAACATGTCATATGACTGAATTGTTTGATTTTAATCCTTGTATTTGACGACGACTCATCTTCGAAAATATTTCTGATGAGGAATGTACCTCCAATTTGTGCTCCTGTATGCAATTGCCAGATTATTGCAAATAACTAAAGCATCTTTGTCCGACCTGAAGATTTCTGTTTCCAATAAATATTAATTTATACCATATCATCTGATGGCCTAGAGATATGTGGTGAGATGGTTGCCAGTTACCAACGGAAGGTCGTGGGTTTCCTCCGGGCATAGAGCCCGGTTTCCTCCTACAATAACACTGGCAACGCCTCCATATAAGTGAAATAATCTTGAGCGCGGCGTAAAGCACCAAACAATCAATCAATCAACCCCCTTATAATATTATTTATGGACACTAAAACACACGGGCACAGGGAAAATCTTCTTGTCTAAAATAACCACGGAGACAAGTTTCTAATTGTGTTAAAAAGAGGTATATCATTTAGACCTTTATACCCCATCATAAATTGTTGTAATAAAGTAAACCTATGATATTTCATTAGGTTGACGACTGACAGGAGCTTGGCCTTAGTCAGTAGAATTTTCTGGAACACTTTGTATTACATTGACAATGCTTACGCATCTTAAGCTATAGTAAGAATATCGTCAGACTATATATTATGCCCCCCCCCCCCCATACCCTTTCCCAGAAAACCTAGAAAGAAGGCAGACAGGGAAGTTTAGCCCTGACCAGTATGTCTTTCAAACTCTTGTTCTTTTTATAAGCAATGACTGGCCTTTGGGTCAGAGGTCGAGCAAGTTTACTTTGAAGTAGTTTGTATTCTTCTACTATAATCTTGGCCATAGCGATGCTAGCTTTGTTATACTGAAACACAAATGGTATTATAGTTTTTCACGACATCTTCCGGGGTCCAAGTTCAAACCCAAAGGATAAATAGTTTGTAATGTTTGAATCCAAAAACTTTCCCTTTCCAAACGTATGTGCTTGGTATCTGCAGCGGAAGTGAGAAATGGAATTTTCTCAATAGGCATGATTTCAAAATGGTCCTTGACCGAATGACCTGGAGTATTGAAATGTTGTGCCACGGGTACATCATGTTTAAGTCTTATACTAGATAAATGGTTGGCTGCTCTTTGTCGTAGAGAATTCTGAGTTTCTCCGACGTACTGTTTGCGACATTTTTTGCACGTGATTACATACACGATATTAGAGGAGTCACAATTAAGATTCTCTGCCATTTGATATTTGTTGCGAGTTTGTTCTCCGAAAAAGGTTCCGCGATCGGGTACGTATATATCGAGTTTGCATCGCGTCTTAAGGCATTTCATTGATGTACCTGAGAGAAATGTTGGACGGTAGTGGTACACTCGTGAAGGGGAGGTAAGCGTATCGGGGGATGAAGGGGGAAACATGATTTGTCTTACTGTGTTAGATTTCATCCTTCGGAGTAATCTAATAGAATACTTCCTAGGGAGGAGAGCTTTAAAAAGAACAGAACAAGCCTGGTTAAAAAAATCTGAAGAACTACAGTTTCTATAGAATCTAAAAATCTGAGACTTAATGACTCCCTTGAAAGTGTGAGGAGGATGGTATGACCCAGCATGTAGCAGCTGATGAGTGTCAGTAGGTTTGAAGAATACTTTGTAATCTAGATGCCCAGTAATATGATATGTATGACCCTTGTAAATAGTTACATCCAAAAAATCCACAGAAGTGTGACCAATAGTAGGCTGTAATTTAATGCTTGAGTCGTGAGAATTAAGAGTATCAATGAAAATATGAAGGTCTTCCAACGTATGTTGCCAAATGATAACAATGTCACCCAGATACCGAAGGTAAATAAAAGGTTGTTGGTGACATTTGTGAAGAATATCACTCTCCCACTCAGCCATAAAAATAGAGGCAAAGTTAGGACTAAAACGTTTCCCCATAGCACACCCTTTAATTTGCTGAAAGATCTCCCCATTGAATTCAAAATCGTTACCTTTTAAGCTAAGTTCCAGCAATTCTAAAATGTCTTTATCCGGACGACGGTGGTCAGGATATCTTTGGAATGCTGATTTTATGGATTTAAGACCCAAATCTATGTCAATGTGTGTATACATAGACTCCACATCCAGAGTAACCAAAATCACATCTTGTGGGATGGATTTCTCAGACAATTTGGCCAATAAATCATCCGTATTTTTATAAAGCTAGGATGCCGATTCGCTATAGGTTTTAGATAGTAATCAATTAGCTCTGATATTCTATAACTTTCACTGCCACAATCTGAGATAATAGGACGCCCAGGGGGCATTGTAGGCTTCGGCCATTTTTCAATGGGTTTGTGAATTTTCGGAAGAATATAGAATACCCTGTTTTTAGAGTTATGACCAGATTCCAAATAGCGATACTGTTTTTCATTAAGTAAGCCTTTATCTTGAAGAGAAACAAGAATTTTATTAAACTTCCTAACATTTTCAGGCCAAATTTCCTTATCAAGTTTTTTGTAATGACGAGGGTTGCTTAGCTGCCGTTCTATCTCTTCAATATAATCCTGTTTTGACATACCTTTATCTTTATCAGCAGGTTTAATAACTATGTTTGGATTTCTCCTTAGCTTACTTAAGGCAAGACATTCTGAATGAGTAAGGTTATGTTGGTTTTTCTGATTAGTTAAAGCATCAAACTTCCTTGATACAGAGTCACGACTAATGTTTATTTCTGGATCATACATGTGAGAAGGGGGTGTATAGCCGCTTTTAGATGTAAACGGCTTGCGTACCCCACTAGAATCTCGGTAGATATCAGCCAGACTAAGATTTCTGGAGAACTCCATAACATGCACTAATTTACTAATAGAAAAGTCCCTATCAGATAATGATTTAGGGCAAGGCACAAATGAGAGTCCTCTATTGAGTAGAGATATATCATCAGCAGTGAGTTCCTCGTTACTAAGATTAACAATATTACTTCCTAAGCCGAAAGTGGGGTGGCACATGCCCTGTCCCAAATTTAGTTTAAATCTAGTGTCTGAAGCCAGTGAGTATACAAGCAATTTGCTGTATCTTCGGTCCAGTGAATTTTGTCCGTGGATACTCTAAATTTTGAATTGGGGATTTTTGGTATGACCATAACTCTCTTCATCTTGGAAGCAGAAGAGTTATATAGGTTCAGGTTCGAAACTTCACTGGCCGGCAGTTTAGTGGATGACTGGATCTCTACAAAGTAGATGAGCGAGTTGGAAAAAGTCTTCCTAACCGCTGTCATCATGTTGCGCATTTGAGTTAACGAAGTGTTTGGCTCAGTAGTTGTCTTGTTATTGATACCAATATTCAAGATAACTTTCTCAGGTTTGGGACCTTGATACTTTTGAATTAGAGTCCGAAATGAATTGAAATTGGCACCAGGAAAACATTCTACCTGCATATCAGGGTGGGGGTCAAGGTTAATTCTAGAAAGATTAGAATCCCCAAGTAAAAGAACTTTCTTAGTTACATTAGGAAGGTGCCAATTAGAGGAAGTGTGCCGAAATTTCCAAAATTTAGAATTAGCTAATTTATTCCGAGGGTTGCGCTGACCCCTCGGAGGGGATCTCACTGCATCTGAATATCTCATAGGAGAATGGACGGACAAAACTGGGGATGGGGGAGGAGCAGAGGGACTATATGTACTAGGTCTAGGAGAAGTGACCCTAGTAGAAACTGGGGAGGACGAAAGGGGACAGAGGTACTACTAGGTCTAGGGGAGGGGGGCTGAGGGGATGAAAAAGAGGGGGCAGAGGTAGTAGGTCTAAGGGAGGGAGTACCAGTAGGGAAAGGCGAAGGGGAAACAGAAGGTAAAGTTACAGACCTAGGAGTCTGTGACTGCAGAGTTGGAGGTGAGATAACGGATGTCGACGGACTGACAGGCGGATGGGGTTGGGGAGACGATGGTCGACTAAACTGAGTAGTAGCAGCAGAAGTGACAGATTTAGTGATGGAAAGAAAAGAATAAAAATTTTGAATGGTCGAAAGTTGTAATTTACCTTTATAATTCTGTTTGCCCCATTTTAAAGCATTATTGAAAGCACTGTCAAAGTTTAGACCATTGGATGACCTGGCAGAAGTCACCTGTGCTTTTAATCTATTTAAACATGCCGCATAATGTGAAATCATCTCTTGTATGATCCTATGGGCCCAATTTTTGTGTACATGGTCAAACGCAGTATCAACTTCCCGATTGCGTTGAGCCGGTTTAAGAAATGAATTAAGCTCTTTAATTTTATTATTTAAGGAATTTGGGAGGGTTTGGTCACGTAAATGTCCCTCAAGGATGCCAATGTGGTGAAGACATTGTAAAATTTTGAAAAGGGCTTTCACCAGAGCCGAGAATTCTGAATATTGGGGACTTTTAGATTTTGAATTTCCATGCCTATTGCTAACTGAAAATTGCCTGCTTCTGTTACCACGCCCTTGTTTTGCCATTTGCCTAAATGCCAATATACTTAATTAGTCTAACTAGATGAAAAGGGAAAATGGAGTTGGGAAAGTGAGACAGAGATAGAAAGGAAAAATATGTCGGGAAACAAAAAGAATTGATACAAACTAGAGATAAAAGGACCTAATTGAATTGGCTGACTTAGGGGACAAAAAAGATGGAATTTGGAAAATATATGTTACAAAGAGGCAGAGATAAAGAATAAAATGTGTCTGGAGACAGAAGGACTAAAGTAAAAAGGGTAATAAATCTAAGTCACAAATTGTGAGATATATAAGCATAGAAAGACTAAATAAGCGGGAAGGAAAAACAACTAAATAAGACACTAAGGTTAAAATTTATGTACAATTGGAACAGGAAATAATAATGAAGTCCTAGAAATAAAATTTGGAAGAAAAATATACAAGGGCTGTAAATGGAAGATAAGGTTAAATCATAAATAAAAGGGCAAAACAATAATAAGCCTAAAATAATGAAAATATATAAAGAGATGAAAAAGGTATAAGAGGAATATAAAAGAAAGTAATATATACAACGTTTTACAGTAAGCAAAGAATACTTAGCAGAAAACGGGATCGCACACGGTTTTGCTAGAAGCTTTTTGGATTTGCTGTCCTTTCTCAATAGCCGTAGAAACAAGTCTAAAGTTATGTTGAATTTCTTGTGTTTATATGGAAAAATGACAGGAAATAAAAAGGGCTTGGGTGATTAAAGAGTATTTTTGTAAACAAGGGAAGATTAAGCTATTAAAACATTTAACTAAAGCATGGAAGCTTGATGAAGTTAGTTTATACTCATAACCATTGGAGGTATGGTTAAGTCTAGACATAAAAGGTCATATGGTTAGAGAGAGCTGGGGTAAAAATATCCTGTGGTTTTGGAATAAAGGAGCTTAAATCAAAAGGAAATTACAGTAACTGAAGAGAAACAATTTAAGGTAGGAGAAGAAATCTAGGGTGGGAACACCTAGCCTATTGTATATTGAATGCAATAAAATATTTAAACGTTAAAAGACAGAATTCAAACGATAAAAATAATTTTAGATGAAAACTAATGAAGTGTTTGAAGATGGAAGGTAATATTAGATGATAAAAGTAAAATATATATCAAGAAAGTTCAACAATGCTGCAGACTGCTTCCAACCGTGTACAAATGTGTGGATAGTTTTTTGTTTTAAAACAATGGTTATTTTGAGCCCCTGGCACAGGCAAATATATATATTTATGGACACTAAAACACACGGGCACAGGGAAAATCTTCTTGTCTAAAATAACCACGGAGACAAGTTTCTAATTGTGTTAAAAAGAGGTATATCATTTAGACCTTTATACCCCATCATAAATTGTTGTAATAAAGTAAACCTATGATATTTCATTAGGTTGACGACTGACAGGAGCTTGGCCTTAGTCAGTAGAATTTTCTGGAACACTTTGTATTACATTGACAATGCTTACGCATCTTAAGCTATAGTAAGAATATCGTCAGACTATATATTATGCCCCCCCCCCCCATACCCTTTCCCAGAAAACCTAGAAAGAAGGCAGACAGGGGAGTTTAGCCCTGACCAGTATGTCTTTCAAACTCTTGTTCTTTTTATAAGCAATGACTGGCCTTTGGGTCAGAGGTCGAGCAAGTTTACTTTGAAGTAGTTTGTATTCTTCTACTATAATCTTGGCCATAGCGATGCTAGCTTTGTTATACTGAAACACAAATGGTATTATAGTTTTTTCACGACATCTTCCGGGGTCCAAGTTCAAACCCAAAGGATAAATAGTTTATAATGTTTGAATCCAAAAACTTTCCCTTTCCAAACGTTTGTGCTTGGTATCTGCAGCGGAAGTGAGAAATGGAATTTTCTCAATAGGCATGATTTCAAAATGGTCCTTGACCGAATGACCTGGAGTATTGAAATGTTGTACCACGGGTACATCATGTTTAAGTCTTATACTAGATAAATGGTTGGCTGCTCTTTGTCGTAGAGAATTCTGAGTTTCTCCGACGTACTGTTTGCGACATTTTTTGCACGTGATTACATACACGATATTAGAGGAGTCACAATTAAGATTCTCTGCCATTTGATATTTGTTGCGAGTTTGTTCTCCGAAAAAGGTTCCGCGATCGGGTACGTATATATCGAGTTTGCATCGCGTCTTAAGGCATTTCATTGATGTACCTGAGAGAAATGTTGGACGGTAGTGGTACACTCGTGAAGGGGAGGTAAGCGTATCGGGGGATGAAGGGGGAAACATGATTTGTCTTACTGTGTTAGATTTCATCCTTCGGAGTAATCTAATAGAATACTTCCTAGGGAGGAGAGCTTTAAAAAGAACAGAACAAGCCTGATTAAAAAAATCTAAAGAACTACAGTTTCTATAGAATCAAAAAATCTGAGATTTAATGACTCCCTTGAAAGTGGGAGGAGGATGGTATGACCCAGCATGTAGTAGCTGGTGCGTGTCAGTAGGTTTGAAGAATACTTTGTAATCTAGATACCCAGTAGTATGATATGTATGACCCTTGAAAATAGTTACATCCAAAAAATCCACACAAGTGTGATCAATAGTAGGCTGTAATTTAATGCTTGAGTCGTGAGAATTAAGAGTATCAATGAAAATATGAAGGTCTTCCAACGTATGTTGCCAAATGATAAAAATGTCATCTAGATACCGAAGGTAAATAAAAGGTTGTTGGTGACATTTGTGAAGAATATCACTCTCCCACTCAGCCATAAAAATAGAGGCAAAGTTAGGACTAAAACGTTTCCCCATAGCACACCCTTTAATTTGCTGAAAGATCTCCCCATTGAATTCAAAATCGTTACCTTTTAAGCTAAGTTCCAGCAATTCTAAAATGTCTTTATCCGGACGACGGTGGTCAGGATATCTTTGGAATGCTGATTTTATGGATTTAAGACCCATATCTATGTCAATGTTTGTATACATAGACTCCACATCCAGAGTAACCAAAATCACATCTTGTGGGATGGATTTCTCAGACAATTTGGCCAATAAATCATCCGTATTTTTTATAAAGCTAGGATGCCGATTCGCTATAGGTTTTAGATAGTAATCAATTAACTCTGATATTCTATAACTTTCACTGCCACAATCTGAGATAATAGGACGCCCAGGGGGCATTGTAGGCTTCGGCCATTTTTCAATGGGTTTGTGAATTTTCGGAAGAATATAGAAGACCCTGTTTTTAGAGTTATGATCAGATTCCAAATAGCGATACTGTTTTTCATTAAGTAAGCCTTTATCTTGAAGAGAAACAAGAATTTTATTAAACTTCCTAACATTTTCAGGCCAAATTTCCTTATCAAGTTTTTTGTAATGAAGAAGGTTGCTTAGCTGCCGTTCTATCTCTTCAATATAATCCTGTTTTGACATAATAACTGTTGCCGAACCTTTATGAGCAGGTTTAATAACTATGTTTGGATTTCTCCTTAGCTTACTTAAGGCAAGACATTCTGAATGAGTAAGGTTATGTTGGTTTTTCTGATTAGTTAAAGCATCAAACTTCCTTGATACAGAGTCACGACTAATGTTTATTTCTGGATCATACATGTGAGAAGGGGGTGTATAGCCGCTTTTAGATGTAAACGGCTTGCGTACCCCACTAGAATCTCGGTAGATATCAGCCAGACTAAGATTTCTGGAGAACGTCATCACGTTTGTCTAATCTGACGCATAGGCGGAGCCAGGGGGGATCCAAGGGGTTGATCAGGGCTACCGGAACCAAGGCGGCCCTGAACCCTCGCCTAATGCCTCTTTTAAATTTGTAATGCTTCTGTGATCAAAGGGCCTGGGACCCCGTCTTTCGTAAAAAGCTGGACCCACCAGACGAATACTATGCTTGTTAGATGTTGCCGCCGAAACAGTGGCAATTGAAGCTGGAGAGGAGACCAAACCTTAAACCTAACTTGAATATCTTAACATTATATGAAAGAAATGGCTAATGTTAAATCAGAGGCGATCGCCGAAGCTTGCAAATCTCAGGAAGCACGCCCTGCTTTGAGTGTTTTATCTGATCGAGATAAAGATAACGTGTCACACTAATGCTGTTCTAAATGATTCCACGAACCGTTACCAGGTGTGTCAATTAAAACTTCCTGGAAACAGAGTCCTTTGAATGATAACTTGGTTAAAATTACTGAATATGAACGCACGGCAGATAGCTTTGTAAAGCCTTTTGATATTTGTCAAACCCTCTAAGTATCCTTTGTCCGATTATATTAACATAAAAAGCAATGATATTCCTTACATTGAAAACCAGTCTTCTAATCGTTACGAAACCTGTAACAGTTCGCCAGGTGACACACGAGGTAAGGATTGCTTGATTTCCTAAATGTCTTAGCGATCAAATAACACTGGGTCGGTTTCCAGCCCCCAATCCGGGAATCTTGCAATGGCGCATCCTGGATGGAAAGGAAGCTTTGATACTTTAGTTGGCAATAAGTTATTCCCAACACAGAGCGTATTTATTTACACATATTCTTTGAATTACACAGACAATGGCACCAAAGAAAATTCGACAGATCTTTAAAAATGTTAATTAGATCATATTCAATATCACTTGAGAATTATTCTAAAAATCCAAAAATTTTTATGACTGCTGTCAAAAACATAGTAACACTTATTTCTTTTACCACACCTGTCTATTTCCAGATTTTTCAACTTTTTCCAAAACTATATTCCACAGGCCATACATGCCTTTGTCGGTTTTTGAACATCCCACAAGAATTTCGTCCAGAGAATGTTTGCTGAAGAGCGCGAGACTTGATTCCTCGGTCTGCTCAAATCTTGCCACATGTCTCCATGTTAAACCTTCGATTTTAGTGGCGATAATTCCATAAAAATACACGTCGTCCAATTTAATAAACGGGGTGGTTTTGGCTAACTCCGTCATTTGTATAGCCAACTCGAATTTGAAAAAAACGGCAAATCCAAAACAAATGGGAGTAGGGTATCGTTCAAGACCAGCTAATGTGTCATTGGGAATACCTAAATAAGATTTCCCTCGCACTATTGGGGCGTGATCAATAACAGAACAAATCAACTGTTTGGGATTCTCTTTCAAATCAGCAAACACATTCTTTAAGCGAAAGGCGTTAATGAATGTATCATCGTCCGCCTTAATAACATATTCAGAATTACGACAATTTTCAGCTAGCCATCTCATTCCCATGACAGCCTTCAGGGTAAGATTCCCGTATACGTCAATAAAATCGCCCTGTATAATGTCACCATATTCCTCGTTTTCTTTCACCACTTTGTCCATGATATCTTTAGATTTGTGTCTACCCAGTACAAATACTGTCACACTGTTGATTCCTGTAAATAAATTAGCTTTTGCCCAGGTACCCCTCTGTCGTTTTCTGAATTCGAAATACGTCGTCGTTGAATGTATGATGATAACGTATTTGACCTTTATGTACTGAGAACAAAGATGTGAGTTCTTAATAAGATAGCTGCTATTGATGGTAACAGGTATCGAAGTTGATTTTGAAAATACCTTCTTAGTGAGATGAACGTCCTTGTCCTGGGTAAAAATTCTCGCAGAGGGAAAACCAAGTGGTTTCTGCGGTTGTATAATTCTCGCAGAGGGAAAACCAAGTGGTTTCTGCGGTTGTATAATTCTTGCGGAGGTTACACCAAGTGGTTTCGTCGGTTGTATATTCATGTCTACATTTTTATAAAATCTTTTGGCTTGTTCTTGAACTTGTGTTGTCGCTAACATTATTCTTGGTCCAACATTCGTGTAAACCAATGTACAAACGAGGAACGTTAACAGGGCGGCGATTACTAGACTCCAACGGCGGATTGAACTCTCCATGGCAACTGATGAAGTTTTCAAGGGGCTTTCAAATGTCACCTGATATCTTCACCGATTTTATCTGTAACAAAGTCGAAATCATTTACATGATAAATGGTTGACGTATATACTCTCCAGTATGGTAATATTTGCATTTTGTTACATCTCTAAAATTTATCTTTAGTCCAAAATAATTATATTTTCATAAATTCTAATAGAAACAATATGGTTAAGGCATATTATAGGAGTGTAATCCATATTTGTAAGTAGCCGGTAGTAAAATATTTACATTCTCAGATTGAAATCCTTTTAAACAATAAGGATTTTTGCAACATTTGATACAACTTAGTCTTTTTCAAGAAGGCCAGATCATGCCATTCTAAAGATAAAACGTCTTTACCTTCAGGATATGTCTAAGTTAACTCAGATCATGGCGATCAAGATTGTTTCCCACATACTCAGGATTATTTCGCTTATATGGCGGCGTTGTCAGGTTTAATGGAGAGGAAACCGAGCGGTTTGTCCGGAGGAAACGACTATTGGCGACAACCTGGCAACTCTCCCCATTGAACTGAGTTGGATTCGAAACCTTAGCTCATCGATGGTATACGGCTATTAAGAAAGACCCTAGACGGTAAGAGAAACTCCCGCCCATTCGTTACCTGTATGTATTTGTGACTAAATTATATGTAAAGTTGATTCTTCACCCGCCAATAAACGTTAGATCCAACTGAACAGTATGATATACCTAATGGAGTAACTGGAGACGACCTCTCCTTATAGGGTAAGGCCGATATGAATCATTGTGACATATCCAAAGAATACCTTGCGTGTGGGAAACAGTAATAAACAGAGCGCGACGATTGATAACGTAATCTGGGCGGTTCTGTTGAATTGATTGTGACCCAGGCACTTCGATTCTCTCAGATACAAAGAATATTTATACATTTGAATCTCTTGAAAAAATTACCTTACGTGTCGGGCATTGCAATCTTAAAAGATGCGAGTCAATTCATTCTACATTCCAAATTTTGTAAAGATTACTAAAAAAGTGAGGCAGCTGAGATGTCAGCTGTCCTCTTAATTGGCCAGCAACAAATATGTCCTAGAATTGATAAATTAAACGAGATTTGAAGTTTGATTTGAATGATGTCGACCATTTGGAGTACTTAGGGATAACACGAGAAAGCCATTGAATGGAGGGGGGGGGGGGCAAAGCCAAATGAATTATTATATGTTCTACTTTTTCGGGAAGGGCGCATTATTAAGTACTCCAAGCAGGTCGATATAATTCCAATCAAACTTTAACTAACAGGTAAGTCTCGATTAATTTGTAAATTATATCTCGCCCTATGTCGTACCAGGATCTCACGAGATGTTCAAACCTACTTACTTCAACTCAATATGAACTGAAGTAAATTTGTGAAGTATATTTATAAACTTGTATTTTCTTTCCTATAAACATTCTGTTTATCAGACAGACATAAAACTGATAATAAAAAATAAATTTAGTAGCAGACTTAACGCCCTAATCTTTTTAAAACACCCTTAGCGAACTCCATTTCTTTGTCAATGGGCTTTCTATAGAACATGGTAAAAGTAGATTCGTGTGATCAGCCGGCCGCTTTGAGTAAAGTGGTCAAAGGGAGATCAGCGGTTATTGCTTTAGAAGAATTTTAACAAGTCAAAGCACAGGCACACGGAGTGCTCTCCCTTATCCACCCTCTGTTATACTATAAATATGGACATTTATAGTATAACAGAGGGTGGTTGGTGCGCTTAGTTTTTAAATTTTAAAAACTGTATGCACCATTACCACAAACACAACCAACAGAGGGTGGATAAGGGAGAGCACTCCGTTTGCTGTGGTCAAAGTCATCTCTCTACAGACCAAATTCTATCCATCTTGAAATAGTCTCTTTTGATACACTCTTATGAAGTTTCTAATAACTTATGAAAAGAAAATGGTCATTTCTAATAGTTTTAGTCGTAAGTAAATACTCTCTAAGTACAGTGCAAACACAAATTCTCCTATCTAAGGGATAGTCAGGTAATTCTACACAACCATTATGAAAATTAGGTCTCGTCGTTTTAAGCAAACTTTTAAAAACACATCCGGATTCTTTCTATGTTAAATTATTTACATTCAATAAATGGAGATTTTGGACTCTCTAGCCACTTATAAGAGCGATTAACAAAGCAAGTCTTAATGTAATATCTTTTAAACTCAAAAAGTTAACTAGGCTTATAAGCCTCTGAGGAGCCGCTTACTGGTAAAACACTGTTTTACTTAATTTCTAAAAACATGGGTGCAGTGTACCTTACTTATCACCTCAGTGTGTATCTGAGTGAAGGCCATTCGAATTTATGTTGTGATGTAAAAAAAATTGGTTCCATCGGCCAAATTTGACAAAACTAAATCAACCTGGCCCCAATGGGCTACCATAGGCTTTGTTCGAAAATCAAACCAAACACTAGATATATTATTTATAGTCTTCTTCTAGATGAAGCTATTGAAAGGCAGATGGTTGTTTTGAACATGAAAATGAGTGTCTGACAACGGTCTGCTGATCAAATCACAATATAAACGTTTATGTTAGTCAGGATCTGACTAACGTCAGGATTGATTTAATCAACGAAACGGTTTTTAATGTTATTTCCAGTTTTTGATAACATTTACCAAATGTCCAGATTTCGTGCAAATCAACCACGAAATGTTAAAGAATCCTCGTTTAGTTTTAAAAGTAATTTTAGATTTATCAACCTGAAAACAGTCAACCCATGAAGATGTTCATTTAGTTGACGCTTCGTGTGTGAAAATTGCAACTACACCGTAGCACTATAACAATTAAAATTCACTTTTTTAGTTTGTAAAAGGCAAATACCTTATCGAAGAACATCGTCAAGAAGAGAGTGCATTCATACATTCTACCGTAATTACCAATTCGCTGGCCTCCGGCAGGATGAGATTGAGAGCCGTGAAAAAAAAACATTGCGTCACGTAAATGTACACGGCGGACCACGACTTTGCATATTGTTAAAGGGACGTGAGCTGCCAAAATTCACACTTTTTTCATATTTTCTGATCGACACGACAGTAAGAGGCTTTGAAAGCCATCGAAAAACTAAATGATTGGCGTTGGAATGAGGAAAATACATACAGTATGTGGCCTGTACGAACTGAAAACGTGTTCGAAAAGTAAACAAATTTAAATAACCGGGACGACCATTCATTCATTCTAAGCCAAAGTTAGTTCAAAACAATACTTTATCGTACATTTTCGAGACTAGAAGCACTAAAAAGCTTCTGAATTATACGTCTTGAGAAAAATAGCCGATAATTTCAACATTTTGTTTTAACGTCAAAATATCAATATATAGTTTTGGTTTGTGTAGAAAAAAACAAATAAAGCCAGATATAGAAATTTTAGAGAAATATGATTGGAATATTGTCATACGACGTTATGAGTATGCGTTTTAGAATTTATACTGAAATTCATTTTTCCAGGCTCTGTGAGTGTTATCTACCTTATTCAATTCTGTTCAATTCAATTCTTTATTTTCTCGGATCAGTTTGACTGGTATAAATTGTAAACGTTTACAAAGATTTTACATGGTGGGTGGAAGATCCGGGTTTTACATTCATATAATTGTAAAGCTTTCTTGATAAAATAGCTAAACTAACCCGGATCTTTTTGCAGGGCTTATTAAGTTATACATTTTATGGACTCATACCCAATAATATAGTTTTCCATGAACAGTTTACAGAACTGATAAAGCCACCACATTTCACTTTCTTTTCCCATAATCGCATGGGGTTCCGTCTCAGTCTGAAGAAGCGTAATCATTATCAATGTATCACAAAGTGTTCCAGACAATATTACTGACTAAAGCCAAGCGCCTGTCTGTCACTGGTCTAATGAAATATCATGGGTTTAGTTTATTGCAACTTACGAAGTTCTTAATGATATACCTCTTTGTAACACAATTAGAAACTTGTCTCCATGGCTATTTTAGACAATAAGATTTTCCCTGTGTTTTAGTGTTCATAAATATATCTGAACGGACAGACGGACATCTGCAGTCATCAAAGCTACAACATACTTTCATTTAATTAAGTGCTCCGCAACTTAGTTGATCACCATGGTTATCAAAAAGTTGTTTCGATACAATTAAGCTCTACTGTAAAACCACAGACCCATTTACAGCCTCAGTTACTGAAGGCTAAAAGGCTGGGTGACTGTTTTGGTCGACACATATGCATGTCGCAAGACCCAAGTTACTTTTGGTTCGGGACACATCGTCTACAATAATTACAGAGTTAGTAAATGCCAAAAAGACTGGTCACCGTTATGTTCGCCACAGATAGCGAGACCCCAATCTGGCTTGGTATATGATACATCGTCTAACCATAAGCTTCATACATGTATATTAGAAGAAGAAAATTTAATGAAGGCAACGGGTTTAGTTATGAAGCAAACACGAACCCGCGACGAACAGACAGACAGACAGACGGACATATCAATATATGCCCGCTCCTAAAGTGACGGACGGACGGACAACACTATACCAATATACTCCCACCTTAAGAGCGGGCGTATAAAAAGAAAACCACCAGATTTTATGTACAAATTGTGATTTAGTAAATAACCGGCACAAATTGACCGGGAAAAGATCCTGGCCAGGGTCAATTAGTGTCGGTTATTTACTAATTCACTAATTTCCCTGATGATGATTGCAGTTTGCTTTCGAAATTTTGAATTATATTAAAAGAAAACAAAGTGACGTATTTGCAGGCAAATATTATAAAAAATAGTGGGAAGAAAACCTTTATCAAAATAACTTACTTTTTTCAAACTTAGAATTTTAGAGTTTCGAGATAGAAGTCTGTTATCCGAGAACTCACAAAGTTCACTGGTATAGAAGTATAGATCGGATGATCACGAAATATAAATCCAGATAAAAAAAGATATTTTTGGTTCTTCTAGAATAACCGAACAGAGTAATTAGGAGTCCGGTGAGCCTGATAAACATGTCACATGACTGAATTGTTTGATTTCAATCCTTGTATTTGACGACGATTCAGTTAATCATCTACGAAAATATATCTGATGAGGAATGTACCTTCAACTTGTGCTCCTGTGTGCAATTGCCAGATTATTGCAAATAACTATAGCATCTTTGCCCGACGTGAAGATTTCTGTTTCAAATAAATATTAATTTATACCATATCATCTGATGGCCTAGAGATATTTGACGGAGTAAGACATTCCCGACAATTGCTATGACATTATTTTGTCCTGGCTGTAAATACGGCATTTGTCTTCGAAGTTATCTCCCCTTAAAATATTTTCTGACTGGGTTTTCATTCGAACAACTTATGTGGTGGGATGGTTGCCAGTTACCAACAGAAGGTCGTGGGTTTCCTCCGGGCATAGAGCCCGGTTTCCTCCCACAATAAAACTGGCAACGCCTCCATATAAGTGAAATAATCTTGAGCGCGGCGTAAAGCACCAAACAATCAATCAATCATTCAATCAATCCCCTTATAATATTATTATAGTTTTACAAAATCGCATACGTCATCATGTTTTTCTAATCTGACGCATAGGCGGAGCCACGGGGTGGGGGGATCCAAGGGGTCAGGACCCCCCCCCCCTTTTTCTGAGCAAAGAGAAAAAAGGTAAGGAGGGGAGAAAAGGAATTAACACAGATAAAAACGTATCGTTATGTATGCAATTCAATGCAAGGTCTGCCAGTTCCATGTCATCTTTAGTTTGACAGTAACCACTAACCACGATAACTATGGAGATATGTTGCATTTTTAATATTTTGCACATCATAGTCCGTGTTGCAATGTTAAGCAGCGTGTTTCATGGTTCTAGCAATGAACAAGCTGAATTTTTAAAAATGCAATTTCTGGATGTAAAGAATCACACAAAATTCAGTGATCATCTCGTCCCACAAACGAGTTTCATGCCTAATAAACCTATATTCGATTATAAACACTAAAATTATGGCCTTATCTGACAGGAATATGGCACTCAAGAATAGAGAACAAAAATATATACACCGTTTTGTGTTTAGACATATCTTCGGTCATGAAGGGCCTTAGAGCTTCATCAAATATGGCGGATCGTCGAAGATTTCTCTGAGAAAGTGTCTTCAGTACTGCAACTGTTCCTTTCAAGAAAGTATCACGAAAGTCATATACATTGTTTGGCTTGGTGATTTTAAAGGGGGGGGGATAACAAAAAAAATCACTTTAGGATTCAGAAGAAGCGCACTAACTTTTCCTTTCCAACGATACCAAACACATATTTTTGTGGGTTTTTTTACTCCTAACAGTGAAGTTAATAAAATTCCACAATAAGAAAAACAAATTGGTCAACTTTCAAAATCTCCCATTTAAGCCTAGGTTAAATTCATCCTCTTCAAGGCCTTCGCAATTCACCAATATAGCACGCAGACCATTTTTTTTGCTAGTCACATTTTCCTCAAAGCTTCTTTTGTAATTCAATATAAGTTTCGTGAAACTGAAAGCAATTTGCAGGACATAGGAATACCTTGAAGAGAGGGAAATTAACCTGGGTTTAAATGGGAGATTTTGAAAGTTGACCAATTTGTTTTGTGTGTGTAACATAATACGGTATTTTATAAACTGCATCATGTCCCATGAAAAAATTATCATGTCCCACGCAAAAACATGTGTTTGGTACCGTTGGAAAGGAAAATTAAGCGCGCTTGTTTTGAACCAAAAAGTATTTTTTTTGTTTTCTTCTCCTTTCAGAGCCTAGGTGGCACGTGGAACCACGCCTGTCTATAGGCCTACTGGGTTTCGGTAATCTGCCAGCTTCCCACTTTCAATAAACAAAACTATCCACGTGCCCAAATCAAAATAAAACAAACCGCGGGCCCTTCTCATGCTTGTCATTTTGTTATTTTTAAGAATTACGGAAAGCAAATCCAGAAAGTATTTACTTGCAGAACAGCCTCAGAACGTTTCTCAGGCAATCTAGAACCCCTGAGTTGCCGTGGTCTAAGCGGCCCCTGGGCCCTCGCCTGATGCGTTGGGAAAGTCATCCCCTCCCCCATGCTTCAAAAACGTTACTAGGCTTCATCTATAACTTTAGAAAATAACGATTTTACTGTTATTTTTTTAAAAATTAAGGAGAGGAAAATTCGGAAATTATTAGCATTTTTAGTTGCAGAACACACTCAGAGCGCTTTTCGGGCAATCAAGAATTCCCGAGCTTCCAGGGCCGAGGCGGCTCCTGGACCCTCGCCTAATGCGTTGGAATAGTCACCCCCTTCTCCATGCTTTGAAACCTCACAATGCTTCACTTAAAACGGAGGAACATAACGACTTTACTGTTGTGTTTTAAGAATTAAGGAAAGCAAAATCCGGAAATTGCCTGGGACCCCCTCTTTCGTAAAAAGCTGGACCCACCAGACGAATACTATGCTTGTTAGATGTTGCTGCCGAAACAGTGGCAATTGAAGCTGTAGAGGAGACCAAACCTTAAACCTATCTTGAATATCTTAAAATTATATGAAAGAAATGGCTAATGTTAAATTAGAGGCGATCGCCGAAGCTTACAAATCTCAGGAAGCACGCCCTGCTTTGACTGCTTTACCTGGTCGAGATAAAGATAACATGTCACACTAATGCTGTTCTAAATGATTCCACGAACCGTTACCAGGTGTGTCAATTAAAACTTCCTGGAAACAGAGTCCTTTGAATGATAACTTGGTTAAAATTACTGACTATGAACGTACGGCAGATAGCTTTGTAAAGCCTTTTGATATTTGTCAAACCCTCTAAGTATCCTTTGTCCGATTATATTAACATAAAAAGCAATGATATTCCTTACATTGAAAACCAGTCTTCTAATCGTTGCAAAACCTGTTACAGTTCGCCAGGTGGCACACGAGGTGAGAATTGCTTGATTTCCTAAATGCCTTAGCGATCAAATAACACTGGGTCGGTTTCCAGCCCCCAATCCGGGAATCTTGCAATGGCGCATCCTGGATGGAAAGGAAGCTTTGATACTTTAGTTGGCAATAAGTTATTCCTAACACAGAGCGAATTTATTTACACATATTCTTTGAATTACACAGACAATGGCACCAAAGAAAATTCGACAGATCTTTAAAAACGTTAATTAGATCATATTCAATATCACTTGAGAATTATTCTAAAAATCCACAATTTTTTATGACTGCTGTCAAAAACATAGTAACACTTATTTCTTTTACCACACCTGTCTATTTCCAGATTTTTCAACTTTTTCCAAAACTATATTCCACAGGCCATACATGCCTTTGTCGGTTTTTGAACATCCCACAAGAATTTCGTCCAGAGAATGTTTGCTGAAGAGCGCGAGACTTGATTCCTCGGTCTGCTCAAATCTTGCCACATGTCTCCATGTTAAACCTTCGATTTTAGTGGCGATAATTCCATAAAAATACACGTCGTCCAATTTAATAAACGGGGTGCTTTTGGCTAACTCCGTCATTTGTATAGCCAACTCGAATTTGAAAAAAACGGCAAATCCAAAACAAATGGGAGTAGGGTATCGTTCAAGACCAGCTAATGTGTCATTGGGAATACCTAAATAAGATTTCCCTCGCACTATTGGGGCGTGATCAATAACAGAACAAATCAACTGTTTGGGATTCTCTTTCAAAACAGCAAACACATTCTTTAAGCGAAAGGCGTTAATGAATGTATCATCGTCCGCCTTAATAACATATTCAGCATTACGACAATTTTCAGCTAGCCATCTCATTCCCATGACTGCCTTCAGGGTAAGATTTCCGTATACGTCAATAAAATCGCCCTGTATAATGTCACCATATTCCTCGTTTTCTTTCACCACTTTGTCCATGATCTCTTTAGATTTGTGTCTACCCAGTACAAATACTGTCACACTGTTGATTCCTGTAAATAAATTAGCTTTTGCCCAGGTACCCCTCTGTCGTTTTCTGAATTCGAAATACGTCGTCGCTGAATGTATGATGATAACGTATTTGACCTTTATGTACTGAGAACAAAGATGTGAGTTCTTAATAAGATAGCTGCTATTGATGGTAACAGGTATCGAAGTTGATTTTGAAAATACCTTCTTAGTGAGATGAACGTCCTTGTCCTGGGTAAAAATTCTCGCAGAGGGAAAACCAAGCGGTTTCTGTGGTTGTATAATTCTTGTGGAGGTGAAACGAAGCGGTTTCGTCGGTTGTATAATTCTTGCGGAGGTGAAACCAAGCGGTTTCGTCGGTTGCGTAGTCTTGTCTACATTTTTAAAAGATATATCAGGCATTTTTGCTTGTTCTTCGACTTGTGTTTTTGCTAACATAATTCTTGGTCCAACATTCGTGTAAACCAATGTACAAACGAGGAACAATAACAGGGTGGCGATTACTAGACTCCAACGGCGGATTGAACTCTCCATGGCAACTGATGAAGTTTTCAAGGGGCTTTCAAATGTCACCTGATATCTTCACCGATTTTATCTGTAACAAAGTCGAAATCATTTACATGATAAATGGTTGACGTATATACTCTCCAGTATGGTAATATTTGCATTTTTTACATCTCTAAAATTTATCTTTAGTCGAAAATAATTATATTTTCATAAATTCTAATAGAAACAATATGGTTAAGGCACATTATAGGAGTGTAATCCATATTTGTTAGTAGCCGGCAGTAAAATATTTACATTCTAAGATTGAAATCCTTTTGAAACAATAAGGATTTTTGCAACATTTGATACAACTTAGATAGCCTTTTTCAAGAAAACCAGATCATGCCATTCTAAAGATAAAACGTCTTTACCTTCAGGATATGTCTAAGTTAACTCAGATCATGGCGATCAAGATTGTTTTCCACATACTCAGGATTATTTCACTTATATGGCGGCGTTGTCAGGTTTAATGGATCTTTTAAACTCAAAAAGTTAACTAGGCTTATAAGCCTCTGAGGAGCCGCTTACTGGTAAAACACTGTTTTACTTAATTTCTAAAAACATGGGTGCAGTGTACCTTACTTATCACCTCAGTGTGTATCTGAGTGAAGGCCATTCGAATTTATGTTGTGATGTAAAAAAAATTGACAAAACTAAATCAACCTGGCCCCAATGGGCTACCATAGGCTTTGTACGAAAATTAAACCAAACACTAGATATATTATTTATAGTCTTCTTCTAGATGAAGCTATTGAAAGGCAGATGGTTGTTTTGAACATGAAAATGAATAGAGTGTCTGACAACGGTCTGCTGATCAAATCACAATATAAACGTCTATGTTAGTCAGGATCTGACTAACGACAGGATTGATTTAATCAACGAAACGGTTTTTAATGTTATTTCCAGTTTTTGATAACATTTACCAAATGTCCAGATTTCGTGCAAATCAACCACGAAATGTTAAAGAATCCTCGTTTAGTTTTAAAAGTCATTTTAGATTTATCAACCTGAAAACAGTCAACCCATGGAGATGTTCATGTAGTTGACGCTTCGTGTGTGAAAATTGCAACTACGCCGTAGCACTATAACAATTAAAATTAACTTTTTTAGTTTGTAAAAGGCAAATACATAATCGAAAAACATCGTCAAGAAGAGAGTGCATTGATACATTCTACCGTAATTACCAATTCGCTGGCCTCCTGCAGGATGAGAGCGGTGAAAAAATAATTGCGTCACGTAAATGTACACGGCGGACCACGACTTTGCATATTGTTAAAGGGGAATGAGCTGCCAAAATTCACACTTTTGTCATATTTTCTGATCGGCACGACAGTATTATGTCGGTATATAATTGGCCCAGATTATAAAAGGGATTAAGACAGTCGCCCCGGAAAGGCGCGCCGTATCCATAACGGCAAAGGGTTCGAACTTGTCTAAGCTACACCAGGACAACTAAGGCACGTCCAATCAGTGAACACCAATGCTTAAAGTATTGTTGTTGGTGACAGTGTCAGCTGTCTTTAAAAGGGACACACGCTCGGAACAAACCAATTCTACTTGTCACTGATTGGAAACCATGTGTTGTTCAGGTAAGTAGCCTCAGACAGATATATATTACCATTGTTCTAATATATAAATATGTTACTGTAATTGTTGAAATACGATGTACTAATTCCTAGAAGTTAGTAAAGGTAATTTTTATGTTACCCGAACAATTAAATGTATTGTTTGATGAATATTGTAAATAAGAAACACTATGTCATTATTTGGAAATTAATAATAAAAATGAATTCTACTTGTCACTGATTGGAAACCCTGTGTTGTTCAGTTTTACAGAACGCTATCCGACATAACAGCATAATAAATGGTGGAGAACTAAGAGCTGATTCAAGTACCTCAAGTGACAGAAGGAACGAAAAATAGAAACAACTTGGCGAATGAACCGAACTTATGCCCTGTATATTTCGAACCACAATGCATAGTCGATATTTTTGATATTCAAATCAAAGGTATGTTCTTCAAGCAACTCTATCTCCCCATAAACGGATTTAGACTTTTCGACTGCTTGAAGAACACATATCTATATCTTCCAGAATCATTGAGTATTTCTCCTTGGGTGGCATACAAACTAGCTAAGATTTTAAAGAAACAACACTTGGCCTGCATATTGATAGAACACCACCAGGGTTACCTGACCTCAGTGCCCAGAGCAAGTCCTTCTCAACGTGTTGTAACAAAAGATGAAGGAAAGTTATATAGTTTGGTGCCACAAAATATAAACCACTAGAATCATTAAGTGGCCACGACTTACCAAGATTTAACATGCTAAAAGTGTATGAATTTTTTTTTAATGATTTAATTTTGATTGCTTATCATATCTTGATTTTCAGATTAAAGGGGCATGAGCTGCCAAAATGTTGATATTTTGACGTTAAAACAGAATGTTGAAATTATTAACTATTTTTCTCAAGACGTATAATTCCGAAGCTTTTGAGTGGTTCCAGTCTCGGAAATGTGCGATATAGTATTGTTTTGAACTAACTTTGGCTTAGAATGAATGAATGGTCGTCCCGGTTATTTAAATTTTGTTTACTTTTCGAATACGTTTTCGGTCCGTACAGGCCACATACTGTATGGATTTTCCTCATTCCAACGCTAATCATTTAGTTTTTCGATGGCCTTCAAAGCCTCTTACTGTCATGACGAACAAAAATTATGGAAAAAGTGTGAATTTTGGCAGCTCATGCCTCTTTAAAGTGTGATTGAATTTTGTACTTATAACACTGTCTCATATGTCATGTAACATACCATCTGTCGTTTACCTTCCGTTGTTTTTTGTTATGTGAAACATCTGTTGTAGAGCAGGTAAAAATATATAATGAAAATTAGATATGTATGTGTATGTAAATATAATGTGAATAATATGTAACTTAGTTTTTTTACAGCTCCACGAGTATATTATGTCGGTATATACTAGTAATTGGCCCAGATTATAAAAGGGATTAAGACAGTCGCCGCGGGAAGCCACTCGAAGGCGCGCCGTATCCATAACGGCAAAGGGTTCGAACTTGTCTGAGCTACACCAGGACAACTAAGGCACGTCCAATCAGTGAACACCAATGCTTAAAGTATTGTTGTTGGTAACAGTGTCAGCTGTCTTTAAAAGGGACACACGCTCGGAACAAACCAATTCTACTTGTCACTGATTGTAAACCCTGTGATGTTCAGGTAAGTAGCCTCAGACAAAGATATATATTACCATTGTTCTAATATATGAATATGTTACTTTAATTGTTGAAATACGATGTACTAATTCCTAGAAGATATTAAAGGTAATTTTTTTGTTTCCCGAACAATTAAATGTATTGTTTAATGAATATTGTAAATAAGAAACACTATGTCATTATTTGGAAATTAATAATAAAAATGAATTCTACTTGTCACTGATTGGAAACCCTGTGTTGTTCAGTTTTACAGTACGCTATCCGACATAACAACATAATAACAGTAAGAGGCTTTGAAAGCCATCGAAAAACTAAATGATTGGCGTTGGAATGAGGAAAATCCATACAGTATGTGGCCTGTACGAACCGAAAACGTGTTCGAAAAGTAAACAAATTTAAATAACCGGGACGACCATTCATTAATTCTAAGCCAAAGTTAGTTCAAAACAATACTTTATCGTACATTCTCGAGACTAGAAGCACTAAAAAGCTTCTGAATTATACGTCTTGAGAAAAATAGCCGATAATTTCAACATTTTGTTTTTACATCAAAATATCAATATATATTTTTGGTTTGTGTAGAAAAAAAACAAATAAAGCCAGATATAGAAATTTTAGAGAAATATGATTGGAATATTGTCATACGACGTTATGAGTATGCGTTTTAGAAGTTATTCTGAAATTCATTTTTCCAGGCTCTGTGAGTGTTATCTACCTTATTCGATTCTGTTCAATTCAATTCTTTATTTTCTCGGATCAGTTTGACTGGTATAAAGTGTAAACGTTTACAAAGATTTTACATGGTGGGTGGAAGATCAGGGTTTTACGTTCATATAATTGTAAAGCTTTCTTGATAAAAATGGCTAAACTAACCCGGATCTTTTTGCAGGGCTTATTAAGTTATACATTTTATGGACTCATACCCAATAAATTAGTTTTCCCTGAACAATTTACAGAACCGATAAAGCCACCACATTTCACTTTCTTTTCCCATAATCGCATGAGGTTCCGTCTCAGTTTGAAGAAACGTTATCATTATCAATGTATTATAAAGTGTTCCTAACAATTTTACTGACTAAGGCCAAGCGCCTGTCTGTCGCTAATCTAATGATATATCATGGGTGTTAGTTTATTGCAACTTACGACCGGGTATAAAGTTCTTAATGATATACCTCTCGGTAACACAATTAGACACTTTTCTCAATGGCTATTTTAGACAAGAAGATTTTCCCTGTGTTTTAGTGTTCATAAATATATCTGAACGGACAGACGGACATCTGCAGTCATCAAAGCTACAACATACTTTCATTTAATTAAGTGCTCCGCAACTTATTTGATCACCATGGTTATTCAAAAAACAAAGTGACGTATTTGCAGGGAAATATTATAAAAATAGTGGCAAGAAAACCTTTATCAAAATAACTTACTTTTTTCAAACTTAGAATTTTAGAGTTCCGAGATAGAAATCTGTAATCCGAGAACTCACAAAGTTCACTGGTATAGAAGTATAGATCGGATGATCACGAAATATAAATCCAGATAAAAAAAGGATATTTTTGGTTCTTCTAGAATAACCGAACAGAGTAATTAGGAGTCCGGTGAGCCTGATAAACATGTCACATGACTGAATTGTTTGATTTTAATCCTTGTATTTGACGACGATTCAGTTAATCATCTACGAAAATATATCTGATGAGGAATGTACCTCCAATTTGGCTCCTGTGTGCAATTGCCAGATTATTGCAAATAACTATAGCATCTTTGTCAGACGTGAAGATTTCTGTTTCAAATAAATATTTATTTATACCATATCATCTGATGGCCTTGAGATATTTGACGGAGTAAGACATTCCCGAAAAGTGCTATGACATTATTTTGTCCTGGCTGTAATTACGGCATTTTTCTGTGATTCCGTGTGTTCCCTACCTATTACCTTGGATAACGAACAATTCATCCTTCGAAGTTATCTCGCCTTAAAATATTTTCTGACTGGGTTTCACTCGAACAACCTATGTGGTGGGATGGTTGTCAGTTACCAACGGAAGGTCGAGGGTTTCCTCCGGGCATAGAGTCCGGTTTCCTCCCACAATAAAACTGGCAACGCCGCCATATAAGTAAAATAATCTTGAGCGCGGCGTAAAGTACCAAACAATCAATCAATCAATCAATCAATCAATCCCCATATAATATTATTATAGTTTTACGAAATCGCATTCGTCATCACGTTTGTCTAATCTGATCTATAGGCGGAGCCAGCGGGGATCCAAGGGGTCAGGACCCCCCCCCCCCCCCCTTTCTGAGTAAAGAAAAAAAGAACAGAATAAAAAGAAGAGAAAATGATAGGGGAGAAAGGAATTAACACAGATAAAAACGTACCATTATATATGCAATCTAATGCAAGGTCTGCCAGTTACATGTCATCTTTAGTTTGACAGTAACCACTAACCACGGTAACTATGGTGATATGTTTCATTTTAAATATTTTGCACATCATAGTCCGTGTTGCAATGTTAAGCAGCGTGTTTCATGGTTCTAGCAATGAACAAGCTGAATTTTGAAAAATGCAATTTCTGGATGTAAAGAATCACACAAAATTCAGTGCTCCCACAAACCAGTTTCATGCCTAATAAACCTAAATTCGATTATAAACACTAAAATGATGGCCTTATCTGACAGGAATATGGCACTCAAGAATAGAAAACAAAACTATATACATCGTTCTTTGTTTAGACATATCTTCGGCCATGAAGGGCCTTAGAGTGGCGGATTGTCGAAGATTTCTCTGAGAAAGTGTCTTCAGTACTGCAACTGTTACTTTCAAGAAAGTATCACGAAAGTCATATACATTGTTTGGCTTGGTGATTTTAAAGGGGGGGGGATAACAAAAAATCACTTTAGGGTTCAGAAGAAACGCACTAACTTTTCCTTTCCAACGATACCAAACACATATTTTTGCAATTTTTTTTACTCCTAACAGTGAAGTTAATAAAATTCCAAAATAAGAAAAACTAATTGGTCAACTTTCAAAATCTCCCATTTAAGCCTAGGTTAAATTCATCCTCTTCAAGGCCTTCACAATTCACCAAAATGGCACGCAGACCATTTTTTTGCTAGTCGCATTTTTCTCAAAGCGTCTTTTGTAATTCAATATAAGTTTCGTGAAACTGAAAGCAATTTGCAGGACATAGGAATACTTTGAAGAGAGTGAAATTAACCTGGGTTTAAATGGGAGATTTTGAAAGTTGACCAATTTGTTTTGTGTGTGTAACATAATACGGTATTTTATAAACTGCATCATGTCCCACGAACACATCGCAAAAACATGTGTTTGGTACCGTTGGAAAGGAAAATAAGCGCGCTTGTTTTGAACCAAAAGGTATTTTTTTGTTGTTTTCTTCTCCTTTAAGAGCCTAGGTCTATAGGCCTACTGGGTTTCGGTAGTCTGCCACCTTCCCACTTTCAATAAAGAAAACTATTTACGTGCCCAAATCAATATAAAACAGTCCGCGGGCCCTTCTCATGCTTTTCAATCTAGAACCCTTGAGTTTCTGGGGCTGATGCGTTGGGATAGTCATCCCCTCCCCCATGCTTCAAAAACGTTAGAAGGCTTCATGTATAATTTTGCAACATTACGATTTTTTTAAAAATTAAGGAGAGGAAAATTCGGATATTATTAGGGTTTTTATTTGCAGAACACCCTCAGAGCGCTTCTCGGGCAATCAAGAATAACAGAGCATCCAGGGCCGAGGCGGCCCCTGGCCCCTCGCCTAATGCGTTGGAATAGTCACCTCCTTCTCCTTGCTTTAAAACCTCACAATGCTTCACTTAAAACTGGGAAACATAACGACTTTACTGTTATTTTTTCAGAATTAAGGAAAGCAAAATCCGGAAATTATTAGCATTCGTAGTTGCAGAACACCCTCAGAACGCTTTTCGGGCAATCAAGAACTCCAGAGCTATCCGAGCCTAGGCAGCCCCTGGACCCTCGCCTAATGCCTCTATTTAATTTGTAATGTTTCTGTGATCGAAGGGCCTGGGACCCCCTCTTTCGTAAAAAGCTGGATCCACCAGAGGAATACTATGCTTGTGGAAGTTGCCGCCGAAACAGTGGCAATTGAAGCTGGTGAGGAGACCAAACCTTAAACCTAACTTGAATATCTTAAAATTATATGAAAGAAATGGCTAATGTTAAATTAGAGGCGATCGCCGAAGCTTGCAAATCTCAGGAAGCACGCCCTGCTTTGACTGCTTTATCTAGTCGAGATAAAGATAACATGTCACACTAATGCTGTTCTAAATGATTCCACGAACCGTTACCAGGTGTGTCAATTAAAACTTCCTGGAAACAGAGTCCTTTGAATGATAACTTGGTTAAAATTACTGACTATGAACGTACGGCAGATAGCTTTGTAAAGCCTTTTGATATTTGTCAAACCCTCTAAGTATCCTTTGTCCGATTATATTAACATAAAAAGCAATGATATTCCTTACATTGAAAACCAGCCTTCTAATCGTTGCAAAACCTGTTACAGTTCGCCAGGTGGCACATGAGGTAAGAATTGCTTGATTTCCTAAATGTCTTAGCGATCAAATAACACTGGGTCGGTTTCTAGCCCCCAATCCGGGAATCTTGCAATGGCGCATCCTGGATGGAAAGGAAGCCTTGATACTTTAGTTGGCAATAAGTTATTCCTAACACAGAGCGTATTTATTTACACATATTCTTTGAATTACACAGACAATGGCACCAAAGCAAATTCGACAGATCTTAAAAAACGTTAATTAGATCATATTCAATATCACTTGAGAATTATTCTAAAAATCCACACTTTTTTATGACTGCTTTCGAAAACATAGTAACACTTATTTCTTTTACCACACCTGTCTATTTTCAAGACTTTTCAACTTTTTGCAAAACTATATTCCACAGGCCATACATGCCTTTGTCGGTTTTTGAACATCCCACAAGAATTTCGTCCAGAGAATGTTTGCTGAAGAGCGCGAGACTTGATTCCTCGGTCTGTTCAAATCTTGCCACATGTCTCCATGTTAAACCTTCGATTTTAGTGGCGATGATTCCATAAAAATACACGTCGTCCAATTTAATAAACGGGGTGCTTTTGGCTAACTCGGCCATTTGTATAGCCAACTCGAATTTGAAAAAAACGGCAAATCCAAAACAAATGGGAATAGGGTATTGTTCAAGACCAGCTAATGTGTCATTGGGAATACCTAAATAAGATTTCCCTCGCACTATTGGGGCGTGATCAATAACATAACAAATCAACTGTTTGGGATTCTCTTTCAAAACAGCAAACACATTCTTTAAGCGAAAGGCGTTAATGAATGTATCATCGTCTGCCTTAATAACATATTCAGCATTACGACAATTTTCAGCTAGCCATCTCATTTCCATGACTGCCTTCAGGGTAAGATTTCCGTATACGTCAATAAAATCGCCCTGTATAATGTCACCATATTCCTCGTTTTCTTTCACCACTTTGTCCATGATCTCTTTAGATTTGTGTCTACCCAGTACAAATACTGTCACACTGTTGATTTCTGTAAATAAATTAGCTTTTGCCCAGGTACCCCTCTGTCGTTTTCTGAAGTCGAAATACGTCGTCGCTGAATGTATGAGGATAACGTATTTAACCTTTATGTACTGAGAACAAAGATGTGAGTTCTTAATAAGATAGTTGCTATTGATGGTAAAAGGTATTGAAGTTGATTTTGAAAATACCTTCTTAGTGAGATGAACGTCCTTGTCCTGGGTAAAAATTCTCGCAGAGGGGAAACCAAGCGGTTTCTGTGGTTGTATAATTCTTGCGGAGGTGAAACGAAGCGGTTTCGTCGGTTGTATAATTCTTGCGGAGGGGATACCAAGCGGTTTCTTCGGTTGTATAATTCTTGCGGAGGTGAAACCAAGCGGTTTCGTCGGTTGTGTAGTCTTGTCTACATTTTAAAAAGATATATCAGGCATTTTGGCTTGTTCTTCGACTTGTGTTTTTGCTAACATAATTCTTGGTCCAACATTCGTGTAAACCAATGTACAAACGAGGAACGTTAACAGGGTGGCGATTACTAGACTCCAACGGCGGATTGAACTCTGCATGGCAACTGATGAAGTTTTCAAAGGGCTTTCAAATGTCACCTAATATCTTCACCGATTTTATCTGTAACAAAGTCGAAATCATTTACATGATAAATGGTTGACGTATATACTCTCCAGTATGGTAATATTTGCATTTTTTTACATCTCTAAAATTTATCTTTAGTCCAAAATAATTAAACTTTCATAAATTCTAATAGAAACAATATGGTTAAGGCACATTATATGAGTGTAATCCATATTTGTTAGTAGCCGGCAGTAAAATATTTACATTCTAAGATTGAAATCCTTTTGAAACAATAAGGATTTTTGCAACATTTGATACAACTTAGATAATCTTTTTTCAAGAAGGCCAGATCATGCCATTCTAAAGATAAAACGTCTTTACCTTCAGGATATGTCTAAGTTAACTCAGATCATGGTGATCAAGATTGTTTTCCACATACTCAGGAATATTTCACTTATATGGCGGCGTTGTCAGGTTTAATGGAGAGGAAACCGAGCGGTTTGTCCGGAGGAAACGACTATTGGCGACAACCTCTCTCCATTGAACTGAGTTGGATTCGAAACCGTAGCTCATCGATGGTATACGGCTATTAAGAAAGACCCTAGACGGTAAGAGAAACTCCCGCCACATCGTTACCTGTATGTATTTGTGAATAAATTATATGTAAAGTTGATTCTTCACCCGCCAATAAACGTTAGATCCAACTGAACAGTATGATATACCTAATGGAGTAACTGGAGACGACCTCTCCTGATAGGGTAACGCCGATATGAACCATTGTGACATATCCAAAGAATACCTTGCGTGTGGGAAACAGTAATAAACAGAGCGCGACGATTGATAACGTAATCTGGGCGGTTCTGTGGAATTGATTGTGACCCAGGCACTTCGCTTCTCTCAGATACAATGAATATTTATACATTTGAATCTCTTGAAAAAATTACCTTACGTGTCGGGCATTGCAATCTTAAAAGCTGCGAGTATTTGTCAATTCATTCTACATTCCAAATTTTGTAAAGATTACTAAAAAAGTGAGGCAGCTGGGATGTCAGCTGTCCTCTTAATTGGCCAGCAACAAATATGTCATAGAATTGATAAATTAAACGAGATTTGAAGTTTGATTTGAATGATGTCGACCATTTGGAGTACTTAGGGATAACACGAGAAAGCCATTGAATGGGGGGGGGGCAAAGCCAAATGAATTATTATATGTTCTACTTTTTCGGGAAGGGCGCATTATTAAGTACTCCAAGCAGATCGATATAATTCCAATCAAACTTCAACTAACAGGTAAGTCTCGATTAATTTGTAAATTATATCTCGCCATATGTCGTACCAGGATCTCACGAGATGTTCAAACTTACTGAACAGTCATTCAACTCGATATGAACTGAAGTCAATTTGTGAAGTATATTTATAAACTTGTATTTTCTTTCCTATAAACATTCTGTTTATCAGACAGACATAAAACTGATAATAAAAAATAAATTTAGTAGCAGACTTAACGCCCTAATCTTTTTAAAACACCCTTAGCGAACTCCATTTCTTTGTCAATGGGCTTTCTATAGAACATGGTAAAAGTAGATTCGTGTGATCAGCCGGCCGCTTTGAGTAAAGTGGTCAAAGGGAGATCAGCGGTTATTGCTTTAGAAGTCGCTGTAGTTCTACACAACCATTATGAAAATTAGGTCTCTTCGTCTTAAGCAAACTTTTAAAAACACATCCGGATTCATTCTATGTTACATCCTTGAAATTCAATAAATGGAGATTTTGGACTCTCTAGCCACTTATAAGAGCGATTAACAAAGTCTTAATATAATATCTTTGAAACTCAAAAAGTTAAAAAAAAGTTTTCAAGAAAGTAGAATATAAAAGGCCGGTTGAGACACAGCTATGACGTCATACGAGGAGGAAACATGTTACGTAATATTCGAATTCCGGGTCAAAGACGTCCCGAGTGGTCGAGGTCAATAACTAGCACATCTCATTAACATCTAAGCTCCCGGCTATTGGTCGCGCTTGACTACACATCTAATTAAAATCTCCTAACAAGAGGAGGCAACAAAGGCTTGAACTGTGAGGTTGAGGTCAATAACTAGCACATCTAATTAAAATCTTAGCTCCCGGTTATTGGTCGCGGTTCGTCGCACGTCTCATTAAAATCTAAGCTCGCGGCTATCGGTTCACTACACATCTCATTAAGATTAGAATCTACGTTATTTATTAAATTACCTCCATGGCATATTATATAGTGTCTGTAGACTCGCTGAAGGGGTAGTCTTTCATACAGATGACGAAATGGGGAGTTCCCATCACGCCGTACTAAAACGCGGTTTTCGTCATGTCTATGTTTATACCGATTTAGCCAAGTACATGTGTCGAGGCTTGGAGCTGCTCTCTCACAACGGGCTCGAGTATTCCAAGGTAAGTTACACTCTTTATTTTCTTCCGAGGTTCGACTGTAGGTGATAGAGCATGTTAAGGTATAGAGCATTGACCTACGCCATCTATGTGATATGGAACGTGACGTAATCAATCAGGATACCGGCTGTTATTTCCCTAGCATTAGTCTGACAGCTTTGGGACTAACGCCATTCACCTTTAAACGGTTGGACCTCGAACCGGAAGTGACGTCATCGAACCGGAAGTCGTCCGTAATTTCGTTATTTTTGTTCTAGAGCTTAGAGACTAACGCCATTCACCTGTAAACGGTCCGACCTCGAACCGGAAGTGACGTCATCGAACCGGAAGTCGTCTGTAATTTCGTTATGTTTTTGTCCTAGAGCTTAGGGACTAACGCTATTTACCTTTAAACGGTCCGACCTCGAACCGGAAGTGACGTTATCGAACCGGTAGTTGTCTGTAATTTCGTTTTTTTTTGTCCCACAGCCTAGGTACTAGCGCCATTCAATCCGTTACGACATCATATCCGCTATTGTGCGGCGTAAAACACCAAACAATCAATGACTCTAAGCAGTCGTCCTACATCAGGCGCTTTTCACCCCAGAACTGTATTGTGAAAGTCTCAACGAATGCATTAACATAATAAAAACATAAGACACCCTTCGTTCTGATGAGCATTTTATTATCTTCATTGTGATCATTCTTCAAGTACATCGTTTCCGGTTTTCGTAAGGGTATTCGTCCGGTAAAACCTTATTAAATAACATATAGCGTATTTTGATCGCGTTCGCTAATGCCTTGTCAATCGGTAGGCCAATTACTCCGCGTAAGAAATCCCCAGTTTTCACAATTTCCCGGTGAAGCGGGTCTCCCATTCAATGCAATAATCCGCGGCAAATCCGTCTTTTCACGGTTGGGGGAGCTTTCGCGATAATAGGGCTCGACAGTTTTTCTTCGTTTAAGGGCTTGACTTTGTGGCGTACCACTTTTTCAGCGTTTCTGTCTGACCTCCGATCAGGCCATTTCCACCATCTGCCACTAAAAGAAGTTATTCGTCATCAGCATGGAGATGAGGCTATCAGAGACATCAACAAACTGAGCAACCTAGAGTCGACTTACATTAAGAACAGCAACCATCTCACATTCTTAATGAGATGTAGAGACGAGAAAATCACACCACGAGGCCTGCAACTCAACTAACCTATCCACACAACAGGCGCACAGAAAATCATACAGAAAGCCAGCCAACTACTAGTTAAAGAAGAAATCCGGCAAAGCAGGAAATTAAAGACCAGTTCACTCCATAAAGTAACAGAACAGATAGCTAAGGTCCAAACAGGAATCAGCCCAGCCCTGGGGGGTATTTCATAAACCACATATAGCCGACTACGGTCAGATAGTCGACTAAGCAGTAATGTTAAAGCAGTGCTATTCTAGTCGGCTAGGTCAGTTTAGCCTTCTAAACCTGTTTATGAAATACCCCCCTGTTCACCTCCCTTCGTAAGTCGCAGACCACATCAAACTTAAAACTGCATCAGAATATCAAAAACCAAGCAGATCAAAAGCTCAACAACCTACGAGAATCAACCACACAAAAAAGACCCCCCCCCCCCCCCCAACGCCAGGCCCAACCCCAAAACTGTCATCAACCTCAGCAGCCGATCCCTGTCGGAGAATGAAATCTCTCTCCAGTCCAAGGGACTGAATTACACGCCCACCCAGCCATTGAACTCTAACGACTCCTTCATCACCAACATTGAAAAGGACTTCAACAACTAGCCCCTGGGGGAAACATGGACTACATCAGACACCAAATATGTGACATACTACAGAAAGCCCCGAAGCAAAAGCCCAACCTTAGCCCAGCCGAACCTAAAGCCATCAAATCCCTCAAAACGGACGATCTAATCCAAATAGCAGAGGCGGATAAAGGCAGAGCCACAGTCATACTAGACAAGACCCACTTTGATAACCTGGTTAACGACCTGCTAAATGACACCTCCACTTACCAGTTATTGCGGAAGGACCCTACCAATCGTATTGAAAAGGAACATTAAGACCAGCTTAAGCAACTCCTAGAATCCAAGGAAATAACACAACAGCTATACTGGAGACTCAACATCACTCACCCTAGAGCCCCGTACGCCACAGCAACCATTAAAGTCCATAAGAACCCGGTCAAAGCCCGCCTCCTCATCTGTTCTCGGGACACCACCTATTACAGCACAGCACAGTCATCACCAAACTTCTATCACCGCTAGGCAAGCAGTCCACATCTTACATTAAAGACTCTGAAGATTTTTGCGAGAAAATCAAAACCATCAGCCAACCGTGCCGCATAGTCAGCTACGACGTCGTTGACCTCTTTAACAGCATACCACACCAAGAGGCGCTCCAAATCATCCAAGACAAACTCGAACAGCCCGACTGCATGATCCACACCAACATAACGGTCCCCAACCTCATCAGCCTACTAGAATCCTGTATCCAATCCACATACTTCACCTGGGGTGATAAGATCTATAAACAAATCCATGGGCTACCTATGGGATCCCCTCTATCCCCACTTATAGCCGAAATCTACATGACAGAGTTTGAAAAGAGAGCCCTAACCACTTCACCCATCACCCCCAACTGTTGGTATCGTAAAGTAGATGATGTATTTACAACTTTAAACTCCAACGAGGACCCAAACCACCTGCTCGACCACCTAAACAAACAACATCCCCGCATCCAGTTCACTTCAGAAGAAGAAAACAACAACACCATGCCTTTCCTGGACGTCCGTATCACCAGGGTGAACCAAAGCCTACAGACAACAGTATACCGAAAACCAACCCACTCCAATCAGTACATCCACTTTGAATCAAACCAACCCATGCAAGTAAAAACCGGCGTCATAGCGACACTCACCAGAAGAGCTATCAAAATATGCAGTACAGACCAGGAAGAAGAATTAGCAAACATCAGAACAGCCTTCACTGACCAAAACAAATAACTAGCCAACATTGTGGAGAACACCATTCAAAAAACACTCCGTCAATCAACTAGAAATACAATAACCAAACCAGACAACCCACCGATCTTTATTACACTCCCATATATTGGTAAACCCAGTCACCAAATCCGACGTTTACTCGAAGACAAGCTCAACATAAAAACAGTCTTCCAAAGCTCAGCCAAACTTAAAACCTAACTTAAAGCCACAGGAAAGAAACCAGCCACAGATAAAAGCCAACCTAAAGGAACAGTGTATCAGATACAATGCAACTGCAATGAAACATACATTGGAGAAACCAGCCGCCCCCTAAACATCAGAATAGGAGAGCATGGGACCTCAATCAGAAAACTGGACGGAAAATCAGCAATCAGCGACCACATCAAAGACAACCCTACGCACAAAATTGACTTAAGAAACACTCTCAATCAACCAGACTGACTACAAACAAAGAAAACTCATGGAAGCCATACAAATAAGACGACACAAACCAAAACTCAACAGAGACCAAGGATACCACCTATCGTGCGCATACGATGACCTGATTAGCCTTCAGACTAGAGGAACCCCATGAAGGGAACCCACACTCGTTTTTTTCTCATTTATTGTTATCCAATCAGCTGTTTACTCATGTTTTTCATGCATCGTCGTATATATAAGGTTAACCCACTGTTGCTTGTCACAGGTTTGATAAGGATGTTAGGATCGACATCGAAACGTCACCAGAAATAAAATTAAGAAGTTGTTATCCATAAGTAACTCGTTGATCCACTCTTCATTGGTGCCTTTCTTTCTTTCTAGAGAGTTTGTCAGTCGAAGGGTTTTCAACCGCCGGTGAATGTGAAGCTTGTAGCCAAGTACCATTACCTATACCCCATAACCAAATATCTCCAGTTACAGCATTACAGTTGGATGATGTCCCACCCATGCCATTAACATAAGAGACTGACGTTGTGTTATCAATTTGAATCAACACATGTTCTCCTTTAAATTGCATTTCAAATGACTCTAACGAAAGAAAATTGCAAGAAGTTCTTCAACATTTATGTGAGAATTGGCCTCTTGAGAAGTTCATTGACCACTGGAGTTAGAGGTACTGAGTACCCATACCCACCCTGTTTTTGAAGCATCTGATTGAAGCGTTAGTTGGGGGGTGCCTTTTAAAACAGATTTATCCGCTCGGTGAATGGCCGCAATCGACAATTTCAAGTCCGATTTAGCAAGATTTGATATGGCCATCATTGCTTGGTAGTTATCTTTGTTTAAGCCCAGAGCAAGCGACTCCCCATTGTCCCGGATCCTGTCAAATAAGGGCCCATATGTTACAGCAAGAAAGGTCAAACCATTAAACCAATAACGTTTGCCACATTTCTTTATATAGAAAAACATTTTTCAGGTAATAATTTTACGCTATCAATTTTGATATTATCAAGGCTTCTCTCTTGCCATGGTGACGGCCACTGTTTCCGAATTTAAAATAAACTCCAAGAAATCAATTTGTTGAGTTGGACAAAATATTGATTTATCTTAGTGGACGGTAAACTTATCTAATTAATAGACATGAGCTGATAGCTGTTTGACCAAAACCAACGAATGTTCACAAAGAGATGTAAAAACACAAAGGCAACAAGCCAGACTTGACCTTTGTTTGATATCAAGATATTTTTGGTTTATGTAGAAATAAACAAATAAAGCCAGATATAGAAATTTTAGAGAAATATGATTGGAATATTGTCATACGACGTTATGAGTATGCGTTTTAGAAGTTACACTGAAATTCATTTTTCCAGTCTCTGTAAGTGTTATCTACCTTATTCAATTCTGTTCAATTCAATTCTTTATTTTCTCGGATCAGTTTGACTGGTATAAAGTGTAAACGTTTACAAAGATTTTACATGGTGGGTGGAAGATCCGGGTTTAACATTCATATAATTGTAAAGCTTTCTTGATAAGAATAGCTAAACTAACCCGGATCTTTTTGCAGGGCTTATTAAGTTATACATTTTATGGACTCATACCCAATAAATTAGTTTTCCCTGAAAAATTTACAGAACCGATAAAGCCACCATATTTCACTTTCTTTTCCCATAATCGCATGGGGTTCCATCTCAGTTTGAAGAAACGTAATCATTATCAATGTATTACAAAGTGTTCCTAACAATTTTACTGACTAAGGCCAACCGCCTGTCTGTCACTAATATAATGATATATCATGGGTGTTAGTTTATTGCAACTTACGATTGGGTATAAAGTTCTTAATGATATACCTCTCTGTAACACAATTAGAAACTTTTCTCCATGGCTATTTTAGACAAGAAGATTTTTTCTGTGTTTTAGTGTTCATAAATATATCTGAACGGACAGACGGACATCTGCAGTCATCAAAGCTACAACATACTTTCATTTAATTAAGTGCTCCGAAACTTATTTGATCACCATGGTTATCAAAAAGTTGTTTCGATACAATTAAGCTCTACTGTAAAACCACAGACCCATTTACAGCCTCAGTTACTGAAGGCTAAAAGGCTGGGTGACTGTTTTGGTCGACACATATGCATTTTGGTTACTTTTGGTTCGGGACACATCGTCTACAATAATTACAGAGTTAGTAAATGCCAAAAAGACTGGTCACCGTTATGTTCGCCACAAATAGCGATACCCCAATCTAGCTTGGTATATGATACATCGTCTAACCATAAGCTTCATACATGTATATTAGAAGAAGAAAATTGAATGCAGGCAATGGGTTTAAAGTTATAAAGCGAACACGAACCCGGGACGAACAGACAGACAGATCAATTTATGACCGCTCTTAAAGTGACGGACAACGGTATACTAATATACTCCCACCTTAAGAGCGGGCGTATAAAAAGAAAACCACCAGATTTTATGTACAAATTGTGATTTAGTAAATAACCGGCAGAAATTGACCGGGAAAAGATCCGGGCCAGGGTCAATTAGTGTCGGTTATTTACTAATTCACTAATTTCCCTAATGATGATTGCAGCTTGCTTTCGAAATTTTGATTTATATGAAAAGAAAACAAAGTGACGTATTTGCAGGCAAATATTATAAAAATAGTGCCAAGAAAACCTTTATCAAAATAACTTACTTTTTTCAAACTTAGAATTTTAAAGTTCACTGGTATAGAAGTATAGATCGGATGATCACGATCACGATCAATATAAATCCTGATAAAAAAATATATATTTTTGGTTCTTCTAGAATAACCGAACAGAGTAATTAGAGGCCAGGCGAGCCTGATAAACATGTCATATGACTGAATTGTTTGATTTTAATCCTTGTATTTGACGACGACGACGACGACGAAAATATTTCTGATGAGGAATGTACCTCCAATTTGGCTCCTGTGTGCAATTGCCAGATTATTGCAAATAACTAAAGCATCTTTGTCCGACGTGAAGATTTCTGTTTCCAATAAATATTAATGTATACCATATCATCTGATGGCCATGATATATTTGACGGAGTAAGACATTCCCGACAAGTGCTATGACATTATTTTGTCCTGGCTGTAAATACGGCATTTTTCTGTAATTCCGTGTGTTCCCTACCTATTACCTTGGATAACGAACAATTCATCCTTCGAAGTTATCTCCCCTTAAAATATTTTCTGACTGGGTTTTCACTCGAACAGCCTATGTGGTGGGATGGTTGCCATTTACCAACGGAAGGTCGTGGGTTTCCTCCGGGCATAGAGCCCGGTTTCCTCCCACAATAAAACTGCCTCCATATAAGTGAAATAATCTTGAGCGCGGCGTAAAGCACCAAACAATCAATCAATCAATCAATCCCCTTATAATATTATTATAGTTTTAAGAAATCGCATACGTCATCACGTTTGTCTAATCTGCCGCATAGGCGGAGCCAGGGGGGGGGGGATCCAAGGGGTTGACCAGAGCTACCGGAACCTAGGCGGCCCTGAACCCTCGCCTTATGCCTCTTTTAAATTTGTAATGTTTTTGTGATCGAAGGGCCTGGGACCCCCTCTTTCGTAAAAAGCTGGACCCACCAGCCGAATACTATGCTTGTTAAATGTTGCCACCGAAACAGTGGCAATTGAAGCTGGAGAGGAGACCAAACCTTAAACCTAACTTGAAAATCCTAAAATTATATGAAAGAAATGGCTAATGTTAAATCAGAGGCAATCGCCGAAGCTTGCAAATCTCAGGAAGCACGCCGTGCTTGCTTGTCACACTAATGCTGTTCTAAATGATTCCACGAACCGTTACCAGGTGTGTCAATTAAAACTTCCTGAAAACAGAGTCCTTTGAATGATAACTTGGTTAAAATTACTGACTATCAACGTACGGCAGATAGCTTTGAAATGCCTTTTGATATTTGTCAAACCCTCTAAGTATTCTTTGTCCGATTATATTAACATAAAAAGCAATGATATTCCTTACATTGAAAACCAGCCTTCTAATCGTTGCAAAACCTGTTACAGTTCGCCAGGTGGCACACGAGGTAAGAATTGCTTGATTTCCTAAATGTCTTAGCGATCAAATAACACTGGGTCGGTTTCCAGCCCCCAATCCGGGAATCTTGCAATGGCGCATCCTGGATGGAAAGGCAGCTTTGATACTTTAGTTGGCAATAAGTTATTCCTAACACAGAGCGCATTTATTTACACATATTCTTTGAATTACACAGACAATGGCACCAAAGCAAATTCGACAGATCTTTAAAAACTTTATTCATATTCAATATCACTTGAGCATTATTCTAAAAATCCACACTTTTTTATGACTGCTTTCGAAAACATAGTAACACTTATTTCTTTTACCACACCTGTTTATTTCCAGATTTTTCAACTTTTTCCAAAACTATATTCCACAGGCCATACATGCCTTTGTCGGTTTTTGAACATCCCACAAGAATTTCATCCAGAGAGTGTTTGCTGAAGAGCGCGAGACTTGATTCCTCGGTCTGTTCAAATCTTGCCACATGTCTCCATGTTAAACCTTCGATTTTAGTGGCGATGATTCCATAAAAATACACGTCATCCAATTTAATAAACGGGGTGCTTTTGGCTAACTCCGCCATTTGCATAGCCAACTCGTATTTGAAGAAAACTGCAAATCCAAAACAAATGGGAGTAGGGTATCGTTCAAGGCCAGCTAATTTGTCATTGGGAATACCTAAATAAGATTTCCCTCGCACTATTGGGGAGTGATCAATAACAGAACAAATCAACTGTTTGGGATTCTCTTTCAAAACAGCAAACACATTCTTTAAGCGAAAGGCGTTAATGAATGTATCATCGTCCGCCTTAATAACATATTCAGCATTACGACAATTTTCAGCTAGCCATCTCATTCCCATGACTGCCTTCAGGGTAAGATTTCCGTATACGTCAATAAAATCGCCCTGTATAATGTCACCAAATTCCTCGTTTTCTTTCACCACTTTGTCCATGATCTCTTTAGATGTGTGTCTACCAAGTACAAATACTGTCACACTGTTGATTCCTGTAAATAGATTAGCTTTTGCCCAGGTACCCCTCTGTCGTTTTCTGAAGTCGAAATACGTCGCCGCTGAATGTATGAGGATAACGTATTTAACATTTATGTACTGAGAACAAAGATGTGAGTTCTTAATGAGATAGTTGCTATTGATGGTAAAAGGTATCGAAGTTGATTTTGAAAATACCTTCTTAGTGAGATGAACGTCCTTGTCCTGGGTAAAAATTCTCGCAGAGGGGAAACCAAGCGGTTTCTGCGGTTGTATAATTCTAGCAGAGGGAAAACCAAGTGGTTTCTGCGGTTGTATAATTCTTGCAGAGGGAAAACCAAGTGGTTTCTGCGGTTGTATAATTCTTGCGGAGGTTACACCAAGTGGTTTCGTCGGTTGTATATTCATGCCTACATTTTTATAAAATCTTTTGGCTTGTTCTTGAACTTGTGTTGTCGCTAACATTATTCTTGGTCCAATATTCGTGTAAACCAATGTACAAACGAGGAACGTTAACAGGGCGGCGATTACTAGACTCCAACGGGGGATTGAACTTTCCATGGCAACTGATGAAGTTTTCAAAGGGCTTTCAAATGTCACCTGATATCTTCACCGATTTTATCTGTAACAAAGTCGAAATCATTTACATAATAAATGGTTGACGTATATACTCTCCAGTATGGTAATATTTGCATTTTTTTACATCTCTAAAATTTACCTTTCATCCAAAATAAATTTATTTTCATGCATTTTACTAGACACAATATGGTTAAAGCGGCATAAGCTGCCAAAATGTTGATATTTTGACGTAAAAACAGAATGTTGAAATTATTGTCTATTTTTCTCAAGACGTATAATTCAAAAGCTTTTTTGTGGGATGGATGCCAGTTACCAACGGAAGGTCGTGGGTTTCCTCGGTGCATAGAGCCCGGTTTCCTCCCACAATAAAACTGACAACGCCGCCATATACTTGAAATAATCTTGAGCGCGGCGTAAAACACCAAACAATCAATCAATCAAAAACTTTTTAGTGCTTCTAGTCTCGAGAATGTACGATAAAGTATTGTTTTAAACTAACTTGGACTGGAAATTTTGTTTACTTTTCGAACACGTTTTCGGTTCGTACAAGCCAGATATTAAATGGATTTTCCTCATTCCAACGCCAGTCATTCAGTTTTTCGATGAAATTATGAAAAAAGTGCGAATTTTGGCAGCTCATGCCACTTTAAGGCACAATATAGGAGTGTATTTGTTAGTAGACGGCAGTAAAATATTTACATTCTAAGATTGAAATCCTTTTGAAACAATAAGGATTTTTGCAACATTTGATACAACTTAGATAGTCTTTTTCAAGAAAGCCAGATCATGCCATTCTAAAGATAAAACGTCTTTACCTTCAGGATATGTCTAAGTTAACTCAGATCATGGCGATCAAGGTTGTTTTCCACATACTCAGGAATATTTCACTTATATGGCGGCGTTGTCAGGTTTAATGGAGAGGAAACCGAGCGGTTTGTCCGGAGGAAACGACTATTGACGACAACCTGGCAACTCTCCCCATTAAACTGAGTTGGATTCGAAACCGTAGCTCATCGATGGAATACGGCTATTAAGAAAGACCCTAGACGGTAAGAGAAACTCCCGCCCATTCGTTACCTGTATGTATTTGTGAATAAATTATATGTAAAGTTGATTCTTCACCCACCAATAAACTTCAGATCCAACTGAACAGTATGATATACTTAATAGAGTAACTGGAGACGACCTCTCCTTATAGGGTAAGGCCGATATGAATCATTGTGAAATTTTCAAAGAAAACGTGGGAAACAGTAATAAACAGAGCGCGACGATTGATAACGTAATCTGGGCGGTTCTGTGGAATTGATTGTGACCCAGGCACTTCGCTTCTCTCAGATACAAAGAATATTTATACATTTGAATCTCTTGAAAAAATTACCTTACGTGTCGGGCATTGCAATCTTATAAGTAGCGAGTATTTGTCACTTCATTCTACACTCAACATTTTGTAAAGAATGTCAGCCTTCTACTCAAAAAGTGGGCAGCTGGGTTGTCAGCTGTCCTCTTAATTGGCCAGCAACAAATATGTCCTAGAATTGATAAATTAAACGAGATTTGAACTTAGATTGGAATGATGTTGACCATTTGATTGATTGATTGTTTGGTGTTTTACGCTGCGCTCAAGATTATTTCACTTTTATGGCGGCGTTGCCAGTTTTATTATGGGAGGAAACCGGGCTCTATGCCCGGAGGAAACCCACGACCTTCCGTTGGTAACTGGCAACCATTCCACATAGGTCGTTCGAGTGACTGAGTGGGATTCGAACCCGCGACCCATTGGTAGAAATCGGATTGAGCGTCTCGACCATTTGAAGTAGATAACACGAGAACGACATTTAATGGGAGGTATTTTCTTTCCTATAAACATTCTGTTTATCAGACAGACATAAAACTGATAATAAAAAATAAATTTAGTAGCAGACTTAACGCCCTAATCTTTTTAAAACAGCCTTTAGCGAACTCCATCTCTTTGTCAATGGGCTTTCTATAGAACATGGTAAAAGTAGATTCGCGTGATCAGCCGGCCGCTTTGAGTAAAGTGGTCAAAGGGAGATCAGCGGTTATTGCTTTAGAAGTCGCTGCAGTTCTGGTTGCTTTGAATTTTGTACTGTCAAAACCAACCCGGATCTTTTTGCAGGGCTTATTAAGTTATACATTTTATGGACTCATACCCAATAAATTAGTTTTCCCCTGAACAGCTTACAGAACCGATAAAGCCACCACATTTCACTTTCTTTTCCCATAATCGCATGGGGTTCCGTCTCAGTTTGAAGAAACGTTATCATTATCAATGTATTATAAAGTGTTCCTAACAATTTTACTGACTACGGCCAAGCGCCTGTCTGTCACTAATGTAATGATATATCATGGGTGTTAGTTTATTGCAACTTACGATTGGGTATAAAGCTCTTAATAATATACCTCTCTGTAACACAATTAGAAACTTTTCTCCATGGCTATTTTAGACAAGAAGATTTTCCCTGTGTTTTAGTGTTCATAAATATATCTGAACGGACAGACGGACATCTGCAGTCATCAAAGCTACAACATACTTTCATTTAATTAAGTGCTCCGCAACTTAGTTGATCACCATGGTTATCAAAAAGTTGTTTCGATACAATTAAGCTCTACTGTGAAACCACAGACCCATTTACAGCCTCAGTTACTGAAGGCTAAAAGGCTGGGTGACTGTTTTGGTCGACACATATGCATGTCGCAAGACCCAAGTTACTTTTGGTTCGGGACACATCGTCTACAATAATTACAGAGTTAGTAAATGCCAAAAAGACTGGTCACCGTTATGTTCGCCACAGATAGCGAGACCCCAATCTAGCTTGGTATATGATACATCGTCTAACCGTAGGCTTCATACATGTATATTAGAAGAAGAAAATTTAATACAGACAACGGGTTTAGTTATGAAGCAAACACGAACCCGGGACGAACAGACAGACAGACGGACATATCAATATATACCCGCTCCTAAAGTGACGGACGGACGGACAACACTATACCAATATACTCCCACCTTAAGAGCGGGCCTAGATATATTTGACGGAGTAAGACATTCCCGACAAGTGCTATGACATTATTTTGTCCTGGCTGCTGACTTCGCATAATAAAACTGGCAACGCCGCCATATAAGTGAAATAATCTTGAGCGCGGCGTAAAGCACCAAACAATCAATCAATCCCCTTATAATATTATTATAGTTTTACGAAATCGCATACGTCATCACGTTTGTCTAATCTGACGCATAGGCATGTTTCATTTTTAATATTTTGCACATCATAGTCCGTGTTGCAATGTTAAGCAGCGTGTTTCATGGTTCTAGCAATGAACAAGCTGAATTTTGAAAAATACATTTTCTGGATGTAAAGAATCACACAAAATTCAGCGATCATCTCGTCCCACAAACGAGTTTCATACCTAATAAACCTATATTCGATTTTAAACACTAAAATGATGGCCTTATCTGACAGGAATATGGCACTCAAGAATAGAGAACAAAACTTTATACATCGTTCTTTGTTTAGACATATCTTCGGCCATGGAGGGCCTTAGAGCTTCATCAAATATGGCGGATCGTCGAAGATTTCTCTGAGAAAGTGTCTTCAGTACTGCAACTGTTACTTTCAAGAAAGTATAACGAAAATCAAATACATTGTTTGGCTTGGTGATTTTAAAGGGGGGAGATAACAAAAAATCACTTTAGGGTTCAGAAGTAGCGCACTAACTTTTCCTTTCCAACGATACCAAACACATATTTTTGTGGGGGTTTTTTTACTCCTAACAGTGAAGTTAATAAAATTCCACAATAAGAAAAACAAATTGGTCAACTTTTAAAATCTCCCATTTAAGCCTAGGTTAAATTCCTCCTCTTCAAGGCCTTCGCAATTCAACAATATGGCATGCAGACCATTTTTTTGCTAGTCACATTTTCCTCAAAGCTTCTTTTGTAATTCAATATAAGTTTTCTTAAACTGAAAGCAATTTGAAGGACATAGGAATACTTTGAAGAGAGGGAAATTAACCTGGGTTTAAATCGGAGATTTTGAAAGTTAACCAATTTGTTTTGTGTGTGTAACATAATACGGTATTTTATAAACTGCATCACGTCCCACGCAAAAACATATGTTTGGTACCATTGGAAAGGAAAAATAAGCGCTCATGTTTTGAACCAAAACGTATTTATTTGTTTTCCTTTCCTTTAAGAGCCTAGTTTCCCTTGGAACCACGCCTGTCTATAGGCTTACTGGGTTTCGGTAGTCTGCCAGCTTCCCACTTTCAATAAACAAAACTATCCACGTGCCCAAATCAATATAAAACAAACCGTGGGCCCTTCTCATGCTTGTCTTATTTTGTTATTTTTAAGAATTACGGAAAGCAAATCCAGAAAGTATTTACTTGCATAACAGCCTCAGAACGTTTCTCAGGCAATCTAGAAGCCCTGAGTTTCCGGGGCCTAAGCGGCCCCTGGGCCGTCGCCTGATGCGTCGGGATAGTCATCCCCTCCCCCATGCTTCAAAAAAGGCTTCATCTATAACTTTGGAACATAACGATTTTACTGTTATTTTTTAAAAATTAAGGAGAGGAAAATTCGGAAATTATTAGCATTTTTAGTTGCAGAACACCCTCAGAGCGCTTCTCGGGCAATCAAGAATTCCAGAGCTACCGGGGCCTAGGCGGCCTTGAACCCTCGCCTAATGCCTCTTTTAAATTTGTAATGTTTCTGTGATCAAAGGGCCTGGGACCCCCTCTTTCGTAAAAAGCTGGACCCGCCAGACGAATACTATGCTTGTTAGATGTTGCTGCCGAAACAGTGGCAATTGAAGCTGGTGAGGAGACCAAACCTTTAACCTAACTTGAATATCTTGATTGCCTGTATTATAAATTATATGAAAGAAATGGCTAATGCTAAATCAGAGGCGATCGCCAAAGCTTGCAAATCTCAGGAAGCACGCCCTGCTTTGAGTGCTTTATCTGGTCGAGATAAAGATAACATGTCACACTAATGCTGTTCTAAATGATTCCACGAACCGTTACCAGGTGTGTCAATTAAAACTTCCTGAAAACAGAATCCTTTGAATGATAACTTGGTTAAAATTACTGACTATGAACGTACGGCAGATAGCTTTGTAAAGCCTTTTGATATTTGTCAAACCCTCTAAGTATCCTTTGTCCGATTATATTAATATAAAAGGCAATGATATTCCTTACATTGAAAACCATCCTTCTAATCGTTGCAAAACCTGTTACAGTTTGCCAGGTGGCACACGAGGTAAGGATTGCTTGATTTCCTAAATGTCTTAGCGATCAAATAACACTGGGTCGGTTTCCAGCCCCCAATCCGGGAATCTTGCAATGGCGCATCCTGGATGGAAAGGAAGCTTTGATACTTTAGTTGGCAATAAGTTATTCCTAACACAGAGCGTATTTATTTCAGATATTCTTTGAATTACACAGACAATGGCACCAAAGAAAATTCGACAGATCTTTAAAAACGTTAATTAGATCATATTCAATATCACTTGAGAATTATTCTAAAAATCCACAATTTTTTATGACTGCTGTCAAAAACATAGTAACACTTATTTCTTTTACCACACCTGTCTATTTCCAGATTTTTCAACTTTTTCCAAAACTATATTCCACAGGCCATACATGCCTTTGTCGGTTTTTGAACATCCCACAAGAATTTCGTCCAGAGAATGTTTGCTGAAGAGCGCGAGACTTGATTCCTCGGTCTGTTCAAATCTTGCCACATGTCTCCATGTTAAACCTTCGATTTTAGTGGCGATGATTCCATAAAAATACACGTCGTCCAATTTAATAAACGGGGTGGTTTTGGCTAACTCCGTCATTTGTATAGCCAACTCGAATTTGAAAAAAACGGCAAATCCAAAACAAATGGGAGTAGGGTATCGTTCAAGACCAGCTAATGTGTCATTGGGAATACCTAAATAAGATTTCCCTCGCACTATTGGGGCGTGATCAATAACAGAACAAATCAACTGTTTGGGATTCTCTTTCAAAACAGCAAACACATTCTTTAAGCGAAAGGCGTTAATGAATGTATCATCGTCCGCCTTAATAACATATTCAGCATTACGACAATTTTCAGCTAGCCATCTCATTCCCATGACTGCCTTCAGGGTAAGATTTCCGTATACGTCAATAAAATCGCCCTGTATAATGTCACCATATTCCTCGTTTTCTTTCACCACTTTGTCCATGATCTCTTTAGATTTGTGTTTACCCAGTACAAATACTGTCACACTGTTGATTCCTGTAAATAAATTAGCTTTTGCCAGGTACCCCTCTGTCGTTTTCTGAATTCGAAATACGTCGTCGCTGAATGTATGATGATAACGTATTTGACCTTTATATACTGAGAACAAAGATGTGAGTTCTTAATAAGATAGCTGCTATTGATGGTAACAGGTATCGAAGTTGATTTTGAAAATACCTTCTTAGTGAGATGAACGTCCTTGTCCTGGGTAAAAATTCTCGCGGAGGGGATACCAAGCGGTTTCTGTGGTTGTATAATTCTTGCGGAGGTGAAACCAAGCGGTTTCGTCGGTTGCGTAGTCTTGTCTACATTTTTAAAAGATATATCAGGCATTTTTGCTTGTTCTTCGACTTGTGTTTTTGCTAACATAATTCTTGGTCCAACATTCGTGTAAACCAATGTACAAACGAGGAACGTTAACAGGGTGGCGATTACTAGACTCCAACGGCGGATTGAACTCTGCATGGCAACTGATGAAGTTTTCAAAGGGCTTTCAAATGTCACCTGATATCTTCACCGATTTTATCTGTAAGTCGAAATAATTTACATGATAAATGGTTGACGTATATACTCTCGAGTATGGTAATATTTGCATTTTTTTACATCTCTAAAATTTATCTTTAGTCCAAAATAATTATATTTTCATAAATTCTAATAGAAACAATATGGTTAAGGCATATTATAGGAGTGTAATCCATATTTGTAAGTAGCCGGTAGTAAAATATTTACATTCTCAGATTGAAATCCTTTTAAACAATAAGGATTTTTGCAACATTTGATACAACTTAGTCTTTTTCAAGAAGGCCAGATCATGCCATTCTAAAGATAAAACGTCTTTACCTTCAGGATATGTCTAAGTTAACTCAGATCATGGCGATCAAGATTGTTTCGCACATACTCAGGATTATTTCGCTTATATGGCGGCGTTGTCAGGTTTAATGGAGAGGAAACCGAGGGGTTTGTCCGGAGGAAACGACTATTGGCGACAACCTGGCAACTCTCCCCATTGAACTGAGTTGGATTCGAAACCTTAGCTCATCGATGGAATACGGCTATTAAGAAAGACCTTAGACGGTAAGAGAAACTCCCGCTCATTCGTTACCTGTATGTATTTGTGAATAAATTATATGTAAAGTTGTTTCTTCACCCACCAATAAACGATAGATCCAACTGAACAGTATGATATACCTAATTGAGTAACTGGAGACGACCTCTCCTTATAGGGTCAGGCCGATATGAATCATTGTGACATAGCCAAAGAATACCTTGCGTGTGGGAAACAGTAATAAACAGAGCGCGACGATTGATAACGTAATCTGGGCGGTTCTGTTGAATTGATTGTGACCCAGGCACTTCGCTTCTCTCAGATACAATGAATATTTATACATTTGAATCTCTTGAAAAAAATACCTTACGCGTCGGGCATTGCAATCTTAAAAGCAGCGAGTATTTGTCACTTCATTCTACATTCCAAATTTTGTAAAGAATGTCAGCCTTCTAATAAAAAAGTGAGGCAGCTGGGATGTCAGCTGTCCTCTTAATTGGCAAGCAACAAATATGTACTAGAATTGAAAAATTAAACGAGATTTGAAGTTTGATTGGAATGATGTCGACCATTTGGAGTACTTAGTGATAACACGAGAAAGCCATTTAATGGGCGGGGGGGGGGGGGGGCAAAGCCAAATGAATTATTATATGTTCTACTTTTTCGGGAAGGGCGCATTATTAAGTACTCCAAGCAGGTCGATATAATTCCAATCAAACTTCAACTAACAAGTAAGTCTCGATTAATTTGTAAATTATATCTCGCCCTATGTCGTACCAGGATCTCACGAGATGTTCAAACTTACTGAACAGTCATTCAACTCGATATGAACTGAAGTCAATTTGTGAAATAAATTTATAAATTTGTATTTTCTTTCCTATAAACATTCTGTTTATCAGACAGACATAAAACTGATAATAAAAATTAAATTTAGTAGAAGACTCAACGCCCTAATCTTTTTAAAACACCCTTAGCAAACTCCATTTCTTTGTCAATGGGCTTTCTATAGAACATAGTAAAGGTAGATTCGTGTGATCAGCCGGCCGCTTTGAGTAAAGTGGCCAAAGGGAGATCAGCGGTTATTGCTTTAAAAGTCGCTGCAGTTCTGGTTGCTTTGAATTTTGTACTGTCAAAGCCAGCTATCTCTGGACCAAATTTTATCCATCTTGAAAAAGTCTCTTTTGATACACTCTTATGAAGTTTCTGATAATTTATAAAAAGAAAATTGTCATTCCAATAGTTTTAGTCGTAAGTAGGCTAAATACTCTCTAAGTACAGTACAAACACAAATTCTCCTATCTAAGGGATAGTCAGGTAATTCTACACAACCATTATGAAAATTAGGTCTCGTCGTTTTAAGCAAACTTTTAAAAACACATCCGGATTCTTTCTATGTTAAATTATTTAAATTCAATAAATGGAGATTTTGGACTCTCTAGCCACTTATAAGAGCGATTAACAAAGCAAGACTTAATGTAATATCTTTTAAACTCAAAAGGTTAACTAGGCTTATAAGCCTCTGAGGAGCCGCTTACTGGTAAAACACTGTTTTACTTAATTTCTAAAAGCATGGGTGCAGTGTACCTTACTTATCACCTCAGTGTGTATCTGAGTGAAGGCCATTCGAATTTATGTTGTGATGTAAAAAAAATTGGTTCCATCGGCTAAAATTGACAAAACTAAATCAACCTGGCCCCAATGGGCTACCATAGGCTTTGTACGGAAATTAAACCAAACACTAGATATATTATTATAGAAAAGTGTATTCCTGCTTCTCTATAACTTTGTGTATAGCTTAACGTCTTTCTGAAACTGAACAACACGGAATCGTTGGAATAGAATTTAAAGTTTATTATGAGCAGTCAATTTTAATCTGTTACATAACTCATTAAACAGCTGGTAAAAGGGCATATACTTTCTACTACAATCTTTGAATTAAACAATAGTTGAAAGTAAAACAAAGTCTAAAATATGTTGGAAATATAAAAATGAAAACACAAGTAATCAAACATGAATAATGAACAGGTTATAAATGTACTAAATATAGCTTACCTGAACAACACGGAATCGTTGGAATAGAATTTAAAGTTTATTATGAGCAGTCAATTTCAATCTGACCTACTCCGTACACTTAGAACTTATATAGTGTCCAACGATCCCATGTTGTCCTGGTAACATGTATACGCTGGTTGACTGGGTAACATGTTCTTTCTTGATGTTACATAGACTTGCCAACGACGCGTCCTCCAGCAGTGCATTTGACATGCTGAGTGTTGGACACGTCCTGTCAAGCGCCTCTGCTGATCGCCTAGCAAGCTGTGAGGTCTAATGACCGTATAATGCTTATTATATACTAGCCGACCAGTCAGGTACAATTAGACGAGCCCTATCAATTTTAACTTGCTAGTTAATTATTAAAGACATTGGTAATGACATTTTCAATATGTATGTGATATAAAAACAGGTAACTGACAATAATTAATCAATTTATACAAATGAAAGGAAAAAGAGAGAGTGAGATAAACTTCTAGAACATACCATTATTATCTCTTTAATATTATTTATAGTCTTCTTATAGATGACGCTATTGAAAGGCAGATGGTTGTTTTGAACATGAAAATGAGTGTCTGGCAACGGTCTGCTGATCAAATCACATTATAAACGTCAGGTTTTTAATGTTATTTCCAGTGTTTGATTACATTTACCAAATGTCCAAATTTCGTGCAAATCAACCCCGAAAAGAATCCTCGTTCAGTTTTAAAAGTAATTTTAGATTTATCAACCTGAAAACAGTCAACCCATGGAGATGTTCATGTAGTTGACGCCTCGTGTGTGGAAATTGCATCTACGCCGTAGCACTATAACAATTAAAATTCACTTTTTTAGTTTGTAAAACGCAATGACATAATGGAAGAACATCGTCAAGAAGAGAGTGCATTCATACATTCTACCGTAATTACCAATTCGCTGGCCTCCTGCAGGATCTTTTTGCAGGGCTTATTAAGTTATACATTTTATGGACTCATACCCAATAAATTAGTTTTCCCTGAACAGTTTACAGAACCGATAAAGCCACCACATTTCACTTTCTTTTCCCATAATCGCATGGGGTTTCATCTCAGTCTGAAGAAGCTTAATCATTATCAATGTATCACAAAGTGTTCCTAACAATTTTACTGACTAAGGACAAGCGCCTGTCTGTCACTAATCTAATGAAATATCATGGGTTTTAGTTTATTGCAACTTATGATTGGGTATAAAATGATATACCTCTTTGTAACACAATTAGAAACTTGTCTCCATGGCTATTTCAGACAAGAAGATTTTCCCTGTGTTTTAGTGTTCATTATCTGAAAACTATAATGAGTACAGACAGACGCGCATCTGTAGTCATCAAAGCTACAACATACTTTCATTTAATTAAGTGCTCCGCAACTTAGTTGATCACCATGGTTATCAAAAAGTTGTTTCGATACAATTCAGCTCTACTGTGAAACCACAGACCCATTTACAGCCTTAGTTACTGAAGGCTAAAAGGCTGGGTGACTGTTTTGGTCGACACATATGCATGTCGCAAGACCCAAGTTACTTTTGGTTCGGGACACATCGTCTACAATAATTACAGAGTTAGTAAATGCCAAAAAGACTGGTCACCGTTATGTTCGCCACAGATAGCGAGACCCCAATCTAGCTTGGTATATGATACATCGTCTAACCATAGGCTTCATACATGTATATTAGAAGAAGAAAATTGAATGCAGGCAATGGGTTTAAAGTTATGAAGCAAACACGAACCCGGGGCGAACGGACAGACAGACGGACATATCAATATATGCCCGCTCTTAAAGTGACGGACGGACGGACAACACTATACCAATATACTCCCACCTTAAGAGCGGACGTATAAAAAGAAAACCACCAGATCTGATGTACAAATTTTGATTTATATTAAAAGAAAACAAAGTGACGTATTTGCAGGCAAATATTATAAAAACAGTGGCAAGAAAACCTTTATCAAAATAATTTACTTTTTTCAAACTTAGAATTTTAGAGTTCCGAGATAGAAATCTGTAATCCGAGAACTCACAAAGTTCACTGGTATAGAAGTATAGATCGGATGATCACGAAATACAAATCCAGATAAAAAAAGGATATTTTTGGTTCTTATAGAATAACCGAACAGAGTAATTAAAGCCCAGGTGAGCCTGATAAACATGTCACATGACTGAATTGTTTGATTTTATTCCTTGTATTTGACGACGACTCAGTTAATCATCTACGAAAATATTTCTTATGAGGAATGTACCTCCAATTTGTGCTCCTGTATGCAATTGCCTGATTATTGCAAATAACTATAGCATCTTTGTCCGACCTGATATTAATTTATACCATATCATCTGATGGCCTAGAGATATGTGGTGGGATGGTTGCCAGTTACCCACGGAAGGTCGTGGGTTTTCTCCGGGCATAGAGCCCGGTTGCCTCCTACAATAACACTGGCAACGCCTCCATATAAGTCAAATAATCTTGAGCGCGGCGTAAAGCACCAAACAATCAATCAATCAATCCCCTTATAATATTATTATAGTTTTACGAAATCGCATACGTCATCACGTTTGTCTAATCCGACGCATAGGCGGAGCCAGGAGGGGGGGGGGGTGGGTCCGAGGGGTTGACCAGAGCTACCGGAACCTAGGTGGCCCTGAACCCTCGCCTAATGCCTCTTTTAAATTTGTAATGTTTCTGTGATCGAAGGGCCTGGGACCCCCTCTTTCGTAAAAAGCTGGACCCACCAGACGAATACTAAGCTTGTTAGATGTTGCTGCCGAAACAGTGGCAATTGAAGCTGGAAAGAAGACCAAACCTTAAACCTAACTTGAATATCTTAAAATTATATGAAAGAAATGGCTAAAGTTAAATCAGAGGCGATCGCCGAAGCTTGCAAATCTCAGGAAGCACGCCCTGCATTGAGTGCTTTATCTGGTAGAGATAAAGATAACGTGTCACACTAATGCTATTCTAAATGATTCCACGAACCGTTACCAGGTGTGTCAATTAAAACTTCCTGGAAACAGAGTCCTTTGAATGATAACTTGGTTAAAATTACTGACTATGAACGTACGGCAGATAGCTTTGTAAAGCCTTTTGACATTTGTCAAACCCTCTAAGTATCCTTTGTCCGATTATATTAACATAAAAAGCAATGATATTCCTTACATTGAAAACCAGCCTTTTAATCGTTGCAAAACCTGTTACAGTTCGCCAGGTGGCACACGAGGTAAGAATTGCTTGATTTCCTAAATGTCTTAGCGATCAAATAACACTGGGTCGGTTTCCAGCCCCCAATCCGGGAATCTTGCAATGGCGCATCCTGGATGGAAAGGCAGCTTTGATACTTTAGTTGGCAATAAGTTATTCCTAACACAGAGCGCATTTATTTACACATATTCTTTGAATTACACAGACAATGGCACCAAAGGAAATTCGACAGATCTTTAAAAACTTTATTCATATTCAATATCACTTGAGCATTATTCTAAAAATCCACACTTTTTTATGACTGCTTTCGAAAACATAGTAACACTTATTTCTTTTACCACACCTGTTTATTTCCAGATTTTTCAACTTTTTCCAAAACTATATTCCACAGGCCATACATGCCTTTGTCGGTTTTTGAACATCCCACAAGAATTTCATCCAGATAATGTTTGCTGAAGAGCGCGAGACTTGATTCCTCGGTCTGTTCAAATCTTGCCACATGTCTCCATGTTAAACCTTCGATTTTAGTGGCGATGATTCCATAAAAATACACGTCATCCAATTTAATAAACGGGGTGCTTTTGGCTAACTCCGCCATTTGCATAGCCAACTCGTATTTGAAGAAAACTGCAAATCCAAAACAAATGGGAGTAGGGTATCGTTCAAGGCCAGCTAATTTGTCATTGGGAATACCTAAATAAGATTTCCCTCGCACTATTGGGGGGTGGTCAGTAACAGAACAAATCAACTGTTTGGGATTCTCTTTCAAAACAGCAAACACATTCTTTAAGCGAAAGGCGTTAATGAATGTATCATCGTCCGCCTTAATAACATATTCAGCATTACGACAATTTTCAGCTAGCCATCTCATTCCCATGACTGCCTTCAGGGTAAGATTTCCGTATACGTCAATAAAATCGCCCTGTATAATGTCACCATATTCCTCGTTTTCTTTCACCACTTTGTCCATGATCTCTTTAGAGTTGTGTCTACCCAGTACAAATACTGTCACACTGTTGATTCCTGTAAATAAATTAGCTTTTGCCCAGGTACCCCTCTGTCGTTTTCTGAAGTCGAAATACGTCGTCGCTGAATGTATGAGGATAACGTATTTAACCTTTATGTACTGAGAACAAAGATGTGAGTTCTTAATAAGATAGTTGCTATTGATGGTAAAAGGTATTGAAGTTGATTTTGAAAATACCTTCTTAGTGAGATGAACGTCCTTGTTCTGGGTAAAAATTCTCTCAGAGGGGTTAGGGTTAGGGTTTCTGTGGTTGTATAATTTTTGCGGAGGTGAAAATAAGCGGTTTCGTCGGTTGTATAATTCTTGTTGAGGGGATACCAAGCGGTTTCTTCGGTTGTATAATTCTTGCGGAGGTGAAACCAAGCGGTTTCGTCGGTTGTGTAGTCTTGTCTACATTTTTAAAAGATATATCAGGCATTTTGGCTTGTTCTTCGACTTGTGTTTTTGCTAACATAATTCTTGGTCCAACATTCGTGTAAACCAATGTACAAACGAGGAACAATAACAGGGTGGCGATTAGTAGACTCCAACGGCGGATTGAACTCTGCATGGCAACTGATGAAGTTTTCAAAGGGCTTTCAAATGTCACCTGATATCTTCACCGATTTTATCTGTAACAAAGTCGAAATCATTTACATGATAAATGGTTGACGTATATACTCTCCAGTATGGTAATATTTGCATATAATATCTCTAAAATTTATCTTTAGTCCAAAATAATTATATTTTCATAAATTCTAATAGAAACAATATGGTTAAGGCACATTATAGGAGTGTAATCCATATTTGTTAGTAGCCGGCAGTAAAATATTTACATTCTAAGATTGAAATCCTTTTAAAACAATAAGGATTTTTGCAACATTTGATACAACTTAGATAGTCTGATCATGCCATTCTAAAGATAAAACGTCTTTACCTTCAGGATATGTCTAAGTTAACTCAGATCATGGCGATCAAGATTGTTTTCCACATACTCAGGAATATTTCACTTATATGGCGGCGTTGTCGGGTTTAATGGAGAGGAAACCGAGCGGTTTGTCCGGAGGAAACGACTATTGACGACAACCTGGCAACTCTCCCCATTAAACTGAGTTGGATTCGAAACCGTAGCTCATCGATGGTATACGGCTATTAAGAAAGACCCTAGACGGTAAGAGAAACTCCCGCCCATTCGTTACCTGTATGTATTTGTGAATAAATTATATGTAAAGTTGATTCTTCACCCACCAATAAACGTTAGATCCAACTGAACAGTATGATATACCTAATGGAGTAACTGGAGACGACCTCTCCTGATAGGGTAAGGCCGATATGAATCATTGTGACATATCCAAAGAATACCTTGCGTGTGGGAAACAGTAATAAACAGAGCGCGACGATTGATCACGTAATCTGGGCGGTTCTGTGGAATTGATTGTGACCCAGGCACTTCGCTTCTCTCAGATACAATGAATATTTATACATTTGAATCTCTTGAAAAAATTACCTTACGTGTCGGGCATTGCAATGTTAAAAGCTGCGAGTATTTGTCAATCCATTCTACATTCCAAATTTTATAAAGATTACTAAAAAAAGTGAGGCAGCTGAGATGTCAGCTGTCCTCTTAATTGGCCAGCAACAAATATGTCCTAGAATTGATAAATTAAACGAGATTTGAAGTTTGATTTGAATGATATCGACCATTTGGAGTACTTAGGGATAACACGAGAAAGCCATTGAATGGAGGGGGGGGGGGGCAAAGCCAAATGAATTATTATATGTTCTACTTTTTCGGGAAGGGCGCATTATTAAGTACTCCAAGCAGGTCGATATAATTCCAATCAAACTTCAACTAACAAGTAAGTCTCGATTAATTTGTAAATTATATCTCGCCCTATGTCGTACCAGGATCTCACGAGATGTTCAAACTTACTGAACAGTCATTCAACTCGATATGAACTGAAGTCAATTTGTGAAATATATTTATAAACTTGTATTTTCTTTCCTATAAACATTCTGTTTATCAGACAGACATAAAACTGATAATAAAAAATAAATTTAGTAGCAGACTTAACGCCCTAATCTTTTTAAAACACCCTTAGCGAACTCCATTTCTTTGTCAATGGGCTTTCTATAGAACATGGTAAAAGTAGATTCGTGTGATCAGCCGGTCGCTTTGAGTAAAGTGGTCAAAGGGAGATCAGCGGTTATTGCTTTAGAAGTCGCTGCAGTTCTGGTTGCTTTGAATTTTAACAAGTCAAAGCACAGGCACACAGAGTGCTCTCCCTTATCCACCCTCTGTTATACTATAAATATGGACATTTATAGTATAACAGAGGGTGGTTGGTGCGCTTAGTTTTTAAATTTTAAAAACTGTATGCACCATTACCACAAACACAACCAACAGAGGGTGGATAAGGGAGAGCACTCCGTGTGCCTGTGGTCAAAGTCATCTCTCTCCAGACCAAATTCTATCCATCTTGAAATAGTCTCTTTTGATACACTCTTATGAAGTTTCTAATAACTTATGAAAAGAAAATGGTAATTTCTAATAGTTTTAGTCGTAAGTAAATACTCTCTAAGTACAGTGCAAACACAAATTCTCCTATCTAAGGGATAGTCAGGTAATTCTACACAACCATTATGAAAATTAGGTCTCGTCGTTTTAAGCAAACTTTTAAAAACACATCCGGATTCTTTCTATGTTAAATTATTTAAATTCAATAAATGGAGATTTTGGACTCTCTGGCCACTTATAAGAGCGATTAACAAAGCAAGTCTTAATGTAATATCTTTTAAACTCAAAAAGTTAACTAGGCTTATAAGCCTCTGAGGGGCCGCTTACTGGTAAAACACTGTTTTACTTAATTTCTAAAAGCATGGGTGCAGTGTACCTTACTTATCACCTCAGTGTGTATCTGAGTGAAGGCCATTCGAATTTATGTTGTGATGTAAAAAAAATTGGTTCCATCGGCCAAATTTGACAAAACTAAATCAACCTGGCCCCAATGGGCTACCATAGGCTTTGTTCGAAAATCAAACCAAACACTAGATATATTATTTATAGTCTTCTTCTAGATGAAGCTATTGAAAGGCAGATGGTTGTTTTGAACATGAAAATGAGTGTCTGACAACGGTCTGCTGATCAAATCACAATATAAACGTTTATGTTAGTCAGGATCTGACTAACGTCAGGATTGATTTAATCAACGAAACGGTTTTTAATGTTATTTCCAGTTTTTGATAACATTTACCAAATGTCCAGATTTCGTGCAAATCAACCACGAAATGTTAAAGAATCCTCGTTTAGTTTTAAAAGTAATTTTAGATTTATCAACCTGAAAGATGAAGATGTTCATTTAGTTGACGCTTCGTGTGTGAAAATTGCAACTACACCGTAGCACTATAACAATTAAAATTCACTTTTTTAGTTTGTAAAAGGCAAATACCTTATCGAAGAACATCGTCAAGAAGAGAGTGCATTCATACATTCTACCGTAATTACCAATTCGCTGGCCTCCGGCAGGATGAGATTGAGAGCGGTGAAAAAAACATTGCGTCACGTAAATGTACACGGCGGACCACGACTTTGCATATTGTTAAAGGGGCGTGAGCTGCCAAAATTCAAACTTTTTTCATATTTTCTGATCGACACGACAGTAAGAGGCTTTGAAAGCCATCGAAAAACTAAATGATTGGCGTTGGAATGAGGAAAATACATACAGTATGTGGCCTGTACGAACCGAAAACGTGTTCGAAAAGTAAACAAATTTAAATAACCGGGACGACCATTCATTCATTCTAAGCCAAAGTTAGTTCAAAACAATACTTTATCGTACATTTTCGAGACTAGAAGCACTAAAAAGCTTCTGAATTATACGTCTTGAGAAAAATAGCCGATGATTTCAACATTTTGTTTTAACGTCAAAATATCAATATATATTTTTGGTTTGTGTAGAAATAAACAAATAAAGCCAGATATAGAAATTTTAGAGAAATATGATTGGAATATTGTCATACGACGTTATGAGTATGCGTTTTAGAAGTTATACTGAAATTCATTTTTCCAGGCTCTGTGAGTGTTATCTACCTTATTCAATTCTGTTCAATTCAATTCTTTATTTTCTCGGATCCGTTTTACTGGTATAAAATGTAAACGTTTACAAAGATTTTACATGGTGGGGGGGGAGATCAGGGTTTTACGTTCATATAATTGTAAAGCTTTCTTGATAAAAATGGCTAAACTAACCCGGATCTTTTTGCAGGGCTTATTAAGTTATACATTTTATGGACTCATACCCAATAAATTAGTTTTCCCTGAACAATTTACAGAACCGATAAAGCCACCACATTTCACTTTCTTTTCCCATAATCGCATGAGGTTCCGTCTCAGTTTGAAGAAACGTTATCATTATCAATGTATTATAAAGTGTTCCTAACAATTTTACTGACTAAGGCCAAGCGCCTGTCTGTCACTAATCTAATGATATATCATGGGTGTTAGTTTATTGCAACTTACGACCGGGTATAAAGTTCTTAATGATATACCTCTCTGTAACACAATTAGAAACTTTTCCCAATGGCTATTTTAGACAAGAAGATTTTCCCTGTGTTTTAGTGTTCATAAATATATCTGAACGGACAGACGGACATCTGCAGTCATCAAAGCTACAACATACTTTCATTTAATTAAGTGCTCCGCAACTTATTTGATCACCATGGTTATTCAAAAAACAAAGTGACGTATTTGCAGGCAAATATTATAAAAATAGTGGCAAGAAAACCTTTATCAAAATAACTTACTTTTTTCAAACTTAGAATTTTAGAGTTCCGAGATAGAAATCTGTAATCCGAGAACTCACAAAGTTCACTGGTATAGAAGTATAGATCGGATGATCACGAAATATAAATCCAGATAAAAAAGATATTTTTGGTTCTTCTAGAATAACCGAACAGAGTAATTAGTAGTCCGGTGAGCCTGATAAACATGTCATATGACTGAATTATTTGATTTTAATCCTTGTATTTGACGACGACGACGAAAATATTTCTGATGAGGAATGTACCTCCAATTTGTGCTCCTGTATGCAATTGCCAGATTATTGCAAATAACTAAAGCATCTTTGTCAGACGTGAAGATTTCTGTTTCCAATAAATATTAATTTATACCATATCATCTGATGGCCATGATATATTTGACGGAGTAAGACATTCCCGACAAGTGCTATGACATTATTTTGTTCTGGCTGTAAATACGGCATTTTTCTGTAATTCCGTGTGTTCCCTACCTATTACCTTGGATAACGAACAATTCATCCTTCGAAGTTATCTCCCCTTAAATATTTTCTGACTTGGTTTTTCACTCAAACAAACTATGTGGTGGGATGGTTGCCAGTTACCAACGGAAGGTCGAGGGTTTCCTCCGGGCATAGAGCCCGGTTTCCTACCACAATAAAACTGGCAACGCCGCCATATAAGTGAAATAATCTTGAGCGCGGCGTAAAGCACCAATCAATCAATCAATCAATCCCCTTATAATATTATTATAGTTTTACGAAATCGCATACGTCATCACGTTTGTCTAATCTGACGCATAGGCGGAGCCAGGGGGGGGGATCCAAGGGGTTGACCAGAGCTACCGGAACCTAGGCGGCCCTGAACCCTCGCCTAATGCCTCTTTTAAATTTGTAATGTTTCTGTGATCGAAGGGCCTGGGACCCCCTCTTTCGTAAAAAGCTGGACCCACTATGCTTGTTATATGTTGCTGCCGAAACAGTGGCAATTGAAGCTGCAGAGGAGACCAAACCTTAAACCTAACTTGAATATCTTAACATTATATGAAAGAAATGGCTAATGTTAAATCAGAGGCGATCGCCGAAGCTTGCAAATCTCAGGAAGCACGCCCTGCTTTGAGTGCTTTATCTGATCGAGATAAAGATAACGTGTCACATTAATGCTGTTCTAAATGATTCCACGAACCGTTACCAGGTGTGTCAATTAAAACTTCCTGGAAACAGAGTCCTTTGAATGATAACTTGGTTAAAATTACTGACTATGAACGTACGGCAGATAGCTTTGTAAAGCCTTTTGATATTTGTCAAACCCTCTAAGTATCCTTTGTCCGATTATATTAACATAAAAAGCAATGATATTCCTTACATTGAAAACCAGTCTTCTAATCGTTGCAAAACCTGTTATAGTTCGCCAGGTGGCACACGAGGTGAGAATTGCTTGATTTCCTAAATGTCTTAGCGATCAAATAACACTGAGTCGGTTTCCAGCCCCCAATCCGGGAATCTTGCAATGGCGCATCCTGGATGGAAAGGACGCTTTGATACTTTAGTTGGCAATAAGTTATTCCTAACACAGAGCGAATTTATTTACACATATTCTTTGAATTACACAGACAATGGCACCAAAGAAAATTCGACAGATCTTTAAAAACGTTAATTAGATCATATTCAATATCACTTGAGAATTATTCTAAAAATCCACAATTTTTTATGACTGCTGTCAAAAACATAGTAACACTTATTTCTTTTACCACACCTGTCTATTTCCAGATTTTTCAACTTTTTCCAAAACTATATTCCACAGGCCATACATGCCTTTGTCGGTTTTTGAACATCCCACAAGAATTTCGTCCAGAGAATGTTTGCTGAAGAGCGCGAGACTTGATTCCTCGGTCTGTTCAAATCTTGCCACATGTCTCCATGTTAAACCTTCGATTTTAGTGGCGATAATTCCATAAAAATACACGTCGTCCAATTTAATAAACGGGGTGCTTTTGGCTAACTCCGCCATTTGCATAGCCAACTCGTATTTGAAGAAAACTGCAAATCCAAAACAAATTGGAGTAGGGTATCGTTCAAGACCAGCTAATTTGTCATTGGGAATACCTAAATAAGATTTCCCTCGCACTATTGGGGCGTGATCAATAACAGAACAAATCAACTGTTTGGGATTCTCTTTCAAAACAGCAAACACATTCTTTAAGCGAAAGACGTTAATGAATGTATCATCGTCCGCCTTAATAACATATTCAGCATTACGACAATTTTCAGCTAGCCATCTCATTCCCATGACTGCCTTCAGGGTAAGATTTCCGTATACGTCAATAAAATCGCCCTGTATAATGTCACCATATTCCTCGTTTTCTTTCGCCACTTTGTCCATGATCTCTTTAGAGTTGTGTCTACCCAGTACAAATACTGTCACACTGTTGATTCCTGTAAATAAATTAGCTTTTGCCCAGGTACCCCTCTGTCGTTTTTCTGAAGTCGAAATACGTCGTCGCTGAATGTATGAGGATAACGTATTTAACCTTTATGTACTGAGAACAAAGGTGTGAGTTCTTAATGAGATAGTTGCTATTGATGGTAAAAGGTATCGAAGTTGATTTTGAAAATACCTTCTTAGTGAGATGAACGTCCTTGTCCTGGGTAAAAATTCTCGCAGAGGGAAAACCAAGTGGTTTCTGCGGTTGTATAATTCTAGCAGAGGGAAAACCAAGTGGTTTCTGCGGTTGTATAATTCTTGCAGAGGGAAAACCAAGTGGTTTCTGCGGTTGTATAATTCTTGCGGAGGTTACACCAAGTGGTTTCGTCGGTTGTATATTCATGCCTACATTTTTATAAAATCTTTTGGCTTGTTCTTGAACTTGTGTTGTCGCTAACATTATTCTTGGTCCAATATTCGTGTAAACCAATGTACAAACGAGGAACGTTAACAGGGCGGCAATTACTAGACTCCAACGGCGGATTGAACTCTCCATGGCAACTGATGAAGTTTTTTTGGGCTTTCAAATGTCACCTGATATCTTCACCGATTTTATCTGTAACAAAGTCGAAATCATTTACATAATAAATGGTTGACGTATATACTCTCCAGTATGGTAATATTTGCATTTTTTTACATCTCTAAAATTTACCTTTCATCCAAAATAAATTTATTTTCATGCATTTTACTAGACACAATATGGTTAAAGCGGCATAAGCTGCCAAAATGTTGATATTTTGACGTAAAAACAGAATGTTGAAATTATTGTCTATTTTTCTCAAGACGTATAATTCAAAAGCTTTTTTGTGGGATGGATGCCAGTTACCAACGGAAGGTCGTGGGTTTCCTCGGTGCATAGAGCCCGGTTTCCTCCCACAATAAAACTGACAACGCCGCCATATACGTGAAATAATCTTGAGCGCGGCGTAAAACACCAAACAATCAATCAATCAAAAACTTTTTAGTGCTTCTAGTCTCGAGAAGTACGATAAAGTATTGTTTTGAACTAACTTGGACTTAGAATGAATGAATAGTCGTCCCGGTTATTTAAATTTTGTTTACTTTTCGAACACGTTTTCGGTTCGTACAAGCCAGATATTAAATGGATTTTCCTCATTCCAACGCCAGTCATTCATTTTTCCGATGGCCTTCAAATCCTCTTACTGTCGTGCCGATCAGAAATTATGAAAAAAGTGCGAATTTTGGCAGCTCATGCCACTTTAAGGCACAATATAGGAGTGTATTTGTTAGTAGACGGCAGTAAAATATTTACATTCTAAGATTGAAATCCCGCTCCCGCTTATTCGTTACATGTATGCATTTGATAATAAATTATATGTAAAGTTGTTTCTTCACCCACCAATAAACGTTAGATCCAACTGAACAGTATGATATACGTAATGGAGTAACTGGAGACGACCTATCCTTATAGGGTAAGGCCGATATGAATCATTGTGAAATTTTCAAAGAAAACGTGGGAAACAGTAATAAATAGAGCGCGACGATTGATCACGTAATCTGGGCGGTTCTGTGGAGTTGATTGTGACCCAGGCACTTCGCTTCTCTCAGATACAATGAATATTTATACATTTGAATCTCTTGAAAAAATTACCTTACGTGTCGGGCATTGCAATCTTATAAGTAGCGAGTATTTGTCACTTCATTCTACACTCCACATTTTGCAGAATGTCAGCCTTCTACTAAAAAAGTGAGATAGCTGGGTTGTCAGCTGTCCTCTTAATTGGCCAGCAACAAATATGTCCTAGAATTGATAAATTAAACGAGATTTGAACTTAGATTGGAATGATGTTGACCATTTGATTGATTGTTTGGTGTTTTACGCTGCGCTCAAGAATATTTCACTTATATGGCGGCGTTGCCAGTTTTAGTATGGGAGGAAACCGGGCTCTATGCCCGGAGGAAACCCACGACCTTCCGTTGGTAACTGGCAACCATCCCAAATAGGTCGTTCGAGTGAAAACCCAGTCAGAAAATGTTCCAATTTTTTTGGACTGAGTGGGTTTCGAACCCGCGACCCATTGGTGGAAAGCTGTTCGGATTGAGCGTATTATTAAAGTGGCATGAGCTGCCAAAATTCACATTTTTTCATAATTTCTGATCGACACGACAGTAAGAGGCTTTGAAGGCCATCGGGAAACTAAATGATTGGCGTTGGAAGGAGGAAAATCCATACAGTATGAGCCCTGTACAAACCGAAAACGTGTTCGAGAAGTAAACAAAATTTAAATAACCGGGACGACCATTCATTCATTCTAACCCAAAGTTAGTTCAAAACAATACTTTATCGTACATTTTCGAGACTAGAAGCACTAAAAAGCTGCTGAATTACACGTCTTGAGAAAAATAGCCAATCATTTCAACATTCTGTTAAACGTCAAAATATCAACATTTTGGCAGCTCATACATGTACCACTTTAAGTACTCCAAGTATGTCGATATAATTCCAATCAAACTTCAACTAACAGGTAAGTCTCGATTAATTTGTAAATTATATCTCGCCCTATGTCGTACCAGGATCTCACGAGATGTTCAAACCTACTTACTTCAACTCAATATAAACTGAAGTCAATTTGTGAAGTATATTTATAAACGCCCTAATCTTTTTAAAACACCCTTAGCGAACTCCATTTCTTTGTCAATGGGCTTTCTATAGAACATGGTAAAAGTAGATTCGTGTGATCAGCCGGCCGCTTTGAGTAAAGTGGCCAAAGGGAGATCAGCGGTTATTGCTTTAGAAGTCGCTGTAGTTCTGGTTGCTTTGAATTTTGTACTGTCAAAGCCAGCTATCTCTGGACCAAATTTTATCCATCTTGAAAAAGTTTCTTTTGATACACTCTTATGAAGTTTCTGATAATTTATGAAAAGAAAGTTGTCATTTCTAATTGTTTTAGTCGTAAGTAAATACTCTCTAAGTACAGTACAAACACAAATTCTCCTATCTAAGAGATAGTCAGGTAATTCTACACAACCATTATGATAATTAGGTCTTAAGCAAACTTTTAAAAACACATCCGGGTTCTTTCTACGTTAAATTCTTTAAATTCAATAAATGGAGATTTTGGACTCTCTAGCCACTTATAAGAGCGATTAACAAAGCAAGTCTTAAAGTGGCATGAGCTGCCAAATTGTTGACATTTTGACTTTAAAACAGAATGTTGAACCTATTGACTATTTTTCTCAAGACGTATAATTCAGAAGCTTTTTAGTGCTTCTAGTCTCGAAAATGTAGGATAAAGTATTGTTTTGAACTAACTTTGGCTTCGAATGAATGAATGGTCGTCCCGGTTATTTAAATTTTGTTTACTTTTCGAACACGTTTTCGGTTTATACAGGCCACATACTGTATGAATTTTCCTCATTTTAACGCCAATCATTTAGTTTTTCGATGGCCTTCAAATCCTCTTACTGTCGTGACGATCAGAAATTATGAAAAAAGTGTGAATTTCGGCAGCTCATGCCACTTTAATGTAATATCTTTTAAACTCAAAAAGTTAAAAAAAGTTTTCAAGAAAGTAGAATATAAAAGGCCGGTTGAGACACAGCTATGGCGTCATACGAGGAGGAAACATGTTACGTAATATTCGAATTCCGGGTCAAAGACGTCCCGAGTGGTCGAGGTCAATAACTAGCACATCTCATTAACATCTAAGCTCCCGGCTATTGGTCGCGCTTGACTACACATCTAATTAAAATCTCCTAACAAGAGGAGGCAACAAAGGCTTGAACTGTGAGGTCTGTAGACTCGCTGAAGGGGTAGTCTTTCATACAGATGACGAAATGGGGAGTTCCCATCACGCCGTACTAAAACGCGGTTTTCGTCATGTCTATATTTATACCGATTTAGTCAAGTACATGTGTCGAGGCTTGGAGCTGCTCTCTCACAACGGGCTCGAGTATTCCAAGGTAAGTTACACTCTTTATTTTCTTCCGAGGTTCGACTGTAGGTGATAGAGCATGTTAAGGTATAGAGCATTGACCTACGCCATCTATGTGATATGGAACGTGACGTAATCAATCAGGATACCGGCTGTTATTTCCCTAGCATTAGTCTGACAGCTTTGGGACTAACGCCATTCACCTTTAAACGGTTCGACCTCGAACCGGAAGTGACGTCATCGAACCGGAAGTCGTCCGTAATTTCGTTATTTTTTTGTCCTAGAGCTTAGGGACTAACGCCATTCACCTTTAAACGGTCCGACCTCGAACCGGAAGTGACGTCATCGAACCGGAAGTCGTCCGTAATTTCTTTATTTTTGTCCTAGAGCTTAGGGACTAACGCCATTCACCTTTAAACGGTCCGACCTCGAACCGGAAGTGACGTCATCATTTCATTTTCATTTCATTTATTCACCATAAAAATTAACATTAAATACATGGTTTCCTTTGGTGTATACATAGGCGGGAATAAAGTTCCGAGGAACTTGTTCTATCCCAAAATTTGTGAGGTTTTTAACAGTAAATTATAATATAATATGGCGGAAATTAGATGAGATGCTTTTGGAAGAACGTATGTACATGTACCTTTAGTATATAATAACAGTGCTATGGTTTACGAGGAGAGTAAATATTGTTTTAATTTGGTTTTAAAGAGAGATGTTGATGTTATAGATTTCAGGTGATCAGGCAGTTTATTCCACTCTCGAGGACTTTTAATTTTTATCGTATGCAGAGATAGGTTACTGTTGTAGAATGGTCTGTAGAGGTTGTAGCTACGTGATCTTGTAGAGTATTGATGAATATCAGATTGCCGAGAGAACAGTGTTTGCTGAGACAAGGGTAAACGGAAAGGATGATGTATGAAGTTATGGGCAATGAGTAAAGAGGATAGATCATTAAGCTGATAGATGTCTAATATTTTAAGGCGTAGGAAGATAGGATAAGTTGGGGAGAGCCTATGAGAGTAAGTAATGATACGGATAGCTTTTTTTTGGAGGACGAGGAGAGATTGTAGCTTGCTTTTATAGGTGTTACCCCACAAAGCATTGGCATAGGTCAGGTATGGTGATATTAGGGCATGATAGAGGATGACAAGAGTGTGTTTATTAAGACTACTTCTGATATGTCTGATGATCCCAATATTGCGCGATATTTTTTTAGAAATGTAATTAATATGAGATGTCCATGACAGTTTTTCGTTAAAAATGATACCTAAGAATTTAAACTCTGTAACTTTTTCAATTGTAGTATTATTAAGAACTATATCAGAATGTATATGTGGTAATTTTCGACCGGGACTTATAATCATATATTTAGTTTTTAGAGTATTTAAGGACAGTTGATTTGCTTCGAGCCAGAGTTGAATATTTTTGAGTTCATCATTCATGGTGGATACTGCGTCATGCAGATTATCAGATGAGTAAAACACACTGGTGTCATCTGCAAAAAGGATGAAATTTAGGAGTGATGAACAGGAAACTATGTCATTTATGTATATGAGAAAGAGAATTGGACCAAGAATGGAACCCTGGGGAACACCCGTAGAAATAGAAGAAAAAGAAGAAAGAGAACCATTATAGTTCACTACTTGTTGTCTGTTAGAAAGGTAGTCGCGAAACCAAGGAGAATGAAAACCGTAATGCTGCAACTTAAAAGATAGAATATCATGGTCAACAGTGTCAAAAGCTTTAGAGAGATCAAGAAAGGTTACTATGTTGTAGAGGTTATTATCTTTTGTTTGTTCTAGTTTATGGTATAAAGAGGATGCTGCAGAAAGAGTAGAATGGTTGGATCGAAAGCCATGCTGATTGGAAGAAAGTATATGATTTATTTTAAGATGCTCTAAAACCATATCGCATGCAAGCCTTTCTATGATTTTACTAAATGATGGTAACCGGTAGTTGTCCGTAATTTCGTTATTTTTGTCCCACAGCCTAAGTACTAGCGCCATTCAATCCGTTACGACATCATATCCGCTTTTGTGCGGCGTAAAACACCAAACAATCAATGACTCTCGGGAGTTAGAGGTACTGAGTACCCATACCCACCCTGTTTTTGAAGCATCTGATTGAAGCGTTAGTTGAGGGATGCCTTTTAAAACAGATTTATTCGCTCGGTGAATGGCCGTAATCCACCATTTCAAGTCCGATTTAGCAAGATTTGATATGGCCATTATTGCTTGGTAGTTATCTTTGTTTAAGCCCAGAGCAAGCGACTTCCCATCGTCCCGGATCCTGTCAAATAAGGGCCCATATGTTACAGCAAGAAAGGTCAAACCATTAAACCAATAAATTTTGCCACATTTCTTTATATAGAAAAAAACATTTTTCAGGTATTAAACTGTTCGTAAGCAAGTTTGACCTTATTAGGCTTCTCTCTTGCCATGGTGGCGACCACTGTTACCGAATTTTAAAAAAAATCCAAGTAATCAATTTATTGAGTTGGACAAAATATTGATTTATCTTAGTGGACGGTAAACTTATCTAATTAATAGACATGAGCTGATAACTGTTTTGACGAAAACCAACGAATGTTCACAAAGAGATTTAAAAACACAAAGACAACAAGCCAGACTTGACCTTTGTTTGATATCAAGATATTTTTGGTTTGTGTAGAAATAAACAAATCAAGCCAGATATAGTAATTTTAGAGAAATATGATTGAAATATTGTCATACGACGTTATGAGTATGAGTTTTAGAAGTTACACTGAAATTCATTTTTCCAGGCTCTGTGAGAGTTATCTACCTTATTCAATTCTGTTCAATTCAATTCTTTATTTTCTCGGATCAGTTTGACTGGTATAAAGTGTAAACGTTTACAAAGATTTTACATGGTGGGTGGACGATCAAGGTTTTACATTCATATAATTGTAAAGCTTTCTTGATAAAAAAAATAGGTAAACTAACCCGGATCTTTTTGCAGGGCTTATTAAGTTATACATTTTATGGACTCATACCCAATAAATTAGTTTTCCCTGAACAGTTTACAGAACCGATAAAGCCACCACATTTCACTTTCTTTTCCCATAATCGCATGGTGTTTCCGTCTCAGTCTGAAGAAGCGTAATCATTATCAATGTATCACAAAGTCTTCCAGACAATATTACTGACTAAAGCCAAGCGCCTGTCTGTCACTAATCTAATGAAATATCATGGGTTTAGTTTATTGCAACTTACGAAGTTACTAATGATATAACTCTTTGTAACACAATTAGAAACTTGTCTCCATGGCTATTTTAGTCAAGAAGATTTTCCCTGTGTTTTAGTGTTCATTATCTGAAAACTGTAATGAGTACAGACAGACGCGCATCTGTAGTCATCAAAGCTACAACATACTTTCATTTAATTAAGTGCTCCGCAACTTATTTGATCACCATGGTTATCAAAAGTTGTTTCGATGCAATTAAGCTCTACTGTGAAACCACAGACCCATTTACAGCCTCAGTCACTGAAGGCTAAAAGGCTGGGTGACTGTTTTGGTCGACACATATGCATGTCGCAAGACCCAAGTTACTTTTGATTCGGGACACATCGTCTACACTAATTACAGAGTTAGTAAATGCCAAAAAGACTGGTCACCGTTATGTTCGCCACAAATAGCGAGACCCCAATCTAGCTTGGTATATGATACATCGTCTAACCATAGGCTTCATACATGTATATTAGAAGAAGAAAATTTAATGCAGGCAACGGGTTTAGTTATAAAGCAAACACGAACCCGGGACGAACAGACAGACAGACGGACATATCAATATATGCTCGCTCTTAAAGTGACAGACGGACGGACAACACTATACCAATATACTCCCATCTTAAGAGCGGGCGTATAAAAAAAACCACCAGATTTTATGTACAAATTGTGATTTAGTAAATAACCGGCACAAATTGACCGGGAAAAGATCCGGGCCAGGGTCAATTAGTGTCGGTTATTTACTAATTCACTAATTTCCCTGATGATGATTGCAGCATGCTTTCGAAATTTTGATTTATATTAAAAGAAAACAAAGTGACGTATTTGCAGGCAAATATTATAAAAATAATGGCAAGAAAACCTTTATCAAAATAACTTACTTTTTTCAAACTTAGAATTTTAGAGTTCCGAGATAGAAATCTGTAATCCGCGAAATCACAAAGTTCACTGGTATAGAAGTATAGATCCGATGATCACGAAATATAAATCCAGATAAAAAAAGATATTTTTGGTTCTTCTAGAATAACCGAACAGAGTAATTAGTAGTCCGGTGAGCCTGATAAACATGTCACATGACTGAATTGTTTGATTTTAATCCTTGTATTTGACGACGATTCAGTTCATTATCTACGAAAATATATCTGATGAGGAATGTACCTCCAATTTGTGCTCCTGTATGCAATTGCCAGATTATTGCAAATAACTATAGCATCTTTGTCAGACGTGAAGATTTCTGTTTCAAATAAATATTAATTTATACCATATCATCTGATGGCCTTGAGATATTTGACGGAGTAAGACATTCCCGAAAAGTGCTATGACATTATTTTGTCCTGGCTGTAATTACGGCATTTTTCTGTGATTCCGTGTGTTCCCTACCTATTACCTTGGATAACGAACAATTCATCCTTCGAAGTTATCTCGCCTTAAAATATTTTCTGACTGGGTTTCACTCGAACAACCTATGTGGTGGGATGGTTGCCAGTTACCAACGGAAGGTCGTGGGTTTCCTCCGGGCATAGAGTCCGGTTTCCTCCCACAATAAAACTGGCAACGCCGCCATATCAGTAAAATAATCTTGAGCGCGGCGTAAAGCACCAAACAATCAATCAATCAATCAATCAATCCCCATATAATATTATCATAGTTTTACGAAATCGCATTCGTCATCACGTTTGTCTAATCTGACCTATAGGCGGAGCCAGCGGAGCCAGCATGTCATCTTTAGTTTGACAGTAACCACTAACCACGGTAACTATGGTGATATGTTTCATTTTAAATATTTTGCACATCATAGTCCGTGTTGCAATGTTAAGCAGCGTGTTTCATGGTTCTAGCAATGAACAAGCTGAATTTTGAAAAATGCAATTTCTGGATGTAAAGAATCACACAAAATTCAGTGCTCCCACAAACCAGTTTCATACCTAATAAACCTATATTCGATTATAAACACTAACATGATGGCCTTATCTGACAGGAATATGGCACTCAAGAATAGAAAACAAAACTATATACACCGTTCTTTGTTTAGACATATCTTCGGCCATGAAGGGCCTTAGAGTGGCGGATCGTCGAAGATTTCTCTGAGAAAGTGTCTTCAGTACTGCAACTGTTACTTTCAAGAAAGTATCACGAAAGTCATATACATTGTTTGGCTTGGTGATTTTAAAGGGGGGGATAACAAAAAATCACTTTAGGGTTCAGAAGAAACGCACTGACTTTTCCTTTCCAACGATACCAAACACATATTTTTGCAATTTTTTTTACTCCTAACAGTGAAGTTAATAAAATTCCACAATAAGAAAAACTAATTGGTCAACTTTCAAAATCTCCCATTTAAGCCTAGGTTAAATTCATCCTCTTCAAGGCCTACGCAATTCACCAATATGGCACGCAGACCATTTTTTTGCTAGTCACATTTTCCTCAAAGCTTCTTTTGTAATTCAATATAAGTTTCGTGAAACTGAAAGCAATTTGCAGGACATAGGAATACTTTGAAGAGAGAGTGAAATTAACCTGGGTTTAAATGGGAGATTTTGAAAGTTGACCAATTTGTTTTGTGTGTGTAACATAATACGGTATTTTATAAACTGCATCATGTCCCACGAACACATCGCAAAAACATGTGTTTGGTACCGTTGGAAATGAAAAATAAGCGCGCTTGTTTTTAACCAAAATGTATTTTTTTTTTGTTTTCTTCTCCTTTAAGAGTCTAGGTCTATAGGCCTACTGGGTTTCGGTAGTCTGCCACCTTCCCACTTTCAATAAAGAAAACTATTTACGTGCCCAAATCAATATAAAACAGTCCGCGGGCCCTTCTCATGCTTGTCAATCTAGAACCCTTGAGTTTCTGGGGCTGATGCGTTGGGATAGTCATCCCCTCCCCCATGCTTCAAAAACGTTAGAAGGCTTCATCTATAATTTTGCAACATAACGATTTTTTTAAAAATTAAGGAGAGGAAAATTCGGAAATTATTAGGGTTTTTATTTGCAGAACACCCTCAGAGCGCTTCTCGGGCAATCAAGAATAACAGAGCATCCAGGGCCGAGGCGGCCCCTGGCCCCTCGCCTAATGCGTTGGAATAGTCACCTCCTTCTCCATGCTTTAAAACCTCACAATGGTTCACTTAAAACTGGGGAACATAACGACTTTACTGTTATCTTTTCATAATTAAGGAAAGCAAAATCCGGAAATTATTAGCATTCGTAGTTGCAGAACACCCTCAGAACGCTTTTCGGGCAATCAAGAACTCCAGAGCTATCCGAGCCTAGGCAGCCCCTGGACCCTCGCCTAATGCCTCTTTTTAATTTGTAATGTTTCTGTGATCGAAGGGCCTGGGATTCCCTCTTTCGTAAAAAGCTGGATCCACCAGAGGAATACTATGCTTGTGGAAGTTGCCGCCGAAACAGTGGCAATTGAAGCTGGTGAGGAGACCAAACCTTAAACCTAACTTGAATATCTTAAAATTATATGAAAGAAATGGCTAATGTTAAATTAGAGGCGATCGCCGAAGCTTGCAAATCTCAGGAAGCACGCCTTGCTTTGAGTGCTTTATCTGGTCGAGATAAAGATAACAGGTCACACTAATGCTGTTCTAAATGATTCCACGAACCGTTACCAGGTGTGTCAATTAAAACTTCCTGGAAACAGAGTCCTTTGAATGATAACTTGGTTAAAATTACTGACTATGAACGTACGACAGATAGCTTTGTAAAGCCTTTTGATATTTGTCAAACCCTCTAAGTATTCTTTGTCCGATTATATTAACATAAAAAGCAATGGTATTCCTTGCATTGAAAACCAGCCTTCTAATCGTTGCAAAACCTGTTACAGTTCGCCAGGTGGCACACGAGGTAAGAATTGCTTGATTTCCTAAATGTCTTAGCGATCAAATAACACTGGGTTGATTTCCAGCCCCCAATCCGGGAATCTTGCAATGGCGCATCCTGGATGGAAAGGAAGCTTTGATACTTTAGTTGGCAATAAGTTATTCCTAACACAGAGCGTATTTATTTACACATATTCTTTGAATTACACAGACAATGGCACCAAAGAAAATTCGACAGATCTTTAAAAACGTTAATTAGATCATATTCGATATCACTTGAGAATTATTCTAAAAATCCACACTTTTTTATGACTGCTTTCGAAAACATAGTAACACTTTTTTCTTTTACCACACCTGTCTATTTCCAGACTTTTCAACTTTTTCCAAAACTATATTCCACAGGCCATACATGCCTTTGTCGGTTTTTGAACATCCCACAAGAATTTCGTCCAGAGAATGTTTGCTGAAGAGCGCGAGACTTGATTCCTCGGTCTGTTCAAATCTTGCCACATGTCTCCATGTTAAACCTTCGATTTTTGTGGCGATGATTCCATAAAAATACACGTCGTCCAATTTAATAAACGGGGTGCTTTTGGCTAACTCGGCCATTTGTATAGCCAACTCGAATTTGAAAAAAACGGCAAATCCAAAACAAATGGGAATAGGGTATTGTTCAATACAGGCTAATGTGTCATTGGGAATACCTAAATAAGATTTCCCTCGCACTATTGGGGCGTGATCAATAACAGAACAAATCAACTGTTTGGGATTCTCTTTCAAAACAGCAAATACATTCTTTAAGCGAAAGGCGTTAATGAATGTACCATCGTCCGCCTTAATAACATATTCAGCATTACGACAATTTTCAGCTAGCCATCTCATTCCCATGACAGCTTTCAGGGTAAGATTTCCGTATACGTCAATAAAATCGCCCTGTATAATGTCGCCATATTCCTCGTTTTCTTTCGCCACTTTGTCCATGATCTCTTTAGAGTTGTGTCTACCCAGTACAAATACTGTCACACTGTTGATTCCTGTAAATAAATTAGCTTTTGCCCAGGTACCCCTCTGTCGTTTTCTGAAGTCGAAATACGTCGCCGCTGAATGTATGAGGATAACGTATTTAACCTTTATGTACTGAGAACAAAGATGTGAGTTCTTAATGAGATAGTTGCTATTGATGGTAAAAGGTATCGAAGTTGATTTTGAAAATACCTTCTTAGTGAGATGAACGTCCTTGCCCTGGGTAAAAATTCTCGCAGAGGGGAAACCAAGCGGTTTCTGCGGTTGTATAATTCTTGGTCCAACATTCGTGTAAACCAATGTACAAACGAGGAACAATAACAGGGTGGCGATTACTAGACTCCACGGTGGATTGAACTCGGCATGGCAACTGATGAAGTTTTCAAAGGGCTTTCAAATGTCCCCTGATATCTTCACCGATTTTATCTGTATCAAAGTCGAAATCATTTACATGATAAATGGTTGACGTATATACTCTCCAGTATGGTAATATTTACATTTTTTTACATCTCTAAAATTTATCTTTCGTCCAAAATAATTATATTTTCATAAATTCTAATAGAAACAATATGGTTAAGGCACATTATAGGAGTGTAATCCGTATTTGTTAGTAGCCGGCAGTAAAATATTTACATTCTAAGATTGAAATCCTTTTGAAACAATAAGGATTTTTGCAACATATGATACAACTTAGTCTTTTTCAAGAAGGCCAGATCATGCCATTCTAAAGATAAAACGTCTTTACCTTCAGGATATGTCTAAGTTAACTCAGATCATGGCGATCAAGATTGTTTTCCACATACTCAGGAATATTTCACTTACAATGGCGGCGTTGTCAGGTTTAATGGAGAGGAAACCGAGCGGTTTGTCCGGAGGAAACGACTATTGGCGACAAACTGGCAAGTCTCCCCATTGAACTGAGTTGGATTCGAAACCGTAGCTCATCGATGGAATACGGCTATTAAGAAAGACCCTTCACGGTATTCGTTACCTGTATGCATTTGATAATAACTTATATGTAAAGTTGTTTCTTCACCCACCAATAAACGTTAGATCCAACTGAACAGTATGATATACGTAATGGGGTAACTGGAGACGACCTCTCCTTATAGGGTAAGGCCGATATGAATCATTGTGAAATTTTCAAAGAAAACGTGGGAAACAGTAATAAACAGAGCGCGACGATTGATAACGTAATCTGGGCGGTTCTGTGGAATTGATTGTGACCCAGGCACTTCGCTTCTCTCAGATACAATGAATATTTATACATTTGAATCTCTTGAAAAAATTACCTTACGTGTCGGGCATTGCAATCTTAAAAGCTGCGAGTATTTGTCAATTCATTCTACATTCCAAATTTTGTAAAGATTACTAAACAAAAGTGAGGCAGCTGGGATGTCAGCTGTCCTCTTAATTGACCAGCAACAAATATGTCCTAGAATTGATAAATTAAACGAGATTTGAAGTTAGATTGGAATGATGTCGACCATTTGGAGTACTTAGGGATAACACGAGAAAGCCATTGAATGGGGGGGGGGGGCAAAGCCAAATGAATTATTATATGTTCTACTTTTTCGGGAAGGGCGCATTATTAAGTACTCCAAGCAGGTCGATAAAATTCCAATCAAACTTCAACTAACAAGTAAGTCTCGATTAATTTGTAAATTATATCTCGCCCTATGTCGTACCAGGATCTCACGAGATGTTCAAACCTACTTACTTCAACTCAATATAAACTGAAGTAAATTTGTGAAGTATATTTATAAACTTGTATTTTCTTTCCTATAAACATTCTGTTTATCAGACAGACATAAAACTGATAATAAAAAATAAATTTAGTAGCAGACTTAACGCCCTAATCTTTTTAAAACACCCTTAGCGAACTCCATTTCTTTGTCAATGGGCTTTCTATAGAACATGGTAAAAGTAGATTCGTGTGATCAGCCGGTCGCTTTGAGTAAAGTGGTCAAAGGGAGATCAGCGGTTATTGCTTTAGAAGTCGCTGCAGTTCTGGTTGCTTTGAATTTTAACAAGTCAAAGCACAGGCACACGGAGTGCTCTCCCTTATCCACCCTCTGTTATACTATAAATATGGACATTTATAGTATAACAGAGGGTGGTTGGTGCGCTTAGTTTTTAAATTTTAAAAACTGTATGCACCATTACCACAAACACAACCAACAGAGGGTGGATAAGGGAGAGCACTCCGTGTGCCTGTGGTCAAAGTCATCTCTCTACAGACCAAATTCTATCCATCTTGAAATAGTCTCTTTTGATACACTCTTATGAAGTTTCTAATAACTTATGAAAAGAAAATGGTCATTTCTAATAGTTTTAGTCGTAAGTAAATACTCTCTAAGTACAGTGCAAACACAAATTCTCCTATCTAAGGGATAGTCAGGTAATTCTACACAACCATTATGAAAATTAGGTCTCGTCGTTTTAAGCAAACTTTTAAAAACACATCCGGATTCTTTCTATGTTAAATTATTTAAATTCAATAAATGGAGATTTTGGACTCTCTAGCCACTTATAAGAGCGATTAACAAAGCAAGTCTTAATGTAATATCTTTTAAACTCAAAAAGTTAACTAGGCTTATAAGCCTCTGAGGAGCCGCTTACTGGTAAAACACTGTTTTACTTAATTTCTAAAAGCATGGGTGCAGTGTACCTTACTTATCACCTCAGTGTGTATCTGAGTGAAGGCCATTCGAATTTATGTTGTGATGTAAAAAAAATTGGTTCCATCGGCCAAATTTGACAAAACTAAATCAACCTGGCCCCAATGGGCTACCATAGGCTTTGTTCGAAAATCAAACCAAACACTAGATATATTATTTATAGTCTTCTTCTAGATGAAGCTATTGAAAGGCAGATGGTTGTTTTGAACATGAAAATGAGTGTCTGACAACGGTCTGCTGATCAAATCACAATATAAACGTTTATGTTAGTCAGGATCTGACTAACGTCAGGATTGATTTAATCAACGAAACGGTTTTTAATGTTATTTCCAGTTTTTGATAACATTTACCAAATGTCCAGATTTCGTGCAAATCAACCACGAAATGTTAAAGAATCCTCGTTTAGTTTTAAAAGTAATTTTAGATTTATCAACCTGAAAACAGTCAACCCATGAAGATGTTCATTTAGTTGACGCTTCGTGTGTGAAAATTGCAACTACACCGTAGCACTATAACAATTAAAATTCACTTTTTTAGTTTGTAAAAGGCAAATACCTTATCGAAGAACATCGTCAAGAAGAGAGTGCATTCATACATTCTACCGTAATTACTAATTCGCTGGCCTCCGGCAGGATGAGATTGAGAGCCGTGAAAAAAAAACATTGCGTCACGTAAATGTACACGGCGGACCACGACTTTGCATATAGTTAAAGGGGCGTGAGCTGCCAAAATTCACACTTTTTTCATATTTTCTGATCGACACGACAGTAAGAGGCTTTGAAAGCCATCGAAAAACTAAATGATTGGCGTTGGAATGAGGAAAATACATACAGTATGTGGCCTGTACGAACCGAACACGTGTTCGAAAAGTAAACAAATTTAAATAACCGGGACGACCATTCATTCATTCTAAGCCAAAGTTAGTTCAAAACAATACTTTATCGTACATTTTCGAGACTAGAAGCACTAAAAAGCTTCTGAATTATACGTCTTGAGAAAAATAGCCGATGATTTCAACATTTTGTTTTAACGTCAAAATATCAATATATATTTTTGGTTTGTGTAGAAATAAACAAATAAAGCCAGATATAGAAATTTTAGAGAAATATGATTGGAATATTGTCATACGACGTTATGAGTATGCGTTTTAGAAGTTATACTGAAATTCATTTTTCCAGGCTCTGTGAGTGTTATCTACCTTATTCGATTCTGTTCAATTCAATTCTTTATTTTCTCGGATCAGTTTGACTGGTATAAAGTGTAAACGTTTACAAAGATTTTACATGGTGGGTGGAAGATCAGGGTTTTACATTCATATAATTGTTAAGCTTTCTTGATAAAAATAGCTAAACTAACCCGGATCTTTTTGCAGGGCTTATTAAGTTATACATTTTATGGACTCATACCCAATAAATTAGTTTTCCCTGAACAGTGTACAGAACCGATAAAGCCACCACATTTCACTTTCTTTTCCCATAATCGCATTGGGTTCCGTCTCAGTCTGAAGAAGCGTAATCATTATCAATGTATCACAAAGTGTTCCAGACAATATTACTGACTAAAGCCAAGCACTTGTCTGTCACTAATCGATTTGAAATATTATGGGTTTAGTTTATTGCAACTTACGAAGTTACTAATGATATACCTCTTTGTAACACAATTAGAAACTTGTCTCCATGGCTATTTTAGACAAAAAGATTTTCCCTGTGTTTTAGTGTTCATAAATATATCTGAAAACTGTAATGAGTACAGACAGACGCGCATCTGTAGTCATCAAAGCTACAACATACTTTCATTTAATTAAGTGCTCCGCAACTTAGTTGATCACCATGGTTATCAAAAAGTTGTTTCGATACAATTAAGCTCTACTACTATGAAACCACAGACCCATTTACAGCCTCGGTTACTGAAGGCTAAAAGGCTGGGTGACTGTTTTGGTCGACACATATGCATGTCGCAAGACCCAAGTTACTTTTGGTTCGGGACACATCGTCACACATCATCATAACACAAAGTTATGAAGCAAACACGAACCCGGGACGAACGGACAGACAGACGGACATATCAATATATGCCCGCTCTTAAAGTGACGGACGGACGGACAACACTATACCAATATACTCCCACCTTAAGAGCGGACGTATAAAAAGAAAACCACCAGATCTGATGTACAAATTTTGATTTATATTAAAAGAAAACAAAGTGACGTATTTGCAGGCAAATATTATAAAAACAGTGGCAAGAAAACCTTTATCAAAATAATTTACTTTTTTTCAAACTTAGAATTTTAGAGTTCCGAGATAGAAATCTGTAATCCGAGAACTCACAAAGTTCACTGGTATAGAAGTATAGATCGGATGATCACGAAATATAAATCCAGATAAAAAAAGGATATTTTTGGTTCTTCTAGAATATCCGAACAGAGTAATTAAAGCCCAGGTTAGCCTGATAAACATGTCACATGACTGAATTGTTTGATTTTAATCCTTGTATTTGACGACGATTCCGTTAATCATCTACGAAAATATGTCTGATGAAGAATGTACCTCCAATTTGGCTCCTGTGTGCAATTGCCAGATTATTGCAAATAACTAAAGCATCTTTGTCCGACGTGAAGATTTCTGTTTCCAATAAATATTAATGTATACCATATCATCTGATGGCCATGATATATTTGACGGAGTAAGACATTCCCGACAAGTGCTATGACATTATTTTGTCCTGGCTGTAAATACGGCATTTTTCTGTAATTCCGTGTGTTCCCTACCTATTACCTTGGATAACGAACAATTCATCCTTCGAAGTTATCTCCCCTTAAATATTTTCTGACTGGGTTTTCACTCAAACAACCTATGTGGTGGGATGGTTGCCAGTTACCAACGGAAGGTCGAGGGTTTCCTCCGGGCATAGAGCCCGGTTTCCTACCACAATAAAACTGGCAACGCCGCCATATAAGTGAAATAATCTTGAGCGCGGCGTAAAGCACCAATCAATCAATCAATCAATCCCCTTATAATATTATTATAGTTTTACGAAATCGCATACGTCATCACGTTTGTCTAATCTGACGCATAGGCGGAGCCAGGGGAGGGGATCCAAGGGGTTGACCAGAGCTACCGGAACCTAGGCGGCCCTGAACCCTCGCCTAATGCCTCTTTTAAATTTGTAATGTTTCTGTGATCGAAGGGCCTGGGACCCCCTCTTTCGTAAAAAGCTGGACCCACTATGCTTGTTATATGTTGCTGCCGAAACAGTGGCAATTGAAGCTGCAGAGGAGACCAAACCTTAAACCTAACTTGAATATCTTAACATTATATGAAAGAAATGGCTAATGTTAAATTAGAGGCGATGGCCGAAGCTTGCAAATCTCAGGAAGCACACCCTGCTTTGAGTGCTTTATCTGGTCGAGATAAAGATAACATGTCACACTAATGCTGTTCTAAATGATTCCACGAACCGTTACCAGGTGTGTCAATTAAAACTTCCTGGAAACAGAGTCCTTTGAATGATAACTTGGTTAAAATTACTGAATATGAACGTACGGCAGATAGCTTTGTAAAGCCTTTTGATATTTGTCAAACCCTCTAAGTATCCTTTGTCCGATTATATTAACATAAAAAGCAATGATATTCCTTACATTGAAAACCAGTCTTCTAATCGTTGCAAAACCTGTAACAGTTCGCCAGGTGGCACACGAGGTAAGAATTGCTTGATTTTCCTGAATGTCTTAACGATCAAATAACAGTGGGTCGGTTTCCAGCCCCCAATCCGTGAATCTTGCAATGGCGCATCCTGGATGGAAAGGCAGCTTTGATACTTTAGTTGGCAATAAGTTATTCCTAACACAGAGCGTATTTATTTACACATATTCTTTGAATTACACAGACAATGGCACCAAAGAAAATTCGACAGATCTTTAAAAGCGTTAATTAGATCATATTCAATATCACTTGAGCATTATTCTAAAAATCCACACTTTTTTATGACTGCTTTCGAAAACATAGTAACACTTATTTCTTTTACCACACCTGTTTATTTCCAGATTTTTCAACTTTTTCCAAAACTATATTCCACAGGCCATACATGCCTTTGTCGGTTTTTGAACATCCCACAAGAATTTCATCCAGAGAGTGTTTGCTGAAGAGCGCGAGACTTGATTCCTCGGTCTGTTCAAATCTTGCCACATGTCTCCATGTTAAACCTTCGATTTTAGTGGCGATGATTCCATAAAAATACACGTCATCCAATTTAATAAACGGGGTGCTTTTGGCTAACTCCGCCATTTGCATAGCCAACTCGTATTTGAAGAAAACTGCAAATCCAAAACAAATGGGAGTAGGGTATCGTTCAAGGCCAGCTAATTTGTCATTGGGAATACCTAAATAAGATTTCCCTCGCACTATTGGAGAGTGATCAACAACTGAACAAATCAACTGTTTGGGATTCTCTTTCAAAACAGCAAACACATTCTTTAAGCGAAAGGCGTTAATGAATGTATCATCGTCCGCCTTAATAACATATTCAGCATTACGACAATTTTCAGCTAGCCATCTCATTCCCATGACTGCCTTCAGGGTAAGATTTCCGTATACGTCAATAAAATCGCCCTGTATAATGTCACCATATTCCTCGTTTTCTTTCACCACTTTGTCCATGATCTCTTTAGAGTTGTGTCTACCCAGTACAAATACTGTCACACTGTTGATTCCTGTAAATAAATTAGCTTTTGCCCAGGTACCCCTCTGTCGTTTTCTGAAGTCGAAATACGTCGTCGCTGAATGTATGAGGATAACGTATTTAACCTTTATGTACTGAGAACAAAGATGTGAGTTCTTAATAAGATAGTTGCTATTGATGGTAAAAGGTATTGAAGTTGATTTTGAAAATACCTTCTTAGTGAGATGAACGTCCTTGTCCTGGGTAAAAATCCTCTCAGAGGGGAAACCAAGCGGTTTCTGTGGTTGTATAATTTTTGCGGAGGTGAAAATAAGCGGTTTCGTCGGTTGTATAATTCTTGTTGAGGGGATACCAAGCGGTTTCTTCGGTTGTATAATTCTTGCGGAGGTGAAACCAAGCGGTTTCGTCGGTTGTGTAGTCTTGTCTACATTTTTAAAAGATATATCAGGCATTTTGGCTTGTTCTTCGACTTGTGTTTTTGCTAACATAATTCTTGGTCCAACATTCGTGTAAACCAATGTACAAACGAGGAACAATAACAGGGTGGCGATTAGTAGACTCCAACGGCGGATTGAACTCTGCATGGCAACTGATGAAGTTTTCAAAGGGCTTTCAAATGTCACCTGATATCTTCACCGATTTTATCTGTAACAAAGTCGAAATCATTTACATGATAAATGGTTGACGTATATACTCTCCAGTATGGTAATATTTGCATATAATATCTCTAAAATTTATCTTTAGTCCAAAATAATTATATTTTCATAAATTCTAATAGAAACAATATGGTTAAGGCACATTATAGGAGTGTAATCCATATTTGTTAGTAGCCGGCAGTAAAATATTTACATTCTAAGATTGAAATCCTTTTAAAACAATAAGGATTTTTGCAACATTTGATACAACTTAGATAGTCTTTTTCAAGAAGGCCAGATCATGCCATTCTAAAGATAAAACGTCTTTACCTTCAGGATATGTCTAAGTTAACTCAGATCATGGCGATCAAGATTGTTTTCCACATACTCAGGAATATTTCACTTATATGGCGGCGTTGTCGGGTTTAATGGAGAGGAAACCGAGCGGTTTGTCCGGAGGAAACGACTATTGGCGACAACCTGGCAACTCTCCCCATTGAACTGAGTTGGATTCGAAACCGTAGCTCATCGATGGAATACGGCTATTAAGAAAGACCCTAGAGGGTAAGAGAAACTCACGCTCATTCGTTACCTGTATGTATTTGATAATAAATTATATGTAAAGTTGATTCTTCACCCGCCAATAAACGTTAGATCCAACTGAACAGTATGATATACCTAATGGAGTAACTGGAGACGACCTCTCCTGATAGGGTAAGGCCGATATGAATCATTGTGACATAGCCAAAGAATACCTTGCGTGTGGGAAACAGTAATAAACAGAGCGCGACGATTGATAACGTAATCTGGGCGGTTCTGTGGAATTGATTGTGACCCAGGCACTTCGCTTCTCTCAGATACAATGAATATTTATACATTTGAGTCTCTTGAAAAAATTACCTTACGTGTCGGGCATTGCAATGTTAAAAGCTGCGAGTATTTGTCAATTCATTCTACATTCCAAATTTTATAAAGATTACTAAAAAAGTGAGGCAGCTGGGATGTCAGCTGTCCTCTTAATTGGCCAGCAACAAATATGTCCTAGAATTGATAAATTAAACGAGATTTGAAGTTTGATTGGAATGATGTCGACCATTTGGAGTACTTAGGGATAACACGAGAAAGCCATTGAATGGGGGGGGGGGGGGGGGGGCAAAGCCAAATGAATTATTATATGTTCTACTTTTTCGGGAAGGGCGCATTATTAAGTACTCCAAGCAGGTCGATATAACTCCAATCAAACTTTAACTAACAAGTAAGTCTCGATTAATTTGTAAATTATATCTCGCCCTATGTCGTACCAGGATCTCACGAGATGTTCAACCTACTTACTTCAACTCAATATGAACTGAAGTAAATTTGTGAAGTACATTTATAAACTTGTATTTTCTTTCCTATAAACATTCTGTTTATCAGACAGACATAAAACTGATAATAAAAAATAAATTTAGTAGCAGACTTAACGCCCTAATCTTTTTAAAACACCCTTAGCGAACTCCATTTCTTTGTCAATGGGCTTTCTATAGAACATGGTAAAAGTAGATTCGTGTGATCAGCCGGTCGCTTTGAGTAAAGTGGTCAAAGGGAGATCAGCGGTTATTGCTTTAGAAGTCGCTGTAGTTCTGGTTGCTTTGAATTTTAACAAGTCAAAGCACAGGCACACGGAGTGCTCTCCCTTATCCACCCTCTGTTATACTATAAATATGGACATTTATAGTATAACAGAGGGTGGTTGGTGCGCTTAGTTTTTAAATTTTAAAAACTGTATGCACCATTTCCACAAACACAACCAACAGAGGGTGGATAAGGGAGAGCACTCCGTGTGCCTGTGGTCAAAGTCATCTCTCTACAGACCAAATTCTATCCATCTTGAAATAGTCTCTTTTGATACACTCTTATGAAGTTTCTAATAACTTATGAAAAGAAAATGGTCATTTCTAATAGTTTTAGTCGTAAGTAAATACTCTCTAAGTACAGTGCAAACACAAATTCTCCTATCTAAGGGATAGTCAGGTAATTCTACACAACCATTATGAAAATTAGGTCTCGTCGTTTTAAGCAAACTTTTAAAAACACATCCGGATTCTTTCTATGTTAAATTATTTAAATTCAATAAATGGAGATTTTGGACTCTCTAGCCACTTATAAGAGCGATTAACAAAGCAAGACTTAATGTAATATCTTTTAAACTCAAAAGGTTAACTAGGCTTATAAGCCTCTGAGGAGCCGCTTACTGGTAAAACACTGTTTTACTTAATTTCTAAAAGCATGGGTGCAGTGTACCTTACTTATCACCTCAGTGTGTATCTGAGTGAAGGCCATTCGAATTTATGTTGTGATGTAAAAAAAATTGGTTCCATCGGCCAAAATTGACAAAACTAAATCAACCTGGCCCCAATGGGCTACCATAGGCTTTGTACGAAAATTAAACCAAACACTAGATATATTATTTATAGTCTTCTTCTAGATGAAGCTATTGAAAGGCAGATGGTTGTTTTGAACATGAAAATGAGTGTTTGACAACGGTCTGCTGATCAAATCACATTATAAACGTCTATGTTAGTCAGGATCTGACTAACGTCAGGATTGATTTAATCAACGAAACGGTTTTTAATGTTATTTCCGGTTTTTGATAACATTTACCAAATGTCCAAATTTCGTGCAAATCAACCCCGAAATGTTAAAGAATCCTCGTTTAGTTTTAAAAGTCATTTTAGATTTATCAACCTGAAAACAGTCAACCCATGGAGATGTTCATGTAGTTGACGCTTCGTGTGTGGAAATTGCAACTACGCCGTAGCACTATAACAATTAAAATTCACTTTTTTAGTTTGTAAAACGCAATGACATAATGGAAGAACATCGTCAAGATGAGAGTGCATTCATACATTCTACCGTACCAATTCGCTGGCCTCCTGCAGGATGAGATTGAGATTGATTGATTGATTGTTTGGTGTTTTACGCCGCGCTCAAGATTATTTCACTTATATGGCGGCGTTGCCAGTTTTATTGTGGGAGGAAACCGGGCTCTGTGCCCGGAGGAAACCCACGACCTTCCGCTGGTAACTGGCAACCATCCCACATAGGTCGTTCGAGTGAAAACCCAGTCAGAAAATTTTCCAATTTTTGGACTGAGTGGGATTCGAAAAGATGAGATTGAGAGCGGTGAAAAAAACATTGCGTCACGTAAATGTACACGGCGGACCACGACTTTGCATATTGTTAAAGGGGCATGAGCTGCCAAAATTCACACTTTTTTTTTTTCATATTTTCTGATCGGCACGACAGTAAGAGACTTTGAAAGCCATCGAAAAACTAAATGATTGGCGTTGGAATGAGGAAAATCCATACAGTATGTGGCCTGTACGAACCGAAAACGTGTTCGAAAAGTAAACAAATTTAAATAACCGGGACGACCATTCATTCATTCTAAGCCAAAGTTAGTTCAAAACAATACTTTATCGTACATTCTCGAGACTAGAAGCACTAAAAGGCTTCTGAAGTATACGTCTTGAGAAAAATAGCCGATAATTTCAACATTTTGTTTTAACGTCAAAATATCAATATATATTTTTGGTTTGTGTAGAAAAAAACAAATAAAGCCAGATATAGAAATTTTTAGAGAAATATGATTGGAATATTGTCATACGACGTTATGAGTATGCGTTTTAGAAGTTATACTAAAATTCATTTTTCCAGGCTCTGTGAGTGTTATCTACCTTATTCAATTCTGTTCAATTTAATTCTTTATTTTCTCGGATCCGTTTTACTGGTATAAAGTGTAAACGTTTACAAAGATTTTACATGGTGGGTGGAAGATACGGGTTTTACATTCATGTAATTGTAAAGCTTTCTTGATAAAAATAGCTAAACTAACCCGGATCTTTTTGCAGGGCTTATTAAGTTATACATTTTATGGACTCATACCCAATAATATAGTTTTCCATGAACAGTTTACAGAACTGATAAAGCCACCACATTTCACTTTCTTTTCCCATAATCGCATGGGGTTTCATCTCAGTCTGAAGAAGCGTAATCATTATCAATGTATCACAAAGTGTTCCAGACAATATTACTGACTAAAGCCAAGCGCCTGTCTGTCACTAATCTAATGAAATATCATGGGTTTAGTTTATTGCAACTTACGAAGTTACTAATGATATACCTCTTTGTAACACAATTAGAAACTTGTCTCCATGGCTATTTTAGACAAAAAGATTTTCCCTGTGTTTTAGTGTTCATTATCTGAAAACTGTAATGAGACAGACGCGCATCTGTAGTCATCAAAGCTACAACATACTTTCATTTAATTAAGTGCTCCGCAACTTATTTGATCACCATGGTTATCAAAAAGTTGTTTCGATACAATTAAGCTCTACTATGAAACCACAGACCCATTTACAGCCTCAGTTACTGAAGGCTAAAAGGCTGGGTGACTGTTTTGGTCGACACATATGCATGTCGCAAGACCCAAGTTACTTTTGGTTCGGGACACATCGTCTACAATAATTACAGAGTCAGTAAATGCCAAAAAGACTGGTCACCGTTATGTTCGCCACAGATAGCGAGACCCCAATCTAGTTGGGTATATGATACATCGTCTAACCATAAGCTTCATACATGTATATTAGAATAAGAAAATTGAATGCAGGCAATGGGTTTAAAGTTATGAAGCAAACACGAACCCGGGACGAACGGACAGACAGACGGACATATCAATATATCCCCGCTCTTAAATTGACGGACGGACGGACAACACTATACCAATATACTCCCACCTTAAGAGCGGACGTATAAAAAGAAAACCACCAGATCTGATGTACAAATTTTGATTTATATTAAAAGAAAACAAAATGACGTATTTGCAGGCAAATATTATAAAAATAGTGGCAAGAAAACCTTTATCAAAATAACTTACTTTTTTCAAACTTAGAATTTTAGAGTTCCGAGATAGAAATCTGTAATCCGAGAACTCACAAAGTTCACTGGTATAGAAGTATAGATCCGATGATCACGAAATATAAATCCAGATAAAAAAAGATATTTTTGTTTCTTCTAGAATAACCGAACAGAGTAATTAGTAGTCCGGTGAGCCTGATAAACATGTCATATGACTGAATTGTTTGATTTTAATCCTTGTATTTGACGACGACGACGAAAATATTTCTGATGAGGAATGTACCTCCAATTTGTGCTCCTGTATGCAATTGCCAGATTATTGCAAATAACTATAGCATCTTTGTCCGACCTGAAGATTTCTGTTTCAAATAAATATTAATTTATACCATATCATCTGATGGCCTTGAGATATTTGACGGAGTAAGACTTTCCCGAAAAGTGCTATGACATTATTTTGTCCTGGCTGTAAATACGGCATTTTTCTGTAATTCCGTGTGTTCCCTACCTATTACCTTGGCTAACGAACAATTCATCCTTCGAAGTTATCTCCCCTTATAATATTTTCTGACTGGGTTTTCACTCGAACAACCTATGTGGTGGGATGGTTGCCAGTTACCAACGGAAGGTCGAGGGTTTCCTCCGGGCATAGAGACCGGTTTCCTCCCACAATTAAACTGGCAACGCCGCCATATAAGTGAAATAATCTTGAGCGCGGCGTAAAGCACCAATCAATCAATCAATCCCCTTATAATATTATTATAGTTTTACGAAATCGCATACGTCATCACGTTTGTCTAATCTGACGCATAGGCGGAGCCAGGGGAGGGGATCCAAGGGGTTGACCAGAGCTACCGGAACCTAGGCGGCCCTGAACCCTCGCCTAATGCCTCTTTTAAATTTGTAATGTTTCTGTGATCGAAGGGCCTGGGACCCCCTCTTTCGTAAAAAGCTGGACCCACTATGCTTGTTATATGTTGCTGCCGAAACAGTGGCAATTGAAGCTGCAGAGGAGACCAAACCTTAAACCTAACTTGAATATCTTAAAATTATATGAAAGAAATGGCTAATGTTAAATTAGAGGCGATGGCCGAAGATTGCAAATCTCAGGAAGCACGCCCTGCTTTGAGTGTTTTATCTGGTCGAGATAAAGATAACGTGTCACACTAATGCTGTTCTAAATGATTCCACGAACCGTTACCAGGTGTGTCAATTAAAACTTCCTGGAAACAGAGTCCTTTGAATGATAACTTGGTTAAAATTACTGAATATGAACGTACGGCAGATAGCTTTGTAAAGCCTTTTGATATTTGTCAAACCCTCTAAGTATCCTTTGTCCGATTATATTAACATAAAAAGCAATGATATTCCTTACATTGAAAACCAGTCTTCTAATCGTTGCAAAACCTGTAACAGTTCGCCAGGTGGCACACGAGGTAAGAATTGCTTGATTTCCTGAATGTCTTAACGATCAAATAACAGTGGGTCGGTTTCCAGCCCCCAATCCGTGAATCTTGCAATGGCGCATCCTGGATGGAAAGGCAGCTTTGATACTTTAGTTGGCAATAAGTTATTCCTAACACAGAGCGTATTTATTTACACATATTCTTTGAATTACACAGACAATGGCACCAAAGAAAATTCGACAGATCTTTAAAAGCGTTAATTAGATCATATTCAATATCACTTGAGCATTATTCTAAAAATCCACACTTTTTTATGACTGCTTTCGAAAACATAGTAACACTTATTTCTTTTACCACACCTGTTTATTTCCAGATTTTTCAACTTTTTCCAAAACTATATTCCACAGGCCATACATGCCTTTGTCGGTTTTTGAACATCCCACAAGAATTTCATCCAGAGAGTGTTTGCTGAAGAGCGCGAGACTTGATTCCTCGGTCTGTTCAAATCTTGCCACATGTCTCCATGTTAAACCTTCGATTTTAGTGGCGATGATTCCATAAAAATACACGTCATCCAATTTAATAAACGGGGTGCTTTTGGCTAACTCCGCCATTTGCATAGCCAACTCGTATTTGAAGAAAACTGCAAATCCAAAACAAATGGGAGTAGGGTAGCGTTCAAGGCCAGCTAATTTGTCTTTGGGAATACCTAAATAAGATTTCCCTCGCACTATTGGGGCGTGATCAATAACAGAACAAATCAATTGTTTGGGATTCTCTTTCAAAACCGCAAATACATTCTTTAAGCGAAAGGCGTTAATGAATGTATCATCGTCCGCCTTAATAACATATTCAGCATTACGACAATTTTCAGCTAGCCATCTCATTCCCATGACTGCCTTCAGGGTAAGATTTCCGTATGCGTCAATAAAATCGCCCTGTATAATGTCACCATATTCCTCGTTTTCTTTCACCACTTTGTCCATGATCTCTTTAGAGTTGTGTCTACCCAGTACAAATACTGTCACACTGTTGATTCCTGTAAATAAATTAGCTTTTGCCCAGGTACCCCTCTGTCGTTTTCTGAAGTCGAAATACGTCGTCGCTGAATGTATGAGGATGACGTATTTAACCTTTATGTACTGAGAACAAAGATGTGAGTTCTTAATAAGATAGTTGCTATTGATGGTAAAAGGTATTGAAGCTGATTTTGAAAATACCTTCTTAGTGAGATGAACGTCCTTGTCCTGGGTAAAAATCCTCTCAGAGGGGAAACCAAGCGGTTTCTGTGGTTGTATAATTTTTGCGGAGGTGAAAATAAGCGGTTTCGTCGGTTGTATAATTCTTGCGGAGGGGATACCAAGCGGTTTCTTCGGTTGTATAATTCTTGCTGAGGTGAAACCAAGCGGTTTCGTCGGTTGTGTAGTCTTGTCTACATTTTTAAAAGATATATCAGGCATTTTGGCTTGTTCTTCGACTTGTGTTTTTGCTAACATAATTCTTGGTCCAACATTCGTGTAAACCAATGTACAAACGAGGAACAATAACAGGGTGGCGATTAGTAGACTCCAACGGCGAATTGAACTCTGCATGGCAACTGATAAAGTTTTCAAAGGGCTTTCAAATGTCACCGATTTTATCTGTAACAAAGTGGAAATCATTTACATGATAAATGGTTGACGTATATACTCTCCAGTATGGTAATATTTGCATTTTTTACATCTCTAAAATTTATCTTTAGTCCAAAATAATTATATTTTCATAAATTCTAATAGAAACAATATGGTTAAGGCACATTATAGGAGTGTAATCCATATTTGTTAGTAGCCGGCAGTAAAATATTTACATTCTAAGATTGAAATCCTTTTAAAACAATAAGGATTTTAGCAACATTTGATACAACTTAGATAGTCTTTTTCAAGAAGGCCAGATCATGCCATTCTAAAGATAAAACATCTTTACCTTCAGGATATGTCTAAGTTAACTCAGATCATGGCGATGAAGATTGTTTTCCACATACTCAGGATTATTTCACTTATATGGCGGCGTTGTCAGGTTTAATGGAGAGGAAACCGAGCGGTTTGTCCGGAGGAAACGACTATTGGCGACAACAATGGCAACTCCCAGTGAACTGAGTTGGATTCGAAACCGTAGCTCATCGATGGTATACGGCTATTAAGAAAGACCCTAGACGGTAAGAGAAACTCCCGCCCATTCGTTACCTGTATGTATTTGTGAATAAATTATATGTAAAGTTGATTCTTCACCCGCCAATAAACGTTAGATCCAACTGAACAGTATGATATACCTAATGGACTAACTGGAGACGACCTCTCCTTATAGGGTAAGGCCGATATGAATCATTGTGACATATCCAAAGAATACCTTGCGTGTGGGAAACAGTAATAAACAGAGCGCGACGATTGATAACGTAATCTGGGCGGTTCTGTGGAATTGATTGTGACCCAGGCACTTCGCTTCTCTCAGATACAAAGAATATTTATACATTTGAATCTCTTGAAAAAATTACCTTACGTGTCGGCCATTGCAATCTTATAAGCAGCGAGTATTTGTCACTTCATTCTACATTCCAAATGTTGTAAAGATTACTAAAAAAGTGAGGCAGCTGGGATGTCAGCTGTCCCCTTAATTGGCCAGCAACAAATATGTACTAGAATTGATAAATTAAACGAGATTTGAAGTTACATTGGAATGATGTCGACCATTTGGAGTACTTAGGGATAACACGAGAAAGCCATTGAATGGGGGGGGGGGGGGGGCAAAGCCAAATGAATTATTATATGTTCTACTTTTTCGGGAAGGGCGCATTATTAAGTACTCCAAGCAGGTCGATATAATTCCAATCAAACTTTAACTAACAGGTAAGTCTCGATTAATTTGTAAATTATATCTCGCCCTATGTCGTACCAGGATCTCACGAGATGTTCAAACCTACTTACTTCAACTCAATATGAACTGAAAACAATTTGTGAAGTATATTTATAAACTTGTATTTTCTTTCCTATAAACATTCTGTTTATCAGACAGACATAAAACTGATAATAAAAATAAATTTAGTAGCAGACTTAACGCCCTAATCTTTTTAAAACACCCTTAGCGAACTCCATTTCATGGTAAAAGTAGATTCGTGTGACCAGCCGGCCGCTTTGAGTAAAGTGGCCAAAGGGAGATCAGCGGTTATTGCTTTAGAAGTCGCTGCAGTTCTGGTTGCTTTGAATTTTAACAAGTCAAAGCACAGGCACACGGAGTGCTCTCCCTTATCCACCCTCTGTTATACTATAAATATGGACATTTATAGTATAACAGAGGGTGGTTGGTGCGCTTAGTTTTTAAATTTTAAAAACTGTATGCACCATTACCACAAACACAACCAACAGAGGGTGGATAAGGGAGAGCACTCCGTGTGCCTGTGGTCAAAGTCATCTCTCTCCAGACAAAATTCTATCCATCTTGAAATAGTCTCTTTTGATACACTCTTATGAAGTTTCTAATAACTTATGAAAAGAAAATGGTCATTTCTAATAGTTTTAGTCGTAAGTAAATACTCTCTAAGTACAGTGCAAACACAAATTCTCCTATCTAAGGGATAGTCAGGTAATTCTACACAACCATTATGAAAATTAGGTCTCGTCGTTTTAAGCAAACTTTTAAAAACACATCCGGATTCTTTCTATGTTAAATTATTTAAATTCAATAAATGGAGATTTTGGACTCTCTAGCCACTTATAAGAGCGATTAATAAAGCAAGTCTTAATGTAATATATTTTAAACTCAAAAGGTCAAAAAGTGTACCTTACTTATCACCTCAGTGTGTATCTGAGTGAAGGCCATTCGAATTTATGTTGTGATGTAAAAAAAATTGGTTCCATCGGCCAAAATTGACAAAACTAAATCAACCTGGCCCCAATGGGCTACCATAGGCTTTGTACGAAAATTAAACCAAACACTAGATATATTATTTATAGTCTTCTTCTAGATGAAGCTATTGAAAGGCAGATGGTTGTTTTGAACATGAAAATGAGTGTCTGACAACGGTCTGCTGATCAAATCACATTATAAACGTCTATGTTAGTCAGGATCTGACAAACGTCAGGATTGATTTAATCAACGAAACGGTTTTTAATGTTATTTCCAGTTTTTGATAACATTAACCAAATGTCCAAATTTCGTGCAAATCAACCCCGAAATGTTAAAGAATCCTCGTTCAGTTTTAAAAGTCATTTCAGATTTATCAACCTGAAAACAGTCAACCCATGGAGATGTTCATGTAGTTGACGCTTCGTGTGTGGAAATTGCAACTACCCCTTAGCACTATAACAATTAAAATTCACTTTTTTAGTTTGTAAAACGCAATGACATAATGGAAGAACATCGTCAAGAAGAGAGTGCATTCATACATTCTACCGTACCAATTCGCTGGCCTCCTGCAGGATGAGATTGAGATTGATTGATTGATTGTTTGGTGTTTTACGCCGCGCTCAAGATTATTTCACTTATATGGCGGCGTTGCCAGTTTTATTGTGGGAGGAAACTGGGCTCTGTGCCCGGAGGAAACCCACGACCTTCCGCTGGTAACTGGCAACCGGACACGGCGACCACGACTTTGCATATTGTTAAAGGGGCATGAGCTGCCAAAATTCACACTTTTTTTTTCATATTTTCTGATCGGCACGACAGTAAGAGACTTTGAAAGCCATCGAAAAACTAAATGATTGGCGTTGGAATGAGGAAAATCCATACAGTATGTGGCCTGTACGAACCGAAAACGTGTTCGAAAAGTAAACAAATTTAAATAACCGGGACGACCATTCATTCATTCTAAGCCAAAGTTAGTTCAAAACAATACTTTATCGTACATTCTCGAGACTAGAAGCACTAAAAGGCTTCTGAATTATACGTCTTGAGAAAAATAGCCGATAATTTCAACATTTTGTTTTAACGTCAAAATATCAATATATATTTTTGTTTTTGTGTAGAAAAAAACAAATAAAGCCAGATATAGAAATTTTAGAGAAATATGATTGGAATATTGTCATACGACGTTATGAGTATGCGTTTTAGAAGTTATACTAAAATTCATTTTTCCAGGCTCTGTGAGTGTTATCTACCTTATTCAATTCTGTTCAATTTAATTCTTTATTTTCTCGGATCCGTTTTACTGGTATAAAGTGTAAACGTTTACAAAGATTTTACATGGTGGGTGGAAGATCAGGGTTTTACATTCATATAATTGTAAAGCTTTCTTGATAAAAATAGCTAAACTAACCCGGATCTTTTTGCAGGGCTTATTAAGTTATACATTTTATGGACTCATACCCAATACATTAGTTTTCCCTGAACAGTGTACAGAACCGATAAAGCCACCACATTTCCCTTTCTTTTCCCATAATCGCATGGGGTTCCATCTCAGTCTGAAGAAGCGTAATCATTATCAATGTATCACAAAGTGTTCCAGACAATATTACTGACTAAAGCCAAGCGCCTGTCTGTCACTAATCTAATGAAATATCATGGGTTTAGTTTATTGCAACTTACGAAGTTCTTAATTATATACATCTTTGTAACACAATTAGAAACTTGTCTCCATGGCTATTTTAGACAAGAAGATTTTCCCTGTGTTTTAGTGTTCATTATCTGAAAACTGTAATGAGTACAGACAGACGGGCATCTATAGTAATCAAAGCTACAACATACTTTCATTTAATCAAGTGCTCCGCAACTTAGTTGATCACCATGGTTATCAAAAAGTTGTTTCGATACAATTAAGCTCTATATGGGCGGCCGTTTGTGTCAAAATTAAACATTTAACACTGAACACAAAGTTATTACTTTACAAGAAACTCAACACAATAGTTTTTTATTTTACGTAAACATTCTGAATATTTCATTTTTTTTATATTTAATACTCTCTCTTTAATTCAAAACACATAAGTATTCGTGCATCTCTAACATTCTGCACTCTGTAAATCTTTTCGAATCGCGCGCCAAACATTTTGCACTCTGTAAATCTTTTCGAATCGCGCGCCAAACATTTTGCAATCTCTAAACTTTACACGAACTGGATACTTCAAACACCGCCAGGGGGCGCGCCGTTCCAAAATAAGTCCATCAGAGGTTCAGAACCGCGCGGATTGACTAAAATAAGTACATGCTCCCAGTCTGATAGATATCGATAGATATATGTTTATTTATAGTGGTAGGAACCATGATACAAGATTTAGCATTCATTAAAATAGATATTTGAACCAAGCCCTGTCAGGGCTTATCCATCACTCTAAACTGAAAATTATATATGATTTTGTCGTAGGCCCCCCCCCCCCTATAGGCCTACCATAGGCTAATCTAACATATTGACATATCTTTCTACTATCTAGTATGAAACTCAAAAAGGTTTTGCAATTTTCCTCCATATGTTGGCATTTGAAGGAATATAATATCATGTAATAGATTCAGTCTTAGATCGGCGTATGCCGGACAATCACAGATGAAGTGGACTTCGTCCTCTATGCTATGGCTATCACACAGCTGACAGATTCTGTCAACATGGGCCCCTCCCCTATATCGACCGAACAAACTTGTCTTCGCTCGCTACCAGTTGGATTACCTCGGACAGTCTGGGCTTTGTAAAGGCCTACAATAAATCACCGTATTTTTTAGCAATATTCAAATGGCGAAAGGAAGTCAAAATACAAAATATTTTACTACACACGAAAAATAATTACAAATTGATTAAATGCTGATATCACCTAGAAGTATAGAAGCCATTGTACTATAGGTCATTGGATTTAAAGGCCCAATTGCCGCCGTAGCCTGCTTAAATTTGCTAAGAAAACCAATTTACATGAGCTTAGTACGACTAATACCACTAAACTTAAACATAGGACACATAAAACATGTCTAGTTAGCTTTAGAGTGTAGAAATGGGGTGAAAAACAAACGAAGAATCGAAGCCTGATTACACAAACAACGATCAGTGTCGGTCAACTTTCGTGTTGGATTACCCTCATTTCAGGCCTTTTTATCTGTGGTTTACACTCAAATATTATCAGCAGGCTTTTCCAGTCGCTGTTAACCGATCGTCAGTCTGTATTTCTCAGATAAATAGGCCTACGTAAAATTACACGGTGCCGTTAGTTCACTTTAATACTCGACTGAAACATAAAATCGCCAATAGGGGGCAGTTTGGTTTGTTTACGTTACGGGCACCTAACAATTCAAATTCAAATTCAAATTGAAAATACAAAATGACGTCCAAACTTTTAAATTTTGATAAAAATAGAAAGTTCCTAACTTATATTGTCTGGGAAAAATACAGAAAACGGACTTTGTAGGCCTACGCTGAATGAATTAATAAGTTACACGTAGATCACACAAAATAATGTTATTTTCTAAAATTGTTAACGGTTTGTCACCCCCATATTTAAAGGCTTTGACAACTTACAGTTATAACACAGCAGGGGGTACTTGCAGTTTGCGAAATAGCGATAACCTACGTTTATTTAAAGTGGCATGAGCTGCCAAAATATTGATATTTTGACGTAAGAACAGAATGTTGAAATTATCGGTTATTTTTCTGAAGACGTATAATTCAGAAGTTTTTTTAGTGCCTCTAGTCTCGAGTATGGAAGCCGAATACGGACATTTTAGTTCGCGTGCTTGGCGACCCCGCCAGGCTCGCCAAATGATTCGCGACTTTCTCTACCCCGCGAAACTCACCAAACACGCCAACCACGCTAATCAACTTTATAAAAAAAATAGTATTTTTTTAAAACATTTCATTCTTGCCCTTCGCTACCTTTGCGAGGCTGGCGGGGGCGAGAAGGTCGCGATTCTATATCATTCGCGACTTTCTCGACCTTGGCGGGGTCGCGAAACTCGCCAGAGTCGCGAAACACGCTAATAAAAAGATAGCATTTTTTTTACAATCCCGAATCGCGACCTTCTCGACCTTCGCGTGCTTGGCGGGGTCGAGAAGGGCGCGAAGGTCGCGAGGGTCGCGAAGGTCGCGAGGGTCGCAAAGGTCGCCAACCACGCGAAGGTCGCCAACTAGTGAATTGTTGAGTGGACTTGATGTATAGCTTCTGTTACGATAGTAATATTAGAAATTTAATGTTTTTGTTTAATTGATGTCCATTAGTATTGTATGTTAGAACCGGTTTCAAGTTTGTGTAACAGATTGAGTTTCTGGATGGGCGTGACATCCTGGAACTTAGACAAGCATGGGTGACATCTTTATGGCGGCTTGATTTCATTGGTCAATAGTTTTGGGTGAGATTTGATTGGGCAACTAGTTAGATAGTTTGGGGTTACATAAGAGAGGAGGTAGATTCAAAACGGGAGAACCGAGAGGACAACCAGAGGACAACGAGGAAGAACAATCAGGGGTGAGAGCAGGAGAGACAAATATGTGAAGTATAGTAATGAATTAAGAACTTAGGGAAAAGTAGTGTAAAGAGATGCAGGGAGATATAGTCATAAAGTATAGAACTGAATATGATTTTGATAGACTGGGAGCAGATTTGTAACAAGGAAAGGTTTGATAGCTAAGGAGTTTACTTAGAACAGAAACTAAAGTAATTGTGGGCAAATCTTGATTTTCGGCTTTTCATCGGGTATAATTAGTGTAGTTTATGGGATTAACAAAAGCCGCCCTGGAGAGTCAACTGTACACGTCTGATTTGTAAGTAGACATATATTTTGTATCCATTGTTAATTAATTATATATCTATATTGAAAATACTGAATGTGGAGTTGTGTTGTTTGGACTTATTACGATTCACTTTATTAGTAGTTTCTTTAGTTATATTTATGGTACGTTCGTCTACGTGGGTTAATATATAATTTATGAGGGTTGGGCCCAGCTCGTGAATTGTATTGCGTAACTCTGGTTATTGCACGAGATAAGTTAGCCTCTGGGTTGTATAAGAAGAGATATATAAAACCATTCATCGTATCAATTGGTAGCAGAGCGTGGTTTTTTAATAGGCCAAATAGTAAGCACAAGTCCTTGTTCAGTGTTTTTCATAGTCTTAGTAAATTCATATAGATATAAGTAAACTAGCAATATGTCTTTTAAGGGTGTGTTCTCCCAAGCAGCTATGGGCAAACAGCTACGGTCGACTAAAACTGTATCAGAGACAACAAAGCCACCAAGTAAACATTTGCCATCCCCAACAAACCAAGATACTCAATCTGTACTTTTAGATATTATACGGCAAAACACTGAAGCTTTGAAAGCCATTAGTTTGCATATTCAGAGCACCAACCCTCTTGAAAACTTACATGGCGGATTAGGATTGCCTAATCCCCCATCATTTACAGGTAAATCAGAGGATGATGTGGAGGAATTTTTCGCTAAACTTGACGAGTATGCTGATGTAACAGGATGGTCGGAATTGCATAGAGCAAAGATGATTCCATTGTTAATTCAGGGACCTGCACGAACGTTTTATTTAAAACTTTCGCCAGGTATAAAACGTAATTATCAAGTTCTGAAACAAGCGTTTCTCAGGAAATATGATCCTCCTGAACTAAGGTGGGCTAGAGATTCCATCATTTATTCCCGTCACCAACTTCCAGGCGAGAGTTTGGAAGATTATGCTAACGATGTGGTCGAACTTTGTCGTAAAGCTAAGAAAGATGACGATTTCACTTTTAGTATTTTTATGAACGGCTTGAACCCCATTCTCAAGTCACAAGTCATCTTCCAAAAGCCAACCTCACTAGAAGATGCATTAGCGAAAGCAAATTTAGCCGAAGTCGCGTATCCGAGATCTGTTCAACTATCAACGATGCAAATAGCGAATTTGAGGACTACAGCACCAAGTCCATTCTACCCTCGTCAAACATCTATAGCAAACAGGAACAAAAATTTTCGAAGAAATTGTTACGATTGTGGAAAATCCGGACACATAGCGCGGTACTGCCCAGAAAAGAACCGAACAAAAGGTAAGAGAAATGTTCAAAGAATTATAAATTCAAAGTTACACTGTTGTGCTATTCGTACTAAACCAAATACATTTGTTAATAATCCCAAGGAAGATAGTATAATAAGGAAAGGTAAGATTAAGGAAGTACCATTGAGACAAGCTGTTTTAAAATGTGAAACCGGTCAAACAAACCAAACAGGTTCAAAGTCAACTCAAGTTAATGGTATACAAATTCGTTCAAATGGCGAAACACTTATACCACAGCCGGTGTCACATAAAGCAGTGGGAAGCTCTTTAGACTCTGTGAAACGTGTTAATGATTGCGTAAGTATCAAAACAAAACCTGATGGTCTCTTTGTTCAACCCCCACCAATTGATCCTCAAGACCGTCTTTCCCTGAGTAATGCAACGTGTCAAACTTGCCCAATAGATGCATTACACAACGGGAAGTTTCCATTAGTTATCAGGTGTAAAGAATTTTTGTACCAAACTATTCCACATGGTGCATACCACGCCTATTGTTTATTTGTGTGCCTCCTACTGGGTATGATTGGTTGTTTACAAAGTGGTTTGTATTATATGTATGATAAGGGTAGTGAGACTCTATCCTCAACAGAAATTTACGAAACCCGAGAATTGGAAAAGATGAATACTATGGTAAATAGTCACGAACATAGATCAAGAAAAGTACGTGGTTATAAAGCTTATTTGTCTAGGATTGTACACCCACAATCAAAAGACAAAGAAACAGCTACACCAGTACAGGTGGGAACGATTGGTGAAATTACTCCTACGAAAGTTCCCACTGAAGAGAAGTTAATTGAACGTCAAAGGTCCGACCCAGAGATAGCTCAATACATCGAGTACATTGAGAATGGTTCGTTGCCTGAAAATGATACAATGGCTCGTAAGATTCTGTTAGAAAGTGATAATTATCACCTTGAAGAAAATGGAATACTGTATCATGTGGATATCCAAGACTTAGAAGGGGAGGACAAACTGAATCTACGCTATGTAGAACCTCGTTCGTTAAGGAATTATTAGAATACATAGTTGTATATTAAGATTTTAATGCTTAATATGTTTTGTTGCAGGTTCTTCTGTCGTGTTGGTTCTACCGGTATGCCTTTGTGTATACATGATTTCACTGATGAAGAGATTGTCATGCGGTTGAACGATTATAGCTGAACCAACTGCACCAAATACTTTATACATAGACGATTAAAGGAAATAAAATATGTGCGGAAATTCTTTTTTATGTTCTCTTTGTTTATATATAGTTTGATTATACGGTAACGTGGTAGTTAAGAGTTATTTCGGAATGTTATGTTTTCCAGAAGTGTCTTGGGAAATATTTGTGATGTTTTGTAAAACACACGTGTATATTCTAGAGGTGAAGTTAAAGCAAAATGAAGGTAATATTGTACAATTGTAACATTTTGATGTCTAAAGTTTTGTTTGAGTTTCTGTTGTAGAATTACCTATGGTCCACGACGTCAATAAGTATGTATTAAATAGAAATGTTTATATCGAAATCTCCTGTTTTACTGTAAGTATGTATTGTTAAGTCCATCATAAGTATGTAGATGTAACGAAATAGAGATTGTAAGTATCGACAATCATCTGTTTTAAGTAAGTATGCTCTTTTTGTTCACTATAGTTTGATAATTACTATAAAGTAAAAATATTTTTAGTTCTATTGCTTGTTGTCAATATGCTGATTTAAGTCAAATTAAGTTAGACATCCAGTTATAACAGGTGATGCCAATCGTGAAAATATTGACTTTAGGCCAAATTTAGTCTTTTTAGTTTGTATAACTTCTTTACTTTGTAAGACGCTATTTTAAAGAAGATAGTCAATTACAACAGTATGTCCGCTACACCGATAATTAATTGTGAAAATATTGTTTAATTAAATACCCCTGTCTAATTGTTTACTCACAGAAGAAGTCAACGGTCGATTATACCGGAGGTTGAAACCCCACCCTCTGTATGTACCAAGATGTTATTGAGCGATCATCCACACACCTGAGGATTGACCTGGAGGATAGTTACCCTCGTCAGGACCAGTGACGTGTGTAAAGTTTCAGTGCGCGGTGAATGCGAGATGGGATGGGAGTTCTCTTCGTTGGATCTTCCTGTGTAATTTTTCGTGGACTTGAATTCGGTGAGCCCAAAACGGACTTTGATACTTTCTATTGTAGCGCTCCGCTACCAAACCGGAACAATCTTATATTTTGAACTCTGTATCATTTCAACATAAATCATAGAAACCAGATTATTAAACACGTGGATATTTCGACTGGGATCGGACTTTTTGTCATTGCGTCGAAACCAGCCATCGTTTTGTGGAAATAGCGTCAACGTTACCTATTTTATTGACTATTTATGTGAACTATGGACTTTATTTCTTTTTCAGACTCGTTTTATATACTACACTGTATAAGTATAATGTTTAACTAAGACTATTGTATTTGGATTTATGTATCATCTTATATAATTATTATCGTATCGTTTATAGCTTAGGGATTTAGTTTTGTTTAAATGTATTTTCAATATTAAAGAATAATTTGTCGAAATGTATTAATGTAATTCATGTCACGTGGTAAAGCTTTCTCTTGCGATCTTTCGATAATTTCGCATATGTCTACGAATACGTAAGAGTTTTAATGCCTACCAACGAAGAACGTCTTTGTCTTCGAATGAATTTAGATTAGGTTTATAGTCTCTATGAAACCGTATTTTATGAAGTATGATTGTTTTTCTGTTTCAATATGTTCTTTCTCATGGGGACATGAGAATACAAAGGGGGGAGTAATGTTACGATAGTAATATTAGAAATTTAATGTTTTTGTTTAATTGATGTCCATTAGTATTGTATGTTAGAACCGGTTTCAAGTTTGTGTAACAGATTGAGTTTCTGGATGGGCGTGACATCCTGGAACTTAGACAAGCATGGGTGACATCTTTATGGCGGCTTGATTTCATTGGTCAATAGTTTTGGGTGAGATTTGATTGGGCAACTAGTTAGATAGTTTGGGGTTACATAAGAGAGGAGGTAGATTCAAAACGGGAGAACCGAGAGGACAACCAGAGGACAACGAGGAAGAACAATCAGGGGTGAGAGCAGGAGAGACAAATATGGGAAGTATAGTAATGAATTAAGAACTTAGGGAAAAGTAGTGTAAAGAGATGCAGGGAGATATAGTCATAAAGTATAGAACTGAATATGATTTTGATAGACTGGGAGCAGATTTGTAACAAGGAAAGGTTTGATAGCTAAGGAGTTTACTTAGAACAGAAACTAAAGTAATTGTGGGCAAATCTTGATTTTCGGCTTTTCATCGGGTATAATTAGTGTAGTTTATGGGATTAACAAAAGCCGCCCTGGAGAGTCAACTGTACACGTCTGATTTGTAAGTAGACATATATTTTGTATTCATTGTTAATTAATTATATATCTATATTGAAAATACTGAATGTGGAGTTGTGTTGTTTGGACTTATTACGATTCACTTTATTAGTAGTTTCTTTAGTTATATTTATGGTACGTTCGTCTACGTGGGCTGCAGACCATAGACCTCGTAAATACAGTTATGATTTGAGGTTTCCGGACGTTATCTCTGTAACGGGTTGACGTTTTCTCTTGAAATTTTTTTATAAGATGTATATCCACAATACCTCGGATGGGATTGTGTTTCGAGAAAATCCGCTCATAGGTGGCGCCACTGAAGCCTAGACCTTGTAAAAACAGTTATGATTTCAGATTTCCGGACATTATCTCTGTAACAGGTTGACGTTTTCTCTTGAAATTTTTTTATAAGATGTATATCCACAATACCTCGGATGGGATTGTGTTTCGAGAAAAAACGCTTATAGGTGGCGCCACTGCAGACCATAGACCTCGTAAATACAGTTATGATTTGAGGTTTCCGGACGTTATCTCTGTAACGGGTTGACGTTTTCTCTTGAAATTTTTTTAAAAGTATACCACAATGTTTGTCTGCTCATTATAGCATCTCACCAACTCGTGCATTCTTTATATGTAGAGGTTATTCAGAATCGATTTCTCTACTTCATGATGAACTTGTGCCTGCTAGGCGGGGGCATGTATCACCTTCAGTGATAATTAATGCGCATCTCTCCAAACAACACCCTTCCCCAAAGGGGGCATACTCAATGATACTTTTACTTCTAGTTTAAAATTATAAGGAGAGAAAAATTTGGAAATTATTAGCATTTTTAGTTGCAGAACACCCTCAGAGCGCTTCTCGAGCAATCAAGAATTCCAGAGCTTCCAGGGCCAAGGGCGGCTTCTGGACCCTCGCCGAATGCGTTGGAATAGTCACCCCCTTCTCCATGCTTTGAAACCTCACAATGCTTCACTTAAAACTGGGGAACAAAACGACTTTTTTAAGAATTTAGGAAAGCCAAATCCGGAAATTATTTGCATTTGTAGTTGCAGAACACTCTCAGAACGCTTTTCGGGCAATCCAGAACTCCAGAGCTACCGGGGCCTAGGCGGCTCTGAACCCTCGCCTAATGCCTCTTTTAAATTTGTAATGTTTCTATGATCGAAGGGCCTGGGACCCCCCTCTTTCGTAAAAAGCTGGACCCACCAGCCGAATACTATGATTGTTAAATGTTGCCGCCGAAACAGTGGCAATTGAAGCTGTAGATGAGACCAAACCTTAAACCTAACTTGAATATCTTAACATTATATGAAAGAAATGGCTAATGTTAAATCAGAGGCGATGGCCGAAGCTTACAAATCTCAGGAAGCACGCCCTGCTTTGAGTGTTTTATCTGGTCAAGATAAAGATAACATGTCACACTAATGCTGTTCTAAATGATTCCACGAACCGTTACCAGGTGTGTCAATTAAAACTTCCTGGAAACAGAGTCCTTTGAATGATAACTTGGTTAAAATTACTGACTATGAACGTACGGCAGATAGCTTTGTAAAGCCTTTTGATATTTGTCAAACCCTCTAAGTATTCTTTGTCCGATTATATTAACATAAAAAGCAATGATGTTCCTTACATTGAAAACCAGCCTTCTAATCGTTGCAAAACCTGTTACAGTTCGCCAGGTGGCACACGAGGTAAGAATTGCTTGATTTCCTAAATGTCTTAGCGATCAAATAACACTAGGTCGGTTTCCACCCCCAATCCGGGAATCTTGCAATGGCGCATCCTGGATGAAAAGGAAGCTTTAATACTTTAGTTGGCAATAAGTTATTCCTAACACAGAGCGTATTTATTTACACATATTCTTTGAATTACACAGACAATGGCACCAAAGGAAATTCGACAGATCTTTAAAAACGTTAATTAGATCATATTCAATATCACTTGAGAATTATTCTAAAAATCCACACTTTTTTGTGACTGCTTTTGAAAACATAGTAACACTTAATTCTTTTACCACACCTGTCTATTTCCAGACTTTTCAACTTTTTCCAAAACTATATTCCACAGGCCATACATGCCTTTGTCGGTTTTTGAACATCCCACAAGAATTTCGTCCAGAGAATGTTTGCTGAAGAGCGCGAGACTTGATTCCTCGGTCTGTTCAAATCTTGCCACATGTCTCCATGTTAAACCTTCGATTTTAGTGGCGATGATTCCATAAAAATACACGTCGTCCAATTTAATAAACGGGGTGCTTTTGGCTAACTCCGCCATTTGTATAGCCAACTCGTATTTGAAGAAAACTGCAAATCCAAAACAAATCGGGGTAGGGTATCGTTCAAGGCCAGCTAATTTGTCATTGGGAATACCTAAATAAGATTTCCCTCGCACTATTGGGGGTGATCAATAACTGAACAAATCAACTGTTTGGGATTCTCTTTCAAAACAGCAAACACATTCTTTAAGCGAAAGGCGTTAATGAATGTATCATCGTCCGCCTTAATAACATATTCAGCATTACGACAATTTTCAGCTAGCCATCTCATTCCCATGACTGCCTTCAGGGTAAGATTTCCGTATGCGTCAATAAAATCGCCCTGTATAATGTCACCATATTCCTCGTTTTCTTTCACCACTTTGTCCATGATCTCTTTAGATTTGTGTCTACCCAGTACAAATACTGTCACACTGTTGATTCCTGTCAATAAATTAGCTTTTGCCCAGGTACCCCTCTGTCGTTTTCTGAAGTCGAAATACGTCGTCGCTGAATGTATGAGGATAACGTATTTAACCTTTATGTACTGAGAACAAAGATGTGAGTTCTTAATAAGATAGTTGCTATTGATGGTAAAAGGTATTGAAGTTGATTTTGAAAATACCTTCTTAGTCAGATGAACGTCCTTGTCCTGGGTAAAAATTCTCGCAGAGGGGAAACAAAGCGGATTCTGTGGTTGTATAATTCTTGCGGAGGTGAAACGAAGCGGTTTCGTCGGTTGTATAATTCTTGCGGAGGGGATACCAAGCGGTTTCTTCGGTTGTATAATTCTTGCGGAGGTGAAACCAAGCGGTTTCGTCGGTTGTGTAGTCTTGTCTACATTTTTAAAAGATATATCAGGCATTTTGGCTTGTTCTTCGACTTGTGTTTTTGCTAACATAATTCTTGGTCCAACATTCGTGTAAACCAATGTACAAACGAGGAACAATAACAGGGTGGCGATTACTAGACTCCAACGGCGGATTGAACTCTGCATGGCAACTGATGAAGTTTTCAAAGGGCTTTCAAATGTCACCTGATATCTTTACCGATTTTATCTGTAACAAAGTCGAAATCATTTACATGATAAATGGTTGACGTATATACTCTCCAGTATGGTAATATTTGCATTTTTTTACATCTCTAAAATTTATCTTTAGTCCAAAATAATTATATTTTCATAAATTCTAATAGAAACAATATGGTTAAGGCACATTATAGGAGTGTAATCCATATTTGTTAGTAGCCGGCAGTAAAATATTTACATTCTAAGATTGAAATCCTTTTAAAACAATAAGGATTTTTGCAACATTTGATACAACTTAGATAGTCTTTTTCAAGAAAGTCAGATCATGCCATTCTAAAGATAAAACGTCTTTACCTTCAGGATATGTCTAAGTTAACTCAGATCATGGCGATCAAGATTGTTTTCCACATACTCAGGAATATTTCACTTATATGGCGGCGTTGTCAGGTTTAATGGAGAGGAAACCGAGCGGTTTGTCCGGAGGAAACGACTATTGGCGACAACCTGGCAACTCTCCCCATTGAACTGAGTTGGATTCGAAACCGTAGCTCATCGATGGTATACGGCTATTAAGAAAGACCCTAGACGGTAAGAGAAACTCCCGCCCATTCGTTACCTGTATGTATTTGTGAATAAATTATATGTAAAGTTGATTCTTCACCCGCCAATAAACGTTAGATCCAACTGAACAGTATGATATACCTACTGGAGTAACTGGAGACGACCTCTCCTGATAGGGTGAGGCCGATATGAATCATTGTGACATATCCAAAGAATACCTTGCGTGTGGGAAACAGTAATAAACAGAGCGCGACGATTGATAACGTAATCTGGGCGGTTCTGTGGAATTGATTGTGACCCAGGCACTTCGCTTCTCTCAGATACAAAGAATAGTTATACATTTGAATCTCTTGAAAAAATTACCTTACGAGTCGGGCATTGCAATCTTATAAACAGCGAGTATTTGTCACTTCATTCTACACTCCACATTTTGTAAAGAATGTCAGCCTTCTACTCCAATTTTTTTGGACTGAGTGGAATTCGAACCCGCGACCCATTGGTGGAAAGCTGTTCGGATTGAGCGTCTCGGCCAGTAAAGTAGATAACACGAGAACGTCATTTAATGGGAGGACAAAGCCAAATGAATTATTATATGTTCTACCTTTTCGGGAAGGGCGTATTATTAAAGTGGCATGAACTGCCAAAATTCACACTTTTTTCATGATTTCTGATCGACACGACAGTAAGAGGCTTTGAAGGCCATCGGGAAACTAAATGATTGGCGTTGGAAGGAGGAAAATCCATACAGTATGAGACCTGTACGAACCGAAAACGTGTTCGAGAAGTAAACAAAATTTAAATAACCAGGACGTTTAGTTCAAAACAATACTTTATCGTACATTTTCGAGACTAGAAGCACTAAAAAGCTGCTGAATTACACGTCTTGAGAAAAATAGCCAATATATTCAACATTCGGTTAAACGTCAAAATATCAACATTTTGGCAGCTCATACATGTACCACTTTAAGTACTCCAAGTAGGTCGATATAATTCCAATCAAACTTAAACTAACAGGTACATGTAAGTCTCGATTAATTTGTAAATTATATCTCGCCCTATGTCGTACCAGGATCTCACGAGATGTTCAAACCTACTTACTTCAACTCAATATGAACTGAAGTAAATTTGTGAAGTATATTTATAAACTTGTATTTTCTTTCCTATAAACATTCTGTTTATCAGACAGACATAAAACTGATAATAAAAAATAAATTTAGTAGCAGACTTAACGCCCTAATCTTTTTAAAACACCCTTAGCGAACTCCATTTCTTTGTCAATGGGCTTTCTATAGAACATGGTAAAAGTAGATTCGTGTGATCAGCCGGCCGCTTTGAGTAAAGTGGTCAAAGGGAGATCAGCGGTTATTGCTTTAGAAGTCGCTGCAGTTCTGGTTGCTTTGAATTTTAATAAGTCAAAGCACAGGCACACGGAGTGCTCTCCCTTATCCACCCTCAGTTATACTATAAATATGGACATTTATAGTATAACAGAGGGTGGATAAGGGAGAGCACTCCGTGTGCCTGTGGTCAAAGTCATCTCTCTCCAGACCAAGTTCTATCCGTCTTGAAATAGTCTCTTTTGATACACTCTTATGAAGTTTCTGATAAGTTATGAAAAGAAAATGGTCATTTCTAATAGTTTTAGTCGTAAGTAAAAAGTCTCTAAGTCCAATGCAAACACAAATTCTCCTATCTAAGGGATAGTCAGGTAATTCTACACAACCATTATGAAAATTAGGTCTCGTCGTTTTAAGCAAACTTTTAAAAACACATTCGGATTCTTTCTATGTTAAATTATTTAAAATCAATAAATGGAGATTTTGGACTCTCTAGCCACTTATAAGAGCGATTAACAAAGCAAGACTTAAAGTAGTATCTTTTAAACTCAAAAGGTTAACTAGCCTTATAAGCCTCTGAGGAGCCGCTTACTGGTAAAACACTGTTTTACTTAATTTCTAAAAGCATGGGTGCAGTGTACCTTACTTATCACCTCAGTGTGTATTTGAGTGAAGGCCATTCGAATTTATGTTGTGATGTAAAAAAAATTGGTTCCATCGGCCAAAATTGACAAAACTAAATCAACCTGGCCCCAATGGGCTACCATAGGCTTTGTACGAAAATTAAACCAAACACTAGATATATTATTTATGGTCTTCTTCTAGATGAAGCTATTGAAAGGCAGATGGTTGTTTTGAACATGAAAATGAGTGTCTGACAACGGTCTGCTGATCAAATCACATTATAAACGTCTATGTTAGTCAGGATCTGACTAACGTCAGGATTGATTTAATCAACGAAACGGTTTTTAATGTTATTTCCAGTTTTTGATAACATTTACCAAATGTCCAAATTTCGTGCAAATCAACCCCGAAATGTTAAAGAATCCTCGTTCAGTTTTAAAAGTCATTTTAGATTTATCAACCTGAAAACAGTCAACCCATGGAGATGTTCATGTAGTTGACGCTTCGTGTGTGGAAATTGCAACTACGCCGTAGCACTATAACAATTAAAATTCACTTTTTTAGTTTGTAAAACGCAATGACATAATGGAAGAACATCGTCAAGATGAGAGTGCATTCATACATTCTACCGTACCAATTCGCTGGCCTCCTGCAGGATAAGATTGAGATTGATTGATTGATTGTTTGGTGTTTTACGCCGCGCTCAAGATTATTTCACTTATATGGCGGCGTTGCCAGTTTTATTGTGGGAGGAAACCGGGCTCTGTGCCCGGAGGAAACCCACGACCTTCCGCTGGTAACTGGCAACCATCCCACATAGGTCGTTCGAGTGAAAACCCAGTCAGAAAATTTTCCAATTTTTGGACTGAGTGGGATTCGAAAAGATGAGATTGAGAGCGGTGAAAAAAACATTGCGTCACGTACATGTACACGGCGGACCACGACTTTGCATATTGTTAAAGGGGCATGAGCTGCCAAAATTCACACTTTTTTTTCATATTTTCTGATCGGCACGACAGTAAGAGACTTTGAAAGCCATCGAAAAACTAAATAATTGGCGTTGGAATGAGGAAAATCCATACAGTATGTGGCCTGTACGAACCGAAAACGTGTTCGAAAAGTAAACAAATTTAAATAACCGGGACGACCATTCATTCATTCTAAGCCAAAGTTAGTTCAAAACAATACTTTATCGTACATTCTCGAGACTAGAAGCACTAAAAGGCTTCTGAATTATACGTCTTGAGAAAAATAGCCGATAATTTCAACATTTTGTTTTAACGTCAAAATATCAATATATATTTTTGGTTTGTGTAGAAAAAAACAAATAAAGCCAGATATAGAAATTTTAGAGAAATATGATTGGAATATTGTCATACGACGTTATGAGTATGCGTTTTAGAAGTTATACTAAAATTCATTTTTCCAGGCTCTGTGAGTGTTATCTACCTTATTCAATTCTGTTCAATTTAATTCTTTATTTTCTCGGATCCGTTTTACTGGTATAAAGTGTAAACGTTTACAAAGATTTTACATGGTGGGTGGAAGATACGGGTTTTACATTCATGTAATTGTAAAGCTTTCTTGATAAAAATAGCTAAACTAACCCGGATCTTTTTGCAGGGCTTATTAAGTTATACATTTTATGGACTCATACCCAATAATATAGTTTTCCATGAACAGTTTACAGAACTGATAAAGCCACCACATTTCACTTTCTTTTCCCATAATCGCATGGGGTTTCATCTCAGTCTGAAGAAGCGTAATCATTATCAATGTATCACAAAGTGTTCCAGACAATATTACTGACTAAAGCCAAGCGCCTGTCTGTCACTAATCTAATGAAATATCATGGGTTTAGTTTATTGCAACTTACGAAGTTACTAATGATATACCTCTTTGTAACACAATTAGAAACTTGTCTCCATGGCTATTTTAGACAAAAAGATTTTCCCTGTGTTTTAGTGTTCATTATCTGAAAACTGTAATGAGACAGACGCGCATCTGTAGTCATCAAAGCTACAACATACTTTCATTTAATTAAGTGCTCCGCAACTTATTTGATCACCATGGTTATCAAAAAGTTGTTTCGATACAATTAAGCTCTACTATGAAACCACAGACCCATTTACAGCCTCAGTTACTGAAGGCTAAAAGGCTGGGTGACTGTTTTGGTCGACACATATGCATGTCGCAAGACCCAAGTTACTTTTGGTTCGGGACACATCGTCTACAATAATTACAGAGTTAGTAAATGCCAAAAAGACTGGTCACCGTTATGTTCGCAACAGATAGCGAGACCCCAATCTAGCTTGGTGTATGATACATCGTCTAACCATAAGCTTCATACATGTATATTAGAAGAAGAAAATTGAATGCAGGCAATGGGTTTAAAGTTATGAAGCAAACACGAACCCGGGACGAACGGACAGACAGACGGACATATCAATATATCCCCGCTCTTAAATTGACAGACGGACGGACAACACTATACCAATATACTCCAACCTTAAGAGCGGACGTATAAAAAGAAAACCACCAGATCTGATGTACAAATTTTGATTTATATTAAAGAAAACAAAGTGACGTCTTTGCAGGCAAATATTATAAAAATAGTGGCAAGAAAACCTTTATCAAAATAACTTACTTTTTTCAAACTTAGAATTTTAGAGTTCCGAGATAGAAATCTGTAATCCGAGAACTCACAAAGTTCACTGGTATAGAAGTATAGATCGGATGATCACGAAATATAAATCCAGATAAAAAAAGATATTTTTGGTTCTTCTAGAATAACCGAACAGAGTAATTAAAGCCCAGGTGAGCCTGATAAACATGTCATATGACTGAATTGTTTGACTTTAATCCTTGTATTTGACGACGATTCAGTTAGTCATCTACGAAAATATATCTGATGAGGAACGTACCTCCAATTTGTGCTCCTGTATGCAATTGCCAGATTATTGCAAATAACTATAGCATCTTTGTCAGACGTGAAGATTTCTGTTTCAAATAAATATTAATTTATACCATATCATCTGATGGCCTTGAGATATTTGACGGAGTAAGACATTCCCGAAAAGTTCTATGACATTATTTTGTCCTGGCTGTAATTACGGCATTTTTCTGTGATTCCGTGTGTTCCCTACCTATTACATTGGATAACGAACAATTCATCCTTCAAAGTTATCTCCCCTTAAAATATTTTCACTCGAACAACCTACGCCAGTAAATAAGTTATACCTTCCCTAAGTTATGCTAAACAATAGCTGGACACGATAAGACGTAACTGTAAGTAAAGAGCTTTTATTAATCGCTCAACTACAACTCAGATCTAACACAGAGAACAGGCCGGAAGTAAACAAAACAACCACGTGACATACAGGGCATTCCCAGAGGGGGATCCCGATATATGACGTCATAATATAAAGTACACTGTCACATACTGGCGTGACTTCCTTTCTTTCTTCCTTTCCTTCATTCTAATAATGAAATGAGTATAACACAAGAATGTTCAACAGTGTCAAGTAAAAATATGGGGATAACCTAAAACGAACCAGTAACATGAAACACAGTTTGAGTACATGCAACCATCTCAGGTCATTCTGACCTCCGGTGCGAAAGGGATTATTCTGCCCTTACTCAATAAAAATAGCCTGCATAATGCATGGGGAACTAAACACCATAGACATTTCGTACTATCATTGGAGAGACTGACCTCAAGTACGCTCTTGGGATTATTCTGCCCATATTTCAGTTAACAAGTATCCAATACGTAATCAGAGAGATACTTTGGCACATGTCGTTGACGTGATGATCGACGAGGGAGAGGTTTGCTATGCACAGTTTGGGAGTTATCAGGTTCAGGGGTTTCTGTCGGTTCCGGGAAAGTTAAATGTTCCAAGTCTGGGGGAAGGGAGAGAACACTGGGTATTGGTGGAGGTTGTATGGGCCTGGGTTCTTCATCTTCATCTGAAGATTGGAGGACAAAATGGGGAATATTGTCACAATAAGCAGGGACTTTGTAACAGTCAGTTTGGCGTACTTTGTAAGATGCGTTTCTCAGTTGAGAACCAATAAACTTTTTAATTTCACAATATTTGCCACCTACAGATGTAACTAGATATCTGTCTCTGCCTCGGGCTTTATTTCCATCGGAGAAGAGATAAACTAGATCACCTATCTCTAGCGGGGAACTTTTTGGTAGGGTGTTTCTGGGACACTTAGACTTTTCGCTATATGGGTGATTTTTCTTCCGCTCCAAGGCTTGTTCCTGAATGAGGGTTTGGTCGTTTATAGGTAGTTGGTTGTTAGAGAACTGATCCCGTTGGGTCCACATTTCAATTGCAGATAAGCCGCGGGAGCGGATACGAGAATTCAAGCGAGCCGTGGCGATGGATAATTGAAGCTGGGAGATTGTAGCTTGGTGGGGGTCTTGTCTCAGAAGTTCTACTTCCAATTCTTGGACCGCTTTTTCGGCAACTGGGTTTTTGTTCGTATTTTTCACATTGCCGATGTCTAGGTGTATGCCGTACTTTTGCAAGAAAATGTCTTGGGCCAGGGCTTTAAAGCCCGGTGCTGGATCGGTACGAATGTGTACATCTGGGCCGTCGAGAGGTTTCAGCTCAAGTATAAGTTGAAGGAGACCATTTCGTAAAGTCTCGCTACGTTCATCACTAATAAACATGGACTTGGTGTAGGACGTAACACATTCCCTGACAACCAGGATTAATTGTCTGCAGCGTTTAATCACATCAGCAGCAAATGCTGTAGTAGTGGACGGTGGGGGGATTTCTGATGATTGTGACTTTGTGAATGATGGGATCTTCTGCAAAGAGGCGCAATGATGACAAGATGATGTACAGGCAGTAATAGCCCTTTCCATGTCCAAGGCGAAAAAGGCACGATTCATGACTTGTTTCAGTTGATGGCTTGTAGGATGATCAAGTTTGACATGGAGTGAAGATAGCAGACCATGGAGAACTTGGCGAGGTACGACAATGCACTCTCTTGAAGGCTTAAAAGGGTCTTCACGACGCACGACAAGGAGTCCGTCTTTAGAAATAGTAGCAATGTTTAAATAACGTTTCACATCCTTAATGGTGGTGAGTTTCCTGGATGGACGCGTACCTTGTGTCAAGTGAGCTTTAGTGCGACGTAAATCTGGACAGTCCGATTGCAAGGAGAGCCAAGCGGCTCGGTTAGTGAAAGGGGGTGTAACTGTTCCGTTGATTATACCAGGGATGATCGAACTACACACTCCTCCAGCTGTTGTACGAAGGAACAAACTTGACAGGAAGGGTTCTCGCAATCTGGAGCATTTCGACTCGCAAAATCAGAGGGGACATTGGCTGAACCTTTTAGATGCCGGATGGACATCTGGTATCGGCTTACAGTTGCTAAAAATGTGGCTACTCTAGGGCTCGCAGAAAATTCTCCCCTGCAGAGCTTTTCAAAGGCCTGTACACAGGGCTTGCTGTCCGTCAAAATACATGATTTGTGGTGTGATTGAATGATGTAAGGGCTGAAATGTCGTGTGGCGACTCCGATAGACAAAGCTTCCACCTCACAGGGTAACCACTTTACCTGGTGGCCACGAAGTTTTGCACTGAAAAAGCCAGCGAGGCGCTGTTTGTTATCTCGTGTTACATAGAGCGTTGCGCCGATTCCCCGATTCTTCACAGAACCGTCAGTGATTATCCACAACTGGTCACTTGGACGGGGTAAGACGATATTTTGGTGAGTAGAAAGAGAGTCCTGTGCTTTTTTGAACGAGTCCAGTAAATTATCTGTCCAGAGGATTTTATCAGAAGAAGAAAGACCCGCAACTGCGTCATCTAATGGAGAGAGCAGATCCGAACATCTCGGGATTACTCGGGCTAAAACTTTGTAAGCCCCGATAAATGAACGAAGGCCAGATACTCGAGTGGGACGTGGACAAGATGCCAAAGTAGAAACCCTGTGTTTACTTGCAGAAATAGTGCCATTACTCCAGACCCAGCCGAGAAGAGTGAGACGTGAGGGGGCAATCATTGTCTTAGAAGCTGAGAGATTCAAACCATTAGCGTGAAGAGCATCTAGTAACCTTTGCCAATTCCGGAAAAGATCATCATACGTATCACCGCCACAGTAGAGATCGTCAGCTAACTTAGCTATAACACCTTCTTGTAAAAGGTCCCCAAGTACTCGACAAGTAAGCTCCTCCAGAGCTGTTTCGGACCCCGGCATTCCCATAGCTGATCTGGCGTACACACGCACACCTCTGAAAGGTGTCACTACACCACAGTACTTCATGGACTCTTTGGCTAGGGGTATCTGGTAAAATGCGTTGGATAAGTCAGTAGCTGCGATGTATTTCCATTTCCCGATCTGCCGGAGAGTTGAGTCGACATCAGGCATCAATGACGGTTGAGGCTTGCTGTATCTACCAACATCAGCAAACGCAGTAACTAGGCGAAAACCGCCATTGGGTTTTTTAACTAGAAAAGATGGGTTTAAATATTCGACATTTACACCGACGTCCTCTGGTTTCTTGAACACTCCCAACGACTCAAGATGATCAAATTTATGCTGAAGTTCCACTAAATTACTGCGTGCATACAAGGGAAGACGACCTTTACGTTGGGGGGGCTGGACTGGGCCCATATTCACAACCGACTTGAAAGGGCCAGATGATCCATTGTATCCTCTGAATGTTGGATCGAAAACATCGTCGTATTGCTTGAGTAGGGATTGGAATTTAGCTTTTAAGGTAGGTGGGAGTGTATTGTCAGGATCAACTTGGACAGAGGCTGAATGTAAGTCGGATGGTTTATGTAGTGGTAGGCTTGGAGGACAGTCAGTCGCCGAGGCCGCAGGAGTATAGATGGGCCGAATCTGACAGAAATGTTCGTGAGACTTGATAGATTGGGGAAGGGTTGTGTCGTTGCAAATTCTCATTTTGCCTGAAACGCTGGATATGATATCAGGCGAAGGCCAAATATTCCGAGTCTTTTCGATCGGACGATTGTCGGATCGTGGTTCAAGGGCATAGTAATCATCTGGCAGATCATCTGGGACACTAACTTCTATAAAATCACCAGGCCAAATAGTAGTTGTAGATGTAGCTCGTAAGAGATGGGCTCGCCGAATGTTATGACTTGAGGAGGGTGTTCCGTTCGCTCCATAATTATAAATGAGGCCATCAGAAAGAATAACTTGCCGTTTGGCAGGGCGCACTGAGATGTCATTAGCTTCCATGAACGGAGTGCCCGCTAAAACGTCTACATCTAAATGCTCCACCACAAGACCTTCAAATGTAAAATGTCGATTATCACGCGTTACTGTGAAGGATATTTCTCCAAGGACAGTGAGAGGGGATGATCCGTCAGCCTGGTGGGCGGACTGGGAACTTTTTTTCATGGGTAGACCTAACTTAGTGACAGCCGACAGTCGCATCATGTTACCAGTGGCGCCGCTATCCAAAATCAATCTCAATGTATGGTGGCCAAAAAATGTATCCATGTATGGCGACTGGCGAACCTGTATACGACATGTAGGGATCAAATCAGCGTTCGCTGTGATGGGGATATCTTCGTCCTCGGCTTTGTCGTTGGAGTCGTCGTCTGAGGCATCAATGATATGAGAAATTTGTCGTGCTCTGGTCATAAATTTGCGATCTTGTTCTGGAAGAAATTTACATTCACTTAAAAAATGGGTGTCTGGTCGACCAGCCTGACTGCAGAGGGGACAGGATTTTCGAAGAATTCGTTTTGGGCCAGGTTTCAAAGCTTGTTTTTGTTTCTGGTAGGGTATTTTTTGGTGAGGCAAACGACTAGCTGACGCACGCAAAACATGAGCATCCTCGGCAGTGCGTATTTCATCTAACAGGGATGTAAGGGCTTGTGATATCTCCGGTTTAATAGACGCAAGAGTACGAGAACGTAATTCGGTGCCATAATGCTGCTTGATTAACTTAGGTAAGTCTGGATGGATTAAACGTAGCCATGTGAGGACAATTAAATTTTCTAGGGTAGGGGATATTTCTTCATCTTCTCGAACGGATTCACCATGGTGTGAAATTGACCCATCGCAGCGTAAAAGGTTATCATCAATAAATGCAATTAGACGCTGAAAAAGGTCTTCAGGTCGTTCATCTGGCTCGAGGTGAATAGACGCCAAGTCTAAGAAATGGGCGCCTGTAGATTGGAAGCCGAAGTGCAGTCTAATAACCTGCCAGATATTCGGTATTGATGTTGAATCACGAATAATAGTGTTCCGGGAAATTATTGGACAATAGTTGGCAATTTGACCGAGCATTAAGTCGAGCGTATTCACCTTTTGGGTGGCCGAACGCCGCTGGTCCTCGTCACCGTCATCCAAAAAACCACGTAAGGGAGATAATCTGGTTTTCTTCAACCATTCGGCGCCAGGCAACAGAAATGGGGCAAAATTAGTGTCGAGGGACAAAGTATATTGCAAATTTTGCTTCCAGTTTTCAAATGATGTGACTGTTTCATTTTTTCCAAGGCACCATTGTTTGGGGGCTCTGTGTGTATTGGCCATGATTTGTTAAAATAGTACTCACAGTTGTTTTGACGACTGTCGTGTTTTCCAGACTGTATATGAAGCCTGACCAGCTAATCACTTCGTGTGAGCGTTGTATATGCAGAGGTCCGGTCGAAGGAATCGCAGTGAGGCTTGGGGCGTGAGTTGAGACGCTGCCACCACGCCAGTAAATAAGTTATACCTTCCCTAAGTTATGCTAAACAATAGCTGGACACGATAAGACGTAACTGTAAGTAAAGAGCTTTTATTAATCGCTCAACTACAACTCAGATCTAACACAGAGAACAGGCCGGAAGTAAACAAAACAACCACGTGACATACAGGGCATTCCCAGAGGGGGATCCCGATATATGACGTCATAATATAAAGTACACTGTCACATACTGGCGCTATGTGGTGGGATGGTTACCAACGGAAGGTCGAGGGTTTCCTCGGGGCATAGAGCACGGTTTCCTCCCACAATAAAACTGGCAACGCCGCCATATAAGTGAAATAATCTTGAGCGCGGCGTAAAGCACCAAACAATCAATCAATCAATCAATCCCCTTATAATATTATTATAGTTTTACGAAATCGCATACGTTATCACGTTTGTCTAATCTGACGCATAGGCGGAGCCAGGGGGATCCAAGGGGTCAGGACCATCCCCCCCCCCTTTTTTTCTGAGCAAAGAAGAGAAAAAAGGTAGGGAGGGGAGAAAGGAATGATCACAAGGTCTGCCAGTTTCATGTCATCTTTAGTTTGACAGTAGGCACTAATCACGGTAACTATGGTGATATGTTTCATTTTGAATATTTTGCACATCATAGTCCGTGTTGCAATGTTAAGCAGCGTGTTTCATGGCTCTAGCGATGAACAAGCTGAATTTTGAAAAATGCAATTTCTGGATGTAAAGAATCACACAAAATTCAGTGATCATCTCGTCCCACAAACGAGTTTCATACCTTATAAACCTATGTTCGATTATAAACACTAAAATGATGGCCAGGAATATGGCACTCAAGAATAGAGAACAAAACTATATACACCGTTCTTTGTTTAGACATATCTTCGGCCATGAAGGGCCTTAGAGTTTCATCAAATATGGCGGATCGTCGAAGATTTCTCTGAGAAAGTGTCTTCAGTACAGAAGTACACTTTAGGGTTCAGAAGAAGCGCACTAACTTTTCCTTTCCAACGATACCAAACACATATTTTGTGGGGTTTTTTTACTCCTAACAGTGAAGTTAATAAAATTCCACAATAAGAATGGCAAATTGGTCAACTTTCAAAATCTCCCATTTAAGCCTAGGTTAAATTCATCCTCTTCAAGGCCTTCGCAATTCACAAATATGGCACGCAGACCATTTTTTTGCTAGTCACATTTTCCTCAAAGCTTCTTTTGTAATTTAATATAAGTTTCGTGAAACTGAAAGCAATTTGCAGGACATAGGAATACTTTGAAGAGAGGGAAATTAACCTGGGTTTAAATGGGAGATTTTGAAAGTTGACTAATTTGTTTTGTGTATGTAACATAATACGGTATTTTATAAACTGCATCATGTCCCATGAAAAAATTATCATGTCCCACGCAAAAACATGTGTTTGGTACCGCTGGAAAGGAAAAATAAGCGCGCTTGTTTTGAACCAAAAAGGTTTTTTTTTTTTTTATTTCCTTTAAGAGCCTAGGTGGCCCGTGGAACCACGCCTGTCTATAGGCCTACTGGGTTTCGGTAGTCTGCCAGCTTCCCACTTTCAATAAACAAAACTATACACGTGCCCAAATCAATATAAAACAAACCGCGGGCCCTTATCATGCTTGACTCATTTTGTTATTTTTAAGAATTACGGAAAGCAAATCCAGAAAGTATTTACTTGCAGAACAGCCTCAGAACGTTTCTCAGGCAATCTAGAACCCCTGAGTTTCCGGGGCCTAAGCGGCCCCTGTGCCCTCGCCTGATGCGTTGGGATAGTCATCCCCTCCCCCATGCTTCAAAAACGTTACAAGGCTTCATCTATAACTTTGGAACATAGCCATTTTACTGTTATTTTTTTTAAATTAAGGAGAGGAAAATTCGGAAATTATTAGCATTTTTAGTTGCAGAACACCCTCAGAGCGCTTCTCGGGCAATCAAGAATTCCAGAGCTTCCAGGGCCGAGGCGGCTCCTGGACCCTCGCCTAATGCGTTGGGATAGTCATCCCCTTCCCGATGTTTCAAAAACGTTACAAGGCTTCATCTATAACTTTGGAACATAAAGATTTTACTGTTATTTTTTAAAAATTAAGGAGAGTAAAATTCGGAAATTATTAGCATTTTTAGATGCAGAACACCCTCAGGGCGCTTCTCGGGCAATTCCAGAATTCAAGAATTCCAGAGCTACCGGGGCCTAGGCGGCCCTGAACCCTCGCCTAATGCCTCTTTTAAATTTGTAATGTTTCGGTGATCGAAGGGCCTGGGACCCCCTCTTTCGTACGCCCTGCTTTGAGTGCTTTATCTGGTCGAGATAAAGATAACATGTCACACTAATGCTGTTCTAAATGATTCCACGAACCGTTACCAGGTGTGTCAATTAAAACTTCCTGGAAACAGAGTCCTTTGAATGATAACTTGGTTAAAATTACTGACTATGAACGTACGGCAGATAGCTTTGTAAAGCCTTTTGATATTTGTCAAACCCTCTAAGTATCGTTTGTCCGATTATATTAACATAAAAAGCAATGATATTCCTTACATTGAAAACCAGCCTTCTAATCGTTGCAAAACCTGTTACAGTTCGCCAGGTGGCACACGAGGTAAGAATTGCTTGATTTCCTAAATGTCTTAGCGATCAAATAACACTGGGTCGGTTTCCAGCCCCCAATCCGGGAATCTTGCAATGGCGCATCCTGGATGGAAAGGAAGCTTTGATACTTTAGTTGGCAATAAGTTATTCCTAACACAGAGCGTATTTATTTACACATATTCTTTGAATTACACAGACAATGGCACCAAAGCAAATTCGACAGATCTTAAAAAACGTTAATTAGATCATATTCAATATCACTTGAGAATTATTCTAAAAATCCACACTTTTTTATGACTGCTTTCGAAAACATAGTAACACTTATTTCTTTTACCACACCTGTCTATTTCCAGACTTTTCAACTTTTTCCAAAACTATATTCCACAGGCCATACATGCCTTTGTCGGTTTTTGAACATCCCACAAGAATTTCGTCCAGAGAATGTTTGCTGAAGAGCGCGAGACTTGATTCCTCGGTCTGTTCAAATCTTGCCACATGTCTCCATGTTAAACCTTCGATTTTAGTGGCGATGATTCCATAAAAATACACGTCGTCCAATTTAATAAACGGGGTGCTTTTGGCTAACTCCGCCATTTGTATAGCCAACTCGTATTTGAAGAAAACTGCAAATCCAAAACAAATGGGAGTAGGGTATCGTTCAAGACCAGCTAATTTGTCATTGGGAATACCTAAATAAGATTTCCCTCGCACTATTGGGGGGTGGTCAATAACAGAACAAATCAACTGTTTGGGATTCTCTTTCAAAACCGCAAACACATTCTTTAAGCGAAAGGCGTTAATGAATGTATCATCGTCCGCCTTAATAACATATTCAGCATTACGACAATTTTCAGCTAGCCATCTCATTCCCATGACTGCCTTCAGGGTAAGATTTCCGTATACGTCAATAAAATCGCCCTGTATAATGTCACCATATTCCTCGTTTTCTTTCACCACTTTGTCCATGATCTCTTTAGAGTTGTGTCTACCCAGTACAAATACTGTCACACTGTTGATTCCTGTAAATAAATTAGCTTTTGCCCAGGTACCCCTCTGTCGTTTTCGGAAGTCGAAATACGTCGCCGCTGAATGTATGAGGATAACGTATTTAACCTTTATGTACTGAGAACAAAGATGTGAGTTCTTAATAAGATAGTTGCTATTGATGGTAAAAGGTATCGAAGTTGATTTTGAAAATACCTTCTTAGTGAGATGAACGTCCTTGTCCTGGGTAAAAATTCTCTCAGTGGGGAAACCAAGCGGTTTCTGTGGTTGTATAATTTTTGCGGAGGTGAAAATAAGCGGTTTCGTCGGTTGTATAATTCTTGCGGAGGGGATACCAAGCGGTTTTTTCGGTTGTATAATTCTTGCGGAGGTGAAACCAAGCGGTTTCGTCGGTTGTGTAGTCTTGTCTACATTTTTAAAAGATATATCAGGCATTTTGGCTTGTTCTTCGACTTGTGTTTTTGCTAACATAATTCTTGGTCCAACATTCGTGTAAACCAATGTACAAACGAGGAACAATAACAGGGTGGCGATTAGTAGACTCCAACGGCGAATTGAACTCTGCATGGCAACTGATGAAGTTTTCAAAGGGCTTTCAAATGTCACCTGATATCTTCACCGATTTTATCTGTAACAAAGTCGAAATCATTTACATGATAAATGGTTGACGTATATACTCTCCAGTATGGTAATATTTGCATATAATATCTCTAAAATTTATCTTTAGTCCAAAATAATTATATTTTCATAAATTCTAATAGAAAAAATATGGTTAAGGCACATTATAGGAGTGTAATCCATATTTGTTAGTAGCCGGCAGTAAAATATTTACATTCTAAGATTGAAATCCTTTTAAAACAATAAGGATTTTTGCAACATTTGATACAACTTAGATAGTCTTTTTCAAGAAGGCCAGATCATGCCATTCTAAAGATAAAACCTCTTTACCTTCAGGATATGTCTAAGTTAACTCAGATCATGGCGATCAAGATTGTTTTCCACATACTCAGGAATATTTCACTTATATGGCGGCGTTGTCAGGTTTAATGGAGAGGAAACCGAGCGGTTTGTCCGGAGGAAACGACTATTGGCGACAACCTGGCAACTCTCCCCATTGAACTGAGTTGGATTCGAAACCGTAGCTCATCGATGGAATACGGCTATTAAGAAAGACCGTAGACGGTAAGAGAAACTCCCGCCCATTCGTTACCTGTATGTATTTGTGAATAAATTATATGTAAAGTTGATTCTTCACCCGCCAATAAACGTTAGATCCAACTGAACAGTATGATATACCTAATGGAGTAACTGGAGACGACCTCTCCTGATAGGGTAAGGCCGATATGAATCATTGTGACATAGCCAAAGAATACCTTGCGTGTGGGAAACAGTAATAAACAGAGCGCGACGATTGATAACGTAATCTGGGCGGTTCTGTGGAATTGATTGTGACCCAGACACTTCGCTTCTCTCAGATACAATGAATATTTATACATTTGAATCTCTTGAAAAAATTACCTTACGTGTCGGGCATTGCAATGTTAAAAGCTGCGAGTATTTGTCAATTCATTCTACATTCCAAATTTTGTAAAGATTACTAAAAAAGTGAGGCAGCTGGGATGTCAGCTGTCCTCTTAATTGGCCAGCAACAAATATGTCCTAGAATTGATAAATTAAACGAGATTTGAAGTTTGATTGGAATGATGTCGACCATTTGGAGTACTTAGGGAAAACACGAGAAAGCCATTGAATGGGGGGGGGGGGGGGGGGCAAAGCCAAATGAATTATTATATGTTCTACTTTTTCGGGAAGGGCGCATTATTAAGTACTCCAAGCAGGTCGATATAATTTCAATCAAACTTCAACTAACAAGTAAGTCTCGATTAATTTGTAAATTATATCTCGCCCTATGTCGTAACTTAAACTTACTGAACAGTCATTCAACTCGATATGAACTGAAGTCAATTTGTGAAATATATTTATAAACTTGTATTTTCTTTCCTATAAACATTCTGTTTATCAGACAGACATAAAACTGATAATAAAAAATTAATTTAGTAGCAGACTTAACGCCCTAATCTTTTTAAAACAGCCTTTAGCGAACTCCATTTCTTTGTCAATTGGCTTTCTATAGAACATGGTAAAAGTAGATTCGTGTGATAAGCGCTTTGAGTAAAGTGGTCAAAGGGAGATCAGCGGTTATTGCTTTAGAAGTCGCTGTAGTTCTGGTTGCTTTCAATTTTGTACTGTCAAAGCCAGCTATCTCCAGACCAAATTCTATCCATCTTGAAAAAGTCTCTTTTGATACACTCTTATGAAGTTTCTGATAATTTATGAAAAGAAAGTTGTCATTTCTAATTGTTTTAGTCGTAAGTAAATACTCTCTAAGTACAGTACAAACACAAATTCTCCTATCTAAGAGATAGTCAGGTAATTCTACACAACCATTATGAAAATTAAATCTTAAGCAAACTTTTAAAAACACATCCGGGTTCTTTCTATGTTAAATTCTTTAAATTCAATAAATGGAGATTTTGGACTCTCTAGCCACTTATAAGAGCGATTAACAAAGCAAGTCTTAATGTAATATCTTTTAAACTCAAAAAGTTTTTAAAAAAGTTTTCCAGAAAGTAGAATATAAAAGGCCGGTTGAGACACAGCTATGGCGTCATACAAGAAGGAAACATGTTACGTAATATTCGAATTCCGGGTCAAAGACGTCCCGAGTGGTCGAGGTCAATAGCTAGCACATCTCATTAACATCTAAGCTCCCGGCTATTGGTCGCGCTTGACTACACATCTAATTAAAATCTCCTAACAAGAGGAGGCAACAAAGGCTTGAACTGTGAGGTCGAGGTCAATAACTAGCACATCTAATTAAAATCTTAGCTCCCGGTTATTGGTCGCGGTTCGTCGCACGTCTCATTAAAATCTAAGCTCGCGGCTATCGGTTCACTACACATCTCATTAAGATTAGAATCTATGTTATTTATTAAATTACCTCCATGGCATATTGTATAGTGTCTGTAGACTCGCTGAAGGGGTAGTCTTTCATACAGATGACGAAATGGGGAGTTCCCATCACGCAGTACTAAAACGCGGGTTTCGTCATGTCTATATTTATACCGAGTTAGCCAAGTACATGTGTCGAGGCTTGGAGCTGCTCTCTCACAACAGGCTCGAGTATTCCAAGGTAAGTTGCACTCTTTATTTTCTTCCGAGGTTCGACTGTAGGTGTAGCATGTTAAGGTATAGAGCATTGACCTACGCCATCTATGTGATATGGAACGTGACGTAATCAATCAGGATACCGGCTGTTATTTCCCTAGCATTAGTCTGACAGTTTTTGGACTAACGCCATTCACCTTTAAACGGTTCGATCTCGAACCGGAAGTGACGTCATCGAACCGGAAATCGTCCGTAATTTCGTTATTTTTTGTCCTAGAGCTTAGAGACTAACGCCATTCACCTGTAAACGGTTCGACATCGAACCGGAAGTGACGTCATCGAACCGGAAGTCGTCCGTAATTTCGTTATTTTTTGTTTTAGAGCTTAGGGACTAACGCCATTCACCTTTAAACGGTCCGACCTCGAACCGGAAGTGACGTCATCGAACCGGTAGTTGTCCGTAATTTCGTTATTTTTTGTCCCACATAGCTTTATGATACGCGCCCGCTGAACGCCAGAAGCGACCGTTAACGCAGCCTTAAGCGTCTCACAATTAGCTAACGGTCGCTTCAACTCATTATTGGTGGCTTTTTTTCTTTCTAGAGAGTTTGTCAGTCGAAGGGTTTTCAACCGCCGGTGCATGTGAAGCTTGTAGCCAAGTACGATTACCTATACCCCATAACCAAATATCTCCAGCTACAGCATTACAGTTGGATGATGTCCCACCCATGCCATTAACATAAGAGACTGACGTTGTATTATCAATTTGAATCAACACATGTTCTCCTTTTAATTGCATTTCAAATGACTCTAACGAAAGAAAATTGCAAGAAGTTCTTCAACATTTATGTGAGAATTGGCCTCTTGAGAAGTTTATTGACCACGGGAGTTAGAGGTACTGAGTACCCATACCCACCCTGTTTTTGAAGCATCTGATTGAAGCGTTAGTTGGGGGGTGCCTTTTAAAATACATTTATCCGCTCGGTGATTGGACGCAATCCACCATTTCAAGTCCGATTCAGCAAGATTTAATATGGTCATCATTGCTTGGTAGTTATCTTTGTTTAAGCCCAGAGCAAGCGACTTCCCATTGTCCCGGATCCTGTCAAATAAGAGCTCATATGTTACAGCAAGAAAGGTCCAACCATTAAACCAATAACTTTTGCCACATTTCTTTATATAGAAAAACATTTTTCAGGTATAAAATTGTTCGTAAGCAAGTTTGACCTTATCAGGCTTCTCTCTTGCCATGGTGACGACCACTGTTACCAAATTTGAAATTAACTCCAAGTAATCAATTTGTTGAGTTGGACAAAATATTGATTTATCTTAGTGGACGGTAAACTTATCTAATTAATAGACATGAGCTGATAGCTGTTTGACGAAAACCAACGAATGTTCACAAAGAGATGTAAAAACACAAAGGCAACAAGCCAGACTTGACCTTTGTTTGATATCAAGATATTTTTGGTTTGTGTAGAAATAAACAAATAAAGCCAGATATCGAAATTTTAGAGAAATATGATTGGAATATTGTCATACGACGTTATGACTATGCGTTTTAGAAATTACACTGAAATTCATTTTTCCAGGCTCTGTGAGTGTTATCTACCTTATTCAATTCTGTTCAATTCAATTCTTTATTTTCTCGAATCAGTTTGACTGGTATAAAATGTAAACGTTTACAAAGATTTTACATGGTGGGGGGGGGGGGGGGGGGGAGATCAGGGTTTTACATTCATATAATTGTAAAGCTTTCTTGATAAGAATAGCTAAACTAACCCGGATCTTTTTGCAGGGCTTATTAAGTTATACATTTTATGGACTCATACCCAATAAATTAGTTTTCCCTGAACATTTTACAGAACCGATAAAGCCACCACATTTACCTTTCTTTTCCCATAATCGCATGGGGTTCCGTCTCAGTCTGAAGAAGCGTAATCATTATCAATGTATCACAAAGTGTTCCAGACAATATTACTGACTAAAGCCAAGCGCCTGTCTGTCTAATGAAATATCATGGGTTTAGTTTATTGCAACTTACGAAGTTACTAATGATATACCTCTTTGTAACACAATTAGAAACTTGTCTCCATGGCTATTTTAGACAAGAAGATTTTCCCTGTGTTTTAGTGTTCATTATCTGAAAACTATAATGAGTACAGACAGACGCGCATCTGTAGTCATCAAAGCTACAACATACTTTCATTTAATTAAGTGCTCCGCATCTTAGTTGATCACCATGGTTATCAAAAAGTTGTTTCGATACAATTAAGCTCTACTGTGAAACCACAGACCCATTTACAGCCTCAGTCACTGAAGGCTAAAAGGCTGGGTGGTTGTTTTGGTAGACACATATGCATGTCGCAAGACCCAAGTTACTTTGGTTCGGGACACATCGTCTACAATAATTACAGAGTTAGTAAATACCAAAAAGACTGGTCACCGTTATGTTCGCCACAGATAGCGAGACCCCAATCTAGCTTGGTATATGATACATCGTCTAACCATAAGCTTCATACATGTATATTAGAAGAAGAAAATTGAATGCAGGCAATGGGTTTAGTTATGAAGCAAACAAGAACCCGGGACGAACAGACAGACAGACGGACATATCAATATATGCTCGCTCTTAAAGTGACAGACGGACGGACAACACTATACCAATATACTCCCACCTTAAGAGCGGGCGTATAAAAAGAAAACCACCAGATTTTATGTGCAAATTGTGATTTAGTAAATAACCGGCACAAATTGACCGGGAAAAGATCCGGGCCAGGGTCAATTAGTGTCGGTTATTAACTAATTCACTAATTTCCCTGATGATGATTGCAGCTTGCTTTCGAAATTTTGATTTATATTAAAAGAAAACAAAGTGACGTATTTGCAGGCAAATATTATAAAAATAGTGTCAAGAAAACCTTTATCAAAATAATTTACTTTTTTCAAACTTAGAATTTTAGAGTTCCGAGATAGAAATCTGTAATCCGAGAACTCACAAAGTTCACTGGTATAGAAGTATAGATCGGATGATCACGAAATATAAATCCAGATAAAAAAAGGATATTTTTGGTTCTTCTAGAATAACCGAACAGAGTAATTAAAGCCCAGGTGAGCCTGATAAACATGTCATATGACTGAATTGTTTGATTTTAATCCTTGTATTTGACGACGATTCAGTTATTCATCTACGAAAATATTTCTGATGAGGAATGTACCTCCAATTTGTGCTCCTGTATGCAATTGCCAGATTATTGCAAATAACTATAGCATCTTTGCCCGACGTGAAGATTTCTGTTTCAAATAAATATTAATTTATACCATATCATCTGATGGCCTAGAGATATTTGACGGAGTAAGACATTCCCGAAAAGTGCTATGACATTATTTTGTCCTGGCTGTAATTACGGCATTTTTCTGTGATTCCGTGTGTTCCCTACCTATTACCTTGGATAACGAACAATTCATCCTTCGAAGTTATCTCGCCTTAAAATATTTTCTGACTGGGTTTCAGTCGAACAACCTATGTGGTGGGATGGTTGCCAGTTACCAACGGAAGGTCGTGGGTTTCCTCCGGGCATAGAGCCCGGTTTCCTCCCACAATAAAACTGGCAACGCCGCCATATAAGTAAAATAATCTTGAGCGCGGCGTAAAGCACCAAACAATCAATCAATCAATCCCCATATAATATTATTATAGTTTTACGAAATCGCATTCGTCATCACGTTTGTCTAATCTGACCTATAGGCGGAGCCAGCGGGGATCCAAGGGGTCAAGACCCCCCCCCCCCCCCTTTCTGAGCAAAGAAAAAAAGAACAGAAAAAAAAGAAGAGAAAAGGGGAGGGGAGAAAGGAATTAACACAGATAAAAACGTACCATTATATATGCAATCTAATGCAAGGTCTGCCAGTTCCATGTCATCTTTAGTTTGACAGTAACCACTAACCACGGTAACTATATTGAATGTTTCATTTTAAATATTTTGCACATCATAGTCCGTGTTGCAATGTTAAGCAGCGTGTTTCATGGTTCTAGCAATGAACAAGCTGAATTTTGAAAAATGCAATTTCTGGATGTAAAGAATCACACAAAATTCAGTGCTCCCACAAACCAGTTTCATGCCTAATAAACCTATATTCGATTATAAACACTAAAATGATGGCCTTATCTGACAGGAATATGGCACTCAAGAATAGAGAACAAAAATATATACACCGTTCTGTGTTTAGACATATCTTCGGCCATGAAGGGCCTTAGAGTTTCATCAAATATGGCGGATGGTCGAAGATTTCTCTGAGAAAGTGTCTTCAGTACTGCAACTGTTACTTTCAAGAAAGTATCACGAAAGTCATATCCATTGTTTGGCTTGGTGATTTTAAAGGGGGGGATAACAAAAAATCACTTTAGGGTTCAGAAGAAGCGCACTAACTTTTCCTTTCCAACGATACCAAACACATATTTTTGTGGGTTTTTTTACTCCTAACAGTGAAGTTAATAAAAATCCACAATAAGACAAACAAATTGGTCAACTTTCAAAATCTCCCATTTAAGCCTAGGTTAAATTCATCCTCTTCAAGGCCTTCGCAATTCACCAATATAACACGCAGACCATTTTTTTGCTAGTCACATTTTCCTCAAAGCTTCTTTTGGAATTCAATATAAGTTTCGTGAAACTGAAAGCAATTTGCAGGACATAGGAATACTTTGAAGAGAGGGAAATTAACCTGGGTTTAAATGGGAGAATTTGAAAGTTGACCAATTTGTTTTGTGTGTGTAACATAATACGGTATTTTATAAACTGCATCATGTCCCATGAAAAAATTATCATGTCCCACGCAAAAACATGTGTTTGGTACCGTTGGAAAGGAAAAATAAGCGCGCTTGTTTTGAACGAAATAGTATTTTTGTTTTCTTCTCCTTTCAGAGCCTAGGTGGCCCGTGGAACCACGCCTGTCTATAGGCCTACTGGGTTTCGGTAATCTGCCAGCTTCCCACTTTCAATAAACAAAACTATCCACGTGCCCAAATCAATATAAAACAAACCGCGGGCCTTCTCATGCTTGTCATTTTGTTATTTTTTAAGAATTACGGAAAGCAAATCCAGAAAGTATTTACTTGCAGAACAGCATCAGAACGTTTCTCAGGCAATCTAGAACCCCTGAGTTGCCGTGGTCTAAGCGGCCCCTGGGCCCTCGCCTGATGCGTTGGGAAAGTCATCCTCTCCCCAATGCTTCAAAAACGTTACAAGGCTTCATCTATAACTTTGGAACATAACGATTTTACTGTTATTTTTTAAAATTATAAGGAGAGGAAAATTTGGAAATTATTAGCATTTTTAGTTGCAGAACACCCTCAGGGCGCTTCTCGGGCAATCAAGAATTCCAGAGCTTCCAGGGCCGAGGCGGCCCCTGGACCCTCGCCTAATGTGTTGGAATAGTCACCCCCTTCTCCATGCTTTGAAACCTCACAATGCTTCACTTAAAACTGGGGAACAAAACGACTTTTTTAAGAATTAAGGAAAGCCAAATCCGGAAATTATTTGCATTTGTTGCAGAACACTCTCAGCACGCTTTTTGGGCAATCAAGATCTCCAGAGCTACCGGGGCCTAGGCGGCCCTGGACCCTCGCCTAATGCCTCTTTTAAATTTGTAATGTTTCTATGATCGAAGGGCCTGGGACCCCGTCTTTCGTAAAAAGCTGGACCCACCAGACGAATACTATGCTTGTTAGATGTTGCTGCCGAAACAGTGGCAATTGAAGCTGGAGAGGAGACCAAACCTTAAACCTAACTTGAATATCTTAAAATTATATGAAAGAAATGGCTAATGTTAAATCAGAGGCGAAGGCCGAAGCTTGCAAATCTCAGGAAGCACGCCCTGCTTTGAGTGCTTTCTCTGGTCGAGATAAAGATAACATGTCACACTAATGCTGTTCTAAATGATTCCACGAACCGTTACCAGGTGTGTCAATTAAAACTTCCTGAAAACAGAATCCTTTGAATGATAACTTGGTTAAAATTACTGACTATGAACGTACGGCAGATAGCTTTGTAAAGCCTTTTGATATTTGTCAAACCCTCTAAGTATCCTTTGTCCGATTATATTAACATAAAAAGCAATGATATTCCTTACATTGAAAACCAGTCTTCTAATCGTTGCAAAACCTGTTACAGTTCGCCAGGTGGCACACGAGGTGAGAATTGCTTGATTTCCTAAATGTCTTAGCGATCAAATAACACTGGGTCTGTTTCCAGCCCCCAATCCGGGAATCTTGCAATGGCGCATCCTGGATGGAAAGGAAGCTTTGATACTTTAGTTGGCAATAAGTTATTCCTAACACAGAGCGAATTTATTTACACATATTCTTTGAATTACACAGACAATGGCACCAAAGGAAATTCGACAGATCTTTAAAAACGTTAATTAGATCATATTCAATATCACTTGAGAATTATTCTAAAAATCCACACTTTTTTATGACTGCTTTCGAAAACATAGTAACACTTATTTATTTTACCACACCTGTCTATTTCCAGACTTTTCAACTTTTTCCAAAACTATATTCCACAGGCCATACATGCCTTTGTCGGTTTTTGAACATCCCACAAGAATTTCGTCCAGAGAATGTTTGCTGAAGAGCGCGAGACTTGATTCCTCGGTCTGTTCGAATCTTGCCACATGTCTCCATGTTAAACCTTCGATTTTAGTGGCGATGATTCCATAAAAATACACGTCGTCCAATTTAATAAACGGAGTGCTTTTGGCTAACTCCGCCATTTGCATAGCCAACTCGTATTTGAAAAAAACGGCAAATCCAAAACAAATGGGAGTAGGGTATCGTTCAAGACCAGCTAATTTGTCATTGGGAATACCTAAATAAGATTTCCCTCGCACTATTGGGGGGTGGTCAATAACAGAACAAATCAACTGTTTGGGATTCTCTTTCAAAACAGCAAACACATTCTTTAAGCGAAAGGCGTTAATGAATGTATCATCGTCCGCCTTAATAACATATTCAGCATTACGACAATTTTCAGCTAGCCATCTCATTCCCATGACTGCCTTCAGGGTAAAATTTCCGTATACGTCAATAAAATCGCCCTGTATAATGTCACCATATTCCTCGTTTTCTTTCACCACTTTGTCCATGATCTCTTTAGAGTTGTGTCTACCCAGTACAAATACTGTCACACTGTTGATTCCTGTAAATAAATTAGCTTTTGCCCAGGTACCCCTCTGTCGTTTTCTGAAGTCGAAATACGTCGCCGATGAATGTATGAGGATAACGTATTTAACCTTTATGTACTGAGAACAAAGATGTGAGTTCTTAATAAGATAGTTACTATTGATGGTAAAAGGTATCGAAGTTGATTTTAAAAATACCTTCTTAGTGAGATGAACGTCCTTTTCCTGGGTAAAAATTCTCGCAGAGGGAAAACCAAGCGGTTTCTGTGGTTGTATAATTCTTGCGGAGGTGAAACGAAGCGGTTTCGTCGGTTGTATAATTCTTGCGGAGGGGATACTAAGCGGTTTCTTCGGTTGTATAATTCTTGCGGAGGTGAAACCAAGCGGTTTCGTCGGTTGTGTAGTCTTGTCTACATTTTTAAAAGATATATCAGGCATTTTGGCTTGTTCTTCGACTTGTGTTTTTGCTAACATAATTCTTGGTCCAACATTCGTGTAAACCAATGTACAAACGAGGAACAATAACAGGGTGGCGATTACTAGACTCCAACGGCGGATTGAACTCTGCATGGCAACTGATGAAGTTTTCTGGGGCTTTCAAATGTCACCTGATATCTTCACCGATTTTATCTGTAACAAAGTCGAAATCATTTACATGATAAATGGTTGACGTATATACTCTCCAGTATGGTAATATTTGAATTTTTTTTTACATCTCTAAAATTTATCTTTCGTCCAAAATAATTATATTTTCATAAATTCTAATAGAAACAATATGAGTGTAATCCATATTTGTTAGTAGCCGGCAGTAAAATATGTACATTCTAAGATTGAAATCCTTTTGAAACAATAAGGATTTTTGCAACATTTGATACAACTTAGATAGTCTTTTTAAAGAAGGCCAGATCATGCCATTCTAAAGATAAAACGTCTTTACCTTCAGGATATGTCTAAGTTAACTCAGATCATGGCGATCAAGATTGTTTTCCACATACTCAGGATTATTTCACTTATATGGCGGCGCTGTCAGGTTTAACGGAGAGGCAACCGAGCGGTTTGTCCGGAGGAAACGACTATTGGCGACAACCTGGCAACTCTCCCCATTGAACTGAGTTGGATTCGAAACCGTAGCTCATCGATGTAATACGGCTATTAAGAAAGACCGTAGACGGTAAGAGAAACTCCCGCCCATTCGTTACCTGTATGTATTTGTGAATAAATTATATGTAAAGTTGATTCTTCACCCGCCAATAAACGTTAGATCCAACTGAACAGTATGATATACCTAATGGAGTAACTGGAGACGACCTCTCCTTATAGGGTAAGGCCGATATGAATCATTGTGACATATCCAAAGAATACCTTGCGTGTGGGAAACAGTAATAAACAGAGCGCGACGATTGATAACGTAATCTGGGCGGTTCTGTGGAATTGATTGTGACCCAGGCACTTCGCTTCTCTCAGATACAATGAATATTTATACATTTGAATCTCTTGAAAAAATTACCTTACGTGTCGGGCATTGCAATCTTTAAAGCAGCGAGTATTTGTCACTTCATTCTACATTCGAAATTTTGTAAAGAATGTCAGCCTTCTACTAAAAAAGTGAGGCAGCTGGGATGTCAGCTGTCCTCTTAATTGGCAAGCAACAAATATGTACTAGAATTGATAAATTAAACGAGATTTGAAGTTTGATTGGAATGATGTCGACCATTTGGAGTACTTAGTGATAACACGAGAAAGCCATTTAATGGGGGGGGGGGGGGGGGGGGGGGGCAAAGCCAAATGAATTATTATATGTTCTACTTTTTCGGGAAGGGCGCATTATTAAATACTCCAAGCAGGTCGATATAATTCCAATCAAACTTCAACTAACAAGTAAGTCTCGATTAATTTGTAAATTATATCTCGCCCTATGTCGTACCAGGATCTCACGAGATGTTCAAACTTACTGAACAGTCATTCAACTCGATAAGAACTGAAGTCAATTTGTGAAATAAGTATAATTAATGCATCATCATTAATTAGCATTATTGGACATCGAACAGAAATAATTTGTTGTCTTTGTATGTGTACTACACGAACTGCAGTGTTTGTACCAAATCAGTACATGTGTATTTAAATTGCAAATCTAATTTGTTTCTCTTTTGTTTCTTTTATGTAATTCCCGCCGGCGGGTGTCATCTGGGTCAGCTCCTCGTGCTATGACGTATAGACCGACATGCGCAGTGGTCAACCACATGGAAACATAGTCATTCAACTTTAAGTATTTCGAGGGATAAGTACGGTTTTCAAAAATTTGTAATTTCGACTTATTCATTTCAAAATTTAACGTTTACTTTTTGGAAAAACATTTTGTTTCAAAAGTCACCATTTTCAAATTTACAACTTGACGTATTCCTAGTTCTAAAAATTTTAATTTCTAGGAAGATTTAAATTAACAATATTTATACTATACGGTATGCCACGCGCAACAACCACTAAGCGTAGGTTAGGCGAAGCAATGCTAGCCGCAGATCAGTGAGTCGAGCTACGGCTTCGCTCTTTCGAGTTCAACTTCTACTTCTAGTCCAAGCGGGAATGCTGTCTGCAACTAGCGGCAGGTTGACCCGGCGTGTTCCACCCAGTCGACCTCACCCTCGGAACAAGGACATCGTACGGTAGAGGTATAGTATCCGACCTCTACCAGGGTGAGTCTGGACATGGTGGGGACAATTTATGTTTACTTCATAATCATATTAATTCTAACGGTAATGCCCATGATTCTGCAGGCCTAGTTACTGTGGGTCGTAGCATACCGCTATGCACTGAAATTGGATCACCGTCAGTAAACTTGACATCTGACCCAGTTCCGCAAAGTTCAGTTCAATTTTCTGATTTGCAGCAATCTCATGGTCTGTGCAACCCAGCCCGTTTATTAGCGCATGTGACGCGTTAGACGCTCATATTCCTGGACAGAGGCAAAGATATGGGAAGGTCATATTATAGATTTGTCAGCATTGCTTGAATCTGTTATTTTGTTAATGAAATTAATGTTAACGAACAAGTGTCTTCCTTGTCTGTTGGTGGGAAACCTGGGGAACCAGTCCTTCTTAAACCAAAGTCCAAAACAAAAAAGTTTACAAGATAGAAATGTGGACGTCAGCTTTCATTATATTTATGAGTATTTACATTCAGAAATATTCTGCAAGCGCGAGTAAACTTCTCAAATACATGAGCATAATTCGCATGTTAGCAGCAAGGGTATCAAAAAATGCTTTCACTTTCAGTTGTTTGTTATGATGAACAGTTCCGTCTACCTAAACAACTACATCCTAGGTCACCCTGGGGGGGGGGGGGGGGGTATTGATGGTGAATTGTGGCTAATACTGTACCACAGAATAGTGTGACTGTGTCACAGAATTTTTAAATTTTTCCAACAATTTTAAGATTATTCCTTAAGAATGGGTTTTGCTTTAATTTTAACGTTAGACTTAGATTCAAATTTGTCACTCAAAACACTGGCTTATAGGCCTACACCTGTAAAATTGGATCGCCTGAAATTCTGGTTAGAATATTATAAGTTATATAACAATGCCCAGGACAGGGAGATATTGGAGTCTAGTTTTGAATACGGTTTTAACTTGCATTATGAAGGTTCCAAAGTACAACTGATGCACCAAATCTCAAATCTGTCAAGCTAGCTGAGAATATTGTTGCAGAAAAACTCAGACTTGAATGTGAGCTTAATCAAGTGGCTGCATGGAGTCAGGACCATTTAATATTAGACCCAAAAATCTTAGAGTTAGTCCTCTCGGTTTAGCTAAGAAGCAAATTCCTGGGCAATATCGTTTGATTCACCACTCATCATACCCTAAGGGGTCCGGCATGTCCGTTAATGATGGTATTCCAGAAAGGTTTTGCAGTGTGAAATATTCAAAGGTTGATGATGCAATAAATTTCTATAATACAGACATTAGGCAAGAATGCTCTTTTGGGAAAAATTGACATAAAAAATGCATATTACAATACTTACTTCCAATAGCAATTGAAGATTTTCGTTTGCTGGGGTGTAAGTTTAAATTAAGGACCAATTTTTTGTGTGGAAAGTTATGCCTATGGGCTGTTGTATTTCATGTAAGTTTTTTGAGCGTGTTAGTACATTTATCCAGTGGTGCGTTCAGAAACACACTGGGCACTGGTTCTAATTACATTGTCCAATTGTAGATGAATTCTTTTTTGCTGGGCCAGCAAATTCTTCGCATTGTAAAATTTTAATGGAGAGCATGGAAAGCATTTGTGCTGATATAGGAGTTCTTCTAGCTGATGATAAAAGGGCTGGGCTGAAAAGCCAGCTGAATCAATTTTTAGGCTGTAAAAAGGTTACCCTTCATCAGATGGAAGCTTTGATTGGTTGTTTACATTTTTTCTGTGAAGCTGTCCGGCCGGGTAGGGCAGTTTGTCGCAGGCTTATAGATTCCACAATAGGTGTAAAAAGCCTCATCACTTTATTTGGCTTTATCCAGCTATCAAATCGGACTTTACTATGTGGCTCCAGTTTTTGAAAACATGTAATGGGGTTAGTGTTTTCTTAGATCAATCTTGGGTGTCAAATGATGCTTTGGAACTATATTTCGACTCTGCAGGATCAGTTGGCATGGGCATATATTTTGATAATTCTTGGGCTTATAGTGAATGGCCGTTGTGAGTTGGCATAAACAGGGCTTACATCAAACATTACTTTCAAAAGTTTCTTAAAATTGGGGGGGGGGACTAAAGAACAAGAAAGTAAGTTTTTATTGTGAGAACATGGCAGTTGTTGAAATCATTAACAGATAAACTTCCAAGTCACCAGAGGTAATGGTTTTAGTACGATCTTTAGTATTGACATGTCTGAAGAATAACACTCTGTTTAAAGCTGAGCATGTTACTGGGGTCAAAATTGAAATATGTGATTCACTTTCACGTTTTCAGTGGGACAGGTTCTGGAAATTAGCCCCCAATGCAGACAAAAAGCCGAGTGTATGGCTGATTTAGATGCTGAGGTTAACCGTTTAACCCCTTGTCTCGAAATGCTCGATCTGCATATGACATTGGAGTTACCTCCTTTGAAGTATTCAGGCAATCAGTTAAATTCCCACAAGTCTGGCCTGCCCCTGTAAAATCATATTATAAAATATGTTGCTTATCTCTCCAAGAATGGATATGCCCCATCTATTGTGACCACTTATTTATCGGGTGTTGCTTGGTAACACAAGGTATTAAATTTGTTGGACCCCACACAAACATTTGTTGTTAAAAAATTGGTCAATGGCCTCAGGAGAGTTGGTACTGTTCCTGACAAAAGGCTCCCTATTGACTCACATTTATTAGATAAGATTTCAAATGTACTACAGTATGTTTGCTATTCTGATTATGAATGCCACTTATTTCAAGTTGCCTTTGTGTTGTCATTTTGCTGTTTCTAAGAGTGGGTGAGATAGCCTCTGATAAGTCTCATGAAAACCCCCAGGCAATTGCCATCTATGACATGCTGATTCATTTGGAACCATCACATAATTTGATAAAACTAAATATCAGATATTCTAAAACAAACCAGCTGGGTAAAGGTAATCTTTTAACATTTCGGCTTAATAGTTTGTCTAATCTCATGAGTTATCTATCAGCTTACCTAAAACTCTGTCAACAAGTTCCCGGCCAGCAGTTGTTCGTACATTGTGATGGCACACCGTTAACCAGGTATCAGCTTACCTTAATTTTGAAGAAGTTCTTGGTATTTTTAAACCATCCTGAACTTTCCAGGTACTCCCCCCACTCTTCCGTATTGGCAGTGCCAGTTTGGCCCATATGTCTGGCGTTTCACATGACAACATAAAAATCAACGGTAAATTCGACCTTATCCACCAAAGTTTTAAAATATGTTTTATTTTTAGTTGTTGACAGGAGCAGCTGTAAAAGATCTATATGGATCAGTGGTTCTAGTTGATCTATTGGGCCCACCGGAGAACTGCTGTGAAGAAGTCTGGGGTTGCCCTTGGACTTTGTGGTGTCAACCTGTACTGGCATGGAATCAGGGGCCTGAAATGGGACAACCTACTTCGTGAAGTTAAGTGTTTCCTAAATTCTAAACTTCCTCCTGATATTTTGATTTTGCATGCTGGTGCCAATTTGTTATACAATGGTTTTTGGCGGCAAGCATTGATTAATGCTTGTTTGGCAGAAAATTTCGGGTGGAAATGAATGTTTGAACAATTATAAGAAAAATTTGTAAGAATTTTCCCTTGTTACCATGGGATTCCTGTGCCCAGCTCTTATTATCTACTGTATACTTATGTCAACATAAGTATGATGTTTCCTCATTAATACAGTAGTCCTATAAAAATAGCAGTGTGACACCTATAGCTGTTACACGATGGGAGTGTAACAATTTTGGTCACACTGTTATAGTTTGTGTCACAATATTATCTACTGTACACTTATGTCACCATAAGTATGTTTCCTTACAGTAGTCCTATCAAAATTAGCAGTGTGACAGCTGTTACACGATGGGAGTGTAACTGTTAGACGATGGGAGTGTAACAATTTTAGTCACACTGTTACAGTCACAATATTATAATTAAGTATGAAGTTTACTCTGACCAGCCATATCACGATGGGAGTGCGGCAGGCAGAGAGTTACACGATGGGAGTGTAACGTTACACGATGTGAGTGTAACATTTTTGTCATACTTAATTTTGTGACTATTTTTACCTGTTTTTGGCACATTACAATTTCACATTCATTCCACCTAGAAATTTGACATAACCATTGTATATTGTTTTGTGAATAAAGTATGGCCAACAACTCCAGAATACAACTTGTTGTCTCAGTCATTGCCATAGTTTGTTGTTGGTCACTTTCTGTGAATATGGAAATAAGTATAATTAATGCATCATCATTAATTAGCATTATTGGACATCGAACAGAAATAATTTGTTGTCTTTGTATGTGTACTACATGAACTGCAGTGTTTGTACCAAATCAGTACATGTGTATTTAAATTGCAAATCTAATTTGTTTCTCTTTTGTTTCTTTTATGTAATTCCCGCCGGCGGGTGTCATCTGGGTCAGCTCCTCGTGCTATGACGTATAGACCGACATGCGCAGTGGTCAACCACATGGAAACATAGTCATTCAACTTTAAGTATTTCGAGGGATAAGTACGGTTTTCAAAATTTGTAATTTCGACTTATTCATTTCAAAATTTAAAACCCACCCAATTTTTCAACCCTCCCTTGTGTTATTTTCAATCCTCCTTTTCATTATCTGCTTATAACCTGAAATAATGGTAAAGTTAAGAAGAATCATAATTTTCAGTTACATCATCTTAGATGAACTTGGCCAGCTTTATCCTCTCGGCTCATAATTGCTGATTAATTTCCCTTTTCTCAGAAAATTTCGGGTGGAAATGAATGTTTGAACAATTATAAGAAAAATTTGTAAGAATTTTCCCTTGTTACCATGGGATTCCTGTGCCCAGCTCTTATTATCTACTGTATACTTATGTCAACATAAGTATGATGTTTCCTCATTAATACAGTAGTCCTATAAAAATAGCAGTGTGACACCTGTAGCTGTTACACGATGGGAGTGTAACAATTTTGGTCACACTGTTATAGTTTGTGTCACAATATTATCTACTGTACACTTATGTCACCATAAGTATGTTTCCTTACAGTAGTCCTATCAAAATTAGCAGTGTGACAGCTGTTACACGATGGGAGTGTAACTGTTAGACGATGGGAGTGTAACAATTTTAGTCACACTGTTACAGTCACAATATTATAATTAAGTATGAAGTTTACTCTGACCAGCCATATCACGATGGGAGTGCGGCAGGCAGAGAGTTACACGATGGGAGTGTAACGTTACACGATGTGAGTGTAACATTTTTGTCATACTTAATTTTGTGACTATTTTTACCTGTTTTTGGCACATTACAATTTCACATTCATTCCACCTAGAAATTTGACATAACCATTGTATATTGTTTTGTGAATAAAGTATGGCCAACAACTCCAGAATACAACTTGTTGTCTCAGTCATTGCCATAGTTTGTTGTTGGTCACTTTCTGTGAATATGGAAATAAATTTATAAATTTGTATTTTCTTTCCTATAAACATTCTGTTTATCAGACAGACATAAAACTGATAATAAAAAATAAATTTAGTAGAAGACTCAACGCCCTAATCTTTTTAAAACACCCTTAGCGAACTCCATTTCTTTGTCAATGGGCTTTCTATAGAACATAGTAAAAGTAAATTCGTGTGATCAGCCGGCCGCTTTGAGTACAGTGGCCAAAGGGAGATCAGCGGTTATTGCTTTAGAAGTCGCTGCAGTTCTGGTTGCTTTGAATTTTAATAAGTCAAAGCACAGGCACACGGAGTGCTCTCCCTTATTTAAACGTCTCCAGTGTCGTCACCCTATTGTTCGAGCGGACGATTATTTTTCACGAATCGTCTGCAGACTTTTACAAGCAATACAGACCTTCACATGTAATCATTTACCACACATGCACATTGGATACGGACAATAACAGCTTCATCAAGAAGAGTGATGTTTGCCTTATAAAAGGGGATCACAGCCGGTTTGTCTTAATGGAGCGCTTTAAGGATTGAGTTTGTTGGATATGTACGATTTTAAATAAACGAGTAAATAAATGCGGATTGTTTGCATTTTAAGACACAATTTGTAGATTTTTTTAATACAATAAATATTTTTAATACAATAAAAAAATATTTTAATTACCGTATTTTATCAAATCGCTCCGTAAGAGAAGCCAATATAACTAGACGTGAAGATTTAAGTCAAATTCAAAACAAAGCAGACTTGTTTTATATGGTGCGTAGCGGAACAAAGACTGTTTTGTCAAAAGAAAATCTGATTTATGCAGGGATAGTGCATCTTAATTTTTGGTCAAATTAATACCTCAGTTAAATGCTTTCCTTCGTTAAAAAACATTCGTTGTACCGTAACGCCATTCAAACGAAATCATAGCGAAATGGGTAGAGTCGGTTGCAGTAAAATTGAATCCCCACTCTAAAGTATTAAGAAAAAAATATTTTATTTTTCCCACACATGATCAACTTTAAAAGTATAAATGAACTGACAATATTTTTGGACACCTAATAAAATGATATTTTGGGAAAATTATTTCCCAATATTTACAGTTTGAAGTCATACAATATCAGAGCTTACTTGAAGTGAACTTCGTGTTACACGACACCAGGCTCAGATTGCACCAGACGATTCTTAAAAAATAATCGGCAGGGACAAAACAAAGAGACTGACGTTTAAGCCGGATAAACGCCTCGCCACTGCAGATTCTTAAAAAATAATCGGCTCGGCGCTCCGCGCCTCGCCGATTATTTTTTAAGAATCGGCAGTAGCTCGGCATTTATCCTATACCCACCCTCTGTTATACTATAAATATGGACATTTATAGTATAACAGAGGGTGGATAAGGGAGAGCACTCCGTGTGCCTGTGGTCAAAGTCATCTCTCTCCAGACCAAATTCTATCCATCTTGAAATAGTCTGTTTTGATACACTCTTATGAAGTTTCTGATAACTTATGAAAAGAAAATTGTCATTTCTAATAGTTTTAGTCGTAAGTAAATAGTCTCTAAGAACAGTACAAACACAAATTCTCCTATCTAAGGGATAGTCAGGTAATTCTACACAACCATTATGAAAATTAGGTCTCGTCGTTTTAAGCAAACTTTTAAAAACACATCCGGATTCTTTCTATGTTAAATTATTTAAATTCAATAAATGGAGATTTTGGACTCTCTAGCCACTTATAAGAGCGATTAACAAAGCAAGACTTAATGTAATATCTTTTAAACTCAAAAGGTTAACTAGGCTTATAAGCCTCTGAGGAGCCGCTTACTGGTAAAACACTGTTTTAGTTAATTTCTAAAAGCATGGGTGCAGTGTACCTTACTTATCACCTCAGTGTGTATCTGAGTGAAGGCCATTCGAATTTATGTTGTGATGTAAAAAAAATTGGTTCCATCTGCTAAAATTGACAAAACTAAATCAACCTGGCCCCAATGGGCTACCATAGGCTTTGTACGAAAATTAAACCAAACACTAGATATATTATTATAGAAAAGTGTATTCCTGCTTCTCTATAACTTTGTGTATAGCTTAACGTCTTTCTGAAACTGAACAACACGGAATCGTTGGAATAGAATTTAAAGTTTATTATGAGCAGTCAATTTCAATCTGTTACATAACTCATTAAACAGCTGGTAAAAGGGCATATACTTTCTACTAAAATCTTTGAATTAAACAATAGTTGAAAGTAAAACAAAGTCTAAAATATGTTAGAAATATAAAAATGAAAACACAAGTAATCAAACATGAATAATGAACAGGTTATAAATGTACTAAATGTAGCTTACCTGAACAACACGGAATCGTTGGAATAGAATTTAAAGTTTATTATGAGCAGTCAATTTCAATCTGACCTACTCCGTACACTTAGAACTTATATAGTGTCCAACGATCCCATGTTGTCCTGGTAACATGTATACGCTGGTTGACTGGGTAACATGTTCTTTCTTGATGTTACATAGACTTGCCAACGGCGCGTCCTCCAGCAGTGCATTTGACATGCTGAGTGTTGGACACGTCCGGTCAAGCGCCTCTGCTGATCGCCTAGCAAGCTGTGAGGTCTAATGACCGTATAATGCTTATTATACACTAGCCGACCAGTCAGGCACAATTAGACGAGCCCTATCAATTTTAACTTGCTAGTTAATTATTAAAGACATTGGTAATGACATTTTCAATATGTATGTGATATAAAAACAGGAAACTGACAATAATTAATCAATTTATACAAATGAAAGGAAAAAGAGAGAGTGAGATAAACTTCTAGAACATACCATTATTATCTCTTTTATATTATTTATAGTCTTCTTATAGATGACGCTATTGAAAGGCAGATGGTTGTTTTGAACATGAAAATGAGTGTCTGGCAACGGTCTGCTGATCAAATCACATTATAAACGTCAGGTTTTTAATGTTATTTCCAGTGTTTGATAACATTTACCAAATGTCCAAATTTCGTGCAAATCAACCCCGAAATGTTAAAGAATCCTCGTTCAGTTTTAAAAGTCATTTTAGATTTATCAACCTGAAAACAGTCAACCCATGGAGATGTTCATGTAGTTGACGCTTCGTGTGTGGAAATTGCATCTACGCCGTAGCACTATAACAATTAAAATTCACTTTTTTAGTTTGTAAAACGCAATGACATAATGGAAGAACATCGTCAAGAAGAGAATGCATTCATACATTCTACCGTAATTACCAATTCGCTGGCCTCCTGCAGGATGAGATTGAGAGCGGTGAAAAAAACATTGCGTCACGTAAATGTACACGGCGGACCACGACTTTGCATATTGTTAAAGGGGCATGAGCTGCCAAAATTCACACTTTTTCTTCATATTTTCTGATCGGCACGACAGTAAGAGGCTTTGAAAGCCATCGAAAAACTAAATGATTGGCGTTGGAATGAGGAAAATCCATACAGTATGTGGCCTGTACGAACCGAAAACGTGTTCGAAAAGTAAACAAATTTAAATAACCGGGACGACCATTCATTCTAAGCCAAAGTTAGTTCAAAACAATACTTTATCGTACATTATCGAGATTAGAAGCACTAAAAAGCTTCTGAAATATACGTCTTGAGAAAAATAGCCAATGATTTCAACATTTTGTTTTAACGTCAAAGTATCAATATATATTTTTGGTTTGTGTAGAAATAAACAAAAAAAGCCAGATATAGAAATTTTAGAGAAATATGATTGGAATATTGTCATACGACGTTATGAGTATGTGTTTTAGAAGTTATACTGAAATTCATTTTTCCAGGCTCTGGAAGTGTTATATACCTTTTTCAATTCTGTTCAATTCAATTCTTTATTTTCTCGGATCAATTTGACTGGTATAAAGTGTAAACGTTTACAAAGATTTTACATGGTGCGGGGGAGATCCGGGTTTTACGTTCATATAATTGTAAAGCTTTCTTGATAAAAAAAATAGGTAAACTAACCCGGATCTGTTTGCAGGGCTTATTAAGTTATACATTTTATGGACTCATACCCAATAAATTAGTTTTCCCTGAACAGTTTACAGAACCGATAAAGCCACCACATTTCACTTTCTTTTCCCATAATCGCATGGGGTTTCATCTCAGTCTGAAGAAGCTTAATCATTATCAATGTATCACAAAGTGTTCCTAACAATTTTACTGACTAAGGACAAGCGCCTGTCAGTCACTAATCTAATGAAATATCATGGGTTTTAGTTTATTGCAACTTATGATTGGGTATAAAATGATATACCTCTTTGTAACACAATTAGAAACTTGTCTCCATGGCTATTTCAGACAAGAAGATTTTCCCTGTGTTTTAGTGTTCATTATCTGAAAACTATAATGAGTACAGACAGACGCGCATCTGTAGTCATCAAAGCTACAACATACTTTAATTTAATTAAGTGCTCCGCAACTTAGTTGATCACCATGGTTATCAAAAAGTTGTTTCGATACAATTAAGCTCTACTGTGAAACCACAGACCCATTTACAGCCTTAGTTACTGAAGGCTAAAAGGCTGGGTGACTGTTTTGGTCGACACATATGCATGTCGCAAGACCCAAGTTACTTTTGGTTCGGGACACATCGTCTACAATAATTACAGAGTTAGTAAATGCCAAAAAGACTGGTCACCCTTATGTTCGCCACAGATAGCGAGACCCCAATCTAGCTGGGTATATGATACATCGTCTAACCATAAGCTTCATACAGTATATTAGAAGAAGAAAATTGAATGCAGGCAATGGGTTTAAAGTTATGAAGCAAACACGAACCCGGGGCGAACGGACAGACAGACGGACATATCAATATATGCCCGCTCTTAAAGTGACGGACGGACGGACAACACTATACCAATATACTCCCACCTTAAGGGCGGACGTATAAAAAGAAAACCACCAGATCTGATGTACAAATTTTGATTTATATTAAAAGAAAACAAAGTGACGTATTTGCAGGCAAATATTATAAAAACAGTGGCAAGAAAACCTTTATCAAAATAATTTACTTTTTTCAAACTTAGAATTTTAGAGTTCCGAGATAGAAATCTGTAATCCGAGAACTCACAAAGTTCACTGGTATAGAAGTATAGATCGGATGATCACGAAATACAAATCCAGATAAAAAAAGGATATTTTTGGTTCTTCTAGAATAACCGAACAGAGTAATTAAAGCCCAGGTGAGCCTGATAAACATGTCATATGACTGAATTGTTTGATTTTAATCCTTGTATTTGACGACGATTCAGTTAATCATCTACGAAAATATTTCTGATGAGGAATGTACCTCCAATTTGGCTCCTGTGTGCAATTGCCAGATTATTGCAAATAACTATAGCATCTTTGCCCGACGTGAAGATTTCTGTTTCAAATAAATATTAATTTATACCATATCATCTGATGGCCTTGAGATATTTGACGGAGTAAGACATTCCCGAAAAGTGCTATGACATTATTTTGTCCTGGCTGTAATTACGGCATTTTTCTGTGATTCCGTGTGTTCCCTACCTATTACCTTGGATAACGAACAATTCATCCTTCGAAGTTATCTCGCCTTAAAATATTTTCTGACTGGGTTTCACTCGAACAACCTATGTGGTGGGATGGTTGCCAGTTACCAACGGAAGGTCGTGGGTTTTCTCCGGGCATAGAGTCCGGTTTCCTCCCACAATAAAACTGGCAACGCCGCCATATAAGTAAAATAATCTTGAGCGCGGCGTAAAGCACCAAACAATCAATCAATCAATCAATCCCCATATAATATTATTATAGTTTTACGAAATCGCATTCGTCATCACGTTTGTCTAATCTAACCTATAGGCGGAGCCAGCGGGGATCCAAGGGGTCAGGACCCCCCCCCCCCCCCCCCTTTTCTGAGCAAATAAAAAAAGAACAGAAAAAAAGAAGAGAAAAGGGGAGGGGAGAAAGGAATTAACACAGATAAAAACGTACCATTATATATGCAATCTAATGCAAGGTCTGCCAGTTCCATGTCATCTTTAGTTTGACAGTAACCACTAACCACGGTAACTATATTGAATGTTTCATTTTAAATATTTTGCACATCATAGTCCGTGTTGCAATGTTAAGCAGCGTGTTTCATGGTTCTAGCAAGGAACAAGCTGAATTTTGAAAAATGCAATTTCTGGATGTAAAGAATCACATAAAAGGCAGTGCTCCCACAAACCAGTTTCATACCTAATAAACCTGTATTCGATTATAAACAATAAAATGATGGCCTTATCTGACAGGAATATGGCACTCAAGAATAGAGAACAAAACTATATACACCGTTCTGTGTTTAGACATATCTTCGGCCATGAAGGGCCTTAGAGTTTCATCAAATATGGCGGATCGTGGAAGATTTCTCTTAGAAAATGTCTTCAGTACTGCAACTGTTACTTTCAAGAAAGTTTAACGAAAGTCATATACATTGTTTTGCTTGGTGATTTTAGGGTTCAGAAGAAGCGCACTAACTTTTCCTTTCCAACGATACCAAACACATATTTTTGCAATTTTCTTTACTCCTAACAGTGAAGTTAATAAAATTCCACAATAAGAAAAACTAATTGGTCAACTTTCAAAATCTCCCATTTAAGCCTAGGTTAAATTCATCCTCTTCAAGACCTTCGCAATTCACTAATATGGCACGCAGACCATTTTTTTGCTAGTCACATTTTCCTCAAAGCTTCTTTTGTAATTCAATATAAGTTTCGTGAAACTGAAAGCAATTTTCAGGACATAGGAATACTTTGAAGAGAGTGAAATTAACCTGGGTTTAAATGGGAGATTTTAAAAGTTGACCAATTTGTTTTGTGTGTGTAACATAATACGGTATTTTATAAACTGCATCATGTCCCACGAACACATCGCAAAAACATGTGTTTGGTACCGTTGGAAAGGAAAAATAAGCGCGCTTGTTTTGAACCAAAAGGTTTTTTTTTTTGTTTTCTTCTCCTTTAAGAGCCTAGGTATATAGGCCTACTGGGTTTCGATAGTCTGCCACCTTCCCACTTTCAATAAAGAAAACTATTTACGTGCCCAAATCAATATAAAACAATCCGCGGGCCCTTCTCATGCTTGTCAATCTAGAACCCCTGAGTTTCTGGGGCTAATGCGTTGGGATAGTCATCCCCTCCCCCATGCTTCAAAAACGTTAGAAGGCTTCATCTATAATTTTGCAACATAACGATTTTTTTTTAAATTAAGGAGAAGAAAATTCGGAAATTATTAGGGTTTTTATTTGCAGAACAACCTCAGAGCGCTTCTCGGGCAATCAAGAATTACAGAGCATCCAGGGCCGAGGCGGCCCCTGGCCCCTCGCCTAATGCGTTGGAATAGTCACCCCCTTCTCCATGCTTTAAAACCTCACAATGCTTCACTTAAAACTGGGGAACATAACGACTTTACTGTTATTTTTTAAGAATTAAGGAAAGCAAACTTCGGAAATTATTAGCATTCGTAGTTGCAGAACATCCTCAGAACGCTTTTCGGGCAATCAAGAACTCCAGAGCTATCCGAGCCTAGGCAGCCCCTGGACCCTCGCCTAATGCCTCTTTTTAATTTGTAATGTTTCTGTGATCGAAGGGCCTGGGACCCCCTCTTTCGTAAAAAGCTGGATCCACCAGAGGAATACTATGCTTGTGGAAGTTGCCGCCGAAACAGTGGCAATTGAAGCTGGTGAGGAGACCAAACCTTAAACCTAACTTGAATATCTTAAAATTATATGAAAGAAATGGCTAATGTTAAATCAGAGGCGATCGCCGATGCTTGCAAATCTCAGGAAGCACGCCCTGCTTTAAGTGCTTTATCTGGTCGAGATAAAGATAACATGTCACACTAATGCTGTTCTAAATGATTCCACGAACCGTTACCAGGTGTGTCAATTAAAACTTCCTGGAAACAGAGTCCTTTGAATGATAACTTGGTTAAAATTACTGACTATGAACGTACGGCAGATAGCTTTGTAAAGCCTTTTGATATTTGTCAAACCCTCTAAGTATCCTTTGTCCGATTATATTAACATAAAAAGCAATGATATTCCTTACATTGAAAACTAGCCTTCTAATCGTTGCAAAACCTGTTACAGTTCGCCAGGTGGCACACGAGGTAAGAATTGCTTGATTTCCTAAATGTCTTAGCGATCAAATAACACTGGGTCGGTTTCCAGCCCCCAATCCGGGAATCTTGCAATGGCGCATCCTGGATGGAAAGGAAGCTTTGATACTTTAGTTGGCAATAAGTTATTCCTACCGCAGAGCGTATTTATTTACACATATTCTTTGAATTACACAGACAATGGCACCAAAGAAAATCCGACAGATCTTTTAAAACGTTAATTAGATCACATTCAATATCACTTGAGAATTATTCTAAAAATCCACACTTTTTTATAACTGCTTTCGAAAACATAGTAACACTTATTTCTTTTACGAAACCTGTCTATTTCCAGACTTTTCAACTTTTTCCAAAACTATATTCCACAGGCCATACATGCCTTTGTCGGTTTTTGAACATCCCACAAGAATTTCGTCCAGAGAATGTTTGCTCAAGAGCGCGAGACTTGATTCCTCGGTCTGTTCAAATCTTGCCACATGTCTCCATGTTAAACCTTCGATTTTAGTGGCGATGATTCCATAAAAATACACGTCGTCCAATTTAATAAACGGGGTGCTTTTGGCTAACTCCGCCATTTGTATAGCCAACTCGAATTTGAAAAAAAACGACAAATACAAAACAAATGGGAGTAGGGTAGTGTTTTAGACCAGCTAATTTGTCATTGGGAATACCTAAATAAGATTTCCTGTAAATAAATTAGCTTTTGCCCAGGTACCCCTCTGTCGTTTTCTGAAGTCGAAATACGTCGTCGCTGAATGTATGAGGATAACGTATTTAACCTTTATGTACTGAGAACAAAGATGTGAGTTCTTAATAAGATAGTTGCTATTGATGGTAAAAGGTATTGAAGTTGATTTTGAAAATACCTTCTTAGTCAGATGAACGTCCTTGTCCTGGGTAAAAATTCTCGCAGAGGGGAAACAAAGCGGATTCTGTGGTTGTATAATTCTTGCGGAGGTGAAACGAAGCGGTTTCGTCGGTTGTATAATTCTTGCGGAGGGGATACCAAGCGGTTTCTTCGATTGTATAATTCTTGCGGAGGTGAAACCAAGCGGTTTCGTCGGTTGTGTAGTCTTGTCTACATTTTTAAAAGATATATCAGGCATTTTGGCTTGTTCTTCGACTTGTGTTTTTGCTAACATAATTCTTGGTCCAACATTCGTGTAAACCAATGTACAAACGAGGAACAATAACAGGGTGGCGATTACTAGACTCCAACGGCGGAATGAACTCTCCATGGCAACTGATGAAGTTTTCTGGGGCTTTCAAATGTCACCTGATATCTTCACCGATTTTATCTGTAACAAAGTCGAAATCATTTACATGACAAATGGTTGACGTATATACTCTCCAGTATGGTAATATTTGCATTTTTTTACATCTCTAAAATTTATCTGTAGTCCAAAATAATTATATTTTCATAAATTCTAATAGAAACAATATGGTTAAGGCACATTATAGGAGTGTAATCCATATTTGTTAGTAGCCGGCAGTAAAATATTTACATTCTAAGATTGAAATCCTTTTAAAACAATAAGGATTTTTTGCAACATTTGATACAACTTAGATAGTCTTTTTCAAGAAGGCCAGATCATGCCATTCTAAAGATAAAACGTCTTTACCTTCAGGATATGTCTAAGTTAACTCAGATCATGGCGATCAAGATTGTTTTCCACATACTCAGGAATATTTCACTTATATGGCGGCGTTGTCAGGTTTAATGGAGAGGAAACCGAGCGGTTTGTCCGGATGAAACGACAATTGGCGACAACCTGGCAACTCTCCCCATTGAACTGAGTTGGATTCGAACCCGTAGCTCATCGATGGTATACGGCTATTAAGAAAGACCCTAGACGGTAAGAGAAACTCCCGCCCATTCGTTACCTGTATGTATTTGTGAATAAATTATATGTAAAGTCGATTCTTCACCCGCCAATAAACGTTAGATCCAACTGAACAGTATGATATACCTAATGGAGTAACTGGAGACGACCTCTCCTGATAGGGTAAGGCCGATATGAATCATTGTGACATATCCAAAGAATACCTTGCGTGTGGGAAACAGTAATAAACAGAGCGCGACGATTGATAACGTAATCTGGGCGGTTCTGTTGAATTGATTGTGACCCAGGCACTTCGCTTCTCTCAGATACAATGAATATTTATACATTTGAATCTCTTGAAAAAATTACCTTGCGTGTCGGGCATTGCAATCTTATAAGTAGCGAGTATTTGTCACTTCATTCTACACTCCACATTTTGTAAAGAATGTCAGCCTTCTACTCAAAAAGTGAGATAGCTGGGTTGTCAGCTGTCCTCTTAATTGACCAGCAACAAATATGTGCTTGAATTGATAAATTAAACGAGATTTGAAGTTAGATTGGAATGATGTCGACCATTTGATTGATTGATTGTTTGGTGTTTTACGCTGCGCTCAAGATTATTTCACTTATATGGCGGCGTTGCTAGTTTTATTATGGAAGGAAACCGGGCTCTATGCTAGGGGGAAACCCACGACCTTCCGTTGGTAACTCGCAACCATCCCACATAGGTCGTTCGAGTGAAAACCCAGTCAGAAAATGTTCCATTTTTTTTGGACTGAGTGGAATTCGAACCCGCGACCCATTGGTGGAAAGCTGTTTGGATTGAGCGTCTCGGCCAGTAAAGTAGATAACACGAGAACGCATTTAATGGGAGGACAAAGCCAAATTAATTATTATATGTTCTACCGTTTCGGGAAGGGCGTATTATTAAAGTGGCATGAGCTGCCAAAATTCACACTTTTTTTCATAATTTCTGATCGACACGACACTAAGAGGCTTTGAAGGCCATCGAGAAACTAAATGGTTGGCGTTGGAAGGAGGAAAATCCATACAGTATGAGACCTGTACGAACCGAAAACGTGTTCGAGAAGTAAACAAAACTTAAATAACCGGGACGTTTAGTTCAAAACAATACTTTATCGTACATTTTCGAGACTAGAAGCACTAAAAAGCTGCTGAATTACACGTCTTGAGAAAAATAGCCAATATATTCAACATTCTGTTAAACGTCAAAATATCAACATTTTGGCAGCTCATACATGTACCACTTTAAGTACTCCAAGTAGGTCGATATAATTCCAATCAAACTTCAACTAACAGGTAAGTCTCGATTAATTTGTAAATTATATCTCGCCCTATGTCGTACCAGGATCTCACGAGATGTTCAAACCTACTTACTTCAACTCAAGTCAATTTGTGAAGTATATTTATAAACTTGTATTTTCTTTCCTATAAACATTCTGTTTATCAGACAGACATAAAACTGATAATAAAAAATAAATTTAGTAGCAGACTTAACGCCGTAATCTTTTTAAAACACCCTTAGCGAACTCCATTTCTTTGTCAATGGGCTTTCTATAGAACATGGTAAAAGTAGATTCGTGTGATAAGCCGGCCGCTTTGAGTAAAGTGGTCAAAGGGAGATCAGCGGTTATTGCTTTAGAAGTCGCTGTAGTTCTACACAACCACTATGAAAATTAGGTCTCGTCGTCTTAAGCAAACTTTTAAAAACATATCCGGATTCATTCTATGTTACATCCTTGAAATTCAATAAATGGAGATTTTGGACTCTCTAGCCACTTGTAAGAGCGATTAACAAAGTCTTAATATAATATCTTTTAAACTCAAAAAGTTAAAAAAAAGTTTTCAAGAAAGTAGAATATAAAAGGCCGGTTGAGACACAGCTATGACGTCATACGAGGAGGAAACATGTTACGTAATATTCGAATTCCGGGTCAAAGACGTCCCGAGTGGTCGAGGTCAATAACTAGCACATCTCATTAACATCTAAGCTCCCGGCTATTGGTCGCGCTTGACTACACATCTAATTAAAATCTCCTAACAAGAGGTGGCAACAAAGGCTTGAATTGTGGAGTCGAGGTCAATAACTAGCACATCTAATTAAAATCTTAGCTCCCGGTTATTGGTCGCGGTTCGTCGCACGTCTCATTTAAATCTAAGCTCGCGGCTATCGGTTCACTACACATCTCATTAAGATTAGAATCTACGTTATTTATTAAATTACCTCCATGGCATATTGTATAGTGTCTGTAGACTCGCTGAAGGGGTAGTCTTTCATACAGATGACGAAATGGGGAGTTCCCATCACGCCGTACTAAAACGCGGTTTTCGTCATGTCTATATTCATACCGATTTAGCCAAGTACATGTGTCGAGGCTTGGAGTTGCTCTCTCACAACGGGCTCGAGTATTCCAAGGTAAGTTGCACTCGTTATTTTCTTCCGAGGTTCGACTGTAGGTCATAGAGCATGTTAAGGTATAGAGCATTGACCTACGCCATCTATGCGATATGGAACGTGACGTAATCAATCAGGATACCGGCTGTTATTTCCCTAGCATTAGTCTGACAGCTTTGGGACTAACGCCATTCACCTTAAAACGGTTCGATCTCGAACCGGAAGTGACGTCATCGAACCGGAAGTCGTCCGTAACTTTGTTATTTTTTGTCCTAGAGCTTAGAGACTAACGCCATTCACCTGTAAACGGTTCGACATCGAACTGGAAGTGACGTCATCGAACCGGAAATTGTCCGTAATTTCGTTATTTTTTGTTCTAGAGCTTAAGGAAAAAACCCAATCACCTTAATACGATCCAACCTCGAACCGGAAGTGACGTCATTGAACCGGAAATCGTCCGTAATTTCGTTATTTTTGTCCTAGAGCTTAGGGACTAAAGCCATTCACCTTTAAACGGTCCGACCTCGAACCGGAAGTGACGTCATCGAACCGGAAGTCGTCCGTAATTTCGTTATTTTTTGTTCTAGAGCTTAGGGACTAACGCCATTCACCTTAAAACGGTCCGACCTCGAACCGGAAGTGACGTCATCGAACCGGTAGTTGTCCGTAATTTCGTTATTTTTTGTCCCACAGCCTAGGTACTAGCGCCATTCAATCCGTTACGACATCATGTCCGCTATTGTGCGGCGTAAAACACCAAATAATCAATGACTCTAAGCAGTCGTCCTACATCAGGCGCTTTTCACCCCAGAACTGTATTGTGAAAGTCTCAACCAATGCATTAACATAAAAAACATAAGACATTCTTCGTTCTGATGAGCATTTTATTATATTCATGGTGAACATTCTTCAAGTACATCGTTTCCGGTTTTCGTAAGGGTATTCGTCCGGTAAAACCTTATTAAATAACATATAGCGTATTTTGATCGCGTTCGCTAATGCCTCGTCAATCGGTAGGCCAATTACTCCGCGTAAGAAATCCCCAGTTTTCACAATTTCTCGGTGAAGCGGGTCTCCCATTTAATGCATCCAAATAGTGTTGTACTGTCCGTATATAGTCATCAAGGTTTTCTTTATTTCCGACCTGCGCCGTCGGTATTCCTCCTGCAAACTGCAGCCGTCAACAGACGTTTGAGTTTGAATAGCTTCCTTCACATTGTCGTCCCATACGCCGGAAACTGTATCAGCCATACCGCTAGCGGGCGTAATGCTCGTCGTTAGACAAAACTTTACGGTCATCTTCTAAAGTATTTTCATCCGACGGATGCACTCCATAAACGGTCATCTCAGTATTCTGTGAATCGGTTTTGTGTTTATTGAAAACGTGCCGCTTCGTGTCATGTCGGCGACTAAAAGTCTTGTTACAAACGGGGCAATTGAAATCCACCGCTTGCTGTGCGTTAGATACGGCAATAATCCGCGACAAATCCGCCTTTTCACGGTTGGGGGAGCTTTCGCGATAATAGGGCTCGACAGTTTTTCTTCGTTAAAAGGCTTGACTTTGTGGCGTACCACTTTTTCTGCGTTTCTGTCTGACCTCCGATCTGGCCATTTCCACCACTTGTGCGGGAGACACCACATCTATCTGCGGTAAATCCGCATGGTTGGCGTCAATTTGCGGCGGATCCATCTTTTCACGGTCGGGAGAGCTTTCACGACCATAGGGTTCCAGAGGGATGAGCGTGTTTCTACTAATGAATGCTTGGCCGAGGGGCGAGCCTCTCTCGCTCATTACACCTTCGTTCATGGGTATTTTACCCTTTTCCATATCGCGGTAAAAACGCACCAATTTATCCACGTTTGACATGTTTAAACGTTACAAACACCATCTGCGTAAGAAGTGTTGTCGAAGTACGATGATAGCTCATTATATATAGCTTTATGATACGCGCCCGCTGAACGCCAGAAGCGACCGTTAACGCAGCCTTAAGCGTCTCACAATTAGCTAACGGTCGCTTCCACTCTTTATTGGTGCCTTTCTTTCTTTCTAGAGAGTTTGTCAGTCGAAGGGTTTTCAACCGCCGGTGAATGTGAAGCTTGTAGCCAAGTACCATTATGTATACCCCATAACCAAATATCTCCAGCTACAACATTACAGTTGGATGATGTCCCACCCATGCCATTAACATAAGAGACTGACGTTGTATTATCAATTTGAACCAACACATGTTCTCCTGTTTTTGAAGCATCTGATTGAAGCGTTAGTTGAGGGGTGCCTTTTAAAACAGATTTATTCGCTCGGTGAATGGCCGTAATCCACCATTTCAAGTCCGATTTAGCCAGATTTAATATGGCCATCATTGCTTGGTAGTTATCTTTGTTTAAGCCCAGAGCAAGCGACTTCCCATTGTCCCGGATCCTGTCAAATAAGGGCCCATATGTTACAGCAAGAAAGGTCAAACCATTAAACCAATAACTTTTGCCACATTTCTTTATATAGAAAAACATTTTTCAGGTAATAATTTTTCGCAAGCAAGTTTGACCTTATTAGGCTTCTCTCTTGCCATGGTGGCGACCACTGTTACCGAATTTAAAATAAACTCTAAGTAATCAATTTGTTGAGTTGGACAAAATATTTATTTATCTTAGTGGACGGTAAACTTATCTAATTAATAGACATGAGCTGATAGCGGTTTGACGAAAACCAACGAATGTTCACAAAGAGATTTAAAAACACAAAGGCAACAAGCCAGACTTGACCTTTGTTTGATATCAAGATATTTTTGGTTTGTGTAGAAATAAACAAATAAAGCCAGATATAGAAATTTTAGAGAAATATGATTGGAATATTGTCATACGACGTTATGACTATGCGTTTTAGAAATTACACTGAAATTCATTTTTCCAGGCTCTGTGAGTGTTATCTACCTTATTCAATTCTGTTCAATTCAATTCTTTATTTTCTCGGATCCGTTTTACTGGTATAAAGTGTAAACGTTTAAAAAGATTTTACATGGTGGGTGGAAGATCCGGGTTTTACGTTCATATAATTGTAAAGCTTTCTTGATAAAAATAGCTAAACTAACCCGGATCTTTTTGCAGGGCTTATTAAGTTATACATTTTATGGACTCATACCCAATAAATTAGTTTTCCCTGAACAGTTTACAGAACCGATAAAGCCACCACATTTCACTTTCTTTTCCCATAATCGCATGGGGTTTCATCTCAGTCTGAAGAAGCGTAATCCTTATCAATGTATTACAAAGGGTTCCTAACAATTTTACTGACTAAGGACAAGCGCCTGTCTGTCACTAATCTAATGAAATATCATGGGTTTTAGTTTATTGCAACTTATGATTGGGTATAAAATGATATACCTCTTTGTAACACAATTAGAAACTTGTCTCCATGGCTATTTTAGACAAGAAGGTTTTCCTTGTGTTTTAGTGTTCATTATCTGAAAACTGCAATGAGTACAGACAGACGCGCATCTATAGTCATCAAAGCTACAACATACTTTCATTTAATTAAGTGCTCCGCAACTTATTTGATCACCATGGTTATCAAAAAGTTGTTTCGATACAATTAAGCTCTACTGTGAAACCACAGACCCATTTACAGCCTCAGTCACTGAAGGCTAAAAGGCTGGGTGACTGTTTTGGTCGACACATATGCATGTCGAAAGACCCAAGTTACTTTTGGTTCGGGACACATCGTCTACAATAATTACAGAGTTAGTAAATGCCAAAAAGACTGGTCACAGTTATGTTCGCCACAGATAGCGAGACCCCAATCCAGCTTGGTATATGATACATCGTATAACCATAGGCTTCATACATGTATATTAGAAGAAGAAAATTGAAAGCAGGCAACGGGTTTAGTTATGAAGCAAACACGAACCCGGGACGAACAGACAGACGGACGGACATATTAATATATGCCCGCTCTTAAAGTGACGGACGGACGGACAACACTATACCAATATACTCCCACCTTAAGAGCGGGCGTATAAAAAGAAAACCACCAGATTTTATGTACAAATTGTGATTTAGTAAATAACCGGCACAAATTGACCGGGAAAAGATCCTGGCCAGCGTCAATTAGTGTCGGTTATTTACTAATTCACTAATTTCCCTGATGATGATTGCAGCTTGCTTTCGAAATTTTGATTTATATTAAAAGAAAACAAAGTGACGTATTTACAGGCAAATATTATAAAAATAGTGGCAAGAAAACCTTTATCAAAATAACTTACTTTTCTCAAACTTCGAATTTTAGAGTTCCGAGATAGAAATCTGTAATCCGAGAACTCACAAAGTTCACTGGTATAGCAGTATAGATCGGATGATCCCGAAATATAAATCCAGATAAAAAAAGATATTTTTGGTTCTTCTAGAATAACCGAACAGAGTAATTAGGAGTCCGGTGAGCGTGATAAACATGTCATATGACTGAATTGGTTGATTTTAATCCTTGTATTTGACGACGACTCAGTTAATCATCTACGAAAATATTTCTGATGAGGAATGTACCTCCAATTTGTGCTCCTGTATGCAATTGCCAGATTATTGCAAATAACTATAGCATCTTTGCCCGACGTGAAGATTTCTGTTTCCAATAAATATTAATGTATACCATATCATCTGATGGCCTAGAGATATTTGACGGAGTAAGACATTCCCGACAATTGCTATGACATTATTTTGTCCTGGCTGTAAATACGGCATTTGTCTTCGAAGTTATCTCCCCTTAAAATATTTTCTGACTGGGTTTTCACTCAAACAACCTATGTGGTGGGATGGTTGCCAGTTACCAACGGAAGGTCGAGGGTTTCCTCCGGGCATAGAGCCCGGTTTCCTACCACAATAAAACTGGCAACGCCGCCATATAAGTGAAATAATCTTGAGCGCGGCGTAAAGCACCAATCAATCAATCAATCAATCCCCTTATAATATTATTATAGTTTTACGAAATCGCATACGTCATCACGTTTGTCTAATCTGACGCATAGGCGGAGCCAGGGGAGGGGATCCAAGGGGTTGACCAGAGCTACCGGAACCTAGGCGGCCCTGAACCCTCGCCTAATGCCTCTTTTAAATTTGTAATGTTTCTGTGATCGAAGGGCCTGGGACCCCCTCTTTCGTAAAAAGCTGGACCCACTATGCTTGTTATATGTTGCTGCCGAAACAGTGGCAATTGAAGCTGCAGAGGAGACCAAACCTTAAACCTAACTTGAATATCTTAACATTATATGAAAGAAATGGCTAATGTTAAATTAGAGGCGATGGCCGAAGCTTGCAAATCTCAGGAAGCACACCCTGCTTTGAGTGCTTTATCTGGTCGAGATAAAGATAACATGTCACACTAATGCTGTTCTAAATGATTCCACGAACCGTTACCAGGTGTGTCAATTAAAACTTCCTGGAAACAGAGTCCTTTGAATGATAACTTGGTTAAAATTACTGAATATGAACGTACGGCAGATAGCTTTGTAAAGCCTTTTGATATTTGTCAAACCCTCTAAGTATCCTTTGTCCGATTATATTAACATAAAAAGCAATGATATTCCTTACATTGAAAACCAGTCTTCTAATCGTTGCAAAACCTGTAACAGTTCGCCAGGTGGCACACGAGGTAAGAATTGCTTGATTTCCTGAATGTCTTAACGATCAAATAACAGTGGGTCGGTTTCCAGCCCCCAATCCGTGAATCTTGCAATGGCGCATCCTGGATGGAAAGGCAGCTTTGATACTTTAGTTGGCAATAAGTTATTCCTAACACAGAGCGTATTTATTTACACATATTCTTTGAATTACACAGACAATGGCACCAAAGAAAATTCGACAGATCTTTAAAAGCGTTAATTAGATCATATTCAATATCACTTGAGCATTATTCTAAAAATCCACACTTTTTTATGACTGCTTTCGAAAACATAGTAACACTTATTTCTTTTACCACACCTGTTTATTTCCAGATTTTTCAACTTTTTCCAAAACTATATTCCACAGGCCATACATGCCTTTGTCGGTTTTTGAACATCCCACAAGAATTTCATCCAGAGAGTGTTTGCTGAAGAGCGCGAGACTTGATTCCTCGGTCTGTTCAAATCTTGCCACATGTCTCCATGTTAAACCTTCGATTTTAGTGGCGATGATTCCATAAAAATACACGTCATCCAATTTAATAAACGGGGTGCTTTTGGCTAACTCCGCCATTTGCATAGCCAACTCGTATTTGAAGAAAACTGCAAATCCAAAACAAATGGGAGTAGGGTATCGTTCAAGGCCAGCTAATTTGTCATTGGGAATACCTAAATAAGATTTCCCTCGCACTATTGGAGAGTGATCAACAACTGAACAAATCAACTGTTTGGGATTCTCTTTCAAAACAGCAAACACATTCTTTAAGCGAAAGGCGTTAATGAATGTATCATCGTCCGCCTTAATAACATATTCAGCATTACGACAATTTTCAGCTAGCCATCTCATTCCCATGACTGCCTTCAGGGTAAGATTTCCGTATACGTCAATAAAATCGCCCTGTATAATGTCACCATATTCCTCGTTTTCTTTCACCACTTTGTCCATGATCTCTTTAGAGTTGTGTCTACCCAGTACAAATACTGTCACACTGTTGATTCCTGTAAATAAATTAGCTTTTGCCCAGGTACCCCTCTGTCGTTTTCTGAAGTCGAAATACGTCGTCGCTGAATGTATGAGGATAACGTATTTAACCTTTATGTACTGAGAACAAAGATGTGAGTTCTTAATAAGATAGTTGCTATTGATGGTAAAAGGTATTGAAGTTGATTTTGAAAATACCTTCTTAGTGAGATGAACGTCCTTGTCCTGGGTAAAAATCCTCTCAGAGGGGAAACCAAGCGGTTTCTGTGGTTGTATAATTTTTGCGGAGGTGAAAATAAGCGGTTTCGTCGGTTGTATAATTCTTGTTGAGGGGATACCAAGCGGTTTCTTCGGTTGTATAATTCTTGCGGAGGTGAAACCAAGCGGTTTCGTCGGTTGTGTAGTCTTGTCTACATTTTTAAAAGATATATCAGGCATTTTGGCTTGTTCTTCGACTTGTGTTTTTGCTAACATAATTCTTGGTCCAACATTCGTGTAAACCAATGTACAAACGAGGAACAATAACAGGGTGGCGATTAGTAGACTCCAACGGCGGATTGAACTCTGCATGGCAACTGATGAAGTTTTCAAAGGGCTTTCAAATGTCACCTGATATCTTCACCGATTTTATCTGTAACAAAGTCGAAATCATTTACATGATAAATGGTTGACGTATATACTCTCCAGTATGGTAATATTTGCATATAATATCTCTAAAATTTATCTTTAGTCCAAAATAATTATATTTTCATAAATTCTAATAGAAACAATATGGTTAAGGCACATTATAGGAGTGTAATCCATATTTGTTAGTAGCCGGCAGTAAAATATTTACATTCTAAGATTGAAATCCTTTTAAAACAATAAGGATTTTTGCAACATTTGATACAACTTAGATAGTCTTTTTTCAAGAAGGCCAGATCATGCCATTCTAAAGATAAAACGTCTTTACCTTCAGGATATGTCTAAGTTAACTCAGATCATGGCGATCAAGATTGTTTTCCACATACTCAGGAATATTTCACTTATATGGCGGCGTTGTCGGGTTTAATGGAGAGGAAACCGAGCGGTTTGTCCGGAGGAAACGACTATTGGCGACAACCTGGCAACTCTCCCCATTGAACTGAGTTGGATTCGAAACCGTAGCTCATCGATGGAATACGGCTATTAAGAAAGACCCTAGAGGGTAAGAGAAACTCACGCTCATTCGTTACCTGTATGTATTTGATAATAAATTATATGTAAAGTTGATTCTTCACCCGCCAATAAACGTTAGATCCAACTGAACAGTATGATATACCTAATGGAGTAACTGGAGACGACCTCTCCTGATAGGGTAAGGCCGATATGAATCATTGTGACATAGCCAAAGAATACCTTGCGTGTGGGAAACAGTAATAAACAGAGCGCGACGATTGATAACGTAATCTGGGCGGTTCTGTGGAATTGATTGTGACCCAGGCACTTCGCTTCTCTCAGATACAATGAATATTTATACATTTGAGTCTCTTGAAAAAATTACCTTACGTGTCGGGCATTGCAATCTTAAAAGCTGCGAGTATTTGTCAATTCATTCTACATTCCAAATTTTATAAAGATTACTAAAAAAGTGAGGCAGCTGGGATGTCAGCTGTCCTCTTAATTGGCCAGCAACAAATATGTCCTAGAATTGATAAATTAAACGAGATTTGAAGTTTGATTGGAATGATGTCGACCATTTGGAGTACTTAGGGATAACACGAGAAAGCCATTGAATGGGGGGGGGGGGGGGGGCAAAGCCAAATGAATTATTATATGTTCTACTTTTTCGGGAAGGGCGCATTATTAAGTACTCCAAGCAGGTCGATATAACTCCAATCAAACTTTAACTAACAAGTAAGTCTCGATTAATTTGTAAATTATATCTCGCCCTATGTCGTACCAGGATCTCACGAGATGTTCAACCTACTTACTTCAACTCAATATGAACTGAAGTAAATTTGTGAAGTACATTTATAAACTTGTATTTTCTTTCCTATAAACATTCTGTTTATCAGACAGACATAAAACTGATAATAAAAAATAAATTTAGTAGCAGACTTAACGCCCTAATCTTTTTAAAACACCCTTAGCGAACTCCATTTCTTTGTCAATGGGCTTTCTATAGAACATGGTAAAAGTAGATTCGTGTGATCAGCCGGTCGCTTTGAGTAAAGTGGTCAAAGGGAGATCAGCGGTTATTGCTTTAGAAGTCGCTGTAGTTCTGGTTGCTTTGAATTTTAACAAGTCAAAGCACAGGCACACGGAGTGCTCTCCCTTATCCACCCTCTGTTATACTATAAATATGGACATTTATAGTATAACAGAGGGTGGTTGGTGCGCTTAGTTTTTAAATTTTAAAAACTGTATGCACCATTTCCACAAACACAACCAACAGAGGGTGGATAAGGGAGAGCACTCCGTGTGCCTGTGGTCAAAGTCATCTCTCTACAGACCAAATTCTATCCATCTTGAAATAGTCTCTTTTGATACACTCTTATGAAGTTTCTAATAACTTATGAAAAGAAAATGGTCATTTCTAATAGTTTTAGTCGTAAGTAAATACTCTCTAAGTACAGTGCAAACACAAATTCTCCTATCTAAGGGATAGTCAGGTAATTCTACACAACCATTATGAAAATTAGGTCTCGTCGTTTTAAGCAAACTTTTAAAAACACATCCGGATTCTTTCTATGTTAAATTATTTAAATTCAATAAATGGAGATTTTGGACTCTCTAGCCACTTATAAGAGCGATTAACAAAGCAAGACTTAATGTAATATCTTTTAAACTCAAAAGGTTAACTAGGCTTATAAGCCTCTGAGGAGCCGCTTACTGGTAAAACACTGTTTTACTTAATTTCTAAAAGCATGGGTGCAGTGTACCTTACTTATCACCTCAGTGTGTATCTGAGTGAAGGCCATTCGAATTTATGTTGTGATGTAAAAAAAATTGGTTCCATCGGCCAAAATTGACAAAACTAAATCAACCTGGCCCCAATGGGCTACCATAGGCTTTGTACGAAAATTAAACCAAACACTAGATATATTATTTATAGTCTTCTTCTAGATGAAGCTATTGAAAGGCAGATGGTTGTTTTGAACATGAAAATGAGTGTTTGACAACGGTCTGCTGATCAAATCACATTATAAACGTCTATGTTAGTCAGGATCTGACTAACGTCAGGATTGATTTAATCAACGAAACGGTTTTTAATGTTATTTCCGGTTTTTGATAACATTTACCAAATGTCCAAATTTCGTGCAAATCAACCCCGAAATGTTAAAGAATCCTCGTTTAGTTTTAAAAGTCATTTTAGATTTATCAACCTGAAAACAGTCAACCCATGGAGATGTTCATGTAGTTGACGCTTCGTGTGTGGAAATTGCAACTACGCCGTAGCACTATAACAATTAAAATTCACTTTTTTAGTTTGTAAAACGCAATGACATAATGGAAGAACATCGTCAAGATGAGAGTGCATTCATACATTCTACCGTACCAATTCGCTGGCCTCCTGCAGGATGAGATTGAGATTGATTGATTGATTGTTTGGTGTTTTACGCCGCGCTCAAGATTATTTCACTTATATGGCGGCGTTGCCAGTTTTATTGTGGGAGGAAACCGGGCTCTGTGCCCGGAGGAAACCCACGACCTTCCGCTGGTAACTGGCAACCATCCCACATAGGTCGTTCGAGTGAAAACCCAGTCAGAAAATTTTCCAATTTTTGGACTGAGTGGGATTCGAAAAGATGAGATTGAGAGCGGTGAAAAAAACATTGCGTCACGTAAATGTACACGGCGGACCACGACTTTGCATATTGTTAAAGGGGCATGAGCTGCCAAAATTCACACTTTTTTTTTTTCATATTTTCTGATCGGCACGACAGTAAGAGACTTTGAAAGCCATCGAAAAACTAAATGATTGGCGTTGGAATGAGGAAAATCCATACAGTATGTGGCCTGTACGAACCGAAAACGTGTTCGAAAAGTAAACAAATTTAAATAACCGGGACGACCATTCATTCATTCTAAGCCAAAGTTAGTTCAAAACAATACTTTATCGTACATTCTCGAGACTAGAAGCACTAAAAGGCTTCTGAAGTATACGTCTTGAGAAAAATAGCCGATAATTTCAACATTTTGTTTTAACGTCAAAATATCAATATATATTTTTGGTTTGTGTAGAAAAAAACAAATAAAGCCAGATATAGAAATTTTTAGAGAAATATGATTGGAATATTGTCATACGACGTTATGAGTATGCGTTTTAGAAGTTATACTAAAATTCATTTTTCCAGGCTCTGTGAGTGTTATCTACCTTATTCAATTCTGTTCAATTTAATTCTTTATTTTCTCGGATCCGTTTTACTGGTATAAAGTGTAAACGTTTACAAAGATTTTACATGGTGGGTGGAAGATACGGGTTTTACATTCATGTAATTGTAAAGCTTTCTTGATAAAAATAGCTAAACTAACCCGGATCTTTTTGCAGGGCTTATTAAGTTATACATTTTATGGACTCATACCCAATAATATAGTTTTCCATGAACAGTTTACAGAACTGATAAAGCCACCACATTTCACTTTCTTTTCCCATAATCGCATGGGGTTTCATCTCAGTCTGAAGAAGCGTAATCATTATCAATGTATCACAAAGTGTTCCAGACAATATTACTGACTAAAGCCAAGCGCCTGTCTGTCACTAATCTAATGAAATATCATGGGTTTAGTTTATTGCAACTTACGAAGTTACTAATGATATACCTCTTTGTAACACAATTAGAAACTTGTCTCCATGGCTATTTTAGACAAAAAGATTTTCCCTGTGTTTTAGTGTTCATTATCTGAAAACTGTAATGAGACAGACGCGCATCTGTAGTCATCAAAGCTACAACATACTTTCATTTAATTAAGTGCTCCGCAACTTATTTGATCACCATGGTTATCAAAAAGTTGTTTCGATACAATTAAGCTCTACTATGAAACCACAGACCCATTTACAGCCTCAGTTACTGAAGGCTAAAAGGCTGGGTGACTGTTTTGGTCGACACATATGCATGTCGCAAGACCCAAGTTACTTTTGGTTCGGGACACATCGTCTACAATAATTACAGAGTCAGTAAATGCCAAAAAGACTGGTCACCGTTATGTTCGCCACAGATAGCGAGACCCCAATCTAGTTGGGTATATGATACATCGTCTAACCATAAGCTTCATACATGTATATTAGAATAAGAAAATTGAATGCAGGCAATGGGTTTAAAGTTATGAAGCAAACACGAACCCGGGACGAACGGACAGACAGACGGACATATCAATATATCCCCGCTCTTAAATTGACGGACGGACGGACAACACTATACCAATATACTCCCACCTTAAGAGCGGACGTATAAAAAGAAAACCACCAGATCTGATGTACAAATTTTGATTTATATTAAAAGAAAACAAAGTGACGTATTTGCAGGCAAATATTATAAAAATAGTGGCAAGAAAACCTTTATCAAAATAACTTACTTTTTTCAAACTTAGAATTTTAGAGTTCCGAGATAGAAATCTGTAATCCGAGAACTCACAAAGTTCACTGGTATAGAAGTATAGATCCGATGATCACGAAATATAAATCCAGATAAAAAAAGATATTTTTGTTTCTTCTAGAATAACCGAACAGAGTAATTAGTAGTCCGGTGAGCCTGATAAACATGTCATATGACTGAATTGTTTGATTTTAATCCTTGTATTTGACGACGACGACGAAAATATTTCTGATGAGGAATGTACCTCCAATTTGTGCTCCTGTATGCAATTGCCAGATTATTGCAAATAACTATAGCATCTTTGTCCGACCTGAAGATTTCTGTTTCAAATAAATATTAATTTATACCATATCATCTGATGGCCTTGAGATATTTGACGGAGTAAGACTTTCCCGAAAAGTGCTATGACATTATTTTGTCCTGGCTGTAAATACGGCATTTTTCTGTAATTCCGTGTGTTCCCTACCTATTACCTTGGCTAACGAACAATTCATCCTTCGAAGTTATCTCCCCTTATAATATTTTCTGACTGGGTTTTCACTCGAACAACCTATGTGGTGGGATGGTTGCCAGTTACCAACGGAAGGTCGAGGGTTTCCTCCGGGCATAGAGACCGGTTTCCTCCCACAATTAAACTGGCAACGCCGCCATATAAGTGAAATAATCTTGAGCGCGGCGTAAAGCACCAATCAATCAATCAATCAATCAATCCCCTTATAATATTATTATAGTTTTACGAAATCGCATACGTCATCACGTTTGTCTAATCTGACGCATAGGCGGAGCCAGGGGAGGGGATCCAAGGGGTTGACCAGAGCTACCGGAACCTAGGCGGCCCTGAACCCTCGCCTAATGCCTCTTTTAAATTTGTAATGTTTCTGTGATCGAAGGGCCTGGGACCCCCTCTTTCGTAAAAAGCTGGACCCACTATGCTTGTTATATGTTGCTGCCGAAACAGTGGCAATTGAAGCTGCAGAGGAGACCAAACCTTAAACCTAACTTGAATATCTTAAAATTATATGAAAGAAATGGCTAATGTTAAATTAGAGGCGATGGCCGAAGATTGCAAATCTCAGGAAGCACGCCCTGCTTTGAGTGTTTTATCTGGTCGAGATAAAGATAACGTGTCACACTAATGCTGTTCTAAATGATTCCACGAACCGTTACCAGGTGTGTCAATTAAAACTTCCTGGAAACAGAGTCCTTTGAATGATAACTTGGTTAAAATTACTGAATATGAACGTACGGCAGATAGCTTTGTAAAGCCTTTTGATATTTGTCAAACCCTCTAAGTATCCTTTGTCCGATTATATTAACATAAAAAGCAATGATATTCCTTACATTGAAAACCAGTCTTCTAATCGTTGCAAAACCTGTAACAGTTCGCCAGGTGGCACACGAGGTAAGAATTGCTTGATTTCCTGAATGTCTTAACGATCAAATAACAGTGGGTCGGTTTCCAGCCCCCAATCCGTGAATCTTGCAATGGCGCATCCTGGATGGAAAGGCAGCTTTGATACTTTAGTTGGCAATAAGTTATTCCTAACACAGAGCGTATTTATTTACACATATTCTTTGAATTACACAGACAATGGCACCAAAGAAAATTCGACAGATCTTTAAAAGCGTTAATTAGATCATATTCAATATCACTTGAGCATTATTCTAAAAATCCACACTTTTTTATGACTGCTTTCGAAAACATAGTAACACTTATTTCTTTTACCACACCTGTTTATTTCCAGATTTTTCAACTTTTTCCAAAACTATATTCCACAGGCCATACATGCCTTTGTCGGTTTTTGAACATCCCACAAGAATTTCATCCAGAGAGTGTTTGCTGAAGAGCGCGAGACTTGATTCCTCGGTCTGTTCAAATCTTGCCACATGTCTCCATGTTAAACCTTCGATTTTAGTGGCGATGATTCCATAAAAATACACGTCATCCAATTTAATAAACGGGGTGCTTTTGGCTAACTCCGCCATTTGCATAGCCAACTCGTATTTGAAGAAAACTGCAAATCCAAAACAAATGGGAGTAGGGTAGCGTTCAAGGCCAGCTAATTTGTCTTTGGGAATACCTAAATAAGATTTCCCTCGCACTATTGGGGCGTGATCAATAACAGAACAAATCAATTGTTTGGGATTCTCTTTCAAAACCGCAAATACATTCTTTAAGCGAAAGGCGTTAATGAATGTATCATCGTCCGCCTTAATAACATATTCAGCATTACGACAATTTTCAGCTAGCCATCTCATTCCCATGACTGCCTTCAGGGTAAGATTTCCGTATGCGTCAATAAAATCGCCCTGTATAATGTCACCATATTCCTCGTTTTCTTTCACCACTTTGTCCATGATCTCTTTAGAGTTGTGTCTACCCAGTACAAATACTGTCACACTGTTGATTCCTGTAAATAAATTAGCTTTTGCCCAGGTACCCCTCTGTCGTTTTCTGAAGTCGAAATACGTCGTCGCTGAATGTATGAGGATGACGTATTTAACCTTTATGTACTGAGAACAAAGATGTGAGTTCTTAATAAGATAGTTGCTATTGATGGTAAAAGGTATTGAAGCTGATTTTGAAAATACCTTCTTAGTGAGATGAACGTCCTTGTCCTGGGTAAAAATCCTCTCAGAGGGGAAACCAAGCGGTTTCTGTGGTTGTATAATTTTTGCGGAGGTGAAAATAAGCGGTTTCGTCGGTTGTATAATTCTTGCGGAGGGGATACCAAGCGGTTTCTTCGGTTGTATAATTCTTGCTGAGGTGAAACCAAGCGGTTTCGTCGGTTGTGTAGTCTTGTCTACATTTTTAAAAGATATATCAGGCATTTTGGCTTGTTCTTCGACTTGTGTTTTTGCTAACATAATTCTTGGTCCAACATTCGTGTAAACCAATGTACAAACGAGGAACAATAACAGGGTGGCGATTAGTAGACTCCAACGGCGAATTGAACTCTGCATGGCAACTGATAAAGTTTTCAAAGGGCTTTCAAATGTCACCGATTTTATCTGTAACAAAGTGGAAATCATTTACATGATAAATGGTTGACGTATATACTCTCCAGTATGGTAATATTTGCATTTTTTACATCTCTAAAATTTATCTTTAGTCCAAAATAATTATATTTTCATAAATTCTAATAGAAACAATATGGTTAAGGCACATTATAGGAGTGTAATCCATATTTGTTAGTAGCCGGCAGTAAAATATTTACATTCTAAGATTGAAATCCTTTTAAAACAATAAGGATTTTAGCAACATTTGATACAACTTAGATAGTCTTTTTCAAGAAGGCCAGATCATGCCATTCTAAAGATAAAACATCTTTACCTTCAGGATATGTCTAAGTTAACTCAGATCATGGCGATGAAGATTGTTTTCCACATACTCAGGATTATTTCACTTATATGGCGGCGTTGTCAGGTTTAATGGAGAGGAAACCGAGCGGTTTGTCCGGAGGAAACGACTATTGGCGACAACAATGGCAACTCCCAGTGAACTGAGTTGGATTCGAAACCGTAGCTCATCGATGGTATACGGCTATTAAGAAAGACCCTAGACGGTAAGAGAAACTCCCGCCCATTCGTTACCTGTATGTATTTGTGAATAAATTATATGTAAAGTTGATTCTTCACCCGCCAATAAACGTTAGATCCAACTGAACAGTATGATATACCTAATGGACTAACTGGAGACGACCTCTCCTTATAGGGTAAGGCCGATATGAATCATTGTGACATATCCAAAGAATACCTTGCGTGTGGGAAACAGTAATAAACAGAGCGCGACGATTGATAACGTAATCTGGGCGGTTCTGTGGAATTGATTGTGACCCAGGCACTTCGCTTCTCTCAGATACAAAGAATATTTATACATTTGAATCTCTTGAAAAAATTACCTTACGTGTCGGCCATTGCAATCTTATAAGCAGCGAGTATTTGTCACTTCATTCTACATTCCAAATGTTGTAAAGATTACTAAAAAAGTGAGGCAGCTGGGATGTCAGCTGTCCCCTTAATTGGCCAGCAACAAATATGTACTAGAATTGATAAATTAAACGAGATTTGAAGTTACATTGGAATGATGTCGACCATTTGGAGTACTTAGGGATAACACGAGAAAGCCATTGAATGGGGGGGGGGGGGCAAAGCCAAATGAATTATTATATGTTCTACTTTTTCGGGAAGGGCGCATTATTAAGTACTCCAAGCAGGTCGATATAATTCCAATCAAACTTTAACTAACAGGTAAGTCTCGATTAATTTGTAAATTATATCTCGCCCTATGTCGTACCAGGATCTCACGAGATGTTCAAACCTACTTACTTCAACTCAATATGAACTGAAAACAATTTGTGAAGTATATTTATAAACTTGTATTTTCTTTCCTATAAACATTCTGTTTATCAGACAGACATAAAACTGATAATAAAAATAAATTTAGTAGCAGACTTAACGCCCTAATCTTTTTAAAACACCCTTAGCGAACTCCATTTCATGGTAAAAGTAGATTCGTGTGACCAGCCGGCCGCTTTGAGTAAAGTGGCCAAAGGGAGATCAGCGGTTATTGCTTTAGAAGTCGCTGCAGTTCTGGTTGCTTTGAATTTTAACAAGTCAAAGCACAGGCACACGGAGTGCTCTCCCTTATCCACCCTCTGTTATACTATAAATATGGACATTTATAGTATAACAGAGGGTGGTTGGTGCGCTTAGTTTTTAAATTTTAAAAACTGTATGCACCATTACCACAAACACAACCAACAGAGGGTGGATAAGGGAGAGCACTCCGTGTGCCTGTGGTCAAAGTCATCTCTCTCCAGACAAAATTCTATCCATCTTGAAATAGTCTCTTTTGATACACTCTTATGAAGTTTCTAATAACTTATGAAAAGAAAATGGTCATTTCTAATAGTTTTAGTCGTAAGTAAATACTCTCTAAGTACAGTGCAAACACAAATTCTCCTATCTAAGGGATAGTCAGGTAATTCTACACAACCATTATGAAAATTAGGTCTCGTCGTTTTAAGCAAACTTTTAAAAACACATCCGGATTCTTTCTATGTTAAATTATTTAAATTCAATAAATGGAGATTTTGGACTCTCTAGCCACTTATAAGAGCGATTAATAAAGCAAGTCTTAATGTAATATATTTTAAACTCAAAAGGTCAAAAAGTGTACCTTACTTATCACCTCAGTGTGTATCTGAGTGAAGGCCATTCGAATTTATGTTGTGATGTAAAAAAAATTGGTTCCATCGGCCAAAATTGACAAAACTAAATCAACCTGGCCCCAATGGGCTACCATAGGCTTTGTACGAAAATTAAACCAAACACTAGATATATTATTTATAGTCTTCTTCTAGATGAAGCTATTGAAAGGCAGATGGTTGTTTTGAACATGAAAATGAGTGTCTGACAACGGTCTGCTGATCAAATCACATTATAAACGTCTATGTTAGTCAGGATCTGACAAACGTCAGGATTGATTTAATCAACGAAACGGTTTTTAATGTTATTTCCAGTTTTTGATAACATTAACCAAATGTCCAAATTTCGTGCAAATCAACCCCGAAATGTTAAAGAATCCTCGTTCAGTTTTAAAAGTCATTTCAGATTTATCAACCTGAAAACAGTCAACCCATGGAGATGTTCATGTAGTTGACGCTTCGTGTGTGGAAATTGCAACTACCCCTTAGCACTATAACAATTAAAATTCACTTTTTTAGTTTGTAAAACGCAATGACATAATGGAAGAACATCGTCAAGAAGAGAGTGCATTCATACATTCTACCGTACCAATTCGCTGGCCTCCTGCAGGATGAGATTGAGATTGATTGATTGATTGTTTGGTGTTTTACGCCGCGCTCAAGATTATTTCACTTATATGGCGGCGTTGCCAGTTTTATTGTGGGAGGAAACTGGGCTCTGTGCCCGGAGGAAACCCACGACCTTCCGCTGGTAACTGGCAACCGGACACGGCGACCACGACTTTGCATATTGTTAAAGGGGCATGAGCTGCCAAAATTCACACTTTTTTTTTCATATTTTCTGATCGGCACGACAGTAAGAGACTTTGAAAGCCATCGAAAAACTAAATGATTGGCGTTGGAATGAGGAAAATCCATACAGTATGTGGCCTGTACGAACCGAAAACGTGTTCGAAAAGTAAACAAATTTAAATAACCGGGACGACCATTCATTCATTCTAAGCCAAAGTTAGTTCAAAACAATACTTTATCGTACATTCTCGAGACTAGAAGCACTAAAAGGCTTCTGAATTATACGTCTTGAGAAAAATAGCCGATAATTTCAACATTTTGTTTTAACGTCAAAATATCAATATATATTTTTGTTTTTGTGTAGAAAAAAACAAATAAAGCCAGATATAGAAATTTTAGAGAAATATGATTGGAATATTGTCATACGACGTTATGAGTATGCGTTTTAGAAGTTATACTAAAATTCATTTTTCCAGGCTCTGTGAGTGTTATCTACCTTATTCAATTCTGTTCAATTTAATTCTTTATTTTCTCGGATCCGTTTTACTGGTATAAAGTGTAAACGTTTACAAAGATTTTACATGGTGGGTGGAAGATCAGGGTTTTACATTCATATAATTGTAAAGCTTTCTTGATAAAAATAGCTAAACTAACCCGGATCTTTTTGCAGGGCTTATTAAGTTATACATTTTATGGACTCATACCCAATACATTAGTTTTCCCTGAACAGTGTACAGAACCGATAAAGCCACCACATTTCCCTTTCTTTTCCCATAATCGCATGGGGTTCCATCTCAGTCTGAAGAAGCGTAATCATTATCAATGTATCACAAAGTGTTCCAGACAATATTACTGACTAAAGCCAAGCGCCTGTCTGTCACTAATCTAATGAAATATCATGGGTTTAGTTTATTGCAACTTACGAAGTTCTTAATTATATACATCTTTGTAACACAATTAGAAACTTGTCTCCATGGCTATTTTAGACAAGAAGATTTTCCCTGTGTTTTAGTGTTCATTATCTGAAAACTGTAATGAGTACAGACAGACGGGCATCTATAGTAATCAAAGCTACAACATACTTTCATTTAATCAAGTGCTCCGCAACTTAGTTGATCACCATGGTTATCAAAAAGTTGTTTCGATACAATTAAGCTCTATATGGGCGGCCGTTTGTGTCAAAATTAAACATTTAACACTGAACACAAAGTTATTACTTTACAAGAAACTCAACACAATAGTTTTTTATTTTACGTAAACATTCTGAATATTTCATTTTTTTTATATTTAATACTCTCTCTTTAATTCAAAACACATAAGTATTCGTGCATCTCTAACATTCTGCACTCTGTAAATCTTTTCGAATCGCGCGCCAAACATTTTGCACTCTGTAAATCTTTTCGAATCGCGCGCCAAACATTTTGCAATCTCTAAACTTTACACGAACTGGATACTTCAAACACCGCCAGGGGGCGCGCCGTTCCAAAATAAGTCCATCAGAGGTTCAGAACCGCGCGGATTGACTAAAATAAGTACATGCTCCCAGTCTGATAGATATCGATAGATATATGTTTATTTATAGTGGTAGGAACCATGATACAAGATTTAGCATTCATTAAAATAGATATTTGAACCAAGCCCTGTCAGGGCTTATCCATCACTCTAAACTGAAAATTATATATGATTTTGTCGTAGGCCCCCCCCCCCTATAGGCCTACCATAGGCTAATCTAACATATTGACATATCTTTCTACTATCTAGTATGAAACTCAAAAAGGTTTTGCAATTTTCATCCATATGTTGGCATTTGAAGGAATATAATATCATGTAATAGATTCAGTCTTAGATCGGCGTATGCCGGACAATCACAGATGAAGTGGACTTCGTCCTCTATGCTATGGCTATCACACAGCTGACAGATTCTGTCAACATGGGCCCCTCCCCTATATCGACCGAACAAACTTGTCTTCGCTCGCTACCAGTTGGATTACCTCGGACAGTCTGGGCTTTGTAAAGGCCTACAATAAATCACCGTATTTTTTAGCAATATTCAAATGGCGAAAGGAAGTCAAAATACAAAATATTTTACTACACACGAAAAATAATTACAAATTGATTAAATGCTGATATCACCTAGAAGTATAGAAGCCATTGTACTATAGGTCATTGGATTTAAAGGCCCAATTGCCGCCGTAGCCTGCTTAAATTTGCTAAGAAAACCAATTTACATGAGCTTAGTACGACTAATACCACTAAACTTAAACATAGGACACATAAAACATGTCTAGTTAGCTTTAGAGTGTAGAAATGGGGTGAAAAACAAACGAAGAATCGAAGCCTGATTACACAAACAACGATCAGTGTCGGTCAACTTTCGTGTTGGATTACCCTCATTTCAGGCCTTTTTATCTGTGGTTTACACTCAAATATTATCAGCAGGCTTTTCCAGTCGCTGTTAACCGATCGTCAGTCTGTATTTCTCAGATAAATAGGCCTACGTAAAATTACACGGTGCCGTTAGTTCACTTTAATACTCGACTGAAACATAAAATCGCCAATAGGGGGCAGTTTGGTTTGTTTACGTTACGGGCACCTAACAATTCAAATTCAAATTCAAATTGAAAATACAAAATGACGTCCAAACTTTTAAATTTTGATAAAAATAGAAAGTTCCTAACTTATATTGTCTGGGAAAAATACAGAAAACGGACTTTGTAGGCCTACGCTGAATGAATTAATAAGTTACACGTAGATCACACAAAATAATGTTATTTTCTAAAATTGTTAACGGTTTGTCACCCCCATATTTAAAGGCTTTGACAACTTACAGTTATAACACAGCAGGGGGTACTTGCAGTTTGCGAAATAGCGATAACCTACGTTTATTTAAAGTGGCATGAGCTGCCAAAATATTGATATTTTGACGTAAGAACAGAATGTTGAAATTATCGGTTATTTTTCTGAAGACGTATAATTCAGAAGTTTTTTTAGTGCCTCTAGTCTCGAGTATGGAAGCCGAATACGGACATTTTAGTTCGCGTGCTTGGCGACCCCGCCAGGCTCGCCAAATGATTCGCGACTTTCTCTACCCCGCGAAACTCACCAAACACGCCAACCACGCTAATCAACTTTATAAAAAAAATAGTATTTTTTTAAAACATTTCATTCTTGCCCTTCGCTACCTTTGCGAGGCTGGCGGGGGCGAGAAGGTCGCGATTCTATATCATTCGCGACTTTCTCGACCTTGGCGGGGTCGCGAAACTCGCCAGAGTCGCGAAACACGCTAATAAAAAGATAGCATTTTTTTTACAATCCCGAATCGCGACCTTCTCGACCTTCGCGTGCTTGGCGGGGTCGAGAAGGGCGCGAAGGTCGCGAGGGTCGCGAAGGTCGCGAGGGTCGCAAAGGTCGCCAACCACGCGAAGGTCGCCAACTAGTGAATTGTTGAGTGGACTTGATGTATAGCTTCTGTTACGATAGTAATATTAGAAATTTAATGTTTTTGTTTAATTGATGTCCATTAGTATTGTATGTTAGAACCGGTTTCAAGTTTGTGTAACAGATTGAGTTTCTGGATGGGCGTGACATCCTGGAACTTAGACAAGCATGGGTGACATCTTTATGGCGGCTTGATTTCATTGGTCAATAGTTTTGGGTGAGATTTGATTGGGCAACTAGTTAGATAGTTTGGGGTTACATAAGAGAGGAGGTAGATTCAAAACGGGAGAACCGAGAGGACAACCAGAGGACAACGAGGAAGAACAATCAGGGGTGAGAGCAGGAGAGACAAATATGTGAAGTATAGTAATGAATTAAGAACTTAGGGAAAAGTAGTGTAAAGAGATGCAGGGAGATATAGTCATAAAGTATAGAACTGAATATGATTTTGATAGACTGGGAGCAGATTTGTAACAAGGAAAGGTTTGATAGCTAAGGAGTTTACTTAGAACAGAAACTAAAGTAATTGTGGGCAAATCTTGATTTTCGGCTTTTCATCGGGTATAATTAGTGTAGTTTATGGGATTAACAAAAGCCGCCCTGGAGAGTCAACTGTACACGTCTGATTTGTAAGTAGACATATATTTTGTATCCATTGTTAATTAATTATATATCTATATTGAAAATACTGAATGTGGAGTTGTGTTGTTTGGACTTATTACGATTCACTTTATTAGTAGTTTCTTTAGTTATATTTATGGTACGTTCGTCTACGTGGGTTAATATATAATTTATGAGGGTTGGGCCCAGCTCGTGAATTGTATTGCGTAACTCTGGTTATTGCACGAGATAAGTTAGCCTCTGGGTTGTATAAGAAGAGATATATAAAACCATTCATCGTATCAATTGGTAGCAGAGCGTGGTTTTTTAATAGGCCAAATAGTAAGCACAAGTCCTTGTTCAGTGTTTTTCATAGTCTTAGTAAATTCATATAGATATAAGTAAACTAGCAATATGTCTTTTAAGGGTGTGTTCTCCCAAGCAGCTATGGGCAAACAGCTACGGTCGACTAAAACTGTATCAGAGACAACAAAGCCACCAAGTAAACATTTGCCATCCCCAACAAACCAAGATACTCAATCTGTACTTTTAGATATTATACGGCAAAACACTGAAGCTTTGAAAGCCATTAGTTTGCATATTCAGAGCACCAACCCTCTTGAAAACTTACATGGCGGATTAGGATTGCCTAATCCCCCATCATTTACAGGTAAATCAGAGGATGATGTGGAGGAATTTTTCGCTAAACTTGACGAGTATGCTGATGTAACAGGATGGTCGGAATTGCATAGAGCAAAGATGATTCCATTGTTAATTCAGGGACCTGCACGAACGTTTTATTTAAAACTTTCGCCAGGTATAAAACGTAATTATCAAGTTCTGAAACAAGCGTTTCTCAGGAAATATGATCCTCCTGAACTAAGGTGGGCTAGAGATTCCATCATTTATTCCCGTCACCAACTTCCAGGCGAGAGTTTGGAAGATTATGCTAACGATGTGGTCGAACTTTGTCGTAAAGCTAAGAAAGATGACGATTTCACTTTTAGTATTTTTATGAACGGCTTGAACCCCATTCTCAAGTCACAAGTCATCTTCCAAAAGCCAACCTCACTAGAAGATGCATTAGCGAAAGCAAATTTAGCCGAAGTCGCGTATCCGAGATCTGTTCAACTATCAACGATGCAAATAGCGAATTTGAGGACTACAGCACCAAGTCCATTCTACCCTCGTCAAACATCTATAGCAAACAGGAACAAAAATTTTCGAAGAAATTGTTACGATTGTGGAAAATCCGGACACATAGCGCGGTACTGCCCAGAAAAGAACCGAACAAAAGGTAAGAGAAATGTTCAAAGAATTATAAATTCAAAGTTACACTGTTGTGCTATTCGTACTAAACCAAATACATTTGTTAATAATCCCAAGGAAGATAGTATAATAAGGAAAGGTAAGATTAAGGAAGTACCATTGAGACAAGCTGTTTTAAAATGTGAAACCGGTCAAACAAACCAAACAGGTTCAAAGTCAACTCAAGTTAATGGTATACAAATTCGTTCAAATGGCGAAACACTTATACCACAGCCGGTGTCACATAAAGCAGTGGGAAGCTCTTTAGACTCTGTGAAACGTGTTAATGATTGCGTAAGTATCAAAACAAAACCTGATGGTCTCTTTGTTCAACCCCCACCAATTGATCCTCAAGACCGTCTTTCCCTGAGTAATGCAACGTGTCAAACTTGCCCAATAGATGCATTACACAACGGGAAGTTTCCATTAGTTATCAGGTGTAAAGAATTTTTGTACCAAACTATTCCACATGGTGCATACCACGCCTATTGTTTATTTGTGTGCCTCCTACTGGGTATGATTGGTTGTTTACAAAGTGGTTTGTATTATATGTATGATAAGGGTAGTGAGACTCTATCCTCAACAGAAATTTACGAAACCCGAGAATTGGAAAAGATGAATACTATGGTAAATAGTCACGAACATAGATCAAGAAAAGTACGTGGTTATAAAGCTTATTTGTCTAGGATTGTACACCCACAATCAAAAGACAAAGAAACAGCTACACCAGTACAGGTGGGAACGATTGGTGAAATTACTCCTACGAAAGTTCCCACTGAAGAGAAGTTAATTGAACGTCAAAGGTCCGACCCAGAGATAGCTCAATACATCGAGTACATTGAGAATGGTTCGTTGCCTGAAAATGATACAATGGCTCGTAAGATTCTGTTAGAAAGTGATAATTATCACCTTGAAGAAAATGGAATACTGTATCATGTGGATATCCAAGACTTAGAAGGGGAGGACAAACTGAATCTACGCTATGTAGAACCTCGTTCGTTAAGGAATTATTAGAATACATAGTTGTATATTAAGATTTTAATGCTTAATATGTTTTGTTGCAGGTTCTTCTGTCGTGTTGGTTCTACCGGTATGCCTTTGTGTATACATGATTTCACTGATGAAGAGATTGTCATGCGGTTGAACGATTATAGCTGAACCAACTGCACCAAATACTTTATACATAGACGATTAAAGGAAATAAAATATGTGCGGAAATTCTTTTTTATGTTCTCTTTGTTTATATATAGTTTGATTATACGGTAACGTGGTAGTTAAGAGTTATTTCGGAATGTTATGTTTTCCAGAAGTGTCTTGGGAAATATTTGTGATGTTTTGTAAAACACACGTGTATATTCTAGAGGTGAAGTTAAAGCAAAATGAAGGTAATATTGTACAATTGTAACATTTTGATGTCTAAAGTTTTGTTTGAGTTTCTGTTGTAGAATTACCTATGGTCCACGACGTCAATAAGTATGTATTAAATAGAAATGTTTATATCGAAATCTCCTGTTTTACTGTAAGTATGTATTGTTAAGTCCATCATAAGTATGTAGATGTAACGAAATAGAGATTGTAAGTATCGACAATCATCTGTTTTAAGTAAGTATGCTCTTTTTGTTCACTATAGTTTGATAATTACTATAAAGTAAAAATATTTTTAGTTCTATTGCTTGTTGTCAACATGCTGATTTAAGTCAAATTAAGTTAGACATCCAGTTATAACAGGTGATGCCAATCGTGAAAATATTGACTTTAGGCCAAATTTAGTCTTTTTAGTTTGTATAACTTCTTTACTTTGTAAGACGCTATTTTAAAGAAGATAGTCAATTACAACAGTATGTCCGCTACACCGATAATTAATTGTGAAAATATTGTTTAATTAAATACCCCTGTCTAATTGTTTACTCACAGAAGAAGTCAACGGTCGATTATACCGGAGGTTGAAACCCCACCCTCTGTATGTACCAAGATGTTATTGAGCGATCATCCACACACCTGAGGATTGACCTGGAGGATAGTTACCCTCGTCAGGACCAGTGACGTGTGTAAAGTTTCAGTGCGCGGTGAATGCGAGATGGGATGGGAGTTCTCTTCGTTGGATCTTCCTGTGTAATTTTTCGTGGACTTGAATTCGGTGAGCCCAAAACGGACTTTGATACTTTCTATTGTAGCGCTCCGCTACCAAACCGGAACAATCTTATATTTTGAACTCTGTATCATTTCAACATAAATCATAGAAACCAGATTATTAAACACGTGGATATTTCGACTGGGATCGGACTTTTTGTCATTGCGTCGAAACCAGCCATCGTTTTGTGGAAATAGCGTCAACGTTACCTATTTTATTGACTATTTATGTGAACTATGGACTTTATTTCTTTTTCAGACTCGTTTTATATACTACACTGTATAAGTATAATGTTTAACTAAGACTATTGTATTTGGATTTATGTATCATCTTATATAATTATTATCGTATCGTTTATAGCTTAGGGATTTAGTTTTGTTTAAATGTATTTTCAATATTAAAGAATAATTTGTCGAAATGTATTAATGTAATTCATGTCACGTGGTAAAGCTTTCTCTTGCGATCTTTCGATAATTTCGCATATGTCTACGAATACGTAAGAGTTTTAATGCCTACCAACGAAGAACGTCTTTGTCTTCGAATGAATTTAGATTAGGTTTATAGTCTCTATGAAACCGTATTTTATGAAGTATGATTGTTTTTCTGTTTCAATATGTTCTTTCTCATGGGGACATGAGAATACAAAGGGGGGAGTAATGTTACGATAGTAATATTAGAAATTTAATGTTTTTGTTTAATTGATGTCCATTAGTATTGTATGTTAGAACCGGTTTCAAGTTTGTGTAACAGATTGAGTTTCTGGATGGGCGTGACATCCTGGAACTTAGACAAGCATGGGTGACATCTTTATGGCGGCTTGATTTCATTGGTCAATAGTTTTGGGTGAGATTTGATTGGGCAACTAGTTAGATAGTTTGGGGTTACATAAGAGAGGAGGTAGATTCAAAACGGGAGAACCGAGAGGACAACCAGAGGACAACGAGGAAGAACAATCAGGGGTGAGAGCAGGAGAGACAAATATGGGAAGTATAGTAATGAATTAAGAACTTAGGGAAAAGTAGTGTAAAGAGATGCAGGGAGATATAGTCATAAAGTATAGAACTGAATATGATTTTGATAGACTGGGAGCAGATTTGTAACAAGGAAAGGTTTGATAGCTAAGGAGTTTACTTAGAACAGAAACTAAAGTAATTGTGGGCAAATCTTGATTTTCGGCTTTTCATCGGGTATAATTAGTGTAGTTTATGGGATTAACAAAAGCCGCCCTGGAGAGTCAACTGTACACGTCTGATTTGTAAGTAGACATATATTTTGTATTCATTGTTAATTAATTATATATCTATATTGAAAATACTGAATGTGGAGTTGTGTTGTTTGGACTTATTACGATTCACTTTATTAGTAGTTTCTTTAGTTATATTTATGGTACGTTCGTCTACGTGGGCTGCAGACCATAGACCTCGTAAATACAGTTATGATTTGAGGTTTCCGGACGTTATCTCTGTAACGGGTTGACGTTTTCTCTTGAAATTTTTTTATAAGATGTATATCCACAATACCTCGGATGGGATTGTGTTTCGAGAAAATCCGCTCATAGGTGGCGCCACTGAAGCCTAGACCTTGTAAAAACAGTTATGATTTCAGATTTCCGGACATTATCTCTGTAACAGGTTGACGTTTTCTCTTGAAATTTTTTTATAAGATGTATATCCACAATACCTCGGATGGGATTGTGTTTCGAGAAAAAACGCTTATAGGTGGCGCCACTGCAGACCATAGACCTCGTAAATACAGTTATGATTTGAGGTTTCCGGACGTTATCTCTGTAACGGGTTGACGTTTTCTCTTGAAATTTTTTTAAAAGTATACCACAATGTTTGTCTGCTCATTATAGCATCTCACCAACTCGTGCATTCTTTATATGTAGAGGTTATTCAGAATCGATTTCTCTACTTCATGATGAACTTGTGCCTGCTAGGCGGGGGCATGTATCACCTTCAGTGATAATTAATGCGCATCTCTCCAAACAACACCCTTCCCCAAAGGGGGCATACTCAATGATACTTTTACTTCTAGTTTAAAATTATAAGGAGAGAAAAATTTGGAAATTATTAGCATTTTTAGTTGCAGAACACCCTCAGAGCGCTTCTCGAGCAATCAAGAATTCCAGAGCTTCCAGGGCCAAGGGCGGCTTCTGGACCCTCGCCGAATGCGTTGGAATAGTCACCCCCTTCTCCATGCTTTGAAACCTCACAATGCTTCACTTAAAACTGGGGAACAAAACGACTTTTTTAAGAATTTAGGAAAGCCAAATCCGGAAATTATTTGCATTTGTAGTTGCAGAACACTCTCAGAACGCTTTTCGGGCAATCCAGAACTCCAGAGCTACCGGGGCCTAGGCGGCTCTGAACCCTCGCCTAATGCCTCTTTTAAATTTGTAATGTTTCTATGATCGAAGGGCCTGGGACCCCCCTCTTTCGTAAAAAGCTGGACCCACCAGCCGAATACTATGATTGTTAAATGTTGCCGCCGAAACAGTGGCAATTGAAGCTGTAGATGAGACCAAACCTTAAACCTAACTTGAATATCTTAACATTATATGAAAGAAATGGCTAATGTTAAATCAGAGGCGATGGCCGAAGCTTACAAATCTCAGGAAGCACGCCCTGCTTTGAGTGTTTTATCTGGTCAAGATAAAGATAACATGTCACACTAATGCTGTTCTAAATGATTCCACGAACCGTTACCAGGTGTGTCAATTAAAACTTCCTGGAAACAGAGTCCTTTGAATGATAACTTGGTTAAAATTACTGACTATGAACGTACGGCAGATAGCTTTGTAAAGCCTTTTGATATTTGTCAAACCCTCTAAGTATTCTTTGTCCGATTATATTAACATAAAAAGCAATGATGTTCCTTACATTGAAAACCAGCCTTCTAATCGTTGCAAAACCTGTTACAGTTCGCCAGGTGGCACACGAGGTAAGAATTGCTTGATTTCCTAAATGTCTTAGCGATCAAATAACACTAGGTCGGTTTCCACCCCCAATCCGGGAATCTTGCAATGGCGCATCCTGGATGAAAAGGAAGCTTTAATACTTTAGTTGGCAATAAGTTATTCCTAACACAGAGCGTATTTATTTACACATATTCTTTGAATTACACAGACAATGGCACCAAAGGAAATTCGACAGATCTTTAAAAACGTTAATTAGATCATATTCAATATCACTTGAGAATTATTCTAAAAATCCACACTTTTTTGTGACTGCTTTTGAAAACATAGTAACACTTAATTCTTTTACCACACCTGTCTATTTCCAGACTTTTCAACTTTTTCCAAAACTATATTCCACAGGCCATACATGCCTTTGTCGGTTTTTGAACATCCCACAAGAATTTCGTCCAGAGAATGTTTGCTGAAGAGCGCGAGACTTGATTCCTCGGTCTGTTCAAATCTTGCCACATGTCTCCATGTTAAACCTTCGATTTTAGTGGCGATGATTCCATAAAAATACACGTCGTCCAATTTAATAAACGGGGTGCTTTTGGCTAACTCCGCCATTTGTATAGCCAACTCGTATTTGAAGAAAACTGCAAATCCAAAACAAATCGGGGTAGGGTATCGTTCAAGGCCAGCTAATTTGTCATTGGGAATACCTAAATAAGATTTCCCTCGCACTATTGGGGGTGATCAATAACTGAACAAATCAACTGTTTGGGATTCTCTTTCAAAACAGCAAACACATTCTTTAAGCGAAAGGCGTTAATGAATGTATCATCGTCCGCCTTAATAACATATTCAGCATTACGACAATTTTCAGCTAGCCATCTCATTCCCATGACTGCCTTCAGGGTAAGATTTCCGTATGCGTCAATAAAATCGCCCTGTATAATGTCACCATATTCCTCGTTTTCTTTCACCACTTTGTCCATGATCTCTTTAGAGTTGTGTCTACCCAGTACAAATACTGTCACACTGTTGATTCCTGTCAATAAATTAGCTTTTGCCCAGGTACCCCTCTGTCGTTTTCTGAAGTCGAAATACGTCGTCGCTGAATGTATGAGGATAACGTATTTAACCTTTATGTACTGAGAACAAAGATGTGAGTTCTTAATAAGATAGTTGCTATTGATGGTAAAAGGTATTGAAGTTGATTTTGAAAATACCTTCTTAGTCAGATGAACGTCCTTGTCCTGGGTAAAAATTCTCGCAGAGGGGAAACAAAGCGGATTCTGTGGTTGTATAATTCTTGCGGAGGTGAAACGAAGCGGTTTCGTCGGTTGTATAATTCTTGCGGAGGGGATACCAAGCGGTTTCTTCGGTTGTATAATTCTTGCGGAGGTGAAACCAAGCGGTTTCGTCGGTTGTGTAGTCTTGTCTACATTTTTAAAAGATATATCAGGCATTTTGGCTTGTTCTTCGACTTGTGTTTTTGCTAACATAATTCTTGGTCCAACATTCGTGTAAACCAATGTACAAACGAGGAACAATAACAGGGTGGCGATTACTAGACTCCAACGGCGGATTGAACTCTGCATGGCAACTGATGAAGTTTTCAAAGGGCTTTCAAATGTCACCTGATATCTTTACCGATTTTATCTGTAACAAAGTCGAAATCATTTACATGATAAATGGTTGACGTATATACTCTCCAGTATGGTAATATTTGCATTTTTTTACATCTCTAAAATTTATCTTTAGTCCAAAATAATTATATTTTCATAAATTCTAATAGAAACAATATGGTTAAGGCACATTATAGGAGTGTAATCCATATTTGTTAGTAGCCGGCAGTAAAATATTTACATTCTAAGATTGAAATCCTTTTAAAACAATAAGTATTTTTGCAACATTTGATACAACTTAGATAGTCTTTTTCAAGAAAGTCAGATCATGCCATTCTAAAGATAAAACGTCTTTACCTTCAGGATATGTCTAAGTTAACTCAGATCATGGCGATCAAGATTGTTTTCCACATACTCAGGAATATTTCACTTATATGGCGGCGTTGTCAGGTTTAATGGAGAGGAAACCGAGCGGTTTGTCCGGAGGAAACGACTATTGGCGACAACCTGGCAACTCTCCCCATTGAACTGAGTTGGATTCGAAACCGTAGCTCATCGATGGTATACGGCTATTAAGAAAGACCCTAGACGGTAAGAGAAACTCCCGCCCATTCGTTACCTGTATGTATTTGTGAATAAATTATATGTAAAGTTGATTCTTCACCCGCCAATAAACGTTAGATCCAACTGAACAGTATGATATACCTACTGGAGTAACTGGAGACGACCTCTCCTGATAGGGTGAGGCCGATATGAATCATTGTGACATATCCAAAGAATACCTTGCGTGTGGGAAACAGTAATAAACAGAGCGCGACGATTGATAACGTAATCTGGGCGGTTCTGTGGAATTGATTGTGACCCAGGCACTTCGCTTCTCTCAAATACAAAGAATAGTTATACATTTGAATCTCTTGAAAAAATTACCTTACGAGTCGGGCATTGCAATCTTATAAACAGCGAGTATTTGTCACTTCATTCTACACTCCACATTTTGTAAAGAATGTCAGCCTTCTACTCCAATTTTTTTGGACTGAGTGGAATTCGAACCCGCGACCCATTGGTGGAAAGCTGTTCGGATTGAGCGTCTCGGCCAGTAAAGTAGATAACACGAGAACGTCATTTAATGGGAGGACAAAGCCAAATGAATTATTATATGTTCTACCTTTTCGGGAAGGGCGTATTATTAAAGTGGCATGAACTGCCAAAATTCACACTTTTTTCATGATTTCTGATCGACACGACAGTAAGAGGCTTTGAAGGCCATCGGGAAACTAAATGATTGGCGTTGGAAGGAGGAAAATCCATACAGTATGAGACCTGTACGAACCGAAAACGTGTTCGAGAAGTAAACAAAATTTAAATAACCAGGACGTTTAGTTCAAAACAATACTTTATCGTACATTTTCGAGACTAGAAGCACTAAAAAGCTGCTGAATTACACGTCTTGAGAAAAATAGCCAATATATTCAACATTCGGTTAAACGTCAAAATATCAACATTTTGGCAGCTCATACATGTACCACTTTAAGTACTCCAAGTAGGTCGATATAATTCCAATCAAACTTAAACTAACAGGTACATGTAAGTCTCGATTAATTTGTAAATTATATCTCGCCCTATGTCGTACCAGGATCTCACGAGATGTTCAAACCTACTTACTTCAACTCAATATGAACTGAAGTAAATTTGTGAAGTATATTTATAAACTTGTATTTTCTTTCCTATAAACATTCTGTTTATCAGACAGACATAAAACTGATAATAAAAAATAAATTTAGTAGCAGACTTAACGCCCTAATCTTTTTAAAACACCCTTAGCGAACTCCATTTCTTTGTCAATGGGCTTTCTATAGAACATGGTAAAAGTAGATTCGTGTGATCAGCCGGCCGCTTTGAGTAAAGTGGTCAAAGGGAGATCAGCGGTTATTGCTTTAGAAGTCGCTGCAGTTCTGGTTGCTTTGAATTTTAATAAGTCAAAGCACAGGCACACGGAGTGCTCTCCCTTATCCACCCTCAGTTATACTATAAATATGGACATTTATAGTATAACAGAGGGTGGATAAGGGAGAGCACTCCGTGTGCCTGTGGTCAAAGTCATCTCTCTCCAGACCAAGTTCTATCCGTCTTGAAATAGTCTCTTTTGATACACTCTTATGAAGTTTCTGATAAGTTATGAAAAGAAAATGGTCATTTCTAATAGTTTTAGTCGTAAGTAAAAAGTCTCTAAGTCCAATGCAAACACAAATTCTCCTATCTAAGGGATAGTCAGGTAATTCTACACAACCATTATGAAAATTAGGTCTCGTCGTTTTAAGCAAACTTTTAAAAACACATTCGGATTCTTTCTATGTTAAATTATTTAAAATCAATAAATGGAGATTTTGGACTCTCTAGCCACTTATAAGAGCGATTAACAAAGCAAGACTTAAAGTAGTATCTTTTAAACTCAAAAGGTTAACTAGCCTTATAAGCCTCTGAGGAGCCGCTTACTGGTAAAACACTGTTTTACTTAATTTCTAAAAGCATGGGTGCAGTGTACCTTACTTATCACCTCAGTGTGTATTTGAGTGAAGGCCATTCGAATTTATGTTGTGATGTAAAAAAAATTGGTTCCATCGGCCAAAATTGACAAAACTAAATCAACCTGGCCCCAATGGGCTACCATAGGCTTTGTACGAAAATTAAACCAAACACTAGATATATTATTTATGGTCTTCTTCTAGATGAAGCTATTGAAAGGCAGATGGTTGTTTTGAACATGAAAATGAGTGTCTGACAACGGTCTGCTGATCAAATCACATTATAAACGTCTATGTTAGTCAGGATCTGACTAACGTCAGGATTGATTTAATCAACGAAACGGTTTTTAATGTTATTTCCAGTTTTTGATAACATTTACCAAATGTCCAAATTTCGTGCAAATCAACCCCGAAATGTTAAAGAATCCTCGTTCAGTTTTAAAAGTCATTTTAGATTTATCAACCTGAAAACAGTCAACCCATGGAGATGTTCATGTAGTTGACGCTTCGTGTGTGGAAATTGCAACTACGCCGTAGCACTATAACAATTAAAATTCACTTTTTTAGTTTGTAAAACGCAATGACATAATGGAAGAACATCGTCAAGATGAGAGTGCATTCATACATTCTACCGTACCAATTCGCTGGCCTCCTGCAGGATAAGATTGAGATTGATTGATTGATTGTTTGGTGTTTTACGCCGCGCTCAAGATTATTTCACTTATATGGCGGCGTTGCCAGTTTTATTGTGGGAGGAAACCGGGCTCTGTGCCCGGAGGAAACCCACGACCTTCCGCTGGTAACTGGCAACCATCCCACATAGGTCGTTCGAGTGAAAACCCAGTCAGAAAATTTTCCAATTTTTGGACTGAGTGGGATTCGAAAAGATGAGATTGAGAGCGGTGAAAAAAACATTGCGTCACGTACATGTACACGGCGGACCACGACTTTGCATATTGTTAAAGGGGCATGAGCTGCCAAAATTCACACTTTTTTTTCATATTTTCTGATCGGCACGACAGTAAGAGACTTTGAAAGCCATCGAAAAACTAAATAATTGGCGTTGGAATGAGGAAAATCCATACAGTATGTGGCCTGTACGAACCGAAAACGTGTTCGAAAAGTAAACAAATTTAAATAACCGGGACGACCATTCATTCATTCTAAGCCAAAGTTAGTTCAAAACAATACTTTATCGTACATTCTCGAGACTAGAAGCACTAAAAGGCTTCTGAATTATACGTCTTGAGAAAAATAGCCGATAATTTCAACATTTTGTTTTAACGTCAAAATATCAATATATATTTTTGGTTTGTGTAGAAAAAAACAAATAAAGCCAGATATAGAAATTTTAGAGAAATATGATTGGAATATTGTCATACGACGTTATGAGTATGCGTTTTAGAAGTTATACTAAAATTCATTTTTCCAGGCTCTGTGAGTGTTATCTACCTTATTCAATTCTGTTCAATTTAATTCTTTATTTTCTCGGATCCGTTTTACTGGTATAAAGTGTAAACGTTTACAAAGATTTTACATGGTGGGTGGAAGATACGGGTTTTACATTCATGTAATTGTAAAGCTTTCTTGATAAAAATAGCTAAACTAACCCGGATCTTTTTGCAGGGCTTATTAAGTTATACATTTTATGGACTCATACCCAATAATATAGTTTTCCATGAACAGTTTACAGAACTGATAAAGCCACCACATTTCACTTTCTTTTCCCATAATCGCATGGGGTTTCATCTCAGTCTGAAGAAGCGTAATCATTATCAATGTATCACAAAGTGTTCCAGACAATATTACTGACTAAAGCCAAGCGCCTGTCTGTCACTAATCTAATGAAATATCATGGGTTTAGTTTATTGCAACTTACGAAGTTACTAATGATATACCTCTTTGTAACACAATTAGAAACTTGTCTCCATGGCTATTTTAGACAAAAAGATTTTCCCTGTGTTTTAGTGTTCATTATCTGAAAACTGTAATGAGACAGACGCGCATCTGTAGTCATCAAAGCTACAACATACTTTCATTTAATTAAGTGCTCCGCAACTTATTTGATCACCATGGTTATCAAAAAGTTGTTTCGATACAATTAAGCTCTACTATGAAACCACAGACCCATTTACAGCCTCAGTTACTGAAGGCTAAAAGGCTGGGTGACTGTTTTGGTCGACACATATGCATGTCGCAAGACCCAAGTTACTTTTGGTTCGGGACACATCGTCTACAATAATTACAGAGTTAGTAAATGCCAAAAAGACTGGTCACCGTTATGTTCGCCACAGATAGCGAGACCCCAATCTAGCTTGGTGTATGATACATCGTCTAACCATAAGCTTCATACATGTATATTAGAAGAAGAAAATTGAATGCAGGCAATGGGTTTAAAGTTATGAAGCAAACACGAACCCGGGACGAACGGACAGACAGACGGACATATCAATATATCCCCGCTCTTAAATTGACAGACGGACGGACAACACTATACCAATATACTCCCACCTTAAGAGCGGACGTATAAAAAGAAAACCACCAGATCTGATGTACAAATTTTGATTTATATTAAAGAAAACAAAGTGACGTCTTTGCAGGCAAATATTATAAAAATAGTGGCAAGAAAACCTTTATCAAAATAACTTACTTTTTTCAAACTTAGAATTTTAGAGTTCCGAGATAGAAATCTGTAATCCGAGAACTCACAAAGTTCACTGGTATAGAAGTATAGATCGGATGATCACGAAATATAAATCCAGATAAAAAAAGATATTTTTGGTTCTTCTAGAATAACCGAACAGAGTAATTAAAGCCCAGGTGAGCCTGATAAACATGTCATATGACTGAATTGTTTGACTTTAATCCTTGTATTTGACGACGATTCAGTTAGTCATCTACGAAAATATATCTGATGAGGAACGTACCTCCAATTTGTGCTCCTGTATGCAATTGCCAGATTATTGCAAATAACTATAGCATCTTTGTCAGACGTGAAGATTTCTGTTTCAAATAAATATTAATTTATACCATATCATCTGATGGCCTTGAGATATTTGACGGAGTAAGACATTCCCGAAAAGTTCTATGACATTATTTTGTCCTGGCTGTAATTACGGCATTTTTCTGTGATTCCGTGTGTTCCCTACCTATTACATTGGATAACGAACAATTCATCCTTCAAAGTTATCTCCCCTTAAAATATTTTCACTCGAACAACCTACGCCAGTAAATAAGTTATACCTTCCCTAAGTTATGCTAAACAATAGCTGGACACGATAAGACGTAACTGTAAGTAAAGAGCTTTTATTAATCGCTCAACTACAACTCAGATCTAACACAGAGAACAGGCCGGAAGTAAACAAAACAACCACGTGACATACAGGGCATTCCCAGAGGGGGATCCCGATATATGACGTCATAATATAAAGTACACTGTCACATACTGGCGTGACTTCCTTTCTTTCTTCCTTTCCTTCATTCTAATAATGAAATGAGTATAACACAAGAATGTTCAACAGTGTCAAGTAAAAATATGGGGATAACCTAAAACGAACCAGTAACATGAAACACAGTTTGAGTACATGCAACCATCTCAGGTCATTCTGACCTCCGGTGCGAAAGGGATTATTCTGCCCTTACTCAATAAAAATAGCCTGCATAATGCATGGGGAACTAAACACCATAGACATTTCGTACTATCATTGGAGAGACTGACCTCAAGTACGCTCTTGGGATTATTCTGCCCATATTTCAGTTAACAAGTATCCAATACGTAATCAGAGAGATACTTTGGCACATGTCGTTGACGTGATGATCGACGAGGGAGAGGTTTGCTATGCACAGTTTGGGAGTTATCAGGTTCAGGGGTTTCTGTCGGTTCCGGGAAAGTTAAATGTTCCAAGTCTGGGGGAAGGGAGAGAACACTGGGTATTGGTGGAGGTTGTATGGGCCTGGGTTCTTCATCTTCATCTGAAGATTGGAGGACAAAATGGGGAATATTGTCACAATAAGCAGGGACTTTGTAACAGTCAGTTTGGCGTACTTTGTAAGATGCGTTTCTCAGTTGAGAACCAATAAACTTTTTAATTTCACAATATTTGCCACCTACAGATGTAACTAGATATCTGTCTCTGCCTCGGGCTTTATTTCCATCGGAGAAGAGATAAACTAGATCACCTATCTCTAGCGGGGAACTTTTTGGTAGGGTGTTTCTGGGACACTTAGACTTTTCGCTATATGGGTGATTTTTCTTCCGCTCCAAGGCTTGTTCCTGAATGAGGGTTTGGTCGTTTATAGGTAGTTGGTTGTTAGAGAACTGATCCCGTTGGGTCCACATTTCAATTGCAGATAAGCCGCGGGAGCGGATACGAGAATTCAAGCGAGCCGTGGCGATGGATAATTGAAGCTGGGAGATTGTAGCTTGGTGGGGGTCTTGTCTCAGAAGTTCTACTTCCAATTCTTGGACCGCTTTTTCGGCAACTGGGTTTTTGTTCGTATTTTTCACATTGCCGATGTCTAGGTGTATGCCGTACTTTTGCAAGAAAATGTCTTGGGCCAGGGCTTTAAAGCCCGGTGCTGGATCGGTACGAATGTGTACATCTGGGCCGTCGAGAGGTTTCAGCTCAAGTATAAGTTGAAGGAGACCATTTCGTAAAGTCTCGCTACGTTCATCACTAATAAACATGGACTTGGTGTAGGACGTAACACATTCCCTGACAACCAGGATTAATTGTCTGCAGCGTTTAATCACATCAGCAGCAAATGCTGTAGTAGTGGACGGTGGGGGGATTTCTGATGATTGTGACTTTGTGAATGATGGGATCTTCTGCAAAGAGGCGCAATGATGACAAGATGATGTACAGGCAGTAATAGCCCTTTCCATGTCCAAGGCGAAAAAGGCACGATTCATGACTTGTTTCAGTTGATGGCTTGTAGGATGATCAAGTTTGACATGGAGTGAAGATAGCAGACCATGGAGAACTTGGCGAGGTACGACAATGCACTCTCTTGAAGGCTTAAAAGGGTCTTCACGACGCACGACAAGGAGTCCGTCTTTAGAAATAGTAGCAATGTTTAAATAACGTTTCACATCCTTAATGGTGGTGAGTTTCCTGGATGGACGCGTACCTTGTGTCAAGTGAGCTTTAGTGCGACGTAAATCTGGACAGTCCGATTGCAAGGAGAGCCAAGCGGCTCGGTTAGTGAAAGGGGGTGTAACTGTTCCGTTGATTATACCAGGGATGATCGAACTACACACTCCTCCAGCTGTTGTACGAAGGAACAAACTTGACAGGAAGGGTTCTCGCAATCTGGAGCATTTCGACTCGCAAAATCAGAGGGGACATTGGCTGAACCTTTTAGATGCCGGATGGACATCTGGTATCGGCTTACAGTTGCTAAAAATGTGGCTACTCTAGGGCTCGCAGAAAATTCTCCCCTGCAGAGCTTTTCAAAGGCCTGTACACAGGGCTTGCTGTCCGTCAAAATACATGATTTGTGGTGTGATTGAATGATGTAAGGGCTGAAATGTCGTGTGGCGACTCCGATAGACAAAGCTTCCACCTCACAGGGTAACCACTTTACCTGGTGGCCACGAAGTTTTGCACTGAAAAAGCCAGCGAGGCGCTGTTTGTTATCTCGTGTTACATAGAGCGTTGCGCCGATTCCCCGATTCTTCACAGAACCGTCAGTGATTATCCACAACTGGTCACTTGGACGGGGTAAGACGATATTTTGGTGAGTAGAAAGAGAGTCCTGTGCTTTTTTGAACGAGTCCAGTAAATTATCTGTCCAGAGGATTTTATCAGAAGAAGAAAGACCCGCAACTGCGTCATCTAATGGAGAGAGCAGATCCGAACATCTCGGGATTACTCGGGCTAAAACTTTGTAAGCCCCGATAAATGAACGAAGGCCAGATACTCGAGTGGGACGTGGACAAGATGCCAAAGTAGAAACCCTGTGTTTACTTGCAGAAATAGTGCCATTACTCCAGACCCAGCCGAGAAGAGTGAGACGTGAGGGGGCAATCATTGTCTTAGAAGCTGAGAGATTCAAACCATTAGCGTGAAGAGCATCTAGTAACCTTTGCCAATTCCGGAAAAGATCATCATACGTATCACCGCCACAGTAGAGATCGTCAGCTAACTTAGCTATAACACCTTCTTGTAAAAGGTCCCCAAGTACTCGACAAGTAAGCTCCTCCAGAGCTGTTTCGGACCCCGGCATTCCCATAGCTGATCTGGCGTACACACGCACACCTCTGAAAGGTGTCACTACACCACAGTACTTCATGGACTCTTTGGCTAGGGGTATCTGGTAAAATGCGTTGGATAAGTCAGTAGCTGCGATGTATTTCCATTTCCCGATCTGCCGGAGAGTTGAGTCGACATCAGGCATCAATGACGGTTGAGGCTTGCTGTATCTACCAACATCAGCAAACGCAGTAACTAGGCGAAAACCGCCATTGGGTTTTTTAACTAGAAAAGATGGGTTTAAATATTCGACATTTACACCGACGTCCTCTGGTTTCTTGAACACTCCCAACGACTCAAGATGATCAAATTTATGCTGAAGTTCCACTAAATTACTGCGTGCATACAAGGGAAGACGACCTTTACGTTGGGGGGGCTGGACTGGGCCCATATTCACAACCGACTTGAAAGGGCCAGATGATCCATTGTATCCTCTGAATGTTGGATCGAAAACATCGTCGTATTGCTTGAGTAGGGATTGGAATTTAGCTTTTAAGGTAGGTGGGAGTGTATTGTCAGGATCAACTTGGACAGAGGCTGAATGTAAGTCGGATGGTTTATGTAGTGGTAGGCTTGGAGGACAGTCAGTCGCCGAGGCCGCAGGAGTATAGATGGGCCGAATCTGACAGAAATGTTCGTGAGACTTGATAGATTGGGGAAGGGTTGTGTCGTTGCAAATTCTCATTTTGCCTGAAACGCTGGATATGATATCAGGCGAAGGCCAAATATTCCGAGTCTTTTCGATCGGACGATTGTCGGATCGTGGTTCAAGGGCATAGTAATCATCTGGCAGATCATCTGGGACACTAACTTCTATAAAATCACCAGGCCAAATAGTAGTTGTAGATGTAGCTCGTAAGAGATGGGCTCGCCGAATGTTATGACTTGAGGAGGGTGTTCCGTTCGCTCCATAATTATAAATGAGGCCATCAGAAAGAATAACTTGCCGTTTGGCAGGGCGCACTGAGATGTCATTAGCTTCCATGAACGGAGTGCCCGCTAAAACGTCTACATCTAAATGCTCCACCACAAGACCTTCAAATGTAAAATGTCGATTATCACGCGTTACTGTGAAGGATATTTCTCCAAGGACAGTGAGAGGGGATGATCCGTCAGCCTGGTGGGCGGACTGGGAACTTTTTTTCATGGGTAGACCTAACTTAGTGACAGCCGACAGTCGCATCATGTTACCAGTGGCGCCGCTATCCAAAATCAATCTCAATGTATGGTGGCCAAAAAATGTATCCATGTATGGCGACTGGCGAACCTGTATACGACATGTAGGGATCACATCAGCGTTCGCTGTGATGGGGATATCTTCGTCCTCGGCTTTGTCGTTGGAGTCGTCGTCTGAGGCATCAATGATATGAGAAATTTGTCGTGCTCTGGTCATAAATTTGCGATCTTGTTCTGGAAGAAATTTACATTCACTTAAAAAATGGGTGTCTGGTCGACCAGCCTGACTGCAGAGGGGACAGGATTTTCGAAGAATTCGTTTTGGGCCAGGTTTCAAAGCTTGTTTTTGTTTCTGGTAGGGTATTTTTTGGTGAGGCAAACGACTAGCTGACGCACGCAAAACATGAGCATCCTCGGCAGTGCGTATTTCATCTAACAGGGATGTAAGGGCTTGTGATATCTCCGGTTTAATAGACGCAAGAGTACGAGAACGTAATTCGGTGCCATAATGCTGCTTGATTAACTTAGGTAAGTCTGGATGGATTAAACGTAGCCATGTGAGGACAATTAAATTTTCTAGGGTAGGGGATATTTCTTCATCTTCTCGAACGGATTCACCATGGTGTGAAATTGACCCATCGCAGCGTAAAAGGTTATCATCAATAAATGCAATTAGACGCTGAAAAAGGTCTTCAGGTCGTTCATCTGGCTCGAGGTGAATAGACGCCAAGTCTAAGAAATGGGCGCCTGTAGATTGGAAGCCGAAGTGCAGTCTAATAACCTGCCAGATATTCGGTATTGATGTTGAATCACGAATAATAGTGTTCCGGGAAATTATTGGACAATAGTTGGCAATTTGACCGAGCATTAAGTCGAGCGTATTCACCTTTTGGGTGGCCGAACGCCGCTGGTCCTCGTCACCGTCATCCAAAAAACCACGTAAGGGAGATAATCTGGTTTTCTTCAACCATTCGGCGCCAGGCAACAGAAATGGGGCAAAATTAGTGTCGAGGGACAAAGTATATTGCAAATTTTGCTTCCAGTTTTCAAATGATGTGACTGTTTCATTTTTTCCAAGGCACCATTGTTTGGGGGCTCTGTGTGTATTGGCCATGATTTGTTAAAATAGTACTCACAGTTGTTTTGACGACTGTCGTGTTTTCCAGACTGTATATGAAGCCTGACCAGCTAATCACTTCGTGTGAGCGTTGTATATGCAGAGGTCCGGTCGAAGGAATCGCAGTGAGGCTTGGGGCGTGAGTTGAGACGCTGCCACCACGCCAGTAAATAAGTTATACCTTCCCTAAGTTATGCTAAACAATAGCTGGACACGATAAGACGTAACTGTAAGTAAAGAGCTTTTATTAATCGCTCAACTACAACTCAGATCTAACACAGAGAACAGGCCGGAAGTAAACAAAACAACCACGTGACATACAGGGCATTCCCAGAGGGGGATCCCGATATATGACGTCATAATATAAAGTACACTGTCACATACTGGCGCTATGTGGTGGGATGGTTACCAACGGAAGGTCGAGGGTTTCCTCGGGGCATAGAGCACGGTTTCCTCCCACAATAAAACTGGCAACGCCGCCATATAAGTGAAATAATCTTGAGCGCGGCGTAAAGCACCAAACAATCAATCAATCAATCAATCCCCTTATAATATTATTATAGTTTTACGAAATCGCATACGTTATCACGTTTGTCTAATCTGACGCATAGGCGGAGCCAGGGGGATCCAAGGGGTCAGGACCATCCCCCCCCCCTTTTTTTCTGAGCAAAGAAGAGAAAAAAGGTAGGGAGGGGAGAAAGGAATGATCACAAGGTCTGCCAGTTTCATGTCATCTTTAGTTTGACAGTAGGCACTAATCACGGTAACTATGGTGATATGTTTCATTTTGAATATTTTGCACATCATAGTCCGTGTTGCAATGTTAAGCAGCGTGTTTCATGGCTCTAGCGATGAACAAGCTGAATTTTGAAAAATGCAATTTCTGGATGTAAAGAATCACACAAAATTCAGTGATCATCTCGTCCCACAAACGAGTTTCATACCTTATAAACCTATGTTCGATTATAAACACTAAAATGATGGCCAGGAATATGGCACTCAAGAATAGAGAACAAAACTATATACACCGTTCTTTGTTTAGACATATCTTCGGCCATGAAGGGCCTTAGAGTTTCATCAAATATGGCGGATCGTCGAAGATTTCTCTGAGAAAGTGTCTTCAGTACAGAAGTACACTTTAGGGTTCAGAAGAAGCGCACTAACTTTTCCTTTCCAACGATACCAAACACATATTTTGTGGGGTTTTTTTACTCCTAACAGTGAAGTTAATAAAATTCCACAATAAGAATGGCAAATTGGTCAACTTTCAAAATCTCCCATTTAAGCCTAGGTTAAATTCATCCTCTTCAAGGCCTTCGCAATTCACAAATATGGCACGCAGACCATTTTTTTGCTAGTCACATTTTCCTCAAAGCTTCTTTTGTAATTTAATATAAGTTTCGTGAAACTGAAAGCAATTTGCAGGACATAGGAATACTTTGAAGAGAGGGAAATTAACCTGGGTTTAAATGGGAGATTTTGAAAGTTGACTAATTTGTTTTGTGTATGTAACATAATACGGTATTTTATAAACTGCATCATGTCCCATGAAAAAATTATCATGTCCCACGCAAAAACATGTGTTTGGTACCGCTGGAAAGGAAAAATAAGCGCGCTTGTTTTGAACCAAAAAGGTTTTTTTTTTTTTTATTTCCTTTAAGAGCCTAGGTGGCCCGTGGAACCACGCCTGTCTATAGGCCTACTGGGTTTCGGTAGTCTGCCAGCTTCCCACTTTCAATAAACAAAACTATACACGTGCCCAAATCAATATAAAACAAACCGCGGGCCCTTATCATGCTTGACTCATTTTGTTATTTTTAAGAATTACGGAAAGCAAATCCAGAAAGTATTTACTTGCAGAACAGCCTCAGAACGTTTCTCAGGCAATCTAGAACCCCTGAGTTTCCGGGGCCTAAGCGGCCCCTGTGCCCTCGCCTGATGCGTTGGGATAGTCATCCCCTCCCCCATGCTTCAAAAACGTTACAAGGCTTCATCTATAACTTTGGAACATAGCCATTTTACTGTTATTTTTTTTAAATTAAGGAGAGGAAAATTCGGAAATTATTAGCATTTTTAGTTGCAGAACACCCTCAGAGCGCTTCTCGGGCAATCAAGAATTCCAGAGCTTCCAGGGCCGAGGCGGCTCCTGGACCCTCGCCTAATGCGTTGGGATAGTCATCCCCTTCCCGATGTTTCAAAAACGTTACAAGGCTTCATCTATAACTTTGGAACATAAAGATTTTACTGTTATTTTTTAAAAATTAAGGAGAGTAAAATTCGGAAATTATTAGCATTTTTAGATGCAGAACACCCTCAGGGCGCTTCTCGGGCAATTCCAGAATTCAAGAATTCCAGAGCTACCGGGGCCTAGGCGGCCCTGAACCCTCGCCTAATGCCTCTTTTAAATTTGTAATGTTTCGGTGATCGAAGGGCCTGGGACCCCCTCTTTCGTACGCCCTGCTTTGAGTGCTTTATCTGGTCGAGATAAAGATAACATGTCACACTAATGCTGTTCTAAATGATTCCACGAACCGTTACCAGGTGTGTCAATTAAAACTTCCTGGAAACAGAGTCCTTTGAATGATAACTTGGTTAAAATTACTGACTATGAACGTACGGCAGATAGCTTTGTAAAGCCTTTTGATATTTGTCAAACCCTCTAAGTATCGTTTGTCCGATTATATTAACATAAAAAGCAATGATATTCCTTACATTGAAAACCAGCCTTCTAATCGTTGCAAAACCTGTTACAGTTCGCCAGGTGGCACACGAGGTAAGAATTGCTTGATTTCCTAAATGTCTTAGCGATCAAATAACACTGGGTCGGTTTCCAGCCCCCAATCCGGGAATCTTGCAATGGCGCATCCTGGATGGAAAGGAAGCTTTGATACTTTAGTTGGCAATAAGTTATTCCTAACACAGAGCGTATTTATTTACACATATTCTTTGAATTACACAGACAATGGCACCAAAGCAAATTCGACAGATCTTAAAAAACGTTAATTAGATCATATTCAATATCACTTGAGAATTATTCTAAAAATCCACACTTTTTTATGACTGCTTTCGAAAACATAGTAACACTTATTTCTTTTACCACACCTGTCTATTTCCAGACTTTTCAACTTTTTCCAAAACTATATTCCACAGGCCATACATGCCTTTGTCGGTTTTTGAACATCCCACAAGAATTTCGTCCAGAGAATGTTTGCTGAAGAGCGCGAGACTTGATTCCTCGGTCTGTTCAAATCTTGCCACATGTCTCCATGTTAAACCTTCGATTTTAGTGGCGATGATTCCATAAAAATACACGTCGTCCAATTTAATAAACGGGGTGCTTTTGGCTAACTCCGCCATTTGTATAGCCAACTCGTATTTGAAGAAAACTGCAAATCCAAAACAAATGGGAGTAGGGTATCGTTCAAGACCAGCTAATTTGTCATTGGGAATACCTAAATAAGATTTCCCTCGCACTATTGGGGGGTGGTCAATAACAGAACAAATCAACTGTTTGGGATTCTCTTTCAAAACCGCAAACACATTCTTTAAGCGAAAGGCGTTAATGAATGTATCATCGTCCGCCTTAATAACATATTCAGCATTACGACAATTTTCAGCTAGCCATCTCATTCCCATGACTGCCTTCAGGGTAAGATTTCCGTATACGTCAATAAAATCGCCCTGTATAATGTCACCATATTCCTCGTTTTCTTTCACCACTTTGTCCATGATCTCTTTAGAGTTGTGTCTACCCAGTACAAATACTGTCACACTGTTGATTCCTGTAAATAAATTAGCTTTTGCCCAGGTACCCCTCTGTCGTTTTCGGAAGTCGAAATACGTCGCCGCTGAATGTATGAGGATAACGTATTTAACCTTTATGTACTGAGAACAAAGATGTGAGTTCTTAATAAGATAGTTGCTATTGATGGTAAAAGGTATCGAAGTTGATTTTGAAAATACCTTCTTAGTGAGATGAACGTCCTTGTCCTGGGTAAAAATTCTCTCAGAGGGGAAACCAAGCGGTTTCTGTGGTTGTATAATTTTTGCGGAGGTGAAAATAAGCGGTTTCGTCGGTTGTATAATTCTTGCGGAGGGGATACCAAGCGGTTTTTTCGGTTGTATAATTCTTGCGGAGGTGAAACCAAGCGGTTTCGTCGGTTGTGTAGTCTTGTCTACATTTTTAAAAGATATATCAGGCATTTTGGCTTGTTCTTCGACTTGTGTTTTTGCTAACATAATTCTTGGTCCAACATTCGTGTAAACCAATGTACAAACGAGGAACAATAACAGGGTGGCGATTAGTAGACTCCAACGGCGAATTGAACTCTGCATGGCAACTGATGAAGTTTTCAAAGGGCTTTCAAATGTCACCTGATATCTTCACCGATTTTATCTGTAACAAAGTCGAAATCATTTACATGATAAATGGTTGACGTATATACTCTCCAGTATGGTAATATTTGCATATAATATCTCTAAAATTTATCTTTAGTCCAAAATAATTATATTTTCATAAATTCTAATAGAAAAAATATGGTTAAGGCACATTATAGGAGTGTAATCCATATTTGTTAGTAGCCGGCAGTAAAATATTTACATTCTAAGATTGAAATCCTTTTAAAACAATAAGGATTTTTGCAACATTTGATACAACTTAGATAGTCTTTTTCAAGAAGGCCAGATCATGCCATTCTAAAGATAAAACCTCTTTACCTTCAGGATATGTCTAAGTTAACTCAGATCATGGCGATCAAGATTGTTTTCCACATACTCAGGAATATTTCACTTATATGGCGGCGTTGTCAGGTTTAATGGAGAGGAAACCGAGCGGTTTGTCCGGAGGAAACGACTATTGGCGACAACCTGGCAACTCTCCCCATTGAACTGAGTTGGATTCGAAACCGTAGCTCATCGATGGAATACGGCTATTAAGAAAGACCGTAGACGGTAAGAGAAACTCCCGCCCATTCGTTACCTGTATGTATTTGTGAATAAATTATATGTAAAGTTGATTCTTCACCCGCCAATAAACGTTAGATCCAACTGAACAGTATGATATACCTAATGGAGTAACTGGAGACGACCTCTCCTGATAGGGTAAGGCCGATATGAATCATTGTGACATAGCCAAAGAATACCTTGCGTGTGGGAAACAGTAATAAACAGAGCGCGACGATTGATAACGTAATCTGGGCGGTTCTGTGGAATTGATTGTGACCCAGACACTTCGCTTCTCTCAGATACAATGAATATTTATACATTTGAATCTCTTGAAAAAATTACCTTACGTGTCGGGCATTGCAATGTTAAAAGCTGCGAGTATTTGTCAATTCATTCTACATTCCAAATTTTGTAAAGATTACTAAAAAAGTGAGGCAGCTGGGATGTCAGCTGTCCTCTTAATTGGCCAGCAACAAATATGTCCTAGAATTGATAAATTAAACGAGATTTGAAGTTTGATTGGAATGATGTCGACCATTTGGAGTACTTAGGGAAAACACGAGAAAGCCATTGAATGGGGGGGGGGGGGGGGCAAAGCCAAATGAATTATTATATGTTCTACTTTTTCGGGAAGGGCGCATTATTAAGTACTCCAAGCAGGTCGATATAATTTCAATCAAACTTCAACTAACAAGTAAGTCTCGATTAATTTGTAAATTATATCTCGCCCTATGTCGTAACTTAAACTTACTGAACAGTCATTCAACTCGATATGAACTGAAGTCAATTTGTGAAATATATTTATAAACTTGTATTTTCTTTCCTATAAACATTCTGTTTATCAGACAGACATAAAACTGATAATAAAAAATTAATTTAGTAGCAGACTTAACGCCCTAATCTTTTTAAAACAGCCTTTAGCGAACTCCATTTCTTTGTCAATTGGCTTTCTATAGAACATGGTAAAAGTAGATTCGTGTGATAAGCGCTTTGAGTAAAGTGGTCAAAGGGAGATCAGCGGTTATTGCTTTAGAAGTCGCTGTAGTTCTGGTTGCTTTCAATTTTGTACTGTCAAAGCCAGCTATCTCCAGACCAAATTCTATCCATCTTGAAAAAGTCTCTTTTGATACACTCTTATGAAGTTTCTGATAATTTATGAAAAGAAAGTTGTCATTTCTAATTGTTTTAGTCGTAAGTAAATACTCTCTAAGTACAGTACAAACACAAATTCTCCTATCTAAGAGATAGTCAGGTAATTCTACACAACCATTATGAAAATTAAATCTTAAGCAAACTTTTAAAAACACATCCGGGTTCTTTCTATGTTAAATTCTTTAAATTCAATAAATGGAGATTTTGGACTCTCTAGCCACTTATAAGAGCGATTAACAAAGCAAGTCTTAATGTAATATCTTTTAAACTCAAAAAGTTTTTAAAAAAGTTTTCCAGAAAGTAGAATATAAAAGGCCGGTTGAGACACAGCTATGGCGTCATACAAGAAGGAAACATGTTACGTAATATTCGAATTCCGGGTCAAAGACGTCCCGAGTGGTCGAGGTCAATAGCTAGCACATCTCATTAACATCTAAGCTCCCGGCTATTGGTCGCGCTTGACTACACATCTAATTAAAATCTCCTAACAAGAGGAGGCAACAAAGGCTTGAACTGTGAGGTCGAGGTCAATAACTAGCACATCTAATTAAAATCTTAGCTCCCGGTTATTGGTCGCGGTTCGTCGCACGTCTCATTAAAATCTAAGCTCGCGGCTATCGGTTCACTACACATCTCATTAAGATTAGAATCTATGTTATTTATTAAATTACCTCCATGGCATATTGTATAGTGTCTGTAGACTCGCTGAAGGGGTAGTCTTTCATACAGATGACGAAATGGGGAGTTCCCATCACGCAGTACTAAAACGCGGGTTTCGTCATGTCTATATTTATACCGAGTTAGCCAAGTACATGTGTCGAGGCTTGGAGCTGCTCTCTCACAACAGGCTCGAGTATTCCAAGGTAAGTTGCACTCTTTATTTTCTTCCGAGGTTCGACTGTAGGTGTAGCATGTTAAGGTATAGAGCATTGACCTACGCCATCTATGTGATATGGAACGTGACGTAATCAATCAGGATACCGGCTGTTATTTCCCTAGCATTAGTCTGACAGTTTTTGGACTAACGCCATTCACCTTTAAACGGTTCGATCTCGAACCGGAAGTGACGTCATCGAACCGGAAATCGTCCGTAATTTCGTTATTTTTTGTCCTAGAGCTTAGAGACTAACGCCATTCACCTGTAAACGGTTCGACATCGAACCGGAAGTGACGTCATCGAACCGGAAGTCGTCCGTAATTTCGTTATTTTTTGTTTTAGAGCTTAGGGACTAACGCCATTCACCTTTAAACGGTCCGACCTCGAACCGGAAGTGACGTCATCGAACCGGTAGTTGTCCGTAATTTCGTTATTTTTTGTCCCACATAGCTTTATGATACGCGCCCGCTGAACGCCAGAAGCGACCGTTAACGCAGCCTTAAGCGTCTCACAATTAGCTAACGGTCGCTTCAACTCATTATTGGTGGCTTTTTTTCTTTCTAGAGAGTTTGTCAGTCGAAGGGTTTTCAACCGCCGGTGCATGTGAAGCTTGTAGCCAAGTACGATTACCTATACCCCATAACCAAATATCTCCAGCTACAGCATTACAGTTGGATGATGTCCCACCCATGCCATTAACATAAGAGACTGACGTTGTATTATCAATTTGAATCAACACATGTTCTCCTTTTAATTGCATTTCAAATGACTCTAACGAAAGAAAATTGCAAGAAGTTCTTCAACATTTATGTGAGAATTGGCCTCTTGAGAAGTTTATTGACCACGGGAGTTAGAGGTACTGAGTACCCATACCCACCCTGTTTTTGAAGCATCTGATTGAAGCGTTAGTTGGGGGGTGCCTTTTAAAATACATTTATCCGCTCGGTGATTGGACGCAATCCACCATTTCAAGTCCGATTCAGCAAGATTTAATATGGTCATCATTGCTTGGTAGTTATCTTTGTTTAAGCCCAGAGCAAGCGACTTCCCATTGTCCCGGATCCTGTCAAATAAGAGCTCATATGTTACAGCAAGAAAGGTCCAACCATTAAACCAATAACTTTTGCCACATTTCTTTATATAGAAAAACATTTTTCAGGTATAAAATTGTTCGTAAGCAAGTTTGACCTTATCAGGCTTCTCTCTTGCCATGGTGACGACCACTGTTACCAAATTTGAAATTAACTCCAAGTAATCAATTTGTTGAGTTGGACAAAATATTGATTTATCTTAGTGGACGGTAAACTTATCTAATTAATAGACATGAGCTGATAGCTGTTTGACGAAAACCAACGAATGTTCACAAAGAGATGTAAAAACACAAAGGCAACAAGCCAGACTTGACCTTTGTTTGATATCAAGATATTTTTGGTTTGTGTAGAAATAAACAAATAAAGCCAGATATCGAAATTTTAGAGAAATATGATTGGAATATTGTCATACGACGTTATGACTATGCGTTTTAGAAATTACACTGAAATTCATTTTTCCAGGCTCTGTGAGTGTTATCTACCTTATTCAATTCTGTTCAATTCAATTCTTTATTTTCTCGAATCAGTTTGACTGGTATAAAATGTAAACGTTTACAAAGATTTTACATGGTGGGGGGGGGGGGGGGGAGATCAGGGTTTTACATTCATATAATTGTAAAGCTTTCTTGATAAGAATAGCTAAACTAACCCGGATCTTTTTGCAGGGCTTATTAAGTTATACATTTTATGGACTCATACCCAATAAATTAGTTTTCCCTGAACAGTTTACAGAACCGATAAAGCCACCACATTTACCTTTCTTTTCCCATAATCGCATGGGGTTCCGTCTCAGTCTGAAGAAGCGTAATCATTATCAATGTATCACAAAGTGTTCCAGACAATATTACTGACTAAAGCCAAGCGCCTGTCTGTCTAATGAAATATCATGGGTTTAGTTTATTGCAACTTACGAAGTTACTAATGATATACCTCTTTGTAACACAATTAGAAACTTGTCTCCATGGCTATTTTAGACAAGAAGATTTTCCCTGTGTTTTAGTGTTCATTATCTGAAAACTATAATGAGTACAGACAGACGCGCATCTGTAGTCATCAAAGCTACAACATACTTTCATTTAATTAAGTGCTCCGCATCTTAGTTGATCACCATGGTTATCAAAAAGTTGTTTCGATACAATTAAGCTCTACTGTGAAACCACAGACCCATTTACAGCCTCAGTCACTGAAGGCTAAAAGGCTGGGTGGTTGTTTTGGTAGACACATATGCATGTCGCAAGACCCAAGTTACTTTGGTTCGGGACACATCGTCTACAATAATTACAGAGTTAGTAAATACCAAAAAGACTGGTCACCGTTATGTTCGCCACAGATAGCGAGACCCCAATCTAGCTTGGTATATGATACATCGTCTAACCATAAGCTTCATACATGTATATTAGAAGAAGAAAATTGAATGCAGGCAATGGGTTTAGTTATGAAGCAAACAAGAACCCGGGACGAACAGACAGACAGACGGACATATCAATATATGCTCGCTCTTAAAGTGACAGACGGACGGACAACACTATACCAATATACTCCCACCTTAAGAGCGGGCGTATAAAAAGAAAACCACCAGATTTTATGTGCAAATTGTGATTTAGTAAATAACCGGCAAAAATTGACCGGGAAAAGATCCGGGCCAGGGTCAATTAGTGTCGGTTATTAACTAATTCACTAATTTCCCTGATGATGATTGCAGCTTGCTTTCGAAATTTTGATTTATATTAAAAGAAAACAAAGTGACGTATTTGCAGGCAAATATTATAAAAATAGTGTCAAGAAAACCTTTATCAAAATAATTTACTTTTTTCAAACTTAGAATTTTAGAGTTCCGAGATAGAAATCTGTAATCCGAGAACTCACAAAGTTCACTGGTATAGAAGTATAGATCGGATGATCACGAAATATAAATCCAGATAAAAAAAGGATATTTTTGGTTCTTCTAGAATAACCGAACAGAGTAATTAAAGCCCAGGTGAGCCTGATAAACATGTCATATGACTGAATTGTTTGATTTTAATCCTTGTATTTGACGACGATTCAGTTATTCATCTACGAAAATATTTCTGATGAGGAATGTACCTCCAATTTGTGCTCCTGTATGCAATTGCCAGATTATTGCAAATAACTATAGCATCTTTGCCCGACGTGAAGATTTCTGTTTCAAATAAATATTAATTTATACCATATCATCTGATGGCCTAGAGATATTTGACGGAGTAAGACATTCCCGAAAAGTGCTATGACATTATTTTGTCCTGGCTGTAATTACGGCATTTTTCTGTGATTCCGTGTGTTCCCTACCTATTACCTTGGATAACGAACAATTCATCCTTCGAAGTTATCTCGCCTTAAAATATTTTCTGACTGGGTTTCAGTCGAACAACCTATGTGGTGGGATGGTTGCCAGTTACCAACGGAAGGTCGTGGGTTTCCTCCGGGCATAGAGCCCGGTTTCCTCCCACAATAAAACTGGCAACGCCGCCATATAAGTAAAATAATCTTGAGCGCGGCGTAAAGCACCAAACAATCAATCAATCAATCCCCATATAATATTATTATAGTTTTACGAAATCGCATTCGTCATCACGTTTGTCTAATCTGACCTATAGGCGGAGCCAGCGGGGATCCAAGGGGTCAAGACCCCCCCCCCCCCCCTTTCTGAGCAAAGAAAAAAAGAACAGAAAAAAAAGAAGAGAAAAGGGGAGGGGAGAAAGGAATTAACACAGATAAAAACGTACCATTATATATGCAATCTAATGCAAGGTCTGCCAGTTCCATGTCATCTTTAGTTTGACAGTAACCACTAACCACGGTAACTATATTGAATGTTTCATTTTAAATATTTTGCACATCATAGTCCGTGTTGCAATGTTAAGCAGCGTGTTTCATGGTTCTAGCAATGAACAAGCTGAATTTTGAAAAATGCAATTTCTGGATGTAAAGAATCACACAAAATTCAGTGCTCCCACAAACCAGTTTCATGCCTAATAAACCTATATTCGATTATAAACACTAAAATGATGGCCTTATCTGACAGGAATATGGCACTCAAGAATAGAGAACAAAAATATATACACCGTTCTGTGTTTAGACATATCTTCGGCCATGAAGGGCCTTAGAGTTTCATCAAATATGGCGGATGGTCGAAGATTTCTCTGAGAAAGTGTCTTCAGTACTGCAACTGTTACTTTCAAGAAAGTATCACGAAAGTCATATCCATTGTTTGGCTTGGTGATTTTAAAGGGGGGGATAACAAAAAATCACTTTAGGGTTCAGAAGAAGCGCACTAACTTTTCCTTTCCAACGATACCAAACACATATTTTTGTGGGTTTTTTTACTCCTAACAGTGAAGTTAATAAAAATCCACAATAAGACAAACAAATTGGTCAACTTTCAAAATCTCCCATTTAAGCCTAGGTTAAATTCATCCTCTTCAAGGCCTTCGCAATTCACCAATATAACACGCAGACCATTTTTTTGCTAGTCACATTTTCCTCAAAGCTTCTTTTGGAATTCAATATAAGTTTCGTGAAACTGAAAGCAATTTGCAGGACATAGGAATACTTTGAAGAGAGGGAAATTAACCTGGGTTTAAATGGGAGAATTTGAAAGTTGACCAATTTGTTTTGTGTGTGTAACATAATACGGTATTTTATAAACTGCATCATGTCCCATGAAAAAATTATCATGTCCCACGCAAAAACATGTGTTTGGTACCGTTGGAAAGGAAAAATAAGCGCGCTTGTTTTGAACGAAATAGTATTTTTGTTTTCTTCTCCTTTCAGAGCCTAGGTGGCCCGTGGAACCACGCCTGTCTATAGGCCTACTGGGTTTCGGTAATCTGCCAGCTTCCCACTTTCAATAAACAAAACTATCCACGTGCCCAAATCAATATAAAACAAACCGCGGGCCTTCTCATGCTTGTCATTTTGTTATTTTTTAAGAATTACGGAAAGCAAATCCAGAAAGTATTTACTTGCAGAACAGCATCAGAACGTTTCTCAGGCAATCTAGAACCCCTGAGTTGCCGTGGTCTAAGCGGCCCCTGGGCCCTCGCCTGATGCGTTGGGAAAGTCATCCTCTCCCCAATGCTTCAAAAACGTTACAAGGCTTCATCTATAACTTTGGAACATAACGATTTTACTGTTATTTTTTAAAATTATAAGGAGAGGAAAATTTGGAAATTATTAGCATTTTTAGTTGCAGAACACCCTCAGGGCGCTTCTCGGGCAATCAAGAATTCCAGAGCTTCCAGGGCCGAGGCGGCCCCTGGACCCTCGCCTAATGTGTTGGAATAGTCACCCCCTTCTCCATGCTTTGAAACCTCACAATGCTTCACTTAAAACTGGGGAACAAAACGACTTTTTTAAGAATTAAGGAAAGCCAAATCCGGAAATTATTTGCATTTGTTGCAGAACACTCTCAGCACGCTTTTTGGGCAATCAAGATCTCCAGAGCTACCGGGGCCTAGGCGGCCCTGGACCCTCGCCTAATGCCTCTTTTAAATTTGTAATGTTTCTATGATCGAAGGGCCTGGGACCCCGTCTTTCGTAAAAAGCTGGACCCACCAGACGAATACTATGCTTGTTAGATGTTGCTGCCGAAACAGTGGCAATTGAAGCTGGAGAGGAGACCAAACCTTAAACCTAACTTGAATATCTTAAAATTATATGAAAGAAATGGCTAATGTTAAATCAGAGGCGAAGGCCGAAGCTTGCAAATCTCAGGAAGCACGCCCTGCTTTGAGTGCTTTCTCTGGTCGAGATAAAGATAACATGTCACACTAATGCTGTTCTAAATGATTCCACGAACCGTTACCAGGTGTGTCAATTAAAACTTCCTGAAAACAGAATCCTTTGAATGATAACTTGGTTAAAATTACTGACTATGAACGTACGGCAGATAGCTTTGTAAAGCCTTTTGATATTTGTCAAACCCTCTAAGTATCCTTTGTCCGATTATATTAACATAAAAAGCAATGATATTCCTTACATTGAAAACCAGTCTTCTAATCGTTGCAAAACCTGTTACAGTTCGCCAGGTGGCACACGAGGTGAGAATTGCTTGATTTCCTAAATGTCTTAGCGATCAAATAACACTGGGTCTGTTTCCAGCCCCCAATCCGGGAATCTTGCAATGGCGCATCCTGGATGGAAAGGAAGCTTTGATACTTTAGTTGGCAATAAGTTATTCCTAACACAGAGCGAATTTATTTACACATATTCTTTGAATTACACAGACAATGGCACCAAAGGAAATTCGACAGATCTTTAAAAACGTTAATTAGATCATATTCAATATCACTTGAGAATTATTCTAAAAATCCACACTTTTTTATGACTGCTTTCGAAAACATAGTAACACTTATTTATTTTACCACACCTGTCTATTTCCAGACTTTTCAACTTTTTCCAAAACTATATTCCACAGGCCATACATGCCTTTGTCGGTTTTTGAACATCCCACAAGAATTTCGTCCAGAGAATGTTTGCTGAAGAGCGCGAGACTTGATTCCTCGGTCTGTTCGAATCTTGCCACATGTCTCCATGTTAAACCTTCGATTTTAGTGGCGATGATTCCATAAAAATACACGTCGTCCAATTTAATAAACGGAGTGCTTTTGGCTAACTCCGCCATTTGCATAGCCAACTCGTATTTGAAAAAAACGGCAAATCCAAAACAAATGGGAGTAGGGTATCGTTCAAGACCAGCTAATTTGTCATTGGGAATACCTAAATAAGATTTCCCTCGCACTATTGGGGGGTGGTCAATAACAGAACAAATCAACTGTTTGGGATTCTCTTTCAAAACAGCAAACACATTCTTTAAGCGAAAGGCGTTAATGAATGTATCATCGTCCGCCTTAATAACATATTCAGCATTACGACAATTTTCAGCTAGCCATCTCATTCCCATGACTGCCTTCAGGGTAAAATTTCCGTATACGTCAATAAAATCGCCCTGTATAATGTCACCATATTCCTCGTTTTCTTTCACCACTTTGTCCATGATCTCTTTAGAGTTGTGTCTACCCAGTACAAATACTGTCACACTGTTGATTCCTGTAAATAAATTAGCTTTTGCCCAGGTACCCCTCTGTCGTTTTCTGAAGTCGAAATACGTCGCCGATGAATGTATGAGGATAACGTATTTAACCTTTATGTACTGAGAACAAAGATGTGAGTTCTTAATAAGATAGTTACTATTGATGGTAAAAGGTATCGAAGTTGATTTTAAAAATACCTTCTTAGTGAGATGAACGTCCTTTTCCTGGGTAAAAATTCTCGCAGAGGGAAAACCAAGCGGTTTCTGTGGTTGTATAATTCTTGCGGAGGTGAAACGAAGCGGTTTCGTCGGTTGTATAATTCTTGCGGAGGGGATACTAAGCGGTTTCTTCGGTTGTATAATTCTTGCGGAGGTGAAACCAAGCGGTTTCGTCGGTTGTGTAGTCTTGTCTACATTTTTAAAAGATATATCAGGCATTTTGGCTTGTTCTTCGACTTGTGTTTTTGCTAACATAATTCTTGGTCCAACATTCGTGTAAACCAATGTACAAACGAGGAACAATAACAGGGTGGCGATTACTAGACTCCAACGGCGGATTGAACTCTGCATGGCAACTGATGAAGTTTTCTGGGGCTTTCAAATGTCACCTGATATCTTCACCGATTTTATCTGTAACAAAGTCGAAATCATTTACATGATAAATGGTTGACGTATATACTCTCCAGTATGGTAATATTTGAATTTTTTTTTACATCTCTAAAATTTATCTTTCGTCCAAAATAATTATATTTTCATAAATTCTAATAGAAACAATATGAGTGTAATCCATATTTGTTAGTAGCCGGCAGTAAAATATGTACATTCTAAGATTGAAATCCTTTTGAAACAATAAGGATTTTTGCAACATTTGATACAACTTAGATAGTCTTTTTAAAGAAGGCCAGATCATGCCATTCTAAAGATAAAACGTCTTTACCTTCAGGATATGTCTAAGTTAACTCAGATCATGGCGATCAAGATTGTTTTCCACATACTCAGGATTATTTCACTTATATGGCGGCGCTGTCAGGTTTAACGGAGAGGCAACCGAGCGGTTTGTCCGGAGGAAACGACTATTGGCGACAACCTGGCAACTCTCCCCATTGAACTGAGTTGGATTCGAAACCGTAGCTCATCGATGTAATACGGCTATTAAGAAAGACCGTAGACGGTAAGAGAAACTCCCGCCCATTCGTTACCTGTATGTATTTGTGAATAAATTATATGTAAAGTTGATTCTTCACCCGCCAATAAACGTTAGATCCAACTGAACAGTATGATATACCTAATGGAGTAACTGGAGACGACCTCTCCTTATAGGGTAAGGCCGATATGAATCATTGTGACATATCCAAAGAATACCTTGCGTGTGGGAAACAGTAATAAACAGAGCGCGACGATTGATAACGTAATCTGGGCGGTTCTGTGGAATTGATTGTGACCCAGGCACTTCGCTTCTCTCAGATACAATGAATATTTATACATTTGAATCTCTTGAAAAAATTACCTTACGTGTCGGGCATTGCAATCTTTAAAGCAGCGAGTATTTGTCACTTCATTCTACATTCGAAATTTTGTAAAGAATGTCAGCCTTCTACTAAAAAAGTGAGGCAGCTGGGATGTCAGCTGTCCTCTTAATTGGCAAGCAACAAATATGTACTAGAATTGATAAATTAAACGAGATTTGAAGTTTGATTGGAATGATGTCGACCATTTGGAGTACTTAGTGATAACACGAGAAAGCCATTTAATGGGGGGGGGGGGGGGGCAAAGCCAAATGAATTATTATATGTTCTACTTTTTCGGGAAGGGCGCATTATTAAATACTCCAAGCAGGTCGATATAATTCCAATCAAACTTCAACTAACAAGTAAGTCTCGATTAATTTGTAAATTATATCTCGCCCTATGTCGTACCAGGATCTCACGAGATGTTCAAACTTACTGAACAGTCATTCAACTCGATAAGAACTGAAGTCAATTTGTGAAATAAGTATAATTAATGCATCATCATTAATTAGCATTATTGGACATCGAACAGAAATAATTTGTTGTCTTTGTATGTGTACTACACGAACTGCAGTGTTTGTACCAAATCAGTACATGTGTATTTAAATTGCAAATCTAATTTGTTTCTCTTTTGTTTCTTTTATGTAATTCCCGCCGGCGGGTGTCATCTGGGTCAGCTCCTCGTGCTATGACGTATAGACCGACATGCGCAGTGGTCAACCACATGGAAACATAGTCATTCAACTTTAAAGGAAGGGTCCATTTTAGCGTTTCACTAGTGTGTTCTGAAAGAGCAGTGTTTCCTGAGTCTAAAACAGCAATCCAATAAATTTTTCGTTGATTTGTTAGCGAGTAACGAACATTTGAAAAGTCCGTGGTCGCAGGCATTCGATCGCCATGAGCCCGTTCTTCGACGCATCCATTTTCCCCGTCTTTTTGCCCAATCAAATTCGAGCACCGGGCCGACCTTTGACCTGATCTAGTAAGCCAATGATTTGGCAGAGAAATGACGGAGGTTAATTCGCTGACATTGTTCTAAAAATAAAGTCTCCCACAATCCTCGGCGTTTGTTTATTCGCTTAACTCTGTCGCCATGTTTCTACGTCTAAAACTACCTCCACATAGAAGAGTGGATCTAAAAATATCGGCCCTCATATGATGCAATAGACAAGCCAGGAAAATGGCGACACTGATAAGAACCAGAGGGTGACACTAGTCAATATCAGTTTACTAATTTCAGGGTATTTTGCGGTAAGAGTCGTTATGTGCATTAAGGGTTTTGGTGGGCATTCTGCTAGTTAGGTTGTGTCTATTTCTGGAGTTTTCTATCCCTTTAAGTATTTCGAGGGATAAGTACGGTTTTCAAAAATTTGTAATTTCGACTTATTCATTTCAAAATTTAACGTTTACTTTTTGGAAAAACATTTTGTTTCAAAAGTCACCATTTTCAAATTTACAACTTGACGTATTCCTAGTTCTAAAAATTTTAATTTCTAGGAAGATTTAAATTAACAATATTTATACTATACGGTATGCCACGCGCAACAACCACTAAGCGTAGGTTAGGCGAAGCAATGCTAGCCGCAGATCAGTGAGTCGAGCTACGGCTTCGCTCTTTCGAGTTCAACTTCTACTTCTAGTCCAAGCGGGAATGCTGTCTGCAACTAGCGGCAGGTTGACCCGGCGTGTTCCACCCAGTCGACCTCACCCTCGGAACAAGGACATCGTACGGTAGAGGTATAGTATCCGACCTCTACCAGGGTGAGTCTGGACATGGTGGGGACAATTTATGTTTACTTCATAATCATATTAATTCTAACGGTAATGCCCATGATTCTGCAGGCCTAGTTACTGTGGGTCGTAGCATACCGCTATGCACTGAAATTGGATCACCGTCAGTAAACTTGACATCTGACCCAGTTCCGCAAAGTTCAGTTCAATTTTCTGATTTGCAGCAATCTCATGGTCTGTGCAACCCAGCCCGTTTATTAGCGCATGTGACGCGTTAGACGCTCATATTCCTGGACAGAGGCAAAGATATGGGAAGGTCATATTATAGATTTGTCAGCATTGCTTGAATCTGTTATTTTGTTAATGAAATTAATGTTAACGAACAAGTGTCTTCCTTGTCTGTTGGTGGGAAACCTGGGGAACCAGTCCTTCTTAAACCAAAGTCCAAAACAAAAAAGTTTACAAGATAGAAATGTGGACGTCAGCTTTCATTATATTTATGAGTATTTACATTCAGAAATATTCTGCAAGCGCGAGTAAACTTCTCAAATACATGAGCATAATTCGCATGTTAGCAGCAAGGGTATCAAAAAATGCTTTCACTTTCAGTTGTTTGTTATGATGAACAGTTCCGTCTACCTAAACAACTACATCCTAGGTCACCCTGGGGGGGGGGGGGGGGTATTGATGGTGAATTGTGGCTAATACTGTACCACAGAATAGTGTGACTGTGTCACAGAATTTTTAAATTTTTCCAACAATTTTAAGATTATTCCTTAAGAATGGGTTTTGCTTTAATTTTAACGTTAGACTTAGATTCAAATTTGTCACTCAAAACACTGGCTTATAGGCCTACACCTGTAAAATTGGATCGCCTGAAATTCTGGTTAGAATATTATAAGTTATATAACAATGCCCAGGACAGGGAGATATTGGAGTCTAGTTTTGAATACGGTTTTAACTTGCATTATGAAGGTTCCAAAGTACAACTGATGCACCAAATCTCAAATCTGTCAAGCTAGCTGAGAATATTGTTGCAGAAAAACTCAGACTTGAATGTGAGCTTAATCAAGTGGCTGCATGGAGTCAGGACCATTTAATATTAGACCCAAAAATCTTAGAGTTAGTCCTCTCGGTTTAGCTAAGAAGCAAATTCCTGGGCAATATCGTTTGATTCACCACTCATCATACCCTAAGGGGTCCGGCATGTCCGTTAATGATGGTATTCCAGAAAGGTTTTGCAGTGTGAAATATTCAAAGGTTGATGATGCAATAAATTTCTATAATACAGACATTAGGCAAGAATGCTCTTTTGGGAAAAATTGACATAAAAAATGCATATTACAATACTTACTTCCAATAGCAATTGAAGATTTTCGTTTGCTGGGGTGTAAGTTTAAATTAAGGACCAATTTTTTGTGTGGAAAGTTATGCCTATGGGCTGTTGTATTTCATGTAAGTTTTTTGAGCGTGTTAGTACATTTATCCAGTGGTGCGTTCAGAAACACACTGGGCACTGGTTCTAATTACATTGTCCAATTGTAGATGAATTCTTTTTTGCTGGGCCAGCAAATTCTTCGCATTGTAAAATTTTAATGGAGAGCATGGAAAGCATTTGTGCTGATATAGGAGTTCTTCTAGCTGATGATAAAAGGGCTGGGCTGAAAAGCCAGCTGAATCAATTTTTAGGCTGTAAAAAGGTTACCCTTCATCAGATGGAAGCTTTGATTGGTTGTTTACATTTTTTCTGTGAAGCTGTCCGGCCGGGTAGGGCAGTTTGTCGCAGGCTTATAGATTCCACAATAGGTGTAAAAAGCCTCATCACTTTATTTGGCTTTATCCAGCTATCAAATCGGACTTTACTATGTGGCTCCAGTTTTTGAAAACATGTAATGGGGTTAGTGTTTTCTTAGATCAATCTTGGGTGTCAAATGATGCTTTGGAACTATATTTCGACTCTGCAGGATCAGTTGGCATGGGCATATATTTTGATAATTCTTGGGCTTATAGTGAATGGCCGTTGTGAGTTGGCATAAACAGGGCTTACATCAAACATTACTTTCAAAAGTTTCTTAAAATTGGGGGGGGGGACTAAAGAACAAGAAAGTAAGTTTTTATTGTGAGAACATGGCAGTTGTTGAAATCATTAACAGATAAACTTCCAAGTCACCAGAGGTAATGGTTTTAGTACGATCTTTAGTATTGACATGTCTGAAGAATAACACTCTGTTTAAAGCTGAGCATGTTACTGGGGTCAAAATTGAAATATGTGATTCACTTTCACGTTTTCAGTGGGACAGGTTCTGGAAATTAGCCCCCAATGCAGACAAAAAGCCGAGTGTATGGCTGATTTAGATGCTGAGGTTAACCGTTTAACCCCTTGTCTCGAAATGCTCGATCTGCATATGACATTGGAGTTACCTCCTTTGAAGTATTCAGGCAATCAGTTAAATTCCCACAAGTCTGGCCTGCCCCTGTAAAATCATATTATAAAATATGTTGCTTATCTCTCCAAGAATGGATATGCCCCATCTATTGTGACCACTTATTTATCGGGTGTTGCTTGGTAACACAAGGTATTAAATTTGTTGGACCCCACACAAACATTTGTTGTTAAAAAATTGGTCAATGGCCTCAGGAGAGTTGGTACTGTTCCTGACAAAAGGCTCCCTATTGACTCACATTTATTAGATAAGATTTCAAATGTACTACAGTATGTTTGCTATTCTGATTATGAATGCCACTTATTTCAAGTTGCCTTTGTGTTGTCATTTTGCTGTTTCTAAGAGTGGGTGAGATAGCCTCTGATAAGTCTCATGAAAACCCCCAGGCAATTGCCATCTATGACATGCTGATTCATTTGGAACCATCACATAATTTGATAAAACTAAATATCAGATATTCTAAAACAAACCAGCTGGGTAAAGGTAATCTTTTAACATTTCGGCTTAATAGTTTGTCTAATCTCATGAGTTATCTATCAGCTTACCTAAAACTCTGTCAACAAGTTCCCGGCCAGCAGTTGTTCGTACATTGTGATGGCACACCGTTAACCAGGTATCAGCTTACCTTAATTTTGAAGAAGTTCTTGGTATTTTTAAACCATCCTGAACTTTCCAGGTACTCCCCCCACTCTTCCGTATTGGCAGTGCCAGTTTGGCCCATATGTCTGGCGTTTCACATGACAACATAAAAATCAACGGTAAATTCGACCTTATCCACCAAAGTTTTAAAATATGTTTTATTTTTAGTTGTTGACAGGAGCAGCTGTAAAAGATCTATATGGATCAGTGGTTCTAGTTGATCTATTGGGCCCACCGGAGAACTGCTGTGAAGAAGTCTGGGGTTGCCCTTGGACTTTGTGGTGTCAACCTGTACTGGCATGGAATCAGGGGCCTGAAATGGGACAACCTACTTCGTGAAGTTAAGTGTTTCCTAAATTCTAAACTTCCTCCTGATATTTTGATTTTGCATGCTGGTGCCAATTTGTTATACAATGGTTTTTGGCGGCAAGCATTGATTAATGCTTGTTTGGCAGAAAATTTCGGGTGGAAATGAATGTTTGAACAATTATAAGAAAAATTTGTAAGAATTTTCCCTTGTTACCATGGGATTCCTGTGCCCAGCTCTTATTATCTACTGTATACTTATGTCAACATAAGTATGATGTTTCCTCATTAATACAGTAGTCCTATAAAAATAGCAGTGTGACACCTATAGCTGTTACACGATGGGAGTGTAACAATTTTGGTCACACTGTTATAGTTTGTGTCACAATATTATCTACTGTACACTTATGTCACCATAAGTATGTTTCCTTACAGTAGTCCTATCAAAATTAGCAGTGTGACAGCTGTTACACGATGGGAGTGTAACTGTTAGACGATGGGAGTGTAACAATTTTAGTCACACTGTTACAGTCACAATATTATAATTAAGTATGAAGTTTACTCTGACCAGCCATATCACGATGGGAGTGCGGCAGGCAGAGAGTTACACGATGGGAGTGTAACGTTACACGATGTGAGTGTAACATTTTTGTCATACTTAATTTTGTGACTATTTTTACCTGTTTTTGGCACATTACAATTTCACATTCATTCCACCTAGAAATTTGACATAACCATTGTATATTGTTTTGTGAATAAAGTATGGCCAACAACTCCAGAATACAACTTGTTGTCTCAGTCATTGCCATAGTTTGTTGTTGGTCACTTTCTGTGAATATGGAAATAAGTATAATTAATGCATCATCATTAATTAGCATTATTGGACATCGAACAGAAATAATTTGTTGTCTTTGTATGTGTACTACATGAACTGCAGTGTTTGTACCAAATCAGTACATGTGTATTTAAATTGCAAATCTAATTTGTTTCTCTTTTGTTTCTTTTATGTAATTCCCGCCGGCGGGTGTCATCTGGGTCAGCTCCTCGTGCTATGACGTATAGACCGACATGCGCAGTGGTCAACCACATGGAAACATAGTCATTCAACTTTAAGTATTTCGAGGGATAAGTACGGTTTTCAAAATTTGTAATTTCGACTTATTCATTTCAAAATTTAAAACCCACCCAATTTTTCAACCCTCCCTTGTGTTATTTTCAATCCTCCTTTTCATTATCTGCTTATAACCTGAAATAATGGTAAAGTTAAGAAGAATCATAATTTTCAGTTACATCATCTTAGATGAACTTGGCCAGCTTTATCCTCTCGGCTCATAATTGCTGATTAATTTCCCTTTTCTCAGAAAATTTCGGGTGGAAATGAATGTTTGAACAATTATAAGAAAAATTTGTAAGAATTTTCCCTTGTTACCATGGGATTCCTGTGCCCAGCTCTTATTATCTACTGTATACTTATGTCAACATAAGTATGATGTTTCCTCATTAATACAGTAGTCCTATAAAAATAGCAGTGTGACACCTGTAGCTGTTACACGATGGGAGTGTAACAATTTTGGTCACACTGTTATAGTTTGTGTCACAATATTATCTACTGTACACTTATGTCACCATAAGTATGTTTCCTTACAGTAGTCCTATCAAAATTAGCAGTGTGACAGCTGTTACACGATGGGAGTGTAACTGTTAGACGATGGGAGTGTAACAATTTTAGTCACACTGTTACAGTCACAATATTATAATTAAGTATGAAGTTTACTCTGACCAGCCATATCACGATGGGAGTGCGGCAGGCAGAGAGTTACACGATGGGAGTGTAACGTTACACGATGTGAGTGTAACATTTTTGTCATACTTAATTTTGTGACTATTTTTACCTGTTTTTGGCACATTACAATTTCACATTCATTCCACCTAGAAATTTGACATAACCATTGTATATTGTTTTGTGAATAAAGTATGGCCAACAACTCCAGAATACAACTTGTTGTCTCAGTCATTGCCATAGTTTGTTGTTGGTCACTTTCTGTGAATATGGAAATAAATTTATAAATTTGTATTTTCTTTCCTATAAACATTCTGTTTATCAGACAGACATAAAACTGATAATAAAAAATAAATTTAGTAGAAGACTCAACGCCCTAATCTTTTTAAAACACCCTTAGCGAACTCCATTTCTTTGTCAATGGGCTTTCTATAGAACATAGTAAAAGTAAATTCGTGTGATCAGCCGGCCGCTTTGAGTACAGTGGCCAAAGGGAGATCAGCGGTTATTGCTTTAGAAGTCGCTGCAGTTCTGGTTGCTTTGAATTTTAATAAGTCAAAGCACAGGCACACGGAGTGCTCTCCCTTATTTAAACGTCTCCAGTGTCGTCACCCTATTGTTCGAGCGGACGATTATTTTTCACGAATCGTCTGCAGACTTTTACAAGCAATACAGACCTTCACATGTAATCATTTACCACACATGCACATTGGATACGGACAATAACAGCTTCATCAAGAAGAGTGATGTTTGCCTTATAAAAGGGGATCACAGCCGGTTTGTCTTAATGGAGCGCTTTAAGGATTGAGTTTGTTGGATATGTACGATTTTAAATAAACGAGTAAATAAATGCGGATTGTTTGCATTTTAAGACACAATTTGTAGATTTTTTTAATACAATAAATATTTTTAATACAATAAAAAAATATTTTAATTACCGTATTTTATCAAATCGCTCCGTAAGAGAAGCCAATATAACTAGACGTGAAGATTTAAGTCAAATTCAAAACAAAGCAGACTTGTTTTATATGGTGCGTAGCGGAACAAAGACTGTTTTGTCAAAAGAAAATCTGATTTATGCAGGGATAGTGCATCTTAATTTTTGGTCAAATTAATACCTCAGTTAAATGCTTTCCTTCGTTAAAAAACATTCGTTGTACCGTAACGCCATTCAAACGAAATCATAGCGAAATGGGTAGAGTCGGTTGCAGTAAAATTGAATCCCCACTCTAAAGTATTAAGAAAAAAATATTTTATTTTTCCCACACATGATCAACTTTAAAAGTATAAATGAACTGACAATATTTTTGGACACCTAATAAAATGATATTTTGGGAAAATTATTTCCCAATATTTACAGTTTGAAGTCATACAATATCAGAGCTTACTTGAAGTGAACTTCGTGTTACACGACACCAGGCTCAGATTGCACCAGACGATTCTTAAAAAATAATCGGCAGGGACAAAACAAAGAGACTGACGTTTAAGCCGGATAAACGCCTCGCCACTGCAGATTCTTAAAAAATAATCGGCTCGGCGCTCCGCGCCTCGCCGATTATTTTTTAAGAATCGGCAGTAGCTCGGCATTTATCCTATACCCACCCTCTGTTATACTATAAATATGGACATTTATAGTATAACAGAGGGTGGATAAGGGAGAGCACTCCGTGTGCCTGTGGTCAAAGTCATCTCTCTCCAGACCAAATTCTATCCATCTTGAAATAGTCTGTTTTGATACACTCTTATGAAGTTTCTGATAACTTATGAAAAGAAAATTGTCATTTCTAATAGTTTTAGTCGTAAGTAAATAGTCTCTAAGAACAGTACAAACACAAATTCTCCTATCTAAGGGATAGTCAGGTAATTCTACACAACCATTATGAAAATTAGGTCTCGTCGTTTTAAGCAAACTTTTAAAAACACATCCGGATTCTTTCTATGTTAAATTATTTAAATTCAATAAATGGAGATTTTGGACTCTCTAGCCACTTATAAGAGCGATTAACAAAGCAAGACTTAATGTAATATCTTTTAAACTCAAAAGGTTAACTAGGCTTATAAGCCTCTGAGGAGCCGCTTACTGGTAAAACACTGTTTTAGTTAATTTCTAAAAGCATGGGTGCAGTGTACCTTACTTATCACCTCAGTGTGTATCTGAGTGAAGGCCATTCGAATTTATGTTGTGATGTAAAAAAAATTGGTTCCATCTGCTAAAATTGACAAAACTAAATCAACCTGGCCCCAATGGGCTACCATAGGCTTTGTACGAAAATTAAACCAAACACTAGATATATTATTATAGAAAAGTGTATTCCTGCTTCTCTATAACTTTGTGTATAGCTTAACGTCTTTCTGAAACTGAACAACACGGAATCGTTGGAATAGAATTTAAAGTTTATTATGAGCAGTCAATTTCAATCTGTTACATAACTCATTAAACAGCTGGTAAAAGGGCATATACTTTCTACTAAAATCTTTGAATTAAACAATAGTTGAAAGTAAAACAAAGTCTAAAATATGTTAGAAATATAAAAATGAAAACACAAGTAATCAAACATGAATAATGAACAGGTTATAAATGTACTAAATGTAGCTTACCTGAACAACACGGAATCGTTGGAATAGAATTTAAAGTTTATTATGAGCAGTCAATTTCAATCTGACCTACTCCGTACACTTAGAACTTATATAGTGTCCAACGATCCCATGTTGTCCTGGTAACATGTATACGCTGGTTGACTGGGTAACATGTTCTTTCTTGATGTTACATAGACTTGCCAACGGCGCGTCCTCCAGCAGTGCATTTGACATGCTGAGTGTTGGACACGTCCGGTCAAGCGCCTCTGCTGATCGCCTAGCAAGCTGTGAGGTCTAATGACCGTATAATGCTTATTATACACTAGCCGACCAGTCAGGCACAATTAGACGAGCCCTATCAATTTTAACTTGCTAGTTAATTATTAAAGACATTGGTAATGACATTTTCAATATGTATGTGATATAAAAACAGGAAACTGACAATAATTAATCAATTTATACAAATGAAAGGAAAAAGAGAGAGTGAGATAAACTTCTAGAACATACCATTATTATCTCTTTTATATTATTTATAGTCTTCTTATAGATGACGCTATTGAAAGGCAGATGGTTGTTTTGAACATGAAAATGAGTGTCTGGCAACGGTCTGCTGATCAAATCACATTATAAACGTCAGGTTTTTAATGTTATTTCCAGTGTTTGATAACATTTACCAAATGTCCAAATTTCGTGCAAATCAACCCCGAAATGTTAAAGAATCCTCGTTCAGTTTTAAAAGTCATTTTAGATTTATCAACCTGAAAACAGTCAACCCATGGAGATGTTCATGTAGTTGACGCTTCGTGTGTGGAAATTGCATCTAAAATTCACTTTTTTAGTTTGTAAAACGCAATGACATAATGGAAGAACATCGTCAAGAAGAGAATGCATTCATACATTCTACCGTAATTACCAATTCGCTGGCCTCCTGCAGGATGAGATTGAGAGCGGTGAAAAAAACATTGCGTCACGTAAATGTACACGGCGGACCACGACTTTGCATATTGTTAAAGGGGCATGAGCTGCCAAAATTCACACTTTTTCTTCATATTTTCTGATCGGCACGACAGTAAGAGGCTTTGAAAGCCATCGAAAAACTAAATGATTGGCGTTGGAATGAGGAAAATCCATACAGTATGTGGCCTGTACGAACCGAAAACGTGTTCGAAAAGTAAACAAATTTAAATAACCGGGACGACCATTCATTCTAAGCCAAAGTTAGTTCAAAACAATACTTTATCGTACATTTTCGAGATTAGAAGCACTAAAAAGCTTCTGAAATATACGTCTTGAGAAAAATAGCCAATGATTTCAACATTTTGTTTTAACGTCAAAGTATCAATATATATTTTTGGTTTGTGTAGAAATAAACAAAAAAAGCCAGATATAGAAATTTTAGAGAAATATGATTGGAATATTGTCATACGACGTTATGAGTATGTGTTTTAGAAGTTATACTGAAATTCATTTTTCCAGGCTCTGGAAGTGTTATATACCTTTTTCAATTCTGTTCAATTCAATTCTTTATTTTCTCGGATCAATTTGACTGGTATAAAGTGTAAACGTTTACAAAGATTTTACATGGTGCGGGGGAGATCCGGGTTTTACGTTCATATAATTGTAAAGCTTTCTTGATAAAAAAAATAGGTAAACTAACCCGGATCTGTTTGCAGGGCTTATTAAGTTATACATTTTATGGACTCATACCCAATAATATAGTTTTCCCTGAACAGTGTACAGAACCGATAAAGCCACCACATTTCACTTTCTTTTCCCATAATCGCATGGGGTTTCATCTCAGTCTGAAGAAGCTTAATCATTATCAATGTATCACAAAGTGTTCCTAACAATTTTACTGACTAAGGACAAGCGCCTGTCAGTCACTAATCTAATGAAATATCATGGGTTTTAGTTTATTGCAACTTATGATTGGGTATAAAATGATATACCTCTTTGTAACACAATTAGAAACTTGTCTCCATGGCTATTTCAGACAAGAAGATTTTCCCTGTGTTTTAGTGTTCATTATCTGAAAACTATAATGAGTACAGACAGACGCGCATCTGTAGTCATCAAAGCTACAACATACTTTAATTTAATTAAGTGCTCCGCAACTTAGTTGATCACCATGGTTATCAAAAAGTTGTTTCGATACAATTAAGCTCTACTGTGAAACCACAGACCCATTTACAGCCTTAGTTACTGAAGGCTAAAAGGCTGGGTGACTGTTTTGGTCGACACATATGCATGTCGCAAGACCCAAGTTACTTTTGGTTCGGGACACATCGTCTACAATAATTACAGAGTTAGTAAATGCCAAAAAGACTGGTCACCCTTATGTTCGCCACAGATAGCGAGACCCCAATCTAGCTGGGTATATGATACATCGTCTAACCATAAGCTTCATACAGTATATTAGAAGAAGAAAATTGAATGCAGGCAATGGGTTTAAAGTTATGAAGCAAACACGAACCCGGGGCGAACGGACAGACAGACGGACATATCAATATATGCCCGCTCTTAAAGTGACGGACGGACGGACAACACTATACCAATATACTCCCACCTTAAGGGCGGACGTATAAAAAGAAAACCACCAGATCTGATGTACAAATTTTGATTTATATTAAAAGAAAACAAAGTGACGTATTTGCAGGCAAATATTATAAAAACAGTGGCAAGAAAACCTTTATCAAAATAATTTACTTTTTTCAAACTTAGAATTTTAGAGTTCCGAGATAGAAATCTGTAATCCGAGAACTCACAAAGTTCACTGGTATAGAAGTATAGATCGGATGATCACGAAATACAAATCCAGATAAAAAAAGGATATTTTTGGTTCTTCTAGAATAACCGAACAGAGTAATTAAAGCCCAGGTGAGCCTGATAAACATGTCATATGACTGAATTGTTTGATTTTAATCCTTGTATTTGACGACGATTCAGTTAATCATCTACGAAAATATTTCTGATGAGGAATGTACCTCCAATTTGGCTCCTGTGTGCAATTGCCAGATTATTGCAAATAACTATAGCATCTTTGCCCGACGTGAAGATTTCTGTTTCAAATAAATATTAATTTATACCATATCATCTGATGGCCTTGAGATATTTGACGGAGTAAGACATTCCCGAAAAGTGCTATGACATTATTTTGTCCTGGCTGTAATTACGGCATTTTTCTGTGATTCCGTGTGTTCCCTACCTATTACCTTGGATAACGAACAATTCATCCTTCGAAGTTATCTCGCCTTAAAATATTTTCTGACTGGGTTTCACTCGAACAACCTATGTGGTGGGATGGTTGCCAGTTACCAACGGAAGGTCGTGGGTTTTCTCCGGGCATAGAGTCCGGTTTCCTCCCACAATAAAACTGGCAACGCCGCCATATAAGTAAAATAATCTTGAGCGCGGCGTAAAGCACCAAACAATCAATCAATCAATCAATCCCCATATAATATTATTATAGTTTTACGAAATCGCATTCGTCATCACGTTTGTCTAATCTAACCTATAGGCGGAGCCAGCGGGGATCCAAGGGGTCAGGACCCCCCCCCCCCCCCCCTTTTCTGAGCAAATAAAAAAAGAACAGAAAAAAAGAAGAGAAAAGGGGAGGGGAGAAAGGAATTAACACAGATAAAAACGTACCATTATATATGCAATCTAATGCAAGGTCTGCCAGTTCCATGTCATCTTTAGTTTGACAGTAACCACTAACCACGGTAACTATATTGAATGTTTCATTTTAAATATTTTGCACATCATAGTCCGTGTTGCAATGTTAAGCAGCGTGTTTCATGGTTCTAGCAAGGAACAAGCTGAATTTTGAAAAATGCAATTTCTGGATGTAAAGAATCACATAAAAGGCAGTGCTCCCACAAACCAGTTTCATACCTAATAAACCTGTATTCGATTATAAACAATAAAATGATGGCCTTATCTGACAGGAATATGGCACTCAAGAATAGAGAACAAAACTATATACACCGTTCTGTGTTTAGACATATCTTCGGCCATGAAGGGCCTTAGAGTTTCATCAAATATGGCGGATCGTGGAAGATTTCTCTTAGAAAATGTCTTCAGTACTGCAACTGTTACTTTCAAGAAAGTTTAACGAAAGTCATATACATTGTTTTGCTTGGTGATTTTAGGGTTCAGAAGAAGCGCACTAACTTTTCCTTTCCAACGATACCAAACACATATTTTTGCAATTTTCTTTACTCCTAACAGTGAAGTTAATAAAATTCCACAATAAGAAAAACTAATTGGTCAACTTTCAAAATCTCCCATTTAAGCCTAGGTTAAATTCATCCTCTTCAAGACCTTCGCAATTCACTAATATGGCACGCAGACCATTTTTTTGCTAGTCACATTTTCCTCAAAGCTTCTTTTGTAATTCAATATAAGTTTCGTGAAACTGAAAGCAATTTTCAGGACATAGGAATACTTTGAAGAGAGTGAAATTAACCTGGGTTTAAATGGGAGATTTTAAAAGTTGACCAATTTGTTTTGTGTGTGTAACATAATACGGTATTTTATAAACTGCATCATGTCCCACGAACACATCGCAAAAACATGTGTTTGGTACCGTTGGAAAGGAAAAATAAGCGCGCTTGTTTTGAACCAAAAGTTTTTTTTTTTTGTTTTCTTCTCCTTTAAGAGCCTAGGTATATAGGCCTACTGGGTTTCGATAGTCTGCCACCTTCCCACTTTCAATAAAGAAAACTATTTACGTGCCCAAATCAATATAAAACAATCCGCGGGCCCTTCTCATGCTTGTCAATCTAGAACCCCTGAGTTTCTGGGGCTAATGCGTTGGGATAGTCATCCCCTCCCCCATGCTTCAAAAACGTTAGAAGGCTTCATCTATAATTTTGCAACATAACGATTTTTTTTTAAATTAAGGAGAAGAAAATTCGGAAATTATTAGGGTTTTTATTTGCAGAACAACCTCAGAGCGCTTCTCGGGCAATCAAGAATTACAGAGCATCCAGGGCCGAGGCGGCCCCTGGCCCCTCGCCTAATGCGTTGGAATAGTCACCCCCTTCTCCATGCTTTAAAACCTCACAATGCTTCACTTAAAACTGGGGAACATAACGACTTTACTGTTATTTTTTAAGAATTAAGGAAAGCAAACTTCGGAAATTATTAGCATTCGTAGTTGCAGAACATCCTCAGAACGCTTTTCGGGCAATCAAGAACTCCAGAGCTATCCGAGCCTAGGCAGCCCCTGGACCCTCGCCTAATGCCTCTTTTTAATTTGTAATGTTTCTGTGATCGAAGGGCCTGGGACCCCCTCTTTCGTAAAAAGCTGGATCCACCAGAGGAATACTATGCTTGTGGAAGTTGCCGCCGAAACAGTGGCAATTGAAGCTGGTGAGGAGACCAAACCTTAAACCTAACTTGAATATCTTAAAATTATATGAAAGAAATGGCTAATGTTAAATCAGAGGCGATCGCCGATGCTTGCAAATCTCAGGAAGCACGCCCTGCTTTAAGTGCTTTATCTGGTCGAGATAAAGATAACATGTCACACTAATGCTGTTCTAAATGATTCCACGAACCGTTACCAGGTGTGTCAATTAAAACTTCCTGGAAACAGAGTCCTTTGAATGATAACTTGGTTAAAATTACTGACTATGAACGTACGGCAGATAGCTTTGTAAAGCCTTTTGATATTTGTCAAACCCTCTAAGTATCCTTTGTCCGATTATATTAACATAAAAAGCAATGATATTCCTTACATTGAAAACTAGCCTTCTAATCGTTGCAAAACCTGTTACAGTTCGCCAGGTGGCACACGAGGTAAGAATTGCTTGATTTCCTAAATGTCTTAGCGATCAAATAACACTGGGTCGGTTTCCAGCCCCCAATCCGGGAATCTTGCAATGGCGCATCCTGGATGGAAAGGAAGCTTTGATACTTTAGTTGGCAATAAGTTATTCCTACCGCAGAGCGTATTTATTTACACATATTCTTTGAATTACACAGACAATGGCACCAAAGAAAATCCGACAGATCTTTTAAAACGTTAATTAGATCACATTCAATATCACTTGAGAATTATTCTAAAAATCCACACTTTTTTATAACTGCTTTCGAAAACATAGTAACACTTATTTCTTTTACGAAACCTGTCTATTTCCAGACTTTTCAACTTTTTCCAAAACTATATTCCACAGGCCATACATGCCTTTGTCGGTTTTTGAACATCCCACAAGAATTTCGTCCAGAGAATGTTTGCTCAAGAGCGCGAGACTTGATTCCTCGGTCTGTTCAAATCTTGCCACATGTCTCCATGTTAAACCTTCGATTTTAGTGGCGATGATTCCATAAAAATACACGTCGTCCAATTTAATAAACGGGGTGCTTTTGGCTAACTCCGCCATTTGTATAGCCAACTCGAATTTGAAAAAAAACGACAAATACAAAACAAATGGGAGTAGGGTAGTGTTTTAGACCAGCTAATTTGTCATTGGGAATACCTAAATAAGATTTCCTGTAAATAAATTAGCTTTTGCCCAGGTACCCCTCTGTCGTTTTCTGAAGTCGAAATACGTCGTCGCTGAATGTATGAGGATAACGTATTTAACCTTTATGTACTGAGAACAAAGATGTGAGTTCTTAATAAGATAGTTGCTATTGATGGTAAAAGGTATTGAAGTTGATTTTGAAAATACCTTCTTAGTCAGATGAACGTCCTTGTCCTGGGTAAAAATTCTCGCAGAGGGGAAACAAAGCGGATTCTGTGGTTGTATAATTCTTGCGGAGGTGAAACGAAGCGGTTTCGTCGGTTGTATAATTCTTGCGGAGGGGATACCAAGCGGTTTCTTCGATTGTATAATTCTTGCGGAGGTGAAACCAAGCGGTTTCGTCGGTTGTGTAGTCTTGTCTACATTTTTAAAAGATATATCAGGCATTTTGGCTTGTTCTTCGACTTGTGTTTTTGCTAACATAATTCTTGGTCCAACATTCGTGTAAACCAATGTACAAACGAGGAACAATAACAGGGTGGCGATTACTAGACTCCAACGGCGGAATGAACTCTCCATGGCAACTGATGAAGTTTTCTGGGGCTTTCAAATGTCACCTGATATCTTCACCGATTTTATCTGTAACAAAGTCGAAATCATTTACATGACAAATGGTTGACGTATATACTCTCCAGTATGGTAATATTTGCATTTTTTTACATCTCTAAAATTTATCTGTAGTCCAAAATAATTATATTTTCATAAATTCTAATAGAAACAATATGGTTAAGGCACATTATAGGAGTGTAATCCATATTTGTTAGTAGCCGGCAGTAAAATATTTACATTCTAAGATTGAAATCCTTTTAAAACAATAAGGATTTTTTGCAACATTTGATACAACTTAGATAGTCTTTTTCAAGAAGGCCAGATCATGCCATTCTAAAGATAAAACGTCTTTACCTTCAGGATATGTCTAAGTTAACTCAGATCATGGCGATCAAGATTGTTTTCCACATACTCAGGAATATTTCACTTATATGGCGGCGTTGTCAGGTTTAATGGAGAGGAAACCGAGCGGTTTGTCCGGATGAAACGACAATTGGCGACAACCTGGCAACTCTCCCCATTGAACTGAGTTGGATTCGAACCCGTAGCTCATCGATGGTATACGGCTATTAAGAAAGACCCTAGACGGTAAGAGAAACTCCCGCCCATTCGTTACCTGTATGTATTTGTGAATAAATTATATGTAAAGTCGATTCTTCACCCGCCAATAAACGTTAGATCCAACTGAACAGTATGATATACCTAATGGAGTAACTGGAGACGACCTCTCCTGATAGGGTAAGGCCGATATGAATCATTGTGACATATCCAAAGAATACCTTGCGTGTGGGAAACAGTAATAAACAGAGCGCGACGATTGATAACGTAATCTGGGCGGTTCTGTTGAATTGATTGTGACCCAGGCACTTCGCTTCTCTCAGATACAATGAATATTTATACATTTGAATCTCTTGAAAAAATTACCTTACGTGTCGGGCATTGCAATCTTATAAGTAGCGAGTATTTGTCACTTCATTCTACACTCCACATTTTGTAAAGAATGTCAGCCTTCTACTCAAAAAGTGAGATAGCTGGGTTGTCAGCTGTCCTCTTAATTGACCAGCAACAAATATGTGCTTGAATTGATAAATTAAACGAGATTTGAAGTTAGATTGGAATGATGTCGACCATTTGATTGATTGATTGTTTGGTGTTTTACGCTGCGCTCAAGATTATTTCACTTATATGGCGGCGTTGCTAGTTTTATTATGGAAGGAAACCGGGCTCTATGCTAGGGGGAAACCCACGACCTTCCGTTGGTAACTCGCAACCATCCCACATAGGTCGTTCGAGTGAAAACCCAGTCAGAAAATGTTCCATTTTTTTTGGACTGAGTGGAATTCGAACCCGCGACCCATTGGTGGAAAGCTGTTCGGATTGAGCGTCTCGGCCAGTAAAGTAGATAACACGAGAACGCATTTAATGGGAGGACAAAGCCAAATTAATTATTATATGTTCTACCGTTTCGGGAAGGGCGTATTATTAAAGTGGCATGAGCTGCCAAAATTCACACTTTTTTTCATAATTTCTGATCGACACGACACTAAGAGGCTTTGAAGGCCATCGAGAAACTAAATGGTTGGCGTTGGAAGGAGGAAAATCCATACAGTATGAGACCTGTACGAACCGAAAACGTGTTCGAGAAGTAAACAAAACTTAAATAACCGGGACGTTTAGTTCAAAACAATACTTTATCGTACATTTTCGAGACTAGAAGCACTAAAAAGCTGCTGAATTACACGTCTTGAGAAAAATAGCCAATATATTCAACATTCTGTTAAACGTCAAAATATCAACATTTTGGCAGCTCATACATGTACCACTTTAAGTACTCCAAGTAGGTCGATATAATTCCAATCAAACTTCAACTAACAGGTAAGTCTCGATTAATTTGTAAATTATATCTCGCCCTATGTCGTACCAGGATCTCACGAGATGTTCAAACCTACTTACTTCAACTCAAGTCAATTTGTGAAGTATATTTATAAACTTGTATTTTCTTTCCTATAAACATTCTGTTTATCAGACAGACATAAAACTGATAATAAAAAATAAATTTAGTAGCAGACTTAACGCCGTAATCTTTTTAAAACACCCTTAGCGAACTCCATTTCTTTGTCAATGGGCTTTCTATAGAACATGGTAAAAGTAGATTCGTGTGATAAGCCGGCCGCTTTGAGTAAAGTGGTCAAAGGGAGATCAGCGGTTATTGCTTTAGAAGTCGCTGTAGTTCTACACAACCACTATGAAAATTAGGTCTCGTCGTCTTAAGCAAACTTTTAAAAACATATCCGGATTCATTCTATGTTACATCCTTGAAATTCAATAAATGGAGATTTTGGACTCTCTAGCCACTTGTAAGAGCGATTAACAAAGTCTTAATATAATATCTTTTAAACTCAAAAAGTTAAAAAAAAGTTTTCAAGAAAGTAGAATATAAAAGGCCGGTTGAGACACAGCTATGACGTCATACGAGGAGGAAACATGTTACGTAATATTCGAATTCCGGGTCAAAGACGTCCCGAGTGGTCGAGGTCAATAACTAGCACATCTCATTAACATCTAAGCTCCCGGCTATTGGTCGCGCTTGACTACACATCTAATTAAAATCTCCTAACAAGAGGTGGCAACAAAGGCTTGAATTGTGGAGTCGAGGTCAATAACTAGCACATCTAATTAAAATCTTAGCTCCCGGTTATTGGTCGCGGTTCGTCGCACGTCTCATTTAAATCTAAGCTCGCGGCTATCGGTTCACTACACATCTCATTAAGATTAGAATCTACGTTATTTATTAAATTACCTCCATGGCATATTGTATAGTGTCTGTAGACTCGCTGAAGGGGTAGTCTTTCATACAGATGACGAAATGGGGAGTTCCCATCACGCCGTACTAAAACGCGGTTTTCGTCATGTCTATATTCATACCGATTTAGCCAAGTACATGTGTCGAGGCTTGGAGTTGCTCTCTCACAACGGGCTCGAGTATTCCAAGGTAAGTTGCACTCGTTATTTTCTTCCGAGGTTCGACTGTAGGTCATAGAGCATGTTAAGGTATAGAGCATTGACCTACGCCATCTATGCGATATGGAACGTGACGTAATCAATCAGGATACCGGCTGTTATTTCCCTAGCATTAGTCTGACAGCTTTGGGACTAACGCCATTCACCTTAAAACGGTTCGATCTCGAACCGGAAGTGACGTCATCGAACCGGAAGTCGTCCGTAACTTTGTTATTTTTTGTCCTAGAGCTTAGAGACTAACGCCATTCACCTGTAAACGGTTCGACATCGAACTGGAAGTGACGTCATCGAACCGGAAATTGTCCGTAATTTCGTTATTTTTTGTTCTAGAGCTTAAGGAAAAAACCCAATCACCTTAATACGATCCAACCTCGAACCGGAAGTGACGTCATTGAACCGGAAATCGTCCGTAATTTCGTTATTTTTGTCCTAGAGCTTAGGGACTAAAGCCATTCACCTTTAAACGGTCCGACCTCGAACCGGAAGTGACGTCATCGAACCGGAAGTCGTCCGTAATTTCGTTATTTTTTGTTCTAGAGCTTAGGGACTAACGCCATTCACCTTAAAACGGTCCGACCTCGAACCGGAAGTGACGTCATCGAACCGGTAGTTGTCCGTAATTTCGTTATTTTTTGTCCCACAGCCTAGGTACTAGCGCCATTCAATCCGTTACGACATCATGTCCGCTATTGTGCGGCGTAAAACACCAAATAATCAATGACTCTAAGCAGTCGTCCTACATCAGGCGCTTTTCACCCCAGAACTGTATTGTGAAAGTCTCAACCAATGCATTAACATAAAAAACATAAGACATTCTTCGTTCTGATGAGCATTTTATTATATTCATGGTGAACATTCTTCAAGTACATCGTTTCCGGTTTTCGTAAGGGTATTCGTCCGGTAAAACCTTATTAAATAACATATAGCGTATTTTGATCGCGTTCGCTAATGCCTCGTCAATCGGTAGGCCAATTACTCCGCGTAAGAAATCCCCAGTTTTCACAATTTCTCGGTGAAGCGGGTCTCCCATTTAATGCATCCAAATAGTGTTGTACTGTCCGTATATAGTCATCAAGGTTTTCTTTATTTCCGACCTGCGCCGTCGGTATTCCTCCTGCAAACTGCAGCCGTCAACAGACGTTTGAGTTTGAATAGCTTCCTTCACATTGTCGTCCCATACGCCGGAAACTGTATCAGCCATACCGCTAGCGGGCGTAATGCTCGTCGTTAGACAAAACTTTACGGTCATCTTCTAAAGTATTTTCATCCGACGGATGCACTCCATAAACGGTCATCTCAGTATTCTGTGAATCGGTTTTGTGTTTATTGAAAACGTGCCGCTTCGTGTCATGTCGGCGACTAAAAGTCTTGTTACAAACGGGGCAATTGAAATCCACCGCTTGCTGTGCGTTAGATACGGCAATAATCCGCGACAAATCCGCCTTTTCACGGTTGGGGGAGCTTTCGCGATAATAGGGCTCGACAGTTTTTCTTCGTTAAAAGGCTTGACTTTGTGGCGTACCACTTTTTCTGCGTTTCTGTCTGACCTCCGATCTGGCCATTTCCACCACTTGTGCGGGAGACACCACATCTATCTGCGGTAAATCCGCATGGTTGGCGTCAATTTGCGGCGGATCCATCTTTTCACGGTCGGGAGAGCTTTCACGACCATAGGGTTCCAGAGGGATGAGCGTGTTTCTACTAATGAATGCTTGGCCGAGGGGCGAGCCTCTCTCGCTCATTACACCTTCGTTCATGGGTATTTTACCCTTTTCCATATCGCGGTAAAAACGCACCAATTTATCCACGTTTGACATGTTTAAACGTTACAAACACCATCTGCGTAAGAAGTGTTGTCGAAGTACGATGATAGCTCATTATATATAGCTTTATGATACGCGCCCGCTGAACGCCAGAAGCGACCGTTAACGCAGCCTTAAGCGTCTCACAATTAGCTAACGGTCGCTTCCACTCTTTATTGGTGCCTTTCTTTCTTTCTAGAGAGTTTGTCAGTCGAAGGGTTTTCAACCGCCGGTGAATGTGAAGCTTGTAGCCAAGTACCATTATGTATACCCCATAACCAAATATCTCCAGCTACAACATTACAGTTGGATGATGTCCCACCCATGCCATTAACATAAGAGACTGACGTTGTATTATCAATTTGAACCAACACATGTTCTCCTGTTTTTGAAGCATCTGATTGAAGCGTTAGTTGAGGGGTGCCTTTTAAAACAGATTTATTCGCTCGGTGAATGGCCGTAATCCACCATTTCAAGTCCGATTTAGCCAGATTTAATATGGCCATCATTGCTTGGTAGTTATCTTTGTTTAAGCCCAGAGCAAGCGACTTCCCATTGTCCCGGATCCTGTCAAATAAGGGCCCATATGTTACAGCAAGAAAGGTCAAACCATTAAACCAATAACTTTTGCCACATTTCTTTATATAGAAAAACATTTTTCAGGTAATAATTTTTCGCAAGCAAGTTTGACCTTATTAGGCTTCTCTCTTGCCATGGTGGCGACCACTGTTACCGAATTTAAAATAAACTCTAAGTAATCAATTTGTTGAGTTGGACAAAATATTTATTTATCTTAGTGGACGGTAAACTTATCTAATTAATAGACATGAGCTGATAGCGGTTTGACGAAAACCAACGAATGTTCACAAAGAGATTTAAAAACACAAAGGCAACAAGCCAGACTTGACCTTTGTTTGATATCAAGATATTTTTGGTTTGTGTAGAAATAAACAAATAAAGCCAGATATAGAAATTTTAGAGAAATATGATTGGAATATTGTCATACGACGTTATGACTATGCGTTTTAGAAATTACACTGAAATTCATTTTTCCAGGCTCTGTGAGTGTTATCTACCTTATTCAATTCTGTTCAATTCAATTCTTTATTTTCTCGGATCCGTTTTACTGGTATAAAGTGTAAACGTTTAAAAAGATTTTACATGGTGGGTGGAAGATCCGGGTTTTACGTTCATATAATTGTAAAGCTTTCTTGATAAAAATAGCTAAACTAACCCGGATCTTTTTGCAGGGCTTATTAAGTTATACATTTTATGGACTCATACCCAATAAATTAGTTTTCCCTGAACAGTTTACAGAACCGATAAAGCCACCACATTTCACTTTCTTTTCCCATAATCGCATGGGGTTTCATCTCAGTCTGAAGAAGCGTAATCCTTATCAATGTATTACAAAGGGTTCCTAACAATTTTACTGACTAAGGACAAGCGCCTGTCTGTCACTAATCTAATGAAATATCATGGGTTTTAGTTTATTGCAACTTATGATTGGGTATAAAATGATATACCTCTTTGTAACACAATTAGAAACTTGTCTCCATGGCTATTTTAGACAAGAAGGTTTTCCTTGTGTTTTAGTGTTCATTATCTGAAAACTGCAATGAGTACAGACAGACGCGCATCTATAGTCATCAAAGCTACAACATACTTTCATTTAATTAAGTGCTCCGCAACTTATTTGATCACCATGGTTATCAAAAAGTTGTTTCGATACAATTAAGCTCTACTGTGAAACCACAGACCCATTTACAGCCTCAGTCACTGAAGGCTAAAAGGCTGGGTGACTGTTTTGGTCGACACATATGCATGTCGAAAGACCCAAGTTACTTTTGGTTCGGGACACATCGTCTACAATAATTACAGAGTTAGTAAATGCCAAAAAGACTGGTCACAGTTATGTTCGCCACAGATAGCGAGACCCCAATCCAGCTTGGTATATGATACATCGTATAACCATAGGCTTCATACATGTATATTAGAAGAAGAAAATTGAAAGCAGGCAACGGGTTTAGTTATGAAGCAAACACGAACCCGGGACGAACAGACAGACGGACGGACATATTAATATATGCCCGCTCTTAAAGTGACGGACGGACGGACAACACTATACCAATATACTCCCACCTTAAGAGCGGGCGTATAAAAAGAAAACCACCAGATTTTATGTACAAATTGTGATTTAGTAAATAACCGGCACAAATTGACCGGGAAAAGATCCTGGCCAGCGTCAATTAGTGTCGGTTATTTACTAATTCACTAATTTCCCTGATGATGATTGCAGCTTGCTTTCGAAATTTTGATTTATATTAAAAGAAAACAAAGTGACGTATTTACAGGCAAATATTATAAAAATAGTGGCAAGAAAACCTTTATCAAAATAACTTACTTTTCTCAAACTTCGAATTTTAGAGTTCCGAGATAGAAATCTGTAATCCGAGAACTCACAAAGTTCACTGGTATAGCAGTATAGATCGGATGATCCCGAAATATAAATCCAGATAAAAAAAGATATTTTTGGTTCTTCTAGAATAACCGAACAGAGTAATTAGGAGTCCGGTGAGCGTGATAAACATGTCATATGACTGAATTGGTTGATTTTAATCCTTGTATTTGACGACGACTCAGTTAATCATCTACGAAAATATTTCTGATGAGGAATGTACCTCCAATTTGTGCTCCTGTATGCAATTGCCAGATTATTGCAAATAACTATAGCATCTTTGCCCGACGTGAAGATTTCTGTTTCCAATAAATATTAATGTATACCATATCATCTGATGGCCTAGAGATATTTGACGGAGTAAGACATTCCCGACAAGTGCTATGACATTATTTTGTCCTGGCTGTAAATACGGCATTTGTCTTCGAAGTTATCTCCCCTTAAAATATTTTCTGACTGGGTTTGCACTCGAACAACCTATGTGGTGGGATGGTTGCCAGTTACCAACGGAAGATCGTGGGTTTCCTCCGGGCATAGAGCCCGGTTTCCTCCCACAATAAAACTGGCAACGCCTCCATATAAGTGAAATAATCTTGCGCGCGGCGTAAAACACCAAACAATCAATCAATCCCCTTATAATATTATTATAGTTTTACGAAATCGCATAGGTCATCATGTTTGTCTAATCTGACGCATAGGCGGAGCCAGGGGGTGGGGGGTCCAAGGGGTCAGGACCCCCCCCCCCCCCCCCCTTTCTGAGCAAAGAGAAAAAAGGTAGGGAGGGGAGAAAAGGAATATACACAGATAAAAACGTATCGTTATGTATGCAATTCAACGCAAGGTCTGCCAGTTCCATGTTATCTTTAGTTTGACAGTAACCACTAACCACCGTAACTATGGAGATATGTTTCCTTTTTAATATTTTGCACATCATAGTCCGTGTTGCAATGTTAAGCAGCGTGTTTCATGGTTCTAGCAATGAACAAGCTGAATTTTGAAAAATGCAATTTATGGATGTAAAGAATCACACAAAATTTAGTGATCATCTCGTCCCACAAACGAGTTTCATACCTAATAAACCTATATTCGATTATAAACACTAAAATGATGGCCTTATCTGACAGGAATATGGCACTCAAGAATAGAGAACAAAACTATATACATCGTTCTTTGTTTAGACATATCTTCGGCCATGAAGGGCCTTAGAGCTTCATCAAATATGGCGGATCGTCGAAGATTTCTCTGAGAAAGTGTCTTCAGTACTGCAACTGTTACTTTCAAGAAAGTATAACGAAAGTCATATACATTGTTTGGCTTGGTGATTTTAAAGGGGGGGGGGGGTTAACAAAAAATCACTTTAGGGTTCAGAAGAAGCGCACTAACTTGTCCTTTCCAACGATACCAAACACATATTTTTGTGTTTTTTTACTCCTAACAGTGAAGTTAATAAAATTCCACAATAAGAAAAACAAATTGGTCAACTTTCAAAATCTCCCATTTAAGCCTAGGTTAAATGCATCCTCTTCAGGGCCTTCGCAATTCACCAATATGGCACGCAGACCATTTTTTGCTAGTCACATTTTCCTCAAAGCTTCTTTTGTAATTGAATATAAGTTTCGTGAAACTGAAAGCAATTTGCAGGACATAGGAATACTTTGAAGAGAGTGAAATTAACCTGTGTTTAAATGGGAGATTTTGAAAGTTGACCAATTTGTTTTGTGTGTGTAACATAATACGGTGTTTTATAAACTGCATCATGTCCCATGAAAAAACATGTGTTTGGTACCGTTGGAAAGGAAAAATAAGCGCGCTTGTTTTGAACCAAAAAGTATTTTTTTGTTTTCTTCTCCCTTAACAGCCTAGGTGGCCCGTGGAACCACGCCTGTCTATAGGCCTACTGGGTTTCGGTAGTCTGCCAGCTTCCCACTTTCAATAAACAAAACTATCCACGTGCCCAAATCAATATAAAACAAACCGCGGGCCCTTCTCGTGCTTGTCTTATTTTGTTATTTTTAAGAATTACGGAAAGAAAATCCAGAAAGTATTTACTTGTATAACAGCCTCAGAACGTTTCTCAGGCAATCTAGAACCCCTGAGTTTCCGGGGCCTAAGCGTCCCCTGGGCCCTCGCCTGATGCGTTGGGATAGTCATTCCCTCCCCCATGCTTCAAAAACGTTACAAGGCTTCATCTATAACTTTGGAACATAACGATTTTACTGTTATTTTTTAAGAATTAAGGAAAGCAAAATCCGGAAATTATTTGCATTTGTATTTGCAGAACACCCTCAGAACGCTTTTCGGGCAATCAAGAACTCCAGAGCTTCCGGGGCCTATGCGGCCTTGAACCCTAAGCCTAATGCCTCTTTTAAATTTGTAATGTTTCTGTGATCGAAGGGCCTGGGACCCCCTCTTTCGTAAAAAGCTGGATCCACCAGACGAATACTATGCTTGTTAGATGTTGCCGCCGAAACAGTGGCAATTGAAGCTGGGGAGGAGACCAAACCTTAAACCTAACTTGAATATCTTAAAATTATATGAAAGAAATGGCTAATGTTAAATCAGAGGCGATCGCCGAAGCTTGCAAATATCATGAAGCACGCCCTGCTTTGAGTGCTTTATCTGGTCGGGATAAAGATAACATGTCACACTAATGCTGTTCTAAATGATTCCACGAACCGTTACCAGGTGTGTCAATTAAAACTTCCTGGAAACAGAGTCCTTTGAATGATAACTTGGTTAAAATTACTGACTATGAATGTACGGCAGATAGCTTTGTAAAGCCTTTTGATATTTGTCAAACCCTCTAAGTATCCTTTGTCCGATTATATTAACATAAAAAGCAATGATATTCCTTACATTGAAAACCAGCCTTCTAATCGTTGCAAAACCTGTTACAGTTCGCCAGGTGGCACACGAGGTAAGAATTGCTTGATTTCCTAAATGTCTTAGCGATCAAATAACACTGGGTCGGTTTCCAGCCCCCAATCCGGGAATCTTGCAATGGCGCATCCTGGATGGAAAGGAAGCTTTGATACTTTAGTTGGCAATAAGTTATTCCTAACACAGAGCGTATTTATTTACACATATTCTTTGAATTACACAGACAATGGCACCAAAGAAAATTCGACAGATCTTTAAAAACGTTAATTAGATCATATTCAATATCACTTGAGAATTATTCTAAAAATCCACAATTTTTTATGACTGCTGTCAAAAACATAGTAACACTTTTTTCTTTTACCACACCTGTCTATTTCCAGATTTTTCAACTTTTTCCAAAACTATATTCCACAGGCCATACATGCCTTTGTCGGTTTTTGAACATCCCACAAGAATTTCGTCCAGAGAGTGTTTGCTGAAGAGCGCGAGACTTGATTCCTCGGTCTGTTCAAATCTTGCCACATGTCTCCATGTTAAACCTTCGATTTTAGTGGCGATGATTCCATAAAAATACACGTCATCCAATTTAATATACGGGGTGCTTTTGGCTAACTCCGCCATTTGCATAGCCAACTCGTATTTGAAGAAAACTGCAAATCCAAAACAAATGGGAGTAGGGTATCGTTCAAGGCCAGCTAATTTGTCATTGGGAATACCTAAATAAGATTTCCCTCGCACTATTGGGGAGTGATCAATAACAGAACAAATCAACTGTTTGGGATTCTCTTTCAAAACAGCAAACACATTCTTTAAGCGAAAGACGTTAATGAATGTATCATCGTCCGCCTTAATAACATATTCAGCATTACGACAATTTTCAGCTAGCCATCTCATTCCCATGACTGCCTTCAGGGTAAGATTTCCGTATGCGTCAATAAAATCGCCCTGTATAATGTCACCATATTCCTCGTTTTCTTTCACCACTTTGTCCATGATCTCTTTAGAGTTGTGTCTACCCAGTACAAATACTGTCACACTGTTGATTCCTGTAAATAAATTAGCTTTTGCCCAGGTACCCCTCTGTCGTTTTCTGAAGTCGAAATACGTCGTCGCTGAATGTATGAGGATAACGTATTTAACCTTTATGTACTGAGAACAAAGATGTGAGTTCTTAATGAAATAGTTGCTATTGATGGTAAAAGGTATCGAAGTTGATTTTGAAAATACCTTCTTAGTGAGATGAACGTCCTTGTCCTGGGTAAAAATTCTCGCAGAGGGAAAACCGAGTGGTTTCTGCGGTTGTATAATTCTCGCAGAGGGAAAACCAAGTGGTTTCTGCGGTTGTATAATTCTTGCGGAGGTTACACCAAGTGGTTTCGTCGGTTGTATATTCATGTCTACATTTTTATAAAATCTTTTGGCTTGTTCTTGAACTTGTGTTGTCGCTAACATTATTCTTGGTCCAACATTCGTGTAAACCAATGTACAAACGAGGAACGTTAACAGGGCGGCGATTACTAGACTCCAACGGCGGATTGAACTCTCCATGGCAACTGATGAAGTTTTCAAGGGGCTTTCAAATGTCACCTGATATCTTCACCGATTTTATCTGTAACAAAGTCGAAATCATTTACATGATAAATGGTTGACGTATATACTCTCCAGTATGGTAATATTTGCATTTTTTTACATCTCTAAAATTTATCTTTAATACCAAAATAAATTTATTTTCATACATTTTACTAGACACAATATGGTTAAAGCGGCATGAGCTGCCAAAATATTGATATTTTGACGTAAAAACAGAATTTTGAAATTATTGGCTATTTTTCTCTAGACGTATGTCAAAAGCTTTTTAGTGCTTCTAGTCTCGAAAATATACGATAAAGTATTGTTTTGAACTAACTTTGACTTAGAATGAATGAATAGTCGTCCTGGTTATTTAAATTTTGTTTACTTTTCGAACACGTTTTCGGTTCGTACTGGCCACATACTATATGGATTTTCCTCATTCCAACGCCAATCATTCAGTTTTTCGATGGCCTTCAAATCCTCTTACTGTCGTGTCGATCAGAAATTATGAAAAAAGTGCGAATTTTGGCAGCTCATGCCACTTTAAGGCACAGTATAGGAGTGTATTTGTTAGTAGCCGGCAGTAAAATATTTACATTCTAAGATTGAAATCCTTTTGAAACAATAAGGACTTTTGCAAAATTTGATACACCTTAGTCTTTTTCAAGAAGGCCAGATCATGCCATTCTAAAGATAAAACGTCTTTACCTTCAGGATATGTCTAAGTTAACTCAGATCATAGCAATCAAGATTGTTTTCCACATACTCAGGAATATTTCACTTATATGGCGGCGTTGTCAGGTTTAATGGAGAGGAAACCGAGCGGTTTGTCCGGAGGAAACGACTATTGGCGACAACCTGGCAACTCTCCCCATTGAACTGAGTTGGATTCGAAACCGTAGCTCATCGATGGATTACGGCTATTAAGAAAAACTCTCGAGGGTAAGAGAAACTCACGCTCATTCGTTACCTGTATGTATTTGTTAATAAAATATATGCAGAGTAGAATACATTCATTGGTGTGGTAAAGAGTCGGTCCTTCAATCCACCGCGTAACGTTTGGTCAAACTGAACACTGTGAGTTACCTGATGGAGTAACTTTAGAAAACCTCAGTTTTCTGACTGTTCTCCGGATAATTTTAGACCGATATGAATCATTGCGACATATACATAGAATATCTTGTATGTGGAACTGGGAAACAGTAATAAATAGAGCGCGACGATTTTTTTTTCTAAACATGTTTATTTAATCAATGAATGTACACTTTAAGCCAAGGGCTTATACTGTGTACTATTGCATATACAGTAATACATTGTATTTTAATGAGAGCAGACTATTTACAGTATCTTTAATCCTTAATTAACGGTGATGAAGAGAACATTGTATTATATAAATTTGTTTGTGACTTATCTATAGATGTACATACATAACACATGAGTGAAATATGGCAGGCTGGGCAAGATCAAACGGTTACCAACCTCGGTGAACCCGTGAAGTATTATAAAATCGCTTTGTGTTTGTAATAAATATGCACACTGATCTCATAATAGTTTTATTTAGGTCAGCACTCAAGTCAGCGGTTCCATATAGTAGGATGGTGGTACTAATGCTATCAATAGGGATAATAAATTCTACATCTCTTAATAATAATGTGCGCTGTGCATTAAACAGCGGGCAGTGGAGAAGAAAGTGGTTAGCTGTCTCGGAGGGAGATCCACAGAGGCATCTGGATGAATCTGCTACAAAATTATTAAATAAATCATCGTTGAGGAAACTACAACCATTCCTCATGCGATATAAGTGAATGTTAAGCCCCGTCCACACTATCCAACATCACCCAACATTCTGTTGGCCAACAAGAGACAACTTCAAGTTGTTTCATGTTGCGGCATGTTAGGTAACGTGTCCACACTATAAAAACAAAGACCAACAAGTCACAACTGCCTGTGAAAATGTTGCGCTGTGTTGCGCGATGTTGTGACAAACTTTTTGAAGAATTTGTGGGAAATTTAATTTGTTTTCCCTCCAATAATAAGAAAAATAAAGGTCAGTCAAAAGAGACTCGTAAAGCCCGGTATACACTGAGAGTTTTGCTGCGACCCGACCCGACCCGACTGGAAAATCGCGTCGCGTCGCAGAGAAAAGGTGTAGTGTATACCAGTCCACGACGCAAATCGGTGTCAGTCGGCTTCAGTTGCGTCGGGTCGGAAGTGATCTGGACGTGCCAGATATTTTGTTAAGAATCGGGTTGAGTCGGGTCTGGTCAGACAGTGTATCCACTCTTGCGACGATCGTCGTAGAGAGTCTGAATCCGTAGGCCAATCAGAAACTTTACTACAGTCACGTGACGACAAACAAGCGTCTTTTTTCTACCTTTTCTGCTAGAGAGTTCCGAATGTCATGTTTCCCAATGACTTTATTTGTGTGCAGTGTATACCGGTCTACGACGCGACGCAACTCAAGCCGACTGAACCCGACTCGAGTCGGGTACAGTCGCGTCGGGTCGGGTCGCAGCAAAACTCTCAGTGTATACCGGGCTTAAGAGGACTTTCGGCAGTAATAATTGCTCTGGCAGCAAGTCGGCGTCAACTACCCCAAAGACAACGAAAACGTCGTGTTTGGGTTAAGGAGTGAATAAGAAAACTGGCGCTAGTTTCACAAAGCGATCTTAGCTAAGTGGGATCTTAACTACCATGGCAACCAATGCTAAAGGTATACGTTGCCATTGGTAATTAAGATCACCTTGTTTTTGATCGCTTTGTGAAACTGGGCCCAGGAGCGCTACAGGGCCTACCATTGCCTCCTGAATGAGTTAAGTAGTGGCGATAGGCAAGGATATCGCAATTTCCTTAGAATGGATCAGGCACGCCTTTTCAGAACTCCTTCAAGAGGTAGAGCCGTTAATTAGGAAACAGGACACGCATTTAAGACCGGCCTACGGAACCGTAGAGGGGACATGCAAAAGAAAAAGCTCTCAAAAGAATTCGTTCCACGAATTCGTTTTTCGTTCCACGAATTACTTATTCCTTCCACAAATTACTAATTTGTTCCACAAATTACTAATTCCTTCCACAAATGACTAATTCGTGCCACAAATTTGGTTCCACGAATTACTTATTCCTTCCACAAATTACTAATTCGTTCCACAAATTACTAATTCGTTCCACGAATTACTAATTCCTTTCACAAATTACTAATTCCTTCCACAAATTACTAATTCGTTCTACGAATTACTATTTCGTTCCATGAATTACTAATTCCTTCCACGAACTACTAATTCGTTCCACGAATTACTATTTCGTTCCACGAATTATGATTTCGTTCCACGAATTATGATAACCAATGGCTAATGGCTTTATAACTTTCCAGCTAACCAATGAGGATGAACATTGCATATTTCTTGGCTGGCTCTCGTTTAATATCGTTTTCAAATGACGAAAAGACAGTCTAATTCCATGATTCACAGCTAATATATTCACAATGTTCTTGTACAACAACCCTAATTCAAAATACATGGCAATAAGTTCATCCCTTTCCATGTTGACCTGTACGCATAGCCTCACTTTGAGAACCTATTTCTAGGACAGCAACGGAAGCCATAATTCGTGGAACGAAATAGTAATTCGTGGAACGAAATCTTAATTCGTGGAACGAAATCTTAATTCGTGGAACAAAATCTTTTTAGAGTTTTTTTTTTTTGGCATGTCCCCTCTACGCTTCCGTAAATACCACCTGGGGAGAGACTGGCGATCACGCCGAGATATTTCGCTACAGGTAAACATAAATTTATACTCGTCATAGAATACTTCACGCTTTTGCCGTTGCAATAGTTAATATCGGCAGCATTGGAATATTACCTAGCCGAGAAATCTGGGCTCTGCCGAATTTTTTTTTCCGTATTCGTCCGATAGTAGAGACCACGAAGAAGGAGTTTGTCCAACTTACGCCGCTGTAAAGTGGTAAACTTTGGTAAATATTTTATTCTTTGCTTATTTGTAGTGAAATTTGTGCCGCCGTTTTTTTCGGCGGGACAAGTTAAAAATATCGTTTTTCCACTATGGAAGTGATCTGGGCTATGACGAATACGGAAAAAAAAATTCGGCAGAGCCCAGATTTCTCGACGAATGCGGAAAAAAAAAATCGGCAGAGCCCAGATTTCTTGGCTAGAATATTACCGTTTTTTAGTGTCACGGATACTCTATTTGTACATCGTTAGGAAATTGGTAATTACGCCTACACGGCTTGATTTATCGAATGAGTGATAATATTCCAATCATGTGACGGTGGTGTATTCATGTTACAAGACGGATTTCCATCACTCTTCAATTAATGGGTCTATTCCACATTCGACTTTGGTGCTGCCATTTTGTCTGTCAGATCACGTGACTGTTTAAATCACCTGATTTATTTCTGATTGGTGATTGGCTACGATAACCAACATCGCCCAACAAGTGTTGTCAAGAATGTGCATGTACAAACATGGACCAACAATGTTGTCGAATGTTGTCATCTGTTGGGCAATGTTGGGTGGCCCGTCCACACTAGCAAACATGACGCAACTTGTTGGGCAAACACGAAGTTGTTCAATGTTGGTTCTGAAATGTTGGTCGATGTTGGATAGTGTGGACGGGGCTTAAGAGAGGCGCTCGCCGGTATAATACCACGATGGAGGTTTCCCCAAAGGAAATACGCGAGACAATTTAATGACAAACTCTGAGTGGTTTTCTATAGACTTAATATTAACAGGAAGGTTGTTAAAATCGCGTACGGTTGAAGGAAAAAAGGATTTACTGAATGTGGCAGTTTTGCAACAAAAAAAAAGTAGTAAAATTGTGATTTGATCGCTGTGGATAGGGATTTCGGTCTGATACTTGAGCAGGTAATTTTTTGTAAAGGTCGAGATTTGATGTATCACTTATGACCAGGCGAAACGCCCTCAGACGGTGAATATTCGACGCATTTTTAGAGTTTGGAATCCAGTTTCCTCATATAGAAGTGCACTGGATACACTCTTTGTCAATCCAGAAATAATTCTTAAGCATTCTTTTTGTAGACTTTCCAATGAATTGATTTGGTACTCAGTAATGTTATCCCAAACAACATCAGCGTACTCTAAAGATGGACGAATAAAAGATTTGTACATGATTTCTAATGATTTTCTATTCAAACGACGCGACGATTGATAACGTAATCTGGGAAATTTTGTTGAATTGATTGAATACGGGAAGTTTTGTTGAATTGATTGAATACGGGAAGTTATGTTGAATTATAATACGGCGTTTCTCTCAGATACAATGGATATTTCTACATGTGAAAAGCTTATAGGATTACTTTAACTGTCGGTCATTACCATCCTAAAAGCAGCGAGTATTTGTCACTTCGTTCTACACGCCAAATTTTCTTAAAAATGCCAGGCTTCTACATAAAAAAGTGAGATAGCGAGACGCTGGTTTACCAGCAGACCTTTTAATTGGCTAGTATAGACAGAGTGAGATAAACTTCTAGAACATAATATTATTATCTCTTTAATACTAGCAACAAATATGTCCTAGAACTAAAGCATTGGTTATGTTGATCGAAGAGAGAAATACTCGCTTTACAGTTAAGTAGACTACAATCAAAGACGGACATCGTGTGTTACCATGTTGTTTAATCTGCGATTCTCAGCTTACAAACTATAATTTCTACTTAAGACCCAAATGGCGACTAAGTTGGTTGATAAATGTTTTACGCCGGACTTTATTTCTTTTTACACGGCGGAGTTGTCGGATATAGAGGGGTAGGAAACCGGTGACGACCTTTCACAATCTTTTCCCGCGAGATGTTCTTTATACGTGGCTAAGATAAACCTCGTACTCCTTTACCGGACATAGCGCAGAGATTTTCACATGTCAGCTAGGGTAACATTTTAAAAAATCCTGACATAACGCTGTATGTGAATAAATACTTTGAGTTAAAGGGGCATGAGCTGCCAAAATTCCCATTTTTTTTCATAATTTCTGATCATCACGACAGTAAGAGGATTTGAAGGCCATCGAAAAACTAAATGGTTGGAGTTGGAATGAGGAAAATCCATACAGTATGTGGCCTGTATGAACCGAAAACGTGTTCGAAAAGTAAACAAAATTTAAATAACCGGGACGACCATTCATTCATTCTAAGCCAAAGTTAGTTCAAAGCAACACTTTATCGTACATTTTCGAGACTAGAAACACTAAAAAGCTTTTGAATTGTACGTCTTGAGAAAAATAGCCAATAATTTCCACATTGTGTTTCAACCTCAAAATATCAACATTTTGGCTGCTCATGCCACTTTAAAGAAAACATTAAACTAGTAACGAAAACGACGAGTACATCAGGCCATTTTAATCTATTGGAATGATGTTATAGAGTTCACCCGGGCGCTCAATTCATCTAGAATGATTTCGCCAAAATGGAACTTCTTGGTTTATTGGGTGACGACGTTTCGATGTAGCTCTTACATCGTTATCATTGACTTTGATAACAATGTAAGAACTACATCGAAACGTCGTCACCCAATAAACCAAGAAGTTGTTATCCATAAGTAATTCTTCACCTTATTGTAACCTTTCAACTTCTAAATGCCTTTGAAAGATTTAAAATGGAACTATTTCGGGAAATCGACTTTCCGTTTTCGTAGTTTGTTTAACGTTTTATCCATTTCCAAATCAATATTCACGTAAAGCGTGATGTCAGGTTTGCTATATTTTTCTGATGTTCCCCATCTTGTTACCCAAGTTGACATGTTAAAATGTTCGCGCTATGACGTGTGAAGGCGTACGAGGTCTATCTTAGTCACGTCTACTGGAGATTCGTGAGAATACTATTGGGAGTTTATGTTAGATTTTCTGAGCACCATGGGGACTTATTGTTCGGGCTAATGCCCAGCTGAGTAAGCTGAGGTGTATGGGATATTTTATTTTTCTCTCTCCGTCTAGGGTACAAACGCCAGGGAGTTTATGTTCAATTCGCAGCGCTACGGAGACCCATTGTTGGGGCTAATACCTAGCCCTGCAATCTGACATGTGTTGTGTTTTTTAGTTTTTCATCTCTTTCTCGGTCTAGTGTGCAAAGGTTTATGTTAGATTCTCAGGTTTATAGCGACATATTATTCAGGCTAAAACCTAGCCATGAAATCTGGGTTTGTGTCGGATTTTTCTCTCCGCCTAGGGAAAAAACACCAGGGAGTTATCTTAGTTTCTTCTGTGAGAAAAGGTCCCTCTGTCCGACGCAGGCCTTCTCTCGATGCGGCGCGGGATCGAACCCCATTCAGACCAAATAAAAACTGAACATTTCTGAGTGGATATAATCGCCGTATGTGGACGACTTACCAGGTACTCTCTGACGGTCGGCATAGAACCTGGTTTCCTCTCCTACTAAACCTGGCATCGCCACTATATAAGTGAAATAATCTTAAGTGTGACGTAAAAAAATCATCAATCTTTCTATGAGAAAACAGATGAAAGGGTATTCTTGGATATGTAGATTCAACATTGACGTTCAATTTGTGTTATTCTTTCACAAACATGCCACATCACATGCTGACGTTTTGTTAACTGAGATAAGCTTAAAGAAATATTGGATTATAAACATAGATGAAGCTAACAAACAATCTCTACAACATTCTCTGGTAATATGGAAGAGCTCACCTTGTATGTCCTCGACGTCTGTATTGCTCTCTGCTTCATACAGCGGACTAAGTAAGGAAAATATTGATAAACGTCTGTCCAGGTGAGTAAAGGTAAACGTTAGTGACAAAGAAGAATGAAAGAACTGTGTTACGTCTGGCGCTCCTTAGCATAGTCTATAGACGACAAAAAGATTGAATTTATCTTCATAGAAAGTATTAAATTACCTGTACTCAACAAAAATTGTGTTTAGTTGACTTGGTTTTCGTGTTTAGGTGAAATTAGAGCTGTTCTGCAAGAGCGATTTCCCACTGAACTACACTGCCATGCTCCATTATTAAGTTAAAATCTCCAAAGTATGTTAGAAAAGCCCAGGTATTGCTACATACAATATATTAAAGGTGCGGATGTAAGCAAAGCTTTTCACCCCCCCCCCCCCCCCCCTCCCCCTCCCCGATCCCGATCCCCAAAGAGTGCAGAGAGTAATTCATCCCGACAAACCTATATTAGTCCTTCAAGGACCATAACTTTGCAAATAGTAACCATGTAGTAAAACATTCTGACATGTGTTTCTTGTCGTCATTTGTATTCTGACTATTAAAGTCTCGCTGACTTGTATACGTATTGAAAAAGACATTTAGACATTTTGCTAGGGGCCGGGAGTATGTTTGCTTCCGCTCCTGCCCACATAATTCCGTGAATGCACTCGTAAATCCGGGGCCCCTGCAGAATATCTAAAGAGCATTAGCTCTTTCTCCAATACATATAAAAGTCTGCGAATGTACTCGTGATTCCCAGCCACCAGGAGAATATCTAAAGAGCCTGGGTTACTCGTGATTCCCAGCCAACAGGAGAATATCTAAAGAGCCTGGGTTACTCGTGATTCCCAGCCAACAGGAGAATATCTAAAGAGCCTCAGTTCCTCCCCCAATACATATACTCGTGATTCCCAGACAACAGGAGAATATCTAAAGAGCCTGGTTCCTTCTCCAATACATGTACTCGTGATTTCCAGCAACCAGGAGAATATCTAAAGAGCCTGGGTTCCTTCCCCAATACATATATTCGTGATTCCCAGCCACCAACAGAATATCTAAAGAGCCTCGGTTCCTTCCCCAATACATATACTCGTGATTCCCAGCAACCAGGAGAATATCTACCTGGGTTCCTTCCCCAATACATATATTCGTGATTCCCAGCCACCAGGAGAATATCTAAAGAGCCTGGGTTCCTTCCCCAATACATATATTCGTGATTCCCAGCCACCAACAGAATATCTAAAGAGCCTCGGTTCCTTCCCCAATACATATACTCGTGATTCCCAGCCAACAGAAGAATATCTAAAGAGCCTGGGTTCCTTCCCCAATACATATACTCGTGATTCCCAGCCACCAACAGAATATCTAAAGGGCCTGGGTTCCTTCCCCAATACATATACTCGTGATTTCCAGCAACCAGGAGAATATTGTAATATACGGGTTCTAAAGGGCACATAAACAATTACATCTTTTTAATTGTCATGCTTCTTGTACATAAATTATCATTAATTATGATAAATAAATTAAAAATATATTTTAAAGTATTGTAGTGATGCCAAACGAATGCTGCCAATGTGTCGTTGTTGTTGTATTCACATATTTTGACGAGTGAAAACTGGAATTACGTAGACAATTGTAATGTATTTAAGTCAGCTAAAACTTATATTCTGCAGTATTGTTAACTCGCCATGTTCCTACATGTTAATTTGCTGTTATCTTCATTTTTTACATTGTAAATTCGAGCATAACTGTCGAATGACAGCTCTGTTTTCTTGTTGTTGCCGTCATCTCACTCTGTCAGTAGTTCGGTTTGTTTGTTTGTTTACTAACACAACGTTATCCATTGTCGCGATTTCTATGAAGGGCTTTTGTTGATTTATGTGATAACTAAAATTTAACGCTGATTTTATAAGCCCAAAATGATTGTTTTATTGCTAAAACATATTTTTTTACTGGGAAATATTTTGTCTTTGTATTGCTACGCATGTTGTCTGTTGAAGTGTCAATCTAAACTGAAAACCCTTGATCTAGAAGAAGCTCTTTTTACCAGGTTAGACAGATTTATGTCTAAAATTAGGAATACGAATGAAGCTTATTCTACGCAGAATATTCCAGTATTGTTCCTGTTTTTATTAAAGTGAACACTTAAGGTAAAATACAATATACTTCATCTTAAAGACAATATCTACCTGGTCCCAAAACATCGTTTATTTATTTTTTATGACTTTCCTACAAGAAGCTATGGTTAATTATTCTCAGATGTCTGGTGACTGGATGTCACTGAAACATGTACACACCTTACAACTGACAATATGATTGGTTTATTTGACCTAAATACACCAATAGCAGGTTAGCATACCAGGTGTGCACATGTTTCAGTGACATCCAGTCACCAGACATCTGAGAATAATTAACCATAGCTTCTTGGAGGAAAGTCATAAAAAATAAATAAACCATGTTTTGGGACCAGGTAGATATTGTCTTTAAGATGAAGTATATTATATTTTACCTAAAGTGTTCACTTTAAGGAATTATTTAGCGTTATATTGCCGATAAGTGACAGCTAGTATATTTGGCGGGCTGCGTCACTCTGACATCGCTCATATTTTCGGGATAACATGATTAGAAAGTTGGAGTGCTTTTGACTTTGTAGGTCTTGTTTTTAATTGGGATTTTTTTGAGTTGTTATTTAAGTAAAAAGCTTGTAACGCCTGCTGAGAGCACTTTTCAGATATCTTGTGAAAGACCTGTAAAATATGATTTTGTTTTGTAATTCGCGGGGAAGTAGTTCCGTGAAACTTTGTTATTGGTCAAAAGCATGTAGCTGATTGGTAGAATGTGACACGTGACCTACTGGCCAAAGCCTATATATAGGGGCTTGCCTGTCAATATCGGGGAGCTCATTCAAGTTGGAGTGCTTTTGACTTTGTAGGTCTTGTTTTAATTGGGATTTTTGTGAGTTGTTATTTAAGTAAAAAGCTTGTAATGCCTGCTGAGAGCACTTTTCAGATATCTTGTGAAAGGCCTGTAAAATATGATTTTGTTTTGTAATTCGCGGGGAAGTAGTTCCGTGAAACTTTGTTATTGGTCAAAAGCATGTAGCTGATTGGTAGAATGTGACACGTGACCTACTGACCAAAGCCTATATATAGGGGCTTGCCTGTCAATATCGGGGAGCTCATTCAGACTGCAAGGTGGTAACATCTAGCCCACTGAACAAAAACCTTCGGCCTTTTGAGTACCTTTCTATAATAAAAGGTATACATTACCAATAATATTATGCAGACCAATTGAGCCAAATAAGCTTTAATATATATATATAATATTATTAGCACAATTTCTTAGTATTTCCCTAACACAACTTACATAGAGATTTTATGGTATTAGCAGATGAACATTGGTGAAGTAAATGTTTTTGGCGATTATTTATCACAAGAGGAATGTTTATTCCTGATAACTAATAACAAGAAAAACACAATGGATAATTTATATAAATTCTGGGTTTTAATTATTTACTGAAACGTTACACTGATGTCACTGGCTGTTGTTCTCATGATCATACAGAACCATAAACCTTTTTTTCCGGTTAAGCCTTTACATATGTAGAGGCGTTTATTAGAATGTCTAAGGCTAGACACGACATAGTAAAGACTTTACTGAACCTCAGGAAAAGTGGTAAAGTATTTAGTTTTTGGACCAGGAATGGGACCATTTTTTGTAAGATAACTGAAACGGGAACTGTTTACAAAATAATAACTCCAACTGACATCACTTCTCTGGTTGCCACCCCTCCACCTGGAGAGTAATTCCCTGGTTAAAGACGATCCAACTGGATAGATCTACCCACTGCTGCTAATTAATCACAAAAAATCCAACAACAAACATCAACTAACTATTACTATATAGACATATCTCATTATTGCCGAAGTAATTTTTCCATCCGTTATTTAATACTGTCCCTGTTACCACCACTCTCCCATTTTGGGAGTAATCAAAATTTTCTCTCTTTTAGATCTTTATAGGAATACAATTTGCATCTCAGTCTGATTCAACACAAGTTCACTAATTTATAAACAAAGTCATCTGAACTTGCACAAATCGTAATTACTAGGCCTATAAATATGTATGTGTCCTCTGTGCTTATACAGATTCGTCTTACCTCGCCCAAGGAATATATACATCATACCATACTTCCCATTTCCATCTGCAATTGTAAGTATCGTGGAAAAAATTGAAATCACTAACTCGTAAATCTATTGCTTCGCAGTAACCTCCCGGTTTCCTCCCACACTAAAACTGGCAACGCCGCCATGTAAGTGAAATACTCTTGAGCGCGGCGTAAAACACCAATCAATCAATCAATCAATCAATCGCAGTAACCTATATGCATGCCTGTCCTTTTGTTGTTGACTACCAGCCTGTAGCCTATATAATCGCATGTGTTGAAGGTTTAAATACGTGCATGCGAACCAACTCATATCTATATACCTTGTTTTCATGCCATTTAATAACCACTGTTTCCTTTTTGTTGATTTGTTATTAACAAATTTCATTGCTCTGCATGCCTTTCTAAATTTCTGCGATTCCCTAGAGCAAACCTCCTCCCTGATAGGCTGGTCCTTATACTAAATATAATGTCTTTCTTCGTAATGTTTTTTTTTTCTTTTTCTTTTTTTTTTTTTTTTTTGCTTCGTTAGCTCGTTAACATTGTAAAAATAATAATACTACAAGTTCTCAGTATGGTTCAAGTTCTCGTTCTCATATTATTATGTATACCAAGTATACATGTCAGTATGTTTGTATATATCAGTATCTCTGTATGTGTGTATATATGTATTGTGTATATATATTTGTGAACACCAAGGCACACGGGCGCAGGGAAATCTTCATGTCTGAAATAACCACATTGTGTATATATTTATAAGCACTAAAACACACGGGCACAGGGAAAATCTTCTTGTCTAAAATAACCACGGAGACAAGTTTCTAATTGTGTTAAAAAGAGGTATATCATTTAGACCTTTATACCCCATCATAAATTGTTGTAATAAAGTAAACCCATGATATTTCATTAGGTTGACGACTGACAGGAGCTTGGCCTTAGTCAGTAGAATTTTCTGGAACACTTTGTATTGCATTGACAATGCTTATGCATCTTAAGCTATAGTAAGAATATCGTCAGACTATATATTATGGGGTCATGGGAAAAGACAGTGAAAATTACCCCATCCCCCCCCCCATACCCCTTTCCCAGAAAACCTAGGTAGAAGGCAGACAGGGGAGTTTAGCCCTGGCCAGTATGTCTTTCAAACTCTTGTTCTTTTTATAAGCAATGACTGGCCTTTGGGTCAGAGGTCGAGCAAGTTTACTTTGAAGTAGTTTGTATTCTTCTACTATAATCTTGGCCATAGCAATGCTAGCTTTGTTATACTGAAACACAAATGGTATTATAGTTTTTTCACGACATCTTCCGGGGTCCAAGTTCAAACCTAAAGGATAAATAGTTTGTAATGTTTGAATCCAAAAGCTTTCCCTTTCCAAACGTTTGTGCTTGGTATCTGCAGCGGAAGTGAGAAAAGGGATTTTCTCAATAGGCATAATTTCAAAATGGTCCTTGACCGAATGACCTTGAGTATTGAAATGTTGTGCCACGGGTACATCATGTTTAAGTCTTATACTAGATAAATGGTTGGCTGCTCTTTGTCGTAGAGAATTTTGAGTTTCTCCGACGTACTGTTTGCGACATTTTTTGCACGTGATTACATACATTGTGTATATATGTGTATATATATGTATGTATATGTTTCTTTATGCTATCCCTGTACCGGTGCTGTTTTACTTTACAAAATGTATATGTATGTGTATATATTTGAGTACAGGCTGATTTTCTCATGAAATTTAATTAATGAACGAGTTTGTTTTGTTTTTTTTGTAAATCTATTGCTTCGCAGTAACCTATATGCATGCCTGTCCTTTTGTTGTTGATAACCAGCCTGTAGCCTATATAATCGCATGTGTTGAAGGTTTAAATACGTGCATGCGAACAAACTCATATCTATATACATGTACCTTGTTTTCACGCCATTTAATAACCACTGCTAAACTTCTGCTATTCCCTAGAGCAAACCTCCTTCCTGATAGGCTGGTCCTTATACTAAGGCAATCATTTTTTTTTTTGCTTCGTTAGCTCGTTCACATTATAAACAATATTACTACGAGTTCTCAGTATGATTCAAACTCTCATTCTCATATTATTATGTATACCAAGTATGCATATCAGTTTGTATGTATGTATGTACAAGATGTATATGTATGTGTGTGTATATATATGTACAGGCAGATTTTCTCTTGAAACTTAATTAATGAACGAGGAATTTTGTTTTGTTTACTTTACTTTTTGTTTCCTTCTATTTTTGTCGTCTTGCAAAACTGCGGCCTGACATGTATACCTTTGGCCATGTTGTCAACAAGTACATACTGTGTGTGCGTGCGTGTGAGTTTATAGTTAATCTTAATTGTTTAATAGCTGTGTAAATCTTGAGAGACACTTTATATTGTCTCACCTAAAAAAACAAATCTGAGTCTATTTAACTAACATCAAGATACCTACTCTAAATATACACACGTTTGTGCTCTAAACAGCAGACTTATCCAGACAAACTTTGTAAGTATTTGTATTTAAATTATTACTTTGTTTTGGCTATTATAACCAGCTTTCTGTTCATGGTGATCTTTACAAAAAATTATCCAAGTAAGCCCAAGAAAACAGCTCCCACCCCTACTCCCTCCCCGATGTATATCTATTTGTTTTTTGTTTCTTGTCTTTTGTTTTTCAATTCATATTATAGACACAAATCCGTTGTTCATACTATTATTATAAACTTTGCTTTGTATTCTCGTGAGTTCTGGGTAAACAGTTTGTGGATTGGAGCTGAAAGTCACACTACCTAAAACATATAAAATATGAAAATGGCTAATTATTATATGGTGTATTGTGCGACATTAGGTCTCTCCGGGAAGTATTTCGGCAGGGGGTTCAATGTACTTTGTTTTATTTTTTTCGATACTTGACTTTTTTTACAGTAGTGGGAAACAAAAAAAATATTTTCACAATACTGATTATAATTATTTTACTGATTTTGCAATCTGGTGATGTAGAAACCAACCCAGGTCCGGCAAATTCTAACACACGTTCAGTCGTACACAACAATGTCTGTGGCCTTCCATCAAAGTTCGACCTAATAAAAACAAATTTTCATTCTTTCGATATTATCGCTCTAACAGAAAGCCATCTGACACCAGGCATCGCCAAAGAGAAAATATTGATACCAGGATACCAGGATCCATTTCGACGGGATCGCCAACAGGCTTGGGGTGGGGTATGCGTCACAAACAGTTGCTGCAATCCGTAGATTCGACTATGAAAATATCGATCTTGAAATGATTTGGGTAGAAATACTGGATAGTCCACGCACATTAATTTGCACCGTCTATCGACCACTAAATACAGCCATTGACAAATGGGAAACTCTCTCTGAAAATATCCAGAACGTGAGAGACCTGAACCCTGGAAAGCACATTCTGATCCTCGGAGACCTTAATGATGACCTCCTTAACCCATCTAAGTTTCATTTGAAAGATCTGATAACTTCCCTGGGCTTCCCTGGTTAATGAACCAACTCGACCAGTCTCCAACTCGTTACTGGATCCAATTATGACCAACATGTCTCAACTTGTATCAGACAGCGGAACCCTCTCACCAATCTGTAGTGACCACTCACCAACATTCGTTTTCTTGAAATCCCGCATTCCCCGCCAAAAATCCTATAGACGACTAATATGGAACTACGAAAACGCTGACTGGGACAAGTTCAGACATGCTCTGCTTAATTGTGACTGGGATACCTTACATGATAGGAACAGTGTAGATGAATGGTGTGAATGTATTACAACTAATATTAATAATGCGGCTACAGTGTCAATTCCAAACAAATACGTTTATATCAACCCAAGTACCAAAGCATGGGTCACTAATAAAATAAAACACGAAATGAGGATACGAGAAAAACTATACAAAAAGTCTAAAACCACTGAAACAGAATATGATATTTTACAGTTAAAAAAAAAGAGAAACCTTGTAAATTCACTTGTTCGTTCAGCTAAAATCGATCTACAGAAAAAACAGCCGAAAAAATTGAGACTGGTCGGGTTGGTTCAAAATCTTGGTGGAAGTTAAGCAAGACTTTTTTAAAAAACACTAATTCAAATCTTAATCCCATTCCGCCACTTAAAAATCCAGACAACTCGATGTCTTAGGACTGTACTGATAAAGCAAACACACTAAACAACTTCTTCTCAAATATATGTAACATTGATGATAGTAATGTCCCTCTACCACAGCTAACACCCTACACAGAGCAAACCCTAAACGAAATTACTATCACTGAAACCGATGTCGATGACGTACTTTCAAGCCTTGATGCCAGTAAAGCTTTGGGCCCCGATAAAATAAGTCCTAGATGTTTAATCCAAGGCAAAACAATTTTATCTCCAATTCTTTCTCGTTTTTTCAACCACTCCTTAAAAAATTCTATATTTCCGGATGGCTGGAAGATTGCTAATGTAACTCCCCTATATAAGAATGGAGACCGGAGCACCCCGTCTAATTATCGCCCAATATCTCTCTTAAGTTGTCTCAGTAAAGTCATGGAAAGGGCCGTCTTTAAGCATACTTATAACTACATAAGACAATTCATTACCCCAAATCAATCTGGTTTTCTTCCCTCAAATTCAACAGCTTCTAGACATTTATTACCAGATAGTAAAAGCATTGGATGACCAAAAAGAAGTTTTATTTTTATTTTTTGATATCTCCAAAGCTTTTGATCGTGTCTGCCACCGTGGCCTTTTACATAAACTGAGACAATTTGGAATCACTGGTAAACTATTATTATGGTTTGAAAGTTATATTACCAATCGAAGTCAACGCGTCGTCATTGATGGTACACAGTCTATTTTACAGAATTTCAAAGCAGGAGTGCCCCAAGGCTCAGTCCTTGGTCCACTCTTGTTTTTACTATACATTAACGACCTTCCTGTACATACATGTGTAATCAACAACATGCGTATGTTTGCAGACGATACATGTCTTTATGTTATATCTGAAAATTTACAACACAATATCGCAAGTGTTAATCAAGATATGATTGCTCTATCTGAATGGGCCCAAAAATGGCTAGTCAACTTCAACACCGACAAAACCATTGCTATTACAATATCTTTACGCACAAATCCCACAACGTTCCCTCTCTCTTTCCAGGGTTCAGATCTCGAGCGTTCTTCAAGACACAAGCATCTCGGTGTAATACTGAATAGTAAAGCCAATTGGCACGATCATATTGACAATTTAATTCAAAACACTCTTAAAAAAATATCTCTATTTAAAGGCCTGAAATTTATACTAAATAGAAAATGTTTGGAATTAATGTACAAAAGTTTTATTAGACCAAGGTTGGAATACGCCGACATTGTTTGGGATAACCTCGACCAAGTATCTATTAATAGACTCGAAAATTTACAGAAAGATGCCCTTAGAGTCATTACAGGTCTCACGTGTAGTGCCTCTCTGGACAAATTATATGCTGAATCAGGTTTTACCAAATTATCTAAACGGCACGAAACCCATAGACTGTGTATGTTTTACAAAATCATAAATGGAATTTCACCCCAATCTTTGTCCGAGCATCTTCCTCCTTTAACAGGTATGCGTAATCCATACAATGTCCGCAATGCCGAGTCCTACACACCTTACCAGTGTAGAACCGAACTATTTCGTCGGTCTTTTTTCCCCCAAACCCTACGCGATTGGAATGCCCTCCCCACTTTTGTAAAAAATCAGCCATGTTTTTTATCTTTTAAGAAGCAGCTGAATTCATTAGACGATAACCCCACCCCACCCGCATGGTATCATGTTAGTCAACGTTTCACTAATATTATACTTTGTCGCCTGCGTAATCGCTGTAGTTCCCTAAATAAAGATCTTTCCGATAATTTCATCTCTACATCACCAGACTGCAAATGCGGTTACCACGAAGAGACTGTCGAGCATTTTTTCTTCAATTGCCCAAATTACTTTAACCAAAGAACAGTTCTAAAAACAGAACTAAGTAATATATACACTGTTTAAGAAGTTGTAGACATTAATCATCTATTACTAGGTGACCTTAGCAAAACAATTTTTCAAAACATTGAGATACAAAAAGTCTTAGCCAATTACATAGTTGCTTCAAATCGTTTTTAATTTTTTCTTCCAATTTGTGTATAAATCCGTTGACCCTTGTTCGATCTCTAAGATTAATACAATTTACAATCCCCACCTGTTAAAGTTCTAACCTGGGGAGACCTACAGACTTCAGCTCCAGCGATCTGCCGTCATAGATTTGAAAAACTAACCCAGTGTTCACGTCATTAACAACTCTTATTTATGTAAATTTACGCATGTCTATATATATGTTCTGTTTTTACTACTTGCTTTTTCCTTCTATAAGATCTCTGTTTATTTTAACTGCAAAATAATTCCATCTATGTAAGGAGACGCACTTACAAGCTTCGGCTTATAGCGCTCCTATTAAAAATAAATAAATATATTTAAACCAAGTAAAAAGCTTGTAATGCCTGCTGAGAGCACTTTTCAGATATCTTGTGAAAGGTCTGTAAAATATGATTTGGTTTTGTAATTCGCGGGGAAGTAGTTCCGTGAAACTTTGTTATTGGTCAAAAGTATGTAGCTGATTGGTAGAATGTGACACGTGACCTACTGACCAAAGCCAATATATAGGAGCTTGCATGTCAGTATCGGAGAGCTCATTCAGACTCCAAGGTGGTAACATCTAGCCCACTGAACAAAAACCTTCGGCCTTTCTATAATAAAAGGTATACATTACCAATAATAGTATGCAGACCAATTGAGCCAAAAAAGCTTTAATATATATATATAATATTATTAGCACAATTTCTTAGTATTTCCCTAATACAACTTACATAGAGATTTTATGGTATTAGCAGATGAACATTGATGAAGTAAATGTTTTTGGCGATTATTTATCACAAGAGCAATAAGCCCCTTTCGGGTTTGGCGGAAGTCCCACGAGATCACGCGAGACCCGTGTTTAGGGGTATAACTTTCACTGATCGGCTGTCCGATTAACATTAGTGCTTATGGAGATCGGCTGTAACCCTGTTGTTATGTCTGTGATTCTCAGCTTAAAATCTATACTTTTTACAAAAGTCTTTTTCTGAGACATATCAAGATATATACAAAGCTATTTGATGCTTCTTTTTGACGGACAAAAAAATAATATTATTTCTAACACAAAAATAACACGTCGTAGTTTTGTTTTCACCGTTGGTTTTTGACAACTTCGAAGCGTATCCACGCGATATAAATGTTTTTATTGACAGTCAACTGACAAAAAAAACCAAATGATAGCTTCTGGTGTGCTTCAGAAAAATATTTGGATTAAAGAAATGATTTAGAAATAAAGAATCAAAGACAAAACCACACGATAACCGTCGATCACCATAGACGCTAATGTTAAACGAACGGCTTGTCAGTGAAAGTTATACCCCTAAACTCATTTCTCGCGTGATCTCGGGGGGTTTTAGGCAAACTCGAGAGAGGTTTATTATAATTACTGATAACTAATAATAAGAAAAAACACAATGGACAATTTATATCAATTCTGGGTTTTAATTATTTACTGAAACGTTACACTGATGTCACTGGCTGTTGTTCTCATGATCATACAGAACCATAAAAAGGTTTTTTCCGGTTAAGCCTTTACATATGTAGAGGCGTTTATTTATTAGATAATTATCACGGTTTTACATGCACTTGCCCGCGTGACCAGGCTGTACGCGGCTATTTTGTGACCAGGACATTTGTTGCATTGGAACAATGTTAACATTAATTGATTGTTTACTAAGAATCTTCCGGAAAAAAAGTATTAAAGAAAAAACATATTTTGAGAATAAGACACGAGATCTCCCCACCCCTCCTCCCCCATCCCATTATTCCCCTACATGTAAAAATAAAAAAAATAAAAAAAAATTTTTTTAACATATTTGATCCGCTTTACGCGACAAACACAGAAAAAAAATACACACACACACACAAGCGCAAGGTAAGAAGATGAAAGTTTTAAATTGTTAGTTTTAACGACTGTTTTCGTGCTTTTTTAGAGACTTACAACATTTGCTGAAAATATAGGGAGTTCATGCCAACACACTTTGATCTCACTGAAATTACATTTTGTAGATATGATCTATGACAACTGTATAGAAAATATTTGGCGTACAATAGGCAAAAAAATATCAGAAGAACCATAACCGGCCTCTCTTGACGACTTCACAAAGCCAGTAGTCTCCCCTTATTAAATGCGGTTCATTCATTTATTTGGGTGCCTTACACGGAAGAAAGTGGGAAACCCTCACATAGGTTATTGCGCATGCTTCACAAAGCAACAGATCTCCCTACATTTATGCTATCCTGACAACTGATAAGATGGTAGATGAAAGCTGATGATAGCGTGTGGCTACAGGTGTGTCATTAATTATCCCTGAGTAAATAAGAGCACTCGTACTTAAGGGCTATACTATACCCAGTATAGTCTTGACATACTGATTGAGGTACGTCGCAATATCTACCTGGGTTAATTCCTTCCCCAATACATATACGTGTGCTTCCCAGCCAACAGCAGAATATCTAAAGAGCCTAAGTTCCTTCCCCAATACAAATACTCGTGATTCCCAGACAACAGGAGAATAACTAAAGAGCCTAAGTTCCTCCCCCAATACATATACTCGTGATTCCCAGACGACAGGAGCATAACTAAAGAGCCTAAGTTCTTTCCCTAATACATATACTCGTGATTCCCAGCCACCAACAGAATATCTAAAGAGCCTGGGTTCCTTCCCCAATACATATACTCGTGATTCCCAGACAACAGGAGAATATCTAAAGAGCCTGGTTCCTTCTCCAATACATATACTCGTGATTTCCAGCTATCAGGAGAATATCTAAATAACCTCAGTTCCTTTCCCAATACATATACTCGTGATTTCCAGCCATCAGGAGAATATCTAAAGAGCCTGGGTTCCTTCCCCAATACATATACTCGTGATTTCCAGCCATCAGGAGAATATCTAAAGAGCCTGGGTTCCTTCCCCAATACATATATTCGTGATTTCCAGCAACCAGGAGAATATCTAAAGAGCCGGGGTTCCTTCCCCAATACATATACCCCTGATTCCCAGCCAACAGGAGAATATCTAAAGAGCCTCGGTTCCTTTCCCAATACATATACTCGTGAGACCTAGCTATCAGGAGAATATCTAAAGAGCCTCGGTTCCTTCCCCAATACCTATACTCGTGATTTCCAGCTATCAGGAGAATATCTAAAGAGCCTCGGTTTCTTTCCCAATACATATACTCGTGATTTCCAGCCATCAGGAGAATATCTAAGGAGCCTGGGTTCCTTCCCCAATACATATACTCGTGATTCCCAGAAACCAGGAGAATATCTAAAGAGCCTCGGTTCCTTTCCCAATACATATACCCCTGAATCCCAGCCAACAGGGGAATATCTAAAGAGCCTCGGTTCCTTTCCCAATACATATACTCGTGAGTCCTAGCTATCAGGAGAATATCAAAAGAGCCTCGGTTCCTTTCCCAATACATATACTCGTGAGTCCTAGCTATCAGGAGAATATCTAAAGAGCCTCGGTTCCTTCCCCAATACCTATACTCGTGATTTCCAGCTATCAGGAGAATATCAAAAGAGCCTCGGTTCCTTTCCCAATACATATACTCGTGATTTCCACCCATCAGGAGAATATCTAAAGAGCCTGGGTTCTTTCCCCAATACATATACTCGTAATTTCTAGCAACCAGGAGAATATCTAAAGAGCCTCGGTTCCTTTGCCAATACATATACTCGTGATTTCCAGCCACCAACAGAATATCTAAAGAGCCTGGGTTCCTTCCCCAATACATATATTCGTGATTTCCATCCATCAGGAGAATATCTAAAGAGCCTCGGTTCCTTTTCCAATACATATACTCGTGATTTCCAGCCAACAGGAGAATATCTAAAGAGCCTGGGTTCCTTCCCCAATACATATACTCGTGATTCCCAGAAACCAAGAGAATATCTAGATAGTCTCGGTTCCTTCCCCAATACATATACTCGTGATTCCCAACCAACAGGAGAATATCTAAAGAGCCTGGTTCCTTTTCCAATACATATACTCGTGATTTCCAGCCATCAGGAGAATATCTAAAGAGCCTGGGTTCCTTCCCCTATACATATAATCGTGATTCCCAGCAACCAGGAGAATATCTAAAGAGCCTGGTTCCTTCCCCAATACATGTACTCGTGATTCCCAACCAATATCTTAAGAGTCTGGGTTCCTTTCCCAATACATATACTCGTGATTTCCAGCCAACAGGAGAATATCTAAAGAGCCTGGGTTCCTTCCGCTATACATATACTCGCAGTTCCTCAGCACCAACAGAATATCTAAAGAGCCTGGGTTCCTTCCCCAATACATATACTCGTGATTTCCAGCCAACAGGAGAATATCCAATGAGCCCGGGTTCCTTTCCAAATACATATACTCGTGACTTCCAGCCAACAACAGAATATCTAAAGAGCCTGGGTTCCTTCCCCAATACATATACTCGTGATTTCCAGCCAACAGGAGCATATATAAAGAGCCTGGGTTCCTTCCCCAATACATATACTCGCAGTTCTTAAGCACCAACAGAATATCCAAAGAGCCTCAGTTCCTTTCCCAATACATATACTCGTGATTCCCAGCAAACAGAAGAATATAAAAAGAGCCTGGGTTTCTTTCCCAATACATGTACTCGTGATTTCCAGCAACCAGGAGAATATCTACCTGGGTTTCTTCCCCAATACATATACTCGTGATTTCCAGCCAACAGAAGAATATAAAAAGAGCCTGGGTTTCTTTCCCAATACATATACTCGTGATTTCCAGCAACCAGGAGAATATTGTAATATACGGGTTTAAAGGGCACTTAATCGAGTTGTAAAAGCCAGAATCTTCACTCTGCGTCTTCGGAAGAGTCCTCTACATAGCCAAAGCTGTGAGTACAGAGTAGTATACAAGCCTAGTCTTGTGTGCAATTATTCTACCTACCAATGACTTTGTCATTAGGCATTCAATTTAAACTATTAAATGGCGATACTATAAAGTTTAGTACGATACTGTTGACGTCCATTACCTGTATATTTTACTCAGGGTAAACTGAAGGATTAGAGTTGTATAACGAATGTATTACAAACAATGTTATTGTTTACTAGCTATAAGACTAAAACAAATAAACATTGTAATATAAGCATATGATACATCCCATTAACGGAGATATTGCCCAAATAATTAACTGTTGGCAATAATAGGATAATGCCATGGTAGCTCGGATATAACACAAACAAGGGATCGGGGAAATCACAGAAACATCTTCACAAGACACCTTTGTTTTGATACGGGAAGGGCTTGGCTGTAATTCATAATTCGGTGACGTGGCCCAGAGACTTCAAAGTCAGGAAACACTACGTACCGCATGATATCAGTTTTAAGCATTGCCCGTGGATAAATCATTGGGTGAACCAAACGTCATACAACATGGTTGGATCTTCAAGAGGGAGGACACAGAATACATCTACACGGGGATTAGAGAAATAACGTCAACACATATGCCACAGGGAAATATACAGACTTTACCCGTAATTAAATTTCGGGGTTACCGAATACTGTACGTCGGGGTGGATTTATACACGCATAAACTACCACAGTCTACAGACTACATCCGTATATAAAACTCGGGGTTACCCAATGCTAGAAGTCGGGGTAAACTGCAACTCACGTATATGGCCATATCACAGTCTACAGACTACACCCGTATATAAAACTCGGGGTTACCCAATACTAGAAGTCGGGGTGAACTGCAACTCACGTATATAACCATATCACAGTCTACAGACTACACCCGTATATAAAACTCGGGGTTACCCAATGCTAGAATTCGGGGTAAACTGCAACTCACGTATATAGCCATATCACAGTCTACTGACTACACCCGTATATAAAACTCTCGGTTACCCAATGCTAGAAGTCGGTGTGAACTGCAACTCACGTATATAACCATATCACAGTCTACAGACTACACCCGTATAGGGGATTAGAGAAATAACGACAACACATATGCCACAGGGAAACATACAGACTACACCCGTATATAAAACTCGGGATACCGAACGCATGGAACTCGGGGTGAATCGTCGTATAACTCATTGTATGATTCATTACGGTTTTATTCAAAATAAAGACATACTTTGGAATTTAATCTATACGCATTGTTTCAGTTAATTCTGATGTTTGCGTATTTCCGGTTTATAACCGATGGTGTCAGAAACTGACTGGCGAACGATCATTAAACACCAATTCATAAATATTGAGAGTTTAGCAATCGCTCGCCATCCTGACTGCGGTCGAGTTAACTGTATGGGAATTCAAGGGCGACAACACCGCTAAATTGAGCCATTGAGCACTCGTGACAGATAGCTTAGTCGTAACATATTTTGGTGTCAGAAGTGGGATTTTCCAGAACAGCAATTAACGTAACTGTGCCCGAAAATCCAGAGATACTTACCCAAGCGCCACAGCATATTTTTTAAAAATTATAATACATTACGGATATGGAGAAAAGTGAAGTTTTTAAGACTCCTAGATCTAGAAGAAAACACAGAGGACAGAAATTTGGAATAACGTCAATAGAAGAAGATACGGCAAGCGAGAAAGAAGCCGGAGAACAAGAAGTCACAGAGAATAGTTTGATCACGGAAACTCCAGCTATAATAACTAGAGCAAATACTAGTCAAGATCAAATGGGCGATTTTCATAACATCGTACAGGACATAGAAATCCCAAGTCAACATTTAACACAAGAAATAGGAAAGGTTGTAAGAGATGCAATGAAAGATGTAGCTGAGACATTTAAAGGTCTTATGAAGGCGGTTATACAGTCAAATAAAACGGCCCCATAAATAGATGACGGCATACCACTGCTCCACAAAGAAATTAGTCGACCTTCTTCGTTAGGAAAGAAAAGAAGAAAACACAGATACCAGCAGGCTCAAAGCTCTGATTCTGAAGGCTCAGACGAAAGCCACACCACTAGAAGCAATGAACCCACTTCAGAATGAAGGATGCACAACGAAATACAAGCATCAAACTTCCAGCATTTACTGGCGGAGAAATATGGGAAGTTTGGCTTAACAGATTTACGGATGTCGCTAGATTGCACGGATGGGATAATCGTAGCAAACTGACCGAACTACTGCCTCGTTTACAAGGAAAGGCTGGCGAGTTCGTTCATGGACAACTGTCAAGAGATATTAGGAACAATTATGAAAGTTTGGTGGAGGAACTTCATCACAGTATAGGCGGGTTCTAACTCCGAAGTCGTTTGTCGCAGCATGCAGTAACAGGAACCAACGTAATGGTGAAATGGTTGGAGACTACGCTGCTGAGCTGAAAAGGCTGTATGATAAAGCTCACGGAAACAGGGACCATAATACCAGACGAGACGACTTACTGCGAAGATTTTTGGACGGTCTTCACGACGAGAACACCCGCTTTCATGTTGAGTATAGCAAAGAGCCAAATGATGTCGATGATGCAGTATATGAGGTAGTGAATTTCTTGGAAGCCCAGAGACGCACCGGAATCCACTTGAAGAAGCCGACACGTGTTACCAAGACTTCTATTTATGGGGAAGAAACGTACAAGCAGAAGTGTAATGCATTACACAAGCAGAGACAAGTACCAGAGAAAGAAAACGAAAGTGGAAAAACATTCAACTTACCTGATCAATTAAAGACTTTCACAGAGGAAATGAGAGAGTTGATGAAAAGTATGAGTCAACGCGTTGATAAGTTGGAGGAGAACAGTTTCCAACGATATAATGAAACACAGGGAAATAGGCCGAATGCAATACAGAACCCACATGCAAGTCGTACGGAGTGTTTCAGATGTGGAGGTAGTGGTCATTTTGCTAGAAGCTGCCAACAGTTTCTTAATCCGGAAGCTCGACCATTCATTCCAAGGACGACACAGGCACCCCAAACTTCTGGGTATGCGAGAAGAAACGACTCACGGCCAGCAACAAACTACAAGGGATCTTCTCACTAGGCCACGAGAGGGTCCGGAAAGAAAATGGCCAGACAAATAGAGCAAATTACAGGAAATTCAGCATTTCAGAATTTAAAAAGGGGGGAATTCCGAATTATGATGGGTCTACGTAAAGGGGTTCATAAATGGAGAAGTTGTAACATATACCGTTGATACCGGAGCAACTAGGACGATCGTTTCTGAGACTATATACCACAGTCTGAGGAAAAAACCGAAATTACCCAAGTCTGCAAACAGTTCGGTGACTTGTGCAGATGGGAGGACACTGGACTACCTGGGTAAAGGCGAATTCAAAATACAGCTAGGAAGTCTGAAGATGACACGTGAACTTGTAGTTGCCGATATCGAGGATGACATCTTACTGGGGACAGATATACTTCAAAATGAAACTGGTGGACCTGCTGATATATTACTTACCAAGGGTAAATTGATTTTGAACAATACATATATTCCTTTAGTACAAATTCCAAAGCCAAAAATCAGGAGGGTTTTTTCAACAGAAAGCCTTACTGTTCCGGGAATGAGCGAAGCTATCCTAGAGGCAAACATTATCTCAGCACCCAAGAGTATGGTGACAGAAACCACATATCTTATCGAGGGTAGACATACGTTTACAGAGCAGCACTCCCTTGTTGTTGCTCCTACCTTGGTGGAAGCTAAAGGAAGTTCCTTGACAAAAGTCCGTGTTTTCAATCCTTATAATGAACCAAAAACAGTTACAAAAGGCATTTGTTTGGGGTATGCTGAGCCAATAGAAGAAACAAAGGGACAATTCAAATACTATTAGACAAAGAATATGATATGAAACATGATGGTTTAAATAAGGTGAGGAGAGTCAACTTACAGGAGAACACTGGAACTCCGGAGACTATCCGACAGACGTCGGGAAACGCTAAAAAAAACACCACTTCCAGAACATTTACATGCACTCTGTCAAGATACAACGTCTTCCTTGGGAGAGGATCATCAGGGTGTGCTAATTGAACTTCTAAGGGATTTTCAAGACGTCTTTTCAAAAGATGAATACGATCTTGGATGTACAAATCTAGTAGAACATAGCATCGAGACGGGAGATGTCAAGCTTTTAAAACAACCACCAAGGCGACTGCCATTAGCGTTTGCTGGAGAAGATAAGAAGGCCTTAGAGATGTTACAAAAACAAGGGTGCATAAGACCGTCCACATCACCCTGGGCTTCACCTATAGTACTGGTGAGAAAGAAGAATGGAGCAGTGAGACTTTGTATCGATTATCGGAGGCTAAACGCAGTCACGAAGAAGGATGCTTTTTCATTGCCAAGAATCCAAGATTGTCTTAATGCTTTGAAAGGGTCCACGTGGTTTTCAACACTCGACCTTACGTCAGCATACAACCAAGTTTCAGTCAAAGAATCAGATGTCCCGAAAACGGCATTTGTAACGAAATATGGACTGTTCGAATGTACGAAAATGACATTTGGTTTATGTAACGCTCCAGCTACTTTCGAAAGATGTATCGAGCTTGCTCTCTCTGGATTACAGTGGGTCTCATGCTTACTTTACTTGGACGATGTTGTAATATTTGGAAAATCATTTGAGGATCATTTGGGAAAAGTACGCGAGGTATTGAAGTTAAAGCCTGAAAAGTGTGAATTGATGAAGAGACAAGTTGCCTTTTTGGGGCACATCATTTCGGAGCAGGGGGTGCGACCGAACGAAGAGAATGTAAGGAAACTAAGTGAATGGCCTACACCCAAGAACGTCACCGATGTTAGAGGCATACTTGGTTTGGGAAGTTATTACCGAAGATGGGTTAAGGACTTTTCAAAGAGGGTACATCCACTTACTGAACTTACAAAGAAGGATTCCGTATTCAACTGGACAATTGAATGCGAACAAGCATTCAATGATCTGAAGATGGCTCTGACAGGTCCTGAGGTAATGGGATACCCAAAGGATGGATGTATGTTCATTTTGGATACGGATGCATGCGACGTAAGCATTGGTGCTGTTTTATCCCAAATTCAAGGAGGACGAGAAAGAGTGATTTCCTATGCAAGCAGAACTTTAAACAAATCAGAGAAGAACTATTGTGTCACAGACCGGGAATTGCTTGCCGTAAAATTCTTTACAGAGTATTTCCGACACTACCTTCTGGGGAGAGAATTTTTGATTAGGACTGATCGTCAAGCAATCAGATGGTTATTCAGCTTGAAAGAACCAAAGAATAGAATTGCAAGATGGATTGAAGTCCTTTCAGCTTTTGATTTTGAGATAGAGTACAGACCTGGAAAGCGACACTTAACGTTGATGCCTTGTCTCCATGTCCTAATCCAAGGGATTGTAGCTGCAAAGATGATGAACTCTTGAAATGTGGGCCTTGCAAAAAGTGTAACAGTCGAACCACTGATATGCAGGGTAGTATAACAAGAGAATCACACGAGATTGAAGAGGTCAGACAAGCTAGATTTGAAGAAAATGAAACAGATGCCAATGAAACAAAGCGTTTCAGAAACTGTAGGATTTTCCTAGATCTAAATAAAGAGCTTTTAAGTAGATAATGGAGTTTTGTGTTGACTTTTATTATTTACGTTAGTAACTTTGTTACGGGTGGAACGGAAAACACATGTACCTCAGCAGAAACTATTGTAGGGAAGGTTAAACTGGGAACTAAGGACGATGTTAACCCAGAGAAGACGTTTGGCTACAAGAGTTAAAGTCGGAGGACCACGTGGATGCAGGGTTATGCAATGTCCACACTAAGACGAAAACAGTTAGACGACCCTGACATAGGATCTGTGTTACGATGGTATGAGGATGGTCACCGACCAACTGGACCTGACATATGTACATTGAGTCCAGCCTCAAGACACTACGTAAACCTATGGGACAGTTTAAATGTAAATGACGGAGTGTTATACCGAAGGTTTGTTAGAAAAGATGTGACCGGAAGCCACTGGCAGTTCTTGGTGCCTAGAAGTCTACGAGACCATGTTTTGAGGCAAATGCACAACTATATCCTGTCTGGACATCTTGGAAGAAAAAAGACCAAGGAGAAACTTCTGCAAAGATTCTACTGGTGGAAGGTGAGAGAAGACGTGGAGAACTGGGTTATACGATGTGATACATGTGAAGCAAATAAACCTCCGATAAAAACGCCCAGAGCACCCCTTGGTGACATGAGAGTCGGGCGCACCTTTAGACCGTCTTTCAACAGACATCATGGGACCTTTTCCAGAAACTGAAAGAGGAAATCGATACATTATGGTGGTGACAGACCATTTTACTAATTGGGTGGAACTCGTACCAATACCTGACCAGAAAGCCACAACTTGCGCCCAAGTTATATTTAACGAAGTTATCAGTCGATTCGGGTGCCCGCTTGACTTTCACAGTGATCGTGGGTCTAACTTTACCAGTGACATATTTGTCCAACTGTGTAAATTATTGGAGATCAGGAAGACGAAAACTACAGCCAGACATCCAGAGTGTAACGGAAAAGTTGAAAGATTCAATCGAACTTTAATCCGAATGATACGAGCCTATCTAAAGGGAGAACAGGACAATTGGGACCTTTTCCTGGGTTGCTTAGCTGCAGCATATAGGGCCATATAGGGCCATGAAGGGACAGGTCTAACTCCAAATTTACGGCTAGGTAGAGAAGTGCGACTACCAGCGGAGGTGATTTATGGTTCAACCTCAGAGAAGACAGAATTTGAACCACCCAATTACGGATGCTACGTGCAGGAGATTTGTGAAAAGCTTCAGCATGCACACGATGTTGCCCGAGAGCATCTGAACAGGACGGCAAAGAGACAGAAGAAGCCTTACGATTGAAAAACAGCTGGCGTAAAATACTCACCTGGGGACTATGTATGGTATTATAGTGAAAAGCGAGAAAAAGGAATCAGTTCCAAGCTCCAACTACCATACCAAGGTCCTTGTCTAGTAGTGTTCAAGCTTAATGACTTGGACTACATTATTCAACAAGACGAAAATGGGCATCTAAGAGTAGTACAAACTTAAACCATACAAAGGCACACAAAGGTTATCATGGGCACAACAAGCATTAAGGCAGACACAACAACGAATACAACTGCTACTACATGGCACAAACATGTGAGAAAGCTAGGGCTATCATGGCGGGAAAAAATTGTTGATCCAAAAAATATAACAATTTTCTTGTGACTTTATCTGTTTGATTTCAGAATCATTATTTCAATTGAAGCATGTCAGACAAGGCAAAGAAGGCATTTGGAAAGAGAGGGGCGGCCTACCAATGTGGTAGTTGCAAATACAGGGGGGACAAACCACAGATGACCCGTCACGTGGCGACGACCCATTTCACGATTATCCCAACATCATGACACAAGTTAACTCCCTCATTGAATTGAAAAAGGCTGTGGAGACGATCCAAGTACCGGTTGAAGATTCGGAAAACAACGGTGGGTCAGACAGAGTGGATCTACACCCAGAAGATGACGAAGTGCGCCAGCTGTTAAGTAAATCGAGTGACCCAGACATGCCTTCCCCTAGACAGAAAACGCCATCCACTTACCCAACACAAAAAAACCTTTCCAAGCCCATTACTCCAATCATGCCTTCCATCAAGTCAGAAACACAGTCCATCAAACTAACAAAGAAGACCCAAACTAGCCCTGCCAAACGACCTACTGAGCCTTTTAACTTTGACAAACTGGGAGAAACAGTGAAACACGGAATGAGCAAAGCGTTGGAAACAGTGTCCAGAAGATTGTCCATTGACAACTTGCGTTCCGTGACCCATCAACTAACCTCCACAAATTTGGCCTTTCTCAGGTGGTGAGTAACATGGGGGCAACGTGGGACAGAAATTCCGAAACGACAAGGGCTATCGGTGAACTTACCAAGAGTGTCTCCACGTTGTCGTCCGAGGTTTCTAGATTGAATAGGGGAATCTTCACCTTGCTCGAATCCAATACAAAGAGCAATCAGCTTCAAATTGAGGGAATTGCCGCTATGCGTAGTCTGTACCAAAGCCAGCTAGACCTGCAGAGAGAGATGCACTGTACGTTGACTGCACAGACAGCTGCGATGGAGAAGACATTAGGAGGAAAAATTGAGCCGACCAAGCCTGTTAGTCCGTCCCCTCAAAAACATTTAACAGCAACTCGGAGGGAACCATCCGTGTCCAGCAGATTGGGGAGTATTCGTCCGGATGTCAAGGCATTTGGGAGGTATCGGTCCCCCTGGACGAGGAGACCACTACATGGAAAGAGGGCACGCTCTCCAAGTGAGCGACCAGCTGTCAGACGGCGACGCGTGGAATGTTAGAGCTGAAAAAAAGAAAAAGAAAAACAATGCTAAATTTCGTATATTTCCTTGTTTCCGTTTCATATTCGTATAATTTAATTTCCAGTGTGTTTACAGTGAATACGGCAATTTGATTGGCTAATCTGCTTTCGTTCATAATCCGATGAACGAACCAGCTCCGGACTATTTTTACAACGATATACATGAATTCATCGCCGACAAAACAACAATCATAGGCCTACTGCTATTTATTGAAACAGAGAAAGCAATCAATTTGAAAATATGTTTTATTGATTTAATAGTTGCTTATATTTATTTTTCAGTTCGATCAGATTTCAAAGAAATAAAGAACAACTTGTTATGTCAGCTGTTACGAGAGTAATATTTGAAATTTAATGTTTTTGTTTAATTGATGTCCATTAGTATTGTATGTTAGAACCGGTTTCAAGTTTGTGTAACAGATTGAGTTTCTGGATGGGCGTGACGTCCTGAAACTTAGACAAGCATGGGTGACATCTTTATGGCGGCTTGATTTCATTGGTCAATAGTTTGGGTTGAGATTTTATTGGGCAACTAGTTAGATAGTTTGGGGTTATATAAGAGAGGAGGTAGATTCAAAACGAGAGAATCAAGAGAACTACCAGGGGAGAGAACAACGAGGCAGAACAATCAGGGGTGAGAGCAGAAGGGACAAATATGGGAAGTATAGTAATGGATTAAGAACTTAGGAAAACTAGTGTTAAGAGATGCAGGGAGATAGTCACAAAGTATAGAACTGAATATGATTTTGATAGACTGGGAGCAGATTTGTAACAAGGAAAGATTTACTAATTAAGGAGTTTACTTAGAACAGAAACTAACGTAATTGTGGGTAAATCTTGATTTTCGGCTTTTCACTGGGTATAATTAGTGTAGTTTATGCGATTAACAAAAGCCGCCCTGGAGAGTCAACCGTACACGTCTGATTTGTAAGTAGACATATTTTATATTCATTGTTAATTAATTATATATATTGAAAATACTGAATGTGGAGTTGTGTTGTTTGGACTTATTACGATTCACTTTATTAGTAGTTTATTTGGTTATATTTATGATACGTTCGTCTACGTGGGTTAATATATCATTTATGAGGGTTGGGCCCAGCTCGTGAATTGTATTGCGTAACTCTGGTTATTGGACGAGATATTAGTTATCCTCTGGGTTGTATAAGAAGGGATATAAAAAACCTACATCGTATCAATTGGTACCAGAGCGTGTTTTTTAATTCTCTTCGATTAACGAGGGTTAGCCTTTTTCGTTTCAATTGGTAGCAGAGCGTGGTTTTTTAATAGGCCAAATAGTAAGCACAAGTCCTTGTTCAGTGTTTTTCACAGTCTTAGTCAATTCATATAGATATAAGTAGACTAGGAATATGTCTTTTAAGGGTGTGTTCTCCCAAGCAGCTATGGGCAAAGAGCTACGGTCGACTAAAACTGTATCAGAGACAACAAAGCCACAAAGTAAACATTTGCCATCCCCAACAAACCAAGATACTCAAGCTGTACTTTTAGATATTATACGGCAAAACACTGAAGCTTTGAAAGCCATTAGTTTGCATATTCAGGGCAGCAACCCTCTTCAAAACTTACATGGCGGATTAGGATTGCCTAATCCCCATCATTTACAGGTAAATCGGAGGATGATGTGGAAGAATTTTTTGCTAAACTTGATGAGTACGCTGATGTAACAGGATGGTCGGAATTGCATAGAGCAAAGATGATTCCATTGTTAATTCAGGGACCTGCACGAACGTTTTATTTAAAACTTTCGCCAGGTATTAAACGTAATTACCAAGTTCTGAAACAAGTGTTTCTCAGGAAATATGATCCTCCTGAACTAAGGTGGGCTAGAGATTCCATCATTTATTCCCGCCACCAACTTCCAGGCGAGAGTTTGGAAGATTATGCTAACGATGTGGTCGAACTTTGTCGTAAAGCTAAGAAAGATGACGATTTCACTTTTAGTATTTTTATGAACGGCTTGAACCCTATTCTCAAGTCACATGTCATCTTCCAAAAGCCAATCTCACTAGAAGATGCATTAGCGAAAGCAAATTTAGCCGAAGTCGCTTATCCAAGATCTGTTCAATTACCAACGATGCAAATAGCAAATTTGAGGACTACAGCACCAAGTCCGTTCTACCCTCGTCAAACATCTATAGGAAACAGAAGCAAATATGTACGAAGAAATTGTTACGAGTGTGGAAAATCCGGACATATAGCGCGATACTGCCCAGAAAAGAACCGAACAAAAGGTAAGAAAAATGTTCAAGGAATTATAAATTCAAAGTTACATTGTTGTGCCATTCGTACTAAACCAAGTACATCTGTTAATAACCCCAAGGAAGATAGCATAATAGGAAAAGGTAAGATTAAGGAAGTACAATTGAGACAAGCTGTTTTAAAATGTGAAACCGGTCAATCAAACCAAACAGGTTCAAAGTCAACACAAGTTAATGGTCTACCTAATGGTGTGGAAACCAGTTCAAATGGTAAAACACCGACAACACCTCTACCTAACACAATAGGGTATTCTTTAGATGGTGGGAACCGTCTTAATGGTTGCGTAAGTATCAAAACAAAACCTGATGGTCTCTTTGTTCAATCCCCACCAATTGACCCTCAAGACCGTCTTTCCCTGAGTAATGCAACGTGTCAAACTTGCCCAATAGATCCATTACGCAACGGGAAGTTTCCATTAGTTATCAGGTGTAAAGAAGTATTGTACCAAACTATTCCACGTGGTGCATACCACGCCTATTGTTTATTTGTGTGCCTCCTACTGGGCATGATTGGTTGTTTAAAAAGTGGTTTGTATTATATATATGATAAGGGTAGTGAGACTCTATCCTCAACAGAAATTTACGAAACACGAGAATTGGACAAAGTGAACACTGTGGTAAATGAAGGTTCTGTTGCTAAAACCATTTCTGGTTATATTGGAAATGATAGAAATCATGAACAGAGACGAAGAAAAGTACATGGTAATAAAGATTATTTGTCTGGAATTGTAAATCCACAATCAAAAGACAAAGAAACAGCTACACCAGTACAGGTGGGAACGATTGGTGAAATAACTCCTACGAAAGTTCCCACTAAAGAGAAGTTAATTGAACGTCAAAGGTCAGACCCAGAGATAGCTCAATACATTGAGTATATTGAGAATGGTTCGTTGCCTGGAAATGATACAATCGCTCGTAAGATTTTGTTAGATAGTTATAATTATCACCTTGAAGAAAATGGAATACTGTACCATGTGGATATCAAAGACTTAGAAGGGAAGGACGAACTGAATCTACGCTATGTAGAACCTCGTTCGTTAAGGAATAATTAAAATTTATCCCAAAGCTTAGATAGTTATATTTTGAGACTTAAATGTTTACTATGTTTTGTTGCAGGTTCGTTTGCTGTGTTGGTTCTATCGTTATGCATTGGCGTATCCATGATTCAACTGACGAAGAGATTATCATGCAGTTGAACAATTATAGCTGAATGAACTGCACCAAATACTTTATACATAAGACGATTAAAGAAAATAAAATACGTGCGGAAATTCGTTTTTCATGTTTTCTTTGTTTATATATAGTCGGATGATACGGTAACATGGTAGTTAAGATTTATTTCGGAATGTTATGTTTTCCAGAAGTGTCTTGGAAAATAATTGTGATGTATTGTATAGCGGTCAAGTTAAAGTAAAATGAAGGTAACATTGTACAATTGTTACATTTTGATGTTTAAAGTTTTGTTTGAGTTTCTGTTGTAGAATTAGCTATGGTCCACGACGTCAATAAGTATGTTTAAAAAAAAATAGAAATGTTGTTATCGAAATCTCCTGTAAGTATGCATTCTTTTAAGTCCATCATAATTATGTAGATCTAATGAAATAGTGATTGTAAGTATCGACAATCATCTGTTTTCAGTAAGTATGTTCCTTTTTGTTCACTGTAGTTTGATATTTACTATGACGTTAAAATATTATTTTAGCCCTATTACTCTATGTCAGTGTGCTGATTAAAGTCAAATTAAGTTAGGTGATGCCAATCGTGAAAATATCGACTTTAGGCCAAATTTAGTCTTTTTAGTTTGTATAACTTCTTTTCTTCATAAGACGCTATTTTAAAGAAGATAGTCTATTACTACAGAATGTCCGCTACACCGATAATTAATAGTGAAGATTTTGCTTAATTAAATACCCCTGTCTAATTGTTAACCCACAGAAGATGTCAACGGTCGATTATACCGGAGGTTGAAACCCCACCCTCTGTATGTACCAAGATGTTGTTGAGCGATCATCTACACACCTGAGGATTGACCTGAAGGACAGTAACCCTCGTCAGGACCAGTGACGTGTGTAAAGTTTCAGTGCGCGGTGATTGCAAGATGGGATGAGAGTTCTCTTCGTTGGACCTTCCTGTGTAATTTTTCGTGGACTTGAATTCGGTGTGCCCACAACGGACTTTGATTCTTTCTCCAAAAATATTTATTGTAGCGGTTCGCTACTAAACCGGAACAATCTTATATTTTGAGTTCTGTATCATTTCAACTTCACATCCGAGAAACCAGATTATTTAACACATGGATATTTCGACTGTGATCGGACTTTTTGCGATTCCATCAAAACCAGCCATCGTTTTGTGGAAATAGACTGTCGACTTTAACTGTTTTATTGACTAGTTATGTGAACTATGGACTTTATTTCTTTTTCAGACTCGTTTTATTTACTACACTGTATAAGTATAATGTTTAATGAAGACTATTGTATTTGGATTTAGGTATCATCTAGCTAATTAATCGTATCGTTATAGCTTAGGGATTTAGTTTTGTTTAAATGTATTGAAATATTAAAGAATATTTGTCGAAATGCATTATAGATAATTCATGTCACGTGGTAAAGCTTTCTCTTGCAATCTTTCGATAATTTCGCATTTGTCTACGAATACGTAAGAGTTTTAATGCCTACTAACGAAGAACGTCTTTGTCTTCAAATGAATTTAGATTAGGATTTTTGTCACTATGAAACCGTATTTTATGAAGTAGGATTATTTTTCTGTTTAAATATGTTCTTTCTCATGGGGACATGAGAATACAAAGGGGGGAGTAATGTTACGAGAGTAATATTTGAAATTTAATGTTTTTGTTTAATTGATGTCCATTAGTATTGTATGTTAGAACCGGTTTCAAGTTTGTGTAACAGATTGAGTTTCTGGATGGGCGTGACGTCCTGAAACTTAGACAAGCATGGGTGACATCTTTATGGCGGCTTGATTTCATTGGTCAATAGTTTGGGTTGAGATTTTATTGGGCAACTAGTTAGATAGTTTGGGGTTATATAAGAGAGGAGGTAGATTCAAAACGAGAGAATCAAGAGAACTACCAGGGGAGAGAACAACGAGGCAGAACAATCAGGGGTGAGAGCAGAAGGGACAAATATGGGAAGTATAGTAATGGATTAAGAACTTAGGAAAACTAGTGTTAAGAGATGCAGGGAGATAGTCACAAAGTATAGAACTGAATATGATTTTGATAGACTGGAAGCAGATTTGTAACAAGGAAAGATTTACTAATTAAGGAGTTTACTTAGAACAGAAACTAACGTAATTGTGGGTAAATCTTGATTTTCGGCTTTTCACTGGGTATAATTAGTGTAGTTTATGCGATTAAAAAAGCCGCCCTGGAGAGTCAACCGTACACGTCTGATTTGTAAGTAGACATATTTTATATTCATTGTTAATTAATTATATATATTGAAAATACTGAATGTGGAGTTGTGTTGTTTGGACTTATTACGATTCACTTTATTAGTAGTTTATTTGGTTATATTTATGATACGTTCGTCTACGTGGGTTAATATATCATTTATGAGGGTTGGGCCCAGCTCGTGAATTGTATTGCGTAACTCTGGTTATTGGACGAGATATTAGTTATCCTCTGGGTTGTATAAGAAGGGATATAAAAAACCTACATCGTATCAATTGGTACCAGAGCGTGTTTTTTAATTCTCTTCGATTAACGAGGGTTAGCCTTTTTCGTTTCACAGCTTACGAAAACGTTTATACTCATGTCATCACATGCAGTGCACTGATAGACTCAACGCTATGACGCGAGATGACGTCATCACGTTGTAAAGGTAAAGGTAAAGGTAAAGTTTTATTACCGTAAGCTACAGCTTATTGGCATTTCATATGAATACAAAATAATAATTATTAGTAATTAATAATTTAATTACTACCACATATACTACATAAAACAATAAAAATATTTACAGGGAGTAGATATTTTATTTTCAAGAATCAAACCAAACCAACGCGCGCAAAGCTACACTTGATTTCAAAGCTCTCTGCCAAGTGACGTCACAATTACAGACAAAGCGACTGTACGAGTGTAACGGAAAAGTTGAAAGATTCAATCGAACTTTAATCCGAATGATACGAGCCTATCTAAAGGGAGAACAGGACAATTGGGACCTTTTCCTGGGTTGCTTAGCTGCAGCATATAGGGCCATGAAGGGACAGGTCTAACTCCAAATTTACTGCTAGGTAGAGAAGTGCGACTACCAGCGGAGGTGATTTATGGTTCAACCTCAGAGAAGACAGAATTTGAACCACCCAATTACGGATGCTACGTGCAGGAGATTTGTGAAAAGCTTCAGCATGCACACGATGTTGCCCGAGAGCATCACTCGTAACAGATAGCTTGGTCGTAACAATACGAATGAAGCTTATTCTACGCAGAATATTCCAGTATTGTTCCTGTTTTTATTAAGGAATTATTTAGCGTTATATTGCCGATAAGTGACAGCTAGTATATTTGGCGGGTTGCGTCACTCTGACATCGCTCATATTTTCCGGATAACATGATTAGAAAGTTGGAGTGCTTTTGACTTTGTAGGTCTTGTTTTTAATTGGGATTTTTGTGAGTTGTTATTTAAGTAAAAAGCTTGTAATGCCTGCTAAGAGCACTTTTCAGATATCTTGTGAAAGACCTGTAAAATATGATTTTGTTTTGTAATTCGCGGGGAAGTAGTTCCGTGAAACTTTGTTATTGGTCAAAAACATGTAGCTGATTGGTAGAATGTGACACATGACCTACTGACCAAAGCCTATAAGTAGTATAACTGAACGAATGCAAGTGAGTGCATTTTTATCTCTATAAAGTAATAAATAACACTTGTATAAGCGTTTAATTGACAGTGATTAATAGGTTATGATGACAGTGATTGATAGGTCATGATAACCGTTAGGTCAGTTAGGTATATGAGGGTCACGTTCCATGTAGGATGTTAAATGAAAATAGATAAAGCCAGCAAACATCGTGAGAAAACCAAAGGATTTATTTACACATAGTTCAAGGGTCAATGTTTTAAGTTATGGGAAAAGTTGATAGCTTCAGAGTCACGTGGGGGGTGATTTAGGCTTTATAAACCCAGAGGAAAAAGGAGTCTTCATTCAGTCAGCAGACGTATCCTATAGCTTAACAGTCACTAGCGATCTCTCTCTTCTCGACACCATGAAGTTCCCAATTCTCGCCGATATTGTAGCCTATGCCTTCTTAGAGGGTCAAGCATTATTCGTAGAATTATGTAGAGGCCAAGAAGAGAAAAAAGTCACTCTGCCGCAAAGAGCCTGGGAGAAGCTGGTGTTTTACATATCGACCATAGATGAACTTATCCACCTGGGTAAGAAAACACCTGAAGCCATCCACTTGGGCGATGAAGTTTATCTAACCTATGGCGAGTTTAAAGGCCTCTGGTTTGTCCATGTTAGGAGATGGGAGAAAGGCGTCAACAACAAACCCTTTCCCACTAAAAACGGAGTAGCGCTCAGCAAAGAAGGTTGGGGGAAGTTTAAGAATGTCGTCCTAGACATCAACACCCTTCTGAGAGAGTATATGGAAAGTGACCATATTTTCACTGAAACACCATTCCCTCCTCTGATGCAGAAAGATTATGTTCCGGTAGTGGAGTCGAAATCTGAAAACAAAAATAAGAGAAGAAGAGTGTTGAACAGTGAAACAATAATAGCATCTTGTAAAAGATCAACATTTTTAAAAGAGACCGTACAAGATATGTACGTGAAACATTTATTGGCAGAGGTGAGGAATTCCCGTCGAAAAGGAGTGGATGTATTGGCCGAATTCGACAGAGAGTTCCGTAAAGCCGTCGAATCTTTAGACGACGGCCGAGTGGTAGACGAAGTGAAGACAATATGTGCTACGAATCATCAGGTGTATGTGCATCCAGTGTACCTGCTACAATATGAGGACAGTTCCTGGAGAGAATGCTACCTCAAGACAAGTGATTTCATAGACAATGTAAAAACACACGTGTACAAAACATTATTGGCTGATGAAGGACTCTTAGATGACAGTCAGCTGATAATTGACGAGTAACTGTCTTTCTTATGTTGTTTTACTACGTCTTATTGTATTAGAAATAGATAATAAAAAAAAATTACCATTAATATTCTGTTGTTTTCTTGATTTGTACTTATAATGAACGGTATACGACAACGTCTATTTAAACCTCGTCCGACCTTCGACATGAACACTTCACACGATGATGTTTTGGAAAAGCTGTATTATACCGATTCCTCTACAGGCGGTTACGGCGGAATCCGGGGGCTGGAGAGAGCTGTTAAAAAAGCCGGGTACCGTATACATGTAAAAGAAATAAAAGAATGGTTAAAGAAACAAGACGCCTATACATTACACAAACCCACGAGGAAAAACTTTGCAAGAAACAGAGTTGAAGTCTCGGGTATTGATGAACAATGGCAAGCCGATCTCGTAGACATGAGTCACTTAAAGAAACGCAATAAAGGCTATAGATATATCCTAACGTGTATAGACGTGTTTTCAAAATATGCATGGGCTGTGCCGGTGAAGGACAAAACTGGTGTAGCTATGGTCAAAGCTTTCCAACAAATATTAAAAAAAGGTAGACAACCGACTTATCTTCAAACTGACCAAGGTACGGAGTTCTTTAATCGCCATTTTCAAAAGTTTTTAAAAAATAAGGAAATATATCATTTTCACACACACAATGAAACAAAAGCTAGCGTAGTCGAACGTTTCAACAGAACCATAAAAACAAAAATGTTTAGGTATTTCACGACTAAAAACTCTTACCGTTTTTTGAAGGCGTTGCCTAAATTAATAGAGGGTTATAACAATTCTTTCCATAGAAGTATTGGAATGCCTCCGGTCGAGGTCGCTCAACTGAATGAATCTGAGGTCAGACAGCGTCTTTATCCACGTCTAAAAAGAGATAAGTTACTATTTAAGTTCAAAATAGGGGATAAAGTTCGTATCAGTAAAACCAAAATGATATTTGACAAAGGCTATCTACCGTCTTGGACAGATGAAATTTTTGTTGTTATAACCCGAATACCCAGATACCCCGTCGTGTATAAACTTAAAGATTTAAACGACGAAGTGTTGAAAGGTACTTTTTACGAACAAGAGTTACAAGAAGTTAAAAAGTCTGAAGCTGATTATTATCATATTGAGAAGATTCTAGATAGAAAGAAACGTAATGATGTCATGTTCTACAAAGTAAAATGGAAGGGTTGGCCTTCGTCGTTCAATTCGTGGGTATCCGCCGATGAGATGAAGAAAGCATAAATGCAAAGGTTTTATCAATGATCATTCATTTCTCACTATGGAAACGGCGCGAAAGTATCGGATATATGCAGTTATAGGGGCATTGGCCTATTTTTTAATTGTCACCTTAACAGGCCTATCCATCTCATTACCGAAACATCAACGGTCTGGTTTGGAGATTATCCATAGCAACAAGACTAATATAACCTCCTGTTTAAAGGCCGAAAAAATAGATATCGGTGCAACGGTGAAAGTGACAGTTTGTATGTATAATGGCGAAGCACGTATCGATATAAGAAAATTTGTCAACGATAAACCGACCAAGATTGGAATTTGGTTAACGTATGATCAATGGAAAGTTTTTGAATCTCACAGGAATGTTATTAATACAATCCTAAACCCCCGTATTGTTTAATATGATCTCTATGCTGTGGATGCTGTATGCCGGCATAACGAAACATGTTAAACAACCCTGTAGAGTAGAAGACAAGTCTATACATGTTGTCAAATCTCTGAAAGCCTATAAAGTTGTGGTGAAATCAATGTTCAGCGATGGCGTAGTGACTAAGCATAGATTGTTAGTCTTACATTGGTACACTTTACACGTCTGTGATCACGTGACAAAGGATGTATGTTGTAAAATTTGGAGATATTATATAAATATTCAATCGGGTCTTGTGGCAGATGTGTAAAACATAATGGATGTCACTTGGAAACACCCGTTTACATGTATAGTAGCTGGACCAACAGGTTGTGGAAAGACTGTTTTTGTAAAGAGGATGTTAAATGAAGTCAACGCAATGATCGACCCACCCCCGACGAAAGTAATATGGTGTTTTGGAGAATGGCAAGACGGGTACGATAATATGAAAAATGTAGAATTTATAGAAGGACTTGAAGGCTTGTCGGAGTTAGAACCGAGTTAGAACAAGCTGATAGTTATAGACGACTTAATGCAACAGACAGACGAAAGGGTATCCCAGCTATTTACTAGAGGAAGTCATCATAAAAATGCTAGTGTGATATATATAAGCCAAAATTTGTTTAACAAGAACAAACAACAGCGGACACTCAATTTGAATGCGCATTATCTTATTTTGTTTAAAAACCCCCGAGATGCTTCTCAAATAACTCACCTGGCCAAGCAGATGTATCCGGGACAAGGGCGCTTCGTGCAAGAAGCCTATAAAGACGCCACCTCCAGACCACATGGTTATCTTCTCTTCGATTTTAAACAACATACTCCAGACCATTTGAGATTGAGAAGTAAAATTTTTCCCGGAGAGGTCCAAGAGGTTTACCTGAAAAGATCATAAAAACGTTCGTTGCTCAACCTACATCATCATTTTATACTCGGAAGGCGTCATGTCGCGTAGACTAAGAAAGCACGCTCATACTTTACAACTTTTGTCCAAGGCGACTCGGCCTTTGATTAAGAATATAGTGAAAGGAGCTGACAAAGAGTTAATGAGTTGTATATGTGAATGCGCGTTAAATGTATTAAAAGGTAATGTTCCCCTCAGTAAGTCTCACATATACAAATTGAGGCGACATAAGAATCAACTTAGGCAACTAGTTAAAAAGACGACCAGCAGAAAGAAGAAAAAAGATATTCTACAAAGAGGAGGATTTTTAGGAGCCATTTTAGCACCAATCGCAGCAACTGTTTTAGGCCCCTTACTTTCTAAAATATTTAAGTGATTATGGCAACTATGAAAAAAATGGCCTTAGTAGATCCTAGAATGTTACATGCTCTTCGACAGCCCCAAGCACCTCCAAACAGTACTGTAACTATGCTTCAGAACTTGGACAACGAAATGGAGCATATTCTAAGCAGAAATAATTTATCGGAAAGAGACAAAGTAATGATGTATAATGATACATTGCAAAAATATCTTACCTTTCAATCTCAATACAACAACAAACAGACTCAAGCTATACCCGTAAAAATGGTTTCTCAAGACATTCCGGTGTCGAACAAATCTGAAACAATTGGAAGAGTGATAGAAAATGAAATTGTCCAAAGCGTCCCTAAAACCATGAGCAAAAAAGCCCAGTTACTGATTCAGAGAATAAAAGCTAATCCGTTCATGAACTGGAACGAGAAAGGTGAACTTATATATAAAGACAATTTAATCGAAGGCAGTAACATATCAGATCTGGTCAACGATGCTTTACGTCAACGGAGACAGTTTACGCCGAAGGGATGGCAGACGTTTGCTATGGGTTTAAAGGAGTTGAATGTGCCTTTGGAATTGATAGGCAATAAAGAAAGATGGGAGTTTATGCAGAAGCCCCAAGCACCCTCCCCCTCGAGGATTCCACGAGCGAGAAGAAAAATACAGACCCCCTCAACCCGAAAAAGATCTAAAACCAGCAAACCTATATCATGGCAATCGTATTAAATAGGAGCAACGAATGAAATCATCAACACAATTTAACAGAGCGTAGTACGAGTATGTTTTACTTAACACTGCCTTCGAACAGTTCTATGGATTACTATCCTGAAAATACTTTATCGAACTATGTAACAAAATTACCTCATGCAATCAACTTGAACGGCGATTACGAGGCTGGTGTGGTGGAGTTTTTTTACCCATTTTCCTGGTATAACGTTCATCCAGAGGCTATCAAAATAAATATTACAACCAAATCTACAGAAGGAATTCAGAATTTTTTTTCCATACCATTACAGGAAGGATATTATGAGGATGGAGTGTCCTTGATACACGCGTTAAACGATGCTATAAAAATTCGAAGCCGGGCCTTAAGAAAATCTGTTAGATTTACATATGATCGAATTAGTTGTAAAGCTTCGCTATATATTACTCACGACGCAGTTATGGTCGAGCTTTCACCGACGCTTCAACGTTTTTTAACCCTGCCTTTAGGACTCTATAAACCAGGAGTGTATAGAAGCGACTCAGCGGTCAGCATGAATTCGGGCCTAGAAGCTCTTTATATCTACTCAGATGTTGTGGAACCACATGTGGTGGGAGATAGTTTTGTACCTCTGATGAGAATTGTTCCCATCACGGGAAAACATGGTCATTCCATCACTCATTCCTTCGAGCATGTAAAATATTTTCCTCTACAAAACAGATCATTTTTTACAGTGGAAATGGATATAAGAGATAGCTTAGGACGAAAAATTCCATTCGAACACGGAAAAGTAGTGGTGACGTTACATTTCAGAAAACGCCGTTCAACACATTTTTAATTAATATAATCACCATGAGACATTTCTGCGATGCTTCAGCGTTATATTCAGACTACTACGCATCTCAGGTGGGTTCTGGCTTACCTGTGTTTGTGGGAACTCAATTCCAACGGGGATCCGGCCTGGGTGGAATATTTAGAGGCGTAATGAACGCTGTTATGCCATTACTATCATCTGTAGGCAAGACAGTGGGTAAACAGGCGTTAAACACGGGTTTACAGATAGCGGGAGATGTCATAGGTGGTCAAAACGTCAAATCGGCCGCTAAAACGAGGGTACGACAGGCTGGTAACACATTATTGAACAAAACAGTTGATCATCTGAACACAACGCGGACACAAAAACCTATAAAGAGAAGAGCAACAAAACAAAAGGCTATTCGGTCAAAGATCAAGAGACGGACTACTTCGAAGAGAGATATTTTTAGATAAAAAACCAGTATGAGTTTAATTCACCCCCAATCATGTTTGAGTACGAACGATAGTCTAGATATTTTCAAAATTCCACCCACACAAACTAGTTTGGAAGAAAGTTATTGGGTCCAATATCATCCCGTGTCTTCTGTGAACGATACTAATCCGATCGAATTTAACTTAAGCGGGGCATCTGATGATTATTACGATTTAGCCAGCTCGTATATTTATGCCAGGGTCCAAATAGTAAAAAAGGATGGAACAACCGTGGATGCTGATGCCCCGCTTGCTCCTGTTAATTATTGGTTACATAGTTTATTTTCACAAATGCAGTTATCCCTCAATTCAAAAAATCTGAGTATGGCTAGTAATACTTATCCTTTCAGAAGTTATATAGAAGCTATATTAAGCTATGGAAAGGAAGCAAAAGAATCTCACCTCACATCCGCTCTGTTTTATAAAGACACAGCTGGCAGTTTCGATTCGGTTACGCCTTTCAACGAAGGTCTAACGAAACGAAGCGAGTTCACGTCTAACAGTCGAATTGTAGACTTGATTGGCAAACCCCACTTGGATCTCGCATTTCAAAACAGACTCATTCTTAATGGCGTCGATATTAAATTAAAACTGATTCGTTCGAAAGATGCGTTTTCGCTTATGAGCAGTGAACAAAACGCGGACTTTAAAGTAGTTATCAAAGATATTTCATTTTTTATTCGTAAAGTGAAAATTAATCCCGATGTTCAAATTGCGCATATGAGGGCTTTGGAAAAAGCACCTGCGAAATATCCTATAAGCAGAGTTGACGTAAAAGTATTTAGCGTGCCGAAAGGAAATTTATCGTTAAATCAAGAGAATTTGTTTTTGGGTCAGTTACCTAAGCGCCTCGTTATTGCTATGGTGGATTCAGATGCGTATAACGGTTCGTATGGAAAAAATCCGTTTAATTTTAAGCATAATAAAGTTAATTTTTTCTCGCTTTACTGTAACGGTAAACAAATTCCTAGCATAGCTTATACGCCTAATTTCGAGCGTTTTGATTATTTAAGAATATATCACGACATGTATGTAGGTAATGGTCAGATGTATAAAGACATGGGGAATAATATATCTAGAACGGATTTCGGTAAAGGTTATACTTTATTTTGCTTCGACCTCTCCCCCGATATGTGCGACGGGGAACATTTCGACCTTATTCAGAAAGGTAATATACGTTTAGAGATGAGGTTTGCCTCCCCTCTAGCACAGACGATTAACGTGATCGTTTATTCAGAGTCCCAAAATCTAATTTTTATAGATAAAAATAGAAATGTGTTATTCGACTTTGCCATATAATGAATAATCTTCAGATAGATAAGATATTAAGTGAAGATGACTTCGCTAAAACTTGCTACAGAGGTGTTTATTCTTTAGATAATTTACCAAATTTCAAGGATGGTAGAGGCGCTTATATATGTAACACACACCCCTCATATTTGCGAGGCGAACACTGGGTGGCTATGTATATAAACAACGAACAGTCAGGGGTGTATTTCGATCCGTATGGGTTATTTCCTTTACATCGAGAATTTTATGACTTTATGAATGCCTATTGTCAGTCATGGACTTTCAATGATAAAAGAATACAAAGTCCTTTTTCTGCGGTTTGCGGACAGTATTGCGCTTATTTTATATTACAGATTTGTCGTGGTGCATCAATGGCAAACATATTAGCTCCCTTCGATCAATATTACAGCGACAATGATGTAGAGATTTACGATTATTTCGCTTACAAATATAATATTACCGATGTACCATTAATAGTAAGAACTATGTAAAAGAACGAATTACCCTAGAAAGGCTTCACTTCAGAGTCCTGACTACATCTATTGACGGGTACAACCAGAGACAGATCTCGTTTTTAGGTGCGTTGTTGGGCGGTAAACGGTTCATAAGAAAACTTTATGTAATATGTTTTATGTAATGTTTTTTTTTTAAAGAATAAAAAAAAAAAATGTAAAACTGTAAATCCAACGTTGTTTTGTGTTGATTTCTTTCTTGGTTTAAATAAAATCCGTTAACTCCTTCTCGGTGTCAACCCTTTAAGATACAATAGGCCAACCACCCAGAAAGAAATAACGGTTTTTTATTTTTTTTCTGTTTTTTTTTTTCTTCCCGATCCACAAAAGTATAATTGCACGATAAATATACATTAAAAAGTAAAAGCAAACTATTGTTTTATACATTCTATATTAACAAAAAAGTAGGATACAAACTAAAAAAACTATACACAAAGGAATAAAATATGAACACTTTATTTATATTCAAAATAAGACGGGTCACAACACACACACAATCTTTATTGAAAACAAGTCTATGAATAAAACGAAAGAGGAATATTCTACAGCGCGGTTGATTCTGGGAGGGATGGTGGGACGACGTTAAGAAGAATATCCGTACGGGACAGTATCCAAATCGGGTTGTATAACACGTTTCACAAATTTTATTCTGTAATCTTTTTTCTCGTCTCTATTAACGATCTTAATCTCCTTTTTCTTTCTTGTAATCTTATTCTCCTTGTACACGCTTCGTAAACAAAGCGGGCAAGATGTAGGCATGTTTTTGCATTCGCAGTCGACGAGAACGTTTCGCACCATGTCGGACACTGTTCCAAAATTTATAATCTCTGAATTTTTAGAATTCAAAGTGAACCCCCTTACTTTGGTCACGGTTTTGCCGAATTTCGTTTTATAGGTATAATTCTTGGGCCCTCCACTAGCGAACACTTGAATACTATCCCCCGGTTCTAATTCGGAACACAGCTGACCCAACATATCACCACAGGGGATCTCGACATCTCCTGGCCTGGTATAGAAGATAATACTGTCCGTGTCAAAATAAAGGGTTCTGACGTCCAGCTTTTCGAGGACGGCGTATAGTTCAAGTCGTGCATGGGCAGTTGTAAAAGCTGCTAGCCACAAATTGGAAGAATATCCCGTCGGAGCGAAATCTTTTTTAGCCTTCCAATCCAACAATACAATCTCTTCATTTACATCGTGAAAATCCGTTACCTCTTTCGTCGCATCATTTAATATTTCGTAAAACTGGTCTTCCTCCGTAACAAACGTAGTCTGCGATAATCCGTTTCTTTGTGCGAATTTTCCCCAAAGCGTGTTAAGACACATCTTAGCGACAGACCTTAAGCCGGGGTTCTTTACGATTTTATCCTGATCTAAAAGAATTCCTTCGTGTTCTCGATACGTTTGGATGTACTGGGTCTTATCTTCCTCTGAACGTATCCAATCAGGCCACCCAGAGGCTTGCTGTTTGATTTTCAGGAAAGTGTTTATATACTTAGTAAACAAGCCTGTGTTTTCGTCCACGCCGTTAAACTTGGTTGTCGTTGGGAAATGATATACCTCGTAGATCTTTAGTATTCTATAGCCTTTCTCCAAACTCTTTAAAATTTCAAATGACACCCACGTACCGATTAATGCCCGTTGTTCGTCGTCATGATTACACGTTGTTAGGAGATTATCGCAGCAGGTACTACATAGAGGAAACATTAGTCGGTCATTACTGCGGTATGGCAGAACTGGGAGATAGAGATTTTTAGGAGGGAGTATTTTGCATTTAACGAATCCTACATAGTTCCGGATGTCTTGGAAATCCTTAGTTATTACCTCGGGGTACTTTAAAGGGAATTCCTTTGTTTTCAAAACGGAAGGATAGAGAGATGTAAAATCTAAATACTGTACACTCGTGTTCTCCTCCGCTTCGTAATACAACTTTGTACAGCATGTTCTCCCTCCAAAAAAAGCGTCCCTCGGATCCAGTCTATCTTGAATGTCCAACGTTTGAACAAACTTCTCCAGTTTTGTGTTATCTACTATTCGTTTTCTAAAATCGTGTTCCCAAATATAAACAATATCTGTAACTTGCGGACGAAGGTTTGTCAGTTTTTCCATGGTTTTCTTATAGACTTCAGACATCAGCGTACCTGTGCGAGGATGAATAACATCTTGCTCGTAGCAGTCTTTACATCCGTGTACCCAACAACCGAAAAATTCGTAGATTACATTTCTCTTTCGATCAAAACCATCGCATTTGTAACGCCCTATTCTGTGTTCCCCTTTATTCAGGGCATGTTCGATGTCCAACTCTTCGCCCCTCTGTCGGGCATCATACATTAACCATTCTAACCAGTGTATCGATATTCGTGAGAATTGATCTTTCTCCACTATCCCGTTGGACGGTACCTTTGCTATTGTGTTTTCTTTCAAAAAACGTAGTTTGTAAATAGCGAAACAGAGTGAGGCGACGGTAATATGCTGTAACGGATCGATTCCACCTGTTGACTCGTTAGTACCTTTGGTAATGTCTAAAATTAATTCTCTGAACTTCAAACAACATTTTCGTAATATTTCAACATCAGCAGTACAATACGCCAAGATTTCCTTCTGAAAGTCAAAAATATAGCGGCTTTGAACTTGCTCGGCGTGCCACTCCAAAAATTCTTTTTTGTCGACCGATGACATGTCATCAACGCCATAATATTCGATCCCAGGAATTTCTCCGACATATTCTTGATTTGCCGCTGTGTTGAATAAATGAGGAAACCAACCCTTCTTCATAGATATATCAAAAGTTTTAGGGAAGTTAGCTAGCCGGGTTGAAATCAAGTTGAAGCTGTCCACGATTCGAATGTCCAAACATTTAACGTATAGGTACATTATTTTGCCTCCTGTATATATAATCTCCGGACAGACTGTTTGATCCACTAGATATCTGAGAAGAAAATAAGTGTCAAAATTCCCGCCATTGTGAGCTATCACTGTATAGCCTTTGTGATTCTTATTAAAAAGCCATTTCCCAAATCTATACACCGTTGACGTTCCTTTAAATACCATAGTTCTCAACACGCATTTCTTACACGTAGCATCATCTTCTTTAGATATACACATATTACAAACTTTGTTAGCTACGCAGAAATTTGGAATGTGCTCACCCGTTTCCTGATTAGTTTCAAAATCGAAAAAAATATAAAGATCCGATTTTTCTTTATTACTGCCCGGCTCTATGTAACAGTAATGATCCCCCATATGATAGACATGACACGAGAGACAATAAAACTCTTCACAACAATGATTTTTTGGAGATCTTTTAGCTCTTTGTAGTAATTTTTTACACGTGATACATAGCCATAAACGGTCACATATGGAAGAGTTAAACATGTGCCTTTCGATTATCTGATTTTTCCGTTCTAAATGTCTATCAAAACATTCTTTGTTCCTGAATGTCCCGTTACATCTCTTACAACTTACAGGATTGGTATATTTACAACCGGCCGTGTAACACATACTGCATATATTGGCACACTTGTGGTCCGACTTCTTGTAGTACGGTTTCAAACAATCATCGCACATATAAGCAGCTCCGTAAAACGCGTGTAGCTTTGTTATACAGTCGAAATGCGAGTTATGATATAAGAGGTAAATTTTAGCACTTGTCTTAATACTGCCTCTATATACAATAGTGTTGAGGGCGTCCGACTTCACGACAATAATCTGAATAGCCAAGACCTTTTCAAACAATTCTACAATTCTACAAGGTCTTGGCTATTCAGATTATTGTCGTGAAGTCGGACGCCCTCAACACTATTGTATATAGAGGCAGTATTAAGACAAGTGCTAAAATTTACCTCTTATATCATAACTCGCATTTCGACTGTATAACAAAGCTACACGCGTTTTACGGAGCTGCTTATATGTGCGATGATTGTTTGAAACCGTACTACAGGGTTGCTCAGGATCGATACCAGCCTTTCTCGTTAACTCCATAGCTCTTTGAGTTTGAAGTCCCTTATTTGTGTATCCTACTTTTTTCTTATCAGGGTCATTTCTGCTGTAAGCCAATCCAACACAAATTGCCCGGGCCATACATAGTTTGTCACTCGTATTTGTTATCCTTATAATACTTTTCTTCTTTACTCTGTCTTCCTCTAGGTTCGTGATTTTCGTTGCTCTACCCCCTCTTATCAAACGGATAACACCGACATGTATTTCAAACGTTTCGTTGAAGACGATATTTTCGTTGGACTGTAGAATTTTCTCTATCATCTGTAGTAACAGGTCCACAGTTATTTTTCGGCGCTGAGTCAATGGAATAACTATAGGGGTTTCCATGTTATTCTGTCTGAGATACACCCTAACCAAATCGTCATCGTGCAATCCAGCCATAGCATTTTCGAATACGAATTCTATGGCTCTAGTTAAAACGTCTAAACTCGATTTCCACGTTCTATTTATCAAACGCGTATTTAATTTAAGAATATGTGTTGATTCTGTCGTATTAAATTTCTTACGGTGCGTTACTTTTACTCGTTCGATTTTAAAATCATCAGAACGCGTTTGTTCTGTAAACCCTCCAGATTGCGTATCGTGTGAGAGGTTAACATCGCTATTAGCGGGTGGCACGGGTTTATCGGGAATAACGGAAGAGACCGGCATAACGGGAAAATCCGAAGACGGTGGCAAGTCTACAATATCGGATACGGCGGGCAGTTCGGGAATAGTGGACGATTTTTTTCCACGTCCCTTTCCTTTTTTACTTTTCTTAACCGATGTCCTGTTGAAAAAGAGGGAAAAAATCCATTAGCCTCTAGCGTTTTTGTTTGTTGAAAATACCGATTCAGATAAAAAAAAAATCGTTTGCATTGTTTTAAGAGAGAAGAAAAAGAAAACAATTTTATAACAAAATTATTACTTACTGTATTCCTTTAGGTTTGAAATAGCCAGTGCTACAGCTCGTTTTAACAAAAGGTGGCGCCTCTGGTGTATCGGACGTGGTAGCTACGATCGGAGTTAAAGTTTCGGGTTCATTTTCTACGCGAGGAGTTTTGATTCGTTGCTTATTTCTGCTTAAGCTGAGTTTATTTCTTTTCGTAGAATCTCTGAAACGGAAAGTAAAATAACTATCAAGACTACTTCCGTAGGAGTTAAAGAGTGTTATAAATGTTGTTTTTTTAAATAAAAAAGATATCCTCTACGATCTATACTAATAAAATCAGAACCCACCGTTTTTTAGTGAGACTCCATTCAAGCTCACTAGGGGGTTGTGGTGGGGGAGGTTCTTTCCGGGAAGGCTGTGATGGGGGCGGTAATTCTTTCTGGGGACAGGTTGTAGCTACGATCGGAGTTAAAGTATCGGGTTCATTTTCTACGCGAGGAGTTTTGATTCGTTGCTTATTTCTGCTTAAGCTGAGTTTATTTCTCCGCTTCAAATCTCTGAAACGGAAAGTAAAATAACTATCAAGACTACTTCCGTAGGAGTGAAAGAGTGTTATAAATGTTGTTTTTAAATAAAAAAAGATATCCTCTACGATCTATACTAATAAAATCAGAACCCACCGTTTTTTAGTGAGACTCCATTCAAGCTCACTAGGGGGTTGTGGTGGGGGAGGTTCTTTCCGAGAAGGCTGTGATGGGGGCGGTAATTCTTTCTGGGGACAGGCTGTAGCTATGCGCGGCGGGGATGTATCTACAACCGGACCTCCTTGAAATGTTTTGTTCCATAGAGCCGTCCAACTCGAAACAAATTCATCCCCGAAACTATCGATAGAAAATTATGTAAATCCTTTTAATTTAAAAAAAAAATAGTAATAATAACTTTTAAGTAGAAAAAAAAAATAGTTTTAGTTTTTTTTTCTTTAAAAAAAATACTAACTTGTTTTCACAATGCAGAAATGGACAAGTTATAGGGGATATTTTTAGTGTATGCTTTTATATTTTGATTAGAGACTTACTCTGAAAAACCAGGACGTTGTACCAATTCATTATTCGGTATTGTGTCTAGTGCTTTTAAGAAAGCATCTTCTCTTTCACTCGAAACGATTTCCTTGTCGACTGTCTTGTTGGGTGATACGTCGGAATTTGAAGACGTGGCCTCATTCCGAAATGCATTACTCCATTGCAATGTCCAATCGTTGATATATTCTTCTCCAAATCTAATGAGAGATAGTGTTGTGTTTTTTTTTCATTTACAGAATTAAAATTGACCTTTTAGTTAAAAAACTTGCACACTTAAAGTCACACTCGCCGTAAAAAAAATAAATGCATGCAAACGTTTACACTCCGCTAAAAAGAAGTTAAGAACTGTCCTATTTTTGTTGTTGTCTAATTTAATTTCTTTTTTATATTTTCTTTTTTAATCATCTTATATTTAAAGCGGCATGAGCTGCCGAAATGTTGATATTTTGACGTAAAACAGAATGTTGAAATTATCGGCTATTTTTCTCAAGACGTATAATTCAGAAAGCGTTTTAGTGTTTCTAGTCTCGAAAATGTACGATAAAGTATTGTTTTGAACTAACTTTGGGCTTAGAAATGAATAAATGCTCGTTATCTAAATTTTTGTTTACTTTTTCGAAAACGTTTAGGTTCGTATGGGCCACATACTGTATAGATTTTCCTCATTTCAACGCTAATCATTTAGTTTTTTTTGCGATGGCCTTCAAAGCGTCTAACCGTCGCAACGATCAAAATTATAAAAAAAAGTGTTAATTTTGTCAGCTCATGCCACTTTAATAAAAAAAATGAAAATGTGACTTTATTAGGTATACGAGATATCGAGAAAATCACACGCATTAACGACATAGAATATTGTTGTTATTTCTTTCATTTTTTTTTTCTTCTAATACTTAGCGCGTTTGAATTCACTTTGAAGTTTTGTTCAACATTTTAGGAATGGTCATATATATTCTTGCTCTTTAACTTCGGAATAAGCCACGGTTGTTTTTTCACTATGATATAAACTAACACAAGTTTTCTCTAAAATTTATTCATTTTTTTTTTTTAAAGAAATGAAAACAAAATATTGCCTTACTCCAGCGAATCACTCCGTCTTTCTAAATCATCACTAGGCAAATCTTCCAAGGCTTTGAAAAAGTTCTCCTGGGACATTTTGTTCCTGCAAAGTTAATGTACGAACCGTCGTTGTAGAGTTTCTTTAAATGTATGTTTTTTTAATACATTATAATAACATACATTCACACATGTTTTCAGCGACAACTTATAAATCACCTGTATGATATATAAAAAAAATTCCTACAAGAAAGAAAAAAAGTAAACAGAAAAAAGCTACTTACTCAGTCTTGAAGTCTTTACAGGATAATGAACTTTCATCGACACGACTGATATATTTCAACCGGGTTGGATGACTAAACCTTTCTTTTCATTGGGTGGCTTTTAATTTTCTATTTTTTTTTCTTCTTAGAGAATCCAACCTATGGCTAGACTCAACACATACGTAAGTTATAAACTCGGAGTGTCTTTGTTTTTCATTGGACACTGAAATCCCCTCCCTGCTACCTTCAGCTGTCAGAATAATTATCCGTATCAACTTTATACTATTGTCCCAGCCTCACTCACATAGGATAGGTTCTTTTCTCACGGTTACCTCATTTACTGAACTCTACCAACTAGTAGCGGAAGACTATTGGCATAATCTCGGACATTGACCGGTTGGAGACAATTCGTCGCCGTGCTATCATTTTTGTTTACTCAGCTGACTCTTATTTTACACTGTTTTCGTGTCGTATCAAAATGTCGACCGGTTCATATTCCTCAGGTTACACTCCTGGCACGCCCCCTTATCTATCTAACGTCGAGATAGTCTACAGATGGCTCGAATCGGCTCCAGTTTATGATTCTACAATTACAACGCCTGTGATTTTCTCTGAAGTGGAGCGATCCGTAACACCTGTGAACAGTTCAAGCGAGCGCTCTTTCCTATCAAGCACGTTTAGACCACCATCATCATCTACACACAGCGATTTGTCAGAATCAGATTATCGAGACATACTATATGGAGAGGCAATTATTCCGATAAACAGTACCAGCGAAAACTCTTCCCTATCAACCATGTCTAGACCACCGTCAGCATTTTCCGAAAGCCATTCAGACTATGAAGACTATGAAGACACACATAGAGAGGAAATTGTTTTTAGGCCAGAGGAGTAGACGCAGCTTTTTTTTTCAAAGGCCCTTTTCAGGGCCAACCAAAAACTCTCGAAAAAGTCTCTCGATAGCACAGATTTACCATGATCATTTGAAATTAACTATTATCTTCAGATTATCAATAATTTTATACTTAAAAAAAATAGAAAGTAATTGGCGGCAGTTTTCTTTTCTCCTATAACATTTCTTTTCTTACAAACGTGTACTGTTTTTATTTTATTTTTTCATTAGCATTGAAATGAAGAACTCACTCAACCATCTGTCTGGAACGCTGTATACTTTCCCTATAGTTAGCATTGAAATGAAGAACTTACTCAACCATCTGTCTGGAACACTGTGTACTTTCCCATAGCCTTGTGGCCAGCCTGAACCTTATCAACCTAATGGTCATCACAGCCTATCAATTAAGTGTTCGTGGGGGAAATTAGACACTCCACTCGGCGACCTGTCTCGAGCGCTGTAGGCTTTGCCTCTTAACCTTGTGACCTTCATATACCTTAATGACCTAGCGGTTATCATAACCTATCTATTACCGTTAATTAAAAACTTATACAAGTGTTATTTATTACTTTATATAGATAAAAATGCACTCACTTGCATTCGTTCAGTTATACTACTCCTATATATAGGAGCTTGCCTGTCAGTATCGGAGAGCTCGTTCAGACTCCAAGGTGGTAACATCTAGCCCACTGAACAAAAACCTTAGGCCTTTTGAGCACCTTTCTTTAATAAAAGGTATATATTACCAATAATATTATGCAGACCAATTGAGCCAAATAAGCTCTAATATATATATAACATATTATTAGCAGAATTTCTTAGTATTTCCCTAATACAACTTACATAGACACTTTATGGTATTAGCAGATGAACATTGATGAAGTAAATGTTTTTGGACATTATTAATCACAAGAGGAATGTTTATTCCTGATAACTAATAAAAAGAAAAACACAAAGGACAATGTATAACAATTCTGGTTTTTAATCACTGAAACGTTACACTGATGTCACTGGCTGTTGTTCTCATGATCATGCAGAACCATAAACCGCCTCTCCTCCAGTAGTCTCCCCTTATTAAATGCGGTTCATTCATTTATTTGGATACCTTTCACGGAAGAAAGTGGGAAACCCTCCTCACACATGTTATTGCGCATGCTTCACAAAGCAACAGATCTCCCTACATTTATGCTATCCTGACAACTGATAAGATGGTAGATGATGCTGTTGTGAGCGTGTGGCTACAGGTGTGTCATTAATTATCCCTGCGTAAATAAGAGCACTCGTACTTAAGGGCTATACTATACCCAATATAGACTTGACATACTGATTGAGGTACGTCGCAATATCTACATGAGTTAATTCCTTCCCGAATACATATACGTGTGCTTCCCAGCCAACAGCAGAATATCTAAAGAGCCTGGGTTCCTTCCCCAATACATATACTCGTGATTTCCAGCAACCAGGAGAATATCTAAAGAGCCTGGTTCCTTCCCAATACATATACTCGTAATTCTCAGCCAACATTGGAATATCTTAAGAGCCTAAGTTCCTTCCCAATACATATACTCGAAATTCTCAGCCAACAGGAGAATTTTTAAAGAGCTACGGTTCCTTTCCCAATACATATACTCGTAAGTCCCGGGTACCTGCAGAATATCTAAAGAGCCTCGGTTCCTTCCCCATTAGATATAAAAAGTCTGAGAATGTTTTTGTAATTCCTGGACCTTAGCAGAATGTCTAAAGCGTCTGTGATCCTTCCACAATACGATACTATAAGTGTGCGTGTGATTTTCAGGCACTAGCAGAATGTCTAAAGAGGTTACGGTCATTCTCCAAAATTTCTCGAAAAGTAAACAAAATTTAAATAACCGGGACGACCATTCATTCATTCTAAGCCAAAGTAGGTTCAAAACAATACTTAATCGCTCATTCTCGAGACTAGAGACACTAAAAAGCTTCGGAAATATACGTCTTCATAAAAATAGCCAATAATTTCAACATTCTGTTTTAACGCCAAAATGTCAACATGACATTTTGCTCATGCCACTTCAAGTTATGGTAAGAATACCGTCAGACTATATATTATAGGGTCATGGGAAAAGGCTGTTGCCCCCCCCCCCCCCCCCCCCCCCCACATCACTTTCCTTCTCCTTTATACGTGTGCGTGATTCATTGGCACCGGCAGAATGTGTAGAGAGTCTGCGTTACTCACACATCTGGGCGTAATGTGTAGGTGGTGATAATGTCACTGACATACATCACCAAGCCCCAGCCTTTTTTACTAATTCGGCTCGAGGCGATCGTTTTATAGCCTGATAAATCAAAACATTGTTGAGTGGATGATTGCAACCAGCTTTCTGAGAAGCCTTAAGCCTAGCTCACACGAGAGGCGCCGGCTGAGCTGCCGGCCACTCATGGCTGGGAGCTAAGCTGTTTCCCCCGTGTGCGCGTAAATTTTGGTGAGATTTTCACCTCTCGAGGCGGTGAGGAAAGTAGATAGCATGTTTGATATTTTCTGCCTCTCGTGGCAAGAATCTCACCGCGTGCGTCCAACGTGAGCTGCCAGCTGAGCTGAGAGGATGGATAGTCCAATCGCGAGTGCCTATTAAATCATGTGACCACTTAGAATATTACGTAACACGGGTAGTGACACTTGTGTAGATCAGTGAACTTGGGTGACCAAGAACTTGCCTCAGCCGAGAGCGCATCGTCTGCGCTGAAATCTGCAGCTGCTCCCTTGGCCACGCGGGGCTTGTAGCTCAGTCGGCGCCTCTCGTCTGCGCTGGGCTTTAGCTGTTTCCCCCGTGTGCGCGTAAATTTTTGTGAGATTTTCGTCTTTTGAGGCTGTAAGGAAATTATCTAGCATGTTTGATATTTTCTGCCTCTCGTGGCAAGAATCTCACCGTGTGCGCACTACGTGAGCTACCAGCTGAGCTGCTCAGCCGGCAGCTTACGTTGTGCGCACACGGTGAGATTCTTGCCACGAGAGGCAGAACATATCAAACATGCTAAATACTTTCCTCGCCGCCTCGAGAGGCGAAAATCTCACCAAAATTTACGCACACACGGGGGAAACAGCTTAGCTCTCAGCCACGCGTAGCCGGCAGCTCAGCCGGCGCCTCTCGTGTGCGCTGGGCTTAAGATATCCATTTACTTCGTCAGAATGTTTCGCCAAACTACGAACATACATATGAAAGAAAGATAAACTCGTTGGAGATGTAAAGTCATTGGCTAAAAGTTAATCGGATAGACTGGTTAATGTACAATATCTACAGTTGTGTTTATCAGTATTACGCCAGTGGTTAATTTCGTATACATTATCATCAATGTTGCATTTGTTACTTTCTTTTTAAATCATTCCATATGGCGAAGATCACATTCGACAGTTGTATTTATATTTGAGTTGTGCTCAAATCCCTGGAACATTGTTTCGCCAAAAAAGGGCAAATGGGAAAGTAAGCTTCAGATTGCATTAAGTCAAATAATATTTCGGTTGAGATAATATGCCAGAACTTTCATTATTAGTAAGAATGTGCAAATAATCAGGATTTATTATTTTCTTACCGGTCTCTGTTAACATTGGTGTATATGATAATATTGTCTTTAGCATAACACGAATGAAAAAATAAAGTGAATATAATAATAAAATAATAAAAAGCACAACCAAGTATCGTAAACAGCTCCCCGTGAACAGTGTTCAATAGTTAAAAGGGATATGACCATCTAGTCAAGATCTACCGGGCTTGCAATAGTCCGCAAGAAGGCTTTTAGATAGCAAGGGAAAAGAGGTGGATATCTCCTTCAAGTCAATTAACTATGGTCCGCTTATAGGATTCCGCGGATAAAAATTATTATTTCTTGGCCAATCAAAACAGTCCAAAATGTAATATATATACATAGTTTTCCTTTATTAAACCGCACTTTTATACCCTTTATAGTTTTCCTTTATTAAACCGCACTTTCATACCCTTTCTGTTACAGAAGGTCATGTAATCACGAACTTGGTTTTTAGCTTCACGATCCTCACGTATTAAAGCTTCAACCACAAATTGCTCACAGTTTTTAAGTTCACGTTTGGCTTTAAATAAAATTTCCCCGCGTTCTGGTCTATAGAGAAACTTTACCAATATATGTCTCTGGCGACCGTCCGTCGATCTACCAATACGATGGGCATTTTCAATATGAGTGTCATTTATTCCCAGTTTTTCAGATATAAATTTCTGAGTTATTTCTAATGAATTTTCATCTGTAAGTTCCGTTATACCACCAAAGCGCAAATTGAAAGAACGGCTGTAGCGTTCATTGTCGAGAATTTTTAGTTTCAGTTTATCGTTTTCCTCTTCCAGTTCAATAGCCTTATGATTTAAGGTTTCATTTTTTTCCTTTGTTTGGAAAAGTTCTGTTTTAAGTTCAGTAATTCGTTATCAGTTGATTCAGCACTTGCTTCTAGAGTTTTATTTTGTCGTTCAATTGCTACAAGTCTCTCCATAAATTCAAACTGTTTAGTTTCAAGACGATTGAGATAATGTTGAATGTCACAGACAGATTTTAGAAGGCGTTGGGTGTCACTTACGGATTTCATCATCAATTCCTGGAGGTTAGAAGTTCCTTTGTCGCCGTCTCCTTCTATAGAACTTATGGAAGTGTTCACTTGTTCCATCTCCGTTTCGGATGTCCTAGGCGTTTTTTATGGGATTTTGTGTTCTTCGGCATCGTGTTGAAGTTTTGGCTAGTATTCCCACAAAGTTCACAAATAGATATAGATCAGAAGAATATTAATTACAGGAATAAACGAACATAAGAAGGCTATTCAAACTGGTGACATAAACAAATCTGCGTTAGCAGAACATAAGTTTAAGTGTACAAAACCTATTAAATGGAATGAAGCAAAAACTTTGTCTTCAGATAAACATTGGAGGAAAAGAAAAATTAAAGCAGCTTTCTTCATTCAAAAACTGAACCCTTCATTAAAGTGGAGCTGCCAAAATGTGGATATTTTGACGTAAAAACAGAATGTTGAAATTATTGTCTATTTTTCTCAAGACGTATAATTCAGAAGCTTTTTAATGCTTCTAGTCTCGAAAATGTACGATAAAGTATTGTTTTGAACTAACTTTGGCTTAGAATGAATGAATGGTCGTCCCGGTTATTTAAATTTTGTTTACTTTTCGAACACATTTTTGGTTCGTACAGGCCACATACTGTATGGATTTTCCTCATTCCAACGCCAATCATTTAGTTTTTCGGTGGCCTCCAAAGCCTATTACGGTCGTGACGATCAGAAATTATGAAAAAAGTGTGAATTTTAACAGCTCATGCCACTTTAAATAGAGATTGTGGTATACAAATAAGTAAAATATGAAATAAATTTGTAAAATACATGTAAGAATTTATAATTATACTTTTCAAATGTAATATTGATATTGTTTTTTATCTTTAGCTTGTTTATTGTGATGCCATTGTATTGTAACGTTAACTTATTACGTCAGTTTGTATTATAACGTTAACTTATTACGTCCATTAGTATAATAACGTTAACGTTTTTACGTCATTCTTGATTGATGTCTTTGTTTTTTAGATTCCAACGTTAGAAGAATATTATTAACATAGTTAGGCTACTCTTGTAAACATTTTCAATGATTGGCCACATTACATATTTGTTCTTTTCTTTAGTATTTATAGCAATATTTTGAAACATTAAATTCAGTTACACTTGACGAAGACACCGGTACAGGTGTCGAAAGCTTGTGTTGTTCAAAACAACTTACTACGTGGTGATGTCTTAATTTTTTTATCATTAGTATGGAACCCACGTTTAAAGAGAGTTTCAAACATTTCTTACAATTAAATTATTGTTAACAATAAGTAGGTTTACATGATGTACAGTGGTAGTTCAGCGATTTCATTATTGAATTTCAATTTCTTTGAAATTTAATTTCACATTTTGAAATTCGAAACTCACATTCGAATTTCCAAATTCGAATTTCAGATACACTTGGTAATTTTTAAAGACACCGGCATAGGTGTCGAAAGCTCGTGTTGTTCACAAACAGCTTACTTCGTGGTGATGCCTTAATCATTTCTCATTAGTATGGATTTATTAAATAAACATTTATTAATTCGGACAACATCGCGAAAAACATATTCTAACCCGAAAGGGTCTTTTCGCGACGTAGCCGTTATGACGTAGGCCTAATCCATCTTTGACGCCACAGCTGTTTTCAGACTGAATGACGTTCTTGATAACTGAAATATATTGTGACGCAACAATGCATCTTAGCAACGGCGTCCCGCGCTTCCTATCGTCTTTCAATTCGATAATCGCTTGACCGACGTCTACAAAAGAGAGAAGTCAAATATGAATAGTATTAGCAAGAAAAAGAAAAAACGAAGGAGAAAGGCATTCTTTGCCAGGCTTCGGAGGCTGTGCTGCTGCGCAACTAAGGTAAAACTGTAAAGTTTAAAAATACATATGTATATGGGGGAAATGTGCCCCATTTATCATCAGGAATAATTAAGAAAACAAAGCGATTGCACCTCAATGAAATTTACAATGGGGGAAATTCAAGAAGAAAAATGTAACGTCAGACTTTGGGATGCGCATACTAACACATTATTTGTACCTGTGTATAACTCATTTACCTCTTACTTTTCTTTATAACAATTTCGACATAAAAACTTCAACGCAATATACCCCATGCACTTCGTTCACATTTTCTGCATAAGCCCTGTCTGACTGTGAGGAACCTCAACACTTACATTGAAAACAGATTAAAATAAGAAATGTTTGAAACTCTCTTTAAACGTGGTTCCATACTAATAAGAAAAAATTAAGGCATCACCGCGTAGTTGGTTGTTTGTTTGTGAACAACACGAGCTTTCGACATTGGTATAGGTTGTTCACACACAACTAACTTCGTGGTGATGTCTTAATTTTTTCTCATCAGATTACTAAATGTTATAAAAATATAAAAGACTAAATTGCCTAAATTGGTTTAAATGAGATTCTGCGGCTCGTTTTCTAGTTATAATGAAAATCAACTAGTGTGTGTAAACCTTCCTTATCATTATATTTATGATCACTAAAACACACGGGCACAGGGAAAATCTTCTTGTCTAAAATAACCATGGAGACAAGTTTCTAATTGTGTTAAAAAGAGGTAAATCATTTAGACCTTTACACCCCATAAATTGCTGTAACAAACCAAACCTATGATATTTCATTAGGTTGACGACTGACAAGCGCTTAGCCTTAGTCAGTAGAATTTCTGGAATCCTTTTGTAACACATTGACAATGGTTACGCATCTAAACTATGGCAAGAACATCGGTGGACTGAGATTGAACCCCATAAATTTAGCTTTCTCCAGCCCCCCCCCCCCCCCCCCCCCCCCCCCCCCCCGGGACAGACAAAACTATGTAACAAACAACGAACAAAACAACCATAAACTCCATCTCATAACCTTTTTCTAGCAAACAACAAGGTTATAAACTACATCTCATAACCTACAACCAGCACAAAAAACAAGGTTATAATTATATTTGTAGCTATAATATGTATGTGGAATGTTATGCGTTTTCTTTATCTTTATATTACCTGTGTCGAAACTTACGTGCCATCTTGGAGTTAATGCAGAAGTTTGTTATCCATAGAACTATATGTCCCTGAATTCTACCAATGTTTTACTTTTAATTCTTTAAAAGATATATTTTAACGTAATGTAATACCCGTCTGGGTATTTTCGACTACTCACACACTGGGCAAGTAACACGAAATTAAAATTGAACGATAAATGCTTATTTAGTACTTTTTCATAACTTGCATAAACACCAACAGTAGTAGGCCGAGATTTGACAGATATAGACCAGGCCAGACAATTGCATAGGTAACTGATATTAACAACATCAGATAATTCACATCAATAAAACCAAGTTGTCATTACGATAATGCCAAATGTGGACTGTTTTTATGCACTTGCAAATACTAGCTAATATAGAAGTCACGGCGGTTGATAAATTCCATCAATAAGACCATATCATCATATAGTGATGCCTATTGTAAACTGTGATAGGCTAGTTGCAAATGATGGCTAATATATAGGTAATGATTGATAAATTCCGTCAATAAAACCATATCATATAATAATAGCCTATGCCTACCTATGGTTTAATGTTACCAGGTAGTTTCCTTCGTAGGCTTTACCACCAGAGAGAATCTGCCCGAGTTTGTTTGTTTGTTTGGTTGGTTGAATGGTGCATACGGTTTTTCATAAGAAAATACCATTCGCACTAGAGCTTTAGAGTTCAGATAGAAGTTAATTGAAATAAGCTTAGTGGTCAGAAAATAAAAGATAGGAATAGAAAGAAGAAGCAGATTGGTCAAAGATAATAATAATAAAAAAAATAAATAAAATAAAAAAAATAAAAAAATAATAAAAATAAAAAAAAATAAAAATAAAAATATGATTCAAATCTAAAACGGTTATATCACAATCTTTCAGTGAATTTAATAACACGTTTCGTTCTCTGTGGTATTTGCTACAGTTAAAAATAAAATGGTCAATGGTTTCTGGAACATGACAGTGGTCACAATTTCCATCAGTTTTATTTAACGTTCTGTTGAATCTTTTGTTGAGTGGTATGTGGCCGGTTAAAAGCCAGCAGAGTAAAACTTCAGATTTACGGTTATTAAACGGTATATTAGAGAATTTTATAGATGGTTGAGTGCTATAAAAGAAACGCCCTTTACTTGATTGTTCCCACCTCTGCTGCCAAAGTTTATAAAAATATGTGCGACTCATAGCAATTAATTCTGAAACCGATAAAGGGATGACATGGTCAATTGTATTTTGTAATGTGGCGCCCTTTGCCAAGATGTCTGCCTGTTCATTCCCAGGGATGCCACTGTGTAAATCTGCCTGAGTCCAGCCGATTCTGCTGTATATATACTCCAGCCTAAGGTCACGCGGCAGGGTACAACCAATCAAAAGCGGGTACTTTAATTTAGGAAGTGAATTTAGGAAGTGTTGTCAAAAGAAAGTTTTTGCGAAATTTCGCGATTGACAAACTACAACCACGGACGTCAGAAGTCCGTCGTTAAAATCACCAAAAATACTGCTAATCAGCCTACAAGTGGAAAACATATGAACAAACAGTTTTGTTAAAGGGCAGATAGGCCTACGACCTTACAGAACTGAAAAGATGGATTTTAGATCGATACAATGAAATGTCAAATGAATATGTATTACAACAACAACATCACGTAATAATCAAAACTGGGAGTTATTTACAAGGCACGAATACCTAAAATTCATCACAATGGTAAAATTAATGCACATTACTGTTAAAATATGAATTAAGACCTATCCCACCCCGAGTGTATTACACCCTCCCCTGCTAAACCCGAAACATCTCCTGATGTTTAAAACTTTGGCCTATAATTGGTCCTCATTCTTCTGCTGTGGTCTTTGTCTCTGTTACAGCTTCAAGACGCAGGGGGATACCAGCCAGATCCAAACTGTCGCAGAGTTCCCTGGTACAGCCAACCCGGAAAGTGGACATCGCCTCGAACATCGCTAGGACTTGCTCGGCATGACTGTCTTGTCCTTCGGTTACCAACTTCTGGAGAATCCTGTAGTTGTACAACCGAGCCTTGGCCATGAGAGTTGCCAGGGAGGTATTTCATAAAACCGCTAAGGGCTAAGGTTAGCCGGCTATGGGACGTAGTCAGCTAAGTTTTGTGGCTACACCGTTTCACCAACAAAAAGTCCGACTACGGGTTACATATTTCTGGCTAACTTAGACCGAAATCCTTAGTCACCTACATAGGTGGCTAAATAGTAAAACAAACATGGAAGCAGCTTTTGTAAATGGGGAATTTCGAAGGGCAATGAGACGAGAGAGAGTCTTTGTCGATAGAGAGAATCCGCTGGAAATTTGGAATGACGAGAAAATAAAAGAGAGATTTCGTTTTAATCGGGCGACGATTTATTACATCTTGAATATGGTCAAAGATGAGCTGGAACACCCTACATTGAGAAACCGGGCACTGCCTCCTCTCCTTCAGCTGACGATTGCCCTTCGATTTTTTGCGAACGGAGCCAACTTGACCGTTATAGGCGGCCAATGGTCAGTAAGGCCACAGTTTGCCGTTGTGTCTGGCGTGTTTGTTGTGCCATCACACGGTACCTAGATGGTTTTGTTCATATGCCTACCGGACAATACCTTGAGCGGGTGAAGTTAGGATTTTTCAAACTCGCAGGTAAATAAAACATTACCGTTCATAAAGTTTCGTTTTCATCACATTGGTATTGTAAATAGTGCGTCAAACTAGTACTTAATCATTAAATCTAAAAAGTCCAAAGTGGCATAATACTGCCAGGTAAAGGGTGTGGGTGCTCCGGGGCTCTGTCAATAAAGTGTTGTATACTTTCTCTGACAAATCTAACACCCATAGATCGCGCGTTAAGTTCCCAGTCATGTCATGATTTTTTGTGAATGAGTCCCTATTTGCCCTATGGGATTGTTAGCAGATGTGAGTTTTTTTCCTGGGCGTATCCCCGCTCCCATCCCCCAGTTACCTTGGGGTAATACGTCCCAGACAGACTGAATCAAAGGATAAAGATCCATCAATACTTCAGTAAATGGACCAGTATGCATGTACTTTTTACATAAATGTCAGGCGGTTTATTTTTTGGCTATGAACTTATTTACATTTACTTTATTTTCAGGAATTCCAAATGTGATGGGTCTATTAGACTGCACACATGTCCCCATCTTGTCACCTTCAGGGGAGAGAGAGCCCGATTTTGTAAACCGAAAAGGCCAACACAGTCTTAATATACAGGTAATTTATAAGATAAACAGGTGAAATTAGATTTTATAATTAACGTTTGCTTTTACAGTACGGGAGGTGAGGAAGCATGGTGACAACTAAACACTCAAAAGACAACTCTCTCTCACCTTCTTTCAGTAGTATTTATATTACACAATGGAATCTGTTATTTAGTTTTCTATATTTTTTTTACAGCTCGTCTGTAACGACAATTATGTCATCACAAATTTGGTGGCTAAATGGCCAGGATCTGTACATGATGCCAGGATATTCCGGGAATCTAGACTCTGTACAGAACTGCAACATGGTAAGCATGGAAACTAAATTGTAAGACCGTGTAAATCTATCCAGTGTACAAATTTGCCAACCTCCATCACCTCCAATCATTCAACAAAAAATTAACACAAATATTAAATAAAAAAAATAGTTACACAGATTAATTCTGTCTACATCCAATCTCTTCAAGTGCAATAATTGGTTCATTTCAGTAAATGTCTAGGGGAAAGTGAAGTGGGGGGGGGGGGTGTTTGAGGAAGAAGGGGGTGATAATACATTTGTTCAGGGTCAATCCGTGTACAATGTATGCCAATGTTTTGTATTTGTATTTATTATAGGGCCTCATCAGGGTTATTTACTAGGCGACTCAGGGTATCCATGCAGACCATTTCTACTGACCCCCTACCCTAACCCCCAGACACAGCCACAAGTTAAGTTTAATAAGGCTCACTGTCGTACCAGCCGCACTTGTGTGTCTCTATCCTGGTTTACTTACTTTGCCGATCAGGTAGAGCCACACATTAAACCGCCATTATAAGGGTGGGATAACTCGTGTAACCTCATTAGGCCAATTTTTATGCTATGCTTTACAAAGAGCGATTTAACAGTTTAACAACGGATTTCGACGAAATCATCTGGTTCAGTGAAAAGAGGAATGTTTCAAAGATATAATAGGCGGTAATAGCTGAAAGGTAAATGAGATTAAGGATATTTAAGACTAAGCTTAAATCTGAAATCCGAAGTCCTTCCAAATAATTCATTTAAAAGCCGTTACTAACTGTCGTACCAGAGTGGGAATCGAGCAGACCAATGGAATTTCAAAAAGTCGTTTCTCTTGTCTGCGTAGCTTGCGTGTCACACCTGAAAGAGCTGTAAAGGTCATTGCCACATGTGTCATTTTACATAACATTGGTAGATTACGCAATGATGACATTGATGTTGTGGAAATAGAAGAAATGGGGGTGCCAATGCAGTACAACAGAATGACGGTGCTGCAATACAAGATCATGTGGCAATGACCTTTTTTTCATAGATACATAGAACTTTGTCACTGGTTAATAATATCTGTTTATTCCTTTAAAAAATGCAACAATTTACAAATATTTATCTTTTTTAACATTAAATTTGTGGGTTTGAACAAAAAATGGAATTAGTCTTTAAGAATAAATTATTTTCATATCTAGTCAGTGGATGATTTCTGTTGGAGATTTTTTTTTCTTTAATATGTAGTACTCCTCTTGTGCCTTTGAGGTTTTCGTAGCTTGAATGAGATAAGACGCATAAAGGTTCTGAACGTCCTGCGTCTTATGCACCTACTTTTTGGTAGGAGAGCTGGGTTGACTGACAGGTGGCACAATCTGTAAAAGAAAAGTGTTTATATAATGCATAAGTATTTACTTCACCAAGTATTCATCCAAATGTTCATTTTAAATCTGGTGAGATCAGATATTGTAATTGTCTTATTTAACTTATTCTATAGAACACCACAAGGCGCCAATTTCGTTAGTAGATACTTAACTAAAAATTGCTTGTATACAGGATACAGTGTTGTTTTTTCTACCTTTTTTCATCATTCTCATTTAAAGAAAATCTGATTTTGTTTCTGCTATGATTTTTTTCACACTAGAAAATATTTCATTTATATGGTGGTATTGCTATGATGATTGTGTGGAAAGAATCAAGCATCATGCCCCGACAAAACACAAACCATTGCCTTCAAATAAGTTACTTAAGTGCTAAGTCACATGTTTTCGTATTAAATGTCAGAATGATTTATAAAGGGCAAAATAGATATTTATTATTTACATTTTATTAATTTTACTTACATTCACTTCCCCTTCTTCTGCTGGAAAAATTGTATCCTGGCTTAGACAAACAGGGAATGATACCTATAAAAAACACTTATCAGTTGATAAATAAGATGTCATGGAATTATTAATATCATCTGAAATCTGTATTTTGCCGACAGTAAAATATAAAAAGATTCAATTTTTTTTATAAACTTGACAAGTTTATTGTTAATAACGCTATAGTATATCATTAGAGTTAGGTCACTTTGTTATTTACAAATATGAGCTGAAATATTTGTAATATTTATATTGCAATGCTTATATCAATTTTACCATGCTAATATCCAGTGTACTTGAACTGGAGGTAGTAGCCATTTCACAATTAACTGCTTCCAGCATGCCTTCCTCATCTGTCAAATATATAATAACTTGTATTATGGAAAGTATATTAAGCAACAGAAGGTTAATGAACGGCAGCAGATCAAAGGAACTTTGCCCCATCAGCCAAAGTACTGAGTAACTAGAGATATTCACTGGGAGTATTAACACTCTCAGTCGAATAGTAACTCAGATGTAGTCCTGACACAACATGCTGACAGACATCTGGGTGGTCAGACCCGATGGACTTTGGGGTAAAAGAGATTGCCAGTCTGTAGTTATGAAGATTTAAAACTCTATATACTAAGTATAAGTTTCAAATTTCTTCCAGTGAATATATACATATGATATCCTGTCTTATTGTACCGTATCTGACTTTGAAGGTTTATTGTGCAGTACTGTATTTGCTGACTGAGAAACGAAAATATATGTTACCGGTAGGTTTAAAGTACATTTTGATTATTTTTTTTGTAATATGTCCTGTCCAGTATATTCTGTTTAAATAAATAAAATGCATTAAATGCACTAGCATTAAATATTTTGTTGGTCTTTTATACTTTATACAAGATGTATTCTTACTAATTCTGTGTGGCAATTGTGGAATATCACTGCTAGAGCTTCCCACATCAACTGCCACCATCTCAGAGAGCCCTTCTAAGGAAGGTCGACCCTCCATTCCAGTTAGAATGAGTTCCTCAGCTGTTGTGGGTTTAACCAGAGGGCCTCCTCCTGTTTTGGGTCTTTTTTGCATGTCTCTCTTCTTGCGAGCTTTAAATAAATTAAATAAAAGAACTGTTTGGTATCTGTTATATTTTTCATGTGTACAAGCATTTCTTTTACATGAATAATGTTACCACCACTAAGAATTTCGTTATACTCATAACTATCGCATGTAACACTTGAATAGTTGACTGAATAGTTCTCGATTTTATATTCATCTCGATTATTATATTTATATTCAAAATTATCTCAAAGTTTTCTGTTTGTCAATTTAAAATCACTGGGTGTAAACATCAAAACAAAGTACACGTAGGCTACATTGTATATAAAATATTGCACACTCACCACTTTGCAACATGTTCTTGTATTTCTTTTTTATTTCCTCCATGGTCCTGCAAACATTGGGGTTTTGGCTGTAACAAAATAAGCAAGAAATGTTTAAGATTATCACTTATCAGGCAATTTTTTCCAACTCAGATGAAATTTTAGGCAGAATAATAAACAGATATAGCTAAAAAATTTGGTTTATTTGATGAAATAATACCTATTGACAGCATCAGTAATTTTTTGCCAGGCAGCTTTTTTAGTCTGATGTGTTATTCCTGGTCCAAATTTGGCCTCCAGATATGAAGTATGTTTATCCATATTCCGAGGCCAACAACACCTCTTCACTACGTGTGAAGTTGGGCTTTTTTGTCTTTTTCCTCCTACAATTTAAATGTACACTGATTTTAGCAGTTTCTAACAATAATCTATTAGAAAGGGCAGACAAAACAAGGACAAAAAGATGAACAGTGCAAACTTGCCAATGCTACAATGCCTACAGATGATGACTTGTTATGAACGAGGAAATAAACTTTGACCTTTATGTCGTTTAAGAGTTCAGGAAATATTTCTGTCCATTCTAAGAAAAAGAGAAAACTCGTACTATGTCGTTAAGCTAGAATTTAAGTGTGGTATCTATAAAACCACCCAAATACATTTTCTAATGTGTTGACCAAACTTTTAACTCTTAAATGTGCATTATTCTGACTCCATATTGAGGAGTACCTTAGTCCGTATCTGATTATTTGTCTCGATTTGGAGAATATTACCGTTTATCAGAAGATAAATTTTACAAGACAAACCTCATCTTACGTAGGCTACATTTTGTAGGCTTTGATCTTTCAAATGCACCTTGGCTGTTTTACTTTTAGTATAATGGCTATATATTACTAAGGCCTATAAATTAAGTTTTAGAATTTACAAAATACTGTCTTAATAAATGTTATAAATATAATGATGAATGCAGGCCTACTGTGATACCATGTCATTTTGCATATATAAACGATAGGTCGAGGCCAATGATACATTGCAGATAACATTTCATTAATATTAATAAATCATTACCAATACCAAACATAATTGAAAAGTGACTGATACTCAACTAACACTTAGAGTTAGACTGTCCTCCATTCTACGTTTTGAAGTTAATGAACACAGTAAACTTCTTACAACTGGCGTCAATCGATGAAATATAATGCGTGGAGTAACCCTGTATGCATAGAACTTACAACTAAAAGGATACAATGTATGTACATCGTCATGAAATGATGATAAAAGCAGACGACTGTGATCGCACGAGAGAAAGAACGTCTGACGTCAAGTGTTCTAAGCGTTGGAAGACGAAAAGCCAATCCACAATCCCAAAGCATTGTCGAATTCATATATAATCTACAAATGCATATGGGATTGAAGATCACAACAGCTTTAGTTTTAATATCGCTACAGCTTGTGAACAGTGTCTTGAAGTTCTTAGTTTAAATAGAAGTGTGAGCTGATCACAAAATCAGACAGTTGTTGTTGTACATAACCGTAGCACCACCAAAAACAAGTAGAAAATATAACGTCACTGCCATTCTCTTTGAAAACCTCTCTCGAAGAAAATAATCAAACGAAATCCAAACAGTTTTTTATCAAATGCGTCTGTTAACAAACAGATCACGTCGAATAAACAGCGAGCAACACTTTTGCAGAAAGATCGAACGAGATGACATATATATAAATAGGTCGAGAGACACTCATTCTCTCCTCATCTAGCAAAAGAGTTCTTCATAAGGTCAACATTTAGTAGTCTATCGTAAGTCGTCTAAGAGCATAGCCTACTTTGGCCTGGTGAAACGATTTAGCCACTTTTTTACTAGTCGACTTACGCTAGACCAAAAACTACAGCTAGCCGACTATCCGTCTTTAGTCGACTACGAGAGTTTTATGAAATACCCCCTGTTCTTCAGAAGATGTAAAATTCGGGACAGCTGTACCTGGAAGAGCCAGCATGTTGTATCTGTCCAAAATCTCCAGCGGGCTCAAAACCACGGCGTCGTCTCCCTTCCACTCCAACAGCATGGCGGCCACTTGCCAGTGAAACAGCTTCTGTTCGCCATCTAGGACTTCCCAGTTGTTAGGTGGCCACATCAAATCATGTCCACGGCTGCTCCGAGTGATTTGTCCGGCGTTGGTCCAGGTTCTCCGTGCTGGGGGCAAAAGTGGCATACACCCAGACCGTAACAAGCGCTCGGCTCGGTGTTTGAGACTGGTCTTCTGGTCTGGTTTTGCAGGCTGTTTTGACTGAACTGTTACAAGCTTGGTTGATGGTTTAGATAAAGACAAGTCCATTGGTGTGGTTTCACTTATCGCTTCTTCGTTTCTACTTCCAGATGTTGGAGTGATGTTGACGGACCTTTTCTGAGTTGGAAGATTGAGTGGCTCCAGTACTTGGGGCTCGTCTTCCAGATGGAAATCCCCCTCTGATGGCTGAGGTGTAGCGCACGCCGAACTTACATCTTCAAGCCCCAGGAGTGACATGGTGGGGTTGATCCATCTCTGAAGGCGGCTTATGAATTTTTGATCGATCCCTAGTAATGCACTGACATCCTTGGCAACGCGGTCGAAGCTGGTAGTGATGTTATACCCTTCACAAAGTGGTCTAGACAAAAACGCCTCCTTCTCCAAACAACTCATCTTTCGGACCAAAGACTGCATTGCTCGAGGGTCGTTAAAGTTCTCCCGGGACAGAGTGGCTCCATAACAAAGCTGATGGAGAGAACGTAGCCAGACAAATATGTGGGCTGTCTCCATCTTTATCTCAATTATAGTCAGCTGCTCTGACACTGTCGGGTTTTCAGGTTTATAAGCCTCTGAAATCGTGCTGACGATTTTGCTTGTTCTGTATATAGCGTCCCAGCCGCTGTGCCACTGCATGAATGTTTTGTTGGGTTTGTCACACCTCTCTATCCAGAGTTGGACTAGCTGTCTAGCTGAGCGCGATGTCGGAGAGCCCCATCTTGGGAGAGGGACCAGCCGGCAATAATCTTCGGGTTTTGTCGCGAACCACAACCCACAACTCTCTTGCCACAAGTCCTGTGGTAAGCCAGGTAACCTCTCTGGGAGATTGGTCTGCGAGTGTCTCCTCAAATCCATCATTCGTCGGAAAGGACGCTCAACGGCACAAAAGGGGCACACCACTTCCAGACTAAGATGAGCTTTAGACAACATGTGATTCTTTCTGGCTTTCTTGTTGGGAAATGTTGCGGTGCATAACCAACATGAGCTCTGTCCTCCACTGGCAGACATCCTGTAACACAAAACCAGTAAATTAAAACAAATTTTCCACATTGCTGAATGAGCTCTGAAAACAGTCAAAGCAAATAAGCAATACAATATTTTCTCCCTCACAACTGCACATCACTGCTGCCCTCTTCAAACACTATGTGGTGGAAATAAAATATATTTAGAGCATCAAGGATTGGTTGATCAAGCCATCTTGAATGTCTCTGGGTTCGGGAGCTCCCTTATTATGACAGCCCTTAGCTGTCCAAACTGAGTTTGTACACAACACAGAAAAACTTCACTACACTTCCATCAGTTCCACCATCATTATGCAGCCTTATCGTAATGTGTCTATGTTTGTGAGAATCCGACCCATATTTACTTATTTGCAATGCTGAGTACAGTCCATATTATTTACTGAGGTTTCGTGAACCATGGTGGGAGATGTTTTCCCCTATACACCATCAGTCTGTCAATGTGCACAACTTTTGGAGATTGGCGACGTGACATTTTGATGTAATAATTGACATCGTCAATTTTCTTTGTTATAATGTATGGCCCTTTCCATCTGGAGCTCAATTTGTGACAAACTCCAGGTTTCTTGACTGGGTTGTAAACACAAACCGCGTCCCCTTTAGATAATGGCTTTTTGTGTTTCTGATAATCAGGTTTTACCTTTAGGCTTTTTCGGGCACAGCTATGTGCCTCTGCCAGGGAAGACTGTAAAACAGCTGTCATCTGTATCGACCAGTTTTTCGCAGTCAGTTAGTTCTTCCGTAATTTTGTCAGTTTCATTATTTACAACATTTTGTCTAGAACAAGCCTTACAAGGGTTCCTCGATAGAGCATCAGCATTGGTATGCTTCCGCTTCCGCCAATTCCTGGAGCCATCGTGCGACTTCACCAGTTGGACTTTTTAGGTTTCGCATCCAACTTACCGCAGCATTATCAGTGCGTCTATGCCCATAGACATAAGGATGGAACTTCTTCAGTGCCACAACCACAGCAAGTAGTTCCTTCCTAGTAACACAATATTATTGCTCAGGTTTTGTAAGTGCCTTGCTCATATAAGCAATTACTCTCTCATTCCCATCTTGGATCTGAGAGAGAACTGCTCCAACTGCAAGTTCACTTGCGTCTGTGTCTAGTATAACTTGATAACCCTCCAAAGGATATGCTAAGATAGGCGGTGTCGTCAAAACAGATTTCATTTGCCCAAATGCTTGATCACATTCCCTCGTCCACTCAAACTTGGCATTTTTCTCTGCTATCATGTGCAACGGCCGGGCTATCTCAGCAAATCCTAGGTTGAAGCGTCGGTAATACGAACAAAGGCCAAGGAAGCTACGGACTTCCTTTTTTGACACTGGGATTGGCCAATCCCGTCAGCTGACAACTTCTCTGGGTCCGTTACCATACCTTCCTCGGACAAAATATGTCCAAGAAACTTTACGCTTTTCCGAAAGAAATGACACTTAGATGATTTTGATTTAAGACCTGCCTGTTGAAGTCGCTGAAAGACATGTTCTAACCTCAGAAGGCACTCGTCAACATCAGTGGCCGGAACTAAGATATCATCTATATAGAGAAGGCATTCCTCCCATTGGAGGCCTCTGAGGACATTTTCAAGCAGCCTTTCAAACGAACTTGGCGCATTAGCTAGACCGAAAGGAAGAACCGTGAACTGGTACAGTCCATAACTAGTGGCAAAACTGTCTTTTCTTTGTCTTTTCGGCCATCCCGATTTGCCAAAACCTGAATTTAAGTCCATGGTATTAAACCACTTTGCACCAGAAAGTGATTCTAAACACGAGGCAAGGGATATGCGTCTTTAGTGGTCACCTTATTAAGACGCTTGTAGTCAACGCAAAAACGCGTAGAGCCATCTTTCGTTGCACAGAGCACAATGGGTGAGGCCCATGCACTGTTCGAGGGCTCAATTATACCACGCTCCATTATTTTCTGCACTTCGTCCCTCTCAATCTGTCGTTTCCCCAGGGGGAGACGCCGTGGTGGCTGACGAATGGGACGAGACGTGCCAGTGTGGATTTCATGTTTCACAAGCGAAGTTCTGCCTAGGTCGGCAGAAGAACGAGAAAACACATTCTGATATTTAATTAGCAGCCTGTGAAAACGTTCTCGTTCTTCTGCGTTGAGCTCCTCGCAGTTTCCTTCAAGAATAAGTTTTATATGTGGACATATCTTCCACTTGCACAACCCGACAATATGCTTCAGTACTGATTTGAACCTGTGCTTGTCCACAGACATTAAAAACACCAGGGATTACAGCCAGTTGGCCTTGTTTAATCAATTCTCTTGTCGGTTCAATAATTCCCACCTGCCCTAAGTATTCCTTTTTGGGAACTTCTATTGGAACATAGCACACGGAACGTGCAGGAATGGTGGTAAGATGCCTGACTTGTACTTGACATGTCATCACTGATTCACCACCAATAAAGCACGATATTGCCGAGTTATGGGTTTTCAAAGTCAGTCCTTTATAATCAATTTGGACAATGTGGTCCAGAAGGAATTCCTGTCCGATTATCCCCTCTGTTGTGATATCACAAATTAGTATGGATGGCGTAAATACCTCCCCTCCCATTTTTATGGTTATTTCTCCTTGGCCGTTGACACGTAAGCTTTGGCCGCTTACCCCAAGAATGTCACTTTGACACGGATGTAATTTTGGTTTCTTCTTACTGTCAATTTCATCATAAACTTGTTTGGATAATATTGTCATTGTTGAGCCACTGTCCACTAATAAGTTCACAGTCCTTTCTAGGCCTTCGATCTGACAGGGAACAAATAAACCGTTATCCCATTTATCTATCTGCGTAGACAATTTGCCAAGTCTCGACAGCCCACGATTAACCCCCTCCTTCCCGGCGCTACTACAACGAAGTTCACTAACTTCACATGTGGACTCGGACATTGCAAATTTCAAATTCAAATTGGGATTAGGCCTTATCTTTCCCGTCAGCCCTAGGCCTGGTGAGTCGACGGGCCAATGTTTTCCGAATGAGTACGGATGGCGTCATTACGGCTGTCACATCTGTTAGGACATTGTCTAAAAAAATGGTCGGGTGAGTCACAAATAAAACAGGCATACGTTTTTGAACCCGTCTGCCTGTATCCCCTATGTTGTCGACTCTCCAACTTGTCAAGACGCTCCATAATGGCTTCCAAACTGACAGTGCCTTTGTTTTGGGGAGCATTCATTGGTTTGTGCTGGGCCATCCTGACTGGGCGCGCCTTCTCTTTTTGGGGCCCGAGAATAGCCTCATCCTTTGATGTAACTGATATAAACAACATCAGATAATTCACATCAATAAAACCAAGTTGTCATTACGATAATGCCAAATGTGGACTGTATTTATGCACTTGCAAATACTAGCTAATATAGAAGTCACGGCGGTTGATAAATTCCATCAATAAGACCATATCATCATATAGTGATGCCTATTGTAAACTGTGATAGGCTAGTTGCAAATGATGGCTAATATATAGGTAATGATTGATAAATTCCGTCAATAAAACCATCTCATATAATAATAGCCTATGCCTACCTATGGTTTAATGTTACCAGGTAATTTCCTTCGTAGGCTTTACCACCGTAAAACAAGCTTAAAGTATATTATTCGGTGGGAATACCCCTGGCTCAACGCTAACGATAATGTAAGGTTACGAGCGTACGCTTGTTTATCTTATGCGTTAGATGTGGTCCCTACGAGAGCCAGAGAGAATCTGCCTAAGTCCTTCTTCTTCTTATAAAATTTGATTGGCGACTCCATTCTACAAGAATGATTCGCGCCAAGACATTGCTAGTTTAATAAAGTTAAGTTACATAAAACATTTTAACATACTTTAGTGAAATCAAAACCTCTTAGTCATGGACACAAATTCGGCTGTGTATCTCATTATCGTGGCTTTGTTTTCCCTAGGGTTGAGTACCGATTTCAGGTTAATGTTGACTAGTCCAGCTTCTGAAAGTAGTCGATAGTATCGATTACGCATTTGGGTGTATTTTTGACAGTTCAAAAGTAAATGCTCAACTGTGTCTTCTGTTCCACATACGTCACATAAGGGCGAGTCTCTTAAGCCAAATTTAAATAAATATGAATTGGTTTGGATATGTCCACAACTTAAGCGAAAGTACAAAATGTCCAACAACCTGGATGAAAGAGTTGTTATTTGTGTTTCAACGAAAGGTCGTAAGATGGTAATTTGGGTCGTTTTTACCATACATTCTGAATATATAAACAGTTTCTACGGAAAACAACTGGAAATGCCTACGATACCGAACATTTGTAGTGCACTCGGAGAAGATACAAGATGGCTGACGTAAGTTGCATAAAGTGAACGATCTTCTACCATAAATTAATTCGGTACAGTTATCGGTAGTTGTAGGGGTAATAGATAACATACAAGTGAACATCAACATTATTTAAGAATTGATAGATTGGACTTACGTGAGATTGTTTACGTATGAGAAATTTGGAAAGTGTTGTCAAAAGAAAGACTGCTTTAAATTTCGATTTAAATTTTACGATTGACAAACTACAACCATGGACGTCAGAACAAAGTCCGTCGTTAAAATCACCAAAAATACTGCTAATCAGCTTACAAGTGGAAAATATATGAACAAACAGTTTTGTTAAAGAGCAGATACGACCTTACAGCAAGGAAAAGATGGATGTCAAATGAATATATATTACAACAACAACATCACGTAATAATCAAAACTGGGAGTTATTTACAAGGCACGAATACCTAAAATTCATCACAATGGTAAAATTAATGCACATTACTGTTAAAATATGAATTAAGACCTATCCCACCCCGAGTATATTACACCAATGTTATTTCATCTTTGGAGGGCTGAACGTGACCCCGATATTTAGGGCTCAACGTGACCTCCGATGCTTAGGGTTCAACGTGCATGGCCCCGATGTTAACACATTTGAATCCTTTGATGTGTCATTTTAAGGGTTATCTTATTGTTATTATAGAATGAAGAAACTGGGAGTGAAAAAATTCAACAGAACCAACAAGAGTAAGTATTAAAGTGCATGTCATGAGCTTCCAACATGTTATTATGTTTCCGTTAAAACAGAATTTGGAAACTATCGGCCATATTTGTCCAGCAATATAGAAGTTATTTAGTGCTAGTAGTCTGGAGAATGTACGTTGAACTAATGTTTTAAACTAATTTTTATATTTTTTTCGACACAGCGGGATCTCTTTAACATTTAATGCAATATAAATATATATACTTGTACATACAAAAATATCAATTTTCCGTACAATGGTAGTTTTTCAGAATTTTATAAATCCAGACTATACACATTTTTATTTTTTTATTTTCTTGATGATTTTATACTATTGCATGTTATTAAATATGTCTTTCTTCCAAACTCTATAATTTTAGGAGGGAAGAAAAGTCCCCTAAAAGCCAAAACAAAACGCCTACCCCAGATAAGGCCAGGCCTGTCCCAAAGCCCCGTAATTCTGTTACTAAACCCACATCATCGCAACAGAGCTTTCACCGTTTGGAAACAGTTCCAGTAGATCTTTCAACTGCAAACGTTACAAGGAGTGTTGGGTCATTTAAGGAAACTGGTACTTTTGAAGACATTGGTGACGGCGGCTTGAAAGCAGGTATGTACATGAGGGTGGTATAGTCGATTTAGTATTAACCAGTGAAATGAAGAAATGGCATCCATGTACGTAAAATTTATGTTGCTCTGCAATACATGTGAAATGATGTCAAGTCGTAAAACAGCAAGAATTCACTAAACAAATTGTTTTTCTTTTTCTCAGTGTCCGAGTCCAAGGTGCATGGGCCCGAAAATATATCCCTGGCTGATGTATTCCCAATCCGTGCGTCTTTCCACCAAGGCTCCCTCGACAGATTCTGTTCTCCATGGGTCGGTAATCAATGTACAACAATGGCCTTAACAGCTCTCGCCCTCTCCTCCAGCAAACCTGGACTAGCCAGGACCTGGACAGTTTGCTGCGAGATGGCGACCAAAACCATGGCTGTCTGTTGACGAACCTCAGCGGAAACCCCACCAAAGTAAACACCATTGAGAGTCTTAGGGTCGGTCTATACGAGCTTGAGAAAATTCCCATTCCCATCCAAGTAGGGGACGACCTTAAGGTTCTCAAGATGGCTTCCGTTACCAGCCAATCGGGAGTCATTTTTGGTGTAGACGATGGTGGGAAGGAGGTTCAGTCAGCGCTGGAAACAGACAGTTTGGCCGAGGCCCTGGAGAAAGCTCTGGAATCTGCGCTGGGAGCCGTGATCACGGTTGGTGAATACAGCACCGCTGTGTTCAAAGTTGCCAACAAATACGCCACCTTCGACAGCCACAGTCGGGGACCAGATGGCCATCAAATCGGGTCAGAGGAAGGCAAGGCAGTTGTGCTGTCTTTCAACGATTTTAACGAGTTGGAAGCACACATCAGACAGGGACTGGTTCAAAATGGATTATCTTACCAGGTGTTCGAAGTCGCTGGTTTTCAACTGACAGACGAGAACGCCTTACCTTAGGACAAACCGTCTGGGTAAGCCCAATCCGGATTTCCTAATTGGCCCTCCAGGAAGGATAGACACCAAACAAACTGTGTACAGCTGCTTTTCCAGACCAGTACATCAATAGCAGGCAATAAACAGTGTGTGCAACAGTTGGACAAACAAAATCTGTTACCACGCCCTGATCCATGTCGTTCATCCATGGAGAGTGCCAATGACCTACACATTTCCCGAACAGGCCTGACAACAGATCCCAAAGTTTTCCTGGAAACTTGACTACTATTCGATAACGTGAAAACCTCACCACAAAGAGCGCGAAAACAGAGCAAAGATTGCTCATTGACAAGAGTACTAAGAAAGCTTACGGCGTTTTACTGTCCACAACATCAGGTAATGAATTCTCAAAAGTAAAACCAAAAAACATTTTTATTGATGCTTCTGTCAAGATTTATAACAGTGATATATTTTCTTTGGTCGACATCACTAAATTTTCATTTTATTGCAGCTCTTCCTGAACCTCGACACGTTATTGGGACGGGGATCCAAGACTATATCGGAATTCCTATATACCCTTTCAAAACTAGCATCTTCTCCCAACATGGTATGTATAACATATTATTTAAAAACTCGGGGCTTCGCCCCTCCCCCTCAAATAGTGGTATTTTCCGCAACTGACCCTTTATTCAGCAACACACAGCTCACCAGCGCGTCCTTTATTTCTATTCTAATCCATATCTTATGTAAATTAATTCAATTTCAATATTCCAAACGTAAGAATTTTAATCAGAAAACCAGCCTTTCCAACCTGCATAGGAATATTTAGACCCTCCCTTTGGTAACCAGAGCCAATCAGAAATGTTTTGGACCAACATATTTGTTGAACGTATAGCGGGTGAAATCAGTGCTGTCAGCTCAAACCCGATGACGTCATAATTCCGGAATGTTGTGACGTTATTGAACACTGCTCTCTCTCTCTCAAGTGACTTGTCAACGACGCAAGTAATCAAATGACGTCATGCAGTTTAAATCCTATGACGTGTTAGAACACAGCTGTCGCTCAGGGCGTTCGGTTCAAGACTATTCTACACTAAATCACCCCTAATTTATAGCACAACGTGGTTGAAACCAGCAGGAACCCTTTATTGTATGAGATAATGGGTCCCTGGCTTCCCTATCTCTGTAATGTTAAACGAGTTGGAGGTGTATTAAAATGTGAATTACAAATATTATATTATAATATTTACTGTAAATTTTAAAATTGAGTCCGCATCACAATTATGACTTATGCCCACTTCATATAAACAAATAGTTTATCAGTAAAAGCTATTGTGATAGGTTGTGAATGCAAACCCGAGTAAACTATGGTCTAACAAAAGCTGTCAATACTATTCAATGTGTATTTGGAAGTGGTATCAATCTTTCGTCTATTTTCAGAGTCTACAAATATTTACCCGAAAAAGTCCCGTTATCTCGCGGGAATATGACTGACGCTAAAATTGCTGATTTCTTACATTATATAGTGTTATATTTTCCCTCTGCTGGTAAAGTATCTGTCTACCACAAAGAGAATTTGGGAATAATACAAAACTGGAAATCGCAAATATCCATAATTTAACAGAACGGTATCAGGCGTGCATTTAAAGTGGCATGAGCTGCCGAAATTCACACTTTTTTCATAATTTTTGATCGTCCCGACAGTAAGAGGCTTTACAGGCCATCGAAAAACTCAATGATTGGCGTTGGAATGAGGAAAATCCATACAGTATGTGGCCTGTACGAACCGAAAACGTGTTCGAAAAGTAAACAAAATTTAAATAACCGGGACGACCATTCATTCATTCTAAGGAAAAGTTAGCTCAAAACAATACTTTAACGTACATTCCCGAGACTAGGCGCACTAAAAAGTCTTTGAATTATACGTCTTAGGAAAAATAGCCGATAATTTAAACATTCTGTATCAACGTCAAAATATCAACATTTTGGCAGCTCATGCCCCTTTAAAAGACGTAAATTTGCGCTTCCCACATTGCTTGTGTTATATGACGCAAGATATGAAGTAAATATTAATGAAGCAAAAACAAATTTAAGTCGTTATTTCAAAGGAAAATGAAATTTGGAAAGAATTTCAAGTGATTAGAAATGTTGATTGAGAACAGAATATCTTTTAGCGGTATACTGTTATTTTTAAAAGTTATAGATTGTTCTCTATTCAATATGCGATATATGGGGCCGGGATTATAAAACTTTCTTGAGCACGACTCTGTGCTCAAGAGCCGTTTCTGTGCTCAACTCCAAACTCACATTTCAAAAGTCGGGATTATTAAACTTTTGAGTTCGTTTTTGTGCTCCGCTGAGTACGAAATTCTAAGCAAGCTATCGACCTTGCTCCAAGTTAGACTCAACGAGAAATAGCGCTCTAAATACGTTCTTTTATCAATATTTAGTGAAATATTGTAGTTTTTGAGTTTATTTGCACTAATTTTGGAAGTGATAAACCCTTAGTTTTACTTATTTCCAAATGTTCGACCTGCCGATGACTTGACAAAATTGCAACAACACCAAAACAAACGTTCATTTTTACCTCCCTTCCTAGAGAGCTCCAATAATTCGTACTCAACTTGGCTGAAATTGCCTTGTTTATATACTCAGTTGAGCACGTTCTCAGAATGTTTTATAATCTCAATCTCTGATCCAAACTCCTGGGAGTATGCTCAAGGAGAGTTGAGCATGGAGTCTGAGTTGAGTATAGCACGTTTTTATAATCCCGGCCCAAGGTTGTTTGAAATTGGTATAGATTATTCTCTATTCAATATGCGATATATGGTTGTTTGAAATTGTTATAGATTATTCTCTATTCAATATGCGATATACTGTATGGTTGTTTTCAATTGTTACAGATTGTTCTCTATTCAATATGCGATATATGGTTGTTTTCAATTGTTATAGATTATTCTCTATTCAATATGCGATATATGGTTGTTTGAAATTGTTATAGATTATTCTCTATTCAATATGCGATATACTGTATGGTTGTTTTCAATTGTTACAGATTGTTCTCTATTCAATATGCGAGATTTGATTGTTTTCAATTGTTACAGATTGTTCTCTATTCAATATGCGATATATGGTTGTTTTAAAATGTTATAGAGTGTGCTCAATTCAATATGTGATTGTTTTAAATTGTTATAGATTGTGCTCAATTCAATATGTGATTGTTTTAAATTGTTATAGATGTAAATCGTCCAATTCTGTGTATATCATTTGCCCGGCATTATCTTTGTTAAAACCTAACTGGTATGAACTCACTTTCAAATGGTTGTGCTGTGTAACTTTTATGTTGATAATTTTCGAGTTATTGCCCTTAGTTAATGCCGTCAAACTCTGCCCATATATTTTGTCCGGGCAATATCTCGGTTAATCGTATTCTCGCGAGATCTCCTTTAGACGTGGCTATGATAACTCTGGACTTTAAGACCAGGGTAACTTCTAATTTTGGATCGCTGATTTGTATATACCCACTACTGAGCAGCTGTATCATGTCATTTTTCTCCACGATGTTTATATAATTTTAAATTCAAATTTAAACCAAAATGAAATATATATAGTTTTTGACAATCTTAATTTGTTTAAGTTTCATGAGCTGCCAAAAATCGTAATTTTTCATAAATTCTGATAGTCACGACAGTAAGAGTCTTTGAAGATCATCGAAAAAATAAATGGTTGACGTTGGAATAAGGAAAATCCATACAGTCTGTAAAATCGTTTCTGTATTTTTCCCAGACAGAAAAAGTTAGGAACTTTCTATTTTTACCAGAAAAGTTTTTACATCATTTAGTATTTTTAATTTGAAATTGAAAAACAGATTTTTCGGGTACCCGCAATGTAAACAAACTTCGAACCTGAGCGTGTGCAAAAGAACCCTAATGGTTTGAGTCGTGTGGGCGATCTAACGACACAGTATAATTTTACGAACTTTATCTGAGAAATACATACTAACGATCGAGTAAGAGGGACTATAAAAGCCTACCGAGTGCCAACCAAAGACAAAAACGCTTGAATGAGGGTAATCAACTCTTAAGTTAACAAACACTGATCGGTGTTGTTGTTGTAATCGAGCTTCGATTCTTCGTTTGTTTTTCACCCTCATTTATACATTCTAAACCTAATTGGACATGCTTTATGTGTGCTATGTTTAATTTTAGAGGTTTTAGCTGTAGTAAGCTCGTACAAGTTGGTTTTCTTAACAAATGTCAAACAGGCTACGGTGGCAAGTGGTCCTTTAAGTTCCTTTAACCTTGGTTGTTTGTAATATAGTTTCTGAATGGTTACTTAAAAAATGCTGAGATGGGATTTACAAGATGGACAACTCTTATACTACACGTATCTTGATGAATATATCACGTTGTATCCTGGCTGCGGCGTTTTTCTTCTGATGTGCAGTCGTTGACAAATCCGATACCTAATAGACAGAGAGTGGACGGGGCTTAAAGCGTTGAATAACTTCCGATTTTGGAAGTTGTTGTACATGTATGGTTCTCTTGACTGGGTATCAGAGAGTAAAGTTGTAATTTCACAATACATGTTTCATGCGAACGATACATCGTATAGACAGCCAGTCAGCAGCACGTAGGTTAAAGAAATGTAACAAATGAAAACTTTGTTGTACATAGTTTGCCAAGAGTGTGACCTCGGAATCATGCAGCTGTGTTTGAGGCTACACAGTTTGTTATGTAACCTGAATTAATACTGATGTGATTGATAACTGCTTGAGCAGCACATGTGGGAATCAGGTGCTGAAAGTTTGTCTAAACTCTTAGTTAATGCTGGCTTGACAATGGTAGAGCGAAGCCAAGTGAATCAGTCCACTTCCCATTGTAAGGGTAAGCACAATGGCGGTGATTATGATTTTTCGAATACAACAACATGTGGTCCACGAGATGATACGGTAAGCACCGAGTTTTCTAGCTTGTCGTCGACTGACTCCAAAAAAAGGACAAAAATCAAACGTCTTATGTGAAGGACAGTAATCGAATTTATTTGTGGCGCAAAGTCTTACACGTGCGTTACTTTGACATCCTTGGAAGTTTGGACTTTGTTCATGTGGTTTGGGCTGATAGAAATTCCAAAGGCGATGTGATCAATGTGGGTGGCAATCAATTCTATAATTTCTCAGGAAAATCTCCACATCCTGATCTTGACAGAACTCTAATAAAACTGTTTGTTCACAACGAAAAGCAGGTGGTCATAACCATCTACTATAACACATGTCGTGTTCTGATACAGGGCAACGCTTGTCAATCTTGGATTGGGAACGAATTGAAGACAGTGAAAGATCTCGTAGATAAGATTGACTCACAACTGAAAAGTGGAAACCAAACTGAAAGAATTAATATCCTAAACGTTACGAGATCTCTTCCTCAACCAAATCATCTCAGGGCCAACCCACACATTCAGAGTGATGTGGATATACCCGGCGCTGCTACAACTCTACCTCCTGCTATTGATAATGACAACCATGATGTTTCTTTTGCTGGGTCTGTTAGTCCTGTCTCATTTCCAAAGATACTTACAGATGGCAATATTGACTCTCAATGTGTGAAAATTCATTGTTGTGATACCAGTATTGCTACTGATGATAGAACTGACGATATTTCCTCTTATGGTCCTAATTCTTTCATGTCTCCAGCTAAGTTGCCAAAACTAAAAACCAAAATTGGTCCTAATTCTTTCATGTCTCAACTTGACAGCAAACTGTGTCAATTAGCTGCAGATCACCACACCTTTTCTGTTATCTTTTGTCGAAAAAACAGTCACAAAAATTCATGAGAACAGTCTAGTCTCTCACTCTTCTGAAATGGAAACCTTTATCTCTAACTCCCCAAAATCCCTAGACAAACCAAGTGTGCAAACATCTTATAAGCCCCTCAATTTGCCGGGTGATTGTGGTTCCCTCAGTAAGGATGGGTGCGTTATGCTCCCTAGTATACCAACTCATAATGTTTACCAACCACTCTCTGAAGCTGAAGTGACCTCTCCTAGCAATTTCCTGTCAACTCCAACTGGCTCCAGAACAGGACTTGAACCTAGTAGAGAAGCTGAAAGTAGTGTAGCGGCAGTCTTGAGCCTGGATGAATCTGGGGATACCCATATTCGTTCTTATGGTGGAAGCCATATACCTGACCTGATTTACATGCTTAGTAAAATGAATCAGATCCACTCTGAAACGGAGGGTGTGGTTCTACTGATAGACTCAAATGACTGTTGCTCAGATAAACACCTGGACTTTATAATCAATGACTTTGTGAAATTCATTAATATTGTTAAGGAGAAATGTCCGTCTGCTAAAGTTATTGTGTGTTCTATGCTTCCTCCTCTTGGGAATGAATTTGCTGATGTAAACAAAAAAATACTACATGTCAATCATCAGTTTTCTAAGCTAAGTACTGATCTTCAATACAATGTCATTGATGGTTTTACCTTTTTCTCCAAATTAGGAAAGCCAAAGGAATATTTGTTTTCTGGTAACACTCACTTGAATAACAAAGGATCAAAGCTCCTTATTGCTCTCTTATCTAAAGCTCTTGGTATACAACCTTACAATCGGGCTGACACAGAGAGTTCCCAACGTAATATAAATCAAGTGTTTAGCTATGAAAATCAACGTTACCATTCATCTGAAAACATTCCCCGGTATGATCGACTTTATGCAGAGGCTGTTGGTTGTTGCTTTCAACATCGCCCTAACTCAAAACATACCCAAGTAAATGAATCAAAACAGGAGATAAATGTGCCTTCCATGGCCCACAATGGTACTTACAGTCCATCTCCAATGATGGCCCCTAATGTTGGTGCTAACATGTTTATTCCAAAACCTTTGAATCAGAATGTCCATGGTTATGATTCACCTTTGAATGAGCCTGTTAATTTCGGTACTCCTTCCCATCAAGTCCCTACTCCAACAATGTTACATTCTGGGAGTGGGCCCTTCCATAACTCTCAAAATCAGTTCTTTGCTGGACAGAACTCTTTCCCTGGTAGATACTCAATTCCCCCAATGGAATCCTTGGCAGTTCTTTCCTTACCCAAACTCTCAAAGACTTATGGGAAATCATTGTTTTCCTAACTTGATTGGTTACTAGATACATGTTATGAAGGTTATTTTGTGACCCTGAATGGATTCATCATCCGTCACTTTAAAAGTACAGATCTGATATTTTATCTCATTTATTTTATTTTATTTTAACTTTTCTATACATACGAATGCTAATATAATTCATGCACAATTAACACTTTCGGCCACCTGATTCTTACTGTGTTAGATTGTATTTTTAATATAGTATTGCATTGTGTAGCCACAAGATGGCGACGTAAACAATCTTTTCAAAAGTTTGTTATTTATCACGGCTGCAAAATGTAAGTTTATGTGATTTAAAATCAGCTTTCGACATAATTATCGCTCTTTTGGCACACACCATAACGTCATCTTACCAACATGAAGTCTCCACAGCGAGAAGAAACTGCAATCATCCCTTTCTCACCGCCAGCGTCCGACGAAAATTGGCCCCCTAGTGATACAGATGGATATAACATATCCGAACTCCAGCGTTCGGCAGTGGATCAATTGCTCGACGAGGGGTCACTGGTACAAAAGAGTTGTATACTAACTATGAAATCCATGGACTATGCGTTGAATAAACCCAAAGCGCTTTCAAAAAAGTTTTCAGCGACCAGTAGAACAGATTTCACTGCAGTTAACACTAACAGAGGCCTATGTCTGACTTTCTCTTCAGGACTGTATGAAATATTTAAGTGAAGAATTATTAAAAGAAAAAACTGCATCTATTGAAAAATCAGGAAATGAAACACAAATATTGTTAAAGATAAAGGGAGATAATAATGATCAATACACCCTAAATCGTTTTCATACTACTTCCAAAGCACTTATTAACGACAAAGCCTTGACAGTCTTTGTCAACAATCATCTACCACTACTCCTAACCAATAGTGACTTTGATACTGCCATAAATTTAAATGAGTTAATTTCAGAATCCCTCAACAAAAAAGGAAAAAAAGGGAAACAGGATTATCATGTCTACCCAGTATGTAGAGAGAACTCTAATTCCTATAGATCGATCCAGTGCACTACATGTCAGACTTGGATCCACCAGATTTGTGCAGATATAAGTGATACTGAATACGAGCAACACTCAAGTGATAAGGAAAAAAAGATCTTACAGAATACCAAAAAGGCAGGGTGTCAAGCTAGGATAGTCGTGAAGGATTTGGTCATTTTCGCCCAACATAATAAAGGTAACCATGCAACGTTGACTGCGTTATGTTATGCAATTTTTAGTTTTCCTTTTTTCTTTTCGTCTCTTTCGTTCTTTATAATAGGCTTACTTTAAAATCCTGCGTGTAGCTTTTGATAAAGAGACAGCATTTGGTAATTGTTCGTTTCTAATAAACAGTGGTACTTTGTGAGGTCATTTTCTAATTAAACCTAACACCAGAAATCATCTTGATAGCTGAGTGCATCCAATCGAATGCAAAAACTTATTTAAAAAAATCAATTATTTGAATGAAAACCCATCTTGGACATTTAAACGGTCATTTAATAAACACAATAAAATGTTTATATATTATTAGATTGACAAGCTATCTGAATGGAAAAGGCGGCTGGTTTCCAAGAAAATAAAGAAATCCTTGATAGATGGGAGCTGTGAAGGACAGAGGCAATTCGTTGTATTCTTCCCTGCAGTTGACGACCATGATGCTAACTGTACCACGAAAGTATGTTATAAATTCTGTATCTATGTTTTCCTTTGGGTCGAGTAAACGTGTAATTTATCAACTATTTTTCCTGAAAGAATAAACATTTGGTTTAATTTTAAAACCTTGAAGTGGCATGAGCTGCCAAAATTCACACTTTGTCTATAATTTCTGATCGTCACGACAGCAAGAGGCTTTGAAGGCCATCGAAAAACTCAATGAATGGCGTTGGAATGAGGAAAATCCATACAGTAGGCCTATGTGGTCTGTACGAACAGAAAACGTGTTTGAAAAGTAAACAAAATTTAAATAACCGGGACGACCATTCATTTATTCTAAGCCAAAGTTAGTTCAAAACAATACTTTATCGTACATTCTCGACACTAGAAGCACTAAAAAGCTTCTGAATTATAGTCTTGAGAAAATAGCCAATAATTTCAACATTCTGTTTTAACGTCAAAATATCAACATTTTGGCAGCTCTTGCCACTTTAATATAATCAAAACGTACTTTACCGGCTATCACTAGACAGAAATCTGAAAACGCTAACAACATGGATTCAGAATTAAATCTAGTTTAAAGTGCTTTGAGTTGCCAAATTTTTATACTTTTCGGATAAAGCATAATTCAAATAGTATTCAACAGCACAGATAAAGAACTCTTCGTTTTGTACGTTAACTAATTGCTTAGAAATATCAAACACACAAAAATAAACTGCTAAATCCCAGCGATGTTTGCCATTCAAAAAAGACAGGGCGTGTCGATATTCATATATGGCTTACCCTTAGGCTGTAAGGCTCTGTGCGACTGGTTTAGTTTTTCAATGAACTGCAAAATCCCTCTTTCTGTCGGCAATTTGAAATCATGAAAATATCTTAACCAACCAAGACCCTTTGTAACACAATAGAATTAGAAGTTTTTATTACAAATCGGTTTTAAACAGGCAGCTGGAATGTGTTTGCCTGTGGACGGAAGAATCTTGAAGCACATGGACCGCGATCTGTCACGGACATGATAATCCAGTTCACCAGAATGTCCAGCGTAAACTCTTTCCTGACGGGGAACTTACCTCACAACCAAACACACGATATCTTCCAAAAAAACAACGATATACAAAACGCTATGTATAGAGGAATTGTGAAAAACGTATAGAGGAATTGTGAAAAAAGTATAGAGGAATTGTGAAAAACGTATAGAGGAATTGTGAAAAACGTATAGAGGAATTGTGAAAAACGTATAGAGGAATTGTGAAAATTTTATAGAGGAATTGTGAAAAACGTATAGAGGAATTGTGAAAAACGTATAGAGGAATTGTGAAAAACTTATAGAGGAATTTACAACAACAAATCCCGTTATGGAAGGAGGTACATTAATGACATACAAATCATTATTCATAACAATGCAATGAGACAATTTGTATTCCTCTGCCCCGTGCAAAATGTGTGTTTGTTGTGTTTATACTTGTCCAACCTTAAGATGGTATAAGCCAGTTGCTTTGGCGAACTGTCTTTCCACCAACTGTACAAATTTCTCAAGGTATAAGCCATTTGCTTTGACGAACTGTCTTTCCACCAACTGTACAAATTTCTCAAGGTATAAGCCATTTGCTTTGACGAACTGTCTTTCCACCAACTGTAGAAATTTCTCAAGGTATAAGCCATTTGCTTTGACGAACTGTCTTTCCACCAACTGTAGAAATTTCTCAAGATATAAGCCATTTGCTTTGACGAATTGTCTTTCCACAAACTGTAGAAATTTCTCAAGGTATAAGCCATTGGCTTTGACGAACTGTCTTTCCACCAACTGTAGAAATTTCTCAAGGTATAAGCCATTTGCTTTGACGAACTGTCTTTCCACCAACTGTAGACATTTCTCAAGACTCACCAAGTAGGATGGTAGATGGGGACTGATACAATACACGATTTCCATGGTGCTTGTTTATTAGGCTATATAGTAAATCCATGGATTATTGAATGAAATGGATTACATTTTGATAAAATGTTTCTAGTGTTATACCATAAATAAAGTACTTTTTTGTATACGCCACTAGTTACACCCAATTGATGAATCTGACATTAGTGTTTTTTTTGTTTTAGCGCCGACCTGAAGATCAATTTTTCTTTTGTCGTCATTCGGTAAAGGTATACCTGTGCGACTTCCACTAAGAACAGGCATAGTCTCGATGGCTGAAAAAAATTGACCAGGGCGTCCACAGTGAAGCTGGGGAAATTCTATCGTTTATCAGACAAATAGCCAGATCTTCGTCAGAACAAATCTTTACTGAATCAGTGAATTCTCTGAAGAAGTCCGATGTTTGGAATAGCAGCTTAAAGTTAGGAACTGGTTTAACCACAAATGACTGACTTGCTCGGAAGTAAGCATTCTTTGAATTCTATTCATATTACTGGGAGATATCTATTGGGCTATTATGGTACATTATAGCCTGATTTCGAATCGCACTGGATCTGTGTAACACTATTAAAGAAAGAAAATGACTTTAAGGCAATACCTTCCCAATAGTGAATCACATTATCAAAGGTAATTTTTTTTTAAATGTCAATTACACAAATATTTATACCAAAACCTGTTTTACAAAGTACATATATTACAAATACGAAGGTATTTCCGATTGGTGACGGAAGATATGAATATCTTCAATCGCTGTTTATCAGAACTTGGCATTTATACTTCAAGTAACTTATATTTATGAACACTAAAACACACGGGCACAGGGAAAATCTTCTTGTCTAAAATAACCATGGAGACAAGTTTCTAATTGTGTTAAAAAGAGGTATATCATCCAGACCTTTATACCCCATCATAAATTGTTGTAATAAACTAAACCTATGACATTTCATTAGGTTGACCACTGACAAGAGCTTAACCTTGGTCAGTAGAATTTTCTGGAATCCCTTTGTAATACATTGACAATGGTTACGCATCTTAACTATGGCAAGAACATCGGTAGACTGAGATTGAACCCTATAAATATTTTAAGTAACTTATATAAATAACTTTGCTTATAGATGTATCGTACAATTCCAGATGAAAGACTTGCAATTATGAGTTTCTTCTCTCTTCTTCAGAGATGGGTTTTTGCTTTCCGAAAGGACAGGTTTCCGGTCAACACCAACAACGGGATCGACAGACAAAATGAGACATTTAAACATAATTACCTGCAAAGGCACAGCAACAAGACCTTAAGCCAAATGGCAAAGACACTTGTCGAAGATTATTTGCCAGATCAGTATGAAAAGTAAGCAGATTTGACAATTTCTGAAAATTAACTTTGTAAAGTTATTGATTTGTCAACATGATTGAGTAAAATTGCATTGATTGCCACCTGCATTATGGATTTACATTGTATTACCCAGCATCCAAGACTTGTTCACTTGTATGGCTGTGTAGGCAGGTCCAGTGGGTAGAAAAAAACCGACCTTCAGGTTGTACCTGGCAGCCATTCTGCATTATATAAATTCAATTCGTGGAATAACAGAATGTTAAGTACATACATTTTGAATAATTGAATAAGTGCCATGGGGGTTACAAATATGAAATGAATTTTGCAGGTATATCGAACACAACGTCAAGTTTACAGATGGGTATAGAAAATACAGAGATTCTATCCCTGCCTTTCTACATAACTGCCCAAGGGATTTGTATTGGCGTGTATGGAGCGTATTTATTTGGCTGAAAATATTCCAAGGTAAATTTCTTAACTTCATTTATCATTATGTCTAATATCACTTATGAAAATGTGTGTGTGAAGTGAGAGGTTTCTATATCTTCTCCTTAAAGTGGCATGAGGTGCCAATACATTGATAGTTTCGAGCTAAACCGAAATTGACAAATTATCGGCTATTTTCCTCATAAAGCACAATTTAGAAGCTTTTTTGTGCTACTAAGCTAGGTTATTTTGTTTACTTTTCGGTTCCAACGTCAATCATTTAGTTTTTCGATGATCTTATACCGTTCTTTTTGTCCTGGGAATTGAATTGTATGAAAAATGGCAGCTCATGCCACTTTAACTTTTTTCATCCAACCAACTTTGAGTGCATTCGTTTTCTTTTTCCAATGTCGTGTTGAAAGAGAATTCGTTTTTATAGCGTCTTACATGTATGCCCTATAGGGGCTCCCAGTAGTATTCGGTTTTGCTTGAGTTGTAGAATTCTTCTCTACGTTCGTTATATTTTGGGAACTTAAAAAACCTTATTGCAATTTCTTTTTTTTCTTCTTTTTTTTTCAGATGTAATATAAACTGGAAACCCTTACCATCAAATAAGCAAGGCTTTACCGTTGCAAGCCAGTCCTCTAGCTCCAAGGAATACTATATCTGCCTTGGGAATGAAACAATTTTTCCAAACTGTACTTGCAATGATTGGCAGAACACGTTTACACCATGTAAACATATGATGTCCGTCATCCTCAAATGTGAAGATTTGTGGTGGGAATACCTCTCTCCATTGTATAGAAATTCTGTATTCGTAACCGTGGATGAGACTGTGATCAAAACACTGGATTCCCCAAGAGAGAAAGGTGATTTTTACCATGAAGTGGAGCACATAGAAGGAATTGAGGATGAAATCCAAAGCTTGCCGGCCCCAAATCGAAGCCGTGGATTAGCAGCTGAATGTCGGGAAACATTAAAACATCTCCTTTCTCTCACATATTTAATTACAGACCAAAACTGTTTTATTACTATAAAAGATCAGCTAGAATCCATAAAAACAAAATGAATGATAACATTCCCAAGAAATCGGGGCTATTATTGAAGACAAACAGTAAACCGGCTGCCAAAAACCAGAACACTAAAAAATATTTCTTGAACCTTCCCCCACAAAGAGGAAACATCCCTTTTCCAGAAGGATTGGTACTAAGACGGATACTATGAAGAGGCAGTATAAATGCACTTTGCCATTACCTTCTGCAGATAATAAAACCCCCTTAAAACTGTTTCTGAAGAACTGCCAGATCTATTCCTGTCCCCCGAAATAAGCATCATCGACATTAGGGACGATGATATTATTGTCACTGACGAGAGTAAAGTCAACTCTGTCAACAAACAACTTAACAGAAACTGTTACCAATAAACCAAAATAGGTTCAAATCAAATCAAATGCTAGATGACATGGAAATCAATATCGCCCAAAACATACTAAAACAGCAGTTCCCGGAAGTATTGGGCCTGGAAGATACAACCCTGGGTCCATGCAGACAATTTTCAGTTTTTAACGGCCCATTCGTGCAGATATTACATGATGGAGAATTACATTGGGTGGCCATTTCAAATTTTGGCTGTAAAGAAGGAGATGTCCAGTACTTGGACAGCTTGAACACAAGTGGAGTCGTAAAGCCCGAAGTACAAAGGCTAATTTCATCTGTTATGTTTACTGAGTCTCCCGAAATTAATATTAGAATATGTCCAGTGCAACAGCAGAAGAACGGAATTGACTGTGAAGTTTTTGCAATTACCTTCATAACTGCCATACTACATGGCGAAAACCAGATATGTGTATATTTGACCCTGCGCAACTAAGATCGCATCTGATATAATGTTTGACAAGTCAAACATTTCAGCCATTCCCTACAATTAAAAATTAGCCGTAAAGAGATGTAAAGAAAGGAATATCTCTATGAAAATATTTTGTAAGTGTAGAATGCCATGGAGTAAAGAAGACCTACTTGATACAAATCTAGACATGGCATGAGTAAAGAAGACCTACTTGAGACATGACAGAATGTGAAAAATGCAAGACCGTGTTTCACAGAAGATGTAACATATTACCTGAAAATGTTTTTAACAACAAGGCACACTGGCAGTGTACTACATGTAAAGACATACATGCAGGCTCTCTACTCTAACCAGTAAAGTGCTCGGTGACCCCTTCCCCTGTGTTTGTTAACAGCTGGACTGTTTTTTTTGTGGTGGATAGCAGCCCTCCGTCGAGGGGTATGAGAGCATTGGACTGTTAGATTCAAATGTATATGGATGTTTGTCAGCCTCTCAGTTTGGGGTATGACAACATTGGACTGTTAGATTCAAATGTATATAGAGGTTTGCCAGCCTCTCAGTTTGGGGTATGACAACATTGGACTGTTAAATTCAAATGTATATAGAGGTTTGTCAACCTGGCAAGTGTGACAAGTGTTGACAAACAATCCGTCAGTGCAGCCAACAGCAAAAATGTACCCTTTGTCTAAAACAAAAATAAGGCACTTAGAAAGAAACTTTCTGCAACCCAGCGATCAAGTCCCCTGGAAATCAAACGCACAGGTGGTGGCATAGTATTCCAATTTACGGCTCGTATGTATGGAACCTTTCGATTGAAACTGTCATTATTTACGGACTCTTCAAACATCACAACTATCCCCTCAATAGACCAAGAAGGAAATGAAACACAAATAACAATATAAGTCCGATCATATCAAAAACAATATACGTTGAACATGTATCATACAACTTCCAGTGCACTGTTAAATGGGAAGGACCCTGGCATTTGGGAAACTATAACGTACATTCTGAATAAGAGAAGTATACTGCGCGTGTACACGTTGGGGGTTATAATCCTTTTCACAGTCAGTAGAACCAATCTGGAATAAGATACAACAGGTTTCAGGATGGGAGTCAATCTTACTGATGTAGGACAGCATGCCTTGTAGTTTTGCTTTTCGATTATTTCTGGCCTCATTCTGGTGATTATCTATATTTATTGGGGTAGAGTCACATACGTTGTCAGAAGGAATTGGAGGTTTTCACATTGTAAACAGGGTTCATTTCTAGATTGTAAGGTTTATCAGTTTGGCATGTCGGTGTCAGATGATGAATTTTCTGTTCAGGAGATTGAGTCCTTTCAATTGCAGCAGTAGTGGCTGACTAAGGGACCAAGACTTTCTCTGCCTGAGGTTTATGGGAACAATCTTTTGGTTCAGTCTTGTCACCAAGAATCATGGCCACTGATTTCTTGAGTTGAGAGTTTATGCCTTCCAGCTGTTTACATTTTTGTTTAACATTAGTTATGTTGTTTTGCAGGGACACGTTTTCTGTTTTCAAGGTTTCTCTTTCGTCTTTTAGTTCAGAGATTGTTGTGGACATGCTTTTGTCATTCACTGTGGGCATATTTGTTAGTTGTTTACGATGGTCGAGAAAATTAGACTTGAGGTCATCAAATGATTTTTGGAGTTGCATGTTATTTGACTGTAGTTCTTCAAATAACTTCAGTTTTTCTTCTAATAATTTGATTGCAAATAATGTTTCAGTTTGTGGTTCACATTGGGTTGCAGCTTTTCCTTTAGGTGAAGATTTGAAACGTGAGTAGGTTTTGGTGGGAGATGTTTTGCGTATGGATTCACGACGTTTATTCAGAGTGGCTATTTTCTGTGAATTGTTTCCTTGTAACTGTTGTGTTGGTTTGTCATTACATACCTTACAGAAAAAAGGTAAAGATAAATCTGTTTTGAGTTTTTTAAAAGCAGAAACAGATAGCTTTGAACATTTCCTATGAACCCAGTTTGAACATGCCGTGCATTGGATGGAATCTCCTTCCTCACTATTGCTGTTACAGAACATGCATATGTTGCCCTCCTCACATTCTGAGTGTGACTTTTCAGATTCACCATTCAAGGAACTTATTTTTTGAAGGGAGGACACTATTTCAGTATTGAGTTTTTCAGCATCTGCTCTACTGTGAGCGGTAACTTGGAGAATTTCATAGAGGTGTTGGTTAAGAATTCTACCCCTCCTGCATGTGCGTGCCGTGTGCAAATATACATGTTAAGTAGAGATGACTTTTCAAACGACATCGAGTCTGTAGTGCATCATCGGCTGCCGGCTGGTAGGTTTACCTCCCCAAGAAGAAGTGATATTTTGCTTGTTATCATACAAAATGAAGGATTTAACCTGATAATGTTGTGAGTGTGGTTATATTCTGTCCTTTTCTATTGAAAACTGGGCTGTCATGAACGTATATAGTCATCAAAGGGTTGATTTCACAACATTTCCCCCGATAGCGTCGTCAGCAACCCAGCCTGTCAAAGCGGTAGCCATAGTGACATATGTCATTCTGCTTCAAAATATCTGGGTCAACCGTTACACGTGACCAAAGCTTATCGTTGATTGGTTAAAAGTTCCCAGTCTGTCCCGAGGGAGGGAAAAGGAACGGCAATCAACAACAGGTCACTTTTTCCTCATTTTTCTCAATTATCGGGGTAGAATCGACTTTAATACCTTCGTCTTGGTGTTTATTGCATAACCCGATACCGCTGAACGTTGGTTCGCACCTCGTCAAACCCCTCGAATGCTGCGCATTCTCGTGGTTTGACTCGGTACGAACCAACGTTCAGCGGTATCGGGTTACGCAACAAACACCGCTACGGCGGTATTAAACCCTTAAGTAAATCAGGGTCCTTCACATTTAACAGTGCACTGGAAGTTGTATGGTACATGTTCAACGTATATTGTTTTTGACATGATCGGACTTTTATTGTTATTTGTGTTTCATTTCCTTCTTGGTCTACTGAGAGGATAGTTGTGATGTTTGGAGAGACCGGAAATAATGACAGTTTCAATCGAAAGGTTTCATACATACTAGCCGGAAATTGAAATACTATGCCACCACCTGTGCGTTTGATTTCCAGGGGACTTGATTGCTGGGTTGCAGAAAGTTTCTTTCCAAGTGCCTTATTTTTGTTTAAGACATAGGGTACATTTTTGCTATTGGCTGCACTGACGGATTGTTTGTCAACACTTGTCACAAATCGATAACGTTGGATTTCCAACGCTGGATGGTTTGTCACTATTTTTCGCAGGAACATTCAGCGTTGTTGTTGTTGTTTACATGTTGATAGCTTGGATAGTTGGAGTCTTTCGACGAGGCTGAGAGCGAGATCGCGGCATTATATTGCGATATTCAGCAGATTTGATTGCAACTTAAGTAAGCTAGATGTGAGTTGTTTCACCTATCATCTCAGATAAATATAAATGTTACATTTTCAAGCAGGCGTGTTTAGAAGAACTTCAAACGCGCGGGTATGACATAAAGGGTTGTCCCACCTCAACGACAAAGTTTAAAGGTGACAAAGTTATAAATTCATGAAAGATAAGATTCCGAAAAGACTGAAGAAATTATTCTCATTGATACCGAGAGTTAAAACACTGAAGAGCTCCAAAACTGTTAAGTGAGTAACAAAGGCGTATGGCAAGGGGGAGGGGGGGGGGGTGTTCAGTTCCCAATATTGGCACAAAAAAGGGAACACCAGGAGTACAAAGTTATGGCACAACATTAAATGTAATAGTCACAATGATAGTGAAAATGTTGATTGCCTGGGTATATTGGTCGAATCACTCGAATCTCCCAAACATGTTCAGCCTGCTGTTGCTCCGGGAGACAAATTCATTGGCAACATCCTTCAACGGGATGGCATCAGTCCTGTCTTTGTGCACATGCAGGATCATCAGCCAGTTGAGTCTTGATTGTGTTGTCGTAGTGCGCAACCATGTTTTCAATCTTCTGAGAGTACTGAAACTTCTCTCGCTGGTGGCATTAGTCGACGGCATTGCCAGAATGAGCTTTGTGAGCTTCACGACTTCTCCGTCTCCGTCTGTGATAAGGACTTCAGATAACAGAGAATTGACTGTAAATCCAGATTCTCCCTGGTTGTGTGTAGGATGTTGAGCTGGGTTAGCAGTCGTTCACTATTTAAATCACCTCGATAGAAGCCAGTCACCTCGACAATTCTACCTTTCTTTTGAGGGTCGGTAAGGACGTCTTCCAGTGTTTGGAGCATCTGAAATCCCTTCTGTTCAAATTGACTCCATCACAAGATTAATTGCCTCAAAGTAGATAGGCCTGTAGTGGTCTTCAACCGAAGCTGGATTTTCAGCAGCACTTTCGCCGATCTCGAATCTGCGTGGGGCTTTTCTGTGTCGCGGAAGAACAGGAGGAACGACCTCGGTAAACGATCTTCTTTGTTCAACATACTTTCAAAAAAGATCAAAAGACATATCCGACCTGATCGAAGCGAGGGTATCCAGTGTCATTTTGACCAGTTTTTGCGGAGATGTCTTTTGCTTGTAGTGCTTTTGATAATTTGTCGCTCAGGCCCAGAATATTGGGTCCCAGCTCAACGCCAAACAAGAAGTCAAACTTGGTCATCTGTGCAGAAACTCCCCCATCCTGGCTTTCATCTCCGTATCTCTTGTAGCTTCCTTTGCGGCATCCCATGCCATTACCAGTGCTTGGTAGTTCTCGAAAATGGATGCCAACGCTTTTGCTCGCACGGTCCACCTTGTTGAGCAAAGGGTGCGTATTCCGGGAGACCCACTCGTGACTTCATCTTTAAATTGTTTAAAGATTATTTCTCGTTTTGGCGACAGCTTGGTCAACGTAATTTCATAAACTGTATCAAGGGCATCTCTTATCACTTTGTTACCTTTGATCGCGTCTTGTGCGGCAAGGCTCAGTGCGTGACCATAGCAATGGGTGTACAAAGCTCTGGGTTCCTCGGCTAAGAGTCTGGTCGATACACCAGATTTTGTTCTTGACATTGCACTGGCGCCATCATAGCATTGCCCACGACAGTTGTCCATTCGGAGATTGAGTCTCAGTAGGTTGTCCTTTATCGTTCCCGTTATGGATTCACCCGACGTTGAGTCGAGACTGTTCAACCCTACCAGCTCCTCGTGGACATTAAGTTCATCGTCCACGTACCGAAGGCAAAATGCCATTTGCTCAGTGTTGGCAAGATCTGTTGTCTCGTGCGCCATAATGGTGAACCATTTTCCTGAAATTTGATCGACGATACCCCGAACAATCATATGGGCCATTATCATTAGAATCTCATTCTGGATTTCTGGGCTTGTGAACTTGTTCTGGGACTTATTCAACCATTTAAACAGATCTGGGTCGTCCTCACTTCGTGTTTTTAGTAGCTGGATCAGGTTGGAGTCTTCCTCAGATGCTTTCCCGAATTCGTCAGTTGTGGTCCTCTCACGAAGAGCTATACCTTGTCGGGCGAGGTATCGAATGCTGCTGATAACGGTTTGAAGCACCCTTGTATTTTCAGCTCTTGTCTGAACAAGAGAATCATTGAGCATCTCTCCAACATCTCGGGTTGGCTTTGCGACAAGCTGAAAAGCCTCTCGATGAGAAGAAAAAGTTTGAGGCTTCTCAAACCGATCCAAGGCCTTCTTCCAGTTCGAGTAGCCTGTCCTGGTGAAGGTTTGGTCTGCATATTTTGTCAGACGTATGCCACGTCTGTCAGCTACTAAGTAGTAGAAACACATAGCACAATCCTTTCCCTCAATGTAATCAAGCCATGGGAATTTTGTATACCATGAAGACGAAAAGGCTCGTTTTTGATTGCCGAATGTACGCTGTGGAAAAGACATAAAGGCTGGTTGGGAGTTAGTGGAAGTAATGTGGAGTTGTCGGCTAAGGTAGGGGGTGGCTCAATGGACTGAGAAGTACTGGGACTAGGTTCTGGTTGGTCGCTGAAAGCAAGATCAGAATATGCTTGTAGGCTCTGGTCACCATCTGAAACAAAAAATTTTAAAATGCCATCTCACAAACAGGGAACATTCATGATTGAGGCGAAATGACACGGCAAGGGAAAATCGCTTCATTGAACTACAACATGTACATATGTCTGAGCAAATTATGAAAAAATCACAGGAATTTCGCACATTCTGATGAAGTTTTGAAGCAGAAGAATGGGTACCCTGTGCAGGATATGATACTCAAGCAGAACACCACTGGACTGCAGTTGGTTCAAGTTATATTTATTCACCTATTAATTTGCGTTGACTACACGATTGGCTACGCGATAACTGCAATCCACTGGAACTGATATATTAGTTTGGGGGGGGGGGGGGGGGGGGGGGGGGGCTAGTGGTTAAGGTGCAAGCCTGGGCTCAATATCATTCTTGGTCAGGGAATTTTCGAGATTCCGGCATTGGTCGCAATACGTGATCGACGATGCTCTCTCTGTAACCATACATCAGTGTGCGATCTTACATGAAGGTCATTGGAGATCTCATGCGTTCCACTAATGTGACATGCCATATTTGTGAGAGTTCCGCCAGTATATAACTCGGCAATGGTCGGTGGGTTACCCCAAGACGGAGTACTTCGGTTTCGTCTACCAGTAATATACTGGCCGCCATCATATGAGTGAAAGATTCTCGAGTATGGCGTTGAACACCAAACAAACAAACATATATTAGTTTGGTACGCAAAACTGCATGATAACGCTGGACCCTTCTCATTCTCCACTAAGAATACGCTGATCCTGTGCTTACGCTGTTCAGATTGCTCTGGTTGTGGCACTGACACTTGAGGTTGCTTTCCGACACTATCTTCGGTTTCGTCAGTCCTTGGCCGCAGAGTCCTAACTAACCATCTATCCAGTGACATAAGTTGTGCTATTATGTTCACAATTAGCTCATAGTAGGAAAATGACATATCATCATCAGCACAGATTTTAATTTTGACTAACAACGGATTCCAATGATACCATCGGACGTGTTACCAGACCCCGTTAATTTATATAATGGTAAGACGTCTATGGTGCACGAATGCCTATTTGCATATAGCCAGGAATTTCTTTCCCGTCACAATATTGGCCACTCAAGGGTACAACAATGTTGTGTCTAGAATAGATACAGTGTGATACATAAACTGTTCATATACAAGCGGGTTCGTCATGCAAGAATCACATAGCTCTGTCGGGTGACAGTCTGACTGGTATTGGTCAAATGAGTCCATTAGAGGCTTTTCAAGGAGTACGAAGTTCATATCTCAATGGTGATTTTTACCATCAATTCAAGACCGTGAGAAATGTTCTCAGCATTATTATACAGAGGACTTGTAAGACAACACTTCCGGTGACCGTGACATGGAATTCCTTCCTTCCAATGCAACAAGTCTGAATTATTCAGTATTAAATAAACGATCGACCATAGAGCGACTTAGTATATAGTCGCTCTATGCCTGTAGTATATGGTAATGCTTGCAATGCTAACCCTCGGGAAGCCATTCAATAAAACTAACTTAGAAAGACAGCTTTCAGGTTTAATAAATTTAGGCAAACGATACATTTCAGTCTAGCTGGATAACCTTTTCATTGTCGCGTCATAAAGAGAATAACGTGAATATAAATTTAAAAAACACGATACTTTGTATTTCTTTCGCGTATAAAAACATTGTAGCGTGGAACAATTTATTAGACATGATGATTTCTTATCAGTACCCGTACTGTGGTTTTAACGACATGTAAGACTTCAAACATCATACAAACAAGTCGATCACACTTCTTGAAGAACCCTTTCCTTTACTTTTCTAACGCGTGCTATAACCAGTCTGAAACTTCGGGGATTTACGTAGGTGAAATACCCTCTGATAGACTGCAAGTCATTTTAAATATGACGACCAAATCTATGGCATGCCAAAGCGGAAAAAAATCAGCATTTGTCATTCAACTACTTTTTTGACTTCAGCATCAACATTTCACTTCAACATCATGCACATTTTAAAGCTAATGTCGTTTTTTACTATTCAGGATATAAAAAGTATGTCTTTTTAATTGTTCAAGATATAACAAGTATTATACGCGTATGTTGTTTCATTTGGTTCAACAAATAAATAAAATAGAACTACCTCCATGATCGCTGGACCATATTTTTTCATCAGAAGGGCAACTGTGAGTTTATTGAATAAAATAAATATCGGCTGGAACACTGCTTTTCTCTTTTTCGGATCCCGTAACCCTCTAGCATTGAACGACGCAAGTTTCATAGACCAAATGAACAAACACAGCACAAAATCCCAAGTACACAAAGAAAAAAGATAGAAATTGTAATTAACTATAAGGAAACAACGGTGACGCGGGAAAACAAACCCGCGCTCCAACTAGCAATAATTTGTATTACAGACCCACTGGCCACCGTAGCCTGTTTAAATTTGCTAAGAAAACCAATTTACATGAGCTTACTACGACTAATACAACTAAACTTAAACATAGGACACATAAAACATGTCTAGTTAGCTTTAGAAATGGGGTGAAAAACAAACGAAGAATCGAAGCCTGATTACAACAACAACGATCAGTGTCGGTCAACTTTCGTGTTGCCTTTTTATCTGTGGTTAACACTCAAACAATTATCAGCAGGCTTTTCCAGTCGCTGTTAACCGATCGTCAGTCTGTATTTCTCAGATAAATAGGCCTACGTAAAATTACACTGTGCCGTTAGTTCACTCACTCGACTGAAACATAAAATCGCCCCTGCAAGCAGTTTGGTTTGTTTACGTTCCGGGCACCTAACAATTCAAATTTTCAAATTCAAATTAAAAATACAAAGTGACGTCCAAACTTTTAAATTTTGGTAAAAATAGAAAGTTCCTAACTTATATTGTCTGGGAAAAATACAGAAAACGGTCTTTCTTTTTTAATGTAAACAATATTCCTGATTTTCGCGGCAAGTGTGCCTTTAATCTACAATATCAGTCAGTTTATATGTAAATGGCACAAGCTTACATTTTCAAACAAATATCCTTTAATCTTAGTACAAAGTACTTGTTAAAAAGCTGCCACATACTAGTCTTATGAAAGTAATATCAAACTTGTAGCATAAGTCCATTAATTTTAATCATAATCCTGGGAAAAAAACTCAATCCAAACAGCCTTCCACCAATGCGTCGCGGGTTCGAATCCCACTCAGTCCAAAAATTGGAAATTTTTCTGACTGGGTTTTCACTCGAACGACCTATGTAGGATGGTTGCCAGTTACCAGCGGAAGGTCGTGGGTTTCCTCCGGGCACAGAGCCCGGTTTCCTCCCACAATAAAACTGGCAACGCCGCCATATAAGTGAAATAATCTTGAGCGCGGCGTAAAACACCAAACAATCAATCAATCTTCTTTTGTTGAGGGGAAGTTTGCCAAGTTTACCACAGAACAAGCTTCTAGAATACCATTATTTTCTGTGAATCTCTGCTTTAGAGCTGTTTTCAAAGCTGATATTAGTTTTGGTTTAGCAGACTTGGAGCCAGCATCGCTACCTTTCAAAGGGTAATCATTTGTATTGTTGATGGCTTTTCGTAAGTTTGGACCATCACTGCAATAAAAATGTGTATACAATTTATCGGAATGATATAATCTGATTGTGATTATGCAGATATTATACTAAATTACAGAAATAAAGAAGTCTAAGGCAATCATTCTGAGAACTCAATTAATATGAACTGCCTGTGAGGAAGACATATACATGTTACAAACTGTAGTGTGGAATTGAACCCAGCGTATATGTTTGTAGATTCAACTGTACCTGAAATGCAGCTTGTCCAAGTTAATGACAGCAAAGTTAATTTCATAAAGAATATCAGAGATCGTGGCTGTTCTGGACTGAAACTTCTTGCTTACATCAACCAAAATGGTCAGAACATCCAGCAGGAAATGCATCATAAGCCAAACATCCTTGGAAGTAGCTATGGTGTAAAAGTGTTTCCCTTTTCAGTTCGACTCACAGCAAGATCACGGTTTTGGAGCTAAATGGAAAAAATAACAGTATTTAGGAAATACTTTCATGATCTATCATCTTAAGTAATAACGAACCCAATTACCATATTATATTTTCTATAAACATTTTAAGCTATCATGTTGAATCATTATATTTGTAAAACAAGAGCTTTAATAGCAATGGAATGGAATGCTTGTATAATACATTAACTGTTTTGAGTGATGTTTCTTTTGTTTCGGTCTAAGTACATTACAATTATCAAGTTAAAAACTATTCATTTAGCAACAAATCTGCTGAAGGTGCTGTGTAATTGCTTTATATCCACGCAGAAAATGGTCAATAGCTGTCATGAGATGGCCAAGCCAACAGGTCCCACCAACAAGAGTAGGCAAGATGACCGTTTCATCCACTACCTTGAACGAGTCTTTTAGTCCAGCCCTAGTCAGGTTACTGTTTCGGTAAAAGTAGTATATATTTAACAAAAACGTTTCAACTTTATTATAAAGAGCTATCTGCTGTTTTAAGGCATCTTTATATGCCAGTTCTAACTTATGGCCACAGCAATGTATTCCGATAATCCATGGCCTGTCAGTCATTTCTCTAATTCTCTGGACAGCACCACTTTTAGAGCCTAGCATGGTACTTGCCCAGTCAGTTCCTGTAGCAACCAGTTTTTGGTGTGCATTTTTACCACCAAATTGTCCAGACCTGTCATCATGACATTGACAATGGATGCGGCATCCCCTTTTGGTAAATTTTGAACAAAAGAAAAATAAACTTTGATATTTCCACTGTCACACGCTCGAACAAATACTATCTCAGTTTCTTGAAAAGATCTGTCAGTTGTGCCATCGCAAATAACAGAGACAAACTTTGAGTTTTTTAGATTGTTCATTATCCGCGATGCTTCGGTTAAATGTATTGGCACTTTTATCTGATCTGTATTGAGTGCCAATATCTAAACCTTTGGACTCATCAAGGTCGCACAGTAGGGGATGATCTGTAAATGGGCGTCCTTTAATTCCCAAATAATGAACATTTCTAAATTTAAGGGTAAGCTGATTAATAGATTTCTGGTTCATAGTACTTATTAAACGAGAAGCTGGTGTCTGTGATGGGTTGGTAACAGCTTTTAGACGTTTAGAGTTGTTGATATGACCAGCTGACTTCTCATGAGCAATTATAGAGTTTTTCTTAAAATGTTTACACCCAGTTACGAAAGAACCGATTTCCAAGAAAACTCGGTTCGCCATTTTGACAAAAACGAGCGCACTCGAACCTCTTCGTATTTTCGTTGTGTTAAAAGTTTGCCTTCGCTAGTTTTTAGACATTTTGGCTTTGATGGACCACCGTAGTTTGTGAGAAAACGTTCCATTGTGACGTACAATCTGACTGTCAAACAGCGAGTCAGGTCAGTGGGACGAACACAAACAAGTGCGCGCCATTTTTTCAATCACTACGAACGTCTCACTTGTTAGAAGCGATGCCAATTGGTTTCAAGTTTGCATGTGACCAATCAAATCAATTGTATTTAGGGCTACTTGTATTCGGAGGGAAACGGAACTACCTGTGACGTGCGCGGTCATTCGTCAGAAGCGAAAATCTACCCAACCAAATACACCGTACTACCCAAACTACTTTAGAAGTGGAAAATATGGCCGAAAATGATGTTAACACTAAACTAATAAAGGCTACAACGGGCAACATGGTATGCATGATTGACAGTGAGTGTCTTCGAATTCGATGATTAGGTACCGATCTTTTTCATTTTAATTTCGTGCCATACAAATTTCCATTGGCCCGCCGGGCTGAGTACTTTCTTGAAAAACTTTGTAAGTGGTACTAGCATGACTTGTTTTACGTCGTTTTGCAGTTGTGCAATCAGCAAATAAAATTCTCCTCACACGGTTTTGGGATTCGGAATAACCTAAGTTTATTTCTGGATAAGGATGTTTACTAGACGGTTCACCCAAAACAAAATGATGGCTGCAGACTTTCGAGTTTTTAGATGGGGACCACAATTTACTCGTATCTTCAACTCGATTGATGAGTTGCTTCCACTTCTGTCTTGCAGCAGGATCTTTAATTTTGGTTGGAAAGGGAAATAATCTGAAAACATAACAATGTAGGGTCAGCTTACAGTTGGTATTAATAACAAATCATTAGTCAAATTACTTGCCAAAGTGTTAGTCAGAGGGTCAGGTATGACCTTATATGATGTCGCTACTACATGCATGACCTGCTGTGAGTATATGACTAGGTCTCTACTGTTCTTTTTATTCTTTTATAAATTAATGACCAGATGAATCGGCTGTACTTCACATGAAATAGAAATGCTTGAAATAAACCGTCTACCGGAAGTGACTGAAGCAGACGTTTCAAGGGAGATAAATGTTGCGGCAAAGGAGTTAACGCGCGCAGATCGGCTTATCGTGAAACGGTGTATGGACAGGTACAATGTTGCAAAAGTTTTACAACAAGTGCTATGATTTGTTGCTCTTTTTTCTAACAAATTGAAGACTTAGGTCAGCAGAAGTTTGCACTGGAGAACCTGCCCTCAATAGAGTACAAAACAAGGAAGCAATAGAAAAATAAATTAAAATGGAAAGTACGAAACAGTCGGTTATTGATTATACAGAACTAAACCTAGCTTTATCCAATTCAAGTTTTAATAGTTGAAATTTCTGTTAACTATGTTAACTATTATGTAAGAGATCATACTTTTGTATCAGAATCAATATCAATGTAAATACTACTAGTGTAAAATAAATTGTAGGGCTGTAAATCTTAAACGAATTTGTAAAAAAACTATAATATAAAATTTCATTGAAGAAAACACAATCACAGGTGATTACATGGTTTTGAGACCGACGCTGACAGATCATCTCTATATTATACCTCTTTAGTTGGCCCCAAAATCTAACCAATATAAGCAAATGGTTAAAATAAAGATTTGAACTGGGTTTCGCCTACAGGCTACAGACAGTTCAACATTTTCATATTGGGCCAATGCAAGCCCAATAACAGCTGTTTAATTGGCCCGATACATCATTTCTTTACAGGCCCTGTATTCTTCTTGCACATCAATTGGCATTTAAGTGGGCCATTACCGGGAAACTTAATTAGACCATTATGGCACCAATATCAACCTGTTTCTTCGCCTTTATACAACCACTTATTAATTGACTGTGCAAGTTATTGCTCGAATACGACCTTTTCCGCCGGGTAATATCAGCAGACGAATCAAGTTCGTATTAGCCGTAGGGTTGTATTGCCTAGTTCAAGTCATAGGCATATAGGCCGAGTTCAAGTCATATTGGCCGAGTTCAAGTCATATTGGCCGAGTTCAAGTCATATTGGCCGAGTTCACCGAGTGCGGCTGAAAGACGCAATTGTAACATGTGATGTCACAGAGTTTTACAGACGCAGACGACAGATGTTGATTTCAAAATGTCTACACCAGAGCGCGTTGTACAAGGTCTTATTGACGGGATATTAGAGTTAGAAGAAAAAACTACTGTAAGTGAATCCGAAGAGGAAGAAACTTCTCTGATCCAGGAACAAAAAAAGAGCGCAAAAAAGGTCGGACGTCATTTTGTTTAGGGCATGGATTAAATGTTCAGTGGGCGACCTCCTGTTCAACTTGACAGCTTGCATTAAATTAACTTCTACAGTCTATTAATAAAAATATTATGAATCGAGTGTTTTCGTATTGCCTTGGTATTGGCCTTCGGGTGGTTGTATTGACCCTCGGCCTGCGGCCTCGGGCCAATACGGCCACCCTCAGGCCAATACCAAGGCAATACGAAATCACTCGATTAATAACATATATTATGCACCATTACGATTTCAGTATTGGCCCAGTATAGATGCACCTGTATTGGCCCTGTTTCTTTTGCTTTTATGATACTAAAACGATTACAATATGGTCCAGCACATGTCTCTGTATTGGCGCTTTTTTCGTTGCCTTAAATGAACCCATTCGAAACCATTACGATACAAACATCGGGCCAACCCAAACCTGTATTGGCCCTGTTTTCGCTACCTTCATGTATTTAACCCCGATGGTTCCAATTGCTCTTAATTTCAGATAAATACACAAAGTCATTAGATTTGTCTGTAGGCATTATTTTAAACACATATACATTTATATAAGCTTGGTCTCGTTTAAATATAACTCAGAAACAAAACTCCTACAAATGACATCCATTAAAAATGTGCATAATCTTTCTGACTTTACTCTTGATTGTAGGTCTAAAAACTTCTCATATTTATCCAATCAGTGTGAATTCAGTGAAAATTTACATCTTTCATAGTGCCAGCTGGAGCAAATTTAAAATATGTTGTTTTTTTTTAAATTATTATAAGCAAGACTAAGCTTATGACAATTTGTTTGCAATAGCTGGGCTGGGCATGTTTCAATAATTTTACTTGGTATTTAGTAACGTTCACATGCTAATTTCAGCAAAATCGGAGGTGAATACTCTTTGTGTATATGTATGAAAAAAATGCTCACAGACAACATTGAAAAATTCCATTCCAAGATTATTAAAAAATATCCATGACTCTTAGGTCGGACTGGAGCGGTAAAACGTCACCTACTGTCGCCAACCGATAAATAACAAGGAAATATGTGATCAAACTTGCTACATTTTATTGAAAATAATCAAGGGAAAGTTAGAGTGTAATAGGGGAAAATGGGGCGGGAGAGGAGAGGGTGGATTCTCTCTGAGCCTCCGGGCGCTGGACATGGCGTCTCCTCCGGCCAACATTTCTGTCAACGGAATTTTTAAGCCGGACCATGATCTCACTGTCGACATCATGGACAGTTGTCGTTTTCGTTGATTTCATGACTGTACCTGCAATGACAAACACGTACATGTTCTGATACTACAACATCTGACCCTAACTGCAATATGCAATGCATAGTCTACATCAGAGTCATTGTACGTCTTGTGTAGGGACTTGTAAAATGTAACTTTCATTCCTACAGTTCAGTGTATAAGTGAACTACTAAAATCAAACTCAGTTGGCCTACTCCGCATATACTATATGTTATTAATCGAGTGTTTTCGTATTGCCTTGGTATTGGCCTGAGGGTGGTCAATGCAACCACCCGAAGGCCAATACCAAGGCAATACGAAAACACTCGATTCATAATAATTGTATTAATAGACTGTAGAAGTTAATTTAATGCAAGCTGTCAAGTTGAACAGAAGGTCGCCCACTGAACACTTAATCCATGCACTAAACAAAATGACGTTCGACCTTTTTTGCGCTCTGTGTTTTTTTGTTCCTGGATCAGTAGAGAAGTTTCTTCATCTTCCGCTGTCCTAAAACGGCAATAGGATTCACTTACAGTAGTTTTTTCTTCCCACTATAATATCCTGTCAATAAAACCTTGCACAACGGGCTATGGTATAGACATTTTGATATCAACATCTGCCGTCTGCTTCTGCCAAACTCTGGGACGTCACATGTTAATTGCGTCTTTTAGCCGCACTCCTTGAACTCGGCCAATATGACTTGAACTCGGCCAATATGACTTGAACTCGGCCAATATGACTTGAACTCGGCTAATACAGCCCTACGGGTTATACGCATTTGATTCGTCTGCTGATATTACCCGGCCCCGAAGGTCGTATTCGGGTAATAACTGGCACAGTCAATTAATAAACCTTGTAGGCGTATTACAGTTATTTCGGTATTGGCCCAATACGGCCTACTTGGGGGAATACCGGCCCAATGGTGATATGTTTGTTGGGTGGGCACAAAAATGAAGTCAATCCGAGGAACAAAAATGAAGTCAATCCGAGGCACAAAAGAAACATGATCAACTTTTACTCCGGGCAAAATAATAGAATCAAGAAAGTTGATGATGGTAATATATAGAGACGTTCAGATTTTACTCGATGAGTTTCCCGTCAATGTAAAGATGGCCATCTCTGAAGAGAACTCTGCGTCCATCTTTCCAGGCCTGAGACATAACATCCGACACTTTCCTTTTCTTTTCCATGTCCTCTAAGTCTTTGGGTATATCCTCTTTAATATAGATCTTGCTATTCTTTAAAAGTTTCTTTCCCTCACGATAAACAACTGATTTCTGGACACGAGAGTAGAATCGTACAATAATGGGGCGCACAGCCCCAGGTTTCCTTTTCCCGGGTCTATGAGAGAGTTCAACTTTTTAACATTTAGTTTCTCTTCGATAAATTTTGTGATGCGTTCATTACAGATCTCATGCTCCTCTCATTCATCAAACCCGAAACAAATCAGATTAAAGCCTCTCGAGTGTCTCTCCAGTCTAAGCGCTCTTGAATTCGCGTAATTAACTCTTGCAAGTCTTTGATCTTCTCCTCCAATTTCTTATTCACTGCTGCAATTTTGCTAATACCCGTTCTGTTCTCCTTAGATTTAACGGTTACTTCATGTAATTCCGATTTTAGTTCCTCCCATCTATCATTAAGATCTTTCTTTGTTTCTAGAATGGCCAAGTAATTTTTTTTCAAAGTAATATCCCCATCCGAAACTTCCACTAAATCACTTGAAACATCTTTTATCAACAAAAGGTTCCTCCTCTAGGACAGACCTTGCTTTTGTTTTTCCTTTTCCACCAGGCATGATGATATTCCGACCAGTACTTTAGTTTCAATTGAGATTTAAGTGAGCGCGGGCTTGAGACACGTCTGCACTGGCTCAGCCATGAACCAAGAGTTCTCTTATTTTTCAAGAAAGTCTTTAGTACGGGTTATTTTCTAGTAATCGCGAGATATTTTCTCGTCATTGCGAGGTTTTAAAAGAATTTTTTTTTTTCTAAAATAATCTTTCAAAATAAATAAGGAGAGCATTTGGAGCTCAATCAGGGAGGGTAATGGATCAGGCAAAAGTTATTTTGGGGTGGGACCGGTTTAAAAGTGACAAGGATTTGTTTTAATTACACGCGATACAGGGCTCAAACTTTTTTTAATGTAATGAACAACGGGATTTGTTTTGATAAATAATTATTTTGAAACTTTCTCGAAACTTACATTGAATTACAAAGGAAACTTTCTGTCTGGAAAAAAGGTAGAAGCCAATCTGCTGTTTTAAAGTGAGCCAAAATACGGACTATTTTCATAGATTCAGATTGTCACGACAGTAAGAGGCTTTGAAGGTCATCGAAAAACTTAATGATTGGCGTTGGAATGAGGAAAATCCATACAGTATGTGGCCTATACGAACCGAAATAGTGTTCGAAAAGTAAAATAAAAAATTTAAAAACCCAGGACGACCATTCATTCATTCTAAGCCTAAGCAAGGCTTTATCGTACATTCTCTTGACTAGAAGCACTAAAAAACTTCTGAATTGTACGTTTTGAGAAAAATAGACGATCATTTTAACATTCTGTTATAATGGCCAAATATCTCAACTTTGAGAAAAATGTGGCTAGCAAAGAACTGGTCTGCGTGCCACGTTGGTGATTTACTAAGGCCTTGGAGAGGATGAATTTTAACCTAGGCTTAAATGGGAGATTTTGAAAGTTGACAAATTTGTTTTGCGTATTGGGATCTTTTGTTAACCTTACTGCCAGGCGTAAAAAAAATCTCAAAAATATGTGTTTGATACCGTTGGTAAGGAAGCATTGCCGCGCTTCTTCTTAAAGGATTTATGAACAGGTCGTATATCTTGTTTCTAAGCGTTTATTGGCTAAACATATATCTTATAAAAAGGAAAGAGAAAATAAAATCAGTTCAGTGTACGCTCTCCTATCGTTTAGGTAGACTTGGGTGCAATATGCATATTTTCCGTAACACTCGGTAAAACCCGCCAATTATGACCTCATAAGGCTGGCAGAGGTCGTGTATAACGTCACTAATTTCCGTAACCGCCGGAAAGCGGCAAAGAAAGCATTCAATTTTGCATGTTTTACTCTCAAAATTTGATTGTCTTTTCCTGTCTGACTTCAAAAGTACACATTTACCAGCAAATTTACCATAAAATACGATATATTAACCAAAGTTATTCATAAAACCTTGAACGAAAGGGTCTTTACGCGACGTAGCCGTTATGACGTAGGCCTAGACCTAATCCATCTTTGACGCCACAACTGTTTTCAGACTGAATGACGTTCTTGATAACTGAAATATATTGTGACGCAACAATGCATCTTAGCAACGGCGTCACGCGCTTCCTGTTGTCTTTCAATTCGATAATCGCTTGACCGACGTCTACAAAAGATAGAAGTCAAATATCATATATGAATAGTGTGAACAAGAAAAATAAAAAACGAAAAAGAAAGGCATTCTTTGCCAGGCTTCGGAGGCTGTGTTGCTGCGCAGCTAAGGTAAAACTATAAAGTCTAAACAACTTCGTGGTGATGTCTTAATTTTTTTCAAATCAGACTACTTAAAGAAATATAGATGGAAATTACGTCTGTTTACCTGCTACTGATGTGTGCCAAATTTTATTCAGGGCCTCGGTGATCAGTCGGCAAAGCGATAGTCAACCGGCCACTTATGTGTGCCAAATTTTATTGAGGGCCTCGGTAGCTCATTTGGCAAAGGGATGGTCTACCGGCTACTGATGTGTGCCAAATTTTATTCAGGACCTCGGTGGATCAGTCGGCAGAGCGATAGTCTACCGGCTACTGATGTGTGCCAAATTTTATTGAGGGCCTCGGTAGCTCAAGAACGGTAGCTCATTTGGCAGAGGGATGGTCTACCGGCTACTGATGTGTGCTAAATTTTATTCAGGGCCTCGGTAGCTCATTTGGCAGAGGGATGGTCTACCGGCTACTGATGTGTGCCAAATTTTATTCAGGGCCTCGGTGGATCAGTCGGCAGAGCGATAGTCTACCGGCTACCGATGTGTGCCAAATTTTATTCAGGGCCTCGGTGATCAGTCGGCAGAGTGATAGTCTACCGGCTACTGATGTGTGCCAAATTTTATTCAGGGCCTCGGTGGATCAGTCGGTAGAGCGATAGTCTACCGGCTACTGATGTGTGCCAAATTTTATTCAGGGCCTCGGTAGCTCATTTGGCAGAGGGATGGTCTACCGGCTACTGATGTGTGCCAAATTTTATTCAGGGCCTCGGTCGCTCATTTGGCAGAGGGATGGTCTACCGGCTACCGATGTGTGCCAACTTTTCTTCAGGGCCTCGGTGGATCAGTCGGCAGAGCGATAGTCTACCGGCTAATGATGTGTGCCAAATTTTATTCAGGGCCTCGGTGATCAGTCGGCAGAGCGATAGTCTACCAGCTACTGATGTGTGCTAAATTTTATTGAGGGCCTCGGTAGCTCATTTGGCAGAGGGATTGTCTACCGGCTACTGATGTGTGCCAAATTTTATTCAGGGCCTCGGCGGCTCAGTTAGAAGAGAGTTTGTCTGCCGGCTACTGATGTGTGCCAAATTTTATTCAGGGCCGCGGTGGCATAGTCGGCAGAGCGATAGTCTATCGGCTACTGTGGTGGTAGTGGCTAAGATTATTGGTATTTACCGGCTACTGTGGTGTGCTTAAATTGATTTAAATGAGATGCTGCAGTTCGTTTTCTAATTATGATGAAAAGCAACTAGTGCGTGTAAACCTACTGGCCTAAACCGGAATAACAAACAGAGCTGTTTCTGATACTATATACTTATTTTCATGTTTTAAAATCATTTGTTTTGATATAAAACCTGTATTTCCTTATCATTATATTTGTAGCTATAATATGTATGTGGAATGTTATGCGTTTTCTTTATCTTTTTATTACCTGTGTCGAAACCTTGGTGGGGTTCCCGTCAAAAGACAGCCATGGTTTTGGTCGCCATCTTGGAGTTAATGAAGAAGTTTGTTATCCATGGAACTATATGTTCCTGAGTTCCTTCTAACTCTTTGAAAGATATATTTTAATCGTAATATTATTACATATTTGGAGGGCTCAACGTGGCCCTCGATATTTAGGGCTCAACGTGGCCCTCGATATTTAGGGTTCAACGTGGCCCCCGATATTTAGGGCTCAAAGTGGCCCTCAATATTTAGGGCTCAACGTGGCCCCGATATTTAGGGCTCATAGTGGCCCCGATATGAACATATTTGAGTCCTTTGATGTGTCATTTTAAGGGCTATCTTATTGTTATTATAGAATGAAGAAACTGGGAGTGAAAAGATTCAACAGAACCAACAAGAGTAAGTATTGTAACAGGATCCGAGTATCGAGAGTAAGAAAGTCCAGTCTGTTTCAATTCATAGATAACAGAGTTTATTACTTATACATATATATATACACTTATACATTTCCTGAGTTTTAGAAGTAAAGACACCAATCATTATACCCATGTCTTGTTTCATTAATTGACGAATATTGTCATCACATGTGATCTCCCCTGTATTAAAATAGGGGCCGAATATAATATTTAAGGAGATATTTAGATTATTCTCATTAAAGATTAATAAGTGAGACTTGATAATGGATAGTGGTCGCCAGTGTGGTGGGAGACCGAATTTGCCTTGTTCTCATAATATAAGTTGAAATTTCCACTATGGAAAATACCTTTCAAGAGATGTTACCACCAGGAGAGACAAGGCAGGTCTGCCGGCTACTGATGTGTGCCAAATTTTATTCAGGGCCGCGGTGGCATAGTCGGCAGAGCGATAGTCTATCGGCTACTGTGGTGGTAGTGGCTAAGATTATTGGTATTTACCGGCTACTATGGTGTGCTTAAATTGATTTAAATGAGATGCTGCAGTTCGTTTTCTAATTATGATGAAAAGCAACTAGTGCGTGTAAACCTACTGGCCTAAACCGGAATAACAAACAGAGCTGTTTCTGATACTATATACTTATTTTCATGTTTTAAAATCATTTGTTTTGATATAAAACCTGTATTTCCTTATCATTATATTTGTAGCTATAATATGTATGTGGAATGTTATGCGTTTTCTTTATCTTTTTATTACCTGTGTCGAAACCTTGGTGGGGTTCCCGTCAAAAGACAGCCATGGTTTTGGGGCCATCTTGGAGTTAATGAAGAAGTTTGTTATCCATGGAACTATATGTTCCTGAGTTCCTTCTAACTCTTTGAAAGATATATTTTAATCGTAATATTATTACATATTTGGAGGGCTCAACGTGGCCCTCGATATTTAGGGCTCAACGTGGCCCTCGATATTTAGGGTTCAACGTGGCCCCCGATATTTAGGGCTCAAAGTGGCCCTCAATATTTAGGGCTCAACGTGGCCCCGATATTTAGGGCTCATAGTGGCCCCGATATGAACATATTTGAGTCCTTTGATGTGTCATTTTAAGGGCTATCTTATTGTTATTATAGAATGAAGAAACGGGGAGTGAAAAGATTCAACAGAACCAACAAGAGTAAGTATTGTAACAGGATCCGAGTATCGAGAGTAAGAAAGTCCAGTCTGTTCCAATTCATAGATAACAGAGTTTATTACTTATACATATATATACACTTATACATTTCCTGAGTTTTAGAAGTAAAGACACCAATCATTATACCCATGTCTTGTTTCATTAATTGACGAATATTGTCATCACATGTGATCTCCCCTGTATTAAAATAGGGGCCGAATATAATATTTAAGGAGATATTTAGATTATTCTCATTAAAGATTAATAAGTGAGAATTGATAATGGATAGTGGTCGCCAGTGTGGTGGGAGACCGAATTTGCCTTGTTCTCATAATATAAGTTGAAATTTCCACTATGGAAAATACCTTTCAAGAGATGTTACCACCAGGAGAGACAAGGCAGGTCTGGTCCACCGTCAAATCGGCGCGCAATTTATAGTTTTCTAAGTAGTCACGTGACATAAATCAGAAACTCAACAGCACTACTTTTTGGATGAAAAAAGTATTAAATTAAAAATAACTGCTAAAATTCAGAGGGAGCTCACTACGGCAATTGGGAGCGTTTTCGTCGAGGATTCTAGAAATACATCAGACATCGCACCATGTTGTCTAAAAATATGACCGCTCCCTCAGAGTTTACCGACCAAATTGGAAGCCTAGTGTCGAATGAATGGTAGACCCAAAATATGCATCTATGACGCAAAATACATGGCAATAATAGATTAAACATTTACTACGCCTATAATTATACATTCTAATAATCATCAAACTTCATAATAATATTGATAGGTAATTAAGTACCAAGAAACAATACCAACATTTATCTGTAAACATGGGAGGGAAATTCAACAGCGCTGACAATCGAAGCAGACGAAATGAACGTCCTTGGACAGAAAAATAGTTCCCCGATAAAAGTAATCTTAACTGTTGCAAAGTAACGATATAATTATAAATGACAACTAATAAAGCACATGCAAAATATTTACACCATAAATTGGATCCGATGTCACATTAATCGATTCAAACAAATGCCAATTCTGTTAGGCCCAATGATACATGTAAACATGACAGCTAAAACAAAGATGGCGGACAATAACGATCCCAAACATCGTGGAAAGCAGGTAGGCGTCATCTTGGGAATAAAATGCCTAATAACTAATGACAAACCAGCCCTAACCATCCAATAACGAACAGGAAATATAAGATTAGTTTTATGGCCGAAAAATGAACAAAATATTTCCTGTTTCTGACTACATGCCCATTACATTCCCCCCACCTTAATTTCTTAACCCCGGAAGAAATACTAATTTAAAAATAATGTTCATTTTATGCTTCCAGGCGTAGTGGGAGACAGGAGACTTCCAAAATACGGACCAGGGCGTCGGTGCTGCGCTCTCTGACTGCTGCGGAACCCTCCACCAACCGTAGTGTGTCCACTTGATCTTTCCGTAAAGGCTGAGTTGACAAAGCTATTTGGGCCATACCACGATAATTGTAGAGACGGGCTTTGTTGGTGATGGTCATCGGATCATCCGTTTTAGTTGATAATTTTGCTGTCGCCGTACCAGGAAGGGCCAACATATTATATTTGTCTAGGAGATACGGTCGGGATGTCGAAACTGTTCCTTCTGACTGAAGTTCCATTTGAAAAGCCATATTTTCCCAATGAAGTTTCCTCACGTCGGGGGACATTCTCTTCCATCCTCTGGGTGGCCATGACATCTTCCTTCCCAGGACCTCCAGCGTAACAGCTTCATCCTTATCCCATTCCCGACGAGCAGGGGGTATCAAAGGCATACATCCAAACCGTAGAATTTCTCTAGCTTTTTCTTGAGGAGTCACCTCCGATGAAGAAACATTGTCTTTCTGTGAGGAGTCCTCAGAAGGGCTTTTGATTGCTGGTGCAATGCAAGACTTCCTCACAGAAGACAAATCCAAAACTTCCGTGGCATTGTCCTGAGTTGGTAATGTTGGTGATACAGACTTGTCTTGTTGTGAGGAGCCCTTAGAAGGGCTTTTGGTTGCTGACGCAACACAAGACTTCCTCACATAAGATAAGTCCAAAACTTTAGGGGTCTCGTCTGCAACCTTGACCGGCTTCAATCGAATGTTCGTTGGCTGGATGATTAATTCGCCTTCTGGTTCCCTGATGATGACAGTTCTGGCTTTCTTTGTTTTTTCAGTACCAGTCTTCAGTTTTGGGGCACACAAAATACCTTTCTTTTCGTCTTTAGGAGTGGGAATTATCTGTGCCTCTATCATGGCTTCTTCCAAAACTTAGAAGGAGGAGCGTTTCGACGATGGGTTTTGGGCAATTACTGAAACATGTTTCGGCGACGGGACAGGAGACAGCATGACCGGTACATCCATATTGAGCACATCTGCGTCACCACCTGCTGTCATGGTCAGGGGGCTCTTTTGGTGTTTCCTCTCCTATTTTTGTCAACGGCACGCACTCAAAAAGGGACTTTTGGATCCATCTTCTTACTTCTTTAATATGGGAAGAAGACACACCCATCTCCCTGGCGACTTCCTTCAAAATTCGATCACTAGTAGTGACCGTGGTTCCTTCTTGTTTCGGCATAAGCTCTGTGAATGGTTCCAACCCCGTCATTCTCCTCAAAACGGCTTGCATCGCCCTGGGGTCAGTGTTGAGTGTAGACGAAAAGGTGACCTGGTACCTCATATTACTGTTGGATTCCCTTAAAATTGCCTTTATGTGAGGTACTTCGATTCTTAGATCTGCCAAACGCACTTCGGTGTTCATCTCCGGTTTGTTAGGAGAATATTCTTCTCTTGTTCTCTTAGGACTTGGAGAGCGACTATAATCTGGGACGAAAGAGGCTTCCGGATCAGGACTGTGGTTCCTCTTTTTAAAAAGCTGCCACCCATCTTCCCACTGTCGAAGAGTTCTAGTTGGAGTTTCCAGTTTCTTTAAGAGACGCCGAATATGTTCTCTGGCAGCCCAAGATGCATCTGAACCATAACTCGGCGGAACAACCACCCTGGCGTAGTCTGCTGGTGTTGTGGTGAGCCAAACCCCATTCGGTTCCGACAACATTTCCTTCGGCATGTCTTTCACCATTTCTGGATGCCGCAGACCAACATGCGCCTTTAAGTCGACCATCCTTCTACATTCATGCTCTGGCACGCAGAACGGACATATCACGGCCAGTCTGTTGTGAACCTTTGTCCCCATATGGTACTTCAAAGCCTTCTTCGTAGTAAATGTTGAAGAGCACAACCAGCAGTTATGGACGTACGCCATTCTGGAAGAAGAGAGGAACAGGGTAAGAGAAGGAACAAATAATATATATATGTATGTAAAGCATGGTGTTGAACTGTTAGATAGGCATGGTCTCACACACTGGCCACCAGGTAAGTTACAATTCTAAACCTCATATTTAACTGGGAGTTCACATGTATGACATCATTAATCCATTTTTATTCATAAAGTTTTTCTACAGTATTTGTGGACATCATCATCATCCTCGTATGCAAAGGTAAGCCATAGTACTGCTATCTACAGCAGGGGTGATCAGTCCCGTACTGTACGTATCGGAGCTCCATATTCCAGCACATCTGCTTTTAAACAAATTGTCCACCTTCTTTGCGTACGGAAATTCATCAATTTGATCGTCATTACATATCCTCAGTCTCCACATTGTTTTCATTTACCTGGTGCCACTTTGGTGGATGCTTGCCTCTGTACGGCATTAACCGATCGACATGAACGATTTTAGGCGTCTGTCGAACAGACTTTTTCACCATGTAATGCACCTCATCGATCTTCTTGACGGCTATGAATGGTCCTTCCCATTTAGCTGTCAGCTTCGGACAAACCCCAGGCTTCCTTGCTGGGTTATATACCCAGACAGGTTGGCCTGTCTTCAATGGTTTCTTCTGAGCTTTTATATCATATTGTTTTTTCTGGTAATTAGAATGCTGTTTAGTGGCGACTCGAGCCACTTGGTGGGCTTGCTTCAATGCATCATGCAACCTGTCCAGATAGGTCGCCACCTGAACGTCATCTTTATCTTCACTTGGCCATTCCGTCATTGCTTGTAATGGTAGGACTACTTCACGGCCAAATACCAGCAAATTTGGAGTCTTCGTTGTACTAGTGTGTTTTGAGGAACGGTATGCCATCATAACTTGTTGAAGGAAGTCATCCCAGGTTTTCTGTCTATTTTGGCAATACATCGTCAACATGATTTCCATAGTACGGTTAAACCGCTCAACCAGCCCATTAGCCTGGGGACGATAACTCGTCGTCCTCGTTTTGTAGATTTGCAGAAATGTACACACGTCCTGGAAAAGCTGGGACTCGAAATTACTTCCTTGATCAGTATGAACCTGCAGTGGAGTTCCAAAACGACAAATGAAGTTGTCAATAAAAGCCCGCGCCACTGTCACAGCTTCCTGGTCGGGTAAGGGCACAGATTCAGTCCATTTTGTAAAGCAGTCAGTGATCACTAGAATGTACTTATTACCGCGGCTGGTTGTGGGTAATGGCCCGAGAATATCCAACGCTACCCTCTCCATGGGTTCACCAACCAGATACTGAGTCATGGCGGAGTGACTGGTGCCTTTGGCAGTTTTTCTGGCAGTGCATTTATCGCAGCTACGGCAATAACGTTCAACATCATCCTTCATTCGAGGCCAGTAGTAGCATTGTTTTAACTTCTCCAGTGTCTTGTCTACACCAAGATGTCCAGCCGTCGGTACGTCGTGGTGAAGCTCCAATGCCTTAGGCCTAAGACCGGTTGGAACGACGAGCTTCAAGTTTATTTTACCACCTTCGTTTACCCATGTTCTATACAGAACACCTTCCTTAGCCACCAGTCGGTCCCATTGCCGCCAGAGTGACTTTAGATTCGAGGTCAAACTTGATATAGCCGTCCATTCAGGTCTATTCCCATCTTCAATAGCTACAAGGATAGGACCTACGTCCTTGTCTCTCATTTGTTCAAGGCGCAAATTTTCTTCGGTCCATCCCTCCAGCTGTATTTGCGGTTCTCTTCCACGGTCTGTGCTGAAATTGCGTCGAGTAGTCACGCAACACCTCTCATATTTGCATGTTTCTTCATTCTTCTCAGTTTCGTCTTCTGATAGCCCTTTGTCTGTCGTCTCATTCAACAGCTCTTGTCGTTTACAGCTTTTGCATGGATTTCGTGATAGCGCGTCTGCATTACTATGTTTCCTTCCAGGCCGATGTGTCACTTCAAGGTTGAATGTCCCAATCTGTTGCAGCCATCTTGCCACTTGTCCCGTGGGATTTTTCAAATTGCGCAACCAGCACACGGCAGCGTTGTCGGTTCTAAGTAGTGTCTGTTGTCCATACAGGTAAGGATAAAAATGTTTCAGAGCCACAACTAGCGCTAGCAATTCTTTCCTCGTAACACAATACTGCCTTTCTGGTTTGCTCATGGCCTTGCTCATATAAGCTATTACTCGTTCTTCACCCTCATGTACTTGGGATAGAACTGCTCCTACCGCAAATTCACTTGCGTCAGTGTCAAGGATGAACTGTTGACCTGGATTGGGATACGTAAGGATAGGAGGTAAACCAGAGCTGTCTTCAGTTCGGAAAAGGCTTGTTGACATTCTTCGGTCCATCTAAAGGATTTCCCTTTTTCTGTAAGCTGATGAAGTGGTCTAGCGATGCCCGCAAAACCTGGTACGAATTTCCAATAGTATGACCAGAGTCCAAGGAAACTTCGCACTTGTTTAGGGGTTGAAGGCCGAGGCCAATCTCTTACTGCCGCCGTTTTGATCGGATCAGTTTGGATGCCCTTGGCCGACACAATGTGACCTAGAAAGGTGATACTTCTCTCGAAAAATATACATTGTGATGGTTTTAGTTTAAGGTTGGCTTCAGACAATCTCTGTAGCACATGCTACAATCTATGTAGCCCTGTTTCAACATCAATCGATGGTACAACTATATCATCAATGTAAAGGAGACATTCTTCCCACTGCAAACCTCTAAGCACATCTTCCATTAGGCGTTCAAAGGAGCTTGGGGCGTTTACAAGAGTAAACGCCATAACAGTGAACTGATACAGCCCATGTACTGTAGTAAATGCCGTCTTTTCTTTGTCTTCTGGGGCCATCTCAATTTGCCAGAAACCAGAGTTCAAATCCATCGAGCTAAACCACTGTGACCCGGCTAAAGAATCCAAGCATTCGTCCACTCTCGGGATGGGGTACGCGTCCTTTACTGTAACTTCGTTGAGCCGACGGTAGTCCACGCAAAATCGTGTTGACCCGTCTTTCTTTGTACAAAGAACAACAGGTGATGCCCAAGCACTATTTGATAGTTCAATGATTCCCCTGGCCTCCATCTTTTCAATCTCTTCCTTCTCAATTCCTCGTTTCCCTAAAGGTAGACGACGAGGGTATTGCCTTATAGGTATCGCCGTGCCAGTGTTGATTCTGTGTTGTACTCGGTTGGTTTTCCCTAAATCAGCTGATGACGTGGAGAAGACGTTCTTGTATCTGGCAAGTAAAGAAGCCAACCGCTTACTTTCGTTTTGTTTTAGATGCTGACGACTCTTCTCCCAAAGGTCTTGTAAGTGTTCTGGAAGTTGCGAAGTTTGTGGATTTACATTCAGGTGTGTTGCATTGCATTTAAACGGTTTATCATCATAATATGATAAAAGTAATCTTAACTGTTGCAAAGTAACGATATAATTATAAATGACAACTAATAAAGCACATGCAAAATATTTACACCATAAATTGGATCCGATGTCACATTAATCGATTCAAACAAATGCCAATTCTGTTAGGCCCAATGATACATGTAAACATGACAGCTAAAACAAAGATGGCGGACAATAACGATCCCAAACATCGTGGAAAGCAGGTAGGCGTCATCTTGGGAATAAAATGCCTAATAACTAATGACAAACCAGCCCTAACCATCCAATAACGAACAGGAAATATAAGATTAGTTTTATGGCCGAAAAATGAACAAAATATTTCCTGTTTCTGACTACATGCCCATTACATTCCCCCCACCTTAATTTCTTAACCCCGGAAGAAATACTAATTTAAAAATAATGTTCATTTTATGCTTCCAGGCGTAGTGGGAGACAGGAGACTTCCAAAATACGGACCAGGGCGTCGGTGCTGCGCTCTCTGACTGCTGCGGAACCCTCCACCAACCGTAGTGTGTCCACTTGATCTTTCCGTAAAGGCTGAGTTGACAAAGCTATTTGGGCCATACCACGATAATTGTAGAGACGGGCTTTGTTGGTGATGGTCATCGGATCATCCGTTTTAGTTGATAATTTTGCTGTCGCCGTACCAGGAAGGGCCAACATATTATATTTGTCTAGGAGATACGGTCGGGATGTCGAAACTGTTCCTTCTGACTGAAGTTCCATTTGAAAAACCATATTTTCCCAATGAAGTTTCCTCACGTCGGGGGACATTCTCTTCCATCCTCTGGGTGGCCATGACATCTTCCTTCCCAGGACCTCCAGCGTAACAGCTTCATCCTTATCCCATTCCCGACGAGCAGGGGGTATCAAAGGCATACATCCAAACCGTAGAATTTCTCTAGCTTTTTCTTGAGGAGTCACCTCCGATGAAGAAACCTTGTCCTCAGAAGGGCTTTTGATTGCTGGTGCAATGCAAGACTTCCTCACAGAAGACAAATCCAAAACTTCCGTGGCATTGTCCTGAGTTGGTAATGTTGGTGATACAGACTTGTCTTGTTGTGAGGAGCCCTTAGAAGGGCTTTTGGTTGCTGACGCAACACAAGACTTCCTCACATAAGATAAGTCCAAAACTTTAGGGGTCTCGTCTGCAACCTTGACCGGCTTCAATCGAATGTTCGTTGGCTGGATGATTAATTCGCCTTCTGGTTCCCTGATGATGACAGTTCTGGCTTTCTTTGTTTTTTCAGTACCAGTCTTCAGTTTTGGGGCACACAAAATACCTTTCTTTTCGTCTTTAGGAGTGGGAATTATCTGTGCCTCTATCATGACTTCTTCCAAAACTTAGAAGGAGGAGCGTTTCGACGATGGGTTTTGGGCAATTACTGAAACATGTTTCGGCGACGGGATAGGAGACAGCATGACCGGTACATCCATATTGAGCACATCTGCGTCACCACCTGCTGTCATGGTCAGGGGGCTCTTTTGGTGTTTCCTCTCCTATTTTTGTCAACGGCACGCACTCAAAAAGGGACTTTTGGATCCATCTTCTTACGTCTTTAATATGGGAAGAAGACACACCCATCTCCCTGGCGACCTCCTTCAAAATTCGATCACTAGTAGTGACCGTGGTTCCTTCTTGTTTCGGCATAAGCTCTGTGAATGGTTCCAACCCCGACATTCTCCTCAAAACGGCTTGCATCGCCCTGGGGTCAGTGTTGAGTGTAGACGAAAAGGTGACCTGGTACCTCATATTACTGTTGGATTCCCTTAAAATTGCCTTTATGTGAGGTACTTCGATTCTTAGATCTGCCAAACGCACTTCGGTGTTCATCTCCGGTTTGTTAGGAGAATATTCTTCTCTTGTTCTCTTAGGACTTGGAGAGCGACTATAATCTGGGACGAAAGAGGCTTCCGGATCAGGACTGTGGTTCCTCTTTTTAAAAAGCTGCCACCCATCTTCCCACTGTCGAAGAGTTCTAGTTGGAGTTTCCAGTTTCTTTAAGAGACGCCGAATATGTTCTCTGGCAGCCCAAGATGCATCTGAACCATAACTCGGCGGAACAACCACCCTGGCGTAGTCAGCTGGTGTTGTGGTGAGCCAAACCCCATTCGGTTCCGACAACATTTCCTTCGGCATGTCTTTCACCATTTCTGGATGCCGCAGACCAACATGCGCCTTTAAGTCGACCATCCTTCTACATTCATGCTCTGGCACGCAGAACGGACATATCACGGCCAGTCTGTTGTGAACCTTTGTCCCCATATGGTACTTCAAAGCCTTCTTCGTAGTAAATGTTGAAGAGCACAACCAGCAGTTATGGACGTACGCCATTCTGGAAGAAGAGAGGAACAGGGTAAGAGAAGGAACAAATAATATATATATGTATGTAAAGCATGGTGTTGAACTGTTAGATAGGCATGGTCTCACACACTGGCCACCAGGTAAGTTACAATTCTAAACCTCATATTTAACTGGGAGTTCACATGTATGACATCATTAATCCATTTTTATTCATAAAGTTTTTCTACAGTATTTGTGGACATCATCATCATCCTCGTATGCAAAGGTAAGCCATAGTACTGCTATCTACAGCAGGGGTGATCAGTCCCGTACTGTACGTATCGGAGCTCCATATTCCAGCACATCTGCTTTTAAACAAATTGTCCACCTTCTTTGCGTACGGAAATTCATCAATTTGATCGTCATTACATATCCTCAGTCTCCACATTGTTTTCATTTACCTGGTGCCACTTTGGTGGATGCTTGCCTCTGTACGGCATTAACCGATCGACATGAACGATTTTAGGCGTCTGTCGAACAGACTTTTTCACCATGTAATGCACCTCATCGATCTTCTTGACGGCTATGAATGGTCCTTCCCATTTAGCTGTCAGCTTCGGACAAACCCCAGGCTTCCTTGCTGGGTTATATACCCAGACAGGTTGGCCTGTCTTCAATGGTTTCTTCTGAGCTTTTATATCATATTGTTTTTTCTGGTAATTAGAATGCTGTTTAGTGGCGACTCGAGCCACTTGGTGGGCTTGCTTCAATGCATCATGCAACCTGTCCAGATAGGTCGCCACCTGAACGTCATCTTTATCTTCACTTGGCCATTCCGTCATTGCTTGTAATGGTAGGACTACTTCACGGCCAAATACCAGCAAATTTGGAGTCTTCGTTGTACTAGTGTGTTTTGAGGAACGGTATGCCATCATAACTTGTTGAAGGAAGTCATCCCAGGTTTTCTGTCTATTTTGGCAATACATCGTCAACATGATTTCCATAGTACGGTTAAACCGCTCAACCAGCCCATTAGCCTGGGGACGATAACTCGTCGTCCTCGTTTTGTAGATTTGCAGAAATGTACACACGTCCTGGAAAAGCTGGGACTCGAAATTACTTCCTTGATCAGTATGAACCTGCAGTGGAGTTCCAAAACGACAAATGAAGTTGTCAATAAAAGCCCGCGCCACTGTCACAGCTTCCTGGTCGGGTAAGGGCACAGATTCAGTCCATTTTGTAAAGCAGTCAGTGATCACTAGAATGTACTTATTACCGCGGCTGGTTGTGGGTAATGGCCCAAGAATATCCAACGCTACCCTCTCCATGGGTTCACCAACCAGATACTGAGTCATGGCGGAGTGACTGGTGCCTTTGGCAGTTTTCCTGGCAGTGCATTTATCGCAGCTACGGCAATAACGTTCAACATCATCCTTCATTCGAGGCCAGTAGTAGCATTGTTTTAACTTCTCCAGTGTCTTGTCTACACCAAGATGTCCAGCCGTCGGTACGTCGTGGTGAAGCTCCAATGCCTTAGGCCTAAGACCGGTTGGAACGACGAGCTTCAAGTTTATTTTACCACCTTCGTTTACCCATGTTCTATACAGAACACCTTCCTTAGCCACCAGTCGGTCCCATTGCCGCCAGAGTGACTTTAGATTCGAGGTCAAACTTGATATAGCCGTCCATTCAGGTCTATTCCCATCTTCAATAGCTACAAGGATAGGACCTACGTCCTTGTCTCTCATTTGTTCAAGGCGCAAATTTTCTTCGGTCCATCCCTCCAGCTGTATTTGCGGTTCTCTTCCACGGTCTGTGCTGAAATTGCGTCGAGTAGTCACGCAACACCTCTCATATTTGCATGTTTCTTCATTCTTCTCAGTTTCGTCTTCTGATAGCCCTTTGTCTGTCGTCTCATTCAACAGCTCTTGTCGTTTACAGCTTTTGCATGGATTTCGTGAAAGCGCGTCTGCATTACTATGTTTCCTTCCAGGCCGATGTGTCACTTCAAGGTTGAATGTCCCAATCTGTTGCAGCCATCTTGCCACTTGTCCCGTGGGATTTTTCAAATTGCGCAACCAGCTCACGGCAGCGTTGTCGGTTCTAAGTAGTGTCTGTTGTCCATACAGGTAAGGATAAAAATGTTTCAGAGCCACAACTAGCGCTAGCAATTCTTTCCTCGTAACACAATACTGCCTTTCTGGTTTGCTCATGGCCTTGCTCATATAAGCTATTACTCGTTCTTCACCCTCATGTACTTGGGATAGAACTGCTCCTACCGCAAATTCACTTGCGTCAGTGTCAAGGATGAACTGTTGACCTGGATTGGGATACGTAAGGATAGGAGGTAAACCAGAGCTGTCTTCAGTTCGGAAACGGCTTGTTGACATTCTTCGGTCCATCTAAAGGATTTCCCTTTTTCTGTAAGCTGATGAAGTGGTCTAGCGATGCCCGCAAAACCTGGTACGAATTTCCGATAGTATGAGCAGAGTCCAAGGAAACTTCGCACTTGTTTAGGGGTTGAAGGCCGAGGCCAATCTCTTACTGCCGCCGTTTTGATCGGATCAGTTTGGATGCCCTTGGCCGACACAATGTGACCTAGAAAGGTGATACTTCTCTCGAAAAATATACATTGTGATGGTTTTAGTTTAAGGTTGGCTTCAGACAATCTCTGTAGCACATGCTACAATCTATGTAGCCCTGTTTCAACATCAATCGATGGTACAACTATATCATCAATGTAAAGGAGACATTCTTCCCACTGCAAACCTCTAAGCACATCTTCCATTAGGCGTTCAAAGGAGCTTGGGGCGTTTACAAGAGTAAACGCCATAACAGTGAACTGATACAGCCCATGTACTGTAGTAAATGCCGTCTTTTCTTTGTCTTCTGGGGCCATCTCAATTTGCCAGAAACCAGAGTTCAAATCCATCGAGCTAAACCACTGTGACCCGGCTAAAGAATCCAAGCATTCGTCCACTCTCGGGATGGGGTACGCGTCCTTTACTGTAACTTCGTTGAGCCGACGGTAGTCCACGCAAAATCGTGTTGACCCGTCTTTCTTTGTACAAAGAACAACAGGTGATGCCCAAGCACTATTTGATAGTTCAATGATTCCCCTGGCCTCCATCTTTTCAATCTCTTCCTTCTCAATTCCTCGTTTCCCTAAAGGTAGACGACGAGGGTATTGCCTTATAGGTATCGCCGTGCCAGTGTTGATTCTGTGTTGTACTGGTTGGTTTTCCCTAAATCAGCTGATGACGTGGAGAAGACGTTCTTGTATCTGGTAAGTAAAGAAGCCAACCGCTTACTTTCGTTTTGTTTTAGATGCTGACGACTCTTCTCCCAAAGGTCTTGTAAGTGTTCTGGAAGTTGCGAAGTTTGTGGATTTACATTCAGGTGTGTTGCATTGCATTTAAACGGTTTATCATCATAATATGACTGGCAAGTTCCAATTCTAGTTTTTGGATGGAGTACGATATCTTCATCACTATAGTTGATAACCTTGATAGTTGGGTCAGTTTTTGCATCTACTATACCAGCTGCGAGGCGTATTCCTCTTGCTTTGAATAATCTCTCCGATGGCTGGACTAGCCCACATGCAGCTAGGTGTCGATTACCCGGTAGGTTGACCTTGAGCCATTTTATTGATTTCGCAGGTACAGTTGTAGATGAAGGTATAACCACATTACAGGTCATCTCAGCCTCTCCTCCTATCCAACCTTGAATTTCTGCAGCATGGGTCTTTAGTTTTAACCATTTGTAGTCAATTCCTATAGCATGGGATAATATAAAATCTTGTCCTAGGATTCCTTCTGTGGTAATGTTACCAACCAGGATATCTAAGTTATACCGAATGGGGCCTAAACTTAGCCAAAATTTCGCCTGACCATGTACAATAAGTGGGTCTCCGTTTACTCCTTGAATAGAATTATCCCAGGGCTGTAACTGGGGTCGCCCCTCTGGTTCCATCTCCGAATAGACAGTATAGGACAAAAGGGTGACCGTTGATCCACTGTCAACCAGCATATTCAGTTCTGCTCCATTCAGCTTGCATGGTACAAAAAGTCCATTATCTGCTTGACTTATTTGTCTTAGTTGTCCAAATCGTGTTAAACATCTTCCTCTCTTATCTTCGTCATCGGTGTGTGTAGGCCTTTCTTCACCCGTCAAACCCCGGCCTAAAGGCTTAACGGTTTCCTGTTTTCCTGATTCGTGTTATTGCTGACTCCCCTGGCAGATCGTTCAGGACATTCCTGATAAAAGTGATTTGGAGAATCACAAATGAAACATGTAGCGCTTGTTTGTCTTCTGCCCTGTCTGTACCGGGGCCTTCTGGTATCATTTGATTCCAGGCGTTCTAGTCGTTTAATGACCTCGTCGAAGGTAGGCTCTCTTGTGGGGTAGTTATTTCTAATTTGTTGTTTCGGCAGAGAGTTGTTCTTAAATTCAGATGAACGGACCTGTTGCTTTGATGCGTTCCTCTCTTTAACACTTCCCACAATGGCTTCATAACGTTCAATAGCTTCTATAGCACTCGCTATAGTTTGACATTCTAGATCGATACATCTGCATTTCATTTCCAGAGAGACTGATTTGTAGAGCTGATTCAAAGCCAGGGCTTCTTGTGCTTGACCATCTAGAATAGGGTAGGCTTTCTGTGCCATTTGCCTTAAATCGTCACCAAGAGCTGCGATGGATTCGTCAGGTTGTCTACGCCTAGCCTCAAGTCGTGATAGCCACCTGTTTTGTTGTCGACTGCTCCCAAACCTTTGCTCCAGTCTCATTTTGAGCAACTCAAACGTTCTCTTTTCATCAACTGGAAGACCAATGTAGAAAGTTCTAGCTGGGCCACGAAGACTTGCTGCTTAAGCCAGAGCTTTTTCTTTGTTCGTCCAGGCTCCCAATTCAGCACAATCCAAAAAGTGTGAAATGTATTCTTCCCAGTCCTGCTTCCCATCAAAAGCTTCCGGTTTCATACGTAGGTGTGAACGCTGCCCCCACGGGTCGTCTTCTTGTGGCCTATTTCTTCTTCTTTCATAAGTCACTCCAGTACCTTGAATCCTATGATTTGGTACACTTTCCTCATCTTCAGACAGGTCTACACTATTATTGTCCATATTTTCTTCTATGTCTGGGTCATCCCCATGGTCATATCGATCTGGCTGATCCTGGGCCTTGAATGAAATTTCCGGGTCATCTAACTCAGCCATTTTTCCTTTTTTTTATATTCCACCACACTGGCAAGCTTTCCTGGTCCGTCCAAATCGTGAAGTCCGGATCACTGGATGCTAAATGGCTTAATTAGCATCCCACTTCTGACACCAATGTAACAGGATCCGAGTATCGAGAGTAAGAAAGTCCAGTCTGTTCCAATTCATAGATAACAGAGTTTATTACTTATACATATATATACACTTATACATTCCCTGAGTTTTAGAAGTAAAGACACCAATCATTATACAAATGTCTTGTTTCATTAATTGACGAATATTGTCATCACATGTGATCTCCCTTGTATTAAAATAGTGGCCGAATATAATATTTAAGGAGATATTTAGATTATTCTCATTAAAGATTAATAAGTGAGAATTGATAATGGATAGTGGTCGCCAGTGTGGTGGGAGACCGAATTTGCCTTGTTCTCATAATATAAGTTGAAATTTCCACTATGGAAAATACCTTTCAAGAGATGTTACCACCAGGAGAGACAAGGCAGGTCTGGTCCACCGTCAAATCGGCGCGCAATTTATAGTTTTCTAAGTGGTCACGTGACATAAATCAGAAACTCAACAGCACTACTTTTTGGATGAAAAAAGTATTAAATTAAAAATAACTGCTAAAATTCAGAGGGAGCTCACTACGGCAATTGGGAGCGTTTTCGTCGAGGATTCTAGAAATACATCAGACATCGCACCATGTTGTCTAAAAATATGACCGCTCCCTCAGAGTTTACCGACCAAATTGGAAGCCTAGTGTCGAATGAATGGTAGACCCAAAATATGCATCTATGACGCAAAATACATGGCAATAATAGATTAAACATTTACTACGCCTATAATTATACATTCTAATAATCATCAAACTTCATAATAATATTGATAGGTAATTAAGTACCAAGAAACAATACCTACATTTATCTGTAAACATGGGAGGGAAATTCAACAGCGCTGACAATCGAAGCAGACGAAATAACCGTCCTTGGACGGAAAAATAGTTCCCCGATAAAAGTAATCTTAACTGTTACAAAGTAACCATATAATTATAAATGACAACTAATAAAGCACATGCAAAATATTTACACCATAAATTGGATCCGATGTCACATTAATCGATTCAAACAAATGCCAATTCTGTTAGGCCCAATGATACATGTAAACATGACAGCTAAAACAAAGATGGCGGACAATAACGATCCCAAACATCGTGGAAAGTTGGAAGCTGCGAGTTTTCAAGCAGGTAGGCGTCATCTTGGGAATAAAATGCCTAATAACTAATGACAAACCAGCCCTAACCATCCAATAACGAACAGGAAATATAAGATTAGTTTTATGGCCGAAAAATGAACAAAATATTTCCTGTTTCTGACTACATGCCCTTTACATTATTAAAGTGCATGGCATGAGCTTGCAACATGTTGATATGTTTCCGTTAAGACAGAATGTGGAAACTATCGGCCATATTTTTCAAGTCTAGCAATTTAGAAGCTATTTAGTGCTAGTATAGTCTCGGGAATATATGTTAAATTAGTGTTCTGAACTAATTTTTCGCTTGCCTCCGTCGTTCGTCTTATAAAAATGAGAAAATGCTTACTAGTCTTATTAAATAGCCCTGTCAAAGTAGCAGACTCGATTATTGTGGGATCACAGCGGGATCTCTTGAACATTTAAATACTTTATAAATATATATATACTTGTACATACAAAAACAAAATTTTCCAGTGCAATGGTAGTTTTCCAGAATTTTATAAATCCAGACTATGCACATTTTTTTTTTAGTTTTCTTGATGAGTCTATACTTATATTGTCTGTTATTAAATATATCTTTCTTCCAAACTCTTTATCATTTTAGGAAAGAAGAAAAGTCTACCCCAGATAAGATCACGTCTATCCCAAAGCCCCGTAATCCTGTTGCAAACTCCTTCTCATCGCAACAGAGCTTTCACCGTTTGGAAACAGTTCCAGTAGATCTGCTAACAGCAAAAGTAACAAGGAGTGTTGGGTCATTCAAGGAAACTGGGACATGTGAAGACATTGGTGATGGCGGCTTGAAAGCAGGTATGTATATGAGGCTGGTATAGTCGATTAATGGGTTATAGTATTAACCAGTGAAATGAAGAAATGACATCCATGTACGTAAAATTTATGATGCTCTGCAATACATGTGAAATGATGTCAAGTCGTAAAACAGCAAGAATTCACTTAACAAATTGTTTTTCTTTTTCTCAGCGTCCGAGTCCAGGGTGTATGGGCCGGAAAACATATCCCTGGCTGATGTATTCCCAATCCGTGCGTCTTTCCACCAAGGTTCCCTCGACAGATTCTGTTCTCCATGGGTCGGTAACCAATGTACAACAATGGCCTTAACAGCTCTCGCCCTCTCCTCCAGCAAACCTGTGTTTACCTGGACTAGCCAGGACCTGGACAGTTTGCTGCGAGATGGCGACCAAAACCATGGCTGTCTGTTGACGAACCTCGGTGGAAACCCCACCAAAGTCAACACCTTTGAAAGTCTTAGGGTCGGTCTCTACGAGCTTGAGAAAATTCCCATTCCCATCCAAGTAGGGGACGACCTTAAGATTCTAAAGATGGCTTCCGTTACCAGCCAATCGGGAGTCGTCTTTGGTGTAGACGATGGTGGGAAGGAGGTTCAGTCAGCGCTGGAAACAGACGGTTTGGCTGAGGCCCTGGAGAAAGCTCTGGAATCTGCGCTGGGAGCCGTGATCACGGTTGGTGAATACAGCACCGCTGTGTTCAAAGTCGCCAACAAATACGCCACCTTCGACAGTCATAGCCGGGTACCAGATGGCCATCAAATCGGGTCAGAGGAAGGCAAGGCAATTGTGCTGTCTTTCAACGACTGTAACGAGTTGGAAGCACACATCAGACAGGGACTCGTTCAAAAGGGATTGTCATATCAGGTGTTCGAAGTCGCTGGGTTTCAACTGACAGACGAGAACGCCCCACCTTAAGACAAACCGTCTGGGTAAGCCCAATCCGGATTTCCTAATTGGCCCTCCAGGAAGGATAGACACCAAACAAACTGCTTTTCCAGACCAGTGCATCGATAACAGGCAATGAACAGTGTGTGCAACAGTTGGACAAACAAAATCTGTTAACACGCTGTGATCCATGTCGTTCATCCATGGAGAGTCCCAATGACGTACACGTTTCACGAACAGGCCTGACAACAGATTTTCCTGGAAACTTTGCTGCTATTCAATAACCTGAAAACCTCACCAGAAAGAGCACGAAAACAGAGTACAGATTACCCTTTGACAAGAGTACTAAGAAAGCTTACGGCGTTATACTGTCCACAACATCAGGTAATGAATTCTCAAAAGTAAAACCAAACCAAATTTTTTTGATGCTTCTGTCAAGATTTGTGACTGTGATATCTTTTCTTTGGTCGACATCACTTAAGCCTAGCGCAGACGAGAGGCGCCGGCTGAGCTTCAAGGCACGCGTGGCCAAGGGAGCAGCTACATATTTCAGCGCAGACGATGAGCTCTCGGCTGAGGCCAGTTCCTTGTCAACCAAGGTCACGGACCTACACAGGTGTCACTACCCGTGTTACGTAATATTCTAAGTGGTCACATGATTTAATAGGCACACGCGATTGGACTATCCCTCCTCTCAGCTCAGCCGGCAGCTTACGTTGTGCGCACACGGTGAGATTCTTGCCACGAGAGGCAGAAAATATCAAACATGCTAAATACTTTCCTCACCGCCTCGAGAGGCGAAAATCTCACCAAAATTTACGCGCACACGGGGGAAACAGCTTAAGGGGCTTTCACAATTGAGACTTTCGCCGCACGGTCAAAATATTGAAATCGATCGCACGGTGAAGATAAAATTTTTCGGGCCGCAGTAGAATCGGAAAAATTACCGCATGAGAATAATCCATTTTACGATTGGCCGAGGCATCGTAAGGGCGTGGCAAGGTTCCCGCACGTTTTAATCCACGAATCTCTTGCGGCGAACCGCGTGGAATGACGCAAGCAACGCACGTCTAGCGCACTGATACGTGAGACAGTTGCGCGGGGGTGCTACGTGATTGGTTGGAACGTGCGGCGTGCCGCAAGATGCATCGTGCGTCATTGTTTTTCGCGGCGCACCAATGAGCGGGCGCCCTACGGCGTTTTGTCAAATCGTGCGGCGATTTTGGGCTCCGCAGACGTAATTACAGTATAAAAAGGCGCAGAGATAAAAAAAAAACGTTAGTTTGTATCCATTGTAAAAGCTTCAACTGTTGTGAGATAAAATGAAGCACCCCAAAATATATACCTGTATCACACCTGAGGGTATTTTCCGCACGGTGAACGCAAGCCGGTGCAAGACCGAGACGGCGAATCGTTCAACGGTTTACGACTGCCGCAAGGTTGGCGGAACAAGAAATTTCACCGTACGGAGCATCTTACGACACACAAAAAATCGTGCAACAACCGCGCGTCAAGATACAACGGTTTACGGTGAACGTACTAGCGCCCGCACGGATCAGAGGTAATAAAAAAATTCGCACGGCAGAAAATTGGATTCCATGTGCACACCAAACTTTTCTGCGGCTCTTGCGGCACAAAAATTCCGCGCGGTAAGGTGCGGTTGCCCGCAAGGAAGGCTGCGGTCCATCGTACGGAAGGCCAACATTCATGACCGCAAGAGCCGTAAACCCGCCGTATCTCAATTGTGAAAGGGGCTTTAGCTCTCAGCCACGCGTAGCCGGCAGCTCAGCCGGCGCCTCTCGTGTGCGCTAGGCTTAAATTTTCATTTTATTGCAGCTCTTCCTGAACCTCGACACGTTATTGGGACGGGGGTCCAAGACTATATCGAAAGTCCTATATACCCTTTCATAACTAACATCTTCTCCCAACATGGTATGTATAACATATTATTGTGAATTACAAATATTATATTATAATATTTACTGTAAATTTTAAAATTGAGTCCGCATCATAATTCTGACTTATGCCCACTTCATATAAACATATAGTTTATCAGTAAAATCTATTGTGATAGGTTGTGAAAGCAAACCCTAGTAAACTATGGTCTAACAAAAGCTGTCAACAGTATTCAATGTGTATTTGGAGGTGCTATATCAATCTTTCGTCTATTTTCAGAGTCTACAAATATTTACCCGAAAAAGCCCCGTTAAACCTCGTCATTTACAAAGAAAATATAAATAAGGTTAGGCCGACTCAACAAGAATACCAAAGCCTGGCGTAAATGTGGAATTGAAACTCGTGCACTTCCTGTCGACAACATACGGTATTGAATTCATATTTTACGTCTACGTATGAAACATTCTTTTGAATTATTTTTATCAGTATCAGTAGTATTGTCTCCAAATACAAACAGAAGAATATCTGACATTTGTAAGAAAGTGTTATCGAGAACTTTTATTGCAATTGGAAAATACACCAAAGTAAGTTCAGATTATACTATTCATTTTTAATGACACCGACAGCCAAATATCACAAATATAACAGGGAACAGGCGTGCATTTAAAAGACGGAAATTTGCGCTTCCCACATTGCTTGTGTATATGACGCAAGATATGAAGTAAATATTAATGGAGCAAACAAGTTATTTCAAAGGAAAATGAAATTTGGAAAGAATTTCAAGTGATTAGATATGTTGACTGAGAACAGAATATCTTCTTTTAGCGGTATACTGTTATTTTTGAAAGTTATAGATTGTACTCAATTTAATATGCGATATGTGATTGTTTTAAAATGTTATGGATTGTGCTCAGTTCAATATGTGATTGTTTTAAACTGTTATGGATTGTGCTCAGTTCAATATGTGATTGTTTTAAATTGTTATGGATTGTGTTCAGTTCAATATCTGATTGTTTTAAATTGTTATGGATTGTGCTCAGTTCAATATGTGATTGTTTTAAACTGTTATGGATTGTGCTCAGTTCAATATGTGATTGTTTTAAAATGTTATGGATTGTGCTCAGTTCAATATGTGATTGTTTTAAATTGTTATGGATTGTGCTCAGTTCAATATGTGATTGTTTTAAATTGTTATAGAGTGTGCTCAATTCAATATGTGATTGTTTTAAATTGTTATAGAGTGTGCTCGATTCAATATGTGATTTTTTTAAATTGTTATAGAGTGTGCTCAATTCAATATGTGATTGTTTTAAATTGTTATAGAGTGTGCTCAATTCAATATGTGATTGTTTTAAATTGTTATAGAGTGTGCTCAATTCAATATGTGATTGTTATAAATTTTTATAGAGTGTGCTCAATTCAATATGTGATTGTTTTAAATTGTTATGGATTGTGCTCAATTCAATATGTGATTGTTTTAAATTGTTATAGATTGTAATCAATTCAATATGTGATTGTTTTAAATTGTTATAGAGTGTGCTCAATTCAATATGTGATTGTTTTAAATTGTTATAGAGTGTGCTCGATTCAATATGTGATTTTTTTAAATTGATATAGAGTGTGCTCAATTCAATATGTGATTGTTTTAAATTGTTATAGAGTGTGCTCAATTCAATATGTGATTGTTTTAAATTGTTATAGAGTGTGCTCAATTCAATATGTGATTTTTTTAAATTGTTATAGAGCGTGCTCAATTCAATATGTGATTGTTTTAAATTGTTATGGATTGTGCTCAATTCAATATGTGATTGTTTTAAATTGTTATAGAGTGTGCTCAATTCAATATGTGATTGTTTTAAATTGTTATGGATTGTGCTCAATTCAATATGTGATTGTTTTAAATTGTTATACAGTGTGCTCAATTCAACATGTGATTGCTTTAAATTGTTATAGAGTGTGCTCAATTCAATATGTGATTGTTTTAAATTGTTATAGATATTAATCGTCTAATTCTGCCCATGTCATTTGCCCGGCATTATCTTTGTTAATTTAAGGATATGTTTGAAACCTAGCTGGTATGAACTCACTTTCAAGTGGTTGTGCAGTGTAACTTTTTTTTGTTATGTTGATATTTTTAGAGTTATTGCCCTTAGTTTATGCCGTCAAACTCTGCACCTATATTTTGTCCGGGCAATATCTCGGTTAATATTTTGTGGATTACTTTGAAAACTGATTTGTACTACCCACTACTGAGCAGCTGTATCATGTCATTTTTCTCCACGATGTTCATATATTTTTTGTCTAAATGTCCTTTATTCGTCTTTCTTCAGGTTTTAGCATATATCTGCTATGGGGAATATAGGGAGCGTCCATGATTTTTACTGATATATTTTTTGGTAATAATATCTTTGGAATTAGTCGAGTTATTCAAGTGTTTGGGTTTTTTTTTTATTAGCCACCCGTACATATGAGACTTTACCAGCTGATCCATGGATATATTCTATTACAACCGCTAACTGGCGGTAGATTTAAAACCAATGAACTATATTCGTGGAATGTAGATCACGTGGTATTTGATTTCCATCGAACGCCGACATTACTAGGAGATGATGCAATTTCGATCCAGATCGGTTATGCACGCGCGCTTCAACTTTCAATGGCGGAACTTTTTATACATAGTCAGTCCAGCCAATGAGACAGGTCCATTCCACGTATATAGGCCATGGTTTAAAACAATCAAATGTTACCATTTGAAATTCACATTGAGCCCTATATTAGCCCCATGGGTGGAATTTGGACATTTCCAGTGTTTTTTGCTTCTTTGCAAAAATGGAGGCTAGATATAAAATAAATATTTCCACCGCGGCGGGAACCTTTCCGGTGGAAATATTTACACCGCGGAGAAAAGTTTTTGTTTTTTTTAAAGAACCTTTTCTCCGCGGTGAGGATCTTTTCTCCGTGGTGGAAACGTTTCCATATGACATTCATACGGAGCCCTATTAGGTGGAAATGTTTCTCTTGTGATTTGACAGTTTACATGACTTTCTCTACAAATCGTTTTACTTTTAGAGGTATGATTCTTATGATACACGCTTGATTTTCTTCGACGTACAGAATCTCTCGTCTCTAAAGCAAGTTTCCACTTGCGCAATATACTGTTAAAGGCGGGGAAACACTGGAAATATCAAAAATCGCCTATGGCACTAATAGGGCTCCGTAGAATTGTACTTCCTTGGAAAAACAGCCGATAAGTTCAACATTCTGTTTTAACGACAAAATATCAACATTTTGGCAGCCCACTTTAAAACTGAATTTACCTGTAGCAAAATTGTATCAACGAAACGTCCATTGAACTGATTTGGCTGATTTTTATACGCCCGCTCTTAAAGCGGGCGTATATTGGTATACCGTTGTCCGTCTGTACGTCTGTCCGTCCGTCCGTCCGTCTGTCCGTCCCGGATTCGTGTCCGCTCCATAACTTAAAACCTTTTGCCTGAATTTATTTTTCTTCTTCTGATATATGTAGCTTATGGGTAGACGGTGTGTCGCGTACCAAAATTAAATTGAAGTCTCAATATTTTTTGGCGACCAAAACAGCCACCCAGCCTTTTGGCATATATAACTCTGAAACTATTCGATGGATTTAATTTTTTTCAGATATAACTAGCTTATGAATAGATGGTGTGTTCTGTACCAAAATTAAATTGGGGTCTTGATATTTGCGGCGACCAAAACGGTCACCAGCCTTTTGACATTCAGTAAACCCAGAACTATTGCATGGATTTTGAATTTTTTTTAGTTATAACTGGCTTATGAGTAGACGGTGTGTTCTGTACCAAAATTAAGTTGGAGTGTTGATATTTGCGGCGACCAAAACAGTCACCAGCCTTTTGGCATTGAGTTACTCTGGAACTATTCGATGGATTTAAAATGTTTTTTAGTTAGAACTGACTTATGAGTAGATCGTGTGTTCTGTACCAAAATTAAGTTGGAGTGTTGATATTTGCGGCGACCAAAACAGTCACCAGCCTTTTGGCATTGAGTTACTCCGTAATTATTTCATGGATTATAATTTTTTTTTTTCTAATATATGAAGCTTATGATTAGACGATGTGTTCTGTACCAAAATTTAATGGGGATCTCTATATTTGTGGTGACCAGAACAGTCACCAGCCTTTTGGCATTGAGTAACTTGGTACTTATTGCATGGATTATAAAAAAAAATTCAGTTATAACTATCTTATGAGTAGACGGTGTTTCTAGTACTATAAGTAAATTGGAGTCTCGCTATATGTGTTGACAAAAAACAGTCACCCAGCCTTTAGGCATTCAGTAATTGAGGAAATGGCTGTTATTCTGTCTGTGGTTTCACAGAATAGCTTAATTATATCCAAACAACTTTTTGATAACCAAGGTGATCAAATGAGTTGCGATCTTCTTTCTATTGTTTAATCCTTAATTAAATGAAATTGCTGTTGTATGCCTATATGTAGTGTAGACACTTTTGCAAGTAGCTTTGGTACAGTTTTCAGATATATGTAGCAGCTTATAGGTATATCTGTCAAATACTAAAATTCACCAAGCCCCAGTCTTATTTAGGTGACTGAAAGATTCTACCAGCCGAAATTCTGTTTAAAGCATGTCTTTATTATTTAATATTAAGATAGTGTGCTACAATGAATTTACCCTTGCGGGCGTATTATGAGTTTCTCAAACTCTTGTTGACATTTCGTACGGTGGTTGATTTGTGCCATTTTGCTTTTTCGCTGCGAGAATAAGGAGGCGAAAATGCGAAATAAAACTAAAATCTCCGCCGCTAGAATGTGAAAAATCGAAAATTAGCCAGAAGTGCTTTTTTGTGCCATTTGGTGTTCTCGCGTTTTTGCTACGAAAACACGAAATAGATTTAAAATGTCGCCACGAGAACTGTTGAACAGCCCATCACTGACGACTAAGAGCCGCATGGTCTATCATATTACTCAGAAGAAGGAACTAAATCAAAACTTACCGTAGCTTATTTCATGACTCGTTGAAGTTATTCTGTATTTCGAAAACGAACGCAGACCGTCCAGGCGGAAGTGTCTACAGTATGCGCGCAAGTGTGCAAGCCACTTGCAAGTTACTTTTGGGCTCCGGAAAAACACTGGGAATGTAAAAATTCCATCCATGGCACTAAAAGGGCTCCGTATGAATGTAACATAAGCCTCGTGTATTATTTGAGTAAACATTGTTTTAAACAATGAACTATATACGGGACCTGTCTCATTGGCTGGTCTGGGTCTGACTATTTCGAGTTTTGGCCGCGAGAACGCTTTTTTGTGCCACTATAATCTTTTTCGTGATTTGTATGGCGAGATATTAGTTTTATTTCGTATTCTCGCGTTTTCGCTTCCTAATTCTTGCAGCGAAAACGCGAGAACGCAAAATGGCACAAATCAGCCGTGATATACATATAAGTTATAGATACATCCACGATATGTATTTAAGAACACTAAAACACACGGATACAGGGAAAATCTTCTTGTCTAAAATAACCACGGAGACAAGTTTCTAATTGTGTTAAAAAGAGGTATATCATTTAGACCTTTATACCCCATCATAAATTGTTGTAATAAACTTAACCTATGATATTTCATCTGGAACACTTTGTAATACATAGACGATGCTAGCTTACGCATCTTAAAGGCCCACTTGCCGCCGTAGCCTGTTGAACATTTGGTTAGAAAACCAATTTACATGAGCTTACTACGACTAAAGCCACTAAAATTAAACATATATAGGACACATGAAATATGTCCAGTTAGCTTTAGAATGTAGAAATCGGGGTGAAAAACAAACGAAGAATCGAAGCCTGGTTACAACAACAACAACGATCAGTGTCGATTAACTTAGTGGTTATAGATTACCCTCATTTCAGGCCTCTTCATCCTTGGTTAATAGGCCTACTCAAAAAATCATCGGCATGCTTTTCGAGTCCCTTTTACCCGATCTGCAGTCTGTATTTCGCAGATAAAGTACGTAAAATTATACTGTGACGTAAGATCACTCACACGACTCAAACATTAGGGCCCTTGTGTGCATGTTCAGGTTCGGGGTTTGTTTACATTGCGGGTACTTGATAAATCTAATTTTCAATTTCAAATTAAAAATACTAAATGATGCCAAAACTTTCTATTAAAGGTAAAAATGGAAGGTCCTAGTTTCTTCTGTCTGGGAAATATACAATAAACCGCCCACTGTTTTTTATGTAAGCATGCAGTATTCTGGATTTTCGTGGCAAGTGTACCTTTAAGCTATTGCAAGAATATCGGTAGACTGAGATTGAGCCCCATAAGATCATGGGAAAAGACAGTGAAAATGTTGCCCCCCCCCCCCCCCCCCCAAGATAAACCTAGGTAGAAGACAGATAGGGGAGTTTAGCCCTGACCAGTATCTCTTTCAAACACGTGTTCTTTTTATAAGCAATGATGCCTTTGAGTCAGAGGTCGAGCCATTTTACTTTGAAGTAGTTTGTATTCTTCTACTTTAATCTTTGCCATAGCGATGTTGGCCTTGTTATACTGAAACACAAATGGTATTATAGTTTTTTCCCGACATCTTCCCAAGTTCAAACCCAAAGGATAAATAGTTTGTAATGTTTGAATCCAAAAATTTCCCTTTCCAAACGTTTGTGCTTGGTATCTGCAGCGGAAGTGAGAAAAGGGATTTTCTTAATACATCCACATTTAGATATGTTTAGTGGTTATACTTGCAGTAAGTTCGTTTAAATTGATTTTAACAAATCTCTGAAAGGCGAGTATGCCTTTAACAATAAGCGTATATAAAGGCCGTCCGAACCAATAGATGACGGACAGTGACGTATTCACTTCACCTCTTTAAGCCCCCAAATGAAAAAAAATCTACAGATTGATGTGATATTATCCATGACATGACATGTAGCTAGGTGCATGCGTGAGAATCATTCAAGTGTTTGATGAAAAACTCGGTAATTACGGGTTTTTTTTTACTCGTTATTTCAACTTCCTTTCAAAAATCAATCTCGTAATTAGGAGTTTTCTTATTTTTCAAGAAAGTCAACAGTACGAGTTATTTTCTAGTGATCGCAAGTTATTTTCTCGTCATTTCGAAGTTAAAGAAAAAATATTTTTTGACAAAAAAATCTTTCAAAATAAATAAGGAGAGCATTTGGAGCTCGGTCAGGGAGGGTAACGGACAAGGCAAAATTTATTTTAGGGTGGGACCAGGCTTTGTTTTGATAACACTTGATACAGTGCTCAAACTTTTTTAATGTTAATGCAACGGGACACATATTTTTGGGTAAATAATTATTTTGGCCGCTACATATTAAACTATGATAATACTCTTTACAAAAAGAAAAACATTTAACATGATCAAATTGAATGAGAAATAAACCAGGGCCATCCGAACATATCCTTCCGTGACCCATCCTGCTCATGCGTAGGCCTAGTATATAAATTTGAAATGGGTGTCCTATATACAAGCGGCATATATAGATAAAGCAAAGCAGACCAAAGAATCCCTTATACCCAACGGTCCCTGGGAGCTAGGAAAGTTACGAATGGTCATCTAGAAACCCTGTCCCCTTAAATGAAACTTTAGTTGGTTAACAACAAGTTAGACTTTTTGAGCTTCTTAATAGAAGTACACTCGTCCAGTTGCATTGTAAATTTTGCTCAGAACTAAACGCCATCTTTCTTCAAGGCTGTACATACGTCCCCCCCCCCCCCCCGCCCCCTGCATGATTGTGTTAGGATTAATAGCGCAATTTCAATTATGTTATTGCTGTTTTATCCTATCTGGGTGACCGCCATATCAGCCAAAAAATCTTGAGTGCGAAGTAAAACTCAAAACTCAATCAATCCTAGCTGCATGGGAAGTACGGTACGTATCCATTTAGGCCTAGCAATTCAAGGATCGGAAATTAACTGGTCCCTTCTTCCTTATCCTCGCATCGTCGTCTTAATTTTTCACTCCAGTAGATTTTTACTCTGAATAAATATATATATTTATATTAAACTATGACAAAATCGTCTATTTACAGGCGGTCGCTGCTTGGCGAGGCTTCTCTAGCGAATGACGTAGCTAGATCATGTGATCTAATCTAAATACTTCGGGACGCCTTGTATCCTCACGTGACAACCCCATGTTCCCTGTCTGCGCTTTTACAACATGGAGTGAATTCTTCATTTTTCTCGGAAATTTTCGCCACATTTTGGTAAGTTTAACGCAAATATTGCATTGTCAAGTGTATAAGTGTCTTCCAATCTATGTTAAGTCGAACAATTTTACATGTGAATTACACCGTTGTCGTCTATTTTATTTAAATTTAAAAACATAACTTGATTGACATTGCTCGGTTCAGTTCTGTCAAAAAAGCAGGTGGTCGTTGTTGTTGTAACACCAACAACAACAAAGTAACAACATGAAAAATAACAATATATGTTCGTCAAATTACAATTTATAAGTGAACATTGTCACCGTTTTGATTATTGTAATCTTCTAAGTTGGTCTCTTATTTTAAAAAGTTTCTTACGTTCGTTATTTTGATTGAAATTCTAATTATCTTGTGATTACCTGAGAAATCTTGTTTGTTTTTTTTTAATTTCTAATTCTATCTTACGTCACAGCCAAGTCATAGTAATGTTATTTTTTGCTGTTAAGAAGGTGGCACAAATTTGTCATCAAATAAGCAAAGAGTAGATTATTTACTTAAAGTGGCATGAGCTGCCAAAATATTGATATTTTGATGTTAAAACAGAGTGTTGAAATTATTGGCTATTTTTCTCAAGACGTCTAATTTAGAAGCTTTTTAGCCATTGATGGTGATTTTTTATCGCCCGAATGTTGCCCTTTATGATCACAATGGTTTCTGTAACGTCAGTTTGTCAAGGATCTCCTACACAAATGATTTTATGATTATTGGTCTGTGCAGACTTTCAAGGGGTGTGCTAAACTTTTATCTTTGTGTATATTTAAAAAAAAAAATTATGTGTAATTTTAAACTAAAACATTGGTTAAAGTATTCAAACCATGGTAAAATATATATGAGCTTTAAAAGATATTTGTTAATGTCCTTGAATAATGTGCTCTATAAACATTCTAATCCAAATCACCCCAGCTTTATTTCACAGAAATAACAACTTTTGCTGTGGCGTTTTGACTATTAAGTTCAGGGTTAGAATTTTGCTGGGTTTTGCGAGAGTCCAGATAGACTCCCATCACAGGAAGTCGCAAGAGTCTAAAGAGTCAAATTGGACTGAAATTTATAGGAAAAAAAGACCAGCTTAAAACAACCAGAATTCAGTTTATTCTTTAGTATTCAGGTTTTATCAAACATAAACATGAACATTACAACGATAACCAGAGGAAACTTTTTATCTGTAAAATTAAACAGTTCAAAACTGAAATAAAATAGTAATATAGTATGACAAAAAAGGCTCCACACAATCACAATGCCATACTCTGTCCGGAAAAGCAAACTTTTAAAATGTTTTTCATGAAACTGTGGCGTCTTGAACACTTCTGAATTTAATGTCTTCGTAAACTGTTTTTTTGTATGTGTACAGTGCCCTCCACGCCGTATGCAGTTACATCGTTGATAAGTTTACCTTGGTATTTGCCGCGTATCTTGTCAACGTATTTTCTACACACGACACACTTTGCCATGAGAATTTTCTCCCCGCTGTCATCGTAGATAAATTCAAACTTGGATTTTAAATCGTCTTCCCAAAGCGACCGAGCCTTTTTTTAAATCGGTTTTCCCCGCGAAGCCATGGCCAGTCGTCTCGACGATGAGATAAACAAACGCATTTCAAGAATTTACTCTGCTTCTGCTGACTTATTAATGATTGCCCACTCAAATATTTCGCTCACTTTAAACTATAACAAATTATCGAGAGCTATTTATTAATCGTTAGCATTCATCTAAAAAGTATTTCAATGCCGCTAATTTGGAAAAGGTGTTTAAGATTTTATTAATGATGTCAATCTTGATGGCAGAGCGTGCATCGCCGTATTGCGCGGAGTTTGATAATGTATCCTTGTAAAGACTGCTCCGCTAGGCCCACACATTTCCCGCTGACCAATCAACGCTTGTGGCTTATCTATATTTAATACATAGTGACTACGGTTTACGGCAGTCGCTAAATGTCCTTCGGGAAGATGTCAACAACGATTGAAGTTAAATAGACAATAAGTTTGTCAAAAAATAAAAGTTTTTAATCAAAAAAAATTTATCAGGTATGTTAATTGCGCGAGTCTACGCTGACTCACGCTTTGGGGATTTCAGGCGAGTCTTTGCGCGAGTATACTCGCGGACTCGCATCGAAATTCTAACCCTGAAGTTCTAGGCCTTCTTGATAAAAATGATGAACAAATAGCTAATTCTGTTTTGATGATTGATTGATTGATTTATTGGTTGGGGCTTAATGTCGCACTCAACAGCTAAGGTTATATGGCAACAAATGTACCAACTGACTAAAAGATGGCCCTCCCCACCCACTCACATCCTTATTTGGACATTAAACTCCACAGACCATAAAACGTTAGGAAGACTTGTGTATGTGGCATACATAATGTTCCTCTTTGCTGGGTCAGAATACATGGCTAAAGCAGAGCCACAATTCTACATCCCAAGGGCCTGTTTCATTGAAGGTTTCCTTATATCCTGCCATTTAAGCTACAAGCTTCTAAGCTTTCCTCACTGGCAGCGTCGCAGTTTGCATTGCTTTAAGTTGCGTAAACCCTGACTTAACTTGAACATGGTTCACATGAAAAAATAAGGCGTGTTCAGGAAAGCCTTTGTTGACCTTGAACTTGATAGGGCTTTACGTCATACGTCACTGAGCTACTTAACTTTCATAACCATCACAGCATTGCTATGTAGCATTGACTTTTGTATGTGCTTCGTCCAAAATTTGATTTTGTCAGGCTTGTAAAGTACATGTTCTATAATACACTTAACTCGAATTGGAAAATATTGCCTTAAGTTTTTCATAAAATCTTTAAAGGGACTGTTTGTTTAGCATTTTTTACATTTTTGCTTAAACTAAATAGATAAATAAGATTTGATTGACTTTGGCTGAAAGGTGGTTGGTCGAAATTTTGATACGGGTGATACATTTATGTACATGTAACTGTTGTAGAAATAGTCCAGCATTTTAATTTCAATTTGTTTAGGGAAAAAAAAAGTGCAAAACACTTTTAAGAGATTTTAACTTGATCATACTTGTAAATAAAAATCTTCAAAACTCAAAACCAGGCTTGTTGATCAACTCTGCATGTGTCTGAGTTTAATTAGTTAGTGTCTTTTGTGCCTGTTAAGGCCCGTTCAGACCGCGCGATTTGTTGAACTGACTTGTAGCATGCGATTAAAAGGGATTAAAAGGGAGGCTTTTTAATCGCATGCTACATGCACAAGTCGCACCGTGTGAATGGGGCTTCAGAGGGTTTTAACCGTGCAGTATCACACAAACAGTGGATTATAAGCAAAGTTATGATTTACAGATTGCTTTGAAAAAAATGCTTTACCGACTCAAGTAAATGACTAATCACCAGGAATATATATTTAAGAACCGGTTATTTTCCAATGCAAGACATTTTATGTACATTTTACTGAGGAAAGAACCTTGAGGATGAATTTACGACCATTCAGTTTACAGAGTTTGATGTAAGACAAACTTAGCATTTCCATAGAAGAAATTAAAAAATCGTTATTGAACAGTGTTTGACATTTTTGCTCTTGCAATGCACATTTTAGACGTGAGATTTTGCTATTTGCCACTTTTGATATCTTTGAAAGAGCAATTAATGGGAATTGTTTCAATAAAAATGCTGTGGTGAATCACTTTTGCCATGGAAAATGGACGTTTCAACGTCAACTTTTTTTTAGGCCGTGTTAAAAAGCTGAATTGTGAGGGTTGCATTGGCATATAACATGGAATTAAATAGAATCCAGCGGACCATTGGTGGGTATTGTCGTTACCTCTGTCGTCCGTCTGTCCATTGGACCTTGTAAACACATCTAAAAAAGTCTTTAACTTACAACTTTGAAACTTCACACATTTGTTTAATACAGCAAGTACAAAAAGCCTATTGAAAATCAATGCGCTCAAATGTTTTATTCAAGAGTTATGCCCCTTACATTACCGCTGCTATAAAAAGCCTTGTAAACACATTATCTCAACAAGTTTTTCACTCACATTTTTAAAACTTACTACATTTGTTCAATAAAGCAAGTACAAGAAGCCTATTGAAAATCAACGCGCTCAGATGTTTTGTTTGAGAGTTATGCCCCTTACATAACCGTCAGCCAAAAACCTCAGGACTTGTAAATGTGATACATGTATGTGGATTAGTTTTTCACTCGCAACAAATTGTCTGGAAAATAAATATATGTTCGGTTTCTTTGGCCCAGACCCGAGGGGTCCTGATGGCGACAGCCACTTATAACAATCTTTATTGGGCCGTTCTCAGCAAGATGACTTACAAAAGCTGATCTCAAACAAACAAAAATATATATAATAACCTTTACTCAGGGAATGCTAGAAAGCAAAGTATTGTACAAGGTGATGAAAATTCTATTTGGCATTATTATGTCATTTTATTATGTCCGAAATTTAAATTTTTAAAACTATTTAAAATAATTTTGTAAATTTTTCAAAATTTTTACCCGGGAACTTGATAACAGCATTAATATGTTTGTTCAGTTTATATATTGAGACTTATGTTGCTTCCTTTTATGTTGCAGATGACAAGAAGGAAGACCTATGATAGAGAGATGTGATTGTATATGTTATCATGGAGTTCACATCGGATGGCATACCTGGACAGGTGTCAGGTAAACACGGCCTAGCACGAGAGTTGGATTCTCTTTACTCGGACAGTTCAGCAAACGCTTCTCAGGAACCATCAGTTGGTCGTCAGGAAGGATGTGTTGGATCAAGCACATGTGTTGTGAAACCATTTCGTCGACCAAGTCTTAGACACAGGCATTGCTCCTCAAGGAGTAACCGAACTGTTAACTTACCTCTAAATTTAGTCACACAAATTCCTTCAACTAAGAGGTCAAGAGAGCAAATTCAAGATCCAAGGCTTTTGAAAGTGAGAAAAAACTCTCTAACTTGTGTTGACTTTGCGATGCCCAAATTTTATAAAGACCTAAAAAGTCAGGAAAACTCATACTTAAATGCAAGTAACCCTGATTATGACCAATGGCCAAATACTGCAGTTCCCCCCAGATTGCAGGGTTTTTATTCTCCGACTACAAACATGAACTGTCCCCCTGGCTATTCATCTAATTCTATTGGGTATTTTAATGGAATGGAATCCCTCTTAGCCTCAGAACAGCAAAGTATCTTTAATCAACGATCGTGGAATTATGAGGACTATTCTTTTAACTGGAAGAGAACTTTTTTGAGACCAGAAGAAAACAATCAGCAGTGGCCATCAAGCTATTTACCCAATAACAATGAAGTGATTTCAGAAGAGAGACGTCTGTGGAATTCCAACACATTTCCTAACCATTTTGTTAGACCGTATGAGCAGCAATCTGCATTTCCATTCAACATTAACGAAACTGGAGTCAGTCCATCAGAAGGAAGTCTTTGGGATGGAGGTAAATTCCCAAATGACTTTCAAAGACCAGATCTAACCGGATGGCCTTCAACATATAGAAGCCGCAAGAGAGGCCCTCATCCACAACAAAATTATTTTGGAAACGATTATAAAGTACCCCAGACTTTCGGACAGCCACAAGGACCCAATCCTCAAAGACCTTCCCTAGAACAAGACCACAGAAATCAAGACAAACTTCTTTTGAAAGGGAAGTCATCTGTTGAAAACTGTGTTAGACCAAATGGACAAAGTCAGCCATTATGGCCAACATGGCCAAAACAATCCAATCAAACTCTCACAAAGAAAGATCGGCTTCCGAAAACACCTACATTTCCAAGTACTTTTGAAAGTCAAGAAACTGATTCAGCTCAAGATATTGCCTGTGATTCTACCTTTCCAACAATGTGTACAGCTTCAGAAAGGCTTCAAGGGAACAGTTTGCACATCGATGAAACCCAGATTAGTCATCAAAACTTACAGAAATCCAGTAAGCCGGTTGGATATACTAAACCTCTTAGGAGACAAGATTTTAGTGGAAGAAATCTTGAGGCAACGCAATCTAAAGAACAAAGACCGTTGATAGCTAACAGTCCGAAAAAACAGAAAGTAAAGTCCTCCAAAAACAGGAACAGGTTTTCAAGACTTAGGCACCAAAAATCATTACAGCCTTCTACCTCCTGCTCTTCTGAAAATCACCAAGAGACACCCAGTAAGTCTTATCGACATGGGAGAGTGAAAAGATCGAGGCTTGTTCCCTCAAAAACATGCCTTATCAAAGCAGGAAGGGGATCAAAAGGGGAGCTCCATCACGAAAGGCAACCCATTCTCTCAAGAACAAGTGTCAAGCAACGTCAACTTGATAATGAAAAGAAGTGTATACAGAAATCAAGAAGTAGAAAAAGGAAATATGTCTCAGTCATGACATTGTCCCCGTCTGAGACGAGCTGTGATCCCGAAGTTTCTGAAAACCCTCTGGTTATTCATTTACCAGAAGAGCAGAACATCTCGGATCATGATATCCCAGGAGCAATAGTGTCCTCTTGTTATGAATCTCCAGTGAATAGCCCTGCATCAATTGAGTCACAATGTGAAGAGAACAATCCAGACAACTCCAAACAAGCACCTGACTTTAAAATTGACCTCAGTCAAAAATCCCCTAAAATGTATGTTGATGATTCCCTTTTTCCAGGAGCTAAGATCACAAGGATTGGACCATCTGATTCCTGTCTTACAACAACACATCTTAAAGCAACAAACCTGCTAGATGTGGAAATAGTTCCTGCAAATGTATTCAAGTCAAAGAACACTGATTCCGAAACAACTGTAAAAACCTTCTGCTCCAAGACTGGTAAGGTACGGAACCTTAATTTAGTTGGTATGATACAGTTACCGAAAGACTTACAACTCCAAACAATTTCCCACAATGAAGAACAGTCTCTTCAAACCCAGAAGACTTGGTCAACTGTAAACAAAGAAGTTGCGGCACCTATGGAGTTGAAGTCATCATACAGGTTGACAAATATGCCCATAATTAATCATCGTACGGGAGATGAAAGGGAAGTTACTCGCTCGATGTCTTCTGTCAGGAGAGGAGCTGCTAGAGCAAAATCAACCAAGGAAGTCTTAAGTACGCTGTCAAAAAATCATGGTGATGTTAAGGAAAGAGCTGTTAGTACACCAAATTCAACAAATAAGTGCTTTAAAGATAGCCTTATTATGGCACATGGAATATCTATTACTCCACTAAAACGAAACTATACGGATATGTTGCAAAACAGCCATGGTCTTGAAGCTGAATGGGCAGTTTCACCACTCAAATCAACCAGCAATTTGACCAGTACACCTCAACCTTCTGATGATGAGTGGGAGGATACGCCCATCCCCTGGCCCATTGAATGTAGGAATTCATCTGATAAAATGGGCTCATCTGAACACAACTTGTTTTCTGACATGGTGCCGTCTTCCTTAACAGCTTTCAAAGACACCCAAACAGGTTTCCACAAAGAGAGTCCAAACACAGAACAATTTAACTCTCCTGGTCAACAGAATTACATCTTTGCTGAGCCTACATACATTTTACCTAGAAATAATATGAAACTTTCTGTTAAAGGCCAAGAAAATGTAAAAACTGTCTCTGAAAAATCTTACGCTGGAACATCAGTGGAACAGAATCATGGTAAAACAGATTCCTCTATACGTAGCAGCCTCAGACTTCGAGAAAAGGTTCAACGTCGTAGTAATTCATCAAGGAAATTTGAAAAGAAATGTTGTGAAAATATGTGCAAAGGTACATTGTCATCAAAGGCATTGAAACGTAAAACTTGTTCCGAAACCTTAGAAGCCAAAGCAAAGAGACTTTGCAGACCATTTCAGATTCTTGTAACTAGAGTTAAAACTGATGTCAATGGCTCATATTTTCTATCTTATCAAAACCTTAAAGACTCGGAAGAAAGTGATGGCAAACTAGCATTGAAGAAAAGAAATCATTCTTCCAAGGCTACCAGACCATCTGAAGAAAACAAGAAACGACAGCACACGAAATTACAAGTATCAAATGTGGAAAGCACTTCTGATTGGACAAGCAAAATTGAGCCCAAAAATCAAGATTTTAAAGTAAACCAATCACATACAGCCTACCAATACATGCAAAGCACACTTGAAGAGATATTCAAGTCGAAACCTAAGAAAATATTTGGAAAGGACTTCCAACTATCTAAATTACCCAAACGCATTCGAAGGCGGCGAAACAGTAGAAAACATTCACTTACAAATGTGAAAAGTAGAGAGCCCTCCTATCCAAGCTTCCCTCCTGCATTTAGTGTTAAACAGAGCCTTAAAGATGATAAAATCCAACCAGATTTCTACGAAAAAGATGAAATGACTGAAACATTCAAATTTAGAATGATACCTAAACAAAAGCCCAGGTGTCAGTTTTGTGACATGTTTTCAGCCCAGTTTGACGAGGATGTTAAGTCTCATATTGCACAATCTCATCCTTATAGGTGTGTCAAATGCTGTATGACATTTGCAGATAAGGTAAGCTCACATGTTTTTTTAAATCAATTTGGAGTCCGTCTTTATCTACTTTGGGTCTGTTAAAATTAATTGTGTGTGAACGATAGGATGAGGTTGCCAGATAAACTAAGATCTCCACCAGTGCTTTTGATTGTCAATAGGGCTTGAAAGTTATCACAAGATTTCGTGATGATGACTTTGCAATTCTTTTTTTACTCCTCGGGCAAATTTGTTTAATACAGCAAGTACAAGAAACCTATTGAAAATCAACGCGTTCAGATGTTTTTTTCTGGAGTTATACCCCTTACATTACCACTGCTGTAAAAAGCTTTGTAAACACACTATCTCAACAAATTTCTCACGGTGTACAGATTGTTGGGTAGCCATTGCAAGAGTTTGATGGACATCAAGTTTTTTAAGCAGTTGACAAGAGTTAGTTGTAGTTCCTAACTATGGAATGCCAAAGCGGAAAAAATTCGACATTTGCCATTTTACCTTCAGCGTCTCGATTTTTTGTTCAACAAAACAATATTTTTCAACATTCGTTAAAAATGTTGTCCAAAAAAAGTAACAAGATATATGGCAAAATTTTCAAACGAAACACACTTAAAAAAAAATACTATCCTAAAAAAAACAATCCAAGAAATACACAAAATTTTACATCATCGATACATATAATTATACTAGTATGTCTTTTTTATTTATTACCTCTAAAAATTGGTCCAACACTTGCAACTTTTCATTCCACTACTTTACCGTTTTTACGTTCAACCGTTAACATGTTTTTTTTTTCGTTCAGCTGTTGAAGTGTTTTTTCGTTTAACCAGTGAACTGTTTTTTTTCGCGCAACTGTTGAACCGATTTATTGTTGACCTGTTTTTTTACATGGTTTTGACATCTCGCGCAAGAAACACGTGACTGTTTCTATACAAAAACTGATGACGTCACTGTATCCATCCGCTGTCTGCTTGTGCCGCGAAAACTAAGACAAAATGGCTGGTGGCGGTCAAAGTATTTGAGATTTTATGAGCGATTTGAGACGGAGAAGTGCACCCGAAGATATTCGTCTCGATGAAGGATACCCGTTGGTCGTCTACATCAATGAGATGTGTCAACAACAACACTGTGACGTCACCGATTTGTGTGATCACAACTAAGTGTCACGTGCTGCGAGAAATCATTTTTTTTCTCTCAACTAAAAAGTAGTTCAACATTTAACGGGAAAATCAGGTCAACATTTTACGGAAAAACACTTCAACGATTGGACGAAAACCAGCTCAACAGTTGAACGATAAAAACTGTTCAGTGGTTGAAACGAAAAATCCTAAGCCTTGAACCAAATTTTAGAGGTTATGCATTTTTAAAAATCTTTTGGATGAAATAAAAAAAGACATGTTACGCATATAAAATAACACTAAGCTGGCTGTAAAAATCGATGTACCGGTATGATAATGTTTTGGATTATTTTTTCAGATGCATGTGGTATGATTTTTTTGGGGTCTTGAATGAAATAAACGCGATTTAAATATAAAATAACATAGAATTAAGCCACAAAATATGGTCGTTGACAAAATTTTTAACGAATGTTGAAAAATATTGTTTTGTTGAAAAAAAAATCGAGATGCTGAAGGTAAAATTGCAAATGTTGAATTTTTTCCGCTTTGGCATTCCATACCTAACCAATCAATCAATCAAAGTTTGATGGACATTGAGTTTTTTAACTCATTCGGTACCGCAGCTCTGTCCAGTCCCCAACGCGTGGCCCGTCAGCCAGACAGCGCAGATTGCCTAAAACCCCACAACAATGTCCCTGACTAAATTCACTTGCATACAGGCCAGTCAGTGATATCGCTTGTTTGGTCCTGTACACCATTAAAATTTACAAAATCAAAAACCAGTGTGTAGATGTTACTAATATGTGTTTAGAGTTTGTTTATAAATCAAAATTCAAATCAAAAGATTATGTTTATCTGTCAAAAATAGCCCGTGAAAAGTGAAGAAAGAGCGACGTATCACTCGTTTGATGAGTAAAAATTTTAACATGACGAAAGTCAGTTGAAAAAATAATGGCAAAAAAAATCATGATTCATTCAGAAATTAGTGAACTCTTATAAAAAATATCTCCATGCACGTTTTGATATTAATATAAAATTGAATAAAAACATTTAAGTTTACTTTATTGGTGTAAATAACATTTACAGTTGCGAAGTTACTTGCTGCAGCTGAACGAAAATTCGATCGGTAAAATAGTGATTTTACGTTGCCGTGTATTTCATTTCATTTTGAAATATTCCTTCTTTTCAAGCTCGGAAAAAGACAATATTGATCTTATTAAGTGTCTTATGGAACACTCTCCTTCAAAAATATTTATTATTGTTACATTTTTGGAAAGAATTTAGGTGTTTAAAATCCAAATTCGAACAGGCCGTGGCGGTCCGACAACACGCATAGTTAAATTATTTCTTATAGTCTCCCTTGAAAACCTGAAAGGAGTCTATTTTTCATACGTTTTAAAATGACCTGTGGATTGCGATTTCACTCTGAGATTTAACAAAGCTCCGATAAATGTCTTCTTTTCACTACTCTGGACTCCGAAACTCCAAATAACGTCTTCAATGCCAAAATAACCCATTTGTCTTTAACTGGGTCATGCCTGAGAAGTCTTCAAATCCATATGTAGGGGCCTAGTGATTGACAACGGGAACTCGCTCTCGCCGACAATTTTCACTATCCGATTTTAGCACTTTTTAATCGTAGATATTTAAATATCACACTCACTGTCAGTATATTGAAGACAAGGAAAATATATATTAAGATCTGAAGCTGTAAATATAAGGAAATCCACAAGTTTTTATCGTCAAATTTAACATTTTCTCGCTATATACGTATGCTTGAAATGTCCGTTCTAACTTGGACAAAGTTGGAAGTTATCAGTGAATTACGCGTACTAAAAAGTAAATTAAACCTCTTTTACCGTATTCAAAGATTGAAAAAACAAAACACAAAGCAACAAACAGATGCAACATGTGATTTTATTTGTTCATTCTCAAAATTAGTTGAAGTTGTAAGAAAAAATAACCTGTATGTTTACTGTATACATTTTGTCGCCATATGGCGTCAGTGGGGTTTTAGCCGACTTTTCTGCTGTCGCCAAACGGCGTCTTCGGTATTGAAGCAGGCTAGCACTCTGACGCCATATGGCGACAGCGGTACCGAATGGGTTAAGCAGTAGTCAAGTGCTTGCTGTAGTTCCTAACCAATCAAAATCAATGAGTCACGAATGAAGTGTTAAAACGTTTTGGCGTAATGTCCTCTGTTGCTAACAAATCATTTGAGAGGCATAATTTCTGTGGTACATATCAGAAAGGAAAACTTTCACTGTCTTTTCCCATGACCCTATAATATATAGTCTGACGATATTCTTACCATAGCTTAAGATGCGTAAGCATTGTCAATGTAATACAAGTGTTCCCGAAAATTCTACTGACTAAGGCCAAGCTCCTGTCAGTCGTCAACCTAATAAAATATCATAGATTTACTTTATTACAATTTAAAGGTCTAAATGATATACCTCTTTTTAACACAATAAGAAACTTGTCTCCGTGGTTATTTTAGACAAGAAGATTTTCCCTGTGTCTGTGTGTTTTAGTGTTCATAAATATATCCGAAAGGAAAATCTGCACACATGTATGTTTTCATTTTACAATGCCACACTTGGTATGAAAAATGTTTTGAATGGTGTCCTTTTCTGTGTGTACTGTTGTCAACATAACATTTAGTCGATTATTTTTGTATTATTCCAGAAAGAAAGGTCTACTCACATGTATGAACACCTCAGCGAGGTTCACCACTGCTCAGTGTGTAAGCGGGACTTTTACTCTCTGCACTTATTCCGGAGACACATCTTGGGTAAAGGTCACCTTCAGTTAGCTGATGTCCAAAAGAACACCTTTAACATGATCAGGCAGCTATTCAGAAGCCATTTGATGGGATTTGGAGGTAAGGTTCTTTTTCAGATTAAAAAAAAAATCCTAGAAAATGAAAATTATTTTTCATTTTATTTCAAAGTACATGTAAAGTGTTAAAAAGCACCTCTTGCAATCTATAGCGGCCTCAGAGGTTCTGGGGTCAAGGCAGTCCCTGAACTCTCACCTCACTGGCGTCGGAAGCGGGGGGGCCAGGGGGGCCTGGGCACCCCCACTTTTCATTAAGGGGGGGGCCAGAGTATGTTTGGGCCCCCCCCACTTTTCAGCCTCTCAACTTGCCTCTCTACGACCTATTACCCTCTCTACGACCTATTACCCTCTCAATTACCCACTTTTGGGGTTTAGGAAACTCAGAAAGTGTCATTTTTTCCCGGCTGCGCCGCAGATCATTCGAACATACACTACAACTATAGTTTTTGAGGGATCTAAAGAACAAAGAAGATCCAAATTTTCTGAACTGCGCTTTTCACTCAAACCGTCTTTGTTAGGTTGTTCTTTGATATTTGATCGTCTTAACGCAATGTTGGCTTATATGATAATTGGCAATTGTAGTGATTTGGGGACTGTATAAATACGTGAAAGTCGTGTGTTAAGCGGCGTTTCCATTTGTGCGGATACGGAAGGCTATGCGGCGCGTGTGTTTCCATTTGTGCGATTGTCCGTACGGCATCTGGATATTTTCTTGTACAAAATACCCATGTAGTTACCAAATCTCATTCTGATAGACTTTTCTTGGTTAAGAAAATTATTTTTTGCTCGCTGTGTGTGTTTTTGTTTTCCTTCGAACTATGTAGACCAAAACAAGCTGGATTAATTCTGTTGTTTTTATGTATTCTAAAGATAAAGGAATTATGTCTTACATAAACTTGATATGCTATTGCCTATATAAACGCATGTTTGTAAAAGCCTGGTTTCTTTGTGAGAGAAAGGGACTTTCACAGTAGGTTTACCTCATTTAATATGGAAATCACCGTGCGGTTCCGCATTGGCGCCGCGCCGATCGCTACATGGTCCGGTCCGTACTTACCCCACCCGTACAAGTGGAAACACCTCTTATTTAAAGATTTTTGCCTCACCCGTATCCGCACAAGTGGAAACACCTCTTATTTAAAGATTTTTGCCTCACCCATATCCGCACAAGTGGAAACACCTCTTATTTAAAGATTTTTGCCTCACCCGTATCCGCACAAGTGGAAACACCTCTTATTTAAAGATTTTTGCCTCACCCGTATCCGCACAAGTGGAAACACCTCTTATTTAAAGATTTTTGCCTCACCCGTATCCGCACAAGTGGAAACACCTCTTATTTAAAGATTTTTGCCTCACCCATATCCGCACAAGTGGAAACTTCTCTTAAACCATAGTGGCACATCCCTCTTATAATCTGATTCGCAGAGGAAATCATTAACTTTTGGTACCAATAGCATGAGAAATATCGACTTGAAGACAGCGTTTAAAGAGAATTTTTTTATGTTCAACAAGTTGATAGAAAAATATTAGCTTTTGTGAACGAAAATCATGAAAAGAGAACTAATTATTTGCAGGCCAGTTGATCAGATTTATTTCCAGAATAACCCTCAGAACGCATCTCCGGCCGTCTGGGTCCCAAGAGCTTCCGGGGCCTAGGCCGCCCCTGGACCCTCGCCTGTTGTGCTGTGATAGTTGGGCACCCCCACTTTCAATTACGTTCCGACGCCACTGCACCTGTTTATCTGGGATAAGCAGCCCTCACTTTGAGATAGCCATAATGTTACATGGACCCTTTGGAGTACACTATTACTTTTCAGATTTCAGTTCCACTAAGGTAATAAATGGCTCTGTAAGTGGAAGAGAAGGGGCAAAGAGTTCAGTTCCCTGCCCTGTTACAACTGGCAACACCTAAGGATCGACTTCAATATTTCTTGGGTTCATAGAGTTGTGAATAAACTTGCCCTTGTGCAAACTAAATAAATCTGCTAAGCAGTTTATGAAAGTCAGCACAGGGGCCATTTGTTTGAAACTCAATAAATTGAAGAAACTTTGTTAGACATAACTCAATGGCACTGGGCACTAGATGTGCCTTTTGAGGTTTTCAACTTGAAAATTGTATTCTTATATTTGTTATTGTATGTCGTCAAAAATAGTCCGTAGTGGTGGGCCGGTCTGGTTCATTCATCTGACTATGAAGGAAGCAGATTAGGCAATCAAATTGCAGTATTCGCCGCAAACACACTGGAAATTGAATTTTATTATCTTGAGTTTGTCATAACACATCAATCAATCAACTAATTGTTTGGAAAGCTTTATGATATAACATTTCTCAACTATCCACCCTCGGGTTAGGGGCATTGTGGGTTTGTTTTAGACATGTATGCTGACCTAGCAAGGAAGAACATTAAGTATGCCAAATATATTAGTGTTCCTGATGTTCTATGGTCGGGCTGCGGGTTCGAATCCCACTCAGTCCAAAAATTGGAAAATTTTCTGACTGGGTTTTCACTCGAACGACCTATGTGGGATGGTTGCCAGTTACCAGCAGAAGGTTGTGGGTTTCCTCCGGGCACAGAGCCCGGTTTCCTCCCACAATAAAACTGGCAACGCCGCCATATAAGCATAGACTGATCCAGAGACATTTTGATACCTGTATACAGGTATGGGCGCCCAAACTCACAAGCAAAAAATCCGCCCAAATTCTTAACAAACAGATCTTAATGTCAAAATAGCATTTAATGTTGAATTTTGGGCCAGAGATGTTGTTTTTGTCTTATTGTTGGAACATTTTGAACCGAAATGGTATGCCCAAATTTTCCCTGGATCGGTCCCTGATAAGTGAAATAATCTTGAGCGCGGCGTAAAACACCAAACAATCAATCAATCTATGGTGGTCTGTGATGTCAAATGACAAAATTTAGATTTAGGGGGTTTGGCTGATTGTTAGGACAGTTGGTACGTTTTCTGCCATATATGACCTTAACTTAACTGAGTTTGACGTTACACCCCAATCCGTTAATCTAAGCAATCCTGGTACATCACATGAAGTTAGATTTTTCTCAGATTTTATTTTTCCTTTTCTTTACAGAATTGAATTATGGAAGTGGGTCCGTGACATTATTCAAACTTAAAGATAACTTACCTTCTACTTTCTCGTCCTTGACCAACAATACATTTGTAAAGCATTACCACCAAGATTTGGAATTTGAAAGTCTCATTAAAAAATTTGAAGACAAAGAACTGAATGACATCACATCAGCAATATCGATGTCAAATCCAAATTCAACTCCATTAAAAAGTATTGAACTCGGTGATGCTCCGACAGCAAATACAGATGGTGTTCTCAATGAAAATATGGAGTTGGAAGCCATTGAAAGAAGTATTTCTGATAGTTTTTCAGATGACAACTGTTCCTTGTCTAGTTCCTTATTTGATATTACCCAAGAGGATGATTTATTTCTGATGAGTCTTTTGGGATTAAACTCAGGAGAGAAGATTGTGGAGCTCCCCAGCTCTGTAGAGACTAGCACCCTGCAAGATTTAGATGAATCTCATTGGAATGGTGAAAGACGCACCAAAGAAAGGGAAAATATAGCAGAAGAGAATCCTACCTGCACTGAAGAACCAATGTCTGCAAATGTAACCGTTTCGACATCTTGTTCCAAAAAAGCTACAAGTTCAGTCAATGATGGTAGAGAGCTGACTGGAGCTGGTGTTACTCCTAATGGGACTGGGTGTGAAGAGAGTAGCAATAGTGCACACCAATTGAAAGTAGACTTTTTAACCACTTCAAAGAACAATAACGTGTGTGAGATTTTGGCAAAAAGCCCTTCTGCACGTTTTCAAGCTATTAGAAGTCAAAGTACCAAGGGAACAGATAGTGAGAACTCGAATGAGCATACTTGTGATAACGTCACTGACTCCCTTAATACCGACATTGCTGACTCCCTTAATACCAACGTCTCTGATTGCCTTAATACCAGCGTCACTGACCCCCTTAAAACCAACGTCACTGACTCCCTTAATACCAACGTCACTGACTCCCTTAATACCAACGTCACTGACTCCCTTAATACCAATGTCACCGACTCCCTTAATACCAACGTCACTGACTCCCTTAAGACCAACGTCACTGACTCCCTTAATACCAACGTCACTGACTCCCTTAATACCAACATTTCTGACTCCCTTAATACCAGCGTCACTGACCCCCTTAATACCAATGTCGCCGATTGCCTTAATACCAACATCACCGACTCCCTTAATACCAACGTCCCTGACTCCCTTAATACCAAAGAAGCTGTAAGTAACACCAATACAAGTGTTGAGGTGGATGGTTTTGTTGTCACGTCTTGTACAACAGCTAACACTGCTCCACTTGAGCTAAATAATGAACTCAATGGCCCTCCTGCAAACAAAATTACACAAAATCCAAATAATTCTTATGGAATGGGTAGTAATCTATGTGACATGGACCTGGCTGATTTTGCAAAGGTCCATTATACCACTTCTGACACCACACTAACAGATACATCATCTGAACAAAGGTCTACTAGTTTAGGAGATAAGGGTCTTTCAGTACCTGCGTTGACTAAAATTTATGATTTATCATGTGACTGGTCAGAAACCGATCTCGATGAAGACTGTTCTCACTTGGAAGACCCCGGAAAACTGATTATTGATTTGCCAGACAGTCCACAAAAAAGTAAACTGGCAAGCCAAACCGTGTCAAATTCTGACACCTGTCTCCATAACGTTACAAGTAAATCTTCAACAGAAGTTGACCACACAGATGCTCGTTCAAAGGATGAAGGAAGCAAACTTCAGATAGTTTCTGTTAATAATGTTAAAGGTGACTATTTCACTGATGGTGATACAGTGTTATTTAATCAGACCACTGTGGATAATCCAGAAGGACACAACAGAAACAAGGTAGAGCAATCTTATCTGGGAAAAGCTACAAGGAATATATCACAAAATGCAAATACAACACATGGTCTTCAGGAAAGTACATGTAGTGGTAAAGGTGGTGGTGAAGGATTTTTATCAATCTCCGAGTCAAAGATCTGTTGCGAGAATACAAACATAGACAGAACTGTGGACTCCAGGCGTTCAACAAATGTAGACAAAGCTGTGGACACCAGACATTCAACAAATGTAGACAAAGCTGTGGACACCAGGCGTTCAACAAATGTAGACAAAGCTGTGGACACCAGACATTCAACAAATGTAGACAAAGCTGTGGACTCCAGAAGTTCAACAAATGTAGACAAAGCTGTGGACACCAGACATTCAACAAATGTAGACAAAGCTGTGGACACCAGACGTTCAACAGATGTAGACAAAGCTGTGGACTCCAGGCGTTCAACAAATGTAGACAAAGCTGTGGACTCCAGGCGTTCAACAAATGTAGACAAAGCTGTGGACTCCAGAAGTTCAACAAATGTAGACAAAGCTGTGGACACCAGACATTCAACAAATGTAGACAAAGCTGTGGACACCAGACGTTCAACAGATGTAGACAAAGCTGTGGACTCCAGACGTTCAACAAATGTAGACAAAGATGTGGACACCAGACGTTCAACAAATGTAGACAAAGCTGTGGACTCCAGACGTTCAACAGATGTAGACAAAGCTGTGGACACCAGACGTTCAACAAATGTAGAAAAAGTTGTGGACACCAGACATTCAACAAATGTAGACAAAGCTGTGGACTCCAGACGTTCAACAGATGTAGACAAAGCTGTGGACACCAGACGTTCAACAAATGTAGACAAAGATGTGGACTCCAGAAGTTCAACAAAGACGGTTGAACCACTATATCCAGAAGTTGTTGTTACCAACAATGACACCCCAAACGACAAAATGTATGAAGAGGTTCAACAAAAGATGGTTAATTATGATACAGTGGCAAATACAAGTGGTGACTTGATGAAAGATCCCACTTCTGACACCAAACTGACTGAATGTAAACAGGATCATTTTTCTGCTGATCTCCCACTGGTTGAAACTCCTTCCATTCTGACCCAATCTGTACACACTGAGAATTTAGTTGGGAAAATCTCTGAGAATACTAAATGTAATTCGACAATTGTTGCCATCTCTGAGAATGCTAAATGTACTTCGACAATTGTTGCCACACAAGATACAACAAGTGGAGCACACCAAAGCTGTGTTATGGATGACGACGCAACGTTAACAAATCACGCACCAATTTATTCCAGATGTTCGGCTCGTGAAGAAAATTCTGAAAATAACCATAGATATAACCAGAATTGTGTGAAAATAAATAGAGGATTTTATAAGAGTCCTCAGAGAATCTCTTCGGAAAAATTGAAAACCTATCGTTTTGATCTGAATTCTCTTTTAGCGGACTTTCCATATGACCCTAACTGTGGCCTTATTGGGTACAATACAGTAACCGTTGCTTCAACTTTGATGAATGAAGACATAAACGCCCACGGCGAAAAGTATTTTCAGCTGTTGTGAAATTTGAAATGCGTGAAAACATTATAGTCAATGTTTTGGAGATCTGTTACAAAGGCAATTTTCACAACAACATAATTTTTAGAAACCTTTTTCTTTTCTTTTTTGGAAAACATGTTTTAGCTAACCTTGTGTTGGATATTCTACAGAAGAAAAAATTGTTCTTTAAACCTTTTAATTAAAATCATGGTCTTAAAACATTTCATTTTTTGGGGCCCAATGATGGGTTTTTCAAATGATAAATGTTTGGTGTACAAATAAACCTGTTCATTTATCAATGCATCAATAGTGCTCACAGTCAAAATTTATAAGATTTTTATATTTCCCATTAGTACTAAACCTCATATTTGATTCTTTATGCTTTTATTTTTTGTTAAGAAAACCGTTCTTAAAATGGAAACATTTTTGAATCAGTTGAGTGGTTGTTGAGCTTGTATTAATGTTTGTTGGGTAAGTTAGGTCTATCTCAAGTGAGGATGGATAAAATGTTGAAGTGTCACGTACGGTTATCTCCCCTTTGTGTTTCCTCTTTATGGTGAAATCATGTTGATGCTATTTTAGGTCGTTTGTATATAATGCTTTACAAATATTACTTTAAATCGTTCTACCTTGTCAAATTTTATCTTTATGTTGTTTTATGCAGCATTGAAAAATGATGCCAGTATTACTAATTGTTGGAATTAGACATTTCTATTGATACATTGCATACCATTTAAGCATACTTTTTCCTCGGTGGGTTAGCCAGCAGAGGGAGTCTCTTACTCCAATACAATATGTGGGATGGTTGCCAGCTACCACCAGAAGGTTGTGGGTTTCCTCCGGGCGTAGAGCCCGGTTTTCTCCCACAATAAAACTGGCAACAATAAACTTGAGCGTGGAGTAAAACACCATTTACAGTCAATCAATCCATCGATACGCTGGTGGTTTGAATTACTCAGTTCTAAGAAAGAAAGAAAAAAAAGAAAAATTTGTTGAAGAGGCTGGTGATCCTCCACATTAAATCTGACAACACTGCCATATAATTGAAATTATCTTGAGTGCTTTGTAAAACATCAGTTGATCAACCTATGGAATAGTTAAATGACAGAAAACCAAACTGACATTGTATAGTTTTGATGCACATAACGTTTTTTTCAAAGCCTTACATTCCCTTGGGGAACTCTTAACAGGTTTAATCTCAAATAACTGTTTTTGCTTGACGGGTCGCATCTCAAATGTATAATTTTGTGAGTAATGCTGATCATTCTCAACTTTTAAAACTAATCGGATTTCACAGGATTGTTGCCTTCCTCTCCAGGATTGTTGCCTTCCTCTCCAGGATTGTTGCCTTTCTGTTCAGGATTGTTACCGTCCTCTTCAGGACTGTTGCCGTCCTCTCCAGGAGGATTGTTGCCTTTCTGTTCAGGATTGTTGCCTTCCTCTCCAGGAGGATTGTTGCCTTTCTGTTCAGGATTGTTGCCTTCCTCTCCAGGAGTGTTGCCTTCCTCTCCAGGATTGTTGCCTTTCTGTTCAGGATTGTTGCCGTCCTCTTCAGGATTGTTGCCGTCCTCTCCAGGAGGATTGTTGCCTTTCTGTTCAGGATTGTTGCCTTCCTCTCCAGGATTGTTGCCTACCTCCAAAAATTAACATTCTTGAAGACAAGTATTATGTTTAAATGCTCAGGTTTTCAAATTCTGACACTTTCTTAAGACAAACAATTATTATAGTTGTGTTGAGTGTTAAGCTTTTTTACTAAGTTGAAGAGTATTAGTTATATGTAACCAAATCATGACATCTGCTGTTAAGCATCAATCAATCCATTTGTATTATAGACACCCATACTAGTAGTATTATCTTATTACATCAGATAAAATAGTGTTGAAAGCGACGTTGAGTCTTCTCATATCCCCATACTGGCTTTTGGGTGAGCATCTACTCAAAATTTTGTTTTGTTGTTAAAATTTATACATGTATATATTGTGCCCTTTCTATTCTCTTCAAAACCTATATGGTTTTTGTTGGAAATGCTTTTCAAGCCACACGTGAATGGTTCCTATTAATTTTCATTATTTCTTTTCACATGTATTTTACCTTCAGGTCTGTTCTTTTTCATATTTCAGATTTTTGTTTAATCATTGCAGGTGAAATTGTTTGCAATTTTTATTTGTTAATTTCTTATCCTAGTCATTTTATATCAGTTTTTATTTTTAAGTCTCTTTTTTTTATGATGGAAATTGAATTTTTTTTTTCTCAAGCTCAAATTTTTTCATTGTTCGTTGTTAATAAATTCAAATTTTGTTGCAAATAATGTTGACTTAGTAAATATTCCTCGCCATAAGTGGAAGAGTTGCCGGAAACTCAGCAAAGGTCAGGGGTTTCCTCCCCCACTAAACCTGACCAAATAAAAACATGATATACTGAATATCGTACAGTCTAGGTCTTTGGTGGGATAAATTCATGACAGGGTTAGTTTGAGGAGGGATACGAAAATATATGGGGGTCAGTAAATAGTATATTTGTTTACTGAAGCCATATCTTGAACAAACCCTAAAACTGATATTCTTGTAATTGCATGTCCAGTAAAAATGTGAAAAACGGTCTTTGTTTGCTAAGAAGGGTTCTGAAATGTAGAACCTCTAAACTGCCAAAATACGATTGATGTTTTAGGCTGTCTCAAGAATTTATTGGAGGAAGAAACCCCAACGCAAGTAGCTGGAAACTAGTTCATATTATATGGTAAACCCTGGACCCGTTGAGTGAGTGAGTGATTTGGGTTTTACGTCCTATTTCAGTCATATGAAGTCCTATTTCAGTCATATGAAGACGTCTCCTTGTGGCAGGGCAGATTTCCACTGCTCTTTTATTTGATGCTACATTATACCACACCGAGACGACTTGTGGAAGACAACCAGCAAGGAGCTCTAACTTCTATTGCTGAGCGTCAAGCGAAGCAGCAGCAGCCTATGGTCTGACTCAACCCAGGCTTGAACCTGGATCTCCCAGCCCTGAAGCGGACTGGAACCATTGATAAAAGGCGTGTGTCAGAGAGTGTCAGTAGAAATGAAGAAAAGAAATATCTATTTAATGATTATAAAATTTATCTATTCTCAGAATAATGATACATAGTCTAAAATAAAATGACATTGTAAAATATCACAGACTTTCCAAGTAGTACACAATATCATTAAATAGCACAAAAGTTTGGACGGAAAAGGATTCATATTCTTTCACATACAAGTTTAACAATCTGTTTAGTTCACGGCTTAGAAAGCATTTGGAATTTGCAAACATTCAAAATGTTCTCTGCGCACACAAATTTACATTAGAACAAATTTGAGAATTATAATATCACCAAAAATCTATTTAAGCCAAGGGGATAGAAACGGCTGTATGCCCTGAGAAACACTGTCATGTCTCAGTAAATGGAAACGATCTGGCATAACTTCAGCTGTTAAAAAAACCTATGATAAAATTGTCTTGGGTGGGGTGTGTACCAGCAACCCACAGTTAACAGACCTCTCAACTGAATGCCCAATCAGATACGATCTCTCATTTTACTGATGTTTTATACCTACTGAAGATTATTTCACTAACAAAGTGGCATTGCCAGGTTTCATAGCGAGTTCCCTGCGCTTTTTACCTCGAGTAAACAGACTACCTTTGGCAGGTACCTGTCAACCCTTCTACATAGGGTGATACGGTGAAAAACCTACTCAGAAATGTAAATCTGTCTTTGGAGCAAGTGGAATTCAAACCCCCAACCCATCAATAGATGGCCTGTGTCAAGACAAGAAATGAAATAAGATATTATGACTGAAGGTACTCTACTCTAAAGCCTAATCTTAAGACATTATTACTCAAAATGAATATGCTAAAACATTAACCAAAAAAGGTAGCAATTTAAAAAAAATAGTACACAACCATACATTGTACATGTATTAATGTTCACATTAAGAGAATAAGAGCTTGAACTAGCAAGCACCAATAAAATTATTCACACATAATTTACTAACAAGATATGTAAATAATAAAAAAAAGATATAATGCTCAAAGTAAAATTGGAACTAAAACAGGTTTTGTTTAAAAAAGAAGAACTAATACTTTGGAGCACACAAACTATGTTACATACGAGATTGGGGTTTAAAGATTTACTGTTTAACTGCGAGATAGCTAAGAAGAACAGATACTGAAAGAACTATCTGAAAGAATATTCCAGGGCTTAAACCCCAACATGTATTATTGGCTTGTGGCATTTAACTGTTGATGATGGTTTCAGATTCTTGCCAATTTATTTTGTCAAAAACTAGTTTATCAAAGTTTACCAAAGAGGTGCTTTCAACTAACAAAATTACGCATAATCCATTTAATTTCCATTACTACTATAATTTAGCTAAGTGGGTTCATATAGGTCAGATCTAGGCAATAATATCTAGGTTTGGGATTTAGGAATTATTTGCTGAAATGTATGTGGAATCCACTTAGCCGTAAGTGAAATCCACTTAGCCGTAAGTGAAATCCACTTAGCCGTAAGTGAAATCCACTTAGCCGTAAGTGAAATCCACTTAGCCGTAAGTGAAATCCACTTAGCCGTAAGTGAAATCCACTTAGCCGTAAGTGAAATCCACTTAGCCGTAAGTGAAATCCACTTAGCCGTAAGTGAAATCCACTTATCCGTAAGTGAAATCCACTTATCCGTAAGTGAAATCCACTTATCCGTAAGTGAAATCCATTTAGCCGAAAGTGAAATCCACTTATCCGTAAGTTAAATCCATTTAGCCGAAAGTGAAATCCATTTAGCCGAAAGTGAAATCCACTTATCCGTAAGTGAAATCTATTTATCCGTAAGTGAAATCCATTTATCCGTAAGTGAAATCCATTTAGCCGAAAGCAAAACCTACTTATCCGTAAGTGAAATTCACTTATCCATAAGTGAAATCCACTTATCCGTAAGTGAAATCCACTTATCCGTAAGTGAAATCTATTTAGCCGTAAGTGAAATCCATTTATCCGTAAGTGAAATCCACTTATCCGTAAGTGAAATCCATTTATCCATAAGTGAAACCCACTTATCCGTAAGTGAAACCCACTTATGTGTAAGTGAAATCCACTTATCCGTAAGTGAAATCCACTTATCCGTAAGTGAAATCCACTTATCCGTAAGTGAAATCTATTTAGCCGTAAGTGAAATCCACTTATCCGTAAGTGAAATCCACTTATCCGTAAGTGAAATCCACTTATCCGTAAGTGAAATCCACTTATCCATATGTGGAATCCACTTCCATTTCTTTCTCCACGGATTCCAGAGCCTCCAGACATTCCACTGTCACATTGAGGAATCCAATAACTGTCTTCTCATCACTAATATCATATACTGCAAAATGATAGATAAAAAGATATAGTTACTCTAAACGCATTTATGAATAAGTTAGGTCAGAAACGAACAAGTGTGCACTTTGGACCAGTTTTTATAATTTTTATTTCTGATTTTTAAATGTTCGCATTAACTTATTTTGGCAGCTCATGGAAAAGTTTGATGATTGATGTTTTACACTGCACTCAAGATTATTTCACTTATACTGAGATGTTGCTACATTAAGTTTGGAGAGAAACCCGCGACTCATTGATGGAAAGCTTGCGTTGGCGTGACTATCTCCCCATACAACACACGACTTGTAAAGACTGGTTTAAGACGTACCTTTAATATCTTCATCTTTGATGTCACGTTTTTTGTGTAGTATTTCCCGTATACTGATAAAGGCCACCCCCACGTCCTCACACTCAGCATCCTGATTATCCTCCGGGGGTTCACTCACTACTGTAAAACGAATCCTACACGGCAAAAAAAAAGACAACTTAAGAAGAATTTATATCCTTCAAGCATGAGAGAAAAATACCAATTTTAAACCTAAGGGAAGAATTCCACTAATTCAAGTACTCAAAACATTACGAAAAAAGTTTGAGACTTTTCGTTGGGTGTCTTACCTCCTGCATGGAGCGACCGATAATCCTATCAAGCAATCGCTATTGTTGTTGTTTTAGACCAAACATTGCAGAAAGCAGTCTAATAATTTGTTATCTTCACATTGCTCGTCCTTAAATTAGCGGAATTCTTACCGTAATGTGCCAAAGGTAAATAACTTCAATCCGAAAATGCTGAGATATAACAGGGGCCGTGTGACTTTCAGTGCTCTATGACCTCATTAAGCAATCAGTCCATTAACGTTCGAATCAGACTACACTAAAATATCAATTTCTCAGACTAATTATTTTCCGAGCCAAAAAAAAAATATATACTCTATCCCTTTTAATAAGGTGAATTACTTATAGATAACAACTTCTTGGTTTTATCCATAAGTAATTCTTCGCCTTACTGTAATCTATAAGTAATTCTTCACCTTACTGTAATCTATAAGTAATTCTTCACCTTACTGTAATCTATAAGTAATTCTATTAAAATGCCATTGAGAGAGTCTATTCCTTTTCATAGCCACAGCCCATCCATATACAAGACATTTTTTGTGATTGTTTGTAAAAATAAAATATTTTAAAACTTTATGGCTACAACCAGAGTTGAGCAAACTTTTATTTTACCAAGGCTTAAAAATATAAATATTTATTTTAATATTCAGATTATTTTCTAAATAGTTTTTAACCTATTAGTAGCCTACTAGTATCCAACAAATAATCTTGAGCGTGGCGTAAAACACTAAACAATCAATCAATCCAACAAAGAGGTGTGACCAGACAGAATTTGTCATTTGAACGTAACAAAAAGTGAGTTATTTATAACTTAGCTGACCTTCCCTCATCAGGGTCATCAGGTAACAACATACTGGCCAGGTATTGACGGCGTTGGTAATTCCTCTCTAAGTCTACCGGGAAAGCTGGTAATAAAACATAGAACATATCATAATGATTGAGGACATCCTGGATGAGTGCGTCTTCACATTGGTGGTTGTGTATGACGTGTAATGCCCAGTAGTTAGGGATAATATATAATATAAATATATAAATTTCGTTAACTTTTTTAGACTGCCACAGTGAAAACGTATAAGTTGTTTTGTTTCAACTGTGACTTTTGCCCAGTAGTTAGGGATAATATATAGATTTGGTTTACTTTTTTAGACTGCCACAGTGATAACGTATAAGTTGTTTTGTTTCAATTTATGTCTTTTAAATATACATTTGGTGCATTGACCAACACAATCCAGCTTCAAACCCTGAAATCCTCAGATTGTCTGATGCTTTAGGACCCACTCATGATCATTTCATTTATATAGTGTTGTTACCACGTTTAGTAGGGGAGGAAAACGGGGTTCTTGCCGAGAGGAAAGGACCTTTAGCCAGTACCTGGCAACTTTATTATATCTACATGTACATCCAGCGATCGAGTGCTTACCAATGGGGTGGTTGTAAAGAGTAAATTAAGGCCTTTAATATTCAATGTTGTGAAAAATAAATTTCATTTTTGTTTTGATTAAGCTCACAGAGTATAAGTTCTAAAACAAAACGATTACAAAATAGGTGTGTGTGTGTGTGGGGGGGGGGGGGGGGGGGGGGTATTATACACTATTCATGCAACATTCAACATAAAATAACATTAAAACAAAACGACAAAACATCCAAACTTACTTTTACTGAAATTGAATGTAAGCGATTGGTGAGAGTTCTTCGGTTTAGGGAGGGAGAAAGGTGTTTCCAGTTCTTGTGGCGGTAAACCAAGGAATTTATACTCCACAAAGAGTTGTTGAATTAGATCGTTTTCCATGACAGGAGAATCGTCTTCCAGGGACAGTCTAGAGATTATTATAGTCACATTGTTTCCCTACAACAACATTTTAAACAAAGTGATAGAATGAAGCCCACAGCACACTATGCCCTGTTCTTAGCAAACTGACAGACTGCCGTAAATCTTACTTTGCTTCTTGATTCTACATCTGTTGGAACATTAAAGCGAGTATAACCAGTTTTTAAGCCAGTGTGTGTTTAATTGTATTTGAGCAATTATATTCTACCCTTCTCATACAAAAAAACTAAACTAAATCCCAAATGTAAAGAAAGACGTTTTGCTACAAACTCATTGGTTCCTATGTGTGTGTGAATTATTAACAAGAGTTTTAGTAAACTCAACATACGCCCGCCGTGGCAAAGTCGAACCGCTACGATTAACAACTTTACATTTAATATAACATTTGTTTTAATTTCATCCATTCGAATTTCTTGTCCACATTAGAAGTTTTTTTCTTCTGAATTTGATGAAGCTGCAACTAAATACCAGTACGTTATACATACTCTTATCTCTATTTAAACAGCCACAGTAGGTTATAGTACACATATATTATCTGTTCAGGTAATTTCAATCACATTTTAATAGCAAAAACTGAAATATTGTGGCTGTTTTGACATTGCTGTTATGTTCCATAATTGGGAAGGAGCAATCAATACAATTCAGCTTACAATTCTTGAATTTTAACAGTTTTGACTGGGACACTGTTCTATTGGACTTGGCTGTAAAAGTTTTATTACAAAGCAAACAATCTTCAGGCTGACCACTGATACAATGGTGTGTAAATATACAAACCTTGTGTACTACTCTGGTGGATGTCATTGTCCCCTTATCTCTATTTAAACAGCCACTCTGATAAATACCAGATGGGTAATAAAGTGGGGAAAATGGTATTTTTTTGTCACAAAAACAGTCTCAGAATGTATAAATTAATTGCCTTCCAGTATTACTCTGGACCAAGTGTACTTAAAAAAGCATTGATATATATTAATATATATATATTAAACATCAGGTACACATTTCTGATAAAAAAAAAACTCTTGAAAACAGACAAAAAATATGTGGACTGAAATCAAATTTGGTAAGTGACACATTATCTACCCATAAGGTATATATACTCTAAAAGAATTGGAGAGATTATATCAAAACAAAAGAAGTTCTGGAGCCAAAAGGGAATATTACATAATCCAATGGGGCTGCCATATTATCCAACAGGTGATGTCAGAAATGGTACACGACACACTATCTGCCCATAAAGTATATACTCTGAAAGAATCGTCAAGATCGGATCAAAACTCTTCAAGTTATGAAGCGAAGATATAGACTAAGACAGAATATTACATAATCCAATGTAGAAGTCTTATTATGCAATCGACAATGTCCTAAATGGTTCATGACACATCTTCTACCCCTAAACTATATGTTGTAAAAATAATTGTAAAGATCGGATCAAAACTCTTCAAGTTATGGAGCGAAAGGGAACGAAGATATAGACTAAGACAGAATATTATATAATCCAACGTAGAAGCCTTATTATGCAATGGACAATGTTCTTAATGGTTCATGACACACCTTCTACCCCTAGAGTACATGTTGTAAAAAAAATTGTAAAGATCGGATCAAAACTCTTCAAGTTATGGAGCGGAAGGGAACGAAGATATAGACTAAGACAGAATACTACATAATCCAATGTAGAAGCCACATTATGCAATCGACGATGCCATAAATGGATCATGACACACCTTCTACCCACAAGGTATATGTTGTGAAAGAATTGTAAAGATTAGATCAAAACTCTTCAAGTTATGGAGCGGAAGGGAATCCGGGACGGACGGCCGGACGGACGGACAGACGGACGGACTGCGCTGGTGATACCATAATACGACCGACTTTTTTTAAGTCGGGCGTATAAAAATGAATACTAACCATTCTGAGAGTGAGATTTTTCTTCAGATCACTTTCCGGTTCCATGACAACCCCTTCACTATCAGACTCCATTTCTAATCGTCGTGGTAACGTGGCTTGGGAAGGGTCCGTGGCAACTTCTTCCTCTATTTCCTCTGATACAGATTCTAAAATCAAATTTGAGTCAATGGCATAGTATTAGAATTAGATAAGTTACTGGATTGTATGGGGGATTCCTGATGCACAAAGGGAAGGGACTAAATGCTGGCAGGTCCTCAAGAAATAAACATCAAACTCCATAAAAAAGGACACTTTATAAATTAAACGGCCCGGACTAGACAGTGAAAGATGGCACAATTGTGAAGGCAGACATTTACAATACAGTTTCTTAGTTTCACAACTTGATGATAGCTAGAGCTATACAACTATTCCTGAAGACTATTAAGTTATTCACTGTGACCTCGGCCCCAAAACGTCCGGTAAAAATGCTTCACATCATCAAAACGGTGTATTTATCATCTTGACAAGGCCAAAGCAAAGCCAAATATACCGTTTACTGATCCAATATATTTCCATATCTCCCCCTCGAACAAACCCTGTCATGAATTTATCCCACAAAAGATCTCTAAATTGTTTAACATTTAGACCTTTACAAAAAATGCACTATGAATATTGGCAGAAGGAACAATGTTTTCTAATTGTGTATGAAAATAAATAAATCTTGTACCTTCTTCCTGATCCCCAAACATGGTGTCTTCTGCATTCTCAATTTCATTCTACAAAATACCAATTATGACACAAATCAAACCCATGGTCTTGTCGTTATTGCTTTGTAGTCACAAATTTGTAGAAGAAACCTAAACTAATTAACAAAAAACTTCATATCAACTGGTTTTAAATAATCCATATTTCATCTTGTTATTCTATTAAAGTGAAATGAATTTTTAAAATTAGTTTTGAAGTTGACTTACAGCTCTAGGAGTCCTGTCTGGATCTGAAATGGAAATTAAAAAAATTTATTGATTGATGTTTTATGCTGCACTCACGATTATTTCACTTATACAATGAATATGGCAGAGTTGCCAGGTTTAGTTGGGGTGGAAACCGAGCTCTTTGCCCGGTGGAAACCCCGACCATTGGTGAGTATCTGGCAACTCTTCCGCTATCGCTCTACTGACTGGGCCACGAAAGCCTAGTCTTTTACTGACTGGGCCCCGGAAGCCTTGTCTTTTACTGACTGGGCCCCGGAAGCCTTGTCTTTTAGTGACTGGGCCCCGGAAGCCTTGTCTTTTACTGACTGGGCCCCGGACGCCTCGTCTTTTACTGACTGGGCCCTGGAAGCCTTGTCTTTTACTGACTGGGCCCCGGAAGCCTTGTCTTTTACTGACTGGGCCCCGGAAGCCTTGTCTTTTACTGACTGGGCCCCGGAAGCCTTGTCTTTTACTGACTGGGCCCCGGACGCCTCGTCTTTTACTGACTGGGCCCCGGACGCCTCGTCTTTTACTGACTGGGCCCCAGAAGCCTCGTCTTTTACTGACTGGGCCCCAGAAGCCTCGTCTTTTACTTTCAAAGACAGAACAAAGTGATTCGATAGAGTGATAGAAACTCGATAGAGTGTGAAATGTGCCAGTCAGTCATCAGCTGCTATCAAGTTATAGAAATAAAATAAAAAAACAATCTGCATGTAGTTATGTTCATTGCAGTTTTTGCTTTCTACCATTAAATCAATCATGTGCTAATTTGCTCAAAATCTCTTTTTAGTAACATATGTAACACAATAGTACAAACACCATGCTGCCCCACATTGTAGCTATTACAAAACGTGTTAGTACAAAGCATTAAGCTCTCCTCTAAAAACCATTACAAATTTGCTACCTGAATCCTCATGAGCTAAGTTATCGGAAGTTGACACCCCCTCATTGGTACCCTCTTCCGTTACCTCCTCAACAACTGTATAAAACAAAACACATGCAGCATGCTAACATATATCAGAACAAAACAGACATGCAAAAAAAAATATATAGAATTTTGAGGGTATAGCGGACTATGATTTGGTTGTCTTGGAGATTAATGAGGTCCTGGTTACCATCTTGATAACATTGGTCAGGTAACATCACTAGATAGGTAACATCACTAGTCAGGTAACATCACTAGTCAGGTAACATCACGTCAGGTAACATCACGTCAGGTAACATCACTAGTCAGGTAACATCACTAGTCAGGTAACATCACTAGTCAGGTAACATCACTAGTCAGGTAACATCACTAGATAGGTAACATCACTAGTCAGGTAACATCACTAGTCAGGTAACATCACTAGTCAGGTAACATCACTAGTCAGGTAACATAACTCGGCAGGTAACATCACTAGTCAGGTAACACCACTAGTCAGGTAACATCACTAGTCAGGTAACATCACTAGTCAGGTAACATCACTAGTCAGGTAACATCACTAGTCAGGTAACATCACTAGTCAGGTAACATCACTAGTTAGGTAACATCACTAGTCAGGTAACATCACTAGTCAGGTAACATCACTAGTCAGGTAACATCACTAACAAGGTAAAAAGCTTTCAAAGTTCAGTAGGTTTATAACAGAACTTTCTGATGCACAGTTTAATAATGTTTAAAATTATGAGTGTTTTGTTCCACATCATTGTACAGAACAGACTGATTGATAAAGTGGAAGATGTTTGTGCAAAGGATAGGTTGCAAAAACAGAACAAGATATAGTGCGTGCAAAACAACAAAATAAACCAATAGCCATTAGATTGATTGATTGATTGGTTGGAGCTTTATGCCGTACTTACAAAAGCCATTTAAACGAGTTATTTTGAAAATATAAAATATATTCCTCATAAATAAGTAAAATTACAATTTCAAAATAAACTGTATAATAATGTCAACGCCTTTGTTTAGATAACTTGAATAAAAACCCAATACATGTACAGGAATTCTGCATTGAACTGTAAATCTAGTGTTTGCTTTTTTATTATGTTGACAAAGTGTGTACCATCTCTCTTGCAGAACTTTTGTTTCTTTTATTTTTACAAAAATTGAAACACACTGCCACAAGGAATGCACAGGGAAGACATTTGACTAATTTGAAAGTAATTGCACACTCCAGCTCCGAAGTTCGAAGGCAGTTAAACTGCGATGTCAACTGAACAACGGTCCCACATTTTCAGTTTCCAAAGTTGCCAGTCATAAGAACGGCCACATTTTTTAGTATATTTTTTCGTCACAACCTGAGTGAAGTCTTTATCAACAGACTTAAAGTATTTTGTTCATTCAGAAACTGCAGGGGGCTTGATAAGCTTGTAATTAACTTAGATGAGAGATTGTGGATGTTTTGAACTATGATGTGTGGTGAGGTGTCACCTCTCAAGGTCACACAGTGAAAGGTGTTACATGGTGTTAACTGGATACGAAATAAACTAAAGAGCACCCACACCAAGTTAAGACAAAAGATCTCAAATGAACACAATATCAATATAAGCATACTACGAGAAGGCAACGCTTTCTCCCAAACATAAATTATTTATAATAGATTTATTTCAACACTTTCAATTGTCATCTATGGTAAAAAGGGTAAACAACTTTTTAAAAAAAATACTTGGAGAAGAATAATCATACATAAAAAGGGACGTAACAGTGCAATAGAAGAAAGACAGGTGCAATGGTGAATTTCACACAGGGGTCAAAGGGCTACCTTCAAGGTCATGATCATTCTCCACAACCTGGGATTCTTCCTCTATACTCTCCTCAACTGGAGACATTTCATCATTAACAGTGTTTCCAGTGATACTTAAGTCTGTTTGGAAAAACATGCCTTTACATTTAGAGATAGAATTGTGAAAGGAAAATACAACTTACAAATAACACCACTGGACAGACAGGGGCTGTTTCTCAAAACCTTTACAATTGATGAGTAATTCTAACAAAATGTTGTGACTGGGACAGTTACATGTATCCCTTACAAAACACATATGTGAAGGGTAAATGTTGTGACAAACAACCCCATTAACACTTGACGTGGTTAGGTTTTCTCTTGTACAAATTTTAACAACTTTCAATATCATAGAGTTGAGAAGTGACAAGAGTCCAGGAATATCAACAACAATATTGACTTTACCTGAGGACTGATCATGGACGGTGGACGCCGTCACAAACATTTCAGGAAGGACGGCCGATACAGCTTCAGATACAGCATCATTCACCATGGAAACAACAGGCTCTGGTGCGTTCTCATCAGAAGACCCAAGGCGACGTGGAGGGGGTTGAGGGAAAAGCTGGAAATCAAATAAAATGCATTTGTGGTACAGTCATCATCAAAATACACCAGATGAACTTATGAACTAATTTGGTGTCAGATCCCACTGCCATTAGTCCATTAACTTTCAAACGCCACAATTTAGCAACGTCAGACTGGTAGTCAGTATTGCATTACTACAGATTGATTGAAGTTGTCCACAGTACTCAAGATTATTTCCCTATTTTAGCGAGAGGTTATGAGAGAAGACCAGGCAAAGTTGTTACGCCATTCTCTAGGTGATTTTTGAAGAATATGTTCTAGTGACCATGGTAATAAATGAAAATGCTTCATCAATTTCAAATAAATATGAAAGAGGACAAAATGGAAGCTGCTCAGTCTTATAAATGTCCAAAAACTGGCATATTCACTATTGAGCTATGGGGACTATAAAAACTACAAGGCATCGCAAACGATACAAATCCCCTCGCGTGCTAACACAAGAACTCTGACGCAAAATGGGGGGTGGGGATGAAGTTTGGTCAGAACCCATTTAAAAATGAAGTCCCAAAAGCGGTGACGCGTTAGAGGCATTGCCATGCTGGACCAATAGATGATGTTTGGTCAGGATCCATTCAGAAATGAAGTTGCAAGAGCGCTGACGAAGATTTTCTATAAATAGTAACGCTGACCTTGACCTTGGCACCCTGAAACACAATCTGGTTCGAGGTATTCCCATGCTGGACCTATATAGGAAGTTTGGTCAGGATCCATTCAGAAATGAAGTCGCAAGAGTTATGACAAAGATTTTCTATAAATAGTAACGGTGAACTTGACCTTGACCTTGACACCCTGAGTGAAACATGAACTTGTTCGAGGTATTCCTATGCTCGACTCATATATGAAGTTTGGTCAGGATCCGTTCAAAAATGAATTTGCAAGTGGCTGACAAAGATTTTCTATAAATAGTAATGGTGACCTTGACCGTGGCACCCTGAAACACGAACTCGTTCGAGGTATTCCTATGCTGGACTCATATATGAAGTTTGGTCCGAATCCGTTAAAAAATGAAGTCGCTAGAGCCCTGACAAAAAGGTGAACATACGTACGTCCGATTTTCTATTAATAGTAACGGTGACCTTGACCGTGGCACCCTGAAAAACGAACTTGTTCAAGGTATTCCTATGCTGGACTCATATGTGGAGTTTGGTCCGAATCCGTTCAAAAATGAAGTCGCTAGAGTGATGACAAAGATTTTCTATAAATAGTAACAGTGACCTTGACCTTGACCGTGGCACCCAGAAAAATCAACTTGTTCGAGGTATTGCTATGCTAGACTCATATATGAAGTTTGGTCAGAATCCTTTCAAAAATGAAGTCGCTAGAGCCCTGAAAAAGATTTTCTATAAATAGTAACTGTGACCTTGACCTTGGCACCCTGAAAAACGAACTTGTTCGAGGTATTCCTATGCTGGACTCATATATGAAGTTTGGTCAGAATCCGTTCAAAAATGAAGTCGCTAGAGTGATGACAAAAGGTGAACATACGTACGTACGTACAAACGCAACGCTATATCCCTCCCCGACTTTCGTCGCGAGGGGATAATAAAGGAAATGCAGTGCATGTACCTGTTTAGCTGGTCCTGTAGCCGCAGTGGCAGCAGACTGAGATGTTATCACTTGTTCTTCTGAATGAGCTTTAACCATTGGGGTTGATGTGGCAGATGGTCCCAGTCTGGCTGCCATTCGGGGTTTCACATTTGGTGTGGCACTTTTTGGAGAGGTCAGATTCTCCCCCGACATCATCGGTAACTTTTCTGGAACTTCTTGAGGAGCTGCAGCAATCTGACAATGGGACAGAGAGAGAGAGAAAAATAAAGGTTTCAATATAAAAACAGATTGCTCAATATATTAGTTTAATATTGTTCCCAAAAATCACGTCTCATTTGTGAACGGTGTTGATCTGTCAAATATCCACCAGAAAATGATTGGTTAAAACTATAGTTTTTTTGCCTTTCAGTTGGTTTTACTTATAGGGAGTTTACTTATCTAATTGTAGAAGGAAACCAGAGCCTTCAGCTGATACATAACATCATCCCAAGTGGATCTGTCACGTAAAAAACAGTCAGAAACATGACTGAGTCTGGTACCCTCTGGTGGAAATACTTCATGTTAAACTCAATATTTTGGTTAATTAGATCAAACCATCATCAGGAGTCATCATCATCCTCGGAGTGCTTACGTTGCTCTATTACTCTGGTGGAAAGCTATTAGGAATTTTTGAAGTGTCAAACAATTTGCCATAGCATCACCTTTAAGCCCCCCCCCCCCCCCCCCCACACTCACTACAAACAACTTTTTTTCTTTTCCTGATCAGTGTATAGGGAGCATGAGCTTTGTGAAAATTCCACAAATTTAATGTCCCGGACGCGGTCATTGTCTATGTGGGGAGTCTTTATCGTTTGAATGTGACACTCTGTAGGACAACAGACGTCAATCGTACCGATGTCATAAAAAAATGTAATCTGTCACTGGATATCGTGAAATCTGTAAAAAAAACAACTCCCAGGTCCTATTAGTAACGTACCTGAGCAGGAGTGCGAGTGGCGGCCCTGGGAGGAAGATATGAATACTGCCATCGTAATTCCACCTCTATTGTGCCAGTAACATTTCCGTCTCCCTTCTTCAGTTCAAACACACCCTGAATGTGTTTATCGTGAGCTAAGGGGATCAGCTGAACATCGGCCACACCCAGGTATGAGGCGTCTTCAGGATCAGTGTCATCAAACACAAACACCTTTAATGGCTGCAATGGTAAAATTACGACTTACAAAAAATCATAGAGAAAGGGCAAAGGAAATCAGCTATACAGTTAAACTAAACTTTACAAAATTGATTGATTGGTGTTTTACGCTGTGCTCAAGATTATTTCACTTAAATGGCGGCGTTGCCAGTCTTATTGTGGGAGAAAACCGGGCTATGCCGAGAGGAAACCCACGAGCTTCTGTTGGTAACTGGCAACCACCCCACATAGGTCGTTCGAGTGAAAACCCAGTAAGTAAATTTTCCAATTTCGAGTGCGGAGAATACACTTCTAGCATCAATTAACCTCTTGGTCAGCGTCACATGTCCAGTCCAAGCGTTCAGCAAGGTTAAAAACGCTCAACAAAATAAATCTGAGATGTCAATATATCAGTAACATCACAAAGCTGGGTTTGTCTAGCCTCTTGGAACGTTTGTGGAAAACATGTGGCAATGTAGGAGAGGTCAATTGTGACAGAAAACAGGGAAAGTGTTTCCGATTTATTGATTGATTGGTATCTTATGCCATCCCCAAGATTTTTCACCTAAACGATGCTAAGCTCTTCCAAGAACCATTCAAAAGCACAAAGCAATGTTCAAAGGTGTGCAATGATTCAAGACTTATACTACAAGTAGCCCAGTTAGAAATGCCCGGAGTAATATATCAGAATTTAGGTTCTTGATTGTTACTTTAAGGTGAAGAATTACTTATGGGTAACAACTTCTTGGTTTATTGGGTGGTTGTTATCCATAAGTAATTCTTCACCTTATTGTAACCTTTCAACTTCTAAATGCCATTGAAAGATTTGATATTTACTTTAGTTTGAAGATTTAGCTTTTTCTGTGACCCTCCCAAAATACAGATAAAAATTTGTAAACAAATGAGCAATTTAGTCTCAAAAGTAGCCTTACCATAGTCTTAAGGTACTTGTCCAGTTCGAGGGTCATGGGAACTGGGTAAGTCTGATGGTCATTAAACTGTGGATTGTTGGAACTGTGTAAGATCTTCGTGTCATGGTCGTTGAAGTCCAGGAATTGATAGACACAATATGGAGATGGCTGCACATCTGCCAAGAAACAAACAATAAGCAAAATTAGAAAGATTTAAAACTTTTTCAAAGAAGTATGTGGCTTGCAGTTTTAAAAGTTTTCTAAAAAGCTTAACTTATTTCGTTTTCGTAACTCCTGGGGCATGATTTATGAAACAGATTGATTGCTTGCTATTTTGCGTTGCAGTCATCTTTATTGTACAACTTAGCCCAGAGTCGTCAAAAAATGACTTGGAAAGGATTTTTTATTGATGGTTTTGCCTTGGTTAATTGATTGATGCACAAGGTTATTTCCCTTATATGGCGGGGTAGTCAGGTTTAGTGGGGTAGGAAACCGTGCTCTTTGTCAGTAGGATACACTCGCAACCTTCGCAGTGTACCATAGATAGTTTCACCTTGCTTCATTAATTGATGTTTTATGACCCACTCAAGCTTATTTTACTTATATGGTGACGTGTTTCCCCTTAGAGCCACATAAATAATACAATACAAGTAGAACTGTATAAGAAGCTCACTTTCTCTCCGTGGCTTAAGTCCACTACATCGTACAATCTTGATATGAAGTTCGTTGACGTTATCAGCAGGTCTCTGTGCCACAGTTTCATCCAAGGCTTGTAGAGCTTGTGTTGTCTGCTGATTGTTAGAGCTGATGTAGCCAAGAGCCTTTGTCCGCTCCTGTGGGGATACAAAGTAATGACGATCAAACATTGATTGTTTGGTTTGTGAAGTAGAATGTTATTTCCAAACAGATTTATTAAAGGGGAACATGTCTGTCAACAAGAAATCACAGCGGGCAATTCAATTAGTAACTTGCCAGGCATTTTAGATAGATCAATAGGATGCCAGGGTGAAATTCTTTTTGATTTTTATATGGACTAAGTGGTTGATTGATTGTTTTTCGCCAAACTCAAGGTTTCGCCAGGTTAAGTGGTGGAGGAATTCAGGGTCTTTGGCTGGAAGAAACACTCGATTCTCTGCGGGTACACAAAGGATGCTTGAATTAAAAACCATTCACAATTTTGTTTGAATTTTTCAGAGGACTGAGAGGGATTCAAGATTTAAACCCTTTTTTTCTGAAGATTGTTTTATTGAAGCCAGTGGATGGTATCAACCGAGAGGGAATTCAAAAACTCAAAATTTGATGCTGACAGAGAACACAGTAACAAATGGGGATGCAGATCAATAATGGGATTATCAAAGAATTTTCCTGACAGTTTCCAGGAGCATAATGGCCACAACTTAACAGTTTTAATTTCCTAAAACTTGGATTAACAATTTTCTTATGTTGACATGGTATTGATTGATTGGGGCTGAATGTCGCACTCAACAGCTAAGGTTATATGATGACATAACTACTAGATTTGGACATTTTGGATCCACAAAACAAAGAACGTCAGAAAGACTAACATATTTGGCATACTTTATGTTCTTCCTTGCTGGGTCAGCATATATGGCTAAAGCGGAGCCACAATACTCCAGCCAACGGGTGACATGGTATTAATCAAGCCTAAATTATAGGCACTTCAGAATAACTTCAATCCACTCAAAATATTGGGAACTAACTTGTTGATAAAAACTTTGAAAACACAAACCAGAATAACTCTGATCCACTGAACATATTGGGAACTAACTTGTTGATAAAAACTTTGAAAACACAAACCAGAATAACTCTGATCCACTCAACATAATGAGAACTAACTTGATGATAAAAACTTTGAAAACACAAACCAGAATAACTCTGATCCACTGAACATATTGGGAACTAACTTGTTGATAAAAACTTTGAAAACACAAACCTTATAAAGGCGTAAGGCCTGATCCATCGGGACCTTTAGACGGACCCAGTATTCCAGCTGTCCGAAACCTACACCTGAACCAACACCCTCAGTACCTGTAGTTAAGATCAAGATCAGCAAATTAAATTTGTGATGGCTGCTAAAATATTGAAACTTTTTACTGAACAAGAATATAGAAAACGGTCATGACTATGACCAAGAAGGGTAAAAACTAATTATAGGTGGATGGTTGATAAACACTGAAAATGCTACATGATTTTTAGTTTTGAGTAAGTGTACATTTGTGACTAATTATTTTGCTTTTGTAATTATGGGTTTTCACGGTTTTCAATAAACCGATGTCTTCCATCGAAGCCTTTACTATAACAAACTATTTTAAGGAATCTGATGGCAAAACTTTGATTGATTGATTAATTTATTTCAAGAGTTTTTCATTTTTATGGCGGAGTTGCCAGGTTTAGTGTGAGGAAACGCTCAACCTTCGTCGAGTATCTGGCAACTCTTCCACGATTGAGAGAAATTCAAATAAAAAGCAAAACTTGAATCCTTTTCGTTTTTTTAAATGCAAATCTTTATTTTGCACATTAAGCTAAACCGTTATTTTGTGAAACGATTAGATAAAACCATTTTAATTTAATATTTTTTTGCTTAGATTTAGACAAAAGTTACAGATGACACTTAGCATGTTTTGTATGTTGTCAAATCGTGCAAACATGATTTTGCTTTGTCTTAACAATGGATGATTGGAATTGAAATATGCAAATAAGAGTAAAATACCTGTTAATGAGACTTTGCCGTGGATACGGCCGTGAGACTTTTCAAAAAGGTCTTTAAAGGATAACTGGCAGACAGCGATGGTTTTATAATCCTGTCCAAATGTCTGATGTAATTCCAGGGTACAGCTTTCCTGTAGAAAACAAAAAGATCTAAATTTAGTTAGGTATTAAAATCATAACAAATGACACAATGGTGACAGTTATATACAGAGATTAATTTATTGTTTGCTATATTTGGCTGAACATTACTAAACTTACATTGATTGATTCATGATTGATTTATCATTGTGAAGTTTTAAGCTATTGACAAGTTTGCACTTCCATTCCATGTAATTGTGTATCATTTTGTTGTTTACTGCGCTGAACATAGATAGTTTGGCTGTGACATCGGCTATAGCGTACTGCCCTTGCGCGGCCACTGCCTGTGAAGAGAGTCTCACCAGGCAGGTTCGGCAAGGCAGACATCGCTGCAAACCCGTACAGAACATTTTTGTTGTTTTTGCGACTTTTCTTTGGCTTTGGTTCCTTAAATCACTTGAACAGATTCACACCGTTAGCAGTCCCACTGGTGAACATACCAAGACGCAAAATTTACTAATTATGTTGATAACTTGTCCAGAAACGGTTACAGAATCAAATGAGAATATCGTTACTGCTGTCGGCTGTCTTCCCCCAATGACGTGAACTCGTGATTTTTTGGAGTGGTGTGGACTTCAGGCTGCAATATCTGCAGAACTACACGTGGCATGCAAATAAACCTTTTGTAATTAAGACCAGGAAAAGTTCTTTTTAATGCAATTATCTATAGCGGCATTTGGGATACCCTTTAAATGCAGTGGCCTGAAGTATCAGTCCACTCACAAACTGGTATTGGTGTGACAGGAAACATACAAACTGGTATTGGTGTGACAGGAAACATACAAACTGGTATTGGTGTGACAGGAAACATACAAACTGCTATCGGTGTGACAGGAAACATACAAACTGGTATTGGTGTGACAGGAAACATACAAACTGGTATTGGTGTGACAGGAAACATACAAACTGGTATGGGTGTGACAGGAAACATACAAACTGGTATTGGTGTGACAGGAAACATACAAACTGGTATTGGTGTGACAGGAAACATACAAACTGGTATTGGTATGACAGGAAACATACAGACTGGTATTGGTGTGACAGGAAACATACAAACTGGTATTGGTGTGACAGGAAACGTACAAACTGGTATTGGTGTGACAGGAAACATACAAACTGGTATTGGTGTGACAGGAAACAGACAAACTTGGTATTGGTGTGACAGGAAACATACAAACTGATATTGGTGTGACAGGAAACATACAAACTTGGTATTGGTGTGACAGGAAACATACAAACCTTCTGTAGATAATGTAAAAAGAAGTCGTCAACTTTAACCACATACTGAGAAGTGAAATCAAACTCGGGTCTGAAAACAAAAAAGAAGATATAACAATGGTATCTATTTCAATAGAGCCAGTCTTTGGGGATTTTTCACTGAGTAACTTCTTTTCTAGGAATAACAGTGGGGTTTATGAAAAGTATGTCAATGATTGATTAATGTGTCACAATGTACTCAAGATTATTTCTCTAATATTGAAGTCTTCTGATTGGTTGGAGAGAAGGAGAGCATACAACCAACAGTTTTTGGAGGGCCAAGTTTCTTCCCCTAAGTCAAAACAGCCATATTTATATTTATGAACACTATAAAAACACACGGGCACAGGGAAAATCTTCCTGACTAAAATAACCATGGGAACAATTTTTTAAATGTGTTAAAAAGGGGGTGTCATTAAGACATTTATACCCAATCATAGATTGATGTAATAAACTAAAATACAGGTAGATATTTGGTGTCTGACATTAATATTTTTCCGAGGTGAATATAACAAATTTATCACCATCCAGAGCAGCTTGTTTACTTAAAACTGAGTAAAATCAGCTGTTCTTTATTCGATAAGTTCAATAAATGTATAGGCTAAGTTGTTCAAAAGTGTATTAGGCTTGAGCCAGGTTATACCGGTTTTCATGATCTTTGAGACAAGCATAGCGTTCAATGCTTACAATACAACATTCTAAACCGAAGTCACTATAGGATTTCGTCTTGACTGAAGAATTCTGTGACGCACAAAGACCTTCACTCCATGGTAATAACAGAGCGTGAGATCTTAACTCTGGGGTTATACAGAATCAAATATATACACGGAAAGCACTGGGATGCAGACTCACATTCTGGGCATTTCGACCAATCAAATGCCAAGAAATTTCTCTCAATGGTGATAAGGTGGCGTTGCCAGGTTTAGTGAGGGAGGAAATCGGCATCTTTGCTAGGAGATACCCAACCTTTGGCAAATATCTGGCAACTCTTCCACATCAGCGACTGAACTGATGAAATAAAGAGTGACAGGTTAACTCCTTCCATATAAGGAATCACATACCTTGATCCTCGGATTACAGGTGTTGATTGAATCTCAAACTCAAAGAATTCCCAGGTACAGAATAGAGATGGTTCCTCGTCACCCAGAGCCTGAAGGGCATCTGGACTTAATGCAAGCTGAAAGAAGAAATCAGTAGGTGAAGAATTAATAAAATGTTGACATAAATTCATTGAATGATTTTTGTTTTACACTGCACTCGATTTAATTTTAAAATAATTTTTCACTTGCCAGGTACTCGCCAAAGGTCGTGTTTTTCTCCGGGAGATGAGCCTGGTTTCCTCCCGCACTAAACCTTGCCAAGCCACCTTATAAGTGAAATAATCTTGAGTGTGGCATAAAACATCAATCAATTTTAAAATAAAAAGAGTTAAACCAATCAATCAGCAGTCATAATTGTTGCACCATCTTTGACACATTTTTTAATGTTGCAATTGGGCAAGGTAGGCCAAATGATGAATCCCAACTACAGGTAGAATGTAATTAAAATGGCGTGGTAAATGCAACTTTCTAAACTGCAAACATATGAAAACAAAGCCATTGTGTCAACAGCTGCATGTTATTTGGTATTTGAAATAAATTATAATTTCTCGAGAATATTTTGAAGATAAGAGTGGTGACTAATGATGCACAGATCAATTCTCTGTCTTAATTATGGTACCTGTTAATATGCCTTTACACAATAAATTCATTTCTACAAGTTATTTTAAGCTGGCATGTGGTGGAACATTTTTGGGTAACGTAAATTCTGGAATTTGCTTGAGAACACTATATTTAAGTAGTAACATAGGTCTAGAGCTAATAAATAACCAAACATCCATTTTGGTTCTTTAAATTTTTCTTCCGATTTTGTGAAAAAAATCTTGAACATACGACATGCTGCTGAACAATTGTAATCTTTAATTATTTCAAAGTATTTGATTGATTGTTTGGTGTTTTACGCCAAGTTCAAGATTATTTCACTTATATGGCGGCGTTGCCAGTTTTATTGTGGGAGGAAACTGGCAACCATCCCACATAGGTCGTTCAAGTGAAAACCCAGTCAGAAAATTTTCCAATTTTTGGACTGAGTGGGATTCGAACCCGCGACCCATTGGTGGAAGTAAGTATTTGAAACTATACCACCAATGGCACTTTTATAAATTACTTAAGAGGCTATGGAAGTAACGATGAAATGTACATTTCTTACCTTAGAGACGTGGATTTCGAAGAGGTTCTGTCCCCTCTCTAATCGTACAGTCTCTTCCAAGTCTGCAGACTCATCCTTTACAAGAGAAAAACATAGAGCTTCATCTTACAGGTGCCCTTAGTTGGTTCACCTCTCATATCTAAATAATCATCCTTAAGCAAGATTCTATTGGTTGAAATTTTCCAAAGCACTCAAGATTATTTCACTTATATGGTGCCGTTTCCAGTTTTAGTGGGAGGAGAAAACAGCAAAACCGGGCCCTTTGTCTGGAGGAAACCCTGACATTCTGCGAGTACCTGACAACTCTCCCAGATAGCCTCAAGGAGGCTGGGATCTCAAACTGTTGTGAGCAACAACCTTCATGGTGCCCAAGGAAGGGAACGTTGAAGAGTTCACTTCATGGAGGCTCAGGGTTGTCATTATAGGGAGAGTGATTGCTCTCTTTCCTCTCCACACACCCCCAGAGGGGTCTGAGGAGACCTGTTTATCACTCTCCCTACCGGTTTCAGGCCTGAGGCTGGTTGGCTCAATGGTTAGGACTGATGGCATTTAGTGCTAACATTACAGTTATGTGCCTTACTCTGGGACAGGCAATCTATTCTACATTTCGGGCTTCATTTTGTATATAAAGGAAAGCGTGAAATTTATTGCATGTTTTGCTGGTCACTTATATTTGATTGATTGATGTTTTACGCTGCACTCAAGATTATTTCACTTATAAGACGGCGTTGCCAGGTATAGTTGGTGAGGAAAGGTAACTCTTTGCCCGAATGAAACCCTTCAGCGAGTACCTGGCATCTATTTCCCATATACAGATCGAGTGAAAAATCCAGTCAGAAATTTTTCTTGGACTGAGTGGGATTGGAACCCAGGGTCCATCAATGGGAGGCTTGTAACAGATTGAGTCCCAGAGCCGACTGAGTCACGGAAGCTCAATGAAATATTGGAAACCATTGACTATCAGATGGTAACAGGACACCATATACCATAACTCAATTGACCAATTGCTTGATGACGTCACTTGGAATTTACGTGCAAAGCATTTCGGGAGATTGAGGGAAGTTTAAATAATTTTAAAATATGGCAGAAGAAATAATACTGTATCGAGAAAAAGACTTAAAATGCGTAAAGTTACCAGAAAAATGTGTGGAAAAAAACAGGTAATGCCATCACTGTTTTCCAAAAAAAGTGACATCTTGCTAAAAACCAATAAACAAAATGTTGAATTGAGGTACATTTTACCCATAAAGCTTTGCGTAAATCTATGTGACGTCATAAGGCTCGGCGGTAATTAGATAAAAACTCAGTAAATCAGTAATTCTTGGAAGAACGATCATTAAAAGTGAGGCCGTTGTTAACTTACCTCTTCTGGTGGTGATATTTTATACTGTCTGGTTCCATAGGCTACATCTCGTAACTGGGATTCCAATTTCTGTAAAAGAACACCCAAAATAAATTTGAATCATTGTACTGTATGCTATCGATGTACATTCCATTGTAAAGTGTACATGTATCTCTTATTTGACGAATAACAGAAAGAATATTTCTTTTGCAAAACTTTTATCATTATATAACATTTACCAGAATTTGGTCTGCAAATCTCAAATGTATGATCTCAAATTGATACACAAAAGCCATCCGTAATGGTGTTACCTTAATCCTAGCAGCTCTGATATCCAATAATCTGGCATACTCATCCAGTTTCAAATCATATTCCTTCTTCACTTCATCCAGCTTTCCAGTGGCCGCTTGTACCTGAAACAAAATTAGATATTTTACTCCTATGGATTATCATCTTTATCATCTATTTATTTTGCCAAGGGCTACTTCAGAATAGTTTTTTTTCCCTTTTTGCCATACTGGTATAAAGTTTATTGAATGATCAAGATTGTTTCACTGACTTTGCAAGGTTAAATTGGCATGAGCTGCCAAAATGTTGATATTTTGATGTTAAAACAGAATGTTGAAATTATTAGCTATTTTTCTCGAGACATATATTTCAGAAGCTTTTTAGTGTTTCTAGTCTCGAGAATGAAGGATAAAGTATTGTTTTGAACCAACTTTGGCTTAGAAAGAATGAATGGTCGTCGCGGTTATTTAAATTTTGTTTACTTTTCAAACACTATTTCAGTTTGTTCAGACCGTAGACTTTATGGATTTTCCTCATCCAACGCCAATCATTTAGTTTTTAGATGGCCTTCAAAGCCTCTTACTGTCATGACGATCAGAAATTATGAAAACAGTGTGAATTTTGGCAGCTCATACCACTTTAAACGACTTTGTCAGGAGGAAAACACTTCCACATACATGTAGGGTAATGGGAGAAAAATACAAACACTTACAAATGTTTCCAAATTTTCCTTTAGATACGAACCTGGACCAATCAATTGATTGACTGATTTATGCCGCGCTCAAGATGAGAGGGGGAAAGAAGCAAGCTTTTTGCCAGGAGGAAACCCCAGACCTTCGACAAGTACATGGTTACTCTTCCACATAAGACGATTGAGTGAAAAATCCACACAGAAATTTTTGAATTTTTATTTGGTCTCGGTGGGATTTGAACCAACACCACATCAATGGAAGGCCTGTGTTGGACTGAGGGACTATCACTCAAACCGACTGAGTCAACGAGACCCGTGGACCAATCGATGAAAGCCGTATGTCAATGTGAGAGACTATCACTCTACCAAGCCATCAAGGAGCCCACAGAATTGATAATAACTGTTAATTGGGTTTCATGAGTAAGGGGTTTCTCAAGGACGGTCTCAGACAATAAAAGCTGTTGTAATTTGTTAACTTCACCTCCTGTTGATAATCCCGGTTTATCTTATGTTGCATGACTAAGAGGTTTCTAGTTTTTTCCAGTTCGTGCACAGTCTCTGCATACTCAGCCTGAATTTCTAACAACTGTTTGTGTTCATCTGAAACAAACCCATAAATAAATACTTTATAGCTGGGTTTTCCCTGGCTCCCAAAATGTTGGGGTACATTGGACCCCCATCAGATAAAAAGTAGGGTCCCATATACAATAGGTGGGGTCCAATTAGTGTTTAAATATGCATTATTGTATAATATTTTGCTATTTATTTGCATCCCATGGTACCCTTCTAATTACAATTTTGGGGTCCAAGTGAGAAAATGAGGGTCAGAGGTGTAGGTTTTAAGGGTCCGGTAAATCCCTGTTATAGTGACTGTCACTAAGTAAGTTTTTAACATAACTAATTCTCATAGACTTTGGTTATATAACTAAAGGATTTATGCTGGATCAAGATTACTTCGCTTTATACCGGGGGGGCGTTGCCAGGTTCGGTTGGAGAGAAAATTAGACTCTGGTCCCTGGAAAAATCCCAGACTTTGGCTAGTGCCCTTTATATTTTAGGTATTAACGTTGTCTTAATTGTCAGCCATATAAACGGTAAACTATTTTTTTTTATAGGACAGATTCCCAGGGGGAGCTTCCAATTGATGTTTCATTGGTAATAACCTATGAATGGAGATGATGAACAATTTGGGACTAATGTAATCCTTCAACAACTTTTGTATGTATGTATGGCTGGGATGATTTTAGAAACAAATAACAATGATATTTACACGAGGAAAACTATCTCAATATTTTGTAATAATATATCGATTACACCAACCAAGACCAGTTCAAAGAAAAACATGTTTCCGTCTAAACAAAAAAAATGCCGTGTAAAAGTTACATGTACGTTAATAACTGAGAACAGCATAAAAGGCAAAACGACAAACCTTTAGTGATTTCCTCATCAACTTTCAGTAAGAACTCTGGTTGTTCAATAGCCTTTTGTTTTTTCTGTTTCACAAGAACCAAGGCTTCTTCCAACTCTGTGAAGTCCACAGCACTTTCCTAAAAGTCAATTGGTGTGTTTAGTAAATTGATGTCCCACTGGAGATTATTTCACTTACATAGTAGCCTTGGTTTCTCAGGGGAGGTGAGAAATGTTTATTGGGGGAGGAAACAAGGGTCTTTGCCTGGAGAAAACCCCCGACCTTCGGTTGATAGTTTGGTGTTTTACGCCGCACTCAGGATTATTTCACTTATATGGCCAGTGTGATGGTAGAAGGGAAACCGGGCTCTGTGCCCGGAGGAAACCCACAATCTTTCGGTGGTAACTGGCAACTATCCTACATAGGTCGTTCGAGTGAAAACCCAGTCAAAGAGTAGTGAATTATACACGGGTTTCATGTCCTTGCTCCTGATCATTTCCCATATATACCAGGTATGCTTAGAAAATATAATCACTTTAAATAGATATTAAAGTGGCATGAGCTGCCAAAATGTTGATACGTGTATTTTGACATTAATGTTGAAATTATTGGCTATTTTTCTCAAGACGTATAATTCAGAAGCTTTTTAGTGCTTCTAGTCTCGAAAATGTACGATAAAGTATTGTTTTGAACTAACTTTGGCTTAGAATGAATGAATGGTCATCTCGGTTATTTAAATTTTGTTTACTTTTCAAACATGTTTTCCATTCGTACAGGCCACATACAGTTTATATGGATTTTTCTCATTTCAACGCCAATCATTTAGTTTCTCAATGGCCTTCAAAGTCTCTTACTGTTGTGACGATCAGAAATTATGAAAAAAGTGTGAATTTTGGCAGCTCATGCCACTTTAAACAAAACCAGAAAACCTTGAGGAAACACATGGCCTTCGGAGAGTACCTGACAACCAACTGTATTTGGGGGAGGAGTAACTGATTATACAGTGTTTCATATCTCTCCATGATCATTTCACATATATAACAGGGAGAGATTATAATCACTTAACAAGATATTAAACAAAACCAGGAACTTTGCTCAGAGGAAACACCTGACCTTCGATGGCAACTCTTCCACATAGGAGAATTGATTGAAAACACCAGTAGATCAGACAATTTTCGTCTTTGGATTGATGGACTGATTGTGTCGATCAGATTGAGTCACACAGACCAACACTTTAAACAAAAAGAGATCTTCAGCAAATTTGTTCGTATTGTCATTTCCCCACTGTCCGCATATTTTGGTGGAAAATTTCTATATCAATGTTTGAAGTTTGTTAACTGTACCTTGGTAAAGAACTTCATCTTTTCTTTGAGATCATCATTCTGTTCTTTCATCTCAAAATATTTGATTTTCATGTCGCGATATTCAACCTCCATTTTCTCATACTCCGCTACACAAAAACAAAATGTGAATTATTACTTTGGGAATTTTGTCACTTACGTTAATTTAGTAAAAAAGATCACTCCTGTCTTTGGTTGAGCTTGCAATTCCTTTTTTTCCCCAATAACAGATTGATTGATTGATTGAATGATTGATTGGGGCTTAACGTAGCACTCAACAGCTAAGGTTATATGGCGACAAAAGTACCAAACAACCAAAAGATCTTACCCACCCCCACCCCACCTAAATTTTAACATTAAAACCTCCATAGGCCATATGAACGTCAGAAAGGCTAATGTATTTGGCATACTTAATTTTCCTCCATGCTAGGAAGTTCTGATAACAGATAAAATCTTACTTTTGTCAAACTGAGCTACAATGATTTTGTAATAGAAGCTGATTCAATCTTTAGAACCTATCAGATTTTTTGTAATAGAAAGACGAAAAAAAAAAAATACAGAAGTTACACGATTGGGTTGACTGAATTGGCTTGTTTTTACCCCAAAAAAGTACTTTTCATTTTCAAAAGTAGTTTTTTATTGAGTTTGTGCAGTCATTTTCGACTTCTGGAAAACCATGATGCTTTTATACTTTGGCTGTTTCTCAAAAGATTTCTGCCGGAAATAAGACTTACACAAGGGTAAGACTATCAACATGAAATTAACGTTGGTACAAAATTATTTTATGCTGGGTGTAAATATTTTGATTGATTGATTGTTTTGTGTTTTACGTCGCGCTCTATGCCCAGAGGAAACTCACGACCTTCCGGTGGTAACTGGCAACCATCCCACATAGGTCGTTCGAGTGAAAACCCAGTCAGAAAATTTTCCAATTTTTTTTATTTGGACTGAGTGGGATTTGAGCCCGCCACCCATTGGTGGAAGGCTGTGCGGATTAAGCGTTTAACGCTATGCCTACTGAGCCGCGGAGGCTCCGGTAAATATTTTGAGAAAGCAGTTCTTCAAAGTTGGGTCTCACAAGATCACAAAACTACTGATTAATTAATGTTGAGGAGACTGAATTCAAAGAATGGTCTATGAACATATACCTCTTTCTTCATTTAGTTTATCCAGGATAGAACCCTTTTCCCCCAGATCAGATTTCATGGTTGCCTCTAACTGAGCTATCTGTACTTTCAGGGCATTCTCTCTCTGTCTCCACTCTCTTTCTCTCTCCAAGTCAAAGGCACTGTAAAAATAACAAACAGGATTTGTTTTTTCACAAATATTTGTACAATATGGAAGGGAAAATAACAAACAGGATTTGTTTTTTCACAAATATTTGTACAATATGGAAGGGGAAATAACAAACAGGATTTGCTTTTTCACAAATATTTGTACAATATGGAAGGGGAAATAACAAACAGGATTTGCTTTTTCACAAATATTTGTACAATATGGAAGGGGAAATAACAAACAGGATTTGCTTTTTCACAAATATTTGTACAATATGGAAGGGGAAATAACAAACAGGATTTGTTTTTTCACAAATATTTGTACAATATGGAAGGGGAAATAACAAACAGGATTTGTTTTTCACAAATATTTGTACAATATGGAAGGGAAAATAACAAACAGGATTTGTTTTTCACAAATATTTGTACAATATGGATGGGGAAAATAACAAACAGGATTTGTTTTTCACAAATATTTGTACAACATGGAAAGGATAAATACTTTGAATAGAGCCAGACTATTAGCTGTCAACCATATACGTGTATTAAGAATGACTGCTCACTCAGCCACAATTTGAAAAAGTCTATCTGTAGAATGTAAGAAGCATATAAGAAGTGACAAGTTTAAGACTTTATACACCACCAGCGTTTATTCAGAGCCTCTTCATGATCCGTTAAAACGACAAGTCTAGTATGCATTATAAACAAAGATATTTCCTATTTGTGACAGAATATATAATTATCTTTTTCTCTAAACTGCCACCAAAACTACAAAAATCCCCACCAAATATTTTGAAATTCACCCAATATGCAATGCTAGCAGGATATCGGTGGAAGGTTGGGGATTTCCTCCTGGCAGAGCCAAGGAAGCCCACAACACCACCCACCAAACCCACACCTAGAAGTCGCCCAAGCAGGCCAGTAATCCGTAGTGTGGCGTGATACATAATGTATCAATCTGGTAAATGACAACCATCCCATATGTACCCATCAAATAGAAACAATTAAAGTAGATATGTATATGACGCTTACCTGGTAACCAGTTTTTCGTTAGCTTCCCTCAGGATTTGATTCTCTCTCTGGGAGTCCAACACCTGCTCCTGAAGCTACAATCACAGGTATGTATACATGAGAGTTATTACACTATAAACTCTGGGTATTTCTATCTTGGTTCAACACACAAACTGCTTTAATTCTTGGTCAGAATTGCTGCTGGCCAATTCAGAGATAAATCAACCATAGTTAAAGTGGCATGAGCTGCCAAAATGTTGATATTTTGATGTTGAAACAAAATGTTGAAATTATAGGCTATTTTTCCCAAGACGTATAATTGAGAAGCTTTTTAGTGCTTCTAGTCTCAAGAATGTACGATAAAGTATTGTTTTGAACTAACTTTGACTTGAATGAATGGTCGTCTCGGTTATTTCAATTTTGTTTACTTTTCGAACACGTTTTCGGTTCGTATAGGCCACATATTGAATGGATTTTCCTCATACCAACGCCAATCATCTAGATTTTCGATGGCCTTCAAAGCCTCTTACTGTCGTGACGATCAGAAATTACGAAAAAAGCCTGAATTTCTTCAGCCCATGCCACTTAAAGAATATTGCATTTCTACTCAAAAAGTGAGTTAGTGATGAGTTGTGGTATCCGATGATCCCTTTATTGGCCAGCGACAAATCTGGCTTTATTGGCCAGCGACAAATCTGGCAAAGAAGTAAATCAGTGGGAATGTTAAATGGAGGGATAAATACACACAGTTTACAGGAGTGTAGTGTGTTACATTTACTGACAGCTATGCATGCTATCTATGAAAGAGCATGTACATACAAAACAACTGAGAATAAGATTAATAAACATATTTTCCTGTAAGTATTTTTCGTGTGGTGTTACATGAAGACAGCTAGAGAAAACTTGTCAGAAAGTCAAAGAAACATTGTTACGATTACAGAAAGGTCCAGTTTTGCTTAAAGGTGTTATTCATTAATGTGTGAATCACGCTTGGATACTGGACTCACAATGTCAGATTTTAGATCATTTTAATTCTTCTTCTTATTAAACAATCTCAGGGGATGACTTGCCGTTTAAAAGAAGCTTACTCACCAAGGCTATGATCAATCCTCAAAGCCACACTCAGCGGCAACTATTATGATGTCACAGAGTGGAGATAAGAAAATCTTATGTTCTTGAATTTTCAGAATTTTTTAAAATGGTGGAATATAATATTTGACATACCTCTATGAGCTTTCTGTCGCTGGTAGCTGTTGATTTCAGTTGATTACGTAATGTAAGGACCTTATTCTGTTCTTCCTTTAACTGAACGTTGAGATGCTCCAGTTCCATTAGGACAGTTTCATGACTGTTTTTTACAGCTCTTTGGCTCTACAAGCAGGAAAGAGTTTGATTAAAATACAACAGAAATTGTTAGCTTTTTGTTTCATTTAGTACTCATTAGATTGATTGATGTTATACGCCACATTCAATATTGTATCTCTTATATGCTCTCTTCCACATACAGCGACAGAGTGAAAAATCCACTCAGAAATGTTTACCTGATATTGACAGTTACCTGCCTACCCTTCCACATGGGTGAACAATTAAGACCCACTGGAATTTTTCCAACTTTTTATTATGACTGAGTGGCATTCGAACCAACGACCGATCGATGGATGGCTTGTGTCGGTCTCTGAGATTTTCACCCTCTCATCACAAGTTCCATTGGAACTTTACTCTCGCCTTCTATACTCACTACAACTTCTGTACTGCCTCACTGATTTTATGGTGAATAAAAATCACAAAAATTCCAATCAATTTAATCCCTCACCTCTTCCATAACCCTGTATTTATCTTCCAGAGCCATAAGTTTAGTAGATTTCTCTTTGACATCTCTCTGGAGACGAATCAACTCTATATTCTCTTGTACACTGGATCTTTAAAAGAGACAAAAAATGTTGACGGACACATACATCAAATGACATTAGGATCCCTTATACCGTATTTCTTCTAAATATTCAGCCATTCCAATGGCATAAATTTTCCATTGAGTCAGACAAAGATGGAGACGTGGAGTTGTGTTTCAGGATAACCATTTTCACACACTGTACAGTGGGTCATATTGCCTTAAATTCTCTCTAATGGTCAAATTGTCTGGCCTCATTTAGCATATTTCTTTTCTAATGGTCGAATCCTTATGAGGAAAAAAGTGGCTGAATCTTTAGAAGAAATACTGTAGACTATAGAACCAAATTCTTTCTTGTTTTATGAAATTAGTAAAAATTCTTATCCTAAACTGTATATTGATCTGTAACTGTTTCTTGACGAGCTCACTTGAGTTCAAAAGAATAAATACCAATACCAATTTGAAATGATTGGATGACAGATCTCGTAATTAACGTTTCGCCCACTATGTGCAATCTCAAAGTATAAAGTGAACACTTTAGGTAAAATACAATATACTTCATCTTAAAGACAATATCTACCTGGTCCCAAAACAGGGTTTATTTGTTTTTTATGACTTTCCTACAAGAAGCTATGGTTAATTATGAAACATGTGCACACCTGGTATGCTAACCTGTTATTGGTGTTTTTAGGTCAAATAAACCAATCATATTGCCAGTTGTAAGGTGTGCACATGTTTCAGAGACATCCAGTCACCAGACATCTGAGAATAATTAACCATAGCTTCTTGTAGGAAAGTTATAAAAAATAAATAAACCATGTTTTGGGACCAGGTAGATATTGTCTTTAAGATGAAGTATATTGTATTTTACCTAAAGTGTTCACTTAAAGGAAGGAAATTGAGCATATATAGCCAATAATAAACCTATCAATTTCCCTTGGTAGCTAGTCTGATTGATTGTTCAGAGCTTTATGCCACACTTAAGATCATTTCACTTATACAGTGGCAATGCTGGTACCGTGAAAACAATCTGCTAGCAGTTAGAATAATTAAGTTATGGTTGGAAACCACTATGTATTGGTCAGTGAAGGTGAGCCTTTAAGTTTTCCCTAAGTGAGGTCACACTCCTCCTCTCCCTGAATAATGAAATTAAAACTCAGTATGATTGGAAAACACTATGTATTGGTAATTGAAGGTAAGTTTTCCGTAAGTGAGCTCGACCCCCCCCCCCCCCCACCCCCTCTGTCCCTGGATAACCAATCTTACTTGTGTCCTTCAGTCATCTGAGCTCTCATTTTCATAAAGTCTTCATTATATTCCTCTTCTCGTAGACGGCTCTAAAAAATAAAACACAATAGAGAACTTATGTAGATGTTTGACTGGTGATAATCAAAATGAGAAACAGGTTTTACCAATGGGTGTGGGTTTTTGGCCAACCCTGTCATGACAACGTATCTATCCTGTAAGACTTCCCTGTATACTGTGAAATTGACGCAAGGGAGAAAAACTTGTGGGGAGATGTTTCTAGGGCAGTACTTCTTCCATGGGTCACTGGCCTGAATACCACTCAGTCCAAGGAGAATATAAATTAACAAATATCTCAGTGAGTTATAAATTCGATCACCGAATGTTTATCATGTTTGTTCACACATTTTTGCCGTTTTTGATATCCGCGTATGTAGTGTTTACCAAGAGCCCCCAGAAAGTCAAGAATTTCTACAAACAGTAAAGTTTCTCAATAGCATTGAAATAGCCACCTTATTATATTCTTGTTTGGGTTGGTGCTTTGATTAGTGCCTTAAGCAGCCCTCAAAACCACGAACAGGTACCGTACAAAAATTTCAGGTAGGGTGAGTAAAGAAAAAAAACGGCAATTGATTTTTTTCTCTTTGGAGTGAGTGGTATTTGAACTTACGACTGATCAATGGTCAATTTGTAAATAGAAAAAATGTTTCTACTTGATCAATGTTCAGCATAGAATGTTTCAAACATACCTCTTCCCTTAGTTTCTCAATCTCCATATCACATACATTTAACTGTTCTTCTAACTGCCTCACATAGCTCTCACTGTAATCGTAAAGAACTGATTGATTGATGGATTGATGGATTTGAAATTTTAAGCTGCACTAAAGATTAATTTGCGATGAAATCACAAATAGAAAAACACTGATACATGTAGTATGCCGTGTACCCCAGGGGCTCGTTTCACAAAGCAGTCGCATCGCAAACGAAACGTAGTTGCCAATGGATACCATAGTGAAGAGATACGACGTCATGGCAACTGCGATTGATCGCACTGTGCGACGGCTTCGTGAAACGGCCCCCAGAAATAAACTATTATACATAGCTCCTGATTAGCAAAATAATAACAATAAATGAAGTACTAAATAACTTTTAATTGACAACAGAAATTTAAATTGGTGAATTAGTAAATAACCGACACTGATAGACCCGGAAAAAACTCCAGCCCAGGGTGAAATCAGTGCCAGTTATTTACTAATTCAGTAATTTCTCTGATGATGATTGCAGCTAATTTAAATTGGATTTCAAATTTTGAAATCTCCCAAGAAATTTCTATTCTTACACAGGAACTTATAAATAATGTTACACTTGACAAAGACACCGGTACAGGTGTCGAAAGCTCATCTTGTTCAAAAACAACTTACTACAAGGTGATGTCTTAATCTTTTATCATTAACTTATAAATAGTAAAGGTATGACTTACAGATTTCTGTTTTCCATTCTCATTTCATCCACAGCCATGTTCTGTCTTGAGTGACCAGTGGGGCTATGTGTTCTCATTCTAATAATACCAACATACAAATGTGATTAATGATCACATGCCTTTAGTGTAACTAGTTCTTCCAGAGAACATAATGGAACAAGTCTTCTAGAGCAAGATCCTTCTTATCAATGTGCTAGGGACTTTTATGTTCTAAAACCTCCTACCGCATAATAATGATATATCAATACCAGCAGGGGACATGTGTAATTTTGCAAAGGTGGTAACACAAAAATGCCACACGGGTAGTGAATAAAACATTGGTATCAAAATAAGCTTAAACGTCATCATCACAAAAATTGACATGCTGGTGAATTTTTAAGAAAATCACACAAGATTCTGGTCTTGGGACAATTCTAAATAAAAATATGTTGCCAATCAAGTCATCTGATTGATTGACTGTTGATTGACTGACTGAAGCATGACTAAGCATGTGTGTGGGGTAGGTAAAGGGGGGGGGGGGGGATGCGGGGTTCCTTACCTCAAGCAACAATGCTGTCATTAAAACCCAAAAAACAAACAAGAGATCCCTTAAAGGGATCTTAACGCCCGCGTTCATCTATTCATATTAAATTGATTGATTGATTGTTTGGTGTTTTACGCTGCGCTCAAGATTATTTCACTTACAGCAATAACTGGATATAGGAATTGGGGCCTACATAAAAAATCTTATTACAGGGAGATAACTATTGTTGAGGAAAATTAAATTGTGAATTGCAAAATTAAGCTCCCCTTGAAATTTTGGTTGAAAACAACATTGCCACCTGGAAGCCATCTTCAATATGCTAATCAGGGTTCGAAATGACGGGTGCACGGGTGCACAAATGCACCCAATTTTTTGTTGGTGCACCCAAAAATATAAAATAGAGTAAAAATGGGTGCACTGCGTGCACCCAGCGGGAATCCTGTAAAAAACACTGTACTACGGCCGTAAAGGACTGTAATGTAGGCCCTATTCGTAAGCACAAGTCGTCGAAGTCACAAACTTTGAGCGGTCCGAAAGGCTGGGTGGATACGTATTAATCCGCTAGACAATAATTGGTAAATGTAGCTTTTATTGAAAAGTAGGTTTTTGGGACTTAACTTAATTTACTTTCAACTTGCGAGAAACAACGAGGAAATTCATTTACCGACTTTTCAAGCTATAATTATAACTTAGGCCGGGTATAGCGATAGATCGTAACGACCAAAGTACGGTAGCTTACGTCTGTACGCCGTAATGCTGCGGGCAGCGATTCATCGATGTTTCTCGCTGAAAATTGCCGTAACAGAGGATATAGCCAGAATGTGGACATAAAAATCTATTCATTTCTGGTTTGTTGAAAAACAAAATTGACGTAAACTTCAAATATTCAACATTGAGCGTGGTCGATCTTTCACTGAAACTTTCTACCGCTTTAGCACTTATATATACAGGTTGTACAATTGATATCCACGGGGTCCCAATAGGCAATAAACCGGGCCATTAGTTCCTGGTAATATCGGCCCGAATTGAGGATAGACAAAACTTGAGGCGAGCATGCAAGCACGTGGTTGTTGTTTTTTCTCTTCTCTCGAGTCGCTTCGTTTATCATTAGGGGGTCGGTGTGGGAAGGCGACGAAGTTTGAATGCATGTCACTTGTTACAATCAATTTAACTCAGACAACGGACAGAAAAAAACGCCTTCAACGATTCTTCATTTTACCGATTTCCTCCGTTAGCGTTACTGCAACAGACTCGAGCGGGACGCTTGAACCAAACGACCCCTCACGGAGGACTCAATTTAGTAAAAAAACAAATAAAACACCCTTTATCCATACGGTTTGGTAAGATTTATTTTCGTATCAAATATTTTGATGACAATTTCGGTATACTTAGTCATTAGAACCAGTCAACTATCAACAAATCTCACGGACGGCCATGCAAGATTCTTAGAGCTATAGACCTGTATAGACGGTAATTCACACTGTTTTTTTTGTTTTGTTTTTAATTTACAAATGGAAATAAACTATTCTACATTGTTACGTCTTATGCAGATCGGTTTTAAGCCTTCCTCCTTCATTTACTGAGCGTTTTTAAAACTTTTTAGCTTGTGCACCCTAATATAACTTGGTGCACCCGTTTTCAAAAAAGGTCATATTTTGGGTGCACGGCGTGCACCCAGTCAAAAAATTTGAATTCGACCCCTGCTAATGAAATGATAATGTACGGTGCACAGCTAGAACTTAGAGGGATGATGTGTGTCATGTTTGGTTAAGATCAGGTCAGTAGTTTTCTTGGAATAATGATAATAAGTTTCATTTTCAAATTTGGTTAAAAAACAACATTGCTTCCTGGCGGCCATATTTAAAAAGCAAATGAGATGAAAATGTAGGGTGCACAACTAGATCAGAGGGAGATAATGACTGCCAAGTTTGGTCAAAATCAGACCAGTATTTTCTTGGAATAGAAGTAACGAAAAAACAATATCGCCCTAATGGCGGCCATATTGAATATGCAAATGAGATCAAAATGAACGGTGCATAACTAGACCATAGGGTGATAATGTATGTTGATTTTGATTAATGTCAGGTAGTTTTCTTGGAACAAAGATAAAGAAAAAAATCATCGCACCCTGGCGGCCATATTGAATATGCAAATGAGATGAAAATGTACAGTACACAACATGGCTATAGGGAGATAATGTGAGCCAAGTTTGGTGAAAATCGGATTGGTAGTTTTCTTGGAAAAAAGTAACAAAAAAAAATATATTGCCCCTGACAGCCATATTGAATATGCAAATGAGATGAAAATGTATGGTGCACAACTAGACCATAGGGTGATGTATGTTCAGTTTGATTAAGATTGGACTGATAGTTTTATTGGAATAAAGGTAACAAGCAAAAGTTTTCTTGCAATAAACTAAAAAAAAACATCTCCCCCTGGCGGCCATATTGAATATGCAAATGAGATGAAAATGTACGGCGCACAACTACACCATAGGGTGAGATGATGTATGTTAAGTTTGATTAAGATTGGACAGATAGTTTTCTTGGAACAAAGATAAAGAAAAAAAACATCGCCCCCTGGCGGCCATATTGAATATGCAAATGAGATGAAAATGTACAGTACACAACATGGCTATAGGGAGATAATGTGAGCCAAGTTTGGTGAAAATCAGGTTGGTAGTTTTCTTGGAAAAAAGTAACAAAAAAAAACATCTCCCCCTGGCGACCAAAAGGTAGTTTTCTTGGAATAAAGGTAACAAGCAAAAAGTTAACGGACGGACGACGGACGACTGACAACGGACGACGGACCACGGAAAAGCGATTTGAATACCCCACCATCAGAATGATGGCGGGCTAAAAATCAATCTATCAACCGTGGTTTCCATGTATAAATATGTTGAATGAGTTTACCCTTTGTGGTCCGGTGGTCCTATGACACGGAGGTTTTTTGTCAGCCGGGGGTCTGGCGTGGTCTTTGCAATACCCTAAAAGAAAGACGTAAAGAGAAGTGAAATTTTTGTTACCTTGTGAAGAAATAAAAAATCTATTTTTATTTTTGTGGGTTGCTTTAAATTTTGTCATAGTTTTCAAGGAATTTCAGTTTGCCTTCAAAAGTCAACCGTAGATAATATAAATTGCATAACATTTTAGAAATCAGCAACACATGACAATGCTCTATGGTTATGGAATGGTTGATTGATGTTTAACGCCAAACTCAAGATTGCTTAACCTCTACGGTGGCCATGTCACATTTACTGGGGAAGAAACCGAGCTCTTTGCCCAGAGCAAACTGCAGACCTTCGGCTAGTACCTGGCACAGACTGGGAGGCTTGTGTCAGACTGACAGACAAACATTCCATCGACTGAGCCCACAAGGTGCCCACTATGGTTATCAACAAAAGAGTTAAATTCTTTTTTTTAGTCACAAATTGAACACTTTGTAACACAATATTTCAGGGTTCTGTTTTAAAAATGAAACACAGAAAAGAATTTCAAAATTCAAAAAAATTTAGAAAATTTTCCAAATACCAAAAGTATCCTTACCGTATCAATCCTAGATTGGGTATAAGGAAATGCAGAGGGGCGTTTACCAGCTGTGGCTAACTGCTGTTTTGTAATCATTAACTGGGGAAAAAAACAATGACATTATTTGTTTAATTGGAATGTGTGCTTGTCATCTTTGTTATTTACTGCAGTTTGTTTTATCGGTTTATGTTTGCTTTTTTCTTTCTTTTGTTGTTGTTGTTGTTCAACATGTGGTTACTTATGGACTGATGTTAGAGGGGAGGTTGGAGTGGCAACAGGTACCTGTCTTTTACGTGACGTTGGAAAGGTTACAGGTCAACAATTAGGCAGCAAAGTTTACACATAATAGGATTGCAGACATTTTTTTCATCTCGTTGTTATTGATGTCTGTTGCATTGTATCTTTTATAGTAGGACTTCATCTTTTGAGTGAGTGAGTGATTTGGGTTTTACGTCCTGCTTAACAGTATTAAACTATTTCAGTCATATGAAGACGTTGTCTCCTTGTGGCAGGGCAGATTTCCACTGCTCTTTTATTTGGTGCTGCCTCACCGAGACGACTTGCCGAAGACAACCAGGAAGCCCTCTCACCCAGTCACAGTATACTGACACCGGGCCAACCAGTCGCTGCTCTAACTCCTATTGCTAAGCACCAAGCGAAGCGGTAGCAGCTCCCACTGTTAAAGTCTTTGGTCTGACTCCACCCAGGCTTGAACCTGGATCTCCCAGCCCTGAAGCGGACGGTCTACCAACTGAGCTATCGGGGCTGGTTTCATCGTTTGAAGGACGTTTTAAAAACGGGCCAAAAAAATATGGGACACATAATTGAACAGGAGTTTCTGTAAAACATTGATCAATAACTAAGAATATATTTTTAGGAGGAAGCGAGGAGGGCAATATTCAGAATAAAATACATGCCACACAGTCTGCGCTCAGGAAGCTATTTAAGGGGTTTTAATCTTCACATTAAACAGTTTTTAATATGATATACAGTCACTTTCAATTACACGTCAACAAGTACGCAGCTAAGTTTACGGCTTATTCGCTGGCTCACATTGCAGAGGTGGACGGAGAACCCTTCACTTCAAGGTTAAGATCGCTAAATAACTGGTGTCATCAGAAATTTGTAATTCTTTTTTAATTCTTTTATTGCATGTGCAGGATTATTTTCCTATCGAAAAGAGCAGAACGTTATTTCCTGCAACAGTAACGATCTCGAGCGAAAAAAAGTTAAGAAAGCCCAGAAGCAGTGCCTTTCAGGCCCTTGTTGAGATAGAGTGGGCAGGCAGTCTTATAAACCTGGCTCGGTTTCAGGGAGAATTTAACTGTTTTGTTATGGTCATTATTTGTTCACTGTCCTTTCTATTATTTGTTTATTGTTACTAGATGTTAATATTGTTACATTGCTAAACTGTTAACTGGTTTGAGTTTGTCATTGTTTGCTGAACGGATAGTTCCTTAAGTTTGACTGTTGCTGGTGTGTGTTTGAGTTTGTCTTTGTTTGCTGAACAGTTAAGTTCCTTAAGTTTGACTGGTGCTGGTGTGTGTTGGAGTTTGTCTTTGTTTGCTGAACAGTTAGTTCCTTAAGTTTGACTGTTGCTGGTGTGTGTTTGTCTTTGTTTGCTGAACAGTTAGTTCCTTAAGTTTGACTGTTGCTGGTGTGTGTTTGAGTTTGTCATTGTTGGCTGAACAGTTAGTTCCTTAAGTTTGACTGTTCCTGGTGTGTGTTTGAGTTTGTCTTTGATTGCTGAACAGTTAGTTCCTTAAGTTTGACTGTTCCTGGTGTGTGTTGGAGTCTGTCTTTGTTTGCTGAACAGTTAGTTCCTTAAGTTTGACTGTTGCTGGTGTGTGTTTGAGTTTGTCTTTGATTGCTGAACAGTTAGTTCCTTAAGTTTGACTGTTCCTGGTGTGTGTTTGAGTTTGTCTTTGATTGCTGAACAGTTAGTTCCTTAAGTTTGACTGTTCCTGGTGTGTGTTGGAGTCTGTCTTTGTTTGCTGAACAGTTAAGTTCCTTAAGTTTGACTGTTGCTGGTGTGTGTTTGAGTTTGTCATTGTTTGCTGAACAGTTAGTTCCTTAAGTTTGACTGTTGCTGGTGTGTGTTGGAGTCTGTCATTGTTTGCTGAACAGTTAGTTCCTTAAGTTTGACTGTTGCTGGTGTGTGTTGGAGTTTGTCTTTGTTTGCTGAACAGTTAGTTCCTTAAGTTTGACTGTTGCTGGTGTGTGTTTGAGTCTGTCTTTGTTTTCTGAACAGTTAGTTCCTTAAGTTTGACTGTTGCTGGTGTGTGTTTGTCATTGTTTGCTGAACAGTTAGTTCCTTAAGTTTGACTGTTGCTGGTGTGTGTTTGAGTCTGTCTTTGTTTTCTGAACAGTTAGTTCCTTAAGTTTGACTGTTGCTGGTGTGTGTTTGTCATTGTTTGCTGAACAGTTAGTTCCTTAAGTTTGACTGTTGCTGGTGTGTGTTTGTCATTGTTTGCTGAACAGTTAGTTCCTTAAGTTTGACTGTTGCTGGTGTGTGTTTGTCATTGTTTGCTGAACAGTTAGTTCCTTAAGTTTGACTGTTGCTGGTGTGTGTTTGAGTCTGTCTTTGTTTTCTGAACAGTTAGTTCCTTAAGTTTGACTGTTGCTGGTGTGTGTTTGTCATTGTTTGCTGAACAGTTAGTTCCTTAAGTTTGACTGTTGCTGGTGTGTGTTTGAGTCTGTCTTTGTTTTCTGAACAGTTAGTTCCTTAAGTTTGACTGTTGCTGGTGTGTGTTTGAGTTTGTCATTGTTTGCTGAACAGTTAGTTCCTTAAGTTTGACTGTTGCTGGTGTGTGTTTGTCTTTGTCTTTGTTTGCTGAACAGTTAGTTCCTTAAGTTTGACTGTTGCTGGTGTGTGTTTGAGTTTGTCTTTGTTTGCTGAACAGTTAGTTCCTTAAGTTTGACTGTTGCTGGTGTGTGTTGGGGTTTGTCTTTGTTTGCTGAACAGTTAGTTCCTTAAGTTTGACTGTTGCTGGTGTGTGTTTGAGTTTGTCTTTGTTTGCTGAACAGTTAGTTCCTTAAGTTTGATTGTTGCTGGTGTGTGTTGGAGTTTGTCTTTGTTTGCTGAACAGTTAGTTCCTTAAGTTTGACTGTTGCTGGTGTGTATTTTAGTTTGTCTTTGTTTGCTGAACAGTTAGTTCCTTAAATTTGACTGTTGCTGGTGTGTGTTTGAGTTTGTCTTTGTTTGCTGAACAGTTAGTTCCTTAAGTTTGACTGTTGCTGGTGTGTGTTGGAGTTTGTCATTGTTTGCTGAACAGTTAGTTAGCTAAGTTTGACTGTTGCTGGTGTGTGTTTGAGTCTGTCTTTGTTTGCTGAACAGTTAGTTCCTTAAGTTTCACTGTTGCTGGTGTGTGTTTGAGTTTGTCTTTGTTTGCTGAACAGTTAGTTCCTTAAGTTTGACTGTTGCTGGTGTGTGTTTGAGTTTGTCTTTGATTGCTGAACAGTTAGTTCCTTAAGTTTGACTGTTGCTGGTGTGAGTTTGAGTTTGTCTTTGTTTGCTGAACAGTTAGTTCCTTAAGTTTGACTGTTGCTGGTGTGTGTTTGAGTTTGTCTTTGATTGCTGAACAGTTAAGTTCCTTAAGTTTGACTGTTGCTGGTGTGTGTTGGAGTTTGTCTTTGTTTGCTGAACAGTTAGTTCCTTAAGTTTGACTGTTGCTGGTGTGTGTTTGAGTTTGTCTTTGATTGCTGAACAGTTAGTTCCTTAAGTTTGACTGTTGCTGGTGTGTGTTTGTGTTTGTCTTTGATTGCTGAACAGTTAAGTTCCTTAAGTTTGACTGTTGCTGGTGTGTGTTGGAGTTTGTCTTTGTTTGCTGAACAGTTAGTTCCTTAAGTTTGACTGTTGCTGGTGTGTGTTGGGGTTTGTCTTTGATTGCTGAACAGTTAGTTCCTTAAGTTTGACTGTTGCTGGTGTGTGTTGGGGTTTGTCTTTGATTGCTGAACAGTTAGTTCCTTAAGTTTGACTGTTGCTGGTGTGTGTTGGGGTTTGTCTTTGATTGCTGAACAGTTAGTTCCTTAAGTTTGACTGTTGCTGGTGTGTGTTTGAGTTTGTCTTTGTTTGCTGAACAGTTAGTTCCTTAAGTTTCACTGTTGCTGGTGTGTGTTTGAGTTTGTCTTTGATTGCTGAACAGTTAGTTCCTTAAGTTTGACTGTTGCTGGTTTGAGTTTGTCTTTGTTTGCTGAACAGTTAGTTCCTTAAGTTTGACTGTTGCTGGTGTATGTTTGAGTTTGTCTTTGTTTGCTGAACAGTTAGTTCCTTAAGTTTCACTGTTGCTGGTGTGTGTTTGAGTTTGTCTTTGATTGCTGAACAGTTAGTTCCTTAAGTTTGACTGTTGCTGGTTTGAGTTTGTCTTTGTTTGCTGAACAGTTAGTTCCTTAAGTTTGACTGTTGCTGGTGTATGTTTGAGTTTGTCTTTGTTTGCTGAACAGTTAGTTCCTTAAGTTTCACTGTTGCTGGTGTATGTTTGAGTCTGTCTTTGTTTGCTGAACAGTTAGTTCCTTAAGTTTGACTGTTGCTGGTGTGTGTTTGAGTCTGTCTTTGTTTGCTGAACAGTTAGTTCCTTAAGTTAGACTGTTGCTGGTGTGTGTTTGAGTTTGTCTTTGTTTGCTGAACAGTTAGTTCCTTAAGTTTGACTGTTGCTGGTGTGTGTTGGAGTTTGTCTTTGATTGCTGAACAGTTAGTTCCTTAAGTTTGACTGTTGCTGGTGTGTGTTGGAGTTTGTCTTTGTTTGCTGAACAGTTAGTTCCTTAAGTTTGACTGTTGCTGGTGTGTGTTGGAGTTTGTCTTTGTTTGCTGAACAGTTAGTTCCTTAAGTTTGACTGTTGCTGGTGTGTGTTGGAGTTTGTCTTTGTTTGCTGAACAGTTAGTTCCTTACGTTTGACTGTTGCTGGTGTGTGTTGGGGTTTGTCTTTGTTTGCTGAACAGTTAGTTCCTTAAGTTTGACTGTTGCTGGTGTGTGTTGGAGTTTGTCTTTGTTTGCTGAACAGTTAGTTCCTTAAGTTTGACTGTTGCTGGTGTGTGTTGGGGTTTGTCTTTGTTTGCTAAACAGTTAGTTCCTTAAGTTTGACTGTTCCTGGTGTGTGTTGGAGTCTGTCTTTGTTTGCTGAACAGTTAGTTCCTTAAGTTTGACTGTTGCTGGTGTGTGTTGGAGTTTGTCATTGTTTGCTGAACAGTTAGTTCCTTAAGTTTCACTGTTGCTGGTGTATGTTTGAGTCTGTCTTTGTTTGCTGAACAGTTAGTTCCTTAAGTTTGACTGTTGCTGGTGTGTGTTGGAGTTTGTCTTTGTTTGCTGAACAGTTAGTTCCTTAAGTTTGACTGTTGCTGGTGTGTGTTGGAGTTTGTCTTTGTTTGCTGAACAGTTAGTTCCTTAAGTTTGACTGTTGCTGGTGTGTGTTGGGGTTTGTCTTTGTTTGCTGAACAGTTAGTTCCTTAAGTTTGACTGTTGCTGGTGTGTGTTTGTCATTGTTTGCTGAACAGTTAGTTCCTTAAGTTTGACTGTTGCTGGTGTGTGTTTGAGTTTGTCTTTGTTTGCTGAACAGTTAAGTTCCTTAAGTTTGACTGTTGCTGGTGTGTGTTTGAGTTTGTCTTTGTTTGCTGAACAGTTAGTTCCTTAAGTTTGACTGTTGCTGGTGTATGTTTGAGTTTGTCATTGTTTGCTGAACAGTTAGTTCCTTAAGTTTGACTGTTGCTGGTGTGTGTTTGAGTTTGTCTTTGATTGCTGAACAGTTAGTTCCTTAAGTTTGACTGTTGCTGGTGTGTGTTTGAGTTTGTCTTTGTTTGCTGAACAGTTAGTTCCTTAAGTTAGACTGTTGCTGGTGTGTGTTGGAGTTTGTCTTTGTTTGCTGAACAGTTAGTTCCTTAAGTTAGACTGTTGCTGGTGTGTGTTTGAGTTTGTCATTGTTTGCTGAACAGTTAGTTCCTTAAGTTTGACTGTTGCTGGTGTGTGTTTGAGTTTGTCATTGTTTGCTGAACAGTTAAGTTCCTTAAGTTTGACTGTTGCTGGTGTGTGTTGGAGTTTGTCTTTGTTTGCTGAACAGTTAGTTGCTTAAGTTTGACTGTTGCTGGTGTGTTTTTGAGTTTGTCATTGTTTGCTGAACAGTTAGTTCCTTAAGTTTGACTGTTGCTGGTGTGTGTTGGAGTTTGTCATTGTTTGCTGAACAGTTAGTTCCTTAAGTTTGACTGTTGCTGGTGTGTGTTGGAGTTTGTCTTTGTTCGCTGAACAGTTAAGTTCCTTAAGTTTGACTGTTGCTGGTGTGTGTTTGAGTTTGTCATTGTTTGCTGAACAGTTAGTTCCTTAAGTTTGACTGTTGCTGGTGTGTGTTTGTAGTAGTGCTTTGTTTGTTGTTACCAACCCCAATCCTCACCTTCTCTTTGAGTTGAGCATTTTGTTTCTCCAGATCTCGAGTTTTAGTCGCATAGTCAGCTAACTGTTCTTCAACCTCAATATTCCGAGTAATTTTCACACCTAAAAATGTTGTGATTATCATTTTAATGAAAAAAGAACAAATCAATCATTTACCAAAAGAGCAAAATACATATATTTAAACAACATTTTTAGAGAAATGTTTGAAATAACTGTAGGCTGATCAGGTAAAATTATGAATTGTTATGAATCGTTTGGCTCTTGAAACATTTCTCAATAAGCGTTCTGTTCAACCTTTGACCTACTGGCAAGTTGGAAAGATATGAGGCCGTGTAGTTCTTTTGTTACAGCCAAAGTGTATTGCAAGCAGTCATTTTATTTGTTGAGAATTTAGCTGAATGGTGTCTGAGGCCGCACTCAATATATGATGACATGGCCTATTCAAATAAGGCAGGAAACATGACCATTTGCTTGGATGAAACCCACAACCTTCTGTCGTTATACTGGTAACCCTTCAACAAAAGGTCATCCAAAGAAACCCACTATGAAATTTGTCAATATTTTCTTTACACATACAGTACACCAAAAAAATTACCACTAAAAAAACGCATCGCCGACGGCCACTCTCTCCGTTTGCGACGCACATTCGACGCGTCGGCGATCTCCTCTTGCCACAGCAGCTTGTTGGCCCGACGCGTCTGGGACGGTCATCAGCCCAGTTGAAGTCGCAAATAAATAAAAGTTTTGAATAAACATAACAACATAAACAACATACGCTAAACTTGTTTATGGATCGATAAGCAGTCAGCCGATTTCTTTATTTTTTGTTTTCGTCCGACAACGAAACGGTTTTGAACATTTGACTGTATTTACGACATTAAGGCCGCTTTGCGGTAGCGCCGACTGTCAAAATCTCCGCTGGCGCACATGGCGATCAAAGTTACTTGCACTGATGCAGTCTTGAACGGTAACGAAATAAAGGTAAAGAAGTCAGTTACAGCTTATAGTTTCGCAGTGAATTTCTTTTTTGCTAAAGTTTTCTTTCAAATCTGTTTTGTAAGATATAATTGCAACATTTTAATTGTGTTGTGTGTACGGTAAAGGCTCAAAAACAGACCAGTCCTCAAATTTGTAACTTTCACTTTTCAGCTACGGTACTACTACTAGTACTAGATCTTTTAAATTTAAGACGAAACGGTAGTAATAATTGTAAAGAATTTGAACTTAATAACTGATTTCAAATGCCATGTATATTTTAAGGAGAATTATTTGAAGTTATAGAGTCTTCTTCTGTGTTTCAGGTCATTTTTTTTTACCACAACCCTAGTATTAGTATACTATAAAGTCAGGGTATCTCAACACTTTTCTGATCAACTTTTTTTGTAAAGGCACTATTTCCTCATTAGTACGCCACAGCTCTTTCGGTCGTTTATTTGAGTGAAATTATCAAACTCACGTTGTGTAATGCCAAAGGAATTTTTATTTCGTATCTATTTAATTCTTTTGAATTGAAATGCAAGTATTAAAAGTCTTTCGTAAGATCAATATATGAACTCAAAAGTACAAATTAAAAATTTCATTACATTAAAGTTATATAACTAAAATGTTTTACTCCCTTTTTATCTTTCAGACCTCCATTGTGTGATTGAAACACTTGTTCTAAAAAAATCTGTCTTAATATCAGATAGAAAAGACAATCATTCCTGTCTACAGTTTTTCATATGATCTCAAACACAGTCACTTAGGCTCAGTCGGTAGAGGTATGGTCTCTCACGCCAACACAAGCCTTCAATCCCCCCAAAATTTAACTGGATTTCACTTGATGTTACCCTCTGGAATGGTTGACTTGCCGAGAGTTGGAATCACACCCAATCGGAAAATGTGGAAAAGATTCGGAGTGTGATTTGTACTCGCTCGTCCTTTGCTGCTGAAGGTTGAGGGCTTCCCATGGGCAAAGATCGTGGTTTACTCTCCCACAGTGCACTAAACCTGGAAACCCATTTAATTTTAAGTGAAATAATTTTCCGTCACAGTGCAGTGTAAAACATTGCTAAATCAACAAATTTTCTGATTGACAGCAATTGGCTCAAGATATCAGCTTCGACATAAACAATCTTATCTGTGGCATATTCTGACTTGAATTGGAAGTAATTTAGTCATATGTAACCAGTAATATTTTCAAGTCTACTGTCTCCCTTAAGAACCATTTAGATAGAGAAACCAGTGTTCTACTAAATATTGCTAATGCAGCTAGAAGAAAACAAATAACAGAATCGTTGCAGAATACAATTTTAATGAAGAATACATAAGAAAGTCAAATAACTCAAGGTTTTACGGTTGCACAAATAAAGTTAATTGTTGTTTCAATTGCATTGAGGAATCATTAAAGTTGTATGTAATTCTCTAATTTTAAATAATCCAGATCTGTCTTTGTTTCAGTCAAAATGAGAATAAACTTGCACGTTTTCTTGTAGATTTTTATTTAACAGAACAGTCTGGTGTATTGAGGAAATAATCTTGGGCATAAAGTAAAAATGAACCAACACAAATATCACAAATAAAAAAGGGAAATAGTTTTTGTGTTTACATGATTTCGTTTTCGCTACAGTACTTGCTTTATTAAGCGACAGGCATTCCCATGCCAGTGAATCTTGAATTTTTCACTATGTGGAAGAGTTGCCAGTTAGGCCTACTGTTTGAAAATCTGGGTGTTTTTTTCTCAAGGTAAAGAGATTGGTTTCCTTCACCACTAAACCCGACTATGCCAAAAGTGACAAAATATTTAGTACGCCCTAAAACATCAATCAATCAAGCTAGAGTCTAGGTTTCTCTTTGAAATAAAATGCTAGAAAAAAAGTGAAACAATCTTTAGTGGTCCCTTGCCTAAAACACAAACCAACTTTTTCAATTGTTTGTTTTGTTTGAGAGGGGGGGGGGGGGGGGGGGTGGGGGAGATGTCATGCTTCTAGTCCTTTCCATCTATTCAGTAGAAGGCATCTCAGCTTTACCTGGCCTGTACTGAAAATACTCCAATAAAAAAAATTGGAAAATTTTCTGACTGGGTTTTCACTCGAACGACCTATGTGGGATGGTTGCCAGTTACCACCAGAAGGTCATAGGTTTCCTCCGGGCATAGAGCCTGGTTTCTTCACACAATAAAACTTGCAACGCCGACGTATAAGTGAAATAATCTTGAGCGCTGCCTAAAACACCAAACAATCAATCACATAAATAGTGATGTTCCCCAGTGTATAGTGTCGGGAATATTTAATCCATAGTGTCACGCTGAAGGCATTCTAGTTTACTCTTACTTTAAATGGTTCAATCAAACTGGTTTAGATCAATTGAGAAAAGAAAACTATTTATTATTGACCGAGTTGCGTTCAATGTCACCACTCATTATATAGTTGTATTTGATTGATTCATGTTTTATGCCAAACTCAAGATTATTTCACTTATATGGCCAGGTTAGGGGTGGAGAAAACCAGGCTCGTTGCCTGGAGGAAACTCTGAACCTTCGGCGAGTACATGGCAACTCCTCAACAAACAGCGTTCGAGCGAAAATTCCACTGATAAATATTTCATTTTGGTCTGAGTGGGCTTGTATTTAAACCGTGGCTTTACTCCCTTTACGGCTTTAGACTGAAATGTCTGTGGCAATGAATACATTGCATATATGATAGCATTTCTAGAGCACAAAGTAACAATTTCTACCAAAAAAAACAGTCAAAGAAATGTCTGCAGGAGCATACTAAGGGAGGTATAATTACCCCAGCAAAATTCCGCTTTCCTATTTGTTTCAGCTATTAAAAACGTATGCGGTACAAGTCAATAATTTCTTTAAAAAACTAAACAGGCAGTGAGTAAGTAAAAGTTCAACTTGACGTTCGGATTTACTTTTCAACAAATGCTTATTGAGATTAAAATGCTGATCAACTCAAAAGCCATGTGAGTAAAAACATATCACCTTGAATATTATCTTTTAAAAACACGCTCGCAAGAAATTTGTCGAGTTCACAAACCGATGTTGATTACAACAACAACAACACTCAAATCGCTGCAAACTTTTATGTCAATTATTGAATATCAGAGGGAGAAGCTTGGTGACAACCTGCATTTCATCGACCCTTTTATTCATCTAATCCCCGTGCATCCCTCTCGCCATAAAACCGACGCGATACGTCTCTCTGAACGACTTTTGCTGAAGCTCACACGTCAGTTTCGGTTACTCTATGTTTACGGCGCCATGTTGAATGCTAACTGCCATAAGTCGGAACTACTCGGAAGCACTGGCGGCGCGTCGGCGACGCGTATCCCATAATGAAAACTTCTCTCGGGAGATCAAATTTCGGAAATGAGCGACGCGTGAGATGTCCGTCGGCGACGCGTCGAGTCCCCGTACCAGACGCGCGAGCATTAGTGGCAATTTTTTTGGTGTACTGTAGTGGGATTCAAACCTGAGAGAAAATCTGGACTCTTTCAGAGTACTGGGAACTTCCAGCTTAACCTAGTCACCGGAAATCAATTTATTATCTTAAAATGCCTCAAGAGTAATGAACAGTTTTTTAGCGCTTTTGTTGGTACCTGACAACCACCCCAAACAGCTGAACTGATGAGTATACCATAAAAAATGATCTCAATTCTCTGGGACATTCAAATTTGAACTCACACCCCTTTTTTGAGAGTGCAGAGCTAGAGTTATAAAGCCACTGATCAAAATCTAGATTAATAACCTACCTCCCACTCCGTCAATATCATTCTTTTTCTTATCACTGACCAGACGTAACAGCTTAGTGGCCATTCTGCAAACAAACAAAAAATAATTAATTGATTCTTTAGATCTTAGATTGGTGTTTTATGCCATGTTTCATATTTATTTCAAAGAGACAAACAAGCTCTGTGCCTGGATGTAGATTGTAACCCTAGCCTTCCTTTGGACAACCACAACAGAACAGGTTGTGTGCCTGGAGATAGCCCTAACCTTATTTGGGCAATAGTCAGGCACAACAGAATAGGCTCTATGCCTGGAGATAACCCTAGCCTTACTTGGGCAATAGTCAGGCACAACAGAACAGGCTCTGTGCCTGGTGGTAGCCCTAGCCTTACTTGGGCAATAGGCAACCACAACAGAACAGGCGGTATGCCTGGAGATAACCCTAGCCTTACTTGGGCAATAGTCAGGCACAACAGAACAGGCTCTGTGCCTGGAGATAAGCCTAGCCTTACTTGGGCAATAGTCAGGCAGAACAGAACAGGCGGTATGCCTGGAGATAACCCTAGCCTTACTTGGGCAATAGTCAGGCACAACAGAACAGGCTCTGTGCCTGGAGATAAGCCTAGCCTTACTTGGGCAATAGTCAGGCAGAACAGAATAGGCGGTCTGCCTGGAGATAACCCTAGTCTTACTTGGGCAATAGTCAGGCACAACAGAATAGGCGGTCTGCCTGGAGATAACCCTAGTCTTACTTGGGCAATAGGCAACCACAACAGAACAGGCGGTATGCCTGGATGTAGCCCTAACCTTATTTGGGCAATAGTCAGGCACAACAGAACAGGCGGTATGCCTGGAGATAAGCCTAGCCTTACTTGGGCAATAGTCAGGCAGAACAGAATAGGCTCTGTGCCTGGAGATAACCCTAGCCGTACTTGGGCAATATGCAGGCACATCAGAGCAGGCTCTGTACCTGGATGTAACTATGATAGGATAAATTTTCTTATACCTTTTCTGTTTACTTATGGAATTATATTATGGAATTATATAATAATACATGAGATACATGTGTACACGAGTAGTGTCATTCCCAAAAATGTAAGACCCATGTTAAGTCAATCTCCTGATGATTTATTAGAACTAACCAGTGAAACCAATAAATACATGTGACATCCTGGAGATTATTCTGCACCTGATTGAACATACAGTGTATGGACAGGGCAGTGATCAATGGTATTTTACATGTCATCTATGGACAGGGCAGTGATCAATGGTATTTAACATACAGTGTATGGACAGGGCAGTGATCAATGGTATTTTACATAGTGTATGGACAGGGCAGTGATCAATGGTATTTAACATAGTGTATGGACAGAGCAGTGATCAATGGTATTTTACATACAGTGTATGGACAGGGCAGTGATCAATGGTATTTTACATGTCATCTATGGACAGGGTAGTGATCAATGGTATTTAACATACAGTGTATGGACAGGGCAGTGATCAATGGTATTTTACATAGTGTATGGACAGAGCAGTGATCAATGGTATTTTACATACAGTGTATGGACAGGGCAGTGATCAATGGTATTTTACATACAGTGTAGGGACAGGGCAGTGATCAATGGTATTTTACATGTCATCTATGGACAGGGTAGTGATCAATGGTATTTAACATACAGTGTATGGACAGGGCAGTGATCAATGGTATTTTACATACAGTGTATGGACAGGGCAGTGATCAATGGTATTTTACATAGTGTATGGACAGGGTAGTGATCAATGGTATTTTACATACAGTGTATGGACAGGGCAGTGATCAATGGTATTTTACATACAGTGTATGGACAGGGCAGTGATCAATGGTATTTAACATGTCATCTATGGACAGGGTAGTGATCAATGGTATTTAACATACAGTGTATGGACAGGGCAGTGATCAATGGTATTTTACATGTCATCTATGGACAGGGCAGTGATCAATGGTATTTTACATGTCATCTATGGACAGGGTAGTGATCAATGGTATTTAACATACAGTGTATGGACAGGGCAGTGATCAATGGTATTTTACATAGTGTATGGACAGGGCAGTGATCAATGGTATTTTACATAGTGTATGGACAGGGCAGTGATCAATGGTATTTTACATACAGTGTATGGACAGGGTAGTGATCAATGGTATTTTACATGTCATCTATGGACAGGGTAGTGATCAATGGTATTTAACATACAGTGTATGGACAGGGCAGTGATCAATGGTATTTTACATAGTGTATGGACAGAGCAGTGATCAATGGTATTTAACATGTCATCTATGGACAGGGTAGTGATCAATGGTATTTAACATACAGTGTATGGACAGGGCAGTGATCAATGGTATTTTACATACAGTGTATGGACAGGGCAGTGATCAATGGTATTTTACATGTCATCTATGGACAGGGTAGTGATCAATGGTATTTTACATGTCATCTATGGACAGGGTAGTGATCAATGGTATTTTACATACAGTGTATGGACAGGGCAGTGATCAATGGTATTTTACATGTCATCTATGGACAGGGCAGTGATCAATGGTATTTAACATACAGTGTATGGACAGGGCAGTGATCAATGGTATTTTACATAGTGTATGGACAGAGCAGTGATCAATGGTATTTTACATACAGTGTATGGACAGGGCAGTGATCAATGGTATTTTACATACAGTGTATGGACAGGGCAGTGATCAATGGTATTTTACATGTCATCTATGGACAGGGTAGTGATCAATGGTATTTAACATACAGTGTATGGACAGGGCAGTGATCAATGGTATTTTACATAGTGTATGGACAGAGCAGTGATCAATGGTATTTTACATACAGTGTATGGACAGGGCAGTGATCAATGGTATTTTACATACAGTGTATGGACAGAGCAGTGATCAATGGTATTTTACATACAGTGTATGGACAGGGCAGTGATCAATGGTATTTTACATGTCATCTATGGACAGGGTAGTGATCAATGGTATTTAACATACAGTGTATGGACAGGGCAGTGATCAATGGTATTTTACATAGTGTATGGACAGAGCAGTGATCAATGGTATTTTACATACAGTGTATGGACAGGGCAGTGATCAATGGTATTTTACATGTCATCTATGGACAGGGTAGTGATCAATGGTATTTAACATACAGTGTATGGACAGGGCAGTGATCAATGGTATTTTACATAGTGTATGGACAGGGCAGTGATCAATGGTATTTAACATGTCATCTATGGACAGGGCAGTGATCAATGGTATTTTACATGTCATCTATGGACAGGGCAGTGATCACTGGTATTTTACATACAGTGTATGGGCAGGGCAGTGATCAATGGTATTTTACATACAGTGTATGGACAGGGCAGTGATCAATGGTATTTTACATGTCATCTATGGACAGGGTAGTGATCAATGGTATTTTACATACAGTGTATGGACAGGGCAGTGATCAATGGTATTTTACATAGTGTATGGACAGGGCAGTGATCAATGGTATTTAACATGTCATCTATGGACAGGGCAGTGATCAATGGTATTTAACATACAGTGTATGGACAGGGCAGTGATCAATGGTATTTTACATACAGTGTATGGACAGGGTAGTGATCAATGGTATTTTACATGTCATCTATGGACAGGGCAGTGATCAATGGTATTTTACATACATGTACAGTGTATGGACAGGGCAGTGATCAATGGTATTTTACATAGTGTATGGACAGGGCAGTGATCAATGGTATTTAACATGTCATCTATGGACAGGGCAGTGATCAATGGTATTTAACATACAGTGTATGGACAGGGCAGTGATCAATGGTATTTTACATACAGTGTATGGACAGGGCAGTGATCAATGGTATTTTACATGTCATCTATGGACAGGGCAGTGATCAATGGTATTTAACATACAGTGTATGGACAGGGCAGTGATCAATGGTATTTTACATACAGTGTATGGACAGGGTAGTGATCAATGGTATTTTACATGTCATCTATGGACAGGGCAGTGATCAATGGTATTTTACATACATGTACAGTGTATGGACAGGGTAGTGATCAATGGTATTTTACATGTCATCTATGGGCAGGGCAGTGATCAATGGTATTTTACATACATGTACAGTGTATGGACAGGGTAGTGATCAATGGTATTTTACATGTCATCTATGGACAGGGCAGTGATCAATGGTATTTTACATACAGTGTATGGACAGGGCAGTGATCAATGGTATTTAACATACAGTGTATGGACAGGGCAGTGATCAATGGTATTTTACATACAGTGTATGGGCAGGGCAGTGATCAATGGTATTTTACATACATGTACAGTGTATGGACAGGGTAGTGATCAATGGTATTTTACATAGTGTATGGACAGGGAAGTGATCAATGGTATTTAACATACAGTGTATGGACAGGGTAGTGATCAATGGTATTTTACATACAGTGTATGGACAGGGCAGTGATCAATGGTATTTTACATACAGTGTGTGGACAGAGCAGTGATCAATGGTATTTTACATACAGTGTATGGACAGGGCAGTGATCAATGGTATTTTACATACAGTGTATGGACAGGGCAGTGATCAATGGTATTTTACATAGTGTATGGACAGGGCAGTGATCAATGGTATTTTACATACATGTACAGTGTATGGACAGGGTAGTGATCAATGGTATTTTACATACAGTGTATGGACAGGGCAGTGATCAATGGTATTTTGCATACAGTGTATGGACAGGGCAGTGATCAATGGTATTTTACATAGTGTATGGACAGGGTAGTGATCAATGGTATTTTACATACATGTACAGTGTATGGACAGGGTAGTGATCAATGGTATTTTACATACAGTGTATGGACAGGGCAGTGATCAATGGTATTTTACATACAGTGTATGGACAGGGCAGTGATCAATGGTATTTAACATACAGTGTATGGACAGGGCAGTGATCAATGGTATTTTACATAGTGTATGGACAGGGCAGTGATCAATGGTATTTTACATAGTGTATGGACAGGGCAGTGATCAATGGTATTTTACATGTCATCTATGGACAGGGCAGTGATCAATGGTATTTTACATACAGTGTATGGACAGAGCAGTGATCAATGGTATTTTACATACAGTGTATGGACAGGGCAGTGATCAATGGTATTTTACATACAGTGTATGGACAGGGTAGTGATCAATGGTATTTAACATGTCATCTATGGACAGGGCAGTGATCAATGGTATTTTACATACAGTGTATGGACAGAGCAGTGATCAATGGTATTTTACATACAGTGTATGGACAGGGCAGTGATCAATGGTATTTTACATACAGTGTATGGACAGGGCAGTGATCAATGGTATTTAACATACAGTGTATGGACAGGGCAGTGATCAATGGTATTTTACATAGTGTATGGACAGGGCAGTGATCAATGGTATTTTACATAGTGTATGGACAGGGCAGTGATCAATGGTATTTAACATACAGTGTATGGACAGGGCAGTGATCAATGGTATTTTACATAGTGTATGGACAGGGCAGAGATCAATGGTATTTAACATACAGTGTATGGACAGGGCAGTGATCAATGGTATTTTACATAGTGTATGGACAGAGCAGTGATCAATGGTATTTAACATACAGTGTATGGACAGGGCAGTGATCAATGGTATTTTACATAGTGTATGGACAGGGTAGTGATCAATGGTATTTTACATACAGTGTATGGACAGGGCAGTGATCAATGGTATTTTACATAGTGTATGGACAGGGCAGTGATCAATGGTATTTAACATACAGTGTATGGACAGGGCAGTGATCAATGGTATTTTACATAGTGTATGGACAGGGTAGTGATCAATGGTATTTTACATAGTGTATGGACAGGGCAGTGATCAATGGTATTTAACATACAGTGTATGGACAGGGCAGTGATCAATGGTATTTTACATAGTGTATGGACAGGGCAGAGATCAATGGTATTTTACATACAGTGTATGGACAGGGCAGTGATCAATGGTATTTAACATGTCATCTATGGACAGGGCAGAGATCAATGGTATTTTACATACAGTGTATGGACAGGGCAGTGATCAATGGTATTTTACATACAGTGTATGGACAGGGCAGTGATCAATGGTATTTAACATGTCATCTATGGACAGGGTAGAGATCAATGGTATTTAACATACAGTGTATGGACAGGGCAGTGATCAATGGTATTTTACATAGTGTATGGACAGGGCAGTGATCAATGGTATTTAACATACAGTGTATGGACAGGGCAGTGATCAATGGTATTTAACATACAGTGTATGGACAGGGCAGTGATCAATGGTATTTTACATAGTGTATGGACAGGGCAGTGATCAATGGTATTTAACATACAGTGTATGGACAGGGCAGTGATCAATGGTATTTAACATGTCATCTATGGACAGGGCAGTGATCAATGGTATTTTACATAGTGTATGGACAGGGCAGTGATCAATGGTATTTTACATAGTGTATGGACAGAGCAGTGATCAATGGTATTTTACATAGTGTATGGACAGAGCAGTGATCAATGGTATTTTACATAGTGTATGGACAGGGCAGTGATCAATGGTATTTTACATAGTGTATGGACAGAGCAGTGATCAATGGTATTTTACATAGTGTATGGACAGGGCAGTGATCAATGGTATTTTACATACAGTGTATGGACAGGGCAGTGATCAATGGTATTTTACATAGTGTATGGACAGGGCAGTGATCAATGGTATTTAACATACAGTGTATGGACAGGGCAGTGATCAATGGTATTTTACATACAGTGTAGGGACAGGGCAGTGATCAATGGTATTTGACATACAGTGTATGGACAGGTTAGTGATCAATGGTATTTAACATACAGTGTATGGACAGGGCAGTGATCAATGGTATTTTACATACAGTGTATGGACAGAGCAGTGATCAATGGTATTTTACATAGTGTATGGACAGGGCAGAGATCAATGGTATTTAACATACAGTGTATGGACAGGGCAGTGATCAATGGTATTTTACATAGTGTATGGACAGGGCAGAGATCAATGGTATTTAACATACAGTGTATGGACAGGGCAGTGATCAATGGTATTTTACATACAGTGTATGGACAGGGTAGTGATCAATGGTATTTAACATACAGTGTATGGACAGGGCAGTGATCAATGGTATTTTACATACAGTGTATGGACAGGGCAGTGATCAATGGTATTTTACATACAGTGTATGGACAGGGCAGTGATCAATGGTATTTTACATACAGTGTATGGACAGGGCAGTGATCAATGGTATTTTACATACAGTGTATGGACAGGGCAGTGATCAATGGTATTTTACATGTCATCTATGGACAGGGCAGTGATCAATGGTATTTTACATACAGTGTATGGACAGGGCAGTGATCAATGGTATTTTACATACAGTGTATGGACAGGGCAGTGATCAATGGTATTTTACATACATGTACAGTGTATGGACAGGGTAGTGATCAATGGTATTTTACATAGTGTATGGACAGGGCAGTGATCAATGGTATTTAACATACAGTGTATGGACAGGGCAATGATCAATGGTATTTAACATACAGTGTATGGACAGAGCAGTGATCAATGGTATTTTGCATACAGTGTATGGACAGGGTAGTGATCAATAGTATTTTACATACAGTGTATGGACAGGGCAGTGATCAATGGTATTTTACATACAGTGTATGGACAGGGCAATGATCAATGGTATTTTACATACAGTGTATGGACAGGGCAATGATCAATGGTATTTTACATACAGTGTATGGACAGGGCAATGATCAATGGTATTTTACATACAGTGTATGGACAGGGCAATGATCAATGGTATTTTACATACAGTGTATGGACAGGGCAGTGATCAATGGTATTTAACATACAGTGTATGGACAGGGTAGTGATCAATGGTATTTTACATACAGTGTATGGACAGGGTAGTGATCAATGGTATTTTACATACAGTGTATGGACAGGGCAGTGATCAATGGTATTTTACATACAGTGTATGGACAGGGCAGTGATCAATGGTATTTTACATACAGTGTATGGGCAGGGCAGTGATCACTGGTATTTTACATGTCAACTTGACTTCTGATATCAGGGACTATATATTGTCTTAGTAGAAACTTGGCTGAGGAGAGATAGGAGAGACAGCTGAAGGAGACAAGAGACTACCGTGCAAGTGTTAGATATGGTTAGACACGCCCAGAAAAATAGCTTTGTACCCTAACAAAGTCGACACTCGGAGTTTGGCCAAAACATACATGTATGGAGCGGGTGGAGAGGTCAATTGCCTTGACAATCTGAAATCTAATAAATCTAATAAAACAAACAAAAACATTTAAAGAAATCAAGTAGAAACTGTGAACATGTACCTTTTAATTTTATCCTCTTGTTTCCTGGCATGCTTTTTCAAAACCAGATTTTCTTCATACATCCTCAAATAGCGGTCCTCTAGTTCTACACGGTCAAGCTTAGACACAACACCACGTTGTTGAGCAAATTTATGATCCAAGGCTAGATGATATGAAAACAGATATACCATTTGGTTATGTTTTATGCTGCACTAAATGAAACGAGACTGCAAGATTGATTATTGTGGGATTTTCACTGATTCGGAGAGTCTGCGAAGTAAACAAGGAAAGACAATTGGGCTCTTTGGTTGGAGGAAATCTTCATCACCTACTTGGCTACCACCTCATGTGGCAATTAAGTGAAACACCATTCAAATTTCTTTTTTTTCGTTTTCTTATATTATTGTAGTGGGATTTGAAAAAGTGACCAATCGATTGGCACCTATTGTCCATGTAAAAAACAATCACTTTGCTATGGAGTCAAAGGTTTGAGCGATTCATGTTTCGACTTCAGGCCATAGGATTTCACAGTAACAATCGGTTCCGGTAGCCAAGTTGTTACTTTTATTCTAAAAATACGGAACCATTACGAAAGCCAGTATATCGTATGGTGTAAACAAAACTAGAATCGCTAGCGGTTAGTCCCGGCATTTTAATATAAGGAACAAATTCAATGTTTCTGAGAGACACCGTAATTATCTGAAATGGACTTGAGTTTCGGAGTGAGTGAGTGATTTGGGTTTTACGTCCTGCTCAACAGTATTTCAGTTATATGAAGACGTTGTCTCCTTGTTGCAGGGCGGATTTCCACCGCTCTTTTAGGTGCTGCCTCACCGAGACGACTTGCCGAAGACAACCAGCAAGCCCCATCACCCAGTCACAGTATACTGACACCGGGCCAACCAGTGGCTGCTCTAACTCCTATTGCTGAGCGCCTAGCAAAGCAGCAACAGCTACCACTGTTAAAGTCTTTGGTCTGACTCGACCCAGGCTTGAACCCGGATCTCCCAGGCCTGAAGCGGACGCTCTACCGACTTGAGTTTGGGACATTACATTTCAGGGAATATCCCCTGCCTCCTCTATCAAATGCTCTATGCTCAGGAAACCCCTGACAGTCCTTCTATCCATAACAAGTCAATAAATTATATGCATAATTTTAAGAACAGGTTGACAAAATAAATCTTAAGTAAAAAAATAATTCCTCTTACCAATGCCATATTGAGAAAAGAGATAATGAAGACAACTGTAACTGCAGGGCATAATAGGGTTGATTGATTGATTAATTGGTGTTTTACGCCGCGCTCAAGATTATTACACTTATATGGCGGTGTTGCCAGATTTGTTGTGGGAGGAAACTGGGCTCTATGCCCGGAGGAAACCTATAACCTTCCAGTGGTAGGCATAATAGGGAACGTAAGTCTCGTAAGAATTACGAGATTTCATGATATCTGGTGACATATGACGCTATTAAGAATGTTTTTGGTGACCTTGCAATTCCATTTGACATATTTTCTTCCATAATGTCAGCAGGATTCATACACCTCCAATTTACTTACCAATATTCGGTTCGTAAAATTGAGTTTAAAACTGAATTTGGTGTTGAAAAACTCAATATTTTCAGTTTAAAATTTCCTTTTGAAAACTAAAATTTCAAAACTCAATTTGGGTGTGAAAAACTGAATATTGTTTGATTGATATCCGCTATTTATGATGAAAAAATCCAAGTTCAAGGGAAAAGTTTATTTAGAAAACGCCGTCAAACGACCATGGCCGTCATTCTCTTGTTATTGTTGTTTAGATACTGAGAAACATACAGCCTGGTTTTCAGTGTCTCCACAACATGGCTTTTTTGCACTTTGGAAGTCTTTTTAATTACCTAAACATTTCTAAAATAAGCTGATTTTGATGAACTGAGAAATTTTGGGGAGTATTAACCACAATAATCGTAATAATTCGTGACTTGTTATATTTATTCAGCTGTTTTAGGTCGTATAGAAAATAAAAGGGTAGACAACTTGTGTCTTACAACATGAAATTACGATAATAAGTTACCTCCCTTGAACCATAGTTCTCAAATAGTTCAATTCATTTGAAACTAAATCATTGTGCATTTTTTTATTGTTGCAAATGAAGAAGAGATTAGGGATAACTTTGATCTAGGTTTGACATTACATATATATTATTATCATTAGTTTTTCGTTAAACCTGATTTTTTCTTGGAATTCCTACTTTCAGAAAAAAAGAAATATTAAATTGGAACTGGTTTGTAACATAGATTTTAACTCAATTTTAACCCTAAAATGGTCGGTAAATTAAAAGAAAAACTGAATTTCGCCTTCTAAGAAACTGAATTTTTCGATTTCGGTTCGTAAATTTTGGACTTCTATGAATCCCTGGTCAGATGCAAACGTCATGACAGAACGAATAGCGCTCTGCCACATGAGCAATGCAGTGCCCGTGGCAGGAAATTGGTTGAATTCCTACGAGACTTGCACTCCCTATGGTAAAAAATTGGGCACCCCTAGTACCACTTGATAATATCATCCCAGGGCCCATGAATCCTGCATGGACAGAACTCCTACTTTGCAGGGCAGTTCTTACTCGTATTCAATATTTAAAGCAACTATCACAACATTTCTTTTCTCATACGCTGGATTGGTCGCCCAAACTGCAGACGACCAAACCCCATATATAGGGTTTAAAATCAGGACTTCAACTGAATTTATGTGAAGTAAAATGAAAAAAATTGTAGACATTTACCAGCTTCTGCTCTTTGTGATCTTCCTTTGCTATTGTCCCGCACCGGAATCATATCGGAATCAGCCATTATAGTTGAAATGATTGTTCACTTTATTAGACAGTGACTTTCTGATGAAAAACTAACATTCTTTGAATCTAAAACAAATGATTAATTAAAAAGTTAAACAAATAGTCAAATTCTATCAGCAACTTCTTAACTTGTCATTAACCGGAATCCTATACAGTCTATTTTCAAAGGAAAAATAAAATTTCAATGATTTTCGTGCAAAAAATTAAACTAATATGCTATTTAATAGCACATGAATTATGGAAACAGGTCAGAGACCCAACTTATAAGTCATTGTGTTATTCCGACTGACTATATATGTACAGTGTAGATCAGCACAATGAGACCGGTTAAACTGTGTTCAGTCAGGGATCAAATGGGATTTAAATACCTACTGTGTCAATTCTAATATTATTACTCGTACTATAGAACTAAGATCAGAGTAAAAATATACCAGTAAACAAGCCATAGACGTAAAAGTTTTATAGATTCATTAAACTGAAGAAAAAAAAACATTGCGAAACAAATCTCCAAATCCCATTATAATTGGAATGTGCTTCTTGTGCGGGTAGCTCACAAAGTCTACGATACATAGCTCTCGTCATATTAGGGGTACATTTGAGTCTATGTTGCCATCTTTGACAGGTATACATTCCATCAACTCTTGCTGTTCACAAATATTTTGACGACATGTAACACATGGTACACATCATCCATAATAATTGAAGAATTTACATAATACATAATAATTGCAATGTATCTCATATAAATGCTAAATGAAGTAGGACTGTACAGCTGTATGTGCATGTTTACATTAACTTGTTATTGCCTCTGTTATTGAAATTGAGTTTTAATGACGTGTACAAATTTACATGAATAACAAAAAAATTAAAGAAAACAAAAGCTCTCGTTGGGTTTCACCTACAAGCATCTCACACATGAAATGATACGCTAACTGTAGTGAGAAGTTAACATTGTAATGTGAATAAGTTTCAGGCAATTTAGATTTTTTGGTTTGGCCGTTTTGAATTTGACAGTGGTTCATGAATTATGATGCAGCTACAGCCATATTTTACAGTGAGAAATCATACCAGCGTAATCAGGGTCACTAATTAAAACCATCATTAGTTAGTTACTGAAGATAATCATTGATTCACAAATAGAATACAAGTTCAGACGTGCATCCTTGAATTTGATGAATACATGACACAGATGACACTGACAGTTGAGTTGACATGGTTAAACACGGTGTTTCAGATGCCAAGCATTGAGACTGTATCGTTTAACTTTAATGCTACAACAGCATTAATTTCGTATTTCAGCTTAATCCTCCTCGCTAAAAAAAATCAATCAAATTAACAACAACAACGCAGTCATTTTGATGAATCGTCAATGTAAACTGACGGTAACTAACGCGATTGGGAGCGATCCGGGGCGTATACGAGAATAACAGCCCCTATATGCTGTGCATGTGTAAATAAATAATACCTCAGATCCTTCCGATCGGAACTTCAAAGTACTCGCATCGTAAAAATGAGGATAAAACGCACAATTCTGGACTAAAAGTTTGAGATATTTTGTCAACTTCCGGGAGTGTGTGCGCGCATGCCTGGTCATGACTGAACCAATGCGGAGATATCCCAAAGAGCTACGTTGGATATCCTATCCAATGAACTAGGGCTGTAGGGTAGGCCTATAGTTCATTGATCGAAAAAAACAATTTCTCTTGAAAACATTTACCGTTTTTCTAACGGTCGACGTAAATTTTAGTTGGAAATATCCAAACTCTGGCTATCGGATATTTCCAACTACGCAAATTTGGTACTTAAATCTGTACCTGGTAGGCCAACATATATTAACGTACCCTACAGTCTACACTACAGTGTAGTCCGAAATATCTGCGATGATGATGTAAGACATTTTCTGACAGATAGGCCATCATCATTGCAGATAGGCCTATTTCGGACTAAACGTACCCTTATGTTGCACTTAAGTCAGCCTTAAAAGAGCACCGTGGCTATGAGACAATTTCCATTTAAAGATCTAAAAATGTTCCTACATATAACTGTCGTACACATACTGGTGAGGTGTTGGGATGATCACTGGTAAACTTCTTCCCCCCGACAGACCATAACTAAATGAGCAATCTGACTAAAGTCGAGATGCTCATTGGTCTTTTCAATGAGCATCTCGACTTGAGTCAGGCTGCTAAATGACGAGTTCAATACGATTTTTGAACTCGCATACAGCTATCGATATGTTTACTAGACCCTATTAGTTTCAGCCAGACTAGACATTCTTCGAGCGACGGCATATCGTTTCGTTGTTTGTGTTTCTGACTATTAGGCCTATGTGTTTTTTTGTTCCCATTACAAAATGTAGAAATAAACTACAAACCCATGTAGGACCTCTATATTAACCCGAAACCGTCTGACAGACAGTAAACAATGTACCACAGAATTAGCATTAATTGCTCGTTAATTGTACATTCGACCTACCAGTCCACCTTACATCCAAGTCAATCAAGTCTTTTTTTTTATCTATTTAGCAGAAGTTTTAGTAAAAATGTAAACAATTCTAAACAAATGGTCGTTTTAGATCTATTGAGAAACAAGAATGTACATAGGCCTAGAGGAAAGATATCGGCGCATGGGCCTACATGTGTTTTGTTTTTTTACAGGTTGAGAAATTATTGTTTGGCCATTGTTACTGTTAGTTGGAAATATCCAAACTATATGGCCAAAGTTTATTCATATTTTTGTTGGCCACATAGGCCCTAACATCCATCTCATTGGGTCATAGATTATAGGTTCTCATAGGTTCTAAAACAGGAGCAAGCAACCCTCACCATTACAAAAAACTTGATAAGGAAATTTGGCCTGAAAATGTTAGGAAGTTTAATAGAATTCTTGTTTCTCTTCAAGATAAAGGCTTACTTAATGAAAAACAGTATCGCTATTTGGAATCTGATCATAACTCTAGAAACAGGGTCTTCTATATTCTTCCGAAAATTCACAAACCCATTGAAAAATGGCCCAAGCCTACAATGCCCCCTGGGCATCCTATTTTCTCAGATTGTGGCAGTGAAAGTTATGGAATATCAGAGCTAATTGATTACTATCTAAAACCTATAGCGAATCGGTATCCTAGCTTTATCAAAAACACGGATGATTTATTGGCCAAATTGTCTGAGAAATCCATCCCACAAGATGTGATTTTGGTCACTCTGGATGTGGAGTCTATGTATACAAACATTGACATAGATTTGGGGCTTAAATCCATAAAATCAGCATTCCAAAGATATCCTGACCACCGTCGTCCGGATAAAGACATTTTAGAATTGCTGGAACTTAGCTTAAAAGGTAACGATTTTGAATTCAATGGGGAGATCTTTCAGCAAATTAAAGGGTGTGCTATGGGGAAACGTTTTAGTCCTAACTTTGCCTCTATTTTTATGGCTGAGTGGGAGAGTGATATTCTTCACAAATGTCACAAACAACCTTTTATTTACCTTCGGTATCTGGATGACATTTTTATCATTTGGCAGCATACGTTGGAAGACCTTCATATTTTCATTGACACTCTTAATTCTCACGACTCAAGCATTAAGTTACAGCCTACTATTGATCAAAATTCTGTGGATTTTTTAAATGTAACTATTTACAAGGGTCATACATATCATACTACTGGGCATCTAGATTACAAAGTATTCTTCAAACCTACTGACACTCATCAGCTGCTACATGCTGGGTCATACCATCCTCCTCACACTTTCAAGGGAGTCATTAAGTCTCAGATTTTTAGATTCTATAGAAACTGTAGTTCTTCAGATTTCTTTAACCAGGCTTGTTCTGTTCTTTTTAAAGCTCTCCTACCTAGGAGGTATTCTTTTAGATTACTCCGAAGGATCAAATCTAACACAGTAAGACAAATCATGTTTCCCCCTTCAGCCCCCGAAACGCTTACCTCCCCTTCACGGGTGTACCATTACCGTCCAACATTTCTCTCAGGTACATCAATGAAATGCCTTAAGACGCGATGCAAACTCGATATATACGTACCCGATCGCGGAACCTTTTTCGGAGAACAATCTCGCGACAAATATCAAATGGCAGAGAATCTTAATTGTGACTCCTCTAATATCGTGTATGTTATCACATGTAAAAAATGTCGCAAACAGTATGTTGGAGAAACTCAGAATTCTCTACGACAAAGAGCAGCCAACCATTTATCTAGTATTAGACTTAAACATGATGTACCTGTGGCACAACATTTCAATACTCTAGGTCATTCGGTCAAGGACCATTTTGAAATCATGCCTATTGAGAAAATCCCTTTTCTCACTTCCGCTGCAGATACCAAGCACAAACGTTTGGAAAGGGAAAGTTTTTGGATTCAAACATTACAAACTATTTATCCTTTGGGTTTGAACTTGGACCCAGGAAGATGTCGTGAAAAAACTATAATACCATTTGTCTTTCAGTATAACAAAGCTAGCATCGCTATGGCCAAGATTATAGTAGAAGAATACAAACTACTTCAAAGTAAACTTGCTCGACCTCTGACCCAAAGGCCAGTCATTGCTTATAAAAAGAACAAGTGTTTGAAAGACATACTGGTCAGGGCTAAACTCCCCTGTCTGCCTTCTACCTAGGTTTTTCTGGGTAAGGGGTGGGGGTGGGTGGGGGGCAAATTTTCACTGTCTTTTCCCATGACCCTATAATATATAGTCTGACGATATTCTTACCATAGCTTAAGATACGTAAGCATTGTCAATGTAATACAAGTGTTCCAGAAAATTCTACTGACTAAGACCAAGCTCCTGTCAGTCGTCAACCTAATGAATTATCATAGGTTTACTTTATTACAACAATTTATGATGGGGTATAAAGGTCTAAATGATATACCTCTTTTTAACACAATTAAAAACTTGTCTCCATGGTTATTTTAGACAAGAAGATTTTCCCTGTGCCCGTGTGTTTTAGTGTCCATAAATATATATATTTGCCTGTGCCAGGGGCTCAAAATAACCATTGTTTTAAAACAAAAAACTATCCACACATTTGTACACGGTTGGAAGCAGTCTGCAACATTGTTGAACTTTCTTGATATATATTTTACTTTTATCATCTAATATTACCTTCCATCTTTAACACTTCATTAGTTTTCATCCTAAAATTAATTTTATCGGTTGAATTCTGTCTTTTAACGTTTAAATATTTTATTGCATGCAATATACAATAGGCTAGGTGTTTCCCACCCTAGATTTCTTCTCCCAGCTTATATTGTTACTCTTCAGTTACTTATATATCCTTTTGATTTAATCTCCTTTATTCCAAAACCACAGGATATTTATACCCCAGCTCTCTCTAACCATATGACCTTTTATGTCTAGACTTAGCCATACCTCCAATGGTTATGAGTATAAACTAACTTCATCAAGCTTCCATGCTTTAGTTAAATGTTTTGATAACTTAATCTTCCCTTGTTTACAAAAATACTCCTTAATTACCCAAGCCCTTTTTATTTCCTGTCATTTTCCCATATAAACACAAGAAATTCAACATAACTTTAGACTTGTTTCTGAAGCCATTGAAAAAGAACAACCTATTCGAAAAGCTTCTGGCGACCGTGTGCGAACCCGTTTACTGCTAAGTATTCTTTGCTTACTGTAAAACGTTGTATATATTACTTTCTTTTATAACTTTTTTATCTCTTTACATATTTTTATTGTTTTAGGCTTACTATTGTTTTGTCATCTTATTTATGTTTAACCTCATCCTCCATTTACAGCTCCTGTATATTTTTCTTCCGAATTTTATTTCTAGGACTTCATTATTATTTCCTTTTCTAATTGTACATTAATTTTTACCTTAGTGTCTTATATTTTTTTTCCTTCCTGCTCTATTTAATCTTCCTTTGCTTATATATCTGACAATTTGTGACTTAGATTTATTACCCTTTTTACTTTAGTCATTCTGTCTCCAGACGCATTTTATTCTTTATCTCTGTCTCTTTAAAACACTTATTTTCCAAACTCCATCTTTTTGTTCCATAAGTCAGCCAGATCAATTAGGTTCTTTTATCTCTAGTTTGAATCAATTCTTTTTGTTTCCAGACATATTTTTCCTTTTTATCTCTGTCTCACTTTCCCAACTCTATTTTCCCTTATCATCCAGTTCGACTAATTAAGTATATTGACATTTAGGCAGAATGGCAAAACAAGGGCGTGGTAACAGAAGCAGGCAATTTTCAGTTAGCAATAGGCATGGAAATTCAAAATCTAAAAGTCCCCAATATTCAGAATTCTCGGCTCTGGTGAAAGCCCTTTTCAAAATTTTACAATATCTTCACCACATTGGCATCCTTGAGGGACATTTACGTGACCAAACCCTCCCAAATTCCTTAAATAATAAAATTAAAGACCTAAATTCTTTTCTTAAACCGGCTCAAAGCAATCGGGAAGTTGATATTGCGTTTGACCATGTACACAAAAATTGGGCCCATAAGATCATACAAGAGATGATTTCTCATTATGCGGCATGTTTAAATAGATTAAAAGCACAGGTGACTTCTGCCAGGTCATCCAATGGTCTAAACTTTGACAGTGCTCTCAATAATGCTTTAAAATGGGGCAAACAGAATTATAAAGGTAAATTACAACTTTCGACCATTCAAAATTTTTATTCTCTTCTTTCCATCACTAAATCTGTCACTTCTGCTGCTACTACGCAGTTTAGTCCACCATCGTCTCCCCAACCCCATCCGTCTGTCAGCCCGTCGACATCTGTTATCTCCCCTCCAACTCTGCAGTCACAGATTCCTAGGTCTGTAACTTTACCTTCTGTTTCCCCATCGCCTTTCCCTACTGGTACTCCCTCCCTTAGACCTAGTACCTCTACCCCCTCTTATTCATCCCCTCAGCCCCCCTCCCCTAGACCTAGTAGTACCTCTGTCCCCTTTCGTCCCCCGTCTTCCCCAGTTTCTACTAGGATCACTTCTGCTAGACCTATTACATCTAGTCCCTCTCCTCCTCCCCCATCCCCAGTTTTGTCAGCCCATTCACCTATGAGATATTCAGATGCAGTGAGATCCCCTCCGAGGGGTCAGCGCAACCCTCGGAATAAATTAGCTAATTCTAAATTTTGGAAATTTCGGCACACCTCCTCTAATTGGCACCTTCCTAATGTAACTAAGAAAGTTCTTTTACTTGGGGATTCTAATCTATCTAGAATTAACCTTGACCCCCACCCTGATATGCAGGTAGAATGTTTCCCTGGTGCCAATTTCAATTCATTTCGGACGCTAATTCAAAAGTATCAAGGTCCCCAACCTGAGAAAGTTATCTTGAATATTGGTATCAATAACAAGACAACTACTGAGCCAAACACTTCCTTAACTCAGATGCGCAACATGATGACAGCGGTTAGGAAGACTTTTTCCAACTCGCTCATCTACTTTGTAGAGATCCAGTCATCCACTAAATTACCGGCCAGTGAAGTTTCGAACCTGAACCTATATAACTCTTCTGCTTCCAAGATGAAGAGAGTTATCGTCATACCAAAAATCCCTAATTCAAAATTTAGAGTATCCACGGACAAAATTCACTGGACCGAAGATACAGCAAATTGCTTGTATACCCACTGGCTTCAGACACTAGATTTAAACTAAATTTGGGACAGGGCATGTGCCACCCTACTTTTGGCTTAGGAAGTAATATTGTTAATCTTAGTAACGAGGAACTCACTGCTGATGATATATCTCTACTCAGTAGAGGACTTTCATTTGTGCCTTGCCCAAAATCATTATCTGATAGGGACTTTTCTATTAGTATATTAGTGCATGTTATGGAGTACTCCAGAATTGTAAGTCTGGCTGATATCTACAGAGATTCTAGTGGGGTACGCAAGCCGTTTACATCTAAAAGCGGTTATACGCCCCCTTCTTACATGTATGACCCAGAAATAAGCATAAGTCGTGACTCTGTATCAAGGAAGTTTGATGTTTTAACTAATCCTAGAAACCAACATAACCTCACTCATTCAGAATGTCTTGCCTTAAGTAAGCTAAGGAGAAATCCAAACATAGTTATTAAACCTGCTAATAAAGGTTCGGCAACAGTTATTATGTCTAAACAGGATTATATTGAAGAGATAGAACGGCAGCTAAGCAACCCTCACCATTACAAAAAACTTGATAAGGAAATTTGGCCTGAAAATGTTAGGAAGTTTAATAGAATTCTTGTTTCTCTTCAAGATAAAGGCTTACTTAATGAAAAACAGTATCGCTATTTGGAATCTGATCATAACTCTAGAAACAGGGTCTTCTATATTCTTCCGAAAATTCACAAACCCATTGAAAAATGGCCCAAGCCTACAATGCCCCCTGGGCGTCCTATTACCTCAGATTGTGGCAGTGAAAGTTATAGAATATCAGAGCTAATTGATTACTATCTAAAACCTATAGCGAATCGGCATCCTAGCTTTATCAAAAACACGGATGATTTATTGGCCAAATTGTCAGAGAAATCCATCCCACAAGATGTGATTTTGGTCACTCTGGATGTGGAGTCTATGTATACAAACATTGACATAGATTTGGGGCTTAAATCCATAAAATCAGCATTCCAAAGATATCCTGACCACCGTCGTCCGGATAAAGACATTTTAGAATTGCTGGAACTTAGCTTAAAAGGTAACGATTTTGAATTCAATGGGGAGATCTTTCAGCAAATTAAAGGGTGTGCTATGGGGAAACGTTTTAGTCCTAACTTTGCCTCTATTTTTATGGCTGAGTGGGAGAGTGATATTCTTCACAAATGTCACAAACAACCTTTTATTTACCTTCGGTATCTGGATGACATTTTTATCATTTGGCAGCATACGTTGGAAGACCTTCATATTTTCATTGATACTCTTAATTCTCACGACTCAAGCATTAAGTTACAGCCTACTATTGATCAAAATTCTGTGGATTTTTTGGATGTAACTATTTACAAGGGTCATACATATCATACTACTGGGCATCTAGATTACAAAGTATTCTTCAAACCTACTGACACTCATCAGCTGCTACATGCTGGGTCATACCATCCTCCTCACACTTTCAAGGGAGTCATTAAGTCTCAGATTTTTAGATTCTATAGAAACTGTAGTTCTTCAGATTTCTTTAACCAGGCTTGTTCTGTTCTTTTTAAAGCTCTCCTCCCTATGAGGTATTCTTTTAGATTACTCCGAAGGATCAAATCTAACACAGTAAGACAAATCATGTTTCCCCCTTCAGCCCCCGAAACGCTTACCTCCCCTTCACGGGTGTACCATTACCGTCCAACATTTCTCTCAGGTACATCAATGAAATGCCTTAAGACGCGATGCAAACTCGATATATACGTACCCGATCGCGGAACCTTTTTCGGAGAACAATCTCGCGACAAATATCAAATGGCAGAGAATCTTAATTGCGACTCCTCTAATATCGTGTATGTTATCACATGTAAAAAATGTCGCAAACAGTATGTTGGAGAAACTCAGAATTCTCTACGACAAAGAGCAGCCAACCATTTATCTAGTATTAGACTTAAACATGATGTACCTGTGGCACAACATTTCAATACTCTAGGTCATTCGGTCAAGGACCATTTTGAAATCATGCCTATTGAGAAAATCCCTTTTCTCACTTCCGCTGCAGATACCAAGCACAAACGTTTGGAAAGGGAAAGTTTTTGGATTCAAACATTACAAACTATTTATCCTTTGGGTTTGAACTTGGACCCAGGAAGATGTCGTGAAAAAACTATAATACCATTTGTCTTTCAGTATAACAAAGCTAGCATCGCTATGGCCAAGATTATAGTAGAAGAATACAAACTACTTCAAAGTAAACTTGCTCGACCTCTGACCCAAAGGCCAGTCATTGCTTATAAAAAGAACAAGAGTTTGAAAGACATACTGGTCAGGGCTAAACTCCCCTGTCTGCCTTCTACCTAGGTTTTTCTGGGTAAGGGGTGGGGGTGGGTGGGGGGCAAATTTTCACTGTCTTTTCCCATGACCCTATAATATATAGTCTGACGATATTCTTACCATAGCTTAAGATACGTAAGCATTGTCAATGTAATACAAAGTGTTCCAGAAAATTCTACTGACTAAGACCAAGCTCCTGTCAGTCGTCAACCTAATGAAATATCATAGGTTTACTTTATTACAACAATTTATGATGGGGTATAAAGGTCTAAATGATATACCTCTTTTTAACACAATTAGAAACTTGTCTCCATGGTTATTTTAGACAAGAAGATTTTCCCTGTGCCCGTGTGTTTTAGTGTCCATAAATATATAATCCCTGAACGGTTTTGTTTAGTCTTGATGACCGATGATAGGGCGGATGATTAAGGATTGTTACTTAGCAATTGAATAACACATGTAACTGCCACTTCAGTGAACTATCAACAACCGGCTCGGCTTTATTCATACCATAACATTGATGTCGTAATGCATCTCGCAGTATACATGACTTATGTAAACAAACACCGTTACAGGTTTCTTATGGTGGCTGATTTGTGCCATTTCGCGTTCTCGCTTTTTCGCTTCGAGAATTAGGAGGCGAAAACACGAGAATACGAGATTAAACTAAAATCTAGCCGCGAGAATGCGAAAACGCGAGACTGAAATATAATCTCGCCGCGAGAATGCGAAAACACGACAAAAAATATAATCTCGCCACGAGAATGCGAAACCTCGACAATTAGCCAAAAGTGCTTTATTTGTGCCATTTCGCGTTCTTGCATTCTCGCCGCGAAAACTCGACATAAATTTAAAATCTCGCCGAGAGAATGCGAGAATGCGAGAAAAATAAAATCTCGCCGCGAGAACACGAAAATTAGAAAACTAGTCAAAAGTGCTCGTTTTGTGCCATTCGTTCTCGCGGCGAAAACTCGAAATAATTCTAAATCTCGCCGCGAGAACACGATAATAAACTTACTTTCGTTTTCTTATTCTCGTCGAGAAAACGAAAGTGGATGAAGCGGAAGTAATCTGCAGGCATGCGTATTATGTCAACAATATAATGAACCGATTACATCTAACAGATTAACTTCCCATCACTGACAACTAGGAGCCGTCATATTATTCAGATGAATGAACTAAATTAAAACTCCTTGCAGCCTATTTCATGACTCTGTAGTGTTTTTTTTTTCCATACCCAGGGGGGAGGGGGGTGGGGGGCTCCGTGGCTCAGTAGGTAGAGCGTTGGACGCTCAATCCAACCAGCCTTCCACCAATGGGGCGCGGGTTCGAATCCCACTCAGTCCAAAAAAAAATGGAAAATTGTCTGACTGGGTTTTCACTCGAACGACCTATGTGGGATGGTTGCCACTTACCAACGAAAGGTCGTGGGTTTCCACGGGGCATAGAGCCCGGTTTCATCCCACAATAAAACTGGCAATGCCGCCATATAAGTGAAATAATCTTGAGCGCGGCGTAAAACACCAAACAATCAATCAATCAATCCATGCCCAGGGGCATATTTATTGGGTGTATAATCATTTACATATTCTTACATTATAGATAAACAACTGTTAGGCTATATATTTACAAACTGTACAAACATTTATCTTGTAAGAGTTGTCAGTGGGCCGATTTCTTATATTAGAAAGCCTGCAAGATACATTGTTTCAAAAAACCAAAGTAAAGGTCACCTATTTTTAGACTGTTAGCATGGCGACACTGTATTGACTGTGGCGTGCACAGATTTATATATAATCATAAAACCCGATATTCAAAGACCGGTGGGATAGAATGGTCAGAGGGGGGAGGGGATAATAAAAACATTCCCACACATATATCGTCAGTTTGGCAATGGGGGAGTGTTTAACTTTTACTCATAAGACCCGTATGACTCTTTGAAGTTATTTTGTATTTCGAAAACGAAAGCAGACCATTCAGGCGGAAGTGTAGACAGTATACGCGCAAGCGTGCAAGCCGTTTGCAAGTTACTTTCGTTTTCTTGTATTCGCGTTCTCGCGGTGAGATTACAGTAGCACAAATAAAGCAGTGGCACAAAAAGAGCGCTATTTCCTTATTTCTTGTTTTCGCATTCTCGCATTCTCTCGGTGAGATTTCAAATTTATGTCGAGTTTTCGCGGCGAGAACGCGAAATGGCACAAATAAAGCACTTTTTGCTAATTCTCGAGTTTTCGCATTCTCGCGGCGAGATTATATTTTTTGTCGTGTTTTCGCATTCTCGTGGCGAGATTATATTTCATTCTCGTGTTTTCGCATTCTCGCGGCGAGATTTTAGTTAAATTTCGTATTCTCGCGTTTTCGCCTCCTAATTTTCGAAGCGAAAACGCGAGAACGCGAAATGGCACAAATCAGCCACCATAGTTTCTTATCCCAAACAAAATTCGAAAATGTGGCCGCGGCCTACAAGTTCTTGCATAAATAAGTTGATTCCCAATCTAAAATTAGAAGTTACCCTTCTAATGGTTGACGTTTTCTTCAGAAATATCCATTGAAATGGGGTTGGAGAGTTCACATAGGCGGTAAATTAATCATATGACTTTGAAGTTTTCAACAAAACAACAACACCATGGAATTTTACCTGGCATTTGGTCGCATCTACGTGCTTTTCTATTATTCTCTTACATTTAGCTATAGGTCGGTGGCTGTAACTTGAAAAGTCGCTATAAATAGGGTTCCGTGACCGATCTCTGGAATATACTTTTTGTATATTTTTTTATATTCCTAAGGACATACTTTAGCCAGAAAAAAAGTTCGTCCACTCCAAACACTCCGGACGGCGTTTTCGCAAAAAGACATGAAGAAAAGAACACTTTTCCGCGTACACGGTGGCCATAGGCACACTGTAGGGGAGACCGGGGCGCATTGGGACATGGGGTACAGTGAGACAAGCTCTCTATAGGCTATTTTTATGTCAGGATACTTAAAATGACATCATCAGATGAGGGCAAACCTCTTTTGCGATATGACATTCTGTTGTAGACCGATTTAGGAAGCACAGGAAAGTTTTAGGGGTAACATTTTTGTTTTTTCAGACTAAATGTAAATCTTTACTGGTGAAATATTTTTCAATTTCTAGCATTGTTATATGCCATAGTTTTTAAGTGTCTATTTTATCATAATGTGGTAAAACCATAGTTTCTGTCTAAAAGTTTTTGAATGAACCTCCCTGCACAACTTTTACCATGAGAAAGAAAATGGCTAAGGGGGTCATTCGGGGTATATTGGGACATAACTGTCGGGGTCCATTGGGCCATGGGATAACGGTATCATAATGCTTACATTTCCACCACAATACAACTATAATGTTGACTTTCCCCTATATTTCAATGACTAAGACTAGTCCAACCATTCTTTCAGTTGCATAATAAAACTATATTTTGATCAGTCCCATGCTCTTATAGTGCCAACTAAAATTCTTTTAAGGGCCATTTTGTCTTATTGCTTGTATTCAACTTTATCGTTGACAGACACCGTTTGTAGGCTATTATTCATTTGTTAAAACAGTAAAGAAGCAAAATTCCTTCAAGCAATCAGTTAATTTCATTTTTACTTTAACGTTGACACTGTCCCAATATACCCCATAGACAATCCCAATTTACCCCACCCAAGGGGTAAATTGGGACACTTTTTAGAAAACATGTAAATGGCTATGTCCTCGTAAATATACATAAAATAGCCAAAATGAAGCAAGGATATTAATCAGATTGACATTGTGCTTCATATAAATGTTTTCTTTTAGTTTTATGTGCATAATTTTTCTGTCAGACTTCAAAAGTTTGCAAAGTGGCCCAATGCGCCCCGGTCTCCCCTACTGTGCTCTCCCCATAGCTCTGTATCTAACACATATCATATAGAGGGTCTAAAAGTCCCCAATATTCAGAATTCTCGGCTCTGGTGAAAGCCCTTTTCAAAATTTTACAATGTCTTCACCACATTGGCATCCTTGAGGGACATTTACGTGACCAAACCCTCCCAAATTCCTTAAATAATAAAATTAAAGAGCTTAATTCTTTTCTTAAACCGGCTCAACGCAATCGGGAAGTTGATATTGCGTTTGACCATGTACACAAAAATTGGGCCCATAGGATCATACAAGAGATGATTTCACATTATGCGGCATGTTTAAATATATTAAAAGCACAGGTGACTTCTGCCAGGTCATCCAATGGTCTAAACTTTGACAGTGCTTTCAATAATGCTTTAAAATGGGGCAAACAGAATTATAAAGGTAAATTACAACTTTCGACCATTCAAAATTTTTATTCTTTTCTTTCCATCACTAAATCTGTCACTTCTGCTGCTACTACTCAGTTTAGTCCACCATCGTCTCCCCAACCCCATCCGCCTGTCAGTCCGTCGACATCCGTTATCTCACCTCCAACTCTGCAGTCACAGACTCCTAGGTCTGTAACTTTACCTTCTGTTTCCCCTTCCCCTTTCCCTACTGGTACTCCCTCCCTTAGACCTACTACCTCTGCCCCCTCTTTTTCATCCCCTCAGCCCCCCTCCCCTAGACCTAGTAGTACCTCTGTCCCCTTTCGTCCTCCGTCCTCCCCAGTTTCTACTAGGGTCACTTCTCCTAGACTTAGTACATCTAGTCCCTCTGCTCCTCCCCCATCCCCAGTTTTGTCCGTCCATTCTCCTATGAGATATTCAGATGCAGTGAGATCCCCTCCGAGGGGTCAGCGCAACCCTCGGAATAAATTAGCTAATTCTAAATTTTGGAAATTTTGGCACACTTCCTCTAATTGGCACCTTCCTAATGTAACTAAGAAAGTTCTTTTACTTGGGGATTCTAATCTTTCTAGAATTAACCTTGACCCCCACCCTGATATGCAGGTAGAATGTTTTCCTGGTGCCAATTTCAATTCATTTCGGACTCTAATTCAAAAGTATCAAGGTCCCAAACCTGAGAAAGTTATCTTGAATATTGGTATCAATAACAAGACAACTACTGAGCCAAACACTTCGTTAACTCAAATGCGCAACATGATGACAGCGGTTAGGAAGACTTTTTCCAACTCGCTCATCTACTTTGTAGAGATCCAGTCATCCACTAAACTGCCGGCCAGTGAAGTTTCGAACCTGAACCTATATAACTCTTCTGCTTCCAAGATGAAGAGAGTTATGGTCATACCAAAAATCCCCAATTCAAAATTTAGAGTATCCACGGACAAAATTCACTGGACGGAAGATACAGCAAATTGCTTGTATACCCACTGGCTTCAGACACTAGATTTAAACTAAATTTGGGACAGGGCATGTGCCACCCCACTTTCGGCTTAGGAAGTAATATTGTTAATCTTAGTAACGAGGAACTCACTGCTGATGATATATCTCTACTCAATAGAGGACTCTCATTTGTGCCTTGCCCTAAACAATTATCTGATAGGGACTTTTCTATTAGTAAATTAGTGCATGTTATGGAGTTCTCCAGAAATCTTAGTCTGGCTGATATCTACCGAGATTCTAGTGGGGTACGAAAGCCGTTTACATCTAAAAGCGGCTATACACCCCCTTCTCACATGTATGATCCAGAAATAAACATTAGTCGTGACTCTGTATCAAGGAAGTTTGATGCTTTAACTAATCAGAAAAACTAACATAACCTTACTCATTCAGAATGTCTTGCCTTAAGTAAGCTAAGGAGAAATCCAAACATAGTTATTAAACCTGCTGATAAAGGTTCGGCAACAGTTATTATGTCAAAACAGGATTATATTGAAGAGATAGAACGGCAGCTAAGCAACCCTCTTCATTACAAAAAACTTGATAAGGAAATTTGGCCTGAAAATGTTAGGAAGTTTAATAAAATTCTTGTTTCTCTTCAAGATAAAGGCTTACTTAATGAAAAACAGTATCGCTATTTGGAATCTGATCATAACTCTAAAAACAGGGTCTTCTATATTCTTCCGAAAATTCACAAACCCATTGCAAAATGGCCGAAGCCTACAATGCCCCCTGGGCGTCCTATTATCTCAGATTGTGGCAGTGAAAGTTATAGAATATCAGAGCTAATTGATTACTATCTAAAACCTATAGCGAATCGGCATCCTAGCTTTATAAAAAATACGGATGATTTATTGGCCAAATTGTCTGAGAAATCCATCCCACAAGATGTGATTTTGGTCACTCTGGATGTGGAGTCTATGTATACAAACATTGACATAGATTTGGGTCTTAAATCCATAAAATCAGCATTCCAAAGATATCCTGACCACCGTCGTCCGGATAATGACATTTTAGAATTGCTGGAACTTAGCTTAAAAGGTAACGATTTTGAATTCAATGGGGAGATCTTTCAGCAAATTAAAGGGTGTGCTATGGGGAAACGTTTTAGTCCTAACTTTGCCTCTATTTTTATGGCTGAGTGGGAGAGTGATATTCTTCACCTAGTCACCAACAACCTTTTATTTACCTTCGGTATCTGGATGACATTTTTATCATTTGGCAACATACGTTGGAAGACCTTCATATTTTCATTGATACTCTTAATTCTCACGACTCAAGCATTAAATTACAGCCTACTATTGATCACACTTCTGTGGATTTTTTGGATGTAACTATTTACAAGGGTCATACATATCATACTACTGGGTATCTAGATTACAAAGTATTCTTCAAACCTACTGACACGCACCAGCTACTACATGCTGGGTCATACCATCCTCCTCACACTTTCAAGGGAGTCATTAAATCTCAGATTTTTAGATTCTATAGAAACTGTAGTTCTTTAGATTTTTTTAACCAGGCTTGTTCTGTTCTTTTTAAAGCTCTCCTCCCTAGGAAGTATTCTATTAGATTACTCCGAAGGATGAAATCTAACACAGTAAGACAAATCATGTTTCCCCCTTCATCCCCCGATACGCTTACCTCCCCTTCACGAATGTACTACTACCGTCCAACATTTCTCTCAGGTACATCAATGAAATGCCTTAAGACGCGATGCAAACTCGATATATACGTACCCGATCGCGGAACCTTTTTCGGAGAACAAACTCGCAACAAATATCAAATGGCAGAGAATCTTAATTGTGACTCCTCTAATATCGTGTATGTAATCACGTGCAAAAAATGTCGCAAACAGTATGTCGGAGAAACTCAGAATTCTCTACGACAAAGAGCAGCCAACCGTTTATCTAGTATAAGACTTAAACATGATGTACCCGTGGCACAACATTTCAATACTCAAGGTCATTCGGTCAAGGACCATTTTGAAATCATGCCTATTGAGAAAATCCCATTTCTCACTTCCGCTGCCGATACCAAGCACAAACGTTTGGAAAGGGAAAGTTTTTGGATTCAAACATTACAAACTATTTATCCTTTGGGTTTGAACTTGGACCCTGGAAGATGTCGTGAAAAGACTATAATACCATTTGTGTTTCAGTATAACAAAGCTAGCATCGCTATGGCCAAGATTATAGTAGAAGAATACAAACTACTTCAAAGTAAACTTGCTCGACCTCTGACCCAAAGGCCAGTCATTGCTTATAAAAAGAACAAGAGTTTGAAAGACATACTGGTCAGGGCTAAACTCCCCTGTCTGCCTTCTACCTAGGTTTTCTGGGAAAGGGTATGGGGGGGGGGGGGGCATAATATATAGTCTGACGATATTCTTACTATAGCATAAGATGCGTAAGCATTGTCAATGTAATACAAAGTGTTCCAGAAAATTCTACTGACTAAGGCCAAGCTCCTGTCAGTCGTCAACCTAATGAAATATCATAGGTTTACTTTATTACAACAAATTATGATGGGGTATAAAGGTCTAAATGATATACCTCTTTTTAACACAATTAGAAACTTGTCTCTGTGGTTATTTTAGACAAGAAGATTTTCCCTGTGCCCGTGTGTTTTAGTGTCCATAAATATATAGAGGGTGCTGGTTGTAGGTTATGAGATGGAGTTTATAACCTCGTTGTTTGTTGGTTGTAGGTTATGAGATGGAGTTTATAACCTCGTTGTTTGTTGGTTGTAGGTTATGAGATGGAGTTTATAACCTTGTTGGATGTAAGTTATGAGATGGAGTTTATAACCTTGTTGTTTGTTGGTTGTAGGTTGTGAGATGGAGTTTATATTCGTGTTGTTTGTTGGTTGTAGGTTATGAGATGGAGTTTATAACCTTGTTGTTTGTTGGTTGTAGGTTATGAGATGGAGTTTATAACCTTGTTGTTTGTAGGTTATGAGATAGAGCTTATAACCTTGTTGTTTGTTGGTTGTAGGTTATGAGATGGAGTTTATAACCTTGTTGTTTTTTTGGTTGTAGGTTATGAGATGGAGTTTATAACCTGGTTGTTTGTTGGTTGTAGGTTGTGAGATGGAGTTTATAACCTTGTTGTTTTTTTGGCTGTAGGTTATGAGATGGAGTTTATAACCTTGTTGGTTACGGTATAGGTTATGAGATGGAGTTTTTAACCTTGTTGTTTGTTGGTTGTAGGTTATGAGATGGAGTTTATAACTTTGTTGTTTGTTGGTTGTAGGTTATGAGATGGAGTATATAACCTTGTTGTTTGTTGGTTGTAGGTTATGAGATGGAGCTTATAACCTTGTTGTTTGTTGGTTGTAGGTTATGAGATGGAGTTTACAACCTTGTTGTTTGTTGGTTGTAGGTTATGAGATGGAGTTTATCACCTTGTATCATGGTTGCGGCGTTTTTCTTTTGATGAGCAGTTCTCGACAAATCCGATACCCAATGGACAGAGAGTGGGCGTGGCTTAAAAGCGTTGAATAACTTCCCGATCTGGAAGTTATTGTATGGCTCTTTTGACTGGGTATCACGACCCTCTGAATTCAATTTTTTCCCACGGCAAAAAAAAAAAAACGTTGCCGCGGAAAAGTTTATTTTTCACGGCAAAAGTGATTTCACTACGGCATTTTTATCCAAACAATTCGCACTGCTCTGTTAACTAAAAGGTGCATTGACAAAAGAAAAAATGTCAAACACTGTTCAAGAAAGATTTTTTTAAATTTCTTCTTTGATTATCATAGAAACCAGCATAGAGAACATGCTAACTTTGTCGTCTTACGTCTGACTCTGAACGGCCAATGAGACATAACTGACAGTTGGAGACATTCTGACGCCAGCCACCTGCAGAGTTGAACTTTGTTTCAAAGTTGTGTCAGTGTGGGAATTGAGGCATTTTGGCCAATGTTGTCTGATTGGTCAGCGTTTGAACACGGGCTAGTTGACTGACAACGTCAATCACTCGAACCATGATACAAGCACGTTATTGAATGGCTCCCTTGAGTATGGAAGACATTCTGAAAGGTGTGTCCTCGTGCTTCGCACTTGGCCAACCTTTCAAAATAGTACCCTCGGGAAACCATTCAATAACTCTAACTTGATGTTTGTAGGTTATGAGATGGAGTTTATAACCTTGCTGTTTGTTGGTTGTGAGATGGAGTTTATGGCCGTTTTGTTTGTTGTTTGTTACATAGTTTTGTCTGTGCCGGGGGGGCGGGGGGGGGGGCAAAATTTATGGGGTTCAATTTCATTCTACCGATGTTCTTGCCAGAGTTAAGATGCGTAACCATTGCCAATGTGTTACAAAAGGATTCCAAAAAATTCTACTAACCAAGGTTAAGCTCCTGTCAGTCGTCAACCTAATGAGATATCATAGGTTTGGTTCGTTACAACAATTTATGGGATATAAAGGTCTAAATGATATACCTCTTTTTAACACAATTAGAAACTTGTCACCATGGTTATTTTAGACAAGAAGATTTTCCCTGTACCCGTGTGTTATAGTGATCATAAATATAGCAATCTAAACAGAGAAGTTAATCTTCCCATGTGACAAATCACGTTTCCCCCTTCAGCCCCCGATACACTTGCCTCCCCTTCACGAGTGTACTATTACCGCCCAACATTTATCCCAGGTACATCAATGAAATGCGCGATGCAAACTCGATATATACGTACCAGATCGCGGTACCTTTTTCGGAGAAGAATCTCGCGACAAATATCAAATGGCAGATAATCTTAATTGCGACTCCTCTAATATCGTGTGTGTTATCATGTGCAAAAAACATAAAAACTCAGAATTCTCTACGACAAAGAGCAGCCAACCATTTATCTAGTATTAGACTTAAACGTGATTTGCCCGTGGCACAACATTTCAATACTCTGGGTCATTCGGTCAAGGATCATTTTGAAATCATGCCTATTGAGAAAATCCCTTTTCTCACTTCCGCTGCAGATATCAAGCACAAACGTTTGGAAAGGGAAAGTTTTTGGATTCAAACATTACAAACTATTTATCCTTTGGGTTTGAACTTGGACCCGGGAAGATGTCGTGAAAAAACTATAATACCATTTGTGTTTCAGTATAACAAAGCGAGCATCGCTATGGCCAAGAGTATAGTAGAAGAATACAAACTACTAACGAAATATCATAGGTTTACTTTATTACAACAATTTATGATGGGTTATAAAGGTCTAAATGATATACCTCTTTTTAACACAATTAGAAACTTGTCTCCGTGGTTATTTTAGACAAGAAGATTTTCCCTGTGCCCGTGTGTTTTATTGTTCATAAATAGCATAGGGCCTACATTTAGGCCTATATTGCAGTTTTTCTGACCACCTTTTAAGTTCTCTACAAGTGCACAAAGGGTTTCATTCATAGTAAATAAATAAAATTAAAAAATTAATTAAAGGGGCTATAGGCCTACCTATCTTATCTTAGAAAATGTAATGGGAAAGAACCAGACCGATATTTCTTACACCAAAACACAAGCATACAAAAACAATCAAGAGTGGCATTTAGCATATGAATATTACTACAAAATTAAAAAATGCACAACAAAGAAACTAGGCCTATGCTTACTTATGGCTAACAACTTTTTCGCAATTTTGTTTGGCAAATAATTGAAGAAGTTGTTCTCCATAAATAAGTATATATTGTAAGCATATAAAAACACAATAAAGAAAAAAAAATCCAGTGAAAACCTGTTAGACACTTTCTATATCATACAAAGTATACTAAACTTAGTGCATTTTATGGAGTTTATGGATATAAGATATCTTATAAACGCCGGGGTTCTGCATGGACGAACTTTTATATATATATATTTTTTAGTTAATCATTACTGTTTTAAAACTATCGGAACGTATATTCTTGAGATCGGCTAAGAACTGAACGAATTGAAGCTTCGGCCGCCGGCCTAGTATAATAGACTCCCCCGGGCCCAACTTGTAACGAGTCGAGGTTAAAGGAGAACTGAAAGAAAAAACAAAACTGGAGATAAAAACCACAGAGACTCAGAGACAAACAAAAATAGGACACAGCCCATATTTCTCTGCTAAAAAGCATTTGAGTTCCATATGTTACTCGGCTGTCGGCGTCATTAAAAATGAATATATAGTATAACCTGAACTTACTTTCGTGTATTTTCCAATTGCAATAAAAGATTTTTTTCTCGATAACACTTTCTTATAAATGTCAGATATTCTTCTGTTTGTGTTTGGAGACAATACTGCTGATACTGATAAAAATAATTCAAAAGAATGTTCCATACGTAGACGTAAAATAAGAATTCAATACAGTATGTTGTCGACAGGAAGTGCACGAGTTTCAATTCCACATTTACGCCAGACCTTGGTATTCTTGTTGAGTTGGCCTAATCTGTTTGTATGTGACGAGGTTTAACAGGGCTTTTTCGGGTAAAAATTTATAGACTCTGAAAATAGACGAAATATTGATAGCACTTCCAAATACACATTGGCAGCTTTTGTTAGACCATAGTTTACTAGAGCTTGCTTTCACAACCTATCACAATAGCTTTTACTGATCAACTCTTTGTTTATATGAAGTGGGCGTAAGTCATAATTATGATGCGGACTCAATTTTAAAATTTACAGTAAATATTATAATATAATATTTGTAATTCACAATAATATGTTATACATACCATGTTGGGAGAAGATGCTAGTTATGAAAGGGTATATAGTCTTGGACCCCCGTCCCAATAACGTGTCGAGATTCAGGAAGAGCTGCAATAAAATGAAAATTTAGTGATGTCGACCAAAGAAAAGATATTACTGTTATAAATATTGTCAGAAGCATCAATAAAAATGTTGTTTGGTTTTACTTTTGAGAATTCATTACCTGATGTTGTGGACAGTATAACGCCGTAAGCTTTCTTAGTACTCTTGTCAACGGGTAATCTTTACTCTGTTTTCGCGCTCTTTCTGGTGAGGTTTTCAGGTTATCGAATAGCAGCCAAGTTTCCAGGAAAATTTTGGGATCTGTTGTCAGGCCTGTTCGGGAAATGTGTAGGTCATTGGGACTTCTCCAGGGATGAACGACATGGATCAGGGCGTGGTAACAGATTTTGTTTGTCCAACTGTTGCACACACTGTTTATTGCCTGCTATTGATGTACTGGTCTGGAAAAGCAGTTTGTTTGGTGTCTATCCTTCCTGGAGGGCAAATTAGGAAATCCGCATTGGGCTTACCCAGACGGTTTGTCTTAAGGTGGGGCGTTCTCGTCTGTCAGTTGAAACCCAGCGACTTCGAACACCTGATATGACAATCCCTTTTGAACGAGTCCCTGTCTGATGTGTGCTTCCAACTCGTTACAGTCGTTGAAAGACAGCACAATTGCCTTGCCTTCCTCTGATCCGATTTGATGGCCATCTGGTCCCCGGCTATGACTGTCGAAGGTGGCGTATTTGTTGGCGGCTTTGAAAACAGCGGTGCTGTATTCACCAACCGTGATCACGGCTCCCAGCGCAGATTCCAGAGCTTTCTCCAGGGCCTCGGCCAAACTGTCTGTTTCCAGCGCTGACTGAACCTCCTTCCCACCATCGTCTACACCAAAGATGACTCCCGATTGGCTGGTAACGGAGGCCATCTTTAAAATCTTAAGGTCGTCCCCTACTTGGATGGGAATGGGAATTTTCTCAAGCTCGTAGAGACCGACCCTAAGACTTTCAAAGGTGTTGACTTTGGTGGGGTTTCCACCGAGGTTCGTCAACAGACAGCCATGGTTTTGGTCGCCATCTCGCAGCAAACTGTCCAGGTCCTGGCTAGTCCAGGTAAACACAGGTTTGCTGGAGGAGAGGGCGAGAGCTGTTAAGGCCATTGTTGTACATTGATTACCGACCCATGGAGAACAGAATCTGTCGAGGGAGCCTTGGTGGAAAGACGCACGGATTGGGAATACATCACCCAGGGATATGTTTTCCGGCCCATACACCTTGGACTCGGACGCTGAGAAAAAGAAAAACAATTTGTTAAGTGAATTCTTGCTGTTTTACGACTTGATATCATTTCACATGTATTGCAGAGCGACATAAATTTTACGTACATGGATGCCATTTCTTCATTTCACTGGTTAATACTATAACCCATTAATCGACTATACCACCCTCATGTACATACCTGCTTTCAAGCCGCCGTCACCAATGTCTTCGGGCGCCCCAGTCTCCTTCAATGACCCAACACTCCTGGTTACTTTTGCAGTTAAAAGATCTACTGGAACTGTTTCCAAACGGCGAAAGCTCTGTTGAGATGAGGTGGGTTTGGTAACAGAATTACGGGGCTTTGGGATAGGCGTGACCTTATCTGGGGTAGGCTTTTTGTTTTGGCTTTTAGGGGACTTTTCTTCCCTCCTAAAATGATAAAGAGTTTGGAAGAAAGATATATTTAATAACGTGCAATACAAGTATACAATCATCAAGAAAATAATAATAAAAATTGCATAGTCTGGATTTATAAAATTCTGAAAAACTACCATTGCACGGAAAATTGATATTTTTGTATGTACAAGTATATATATTTATAAAGTATTAAATGTTAAAGAGATCCCGCTGTGATCCCACAATAATCGAGTCTGCTACTTTGACAGGGCTATTTAATAAAACTAACAAGCACTTTCCCATTTTCATAAAACGAACGACGGAGGCAAGCGCAAAATTAGTTCAAAACACTCATTTAACGTACATTCCAGAGACTATACTAGCACTAAATAGCTTCTAAATTGCTGGAAATATGGTCGATATTTTCCACATTCTGTTTTAACGGAAACATATCAATATGTTGAAAGCTCATGCCATGTACTTTAATACTTACTCTTGTTGGTTCTGTTGAATTTTTTCACTCCCAGTTTCTTCATTCTATAATAACAATAAGATAGCCCTTAAAATGACACATCAAAGGATTCAAATGTGTTCATATAAGGGGCCACGTTGAGCCATAAATACCGGGGGACACGTTGGACCCTAAGTGTCGGGGGCCACCCTGAACCATAAATAATGGGGTCACGTTGAGCCTTAAATATTGGGGGTCACGTTGAGCCTTAAATATCGGGGGTCACATTGGGCCTTCCAAATGGCTCTCTTTTGTGTCTCATAAACAGCTAGGTTAGTTTGTTATTCCGGTTTAGGCCAGTAGGTTTACACACACTTGTTGATTTTCTTTTTAAAGGAGAAGAAACCAAATAATAATTTATGGTTCAAAACAAGCGTGCTTGTTTTTCCTTTCCAACGGTACCAAACACATATTTTTGCGATTTTTTCATGGGACATGATGCAGTTTATAAAATACCGTATTATGTTACACACACAAAACAAATTGGTCAACTTTCAAAATCTCCCATTAAAACCCATGTTATTTTCACTCTCTTCAATGTATTCCTATGTCCAGCAAATTGCTTTCAGTTTCACGAAACTTATATTGAATTACAAAAGAAGCTTTGAGGAAAATGTGACTAGCAAAAAAAAATGGTCTGCGTACCATATTGGTGAATTACGAAGGCCTTGAAGTGGAAGAATTTAACCAAGGCTTAAATTGGAGATTTTGAAAGTTGACCAATTTGTTTTTCTTATTGTGGAATTTTATTAACTTCGCTGTTAGGAGTATAAAAATCGCAAAAATATGTGTTTGGTATCGTTGGAAAGGAAAAGTTAGTGCGCTTCTTCTGAACCCTAAAGTGATTTTTTGTTATCTCCCCCTTTAACTAGAAAACGAGCTGCAGCATCTCATTTAAATCAATTTAGGCACACCACAGTAGCCGGTAGACTATCGCTCTGCCGACAGAGCCACCGAGGCCCTGAGTAAAATTTGACACACATCAGTAGCCGGTAAACAGACGTAATTTCCATCTATATTTCGTTTATTCTTTTATATTTTCATAACATTTAGTAATCTGATGAGAAAAAATTAAGACATCACCAAGTTAGTTGTTTGTGAACAACCTATACCAGTGCCGAAAGCTCGTGTTGTTCACAGACAACTAACTACGTGGTGATGCCTTAATTTTTTCTTATTAGTATGGTACCCACTTTTAAAGAGAGTTTCAAACATTTCTTATTCAATTTAAGTGTTCGGGTTCCTCAGAGGGTTATGCAGAAAATGTGAACGAAGTGCATGGGGTAAATTGTTTTCAGGTCGAAATTGTTATCAAGAAAAGTAAGAGGTAAATGAGTTTAATATAGTGTTTGTTAATAAATAGTAATGATTGATAATCATAACCTGTATTCGATTTTTAGACTTCACAGTTTTACCTCAGCTGTGCAGCAACACAGCCTCCGTAGCCTGGCAAAGAATGCCTTTCTCCTTCGTTTTTTCTTTTTCTTGTTCACACTATTCATATTTGACTTCTCTCTTTTGTAGACGTCGGTCAAGCGATTGTCGAGTTGAAAGACGGCAGGAAGCGCGTTACGCAGTTGCTGAGATGCATTGTTGCGTCACAATATATTTCCGTTATCAAGAACGTCATTCAGTCTGAAAAAACGTGTGGCGTCAAAGATGGATTAGGCCTACGTCAAAACGGCTACGTCGCGAAAAGACGTTTTCGCGATGTTGTTCGAATTAATAAATGTTTGAAACTCTGTTTAAACGTGGGTTCCTACGGAAGCCTATTAGTGCCAAGGAAAAAAAAAATGAAAAAAAATCGTTTTAACGAATTTCTTGAGTTACTAATAATGGAATCTAAAAATAAAATTCGTTATAACGATTTTCTTTTAGAAAAAATCGTTTTAACGAATTTCTTGAGTTACTAGAAATAGATTCTAAAAATGAAATTCGTTATAACGATTTTCTATGTGAAAAAATCGTTTTAACGAATTACATGAATAACTAAAAATAGAATCTAAAAATAAAATTCGTTATTACGATTTTCTATGTGAAAAAATCGTTTTAACGAATTACTTGAATTACTAAAAATAGAATCTAAAAATCAAATTCGTTATAACGATTTTCTTGTTTCTATTTTCAGTCCTTTAATAAAATCGAAATAACGAATTTTAATTTTAGATTCTGTTTTTAGTAACTCAAGAAATTCGTTAAAACGATTTTTTTCATATAGAAAATCGTTATAACGAATTTTATTTTTAGATTCTATTTTTAGTAACTCAAGAAATTCGTTAAAACGATTTTCTCACATAGAAAATCGTTATAACGAATTTTATTTTTAGATTCTATTTTTAGTAATTTAAGATATTCGTTAAAACGATTTTTTCACATAGAAAATCGTTATAACGAATTTTTTTTTTTAGATTCTATTTTAAGTAGCTCAAGAAATTCGTTAAAACGATTTTTGATTTATTTTTTTCCCTGGCACTAATAGGCTTCCGTAGGTTCCATACAAATGGGAAATGAATCATTAAGTGTATTTGAAATTCGAATTTGTAAATTGGAATGTAAGTTTCGAATTTCAAAAATTCAAAGAAATTGAAATTCAATATTGAAATCGCTGACCTACCAGTACCATTGTACATGCAGACGTACTTAGTCTTAACAATAATTTGATTGGTGAAAACTAATTTAAAAGGCGTCAGCGAGTGTTTAATTAACTAAGTGTGAATATTGAATTTCGAAATTCGAATAGCTTTCTGGGCTTTCGTACGTACATTTAGTTTTGTACTCTATTTTAGAATGAGTTATTGGCCTGAAGAGTTACCAAGGGGAGGTTATTCGATGTTAACATCTGAAGGGCCACCGATGGACGGACTTCCGGACTTGCAGTGGACCTTACAGATTTTCTGTGTTCGTCAACCCGACTCAAACGTGGGCTTAGAAACTTACGCCGGCAGATGCTAAAGTAGGCTCCTTCTTTCTAATGTTCCAAGATCTTCTCGACTTCTCGGAAGCTTCAGATCGCTTTAATGTTTTAGATCCAGACTTTTTTTTAATTGTTTTAGTTTGATTTCAACACCTTGAGTCGTTTATTAGAATAGAACTATTAGAAGTACGGCCGTAGTATGAATATGATGCAACCAAAGTGAAAGTCTGAAGTCAAACAAAGTTAAGGAAGTTCAGCAGGTTGGGGAAAGTCGCCGATCGGCGGGTTGTCCGTCGATCGGTGGGTAAACCGCCGAACGACGGAGAAAATAAACCACCGATCGGTGCATAAATTTTGACAAATTTTTCTCTATCTGCAGTAGCCTATCTTGCGTTTTAGCCGAACTATCGAGTTCTACAGCCTGGTATCCGATCAGTTATCCCAGAACTTGGCAGAAGTTAAGCTGGGCTCAGCCAACTTTTGTTGAAATACAATTGTAGTTTAATTTCTCATAAGAATCTGAAATGAAGTTTTAGATTTAGGTACCCGACATTCACGCGCTCGTCTGCATGTTTTTGTAGAATGACGAGAACGACGACGGGGTTCGGCAAGCCCCCCTAGAACCCCGGGCAACCCCCTAAGTTTTCTTTTTTTTAAATGAATTTTTAATAACAACAAAGAAACAAAGGAAATAGGCCTACGGGCGAGAAATGGTCAACATAAATATGTTATAATTGCAGGGGGGGGGGGGGGGGGGGGGGGGGGGGGGGGGCAAGCCCCCTTATGACCCCCCAAGTTTTCTTTTTCTTTTTTTTCTGAATATTTAATAACGAACAAATTGATAATAAAATAACCTGAAGACTGAAGTCACAGTAAATAAAAATGCTGAAGTCGATAGTGTTGATGTAGAACAGTATCGGGATTCGGCTGTATGTTGAAGTTGAACACTGGCGGAGAGACTCATATTTAGGCAAGCGCGTACATTGTCCAGTCTCATGCATTAAACGAACCAAAGATGGCGAGGCGAGTGTTTGGAATTGCTTGTGTGCAGAGTGAAATCGGCGAATTCAATAAATGTGGGCGAATTTTGTGCAAGTAAAGACGGATTTTCCGATTAGTGAGTTCCTTAAGGTATTATACAGAATATTTGAAAGGAAACTACCGTAGGTGTTTTACTGTAAGATCCAGGTGACGGACTCTATATTCGCACCGTTGAATTTATGCAAGAAAATGCCTCGATAAGTAAGCCGGATGTAATCGGCGGGAAAGCCTGATCGGTTGGTTCTGTACGATTTAAAGCATCAATCAAGCTATTAACCAAAATATCCTATTGAATCAATACCAACTCAGTCTTTATAAGGGTTGTTTAGGCACATAAAAATACTTTCTAAACGTGCAAGATTGGTGTTAATGGAAAGCTCTTATTTTGTACTTTTTGATAAAAAAGTTGCACCATTTAATTAGCAGTATTTAATTAACACTGGTACAACAGAATTTTCCCTTTATTTGACAGCCCATGCCAATGCCAATGTTAATGTGATGAATAAAACACATTTTTAAAATGTTTTAAAAATGTTATTGAACCAGCCTCACAAACAAAGTTTACGAAAGACTTTGGTGGTCAGGCTGTTTGTCAATAAATTTAATCAATATAATCAGGGTAACTTTCAGAATACATCAATACACGTACATCTCATTTTGATTTGAGCATTTTCTGAGCTTGACCTTTTATTATTTCTATTTTCTCTCATATGATGCAATTCAGTAAAATACTGTAAGTCACAGATATCTTATGCTAGCATTATCAGCTCTTTGTATTTCAACAGAAAGGATGATATTGCTTTATTTACTTATGTGAAGTTGTGTAAGATTCAATGACAACATCTTTATAACACTTACATCCCGAACATAAGGCATTCATTTGAAATAATTACAGCGATAGGGTAGGCTGACTTACTTGCTCCTTACTATTTTAGTAGTAACTATTTTAATTAGGGTCTTTTAGAAAGTGAATATAACAGTATTCTTGTTATTTTGGGATTACACTTTCTTGAAAATATGGCAGAAATTCTTCTACCGATTGTTTTGGGTGACGTCCGAAACGGGAATTGAACCCGGGTCCCAGAGTATGGCACCTATCGCCAGCACTAAATGCCGGCTGCCTTATCCATTCAGCCATGCGGCCTGAGGAGGTGGGTGCGATTCCCGTTTCGGGCGTCACCCAAAAAAATTGGTAGAAGAATTTTTGCCATATTTTCAAGAAAGTGTAATCCCAAAATAACGAGAATACTGTAACTATTTTAACCCAATTTTTTTTAATATTCTGATATTCATCTGCCATGGTTGTTTGTACATACCAGAAGGGGGGGGGGGGGGGGGGGGGGGGTGTATATCATATCTTATATATATATTGTACTTGCAGATGAAAATGAAAAGAAATATATAAAATTCTAATACGCCTAAATGTTGATGGTGCCACTCAAAAAATCATGATTTGTTCGAAGGTAACCCACGACCTCAGGCGAGTACCTTGTATATCTTCCCCATATGGCGATACATCATTTTGATATAAATTTCAATTCTTGTTTTTTATTTATAGGATTGACTGACACTGTTTCTGTGAGATTTTGGAGTTGGCTTGACTAGTTTGTCATCATGGACTCCAGTTTGAGATCTGCCGATATAAGAAGAATATTTATTGAATTTTTCCAAGAGAAAAAACACACATATGTTCATTCGTCTTCAACGATACCTTTAGATGACCCAACACTTCTCTTTACCAATGCTGGTATGAACCAGGTAAAGCAATTTTTATCTGTATTTCAAAAATATAGATTTTTTTCTAAATGCTGTATAAATATTTACCACTATTCTCATCTCTCAAAAGAGAGCGCAAAATAAATTATGGCTTCTTTGAGTGCAACTAATCCTAATCAATCAATCCTCCATTTTTCTGTTTCAGTTCAAGCCAATTTTCCTGGGAGTGGCTGACCCAAATAGTGACATGGCCAAATGGGATCGTGCAACGAACAGTCAGAAATGTATCCGTGCTGGAGGTAAACACAACGATCTCGATGATGTGGGTAAAGACGTCTATCATCACACCTTCTTTGAAATGATGGGAAACTGGTCCTTCGGGGACTACTTCAAGGTTTGACTTTAAATTTTGTTTAAATTTAAATAGTTTTTAATAGTTTGACTGTCAATTTTGTTTAACTTTAAATAGTTTTTAATAGTTTGACTTTAAATTTTGTTTAAATTTAGGGAGCGTAGCCAATTATCGTTCGCGAATCAATCGTTCGTGAATTGAAAATTTCGCGATTTAAGTATTCTTTTGTTCTCCCCTCACTCCCCAAAAATTCGCGATCATTCACGATTATGAATGGGGACCCCGTGGAGGGTTGACTGCAATCGCAAAACCGTTCGTGAATGAGATCAAAAGTAGTGCTGACGGACTTCACGGGGAGTCTCGCGCGAGTTGAAAGCTGTGTCTATTGTATAGATCATTGTTTAGGAGGACTTTACATTTATAGAGGTGTTATATGCTTTCGTTATAATGTTTCTACGTGTTTCAGTCAATTCTTGATATCTTTGAGGAAGTACTCATATATCGAGGAACAACAACAACAATGAACTGTGTTTCTGTCCACTTCGGGGGTTAAAAGTTGACCTATGCGTATTCTTCGCTTAGGCCTACTGTTTAGACTAACCCGTTTAATGAATTGCCATTCTTATCTTATGGCTGTAAAGTATATATACAATCATTTTATATGACAAGAAAAGTTTTATTTTGTTTTGAGTAAAATGACAGACCTGAGATGTATGGAAATATTTCCCCGTAAGCTAACAATTTATTGCACGACTACTGAATAGTACCGTATGTAGGCCTAAGCATGTGTGTTTTCTTATTCCGAAATGAATATGACGGATTGGGTTTTTGGGGGTATATTTTATTCCTTCAATCTAAAAAATGATCCTTATAATATTAAATGTATTTCAATATCCGTTCGACGGTGTGTTACTTTCCGTGAGGATTCCTTAGATTTATTCAGGCCGGACTTTACTTCCGCCCAAGTTGCAGGCAACATTTCCTGGTTATCAGTTGTGTATAACTATGCAGGTAGTTTTGTGTTATAAAACCACGCAAGGTTTGAAACAAATGTATACTTTTATGATTAATCTATATTTAAGAGTTTGCCTTTTTCGTTAAAATCGGCTTTCTCATTTCGTGCATGTGGATTCAAAGAATTTACGTCGGATATTGTCAAGCCTTAGTTTACATTTGGACAATTAATATTCATCATTTTGAAATAAGTAACAAGTCTATAGTATGGTCTTTTACATTTTTTTAACGCCTGAAGTGGTCTGGGCCTGTAAACGTACTCAAGGGACTAATCCGGACGCTAACTTTGGTTATGGTTTCATATTTTCGGCATTCAGTGAGTAATGCTCTAAAGAGTCAACTCGCAAGAAGGTTGAGAAGGTGACGTGTTCTAATTTATTCATTTCTTTTTATTTGCTTTGTTTTTCTTAGGTCAATTTCTGAGGTGGCATATCCTGCACGGTGCTACGCAGATATGAAATGTTATGGGAATGATGGACACAGAAGTGTACCAAAATATCCTGGGCAGGAGCAGGAGTGCTGAAATATTGACCTTTCGTTTGTTTGTTCCGTATTTTCCATTTATTCTTCTGCAATTTAACAATTTTTGGTTGTATTTCCAGTCCGTGTCCTCATGGAAGACAAACGGGAGCAACTAATTCTTGAAATACGTACCCCTGAAGGAGTCTTAACTTGCAGATTGTAGAAGCTGCAACGATTGTTGTGGCCAGCTATGGAAAAGAGTCTTGATTTAAACAAAATATAACACCAAGATTTTTGTATCTGTTGTTTATTGATATAAACTTAAATCAAATAAACATTTGAAGACTATATACATACTAGTATATATCAACTGCTTATACATTACGAGGCGTGGCGTATATTAAATGCCGACCTTGTAATAATGAAGAAACCAGGAACAGTAAGTATTTTGATGTGAAAAGCCGAGGAAAATCAACAACTTCAGTGAAAAGAATGCTAATATATGAAGAAGAAAGAATTATGGTAGGTATACGCTGTTGAGGCTTTAGTTTAAGCTGCTGTCCGGTGAGAATAACTGGATTAATTATTGAGCGGCTTCTTGATAAACACAACCTGTTGAGAAAAACACTAAAGATTATCATTTGATTTTCTGACGTTTAACTTCACATGGGTTATTTGAAAGATTCGGAACTTTTACATCAACTTTCTCCCGGATTCCTTCCACTTAAGTTTATCGTAATTGACCCTTGAAATAATTGCTGTGTTTATATACTTTCTGGATCGCCAAAACTAGAATTTAAATTCGGACGAAGGCCTAGGATGAAAAGATGTATAGGCCTACGCTAAAACAGTTGTTATAGAAATACCTGCAGAGATGTTTCGTTTACGTCTGTATGTCTCCACAGCAAGGTGGCGAACGCCTACCATAAAGTCTGAGTAACCATTCCTGTGCAGTTTGTTTCTACAACAACTTTTTAGGTCAGAATACAAAAAAAAAACACTAGTATTAAACAGATAAATGATAATGATCATTTAAAGACTAAACAGAAAGGAAATATATATTTTTTATTTTCACATTGTCCTATACACATTGCTAAAAAATCATTGATTGACTTGTTGAGTTGTCTAAATATAATTCTATGCTTTTATTTTATATTCATGCATTTAAAAACCAAACCAAAAGAAAAACAAGACTTTGAGTGTCAATATAACAAATGTTCACGGTCTGAGCTCAAACTACAGGAGGTTGATTGGGGAACAGTAAAGCAAAATCTAAAGATCAACACTCTGTTGATATTAGTTATGGTAATTATACATAACCAGCAGCCTTTCTATAACCACCTTTGCTTGATTGGCATCTTCATTTGTGGAAGAAGCAGGGTCTGTTTAGTGCTGAACAATTATCAACCCGTACCAAACAATCAGGTGGAATTAACAGTCGCTGTCATACTCCACAAACCCACTCTGAAAAGTCTGTCTCTTACTATTAGTAAACCGTACATGTTTCCGAAGGATTCCAAATAAACAAACACATACATTAACCATCCGATTCTGATATTATAAGTTACCAAATCTAAAACGGAAAACATAAAAAGAAGTTTTCAGCAGAAATGAATTCAAATCATGTCCGTAAAATGAATAATTGTGAGGAACTATATTCTGCAGCGAGCTCTGCCAGGCTAACAATCATGCTGGCGAATACTAGTTTGCGCATTGGTCATCTGAAAATTTGCCGGCTTAAATGATTGGGACTGTAGCTGACAAGGTGCGAGAAAAATTCACTTATTACATCCTGTAGCGTAAGTTAGTCTGTTTTGCATGGGTCGGTGAGTAATGCGGCTAAGCTTGGCTATGACCCAGCCGTTCACAGCAAGTGTCTGTGGATTACTGCTCGAGAGGAGGCATGTCTCGTTAGCCGACGAAACAAGAGACCAGCTACCAATCGTGAAAACACAGCGTGGTGCTTTAGTGGGGTGGGGTAAATCGCGAAATCATCGTGAAGCAGACGTCAATTTCACGATTGAAGTGATCACGATAATTGGCTACGCTCCCTTAAATAGTTTTTAATAGTTTGGCTGTCAATTTTGTTTAACTTTAAATAGTTTTTAATAGTTTGACTGTCAATTTTGTTTAAATTTAAATAGTTTTTAATAGTTTGACTGTCAATTTTGTTTAAATTTAAATAGTTTTTAATAGTTTGACTGTCAATTTTGTTTAAATTTAAATAGTTTTTAATAGTTTGACTGTCAATTTTGTTTAAATTTAAATAGTTTTTAATAGTTTGACTGTCAATTTTGTTTAACTTTAAATAGTTTTTAATAGTTTGACTGTCAATTAAATTGTTTACATTCAAACTGTCAATTATATCAATGCAAGACAATTTTGTTGCTATTTAGGGTGTAGGTTTGGTACAGAGCAGACTAAGGGGGGATAACTCTGCGATGATTTTATTACAGCTGTACTAAGTTTTGTTGAATGTTCATCCTTTAATTGGTTGTCATTGATGGTAAATATTACCTTCCTTAAATTCAGGTTGCCAGTTACCACCGGAAGGTCGTGGGTTTCCTCCGGGGATAGAGCCCGGTTTCCTTCCATAATAAAACTAGCAATGCTGCCATATAAGTGAAATAACCTTGAGCGCGGCGTAAAACACCAATCAACCAATCAATCCTTAAATTCAAAGCATCTTGACTGCAATATGTAACAAGATTATTGGTGAAATGATAAAATGAACACCTTCAGTTTTCTTGAATTTCATTATATAAATTGGTTATTATAATTTTTCTTCAGAATGAAGCTTCTGCTTGGGGATGGGAACTTCTGACATCTCGTCTTAAAATGCCTAAAGATCGTCTGTACGTCACCTACTTTGGTGGAGATGATAAGATGGGTTTGAAACCTGACCTTGAAACCAAGCAAATATGGCTGGATCTAGGGTAAATTATAAATGTTTACTTTTGAACAATAAAACTGACTGTAACACACAATGCACATCATTGTTTTTGTGTCGCCTGAAAGGGGGCACTTAGGGATCACTTTGACGGCGTAGTCTGGCGTCGGCGTCCGGATTGGTTTCCGTGCAATATCTTGAAAACCACTGTCTTAATTTTTTTCAAATTTAAATGGAAAGTTTAATACCTTAATACCCCGCTCAAGATTTTCGCTAAAATCCGCGCATATTTAATAATTGTTTTTGATTGGCTCATACAAATAACTTGGTTTCCGTGCAATAGCTTTTTGTGGAATTCTGTACAGAAGAATATCACTAATAAATTTTTATTCAATAAATACATATTTTGCATGTTTTAAGTTAATTGATTTTACTCTTTAGACAACCAATAATGAAACCATTCATTCCGTCAAGCTTCCATTTGCAGGGGAGCCTCCGTAGCTCGGCTAGTAAAGCTTTTTACTCGCATCAACATAAGCCTTCCACCAATAGCGCATGGGTAGGATCCTTGTCAGGCCAAAATTTCATACTGGATTTTTTCGCAAAAGATGAAGGTATATGTGGGATGGTCGCTCGGAGTCAATGAAATGTTGGGGATTTCTTATAAATGTGTAATCTGACGCAGATTATTATTTAATATCTCATATTCAGGTAAAATCTTACACAGCATGATATACATATATTCACAAATAAAGTACAACAGTGAATTTTTTTGTGAAAGGTGATGTACCTTCTCCTTGTATATTTATCCTGCCAGGCGACACTTCTACTTCAGTTGAATTCTAGTAGACAATATGCTGTAGATTCCCTTTTGATAAGGTATATGGTGGCATTTTATGCTCCTGTCTTTAAATATTACTGGATACTCTACAATCTAAGTCAGTCTCAACTATTCTCCTTTGGCCCTTGGGATATATTTTTGGCGACATTTACTTTCGACCTAATTTTATCATATTGCTTAAGGTACATGTTTACCTTGTATCGGGCGTAAATTAAACTAAGGTAGGGTGTAAATCACAGACATCAATATAAAAATCTTTAAATCTACCATGAATATATTATTTAATTTGCCAACTGAATGGGATAGAACAAGTATGCGGACTTTATTCCCGCCATCCAAATTTCATGACAACCATCATTTAAATGTTGTATATATTATATGGTGAATAAACAAACAAACAAACAAGTCTGGTATATTATAAGTTATATAAAACACTACAGAATCAACCATAGTATTGACAGTGTCATTTTATTTAGGTTGCCTGAAAATCGAGTGTTACCATTTGGTATGAAGGACAACTTCTGGGAGATGGGCGAGACTGGGCCGTGTGGGCCGTGCACGGAGATACATTTTGATCGCATTGGAGGACGAGATGCTAAAGATTTGGTCAATATGGACGATCCTGATGTGTTGGAAATATGGAATCTTGTCTTCATCCAATTTAACAGGTACAGTTTTTCTCATCAACCTGTCCACTGTTTGAAAGTTTGAGCTTTCAAGTCCTTTTTTTTTTTCAAACCCTGCATAAGCATTATGGTTTGCAGGTAGTGATGAAAGTGGCCAGTTTATAACACTGGTATTGGCTACTAGCAACTTAGTATAAAATTCACTCTGAAGCCAAAATATTCAATCTGAATCCAAAATATTCAATCTGAGACCAAAGTATTCAATCTGAGACCAAAGTATTCGCTCTGAAGCCAAAATATTCACTCTGAAGCCAAAATATTCACTCTGAATCCAAAATATACAATCTCAAGCCAAAATATTCAATCTGAATCCAAAATATTCAATCTGAATCAAAATATTCAATCTGAATCCAAAATATCCAATCTGAAGCCAAAATATTCAATCTGAATCCAAAATATTTAATCTGAATGTTATATGTATTGGGGTTTTCAGCAAAGAAAGTTCAATACATTTGAAAAAAAAACGTGGCAAAATGTTTGTTAAAATGTGTCAGTATTTTTAAAAAAATTCAATAATATTTGTTTAAAATTTTCGATACTTTGGAAAAATGTTCTATTTTGATATTGCTAAAACTCAATGGTGCAGCAGCTTTAAGGTGATAAAAAAATACTTTTGAAAATCTGTGCATAGTTATAGTTTTTTATATTTTTTCCTTTATAATAAAGCATAGCAGTGATGACTGTCTTACGGGATTCAGGATTTCTTGTATTTGTATATATTTAAATTTTTTTCTCTTTATGTATAGAGAGGCTGATGGTACTCTGGTCCCATTACCCAAGAAACATGTGGACACAGGAATGGGGCTGGAGAGGGTGGTCTCCGTTGTACAAGGAAAGAGGTCCAATTATGATACAGATCTTTTTATGCCAATATTTGAAGCTATTCAAAAGGTAAATTAGTATTAACAACCAAACTTGCATGTTTTATAGCTATTTAGCACAGTTAAATTGGCCTCACTTATGTTAAGTCAGGTTAGGGGGCTCTGTTAGCCTTCCCCCTTCATATGCTATTGGTACTCGCCAAAGGTCGGGGGTTTCCTCTGGGCATAGAGCCCGGTTTCCTCCACCACTGAACCTGGTAACACCGCCATATAAGTGAAATAATCTTGACTGTGGCGTAAAACATTAATCAATCAATCATATTTACCATGTTACATCAGCAACAAAATAGTCCGTACTGAAAGTGGCTAGTGTGATTCAAACCTAGAAATAATTAATGGAGGTGTTCGAGCAATGGAGAATGAGGCTCCTCCTAAAGTAATAGAGAGTTGAAGTGTGACGTTACTATGGCAACCCACCATCCTGGTTGTAAACAACGACCGCTGCCATATGATATGACACTGAATAAATATCATATCTAAGCATTCTTTGTGGCGATTGATTGATTGATGTTTTACGCCGCACTGAAGATTATTTCACTTATATGGCGGCATTTCCATATTTAGTGGGGGACGCAGCAAGGCTCATTGCCCAGACGAAACCTCCGACCTTCGGCGAGTACCAGGCAACTCTTCCACATACAGCGACCGAGTGAGAAATCCACTGTGAATGTTTTGAATTTTAATTTGTGTCACTCGAACCCGCGCTGCATCGATGGAAGGTATGTGTGGGACTGAGGGACAATCAATCTAACCCACTGGACCACCGAGGTCTGTGTTGGACTGAGGGACAATCAATCTAACCCACTGGACCACCGAGGTCTGTGTGGGACTGAGGGACGATCACTCTAACAAACTGGACCACCGAGCTCTGTGTGGGACTGAGGGACGATCACTCTAACCCACTGGACCACCGAGATCTGTGTGGGACTGAGAGACGATCACTCTAACCCACTGGACCACCGAGGTCTGTGTGGGACTGAGGGACGATCACTCTAACCCACTGGACCACCGAGGTCTGTGTGGGACTGAGGGACGATCACTCTAACCCACTGGACCACCGAGGTCTGTGTGGGACTGAGGGACGATCACTCTAACCCACTGGACCACCGAGGTCTGTGTGGGACTGAGGGACAATGACTCTAACCCACTGGGGACTGGACCACCGAGGTCTGTGTGGGACTGAGGGACGATTACTCTAACCCACTGGACCACCGAGGTCTGTGTGGGACTGAGGGACGATCACTCTAACCCACTGGACCACCGAGGTCTGTGTGGGACTGAGGGACGATCACTAACCCAATGGACCACCGAGGTCTGTGTGGGACTGAGGGACGATCACTCTAACCCACTGGACCACCGAGGTCTGTGTGGGACTGAGGGACGATCACTCTAACCCACTGGACTACCGAGGTCTGTGTGGGACTGAGGGACGATCACTCTAACCCACAGGACCACCGAGGTCTGTGTGGGACTGAGGGACGATCACTCTTACCCACTGGACCACCGAGGTCTGTGTGGGACTGAGGGACGATCACTTTAACCCAATGGACCACCGAGGTCTGTGTGGGACTGAGGGTCTATCACTCTAACCCAATGGACCACCGAGGTCTGTGTGGGACTGAGGGTCTATCACTCTAACCCAATGGACCACCGAGGTTGGGACGATTGAGAACCTCAATTAACTATAAGCGCTATAATGAAATATTTGTTTAATTCTGGTAAATAATTTTCCCCAAACTCTCTGTGACTACCAAATGTTGAAAAGAATACGTGGAACCACAAAATAGAATATGATATTCTTCAATAGCCCATGTTGTAAGTATAGGTCGTCCGAAACAAGATGGCAAGCAATGACATAATCTGTGGGGCTTCTCCTAACATAATGTGGTTTTTGATAGCATAATGTGGTTTCCTCCACCCATAACAGAGTTGGGGATTTCCGCTACTATAGCAAGGTTCCCTCTAGCATAATTGGGTTTCCCCTAGCATAAGATGGTTCCATAACATGTTTTCTCTGCAGGTTGGATCCTCCAAGGTAATAGGGCTCCTCTAAAATAACGGGCCCCTTTTAGTTTATATAAATGTTATTCTTTCTAGTATAATGGTATTCCTTCTAGTATAATGGGACTTATGTTAGCATAATGAAGTTTATCTTAGCATGACAGGTTTCTCTAAGCATTAAAGGCTTCCCTTCTCATGATTTTCGCCCAATACTGAATTGGTAAATGTTTATTTGTCCAGGGTACCGGTTGTCGTGAGTATACTGGTCATGTTGGTAAAGATGATGTGGACGGAATTGACATGGCTTACAGGGTTTTGGCTGATCATGCTAGAACTCTGACAATATCATTGGCTGACGGTGGTCGTCCTGACAACACTGGTAGAGGGTGAGTCTGCTGCTTCCTTACTGTATAAAAAGCAATTTACCTGTAAAAAAAAAAAATTGTGTCAAATGACCAGCGGGGGCAATTAAAACACCAAACAATCACATTGACTATTGATCACCTATGCAGGGCTGATTTTGAATCCCATATATGGGGTTTGGGTGTGTGCAGTTTGAGCACCCAAACCAGGGCATGAGAAAAAAATTCATGTGACTGTTGCTTTGAATATTGAATACAAGTGAAAATTGGAAGAAATGTTTGAAACTCTCTTTAAACATGGGTTCCATGCTAATGATAAAAAATTAAGACATCACCACGTAGTAAGTTGTTTTGAACAACTCGAGCTTTCGACACCCAGTTACACTTGACGAAGACATCGGTACAGGTGTCGAAAGCTCGTGTTGTTCAAAACAACTTACTACGTAGTGATGTCTTAATTTTTTATCATTAGTAAAAATTGTGTTAATGGTTGTTTGTATGGACAGTATTGCTTCATAAAATCCTCACTGGAACATGACATAAATTGACTCATGTCCAAATAATTTTGTAGATATATTTAAATGTTTATTTTACCCCTTGTATTGTGTCAATAACTTTCAGGTACGTGTTGAGACGTATTCTGCGAAGAGCTGTCCGGTATGCCACAGAAAAACTAAATGCCAAACCAGGATTTTTTGCCACGCTTGTAGACAAAGTTGTCGACTTACTGGTAAGCTCGCTTCATTGGCAGGGGCGTCGGTGGTCCAGTGGGTTAGTGATCGTCCCTCAGTCCCACACAGACTTTCCATCGATGCGGGGTGCGAGCGAATCACACTGAAATAGAAATTGAAATATTGCCAGGTACTCGCCCAAGTTGGGGGGTTTCCTCGGGCAATGAGACCGGATTCCTCACCCACTCAACAATGGGTCGTGGGTTCGAATCCCACTTAGTCCAAAAAAATTGGAAAATTTTCTGACTGGGTTTCCACTCGAACGGCCTATGTGGGATGGTTGCCAGTTACCACCGGAAGGTCGTGGGTTTCCTCGGGCAATGAGACTGGTTTCCTCCCCCACTTAATCTGGCAATGCCACCATTTTAGTGAAATGATCTTGAGTGTGGCGTAAAACATCAATCATTACATTGTCAATTCTTGACAAGGGTTTCTTGAAAATGAAGGTCATCTGCTCATAACTTCATCAGTGCTTCATGATCACAAATCCAACTCTATTTTCCACCAATGGGTCGCGGGTTCGAATCCCACTTAGTCCAAAAAAATTTCTGACTGGGTTTTTACTCGAACGACCTACATGTACAGTATGTGGGATGGTTGCCAGTTACCAACGGAAGGTCGTGGGTTTCCTCCGGGCATAGAGCCCGGTTTCCTCCCACAATAAAACTGGCAACGCCGCCATATACAGGGCTGTCATTATAGGGACACACAGAGGGGTCTGAGGAGACCTGTTTATCACTCCCCCTAACTCTCCCTACCGGTTTCAGGCGAGTGTTTATGTTTATCACTCTTCCAAGAAAAAACTATTCTCTAACCCTTTCATGTCCATTAAAATAGAACTAACTGTATGATAATATGGAAAACTAGGAGAACATTTTTTTAAAAGCCTGTTTTCTCCAGAACTTAAATAAGTACACCAAAATAAAAATTCCTTTTTTTAACTTCAGATGTTTTTATTTCATCATGATTGTGTTCTCTCTCTGAAAAACATGGGAGAGGAAGTGCATTTCCATTGAATTTTGGGAGACCATTTTTGGGGAGAACGAAAAAGGTCACCCCGACAGTTTTGGCAGAGCATATTGTAACTCTCCCGGTCTATTCTTAATGACAGGCCTGATATAAGTGAAATAATCTTGAGCGCGGCGTAAAACACCAAACAATCAATCAATCAATCCAACTCTATTAATCTTTCTCCGTCTTCATATGACTGAAATACTGTTAAGCAGGTCGTAAAACCCAAATCACTCACTCACTATTAATCTTTCTCAGTTTTTCACCTATTCATAGTTATCGGTGGACGTATGATGCGAGAATATCCTGTACAATCATTTCAGGTTTAACTGAAGTATTATTTCCATTCATAGTTAATTGTGAGTGGACTTAGATTGTTCAAACTCACACCAAGACAAGCCTTCCATCAATATGCCATGGGTTCAAGTCTCAAGCAGTCCTAAGAAAAGAAGTTGATGTTATCTGGAATGGTAACCAGGTACCCAGGTTTACTAGGGAAGGAAACCAGGCTCTGTTTCTCGCAGAAAACCCTGACCGTAGGCTAATATTCCGCAGCGGGCAATTTTTTCTTTGAAATGAATGGGACTCTCACTCGGACTCAATTGTTGTATTATTTCTCTTATATAATGGTGTTGTCAGGTTTTGTGGAGTTGGAAACTGGGCTCTTTGCCCCAAGCTAGTAGGGTGGCTGCCATGTACTAACAAAATCTACACCAAGCTTGGTTTTCTTGAATGTTTTTTTGTGTTTATTTTGTGATCCTATTGATCTTTTCTCCCAAAATTCCTTATTTTTTTTTGTTCTTGAAGTGGTTGGGAGCCCTGCTTTTTTGTCATTTTTCAAGAAATTGTAATCTGCAATCACAACTTCCAACGATTTCATCTCCTTCCCTCAATTAAAAAGTGCCCATTTCACTCATCCATTGCATCAAAATTAAAGCTTCATGTAGATATGTCATCACATTAGGATCAACGCATGTCTGTCGTATTAGTAATATCCAAATATTTTGTTCTTGTAGGGAGGACCATACCCAGAATTGAAGAAAGATCCTGACATGGTAGGTCTTATTGAAGAATACGCTGCGAAAGACAGCATCTTAAGGCCCGCTCCATTCTCGCATCTACAAAATACGCGCCTGACGTATAAGGGCTGACAGTCCGGTGCTTTACTATGACGATCTGTATATCTGATTTTCTATATGCTCATAATATTCAGTATTTCATTACTTGGCGTATAAAACCAAATCCAGTTGTATACTATGTAGTGTAAAATGGATCATGATCCCAGAATTAATTTAAAAAACACCTCAACTATGGAATATGGCCAATTTGGATTTAGGGCTAATGTATTTCAAATGGAGAATAGCAATCAGTACAGCCCTTTACATGAAGTGGATTCAAAGCCAGCTTGGGCTGAAGTGAGACACGTGACTGAAACTTACACTTTTATTGTAGACTGTAATAGTAGTTCAACTTGATCGTGATTTGATTTAACTCATAACCAAAACCTTTGGGGGTATTCTTGACAGACATATTTTCCTCTTTTTTTGGGACCGGCTCTCACACCCCTGAAATATGCAAAGAATTTTAAGTTTTTATTTTGACATACCAAATGAGATATGCAAAAGATTGAATAAGGTCTGCTTTGTTTCGTGTGATTGATTTATTTATGTTTAGCGTCACACTCAAGATTGTTTCATTTACATGTATATGGCCGCATTGCTAGGCTTAGTGGCGAAGGAAACCAGGCTCTTTGCCCAGAAAAAACTCCTGCCCTATAAATAAGGGAAAAATGAGATCATGTTTTTGAAGTTATGTCTCGTCTTCTTCAAAAGGCAAATTGGGGGCCTCTGTGGCTCCGTAGGTAGAGCGTTGGATGCTCAATCCGAACAGCCTTCCACCAATGGGTTGCGGGTTTGAATCCCACTCAGTCAAAAATTGGAAAATTTTCTGACTGGGTTTTCACTCGAAAGACCTATGTGGGATTGTTGCCAGTTACCAATGGAAGGTCGTGGGTTTCCTCCAGACATAGAGCCCGGTTTCCGCCCACAATAAAACTGGTAACGCCGCCATATAAGTGAAATAATCTTGAGCGTGGCGTAAAACACCAAACAATCAATCAATCTTCTATCTTTCAGATTAAAGATATAATAAACGAAGAAGAGGCTCAATTTCTTAAAACACTCAACAGAGGTCGAAGGCTATTGGAACGAACCATTAACAAATTAGGGGACACTAATACTCTCCCAGGTACATGTAATGGTAACATTTTTGATTAATGCCATTTTTAGAGACATGGGCTGAGCTCCCGTGCATGGAAAAGTTATCTGGAAATCCTTCAACCAATGGAATACAGGTTTAGATTCAACTCTCAATCCTGTGGGCCAGTTGGTGGGGCGATACTCAGAAGCCTTTTATCCATGGGGCTTGAGTTCCAATGCAGGTTTTCGCTTGATTGCCCTATATGAAAAGGTTGCCTTGTACCCACTAAAGGCTGGGAGTTTCCTCCAGACAAAGAAATCCCGACCTATCCACCAATATTTCCATATGAATTAAAAAAGCTTGAGTGTGCTGTAAAACATCAATGACTTCGACAATAATTCCTATGTGGGATGGTTGCCAGTAACCAGCGGAAGGTCGTGGGTTTCCTCCGAGCACAGAGCCCGATTTCCTCCCACAATAAAACTGGTAACGCCGCCATATAAGTGAAATAATCTTGAGCGCGGCGTAAAACACCAATCAATCAATCAACCAACAGTAACCACCTGGCGTTGAGTGAAGTTAAATTGAACTTACCATAATTAACAATCATTTTATCTTTCTGTTTTATATTATTGGATGTTTCTTTTCACTGGGCTTGACTACATGTAGAAGGAATAGTTTTTTCTCTAAGAATTGACATCATTCAACAAAGGTTTTACTGTGATATTTCTGTAGGTGATGTCGCATGGCGTCTGTATGACACCTACGGGTTTCCTGTCGACTTGACAGGACTGATGGCTGAAGAAAAAGGTTTGGAAATCGACATGACAAGTTATGAAGAATCAAAGAAAGAAGCCCAGGTACACAATCTTTATTCAGTTTTACACACCAGAGGTTCGTTCTACTAAGCTGGCGCAAAGTTACGCATAGGTTTACAGCATAGAGTTGTGCCTCCAGACTTACGACCATGCACAAGTTCCTATAATTTAACATGCATTTGCGACTGGCGCAACTTACGCCAGCTTAGTAGAACAAGCCCCAGATCCCCATATATGGAATGGTTGCCGAGTACCGGCTATATCTGGGACCCCGGGTTCAATACCCGTTTCGAGAGTCACCCAAAATCGGAAGAAGAATTTCTGCCACTATTAAAAAAAAAGTGTAGTCCCAAAAAATAATGAGAATACAGAATAGTAATATTTACAATCTTTCTTGTAAGCTCTGGACGGTTTTTGTTTACAAAAATAAAGCTCACCCATGTATGTAGTGAAACAGTTGAGCACTTTGTTATACTGGTAACTGTTAAAAGCCTTGAGATTTTTCTCTCTTTCGGTCAAGTATTCTTATTCGGAAGAATTTAACACAATTGTTCTTGGTTACGAACATGGAAACATCAACAACATGGGAAAAAACTTTGTCTCGATATTTAATTAGTGTGGCGTAAAACATTTAATAAACATTGAACAACCATTTAACGTGTTAAGGGTTTTCTGATATTTATGGTCTTTGCTCTATTTCAGTTACGATCGCAGTCTGGAGGCGGAGCTACTGCCGATCAGGTTGACCTTGATGTTCACGCTATCAGCGACCTTCAAAATCGTGGGGTTCCCGTGACAAATGACTTACCTAAATACAAATACACTGCGGATGATAATGGAAATTATTGTAAGGGATATTTTTGAATTTGCTTTTTTTTGGTAGTGATTATTTCACTCAACTTTCTTGGAAGTTTTATTAGATACCCCACGAATGTGAGGGGTCTCCTCTGGACAAAGAGCCCTATGCAGCATAAATATCAATCATTTAAACTTTCTACTCATAACATTCAAATTGATAATAGATAACATCTTTTAAATATATTGATTGTGTTTTTCGCTTTGTGTTGGAGATTTCCTCCAAAGAAACAGCTCAATTTCCCAATCACCCCAGAGCAGTGGAAATCTGCCCTGCCACAAGGAGACAATGTCTTCATACACTGTATGACTGGAATACTGTTAAGCACCAAAAAAAATCTGTTTGGTGAAAAGCATCAATCATTTATACTCGAACGACCTATGTGGGATGGTTGCCAGTTACCAGCGGAAGGTTGTGGGTTTCCTCCGGGCATAGAGCCCGGTTTCCTCCCATAATAAAACTGGCAACGCCGCCATATAAGTGAAATAATCTTGAGCGCGGCGTAAAACACCAATCAATCAATCAATCATTTATATACTTTGAACTTTTATTAATTTTTAGCCTCTCTATTGTTTCCTTTCAGCATTTGAGTGTGGGAGTGGAACAGTTCTTGCCCTTCGTCACGGCAAATCATTTGTAGAGACCGTTACTACTGGACAGGAGTGCGGTGTTGTCCTCGATCAAACGTCTTTCTATGCTGAGCAGGGAGGACAAATATATGATGTTGGCTTTATGGTTAAAGAGGGAGAAGAGGTGTGTATTTATGGTGGATGAAAATCCTGATTTTTAAAGGGGCATGAGGTGCCAACATTCACACTTTTTCATAATTTCTGATTGTCATGACAGTAAGAGGCTTTGAAGGCCATCGAAAAACTAAATGATTGGCGTTGGAATGAGGAAAATCCATACAGTATGTGGCCTGTACGAAAAAGTAAACAAAATTTAAAAAAACGGGACGACCATTCATTCATTCTAAGCCAAAGTTAGTTAAAAACAGTACTTTATCGTACATTTTCGAGACTAGAAGCACTAGAAAGCTTCTGAATTACACGTCTTGAGAAAAATAGTCAATAATTTCAACATTCTGTTTTAACGTCAAAATATCAACATTTTGGCAGCTCATGCCACTTTTAGGGCATGATACTAAAAATTTGTTCATTTTTACGACTCTCTTTTCTAAAGTGTATATTATTAGCTTTTCAGCGGTACCGGTCGCCATAATGTAGATTAAAGTAGTGTTTGGTTTTTAACATTGGTCTTGCTTGTTTAGATTTTGTTTACTTTTTGAATACTCTCTATGAGATCTTGGATGAATTTTATGAAAAAATAGGGAAAACTTTGGCAGCTAGAATGATTGTCCTTTTTATCTATAGGCCACACTCACCCCAAACAAAAAATTGAAAAAAAATTCTGCATGGGTTTTCACTTGATGATCATTTGGGGTGTTTGCTTCTGACAAAGTCTATTTCCTCCCCTGCTAAATATGACAATGCTGCCATATAAGTGTGGTTTAAAGCATGAATGAATCAATGAGACAAACCCAATTGAAATTTGATTAAGTAATTTGTCATACTCTGATTTCTCTTGTTATTGTTTCTTACTTGTACAGGTACATACATTTAAAAAATATAACTACATGTATATATATACAAGAAAGCTCGTGTTGTTAAAAAAACAACTGAGGACGTGGTGATGTCTTTAATTTTTTATCATTAGTATATATATACAGTTTGTATATCCTAAAGTTCAGAAATACATTTATGAACACTAAAACACACGGGCACAGGGAAAATCTTCTTGTCTAAAATACCCATGGATACAAGTTTCTAATTGTGTTAAAAAAAGGCATATCATTCAGACTTATATACCCAATCATAAATTGTTGTAATAAATTAAATGTTCTGAAATATATATCCTTATCCAACAGGAAGTTGAACTGGCAGTGAAAAATGTTCAGGTACGAGGGGGCTACGTTATTCACGTTGGTGTCATTGAAGGAATTCTCAAGGTCGGAGACAAGGTCAAACTCACCATTGATGAAGTAAGACTTTATTTACTACAAAAGCGAGTTAATTTGCTGCTACATTTTGCTAACTATTTAAAAAAATTGCAAATTGAAAAATTTCCGAGTGGATTTTACATTTGATCATCTCATAGGGAAGAGTTGACAAGTACTCGCCGAAGGTCGGGGTTTCCTCTCGACAATGAGCCCGGTTTCCTCCCCCACTAAACATAGCTACGCCAACATATAAGTGAAATAATCTTGAGTGGGGAGAAAAAACACCAATCAATAAATCAATCAAATATTTGTATAAATCATATTATTAATATAGCAATGCACATTTAAATAGAAGACAAAAGATTCAAATTGGTCGTTTTCTTTCCTTTCAGCCCAGACGAGTTTCAGTAATGCAGAATCATACCTCGACCCACATGTTAAATTTCGCTCTGCGTAAAACACTGGGTGAGGCGGATCAGAAAGGATCATTGGTCGCTCCAGATCGGCTACGATTTGACTTCACTGCCAAGGTTTGTATTATAAATGGCTCAAATAGTATTTGGAAGAGTTGCCTGGAGCCTGTTTTACAAAGCGGCGTAGCGTAAGTTTTTACGTAACTGCCATAGCAACCCATACTGTAGAGATACGTTAGTAAGAAAGTTACGCAAAAAATATATCTACGCCGTTTTTGTGAAACAGGCTCCAGGTACTTATCGAAGGTTGCGGTTTCCTCCTCCATTAAACCTGGCAACGCTGCCATATAAGTGAAATAATCTTGAGTGCGGCGTAAAATATCAATCAGTCAATTGGATATGAACAAAAAATCTACTCAAGAACTTATCACTCTTTATATTATAACATATCATAGGATAAATTCATCTCCTTGACCTGTGAATACTTTATATGAATGGTTTTGGCATCTATCTCATTGCATTCTTTCAAATAATGTTTTTTTCTTCATGTTAAGAATTGGTAACAGAAAATTTAGACACTATTTTTTTAGAGGAACTTCTTTAAAGTGGAGTCATTCAAACATACACTTGTTTTGAAATACAAACATTTCTGGTACCATATGAAAATTATGGATTACATTTTATGTGACTTGTTTCAGGGCTCAATGAGTTTTTCTGTGACTTGTTTCAGGGCGCCATGACGATAAAGCAAGTGCAAGAATCAGAGACCATCGTAAACAACATGGCTGACAAGAAGGAGACAGTTTATGCCAAGGAGGCCAGTTTGGGAGTCGCAAAGACCATTCAAGGATTACGGGCGGTATTCGATGAGGTGTGTGAAAAGTTGTGTTATAAATGGGGTTTGTCATTAGGGCCTTTATACCCAATAGGTTGTTGTTATAAACTAAAACACATGATATGTCATTAGGTTGAAGACAAACACGAGTTTGGCCTCAGTCAGTAGAATTTTTCGGGCGGAAATCACTCTGTTAAATTTCAGTTAAATTTCAGTGGGCCGTTTCTAGACACCGACGTAACTTTGGCCTGGTCGTAACGTCATGGCAACATATACCTTCAACGTTACGTTACGACCAGGCGCAAAGTTACGGCGGACGTAAATGTGTTGACAAGACTTGTTCATTTTTAATTATGATATTTTGCCAGGTGTACCCTGACCCAGTTAGGATAATTTCTGTTGGTATACCTGTAGAAGATTTAGAGAATGACCCAATGGGACCAGCTGCTACAAATACCACGGTGGAATTCTGCGGTGGAACGTACGTTATTTGACCAACTATATAACAGTTACACTTGACGAAGACACCGGCACAGGTGTCGAAAGCTCGTGTTGTTCAAAAACAACTGAGAACTTAATTTTTTATCATTAACTAAAAATGTTTGAAGAAAATGGTTTCAGGGAGTAGAATCTAATCAAATAGCTGTGTTGAGTCACCAAAAATCTTTACAAGTTTCTTAATTGTATTTAAGCCCCAATTAAATGAACATTTATTACAACACTAAGAATAAAACTTATCATTTAATTGCTTCATTTGATGTCTTTGCGTAATAGTGTGACTGTTTACATTTTTACTTTGAAAAATGGTGTCTAATATTGGTAATGTCTCTTTTCGTTCCAATTCAGTTTGCATTTTTTTTTTCTATACGACAGACATTTGCTAAATTCTGGCCATGTTGGAAAATTTGCTATTGTCTCCGAAGATGCCATTTCGAAAGGAATCCGACGTATTGTAGCGATTAGTGGACCTGAAGCCCAAAAGGTTAGTGACAGAATCTAAATTGGTTAATTAAAGCTTTGTCTGTCTGAGGGACTATCGTTGTAACCTGAGATGAATATGAAAGGGATATGAAACGCCTTTGTATTATAGTCAGTCTACGAGCAGCAGTTTGGCTCGCTATTGTTTGTCTCAGACACCCCGTGATGGCATTCCGATCCATTCGCAGTCCATATATCCACAACATCGGTAAGGTTCGGAATACACAACACTGGTTTTGGCATTCTAAAACTTCGGTAATTTACGTATGTGCGTGCCAAAAACGACCGATAGTAAGTGAAGATAGTCGAAGTGTGTTCCAAATGGGGTTTCGTCTATTCTCGAGGCTGGTCGGAATGCCGTCACGGGGTGTCTGAGACAAACAATAGCGAGCCATTGATGTGTCACGGGTTCAAATCTGGGAAGACCAAATAGAAATTGAAATATTCCTGAGTGGGTTTTTATACTCAGTCATCATATGTGGAAGTTGCTTTGTCAGGTACATGTAATTGCAGAGAGTCAAAGTTCCATCCAGTTAAAGAGTCTGGTTTACCACTAAACCTGGCAACGCCGCTATAAAAAGCGAAATAATCTTGAATGTGGTGCAAAAGATCAATCAAGAGTTTATTTTACTTACATGGTGTATTATCTGATAAATCTCTAATATTCATCCTTAACTTAAAGACTACTTTGTTGATTTCTTTAGTTATTGAGCCTTCAACCAATGGGTCGCGGGTTCGAATCCCACTCAGTCCAAAAATTGGAAAATTTCTGACTGGGTTTTCACTCGAACGACCTATGTGGGATGGTTGCCAGTTACCAACGGAAGGTCGTGGGTTTCCTCCCACAATAAAACTGGCAATGCCGCCATATAAGTGAAATAATCTTGAGCGCTGAGTAAAACACCAAACAATCAACCAATCTTTAGTTGACCTTGCCAAGTGAATTCCAACGTTTAAAATTCATAGAAAAACAAATTAGCAACATTTAGAACCCTCCCTCTTAATTAACGTTTCTGGAAATACAAGGCAATTTTCTTTATCTGCTTTATTTCTAAAATTTGGCAAATTTCCTGTTCCTACAAACATTTTGAGGGTCTCAGTGGTCCAGTGGGTTAGAGTGATCGTTCCTCAGTCCCACACAGACCTCGGTGGTCCAGTGGGTTAGAGTGATCGTCCCTCAGTCCAACACGGGCCTCGGTGGTCCAGTGGGTTAGAGTGATCGTCTCTCGGTCCCACACAGACCTCGGTGGTCCAGTGGGTTAGAGTGATCGTCCCTCAGTCCAACACAGACCTCGGTGGTCCAGTGGGTTAGAGTGATCGTCCCTCAGTCCAACACAGACCTCGGTGGTCCAGTGGGTTAGAGTGATCGTCCCTCAGTCCAACACAGACCTCGGTGGTCCAGTGGGTTAGAGTGATCGTCCCTCAGTCCAACACAGGCCTCGGTGGTCCAGTGGGTTAGAGTGATCGTCTCTCAGTCCCACACAGACCTCGGTGGTCCAGTGGGTTAGAGTGATCGTCCCTCAGTCCAACACAGACCTCGGTGGTCCAGTGGGTTAGAGTGATCGTCCCTCAGTCCAACACAGACCTCGGTGGTCCAGTGGGTTAGAGTGATCGTCCCTCAGTCCAACACAGACCTCGGTGGTCCAGTGGGTTAGAGTGATCATCCCTCAGTCCAACACAGGCCTCGGTGGTCTAGTGGGTTAGAGTGATCGTCCCTCAGTCCCACACAGACCTCGGTGGTCCAGTGGGTTAGAGTGATCGTCCCTCAGTCCAACACAGACCTCAGTGGTCCAGTGGGTTAGAGTGATCATCCCTCAGTCCAACACAGACCTCGGTGGTCCAGTGGGTTAGAGTGATCGTCCCTCAGTCCAACACAGACCTGGGTGGTCCAGTGGGTTAGAGTGATCGTCCCTCAGTCCAACACAGACCTGGGTGGTCCAGTGGGTTAGAGTGATCGTCCCTCAGTCCCACACAGACCTCGGTGGTCCAGTGGGTTAGAGTGATCGTCCCTCAGTCCCACACAGACCTCGGTGGTCCAGTGGGTTAGAGTGATCGTCCCTCAGTCCCACACAGACCTGGGTGGTCCAGTGGGTTAGAGTGATCGTCCCTCAGTCCAACACAGACCTCGGTGGTCCAGTGGGTTAGAGTGATCGTCCCTCAGTCCCACACAGACCTGGGTGGTCCAGTGGGTTAGAGTGATCGTCCCTCAGTCCAACACAGACCTCGGTGGTCCAGTGGGTTAGAGTGATCGTCCCTCAGTCCAACACAGACCTCGGTGGTCCAGTGGGTTAGAGTGATCATCCCTCAGTCCAACACAGGCCTCGGTGGTCTAGTGGGTTAGAGTGATCGTCCCTCAGTCCCACACAGACCTCGGTGGTCCAGTGGGTTGGAGTGGTCGTCCCTCAGTCCCACACAGACCTCGGTGGTCCAGTGGGTTAGAGTGGTCGTCCCTCAGTCCCACACAGACCTCGGTGGTCCAGTGGGTTAGAGTGATTGTCCCTCAGTCCAACACAGACCTCAGTGGTCCAGTGGGTTAGAGTGATCATCCCTCAGTCCAACACAGACCTCGGTGGTCCAGTGGGTTAGAGTGATCGTCCCTCAGTCCAACACAGACCTGGGTGGTCCAGTGGGTTAGAGTGATCGTCCCTCAGTCCAACACAGACCTGGGTGGTCCAGTGGGTTAGAGTGATCGTCCCTCAGTCCAACACAGACCTGGGTGGTCCAGTGGGTTAGAGTGATCGTCCCTCAGTCCCACACAGACCTCGGGGGTCCAGTGGGTTAGAGTGATCGTCCCTCAGTCCCACACAGACCTGGGTGGTCCAGTGGGTTAGAGTGATCGTCCCTCAGTCCCACACAGACCTGGGTGGTCCAGTGGGTTAGAGTGATCGTCCCTCAGTCCCACACAGACCTCGGGGGTCCAGTGGGTTAGAGTGATCGTCCCTCAGTCCCACACAGACCTGGGTGGTCCAGTGGGTCAGAGTGATCGTCCCTCAGTCCAACACAGACCTCGGTGGTCCAGTGGGTCAGAGTGATCGTCCCTCAGTCCCACACAGACCTCGGTGGTCCAGTGGGTCAGAGTGATCATCCCTCAGTCCCACACAGACCTCGGTGGTCCAGTGGGTCAGAGTGATCGTCCCTCAGTCCAACACAGACCTCGGTGGTCCAGTGGGTTAGAGTGATCGTCCCTCAGTCCAACACAGACCTCGGTGGTCCAGTGGGTTAGAGTGATCGTCCCTCAGTCCAACACAGGCCTCGGTGGTCCAGTGGGTTAGAGTGATCGTCTCTCAGTCCCACACAGACCTCGGTGGTCCAGTGGGTTAGAGTGATCGTCCCTCAGTCCAACACAGACCTCGGTGGTCCAGTGGGTTAGAGTGATCGTCCCTCAGTCCAACACAGACCTCGGTGGTCCAGTGGGTTAGAGTGATCGTCCCTCAGTCCAACACAGACCTCGGTGGTCCAGTGGGTTAGAGTGATCATCCCTCAGTCCAACACAGGCCTCGGTGGTCTAGTGGGTTAGAGTGATCGTCCCTCAGTCCCACACAGACCTCGGTGGTCCAGTGGGTTGGAGTGGTCGTCCCTCAGTCCCACACAGACCTCGGTGGTCCAGTGGGTTAGAGTGGTCGTCCCTCAGTCCCACACAGACCTCGGTGGTCCAGTGGGTTAGAGTGATCGTCCCTCAGTCCAACACAGACCTCGGTGGTCCAGTGGGTTAGAGTGATCGTCCCTCAGTCCAACACAGACCTGGGTGGTCCAGTGGGTTAGAGTGATCGTCCCTCAGTCCAACACAGACCTGGGTGGTCCAGTGGGTTAGAGTGATCGTCCCTCAGTCCAACACAGACCTGGGTGGTCCAGTGGGTTAGAGTGATCGTCCCTCAGTCCCACACAGACCTCGGGGGTCCAGTGGGTTAGAGTGATCGTCCCTCAGTCCCACACAGACCTGGGTGGTCCAGTGGGTTAGAGTGATCGTCCCTCAGTCCAACACAGACCTCGGTGGTCCAGTGGGTTAGAGTGATCGTCCCTCAGTCCCACACAGACCTCGGTGGTCCAGTGGGTCAGAGTGATCATCCCTCAGTCCCACACAGACCTCGGTGGTCCAGTGGGTCAGAGTGATCGTCCCTCAGTCCAACACAGACCTTGGTGGTCCAGTGGGTTAGAGTGATCGTCCCTCAGTCCCACACAGTCCTCGGTGGTCCAGTGGGTTAGAGTGATCGTCCCTCAGTCCAACACAGACCTCGGTGGTCCAGTGGGTTAGAGTGATCGTCCCTCAGTCCCACACAGACCTCGGTGGTCCAGTGGGTTAGAGTGATCGTCCCTCAGTCCAACACAGACCTGGGTGGTCCAGTGGGTTAGAGTGATCGTCCCTCAGTCCCACACAGACCTCGGTGGTCCAGTGGGTTAGAGTGATCGTCCCTCAGTCCCACACAGACCTCGGTGGTCCAGTGGGTCAGAGTGATCATCCCTCAGTCCCACACAGACCTCGGTGGTCCAGTGGGTCAGAGTGATCGTCCCTCAGTCCAACACAGACCTCGGTGGTCCAGTTAGTTAGAGTGATCGTCCCTCAGTCCAACACAGACCTCAGTGGTCCAGTTAGTTAGAGTGATCGTCCCTCAGTCCAACACAGACCTCGGTGGTCCAGTGGATTAGAGTGATCGTCCCTCAGTCCGACACAGACCTCGGTGGTCCAGTGGGTTAGAGTGATCGTCCCTCAGTCCCACACAGACCTCGGTGGTCCAGTGGGTTAGAGTGATCGTCCCTCAGTCCCACACAGACCTCGGTGGTCCAGTGGGTTAGAGTGATCGTCCCTCAGTCCCACACAGACCTCGGTGGTCCAGTGGGTTAGAGTGATCGTCCCTCAGTCCCACACAGACCTCAGTGGTCCAGAGTGATCGTCCCTCAGTCCCACACAGGCCTCGGTGGTCCAGAGTGATCGTCCCTCAGTCCCACACAGGCCTCGGTGGTCCAGAGTGATCGTCCCTCAGTCCCACACAGGCCTCGGTGGTCCAGAGTGATCGTCCCTCAGTCCCACACAGACCTCAGTGGTCCAGAGTGATCGTCCCTCAGTCCCACACAGGCCTCGGTGGTCCAGAGTGATCGTCCCTCAGTCCCACACAGACCTCAGTGGTCCAGAGTGATCGTCCCTCAGTCCCACACAGGTCTCGGTGGTCCAGAGTGATCGTCCCTCAGTCCCACACAGACCTCAGTGGTCCAGATTGATCGTCCCTCAGTCCCACACAGGCCTCGGTGGTCCAGAGTGATCGTCCCTCAGTCCCACACAGACCTCAGTGGTCCAGAGTGATCGTCCCTCAGTCCCACACAGGCCTCGGTGGTCCAGAGTGATCGTCCCTCAGTTCCACACAGGCCTCGGTGGTCCAGAGTGATCGTCCCTCAGTCCCACACAGATTCTTTAGATTCTACGACCAATCAATCAATCAATCTCACTGCGCAAGATTAAACAATCCATAAAATGTTTTTTCAGGCTTTGCACAGAACTCAAGTTTTGACAAAAAGCGTCGGTGAATTGACAGATAAAATAGAAAATAACACGAAAACAAAGGAGTTTACAGATAAACAATTGACCAGGGAAATTGTGGAACTGGATGATGTAAGTCAATTATTGATGTATTTTTAATTACCTACAGCTGGTATATATATGTGTTGCTACCAGCAGCTCTGAGAACCAAGCAGGTGGGTTTTTTTTTTTTTTTTCGTCGACCACAAAAGCAAATTTTTTTCATTGCATGCTCTTAGGTATTACAGCTTTAAACTCAAAACATTTAGATTTCTTTTTAGATTTGAGTTCTTTTTAAATTTGAGTTCTTTTTAGATTTGAGTTCTTTTTAGATTTGAGTTCATTTTAGATTTTAGTTCATTTTAGAGTTCTTTTTAGATTTGAGTTCTTTTTAGATTTGAGTTCTTTTTGTATTTTAGTTCTTTTTAGATTTTAGTTCTTTTTAGATTTAAGTTTTTTTTAGATTTTAGTTCTTTTTAGATTTGAGTTCATTTTAGATTTGAGTTCATTTTAGATTTGAGTTCATTTTAGATTTTAGTTCATTTTAGATTTGAGTTCTTTTTAGATTTGAGTTCTTTTTAGATTTTAGTTCTTTTAGATTTTAGTTCTTTTTAAATTTTAGTTCTTTTAGATTTTAGTTTTTTTTAAAGTTTAGTTCATTTTAGCTAGAGAGGGGTGATTTGTATTTTATCACTTGATTCGTCTGTGTTCATTTTTTTCTGAAATAAAAATTGTAATTGCCAGCATATAAGGGAAATAACTCTTGTATGGGACATCATTGATAACTGTTGTATTTTTTGCGGGTTGGTAGGAAGTATCTCAAGCTGTGATATCGTACTGGAGGAAAGATGAATTGAGAACTAAATTAAAAGGACTTAAAAAGAAGATGGATGACCTTGACAAAGCCAAGAAAGCTGCCATTATGAATGAGGTTAGTTCCATTATGAATGAGGTTAGTTCCATTATGAATGAGGTTAGTTCCATTATGAATGAGGTAAGTGCCATTATGAATGAGGTAAGTGCCATTATGAATGAGGTTAGTTCCATTATGAATGAGGTTAGTTCCATTATGAATGAGGTTAGTGCCATTATGAATGAGGTTAGTTCCATTATGAATGAGGTTAGTTCCATTATGAATGAGGTTAGTTCCATTATGAATGAGGTAAGTGCCATTATGAATGAGGTAAGTGCCATTATGAATGAGGTAAGTGCCATTATGAATGAGGTTAGTTCCATTATGAATGAGGTTAGTTCCATTATGAATGAGGTTAGTGCCATTATGAATGAGGTTAGTTCCGTTATGAATGAGGTTAGTTCCGTTATGAATGAGGTTAGTTCCATTATGAATGAGGTTAGTTCCATTATGAATGAGGTTAGTTCCATTATGAATGAGGTTAGTTCCATTATGAATGAGGTTAGTTCCGTTATGAATGAGGTTAGTGCCATTATGATTGAGGTAAGTTCCATTATGAATGAGGTTAGTTCCGTTATGAATGAGGTTAGTTCCATTATGAATGAGGTTAGTTCCATTATGAATGAGGTTAGTTCCGTTATGAATGAGGTTAGTGCCATTATGAATGAGGTTAGTGCCATTATGAATGAGGTTAGTTCCGTTATGAATGAGGTTAGTGCCATTATGAATGAGGTTAGTTCCATTATGAATGAGGTTAGTTCCGTTATGAATGAGGTTAGTTCCATTATGAATGAGGTTAGTTCCATTATGAATGAGGTTAGTTCCGTTATGAATGAGGTTAGTGCCATTATGAATGAGGTTAGTGCCATTATGAATGAGGTTAGTGCCATTATGAATGAGGCTAGTGCCATTATGAATGAGGTTAGTTCCATTATGAAATAGGTTAGTGCCATTATGAATGAGGTTAGTTCCATTATGAATGAGGTTAGTTCCATTATGAATGAGGTTAGTTCCATTATGAATGAGGTTAGTTCCATTATGAAATAGGTTAGTGCCATTATGAATGAGGTTAGTGCCATTATGAATGAGGTTAGTTCCATTATGAATGAGGTTAGTGCCATTATGAATGAGGTTAGTTCCATTATGAATGAGGTTAGTTCCATTATGAATGAGGTTAGTTCCATTATGAATGAGGTTAGTTCCATTATGAATGAGGTTAGTTCCATTAGGAATGAGGTTAGTTTACCAAGAGAATGTTTCTAGTGTGACATTATGGCTGGAATCTCATTTAACAATTAACTTTCAATCAAATGAGGGGGCCTCCCGTGGCTCAGTAGGAAGAGCGTTGGACGCTCAATCCAAACAGCCTTCCACCAATGGGTTGCGGGTTCGAATCCGACTCAGTGCAAAAAACAAATTGGAAAATTTTCTGACTGGGTTTTTTCGCTCGAACGACCTATGTGGGATGGTTGCCAGTTTCCTCCCACAAAAAAACTGGCAACGCCGCCATGTAAGTGAAATAATCTTGAGCGGGGCGTAAAACACCAAACAATCAATCAATCAATCGAATGAGCAATACAGGCTTTCTATCAATGAGTCTCAAATTTGAATACCTTTTTTTGACGGCTTGAGAATTACCCGTCAAAGGTTTCTTGGCAAACAGTCCTTGTCAACTGAACTTACCAGATGAACTCCTTAAAAAGGTAGGGGGCCTCGGTGGTCCAGTGGGTTAGAGTGATCATCCCTTAGTTCCACACAGACCTTCCATCAATGCAATCGATCAACCAACTTAACCTAGCAGATGAACTCCTTAAAGGGGCATGAGCTGCCAAAATGTTGATATTTTGACGTTAAAACAGAATGTTGAAATTATTGGCTATTTTTCTCAAGATGTATAATTCAGAAACTTTTTAGTGCTTCTGGTCTCGAAAATGTATGATAAAGTATTGTTTTGAACTAACTTTGGCTTAGAATGAATGAATGGTCGTCCCGGTTATTTAAATTTTGTTTACATTTCGAACACGTTTTCTGTTCGTACAGGCCATATACTGTATGGATTTTCCTCATTCCAACGCCAATCATTTAGTTTTTTGATGGCCTTCAAAGCCTCTTACTGTCGTGACGATCAGAAATTATGAAAAAAGTATGAATTTGGCAGCTCATGCCACTGTAAAGAAGTCTATTAATTAACAAAATCTGACCTTTTTTTTTGCTACGAGTAGCGGTATCTATAATGTCTCTGCTGTCAAGCGAAAGTGTGATGCAAAAGTAAAAAATAAGTTAGGAAATTGGAAGATTAACCTCGCTTTAAAGCTCTGCCCATTTTTCCTTTTTTCTGTGTATTGAAAACTATGCTGCTATCAAGATAGAAATATGCCGGCCAACTCATCCAGAAGTGGTTCTGGAGATATCTTGCAGACAAGTCCTAGTTGGCGGACAACGGACAGCACAACAACAGTATGTCCCCCCAACATTAAGGTCACTACGGGGGGAGACATATGTTTTGATCTGAAAACGTTCTAGTTTCTTCATTGCTAAAACAGGTTCAACGGTTCAACATTATACAGTGGCTTTAAAACGATTGATTGATTGATGTTTTAATCTGCACTCAAGATTTCGCTTATATGGTGGCGTTGCCAGGTTTCGTGTGGATGAAACCCCTGACCTTCGGTGAGTACCTGGAAACTACTACACGTACGGCGATTGACTTAAAAATCCACTCAGAAATTAGTTCAGGGTTTAATTCAATCCCCTAAAGCATCTATGGAAGGCCGGTGTTGGACTGAGGGACTATCACTCTAACCGACTGAGGCCCCTGGTTTATATCACGCCCCAAAAATTTTGAAAATTCGACTTACATACAATCTATGGTTGCCTGGTACAATTGGATGGGTGGGCAGTCAACTGAATTCCATATCAGTACTGTTGCACAATTCACAACAGACGATCAACAATAAAAAGCCAACTCTAGTGCTGTTTATATTACAGGTTGTGGAAGAAGCCAAGAAGATGATAGAGACCAGCCCAAACCAATCAATCGTGATACATGAATTCCAGGCTGGTTCAAATGCAAAGGTCAGGCCTATTTAATAAATTAGAAACTTGTCTCCATGGTTATTTTAGACAAGAAGATTTTCCCTGTGTCCGTGTGTTTTAATGTTCATGAATATAATAATTTATAACTAAAATTTGGTCTTGCATCATTTCAATAAGATTGTCCACTGCAATATTTGATTTTCCTGAAAGCAATGTTTATTCAATAATATTTATTTGGTGTGTACTAAAGAGCACCCAAGTAATTTCTGAAAGTCTTTCAGATTTGTGACACATACCGTATTTCTTCTAAAGATTCAGCCCCTTTTTTCCTCATAAGGATGCGACCATCAGAAAAGAAATATGCTAAATGAGGCCAGACAAATTTGCCCATTACAGGGAATTTAAGGCAAAATGACCCGCCATGCAGTGTGTGACAACAGTTATCCTTAAACACAACACCACAACTCAATTTTTGTCTGACTCAATGGAAAAATGGCTGAATATTTAGAAGAAATACGGTATGTTTAAGACAGGATTATGTTGAGGAGGTAGAATGGCAGCTGAACAACCCTTTATCACCAAAAACTTGTTAACGAAATTAGGCCTGAAAATGTTGGAAATTGCAATAGAATTCTTCGTTCCCTTCAAGAAAAAGGCTATCTAAATAAAAGGCTATCTAAATAAAAAGCAGCATTGTTCTTTGAAATCTGACCTTAATTCTAAAAACAGGGTCCTCTTATATTTCGAAAATACACAAGCCCATTGAAAAATGACCCTAGCCTTCAATGCCTGCAGGGCGTCCTATTGTCTGGGATTTTGGTAGTGATGGTTAAAGAATATCAGAGCTAATTGATTACTATCTAAAACCTATAGCAAATCGGCGTGTTAGCTTTACCAAAAATACTGATGATTTGTTGCCAAATTATCCTTTCCAGAAAATTCTACTGACTTCGGCCAAACTCCTGCCTGTATATCATGGGCTGTGGTTTATTATACTAACTTATGATTGGGTATAAAGGTCTAAATGATATGCCCCATTTCAACACAATTAGAAACTTGTCTCCATGGTTATTTTAGACAAGAAGTTTTTCCTTGTGCCCGTGTGTTTTAGTGTTCAAAAATAATAATACATTTTTTGTGGTCCCGTATCATAAAGGATTACCAGGTTCCAGTCATGGTTTCTTCCAGACATTTCCTCCCCCTCTAAACCTGTCAACAAATGTCTAGTATGTCAGTAAAACATCAATCAATCTTTCATTGGCCTATGATAAAGGCAGAGGCTAATTTGCAGCACGGAAATTTAAAGAAGAAATGAAACATCTTTCCGCGTGGGTTCATCACTCGGCCGCCCTATGTGGAAGAGTAGCCGGGTGCTATGGTCTATCTATAATAATTGAATATCTTGCCATAGCTTAAGATACGTAAGCATTGTCAATGTATTACAAAGTATTCCAGAAAATTCTTTTCACTAAGGTCAAGCTCCTGTAAATCGTCAACCTAATGAAAGATCATAGGTTTAGTTAATTACAACAATTTATGATCGGGTATAAAGGTCTAAATGATATACCTCTTTTTAACACAATTAGAAACTTGTCTCCATGGTTATTTTAGACAAGAAGATTTTCCCTGTGCCCATGTGTTTTAGTGTTCATAAATATGACAATTGGACATTAATGAATTCATTTTTTTACATTTTTCCCCACAGGCTTTAGATGCCGCCATGAAACAATATAAAGCTCTCTCCCCGGAGACGTCCGCGATGTTTTTCTCTGTTGATCCTGAACAAGGGAAGATACTCTGCATGAGTTGTGTTCCTAAGGTAGGTCCAGTCAATAAAACGTAATCCATTTGTTCCACTGATCTGGTACATCTTACACACATTTGTAAATCAACACTATCATTTTTTTTTTCCTCATTTGAGATTTTTCAGTTTAACACTATTTGAAAAGACGTTTCTCCCCAACAGCGGAGCTATTTTGCATCTCATTGCATCCTCTAAACTGAAAGCGAGCCTCCGTGGCTCTGTGCATAGAGCGATAGTCTCCAAGTCCGACCAAATATTTCCATCAATTGTTCACGGGTTAGAATATCATTCAGGCCAAAGTATAAAATGTACAAATTTTTTTTCACTTGATAGCCCTACGTCAAATGGCTGCCAGGCATTCACTGTAGGTCAGTGTTTTACTCCGGGTAAAATGCTCTGATTCCTCCAACACTAAACCTGGCAACGCTACCATATTAGTGAACATATTAGTTGGACTGCACGATTCCTCCAACACTAAACCTGGCAACGCTACCATATTAGTTGGACTGCTCCTTGAAATATCAATCAAACTAAATTGCTGTATCAAACAGAAATGAAGCAATAAACTGATGATTGTTGTTGTAGGGGGCTATTTCAAAAGGACTGAAGGCGAATGAATGGGTTGGTCATCTGACGTCTGTGATAAACGGTAAAGGCGGAGGAAAAGACGCGTCGGCTCAAGCTACAGGCTCTAACTGTGGAGCGCTGAACCAAGCATTACAACTGGCATCTCAATTTGCAAATTTAAAACTTGCATCCTGATGAAAGAAAATTAAATTTATCATGAAATTCAGCAATTACTGACTTGAGTCTCTAAAAATAAATTCATCATTCAATACTCATTTATTGTTTTGTCTCTGAATTGATATAGATTTCTTTGACACGAGCAACCAAATTAATATTTTTTATAGTTTGTTCTCCAGCTGGACAAATCCATCTTAAAGTGACATGAGTTTCTGTTAACTGATGGTAAAGTGACATGAGTTTCTGTTTGCTGATGGTAAAGTGACATGAGTTTCTGTTTGCTGATGGTAAAGTGACATGAGTTTCTGTTTGCTGATGGTAAAGTGACATGAGTTTCTGTTTGCTGATGGTAAAGTGACATGAGTTTCTGTTTACTGATGGTAAAGTGACATGAGTTTCTGTATGCTGATGTTTAAGTGACATGTGTTTCTATTTACTGGTGGTAAAGTGGCATGAGTTTCTGTTTGCTGATGTTAAAATGACATGAGTTTCTGTATGCTGATGTTAAAGTGACGTGAGTGTCTGTTTGCTGATGGTAAAGTGACATGAGTGTCTGGTCGATATGTTTGCTGATGGTAAAGTGACATGAGTTTCTGGTCGATAGGTTTGCTGATGTTAAAGGGACATGGGTGTCTGGTCGATATGTTTGCTGATGTTAAAGGGACATGGGTGTCTGGTCGATATGTTTGCTGATGTTAAAGGGACATGGGTGTCTGGTCGATATGTTTACTGATGTTAAAGGGACATGGGTGTCTGGTCGATATGTTTGCTGATGTTAAAGGGACATGAGTTTCTGGTCGATATGTTTGTTGATGTTAAAGTAACAATAGTGTCTGATCGATATGTTTGTTGATGTTAAAGGGACATGGGTGTCTGGTCGATATGTTTGCTGATGTTAAAAGGGACATGGGTGTCTGGTCGATATGTTTGCTGATGTTAAAGGGACATGAGTTTCTGATCGATAGGTTTGCTGATGTAAAAGGGACATGAGTGTCTGGTCGATATGTTTGCTGATGTTAAAGGGACATGAGTTTCTGATCGATAGGTTTGCTGATGTAAAAGGGACATGAGTGTCTGGTCGATATGTTTGCTGATGTTAAAGGGACATGGGTGTCTGGTCGATATGTTTGCTGATGTTAAAAGGGACATGGGTGTCTGGTCGATATGTTTGCTGATGTTAAAGGGACATGGGTGTCTGGTCGATATGTTTGCTGATGTTAAAAGGGACATGGGTGTCTGGTCGATAGGTTTGCTGATGTTAAAGGGACATGAGTTTCTGGTCGATATGTTTGCTGATGTTAAAGTAACAATAGTGTCTGATCGATATGTTTGTTGATGTTAAAGTGGCATGAGTTTCTGGTCGATATGTTTGCTGATGTTAAAGGGACATGGGTGTCTGGTCGATAGGTTTGCTGATGTTAAAGGGACATGAGTTTCTGGTCGATATGTTTGCTGATGTTAAAGGGACATGAGTGTCTGATCGATATGTTTGCTGATGTTAAAGGGACATGAGTTTCTGATCGATAGGTTTGCTGATGTAAAAGGGACATGAGTGTCTGGTCGATATGTTTACTGATGTTAAAGGGACATGAGTTTCTGGTCGATATGTTTGCTGATGTTAAAGGGACATGGGTGTCTGGTCGATATGTTTGCTGATGTTAAAGGGACATGAGTTTCTGGTCGATATGTTTGCTGATGTTAAAGGGACATGAGTTTCTGGTCGATATGTTTGCTGATGTTAAAGGGACATGAGTTTCTGGTCGATATGTTTGCTGATGTTAAAGGGACATGAGTGTCTGGTCGATATGTTTGCTGATGTTAAAGTGACATGAGTGTCTGGTCGATATGTTTGCTGATGTTAAAGGGACATGAGTGTCTGGTCGATATGTTTGCTGATGTTAAAGTAACAATAGTGTCTGATCGATATGTTTGCTGATGTTAAAGGGACATGAGTGTCTGGTCGATATGTTTGCTGATGTTAAAGGGACATGGGTGTCTGGTCGATATGTTTGTTGATGTTAAAGTGGCATGAGTTTCTGGTCGATATGTTTGCTGATGTTAAAGGGACATGAGTGTCTGGTCGATATGTTTGCTGATGTTAAAGGGACATGAGTGTTTGGTCGATATGTTTGTTGATGTTAAAGGGACATGAGTTTCTGGTCGATATGTTTGCTGATGTTAAAGGGACATGAGTGTCTGATCGATATGTTTGCTGATGTTAAAGTAACAATAGTGTCTGGTCGATATGTTTGCTGATGTTAAAGGGACATGGGTGTCTGGTCGATAGGTTTGCTGATGTTAAAGGGACATGAGTTTCTGGTCGATATGTTTGCTGATGTTAAAGGGACATGAGTGTCTGATCGATATGTTTGCTGATGTTAAAGGGACATGAGTTTCTGATCGATAGGTTTGCTGATGTAAAAGGGACATGAGTGTCTGGTCGATATGTTTACTGATGTTAAAGGGACATGAGTTTCTGGTCGATATGTTTGCTGATGTTAAAGGGACATGGGTGTCTGGTCGATATGTTTGCTGATGTTAAAGGGACATGAGTTTCTGGTCGATATGTTTGCTGATGTTAAAGGGACATGAGTTTCTGGTCGATATGTTTGCTGATGTTAAAGGGACATGAGTTTCTGGTCGATATGTTTGCTGATGTTAAAGGGACATGAGTGTCTGGTCGATATGTTTGCTGATGTTAAAGTGACATGAGTGTCTGGTCGATATGTTTGCTGATGTTAAAGGGACATGAGTGTCTGGTCGATATGTTTGCTGATGTTAAAGTAACAATAGTGTCTGATCGATATGTTTGCTGATGTTAAAGGGACATGAGTGTCTGGTCGATATGTTTGCTGATGTTAAAGGGACATGGGTGTCTGGTCGATATGTTTGTTGATGTTAAAGTGGCATGAGTTTCTGGTCGATATGTTTGCTGATGTTAAAGGGACATGAGTGTCTGGTCGATATGTTTGCTGATGTTAAAGGGACATGAGTGTTTGGTCGATATGTTTGTTGATGTTAAAGGGACATGAGTTTCTGGTCGATATGTTTGCTGATGTTAAAGGGACATGAGTGTCTGATCGATATGTTTGCTGATGTTAAAGTAACAATAGTGTCTGATCGATATGTTTGTTGATGTTAAAGTGGCATGAGTTTCTGGTCGATATGTTTGCTGATGTTAAAGGGACATGAGTGTCTGGTCGATATGTTTACTGATGTTAAAGGGACATGAGTTTCTGGTCGATATGTTTGCTGATGTTAAAGGGACATGAGTGTCTGGTCGATATGTTTACTGATGTTAAAGTGACATGAGTTTCTGGTCGATATGTTTGCTGATGTTAAAGGGACATGAGTTTCTGGTTGATATGTCTGCTGATGTTAAAGTGACATGAGTTTCTGGTCGATATGTTTGCTGATGTTAAAGGGACATGAGTTTCTGGTTGATATGTCTGCTGATGGTAAAGTGACATGAGTTTCTGGTCGATATGTTTGCTGATGTTAAAGGGACATGGGTGTCTGGTCGATATGTTTGCTGATGTTAAAGGGACATGAGTTTCTGGTCGATATGTTTGCTGATGTTAAAGGGACATGAGTGTCTGATCGATATGTTTGCTGATGTTAAAGGGACATGAGTTTCTGATCGATATGTTTGCTGATGTTAAAGGGACATGAGTGTCTGGTCGATATGTTTGCTGATGTTAAAGGGACATGAGTTTCTGATCGATATGTTTACTGATGTTAAAGGGACATGAGTTTCTGATCGATATGTTTGCTGATGTTAAAGGGACATGAGTTTCTGGTCGATATGTTTGCTGATGTTAAAGTAACAATAGTGTCTGATCGATATGTTTGTTGATGTTAAAGTGGCATGAGTTTCTGGTCGATATGTTTGCTGATGTTAAAGGGACATGAGTTTCTGGTCGATATGTTTGCTGATAAAAGTAACTATAGTGTCTGATCGATATGTTTGTTGATGTTAAAGTGGCATGAGTTTCTGGTCGATATGTTTGTTGATGTTAAAGTGGCATGAGTTTCTGGTCGATATGTTTGCTGATGTTAAAGGGACATGAGTGTCTGGTCGATATGTTTGCTGATGTTAAAGTGGCATGAGTTTCTGATCGATATGTTTGCTGATGTTAAAGGGACATGAGTGTCTGATCGATAGGTTTGCTGATGTTAAAGGGACATGAGTGTCTGATCGATATGTTTGCTGATGTTAAAGTAACAATAGTGTCTGATCGATATGTTTGTTGATGTTAAAGTGGCATGAGCTCTGGTCGATATGTTTGCTGATGTTAAAGGGACATGAGTTTCTGGTCGATATGTTTGCTGATGTTAAAGGGACATGAGTGTCTGATCGATATGTTTGCCGATGTTAAAGGGACATGAGTTTCTGATCGATAGGTTTGCTGATGTTAAAGGGACATGAGTTTCTGGTCGATATGTTTGCTGATGTTAAAGGGACATGAGTTTCTGGTCGATATGTTTGCTGATGTTAAAGTAACAATAGTGTCTGATCGATATGTTTGTTGATGTTAAAGTGGCATGAGTTTCTGGTCGATATGTTTGTTGATGTTAAAGTGGCATGAGTGTCTGGTCGATATGTTTGCTGATGTTAAAGTAACAATAGTGTCTGATCGATATGTTTGTTGATGTTAAAGTGGCATGAGTTTCTGGTCGATATGTTTGTTGATGTTAAAGGGACATGAGTTTCTGGTCGATATGTTTGTTGATGTTAAAGGGACATGAGTTTCTGGTCGATATGTTTGCTGATGTTAAAGGGACATGAGTGTCTGATCGATATGTTTGCTGATGTTAAAGGGACATGGGTGTCTGGTCGATATGTTTGTTGATGTTAAAGGGACATGAGTTTCTGGTCGATATGTTTGCTGATGTTAAAGGGACATGGGTGTCTGATCGATATGTTTGCTGATGTTAAAGTAACAATAGTGTCTGATCGATATGTTTGTTGATGTTAAAGTGGCATGAGTTTCTGGTCGATATGTTTGTTGATGTTAAAGTGGCATGAGTTTCTGGTCGATATGTTTGCTGATGTTAAAGGGACATGAGTTTCTGATCGATATGTTTGCTGATGTTAAAGGGACATGAGTGTCTGGTCGATATGTTTGCTGATGTTAAAGGGACATGAGTTTCTGGTCAATATGTTTACTGATGTTAAAGGGACATGAGTTTCTGATCGATATGTTTGCTGATGTTAAAGTAACAATAGTGTCTGATCGATATGTTTGTTGATGTTAAAGTGGCACGAGTTTCTGGTCGATATGTTTGCTGATGTTAAAGGGACATGAGTTTCTGGTCGATATGTTTGCTGATGTTAAAGGGACATGGGTGTCTGGTCGATATGTTTGCTGATGTTAAAGTAACAATAGTGTCTGATCGATATGTTTGTTGATGTTAAAGTGGCACGAGTTTCTGGTCGATATGTTTGTTGATGTTAAAGTGGCATGAGTTTCTGGTCGATATGTTTGCTGATGTTAAAGGGACATGAGTTTCTGATCGATATGTTTGCTGATGTTAAAGGGACATGAGTGTCTGGTCGATATGTTTGCTGATGTTAAAGGGACATGAGTTTCTGGTCAACATGTTTACTGATGTTAAAGTGACATGAGTGTCTGGTCGATATGTTTGTTGATGTTAAAGGGACATGAGTTTCTGATCGATATGTTTGCTGATGTTAAAGTAACAATAGTGTCTGATCGATATGTTTGTTGATGTTAAAGTGGCATGAGTTTCTGGTCGATATGTTTGTTGATGTTAAAGTGGCATGAGTTTCTGGTCGATATGTTTGCTGATGTTAAAGGGACATGAGTTTCTGGTTGATATGTCTGCTGATGGTAAAGTGACATGAGTTTCTGGTCGATATGTTTGCTGATGTTAAAGGGACATGGGTGTCTGGTCGATATGTTTGCTGATGTTAAAGGGACATGAGTTTCTGGTCGATATGTTTGCTGATGTTAAAGGGACATGAGTGTCTGATCGATATGTTTGCTGATGTTAAAGGGACATGAGTTTCTGATCGATAGGTTTGCTGATGTTAAAGGGACATGAGTTTCTGGTCGATATGTTTGCTGATGTTAAAGGGACATGAGTGTCTGATCGATATGTTTGCTGATGTTAAAGGGACATGAGTTTCTGATCGATATGTTTGCTGATGTTAAAGGGACATGAGTTTCTGATCGATATGTTTGCTGATGTTAAAGGGACATGAGTGTCTGGTCGATATGTTTGCTGATGTTAAAGGGACATGAGTTTCTGATCGATATGTTTACTGATGTTAAAGGGACATGAGTTTCTGGTCGATATGTTTGCTGATGTTAAAGTAACAATAGTGTCTGATCGATATGTTTGTTGATGTTAAAGTGGCATGAGTTTCTGGTCGATATGTTTACTGATGTTAAAGGGACATGAGTTTCTGGTCGATATGTTTGCTGATGTTAAAGTAACAATAGTGTCTGATCGATATGTTTGTTGATGTTAAAGTGACATGAGTTTCTGATCGATAGGTTTGTTGATGTTAAAGTGGCATGAGTTTCTGGTCGATATGTTTGCTGATGTTAAAGGGACATGAGTTTCTGATCGATATGTTTGTTGATGTTAAAGTGGCATGAGTTTCCTGGTCGATATGTTTGTTGATGTTAAAGTGGCATGAGTTTCTGGTCGATATGTTTGCTGATGTTAAAAGGACATGAGTGTCTGGTCGATATGTTTGCTGATGTTAAAGTAACAATAGTGTCTGATCGATATGTTTGTTGATGTTAAAGTGGCATGAGTTTCTGGTCGATATGTTTGCTGATGTTAAAGGGACATGAGTTTCTGGTCGATATGTTTGCTGATGTTAAAGGGACATGAGTGTCTGATCGATATGTTTGCTGATGTTAAAGGGACATGAGTTTCTGATCGATAGGTTTGCTGATGTTAAAGGGACATGAGTTTCTGGTCGATATGTTTGCTGATGTTAAAGTAACAATAGTGTCTGATCGATATGTTTGTTGATGTTAAAGTGGCATGAGTTTCTGGTCGATATGTTTGTTGATGTTAAAGTGGCATGAGTGTCTGGTCGATATGTTTGCTGATGTTAAAGGGACATGAGTTTCTGGTCGATATGTTTGTTGATGTTAAAGTAACAATAGTGTCTGATCGATATGTTTGTTGATGTTAAAGTGGCATGAGTTTCTGGTCGATATGTTTGCTGATGTTAAAGGGACATGAGTGTCTGATCGATATGATTGCTGATGTTAAAGGGACATGAGTGTCTGATCGATATGTTTGCTGATGTTAAAGGGACATGAGTTTCTGATCGATATGTTTGCTGATGTTAAAGGGACATGAGTGTCTGGTCGATATGTTTGCTGATGTTAAAGTGACATGAGTGTCTGGTCGATGTTTTTTTTTTAATTTGGCCATTCAAATTAGCTAGGAAATCCATTATCTTCTTCTGGTACCTAGGCCACCAGTAGATTGCATGAAATTGGTGAACAAATTAATTCAAATAAAGCTTTTCCATTCTTAAATAGGGAATAAGTGCTTCATCTTAGCCAGAATTTGGCAGCTACGGTAAGAATTCCACTAATTCAAGGACGAGCAATGTGAAGATAACAAATTATTAGACTGCTTTCTGCCATGTTTGGTCTAAAACAACAACAATTGCGATTGCTCGATAGGATTATCGGTCGCTCCATGCAGGAGGTAAGACACCCAACGAAAAGTCTCAAACTTTTAGAGTGCTTTTGGTAATGTTTTGAGGACTTGAATTAACAGATCTTACCGTATCTTTTGTGCTCAAATTTTATTTGCCTGTATAACAGCAATCACAACCAAAAAATAATAATTAAAAGTGGCATGAGCTGCCAAAATTCACACTTTTTTCATTTTTTCTGATCGTCACGACAGTAAGAGACTTAATAGGCCATCGAAAAAATAAATGATTGGCGTTGGAATGAGGAAAATCCATACAGTATGTGGCTTGTACAAACCGAAAACTTGTCCGAAAAGTAAACAAATTTTAAATAACAGGGACGACCATTCATTCATTCTAGGCCAAAGTCAGTTCAAAACAATACTTTATCGTACATTTGCGAAACTAGAAGCACTCAAAAGCTTCTAAATTATACGTCTTGGTAAAAATAGCCAATAAGTTCAACATTTGAAATAACCACTTAAAATAAGAAAAGATTTCTTGGAGTAGTGAATTTTATTCAGGAAAAAAATAGTGCATTTTTGATTAAAACAATGATATATACCTTCTTATTATAAAAATGTCCAACTACATGTATATTAAATGGTGATGATATATTTAAATGTCAGAACACCTTCACGTTCACAATGTTAGGGTTCTACCATTTCACTGCATTATATCCATGGGAAGAAAATAAAGTAAAAACCAAAGTCAAATTATTAACTGAAAATATGGTGTTGTATTCTTGTTATTTTTGGTGGCGGGTTCAAAATCAGAAGAATTTCTGCCATCTTTCAATACTGTGTAATCCCCAAAAATAACAAGATCATCATTACATTCGTTCATTTGTTAATGGCAAGATGAGGAACAGCAGGAATAAATTGGAAATAAACAAAACCATTTTGGAAAAGTTTATATAAATTGACTGAACAACTTCATTTATTGATGTTTAACGCAAAGCGAGTATTTCACTTACATGTAGTGTGGAGAAATGATGTTTTACGCCGCCCATGTATGTAAGCCCATGTTGCCAGGTTTAGTGGGAAAGGAAACAGGATCATTGCCAGGAGGAAACCTCTGACCATGAGCTAGTACCTAGCAACTCCACTCAGAAATTTTTCCATTTTTATTTGGTCTGAGGTTGATTCAAACCTGTGCCGCATCAATTGAAGGTCTGATCTCTCTAACCCACTGGCCCCTAGTGGGGAAGAAAATGTTTCCATTGTTTTTCCTGACTGTTAAGGATTTGAACTTGTGTCGAAGACATTTTTATGTTTGTTTCGAACCGAAGATATCATAATTGATTTGTTAAGATTAACTCTGATTGGTCCATCAATCATGTGTTCAACTACTAGTGCCCATAGATATCTTATGTTATATCAATGCTAGTACCCCAAGTAAGGGAGATAACCAGACATTAACCTCAATACAAGTGTTACAAAGAAACAATTAGTTTATACCAATAAGACGCCACTTTAAAGTGGCATGAACTGCCAAAAGTCCTACTTTGATCGTCACAACAGTAAGAGGCTTTGGAGGCTATAGAAAAACGTTCTAATGAGGAAAATCCATACAGTATGTGGCCAGTACAAACCGAAAACGGGTTCGAAAAGTAAACAAAATTTAAATAACTGGGACGACCATTCATTCATTCTAAGCCAAAGTTAGTTCAAAACAATACTTTATCGTACATTTTCGAGACTAAAAGCACATATTGAGAAAAATAGCCAATAATTTCAACATTATGTTTTAACTTCAGCTCATGCCACTTAAAGGAAATGAAGCAATTTCTGACAAGTATATTTTATGGCTTTTGACTGGATCGAAAAATAAAAATCAACGAAACAGCTTAATTGATGCATAGTAGATAAATACATGTATTATTTAATACTGTTTCTGCAATTTTTACTCAATATTTAGGCACTTTCCTTTTTTTCAGGAGCAAACTTGTAAATTCTGTAACTAACATATTTGGGAAAACCGATGTCCTACTCCCTTCCAGACAGAAATCCGCTGTCCTGGATGGGATGGAGCGTAGCCCGGAATTTCGGTCTAAGGGCGACTTGTGTTATATTTGGCTGGTAATGTGAATCGTCCTTATGGAGGAAAAAACAAATTCGGCAGAGCCCAGATTTCTCGGCTAGGATGGAGCGCTGACAATAGATTGCTTGATAAGTGTTTTACACCTTACTAAAGGTAACTCTCTTTTACGGCCAAAATGCAAGGTTTAGTGGGGGGCCTTATGGGAACCCACGACCTTCCGCAAATACCAGGCAGCTCTTCCAAATAGGGCAACAGGCTGAAAGCTTAAGGACGCCAGTCAAAAAAAAAATTGGGGCTGGAAGAGGTAAACTTATTTTAAGTTGTGGCTTTATTAGGCCCTGCATGATTCCATACCTGTACATTTACATTTCTGTGCAAAATACTGTGCCTACAGTGAAGAAAAAATTGTAATCCAAAAAATCTAAGCTTTAGTTAAGATTACTTCAAATAATTGGTGTTATTGCCAGGGGTCAGTTGCACAAAGGTGTATTAAGCTTATGTCAGGCTTAAACATTTCGTGTCACAAAGGAATTTGATTGTGACCTTGCTTAGATAAGTCAGACTTAAGCTTGATACACTTTTGTGCAACCGGCCCCAGGTTCAGTGGGGGAGGAAACCCCCAACCTTCTACTGTTGCCTGGCAACCGATCCACATAGGGTTGGTCGAGATTGTCACACGATAAATATCACACTTTTCATTGGATTATATGTAACAATATCATACTCTATTTCAGACATTGAGGTAAAACTTAACAAAAACAAATTTATTAAATAACACACTTTTGAATTTCATAAATAGAATGTAAAAGCATAAATATTAACTAAATGGGTAAAAAAAATTAAATAAAATGAAAGCAAAAATGGCAACAGAAAAATAACAAAATCAAGACTTCCTCTCCTGGTTTGATTACTAAATATAGCGTATATACACATTGTATAAAAATATTATGATACAGTTACAAAAATAGATACAACTGGGAGTTTTTACTGATCCCAGGTGATACCTTGAACAGGTATAGGCATATTCCACAATGTTAAAAGCTGTCTCTCAAAGGACATTGCAGCAGCAAAATAATCAAACAGAAAATATATAAATAATATACATATAGTGAAATCAAGAAATTACAAGAGCGCTGCATGCAATGATTAAAACATATGAGGCAGAATTCACACATCTGTCAACAATTTCAGACATGCCATCAACGGGCTGTTTCTCGAAATATTTACGTCTACCATGACTTGAATTGTAATATAAAATGAAATAATAAAACCAAATGTTTCTTCAGATGTTTGGCACAGCAACTGGCAAGTCACTGTAGTCCTATTATAAAGAGAAATAACAAATGTTAATTTCAACTGAGACAAATTTCAGTTTTACTCAATATTTAGGCACTTTCCTTTGTTTTCAGGAGCAGACTTGTAAATTCTGTAACTAGAACAATGAATATTACAATTGGGCTAAATGACGAAAAATATCTTTCGGAATAAAATTTATTTTGATGGAGTTTAAAAAAAACTCTTCAACAACACCCCTACAAGTATTTTATCTTCACTTGAAGTCAGTTGGCAATGCTGCAGTGGTCGTTGCAGTAAAGTAAGATTTCCTAAATTAAAAAAAAAGTAACTGAGTTAATCTGAATTCGTTTTGCAACAGAAACCTACTAATCTATAGCATTATTTGTTTGTTTTGTTTTTACTCCTAAAAGCAAAATCACTCCACAGGCTTATAGCTGAGTGAATGAGACTTAATTTAAAACTATATATACTATTGCCCAAAGCCAGAACCCCTTACATGTAGTCACGTGGCCATTGTAGGGTTTGTAAATCATGACTAATCAACTGCCAATAAACATTACCAGAAAAAAAAAATGAATATAAAATGGAATACATGCTTAAAATCTCTTATAATTTGGCAGGTCAATTCATAGCAAACCGGTGTTCAGAAATTCATCAAATTGAATTGATATATACTTCTTTATTCCCCTTTCAAGAGAAGAATACGGTAAGAATTCCGCTAATTCAAGGACGAGCAATGTGAAGATAACAAATTATTTGAGTGCTTTCTGCCATGTTTGGTCTAAAACAACAACAATAGCGATTGCTCGATAGGATTATCGGTCGCTCCATGCAGAAGGTAAGACACCCAATGAAAAGTCTCAAACTTTTAGAGTGTTTTTCGTTATGTTTTGAGTACTTGAATTAGCGGAATTCTTACCATAGTGCCTACTATTCATTGGAAATTTTCGATCCCACATATTACCCAATGTCTGTGTACAGAATACCTCATTTTACCCTCACAGCACTCGGACAATTACCATTATCTGCATTTCTATCTGAATGCCTGAGAGGTATTGGTAGTTGTAGTAGAGTTATCTCCCCCTGAACAGCAACCGTTCCTTCTCTTAGGTTCCGGACGACGACTGATATTTACATTGCTTCGTGTTCGATGCTGATTGTTTATTTCTGATTCTGGAGGTAATTTTGTCGCTGAAAAAAATGTCAAAAATACTATGAATTATAAAATAGTAGAAATAAAATAAGCTAATTGTTTGTTATTTTTATCAAGAAGAACAAAAAAAGAATTTTATGTTGATGTCCAATATTGGGGATGTACATAGTTTTTCTGGACAACAATGTACTCCTACATCAGGAGCCTGTTTCACAAAGCGGCGTAGCGTAAGTTTTTATGTAAATGCCTTAGCAACCCATGCTGTAGAGATACGCAAAAAATACATCTACGCCGCTTTGTGAAACAGGCTCCTGGGCTGTTTAAATTTTGTCTGTTATAAACACACATCTTTGTTTCTTACGGGTTACTGTTTTAGAGAATATTTTTTTATTTCAACGACAAATCATTTAGTTTTTCAAAGTTCTTCTTCAAAACGTTCTATTAACAATCAGAAAATACATCCGAATTTTGGCGGGTAAGGATTGATTGATGTTTTACGCCACACCCAAGATTATTTCACTTATAAGGCGGCGTTGCTAAGTTTAATGGGGGAGGAAACTGGGCTCATTGCTTGGAGGAAAACCCCGACCTTCAATGAAATACTCAAGAGAAACTGAGAATAGGGATAACAAAATGCAGATAAAACAGATCAATATTGACAGGAATATATGTACAACAGTCACTACACACTAAATATAAAAACAGAATACATTCAAACTTAAAAAGAAAAAAAAACAACTATAACTGCACATCTACATAAATAAATTGAGGTTTTATACCAAAGTTAAGAATATTTCCCTAATGTGGTAATATTTTCAGGTTTAATGACCTTCGCTGGTAGCTGGCAATCTTTACAAGAAAGACATAAAGTGTAATTAATTATCAGTCATTGTGCTTTGGGTTGATGTTTTAGGCCGCACTCAAGCAATTTTTCTTTGCACAGAGAGGGATTTAAAGTCACAAGCCTTTGATGGCAATCAAGAATCCTGAAAAGAAAGTGTTTAGTAACCCCTACCTATTTGAGAGAATAATTCTGAAACATGGGCTGCCGTCAAAGCACTGGTCTCCGTGAAAACTGCCCCTATATCATCTGCATATTCCTTTGCATCTGAAATATACACAGGGAAATCTGTGTCAACATACACCGTGATAAACCACCAAATATATAACCTTGATGAACTGACATCAGTCTTAAGCCTAGCGCACACAAGAGGCGCCGGCTGAGCTGCCGGTCACTCGTGGCTGGTAGCAAAGCTGTTTCCCCCGTGTGCGCTTAAATTTTGGTGAGATTTTTGCCTCCCGAGGCGGTTAGGAAAGTATATAGCATGTTTGATATTTTCTGCCGCTCGTGGCAAGAATCTCACCGTGTGTGCACAACGTAAGCTGCCGGCTGAGCTGAGAGGAGGGATAGTCCAATGGTGCGTAATTATTCAATCATGTGACCACTTAGAATATTACGTAACACGGGTAGTGACACTTGTGCAGGTCAGTGAACTTGCGTGACAAGGAACTGGCCTCAGCCGAGAGCTCATCGTCTGCGCTGAAATCTGTAGCTGCTCCCTTGGCCACGCGTGCCTTGTAGCTCAGCCGGCACCTCTCGTCTGCGCTAGGCTTAAACAGACATTTTTTTCTTTTCAGAGATATGCCAGTAAATTTTTATTTATAGACCCTAAATCACACTGACACGGGGAAAATCTTCTTGACTAAAACAACCATAAGACATGTTTGAAACTCTCTTTAAACGTGGGTTCCATACTAATGAGAAAAAATTAAGTTAGTTGTTTGCGAGCTAGTTTGTTAGTTGTTCACAAACAACTAACTATGTGGTGATGCCTTAATTTTCATTAGTAAAATAACCATGGAGACAAGTTTCTAGTTGTGTTAAAAGGGGGTATGTCATTTAGACTTTTATACCCAATCATATAGGTTGTTGTAATAAGAGTATTGACAAAGAAAAATATTTATCGAGCATTATTGAAAATCCCCACTGCGATATTGGCAGTTTTGATTTTTCAATGTTTTACGATCCTAGGGTGAATGCCAATCACTGACTGGATACTTTGTCAAGAGATGTCAACATTCTCAAATCTGGGGCAGAATGTTGATTTTTCTTAAATTTCTGCCTCAGTTTTTAAGAAATTCTACATTGCATTCAAGATGTTGTTAGTGAAAAGCTGTTGTTGTTGTTATAATCTTCGAGAATGGAAAAAAAAATTGTGACATGCAAAAGTATGTAATGCAATAACTCACCTTTAAGAGTGACCTCTCTGAGGTCTTCAAGGTCACATTTGTTACCAGCAATAGCCAGGACAATATTTGGTGACCCATGACGATGTAGTTCTTTCACCCAATCTTTTACTGTTGTAAACGTAGACTGATAAAAGAAAGTTGTTTTAGTGGCATTTAGAAGTCGAATTTGTTTGTGATCCATACCAACCCAGAGTTCATTGATAAAAGAAAACCATAAATTTAAAAAGGCTTCTCAACCATATTGGTGCAAAACATTTTCATTAAGATTACATCAACATCTACAGGAAAATGATCCAAAGCTATCATCTTTGACTACAAATATCCATGATCCCCAGCAGAAATAGTCAACTACCATAGTTATCCCCCTTGAATCATCCAGTTGTCTCCCCTTGGAAAATAAATATCCCAGTTATCTCCCCTTGCAGAACCGTATTATCTTCAAAACAGTTTGATATTGACATCAATACTTGCATCAAAAGGAGTGCAGAGAAATGGGTTCTGTAACACACTAATTAATTAACCAACTAAACAAACTTCCAAATATGCAATAACTTTAATAAAGAGGACTATCTTAAAAAGTAGGTTGCCATATGTATGACTGGAAGGTAAATTTGCTGGCCACACAAGCTAGTTTTCTCCACCACACAACCTGGTAACGCAATCACTTGAAAATATGTTCAGTGCAAAGTTAAAGTGGTATAAGCTGCCAAAATTCAGACTCATTTTTTTCATAAAATGTGATTATCAACAGAAGTGGGAGTTTGAAGTACCTTGACAACTTAAAGTCGCATGAGCTACCAAAATGTTGATATTTTGACGTTAAAACAGAATGTTGAAATTATCGGCTATTTTTCTCAAGACGTATAATTCAGAAGCTTTTTAGTGCTTCTAGTCTCGAGAATGTGCGGTAAAGTATTGTTTTAAACTAACTTTGGCTTAAAATGAATGAATGGTCGTCTCGGTTATTTAAATTTTGTTTACTTTTCGAACACTATTTCGGTTCGTACAGGCCACATACTGTATGGATTTTCCTCATTGCAACTTCAATCATTTAGTTTTTCGATGGCCTTTAAAGTCTCTTACTGTCGTGATGATCAGAACTTATGAAAAAAGGGTGAATTTTGGCAGATCATGCCACTTTAAAGAGGACTATCTTAAAAAGTAGGTTGCCATGTATGACTGGAAGGTAAATTTGCTGGCGATAGAAGCTAGTTTTCTCCACCACACAACCTGGTAACTCAATCACTTGAAAATATGTTCAGTGCAAAGTTAAAGTGGTATAAGCTGCCAAAATTCAGACTCTTTTTTCATAAAATCTGATTATCAAGAGAAGTTGAGAGTTGTACATTGACAACTCAAAAGGATTGACATTGAAATAAAAATATTGGTTTAGTCAGTTAGTCATCAGACCTGAAGATGTGTGCTAATAACGGAAAAAATTCAAGGATCATTCATTTTTTTTTTTGTTGCTTATAAAACTATGGTGGGTTTTAGTTTATTACAACAACTTATGATTGGGTCTAAACGTCTAAATGAAATACCTCTTTTTAACACAATTAGAAAATTGTCTCCATGGTTATTTGAAACCAGAAGATTTTCCCAGCGCCCGTGTGTTTTAGTGTTTATAAATATAAAGCTATCTAAACGTCTTATGTTATTTTAGATAAGAAGATTTTCCCTGTGCCCGTGTGTTTTAGTGTTCATAAATATACAAGATTGGTATCAGAGAAAGCAACGAAATTTTCCCAGCTCATACCCCTTTAAACACTGAACAATAAATGAATTAACCTGCGTAACTTACTTCTTTTGTAACATCGTAAACAACCACAGCAGCTGCGGCTCCTCTATAGTACATGGGGGCCAGGCCACGATACTGTAATAGTCAAATTTTGAATCATAAAGACAGGGCGAAAGTTTTTGTTAGACAAACTTTCAATTGGCCTCTAAAGAAAGTCAATAAAAAGTCACTTGCAATATAAGTATAGTTTATTTTTAAAAGCGAACGCTTTTCAATCTCTTTTTTATATGTATGATGAGAAAAGTGATTGGTTTCCAAATGGTCAAGATTTTAAAGGATTTATGAACAACCTTTGGAAATATTTTCTAATTTGCTTTAAGTGTGTTGTAGAACATGTAATTTAAAAGTCTGACCAAAAAGAAAATTATATTTCGGTCGCAGCACATACCAAATTCAAGCTACAGTTGCCGATCTACAATGTTTACGAAAGTTAATTATCTCAGAGACTTATGACATCAAACACGACCTCCGTTGTGTACGTACCCTCACAGCAATGACGTAATAAACGATTTCTGCTGTCTCAGTACGTATTCGTGGCAGTTTGTACACATCAAAGGTCGTGTATGACGTCATTTTTCCGAGCAGTTACGAAAAATACGGAAAATATGCATATTTCCTCCCCGTTCCTTTTTTGACTACCAGGGAACTAACGCGAATGTTGTTTCGTTTCAACTGATATTTTTCAAATATACATTTAGTCCATAAACAAACACAAACTAGCATTAAATCCTGTTCATAAATCCTTTAAGAGGTTCTCATCCTACCTTTTCCTGGCCGGCTGTATCCCATATCTGGAATTTGAATGTCATATCTCCCAGTACTAGATTCTTTGTCATGAAGGATGCTCTGTCAAATAAATAAAACTAAACATATAGCATTGTTTTTTATGTTTAAATTTACACTCAAGATTTATGTATTAGTGACCTCTGTAGCTAAGTCGATACAGCGGTAGTCATCACTTCAACATAAGCCTTTCATCGCTTGATAGCGGGTTAGAATTGCATTCTATCCAATGAGAAAAAACAACAAATTTTTACTCATTACCCTATGTGGGAGGGTTGCCACACAGATTCCTACCCTAGCCCAGAAATATGGGCTCTGCCGAATTATTTTATTTTTTTGTAGAGGGCGATTCACATTTATACTGCCAAATATAAAATAAGTCGCCCTCTAAACCAAAATCCGGGCTAATTCCTACCCCACAAAAGCTGACAATGTCGCCATATACATGTACACTGTATAAGTGAAATAATCTTGAATGTGGAATAAAATATCAATCAATAAATTATCAATCAATAAATTATCAATATTAATGTATATACTTCGGTGTAACAGTTTGTTTTTCTAGTAGCAGAAATCTTTTTTTTGTTGCATAAACGCAACCAATTACCTTCCAATGACCTATCACAATGGCCACCAGTTACGTGGAAGGAACCCTATCAGAACCCACCATACACATGTAGAATGACCTGATTATAAGGTTGATGCTCTACACCCCACTTAAGATAATTTCACTTATATGGTGGCATGAACCAGGTTTCATTGGGGAGGAAACCAGACTTGATGGGGGAAGTGGAGTGATTGATTGATGTTTTTAAGTAGGCCTACCATTTAAGATCATTTCACCCACATGAAGCAGTTTTCAGGTTTATTGGGGTTGGAAAACGTGTTTTTTGCCCAGAACAACACCCAGGCTTTTGACAGGTACTTGGTAACAGTTTTATATACGGATTTGATCATTTGAGTAATGTACATGATAATCTCTGAGTTAATTCAAGGGCTTGAAGAGCATCTTAACATATCTTAATTGATTCTACCTGTAAAAAGTTTCCACAGTTTTTGTCAACCATATTAGGCCTCTGTGCTTGGTTTTGTCAAACTTTTATTTTAGAATGGAGTTTTTGGCACATATTCTGAATTGAGATATCTTGAAGGCGCTGTTTGAACTAACTTTCAGGGGTTTACCATATTTTTATGAAATCATTTAAGTGACATGAGCTGCCAAAACGTTGATATTTTGCCATTAAAACAGAATACTGGAATTATTGTTCTCAAGACGTATAATTCAGAAGTTTTTTACAGTTCAATTTTACCGATCTTATGGTGATATTACCAAAGTTCAGTCTAGGAATTTAAAATGCAAGATGGAAATGATGCTTAAATTACAAGCCATGAAAATATTATTGTAACTCCTCGGTATGGACGATTCCTACCTCAGACTTCTTTAACACTCATAAAAGATTATTCTTGTCCGCTTTTATTACATGTAGCTATTCCACAGGGCGTACATCTGGTCTCAAACAACAACAAACTGTCATTTCTTGGAGACTTTGTCGCCATTTTGCGTGATATTCGAATTTAGTTAGTTGTGGTATAAGGCCAGATATACGCCCTTGGGAATAGCTTCACGTAATAAAAGAGGACAAGAATAATCTCTTATGAGTTCTAAAGAAGTCTGGGGTAGGAATTGTCCATACAGAGCAGTTACAATAATATTTTCATGGCTTGTAATTTCCGGTAATTTCCGACAAAAGTTTGTCGGACTTTACCGACCAGCATTTCAAAATTCGTAGACTGAACATTGGTATATGTAATATCACCATAAGTCTGGTAAATTGAACTAATGTTTATTAGTGCTTCTAGTCTTGAGAATGTACGATAAAGTATTGATTTGAACTAACTTTGGCTTAGAATGAATGAATGGTCATCTCGGTTATTTAAATTTTGTTCACTTTTCGATCACTATTTCGGTTCGTATAGGCCGCATACTGTATGGATTTTCCTCATTCCAACGTTAATCATTTAGTTTTTCGATGGCCTTCAAATCCTTTTACTGTCACGACGATCAGAAATTATGAAAAAAGTGCAAATTTTGGCAGCTCATGCCTCTTTAACACAGACACAACTGAGAAATAAAAATGGGGTTGGAGAGCTTACCCAATGGTACTTTCCAGTGCTGGTTTGAATTGGTCCATCACAAACCTCATCACTAGACTGGATTTCCCCACACCGGAGTCCTGATATTAAAAACAAACGTGATTTGATAGGTACCTGAACATATGGTGTGAGGCTCTATTTTCATAATACAAACAGGAACTAACATCAAGCAAGATGCTCTATTTTGACAGTGAAAACATTATTATTCTTTATAAATTTACCGTAAGCACTGGGCAGAATTTTTTGTATTTTTAGAGACGGCTGCCATGGTTGAAGATTTAGAATACAATATATTTCCATTAATGAAAAGTTAATGAATAGGGAGTTGTACAAAAAACTTCAGACAGGCCTTAAGGTCAAAATAATTCTTCGGATTTTACCTCTGATGGTTAAAATGAAAATATAAAAGTTTAATTAATTCACGAAATTATCTGTAAATAGATCTCTTTCATCGTTTATATTCCAGTGCACATTACAATGCGAACTGGGCAGTCCCACTCATACCACCAAATGCACCTACACTTTGAAGAGTTCTAATAATGGAAATACAATGTATTGGTTTGCATTTTACGTCGCACACAATATCATTTAATTCAAAATGACCCCATTGCCAGATTGATCCAGGGTGAAATTAAAAAAGATTGTAGAATCATTAGAGCAAGATAATAATTAGGGACATTTACATGTACATGTCATGCAGTTTAGGATATTTTTAGACCGTATTGTGCTCTCTACCGAAGCGAGGAATCTTTGCCCCATTGTCGTAAGATTTTCTGGGGCAGGCATAATGATTAATGAATTGAGAACTGATCAAAGTATCTTTGGGAGATTTTTAGATCAGATGTCAAAAATAAAAATTAGATTTAAACTTAACAAAATTATCTGTAAATAGATCTGCCACTAACACTAGTCGAGAAATCTGGGCCCTGCCGAATTTTTGTTTTTCTCAGTAAAAGGCGACCAGAAACATTACCGGCCATATAATACCAGTCGCTGTTAGACCGATAATCCGGGCGACACTCACACCATCAAATGTGGCTCCAATATATCCATAACAGATTAACAGGGTTGATGTATCCCTGCCAGATACATGTATACAAGACCAGAAGATTTTCCCTGTACCCATGTGTTTTAGTGATCATAAATATACAAGGGTGGCACAAATTTTGGTGTATGAAATGCCCTTTTTTCTTGAGGATGTTAAAAAAAATCATGAGGGTCTAAAAAATTAATTCTCACTTTCTTTTTTAAGCAAAACAATGGACAAATACGGTACATGTATATAGTTTGAAGCAGTTTCAACGACTAAAAAAATCTGTAAAGTGTAAACTGTTTAAAAACTCGGCAGTTCGATGCCAGTCCATAGAATGGAGCTCGTCTACAATGCTCGGCTCGTATGTGCATTGTTTTTACTACAATACTAATAGGACTTGACCAGACTTGGAACTTTTCGTCTTGTGTTAAAAACAAATACGTACCCCAAGAAGGCACACCTTAACATCTCTCATCGACATTTTAAAATCATTTGAATTTTAACAGTTGGTTGTGGAGTCCTTTTCCATATCACAATAAAACTGACTTGATCCGATTCATGGAAAATTCATTTTTTACGTCAAACATTGCTCATTTCCGCAAATCCGATACTAATAATGTACGCCATTTTGACTATGACGTTTCTATGAAAGTCACATGACTAACATGTGGCTTAATCATTGGGGCGCTAGACGGGTGGGGTGCATGCACGACTGACAAGCCTTCTGATAGCATATTTGCAATAGTTAAAAATAAGTTTAAAATACATTTGCTGCCAAAATGAAATGTAACAAAAGTTTACACCGTTGCACGCCCAGCAATTAGAAAAAGCAACAGATAAATTCAAGATTGTTTTTTCTGTTCAAGGGAGGTAACTGTGGGCAAACTTTATAGAGGGCGCTTCCCTTCAAGTGTGAAAGGCGCGGAAGTCTGCGTTATAATTTTATTTTGAAAATTTTGGACACAGCACAAAGCCGAGATATTACAATTCATGGTTTAGACAGTAATTCATCAATTGGTTCATCAAATACGCAAACCAAAGAATAGTTAAATACATATGTGGATTTCGGTGAGTTGATCAACAGCACAGTTCTACTCAAAGTCAAAATACCATCCTATGTTTACACTTTTTGGTTTATCACGTGACTGTCACATATTCGCTATGAATCATTAATATTTATAAAGAATTTCAAATGATTTGGTTGGCACTTGACAATCAGAATTTTTAAAGAAGTTCATGTTGATTGATTGATTTGAAGAATTTGAAACTCATGGCAGCATTTCTCATTTTTCTCCACAGATTATTCTTAGAAAATGGCAGATTGGGTCCATTGCAATTTATGTTTTCACCAACCAGGAGATGGCAGGAAATTTTCTCTCACAAACTGTGGACACATTTATTGTGAGCTTTGCTTGAAAGAAGGTACATGTATAATACTGTCGATGTATTACAAAGTGTTCCAGAAAATTCTACTGACTAAGGCCAAGCCCGACAAGCTCCTGTCAGTCGTCAACCTAATGAAATTTCAATTTCATAGGTTAATTTTGTTACAATTTATTATTGGGTATAACGGTCTAAATCATAAAATGATATACCTCTTTTTAACACAATTAGAAACTTGTCTCCATGGTTATTTTAGACAAGAAGATTTTCCCTGTGCCCGTGTGTTTTAGTGATCATAAATGTATATATTATATTTCAAAATAATAATTTATTTTATTGCCATGTTCTATATTTCTAGGAGCCGGAGAGAAGTGTAAGATGTGTGGTTCAGCCTGTAGTACAATAGCATTATCAGCACAGGTAACCAAATCATGTCAAATGTCATCTTTTAATGGCTTTTAGAAGTTTGAGAGGGGGGGGGGGGGGGCTCATCTTACGGTACTACCTAATAATGCCCCCGGTGGCTTTTAAGAGTTTGGGGGGGGGGGGGGGGGCTGCATTATTAGGTAGTACCGTAAGACGAGCTATAAGTATAAGAGATGTAAGATGTGTGGTTCAGCCTGTAGTACAATAGCATTATCAGCATAGGTAACCAAATCATGTCAAATGTCATCTTTTAATGGCTTTTAGAAGCTTGAGGGGGGGGGGGGGGGGGGGGGCATTATTAGGTAGTACTGTAAGATGGGCTTAGCTTAAGTCTATGTATTAAAGCAAGGGATTCCAGACAATCTATTGCTGTTTGGTCTCCCCAGACCCCTCTGGGGGTGTGTGGAGGGGAAGGAGAGCAATCACTCTCCCTTTAATGACAGCCCTGGTTTGGTGGTTATGGACATTAACTTTTTCTGTGATCAAGCTTTGTTTCTATTTTGTACATTGCTATCTGCTTTATTTATGATGGCTTGCACCTACAATAGATTCGATTTTGATAACAGCCCGTTCATATGTTACTAAGTCTAACACACAGATGTTAGACAGTGGACTGTTTTTAAACTGATTACACAGCAAATTTCCCATATAAGTCTGAAGACCCTAAGAAATGTTTGTCTATTTTGTCCGATTGTTTTACCAATACCAGACCTGTCCATTTTCATTCCAGGTACCTGGCAAGGCCGCCATATAAGTGAAATAATCTTGAGTGCTGCGTAAAACATCAATCAGTCAAATGAGTCAATCATTTTTTACCTTCCATTTATCAATTCATATTTTTATCCCCTCTTTCAGATGAAGCCGGATGTTGAGATATTTTTTACTGATCCAGTGGATTTACTTCAAAAACACAGAAAACAACTTATACAGGTAAAATAATATATAAGGTCAAATGTAGTTTTATTTTAAGAAAGTACATTTATATATTTGCAAAAGTCATGACTCTGTGTCAAGGAAGTTTGATGTTTTAACTAATCCTAGAAACCAACATAACCTTACGTACTCATTTAGAATGTCTTGCCTTAAGTAAGCTAAGGAGAAATCACAACATAGTTATTAAACCAAAATTTTCACTGTCTTTTCCCATGACCCTATAATATATAGTCTGACGATATTCTTACCATAGCTTAAGATATAAGATTAACCATGGTGTTAACTAGAAACGAAGCCTTGACCTAAAACTATACTAAGTATTTAAGATAAATCACTATTTCAATGAAAAATGTTCAAAGAAGCATAAAAGAGCTTGCAAGTGAACTTACTTATTTCTCAACACCTTCAATAATTCTGATGCTCTTTATTTCAGGTGATGGATTTTCAGAAGAATCATAGACGCAGACTTAATGCTTATGTTAGAGAGAAGGTGGGTTCAAATTCTCCTATTAGATAAATTTACTACAAGTTTAAGACCTTGCCTCGTATTTTGTAAATAATTACCGTCGAGCCTGATGACGTCACATACATGTACCACAAAGCTTTTTGGGTAAACTATGTACCTCAGTTCGCCATTTTGTTTACCAGTGCTTGGCAAGACGTCACTATTTTTGAAAACATTAGTGCAGTAACATGTTTTTATCCACACATTTTTCTGGTGACTTCATGCCTTTTACATCTTCTTGATACAGTATTATTCCCTCCGCTATTTCGTAGAATTATGTAAACATCCCTCAATCCCCCAAAATGCTTTGCGCGTAAATTCCACGTTGAGTTCTTTACAATTCTTTCAAAATCTCATTAAAATAAAAAATTAATAGAACACTCTTGCACAGGGTAAACCTTTCTACCTAAAAGAATTATATGAATACATTCCTTTTTGTGTTGTACACAGGCATGTCATAGAATTTTTAAGAATTCACACACCCCTGTTTTTCAATCATAATCTATTTTACATGGGTAAAATTAGAAAAAAATATTTAAAATATATAAAATGACTTTTCCAGGCCTTGAAATTCCTTGCATTCATTTGCTTGGCCTGGATCAGCGTTGGAATTCATGTAAATGATCAAACCTGCTTGACCTGCCAAAACGCTAAATTTTTTCATCCAGTCCTTTTTCAAAAGATTGATTGATGTTTTAAGGCGCACTCAAAATTATTGCACTTATATGGCGGTGTTGCCAGGTTTGATGGGGGAGGAAACGGGCCTCTTTACCCGGAGGAAACCTCCAACCTTCCTGGCAACTCTTCCACATACAGCGTCCTAGTGAAAAATCCACTCCGAGTGAGACTGAAGGACGATCACTCTAACCCACTGGACCAACGAGGCCCCTTTTTCAAAAGGAAGATATGTGTTAATAACTAAGTTAGTACATTAAAAGTTAGTTCAAATTCAAGTATTGCACATCTGAGAAAAATAGCAGATAATTTCCCCATTCTTATTTAACCAAAAAATATTTTGGCTAAGTTCTCATGCCACTTAAAGATTGTAATCACGGTAATCTCGGACAATGAGCCATATATTTTGGCTTCTCATGCCACTTAAAGATTGTAATCACGGTAATCTCGAACAATGAGCCATATATTTTGGCTTCTCATGCCACTTAAAGATTGTAATCACGGTAATCTCGGACAATGAGCCATATATTTTGGCTTCTCATGCCACTTAAAGATTGTGATCACGGAAACCTCGGACAATGAGCCATATATTTTGGCTTCTCATGCCACTTAAAGATTGTGATCATGGAAACCTCGGACAATGAGCCATATATTTTGGCTTCTCATGCCACTTAAAGATTGTGATCACGGAAACCTCGGACAATGAGCCATATATTTTGGCGACTTGAACCATTGCTGTGGAAAGCTGTTTCCATGAGGTGCATCTGTTGCAGAGATGTTGAACTCAAGAACTTTCTTTTCCAAAAGTTGACGCCGTTTTTCAGAGTTTTGACTCCTGGCAAATCACTGTACAGTTATGCTTATGGCTCACTCATCGACAGCCAAACAGGATTTATTGATTGATTGTTTGGTGTTTTACGCGGCGCTCAAGATTATCTCACTTATATGGCGCCGTTGCCAGTTTTATTGTGGGAGGAAACCGGGCTCTATGCCCACAGGAAACCCACGACCTTCCGGTGGTAACTGGCAACCAGCCAAGCAGGAAATGCAGAGTAGTTTAGCCTAATTATAGAGATCAATTCTCTGCAGACTCATCAACTGCGTAATATTTCTACACCATTTATATCTTGAGTTTAGTTAATTAGTGTCTTTTAGAAAGTGGGTATAACAGTATTCTCGTTATTTTGGGATTACACTTTCTTGAAAATATGGTAGAAATTCCTCTACCGATTATTGGGTGACGCCCGAAACGGGAATCGAACCCAGGTCCCAGAGTATGGCACCTATTTTCAAGAAAGTGTAATCCCAAAATGACGAGAATACCATTTATATCTTGCGATAAATTTGCCCTCAGGGAGAACAGTCCACCCCAATGCATAAAGCCTATAATCCTTACTTGTCCATGTTATATTTAACTATTATATACATGTAGCATTTTGTAAACTAGAACTGAACAAAGCATTCTATTTTTGTACAGACCTAAAAAAAAAATATAATACGGGGCATTAATAGTAACATTTTAGTTTGTTAAATTTCTATTTTACAGCTTTCAAAACAAGGCAAGGTGATTGAAATATCACAGAAAAACATCAGTCAGTTCCAGGAAATGGAAAGGTTGGATTTAGTTGGAATACAGTCTAAATGTTATTATTTTTTAGGACTAGAAACAAATATTCCTAAATGGGAACTATTTCGAAGACAAGTTGAAAACAAATTCTAAATGAGAGATCTTTATGAAGACAATAATGAGATAGTGAGAATTGGACAAAATATTTAGCGATATTAAAAAGATTCAGTTTCATTTTAACTTTTACAATTTTGTATTTCTTTTCCATAGTAAAATTGGTTTTGATTGTTTTTTATTTATTTTTTTCAGACAAATCCTTAAACTGAAAGAGGAAAATGTTTATCTAAAAAAACTAATAAGTGACAAGGTTTGTTTGTTTCAGTTCTTTTCAATCTTGTAATAAATTAATTTCAGCAGGAATGTCAATTAAATATAAATATATGTATTAAAAAAAAATGCACAAAATCGAAGAAAAAATAGAATTGCTTTTTAAAGTGGCATGAGCTGACAAAATGTTGATATTTTGACGTTAAAACAGAATATTGAAATTATTTTCCATTTTTCTCAAGACGTATAATTCAGAAGCTTTTTAGTGCTTCTAGTATCGAGAATGTACGATAAAGTAGTGTTTTGAACTAACTATGGCTTAAAACATTTTCATTGTGAATGATGTGGATAATACACTGTTAACGGTTATCTGTAATTTGACTTTATTTTCATTGATAATTTGTATAAATATATTTATGATCACTAAAACTCACAGGCACAGGAAAAATCTTATTTTCTGTATAAATAAATATACATTTTTTCTCACGTAGGGTATCAGTGGAGGTAGCAGGTAAGTAAATCTTTATAATAGGAATTCACCTCTCTGTTAGCTCCACATGTTTTGGCCAAACATTCCAAAATCTTAGACAAAGCCAGTGGATTGGCTTTGTGGTCTTACAAACCTTATCTTGTCTAACATTTCGGTTGATTGATTGATTGTTTGGGGTTTTACGCCGTGCTCAAGATTATTTCACTTACATGGCGGCGTTGCCAGTTTTATTGTGGAAGGAAACCAGGCTCTATGCCCGGAGGAAATCTACGACCTTCCGTTGGTAACTGGCAACCATCCCACATAGGTCTTTCGAGTGAAAACCCAGTCAGGGAATCGAACCCGCAACCCATCGGTGGAAGGCTGTTTGGATTAAGCGTATAACGCTCTACCTACGCAGGCCCCCAATAACCTTTTGGACTGCAGGACATATGGGCGTTGACAAAGAGGTTAATAATTTGATCTACTGTTGTCAAAGCTTACTCTTACCTTAATACGTAGCATTTCCATTAGTAGAACTCTTCAAAGTTGAGGTCAGTCCCCAAAAAATGGATAAATTTTCTGCCTGGACTATTCGCTCGAACGACCTATGTGGGATGGTTGCCAATTACCAACGGAAGGTCGTGGGTTTCCTCCGGGCAAAGAGCCCGGTTTCCTCCCACAATGAAACTGGCAACGCCGCCATATAAGTGAAATAATCTTGAGCGCGGTGTAAAACACCAAACAATCAATCAAAGTTGAGGTGCCTTTGTATCAGTGGAACAGCCGTGTTCTCATTGTAATGCATAGGAATACAAACAATGAAAGAAATCTATTCACAGAAAATTATCGTTAGGTTTTAATGAAATAATTTAACCCTTACATTTTTATTTTACTATCTGAGGTAAAATCCAAATGGCCTGTCTACGGCATTCTTTACAATTCCCCATTTATTAAACACAAGGCTTGTAACAGAAATCTCGGAAGAGTGGGGAAATGCTCCCTCTTTTCAATAGAGGGGGCAACTTTTCCTTGATGGAAATATAACATATTTCAAAGTGATAAAAACTGTCATCGCTTATACGATTATCTCTCAGACATCCCCCAAAATTGGGGGTTCAAATTTGTTCATATGGTAGACTGTAGTTTTATTAGCCTGTAATGCTGTTATCCATACATTTCTAACAACTCTTTCTACCTGTTATCCATACATTTCTAACAACTCTTTCTACCTGTTATCCATACATGTCTAACAACTCTTTCTACCTGTTATCCATACATGTCTAACAACTCTTTCTACCTGTTATCCATACATTTCTAACAACTCTTTCTACCTGTTATCCATACATTTCTAACAACTCTTTCTACCTGTTATCCATACATGTCTAACAACTCTTTCTACCTGTTATCCATACATGTCTAACAACTCTTTCTACCTGTTATCCATACATGTCTAACAACTCTTTCTACCTGTTATCCATACATTTCTAACAACTATTTCTACCTGTTATCCATACATTTCTAACAACTCTTTCTACCTGTTATCCATACATTTCTAACAACTCTTTCTACCTGTTATGCTGTTATCCATACATTTCTAACAACACATTCTACCTGTTATACTGTTATCCATACATTTCTAACAACTCTTTCTACCTGTTATGCTGTTATCCATACATTTCTAACAACTCTTTCTACCTGTTATGCTGTTATCCATACATTTCTAACAACTCTTTCTACCTGTTATGCTGTTATCAATATATTTCTAACAACTCTTTCTACCTGTTATGCTGTTATCCATACATTTTTAACAACTCTTTCTACCTGTTATCCATACATTTCTAACAACTCTTTCTACCTGTTATGCTGTTATCCATACATTTCTAACAACTCTGTCTACCTGTTATGCTGTTATCCATATATTTCTAACAACTCTTTCTACCTGTTATCCATACATTTCTAACAACTCTTTCTACCTGTTATCCATACATTTCTAACAACTCTTTCTACCTGTTATGCTGTTATCCATACATTTCTAACAACTCTTTCTACCTGTTATCCTGTTATCCATATATTTCTAACAACTCTTTCTACCTGTTATGCTGTTATCCATACATTTCTAACAACTCTTTCTACCTGTTGTGATGTTACCCATACATTTCTAACAACTCTTTCTACCTGTTATGCTGTTATCCATACATTTCTAACAACACTTTCTACTTGTTATGCTGTTATCCATACATTTCTACCAATTCTTTCTACCTATTATGCTGTTATCCATACATTTCTAACAACACTTTCTACCTGTTATGCTGTTATCCATACATTTCTAACAACTCTTTCTACCTGTTATCCATACATTTCTAACAACTCTTTCTACCCGTTATGCTGTTATCCATACATTTCTAACAACACTTTCTACTTGTTATGCTGTTATCCATACATTTCTACCAATTCTTTCTACCTATTATGCTGTTATCCATACATTTCTAACAACACTTTCTACCTGTTATGCTGTTATCCATACATTTCTAACAACTCTTTCTACCTGTTATGCTGTTATCCATACATTTCTAACAACTCTTTCTACCTGTTGTGATGTTACCCATACATTTCTAACAACTCTTTCTACCTGTTATGCTGTTATCCATACATTTCTAACAACACTTTCTACTTGTTATGCTGTTATCCATACATTTCTACCAATTCTTTCTACCTACATGTATTATGCTGTTATCCATACATTTCTAACAACACTTTCTACCTGTTATGCTGTTATCCATACATTTCTTACAACTCTTTCTACATGTTATGCTGTTATCCATACATTTCTAACAACTCCTTCTACCTGTTATGCTGTTATCCATACATTTCTAACAACTCTTTCTACCTGTTATGCTGTTACCCATACATTTCTAACAACTCTTTCCACCTGTTATGCTGTTACCCATACATTTCTAACAACTCTTTCTACATGTTATGCTGTTAACCATACATTTCTAACAAGTCTTTCTACCTGTTATACTGTTATCTATACATTTCTAACAACTCTTTCTACCTGTTATGCTGTTATCCATACATTTCTAGCAACTCTTTCTACGTGTTATGCTGTTATCCACACATTTCTAACAACTCTTTCTACCTGTTATGCTGTTATCCATACATTTCTAACAACTCCTTCTATCTGTTATGCTGTTATCCATACATTTCTAACAACTCTTTCTACCTGTTATGCTGTTATCCATACATTTCTAACAACTCCTTCTATCTGTTATGCTGTTATCCATACATTTCTAATAACTCTTTCTACCTGTTATGCTGTTATCCATACATTTCTAACAACTCTTTCTACCTGTGATGCTGTTATCCATACATTTCTAACAACTCTTTCTACCTGTTATGCTGCTATCCATACATTTCTAACAACTCTTTCTACCTGTTATGCTGTTATCCATACATTTCTAACAACTCTTTCTACCTGTTATGATGTTATCCATACATTTCTAACAACTCTTTCTACCTGTTATGCTGTTATCCATACATTTCTAACATCTCTTTCTACCTGTTATCCTTACATTTCTAACAACTCTTTCTACCTGTTATGCTGTTATCCATACATTTCTAACAACTCTTTCTACCTGTTATGCTGTTATCCATACATTTCTAACAACTCTTTCTACCTGTTATGCTGTTATCCATACATTTCTAACAACTCTTTCTACCTGTTATGCTGTTATCCATACATTTCTAACATCTCTTTCTACCTGTTATGCTGTTATCCTTACATTTCTAACAACTCTTTCTACCGGTTATGCTGTTATCCATACCTTTTTACAGGCCTGGTACACCTGGGAACAGACTCTCTTCATCTCCGGGTGGATACAGAGGTAGGAAATAAACATTTTTATCATGTGTTTAATGATTGTACCACAAAAGTGGTGTCAATTCCAAAAACATTTAAAAGTGGTGACATTTCCAAAACTATTCAAAGGGCTGAGTTGGCTTAGTTGGTAGAATGATAGTCTCTCATTGATGGTTTGTACCCCTGTCACAGTAAAAAAAAAAATATTTTAAAAAAATTCTGAGTGGGTTTCTACTCAATCTCTTATCTGAAATGGTTGCAAAGTCCAGTCAATGAGTTCAGTTTCCTCCCCCACTAATCTCACCACTGCTGCATTATAATTTAAATAATCTTGCTGTGTGAAACATCAATCAATCAATCAATCCAAAATCGCTCTGGCTCAAGAATTTTAAGGATGACTGGATGACATTTATTCAAGGGGATGAATTTTTTTGGTGTTCAGGCTACAAGCCTATCACAAACAATTTCTTTGAAAATGTACATAACTGTGGACAACTTTTTCTCTAGAGGACGTTACATAAATGCGATTCATATATTGTTGTCTGTTCTGGTATTTTATTGTAAAGGTAACAGTTTAAAGTGGCATGAGCTGCCAGAATGTTGATATTTTGACGTTAAAACATAATGTTGAAATTATTTTCTATTTTTATCAAGACATAATTCAGAAGCTTTTTAGTGCTTCTAGTCTCGAAAATGTACGATAAAGTATTGTTTGGAACTAACTTTGCCTTCGAGTGAATGAATGGTCGTCCCAGTTATTTAAATTTTGTTTACTTTTTTAACACGTTTTCGGTTCGTGCAGGCCACACATTGTATGGATTTTCCTCATTCCAACGTCAATCATTTAGTTTTTTGATGGTCTTCAGAGCCTCTTACTGTCGTGACGATCAGAAATTATGAAAAAAGTGTGATTTTTGGCAGCTCATGCTGCTTTAAAGGGATGTTTTTTATTGTATATTAATGATATTATTTTCATTTGACAGCCTCCCCAGGTAATATGTCTATTAATGATATTATTTTCCTTTGACAGCCTCCCCAGGTAATATGTCTATTAATGATATTATTTTCATTTGACAGCCTCCCCAGGTAATGTGTCTATTAATGATATTATTTTCATTTGACAGCCTTCCCAGGTAATATGTATTATTAATGATATTATTTTCATTTGGCAGCCTCCCCAGGTACATGTAATATGTATATTAATGATATTATTTCATTTGACAGCCTCCCCAGGTAATATGTATATTAATGATATTATTTTCATTTGGCAGCCTCCCCAGGTAATATGTCTATTAATGATATTATTTTCATTTGACAGTCTCCCCAGGTAATATGTCTATTAATGATATTATTGTCATTTGACAGTCTCCCCAGGTAATATGTCTATTAATGATATTATTTTCATTTGACAGCCTCCCCAGGTAATATGTCTATTAATAATATTATTTTCATTTGACAGCCTCCCCAGGTAATATGTCTATTAATGATATTATTTTCATTTAACAGCCTCCCTAGGTAATATGTCTATTAATGATATTATTTTCATTTGACAGCCTCCCCAGGTAATATGTCTATTAATGATATTATTTTCATTTGACAGCTTCCCCAGGTAATATGTCTATTAATGATATTATTTTCATTTGACAGGCTCCCCAGGTAATATGTCTATTAATGATATTATTTTCATTTGACAGCCTCCCCAGGTAATATGTCTATTAATGATATTATTTTCATTTTGCAGCCTCCACTAATATGTATATTAATGATATTATTTTCATTTGACAGCCTCCCCAGGTAATATGTATATTAATGATATTATTTTCATTTGACAGCCACCCCAGGTAATATGTCTATTAATGATATTATTTTCATTTGACAGCCTCCCCAGGTAATATGTCTATTAATGATATTATTTTCATTTGACAGCCTCCCCAGGTAATATGTATATTAATGATATTATTTTCATTTGACAGCCTCCCCAGGTAATATGTATATTAATGATATTATTTTCATTTAACAGCCTCCCCAGGTAATATGTATATTAATGATATTATTTTCATTTAACAACCTCCCCAGGTAATATGTCTATTAATGATATTATTTTCATTTGACAGCCTCCCCAGGTAATATGTCTATTAATGATATTATTTTCATTTGACAGCCTCCCCAGGTAATATGTCTATTAATGATATTATTTTCATTTGGCAGCCTCCCCAGGTAATATGTCTCATGCTTCACCCACTTACAGATCATCAGGAAATACACCAAGCTCACAGAGACACACAGAAAGGTTACTACAACATTCAATCATTTCATCAGATTTGATTGATTGATTGATAGATGTTTTATGGCTCAGGCTAGGTCATTTCGTTGACAGAGTGATAGTGTCAAAGTCCGACACAAGCCTCACATCAACGGGTCCCATGTTTGAATCCTACTCGGTTCATAGAAAAATAGGGTCGCGGGTTCGAATCTCACTCAGTCCAAAAATTGGAAAATTGTCTGACTGGGCCTTCACTCGAACGACCTATGTGGGATGGTTGCCAGTTACCAGCAGAAGGTCGTGGGATTCCTCCGGGCACAGAGCCTGGTTTCCTCCCACAATAAAACTGGCAACTCCGCCATATTAGGGAAATAATCTTGAGCGCGGCGTAAAACACCAACCAATCAATCATAGAAAAATATTTCAGTTTTTTTCTTTAAAACTTGCATGCTGGTAAAAAAAAAAAAATCAATTAATTACCTATAAGGCATCAGTAGCTTGTTTAATGGGGCATGAATCGTGGCCCTGAACGCCCAGATTTAGAATAAGACTTTCTCTCAAATAAAATTTTTTTCTCAGCGTTAGTGAAGTTAGTAATATTGAGGTTCAGAAAGCTCACCTGGACTTATCATTAGCTAATTAAATAGGCTCACCTGGACTTGAAGGAAAGAAAACTCTTGCGTATGGATTTACAACTTCTTGATTTATTGGGAACCCGACGTTTCGGTGTAGCTCCTAACCCTGTTATCAAGTGACTTATCATTAGCTAATTAAATAGGCTCACCTGGACTTATCATAAGCTAATTAAATAGACACCTGGACTTATCATAAGCTAATTAAATAGGCTCACCTGGACTTATCATAAGCTAATTAAAGAGGCTCACCTGGACTTATCATAAGCTAATTAAATAGGCTCACCTGGACTTATCATAAGCTAATTAAATAGGCTCACCTGGACTTACCATAAGCTAATTAAATAGGCTCACTTATCATAAGCTAATTAAATAGGCTCACCTGGACTTACCATTAGCTAATTAAATAGGCTCACCTGGACTTATAAGCTAATTAAATAGGCTCACCTAGACTTATCATAAGCTAATTAAATAGGCTTACCTGGACTTATCGTTAGCTAATTAAATAGGCTAACCTGGACTTACCATTAGCTAATTAAATAGGCTCACCTGGACTTATAAGCTAATTAAATAGGCTTACCTGGACGTATTGTTAGCTAATTAAATAGGCTCACCTGGACTTACCATTAGCTAATTAAATAGGCTTACCTGGACTTACCATTAGCTAATTAAATAGGCTCACCTGGACTTATCGTTAGCAAATTAAATCGGCTCACCTGGACTTATCGTTAGCTAATTAAATAGGCTAACCTGGACTTACCATTAGCTAATTAAATAGGCTCACCTGGACTTATGAGCTAATTAAATAGGCTCGCCTGGACTTACCATTAGCTAATTAAATAGGCTCACCTGGACTTACCATTAGCTAATTAAATAGGCTCACCTGAACTTCGTTAGCTAATTAAATAGGCTTACCTGGACTTATCATAAGCTAATTAAATAGGCTCACCTGAACTTATCGTTAGCTAATTCAATAGGCTCACCTGGACTTATCATTAGCTAATTAAATAGGCTCACCTGGACTTATCATTAGCTAATCAAATAGGCTCACCTCGACTTACCATTAGCTAATTAAATAGGCTCACCTCGACTTATCATAAGCTAATTAAATAGGCTCACCTGGACTTATCATTAGCTAATTAAATAGGCTCACCTGGACTTATCATTAGCTAATTAAATAGGCTCACCTGGACTTATCATTAGCTAATTAAATAGGCTCACCTGGACTTATCGTTAGCTAATTAAATAAGCTCACCTGGACTTATCATAAGCTAATTAAATAGGCTCAACTGGACTTATCATAAGCTAATTAAATAGGCTCACCTGGACTTATCATAAGCTAATTAAATAGGCTCACCTGAACTTATCGTTAGCTAATTCAATAGGCTCACCTGGACTTATCATTAGCTAATTAAATAGGCTCACCTGGACTTATCATTAGCTAATCAAATAGGCTCACCTCGACTTACCATTAGCTAATTAAATAGGCTCACCTCGACTTATCATAAGCTAATTAAATAGGCTCACCTGGACTTATCATTAGCTAATTAAATAGGCTCACCTGGACTTATCATTAGCTAATTAAATAGGCTCACCTGGACTTATCATTAGCTAATTAAATAGGCTCACCTGGACTTATCGTTAGCTAATTAAATAAGCTCACCTGGACTTATCATAAGCTAATTAAATAGGCTCAACTGGACTTATCATTAGCTAATTAAATAGGCTCACCTCGACATACCATTAGCTAATTAAATAGGCTCACCTCAACTTATCATAAGCTAATTAAATAGGCTCACCTCGACATACCATTAGCTAATTAAATAGGCTCACCTCAACTTATCATAAGCTAATTAAATAGGCTCACCTGGACTTATCGTTAACTAATTAAATAGGCTCGCCTGGGCTTATCGTTAGCTAATTAAATAGGCTCACCTGGACTTACCATTAGCTAATTAAATAGGCTCACCTGGACTTATCGTTAGCTAATTAAATAGGCTCACCTGGACTTACCATTGGCTAATTAAATAGGCTCGCCTGGACTTACCATTAGCTAATTAAATAGGACCGCCTGGACTTACCATTGGCTAATTAAATAGGCTCGCCTGGACTTACCATTAGCTAATTAATAGGCTCACCTGGACTTACCATTAGCTAATTAAATAGGCTCGCCTGGACTTACCATTAGCTAATTAAATAGGCTCACCTGGACTTACCATTAGCTAATTAAATAGGCTCGACTGGACTTACCATTAGCTAATTAAATAGGCTCACCTGGACTTACCATTAGCTAATTAAATAGGCTCGCCTGGACTTACCATTAGCTAATTAAATAGGCTCGCCTGGACTTACCATTAGCTAACTAAATAGGCTCACCTGGACTTATCATAAGCTAATTAAATAGGGTCACCTGGACTTATCATTAGCTAATTAAATAGGCTCACCTGGACTTATCATAAGCTAATTCAATAGGCTCACCTGGACTTATCATAAGCTAATTCAATAGGCTCACCTGAACTTACCATTAGCTAATTAAATAGGCTCACCTGTACTTATCATTAGCTAATTAAATAGGCTTACCAGGACTTACCATAAGCTAATTAAATAGGCTCACCTGGACTTACCATTAGCTAATTAAATAGGCTCACCTGGACTTATCATTAGCTAATTAAATAGGCTCACCTGGACTTACCATTAGCTAATTAAATAGGCTCACCTGGACTTACCATTAGCTAATTAAATAGGCTCACCTGGACTTATCATAAGCTAATTAAATAGGCTCACCTGGACTTATCATAAGCTAATTCAATAGGCTCACCTGGACTTATCATAAGCTAATTCAATAGGCTCACCTGGACTTACCATTAGCTAATTAAATAGGCTCACCTGTACTTATCATTAGCTAATTAAATAGGCTTACCAGGACTTACCATAAGCTAATTAAATAGGCTCACCTGGACTTACCATTAGCTAATTAAATAGGCTCACCTGGACTTATCATTAGCTAATTAAATAGGCTCACCTGGACTTACCATTAGCTAATTAAATAGGCTCACCTGGACTTACCATTAGCTAATTAAATAGGCTCACCTGGACTTATCATAAGCTAATTAAATAGGCTCACCTGGACTTATCATAAGCTAATTCAATAGGCTCACCTGGACTTATCATAAGCTAATTCAATAGGCTCACCTGGACTTATCATTAGCTAATTAAATAGGCTCATCTGGACGTATCATTAGCTAATTAAATAGGCTCACCTGGACTTATCGTTAGCTAATTAAATAAGCTCACCTGGACTTATCATAAGCTAATTAAATAGGCTCAACTGGACTTATCATTAGCTAATTAAATAGGCTCACCTCGACATACCATTAGCTAATTAAATAGGCTCACCTCAACTTATCATAAGCTAATTAAATAGGCTCACCTGGACTTATCGTTAACTAATTAAATAGGCTCGCCTGGGCTTATCGTTAGCTAATTAAATAGGCTCACCTGGACTTACCATTAGCTAATTAAATAGGCTCACCTGGACTTATCGTTAGCTAATTAAATAGGCTCACCTGGACTTATCATAAGCTAATTAAATAGGCTCACCTGGACTTATCATAAGCTAATTCAATAGGCTCACCTGGTCTTATCATAAGCTAATTAAATAGGCTCACCTGGACTTATCATTAGCTAAATAAATAGATGGAATTGCTGAATGATAGCATAGGCGTATACTGAGAGATCAACAAGTATTCTGCAGAGAAAAGAATTGAGCTAGCAGTCATGGGTATCGATACAAGGCCTTGTAACGCAGCAGTCCCCCCAAATATCTCATAATTTGTTAGAGTGACATCACTAAGTTTCAGGCCTATTAGGAATGATTTTACTTTACGATAACATCAGTTATTTATTTTGTCTGGGACATTACTTTCAAACCAAGATTTCTAGTATCTGCAATATCTATTTCCACCCAAAAGTACATTCCAAGCGTTATTCAGCAAATCCTTTTCTCAGTGATGCTATTGGTAATATTGTACAGTCATAATGTGCACCTTGCTCAGACTGAGAAGTGTATTATGCTAGACAGCTAAGGTATGTCAATCCCTTCTACCGATTTTTGGGTGACGCCCGAAACGGGAATCGAACCCGTGTCCCAGAGTAAGGTTCCCGTTTCTCGTTTTTGGTTGCCGTTTCGGGCGTCACCCAAAAATTGGTAGAAGAATGTCTGCCATATTTTCCGGAAAGTGTAATCTCAAAATAACGAGAATACTGTTATACCCACTTTCTAAAAGACACTAATTAATTAAACTCATACATTCAGCAATGGGAGCTGTGTCAATTACGTTTATACCAGAGGGGTACTAAATGTCTGCTGTAGTATCTACCAGCCAACTACCTCCTTTTTTAGATTTAGTGCTGGCGATAGGTGCCAAACTCTGAGACAGGGGTTCGATTCCCGTTTCGGGCGTTACCCAAAAATCGGTAGAAGAATTTATTAAAGTGTAATCCCAAAATAACGAGAATACTATGTCAATCCCCATAACAGTAACACAGAAGGAAAAGGAATGCTCAAATGAAAGTCAGTATTCATCAGTGCTTTTATTTTTGGCAGCCCTTCATATTTGTTTGTAATAAGATTATAAAGAAAACACCTCTTGTTATTGATTATGTTTTATATTGTAGACATTACCCAGTAGAATCCTCACATAGCACCCCTCATAAGCCAGTCCAACATCAACAAATGGTATGTCAATAACATAGGTCATCCAGTAAACTCTTCCTGATGCTGCTTTCACTGAATTGTGTTATAGTAACAGGAGGTTTTATTTTCCAACTACACCCCTCGGACAAATATTAAAGTTTCCTCGCCCATTAAACCTGGCAACTACCTGTATATGTGAGTGAAGTAGTCTTTGGTCGTGTATTAACTTCAATCAATACTGGGGCCTCCGTGACTCAGTAGGTAGAGCGTTGGACGCTCAATCCAAACAACCTTCCACCAATGGGGTGTGGGTTCAAATCCCACACAGTCCCCAAAATTTGAAAATTTTCTGACCAATGTGGGATGTTTGTCAGGTACCACCAAATGGTTGTGGGTTTCCTCCGGGCACAGAACCCGGTTTTCTCCCAAAATAAAACTGGCAACGTCGCCATATAAGTGAAATAATCTTGAGAACAGCGTAAAACACCAACTGAAACAATCAATCAATACTCCACATATTTTTTGTACACACTTCAGGTCCTTAATACATTTAATCAGTTAAAATTTAGGTTCTATTTCTGGAAAGAGTTTAATGAGTGATCTGCATTCATTGAATGAAAATTTTATAGCTCAGTTGTGTGGATGGGAGAGAAAACAGCTGCTCTACCAACTGAGCCAATGCTATGATTCACTCTAATACAATTTCTCCACATTGATAGGAGAGAAAACAGCTCTACCAACTGAGCCAATGCTATGATTCACTCTAATACAATTTCTCAGCAATGATAGGAGAGAAAACAGCTCTACCAACTGAGCCAATGCTTCGATTCACTCTAATACAATTTCTCAGCAATGATAGGAGAGAAAACAGCTCTACCAACTGGGCCAATGCTATGATTCACTCTAATACAATTTCTCAGCAATGATAGGAGAGAAAACAGCTCTACCAACTGAGCCAATGCTATGATTGACTCTAATACAATTTCTCAGCAATGATAGGAGAGAAAACAGCTCTACCAACTGAGCCAATGCTATGATTGACTCTAATACAATTTCTCAGCAATGATAGGAGAGAAAACAGCTCTACCAACCGAGCCAATGAAATGCTAGAATCTCTTTTTACGCAAGATATAAAGGCAGTTCATCACACCCAATCTTACCTCTCCCACAATTTCTCAGCAATGATGGGAGAGAAAACAGCTCTACCAACTGATCCAATGCTATGATTCACTCTAATAACATGTCTCAGCAATGATAGGAGAGAAAACAGCTCTACCAACTGAGCCAAAGCTAAGATTCACTCTAATACAATTTCTCAGCAATGATAGGAGAGAAAACAGCTCTACCATTGAACTGAGCCAATGCTATGATTCACTCTAATACAATTTCTCAGCAATGATGGGAGAGAAAACAGCTCTACCAACTGAGCCAATGCTATGATTCACTCTAATACAATTTCTCAGCAATGATAGGAGAGAAAACAGCTCTACCAACTGAGCCAATGCTGTGATTCACTCTAATACAATTTCTCAGCAATGATTGGAGAGAAAACAGCTCTACCAACTGATCCAATGCTATGATTCACTCTAATACAATTTCTCAGCAATGATAGGAGAGAAAACAGCTCTACCAACTGAGCCAATGTTATGATTCACTCTAATACAATTTCTCAGCAATGATAGGAGAGAAAACAGTTCTACCAACTGAGCCAATGCTATGATTCACTCTAATGCAATTTCTCAGCAATGATAGGAGAGAAAACAGCTCTACCAACTGAGCCAATGCTATGATTCACTCTAATACAATTTCTCAGCAATGATAGGAGAGAAAACAGCTCTACCAACTGAGCCAATGCTATGATTCACTCTAATACAATTTCTCAGCAATGATAGGAGAGAAAACAGCTCTACCAACTGATCAAATGCTATGATTCACTCTAATACAATTTCTCAGCAATGATGGGAGAGAAAACAGCTCTACCAACTGAGCCAATGCTATGATTCACTCTAATACAATTTCTCAGCAATGATGGGAGAGAAAACAGCTCTACCAACAGAGCCAATGCTATGATTCACTCTAATACAATTTCTCAGCAATGATAGGAGAGAAAACAGCTCTACCAACTGATCCAATGCTATGATTCACTCTAATACAATTTCTCAGCAATGATAGGAGAGAAAACAGCTCTACCAACCGAGCCAATGAAATGCTAGAATCTCTTTTTACGCAAGATATAAAGGCAGTTCATCACACCCAATCTTACCTCTCCCACAATTTCTCAGCAATGATGGGAGAGAAAACAGCTCTACCAACTGATCCAATGCTATGATTCACTCTAATAAAATGTCTCAGCAATGATAGGAGAGAAAACAGCTCTACCAACTGAGCCAAAGCTATGATTCACTCTAAGACAATTTCTCAGCAATGATAGGAGAGAAAACAGCTCTACCAACTGATCCAATGCTATGATTCACTCTAATACAATTTCTCAGCAATGATAGGAGAGAAAACAGCTCTACCAACCGAGCCAATGCTATGATTCACTCTAATACAATTTCTCAGCAATGATGGGAGAGAAAACAGCTCTACCAACTGATCCAATGCTATGATTCACTCTAATACAATTTCTCAGCAATGATAGGAGAGAAAACAGCTCTACCATTGAACTGAGCCAATGCTATGATTCACTCTAATACAATTTCTCAGCAATGATGGGAGAGAAAACAGCTCTACCAACTGAGCCAATGCTATGATTCACTCTAATACAATTTCTCAGCAATGATAGGAGAGAAAACAGCTCTACCAACTGATCCAATGCTATGATTCACTCTAATACAATTTCTCAGCAATGATTGGAGAGAAAACAGCTCTACCAACTGATCCAATGCTATGATTCACTCTAATACAATTTCTCAGCAATGATAGGAGAGAAAACAGCTCTACCAACTGAGCCAATGTTATGATTCACTCTAATACAATTTCTCAGCAATGATAGGAGAGAAAACAGTTCTACCAACTGAGCCAATGCTATGATTCACTCTAATGCAATTTCTCAGCAATGATAGGAGAGAAAACAGCTCTACCAACTGAGCCAATGCTATGATTCACTCTAATACAATTTCTCAGCAATGATAGGAGAGAAAACAGCTCTACCAACTGAGCCAATGCTATGATTCACTCTAATACAATTTCTCAGCAATGATAGGAGAGAAAACAGCTCTACCAACTGAGCCAATGCTATGATTCACTCTAATACAATTTCTCAGCAATGATAGGAGAGAAAACAGCTCTACCAACTGAGCCAATGAAATGCTAGAATTCACTGATTTTTTACGCAAGATATAAAGGCAGTTCATCACACCCAATCTTACCTCTCCCACAACGAGCTCCCATGATTTCTCAGCAATGATTCTATGTTTTTATTTCTCCTGTAGGTATCCTCCACTCCACCCTCATCCCTATCTCGAGTATCAGTTAGGACTCCACCATCCAATGGCAGAATAGGTCCGTCACATTTTTTTCTCAGCTTTTCTTACCTATTATCCATAAAGCAAATGGAACAAAAAAAATTCGTAAGCTTCTGTTAATGCTACCAGGGCACTGTCTTACAAAGCTGCCGTAAGTTACGTCGGACGTAAATCAGTGTTAAAGCTATAGGAACTTACGCGCTAGTTGTAACTGGTCCATGTTGTAGGCCTATGCGCAACTTTACGCCAGCTTCGTAAGACAGGGCCCCGAGGTTTACTCCACAAGGCTAGCAAGCTACCAGTTCAAATGAACAAACAGTGTTAAAATAAGATCAATTTCAAGGAACTGCTTTCTGTATTTTTAACATGAGGGTGAGGAAAATGTAACGGTCTGGCACCCACTTCCAGGAAAATTGCTTCAAAAAGGGCAATTTTGACACCTTGCATAAAAGTTCTGTCTTACCACTTGAGTGACATTCAACTCAAATTCTCTTTAAATAGTCTACTTCAGTTATTTTCACATTAATGAGATAATTCATAGTTACTCATAAAACTTCAGTCCAAATTAAAGGTTCTAGAATTAAATGAAGTATTTTGTTCTTATATTGTTATAAGACACTACTTTTATCTCTGATAGGCTGTATTCCCAGAACACCATCCCCAAGGGAAACACCTCAACCAAAGTCTGCCTCTATCAGGTAAAATACCACTCACATATGCCTTATTAAAATCTGAGGCCGGTTGAACAAAGCAGTATTAAGCTTAAGTCTGACTTATCTAGACGTCCAGGGCCCGGTTGCACAAAGGTGTATTAAGTTTAAGTCAGGCTTAAATACGTCGCGTCACAAAGTAATTTAATTGTGACGTCGCATAGTTAAGTCAGACTTAAGCTTAATACACCTTTGTGCAACCGGGCCCTGATCATTAATTTCTTTTAGTATATATATGACCAGGGCTGGGTTGTTTAAAGTGGCATTAGCTGCCAAAATTCACACTTTTTCAGAATTTCTGATCATCACGACTGTAAGAAGCTTTGAAGGCCATTGAAAAACTAAATGATTGGCGTTGGAATGAGGAAAATCCATACAGTATGTGACCTGTACGAACCGAAAACGCCTTCGAAAAGTAAACAAAATTTAAATAACCGGGACGACCATTCATTCATTCTAAGACAAAGTTAGCTCATAACAATACTTTATCGTACATTTTCGAGACTAGAAGCACTAAAAAGCTTCTGAATTGTACGTCTTGAGGAAAATAGTCAATAATTTCAACATTCCGTTTTAACGTCAAAATATCAACATTTTGGCAGCTCATGCCACTTTAAAGGTGTATCTAGGTTGAGCAATGTCTAAATGATGCAGTGTAACAAAGAAATCTACTTGACATTTCAAAGTTATACCTGGTTTAAGCCTAATACATTTGACAGTTCAGTTCTCTTGCTGTTGAGTGGTGTCCACAGTATTTTCTCCTCTTCCCATTTTGTAAAGAAATGTCGGATTATTTTATTATTTATCTTATGGTTGAGGAATATCACTTAAAGTGACAGGAGCTGCCAAAATTCTAACTTTTTTCATAAAGTTTTATGAGTAACATGACAGTAAAAGGCCTTGAACGTCATCGGAAAATTTAGATAACCGAGACGAACATTCTAAGCCTCAGTTAGTTCAAAACAATACTTTAGCATACATTCTTGAAACCAGAAGTACAAGAAAGCTTCTGAACTGGACATCTTGAGCAAAATAGTCGATATTTTAAACATTTAACAACAATATATCAACATCTACATGTAGGCAGGTCATGCCACTCTAATGAGTTTGCACATAGTTTCCTTAGTCATAATCTGCCACTTGTTGAGCCCAGTTTCACAAAGCGATCTTAGCTTAAGGTGATCTTAATTGCCAATGGCAACGTATACCTTTAGCATTGGTTGCCATGGTAGTTAAGATCACCCGTAGCTACAATGTAAGATCGCTTTGTGAAACTAGGCCCAGGTCATGAGTGGAACAAGAAGCATCTACATTGACAGTTATAGATGGATGGAACACAAATCTTATTGAAAAGGAAAGAAAATCCAGCCAAATGCGTACCCTCAGCAAATAAAAGTGTATTGTCCATCTGATTTTGTGCTGATTTTTGATGAGAGATTTTTAAATTCAGCACTACAAGCATTATCGATAAAGAAAACAAAGCAACCATCTGGTAGAGCCAAACAATAAAAATCTCCTCAGCCCAAGCTGACTTTGAATCGGCCACATGGAAAGGTCTGCACTGATTTCTATTCTGCATTAAAAACATTAGCACTTAATCCAAATTGGTCATATTCAATCAATTTTTTAAAATCTTTTGTACCATCCATGACTATTTTGCTCTTTATCGTTTATTGCCGATTTTAGTTTAAAGTGGCATGAGCTACCAAAATATTGATATTTTGACATTAAAACATGTTGAAATTATTGGCTATTTTTCTCAAGACGTATAATTCAGAAGCTTTTTAGTGCTTCTAGTCTCGAAAATGTACGATAAAGTATTGTTTTGAACTAACGTTGGCTTATAGAATGAATGAATGGTCGTCTCGGTTATTTAAATTTTGTTTACTTTTCGAACACATTTTCGGTTCGTATATAGGCCACATACTGTAAGGATTTTCCTCATTCCAACACCAATCATCTAGTTTGGCGATGACCTTCAAAGCCTCTTACTGTTGTGACGATCAGAAATTATGAAAACAGTGTGAATTTTGGCAGCTCATGCCACTTTAATAAGCTAAGTAATGAAATATTATAGGGGGAATAAAAAAAAAGACATACAGATATTTATGATCCAGTATGTGGGTTTTCTTTCCTTTTAATTGAATGATTTCATTGTTTGGTGTATCCTGGGACGAATATGAAAGGGATTGGAAATGCATTGTATTACAGCCAGTCTACTCGCAGTAGTTTGGCTCCCTATTGTTTGTCTCAGACAGCCTGTGAGGGCATCCCGATCCGCCTCTGGAATAGCCGAAACCCGTGTTGTGTATTTCGATTCATTCTGAACCTTGCCGATGTGGTGGATATATGGACTGTGCATGCCTATTTGTAAGTTAGCAACATAAAACAATCGCTATTTTGTCTATTCTGACATTTCAAATAGGAATGCGCAGTCCATATTTCCACATCGGTATAGTTCAAAATGAATCGGAATACACAACACAGGTTTCGGCTATTCTAGAGGCAGATCAAAGGCCCTCACAGGGTGTCTGAGGCAAATAATAGTGAGCCAAACTGTAGCGAGTAGACTGGCTGTAATACAAAGACGTTCCAATCCCTTTCATATTAGTCCCAGGTATATCACAAGTGAAGTAAGCTGTCAAAATGTTGATATTTTAGCCATAAAAAAGTTGGAAATTCTTGGCTGGTGGGAATTGAAATCTTTTCACTTGAACCATTCTTGAGAATGTAAGTACTGTTTAGAATAAACCAAGACCTATTTAGAATTGAATGGATGGTAGGACTCAAGCCAAGGGAAAATGTGTTGAAAAATACCAGTCAAATATCTTGAAATTTTAAATGAAGTAATGTTTGATAGTGAAAGTAATAACCTATTTGAGTGTTTTGTGTTTTAGAGGCTCCACCCCTGGAGCTGGTGAGGCATTAAGGCACTCCAGCCCGGGTATAGCTTTACGTTCACCTGTACCAATGAACATGGGAACACCACATTCTTTCCAATCCCTCAGGTAATTTTCATGCTCCGGGCCAAAAGTAAATAGCGGTTGACCTTTCACTACATTTTGATTTAGTGAAAATATTAATTGAAATAACGGACAAACCTGTTAATTTATTCTAAGCCTGACAACTTTTATGTACATTCTAAAGATCGGCATCATTGTTTGCTTTTCTTTATAAAAGAAGCAAAGTAAATCAACACTTTAAAACAGCACATGAATTTTAACAAAAAATGTTTTTCTCTTTTAGTACTCCTGGTTCTCGGCATTCAACGATGAGCGAATATAGACAAGCTATGAACACAGTTTCTCCAGGATTTACAATTCATACACCAAGAGGGGCTGACACGCTTATGACTTAGTTATCTCCCTTGCATGTCCGTCCTGAGATGACGTTCTCATCGGAATGAAGAATGTTGACGTGAATATTGGTTGTACAAGTCTAAGAAAATATGTGCTCATCCTAACCATTCAAGATTTATACACATATAGGGAGCGCAAGTCTCATAAGAATTATTACGAGATTTTGTGATATCCGGTGACAGATGACGCCATTAAGAACGTTTTCGATGATGTTGCAATTCCATTTTTCGATTTTGTTCCATAGCGTCAGATTAAAATGTCATTTTGGAACGAAAAACGCTCAGTCACACGCGAAATGCAGTGCCGGTGACAGGAAATTTGTGGAATTCACACGTGACTTGCGCTCCCTATTGGCTAAGAAAACCTCATCTCATGTGTACAGCACAACTGCTTCTCTTACAAACCAAAAGATGAGGACAGTGGGCGGCTGGGGGTGACAGAGGCCCTAGTTTTCCAAATGCAACTCTTGGTTAATTCTTTTTGAGCGGGGATCTGTGTTACCCACGGTTCGCACATCGGTGACCGTAGCTAAATCAATATGTACATGTTGATTAATTAACCCAACTAATTAACAGGGACTATCTTAATCAATTCAAATATACAAGTATGTAATTACTGTTCAATACCACTTTCAGACAGGCCTGAGAGCTGACCAGGGGCTCGTTTCACAAAGCGGTCGCATCGCAAACGAAACGCAGTTGCCAATGGATACCATAGTGAAGAGATACGACGTCATGGAAACTGCGATTGATCGCACTGTGCGACGGCTTTGTGGAACGGCCCCCAGATGTCCAATGGCTAAATTATTTCAGAGCATCTAAAACTAACTTGTTATTTCTCACTATACAGGGACTGATCCAGGGAAAATTTGGGCGTACCATTTCGGTTCAAAATGTTCCAACAATAAGACAATAACAACATCTCTGGCCCAAAATTCAACATTAAATGCTATTTTGACATTAAAATCTGTTGGTTTTAAGAATTTGGGCGGATTTTTTGCTTGTGAGTTTGGGCGCCCATACCTGTATACAGGTTTCAAAATGTCTCTGGATCAGTCTATGCTATAAATGTTTCTATTTAGTTAGAACCTAAACCACAGTTCCCTTAGTAAGGTCTGATTTCAGTTAAATCAAAAGTAAAAGTTAGGATTATATCTACCAATATGTGTCTAGCATTTCAAAATGTTTAGTCAATAATCATAATTGGCCTGTGTGCTAGCAGCATATCACAGCTTGGTGACATTATTACAAATGTTGTCATATCACAGAGTTGTTTGGCTGGATTTGTCTCATGTTTTTGAACGGTTAGCTTGTTGACCACTTAGTCAATTATAGAGATCATCAATATGTAGAAATAAATAGAAAACAAGATTTACATTGTACATTTTTTACTTTATTTCACATATATGCGAGACTCTAGGAGCATGGTTAGTTTGTGCCTAGAGGAAAACTCCAACCTTGACAACTGGATAGAATGTCTCATAGTGGAAAACTGAGTTATCTTTCAGTTAAATACTGGTCTTGCTCTGGGTCCTGTTTCACAAAGCGGCGTATATGTATTTATTGCGTAACTTTCATACTAACGTCTCTACAGTATGGGTTGCTATGGCAGTTACGTGAAAACTTACGCTACGCCGCTTTGTGAAAAAAGGTCCTGGCACTTATTTGAAATACAGCCAGCTTAACTTACATAGCCAACTAAAATTGTTATGCTTTCACATACCACTATCTGTTGTTAGACTAAATGGGTTTTATGAATGAACCCCACACAACTTTTCTTAAGTCGATTTTCAATTTCATCAGTTTCATATTTATCAGGGAAACTACATGCAGTATTTCATTGTAAAGTTTGTAAATAAATGTATTTTTTTCCTCACTGATATCACATGTTATATATTTTGGTTATCAGTGTAGTATAATTTAAGCACATGTAAAGTTTGTTGTTGACTGGTTTGATGGTAAACTGGTTATTTACTGGGAGGGGATCAGACTGGCGAGCCACTATTTACACCTTGTAACCTACTTATATCTATTAAATAAGAGTGCCTAAGTTATCAATGTTTTACCCCACACAAGATTATTTCACTTATATGGTGGGGTTGCCATATTTAGTGTGGGAGGAAACCGGGCTCTGCCCGAGAGTAAGTCACAGTCCTTCCACATAGGGCGATGAGTAAAGAATCCACCCAGACAGTTTACAGTGGCATGAGCTGCCAAAATTCACACTTTTTTCATAATTTCTGATCGTCACGGCAGTAAGAGGCTTTAAAGGCCATCGGAAAACTAAATGATTCTCGTTGGAATGAGGGAAATCCATACAGTATGTGACATGTACGAACCGAAAACGTGTTCGAAAAGTAAACAAAATTTAAATAACCGGAACGACCATTCATTCATTCTGAGCCAAAGTAAGTTCAAAACATTACTTTATCGTACATTTTCGAGACTAGAAGCACTAAAAAGCTTCTGAATTATACGTCTTGAATAAAAATAGCCAATAATTTTAACATTCTGTTTTAACGTCAAAATATCAACAATTTGGCAGCTCATGCCACTTTAATAAGAATATAATCAAAAAAACTTTCAGAATTGTTTGTGACTGCCCTGGATTCAAACCCGACCTATAGGACGGGGGCGCTATCTCAATCTAATATGTTGACGTACAAAGTGATTTTAATTTAGCAGATTTTAACAGTTATCTCCCCTGTCAACTATTTTCAGTAATGGTGAAGACTTCAATGACCATTTTTGGTTATGAAGGTATACATGTACATGATTTTAATTTAGTCTCTGAATTATTTAGTTATCTCCCCTTGTCAACCATCTTCAGTCACTGGGATTGATTCTGGATTTTCCAGCTGAGTATTTTCTCCTTCTGCTGCTGCTTCTTTGGCAGCCTTTTTCTCTTCAACTCTTTTCTCTGAGGAAAAAAGAACAGGATATTAATATCTGTTTGAGACTTTTTTTTTAAAATGTCGGCTCTTTCTAACTGTTCTTATTTATATGGCTTGGGGAGGAAATGGAGCACATGGTCAATGAAATTAGGTTTGTTATTAGATTGATTGATTATTTAACGCCTCACATAAAATGATTTCATTTATATTGTGTTGTTGGCAGGTGTAGTCCGGGAGAAAACCGGAGTCTGATTATTTAATAGAAAATTAGTTTGACAGCCGGTTTGATGACGCGTCATTTAACCTCCGCCAGTGAGTAAATTTTCTTTTGAATGACCCGCCCCAATTCTTTTGCCCAGAGGAATCCCCAGGTATGTGGCAACCCTTCTTACGTCAGCTTTGTAAGACAGGGCCCTGGAGTGAGTGAATGATTTGGGTTTTACGTCCTGCTCAACAGTATTTCAGTTATATGAAGATGCTGTCTCCTTGTTGCAGGGCGGATTTCCACCGCTCTTTTAGGTGCTGCCTCACCGAGACGACTTGCCGAAGACAACCAGCAAGCCCCCTCACCCAGTCACAGTATACTGACACCGGGCGAACCAGTCGCTGCTCTAACTCCTATTGCTGAGTGCCAAGCGAAGCAGCAACAGCTACCACTGTTAAAGTCTTTGGTCTGACTCGACCCAGGCTTGAACCTGGATCTCCCAGGCCTGAAGCGGACGCTCTACCGACTGAGCTATCGGGGCTGGTCAGGGCCCTGGAAACAATCTTCTTAAGCCAAAGGAGTTGATGGAAAGGATTTTTAGCACAAACATTTTATACACATTGTAGAGGCCAACTCAACAACTCGGTATGTAAAAAAAAATACGATATTAAACCTTGAAAAAACATTAAAAGTCACTTACGAATTTCACTTAGTTCCAATCCACATAACCTTAAATAATGAGCCCTGGGAAATTTTGATACGAATGATCTCAGTGAAGTTTTCCCTTTCCAACCACAAACTATTATCTCACAACCAGGTTCGGATGTACTGAAAAAAAAAATGAAATGTAAAGTTGATTGATTAATTCAGAGATTATTACAGCCAAAACTGGCTGACATACCGTACTGACAGTTCATACTTAGCTACTGTACCACACACAATGATAGAATACCAACACAGCCAGAAATAAAAAATTAAAGACATCACCACGTCCTAAGTTGTTATCATTAATATGGAACCCACGTTTAAAGAGAGTTTCAAACATTTCTTACAGCCAGAAATGTTCACAATTTTACAGGGAACGTGGAATCAGAAAATATTAGAGCCTAAAGTTGGATATCTTAAACCTACATGTACAAGGCTTGACAGAGTAAATGACTGAGGCCTTCAAGCACAGGTGTAAGTGACGGTGATTTGAATTAGGGAGGACACCAGTGTAGGATTATCGCTGAGCACAATGCCCCATGAAATTTATGGCGTTGGATATATTTCACACATAACAATTGCATTATCCTCTATCCTCACTTGCCTGATCATGCCTAAGGGCATAGTAAAATTTGTTACTATGAAAAATTTGCACTGAATTACAGATTATCTCACTACATAAATTCAGTGACACATAGTATTGATTGATTGATGTATTACTTACTCAAGATTATTTCACTTATATGGCGGCGTTGCCAGCTTAAGTGGGGGAGGAAACCGGGCTCTATGCCCCTATGACAGATACCTGGCAACCGATCCACATAGGGCGATGGGTGAAAGCCCACTCAGAGATGTAAATGCTTTGTTGAGTACTTACCTGTCATTTGGTACATAGTGGAATATTGTACTGCCAGGATCTGAAAGATGATGTAAAAGTTGACAAATTAATCAGCATTTACAGTGGGTCAAATATATTTGCCAATTGCTCACCCGAGTAAATATTTTACACAACATATTGAATATCAATGTGCCTAACTTGTACATAAAATTAAATATCGTCATCAATGTTGTTTAATGATTGGTGTATCCATCCATATCATAAACATAATCCAAAGGATGCAAGAAGATTGATTGATTGGTGTTTTACGCCGCGCTCAAGATTATTTCACTTATATGGCGGCGTTGCCAGTTTTAATGTGGGAGGAAACTGGGCTCTATGCCCGGAGGAAACCCACGACCTTCCGTTGGTAACTGGCAACCATCCCACATAGGTCGTTCGAGTGAAAACCCAGTCAGAAAATTTTCCAATTTTTGGACTGAGTGGGATTCGAACCCGCGACCCATTGGTGGAAGGCTGTTTGGATTGAGCGTCCAACGCTCTACCTACTGAGCCACGGAGGCCCCGCCAGAAGAGAAGGCATGTAAACTGTTCATGATACATTGGTAGGCAACAAAAAATTAACACAGGAATCCATAGTTTGAGTGAGTGAGTGATTTGGGTTTTACGTCCTGCTCAACAGTATTTCAGTTATATGAAGACGTCTCCTTGTTGCAGGGCGGATTTCCAACGCTCTTTTAGGTGCTGCCTCATCGAGATGACTTGCCGAATCCATGGTTTGAAGACCCCTACTTCACTTTTCCCAGATCCATTAAAACACTGTATTTCAAACTTACTGAGATTTGTAGCATTTTCCTGCACTTCAGACGTTAATTTGTTCACATAAGGGTTTTCCTCTGTTAAAAGTGTCACCAAATCATCCCTTGTTAACAGCAGGCGACGTTTAGAAGAAAACTTGTGCATTACTGGCAGGCCCTGAAAACAAAATGATGCAGACAGTTGTGTTTATTTTTTATGTGTAAGCTGTATAAGTTTGATAAAGATGGGTTTTAATGTATTAGTCATATTATTATTGTTATTCTGTTTCAAAGACAGAAATAACCAGGGGTTGGTTGTTAAAATGACAATTAGCTTAATGGCAGGTTAAATGATGTGCTGTAACAAATTTCTGCTGTGCAGAAACTGCTCTGTGACATGAAGCCATCTAACCTGTCGTTAAGCTAGTTTTCATTTGAACAACCTGCCCCAGGTAGTTGAACTCTCCAGGAGCCTTTTTCACAAAGCGGCGTAGCATATTAAAGTTTTTACGTAACTGCCCTAGCAACCCATACTGTAGAGATACGCTAGGATGAAAGTTACACAAAAAATACATCGCCGCTTTGTGAAACAGGCTCCTGGTATATTGTTTACTGATTATATACCCAACAATGGCCCTACAAACTAAATTTTTTCATGGTTGTTGTCTGTAATAGACTGATTGCAAAATGATTCACTGATGTTTTATAGAGCACTCAAGATTATGTGGTGAACTTGCCAGGCTTATTCTGGGAGAAAACCATGATTATAGAAAAGAGGAAAGCCCCTGACCTTTGTTGGGTACCTGTGATTACAAACTGACACCATTAGCTTTGGTGCAACACGTTATGGGTATCAGGCATGGCTGGATGATAGTAAAATGTGCTCAAAAACCCTCTAAAAAAGAGGGCACATATAAAAGCCATTGACCATGCTAAACCCCATTAGATAACCCAATAGACTATTTGCCAGTTTTGCAGACATAAAGGCAGGGTGTGGCACCAATCTTAGAACAGACAATCCCAGCTTTCATTTAGACCACTGCCATTTTGGGTCGACCTCTATTTTGGTGGAAGATTTTTTCAAATTACTAGATTCAACCGGACTCGAACTGTTACAATATTATTTTCTCCACAGTAAAATGTTGTAAAAATGCAGAAAATGTTGATGAATTATTTGTCTGGTGTACCACATAAGGCAGTACTTGAGACGGCGGTCAATTATACCATTTCTAAGTAATTGGCCAATCACCAATGGGTATGGGTTGCTAGGGCAGTTACGTGAAAACTTATGCTACACCGCTTTGTGAAACAGGCCCCTGGAGTGTAAAGTAATAATGCAACACTTTATTTCCTATTTTTGGTTACAGCTGATCAATTAAAAAAAATCAGATTCTGAGATTTCAGCAGAATTCATCAACGGTTTTACCAATTTGGGGATTCTATTTACATTGTACATAGATTGAACTAGAAGGTTTTGAGATCGAAACATATGTCTCCCCCCGCAGTGACCTCAATGATGAAAGGTACATTCAACTACTATGGCTCTAAAATGGCCGGTAATTTTTTTCAATTTGGCATCATAGAAAACTAAATTTTTTGTTTGTAAACTTTGGAATTCTATGAATCCCTGTCTGATGGAGGCCCACAGAAGATCTGACGGGCGTACAGGTGCCAAAACTTGATCAACTCTGAAAGTCCTCACCAATAAGCTGTAATTAAAATTTCATCAAATTCTGCCCAGTCCTTCAGGAGATATCTTGTAAACAAGCAGCAACCAATGAAAATATTCGATTCGGAAGCCAACTGAAGATCGGATGGGGGCACAAGCGACAAAACTTGATCAACACTCAACGTCCTCACCAATAAGCAGTAATTAAAATTTCATCAAATTCCACCAAGTGGTTCTGGAGATATTTTGCAGACAAGCCCTAGTTGCCGGACGCAGGACGACGGACAGCACAACAACAGTATGTCCCCCAAACATATGTTGGGGGAGACATAATAACTTACCTCTTGAGCTAATCTAAAATCACAGTCTGGTACAAGAGGGGATGGACTTCGACCGAGAATCTTTATACCTAGGTTGACAAACTGCAAAAATGTAATTATTAATAAATTGAAATTCCCTTTAATGTCACTTTAAGGATGGTAATGAAACAAATTTCAAAACTCAAAACATCTTAAAGTGACATGAGGTGCCAAAATTCACACTTTTTCCTAATTTCTGATCGTCACGACAGTAAGAGGCTTTGAAGGCCATCGCAAAACTAAATGATTGGCGTTGGAGTGAGGAAAATCTATACAGTATGTGGACTACACGAACCGAAAACGTGTTAGAAAAGTAAACAAAATTTAAACAACCGTGACGACCATTCATTCATTCTAAGCCAAAGTTAGTTCAAAACAATACTTTATCGTACACTTTCAAGACTAGAAGCACTAAGATTGAAATAGTATATTTTTTTTTACACGTCAGGCCCCTAAGTTGATTGAATGATTGGTGATTTAGTACTTTAACACAGCACTCAATATTATTATACTTATATATGCATGAAGTTTCTTATTCATATTTATAACATAAAAACTTACTTTAACTCTGTCTTCATTCTGTTGAACGATGTGTTTGATGTGTTCAGATACGAAATATAAATTCTGTCTTTTTCCATCGGCACTCCTATACATGACCTGATTCTGAGGAAAGTCGTCTGATATACCAAAAAATGATCTAGAAATGAAAGCGGTCTTTATTTAACGGATTACCATATTGACTATTGATAATAGTTTAGTACTTAAAGTGGCATGAGCTGCCAAAATTCACACTTTTTTCATAATTACTGATCGTCACGACAGTAAGAGGCTTTGAAGGCCATCGGAAAACTAAATGATTGGTGTTAGAATAAGGAAAATCCATACAGTATGTGACCTGCAAGAACTGAAAACGTGATCGAAAAGTAAACAAAATTTGAATAACCGGGACGACCATTCATTCATTCTAAGCAGAAGTTAGTTCAAAACAATACTTTATCGTACATTTTAGAGACTAGAAACACTAAACAGCGTCTGTATTGATCGTCTTAAGAAAAATAGCCAATAATTTCAACATTCTGTTTTAACGTCAAAATATCAACATTTTGGCAGCTCATGCCACTTTAAAGTGAAAGAAACTACTGTATTGAAAATTTTGAAAAGCTTTGAACATGTATAATGAACTTAGATAATAAAAACATCAAATGTCTGTCAAGGTTTATTTGGGAACAAATTTACAAAATACTAATAAGTTATTGATGCCAAAGAGCTGACTGTGTGAGATGGTTGACGCCCGCTGGGAAGTGTTGACGGTACCATAGCCTCCATTTACATACCCTGTAGCTTATGTACAATGTTGACTAAACTTGTATACTTTAACGTCGTTGAAAATAATTCTTTTACAAAGTTATTTCAATAAAAGCTTGACCACATTATCTTTATGCTGTGGAGTGCTATATTCTGACGTGACCAAAATGTCATGTGATTAAACCAATAAAGAAGAGTAGCTTTAAGTGTTTAAAATTATCTCTGATGTGATTTCCCTTTCAGCTCTTACCATTGCGTATTACAATATACTGTGTTATGAGTTAGTTTTAAAGGTGAAAGGCATACATAACAGTCTGACATCCCGACATGCGTTTAGGCGATGAAGTCATTGTGGCGTCGTGTGCCATCACATCGCCAAAATTTAAAAGTGTGATGTCGTTCAGTGTGAGGTAGTTTGACGTCACAATGAAAACGTTCTCTGCGAATATGCTAGTGTATACGACAGCTTTGTCCTATCTCACAACATGTATGGAAATCACGCATGTGTTAGAATCACATTTTTAAGGTATTTTTCCATTGAGGTGTTAGTGGCTGTCAGCATTGGATTGATTGATTGATGTTTTACGTCGCACTATAGATTAGTGCCACTTATATGGCAGCGTTGCCATGTTTAGTGGGGGAGGAAACTGGGCTCATTGCCCAGAGGAAACCGCCGTCGAAGTCTTTGATGGAAGGTCTGTGTGGGACGATCACTGGACACACTGAGGCTACCAGCAGATTAGAATCCCACTCAGTCCAAATAAAAATTTCTGAGAAGATTTTTCACTCTGTAACCTTATGTTCCCGAAGGTCATAGACTTTCAAAGGGCAAAGAGCTGGGTAACCTCAATAACCTTGACAACGTCACAGGATAATTGAAATAATCTTGAGTGTGATGTGAAATGTCAACCAATCCATTGAACGTGTTCAGAAATGAACGTTAACACAGATTGATTGATATATAATTGCGTTGCACTCAAGATAATTTCACTGATATGGTGACATCGTCAGGCTCATTGGGGGAAAGAAACTTGGACCAAATGAACCTCTCAACATTCGGTGGGCACCTGGCAACTCAGAAATTTGTAACTTTTTCTTTGGGCTGTGATCGATTCAAGTTCAAGCAAGCCACCCATGGATGATGGCTTACGTTGGACCATCTCACGCTCGACTGACCCCTAAGCCCCTTTACCCACAGAAGAACAAAATAAAAGACAAGCATTATTTGACTTACTTGATAGGAGGCCAGAATGAATCTCCATCTTTAAGGAAGAAGAATGGGTTTTCTTTATACCCACCAAGTTTAGGTTTCTTAGAAGCAGCCCTGGAATTTAAAAAAAAGCAATTAACCATGTTTATTATATGGCCAAGATTATAGTAGAAGAATACAAACTACTTCAAAGTAAATTTGCTCGACCTCTGATCCAAAGGTCAGTCATTGCTTATAAAAAGAACAAGTGTTTAAAAGATATAAGCAAAATTTTCTCTGTCTTTTCCCATGATCCTATGGGGCTCAATCTCAGTCTGTCAATATTCTTGTCCATAGCTTAAGATGCGTAAGCATTGTCAATGTAACACAAAGTGTTACAGAAAATTCTACTGACTAAGGCCAAGCTCCGGTCAGTCGCCAATTTAATGAAATATCATAGGTTTAGTTTATTACAACAATTTATGATGGGGTACATGAATATGCCCCTTTTTAACACAATTAGAAACTTGTCTCCATGGTTCTTTTAGACAGGAAGATTTTCCCTGTGCCCGTGTGTTTAAGTGATCAATATATAGGGCTAAATGATATACCTCTTTTCACGCAATTAGAAACTTGTCTCCATGGTTATTTTACAGAAGAAAATTTACCCTGTGCCGGTAATTTTTCTGTCTTTGATAGATTGATGTTTTTCCTGAGCTCAAGATTATGTCCCTTATAATGGGGTGTTGTCAGGTTTACTGTGAGGACTTACTTTTCCAAACTCTCGGCTTTCCTTTTATCTGCTTTGATTATAATGTTTATTTCTTCACTTTCATTCTCTTCCGATTCTGTCTTTGTTTCACTCAAAACATCTTCCTTACTCTCAGATTCCACTTTTCCATTTTCTGCTACATTGTCAGATTCAGCTGACTTTAAGTCAGTATCATCAATTTTATTATCTGGACGAGTTGTCTCCACTTTGACACCATCTTCTGTGTTTTCTTCTAAAGCAGTTTCCGTGGTGATATCAGTTTTTACAGCGTCTGATTGGTCAGATTTCACAGTTGTGTTTTCTTCTAAAGCAGTTTCCCTGTTATCAGTTTTTACAGCGACTGATTGGTCAGATTTCACAGTTGAACTAACCCTTTCTTTCCCATCTAAATTTAAAAAAAGAAAAATATAAAATATTATTATCCTTCAACCAAGTCAGTTGGCAAATGCTGAATTTTGATTGGTCGATTACCCGGATCGTATAAACCCATACACCCGGCCTGATTTTGTTATGACCCGCCTGGCGAAAAAACATGGCCGCCACCACTTCAAATGTTTACTCGCTTCGAACAGCCCAAAACAGGTCTTATGAGGATCTATTACAGTCACCTAAGCTTCATTAATTGTGCAAAGTTTTTATTTCTATCTAATTTGACTCTAATTCAAATCTACAAATGGAAAAACGAAACACAAAATTCTTCGTACATCGATCAATAACGTTGCTAAGTATTCAAGGGGCGTAACTCTGTATGTCGTTTGTCGTCTGCTCGGTCCGCTTGACAGACGTTCGTACATTTTCACTGTAGATGTAAGTGTGAAATATCGAGATATTAGCTTTAGCTAAAATATATTTGTCACAGATAGAATCTGCGCAATAAAACAAATAACAAGACAAGCTGAAAATTTGCACACACGATGAAGTCGTAACTCTGATTAAATTAACACTATAGGCCTACCAGCTGGTATGCCTACAGGTCGATAGCGGTTGAACTTGAAACATGAATCTGTGACAATTCTCCGTCTACTAGGGGTTTCGGGATAATAAATTCGTCATTGATATTTTACCCTGGGTGTATGAATCTTTTATGACCCTTCTGTTCCTCATAAACCCTTCGCCTCCGGCTCAGGGCGTATGATTATCAGAAGGGTCATAACGATTCATACACCCAGGGTACAATCTCAATAACTAATAATCTTTTTTCGGTAAAAAATTTAACAGACTTGTTATAAGGTTCTATGCACAAAAAATAAATACTTTCAAATTTCTTTCCAATTTTTCTTACTGCATGTATTACATAAAAGAGGCTTAGAAATTACAGGGATACGGAATAAAATCTGCTGGAATTGATTTTGTGTGAGCGTACACAGCTTTAAATATGTGGTAAAAAAACAAACTATATCTATATATTTGTCTCCATGGTTATTTTAGACAAGAAGATTTTACCTGTGCCCGTGTGTTTTAGTGATCATAAATATATATATTTGTTGAGAGTTCTTATTGTTTATAGTGGGATTCAAACCCGCGACCCATTGGTGGAACTATAAAGTTCTCTTACCTTCAAACCTTTGTGATTTTTGCCACGGCAGCTGACTCGTTTTTTTAAAAACCGCAATAAAAAATCCTCCCGTATCCTGATGGTGGGGAAGTATTCGTAAACTGGAGATGAAAAGTAAAAAAACATTTATATGAAAAAGAAAAAAAAAATATATATAGATCCACATTGGTTGAACGTAATAAACAAGTAGTAATAACTTGCAACACAACAGTTTCATGATTTCCCATAATTTCTGCAATAATTAATTCCTTTTCTTTTTGCTATACTTGCTTGTTTGTTCATTACTCTCCTGAAGATGGTATAATAAATGCAGAAATATTGATCATGAAACTGTTGTTTTTCTGGATAGTCACCTGGGGCTACTACAAATGGTGCACTGTGACACAGCTGTTTAATAACGAATCACTTACCTTATCATGAAATCAGTTCTCAATCTATTTGTTGTTTTTAGGGTTATCACCATTTGTGTATTACGTAAAATTTGCCAGTGAAACGAATTGACATTGCTTGGAGGTTTCTCAATTTCTGAATCTTACGTTTCAAAGAAAGAAGCAGCAACATTTTTCAATACATCCTCTCCTATATAAAAGGTGAAATAATCTTGAGTGTGGCGTAAAACATCCATCAATCAATCTATATAAATGGTGAGTGAAAACATTTAAGTTATTTTTTTTTATCAGATCATTACTTTTAGGAGGTTACGATCATTTCACTTATATAGTGGTTTTGTCAGGTCTTGTGGGTTAGGAAACCCCATACCTTCGGAGGGTACCTGGAAACCCGTCTACATGTAGATAAGGTCATAAATTTATCAATTTATCTTTGTACTACGAGGAACTTAAACCAGCGACCCAATGACAGAAGGCGAGTGTGGAAGAGAGAGACAAACGTCTCATTATCTTCAAAAAGCTAAAGGGGTTACAAAATTTGTAAGGACTATTTTCTCAGTGACTTACCATTTATCCAGGTTAAATCTGGCTGCATTTTCTTCACTGGGTGGAAACATGGTGGGTCGGAATGTACTGTAGAGATTCTCAGGTATATCCGCATACTTATCATACCAGTCTCCTTTACGTGTCATACACTGAGAGGAAAATTTTTAAAAAGATAAAAACATATTAAGTGTTTCTATACTGCAACAAGAGTTTCGGGAAACCCAAAATACGCCTGGAAAGGCACAGTAACTGCGGCCATACCAAAACAAATCCTTCCATATTTATTTAAATTTAATTTTCAAAATTCAGAGGAAGGAAGTTGAAGCTTGGTAAAAGGTGATGTAATGTCAACAAAATGAAATCTTACCACTAAAACCTTGAAAATCCATCTGTATCAAATTTAAAATGGGCTATTTGGATCAAAGATTATTAACAAGATTTGTACTCAGTACAAGCCATCAATTCTCGCTGCTGTTAAATCGTGATGTTAAACATTGCTTGTTGTCAATATAGTTTGGACTAAAATGTTTCAATTTTTTAGAAGAGTAGTTTATAATTTACTAATCATACTTAAACAAAGGCAATTAATTGGCAATTTTGCAGCTCACACCAATTCAAGTAGATTTGAAAATTTTTCTCATAATATCATTTTTCTATATTATTTGGCTACAAAAAAAAACAGTTGAGCATGGCATGGCCATGTGGTATGGAAGACCATAAAACTGTCAACACTTGTAGATAAGAGATAAGAGACAGAGCTTTAGAGTATGTTTAAATAGAGTTCATGTACCAGTATGTAAATAGAACAAGGCTGGGTTACTCATCTCTTTGTCTGTAGATAAAACTTTAATCCTTACATGTATTTTTCATTTGATTAAAATGTTATATATTGATTTAAGAATAGTTTTAATCAATTTAGAAACATTATTGCAATTTGAAAAAATCCTTTTTTGATGAGAATCGGAAAAATAGAAGCCATTTTATAATTTAAAGGTTATTTTCATGAAAATGAAAGTAAGAATAAAAGGGAATGTACATAATCCAATAATTTGCAATAGTTGATATCCTAAACAATTTTTTTACACACTGTCTGTTAATATGGTATGTAACATGAAAGATTTGAAAACATCGGATCATATTTGTTAAAGTTATGGAGAGAAAAAGTAAATATTACATAACCCAATATGGCTGCCATATTACGCAATGTATGATGTCAAAAATAGTTCGCGACACACCTTCCACCCATAAGGTATATACTCAGAAAAAATTGTGCAGATGGAATCAAAACTTTGGAAGTTATGGAGCGGAAGGGAATATTACATAATCCAATATAACTGTTAAAAATAGTTTGCGACACACCTTCTACCCATAAGGTATATACTTAGAAAAAATTGTGCAGATGGAATCAAAACTTTAGAGGTTATGGAGCGGAAGGGAAAGCGGACGCCGGACAGCCGGACTGCCGGACTTCCGTCCTGCCGGAGATGATACCATAATACAGCCCGCTTTTCAAGCCGGGCATAATCCAATATAACTCCCATATTATGTAACCAGTGATGTTAAAAATAGTTTGCGACACACCTTCTACCCATAAGGTATATACTTAGAAAAAATTGTGCAGATGGAATCAAAACTTTAGAGGTTATGGAGCGGAAGGGAAAGCGGACGCCGGACAGCCGGACTGCCAGACTTCCGGACTTCCGGACTGCCGTCCTGCCGGACGGACGGAGATGATACCATAATACAGCCCGCTTTTCAAGCCGGGCGTATAAAAAGTGCTGGATAGTTGAGAGATTGATGTTTCAGGATTATTTCACTTATATGGAGCTGTTGCCAGTTTCAGTGGGGGAGGAAACCGAGCTAATTTGTTCAGAGGAATCCCCCCCCCCCCCCTCCCCCCAAGCCTCTGGCGAGTGAAAACCCATTTTAAGATTTCAAACCCCACAGACAAGGCAATCTATCTAACCTTAATTTCATGAATATTACGCTCCACCCAATGACTGGACTATCGTGTAGATATTTGGTATACCTTATTCTACACACAAACAAGCTATTATAATAAATGTCCACATTCCAGTGACTCAATTAACATTTTTTTTAAATACCAGAAATTGTATCAGCATTTCAAATACATCAATAACTCTGAGACCGAGAATTAAGACGTACCTTCCATTCTGAGACCCCTTTTGTACACCGTAACCCTGGTAACATAGACTCTGCCTCTACAAGTTCAATAGCTCCTACAAAAAAATAATTACACATTTAGATCAGATTGATTGATTGCTTGGTGTTTTACGCCGCACTCAAGATTACTTCACCTATATACAGACGTTGCCAGGTTTTGTGGGGGAGGAAACCAGTCTCATTGCCGTGAGGAAACCCCTAAACTTCGACGAGTACCTGGCAACTCTTCCAGATACGGAGACAGAGTGAAAAATCCACTCAGAAGTTTGAAATAAGTGTCAAATAATATCTTCATGCACTCCTTATTTGAAAGAGACAAGAGAACGATGCCCCATAAACAGTCACTTGGTCGCCGTATGTGTTAGAGTTGCCAGGTACTTGCCGAAGGTCGGAGGTTTTCTGCTGAGAAATAACCCAGTTTCCTCCCCACTACATCTGACATCACCACCATATAAGTGAAACAATCTTGAGTGCTGCGTAAAACATCAATAAATTGATCAACCAATCCATATGCCAAATTTTTTCCTATTCTTGTTAGCCAATCAAAGAAGAGTAAAAATGACACACAAGGCAAACAAAACCTGTGATGTTACTAATTCTAACTAATGGTACAGTAATAAAATGATCTTTCTGTCAGCACGTTTTAGACCTAAATCTACCTCCTTGTATGGGATTGATTGATTGTTTGGTGTTTTACACCGCGCTCAAGATTATTTCACTTATGTGGCGGCATTGCCAGTTTTATTGTGGGAGGAAACCGGGCTCTATGCCTGGAGGAAACCCACGACCTTCCGTTGGTAGCTGACAACCATCTCTTGTATAGGAGAGCAGTTAAAAGAGGTCCCCGAGGAGCTTTTAATAGTTCTTGTTACCTCAGTACATAATCAGCTTCTATAGATTAGTCGCAATTTCATGTTAAAAAAAATGAAAAAGAAATTGTTTGATATTCACTTGATCATCCTTTGAGAAATGGTTGTGAGGTACACTGTACCTTCTGTAGGTTTCCTTAGAGCAAAGAACCTGTTACCCTCCTTCACTAAACCAGACAAGCCCCATATAAATGAAATAATCTTGAGTACAGCATAAAACACCAATCATCACAGGTCAGATAATTTGGGTGTTGGTCAGGGGTCCGTTTCACAAAGCCGTTGCAAAGTGCGATTAATCACAGTTACCATGACTCCATATCTCTTCACTATGGTATCCATTTGCAACTACACTTCGTTTGCGATACGACTGCTTTGTGAAACGAGCCCCAGAAACATTGAGTCAGTTCCGTGTAGCGTAATGCTGGTAACCAGCCAGTACCGATGCTAGTTTCATTAATTATCAAAACACATACTGACTTTCATGATTTTCGTTTCCCTATTTGTAGAACTATAGGCTACCGGAACCAATCGTTACTGTGAAACCAATGGCCAGCATTGAAAGGATCAATTGTGTGCCTACCTTTAGACATATCCAACATGGCCGCCACAACGGCTTCATCTTCCACTGGATTTAGAGAGCATGTAGAGTAAACTAATCTTCCTCCGACAGCCAGAAGTTCAAACCCTCGTTTTAAAATACGCACCTGAAGTCTGATAGAATCATAGCAACTCATTTTATTAACTGTTCAGTAATGTAAAAGAATAATATAATGCTTTATTTTGCCCCTCGGTTGCCTTCCCACTAAACCTGTCAACGCCGCCATATATGTGAAATAAAAGATTTTCCCTGTGAGTGATTGTTTTAGTGTTCAGAAATAATATTGAGTGTGTTGTAAAACGTCAATCAATTAATCAATTTATTTTGCCCCAAATCCAACGTTATGACTGATGATATTGAAATCTACCCTTCCAAAAAAAATGGCTCAAGAATTTATCACATTTAACCAAAATTACCAGTAAAAAAAATCTTGAGTATGGCAAATACTTAGAGCGCTGTTTTCAGTCCTTCACTAAATGAAACAATAATTAAGCATAGAGAGAAGCTTGGACTTACCCATGCAGATTCAGGCCCATTGTGGGATGCCATTTCCTCCACAAGTCTGGATTCTTTCTGAACGTGCCATCTCCACTGAAGAGAAACATACAATACATATACAACACCCCGAGGCAAAAGCGCTACTCACGTTATAATTATTTCACTTTGATATGTTGACAACACAAGGTATCAACAGTAATAGGAAACTCTGAGACTTCTAGTGGTTCCAGGCAAGATTTCCCATATCTCAATAACAGGTCAGTCAATTTCTAAATTAGATGAAAATCTATTCCTGGCCATCAATTCCTGATGATGACTCATTAGACTGAAATGATGAAACTGTATTTTAAGTGGCATGAGCTGCCAAAATTCACACTTTTTTCATAATTTCTGATCGTCACGACAGTAAGGGACTTTGAAGGCCATCGAAAAACTAAATGATTGGCGTTAGAATGAAGAAAATCCATACAGTAAGTGGCCTCTACAAACCGAAAACGTGTTCGAAAAGTAAACCAAATTTAAATAACCAGGACGACCATTCATTCATTCTAAGCCAAAGTAAGTTCAAAACAATACTTTATCGTACATTTTCGAGACTAAAGGCTAAAAAGCTTCTGAATTGTACGTCTTGAGAAAAATAGCCAATAATTTCGACATTCAGTGTCAACCTCAAAATAGAACATTTTGGCAGCTCTTGCCCCTTAAAGAAACATTTTATTGTTTTATGTTTTCTTACCTACAAGGGACATCTACAAGTACTCTGTCATATACTACGGACGTTGGACTCCCAGAACTCTAAAAATATAAACACACACAAAAAAATGCAACTACCATTAATAGTTTTAATTAGAATTCTTAACCACATTCAGTTAGCAATTTTTTAAAATTTAAAAAAAAATTATCGGTTATTGACATTTTCTATTTATTTTTTCTATTTATTATTATCGAAAATTTCTATTTATTGATAAACAGTAAATCATAGATATAGAAAAATCACAGAACTAAATTATGCTGGTGTTTACCCTTATTGCACAAGTTTTGAAACTTATTCTCATTTCTGATAGATAATTGTAAAAAAAATACACAATCTGAAAATGTAAGTATACTATACCTCTGGTGTGAGAAAAAGATTTGGTAAAATTGTGGCATCATGGTTGATAATCATAAAATTTGGACTCTGAAGTCGTTTAACTTGATGGGTCATCAAATAACATCTACTATTATCAACATCATTACCAACCACAAAACCCTCTGAAAATAATCCAAAGAAAAAAAGTGCCCTCTTTAGTTTTCTTGCAGAAGGATGGAAGATTGATTGGTTGATTGATGTTTTAAGCCACACTCAAGATTATATCCCTTATATGGCAGCGTTGCCAGGTTTAGTGGGGGAGGAAACCAGGCTGATTGCCGGGAGGAAACCCTTGACCTTCGACCTGGCAACTCTTCCACATAACCTGTTGATCCACTGAATAGCTTAGCATAATGCAATAGCAAAGTAACAAACGCATATTGACAATCTCAATATCTTGACAAAGGTATATTTGTCACCTTCAGGTCACATTTTCCTGAAGATGACAAATATACCTTTGTCAAAATATTTAGAGGAAACCCCCGACTTTGGGCAACTACCTGCCAACTCTTCCACATAGGATGATGGAGGTCACCACTTTGTGAATGACTGATTGATACATGTTTTAAGTGATACTCATGACTATTTCACTTAATTGGTCGCATTTTCAGGCTTTGTTTGGAAGGAAAACAGACTTTTTACCTAGAGGAAACCCTCGGCTTTCAGCGAGTACATGGCTGATTGATTGTTTGGTGTTTTAGGCACTCAAGATTATTTCACTTCTATGGAGGCGTTGCAACCATCCCACATAGGTCGTTCGAGTGAAAACCCAGTCAGAAAATTTTCCAATTTTTTTTTATTTTGGACTGAGTGGGATTCTAACCCGTGACCCATTGGTGGAAGGCTGTTCGGATTGAACGTCCAACACTCTACCTACTGAGCCACGAAGGCCCCCGTGAATACATGGCAGCTATTCCTGGTGATTTTTTAAAATAGAACTAAATTTTGGTTTTGTGTGGTACTTAAGGGAGTGTATCCAATTATCGTCTTTTGTTCAATCGTTTTAGACGATTGAAAAAGACGCTGTAAGACGACACCCATCGTCTTGGGTATCGTCTTTTTAACGGCAGACGCTTGAAAGACGATAATGTGTAATGCCCTGCGATCGCGCAGTGATATTTACAGTGCGAGGTACTCTGCAAGTAAACAGGGTGCCGCTATGGCGAGCTAGTCTGTTCGTCGTTAAGTTTGAACCATACAGCAATAATACCGTATTTTTTTGCCAGTCAATATAGCCTATAGCTACGAAAACATCAGGACGACCGGTTGAGAAAAATTAATAAATGACCCCAGTGCGTCCATCGATATTGGCTGGTAATGTGTTCATGTGCTGTTCATCTGTCTTGCATCGGCCAGGGCTGAAGTAGGCCCAGAAAAGTTCGCAAAATGAACATAATGCAAATAAACTTGCTAGATAAAGAGCTACGAGAATATGTATTTGTTTGTTTCAGGTTGAGAGTAGCAGCTGCCATGATCAATTAAAGCTGATTTATCTCAAGCTGTGTCATTGACCATATTATTTTAGCAAGATGGCGGAACGCTAATGTTTTCACGTGGAGGGAGAATTGTTGTGGTTTTTTTTCAATATTCTTTATTTTTTCCACTCCAGTATCAAATCAGAGATTGGTAGATGAAATAAATTGAGACAGGACACGGGTAACAAACATACAATGCCTTGTCTAGATAGGGTTTAATTCGTTAGGGCTTTTTTACGTACCGGTATTCGGTAATATAAATATAAGAGTCTATAATAGCTAACATAAACAAAAAAGCGTCAGTTGTTTGGTACCCCTCGACTTTAATAATATACATTGTGAAAAATTTCTGTCACTGGTTCAAATGTCCTTGTTTTTAGGACAGTGTGGACAATTTGGTGAAAAGATATAACAAAGTTCTATTGACAATAAATATTTGGGTGCACACACGCAGCTAGAATGTCAAATACTGATCAGATTGTCATATTTTCGCAGAGGAAATGCGCACAAAAACTTCAAATAAAAAAATGTCAAAAGTTATTCACTTTTTATATCTTTCTAAATAACAATAAAGAAACTTGCGGTTTTTGTTAATGTAAACAATTTTAGCATTTTGGTGGGGAGTGTGTCGTTATAGTCGTTTTCTTTGAATTGTATGTTCGTTTTGGACATTTTTATTGAAAAACAGGAACAGTCGACTGTCACTGCACGCTGGGTTCGGTTATGGGGTTTATAGGGCTTTAGATTCATCAGGATTACATAAAAACGCTAGTTATGATCGATTGATCGACGTTAATCATCGATTTTGTCATTTCAAGACCCCCTGTCAGCGTGTTTCCTGTGACTCAAAAATATGGCTTGGCTACATTCCTTTATATAGTGAGGGAATAAAAACATTTACCAACATCGACAAGAAATCTTCGTGCACTCTACCAAACTCTTTAATCGCTCAATTACTATACGCTGCAATCCTTTTATTTCGTTTTAACAGCTATTTCAATAATGGACCAGCATTCTTCCGATCAAGGTAGGTTCATAATTCACCATTTGTCTTCACAATGTTTATTGCCATTCTCTATCAAGCTAAATACGGAAAATATATGCAATCAACAAGAACATCTATAATGAGACAGGCAGCTGTGATTCACGAACGGACCCAAGAGGACTTATATTCTGATCAAACTCTAAGGAATGCCATCAACTCCAAGTGTAGAAATAAGAAAAACTTGTGTTAACAAGAACTCATTGACTCTTATAAAGTGTTGTTTTCAGGAGTGTTGCTCGTTAAATTTGATTAATAAACATGTTATTTGAATAATGCCCGTTGTGTTCTGTTCCTTTCCGAGATTCCATTTTCCATGTATGTGTTGCATTTTATTTGATAGTAACGTATGCGAAAAAAAAGAAAAACATGTGACAAATGATTTTGATATTCATTTTTTTTCAATTCAATTATATTTTACTCAATCAAAAACTCACCGCTGGGCAGTACAACGTCACCAATTGTATTTTTGCCACATGATGTGTAGACCCGTTCATTTTGCGGTATATTATTGGCAGGGTTTACTCAGCTGTACCTGTATGAGTTGACAAGCTTTAATACTTGTCATTCGGCATCAATTGAAAGAGATTATCGTTTTACAGCCCATCCTGAAACAAGCTTGTGTGAGTGTATTCCGGCAATAGTATGCAATTTATCTGAACATCACCTTTATACCAATAGAATATTTATACTTGTGGCGAACCCGTAATATAATTCAAATCCAGTACGAGGAATTCATGAGGATGAATAAAACATTGTTGGAAAGTATATCATTGGCACAAATAATTTGTTATTGCCGTTTGACACATTTTAGAAGTCCCACGTAAAATTTAAAGAAAATATAACTTGCGCATCCCAAATCAACTTTGTCAGCTCAACTACAAAGACAGCATAAAAAAAACAAGACAGTTATTGCAATGAAATCGATATTGATCAGAATTGAACGTTAGTCGATGGCACTTGTGAAGCTTTTATAACGCATTTAAAAAAAAAGACTATTGACAAAGACCATCAGCTCAGAAAATCGATGTAACCATTTCGGCGATATTCCCTGAAAAAGAAGAGAAGAAATTGATAAACATACACAATAATAAATAAATCTGAAATAGGCCCAGTTCACTTTCGATGGTGGTGACAAAGCTTAAAAGATTTCTAATCATACAACATTACACACGCCAAAAATAAAAATAATCTGTACAGAAGAGACTCGAAAATATAGTCTGTGCATTTTACGATGCTCCAAGGCCGCCGTTATTGCCTATTGGTTAGGATGATGATTTTATTAAAATGGATTTGGAACGAAAACAGGTACGGTAATGTTTATTCCATTTGCCAAAAATTATTTCACATCCGGGACTTGGTCGTCTTAATATGCAATCGTTCCCTTAGGTTATTAAAATAGTCACATTAATTAAAACGTACCGTATTAAAAAACACATGGCGGTTCCGGAAAGAAAAATAGCGGTGCACAGCTTTCTTTGTTCGCCAAGAAAACATGTGTAAGTTTTGACGTAGCCCAGGGGGACGCAACTCTCGGTTTCATCGCTAGATATTAGTTTTACAACTAGCTGTAACATTCTTTTTGAAATATTTATTTCATATAGTGAGTGGTATTTAATCACTGCCTGGCATGCTTAGCCAACATAAATAAGCTATAAAGCCGCTGCGTCGTTGTTGAAGGCCACGAGAGGCCTTAGCCATGCGGACTACTTTCAGACTCGAGTCCGGTTCAAGACGCTAGCTGTGTTCCACCACGGGCGGTCTCTATACCAATCGTCTTTCAAAAGACGATCCAATCCAACACCAATCGTCTCTCCCATCGTCTTTTACAATCGTTTTAGACGACAGAAAAACGAACGATAATTGGATACACTCCCCAATAGATATAAATGATACAATATGTTTTACCTGGTAGGACATTGTTCTCATCACTATGGAGACATTCTATTAACTGAGCTGTTTTCGACCCCGGGGCTGCACACATATCTAAAACCTGAAGGAAAGAGGACTTCACATATACAGTCTCTTCATGTGTATATCCATCGTGCAACAAATGAAAAAGTGCATTATCCTGCAATACCAGTAGTTGCTCAGATATTAATTCCAATAATATTTTTGGGATATAACAAAAAAGCTTTGTTACAAGACAGATATGCCAGATTGATTGATTGATTGTTTGGTGTTTTACGCCGCGCTCAAGATTATTTCACTTATATGGCGGCGTTGCCAGTTTTATTGTGGGAGGAAACCGGGCTCTGTGCCCGGAGGAAACCCACAACCTTCCGCTAGTAACTGGCAACCATCCCACAAGATATGCCAGAAAACTGACACATTAATCCCAGAGGATCCCAACCGTAATAAGTTCATAGCAGCTCTATAAAACACTAGTAGGTAAGTGCAGATTGATTACTCGATTCGTGTTTATATTAGTTGTAAAGTGGAGTTTCCAGGTTTTTTGGGAGGTTTTCTCACACTACACCCCCCATAATTTCCCTCCTATGCAGTTTGTCATAATCAACGTGTGAAATTATGGCCCAAATAACGCTATTACTCCAGGAAAGAACCATTAGAGATGATGTCACAAACAAATTACGTCATCAGTCATTATGATGTAAAGACGAAGCGTCTAGCAGCAATATTATACTGTTGATGGGGACGTCATTTCTTACGTTACAATGCCCTATCGTGTCTCTTTTTCGCACAGCCAATCTTGTAAAGAGAGCATATATTAATTTTTTAATTAGAGCTGCATTTTGTAATAAAACGCTGTTTTTTTTTAGTGTAGTGTGAGAAAAAGATTATCCAACTCGAGCCAGTGTGTTACAATGAATATCTCTCTCGTTTATTAATTTCCTAAGTCACTTGTCAGAGGCTTTGGAAAATTAATAGACTCGTAACACACTGGCTCTCGTTAGATAACCTATATTATCCACACTCATGATTATTTCCCTTATGCCAGTTAATCCAGAAAGAAACTTTGGAATTGTTAAGGTAACTAGCAAAATGACAAATCAATCAATTGAATATGTAACCGTCTCAGAATATATAAGTACATGTATGTCAATTTTTTCTTCGCACTTAGTGGGATTTGAACGAGTGAGAAGAGTCTGAGACAAAAAAAAACATTGAGTGTAATAACAAACCTTGTGGTGACCCACGAGACAATAAAAACATTGAGTGTAATAACAAACCTTGTGGTGACCCACGAGACAATAAAAACATTGAGTGTAATAACAAACCTTGTGGTGACCCACGAGACAATAAAAACATTGAGTGTAATAACAAACCTTGTGGTGAGCCACGAGACAATAAAAACATTGAGTGTAATAACAAACCTTGCGGTGAGCCACGAGACAATAAAAACATTGAGTGTAATAACAAACCTTGTGGTGAGCCACGAAAAAACAATAAAAACATCGAGTGTAATAAAAAAAATTGTGGTTAGCCACGAGACAATAAAAACATGAAGTGTAATAACAAACCTTGTGGTGAGCCACGAGACAATAAAAACATTGAGTGTAATAACAAACCTTGCGGTGAGCCACGAGACAATAAAAACATTGAGTGTAATAACAAACCTTGCGGTGAGCCACGAGACAATAAAAACATTGAGTGTAATAACAAACCTTGTGGTGAGCCACGAGACAATAAAAACATTGAGTGTAATAACAAACCTTGTGGTGAGCCACGAGACAATAAAAACATTGAGTGTAATAACAAACCTTGTGGTGACCCACGAGACAATAAAAACATTGAGTGTAATAACAAACCTTGTGGTGAGCCACGAGACAATAAAAACATTGAGTGTAATAACAAACCTTGAGGTGAGCCACGAGACAATAAAAACATTGAGTGTAATAACAAACCCTGTGGTGAGCCACGAAAAAACAATAAAAACATCGAGTGTAATAAAAAACCTTGTGGTTAGCCACGAGACAATAAAAACATGAAGTGTAATAACAAACCTTGTGCTGAGCCACAATACAATAAAAACATGAAGTGTAATAACAAACCTTGTGGTGACCCACGAGACAATAAAAACATGAAGTGTAATAACAAACCTTGTGCTGAGCCACAAGACAATAAAAACATGAAGTGTAATAACAAACCTTGTGGTGACCCACGAGACAATAAAAACATGAAGTGTAATAACAAACCTTGTGCTGAGCCACAAGACAATAAAAACATGAAGTGTAATAACAAACCTTGTGGTGAGGCTGTACATCCAGTAACAAGGGTGGTATCATACTAACAGCCTCTTGACGACTGATGTTTCCCTTGAAAACAGAAAAATCTTCCAAATATATTATAAAGTAAGCATAACAGTATTCTCATTAATTTTGTGGATTACACTTTCTTGAAAAATGGCAGAAATTCTTCTACCCATTTTGGATGACGATTGAAATGAGAGTTTCATTTCAGGCGGCACCCAAAATCAGAAGAAGAATTGCTGTTATTTTTCAAGAAAGTGCAAGCCTAAAAAATAATGAGAATAATTATATTCTTTTTCTAACAGAAAGAAATAAACAAATTCAAATGAAAATCGATGAACTGTTTCAATTGATATGTTGATTCTTTGGCATACTCAAGATTATCTGTATTTCACATACGGCAGCGGTTTTCGTGGGGAAGGAAACTGGGATCTTTGCTAATACGAGACACCTGATTCAGCAGGTACATAATCGAGTGAAACTCTATGCACATTTTTTATTATTTCTTTTCTCTTTGAGTGTCTTCAAACCCAGCACCGGAAGTCTATGAATGTGGAAGTGTGAAACGTCCCATTACACTATATTCAGGGCATTGACGCCTTTTGACTCAGGTGTCACCATAAACAGTGCCCTCTCTCGGTTAGTCGGAAACCGTGGTTTTTCTTCTCTTCCTCGTATGGACTATTATGGTATGCATAAGAAAAAAGATGGCAAATGTTTTAGATTTGACAACAGTACTTGCTCGAAAGTTTACGAAAAACTTCATATAGTTGAAAATGAAACAAGAAGCCTTGTTTGGAATGATTTGAGTCGAAATGGAGATATCAGAGTTGTGTGCTCGGTAAAGCTTTTATAGGAACCAATGCATTCTCCCAACTGCGGCTACTGGGATTGCCGATAGATATGATAGTCAAGTAAGTGGAGAATGAATTTATTTTCTGATTTGAAATTGCGCAACCGTTGATAATTTCAAAATCTAACGCACATAAACGTCACATAATGTAGACTAGCATAAGCAGGCCATTGGCGTCAGTGCCCTGAATATGGGGTAATGTGACCTTTCACAATTCCTCATTCATAGACTTCTGCAGGACCTGTTGATGGATGGCTTAAATCAGGATGGGAGACTTAGTCACTTAGGCAATGTTTGAAAAGGTAAGTGAAATAGCTTTAAGGTGTCACAACTAATGTATTTGCAATGCAAAAATAATTATTATCGTTCCAAAAAAATATAACCTGTTTCTAGTAAAGTTTTTTTATTGCTTCCCAGTTAACGTTGACATTTATTCTTCTAAATTTGGATAGCTGAACTGATACAGGAGCCAAAACTTACGCTTTCTGTTTCCGACACTAAAAACTCATGTAGCTGTTTTAACTGGTCACTTGCTCGTATAGCTCGTTTGGTCAGGTCTAGCTGCCAGGCCAGGTCATCGGGGTACCTACTCAGCAAAATAAGGATAAAATGAAGACAATAGAGAAAAAGTTAGCATTGCAATTTTTGCTTCATGAAGAGAAGATGTAAAGGAATCTGTCATACATAAGTTTGTGAGAACCATGTTTTACTGAATTCAATAAATCACTTACCACTTCAGACATTTGGGAGGTTCAACCTTTTGACCCTCTATCCTTACATCCACAAATTTGTCAAAATAATTGCCTTTTATAATCTTTAGCAATTCTTGAGCTTGCCTAAAAGGGAATAAAGGTAATTTAGGTAATTTTTGATGTTATTTTCTTCTATCAGTGTTCCAATGTCAATAGGTCGTCAAAATCTAGGTCATTCAGACTTCTGCTGAGTTCAAACAAATAAATGAATTTAAAGGCACTCTGAGAGTGTTGTAAAGCAATACATAGTCCACTGACAGTCGAGCAATACATAGTCTACTGAGAGTCGTGCAATACATAGTCTACTGAGAGTCGTGCAATACATAGTCCACTGACAGTCGAGCAATACATAGTCTACTGACAGTCAACCAATACATGTACATAGTCCACTGACAGTCGAGCAATACATAGTCCACTGACAGTCGAGCAATACATAGTCTACTGACAGTCAACCAATACATGTACATAGTCCACTGACAGTCGAGCAATACATAGTCCACTGACAGTCGAGCAATACATAGTCTACTGAGAGTCGTGCAATACATAGTCCACTGACAGTCGAGCAATACATAGTCTACTGACAGTCGAGCCATACATAGTCTACTGACAGTCAACCAATACATGTACATAGTCCACTGACAGTCGAGCAATACATAGTCCACTGACAGTCGAGCAATACATAGTCCACTGACAGTCGAGCAATACATGTACATAGTCCACTGACAGTCGAGCAATACATGTACATAGTCCACTGACAGTCGAGCAATACATAGTCTACTGAGAGTCGTGCAATACATAGTCCACTGACAGTCGAGCAATACATAGTCCACTGACAGTCGAGCAGTACATGTACATAGTCCACTGACAGTCGAGCAATACATGTACATAGTCCACTGACAGTCGAGCAATACATAGTCCACTGACAGTCGAGCAATACATAGTCCACTGACAGTCGAGCAATACATAGTCCAATGACAGTCGAGCAATACATGTACATAGTCCACTGACAGTCGAGCAATACATGTACATAGTCCACTGACAGTCGAGCAATACATAGTCTACTGAGAGTCGTGCAATACATAGTCCACTGACAGTCGAGCAATACATAGTCCACTGACAGTCGAGCAATACATAGTCCACTGACAGTCGAGCAATACATAGTCCACTGACAGTCGAGCAATACATAGTCCACTGACAGTCGAGCAATACATAGTCCACTGACAGTCGAGCAATACATAGTCCACTGACAGTCGAGCAATACATAGTCCACTGACAGTCTAGCAATACATAGGCGACTGACAAGTCGAGCAATACATAGTCCACTGACAGTCGAGCAATACATAGGCGACTGACAAGTCGAGCAATACATAGTCCACTGACAGTCGAGGACAATTAAAAAAAAGTGTTATGAGCTGCCAAATTAAGGAAAACTTCGTAGAAACACAATTAGCAAATTGTTTGTTATTTGTATCAAAAAGTATAAAATTAAGAGCTTAAGCTAGTTTTTATAAGCAGCAAGTACTTGCACATCGTGGCTAGTTGTATGTTGTCCTTTATTGGTACATATCTTTGCTTCGTGCGAGTCGCACAGTGTAACAATATTGGTGTTCACAACTTCAATCATTAAGTTTCCCAACATAGTTCAAACGCCCAGCTACATGTAATCTTGACAATATGATTGATTGATTGCTTGGTGTTTTACGCCGCGCTCAAGATTATTTCACTTATATGGCGTCGTTGCCAGTTTTATTGTGGGAGGAAACCGTGCTCTACGCCCGGAGGACCCACGACCTTCCGCTGGTAACTGGCAACCATCCCACATTGGTCGTTCGAGTGAAAACCCAGTCAGAAAATTTTCCAATTCGTGACAATATGAATTTATGAAAAAAAGTCGGGATTTTTCCAGCTGACCCTAAAAACTGCTAATCTACACACTATGAGTACAAGGCTGTATGGATGAAGTCTTAGACTTACCCTTTATATCCCGTGATACGGAACGTCACCGGGAGAGTTTCTTTCAACTTGCTCTCAAATTGGTCCCACTCTACCTCGGGTATTAAACCCAATCCCTGAAATGTAATTACAACTTAATACACTAGTGTCCAAAAGATTGATTGATTGCTTGGTGTCTTACGCCGCGCTCAAGATTATTTCACTTATATGACGGGGTTGCCAGTTTTATTGTGGGAGGAAACCGGGCTCTATGCCCGGAGGAAACCCACGACCTTCCGCTGGTAACTGGCAACCATCCCACATAGGTTGTTCGAGTGAAAACCCAGTGTGTCCAAAAGAAACGATACCACTTGTTTGCAACGGCATAAAATAACAATCAATCAAGACATAGACTAAAACAGAATATTACGTACGTCTTAAATGGTTCTAGACAAATCCTAGTATTAATGTTTTAAATACTTTGCAGAGCAGTTTTTACTTCAACTATTTTCTTCTCCTTCCCTTGTTTGGGTGCACAAATTGCAGGCACCCAGCCCAGATTAGGCCCTGAACTTGTACACAAAATTTCATTGACCAACCATCAAAACTACTGAAGTAGTAGTGCAGTCAATACTAAGTGTAAATTTGGCATGGCAGAAGTTGTTCAAGGGCAATAACTCAGCCAATACACTGTAAGAGAGCAACAAATGCCTGATGCACAACTGCACACCATGGCCACACTCAAAATTTCATTGACCACGACTGACGGACAGACAAACACACAGACAAACACACAGGGAGATTCTAGTATATCCCCCCCATAACTTTGTTGCATGAGGCATAAGATCAGATTGATTGTTTGGTGTTTTACGCCGCGCTCAAGATTATTTCACTTAATATATGGCGGCGTTGCCAGTTTTATTGTGGGAGGAAACCGGGCTCTGTGCCCGGAATAAACCCACGACCTTCCGCTGGTAACTGGCAACCATCCCACATAGGTCGTTTGAGAGAAAACCCAGTCATAAAATCAGAGAATGCTTCACTATGTTAACCATTTCTTGCATTTAAGCAACTTCAACTTCAGTTTAAGACAAACCTTGTAAAATTTGACAAAAGCAGCATTTTCTTTCTGAGCAGGAGGGTGCCAACCTCTCTCATCTTGATCTGTTCTTTGGTTTCCATCCCCCTAAAAAGAAAACAGTGATATACTTTATACCAGATTTCAATAAAGAGTCCCTTTTGAGGGCAATTAGCTAGGATTTGGGAGGGGCATGGTGCATCTTCTCCAAAGAAGGCACCTCTCTGCAAGAACCATGACACTTTGTGCCACCAAAAATATGTGGTGAAATGGATTCATCTAAAAAGAGTGGTCTCATAAAGAATGCCTACAATGTACAGCAACAAAAAATATAAATAGAAGAGAATGCACTCCCATGTTATCAACTTTGTGAATTTTGTATAACTTACTTGTAATGTTTTTGAAAAATGTTGTGTGCAGATTTTGATAATTTTTCCACATTCACTATTATTTTGCTATATTTCATTATTTGGGTAAGCCATTGCTACATGTAAGCGGGGATTCATAGAAGCTAACATTTTTGAGGCCATAAACCAAGTTTTGAGTTAATTTCAAGTTCAATTGAGTATTTTAGTTTCTAGAAATTGAATATTTTCATGCAAAATTAACTAAAATTCAGTTTTTTTATGGAGTGATTTGAGTTTTTATGGCCATTTTGACTTCCAGGAAACCCTGGTAAGTGTCATTTAATGATTACCAGAGGACCTGCACTTATTATATTATGTAGGTCTACATTGGGTACAAAACGATTTCTAGGGATTCAACTCTCAATTTAAAGTCATACGAGATCCCAGTGAAAAATGTATCAATTGATGTTTGACTCCACACTAAGATTATTTCACTTACATGAGAGCATTGCCAGGCTCTTTGTCCTCACTGCTATTGCTTCAGAAGTCATTGGAAGACCTCAGAATAAATTCTGATGTAATTTGGTCTAATTCTTAATCTAAAGTCATAATAGCTGCGGTATGAACTTTTCCATTTTGCTGTGAGGCTCAAGGGCCATCGCTACATATACATTTGTTTTTCTTACATGTAAATCTATAAGTTATTTTAGACAAGAAGATTTTCCCTGTGCTCGTGTGTTTTAGTGTTCATAAATATATTTATCACATAACTGTGTTGTTATTCGCGTACATAAAGCCATGTCGTAAATATGGTATGTAACTAGTTACATAACACTTTCGATGAAAACGATTGGCTGAGAGCGTGGGGAAATCATTCGTACGCACGCCAGTGGGACTTTTTGTTGTTGTTGTTTTCATGTGTTTGTTAGTCTGTCTCAAAATGATCTGTACTATGGCACATAGTGATTTACCAGTCAATTCACACACATATAAAGTTGAGAAAAATTATTAGTTATTAAAATTGCAAGTCCCACAACCTAAAAGTCCCTATTTAAAATACGAATTGCCAAAGCCAAACGAGTGATGAGTCAGCTATGCATATATAGGTCAACTCGTTGCTATGGTTCCATTTGTAACGCATAGACTGATCCAGAGACATTTTGATACCTGTATACAGGTATGGGCGCCCAAACTCACAAGCAAAAAATCCGCCCAAATTCTTAAAACCAACAGATTTAAATGTCAAAATAGCATTGAATGTTGAATTTTGGGCCAGAGATGTTGTTATTGTCTTATTGTAGGAACATTTTGAACCGAAATGGTATGCCCAAATTTTCCCTGGATCAGTCCCTGTAACGAGAACGCAGGTTAGTGGTGACCTAGATAACTTCAGAACGAATTTTAACGTTTGATAAAATCGCATAACGTTCTAGATTTTTCTAATTTATACTTCTTAAACTAGTCTGCTTTTTATCCTAGAAATTCAACTTGAAGTGGAATTGACATGATCTTATTTATTGTTCGGAAGAGAACTTCACCGAACTCAGCAGTGCTGCGGCTGTTGTCTATTTATAACTTCTAATAACGTTACGATCGGTACAATTTTCAATTAGTTTTCTTCGTTTTTCCAGTTTAGTTATGCGATAAACAGAATCTCACACTCGTGGTCATTAGATATATAGAGGTTAACTGACGAGAGCCCGTTTGTTACGATGAATATCACTCGAGTCTATTAATTTTCAAAGTCACGAGCCTCTGGCGAGTGACTTTGGAAATTAATAGATGAGAGTGATATTCATCGTAACAAACGGACTCGAGCTGGTTAATCTTTTTCTCACACTACACAAAACACTGCATTTTATTCTGAAATGCAGCTCTACATCACATCGTTCAATCCAGCCATTCATGAAGTCAGACCGCTTCACCGCGTTGACATGGAGACTGTATTCATTACGTTACACAAGAAAGGTCTCTAAAATCAAACAGTTTTGTTGCTCACGAATTCTTAAGAATAAAGAGATAAAATATTTATCCTACAAATGAATGGCACTTCTTAGAATAAAACAAAAATAAACATATCAATAGTTCAATGTCTGCAATCCAATGACGAAGTCAGGTTTTGCTGTGACCTCTACACCGACACAATTACGATAACTAGGTCAATGCATGTGCTTTGAGAAATCTGCGAGACGCCAGTTTGGGTAGATTGATTGATTGAAAGTTTTAATTATCCCGTGTTTAGTTATTGATACAGAGAGTGTAAATACAGTTAGGAGTAAATACGGCTATGATATATTCGTATTCAATCATAATTTGTTAGAAAAACGGAAGTAAGCAGACGAAGTAGTTTGTTTATGTCAAGAAGTATGTCATGTACGGTACATTCAAATGCTTTCCTTATATGGAAGTAGCTATGACGTGATCGTGGGAAAATCATACTATTTTGAATAAATGTAGTCCGCGGTATGTAAACCATAACATGATTGGCTACCGACTCGCATAGTTGTGAGTTATACTGCCAATCACTTGTAATCTAACAAGGATGTCTTCAAGTTATTACATAATAGGAAAACGAACGTATTATCCCTACGCTGAGAATGCATGCTTGCGTTTTGATTAGTTGAACTTGGAAAATCATGTTTCTTAACCAATCAGCAGTAAGTTGGGCAATAATTTCACTAGTTGATTATGACAAAAATAGCACACTGCCTGAGAGTGAAATTATGGGGGGTGTAGTGTGAGAAGAACATTTATGAAACTCGTTGATTAAGTTTTTAATATGTTGCTCGCTGAAACTTGCAACATATTCAAAACTTACTCAACTCGTTTCATAAATTTCATATCAAATGACCACTCATGTGAGATCCTCTATTTATCTATTAAAGCCAGATTTGCGGAAAAGTATTCTGACGTGCCTCAGTTAAGTATTCTCGTTATTTTGGGATTACACTTTCTTGAAAATATGGTAGAAATCCCTCTACCGATTTTTGGTTGACGCCCAAAACGGGAATCGAACCCAGGTCCCAGAGTATGGCACTTATCTCCAGCACTAAAATAAAATGCCGGCTGTCTTATCCATTCAGCCAACCGGCCTCCTTACGTGTAAGACACTAATTAACTAAAATAAGGTAAGTTTAACAAATTTAAAAACATATTAGGTTTTCCAAGCAATTTGAATTGTCTGCTGATTGTGGGTAAAGGTACACCGCCAAAGGATGGAGAACGTGAATGGACAAAAATTACTATTTTCTCTCTATCTGCCCTCTCTTGAGTTTTAGATTTTACCTTCATTTTTCAACACACATTTAAAGCATTCATCTTTTCCAATTTACTCATTAATTTGTTCGAATTTCATTGTAAATCTACCAAATCCCTCTTCATAAGAAGAAAACAGATTTCGAACTCTCCTAGTACAATGACAACCTGTCACATGGTACGCAGTATGTCCGAAAATTTCCTCAATAGCTGGACAGTTTGTAGTTGAAGTTCTTCAAACTCTGTTGCCAAGATATTGATGATGGGCGGCACACAGGGAAGAGACACACGAGCAGATGAGTGCAGCTACTTTACCCAGACAATCCGCATATCGACGAATTTCCCCGAAAGTCGTGTTGCGTATAATTTGGACATTCTAGAAAGTAGCTGCGCTCATGTGTATTTATCCTGTTTTACATTCTTATTTCCTATTCATCAAGTTTGTTTACATCGACGTGTAATATACTCTAATGTACATCACCGGGGGATCAGATATCGTCATCTAACATTACATAGCTTTATTCAGATAACTTACTCGTTGTCTTTGCCTTCCATGTCTTTTCCTTCTTCCCATCTCAAAAAACTGCAGTGGTGACCGTCGAGGTTGCAAAATATGTTTTAACTTTCTTGTGTACAGACCGAATGTACAAATCTTCATCAACTGTCCGACAACCCACGTGGATCAACAAAATAAAATGAAACTCGTACGTTGCCTGGTTCGGTTCACATCGAGTGGCCAGCACAACTTCATATAGGCTGTAGTTGAAGTTCTTCAAACTCTGTTGCCAAAATATATTGATGATGGGTTCTTCAAACTCTGTTGCCAAAATATATTGATGATGGGTTCTTCAAGTTCAAACTCTTTTGCCAAAATATATTGATGATGGTTTCTTCAAACTCTTTTGCCAAAATATATTGATGATGGGTTCTTCAAACTCTGTTGCCAAAATATATTGATGATGGGTTCTTCAAACTCTGTTGCCAAAATATATTGATGATGGGTTCTTCAAACTCTGTTGCCAAAATATATTGATGATGGGTTCTTCAAGTTCAAACTCTTTTGCCAAAATATATTGATGATGGTTTCTTCAAACTCTTTTGCCAAAATATATTGATGATGGGTTCTTCAAACTCTGTTGCCAAAATATATTGATGATGGGTTCTTCAAGTTCAAACTCTGTTGCCAAAATATATTGATGATGCATGGGTTCTTCAAACTCTGTTGCCAAACTATATTGATGATGGGTTCTTCAAACTCTGTTGCCAAAATATATTGATGATGGGTTCTTCAAACTCTGTTGCCAAAATATATTGATGATGGGTTCTTCAAACTCTGTTGCCAAAATATATTGATGACGGGTTCTTCAAGTTCAAACTCTGTTGCCAAAATATATTGATGATGCATGGGTTCTTCAAACTCTGTTGCCAAACTATAGGCCTATTGATGATGGGTTCTTCAAACTCTGTTGCCAAAATATATTGATGATGGGTTCTTCAAACTCTGTTGCCAAAATATATTGATGATGGGTTCTTCAAACTCTGTTGCCAAAATATATTGATGATGGGTTCTTCAAACTCTGTTGCCAAAATATTTTGATGATGGGTTCTTCAAACTCTGTTGCCAAAATATATTGATGATGGGTTCTTCAAACTCTGTTGTCAAAATATATTGATGATGGGTTCTTCAAACTCGGTTGCCAAAATATATTGATGATGGGTTCTTCAAACTCTGTTGTCAAAATATATTGATGATGGGTTCTTCAAACTCTGTTGCCAAATATATTGATGATGGGTTCTTCAAACTCTGTTGCCAAAATATATTGATGGTGGGTTCTTCAAACTCTGTTGCCAAAATATATTGATGATGGGTTCTTCAAACTCTGTTGCCAAAATATATTGATGATGGGTGGCAAACAGAGTTGAAGGACCGGCCATATTGAAAAACACATAAAACTGAGAATCAACACTTTGTGCTCAGATTTTCTCCTAATTTGAGCAACGCCACCAGCCCAAACTTAATACACATTCAGTTCGATCTTTTAGTTTGCCGTTCCGTCAACAAAAAGGAGTTCAAACACTCACATCTGTGTTGCATCCTCGTCATTTTTCAAAGGACAGCCCAAATTTCCCGCTGGCCTCCTCAATTCCGTCAAAAAAGTACGCAACAGAATGTGAGTGTTTGAACAGGTTTTTTTTTTTGGTGGAACGGTGAACTAAAGGACCGGTTGGGTTGCTTAAATTAGGAGAAATTAAAAGAAAATTGGCGAACAATAGAGTTACATGTTTTCCAATATGCCCGGTCCTTCAACTCTGTTTGCCACCCATCATCAACATCTTTTGGCAACAGAGTTTGACGAACTTCAACTATATAGGCTGGAGATAGTACACAATTTCATTTCCCCATTTGTGGTAATGATAATGTTTTGACACACCACATCATTTTCGTCGAGCCAGTTGACATGGTGGGTGCTTTTAACAGCCCCTCAAAAGTTGTTTGAACGGAAATTTTACATGGCAACAGGGGACACATTTTTATTTTACAAGTTGGGTAACTAACTCTTTTGGTTGCCGCAAATATCGAGACCCGATGAGCTGCGGGACACATTGGCTGCTCATAAGCTAGTCATAACTGGTAGAAAAATAAATTAATTAAATAGTTCCTGGGTTACTGAATGCCAAAAGGCTGGGTGACCGTTTTGGTCGCCACAAAAAGTGAGACCCTACTTACTTTTGGTAAGGAACACTTTGCCTACTCGTAGGGCTAGTGTTAACTGAATTTTTTTTTAAACCCATGCAATAGGCCTACTCCAAGAGTTTTTGAGCTACTGAATGCCATATGGCTGGGTGACTGTTTTGGTCGCCACGAAGTCAAACCCAAATTTATTTTTGGTACGGGACAGTTAGTCTGCTCACAAGTCAGTTAGAACTGCAAAAAAAAATCCAATCGTTGCAATAGTTCTTGAGTTACTGAATGCCAAAAATATTGAGACCCCAATTAAATTTTGTCTATTCATAAGCTAGTTATAACTGGAAAAAAAATCTATGCAATAGTTCCTAAGTTACTTAATGCCAAAAGGCTGGGTGACTGTTTTGGTCGCCACAAAAAGTGAGACACCCAATTTATTTTTGTTACAGGAGACTTTGTCTACGGTAATCATAAGCCAGTTTTCACGCAAAAGTTCCTGAATGTCAAAAGTCTGGGTGACTGTTTTGGTCCCTACAAATATCAAGATAACAATTTACAGAACCAGCCACCAGGCGCCAGTAATATTCTACGTGGACTTTCAAGCAATTTGAGTGTCAATTTCTCAAACCCTTGGTGGTCCAGTGAGTCAGAGTTATTGCCCCTCAGTCCCACACAAGACCTTCCATCAATGCGGCTCAGGTTCAAATCCCACTGAAGACCAAATAAAGATTACAAAATTTCTGAGTGTATTTTTAACTCAGTCACCAGGTACTCGTCAAAGGTCGGGGTTTCATACGGGCAATGAGCCCGGTTTCCTAACCCACTAAACCTGGCAACGCCGCCATTTAAGTGAAATAATCTTGAGGGGGTTATATGTATGTGTCTCAACTACCATGGTATAAATACCATGTCCTAGAGCCACACATTTGCATGTAGATATTTAGTTACCTTCATTAAATTGAGGTTTCTATCGAATGGAAACCCAAATGTAAAACAATTTCTAACTTTAAATATTAAACAATTCTTAGCAAGATAGAGTGCATAAATAAGTTTTATTGAACAGTCTAGAAATTGCTGATATCACAGAAGTATATAAAAATTATATGTAAAAAAATTATGGACTTCTATAATATCACATAACACAATGCAAAATCACTAACATGTATTTAATAAAAAATCTACATAATTTCATATCACAGGTAGCTTATTTTTTCTAGATTTTAAATAGTATTTGAATTGATGATAATCTGTATATCAAAACACACAAAAACAATAGAAAGATGAAATAAAAGAAATGAAAATTTAAAATAAATAGAAGTCAGGGAAAAGCAAAATAATGACAGTAGAAGCAGGTTTACACAATTTATGAGATTAAAATAATGTTTGCATTTTTTCTACAGAATTAATCTTAAAAAAGGAAGAAAAAAAAACTGCATAATTTTGGTATCTTTTCTTCAAAGGAAAACTTGTCTGACATAAATCCAGTTTAAAAGCTGGTAAATGATCCAATATTTTATTGAAAGAGTTCGGGGGAAAAATGAGTTGGTCTGTTTGAATGGAGCTGGGCAGATACTTCATGTATCTATGAAGTTCTTAAACCTCACAAAATCAAAAGTGTGCAGACCGGATTGTTTGCTAGAAAGGCCAACAAATTTAGATTTTTTTTTAAAAACAGGCCATATACAAAGTCTATCGTGTTTTTAAAGCTGGTCTAGTTTCTACATTGTCTAACATTTCAATCTCCTTTTTAATTAGCCAATCAGAATAGGATGAGGCCCCCTTCCTTTCTGATAGTGAGTCAAGGTACTGTCTGAGAGCACCCTTCCTGTTGGAGCCGGGACGTGGGTACGCTGGTAATGAGCCAAAATCTGAAAAAAGAAAGTTTACTAAGTTACAATTTATTCACTGATTGACTAGTGTCTTAAAGAGGCATGAGCTGCCAAAATTCACACTTTTTCATAATTTCTGATCGTCACGACAGGCTTTGAAGGCAATGGAAAAACTAAATGGTTGGCGTTGGATTGAGGAAAACCCATACAGTATGTGGCCTGTACGAACCGAAAACGTGTTCGAAAAGTAAACAAAACTTAAATAACTGGGACGACCATTCATTCATTCTAAGCCATAGTCGGTTCAAAACTATTCTTTATCACACATTCTAGATGCTAGAAGTACTAAAAAGCTTCTGAATTAAACGTCTTGAGAAAAATAGAAAATAATTTCAACATTCTGTTTTGACGTCAAAATATCAACATTTTGACCGCTCAGGCCACTTTAAGCTGCATTCTTATTACAAATAAAAGCTTTTTGCCAGGTTTTAATGGGAATGGATACTGTGGTAACTACCACTGAACTAATCATCACACATAGGTTAATTGATTGTTGTTTTGCGCTGCACTAAAGGTTATTTCAGATATATGGTGCTATTGCCAGTGAGGGAGAACTGGGCTCTGCCCAGGGGAAACCAACAACCATCGGCGGGTACATGGCAACCCTTTCACATTGGGTAATCCACTGAAACCCCACTCATAATTTGTTTTTGTAGGGTGAGTGTGAAATCGAACCTGCGACCCATTACTGGAGGACTGAGAGACTGAGCTACCCAGTCCACCAAAATATGAGAGTTTTTTTTCTTCAAGTAAATTCATTTTTTTACAACTTGAAATACATTTAACAAGGCCCAACGACATATTAATGTGCAGGATTGATTTGGATTTTGACTCATACCTTGCCCATCAGATGTTAACCCACTGGAATCTTTCCCTTTGTTCATTTCTTGCTGTGCAAGCCAGGCTTCGTAGGATTGGTTCTTCTCGGATTCCTCACGTTTTCTAGAAAAACGAAAACAGAAAAAAAAAACAATCAAAACTTGCACTGAAATTAAAGTAAATGTCAAATTTTACCTTAAGAAATGCTAATTGTAATAAGCTTTCCACTGAATCCCAAGAATGTATGTAAAGGTAAAGGTGTTTTACGCCGCACTCAAGATTATTTCACTTATATATAACTGGCAATCATCCCACATCGTTCGAGTGAAAACCGCTCTGAGAAAAAGATAATCAGTCAGAAATTCTTTTATTTTAATATTTTTGTTTGGAATGTTACGAGTCACTGCAAATTCACATTAATATCATATGGCAGAGTCTATAGGAAGGAGGAAACTATTGGAAGGAGGAAACTATTGGAAGGAGGAAACTATTGGAAGGAGGAAATTATTGGAAGGAGGGAACTATTGGAAGGAGGAAACTATTGGAAGGAGTAAACTATTGGAAGGAGGAAACTATTGGAAGGAGGGAACTATTGGAAGGAGAAAACTATTGGATGGAGGAAAATATTGGAAGGAGGAAACTATTGGAAAGAGGAAACTATTGGAAGGAGGAAACTATTGGAAGGAGGAAACTATTGGAAGGAGGAAACTATTGGAAGGAGGAAACTATTGGAAGGAGGAAACTATTGGAAGGAGGAAACTATTGGAAAGAGGAAACTATTGGAAGGAGGAAACTATTGGAAGGAGGAAACTATTGGAAGGAGGAAACTATTGGAAGGAGGAAACTATTGGAAGGAGGAAACTATTGGAAGGAGAAAACTATTGGAAGAGGAAACTATTGGAAGGAGGAAACTATTGGGAGGAGGAAACTATTGGAAGGAGGAAACTATTGGAAGGAGGAAACTATTGGAAGGAGGAAACTATTGGAAGGAGGAAACTATTGGAAGGAGGAAACAGACTGGCATTACCCGTTGGGTTGATTGAGGTTTACATCAAACTCAAGATTATTTTAACTATTTATATGGCATTGCCAGGTTTTGTGGAGAAGAAAACCAAACAGTTTGCCCAGTGGAAAACACCGGCCTCTAGAGAGTGACTCTTTTTACGGCCAGTAAAAACACACTAAAATGTTTTTCTTTAGACTGAAGGCTCATTGTTAACTGCCCTATGAATATTCAGCCAAAAAAAAAACTTTCAAAAATGAAATGTAAGATGCAAACGAATGAGTTCTGTAAAAGATAGAGAAATTGACAGCGTTATTCTACATTTGATTGATTGTTTGGTGTTTTACGCCATGCTCAAGATTATTTCACTTATATGGCGGTGTTGCCAGTTTTATTGTGGGAGGAAACCGGGCTCTGTGTCCACATAAGTCGTTCGAGTGAAAACTCAGTCAGAAAAAATTTGTTATGCGTTATTCTACCAGATATGATACGGAGAAGAAGAAAAGAAATTTTTGAAAAAAAAAGAAGGAATGTAACAATTTTACGGATTGCTTTAACAACCTCATACGCTAAATGTTGCTAAATATACAAAAAGTAAATTTGCCAGCGGAAATTTAGCCTAATAAAGCAAAGTAAGCCAATGGAAGAATGACACATTTTTACTATATATTTCAGTTTATTAAAGTGGCATGAGCTGCTGAAATTCACACTTTTTTTCATAATTTCTGATCGTCACGACAGTAAGAGCCATCGAGAAACTAAATGATTGGCGTTGGAATGAGGAAAATCCATACAGTATGTGGCCTGTATGAACCGTAAACGTGTTCGAAAAGTAAACAAAATTTAAATAACCGGGACGACCATTCTTTCATTCTAAGCCAAAGTTAGTTCAAAAAAATACTTAATCGTACATTTTCGAGACTAGAAGCACTAAAAAGCTTCTGAATTATACGTCTTGAGAAAAATAGCCAATAATTTCAACATTCTGTTTTAACGTCAAAATATCAACAATTTGGCAGCTCATGCCACTTTAAATCAAACCATCTCTAGGAGTAATATATACTAAAGGTAACCTATTGGTAATTATCTGCCAAAGAAGCTGAGAATCTCTCGGTAAACATGCTAAAAGGTCAAAGGCTAAACATTCTACAATGAGCTGACTAAAGCCCGGCTGAGGTCAATTTAAGATCCGATCCGATCGCCTAAAGCTCCAGTCTGTTGTGAATCTGCGATCAATCAGTCGGAGAACGTTTTTCGACATGAGCGACCTTAAGATTCTTCAGATCAGTCTCAGACCGTATTACGATCATAAGGATAGAAACATGTTCTATTTTCTACCAATCAGTCTTAAGGTCGCAGCCAATCAGCGACCTATACTTCATCACATGTATCTCGGCGTGCCAGTCTGCCTAATATGGTGACAAAGTTTCTTCCGATCAACTAATCGCATCGACCTGAGCAGGGCTTAAGACTGATCAGTCAGGAATTGTTTGGTTGAACGATAAACCAGTTTCAGTCGACATTAACGGTCTTAAGACTCAATCGCAGACAATCGGAGCGGATCTTAACTCAACCTGAGACGGGTTTAAAACTAAAGCTTAAGACTACCACAAGCTCAGGGGGCTGTTTCTCAACACATTTACGCCCGTGGTAACTTTGCGCCTGGTCATAACGTAATGTTGAAGGTATATGTTGCCATGACGTTACGACCAGGCGCAAAGTTACGTCGGTGTCTAGAAACAGCCCCCAGGAACTAACCTCTCCGTCCACGACATATAGCCAGGGTAAAGGTTGCAAATATGCACCAAAATCCAGTGAGATTCCTTTGTTACAAACGTCATGAGGTCACAAACCTATTTTGTTAAATGTGTCTAACAATTTTGGCCTGGCCATGTTACGAAGAATGAGGGATCAATTGGGTACTATTGGGTAAAAAAAAGCTACAAATCTAGTTTACACTATTTGCTATGTCTATTTAGCAAATTGTTGTGTCTATTTCTACTAGCACTTCCCTACCTGACATTCAATTGTTTGCTGTCAAAATAGTGATAGTACAACATTTAAGATGGGTAATACACTCCAGCATAAACATGTATACATAATATGAGAACTCGGATGAAAATCCCAGAAACTACTGTGCAGCAGATTAGTAAACTGTTTGGGATACTGATCATCAAGTATATTTGATTGATTGATTGATTGGTTTTTACGCCGCGCTCAAGATTATTTCACTTATATGGCGGCGTTGGCAGTTTTATTGTGGAAGGAAACTGGACTCTATGCCCTGAGGAAACCCACGACCTTCCGTTGGTAACTGGCAACCATCCCACATATATAATATTTGAAGTCCCTAGAATACAGCAAATACATACAGTAGTTGTAAAGTTTAATAGTTGGATAAGTGAGACTCCACACATCAGGTGTCACTACAGACAAACATTCCAAGAGTAGCAGAACAAGGTCATTATGTATCATTTCAACTTGTTATGTTTCACTTGGCCATCTTTCTTATTCCCTCTTGCATGTCAAACAGTGCAATTCCAAGTTGTTGTGAAGAATTATTTTCCGAGTTTGCGGAAGGTAATTTTGTAAGTACCCCTAACCTCAATCACCGATGAAAAAATGACAAGAAATGTTAACTCACTTGTCATCTTCCTCCAGTTTGCGTTTTTCCTCACTTCTGATTTTCTTCAATCTTACTCGATGTTCTTTGTTTTTCAGTCGTTTCAACCAAGTATCAAAATCAGGTGGGATGGGTTCAATAGATGCGCTACAGAAACAACAAACCCAATAATATGTGAATCTTCAATAGCTTTTATTTCTCTTTTTGACTGAACAAAGTTTTCAAGGTGCAATCATCATCAGGGAAATGACTGAATTAGTAAATTAACCAACACTGATTGACACGGAAAATATTTCTCACCCTGGCCCTGAATTTTTCTGGGTCAATCAGTGTCGCTTAATTTACTAATTCAAAAGTTTTCAATGCCACAAAAAAGTTTGATCGACTGTGGCACTCAAAGTTTTGTCCCTTATAAAGCAACGTTTGAAGGTTTAGGGCCTTTCCATGTAAGGTGATCAAGGGAAAAGTCATTCCAAATTTTCTTCCCCATTTTATTCTGTAGACCGAGTGGGAATGGACCAAAGAGAGTAGATTGACAAGAGTGGTCACTTCGTCCGCGCTATTTTGAATTTGAACTGACACCATTCGATTATTAGGAACCTCCTTTCTGTAGGGGGCGCCCTTCAGTTGAATCGTGTACAGTCAGAAAAACCCTTCCGCTAGGGGGCCAGAAGAACATGCTGGCAATGCTGATTGGACGAAGTGATCACTCTTGTCAATCTACTCTCTTTGAATGGACTCAGCGACCTATCGATGGAAAGTAACAATGGAAGGTCTTGGGTACACCCTAATATCATGTATGTACACTTACCCAGTTCTATTGGTCTCATGCCCGCTGGTTTCTGTAAATGAATAAAATTTAAAAATGTAAAAACATTGAATTATTTGAACGCTGTGTTTCACAGAGATTCATAAATGCATAAAGAAAGTAACTTTAATATATATGGCTATCAAAAATACCGATACACAAAAAATGTGTTTGAACATTGGCAACATTGAAAGCAATAAGGAAAATAAACTGGAGCATAATGAAGCTCAAAAGAAAACTCTCTGTTTAAATGGTCAAAAACCCGATCTTTAAATATCAAAGTAAAGGTTGGTATTAAAACTTACCTTCGCCTGGCTGTACCAACTGTAGATTAACAGGGGATCCGAACCGACTTCTGAAAGACTTAGTGGAAAACGGCTTGTATGGCTTGGAGTCTATACGTGTCCCTTCAAACTCACCAGGGGGAGCTAATTTGGTCACATACATTTGACACTGGTAGCCATTTTTCCAAACTGGATACGCCGAATCACACAGCTGATGCGCCATAAGAGGACGCTCAACTGTGGGCTGCATTTTCTTCGCTCGTTGTTGCCATCGAAACAAGAACAAATGTCTGCCACAGGCTTTATGGCCAAATTGCTCAGCTCGCATCAAAGCTGTCATTCCTTCATTGTCCACAGCGTCAATGTCTCCTCCTACAACAAAAACATCATCAATCCATCGAAGTTAATTATAATTTCGTCAGACAAGCCGCAAAACCAAGTGGTTAATATATAATGGTTCCGTCGGGGGAGCGGGGACCCTACCAAAATTTTCAATAATAAATGAGACAAAACTATTTGAATGATGTGTTTCACAGAGATTCACATAATTAACGAATGTGACTTAGATACAGGCGACGATCAAAAATACCAAAAAAAAAATGTGATTTAAGATTGGCAACATTGAAAGCAATTAGGATGGAGACCCCTTCCGTTGGGTTCTATCAAATTTTTTACTTACTTTAATCAAACAACAATCCTTTTGTGTTGCTTTCCCTATGTGTTGTGAGATTGGACAAAGCTGGCATAAACTACCATATACAGGTCATAATTTTCAAATTTTTGGGACGCGATAGAACATAACATCAACAATGGACACTTTCTTTTTTCTTGCAGAAAAACAATCCATTTCTTAAATCACGGACACTGAATGACTAGAGTGGCAGCCAATAGCTAGAAGATCAACTCACCATTTTGAAGTAAAACATCCACAATGTCACCGTGTCCTTGAGATGCAGCTAAATGTAGAGGTGTACGTCCTAAAGGTGTTACATTGTTCACATCCGCTCCTGAATAAACCAGACCAATTGGAAATCATGAAACAACAACACCAAAATATTTCTTAAATTATAACATAGGGCTTGTTTCACCAAGCAGTCGCATCACCGGTCTGTATTGTCCAAAGATACATGTACCATATATTAAAGAGAAAAAACTGTCATGGTAAAAGCTCTGCGATAAAAGTGGCATGAGCTGCCAAAATGTTGATAGTTTGACTTTAAAACAGAACGGTGAAATTATTGGCTATTTTTCTCAAGACGTATAATTCAGATGCTTTTTAGTGCTTCTAGTCTCGAAAATGTACGATAAAGTATTGTTTTAAACTAACTTTGCCTTAGAATAAATGAAAGGTCGTCCCAGTTATTTAAATTTTGTTTACTTTTCGAACACGTTTTGGTTTGTACAAGCCTCATACTGTATGGATTTTCCTCATTCCAACGCCAATCATTTACTTTTTCGATGGCCTTCAAAGCCTCTTACTGTCGTGACAATCAGAAATGATGAAAAAAGTGTGAATTTTGACAGCTCATGCCACTTTAATTGCACTTTGTGTCAGCTTTGTCAAACGGGCCCTCCGTGCCTTTTGATTGATTAATTTGAAACCTTGGCCCCATATTGACCATCTAAAAATCAGCATCTAACTTTTTCCCTCTGGAAATATTGCAAGAGAGATAATATTCAGGGAACAAATAAAACTCACCGGATTTGATCAATTTCCGAACAAGGTCAATGTGTCCTCTATGTGCGGCGACACAGAGCGCCACAAACGCTCGCTCTGCCAGCCAAGCTTTTTTTGCCCTTCTGGTCATGTACTCGCTGTTTGGAGTTTTATATTCAGTATCTTGTGTAACACCAAGACTGAAGACCTGGGGAAATTAATGTTGAAATGTTTAACACAGCTTCCTAGAAATTGGTTTTTGTTAAAGTTACCTCCCTTCACCTAATTTTTAGACTAAAATTCAAACTGAATTTGTAACTCGTTTGTGAATTTGATTTCAATCATTACATAGAAACCAAAAACATAATTACATATTTTATTTATAAAAAAAAAAAGACAGATATTCATTTTAACTAAAAGAAAACAGTTAAAAGCTAACCGTTCATTGGTTGGTTTCTAAGTTACGAAATTACAAACTTATTGATTTCAATTTTTTTGCTTCTATTCATGGAGAGTATAGAACAAGGGTTTATCCAGAGGGATGTCCATGTGTCTTTTGGGCACCCTGTGGTCAAAATTCATCTCATTTAGGCACCAACAACCCAGCTATTTACCATGGTCAACATACGAAAGTACGTCATAATGGACCCCCAATTTTGTGGAGAACGTGGAAAAATAGCTATTTTAGACACCCTATTTTCAAATCCTGGATGGAATAATGGTATGGAACATGATCTGTACAGGTTTCTATCCTTTAGATCTATGTGGGATGTATGGTGCATGTACCACATGGAAGGTTGTGGTTTCTTCCCTTGATAAACCGACAGAACATTGCCTGCTCAATAAACTTATCATGACCGTGTAATAAAATGTGAATCAATCAATTCATTATAGTCCTTGAACTGGAGCATTGTGGTTCTGCTTTAGCCATTTATGTTGACCCAGCAAGGAACATTAAGTATGCCAAAGACATTATCTTTCCCGACATTCTATGGTCTGTGGAGCCTAATGTCCATATTTAAATGTGGGTGGGCGGGAAGGGTGATTTTTTGCTTGGTTGGTACTTTTGTGAACATATACCCTCAGCTGTTTAGTGTGACGTTAAACCCCAGTCAATCAATCATTTTGAAAATTCCCAAACAATATCTGATTGTATGACACTAAATTTACACAATAAGATATTTTTAATGTACCTTAAGAAATATGCATACAAAACCTGAATAAATTAAAAATGGGCATGACCTGACGTTTTGTATTTTTTTATCCCAAAAAGTGTTTCGCTCATAACTTGTGTGACATTAAGCCGCAGCCAATCAATCATTTTGCAAATTCCCAAACAACATCTGATTGTATGACACTAAATTTCTACAATCATCTATTTTTCATAAAATTTAAGAAACGTACATGCAAAACCTGAATAAACTAAAAATGAGCATGGTCCAATTCATACTTTTTCAATATCATTTGCAGCAACAGCTTCTATCAGTTCATTCCACATCGGCCAGAGACGAACATGCAAAGTACCTCCGGGGACAATATCATTGGACTTCACGTCACTACGATCAAGAAGATCCCCTAAAATATAAAGGGTAATATAGCAGGCAATAATAAACTTCACCATATTAAGGGTGGGTGGGGCGAGGGAGGGGGTGGGGTACATTTATGTAAGTATATTTTTCTAATATAAAAAAAACCTCGCGAAGTCAATAGCTTCTGTGTAAGAGCTGCTATTACGTTCTATTTCTATCAAGGAGAAGTTATCCCATGAGAGCTGGAAATACTGCTTAAGATTTCTGCGACAGTGTTTGATGAATATAACATTTTTACTTAGATAATATTTCTTTGGATTTGACACTAGATAATCAAAATAAAGGGTTTAAATGAATTCATCAAAACACAACCGAATTATCTATAAATGACCACTTTCGTTGTTTTTATTAATGTGAAATAAAACCTATTACGATACATTCTGTCTTGTCATTTTTCAGATACAAATATTACTTGTTTAGCCCAGGGAGAAAAGTTCTTTGGTGATCATTCGCCTGCCTGTTGTATTTAGGAATGAAATTAACCATTTACCCATGACAAGGACTGTGTCAGTATGTTACATTATTAAAGGCAGTGTGCCACAAACTGGTCGGACAAATTGCCAAAGCCATGGTTAAGCAATGAGAGAATAAGAGTTGAAAGCACATACATTTACACTGTATATATTTATGAACACTAACGCATGTGCATAGGGAAAATCTTCTTGACTATAAAAATAACCATGGAGACAAATATCTAATTGTGTTCAAAAAGGGGGTATGTCCTTTAGACTGTTATACCCAATTAAGGTTGTTGTAATACCAAAACCCATGATATTTCATTCGGTAGAAGGCCAGCAGAATTCTCTGTAACAATCTGCACTGCATATATTTATGAACACTAAAACACACGGGCACAGGGAAAGTCTTCTTGTCTAAAATATTATGACCATGGAGAAAAGTTTCTGTGTTAAAAAAAAGAGGTATGTTATTTAGACCTCTATACCCATCATAAGTTGTTGTAATAAACATGAGAGACATGTCTCTCACACTTTTTAGATACCGATATGCAGGGACATCAAATTTGTTTACACCTGGCTTTTTGTATAGAGGACACAGTCTAGTAACTAACTCAAACCAGGAACTAGTTTAACTCACAAACATTCAACCTCTCATCAGTTACGCTGCCATTTGTTATTAAAAGCCATCACAGAAAGACTTAAGATAAATAGAACAACCATTGCTTCCAATGTTCTATGAAATGACAATAAAAAAAGAAAATAATAAATCGGTCAGTTTGTAACCATTTTGTGAGTGAAGAGCCTGGAACCTGTTTTACACATCTTCGCAAGCCAAGTTAAAATCGTCATGTCTCCACTCCAACCCGTGAATCGAACAGCGCCCACTGGTGAGAATGTAAGAGTTGTCTTTCCTAGACTTACATGGTCTTGGCCAATCAGCACTCGTTAAACAAAAGTTCAAGGTATACACAACCGCCATTATGTTATTTTCAATGTAAGCGCCCGAAGATTTGATTAGCTGCGGGGAAGTTTTACTCGCATCCAATCAAAACGAGCTGTTCGATTTACGGGTTCAAGTGGAGTAGTCCGCCAAGGTAAAACACTGAATGGGGACATGCAGATTTTATCTTGGCTAGAGAAGATGGTTTTACAAAGCACGTAGCATTTTTTGTTTTACTTAACTTAAACTGTCATAGCAACATATCTCTACAGTAAAGGTTGCTATGTCAGTTACGTACAAACTTACGCTACGTCGTTTAGTGAAACAGGCTCCAGGACCCAAATGCTGACGATCTAAACCACTGGCCCGATGTATATGAAAGCCTTTGGGTGACATGTTGAGAGAAACTTATTCTCAGATTAAAATAAGTTTGCAGGCCATTTAAACAATATTATTTTGAAACATTCAGAAGTTTTCTTTGTTGACAGTGCTGCAAAAATTGGAGTTGAAACCTTTCCACACCAGAAAGAAGATCTTCAACTTATAGGCACCCCTTAGATGGAAAAGTCGGGATAGTTGTCGATTTAGAGGAAATCAATATCTTATAAAACATCAATCAATCCACCAATAGGGTAAGTTGATTTCATACCTTCATCTAAGTAGCTGAGTCTCTGAAGGTTAAGAGGGATCCCGAGGGTGAATTCTAAACATCCCTTTAACTGTCCTATCTTCATTTCCCCATACACTTGTTTTACTCGGAACTTTTCATTTGAAACCAGAAGTTTAGCGTACAAATTCAAGAAGTTCTTCTCTCTCTGCGCTTTTTGACCACTTTTGCCCTTGTTTTTGGATCTGCTAGCCATTTTGATATTTTCTATGATCAGCTCTTTCTACCTAAAATTGAAAAAAGAAAATCAAAAAGTCAAGTGCTTAGCTCAAGCCCATTTATGGGTTTAAGAAGGGGAGTTCAGGACAGAATAGACAGTAGGTATATATATTTTTTCTGGCCATATTGGAAGCTACCTTATACATAGGGTGCATTTTAAAAATATAAGAGTTGGGTCTCAGAATTAAAAAAAAATGGTAAATTTTTAAACACTACTCACTTACTCCTTCATAGAGCTTAACCATAATCTGAGGCATTTAACAACTTTTGTTGAATTTAAATTCCATCAGCGTTAAAACAGAGTTTCCCAACTGTAGTGGCGAACATGATTCATAGAAAATTCCCAGTAGATGGCAGTTTCACCGTCTGAGAAAAAGCTTTTGAACACAGAGGGAATTTAAACATCGAAATTCGGTGCTAACAGATTTTAAGGCCACAGATGATGGTTTAGTTCTAATGAAGGAAAGAAAACTCTTGCGTATGGATTTACAACTTCTTGGTTTATTGGGAACACGACGTTTCGGTGTAGCTCCTAACACCGTTATCAAGTGTTTAGTTCTACGAAGGAATTATCAAAGAATTCTCCTGACATTGTAGTGTTTAAAAATTTCGAGTTGTCATTTTTTTCTTAAATTGAGAGAGCAACTCTTAACTTTTTAAAATGTACCCTATGTTGATGTGGTAATGAAGAAACCAGTGCGTGCCTATCAGAATAACTTCAATCCACTCAACATATTGTGGACTAACCCTAACATAGCCTATTTATTCAGTTCTTTCTGAACACATAACGCTGATTTGTAACCAAAAATCGACTAAGTAAAAATATAAATTATAGTGAGCGCAGCGAACGACGCGGCGTAGCGAACTCTATACACAACATGGGTACATAATTACGTCAATATAGCCTACTCACTTCAAAGTCTGGTCAACTTTGTTTTTTTGTTCGAAACCGCCACCATTTTTTTTTCAAATACTGATTCCACTTTCGCGCCTCTTTTTACAACAGAGTACATCTGATGGGTTGTTTAAAAAAACTACACTAAGATAAATTATGGACTTTAGGTTTACTTCTAGGCCTTGCCTATTAACTATTATAATAAATAGCCTATATTTAAACAAATATAATGTTGAAATGTTTGAATCAAAGAAAACAGGCTTCTGGACTGGTTAGGAGCGAGCAGTCTACACTGGCTTTTAGACGACAATAAACCCTGACTCCAAAATACGAACATCAGTATGAAAAAAAGTCAGGTCACTGCCACTGGTCAGAGACTCAAATGTCAAATGTCATTTCACATTTGTCAAGCTCAGTCTCAAAGGAAATTGGACAATCGTACGTTTCTTTTTTATTAAATATCTTAGGTTTTTTCGTGGATATTTTAAATCTTATGAAGAGAAACTACCATAAACAAAAATACGGTGTTACCTCAGAGGAAAGTCATTTCGCTTTGTCTTCAACATTAGTTTCATTAAAAAGCGATTAACTTTTCCTCGCAGTAAAAATAGTCATCCAGCCGCCATGTTGTTTACATCGATACCGAAAAAGGAAGTCCAGCAGCAAATAACGTTTTCAAATTTTGGTCATTTTTTTATTTCATGAATTCAATTAGTTTTATTTTACAGATTTTAAAATTCAATATATTTGAAACTATCAGGAAATAGTTTAAACCAATAAAACAGTAGTTGTATCACATCACAAACGACAAGAAATCAAAGGATTTGACATTGGACGAAAAAATGCTGTCCTCCTGTCGAAGATTGCTTGTTTCTGTGGTAAGTGTTTGATTTTCTTTCATGCTACACCTTAAGAACGTATTGCTTGCGTATAGCATACATTTTCCCTTAATTTCACTGGATATATGACTCGAACAAACAGTGTTTGCTGTGTTTCGAAACCTGTTATAATGCATTGCTTGGGGCCCAGTTTTCGATAGTGAATATCCCCTGCCTTTTACTACTCACTAGTTCTTAGTTGGAGATCTCCAAACTCTGTGGCCCTCGAACTGGAGCATTGTGGCTCTGCTTTAGCCATGTATGCTACCCGCTGCCTTCAAAACGAAAAAAAGTTGACCTCTGAGCCTCGCTTTCGGAGATGTTTAGGCTTGGATAAAGAATCGTAGGTAACGTAAAAGTTGCGGTCAGTCAACTCATTGATAAAGTGGACCCGCTCTGTGTAAGGCGTGACTCTGGTTGATGACTGTTGGCCTTTGTCACTATGCCAGCTCTTCAGAGACTGAGGGCAGTATGCCCCAATTGTCAACAACTTTGGTGATGCTTAGGCATGTTTTATTGACAAAACGTCAAAGACGAACCTACGATAAGGGACGGGATTTATTGACAGAATAAGGTTAGGTTTTGGAATATTTTTTTGACACCGCTAAAGACGGACTTAGGGTTAGGGACGGGGTTTATTAATAGAAAAGGGTTAGGTTTAGCCATGTTTATTTACAAAACCGAAGGATCCTCTTGGATTCGTCCAAATACGTCATCGCAGGCCAAAGGCTATATAAATATGAAGTGCGTGTATCGTAGTTCAGGTAACACATAGAAATTTAATACCTCTAACGCTGTGTTGGAAGTTAGTCTAGTGGAAAGATGCTACGGCCTAATTGAGTGCGCATGTGGTTCTGTGCAGCTCCAGAATGGAAAGGTAGGGGTTCGAGACCCATTGAGTGGAGATTTAAATAGAAAAAAAAAATTCTATCAACTTGGGTTTGTTGCAGTAAAGGCAGTTGTCTACCGTAAGACGTTAGGTGGCGCTGCTGTATACAGCATGATGATGAAGATACATTGTAGGGTGGAGAAAGAAACAGTTGACGCTTCCAAACGTCCCTTTATACTACTTTTGTATACTTCTAAAATATCCAAGCTCCTGTCATTATAGACCGTTTAGTCAAGAACCAATGAATGCAAACCAGTTCAAAACTTTCCCGATGTTTATCAAGATCCGAAAATCCGAAAGTGAGGCTCAGAGGTCAACTTGTGTGCGTACATTTCATTTTGATGGCAGCGGGTAGTAGATTGGGGCTATCCTTGGAAAAAACGACGAGGATGCAACACAAATTTGAGTGTTTGAACGCTTCAGACTTTATGAATGAGTTGAATAACTCATCAACTTGATACTCATAACAAACAATGCTCAAGCTGAAAGTTAAGAACTATGTAAAAAATTACTGTAAACTAGTAATTAAGCCCTAACATTGAGTTACTAACATGATTCAAAACCAGATTTGGAACTTCCAACTTTTCCTACCAGCCCGATAGCTCAGTTGGTAGAGCGTCCGCATCAGGGCTGGGAGATCCAGATTCAAGCCTGGGTCGAGTCAGACCAAAGATTTGAACAGTGGGAGCTGCTGCTACTTTGCTTGGCACTCAACAATAGGAGTTAGAGTGACTGGTTGGCCCGGTGTCAGTATTATGTGACTGGGTGAGGGGGCTTGCTGGGTGTCTTCGGCAAGTCGTCTCGGTGAGGCAGCACCAAATAAAAGAGCAGTGGAAATCTGCCCTGCTACAAGGAGACAACGTCTTCATATGACTGAAATACTGTTAAGCAGGACGTAAAACCCAAATCACTCATTCACTCACTCCTCATCTATCATGGAAGTGATTTAGCCTATTGACAAGCAAGATCTAAGAATTGCTTGCCCTGCTTGACAATCAGATTTTGAAATAGTTCAATATTTATTTTAAGGTAGTTATATTATCTGTACTGTGTGATACATTTTGCTTTCTTTTCAGGGAGGACAAGTCAGACGACTTCACTCAACCCCCAATGTCTGCAGCAGTCATCTCTTTGTGGTAACTATCATCTATCAGAACCAAACTCTCAGTCTTCTGGTGGCTCAGTAGGTAGAGCATTGGACGATCAATCAATCAATCAATCAATCAATCCACCAATGGGTCGCGGGTTCGAATCCCACTCAGTCCAAAAAAAATTGGATTATTTTCTGATTGGGTTTTCACTCGAACGACCTATGGTTGCCAGTTACCGCTGGCAGGTCATGGGTTTCCTCTGGGCATAGCGACCGATTTCCTCCCATAATAAAACTGGCAATGCCGTCATATAAGTGAAATAGTCTTGAGCGCCGCGTAAAACATCAAACAATCAATCTCAGTCTTCTGACTCTGGATGATGGTATTGCCAGCAAAATTTGTTCACCAATACACGGTCTTTCGTTTGATTCTTTCTTTGTAGCTACTTGGGCCTCTGTGGCTCAGTAGGTAGAGCGTTGGACGCTCAATCCGAACAGCCTTCCACCAATGGGTCGCGGGTTCGAATCCCACTCAGTCCAAAAAAAATTGGAAATTTTCTGACTGGGTTTTCACTCGAACGACCTATGTGGGATGGTTGCCAGTTACCACCGGAAGGTCGTGGGTTTCCTCCGGGCATTGCGAACGGTTTCCTCCCATAATAAAACTGACAACCCCGCCATATAAGTGAAATAGTCTTGAGCGCTGCGTAAAACATCAAACAATCAATCGATCCTCTGACTCTGGATGATGATATTGCCAACAAAATTTGTTCACCAATACACGGTCTTTCGTTTGATTCTTTCAGTGTAGCTACTGAGTCGAGATTCATTTTGGACTCTGGTGAATATGTGTAAAGTTCTGAATGCACAACTAAGAAAGCTTGCAAATTTCTGATTTTAAGACAGAAGGGTATATTTTGGACCTGGGGACCGTTTCACGAAGCATTGCAAACGAGGCGTAGTTGCCAATGGATACCATAGTGAAGAGATGCGACGTCATGGCAACTGCGATTGACCGCACTTTGCGACGGCTTCGTGAAACGGCCCCCTGATCTGAAATTTCATTCTGCAATCTACAAGCCTCTGGGAAATCTGATTTGTTCATTTGATTGTGTCACTCTCTTTTCATTCGTTCATCTAAATACATGTCTAGAGCCAAATTAACAAACAAATAATTTTTTTTACTTTTAGCATAGAGACAGCCCAGAAAACAATCCTAAAACACCATTTGAGTTCACAGAAGAGAATAAAAAGGTATGTTTTAATCTTTACCATTTTTCTGATTTATACTTTATAATATGCTGGGTTTAGGGAGAGTGATCCTTAGAGTGGCATGAACTGCCAACATTTCAATTCTGATAATCAATATAAGCTGAGCTCTCGAGGAAAGAGGATAGACGTTGAAAACAAAATTATGGTAAACCTGTGGAAAACAAAGGTGTGAGCTAATAGCAGACTAAATTCAAATAGCCAGGATGTGTGGGTTTATTTGTAGGATTTTTGTTGCTTATTGAACAACCTTAACATAGAACTCCAAAGTTGGTATCAGGGGCCTCTTGGTCCAGTGGGTTAAAGCGATCGTCCCTCAGTCCCACACAGACCTTCCATCGCTGCGGCACAGGTTCAAATCACACTCAGACCAAATAAAAATTGATATTGATTTTTCACTTGGGGGCCATATGTGGAAGAGTTGCAACTTACTTGCCAAAGGCCGGGCTTTTCCTCTGGTCAATGAGCCCAGTTTTCTCCCCCACTAAACCTGTCAACGCTGCCATATAAGTAAAATAATCTTGAGTGCGGCGTAAAACATCAATCAATCAATCAACCAACCAACCAAGGTGGGTATCAGAGAAAAGGTCTGATTTTATACTTATTGATAAAACAACAAATAATTATCTAAATCAGCTAAATTTTCCCCTATATTTTGCAGTTCATGCCTCTTAAAATGTAATTAATATAGAGCTCAGCCAGTAGCCAAACATTCAAAAAGGTCCCACAAATCCATTTGGCCTGGCCATGTTGCAATGTAGGATAAGGTAAATAGTTATACCATTGTCCATCAAATTGTAAAAAACAAAATGAAAATGTTACTCTTATTTTAAGGGGTTAAATAACTCCTGCTTTGAATGCAAACTAATTTGCAATTTTGGCGACTTTTTTTCAATTATTATCTGTTTCAGAGAGTGGAGTCCATTCTAGCAAATTACCCAGAAGGCCACAAATCTGCAGCAGTAATTCCTCTTCTTGATCTCGCTCAGAGGCAGATAGGTATCAACCTTTCTCTATCTTCTCTCTCATTTCCACTATATAATAAATGCTAATTAGTTCTGGGAGGTAATTACCTTGGAAATAGCAGGAGTGCAGATTAAAACTCAATTAAATCAATCATCAAAATTGACGTTATTTTAACATACGAAAAAAAGAACCCTGAACTAGGAAATTGACTTTGTCACTCAGAAAAGCACCTATCACAAGCTTTGTCTAATGCTGGCCTATGTGGGATGGTTGCCAGTTACCAACAGAAGGTCGTGGGTTTCCTCCGGGCACAGAGCCCGGTTTCCTCCCACACTAAAACTGGCAACGCCGCCATATAAGTGTATATAATCTTAAGTGCGGCGTAAAACACCAATCAATCAATCTAATGCTGGCTGATCCATTTTGCCAACCGGCCATAGAAGCAAACCAAGTAAACCAAGAATTAAACTTTCATTTTTGCTTAATTCTCAGTTCTGTTGGTTTTATTTCCTTTTAAACTTTTTACGGTAATTTCTGTCAATAAGGACTTCTGTTAATTTAATGAGCCATATGAGGATTAAAACAGATTATGGATTAAGCAAAGTTGTCGTACATATGGATTGCAATGGCCGCAAATCATTAACCCCAAAATCAAATTTAACCTCAGATATTTGTGTTTTATATCAATAAAATTTGACTCTATCTTCCACAGGCTGGACACCCATCTCTGCCATGCACCATGTGGCGGACCTACTGAAAATGCCTCGAATGAGAGTTTATGAAGTGGCTACTTTTTACACTATGTTTAACAGGTAAAAAAAACCCCACTGGTCTGTTATTCTATAATTTCAACATACTGTGTATAGATGAGGATACATGACCACGTATTGTAGTTTATCCCACGTCACACTGAATACTTCCTGTTCATTGGTTCAAACCTATCACATGGAGACCCTGTATATTCCATATTACGTCGCCGTGCTGATCCATACAGAGCGACTACCATATATGGCTTGTGACGTCATGTCTAGACATTTGTCAGTCAAGTCTGGTCCTGCCATACTGCATATGGGCAAATAGCTTTCAGTGTTCATTTTCTGCCTTTTATGAAAGTCAAGTTTGAGAAAGAAGGTTAGAATATCGTACAAGTTAGGACTTCGGTGGGATAAATTCGTTACAGGGTTTGTTCGAGGGAGGATACGGAAATATATGGGGTCAGTAAACAGTATATTGTTTACTGACCCCATATATTTCCGTATCACCCCTCGAACAAACCCTGTAACTAATACTTTCTCCTTGATTTCGCTTCATAACATTGTAAAAGCTCCAGCCATTCTCGTGTGACCACTGATTATTAAATGTTTATGTCAATATATCTTTCAATTGATTTTCGTAGGTAGTGAGGTATCTACTGAAGGTTAGAGGGTTTCTTGTTGATGAAGAACAGTGTTTTCTCCCCTAATAAACCTGGCAAAACGGCCATATAAGTGCAATAATCTTGTGGCTTAAAGTGGCATGAGCTGCCAAAATGTTGATATTTTGACGTTAAAACAGATTGTTAACATTATTGGCTAGTTTTCTCAAGACGTATAATTCAGAAGCTTTTTAGTGCTTATAGTCTCGAAAATGTACGATAATGTATTGTTTTGAACTAACTTTGGCTTAGAATGAATGGTCGTCCGGGTTATTTAAATTTTGTTTACTTTTCGAACACTATTCCGTTTCGTATAGGACACATACTGTATGGGTTTTCCTCATTCCAACGCCAATCATTTAGTTTTTAGATAGTCTTCAAAGCCTCTTACTGTCGTGACGATCAGAAATTATGAAAAAAGTGTGAATTTTGGCAGCTCATGCCACTTTAATAAGACTAGCGAGCACTTTCTTATTTTTCATAAATTTTGATTGTCATGACCTCAATCGATAAATCAGTCAATCATATATCTTTCTTACAGAGAACCTGTGGGAAAATACTTTGTTCAGATCTGTACCACAACACCTTGTATGCTGGGTGGAGTTGGTTCTACACCTATACTTGAAGCTATCAAATCTAATCTAGGTAAGATTTACTGCAGAAAGAAGCATTATGTTTGCTTAATACATCATTCATCAGGGATTTATGATAATGGTTTAATAAACAGAAATATAAAATAATGGTTTCGCTCTTTGTATTTCTGTCGTATTATTGTTTTTGTTTTTTTCGCAGTTGTTTATCTATTAAATTTATACACTATGTAACAGTATTATATAAAGCATTAACCAAGAAGATTTTCCCTGTGCCTGTGTGTTTTATGTTTATATGTATACAGCATTTATTTCAGAAAAAAATATTTATTTAATAATTTTACCAAAAGCTTATTTATTATTCCTCATCTGCGCCCTGTTTTTTTGTTCTTTAAGTATTAAAAAAAAAAGAAAAAAATTGTGAATCCGTGGTAGTCTTTCAATAACAATTTTATATATGGAAATTTGTATTTTGAACAGGTATTGATGTAGGGGAGACAACTCCAGATAAAATGTTCACATTGGCAGAGGTGGAATGTCTGGGTGCCTGTGTAAATGCCCCCATGGTACAAATCAATGACAATTATTATGTGAGTAACATTGGGGGTTATACGTTGAATAGGGAGCACAAGTCACGTAGGAATCACACAAAGTTCCTGCATTGTGCGTGTATGTGAGCTTTTTTCTTATATTACGTTTGCATCTGACGTTATAGAGCAAAATACGTCAAATGGAGTTGCCATGTCATCAAAAAAGCTCTTATTAGTGTCATCTGTCACCGTGTCTTTTGGTCAGTTAGTACTTTTGGTGCTGCTGGTTTCTTCCCTCATTAAACCTACCAATGCTGCCCTATCAGAGAATTAATCTTAAGTAACTGTATGACCTTAGCTGTTGAGAGCAATGTTAAGCCCCAATCAATCAATCAACCAAAGCCAACTTAAGCTTTAAAGATTTTTATACTCACATTCAGTAATAATCACTTAATAAAACCTTCTTTTTTTAAATGAGAGGGACATAAAACAACAATCAATCAATTTTATTTATTAATTTACAGGAAGATTTAACGGTAGATGACATTAATAAAATTTTGAATGAGATCAAGACAGGTACAATGCCTAAACCAGGACCTCAGTAAGTCAAGTTTTATTATTTGAAGTTTTTCAAGCCTCAATTACTTTCAATGACTGCTTTGTATTGACCACTTTCATTCTGTTTTGGCCATGTGGATTGGGACACCATGGTTCAGTTCTCACAATGTTTGTCGGCTTCATAACAATTAGTGTTGAGTGCCAAATTTGTCTTCCTAAGCCTCAATTGTCTGTCAAGTCAGCTTCATAATCAATAATATAAGGCAGTCCAAATGTGTTTTCCTGAGCCTCGATTGTCTGTCAAGTCAGCTTCATAATCAATAATATAAGGCAGTCCAAATGTGTCTTCCTGAGCCTCAATTGTCTGTCAAGTCAGCTTCATAATCAATAATATAAGGCAGTCCAAATGTGTCTTCCTGAGCCTCAATTGTCTGTCAAGTCAGCTTCATAATCAATAATATAAGGAGGTCCAAATGTGTCTTCCCAACAGTATTCTTCCTATTTTTGGTATTTCACTTTCTTGAAAAGTGGCAGAAATTCTGACGCTTGAAACCGAAACGAGTAACGAACCCGGTTCCCAGAGTATGGCACCAATACCATAGGTCGGTTGGCTGCATGGATAGGACAGCCTGTATTTAATGCTGGCAATAGGTGCCATATTCTGGCATCCATAGAATGTCTGCCACTTTTCAAGAAAGTGTACAATGTAATCCCAAGCCAGGTATGTCTTTGTAATGTCACAATTGAATTTCTTTGCACAACATCATTTAGACCTGGCTCAGCCCAGTAATATATCTTTTAACTAATGATTTATTTATTTACAATCTACTTTATTTCTATAGGAGTGGTCAGAATTGGAGATTCGCGTGTGAACCCAAGGGAGGCCTTACTTGTCTCACAGAGCCGCCAACAGGCCCCGGGTTTGGGGTCCGTAGTGATCTGTAATAATCGTATATCTTAGTTACATATGATTGTGTTTATACATCTATAGCTGCAAAGAAGAATTCGCTTCAGTGTTTGCTCTACGTGAAATCTTGTTTGAATTGTAAATAAAATGTTAAACTTAAAAGTTGTACTGGGTGAGTTTTTTGCTCTAGAAATTCTGGAATGGCTTACACTCAAGTCTGACTTTGTCGTAATTATTGCTAATGTGACAAATATGTGTTTGTAAACCTTCCTAATGTTTTGTCCAATGAAAGTGGCTAAGTTTTGTTCTTGATACTTTAAAGCCAGGGTCACTGGCTTCAGAATACTACAAGCCTTCTAAATTGTAGACACCAATTTCATGAAATCAGAGAAATTGCCCAGAGAAAGCAAAAAAAACCCCAAAACAAGTTTAAGAAACTCATAATACGCCCACAAGGGTAAATTCATTGTAGCACACTGTCTTCATATTCAATATTGGGGCTTCCGTGGCTCAGTCGGTAGAGCGTTGGACGCTCGATCCAAACAGCCTTCCACCAATGGGTCGCGGGTTCGAATCCCACTCAGTCAAAAAAAATTGGAAGATTTTCTGACTGAATTTTCACTCCGACGACCTATGTGGGATGGTTGCCAGTTACCAACGGAAGGTCGTGGGTTTCCTCCGGGCATAAAGCCCGGTTTCCTCCCACAATAAAACTGGCTACGCCGCCATATAAGTGAAATGATCTTGAGCTCAGCGTAAAACACCAATCAATCACTCAATCATATTCAATATTAAAGATTGCCTTTAAAGGGGCATGAGCTGCCAAAATGTTAATATTTTGACGTTAAAACAGAATGTTGAAATTATTGACTATTTTTCTCAAGACGTATAATTCAGAAGCTTTTAAATGCTTCTAGTCTCGAAAATGTACGATAAAGTATTGTTTTGATCTAACTTTGGCTTAGAATGAATGAATGGTCGTCCCGGTTATTTAAATTCTGTTTACATTTCGAACACGTTTTCGGTCCGTATAGGCCACATGGTGTATGGATTTTCCTCATTCCAACGCCAATCATTTAGTTTTTCCAGGGCCTTCAAGGCCTCCTACTGTCGTGACGATCAGAAATTATGAAAAAAGTGTGAATTCTGGCAGCTCATGCCTCTTTAAGGATGGGAAATACATAGGTCGTTAACCTTCAAAGTACTTAATGTATTTCACGCTAATTACCGCCAGTGAACCTCAAGCTGATTAAAACAGACTGAAGTATGTCCTTTCAGTGGCTTATCTGTATCGCTATTTTTTCCGTTTTAAGATGACGTGATGTTGTGCAGTAGGTATTTTTAGATCAATAATGACTTATATTTACCTCTCTCTAATGTATGATGGAAGATTTAGGTCCAAAAATCATGGTGACAAACTTGTGGGAAGATTGCCTGGGAATATGTAGGTCAGTCCTGCAACCGCACGTCATTTCTTAGCCAAGCCATTGGCTAAATTGCGTCCCACGACTACTCTATAACGCACCTAAATTTTATTCACCAATAATTGGATCAAACTAATGAATAAATGGTGGCGGCCTTGTGAATGGCCTATGGAGCTTATTCTCTTTTGTAACGCCACCTTCAAATTTCAACTGTTCGCTTATGAGGGGATAAAACATACATTGGACTAATTTAATTCTACTCTTTCTATCTAAACTAGTCTAAAGCTTAAATTTTCTCTCCCTTCAAACAGATTTTCGGCGAGAAGAATCTTTGAGTCACCTAAAAAATACTGAATGGTTACTAAAATCAAAAATTTTAGCATGATACATCGCCTACCTATTAGCTACCTGTATAAAGGTCTAAATGATATACCTCTTTTTAACACAATTAGAAACTTGTCTCCATGGTTATTTTAGACAAGAAGATTTTCCCTGTGCCCGTGTGTTTTAGTGATCATAAATATATCTGACAACTGTTATTAGTACAGACAGTCAGACAGCTACTTGCATTAGTGTCTACACTACATATAGGCATACAACAGCAATTTCATTTAATTACGGATAAAACAAAACAAAGAAGGTGCTTCGCAACTCCTTTAGTCACTATGGTTATCAAAAAGTTGTTTGGTTGATTGATTGTTTGGTGTTTTACGCCGCGCTCAACAAAAAGTTGTTTGGATACAATAAAGCTCTACTGTGAAACCACAGACAGATTAACAGCCATTTCCTCAATAACTGAATGCCAAATGGCTAGATGACTGCTTTGACACATACAGCGAGACCCCAATTTTTTGGTGCAGGATTTGAAATCAGTGCAATTTCACTGAGAGGGCAGCCTGTAGCAGGTTTAACGGGGGTAGAGGGGGTACCAACAGTACAATGCCCCTGCCCTTGTGTCAAGACCCTTTGATAGAGCCTGGGAACTGCTGCACATACGGTAAGAATTCCGCTAATTCAAGGACGAGCAATGTGAAGATAACAAATTATTAGACTGCTTTCTACCATGTTTAGTCTAAAACAACAACAATAGCGATTGGTCGATAGGATTATCGGTCGCTCCATGCAGGTGGTAAGACACCCAACGAAAAGTCTCAAACTTTTAGAGTTCTTTTCGTAATGTTTTGACTACTTGAATTAGCGGAATTCTTACCGTACATTAATACATTGAAAACAGATAAGTGATCATATTTCAACCTGTGCAAGTTAAAGTTGTTTGAGGCCAATAGCTCCTCGAGTTACTGGCTGCCAAAAGGCCAGGTGCCTGGTTTGGTTGCCACAAATAGCAAGAGCCCAATTGTCTTTTGACACGGGACACATCATCTACAGATTAGCTACATGTAGTTATAACTGAATGTTTTTAAAAATCCATGCAATAGTTCCCGAGTTACTGGCTGCCAAAAGGCTAGGTGACTGTTTTGGTCGCCACAAATAGCAAGAGCCCAATTGTCTTTTGACACGGGACACACCGTCTACAGATTAGCTAGTTAACTGAATGTCTTTAAAAATCCATGCAATAGTTCAAGTTACTGGCTGCCAAAAGGCTAGGTGACTGTTTTGGTCGCCACAAATATTTGGTACATGACATCTATCCTACGTGATCACTACCTCAGAGAATTGTCTCTAGACAATCTACTTGCTGAAGGTTGACGGTTTCCTCCCCATTAAACCTGGCAACGCATCTATATGTGTAAAATAATCTTCAGTGCAGCGTAAAACGCCAATCAATCAAATGAAATTTCCCCAACATAGGATGGAGAGACATTTTATTTCGTGTTGTTTTGCCCTCTACATTTCTCAAAAACCATGGGATTGAATCTTATTTACAACTTTTAGGTGTGGTCCTTTGTGGCAGCATCTTGAGCCCGGCGTAAAACACCAAACAATCAATTGTAGCAGCAAAATTTTGGGTGCCTGTATGTCTGCCTGATCGTTCATGCTCTCCTGTGTTCTACCCTGAATTTTAACATTTGGACGATCAATTGAAAAACCCACCCACATATTTTCCAGCTTTAATCAGACATTTCTGTTCTGCCGACGCAGCCATCAGAATTTTTTTAACAAAGAAGAAACGATCCTACGCCAATAGATGATTTACATGAAAACATTTGACAGGAAATTGAGATGAGAACAATTGTTTATTGACTACAATGTTCCAGCTATAAATTTTTCAGTGGTAAACAAATCACACCAAACTATAATAATAAATTTACAATGGTCAGTTACTTTCAAACCTACAGACAATTTGTACAAATTGACATTGAAGCTAGACATAGTCCCTCAATTTCAGTTGAAACCTTGGAGCTTATTCAGACTAAGATTGTTGCCGAAAAAAATAAATTTTGAGTTCTCAACCTTTTAGTCTGAATAAATGCAGATGACGCCTTTAGCTTTCTCCGTCGGTTAGAATATTTTAGATTTAATTAGTTAAAACTTGATATCATCATCGTTTCTTGAAGGCGATTTGACGGCTCTTCAACAGTGACCATTTGTGGCGCTTGTAGTAATATCCGGTCCCTATCAGAAGACCGAATATGAAGATAGCCTGGAAAAGAAAAAAAGTCAGAATTAACAAAATGCTTTTGTCTTAAACAATTTCTTAAATCCCCAACAAACAAGTTAGTGATTTGGGTTTTACGTCCTGCTCAACAGTATTTCAGTTATATGAAGAAGTTGTCTCCTTGTTGCAGGGCGGATTTCCACCGCTCTTTCAGGTGCTGCCTCACCGAGACGACTTGCCGAAGACAACCAGCAAGCCCCCTCACCCAGTCACAGTATACTGACACCGGGCCAACCAGTCGCTACTCTAACTCCTATTGCTGAGCGCCAAGCGAAGCAGCAACAGCTACCACTGTTATAGCCGCACTCGTGTGTCTCTATCCTGGTTTACTTACTTTGCCGGTCAGGTAGAGCCACACATTAAACCGCCATTATAAGGGTGAGATAACTCGTGTAAAGTCATTAGGCCAATTTTTATGCTGTTGAAGTCTTTGGTCTGACTCGCCCCAGGCTTGAACCCGGATCTCCCAGGCCTGAAGCGGACGCTCTACCGACTGAGCTATTTGGGCTGCTTCCAACAAACAAAATAAGTGGCTGTCGCCATCAGGACCCCTTGGGTCTGGGCCAAAGAAACTGAAGATATATTTATTTTCCAGACAATTTGTTGCGAGTGAAAAACTACTCCACATACATGCATCACATTTACAAGGAGGTTTTTGGCTGAGTCATGTAAGGGGCATAACTCTTGAAAAACATGTCCAAGCGCATCGATTTTAAATAGGCTTCTTGTAACTGCTGTGTTGAACAAATGTAGGAAGTTTTAAAAATGTGATTGAAAGACTTTTTTAGATAATGTGTTTAAACGTCTTTTTACCGCAGCGGTAATGTAAGGGGCATAACTCTTGAAAAAAACATCAGAGCCCGTTGATTTTAAATAGGCTTCTTGTACTTGCTGTATTAAAAGTTTCAAAGTTCTAAGTTAAAGAGGCATGAGCTGCCAAAATTCACACTTTTATCATAATTTCTGATCGTGACGACAGTAAGAGGCTTTGAAGGCCATTGAAAAACTAAGTGATTGGCGTTGGAATGAGGAAAATCCATACAGTATGTGGCCTGTACGAACCGAAAACGTGTAAAAAAGTAAACAAAATTTAAATAACCGGGACGACCATTCATTCATTCTAAGCCAAAGTTAGTTCAAAACAATACTTTATCGTACATTTTCGAGACCAGAAGCACTGAAAAGTTTCTGAATTGTACGTCTTGCGAAAAATAGGCAATAATTTCAACGTTCTGTTTCAACCTCAAAATATCAACATTTTGGCAGCTCATGCCCCTTTAAAGACTTTTTCAGATAATGTGTTTACAAGGACCAATGGACAGACGGACGACGGAGGCAACGACAATACCCTTCGGGCAAATCCCATGACTAACATTTGGTATATTAAAAGCTGTATGATTCAAGCATTTAATTTTGACAAGGCCAACAAGAGTTTTAGTAAACTCAACATATGCCCGCCGTAGCAAAGTCGAACCGCTACGATTAACAACTTTACATTTAATATGACATTTGTTTTAAATTCATCAATTGAAATTTCTTGTTCACATTAGAAGTTTTTCTGATGATGATGAAGCTGCAACTAAATACCAGTACGTCTAAATAGTACACATTATCTGTTCAGGTAAATTCAATCACATTTTAATTGCAAAAACTGAAATATTGTGGCTGTTTTGACATTGCTATTAAGTTCCATAATTGTTAAGGAGCAATCAATGCAATAGCTTCAAATTCCTTTAACAGTTTTGACTTGCACACTGTTCTATTGGACTTGGCTGTAATAGTTTTAGTACAAAGCAAACAAACTTGAGGCTGACCACTGATATTATGGTGTGTAAATATACAAACCTCAGTGGATGCCATTGTCCCCTTATCTCTATTTAAACAGCCACTCTGATAAATACCAGATGGGTAATAAAGCTGTGGAAATGGTCTTTTTTTGTTATTAAAGTGCACATTAAACTATCCAAGAAAACAGTCTCAGAAAGTATAAATTAATTGGCTTCCAGTATTACTCTGGACCAAGTGTACTAAAAAAAGCATTGATATATATTAATATATAAATATATATTAAATAGCAGGTACACAGTTACATGTATGATAAAAAAAACTCTGGAAAACACATAAAAAATATGTGGACCCAAATCATATTTGGTATGCGACACATCATCTACCTATAAACTAAATATAGTCTAAAAGAATTGGAGAGATTATATCAAAACGAAAGAAGTTTTGGAGCCGAAAGGGAATATTACATAATCCAATAAAACTGCCATATTATGCAACAGGTGATGTCCGAATTGGTATGTGAAACACCGTCTGCCCATAAGGTATATACTATGAAAAAAATCATCAAGATCGGATCATAACTTTAGAAGTTATAGAGTGGAAAGGAATATTACATAATCCTATATGGTTGCCATATTATGCAATGGGTGAAGTCAGAAATGGTACATAACACACCGTCTGCCTATAAGGTATATACTCTGAAAAAATTGTCAAGATCGGATCAAAACTCTTCAAGTTATGGAGCGGAAGGGAACGAAGATATAGACCAAGACAGAGTATTACATAATCTAATGTAGGAGCCATATTATGCAATCGACAATGTCCTAAATGGTTCATGACACACCTTCTACCCCTAAAGTATGTGTTGTAAAAAAAAATTTAAAAATCGGATCAAAACTCTTCAAGTTATGGAGCGGAAGGGAACGAAGATATAAACTAAGACAGAATATAACATAATCCAATGTAGAAACCACATTATGCAATCGAGGATGTCATAAATGGTTCATGACACACCTTCTACCCATAAGGTATATGTTGTGAAAGAATTGTAAAGATTAGATCAAAACTCTTCAAGTTATGGAGCGGAAGGGAATCCGGGACGGACGGACGGCGCTGGTGATACCATAATACGACCAACTTTTTTTAAGTCGGGCGTATAAAAAGGACCAAATCAAACATTCAGATTAATTTTAATCGAATGATTGATGATGAGAAAACAATGTAAATTCATGTGCAGTTGAACTATACAAGGTTATTTTACCTATATGACGGCGTTGAAAGGTTTAGTGGGGGAGGAAACTTGTGTCAGACTGAGAGACTAACACTCTCACCGACTGGTCGTTTTACGCCTCAAACGAGATTATTTCACTTATATGACGGCATGAACAGGCTTAGTGGGGAAGGAACGTTCTGGGGTACTTGGCAAATCGAGTGAGAAAACCATTCTGAAAGTGAAATTGTTTTTTAAATCAAGTGGAACTAGAACCAACGGTCTTCGGTGGAAGACCTGAGTCGGAAACTATTGCTCTGCCGACTAAGCCAATCAGGTTGAAGTATTTACCCTCTGCTGACTTAGCCAATCAGGTTGAAGTATTTACCCTCTGCTGACTTAGCCAATCAGGTTGAAGTATTTACCTTTAAGCCCATCCTCTTCCTATCATCATGCTCTGGCTCTGCAGCCCACCTCAGGAAAACACTCACATCTTTAGCAAGCTGACTCTGGGTTGCTGGTGTTCCTGTAAACACAAATAGACAACTTTCCGAAACCAAAATAATTTTAGATGGCATCGTCAGCAAAAGCAGGCTTAAGTTGGTCACTGGCAAAGTACAAATTACATCAATCGCTGCTTTTGTCCTACTGAAGAACTATTTAAAATTAATTTGGTATAAGAAATGAAGTGTAATATATTATCTATATCTCACAATGGAATAGAATGATTGACATTTTCACTAAAGACTTTCACTTATATGGCAGGTTTACAGGGGGTGGAAACCAGGCTTTTAACGCGGATCCAGCGAAAAACCCACGACGATTTGGTCGTTTTTTTTTTGTTTTCAGACAGTGGATTTGAGCCCCCAACCCATTGTTCGAAAGCTGACTACCTATAAATGCTAAGGCCCTGCTTACAGTATTTTTTGGCTGACGATGAAAAAACAAGATAACATTTTTTTGACTCCAGAAATCGTACATCAGCTATAGCCCAAAGTTTGCAATCCTGATAACATCTCTTACCATCTTCATACTCAATGATCTCATTATAGAGAGCTTGAGCCATGCCTATAGCGCCCCCTGGGAAGTAAGGGTTGTAGTGGAGACCTTCTCGTAGTTCATTACCAGCAGGAGGGTCACAATATCCAGTTAACAGGGAAAACACATAATCCTGCAAAAATAGGTTTTAAAAATAAAGTATTAATAGACAGTATAAACAATGATCACAATATCCAGTTAACAAAGAAAACACATAATCCTGCAAAAATAGATTTTGAAAAAAAAAACCATTAATAAACATTATAAACAAAGATCTTTTTGGCAAAAGTTTTGTTTTTGAATAAGTTTACAAAAAATCAGGTGCATGGAGAAAAACAAGAATGCAGTTATTGCTTTATTCTGATGAACCAAATGAAAATTCAAAAAGTTGACTTGTTCCTTGATGGATGTCGATGGAAAAGTTGCTGGGCCATCGTGAAAGATCTGGAGCCTGTTTCACAAAGCGGCGTAGCGTTAGTTTTCCCGTAAATGCCCTAGCAACCCATACAGAAGAGATACGTTGCTATGGTATTTGCGTGAAAACTTACGCTATGCCGATTTGTGAAACAGACCCCAGGGGTTTCCTCTGGCCAAAGAGCCTGGTTTCCTCTCACACTAAACACTGCAATATGAGTAATATAATCATGAGTGTGGCATTAAACCTCAAACAATTCTTTTGAGTAACTCCAGTAACTCATCCTAAATAAATTGCTTGGCTATCTACATGTATTTCAGAATTCAGAGAATAATCAACATTGTACATGAAATTTTAAATGATCTTGTTTTGGGATTTAGCAATACAAGAGAGAAAGCTATTTAATTAATGCATGTATGACAAAGTGAATGTAAAAAAAAAAGCTGTTTGGTCAGAGAAAACATTACTAAGTCCCAGTGATCTTGGCAACAATCTCAACTCTGCTCATCAGATTGATTGATTGATTGATGTTAAGGCCAGCACTCAAGGTTATTTCACTTACAGTATGAGGAAAACATCTAATGGGTACTTTCCAACACTTCCACATGTGGCTATTTAGTGAAAACCCATTCAGAAAGTTTACATTTTTTGGTTGGATTGAATAGAATTTATGGAAGATTTTGAGCCTATGTAAGACATATATATGAAGATTTAACCATCATGGAATGCCAGAGTTACGGAAAACCAAACTGAATATCGAGAAAGTGAAACTTACCTCCCCGCCATGCCTGGCCAAGGTGATATAACTAAGATCAGGGGGTAAGGCTCCCTCATTAGCTGCCCTGGCTGCCTCAGGGTTGGGGTAAGGGCTGGGGAAACGGTCAGAGAGTTTCCCTGGTCGCTGGAACATGTTTCCTTCATCATTTGGTCCATCTGTTACCAGTACCTGTAATACAACATTAAAGTGGCATGAGCTGCCAAAATTTGCAGTTTTTTCATAACTTCTGATCGTCACGACAGTAAGAGGCTTTGAAGGCTATCGAAAAACTAAATGATTGGTGTTGGAATGAGAAAAATCCATACAGTATATGGCCTGTATTAACCTAAAACGTGTTCAAAAGTAAACAAAATTTAAATAACCGGGACGACCATTCATTCATTCAAAGCCAAAGTTAGTTCAAAACAGTACGTTATCGTACATTTTCGAGACTAGAAGCATTAAAAAGCTTCTGAATTCTACCATTTGAGAAAAATAGGCAATAATTTCAGCATTCTGTTTTAACGTCAAAATATCAACATTTTGGCAGCTCATGCCACTTTAAGTGGCTCAGTTTTCAATCATCTTCCCCTGTCAGATATGCATGGTCGGAAAAGTCTACAAGGTGTAATATCTTGTTACACTTGACGAAGACATCGGTACAGGTGTCGAAAGCTTGTGTTGTTCAAAACAACTTACTACGTGGTGATGTCTTAATTTTTTATCATTAGGTGTAATATCTCCTTACACTTTGGGTTCATTGGTTGTTTTTACGCAACCCTCAAGATTATTTCTCTCCTAAGGTGATCAGGTTATGTTAAGTGGGAGAAGAAACTCGGCTCTTTGCCTACAGCGTGCAGCAGGTATCTGGGAATGATTTAACTTCGGACTGGGTGGGATTTGAACCAGGGACCCATCAATGGAAGGCTTTTGACTGCACGAATGAGCCACCAAGGCCTACCGTCCATACATTTTCATTTTTTAAGACTGCTAAAACTGGACAGGAAAGACAAACTAGGGCAAATTTTGAGTGCTTAAATTTTTGGGCTAAAAAAGTCACAACTATTTCTACACACAGCCGCGGGAAACACACAATTTGTGGTGTTACCAGGTGAATGGCAAAGGCGATGGTATGACATTTTTTTTCCCAAGTTCATCAGGACTGAGAAAGACCAGGGCCCTGTCTTACGAAGCTTGCGTAAAGTTGCGCATAGGCATACAACATGGACCAGTTGCGACTAGGGCGTAAGTTCCTATAGCTTTAACACTGATTTACGTCCGACGTAACTTACGCCAGCTTTGTAAGACAGGGACCTGAACACAGAGAAAGTGTGTAGGTTTGAAATTTACCTCTGCTGCTTCTGCTTTGGCCTCGTCTTCAGTATGAGAGACACCAATAAGATTACGGTAACACAGGAATTCCATGCTGTGACAGGCTGCACACACCTGCTTGTAAACCTCATAACCACGACGTATACTGTGGGCATAAAATAAAAACCATCAATGATAAGATTGAAACAGGAAATACATGCTCTGAAGCCCCCACGGCTAAATTTTCACTAGCGCTCATTATTAGCCGAGGGCACACTCTCCGGAAAATAATCTTTATAATCTCTAAAAAGCCCATATTCCCTGACAGAGGCCAGTAGGGTGGACAAAAAGGGTACTGGCCACCATGGCCTTCCCTAAATTTCAGGCTTGTGATTGGATACTTTTTAGCCACAGTTAATGAAACTCAAGCCACGGAGGCCCCTGGCCCAAGGATAAAAACAAACTTTAGCTGAGAAGATCCTGTGGATGTCAGACAATGTGCCGTGACATCATTGTCTATCTATTTAGTAACCATAGGGAGTTACAATACTTTTGTATTCATAATAATGACAACTCAATTAGTCAATCATTATGATTGATTGATTGATTGTTTGGTGTTTTACGCCGCGCTCAAGATTATTTCACTTATATGGCGGCGTTGCCAGTTTTATTGTGGGAGGAAACCGGGCTCTGTGCCCGGAGGAAACCCCCGACCTTCCTCTGGTAACTGGCAACCATTTCAATCATTATGATAATCCAAGTGAAATTATTCATCTACTATTTGTTTTTGTTTCACAATTGAAGCAAACCCATGAGACTGACCTTGAATGATCCAAACTACTGAAGGGTCCGTTGTGACTCCATGGGAATTTGGGTGGGTGGAGCATAAGTTCCCCTGCAGAGACTGCTGTTGTTAAGGCCACAGCCACTCCCACTCCGCCAGCAGTGAGAGCACATGCTACCTACAGGAGAAAAAGCACAAAGTTTAATTTGTTTGTGTGTTTTAAAAACTAAATATAAAAGCACTTATTTTTCTGGAAAACTTTTCTTAAAAATGGCAGAAATTGACCGATTGCTTGATGACGTCACTTGGAATTTACGCGCAAAGCATTTTGGGAGATTGAGAGAAGTTAAAGTAATTTTAAAATATGGCGGAAGAAATAATACTGCATCGAGAAGAAGACGTAAAATGCGTTAAGTTACCATAAAAATGTGTGGAAAAAAAAACCGGTTATGTCATCAATGTTTCCAAAAAAGCGACATCCTGCTAACAACCAATAAACAAAATGGCGAACTGAGGTACACTTTACCCATAAAGCTTTGCGTAAATCTACGCGACGTCATCAGGCTCGGCGGTAATTATGCCATTTTTAAAGAAATCACCAAAATAATGAGATAACGACATTTGAAAGAATTACTAAAGTTTTTACTAATACATTTTCAGTTTTCAACCAAAGGGTTTTATATAAAGAGAGAAATTAAATTAAAATAAATGTATAACAGTATTTATAGAATGTACGGCTTCAGAAGATGTTTGATTGATTGGCCGATTTTTTGACGTCACACTAAAGATTATTTCAGTTATATGCTGGGTGGTCAGGTTTAAACTAAGAGGAGAGGAAAGACAGTGCTGTGCTCGCATAAAGCCCACATAATTCCTGCGATACATGGCAATTCTGGATTAGGGACATCCGTGAACTGTAGATCACAAGCCCTAACCACCACAACATGGTGAAAACTCACAGGAGGTCATTTCGTTTCGAGCTGTGTAAACTCCAGTAAAACTAGCTATCATCTTCTGATTAACGGGTTTGCTCTTGATGGCAACGTCACAAATTCCCCAAAGGTGGATCAAGGTAATATACAGCAAAAATTTTGATAAAAGACAATCTAGAGATCGAAATAATACCCAGCACAAACTTTGATTCAAGACAATCTGGAGACAAAATACCAGGATTATACTTACTGCTTTCTTTCCTTTAGATAAATTTTTGAATGAAGACACATTTGCCTGTGGAGAAAAAAACACACAATAGCATGATTAAACACATATAATCATTTAGCTCCGGCATTTAGCGTTCAATTTTGCTGTGAAGCCCATTAGTTAGTCATTTATCAATCCCTATCTATGTGGGATGGTTGCCAGTTACCAGCGGAAGGTCGTGGGTTTCCTCCCACAATAAAACTTGCAACGCCGCCATATAAGTGAAATAATCTTGAGTGCGGCGTAAAACACCAAACAATCAATCAATCCCTATCAAGAAAAGAGAAGCGAATCCAGAAAAAAAATGGTTGCTGTATTACTGGAAAAATGTTCCAACCATCGCTAGATATTGATTAAGAATATAATTTGGTATTCAGACTGTGACAGAAAAGGCTGGACATTCTATTTAATTTATTTAATGTATTGGTAAATGCAATGACGAGATGTTTCGGGAGAAAAAGAGGGGCGGCTTGGATCTGAAAGACAGAAGAGCGCAATTGTTGAATCAGGGCTTTTCGACAATCCTCCCTGCCAATAATAATAATCACCCAAATATAGGCCTACAGAAAAATTAAGCATTTTCAACACTAGCTTCAGCGACAGACATTGGAAACGGTTTTATTTAAACTCGGACGTAAGCCTGTGGTACGGGTTGTCTGACACATCAAGGCTACTGTATGATAAACCTCTCGGTCTCCAGCTTACTTGAATTGTGTGTAGCTCATCGCTGCATTCACTGTGATTGTGAATGGCTTCCCAGCCGACCGTTCCAAAACTTTCAAAACGCAAGCTCTCACATGAATTAAATTCTTGGCAGATTAGAATGTGTTAGTTATAGCATCATGCTAGGCCAATGCATGTTTCAAATTGAAGTGTGATACAATATATGTTTTTCTGACCGTTTACGGCAAACCACAGCATTTTGCGACGCGCTTACTTGTTTTATTCTCAGTTTCAGACATCCGGGTACCTACGACGTGCTTCACTTTCCACCAATTGGAAGCTCGATCCAGTTTATTTTTAGATCAGTGAATACAACTCGTTGGACGCCATTTTGAAAAGTGATTTTGAGCAGTAAGGCCCAAGTCGTAAAAAAAGTAAACTTTGCAAAACATCAACTATGCCAAAAAGTTGTGTTGCTTCCGGTTGTACAGATAAGGATTAAAATTGCCAAGCCCTCTCTCTAAATATTAAGTCAAAATGGAGTCGTCATGCACTTGTTTTCACCGATATGCAAATTATGAGCCTTGTTGTTGGGGGATCGTGACGTCAGTCCTCCTTGCACACGATACCTTCTTTTCCGCTCGTCACCGGAGGTATGCGCACAGGATGTAACATGGCGTCGAGTAAAGGTCGACGACCATAAATGTCAGAAATTATAAAATAACAGAGTAAGACCTTTACTTCATTTAGTAAAGTAATTTTTTCCTAATTCAAGCGCTGTATTAAACACCAGCAGGGTACAGGGTAATGGGATAGGAAGAAAACACATTGGTCTAAAGCTTCAATTCTACTGCGTTGCTGCTTTAATGCAAGGTGTTGACAGTTATGTAAAAAGTTCGTTGTCCGGCCGGAGACCGTTTACGTAAAATCGTTAAGTTGTTGTTGTACGTGCGTGTCATTTTCGTTTGACCTTTGTCTATAAGGAGTCACCACACGTCAAGTATAAAAGAACTCAGATAATTTTCTTTTGAATCAGTTACTTTAACATGATTTTAACGTGTAGCCGTAAATCTATACAAACCTGAGAGGATTGAAGGACGGGAAAAGCCTTCAAAAGAGACTTGCTCGGTGTCCTACCGACGATGGAAGCCATTTTCCTTCTAAACCCTATTCCAAAGGCCCCTTGCTATGCTGAACAGTTGTGTACAATCTCTTAGCTACTAAGCTCAAGTTGACCAATGAGAGACCATGATACTGTGGTTTTGAGAACCAATAAGGCCTTTTGCGCATTCTAACGCGCAGTGCAAAAATAAATCTGGCCAGCTTTCAAGCCAGTTTGCGGATCAAACGACCTTTTAGTCCAGTTATAACCAACATGTTATGAAATAGACATTACGAAATTACAAATGACCACAAAAGTCAACTAATTTAGCCATTAAACGACCTTTAACAATTTTTAGAAATTACCTCCCTTGAAAGTTCTGCTTGACTGTTCTCCAGTCAGAACAAACTGAAAACACTTTATTATGGTACCGTAACACAATTTTGCTTTTCACATAACAAAAAATTGCTTCGCATGCGGAAAACGATTTCGTTTGTGCTTTCGCATTCTCGCAACGGGTCATTTGTTTCTGATAATTTAGAGTTTCTGCTTATATAAACCCTATTAATCACCGGGTTTCGTAATGTCCGGGTGTCGAAAATTAGGTGTCGGATAGTAGTGGTAAATTACTAAATAACAAGAATAACGAAAACTTAACGACGAACAATAATTATGTAAAGAGATCTGAGCTTTTTTTTTGTAAGATTCCTGCGATGGGCAGACGAGCTGACTGCCGGCGGATAGCAGCGATCGGGCAGTCCGCTCCTTCAATCCAAGCATTTTCGTCCCATTAACTGTTTAGTTACAGTGGTCGTTAATGGTTTAATCATAATCTGTTTTAGAAAGAAAACCTAAAAATAAGAAAACTTTGGGCCATAGAATGAAACACACGCATAGCTGCAAGCTGTAAAAGTAAAGAATCGTTATTTGTTCAATCAACCAAAATTCACCCCAAAAAGAACCCCACCAAGGCGAAGAGGAACAGCAGTCCACAGGGTAGCATTTAGGGAACTGTTAATCCGACTTAATCATCACTGAAGCCCTTCGACTTGGGCAAGTAGGCCAAAACGAAAATAGCACACATGCATTTTCTCCAAAATTTATTTTTCTTCAAAAACTTCATTTAAACAAAATCACATTTATTAGCACTAAAACGCATGGGCACAAGGAAAACCTCCTTGTCTTAAATAACCGTCAATTGTAGGGTCACATTGACTATAGTTGATAAAGAGTCAGATTGATTTATTTTATTCCAATCTTGACATTAATTGACCCGGAAAAAATTCCTTTGATTCTCACCCTGGCACGGAATTTTTGAATACATTCAGTAAAAACCAAAGTAAGCTACCGGATTGTTTAGAAATATTGATCAAGTGATTTTTTTTCTTGTTTGATATGCTTGTTTAACAGAATTCAGCTACCAGTCAGTAGATCTTTTTAGCTGTTATACCTGTTTACCACTATTATGGCTACATGTACTTACAGCGGCTTTCCCTAACCTGATACTACAATGTCATTATCAAATCAGTAGTAATAGTAATATTTAGTGTCACTAACATGTTTTGTTCATAAAAAGAAATTTTATAATAAGGTGAAGAGTTACTTATGGATAACAACAGCTTGGTTTATTGGGTCACCCAATAACTCTTCACCTTATTGTAACCTTTCAACTTCTAAATGCCATTGAAAGATTTGAAATTTTATAAATTAAGATTTCTATGGGATATATTTATTTGCCTTTGAAAATACTCAAGATGATGTTTCGGTTTTAGCTTTTTATGGTAAAATAACTTGTAGACACATTTGATGACATGACAGTCATGCTATAAATCCTGACAACAGCTAGGCAATGTTTGATAGTGATAAAACTTTAGGATCCTTCCTACACCATGGGATTTATATTTATGATCACTAAAACACACGGGCACAGGGAAAATCTTGTTGTCTAAAATAACCATGTAGCCGTAATGTATGCATCTATTTGCTATACACTGACGGATGAACTGGGACCAAAATAGGATGTTGGAATATTTAAATTTCATCTTGAGTAAGAATATGATGGTCAATTTGTCATGTATTCTCATTTTTTATTTCAGAATGGCAAGCTTTAGGTGAAGTTAGAAGACTTATCTGTAAATCATATTGTGTGTAATCTCCTATTGTAACCATGGGGCTGATGACGGATACCAAGGGAAGAGAGAAAATCCTCAAGTTAATTATGAGATTTAACTCCAAGCTTTGTGTTCTCTGTTATGTGGTTGGCTTGCTCTGGTTTTTGGCCCTTGCCTACCATCCTTTAAACGCTGGAACGTACTTCTCCGAGAACGCATTGTTACCAGGTATTGTGACTTAATTCATCTCATTTATCTTTGTTTGATTCTGAATCAGCCGTTCTCTCGTCATCTATCAGGGCTGGGAGATCCAGGTTCAAGCCCGGGTCGAGTCAGACCAAAGACTTAAACAGTGGGAGCTGCTGCTGCTGCTTCACTTGGCGCTCAGCAATATGAGTTAGAGCAGCGACTGGTTGGTCCGGTGTCAGTATAATGTGACTGGGTGAGGCGGCTTGCTGGGTGTCTTCGGCAAGTCGTCTCGGTGAGGCAGCACCAAATAAAAGAGCAGTGGAAATCTGCCCTGCCACAAGGAGACGTCTTCATATGACTGAAATACTGTTAAGCAGGACATAAAACCCAGATCACTCTTCTAAATATTCAGCCATTCTAATGGCTTAAATTTTCCATTGAGTCAGATAAAAATTGAGATGTGGAGTTGTGTTTGAGGATAATCATCTTCACACACTGCTCGGCGGGTCATATTGCCTTAAATTCCTTTTAATGGGCAAATTTTTCTGGACACATTTACATGTAGCATATTTCTTTTCTAATGGTCGAATCCTTATGAGGAAAAAAGTGGCTGAATCTTTAGAAGAAATACGGTGTAGTGTTAACTATGACGTTTATTTAATTAACCAACACTGAAATGCACAGAAAATAATCCTGCCAGCCCTCTATCATGGCTGTGATTCAAATTCGACCCCCATTTTTATTCCTACGGTCCTTTCGTGTCATTTTTAATCTTAAACATAGATTTTTATCCCCCCGAAAAATTCCATGACTCATCACTTTTAATATTTGATTTTCGCTGTTCATTTTGAATGATTTCTGTGAAATGTCCTCTATTTCCATTATTTGCAGGTATTGTTGATGCTGACTATTATTCCCAAAATTCACTCCATAACAACTATGAGGAATTAAAGGCAGAACTAGAAAGAGAAAAAAGGTAATCTGATCAGTTGAGGCTACTGAGAATTTTGAGTTGGGCATCTAATTTGCCTCTGGTTGCCAGTTACCAACGGAAGGTCATGGGTTTCCTCCGGGCATAGAGCCCGGTTTCCTCCCACAATAAAATTGGCAACACCGCCATATAAGCGAAATAATTTTGAGCGTGGCGTAAAACACCAAACAATCAATCTAATTTGCCTTAGTTTTAGACAATACCTCCTATTCTGTAATAAATTTGTTTTAGAAAATATACTGTACGAACTCGGCCAAAAAGAAAATGAGATTTCTGGTACAAATTCTAGGCATTCCTTTTCTCTCTATGACCTCTATACATAGTTGACATCTGTCTTCAGTATTCAGGGCTCGAAATTAAGATTTTTGACTTGTTGCCCCAGGGGCAACCACAGCAACAGATCTGCTTGCCTCAGGAATAAAGCAATTGTCCGAGAAAAAAAATTTAACCTATTGCGACTAGATCTTTTAAACGCGTGTCGTGCAGTTTGTTGACGGGTTGGTCATATTTTGCTCTACCTGCGTGTGTTTTGCTCTAGCTTCTAATTTCTCTTTGTGGTGATGCATCTGTATATTCAAATCTTTCATGTTACATACCATATTAACAGACAGTGTGTAAAAAAATTGTTTATGATATCAACTATTGCAAATTATTGGATTATGTACATTCCCATTTATTCTTACATTCATTTTCATGAAAATAACCTTTAAATTATAAAATGGCTTCTACTTTTCCGATTCTCATCAAAAAAGGATTTTTTCAAATTGCAATAATGTTTCTAAATTGATTAAAACTATTCTTAAATCAATATATAACGTTTTAATCAATTGAAAAATGCATATAAGGATTAAAGTTTTATCTACAGACAAAGAGATAAGTAACCCAGCCTTGTTCTATTTACATAGTGATACTGTATTTAAACATACTCTAAAGCTCTAAGTCTCTTATCACTACAAGTGTTGACAGTTTTATGGTCCTGACTCCTCTATACCACATGGCCATGCCATGCTCAACTGTTTTTTTTTGTAGCCAAATAATATAGAAAAATGATATTATGAGAAAAATTTTCAAATCTACTTGAATTGGTGTGAGCTGCAAAATTGCCAATTAATTGCATTTGTTTAAGTATGATTAGTAAATTATAAACTACTCTTCTAAAAAATCGAAACATTTTACTCAAAACTATATTGACAACAAGCAGTGTTTAACATCACGATTTAACAAGCAGCGAGAATTGATGACTTGTACCGAGTACAAATCTTGTTAATAATCTTTGATCCAAATAGCCCATTTTAAATTTGATACAGATGGATTTTAAAAATTAAAATTCTGAATTTTGAAAATTAAATTAATAAATATGGAAGGATTTGTTTTGGTATGGCTGCAGTTACTGTGCCTTTCCGGGCGTATTTTGGGTTTCCCGAAACTCTTGTTTAAATTTTTTCTTTGATTATCATAGAAACCAGCATAGAGAAAATGCTATCTGTCTTACGTCTGACTCAGAAAGGCCATAATTCTTTCCTCATAAAATCCACATGAAATATCTTGTATTTGCATGGAAATAATTCGTTGTAGATTGTATATTCCTGGTGATTAGTCACTTCACTCAGCAAAGAATTTCTTTTTCAAATCAATCTCTAAAACCTAACCTAAAGGTTATAGCCACTGTTTGTGTAATACTACATAGTTAAATCCATATAGACACTTGCACAGCTGATCAACAAAGCCTGGTTGAGTCCATCTCTAAAGTTTATGTGGGGTGAAAGTTTTGAATGTTTTTATTTACAAGTATTATCGACAAGAAATATATGAACTATTTTGAAAGAACCTCTTTAAATCGTTTTTTTTTTTAAATAAAAATTAAAATTCTATTTCTTGAACAACAATAATCATGTACATGAGCGTAACACCCCTATCAAACTTGAATGGGGATTACCCAATGAGACATAACTGACAAACAGTTGGAGACATTCTGACGCCAACCACCTACAGAGTTGAACTTTGTTTCAATCAAGGTTGTGTTGGAATCAGAACTTCACATAGGCCAATGTATAGAGCTACATATGCAGAGTCCTTGGCTTTATTGTGGCCAGATTAAATACAAACCAATAAGTGGTTTCTCTATTAAATACGCCTTGAACAACAGTCGAAGGTAAAACTATTACTTGTAAAAATCTCCATACATTATATAAAGTATTCTAGTATAAATATTCTATTTTCCCAAGATAGATATTTTATTTTGTCTGCGGCATTTTTATTGCCATGGAAAAGCAGTTTTACGGCAGCAATCTCTGCGGCATTGCCGATTGCCGTGGTGAATTGCGGGGGTTGGCCCGGGTTAAGCGCATGTGTTGTGCAAGAGCCGGAATTTAGACAGGATTGCCTACTTTAATTGAAAATGGCGACCGTTAGACACACTTATTTCGGAGACATAAATCAACAAGTGTCATGAAAGTTTTCTCAGTTTAGGGCTTATGCGCTTGTCCTGAAAAAGCACTTGTCCCGGGACAACCGCTCCTGTCAATACTTGTTGCCCCTAATAAAAATTGCTTGTCCGGGGCAAGCGGACAACCGCTAATTTCGAGCCCTGATATGATGACGAAGTCAAGTATGGCGTCATTTACAAAGATATTTTTGATTGGTGACGGAGGATATGCATATTTTCCATCACCTTTTTCTTTGACACCGTGGAGCATTAAAAGAAGCTTGTTTTCTTTTAACATCATGTTTTTAAAATACTTATTTACTCAATTTACAGTCACAAATCATCATTAGGTGTTCCGAAAGAACTTGGCATTTATATTTTAAATCTGGTTTATTAGTCCTGCACGGACTTTATTCCCGCCAATTACTTCAATCTGTTCATATATCTCCCTTATTTCTTATGGTAAATAAACAAACAAACAAATAAGAATGAAATGAAAGAACTTAGTCAATACAGTACAGGCACTGTATGTTTTCCTTTCTAACGGTACGGTTTTCTTCGCCAAACTGTGCTATAAGAAAGTAAACAATCATTATCAGAGAATGTCTAACTGAATAGGCAGCCATTTTCACAGCAAAGCTTAGCTATGTGTCCCGATAAACCAATCAGCATACGCGTAGCTCACCAGCCACTGCACTAGCGTAAGAGAAATGGGTCAACTCTGAAAGTCTGCCATTTAAATCTAGGTTAATTTCGATCTTTTCGAAGGGCTGATAATGAAAGACAATAACTCTGAAATATATACTGGTTTGTAAATTCAACCTTTTGGGAAGACGGGACAGGCTGCATTTGGTGTCTGCGTGACTTGTGGACATCATAGAGTTTTCAGAAAAGGTAGTCTTTCTGCTGACATTGCAGAGTATAAACATACAAGATAGGATAAGCTCGCAAGGGAAGTGATTTACTAATGCTTCTTCTCAAAATGTCAATGGCGCGCTCGACTGATTATCAAACATGAGCTTGTCTGGCAGATTCATTTTGAGTGTATTTTCACACAGAAAACCACGTGCAAGATTCACACACATGGATCGGATGACCTATGGGAGCCTGTTCGATAAAATTGCATGCTGTTTTTTGGGTTTTTTTTAACCCGCAGGTTTCATGTATATCAGCTTCACAGCAGGCTGTGGCCATATTGGACTGGTGGCTCATCTATTCAGTCTCTAGCAAGAGTTTGGGGTGCCTGTTTGTAGGTAATGAAAACCCACAGTGTGACTGAAGTTGTCCATAAATACATGTATCTTCTAAGGCACTTTAGTTTTGCTATTAGTGAGCCAACACCTTTGATTGGATTTTTGTTTCTTTTAAGGCAGCCTCTATTTAATGTTGATGTCATTTAAACCAAACACACAAGCAAAAAATCCGCCCAAATTCCTAAAACCAACAGATTTTAATGTCAAAATAGCATTTAATGTTGAATTTTGGGCCATAGATGATGTTGTTTTTGTCTTATTGTTGGAACATTTTGAACCGAAATGGTATGCCCAAATTTTCCCTGGATCAGTCCCTGTATCTAACTTATTATACTTTGTACTTTATAAAAGCACTCTTTGAAGTGTTATTGATTTACTGGGTTGTTTTGTTGTATTTCTAGGGATGTTCCTAAAGATTGGCTTTTCAAGAAGTTTCAAGAGATTGGACTGGATGTGTATGTTCAGAATTTCAGTGTCCGTTATCCTCTCAGTTTATTACCAGAGGGACAGGTACTTTTCAATTTTCTTGTATTCATAATAAATATATTTATGAACACTAAAACACACGTGCACAGGGAAAATCTTCTTGTCTAAAATAACCACGGAGACAAGTTTCTATTTTTTTTAAAAAGAGGTATATCAATTAGACCTTTATACCCCATCATAAATTGTTGTAATAAAGTAAACCTATGATATTTCATTAGGTTGACGACTGACAGGAGCTTGACCTTAGTCAGTAGAATTTTCTGGAATAATAAATTAACGTTCAAGAACATAAAAAAGAATGATATTGTATATACTGACTGAGGCTTAGTTTGGGTAACTTGCAAACAAACTTCTAAAACTTGAATAAAAAGGCAGAGCTATTGAAAAAAAATTGTAGCTAATATTGTCTCAGACTTTAGGTAACCTGCAAACCAGCTTCTAAAGATTTATTCGACTGGTTGATTTTACGTCCCAAATATGCTATTAGGTGTGGCTACTCCTTGAGAACAACCAGCATCCAAACTATCGGCTCTTCGTTACAATATTTAAATACTACTTCGTTGATAATTGGAACAGTAAAAAATGACACCCCTCACAAATGTTATATGCACGCATATAGAGTATGAAGTTTCTTTCAAAATGTCTGCGTATCTTGGGCGTTTATTAAGACTGTTCTGATATCATTGTCATTTCATATTTTGCTTTATTTATCAAAACGTCAGAATGGAACATTCAAACAAAAACCTCTCACCCATATAGGTAATGACAACACTTGTGAGAAGAAATCGGTCAAATTCCCACAATGCTTAAAGGCCCACTTGCCACGAAAATCCGGAATATTGTTTACATTTTAAAAAAAACGACCGTTTTCTGTATTTTTCCCAGACAATATAAGTTAGGAACTTTCTATTTTTACCAAAATTTAAAAGTTTGGACGTCATTTGTATTTTTAATTTGAATTTGAAAATCTGAATTGTTAGGTGCCCGTAATGTCAACAAACTTCGAACCGGGTCGTGTGCAAAAGTGCCGTAATGGTTTGAGTCGTGTGGGCGATCTAACGACAAAGTATAATTTTACGACCTTTATCTAAGAAATACATAATAACGATCGAGTAAGAGGGACTATAAAAGCCTGCCGAGTGCAAACCACAGACAAAAACGCTTGGATGAGGGTAATGACATGCTTTATGTGTGTGTTTATATGTTTAACTTTAGTGGTTTTAGCTGTGGTAAGCTGGTGCAAATTGGTTTTCTTAACAAATGTCAAACAGGTTACCGCTGGACAAGAACAGCTACATTGTATTTTATTTAATTATTTTATGATTTTTTCAGGTATTACCTGGGAGCAATATTTATGCTATCCTTCGTGCTCCGAGGGCTTCAAGCACCGAGGCTGTAGTTGTCTCCTCTTTATTTCGCCCTCTCGCAAGTCCATATGGGAAAACTACTGCTGGGATCGCTTTAATGCTTTCATTGGCTAGCACCTTTAAAAGTAAGTTTTAAAAACTTTCAAGTTGTTTATGCTCACAGTTGCTGCTAAAATGCAGGTAACTATTTACAATAGCAAAGTAAGACAATTTGCTGTCCGTTGAACCAGCGTTATTTCAAACAAGCTTCAAAGATGTATGAGTTACCAGCGGAAGGTCGTGGGTTTCCTCCGGGCACAGAGCCCGGTTTCCTCCCACAATAAAACTGGCAAAGCTGCCATATAAGTGAAATAATCTTGAGCGCGGCGTAAAACACCAAACAATCAATCAATCAATCAAAGATGGATGCTCATAATGTTGCCATCTTTAATTTTACTCATTTATTTACAAATATTTTATAAATTTACTTTCTTCACAAATGTTCGGGTTTTTACCCCTCGGGCAAATTTTGCCCGAAGGGTATTGTCGTTGCCTCCATCGTCCGTCTGTCCGTCTGTCTGTCTGTCCGTCTGTCCATTGGTCCTTGTAAACACATTATCTAAAAAAGTATTTAACTTACAACTTTGAAACTTCCCCCCTTTGTTTATTACAGTGAGTACAAGAAGCCTATTTAAAATCAACGGGCTCGGATGTTTTTTTCAAGAGTTATGCCCCTTACTTTACCGCTGCTATAAAAAGCCTTGTAAACACATTATCTAAAAAAGTCTTTCACTTACAACTTTGAAACTTCACACATTTGCTTAATACAGCAAGTACAAGAAGCCTATTGAAAATCAACGCGCTCGGATGTTTTTTTCAAGAGTTATGCCCCTTACATTACCGCTGCTGTAAAAAGCCTTGTAAACACATTATCTAAAAAAGTATTTAACTTACAACTTTGAAACTTCCCACATTTGCTTAATACAGCAAGTACAAGGAGCCTATTTAAAATCAACGTGCTCGGATGTTTTTTCAAGAGTTATGCCCCTTACATTACCGCTGCGGTAAAAAGCCTTGTTAACACATTATCTAAAAAAGTCTTTCACTCACATTTTAAAACTTACTGCATTTGTTTAATACAGCAAGTAAGAGAAGCCTATTTAAAATCGACCCGCTCGGACATGTTTTTCAAGAGTTATGCCCCTTACATGACCGTCAGCCAAAAACCTCCTTGTAAATGTGATACATGTATGTGGAGTAGTTTTTCACTCGCAACAAATTCTCTGGAAAATAAATATATCTTCGGTTTCTTTTGCCCAGACCCGAGGGGTCCTGATGGCGACAGCCACTTATTTTTTTTGGAGAGGATATAATCAAATTTATCTTATTTCTCTGTTTTGTTTTATTTTTCTTTTATTCATTCTGCACGATAATTTTAAAAAAATATTTGTCACAAATTTCATTTGGCTAAGATTGACTGTTCTTTAGAATCCAGTATTTTTTCTTCTTTCCAGAACATACATATTGGGCCAAGGATATAATATTTTTGGTGACTGAACAGGAGCAGGTGGGAATGCAGGCCTGGTTGGATGGCTACCATGGCCAATATGACAACCCATGTAAGTCCAACAAATAATATGAACTTTTATCTTTATTTTCATACATGTATTTATTTATATAAAAACACACTGACATAGTAAAACTCTTCTTTTAGATGCTCGACGTAAGTAAAGATAACACCATCAAAATGTTCTGCACAACCATCACCTGTCATCTGGGCTCTGTCTTACAAAGCTGACGTAAATCAGTGTTAAAGCTATATGAACGTACACAACTGGTCCATGTTGTAGGCCTATGCACAACTTTACGCCAGCTTCCTACGACAGGGCCCTGATGTCTTCTTCTGCATTTTGACAGCTCCATAATGTACACAAAAGTGTGACATTAAAGATAAATCAAACAATCATTCCAGCATTTACATTGTACTTTTTATTTTTCCGTCCTTTAGATATATTTTCTGAGGAATTCCATCACCTGCCATCTGATATCATGGAACCCAAGAGCAAACTTACAGACCCCTCCCCCCCCCCCCCCCCCTTCTGCATTTAACAACTCTATAATGTACACAATGATATTAAAGATAAATCAAACAATCATTCCAGCATTTACATTGTACTTTTTATTTTTCCGTCCTTTAGATATATTTTCTTAGGCATTCCATCACCTGCCATCTGATATCATGAAACCCAAGAGCAAACTTACAGATCCCTCCCCTTCTGCATTTTGACAACTCCATAATGTACACAATGAGATTAAAGATAACTCAAACAATCAATCAATCAACATTTTTACATTGTACTTTTTATTTTTCTATCCTTTAGATATATTTTCTGAGGAATTTGGTGGCCGAGGTGGGGCTATACAGGCAGCCATTAACTTGGAGATAGCTAGCGAGAAAAATAGCCATGTTAATATCAAGTTGGAGGGTTTGAACGGACAACTTCCCAACCTTGACCTCGTTAATCTGGTCACAAAACTGTGTCGTAGGGAAGGTATACGGCCTACACTCCATAAACGGGTAAGAGATGCCGCAATATTCGGATTCTAAAACGCATTTATAACTTAACGTTTTTTAGCTTTAGTTTGTTAAAGTGGCATGAGCTGCCAAAATTCAGACTTTTCTCATAATTTCTGATCGTCATGACAGTAAGAGGCTTTGAAGGCCATGGAAAAACTAAATGATTAGCGTTGGAATGAGGAAAATCCATACAGTATGTGGCCTACACAAACCGGAATAGTGTTCGAAAAGTAAACAAAATAACCGGGACGACCATTTATTCATTCTAAACCAAAGTCGGTTCAAAACAATACTTTATCGTACATTCTCTAGACTAGAAGCACTAAAAAGCTTCTGAATTGTATGTCTTGAGTAGAATAGCCGATAATTTCAACATTCTGTTTTATCAACATTTTGGCAGCTCATGCCACTTTAAAAAATGTTAATAAATTTGTAATCTGTTATATCAAAAATGTACACACAATCTTAATGATTTTATTTTATTTTTAACTAAATACAGATATTTTAATTTCATTTGTTGATTTTCAAATTTAAATCAAGTGAAGAAAATAACTTTTAGACACGATTTTATAAGCCGATAAATGTCGTAAATGAAGAATCAACATTTTTCAAAATGATTTTTGATGCTAGCAATATTTTATCCATTTTCTTGGCTCACTTAAATGCTTCTACTTTGCTTCTGGGGCCTCGGTAGCTCAGTCAGTTAGAGTGATTGTCCCTCAGTGCAAAACAGGCCTTCCATCCATGCGGCGCAAGTTCGAATTCCACTCCGGCCAAATAAAATTTAAAACATGGATTTTTCACTCGCCGTAAGTGGAAGAGTTGCCAAGTTCTTGCTTAAGGTCGGGAGCTTCCTTCCTGGCAAAGCCTTTCTTTCATTTTTTATCTCCCCATAATTGTTCCCGCTAGTTTGTTTATTGTTTTCTTTCTCCTTAACCATCTTTATCATATTTTCATTTGTGGGATAGTTGCCAGTTACCGACGGAAGGTCGTGGGTTTCCTCCGGGCATAGAGCCCGGTTTCCTCCCATAATAAAACTGCCAACGTCGCAATATTAGTGAAATAATCTTGAGCCTGGCGTAAAACACCAAACAATCAATCAATCATGTTTTCATTTAATTTCTTTATCTTGAATGTCATCAGGAAGATTACAGTCGTCCAGAAACCAGACAGGGTTTCCAACACAGCTTAAAGACGATGATGTCCATGATGTGGTCGCAGGCGACAGGAATGCCCTCCGGTAACCATGGTCTCTTCCATCGTTATAACATAGAAGCCGTCACCTTGGAGTCATTTAAAAAGAAGAGTTCTAGTGGCGGAGATTTAACTGTCTTAGCAAAGTAATGCAGAGCTTTTTTTGTTTTTACCAAAAAATTTACGGTTTTATGACCAACTTTGTGCAATATTTGTCACAGTATATACACAATTCTATGCTACATTTACAGCCATACGATGGTTACGAAATTTAATAAGCTCCGCATCAAATGACGTCAAACATGGCATCAGTTGTGTACATACCCTCAGAGTGATGACATAGTACACGACGATCTCTGATCCGTCAGTGTCGATGCGTGGTAGTTTGTTCACATTGAAGGTCGCGTATGACCTCACTTTTGACAAGTACGCAGAGTAGTTACGAACAATACGAAAATAAGCATATTTCCTCCAGACTACTTTTTTGACATCCACGGAACTAACGCGAAGGTTGTTTCGTTTCAAGTTATTAATTTGAATCCTTTAAGAAAAAAGAAAAAATATGTGGAACAATATTTAACTAAAATAATCTTCTTACTGTTTGACACTCATAAATATGAGCTGCCACAATTTGTGCTTTAGATATCATCAAACAAATCTATCATTGCAGGAGCCTGTTTCACAAAGCGATGTAGATGTATTTTTTGCGTAACTTTCATACTAACGTATCTCTGCAGTATGGGTTGCTAAGGCATTTGCGTAAAAACTTACGCAAACTGAAACAGGCTCCTGTTCATTGAGAAATTACCTGACTGACTTTGAGTCTGAGACTTATAGGAAGCTAAAGTCTTTGCAAATTCAAACCAAATTTGAATAAGCGGGATGCTATTCAATTTATATAGGTCTCAGTTAAGACAATAAGAGGTTTGGGGGTTTATCATGATGGCCTTTGGAATTGTGAAAATTGATACTGTCTGTGGCCTGTACGAACCGAAATAGTGATAAAAAAGTAAACAATATTTCAATAACCAAGACGAACGGTCATTCCTTTTAGACTTACGTTAGCTCAAAACACGACTTTAGCGTACATTTGCGGGGCTATAACTAAAATTTTCCTTCAATGGGAAACTAACAACATTTTGGCAGCTCATATGACTTTCTAAAGCTTTTTATATGGTCTTTTGGTGATATGAGGAAATATATGGTAAGAATTCCGCTAATTCAAGTACTCAAAACAGTACGAAAAGCTCTCTAAAAGTTTGAGACTTTCCGTTGGGTGTCTTACCTCCTGCATGGAGCGACCGATAATCCTATCGAGCAATCGCTATTGTTGTTGTTTTAGACCAAACATGGCAGAAAGCAGTCGAATAATTCGTTATCTTCACATTGCTTGTCCTTGAATTAGCAGAATTCTTACCCTACTGCCTATAGGAGCATGCTTTAAGCGGATTATATGAATTAATTATCTCCGTTTGATTTTCTTATATGTTTCAGGGTAGTTGAGGGGACGTTTCGCAGTTTGAATAACTTATTGGAAAGATTTCATCAATCATTTTTCTTCTACGTCTTACCGGCGACACATAGATACGTCTCTATAGGACTTTATATGCCTCCTCTGGGTCTCCTCATAGCTCCTTGTCTCATTAAAATATCCTTTTTTAAATTTTATCTTTGCACAAAATATTTTCTATTTGATTTCCATTTTGTTTTTCAGTCTAGAATTTTGTGGTGACTTTTTTTTTGGTGATGGCTGCCAGTTAGCAGTAGAAGTTAGTGGGTTTGCCCCTGGCATAAAGCCCTCTTTTCTCTTCGACGTAGGGGCCTCCGTGGCTCAGTAGGTAGAGCGTTGGACACTCAATCCGAACAGCCTTCTACCAATGGGTCGTGGGTTCGAATCCCACTCAGTCCAAAAATTTGAAAATTTTCTGACTGGGTTTTCACTCGAACGACCTATGTGGGATGGTTGCCAGTTACCAACGGATGGTCGTGGGTTTCCTCCGGGCATAGAGCCCGGTTTCCTCCCACAATAAAACTGGCAACGCCGCCATATAAGTGAAATAATCTTGAGCGCGGCGTAAAACACCAAACAATCAATCAATCAATTTCAAAACCGTATCAACCAATGAAAAGCATCCATTTTAATCGCATGCTACAAGTCTGTACGATAAATTGCACTGTGTGAGCGGACCTTAACCTTGCTCCTCCAACATATAAGTGAAATTATCACAACGTGGCATAAAGCATCAATGAAGCTTTTATGACTCCAGCCCTCCTGTACTGATTTGGTAGCCTCACTTTTTCATGTCTGGGGACAGTAAGTGAATTAAGATCAATGCACTCTGATAAGGGGCACTTGCTGATAAATCTGACCAACAGCACATTGGCTTTAGTAGTTTGACTTAATTAGGCCCTATGATATCTCATGTGTTATAGATATTTTTGGATATTCTGTGATGATTGATTGATGTGTTATGCCGTGTAGAAGGTTACATTCCCAGGTTTAGTGGAAGAGGAAATCTGACTCTTTGCCTGGAGGAAACCCTGAACAGTGGGTACCTGTCAACTCTCCCTGAGTGAAAACTCACTCAAATATCATGAAACGGCGGAGGCTTCCTTCATGCATAGTTTTTTTTTTGGTTTTGTTTCTAAAACCTTCTAATGCAGGCATGATTCTTCTCAGGTTTTTTTCAGGTTTTTTAAAGAGCCAAATCAGTTTTTTTCTACTGACTTCAGTTTTTTTTTCTATCACAAATCTAGATTTCAAATTCTTTAAATTCGTTTTATTTAAAAAAAAAAACACTTATTGAATGTCAGAATCAGTTAAGAAAAGTAAAGAAAGAAAGAAAATATCAATTATATTGATATAAGAGGACATTTTATTCTTTTTTTTTCTAACTTGATGAAATCATAGTCTGGCTGACATGGGACGCAGACAGGTCTTACAAGAAAGTCAGTTTTTTTTCTGGGCCTCCAGAATCATGCCTGCTAATGATACCTGCATATGACCTTGAAACAATCAGTGGATATCTTGAATTAAATGCTTGTTTTCCTGGTGGCCGTGTGGGGCATCATCAGATGCCCAGGGTTAAATTCTCAACATGCTCACATTTTGGGCCAAATGCGATTCAAAGCCTCGTTTTCTGGGAACGCCCATTTACTGTCGGATCAATCAAAAGTTGGAAATGTTGGAACTCTTCAATTAGAGACACATTTATCGAATTGCAGAGCAGAGCAATATTCTTTCAATCCGACACAGGACTTACATAGATCGGCCACATGTCCGAGCTCCACTCTGTCCAATGAAAACTTTATTATCTTTTGAGTGAGTTTTTCACTCAAACACGATGTCTGGAATGATTGTCAGGTAGTTTTTGGCAAAGAGCCTGGTTTTCTCTGGGCACAGAGCCTGGTTTTCTCTGAGCACAGAGCCTGGTTTTCTTTGGGCAAAGAGCCCGGTTTCCTCTGGGCAAAGAGCATGGTTTTCTCTGGGCAAAGAGCCTGGTTTTCTCTGGGCACAGAGTCCGGTTTTTCTATGCAGAGTCCGGTTTTCTCTGGGCACAGAGCCCGGTTTTCTCTGGGCAAAGAGCCTAGTTTTCTCTGGGCAAAGAGCCTGGTTTTTTCTGGACACAGAGCCCGGTTTTCTCTGGGCAAAGAGCCTGGTTTTCTCTGGGCACAGAGCTCGGTTTTCTCTGGGCAGAGCCTGGTTTTTTCTGGACACAGAGCCCGGTTTTCTCTGGGCAAAGAGCCTGGTTTTCTCTGGGCACAGAGTTCGGTTTTCTCTGGGCAGAGCCTGGTTTTCTCTGGGCAGAGCCTGGTTTTCTCTGGGCAGACAGCCTGGTTTTCTCTGGGCAAAGAGCCTGGTTTTCTCTGGGCAAAGAGCCTGGTTTTCTCTGGGCAGACAGCCTGGTTTTCTCTGGGCATAGAGCCCGGTTTTCTCTGGGCAAAGAGCTTGGTTTTCTCTGGGCAAAGAGCCTGGTTTTCTCTGGGCAAAGAGCCTGGTTTTCTCCGGGCAGACAGCCTGGTTTTCTCTGGGCAGACAGCCTGGTTTTCTCTGGGCAATGAGCCTGGCTTTCTCTGGGCACAGAGCCCTGTTTTCTCTGGGCAAAGAGCCTGGTTTTCTCTGGGCACAGAGCCCAGTTTTCTCTGGGCAAGGAGCCTGGTTTTCTCTGGGCAAAGAGCCTGGTTTTTGTCTGGGCAAAGAGCCTGGTTTTCTCTGGGCACAAAGCCCGGTTTTCTCTGGGCAAAGAGCCTGGTTTTCTCTGGGCACAGAGCCCAGTTTTCTCTGGGCAAACAGCCGATAAAACCGCAGTTGCCATGACGTCGTATCTCTTCACAATGATATCCATTGGCAACTTTGTTTTGTTTGCGATGCAACTGCTTTGTGAAACGAGCCCCTGGTTTTCTCTGGGCAAACAGCCTGGTTTTCTCTGGGCAAAGAGCCTGGTTTTCTGTCCCTCTAAACCTGGATACACCCCACATACATGTATGTACCTTTACAGTTTGACGTAAAACATCAATCAATCAATCAATCAATCAGCCTTATCAACCAGTATCGCATAAATAGTCCATTATAATTAATGTTTAGAAAAGCCCAATCAAAATACAATATTATTAGTCCTTAATTGCCTGTTAAGCCATAGCTCTGTGGATAACAGCTAGTCAGCTGGAGAAAGAACGGAAGGAAGAGAAAAAAAAGAAAGAAGAAATTCGAAGACAGAAAGATCTGGAGAGGGTGGAGCGTGAGGAGGAACGACGGAAAGCTACGGGTGAGGAGGAGGAGAATGAGGCTGAGGAAACAGAGTCTGAAGATGAAGAACTGGATTCGGTGAGATTTTGTTACAGAGTTGTCAGATAAGTTTTTGTTCTTTGCGAAGTTGTCCCGTATATCTCGCCAAATTGATCTAAATGAGAGTTATGTATTGTTGATTTAAATCTTGACAGTTAAATCAAACAATCCATACATAGTTCAGCCAATATTTTATATATTACAACATTTTCTATGTTTGATTAGTCTTTCACAAGCCTTTCATTGATGGCGGGGCCTTCGTGGCTCAGTAGGTAGAGCGTTGGAAGCTCAATCCAAACAGCCTTCCACCAATGGGTCACGGTTCGAATCCCACTCAGTCAAAAAAAAAATTTTTATTTTCGGACTGGGTTTCCACTCGAACGACCTACATGTATGTGGGATGGTTGCCAGTTACCACCGGAAGGTCGTGGGTTTCCTCCGGGCATAGAGCCCGGTTTCCTCCCTGAATAAAACTGGCAACGCTGCCATATAAGTGAAATAACCTTGAGCGCGGCGTAAAACACCATACAAACAAGTATTACATAAAGCCCAATGCATGATGGATTCTATTCGGTCTCAAACATGGCTTACAAGTAAAAGACCCTGAAAGTTGAGAATCCAGATTAGTGTTATCTACGTCATCTGGGCTAGTTAAGGAACGCCCGATAACGCGACAAGATTTTGTTACAGGGTTGCATACTTGTTTTCAGTTAAGAATTGTCAGTTAAGTGTCGCAATCATCATGTGTTTGTCCTATGCAAAGGCATCTCAGATATCTGACCAAATTTATCTAAATGAGAGTTACCTATTATTGATTTCAATATAAAACTTAAAATGTTGACAGTTAAATCAAACCATCCATACATATTGCAGTCAATATCCTATATATTGCAACATTTTTCTATGCTGTATTAGTCTGTAGAAAAGAGGTCCCTCACACAGACATGGGTTGCTATAGCAGTTACGTGAAAACTTACGCTACGCCGCTTTGTGAAACAGGCTCCCGGTGATTCCTCCAGACAAAGAGTCCAGTTTTCTCCCCCCCCCTCCCCCCCCAACTAAACGTTACCATGATAAGGGAGATAATCTTTAGTGTGGCCTAAAATAACAATCATTCAGAAGGTTTATGCCCGATGTAAGTCTACTGTAACTGTCCGGAAAATATGTCTGTTCATAATTTTCTCAAAGTTACATGTACATCGAGCATAATTGTTTTCAGAAATATCCCCATCCATACAAGATGGGCTGGTCATTAGTCTCGTATGATAGTACAGAAATATCCCCATCCATACAAGATGGGCTGGTCATTAGTCTCGTATGATAGTACAGAAATATCCCCATCCATACAAGATGGGCTGGTCATTAGTCTCGTATGATAGTACAGAAATATCCCCATCCATACAAGATGGGCTGGCCATTAGTCTTGAATGACAGTACAGAAATATCCTCATCCATACAAGATGGGCTGGCCATTAGTCTTGAATGACAGTACAGAAATATCCTCATCCATACAAGATGGGCTGGTCATTAGTCTCGTATGATAGTACAGAAATAGATCAATCATTTTTCAGTTGGCATTATTCATCCTTTTGTGATTGACAGGAAATAGAACATTCTACCCTCTTCCAGTTGATACCCGTTATTTTGGTATCCATGGTAATTGGAATATTAGCGTACTCAGGACCTGAACTTTTTGCTGCGTCGGCTCAGGTATTCAGACTTCGGACAGATGACGCCCTTACATTTGGAATTATGGCTCTATTCTTAGCTGGACTATTCTTTCCCGGAATAGTTACAAAGTAAGTCATATTCAGTGTACATGTATGATTTAAAGATAAATAATTTGTTTTTGAAAATTTCTCCCAAAAAGTTATGTAGCCCTGTATTTATGACGAAAATCCCTAACTTTTTATTCCATTTCTTCCCAAAAATTGCTGCTTATTTTTTCAATCCTCATGTGTTTTACTTTCAACTGTCTTGTATTAAAACCCAGAAGTTTGTTATCCATAACATTGTTGGGCCTTGGTGACTGAGTCTCAGGAGCGATAGTCGTTCAGCCTGACACAGGCCTTTCATGGATGGGTTACTGCCTTGAATCCCACTCAGTAAAAATTGACAAATTTCCGAGTGGGTTTTTCATTTGGTTGCCAGATGTGTAGAACGTGGTTGCCAGGTACTCACTGAAGGTCAAGGGGTTTCCTCTGGGCAAAGAACCCATTCCCTCCCCCACTATACTTCCTGACACTGCCATATAAATTAAATAATATTGACTGCGACTTAAAACATAAATTACATAATTTAAATGCTACTGTAAAAAAGAGATTTGCAATATTTCCAAAAGTGTCTTTTTTAACTCACTAAACTTTAATATTATCTGTATTTTTGTCCACAGAAAAGCTGAAGATGTTCACTTTAAATGGGAGACTTTGAAATGTGTGGCTTTGATATGTCAAAGTCTATGGATGTTTTCTGCTGCACTTATGAATATATCGCTGGCTTTTTTTCTGGCAGTTGTCATGGTACCCGTAACTGTGACTATTAAACCAGTCTCTAGGAGGTAGGAATCAATGTTTTTGAAGACGTATCAAAAGACGTCACTTTTGACTGTCCCACTGTTGCCCCTTTCTAGTATTTTGTCTTCCAAGGATGCGGTGAGGGTTCAAATTTCACTCAGACCAAATAAAAATTGAAAAATTTCTCAGTGGATTTTTCACTTGATCGACGGTGGTATGTGGTAGAGAATCCAGGCACTCGACGAAGGTCAGGGTTTTTATCTGGGAAAAGAGCCTGCTTACCTCCCCACTAAACCTGGCAACATTAAAACATTAATCTATCAATCAATCTAGTATTTTGTCAAATTTATGCAACCTATATCTTTATCTGGGAAGGGGGAGCATGCATCAGTTTAGCTGATAATTTTCTTGCTTTGAGTGTGGCGTTGATTATCCACTTATGGTTATCACTATCAACCTTAACCTATGCTAAACTATCATTGGAACAGGTGCCTCAAATTATTCACAAATTTTATTTTTTTCAATTTCGTGGAAATATACCAAAACATGAAGTAGAAGTACAATTTTTACTATGTCTGAATTCAGACTACATTGTGAATGATGTGTTAATTATAGAACAGTAGTAACTTTACTTTATCATACTCCCCTGTCATATGTGTTTGTCTATAACTAAAATGTGTTCCCTGGTGCCTTGTAAAAGTCCCGTTCAAAAGACTTCTGTGGGGCTACTGAAATCACCCACCAAGTCATTTGGCTCAGCGAAAATTAGGGAAGGTCTGCGAGTCTAAAGGTTAACAAATGGGAACTGTAAATCTGTACTATCACCATAAATATATTTATGAGCACTTACCGTAAGAATTCCGCTAATTCAAGTAGTCAAAACATTACGAAAAGCACTCTAAAAGTTTTAGACTTTTCGTTGGGTGTCTTACCTCCTGCATGGAGCGACCGATAATCCTATCGAGCAATCGCTATTGTTGTTGTTTTAGACCTAACATGGCAGAAAGCAGTCTAATAATTTGTTATCTTGACTTCATATTGCTTGTCCTTGAATTAGCGAAATTCTTACACACGGGCACTGGGAAAATCTTCTTGTCTAAAATATCTATTGTATCAGACAATTCCAGGTAAATCTTTGAAATTCTCAACATTATATAGAAAAAGTTTGTTTTTTTTTAAAGATTTTCAAAAGTCCTTGAATGATTTCATTAACTTCTGTTTACAGAATTGTGCGATACCTTGAGATGCTGTTGCTGCTGTTAATTTCCCCGCCAATGTTACTGTTGTTGGCGTCTTTTATAGAGACTTACGGAGGGAAAAAATTTGAGTACGCAGTTTGGCCGTCTAAAGCCTGGGAGACAATGAAGCAAGCTGTCTTCTTAGCCGTTCTTGATAATTATCTTATAGGAAATTGGATTTATTCCTTCTTTAGTTTTGCTGTGATGCCAAGTTGGCTAATGTCCTGGGCTGTCTGTAGAGTAGAACTTTAACTCATTGTCAGTGAAACTGTATTGAACTCATCATTACAATCATCAGCTACCAGTGCTTAGTCAATACCAAAAGGAAAGCAGGGGGGTATTTCATAAACAGGTTTAGAAGGCTAAACTGACCTAGCCGACTAGAATAGCACTGCTTTAACATTACTGCTTAGTCGACTATCTGACCGTAGTCGGCTATATGTGGTTTATGAAATACCCCCCAGGGCTTCTTGCAACTTTCCACTAGGTGAATTTGTGAGCAGAAAAGGAAAGTTTAGAATTGAAAGTTTGATGAACATGGCTTAAAGCTGGTTTGTGTTTGTTTATAGACTAAATGTATATTTGAAAAACTCTTTAAGTTGAAGTGAAACAACCTTCGTGTTAGTCAAACAAGTGACTAGAAAATATGCATATTTTCCTTATTTTTCTACTACCACTCTGAAAAACTCCCTTGTAGGTTTCCCTTGTAGGTACCTTGCCGGAGGTTCCTCTGGGCAAAGAACCAGGTTTTCCTTTCCAGGTACCTTGTCGAAGGTTTGGGTTTCCTCTGGACAAAGCAACTAGTTTCCTTCCTCCACAAAACCTGGCAACGCCCCACAAGTGAAATAATTAGGAAGGTGGCGTTAAACATCAATCAATCTTCACACTCCATCCATATAGTCATGGGATAGGAATCAGTGGTTTCTTCTTCCACTAAACCCACCAAAACTGCTTTATAAATGAAATAATATTGGGTGTGGCGCAAAGCATGTATTCAGGAGATAAAAGTAGCAAAGAACTTTTTTGATGAAAACAAAAAAAATTTGGCATTATATGCCAAAATTCGAACTTTTTAAAAATAAATTCTGATTGTCACAACAATAAGATGCTTTGAAGTAAGAGGTGTTTGCAGTACGATTCATTGGTACTTTATTTTTTCACATATATATTTGCAACTTTGTATAATAGCTAAATGTTATCACAAGACCATTCCGTTAGATGTGTTATGTAGAATATAGATTCATTTGATGCTAAATTAAAAAGCTATCTTTTGTAATAAAAAGACTTCTATGGAGTTCGTTTTTGATCAAGAAAATATGTAAGAAATGTTTGAAACTCTCTTTAAACGTAGGTTCCATACTAATGATAAAAAATTAAGACATAACCACGTCGTCAGTTGTTTTTGAACAACACAAAACAGCATTTTAGTGTTGTTCAAAAACAACTGACGACGTGACGATTTTTTATCATTAAGAAAATATGTATCATCATATTTCTGTCGGTTTTAATATGTGACCTATGTAAATCGCGTTATTTTAACAGTAAGAATATGTGTCCGTTTAATTGTGTTTTTAATACTTTATCACCATGCACATTTTACACCATGACCGTGATGCGTCGTATATACGTTCTTTGGTTAACTCTGATGTGCCATTTGGAGCAAACTTTGGTTGTCTTTGCCCATTTCAGGACCCTGTTTAACAAAGCGGCGTAGATGTATTTTTGGCGTAACTTTCTTACTAACGTATCTCTACAGTATGGGTTGCTATGGCAGTTACGTAAAAGCTTACGCTACGCCGCTTTGTGAAACAGGCTAGGGATTTACGTACGTGAAATACATTCTGATCGACTGTATGCCATTTTGAATGTGGCGACCAAAAAAATAGCTGCGAAAAGAACGCCTTCCATTTTCTCTCGAAGGCTTCGGCCCAACAAAAGTGTCCCAATGATAATATGAGGGACCGAAACACTTGATCAGTTATGATTGAAGCAGTGGGGCAACCCTGATGTATTGCGTCCTTTGCTTTATCAGGCTAAATAAACAAATATATTTATATTTTTGAACACTAAAACACACAGGCGCAAGGAAAATCTTCTTATCTAAAAAACATGGAGACATATACGATTTTAGCATTTGATTAATTGACTATAAGTTTTATTTTCTAATTTCGTCTGTAGTAAACTATTTTGATATTTCATTTCTGACGCCCTTTATATTCAGCCTCCAAAACCGTGATTTACCATATACAAAGTGCAGACTGTCCGACGCACGTCAAAGCCGACCGGTAGTGACCGAAGGTTGTTCAGAAAGGCCTCGCTAGCCTTGCTAGCGCATTTACTATTAAAGTAGCAGACTACAAATGTTTTTAACAATGTCCACTAAGGAACGAAGCTAATAGGCTGATTTAGGGGGTTGGGGGTGCAATCCTATTACAGGTCAAGAGTTAAGAGTTAACTAGTACATGTATTTAGATATGAAGTACATGGAATCAGCAGGTGTGCTGTAACATCAGGATATTACACAGAGGATAAGACAACCTTATCTATAGATCCACGGACAAAATTCACTGGACCGAAGATACAGCAAATTGCTTGTATACCCACTGGCTTCAGACAGTAGATTTAAACTAAATTTGGGACAGGGCATGTGCCACCCTACTTTCGGCTTAGGAAGTAATATTGTTAATCTTAGTAACGAGGAACTCACTGCTGATGATATATCTCTACTCAATAGAGGACTTTCATTTGTGCCTTGCCCAAAATCATTATCTGATAGGGACTTTTCTATTAGTAAGTTAGTGCATGTTATGGAGTACTCCAGAATTGTAAGTCTGGCTGATATCTACCGAGATTCTAGTGGGGTACGCAAGCCGTTTACATCTAAAAGCGGCTATACGCCCCCTTCTCACATGTATGACCCAGAAATAAGCATACGTCGTGACTCTGTATCAAGGAAGTTTGATGTTTTAACTAATCCTAGAAACCAACATAACCTCACTCATTCAGAATGTCTTGCCTTAAAGGCACACTTGCCGCGAAAATCAGGAATATTGTTTACATTAAAAAAGAAAGACCGTTTTCTGTAGTTTTCCCAGACAATATAAGTTAGGAACTTTCTATTTTTACCAAAATTTAAGTTTGGACGTCACTTTGTATTTTTAATTTGAATTTGAAAATTTGAATTGTTAGGTACCCGGAACGTAAACAAACCAAACTGCTCGCTGGGGCGCATTTATGTTTCAGTCGAGTGAGTGAACTAACGGCACAGTGTAATTTTACGTAAGCCTATTTATCTGAGAAATACAGACTGACGATCGGTTAACAGCGACTGGAAAAGCCTGCTGATGATTGTTTGAGTGTAAACCACAGATAAAAAGGCCTGAAATGAGGGTAATCCAACACGAAAGTTGACCGACACTGATCGTTGTTGTTGTAATCAGGCTTCGATTCTTCGTTTGTTTTTCCCCCCATTTCTACATTCTAAAGCTAACTAGACATGTTTTATGTGTCCTATGTTTAAGTTTAGTGGTATTAGTCGTACTAAGCTCATGTAAATTGGTTTTCTTAGCACATTTAAACAGGCTACGGCGGCAAGTGGGCCTTTAAGTAAGCTAAGGAGAAATCCAAACATAATTATTAAACCTGCTGATAAAGGTTCGGCAACAGTTATTATGTCTAAACAGGATGAAGAGATAGAACGGCAGCTAAGCAATCCTCATCATTACAAAAAACTTGATAAGGAAATTTGGCCTGAAAATGTTAGGAAGCTTAATAAAATTCTTGTTTCTCTTCAAGATAAAAACAGTATCGCTATTTGGAGTCTGATCATAACTCTAAAAACAGGGTCTTCTATATTCTTCCGAAAATTCACAAACCCATTGAAAAAATGGCCCACGCCTACAATGCCCCCTGGGCGTCCTATTATCTCAGATTGTGGCAGTAAAAGTTATAGAATATCAGAGCTAATTGATTACTATCTAAAACCTATAGCGAATCGGCATGCTAGCTTTATCAAAAATACGGATAATTTATTGGCCAAATTGTCTGAGAAATCCATCCCACAAGATGTGATTTTGGTTACTCTGGATGTGGAGTCTATGTATACAAACATTGGCATAGATTTGGGTCTTAAATCCATAAAATCAGCATTCCAAAGATATCCTGACCACCGTCGTCCGGATGAAGACATTTTAGAATTGCTGGAACTTAGCTTAAAAGGGAACGATTTTGAATTCAATGTGGAGATCTGTCAGCAAATTAAAGGGTGTGCTATGGGGACACGTTTTAGTCCTAACTTTGCCTCTATTTTTATGGCTGAGTGGGAGAGTGATATTCTTCACAAATGTCACAAACAACCTTTTATTTACCTTCGGTATCTGGATGACATTTTTATCATTTGGCAGCATACGTTGGAAGACCTTCATATTTTCATTGATACTCTTAATTCTCACGACTCAAGCATTAAGTTACAGCCTACTATTGATCACACTTCTGTGGATTTTTTTGGATGTAACTATTTACAAGGGTCATACATATCATACTACATACTACTATTGAAGTTTTCTTCAAACCTACTGACACGCACCAGCTGCTACATGCTGGGTCATGCCATCCTCCTCACACTTTCAAGGGAGTCATTAAGTCTCAGATGTTTAGATTCTGTAGAAACTGTAGTTCTTTAGATTTCTTTAACCAGGCCTGTTCTGTTCTTTTTAAAGCTCTCCTCCCTAGGAGGTATTCTATTAGATTACTCCGAAGGATCAAATCTAACACAGTAAGACAAATCATGTTTCCCCCTTCAGCCCCCGATACGCTTACCTCCCCTTCGCGAGTATACCATACGCAATTATCGCGACAAAAATCAAATGGCAGAGAATCTTAATTGTGACTCCTCTAATATCGTGTATGTTATCACGTGCAAAAAATGCTGCAAACAGTACGTTGGAGAAACTCAGAATTCTCTACGACAAAGAGCAGCCAACCATTTATCTAGTATTAAACCTAAACATGATGTACCCGTGGCACAACATTTCAATACTCAAGGTCATTCGGTCAAGGACCATTTTGAAATCATGCCTATTAAGAAAATCCCCTTTCTCACTTCCGCTGCAGATACCAAGCACAAACGTTTGGAAAGGGAAAGTTTTTGGATTCAAACATAACAAACTTTATCCTTTGGGTTTGAACTTTGACCCAGGAAGATGTCGTGAAAAAAACTATAATACAATTTGTCTTTCAGTATAACAAAGCTAGCATCGCTATGGCCAAGATTATAGTAGAAGAATACAAACTACTTCAAAGTAAACTTGCTCGACCTCTGACCCAAAGGCCAGTCATTGCTTATAAAAAGAACAAGAGTTTGAAAGACATACTGGTCAGGGCTAAACTCCCCTGTCTGCCTTCTACCTAGGTTTTTCTGGGAAGGAGGGGGGGGGGTCAAATTTTCCCTGTCTTTTCCCATGACCCTATAATATATAGTCTGACGATATTCTTAACATAGCTTAAGATACGTTAGCATTGTCAATGTAATACAAAGTGTTCCAGAATATTCTACTGACTAAGGCCAAGCTCCTGTCAGTCGTCAACCTAATGAAATATCATAGGTTTACTTTATTACAACAATTTATGATGGGGTATAGACGTTTAAATGATATACCTCTTTTTAACACAATTAGAAACTTGTCTGCATGGTTATTTTAGACAAGAAAATTTTCCCTGTTCCCGTGTGTTTTAGTGTTCATAAATATAGAATGGAGACAGTTGGTTAAACATTGGATAAGCGGAGAGGAACGGATGAAATTTGAACATTTAATATAGGATTTAATTTTGAAATATGAAGGGACTCTTTGTATGCTAAGTTAAGCTTGTTCTTAGCCTGGTCAATTACCTCACAGGACAATGCGTTGGGATTGTGATTGTTGTTGTAACAGTGACTTGCAACTGTAGAGGAGTTTTCCGAGAAATCTTGGCTCTGCCGAATTTTTTTTTCTTTGTCCGCCATAGTAAAACATACATTTAAACGACCAGTTAAACTGTGCGGGGCGTCGTAGAAATACTTCAATCATATATCTTTAGTCACTTTACAGCGGCTTAAGTTTGACAAACTCCTTCTTCGTGGTCTATACTATCGGAATGCAGTGGTAAATATTTTATTCTTTGCTTATTTGTTGTGAAATTGTGGCTACAGAGGAGCCACTGTTTTGGTGCATAATGTGATGCTCGGAGAACCTCTGATTAACATGTCTGGATGTAAGTCCTGCATAAGATGCAGGGCAACCACGTGTAACCTTGTAAATAACATTTACTTCAAAGTTTTTCATCTTCGCGATCTTTGTAATTAAAATAAGAACTGATTGTGAAAGTTTCGCTTAAAGATACAAACTGAACTGTCGGGAGAAGGTTTTCAAGTGATTTTAGTTCTTTAGATAATTGTATTGAGGCCGGTCCAAGAAAGGGTGTTCTGATGAAGATTTTTTGTTTTTCAGGTCCAAATGGTTTACAAACTGGGTTGTCTGAAAATTTATTGTTTAGGAACTGTTTAATGATTTTGTCTACCGTGGGGGATGTTGATTTTGATTTTGGAGTAACATATTTTTTATTTTATTGATTTCAACGCTAAGTAGTTTGTTGTCATTGCAGACACCCCAGACTCGATTAAAGGGGCATGAGCTGCCAAAATGTTGATATTTTGACGATAAAATAGAATGTTGAAATTATTGGCTATTTTTCTCAAGGCCGATAATTCAGAAGCTTTTCAGTGCTTCAAGTCTCGAAAATGTACGATAAAGTATTGTTTTGAACTAACTTTGGCTTAGAATGAATGAACGGTCGTCCTGGTTATTTAAATTTTGTTTACTTTTCGAACACGTTTTCGGTTCGTACAGGCCACATACTGTATGGATTTTCCTCATCCCAACGCCAATCATTTAGTTTTTCGATGGCCTTCAAAGTCTCTTAGTGTCGTGACGATCAGAAATTAAGAAAAAAGTGTGAATTTTGGCAGCTCATGCCACTTTAAGCAATGTACGAATAAGATTAAGTTAAAATTTATTTGGCACAAAACTCGACCATGCCGATACACTGTAGTAGTGATACATTCATTGTTATGAGAAACGAGTATATCTAGAAAAGGTAAACAACAATCTACCTCATTATCACATGTAAATTTAATGGCAGAGTGGCAATTGTTCATATACAGTAAGAATGGTTGAACCTCAGAAAAATGATTAAAAACCAGAAATGTGTCATCGACGTAACGTTTATATGTTATGGGAGAAATGCAATGAACAAGCTGAATTTTGAAAAATACAATTTCTGGATGCTGGATTTCACACAAAATTCAGTGATCATCTCGTCCCACAAACGAGTGTCATACCTAATAAACCTATATTCGATTATAAACACTGAAATGATGGCCTTATCTGACAGGAATATGGCACTCAAGAATAGAGAACAAGACTATATACACCGCTCTATGTTTAGACATATCTTCGATCGGCCATCAAGAGCCTTAGAGCTTCATTAAATCGTCGATGATTTATATACAAGATTTCTCTGAGAAAGTGTCTTCAGTACTGCAACTGTTACTTTCAAGAAAGTATAACGAAAGTCATGGACAGTATTTTGCTTGATGGTTTTAAGAGCCTAGGTGGCCCGTGGATCTACGCCAAACCTACTGGGTTTCGGTAGTCTGCCACCTTCCCACTTTCAATAAAGAAAACTATCCACGGATCAATATAAAACAAACAACGGGCGCTTCTCCTGCTTGTCTTATTTTGTTATTTTTAAGAATTAGGGAAAGCAAAATCCAGAAATTATTTACTTGCAGAGCAGCCTCAGAACGTTTCCCAGGCAATCTAGAACCCCTGAGTTTCCGGGGCCTAAGCGGCCCCTGGGCCCTCGCCTGATGCGTTGGGATAGTCACCCCCCTCCCTTCAAAAACGTTACAAGGCTTCATCTATAACTTTGGAACATAACGATTTTACTGTTATTTTTTAAGAATTAAGGAGAGCAAAATCTCGAAATTAACATTTTTAGTTGCAGAACACCATCAGAACGCTTCTCAGGCAATCTAGATTTTCCTGCGCTTCAGGGCCTAGGCTGCCCCTGGACCCTGGCCTAATGCGTTGGAATAGTCACCCCCTTCTCCATGCTTTAAAGCGTCACAATGCTTCATTTAAAACTGGGGAACATTACGACTATACTGTTATTTTTTAAGAATTAAGGAAAGCAAAATCCGGAAATTATTAGCATTTTTAGTTGCAGAACACCTCCGAACGCTTCTCGGGCAATCAAGAACTCCAGAGCTTCCCGGGCCTAGGCGGCCCGGAACCCTCGCCTAATGCCTCTTATAATTGTGTCATGTTTCTGTAATCGAAGGGCCTGGGTCCCCCCCCCCCCAAATTCGTAAAAAGGCCCCTGATTAGCCTTTCGGTTGTTTTTTTGGTTCAGACCAATCTATTACGATAACTAGAGTTAGCCAGTGTCGAAGGCCAAATTGTATTCTACCAAACACAATGATCTCATTATTCGATCAGCAAGGTACGATTATATCTGGTAAAAAATCTATACATCCAAACTTTTTTCAAAGTGAGACTGCCTTCGTTGCAGAAAAGCGTGAACAATTTAAACCGATATTCGTTGCGATAAAAAAATTCAGAAAAAAATCACCGAGTTAAACTGGAGGAGGAACTTAGACTGTGCCTGAAGCAAGCGAAGAACACTCGATAGTCCTTGCTTCCTAGGTTTGCCGGGGGTTGAGTAAACTCATAGCAAACAATCATCCAAATTGTACCCCTTAGGGTTTTCTCCCACCGGAATAACGACTGTCTAACATCAAGATTTTGCCTGTTTTAAATAAGTTCTGACAAATAAGCTATCAATCAAAAAAATCATCAGCTGTGTCTCAACCTGAAGAGGTTGCAGGTAAAAAACAAACTTTAATTTTTTTTAAATTAATAATTTCTAGTTATCTTTAAACGCCCATGGATGACCTCTCACGATCTCTTCTTTCATAGCAAAGCACGTCGTCAGCAGACGTCAAAGCCAGATCACGAGACGAGACCGAGAGATCCCAAACGCGATGCATCTCGCTTCGCTGTCTCGCGATTGGCTATGATAGGTCAGGTTACAAGATCCCATAACTTTGGCCAAAGAGAGCACAATTTAATTCTCCATCTGCGGCAATGTTGACGTCTCGAGCAATCATGTCTTCACAAATCCAAGATAAAAGACTGTGGCACATTCAAATTCACTTTTAACAAGGTTGACACTCAACTTGGCACTCTCAGACTGTCGGGGGTTTCCTCCGGGAAAAGAGCCCAGTTTCCTCCCCCAATTAATCTAGAACCCGTATTGGGACTTCATGCCATTTGGGATATCCTTGAAATAAATTAAGGAAAGAAAAAAAAACAACAACATTTATTTGGGCTATTCGACTTTTATTTGAGTTCATTTGAGCATTTAAACTTTCATTTGGATAATTTCAATTTCATTGGGGCCTAAGTTGTTGGGACGACATTTAGGGACGTTTAAAAGGGTTATCTGCGACATTTAGGTGGACGGCTTAACAAAAAGTGCAGTTTGTAAGGGCGGAATTTAGGGCGGCCGCAATGGTTTTACCATTTGAATTGAGTTAAAGTAGAGGAGCTGCCCAGGTGTGTTAGATGGATTTCACTCTGACATGCATGTATTCGGAATCTGGGGAATCAGTACACAGATTGAATTGAGTGTTTTTTTTTTAAATAATATTTCCTCAGCCCATGTAATTTAGGCCCTATTTACTTGGCTTATTATACCTTTTTGTCAGAAGAAAGGGTTGAATTTACAATTGAAGACAAATTGGAAGGAAACAATCTGATTAAAGCCATTGGAAAATTCTTTTAGTCGGATTGGGAAGAATCTTAGGTAGGTTGCCAGTTACCACCGGAAGGTCGTGGGTTTCCTCCGGGCATAGAGCCCGGTTTCCTTCCGCAATGAAACTGCATGGCAACGCCGCCATATAAGTGAAATAATCTTGAGCGCGGCGTAACGAATCAATCAATTATAACCAGGTAATCTGGATGTAGATCTGAAAGTTGGGTGTGCGTTGGTCTGCATAGCCGAAGTCGGACTCATATAATAGTTACCCCACTTAGATGTTTTACTTACAGAAAATGTAATCCCCCTGGCCCTATGTTCAAATTCTACCCCAGAAGGACAGCCGAAGACACCTACCAAGTGATTTGGCTCATGGGCCAGTCACAAATCAGTTGCGATGCGTCGGCGATAGGTAAAACCCGGAAAATTTGCTTGTCGCAGATTTTTTAGGCATCGCCTCAGCCGTCGCGGTCCCCAACTTTGAACTTTAAATTTTAAGTTTGCTCGCAAGATTTTTCACCCATTTTGGCCATCCCAGACACGATCTCCGATGACCTACGTTGCCCTCCGAATAATCTGAAACTAGTCTCAAGATTCTGTGTGGGATTGGAAATTCAGGTTGAGATTAAATGTCTGCGAGTAGTCTCCTTATCCCCCACATATACCCAGGTTGGGGGAAAAATTAAAATAAAAGACCCTCACAGATATCGTCTCCGATCGCATCCGATGCAATCGGAGGCTAATCTCACGATTTTTCGAGAAAAAAAACGTGTCAAAATCCTTGAAAATATCTCAGACAATGTGACTGCTCCACTTTTATCAGGATTTTTGATAGGATTGTTCAAGGATTCTTTATTTTCAACGACGACCCCCGGTCAAAACTAATCACCGACATTGTGACTGGGCCATTAGCGAAAACTAGGGAACGTTGACATTATTTAAAAATTAAGAAATGGAATTGCGTATCTCCTGATTTAACTGTATGTATTTGCCTGTAACTGTAGCTCTTAACAACATGTATAAATGTTCAGTCTGGTTTTATGCTCTATTTTAATGAGCCTTTGCATACTTTAGAAAACCAATTAACTTTGAAGGTATAGAATGTCGTTATTCCCACCTCTCTGGTGGATACAGGTGGAAGTCCTATCCCCGTCAACACTGCTTGATTAGTCTGTACTCCATTCAAAATCACTCCTTCTTTGAAACCCGAGATCATTATTTCGTGCACTGGGCCAACCCGGTTCTCCACCTCTTGATGGTCCCAACAATGTGGTCAAGTTTCCCCTGAGCAACAAAGACGCTTTGCATAGCAACGGGAATCTATAGTACATTGAACCAGTTTCAATATTTTCTGAGCTCGCACGGTCACATTTGTAGATTATGACCTCAATAACATTTTGGACATTATCTTTGGTCTGGGTGGCTTTTTTCATGACAAATCTCACAGGTATGTACAATATAATGTCTTTTATTCCGGAAATTTGACAGCAGAACTGTCACTATAGTATGTGGTGAATTAGTAAATAGCCGACACTGAAGGATCTGGTTGTAAGCTGTCACCAGTTCGATTCTCATCCGATTCTGGGGTTTCATGCTACTTGGAGTGATTTATTTGTTCAGTATAAACATTACCTTGACCACTCAAATATATATTGTGCCATTTTTAGATCAGTGGTGAGAGCCAACCAGACGCAGTAAGCTTTAAAAAGGTGCAACACCTTTAGAACCGACAAATTATATCTTTCTAACCATTGGAGATCTAACGAGGGAATTCAGGGGACTGTTTCTCAACACTGATTTTAGCTTTTTATGTCCGAAATCGTAGAGACTGAGGTTAACATTTAATTAGGGGTAATTTATCCGGGCGTTTTCCACTTTATTTCAAGTTGGGTGTCACTTTAGTTGATTTCAATTTAGAGTTCACCCGAGTTCAGTTCAGGAATATCATAATTTACAATTTTTCGGTCAAAATGTATTACTTGCATTATTGGAGTTATAAATTTGACCTGGGGCCGTCCTTCATTGTGCTTCAAGTAGAATATAGCCGCCAAAATTTCAATATGGCCCCCAAAATATGTAAATTAAAAAAAATGAATTTGTTAGAAAATTTTAACTTGAAATGGATTTTTCCCCCACTTAGTTTTAGTGGTCATAAATATATTTTGGTATAGTAACCAGTAAACGCGACAGTTAGGCTATGTTTAGCTGTTACGCTACTTGTTCTTTTAATCCAATATGAATATGGCCGTCGATCCTCAGCAACTTAAGACAGAGTAATGGTTCGGATAATTATTTAATGGCTGTCCTTAAAGGCACACTCGCTGCCAAAATGTAGTAAACTTCCAAGTTAGACGAATTTATTAATTTTTATTGTTTTGTCCACATCCAAAAGTATTTCCGTTTAATACGTTATCACTGAAGTTCTTTTGTTAAGCCTCCAAGAGAATATGGGTGGTGTTCATCTCGGAGCTACAATGTACCTTTCTGGTCGCCACATTCAAAATGACCTGCGACCTGTCCGAGGTTATTTGACGTACGAAAATGGCCGGTGACATCCGAGTGGATAGAGGTCTTCACGTAGTGGATAATATAGCTTCGTGCTTAATGCCAAGGTATCACAAACTTGAGCTTTTCTGATGGACTTTTTGTGTGACAAAATTAAAGAATAGATTCGTATGCCCTAAGATTTTCAATCAGTTACGTTGCATGGATTATCCATTAGAAAAAAGTGATTCTCAGTTGCATTTTTCAACGAGTTACAAATTCAATCTTTGATTGGCAGCACATCAATATACTTTTTGGCCAGAAAGATTAAATATTATATGTAAACATTTGATGGTTTATTAGGTTTCAAGGGAGACAACCCCGATAGCCTAAATTCACCAGTATTATTAGAATATTCTCATTTTATCCACTGCGATTCGCGGGTTTGAATTAAAATTACTCTTAGAAAAAGACTTACAGCACCAGACATCCGAAGATTTGAATTACTAAGAGGGCCTCCGTAGAACTTTTTCATTCGTCACTGCTTCGAATCTCACTCGGGTGTGCTTCTAAGTATATATTTTAAAGATGAACTCAGCAGTCGAATAAATTATCATCTGAACTATTAAAAACAATTCAACTATCTATTGCCAAACATAACATTATATAGGCACTCAATCAACAATAAACGTCGCTTTTAGTAATGTCACCACCAGCCTTTTGCTAAGATTCACTGCTTCGCTCATGTATTTATATAATATTTAGATTATCATTATTTAGATAGAACAAGCCGAATGGGTTTTTACTCCAGCTAGAATTTTTTTGGCATCACTGCTATTTTTTCTTATCATACGTTTATTGGCAAGCCCTATTGGTGGGATTTTGATATTTCTGGTGGTTTTGAGCCGGTATCGGAATTTTACTCTATTGTAACTTCGTTTTGAAACTTTTCTGACTGAGTTTTCACTCTAACGACCTATGTGTGATGGTTGCCAGTTACTAACGGAAGGTCGTGGGTTTCCTCCGGGCATAGAGCCCGGTTTCCTCCCACAATAAAATTGGCAACGCTGCCATATAAGGGAAATAATCTTGAGCGCGGCGTAAAACGCCAAACAATCAATCGTTTTGAAATGTTGTTCTTGGTATGTTATAGAAAATCAAGGGTGCATCATAAGAAATATATGTCTAACTAAAAAGAAATTTGCAGAGAAATTCGAGACCCGCATGTAAACTGTCAAATTACGAGGAAAACATTTCCACAGCAGTGGAAATGTTTACACCGCGGGGAAAAGGTTCTCACCGCGGAAAAACGTTTCTCCGCGGTGTAAACATTTCCATCCCGGTTGAAACATTTCAAGCGCGGTGGAAATGTTAACGCCATAAACCACGGTGGATACCCGGGTAATACACAGTTGTCTGCGTTGTTCTCTCTCGCCTGCTACTAAAAATACCGCTCCCATAGACATCTCACTGTTTCTCGTCCTTCACAAATAGAAATGCATTATTTATTACGCTTGGCCATCACTCTAGTAAGAATGACGTCACGTCCGGTGTTCCCTCACTCTCAACTGATTACCAGACGGATGTTCTCTGTTGGGAACCTGACAGACTGATGGCACGAGACCGTGTTCCTTTGAATTATGCAATAGTTGCATTTCAGGATGCAATTACTCATTCAACTGCTCACACAATGTCAATGTTGTTACATCATTTTTATTACTATTTTATGATTTAACGTTTGGTTTTACTTAGTCTTTTTTTTTATAGATTCACATTCATTTATTGACAATGCAATACATACAGGCCTACTCACTTTTTACCAACAAGGGAAACATACCGGCTAACGTCCAGCATCTAGGCTAGCATTTTCAACTACAATTTTATTTTCACCGTTAAAACTGTACACATGAAACAAACTGCCTGATGAGTATGCAATAATTTAAAAATGAAAAAAAAATTTTTGGTTTTAAAGATTTTTGGCCTGTTAATAAGTGGTTTACACATCTTTCTAAAATTATTTTTTACTGTACATTTCGTTTTGTGACACTTCCATACCATTGTACATAAAATCTGCTGGTCTTTTCTTACTTCTTTATTAGATATTTTGTTTATTAAGACTATGTACAACTGTTTGAGAGGCTATAAGACAATGTTTATTTTCTTATAACTAACAACTTTTTTGAAGTCTTGTAATTTGCAGCTTTTCAATGTTGTTCCAAACATTCATTTCCAGCTAAACGCGAGGTCCAGAAGCGATTGTTTGGAATGAGCTTAAAAAACTGCCAGTAACAAAATTTGACGAGTTACCATTGTTTTAAAACAAGCTTGTATCCATGTATATTGAAGCGAATAAGATTTTCCGTGTGTTTTAGTGTTTATAAATGAACGAGAATAATACTATCGTACAAGTAAAGTGTGAGTCAATAAATCACCCAATGAATTAATCAACAATCGCCCGTATGCATGGATTTTGGAAAAAGGTAGGGCATCTTACAAGTGATTGATTGATTGTTTTGTGTTTTACGCCGCGCTCAAGATTATTTCACTTACATGGCGGCATTGCCAGTTTTATTGTGGTAGAAAACCGGGCTCTATGCCCGGAGGAAACCCACGACCTTCCGTTGGTAACTGGCAACCATCCCACATAGGTCGTTCGAGTGAAAACCCAGCCAGAAAATTTTCAAATTTCTTACAAGTGAAGAAGCAGTTGTGTTGAACGAAAGTGAGATATACTGACCGCTGCTTATAGTAACGTATCGACCACTGGTCACTTCGTCCGCACCATGTTGAATTGAACTGACACGATTTGATTATTAGGAACCTCTTTCTATAGGGGGCGCTCGTCAGTCGAATCGTGTACAGTCGGAACACCCTTCCGCTAGGGGGCCAGAAGAACATGGCGACAATGCTGATGGGACGAAGTGACCACTCTTGTCAATCTACTCTCTTTGCCTCAAATTAACATTGCATTTTGATGCAGATGGTCTCAGATGTTATTCCTGTCCTAAAACCGTAGGAGAAACTTCATCGGATGCAAACATGAAATGTCTGGAAAACAGTGCAGAAGGGACATGCGCAGATGACGTAAGTAGGTGTAAGGGAACCGAACTACTTTTCTTTCATTTATACCATACTGCCCTTTTTTTAAAACTGCACAAAGGTCATTTATAGACTATAATGACATTCTAAAAAGCACAAATACCGATATACCCGTTTATAAATCATTGCATTGCGGCCCAAATGTGGCAAACCAACCAAAGAATCTTGAATAATAACCGTTAATAGGCGTGGACTGCTAAATTCCAGGAGCCTGTTTCACAAAACTGCGTAGCGTAAATTTTTACGTAACTACCATAGCAACCCATACTGTAGAGATACGTTAGTATGAAAGTTACACAAAAAATACATCTACGCCGCTTTGTGTAACAGGCGCCAGATTATTTGCTTTCGAACAGAATTAAATGCTTTTTCAAGAAGTACAAATTCCTAGGTCTTCATTGATTCATCTCCATATCTTCGATGATGTTACTTTTTATGGTCAACTTTATAGTTTTCCAATAGACTTTAAGCGCTTGCGTTCTCAGAATTCATGAAAGATTACGAATTTATTTTTTAAGGTTATGGCCTTTTTACGAAGAAGAATCGAACTTAGCCATATATATTGCCAGTATTTTAGACAAGAAGATTTTCCCTGTGCCCGTGTGTTTTAGTGTTAAAATATATATATATATATTGATCGGGTCAGATTTCTTCAACTACTTATAAAGATACATTTTTTCAACTAATTCAACTATCGATACACCTCGAGTAATTATTCAATATTTATGCATCTCATCCATAACGTTTTTTCCTTTGCTTTGTCACTCCTTACAGAAATAAACGAGACGAACAAGTACGATGTACTATTTTATTGTTGACATATTCTGGCATTTTGTTCCAGGAAGATCGGTGCTTTAGTTTGACCTCAGGGGCATCCGATACAGAAGTGGAAAAGAACTGTGCCCGCAGTACAGACTGTGTCGGCAGGATATGTTGCGACTCCGATTTCTGTAATGCCGGACTTGGAATGGGTACGGTCATTTTGTTTGAGGAAGGCTTGATTTGTAGTCCATTGTGTAGGTCATTTTCGATAAAACGAGCATAAACAAACCATTGCATTTTACAACTGGCCAATCATGAGAGCTGGACAAAACTTTCGGATAAGACTGCAGAGCATGGAGTTGTGCCTTCCGGGGGGGGGGGGGGGGGGGGGGGGGGGGCGTTTCACGAAGCCGTCGAAAAGTGCGATCAATAGTTGCCATGACGTAGTATCTCTTCACTATGGTATCCATTTGCAACTAGGCTTCTCTGCGATACGACTACTTTGTGAAACGAGCCCCAGTTGGCGACAGTATATAAAGTTATATACCTTTATACACTCTTTGCACAATTTACGCCAGGTTGCTTGGCTAATGTTAAATAACGCCAGAGTATTGCAGGGAATCAATGGATGAAACCATCTTGCATGCATTTACCAGCTGCTTGGGGAAAATATCTTAAATCTGGGTTGCATGTTAATTCGCACAGTAAACCGCAGACCGTCGAGCAGACCATGTTGATGCCAGAACTAGAGTTTGGTAACTTCCTTGTACGGCTTATGCCATGCCAACTATACCATATGGTGGTTTATCCCACCTCACACTGAATACTTCCTGTTCATTGGTTCAAACCTGTCACGTGTAGACCCTGTATATTCCATATTATGTCTCATATATTTCCGTACCCCCCCCCCCCCCCCTCGAACAAACCCTGTAACTAATATTAACTGTTATGGTGTGGGGATGTTTCCCATTTGATTGCAAGCTGACTTTAGTAACCATTCAAGGCAATCTTACAAGGACTCCTGACATCCTGGAAGTGCTCGATCCTGTTGTCCTTCAACATTTTGATTAACACCAAAAGTGGCGTTGGGGAAGATTTTACGAAACTGCCATAGCAACGTATCTTTACAGTATGGGTTGCTATGACAGTTACGTAAAAAAAATACGCTATGCCACTTTGTGAAACAGGCCCCAGGTCACTATTCGTGGATGATAACGCCCGGCCCCATCGTGCAAGAGATTGTTTAGCTAGACCAAAGGTATCCAGAACATTCCAAAAATTATGCAAATGAGTGTATAAAGGTATCTGGCTTTATGTACGGCCACCAACTGGGATGCACAACTCCATGCTGCAGTCTTATGCGAAAGTTTTGTCCAGCTCTCACGATCGGTCAATTGTAAAATGCAATCTATAAAAAATGGCCAGCATTGAGTCAGCGATATATAGTTAGCTGTCCAAGGTGGGCGACATTTTCGGGAGCAGGATTCAAGGCCGGGTCTCAATGATTATTGTCTGAGCCCATTTCCGTAATGATGTTGACCCATGCAGTTATTGATTTAGAGTGGACGATAAATGTATACCATTTAAATGTTTTTTTTAGTTTCCCAGAGGGGTGTTGGGAAGGTATGTGACAGTGTAGACGATTGTGTTCAAGGCGGAATTGACATGCGCTGTGACTTTGGTCATTCATCTGGGGTCAACATGATATGTAGCTGTGTGGAATCAGTTGTAACCTTTGGACCTATCTGTAGGAAAGGTAATTAGACATTTAACAAGACCAAGGAAATTAAGTGGACCCCATTAATTACCTCTTCAAGTCCTCCATGTTGAAAGATTACCCCCCCCCCCTCCACTTCACGTCTTTGAAATATGTAAAGGCACAATTAAAACGCTTTTCCACGTTGGAAGAGTTGCCAGGTATTCGCAGGAGGTCGGGGGTTTCCTCCGGGCCCGATTTCCTCCCCCAATAAACCTGGCAACACCATATAAGTGAAATGATCTTGAGTGCGGCGTAAAACATCAATCACTCAATCAGTCAAATCACGTGAGACTTGGAATCAGGACCAATCCGATTCTCTCTACCTCGATATTGGCAATGAAGGCTCTATTTCGCAATAAGATGTGGTGATATATTTCTTTGAGAGAGTCAAATTTCATAAAATACTTCAACGAAAGTTGACCAATTTGTTTTGTGTGTGTAACATAATACGGTATTTTATAAACAGCATCATGTCCCATGAAAAAATCGCAAAAATATGTGTTTGGTATCGTTGGAAAGGAAAAACAAGCGCGCTTGTTTTGAACCCTAAAGTATTTTTTTGTTTTCTTCTCCTTTAAAGTCATTTACATTAGCTCCAAACTGCTATATTCGTAAACTCACGTGCTAATGACGGTTGAAAGCTTTCCAAACCCTTCTACCCAAAATAGCAACAGTATTCACGAAAAGATATCCATATTCTGGCTGCTGTTGTGACTTTAAAGTGGCATGAGCTGCCAAAATTCACACTTTTTTTCATAATTTCTGATCGTCACGACAGTAAGAGGCTTTGAAGCCATCGAAAAACTAAATGATTGACGTTGGAATGAGGAAAATCCATACACTACATGTATGTGGCCTATACGAACCGAAATAGTGTTCGAAAAGTAAACAGAATTTAAATAACCTGGACGACCATTCATTCATTCCGAGCCAAAGTTGGTTCAAAACAATACTTTATCCTACATTCTCTAGACTAGAAGCACTAAAACGCTTCTGAATTATACGTCTTGAGAAAAATAGCCAATAATTTCAACATTCTGTTTTAATCTCAAAATATCAACATTCTGGCTTCTGCTGTAACTTTAACAAGCAGTAAGTAGCCTAACGTCGAATTTTGCCTCCCGTTAAATATTTTGATTTGTTTTCTATTTTCAGCGGAGATTAAGGAACGATGTTTTACCGATGTTCAATGTAACGATCCTAGCGCCTCCTGTCTTAATGGTCGCTGTACCTGTCAGAGCTCCTACTTCCCAAACCAAACAGTGTGTGAAAGCAGTAAGTTCATTGTTAACGTGGCTATTATCGTCTATAGACGTTGAGTAAACCACGCACGTGGATTTGTTTGCAGAGATTAGTTGCCACGCCGATCGATGAAAGGAGATTGGCAGGGATAACATATTCGCCGTTCACATTAAACTCCAAACAGGACATCTTTTTATAGACAGGAAAACACGATCTGTGCCAAAAAATTTGTTAAAAGAGGAAAATAGAAGAAAAATCACAAACACATATTGCCCCTGGACTGCATGCAGTTTTTCATTTTTCAATTTACTCAAGTTTTATTGAAAGAGTTTGCTTAAAGAACGATGCTAAACAGGCTTCTTAAACCGTGGTGTGAAATGTAAGAATTGTTAATACTGTTTAGTTCTTATATTTTTCTGACGGCAAATCTAGCCAATGGGTTTTATAGTCCACATTAAAACAAATTAACTCCAAATGAATTACAATTACAAGCGTTCACATGAAAACCTTTATCTTTTGGGTCAACTTAAAAAGCGAAAAAAATATTTTTTGAACATAGTGCTTTTCGGTCAAGAGCTATCTCGTCGAACCATAGTGGTCAGCGATTTGAATCAATGGGGGATTTGCATAAATTTGTGTTAATAATTAACACAAATTAAATCATTTTAACAGAACAATTAAGGTTGCCAAGCTCAGTTAAAATACTGTCCCACATTTAGAATGCGTCGTGGTGTAGGGTTGTCCAACATATCAGTTTGAATGACTGAGGGGAAAAAGGTTAATAGGGCCTGGGAGTCTACCGAGAGATTTCGCGATATCCTGTGACAGATGACGTTTTTTCATGACGTAATCAGTTCGATTGACGTTTTGTGTTCTAAAACGTCATAAATGAGCGTCATATTCGAACGATAAAGGCTCCTCACATGCGTAATGACAACGCCGGTGACAGGAAATGTGTGGAATGACCACGCTACTCCCGATCCCTAGCACACTGTGAATGTCGATAGTTTCACCTACTTGTATATTGACAAACACTGATAAACGATTGAACTAATAAACCATGCAGAGAGAACGTTTTTGGATTCAAACGTTACAAACTATTTATCCTTTGGTTTTGAAGATGTGAAAAAATTATAATACCAGTTGTGTTTCAGTATAATAACGTCAGCCTCGTTATGGCCAAGATTTTAGTAGAAGAATGCAAAACTACGTTAAAGTAAAATGGCTGGACCTCCAGAGGTTAAACTCCCTTGTCTATCTTCTACCTCTTCCACCAATGGGTCGCGGGTTCAAATCCCACTCAGTCCAAAAAGTTGGAAAATTTTCTGACTGGGTTTTCACTCGAACGATCTATGTGGGATGGTTGCCAGTTACCAGCGGAAGGTCGTGGGTTTCCTCCGGGCATAGAGCCCGGTTTCCTCCCACAATAAAACTGGCAACGCCACCATATAAGTGAAATAATCTTGAGCGCGGCGTAAAACACCAAACAATCAACCATCTTCTTATCTACCTAGATTTTTCTGGGGGAACCAAAATTTTCTCTTTATTTTCCCATTTAGCTCGTTAGAACTTTATTCCCGCCATTGCTTTCTCGTTTCTTTGCATGTCAATTTTTGTATATTTTTTATATGATGAATAACCAAACAAACAGGAATGATCATATGGGGTTCAAACTCAATCTAGCGGTATTCTTGCCATAGCTGAAGATGCGTCCGTCGTCAAACTAATAAAATCATGGGTTTTAGTTTATTACAACAATGCATGATTGGGTATAAAGGTATCTTTTTAACACAATTAGAAACTTGTCTCCATGGTTATTATAGACAAGAAGATTTTCCCTATGGTCGTATGTTTTAGTGTTCGTAAATATATAATTCTGAGCCTTAAAACATGTCTGTCTCTCCTTCTTAGTCGAATTTTCCCCCCAGAATTAACTTTGATAGTTCCATTTCGTCAATAGTTGTAGTCGGGAGCGGGTAGGGGGCTCCTGTGTATTGCAGTATAGGTTATACATGAGTGAAAAAAGAGGGTTACATTGCAGCTTATAATAAGACTTCCATAGCTTAACAACGGTGCCAAAGGAGCATAGTTGGGCCCAAAAACGGTTTGATAAACAGGTATTTACGTCAAAGCTATAAATCATTATTTGGAACAAGGAATTGCGCAGCATACTGATGTAGAGAGTAACAGAGAAGAAATCAACCCAACGAAAGACATGTTATATTCCTGATAGCTCCAGATTTCAGCATAACAATAGTTGGTTACTAAATTCAAATATTCAATCATCTTGTGTTTCATTGGATGCTCTCTATGCTGGCATTTTAAGAAAATACTAGAAGAATCAGACAAGAAGCGAACAGGACCCGAGAAATTCCTATATGCCATTTGGCCGGAAATGCATTCCGTGAGATTTTGAGCACCTAGCTGGATTATTTTAGTGTGCACGAGAGCTTGGAGAATTCTGTCCGCAAATATGACTTCGTTTTCTGTTTTGATTCGCGTTTTGGACTGCTCCAGTCTCATCGCTGTAATCCCAAACGTCTCTTTTGAGATGTTCTCTCATTGATTACACATTGACATGTATTGCTGGATAGATATAAAGATAACAAATTGTTCTTGGCTCGTTTTACAACTATCTGTGATTACACATAGGTTATATGGCAGCAGGTCACAGTTTCATTTTCCTTCATTTCCCATTTGCGGTAATGTTAATGTCTGCTCTCATAGCACCTTCCCTAACTTTCGTTGAACCAAATCCTTCGGTGGGAGCCTTGAACAGTCCTTTGGCAGTATTTTAAGCACAATTTGTTCATACGTTGAAGGTAGAAATTTTGAGATACGAGTAGAAACAGCTGATAGGGGTCTCTTTGAACATATACCTCCGCATATAAACAAACCAAAGCACCCCCAACTACCAGATCTCTATCCACCTGAACTGGTCCCATTCCACTTCTAAAATCATTTCCAGACAGTAATTCAACCCCTGTCCTTTCATAAAAACTACAAAAATGCCCAGAAAAAAAAAATGCAGGGGGCCAGGAAAAAATAATAAAAAAAAAAACACAAAAATATCTGGAACTTCCTAGGAAAATCTGGAAGTGAGAAACTGTGACCTGTATCCATATACAGTCGGGAGAAACTTCGGCTGTCTTCGCTCGCTACCGGTCGGCTTTGGTATCAGTCGAAACACACATTCTGATAACCTTCGGGGATTTACGTGTGTGGACAATACCCTCTGACAGACTGCAGGTCATTTTGAATGTGGAGACCAAAAAGGTAGCCATGTAACGTACAATTTCGATATCCTCTTGAGGGCCCATCGAAAGTGTCCTCGTGATAATGTAAGGAAATACTCTGTTTGTTAACTTTCAGGCGCGATCAGTTTTATAATTCGGAGGATTCGTGAAATGTACCGAAACTGCGTCTCTTCTTTGTGTTACACAACATATGCTTTACCGGGCTAAATAACATATATAAAAAATATTTTTTCTAGATGATGTCAGCGTTTGATCAATTTACTACAATTTTTATTTTATTTTTCCGTCTGTAATAAAGGATGGTTTTATGGTTAAGTTTTGAACACCATTTCGGTTCGTTCAGGCCATATATGGATGTTCCTTATTCCAATCTCAATAATTTAGTTTTTCAGTGGACTTTACTCACAATTATAAATGATAAGCAAAGGTAGAATTTTGGCACGAGACCTGCATTTGCTACGGAATCAGCTTACACCATCTTAGTTAGAAGGGGAGCGCAAGTCAGGTAAAAATTTAACAACAACAATCCTTTCACCGGCACTGTCATTGCGTGTCTGACTGAAAGTTTTTTTTGTTCTAACACGGTGCTTATATCGGACGTGTGTAACAAAATGCATCCAATGGACTTGCAAAGCTACAAGCAAATTGTGTCATCTGTGACCGGAAATCTCTGCCTAACTTGCAGCTAGACCTGTCAAAAGGAAGCGGTTTTGGCAGTTTTTGATGACTTGGTAGCCATTGTATAGTAGCCTATATACTTATAAAGCACCGGTTTCTGCATTGGAATTTTACGTTGGGTAATTTATATCTGAAATGAATCTTCAGCCTAGTGATCAGTGTTTTACATTAGCTAATTGTGAAAGGAGGGTGAACACGTACATCCCAGAGAGTACAAATGCTTATCAGGGTTAATTAATGGTGACAGTGGATCAATTTTAGGTTTACCAACATGACCAAAGTTGGATTTCAAGTGGCAATGGTAACATTTTAGAATGACCTTTATACCAACCAAAACCTGAAAGGGTAAAAGTTTGGTTAAAATGGCATGAGCTGGCAAAATTGAGATATCTGTCCATTATTACAGAATGTTAAAATTATCGGCTATTTTTCTCAAGGCGTACAATTCAGAAGCTTTTTTAGTAGTGTCTACGATAAAGCATTGTTTTCAACTAACTTAGGCTTAGAACGAATGAATGGTCGTCCCGGTTATTTATATTTTGTTTACTTTTCCAACACTATTTCGGTTCGTATAGGTCACATACTGTAGGCCTATGGATTTTCCTCATTCCAACGCAAATCATTAAGTTTTTCGATGACGTTCAAAGCCTCATACTGTCGTGACGATCAGAATCTGTGAAAATAGTCCGAATTTTGGCCGCTCGTGCCACTTTAAATTAAACAAATAGTTAAGCTGCTATAGATGCTTGTATGCAGGCCTCTGTATATCTTTTCGTATCTTATTATAGTTAAAATGCTATTCTAAGAAATTGTTTTCAAACAGGGAAAAACTGTGATAGGTCATGATAAAATCTAGACATTTCATAACTTGATATACAATTTCCGTAGTAAAAGTGTAAAGACTATAATAAGAGAATAGAACATTTGGGATGGGTCGTAGGCCTACGTCCGGAATATGTCATTTTTATAGATGAGATAGAGGGTAAGCTATATAGCGAATATTTACTTTATTTAGACACGTTTTCTATTTCCGGAAAGAAACAACAATTCGAGAGGAAAGCATAAATCAAAAACCTGACATGCGCGATAAGCAAGTGATGTGAAGAAAAAATATCAATTAGATTGTGACAGTAACGCAGGGCAGTCTGGGTGCGTTTCATAATGACTCGCGCGAGACTGACGTCTGGCAGATATATACTTTGTGGACTGGCTAATTCGCCACAAGTCTCAACCACAGCAGTCGATAAGCCATTTGTCAAATTTAATCTTTCTTTAATTGCCATGATAAGTATTATTTTTTTCTTTCTGCGTTCTTAAACGACAAGCACTTAAACGATCATTTGTAAATCAGTCTTGTAGATCAGAAAGGCTTGTTGTGGCGCACCCTGGTGGTCACACTTTTTTAAGATGGGGAGATAAGCGTTGACATTGACGAAGCCTTGGAGCGTCGTTCGAGGGAAACCAAACCCACCTCGCGTTGAATTCCAGGGTCATGAACTCTGAACCATGAAGACACATGCCCATTAATCGAAGTATTATGGCGTGACTGACTAGTGCCGACGTAAGTGCTCACCGCAAATTTGTCACAAAATGGGTCATTAATTATATGTCCTGGGGATTTATTCCGACACGGCCCTGCCATCATCACCGTATCCTCTGTATGTTGACGTTTTTAGTTCAATTTCTGTCATATGGCATATCGGTTTTCTTCTCCTACACAAACTCATATATTAGCTGTTTTAAATTGGAAAATATATTAACTCCATATCATGGTCACTTTCGCGAATGATTCCAGGCAATTGTTTCTCCTTTCACTGTGGCCAACTGTAAAAGACTCAGTTTCAAAAGTCAGATGAAATGTAGTCTTTCTACAGTATTTCTATGCACATATGTCTGTCTTCAACTTATTGAAATATCATTGGATTGGGTTTATTACAACTACTATGGTTGGGTATAATGGCCAAATGACACCTTTTAACACAAGGAACTTTTCTCCATGGTTATTTTAGTCAAGGCGATTTAGCCTGTGCCTTTATGCGATCCCTTAAAAGCTATGTTAGATTCCTATCCTTTTGACTACCCTCGGTGTCAGCAATCGTAATGAAGCAACTTGTCCTTATATCTTTGTCTTATTTACTATGTCGCTTCTTGGCCTCCATAGTTCAGGTAGCCTTAACGTTAAGACAGTTGGCGCGATTCACACTTGCTTTGGACTCTTCAATCCTCAGAGCTGCCGGAAACCAAAACGGACATCGGGGATTCCGCTGTGCGTTTGGACTGATCACCATCAACCGAATATGGTGCGGACAATTACGAAATACGAGTCTTGTAGACCGGGTTCAGTGTGCTAGTCTCTCAGTCCGACACGGGCCTTGCATCAATGTGTCGAGTGTTCGATCCCACCGAGTCTTGATGCAAAGTTCTTAGGTGATTTTTCACTCGATCGCCGAATGTGGAAGAGTTGCCAGGTACTCGCCGAATGTGGAAAAGTTGCCAGGTATTCGCCGAATGTGGAAGAGTTGCCAGGTACTCACCGAATGCGGAAGAGTTGCCAGGTACTCGCCGAATGTGGAAGAGTTGTCAGGTACTCGCCGAAGGTCGGGAATTTCCTCCGAGCAAAGTGCCCGGTTTTATCCCCCACTAATTCTAGCAACGCCGCCATATAAGTGAAATGATGCGGCGTAAAATATCAATCAATTTGGTAGAAAATGGCGTTGCGGCATACGACATCCATGCATGTTCGAAATTATTTAGACTCTTGGACGCTTTTGGATATTAGCTTCCAAGAAATGATTGGGCATAACCATTCCAAAGTAGTGTAAAGTCAAATGATTCTTGACTTCCACTTGTGTTGGTTTTTTTATGATTATATGACTTTTGCACTTAAAGTGACTGTAAAATCCAGTGGTTCCACCGATTAGTACACAAGTAGTGTTATTCCGAAAAACGAAAACTTCATACTGACTCAATATTTCGACTTTTATTCAGTCATCATCAGGAGTGAGGTACAATAGCAACAGCATTGGTATATATACAGGTAAAAGACAAACAGATTAAGCGGTGATATAACAATATTAGAAATGACCCTTACAGATTTAATTCCAGTTCCCTCTTGGTACTCCGAATTCACCGAAAGTTTCCTGGAATTGTGGGAGCTCTAACACCACCCATATCACTAAGTTTGGGTTTCGCAGGTTAATCATCTTGTCTGGGGCAATTTGTGTGGCGAGTCATATTACAGGCGACTGTCGGGTGGAGAGCACCCAGTTGTTTCGCCTTTCAACATTGTATAATTCCAATGTGACATTTAACTCATTTGTTTCTCGCCTTTCTCTCATTGTCAGAGCGACCCCTGGGCGAGGCGTGCCAAGCAGATCAACAATGTCTCCTATCCAATTCCGTGTGTGATGGAACTCATTGTGTTTGTCAGTTCGGTCTACTCTATTCAAACTCTACAAACACATGTTCTGGTAAGAAACAGGATATTTTAAAGAAACTATAACTATTTCCTCCCAGTTATCTTTGAAGACGTGTAACTATTTCCTCCCAATTGTCTTTGAAGATGTGTAACTATTTCCTCCCAGTTGTCTTTGAAGACGTGTACCTATTTCCTCCCAATTGTCTTTGAAGATGTGTAACTATTTCCTCCCAATTCTCCTTGAAGACGTGTAACTATTTCCTCCCAGTTGTGTTTGAAGACGTGTAACTATTTCCTCCCAGTTGTGTTTGAAGACGTGTAACTATTTCCTCCCAGTTGTCTTTGAAGACGTGTAACTATTTCCTCCCAATTGTCTTTGAAGATGTGTAACTATTTCTTCCCAATTGTCTTTGAAGATGTGTAACTATTTCCTCCCAGTTGTTTTTGAAGATGTGTAACTGTTTCCTCCCAGTTGTCTTTAAAGATGTGTAACTCTTTCCTCCCAGTTGTTTTTGAAGATGTGTAACTATTTCCTTCTAGTTGTTTTTGAAGACGTGTCACTATTTCCTCCCAGTTGTCTTTGAAGATGTGTAACTATTTCCTCCCAATTGTCTTTAAAGACGTGTAACTATTTCCTCCCAATTGTCTTTGAAGACGTGTAACTATTTCCTCCCAGTTGTTTTTGAAGATGTGTAACTATTTCCTCCAATTGTCTTTGAAGATGTGTAGCTACCCCCCCCCCCCCCCCCACACACACACACACCCACCCACACACACACACCCTGCCCAACCAACCTGTTCCATCAGGAATTTGTAAAACAATACATTTTGTGTTTATGCCATCATCATCAGCTCGGAGAATTATCAACCAAATATTTTAAGTCCAGGCTTCAGGTCCAAATTGACTAATATTTCTGGCCAGTGGTTAAAGAAATCCGTTTTTGGGGTCTAAACCCAGAACAGCATTAATATACACTGGAGACCGCATTATACGTGAAATTATCGGTGAAAATATCCATCGATCAAAGAAAGCAATCGTCCATATCCCTTAAGAAGATCGTCAGCAGGACATTGAACCTTTTGTGAACCAAAGTCATTTTCCAATAGCAATATGCGGTCTTACGCAACAACTACGTTGTCTATGAGAAATCTCCACGATGTAAGTTGTTTCTGAACAACACGAGCTTTCGACACCTATACCGGTGTTTTTATAAAGAGTAACTGACAAATGCTACACTTAATAAAGACATCGTCCGGTATAGGTGTCGAAAGCTCGTGTTGTTCACAAACAGCTTACTTCGTGGTGATGCCTTAATCAGTTCGCATTAGTATGATACCCACGCTTAAAGAGACTTTCAAACCTTATTTTAAATACTTTTTTTAAGCTTTTGTTTTACGCTGTAGCTTCTGTTTCGTGAAATTTTACAAATAGTCCAATAGACTTCAATAGTGGACATTCGCTATCTCTTTCACTAAAGGCTTACGTAGCAAAGGTACAGGGAACATTACCTGACAAAAAAGGTTAATTGAGTGTTAAAAAAGGGAAATTTGATCATCACAAATAATTCAATTGCTGTTGGGAAGTTTTATTGTATAATACAATTATTGATTAGTGTGCGTGCAAATTGACAAAAACTCGTTGAAAATCAAAACACTTGCGGCTGTTCAATGGTTCGTGACTCATTTGTTGTCATGTTTGCATCATTATTCACCTTTCAAACCCACGCAGCTATCAGTTTCTAGGAAATATATTACATTTCTCCCATCGTTTCTAACCAGCCCCGATAGATCAGTCGGTAGAGAGAGATCCGGGTTCAAGTCTGGGTCGAGTCAGACCAAAGACTTCAACAGTGGTAGCTGTTGCGGCTTCGCTTGGCGCTCAGCAATAGGAGTTAGAGCAGCGACTGGTTGGCCCGGTGTCCGTATACTGTGACTGGGTGAGGGGGCTTGCTGGTTGTCTTCGGCAAGTCGTCTCGGTAAGGCAGCACCTAATAGAGCGGTGGAAATCCGCCCTGCAACAAGGAGACAACGTCTTCATGTAACTGAAATACGGTTGAGCAGGACGTAAAACCCAAATCACTCACTCTAATCGTTTCTCACTAAGGCATTTCCGTAAGTAGCTGGCTGTTGTTGTCTTCTGACATTTGTGCAGACTGCGCATTTACTACAGATGACTATAAATAAAATCACTCAAATCAAACAGGGAACATTAACTAAGTGAATTTAGACTTAAAATGTCTAAGTGGTGTAAACTCCGAATATCATCAAATCGTTCCGAAACTGAGTAACTTCTATGTTACATTGCACTTAAGTTAGGTCTTTTTTGCTTTACAAACCTAAAATTTATCTGCAGGTTTTTTGTGTGTCCCTCAAACCGTACCATACGTCTGTATCTCCTTAAATAGGTCTACCGTTAGCCCATATAGACAATCTAAAATAATTAGAGCGCATGTGGGAATGTCCGCTGTTTGACAATTCGGGTACTTAAAAAATCAACTTTTCATTTTCAAATCAAAAATATCAATCGAGCCGAAAACTTTTGAATTACCGAACTTCTATCTGGTAAAAATATGAAAAAACATTTCTTATTTTTAAATATAAAAAAATCTGCATTTTGGCTGCGAGTGTTCCTTTAAAGTGGCATGAGCTGTCAAAAGGTTGATATTTTGACGTAATGTGGAAATTATTGGCTATTTTTCTCAAGAAGCTTTTTAGGGCTTCTAGTCTCGAAAATGTACGATAAAGTATTGTTTTGAACCTACTTTGGCTTAGAATGAATGAATGGTCGTCCCGGTTATTTAAATTTTGTTTACGGTTCGTACAGGCCACATACTGTATGGATTTTCCTCATTCCTACGCCAATCCTTTAGTTTTTTCGATGGCCTTCAAAGCCTCTTACTGTCGTGACGATCAGAAATTGTGAAAAAAGTGGTAATTTTTGTAACTCATGCCACTTTAATCACCTTGTCCAATGTTTGAAACTTTAATCGATTTTCATTAGTTTCGGAACGGTTATGACGTTGGAGAAGAGGTTGCAGCAATCTAATATCGTGTGCGTTTTGTCATTGCAATATCATCGTTTAATATTAGGGGCGTTCGTTGCCAAAACTCAGACTGTTTTCATAGATTCTAATTGTCAAGAGACGTTGTTTGTTTGAAGTACCCTAAAAAAACTTAAGGATCGCCGTTGTATCAAAACTATTGGTAAAGTCAGCAACCCATGCGAACCAAAGACGTGTTCTAATAACGGACAACTCAAAAGTTATGAACGTTACCTAATACTGTGTCAGGCAATTTTTTTATCCCTTCGTGAGGCCAAACCACCGTCTGGGGCCTTAAAATCTGTTAGCAACGAATTTCACTAGGGGCCGTTCCACTAAACCGGTCCACAGTGCTATCAATCGCATGACGTCGTATCTCTCCAAAATGGTATCCAGTGGCAACTAGGCTTCGTTTGCGAATTCGTTTATGATTGATTGATTGATTGTTTGGTGTTTTACGCCGCCCTCAAGATTATTTCACTTATATGGCGGCGTTGCCAGTTTTATTGTGGGAGGAAACCGGGCTCTTTGTCCGGAGGAAACCCACGACCTTCCGCTGGTAACTGGCAACCACCCCACATAGGTCGTTCGAGTGAAAACCCAGTCGGAAAATTTTCCAATTATTGGACTGAGTGGGATTCGAACCCGCTACCCATTGGTGCGAATTCGTTTATGAACTTTGATATTATTCTCGAGTAAATCGACTCGTGGTTTCTTAATTATTGAAATTTAATAATATGATTTGTATGGGTTTTGATATAATCCACGAGTAAATCGACTTGTGCTTTCTTGATAGTTGAAATTGAGTACGAAGTCTCTGAGTCACGAATACATCGACTCCAGGGCTCTGTCTTACGAAGCTGGCGTAAAGTTGCGCATAGGCCTACAACATGGACCAGTTGCGACTAGGGCGTAAGTTCCTATAGCTTTAACACTGATTTACGTCCGACGTAACTTACGCCAGCTTTGTAAGACAGGGCCCAGGCTTCGATAAAGTTGAAACAAATTGTTCCATAACAAAACTAACAAATTAATACAATGTAATCTTTTGATACATTTCATCATAAATTAATACATCTCATAACAGTCACATTCAATAACAATAATATAATATCACGTGATTTGACATAATCACTATTCGTCGGGAAAAAACAAGTAAATTTTATTAGCCCATTTTTTCTTCTGCAACACATCAGTTGCAAGTAATTTAAAATTGTTCCTTCCAATCGAAGCTCTTTTTCTCTATTCCTCCAATCTTTTTCGAAAAAAAAGCACGAGCCTTAGCGTTATTCACAAATCGAACAATTAAAAAAAAAAACATAAACAAGCTTAATGGCCTAATAACAATTGAAAAAAATAAATGCAGTCGATAGTTAAATGCCTTCAGCTTATTCTTATCTATATACGGTATTGAAGAGGTATAAAGAACCTTCGAAAATAACACAATTATTGCACAAAATCTTTGTAACACATTAAAAAAAGTTAATTGCGATAATTGTCGATGCTCGTTATTTCACAATTTAACCCTCGACATGGAATTAGGAGTAAAGCTTTACATATAACAAATGAAATCTATCATATTTTATATAATTTGTTTAGCTGAATTTAACGATTGTTCTGAGTTTAACTAATGGATTTGTGACTTTCAATTCCAGGTGCTGTAGCAACAACACATCTGGGACATTTCATGTACGGAGTTTTTGCTGTCAGTCTATATCCAGTTTTGACTCTATTATAAAATTTCTCATATTCAATCACCGACATAAAAATGAACTTCATAAATATAAAAAAAAATCATTATTTCTTTATAACAAATACCCTGCTTTTGCGTTTAAAACACAAAATCAAAGTAGTTTGCAGTGTATACGAAATTGTAAATAAAACTTATCTTGCACTTCTAAGGACTTTTTTTAGCACAAAAGAGGAATCGATTTAAAAAAATTAAACGAAAAAAAAAAAAAAAGGAATGAGCAAAATAGAAAAAAATATCTTAGTCCTAGCTTAAGATTTGAATGAGCTGTTCTCTTGCACCATGTTATATACCTGCACTATACACGTCTATAATTGCTTGACCAGTTCAAATATTTGAAAGGGTTTCCCTGAGTAAGTATATAGCATCAGTTTAAGTTGCTGTTGATTTTCGAATCCCTTTCACTTGGCCGCTGACACCTGCCAGTCACTGTCAAAAGACCAGGCCGACTTGTGTCATTCAGAAGACGTCAGTGTTCTTGTAATCTACAACTGACCTCATTCCGCGGCCACGAAAGTGTATACAGGTGAAATGTAGATTTCAATTCAGTGACACTATAGCGGAAATGGGATTTCCGCACACCGGTTGAGAAATGAATGTCATTATTGTCCACGTGACATACAGTACTAATCCAAATAGTTCGCTCATAGGTCTCTTATATATGCTAGTACTTTGAAATTCTTATAAACCAGCACATCTTTCTTTGGTAGTTAATAAAATTTGACCGTCATGTTGCGAGTTTGTTTGATCTATGCTTTTGATTGATTGATTGATTGTTTGGTGTTTTACTGTTTTGATGTTTGGTGTTTGATTGTTTAAGATTATTTCACTTATATGGCGGCGTTGCCAGTTTTATTGTGGGAGGAAACCGGGCTCTTAGCCCGGAGGAAACCCACGACCTTCCGCTGGTAACTGGCAACCATCCCACATAGGTCGTTCGAGTGAAAACCCAGTCAGAAAATTTTCCAATTTTTTTGGACTGAGTGGGATTCGAACCCGCGACCCATTGGTGGAAGGCTGTTCGGATTGAGCGTCCAACGCTCTACCTACTGAGCCACGGAGGCCCCCCTATGCTTTTGAAGTGGACACTCTGGACTTCTTCACACGAGTTCCCGGCGATTTGATTTTCTTCAATGGGCGCGAAAATCACAATCACTTAGCACCATCTTGGCGAGCATCTGGTTCCTAAATCGGTAGTTGCCGAAGTCGAACCTTACGGACTTATCAAGTCGCCTGCTCCTTCGCACGAGATGACGTTCAATGACCTCGAATTATTTATCCAATAAAATGGTCACATTTTTCAGACACATTCTCGAAACCTTCGAAATGTTTTTCGCACGTTTTTAACAGAATGTCTCAAACGTTTTTGAACAGATCGATCGCACTGCCTATGACTTTTTCGAACACAGTTTCTAAATTGTCTTGAGGAATTACAGCTTTTGCTGGCAGCTAAATTCTGAAGAAACACTCTGGAACAATTCAGCACTCGAACTGGACTGCAGTTTTTATTATCTGAAAGAAGAAAACAAAATAATTTGTTATTTAAACGGATCAATACTATAAAAGATGGGTCCAATAGAATCTCCAATCCTATTGAGAAAGTTAGTCCGAAAATCTTTACTCAGTTACTAGCAACTCGGTTATAAGACACTCATGGTAACATAACAATTTGTACCAGGAAAAGCTATGCCCATGTTGGTACAAGGTGCGAATAAGTTAGGCCATTGGTCAGGTTGTAAATTACATGGTCTGGGAAACATGTGTACGAATGGAACCATGTAAATATTTCAACAATAGGTGTTCTCTTAAAATTCAGTCAAAAAGAAATCAAATGATGCTTACCATTTAAAAGCGAGCGTTGATTTTGTCTCGTATGATTGCGTCTTCCAACTTTCAATCGGCGTTTACAGTGTCTCTTCAAAGGTACTGACTTGTGTATTTCTTGAGCTATGGAATGCAATCGTCTCCTTGTCGATCTGTCGCAAGATCTAGACTTTTTACTTATACATCTGTGAAATTTCTGCAAAAAAGGAAACATAGAAACAAAAATGAAAACAAGTTCTGAAATTTAGAATTTAAAGTTTTTCACAAACGGATTTCATATTCAGGTTAGAGAAAATTAGACCAATGAATATGATGTGAGGTATTTACAAAACTGAAAATGTTAAATTTTTAATTTTCCGTGTAACAAATAGAAATCTCAGAGGATTTCATTCAAATATGAAATGAACATGTAAATTGTTACCTTCATTTGAGAACACCCAGCTTTGCCCTTTCCTTTAATAACCAATCGAATTAGAGTCGCTGCGCATGCGTTTATCAGTTCCACACTGCAGTCTCTTTTCTGTAGCACATATTCTAAAAAAGAAATGGATAAATGCAATTTTAAAACTAGAACAAAATAACATGTGTCATTTCTTCCTATCAAAAGTTTAACTTGACAATTTCGTCTGTCTTCTTCAAAACGAAGGCTAAACTAAATCCCTTGTTAGGCTTTGACGTAATTGGAAGATCTAGGAAATACATACGCTTTGTTATGAAAAAAAGTTACTAAAATAATTTGGTTAAAAAACTCACTTTTATCATCGACTGCCACTGAATTCACCGTTACTTGTAAATATTCATTTTTAGAGATGAAACCATCGTCTGGAAGAAAAAATGTATACATTAGGGAATAGTCGTTTACATATAGACGTTATCTTAAAAGTAGGGGTGTGGTTGAGAAAAGTTAGGGTGGAAAATGACACTGATCAGTGAAATGTACCAATGACAAGGGTAGAAAATGACACTGATCAGTGAAATGTACCGATGACAAGGGTGGAAAATGACACTGATCAGTGAAATGTACCGATGACAAGGTCACGGGAAGAAGTTTGGTATAGCATTCATATAAAAACATGAGGTTCTGGAAATGAGGAAATAATGAAGAATGCTTCTAATGAATTGATTTGGTGAAGTGTTATGAAAAAAATGCTGAGCTTTTAATTTAGCACGGCGAATAGGAGGAGTAAAACATCCTGTGGAATCTTTGGCCTGGAGTCAAATAACGAATGAATGAATCGGAATTAAATGTGTGAACTCGTGATTTTAAAGAAAATCTTTTTGCGGCATGCTGCAGTGTAAAGCGACATTGAGACAGAAGCGTATTTTTTTACTTCCCGCCAGGCGCGTGCTTACTTGTGGCAAACGCAGCTGTGCGAATATTTACCTAGCCCCCGATATTATTTGGTTTTTGGACGCGTGGGTGGGAGTTGAAATTTCCTGACCTTTCTTTTCTTACCTAATGCGTCCATGCTAAATAAACAGCCCAGACGATTAATATATTAGCATGTAGAGTTTCAATGCTGCCACGCTTCTGTCGTCCGCACTCATTTCACGGCGCAATGTTACAGGGATAACCTTGGTGATGTGGTGTAACCAGGGTGACACGTGGGCTTCGTTTGCGCATGGCATAAAAAACTAATTTGATCTGTCAATGTTGGTTGGTTTGTAACCAGTTTCTGTTGTTTCTCAAAGCTGACCGTGATTTAGTTCACACAATCTCAGCTCGAAATAATCATGGCTTAATCAAGTTAACAAGCACTTTAAGTCTACATCTAACATGTCAGCTCTTGAATGTCTACCCAAAGGTTAGGTCCATAGCTTTGGAAACAATATCCAAGGCATTGAGACTGTATAAAGGCGAATGATAATGTTTTTTTTGGTGTGAAACCTATTTAAATTATTTAGTACAGATACTTTTCAAAACATTTTGTAATTGCAATTTGACAAATTCAGAAACACAGTTATATGCATATAAGGCAGCACTTATTCCATATATTTGATTTAGTTTCAATTTTGAGAGTTTATTTAATAACCCTACTGTAGATAAATGCAACAATGTAATTTGATGTCAAACGACAGCCGTCTGAATTTGATATGGTTAAATCACACCATACTTGCCAAGGGCGATATCAAAAAAATTGTTGTTAGTTTCACTTAAGCGTGTCGTTTTATTCCAAAACACAGAACGTAAATCAAAAAACGTATAGCTGATGGCAGGCGAGGCATCTCATAGGCTTTTAAGCCCGTATCGCTTCAATTCTCCGGCGTCCGGTCCCAAATGATAGAGTAGGCCTAAGAGAGGTAAATACGTATCGATGCGTGACCGTTTCATGTTGGCGGTAGTACGGCGCAGTGATTTTCTTAATGTACTGCCTAGTGATCAAATGTAGTCAAATTGATTTATTTTTTATGCGGACTTGACTATCAAACACAGAATCTAATAGCGGTTACACGTTTTCAACATTTTAACCCCACTGATTGGCAGGGCCTACATGATGCCCACACCGGAAATGTAGCGCTTGGCCGATTACATTGAAGTTTGCCAAGTATTGTACGCTACATAAAGTAACATTATTAAAGAAGTCACTGGCGAGGTCCACTGTCACAGTTAACACGTGAAAATTCGAAATCTAAAAAACTTTAGGGAATTCCATTACATGGAAATTAACAACTGTTGCACTCCGGGTTTTGACCCGCGATGTTGTTGTTTCTTTGCACAGAGCTAGTAGATCATCATTTTGTTGTTAGAGCTCTCGTTCACTCTCGATCGTATAAAAATGGTACATTTGTTCAATAAATGAAAAAAAAAAACCCAAACAATTAAAGTTCAGGGCATAAATGGGAAACGTTGTCTACACAGTAATTCAAACTATAACGTAAAGCAAAGCTGAACATTTTTTCTTAAAGATATGGGCGAGCGGTTATTTCTAAAGACTTTGCCAATTTGGGAACACTTTCATCAATAAGAATACTTGTATGGATTTCTTTCACATGGTGCAGTATATTTTTCGTGTATAATTTTTTTGAATAGGTACGGTTTTAGGTGTAATCGAGAAAGGAAACGATAAATGTTTTTATCGCTTGCCCCAGATAACACACTTCTTCAGACCGATTAGAGCATCGTTATTTCCTTTATCACCCGTTCAAACAAGCCAGAACGAAAAAACACCTAGCCGAATAACAGATAGTATATTACACTGCCCGGGGCCATGTTAACTCCTTCATCAAAAATATTACAAGATAAAATTAGGTCGGCAAGTTCAGATTCATTCATTCACTAGTGAACACGTGACATGTAGTAGATAGATATTTACATACTCTGTCAGTTAGGTCAAATCTCTTTCCGGCGAAACTGACATACATAATTGCGGGATAAAACACAAACAGATGGTGAGGGGGTGGTGGTAAATATAACATAGTATGTCTTTGGAATCATCTACCTACCCACCAGTTACATCAATAATAGCGGGGAGTCTAAGAGGTTTTTGTTGAGGAAAAAATAGATAGCTAATAAAAGAATGTTTCCAAAATAAAACCACCGCCTTAACAAACTTTAAAGTGGCATGAGCTGTCAAAATGTTGATATTTTGACATAAAAAAGATAATTCAGAAGCTTTTTAGTGCTTCTAGTCTCGAGAATGTACAATAAAGTATTGTTTTGAACTAACTTTGGCTTAGAATGAATGAATGGTCGTTTCGGTTATTTAAATTTTGTTTACTTTTCGAACACTATTCCGGTTTGTATAGGCCACATACTGTATGGATTTTCCTCATTCCAACGCTAATCATTTAGTTTTTCGATGGCCTTCAAAGCCTCTTACGGTCGTAACGATCAGAAATTATGAAAAAGTGTGAATTTTGGCAGCTCATGCCACTTTATGCAGCTTTAAGGACTTACAAAAATATAATAAGCTAGCAATAGTTTTAATTAAATTACTCACTGTTTTTATCAAAACTCCGGAACACCATTTTTGTTGTCTGTATACTGGCGGAATGGGTTTTGGCGTATTCTCTTTTTGAAATGTACGAGTCCCCGTTGCGGTCAGTGTCATCAAACCACTTCAACTTTATAGCTGTGTTGCTATCCACTTCTGGCTCCGCTATTGGTTTTCGCTGTTTTGTCGGACTGTAAATTATAGAAAACAATATTAATCTTAAATGTTAGGGCTATCAAAGTCTATATAATTTTTTCCAAGATAAATCAGTCTAAGAATCAAATTTGATTCATACATTTGAGGAATAATTTGACGGGACCCGGACCCAATTGAATCATAGCCACGTGCCTAGAACGAAAGAGACATTTCTATCTTTTGATCCCAGCGTTATAACACGCTCCTGTTGAAATGAACGTCCAGTGCAATCGCTTCTCTATTTGATATGGAGAGCTGGAGTAGAAATAAACTGTTTGCTGAATGAGTTTAGATACTTCTATCTGTTTGAATGAAACTGCTTTACGCTGCTAAAGAATGTGATGAATTTATAAAGTGTGGAATTTTGGAGGGTTGAATCCGTAGATTCAATATGTGGCCTGTTATCCAGACAGAACCAGTACCAAATGAGTAAGATAAAGGGGATGACGGAATACAGGAAGGATATGTCAAGTCTTCCAAAACAAATCGCCTCCACAAATAGCAAAAGTGTGATTGCTAATAAATGCTTATAAAAACGCTTGCTCAAATCGTTTTCAACCATTTTAGAAGAAAAAATATTTGAAAGCTGTTCGCCATAACAATCCAGGGCCTACGTGCAGATGTGTGGACATTTGAGCTGCTTTGGCGTTCTACACAATTCAAATTACTATTGTATACATTGCATAGAAGAAATTGGATTTTGATAAAGGACGCCTTACCCTTTTTTGTCTGTGGAATTTGAGGTTGTAGGAGTCTGTGAAATTTTGACACGGAACTTTTTTCGGTGTCCCGTTTTGATAACATCGTTTTCCTGTGAATCGTAATCTGCGTAAGCACTGCCCACTCGGTACCTTCTCCTGGAGCTATTAGGGTGGGTGGACGCGCCAGATATCAGAGGCAAGCAACACAATCCCAGAAGCAAACACGTCGAGCACACAGCTTTCTGAAAGAAGAAAAAAAGAGACCATTAAATATCTTTGTTGGTTAAAACACCGCTGGATGCCGTTTTTATGACATTGCGGTCTTTCTCTGATAACTCATAAACAACACATGACGTTCCCAAGTAATTATGTGCTTCAATGCATACATCAGCGCGAGATGAAATGTCAAATGAAACTTCCAAGAAATGATACACACGGCAAGGTGACATCTTTAATGGATCTACACGAAATAAATACCTGCGTGCATTTAAAACCGCATAAGTGAATATTTTGTAGGCCTAAACAACTTCAAAAATTGAAAATATTTACATTTGTAAGACTTCTTTGTCCCTGAGTCTCTATATCACTAAACCTAGTCAATTATATGGTGTTTTAGTAGCCTACAAATAACATTTGCACGCGACAAATTGCAATTGTAAAGATATGTATAAAGAGCGATGGTATTATTGAAACTATATACCCTGTACAGACTAATGTATTGATTCGGGAGAAATTCTGGAGTAACATCCAAAAATAAAACCAAAACAGATTATTGTGAAGATTCAGCCTTTCGTTTGGCCAAGAACAAATTACCATCATAATGTTTGTAACTAAATGATTATTACGTCACATCATTCATGGTAAATGTTGTGCATGGCAACTGCAACTATCCACAGAAAAATATCCGAAATCCAACGCGACGAATCTTTGAAATCCTCGATCCTTTCTCTGGATTCTTTTATCAGAATGGGAATCGAACAGATCTTAAGTTCCACAAAAAATTCAGAAAAGAAACAATACGTGGCTAAGATGCTAAACATGATTGTAGGTCTATAATCCATTGGCCTACCATTTGTAAATCCATAGTCTTGTGGTTACACGAGATCAATTGACTTAAGGTTTTGTGGTCACTACCTTCTCAATAAAAGTACTATACATGTAACCATCGCTGATGAGGCATCACAACGAATCATACAGTATTGGTAGATGGAGAAAACCGGTTACTTCTATAGGACCTGCATCGGCGCTCGGCCTGCTGTACGCAACGATGAGGGGCCAGAGAAGATATTCGTCGATCGAACTCTGTCGCGTGTCTCTCGCGGGAATTTCATTTGTTTAGCAAAGACGTTTTGGGCAGTAAACTACGAGATTCAATTGGACGGAGCGCCAATTGGATGTTCCCTTACCGGGTGAAAAATTTAACCACAGTGGCCAATTGACCGGAAGGGCTCTGTTTGCACGACTGGACATCTAGTCGACCGTAAAACTACCTTACAGAAAGCAAAGAAGCCAAAGGGGACAAACTGTACGACCCCGTAAGCGCAATCGATGTTTTTTAAAAAAGGGAACTTGTTGTACGTGTATATAACACTTTGTAATCTGAACTAAGTCATGTACTGAACTAAACTACGTATTCAGAAAAAGTTATTCTCGAGCCGGATGATTAATAAAATGATGTTGTAAAAGAAGAAATTAAGTGATGCAGAGATGACGACTAAGGATGGAATAAAAAATAAACTGAAAGAAATTGTCTGACGAAATGGAAATTAAAACAAAATTTGCTCTTGGGGACAGAAATTGTGCAATTAGTAATTTCAAATGATCTGCTTAAGTTGGGCGTCTAAACATTCCATTATACAAGAACATTTTAAAAGTAGACGGTGTTAGTAAACAGGAGGCGATGTGGAGTAGGGGGGGGGGGGGGAGTTGAAGTTTGTATTTTTGTCGATGCTGTTTCTAGATTCAGCTGTAGTAAGACAGTCCCTAGATAGTGTTTGGTGAAATCAAACTGAACATTATGAGCAAATATATAAAGAAGTGTGAAATCAAAAAAAAGAAAAGTTGATTGAATAAAGTTGGTTCGGTGAATACCCAGGGAAGATGTAGGAAGAGTCGATATGGATGAAGAGAAATTCAACGAGCTATAGAGAAGATGACGAAGATTCAACAGGTTTTCTGTCGTCCTCCCTCACATCAAAGTACATTCCCCTTGGCTTTAATAGGAGACATGTAGGATTATAGGCTCAGGGGCTCGTGGTGATTAACACAGGGGATGCAAATAATTCCCCGCAGTCCCTAAAGCGTCGCTAGGCTATCTCGATTTAACCATCCTTAACCTCTGAAATCTCTATCTCTGAAAGATATTTATTGCTGGCAATGGTTTACACTTAGTATTTTTAATAAAGTTGTTTTAATTTGAGCCTCTTCAATAAAAAATAACATGATAACTGTATAGATAGATTTGAATCTATTATCGACGAGATGAGTGGAACTGAAGATCGAAGTTAATTTTGCAAAAGCAAGCATTTTAATGGGGCAATAGGTTGGTTTTCTTGAAAGTCGAATATAAGGAAATTACTATCGTATCAAGTGTCTTCGGATTATCAAAAAGAGGTTCGGCAAAAGAGAAATCAAGATGGAGGTAAAAAACGATAAAGCCTGATCACAGTTTACTTAAACTCAACAGAGGGTCCCGACAAGTTTGTTATGGAAGGGGTGAAAAGGGGGAGGGAAGGTAAAAAACTCGGGCGATCGATTGAAATTCCCGCAGAAGGCTAACTGATCCTCTCAGTCAATATTGATAGATGCCACTTCTGACACCAGCGCGCATGCGTATACACAGCAATATCTTGTTTCGCTCGGACTGACGAAAAACAGGGTAGTTGTGTTAAGTCCTTCTCTGTGTAAAACCGTCAAAAAACGTATTTATTGTGGAAGGCTGGGAGAGACCACCATATATTCTTCCTCAAACCCACAGAGAACTAGAAATCGAATTTTCAACCGTGGATTCCAGCTTCAAGCCCAGGCACACAACGACGTGGTGTCGAAGTTTGATCAGCCAATAGGGATTAACAAAACAACACACGACCATATCGACTGGCCAACCAATCAATAAATGTGTTACATATGCCACATCTTGACTTCGGGAACAAATCAAATGGTAATTAGAGAGCAAAAAGAAAAAAATATATATATATGGCCATTATTTTGTTTGTCAATATTAAAAAAAAAACATTGCTCAAAAAGGCGATTTTTAAGTTTGCTATCCTCTTTTTATTGGAAAAAATCTGAGAAAAAAAATCATATAATCCGTTCATATCTCTGGTGATATTAGGATATGATCTATCTGCATTGTCTTATTTTTGGTTCTCATGCGGTTGTATTTTTGATAGGACAGAAGACCGGAAAGGGCCCACAAGGGGCATGGGAAAGCGGCTTAAACATTGAAAACATAATAAAGGTATGGAGTCTTCGCGCGATAACAAACGTTGACGACTTCGCTACAACAAGGCTTTAAACGACCTTCTTCCTGCAAGCTCCACTACGATGGAAATAAAATAAAGGAAAATAGAAAACTGCCAATGGCCAGGTAATGTAAGGGGCGATTTGTGGTTTACGATAGCCTGAAGAGCTGCCCTAAAGGGTGTAGTACTATCTAACCTATTGTATGAGGCCAGTAGATATGACACTAGCCAATGTCAACACTAGCTGTCCCCCGGAAGCAAATCTCGACTGGTGACACGAGGGCCCTTCACAAATCTTAATGGCCAATTGTAAAATAACAAATGATGCGCCGGATATTCCCATCTCGTATGTCGTCGGCGGTTAGGTTTATATATAGGGTCATCCTCTGCCATTTTACGCACGGCTGAAGGTAAATTGTCGTGTGCGCGATTTTCACAGCAGATAAACAAATTGACATTAACTTAACGCCACGTTATAGCATAAGCGAAAGTTGATTCGCATTTTTTCTACATCCTGTGTGACTTACCGTGGGTTATTAGAGAATTTAAGAGTAGACTGATGATAGAAATGATATCACATCGCGTGCAGTTGTAATCATCCTCGGGGAAATGGTCCTATCTGAGTATCAGTGTCGGTTATTTACTACTCTAGTAAAATCGCTTGTGCGATTTACATTGCAAAAGGTTGATATGAAACGGACATTTTTATAAAATAACTGTCTAAACCGTTCTGTTATACTACCCGTACTTGTTGCCTTTTATTTGAACGATAGAGCTAACCGTCCAGTTCAGTTCAGTTCGTCCTATGAAATAACCATTTTATGATAATGTATGTATGATGCAACTTTTGACATTACTTGAAGTGGCATGAACTGGAGAAAGAAAATGCATTTTTTTCATAAATTCAGACTTTCTAAACAATAAGGCGGTTTAAAGTTCCTCGAATAAGTAAATGATTTAACGTTAGAATAAGGTAAACCAAAACAGTCTGTGGTCTGTTTAAACCGAATGAATTTTCACACTCATTGGGACCAGGATTATAAAGTAACGAGAAAAAAGTTTGGGAGCTCCTTCGTTACGGGAGATTCTCTCGCTTGAAGATCTGCATTGACATGGGCGTAGATTTTATTTTAGTATTACATAGTCTTAGAAGAGTAAGATGTATATAATATTTATTTGAGATCACTATAGATCAACTACACGGTACACAAACCTAAATATCCTCTTCGATTTTTGCAATAAGTTTATTAGGCCTATATTTAAAAAGACCTATATAAATCTCCAACACATAAGAAGGCGCCATGGTAGACAACACCTGGCGGAAACTTTAGAATTTGAATAATTTTAAAATGTCTTGTGTTTATCTATAGGCCTATATACACTTCAATTGAATTAGTCATCGCCTATATAGCCAAACTTTAAGAGGAGACCTACATATAAACTCGTTGGTAAATAAAACGTTCCCGCGCTTTTTAATACCCTCCACGCTTTACTACAAACGCAATATAACACCGCTAAACTGAAGCGTATAAGAATAAAATATAATCGTTATATAAAAACGTTTAGAAAGCATACCTAGCTAATTAATCCCTTGCTAATAAAAGTCGTCCTCTTGCCTCATCTCACCTTACTCTAAACGCCCTTCGGGGCATATTTTCATACTATCGCCCGTTATATTCAGCCACGTGAGAACCTCGTTCTACACCTGGTTGAGGCGTTGAATTATGAATATATTTTATAACACTATTCAATTCATCAAGAATAAAAAAAATTGAATGCAGAAAGAAATAGTTCAGAGTTTTCTCATCGCTAAAATGGAATATCTATCATTACGTTATAAACTCAACTTACCCCATACGGCATGGCGAACTAAAGTTACTGTCCAGTGACCAGGAGCGTGGCAGACCCTCCTCACTTTACGGCCTGCACCGAGGCAGGCGAATAAATTGACAACACAAATCTTTACCGTCAAGAAATCGCCGAACGCTTCTTGTTGCATTTAGATTAACAAGCTCCGATAGAACGTCTATATTTCTTCAGTATAGTTTTCCTTATCTAGTAACATAACAGTGCAGCTGCATCGAAATACAACTCTATACCGATTGTTACTGTAGTAGGCCTGCTATAAAGGAAGTTCTGTTTTTTAAAGCTTTAATGCAGTGTAGATCGACCTACCCCTGTTGAGGGTTTTTCCGGTGTTGAAATCAAGACAGATTACCCCGGGGTGTACAACTATAGAGGATTAGCAGGTAAATCTCTAGGTAAATCGGTCCAATGTGAAAAAAAGATTTCGAAGGGCGACCAGTAATGTACCATGATAATGTTTGAGACGACTTCGAAAGACTTGATTTTTTACTTGATTCAGAATATTTTCCTATGGCTGATATGATTTAACGGATGGGGATCGTTGAGCTTCGGAAGGGGGAGTAATATAGTACACGGAAGGCCTTGTCAGATACCAACACCGATGACTTACCTAGAGCCTGCATTCCATTTACTATGTATACATTTTTATACCCTAGACCGGCGTCAATGAAAGGTTTGTTACGTTTTCGATAGACATATTTGTGAAAATATCAACAAAACATATTCGAATGTAACGCGGAAAAGGTAAATAGAAGTTGGTCTGTTTCAACTATAAATAACTCCGTGGGAATGGCGTAAAACCGCGCTTACGGATAGTAAATATAAGATGGGTGGCCAAGGAACACTCTGCTGTTGATTTATTGGTTTGTGTTTTGCGCCATATTTAAGATCAATGAGTCGAACCCGAGACATATTAACTGTGGATTGAGTGTCGTTAAGTTTGGATTTTATTTTATTTTGCTTTTTGTAAGTTTGAAGGGGGGTGGGGGTGTTAGGGGTTTACGGATGATCAAAATGTATTGTTTCTATCTCAAGTATTAAACTAATATTTGATATAATAAAAAAACAAGTAAACCATTTAAATATTGGACTTTCGAGAAAGGTGTTGTAGCCAAAAAGTTTTGTCAGTTTTACGTCCATGACACCCCAGCGGAATGTCATTGTACATAATGCGTAGAGCAAAAAAAATAATGATGTCTATGAACAGTTGTTCTCGTTGTCATGTCAACTGTCGCATCTTTAACGGAACAGCACAGCTGTCTGATGTTAAAAAGTCAGGGCGTTAAGGCGTTCAAGGCAAGGACAAAGTGGTAACCGTGTAGCAGCAAAACATTCATCTATCTTTCCTCACGTAATTTACACTGGGTTGTTACGGAAAATTGGGATTTTCTCACGATCATTGCGTACTGATCCCTGATTTTTTTGTTGTGTATTTTTTCCTCTCTCTAGACCATAACTTCCCCATGTCACTACAGACCACTTCAACTAGCATTTTGTTCCCATAGAAATTTGGTTTTAAAACTGTTCGACTCTCCGACCTTCGTTGTAAAAACGTATTTTCTCCTTCCGACTAATAACTGACACTGTGACACACTGAAGGGTTTAAAACTTTGCAACTTTACCCACAACTAAATTTCAATTACCTTATTCCAAAGTATTGCTAAGGAACGTATGACCTAAATAGATATATCATAATTATTGTCGTCATAATGTATTTTAAGTATGAAATGAGTTGTATACCAATCTTTATGGATGTAATAGTGAAACATTGCGGGGTTCCATTTGTTTTCAGGCATTCATTTTAATCATTCTGGTCGTTTTTAAAATATATATCCAAACGTATAAGGGCAAAATAAAACGACCACATGGCCTAAAGATCGCATGGCTTATCTGCCCTTGATTGTGGTGCTGTTTGTCTATTGATTGGTACGTTACGCCTCACTAAAGATTATTTCGTTTGTATGGCTGTGTTGCCAGGTTTAGTAGGGGGGTTTCAGACCCTAAGCCCAGAGGAAACCCCTGACCTTCGGCAAGTACCTAGCAACTCTTCCACATACATGGATCGAGTCATAAATACACTCAGAAATTGTAAAATTGTCTTTGGTCTGAATAGATTCGAACCCGCGATGCATCGATGGAAGGTTTGTGTCGGACGATAACTGCCGACTGAGCCACCTTGGCTCAGCTTGTTTGATTCAGGGTTACAATTACAGCCTAAGCTGCCGTACTATCACAATGTTGTAGATGTTACTGTTAAGTATAACTGATGAATATGCGGCTACATTTTTTACATCATATATCCGGTCATTAATATTATAATGACATTCCTAGTGAAATTTAAAACCAAAAATTTACATACATTTAAAAAAACTAAATGTTTATATTTACATATCCATGTATGTTTCACTTTTGAAGATACATATCATAATGTTATTGCTGGGCTATATGTATTCTATATGACCCTTGTACCTTACTTGTGTTCTTCAAATGCGTACAAAGTATAGTGTAGCAAATCCTAAAGGAATTCAACGTGAGTGCATTAACAGAAAATTTATGTCCGAAGAAAATTGCGTGTTCCCTTGGAAATGCGAAAACAACGAAGATTTGGTATGGAACGAACTATAAGCCTTTTGTACGAAGACAATAAAACACAGTTGTTTGCTTTCTGGCAAAACTTTAAAGAAAAAAAATGCGATCTTAAAAACACTTCAACGCTCTGCGGAATCGAACCCGTGGCCATTTGTTCATAAAACTTAAGATCATCTACGAAGCAACAAAGCTCAAAACTGTGGAAAAGTCTACGTGTCCAATCATTTGATTTACTTAAATTACCGTGTCAAAGTAAAAATCGGAATAAAAATCGCTATGTAGATTATTTCTTGTCAATAGAAAGGTCGAATTGTTTTGTGGTCGTAGAAGTTGATTTTCGTCGCAATAAACTATAGGCCTATACACAGTGTATTTATGTTAAAGGGTGACATTGATAGAAGCAAATAACATGGTCTCGAACAAGTGTTCATCAGAGTCAATACAATAGACCTATCGTATAACAAAACCGACCGGATAGAGTACCTGCAGTCAAAAGGAATTATTCACACTCAGACTTAATTACAACGGAAGTTCTTATCCGCTTTAGACACAACCATCTACCTGCCGCTATAATAAAGTCCACCTGTTTCCGTTAGGGACAAGAAATAAAGACCTGTTGGTCAGCTGTGGTAATAACCGCTTGTGCTAATCTTAAGACGAGACTCCAGCCCACTTCCCGGCCCTCTCAATGCCCCTCTGTCCTACCCCCACCCCCCTCCATTCCACTCTCACAGAGGTTTATTTACTTTTCAACGTTATCCAGACAACGTTTCCCTCCATCCATAGGCATATCTGTGTTGGACGTATTATCATATACGGTTAAAATAGAACTGTTTTATTTGGATATACGAGCCTCAAGATAGACACAATTTTTTTCAGATTGACGTACATTTCAGAATAATTCCTCTCCTTAAATAATGCGCTTGATAAATGATAATACGGCAGAAGTTCACTCGCTAACTTATATGTGATATTTGATATTACAAACGAAAAAAAATAGGTACGGGTATTGTCTAAAGATTTGCAAGCTCTCATGTGAGCAAGAAAAGCCGAACCCCATGTCTTTGTAAACAGCTCGGTTTGGCACCTTGTTGTGCCATCCCGTTCCCACAAAGTTGCCCTGTCCCCCCCCCCCCCCCCGCCCCTCCGCGTCACACCCAGCAAGTCATTCCATCCAAGAATATCACTCGACTCCCTAGGTGTTAGTTTTCGACAGATTAAGCCGTTAATCCGTCATGTGAAACATACACTAATCCGTGTCCCAGTCCATTGAAGTGTAATCGACAGATGATCCATTTCATTGATTGACACGACGCGTCGCACTCACGATATTACATACAGACTTATTGCTTATTTCAACAGACTGGACCATTTCAATACGGAAGAACAGATTCCGACGAAATATCTTACTACAAGTTTCTTCTTTATGCAAAACCAAGTAATAATGTTGACAAAATATTGGACCACCCTAAGAAAATCGTTCTGCAAATTGAAGCCAGGTTATCTTTTGAATTCGATTTGTTTTTGTTTCAGTTCACGGTCAATAATTGAACTTTGTAAAACGGTAACATTTCACTGCACCGTGGGCAGTTTATAAGACACGTGTTTATATTAAAAACTATAGACTTTGTATATCTTATAAATGGAGTTATGCCTAAACTTATTAAATAAAGGATGATTACGGTCATCCAATTGATAGACGACATAAAATAATAAAATAAAAGCTATACATGGAATGAAACAGATGAAACAAGTTTAACTGAAACAAAAATTGTTGTGGTGTCTCGAGCATGCACTTGATAAAAAAATGTTTGTTTCTAAAAATAACATAATAAAAGTCTTACCTGCATATTTTAAAATTTGCACTCAGCACCAAACAAATCAAAAAGATATCCGATCTCTGGCAGAACTGGTAATCCGTATAAGTTCAGATATACACTGCAGTAGTAAAAACAATTGCTCTGTGTTCTGAGTCAGCTATATGGGTACAACAAGACACTAGCCTCCTCGACGGTCTGTCACTTCAAGATATGACGATAGTTAATTTACCCCTCAAGCTTATTGTCAACTTTTTTATCAAGCAAAGGAAGTTGTCAAGTAATTCCTGAGCCGAAAAAAAAACATCCACAAAAAATATGTCCTAGACAGGGTACATACATAAAACTGTAACTGATTGTCAAATCCAAATAACGGTTGTTTCACATAAATAAACCGTCTGTCTGTACTATATGCTAAGTAGAACCGCTCTTCGCCTATACGATCTCCATCCAACGCCGTGCTTATCGTTACTGAGGCATCTGCAAACTGCTCAACCTCTTTATAATGTTACCCCGGGGGCGAGTGGTCATAACTAAGAGAACAGAAAAAAACAAAAGCGGATGTTTTTATCTATATTGAGCCATTAGTATGAGATAATAGGTCGCAGACCAATTTGAGTATATCGTAGATAGCTGACGCGACCATTTTCCACAAATCAAGGAAAACAAAAGCCACATTGAGTTCACGTGGAGAGGTTAATTGGACGGTGCCGGGAGATTTGCCCTAGACAAGGCTGGACTGCAGTTGACAATTCCACATAATTTCCGAACTCGATCCGACCTGCATTTGCAGAGTTTAAACGATCAAAACTCAAATACAAAATATAAAAAAAACCGTTAATGCAATTTCGAGAATTACTCATTTTTGAAATTGAAATCTTTTCTTGTTTTGACACAGAATATGAATCTTGCTAAATCACATGGCTTATATGTTAACATCTCCGTGGCGTATCGATGTTTATTACATTTTGATTTTCACTCCGTCATCAAGTAATGCAGTGAAGTTAGATTGTTTATTAGAGTTTAACCCGAATGTGCTCTGTGTTCCTTTGCAAATTGTAACGGGATACAGTATTAATTTACGGCGGTTGGTTCCGAATTACTGTCATCGAGTAAACATACCCGTAAACGCACGGGATATATAACAACAATCATGCACATTGATCATATTTATACTGTATTTTCACTTTTGCTTGGCATATTAAACTTATATTTTCCAACAGTTTTTTTTTTTGTATTTTCGGTTTGGTGTATCCCATTTATGAGCTGAATTTGTTAACCGTTGGTCAAGATTTAAAATAATGAGTTGAGACAAACAAATTCTGCTCGGTGGCTCAGTTAGCAAAGTGATAGTACCTACATGGGTGGGTCTCGGGTTCGAATTCCACTCAGTTCGAACTTAATTGATAAATTTGTGAGTGGGCGTTTTCACCCGGTCGCCCTACGTGGTAGAGTTGCCAGGCACTCGCCCAAGATTGGGGGTTTCCTCAGGGCAAAAATATAAATCTTTGAATCAATCAGTCTGTTTAATTCCAAGCATATGAGAACCACAACACAAAGAATCACCACAGAAGTGTTAAAGTGGCATGAGCTGCCAAAATTCACATTTTTTTCATAATTTCTGATCGCCACGACAGTAAGAGGCTTTGAAGAACATAGAAAAACTAAATGATTGGCGTTGGAATGAGGAAAATCCATACAGTATGTGGCCTGTACAAACCGAAAACGTGTTCGAAAAGTCAACAAAATTTAATTAACCGGGACGACCATTCATTCATTCTAAGCCCAAGTTAGTTCAAAACAATAATTTATCGTACATTTTCGAGACTAGAAGCACTAAAAAGCTTCTGAGTTATACGTCTTGAGAAAAATAGGCAATAATTTCAACATTCTGTTGTTACGTCAAAATATCAACATTTTGGCAGCTTATGCCACTTTAACATATTCTTTCACATCTAACAGTCACATTCAACTTCAAGGAAGATCAATTCATTAGCAAAAACCGTCTTTTCGACCAACAGCTTTCAATGAAGCTTCATAGGGGGATTGTAGAGGAATTGACACCTAAAAAACTAAAAAGCGACTAGAAATTTGAAACAAAGCATCTTTTTATTTGATTTTTATAAACGGCGACACACAGGTCAGAATGCCTTGTGAGCGTGATGTCAGGCGAATCTACAGTTCCACTAGAACTTGATTTATCCAATAAGAACGGAACTTTTATCGAACGAATATATATTTTATCTAGCAATAGGGAATAATTTAGATTTCTGTTAAGTGAATTCAACGTTTAAAAACTGAAAACCGCAAATCTGTGTTACGCCACCAATGGCGCGAAAGTTTGAGACTCTATGAGGTAACAGTGAATTAAGGGACAAATAACATTTCCCGAATGACCATGCTCGTCCACATCACAAGTTGGTTGGTGGCTTAATTATACATGAACGCGATTACGCCCATTTTGACAAGATTTGTGTAGCCTATATTGTTATTTCACTGTCCAAATCTCACCACAAGAGTCCGTTATTTGATTGCAATGAACAGTGAGCCCAAAATACGGACGTCAGTATACACAAAAATGTCCCTTTCGAGTCAGAAACGCGAACTACCAGGGTAGGTAAGCCCGTATTGTCGAGGGTTTGATTCTCGCCCCAGTCTGAAAACTTCAGCTGTCGTCGATCGCTACCAGTCTGCTTTGACGTCAATCTGAAATTAGAAGTTACCCTAGTCCTAAAGGCCAGATTTAACCTATAAGGCCAATGGCACTCTGAAACTTCGGGGATTTACGTGCGTGAAATACCCTCTGATGGACTGCAGGTCATTTTGAATGTGACGACCAAAAAGGAAGCCGTGTAACGTACAATTTCCATATCCTCTTCAGGGCCCGTCGAAAGTGTCCTCGTGATAATGTAAGAGACCGAAATACTGTGTTTGTTAACTTTCAGGCGCGATCAGTTTTATAATTGAAGTATTGGAGGATTCCTGGAATGTACCGAAACTGCGTCTCTTCTTTGCGTTACACAACATGTGCTTTACCGGGCTAAATATAATATATAAACAAATATCTTTCTAAATGATATTAGCATTTAATAAATTTATAATTATTTTTATTTTCTTATTTCGTCTTTAGTAAAACATTTTGATATTTACTTTCGACGCCATTTTTATTCAGCCCAAAAATACGGTGATTTGCCGTATAAAAAGCGCAGACTGTCCGAGGCGTGTCAAAGCCGACCGGTAGCGAGCGAAGATAGCCGAAGGATGTTCCGAGTGGGCCAATGGTTGACATTTTTATCAGAAATATCCATTGGAATGGGGTTGGGGAGTTCAAATAGGAGGTCAATTCATCATGTGACTTTTAAGTTTTCAACAAAACAACAACCCCATGGAATTTTACCTGTCATTTGCTCGCATCTACGTGCTTTTCTATTATTCTCTTACACTTAGCTAGAGCTATTGTTAGTTACATCGCACATTTAAACACTAGCAGCTATTGGAAACGCCGCGTGGAACCTATCACAGTGGCCAGTTCAAAGTGAATCGGATCGACAGGGAACGTCGCCATTTTGCCAGTTTTCGTCAAAATGGGACTATTTTGGGAAATTGACTCTACGTTTTCGTTACTAGTTTAACGCTTTCTTAAATTCAAAATATATATTCATGTATATTTATCTGATAGCTTCTAAAAATGTTACCATAGATCGCACGCAAAAATCCCTGCGCTACGTCTGGTAAAGTCGTACGAGGTCTATCTTAGCCACGTCTAAAGGGATCTCGCGAGAATACGATTGACCCGTAGGGCCACTGGGATCACTTCTATGACTCCAGCCGACCTGGAGCGAGCGAAGACAGCCGTGGGTTTCCGACGATGGCGCCTTGCTTTTTTGGGTTCAAAACTGCCGTTTTGTTTTGTTTCTGCGAGTGTTTTATACAAAATTCCCTGTTAAATTCGTTCGGCGCTTTGTCAATTTACCTGAATGTAGTTTTGCCACCGGCTGTTTGTCCATTCATATATAACTCCGTTCGTTCGGTTTAGTATTTATTTTCAATTCGATAATTCGTCCATCCGCTTTCCCGTCCGTCTGTACGTTCGTTCGTCTATTCATTCATATTCATTTGTACAGAGATAATAATAATGCGAACTTGTAGCAGCTGTGATGATTAAGTTATGTAAACAATATGTATCAATAAATAAACTAATCAACGACAGTCCATTACATGTGGTCGTTAGTATAATGATGCAAATATTACTCCTTACATTTTAAAGTGACATGAGCTGCCAACTGGAGAGAAAAAAATCACAAACTGAGCGCTTTCCGCTGATACCAATCTTGCAGATGTACGTTTGGACACTTTTATAAGCAATAAATCGCCCCCCCCCCTCCCTCCTTCAAATCTATTCATACATCCCGGCTACTTGAATTTTGTCCGTTATTTGCACACAGTTCGGTTTGGTTCGTACGGGTTTGTAATTTTGCCAATATGTTTTATTTGAACTTCAATCATTTAATTTTCACGGTACTTAAAAAAAATGAGCTTCTTTTTATGGTCGGGTTTTATGAAAAAGGCCGAAATTCGGCAGCTAACGTGACATTAAAGTTAAAGGCACACTTGCCGCGAAAATCAGGAATATTGTTTACATTAAAAAAGAAAGACCGTTTTCTGTATTTTTCCCAGACAAAATAAGTTAGGAACTTTCTATTTTTACCAAAATTTAAAAGTTTGGACGTCACTTTGTATTTTTAATTTGAATTTGAAAATTTGAATTGTTTCGTACCCGGAACGTAAACAAACCACACTGCCCCCTATTGTCGATTTTATGTTTCAGTCGAGTGAGTGAACTAACGGCACAGTGTAATTTTACGTAGGCCTATTTGTCTGAGAAATACAGACTGACGATCGGTTAACAGCGACTGGAAAAGCCTGCTGATCCTTGTTTGAGTGTAAACCACAGATAAAATGGCCTGAAATGAGGGTAATCCAACACGAAAGTTGACCGACACTGATCGTTGTTGTTGTAATCAGGCTTCGATTCTTCGTTTGTTTTTCACCCCATTTCTACATTCTAAAGCTAACTAGACATGTTTTATGTGTCCTATGTTTAAGTTTAGTGGTATTAGTCGTACTAAGCTCATGTAAATTGGTTTTCTTAGCAAATTTAAACAGGCTACGGCGGCAAGTGTGCCTTTAAAAAGTTAAAACTCTCTCTCGTCTCATTGCGCTTCGAAATTCAGCATTTACAAAAACTGCTTCCATGTTTGTTTGACTATTTAGCCACCCCTGTGGGTGACTAAGGATTTCGGTTAGTCAGAAATATCTAAGCCTGTAGTCTGACTTTTTGTTGGTGAAACGGTGTAGCCACAACACTTAGCCGACTACGTTCCATAGACGGCTAAAGTACCTTAGTCCTTAACGGTTTTATGAAATACCGCCGTGGATGTTGACTGATTCAAGTTTTACACCACACTAACCTATTATTATTTATTTCACCTATATGTATGTGTTGCCAGGTTAAGTGGGACAGGGAGACTGTTTGCCAGGAGGAGACTCCCGACCCTGCCAACTGTCCTCGTAGAGCGATATAACGGGACTGAGTGATATTCGAACCCGCGACCAATCGATGGAAGGCGTGCAGGCGTGAGACTAGCGCTGTACGGCTGAGCCACCGAGGCCTTGGGCGTTTTGAGTGAGATGGACACCTCCAGAGCGTGATTATATCACCCCCAAGCTAGGGGCAATACAAAGTTGTCGAGAACATATTTATCACATTTGATACGTGATATTAATCAAATTACACGCTTTATCTCACTGTGTTTATTTACACCGATAAAAATTTTAATTATAGAAAATATTTTATCACTATGCGGCTGCTTTAGGCACAGATTCAGTTTCTTTAAATCGGGGATGTACCAAGTGACTCTATTTTTTAATTAAGTTGACAAAAAGACAAATATATGTAATAACTATATAGAGCAATTTTTTTTTTTATATACAAGGGAACGTCAGGCATTGGTGGGATTGTACTCGGTTCATCTCACCACGTGACCTCACCGGAGATGCTCCAAAACCATTTATTTATAACATACATAGTGAACGATAAATAGATATAAAATTAAATAATTTTAATTTACAGACGATATTTGCATCGACGTAGTTCAGATAGATTTTTTTTGTCGATTTTCCGAAAGTGCATGATCAACTTTTATACAGGTCAAGTTTGATGACGTCACACAAATTATCCACACATTTGTGCTCACTGTTTGTTTGAACTCTCTGCATACGCTGCCAAATATGTTAGGAAAAGATTGTTTTTTTTTAAACAGGATTAGCTAATTGTTTGTCACTTTATCAAGAAGTAGAAACTAAGATTGGTTGATGTTTTTTGTTGCTGTCGCATTCAAGATTATTTCATTTACCTGGCGACGTTATAAAGTTTAGAGGGTTAGGAAACCGGCTTCTTTGTTTCCAGGATTGATTGATTGATTGATGTTTTACCCTGCACTCAAGATTATTTAATTTACCTGGCGACGTTATAAAGTTTAATGGGTGAGAAAACCGGCCTCATTGCCCGGCAAGTACCTGGCAACTCTTCTCTTATACGGTGATCGAGTGAAAACCCTACTCAGAATTTTAAAAATATTTATTGAACTCGATGGATGGCTTGTGTCGTCGGCCCGAGGGACTATCGCTCTGTTGACTGAGCCATCGAGGCCGTTAAATAACTTTGGTGATAGGTTAAGCCTTCAAAAAATGAAGTGTAGGCTATGGGGAATCCCCTGAAGTGTTCGCTCCAGTCTATGGCCATATGAAACTTTATGGATTAAAGCTGGGATTCATTTTTAATAATCCAAGATTAAAGTGACATGAGCTGTTTTGGGTTGTGTCGAAAGTGAGTAAAGGCCTAAAATTTAAATGACTAGAAGTTTTTTTTATATTTTAAGCAAAAGTAGTTTGTTTACCAGCATAAAATAGTTTATTCCCATACATGGACGGGTAATTTACAATAACTGCAATGATCTATAAATGTTTGCATCCCTGACTATCCCAAAGCTAACGCTTGAAATATAATATATTATTCTAGCACGCTGACGTCACGAAGCTTGACAATGCACCTAATTAAGTGTGGAATAATCATTTTTTCTACCAGCCTAAAAAAAGCGTGAAGATATTACTTATTCGCGATAAGTGTTTTTTTAACTCCAGTCTAGCATGTAAGATAAATTAGTATAGGCAGCGATAATCTCACCTACAGTTTCAAATTAACGAGTAGTAGTTTCTTATCAATCTAACAAAATCTAATTAAGACACAATAGACTGGTCGATACCCCCAAATCTAATACCTCTAGACCCTCTTATAGAGAGCGAAACTCTTTCTTATTGGTCGTTTGTTTCTTGCGCCGATTCGCCTGAACTCGCATTCGCAAAAGTCTATTAGCTTTGCCTCTTTCCCAATAATTTATTTTTAATATGACTCCACCGTTACCGTTTTTGGAAGAAAAAAAAAGATATAAGCCCTAATATGGAAAATTGCTAAGATATCCGAATACATTATATTGACTCATTTATTAGTTTAATTAGTTAGTGTCTTTTAGAAAGTGAACATAACAGTATTCTCGTTATTTTGGGATTACACTTCCTTGAAAATATGGTAGAAATCCTTCTACCGATTTTTGGGTGACGCCCGAAACGGGAATCGAACCCGGGTCCCAGAGCATGGCACATATCACCAGCACTAAATGTCGGCTGAATGGATACGGCAGCCGACATTTAGTGCTGGCGATAGGTGCCATACTCCGGGACCCGGGTTCGATTCCCGCGTCGGGCGTCACCCAAAAATCGGTAGAAGGATTTCTACCATATTTTCAAGAAAGTGTAATCCCAAAATAACGAGAATACTCTTATGAATGTGTGAATGGAATGGACGAATGAATGAAACGAAATGAATGCGTAAATGGAATGGACGAATGAATGATATGGAATGAATGTGTGAATGGAATGGACGAATGAATGAAATGGAATGAATATGTGAATGGAATGGACGAATGATTGAAATGCAATGAACGTGTGAATGGAATGGACGAATGAATGAAATGGAATGAATATGTGAATGGAATGGACGAATGAATGAAATGGAATGAATATGTGAATGGAATGGACGAATGAATGAAATAGAATGAATGCGTGAATGGAATGGACGAATGAATGCAATGGAATGAATATGTGAATGGAATGGACGAATGAATAAAATGGAATGAATATGTGAATGGAATGAACGAATGAATGAAATGGAATGAATATGTGAATGGAATGGACGAATGAATTAAATGGAATGAATATGTGAATGGAATGGACGAATGAATGAATTGGAAAGAATGTGTGAATGGAATGGACGAATGAATGAAATGAATATGTGAATGGAATGGACGAACAAATGAAACGGAACGATTGTGTGAATGGAATGAACGAATGATTGAAATGCAATGAACGTGTGAATGAAATGAGCGAATGAATGATATAGACCTACCAAATAAAATTATTGCGCTGCATGTATACATGTCTAAGTAAGTTCCTGCAGTTTCCTCTGGCCAAAGAGCCCGTTTCTCCCACACTTAACCTGGCAACTCCGCCATGAATGTGAAATAATCTTGATCGTTTCGTAAACATCAATCAATCAATAAATCAATTAATCAACCAATCATTTAATTTAATAAGCGGATTAAAGCTAACATGCAGTATTAATCATTACAGCTGTTTCAAATTAAATTGAACATTTTTTTTTTTAACTCTCATAAGGAAATAGTCAAATTCCTCCTCAATCCGTATCGTACTGGTAAAATCGAATAGAAGTGTATTAGCTTACAACTTTCGACTAAAATGCTATCAGATGAATAATGTTCTATAAAATTCGTGTGACAATTTGTTATTTGTATTATAGTGGGGCTTGAGACATTTTTGGGGTTTTTTTTCTCTAGACAAAACATAGATATTATTTCTTTCAACAGTGCAGTCGGAAGTGTTGCGAAGGCTGTAGCAATATACCCGCTGTGAGAAAGGGGTATTGTTAGGAAGGGCATACCCTGGCGGTGTGCTTTCTTACCGCAAATCAACTCCCAAAGTCTCCCCTTTTAAAGATTCCGTGCGTCATAGACCCGATTATCTTACCGAATATTTCAAACCTCATTGGTATCAATTGTGTCAACTTAGACGTTAATAGAAGGAGAGTTAGTGAAATCCCACCCGAAAGTTGGCTCCATAACGAGGCGTGGTACCAACACACCACCCACGCAGAGCACACATCTCAAGATGCCCTTACACATGTATGAAGGATTGGATGAACATTTATGAAGTTATCCCATGTAGCTATTTTGTTTATATTTCTCTGGGAAATTTTCTATGTTTCTTCTTTGTTTTTTTTTTCTTTTGAAAATAAAACGTTTATTCACATCAATACAATTCAGTACACTTTTGCTCTACTGACCAGCAGTAGTTCAGAAAAGAAACACAATATGGTCATTATTTATCTTACACAGTGAATAACTCTTACACCATAATTTTAAAAATTCTTTGTACTTAAGCCTGTGGAAATCTACAAATATTCGTGTTTTAAGAGACGACATTACACATTGTTTTACCCTGTCTTCATTAACTTCAACATTTTGAAATATCTTGTTGTTTCTCTCACACCAAATACAAAACTGTACTAAAGATATCAGATAGGAAAACAAATTAATATCTTCTTTCTTTGTTTCTTCTTTGTACATAAAGATAGCCTGAGTGTGTGAACTTTTAACGAGCTACCAATTATGAAATTATTTATTTGGTGAGCAAAACGGATAATTGTTATAAAACCTAATCATTGAATTCCAAATCTTTTCTTTCCATGTCTTACTCCATCTAAGCTCACGGTCGAAGGTGATCAGGTTGGCAATGCCCCCACCCTCCTGAACTCCGATGACCTGGGTTTGTGCCTGAGTTTAGTTGGAGAGGAAACTGGGCTCTTCTGCGAACTCGCGCCATTGGCGGTTGGCAGTTAGTGCAATCGAGATCTCGTGTCAAGACGTACAATTCATAGGCTTTTTAGTACTTATAGTCTCGAGAATGTACGATAAAGTATTGTTTTCAACTTACTTAAGCTTAGAATGAATGAATGGTCGTCCCGGTTATTTAAATTTTGTTTACTTTTCGAACACTATTTTGGTTCGTATAGGCCACATAGTGTATGGATTTTCCTCATTCCAACGTCAATCATTAAGTTTTTCAATGACACTCAAAGCCTCTTACTGACATGACAATCAGAATCTATGAAAATTTTGGCAGCTCATGCCACTTTAAACACGAGACATGATATCTCAACTGATGGTAGCAGGAGAGCTCGCCAGAGGCCAATCTATGGATCACACTTACCAGGTTAATTACTTAGAATCGATTAAAGCCCCGTCTACACTATTCAACATCCCTCAATTTTTATTTGCTAAATACACTAAATAAAACGATAACTCTACAACACCTAGCATTGCAAACATTACCTTATATACCACAAGCGTAGAGCGACTTAGTATATATAGGGAATGTCGGCAAGTGACGTATAAATCGCGACATTGTTCGCTTTTGGCGCGGTCATCTAGTACATGTTCATGAGTGCGGGAGAATTCCACTCTTGTCTGACTTCGACTAATTGAAAATTGAAACATTAACGAAAGTTACGATTTTCAATATTCGTTTCGTGAAGAGCGAAAAGGCCAATCGAAAATTGACAAATGACCGTCATTTTTCAATTTTTGATTTGCGAGTTGATTTGCGAGAAAACAAAAATTGAAAATTGAACGTCAAATTTCAGTTTCCATTTCTTCTTTTCAAAAAGTAGAAATTGAAAATGAAAAATTGAACTTAAAAATGGTAATTTCCAATTGTTATTTTGCGATGTCAAAAAATGAAAATTGAATTAACGAAAGTTACACGGACCAAAAACTCTGTGGAAGTGTAATTTCACGTATCGCCATGTTGAAGCGATAACTTCATATCGAGGTGTTTCATTAATATTTTAGGGCTTATCTGTAGAGTTCTGCCAGTTGCTAACAACATCTATTTTTTCTCAGAGTCAAATTAAGGGTTGTGTGAGTGCATCGGCTTTCTGGTCATGTGCAATTATATAGTTTAGTAAAGTACGACATCTAAGTTACCATGATACTAAAACCCAGACTTATTTTCCACAAGGAAATAACACAAGAGACTTTGTGACGTATAGTTAGAGAACTGGAGCAGACAAACCTACGCGTCAATTTACAACACAGTTGTTGTTTTGTTTTAGCCGTGAACTACTTAGTGAAGGCTAATTAAGTTAGACGGTTTCAGAAACTATAGCATTATTGTTTAATATATAGACGCGAAAAAGATTGGCTTGAACATATTGCTTAATGTATACTCAACTTCTCAAGATAACGTGAAGATATCCACAATCAGTTTGAGAATTATCTTATTTGATTAAAAGGAAAGAAAATCGAATCTTTAGACTAGTTTAGATGGAAAGAGTAGAGTTCATTTAGTCCAAAACAACGGTCCAATGTATGTTTTATCCAGCGAATAATTGAAATTTGAAGGTGGCGTTACAATAGAGAATAAGCTCCATAGGCCATTCACAAGGCCGGCACAATTTTTTCATTAGTTTTATCCAATTATTGCTGAATAAAAATTTAAGTGCGTTATAGAGCAGACGTCGTGTGATGCAATTTAGCCAATGGCTTGGCTAAGAAATGACGTGCGGTTGCATACTGACCTATATATTCCGAGACAATCTTCCCACTTCAAGTTTGTCGCCATGTTTTTTTGGACCTAAATCTACCATCATACACTAGAGAGCGATAAAATACGTCATTATTGATCTAAAAATAGCTACTGCAACATCACGTCATCCTAAAACGGAAAAATGACTACACAGATTTAAGCCACTGAAAGGACATACTTCTATCTGTTTTTATTAGCTTGAGGGTCACTGGCGGTAATTGACCTGAAATGTTTTAAGTACCATGAAGGTTGTTATCGACGATAACACCTATGTATTTCTAGAGATTTCAAAGAATATGTTTGCGTTCGCGTGCGTGAGGGTTTGTGCGTGTGTGTGTGTGTGTGTGTGTGGGAAGGGGGGGGGGGGTATTTTGGTCCATTGGTACTTTTGTCGCCATTTAGCATTAGCTGTTGAGTGCGACGTTAAGCCCCAATCAATCTTTGGCTGCTGAAATCATCCACTAAAAATGAAAATTGAGGAAGTTGTAGAGAGTCGGACGTTAGCATACAGTAAAAATTGGTCAGCAGAATCTTCCATTCTTATGGCCCGAGTGTGTTTGTGTGAGACGGGCGGGTGTCGTATGGTTTGACTAGGTGAGTTCGTACATGTTGGGCACAATTTCAAGCTAACGTTTTAAAGACTAAACAGGCATTTTTCGGGTTATGTGTGGAAAAGTAATTACGTACTTATAGGAAACCATTGATACTTTGGCGGCCTAGGCTACCCAGACTGGTTCACCTTTAGTTTTAGCTCATGTTTTTTGTGTCTTAGTCCGCACATCATTATAAGGCGACTTCCGGCGAGTGACAAGCAACTCTTCCACATAGGACGTTCGAGTGGAAAATCAATTTTACTTGTTCTAAGTTGGATTCAAACCCGCAACCCATTGGTGGGAAGCTTGTGTCAGACTGAGAGTCTACCACTTTGTCAACTGACCAAAGAAACCCTAAGTTTCAACGTAGGTTTTAGCGAGTTGAGTCAGAAATGATTTACGATGTTGATATAAATGAAACACAGACACGGTTGGTTGGATCCGTAATACTCTCAAACTAATAGAGCTAAAAAGGGTTTGGTCACAGTAACATTACTTTTAGTACTAAATTCATTCAAAATTATTTGCTTTGTCGTCCAATCTGAAGCACTTGATGAGTATACATTCAAACGTAATCTGCTTTCTTTTCTTGGAAAAAAATAGAGAGGAAGTATTTACTTTCCTCCATGATATCTTCAAAAAAAGTATCAAGACATTTCAATAATTTTTTATCCTAAGAGTTGAGTAGTATATGCTTGTTACGTCTAAAGTATCCTGCAGCGACAAAAAATTGTACCCTCTCCTTTCTTAACTATATTCTAAGGTTTTATCTCAACTTAACAATCACAAATCGGGATTTTTTTCACGAAATGCTTGAGGGATGTTAGACTACCAGCCATTGGAATAATTACATCCGTACTAATAAGACCAATTTAATCCATTACAATTGGAGTAATTGCTATGAACCTCGGGTTCCATGCTGTTGACATTTATCGGGAGATCTGTTTTGGCAATATAACCATGCTTGTTTTCCTAAAAAAGTACCTCTTTGGTATTCTTTGAAGCAGCAGAAACATCAGTTCTATCCGGGCATCAACGGCTGACCAGTTTATATGCTGCTGTTTTTCGTATATAATCTCAGTGACATTTTTTTTAATCATTAGCTGATCAATAGTTGTACAAAAACGAAAAGGGATCAAAGCAGTCTGGAAATACCGAACAAGAAAAGTAATATAACCGAGTCAAAGATTGACAAGTTTTCAAAAATTGTCAATCCTTTACAGAGTTCTTGCAATTTTGCAAATGGTATGAACTTCCAAACTCCAGACTGTCTTCATGAATTCTGATTGTTTAAAGCTAAGAAAATGTTAACCTGACAACCCACCACACCCTACCTATACTGTCAATGTTTTTCTAATTCGGTGAACAGAACATCCGCCCCCATCCCGCCTCTCCTCTGATTATCTATAAGAACACATGAACGGAGTCAAAGAATGAATGTACATATTTTTTATTCATTTACTTTTAAAAATTCTTATACGAAAAGAAACTTATCCCAAGTTTTGTTTTATCTTATCTAGTTTTCCAATAGACCAGGTCACAAGGTTATAAACTAGCAGAATTTTCCAATATGCAAATTCCACACATTATCATAAATCTTTCATTGAAACGACAATAAACAGTCTTTGGGTTCTGTAGAAATAACGTCCCTTACGAAACTGAACAAAAATATGCATGTTATCAACTAGTATTGATCGATTGTTAATGACTTTTGCAGCGAATAATTTTCTCTGAAATTTTTTAATTTTGATATTTGTTTAAACTAGATAATAAAAGACTTTCAAGTTCGCACATGGCAAGCATTGTGTTTTATTAAGTGAAAAAGTGCAATGCGTTTGAGATCATCAGGTCACTCGGATTTTCTGACAAATATTACTTTTCTTTTGGTGAGATCGTGTCGATTTCCAACCACACAATCCTTGCTATCAATAGCGAAGCTTGACGACATAGGTATCGCCCGGGTTTTGAGTCTGTTGGATTACGAACTCCACTTCGACCAATGAACTGAAATACAAACCCATCAACGGTACTGCTTTGAAAACCAAAAACTCGTCCTCACCCCTAAGGGAAAGGGCCTTATGCAAAAAAAAATAGATTTTATTTTTCTTTTTCTTAAAAAATAATTTGTTAGTTTTTTTAAACCCTCCTTGCGGTAATATGTATTATAAATTCAGTATATCAGACTTAACTAACTATAGAGAAGCAAACAGTACGTCGGAGAAACTCAGAATTCTCTACGACAAAGAGCAGCCAACCATTTATCTAGTATAAGACTTAAACATGATGTACCCGTGGCACAACATTTCAATACTCAAGGTCATTCGGTCAAGGACCATTTTGAAATCATGCTATTTGAGAAAATCCTCAATCCTCAATCCCCAATTCTCAATTCCGCTGCAGATACGAAGCACAAACGTTTGGAAAGGGAAAGTTTTTGGATTCAAACATTACAAACTATTTATCCTTTGGGTTTGAACTTGGACCCCGGAAGATGTCGTGAAAAAACTATAATACCATTTGTGTTTCAGTATAACAAAGCTAGCATCGCTATGGCCAAGATTATAGTAGAAGAATACAAACTACTTCAAAGTAAACTTGCTCGACCTCTGACCCAAAGGCCAGTCATTGCTTATAAAAAGAACAAGAGTTTGAAAGACATACTGGTCAGGGCTAAACTCCCCTGTCTGCCTTCTACCTAGGTTTTCTGGGAAAGGGTATGGGGGGGGGGGCATAATATATAGTCTGACGATATTCTTACTATAGCTTAAGATGCGTAAGCATTGTCAATGTAATACAAAGTGTTCCAGAAAATTCTACTGACTAAGGCCACGCTCCTGTCAGTCGTCAACCTAATGAAATATCATAGGTTTACTTTATTACAACAATTTATGATGGGGTATAAAGGTCTAAATGATATACCCCTTTTTAACACAATTAGAAACTTGTCTCCGTGGTTAGACAAGAAGATTTTCCCTGTGCCCGTGTGTTTTAGTGTCCATAAATATAGAGAAGCAGAATTGGAATAACCAATTCCAGGTTAAACGTTGGGACATTGTAACATAAAAAGAACAACCCCACCGTGTTGCTCAACACCTGAAGCGAAACTCAGACCTGGGCCATAGCGTCGTGTCAAGAAACGTCGATTACATCTTTGTCGAATGATAAATTCTACTATTGAGTGGTTTTACTAAAGCCAAAACACAAAGGACAACTCCTACTATATTGTACATGATGGTGTATACTTATGAGCTTTCGAGAGTAGCTACCCTCATCGTCAGATATAATATAGTACGAGTTGTGTTTTGGCTTTGGCGAATGAGTACGGTATTTTATAAGGTAGCCAACCTACCCAAAATTCTTGTAAAAGTTTACCTGAACTCACAATGAAACCGATGCTGGAAGAACATATTCTGCTGATCGACGTGTAAAAGCCAATGGAAGACACATTAACAATTTGTAATGTACTAAGCCCAAAACACTGGTAAACTTTAACTATTTAATGAACTACAACAAAACACGTCTTCATAGTAGGGGCGCCAAGCCAACTCTCCCTGACCATGTGCTGGCAGGGAACCTTCTAGAACATTCTGATTACGTCACAATAATAATAGGGGGCATCTTACAATTACTTTTATATTAAAGTCCAGATACACTACATTCCCCCATCTTTAAGTTTAAACATAGAAATATCCCTGTTCACTTTAAAGACATGAAACAATCATAAACTTTGTTGAAATAAACCAGTAGCTTTAACAAGCAATTTGCTTTAGAATTTACCAATTAAAAGTTTTTCTTTAGATGTCCTGAAATAGACTGATAGTTAAGAAATGTTTCAAATAAAGTTCTTCAAACAGTCGACTTGAAATAAAAGGAATATCAAAAACAGCTTACAATATCGATAAAAGTAAAACATTACAAGTCAAGGCGTTCAGGTGATTTGCGAATACGTTCTGATCTTCGTAAAGGTGTGGTATTTTCAGAACCACTATTATCTTCACTAGTATTTTCACAAAGTTCAGATGGAGAACTCTCCAAGGGTGGAGAATAAGGAACTGACGGTATTTTCTCCAGTATATCCGGAACATGAACAACTGTAATGTCGTTAACAGTCAAACGAACATGATCGATATGACGACGAACCACTCGATCATCATTTAGCCTAATTACAAACTGAGAACCAATTTTCTCCACAACAACACCTTTAAGCCAACGCACACCAGCGCCAAAGTTTAACACATAAACTTGGTCACCTGCTTGAATAAACTTTTCTTTTGCATGCGTATCATGCGTGTCTTTCTGTTTTTGTTGACACTTTCTAACAATGACATGTTCATCAGGCTGCAACAAATCCAGGTGTGTTCGTAGCTTTCTCCCCATTAGAAGTTCAGCGGGAGACTTTCCAGTTGTGCTATGTGGAGTTACTCTGTATTTAAACAAAAACCTCGATATTTTAGACTCGATAGTTCCACTTGTTATTTTCTTCATACCTTCCTTGAAAGTCTGAACAGATCGTTCAGCAAGGCCATTAGATCCTGGGTGGTAGGGAGCTGATGTCAAACATTTAATACCATTACCACGCATAAACTTTTGAAATTCCTTACTGGTAAATGAAGTTCCATTGTCTGACACAACAGTACTTGGTAATCCGTGAGTTGAGAACGCAAGCCTCAGTTTCTGAGTAGTAACCTCCGATGAAGTTGATGACACCGGATACACTTCCATCCACTTGGAATATGCATCAGTTACAATCAAAAAAGTTTTGTTCATAAAAGGTCCAGCATGATCAAGGTGAATGCGGTCCCAAGGTCTTGTAGGCCATTCCCATGGATGCATGGGAGTAGAAGCTGGCAATTTAGCATTTTCTTGACATGTTTCACAACTTCGCACTTTTGACTCAATGTCATTGTCAAGACATGGCCACCAAACATAACTTCGTGCAAATGCTTTCATTCGCACAATTCCTGGGTGTGATTCGTGTAACATTTCCATAACACGAACTCTACCTTGTGGCGGAACCACCACTCTAGAGCCCCACAATATGACTCCATCATGTACACTCAGTTCATGTCTTTTTTGATAATAAGGCTGGATTTCTGTATCAACCTTTCCTGGCCAACCATTTGTAATAAATCTCCTTACTCGTGACAGATATGGATCTACATTGGTCCATCTTTTAACATCCTCTGAGGTAATGGGAGAAGAGTCCAAAAATTCCGTAAGTAAAATCGTATCCTCTGGAACTGGAACATTAATTGTTTCAGTTTTCATGGGTAATCGACTCATGGCATCAGCATGGTTCATCTGTGACCCCGGCTGGTATTTCAGAGTATAGTCGTACGCAGAAAGCGTAAGAGCCCATCTTTGAATTCTAGATGATGCTAAAACAGGAACAGCTTTGGTTTGAGAAAACAGTGTTTGTAATGGCTTGTGGTCACTTGTAATTTCAAACTGTCTTCCAAACAAATATGAATGAAATTTCTTCACTCCGAACACAATGGCTAAACCTTCTCTCTCTAATTGAGAATAGTTTTTCTCAGCAGGCATTAGTGACCTCGAAGCAAAAGATATTGGTCTCTCTGTGCCATCTTTCATTCTGTGAGATAACACTGCGCCGACACCGTATGGTGAAGCGTCGCATGCTAACAAGAGTTCTTTTGATGGATCATAGTGAACCAGTACTTGAGATGAGTTCAACAAATCTTTAGACATTTCAAAAGCTTTAGTCTGTTTAGGACCCCACATCCACTTTTGATTTTTCTTCAACAGTAAATAAAGTGGAGCCAGGACAGTTGACAAATTTGGAATGAATTTCCCATAATAGTTCAGTAAGCCCAGGTATGACTTTAACTCTGTCAAGTTTTGAGGAACTGAAGCCTGAGTTATGGCGTCCAACTTTTCTTGCACAGGATGTAGCCCTACTGAGTCTATTTTGTATCCTAAGTACACTATGTCTGTTTGTAAAAAACTACATTTGTCTAGGTTCACTGTAATGTTTGCCTGCGAAAGTTTTTGCAAAACTGCTTCTAAATTGTGCATATGTGCTTTGTCTGAATCTCCACTAATCAAAATGTCATCTAAATATGTACAAACGTAAGGTATGCCTTGCAGCAAGGTGTCCATACATCTCTGAAATATTGAGGGTGAGGACGAAATCCCCATGGGCAATCTTGTGTATTGAAACAATCCCCGATGTGTATTGATTGTTGTGTATTGTTTCGATTTTTCGTCCAACTGTAACTGAAGGTATGCACTGCTAAGATCTAACTTGGTAAAAGTTTTACCCCCACTCAATGTTGCATACAAATCCTGTATTCTAGGGATTGGGTAAGTATCTAGCTTAGAAGCTTGGTTAACTGTAACCTTGTAATCCCCACAGATTCTAATCTGACCATTACTCTTCAATACTGGTACAATAGGCGCCGCCCAATCAGAAAATTCTACCGGTTCTATAATACCTTCGCTACACAGTCTGTCTAACTCTTTATTAACTCTATCCCTCATAGCATAGGGAACTGAGCGTGGCTTAAAAAACTTGGGTTGGGCTTCTGGGTCTACATATATCTTAGCTCTCACATTCTTAATCGACCCTAAGCTATCTTGAAAAACGTCTGAGTATCTCTCAATGAGTGGTTTGTGACTGACGTTATCATTGACATTAAGAATTTCCAACCAATTCAATTTGAAAACCTGTAACCAATCACGACCCACCAAATTTGGCCCATTTCCTTTCACAATCAATAAAGGAACATTTGCCGTCTGATTACCATAACACACCGACACATCAACACTACCAACTACGTTGATTTTCTCTCCAGTGTAAGTACTAAGTTTTGAACTAGTTTCTCTCAAATCAACAAAATTAAACAAGTTTGAATTAAATGTATCTAAACTCATAATTGACACTGAAGCCCCTGTATCAATTTGCATTGCAACATTGTTGCCATTTATACAAAAATCTGCCACCAAAGGCTCAACTTTTTTACTTTTGGTTGATACATTAAACATTGTATATGTTTGTTCGATACATTCACTATCCTGAACTAAGTTAGTGTTGTGTCTTTCCATGCGTTTCTGTGCACCACCATTAGCAACTTTAGCTTTGCAAGCCTTAGCAATATGCCCGGTCCCGTGACATAAATAACACTGTGCCGTCCTATAACGACAGTCATCTGGTACGTGAAAGGTACTTTTACATCTGAAACATGGCGAAAATTTACCCCTTGAGAGTTGACCCCTACTACTAGTACTACCATTGCCATTACGACTACCATACCCATTACGTGCTTGTTTGTTGTGATTAAAATTTCTAAACGTATCTTTACTGTGCATTTGTTTTTGTGCGTGTTGTTGTTGCTTTGTGTTTTTCGTTACATTATGAATTTTGTCTACTTTTTGGACAGCTTGTGAGGAGTTAACATTTTGAATGTCCGTTGCATATTTAGTTGCTACTTCCATTCCTTGAGCAATTTCCATGGCTTTTTTAAATGTCAAATTAGGTTCAGAAAATAATCTTCGTTGAATACGATCATCACTCACTCCACAAACTAACTGGTCCCTGAGCATTTCATCTAATGTTGCTCCATAGTCACAATATTCAGACAATTGCCTTAATTCAGCGACAAAAGAAGCGATAGACTGACCTGATTTCCGAGAGTGTGCCCGGAATTTGACTCTTTGAACAATAGGTGATGGTCTGGGATTGTGATGTTCTTCCACTAATTTGCATAATTCCTCAAATGAATGATCTGTTGGTTTGCCTGGTGATACTAAACTTCGAATTAGTCCATAAGTTTTACTTCCACAAACACTCAATAAAATTGCCCGTTGTTTCACACAGTCTTCAATGTCATTTGCAATGAAGTATTGGGTCAGTCTTTCCGTGTACTGTGCCCAATCCTCTTCCTCTGAATTAAATTGATCAATTCGCCCAAAAGCAGCCATCCTTTCTCCCACAACAAGTTTATGCAACACAAAAAGTTATTTGGATTTATCCTCGTCGCCACTGTAATGTACTAAGCCCAAAACACTGGTAAACTTTAACTATTTAATGAACTACAACAAAACACGTCTTCATAGTAGGGGCGCCAAGCCAACTCTCCCTGACCATGTGCTGGCAGGGAACCTTCTAGAACATTCTGATTACGTCACAATAATAATAGGGGGCATCTTACAATTACTTTTATATTAAAGTCCAGATACACTACACTGTGGTTTTCGCAGTAAGAAGAAGTGAGGAACTTTAATTTTGCCAACATTCAAAAATGCGCCAGGCAATGCGCATATATAACCGCTGTAAATGGCTTGAATCGTGAATGGTTCGGCCAGCTGGTATGGGCCCAATTGTCAGTTCTAACCTGAGAAATGCAGACGGTTGTGTTGCTTTGAGGGACACGGAAAGTCCTCCCGATAAATTTGATATTGTAAATTCAAAACTAATAGATCTGAAATGAGTGTGTTCCAACATAGAACATACAGGGTTTCTCATCTAGGTTGACATTCGGACTGCAGCACCATTTACACATTTTAAAAATACCTGGACATTTGTATGTGTCCCATGCGCTATACTTTGGGCGATTTTACTAGCTCGTTACAATCACTTTATTCGCAAATGTCAGAAAGGCTACTGCGGCAAATGAGCCTTTAAACTTTATTTTAAAACTTCATTGTAAGTTCACTGGGGTACAAATGCTGTTTCTTCAATCGATAAATCAGTAAGTTCTTGTATTTACTAGAAAGAGAAATTTCGTAAAATATTAGGATAACATACGTGATTAACAATGTCCTGACACGCGTCAATGAAAAATGTGCAGATGATTTTCTACTTGGTTTCAAAGATATATAATTGATGAACGATATTTCGAATTGTATCTGGATTAAATCTGGATAGGTTGAACTAACTATGTTTGTGGTACATACGAATAATTTATGATTTACATCCAATGTGGTCGATACAAACGCAGCATTTATAAAAACCTATAAAATATCACACAGTTCATCAGCCAACTAAACAGTAGTGACTTATACGAGTGAATTGTAGCATTGCAACAATAGAACACTGAAGAGAATAAAAACTAAAAAAAATACACTAGACGTTTCATTTCCACTATTAACCCTGGGGTTTGTGAATGAGTTCGTTTTTAGACTTGGTTTTGAAAGGGGACACTTTTAGGAGGAACCAATCAAGCATGTAAAAATCGTATATTCAACTAGCGAATCAGTTTATTTTCTTTGAATCTACACATCAAGACAGTTGACGTCCTTGAGAGTACAACAGACATCATTCTGACGAGGACAGGAGTAGCGGGTTGGGAGTAAATCATTAGCCCCTTTGATTCTCAAACAACGCTCAGTTGAACTCATACAATAGCGAACTTTAGTGTTTCCTTCACAGTCTGAAATATAACCAAAAGAAGAACATTATACCCCAACTGTTTCTGATCGTAACAAATCTTTCAATGGCATTTAGAAGTTGAAAGGTTACAACAAGGTGAAGAATTACTTATGGATAACAACTTCTTGGTTTTTTGGGTGTCGACGTTTCGATGTAGTTCTTAATGACTATTGACTTTGTAAGAAGTCGATGTAAGAACTACATCCAAATGTCGTCAGCCAAAAAAACAAGAAGTTGTTATCCATAAGTAATTCTTCACCTTGTTGGTCCTGATCGCTCAGATTCATGGGTATAAGACATGACAATATTATTGATCATTCCATACAACTACAGTTTATGAACGGCCTAACCCTCATTACAAATACATCTTTCAGGATGCAGCATTGTATTTATTTAAATTGATCGCCTTTAGAAATGTATTTCTAAAAGAATAGTTTTCTTACCGATTAGTTCCTCTTCTCTTTTAGACAGCTCCTCGGACCCACGTGCTGCAATGAGCAAGCAACAGGCGAGGCCAAATAGGACAAAGCTAAGGCTGTAGTTCATGATGGCGACAAACGTCGGATAAAACTACCAACATTTTATTCATATTTATATAGCTGTAATACAGCATCTGTTGGATGACAATATTTATCAGTAGATTGACATTTTGAAATCACAAAGACGAATCCGATTCTATCATAAATGAAAACGAAATATGTTAAAAGTTCAAAGCAGAAGTCTATCTTTTATCTTGAAATTATTTCCTCGGGGATATTTTAAAATTTAATAGAAACATTGATAAGTAAACTATCACAAACAATTTTGCCTTAAGAAATAGCCTTATGACAGACGTGGTAGATAAAATGTTATGTCAATTTAACTTTAAGTAACAAATAAGGTTAAATGGATGTTGCATTAGAAGTTGACAGAGACACTCTGATATTCTCATCATATCTATTTTAGACGTGGGTAAGATAGATCACGTACGCCTTTACTCATGAAAATGCACAAATTACCACACACCAGCTTTGTTAACATTTAAAAAAGTTATAAAGCAATCCTTATGTCAGCTATGCCCGAAAATTTGCTTGGAATTAAAAGACATAGTAATCCAGTATATAAAACTGGTTGTCAATTTTCCGAAGTAGTTCCATTTTACCGAAATCAGGCATCATGGAGTCGCTTCTTGTTGACTCTATTCACCTTGAACGGACCGTTGTTTTAAGTAGTACGTTAATAGTGTTTGAAATGTTGGACGTAACAATATCACAAGCTCTGGGTGCTTTAGGGGACGTTAAATGTTGATTGATTGATTGATTGCTTGATTGCTGGATTGATTGATTGATTGATTGATTGATTGGTTGGATTGATTGATTGATTGATTGATTGATTGATTGATTGGTTGGTTGGTTGGTTGGTTGATTGGTTGGTTGGTTGGTTGGTGGGTGGGTCGGTCGGTCGGTCGGTCGGTTGATTGATTGATTGATTGATTGATTGATTGATTGATTGATTAACTGATGCTTATGCCGCACTAAAGAGTATTTCATTTGTATGGCGGTTTTGCCAGGTTTGGCGGGGGAGGAAACCAGGCTCTTTGCCCGAAGGAAAACCTCGACCTTGGGCGAGTAAAGACAACTGTTCTAGATAACGCGATCGAATGAAAGATGACGTGTAATGTTCGCATCCCTCTCGCCACTGTTTCCTTTTGTTAGGGCGTGATGCGTAAACCATACTTCTATAACCTGCCAAACATTTTTAAGGAGATGATGTAAATAAATTCGAGTTTATTTTGTAACCATGTGCTTAAGTCTAATTGACTTAAGATGGCGGAAGAAATGCCAGTCTTTACTGAGAGGATCCATCAAAGTCTGTTACTATTTGGTACCTTATTCAAATGGAAAGGAACAGTCAACCGTCTTGTTTTCTTCAGCCTAAAGTATTTCACTTATAGTCTCATACGTTGTTGCAACAATATCCGAGACATATATGTAGTTAGTGTTACTGGGCATATACACTAGTGTCCTAAATTGATTGATTGATTGATTGTTTGGTGTTTTACGCCGCGCTCAAGATTATTTCACTTATATGGCGGCGTTGCCAGTTTTATTGTGGGAGGAAACCGGGCTCTGTGCCCGGAGGAAACCCACGACCTTCCGCTGGTAACTGGCAACCATCCCACATAGGTCGTTCGAGTGAAAACCCAGTCAGAAAATTTTCAAATTTTTCGACTGAATGGGATTCGAACCCGCGACCCATTGTTGGAAGGCTGTTCGGATTGAGCGTCCAACGCTCTACCTACTGAGCCACAGAGGCCCCACTAGTGTCCTAAAGAAACGATACATCGTGTTTGCAACGACATAAAAAAACTAAGCTGTACATAAGTTTAAGTTTGGTGTTAGTTTTGTGAGAAATATTTTCACAACCTCTGAACCAAACTTCATTGCAATCAAATCATCACAATCAATATGGCAAGCATTTAAAGATGGAAGGGGTCAAAAATGAGGGGGTCATTTCGTTAGAGCACTGATCACAGAAACAACGGAAAATGTCACACCAGTAAAGTCAAGTCAGTAGCGAGTATGTCCACCATGAGCATGCCAGAACACGCCTTCGGACAGATGACGTCAAACGTCTGATGAAGTTGGGAGTGACGCGTTTCCATTCCTCGAGGAGACATCGTTCTAAGTCAACGTTGTATGGAGGCTCAGGACGCTGTCTTATTTGCTGATCGAGGTAGTACCATAAGTGTTCGATAGGATTAATGTCCGATGACCATGGCAAAACCGTACAGGTTGGACGTCGAACTCGCCTGGCCCATATCAATCTGTCGGCGACTGAATCTTAAGAGCATTTGTGCTTCAGTATAACAAAGCCAGCATCGTTATGACCAGGATTATAGTACAAGAATACAAACTATTTCAAAGTAATAGTTCAACCTCTGATCCATAGGCCAGTCATTGCTTATAAAAAGAACAAGTGTTTGAAAGATATTCCGGTCAGGTCTAAACTCCCCTCTCTGTCTTCTACCTAGGTTTTTCTGGGGGAACCAACATTTTCACTCTCTTTCTCTATGATCATATGGGGTTCATTCTCAGTCTACCGATATTCTTGACATAGCTTAAGATGCACAAACATTGTCAATGTGTTACAAAATGCTCCATGAGAGTCTTCTGATTAAAGCTCCTCTCTGCCGTTAACCTAATGACATATCATGTGTTTTAATTTATTACATTAGCTTATGATTGGGTACAAACAAATACAAATATATATGGTGTGATGTTGAACCAAGCAAAATCCTTTCCGTATGAAATTTATTTTTAGAATATTTTAAAATATTTTATTTGAACTCTAAGAAAATTGGGTCGGTAAGTAATTCAATTCTTGATTTAAAATCAAAATCTATGATGTAATCGAGTTCCACTGTATGACTTATCATTGTCAATATAACACACAATTTTCAATCCGTTAATGACCTTGATATCAATCTTTGGACACACATTGTCATACCACAGATGTTCTTTCTACGGCTATATAAACTCAACAGAATGTTTGAATCTTTACTCGGTATTTGACGCCATCATGAAATACATAATTATACTTGTCGTGATTGGCTTCGCCTGTTGCCTACTCACAGAAGCAAATGTAGCCGAAAAGCTGACAAAAAGAGCGGACGACCTAATCGGTAAGAGCATTAATCTATAAAAGACAAGCTTAAAGATCTTATTTTATAAAGCCATTAGGGCAGGTTGATTGAGTGTTTAATGTCTTACGTCAAACTCAAGATTACATGTATAATCAAGATATATCGACATAAAATTTAAACTTATAACTCACGTACGGCATCATTATCAACACTATACCTTATAGATATGGTTTATGTCGTATACAGCTACTTTTGACTTTGTTATTGCCACAGATGTCGGCTGATGTTTTTTGGTTTACATTTCAGAATGTGAAGGCGCCAAAGTTCGTTATTGTATGAGTTCAACTGAGCGTTGTTTGAGAATCATAGGTGCTAATGATTTACTCCCAACCCGCTACTCCTGTCCTCGTCAGAATGATGTCTGTTGTACTCTGAAGAACGTCAACTGTTTTGAAAAGTAGATTCAGACGAAATAAAGTGATGCCTTAATTGAATGAACAATCGTTTTTGTTTTGTTTGTTTGTTGTTGTATAATGTTACCAACGAAATGACTTTGAAAAAGGCTCTTTTGCATATTTGTGATCTCTTATGAGCGTAAATCCATTATGACTCACATTATGTCACAATAATACCCCAGGTTGAAAGCCATACGTCAGGTTGAAAGCCAGTGGACTTCGAAACAAATATTGACTGCATAATGGAATGTTTACCACTTTACAGTCACATAAGTTTGACAAACGCATTCTTCGTGGTTTATACTATCGGAATGTAGTGGAGAATTTGTTATTCTTTGGTTATTTGTTGTGAAATTTGCGCCGCCGATAGAACACCTAACGATCTATCCAAAACCAACTCTTTTGTCCTTAATCATATTGAAAGATTATGTCCATATAAAGGTTTATATTAGTTCTTTTTCCTAGCAGATTGTGTCCCTGCACAAAATGAAATACATTGATTATTTGTGGTTTTACGCAACGCTCAAGTTTATTTCACTGAAAAAGAGGTGTTGCCAGGTTTAGGGGGAGATGAAACCGGGCTCTTTTCCTGGAGGAATTCCCCGACGTTTGGCTAGTACCTGGCAACTCTACATACGATGATCTTTTCCTGGAGGAATCCCCCGACGTTTGGCTAATACCTGGCAACTCTACATACGATGATCTTTTCCTGGAGGAATCCCCCGACGTTTGGCTAATACCTGGAAACTCTACATACGATGATCTTTTCCTGGAGGAATTCCCCGACGTTTGGCTAGTACCTGGCAACTCTACATACGATGATCTTTTCCTGGAGGAATCCCCCGACGTTTGGCTAGTACCTGGCAACTCTACATACGATGATCTTTTCCTGGAGGAATCCCCCGACGTTTGGCTAATACCTGGCAACTCTACATACGATGATCTTTTCCTGGAGGAATCCCCCGACGTTTGGCTAATACCTGGAAACTCTACATACGATGATCTTTTCCTGGAGGAATTCCCCGACGTTTGGCTAGTACCTGGCAACTCTACATACGATGATCTTTTCCTGGAGGAATCCCCCGACGTTTGGCTAGTACCTGGCAACTCTACATACGATGATCTTTTCCTGGAGGAATCCCCCGACGTTTGGCTAGTACCTGGCAACTCTACATACGATGATCTTTTCCTGGAGGAAACCCCCGTCGTTCGGCTAATACCTGGCAACTCTTCCATATAATTTTTTTCAATTTTTATTTTGTCTGAGTTGGATTCGATTTCTTGCCGCATCGATGGAAGGCATGTGTCGGACAGAGTGGCTGTCACTCTAACCAACTGAGCCACCGAGGTCCCTGAAATGAAATACAAGTTTAGAACATGTTCACAAGTATCAACTTCGTAAGCGTGATAGTTCCTTTTCAAACGAATTAACAAATGATTTTTTTACCGGTAGCTCTAACCCAGCAGTCAGCGTGGTAGTTTTAGTGGGCTAAGTCTTTCCTGGCCACAATTGATAAGATCGATCTTCAATGTATCAATGTCAAGATGTACATTAACACAACAAGAATGTTCAGAACAAATCAATCGGGAAATGCCGAGTCTTTATCGGGATCATTCGACACTTAGGTCCCGCGAGGGGGCAATATTTGGAGAATTATCGATAACCTTGAATCCGTTCCTAGAAAGATTACGGAAAACGTCATGTGACTTTTAAGAAGATGAGGAGCGAAATTCTAATATAATTGCGACTTTCTAAATGTTTTCAATACAAATTAGTATATTATCATCTATTGCTCTCAAGTAGTATTTTAATGATACCAGTCTTTCAAACGATCAGGCCTTAATTGAAATATCCATACATGGTCATTAAGTTTAGCATGTTCGAAGTCCCACTGGGATACTTCCTGTGCCTTTGTTGAGAATACGCTCTATTTCCATTATTAGAACTCTTCAAAGTGGAGGTGCATTTGGTGGTAGGAATTGGACAGCCTCCTTCTCGTTATAATGCAAAGCAATACAAAGAATGAAGGAGATCTATTTACAGATAATTTCGTTAGGTTTTGATGAATTATTTATATCTTTGCATCTGCGTTTTGACTATCTGAGGTAAAATCCAAAGAAATAGTTTGATCTTATAGCCTGTCAACAGTTTTCTGTACAATTCCCAATTCATTTCTCTTATACAAGGCCCGTCCCAGAAATATGGCCAGAGTGGAGAAATGTTACCTCCTTTCAATAGAGAGCACAGCAGGGGGGACTTTTCCTTAATGGAAATATAACCTATTGGATTATCCATTAAAGGGAAGAAGCCAGACAAAGTAATAGTAAATCGGATTGAGACCAACACTAACTCTTGCCCCCCTGCTTTTCCAGCAAACCTTACAACACCGCCATGTAAATGAAACATCCATCACCACCAAGTAGCCTACACCAGATATTATATTTCATTGTATATATTAAGACGTCTAAAGGCCAAACAGATAACATGTTTTAAACATTTACAAAAGACTAAACACGGATGCGCATGCGCTATAAATTTTGAGCTATTATTCGCTAGCAAAAATCCAGAAAGCGCTAACGTGGACCTTGTTGTCATGATGGATGTCCAATGTAATTGTCATGATGGGTGTCCAATCTTGTTGCCATGATGGATGTCCAATCTTGTTGTCAAGATGGGTGTCCAATCCTGTTGGCATGATGGGTGTTCAATCATGTTGTCATGATGGATGTCCAATCATGTTGTCAAGATGGGTGTCCAATCCTGTTGCCATGATGGGTGTCCAATCATGTTGTCAAGATGGGTGTCCAATCCTGTTGGCATGATGGGTGTTCAATCCTGTTGTCATGATGGATGTCCAATCCAGTTGTCAAAATGGGTATCTAATCTTGTTGTCAAGATGGGTGTCCAATCTTGTTGTCATGATGGGTGTCCAATCTTGTTGTCATGATGGGTGTCCAATCCTGTTGCCATGATGGGTGTCCAATCCTGTTGTCATTGTGGGTGTCCAATCTTGTTGTCATGATGGGTGTCCAATCCTGTTGTCATGATGGGTGACCAATCCTGTTGTCATTGTGGGTGTCCAATCCTGTTGTCAAGATGGGTATCCAATCTTGTTGTCATGATGGGTGTCCAATCCTGTTGTCATTGTGGGTGTCCAATCTTGTTGTCAAGATGAGTGTCTAATCTTGTTGTCAAAATGGGTATCTAATCTTGTTGTCAAGATGAGTGTCTAATCTTGTTGTCAACATGGGTGTCCAATCTTGTTGTCAAGATGGGTGTTCGGTCTTGTTGTCAAGATGGGTGTCTAATCATGTTGTCATGATGGGTGACTGGGTTTTCACTCGAACGACCTATGTGGGATGGTTGCCAGTTAACAACGGAAGGCCGTGGGTTTCCTCCGAGCATAGAGTCCGGTTTCCTCCCACAATAAAACTGGCAACGCCACCATATAAGCAAAATAATCTTGAGTGCGGCGTAAAACACCAAACAATCAATCAGTCGTTCTAGTTTTAAGTTTCACCAGAAGTCTATCAAGGGGAAGTATGTAACTAGCTATCTCGCCGTGTAAACGGCATTGTCCACAAGCCAGCTGAAATAACGCATCATATGACGTTTGTGCGCACATGGCAAAAGTCCTGGTATCCTCTGCGCATAAAACAATTTCCGAAATAATTACTCTGGAATTGTGGGAAAAGCCTTTTTGCGCAGCAGTGTTATAGAAACTTTTGAATATAATATCTAAATACATATTCATTATATAACATACATGTAAATAATTTCTTTAGCAACGGTAAAGTTATTGATCAAAAAATTGAAATCCGACACACAAAGTCGCTTCGCAGGAGATGCTATCGCTCATTAGCTGGGCTCGCCACTGTCAGACGAGGGCTGTTTGCCGGAGGCCGGTGAACTGTCCAGGCAGTGATCGAGGCCATTCAACACAAGCGATTAAATCAAACCATAAGAGTTTGGTGATTGAATTCACTGTTCATTACTTCACGATTGTACCACGTTTATTTTCATCATCACTGCTAGCTTGCCAACTACCTTGTCATCCGTAGTGTTTATAGGCCTACTTTCAGTTTCAGTCATATAAACCAGGGGGCGTTTTTATATTTGGGCAGGATTCGATAAAAACTGGCAGAGGGCGCTGTAGTAGTTAATTGACTCCAGCTGGCTTGTGGACAATGCCGTTTACACGGGGAGATAGCTAGTTACATACTTCCCCTTGATAGACTTCTGGTTTCACATAATACTCAAGAAGAACAAGGAAACCAATATTGCTATTCTAATATGCTACATTTTAGACAACCTAAGGCTCAACTTAAGGTACATTTTCATTGTTTTATAGAGAATCAAGATGAGGATTGGGAGCCGCCAGTCAAGCAACAAAGAAAACAGCGTATGTTACCGTTAACTGCCTACAGACACTATCAAAATTCAATATGGGATGTTTTAACCATCCATTTTACATTGAAACACCTGCTAGCAATGATAAATTTTACACTGTCAGCATTTTTTTTCTATCTATCTATTTTAACTTTAGCCGTGTAATTTCAGAACAGGTTCAATGCTAGAATTCTATAAGTTGGCTTTCAGGACAGCCTACAGTATGTGTACCGATGCGCCAGCAGAGTCTTACATAATAAACCTGCCCGCACCGCCATATACGTGAGATAATCTTGAGTGATGTGTTGAATCACACTCAACCAACAACCTATGGAGCTTAATGCCAACATTTGGAGGAGTTCCCAAGACAACATCTTTTAGCTGTTCTGCAAATGTTTTCCCCATATACTAAAGCCTCATTCAATGAAGTTTGGTGGAACTTAAATCAATGTCAATATTATTCCATAACAGAAAAAACTCCTTATATTTCCAGATCCTGCGAAGAAAAGTCCATGGTCAGAGGAGTCGAAGGATGCAGTGATGCGTCATTTTAATAAACACATTGCGCTTTCTTGTATACCAGGTAAAGCCGAGATCGAAAAATGCCAAAAACAGGAGCCGTCTCTATCCAATAGAACTTGGAGAAATGTTAAAGATTGGGTCAGGAACAAGATAAAAACACAAAAACCCCACAGAATCTTCTAAGTATAAATAGTGGGAGGGGGGATGTATAGGGTGTAGTTAGTGACCATTCCTGTTTTATTTCAAACACAAATTGAATTATAAAGAAATGGTGTTTGCCTGATCATACGATCGATAAATCCGACCAATTAAACTTGGAACTTATTAAATAGGTTTAGTTATGTTTAAATTGTGACATAAACCCTTACTCACAAATGGAATCTGATATCTAGCAAGGTATATGGCTTCAGTACCCATATCGATGGTATTATGGGATGGATTTCAACCTCTAGTTTATCGAAATACCTTCATATAGATACTGTTTCCTCCCACAATAAAACTGGCAACGCCGCCATTAAGTGAAATAATTCTGAGCGCTGCGCAAAACACCAAACAATCAATCAATCCTATAAATATTGTAATATTGTTTTTTGGGGGGCACAAAAAATAATTTTTGATTTTAAAAATATAATAGGATGTCAAAAGTTCTGATTTATGGGAAAAAGGGAAGTTCATAATTAAATCTTAGATAAATACAGAAACACGTGCTTTTTTTTTATTACCGTATTTCTTCTAAATATTCAGCCATTCTAATGGCCTAAATTTTCCATTGAGTCAAAGATGGAGACGTGGAGTTGTTTCAGGATAACCATTTTTACACACTGCACGGTGGGTCATATTGCCTTAAATTCCCCCTAATGGGCAAATTTGTCTGGCTTCATTTAGCATATTTCTTTTCTAATGGTCGAATCCTAATGAGGAAAAAAGTGGCTGAATCTTTAGAAGAAATATGGTAATATAAAAAGCAATTTTGTGGGCAATTGCGACGTTTTCAGTTTATTTGCATATAACTGATGGGCATTTTTTATTTGTGATTGCGATTTTGAGAAATAGATTTTGATAAGATTTCATATTTATGTTCCCCATATGGTATACCCCTCCTTTTTCAGCTCATATGCAGAAAAAATGTCAACCCCTGGCCATTTTTGATTTGTCTAAGCTCAAAACTGGGACCTTTGATCTATGACCAGGTAAACATTCCTCTCAAATTGTCAAAGTTGTCAATTTGTCTAGCTTTTTGGCGAGTGATTTTTAATTTGATGTTCGGTGATTTACACACTCACCCACTTAATCACTGTTTATTAGGCTATATTTAAAAAAAATAAGTTATTCCTCAAAGTACAAAATTCAATTCTAAAATGCCAGGTACCAAGAGAAAGGAATTTTTTTAAAAATAAACAACGCCGCCATTTAACTCAAATAATCTAATGCTTTACAACACTGACTCAATCTAAGATTACAATTCACAAAAGCCTGGTCTCTTTTATTTTCAAAAGTTGTAATATCATTTTATTTTCTCGGAAAAAAAATTAACTGCTCACCCATAGCAAGTCGTTCGCAAATCCAAAAGTTAATATCCGAATTTTTAAGTGAAAATATATATTCGTTCATCCAAACGTTTATTCAAACAAATAAATGGTTACCAAGTACCAAGAGAAAATCAGTTTTTTAATAAAAATATCCGTAAAGGGAATAAACTCTATCGCATCAACTCACACAGCAACTTGATCTTAAAAATAGTTTATTACTTAGTATGTATGGTAAATTTCGATTTTGTAAAAAAATTATTAGGCTCAGACTGTATTTTTTTTTAAAGTGGGATGAGTTGTCAAAATGTTGATATTTTGACGTCAAAACAGAATATTGAAATTATTGGCTATTTTTCTCAAGACGTATAATTCAGAAGCTTTTAGTGCTTCTAGTCCCGAAAATGTACGATAAAGTATTGTTTTGAACGATCTTTGGCTTAGAATGAATGAATGGTCGTCCCGGTTAATTAAATTTTGTTTACTTTTCGAACACGTTTTCGGTTCGTACAGAATATTCCTCATTCCAACGCCAATCCTTTAGTTTTTCGATGGCCTCCAAAGCGTCTTACTGGCGATCAGAAATTATGAAAAAAGTGTGAATTTTGGCAGCTCATGCCACTTTAACTATCTAGACTTTGCATTTTGCTCTTTCCAACTAATTTTCATCTTCTTTGGATTGATTGATTGATTGTTTGGTGTTTTACCCCATGCTGAAATTAAATATTCTGAATCTGCATTAATGTTTACTGATGATGATAAGCATGATTTTCCATTGAACGATTGTGGCTATTCACGTGTGACACTAACGCAAAAACTGCATGTAATGCGACATGAAATGTTTTTTTCGTGCAATTACGCCAATTCATGCTTCCCTTTAAATATTTTGTACGGTTTTGTGCAACGTGGACTCCTCTTCTGTGGACATCGCACGAATGGGGATATCAGAGGGGCAAAAATGGCAAATTGTCGGTATGCACTTCGCAGGGATGTCGTACAAAGCTATCGGAGGTCAATTAGGCTACCATTGTACAGTGATAAGCAGATTGGTGAGAAAACACGGGGGGGAAATGGTGCTGTGAAGGACCGACCACGCTCGGGTCGACCACCTGTAACATGACAGCGTGAAGATAGGGCACTTATCCGACTGGTACGACGTCCTCCATTTGCAGCAAGTCCATCTTTGAAGCGGCAATGGCTATCCAACCGATGTCTATGCACAAGTATGGGTAGAGCAGAAATCTGTGTAAGCAGGGTCGGAGGATATGGGTATGAATTTTTTGTGTCAGTAGGAGTGGAGGATATGAGTGGTTGCGTCGGAAGGGATGGAGGTGTCAGTAGGGGTGGAGGATAGGAGTGGTTGCGTCAGTAGAGGCGGAGGTGTCAGTAGGGTGGAGGATAGGAGTGGTTGCGTCAGAAGGGACGGAGGTGTCAGTAGGGGTGGAGGATATGAGTGGTTGCGTCAGAAGGGACGGAGGTGTCAGTAGGGGTGGAGGATATGAGTGGTTGCGTCAGTAGGGGCAGAGGTGTCAGTAGGAGGGAGGGCAGAAATCTCTGTGTCAGTAGGGGTGGAGGATATGAGTTGTTGTGTCAGTAGGGGCAGAGTTGTCGGTAGGCCTATAGCGGGTGGAGGATATGAGTGGTTGTGTCAGTAGGGGCAGGATTGGAGTGGTTGTGTCAGTAGGGATGGAGGATATGAGTGGTTGTGTCAGTAGGGGCGGAGGTGTCGGTAGGGTGGAGGGCAGAACTCTTTGTGTCAGTAGGGGTGGAGGATATGAGTGGTTGCGTCAGTAGGGGCGGAGGTGTCAGTAGGGTGGAGGATATGAGTAGTTGTGTCAAAAGGGACGGAGGTGTCAGTAGGGTGGAGGGCAGAAAACTTTGCGCCAGTAGGGGTGGAGGATATGAGTGGTTGCGTCAGTAGGGGCGGAGGTGTCAGTATGGTGGAGGGCAGAAACCTTTGTGTGAGCAGGGGCGGAGGATGTGTGTATTAATTTTTGTCAGTACGGGTAGAGGATAGGAGTCGTTGTGTCAGAAGGGGTGGAGGATATGGCCATGTATCTTTGTGTCAGTAGGGCGGAGGATATGAGTCGTTGTGCCGACATGAGTCTTTAGGGGGTGGAGGTTATGAATCTGCGTGAGCAGCTAGGGGCTGATGATATGGGCATGAGTCGTGTCAGTAGGGATGGGAGATTTGAGTTGTTGTGTCAGAAGGAGCAGAGCATATGAGTCGTTGTGTCGGCGTGAGGCGTGAGTCGTGTCAGTAAGATAGAAATCTTTGAGCAGGGGCGTTTTCTCAGTATTTGCGGAGGGCATAGATCTTTGTCCGAGCAGGGAGGGGGGGGGGGGTGCATGGAGTTTTGTGTCAGTAGGGTGGAGTATGAGTCGTGTCAGTAGGGGTGGGAGATTTGAGTCGTCGTGCCAGAAGGGGCGGAGCATATGAGTCGTTGTCCGCAAAAGTCTGTAGTACGTCAGTCGGAACACACTTCGCTCGCTACCGGTTGGCTTTGACTGGTCGGTAATTCACATACGCAAATCCCCTTAGTTTCAGAATGTCTAGCCACTCTGAAACTTCAGTGGTTTACGTATGTGAAATACCCCTCTGATAGACTGCAGGTCATTTTGAATGTGGCGACCAAAATGTTACCCGTGATACGTCGTGTCAGAAGGGGCGGAGCATACGAGTGGTGCATACGAGAAATCTTTGTGTGAGCAGGGGCTGATATGGGCATGAGTCGTGTCAGAACTGATACACCCACTTATATCCACCACCCTACTGACACACCCACTTATATCCTCCACCCTACTGACACGCCAACTCATGTCCTCCAACCTGACACAACGGCTCCATGTCCTCCACTCCCACTAATACAACGGCTCATCCCCCCCTCCCCCGCCCATACTGATACGACTCATGTCCTCCACTCCCACTAATACAACGGCTCATCCCCCCCTCCCCCGCCCATACTGATACAACGCATGTCCTCCACTCCCACTAATACAACGGCTCATTCACCCCCACCCCGCCCATACTGATACAACGCATGTCGTCCACTCCCACTAATACAACGGCTCATTCCACCCGCCCATACTGGCACAACGACTCATGTCCTCCACTCCCACTAATACAACGGCTCATGCCCCCCGCCAGTCCTCCACTCCCACAAATACTGACAACGGCTCGTGCCCCCCCCCCCCCCCCACGCCCCTACTGATACGACTCATGTCCTCCACTCCCACTAATACAACGGCTCATCCCCCCCCCCCCCCCCCGCGCCCATACTGATACAACGACCCATGCTGTATTTATTGCAAACCATTCACTTGTAGGTCACAGGATACAGTTTCATTTCCCATTTGCGGTGATGTTAACGTTTTGATTTGTGGCTAATTACCTAAATCCCGTTAGTGCTTTTCCTTACCATTTTCAAATAGATCAACAAATACAGTGGACATAGTGCATGTCGGTTTCACACTACACACAATCCAACATGGGTACCGCCATTTTGACAGTGTTAAGCACACATATTCTCAGCCAAACTGTGGCATTTTCAAAATTGGTTAAAAAAAACACACACACAAAAATCGTTTATCAGGCATTGATTGAAAGCTTAAAGTAGACCTGCTTTAGTTTCAATCCAATATTCAAATAACCCAGATACAAAACTATCGCCATGTAAGCCATCTCCTCGCCCTAGCATCATTTTCCATTGGACGAAAAACAGAAACTGTGTGTTAGGCTTATGACCTATAGGCCTATGACCTATAAGATTAGGGCAAGCGGTGATATATCAATACGAACACATAACCAAATTAGGTAAAAAGTTGAGGTCAACCATAAAATTGTCGACCTTGGCATAACCTGGAATCAGTTTTGGGTGGCCATAGGACGGCCGACCATACCAATATGTAAGTAACGATGTATCAATGGTGGATAGCGAACCATTTGCCGACTATAAACAAGAGTTTAAGAAACTCATAATACGCCCGCAAGGGTAAATTCATTGTTGCACACTATCTTCATATTCAATATTAAAGACATGCTGTAAACAGAATTTTGGCTGGTAGAATCTTTCAGTCACCTAAAAAAGACTGGGGCTTGGTGAACTTTAGTATTTGACACATCACCTACCTATAAGCTGCTACCTATATCTGAAAACTGTACCAAAACTACTTGCAAAAGTGTCTACACTACATATATACTTAGCGCCATTAAAAACGCACGACCCAAAGAATGTAAAATATTTTGAGAAATGTAAAGTGTAAAAAATTGTAAGTACTCTTAAAATGAAGAACAAGGCATTGGTCACTATGAGACAAAGAATTGACAATATGTGAAACCCTGGTGACTTTTATTCCTCGCAAACAAATCGTTGATGCAGAAATTGAAGGTGTGATCATTCAATAATGGGTATGTCCACCTCGGGCATCAACGCAAGCAGTACATCTACGACGCAAGGACCTGATGAGTGTGGATATTCTGTGCTGTGGGATCCGGTCCCACTCTTCCTGCACTACCTGGGTTGCGTGGCCTGGGTTGACGTTGTGCAACGGCATTCTTAAGCTGATCCCACAAGTGCTCTATGGGCGATAGATCCGGGGAGTAAGCTGGCCATTCCATGATGTTCACATTATTCTGTTGCAAGAAGTCTTGTGTCAACCTTGCAGAGTGTGGGCGCGCATTGTCTTGCTGAAACGTCGTGACGCCAGCATTGGCTTGGAGGAATGGAAGCAGCACAGGTCGAAGGATGTTATCCACGTAATCCTGGGCATTCAGGTTGCCATCAACAATGACAAGGGGAGTTCGTCTGCGAGAAGTGATGCCTCCCCACACCATAACACTACATCCACCCCAGCGATTTCCCTCCCCTTACACATACATTTGCGAAACGTTCACCACGTCTGTGTCACACACGTTGACGTCAGTCAGGACGATCAAGGCAGATACGAGACTCGTCAGAGAAAAGGACAGAGTTCCAATCTCTGATGATTTCGAGCCCATCGTAAACGGTTTTGGCGTGCGGGGGGTGTCAATATGGGCCCTCGGTAGGGGATGCGTGCATGCATCTGTATCTGTTGGAGACGGCGTCGGATGGTGCTGAGGCTTACCCTGGGCCTTCGAATTCCCACTGTCTCACGAGCAGTCTGTGTCGCGGTGCGAAATCGGTCACGTGTGTGCAACAAACCGATGTACCGATCCTGGGGGGATATAGTGACTCTTGGCTGACCAGGGCGTGGTTGGTCGGCAACATTGCCAGTTTCATGTTCTGAGGCGACTAATTGTGGAGGGATGACACTACATGTGATGTCCTATATACGGCACGTTCCCTTTGTTGTGTCGTAAGTCGGGGCATGGTAACGTTTTCTGATTTTGTTCTCGTCTTTATGCTGAGCTTCGTGTAAAGTGTTGAACCCACGAAAAATGAGCCCTGAAAGCTGTTCTCAGTGACAGTGAAACACTTAATGGACGTTATTAGGAAATGTTGCGTAATGTTCACGACAGGCGCGTCGGGAACACCACAGGTTATCCAGTTATTGCAACTCAACTCGAACTAACAATAAACAACAAAACGTAAATGGCCAATAGCCTTACTGGGGTAGAAACATAAAATTCAACCGTGCTTTTTTAATGGCGCTAAGTATATATAGGCATAGAACAGCAATTTCATTTAATTACGGATAAAAGAATAGAAAGAAGGTGTTCCGCAACTCATATGGTCACCATGGTTATAAAAAAGTTGTTTGGATACACTTAAGCTCTACTGTGAAACCACACACAGATTAAGAGCTATTTCCTCAATTACTGAATGCCAAAAGGATGGATGACTGTTTTGGTCGACACATATAGCGAGACCCCAATTTACTTGTAGTACAGGACACATTATACAATAGTTCCCAAGTTACTGAATGCCAAAATGGCTGGGTGACTGTTTAGGTCACCACAAATATCCAGGCCTCAATTTAATTTTGGTATACGGCACATACCGTCTACTCATAAGATAGTTATAACTGATTTTGTTTAAAAATCCATGCAATAGTCCCCAAGTTACTAACTGCCAAAAGGCAAGGGGACTGTTTTGGTCGCCACAAATATCTAGAGCTCAATTTAATTTTGGTACGGTACACACCATTTACTCATAAGCTAGATATAACTGATTTTTTTTTAAAATCCATGCAATAGTTCCTGGGTTACTGAATGCCAAAAACGCTAGGCGACTGTTTTGGTCGCCGCAAATATCAACACTCCAATTTTATTTTGGTACAGGACACACTATCTACTCATAAGCAAGTTATATCTGACAAAAAAAATTAAATCCATCGAACAGTTCTTGCGTTATTAATTGCCAAAAGGATGGGTGGCTGTTTTGGTCGCCAAAATATTGAGACTCCAATTTAATCTTGGTACGCGACACACCGTCTACCCATAAGCTACATATATTAGAAGGAAAAAAATAAATTCAGGCAATAGGTTTTAAGTTATGGAGCGGACAGGAATCCGCGACGGACGGATGGACGGACAGACGGACAATGGTATACCAATATACACCCGCTTTGAGAGCGGGGGTATAAAAACCAACTACACCACCCGGCTACGAACGTGTATCCAATGTTACTATCTGTTGATAGTGCCACCGTAGAGAGGGTGATGGTTGGACCATCTGTGGGTGACTGGGGTTAGACTGTCGACCTAGGACTGACGCTTTACCAATGCTATACAGCAAACCATAAACCAACCATAACCAAGACCACTTAATGCCAACTAGTTACCTGTTTGGCCAATGTTTGCTAGCAGATAATCAACACTCCGCCGATTGACCAACCACGGTAACCGTGGGCCAACATTGGATCAGCGATGAGCACCCAACAATCCGCAAATTTGTACAAATACAACTTTGCCACTCGAAATCCATCTTCGCAAGCCAATCTTTATGTCCCCATTTCCAACACTACAGGGGTGCGCTCGAAACGCAAGTCCTGGACATGTCCCTTCTGTTCCCTGTTACAAGCCGTTCCGAATGCACGAAAACAGGAAGTCGTGAAATCAAAAAGGCGTAGGCCTACATTTGTTGCATCGCTTGTCCGAACAAATGAACTATATATATGCGTGGAATGGACACGTCTAATTGGCTGGTTTCGATCTGATTTTGTAAAACGTGCTGCCATTGATAGTTGAAGCGCACGTGCATAACAGATGTGGATCGAAATTACCCCATCTCCTAGTAATGGCGGCATTCGATGCAAATCAAATACCACGTGAACTACCGCCGATGTGTGTGTTTCCTTCTGCACCACCTCAGCGAATTGGTCAGCCAGAACACGTTCTGGACAGCTGTACTGGGGCACTCGAAACCTGTAGGGGTGTCCTGGACGCCCGGAACTGGCGTTTCGAGCACACCCCAGGAGATCTTGCGAGAATATGGATACAGGTCACAGTTTGTCACTTCGAAAAAAGTTCCAGATATTTTTGTGTGTTTTTTTTATTATTTTTTCCTGGCCCCCTGCATTTTTTTTCTGGGCATTTTTGTAGTTTTTATGAAAGGACAGGGGTTGAGTTACTGTCTGGAAATGATTTTAGAAGTGGAATGGGACCAGTTCAGGTGGTGGAGATCTGGTAGTTGGGGGTTCTTTGGTCTATTTACATGCGGCGGAATATGTGCAAAGAGACCCCTATCAGCTGATTCTACTCGTATCTCAAAATTTCTACCTTCAACCTATGAAAAAATTGTGCTTAAAATACTGCCAAAGGACTGTTCAAGGCCCCCACCGAAGGATTTGGTTCAACGAAAGTTAGGGAAGGTGCTGTGAGAGCAGACATTAACATTACCGCAAATGGGAAATGAAGGAAAATGAAACTGTGACCTGCTGCCATATGATTGCGACAGCGAATGTCGAGAACAATCGTGCCCACATGCTTACCTCCCCTTCGCTTCAGAACGAAGTCTCGCATGCGAAGATTAACTTCTGTTTAGATTCAATCTAAAATTAGAAGTTACCCTAGTCCTAAAGGCCAGATTTAAATCTAAAATTAGAAGTTATTATAGTCCTAAAGGCCAGATTTGACCTCCAAGGCAATTGGGTGACATTTTTGTCAGAAATATCCATTGGAATGGGGTTGGAGAGTTCACATATGAGGTCAATTGATCATGTGACTTTTAAGTTTTCAACAAAACAACAACACCATGGAATTTTACCTGGCATTTGATCGCATCTACCTGCTTTTCTATTATTATCTTACACTTAGTTAGAGCTATTGTTAGTTACATCGCACATTTAAACACTAGCAGCTATTGGAAACGCCCCGTGGAACCTATCACAGTGGCCAGTTCAAAGTGAATCGGATCGACAGGGAACGTCGCCATTTTTCGTCAAAATGGGACTATTTTGTGAAATTGACTCTACGTTTTCTTGACTAGTTTAACATTTTCTTAAATTGAAAATATATATATATCACGTACAGCGTGATGTCAGGATTTTTATATTTATATCTGATAGCTTTTTAAAATGTTACCCTAGATCACACGCAAAATCCCTGCGCTATGTCTGGTAAAGTCGTACGAGGTCTATCTATCGACTAATGGAGATCTCGCGAGAATACGATTGCGACAGCGAGTGTCGAGAACAATCGTGCCCACATGCCTACCCTCCCCTTCGCTTCAGAACAAAGTCTCGCATGCGAAGATTAACTTCTCTGTTTAGATTGTGTCGAGAAATGATTAAGCCATGGCCGCCCAAAACAAAGCGGATTTCTTTTCTCAAGAATTTTTTTAAAAAATCATCGCGGGATCGAGATAAGTTGTGAACCCTGCACGTGTATGCGTACTATACATCAAAATATTGGTCTAGACTCTAGTTGTAGTTTATTCCAAATATTATTAGGGGCACATTCCCGGAGCCACCGATCAAACAAACGAAGATCGTTAAAATGTTGGGTATATACTATTTGACTGTTTAATTTCCTGATGGTCATTGGTGACGTTCCTAGCTCAATTTCCTATGTTCTGCAATTATGGGCGGAGGGGGGGGGGGGGGGGGGGGGAGGGTTGTTATGGCTGCCAGGCAGAAAACAATATATAGCAACCGGGAATTTCCCAATTAACTCATTAAATACACTTTTGAGGCGGTAAATCTACTTGCGGCCTTTCATTCGAGATTGATTAGGCCTAGGCCTGCACATGATTTTTTGTGTCGCCTGGAAGGGGTCCACTTAGGGATCACTTTGACGGCGTAGTCTGGCGTCGGCGTCGGCGTCGTCGGCGTCCGGATTGGTTTCCGTGCAATATCTTGAAAACCACTGGCTTAACTTTTTTCAAATTTAAATGGGAAGTTTATTACCTTAATACCCCGCTCAAGTTCGACTTTCGTACAGGCTTATTGATTGGCTGATACAAATAACTTGGTTTCCGTGCAATATCTTGAAAACCACTGTCTTATTTTTTTTCAAATTTAAATGGGAAGTTTAAAGGGGCATGAGCTGCTAAAATGTTGATATTTTGACCTTACAACAGATTGTTGAAAATATTGGCTACTTTTCTCAAGACGTATATTTCAGAAGCTTTTAAGGGCTTCTAGTCTCGCAAATGTACGATAAAGTATTGTTTTGAACTAACTTTGGCCTAGAATGAATGAATGGTCGTCCCGGTTATTTAAATTTTGTTTACTTTTCGAACACGTTTTCGGTTCGTACAGGCCACATACTGTATGGATTTTCCTCATTCCAACGCCAATCATTTAGTTTTTCGATGGCCTTCAAAGCCTCTTACTGTCGTGACGATCAGAAATTATGAAAAAGTGTGAATTTTGGCAGCTCATGCGACTTTAATACCTTAATACCCCCCTAAGTTCGACTTTCGCTAAAATCCGCGCATATTTAATTATTGTTTTTGATTGGCTGATACAAATAACTTGGTTTCCCTGCAATTTCTTGAACACCACTGGCTTAACTTTTTTCAAATTTAAATGGGAAGTTTAATACCTTGATATCCCGCTCAAGTTCGATTTTCGCTAAAATCCGCGCATATTTAATTATTGTACAGGCTTTTGATTGGCTGATACAAATAACTTGGTTTCCGTGCAATATCTTGAAAACCACTGGCTTAATTTTTTTCAAATTTAAATGGTAAGTTTATTACCTTAATACCCCGCTCAAGTTCGACTTTCGCTTAAATCCGCGCATATTTAATTATTGTACAGGCTTTTGATTGGCTGATACAAATAACTTGGTTTCCGTGCAATATCTTGAAAATCACTGTCTTAATTTTTTTCAAATTTAAATGGGAAGTTTAATACCTTAATACCCCCCTCAAGTTCGACTTTCGCTAAAATCCGCGCATATTTAATTATTGTTTTTGATTGGCTGATACAAATAACTTGGTTTCCCTGCAATATCTTGAAAACCACTGGCTTAACCTTTTTCAAATTTAAATGGGAAGTTTAATACCTTAATATCCCGCTCAAGTTCGATTTTCGCTAAAATCCGCGCATATTTAATTATTGTACAGGCTTTTGATTTGCTGATACAAATAACTTGGTTTCCGTGCAATGTCTTGAAAACCACTGGCTTAATTTTTTTCAAATTTAAATGGAAAGTTTAATACCTTAATACCCCGCATATTTAATAAAACAGATAATAGGACGATGATTGATCTCATCTTCATTAACTTTGACAAACCCAAAAGCTTCGGTGTCCTTGAGTCCTACTACAGTTACCACAAACCGATATGGATTGCACTGTAACTTGTTAAACCTGCCACGACATGTAAGTGTTTCTTATCATTAGAACCTTCATATCATTAGAACCTTCATTACAGTATTTCAACAAATTATAAGTTATTCAGAGTTGCCACGCTCAGTATCGCCAGAAAACATTCATCTCCTGATATATGGGAAGAACTTACGTATGGATAACAACTTCTGAGTATATCCACGAAATATACTCAGAAGTTGTTATCCATACGTAAGTTCTTCCCATATACCATACCCCAGCTTCTAAATGCCACTTAAGTATTTATTCATCTCCTGAGACTAAACCATGTATAAATGTACTAAAGAACATAATTACAAAACAGTTCTATTACCATCAATTTTCCTTTCAGGGATTTGCTTTATGTAGCACCAGGGCTTCTGAACTGCATTACAAATTACGACAATCCCTCCGCTAATTATAGGACAGGATGTCTCACTTTAAATCTGTTTGTCTAAATACTTTCTTAGTGTAATGAATAGCTTTTTGTAGAATTCTGTACAGAAGAATATCACTAATAAATTTTTATTCAATAAATACATATTTTGCATGTTTTAAGTTAATTGATTTTACTCTTTAGACAACCAATAATGAACCCATTCATTCAGTCAAGCTTCCATTTGCAGGGGAGCCTCCGTAGCTCAGCTAGTAAAGCTTTTTACTCGCATCAACATAAGCCTTCCACCAATACCGCATGGGTAGGATCCTTGTCAGGCCAAAATTTCATACTGGATTTTTTCGCAAAAGATGAAGGTATATGTGGGATGGTCGCTCGGAGTCAATGAAATGTTGGGGATTTCTTATAAATGTGTAATCTGACGCAGATTATTATTTAATATCTCATATTCAGGTAACATCTTACACAGCATGATATACATATATTCACAAATAAAGTACAACAGTGAATTTTTTTGTGAAAGGTGATGTACCTTCTCCTTGTATATTTATCCTGCCAGGCGACACTTCTACTTCAGTTGAATTCTAGTTTTTTTACAGTTTTCTGAAGGTTAATCAAACTGAACAGACATGTGCAACTTTCGGTATATATTTTTAAAACATCCCATTTAGTTATAGTGGCATGAGCTGCCAAAAATGTTGATATTTTGACGTAAACACAGAATGTTTAAATTGTTTTCTATTTTTCTCAAGACGTATAATTCAGAGGCTTTTTAGTGCTTCTTGTGTCGAGAATGTACGATAAATTATTGTTTTGAACTAACTATGGCTTAGAATGAATGAATGGTCGTCCCGGTTATTTAAATTTTGTTTACATTTCGAACACGTTTTCGGTTCGTACAGGCCACATACTGTATGGATTTTCCTCATTCCGACGCCAATGATTTAGTTTTTCGATGGCCTTCAAAGCCTCTTACTGTCGTGAAGATCAGAAATTGTCCAAAAAGTGTGAATTTTGGCAGTTCATGCCACTTTAACTTCTTCTGTATTGGAGCACTCGATGACACTGATAGGAGTTCCAATCACGCTCAAATGAGTTTTTGTTCTCATAATTTTTTTTTATTACAAAGCGGACATCATTCTGATTTATAGAAAATACGAATAGAAAGATCGTGTTTGCTGGTCTAATCTCTGTTTTACCCCCAACATAGCACTAATTAAGATGCCTCTCTATGAAAGTGAAGAGACAATGTTGAGTTCTTGCCATTTCAAAGATGAAACTAGCCACTTTTTGTAACCCGATAAATATGTAAGTTTTTGTAACGTTATAATATATATTGGTTTTCTCTCAGTTGACAAACGAAGGTTTTGGCTGTATAAACTTGGAAAAATAAAAATAAAATTGTGGTGGTGGTGGTGGGGGGGGGGGGGGGGGTTGGGGGGTAGGGTTAATGGCAATACTAGATGAAGGAGGAAATATTTTATTGTTATTTTTTTATCTTTGAACTTTTTTTCCTGAGCTAGCTAGCTGTTTATTTTTGCACGGAGTTATCCTTAGCATGGCCATCGCTATTTCAACCATTCGCCGAAAGGCCGGATGTACGTACTTCATCGGTTCATCCGACTAAACGCTTTACAGACAGAATAACGTCCCTTAGGTCAGGGAGAGGGAAAAAAATTAAACATTGTATGAACAGTTTGATCGTCTTTAGACAAAAGCTGTCGTCAGCGCTCATATTATTTCTTGTAATTTATCTTGAATAAAAATTAAAAAAAATAATAAAAAAAACCCCTGTTTTTATTTAGACTTACAGTTACAGTAGTTGGAAAACCTTGTCGTTTACAAATGTATCAATGAATGTCGGCAAAAACCTCGTAATTGGATCCCACCCCCATAAAAAGACCCCTCTACAACCTGACAGTTGACAGAACCTTTAAATTACAAACCCCGACTAGAGCAGCATGCATTTTTCATTTCTTCGAAACGGCAACACTTTTCTTTATGTAATTCAGGTACAGAATTTATAACGTCCTGTAGTGTACCGCTTCCGGTCCTGTTATCGATGTCTGTTATGGGACTGCAAAATTAGGTCAACTCATGTTTTCATGAAGTAATGTGCTCTTGCGTCATGCCCCACGTGTAGTTCTGGAAAAGGTAAATTACTTTCGTTTTCCGCTCCGAGTTCATTGATTCAACCAATTGAATCGAATGGAAAAGGCGGGATTAGAAATGGCGAGGAAATGTATGGCACAGATCATACAACTTGTAATCTTAAATTTCATTCCCAGCTCAAAATCATCTGATCTCGTAGTCGTACCGTACGGTACCATAGCCAAAACTTTGACCATAGCTCTCGTTTTGAAAGTGAAGTCAAAGTTTTGGCCACAGATCTCGGCGTCAAACTGTAGTATAACTTAGTCCGCAATATGTTGAGTGGATTGAAGGATAAATTGAAGAAGCCCGTGCGGGTGTATCAGAATTTATCCTTCAATCCACTCAACATATTGCGGACTAAGTATAACTGTACAGTCACTCGCCCTAAATCATATTCATAGTATAACTTAGTCGGATAGTCCGAAATATCTGCGATGATGATGTAAGACATTTTCTGACAGGTAGGCCACCATCAGATGATGATGGTATATCTGTCAGAAAATGTCTTACATCATCGCAGATATTTCGGACTAAGTATAATTATTTCATCTGGTCATACACATGTACGTGGCCCATTGTGTATCATGCTGCTGCGATAGCATTAGCAGATAACCATGTCCACCCCTAATTCAATAATATTAAAGTGGCATGAGCTGCCAAAATTCACACTTTTTTTCATAATTTCTGACCGTCACGACAGCAACAGGCTTTGAAAGCCATCGAAAAACTAAATGAGTGGCGTTGTAATGAGGGAAATCCATACACTATACAGCATGTGGCCTGTACGAATGAAAAAGTGTTCGAAAAGTAATCAAAATTTAAATAACCGGGACGACCATTCATTCATTCTAAACTAAAGTTAGTTCAAAACAACACTTTATCGTACATTTTCTAGACTAGAAGCACTAAAAAGCTTCTGAATTGTACGTCTTGAGTAAAATAGCCAATTATTTCAACAATCTGTACTAACGTCAAAATATCTACATTTTTGGCAGCTCATGCCACTTTAAAATTTTCCGAAAATTTCTTTTTTTGGTCTGATCAGATCAGATTATTAGTGCATTTTTCGCTTTCTGAAACAGGGGCCTTTTTTAGAAAATCTGCTTATGGAAAAGATCAGGAGCCTGTTTTACAAAGCTGCGTAGCGTAAGTTTTTACGTAACTGTCACTTGTCATAGCAACCCATACTGTAGAGATACGTTACTATGGCAGTTACGTAAAATCTTACGCTACGCCGCTTTGTGAAACAGGCTCCTGAACTAACTTAATATTCATGGGACACACCATGTTGTAGACATGTAAAATACAGAAATTTATTACTAATTCTTTTGATTATTATTTTAAAAGGAGGTGTATGTTTAGGTTGTTGTCAGAGTTGAACTGTAAACAGCATGCCCTGATATACATGTGTATTATGCTGGTAAAAAGAAAGGTTTTTGCATTAAAAAAAATAAACACCCCCTCTACAGATACGGTCAGGACGAGCTCTATACAGGTACATGTACATGTAGCTGTAGTCATAGCTTGTATGAACTGATACATGTAAGCAGATTTTGTAAGAAATCACTATTAATGTTGTGTTTACCTATTGAGACACAGGTAATAAATTTATCTTTTTATCCTCTCAGAATGAATTCGGGGGTATAAAGCAATAGCCTCTGTCTGTCCGTCTTTCATAAAAAACATAAAAACAAGCGTTGTTCATATGCAGGAAATCAACGATAAATGTTGGCTAAGGATGATTAAAGATGGCCAAGCTCTGTGATTATAAGATATAGATTCAATGAAATTTTCTTCATATAAAAAGCTGTCTTACAAGACGTTTTAGCCTTATATTATCACATTTAAAAATCATTCCTACACCCTAATATATTACACTAATCTTGTTACTATCTACTTGTGGAGAACATTTATTGCCTTGTTTCATTTACGTAATTGCGTAACTGCCATAGCAATGTATCTCTACAGTTTGAGTTGCTATTGCAGTTACGGAAAAACTTTTGCTACCCCGCTTTGTGAAACAGGGTCCAGGGTTGGTTACTATTGACAACTGGCCTCTGGTGTCTTCGTTATTTTTGAGACCTGATTATACATGTAATGTTAACTTGGTTTTGACTTTTATGCCGAACTTTATAACAGATTCATGTACAAATATTATAATAAAACATGTTGAATACCGTACCCATGTTTATTTTAAGTATACAAAACTTAAATTGTTTTGGCCAGTTGAGTGCATCAAATTAAAAACATTTTATGGCAACATGTATCTGTAGTTCTGGTATGCGATACATTAACCTACAATAACAAACTCATTAAAAGGAGACATCGTTTGAGTTTGTTGTAGTTCTATGTTGACCTTCAGAGTATTAGAAAAATACAATAACCAACTCGTCAACCCTTTGACAATAAACAAATAAACAAAGGTCTATTCCATTTGACCAAATAAGGGGTGTCAAATTCAGGAGAATATTATTCAGTATTTATTATACATTACGAATTCCAGAGTCAGCCTTTAATGAAATGAATCACATTCAATTTCTTAACGAAGAACTATCATTTCTAAAGCATAAACATCAGCTTGGGATACCTAACTAAGGTAAGATATTTTGGTTCGGTGGTATTTTTGTGAGCTGTTGTATGTGATGTTTGTTTATTTAAATTGTAACAATTATATATGATTTATGATGGGGTATAAATTAAGGTCTAAATGATATACCTCTTTTTAACACAATTAGAAACTTGTCTCCATGGCTATTTAAGACAAGGAGATTTTCCCTGTGCCCCTGTGTTTTAGTGTTAAATATATGATTCTATAACAGTAGGTAGTCTTTATAACAGCCAAAAAAATGTTAAATTCTAAAAGGCATACTGACTTTTTTAAAACATACACAGCTGTGCATCCTGTTTAAATTGAGTACTATCATTGCCTAAAGTATTTTATCGGAGTATAACATCTTTTATTTCAGACTGGAGAGGCCTTGATTCTGCAGATAGTCGTGAAATCCAGCACTGGCTTTCCACCAAATGGGCGCAGATTGGAACACCACTCGGTCAAAGAAAAATTGAAACATTTTTGATTGGGGTTTCACCCTATCGCCATATGTGGAAAGGCTCAGGTACTCGCTGAAGGTTGGTGATTTCCTCTGGGCATAGAGCCCAGTTGCTTCAGGTACTAAACCTGGTAAACATAGCAAACCTGTTCTGTGCATCTTGGCATGTCATGCAACTTTAAGTATAGAGCTGCGTTCAAGATTACAGTGTACATATACATTTATGTCATCTAAATTTCAGAATTTTTTTTAGAAAGCATTTAATGGTCTATGCATTTTTAAACCCCTGGCTTGAAAAGCAGGCTGTATTATGGTATCATCTCTGTTCGTCCGGCAGTCCGGATGTCCGACATCCGCTTTTCCTTCCGCTCCATAACTTTTAAGTATAGACACATAGCAAACCTGTTCTGTGCATCTTTGCACATAATGCAACTTTCTGTATAGACACATAGCAAACCTGTTCTGTGCACCTTGGCACATCATGCAACTTTACGTACAGACACATAGCAAACCTGTTCTGTGCATCTTGGCACCTCATGCAACTTTAAGTATAGACACATAGCAAACCTGTTCTGTGCATCTTGGCACCTCATGCAACTTTAAGTATAGACACATAGCAAACCTGTTCTGTGCATCTTTGCACATCATGCAACTTTACGTATAGACACATAGCAAACCTGTTCTGTACATCTTGGCACATCATGCAACTTTAAGTATAGACACATAGCAAACCTGTTCTGTGCATCTTGGCACATCATGCAACTTTAAGTATAGGCACATAGCAAACCTATTCTGTACATCTTGACACATCATGCAACTTTAAGTATAGACACACAGCAAACCTGTTCTGTGCATCTTGGCACCTCATGCAACTTTAAATATAGACACATGGCAAACCTGTTCTGTACATATTGGCACATCATGAAACTTTAAGTAGAATAGAATTTTATTCAGCTTGGGCAATGTTGCCTTTCCCCTAAACAAATGAACAGGTATGGGTACAGACATTTATAAGGTGTAGACGACATACAGATCAGTGAGAATAAAATTTAAAAGTCTATAGAATATTATTTAGCTGGCACGTGGGAAACTAAATTAAACTTATATCTGAACAACAACAGTTTTATTACAAGCCATTATCAGTAAGTTTTGTTATTTGTTTTTATTGTTTTCATTCATGTGTCCAACTAAATTTATAATATTAAATTTTATTTGAAACTTATTTAGATAAAGCCACTTTTTCATATTATTCAATAATGTCATTCTGATAGGATTGTCGAATGTATATTAACTTGGCAAAATTGAATGGCTGTAAGAATACATACGTGTATATATTACTACAGATTTTTCTGTGAATCACAAGTCTGTCATTTTTAATGTGTCAGGTCTGACTGGGTTTTCACTCAAACGACCTATGTGAGATGGTTGCCAGTTACCAACGGAAGGTCGTGGGTTTCCTCCGGGCATATAGCTCGATTTCCTCCCACACTAAAGCTGGCAATGCCACCATATACGTGAAATAATCTTGAGCGCGGCGTAAAACACCAAACAATCAATCAATTTAATGTGTTACGTAATTAAAGTAGGCCTAATTTATAATTATTTTCCACTTTTATAGATCAACATTACCCAGTTGGATGCTAGGGTTCAAACTTTGGAAATTATGTTTCTCCTCGCTTATTATTCTTTTTTTATCTCTTATTTCAGTGGTAATATGGCGTCTCAAATCCATCAACAGTTTTCATTCCGAGTGGCCGACTATGTATTCCTCGGGGGAGTTGTCTTTGTCTCCATGGCGATCGGGTTATACTACGCCCTGACTGGTGGGCGACAAAAGACAATGTCTGAATATCTTGTTGGTAATCGTCAAATGCAAGTGTTACCCGTTGCTTTGTCGCTTCTTGTAAGTTTCCAATCAGCTGTTCTCATGGTGGGGCTGCCAGCCGAAATGTACGTGTACGGAACAATGTTTTGGCTGTTTGTGTTGTCAGCAATTTCGGCGAATGTCATTTCCGCCATTTTTGTTGTACCTCTTTTCCAGCCGCTGAAATTAACAAGTGCTTATGAGGTAAGATTATATATATTTTGTTTTATTTGTTGTCTGGGTAATGTTAACCTAATTCTATCTACATGTAATCTATGAACGCATGGTGTTATTTGTTGTCTGGGTAATGTTTACCTAATTCTATCTACATGTAATCTATGAACGCATGGTGTTATTTGTTGTCTGGGTAATGTTAACCTAATTCTATCTACATGTAATCTATGAACGCATGGTGTTATTTGTTGTCTGGGTAATGTTAACCTAATTCTATCTACATGTAATCTATGAACGCATGGTGTTATTTGTTGTCTGGGTAATGTTAACCTAATTCTATCTACATGTAATCTATGAACGCATGGTGTTATTTGTTGTCTGGGTAATGTTTACCTAATTCTATCTACATGTAATCTATGAATGCATGGTGTTATTTGTTGTCTGGGTAATGTTTACCTAATTCTATCTACATGTAATCTATGAACACATGGTGTTATTTGTTGTCTGGGTAATTTTTACCTAATTCTATCTACATGTAATCTATGAACGCATGGTGTTATTTGTTGTCTGGGTAATGTTTACCTAATTCTATCTACATGTAATCTATGAACGCATGGTGTTATTTGTTGTCTGGGTAATGTTAACCTAATTCTATTTACATGTAATCTATGAACGCATGGTGTTATTTGTTGTCTGGGTAATGTTTACCTAATTCTATCTACATGTAATCTATGAACGCATGGTGTTATTTGTTGTCTGGGTAATGTTTACCTAATTCTATCTACATGTAATCTATGAACGCATGGTGTTATTTGTTGTCTGGGTAATGTTTACCTAATTCTATCTACATGTAATCTATGAACGCATGGTGTTATTTGTTGTCTGGGTAATTTTTACCTAATTCTATCTACATGTAATCTATGAACGCATGGTGTTATTTGTTGTCTGGGTAATGTTTACCTAATTCTATCTACATGTAATCTATGAACGCATGGTGTTATTTGTTGTCTGGGTAATGTTAACCTAATTCTATCTACATGTAATCTATGAACGCATGGTGTTATTTGTTGTCTGGGTAATGTTTACCTAATTCTATCTACATGTAATCTATGAACGCATGGTGTTATTTGTTGTCTGGGTAATGTTAACCTAATTCTATTTACATGTAATCTATGAACGCATGGTGTTATTTGTTGTCTGGGTAATGTTAACCTAATTCTATCTACATGTAATCTATGAATGCATGGTGTTATTTGTTCAATGCACATGTAGAATATTTTACTTAAAGTGGCATGAGCTGCCAAAAATCAAACTTTTTTCATAATTTCTGATCGTCACGACCATAGGAGGCTTTGAAGGCCATCAAAAAACTAAATGATTGGGGTTGGAATGAGGAAAATCTAAAGGCCTACAGTATGTGGCCTGTACGAACCGAAAATGTGTTCGGAAAGTAAACAAATTTAAATAACCGGGACGACCATTCATTCAATCTAAGCCAAAGTTAGTTCAAAACAATACTTTATCGCACATTTTCGAGACTAAAAGCACTAAAAAGCTTCTGAGTTATACGTCTTGAGAAAAATAGCCAATGATTTCAACATTCTGTATTAACGTCAAAATAGCAGCATTTTGGCAGCTCATGCCACTTTAATACATATTTCTCACCTTCTTTAAAAATTTGGTTCTCCTCAGAAAAACCTAGGTAAAGGACAGACAAGGAAGTTTAGCCCTGACCAGTATGTCTTTCAAACACTTGTTCTTTTTATAAGCAATGGTTGCCCTTTGGGTCAGAGGTCGAGCAATTTTACTTTGAAGTAGGTAGTTTGTATATCAGCATAACAAGGCCAACAACGTTATGGCCAAGATTATAGTAGAAGAATGCAAACTACTTCAAAGTAAAACGGCTCGACCTCTGACCCAAAGTGCAGTCATTGCTTATAAAAAGAACAAGTGTTTAAAAGATATACTGGTCAGGGCTAAACTCCCTTGGTATTATAGTTTTTTCACGACATCTTCCTGGGTTCAAGTTCAAACCCAAAGGATAAATAGTTTGTAAACTTTCCCTTTCCAAACCTATGTGCCTGGTATCTGCAGCAAAAGTTAGAAAAAGCTTGTTCTTTTTATATTTATGAATACTAAAACACACGGGTACATGGAAAACTTCTTGTCCAAACTAACCGTGGAGACAAGTTTCTAATTGTGTTAAAAAGAGCTATATCATTTAGACCTTTATACCCCATAAATTGTTGTAACAAACCAAACCTATTATATTTCATTAGGTTGACGACTGACAAGAGCTTAGCCTTGGTCAGTAGAATTTCTGGAATCCTTTTTATACATGTAGATGAATTCTGGTGTATAGTGCCTTTCTCTTACAATCCTTTTGGCAATCTTCAGGTCATAGATTTGGCTTGTATGTTTTTAATTTGAATCTTTTACTTAATTATTTGTTTTTCATCTAAATTTCTTTCAGTATCTTGAACTTCGGTTTAAATCTAGGTTTGTAAGAAGAATGGGATCGGCCATTGGAATTCTGGGAAATGTAAGTCTAAATCGCATAAATTGACACTTACATATCCGGTGTGCATTGTCGAGATTACACTTTATGCAAATTTCATCAATTTTGATTACATTGAGAGCGAGTGGAATTGTGGGTGGAACCGGGGTCTCACATACAAATACAAAAATATATTTTTGAACACTAAAACACACGGGCACAGAAAATATATGGGTCTTTGCCATAAAAATGAAATAAAAATAAAAGCAACTTTCAATCTTCTCTCACTCTCTCACTCCAATCAGGACTGTTGAGTACATTTTTTTTACCCTGGCACATTTCTAGTTTGAATATCTGGAAGTAGCACTTGGTTAGGACAAATATCAGAATCATAGTCAATGAAGAGTACGAGCGGTGAGTGGGGTAGGAAACAGTTATCTTTGCCCGGAAGAAACCCCTTTTGTTCGTCTAGTAACTGGCAACTATTCCACATGGCAATTGAGTGAAAAACTCAGATTCCAGGCAAGGGTGAGAATTGATTGTTTTGTCTTTTACGCCGCGCTCAAGATTATTTCACTTATATGGCGGCGTTGCCAGTTTTATTGTAGGAGGAAACCGGGATCTATGCTCGGAGGAAACCCACAGTGAGAATTGAACTGATGGACTAAGTGTTACTGTCCCACTGCTCCACCCACTGAGCTACCCGACCCTGCTTGGAACGGTTCGCTTGTTAGATTCTCTTATACACACAAAGCTTAAATCAAGCCCATTAGAATATGTATATTTAAATTGTGCCTGTGTGTTTTAGTGTTCTTAACTATATTTAAATTTTTACACGTGATTGTAACGTTTTCTGTTGTGGGATGTGCGCTGGGCAATCAATGAATGACACTAGAAAGCAGAAGTTCTAAAACAACGTGTATTCCAAACTTAGAAAACATAAGAAGTGGCGGTCTTTGCCATATAATACAAAAGAGCCTTAGTCAAGGGCGATAACCATGTGTCGACTATTAATACAACATCTCCCTCCTTAGATTAGTGACACATAGCGAGAGTAAACAATGTTAAACATTAACGTAACAATGTAAGTCTAGATAATTCAGACATCAGAGTGAAACTAAAAAACAATGTTGACTTAGCTATGGCAACGCAAGAACAAAGCTGCAATCTGATACATTTAATATAAAGCTTCACTTATACTGGAAAAGTACATTATCTTCATAATACTGCATTAGCACAACACTAACAAAATAACATAGAATTATAGCTAAAAATAGATTCCTACATAGACTGAATGATTTTAGGCTTAACAGTTCTTCCAGATCTAGTAACATAAGTATTTGAATTTAAATCTGGGCTGCTTATAGGATTATCTAAACAAGTTGAGGTATCCCTTTGAGAATCTATTTCAGTAGTAGGTTCTGGTGCATTAAAATTATCCGGTACAGGATTGTCTAACTGAGGATTTTCTAACTGAGGAACATGTTCATTGGTTTTAATCAAATGAGATCTATTTCTACGATATTCGGTTCCATCATGGGTTCTCACTTGATAAGATCGGTTATTAAACTGTTGAGTAACAACAGCTGGTTTCCAAGTTTTATTTAATTGCTGAACTTGGACTGGATTACCAACATTAAGCTGTGCTAGTGGCTTACTGTTGCGATCATCATACCGCTTTGCCCTTACGCGACTCTGAGCAAGTTTCTTCTTGACAGTAGGGCGACGTAAAGGTTTCGGCTGAAGCAGAGCTTCGGTGGTGGGTACGACAGAGCGAAGGCGTCTACCCATCAACAGCTGTGACGGAGTCAAGCCAATATCTAAAGGGGTAGTGCGATACTCTAGCAATGCTATGAGAGGGTCGCGGTGGTCTGCTTTGGCTTTAGCAAATATACGCTTTACAGTTTGAACTGTTTTCTCGGCTAGACCGTTCGAACGAGGGTAATAGGGACTAGATGAGATGTGACTAAAATCCCATGACTTAGCAAAGTCGGTAAATTCCTGTGAGGAATATTGAGGACCGTTATCGGAAATTACTTTCGCGGGAATACCGTGACGGGAAAATATAGTTTTCAGAACAGAGATTACTGTGGCGCTACGGGTATTTGACAGTTTCTCTACTTCTAAATAACGGCTGTAGTAATCTACAACTACGATGTAATCATTGTCATTCCAAGTAAACAAATCAGTTCCAACGACTTGCCATGGAAGTTCGGGTACTTCATGTGGTTTCATCGGCTCTCGGGCATTAGAGTTACGCCGATCTAAACAAATTGAACAGTTGAGTACGTACTCGGTCAACTCAGAACTTAACTTAGGCCAAAAGACGGTTTCTCTAGCGCGTTTCAAACATTTTTCTACACCCATATGTCCGCTGTGTAGACTTTCAAGCAAGTTTTTTCGGAGTGACGTCGGTATCACAATTCTTTCGCCTTTCATGATAATGTTGTCAACGACTGACAGTTCGTCGCGAATAGTCCAATAATCACGTATGGCAGGTGAACAATCTTTAAGGTTTTCTGGCCAACCTTCAAGTATGGCTTTTTGAATTGCCATGAACTGATGATCAGATTCGGATGCTTGCTTAATTTCGAGGAGTTTTCGCTCGGTGATGGGAAGAGAAAGCAAGACAGTATGTACATGCATTTCGACAGATTTTGTAAGGTCTGGATAAGTGTCTGGTAGAAATTTCCGCGATAGCGTATCGGCGACGGGAATGTCTTTACCTGCGAAGTGGACAATGTCTATGTCATATGGCTGTAAGTGCAATATCATGCGTTGGAGCCTTGGGGGAGCGGCGTGAATAGGCTTTTTCATGATAAACATCAGCGGTTTGTGGTCGGTCTGCACAAGAACGTGACGACCATATATGTACTGGTGAAAACGGGTACAGCCAAATTGGATGGCTAACATCTCTTTTTCGATTTGGGCGAAATTTAATTCTGACTGAGTAAGAGATTTCGACGCAAATGCAATGGGCTTCTCTTCTTGCAATAAGACTGCTCCAAGACCGTACTTAGAAGCATCTACTTGAAGAGTGAGACTTTTGGTCGGGTCATAATAAGACAGGATCGGTCCTGGCGATCGCGTTATAAGGTCTTTAACCTTCTGAAATGCAGCGGATTGCTGTTCGTCCCAAATAAATTCAGTATTTTTGCCTAACAACTGACGCATAGGGCTTGTGATCTCGGATAGATTCGGAGAGAATTTAGAAAGATAATTTATCATTCCCATGATCGTTTCTAACTCGTGGCGATTTTTGGGCGGATCCATATCGCGTATTGCGTCAATTTTCTTGGGATCAGCTTTTACACCATCGGAGGTGAGAAGATGTCCAAAATATGGAACCTCGGTTAAGCCCACGAATAACTTTTCGACGTTAAATTTTATGCCTTTCTCGATAGCACGCGCAAGCGCTTTTCTCAGATTTTCGTCGTGTTCAGCGCGCGTTTTCCCGAAAACTAAGATATCGTCAACTATGCCTACGACACCTTCTAGGCCTTCAAATATCTCATCAATCTTTCGCTGAAATTCGTCTTGCGATGATTTTAGGCCAAACGGCAACCGTAAGAATCGGTATCGACCGAAAGGTGTGTTAGTGTGTTTCGAAAGCAAGTTGCAATCATCAGGGAAATTACTGAATGGCCCGGAGTATTTTTCCTCAATAAAACACAGCTGCCATACATGAAAGATAACCTAAACAGGGGTGCAAAAAAAACCCCAACTAAAAACTATAGAAGAAACACGTAGTCCTAGATGATTGTTATAACCTGGGTAACTCATTCAGTTTTGGATCATTTCAGTACGTTATATTTGGATCATAGTGAGTTCTCTCCCTTGGTGTGCCGTTGTTGAAACCCCGACCGTTTTGCTTTTCGTGAGGACACAATTGGAATATTATCAAATTAAAATTGTCAATATAAGTTCATCACCGGCCATTAAAAGAAAATTTTATAAAACCTGTTCTCCACGCTAAGATAAAATTGGGACCGTTTTTATTGGATCATCATTGCTATGTTCTTGTTCTTACTATACTGTATTGGGGTTGTAATCCAAATGCAAACAAATTTGAAAAATGACTTGAGGGTTTCCTCTCGGCAAAGAAACTGGTTTCCTTAAAGCCTAGCGCAGACGAGAGGCGCCGGCTGAGCTACAAGGCACGCGTGGCCAAGGGAGCAGCTACAGATTTCAGCGCAGACGATGAGCTCTCGGCTGAGGCCAGTTCCTTGTCAACCAAGTTCACTGACCCACACAAGTGTCACTACCCGTGTTACGTAATATTCTAAGTGATCACATGATTTAATAGGCACATGCGATTGGACTATCCCTCCTCTCAGCTCAGCTGGCAGCTTACGTTGTGCGCACACGGTGAGATTCTTGCCACGAGAGGCAGAAAATATCAAACATGCTATATACTTTCCTCACCGCCTCGAGAGGCGAAAATCTCACCAAAATTTACGCGCACACGGGGGAAACAGCTTAGCTCTCAGCCATGCGTAGCCGGCAGCTCAGCCGGCGCCTCTCGTGTGCGCTAGGCTTAAAAGTGAAATAAGCTGGAGTGCGATGTAAAACCTCAATCATTCTTATTTAAAATACACAGGAAGTACCTTTATAATATACATGTATAATGTATATTTTTAGCCCGCCATCATTCTGATGGAGGGCTATTCAAATAGCTTTTCCAAGGTCCGTCGTCTGTCCGTTAACTTTTTGCTTGTTACCTTTATTCCAAGAAAACTACCAGTCCAATCTTAATCAAACTTAACAAACAACATCACCCTATGGTCTAGTTGTGCACGGTACGTTTTCATCTCATTTGCATATTCAATGTGGCCACCAGGGGGCGATATTGTTTTTTTTTGTTACCTTTATTCCAAGAAAATTACCAGTCCGATTTTCACCAAACTTGGCTCACATTATCTCCATATAGTCTAGTTGTGCATCGTACAGTTTCATCTCATTTGCATATTCAATATGGCCACCAGGGGGCGATGTTGTTTTTCTTTGTTACCTTTATTCCAAGAAAACTACCTGTCCAATCTAAATCAAACTTAAAATACATCATCACCCTATGGTCTAGTTGTGCATCGTACATTTTCATCTCATTTGCATAATCAATATGGCCGCCAGGGGGAGATGTTGTTTTCATTGTTACGTTTATTGCAAGAAAACTTTCGCTTGTTACGTTTATTGCAAGAAAACTTTCGCTTGTTACCTTTATTCCAAGAAAACTATCAGTCCAATCCTAATCATACTCAACATACACCATCACCCTACAGTCTAGCTGTGCACCGTACATTTTCATCTCATTTGCATATTCAATATGGCCAATATGTTTTTTTTTTGTTACCTTTATTCCAAGGAAACTACTTGTCCGATTTTCACCAAACTTGGCTGACATTATCTCCATATAGTCTAGTTGTGCATCGTACAGGTTCATCTCATTTGCTTATTCAATATGGCCACCAGGGGGCGATGTTGTTTTTCTTTGTTACCTTTATTCCAAGAAAACTACCTATCCAATCTTAATCAAACTTAACATACATCATCACCCTATGGTCTAGTTGTGCACCGTACATTTTGATCTCATTTGCATATAAAGTATGGCCGCCAGGGGGCGATGTTGTTTTTCTTTGTTACCTTTATTCCAAGAAAACTACCTGTCCAATCTTCATGAAACTTAACATACATCATCTCACCCTATGGTCTAGTTGTGCACCGTACATTTTCATCTCATTTGCATATTCAATATGGCTGCCAGGGGCCGATGTTTTTTTTTTCTTCGTTTATTGCAAGAAAACTTTCGCTTGTTACCTTTATTCCAAGAAAACTATCAGTCCAATCTTAATCAAACTCAACATACATCACCCTATGGTCTAGTTGTGCACCGTATATTTTCATCTCATTTGCATATTCAATATGGCTGCCAGGGGGCGATATAGTTTTTTTGTTACTTTTTTCCAAGAAAACTACCAGTCCGATTTTCACAAAACTTGGCTCACATTATCTCCCTATAGCCCTGTTGTGTACTGTGCATTTTCATCTCATTTGCATATTCAATATGGCCGCCCGGGGGTGGTGTTGTTTTTCTTTATCTTTGTTCCAAGAAAACTACCTGACATTAATCAAACTCAACATACATTATCACCCTATGGTCTAGTTATGCACCGTTCATTTTGATCTCATTTGCATATTCAATATGGCTGCCAGGAGGGCAATACTGTTTTTTTGTTACTTCTATTCCAAGAAAACTACTGGTCTGATTTTGACCAAACTTGGTCCACATTATTTCCCTATGATCTAGTTGTGCACCCTACATTTTCTTCTCATTAGCTTATTAAATATGGCCGCCAGGAAGCAATGTTGTTTTTGAACCAAATTTGAAAATGAAACTTATTATCATTATTCCAAGAAAACTACTGACCTGATCTTAACCAAACATGACACACATCATCCCTGTAAGTTCTAGCTGTGCACCGTACATTATCATTTCATTAGCATATTGAAGATGGCTACCAGGTGGCAATGTTGTTTTCAACCAAAGTTTCAAGGGGAGCTTACTTTGTAATTCATAATTTAATTTTCCTCAACAATAGTTATCTCCCTGGAATAAGATTTTTTTATGTAGGACCCAATTCCTATATCCAGTTATTGCTGTAACAATCTTTAATATGAATAGATGAACGCAGGCGTTAAGATCCCTTTAAGGGATCTCTTGTTGGTTTGGTTTACAAAGTTATTCAGGCTACAGTTTTGGGTGTTTCAATTCAATTAGTTTTCTTCGTTTCATTTCAGACTTGGTACTGTGGTGTTGTGTTGTATGCCCCTGCGTTGATATTGGAAGCTGGTATGAATTAAAAAAAAATAAAAAAAGGCACGAACTGTAATTTATCATGCCTTTGAAAGTGACATGAGCAGCATCCATACTTTTTTTTAAATTGTAATTTTCGAGCGTAATATTTATCAAAACTTCATCGGAGTTTAGTTCATGGTTTGACTGGTTCAGGTTACAGCCGATCTGAGCCCGTATATAATTGACTGCTGCGCCAGCGCTAAGTGTACCTGCCAAGCCTTCGATTAGAGCCCGGTTTCCTCCCACAATAAAACAAAAGTGAAATAATCTTGAGCGCGGCGTAAAACACCAAACAATCAATCGATTAAGTTAATACACAGAGTGTTGATTTTGTGTTACAAGCATCATGACATCATATGAGAGTCCATATGAAAGGGGCTAGCAGTTTTTTCACTGGATTTCTCTAACATTTATTAGGTTCGAATCCGACTAAGTCCAAAAAAAATTGGAAAATTTTCTGCCTGGGTTTTCGCCTAATGACCTATGTGGGAAGTTTGCCAGTTACCAACGGAAGGTCATGGGTTTCCTCCGGGCATAGAGCCCGGTTTCCTCCCACACAAAAACTGGCAAAGCCGCCATATAAGTGAAATAATCTTGACATTTATTAGTGCTTGACATGGCCATGTTCGGCTGACAGAGAGGCCAAAACTATACACTTATTAACTCGCATCGGAGTCATTACCATGAATTCCGGACCCGAGGTGAGAAGCTGCCATGCTAACCTAGCTTGAGAGCCTCTTGCAAAGGGTATGGAATATAAGGTACTGACTCCAATGTGAGTTAATAAGTGTATTGTTATACTGATTTCTTCATATTGGAAGTATTTTCGGTGTGTTATTAATGGCTCGTTTTTCATTGAGTATATGTAACTTTGGATCAGATAGTTCGCGGCGAAGCGATAACTTTGCGCCATGTTTAGGTAAGGAAACAGACGACAGATACCACGTGATCAGGTATATCTATTTAAGATTGCACATTTAATGACGAAGTAAAAAATATCTTTTTCTAATCTCCAGGGGCCTGTCTTACAAAGCTGGCGTAAAGTTGCACATAGGCCTACAACATGGATCGGTTTGGTTCAAGGCGCTAGTTACTATAGTTTTAACACTGATTTACATGTACGTCCGATGTGACTTACTCCAGCTTCTTAAGACAGGGCCCAGGAGCCTGTTTCACAAAGAAGTGTAGCGTAAGTTTTTATTTAACAGCCATAGCAACGTATCTCTACAGTATGGGTTGCTATGGCAGTTGCATAAAAACTTACTCTACGCCACTTAGCGAAACAGGGGCCAGGTCATACATTTACAGAAAAAATGCTGACTCAGGACGCGGTATGTGCTGACTAATAGTATGGTAGTAAAGCCCAATGATTATTAATTAGATATTATCTGTAATAATTTACAATAATATTGTCCATATTAAAGGGGCTAGAGGTTTTATATTATTTATCACAATCAAGAAAGTATGTTAACTTTTGTTATAATTGTGTTACAGTGTCAGGAACACCAGTTTGGACATCAATTATTGTACTCTCAATCTCTGGCATTATCTACACTTCAATTGTGAGTCAAGGATTTCTTATTACAGTTTTAAATGTTGTCGTCTGAGCAATGAGTCCTACAGTTTTAACTGTTGTCCTCCAAGCAAAGAGTCCTACAGTTTTAAATGTTGTCCTCCAAGCAAAGATTGATTGATTGATTGATTGGTGTTTTACGCCGCGCTCAAGATTATTTCACTTATATGGCGGCGTTGCCAGTTTTATTGTGGGAGGAAACCGGGCTCTATGCCCGGAGGAAACCCACGACCTTCCGTTGGTAACTGTCAACCATCCCACATAGGTCGTTCGAATGAAAACCCAGTCAGAAAATCCAAGCAAAGAGTCCTACAGTTTTAAATGTTGTCCTCCAAGCAAAGAGTCCTACAGTTTTAAATGTTGTCCTCCAAGCAAAGAGTCCTATAGTTTTAAATGTTGTCCTCCAAGCAAAGTGTCATATAGTTTTAAATGTTGTCCTCCAAGCAAAGTGTCATATAGTTTTAAATGTTGTCCTCCAAGCAAAGTGTCATATAGTTTTAAATGTTGTCTTCCAATCAAAGAGTCCTACAGTTTTAAATGTTGTCCTCCAAGCAGAGTCCTATAGTTTTAAATGTTGTCCTCCAAGCAAAGTGTCATATAGTTTTAAATATTGTCCTCCAAGCAGAGTCCTATAGTTTAAAATGTTGTCCTCCAAGCAAAGAGTCCTACAGTTTTAAATGTTGTCCTCCAAGCAGAGTCCTATAGTTTAAAATGTTGTCCTCCAAGCAAAGTGTCCTACAGTTTAAAATATTGTCCCCCAAGCAAAGAGTCCTACAGTTTTAAATGTTGTCCTCCAAGCAAAGAGTCCTGCAGTTTGAAATGTTGTCCTCCAAGCAAATAGTCCTGCAGTTTAAAATATTGTCCTCCAAGCAAAGAGTGCTACAGTTTAAAATATTGTCCTCCAAGCAAAGAGTCCTGCAGTTTTAAATGTCTTCCTCCAAGCAAAGAGTCCTACAGTTTTAAATGTTGTCCTCCAAGCAAAGAGTCCTATAGTTTTAAATGTTGTCCTCCAAGCAAGGAGTCCTATAGTTTTAAATATTGTCCTCCAAGCAAAGAGTCCTACAGTTTAAAATGTTGTCCTCCAAGCAAAGAGTCCTACAGTTTTAAATGTTTTCCTCCAAGCAAAGAGTCCTACAGTTTTAAATATTGTCCTCCAAGCAAAGAGTCCTACAGTTTTAAATGTTTTCCTCCAAGTCCTACAGTTTTCAAATATTGTCCATCAAGCAAAGATTCCTTGCCCTACAGTTTTAAATGTTGTCAAAATTGGAGTTTTTTTCTCTTTAGTGTCTGGTACTAGGACAAAAAATTGTATTAAAAGTGTTAAGCTCAAGTAATTGGTTTATTCAGAAAGTCTTTCAATGGCATTTAGAAGTTGAAAGGTTACAATAAGGTGAATAATTACTTATGGATAACAACTTCTTGGTTTATTGCTATGTGGGATGGTTGCCAGTTACCAACGGAAGGTTGTGGGTTTCCTCCGGGCATAGAGCCCGGTTTCCTCCCACACTAAAACTCGCAACGCCGCCATATAAGTGAAATACTCTTGAGCGCGGCGTAAAACACCAATCAATCAATCAATCAATCTTGGTTTATTGGGTGACGACGTTTCGATGTAGTTCTTACATCGTTATCAAAGTCAATGACAAACAACAAAAATTATTCATTTATATAGCAGATGAGAGAATTACAAGTTGTGCCAGGTACGTAATATTATAAATTAATTAAGAAAAGTAACAATTGAATTAAGTATGGTGAGTTAAGATCGCTGAAGATTTTCTTGGAGGATCAAAAGGTCATAGCAGTTGGGGATATATAATCCTTGGCCTCTGTTAATTCTGGGCTTGGTTTTCCTGATGTGGATGGCTTCCTGTAGTTTTCTCTTCTTCCAATGGTGCTGGTTGACAGATAGTATTGTAGTGTTTTCCCATTTGATGTGGTGAGTAGGGTTGGAAATTATGTGCTGTAATCAAGTTTATTAACAGATGTTTGGTGTTCTTTTAGTCTAATGTTGAGGGGTCTGCATGTTTCTCCAATGTAATGAGCATTACAACTACAATTAATTCTGTACACTACTCTTTTAGGTTCTGCTCCTGTTGATGAAATTCCTCTTCCTGTGGCTTGCTTATGGTTTTAAGTGTTTTGGTTGATTTGAATGTAGTATTAATACCTGTTTTAGTTTTAATCAGACGAGCAATTTTATGACTGGCGGGTCCAATGTAAGGTATGCTGATTCTAATATTAGGGCCTTCTTCTCTTGGTCTGGGCTGTTTGTCTGAAGTGTTATTAAGTGTTTGTTTGATGATTGAGTCAACTTATTTGGTTGGATAGCCATTTTGGGTGGTGAAGACAGTTTTGATGTGATGGATTTCTTTGTCAAGGTCTGTGCTGCAGATGGCTTTAGCTCTTCTTGTTAGTGTAGCTATGGTACCTGTCTTAATGTGTGGTGGATGATTAGATTTGTAGTGACTGTACTGATCTGAGTGAGTGGGTTTGCGATAAACTGTAGTCTGTGGTCCATGTTCAGTTTGCTGGATATGTACATCTAAAAACGGGAGTTGATGATTATGTTCTTCTTCCATGGTGAATTTTATCCTAGGGTGTTGTGTGTTTAAGTGGTCTAAAAGTGTTTTAGCAGAGTGTGTGTCTTTGAGAGCAAGGAATGTGTCATCGACTTTCCTAATCCAGAAGAAGGGTTGAATGGGAGAGGATGCTAATGCTGAGTTCTGTGATGTAAATTTCAGAAATTATAGGTGAAAGAGGTGATCCCATGGGTAGTCTGTGGATTTGTTCATATGTATTGTTTTGCCATGTGAAGTATGTAGAGGAGATGCAGATATGTAAAAGCCTAAGTATGCTGGCAGTTGTTAGGTTGGAGATGTGTGGAGATGATTCAAGTTTGGATCTGATTACTTGCATGGCTTCAGGTGTTGGTATATTTGCGAATAAATCTACGATGTCAGAACTGACATAATGACAAAGTTCCTTATGTGCTGCTAGTCTATCACAAAAGTGTTTGGAGTCTTTGATGTATGATTTGGCTGTGTTAGACCATGTAGATAGGGTTTTAGCTATAAGTTTGGAGGTGTTGTAAAATACCGTGCCTTGTGAACAGACTAATATCCTAGCTTTTACAGGATTCTTATGTAGTTTGATTGTAGCTCTAGCGTATGGGGGTCTTGGGTGTTGAATGATAAGTTGTTTGTATTTGTCTTGGTTGATTTCTCCATTGGTTTTCAGTTCATTAAGGACAGTTCTATGTTGTTTGTCATATTTGTCAAAATGGGTTGTGTCTAGAATAGCTGTTGCTTTGCCTTTATCTGCTGGTGCAATCACAATAGATTTGTCCTGTTTGAGTTCATTAATAGCTTTCCTCTCTTCTTTACTTAGATTTGGTGTTTGGGGTTTGGCATTATTTATGATCGCTGTAATTTGGTGTCTTAGATAGTCTATATTCCCCCCTGGTGTTAATGGTTGTATTCCACTTTCAATGTCTACAGTGGGGCCTCCGTGGCTCAGTAGGTAGAGCGTTGGACGCTCAATCCGAACAGCCTTCCACCAATAGATCGCGGGTTCGAATCCCACTCAGTCCTAACATTGGAAAATTTTCTGACTGGGTTTTCACTCGAACGACCTATGTGGGATGGTTGCCAGTTACCAACGGAAGGTTGTGGGTTTCCTCCGGGCATAGAGCCCGGTTTCCTCCCACAATAAAACTCGCAACGCCGCCATATAAGTGAAATAATCTTGAGTGTGGCGTAAAACACCAAACAATCAATCAATCAATCCTTAGGTATGGTGTGGTTTGTTCGAACAAAATTTAAACCTTTCTCTAACAGACTAACTTGGTGTGGTGTCAATACTTTGCTGCTCAAATTAGCTACAGCTCCATAACTTAAAACCTATTGCCTGAATTTTTTTTTTCTCCTGATATATGTAGCTTATGGGTAGACAGTGTGTCGTGTACCAAAATTAAATTGGAGTCTTAAATATTTTTGGCGACCAAAACAGTCACCCGTCCTTTGGCAATTAATAACTCAAGAACTATTCGATGGATTTAAATTTTTTTTGTCAGATATAACTAGCTTATGAGTAGATATTGTGTCCTATACCAAAATTAAATTGAATCTTTGTATTGGTGACCAAAACAGTTGCCTAGCCTTTTGGCATTCAGTAAGCCCGGAACTATTGCATAGATTTTTAAAATGTTTTTCAGTTATAACTTGCTTATGAGTAGATAGTGTGTCCTGTACCAAAACTAAATTGAGGTGTTTATATTTGCAGCGACCAAAACTGTCACCTAGCCTTTTGGCATTCAGTAACCCCGGAACTAATGCATGGATTTTAAATCTTTTTTCAGTTATAACTTGCTTATGAGTAGTGATGTGTACCAAAATAGCTAGTCACCAGCCTTTTGACATTGAGTTACTGTGTAATTATTTCATGGGTTATAAATTTTTTTTTTCTGATATATGAAGCTTATGTATAAATGATGCATCATCTACCAAAATTAAATTGGTGTTTCGATATTTGTGGCGACCAGAACAGTCACCAGCCTTTTGGCATTGAGTAACTCTGTACTTATTGCATGGATGATAATTTTTTTTCAGTTATACATGTATCTAGCTTATGTGTAGATAGTGTGTCCTGTACCAAAATAAAATTAGATCTTGCTATTTGTGGCGACCAAAACAGTCGCCTAGCCTTTTGGCATTCAGCAAGCCCGAAACTATTGCATGGATTTTTTAAATTTTTTTCAGTTATAACTTGCTTATGAAGTAGATAGTGTGTCCTGTATCAAAATTAAATTGGGGTGTTGATATTTGCGGCGACCGAAATAGTCACCAGCCTTTTGACATTGAGTTACTCGGTACTTATTGCATGGATTATCAATTTTTTTCAGTTATACATGTATCTAGCTTATGAGTAAATGGTGTGTCTCGTACCAAAATTAAATTGACGTCTTTAATATTGAATATGAAAATAGTGTGCTACAATGAATTTACCCTTGCAGGCGTATTATGAGTTTCTTAAACTCTTGTTAATACATGTAGTAACCCATGCCTAATTTTTATTACAGGGTGGTTACAAAGCAGTTATTTGGGCAGACGTTTTCCAATTTGTTATAATGTTTACAGGAATGTTAGCCATCATTATCAAGGTGGGATATTTTGAACGGATAAACAATATACAGAATGTCTCCATTTCCACAGCCATTCCAGCAACAGCTTATGAAACTTTTGCTAAACTGGCTTTTACTATTTTTGAAAATAACATTTAGTTTTCAGCTGGTTCTTCAGATTATATTTGAAAGGTTCTTGGAAGGGTATTCAGATAGCCTAAGGGTCCTCCCCTACTTAACCTGACAACTCCTACATATAAGTGGAATAATCTTGAGTGCAGCGTAAAACAATCAATCAACCCTATTGTGGTTATCATTGATAATTTTATTTTTTCAATACAATGCTTAAACTTTCGAATCCTTCCACCGGGCTGGGTAATCAGTTTAAACTTTTATGAAATTATTCTGTGGGATTTAAAGGGGCATGAGCTGCCAAAATTCACACATTTTTCATAATTTCTGATCTTCACGACAGTAAGAGGCTTTAAAGACCATCGAAAAACTAAATGATTGGCGTTGGAATGAGGAAAATCCATACAGTATGTGGCCTGTACAAACCGAAAACGTGTTAAAAAAGTAAACAAAATATAAATAACCGGGACGACCATTCATTCATTCTAATTAAAGTTACTTCCAATAATTTCAACATTCTGTTTTAACGTCAAAATATCAACATTTTGGCAGCTCATGCCACTTTAATCTTGCTCAATATATTAGAATTGAACACAATTGGGAAGTTATATGAATGCATTTTATATGAAAGAGTCGGTCAGTCAGACATAAGCCTTCCATCAATGGGTCACAGGTCCGAATCAAAATTAAAAAAAGAGTGTTTTTTTTTTTCACTTCATTTTCCGTTGTGGAAGGTTTGTTCTGTACGGGCTCTGGCCTAGGTTTTCCTTCAAGCTTAATGTTCCTCCGCCATTAAACCTTGCAATGATGCCATATTATTTAGTGACATAATGCCTAATGCAACTTGAAACATCAATCATCTGTAACAATCCATAAGGGAAAGGACTGGTGAAATGTCAAGGTTTCCTCAGGCAATTGAGTCCAATGGTCTCCCTTGATCCTCTGACAAAGGTGCTGTATAACTGATATAAATGAAATAAAATAAGTGTACAAATCAATCAAGCAATGCATGATTATGTATATAAGATTTTCCCTGTGCCAGTGTGTTATGTTGTTAAAAAATATATATGCATATTCTAGGACAATTAAAATTGAGATTGAAAATTTGACTTGAAAATGATATTTGTTTTGAAATCCCAGGGAAGCCTAGCTGTCGGAGGTTTTGGTGAAATGTGGCGACTAGCTGAGGAAGGCGGACGAGTCAAGTTTTTCAAGTGAGTGGTTCTTTTCAGCCTGGATTAGAGTTTAATTAATTAGTGTCTTTTAGAAAGTGGGTATAACATTATTATCGTTATTTTGGGATTACACTTTCTTGAAAATATAGTAGAAATTCCTCAACAGATTTTTGGGTGACGCCTGAAACGGGAACCGAACCCAGGTCCCGGAGTTTGGCTCCTATTGTCAGCACTATAATGGATAAAACAGCCGGCATTTAGTGCTGACGATAGATGCCATTCTCTGGGACCTGGGTTCTATTCCCGTTGCGGGCGTTACCCAAAAATCTGTAGAGGATTTTCTACCATATTTTCAAGAAAGTGTAATCCAAAAATAATGAGAATACTGGATTAGAGTTATTTTTAAATAAAGAAAGAGCTCATTGAAAGTTTGTTGTACAGTATATTTTACTGAATTTTGCAATAATTGACCGATTGATTGATGACGTCATTTGGAATTTACGCGCAAAGCATTTCGAGAGATTGAGGTATATTAACATAATTTTAAAATATGGCGGAAGAAATAATACTGTATCGCAAAGAAGGCGTAAAGTTGGCAGAAAAATGTGAGGATAAAAACAGGTTATGTCATCAATGTTTTCGAAAAAAGTGGCATCTTGCTGAGTACCAATGAACAAAATGGCGAACAGAGGTACATTTTACCCAGAATGCTCGTCGGTAATTAGAGACAAGTTTCTAATTGTGTTAAAAAGGATGGTACATCATTTAGACCTTTATATCCAATCATCAGGTTGGAGGCAGACCAGATTCAAAATTCAAATAGCCAGGACATATGAGTGCATTTATGGGGTTTTTGTTGCTTATGAATATTACCTTAATGTACATCCCCGATATCAACGGAAAACTCTTATTTTGTTCTTGAGAAAAACGACAAAGAGTTAATTCTGTTTCAACAAATTATCCTGATATTCGTCAGCTCATGTCACTTTATTACTTCATAAGTCAAGTATTAAACATGACAGAAACACTCTTTTATATTGTCCAGCCTGTGTGAATCTTGTATTATTTCTTTACAATAAGGTGAAGAATTACATATGGATAACAACTTCTTGGTTTATTGATGACGACGTTTCGATGTAGTTCTTACATCATTATCAAAGTCAATGACAAACAACAAAATGTATTCATTTAAATAGCAAACTTAACCAATTAGAGAAGAAATTTATCAATTTATTTTTTCTTTGACAGTTTCAACCCGGATCCAAGAATACGTAACACATTTTGGTGTTTGGTTGTCGGAGGAACTATCAAAAAGTTTGGCTACAATCTAAGTCAGTCTGCTATACAAAGAATGTCCTCCATGGAAAATGTTAAAAAAGCTCAACAGTAAGGGAAAAAATGTGATTTTTTTTTAACATTTCTTTATATAATTCTTATTTCTATCTTTTTTATCTAAGATTATTTTTTGGATCAATAAGAAATCCACATTTCGCAATTCAAGTTACTCAGGGTTTACCTCTCAAGGTCACGAGAGTTTCGTACTAAAGGTCAAATGTTTCTTTATAATATCCTCCCCTTTGTTTGCTGGGGTTAAATGCAGGGGCTCGTTTCACGAAACAATCGCATCGCAAACGGAGCGTAGTTACCAATGGATACCATAGTGAAGAGTCATGACAACTGCGAGTGATGGCACTTTGCGACGGCTCCGTGAAACGGCCCCCAGGACTCGAAACTACATGTAGCATTGGCCGCTAGACGTTCAGCTCGGCTAGTAAATTTTGCAGCAGGACGAGGGAAAACTAGCAATTATTAATCAGATTAATTGATGTTTTTCGCCACACTCAAGATTATTTCACTTTCATGGCGGCGTTGTGAGGTTTTTATAATGGGGGAGGAGACTGGGCTCATTGCCCGGAGGAAACCCCTGATCTTCAGCGTTTACGTGGCAACTCTTCCACATACAGTGATGGAGTGAAAAATCCATTTAGAATTTTAAAATTTTTTTGTGGGATTTGAACCTGCTCCGTATAGATGGAAGGCCTCTGTCGAACTGATCAGTAGCTACCGTTGAGTGGGGTAACTTTGAACGGCAGGGTATCTTTGAACAGCTAAAGATGAAAATCTAAATTTTCGCTATTTTGTAACAAATACTAAGAAAAGTTGTGATAATTATTTATTTAGCTTTTTCAGCATCGATAATTATTACCATCTTTGACTGTTCAAAGATACCCCGCCGTTCAAAGTTACCCCAGTTTACGGTATAACTCTGATAGTCAACACTCAGATTGTCAAACATGATTGAGCATTTGAGCTATTTTGAAAAAGTAAAGTCTTACTTGAAATAGGAGAAAAATAGAGGGATGTTTTCCACCTTGTTACAATATATATATTTAAGAACACTGAAACACACGGGCACAGGGAAAATCTTCTTGTCTAAAACAACCATGGTCATTGAGTTGAATCATTTCATTTAGTTAAAATCTTACTCAAAGCCATAAAATTCACCAAATTAAAACAATTGCTATTCACAGGATTTTTCTCAATTAAGCTCAACATTTGTTCTGAATTTCTCTTCCACAGAATGGTGTTGCTAGCTATACCAGGCTTTGTCTTGTTTGGAACTCTTGCCTGTTTGGAGGGTCTTTTAGCCTATGCATATTTTGCTAAAAGTGGATGTGATATTTTAGAAGCTAAAATAATAAAAAGTTCAAATCAGGTTTGTTATATTTTTACACGCCCAACTTAAAAGAAGTCAGTTGTATTATGGTATCGCCAGCCCCGTCCGTCCATTGGTCCGTCTGTCGAAGTTTGAGTTAAGATTTCATGTTAGTCTAGTTATTATTTATAAACTCTAAAACATTTAACCATGTTTCTAATTGTGTTAAAAAGGAGGTATGTCATTTGGGCTTTTCTATCCAATCATAAGGCCGTTGTGATAAACCAAAACCCATGATATTTTATCATTTGAAGACAGACAGAAGTTTAACTTTAGTCAGTAGAAATTTCAGGAATACTTGTTATCTATTGAAAAAGTTGTACAGATCTCCAGCTATGGCAAGAATTCAAATAGGTCTTATTATTGGTATATAATAAGAGATAGCTTATGTCACCTTCGTTTATTTTCTTATACATTTCAGATCATTCCATATTTTGTGATGGTGCTATTTGAGTCCACCCCTGGACTACCTGGTTTATTTTTATCATCAGTATTTTGTGCTGCTTTGAGGTATGTTAAAGTTTAACCTATCTTACTGGAAAGAATTTTGCTCCATGAAACATCGTTTAAATTTGTTGGGGTTTAATTAAGGGCCGTTTTTTAATTCTGTCAACCAGAATCCAAGTATGGTGTACCTGTCATTTCACCTTTTTATTTCTGATGGGTCTGTGGTTGTCGAAAAAAAGTGATTGTCACATTGTGGCTTCATTCCTTTGATTTTAAGCTATTTTCAGTTATTTATTTTCGTATATTTTCAGTTATTTATTTTGGTTTATTTTCAGTTATTTATTTTGGTTTATTTTCAGTTATTTATTTTGGTTTATTTTCAGTTATTTATTTTGGTTTAATTTCAGTTATTTATTTTGGTATATTTTCAGTTATTTATTTTGGTTTATTTTCAGTTATTTATTTTGGTTTAATTTCAGTTATTTATTTTGGTATATTTTCAGTTATTTATTTTGGTTTATTTTCAGTTTTTTTATTTTGGTTTATTTTCAGTTTTTTTATTTTGGTTTATTTTCAGTTATTTATTTTGGTTTATTTTCAGTTATTAATTTTGGTTTATTTTGGTATATTTTTAGTTATTTATTTTGGTTTATTTATTTTGGTTTATTTTCAGTTCTTTATTTTGGTTTATTTTCATTTATTTTGGTATATTTTCAGTTTTTTATTTTGGTTTATTTTCATTAATTTTTTTTGACTTAATTTTCAGTTCTTTGTTTTGGTATATTTTCTGTTATTTATTTTGGTATATTTTCTGTTATTTACTTTGGTATATTTTCAGTTATTTATTTTGGTTTATTTTCAGTTATTTATTTTGGTTTATTTTCAGTTTTTTTTATTTTGGTTTATTTTCAGTTTTTTTATTTTGGTTTATTTTCAGTTATTTATTTTGGTTTATTTTCAGTTATTAATTTTGGTTTATTTTGGTATATTTTTAGTTATTTATTTTGGTTTATTTTCAGTTCTTTATTTTGGTTTATTTTCATTTATTTTGGTATATTTTCAGTTTTTTATTTTGGTTTATTTTCATTAATTTTTTTTGGGTTAATTTTCAGTTCTTTGTTTTGGTATATTTTCTGTTATTTATTTTGGTATATTTTCTGTTATTTACTTTGGTATATTTTCAGTTATTTATTTTGGTTTATTTTCAGTTCTTAATTCGGTTTATTTTCAGTTCTTTTTTTTGGTTAATTTTCCGTTTTTTATTTTGGTTTATTTTCAGTTCTTTGTCATCTTGTCTAAATGGAATTTCCGCCATGGTCTCAGAAGATTTTATCAAACCATTACAGCCATTTTTACCTGATTGGAAACGGACAATCACGGCTAAAATTACAGGTACGATTTGGGGGGGGGGGGGGGGGGGGGGGGAATTTTCTCGTGTCTTTAGCTACAATTCATGAAATCACATTTATTGTTTAATGCATTGGCTAGCCCCGGTCTTTTGACTTTTTGGGGGAATTCCTTGTGTCTGGAACTACAATTCATGAAATTTACAATACCTCTTGGTTCAATACATTGACGATCCTCAATCATTTACTATATTTTCCAGTGGTGGTTTTTGGTCTTTTATCGATCGGGGTATCGTTTTTAGCAAGTCACACACGGGGCCCTATGTATGAGGTAAGTTAATCATAATTGACTTCTCCGCTAAGGTGTTTCTTGCAACTTAAACTAACACAAAGTTCCGCTACATGTTAATAATAAATAAATAAATAATAATTGATTTATTTTATCCACGCCAAAAGATTGTTATGTTACTCCGAAATACATTGTGGTTATTAAAATATTACTTAAGAAATACATTGTGGTTATTAAAATATTACTTAAGAAATACATTGTCAGTGGTTATTAAAATATTACTTAAGAAATACATTGTGGTTATTAAAATATTACTTAAGAAATACATTGTGGTTATTAAAATATTACTTAAGAAATACATTGTCAGTGGGTATTAAAATATTACTTAAGAAATACATTGTGGTTATTAAAATATTACTTAAGAAATACATTGTGGTTATTTAAATATTACTCAAGAAATACATTGTGGTTATTAAAATATTACTTAAGAAATACATTGTGGTTATTAAAATATTACTTAAGAAATACATTGTGGTTATTAAAATATTACTTAAGAAATACATTGTCAGTGGGTATTAAAATATTACTTAAGAAATACATTGTGGTTATTAAAATATTACTTAAGAAATACATTGTGGTTATTTAAATAAGTAGATATCATTGTCACATAATTGTATTATTATTTTCTTTTCCCAGATAGCTTCAATTCTACTGAGTTCATTTGGGGGAGCTTTAACTGGACTCTTCCTACTGGGAGCCTTGTCTTCAACTGCTAATGCTAGGGTAAAATATCCAACAGTCATAATTCATTTTTGTTCATATGGGATCTTTCTTTTGAGCTCGAGGGCCTCCGTGGCTCAGTGGGTAGAGTGTTGGACGCTCAATCCAAACAGCCTTCCACCAATGGGTTGCGGGTTCGAATCCCACTCAGTCCAAAATAATTGCAAAATTTTCTGACTGGGTTTTTACCCGAACGACCTATGTGCGATTGTTGCCAGTTACCACTGGAAGGTTGTGGGTTTCCTCCGGGCATAGAGCCCGGTTTCCCCTCACAATAAAACTGGCAACGCCGCCATATAAGTGAAATAATCTTGAGCGCGGCGTAAAACACCAAACAATCAATCAATCAATCTCTTGAGCTCTGATCTAGAACTATATAAACAGTGAACGTAAAACGTAAATTGACCCTGAGAGTGCCTGGATTCATGTATGTTTTTTGCTGCACTCCAGATTAGATCACTTATATGACAGTGTTACCAGGCTTAATGGTGGAGAAAACGGTTATCTGTTTCCAATGGAAACTGTCAAGACTTTCGGGGCACCTGCCAGCCATTCCACATATTGAAATAAAATGAAAAATGGTCCCTTGATGTGATGCAAGACTTCCAATCCTGGACAACTTTACTGACACGGACTTTGGGCCCAGATTGACTATAGACTGACATGGACTTTGGACCCAGATTGACTACAAACTGCCATGGACTTTGACCCGGACTCGTAAGAAAGGAAGGGTCACATCTCAGAGATCTAAACCATGTAAACGTTGGAACTTTTGTACCTAGATTTTGTGATACCTCATATAATGATGCTATATTTACCTATAGACCTGAAGCTTATGACATCATTAAAAAAATTGTGGGATATTTGAGGTATCTTGTTGAAGTAATTGCTTTGTTACAAGTCCTTGTAGGGATACGCATGCCTATACTCTGTGCAGAACACTTTCTGTTAGTCCTGCTGATCGCTCATTATGTAACACGATGATATTTTAAGCAATCAGTCTATTGAAAAAGTAAGTTCAATAGAAACAAATCTACGGAAAAAATTCTGCTAATTCAAGGACGAGCAATGTGAAGATAACAAATTATTAGACTGCTTTCTGCCATGTTTGGTCTAAAACAACAACAATAGCGATTGCTCGATAGGATTATCGGTCGCTCCATGCAGGGGGTAAGACACCCAACGAAAAATCTCAAACTTTCGTAATGTTTTGAGTACTTGAATTAGCGGAATTCTTACCGTACTTACAATGTGTCTACTCCCCTGTTCCAAAGAATATTCAATTATTAATCAACCAACCAACCAAAAGTATGTACATCAGCTGAATTGTTACCACAAAATGATGGTTATTTTTATGATGTTTCTTTTTAAAGCAATAGTTATACTTGCTGATAGATATTTTTCAAGTACCATTGTTTTATTATATTAACTCAAGAGATTTAGAGATTACAATTTCTGTTTATTTGTAAAGCGCTGTTTCGGTCCAGATCCTAGTACCGTTATCAAGCATAATCATTTATGCTTGATAACGGTACTAGAATCTGGACAGCTAACGTTGCTTTACAAATAAACTGAAGTTGTAATCCACAAACCTCTTGAGTTAATATTGTTGCCTCATCTTCTGAATGCCTCTAAAAGAATTCATTGTTTTATTATCTTTCAACTTGCTATTGCTATTTACAGTTGTCATTCTGTTTTAGGGGGCGACTGGTGGTGGAGTTTTAGGGTTTGGATTTTGTTTTTGGGTCTCTCTTGGTGGGGCATTTTCAAATTGCCTCACAAGAGCTCCTGGGTTGGAGTCACCGGGAACCCAAAACTGTTCTTCCTTTCTCAATAATACTGCCTCTTATGTAATTGATGTCACTACAGTTTCTACGACACACACGTATAACTTGACGTCACCCTCCCCTTCACATGACGTCGTCAATCAAACGTTGATAGCCAATGATTTAGATTCCTGTACCCAGTAAGTTATATTTTAGTTATTAAACTCCTCAACTTTCGCTGCTCAAAGTTTTGGCCATTTTTTATGTCAGATTAATCTAGTGTTTGATGTTAAATACATAAGTTGTTAGTCGGTTTATCATTAATATCTCTCACATCAACACAAACCATCCATCAATGGGTTGCTGGTTCGAATCCGGGACAGTTCAAATGAAAAGAAATTGAATATTTCGAAGTGGGTTTTACATTGATTGCATTATGTAGAAGTGAATATTATGTTCTAATTGCGTGCTGCAATATTTTAGCTTCGAAAATGATATTTTACTGCTACACCACAGTGCAGCTGATTGGTAGGGCCGTAAGTTCATAATTGCCTTTTCGAGCCTCGGTGGCAATGGTCATTTGGAGCCTCGGTGGCTCAGTCTGTTAGAGTCATGGTCCCTCAATCCAACACATGGCTTTCAGCGATGTGGCACGGGTTCGAATATCTCTCAGAGCAAATAAAGGTTAAATTCTGCTTGGATTTTTCACTCTATCGCCATCTGTGGAAGAGTTGCCAGGTACTCACTGAAGGTCGGGGATTTCCTCCGTGCAAAGAGCCTGGTTTCCTCGCTGCAACCCTGCCAAAGAAGTGAAATAATGGATGTGACGTAAAAGATCAATCAATCATAATGATCGTTCAAGAGAAGAATTTCTACCAGTGGTGCGTTCTCCTGAGTACACCTGCACTAAAATGTTTAATACTGCTAAAAACCTGGGCCATGGCAGTGCTGTCATATATAAAGTGAAATTATCTTGAGTGCTCATAAAACACCAACCGGACAATCACCCAAATTCCAATGATGTGTTTTCTTCTTTTTCCAGATCTCTTCTTATTAAACTATATTCTATATCCTACATGTGGCTGTACTTGTTAGGTGTTGTTGTTACCATGGTTACAGGGATAGTTATCAGTTTTGTCACTGGTAAGACATACTGTTTGTCAATATTTTTTTAGTTTAATTAGTGTCTTTTAGAAAGTGAGTATAACAGTATTTTCATTATTTTTTTGGGATTACACTTTCTTGAAATATGGCAGAAATTCCTCTACCGATTTTGGGTGAGACCCGAAACGGGAATTTGAAACCGGTCCCAGAGTATGGCACCTATCGCCAGCACTAAATGCCGGCTGCCTTATCCATTCAGCCAACCAGCCTCCTCTTTAGATGGTTGGATTGGTTGGACTGGGTTCGATTCCCGTTTCGGGTATCACCCAAAATCGGTAGAGAAATTTCTGCCATATCTAAAGAAAGTGTAATCCCAAAAAATAACGAGAATAATATTTGTCGAGTTCTGTGTTATCGATAGTTGTTTAAATGTGTATTTCACTATGAATAATGGAAATTAAATTCAAGTCCGAACTAGTATTGGGGGAAGTGGTGGTATGGGGGTTAAGGGGGGGGGGGGGGGGGGGGGTGCAGGGGGCTATAACAGCTCCTGTTTTGGTAAGGTTGGCTGCATGTGGCAAAAAGGGTTTCCTTGAGAGCCCACAATCAAACAATTCCCCTCAGTAAGCCGTGCTTATCAGTTGTGCATGAGGTACAAGTCTAATTGATTTACAGGACTGACAACCAAACATCTAACCAACCAGCAAGCAAATATATCATAAATTATCTATGGGTTATTTTTTAAAACGACTGAAGTAATCATTCATTTGTGCAATCTCTCTATCAGTTGATTTAAACCGTTGAAAAAATGACTCAAACACTGAAAAGATTTTTCGTAACGTCTGTATTATGTCATACAATGACGGTGATTATGACTTCGACCGTGATGATATTGACGACGACGATGTAGATGTTGTACAATACCCAATTGAATTCCTAGTTTGAAAGTTTGAAAACTCCATAATGGCAGGTTTTTGCTGCAAATTTAATACGGTCAATACGGTAACCTTTTGTAAGGTACAGTTGGGGATGACTGCTCCCTGTTTGCTGTTGGGTCGTATGGGTCGTACAAATCTTTACAATCTGTAACTCTTGTCTCCTTCATCTGACATGGCGAGGAGGAACATTAAGTATGCCACATACATTAGTCTTCCTGATGTTTTATGGTCTGTGGAGCCTAATGTCAAAATTTAGATCTGGGTGGGTGAGAGGGGTGGGGGTGATCTTTTGGTGCGTTGGTACTTTTGTCGCTATATAACCTTAGCTGTTGAGTGCGATGTTAAGCCCCAATCAATCAATCAATCAATCATGTGACATGTATGTCATTTCCAGGAGGTCATAAACAGGAGCCTATCAACCCAGCTTATCTTATGAATGCGATGGATAGAATATACAACTGTTTACCGTTGACCTGTACGGATAGATTGCTGTGTCACCGCAAAAAGGTAAGAGAATATGTAACTTATTTGATGGACATTTCACAAGTTGATTGACAAAAAAGCAAAACAAGAACAGGAGCCTGTTTCACGAAGTGGCGTAGCGTAAGTTTTTATGTAAATGTCTTAGCAACCCATACTGTAGAGATAAGTTAGTATGAAAGTTACGCAAAAAATACATCTACGCCGCTTTGTGAAACAGGGAACTAGACTTGTCTGAAGTTGAATTGGCCAAAAATAGGAGATACAGTGATCTAATTGAAGCTCTGTGTAGTGTCCAACAGATAAAGTTATGTTGAGAAAAATACGAGTTTGTTTATCTTTTGTTTGTCCGGTGGCCAGAATTGTAGAACTTTATGTTGTACTCAACCCTGTTGAGAATGTAGATCTGAGATTGATATTATAAAACATTTTGACAACACGCTTAAAGTGGCATGAGCTGCCAAAATTCATACTTTTTTCATAATTTCTGATCTTCACGACAGTAGGAGGCTTTGAAGACCATCAAAAAACTAAATGATTGGCGTTGAAATGAGGAAAATCCATACAGTATGTGGCTTATACAAACCGAAATAGTGTTTGAAAAGTAAACAAAATTTAAATAACCGGGACGACCATTCATTCATTCTAAGCCATTGTTAGTTCAAAACAATACTTTATCGCACATTCTCGAGACTAGAAGCTTCTGAATTATACGTCTTGAGAAAAATAGAAAATAATTTCAACATTCTACGTTAACATCAAAATATCAACATTTTGGCAGCTCATGCCACTTTAACTGAGTGCAATAAAATGCAAACTCAGCTTTGTTTAGCATGAAACTACGTAGCTCTTTAGTGAAAGCAAGTAAAAAATAAGGTTTATTTTGATGTTGTTGTATGATATTTTATAATCCCGTCTGGGAGTTTCTCTAAATTATACAACTGTGAAACTATTTAGGTCTACTTGATCAAATGGCATGTCTTATGAATTGCAAATGTATTTCAGTTAATTCATGTTTGCGTTTTTAATACTGTTTTTTTTTTACTGTTGCAGGTAAACAGCTCATACAGTAGTTCAAGTCAGTCAAACTCTACACCGGAAGAAAAGGACAGCACAGTGCAGCTGCTGTCAGTCAAGTTTGAGGATAAAAATACATGTAAATTAATGGATAGTTAAATAAAGTATATGTATTCTTTGTATTGTTCAGAGCTAATTGCATGTCAAACTTTCCAGGGGGGGCCTCCGTGGCTCAGTAGGTAGAGCGTTGGTAGAGCGCCTTCCACCAATGGGCCGCGGGTTCGAATCCCACTCAGTCCAAAAAAAGGTTGTGGGTTTCCTCCGGGTATAGAGCCCGGTTTCCTCTCACAATAAAACTGGCAACGCCGCCATGTAAGTGAAATAATCTTGAGCCAAACAATCAATCAATCAAACTTTCCAGGTGACTTTCTTGTGACAGTTTCAATCTCAGGGGTTTCAGTGACTTTCGTAACATTGCCCAAAACTTCTGTTTTGATTGACTGTAACAAGTAAGTCCCCTTTTTTTAAATGAAACAGTTGAGATTCAAACTTTTCAACAAAGCACTGGATTTAATTTTCATTTTTTGTCATTTGATTTGCTTTGATTTATTCACTTTGATAAGTTATGATTTTTACTTAATTTAATAGAAGTACATGGGGCGGGAATAAAGCCAATACGACTTGATCTCTCCCATAATATAATAATAATTATATAAGTTTAGGACTTTGGAGAACAAAATCAGTCACATAATTACAAAATTAACAAAATTATTTCTAATTACAAACTTTATGGCGAGATTAAAAAAGCGCTATAGATAAAGTACAAATACAAGTCAGTGGGTAGAATATAGGCCTATCTATAGGTTAAAAATTTATTGGGTTTTAAACCCCGACCAATCAAAATATGATGTGACATAATAAATATTGCGTAATTGAATGCATTTTTGAAACCACTAAAAACCTTTGATCTCATAAGGCTTCCACCAAAATGCATTTATTTTGTTTTTTGTTGTTGATTTGATATAATTTGTTAGATTTTCTTGACGGAAAAGATATGTTTTAATGAATCTATTGTATATTTATGATCACTAAAACACACGGGCACAGGGAAAATCGTCTTGTCTAAAATAACCATGGAGACAAGTTTCTAATTGTGTTAAAATCTATTGTATGTCATTTTAAGTTTCTATGTGTGTGTGTCTTTTAGATAGTGAATTTTGAACATTTTTATTAGTATTAGTATTTTTTCTTAATTCCATATTGCCAGATGTGAAGGTCGGAAACAGTCCACATAAGATTAACAGATGTTTTAGTCACTATTTATTTCCATTTATGCTTGGTCCATCAATGAGTGGGAGGGTTTTTAGTTTACTATATGGATTTTCATTATTCCAACATTAACCATTTAGTTTTTACATGACCTTCAAAGGGCCTCTGTGGTTAAGTTGTCCCTAGGTCCGACATAGGCTGGTTAGAATCCCACTCAGACCAAATACAATTTTGAGAGGATTTTTTTCATTTGATCGCTGTATGTGGAAGATATGCCCGGTAGTCCCCGACGGGCGAGTGTTTCCTCTAGGCAAAGAGATCGGTTTCCTCTGCCACTAAACTAGTCAAAGTCTGCATACAAATGAAATAATATTGAGTGTGGCATTAAACATCAATCAATTTACATGAACTTTAAAGAAGTCTTATGGTTGTCAGATTTCTTGAAGTAAACTGGTGCAATTTTGGGCAGCTCATGCCATAGCCCGGATTATCTGTCTAACGGTGACTGGTATTATATGGCTGGTAATGTGTCTGTTCGCCTTTTGATGAATACGGAGAAAAAAAAATTCGGCAAAGCCCAGATTTCTCGGCTACTCATGCCACGTTGAGCAGACTTAGATTTTTTTTGTGATAAGAGGTAAGATTGGTACATGTAAGATGGTATGTAACAACCACTAATGTAATAAAATGCCCTAATGTAATAACTTTTTTGAAACGTCTTTTTTTCTTTAAAATTCCACTGTATATTATCGAGGCGTGATGAATGTATTCAGAAAAAAGATATTTTATCTAATTGTGACTGTGTCCAAAATTACGTTTTTTACATTAGGAATCAAATCTCCGTTTTCATCATATTCTTCCATTCAAAACGTGCTCTAATGTAAAAAAAAATGGTTTAAAACGTGTGTTTTCTTAAAAATTCCACTGGATCTTATCCAGGCGTGATTAATGTATTCAGAAAATTATCACGCCTCGATAATATACAGTAGAATTTTTACGAAAAAAGATGTTTTTAAAAAAAGTTATTACATTAGGGCATTTTATTACATTAGTGGTTGTAACAATGGTGTCCCACCAATGTCTACACACCATTTAGCAAGGATTATGATTGTTTTCTGTGACCAACTTAAACACAAATAAGAGTTCTATATTACAGCTTTAGATTTCTGTGGCATCAACTCAAATAGGTTCTGAGGATACTCAGTTATAATGTTTTTCAGGAAAGTCACAAAAATAACAAAAACTGTTGAAACCAGCCGAAAATCTCTTTAAAAAAAGGAAGTATACTATATTTTTTTAACAAGAGTTAACTTTAAACCTGTTTTAAATGTATATGAGAGAATCTAATAGAAATATTCAATGTACCTTGGTAACCATGACAATATATTTTTATAAATAGCGTTTAATGGATTGTTATTGTAACATGATTCACAGCATTTAGTCTTCTGTGATGACTGGATAAATAAAACATGAAAGGTTTATATCCAGAAATAGAGAAAGATTTTTTTCTCTAAATAATTCTCCTGAATATATGTTTACATTTTTACAGACAAACTATACCTTTGAAATTGGCATTTATTTTTTTACGCGCAGTTTCATATCAATACATTTCAGACAACCAGTCAAACCTCTGAAGAACGAAAACATTGGCATTGTAAAACGTCCGCTCAGACGGTGCGATTTGTCGTACCGACTTGTAGCATGCGATTAAAATGGATACTTTTAATTGGTTGATACGATTTGTCAACCAATCAAATACATTCATTGTTATCGCATGCTACAAGTCGGTACGACAAATCGCACCGTGTGAGCGGGTCTAATGGTTTGATTAATGGTTTGCTTAACGTCGCACTCAGCAGCTAAGGTTATATGGCGACAAAAGTATCAATCAAGATTTAGCCCCAATGTATTTTAAATGGAGAATGAAATCAGTGCAGACCTTTCCATGCAGCGGATTCAAAGCCACCTTGGGCTGAAGAGAGACTGGTCACAGAAACATACACTTTTATTGGCAGGCCCCGTGAGCAAAGGGCCTGCCGAAATCAACATGGCTGATCTACTTTCTTTTATCGTTCTCGTATTATGCTAACTCACAAAATCTCTAAGAAAATCGTAGGAATAAATTGAATACTTTTATCAAAAGCTATTAAGTTGGTCTATTTAGTGAATGAACACGTTTGACTGGATTTTCTTTCCTTTGAAACTCAAGCCAATATTTACTTCAAGATTGGTACTCATATCTGAATAGAGGGCATCGGTGGTTCAGTGGGTTAGAGTGATCGTCCCTCATCCCCACACAGACCTTCCATCGATGCGGCGCGGGTTCGAGTCTCACTCAGACCAATTAAAAATTGACAATTTTATAAGCGTATGTGGAAGAGTAGCCAGGTACTCGCCAAAGGTCGTGGATTTCCTCCGAGTAATGAGCCCGGTTCCTCCCGACGGCTAAACCTGGCAATGCCGCCAAGTAAGTGAAATAAGCTTGAGTGCAGCGGAAAACATCAATTGATCTGAAAATACTGTATTGTTAATTGCTGGTATACGAAACATTCGGTGAATAACATGAAATGAAAATTTTAGATTCTCCGATTTTATGGATTTGCTAAAGACACGAGTAGAATGCTCCACAACATCAGTAATGAGGCAATTAAACACGCTGCTCCATGCAGTTCTAAACAGTCCTTGTTGATACTGCATCGCCTAGCATGTAAAACATATTTAAATTTCCACCAATGAAGCCTCTTCTGACTTGAATATTTTCGGACAGAAATATTTTCATGTACAGCGCACTTTCTCTTTTCAAAGTGACACAAGGTGCCAAATATAGGGAAAATTTCGAGGCGACAGAATTAGCTTATTGCTTGAAATTTATATCCAAAAGTACAAAATAATAAATTTCCGTTGATACCAATCTTGCAGATGAACATTTAGATAGGTGCATATACAACAAAACCCCCCAAAATGAACTCGTACATTTTAAATTTTGTTCGTTATTTACACACATCTTCGGTTCGTATGCGTTACTGACTGAATCAATATTTTTTATTTTGATGTGAATCCTTTTAATTTTCGAGGTACCTCAAACGCTGAAGTTTTCTTGACAATCGGAATTTTTGAAGAAAAAAAAAACACGTTTAGAATTTTGGCAGCTCCTTCCACTTTAAGGATGTTTAAGTCAGAAGGTACTTTTAGCCTGCATGGCGTTCTCTGACATCTCAAGCTTGGGCAAAACGGACACAATTTTGTTCATTGTCTTGAACGGAGATCGCGATTGATTGATTGATTGGGGCTTAACGTTGCACTCAATAGGTAAGTTTATGGCGAAAAAAGTACCAACAGATCACCATCCCCACCCACATCTAAATTTGGGCATTAGGCTCCACAGACCATAGAACGTCAGAATGGCTGATGTATTTGGCAAACTTAATGTTCCTCCTTGCTAGGTCAGCATACATGGTTAAAGCAGAGCCACAATGCTCTAGTCCAAAGGCTGGCGTTTCTGAACTGAATCGATTTCACTTAAGCAGTAAAGTGAAGTCCTTACTCCGTTATTTAATTTCTGACATTCATCATTGATTGTCGATCCGGCACCGAGCAATAGAAATCCGATCGTCAAAAGCGAGTCGCGTATCTGCGACGCTACGCTGTAGTGTAAACATGTTTGTTGAATTAAAGAGCTTACTCGATCTATCTATCTGCGGCATCAATGCAATGTCTTCTTTTCTTTTTTTGGGTACACTAACTTACAAGGACGTTTATTCTATTATAACCACGGTTTTACAAAACCGTAAATGTACTTGGCCATCTTACATGGTCAAACTTGCGAGCCATCACAAGCGAGACTTGAATTCGCAAAGGGAAGTAAGTATGTAAGTACGAATGACTTACGAGACAAACAAACCCTTAGAGTGGCCTTCTCTTGATTCATTGGTTCGCCAGAAGGTAGCGCTTGACCAGTAAACATTGCAACATCAACACGTGTCTTCGATTCCAGTGACAGGCATGTTATTTCCTATTTTGCTGATAAAAATGACCAAGAATAGCTGATGAGAACATAAAAAGTTGTGAGTGTTGGCCATCTTTTTACTTTTCCGATGTGAATGATTTTTTTTATAGAATAGACCGGCACCTGTATTGCTGTAAATTGTGTAACTGTAAAATCAGGCGCTGATCGGCGGCTTGTCCACCGATCGGTGGGTAAAGTTTGGACAAAAATGAAAATTTCCTCTTTATCTGCCGTCTCTTGCGTTTTCGAAGAACTGTCGAGTTCTACGACAACTTCAACAGTACATGTTCCGGGAATGGTAAAGAATACCAGGCGAACTAGTTCAATTTACCGAACTTATGGTGATATTACATATACCAACGTTCGGTATACGAATTTGAAATACAAGGTGGAAATGATGCTTAAATTACAAGCCATGAAAATATTATTGTAACTACTCGGTATGGACGATTCCTACCTCAGACTTCTTTAAAACTCATAAAAGATTATTCTTGTCCGCTTTTATTACATATAGCTATTCCACAGGGCGTACATCTGGTCTCAAACAACAACAAACTGTCATTTCTTGGAGACTTTGCCGCCATTTTGTGTGACGTTCGAACTGGTTTAGTTAGTTGTGGTATAAGACCAGATATACGCCCTTCGGAATAGCTACACGTAATAAAAGAGGACAAGAATAATCTTTTATGAGTTCTAAAGAAGTCTGGGGTAGGAATTGTCCATACAGAGCAGTTACAATAATATTTTGGTGGCTTGTAATTTCCGACAAAAGTTTGTCGGACTTTACCGACCAGCATTTCAAAATTCGTAGACTGAACGTTGGTATACGTAATATCACCATAGGTTCGGTAAATTGAACTAGAGCGACTTAAGCCTACAATGCTGATCATAGGTGGTCCGACTTCTTTTTTGATAGCTTGGGTGTTAAACACACCCACTTCTTGACTGGCATGCCATCCCCTGTACATTCATATTCATTTCGATGTAGACCAATGTTAGATGGTAGTAGGCCTACATTGACAAGACTGTTTGCATCTCTTCATGTTATTTGTCATAAGGCAAGTTTCCCGTAAACTGAGTGAATGTGTCGGATGACATCATAATTTATTCATATCCGAGAGGTCTAAGGTCAACTGTGACAAAATCCGAGAGGTCAAAGGCTATATGTGAGTTGAATGCTGCATTGCAGTCTAATGTTTTGCTTCTTGTTTACATCCCAAAAGACCTATCTCATTACATTTTTTGTGTTTTAGTGAAAAAATGAGGGTCAGAGATGCAGGTTTTAAGCGACAAATCATTGATACATGTAACTTTGTTTGACGGTCGCTTTGTTTTCTAAAATTCCCAGCACAGCCTATGGAGATGGTTCTCACAAATGGTAACAACACCATAATCAGTTCTATTTCTCACAAGAATAGAAGCTTGAGAATGTCTGGAGCTTTAGTTAGTTTGAGTGACCTGATGAAGAGTGTGTTAATGTGGTACAAAGACACACTGGACTTGGGAGAAAGAGCAAAATATATCTGGTGTCACATTAGTCCGGGGTGCTGTCTCCACAATTACAATTTTTTGATATTGACGGTAGTATTTTGGAGACATTCATGAATAATTTAGCCTTTTGTAAAGTGAAATTAACGTTTAAAAACTGAAAAAAAACGCTAAACATTGTTACCTCATCAATGGCGGAGAGTTTGAGACTGGAGAAGGCAAAAGTGAATTCAGGGGAAAAATAATGTTTACTGGCCGATCCTGCTCGTCCATATCAGGCACTGGTAAGTAGCTAAATTATCAATGCACGTGATTATAACCGTTTAGACCCCATTTGAGTAGGTTATTATATATTGCTATTTCTTTGTCTAAATCAGACCACATATTGCCCTCTTCTGAGCGGGCAGCCAACTCCGGCTTTTTGATAGCAATGAACCCTGACTCCAAAAACAGCCGTCAGTATAAAAAAATAGTCATTTTGGAGACAGAAACCCGGACTATTGTCACATGGACCCAGGATTGCTAAGTATGGGCAATGTCTACTGATGAGTATATTGATGCTCAACTTTACTCCTCATCAGGTTGGGTGTTTGATAAGTGGCTGTGTACAATACTCTATTATAGGTAACTTTTTTTAATTGAAATTGGAATGGAATAGACTACATTTTGTACATTTCAGTGATTGAGATTAAGGGGTCCTCAATATAAACCAAAGACAGGGTAAGATGGAATCCGATGAAGGCATGACCTTCACTGATAAGATCATCATGGGTCCCATGGTCCACGTCAGTTTATTACCGGCACGTCTCTTGGCATTGGACTACGGAGCTGACTTGGTGTATTCAGAGGTAGGATTTATTTTGCAGGTTGTCTATAAGCAGCCCTCTCAATTCAAAAATTTACGTCGGCAAAAAAAATTGCTGTGGCAGAATAATTTTGCCTCGGCAGAAAGTTGTTTGCCTCGGCAAATTCAACTGATGATAATAAAAAAAACAGAAACTGTCTTGTGACCTTTATTAGGCCTTTCTATGATTAAATAACATACTTTATTGACACTTTGAGTGTCCCGCTTGCATTTCCAATGGTAAAAATCTAAATAAAAGTATAAATACTCTTTCTACGGTCCATTTTGACCTACGATACCCGTAAACACATTGCCACGGCATTATTTTTTACTGTGGCGAACCTGCTGTGCTACGGCAATCACCTCGGCAATTGCCGATTGCCGAGGCGAATTGAGAGGGCTGTATAAGGCTCGTTTTTTTAGGAGAATTCTGATTCCAATTCCAGTTAACACTCCTGCAAAATGATCCCTTGAAAGTCAAAGTGAATTTTGGTAAAAAAGAAGGAAGCATTAGGCGTACTTTTTTATATGGGGTGATAAAATATTTATCTAGAGTAAGAGAATTTTGAAGAATGCAGATTCGTGTGAAGCAAAACCCCTGACTTAACTAGCCCATATAGGGTGATCTAATGAAACCCACTCTGAATTTTGTACATTTTTTCTTAGGACTGAGTGGCATTTAAACATTTGGCCATTAACAGAGGCTTGTGTTGGCTTGTATCTGTATCACTCTGCCAACTGAACAATACATGTTTTGTGAAGTTTAAATACAATACTTTTTTTTATTGCAGGAAGTGATAGATTTTAAGATTCTCAATGCCAAGAGAAAGGAAAATGGTTTGTATTTTGTTCACTTTTATCAACTAAATCTGATGTTTAATGTTTTTGTAGCAATTCCACTGGAATTCCAGAAATTAAAATCCAGTAGTTCCACTGATTAGATTAACGTAGTAGACAAGTAGTGTTATTCCGAAAAACGAAAACTTCATATTGACTCGATATTTCCACTTTTGTTCAGTCCTTGTACCTCACTCCTGATGATGACGAAATATAAGTCGAAATATTGAGTCAATTAATATGAAGTTTGGGTTTTTCTGAATAACACTACTTGTGTATCTAGAAATTAAGTTACCAACATTTTCCCTATTCCTGGTTGCCAGTTACCACCGGAAGGTCGTGGGTTTCCTCCGCGCACAGAGCCCGGTTTCCTCCCACAATAAAACTGGCAACGCCGCCATAAAAGTGAAATAATCTTGAGCGCGGCGTAAAACACCAAACAATCAATCAATCAACCTATTCCTGAGAAGCTGCTAGGTTTAAGTAACATCAATTTTATAATAAATGATGATTATTTTTATAATTTCAGCTATTCTTAATACAATTGATTTTGTCTTGCCTGATGACACTGTGGTATTCCAAACCTGCCAAAGAGAAAAACAGAAAGTCATATTCCAAATGGTTAGTTTCGATTGCGTACTATAAAGCAGGGATTTACGGGACGCAAAAAACATGCGTCTAAAGCATTGTGAGGAGGTTGCATAAGTGTCCATAATTTTTCTGGCTCCAAGTTTGAATTCTGCCTGGGTTTTCGCTCGAACGACCTATGTGGGATGGTTGCCAGTTACCAACGGAAGGTCGTCGGTTTCCTTCGGGCATAGAGCCCGGTTTCCTCCCACAATAAAACTGGCAACGCCGCCATATAAGTGAAATAATCTTGAGCACGGCGTAAAACACCAAACAATCAATCCAAGTTTGAATCTTGCTGGCACCACAGGGAAAAAAAAATAATCCTAGTGGATTTACTTGATAGCCCTATGTCGAATAGTGCTAGGTTCCCGGCAAATCACAGGTTTTGTTTTGGCAAAAAGCCTAGTCGTCCACTAAACCTGGCAATACCATAATGCCAATGCATCTGGAATGCTCTTACATATCCCTGTAAACGTTTGTACACTTTGGTCAGCATTCATAATTGAAAAGAAACAATCATAGGTGTATATTTTAGGATAGTTTTTAATTCCAATAACTTTTTTCTTCAGGAGTGAAGGGCCTCGGTGGGTCAGATCGGAATCAAATCACACTCAGACAAAAACAAAAAAAGAACAATTTACAAATTTCTGAGTAGATTTGTCACTTGATTGCCTTATATGGAAGGGTAGACAGCCAAGAGCAAAGAACCCGGTTCCCTCTCCCACTTAGCCTGGCAAAATCGCCATATGAGTGAAATAAAACATAAATCAAATTAATCCTCAGGTACATGTAGTGAAATGTCATCATCATTATGTTTAAATTCTATGCTATAAAATTCACATTATTATTTTCTGCAGGGAACTGCCAATGGCAAAAGGGCTTTGGCCGCTGCTCGCAAAGTGTAAGTATGAGGTTAAGAACTGAGAATTATTGAGATTGGGAACAGAGCTTCAGAAATCCAGACTATTTTCATAATAAATTCAGATTGTCAGGATAATAAGTCAAGAGGGTTTGAAATTCATGGAAAAAACTAAAGGCGTACCATTGAAATGGGGAAAATCCATACATTCTGCATCCTCGAATGCTCAGGGTAAATTTTCGACATGCTCATCTCTTACACCTGGGCCATCAGCAATTCAAAGCCTCGTTTTCTGGGAACGCCCATTTACTGTCGAACCAATCAAGTTCTCTTCTTAACGTTAGAACTCTTCAGTTTGTAGTCAACACGTTTATCGTATTGAAGTATAAACCGAGAAGTCGTCCATCGTTGTTTTGAACACTGCCTGGATGCTGACGTAACGCTGATTTTTGGTGTAACCAATCAAATTAATATTGCATATTAAATCAGAAACGACGAATTTGGACGCTTACATAACTCTGATTTTTGGCGTAACCAATCAAAGTCTGTATGCATTAAATTAGAAACAACGGATTTGGTTCCACTTGTCCCACGGGTAAAGTGAGCGTGAGCGTATGTTTTAATCGTGGGTTCTGCCGATGTACATTCTGTGGCATGTGTAAACCCAAATAGTGTATTAAAATAAAATAAAATTGAAATAATCGTGACAAATGTTCTATTAGCGTAAGCCAGTTACTTGTAAATACTATGACCAGCCCCGATAGCTCAGTTGGTAGAGCGTCCGCTTCAGGCCTGGGAGATCCAGGTTCAAGCCTGGGTCGAGTCAGACCAAAGACTTTAACAGTGGTAGCTGTTGCTGCTTTGCTTGGCGCTCGGCAATAGGAGTTAGAGCAGCGACTGGTTGGCCCGGTGTCAGTATACTGTGACTGGGTGAGGGGGCTTGCTGGTTGCCTTCGGCAAGGCGTCTTGGTGAGGCAGCACCTAAAAGAGCGGTGGAAATCCGCCCTGCATCAAGGAGACAACGTCTTCATATAACTGAAATACTGTTGAGCAGATGTAAAACCCAAATCACTCACTCACTCTAAACACTATGTGGAAGATTTTGTCAGGTACTCTTCCAAGATGGTGGGTTTCCTCCAGGCTAGCAGCCCAGTTTCCTCCCTGACTAAACCTGGCAACGCCCCAAATAAGTGAAATAAATTATCTTGAGTACGGGGTAAAACATCAACCAGTCAATGTAAACACTACTTTAACGCACATTTTCGAAACCATTACTAGTACTAAAATGTTGAAGTATTAATTGCTTTTTCTCAACTGTATTCAATTGCTATTGAGTGCGGTGTAAATCAACAATCAATCAATCAGCTGATACTGGTGGGTTTTTAGTCTCCACGATTTTGAGGCCTTTTATCAGTCATAATTCTAACTGTTAGTTTTTGTTTCCTGTTTAAAGGGAAAAGGATGTTGCTGGTATTGATGTCAATATGGGATGCCCTAAATCCTTCTCCATTCATGTAAGTCAGATCAGGTAAAATTAATCCCTCCCTCGGAACCTTTTTGAAACTGTACAGCTATTGAGTAATTCCAATGAGACTACTCATTGGGGGCCTCGGTGGCTCAGTCAGTTAGTGATTCTCCTTCAGGGAACGTTTTTGAAACTGTACAGCTATTGAGTAATTCCAATGAGACTACTCATTGGGGGCCTCGGTGGCTCAGTCAGTTAATGATTCTCCTTCAGGGAACGTTTTTGAAACTGTACAGCTATTGAGTAATTCAAGTGACAATACTCATTGGGGGCCTCGGTGGCTCAGTCAGTTAGTGGTTCTCCTTCAGTGACGTTTTTGAAACTGTACAGCTATTGAGTTATTCCAGTGACACTACTCATTGGGGGCCTCGGTGGCTCAGTCAGTTAGTGATTCTCCTTCAGTGAACGTTTTTGAAACTGTACAGCTATTGAGTAATACCAGTGACTCAACTCATTGGGGGCCTCGGTGGCTCAGTCAGTTAGTGATTCTCCTTCAGTGAAAGTTTTTGAAACTGTACAGCTATTGAGTTATTCCAGTGACACTACTCATTGGGGGCCTCGGTGGCTCAGTCAGTTAGTGATTCTCCTTCAGTGAACGTTTTTGAAACTGTACAGCTATTGAGTAATACCAGTGACTCAACTCATTGGGGGCCTCGGTGGCTCAGTCAGTTAGTGATTCTCTTTCAGGGAACGTTTTTGAAACTGTACAGCTATTGAGTAATTCCAGTGACACTACTCATTTGGGGGCCTTGGTGGCTCAGTCAGTTAGTGATTCTCCTTCAGTCCAACACAGGCCTGTGTCAATGTGGCATTGGAATTGAAATCCACTCGAACCAAATATTAAGATTCAGATTTATTCCACCTGGCAATCTCTAACATGCTGTGCATAAGTGTTTTTCTTGGCCTAGTTGGACTCTCCATTCAAACCATAGTTTTAGTAATATTAACAAACACGGGCAAATTTTAGCCATCTTTTTGTATTTATTTCAGGGAGGCATGGGAGCTGCCCTATTGACAAAACCTGATCAAATTAAAGAGGTATGAAGACATTATTGGGGTGTTTTTTTCTCTGAGAAATTTTAATAAGATGGTTGACAAGGAAATTCCTTTCTTTTATTTAAATATATGTTTTGAAAGAAGCATTCTTTTCAAAGTTTCCTGAATGAAATAATGCTTACAGCTTACCCCACCAATCAATCAATGTATACAAGGCTTGTTAACAGTATTCTCTTTTATTTTGCCATTACAATTTCTTGGAAAATGGCAGAAATTCTTCTTCGGATTTCCTGTGACTCCTGATTCGATAAATGACCCAGCGTATGGTCCGGTCGTCATGCAAAACTGATTCCTGCCAAGTGCTATCCCAAAATGAATCCCACTTAGACGAAATAGAAATAAAAAAATTTCTGAGTGAATTTTTCACTGGATTGCTGTATGTGCAAGAGTTGCCAGGTACACGCCCAGGGTGGAGGCAAAGAGCTCGGTTTCCTCCCCCACTGAACCTGGTAACGCTGCCGTATAAATGAAAGAATTGTAAAACAGCAACCAATAAAAAAAAAACGACAAAACAAACCAATATTATCTACACCACTTTATATTTATGAACACTAAACCTATGATATTTCATTATTTCACTGACAGGAGCTTGGCCTTAGTCAGTAGAATTTTTTGGAACACTTTGTAATACATTGACAATACCACTTTATACATGTAGTAAAGATGTGTACGGTAAGAATTCCACTAATTCAAGGACGGGCAATGTGAAGATAACAAATTATTAGACTGCTTTCTGCAATGTTTGGTCTAAAACAAGCACAATAGCGATTGCTCGATAGGATTATCGGTCGCTCCATGCAGGAGGTAAGACACCCAACGAAAAGTCTCAAACTTTTAGAGTGCTTTTCATAATGTTTTGAGTACTTGAATAAGCGGAATTCTTACCGTATGTTTTGTAGTATACTGATATCCTGATAACTTTAATTATTTTGTGTCTTTTTTATTTCAGATTTTAACAACATTAGTATCTGGGCTGTCCATACCAGTGACTTGTAAGATTCGTATTCTACCTACAGTAAGTTGACATCTGATATTTCATGTCTAAAAAGTAAAATTTCCACTTTTCTCCTCATATAACTCGCTAAAATTCTCTTGTTCGGTCAAAATATATGGAAACGACACACTTTGGTGACCTTTCTTTGTTTGTTTTGTATTTTACAGCAGTTTCAAGATCATTTTATTAAAATGTTTTTGCAAATTTGCGAGAAACACAAAAAACAAAACTGTAATGTACAATCTACACGTATTATAGCATAAAGCATAAACAAACTGGTGCATGCATAAAGCCATATATGTATATGAAAAAACTAAAAACAACCATTAAAAACAACAACTTATAATGCAAGAAACCAGGTTTTATTAGAATAAAACAATGATTTTCTTTATGTAGAATACAACCGAACATACTTTATTTAAAACAAACCAAGTTTTACCAAAATAAAAGAAAGCAAGTTTTTTTCAAAATAAAACAAAACAAGTTTTATCAAAAAAAAAAAAGAAACCAACGTTTTAGTGTTCATAAATATATATATATTTGCCTGTGCCAGGGGCTCAAAAATAAAATATCAATGCTTTTTCTGTTTTCTAACAGTTGGATGAGACATTAAAACTGGTTAAGTTGATAGAAAGTACAGGTGTTAAAGCTATCGCTGTTCATGGTAGGACGAAGGAGGAACGCCCCCGACATGCCAATCATAATGACTTTATCCGAGCTATAACTGAAACGGTGTCCATCCCCGTTATTGCCAAGTAAGTGAAGTTTATTTATTATAGATTAGCAAACTATGTAAAAAGACCCCTTAAAGGATTTATGAACAACCTTCGGAAATATTTTCTAATTTGCATCAAGTGTGTTGTAGAACATGTACTTTAAAAGTCTAACCAAAAAGAAAATTAAATTTCGGTCGCAGCACATACAAAATTAAAGCTACGTTTGCCGATCTACAATGCTTCCTAAAGTTAATTATCTCCGAGTCTTATGACGTCAAACACGACCTCCGTTGTGTACGTACCCTCACAGTGATGACGTAATAAACGATTTCTGCTGTCTCAGTACGTCTTCGTGGCAGTTTGTACACATCGAAGGTTGTGATTGTGACGTCACTTGGCAGAGAGCTTTGAAATCAAGTGTATGACGTCATTTTTCCGAGTAGTTACGGAAAATACGGAAAATATGCATATTTCCTCCCGGTTCTTTTTTTGGCTACCAGGGAACTAACGCCAAGGTTGTTTCGTTTCAAGTGATGTTTTTCAAATATACATTTAGCCCATAAACAAACACAAACCAGCGTTTAATCCTGTTCATAAATCCTTTAAAGTCATTTTTCTAGTCACATCAGATGTATGCTGCCTTGTTGACTCAGTCGCTAAAGTGTTAGATTCCCAAGTTTTACACAAGCAGTTCATCGATGGATCACGCTGTTCAATGCTGCTCAAAAGGAGGGGATTTCGATTGGACCACACTTCATGTGACAAGGTTTCCATTTAGTTGTTAAAGGGCAGGGGTTTCCTCTAGGCAATGACCCTGGTTTCCACCCTGCCAAATCTGGCATCCCCATGAAATAACCCTGAATATGTTGTAAAGCATAAATCAACCAACAAAATCAAAGCATCCAGAAGAAAACAAAATCATTGGTTTATCAGCTCTATGATTGATTGTTTGGTGTTTTACGCCGCGCTCAAGATTATTTCACTTGAATGGCGGCGTTGCCAGTTTTATTGTGGGAGGAAACCGGGCTCTGTGCCCGGAGGAAACCCGTGACCTTCCGCTGGTAACTGGCAACCATCCCACATAGGTCGTTTAAGTGAAAACCCAGTCAGAAAATTTTCCAATTTTTGGACTGAGTGGGATTCGAACCTGCAACCATCAGCTCTATGTAATTACTTCATAAATAAATTATAAGCCATTTATCTCCATGGTTATTTTAGACAAGAAGATTTCCCCTGTGCTCGTGTGTTTTAGTGATCATAAATATATATATATTTGCCTGTGCCAGGGGCTCAAAATCACCATTGCTTTAAGACAAATTCAGAAATGATATTTTTCTTAATATCTTTATTAAATACGTCTTCAACTTTACTTGTGACAAAAACATATTAATGTTGATTTCAGTGGAGGGTCGATGAACATTACAGAACACAGTGATATTGAAGTTTTTCGTAACTCAACAGGAGCGTCGTCTGTGATGTTAGCAAGAGCTGCCATGTGGAACTATTCCATCTTCAGAAAAGACAGCAAATTACCCATAGTCCATGTTCTCAGGGAATTTATTAAATATGTGAGTTAAGTTTTGATTGAACACTTTATAGAAATACACCATATTTAATCTTACTGGCGATATTCTTCTGTTTTGTAAAAGTTAACATGTATTTATGTCGAATTGCTCTAAAAAACATGCTCAGGTAAATCTCCGTAAATCTACTTTTTTTCTGGTAAACAGAATAATTTTGTTTTAAATATAATTTCTTATGAACATTAACAGTTTAGCCTTTGACCAAACTCACTATCGACACCGCCAACTAGATTACCAAAATTCAGAAATCTTCTCTTTAAATTAAACCGGTATAACAACAATTTCATTTTTAGTCATCTGTTTAAAGTGTTGTGTGAACTCCACGGGGGTGTTGCCAGCCCTACTAACTGTGATTATCATTTAATGACTCCATCAAACTGTGGAAAGTCAATTTTTTCAAAGTTCTATCCTGGTGACTGGTGAGGAGTTAGAATTCACTGAGATCAATGGATTTTCTTTTTACGTGAAAAAAAAAAACTTGAGAAAAAATGGCAATTTAAATGCCCACAAATCTAACAGTTGACAGGCTCGTGAGAAGAAAGTAAACATGATAATATAAATGATAAATATAATATTGTACAGCTGTGTTTGTGTAAGATTTGTAGTAATAACAGTCTTTCACTCGAAAATATAAGTGTTATTCAAACACAACTGTTCAATATCCTTTCTTTCATGTATTTTGTATTTTCAGACAATCCTTTATGAGAGCTTTCGGAAAATTTTCTGACTGGGTTTTCACTCGAACGACCTATGTGGGATGGTTGCCAGTTACCAGCGGAAGGTCGTGGGTTTCCTCCGGGCACAGAGCCCGGTTTCCTCCCACAAAAAAACTGGCAACGCCGCCATATAAGTGAAATAATCTTGAGCGCGGCGTAAAACACCAAACAATCAATCAATTATGAGAGGTTCCAGAAAAATATTGTCTTTTGCAATTCCAGACAATCCATAATGCAATGTCCTAGAAAAAATATTGTCTTTTGTGATATCATAATAAATTATTGTTTTATATATTTTCAGACAATCCAATATGAGATTCCACAACCTGCCATAAAATATTGTATTTTGAGGTCACTGCAGGATGATATTTGTAATGTACCACAAGGGGAAGCAACTCAACATGCATATACTACTGATGAAATCTGGTAAGTGAGTTGTCTTTTCCTTGATGTAATAATTCTGTCTCCAACACATATTAACAATCTAAGTAGTTTGCCATAGGGATATTTGTCATCTTCAAAATTCCAAACCTACCGATTGATGTTTTTTCCCACACTTATGAGTATTTCACTTACTGTTACTTGGCTACGTTGCCAGGTTTGCCAGTGACTCGACTTTGTTGATAACTCCTCTTATTCAATTATTTTCCAGCCATTTCACATCTTGTACATGAAGTTTATGATATTTGTTTTCACAGTGCAATCTGGGGGTTAGCGGACTACTACAAAGAAACGACAGCAAGGTTAAAACAGTTGAGAGAGTCCCAGGGGGATCAAGGGGAGGCAACTGTGAAGAGAAGAAAATCTGATGATGGGAGAGTTCTCATAGAAATGCCATTGAAATATATCAGGTACAGTTGGCTGAGGATACTTGATCCTGTTTTAGACTGCTTGATGGCTACATGGACCTTGATGTCTGTAATTCCACTCAGTCAATACCAAAGTGAATTTTTCGCTTGGTTGTTCAATGTGTCCAAGTTGCCCGTATTCGTCAAAGGTCTGGGGTGTCCTCTGTGTAAAGATCCCAATTTCCTTCCCCACTAAACCTGGCATCGCCGCCATACAAGCAAAATTATTTTGAGTCAAACATGAATCAGTATAAGAAGGGTTAGTTCCCCCTGGCAATGTCTATATGTGCTGCAATTTGATTAGCGCAATGACTATTCAATATAGCCCCCCCCCCCCCTCCCTTCCTTTAATATGTCCATTTTAAGTGAAACTGTGTTATTGGAGTGCGTTGAACATCCCTGATAAAAAAAACACACCAGGGGCTCGTTTCACAAAGCAGTCGCATCGCAAACGAGGCGTAGCTGCCAATGGATACCATAGTGAAGAGATACGACGTCATGGCAACTGCGATTGATCGCACTTTGCGATGGCTTCATGAAACAGCCCCCAGTACATGGCAATAATGGAGTGAAATATTTAAAAGCATTTTTATATAAGATAGCTGTTGGTTTGATCCTTGAGGCTTGAATTTAAAATACATGACACTGGGTCTGACTATTTACGCGGGAGCTGGATGAATTACGAGATGTCTGAGACAAACAATAGCGAGTACACTGTTTGTAGTACAAAGATGTTTCCCATCATCTTATTTTATATTCAAGATTTCATAGAGACTGTTAAGTTTCCTCCGAGATTTAAAAAATGATTGGTTGATTGATTGATGAGCGGTGTTTTGCCGCCACTGACCCTTTATTCAGCAACACATAACTCACCAGGAGGTCGTTTATTTCTATTCTAATGCATATCATATATAAGTTAATTCAATTTTATTGTTCGAAATGTAAGGGGACTAATTACTTGTAGAAACTTGTGTAAGATTTTTTTACACCCTCCCACCTGTAAACAGAGCCAATCAAAAATGTCCTGAAGCAACTCACATTTAAAAAGTATACTGGGTGAAATCAGTGCTGTCAGCGGAAATGTGATGATGTCACTATTCTGGAACGTTGTGATTTGATCAAACACTGCTCTCTTTCTCAAGTGTCATCTGAATCAGCCAAATAACCAAATTACGTCATCGAGTTGAAATCGGTAAGATCTCCGCTAATTCAAGAACTCTAAAAAAATTCAAGGGCCAGAAAAACATTAACAAAAGTACACTTAAAATTCAACTTTTTTCGTTGATAGTCTTACCTCCTGGAGTGAGCGATCAGATAATCCTATTGAACGATCGCTGTTGTTGTTTTTATAGACCAAATGTGGCAAATAGCAATGTAATAATTCGTTATTTTCACATCACTGGTCCTTAAATTAGCGGAGATCTTACCGTATTGACATGTTGGAAAACAGCTGTCACTCAGAGCTTTAGATTATTCTACACAAATTCACCCCTAGTTTATAGCACTAAGTGGTTTAAACCTGCAAGGGTACTTTATTGTTTCAGATAATGGGTGTTTGTTTTTCCTACCTCTATAATGTTAAACGACATTAAGTTGTATTAGAATTTATGATATCCAATGGCAGTATATTTTGATGATGTCATACAATTTGGCGCTTTATATTTTGATGATGTCATACAATTTGGCGCTTTATATTTGATGATCGTCCAAACTGAAACTGAGCATCAACTTTTAAGGGAAAAACTTTCAGCTTAATGAACAAATTGACACCGTCTTAGATAAGAAATTTCTAGAATTCTCTATAAGTTCCCTATAACCCTGTTATTATTTTCAGAAAATATTATCGTCAAGGATGTAGCCCTAAACTGATACTGTATGAATACACGAAGAAAAACAACTTATCTCCCCCTGAATATCAAACGGTAGGTGAAGAGACCCCTAGGCAAAAGTTTCCATTTTAAAATGGCATGAGATGCCAAAATTCACACTTTTTTCATAATTTCCGATCGTCACGACAGTAACAGGCTACAACAGGCCATCGAAAAACTAAAAGATTGGCGTTGGAATGAGGAAAATCCATACAGTATGTGGCCTGTACAAACCTAAAATGTGTTCTAAAAGTAAACAAAATTTAAATAACTGGGACGACTGTTCATTGATTCTACGTCAAAGTTAGTTCAAAACAATACTTTATCGTACATTTTCGAGCACTAATAAGCTTCTGAATTATACGTCTTGAGAAAAATAGCCAATAGTTTCAACATTCTGTTTAAACGTTAAAATATCAACATTTTGGCAGCTCATGTCACTTTAAGTTACTCCTTGTCTGTCTTACACTTATTTTACAAATAGTACTAGATGATTCATCCTAAGCTGTATTTTTCATGTACATTTGAAAAAGCAAAATACAACAATCAATGAAAAAGAATATGTCAACTAATGCCAGTTCTGTTGATGGAATTTCTGCTCTTTCTTCCAGACGTATGACAGTGAAGGCCGCCTGTTCCATAGTACTGTGATTGTTGATAATGTTAAATACTCAGCTCCATCTCTGTATGTACTATTGTCTCTTCTATTTTAAAATCCCAATCACAACAAATAAAAATTGAAAAAGTTCTGAGTGGATTTTTCACTGGGGAGCCATTAGTGGAAGAGTTGCCAGGAACATATACTCGCTGAAGGTCAGGGGTTTCCTCCAGACAAAGAGGTTGCCAGTTACCAACGGAAGGTCGTGGTTTTCCTCTGGGCATAGAACCCTGTTTCCTCCCACAAGAAAACTGGCAACGCCGCCATATGAGTGAAATAATCTTGAGCGCGGCGTAAAACATCAATCAATCCCGGCGCCAAAGAGCCCGGCTTCCTCCCCCACTTACCCTAACAATGTCGCATATGAGTGCTGCGTAAAACATCAATCAAACAATTCATCTTTTATTCCATCAAATTTGTGTAAATAGTTATGTACCAGTACGTCTTTAGATATAATGATTTATGTTGTAACCCTTGTACTAAACAGGGTTGTTGTTTTTTTAGTTATTTGAGGTACCATCCTTCATCTAACACTAAGTCCTATTTTTCTGTTCCTTGCATGATTCAAAACTAGCTTTCATTTTTTAAACAAGAAAAAAAAAAAAAAAATTGAAAAATTATAGCTGTTAGTAAAGAAAAACTAAAGGAAGCTATTTTTCGATAGGGACAACATTCAAGCAAACTTTAAGTGGCATGAGCTGTCAAAATTCCGACTTGTGCATAAATCCCAACAGAAGTTGAAGGTTTATAGTGGTGTGAACAAGTAAAGGACTAATGTTGAAGTAAAAAACGTTGATATAGCTAGAAACCAAGGGAAATGAACATGTGTGCTAATTAGGGACAAAATTCAAATAGCCGGGATATGCAATTTATGATTTCATTTTATGGGTTGATGTACGTTTAGCAAGAAGATCTGATTTGGTACTTTTTGATAAAAATAACAAACATTTACATATGCTGTAGCAAATCCAGTTTCATTTGAGGGATCATGTCACTTAACATTTCAGTAACTAAGTTTGGGCACAATTAACAGAATACACTGTTTTTTTAGAATCGTTGAATATAATTTTTTAAAAGTTAATTGACATTTGTATGCCAATTAGACGTTTTAACTAAATATTATATCTTTCAAATCCTGATACCTTTTGTTTTTGTTCAGTGAGAAATCCAAGAAATGCACAGAACAGGCGGCTGCCCTTGTATTCCTCAAATACAACAAATTACGAGATCCAAGAATGATGTCACCAACAGATGCATTCTTGAACCAACAACAATCCACAGAGGAAAACAATGTTGCACCTCAAGATGGTAAACTGACTGAGGATGTCGGTGGCAGTGAGAATTTAAAAACTGAGTCTGGCAAAATCCAGAGTGAACAATATGATTTTAATTCAGATGTTAACAATTTAAAAACTACCGAGACTAAGCCTGTCTCACAAAATGACACAGTTGATAATTTAAATGGTTTAGCTGCAAAAACTGAAGTTACCTGATTTATTTCAAATTTTAATTTGATTTAATTTAATAGGATTATTTGACCTCAGGAAAACCCTGCCTTCAACTTGTATATCACAGCCACTTGACCAGATCCATCAATCTTTTACCAACAATCAATCAATCAAACGATCACCAATAAATTAATCAATCAAACTTGATAAACACACCTGATCAATAATGGTTTAATTAAGAGCATAAGTGTTAAACTAGTTTAGATGGAAAGAACATTGTTTACCGAGTCAAAAACTACAGTCAAAGAATTTTGTTCATCCCCTTTTTAATGAGTGATAGATGTTTGTATGTGCCTTTATAATTAAAATGAAAGGAGCTCCATAGGTTACATAATAAAAATGAAAAAGATTTGTAGTCATTTTCTTATTATTATTTATACTTAAGTGAAAACTATGGATTTCCTCCATTTGTAAAATTCATGATTCATTGGCCTGGAACAGTTTTTGCTATTTACATGTAACTGCAGATGACTGCAGTCGATTACAGGGTTTTTCTCTGAGAAAAAAAGAGTGGTCTCTCCCACCCCTCACACACACACATTCATGTCAGAGGTGTCAAATGAGGACAGATGTAGGAAACCCCTAAATTGGGGACTTCTTTATTCTTATCGTAACTGAACTTTAACTTGTGAGATTCTGAAACAATCCTTAAAAGGGTTCGGTATTGAACTTTGAAGAATTGCAAAGTTTTATTTGTGTATGTCATCGAACACCAGGCAGCCAAAATGGGGACCCTCCCTATACACTTATTGTGTTTGTCGGTATTCAACTGGGGTCATTGCACTCTGTTACGCACACACGCACACACAAGCCTGGCAACGCCGTCATATATAAGTGAAACGAACTTCTATGTGGCCCAAAAACATCAATAAATTAGAAATTGAAAAAAAATCTGAATGGGTTTTCACTCGATCAGCCTATGAAGATGAGTTACATGGTCGAGGTTTCCTCAAACTCAAGAGCCCAGTTTCCTCCCTCATCGAACCGTACATAGCATCATGTACATTAGTTACGGCTTTGGCGTGAAATATTAGGGAGGTCTTCGCGTTTCAGATTTCAACCATGTTTTAAATAACCATCAACCCCATTTGCCTTTTAGATTTTACCTCCAACACACATTTTAAACATTTCTGTTTTCATTTTATTTGTTAATTTGTTTGAATTTTGTTGTTAATCTGTTAAATCGCTCTTTGTAAAGCATAGCTTAAAAATTAGCCTACTGAGATTTCAATAGTTATCTCAACCTTATAATGGCGGTTTAATGTGTGGCTCTTCCTGACTGGCAAAGTAAGTAAAACAGGATGTGAGACACATGTGTGCGGCTACATGTACTGTACATGTACATGTACATGTAAGTGAAATAATCAAGTGTAGCGTTAAATCTATCCGTTGAACTTTTGCCTCAACCAAGGGGAAGGTACCCTTGTTTGCACAAGGACTGAGTTACCTCCCATTCCATGATCATTCACTCTTCATTTAAAAAGTCTCATTTGAAATTTCTTATGTTTGTATAATATTTTATTATGTTTGACCGTCGTCGAGTAGGGATCCTGGGGTTCGTTTCACAAAGCAGTCTTATCGCAAACGAACCTTAGTTGCCAATGGATACCATAGTTAAGCGATGCGACGCCATGGCAACTGTGATTGATCGCAGTGTGCGACGGCTTCGTGAAACGGCCCCCTGGTGATGAAACACCAAAGGAGGATTCTAAAATATAATTCAAAACTACATACATCATTTCTCGTTGAGATTTAGATTCTATAAAAGATCCTCGCCATGTAATCGTCAGGAAGTCCTTTCAGTGTGTTAAAACTCATCTGTCCTTTCAGTGTGTTAAAAATCATCTTTTCTTTTAGTGTGTTAAAAATCATAAGATTTTTTTAGACCACCATGATCGAATTTTGTCCGTCGTCCGGTGTCTGTAAACTTTTCTTATGATCGCAATTTCAAGAGACCTACTGGTCGGATCTTCGTCAAATTTCATAGACATTATCCCCTTATGGTCTAGTGCAACATCTATTTTGTTTGCTCATTTGCATATTAAAATGTGATCGCGGAATCTAGAAAACCACCAGGCCGATCTTGAAGAAATGTTTTTGTGTTGGCTAGGCGACCATTTTGTTTTTCTGTTTTTTATCACTTTTCTCTCTTGTGATCGCGATTCCAAGAGAACTGCTAGTCGGATCTTCTTTAAATTTCACACGCACGTTCCTCCTATGGTCTAGTTGTGCAACATTTATTTCTTTTGCTCATTTGGCGACCATTGTGTTTTCTTCTTTTTATCACTTTTCTCCTAAAGTAACGAGAGGATCTTCGTAAAACTTTGTACGCAGGTTAACCCTATGGCCTCGTTGTGTACTGTGTACTTTTTTGCTCATTTGCATATTAAAATGGCTGCTGGGTGACCATTTTGTTTTTCTTATTTTTGTCATTTTTGTCGTAAAGTATAGAAAGTTTAGGATTTTCGTAAATTAATTTACGCATGTTAGCCCTGTGTCTCGTTATGCACTTTTTTGCTCATTTCAATATTCAAAATGGCGGTTTTTTCCTAAAGTAATGAAAGGATCTTCGTAAAGTGTTATACGCAGGTTAACCCTATGGCCTGGTTGCTCACTAGGTAAAATGGCCTTCTCGAATTTCGATTTCAAACGCCTAAATTCTTTCCAAAAATGTAACAATAATAAATATGTTTAAAGGAGAGTGTCCCCTAAGACACTTACGAAGATCCATATTGAATTTTTCCGAGTTTGAAAGGAAGGAATATTTCAAAATGAGATGAAATACACGGCCACGTACAATCACTATTTTGCCGATCGAACTTTTATTCAGGTACAGCAACTGACAAGTGTAAATGTTATTTACCAATAAAGTAAACTTAAATGTTTTTATTCAATCTTATATTAATATCAAATTGTGCCTGAAGATATTGTTTTATAAGAGTTCACTAATTTCTGAACGAATTGGAAAATATTTTGCCATTAATTTTTAAACTGACGTTCGTCATGTTTTAATTTTTACTCATCAGACGAGTGATACGTCGCCTATTCTTCACTTTTCACGGGCTATTTTTGACAGATATACATTATCTTTTGATTTGTAAACAAACACTAAATGCATCTTAGTAACATGTGTACAATCGTTTTGGATTTTGTAAATTTTAATTGTGCACAGGACTCAAACAAGCGATATCACTGGCTGGCCTGTGTGCAAGTACATGTAGCTCCGGTAAGTACCATTAATGTGAGGCCTCCTTGAAGGAAGTTGGTTTTGAATTTTCAGATAACAGCCACTTTCTAACTTAAAAACGTTGTTCTTGTCCAGCCAGCCACCAACTGAAGAAATAAATTTTGCGATCCGTTTACAAGCAGCTCGTTTTGATGAGATCTTTACAATTCTTTCACAGCATATACTTTATGGATACAGGGCGTGTCATCAATCATTTAGGGCATCTTCGGTTACATAATACGGCATCTGTATTAGATTATGAAGGAAAGAACACTCTTGCGTATGGATTTACAACTTATTGGTTTATTGGGAACACGACATTTCGGTGTAGCTCGAAACGTCGTATTCCCAATAAACCAAGAAGTTGTAAATCCATACGCAAGAGTGTTCTTTCCTTCATTATTATGCTCAACTTCCAAATGCCACTTAAACAAGTTATATTAGATTAAGTAATATTCTGCTTTGGGCCATACCGTCCTTTTTTTTTTATTAAAGTATACTTATTAAAGGGTATGTGGTGTGTCTGGAACCATTCAGGACATCCTTTGTTACATAATACAGCATCCATGTTGGGTTATTATGTTTAATCTATGGCTTGGTTCCCTTCCGCTCCATAAGAGTTTTGATACAATCTTTACAAATCTTTCACAGCATACTTATGGTGTGTCATCGACCATTTATGCCATCATGAGTAGAGTTGCATAATGTAGCATTTACATGTATAGATGGTGTGACGGGACCCATTTAGAATATCCCGGGTTGCACAATACAGCATCCATATTGGATTATGTAATATTCAGTTTAATCTATATCTTGGCTCACTTCCGCTCCACAACTTGAAGAGTTTTTATCCGTTCCTTGTAATTCTTTCACAGCATTTACCTTGTGGGCAGATTTCATAAATTTCGATTGTCAAGTTCAACGTTTGTGGTACATTGAAAAACTAAAGTATTGATGTTGAGATAAAGACGATAGAGGTAAAGTTAGTAGCCTTTACGAACAAAATTCAAATCGCGGGGATACTGACGTTTATTTTGTGGGCTTTGATGCTCATAAAACAACCTAAACAGACATTTGAAAGATTCGTATCGAGCGAAAGCTATCATTTTGTACTTCTTGATAGAAATGACCAACCGTTAGCTAATTAACGAAATGTCCCCTATATTTGGCAGCGCATGCTGATATAAGGAACTAAATAAGATAAAGACAAGTTAAGAAATGCTATCTTTGCTAATCGTATTCCTTGGTGGTCTCATCCCCAACCCCAAAGTAGTCTCTGCTAATCGCATTCCTTGGTGGTCTCATCCCCAATCCCAAAGATTTCTCTGCTAATCGCATTCCTTGGTGGTCTCATCCCCAATCCCAAAGATTTCTCTGCTAATCGTATTCCTTGGTGGTCTCATCTCCAACCCCAACGATTTCTTTGCTAATCGCATTCCTTGGTGGTCTCATCTCCAACCCCAACGATTTCTTTGCTAATCGCATTCCTTGGTGGTCTCATCCCCAATCCCAAAGATTTCTCTGCTAATCGCATTCCTTGGTGGTCTCATCCCCAATCCCAAAGATTTCTCTGCTAATCGCATTCCTTGGTGGTCTCATCCCCAATCCCAAAGATTTCTTTGCTAATCGCATTCGATGGTGGTCTCATCCCCAACCCCAAAGATTTCTCTGCTAATCGCATTCCTTGGTGGTCTCATCCCGAAAGATTTCTGTGATAATCGCATTCCTTGGTGGTCTCATCCCTAACCCCAAAGATTTCTCCTCTCCCTTTCATCAGTGTTACGACCTCCTGTTACGGTATACTTTTATATATATTTATATATCAAAACCACCCAGAGGATACTAATATCCCTTGCAATACGTAGAGTGCACAATGTATATTAATAATTCGCGAGCTGGGCCCAACCCTCACAAATTATATATATATATATAGACCGGAAAAGAAGGTTCGTAAAGAAAAATAAAATAAAACTAATTATGTGAAACGTATTGAGTCCAACCAACACAACTCCTCATTCAGTCTTTTCAATATATCTGACATTATTTAAACAAAAACATTAAATTTCAAATATTACTCTCGTAACATCAGTCATTTTTTTTACAGTCTATTGTTATAAAATGGAACGATTGGTAAAAGTTTCTAAATTCAACTCTTTAGTTATAGCTCCACACGGAAACTGAATCAATTTTCATAGCGGCGGCTTCTCCGTTCCATGTAGAATACCAATCATTTTTATGAGCCCAAAACTTGGACATGGCTTGTGCCGATGTGTCGTTGTTACTCCAGGGTTTAGGATAAGGGTAGTTGGGCAAACCGTCTGGGAAAATGCCCCCTGTTCCTCCAACAGCCACGTTAAGAAGGAGATAAAACTGTGGACGAAACCAGAGAAAACGTATAAGAAGTTTACCCGTAAAGCTGATTTGTTTAAAGTGGCATGAGCTGCCAAAATTCACAAGTTTTTCGTAATGTCTGATCGTCACGACAATAAAAGGATTTGAAGGCTATCGAAAAACTAAATGATTGGCTTTGGAATGAGGAAAATCCATACAGTATGTGGCCTATATGAACCGAAATAGTGAAAAATATAAAGTAATTTCAACATTCTGTTTTAATGTCAAAATATCAACATTTTGGCAGCTCATGCCACTTTAAGTTCTGTCATTTAAGCTCCCAAACAAAAAAGCCCCCAAAACAAAAAAAACAAAAATATGTTTTTTGAATAAGAATACAAGGAGTCTATGGTTATTTTAGACAAGAAGATTTTCCCTGTGCCCGTGTGGTTTAGTGATCAAAAATAAAAGGAGTTTGAAACACTTGTTGGAATAAAGCTGCACTTGAAGTAACATTTAACCTGATATCCGCGTTTATACCTGGAATTGATTCTGAATAAAACTTCAAAACTAAAGAGAAATGCACTGGTTGATTACTTTGGGGCCTATCATCAAAGAGAGTAGATTGACAAGAGTGGTCACTTCGTCCGCGCCATGTTGAATTTGAACTGACACGATTCGATTATTAGGAACCTCCTTTCTATAGGGGGCGCCCAACAGTCGAATCGTGTACAGTCGGAACACCCTTCCGCTAGGGGGCCAGAAGAACATGCCAGCAATGCTGATTGGACGAAGTGACCACTCTTGTCAATCTACTCTCTTTGCTATCATTGCATTCGTGCAAATGTATCCTTTCAAGCAAAGGCAAAATCTCCATAGCAACTCTGCTCAAAACACGGAATGGCTAGTGAGATTTTACCTTGGCTCGACAAGATTGAGCAAAGCACTCGGAACTCCCTTCGGCTATCTTCGCTTCCTACCGGTCGGCTTTCACGCACGTAAATCCCCGAAGTTTAAGAGTATAAGGAAAGGTGATGTGGCGAAAGACCAGCCGATCCAATGATTTTGCCGAGGGCCACCCAAATCTTACCTCACTAGGGCTTCAGACCACATAATGTTGGGAAGGCTAATTAATTTTGGCATCTATTTTTCTTCCTTGCTTCTCCGGCAAACATGGCAATAAGAAAACACTATGCTTTCAAAAGCATACACATTTCGGAAATTCGGATAATAGTAACGGAAAGCTTAGAATTTAAGGAGAGAACTTACCGGTTGATCAAATGGTGCATTGGGAGAGTTGCCCCAGATGTTGGGTCCTGATAGATGGTAATGATGATGGAGACCGTCAGGGGGCATGGGTGTCCCCAAAATCAGATAATCGTCGATGTATATGCTACAAGATACGAAAAATATTAACAAAGGCCCACCCAATGGTAATTTTGGAGATTCGATTTGTTGACATGTGCCATTTAAAGTGGCATGAGCTGCCAAAATTCGCACTTTTTTTCATAATTTCTGATCATCACGACAGTAAGAGGGTTTAAAGGTCATCGAAAAACTAAATGATTAGCGTTGGAATGAGGAAAATCTATACAGTATGTGACTTATACGAACCGAAAACTTGTTCGAAAAGTAAACAAAATTTGAATAACCGGGATGACCATTCATTCATTCTAAGCCAAAGTTAGTTCAAAATTATACTTTATCGTACATTCTCGAGACTACAAGAATTATAACGCTTCTGAATTCTACGTCTTGAGAAAAATAGCCAATAATTTCAACTTTCTGTTTTAACATCAAAATATCAACATTTTGGCAGCTCATGCCACTTTAAAGGCAGTCTCTAAATTAAAGTCCGTGGTATTGGGAATCTTACTTGATGTAGGAAGGTGTCCAGTCCAGTGTGTATTTATGCATTCCGTCCGCGTACGTCCCTTGTGAAGCCCAGCTTAAATTCCAAAAGAACGGTTATGAAACAATGTACAAATATCTAAAATGGCATCGACCCAGCTGAGATACTATACAGTTGCATTTTACATTTGCGATAATGTTAATGTTTTGACTCCCCACACCTTCTCTAATTTTCGTTCAGCCAAACGACTTGGTGAGTGCTTTCAGTAGTCCCTCGGGAGTCTTTTGAACGGAAATTTTACATGGCAACAGACAAAGACATACATGACGGGTCATTTTACATGTATTCTGACTAATCTAATCATCGGTCTTAAATTCAGACAGTAAAAATATATCTGTAAAGCCAGTAACCTATACAGCGAATGTGTGAGTACATTTGGGTGTTTTTAGTTGCTTCAAAAACTATCTCAAAGTACGTCTTCAAGATTGGTATCGGCGGAAAACTCTTTTGTACTTGGTAAAAATAACAAACAAATAGCTATTCTGTTCGACGAAATTTCGCCTTTAGTTGACAGTTCATGCCAAATCAACATTAGGCTACGGTTTAATCGGCTATCCAACTTTAGTAAGCTAAATGAATTTTATGAATAATGAAATAAAATTGTTGAAGTCAGGTGTCTTGGAGAAGAAGAACACCAACGTGGCAACCACCTACTGTTGATTGGTCACGTGATTGTCATCCTGGCGATCATTCCCGAAATGTAAAGACGACGTTGTTCTTCCAATGCCAATTTTCCCGTAATTCAGGTTTCCTGAAAATCATACATTTACATTTTACTTTATGGAATTCTTTTGCCAATTTTTGGAACTTATGCATGAAATAAAAAGTCTTGCTTTCCAATCGTTTCTTAGCGAACCACAGTCAATTTCTTTTTATATCTCCTCTTGTGGCCAGTATAAATTGACCAATCAAAAAACTAAACAAACAAAAGTTTCAAAAGTACACTTGTCAGAAATAAATTCGTAAGTTTTTTAAACCGTACTTTGTACAATAACTATGTCGAGTTGAATCGTTTAAAGTTAAACACACAATTAATTCTGTACTAAGTCTACCTTCTGTTCTGTCTCTAGATTTGTACTATTTTCTTCTCATACTAGAGGAGAAAACCATTTGCCCTTTAAAGTTTAAACAATCCCATCTCCAAAGTCCTGTCTACCAAAGATACTGTATCATGGGATGTACAAGGGTTAACAGATGAAGTCTATCTATAGGTACTATTTTCCTGCTTCCGACAAAATTTCTGAAATTCAATTTCCACTTTCTGTGACAAAGACTATGTGACTGACAGAGAATGCCAATTGAGCTCTATCTCCATGTATTACTTCTCTCCTTTCGAGAAAACCCCTCGAGTTGAATTTCAAGGTTATACCACAAGGACATGTCATGTCTTCGAAAGATACTTTATCATTCCATGTGCAGAGGTTGCCGCTTGAATTCTATCTCCATGCTACCTCCAGTTTCCCTGCTTTCAACCAAAGTCTAATAGTTAATATCCACTATATCTAATACCACAAATGTTTTAGAACTTGTCTCCTCTGCTATATTAAGTCCAGGGAGTATTCCTTACTCAGTGTGTTTTAAACTACAATCCATACTTTTCCGTGAGTTATTTTGAACTACTGTAACTAATATTTTAACAGGTTATTAGTCCTAGTAAACTATTGCTTTTCGTATTGTAACGTCTTACCAAGTAGCTCCGCCATGTCAATTTCACCAGAGCGAGGCCAGGAACCAAATCGAGCAAATTGAGGCATCAACCACAAGGCTGAAAATGTAAACGATACGGTATAAACTTTTTCTTCAAAGCGTATAAAAATACAAATCTATCCAATGCCTTTTGCACGTTTGATGTGTTGTGAAAATTCCATTTATTAAGAAAAAAGAAAGGAGTGGGGACATTCGGCGGCTAATGCCACTTAAAAAGGGTGAGAATAAAATTACCAGGCCACAACCAGTCGCCACGTGGCATCTGAACTTTGAACTCCACTTTGCCATACCGGAAGTAGAATTTACTGGTCATAAAACATGAGAGAATAGGTGGCATAATTCCGTCTTTGGTGGCATTTCGGAAACAACCGTTATTCCAGGTCGGGTTACAATACCCCCAGGTTTCTGGAAATAAAATTTAGATCATAAATTCAAACAAAAATTAAAGTCTAATCCCAAATTATATAGGCGTATATCAACCGTTGTTGAGATTTCGGTCTTTGTCAACCATGTTCTTTTACTGATCCGACTATGTCGGTATTAAATCTTGACACATTTTGAATTTTGTCTTATATTGAGATTTCTTTACCATTACTTCATGTAGTGTAACAAACCAGTTTCGAATTGATGTCATTACCAGAACTATTAATTGCACACAGCTGAAGATACCTTGCACATGTTTGGAAAGGGACTGTTTTGGATTCAAACAATGCAAACTGTTTAACCTTTGGTTTGAACTTATAACCTGGGAAGATGGCGTTATCAAACCATTTGTCTTTGAGTATAATAAGGCAAACACAAACATGGCCCAGATTATAACAGAATAACACAAACTACTTCAGAGAATAACAGTTTGAAAGATCTACCAGTCCGTCTTCTACCTAGGTTATTTATGATGGAACCAATTTACATGTTTCCCCTTTCTTTTCCCATGATCATTGTGTTGATTTTGAGTTTAGCGGACTTCTTGTCATAGCTGAAGATCGACACAACCTGTTCAACTGTACAACATAATACAAAGTGTTTCAGAAAATTTTACTGACTAAAGCTCAATTCCTGTCTGTCTTCAACCTAATGAAATATCATGAGTTTTGGTTTATTACAACAACCTATGACTGGTTATAAATGCCTAAATGACATATCCCTTTTTTAACGCAAGTATTAAACTGGTCTCCATTGGTATTTTACCCAAGAAGATTTTCCTTGTGCCCGTGTGTTTGTGTGTTCATAAATATATTTTACTTACTTGTAACGTTAAGGACACCGTGATACAAAAAATCTTCTCCAAACTTATCAGCTGTAAGGGTCTATAAAGAAGTGATTTAAAAAGAAATTGTTTTTTAATACATGGAGGGATTTTAAACGGTAAAGATTTCTTCACCGGTTTCGAATCATATAAATTTAAAGTGGCATGAGCTGCCGAAATTCACACTTCTTTCATAATTTCTGATCGTCAGGACAGTGAGAGGCTTTGAAGGCCATCGAAAAACTAAATGATTGACGTTGGAATGAGAAAAATCCATACAGTATGTGGCCTGTACGAACGGATAACGTGTTCCAGAAGTAAACAAAATTTAAATAACCGGGACGACCATTCATTCATTCTAAGGCAAAGTTAGTTCAAAACAATACTTTATCGCACATTTTTGAGACTAGAAGCAATAAAAAGCTTCTGAATTATACGTCTTGAGAAAAATAGCCAATAATTTTAACGTTCTGTTTTTAAGTCAAAATATCAACATTTTGGCAGCTCATGCCCCTTTAAGCATCAGTGGATGTTTTTACTCCTGGTTGAACAGGGTAATTATTTTTTTTAAAGAATTGATGGCATAACGATATCATTCAACCATGGAATTTACTTGCCAATGGTCGGTTTACTCTTTAAATATTTGACTCCAGAACTCATTTTTCTATTGAAAAACCTAAAGTTTTGTTTCAACCTAAGTCAATATTTATATCTATGGGCGCAATCAAAAATATTGAGCCACTCCCGTTGTAATCTAGGTCAGAGGCCACAATGGAAAAACCGAGGTCTGCACAAGAATTTCGCAGTACAATATTCTGAAGCAGCCGTGATGCATTCTGTGGCTGAACGTGCGGATGTCATCTACTCGTGATTTGGGGAAAATCTTGTGATTATCTGTAAAGATGTGATAATCTTGTAAAACGAATTAATGTGTGAATCATTGAACACAGTAACGAAGACATTGAAGAACCAGTGAGTCGAGTATTTACTTACTGGCTGAAGAAAAAGCTGACCATCCCTAACAAAACAGTTAGCCGAATCCGGAGTATAGATTTCAAATTCGTTATGCTGGAAAGTAAGATTGAATAAAAATGCAATTAGATATATATCAAATAAGACGATAAAACATTTCTACAATGGCATGACTGACGTTTAAAAAGCTGAGACAAGGCCTTCACCAGTGATCTTTTACGCCACCATCAGGATAATTTCATCAATAAGACGGCGTTGTGAATTTGAATGCGGTAGGAAAGTTAGGCCTTCTATATGCCCTGATGCTCGACAGGTCCCTGGCAATCACTGAACTACAGACAGGGGGGGGGGCTCCAGTGAGCTAGAGTGATCGTCCATCAGGCCCACACAGACCTTCCATCGATGCGGCGCGGGTTCGAATCACACTCAGACCAAATAAAAAAAGAAAAAAATTTGAGTGGATTTTTCACTATGTCACCGTATATGGAAGAGTAGCCAGGTAGGCCTACTCGCCGAAGGTTTCCTCCGGGCAATGAGCCCGGTTTCCTCCTCACTAAACCTGGTAACGCCGCCATATAAGTGAAATAATCTTGAGTGCGGCGTAAACAAGCATGGAGTTTTATTTCCGCCTGTAAGTCATTTTTGTTATTCTAATTTCTGTTGTCCTTTTAAGGCGAATACAAATACTCAGTACTCAATATATCACCCAATCAATAAAACAGAATGACACAGAATATGTCTTTCTCTGGTTAGATTTGAGTGTGATCTTACCCCTCCTTGTGACGCACTCGCGTAGAAATCCCACTTGCTCTTGTCCAGAAAATTAAAGTCATCGAAGAAAATCAGTTTCATACTGACTTTAGGGTTGGGCCAGGGCGGCAGTACCATAGAGCTACCATATTTATCTGTAAAAAGATGAATGAGCTAAAACTTGAGGTCTATTCTAATAAACCGTTACACAATATCCAGTGGAAAAAACAACGTTATTAAACAATCTATACGAAAAACGTTAGAAAAATACTAATCTAAATACTTCCATGTAAATGATAAAAATCAGAAAAAAGTAAAACAAAACAAACATAACTCCATAAGTAAAAGAAAGAAACACATTCAATACGTATTTTTCTAGCACTTTTTGTGTAAGGAAGTTGAATGTTATCCCCCATTTGATCATATAGAAAATATATTTCGTATCGGAAATAAGATACTAAGAAACTATTTATATTTGTTTTGAAGCACCCAGGATGAAGAAATGTAGAATAAATCAACCCTTAACTTACCGGTCTCTTCATCTTTGTTAGTGGTTGGTTTTACCAAGGCAGTTATTCCTGACAGTAAAATAGTTAAAAATACAAAATGTTGAAGCCTCGCCATTGTTTTTCTTTGACATGTGTGTTAAAAACTTGCTGTACTTGTGTATAATGTTGGTCGAAATATATGTTATCTTGAAATGGTCTACAAACTCACATATACAAATGTTTTCGAACGATATGTTCACATGGCAATACCTCTATTTTTATAGGTAGGTGGTCTAATTAGAGCTTCTCAGTCCTGAAGGTAAACTGGTAGAACACACAACTCAGAACCACGTGTGTTGTCCCACGGCTGAAAGATATCATTTAACACAATCACAATCTGACAGAGAAACCAGACAAAGACAACTGTAGGAAGGTTGCAGGATGTGGAAGGCACTGTTTTCTGTTGTATTAGCCTGCCAGTTACTCAATGTTTCTTGTGATTACAGTGCATTGGATGGTAAGTTATACATTTTAAGGGACATGAGCTGTCAAAATTCAACCTTTTTCATAAACCTTGATTATTCACTTAGTCCATAAGCTGTGCGAACCTAAATAATGTTTTATAAAGCAAATACTCGTAGAAGCATCAAAACTTTTTTAATCTTGAGAAAAATAGCTGATAATTGAAGAAATTGTTGCAATTGAGGGGATATCAACATTGTGGCTGTTTATACCATTCTAAGCAAACCTGCCCACTTTCTTAACAATTTTCTGACATATTGTTTTGAAACATACATTTTGACAACATTTATTAGAAATACAATAATGTTTTTCACGTATCAATCATTACTTACTGGCTATCTCAATGGTACACATTTTAATACTTCCCATTCGATTAAAGGGACACGAGCTTCCAAAATTCAGATCTTTGTCAACGTTAGAAGTATAGAAGTACCTTGAAAAAGTGAAAAATTGACCGATTGCTTGATGACGTCACTTGGAAATTACGGGCAAAGCATTTCGGGGGATTGAGGGATGTTAAAATAATTTTAAAATATGGCGGAAGAAATAATACTGTATCGAACAGAAGACGTAAAAGGCGTAAAGTTACCAGAAAATGTGTGGATAAATACAGGTTATGTCATCAATGTTTCCCCATAAAAGAGACATCTTGTTAAGTACCAATTAACAAAATGGCGAACTGAGGTACATTTTACACATAAAGCTTTGCGTAATTCTATGTGACGTCATCAGGCTCGACGGTAATTGTCGTTAAATAAAATTGGTGGAGCCAGTAATTCGTTACGAACTAAAGATATGTGCTAATAACGGACAAAGTTCAAATAACTGCCATGTTGGTTGAATTTTGGTTCTACATTTTTGACGTTTTGGTTGCTTATAAAACTTGCTGAACGTTTTGCAAGATTGGTTTATCATACATCGTCTCGAGAGGATGGAGAAATCTTGACTCACCACAAGATTTAGAAAAAGTTTTTAAGCCCAAACATTTTAAATAAATATAATGAGTGTTTTTCATATTACCAGTTATGTATGATAGAAGGCCCTGTTGTTATGCCCCCGTCAGCTCCAGTTTTCTTTTTTTTTCTCAGAGAAACAGAAAGATGAGAATGATTTGATGGTCCTCCCCAACGGCCCCGTCCCACGAGCTAGTCTGAGACAGATTTTCAAAGATGATTTCAATTCCTTCAATCGAGCTCATTGGGATCTGGATGCCAGCGCCGCTCAGGGTGGGGTCAGTCTAAGAAATAATTCTTTGAATCTTTAAAACAGGGTATGTTCATATCGAGACCAATTGAAGAACGATCTAATGGATTATGTCGCGCACTGTGCCAGGGATCTTAGAAGGGGTTGGGCATGGCGGAAAGATTGAACTTTGTACAGAAAATTACGAAGTTGTGACGAAACGCTACAAGGACTAATTCACAGACGACTCGTACTTGAAGGCAATTTGCCTTCCTATATACCAAATTTACTCTAAAAAACATATCATATATACCGTTATATGTTTGGGATAGAAGAATCCTTTATGGCTTTACTCCTGTCATATTTCATTCCTACAACTCCGACAAATCCTGTGAAACATTTTTTGGTGAATGAAATATAATACAATACAAAAAAATATATGTGATGTCATAATGCAACCGGTCCACAATTTATAAAGCTTTACAAACATTTTCTTTGACATTATTATCACTTTCGTTTTAGCACAACGAGTTCGAGATTTACACTCCAGAATCACACAATTGTTATGCACATGGTGGGCATATGTATCTTAGACCGGTATGTACCCGTTAAGATGATATCATCAATCCAAAACTGTTTGCTAGCGTTTAAGTCATATTCGAGTTTTTGTTTTTGTATTATTGAAACAAGGTTTAGTGTTGTCGTGAAGTAAAAGGATTCTCGCCAAAGGGTACCATTTAAGCTAAGATTTGCTTGAAATATTATTTGGTTTCCCCTCTAGATTGCTTCTCAAGATCTGAAAAAAAATGCTGTTTGACCATCTAGGATGGTGAATCTGAAACAAAGAAAAAAATACAAGCTTATAATTCCAAAGAGAGTAGATGGACAAGAGGGGTTACTTCGTCCAATCAGCATTGTCGGTATGTTCTCCTGGCCCCCTAGCGGAATGGTGTTCCGACTGTACACGATTCGACTGTATGACGCCCCCTACAGAAAGGGGGTTCTTAAAAATCGAATCGTGTCAGTTCAAATTCAACATGGCGCGGACGAAGTGACCACTCTTGTCAATCTACTTTTTGTGTAAGGTAATCCTCCACAACATACAATGTAGATGTTGCGCATTTGGCTATAATCAGAAAATTGTCTTCGTTCTTTATCCCGTGAGATACGTTAGACACAATATATTTCCACGTTTGAGTTATTACTAGTAGTCTTTGATATATGCCTTTCATTCTGGTTGCAGACTTTGACAGCGGATCGATTCGGGACAGACTTCTTATTTCATGGCACTTTGGATGTCAAAAGTAAAACGAAAATTCTTTTCCTACCGTGTTTGTTTAGTAGCTGCTAGCTCAGTAAAAGGCTTTCTAATATAATTATGAGCACTCAAAAACACACGGGCACAGGGAAAATCTTCTTGTCTAAAATTACCATGGAGACAAGTTTCTAATTGCATTAAAAGAGGTATATCATTTAGACCTTTATACCCCATAAATTGTTGTAACCAATCAAACCTATGATATTTCATTAGGTTGACGACTGACAGGAGCTTAGCCTTAGTCAGTAGAATTTTCTGGAATCCTTTTGTAACACATAGACAATGGTTTCTAATATAATGATAGATTTGGCAAGAAATATTTCGAGAACAGAATTAAGAGACTGTCAAATATAAAAATAAATATGCAATCATATAATTTTCTAAGAAAATATGTTAAACATTCGGAAATAAGAATGAAGGGAATTTCGATATACCCACAATGCAATTCACCTTTACGAATGACGTCATCAAGGTTCAGATACATCCAATCGATGTCTTTAAATTGAGAATAGACTATAATTTTAGCCAATGAGGGTCACCCTTCCATCGGCAGCCAAAGGAAAACAGTGTTGATTTGTCACGGCTTAATTAAACCAGTCTCTGGGCTGTTGGCATCCTTTCCTGACAGTCTGCAGTCATTTTAAAGCTACAATTATTTTTAAGGGGTAAAATATTTACAAAGATTTTACATTGCGGGAAGCAGTCTCAAATCACGTACAATTGTAAAGATTACTTGAAATAAATAGCTAAATGAACACAGATCTTTTTGCATAGGTGAATTAAACAGGTCATACATTTTATGGAGATTAAGGAAATTAGAATAATGTACTAATAGATGGTTTAAATCATGACAAATATATACAAGTCACCGAAGCCAGCTTTTTATTTTTCTAGAGCTATGGGGTTACTGTGACCCCACGTGGAATAACGGTTGCTATAGAAACGCACACAATGACGGTATTATGCCACCTGTTCTTTCCTGTTACATGAAGTCAAAGGTGTCCTTCAAATATGGCCGACTGGAGATTGTCGCCAAAATGCCGAAAGGTGATTGGCTATGGCCAGGTACGTTGAAACATTGAGACGGTGTCTCATCCCATCACCTCTTTAAGCGAAATTATCAGCAAAAAACGTATAATAATGAAAACTAAAATACACGAGCACAGGTAAAGTCTTTAAAGGTAACATTTGGGACAAGTTTCTTATTGTGTTAAAAGATGTATGTCATTTAGTCATTTATACCCAATGCACATGCATCGATGAGAAATTTACAATCAATGCATCTGTTTGAAGCAAGGGGCTATTTCTTTATATCCTAAAATCGAGTTACACTTTTACCTCGTGGGTTCAAACGCCATCCAGGCCGTATAATATTCTGGCTGGGTCTGTATCAGTATGGTTAATGACATATCAATGGAAATTTGTAAGTTCTGTGAACGACACTATAAAAAATGATCTTTGTGTGAGAAAACTTAATGTATTGCCGATCAGTTGAGCGTCGAAATGTTAATTTCCACTCATAAAGCATATTTAGACCTCTTTGTTATGACTGACCCCCAGAAGGGTTTCTTCATCATTCATGTCTTTGTAGCCCTTTGGCTGATGCCGAAACACAGTCATTATGGTGGATGGCCTAAATCAGGGGAAATAGACGTGGCTGAACTCTTAGGTAAGACGACACTTTGTTTATAATTGATTGATTGATGTTTTATGCTGCACTCCCAGCTTACACAGCGGCGTTGTCAGGTTGAGTGGGAGCCGGAGTGGGTTCTTTGCCCTGATCATCTAGTAGGCTACTTTTCAACTCTAGCGTTTTCAACTCTAGCGCCCACTTGCAGCGATCGAGTTAACACACTCTAATAACGGACAAAAAAAAGGAGAGATTTTTGAGTACATTTTCGCGTTTTTACTTGTTGATGATGTAATACATACATCTTCAAAGTTGGTATCAGCAGAAAGCTCCTATTTCCTACTTCTTGATAAAAATGGCTAAAAGCTAATTCGGTTTCAACAAAAGTATTCATTTCTTTGGCAGCACATGTCATTTGATAGAACGAAACGGTCTTTCTTGTTGTCTAGCTTAAAAGCCACGAATCTTCATCGAACCTTTTACTTTGTGTCTTTTTATTTTAGGCAACACAAACTACGGAACCCTTGGTATTCAAAGAACGACTGCCTCTCTGCATTTTGGACCCGATTCCAGCCACGACAAACATTTGACCAATCAACAGTAAGAATAACTCTCCCGTCCATGAGTATTTTTCTAAGCGGGGTTTTCATTGGATCCCCTCATGATGAAGATTTGCCGGAAACTCTCCAAATGTCTTGGGTTTCCCTAGGCAGAGAGTCCGGCATCGTCGGAACCCACGATTAAAAATTACGCTCACGCTCACTTTACCCGTGGGACAAGTGGAAGCAGATTTGTCGTTTCTAATTTAATATGCATGTTGACTTTGATTGGTTCCGCCCCAAAACTGTGGCGGAAATTTCACCAATTAGAATCCGCGTTACGTAAGCATCTATGCAGTGTTCAAAACAAAGATGGACGACGTTTCGGTTTACACTTCAATTCGACAAACGTGTCTCCAAACTGAAGAGTTACAACGTTTATAAGAGAACTTTTGATTGGTCCGACAGTAAATGGGCGTTCCCAGAAAACGAGGCTTTCAATCTCAATTGTCCCAGGGGTAAAAGGTGAGCTTGTTGAGAATTTAACCCTGGGTATCCGAGGATGAGAGTCCGGTTTCCTCAACATTTAACCCGCCAACACTGACACATAAGGGAAATAATCTTGAATGCGGCGTATACATATCAATCAATTCATTATTCTTATTCGTCCTGTAAAATAGTCTATTTTTAAAGTGGCATGAGCTGCCAAAATATTGATATTTTGACGTTAAAACAGAATGTTGAAATTATTGGCTTTTTTTCTCAAGACGTGTAATTCAGAAGCTTTTTAGTGCTTATAGTTTTGAGAATGAACGATAAAGTATTGTTTTGAACTAACGGTGGCTTATAATGAATGAATGGTCGTCCCGGTTATTTAAATTTCGTTTACTTTTCGAACACTATTCCGGTTCGTATAGACCATCGAAAAACTAAATGATTGGCGTTGGAATTTGGAAAATCCATACAGCATGTGGCCTATACGAACCGAAAACGTGTTTGAAACGTAAACAAAATTTAAATAACCGGGACGACTATACTGTCGTCTGTAGAGAAATCACGCTGAAATACACGTTAATACATCGAACTGTTTAATGCTTAACTGATGCAATAGCGAGAATTGAGCACTTCCTGCTTAACTTCCTATAGCGCCCTCATAACACAAAGAACGGTAACTCTAATACCGTGCATAAACAAATAGTGCATTGAAAGAACATTAAATCTCCCTTTTGCGGGATTTGCTTAAAAAAGTAAAGTTCACAATTCAACGGAAAACAAACGAATAACTGTTTTTTTTAACTTATAAGAGGGAGAATTGTAAAATGTTTTGAACGTTCATGGTTTTAGCAATTTAGTGTTCATTAATTCGTGACATAGTCTTTCAAATAGAGTGGAGGGCGTCTTTGTCTCTGTGGGCGACTGACATCAGGATGATCTTCACTTGGACTTTGTGTTATGTCCTCGGTGTCTGATAAGTCGTCCAATGGATACACTGATGTTTTTGGCAATCCATCTTTCTGATAAAAGCGTCTAACGTGGGATAGATTTCTCATGGTTACTTGTGATCCTCGCTTCAGGATAACACTACTTCCGTTGATGCTGTTAACAACATATGGCTTAGGATCAAAAGTGGTGCTGAATTTATTCCGTTTTCTTTGCTGCAGTAGGACGAAATCACCAACTTTTATCTTTGGAAAAGTTGCCTTGTTTCTTTTGTCAGCATATGCCTTGCTCTTTTGTTTGACTTGCTTGTCTTTTTTTAGGGCTTGTGTTAGATTGTTGTTAGTCGAAGCAGTCTTAATTTGTGGAAGTTTGTTTCTGATTTCTCTCCCCAAGAGAAGTTTTGCTGGTGAAATTCCTGTGGTACAATGCGGTGTTGTGCGGTAATTCAAGAGGAAAATGAATAATTCTTGTCTCCAGTTCTTGTGACCAAGATTTGCTGTGCGAATAGCTTTACCCAATGTTCGGAAAAATCTTTCAATCTCTGAGTTGGCTTGTGGCCAATAAGGGGTGACTTTTCGGTGTTTGATTCCGTTTAAGGAGCAGAAGTCTTTGAACTCTGAAGAAACAAACTGAGGACCATTCTCTGATACCATCTCAAGTGGAAGACCATGTGTAGAGAAAATATTGAGTAATCCACAGATGACAGCTTTGCAAGTTGTGGACGTTAGAATGACTGCCTCTGGCCAACGGGAACATTCGTCAACAACACCTAAGATGTATTCACCACTGGGGAACGGGCCGCACAAATCTACATGAATAATTTCCCAAGGCGTTGATGGCATTTGTGTCATGTTGAGAGGAGTTGGCTTAGATGGAAGACTTACGGCTTGACAAGCAGGGCAGGTACGTATCAGTTCTTCGACTTCGCGGTCGATCGAGGGCCACCATACTTTTTGGCGAAGCAATTGTTTTGTCTTAACCATTCCTTGATGGGTCTCATGGGCTACTTGAAGTGTTCTCGCACGAAGAGGCTTAGGAATGACAATGCGGTGTTCACGGAGGATTAAAGGACCCCGAGGCGTCAGTTCAGGAATTAGGTTTTTATACTCGATGGGACAGTTTGTAGCTGTGCCTGAAGAAACACATTGACGCACAATAGAAAGTTCATCATCAGAGTTAGAGCAATCTATAAGTTCTTGCAGTGTGATAGCTTTCGGTATAGAATGGACAAGGACGAAGTTGACAAAAACTTCGGTTAAGTCATCGTTGGGTTGTTGTGGCGCTGGGAGTGGCCTACGTGAAAGAATGTCAGCAGGGTTGGTTATGCCTGGTATGTGGCGAATCTGAAATGAATATGGCTGAAGTCGAAGTGCCCATCTTTCAATCCGAGCTGGAGGTTTTCCTTTTGGACTGTAGATGATTTCTAGAGGTTTGTGATCAGAAAGAAGTTCAAATGACTGACCATAAAGATAGAGATGGAATTTTTCACAAGCCCAGACCACGGCCAGGGCCTCTCTTTCAGTCTGTGAATAACGCCTTTCAACGTCACTCAATGAACGACTGGCATAAGCAATTGTTCTACAAGTGTTGTCGGTTAATGTTTGCGTCAAGACTGCACCCAAACCTACAGGACTGGCATCAACAGTAAGACTGGTCTTCAAGTTTGGATTAAAGTGAGCCATTACGTTCTGGCTAGAAATGGCGGATTTCAGTTGGTGGAATGCCGTTTGGTGAGCATCGGTCCAGGTCCATGTGACATCCTTTCTGGTAAGTTGGCGGAGTGGGTCTGCTATGGTGGCGAAATTCGGTATAAATTTCGCAACATAATTTGCCAAACCGAGAAAACTGCGGACTTCAGATGGGTTAGTTGGAGCCGCAAAAGTCTTAACAGCATCTACTTTGTCAATTTCCGGACTAATGCCTTTAGAGGAAACCTTGAAACCGAAGAAAGTAAGTTCTGGGACACCAAACACACACTTGTCATGATTGGCAGTAAGACCCTGATCTCTCATACGCTGTAAAGTTTTCCGTAAACAGCGGTTATGTTCTTCCACGGTCCGACCAAACACAATTATGTCATCAGATATGTTACTGGTATTTTCACAGCCGTCAAGAGCAGTGCGAATGGCATGTTGATATTCCTCGGATGCCGAGTTGACTCCAAAAATAAGGCGTTTGTAGCGATATATGCCTGTTGGTGTTTGGAATGTAGTAATATCTCTGGAGCTTGGATCAAGTTCAAGTTGATGATATCCCCACTTGAGGTCTAATTTAGAAAATATAACGGAACCATTAAGGTCTTGAAGGGATTCTTCTATAGTTGGAATGGGGTAGCAGGTCCTCGAAATGGCCGTGTTGGCTTGTCTCATATCTACACACACTCGAATATCTCCGTTTTTCTTGGGGATTGCAACCAGCGGTGAAACCCATGATGACGAACCCGGTGCTGGCTCAATAATGTCAAGGTTCAGTAGTTCTTGGATTTTGGCTTGTACTTGATTTCGTAGATGAAATGGCAGTCGCCGGACAGGTTGTATCACCGGTGTAACTTCATCGTTAATATGGAGTTTGAGTTGAAAGTTTTTTAGTTTCCTACCCCGTCAAACACATCATTGAATTCTGAAAGGATAACTTGCTGAAATGTGGAAACTTTATTTATGTTTTGAGCATGTGTAAGGGCCCCTAGTTGAATCGCAGTGGATCGGCTTAGAAGTGATCCGGGCTGATCTAAAGCTGCAACCACCACCTGGGATACTGTTTTATTATTGTTGAATTCAAAGCATGACGAGAATTCACCCAGTGTGTTGAGGGGTTGTTCTGATCCGTATGTGAACAGCCTAGTCTTTGTCGGGGATAACTGGCGAGGATGGCCATCAGAACAAAGCTTTTCATATGTGCTTTTATCCAAAACGTTAATGGAAGCTCCAGAATCTACAATCATCTCTACTGGGGTGCCATCCATGTTGACACAAATGGTAGCCATACCCCGAGAAGACCCACATTTAAAAATATATCGTATGTGTCCATCATAATCGTCTTGGGGTTCACTTTCTACTAAGCGGATGTTTGGTTTCAGTGACTGGTGGCTTGGTTGCATATTGCGTTTGTGTTTGGTTAGACATACAGTGCTAAAGTGATTGAGTTTTTGACAGAAACTACATGTTTTACCTTTAGCCGGGCATTGCTCATCATTATGAAGATGTCCAACATTGCCACATCCGTAACATGGTTTGAATTGTTTACTTCCCTTGGTATACTCCGGTTTATTTGTCGTTGCTGGTTGTCGGTGTTGTTGTTGTACAGATATTAACTGATCAGTGTGGGGCGGGTGGCTTGTTGGTTGACTTCGGTGAATTATGTTAACATAACCTGTATCGCCTTCCATATGATTTGCCTGAGATTCGGATAATTCGAGGGATTTGGCTAAGCGTATAAGTGAGTTTATGTTCATATCGGGCTCCCGTAGAATACGTCGACGGAGTTGGGGTGATGTGCATTTGTCGATAACTTGGTCTTTAATGGCTTCATCAGTGCTATAGTTGTCGAAATCACATGTTTTGGCTAACTGTCGAAGGCGTGTCACAAAAGTCATAATAGATTCCGATGGTTCCTGGCTGGCTTGGCGGAAGATATGTCGTTCGAACGAAACATTCCTCTGGGGTTTAAAATGTTCCGTTAATCGACTTACTGCCGATTCAAAATCGTCACCGACGTCAAAAAATGTTTCGAAAATTGCTTGGACTTCCGGTCCAGCCAGATGTAACATCACGGCACGTTTTTGTTTTGTGTCAGTAATGTTCGAGGCTACCATATAATAGTCCAGCCCATTCAACCATTTTTCCCATCGTTGAAATATGCTGTTATTGTCGTCCGTTGTGAATGCCGTTGGTGATGGAAGGTCAAGAGAATGTGCCATTGTGCTCCTCGTCGCCAATATACTGTCGTCTGTAGAGAAATCACGCTGAAATACACGTTAATACATCGAACTGTTTAATGCTTAACTGATACAATAGCGAGAATTGAGCACTTCCTGCTTAACTTCCTATAGCGCCCCCATAACACAAAGAACGGCAACTCTAATACCGTGCATAAACAAATAGTGCATTCAAAGAACATTAAAACGACCATTCATTCATTCTAGGCCAAAGTTAGTTCAAAACAATACTTTATCGTACATTTTCGAGACTAGAAGCACTAAAAGCTTCTGAATTATACGTCTTGAGAAAAATAGCTAATAATTTCAAAATTCTGTTTTAACGTAAAAATATCAACATTTTGGCAGCTCATGCCACTTTAAAGAACGACGGCTGTTTTGCAATACTAATATAAGAATGAGACATTTTGCCATTTAGATCGTCCATTTTACACAGAAATAATGTATCTATCTGCTTCAGCTGGCTTCATGGGACAACATATGGTGATGGTTTCCACAAGTACACACTCGATTGGACAGCCTCGCATATCAAGTGAGTTGTTTAATGTTATTGTGGGCATACGACGACTTTCAGCTGATATATACCTCTTATTCTGCTGGAAAGGAGACAAGGTTGAAGTTGCAGTACTTAAAGGTCCGTTGTCACTGTGTGATTGAAAATGGATGCATTCGATTGGTTGATAAATCATTTTGACCAATTAAAAGCCTCCATTTTAATCGCATCCTACAAGTCGATACGACAAATCGCACAGTGAGAACGGGCCTTAATGCTATCTGTGGATTCTTAGGATTATTGGACTTAGAATAGTCGCAACGTTTCATTCCAAGTTTTCGACACAATATAAAACAGGTTCAGCTTCAGCAGTCATGATGAAAAGTGTCCATTGATGATATAAGGGTAATTTTGTTAAATCCCATAGACCTGAAGCTCGAAGCCCTGTAGACCTGAAGCCCTGAAGATCGTCACTCGACAAGGGTGAGCTGCATGCCGCGGGTATAAAGGGGGCCCTGCTTTGAAGTTACCGCATTGTTACAATTAGCTCTTGTACTACATTGGCTAGACATCTATACTTTTCCATGCAGATACTTTTCGTACAGTATATTGATTCCCCTTTATCATCCTGATGACGTCACTAAGCAATGTGTCTATTTGCAGTAGAAATTAACCCAAGCCTTAGGTAACGAATATCTATGACTGTGACAACGAGGACTCACCGGGCTTGGAGTGTCAAGAAAATTTACAACGACCGTTTTAATTAGTTAAAATTCAAACGAGGTATCTTTAAAGTTATGATGATCAACCATTTCAACTTTTCCATTTTCAGTATTTACATTGACGACCATTTAATTCTTGGAACACCCATGCCCTCTAACGGACTTCACAATCATTATGGCGTCTCCGGAAATAACATTTGGGGATCTTCCCATAATGCACCTTTTGATCAAGACGTAAGTTTGAATTACCGCACTGTCATATCTAACAATTAACTCAATTTATTATTTTGTTAACAATTTGTCAAAACGCCCTTCTCTCACTCTTATAAAGCATACCCATTATGACGCTGTTTTAATTGTAGTTCTACGTGATCATGAATGTGGCAGTTGGTGGCACGGGAGGAATATTCCCCGATGGGGTGCATAACTACCCACACGCTAAACCCTGGAGCACACACGATAGTTCCCGAGTTGCCATGCAGAAATTCTGGAACCACAAAAACGATTGGTACTCAACTTGGCATGGTGAAGACGCAGCCATGAAAGTGGACTCGGTGACAATCTGGACTTACTGAGCGTGGAAAGATCTCGATTGCATTAACGTGACTAATCCTATCTATAGTTAACAAACGTTTTTATGTGTATAGGCGCGACGTTTTGACCTCGTTCCTAAGGTCGCCCTCAAACTAATGATTGTATTGTTTCAATAAATAATCAAAAACAAAAGTTAGGAAATATAAATCGTTTAATGGACTATTGATTATTTTATACTATTTGAAGCTTGTTCTGGAGGATAAAAAAGAAACTCATATTTTTCTCCAATTTCAACACGAATACTCGACGCCGTAATCTCTGACAGAAAGCCAACTTACATGAGTTTACTACAAGGAAAATTACTAAAATTAAACATTGGACACAATACGCATGTCCAGTGTAAACATTGGACACAGTACGCATGTCCAGTGTAAACATTGGGCACAATTCGCATGTCCAGTTTTAACAATGGACACAATACGCATGTCCAGTGTAAACATTGGGCACAATTCGCATGTCCAGTTTTAACACTGGGCACAATACGCATGCCCAGTGTAAACATTGGACACAATACGCATGTCCAGTGTATTCATTGGACACAATATGCATGTCCAGTGTAAACATTGGACACAGTACGCATGCCCAGTGTAAACATTGGACACAGTACGCATGCCCAGTGTAAACATTGGACACAATACGCATGCCCAGTGTAAACATTGGACACAATACGCATGCCCAGTGTAAACATTGGACACAGTACGCATGCCCAGTGTAAACATTGGACACAACACGCATTTCCAGTGTAAACATTGGACACAATGCGCATGTCCAGTGTAAACATTGGACTCAATACGCATGTCCAGTGTAAACATTTGACACAGTATACGCATGTCCAGTGTAAACATTGGACACAATACGCATGTTCAGTGTAAACATTGGACACAATATACGCATGTCCAGTGTAAACATTGGACACAGTACGCATGCCCAGTGTAAACATTGGACACAGTACGCATGCCCAGTGTAAACATTGGACACAATACGCATTTCCAGTGTAAGCATTGGACACAATACGCATGTCCAGTGTAAACATTGGACACAATACACATGTCCAGTGTAAACATTGGACACAATACACATGTCCAGTGTAAACATTGCACACAATACGCATGTCCAGTGTAAACATTGGACACAGTACGCATGCCCAGTGTAAACATTGGACACAATACGCATGTCCAGTGTAAACATTGGAAACAATACGCATGTCCTGTGTAAACATTGGACACAATACTCATGTCCAGTGTAAACATTGGACACAATACGCATGTCCAGTGTAAACATTGGACACAATACGCATGTCCAGTGTAAACATTGGACACAATACGCATGTCCAGTGTAAACATTGGACACAATACGCATGTTGAACTGAGGCACGAATACAATAACAGCAATCAGGAATCCGTTAACTTCTTGTTGGATTACCTTTATGTAGGTCTTTTTGTCTGTAGTTTAACGTCTTAAATTTTTCGACATGCCGTTATTGTCCATCAAACCAGTTTGTAGTTTTCCAGATTAAGTCCGTGAAATAATAATGTACATTTATATCACTCACACAATTCAAATCATTTGGGCGTTATTGTGCGTGCCCAGGCTCGGAGTTCGTTTACATCTCGGGTTCGAAACAAACCAAAATTTTTAATTTCATATTATAAATATAAAACTATGCTAAAACTTTCAAATTTAGACAAAAATAGAAAGTTTCTATCTTGTTCTGTCATGGAAAAATACAGAAACCCGTCTGCTGTTTTTGAGGGAAACAATATTCTGTATTTTTGCGGTGAGTGCGCCTTTAAGCAGATACTTTGCTGAATATATATTCAATATTATCAAATGACTTGTAAATTCATGCAATGTGGAAATACATCGATCTTTAATAAACTATATTTGGAACACGTCGGATTTATATGGAATATTTTACTGAATAATTCCTATGGTCTGCAATTTTTACGAAGCTACGACATGTTGGTTTCCCTTATGGCATGTCTGATCCACCGTAATGTAAACCGTATGTACCTTTCTTTTATTGATTGTGACACCTTCTACTTTTCTAACACTGTGGACATGCCGGTTGCAGAGTTGTTACTTATGGTTTATAGAGGTGTTAATTTGCTATTCTACCCCTCCTGCATGTGCGTGCCGTGTGCAAATATACATGTTAAGTAGAGATGACTTTTCAAACGACATCGAGTCTGTAGTGCATCACCGTTGCACGTGACCAAAGCTTATCGTTGATTGGTTAAAAGTTCCCAATCTGTCCGTCACTTTTTCCTCATTTTTCTCAATTATCGGGGTAGAATCGACTTTAATACCTTCGTCTTGGTGTTTATTGCGTAACCCGATACCGCTGGACGTTGGTTCGCACCTCGTCAAACCCCTCGAATGCTGCGCATTCTCGTGGTTTGACTCGGTACGAACCAACGTTCAGCGGTATCGGGTTACGCGACAAACACCGCTACGGCGGTATTAAACCCTTAAACAATATGGCCCAGTTCCTACCTGGTCCTGTTCGTTTGTGGGCCGATGCTTTGCACTTTGCCCACCTGCCACATGTGACCTTGAGAATCTGTACTTTGTTAAACTTGAAGATCTACATTTTTCTGGGAGTCTGTAGTCTGGGAAAATGAATTTTGTGAACCTTGGTTATCTTAACTGTGTGGACTTTGGGAATCTTCTCTTTGTGAACCTTGGTTATCTTAACTGTGTGGACTTTGGGAATCTTCTCTTTGTGAACCTTGGTTATCTTAACTGTGTGGACTTTGGGAATCTTCTCTTTGTGAACCTTGGTTATCTTAACTGTGTGGACTTTGGGAATCTTCTCTTTGTGAACCTTGGTTATCTTAACTGTGTGGACTTTGGGAATCTTCTCTTTGTGAACCTTGGTTATCTTAACTGTGTGGACTTTGGGAATCTTCTCTTTGTGAACCTTGTAGATTGGCGTTTTTGTGGATCTGTACTTTCATAGGAATCTGTCCTTTGTTGACCTTGTGAATCTACACCCTGGGAACGATTCCCATCTCCTTTTTTCGGACATGGATCAGCGCTTCACAGACGTTGGGGTTTTGTTCACTTAGGGAATCAGCACTCTGGGGATCTACCACTTTCCGGATTTTGGGAATCGACCCCTTTATGGACCTGCTTCTAAAAGCAAGGAACCGGACCAAAAACCAAGTAGGCTTTATAAAAGATAAAGACGAAAATAAACAGAATAAAATTTTATTTGGTATCACAACAATTATAAAATTACACAAATGGGGTATTCCAAACTTCACAAACCCAAGTAATAATCATAAACGGACATATAAAAATACATATTTCAAAAGTATAAATAGTTACGCTTTCATCACAGAGCCGTATTCTCAAAGGCATTGTTCACGTGCACTTCTTTGGGACATGGCCCTTCATTAGAGTTTATTTCTTTTTCCTTTACACCGTTCATCGGGGGTATTTTTAAGCCATCAGGGATATTCTTAATATCCTTTTTAGGCTCAACTTCAAGTTCTCCTTCAACCGGTACGTTCGGCCAGCCTCGTCGACATTTGTTCGGCATCTTTCGGAATACTCTGTCGTATGGCTCTAGTGATCTCAGAAACAAAGGGAGGAAATTCCAATTTTGTAAAATCTTTGGGAGTTTGTGGGGAAATTTGTCTTGAAGGATGTTCACAACTATAACGAAAATGCACAGAAGAAGCAGAGGTATACCTACGCCGGCCAGCACATACCAGCCAGCCAAAGAGAGGGCAAATACTAACAACGGCAACAGGATAAAGGTGAGGAGAACGAATACAACAGCAAACCAGCGATATACAGCGGTGGTATCACCCAAAGTCATCGCCAGCTTTATTGGTATTTTTCTCATAGGTGGTATCACATAGAAGACAAGGATACCCGAGAAATTGAAAAACAAATGACAAAGGGCTACTTGAAAAGAAGGTTTAAAACCATCAGCGTCGGAGGCAAGTGCGGCAAGCATACTTGTAAATGTTGTGCCAATTTTTGAGCCGAAAGCAAGTGGCAGCATTCGCTCAATGGATACCACACCAACACCGGCTAAAGGAGTCAGGGTTGAGATGAATATGGAACTACTCTGCAACAATGTTGTCAGTCCAGCGGCAAATACAATGACGGCATATCCGGTAAAATGGCGGCAACATCCGGGGAAGTCAGAATTGACGACTTTCTTTAAAATGGCTGCCAACTTTCCTTTTAACAGTGAATGGATGATTTTGACGATTACGACCAGGCAACCACACAGCAAAACCAATGATAGAAGTAGTAGAATAATTCCTGCCGAGGCGTCATCCAGTGTGGTATCAACGAACAAGTGAGTACCTACAAACAGAAAGTGTAAGTTATTGATCTATGTGGTTGGTTCATTAATTGATATTTTATGCCGCACTCAAGATTATTTCATTACATGGTGGCGTTGCCTGGTTTTGTGAGGGAGGAAACCAAACTCTTTCCCCGAAGGAAACCCCTGAGATGGCCATTCTTCCACATACGGCGATTGAGTGACAAATCAACTCAGATATTTTTCAATTTTGATTTGATCTGAGTGGGATTCGAACCCGCGCCGCATCGGTGGAAGGCCTGTGTCGGACCGAGGGATTATCACTCTGACTGACTGAGTCACCGATGCAACCTGATCTACATGGACCGTTGATGATAGATGTTTAATTGTGTTCCGCCATATGTTAACCGACAGGGAGGAAACTGTGATTAGTTTAGCTTGGTTGTCTTGCCAACCGCGATATCAACCTCTGAACGCCTTCCCGACGATGCCACCCTCGGGCTGGAACATTGTGGCTCTGCTTTAGCCATATATGCTCACTCAGCAAGGAGGAACATTAAGTATGCCACATACATTAGCCTTCGCGACGTTTTATGGTCTGTGGAGCCTAATGTCAAAATTGAAATCTGGGTGGGTCAGAGGGGTTGGGGCGAGTCAGTTGGTACTTTTGTCGCCGTATAACCATAGTTCTTGAGCGCGACGTTAAGCCCCAATCAATCAATCCCGACGATACCAGCTCCACACCACTAGATCTGTAGCACATCTGATTGCTCTCGCGAGAAGTTGGATCGCTACCGATCAATTTGTTCGTATAGGATTTACACATAACATATTAATAATTTGTCCCTGTGCCCATCATTTTGACTGGGACTAAGGTATTAAAATGACTGTGTTCTTGGCACAATTTGCGATGTTTTTAGATTTGGGTTTAAACCGGGTTATATTAAATTTAGGTAATAGTGTTGAGTTTATGGTTGTTACTTACATTTTGTTATAGGAACTGTCAAATATCCAAGACCAGTTTCATTCCAAGATATTACAAATCCTTTCTCACTGTTCTCACAACCATACGGCAAACTGACTTCTGAACAAGATGTGATATCTACAAAACGATTACGAAAATATATTTTATTTCTACACAAAGTATGAGTTAAAACGTCTTGCATTAATAGCTACATGTACACATGAGACAAAAATCATCGAGAGTTCACTAGGAAGAAATGACAGATTTTCTTTTGCAGAAATCGGCTGACATGTGACATAAGCTTTAGACAATTTAATGTGGAGAGAAAATAGTTGTTAAACATCTTGTTTCAACTCAGCTGATTTGATATAAAAAGTGAAATGGGGACATAGAAGAATAATGGCTATTTAATTTTGTCAATGCTACTCGATTTTCTGTAAGCTAAAGTAAGCTCTAGATTCGATTTTATCCTGCCTTCAACACAGTTACATACTTAAAAATCACACGCGTATTAGTAGGTCTTGATATGCAGATGATTCATGGACATTTTAAAACGATATAAATCTGAATAGGTTTCACACAGACAAATGCACAAGGTTATACGGAAGAACATTTCTTAACTCTGTTTTTGGAAAGTGTTAAAGTTTTCGAGGTATGTCTGCCCCTGTTTGAATGCGTGACCCTTTTTTCCTATTCATAATGTAGCCATTCTACCATCTTCGCAAGCCAAGATAAAATCTTCATGTCCCCATTCCGTGTTTAACCTTGGCGGACTACTCCACTCCAACCCGTAAATCGAATAGCGCCCACTGTTGGGAATGCAGGAGTTGTCTTTCCTAATCTTTCAATGGCATTTAGAAGTTGGAAGGTTACAATAAGTGCCCGAGGATTTGGTTAGCTGCGAGAAGTTTTACTCGCATCCAATCAAAACGAGCTGTTCGATTTACGGGTTTGAGAGGAGTAGTCCGTCAAGGTAAAACACGGAATGGGTTACATGAAGATTTTAACTTGGCTAGAGAAGATGCCGTTCTACTTACTTGTCCATATAGTAGATTTTGTCTCAGTTATGTTGGCGAGGATTTTGGTCTTTTCACACCAGTGTTTTATTATGCTCTTCCCTTCAGCTTTGTTCGTACCATCTGCTGTATCTTCTGCTATTTCACGAATCACATCGGAATCAACCTAAATATGAAAGTTAATTGGAATGATTCGTTTCTTGCCCTTTTCATCATCAGGGTTATTTGCTAAAATTGGAGTGAGTGATTTGGGTTTTACGTCCTGCTTAACAGTAGCTAAACTTCGAAGTTCCACGATCAAATTGAGCAATCCCAACAAATATGGTTATCTCCAATGAACTTTATGCGTGGAACGGAGGTCACGTGGTATTTGATTTGCTTCGAATGTCGCCATTACTAGGAGATAGTGGAGCGTCTATCCAGATCTGTTCTGCACGCGCTTATCAACTATCAATGGCGGCACATTTTACAAAGTCAGATCCAAACCAGCCAATGAGACGTGTCCATTCCACGCATTTAGTTCATTGGTTATCTCCCTTTAGACTAGATCCCAGAATGTGTCTGATCACCTGTTTTGTTGGGTTATCTTTCTCCCCACAGGTAACAATGGATTGGCTGTGCTCTTATTAAGACCTCGAAACTATTTTTCACCTAACCGTGACGGTTACATAAAGCAGGAGAAAATCCGGTCTGATTTATTAAAGAAACTTAATAAAAATCTTTCCATAGCCAATTAATCCTAATCCTAAACAAGAATGGATTAGAGAGGTAGAGGATTACCGGGATTGTTCAAAAGTCAGTCCTGGGGGGTATTTCATAAACCACAGATACGGTCAGATAGTCGACTAAGCAGTAATGTTAAAGCAGTGCTATTCTAGTCGGCTAGGTCAGTTTAGCCTTCTTAACCTGTTTATGAAATACCCCCCTGGGGCCGGTTCCACAAAGCAGTCGCATTGCAAACGACGCTTAGTTGCTATTGAATACCATAGTGAAGAGATACGACGCCATGGCAACTGTGATTGATCGCACTGTGCGACGGCTACGTGAAACGGCCCCCAGATTGTCAGAGAAAGTAAAACAAAGTTGAGGTCAGAACTCTACAACTTTGGAGCCTTATCGATTACATTTGTACACGTTTCCATTCTAGAAGGAGGATGAATTGTGATGTACGTTTCGATTTATTTATGTACGTACTTATTTATTTACCTTTCTTGTAATTTCAAGGATTATTATTATCTGGTTAATTTACCTGAATGATCAGTTCTGTGAAAGGTTTAGTGATAACTTTCAAAAACTCTACTTCTTCTGTGCCAGTCCCCAAGTCTATAGTGTCCACGACAATAGATGATAGATGAAACAGATAATTCGAGGCGATTTCTATTGGCAAGATAACCAATACTGTCAACCAGGCGGCCATGTTGTGAACGGAAGCCGCCCCAAAAGCACGTCGAAACTGGTTGCGGTCTCCAGATTGTGCCATGGCTACGATGATGCCTGTAATGGCTGTACCCACGTTGGCTCCCATCACTATTGGTATGGCCAGTTTGACAGGTAAGACTGAAAATATGAAAAAAGACATGATGAGTCTGGGAGTAAACGTTTATGTTCAACTTGGAAGAATAAAGACTAATAACAGAAAAAAGGTTAATAGCTACACATGGGACAAAGATCATTAAGAGTGCACTAAGAAGAATAGGCAGATTTTCTTTGGCAGAAATCGGTTGACAATGGCCAACAGTCAGAGACAAATCAGTGTGGAGAGAAAATAGTTGTTTTCCAAAAATATACACGGGAAATACATTTCTTGTCTCGAGTCCAACTGATAGCCTTTGCGATTTACATTTTCGGGATAAAATGGCTGAAGATGCAGACATCGCTACCAGCAGGATTCCAAGACTGCCACGTGACTGAATAGGTATTTGGTTGAAGCTATTCTCTGCTGTAGGCATCAAAATCAAACGTCGATTCCGTTTTTCGTTAAAAATAGCGTTACCGAGATACGCCAGGCTATTTTCCTGCATTTGTCAGACTTTTGCACATTTAGTATCCACCTCTGGCCCTATCAAACTCATCTCAGTCTGAAAATCCATAAACTAGATGGCATCGCTCACCTTCCATACTTCAGCACCTTGGCTTATATGAAGACATTTTGAAATATTTCGGAGAGTTTTAGGCTTATGGTCAATAAATTAGTTATTTAAGATCAAGCCTTCGTCAAACATATTTGGTAGGCCAATATCGCAAATGTTTTGGTGGGCAAACTAGCTGTTTTTATTTTATCGATATTTTCTTGTTAAATGTTACAAAAACAATTTTACAATGTTATGCTTACTTCCCGATGCCACCATTGAGACAGTAATAGAAGTTGAGGTGGATGAACTCTGAACTAAAACTGTGGCTAAAATCCCAATCATGAGACCGGCAATAGGATTCTGCATCAGCTCGCTTTGTCCTAAAGCTTCTCCCGCCAATCTACCTGAAAATAGAAAATGCACAAACAATTAGGTGGTTGGCTGGTTGTTTTAGCTTATTGGCGCGTCCATTCGTATGCCAAACAATTAGTATCAGAAACCCTTGATAGACTTCTGTTAGTATCTTGTGTAAGCATTCTCTCAACATCTGAAATAATTTTTAATTTGAAACACATTGGCACAGGGAATACTTTCTGGACTAAAATAAAGAGAACAGACAGCTTTCCACCAAAGGGTCACTGGCTCAAATTCACTTCACCACCACTCCTGCAAATGTTTAAACCTTTTCAATTGTTAAAAATACATGTAATGGTAACAACAGGGGTTTATGTCACAAGCGATTATCAACCGTCTGAAACACTGCCATATGTTGAATTGGCCATGTCGTAAGCAAAGTAAGTTTTGATTCGCTTCTTTACAAGCATAATAAGAGAAGAGGCATACGGTTTTCTTCTGATATGAACCTTGCGATTTCGCCAAATGGTTATAATCTTGAGTGTGGCGTAAGACACTAAAGCGTCGACCATCGACTTGGGAACTTACCTCCAACGAGACGGAATGATGAACTGAGGAAATCCAGGGAACAAATGAAGAGGTAGAGAAACGCCAGCAGGAGAATGATCTTCACGATCAAAATTATAACATATTTGATCTTCCCATTCCGATCCAACTCTGAAATGAATTAAAAAAGTCTAAAAAGTCTGAAACAAAACATTTAGATGGAAAATATAGCCGAGAAATCTGGGCTCTGTCGAATTTTTCTCTCTCCGTGTTCGTCATAAGGCGACAAGACACATTGCCAGCCATATAATACCAGTCGCCGTAAGACCGATAATCCGGGCTAATGGAAAATACTATTGACAATAACAATTAGACACTTGGTGCTGTGAAGACAAATATCTTTAAAATGTTATTGTCAGAACTGTTCTTAAACAGGTGTTGTGGGACACGCGGGTTATTATCCTTAGTCATGCAAATCAGTGATATCCTGGACAATTAGTGGAGTGTTCTTGGAACATCAAGTTTAAAGGGGCATGAGCTGCCAAAATGTTGATATTTTGACGTTAAAACAAAATGTTGAAATTATTGGCTATTTTTCTCAAGACGTATAATTCAGAAGCTTTTTAGTGCTTCTAGTCTCGAAAATGTACGATGAAGTATTGTTTTGAACCAACTTTAGCTTATAATGAATGAATGGTCGTCCCGGTTATTTAAATTTTGTTTACTTTTTGGACACTATTTTGGTTCGTATAGGCCGTAGACTTTATGGATTTTCCTCATTCCAACGGCAATCATTTAGTTTTTCGATGGCCTTCAAAGCCCCTTATTGCCATGACGATCAGAAATTATGGAAAAAGTTGGAATTTTGGCGGCTCATGCCACTTTAAGATAAAAACAAAGAGATTTGTAATAAACATTTGAAGCTCTACCTGCAAATTTTGGTCCCGTATCTTCAAGTTCCGGAAGAGCCCAAGGATCCTCAATCTCAGCCGTATCCTTCTCAGCAATCACCACAACGGATCCTTCCAAAGATCGTTTGGATATCTGACTCTCTGTGTCCGAATCAAAGCCTTTCTTCTCCTGTGCATTGAAATGATAAGCTTTTTGTCACATGCATTACGCTGTACTCATGATTATTGTTCATATATACCATTTCAATGCCATATCACTGCACAATGGCGGATACACTTCGTGAGATAGACAACTGAGGCATAACTTCATGGGAAATGTAAGGCGGCTATTTTGAACCACTAAGTTATCTAACTTTGTATACAGATCGACCTCACTTGTATAAACAATTTCTGAACCAATAGGGGTTGGATGTGTCCATTCCTGTGCTTTGGGAAGCCTTTTTATTATTGATTGCGGCAAAGCCGCCTAAACATTAAAATATACTTTCAAATAACATTTAGGGAAAATTATTGCGGGACCATCACAAATATTTCGGCCCCACCTTTAATTATTTGGGTTGGTTGGGGAGGGGACACACAGTATACTTTTTGTCGCCACCTTTGATATTGAGGATGGGGCAGCCCTATGAGGTTACAGATTTCGAGTGATGTCTATTGAAACCGTTAATGGTTCTTTCTCACATGGCATTGACCATTTAACTCGCAATCCAGTGTTCCTTTAATAAAAGCTCTTCATGTGGACCCTTATCCTGTTGTACTTATATTTAAAAACTTCTGCTCATAGCAACACGTTAACGCCTTGTACTGGGATTTATTAAATTAATTGCAGAATATGATGCATGTATCCAAGGATACGGTAGACCTACGTCTTCTCCATTGACTGTCTAGAAACGCTTTGGTTTCTAAAGTAACATAGATCTAGTTATTTAATAAAGGTGAGGAAGTAGATATCTCACAAGTCCGCGCCTAAGCAAATAGTGAGATATTATATAAGAAATTAAATTTATGAGCCATAAATCTATACTATACCTACCCAACAATACAACTGCCAAAACATTTACTACATATCACTGAGGATTTAACATCATATCTCTTATAGTTTAAATCAAAGGGAGACCTAGTACGAGTTTCTGACTTCCAAATGACACGCGTCATTATAATAAAGCACTAAATTTTCGAGTCTTTAACACGGATTAAGGCAAATCGATAGATACTGTTTGTAAAAGGAAAACGATTGCAGAGTTTTGCTCGAGGTCTTATCAATAGTCACTTTAAAATATTTACAATAATACATTTTAATATCTTAATAATCCTAAGAGGTTCAGAAGATCTCAAACTTACTGGCATGTCCTCCTGTGCAGGGATATACTATATATTATGCGAAGACCGTTTTCGTAATCGTCCAATGTTACAATTACTCACTAGTATGGCGTACATCATTCATACGAATGGACGCGCCAATAAGCTAAAACAACCAACCAATCCACTTTTCTTTTAAAAAGGTGCATTGAGACTATTTGCGTATGAATTAGGCGTTGATATATTCAATTTTTGTTTAAAACATAAAATCTCTTTTTATATACCGTTCTTTAGAAATAGAGTTAATAATAATTGCACCAAATTCTAACGTAATTTTGATTCCATAAAACAAACAAGTGTAATAAAAATGAAAAAGGGAGCATTTAAAACGTAGATGAAGGAAAGTAACGTAAAATTAATTACCATATCGTTATTGGTATCGAATCCATTAATGTAAACCCCTGGCATCCCATTGGTCCCATTATAGTATCCTTTCTCCATGTTAGGAAATCTACCTCATAAAGATGCCACGGACTTTGTTGAACTGCGAGCGATAGGTGACAGCTCTTTTTTATATACTGCAACAGCATTGTAAAATATCGTTCGACAAGCATGTGTATGAGCTAAGATGTCAACTTTTCTACCTGGCCAATGGTTGGCATGTATTCGAGAGCTACTGGATAACCCGACCGTGTGACATTTAATTTGTCTGGCTTTCGTTGATATGGCACACCTGTTTATTCAGTACGGGCCAGACGGTAAGGTACGGACACCTCAGTTGGACTTCTCAGGGGATTGCCGCGTATCCCAAGGCAGAGATGTATGAAACTATGTACCGTACACTGTTCCCTAAAAATGCATCCTACTGTCGAATTACTTCCCGGTTAATAATAAACACAAACAGCAAGTATGCCTATTAATAAATGTAATATTAAATGCATGATTTATTTTAAGAGTTTTTCACAAAACACTGTGATGAAAACTGGAAGTTTTATGCAATCTTTATAATTTACATTTTTACACGGGCGCTCCTTACATCTCTGGAAATGTAATCGTTGAATTCAGTGTGTGTAATTTGTAACAGTTATATGCTAGACGAAGTTAGATAACATGTCAAGTTCATGACAATTTAAAAAAAAATCATTGAAATAAATGCATGGTGTCCGACGGCGAATTCTAATGGGAAACAGCTACTTTTCAGAAAATACTGTCTTATATACTATGACATATTCAGTCCCGTTCTGTACCGTACCGTAACTTATCGATCAGACATCCAATCAATGATCAATTCTTTCGATCAATCAATCAGCCAACACCACAATGAATGAACGAATGGATCGATCAATAAATAGATCGATCGACCAATAAATCAATCGATCGACCAATAAATCAATCGATCGACCAATAAATCACTCGATCGACCAATAAATCAATCGATCGATCGACCAACAAATCAATCGATCGATCGACCAATAAATCAATCGATCGACCAATAAATCACTCGATCGACCAATAAATCACTCGATCGACCGATAAATCAATCGATCGACCAATAAATCACTCGATCGACCGATAAATCAATCGATCGATCGACCAACAAATCAATCGATAAACTAATAAATCAATCGATCGACCAATAATTGAACCAACAAATAAACTAATCAATCAGTCAATCAGTCAATCAATCAATCAAGTAATCAATAAATCAATCAAGTAATCAGTTAATAAACAATCAGTGAAGCAACCAACAAATCAATCAATAGATCAGACATTCATTCAGCCAACCACTCAACCGATCGATGAGCGATAAAATCAATCAATCAATCATCCAAACTTGTAAGCCTTCGATCGTTTAACGGTCAATAGATCAACCAATACTTACCTAGATGTTTGTTATGGCGATGTTTTCATTTATCTGATTGTTCAGTGGAGGTTCATGATATTGATGGAAGATGTAAACCTGACTGTATAGGAAAGTTTTTGAATGGTAAACATAGACGAAGCTTTCTGCATATAAACATGATTTTGTGATTTAGAACATAAAATATTTTTCAAGACAAATCTTCGGCGACCAATAAGAACAATACACGAAGATTTTGTAATTCTCGTGTTGTGGGCCTTTTTACAACGGCAAGAACATGGTTTGGTTGGTTGTTTGGTGGGTTGGTTGTTCTAGCTTATTGGCTCATCCAAGAAAAAACATGGTTGTGAATCGATATTTAACAAGAAAAACATTTCCACCACAAAGAAAAAGTTTTCTATTTGATAAAGCAGAAATTCTACTGGTTTTCAATACTTAAAAGGCAAAGACTGGAAATATAGTATTTCTACTCTCGGCAATAAACATCTGTACAAATCGCATTAATCTCTATGGGTTTATCTACGCAAGGTAATCGACGCGGAATCATCTAGTGCACAGCGGTTAACAGTATCCAAGTGTGTGGCTGATAATATTAGTCCTATCCTAACATACACTCTCTTTATTTTATTTTATTTTATCAACCACAAACAATTTAAAGCGACCTGCTGTTAAATCGTGTAATAAAACTACATGCTGTGGTTTAATTTATAATTTATATCTTAGGACAAGCTCATTGTTGAGTCATTTGTATATAGTGGGTATGTCACCACGTAAATTGTCCGATATGTTATATCATTACATAAATTGACATCGTAACTGATATTGGATTTCCAGACTAATTGCGGTTTATTGTCGCACTTAACCTTCTTCTTAGAGATGGCTTTGTGGCTGAGAAAGAAAACAATTCCCAAATGATTTGATCGCTGACAAAACAAAAGACAACAAAAAACACCTCCATGTTATTACACCACGAGAGAAACAATTGTGGGAAATTATACTTATGATGTTGGCCAACACTCGTTAAGCTGTTTTTGTTTCTATGGTTAAGTCGCGGATATCTACGAATGGATGGAAATACACGCACCACTTCAGAAAATCAATGCGTTTACCAATTGGCACTAACACTTCTGTGTCGTGGTTTCGAAGTTTTTAAGCAAATTATGAATACCTTTTTGTTCAGTTTAACGGGTTTGGACGGTTGTCGTTTATATCGGGGCAATGTCATGTTTAATGGCAAGAACAGATAACCCAGTGGCAGCATCAAAAACATCCCGGTACAACCCTGCTGACAGTTCGATCGAATGGAACACATGCATTCTGAAAAAAATACAATCCTGACACTAATAGGGCTCCGTTCGAATGTGAATTTCATAGTAGGCGCTCAGGAAGAGTTGTTAAGATTTCGTCGACCCTGGTGGAGGTAGTTTTTTTATTATAAATTCCTGTTTTCTTTTCTATTGCGCACATCAACGAAAACATACACTTAATGCAAAAGACCTCAAGGATTGGAGGTGAAAATAGCGAGTTCAGACTCGGTTTGTATGGACAAGATCTTCACACTCAAAACAAACATAGACTTTATCAAAGACCTTCATTTTTCCCACGACGATCTGAAGATAAAAGAAAAAGTTATAACTTTTACTGATCAAGTGGCGTACTGTAAAATATAAGTGACCAGAACAAGCTGCAATCTTCATCAGGGAAATCACTGAATTAGCAAATTAACATGACCAGAGCAACAGAGGTGGATGACATTTGTAAAGCCCCATGACGTTGATTATAAACCGCAATGGCATGTCTCGCCGTCTTCAATTGTTTTCAGTGGAGTCTCGTATGGTTAAAACAAAAACAACAATAACGTGACCATATTCTGTCAGGAGAATGGAATTGTTAGTATTTGAGAAAAGAGAAAAAGGTTATGTTGCATTTTATAATAAAGGTTACAAAATATATATTGTTTATTGACACGGCGATGCAAAGCAGTTTTTGTTTCTCCTCGCTAACAAAATAAAATAAAACGTGTAACTTTCCAAAAGACAAATAACTTATCTGACATAAAACATTTTATTCTACGTCATTGTGTAATTATGATCCAATTCATTTTTAAGATTTTGGTGAATCTACTATAAATTTTGTTAAGCTTAATGAATAACATGTGATTATCAAAAGTGTCATAGTTATGAACTAATTGGCTTTGTGGCTTCCATAATGTTTGCTTTAAAAGGTCACTGGGATAAAAGGTCAAAGGTTATATACGCCTGGGGCCACAAAAGTCACAGCAGTGCATATTTAGTCCACTCATATTTTGCGCCGTCATAAATTAAAAGACAGTGTACATGGTCATAAATTATAAACACAGTATCAAAGTACTTTTAAAACGATGAATAAAAACGTGGAGTGAAAAAAATGAGAGTGTATAACAAAATATAGTGCTTTGTTTGATATACCCCCACCACCCCTACCCCCTCCCCCGCCCCGCCAAAATAATGCTCTAGGGATTTGTCCTCTCTATTAGTGCGCACACGTAGAAGATAAAATATGTGTTATCCGTAAAAAAACGTCCTACAATTCAGAAGGAATGAGGTTGATACAACTGAAGCCGTGAGGTGAACATGTAGAGAAGTTTTGTTATATAATTTGAACACTAAAACACAAGGGCACAGGCAAAATCTTCTTGTCTAAAATAACCATGAAGTTTCTTATTGTGTTAAAAAGGGGTATATCATGAAGTTTTGTTATATACATGTAGTTATGGAGGAAATCTTTCGACTTAGCGGTTGTCAAACACCCTGTGCCCATGTGTTATAGTGTCTATGAATATAAAATCATCCTGCTTTTACGTTAAGAGATAGTTACAACAGCAGTGTCATTTACTGCTTACGGCTGTGGAAAAAAATTTAAAAACAAGTTAGTGAATAAAATCAATCAAGAGTGCATTCAATATTTAGCTTGAATGCATTTCCAGGTGTCCTCAAAGAAACCAAAAGTTTGCGAAAACTCATTTTAGGTTTTCAATTTCACCATCAATTATATCTGAATGTGCCGGATGCCATATATTATACACCAACATAAGTGCAAAAAGTTCGAAAGACCAACCAGTCAGAGCTTAACTCCCTTGTCTGTCTTTCAAATTACATATACTCACTTTTTTCCCATTATCATATTTAGTTTAAAGTGGCATGAGCTGCCAAAATGTTGATATTTTGACGTTAAAACAGAATGTTGAAAATATTGGCTATTTTTCTCAAGACTTATAATTCAGAAGCTTTTTGGTGCTTCTAGTCTCGAAAATGTACGATCAAGTATTGTTTTGAACTAACTTTGGCTTAGAATAAATGAATGGTCGTCCCGGTTATTTAAATTTTGTTTACTTTTCGAAAGCGTTTTCGGTTCGTACAGGCCACATACTCTATGGACTTTCTTCATTCCAACGCCAATCCTTTAGTTTTTCGATGGCATTCAAAGCCTCTGACTGTTGTGACGATTAGAAATTATGAGAAAAAAGTTAATTTTGGCAGCTCATGCCACTTTAATCTAAGTTTATCCGACTTTTTGCCATAGCTGAAGACCCGTACAACTTTGTCAATATATTGCAAAGTATTCCAGAAAATTCTACTGACTGAAGCCTAGCTTCTGTCTGTCGTCAACCTCCCGGGGCCTACATAGGTACCTGAAAACTCGGACATTAGATTCCTCTCAAGGGAAATTTCAAGATGACATTTTTTCAACGGCAAATGATATTTGAGCACGAAATTTTTAAGAAACGAGGATCTCAGATCTCCTCTGGGATAATGGTTTATTTATTTTACCAATAACCCCATTGCATGATAGAAGCCTGTGTATGCTGTGCCTCAATCTAAAATTAGAAATAACCATATTTCTTACGCCGAGGAGTGACCTCTAAAGCCAATGGTGGCCATTTTAATCCATTAAAATTGGTTTGGAGAGTTCATCGCAAAAAGTCTACTGAACATCAACATCGACAAACAACAACATTATGAAATTCAACCTGGCGTTTTTTCGCATTTACCCGTTGTTTTATTTTTTTTCATACACTTAACTTGGGACATTATTTTTTAATCTAACATTTGAGATACTACATGCGTAGTAACTATTGAAGACACGTCGTGGAGCCTATTACAATGGTTAGATCAAGATGAAAGCAAAGCATGCACCTTGGCTGTAATACAAAGGCGTTCTCTTTCCCTTCCATCTTTATCTCAGGTTCACGGTGAATCGAGTCGCCAGCGAGAGTCGCCATCTAGCCTGATTTCGTCAAATAGGAGTATTTCCGGAAATTGACCTTGCGTTTTCAGTGCTTGTTTAAAGTTTCTTTCAAGTCCAAGTAAATATTCACGTATACCGTGATGCCAGGATTTTTATATTTTTTTGGTAACTTTTTAACACGTTACCCCCGCCTGTAACTGTATCTGCCATATACACGAAATATCCATCGGCGTTGACTTAAGCTCAGGATTATTGTGTACAATTTATAAAAACACAACACAAATTTCAATTCTGCATGGCTTGGAGATGATTACCCTAAGATTATGCAAATTCACAAGTGTCCTTCAGGGGAAAAGCTCTCTAACTCCAAAACTGAGCTCTCAAGGAATCCTCTCCGTTTTAGTTAATAAAACCAGTGAATTTGTCTGCATATTTAAGAGAACTTTAAAGACAATCAACAGATCTATCGATTTGTATTTAGCGTTTGTCAATTGTCACACAGGATTCAGTTTACTAGTGTATATTCCAATAAATTTGTCGAGTTAATGGTCGAGATATGTTCATTTTCATCAAGCAACGTACAATTCCCTGCAATAACATTCCAGCCATTCGATGTCCAGTCCATCACACACACGTCCGTTAACCCAATTGCCCAGTTTCTGAAAATGACTTTATGTTGGTCTCTTCTAGCTCCAGATGCTCGTCAATGCTTCAAATAGTTATGATCTTCTGAAAACTACCTTATATATTAATATATTAAAAAGACATTTATGTTCGCAAGCATAAGTGAAGATTTTGAATCTTTGTCGATTTTGTACAGTGCTTATTTGTAGTTTATCTCCTTAACTCAACGTTTGAACACACGTGAACTGTGTGAATTTATGTAAAAATCACCAGTGAAGCCAAACATACGTGACGAAAAAGACATTTACATGTGTTAGCTATGAATTAAAATCCTTTCTCGCCTTCTCAGATAGTTTCGGTGAAACTCTTTTAGCGAACACTCACCAGATCTGTAGATATAGGAAGCTTTGTAATTCACCATGTTACTTAATTTTCAGAATTTGTCGTAAAGGAACAATGGGAAATAACTATTTTGTGTAGAACGGGTCTTTAACAGTTCTTAGAGTCGGATATTTAAAGACCACCAAGTGAGGCAAGTATTTCTAGAAATTTTGTATTTATCAAAAATAGGAATTATTGGATCGTCTTTAACAATTATACAAGGCTGTTGTACTGAATGGTTTCAGACATTTACCGTACGATACAAATATATTTCTGTCATAGTTTTATTGATCTATATACTTTATTATGTGATAAATTGTATATATTTATGAACACTAAAACACACGCACATAGGGAAAACCATAGAGACAAGTTTCTAATTGTGTTAAAAAGGGGGTATGATGAATTGTACACTTAAAGTGGCATGAGCTGCCAAAATGTTGATATTTTGACGTTAAAGCAAAATGTTGAAATTATTGGCTATTTTTCTCAAGACGTTTAATTCAGAAGTTTTTTATTGCTTCTAGTCTCGAAAATGTACGATAAAGTATTGTTTTGAACTAACTTTGGCTTAGAATGAATGAATGGTCGTCCCGGTTATTCAAATTTTTATTACTTTTCGAACATGTTTTCGGTTTGTGCAGGCCACATACTGTATGGATTTTCCTCATTCCAACGCCAATCATTTAGTTTTTCGATGGCCTTAAAAGCCTCTTACTGTTGTGACGATATCTGAAATTATGAAAAAAGTGTGAATTTTGGCAGCTCATGCCACTTTGAACATAAATGGTATAACGTTTTTATTCGCTACATCTGAAAAGGTAAAATTTGAATCGAAAAAAAAACCTCTTATGTATACGATCATTAATAAATTGGTTGTTTTACCCCGGTGTATTGGCGCCTTATGTATACGACCATTAATAAATGGGTTGTTTTACCCCGGTGTATTGGCGCCTTATGTATACGATCATTAATATACGGGTTGTTTTATACGGTGAATTGAAGCCTAATGTAGTTTATCGGAACTTGCCGAACCGACACGGCTTTGCTCTTTTGCCAGAGCCAAAGCGTTATGCTAAAATATGTATTAAACGCAATTTTTGTTAATGTTTCAACTTTTTAAATCCATAAACCAAATAAAAAGGAATATTCATCCCAGATTTAACGCTACGAAAATGTACATGTTTTGTTTTCGAATTTCGATTAAAACTACAACCCAAAGCATAATTTAGCAATTGCCCCGCTATAAACAGAGAAACAAAATACTATTTTTTTCATTTCTCATGATCAATAAACATACATGAAAACAATTGAAATCTCATGAAGAGTAACCGGACGTTGAAGCCGGTTTAAAAACCATCTAAGTGCACCTAAGTCGCACGCCCTTAGGTTGAAACTCTGGAATAAACATTGCGATATCTTAAAGTCCATAAATCCACTGAATGTTATATTTAATAAAAGTTGCACGAGTGAAGATAACCAAGTACATGGGTGTAAAAATCAACTCATTGAGAAATCTATATTTATCATTTCTCTTACTGTAGACCTCTTAATAAACCAATAGCCGGGTTCCTTTGTCAGTTTTATTGACGGTGCGACCAATCCATTCTTCAAGAGACCATGGCTCATATCAGTTTACAAGGGACATAAAAACATGTACAAGCTTGTCACTATAAATGACAAATCCGAATATCAGTTGAATGATTGATTGATTGTTTGTTGTTTTACGCCGCGCTCAAGATTATTTCACTTACATGGCGGCGTTGTCAGTTTTATTGTGGGAGGAAACCGGGTTCTATGCCCGGAGGAAACCCACGATCTTCCGTTGGTAACTGGCAACCATCCCACACCGAATATCAGTAAAACTTTATGAAAACTCGATTTATATATAGAATAAAAAATCTTAAATCAATTCAATTAGCCTAATACATGTAATTCAAAATGAAGTTGCAGCGTCAATATTTTTTTGATTGGGAGGGTTTGGGGTCTTATTGTAAATACTTATGGTTATAGTTATATGATAATCAAGAGCATTGAATTGGAATTAATTCTCAAAGAACAAATGTACCCACTACAATATAATTAAGAAACATGCGCAGCCATGGACGCGCCAATAAGCTAAAACAACCAATATGTCAAAAAGTTAACGAAACATATGTTAGAAAATATATATATTCATATATATATATGTCAATATTTTGAAACATTAAATTCAGTTACACTTGGCGAAGACACCGGCACAGGTGTCGAAAGTTCGTGTTGTTCAAAAACAACTGACGACGTGGTGATGTCTTATTTTTTTATCATTAGAAACATATGTTGTTGTTTGGGCTTTAAATCGACGGATGTGGAACACTTGTTAAAGCACGCGTTAATGAATATAAAAAAAACGAATTATTCTCAGAACTGTTTGAGACTCTCTTTTAACATGAGTTTCGTTTTAATGAGAAATAGTAAATATTGTAAACAACGCCAACTTCCACATCTATAGGAATATGTTCGCATTTGATAAAGACATTCACCCAGGTGTTGAAAGCTTGTGTTGTTCAGGCTACTACTTTGTGGCGATATCGTCATTATTTCTGATCAGAAAATTGACATTGTTGCCAAACTGTAAGAGAAAAATAGAAATAATCAATTTACAGCTCATTTAAAAGTTTATTATGTTTTGTTAATACAACAGAAAATATCCTGGCAATAGAGTTAATGTTTGTACGAACTACTGAGTTCAGGTTGTTTAAACAATATACTATTCAATTTATGTTTTTACAACTTCTGGTCATATACTTAAAATTGCATTTCCTGTGGTACAGAAGCGAACAAAAGCAAACAAATAAAATATCTAAAAAACAAACACCTATAATATTTTTTCCAAAAGTTTGTTAGATGATAATGTTTTCTTGCTCTTATTTTGTTATTCAAATGTTTTTAAGACGATTTGATGGAAACCTGTGACGTAATAGCGCATGCGTATTTTTATCGTTGATTTGATTACTAACGTCTAAAGGATAACGAGAAATAATTCAGACATTCTCGGAAAGTAAGTTTTGTGTAAAGTGATCCTCTCATTTGAAGGTATTCCAGGCAAAATGATCGTGAACACTCCAAACATTGCACTAGCCAATTCTATTGACGTTTTTTTATTCTGTCTTAAGGGATAAATGTTCTTTCTCAACACCTAGCGGGGATTTGTTATTGTAAATTGAGTAAATATGTATCCAAAAACTTAATATTAAAACAAAACGAACTTCCAGTAAGGTCCCAGGGTGTCAAAGAAACAGTGATTGAAAAAATGCATATCTTCTGTCACCAAGCGGAAAAATCTTCGTATTTGACGTCATAGTTGACATTTGAACGCTTTCGGCGTCATTTCAACCAACCATGAAGTAGCCCTGGCTTAACGTCGTTTGTGTATGACGTCAGAACAATAGTAATGTATGTATCAGATGTCAACTGTGACGTGGTAAATTAATTCATTTCCGTATCTAGGCTGTAGAGAGAAAAAGAATGCCTTGAATTTGTAGTTTTTCTTCTTGAAATCTGATTTTGAATTTTTGCGGAGTTTGTAAACAAATAGGAGGCATTGACTTAAACTTACCATTTATCCTTTAAAGGGGCATGAGCTGCCGAAATTCCCACTTTTTTCATAATTTCTGATCGTCACGACAGTAAGAGACTTTGAAGGCCATCGAAAAACTAAATGATTGACGTTGGAATGAGGAAAATCCATACAGTATGTGCCCTGTACGAACCGAAAATGTGTTCGAAAAGTAGCAAAATTTAAATAACCGGGACGACCATTCATTCATTCTAAGCCAAAGTTAGTTCAAAACAATACTTTATCGTACATTTTCGAGACTAGAAGCACTAAAAAGCTTCTGAATTATACGTCTTGACAAAAATAGCCGATAATTTCAAGATTCTGTGTTTACGTCAAAATATCAACATTTTGGCAGCTCATGCCCCTTTAAGGGATGTATGCACAACCTTGATTTTCCAATTTCAGTTTGGTGTGTTGTAGAGCATGTACTTTACAAGTCTGACCAAACATGAAATTAAATTTCAAGCGCAGTACATATACAATTCAACACGACATTTATCTCCCCGCGATAGTTACGAAACTTAATTACCTCAGTAACATATGGCGCTAAATACGACCTCCGCTCTGTGTGTACCCTCAAAGTAGTGACGTACCACACAATCTCTACTGTGTCAGTACGATTTCATTGCAGTTTATACATACCCAAGGTCGTGTATGACGTCATTTGACGAGCCTTTTCTGATTAATTACTAAAATATGTATATTTCCTTACCACTTGTTTTTTGGCTTCCAGTTAATATATCCCAAAGGTTATTTCATTTCAACTTATGTTTCAAAACATGCATTTAGTTCAAATACAAATAAAAAACGGCCTTGAGGTCGTGTTCAAAAACCCGTTATCATCTGCTGGATATACATCCCGGAGGTTATAGTAAGCATATCTAGAATATAGATTCTGTATCGGAGACATTATAAAGGTGAAATTATGTACGGGTTTTTCGTTTTGTGAAAACAATTCGCTTATCGAAAATGCACAAGAATTTCCACGAAGATCACGCATGATATATATTTTAAACAGGATAGACATAAAAAGAATATTTGCCCTTTCACTCACATGGCCTTGAGAAACAAAAATTAGGCTACTGGTCTGCTTTGAAAGAAGTTTTGAAGGAAATTTGAGAACTTTGTCTCGCCGTTCAGAAATCGTTTATTCAGGTGACAATCATTTTCAAGTGTTAACGTTAACTAATATGACCCCAAACATATTGTTGCTGAATAACCGAAAAATTCCATCAAGCAAAATGGATTTATCAGTTGTTTATACAACAGATAAACTAACAATCGAACAAACATTACGTTCTCCAACCCAGTCTTTTTGTCGGGTTGGGAATTGGGGGAGGAGTCTGTCATGTCAATCAATTGAAATGCAGATCGTTATATAGACAGTAAGGTAGGTAAAAGTTCAGGTCACTTCTGGGGTCACTCATGGTTAGAGTTATAAACTTTATCTTACATGACCACACCGACTTTAGTATTGAATCTAACGGAATTTAAAGTGGCCAATCAACGCTGGAAGTTATTTTCTCGTAAATTGCCACTATCCAGAGGACTTTTGAAGTTCATTGGTAAACTAAACCATTCTCGTTGAATAAGAAGATTTTTCCTGTGTGTGTGTGTGCTTTAGTGTTCATAGATTTATTGTCATATATACTGAACACGAGGTCTCTAAACTCCGTTCGGTTAACATACACAATTTAGATAGTCGGAATGACTATGAAAATGTTCTGCTTTTTCAACTGATGAATACAGCAAAGGATAAATTTCTGGGAGGCCAATGAGCAAAAAAAAAACAACCCTAACGTTCCACTGTTTGTGGAAAGTGGACGAATCATTTCTTAATACCGTATGTTAAAGTAATTATTTATCCGCTTATCAAAAGCCCATATCCTCAATATCTCAGCAAGACAGATCGATAGTCCGAAACATACTTTCCATCGATTGGTCGCGGTTCGAATTCCACTCAATCTTAAGACACAGTCTGAAACACTATCTGGACTTCGATAGCGTTGGGAATCCCTGGGCTCTCGCTTTTAAAAGCATTTTATAATCCCGGAGCCTGTTTCACAAAGCTGCGTAGCTTAAGTTTGTACGTAACTGTCATAGCAACCCATACTGTAGGGATACGTTAGTATGAAAGTTACGCAAAAAATACGTCTACGCCGCTTTCTGAAACAGGCTCCCGGCCCCTTGGCTGTAATGCATTTCTGTACAGACCAGTTTTATTTCCAGGACTTAAAATACACCTTCAGTTCTCTGACAGTTCAGAGCTTCCGGAGTCTGGACCCTCGCCATGTTATCCATGGATATATGGAAAAAACTCGCCAAATTACCCATGGATATACGGGAAACACTTTAGTGTTATTTATATAATTTATATAATTTATATAAATTTGTATTTATAACACACGGGCACAGGGAAAATCTTCTTGTCTAAAATAACCACGGAGACAAGTTTCTTATTGTGTTAAAAGGGGGCATATCATTTAGACGTTAGTACCCAATCCTAAGTTGTTATAATAAACCACAACCCATTATATTTCATTAGGTTGGCGACAGGCAGGACTTTGGCCTTGGTCAGAATAATTTTCTAGAAAGTTTATATTTGCTATAGGTTTAGAGTAATCAATCGGCTCTGATATTCTTTAACGTTCCCTACAAAAATCCGAGTTAATAGGTCGCCCTGGGGCATTGAAAGCTTGGGTCATTTTTTAATGTGTTTGTGTATTTTCGAAATATAGAGTTTATAGAATTAAGGTCAGATTCCAAAGAGCAATAGTGCTTTTTATTGATATAGCCTTGTCTTCAAGGGAACGAATAATTCTATTGCAATTTCCAACATTTTTAGGCCTGATTTCCTTATCAAGCTTTGGGTAAAAAAGGGTTGTTTAGCTGCCGCTCTACCTCCTCAATACTAATTCTGTCTAGCCTCTAGGCATACATGTAATAACTATTTCTGAGCATTTATCAGCAGGTTTTATAACGATATAAGTGTTGATGTCCCGTTAGCTTACTTAAGGCAAGACGTTCGGACTAAGTAAGGTTATGTTGGTTTCTAGGATTAGCTAAACCATCAAATTTCCTAGCTACAAAGTCACGACTTACGTTTGTTATGTATATGTAGGTAGACACTATGTATTATAGATACTAACAGCAACCTTAACGATGTATCTTACGGGACATAACCGTGTTAGGAACAGAACGAGAACAAAGTTTTGTAGAGTTTCCCCCCTTTGATCGACCGGATGGACATTGTCATCTTTTATCCAGTTAAGTTTAAGATCTTCGGAGTAAGAGCTCATTTACTTTAAAAATACTAAGGTACGGTATGAAACAGAAAATTTCACGAATTTTGTATGATGAAAAAATATTACTGAGATACGAATTCTGAGATACGAACACGTCTATGGGAAAATTAAGTTATTTATTGATCTCAGCTTAAACCAAAACCTTCTCTGCCGAATTAAAAAAGATAAAATGTAAAATCGCATAATATATTTAAAAGAGCTGATGAACTACCCATACCGACAACATATCGTAAAACTGTTCGACATTTGCTATACAGAGAATATCCTAATTTAACCAGACAGTTAATAAAACTGACTTTTCTATAAAGATATTTTACGAAAATAGCCCCCCCCCCCTACCTCTCCCCTCCCACATGTATGCGAAGGATAACAAGCCTGAATCTAACGACGTCACTAGAAAATTATGGGACATTTGAGGGGCTTGGCAGCACACCTATTCTTCTCAGTGCAGATTTTGTTTCGTCTGCCATGCCATGTTATTCCCTCTTAATATTCTGATGACGCGATGTATATAAATCAATCAAAACAAGTAAAAAAAAATCAAAAGAAATATATACGAGTGGAAACTCTTGTGTACTACCAATAGAAGATAGGTGTACTACCAATAGAAGATAGGTGTACTACCAATAGAAGATAGGTGTACTACCAATAGAAGATAGGTGTACTACCAATAGAAGATAGGTGTACTACCAATAGAAGATAGGTGTACTACCAATAGAAGATAGGTGTACTACCAATAGAAGATAGGTGTACTACCAATAGAAGAAAGGTGTACTACCAATAGAAGATAGGCTTAAAATCTTTCAATTTTTTCCTTGTATTAAATATTAATATGTTGATTTCTATCAGTATAGCTCGTAGAATTGTGCCACGACAAAAAATCGTGATTTGGATTTTGTTATTGTATTTGTATACATTTTGTTTTTAACAGGCTAAATATGGCTGGTCTGTTAGTAGGGTTTAATGTCTAGCGCACACGGGCGTTTCTTGTTGCTAGAAACAAGATATTTTGTTACTCGAGTTGAATGGACGTTATCAACAGACGAGCAACTAAAGTCGGCCGTTTCAAGGTGCATAGTGACGTCAACATATAGTTCATCTTCGAAATGGGATGCCGCAACCATTTAAAACACATTCACATGATTTCATATTGAATGTTGATTGGCTATTCCGCTTCGTATACAAAAAACCTGATCGCTCGCACATAATGATCAGCGCTAACGAAACAGGATTTTTATATCAGCAAAATTAAACCAACGTATATTTTGTTGACGACAAAAAATTTGGTCGCAGTTACCCGCAGACGAGGATTTGTACAGGATATGTTGTCGCCGGCAACAAAATATCCTGTTTCCAGCAACAAAAAACGCCCCTATGTTTAACTCGACCCGATTTAGAGCAAGAAAAGCTCACGAAAATTTTGTTAAAGCCACAATCTCCTAAATTTGCATGATCTCCGATTGCAAAGCGAAAACGGATTTTAAAGTGGCATGATCTTCCAAAATTCATACTTTTTCATCATTTCTGATCGTCACGACAGTACGAGGCTTTGAAGGCCATCGAAAAACCAAATGACTAGCGTTGGAATGAGGGAATTCCGTACAGCATGTGGCCTATACGAACCGGAATAGTGTTCGAAAAGTAGAAACAAAATTTAAATAACCGGGACGACCATTCATTCATTCTAGGCCAAAGTTATTTCAAAACAATACTTTATTGTACATTCTTTAGATAGAAGCACTAAAAAGCTTCTGAATTATACGTCTTGAGAAAAATAACCGATAATTTCAACATTCTGTTTTTACGTCAAAATTTCAATGCCACTTTAAGTTGAAATTAACATTGTTTTATTTGGAACTAAATGTTACGTCTATTGCAAGAGTCAAGTCGACGGAGAGAAATCGGAGAAATCACCGGGAACAAACATTTCCTGTAACATTATCCCTTGAGTTTGCGGGCTTGAAAGTATCATTCTACCTGCACTCACGTCAAGCCTTTACGCAAAATTCACCATTTTCCCCAAATGTTAGCCAACTGTATTATAATAATTCAAAGTTATCTGGTGACATTTGTTCAGTCAATAAGGATTCTTAGTGATTAGAATTGACATTGGATTTAAGACTGACAGTTGAGTGAAATGATTTGCGAGTTTGTGAGTTGCAGTAGTATTTTATTAAAGTGGCATGAGCTACCATAATTCACATTCTATTCTGATTTTGATTGTCCCGTCATGGGAAAACTAAACGATTGACGAATCGGAACGAGGAAAAGCCATACCGTCTGAAACCCGTACGAACCGAAATAATATCTAAAAAGTAAACCAAATTTACATAATTTGGACGAACGCTCATTCATTCTAGTTTTAATTGTTCAAAATACTTCTTTAACTAAAAGGCTTATAGAGCGTCCTTCTTACGAAAAATAGCCGATAAATACAAAATTTTGAATTCACATGAAATTAAACATTTTAACTTTTAATGACACTTTATGCTGACCTCGAGGTGTAAAACATACGCAAAATATCCATTGCGTACGTTTGGAAAAGTAAAATAATCCCCTTACTAATGAGCTCACGAGAGCTATTTATGCATTTCGGAGACATTTTCTGGAACCGATTTTGTAAATATGTTATTTTGAACTTCTGGACCGTATTTCACAAAGCGGCGTAGCGTAAGCTTTCACGTAACTGCTATGGCAACCCATACTGTAGAGATACGTTTGTATGAAAGTTACTCAAAAAATACATCTATGCCGCTTTTTGAAAAAGGACCCTTATATCTTTATTTTTGTGATACACTTATATCCAGTTGCAATATTTTTGGCTACTTATAGAGAATGTTGAAAACTGAAAAAAATACACTGTACTTCATACATGGATTCCAAAAAGTTCTACTTATTTTTATTACAATTCTGGCAGGAGTTATGATGTATAATTATAAAAAGTCAACGTGTATAGCGCTTCCAACCAATACATTCTATACAAAATTGAACATGCGTATCATCTAACTTGAGTTTTTTTTGTAAATATCTTAGCATACATCACAAAAATAACCAAACCCGGTAAGAATTCAGTGAAAATTTTCTGGAAACAAAGTACCTGTCTAATGTCATCTTGAGTTACTGGAAATGGTATGTCATCAAAGTCCGAAAAGGCGATATATATTATTTTATTCCTCTTTTTTTTAAAAACTTAATCTGGACCTGAATAAATTTACGAAAAAGTTTGAAAAGAAATCTTTTAAAACATCAATTAACTGAAATTGCATGTTCCTTTTTCCATTTTTCAACTTATATATACATTATAATTGTTTTAACAACCATGTATTTCTAATGCCTCGACAACATAATGATCATTCTTCTTATTAAAGTAACTAAAATGCGCGACTTTAAGCTTGTATAGGTCTATAGGTTTGCCTTTAAAATTCAGAAAACTGTTTACAGCTTTCCTCATGGGGCAGACATTAGAAACATTGAATTTGTAAAAAGTTAAAATGCTTTCGCAACAATTTTTTACCTTAGATTTTGAATAAAAGCTTTGATTTGTTAGGTAAACAGTTATAAAACAAAACAAGAGCCTGAGCATGCCCTAAATTATTGTCTTTATATTTAAGAACACTAAAACACGTGCACAGGGAAAATCTTTTTTGTCTAAAATAACCTTGTAGACAAGTTTCTAATTTATATATAGGTATAGTCTTTCAACAAACTTATGGGTAAAGACATGTTATAGGCACTTAATACGTGAAACAAAGACAAAGAGGGACACAAAAGCCTGCATTTAAAACAATGTGGGCGTATACAATATGTCCCATGTTTAATTTTATCGATTGTATTTATATTAAAGGGGCATGAGCTGCCAAAATGTTGATATTTTGACGTTAAAACAGAATGCTGAAATTATTGGCTATTTTTCTCAACAGGTAGAATTCAAAAGCTTTTTAATGCTTCAAGTCTCGAAAATGTACGATAAAGTACTGTTTTAAACTAACTTTGGCTTAGAATGAATGAATGGTCGTCCCGGTTATTTAAATTTTGTTTACTTTTGAACACGTTTTCGGTTCATACAGGCCACATACTGTATGGATTTTTCTCATTCCAACGCCAATCATTTAGTTTTTCGATAGCCTTCAAAGCCTCTTACTGTCGTGACGATCAGAAGTTATGAATAAACTGTGAATTTTGGCAGCTCATGCCCCTTTAAGCTTGTGTAAGGTGTAAGCTAAACTTTTCACATAACAATGATTACAAATGTTGAACTGTTCTAACATGCAAATACATTTATTGCTTTTGGTATACCTTATACCATCTTGGATACACCATAAAAGAAATACGAACATTTTTCCGTAAAAAGTTTGAGATATATATTTATGAACACTAAAACACACGGGCACAGGGAATGAACACTAAAACACACGGGCACAGGGAATGAGCACTAAAACACACGGGCCGATATATATAGACAAATCGGGTTATGTGTACAAATTCTTATTTAATTATTCATTCTCTGTATATTTTGCATATTTCCTTAAAATTCTAAGTGATTTAGAGTTTAATAACTTTCAAATTGGGGATGTTTATTTCTCTCATAAATTCGGATTTCATATAAGCTATATAACAAAATATAACTTTTACTAAACTAAAGATTGTGCAGAAACATTAACAAAACTTTCCGGTGGTACATGTTGAACTACAAACCGAAACCGTTTTCGATTATAATTGATAAAATTCAACTGTCTTGATAATTGAACTTTAGAAAGCTTATATAAAGACATACTAGACAATACAATATAGAATGTGGCAAATAGTCGTAAAAATATAAATTGAGCGCTTTTCATTCCGACCAGCTCTGAAGTAAACATTAACCTGAAAGATTTGCTTGATCGAGGCCAAAATCCAAAATATTGTTTAGGCTAAACATTATAAACATATTTGTTTTTTGTATTTTTCCCAGCCAGAAGATGTTAGGAGCTTTCTATTTTTTTTACAAAAATTTAAAGTTTGGCATTATTTTGCTTTTTCCATTTGAGTCGTTAACTTAAAACACTAGAAACTGAATTGAGCGCAGTCCAACACAGAAGTGACGTGCTTTTGAATCCAAATGACACTTATACAAGTTGCAAGCTTGTCCATTGTCGGGAAGATATTTTTGAAGATAATCTTTAGCTAAGCTGGTATTCGGAATTAAGAAGAATTCCGAATACCAGCTTAGCTAATGTTAATGCATGGTACAAGAGGGTTTGGGTTCAGAAACTCTGGCAGAAATTCTTCTAATGATTTTGGGTGACGCCTGAATCGGGAATCGAACCCGGGTCAAAGAGTATATGGCACCTATCACCGGCTGTCTTATCCATTCAGCCAACAAGCAAACGTTACCATTATATTTTTTGTTTGTGCTGTTAAAAAAATAGTTTCAATCTAATATTTTCACAAATTTGGGAAAGAGTGATGGAAAGATTAATGTTTTTACGATTTCTTGTCTCTTTTCCGCCTCCGAAACTTTTAGGGGATGGTATGAAAGTCTGTAAAAACAAAAGCACTATACTTACGTGTTCGTCTATTATAGATCAGGATTTTTACTTAAAGGTAAATTTTCTAAGAACTTGAAATAAATGCAGATACTTGTTTCCCTCTGGACGAATTTGGTTACGTGCAAAGAAAAAACGACACGTGTGAATTTGTTGGTTTTTGTTGACGATTTGATGGTTTATTTGAGACTCTTTCAACACATACAGTAATTTTGAGATTTTCTTTTCCGTTCCATTTATTTTGAACATAGTAAAACTCCGTGTTATATGGGGTGTATTTATTTCCTTACGAATAAATATTTAAGGAATCCCTTGCCTTGGTGTATACGTTTTGGGGCGACCACACATGGGGATGTAGACATGAAATGTACAATCTTTCGTTTAACCGAGGTCATTGGATTATTAACCTAAGCGTACATTGCAACTGTCCTGCGTGGGCAGCTCGAACAAGGTGATTGGGCAAGATAAAACATAAAATTCTCTCAGAGGTGCAAATATAGGACTAGTTTTTAAGGATATAGATATATTAGGGCTAGGAATTTCGGAAATGTTTACAAAATCATCTTGTTGAGTTGTTAGATTAACTAGTTCGCGACTCTTATCTTAGTGATAAACCGGATTCCGCATAAGCAAATGATCGAGCAAAGTTTTTTTCGCGATAAGACCGTGGGAGTTTTTCCGCGAATGTGACAGACGAAATAGTAATTCGTCCCATTATTTAAATGCGTATTAAACTGTATCGAACTGATAAAGACCCTAATAAGGCGTGAATGGAAATATCGCTATTCCTATGACTGTTCGATATAGACAGAACAATCACAAGAAAGAATTCGGCCAAATATTTAGTACCTGTAGAACAAGTTTCTAACTTTAGATGATCACCTAGAAAAATGTTAGAATTGCTCCATCCATGATCGAAAATAAACATCAAATGGAGGTAGAGTTTACTGAGATGTTAACCAGATTAGCGGAGTGGGGATGTTAAGGTTATTTAGCGGTGAAATGAGCCCCACTCCCTTGACAAATTGCACTACAAAAAGACATAATACATATTTCTTTGGCCAACTGTTTTATAAGGAGGAGTTCTGGTTTTTGTTCTTTTTCCCATGCTGCAGAAATTACCCTTCCAATCGCCTGGACCACCAATGCTTAATCGTATTGGAATAGTTCTTGGGAGCCATTCGGCGGTAGGCTGGTTTGCCATGCACATGCTGGTTTTGTTTACGCTATCTTCCCATCCGTTTATAAGAAGTCGGATCTGTATAAACGGGGCGCAAGTACTTTGTTCGGGACCACCCTACGGAAATGACTCGATTACCGATCTTAAATTCGTCACTATGCCGAGCAACAAAACTCCGTTAATGCTTTCAAACTGTACCCCAACTGCCATATACGACCGTGATTGGGTGATTCTATGCAGCCCCATAGACGCCATTCGATGTATAGCCCGCTGTTAGCGAAAATAAACTTTAATCGCCAGGGCATATTTTTTACATGATCGTTAGTGTTCTCAATTCCATGTGATGGCTGGAATTTGGAAACATATGTTGGATCAAAAATGCTTCAAGCCTTGTCGTATGTTGGCATTGTGTCTGCAGAAACATATACAGGCACTGACAGCTATTTTCGGCTTTATTATCCCCTAAGCTAAAAATACAAAATATATGTATGGACTGAAAACTCTTAAGATTTCGATTATGAACTACACATACGAAATAAGTTAAGCGATAATCTGAATATAATCCAATCAAAACAACATATGACATGGCATGAATGAGGATCGAACCCGTGAATACCTGGTCGGTGCATCAATCTAAAGACAAATCACATCTCGATCCATAGCCAGCCATCCAAAATTATCCAAGAACTTTGATAAACAAACAAACCTTTTATACCGTCGATTCATAAATAAATATCCATACAAAATATTAACATTTTGACTAAATAATGCGAATTTTAAATTCTGTTTTATGTCCAATTTCTTGTTCAAATCATGGAAGAATACGCTTTATTTGAGAGTAACTATAAATGTGAACGTATATCTCCAACAAAGCGACATGGCCATCAAAAGTAATTAAACAAATACAAGAACACGCCGAGACAGGTTGGCGGGTGGGGGTGGGTGGGGGTGGGGGGGGGGGGTCCTTTTGACTTAGGTAACGATCGACATCTTTAATCGTGAAACTAGAACGTGTCAGAAAGTAACATGCCCGAAATACTGAATATGCAAATTTCTCATAATAGACCACAGTCTGACACAACTCCGAAGAAAGAAAGCATAATTAATGTTCAATATTTCGGTTCATTAAACCATCATCAGGAATGAAGAGGCAATATTTACACAGGCATTCTTCCAATACACAAATGTCATGGCTTTTGCTAATTGCATGTTCACAAACAAAATGTTAATTCTACCTATGTAACTAGACAAACAAACTGTTTTCATTATCCATTTTGTGTATTCCTCAACTATTTCATTCTAGCTATATATACATTTGTGTAAATATTGCCTCTTTATTCCTATTGATGGTTTAATAAACCGAAATGTTGAACATTAATTATGCTTTCTTTCTTCGGAGTTGTGACTGTGGTCTATTTTGTAAAATTCAGTTATTTAAATTTTCTTTTGTGTAGGTCACATCAGATGTATAGCTTTAACGTTAATTCTTACATCCTTTGTCTCGGGTCATAAAACGTCAAGATTTCTGGCACTTCATTCTGGGCATTTATACACAATTAGAAACTTGTCTTCATCGTTATTTTAGTCGAGAAGATGTTCTCTTTGTCCGTGTATTTAGGTGTTCATAGTATATAAAGCTTCGTTCTTTTTATACAGCATTTTTGCGAGGAGATTTTTACACTAATTTTTTTTGTATTTATATAAACTTATATCACGTAATTCCAGCATAACATGCTTTTTACTTTTGCAGCAAATCTATACAAAAATGGGAAAAGAACTATGATGTGTAGCATATGCACTAGGATTATCGTTCAGTTTTAGTGAACTTCAAACTTTTTTTGCCGCGGTTTCTTTCGGACAATGAATGAAATGATTTTTACTTATGCAACACATCTATATAAAAATGGGAAAAGAACTATGATGTGTAGCATAGTGCACTAAAATGATCATTCAGAAAATCAAACTTTTTTGCCGGCATTTTCTTTCGGACAATGAGTGAAATAATTTTGAGTGCGGCGTAAACATCAATCAAACTTTTGTTGTACCTTCTGTGAATTGAACTTCTTGATCCAAATTTTCTCAGCTCGTGCCACTTTAATGTTAAATAATTTAGCAAACTATAGGGAATTATAACCAAGACTGACCGCAGATTGGCCCCCTCTATGGCGGCGTTTTCAAGTTAAGTGAAGGTGGAAACCGGTCTCACTGCCCGGAGGAAACCGATCCTAGAGCATCTTACGGTAATACAGCTGTTAGCGGACTATGGCCGGAAAAATGTGGATGGGATAATAAAGCAGCTTTTACTAATTTATATCAAAAATTGTCTCAACAGGGATAGATAAAAGAAGTTAAACAATGACTTTGGGAGAACTGGTTATTTAATACTCCAAGTTTCTGACTCCAAAATGACTATTTTTCTATACAGACGGTCGCATTTTGGTTCAATGCCATCAGAGAGCCGGAGTAGACTGCCCGCTTCGTTTATGAGCAAAAAAGTGTTACGTCAATGACCGGGTGGGGGGGGGGGGGGTGTTTGAAAGGCAATATTGAATTCAGGGGACTAATAATATTTACCGAAATATCCTGCTAGTCTAAATCAGACACTGTTAGGTAGCTAAATTATTCATGAACGATTATGGCCATTTTGACACGCTTTGAGTACACTGTAACCGTTTACCGTCAATTCTACAGTAGAATATTTTAAAATTAACGGTAAATTGCCGTTTTATACTTCAGTGGAAGCTTTACGGTCGTGTACCGTAAAATAACTTTGAGACAGAGTTGTCGTTTCCGAGCTAACGAGAGCTGATCTCCTCGGTTGTTTCCGTGAAGGATTCGTCCAAAATACGTCATTGCGGATCAAAGGGTGCGAAAAAAAGGTGCGAAGCGCTAGTAAGGCATGGAAATGTGGCCAACATCTCTTCAAATTTGTAGTTAGTGTAGTGGTTAAAGGCTACGGTTATGGTTAGTGCTCATATACTTTTGCGCAGCTCCTGTATGGGAGGTTAGAGGTTCGAATCCCGCCGTAGGCGATTTAATATAAGAAAAATTTGGCATTATAGGCTAAGATAGTTAATTTAACATAGCTGTATTTGAGAGCGTAGATTGAGATACCTGCTCTAAGCGACAATTTTCATCAGCATTTTCTTCAGCATTTTTTCAAATAAATATATGTTTGTCAACTTGCAGAAGTAGTCAGTTTTACTATTTCGTTGGGGGTACATAACATTTGAAAATCTACATTAACAGATCCATGCTGGGATTGACGATTTAAAGTCCTGTATTTCTTAGCCTGCTGATTTCATAATGTTTTTTCACATTCACTAATTAGGAATGTGGCTACTTGATTTTACGATCTACCCTTATTTTTACGGTAGAAAGTTGGCAGCCCAGCTGCCAGTATTCTACCGTAAAATTTACGGGTTACATTTTACAGTGTAGGTTATATCGTTATTTCACTGTCTAAATCGGACCACATACTACCCGGGAGTCTATTCCGGCTTTTTGATTGAGCCCAAACTTCAAAATAGAGTTGTCAGTGTAAGGAAATAGTAATTCGGGAGTCAGAAACCGAGTTTAGTTATTTATTGGATGATTGAAATAATGTATGTTATATCAGTTGAGTGGCAACTGATCTGTACCTATACGAACCTTCATGTCAACCTTTAGAGCGACCAAAAGATTGATTGATTGATTGGTGTTTTACGCCTCGCTCAAGATTATTTCACTTATATGGCGGCGTTGCCAGTTTTATTGTGGGAGAAAACCGGGCTCTATGCCCCGAGGAAACCCACGACCTTCCGTTGGTAACTGGCAACCATCCCACATAGGTCGTTCGAGTGAAAACCCAGTCAGAAAATTTTCCAATTTTTGCGACCAAAAGAAACACCCTGGTATAATGTTATCACGAATATAGCTCTTAGATATAACTTGTAATCCTCAGAATAAAATGTCTCGATTCCGGAACAAAACCCGTAGCCCGTCATCACCTTGTTTTGCATCAATAAGTAATGATAAGTTTATATTTGGGTATAAATGTCTAAATGAACGGTTTTGTTTAAAGTGGCATGAGCTGCCAAAATGTTGATATTTTGACGTTAAAACAGAATGTTGAAATTATTGGCTATTTTTATCACGACGTATAATTCAGAAGCTTTTAAGGATTCTAGTCTCGAAAATGTACGATAAAGTATTGTTTTGAACCAACTTTGGCTTAGAATGAATGAATGGTCGTCCCGGTTATTTAAATTTTTTGTTTTCTTTTCTCTTTGGTTCCAACGCCAATCATTTAGTTTGTCGATGGCCTTCAAAGCCTCTTACTGTCGTGACGATCAGAAATTAGGAAAAAAGTGTGAATTTCGGCAGCTCATGCCACTTTAACAATATTTGCTGTACAGAGCAGTGTTTTTAGTATTTCATAATTTGCAGCTTGCTTTATCAAGTGCTGTCATTTGTCAAACAGGAATGGAAAATCATTTTCATCTGCTTTCATCCGTTGTAAAGGATTTCTGAACAGGGCTTAAACCTTGTTTGTTTCTGTTTATGGGATAAATGTATATTTGAAAAACATAAGTTTAAACGAAAGAACTTTCCCGTTAGTTCCCTGGTAGTAAAAAAAGGAGCGAGGCGGAAATATATATGTTTTCTGCATTTTTCGTAACTTCACGGAAAAACTAATGAGAAATGATTAAAGTATCACCATCAAATTAGGCTGTTTGTAAAAAACACGAGCTTTCGACGCCTACCCCTGTGTCTTTATCAAGTGGTATAGGTGTTGAGAGCTCGTGTTGTTCACAAACAACTTCCTCCTTGGTAATGCATTGGTCATTTCTCATTAGTATGGAACCCATGTTTAAAGAGAGATTAAAATATTTCTTACATCGAACCTATGGACAAGGATTTAAGAAACTCCTCATGACCTTTGAACGACATTTATAGTGGCAAGATTTCGAAACCAGGTAATTTTCCTCGAAAAAGAATTCGTCAAAAGTGACGTCATTATAAGACATTCTATGAGTGCAAACTGTCATGAAGACGCAGTGACACAGCAGAGATCGTGTATTACGTAACCACAACGACCATTAACTTTCGTAAGCATTGTAAAGCAGCAATGCAGCTTGGATTTTGTATGTTCTGATCCCTAAATTGAATTATCTTACATGTGCTACAACACACTTACAGCCAATTAGAAAATATTTCCTAAGATTGTTGATAAAACCTTTAAGGTGAAGCGGAGGGAGGGGGAGGGGGGGGGGTGTGGTTGAAATAGATTTTTACCAAAATTCCAAATACTCATTCACGCTACACAAGCAGTGAATTTTCGATCACTCTACCCAAGCCATGATTTTTTGCTCACTCTATCCAAACCATGATTTGTCGTTCACAAATGCTCAAATACTTCACCCGAATTTTCCAGATTCCCTAGCATTTCCTGTGTATCCGCGACCAGTGCGTCTAGGAATTCATATAAATTCTTGTAATTATATTTGTGCTATTACGCATAGTAAGATTATTAACCTCTATTTTGATTGTTTTTGTAAGTCGTTTGTGTTTCTTGTATAAGTTTACATATCTTTCCCGCGGCTCTATTGTCTGTTAGCCTATTGTTTGTTAGCCGGCTCACCCCGACGGCTGTTTTGTATTGCTGAAGTCAAGGAACTTTCTCGAACCTTAAATAAGTCAAATCTTTACAGATATATAAATTTATTCTACTCTGTTTTAGCCGGAGTGTTTTGGAATTTCTGAGAATATATATATATAAGTACGCGTTGTTTGTATTTTAGTCAGTCAATTTCGAACTGCACTCAGTAAAGCTTCTTGGATGCTTTAATTTGAATGTTATTCAGCCTGCTCATTTATCAGGGATATTTAATTTGTGAGTTCTATCTAGTCTGTGGATTTACCAGTGTGTTTACAAGATTTTAGTCTGTGGATCTACCAGTGTGTTAACGAGATTTTATTCTGTGGATTTACCAGTGTGTTAACAAGATTATATTCTGTGGATTTACCAGTGTGTTTACAAGATTCTAGTCAGTGGATTTACCAGTGTGTTAACAAGATTGCATTTTGTGGGTATTTATATTTCGTGATCATTTATATTCTCGATTGGTTTACAGATTTCAGATTTGTTGATCGGAACTGTCAGTTCTTAGTTTCTTAAAATAAGTCATTTTGATAGATTTTTTTTCAATGTTTGTATAATGCTTGCTTGTAAATACGTTGCTCTGTTTTTTATATAAATCAAAATTTGTACATAAAATCTGCTGGTCTGTTGTTACTTCGTTTTATTATCATTTTGTCTTGTAACCCTTCATCTTTGCTATCGAAGAAAAACAGCATTTCGGCTCAAAATGTATCCCAAAAATATATAAAGAACCCATAGATCGTAAACACGCCTTTCTTTATCCGACCTCAGTCCCAACTTGTTTGTTTTATCCCTGTTGACTAGCCATGGGATTGATGAGGAAAACTTGAGTTTTGAAAAAATCTGAATTCATCTTAACATGGATTTGCTTTCTTAATTCCTGCGACATGGGTAAAATAAAACTGTTCAGTAAAATACTTTGATGTTCATTTCTTGTACTAGCGACAGAAATATTTAAATTTTAACAGACATTTAATTCCAAAAAATCCAAAAATTCCATATGTGGATTGTGGCAAAATATTGATTTTATCAATTTGTTTTGGTGTAACAAAAATAACCCAGACTGAGACTGTTATACCGGTTCATGTAAGTCGGGATTACAGAAAAAACAACATTCCTGCACTCCGAAATTTGCCCTTTTTTCAATTCTAGTAATGTATATAATGCAAAGGTTTGAAGTTCATGGATAAACTATATGATTGGCATTGGAATAAGGAAAATCCGTACAGTTTGTGGTATGTACCAGCCGAAATATTGCTCGAAAAGTAAATAAAATTCAAATAACGGAAGTTCATTCATATCAAGCCAAAGCTAATCGAATCCAAAATTCTGTTTGTCCACACAATACGGCTTCTGTGAAAATATTGCTTGAAAAATTAGCAAATTTCAAATAACCGAGGCAAACTTTCATTCCAATGTGGACCAAAGCTTACTCAAAACACAATTTACCGTACATCCTCGAGACTAAAGCTGCGTTTCCACTTGTGCGGATACGGACGCGGCAAAAATCACTTTATAGTTAGAGTAGAGGTTGTGTTTCCATTTGTACGGTTGCGGATACGGACCGGACCATGTAGCGATCGGCACGGTGCCGCATGCGGAACCGTATGCGGAACGGACAAGTGGAAACACTCTGTACGGCTATCCGTACGACAATTCCCCATATTATACCTTACATTTTCATGGATATTGTTTTGCACAGGAACTTTTGCATGTATCTCTCAGAGTTTCTCCGTTTGACGTAAACAATAGTAAAATATATATATTTGTCAACGTTGGATGGCAAAGATTAGGCCCACCGCACATTTGAACATGACATTTTTTTTTTCTTTTTCTCTTTTAATCCTGAACTCACCAATGGTCCTTGATTTTCTCGTCTTAGTTTTTCTTATAATGCACGCGAACTCGGTAGTTACCAAACCCTCATCTAGATCAATAACCCGAATTTCTGGACGAAATAAAATCAGATGCCGTACGGACAACCGCACATATGGAAACACACACGCCGCACAGTCTACCGCGCGGCTTTCCGTACCCGCACCGCGTCCGTATCCGCATCCGCACAAGTGGAAACGTAGCTTAATGTCGCTGTGAAGCGTCTGAGCTGTATTTGTTGAAAAAAGTAGTTCATAATTTTTAAACAAAAATTAAAGGAAAACTATTAACATTTTGACAGTCGCACTACTGTTGATTCGTCTGTTGCTTTAGTGATGATTTTGCCGTTTTCCGATTTGTTGCACCAACTGGGTTACAGAGGTCACAGAGTTCAACCGGGACAATAAAGCAGCTTTTACTAATTTATATCAAAGTTAGATCAATGAACCTTAACATTCTCTCCCTCACAGTCTCACAGACGGTTTGGGGGAGTTATACACTTTAAACGCAGTAAAACATAGCCATGTCTAGAATCTGCAATTTGTCTGTTAACGCGGTTTTTAATATGTCGCCTTTTATGCTATAAGGAAAGCTGGTATAAACCTCATAAAATTACACGGTAATGTCCGAATCAGACACATATAGCCGAGACTCGGGTGTTATCGGATAGGTCCGGTGATAAAGAGTCTCCGGTCATTCTGACATCTATATGGGCACTCTGAAACTTCGGGGATTTATGTGCGTGAAATACCCTCTGATAGACTGCAGGTCATTTTGAATGTGGCGACCAAAAAGGTAGCCGTGTAACGTACAATTTCCATATCCTCTTCAGGGCCCATCGAAAGTGTCCTCGTGATAATGTAAGGGACCGAAATACTCTGTTTGTTAACTTTCAGGCGCGATCAGTTTTATAATTGAAGTATTGGAGGATTCCTGGAATGTACCGAAACTGCGTCTCTTCTTTGCGTTACACAACATGTGCTTTACCTGGCTAAATATAATATTTAAACAAATATCTTTCTAAATAATATTAGCATTTAATAAATTTATAATTATTTTTATTTCCTTTTTTCGTCTCCAGTAAAACATTTTGATATTTACTTTCGACGCCATTTTTATTCAGCCCAAAAATACGGTGATTTACCGTATAAAGAGCGCAGACTGTCCGAGGCGTGTCAAAGCCGACCGGTAGCGAGCGAAGATAGCCGAAGGATGTTCCGAGTGCTATATGGGAGCACTCGGAACATCCTTCGGCTATCTTCGCTCGCTACCGGTCGGCATTTCACGCACGTAAATCCCCGAAGTTTGAGAGTGATATGGGAGTTCATATATTTTTTGACACTAAGACACGCGGGCACATGGAAAATCTTCTAGTCTAAAATAACCATGGAGACGAGTTTCTTATTGTGTTAAAAAGGGGCATATCATTTAGACATTTAATGTGAACACAAGGTGTCGGTGTTTTGACGATGTGCCATCTTTACGTTGAATTTCACGACTTTTTCACATATAGTTAAGAAGTAAACTATTTGAAATTTAAATGACGGAAATGTACTCAGTTGTTAATCAATTAATCAGTAATCTCCCAAACCAGTAAGGGTTCCCCGTGGGTCAGTTTGTAGACCACCAAGGTTTACAAATATCCTGTCAGGATTGTATTTTGGCTCGTTAAAATAAGCTGACATTAGCTACAGTTGCAATTGTACAGCACTGCACCACATAGATCAATGGTATGGTTGCAAGTTTTATGTAGGCAATCAACAAACTGGAGACAGTTTGCCTGAATGAATGAACAGTTAAGACATTGTAGAAGGGCTGCCAAGAGCTCGGGGTTTCGTCAAGGCAAATTATCCGGTGTCCCTTCCCTCTAAACCTGCCAACAAAATAATATTGAGTGCAGCAAAAAATATCAGTCAATAGATTAAACAAGAACCTGGCCATGCATAAATAATTGAAGCAATTAATAAGGAAATCGAAAATTTAATAAGGTGCACAGATACGATGAAATAGTGTATATGGATGTATAAACTGGGCTAAGGGTATTCCAGAGTTTTGTACTTTGCCAAACGTATATATCTTTCACAATAACAGTGACCACATTGCGTTACTTGAGTTTTAAAGAGGAAAACCTGTCTGGTATGCTCTCTATGATTTTATCGACAACGTATGAGCTTACTCAAATATATTTATTTCGTGGCTTTTTTTTATCAGAACCGTCGATTTGTTGACCCCTAATATGCTTAACAGCCTTCCACCAATGGGTCGCGGGTTCGAATCCCACTCAGTCCAAAAATTGGAAAAATTTCTGACTGGGTTTACACTCGAACGACCTATGTGGGATGGTTGCCAGTTACCAGCAGAAGGTCGTGGGTTTCCTCCGGGCACAGAGCCCGGTTTCCTCTCACAATAAAACTGACAACGCCGCCGTATAAGTGAAATAATCTTGAGCGCGGCGTAAAACACCAAACAATCAATCAGTCAATCTAATATGCTTAAGAAAACGCCCATGCAAGCTGTTTTTGGTAAGACTGCTTGATGTTTTACCCCACACTCTAGATTATTTCACTAATATGACGGCGTTGCCAGGTTTCACGGCGGAGGAAACGTTGTTCTTTGAGGGAGAAAACCCCCGACTTTCGGCGAGTACCTTGCAGCTCTTAAACAATGGCGTCATCGAGTGAAAAATCCACACAACACTTTTTCTTTTTGTTTGGAGTGAGTAGGATTTGACTCAGGTAGCGAAGCCCCGCTATTTGTAAAAGGCACGATTGCTGTGAAAATCTAGAATACTGTTTACTTTAAAAAAAAAACGATTTGTGGCAAAAAGAAAAAGTTTCAATTGTTGTAAACATTTAAAAGTTTTAGTACCATTTTTAATTCATTTTGTCAGATACCCGTACTTAATCATTTGATTTGCCTGAAATAATTAACATCTAAGGTATTTTAGAGACTTTTCTGAGAAATGCAGACGAAGGATTTGCTTTGAGGGACACGGAAAAGACAAAACACCGCAAGTGAGTGTAGCAATCTAAAATCAGAATTCACTCTAATCCTTAAGTCCAAATGTGACCTCTAAGGCTAAAAGCAGCCATTTTAATCCTTTTGGATGGCGTTGGAGAGTTCACGTGGGAGATCATACGACTTTTAAACTTTTGAAAAAATCAACAGCTTCATGAAATTCAACCAGGGGCTCGTTTCACAAAGCAGTCGCATCGCAAAAGAAGCCTGGTTACCAATGGATACCATAGTGGAGAGATACGACGTCATGGCAAGTGCGATTGATCGCATTTTCGTGAAACGCCCCCCCTGAAGTTTGTTGGTATTTACATGTTTTTGTATTAAGTAAGTTACGTCCAGCATCAACGGGTTCGGATCGATCTGTTCTTGTTTGGGGCTCCATTTGCACGCCCAATCTAAAATTATAGGTTACCCTAGTTATAAAGTATAGATATGACCTCTAAGGCCAAATGTTGCCATTTTATCTAAAAATCCATTGGAATGGAGTTGGCGAGTTCACCTCGGAGGTCAATTGAGCATGTGAACTTTATGCATTCGACAAAACAACATCATGAAATTCAACTTGGTGTTTGCTCTAGTTTACCCGCTTTTCTATTACACCCGGCTAGAGATGTCGTTAGTTACATCGAACATTTCAAACATTAGCCGAGTGACGTCATTCTGGGCTAAATCAGTTCCCTTGGCTTCGACTTACCGTTGACTTTTAACATTGGAGTAAATGGAGAAAATCAACTTTTCGTGTGTGGCTTCCAGTTACTAGCAGAAACATATCTCAAACTTGAGTGTAATAAAGTATATATCGTTTTTAATGACTCACACAAGTTTGATATCAGATCCAAGCCAAGGGACGCAGCTCTACATGTATAACAGGGGCCAGTTCAAGGTGAATCGAGTTGACCGGATAGTCGCCATCTTGCCTGATTTAGTTAAAACGGGACTAATTCGAAAAAATTGACTCTACGTTTTCGTTACTTGTTAAACGTTTTCTTTAATTCACAGTATATATCCCTGTACAGCGGGATGTTAGGATTTTTATATTTTTCTGATAGCTTTTAAAAATGTTACCTAAGCTGGCATGCGGATATCTCTTCGCTATGTCCGGTAAAAGTGCACGAGGTTTATCATAGCCACGTCTAAGATGATCTCGCGAGAATACGACTGCTGTATTTAGGCAGCTTAAGCATAATTACATGCAGACATGCATAATGTGCCCATGTTTAATTTTAGTGGGTTTATCCTTAACAAACCCTTTAAGTATCTTCACAAATATCAAAAAGGCTATGGCTGCGATTGTGCCTTTTAGAAAAGATCAACCCATGAAAAAAAAGTCACGGGAAAACTCAGTTCTATAAGTGATATCTCATAAAGGAACACCAGTTAATTATTCTGTCGACCCAACATAACATTTGGACAATCTTGCCCCAAAGAATGCAAGAAAAACAACCGTGATTTATTACGGCCCTATTTGTATTTATGATAACTAAAACACATGGGCACAGGGAAAATCTTCTTGTCTAAAATAACCATGGAGACAAGTTTCTAATTGTGTTTTGTACTTATGTTTCGTGTTTTCTCCATGCCTGTTATTTTCAAACGGTATGGCCTGATAAAATGAGACAGTCGATGTCGATGATTATTGATATGTCGATGATTTTATCAAAAATCATTTTTTGAAGGTAAATGTACAGTTTGTGTTAGCGAAATCACCCACTGATTTCAAAGGAAGATTAAGTCGGTGAAGAAAAAAGCTCCGCGAGTATCAAGGCTGACTTGACTCCATTCATCATACCGAACCACTTGACATCCAATCCTTCCTCCAAGCAACAAAGAGTTACCCTTGATAGCAATTGAAGCACTTGATAAGAAAATGGACAATTCCTTGTAGTACCAAGAACAAATATGAACACATGAATGGATAGATAACTTGCTCGAGGACATTTTTAAGTTTTTGAATGAAATGGAACCCCAGAATCTCCTGCATAAGATGAGCGTTTCTAATGAGATTCTGTGACGTTCCGCTATTTTTTACGAAAGCGGATTGATACCAACTTACAATGAGCAATACATCTAAAATTAAACATGTGGCACATTATATATGTCCAGAAAAGCAAGAATTGGTTCGCTATAAGGATAACAGAATATAGGACCAGACTATTTATCCAACCATCTGTCATCGTTTTAATATGTCTAATCTCGAGGACAGAAGGAAGTATTTTTAATTAGATGTTTTGTTATACAAAATCATATACTAGTATTCAATTTGTAATTGCTCTTATCTTACTAAACAGATATGCTGTCATGCCCCAACGAGATAAACTGGACCAGTCAATATATTCTGTCCTATTATTATGTTAATGGTATGTGGACTAGTTTATGTTTTATTTTAGCATGAGCTGCCAAAATTCACGCTTTTTTCATAATTTCCGATCGTCATGACAGTAACAGGCTACAACAGACCATCGAAAAACTAAATGATTGGCGTTGGAATGAGGAAAATCCATACAGTATGTGGCCTGTACGAAGCGAAAACGTGTTCTAAAAGTAAACAAAATTTAAATAACCGGGACGACCATTCATTGATTCTACGTCAAATTTAGTTCAAAACAATACTACATGTATAATGTTATTAATCAGGATATTCCCTATTGGCATTGTTACAGGTCCGAGGATAGTCATATCTTATTAATACGGCTGTCCGAGGACCTGTGACAATGCCAATAGGGAATATCCTGATTAATGAAAATTTTATTAATTGACTTTCAATGTTTATTTTTCATAAAATATTTATATAATTTAAAAATAATAGTGTTTTAATAGACACATTCGCCAGGAAAGTTGACTATTATTTTCTTAAAAATTTCTAGGTGTAGTGTAGAGTTGTCCCCCTTTTGTACATAAAACATAGCAAGATATTTCTTTATTTTTACAAATTATTACTAATGCAATTTTTAATTTATATAATGGAATAGACGGAATATTTGTTTTCTTTAACTGTGCATTGGCTATTTTCTTTTTTTCTGTTTATGAATTCAAGAAAAATACCGTTGGGATTTTGAAGTGATAGCAATGAAACGGTCGCCATGTTGGATCTCGTATTGGCCCAGTCCGTCTTGGCCTTGTTTGTTCGTATTAGCCTAGTTTGTTCGTATTGGCCCTGGTAAGCTCTGTATGAGTGTGACCGTTTCTCCGTATTTTGCCAATAACATTGAAAGTCAATTAATAATTTATCGTACATTTTCGAGACTAGAAGCACTAATAAGCACTAATAGCCAATAGTTTCCACATTCTGTTTTAACGTTAAAATATCATTTTGGCAGCTCATGCCACTTTAAGTATTTTCTATTTTGTTCTCTCGTTATTCTTTTGATTTGCTGTTATTTATTCTCTATACGTATTGTTGCCATTTCTGTAACTGGACCATTTGGACCCTATGGAAATTTAAGCCAATAAATAAATACTCGCCGTTCTTCTCAGGCTTGGTTGATGTAACATTTCCGACAACAAACGACTCAAACACGATGCACGTCTCAATATTATTGAATGAAGAAAATAACATTTAGGACATAAAAGTCATTTGACGTCAATAAAATGTATATACGAGAATCCACTAGTTGCTTTGGTTTGTAATTTGCATGTCATAAGTCATTTAGTTTTTCACTCAAGGGCAACGCAATCTTGTGAAAGCAGTAAAAGTGTTGTTTTACTTCCACAGACCATTGATTTTGTCTCCGTTTTCTTCGACGCCTACTGTTTTAAATTCGTAAAAATCTACCATTATTGGTGGAGCTTATATGTGCTTCATTTGTTCCAATTGCCATGTGTGTTTGCGATTTACATTCCTGGGGTCGCCATGTCACAGTTGACAGCGATCGACACTGCCTCGCACTCTGATGATAAATAGCGACAAAATGGCCAACAATCGCATAGCCCATTGTACAGCAATCAACACTAGCGGTTTGATCGCACCCAACTCTTAACCCTGCCACACGAGTCATTGAGTACGAGGGTCCAGCGGTGCCAATTACAAACAGAAGCTCCATCATTGAAATATAACCCACATTGTTGCAAAAATATAAACGCCTAAAGCAAAACAAATGCCATTTTTGAACAATTTTAGCTATCTTTTTAATTGAAAAAAATTCCACCTTATACATGTTATAGTCAAGCTTGAGATATCCAAACTCTGTGGCCAAAGTATACTGATGATGTGTGGCCGACAGAGCTGGATAACGTGCCATATTGAAACACGGACACGGTAATGTTGAATCAAATATCCTTTTGCGGCGATGTAAGTGAACTATCTTGAGTTCGGCCCTCAATCAATCAATCAATCTAGCCTGTCAAATTGGTCGATCGGTCTGCCGACATGAGGTTTTGCGTCTAACATATCAAAAAGCCTATCGGTCGATCTAGGGACTGATGGACTAAGTAAATTGGTGTACTGTTTGGTTGAATTTAAATTATTGGTCGATAAGTGGATTGGTTTGACTCAACGCATGAATCGACCATTTGTGGAACAATGGCTACATTTTCATAACTTTAATTGTGAAAAAATTGATATGGTGAAGCATGTGCCTTTTCAGGAATTACTAATAGTATAGCCTCTTTGTCATTTGTTTGTCTAAATTGGAGGGCCACTTAGTTGGCAGTTAGTCGTCACTGATAGCTGTTGGCGACTACACCTCAATGTCGCCGTAGTTTTATACTGTCAAAATAGTCTGCGACCAAACCGTTTTTACCACCGGCCATATGGAACAAACTTTGGGGGTAATTCGTCGTGAAAACTCTTCCTATTTTATCCTCGTGTGTGGCTGGAGAAACCTTATCCGCACAGAGTGTCAGCACAACGTACGGCTATCAGAGATGTCAATAATTTGCCGCCAGCCTCTCATGCTGCGTGTGTGACTTATAGACTTAACCTCCGATGGGAATGTTATTGGGGTGTGGTCACAATTTAGATGAGATTTTCAGCGATCCAGTCAGCTATACACTTCCCATATGACATAGCCTGTAGCCATTTCATGTTCCCCGCAAGTTACAAATGCAAACAATTTTCGTCGATATTACAACATGTCTATTTTTTTTTACATAAAATTTTACGATTTGTAATATTACATTACCTTTATATGTTTGATTTAACAAAAGAGAAAACATAACTGAATTCAGTTCAAGTATATTCCGAATTTTATTATGACATTGGTGACTTTCATATTGTTTACACACAATTATCAAACCAATAACTTTTATTTCATCCATATTTCCTTCCTTTTCGATCATTTGAGAATTTCAGAAAAATGGATGAGTTAAAGTGGCATGAGCTGCCAAAATGTTGATATTTGGACATAAAAACAGAATGTTGAAATTATTGGTTATTTTTCTAAAGACGTATAATTCATAAGCTTTTTAGTGCTTCTAGTCTCAAAAATGTACGATAAAGTAATGCTTTGAACAAACTTCGACTTCGAATGAATGAATGGTCGTCCCGGTTATTTAAAATTTGTTACTTTTCGAACACACTTTCGGTTCGTACAGGCCACATACTGTATGGATTTTCCTCATTCCAACGCCAATCAGTTAGTTTTTCGATGGCCTTCAAAGCCTCTTACTGTCGTGACGATCAGAAATTATAAAAAAAGCGTGAAGTTTGGCAGTTCATGCCACTTTAATCTGTTCTCGAATAAACGATATTGCACATATGAAACCTTATATAATACCTATCTGACGACTAATCTCTATCTGACAACTAATCTCTATTTGACAACTAAACTCTATCTGACAACTAAACTCTATTTGACAACTAAACTCTATCTGGCAGCTAAACTCTATCTGGCAACTAAACTCTATATGGCAACTAAACTCTATCTGGCAACTAAATTCTATCTGGCAACTAAGGTATATCTGACAACTAAACTCTATCTGACAACTAAACTCTATCTGACAACTAATCTCTATCTGACAACTAAAGTCTGTCTGACAACTAATCTCTATCTGACAACTAAACTCTATCTGACAACTAAACTCTATCTGGCAACTAAGGTATATCTGACAACTAAACTCTATCTGACAACTAAACTCTATCTGACAACCAATCTCTATCTGAAAACTTATCTCTATCTGACAACTAAACACTATATGACAACTAAACTCTATCTGACAACTAAACTCTATATGACAACTAAACTCTATCTGACAACTAAACTCTATCTGGCAACTAAGGTATATCTGACAACTAAACTTTATCTGACAACTAAACTCTATCTGGCAACTAAATTCTATATGACAACTAAACTCTATCTGGCAACTAAACTCTATCTGGCAACTAAGGTATATCTGACAACTAAACTCTATCTAACAACTAAACTCTATCTGACAACTAATCTCTATATGACAACTAAAGTCTGTCTGACAACTAATCTCTATCTGACAACTAAACTCTATCTGACAACTAATCTCTATCTGACAACTAAACTCTATCTGACAACTAATCTCTGTCTGACAACTAAACACTATATGACAACTAAACTCTATCTTACAACAAAACTCTATCTGATAACTAAGGTCTATCTGACAACTAAACTCTATCTGAAAACTAAACTCTATCTGACAATTAATCTCTATCTGACAACAAACTCTACTAAACAATTAATTTCTATTTGTCAACTAATCTCTATCTGAAAACTAAACTCTATCTGACAACTAAACTCTATCTGACAACTAAACTAGCCCAATGTCGAGCACATTGGCAGATTACTTTGATTTTGAATAATTAGGATTCGAATCCACTCAAATGAATAAAAGATAAAGACGATGAAAATCTATCAAATAAGCCGTCTCTGGTTTAGATCATAATTGGAAAAGGTTAGTTGCACCGAATCCCCGGGGGTCGCGATGGTTGGAATGTATATGTCCCAGTCTTCAGCCACTGCAACACGCGCCGTACAGGTCCTACCAACGAGGAAAAAACATAATTCCGTTTCCGGGCCATATGTCAAAAATTTCCCCCAGCAATGAATTTCTCTATTATTTTCCCTTGCAGCTTTCCACTTATTGGCCTTTGTTCCCATCCCACCGTGAATGTATTTATGGTATTACCAACTGAATCAACACAAACCGCTGGATGGATTTTAGGCCCCGCCCATTCTGGTGTCATTGACAGAGTCAATGTGGGATGTGCAATTAGAATTTCTCTCCCTTTATCATTTACGGTGATGGGTATCGCCCTATAAATGTATGTTCCATATCTTTTTAGTTTTGCTTTAAACGTTTATGAATAAGTTCTGGATTTACCAGGTGAACAGAAATATTGCACAAGAGCGGTCACAGTATGCTTCAATGAATAAAAAGATTAAAAGATTACGAAAACTGACAACCTCCCCTCCCCTGTCGAGAAAGTGGAATCGTCCAGCAGTTGCTAGGAATCAGCATCAGCATCTCCTAGGTGGCACGAGCGTATAAAATTACCACTGTTTCGTACCATGATGTGCGTTTGTTACCCCACGTGACCTGATATTGGTCGGAATAAGAGACGGCAAACATTTACAACAACTGTACTTAAGTCAAAACCACATTGGACAGTAATCAGTAGAAGTAAGGACATCACGATTTATGCTGCGTTAGCCACAAGTTTTGAAAAGTTTTGACATCAGGCAATATAAAGTTGTCATGACTTGTAGATATTGCTTGTAACGCAATCTATTTGTTAAAATTACGAATATACTCCTATAAACATGATTACATCGTGTAAAAGTGAAAAACAGTTCTTAGGAGCGATGGAAGGTTTATCACAGACAGTTTCTTGTTCTCCTCCCGATGTATCCGATAAGGACTTGCAAGACGAGGCGTGTCTGCCTTCTACGACAACAACACACGGGGACAATGATGGGGCTAAGCCTAAGAAGGCCGGTGCAGGGATTCGGAGGCAGGAAAAACCGCCGTATTCATACATTGCATTAATTGCAATGGCTATTCAAGCAACACCAAGAAAAATGTGTACCTTAAACGAAATTTACCAGTTTTTGCAGACGCGATTTCCATTTTTCAGAGGGACTTATCAAGGCTGGAAAAATTCGGTTAGACATAACTTGTCACTAAACGAGTGTTTTATCAAATTACCAAAGGGGTTTGGACGACCGGGTAAAGGACATTATTGGACCATAGACCCGGCAGCCGAGTTTATGTTCGAAGAGGGGTCATTTCGACGACGTCCACGAGGTTTCCGCCGAAAGTGCCAAGCTTTACGTCCGTTCGGGATGATGAACGGAATGGGGATGACGGGATCCCCTGCAATGTTGGGATCTCATTATGATCTTTTACATCCCAACAATAATGCCATGAACAGTATGAATATGGCTTGTGCAGTAAACAGTACCCAATCATTCGACACGTCTACAATGTTGTCACCGGCGACCATGGGGTCCGCTCTGCAACATTCACCCAACTTGATGCAAGTACCATCCCCACAGCACAGTTCCAACTCCCAATTAAGTTGTAGTTTTAATTCTCGTTTTCCGTCCAGCTGCTCAATGGCGCAGATGAACAACGACTTTTCTCATTTAGCCTCATATTCTGCCATCCCAGTTAGTATGTACGAGAGAGAACACATGCCAAACTCCTGGCCCGGAACACGACATGTCCCCCCGGGATCGACCATCGGTACACAGATCACCGACCAATGTCACTATGCTCCAACACTCCCTAATAAGGCTGAACCTGTAGACCTCGCTTCCACTGGTAAGTATTTATATTTTAATAAGATATCAGTCAAAATCCATCCCGGATCGATTAGACCTAAATTGTGTGGAGCTTATATACAAATTAAGAAAATCTAAAAAAAATGTTATCCCCAATCAAACTTGTATGTATTTTTTTTTTCAAATAATTATAAGCATGGCTATTCTTGAAACGACAGAGCCATTTCAATTTTATGTAAATCGTCAGTTAATAAAATCTACAGAAGAAATAAAATTATATAGGCTTGGCCCTTTAGAATCAATAGAAACGATAAATAAACCCTTGCTGTGGGCACTAAAGCTGTGGGCACTAAAGCTTGCTGTGGGCACTCAAACTATAGCTATGCTGGCGATAAAAGTTTGGTAAGTAATATCTCAAGTGATGGTCATTACGACTCCAATATTCGAGATACAGGAAGTTCGTTTTCGATTGTTTAATGTCCTAGGGAGTAATTCGATCACACACATTACGTTCGGATGTCAGAATGAGATTTTTTCCTGTCTTTATACGAGCAGAAAACATTGATCCATGTGAGTACCAGATGACTCCATGGGTGGTCTGTACCTCCAACTTCGCCTATTAAACAATGTCCTTTCTACATTGATCGACAGGAATACTTGATTTTGTATTTCCATTTTACCTCGTAGATTTCAGTGAGATATTTTAAAATTTTCAAAGACATTTTTGCTTTGATTCAAACTCAACAACTGTCAATCATTTTATCTCATACAAATTAATCTATATTTTATTTAAAAGAAACTTTGAATTTAAAAAGATGGCATCTGTTGCGTGCCAAATGACTGACATTTTGACACAACATGTTAATATTGGGGGTTCTGAAAAGAAAACTTGGAAACCACGTTGCATCACTGCTAGTCTGTCCACATATCTGCCTTAATACCAATAAGTTAAGCATAAGCCCTGTATTAGTAAATCAAAAACTTTAAGTCAATTCTAAAATTTAAGTCAAGGATTTTTTATTAATGGAAAGGAATAAAATCGGAATTAAGTTTTAAAAACTTACATTAGTATCACATGAATAGTAAATACGTTTATTTCGAAGGTGGGTTTTGTAAAGAAAACTGACTTAACTCTTTCGTTTGACTTGGTTTTTATTAATTACCGACCTTACATCATAACTCAGGGAAAACTAAAACAATACACTGCTTTGGTCATCGAAGTTGAATTGGATTGTGAGGATTACAATTCCGTATTAATAAACTTAAACTTGTCTCCATAGTTGTTATAGTCAAGAGGATTTGCCCAGTGCCCATGTGTTTTAGTGGCTATAAATAATGAATTTTCAGTGCATTTTTTAATGGATTCGATCTGAGCTGCAACTCATCGAAATTGATCTAGCCTGCTCTTACACAGATTAACTTAAGCAAAGCAGTCGCCGAGGATTATATATGTTTTTCACGGAATACCCCTATAATGACGTGAAAATGATTTAATAAACGATGGTTTAACGAAGTCATACATTGCAACTAGTTTCAAATAATGACTACATCAAATAACATGCCTAATTCCAGGTAATTATATATTTGTATTACTCAGTGATTAGTTATTATGTGTCATATTCTGGCAATCGTATTAGTATTTATTTTGTTAGTAGTATGACACAGTCCACATGTAGGCTCGCCGTTATCACCATCAATGTTCTTTTTATAATATTGCAAAATTGATGAGTTTTCTAAGACGAATCAGTGGCTACTTTCAATTCAAGTTTCAAAATTCTGAAATTTTGCGCTTTCACACATTTTAAATGCTCTTTAATTTAATCTCGTCGTTTCACACGATTACCTCGTAACAAGTTATCCAAACTTAAATACATGATTGGATTGAGGGTTTATCCTTTAGAAATAGCAGCATTAGAGGATCTTGCGCAAGCTCTCTTCCCTAAGTCAACAGGCTATTTTGTAACCCGATACAACAACAACATGTCAGCATAGAAACGGGTGACACCAAAACTAACAAACTTGCCTTGGGCTCGACCATGCGTACTTTAGACCCACTTGACGCTTTCGGAGTCTGCATCAAACCGCACTGTTGGGAGCCATGTGAAAATTAGCTCCCGGCCAAGGCAGATTTCCTTTCTTGGACCCCTATTAAATCTACTTTCTGTCACGACGTTGACATTATCGACAAAAGGTTGTGGATTTCTTTCTTTCCAATGGGGAAAAGAAGTTTATAATCATACCGTCATTCTTAATTATGTACAAAATGAAGACATGTAAGTCCAAACGAGTTCTGCAAATATTAACATTAGATACACTTCTTTGACCAGTTTTAGTTACATGATATGTATTTTTAAAAAGGCAAGACGGACCAAAGAAACGACAAGTATATATAAGTCTATAAACGTGCTCTTTTGTGGAATAACTATATAGAAATATCTATTTGATAAAGTAGATCCAAATGTAAAGTTATTTATAAAAATGAAATCATTCAAAGGAAAATGAAATATGTATCCGTTTTGATGGATCTGATATCGATGCCATATCTGGAAAGCCTTTCCAATATGTAGTTTTTACTGACTCCAAACATTTTCCTACCACATAAGAAGACTGTGGACTGTTTGGACGAAAAGTAGTTTAAAGGGGCATAAGCTGCCAAAATGTTGATATTTTGACGTAAACACAGAATGTTGAAATTATCGGCTATTTTTCTCAAGACGTATAATTCAGAAGCTTTTTAGTGCTTCTAGTCTCAAAAATGTACGATAAAGTATTGTTTTGAACTAACTTTGACTTAGAATGAATGTGTGGTCGTCCCGGTTATTTAAATTTTGCTACTTTTCGAACACGTTTTCGGTTCGTACAGGGCACATACTGTATGGATTTTCCTCATTCCAACGCCAATCATTTAGTTTTTCGATGGCCTTCAAAGCCTCTTACTGTCGTGACGATTAGAAATTATATAAAAAGTGTGAATTTCGGCAGCTCATGCCACTTTAACGGCTTACAGGATTTTGGTGTTTGAAAGAACTTGCAAGAATTATGTTACAATATATATTTTATTCTAAGCAGCTTATTTCCTTTACTCCTTCTCGTTTACTTTTAAAAATGCACAGCTTTTTACTTATTTTAAAATGAAACATAAATATGAATTTAAAAAAATAATTAACAAACCTAATTATATTGTAATAATTCCTCAATTTTATCAAACACATTTCCGTTGATGATATCAATATATTGCTTTAGGAAATCCAGTTTATTGCCAATTAAATCATCAATCAAATTAATCGATAAGCAGGTCAGTACCTATTCCATAAGAACCCCAAAACAAACAAACAACAACAAAGAAGACAAAAATACTGAACAACAACAACAGCACTGGAATTAAATGAGCCCGTCTTTATTGGTTATTTAAAAGCTTAAGACAAGGATGACGTCCATTCAGTTTAAAACATCAACAGCTTTGAAAGCCTTAATTTGGTGAATGGACCTTATCTCGTGCTAATTCTTGCGCCATTTCCGCTTTTCTGAATACGATTAAACACATGTTGAATTAGCGATAATTAAGGAATGAGTTAAACGCCGCTACTTAAATAGAGTTTAACTTAAGTCAATCGGCATTCGAAATAAAAAGCTTTAAAACTATTTGCCAGAGAAAGGGCTACATTTTTTTTTATCTCTATAACAACCGGAAAATTTCTGCCTACAAAAAGTTGCTGATTTTGATTCTGACTTAATACACGCCTAATTTCTATCGCAAAACCAGATTATTATCCAAATTGAAAACGGAAAAAATATTCCAAGGTTAAAAGTATGTTATCCGTTGAAATTTTCTTTTTAAAGCGTTATAATTAGAAGCTATCGGTTAATCTTTGGGGGTAACATGTGTCTCAAAGATGTAGGTAATGTTAAAAATAATCTAAACAAAAGTCTATGTAGGCCTACCATTTAAACTGTGTTTTTAGAAGATTTCTAAATGAATTAATAAAAATTCGAAATGTTTGTGTTATAAATCGGAGTGTATTCAGTGATTTATTTTATCAGTTTCGCAAAAAATCCTATAGAGACAGTTGGTCTCTTTTGTCACGACGTCCACTTGCAAATAAATAGCCCCCAAAAAAAAACATCAAAGGGGAGGTAAAAACAGAGAGTTTCTAGGGATTTGTTTTTACGTGAAACCATCCGGAGTTTATTTTTATTCTCGAAAACCGAAGGTCTCTTAAAGAACTACGTTGTTGAGATCTCCTTGTATTCGGCCGTATCCATCATCGTGTTGTGTTGTGTTAATGTCCCATGCATTTGTGATTCAAGTGAAATGGCTGGGTGGGCTTTATCGCATCTTGGAGAGTTTTACATTCTCTATGACAGATTTAAATTCTTTAGATCACAAACGTAGTTTTATTGCCTTAAAATGCGGTTTATTATCGTGTTATTGAAATAATTTAAGGACTACACAATCTTAGTTTAGAATCGTTCCCTGCCGTGCTCAATATTAAAAGTAGAAATACAAGTTGTGTACATTAAAGTGACATCAGCTGCCAAAATGTTGATATTTTGACGTTAAAACAGATTGTTGAAATTATTGGCTATTTTTCTCGAGGCGTATAATTCAGAAGCGTTTCAGTGCTTCTAGTCTCGAAAATGTACGATAAAACATTGTTTTGAACTAACTTTGGCTTAGAATGAATGAATGGTCGTCCCGGTTATTTAAATTTTGTTTACTTTTCGAACACTTTTTCGGTTCGTACAGGCCACATGCTGTATGGATTTTCCTCATTCCAACGCCAATCATTTAGTTTTTCTATGGCCCTCAAAGCCTCTTACTGTCGTGACATTCCGAAATTATGAAAAAAGTGTGGATTTTGGCAGCTCATGCCACTTAAAGAATCTGTCATGCTATTTTATAGTAATCCTGAGTTTCTGTTACAACATAAAAGTTTCATCTCAATCTGTCAACGTCTATTTTAATCGAAAGTTTGTATAAAGATAAATTTATCAGTTAAGAAAGTTTGAGGAAAGAACGAAACAGTAAAAAGCGATATTCTGAAAAAAAATAGCAGTTAATAAATGTTGGTTATAATTCTGTCTATATTTCATAAATATGTACAATTAATATGTAATCTATTTATAAATCATTTTCTAAAATCTATATAATTGATATATTAAGCTGCATTCATCATCAGGGAAATTACTGAATTAGTAAATAACCGACACTACGAGTATATATCTTTTTCAAAAATGTATATAATTGATATATATTACATGTATATATCTTTTTCAAAAATGTATATAATTGATATTTATTATTTATACATAAGTGAAAACTAGGGATTTCCCTCACCCAGAAAGTGCTATTCAAACACAACTGTTCGATATCCTCTATACATTACATGTATATATCATTTCCAAAAATACATATAATTGATGTATACATGCAAAGCCAGCCTAATGAAATATCATAGGCTTAGTTTATTACAACAATTTATGATGGGGTATTAAGGTCGAAATGATATACCTCTTTTTAACACAATTAGAAACTGGTTATTTTACACAACAAGATTTAATCTGTGCCCGTGTGTTTTAGTGCTCATTAATATATATATATATTTGTTACATGTATACATAATATTCAAATATATATACGAAATCTTTTTAAAAAGGCAATTTAAACATTTACCCATTGGATCTAAATCCGTAAACGTTCTGAAAAGTTTACAAAAGAAATTTTTTTAATTGTAAGAATCGTATGTGACAATATCGATCTTTGGCTTTCTCAATTGTTCTAAGGAAGATCTAAATTGTAATGCTCACTTTTGTTTATGAGAGGGAAAAATGAACACGTATAGATAAATCTTTAGAGGGTTTGATGGGTTTTTTTGGACTTGAAACTTCTCGATATTTCTGACCAAGTGCTACGTTAGATCAATTCAAATTTGGAGATTATTGCTAGATTAATCAATGGACTTAGAGCTGGGAAACGTTCCGGTCAGTTTATATCGCCGAACATAGTCTACACACAAAGCTCCGATAGTTACACTTGGCGAATTCTTCAAGATCGAGAGAGTGTTTAAAATTAGGATCGACAAAATCAAAGACAGGGAGCCACTATTGCGCCTGTAGCCTTACCAATTTTATCTGATCAATTGGCTAAATGTCCTCCATATTTCGAAACTACTAGAATGATGTCCGGCCATTCTGTTTTTTAAACTCGTGCGTGGTGGACATTAACTTTAGAACGCCGTCTGTTGTCTTACACCTGGTTTGTGAATTTCAATTGGTTTCATTTTCCAATGAGAAATTCATCAGTAGGAAGTACACTTCTAGAACAAAATAAACTTTCAACAGCGATGTCATTCTATTGACAAAGACATTGGTCATTGCACCAGACATCTGTCTAGATATAGAAAGCTCGTTTTAAAAAGGAATTCGTGGTGATGACTTTTCTTTAGAATGACACCCATTTTCTACCAGTCATTGTATAAAATGTGTTACTGGTTTCAGATTCCAGACTTAAACGTTGTTACTAAAGATGTTTTGTTCTTAAATAATTATAAGCTAAGTTGTCCCGATACGATTTCGAAATTACGAACCTCATTGTTAAATTGTTGTTCTTGTTGTTTAAAATTGATTAAACTCTGTTACAGTTTCTCGTCGTTTATGTTGTAGGATTGAGAGGTGTCCAGGATTCGATCCAGGGATCCACTGGTTACGAAAGTAAAGGTTACGTCCATTACGGAGCAGATGGTATGAACGGACCAGTATGGCACACTAATTATTCCCCACAATACTCAAGGAACGGATGACTATATCCGGGTCTCAGCCAACACAATAATAACAACAACAACAGCAGCGTTTGGCACAAGCCTCAGCCAAGCAGCTGACACAAGACGATATTTATCGGATGAACATTGTAAAATAACTCATTATTTGATGATTGGCAGAGTTTCAGTACAATACACAGCCGACGACTGCTAGATGTAAGCCTGACACTTTACTCGCAAGAAACCGTTTTCTGGAAAAAAAATGTGATAACGGCGTGAAAATGAACCTGAACTACACACAGAGTGAATGACAGCTATACATCAATGGTCGCTTTGATGGAAACATTATCTGCAAGACACTTTTTACCCAGGATTCAAAGAGAGACAGACATGACTGGTATTACTTTCTTTAGAATTTTTATACGTTCTTTCATTTTCAGCCAATCAGCACAATGTACGTTATGCATAGTTTGTAATGACTCGATCGATACGACAGAGAGGACTTCTTGCTTTGATATGTCGTTTGAAAATGTTATAAAACTTTTGAATATCACACCAACGAGTGTGTTTTTTACCCTTACCTTGAAAACGTGCCTTATGAAGGATACCTAGAAGTGAAATGCCCTTATTTGTATAGATTCACCTCCGTCCATATTAATTGCATTGGATTTGGTGTTCATTTATCTTGTTAATGTGACAAACATTCGTATTGTTCGCGTAACACACATTTGTATTGTTCACGTAACACACATTTGTATTGTTCGCGTAACACACATTTGTATTGTTCACGTAACACACATTTGTATTGTTCACGAGGTTGCACAATTTTGTTGTTTACGTGACATGCAATCACAACCCATGCAATATGTATTGTTCACGAGGTCACACATTTGTGTTGTTTACGTGACTACCATTCGTATCATAAACACTACATGCTATAAAAAGCCATACACTATTTTGGTGTATCTTGCTATAGCAGCATATTTGTTTAGTAAGATTTAGATATATTTCAAATTGTGTTTTTATGTGTTCAGTATATTTTTGCGAAATACGACTAGAAATGATGGTTGGTCGGTTGGTTTAGCTTATTGGCGCGTCCATTCGTATGAATGATGTACGCCATACTAGACTAGAAATGATTTGGTTAGTCAAACAGACAACATCATCTGTGGATGGTTTCAAGGAATGTACGATTGATCTCGAGACGATTGGGCTTCTTCTGGGCATTTATCATGATGGTCTCAATCCTATTATGTTGAATAAATAAAAATATCAGAATAAAATAAAAAACAAACAAACCAACCACCGCCACACTAAACAACCAATACATTTTTGGCTGACCAACCAGCCATGCTCGAGGGTTACTGCAATAAGTTTCATTGTGGCCTGGTAAACGCGTTTCTCTTTTATACTGGGGCCTGTTTCACAAAGCGGCGTAGATGTATTTTTTACGTAACTTTCATAGTAACGTATCTCTACAGTATGGGTTGCTAAGGCATTTACGTAAAAACTTACGCCACGCTGCTTTGTGAAACAGGGTCTTGGTCACGTTCTTCAGTCTGTTATTTTGTTAAATGACCCGAGAAATTTAGACCAGAATGCCATTGTATATATAGCGTGGTCATCACGTGCAAAGAGTAATTGGTTCATTACCATGACATAATTTCTACCAATAATATGCAATGATTGTTATTAATTTATGTATTGTAGACGTTTTATTGATTATTAAATGTATGATAATAAAGTAACTAAGTCATACTTCGTGTTTTCGTTTTCTTTTGTATAACTTTTGTTATTCAAACGCTTCCACCCAAGAGCGTAAGATGTTTGCTGTAGGGTCAAGTCAATTCTTTAAAACAGCAGAGTGTGCAGGGATACCAATTAAATTCTGTCGCTGGGAACTATCCTTTCGACTAAATCTCCAACAATCGAGATCTCGTACCATTCTACGAGATCTTTAGCACGTTGATATCTCAACGAATGGCAGTAGGATCAATCCCTATTTTAGATTGAATCTCGATGCGACTATTTGCGACTATTTAAACAATCTTGAATGTGGCGTAAGCATCATTCAATCAACCAAAATAAATAAAAGCAAGAAAAAAGTAACAAAGTCCCTCAAAGGTTTTTGTCATCATTCGAAAGGCCTTATATCTTGGTTAAAACTACATAGCTTTTCCCTTAACTAAATTTGCTTTGACAATGAGTTAATGTCCCATGGCATCCGTTTTTTTTCTATACAATTCCGATGATATACTGCATAAGTCATATCATTGTCTCTCCAGTGGGTTCAACCGATAATTTGAGCTATGGGTAAATAGAATAGTCTGGGTCAGGTCATTGAATTCACTGGGGGAAAATACCCCCTCTTCATGGGTATTTAGCAAAAGGCTAACGATTGCCATACCTCCATCGACTTTGTCTTCATCGAATAGAGCTGGGACAGACGTGGTAAACCAAACGTTTGTTCTATCATACTGGGAAGTGGAATTCACGGTGTTGCCTTTCTCATCGTGTAGTTCCAGCTGTCTCAACCAAGACTTCACTAAACGTCATCGCCCTGTTACGACCTACAGCGATGCGGAGAATACCGATCTGCTCCGAACTCTTTTGGGACATTTCGGGATTTTCCGATGACTGACAGGCTGAGGAATAATATTTTCTCAGATGTTTCTTGAATACGGTCCTATTGCCAGGAATAATACGGATATAAATCAAGAGTCCACTCCCGTTGATCTGAACAAATGTTTCACTTGCATTCATCTTTTTCCTAAAAAAATGTCTTCTATGTCTTCTATACTGATAGCAATTTAGCCGAGAAATCTGGGCTCTGCCGAATTTTTGTTTCTCTCCGTGAGCAGCCATATAATACCAGTCGCCGTAAGACCGATAATCCGGGCTAACAGCAATTAAGTTAAAGCTTAGACTTTTCTTTAATAAAAGGCAATTTTTTCTGCGTTCGTCACATTATAAAAATAAAATGATTATCTTGTCAGATCTCAACCCAAAAGCTTACATTTTGTTTGAGATATTTGATATTAAACATTGCGCTGGTATATATAATCCGGTTAAAATAAATCCACTACATCGATCGATTGTTTGGTTTTTTACACCTTACTTAAAGGTTATTTCATTTAGAGAGCGGCCATGTCCGGTTTATATCAGAAGCGGGAACCCCTTAACATGACGTTGGTCCCTGCATGGCAACCATCACATCGATAATTCGAACACGCGAACCAATGAAAGGCTTTCGGATTGGTCGTTACATTTACCCAGCCACAGATATATTCCTGCTAACATATCATTGTAGCTTATTTCCTGTTACACGTGTAATTTAGCACTAAATCTTAGATGAACTTAAATGCGAATCATTAGTATGGATAAGAATATGACGGGTCTCTTTAAAAAGCCGAGGGTTCCCAATAAGAGTAACGCATGATGTAAGAATAAGCCTCTTTCGAGTTTGGCTAAAACCCCGCGAGATCACGCGAGAAATGAGTTTAGGGGTATAACTTTCACTGACTAGCCGTTCATTTAACATTAGCGTCTATAGTGATCGACGGTTATCGTGTGGTTTTGTCTTTGATTCCTTATTTCTAAATCATTTCTTACATCCAATTTTTTTGTGAAACACACCAGAAGCTATCCGTTGTGTTTTTGTCGGTTGACTGTCAATACAATCATTTATATCGCGTGGATACGCTTCGAAGTTGTCAAAACCCAACGGTGAAAACACAACTACGACGTGTTATTTTTGTGTTAGAAATAATATTATTTTTTTGTCCGTCAAAAATAAGTATCTAATGGCTTTGTATATATCTTGATATGTCTCAGAAAAAGACTTTTTTTAAAAAGTATAGATTCTAAGCAGAGAATCACAGACATAGCAACAGGGTTACAGCCGATCTCCATAAGCACTAATGTTAATCGGACAGCCGATCGGTGAAAGTTATACCCCTAAACACGGGTCTCGCGTGATCTCGTGGGACTTCCGCCAAACCCGAAAGGGACTTATTGAGTAAACATTGAAATCGATGCTTTCAGACATTATTGCATTACGGCAAGTCACAGAGGTAAGTTGGGCGTAATTGTGGATGTTTTACGCCGCACTCAAGATCATTTCACTTATATGGCGGCGTTGCCAGGTTTATGAAATCGGGCTTTTAGCCCGGAGGAAACCCCGATCTTCAACGAGTACCTGGCAACTTTTCCCAATACGGCCATCGAGTGAAACACCTACTCAGAAATTTTTCGATTTGCGTGGGTCTGAACCGGCGACGCATCGATGGAAGGCTCGTGTCGGACTGAAGGACGAAGGGCCACTGTTTTCTTCCAGGTGCGATTCTCTTCCACATAATACCACAATCACTATAATAAAAGTTTAAAGATGGCAACGAGCAAGAACAATGTCTACTTTCTGGAGGCAAGAGTTATCTAATAACTGCTGTTAAATACCTGATAGAGATTTTTTATATTGTCTCCATTTTAACTAGGCATAAAATGGGCAAGAAACTTATTTCGACCACAAGGCCCATTCTGTGAAACCTACTTGTTTATGTGGTAAAGGCTGACCGAGCAGCTTTGAGGCTCTAAGAGACATCGTCGGAAATCTACGTTTTAGAATCAGCGATCGACGTATGTGGACGAGTTGTAAGGTATTCGCCCAAAGTCGGGTGTTACCTCAAGCAAAGTGCACGGTTTCCTTCCCACTTTACTAGTAACCTTCAAACCCTACATCTATATCCCTTTATAAATCGGATATCTCTAAAAAAACATTTAGCATTTTGTTGAAACAATAGCTAACAATTTTTTTCTCTATAATATAAAATATTGAAATTTTGCCAGTTTATTCATGACATCTGAAAGAGGAAAATTAAAATAAAAAGCTTCCACATTTAAACAGAAATATTTTTTTACTTTATTGATTTAGTTTTTAAGTTTCTTTGCTTAAAACTTTTTTGAAGTAAAACTTAAGTTTCAAGCAAGTAGAAATCAGTCACTCTAACTATATATTTCTATTTCAGGTATAAGTGAAATAATCTTGAGTCCAGCGTAAAACATCAATCAGTCAATCAATTTATTTAAGGTGTTATGAGTTGCTTGACTTTGTATGTGTTTCCAAGCTTTCGGAAACGGAATTTATGAACAAAACAAAGCAACTACGTGCAGCTAAAGCCGCTTTAAGTTAGAGTGTTTTCCTCAATTCTCACATTTTTCGCTCGGTCGCCGTATGCGGAAGAGTTGCCAAGTACTCGCCGAAGGTCGGGATTCCCGGTTTCCTCCTCCACTAAACCTGGCAACGCCGCCATATAAGGGAAATAATCTTGAGTGCGGCGTAAAAAAACAAACAATCAAATCAAATTAATTCTAACACATCAAGAGAATCTGGCCTCTTTACCCCAAATTCTAATTTATTTCATAAATCTAATGCAATTTTCCATTACATAATACTTTTATTACATTTTAAAACAGCTTATCCCAGGCGAGTTTTGATTGACGTTTTGCTGAAGATGGATTTTAATTTCATTTCTGTGCCCACTTAAATACGTTGGTCAAGTACATGTACTTAAAACGATGTTAGGAATTATTGAAATAACGTGGTCATCTGAAATAAAACGGATACCACATTCAACTACTGCAATTTAGCGTAAAACGGCTTCGGCGCTAAGGTGTTACAAAGAATAAAGGAAAATTGGTAGGTAAAAAAACGTTTGACTTTGAAATCGAAGAGTCCGTGTTTCTCACGAGAATCTGTACCATTAGAAACCACTCTGTTTAATGACAGATGTAGAGATATCCAATCTTTTATTCTTCCCCTTTCACCCTTCCTTTGCTAAAACGCCTCAGTGTGTCCACTGCCAATGGTTACCACATGTGCCAGAATAACCACGTGTAGTGCAGCAGACCAGACTCACAGTCTAACTGTATAAAGACGAAAAAGAACCCTTAATTAAACGCCAATAAGAGCTATCACCGCTTTGAAACCGATCTCCGGATTTAAAGCTTTCCTTATCGCTGCGGATCGACGGTGCCAGTTCAGCCATGTGCTTGTTAGACGGATACGAGACACAGAACTAAAGGGAGAAGTGTTCCCTAATGGTCGATACCGGCCACCATCAATTGATGTTTAAACGACGGCTGACGGGAAGCATATTGCTGTGATACAGTCTCGTTGCGCAATGGGGATGCTGTGATTTCGCCTGATGTCCCGCGAAAAGGTCGTCATGGGAATGACTTCACGCAGCTATATAACGTTCTCTCAATTAACCCCAATTAAACACGTCGCTAGAAATCTAGGGTGTACTGCAGAGAGAAACCCCAGTTCTATCCACGTTCCGTATCACTGCAAATTAGCTAAGCGCCATTAATATATACACCAGACATCAGTCAGATAGCGTCATTACTTGTAGCCCATGACATTATCTAAATAGGAATTGCTCTGAATTATAGCGGAGCGTTTAAAGGTGGATTACACCCGGATTCAGAACACTTTAGTTTACATCTTTCAGAAAAAGTGAACTCAATTGACGCGGTAACACGTTTCGGTAAAATATCTCGGCATTCGGGCTCGTTAAGAATAACCTTCAAAAACAAAAGATTGTCTTTTAAAGCTTCTTATTTGCTTTACGAATATTAAGACGTTTATCTCTAATTATCAATACATTGATGAAATTTCTCATTTAGTTAAAGTGGCATGAGCTGCCATAATGTTGATATTTCGACGTTAAAACAGAATGTTGAAATTATTGGCTATTTTTCTCAAGACGTATAATTCAGAAGCTTCTTAGTGCTTCTAGTGGCGAAAATGTACCGTAAAGTATTGTTTTGAACTAACTTTGGCTTAGAATGAATGAATGGTCGTCCCGGTTATTTAAATTTTGTTTACTTTTCGAACACGTTTTCGGTTCGTACAGGCCACATACTGTATGGATTTTCCCCATTCCAAAGCCAATCGTTTAGTTTTTCGATAGCATTCAAAGCCTCTTACTGTCGTGACGATCAGAAATTATGAAAACAGTGTGCATTTTGGCAGCTCAAAGAGCGATGATACGATGAGACACCAGCTCGAAACTCCTATTGGGAATAAGTTTGATGTCCTTCAATAATAATTCTAGCAGCCAGGAAAAGTATTAGCAATAAATCCATAAAATTAACAAATATTGCCATTGTCAAGTTGATATAAACAATGTGTTAAGTTGCGGGGTACCCGGGTTTCCTCGATATCACAGTTGTTATAGTACATTTGTTTGTAACTTTATTTATTTATATACACTAAAACTTTAAATATTGTTTGAGCATTAGGTCGGGAAGAGCCAAGTTTCCTCCGGAACTTAACAAGGCAACTTCACCATATAACCGAAATATGGAGATTTTTTTCGGACTAGGTTTTTCCATTTAACGACTTATGTTGGATGGTTCTCAGGTAAAGCCAAACCAATTCAAATCGAAAACTATGCGGTGTAAAGCCAAACCAATTCAAATTGAAACCTGTGCGGTGTAAACGTAAACCAATTCAAATCGACACCTGTGCGGTGTAAACCCAAACCAATTCAAATTGAAACCTGTGCGGTGTAAACCTAAACCAATTCAAATCGAAACCTGTGCGGTGTAAACCCAAACCAATTCAAATCGAAAAAAATCTTGGTTTCTGCCTAGTAAATGGCTGTGATATATATGATACTATATTTTTGTTTATTACAAAGTAGTAAAAAAATGTTTACTAAAATTTTACTTTCTTTCCAGCAAATGGCTGCGATCTCTATGCAAATGTCTTATTGTTTAATATAAAATTTAAAATTTGGTTTTTACATAGATTTGACTTACTGTCCAGCAAATCACTGCGACTTTAGGAAAGCTTTTTTATTATAAAGCTTCTACAAGGAATCCCAATATCAACCTCTTGAACATTCGTCTTGTCTTCAACAATAATCCATACCACTGGTTTTCGATTGACACATTGGCATACAAGCTGACAAAATAATCCGTTTTAAAAATAGGATGTCTCCTAAAAATAATGATTTTATGAAAGCTTGCGCAATTTATGATAAAATACTTCCTTGTAAGTCTTTGGAACGCAGCATTTTTGTCAAATAGCAAGGAAAAACAGATAACGACTTCTATATTATTAGCCAATTAATGTTTTATCACTGTCATGCACTTATATCTGAAAAGAAATGATAATAATCGTGAAGATCTCTATTAATCCCATTTGCTCATATTCTTAAACTCGTGAAAACAATCATGCCATTTGTACTACTTCTTATTGTAAATGCCACAATTTGCAAAAAAAGAACGTAATTTATGCGTGTATGTTATTAAACTGATATGAGCTGCTAAATGTTTTGAATGAATTTCCATTTTCCAGAGAAAATAATCAATAAATTCACTAAATGATTTTGTGAGATATGAATTAGGCGCGAATGTAAGTCAAAGTGTGTAGCGAATTCCATTAAGGCGTTATATCTAATCTCCGTAGTTATGTATGATGAATTAAACTGGCATCAGCTGCCAAAATTCACACTGTTTCATTATTTCTGATCGTCACGACAGTAAAGGCTTTGAAGGTCATCAAAAAACTAAATGATTAGCGTTGGAATGAGGACAATCCATACAGTATGTGACATATACGAACCGGAATATTGTTCGAAAAGTAAACAAAATTTAAATAACCGGGACGACCATTCATTCATTCTAAGCCAAATTTAGTTCAAAACAATACTTTAACGTACATTCTCGAGACTAGAAGCACTAAAAAGTTTTTGAATTATACGTCTTGAGAAAAATAGCCGATAATTTCAATATTCTGTTTTTACGTCAAAATATCAACAATTTGGCAGCTCGTGCCACTTTAAAAATGGGGGATGAGAGGATTTGTACCATCGGGCATTTGTTATATTTCAATTGATAATGCAAACTCTGAGAATGCATGGAACAAATCAAACTATTATTGGAACTAGAAAAAATCCAACCAACTGCACATCAGCGTCTCAATGATCATCTGTCAGAGATATAACTCAATAAAAATATCGGGTGGAAGGATATACGTGTTGTTGCATACGGAGGCAACAATTAGCTTCATGTGAGAGGCGGAATGAGTACCCAGTCCTCGGCAGATGGATGTAATTGGGTAACGGGTGTAGCTTCAATACTTCCAGGGTGGTCCCAATACAGTAACCAGGTGGGTTCAGCCTATCCTAAGCGCTAAACGGTCTCTGGTATGACTGGATAACGACGGAGACGTTAAAGAAGGTAATATCAGCTACGTCATTGGAGAAGAATATTTGCATCATATTAATTATTGAATTAATCCCTAACTTCAGCAGTAATTTTACTGGAGGACATAATGCGAATCATATTATTAAACATGTCGTTGAATGCATCAGAACTGCAGCAAGTTCATAGGAGGAAAGTATTGACACCATGTTGCAAAAAATGTTCAATACATAAATTCGGCAGCAATATTTGCATCATAATGAATGTTAAGAAGCAATTTATGGAAGGAAAGTATTCATAATGAAAAATGGCGATTAAAGATTTTCTAACAGTATATAGATATGTGCATATATTACATAAGTTTTCCCGTAACACACTAGTTTAATTACAGAAAAATGATCAATGTATTACAACAAATTGTTAGGGAGGAGTAAGTTGAATTTATTTAATACAATCTGTTCGGTTTGGTCTAAAGGTAAAAATGTGGGGAGGAAACCGGGCTCTCTCCTCAAAGGAAACCTCCGACGTTTGACGAGAACCTGGTTAAATCCCATCCGTTCTTTTTATAATATTTAAAGGGGCATGAGCTGCCAAAATGTTGATATTTTGACGTTACAACATAATGTTGAAATTATTGCCTATTTTTCTCAAGACGTATAATTCAGAAGCTTTTTAATGCTTATAGTCTCGAAAATATACGATAAAGTATTGAGTATTTAACTTTGGCTTAGAATGAATGAATGGTCGTCCCGGTAATTTAAATTTTGTTTACTTTTCGAACAAGTTTTCGGTTCGTACAGGTCACATACTGTATGGATTTTCCTCATTCCAACGCTAATTATTTAGCTTTTCGATGGCCTTCAAAGCCTCTTACTGTCGTGACGATCATAAATTCTGAAAAAAGTGTGAATTTTGGCAGCTCATGCCACTTTAACCGTCTGAAGTAAAATTTGACATGACCTCAATAAATGTATAAATTATCTGTAATCTAAAAATTGGAAGGCCTTAAACATGTAACAAAATTTTAAGATTTTTCGTCCCATTTCCGCATAATTACCTTTATTTGCCAATATTCACTTACATGTATGTGAAGTCGATCGGCCATTATGTGTTTAACCTTTGAACCGGACCACTTTAGACCCATGGGAAACCACTCTCTATATAAATATGATATCAAATATAATATTTCAGAAAAGGTCTGGGTTGTCTTTTGAAATACCCCAGCTGGCACATAGCTTTGTATAAATTTCACAATTTTTCCGATTCGATCTTTATTACTGATGAACGTTTTGTGAAAAGTAAGTATAGTCGCTTACTCCAGTCTCGAAAATTACTTAGCAAGGACGTTCAACAGCAGGACGCAAGTTCGAATTATACTTTTACAACAATATCAACATTAAGAAATGTTTGAAACTCTCTTTAAACGTGGGTTCCATACTAATGATAAAAAATTAAAGACATCACCACGTCATATCAATCCAACTGAGGACGTGGTGATGTCTTTAATGTCTTATCATTAATATCAACATTGACCTATTGGAAAACTGTTGTAGGGATTCCGTGAATCCTGACTAGGGTTTACTCCTTGAATGAATAACTCCAGACACAAATCCAGATGATGAATGATTGAAAAAGTAGGACTGAGAATTTAGTCGGCATTTCAGGAGTGCTTGCACGGCGCCTTCCTTCCTCTCTGCGAGAGAAGGCGACCCGAGGCGGGTCAAACAATGGTTGGTAGGTTCTATAACAGTCGGTAGTGTCTTATGGGACATATTGCTATTTATCCATTCCAGTAGACCTCGAGAAATCCGTATTCAGCAAATACCTAGGGAGCAGAGTTTTACAGAAATATAATATTGAATAGTCGCCCTTTCGATGAGTTCCCACGGTTGTATTAACAACACTGTGTTACTTTGGTATTGAATTATTAAACCCCGGGGTGGAATAACCGACAATTTGATACCCGGAAAGCCCAGGGACAGGGAAACATTGAAAAATTGAAAAACAACAAATACATGTCCTTTATTTTGAAAAGTACATAAAGACCCAAGAGATACTTTTGAAAAACAGTTACCAACCAATGCTTAACAAAGAACTAGCATTCTAAAACGCATTTGTTTACAAAAAATCCTTTTCAGCTGGAACAGAGTTTGAGCGACATTTGAAAATTTCAAATAATAAACATTAAAAGGAAATTCCAAAAAAAAAAGATTTACCGTAGGGCGTATTTTTTAAGGTATTATTTTTCTTGGCTTGAAAAGAGGGGTTTAATGGAAGGAATTAATCTGTTCCGTCTGTTACTACACTCTATTTAAGCTAATTAATAATGCGCAAGATTTTAAGGAAGAACTCGAGTTTTTTCTCCAGTAAAATTGAACGACAGCTTGGCAAAGAATATTGTGAACAATTCCAAAATTGTTTCGTCGTATACCGTAGATACGGTAGATTTCCCCAAAACGCATGGGTGACAACTACTGACTTCCTATCCATGTCAACGCATCGGCGTGGAGCCCACTTTTCTCTTTCTAGGATATGCGACAGTAAAACCAATAGATTGCGTGATATTATATTCTCGTATCAGAAAAGTTTTATAATGAAGATACAAGCCTAATGAAAACCGAAATTGTAACTCAGGCACACATGTGACTTTTATTTGCAACTTTCTATTAAAATGCGACTTACATGTATGTCAGTGTAATAGAAAGTGTTCCAGAAAATTTCGCTAGCTTAGGCCAAGCTCCTGTCAGTCAACAACCTAATGAAATATCATAGGTTTAGTTTATTACAACAATTTATGATGGGGTAGGCCTACAAAGTCTAAATGATATACCTCTTTTTAACACAACTAGAAACTTGTCTTCATGGTTATGAAGAAGATTTTCCCTGTGCCCGTGTGTTTTAGTGATCATAAATATATATAATCGGATATACCGGTACTATAATGAAGATACTGGAGACAATATAATCCAATCGTTGTCAACGAATTACGGTTCCTCGCTTCAAAGATCGGGGAGTTCCTCCTGACAAAGCTTTAAGTTTTCTTTCCAAACTAGATCTCAAGTGCGTTCAAAATCATCAATGAATCGGCTCTCGACTGAAATATCACTAGCTTACACGAGTAAATAGCAATCATCCACAGGAAATTCACTGAATTAGTAAATAACCGACACCAAAGGGACCAGCAACGACTGTTTGTATATGCAATCACACCAGGTTTTCCAATTGAACTTATATTTCAAATGAAACATTGGTTCAACTTCAAGTTATGACGTTCACGTTGTTTTAACACAGATAAAGATAGTTCCTGTTTGAAAAAGGCACCTGTCTAAAATAAAAATAATAATTTTCTATTTATATGAATTCTTTAAGTATTACCCCGTGTGTATGGAAATGTTAAATACTTAAAGATTTGAAGGCATGAATAAAACATATACGACACTTTGAGAAGAAAGTATAAAATAAATGCAATACAATGCTATAAAAACGTTTATTTTTGTAAGACAATTAATTAAAAGACCGCTAAGGTAAATTCACTTGCGCATTGTCAATCCTTCAATTCATGGTAACTATGATATCTTAGATTTATAATCCTGTTTATGTATTCGTTCATGACAATCAGTATTTTATAGAAAATATTAAAGTGGCATGAGCTGCCAAAATTCACACTTTTTTCATAATTTCTGATCGTCACGACAGTAAGAGGCTTTGAAGGCCATCTAAAAACTAAATGATTGGCGTTGGAATGAGGAAAATCCATACAGTATGTGGCTTATATACGCACCGAAATAGTGTTCGAAAAGTAAACAAAATCGAAATAACCGGGACGACCATTCATTCATTCTAAGCCATAGTTAGTTCAAAGCAATACTTTATCATACTTCGAGACTAGAAGCACTAAAAACCTTCTGAATTATACGTCTTGAGAAAAATAGAAAATAATCTCAACGTTCTGTTTTAACGTCAAAATATCAACATTTTGGCAGCTCATGTCCCTTTAAGTGTTCTTACAGTTTAAGTGTTCTTTCAGTCAACCATAATCGTATTACCATGTTAATTCGTTAATTGAAAAAATAGCGATATTAATATGTTTATTTTGAGAAACTTGTATTACCACTTTGGTAATTATTATAAAATTTCACCGAACAGAAAATAAGATCTATAAAATCCATACAACTAAATATCCTGCAAAATAGCAACTTTGGGGGAATCGACCAATGAATATATCGTTGATTTAACCCATTGAACCATTTCTGAAATATACATAAAGTATATAAGTTTCGATTCCCACTCAGATATAAAAACATAAAAATTTCTGAGTGGAATTTTTCACTCGATCACAGTATGTGAAAGAGTTGCCAGGTACTTACCGAAGATCCTCCAGTTTCCTCTCCCCACTTAACCGGACAACGCCGTCATATAAGTGAAATAATCTTGAGTGCGGCGTAAAACACAAATGAATATAGTATCATTAACAATTACACCGTTCAGGGTTATTGCCCTTTCTCCTCAGTTTTAAACTATGATGCACATAGTTACAGCGATGTTTTATCCATAACAACCATTTTATCATTAAAACTCAATGTTGCTGATTCAAGTTGTCTAAACTTCAGTCACTTTACCATTTGATCGTTCAACCAAGAAGAAAAGGGGCATTCGATCTCTCAATCGATCTGTAAAACAAAAACACAAACTTCAACTAATACACAATAACAGGCACTAGACCCTTTACAAATTTGGTGGAGAAGATAAAATTTAGCAACTTAGACAATAATGTTTTACTACGTTTTGTATGGAAACGTTTATTTATCGTTATTGGAATGATTAACACAAGATATCGTAGTAGAAAAAAGTATTAGCATATAAGCATACGTATGAATTAAATGGAATTAATGCAAATGATAAACTGGAAAATGTGTTAAGAAGAGAGCGCTGGGTTTTTTCGTTGGTACGACATTTGACATTTATCTCTCGAGAGATAAATAGTTTACGTTAAAAGGGAAGCTTCGATCAATCAAGTCGAACGAATGACAAAGTAGTTTATTAAATCTTGTCATTCAGGGTGAGAAATTCTGACACTGTCAGAGCCTTTCCCATATAAATCAACACAGTATAAAAATTTGCTTGTTTTCAACTCCACAGAGTAAACTGGAAACACTCAACATGTATATCTGATATGAAATCTACGACCTAAGAAAAAATCGACAAAAACTGGCAATATTTAAAAATGAATAGTAGAAAGTTCGTCGTTTCTTTAATATTGACACGCGGCTTTGTCTTTATCTAATTATATTGAAAACAATCAAATTGGCCAAGATAAAAGAGTTTCATTTCTACTAGCAAAAATGTTATAGAAGTTCCAAAATTTGTCTCTTTTCAAGTCGTCAGCATAAACATTGGGACTGATTGCTGACAAAAAACAATGTTTTGCATTTTTCGATTAATTGAAAAACTTTCCAAACTTTTATAGGTAAACCTATATAGACTATAGAAGCTATCGCAGACAAAACTATTGAGAATACCCCAGTACTCACTTTATAAAAGACACGAAGATTTTCCCTCTGTGTGTGTGTTTTAGTGTTCATAAATTTATAAAAGACGCCAAACAAATTAGCGGGACAAGTCAGTAGAATGTTTTATTACAAATTCTACTATGGAGTGGTTTTACTAAAGCCAAAACACATAGGACAACTCGTACTATATTGTACATGATGGTGTATATTTATGAGCTTTCGAGAGTAGCTACTCTCATCATCATATATTACAACACACAATAGACAATTTTCTACAGGCATTATATATAGAGAAACACATAACATAGTTAATACTTTAAAATGATAGAATAAGTAGGATAAGCAAAATTAGGCTTCCAAAGTACAAATGAACAGGATCTGTACAGATTAAAACCATGGGGGGGGGGGGGGGGTGTTGTAATATTGGGACAACAACACAGACTTATAATCCTTAATGGAGACATACAGTTATACATTAAATAAACGGAGAGGAATTGATGAAATTTGTACATTTAAATCAGGGTTTAATTTAGAAATATGAAGTGACTCTTTAAAAGCTAAGCTAAGTTTGTTATTGCCTTGATCAATGATTTCATAAGTCAATTTGTTGGGGTTATGGCTTTTGCTGAGACAGTGGTCAGCTACTGCTATTACCTTATATTTAAAAGAAAAATCATGTCGAAGATAATGTTATAAATACAATTAGATAGACTCGATTAGAAAAAAGGTTCGTTTTTACGTGTAGAAATTTCTAACTTTGATTTTATTTATTATTACCCAGGTTGTATTCTACGGTATTCGGCTGAGGGTCAAGAAAATTGTTTTTCTCTCATATACATTTTTTGAACACTAAAACACACGGGCACAGGGAAAATCTTTTTGTCTAAAATAATCATGGAGACAAATGTCTAATTATGTTAAAAGAGGTATATAATTTAGACCTTTCTACTCAATTATAAATTGTTGTAATAAACTAAAATAATTGATATTTCATTTCGTTGAAGACAAACAGAAGAATTTTCTAGCACACTTTGTAATACATTGGCATTGCTCTCATATAGCGACGTAACATGACACTATTAGCCCCTAGTCCTGCATGAATTTTGGTAATAAAAGTAGAAAGTAATGAAATATTTTGATTTAAATATTTTGCTGATTCTTTTATTTGATGCATTTCTGATGCAGATTTTAAAATGTTTTTTTTAACCGCCGTTGAATCCGACCATATCGTTATGAGGTTTATGATTTATATCGAATCCTGTTTGCAGCGCACTTAAATTTCGGCGCTGAAGCATACACAAGTCTGACCAAAAAGAAAATTAAATTTTCTGCGCAGAACATACACGATTCAATGCTTCATTTACCGCCTTACAATGGTTACAAAATTTAATTAGCTCAGTGACATATGACGTCAAACACTACCTCCGTTATGTACGTATCCTCAGATTGGTGACGTATTACACGATCTCTGCTGTGTCAGTGCCTCCATGGCAGTTTGAACACATCAGAGGTCGCGTGTGACGTCACTTTTTTCCGAGTAGTTACGAACAATATGGAAAATATGCATATTTCTTTTCACACCCTTTTGACTTTCGTGGAACTAATGCCAGGGTTGTTTCGTTTCAACTTATGTTTTTTTTCAAACAAACATTTAGCTCCTGTACAAACACAAGCCAACTTTAAGCTATGTTCAAAAATCTTTAAAGGCGGGTAATTGACATGTTCCCTTAAATAGAATGAACAACTTGACGTTAGACAAGTTTACATGGAAAGAGTATATGTAGTCTAAAATAAACGTCCAAATAATTGTCTAATGAAATAATTTATCCCCTCGTAAGCGAATAATTGAAATTTGAATGTGTCGTTATAATAGAGACTAAGCTCCATGACCAATCGCAAGCCAGCTATAATTTTTTCATTAGTTTTATCCAATCAATGGTGAATAAAATCGACTTTAGGAAAAGAGTAGTCAAGTGAAGCAACTTAGTCAAGTTTGGCTAAGAAATGATCTGCGGTTGCAATTGATATTTTCGACAAAAATATGACGGAAAGGAATTCATCAATCAAATGTATAATTGACGGTAAAATAGTAATTTGTTCGGAAAATAAGCACAATTTAAATAACCGGGACAACCGTACATTCACGTTTTCCTTAACTTACGCCAAAACATTACCTTAACATAACTATAGAGACAGGTGTCATTAAAATGCTTGTAATGTGCGCTGTATGTGAAAAGATCGGGAAATTACAAAATTGTCTTTTGAAGAATAAAAATATTAACTGTTTGAAAGGTTATCCTCAAAGATACTGAAAGATAGAACCAGGACGTTTATCCAATTGTTACGTCATATTTCAAGATAGAAAAGTGCTCTACATGGGAGATAACTCATCAAGCTTTCCTAAAACATTGTTCATTTAAAATACAGTGTCCCCAAAACGGGTGCTACACAACTGCAAGGGTTGCAACTACTTCAATGCGTTCACACGAGTGTAAACTTAAGTTTTCGAAATAAGACAATTTATTTAAAGTTGTTTAAAGTCAAAACAGAATGTTGAAATTATTGTCTATTTTTAGTGCTTCTGGTCTCGAAAATATACGATAAAGTATTATTTTGAACTAACTTAATTAATGGTCGTCCCGTTTATTTAAATTTTGTTTACTTTTCGAACACGTTTTCGGTTCGTACAGGCCATATACTGCATGGATTTTCCTCATTCCAACGCCAATCGTTTAGTTTTTCGATGGTCTTCATAGCCTCTTACTGTCGTGACGATCATGCCACTTTAATATGCCCCGAGTTTCTTGAAAACAATATAAAGGGGCAAAATAAACAAAAGTACTGGTCTCCAAAATGTCACATTAGGTTGTGTCGTCTGCTTTTATCCCGATGTTGAATTGGGCTTATTTAATGCATAGCAAAAACGTCAGTGTCTATGGTGTATTTGCCCAACAAATAGGAGCAACTGGATGTTCACAACCGTGCCATCGACATTGAGGAATGCTATGTTAGAAAGGATAAAAGCTCACAAAACACGTCATATTTTAAACTTGTATTGAAAGTATGACCATTATTCAAAACAAGATGGCAGACTTCGTGAGAAAAACATTGCCAACAAGTATTTTCGAGTCAAAATCTCGACGAATAACAAGGCATGTTGTTTTGTATTGTATTCTGAATGCAACCATCATTGTAAAGGAACATACATATAAACACGGCTTATGTTTTCTGTTGGTAGATAAAGAGGTTTGCAATTCAAATATTAGATGGCACTCGGGTATTTCTAGATTAGACTGTCATTATTTTTGTTTTTCTGCTCAAGTTATTTCAGAAAATACAAATAAATGACAGGGACTCTGAACAAAAAGAGAGAACCAAAAAGACATTTGAAGCTTGACCAATCATACAACTACTTATTCTGATATCTTTAAATACTCCGATCCCAGCATCGAATGCCTAAAGTCGGAAAGTGCATTGGCGACCCTGCGTATAGTTCTGTAAAAGTGTTTGAAAATCACAAAATCAAGAAGTTAAGGTAAAGGCCTATTACAAAAAGTTAATCATCGGAATTCATTTCAGGATGGCGAATTTAACCTAAGTACAAAGTGTATCAGATGTGTTACACTTGAACATTTGTACGCCAGAAATATGAACACTCTTAGATCTGTGGCAGAAAAAATGGATCTATATGATAAAAGTATGAGAAGCTGTGGGTGTTTTCAACACAAGTCAACTCAAGTCAGCAAATCAACTCCGCCTTTCCTTTCTGTTGACTTAACTCATTCATTGCTGGACAAACGCTTTTGTTACCGACTAAACGTTACGTAACAGGGATCTTAGGTTAGATTGTACACTTCTGTCTCATCAGAAACGAATTAGAGTATTGTATACATTAATTCCAACGTAAAACGTGACGGCTTGCAGGTTTCTCGCACCCCATTGCTCGAACGTACCCGAGAAAAATATGTTACTTGTTGAGATACAGTAGACAGGAGACCTTGGGTGCTAGTTTAATTATCTCCGGCGCTAGAGAGGTTAGCACCCAAAGAACGGTAACTCTGTCCACATCTTATTTTTATACGCGATTTTTTTTAACAAGTTCACTGTGGCAGTCGATGTGCTGATTAGAATGATGTGAGCACATGGTGAATGTAAAGGCTTCGGGCGGGGTCAACAGACAGCATCTGACAAACCTTCCGACGTCTGTTCAAATTACATCTGACTAAACCTGTTCGCCAATACACCGAAATGCCCTGTTTTCCGCTACTGTGCGGGACAAGCATGTGACAGTACAAAAATAATGCGCCATTTTTTTCACGGCGCCCTTTCTCCGGATCGTGAGAGACGAATCGTGACAGATCGCCAGACATGACTCGGTCCTAATCGCGGCCCTTGTCAAAAGACTCACGAAGAAAGCAGGCTTGTTATCAGCTTCGAATTCCTCCCCTACTTTAGAAAACTGATATTAGAATTTCCTCTGGTGATTGTGTTTTCTCTGGGGTATTATCGTGGGAAATATTGGAACTAAAAAACTCTTCGGTTTTAACTTTCATTTTTCAAAATTTCATACTCAGAGAGCTCTTATGGGTGAGCCAGTACTTGTAAGAAGAAAGAGCGAGAAAACACAAACATACATGTAGAGCGGATACCAATGGAGTTTTGTCAGACATTGTATTCATAAATTTTAACAAAGTTGAAACTAATTAGATATCCAAATATACCTTTGTTTTATCAGATAGCTAAATCCCTGAGGTCGTACTGGAGGTCCTTTCGGGATTGGATATTTCATCGATAAAAAGGACCTCCGTGGTTATTTTAGACAAGAGGATTTTCCCTTTGTCCGTGTGTTTTAGAGTTCATAAATAAAAAGGACCTTTCAGTTTGTTTGTTGTATTAGTTTCTACAATGTACTTTGTTGGTGATAATAAGGATTGAGTTGTCATAAAGCATGAATTATATATAGTAATATATAATTGGAAGGTGTTGTTGGTTTACCTGATTCAGCTGAATAGCCACAAATAGCCACAATCGCATCCCGAAGAGTTAGTAATACACTTCGGGGGATTCGCAACTACATCCATTACCGAATCCACAGAATGTAATGTTTCCAGTTCATGTCTAAGACGTACCACTTAGGAGAAGATTTAACTCTATTCAGAGTTTGCAAATTACTTTTAAAATTGTATTTATGACTAAAACCTTTCAGCTTTTACGTAGCCGAGAAACCTCGGCTCTGTCGATTTTTTTCTCACCGTGTTCGTCAAGGCACATTAGCAGCCATATAATACCAGTCGCCGTAAGACCGATAATCCGGGTTAAGCTTTTACGCAAGTTACTCCACATGATTTGTGTTATAACTCCATGTTTTACAATGGTATTCATTGGTTATGAGATCTAAATCGGATACAAATTTCTGACAGACGTTCAAGTGACATGAGCTGCCAAGGTTCAGATATTTTGTCATTATTTACCAAACTCGATAATGTAGGTTACAATATTATTATTATTATTATTAAGTAACTTATAGATATAGAATGAATGGACATGCATCTTTATAATGCATAATTTCTTTAGATTTTGCAAGCATTGGAATTGTTGGAACAGTCTGAGTTTATGTAATTTTCGGCTGGTCATAAATTGATTGGTGTTTTACGCCGCACTCAAGACTATTTAGCTTAAATGGCGGCGTTGCCAGGTTTAGTCGGGAGTTTCCTCCGGGCAATGAGGAAACAGGGCTCATTGCCCGGAGGAAACTCCCGACCTTCGGCGAGTACTGTCTACTCTTCCGCATCGGCTGGTCATAACGGATGGTATATCAAAAGAAGATAATGATATATTCCTTTATTGTTTCCCAAGAATATTGCGTCCCTATCTGTAAGTATTTTGTTAAAAAATTCGTCTAATGGGAAGAGAGATAAATACCACTTTGAGTGGTTGATTTCCGGATAGTGCTTTTGTTTTATGCTTCGATTCTCCATGTTTGATAATCGGTAAAGTTTCCCAAACCATAAACTTCCTCAAGACATGGTCAAGCAAAACTTATACACATACTTGCGACACATGTCCTTGGAATCGATGCGATATTCGATATTTGATGCATCCCAACAATGAAATGTTTTTTTGGTCGTCATCATGGTGAGATATGTGATCATTCCACTTATTGAAAAATAGGACGTCGAGGAGACAGCCTTGAAGGATACCAAAAGCAAGTCTTTTTAGCAAATTTGATTTCTGTCCACAAAATGAATGTCAAGCCTGGGCATGCGCACAAGCACCGTAAGGTTTTGATTCACAGTTATATTTCGTTTATATGAGCTATGCGTGTTTCAGGGGCAGTATCTGAAAAATGCTGACCAAGTATTTGGTTGAAAGATACGAAAATGAATCGGTCGATAGATCTGAGATCGTAATTTTAAACAACTTGTATTGTTTTATTTTATTTCTACTTTGCCTTTTCGTCAACATTGAGCTATTTAAACTTAGCTGGACGTTTGTATTGTGATTGATTGATTGTTTGGTGTTTTACGCCGCGCTCAAGATTATTTCACTTAAAAGGCACCGTTGTCAGTTTTATTGTGGGAGGAAACCGGGCTCTGTGCCCGGAGGAAACCCACGACCTTCCGCTGGTAACTGGCAACCATCCCACATACGTCGTTCGAGTGAAAACCCAGTCAGAAAATTTTTCAATTTTTGGACTGAGTGGGTTTCGAACCCGCGACCCATTGGTGGAAGTTTGTATTGTGTCTCATGTTTAATTTTAGTGGTTTTACTAACAGCTATTCGCTTTCTTTAGTAATGTCAGAAAGATTACGAAGGAGACTAAGCCTTGGTTGTACTGCTGTGTTCAAGAACGTTTTAATACGGTATCTTCTACAAATGAATTTATTTATGTATAACCACGCAAATGCAACTATGATTATTTCTATTTTCCTGTGCAAACATTTCTTTTCAAACATAACTTTTGTTGCAAACCCAATCCATCAATCGCTTTATATGGAAAATGACTTATTCGTTGCCACTTCATTCGTCTGATTTAATTAGTTTGTAAAGCATTACATTGAATCTTAAAGTGGCATGAGCTGCCAAAATTCACACTTTTGTCATAATCTCTGATCGTCACGACAGTATGAGGCTTTGAAAGCCATCGAAAAACTTAGTGATTGACGTTGGGAAGAGGAAATTTCATACAGTAGGTGGCGTGTACGAGCCGAAAACGTGTTCGAAAAGTAAACAAAATTTAAATAACCGGGACGACCATTCATTCATTCTAAGCCAAAGTTAGTTCAAAACAATACTTTATCGTACATTTTCGAGACTCGAAGCAATACAAAACTTCTGAATTATATGTCTTGAGAAAAATAGCCAATACATTCCACATTCTGTTTTAACATCAACATATTTTGGCAGCTCATGCCACTTTAAAAGAACATTCTTCAATAAAATCCAGAATAGTGTTGACATTAAAACCAGCAGACCGTTTTTTGTATTTTTCCGGCACAGTATGGTTGGAAAATTTTAAATGTTTTAACATCATTTTGTGTTTTTATATGAAATTGAAAATTTTATTTATTTCGTACCCACAATTAAACAAAATCCGAGTCTGGATATGCGCACACGATTTGAAATGTGCGAACAATCTAACAGTGCAGTATTATTGAACTTACTTTATATGAGCCATACATAACATAAGGCTTCTTTTATGGATTGCAACTTCTTCTTTATTGTAAACACGACGTTTCGGTACAGTTTTAACTCGATAACGGTGCTAGAAACTGTACCGGAACGTCGTGTTTACAATAAAGAAGAAGTTGCAATCCATAAAAGAAGTCTAATTTTTTATCAACTCAACTTCTAAATGCCACTGAAACAAGATGAGCCATACAGAGGACATATCTGATTTGCTGGACACAAAAAGTCTGTGTCGGGGCCTAAACTACAGACATAAAACATGAAATGAGGGTAATACCACAATGAAGTTAACCAGTTTCTCATCGTTGTTTTTATGTTAGTGCTTCATTTTCACTATGGTTTAGCACCCCATTTATACTTTTTCAACATAACTGGACAATATACCTCATGCTTAATTTTAGTGGTTTTTCATGTAGCAATCCCGTGTACATCGGAGACTTTCTTGAAGTTGCATGATCAGTCGAAATTCTTTTTTTTAAATTTTGATTCTCACAACAATAAGAGGATTTGAAGTTCATCAAGTCAATTAGAATGAAAAAAATTCATAAGTCTCTGGTAAGTAAACAAAATTTAAATAACAGTGACGAATGTCCATTCATTCTAGGCCGTCGTTGGTTAAAATCGCCACCAGAGCGTGCGTACTTGTACTTGAGACGAGCATCACTAAAAGACTATAAATTGTCCTTCATGAGAAAAATAGTTGACAGTTTCAAAATTTTGTTTCTGCTCATAAAATCAACGTTTTCGCAGCTCATGTCACTTTAATAAATGTCAGAAAGGGTACTGCGGTGAGGTACATGTACTGACCAAGGCTAAGCTTCCGTCAGTCGTCAACCTAATGAAATATCATAGGTTTGGTTTGTTACAACAATTTATGGGGTATAAAGGTCTAAATGATATACCTCTTTTTAACACAATTAGAAACTTGTCTCCGTGGTTATTTTAGACAAGAAGATTTTCCCTGTGCCCGTGAGTATTAGTGATCATAAATATAATAACATTTGGGATCTGCGCGAAGCAACTGGTAGTTGTTTACATTTGGCTAACATTTGCAATCTATCACTGATTTGAATAAGTTATTTGGTACCAATAGAATTGTTTTCTATTGGCTCAGCGTCTTACAGGTTAATATATATATGTGAAATTATCGCCCAAAACAAACTGAGAGCTTATCTTGGTATGCAGTACTACGTTATCTTAGAGTAATATTAATGAACACTAAAACACACGGGCACAGGGAAAATCTTCTTGTCTAAAATTACCACGGAGACAAGTTTCTAATTGTGTTAAAAAGAGGTATATCATTTAGACCTTTATACCCCATCATAAATTGTTGTAATAAAGTAAACCTATGATATTTCATTAGGTTGACGACTGGCAGGAGCTTGGGTACCTTAGAGTAATAGATGTAATTCAATCTTTTATTTTTCTTTGCTAATACCATCGATAAAACTAGATTTTTTGAAGAGGAGAGACGTCCGATGTCCGGTCAATGTGAAATGCATTCTTGGAAATATCTTTCAAAATACACGCTTTTTAGTATTAAGACATATTCTTGTATCTAGACTAGCTAACCAAAATGGATTTTCTTTTTCGAGTGTATAACACTTTTAATTCCTGATGACAACGGACTCCTATTTACTAAAACAACCATTTTCTTCTTGTGTTGAAATGGATAAGAATGACATGTTTGACGTTTCTGTTGGAATCCGTTACAGGGTTGAAATGACAAACTGAACTTGTTGACCCAGCCATTTATCAAATGTTCTGTTCACCAACGCCCCGCTCTAACATGTTCGGTCATTTTAAATGAAACAACACTCTATATAACTGTTCTAACGTTGTCGGGTTTTTTTGTACAGTAACAAATCAAGTGCCAGAATTAAGTATGGTTTATTTGAAGATATTGTTCTACAATGGTTGTCTTACCATAGTGTAGTACTCTGTCTATACAGATGGGAGAGTATTCAAACAACGGGTTCAGTGATACAGTGAAACTGGAGCTATAGGATAAAATTTTGTCCATGAAAAATACAGGAATTAAAAGCCTGGGATTAAAGATTAATTAACGGAGCTGTTCTTGTTCTCGATATGCTTGATTATTGGGATACCACTTTACATTGTCGCTATTGAAAACTTTTCAGAGCTCATGTTATGTAAGAAATAATCAGGTCTACGTAAAAAAAAAAAGATTATCTAACTTTAGAGAATGAAGCCATACCGCAATGACTATTAACAAAATTCTGTCTCAGCATTTGTTATTTCATCTCCTCTTCCATAGAACAAGTCAGATTCGCAATAAATGGTGAAATAATCTTGAATGCGGCGTAAATCACCAAGTACATGTCATCACCGATCTCTTCTTTAACAACTCCTATGTGGGGTGGTTGCCAGTTACCAACGGAAGGTCGTGGGTTTCCTCCGGGCATAGAGCCCAGTTTCCTCCCAATAAAACTGGCAACGCCGCCATATAAGTGAAATAATCTTGAGCGCGGCGTAAAACACAAACAATCAATCTTTGACAACTGTTGATATGTCGTATTGAAATGAAAAGCCCCAATGTCACCAAACATTAGAGCAAATCATCAAAAACAATGGCGTAAATCGTCCATGTATTGACTTAATGAATAACATGAGAGATGAGTGGTTATTTATCGTCATTTACTCGATCTAAGCAGATAAAGTAATCAAACCGGGATAAATCTATCATAGTCACGTGTTTCCTAATATATGTAAACCTCAATTCTATCGGTAGATATATTTTACACGTTAACACTGGTAGGCTATCTACAATGCGGACTGAATTACTCTGAAAGAAACTGATACCCGACCATATATCGGTTATAATCACCGGTTAAAATCTGACACTTCTTAAGGCGAACTTTATGTCACTCTCCAGGAATCTCCCACTGTGTGCTAATTTCTGCCTTATCGCTTGAGGTTGCCCTTTTAGGTTGTCCCCCTGTATCTACACTACCATTTCGTGGTTCGCGAAGTTCCGGGAACACCACGACGCTGTGACGTGTTTATGACAGTATCAATTTATTCGCCAGCTTATAAGTCTGGCATCAGACGTTATATGAAATGTGTTTCGAATTGACCAAAAAGAAGACTTTTTACGCCCTGACAGCTTTGTGATAGATCCGTGAAACTATTTCTGGCTTTTATCTGCAGTCCTTGTAAATCTTGGCAATTACTGCCTTCGGTATTGGTTTGGTTTCTTGACATACTAATTAAAAAATCGGGTTGACGGATTTATTATCCAGCAAAAACCATTTGCCTTAGAGTAAGCATCTAGTAAATCAGAAAATGCCAAAGACTGGAGAGTGGTTTCTAGCAGTAGTAAACTTGTCAGTGGGGCTAATACACGACTGTTCTATGAGGGAATGTTTAAATCCAGCATACATTACGAAGAAACATGCCCAAAATAACAGAGGATAAAATCGAGCAATCATTCACGTAACCCAAACAACCATATAAGCCAATTTTTAAAATTAAATAAATCATTCAACCCAAAAACTTTCCAGTTTACCAAAAAGGCTTCGAACAAGTCCATGTAGATCCAGAAACAGAGTCATTTAGGAATAAATCAAACAGCCTAATCCGGGTTTCTGACTTTCGAGGCCATTAGATAAATGACTTAAAGGTTTTATGAACAACCTTTGGCAATTTTTTTTCAATTTGTTGTAGGATATGTACATAAGTTTGATCAGAATGAAAAATAAATGTTGGTGGGGGGGGGGGGGGGGGGGGAGGGGGGCACATACAACATTCAATGCTACATTTGCCGTCCTTGGGTGCTTACGAAAGTTAATAAGCTCAGTAACGTATGACATCAAACGCGATCTCCGTTACGTGCCCTTAGAGTAATTACGTAACACACGATATCAGTGAGCTCAGAGGTGTCAGTGCCTCTTCGTGGCAGTTTGTACACATCGAAGGCAGCGTATGACGTCACCTTTGACGAGTTTGCCTATTTCTACTACACTTCTTTTTTCACTTTCTGGGAACTAACACTAAATTTGTTTCGTTTCAACTTATGTTTTTCAAATATAAAGCCCCGGTGCAAACACACACCGGCTTGTTCATAGATCCTTAAACGTTTGCAGGTAGGAGAGAAAATTAGTTTTGCTTGATTCCCTGAAAGCTTGTGTTCCAATTTGTAAAACTTTTCCCAAAATGCGACCAGTCGCAGTGACCATGACGTCATATCTCGTCAAAATTCAAGACTGTGTTTGTTAAAATATAACTATTAACAGTTGGGAAACAACATAACGAAGAGCATATTTGAGGATTAAAACGAAAATTCAAATGTTTGTGAAGTTTGAAAAGTGTTTATTAGCTGATAGCACTGAATCCCTTGTTTATAACCACTAGCGTTACATTTATATCTTTGTTTTAACGTATAGCTGTTTTAGTTTTTAATGAATTTTAATCGTCTGTTTTTCGTCTATATTTTCATGACAATTTAAATTCATATATGATTCTACCTTCATGCCCCTTTACTAAAATACCAGTTTTCTGGTATGAAGTTTGAGACACCAAAAAAAAAAATGGGCTGCATGTATTTCATCGAAAATTGAAATAAACATCCAGAAAAGATGCTATACTCGATTCAGTTATTGTATAAAGCTGTTTCCGTTTCATCAAGACCACATAAGGTGTGTACGTAAGTATCAGATGTGAAAGGCAATTCAAGATATTAACGGTGATATGATGACATGTGCTGAGCAGGTTCGACCGTTGTGTAAAACACCAAATGACAGAGGTTATCTGAAAATCAATAACGGTCAAGTTGTTTCCGCAGGTTATTTTGTATACATAAAACACATGTGCGACCAATATCTGCTATAACGGTAAGTCAGGTAAGCGGGTGATTCCAGCGGCTATTCAAAAATATTTCGCTGTAACAAAGCTTTTCGACGATAACTTTCAGGCGGTTATGGTTGATAAGAGCCTGGTACAATGTGCCAATTTTTGTATTCAAATCCAGTTTTAAGTTTTGATTTAATGACATTAAGCCACCCTAGAGATTTCATAGTTTTGTCATCGGTTTTCATTTCAGTTTATGGTAAAACCGTTGCTACAGTTGGGTCAATACTGGCTTTCATCATCATTTTTGTTCCTCTACTTAATATTTGCCGTTTCTATTGTGAAATGCTGTTGGACGTCTGAAATGTCTGAAATGGGTGTAGACAACACCGGGTTATAATCAGTCTTAATAATGTCAAAGACAAGGTGCTGGTGGCCGAATCCCGGACGTGGACAGGAACAATGCTGGACCAACATCTTGCCCTCTCCCTAGGCTAAAGCTCTGCTATCATGGTAACGTTAGGTTAGCTCATAATTCATGTTCCCAACGTGGAACATTTTCACCAAGTTTTTTTTTTCTCCAATATTCCGCTTCAACAATATTCATTAAGGAAAATTAAGAAGTGTTTAAATTAAATAAGTGTATAACACAAATCGAAAATGATTGTATTGATATCTTTCGAGATAATCAAGTTATTTAAGGTCTAATTTGGTGGCGTTTTTTCCAGCCACCAGATATACAAATAGCTTTACTTGATATCTTTTACTTTGACATTATGTTATAACAATCTTTGAGGCAAGGAATAACCGTCTTCTGACTGATTCACCTAGTGTTTAACAATTTACCTATAGTCTTTAACAATTTACCTAGTTTAACAATTTACCTAGTTAAACAATTTACCTAGTGTTTAACAATTTACCTGGTGCACTAATACAATAAGCAGATATGAAGTAAAGAAGTTTTCTCCCGAAAATTCTTCAAATTCTAAGTATTTGACGTATACTATTGCTGTTACAGAAGGTTGAGCGTCATCACAATTTCAACGTCATAAAACCTTTCGTAAATCGTAACCTATCAGCTCAATTACGGAGTTGACATACAGGCCATCAACTCCCAACAACTTCTTACCACAGTTGCGTTTAGTTCATGAGGCTGAAAATAACTGGTCTTCTTAAAACGAAACAAGGGTATAATATCTAGACTGTCTTCTCACTTAGGGTTTCCGATGTTTCAGACTAATGGATGAGCCACGGGGGAGACCGTAATGGAGCCGGGTAGGGGAACGTTAACTTGACGCCTATCTAGCCTCAAGCTCGTTGGATGCTTTTATTTATTCTAATCGCTACTCTCATTTTATGGACTGTTTAAAGATTTTGCTTGGCGTTTCTTCGAACCTGCATAGTCTATAACATAGACGCTTGGGCCTTTGTCACACTAACAGTTGTTCGATATTACCAGAAGTCTAAGAACAGGGAAGTGTGAAATGTCGCATTACCCCATGTTCAGGGCACGGGCGCTTTCAGCCTGCTTATACTACACTATGTGACGTTTATGGGCGGTAGATTTTGAAATTGTCAACGGTTGCGCAATTTCAAATCAGAAAATAAATTCTTTCTCGGCTTACTGTATCTATGGGCAATTCCAGTAATCGCAGTTCGGAAAATGCATTGGTTCTTATAAAAGCTTTACCGAACACGCGACTCTGATATCTCCATTTCGACTCAAATCGTTCCAAACGAGTCTTCTTGTCTCATGTTCAACTATATGAAGTTATTCGGAAACTTTAACTTTTGCTCCATCAAGTACTGTTGTCATATCTAAAACGTTCACCATGTTTTTTCTTATGTATCCCATGATAGTTCATAGGAGGAAGTCAAGAAAAGCCACGGTTTCTGACTAACCGAGAGAGGGGGCTGTTTAAGGTGACCGTAGGGTCAAAAGGTGCCAATGCCCTGAATACGATGTAATGGTACGCTTCACACTTCCACATTCATAGACTTCTGATATTACTCTTAATAAATTTAAGCGGAGTCGCAATTGATCCCAAGTTGATGTCAAGAGCAATCACAATCTCTTATTCTAACACATACGAGATTCGCCTTTACGTTGTGGGATATGACAAAGCTGGCGTACAAGCTAGTATATAGCAAGATAACGTTTTCATTATGACATCAAACGCTCTAACACTGAACGTCAGCATTTTTAAATTCAAATTCACCGATTTATACCATCGTCCAATCGCAAGTACGGATGTCAACCTGTGTGTGTGCGCAGCCGTTTGCCTGCAAAAGAAACTGTTGGCCGTAGAATAAAGCCAAAACGCGATGGATAAATTTAGCAGAGAAATTCCATCACCTAACAACATTATTCGGCCTACATCTATAAAATACAAACATACAAAACCCAGGGTTGAAACATTTTCAGTTCCAAGGGAAAAAGAGTTACCAATAAAACTAAGCTTTAATAAACTTGAATAAATAATGGATTGATTTCTTTGCGTATACGCTGTGATAACTGCAAGAAAAAGGGTAGCTTCCATTGTTTTTGGACGAATTCGACCTCGACATGAGTATTTGATCGCTTTGACAAATGTTAATATGGCACTTAAGAGAATTTGACCGTTGTTACCAGGTTTAGTTGGAGAGGAAACCGGGCGCCTTGCCTGGAGGATGCCCCAGATTTTCGGCGAGAATTTGGCAAACTCTTACATATAGGCTGGTTGAGTGAAATATCCTCTCAATTTTCCTTAAGAAGTTTTGCTTTGAACCGTGTCGATGGAAGGCTTTTGTCGGACTATGAGACTATCGCTCTGCCGACTGCGCCACCGAGGCCCACATCAGAATTTGGATTTTTGGAGGCATACGGGTTGGACTGGGGGCAATACACATAGTTGGGATAGTAAAGGTGTCTGCAGAATATAAGGTGGAGCTTCCGTAGAAATAGAAATACCTTCCCAGTTACAGAAGCATGTCATGCTATTGATAATGGGATTGTTTCAACAACGAACCGACAGCGGCCCAATAGACGTTTTATGGCGTTGTTCGAATTGTATGGCATTGACGTCCTTTCTCTGTTGCATTCGCAAGCGACAAATCTTAAGCCGAAAGGCACTCGAAGCTTATTACCATGGATTCTTAATTAAGTATGCCAGTTACTTCCAGAAATTAAAGAAAATGGCTTGGAAAAAACATTTCATGTTTGTTCCTATGTAAGTTTCTCAGGGCTGGGTTGTTTAAAAGTATAATACGCGGTTTGACTTCAAATTCCCATCTAACATATTCGTGACGTGACCTATTTAGCGTGGAATTGGCCATTACGACTTCAAGTTAGCCAGTACATTTTACATTTGGGGCAAATACGAACTGAATCTGTCTGCTGATCATTTGCTCGGACGCGAAAGTAGTACACGCATATGGGTGCATATACCAATTCAATATATAATATCATGTTATTTTATGAACTTTTAGTACGAGTCGCCGCTGGGTTCAAAGTCCACATTGGAAGAGATACCGAAGGCGTCGATTCCGTTATGAACTTTCAATGAAACGGTGAAGAGTACAATCAATATAATATTGGATTGAGATTTTTATGACCTTTCTACTATACATAGAACATTTCACGAGAACGTCAGAATGACCTTATACTTCCCAGGATAGAACTTTATTAGGACATTCCAATGGTGATTTCGCCTCAAATATGGACCGATACTAGACTGACACGTGGTGCAATCGTTGGCTTTCCATTGGTTAATTAGTTTTGATTGTGTAGTAATGGGGGTATCGATACAGCAGTGAGGAAATACTCGACAGAAATATAACCAAATTTCGATAGGGTCTCTTTTCCAAGAAAGAGTGGTTTAAAAAGATTTAAAATAGAATGAGGGTTTATGGGATTATTTGATATTGCGACGTTTCAGTATGACCTCTTACACAGATTTTAGTTTAATTTCAGCTAATACATTCGTCCAATTTTCAAATGTCTCTCGAAAAAGTTTTAATTTGGAAGATCCAGAAAAAGATTCCATAAAAGGTTGCCTTAAGGGACGATAAATCTACAAGGGAAAGTCATTTGGTAACGCCCTAGACCACACACCGACTGAAACGGTTGTTACTCGTCTTTACCTACCTACTTAAAACTTCAGCCAATGGGCTTGACATAACAGCTGCACCCGATGCCTCCTGGCAAAGCAGACGAGCAGGAAATAAGGTTTGAACGACTTCCGATCTTGATCAAGCAGGGGTATCCTCGAGATGGAAGAGAATCCGAACGTTGTTAGGAAAAACTCTTATCCTAGCAAGCATTGTCTGTGTATATCACTCGCGTCATTGAAGTTACATTGTCTTGGAATAACACAACCTATTCTCGCTGTTATAATCAGATCTTTTCTGATGTAGAAAATTAAACGTCTGTTTACTAGTGTTGGTGTATCACACCACAATCGATGCTATGTTACCGTTTCCGGTTGCATTGAGAAACCAAAAAGTAAATGGTGAAACTCGACTTCCCTGTCTTGTTCATAATAATGTCTTGTAGTAACGAAAATGATTTATAAAAATCTGTATCTCATTTGTACTTGACTTATATAGTTTATGTTCTTTTATCGATTTGAAAAAATAGAACTGAGGAAAAGGTTTTGTTAAGATAAAAAATCTATGTTGGGGTATATGCAGCAACTTGAAAATCCTTTATTTTCCCTTTGCAATGAAAATTCGGAAATTTACTGGAGATAAAAAAAAGTTTTATAAATGTTCCTATCTATGGAAGCCCTTAAGAAACAAACTATAGAAGCACAAACGTTTGCCTCTTTTGGAAATATATACCATAAGTAATCGGGTTTAACAGATGCAAATTGCATAGGGGAAAATTACACAAAATCCGATTCATTCATATAGATAAAAATGTATAAATAGGTTCAGGCGTTAAGAAAACATATTGTGGTTATTTGAAGGAAAACTTACGGGTTTACTTCAGGCATAATTCAGCAAAGGAATGCTTTCGTCAAAGTAAAACACTTAGTGGCGAACTTAGGTAAAACCGAGCGAAGTTGATTGATTGATTGTTTGGTGTTTTACGCCGGGCTCAAGATCATTTCACTTACATGGCGGCGTTGCCAGTTTTATTGTGGGAGGAAACCGGGCTCTATGCCCGGAGAAAACCCACGACCTTCCACTGGCACCTGACTAAAACTGAATTAGACCTAATTAAAATTCGCGCTCGCCTAGGATAAAATAAGTCTTTTGCACGCAGATATCTAGACGGGGCATAAAAACATATCTGATTGACTAAATAGGCACAGTTAAAAGTGCTGTTCACACAGCCATGTAAAAAAACCAAATCATAAAACTTTCTCCTTTGACTTAGTGGGGAAAGATTGAATTTTTGACAGAGATCAAGGTAATTATATTCTAGTTTTGCTTTGAACGATAAGAATTTTAAGAATTTCTTTTGAACACGCTCAATGCGTTCAATGAGATGGGTTTGGTAAGGAGACCAAATAGGGCAACAATATTCTAGCTTGCTTCGAACAAGAGCAATGTACAGGGCTTTGATGGTAAAGACATTCTTGAAAGATTTACAGCTCCTCTTTAAAAAACCAAGCATTTTAAATCATCCCTTTATTATGTTTTCAACGTGTGAAATACAATTTATTCGGGATATCGTTAGCCAAATCAAAAGTGTATTTTAACAAAATAAAAAGATGCTTGTAAGTAATACGTGCTATCGACCTTTTGCTCTCGGGATGTGTTCTACACAATCAAAGTGACATTTTTACTTCAAAATGTTCGCCCTGTGAAGCCAGCTGGACTCTGAAGTTCCATACTTACAAGCATCTTTTTATTTTGTTAAAATACACTTTTGAGTTGGCTACCGATATCCTGAATAAATTGTATAGCTTATTGTCATTAATGGGGATTTCTTATCACCAGAATGTTGCCCTTTATGATCACAATCGTTTCTGCAACATCAACATCAAATCTCCCTACACCAATGATTTTATCGATCGGTGCAGACTTTCCAGAGGGGTGCTTAACTTTTTTCTTTGTGTATAGAAAAAATACTAAAAAATATCAGCTGTTTGAAGACAATACAGGCGGATATAAGTTAATGTTAAGCTTTTCTATATTCCAGAAAAAATGTTTTGTTTGTACTGTGACAAAATTGCGACACATCAAAAGGAAGAACTTATTTTTAACAGTTAAACGTATATGTGTTCCTGCTTCTCTTTGCTAAAGTGGCCTGAGCTGCCAAAAATCAGACGTTGGGTGGTTGAAGTACTTTGTAAAACTAAAGGATTGACGCCGTAAAACCCTTAAGAACCGAAAATATGTGTTATTAACAGGCACAATTCTCCGGATGTATTACTACGTTATTGCTTTTGTTGCTTTTAAAATTCCCTTAAAGTGGCATGAGCTACCAAATATGAGGAACATTTGGTTGAAACATTTCTTTGAGAAGTAAAAGTTAGAGATCTCCACTGATACCAATCTTGGATATGTCGGTTTAGTTAGTTTTAAAAATGCACTCATATATCCCGGCTATTTCAATTTTGAAGTTCCCATGTCATTCTTCAACCTAGAAGCCAAGTAACATACTTTCGCTTTCTTTTTTTATTGCCATGTTTTGTTTGATCTCAGTTTACCTGACATCTTGTCAGAGCTGATTGATTGATTAGTTGATGTTTTACTCCGTACTCAAGATTAGTTCACTTGTATGGTGGCGTTGCCAGGTTTAATTGGGGGGGGGGGGGGGACACCGAGCTCGTTGCCGACAGGAAACCCCCTACCTTCGGCGAGTACCTGGCAAGTCTTCCACATACGGCGAACGAGCGAAAAATCCACTCAGAAATTTTACAATTTTTGTTTGGTCTGAGTGTGATTCGAGCCCGCGCGACATAGCTAATAGGTCTGTGTTGGACTAAGGGAATATCACTCTAACCCACTTTACCGCTTAGGCCCCTTGTCATAGTTGGAGATCCGCGCCACTTTGTCAATATATTACAAAATATTCCAGAAAATTCTACTGATTTAAGCCAAACTCCGGCCTGGCTAGGACGGGGTTTGGTTTATTACAAGATATGATTGGGTATAAAGGTCTAAATGACATACCCCTTTTTAACACAATTATAAACTTGTCTCCATGATTATTTTAGTCAAGGCGATTTCATTGTTCCCGTGTGTTCATAAATATATTCAGATCATTTATAACAACAAATGGTCGCTATAGTCTATCCTCTTTTAAATATGTTTTTCTAATATATATTTGTAACACTATAACACACTGGCACAGTGGGTTAAGTCGAGATTCGCGAACGAACGTGTAGAAAACAGATGGCTTGGTACAACTTGTCAGACAAGGGGAACAATTATTTAGTGCTCCCCTCGTAATATCCAAGGCATCTTGATCACTCTAGAAGCAGTAAAATCCCTCAAGCGTATTTTCTCATGCTTACCAGACCCCGGGAATGAAAACTCTAGGTACTGTCAAATCCTACATTGTCCATACCAACAGATGGCGCGATAATGTGCGTCAGTTTCGCGGAGCCTTGGGCGCTCTTCGTGTTAAGGCGCGAAAGGATCTACGAGCTCACTCGCCTCTCGGACTCACAAACCCGCCTGTGATTCTTCATGTGCCAAAGGAATTTTTCCCCAAAACGTCCTTGATAAAAACATTTAAAAAACAGACGAGAAATGGCGAGGGAAAGGCCTTTCAATATCCTGGCCGCTCTCCCAGCTGTGATTCTTCCAGATCTGAGACCGTGATGGGTGATTTGTCTTCCCTGCCGTCTACAGCGATGAAAGACAAGAAAGTGGCCGCAAATTTCTTCACACATTAGCGTCAGATTTTTTGCCTTGCCCATCCCATACTTATTGAGTTTCAAATAACTCAGAAAAAATATCTTTTTTTTGCTCTCTTTGTTGTAAGCTTTTCCCCCCACGGGTTTTCTTGTATAACTGAGCCAGCAATATAAAAAAACTAAAAAGTCGATGGTGGTTGGATGTGCGCAAGAACTTCTACATGGTTCTAGGCAGTACCAGACAATGAATCTACCTTCCTCTTCCGATGTTCCTTGCCCTGGTGTCATCTTATCTAGCTTATTACCAGTAAAGTATCATTAGCCAATCAAATAGAATTTTAGAACCGTTTCAGCTGTTAATAAGACCGAAAACAGAACACAAGCGTCACAGTTGGCCAAAAGGGACGAGTTGGCGAAAAAAAGCTTAGCAGCGTAGATCTTATAGTCTCTCATCTTCATTTTATCTTATAATCTGAAAACAATTTTTTAATTTCGATTAATATGAAATACGACAATAGGAGCGCATCGTGTCTATCGACCAGACCGAATTATTCCATATTCAGGGGCTGCCAGTTGAATTCCTTCTCTTCCTTTCCACCAAACACTCATGTCATAAAGTTAGACTACTGAGGTTTATAAGTCAATCCTAACTTACCAGCTCAAGACAATTACAAAAGGTCAATCCTAACTTACCAGCTCAAGACAGTTACAAAAGGTCAATCCTAACTTACCAGCTCAAGACAGTTACAAAAGGTCAATCCTAACTTACCAGCTCAAGACAGTTACAAAAGGTCAATCCTAACTTACCAGCTCAAGACACTTACAAAAGGTCAATCCTAACTAACCAGCTCAAGGCAGTTACAAAACTTGTCCGTATAGCTTTTGTTGTAAAAAGGTCGGCTCTTGTTAGTGCCCGTGCGACTTAATTTGAAAATTATAAAAATATTGTTTGAAAAAGTTGCTCTCATAAAAGCACAAATGGAGGTTTTGTTCATATGTGTAACCAAACAATTTTATTTCGCTCAGCATGCCATCGACAAACTATATATTTGAATATAACTATAAATTGAATAACGGCGGAATCAAGTGTTGCCTCTTGGCCAAAAATTTAAGATTTTTCTGGTCTAGCCCATAAAGATATTCGAGATTTCTGCATGGGAATTCGGGTGAAGATAATTAGAAAACAAAAATGGTACCAACATAAAGAAGTTGTCATAATTGACGTATGAGAAAAGACAACTTCATTTTTTAACGGAGTAAACCAGTTTGGATTGCCAACGCTAATTACTCCTTGTAAGCTGTCAATCATTATCCAGCATTCTATAAGCCGAGGGCAGTGTGAGTTGACATGTCTGTGGGTCTAATGTCAGGAGTTACCAGTAACCAGAAGGTGGCAGAGGTGAATTTCACCGTTCTACATAATAAAGCCGTATGTCGACACTTCACAACTGGGTGTGTGGTCTTACCGAACTCGGCAGGCGGGTCTGTTTTCTCGCGGCATTTTTTACATTTCTACCTCCTTTGGTATCCTCACCTCTCCGCAGTACGATTCTGTGCAATATTAGATGAGTTCGGTTAGTGTAAGGGATACTTAAATTCGCGTAGGATGGAATAGAAGAAAAATGACACTGTCAGAAGAAAAGAAGGCGTCGTTTCGTATTTTAGATCATCATCATACTGATGTGCTACTCTTTAGAATACTTTATACGGACCAAATCAAAATCAAAATTTTAATAGCGGGAAGTGTTTCGCAGACGAATTCATAAAACGTTCAACAATTCTAATCGTTTTTTTTAATTTTTGAAATATTTTGAACAGATCTTCCGTGTAATAATAGCATTTGGAAGTCTTTTTCATAAAATGTCAAGCACACTCCATGATGATATGATTATCAAGTTGATGATAAATGATGACACAATGGGCATATTTTGAGAACACCATAACTTTAGTAATTGGTTGTGTATGACCCCCTTCGTATAAAGCTTGTGCATTTCTTGAAGATTTACATATGCCCTAGTTTTAAAAGAGACAGTTATAAAAAGGATAGGCCTGGCCGCTGTTTTATTTAAATCCAAAACTGTATCGAACAAATTTCCAAGAATTTTGTCTTTTATTTTCTTATGTTTGTGTTATGAATAAGAATGTTCGTTCGTTGAATGAATGTCAACGTAAATATAAACGATTGCGGGAGATCTGGTTACGGTGAATGTGTCGTCTGCTTTATGGGTGGAAGGCATCATTAATTCCCCATTTCACAGATAAGATTGAACAAAATGAGTTTTTTTTAATTATGTTGGTAAAGATAGCTGCGATACAGGGAAGTTCATATATCCGGTAGGCAAAAAGGGGTTCTTATTTTTTTTATGATTTACAACTCAAAAACTAAATATGGTGTGTATATGAAATTTGGCAACCAGTTTCGACCAGCTGACAAGGCTTTCAGCGTGACATCGTGATAAATCAAGAAAGAATGGGGAACTCATAATTAACGTAGAAAAATGTAAGAAAATCAGGTGCAAACTAATTTACTTGATGCACAAAGGGTACCAAACAAATTGCAATGAATTCGCCTTTTGTTAACTGAGGTTTGTGGAAATGGCATACACAAATGGTTTACAGAAGCAACATTGCATTTTATGTAACAGAAACGAATGAATGCGAATGGAAATTAAATCGACTGCATGGTGGAGCGGGAGTGGGGGGGGGGGGAGGCTTTGGTAATAATGACCGCATTGTCGGCTTTATGGGTGGTGATATATCTTTATAAATTTAGGGACAATGGATAACTGAACAAAACCAGGTAGAAAACGTTCTGGGGAACTTTGATATATGGTTACTAACATACTAATGTGTACTACACCTACTAATGTGTATCAAACAAAATGTTTGTCATGAGTTAAAACGCATATTTCTTTTTATCCTTCTTGATCCCTTCTATCTATACCTAAAATAAACCTTAGACTTCAAGAAACGTAATTTATCAAATCTATATATTACAGGCGACATCTTGCTTGATATCAGACCACCAGACCAAACTGGTTGTTGATGACGTGTGCCGAAGTACACTATATTCAACTTGATCAAACTGAGGGAGGTTGGGAGGGGGGTGGGGCTACGTTTTGCCCATCTTATATATCCAACACGAAAATGAATCTGGCAAAGGTATTATACGATACACTCCATTCATCACTATAGAAAAATAATATCCATTCATACAAATGGACGCGCCAATAAGTTAAAACAAACAACCAATTGTAGAAAATACGGCCCCTCAGTTGGAAATGGTAGATAAGTACGGATGAAAACAGATTTTAACAATATATATGTACGTTCTAATGCAAACCGGATCACGCAACTCTGAGCTATTTTCTGGCTTGGATATCATTCGGCGAAATCAGCAAGCTGGTAAGGAAACGTTTTAAATGTATACTTTAATTCCCAGGATTTGTTTTTGATTTGTCGATATAATCCCATTCTTCTTCATTTACATTCAGATGCCGATTTATTCTTGTTTTCTACCACGTGTACGGTTTGTTTCCGTTATTTCTGATCTTCTATGCACACCTAAAACCCTATAAACAATCCTATAAACTTATTTTAAATGACCTGCGTGGGCAAACATTCCTGTCGTGCACGTATACAATTAGGAGACATTTTTATAAGGTTCATAAAAGTCTTAAAAGAGCCGTTTGTACAGATATGACCTTCATCCCAGCTGGTCAGGTTTTATGAATGGAACATTCCCTCAACACAAGGTGGGTGAAGAGAATAACTAAGATTTTACGTTAAGACAACCAGCTCGGTGTTGATTTTCCGTAGGTTGTGGAAGCAAGTGTTTTTCTATCGCGGACAAGCAGCATGTTGAACGGCTCAGACTTGTCACATTCGTCTCCATCGCGCATGTGTGACACGTGACACGCTGACGTGACACTTTGACGGTTTTGACAAGCGAGCGGAAACAAGCGTTTCTCCAGCTTACAAAGTTTTTCGATTGCTCGTCTTGCTCCGACCGAAATCGGGTAAATCGCCTCTACAGGGGATCCGTTACAACAGACCCTGTTTAGATGCCAGTTGTCGGTCCGTGATGGGCGGTATGGCAGACTGCTACCCCGATTAAACTGCGGCTGGTTATATCTGATAAATACATGGCGCTGACCTAGGAAACTCGACACGTCTTGGTTGCCTTAAAATTATAGAAAATTTCATCGCAATCAAACATGGCACGTAAACCTGACGACAAACGGAGTTTATAAAAAGAGACTGAAGTTAATTAAGAAAACAAATGTTGCCAATATATATCATATCGAGCTGAAAAGTGATTAGCTACTTGTCATGTTGAACTTGAAATGAATTCATTTCCATTGTTAAGATTAAGAGTAACTCTCGGCGGTATGGTTATGCCTTTTTCCTTTGCAAAAAAATTCAAGTTGTATCCCAATTTGGTTCTAGGGCACATATTCAGCTCTATTTTGAAAGAAAATGTTTAAAGTTGAGAAGATTGCTTTTATTTCTTGCAGGGATAAGCCATTTTGGAATGCTCGCTTTGCTCAAGCGGAAAAAGTAATGCTTCCTTTTTTAAAAAACTTGGAAATTCTGTTTTGGTTTAAAAAAAATTAAACTAAATTCAATTGAAAGAGTCAAGTGCTGTTTTTTGTTGTTGTTGTTAAAACAGAATATATAGGTAAATGGTTGACAAAGAAATTTGAAAGCTTTTAAAGTTTAGCAATAAACAGCAAAACCCATAGAATTCGTATACTATGATTCCCACTGAATAATTTTACATAAACTTCTAAACAACGTTGCTTTTTAGTTCATGTGGGATTCTGGTTTTCTCACTTGTAAAGAATGATACTTTGGTTGTGTTGAATAAGACAATAAACCAGAAACCCACATGAACTAAAAAGCAATGTTGTTTATAAGTTTGAATGTCCAGACTGTGGAAAGGTACAAATGTTGCCAATATATATATCATATCGAGCTGAAAAGTGATTAGCTACTTGTCATGTTGAACTTGAAATGATTTAATTTCCATTGTTAAGATTAAGAGTAACTCTCGGCGGTATGGTTATGCCTTTTTCCTTTGCACAAAATTTCAAGTTGTATCCCAATTTGGTTCTAGGGCACATATTCAGCTCTATTTGAAAGAAAAATTTTCAAGTTGACAAGATTGCTTTTATTTCTTGCAGGGATAAGCCATCTTGGAATGCTCGCTTTGCTCAAGCGGAAAAAATAATGCTTCCTTTTTTAAAAGACTTGGAAATTCTGTTTTAGTTTTTTAAAAATTAAACTAAATTCAATTGAAAGAGTCAAGTGCTGTTTTTGTTGTTGTTGTTTTTGTTGTTGTTGTTAAAACAGAATATAAAGGTAAATGATTGACTGTGCTTCTCAAGACAACGAAATTTGAAAGCTTTTAAAGTTTTGCGATAATCAGCAAAACCCATAAAATTCGTATACTATGATTCCCACTGAATAATTTTACATAAACTTATTAACAACGTTGCTTTTTAGTTCGTGTGGGATTCTGGCTTCCTCACTTGTAAAGAATGATACTTTGCTAATGATAAAAAATTAAGACATCACCACGTAGTAAGTTGTCTTGATTTTTTATCATTAGTATGGAACCCACATTTAAAGAGAGTTTCAAACATTTCTTACAATGATACTTTGGTTGTGTTGTATAAGACAATGAACCAGAATAAACCAGAAACCCACATGAACTAAAAAGCAACGTTGTTTATAAGTTTGAATGTCCAGGCTGTGGAAAGAGGTACATTGGCAAAACAGAACGATGTCTGGCCAAAAGAACCAACGAATTAACACACGAACAATAACAACAGTGAAATATTTAATCATATACAAACCTGTGAACAATTCGATTATATCTGTAACCTACTTAATCTGCCTAATACATTGATCAATTCTGAATATTCTCTAAATCTACAAAATACCGAAATATTCGTTATATATATATTATAAATATATTTCCATTATCTGCTACACGATCGAAGTTAAACAACTATTACAAAGGAGTGAGGTTTGTTCATCTAAACTGACACTGGCATTCCTGGAAATGGTTGTCTTTATACACAACCCCTTGCCCTTATGATTGATGTTTTATAGAAAAATGTTAGAACTAACTCTTAAAATAAACAAACCGCCTGTTTTACAAGAGTGTGTAATGTTACCGTTGTATCCATATATAATTCCCTCAACCTCAAGAATCTGGTATTAATTAGGAAACCAGACTTTTGCCAAAATCAAAATGAGCTTTGTTGTTGCGATTTGATTTATTATGACCTTTCTCTCTGGGATCCAAGCTGCACGAGCTCCTCAGGATTGTATTACTTAAATGAACTTGATTTAAGACAACCGAAGTTTATTTTGTAAATTAATAGCGGGTATTTGATTTATATCGTCTTAAAATGTAACCGCTCAAACGGCTTCCCTTAATGTGCTGGTATAGTTGTGCTGTCCATGAATACGTTTTTCGGAGGACGGGGGAATACTGCTACGTGCTGGTCCTATGGTTTGAAGGTCTCGAACTAGCCGAGAAATCTGGGCTCTGCCAAAAAAATGTTCTCTCCGTGTTCGTCAAGACACATTAGCAGCCATATAATACCAGACCGATAATCCGGGTTAGTCTCGAACAAGGTTCGTAAACCAGTGAGAGATCATAAGCTATATGATGAAAAGTGTCATAGTCTTTAAAACCAATTATTGTTTAGCGATGGTTCCAAACAAATACTGTAAATCGGAGTTATCAGTTAGCCCAAAATGTACGCTTTAGTAGGATCAAATAATCAATCATTACTTTATATAGTTTGTAGATCAAGGTTTTGTCGCGTGTCCGCTTTTTTCGCCCCTACGACAGAAGCTGGAACGTTTTCCTGCAGCTACCGGGTTTCGTCGCCCTGACAAAAGCCGGGATTCCTTTTTCTTACGTACTGCTTTTAATTACCCCGACAACAAATACAGAGGTGCCTACATAACAGCGACCTAACCTATGCGACTGGTGGATTTCTGTAGGGCAGTACAAGTGGGGTGAGGGGGACAGGGGGAAAGGAAATGTTTTATATTGATGGATTCTACACGCAGTGGGAGTAGGATAAATCGCCACGCAGACGTTCTTTTAACACTGATGCGTGTGGTTTGATACCAAGAACATACAATAGTTATTTTAAATTCTTGACTTTCTAAAAATTTTGCATGCAATTTTTTTATAGAAAAATACTTGGGCCTCAAAAGAAGCTTAGTAGTATGTTTATGAACGGTCATTGCAGCTTTTGTCCTAGGTTCTGATGTCAATGCGTCAAAAGTTGAAGCCATAAAGCACTATTTCAAAGATCATATAATAATCTGAAAGAAACCGCACAAGCTGCTTATCCAAGGTTTAGTGGGGTGAGGAAACTGGGATCTTTGCTCAGGGGAAACCCCCAAACCCAAAAATTTCCGCATACGGTGACTGAGTGAAAAATTTACTCAGACATTGTTCAATTTTATTTCGTTTGGGTGCGAATCAAACCCACGACCCATCGACGGAAGGCCTTTGTCGGAGTGAGAGACTACCACTTTGCCGACTTAAATATCCCCGAGACCTCCCTACTGAGATAAAATGCATTTAGCCTATATAACCGAACCAATGCATTTTGTGTTTTATTAGGAAATAAAAAGTCTGCCACTTTTGACATGAGCTTAATGTAAAATAACCCATTATATAGCAAATGTGGGCTCCCGTATTCACGTTACAAGCCAAATATAAAATAAGTCGCCCTCTAGACCGAAAATCCGGTCTACCCCTTATAGATTTTAAATGGGTTCTTTTACAATAAGCCCATGCCAATAACGACGCGTATATAGGCCAGTATAGCTATGAGAACAACTTTCAAATGCAAATATATAAATACTAGATAAAAGTAAGAAGATAGGGAGATTTGAGATCGATGGACAGACTATACAATATCTTCTATGGAAGCGTTTCACATAGGCTGTTAATAACAGTTATTCTTACGAAGGTTTTACAGTATCATATCCTCAATACAGAAAACGTCTATCACTAATAGATTAATCACTAACACTGAGCCCCTAAGATAAACCCGAACTTGAAACAGTTTATTTTTCATAGAATACGTCGAGGGTTAGATTATTTGCTCAATAAGCCTTGTTTCTCATTCTCCACTTGATACTTTACACAATATTTGCAAAAAATCTGTTCCACTTGTCATAACAATTTACATTCCCGACTACTTTTTGTACTATGAGATGTTTCCGTTATGACTGACAACATCGCAGGGATATTTTCTGTAAAACTTATGAGAACTTCAGAGTAACATTTTATACCTTGGCTGATTGATTAGCAATTTGTCAATCGATAATCGATCACATATTGGATAGTGGATAGATGTATTGATTTACTACTTGATTAACATATCTTGATTAATCGATAAAATACAAACTGGTTAATTATTCTTGGACTATTCAGGGCGTTTTTCTTTTTGCAAATCTTTTGAACAATCAGAAAGATATCCTGACCTACTGACCAATTGATTTCTGCTAATAATTTGACAGGAATAATTATTATCAGATTGGTCTATATAGTGACTGATCTATGGATAATATGATTTGTCTAATTTGGTCCACTTAGGCGGTTTTACTTTCTCGCGTGAACTTAAGTTAATTTACCCAGGCTACCGAAAATTATTATCTTCTTAAAAACAGAAAAATAATTAGAAAAATATGTTTAATATAGAACTTTGTTTAAAACATTGACCGATTTGTAGACGTTGACAATTATTTCTAACTTCCGTTCTTTGGCATGGAAAGAAGTTCGCAAAATTCTGAGTGTATTTTTTCATGGGTCCCTGTATTTTATTTCGCTGGCATTCCTGCATTAAAAACGGAAATTATTTCGGAAGTGGAATGATTGAGACCAGGTTGGGTGGATGTAGATCCTGCAGTTGGGTTTGCTTCACTAGGAATACATGTATAAGGATTCCTTTTGCATACTGTAAACGACTGACTGGAAAGTTAACTTGATTTTATAATATCTCGTATAATATGTACCTTCACCAAAATAAATATCTGGGTGGATGGGAGGGGGAGGGGGAGCAGAATTGAAATAGAGCCACCATGGACGAATTTCCGAATCCTCGACACCCCCCCCTCCCCCCCTCATCCATCCAGATATTTGTTTTGATGAATGCCAGGAAAGGTACATATTATACGAGATATTATAAAATAAAGTTAACTTGGAATTAGGCGCCAAACCAACTGCCATCATCCGAACCCGTATCTGCATACTGAAGGCCTTAGCTTTCTTCACTGTCTAAAATGTCGCTCAAACAATTCTTCCAAACGTTCATGAAAACCCCGGACCATTCGCAGGCATTTAGCAACCACACTGATTATGTGGAAGTCCACTCCATTTTTCTTTGCATTGAGTATAGATCGAAGGCTTCCACGTTAGTGACTTTAACTCTACACATTATGCCCCTGAATGAAGATTGTCGCATATATATATCTTTGGACGAGGCCCATTCCGTCCGTTCCCATGTTATCAGTCAAGATGTGTCATTTGAAAAGAGGGACATCATTGAAAAAAGTTCTTGCAGTTGATTCTCCCAAGCCTTAGAATCGCTGTAAAGTTACGCAACTTTGTTTTACAGTGTATTAGTTTTGCTATCAATTAAACAAGAGTTTCGGGAAACCCAAAATACGCCCGGAAAGGCCCAGTCACTGCAGCCATACAAAAACAAATCCTTCCATATATATATTTTTGAATATATGCAATGGGTCCTTCAAATATGAAATCTCATCTGGTGTTAAATGTCCAGGTCTTCAGCTTGGAGTCCAGCTAATTCTGACTGGTCAGTGGGTTAAATCGCTTGCTGAAGACATCACTGGCCAGGATGTTTGCCACATTTTATATAGGTATATTTGAACAGAGCCTAATCTCTGAGATGGTCAATGGTGTGTAAATATACAAGTCTTATCTGTTTACACTTACAGCCAGGTTTATGAATATTGTCAAACATATCTTTAAGAAGCTATATTTGCTTTACCATATGAGTAATAAAACTGAATTGAAGAGCCTTTAAAACAGAGAAATAATTATAATTCTGAACTTTTTAGGTTTTGGCCACCATAGCTATCACTAAATTATCCAAGGAAGCTGACACACCTACCCATAAGCTATATCCTCAGAAAAAATTGTCCAGATGGAATCAAAACTTTGAAAGTTATGGAGCGGAAGGGAATATTACATAATCCAATATAACTCCCATATTATGTAACCAGTGATGTTAAAAATAGTTTGTGACACACCTTCTACCCATAAGGTATATACTCAGAAAAAATTGTGCAGATGGAATCAAAACTTTAGAAGTTATGGAGTGGAAGGGAATATTACATAATCCAATATAACTCCCATATTATGTAACCAGTGATGTTAAAAATAGTTCGCGACACACCTTCTACCCATAAGGTATATACTCAGAAAAAATTGTGCAGATGGAATCAAAACTTTAGAAGTTATGGAGCGGAAGGGAATATTACATAATCCAATATAACTCCCATATTATGTAACCAGTGATGTTAAAAATAGTTTGCGACACACCTTCCACCCATAAGGTATATACTAAGAAAAAATTGTGCAGATGGAATCAAAACTTTAGAAGTTATGGAGCGGAAGGGGAAAGCGGACGCCCGGACTGCCGGACTGCCGTCCTGCCGGACGGACGGAGATGATACCATAATACAGCCCGCTTTTCAAGCCGGGCGTATAAAAATTAGGTGCATTTGCCGAATACATTGTTGTTCTTGTTAGTAATTTGCCTCTTAATTTAGCGTTCCTTCATGGACGCTGGGAACAGTCGCTTGTACCATCTCACTGCTACTAACTGCTCTTTTGTTTTTCCAGTCAGTCGTTTACAGTATCCGATTAGTGGTGCAGATGGGTTGTTGTCAAAACTGGAATTCCGTTCATACCTCACAGCAATTACAGTCCATAGACAGAGGCAATTGAGAGGAATAGCATCCCGTGGAGTGACAACCCATTAACTACACAGACAAATCTAGTTTTCCTCTCAAACTACCGAAGAAGAGACCTGTAGCGTCTTCGTCTGAACTTCACATCCAGTCCGATTGAGAATTGGATTTACATGTATCTTGTTCTGTTTCTGTAGGATTAGTTTATGTCCCTATATTGTCCAGTCGAACTTCTAACGTTTTAAAAACGGGTTTAAGTTTTTCTTTATGTTTGTTCTCATTCCTCAGTACAAAACTCTTAAAAAACTTAGTTGCCTTTTAATGGCATAACTATCATGGTAACATAATTATTCCGACCAGTCGCAAAATAATGTTCGACGTAACATTTTTGAGAAACAGCACCTAGCTAGCGTTAAAAGACCAGCTCTAGAATTGACACATATATCTCATCAACCCCATTTATATAAATAAATAAATAAATATATTTGCATTCCTTCGTAACAAACGTGTTTTTCGCCGTGCTAATTTGCACAAAAAGCATAATGAGTACACCAGGGAATCGTTGGGACAGAGGACATTATCTGAACACCATGACATAATTTGTACTTCAGGAAATCATCTTGACAACAGGACATAATTTGCACACCAGGGGATCATGTGGACACCATTTGTACACCAGGGACCATCTGGACACCATTTGTACACCAGGGACCATCTGGACACCATTTGTACACCAGGGACCATCTGGACACCATTTGTACACCAGGGACCATCTGGACACCATTTGTACACCAGGGACCATCTGGACACCATTTGTACACCAGGGACGATCTGGACAATATGACATCATCTGGTCACCAGGACATCTTTTGTACACCAAAGAATCATCTGGACACCATTTGTACACCAGGGGATCATGTGGACACCAATTGTACACCAGGGACCATCGGGACACCATTTGTACACCAGGGGATCATGTGGACACCATTTGTACACCAGCGACGATCTGGACAAAATGACATCATCTGGTCACCAGGACATCATTTGTACACCAAGGAATCATCTGGACACCATTTGTACACCAGGGGATCATGTGGACACCAATTGTACACCAGGGACCATCAGGACACCATTTGTACACCAGGGGATCATGTGGACACCAATTGTACACCAGGGACCATCGGGACACCATTTGTACACCAGGGGATCATGTGGACACCATTTGTACACCAGGGACCATCCGGACACCATTTGTACACCAGGGGCCATCTGGACACCATTTGTACACCAGGGACCATCTGGACACCATTAGTACACCAGGGACCATCTGGACAATATGACATCATCTGGTCACCAGGACATCATTTGTACACCATAGAATCATCTGGACACCATTTGTACACCAAGGAATCATCTGGACACCATTTGTACACCAAGGAATCATCTGGACACCATTTGTACACCAGGGACCATCGGGACACCATTTGTACACCAGGGGATCATGTGGACACCATTTGTACACCAAGGACCATCTGAACACCATTTGTACACCAGGGGATCATCTGTACACCATTTGTACACCAGCGACCATCTGGACACCATCTGGACACCATTTATACACTATATCTCGACAATATGACATCATCTGGACACCAGGACATCATCTGGACACCAGGACATCATCTGGACACCAGGACATCATCTGGACATCAGGACATCAGCTGGACACCAGGACAACATCTGGACACCAGGACATCAGCTGGACACCAGGACATCAGTTGGACACCATGACATCAGTTGGACACCAGGACATCAGCTGGACACCAGGGCATCAGCTGGACACCAGGACATCATCTGGACACCGGGGCATCATCTGGACACCAGGACATCATCTGGACACCAAGACATTTGCTGGACAACAGGACATCATTTGTACACCAGGACATCAGCTGGACAGTATGACATCCGCTGGACACCAGGACATCAGCTGGACACCATGACATCATCTGGACACCAGGACGTCAGCTGGACACCAGGACATCATCTGGACACCAGGACATCATTTGTACACCAGGACATCAGCTGGACAGTATGACATCCGCTGGACACCAGGACATCAGCTGGACACCAGGACATCAGTTGGACACCAGGACATCAGCTGGACACCAGGGCATCAGCTGGACACCAGGACATCAGCTGGACACCAGGGACAATCTGGACAACATGACATCAGTTGGACACCAGGACATCAGCTGGACACCAGGGCATCAGCTGGATACCAGGACATCAGCTGGACACCAGGACGTCATCTGGACACCAGGACATCAGCTGGACACCAGGACATCATCTGGACACCAGGACATCATCTGGACACCAGGACATCATCTGGACACCAGGACATCATCTGGACACCAGGACATCATTTGTACACCAGGACATCATCTGGACACCAGGACATCATTTGTACACCAGGACATCAGCTGGACAGTATGACATCAGCTGGACACCATGACATCAGCTGGACACCAGGACATCAGCTGGACAGTATGACATCCGCTGGACACCAGGACATCAGCTGGACACCATGACATCATTTGTACACCAGGACATCATCTGGACACCAGGACATCATCTGGACACCAGGACATCATTTGTACACCAGGACATCATCTGGACACCAGGACATCATTTGTACACCAGGACATCAGCTGGACAGTATGACATCAGCTGGACACCATGACATCAGCTGGACACCAGGACATCAGCTGGACAGTATGACATCCGCTGGACACCAGGACATCAGCTGGACACCATGACATCATTTGTACACCAGGACATCAGCTGGACAGTATGACATCCGCTGGACACCAGGACATCAGCTGGACACCAGGACATCAGCTGGACACCAGGACATCAGCTGGACACCAGGGACAATCTGGACAACATGACATCAGTTGGACACCAGGACATCAGCTGGACACCATGACATCAGCTGGATACCAGGACATCAGCTGGACACCAGGACGTCATCTGGACACCAGGACGTCATCTGGACACCAGGACATCATCTGGACACCAGGACATCATCTGGACACCAGGACATCATCTGGACACCAGGACATCATTTGTACACCAGGACATCAGTTGGACAGTATGACATCCGCTGGACACCAGGACATCAGCTGGACACCATGACATCAGTTGGACACCAGGACATCATCTGGACACCAGGACATCATCTGGACACCAGGACATCATCTGGACACCAGGACATCATCTGGACACCAGGACATCATCTGGACACCAGGACATCATTTGTACACCAGGACATCAGTTGGACAGTATGACATCCGCTGGACACCAGGACATCAGCTGGACACCATGACATCAGTTGGACACCAGGACATCATCTGGACACCAGGACATCATCTGGACACCAGGACATCATCTGGACACCAGGACATCATCTGGACACCAGGACATCATTTGTACACCAGGACATCAGTTGGACAGTATGACATCCGCTGGACACCAGGACATCAGCTGGACACCATGACATCAGTTGGACACCAGGACATCATCTGGACACCAGGACATCAGCTGGACACCATGACATCAGTTGGACACCAGGACATCAGCTGGACACCAGGGCATCAGCTGGACACCAGGACATCATTAGCACACTAAGGGATCATGTGGTCACCAGGGCCCTGTTTTACGAAGCTGGCGTAAAGTTGCGCATAGGCCTTCAACATGGACCAGTTGCGACTAGGGCGTAAGTTCCTATAGCTTTAACACTGATTTACGTCCGGCGTAACTGGACAATATGACATCAGCTGGACACCAAGACATTAGCTGGACATTTATGTATCAGGATATAATTGGGATTGGACATGGTTTGTGTGCCAGGACATTATGTGGACAAATGTTTATATCGAGTTATGAAGGTGACATTATTATAACAAATAGAAAGGCAAGGTATTTTAACATTGTTTTTCTTTCCTATTCTTTATTAATCATTAAGATTTTTTGGATTTTAGGCGTTTACTAATTAGAGTATTTCCCGAGAAAGCAAACAGTAATAAACAACTGTTAAAGTAAATGCCCGCCATTTAAATGTCTCAAATTTATCTCAACTTATTTCCATATGCAGGTTTTGCAAGAAATTCGAATTAGTGTTGATTGTGAACTACATGTAGCTAGTTTCCCTACTGCGTAGACGAAGTTTGCCCACTAATGATACAAAAAATTCCACTGACAACGGCCAAGCTCCTGTCAGTCGTCAACCTAATGAAATATCATAGGTTTAGTTTATTTCAACAATTTATGATTGGACATAAAGTTTTTAATGACATACCTCTTTTTAACACAATTAGAAACCTGTCCCCATGGTTATTCAAGAAAAGAAGATTTTCCCTCTGCCCGTGTTTTTTAGTGTTCATAAATGTAAGCTCTGGTAATTCTGTTACACAAAATGTAGGAATTGGTGCGGCTCAGCGTGAAGAATAAGGTTATATCAAACAATGCGTCTTATCGTCTACAAGCAGCAATGGTGACCTGTTTTCATGGAAAACAAAAAGATCAAGGCCCCGGGATTCCCCAGTCGTCGTCATCTCTATGACACACCAACATATTTCCCGATGTTTGGATTTTTCGATTGATTGATTTATTGATTATTTCACTTATATGGTGGCGTTGCCAGTTTTATTGTGGGATGAAACCGGGCTCTATGCCCGGAGGAAACCCACTGGATTTTTCGAAGCTTGTTGCCAAGGTGAATTTTAATTAATGATATTTTATTAAAGAAGTATTTGTAAGTGCCTACTGGAGTGCTCATCTTCTCAAATGGGCGTTAAAACAATACTGCGCCTTTAGCCCTTTACTTTAACAACCGACAAGTGCAATACAGGTTTATCTTTACTCTTTTTTGTAGAAGTCTTTATCATCCCAGTCATTAGTGTATCTCTATCAAACAGTGACGGGACTTCATTTCGACAGGTCTGACAACCAAAAGAAAAATGGCGCCGCAATATGGATTGCTGCGCGATATAACGAGGTATCTAGCTGCCCAAAGTAACTTAGACCGATGAAGAAATTCAAAATGATGGGATGCCGGTTAAATATCAGACTGAGATAACTCTGTCACATTTCGTCTCAGGTTTGCTAGAGATGAGTGTAACTGGCTAACCTTTCCAGGGCAATTTAGAGTGGGGAAATCAGTCTGACTGACAAAGATAGCTATTATTAATGACGTCAAACTTCGACTTTATTTCCATCTGACGTGACTGAAAACTTGCATATAACCAGGGCCCAGTTTCACCGATCTTAGCTTAAGGTGATCTTAATTACCAATGGCAACGTATACCTTTAGCATTGGTTGCCATGGTAGTTAAGATCACACTTAGCTAAGATCGCTTTGTGAAACTATGCCCAGATCTAGACTCTAGTACAATATTAACCAGCTATTTTATTAAATCGCGTCTTGACCATAGATGTTCTCTGGAGATTGAGTTTTCCTAATTACAACGCTTATAATCAGACCCTCTCAGATCATAATTAAAAGAGTTAAGAGAGTAATTTGAAAAGTGTTTTAATTTTTATTTCTTTTAAAACAACTGTTTTTATCCACGAACTGTGAATAGCATTTCTGTCACCCCATTCGTAATTAATTAAAAATCTTCTTTGTGAAAGTTAATGAGTTACTTATAAAACAATGTAAGTTATTTTAGATAAGAAGATTTTCCCTGTGCCCGTGTGTTTTAGTGTTCAAAACTAAATAATTTACCGTATATCGAAAAACAATATCTTATTACTTCAACACACAACACGTCCATCTCAAATAGTAAGTACTCACGAAGACTGCTTTACCGATTGGACCGATTTGACAACGATTTGGACCGATTTTAATATTGATCGTCATGTCATACTTAAAATATCTATTCTCTGTTTTATTCCTAAAGCTGGGGATATTTTGCCGCGTAAAAAAGGGCTAAGAAGCAAAAAAAGCAAAGAAAAAATGTCTTTGAGAAAAATGTTACACTTGCTTGGCCTTACTTTGAACAAAGATGAACCTACAAGTGGCTGGCTAAATCCCCTCAGATCGTGTTTCAAGCTGTCGAAATAAGGGTCCTTAAGTACTTGGCACGCCTTGGGGCAACTTGCAAGAAACTCATTGACAACTTCCGGTGAAAGGCTAAAAGTTTGCAAAAAAAGAAAGATTCCTTTTTGTGCTCTTTGGCCATTGTTGAGTTGGTGGCAGGGCAGAGCCATATCTCAGAATACAAAAATAACCCGGTTTTCAGAGAATATTTCATCCCGCCGAAGCTTGCTTCTTCCTCTGCCCCAAGACGAGATTGAATTTCCCTACATCATTGAACTGTAGGTCAACAAAGCGGTGGTGAAAATTTGCTATGGAATTCTGAAAAGATTTCCTCTGATTATTAATGAAGAGTTCGGTCATTGGGTTATTGCCAAGTAAAAGTCTTAGCTATATATATATATATTTATGATCACTAAAACACACGGGCACAGGGGAAATCTTCTTGTCTAAAATAACCATGGAGACAAGTTTCTAATTGTGTTAAAAAGAGGTATATCATTTAGACCTTAACACCCCATAAATTGTTGTAACAAACCAAACCTATGATATTTCATTAGGTTGACGACTGACAATAAGTAAGAATAATATATACTATACAGTCGAACTGTAAGCATTGCTGTTGTCCGTTCCTTTTGATTCGGTATATGTTTGGAAGCCGATTAAAACATGCTTTTATGTGAATGCTCTTTATCTTCAACTCATTCAGTGTAACAAACCAAGTTTGAAATATGGGTCAAATTTTGAATAAACATGAATCATTTCATAGTTTGTTGTTTTTTCCCCATGTAGTTTGCCATAAGTACCGTTTTTTGTCAACAGGGTCATATCGAGTGATATTAAAATTTGTTAAAACCAGTGACGTCAGACGTCAGTAGGCGCTGGGAATTATTAATCTGCAATGATAGACGACATTTGTCCAATGATCGTAAGGTGTGATTGCGACGACAAAGAGATGTCGTGTCCCTCTCGATGGCTTTTGACATCTAGAATTAAAACAGATTTTGGCGTGTCTCGAAATATTGGTCAAGTTAAAGGAAAACAGTGCTTAACATTGTTGAAACACTAAAGGCTATGTTTCATTTACAAACCAATTTTAATCAGTTTCCAAACTTGCGGCTTATCATATGAGACGGTCAATAGCTTTGTTTTTATTCAATAATTTGATAATTATATCTCTTATATGGCAGCGTCGCCGGGTTTAATGTGGGATTATACCAGATTCTTTTTCCGGTAAAACCCAACGGCCTTCGGCAGGAATATTGCAACCCTTGGTAACGATTTACATGTATCCATTACATTGCTACGTTACAATAAACTGTCTCGTTTACTACACAATGCTGTTGTTGTTTTTACGAATGTCTAGTTTTAATTATTTCGTCTTGATTGGTACACTTTTAACGGCGAAAAGGCCAAGAAGTTCTATGTCGAAATGAGTAGAAAAGCTTGAATAAATAAATTTACGAACATTTTCAGACATGGGTTGTATGTGGGCGCTCAAAGGGAAGCCAATACTGCCCGCTTATACTTGTCGTCCACAAAATGCATATACTGTTTTGCTGCCACAGAAATCTATCATTTAACAATTGTAGACAAGATAGACGCTCAACTATACTGTATCATCGACAAACGTACGATAAAGCAGATATAATATAGAATTTGAATATAAACAAAATATTTAGCCAAATTTTACTTTATTGTGTTTTTGTAGTTAATTATTATATACATTGTACAGGTTAAACATATATTTCAACTTCACAATTCACAAAGCTCGTTTAAATATTCATAAAACAGTATATTCGAACTTTGCCAGAACAAAATAGTGCATACTTAAACCCTCATAAAACTCTGTTGATAAAGTCCAACATTTGCTTTATGTTTCAAACGTGACATATTTTTTACCTCAGCTTACGATTTTGAGTCTCACTGACAAACTTTTGGTGACCACAACTCGATAAAATGTTTCTAGATTATTGAGAAAGTTTTTTTAGCACATCGAGTCATTTTTCCCCATATTCTGAAAATACTAGACAACATACATGTGAGGGAGGGGTTGAAATAGTATTAAACGTATACAGTCCGTGGCTTCCAGATTCTCCATAACTCGTAGCTGTCCACAAAAAGAGCATCAATTTTGGTCAACATTTAAAGTGAATGTCGCCACCTTGAATCACATGATAAACGGTTTCGCCATCTTGAGTCACGTGACAGAAGCACTTCCCATAATTCCGTATGTTTCGTTCCACAATATTCAAGATTTGCCCCCAAAAAATTTACTAGATCTTACAATATTCAGATGACACATTTTTCATAATAAGCTGGTGGAGGTGGCATATTCATCCCCATGCTGTTGGACCCGCAGTGCAGATATGTAGACCGATCATAGGAATCGGGTTGATTGTACAGTCCCACAGAGGAGGCCATTTTTACTGAAAAGAAGAAAAAAGACGAAGTTGTAAGCGAAATTATGTAGGAATAATGCACAATAATTTTAACAAATATGTTCATAGGCTTAGAATATGTTCGTTGATTTTGACATTTTCACATAAAGTTCAGAGTAACAACCACATATAGTATACATCTAGAAACAGATGTTTAGGCCAGGTTTGTGTATAAATATGAAATATATATTTAATGCTACACCATTGCCAATATCTCATTTCACTTTATGTCAAAATCTCACGCGCCGTCAAATTGTTGATATTTTGTTTTAAAAAAATGTTTTAGAAATCATCTTCGGCTATTTTTTTTCTCAAAAAGTGTAAATGATAAACTTTTGGTGCTATTAGTCTAGATAATGCACGTTCAACAATGCTTTGAACTAATTTACGCCAGAAATGAAACTTTTGTTCAAGTTATTTGAATTCTTTTATTTTTAAAACTGTTTCGGTTCGAACTTTTTATTTCATTTTCAGAGACATATCAAGAACCTTTGCGTTCTATATTTTTTCTCGGCGCCGTTCATTTGAAAAATAAAAACAAGGTGCATAAATTGCGTGATATGGGGGTTTCCTTATTTCATGGCATGCTTTTTTGTTAGATAAATAAATAAATAAATACAAATATGCCATTTGCCTTCGTAGGTTAAAACGAACAATGAGGATTGAACGTGGTCGTTTAGAAATTTTGGTTAGATGTTCTTTTGCAAGGTGACTTGAAGATAAATTATATATATATATATATGACTACTTGTTTTTCCGGCCATTGCAAACCAAGTGCAGTTTGAAACTCTCTTGTGTTTTTTAACAATATGAGTTTTTGAACCCTATGCCATGTCGTTGATCAGTCGGTTAATGTATCGACTTAAGATACATGTACGCGGTGAAGGTAACGTTATGGATAATAACGTTTTGTAAGGTTTCGGTCTTGATACTTAAACCGTTATCATGCTATGTTATAAATATCTAACAGTTCATCTTTAACATGGTCCAAGCTGGCAAATCAAGAATTATAAACGCAGACAGAAAAATCACATTTGAGATGCGAGAAACAAAGCATAATACCACTTAAAGAGCTAATCGGCATACGTGTCAAAAACTCGTGTTGTCCAACGCGCTTACGTCGGAGTGATACCTTAATTATTTTACATTAGAATTTCCAGTTACTTAAGCTGTTGATATGCTTCTAATTGAGAAAAACACGTGTCCATCACAAACCACGACATGGGTTCATAAGGATCGTTAGCAGAGGGTAGTTTTTACTGCTTAAACGATTAACTTGGGATGACTATCAATTAGGCAGGGGTCGTTTCGCCTACTTGACAACGTTCCACCTAATAGACATATAGCTACACCTCAGCTTATTGCTTTTTCATCGGTTGGGTGAAAACGTTTAAGTGTCTGTAGCATGGTCTCAGCGGGCGTCTTACTTTAAGAGGCCCAGGAGCGTGACAACGTATGAAGCACTTAGACAGAGACTGATAGCAGATGATCTGTATGTTTACATTATCGCTACGCCACAGAATCTTCTCTACCCGAAACCAGTTATAAAGCTTTTCAAGATGGTACCGGATCAGTTACCGACTTAATCAAAGGACATTGCTCTAAATCAGCCACAGAGAGAGTAGGAAGATCAGTCAAACGACCCATGAAGAAACTTTCCCAGCCCTGCCGGTCTTCTGATGGATGGCTAAAAGAACTTTAACATTACGTATGGTCTAAACAAACATAAACTACTCTGTTAAACTTAATAGTAGGCAATAAAACAGAACAGAATTCCTTTTGCAAATCGAGATAATTCATAAAATAAACTGATTTCCCTCAAACCAATCATAAATCTAGAAATTACGAAACTGAAATCATTCTAAAATATCGTAACCCATTGGAATTCAATAGCAATATTTCTAAAAAAAGTTTGTCTACGACACTTTCCACTTAGGCCAAATAAAATTGAAAAATTTCTGAGTGGATTTTTCGCTCGATTGCCGTATGTGGAAGAGTTGCCAGGTACTCGCCGAAGGTCGGGGATTTTCTATTGGCAAAGAGCCCGGTTTCCTCCCCTACTAAGCCTGACGACGCCGCCAAATAACGTGATTTCGCACAAAATTTTGCACAAACCAATCATTAATCTAGAAATTAGGAAACTGAAATCATTCTAAAATATCGTAACCCATTGGAATTCAACAGCAATATTTCTAAATAAAGTTTGTCTACATTTTCCACTCAAACCAAATTAAACTGAAAAACCGTTTTGAGTGGTGTTTTCACTCAATCCCTCTATGTGAAAGAGTTCACGTGTACTCTCCGGAGGTCGGGGGTTTCCTCCGGGCAAAGATCCCAGTCCCCCCACTAAACCTGACGACGTCGCCATAAAAGTGAAATAATTTTGAGTGCGGCATAAAACATCAATCAATCTATGATATTTTCAATTAGAACAAAGCGGTTCTTATACATGTAGATGCACTTTTGTGTGAAAAGTAACGCACGACTTTGTTTACGATCCGTTAACCTTTAATCTGTCTTTTGCTAATCATTTATTCTTGTACTTCTATTCGTTTTCATGTTTATAAATGGAATTTAAACGCCGATAGAGTAAGACACGGAGACATGCTTTATGTCTTCTTCCTTAAAATGCAGGGATAAAACAAACATTTATTTGTTAATTTTGTTATCTCTAACCATTGATCTTTTTTTAATTAAAAAGGGACGTTTTTGTTTGGACGACAATTGTTAGTCTTTTTCCAATTTTCATACTCTGAAATAATGAAAATCAAATCCGAATTTAACCAATCTTTAATTCTTTAAGACTTAAAAAAAATGTAAATTATACAGTATTGGGAATAAAAATCTCTTTTAACAAATTTTGTTTCCTGGCAATTACATTCGACGCCATTTTGTAATACTTTCGGTTTAAACAATAAAGGGATTCACATTGGTTTTTTATTTTTATATAAAACAACATTGCTGTTCAGATGCTTATATGTAATGGTTCTGACTTGTCTTAAATTATCGCCGAGCCTGATGACGTCACATAGATTTACGTAAAGCTTTCTGGGTAAACTATGTACCTCAGTTCGCCATTTTCGGGGAAAACTTTAGTGACATATCGTGTTTTTATCCACACATTTTCTGATGACTTTGCGCCTGTTACGTCTTCTTCTCCATAGAGAAGTATTCCTTCCGCCATTTTCTAAAATGTTGTAAACATCCCTCAATCCCCCGAAATGCTTTGTGCGTAAATTCCAAGTGATGTCATCAAGCAATCGGTCACATTTCGACCTGGTAACGATATTCAATGTATTTCTATTTGGTTAAATGCTTTTTAGTTCCATTTGGATCCTGATACAGTTAGAGACCGTGAAATATTTACAGTTGGATAAAACATGGATAATTACAAAAAAATGTTTCCCAACTGGTACGGAGACCAGTATGTGTAAGCTTTGTTTTTAGTTTTCTGGTTTCTATATTAGTTTGCGTTTTTGGTTGTTTGAGTCAGCCATTTTTCCTAAGTTCTAGGTACCATAACCCCACAGGGCATATTTAACGCGATACCACAGTTTTGATACATATTAAAAGCATGTTGAGTCTTGTCTGAGCAATGTTTTCAATTAACTCGGTAACATTCGTACGTTTTCTACACGGGAGCAAAATTTGAGGATTGTCTCCTGAATTCACCAAGCTCTCTGGTTCTTTTACTACTCCCTCTGCACCCATCTGCTTTGGCGAGGGAAGAATTGAGAAAATAAACACTTTTTGCTGGCCTGACATTTGGGATAAATGACTGAGCACACAGTCGGTACTAGGGTGGTCATTTAGCGAAGTCAATTCAATGGCAACGTCTCAGCGTGGAATCTAAAGTACTTGGTTCACGGAAGGAGGCAATTGTTTTCTCTGCTGAAATCGGTTACCAATTTACGCCCGCCTGTCAATCCTAAATCCACCGTCAACTTGTCTCAATGTCACCCAGTCTGTACAATCTGTAGATAGACTATTTATTTGATCGATGCTTTAAGCCGCTGTAAAGATTATTTCACTTTTATGGCGAACGATAAAACAACGATTATTATTTTTGCTTCGTAATTAGTAAAATAAACTTAAACAAGTTATTCGAGCTTAAGGGTGCCTGTGCTTCAAATAAAAAAGAAGAGTCAGTCTATTTATTTAAAATCCCTGAAATATTTTGGGAGGTCATGGCCATAAACCGAATTTAACACTCTGGATTTCAAGCACATGGATCAAATTAAATATTATTGCTAGACACACCTCATCTGGATATACATTAGGCTTGCTAGAATGCAATCGGCACTTTTTTTAAAGTAAACTCATCTTTTGTGTTCATTGCAGCTACATCCTGGTGTAAGGCAAACTAAAGTTAGTGCAACATTTCGGTTAACAATTGCTATTAATGTTGAATCCTACATGTACAAGATAAGTTGTATTCACTAGTTGCTGTACTGAATCATTTTAAAAATTTTTTAATTTTCCTCTTCTAAAATTTAGTTATCAGTCACGGGCAATTAATTTCTAGGACTGGCTCTGTTTTGTTTTCAAAGATTATGTTAGTAGGATAAGCCATACACATATTCCAATTTGTTTGAATTATTTTCTTGATTTTATAAAAAAACTTCCTTACTTTTCTAAAGATATTTTGATATTTATATCAGTTTGTTTTCACGACTTCGCGAATAAGTGAGTGCGCGATTTAGTGAAACTGGTTGGTTGGTTGGATGTAGGAACGCCTTAACATGCTCCCCAAATTAACCTACCCATTAGCAAGAGTATTTAACTAACACTAGTAAACGTGTTGGACATACAAAAATTTGTGTAGAGTAATTTGTCAGTCTTGCCAATTTTCCCCCAAGTTTAGACTGGAACCTTCAAGGCGGACAGATTGCACTTCTCTTAATTTTTCGAGACGTATCGAATTAGAACCAGCTGTCGACGGAAGATACCGACAAAACTCTGCCCAAATAAATTACAATGTAGCCTAGATTTTGACTACAATTTCCACTGATAATTCAAATTACACAAAGCACCGAGAACACTCTGTATTCGTGTATCCACCTTTTAATGTTACATTACATAGACGTTATGTATGTCAGTTTAAGTCCAGTGTAAAATATATTTTAGCTGGTAAGCTTTGAGTTAGGTTTTCACCTGCACGGACCAAATATATTTTCATTGTTTAATCGGATGGTTTGTTAATTATTTATTGAAAAACTACTGAGTAATATAAATCTTGTTATACAAACAGTCCAGGAAAAAAATAACATACCTTCAGCGGTGGCCTACAAAAATAGTTTTGCACATACAAATCCTATTTTAACACATTTACATTTTATGGATACATTTTTTTAGAAACTTGTATATTTTTGTCGTGACACTGTTTTAAATCTCGTTATTGTTTTGATTATATTTAATGTTTTGTACGGATATAGACTAACGCGAACGTTTATACTTAAAGTGGCATGAGCTGCCGAAATTCACACTTTTGTCATAATTTCTGATCGTCACAACAGTAAAAGACTTTAAAAGCCATCGAAAAATTAAATGATTGGCGTTGGAATGAGGAAAATCCATACAGTATGTGGCCTGTACGAACCGAAAACGTGTTCGAAAGTAAACAAAATTTGAATAACCGGGACGAACATTCATTCATTCTAAGCCAAAGTTAGTTCAAAACAATACTTTATCGGACATTTTCGAGACTAGAAGCACTAAAAAGTTTCCGAATTATACCCCTTGAGATAGCCAATAATTTCAAATCCTGTTTTAACGTCAAAATATCAACATTTTGGCAGCTCATGCCACTTGAACTGGTTCTCGTAATAACTTTTTAAAATGTAGTATTCATGCCGAAAAGATACAACATTTTTCAAACGGTGCTTTTAAGAATACGTTGACAAAACCCCAAATCTCATTTGAATTTATTTGCTTCTTTATTGTATTGTATAGTTATTATCTCAAATTTATTATGAACTAAAAATTCTTTTGTACAATGTCGAAATGGAAAAAAGATAAATGAAATACTTTTACTTTATGTAATACTTTTAGTTTTGGACACCTTGAACTGTTACAGAATGCATATTATAAATACTCTCCGGGTGTATAAGATATAGTGTTCTTTTGTATATTCTAAAAAATATTTTGCATATTGCACGGGACAAAGTCAAATATGGGAAACCGACCTTTATATTCAACATTATTAGATTCAGAAGTTAAATAATGAAGTTACCAATTAAAATTACTTCCCTTTCAAAACCAAATACCATTGGTGAATCCAACGTTATGATAACCACTCTCCATGGTTATTTTAGACAAGAAGATTTTCCCTGTGCCCGTGTGTTTTAGTGCTCATAAATATATCCAGAAGTTAAATACTTAAGTTACAAATCATATAATTGATCTCGCTTCCAAAATCCTGCCTCATCTTGAATCCAATCTTTAAGATCCAGATGTGAAAATGTTTAAAAGTGACATAAGCTGTCAAATATATGGACATTTTCGTTGAAACAGAACTTACTAATTGTTGGTCATTTTTATCCAGAAGTACAAAACAAGAGCTTTCTGTTCTTATCAATCATGGGGATAAACAGTAAGGTACATCACCGCGTTATTTAACTTTGTCCATTAATTGTAGTCGTCTTTGTTTCGTTCGGGTTACTGTGGTAACCAACGTCTTTTATGTCAATGTTAATCCTACAGTGCGCCAAACGGTCAACTTCTCCTGATACTCGGAATTTATGAAAAAAAGTCTGAATTTTGGCAAAATTTAAGATATATCACGTTATGTGTGATAATACGAATCATATCCACAAAAGAAACAGAAGTCAATTTTTTTATTGTTGATAATAAAAGAGAGATACCAAAGATCTCATTGAAACAAAAAAATCGGATCGGGGTGAAAATATAAATGTGGGAAAAAGGCTGAAATTAAAACGAAATCGAACGATGCAAGCTTCAAGAAAATTAACGATTTTTAGAATTATATAAAACTGTAACAGATTAAGTGTAAATATAAACGGTTTCTGGATTTTTCCCATATACAAGAAATTAGAAAGTGTCATTTTGCCTTAAATTTCATTTCATACCCGCTATGTCATCAAACGACGAGCAAAACATGCAGCCTAAAGAGTAAATAATCGAAGAATTAAGATTTAGGAACATAAAAACCTGGTCAATAAATTCGAGATTATCAACTCAAAACAAAATATTTAATATGCCTTAATTCGGTTTCTTCACAAATGTCAGAAAAACCGCGGCGGCCAGTGTGCTTTTAGCAAACTTATAATCTAAATTTTAGATTCAGATTATTTTTTAAATCAATAGGACAATAATTGTATTCATACTTATATTTCCGGTAAAATAAATAAATGCAAAAAGCGCAAATGAAATAATAGCTTTTCCTCATAACATAAAAGTCAAAACTAAAACTGTTAAAATTAAGTCTGCTGCCTTCTGTTTTACTCTATTTCTATTTTACTTCATTGAGGTATATTTTCACTATTTTACGTTATTTCTATTTTACTTCATTGAAGTCTATTTTCACTATTTTACTTAAGACGATGTTTTTATATTCTCTGTACTTTCTTTGGTCATCAGTATCGATTCTTGGAGAAACGTTTTAACTTTGTGTATGTAAATAGTTAGGACCATTTAAGCCAACAATGGAAATTTTGGAGCGTGTAGAGTAGAGGGTGGAATGGAAAACTGCTTTAAGAGATCTGGGGCGATGGGAGTAGTTAAGTAGGGAAAGTTAACCTCAAGAGACCTTCAGTTCCCTGAACAGTCGCAAATGGAAGTGGATATCTCGGCAACAACAACAACGCTACTGTAATATGACGTAATATTTGGACATTCAGAAGGGGTATGGGGAACCTTGTTAACCAAGAACCAGGAAAACAGCTGGCTCTTGTGTGATGTAAGGGAGTTTTCACAAGCCTTCCTGCAGCCCCAGAACACATCTCTCAACTAAATTTAAACGTCTCTGGTATGTTTGAGATTAACGGCTGATTAAGTTGATCGTTAGTGACAGTTTATCCCATGACGATGCATAGATAGTAAAGTGACTCCACGTTCAATTAGCTCATTGAAGTCTCAATCTCATCCACAAGGAACTACAACTAGAAACATGAACTCTTCTAGTCCATTTGAATTAAAACCTTCATTTAAATTCCATTCTTAAAGCGACTATGTACTAGTATATCTGAAAGTATCTTCGTAAGCATATAACTGGTTTAAGCTCAAACTAAACATAAGAATAAAGGATGTAGCGGAAACACGGAATTGACAAATATTAGATGAAAACTAACTGAAGCCGAACCATTTATTCCCCCCTCGAATATGTTTTGACAGTACATTAATATTTGCAATGATATAGCCATAACTAGGACGTATGATGTGTTATTTTAGCATAAGCCATCGGATCAAAACCATAACTGATATTACATGCTACTGAAGTCGCTTAGTTTCGCCGTAATATATTTTAGCGGTTCCCTAATAGTTTTATATATTCAGCAAAAACTAGACAAATTACTAATTTTGTAAATATGTTATTTTAGCAATAAACACTTGCATAATTACAAAGTGGCTTTCACGGTATCTGACTTTTGGCGATCAGAAAAGCTTCAAAAGTAGTATTAATATGTTCGCTTTAATCTATTTATCATACAAAAATCAAAATATCATGTATAAAATTTTTGTTTCGTTGACCTTTTTCAGATATTTTTGCCACATTGGTTGAGAAAATATTGTTGTACTTTCGTATATAATTATTCTGTATTTATTCCTACAAAATTCATGCTGCGTACCTTAATGTTTGACTTTCTAAATAAACGCACTCTAAGAACATGTTGCACAATTAATTTAATTTTTAATGAAAATTGAACGACGATTGACGGAAAATAGTACAAATTCTTCTCATCGCTACAGTTCTCTATTTGCCTCCTAACGCATATTTTCCAATGGTATAAAAGATAACATGCGAAATATAATTTACAAAAAAGAGCGACGCATCTATATTAACGGAATTTATATTTCACCATGGTAAATTAGAACCTAAGTTTTTGTTTTACTTATCCGTCTCCTGTCAATGTTAATTATTGCACGCTGATTGGAGTATTCGTTCTTCAAAACTAAAAAATGACATTTAGAGCTAGGAACCCTAACACTATTTCGCATTTGAACAAAGTTTAAAAATTTAAAATTTCATTTACCTGAGATTTCTCCAGGTTCTCTTTGAGCTTGAGAGGCGAAGTCTCCATATCTTCCTGGGTCAGATGCAGGGGGCGACACCCCAGTGCCAGAACCCGTACTTCCCGTGGGGCTTAAGGACTGCTGTTTATAATACGACTGGTTATTCCAGGATGTGTCCTGCATGACCGCTGTTGAAGGGTCGTAGAATGAAGGCGTAATCTGATTGTCACTGGTGACAGAAGTGGGATTATTTACCGAAGAATACGACGATACGTCTAGTCCAGTGTTTGCACTTGGAAGTCCGTTGTAGCCCCCAAGTGACGTTGGGTAACGCGCGTTAGTACTTTGGGTATTAAAGTTATAAGCACGACTGTTTGTGTAATCTCCAACACTTGCGTAACCATTAGTGTTATTTAAATTAGACATACTTGCATTCCACATATTATTGATATCTCCATTGATTGAATTATTTCTGTAATTACTGTTAATGTTCCCCAGTGAACAAGACATATTAGGAACGTTAAAAGAAGAAAAGTCCTGTGACATTAGTCCGTACTGAGACCGGAGATTTGGAGAAGCACACGAAGCCGCGGATAAGAGCCCAAATGGTTTAAGACTTTGACATTTTCGACGAAAGCCCCTAGGGCGACGTCTAAAGGAGCCTTCTTCGAACATGAATTCTGCCCCGGGATCAATTGTCCAGTAGTGTCCTTTACCTGGGCGACCGATGCCTTTGGGAAGTTTAATAAAACACTCGTTAAGCGACAAATTGTGTCGAACTGAGTTTTTCCATCCTTGATATGTCCCTCTGAAGAATGGGAAACGACTCTGTAAGAAGCTGTAGATTTCATTCAGGGTACATCTTTTGGTTGGAGCTGATTGAATTGCCATAACTATTAAAGCTATGTAAGAATACGGAGGTTTTTCTTGTCGTCGTAAAGCGCCGCCAACTTTCTTACCCGATTTGGATGTTGGCGACGTTGCCACAGAAGAAGCGTCCTGAGTTGACGTTGCACTTGGAGATTCTTCCTCAGTGTCATTTTCTGTCTTGATTGGTGAGGGTTGAAGTGTAGAGTCGTCCACTTCTGCAACTGGTCTCATTTCCAGTAACTGTGTGAAAGGTTTTGTGTCAAATTCCGGTTGCATCATATTTGTTTGTTGAAGTTACAGTTCTTATATACTAACCGGAGGGAAGGAGAGGAAAGCGCCCACCCTTATAATCTATACACAGTGTATATTGTTTGCGAAGTCTAGCAGGACTGGAATGTCGCTTTTCTCGTTAAATCAGCTAAACACGTTCGCTCAGGTTACAAACACTACGGTCTTCGGGGTCTCCCTCCGTCCATACTCTGCTTCCAACTTTCTTCTCTGCTGTGTAAACCGCCCTTTGGGACCGAAGAGTTTTTCTTTAACCCTTCATACGGAGAAAATTCGGCATCGAATGGGGTTTCAACTCAAACCATTGGCACAGACAGATTTTACAGGCTGTGGAAAGTTAATAGTGATAAGAAACAGTAAAAGGCCAGTCATTGCTTCTGAGCCAGAAGCTGTAATTTACCGCCTCAAGTAGGCGTGTCCTGGCGCCAATCAAACTACCGAGTAACTTGGTCTGTACCCATGGAAGAAGCTGTCGGATAACATGCCTTTAATGTGCCGTTATCTGATAACCTACACACAAACGCCCATAAAGTACATGATAGAATTCAAAAGAAAATATGCTCCACCACTTTAAATTGCCTACCATTCTTGCGGCTAATTTTGATCTAACATTGGCATGCAACAAGGAAAACCAATAGGCCCAATGCATTTCATTCTTTTATGTGGATTGCAGTTCCATTAAAATACCTTGGGACACAGAGTACTTGGGACTTGATAAATATGCTCTTTGAACAGCGTATACAACATCCATGGCCAAATACTAACCTTTTGAATAATAATGTTTGCACAATTACAGCTCCACTTTGTGTTCTAAAATTGTAATACACTGTATATCGTGAAGAGGAAAATTAATATGAATGATGTATTAACTTCGTATGATTAAATAGCATTGTTCACACATTAGCAAATACATGGAGTACAAAATCCATTAGTTCCACTGATTAGTTTAACGTAGTACACAAGTAGTGTTATTCCGAAAAACGAAAACTTCATATTGACTCTATATTTCGACTTTTATTCTATAAATGTTATATATATTTATAATATAAATCTATAAATGTTTAAATTATTTATTTGTGAGTTAACAAAATATAAGTTAAAAGCTAAAACCATTTTAACCAACTAAACTGGATTTTTCTTTTACCGTTAAGCGAATTTACAAGCTGTGCATTTACTACCGGCTAGGTTTGACTTCCTAGAGGCAGATGGTTCCTGTGATATCAGTCACGAAATTAAAGGTGCCTCAGGTCAAAGGTTAGACGAAGTTTCGGGCATAGGTCTTCGCCACTCAACACCAGTAATGGTTAGACTCCAGTTCGCGAGAGATATGACTGAACCAAAATTGATTTGTCTACGGCTACAAAGAAGCGGGTTTCTGAGGTCAACCGCCTCATCAAAACTACTCAACACAAAGATTTTTCGATCATGTTCCCCAAAATTGTGTGCGGTTTGAATTAGTCCTCACATTAAAAATATGTCTGAAATCACGAAATGTAACTTGTCAGTTTAATATTTTCTGAAAAAATAACAACAACACGATTCAATTGGCTTCCACTTATTTCTTATAGGCCATAACCGAAACAGAAACAAAGCGACGTTCATCCTCTAACACTGCATCAGGAGGCAATGAGGAAGCCGTTTTTTTAAAATATGAATATTGTAAAAATGCATACCCGTAAAACTTGCTGATGCAGTTCAACGCAGTTGTAGAATAACAAATATTCTGCAAACAACAGAGATAGGATATGCGAAATTTGCATATCTAGATTCTGTAAATATGTAGAACCAAACATCAAAAAAATGCTTGGCTCATTTCGTTTTCTATAGGATCGATTTAAAACATGTGTTCTCTAAAACAGATGGTTCTTCTCGGTTACACAGGGAGGTACCCCGAGGGGATGACCTTTAGCCCTCTGTACACTTGATGATATAAGCCACCCGGGAAACTCTTACCTTCAAATGACTAATCTTATCTTTGCACCTTTTTGTCTTTTTTATTACAGTTGTCTATCAGTTCTTTGATGCTTTGAACACTCAATAGCTTGGTTGTGATAGCTTATTGCCGCGTCCATTTGTATGAAAACACTCAATAGCAATTCAATTCAATTCAACATCAACTATTTTATTTCGTTGTTAAAACACTTTTTATTCCTTAAAAGTGGTATGGCCTACATACATTTGCCTTTTTCGGGAGAACAAAAGAATTGCAAATTAGTGAAAACTCAAACGTTCGTTGTTGAAATTGGGGAAAAAAATGCGCGCTTGACAAATTATGGGCAATGGAGTTTGTTACTTGTACGAACCGAACTTCTGCCCTCCTGTTCTCCAAAGCACGGCCTTGTCTTATGGCGTAAATTTGCACATAGGCCTACAACATGGATCGGGTGCGTCCAGGCGCAAGATCCTTGGCCCTGTCTTACGAAGCTAGCGTAAGTTGCGTCGGACGTAAATCAGTGCTAAAACTATAGAAACTTACGCCCTAGTCGCAATTGATCCATGTTGTAGGCCGATGCGCAGCTTTACGCCAGTTTTGTAAAGCAGGACCAATAACGTAAAGCAAGCAAAATTCAACATAACGGAGACTAAAATTCAGCAATTTTAGTTACTTCAAAAAACTACCTAAGATTACAATCTAGAGATTGATTCCACGAAAAATCTTCGAATTTGCACTTCTTCAGAAATACAGTAGACTTCTTATGACGCTTATGCTATTTTAAGGGGGTGGATTCATAAGTTATGCGCTTTTTACGGCGAATCCTATTTTTGATTTTACTGTTAGCTCTAAGTATGGATTCCTGTGGATTATCATTGGCAGAAAGGTCAATTTATAATTTTGTGTTACTGTGAATATATATATTCATAATTTGTTAATCGTAGTTGATCTACGATGTTTTCTATCTGTATTTTTATCTAGAGTTATTGAGCACATCATAAAAGAAATGCCTTCTGCCAAATCAACGCCACGTTAGCTTTTGGCATGGGCAACTCTGCTGAACGATTTGCTTACTTGTAAACGCCTTCATATCGATGAAAGTGGTGTACCATTTGTTATTTTACAACCGTAGTAAACACAGAAGCCATAGTTTGATATATTCCGGACATATTGTGTATAATTTTCTATAAACATTGCTCTAGTATTTCTTGTACAATGCTCTAAATATAGAGCCGTTTTATATAAAGCTTTAATATATGAAGGCTAATAGACAAATGCCAACTATTTGACCACCATGGACATTTTTATGAAATATAAAATATTATTATTACTAAAAATTGCACATATTCAGACTTTTTTGACAGAGTTAAATAAATCAAAGTTTTTTGTCTTGTAGTAACCAGCTAAGTTTTGAATCTCAGCAAATAATCATATCGAGCTTTAATACAGCTTGGGAAATTAAGTTAAACAAAAATCTCTGTCCTTTAGATATCGCTATTTTTCACCTGCGCCTGTATGTATTGCTCGATTTTTATTCTTTCTAAAATTTGAGTTTGTCTCAAAACCGATTGGTCAATACCATGGGAACTTCGTACTGGCGAAGTATTATCCATGACGTCACCATGACGTATTATCCATTGTACACATCCACATGACGTCACCAAGTCGAGAAGGTGCTTACTTGAACCAGATGCTGCTTCCACCTAAACTTCTGGCTTCTTATGCTCCTTATAACTAAGAACCTAAATTTGAACATTTCTAATCAATTCAATTATGTTGAGAACAAAAGGAACAATGTTAGGTTATCAAAAAAACCGAATATATGAATTAACAGTTTACTTGTAGCATTCAGCAATAACGCTTTCTTGAGTCAGTCGGAGCACTTATGACAAACAAAGTACTAGATGTTGTTCCAATTTCCATTTGTTCAGCAATATGAGAGCAGCAACAACCTGTGCCCTAAATATTCGAGATGCTATACAAGCGGGTTTTGTAGGCGATGCATTTTTTAAACAACTTTTTTTTCTGAAAACGTTAAAGTATTTTGACGTTAAAACAGAATGTTGAAATTATCGACTATTTATCTCTAGACGTATAATTCAGAAGCTTTTTAGTGCTTCTAGTCTCGAGAATGTACGATAAAGTATTGTTTTGAACTAACTTTGTCTTAGAATGAAATTCTGTTTAAATTTTGTTTACTTTTCGAACGCTATTCCGGTTCGTATAGGCCACATACTGTATGGATTTTCCTCATTCCAACGCCAATCATTAAGTTTTTCGATAACCTTCAAAGCCTCTTACTGTCGCGACAATCATAATCTATGAAGATAATCCGAATTTTGGCAGCTCATGCCACTTTAAGCATCAGTTAAGCCAACTGCGGTTGCTCAGTTGGTAGGGCGATAGCCTTTCCAGCCGGTAGGGGCCTTGGATCGATGGGTCTCCAGTGGTGGATTTAGGGGGGGAGAGGGGGGGGGGAGGGGGGGCGCAGGGGGCGCGCCTATCAGCCAACCAAAAAATAAAAGAGAAGAGAGAAAAAATACTATGAAAAAAGAAGCTTTATATGGAGCTACGATCACATTTTAATTTTTCGTATAATTGCCTCTTGGGTACGGACAGTGCCTATGTGTGTTGTATATTTAAAAACACCAGGTTCTTGGAGAAGTGGTAAGAAGAGTGGTGGAGGCGCAAAGCCACACAATATTTTGACGTTACAACATAATGTTGAAATTATTGGCTATTTTTCTCAAGACGTGTAATTCAGAAGCTTTTTAGTGCTTCTAGTCTCGAAAAGGAACGATAACGTATTCTTTTGAACTAACTTTGGCTTAGAATCAATGAATGGTCGTCCCGGTAATTTAAATTTTGTTTACTTTTCGAACACGTTTTCGGTTCGTACAGGCTACATACTGTATGGATTTCCAACGCCAATCATTTAGTTTGTCGATGGCCTTCAAAGTCTCCTACTGTCGTGACTTATATTATGAAAAAAATGTGAATTTTGGCAGCTCATGCCACTTTAAGCAATTTTACTTGCAGAACAGCCTCAGAACGCTTCTCAGACAATCTAGAACCCTTGAGCTTCCGCCTGCACCCTCGCCTATTGGCTCGGGATAGTCACCATTGTATGTGTAGGTTTGAACGGGGCGAGGGGGGTTACAGGCCTCTTTCGAATCTGTTATGTTTCTGTAATCAGAGGGCCTGGAACCCCACCTTTAAGACCATTGACCATTAAGAATTCGGGCAGGGTCTAACAAAGTGAAATTCGTGCAAATTAATTTGATTTTATCGTGACTATATTTTCGATTGCACTCTTAGCACCCCCCCCCCCCCTCCCAATCCTCAAACCACCTCCAGACACATTTGAAAATACTGACTCGATCTGTTAGAACTTGCGCCCCCCCTTTCACAAAATCCTGTATCCTCCCTTGGTCTCTGGTTCGAATCCTATTCAGTCAAACGACCACCTTAAGTGTTAGTCGGGGACTTCTTTCTTACAAGGGGCCTCGGTGGTTCAGTGGGTTACAGTGATCGTCCCTCAGTCCCACGCAGATCTTCCATTGATGCGGCGCGGGTTCGAATCCCACTCAGACCAAATGAAAAATTAAAAAAATTCTGAAAAAAATGTATGCGTATCCGGGACGGGAGGCCGGGGCGCTACCCATAAGGCGTTGTCAGGTGTAACTCCATGTCCGACTGGCTACGCTACTGACGCAGACAGTGACTGCATATCTTTTAACACGAGTGTGTAAAACACTGCCACAATACCGGTTTACTAGAAAATGCCTCCATAGAGATGAAAGGCTAATACCATTTGTTCTTTTACAATTATAGTAAACACATTAACGAGAGGTTGATATATTCTGATCATTTTGTATATACTTTCTCATAAACATTGCCCCGTGTTACTTGTTTAAAAGTCTAAAAATATTGCCGGATGTACTTTATTAAAGCTAATGGATATATGCCAAATATCTGACCACCTTCAAAGAATTTGGATTTATGACGGCACTGTTTTGACATGATATAGAACACTCCAAAATTAGACATTAAAAATCTGTTTTGTCTATTATTTGATGCCACTCTGAAGGCGTTGTCAGGTGTAGAATGTATTTAAGACAAATTGTATTGTTCCTATCCAACAAAAGTGTCTGGTGCCACATGCTTTTAAAAATGGGTTGACGCAAGAAGGCAGTAGAAAGCAAGGGGTATATTTGTAAAGGTTTTCAAAAAATCTTCCGTGCCCAAAATATGGGAGGCGATTAGAATGAACCTTTCCTACGACACTGAAATCCTCGGTGTAAGTGGGATAGATATTTGAAACCAACATTCAGCGCCAGAGTTTCCTTCCATGGCGTACATGTATGCGAAATGATTTAGGAAAACCATCATTGAGCGCCAAGGTTTCCTTCACTGACGTTAGCGAAATAATTGGAGGAAACTAGCATACAACGCGCGGGTTTCCTACACTGACGTTAACGAAATGATTGGAGGAAACTAGCATACAGCATCAGCGTTTCCTTTTGTTGTGTAAACGAAATCCTTGTCGAAACCCAACATACAGCGTACTAAATTTGTTCCTTAGCGTATTCGAAACGATTGACCAGCATACTGGGTTTGCATCCATGGCGTTAGCAAAATGATTGACGAAAACCAGCACAGGGCATCCGTATTTTTTTTTTCGGACGTAAGCAGAAGGACTGACGAACGCCACGTGTAGTATGTGAGTTTCCTTACACGACATAAGCAAATGGACGGAATCAAACATACAGCGCTCAAATTTCCTTTCAAGACGTAATAGGAATCAATGACAGAAACCAACATATAGCGATTGACTTTTTTTGCCATTATCAAAATGGCGGACGGAGATTTACGATCGAGGTTTTCCCCCGATCGCCCAATGTGCAAAACAATTGCCAGGCACTCGAAGGTCCGGACAAACGCTCCAAATAAATGACAATCTTGCGTTCGGCATAAAACAACAATCAATCACTAAACGAAATTATCCCTCAATACATGGAAACTCCCCTGTGTATTTTACCTAGGTTTTTCTGGGCGGAACCACAATGTTCACTTTCTTTTGCCATGGTCCTATGGGGTTTAATCTAGTCTGGACATATTTTTGCCATAGCTGAAGGTGCGTAAACATTTTTAAGGTTTTCATAAGTTTTCCAGAAAATTCTGCTAAGAATATCATAAAGATTGCAAACAAGTTATGACGGCGCCGAGGGAGTCGAAGTGGAAGATAACCATGGTGTTTTATGAGATGGTTATGTCATTTAGTGCGAGATAACATTGATATTTTATTATAAATTATTTTGAAATACCACATCATATACGAGACCCTCGAACCTTCACGGGTGTATTGTGCCTCCATATTCACTATCAGAATGCATCCCTACTGCCTCATAATATTGTGGAGTGTATTTCAAAATAAATTCTGTAGATAAATACGCCTGGAACTGTTTAAGATGAAGAAATAAATCAGCTTTATGTGCTTTAAAATGGGGACATTGTAATAAAGAAAGATTTTAAAGTGGCTAGCATTACAGACTCAATTTTGATTATAAGACATGCAAGTCCTCTCTATATAGTTAAAATCTTACCATGATGCATTTTTGAACACTATAACACACGGGCACAGAGAAAAATCTTCTTGTCTAAAATAACCACGGAGACAAATCTCCCATGATGTATGTAGTAAAGTGCTACGGACACAGAGCTCTATTTAGTTTGATACAAAATGGAACATGCACAACTTGCCAGAAACTAAACTAAAAATTTGAAGAGAGCCCAGGTTATTTTAATTTCGTCCGCTACATGACTGATATGACTTTTTGAATAACAAAAAAAAAATAACAATTACAAAAAATTTCAACATTAGGCAGAGCTACTCTTTTATGTCATTGGTAATGTTCGTTATATTTATGAACACTAAAACACACGGGCACAGGGAAAATCTTCTTGTCTAAAATAACCATGGAGACAAGTTTCTAATTGTGTTAAAAAGAGGTATATCATTAAGACCTTTATACCCCATAAATTGTTGCAACAAACCAAACCTATGATATATTGACAAAGTTGTGCGTATCTTTAGCTGTGACAGGAAGTCGGGTAAACTGAAATTGAACAAAATATGATAATGGGGAAAGATTGATTGATTAATGTTTTACGTCGCACTCAAGATCATATAATTTCACTTATATTGCGGCGTTGCCAAATTTATTGTGAGAGGAAACCGGGCTAATTGTCTGGAGGAATTCCCCGACCTTGGGCGAGTATTGGCAACTTTTCCGCAAAAGGCGACAGAGTGAAAAAGCCATTCAGAAATTTGTGCAATTTTTATTTGGTCTGAGTGGGATTCGAACCCGCAACGCATCAATGCGAGGCCTGTGTCCGAATAAAGGACTATCACTCTAAGTAGCAATTAAGGGCCTCTCTCATTTGATATTAATTTTGTTGCGCAACTGTTCTCCGAAAAAAGTTCCGCGATCTGGCACGTTTACATCGCGTCTTTAGGTACTACCTCGATATACCGGAGAGAAACGTTGTGCGGTAATGATGCACCCGTAAGGGACAAGTAAACGTGTCGTGAGCTGAACGGGGGGGGGGGGGGGGGGTCATCGATCAATAAAGACTTTTTTTAAGTTTATTGATTCCCCTTTAAACTTTTCATTGGAACGTTGATTTAATTATTTTATTTATTATTTGTTTATTTATTAAACCATATTTAAACATGGGAGACTATTCGGCGCTGGAGCACAAATCTCCCACAGGATTCTCAATCAAAATAATAGTTTCTAATGGATTACATTTGCTACAAGAGCTTTTATTTTAAATTTCATTATGATTCAATGACCATCCAAAAACTATGTAAACATTTTCACGAAGTTGACTTTCTCATAAGATACGTGGGTTAAAAATGAGAGCAGGTGATACGCTGGTCATAAATCCAGTTTTATGGTCAGTTTTGTGTACCACCCAACCTAAGATTACTGCTCTGACTGTTCAACTATTATTACTATCATAGGAAAATGGCCCTTAAAATCCTTTTCATGTTTGAAAATCTACAGATCGTGTCCATAATGTTAAACAAATAGCGGAGGGTGGATAGTTTGTCTTCCGGAGAAATGTTTATAAATGATAAGGACAGTGTATCCATAAATCAACCTCAGTATCAAAATAATATCTAATCGGACTGCCACCAAATTTCTTGGATTTCTTTTTTTTGAGAATTAATGTGAGAAAGAAAAACACATTTTATATAAATTGGAAATACGTGGAAAAAATGGAAAAAATAAATTGAAAATAGGGGGGGGGGGGCGGTCAGTTAGCGTGCAAAATTAATATAACCGGGACAATTATACAAATTTTATGTATTTGTTTATTAAAAAACATGCAGCTTCATCTTTTATTCCACTGGAAAGTAGGGGGAGGGGTAGCATCGGAAAACTCTGGATACATTTTGGTTAAAGAATGTTTTGAAATTCTCTGCTGTTTGTTTGTAGACATGCAAATTAGAATCTTTCTAATGATACCATTGTTGTCTAGATTTTAGACTACACAAAGGCTGAAGCGAATTAACGTTATTCCCGGTTATTTAAACTTTTGTTTTTCTTTTCGAATACAATTTCTGTGCACACTGATCGGAGGCTAAATAATATTCTTGCTATTTTTATCTTTCTATAAACTTCAAACATTCGTATTATCTTGAAAATCAGAATTTTGTTCTAAAAAAACAGAGTTTTGACAGCTCATGTCATTGCAAGCTCTACATATTTAAACCACAATAGGTCAAATTTCGACATCGCAATGCATCGCCCTCCGTATAAAAAGAAAAGAAAAGGGGGTTTTAAAAGTGATTGCACAACATTAGAACTTCTAGATACATCGACATATCAGATGGTACAATTATCGAATGCAATGAGAGGATATTTTTCTGAACACTAAACACAAGTGCTCGGGGAAAACCTTTTTGGCTAAAAGGGCCAACGAGACAAGTTTCTAATTGTGTTAAAAATGGGGTTATGTACCCAATAATAAGCTCTTTTAATAAAACAAAACCCACGATATTTCATTAGGTTGAAAGCAAACAAGATTTTTGCTTAAATCAGTAGAATCTGCGAGGGCATAGGTTGATCACTTAAAAAAGTATACACGTGAGAGCACAAGAAATAAAATTTTGAATACTTTGAAAAATACATAGGCCTACACATCAGTACTATAGATGGAGCATTCGCTGGCAACTCTCGGATAATTGTTTTAAAAACAGAATCAAGAGATGGATCCCTATTTCTTAAAGTAATTCGAATTATTTTCCTCAAGAAATGCAACTTATTTCATCCAACGATCCGACTTACTTTTTTCAAGAAATGCAAATAATTTTCTAAAAAAAATGTGAATGTAATCCTTGCGGGAAATGGGAACTAGTTATCGTCAATACCACCCTAGAAAACAATAGTCAGTATAGGGTATAGAAGTAACAATAGCCGAAAATTAGAATATGCATCCCAATTTTTCGCAAATTATCCGTGATTTGCTCAAATCCTCGGTTCATGCATGCAGGTAAATAATCTCAACTAACGGTTTATTTTAATTTTGACGTAAACAATTTAGTTTATCTAAGAATTCCAAATTTCCACTCATCTCGTGCCAAATGAAACAACATTCAAGCAAAAATCTAATAATATTGCGTTTATTCATTTTCCATCTATAATAACTTGTTGCGAACAAAACAGAGAAAAGGCTTATAAAGCGTCTCATGTGCAATAAAATATACAAAGTTTATTTATTTTAATGCAATCTATTCAGCCAAAAATGTTCGTCATACGTTTGAAGTAAAACGATTTATTAAAAAAAAATCGTATTTTTTATGTTTTCAAAATGTGTTTGATAAACTTTGATAAAAAAAAGTTTTAAAGCAATCGCCTCAAAATATTTGTAAGGTTTTTGTGTCCATTTCTCAGATTGGATCACAAGTTTGCTCTCGTTCAAATCAATAACCTACAGGTGCTTGTGTACAGTCATGTTCATGCTCTTTATTGACATCTGCGGTACATAACGATTTCAAATTAAAAATACAAAATGACACCAAAACTTATAAATTCTGATTGTCAAGAGAAGATGAACGTTTGAAGTAACTTTAACAATTAAAGGATTACTGCTGAAATAGAAAATATTATCAACGTCTGCAGTCCATACGAACGGAAGGTGCGTGCTAATGACGAATAAAATTCAAATGGCCGGGATGTATATATGAGTTCAATTTTAGGGTTTCTGCTTACAAAACGACCTCATGGTAACGCTTTTATTTTGTACTTTTTGATACAAATGACCAGCAAATAGCTACTTCTGTTCAAACGAAATTTTTCTCATATTGGCAGCTCATGCCAGTTCCAAACGATATGATATATCAAAGCTAAGACTTTGTTCTTTAATTAGCATATCTCTGTCTTTTCAAAGTTCTTAAAAAGCAACATATGCAGCTTATGAGAACTTAAGGTACAGGCAGAATGGAAGAGGAACAGTAAATAGGCAAAATTGACAATACTAAACGAGAAAAAGAGAAATTTTGAGCTTGTGCTCACATGATCCATATATATTTTTTTTTTAAATATAATAAAAATTCCACAAAGATCATCCCAAATTGTCTAAGGCCCTGTCATTTTTTGACGCCCCCTGCAGATCCCATTGTCGATTTCATGAATGTCAGTTAGCTGTCAGTTTCTAATACGTCCATGGTGGTCCTGACAAGGTGCGCGCGATGAAGAAGGCTGCACAATAAACACCGTGATACCATAACCTAAACAAAGTGTGAAACGCCAAGGGGAAAAATAGCATCTTCTCTATATCGCGGATCGCGATTTGAAGCGCGATGGGATGACATGGGTCGATTAAGAACGATTTGAGGTTTGAAAGGTGGTTTATGTCAGGGATACATTTGAATCATCTCACGCCCAGCAAACTGACAAAATGATGAGAAATATCAGTGAAGATTGAATTGAGAATTTGATAACATGTTTGCCTGTCAGATAATTATATCTCAATAAAGTGATCTGAAGGAGAGAGTCGAGAAAACTCTCTTCTCCTGTTTCAACACAATAGATACACAGTGACACCAAATCTCCAAACTCCATTAAACACATCAAACTACAGAATTCGCAAGAATTAATAGTAATCATGGTAATAGTAATAATGGTAATAGTAATCATGGTAATAGTAATAATGGTAATAGTAATCATGGTAATAGTAATCATGGTAATAGTAATCATGGTAATAGTAATAATGGTAATAGTATTCATGGTAATAGTAATAATGGTAATAGTAATCATGGTAATAGTAATAATGGTAATAGTTTATCATGGTAATAGTAATAATGGTAATAGTTTATCATGGTAATAGTAATAATGGTAATAGTAATCATGGTAATATTAATCCTGGTAATAGTAATCATGGTAATAGTAATCATGGTAATAGTAATCATGGTAATAGTAATCATGGTAATAGTAATCATGGTAATAGTAATCATGGTAATAGTAATCATGGTAATAGTAATCATGGTAATAGTAATCATGCAGACTGAGCGTTTATTGAACAGGTTAAATAGATAAACCGTTGAGTGTTTAAATAAGCAATCAGTAATACCTTTTAAAGAGCACCAGAAACTGTACCAAAATATTGATATAATACGTAAGGGGTTCAAATATAACGGAAATAGAAAGAGGTTAGGATTACCTATATTGAAAATATATGTCAAGACGCTTTATCTCAAAAGAAGACAAGGTCATCCCTGTTATTTATTATTCCTTGATTGATGTTTTATGCCGCACTCAAGATTATTTCACTTACATGGAGGCTTTGCCATGTTTAGTGGTAGAGGAAACCGGTCTCATTGCCTAGAGGAAACCCCCGACCTTCGGTGGAGTACCTGGCAACTCTTCTACATACGACGACTGAGTGAAAAATCCACTCAGAAATTTTTCAATATTTATTCCTGTTATTTATACTTTGTTTCCTTTTCAAACATTGCACTGGACAGATACTCAAAAGTTTTTATTCCAAAGAAAATTGATTAATTTTAATAATGTCCATCAAGCCTCTATACTTTAAAACGCGCCTAATTTTTTCATCTCTTGTCATTCTAATAACACCGAAGAGGCATTGTTCGTTACACCAAAAATATTTCCGTGGTGGGTATTAAACTGATCGCGTGCAGCAACGTTGGATTTGGGAGAGGGGGACGTCTTTGCAATATCTCAACATTCAACAGACATTTTTGGTTCATTAAATGTCACTATTATCAATGTCATCCATGTAAATGATTTTTGTGTGCATATAATAAACATACAGTTTTGCATTTTATGTGCTTTTGAAATCTGTTTAATGTATATTTTTGGCAGTCTCTGCAAAGGTACGGATATAAGTTAAAAAAGCATACAGAAAACAAACATACATAATTGTGTGCTTCAATGAACACGATTTTATTTACCAGAAAATATAGAGATAAATATATTGTGTGTTAGTTAATAAAGGCAAAAGATGGATATTATAACTCTGAAAAAAAAACTTTCTTCAGATTTCGAAAGACTTGAGAGACAAAACATCTTCCGCGGACACTCTAATTAGATTGACTCTCAGAATTCGTAGACCACATATCGTGTGTTGAAATTTTCCCGTGTAGATCTCGACGTGACAAAAAACATCTTAACTTCTGACATTTGCTAAATGAGTGAAAATTTTCTTATATAAATAAATCTTTATCTTGGTACTTCCAGATGGGAGGTATAATGGATGGTAATGTATAGTGCCTGTGGGTTGTCGTGTTTTCTAACGTCCCAGAGGTTGACCCCGACGACCCTTACCGCTAGGGGGCACTGGATGGTGACGACAACATGGAGACGTGTCCGAGTCGCCCGATGACAGATCGATATTAAGTCTCATATTATCTCGTCCTTGACGGGAGTTCACCAGGTCACATGCATGTCAAATGTCAACAGAAAAGAGCTTGAATAAACAATAAAACTATGAAAAAATATGATATATCTGTTTAACATTCTGAACGGATTTGATGATGTTGTACTGGTCAAAGTTGTAAATGTCACAAACTAGTTTATTTATTGATTTAAGAAATACAAAATATTTTTGAAGAAAACAATAATTCAAGCCACCTTAGATTGGGGAACAAAAATTCATTTAATCGTTGATAGAATTATGAATCTGTCGATCTAACACCTCGATTCACCTTGCTTTATTTATATTTATGAACACTAAAACACACGGGCACAGGGAAAATCTTTTTGTCTAAAATAACCACGGAGACAAGTTTCTAATTGTGTTAAAAAGGCGTATATCATTTAGACCTTTATACCCCACCATAAATTGTTGTAATAATATAGTGGCGTTGTTAGGTGCAATTCAAAAGTTATACCCTAAACCTTGTTTTCGTACCTAGCAACCATCTCACAGTCATCCATTTGTCGAGTAGAATGAATTTCAACGTCAACACATGCAATGATCCCGCGAAACGAGATTTTCGCGATCTCGTTATTTATATCGAGGGAAAAAATAAGATTTGTGTACATATATGACCCAAGCCTCCAATGCCCCCAGGGCGCCCTATTATCTCTGATTTTGGTAGTGAACGTTAAAGAATATCACAGCTAATTGATTACTATCTAAAACCTATAGCAAATCGGCGTGTTAGCTCTACCAAAGATACTGATGATTTGTTGCCAAATTATCTTTTCCAGAAAATTCTACTGACTATGGCCAAACTCATGCCTGTCGTCATCCTAATGAAATATCATGGGTTGTGGTTTATTATAACAACTTATTGTGATTGGGTATAAACGTCTAAACGATATGCCCCTTTTTAACACAATAAGAAAACTGTCTCCGTGGTTATTTTAGACAAGAAGATTTTCCATGTGCCCGTGTGTTATAATGGTTCAAAAATATATACCATTTGTTCTACTGACTAACGCAAAGCTTCTGTCAGTCAACCTGATGAAATACTATGGGTTTAGTTTATTACAACAACTTATGGGGTTTCGAGGTCTAAATGATATACCCCTTTTAACACAATTAGAAACTTGTCTCCATGGTTATGTTAGACAAGAAGATTTTCCCTGTGTCCGTGTGTTTGGGTGTTCATAAATATATACTATATGTTAGAATAGACACCAGGCTATAAAATACGCTAACGGTTTATCTGTTACAATCAGGACATATAAAAACAACATGCTGGTAGTTCGAGCCACTTTAAAGGGGCTTTCACAATTGAGACTTTCGCCGCACGGTCAAAATACTGAAATCGATCGATTGGTGAAGATCAAATTTTTCGGGCCGCAGTAGAATCGGAAAAATAACCGCAAGAAAATAATCCATTTTACGATTGGCCGGGGCATCGAGAGGGCGAGGCAAGGTTCCCGCACGTTTTCATCCACGAATCTCTTGGGGCGAACCGCGCGGAGTGACACAAGCAATGTGATCCGTGAGACAGTTGCGCGGAGGTGCTACGTGATTGGTTGGAACGTGCGGTGTGCCGCAAGATGAATCGTGCGTCATTGTTTTTCGCCGCCCACCAAAGAGCGGGTGCCTTACGACGTTTTGTCAAATCGTGCGGTGATTTTGGGCTCCGCAGACGTGATTGCAGTATAAAAAGGCGCAGAGATCCAAAAAACCGTTAGAAATATATATACCTGTAGCACACCTGAGGGTATTTTTCGCACGGTGAACGCAAGGCGGTGCAAGACCGAGAAGGCGAATCGTTCAACGGTTTACGACTGCCGCAAGGTTGGCGGAACAAGAAATTTCACCATACGGAGCATCTTACGACACAAAAAAATCGCGCAACAACCGCGCATCAAGATACAACGGTTTACGGTGAACGTACTAGCGCCCGCACGGATCAGAGGTAATAAAAAAATTCGCACTGCCAAAAATTGGATTCCATGTGCACACCAAACTTTTCTGCGGCTCTTGTGGCACAAACATTCCGCGCGGTTAGGTGCGGTTGCCCGCAAGGAAGGCTGTGGTCCATCGTACGGAAGGCCAAAATTCATGACCGCAAGAGCCGTAAACCCGCCGTATCTCAATTGTGAAAGGGTCGGTAAACTGTTATTAATATGTGTTTTATCTCAGCGAAAATTGGCGAAAATTCTGATATAGAGCCGTTTATATCAGGATATCAATGTAAATAATCGCGGGTCCATTTTCAAGTAGAGGAATATTAAGCTATAGTTTATTTTTAGGTCGATATATATGTATAATTAGACAGAATTGTTCAGGTTTAAGTGCACATTGTACTATATGCTCATATTTATGCAACATTGCATTTATTCCTGTAAACCATTCGAGTTATCTCTATTTTCCTTCCTTTTTGACGTAGGCTAATACTTATAATACTTAATATTTTTAACACCATAACACACGGGCACATGGGAAATCTTCTTGTCTAAAATAACATTGCGTATAATCCATCCGACACTGGGTTGGATAACTGAGATATTGAATGTGATTGTCTCGTTCCATATGTATGCTTTATTCTCCGAAATAAAATGTGTAAAATACAAGATTCTGTATTTTGACTGGTTCTAGGAATTACGGTCTTTAACAGGACAGTTTTAAATAAATTTGACATAAATATCCTTGATTGTTTCCGAAATTCATAATCATATATATACTCTGCTAACATTTATCCATCTAATTGTGGTGTTCGCCAAGGTTCAACATCAAGACCAGTTCTTTTGCTATGCCGTTTAAACTCCATTACAATGTAATTGAACTATTAACTTTATTACTTTCACCTGTGACACCAGCCAATGAAATGATGTTACGAAATAAATTAAATGTGTATGTCCTGAATTAGATGAAGTTTATACATAGTCATAAGCATATATATCGATCCTTCCATAATTTAAACAAAAATATTGTCAGTACAATAAAACACCCAGCAGAAACTCAGTATCCGACCACATAGCGAAACTTGAAGTGAAATTCAAAGGTATGTTTTCAAAACAAAGCTATCATCGGCCTCAATTATACCGAGCTCTGTTATATTGATCCAATAAAAACTAAACAAAACACTTTATAAACAGAAAAACACATCGCTCATTTTTCATGAATCTCTCGTCCAACCTTATTTATCGGGAGCTATATCAATTTATTGGCGTTGATATAACAAAGCGCTCTTTGTCTCCCCCCAATATATATACTGCCTTTCCCTAATGTAATCACTTTTACTCTCTCTTATGGTGTAAAACATTTCCCAATCACCTCTATCAACTCCTCTGTAAATCTTGGAGCCTTTTTTGTAAAAATAATCTTGTAAAAATACACACAAACAGAAACGCTAGCCAATGTCTCTAGAAAACATTTTAGCTAAAAAAACTTCCTCAAAGTTGCATGAGCCGACAAAATTCGAACATTTTCATAGATTATAATTGTCAAGAGAGTAAGAGGCTTTGGAAGTCACCTAAAACCATGATTGACGTTGGAATGAGGGAAAACATACAATATGTGTGATGTACGAGTCGAAATAGCATCCAATAGGTAAACCAAATTTAATTAACCCGTTCGCAAAACACTATTTTAACATACATTTTTGAGACTAGTAGCACTAAAAAGCTTCCGAGTTGAACGTCGATAATTTTCACATTCTGTTTTAACGCAAAAATATCAACAGTTTGGCAGCTCATGCCAGTTTATCGTACAATTTCAAGACATTTGAAAGAAAACTGTTATTTCGCAATTCTTGATAAAAATGACGAACAAGGAGCTAATTCCGTTTCAACGAAATGGTCCCTATATTTGCAGATCATGCAACTCTAATATGCTCCGTTAAAGTGGCATGAGCTGCCAAAATTTACACTTTTTCCATAATTTCTGATCGTTACGACAGTAAGAGGCTTTGGAGGCCATCAAAAAACTAAATGATTGGCGTTCGAATGAGGAAAATCCGTACAGTATGTGGCCTGTACGAACCGAAAACGGGTTCGAAAAGTAAACAAAATTTAAATAACCGGGACAACCATTCATTCATTCTAAGCCAAAGTTAGTTCAAAACAATACTTTATCGTACATTTTCGAGACTAGAAGCCCTAATACGTCTTGAGAAAAATGGCCAATAATTTAAACATTCTGTTTCAACGTCAAAATATTAACATTTTAATTACTTTTTAGAATGAGTAAATATTCCCCTCGACAGTTAATAATCAATTGCTATGTATCATATTGTATAGAACTGTATTTTGTACCTGTTGACCACAATATTCTTTAGAACTTCATTCCCGCCTGCAAAAAGTTAACATGGGAATTGTTATGTACATCTACATTTATTTTTAACGCTATTACACACGGACACAGAGAAAATCTTCTTGTCTAAAATAACGACGGAGACAAGTTTCTTATTGTGTTAAAAAGGAGCATATCATTTTGACGTTTATACCCAATAAAAAATTGTTGTAATAAACCACAACCTATGATATTTCTTTAGGATGACGACAGGCATGAGTTTAGCCATAGTCAGTAGAATTTTATGGTTAGACAAGAAGATTGTCCATGTGTCTGTGTTTTAGTGTTCATAAATACAAATATTTTGGACGGACAAACAAACCCATGAGCTAGTTTCTTGAGCCCATAATTGTCTTAGATTCGAAATTGAACAAAGTAAGATTATAGTTTATTTTCTTGTATATTTGATACATTTGACGAATAATTGGGATTTTTTTCTTAAAACAATAACTAGCATTAAATAAAGGAAATAAAAGATAGTTTGGCTCATTTGAAAACATTTTCCTTCTTTACATTTAAAAGAGAGCGTCGAGGAAACAATGCGTTTTTTACGCCGCAGTTTCGTATTTCAAACGAACGTAAAGATACTGTTGGCGACTCGAGTAAAACAAGATGGCTAATACAGTGTAACTAAGAACAACTTCAATCTCATAGATTTCTCTGTCTTGCCCTTCAGAAACCACTAACCATTATCGGACATATGTTTGTTCGCTATCGACAATTTAGATTACTAGAAGACAGGCATGGTTATCAAGCCCTTTCTGCCGAACCTTCTCTCTTCTTGTCTCGGTCAAACACAGTTTGAAATCCTATAATATCTATGTTAAATAAATAATCTCTCCGACCCTGTTGAGATAGGTATAAGTGAATTTTGTCTACGTCCCAATAGCTGCCTGGGAACCACACTTCTATTGTCTTGGTCGGTTAAGTAGGAAAACAAACTGTTAATTTTCTTAAGAATATTCTTATCGAAATATTATTTTTGAATTTTTATTAATAGTTTTACAAAGTTTCTAAAATCTGACACCTGTTTTTGTAAATAATAGAAATCTCGGGATATATTTAGGTCCATCTGGAACAAAAACTTCGGTGATTAGGGTCCGGTTGCACAAAGCAGTATTAAGCTTAAGCCAGGCTTAAATACATCGCGTAACAAAGAAATTTGATTGTGACGTTGCCAAGATAAGTCAGACTTCAGGACTTTTTTGTTTGTGTCAAAGTTCTAAATTCTCAGAATCATTCTGTAGTTCAACATGGAATTGAAAATTTGATTAGTTAGGTACCTGCAATGTTCACAAACTCTTAGATTGGGCATGCGCACAAACGCCTTAATGATTTGATCCGTCAAAATGACTTATTTTAAGAGAAATAATCTTAGTAAGACCTACGAAGAATTTGCTTTGAGACATAAAAAACGGCCAACGGATGAGTGTGAACTTTAAACAAAAAGACCAAGAACGAGTGTAATCCAGAAATGATGTTCCGCTGTTAGTGATCGATCGGCTTGTGTTCAACATACATGGGTATATATACTGTGTCCTATGTTTAATTTTGTAAGTTTTGCTACTGTAACGTGTAGTAAGCTCAGTTAAATCCGAATTCTTCAAGGCTACAGCGGCGAATGTTTTTAAGAAAAAACAAAATGCATTTACCAGACATAAAAATAATTGCTCACCTTAACGTTAAACGCTGCGTTAGAAAAGTGCACCCCAAAAGTGACAAGCGTAAAACTATTCTGGCAAAAGCTACGCTCTAATCTTTTTATACAAATCTTCAGATTTTAATTTTAAAATCCCTTTACCAAAAAACTTATCTTATTTTCAGAATTCTTTAAAGGCTTTCTTCAATGATGTGTTGTGTACAATAATATGGAGGCCTATTAGTGCCATGGGGGGATTGTTTTACTTTTCCAGTGTACAATAAGCGTCAATCAAATGATAAAAAGGGTCGCAAATTTTTAAAAGAACATAAAAATTGGTGATGAAAATATGCTTAAAGTGGCATGAGCTGCCAAAATGTTGATATTTTGACGTTAAAACAGAATGTTGAAATTATTGGCTATTTTTCTCAAGACGTACAATTCAGAAGCTATTTAGTGCTTTTTGTCTCGAAAATGTACGGTAAAGTATTGTTCTTTCGGCTCGTTCAGGCCACATACTGTATGGATTTTCCTCATTCCAACGACAATCATTTAGTTTGTCGATGGGCTTCAACGCCTCTTACTGTCGTGACGATCAGACATTATGAAAAATGAGTGAATTTTGGCAGCTCATGCCACTTTAAGCCAATGCTGAGTAACAAATACCGGTAGTAAATTTAACAATTACGCCAAACACTGTTAGAAAATAGGTTTACTTTCTACAGTATTATTCAGACTCCCAATAGCGAGAACAAAACATAAAGCCTACTATACGGGAAATACAATGGCCTTACTTAAAGTGGCATGAGCTGCCAAAATGTTGATATTTTGCCGTTAAAACAGAATGTTGAAATTATTGGCTGTTTTTCTCAAGGCGTATAATTCAGAGGCTTTTTAATGCTTCTAGCCTCGAGGATGAACGATAAAGTATTGTTTTGAACCAACTTTGGCTTAGAATGAATGAATGGTCGTCCAGGTTATTTAAATTGTGTTTACATTTCCGATACTATTTCGGTTCGTATAGGCCGTAGACTTTATGGATTTCCCCCATTCCAATTAGTTTTTCGATGGCCTTCAAAGCCTCTTACTGTCGTGAGGATCAGAAAGTTTGAAAAAAAGTGTGAATTTTGGCAGCTAATGTCCCTTTAAAATATATAAAATAGCACATGTTTAATTGTCAATACTTTTCACATAAAACAGGAAAGTTCTATAGCAGTTGCTATCATGAATTGCAGATTAAGGATAATCATGCTTGAAGGTGAAGGTTAAGGGAGCGTTTAAAAGCAACGAAAAGTTAAAAACTGGAAATGAAGGGATATATTCGTACAGTTACTATTTAGTTGACCAGGGGGCTGTTTCTAGACACCGACGTAAATTTGCGCCTGGCCGTAACGTAATGCTGAAGGTATATGTTGCTATGACGTTACGACCAGGCGCAAAGTTACGTCGGTGTCTAGACACAGCCCCTGGTTGATTAATTCCCTCGGTTATTTAGCCAGTGTGCTCTATTGTAACAAGAAATATTCGTTGATAGTCCAACAGACGTGCCCATAATGTTTGAGGCTAGAAACAAAACGACTTCAGTTTTAAATGTGTTCGTTGTTAATTGTCTTAATTTGAAATTGGATAATATTGGATAACTTCCAGTCATTAATACTAAAAATTAAAAATAAATGATAAGAAATCGCACTGTGAACTTCATTGCAAGGTGATACAACAAAACCTTTCTTTAGAAAATCTAATCTAAGGTTTGAGTTCACAAAACGTAGGAGAAAAAAACCCTGAATGACTCTCGAAATTTATGTTGAACTATCTGGTGTTGTGGTTTCACGATACAATAATCAAAAATACGCACGTTGAAAGATTTAATGCACTTCAGCCTGGAGTAGGATGAACATTGCATTAAAACATATGTAAAAAAAAACGCTATTACGAAACTCTTGAACATTCTAAGGAATGATATAAAGTGATTTTTGTGAAAAATATCTTCTATATTGTTGATTATGATATTCTTCTAAATTAAAATTTGTCTGCAAACATTACCATACTTTTTGTGTAAGAATAACATGAAATTGACAACTATTCCTAGCAGCAGAGTACATAAAAAGCTTTATAATGATAGCAGTCTGTAACGCTAGTCTTAAGAAGTATAACTTAGACCAAGAATAAATGAATGTGCATTTTGGGCATTTAAAGTTTGTTTATTTTTAAAGTGGCATGAGCTGCCAAAATTCACACTTTTTTTCATAATTTCTGATCGTCACGACAGTAAGAGGCTTTGTTGGCCATCGACAAACTAAACGATTTGCGTTGGAATGAGGAAAATCCATACAGTATGTGACCTGTACGAACCGAAAACGTGTTCGAAAAGTAAACAAAATTTAAATAACCGGGACGACCATTCATTCATTCTAAGTCAAAGTTAGTTCAAAACAATACTTTATCGTACATCGTACGAGTCTAGAAGCACTAAAAAGTTTCTCAATTATATGTCTTGAGAAAAATAGCCAATAATTTCAACATTCTATGTTAACGTCAAAATATCAACATTTTGGCAGCTCATGCCCCTTTAAAGTTTGAATACCTTTGGTTTGCATATACATTTTTTAGTTTAAACTGTCGCATTTTCTTAACTTTCAGAATTTATGATTAAAGCTCACTTTTCGGAAGCTTGTGTCACTTTCAGGCCGATATATTTATTTCTTTGGGGAAACATGTAAACTTTGTTGATGAGGACTTTTTGCAAATATCACCTGTTAAACTAAATTTTCCGGCACAAATTTAAAGAGTGTACTAGGGGAGGTCACTCTCAAAACTCTTAAAGTGCTTCGTCTAGTCTCCCTTTGAAATGTCAAGTTCTGAGAGTGTCATATTTGTCCTGCATATGCCACATCAAATTAAAGTGGCATGAGCTGCCAAAATTCACACTTTTTTCATATTGTCTGATCGTCACGACAGTAAGAGACTCTGAAGGCCATCGAAAAACTAAATGACGGAGGAAGGAGGAAAAACCATACAGTATGTGGCCTGTACGAACCGAAAACGTGTTCAAAAAGTAAACAAAGTTTAAATAACCGGGACGGCCATCCATTCATTCTAAGCCAAAGCTAGTTCAAAACAATACGGTACTTTATCGGACATTTTCGAGACTGGTTGCACTAAAAAGCTTCTGAATAAAACGTCTTGAGAAAAATAGCCAATAATTTCAACATTCTGTTTTAATGTCAAAATATCAACATTTCGGCAGCTCATGCCACTTTAAAGTATACTGTATCCAAAAATTATGCTATTAAGATCCATCTCGTCTATATTGTACTTGAAATTCAACTAGGCGTTATTTACCGTCTTATATATTCATGAGTTTAATTAGTTTGTGTCTTTTAGAAAGTGACTATAACAGTATTCTCGTTATTTTTGGGATTACACTTTATATATTCATCCCATACACTCATCCAAGGATATCGTTAACCATATCAAAATATATTCTCCGCTAGTATTGTGTTCCACTTAATCCCAAGTACTAATTTGCAGATATATTTTACCAACTTAGAATTCAGTCAAAATGCATATGCTGACGTGACTTAAACTGAATTAAATATCTAGTTAACTAACATTACCCAGTATATTTATTTCAATTGGTTTCTAAAATGTAACACACTCGCAATCTGATTCTGGAGAATAAAGTTTTAAATACACATGTATTTATTTTATCTGTGTGTACCAGGGGAGGTCACTCCCAATATTTTGAGGACTCATTGAGTACTCTCCCTTTAATCAGGCATTTTCATGTGCCTGCTATCGGGTGAATGGCTACTGTAACCCAGCTAAACAATGTTTAACGATTAGAAGCCTACAAACCATCATAATTATAGTTAAGGGAAATGCATTGTGTAAAGGGTACACTACACCAGTAGGTTGTCATGTTATATAGTACGATTTATTATATATGGGGTTTCGCTAAAAAAGTTGTCAAAAGTCCTCTTTCACAACTTTTGATAAATAATTTAGACACATTTAAGAGGCATGAAGTGCTAAACTTGTTTTTATTTTCTTCATAAATTCCGATTCACAAGAGAAAAATGAACATTTAAAGTACCGGTACGTAGAAAATCAAAAAGATAGACGTTAAAATAAAATAAAAATACCAATATTATCCTGTAAGAACCGGAGATATGTGCCAGCAAACAACAAAATTCAAATAATCGAGATGCACGAGTACAGACGAGGGGTTTTGTGGTCTTTAAAACTACATTAAAGTGGCATGAGCTGCCAAAACTAACACTTTTTTCATAGTTTCTGATTATCACGACAGCAAGAGGCTTGGAAGGCTATCGGAAAACTAAATGATTGGCGTTGGAATGAGGAAAATCCATACAGTATGTGGCCTGTACGAACCGAAAATGTGTTCGAAAAGTAAACAAAATTTAAATAACCAGGACGACCATTCATTCATTCTAAGCCAAAAATAGTTCAAAACAATACTTTATCGTACATTCTCGAGACTAGAAGCATTAAAACCTTCTGAATTATAAGTCTCGATAAAAATAGCCAATAATTTCAACATTCTGTTTTAACGTCAAAATATCAAGATTTTGGCAGCTTATGCGAACAGAGAGTCTCTTTCGGCACAAATACCTAAATTTGTACTGCTTCATGACAATGACAAATAATTAGCATCTTCTGTTTCAACGAAATGTTCCCTACATTGGCAGCTCATGTCACTTTAAGGGGGGAACAAAACAAGCTGATCATCGCTTATATGGTTCCAGCTTCATTCCGAGAAAGAAGTCACCATTGTCATGTCTTCAAAATGTACGCTTGACTTACAATGGCTGCCAATCTGACAGCAGGCCACAATTGATTGATTGTTTGGTGTTTTACGCTGCGCTCAAGAGTATTTCACTTATATGGCGGCGTTGCCAGTTTTAGTGTGGGAGGAAACCGGGCTCTATGCCCGCAGGAAACCCACGACCTTCCGTTGGTAATTAGCAACCATCCCACATAGGTCGTTCGAGTGAAAACCCAGTCAGAAAATTTTCCATTTTTTTTTGGACTGAGTGGGATTCGAACCCGCGACCCATGCCACAATTGGATTTGACATTCACAGTAATGCTAATGTTTTGACTCACCACGCTTTTCCTAATTTTAGTTGAGCCACATCATTCAGGTGTGTGTGTGTGGGGGGGGGGGGTTCAATAGTCCTTCGGGATCATTTTAAGCATCGTTTAAACAAACCATGAAGTTAACGATTTTTCACTATTGTCAAACACAGCTGATGGAGTCGATAGGGGACATCTTCCACAGGATGTAAACGGACCAAAACACACCCATATTTCAGATCTCCGTCCAACTTAGCTGATCTTATTCCACTTCCAAAATTATTTTTAGACAAAAGCCCTAACCATTTCCTTTAAAAAAAAACTACAAAAATACCCAGAAAAAAAAGCACTGCAATACCTAGAACTTCTTTTGTCACTACCAAAAAGCCGAAGTAGGTAATTGTTGTCTGAGTTCATCTTATTTTATACTATAGCATAGCGACCTGTGACTTTTCTCAAAACAGTTCAGCCCGACGTAACTGGTGGCTGTTTGTAACATTACATTGAAGGTATGTCAGAAAGGGTCCACCAGTTTGATTGGATTTCCGTTTGCATCGGATAGGTTAAAAATCTAAATAACCCGTAAAAGTATTTTCTGGGACCCTCCTACTCCATGGAAAGTCTGCACCGACCGATAAAATCATTGGTTTAGCGAGATTGTTGGCAAACTGATGTTGCAGAAACGATTGTGATCATAAAAGGCAACATTCTGACGCTAAGAAATCACCATTAATGGCAATAAGCTATACAATTTATTCCGGATATCGTTAGCCAAATCAAAAGTGTATTTTAACAAAATAAAAAGATGATGTAAATCTGAAACTCAAGAGTTCATCTGGCTCCACATGGAGAACATATTGAAGTAAAAATATCACGTTGATTGTGTAGAACACATCCCTAGAGCAGAAGGTCAATAGCACGTATAACCTCCATTAGCTTCCAATCTGCGTCTCAACCCTCCAGTGAGACGTCGGATCTGTTGAAGGGGTAACTGACCGGATTTGAATCCTTTAGAGCACATTTGGGATAGGATGGACAGAAACATTCAAGCCCTAGAGCCTCCTGTATAAAACCTGCAGGAATTGGAAGCCGCATTACATTGGTATTGGCCGCAGTTACCCCTTCAACGGATCCGACGTCACACCGGAGGGTTGAGACACCGGTCGGAAGCTAATAGAGGCTATACGCGCTATCGACCTTTTGCTCTCGGGATGTGTTCTACACACTTAAAGTGACATTTTTACTTCAATATGCTCGCCCTGTGAAGCCAGATAGACTCTTTTGATTTGGCTAACGATATCGTTTCTGCAATATCAGTTTGCCAACAATCTCCCTACACAAATGATTTTATCGGTCGGCGCAGACTTTCCAGGGGGGGGGGGTGCTTAAAGTGGCATGAGCTGCCGAAATTCACACTTTTTTAATAATGTCTGATCGCCACGACAGTAAGAGGCTTTGAAGGCCATCGAAAAACTAAATGATTGGCGCTGGAATGAAAAATATATATACAGTATGTGGCCTATACGAACCGAAATAGTGTTCCAAAAGTAAACAAAATTTAAATAACCGGGACGACCATTCATTCATTCTAAGCCAAAGTCAGTTCAAAATAATACTTTAACCCACATTCTCGAAATTAGAAGCAATAAAAAGCTTATGAATTATACGTCTTGAGAAAAATAGCCAATAGTTTCAACATTCTGTTTTAACATCAAAATATCAACATTTTGGCAGCTCATGCCACTTTAACTTTTTTCATCGTGTATAGTTGGTTGAACAGTTTCAATCTTTTACTTGGGTTCCACCGCAGGCGTTGAATTCACCATCTGATTCTGTTAAGCAGCATACACACAGTAGCCAACAAGTAGCTTTGGTGAAGATCTGATCAAGTTTGGGAAGTATCTCATCTGCATCTTTCTACATCTGTACCTTTTATAAAAATAGAGTCAAAAACAACAAACGTCAATATTTTTCCCGTTGTCTGACGTAGGCCTACTGCAGAGATTTGTAACACTTAATATGTGTACAACCGACACAATATAAAATGTCTCAAGGTACGAGAGTCTCGCTTTCTGTGGGCTATGGATAATCTCAGAACTAAAAGTGTCAACTATTTCTGTTGCTATTCCTCTGTCATTTAGACATGAATCCCAGCTTCTTCTCGCCATATAAAGACCTTAATGCTATACATGTATCTGTAAACACAATGCCCGTTTACATAAGAAGGATGTCATATAATATTGTAATATCCATATACCATTCCCATGTATGATACAAGTCCTGCTTTTGTAGTCAACCAAAAACCGGAATAAACTAGTCAGTCGATCCGTGCATGGACCCTCAACACCTTGTGTTTCGTGTCTCACAAATAGCTATATTACATTGGCGACGAGAAGTGGAATCTCTAAACGAACTCTGTTCCAGTTCTATAACGAAAGTCAAACGTTTATCTACTGCCTTCATTCAAGAACGACAGAAGTTTAAAGCCCTGAAACAAAAAGGACAACAGGCAAAACCCCACTAACTACGACAACAACAAGAACAAGGTAACATCCACAAACTTTACCAGACATCATGGCTCAATCTCTACCAATATTTCCTTCCTTTAACATACACAGTGAACCTGCCTCAATTTCTCAAAGATGGACAAAATATGTAAAACGGTTCCAAAACCTCATGCTCGCTATGGACATTACCTGTGAAACGCGACAGAGAGCTATGTTACTTCACTATGCTGGTGAGGATGTCAACGACATTCTAGACACGTTAGGAGATAGCGGTAACGACATAAACGGTGCACTTGAAAAATTAAACAATTATTTCAATCCTGAAAAGAACATTGCCTTCGAAGCCCACATCTTCCGTCAAGCAAAACAAAACGAGGGAGAAACCATTGACGCCTTCACAACAAGACTCCGCCAACTTGCACGCACTTGCGAATTTACAGATGAAAACAGGGAAATTAAACAACAAATCATTGAAGGTTGCACATCAAATAGGCTTCGCCGACGCATTCTTCGTGATTCTGATGTAACAGTCACAGACATTCAAAACTTAGCTCGTGCCCTTGAACAATCAGAATTACAAGCTTGTGACATAGAACACGTTGAAACACCCCACAAAGAATCAGCAAACTCAGTCAAATACACAAAGTCACACAAACCATACAAACATCACAACAAGCAAAACTGTCAAACTCCAAACAGAAAACCAAACAAATCTAATTTCAAGTCTGCAACAAATGGAAAATGTGGTTACTGTGGTTACGATCGCCATAGCAACAGGGACTGCCCAGCCAAAGGCAAGGAATGTTCATATTGCAACAAACTAAATCATTTTGCAACAGTGTGTAGAAAAAAACGTAAACATCAAAGAAATCCGACTCAAAGTATTAAAATGATAAACAATGTCTCAAAGATGGACTCAAGCTCAGATGATGAATATGTGTTCACATTAAGTAAAATGTTTCAAATCCCGAACAATTTAGTGAAACAGCCAACCACCACAATAACTATAAACAAAACCCAGTTATCAGCTATTGTAGACAGTGGAGCAACTGTTAATACAATCAGCGAATCACAGTTCTCACAGCTGGACCCGAAACCTACTATCAGTAAGCATGGCCTGCCGAAAATATTTAGCTACAACTCAAACCAACCACTAGACATTCTCGGTAAATTCACTGCCACCATACACACTGAGTCAAAATCCCTAGAGTCTGAATTCTTTGTAATCCAGGGAAACTGCGACACACTCCTCAGCTACAAAACGTCATGCGATCTGGGTATACTTCAAATTATCACACACTTAACGGACAACCCAAATTCGCTTGAATCAGAGATCACAGACAAATATAAAGATTTATTTTCTGGTATTGGCAAACTAAAAGGAATCCAAGCCAAACTACACATTGATGAATCTGTAGTGCCTGTAGCACATTCCCATCGACGCTTGCCTTTTCACTTACGGAAACGTACCGAAGACGAACTTCAACGACTGCTAGACTTGGACATTATAGAGCGTGTTGACGACTCTCCAACACCTTGGGTATCTCCAGTAACTGTTGTAGAAAAACCTCGCGACCGCTCCAAAATAAGAATTTGTGTTGATATGCGAGCCCCAAACAAAGCAATCAAGAGAGAACGACATATCATACCTACAATAGACGACATTGTTACAGAGGTTACTGGTTCGAAAATCTTCTCTAAACTTGACTTAAATGCTGGTTACCACCAAGTTGAACTTGCCCCACAGTCTCGTTACATGACTACCTTCTCAACTCACAAAGGCCTATTCAGGTACAAACGCCTTAATTTCGGAGTATCATCTGCATCAGAAGTATTTCAAAATCTGATACGAATGGCTCTTCAAGGATTAGATGGAGTAATGAACTTGAGTGACGATATTCTTGTACATGGTCGTGATAAAGACGAACATAATCGTCGACTTCAAGCTACCCTTGACAGACTGAGAGAAAGAAACCTGACCTTGAACAAGGAAAAGTGTGAATATGGACTATCCAAAGTACAATTCTATGGTTATATCTTCTCAGACGACGGTTTGTCACCCGATCCTTTAAAAGTTCAAGCAATACAAGATGCTAAACCGCCATCTTCCGCCTCAGAAGTTAAGAGCTTTTTAGGTATGGTGCAATACAGTGCTCGATTTATCCCCGACCTAGCAACTTTGTCAAAACCTCTTCGAGACCTTACCAAACAAAATACAGACTTTATCTGGACACCAACTGAAGAAAAAGCCTTCAACGATATCAAGAAAAGTCTCACGGATGATTGCATTATGGCATACTACGACCCCTACAAATCCACAGAGATGATTGTCGACGCCAGCCCCGTCGGACTAGGAGCTATTTTAGTTCAAAAAGACAAATCTTCTTCTAAAATCATCTCCTATGCTAGCAGATCATTGACACCTGTGGAGCAGCGCTATAGTCAGACAGAGCGTGAATGTCTCGCTGTCTGCTGGGGTATATTACACCATCATTTATACCTTTATGGACACCACTTCACTACAATCACCGACCATAAACCCCTTGTGCCTCTGTTCAACAAATCAACCTCAACTCCTCCAGTGAGAATTGAAAGATGGCTGCTCAAACTTCAAGGTTATGACTTCGACCTGGAATACAGACCTGGTTCATCCAATCCTGCAGATTTCATGTCTCGACATCCTGTCATCGGAAATAAAGACAGCGTGGAAGAAACTGAAGCAGAGGAACACATCAATTTTATCACCCAAAACTCCTTACCCAAAGCCATAACAATTGAGGAAATTTCAACAGCTACACAAGAGGATCCTGTGCTCCAAAGAGTTGTTGAACTAATTCAGAGCAATAATTGGAAATCCGTCTACAGTAATAACCCTGAACTTCCCACAAACATTAAAAAAGAGCTACAATCATATGCTGCCGTCCACCATGAACTTTCTGTCAATCATTCTTACAACATAGTTTTAAGAGGAAATCGTATTGCTATCCCCAAATCTTTACAGAAAAGAATATGTGAACTAGCCCATGCTGGTCATCAGGGAATCGTTAAAACCAAAAAACTGCTTCGCCAAAAGGTATGGTTCCCAGGCATTGATTCGATTGTAGAAACTCTAGTTAACAACTGCATTCCATGCCAAGCCACAACTCCGGAAAATACCAGCCGTCGAATACCTCTACATATGACCGAACTACCAAATTCACCATGGGATTGTGTTTGTGCTGATTTCATGGGACCAATGCCATCTGGTGATTATTTGTTGATCGTTTATGATGAGTATTCGCGTTTTCCTGAAGTAGAGAGGGTTACATCAACCTCTTCCAAGGCTGTAATTCCAGCGTTTGATAAAATCTTCGCATGCCATGGAATACCCCGCTTCCTCAAAACCGACAATGGCCCTCCGTTTAATGGCAACGAATTCCAAATGTTTCTAACATATCTTGGTGTTAAGCACAAGAAAATAACTCCATTGTGGCCCCGGTCTAACGGAGACGCGGAACGCTTTGTCAAAACACTTGAAAAGGCGATTCGAGCTGCCGTAACTGAACAAAAGTCATGGAAACAAGAGTTGTTTACCTTTCTTAGAAACTATAGAGCTACACCTCACTCATCTACTGACAAACCTCCAGCAGGGACAGGGACTGCCCAGCCAAAGGCAAGGAATGTTCATATTGCAACAAACTAAATCATTTTGCAACAGTGTGTAGAAAAAAACGTAAACATCAAAGAAATCCGACTCAAAGTATTAAAATGATAAACAATGTCTCAAAGATGGACTCAAGCTCAGATGATAAATATGTGTTCACATTAAGTAAAATGTTTCAAATCCCGAACAATTTAGTGAAACAGCCAACCACCACAATAACTATAAACAAAACCCAGTTATCAGCTATTGTAGACAGTGGAGCAACTGTTAATACAATCAGCGAATCACAGTTCTCACAGCTGGACCCGAAACCTACTATCAGTAAGCATGGCCTGCCGAAAATATTTAGCTACAACTCAAACCAACCACTAGACATTCTCGGTAAATTCACTGCCACCATACACACTGAGTCAAAATCCCTAGAGTCTGAATTCTTTGTAATCCAGGGAAACTGCGACACACTCCTCAGCTACAAAACGTCATGCGATCTGGGTATACTTCAAATTATCACACACTTAACGGACAACCCAAATTCGCTTGAATCAGAGATCACAGACAAATATAAAGATTTATTTTCTGGTATTGGCAAACTAAAAGGAATCCAAGCCAAACTACACATTGATGAATCTGTAGTGCCTGTAGCACATTCCCATCGACGCTTGCCTTTTCACTTACGGAAACGTACCGAAGACGAACTTCAACGACTGCTAGACTTGGACATTATAGAGCGTGTTGACGACTCTCCAACACCTTGGGTATCTCCAGTAACTGTTGTAGAAAAACCTCGCGACCGCTCCAAAATAAGAATTTGTGTTGATATGCGAGCCCCAAACAAAGCAATCAAGAGAGAACGACATATCATACCTACAATAGACGACATTGTTACAGAGGTTACTGGTTCGAAAATCTTCTCTAAATTTGACTTAAATGCTGGTTACCACCAAGTTGAACTTGCCCCACAGTCTCGTTACATGACTACCTTCTCAACTCACAAAGGCCTATTCAGGTACAAACGCCTTAATTTCGGAGTATCATCTGCATCAGAAGTATTTCAAAATCTGATACGAATGGCTCTTCAAGGATTAGATGGAGTAATGAACTTGAGTGACGATATTCTTGTACATGGTCGTGATAAAGACGAACATAATCGTCGACTTCAAGCTACCCTTGACAGACTGAGAGAAAGAAACCTGACCTTGAACAAGGAAAAGTGTGAATATGGACTATCCAAAGTACAATTCTATGGTTATATCTTCTCAGACGACGGTTTGTCACCCGATCCTTTAAAAGTTCAAGCAATACAAGATGCTAAACCGCCATCTTCCGCCTCAGAAGTTAAGAGCTTTTTAGGTATGGTGCAATACAGTGCTCGATTTATCCCCGACCTAGCAACTTTGTCAAAACCTCTTCGAGACCTTACCAAACAAAATACAGACTTTATCTGGACACCAACTGAAGAAAAAGCCTTCAACGATATCAAGAAAAGTCTCACGGATGATTGCATTATGGCATACTACGACCCCTACAAATCCACAGAGCTGATTGTCGACGCCAGCCCCGTCGGACTAGGAGCTATTTTAGTTCAAAAAGACAAATCTTCTTCTAAAATCATCTCCTATGCTAGCAGATCATTGACACCTGTGGAGCAGCGCTATAGTCAGACAGAGCGTGAATGTCTCGCTGTCTGCTGGGGTATATTACACCATCATTTATACCTTTATGGACACCACTTCACTACAATCACCGACCATAAACCCCTTGTGCCTCTGTTCAACAAATCAACCTCAACTCCTCCAGTGAGAATTGAAAGATGGCTGCTCAAACTTCAAGGTTATGACTTCGACCTGGAATACAGACCTGGTTCATCCAATCCTGCAGATTTCATGTCTCGACATCCTGTCATCGGAAATAAAGACAGCGTGGAAGAAACTGAAGCAGAGGAACACATCAATTTTATCACCCAAAACTCCTTACCCAAAGCCATAACAATTGAGGAAATTTCAACAGCTACACAAGAGGATCCTGTGCTCCAAAGAGTTGTTGAACTAATTCAGAGCAATAATTGGAAATCCGTCTACAGTAATAACCCTGAACTTCCCACAAACATTAAAAAAGAGCTACAATCATATGCTGCCGTCCACCATGAACTTTCTGTCAATCATTCTTACAACATAGTTTTAAGAGGAAATCGTATTGCTATCCCCAAATCTTTACAGAAAAGAATATGTGAACTAGCCCATGCTGGTCATCAGGGAATCGTTAAAACCAAAAAACTGCTTCGCCAAAAGGTATGGTTCCCAGGCATTGATTCGATTGTAGAAACTCTAGTTAACAACTGCATTCCATGCCAAGCCACAACTCCGGAAAATACCAGCCGTCGAATACCTCTACATATGACCGAACTACCAAATTCACCATGGGATTGTGTTTGTGCTGATTTCATGGGACCAATGCCATCTGGTGATTATTTGTTGATCGTTTATGATGAGTATTCGCGTTTTCCTGAAGTAGAGAGGGTTACATCAACCTCTTCCAAGGCTGTAATTCCAGCGTTTGATAAAATCTTCGCATGCCATGGAATACCCCGCTTCCTCAAAACCGACAATGGCCCTCCGTTTAATGGCAACGAATTCCAAATGTTTCTAACATATCTTGGTGTTAAGCACAAGAAAATAACTCCATTGTGGCCCCGGTCTAACGGAGACGCGGAACGCTTTGTCAAAACACTTGAAAAGGCGATTCGAGCTGCCGTAACTGAACAAAAGTCATGGAAACAAGAGTTGTTTACCTTTCTTAGAAACTATAGAGCTACACCTCACTCATCTACTGACAAACCTCCAGCAGAAATCCTTTTCAATCGACCTTTTCGTACTACCCTTCCCCATCTACCGAAACGTGAAACCAATTCTGAACTGCGTGCGAAAGACAACAATGCTAAAGAGAAGATGAAAAAGTATGCTGATAAACTTAGCAACGCTAGACCTCATTCTATCAGTGTAGGGATGCATGTTTTAATTCGCCAGAAGAAAAAGAATAAGTTATCTTCAGAATATAACCCATCTCCATATACTGTTACACACGTGAAAGGTTCTATGATCACAGCTCAGAGGGGAGAACATTCTATCACCCGAAATTGTTCTTTCTTCAAGATCCTAAAAGGTGCAACTAAGCCGCATACCGACGAAACGTCTGATTGCGATGACCCGTTTGATGACATACCTGTTCATAACAACCCATGTTTATCCCCCCGGTATCCAAGACGCCAAAGACGCCAACCACATTATCTTAATGATTATGAACTCTAATTCTTATTTTATTTCTTTGAAACTTTCTGGACTCTAGAACGTCAGTTCAGATATGAACATTTAAGTGCTATGTTTTAATTCTTTGATGATTCGTTAAACTTGATATATAGCCTAATATCACCGAACATTACCAGTTACTTTATGAACTTTAATCTATTATCACTCTTCATGTTACCAATCTTTCAAAGATAACAGTTCTATCTTGTTCTCGTTATTTCGCTACTTATCAATCCCATCTTGTTTATACTTTCTTTTAATTCTAAAAGGTTGGAGGGATGTAATATCCATATACCATTTCCATGTATGATACAAGTCCTGCTTTTGTAGTCAACCAAAAACCGGAATAAACTAGTCAGTCGATCCGTGCATGGACCCTCAACACCTTGTGTTTCGTGTCTCACAAATAGCTATATTACAAATATCTTCCCACATTGCACCACGATATTCCCTCTCCCAGGATTTATTTTATCAGAACGTGTGAAATTATCGCCTAAGTTACGTTATGACCTCACGAAAGAAGTGTCAAAACTGGCTCCACAAACAAAATTTCGACATCAGGCATTATGGCGTTAAGATGGAGCGTCCAGCAGCATTCATATCTTGAATGGTGACGTTTTTTCTAACGGATGGATATCACTCGTAACACTCTGGTTCTCTATTTAACGTTCGCTAAAGGTATACTCAGAAAATTCAATACAGTTCCAGAAAATTTTAAAAATAAATAGTTTGACTCTAAATAATTGATTTGTTCGGCCTGTACTTTTCTTGCTTTGAAATCTCCATTTTTATTTATCCTATAGTTGTCCCCACTAATCCAATCTTGTTTAAAATACGAAAATGCCATGAGCGAGGTCGCCAAAATCTTTTTGCCCAACAAGGGTAATCATACAAATCATACAAATTGGCGTGGTGGCGTATTTGACAAATTTGGCAAATTCCGTAGGAGGGGGGAAAACTTGGACCTAAGGGAGATAATCTAGTTTCATTTTTTGCTGTAGAGCTATCTCCCCTTCACCGATTTCTGCTGTGATACCACAGTACTTGTCAGCTCTTTTTTAAAAATGAAAACCAATTACCAACAGTCACTAGTAAAAGCGTATTAAGCTGAATAGAAAATCCAAACAAACTAACTTCATGTAAAGTATGTTACACTTGACGTAGACACCGGTCAGGTGTCGAAAGCTCGAGTTGCACTCGGAAACTTCGGGGATTTAGGCCTACGTGCGTGAAAACAAAGCTGACCAGTAGCGAGCGAAGATAGCAGAAGGGAGTTCCGAGTGGCTCGAGTTGTTCACAAACAACTAACTTCGTGGTGAATGCCTTAATTATTTCTCGTTACTTAGTACCTGATCAAGATGTATTATGAAATAAAATGTGTTTGTACAGTATTTGCCTTCTTGAAAAAAAAAACACTAACAACCGTTCGTTACTCTGGGGCAGGGATTTTTTGTTCGGCTTCCTCTTCGGCTAATCTCGTGTGATTGTGTGAGTGCGGGGGAGTGTTTGGGGGTGGGGGTCTTACGCACCTGAAAAATTACCTGATTACATTTCCGGGAGACGATGTCGAAGAGAAGGCAATATATAGGTCCAGGCAGCTGTGGGGTTCTGGTCCATATCGTTACTCCCTCTCCACAGCGAAATTTGAGCGGGGCGCTTATATTGCATACCTATATTGTACTTGCATCATCATGTTGTGCTGCATACGAGATTATCTTACCCTCGGGATTTGTCGAAGGCCCGAGTAGAATGCGTCTCCAGGTTAGCCCATGAATCAGGGACAACGAGATTTTCGACTCACGATCTCGCTATTGGCACTGTATTTTATAATAATGCGTTACGAAGGGACAAATGCTATCAAACACTTGATCTTCGAACATCCTAAAAAAAAATTTTTTTTTTAAACAGATACGATCGTACTAGTTACATCACTGTTTGTCTAATTTTTCGAAATCTTTGCCGACAATTCACAAAGAAGTTTTGACGTAACTGTCATATCAACCCGTACTGTAGATATACGTTGCTAAAAAGGTTACGTTAATAATACATGTACGTCGTTTTGTGACTCCAGAAGCCTGTTTCACAAAATACAGATGTATTTTTGTCGTAACTTTCATACTAACGTACCTCTACAGTATGGTTTTTTATGGCAGTTACGTAAAAACGTACGCTATGCCACTGTGTAAAACAGGCGCCAGCAGAAGTTAGGCGCCAGTGCAAAATTCCAATCCGATTTCCAGCCTTAGAAATTCCATGAAATATGTAAAAGTATTTTTTAATTATTAGTCGTTTGTGTTTGTGGTCAGGATTTATCACGAAAGTTTGATTTATGGCGGACTATGGGATTTTTTTTATAAAACATCCACATTAATTTTATTCGGTAAAATATCTACTATTTGATCTGAAATGATGGTTATTGATGCCCTGAGGTTTTTAGGGGGTTTGACAACTAATCTAACAACAGATTCATTTATGACTGTTTCACGCTAAATTTACTCAAACTTATTTAAAATGGCCTGGGTTTTCCTCTTTTGATGAATTACTGGTTTCCAAGAGACTACTCTGCAGGCAGTTATTCCCCTTGCGTGGCGGCGACTTATCAAAGAAAACCCCGCGTTATATAAACTTAAGAAATATTGTCCACTTTTCCTTCATACCAGAGGGGCCTCAGTGGTCAGTGGGTTAGAGTGAGTGTTCCCCAGCTCCACACAGACCTTCCATCGAAGTGAAATAATTCCGAGTGCGGCGTAAAACATCAATCAATCTTTCATACCAGACAAATTCCGCTTATATCTATCTTATTAGAGGATTACAGCATTCCATGGTCTGAGTGATATTCGAACCCGCTACACTGAAAAAGCGTCGAGTCGATCAAGGACGCCTCGAATTGGCACCCTGCAATAGTCAGTTTGTAAACAACATATCAACTGGAACTTTTTCTATTTTCAATACTTCCAATTAACAGATAGCGTAAAATCAATCGATCGCTTAAACACTAATAAATTTGTACATTTATAATTCAATCAATCAGACGTAAAACGCAACAAAAATCGAAATAACCACACCAAGTTTGGGTTTCTGAATTCCAAAAGTAGATATATATTCATTAAAACACATTTTAGAAATTAAGTTCTGAAAAATGCAAATAAGACGCTTTTAGTAGCAACAAGCTAGAGAAAATACGTTAATTTTTTAAGTAAAGAAGCTCATCCCGGTTACGTAAATTTTACTTACAATTCGCTTTTCATTTTTTTTTTCAAGTGTCCAATTTTATGAATTTATGAAAACAGTGAGAATCATGGCAGGTCGTCCTATTTTCGGGTTCACCAACTAAGCATTCCCGTCACAGTTTTCTGTATGATTCCCACAAATTCGCCTATCGCCATTCAGTTATCTAATACTGAATGTTTTTTCCCAGAATTGTATATATGCAGGGAGTCAATGAGATCAGCTATACAATAGGTATTCCCACCCCAGATAACATAGGTTAAATACGTGGCGATGAAACACTCGTTCTCTCTCGGGCGTTGATGGATTCGCTGGCTGACATTTAGAAGTTATGTCAAACATACCTTACTCGTAATATTGCAATATCTCGGTTACGGAGATCCGTGCCATGAGAGATGACGCAATAACGCTATAAACCGACAGAATGTTTTTGCAATGTATAAACCCCATTCTTGTCTTATCACTCACGTAACTAAAACTGATTTACGTTCAGTGCAGAGCGTCGCACCTAAACCCTCTGGTTTGCTGGTTCGAATACATAGAATTTTCTCAATGTGTTTGGGCTATACGACAAGATCAATCGGAGTGTTTGCCAGGTATCAATAAAATTGATTTTTTGAGGGGGTGTCTGGGGGAGGGGGCGAATTACCCCCACCAGTCCTAACTGAACCACACAGCAGTGCCTTATATATTAGTCAAAAGCCGTTGGCACTTGCATAAATCTCTACAGGAACAAGCACTCGAACTGCTCGAGAATCAACGTTTACTAGAAGGTTTATCTACCACGGAAGCCATTGGTTTCCTGATTCTCTGGCTCTGGTGATGTATGGACAGTATTATCCTTACAGTATTGTCCTGTCTTCAGTAATCCGTCGTTGGTTAATTGTTAATGTACGTACCACATAGATTCAGCTACAACCTCTAAGCAGTGAAAAATAAGAAAACGTTAGCCAAACAATCAATCGTTAAACTAACAAGAAAGCACATTTAAAAAACCCATTGGAATTGAGTAAGATACCAACCAACTATACTTGAGATATTTAAATGATTTTTATCTGAGATGGGAAAACAATAAGATCTATATTTCATATATTTATTTAGGTTGCCGAGGAACGAAATTTGGACCAAAGACTCAAAGCAGCATTCTTTTTATCGTGTCAGGTTGTACAGTTAAGGTTGTAAACAGCTCACCATTGACAATTCATAGGGACTAGAATTCACATCTCTCTTAAGTACAACTATTCATCTTCTAAACGAGACTGCACTTCCGCTATAGTAAAGGGTTGGTGTGTGTTTGTCAGCACGGAAGTTCAGCCATCTTGGATTTCTAGACAACCTTTAATCTCTTCGATAACCCTTGCTATCATTAATAACTTATTGCATAGAGTGTTGGTGCTGTCTGTAGATTGCGGTAAACATACCCATAATATGGAAGACAAAAGTACAGTTCTGGGTCATATTCAAGTTAATATGAACTGTTAAGTTAATAACAGGTCAACGAGTTACTAATGGATAACAACTTCTTTGAGTGACGTTTAGAAGTTGGTGGTAGGCCTATAACAAGTCAACTAGTTTTTTATTTTTTTTCTGATGGTGTTTCGATGTCGATCCTAACATCCTTATCCAACCAGAAATAAATTAAAAAGTTGTAACTAGTTGACTTGTTATACCACCGACTTCTAAATGTCACTAAAAGAAGTTGTTGAATTAAGTCCTTTATAAATGTAGCCAAACAGCAGGTTATACATCTTTTAGATTATAGTCCGTATTAGTTTATTTATGTTAAAAGTGGATGTTTTCCAATTGGTATATGAATTATTAGTTTTATAGCTTTGATTGATGCATTTCTTGGTGTTTTGGACCACACTCAACTTTTTCAGGTATAAAGCAGTTTTTTCATGTTAAATGGTGGAAGAAACTTTGCTCTGCAAGGAAATTTTTAGCAATGTTTGTAGCTTTTATTTTGAAAGACATTAAAGATTTAGCCAAAGGTATGACCATTTTCGGCTTCCGTCGGACCTACTACACGATAATCAATTTGAGATTTCCTCTCTGGCATTAACCTGATATTCTTTATAATTATAATGTGATTCAACCTAATAACATTGATGTACAACTTTCTAAAGGAAATATAGCAGTAGGTCTTTTAGTCGGAAACTGTTGCAAATATTTAATCTCGTACGTCGGGGACAAAAGATTGCGTAAGCCCCATTGACGGAACCCAGGTAGCCTGGCTATCGTCTATGCAATGACATAGATGAAAATATCAAGTCTCAAACCTATGGATAAGATAACCCAATTACGTAACTGTGGTTCACCTTCTCGCTCCGGAAGTGTCTGTTTCTCGTACCGTCACGTGCATGTGGCCACGCGAGAGAACTTAATGACACACTGATAGAAGTGGGTCATTTCAGATAACTCTGTACTCAATTGGCCTCAAAATCTGTTTTATGAATCGTCCAGTTCGTGGTAGAGTGTTCAGAATTTTACTTGATTTAAAACCATGTTAAAGGGAATCATTGTGAAGTCATGGAGAGGAGCGAAACCTAAGTCAAAGTTTGGTGAATGTTGCTAGCAGCTGAGACGTTATTCAGACCTACTACATAGAGTCCTCCAAACGGCACTAGACAGAAATGCTTTGCTAAACTGACTGACTGACTGTTTGGTGTTTTAATTATATGGCGGCGTTGCCAGTCTTATTGTGGGAGGAAACCGGGCTCTGTGCCCGGAGGAAACCCACGTCCGCTGGTAACTGGCAACCATCCCACATAGGTCGCTTTGCTAAACAACGTGCATCATAAAACTGCAAACATATATTTTTGTTGGGATTCGATTCCTAATTGGCTCACCATGTTCGTATAGAGCCTAGCGCACACGAGAGGCGCCGGCTGAGCTGCCGGCCAAGTATAGCTGAAAGCTCAGCCGGCGCCTCTCGTGTGCGCTAGGCTTTAGGAAGTCAGCTATGTTTTTTCTGCGAATATTCTGGGGTTTATTTCCTAATTTTTTTTGTTTCTGAGTTAAAACATTTCCAAAAGGCTGACATTTTATGTATATTTAATCCTTATTAACATAACCAACGTATCATTAAAGAATACAGTCCAAATGTAACAATCGAGATCACGAAAATCTCGTTTTCTCTGAAATGCATTCTTCACGTGCGTTTGGTAAATCTCGGTCCGAAGATGTGAGAATCTCGTCTGATACAGCATTGCCCAATCGAACGTTTATAAGAACGAAAGCAAGCGACATAAGAACGGGGTCTCATGTTTTCTGTGGATACCTGATTATGTGGTCACATAACATTATTAGAAATACAGCAGAGATAGTGGGTTCTCTCCCAACTTCTGGAGCATAATGTTCATAATGTCATAAAATAGTCTCTTCAAATTATGTCAGTAAAATCATTTCAAGTATGCCATAAGTGAAACAATGAAAGTAACAGGAAACGGGTCCCAGGTCCTCTTTTTGGATTCCTGGGACATTCTGAGAACGTTCATTCTGAGTTGACAGCATCTATTTAAAAATGGCAGTAAAATATGCATGCACACAATCGCGCCAATCATTAAGTTATATGAGATTGATTGTTTGGTGTTTTACGCAGCGCTCAAGATTATTTCACGTTTATGGCGGTGTTCCAGTTTTATTGTGGGAGGAAACCGGTCTCTATGCCCGGAGGAATCCCACGACCTTCCGGTGGTAATAAACTGGCAACCACCCCAAGTTATGTGAGAAGTATTAGCACGAAATGTTTTATATATAACAATCAAGACATTCATTAGTTCATAGTCCATCCTTACTTCCATGTATAATATACCCATAAATATATATAATATACCCATTGCAGGCATAACCTTCCAATGTACGTCCTGGGTACTTGGTACAGACATTTTCATTTCCCTCTTGCTTCGTCCGACTCCGTGACTTTCTCCATCAACAACGTCGAGGCATCAATCGTCTAGTTCTGAATGATCGCATCTTTAGACGCGTTCCATTTGGGGTGAATACAATCCACCCGTGGCATACAAGTATGTAATCCCTCCGGGTTTAATCTAGGAGCCAGAGACTTAGAATCACTCGGAATCTTATCATGATACCCCGATAGATGTATAGCTTCGAGTCAGTCATTGTCGACTTGTAAGAAAAGCATTCCGGGAACGTCGACGAATTGCGAAGTGTACTATGGGGCTTTGATCTGACGGACAAGTATCGTTTTAAGCTGGGTAGCTCAATTATTTCATTTAACCAAATTCTGCATATTAATCTACAGACTACCTTATATTTAAAACTACTGGAGCATACGTTTTGACTGAAATAAATATGGAGACAAATTTCTGGTTGTCGGGGTTTTGTCTAAAATATTGAATTTTGTCGTTTTAAAAAGGTAAGTGTTGAAAAAAATATAATCTGGGAATTTGTTTTAAAAGTAAGCGAATCGGATATCACACTGATAACGAGTTTAACATCCTTAGAGCGGGTAGTACCTCTGTATAAACATTGAAATGTTCGTCGTTTCTTTACCAACATAAAATAGGAAAGTTAAAACATAAGATAAATTACGTACTTTGTTCCAGAGACAAGATCCTTCCGGTTTGAATCAGTTTAATTTTTGTAATAATCTTTACTAGAAGTCATTATAACTAGAATAATTATTATAACTATATTATTATAAACTATACTATCATAAAGCCATAGAATTTATAAATTTTACAGGCTACTCTAATTAGCATATTCAACTATAGGAGTAAATCAGCTTTTTGCTGGTATATTTATAGACTATTTTCTTTATTTTTAGAGATTAACAGATTAGCATTATCCTGCCTCATTATCGACACAGCTACTTTACAACCAATCAGAATTCTGCTTTAATAACAATATGAAATAAAACCCTCGTGCTTCTAACGTAACGTCGCCATTTTCACTGGAGAAACGACTAAAAATATAAACATAACTACATTTCTTAAAAAGTCACCTTCGTTTTAAAATAGAAAACTGTACAGGTGAATGGATTGAAAGTGTACTTATTTTAGATTCAAGCAGATGACGCAATAGATGTCTGTAAAACAAAATAGTATTCGCGAGCTATGAAAAATAGGTAACGCTATATAAAAGCATATGAATGTGAAACACCATAAAGTAAAGAAATATACAATCATTGCTATTTTAATTTTAATTCTACGGAGGCACAAGTTATGCAGTCTGTTTTTTTATTTTTTATTCAGAAGAAAATATTTAGTCAATTTCTGAAAACGGTTAATTCACGGTTGTTTGATGTTTTACGCCGCAATCAAGATTATTTCGCTTATATGGCGGCGTTGCCAGATTTAGTTGGAGAGGAAACCGGATCATTGTCCAGAGGAAACCCCGACCTTCTGGGAATATCTGACACTCGCACATAAGAATATTAATTCACGAAATCACCCCAACAAATATCATTATATAGAGCGAAACCGTTAAGCGCTGTATGAGACTGGAAATATACTACCATAACACCAATACAACTTTCAATCTATGCGGGTCCAAATTTATGAACACACTAAAACACACTGGCACATATAATCTTTTCTGAATTAACATAGCTGTGGAGACATAGAGGTATATATGTTTGCTTGTAATATTCATTTTATTATCTAGTAGATTTATACAAAGAAAGCTGTATCAATATATCATACTTATTCCAGATAATTTACCCTTGATTTGTTTTCTTGATTTTGCTGCCATCCTACCACGAGCAATTAATATCAAAACGAAATCCAATTCTTGAGAAGAGTAATTTTTTTTTAAATTAAACAGAGAACATTTTCATATTTCACAGAAGGCCTCATTCAGTAGGATGGTTTAACTGAAATCCGAGAATAATTTAAATTATAAAATGAGCATTTTAATGCCAGTTTGTGGACCTATGTGGTATAAACCCCTACACTGAAAACTCATACCAGTTAAATCAGAAAAGAAAATTTGAGCTGTGAGAAAATCTGTAACATATGGCTGAAAGGTTTATTACTGACCGTCAGAAATGGGAATTCCATCGTTGCACATTTTGTTCTATCTAGTGATATTTTAGTGTGGATGTTTTCTTTCGAATCGTAACACAATACCCCAAGGCAGGGAAAGAGCTAGGAAAAACGCAGTGACATCTCCCCGGGAAGGCCTCGCGCAGCCAGGGGGCACCTTTACTATCCACCATGGGAAAGTTCGAAACATTGATGGGATTGGCGTTTCTTGGCTTCGAAAGAATTTCCCTGACTTTTTCTTTTACAGCCGTTTCCCATACGGTTCTGTACCTGCCATCGCAAGCCAGCGCGGTGCCTCTGTAATTGGCGAGCCATTATTTCATTTATTGTAGCGCCGTGTTTTGGTTCCCTATGGCGTCTCGGAGGCTCAAATAGCATTGTTCTTTCCTGTTGCTTAAGATACGATTCCAGCCTTAGCAGATAACCAGGATCGTCATTGTTAACCGATGTACATATTGCTCTTTGATATAGCATCATTAACAAGCTTTGGCACGAGAAATATTATCCCACCTAACGGGTGTTGGTATGTACACCAAAGGATCTAGTTTTTTGGCACTTCATAGCATAGCATATAATGGGGCTGCATGACTCGAACGGCGAATAGCTCAAACAAGTTCATGGCTAGATTTCTACACTTATTTAAACGTTTGTCGGAAAATGAAACATTTCAACGTGCATGCTGAATTTGAAACAATTTAACTGAACTTTTTTTTCTGAAAATGGACAGTTGCTATTTTCTTTGTTTGGTCATCAAAGGCATTTCAGGAGTTTATGTTGAAATCAACAACCCCAGAATTCTTGCAGGTCTGACAAAATCGTCTCTTTGTCATGAAGAGATCATCTATGATCCATTTAACTTAAGACAGCTTTCGGGAAAAAGCACAACGTCATTGGACCCAGTTGCAAAAATTAAATGCTAACGCAGAAATATAAGGAAAATAATGTTAGTATTGCCTGAAATGCCTAATTGAATACATGAGTATAACAACAAATTAAAATATTTAATAAGAGTATTTATTTCATGTAAACAAAGATCATCTGCATTTGATGGGACAGTTATTTGCTTAACATGAAAAAAAAAACACAACTGAAATGTCAGCGTTCAAAACCGAATATTGGAATTATATTTTCAGATTTGATTTTACACCTTTATAGTTTTTTGATGGATTGTCAACTAGTTTCTGAACTACATTGGGTATTTAACGTATGCGAGTTATTTTGATGAATTATGAATGTCTGAATTCCTGTGAAACGTTGCAGCTCATGCCACTTTACCCGTTATTCGAAAACAGAAAACATGTCCAACAAGCATTTACCAGAACTCTTCTGTGTCAGAATGTGTTACGTTGCTTCAGCAGATTTTCCAACCCCAAACCTGTGTTCCTTATGGCTGAAAACCCGATGCCCACTAGTAGTGACAGACTGGGTGTTTATTTAGTACTGGGTGACGAGCAGGTGCGCGCAACTCGATCACTCTGCATCTCATCAGATAAGAAGTTGTTCCCACAATGTACGAGGCCTTGTCAACGTGTGTGGAGAAGATGGGATGGACATACCGTCAGCATTCTGTAAATATAAAACATAAATGTCCAGTAAAATCAGAGAACAGGTCATCAATTTGTAAAATATCTCATTTCTACTTTTTACTTCTGTATATCATATAGTTACAATGGTAAAAGGAGCAGGAAGAATGGTATTCCTGCTACTTTTTTAATTATGCCAATATATTTTTAAGAAGTTACCTCGCTCCTCGTGAATTCTGAGTCTTTTGTAACTTTTGCTGGCATGTAAAAAAGTTCCGTTTTGACCGAAATGAAATACCAGGTTAAAAAAACAAGGGAAACGTACATGTCAAATGTAATATGAAATATATCAAAACTAATGTTGAAAGCAGCACACACCCGTAGCCAATGGGGGTTGGGTTATAGTTTTGCAATAGACCTAAAGACGTCACCTAAAACTAACGAATTGCTTTGTTGAGTCCATTTTCCGCAATTTTCTTCGATCCGTGGTGTACACAACTGTGCTCACCACTTCAAAGATATCCTACACGGTAGAAAAATGCCGAAAACTGTTGAGTCTGGGTAAAATTTCAATGTATAACAGAAACAATCGATGAAATCAAACTTATGTTTTAATATTTGTGAAGGCACTTTTCCGTTCCTTGATCGTGTAGGACAAATATGCAATTATCTTGTAATTATTTAGTCCCCTCTGTTATAATGTGTCTGGGTATGAGCTGATAGCGTCATTATGCAATCGGTATATTGCCAACAATGATTAAATACTCACTGAAAGACGTTCATATCATTGTGTAACAGGTATCATTTCCAATGTTTAAGTCAATGCTACACTGTAAAACATGTTTGTAGAACTGCAAGAAAAATTTGTATTTCATCACAGGAGAATGTGCTGTAAACGTTTTACCCCTGAGTGTGATGTTATTATATTGACTCCCATGTAAATTTACGTACATGTAAACACACTGTAAACATACACAGATTTGTAAGAGTACCTATAAGTATTGTTGTTATACATGTCACTCTGTAACCCATTTCGGTAATTTTACTCTTTTTGGTTATTTTACAAATCTATACAATAATCTTGGTAGATTAACAGAGAAGATACTTGTACTTAAAGAGAGAAGATAGCACGAAGTGCAGTAAATCCACTGTAAATCTACTAACACCACACTGTAAATTTACATATTCACACAGATGTAAATCTACAGCAAATTTTACTTGTCCTACGATTGCCCACGAACTTTGCTGTAAAATATACAAATGTTGAATATGTATATGTAAATCAATGTAAATGATCTTGCTTTGCGTGAAACCTTCTTTAAATTATGATCTCGTAAATATTTGAAGAAAAAAAATGTTGTATACATTATGTTTTCATTGCAATCATTATTATGCATTGCAGACTCAAATACCTAGGGGAAAAGCCAGACCCTGGCATAAACTGAAATCATAAGGGACTGTACCAGAAGTGACCCATTACTAGTACAGCTGTACAATTGGAAGTCATCCTATATACAATGTGGTCGTTGAAGTTCTTAAAGTGGCATGAGCTGCCAAAATTGAGATATTTGGCCATTCTAACAGAATGATAAAATTATCGGCTATTTTTCTCAAGACGTATAATTCAGAAGCTTTTTAGTACTTATAGTGTCGAGAATGTACGATAAAACATTGTTTTCAACTAACTTAGACTTAGAATGAATGAATGGTCGTCCCGGTTATTTAAATTTTGTTTACTTTTCAAACAGAAATTCGATCAGAAATTCTGAAAAAAGTGTGAATTTTTGGCAGCTCATGTCACTTTAAGAAACTTGTTAACGTAGAAGGTTTTAGTACAGAACACATTCCCTTTATCAGTTTTTTACGCCGAGAGCATCACTTAATGTAGGAATGTAGTAGCCATACTTATAGGGTGGTCTAAAATGGTCTAAACCTGCTTTAACTATTACCCTACGAATGACAAACTTTTGGTCAAACATTATCCTCACGAAGCGGCCATTCTTAAGAAGTTTCTGTCACAATTAAAGCTTCTGTCAAAGTAGTTAGGTCTCATTTTCATGTAATTAAGTGGATGATTGCCGAGTTTCTTTTGGGGATAGTGCAATTTGATTTACGTGTGGACAGATCGTTCTTTGCGGCAAGGACTTGTGGCCCTCAACTGGAGCATGTGGCCCTGTCAACGGCGCTTTTCGTCCCGTATTATTTTACATCCATCGCTTAAACACGTCGCCTATTAAGATCCACACGAAACGATCAGATAGCAGAGATAAAACCAACTAACCATATATCGCAATTTCGGAAATGCGGTAGTTAAGTTCCAAAGATTGTAACAGTCAAAGCATAAATGTCCAAATAGCTAACCAAATATTTCATTTCAGAAGGAATACCCAGACACTTGTTCAGCCAAATCCTTTGTTGGGAAGCTCAAATTATGTGCACGTATGTTAGGGGCCAGTTTTCGTCGTATCATCATTTGCATTGTCAACAGACGGACAGGGGTAAAAACCTCCAAAAATTGCAGCAAATTCATAACTGATTAGAAATTATGGTCTAGTGCTTTAAAGAGTCGAGATTATTTTATGTCATGTTTTTCTCTTAAAACTGAGAATAGACCAATTGCTTCATGACGTCATGAGGGAACATTGAGGGTTCAAATTCAGCAAATACAATAATTTCTATGGTCAATACGCCGGTTACAGGGTTTACGAAATAAACCTTGTGATTAAAAAAGCATTCCCTCCCTCCAAACATCGCTATTAAACCTTGATGCAACAATACGAGTACACGTATTTAGTGAGTTCAAACCAGCCACTTACTTGAGAAAGGCATATCAGTAATAAAGCCTAGAAATAAATTCGAGTGGGGAGTTAAATTATGTTTGGTTTTTTTTTTTTGGAGATTCGCACATACATGCGCTCTCTATATAGCAACACCTACTGTTGACGAACATTGAAGTATCCGAAGAATACGGGATGGTTACCGAATACAAGCCGATCATTACTGAGTAATTACAGTAAGTATATATAACTTGATCGCTCACTTTAAGTGTTTAACAGATCTCTGGTGATAAAATGATTACACTTCTTTCACTGACCTTCTTTAATCGTGTAATTAAAAAGAGGATAAGATCTATCTGTTCTGATTAACGAGATCGTCACAGTAATGTAACCATTGGGTCCAATCATATTCGAGCAATTCACACGTGTTTAACGTTTTGGTCAAGGGCTCGTTTCACAAAGCAATCGAATCGCAAAACGGAGCCTAGTTGCCACTGGATACCATAGTGAAGAGATACAACTTTATGGCAAATGCGAATGGTCGCCGTTTGTGAAGCTTCGTGAAACAGCCCCCTAGCTTGCAAAGTACATGTTCTGCAACACGCTTAACGCAAATTGTAAAATATTTCTCTAGGCTGGTCATAAATCCTATCCACACATTTTGTTATTTCTAACTTCTTGGAGTCATTAATATATGTACATATTGTTTTAGGCGGGAAATTTTGATACAACGGTTAATGAAAATGATAACTGAGTGAAATAATCACGAGCAATACTGTCCAATCATGACTACATGTTATTAATATTGTATGTTAACAAAGCTTACAAAAATCTATGACAGAGCTGACTATAATTCACGAACTGCAGAAAAGTTGACGTCTTTAGGTTTATAAATATAGTGATTTATTTCAACAGCACTTTATGAACTGAAAGAAAAAAATTCTTGAATTAATTGACAATCGATACTCGTGGAAAAGCTTTTATAATCCAGCAAAAGTGCCGCAGAATTAATTCATTGAGCACTAGTGTATATACAGTGTTGGAAATGTTCTATCTTCAAGTATCTGTCAACCACCATCCCTTATGGTCCAGAATAAAGTCTTGTGGCAAATCTGGCCGAGACTAATAGCTTTGACAAACTCTCCAAAATTCGCCCTTAGACCACATTCTTAATTGGAACCTTAACAGTCTAACCACAAGACCACCCGAGACTGCCGATGTAATGTTATATAACGCATCGCTTAATTGGATTATCGGGTGGGTATACATACATTGGTACGAGGAACAAATCAAAAGGGTGTGAGTATATGTGTGTATATGGAGGATGATGGCGGGAGGGAGGGCGTCACTGAAAAATAATGGTATTTTGTTAGAGATGACCACTTCGTTACAAGCTCATGTAGTGAAAACCATGACTCAACGGCCATATATTTTTCTGCGCAGAGTACTTTTCGTCGGCCATATTGGTCTCTGAATATACCCCGATGACGTCATAAGTGACGTCGCTAAATCAGACCCCCCTTAAATATCCCATAATTATTCCAGTGATGTCATAAAGAGCATATTAAATCCTTTCCTGCATGCTGAATATCAGCTTCCCGCGTTTTCAAAATTCGGACTATTTTCATAACTCCTGATCGTCACGACAGTAAGAGGCTTTGGAGGTCATTGAAAAACTTAATGAATGGCGTTGGAATGAGGAAAATCCATACAGTATGTGGCCTACACGAATCGAAATAGTGTTCGAAAAGTAAAGAAAATATAAATAACCGGGACGAACATTCATTCATTCTAAGCCGAAGTTAATTTAAAACAATGCTTTATCGTACATTTTCGAGACTATAAGTACTAAAAAGCTTCTGAACTGTACGTCTTGAGAAAAATAGCCGATAATTTTAACATTATGTTATAATGGCGAAATATTTCAATTTTGGCAGCTCGTGCCACTTTTATACTTTGACGAAACTATATACACTGAAAGTCAAAATTTTTATCAATTATTGCGTAAATGACAAAATATTCGTTTTAGTCAGGCATTATACCACATAGTTACATTACATCATAGTGCGATTCGAAGCCTTACGTAATAGCACATCCTTTTAATGTCAGTCAGACCTTATGTTACTGTGTAACACATTTTACTTGTTTCAGGGTGGTGTGATTGATTAATGAGATATGTCTCTGAGTTATCGCCCCTTCTTGACCACCCAGATATCACTGTTCTCTGTCAAAGACGGCTGCTGACTGTCAGAGGATGACACAAGGCAACAATGGGTATGAAACTTTAAAACATTTACCATGGGGGATTCAAAATTTGACTGAAACAGGGTGATAAATTAGCCATACAAAGTACTTAAGTGAAATAATGTTTGTAAATATATCAAAATTGTGCTGATATATCAGATAGAGAAGATCAACAATTGTTTGGTATATACTTTAAACAATAGATGGAATAGTGCCCACACACCACCAAATATGACTCTGTTTAGGTTTTATATTATCTGAAAACTAAACTTCAGCGCTAACAAATGGAAATGCAATTCAATTATTGATGGCTTTTAGGTCACATGTATTATACTGACACACAGGCTTACTAGACGGTCAAGATACGCAAATCGAGAGATATTACAAAACAATTTTCAAATTCAATACAAATTCAAGAATTGGATAATTTGCGCACTCTTGGAAAAAATGTTCTAGTTAAAGGGGCATGAGCTGCCAAATTGTTGGTATTTTGACGTTTAAACGGAATGTTGAAACAATTGGCTTTTTAGTGCTTCTAGTCTCGAGAATGAACGATAAAGTATTGTTTTAAACTAGCTTTGGCTTAGAATGAATGAATGGTCGTCCCGGTTATTTAAATTTTGTTTACTTTTCGAACGTAATTTCAGTTCGTATAGGCCACATACTGTATAGATTTTCCTCATTCTAACGCCAAGCATTTAAGTGTGAATTTTGGCAGCTCATGCCACTTTAATTACCATTAAGCTCATAAAAATGGGCTAGTTTGACGTTTGGCTATTTTTTTTTGGGGGGGGGGGGGGTAAAGATTTAGAAATGTTGAGTATGTAATAGTGGTGATTTGTCACTTCAGATCATCATGTTAACCTTTTTGGTATCATATAGCGTTTGTGTATTATTATCTTTTTTAAATGATGTCCCACGTGCATAGGAACATAAACTATTACGGTTAGATACTATGTTTTAATTAATTTGGTTTTAGCAATACATCGCTGGTTAGAAACATTGAAAGTTTGTAACAACTTGAAGGATTGGTCGAAAGCAAAGAAATAGCACCGTAATCTGAGGTAACTTTGAACGGCGGGGTATCTTTGAACGGCGGGGTATCTTTGAACAGTCAAAGATGAAAATCTAAATTTGCGCTATTTGGTAACAAATACTAAGAAAAGTGGTAATAATTAGGTTTTTAGCTTTTTCAATGGTGAACCACTTTTCTTAGTATTTGTCACCAAATAGCGAAAATTTAGATTTTCATCTTTGACTGTTCAAAGATACCCCGGCGTTCAAAGTCATCCCAGTTTACGGTACATAAAGAAAAAATTGAATTGTCAGGACCGGGACATTTAATGATTGATATACACATGACCGAGATTATAGTACAAAACAAAATGTAAAATTACTGAATTAGTAAATAACCGACACTGATGTAAAATGTATCGACATCTGGGACGAAGGCCAGTCATTGCTTATTAAAAAAGAGTTTGAAAGATCTGTTTGTCAGGGATAACTCCCGTATCTGTCTTTTATCCAGGGATTTCTGATATAACCAAATTGCATATTTTCACTTTTTCTACATGGTCATATTTTGTTTGACCTCAGTGTACCGAACGGCTTGCCATAGTTGAAGATCCGTACAACTTTGCCAAAATATTACACAATGTTCTACAAAATTTTACTAACCAATGGCAAGCTCCTATCGGTTTTCAGCCCAATGAAATATTTGGTTTATTACAACTTTATAACAACTTACGGTTGACAATAGAGGTCCAAATGGCATACCCCCTTTTCAACATGTCTGCATGGTTGTTTTAGTCGAGAATATTTTCCCTGTGTTTTATTGATTATAAAAATAACAATGAGTTTCTTGATTTCACTAGTGTATAAAGGTGTTCACCGCATAAAGCATTCCAAGTGGTTATCTCTTTGGTTTTAATTTTGAAGATCAATATATTAAGATGGCGCCAATATGACGTCTTAGGGAATCGCTGTTGCGTTTTGAACTTTTACCAGCAATTGACACATTCGTGGCAGACTTGATATTATTGCGATCAAAATATCATCATTTTGGTTTCCAAATAGTATGACTATCAGAGTGACATAGATAATCTAATGGCAGAGGAAGTGCCTTTTTGTGAAGTCTAAATAAGGTTACATAACTTCCTGAGGTGTGTTCTTGAGTTTATAATGATTTTCTATAACCCATCAAATTGATTGATTGATGTTTTACGCCGCACTTAAGATTATTTCACCCACATGGCGGCATTGCCGGGTTTAGTGGGAGAGGAACCCGTAAAAACCCGAGCTTCGGTGAGTACCTGACAACTCTTCTACATACGACGATCGAGAGAAAAATCCACTCAGAAATGTGCTTTATCTGGTCTGAGCTCATACTGAGCCTATACTTAAGTCTCAACTTATACTTACCTTCTAGCATATTTAGATGGAAAAGGATTATATTCTCTCTGTTGGTATTGGAAGCAAGATTTTCAAGTCTCATTTATTTAACATTAAGTACAGTCAATAGACATATGATTGAAACTGCTTCACAAAACAACTAACTACGTGGTGATGTCTTAATTTTTTACCATTAATATGGAGCCCACGTCTAAAGAGAGTTTCATAGTTCGATCATCCACGTATCAATGAATATCGACGGTTGGAAAGCTTAGGTTTAGCTCCCCCACCCTCCTTCCTTACCCCCCCCCCTCCCTAGACAATATTTTAACTTTTATTGTAGCAAAAAGGTCCGTCTCTTAGGAAAAATGTGTTGGGTGAATTTTGTAAATTGGTATTTATAATTGAGCTTTAATAACGGTCAGTCATAAAATCGAACAATGCGTGTATCTTCACAGAGCCAGCGGCAATTTCCGTATCGAATTCACTTCACCTCTAGACGACAAAACTCATCTTTTTCATCTAAGACGAGAACGGTGAAAAGAAAACGAGAATTATATTGAATGGATTTCTGATTGAGATGGAAAGATAAGCAAAGAAAGCACGAATCAAAACACAGCAAAGGGGGATAACCCTTTGTAGTGGACACGCTTGAAGGGGCGGATTGTTGATGTTCTGTGGCCAAGAGACTGGGTTCCAAAAGACGCTGCTTTGGGCTATGTTAACGACAAGGCTAATATAACTCCACGAATCTATTGAAAGTGGTTAAAGAAAGATAGCTTGTGCTTTGTCGTTGTAACAAAGAGGGCATCTCAACTCGTACCTTTACTACAGACACGGCTAATTCAGATTAACCATCATGCTTCTTACATGCATACAGTACTTTGGTCGTGTTTTACCAAAACGTGAAATTAAGAAAGGTCTTCTTAAAAAGAAAGGACAAACCCATCGCTTGTGCAAAAAAGGACCAATTTGTATTAAACATATTTATTACTTTCAGCATTAAAAAGTAGTAATTTATAACAAAAATTAAAAAAAGCATCAGGTAACAGATAAATAATTTCAAACACAATGACGCCGTGGAGATAACAAAATATTTCGAGAATTTGCTTAAAGTGGCATAAGCTGCCAAAATGTTGATATTTTGACGTTAAAGCAGAATGTTGAAAGTATTGGCTATTTTTCTCAAGACGTATAATTTAGAAGCTTTTTAGTGCTTCTAGTCTCGGAAATGTACAGTAAAGTGTTGTTTTGAACTAACTTTGGCTTAGAATGAATGAATGATCGTCCCGGTTATTTAAATTTTGTTTGCTTTTCGAACACGTTTTCGGTTCGTACAGGCCCCATACTGTATGGATTGTCCTCATTCCAACGCCATCATTTAGTTTTTCGATGACCTTCAAAGACAGTTACGATCAGAAATTATGCAAAAAAATGTGAATTTTGGCAGCTCATGCCACTTTAACTCTTTATAAAGGAAAACATTATTTTTGGTTAAAACCAATGCTTAACTAGTTTTTAGACATGATTGATTGTTAGTATGTTTATTGCTAATGATTTTGGACTCTCAGAATCCTGGCACTGCAAGTTCATTCAATTTATACGACAAAGATTTTTTGTACTGTTAATCTTAGTTGAACAGATTTAGTTTAGTATACATCCTCTGTACAAGTTCATCCCCACCAAACAAATTTCTACAATGCTAGCTATATCATGTAAATCGATTTGGTTATGTTGGTTATTTGAGGAGTTTTTTTTAAGATAAATACTTTTGTAAATATTGCCAATAAATTAAACCTATATTGAAATTACAAGAACATAGTGTCATATACTACTGTACTCATTATTAATTTTAATACAAAAATATCCATACTTACTGTGCTACTTACTAAATTACTTTTGAATGTTACATTTTTATTAAATGGGTCTTTAAAGGGGTATCTACAAAGTTTTTGTAAGGGCTGGGTGGGTAAACGCCTAACTCCGTATAATTACATATTTTATTCCCTGCTCCAGTGTATTTTAATATTAGAAAATATATATCTGTTTTTGGTCAAAACGTTATTCGGGGTTTCCATGACCTTATGTTTAGTTTAGGCAGGAATTGGAATACTGAACTTTATTTGAAAAAAGAATTGACGGACGAGTGTCTTGACCAAGTACAGCCTATAAATTTAGCTTGTCATTTTTTTGGGTGGGGGGGGGGGGGGGGATTGGGGTTTAGATTAGTGCGATTGTAAACATTGTAAACGGTATTATCTCATACCCAGTTCTTTTTAAAAGCGTTGCGATGAACTAAACAACCACTGAATCCCATATTAAAATCTCATAAGTGTGCTCGAGAGTGGCCCGTTCGGAACATACTGTGCAAACGTAGGTATGAATCTTGTTTATGGATAAGAACTTCTTAGTGCAATGGGTGGGGACCTTTCACTCAACTACATTGAAACGTCTTTGTCTAATACACTAAAAAGTTTTTTTTATCCATCATGGAATATCCATGCTTAATTATATTCGTCCAACATCGAAATGTCTTTCGTGAGATTGTGAGATTTGATGGACGTTGTGTAAAACGTTTAAATAATAGTGCGCCCTTTATAAAGAAAACGAATAGACGGAGAAGATTTAGAAACTCGCGAAACATAAAAAAAAAGTAAAAACCTAATAATATTTTATAATCACATCGATTGAAATGTAGCAAATTTCGCAAGATAAATCGATGTCGGCGAATCTGTCCTACGTTTTCTTTTCGGTAAGGGTCCCGCATGCAGCATGTTGAAGTTCCGGCCATTTTGGATTGACGTTCATTCTGTTGTCATGGAGCAACTTCTTAGATGACACGAGAAGCTTGAGTATATTGCTAAAGCTGAGATTTTAAACGCCTATAGATAGTGGGCTTGTATCATGAATTCACAGACCTATCACATAACAGTAATATGTGCAAGTTTAAGTGGAATAGTCGGTTTAAATAGTAGCTGTGCATGATTAGCGCTTCATAACATCTCCGCGGGGAAATAGAGATTGTTCGAGCGGTAAATTGCCTGTACGCGATCCCCACGAAGGCAGTTTGACGGACAAGGGAGGCTGGGTGATGAGGAGACGATTTCCAGACAGGTGGTCACATGTGATGAGAGGCAAAGGGTGGCATTTCTCTCCAAATTTTCATCAATCCTAGTTTTCCTAACTTTGAACGAGATTGTCATGGCAGCACAGACCCCTGTACTTGGAGCATTTCTGCTTTCTGTGCAACGTGAAGTCTTATCTGGTTTGCCAATAATCCATAAAACCGCATTATTAAAGTGGCATGAGCTGCCAAAATTCACAATTGTTTTCATAATTTCTGATCGTCATGACAGTAAGAGGCTTTGAAGGCCATCGAAAAACTAAATGATTGTCGTTGGAATTAGGGAAATCCATACAATTTACAGCCTATATAAACCGGAATAGTGTCCGAAAGTAAAAAAAAATTAAATAACCGGGACGACCATTCATTCATTCTAAACCATACTTAGTTCAAAACAATACTTTATCGTACATTCTCGAGACTAGAAGCACTAAAAAGCTTTTGAATTATACTTTTAGAGAAAAATAGGCAATAATTACAACATTCTGTTTTAACGTCAAAATATCAACATTTTGGCAGCTCATGCCACTTTAAAGTCAGTGATTCCAATCATTAAATCCATCAATAAGTTTACCATCGGCAACTTCTATACACACCTTTGTATATACACGGTATACTAACATAAACCATTCGTTCCCACTGCCTCCCCCTATATTCCAACTCTATCGTCTTTATGAAATTGTGATTATACTGACAAACCACACTCTTAAAGTGGTATGAGCGGCCAAAACGTTGTTAGTGTTTTTTCGTTGTTCAAAAAGACGATTTCGGATATTTTTTACAATTTCAATTCAATTACCGCCGAGCCTGATGACGTCACATAGATTTACGCAAAGCTTTCTGGGTAAAATATACCTCAGTTCGCCATTTTGTTGATTGGTACTTATAGCAAGCTGTCACTTTTTTGGAATACATTGATGGCATAACCTGTTTTTATCCACACATTTTTCGGATAACTTAACGCCTTTTACGTCTTTTTCTCAATGGAGTATTATTGCAACCGCCATATTTAAAAATTATTGTAAGATCCCTCAATACCCCGAAATGCTTTGCGCGTATATTCCAAGTGACGTCATCAAACAATCGGTCAATTATTGAATATTTTTTTACAACAAAATCAACTTGAACATTTTTCACTAATAGTGATCTCGATAACGAGATTTGGTGGTCCTTATAAGTAATTTAGCTCAAAACTAAATGAATAGAAAAGTGCAAGTCTCGAAGGAATTCCACTGCAGAATTTTGTTCGTTCCAACATGACGCTTACCTCTAACGTTGTGGAAACAAATACGTCAAATAGAATTACAACGTCACCAAAACCGTTCTTAATAGCGTCCCCTGATCCGGGATTTCACGAAATCTCGTAACAACTTGCAACCCCTATACACATCGCGTAAATTTAAATTGTATTCATGTCTTTCGCATCGAGATTTGGTTCATATGATTGATGCACTAAATCCATATTTTAAGATACCATAATTCAGCATCAAACACTTGCGTTTTGTTTAAACCGAAATTCGTGAAAAAACGGTCCGAATCGAAGGAGCTCTAGTCATACTCATTTTGTCGCCCAGTGGGGTTTCATCTTCTCGAGCCAAGTTAAAATCTTTATGGAACGGAATGGGTTCCATGACGATTTTATCCTGGTTCGAGGAGATGATGGAGTTTATCCACTGACTTACTCAGACAACAGGATTTACTATTCGCTAAACTTACAAGTTTAAACTTAAGTTTCTAGCAATGCAATCTCCTGCCAAACCCCGATATTTACTCACTATTGTGTTTAAACTGAGAATTAAGTTTAAATGATATGTTCGTTGGAATCCCCTTCCGACCGGACCATTCGCCCCTGTCCATCCGTTCACACATATCAAGTCTACCACCTTCTACACGCAGCTGTCCCGGTTGTAAACGTCCCAACAACCCGTGAAGGTTTAACCGCTGTTTGGGTATCACTTTGCTGTAGGCAATCCGGGCCTATTAGTCATTCGTAATTGGGAAGCGATTGGCAAATCTCGCTGTATGTATTCATTATGTGACGACTATCACCAACTGTAAACAGACGAACAAAACGGATTCCTTCGAAGTACCATCAGTATCCATCAACAATTTTTTTCTTACACATCCATGCATCTGGTTAAAATTAGTATCTATTTGTCATTTCAAAACAGCTTAACTGTCTTCAAAGCAAAAGGAGGCCTACACGTTCCTGAAAGTGCCAAAGTCGTTTATCTATTTTTATCAAATAAGCACTGTGGAATTAAAGTTTAGAAATTATAAAAAAAACTAATATTCCAAACAAAGTTCGAAGTTCAAATGCTCGAAGACAATCGTGGATATGACCGCAGCTTAATAAATAACAGATAAATCGAGGCAAACTGACGGAGAGTATGAAATGGTGGATTCAGTACTTGATATGGAGTCAATTCAAAATTCTGACACAAGTAACATGGACTGTCGACTTTTTAAATAGAACGCGGGAGATTGAGCCCTAAAGCAGATATTCAACAGATGCTGAACGATATTGAAAAAAATGTTGAAAAGAAATATCTTCCGAACATTAAGAATACGCAAACTGACCAAAATGTCTTTGCGTTTAATCCGACAACGTTTCTGTACATGGTGGCAACAGTTTAGATTATCGGGCAACGATTGGATGTAAGCTCATTTCAACTGCATATTAGTATCTATATAGCCGAGAAATCTGGGCTCTGCCGACTTTTTTTTACTCGCCGTGTTCGTCATAAGGCGACAAGACACATTAGCAGCCATATAATACCAGTCGCCATAAGACCGATAATCCGGGCTAGTATCTATACATCGAAACGCTGTGTACGAGGAATACAGAAGTTGTTATCCACTACATAAATCGTACACTTCTTCATGCTTCCTAACTTGTAAATGCCACTTAAAATTCTTGTTACCATTCAGGTATAACGTAGCACCGGTCTCAGCAAATAACAACGGTTTAGCACCAAACAGAATAGCGTATCCCTACACACTCTACAAGCATCACAATGATTCTGACAACTCTATCAAAATAAAAAAAATATATTAAAAAATCCTCCAAACAGATATATCAGAGATTTTATATATCCAACTTTCTTAACTGTCATAGATAATTGGGAAATAAGCGTTCTTCGTGTTGAGTCTTTCTTGCTTTTTTAAATATGTCAGTATACAATTGATTACGTGTCTTGGACAATAGCGTTTATAAATATTCCTGACGCCATAGTTACCAGGGACATAGTTTTGCTAAAATACTTATACTAAAGCCAAACTCCTGTCTGTTTTTAACGTAATGAAATATGGGTTTTGGTTTGTTACAACAACTTATGATTGGGCATAAAGGTCTAAAGGATATACCCGTGGCTATTTTAGACAAGAATATTTTCCCTGTGTCTGTGTGTTTTAGTGTTCTTAAAGTGGCACGAGTTACCAAAATGTTGATATTTTGACGTTAATACAGAATGTTGAAGTTATTGGCTATTTTTCTCAAGACGTATAATTAAGAAACATTTTAGTGCTTTTGGTATCGAAAATGTACGATAAAGTATAGTTTTGAACTATCTTTGGCTAAGGATGAATGAATGGTCGTCCCGGTTATTTAAATTTTGTTTACTTTTCGAAGAAGTTTTCGGTTGGTACAGGCCACATACTGTATGGAATTTCCTCATTCCAACACGAATCATCCTCTTACTGTCGTGACGATCATAAATTATGAAAAAAGCTCATGCCACTTTAATATACATAGTATGTCCTTATTGTTCTTTAAATATTTTCTGATTTTAAACACCTTCTGATCAATGTGACAATTTTTTACTTTTCCAATGTATCAATGAGAACTTTGTTGCAGGGGTAACCATGATTTTGAGCAAAGAAATATCAAGCAATCGGGTTAGATGGCAATAAAATATTTCTAAATCGACATAGACAAAATAAACCTAACCAGTCCTGGTCCAAAGTTTTTATTTTCATTTTTAGAATTTAATATTTATTCTCTAACTGAATATAGTTTCTACAATTCCTGTGTGAAATACACACATGCGCACTAACTAGAATGGCATATAGTAGTTTAAACATTAAACAAATGAGATATTGATAGTTTATCAGTAACTGAAAATGGCTTGCTTGTCGTGATCGTACCTTTGACTAACTCTGCAACCGTTTAACATTAGCATACTATTGCAGTGAATTACCGCCGAGCCTGATGACGTCACATAGATTTACGCTAAGCTTTCTGGGTAAAATATACCTCAGTTCGCCATTTTGTTTATTGGTACTTATAGCAAGCGGTCACTTTTTTGGAAAACATTGATGACGTAACCTGTTTTTATCCACACATTTTTCGGATAACTTAACGCCTTTTACGTCTTTTTCTCGATAGAGTATTATTCCAACCGCCATATTTAAAAATTATTTTAAGATCCCTCAATATCCCGAAATGCTTTGCGCGTATATTCCAATTGACGTCATCAAACAATCGGTCAATTGTTCACGGGTGTAACGTATTTGTTAAAACTAAAATCACATGTTTATATGCGAAAATTTGAGCCTGTTCATAGTTTTAGAGCGTATAGACAATTGCGTACGTTCTAATATATGGTATCATTAAAACGTCTGACACTTTCATTCTCCGGAAAAATAACCGATGATGTTTTTGATTAGGTTTCAATGAAGGAATGTGTACATTTTGTGCACCTTTGAGGTCTACTCATTTATCACACTTTCGATATTTGTCTTTCGTAGTTTTCTATTCCCTCAATCCGCATGGAAGTGTTAACCTCCAAAATTATATACAGTACTTTGGTCACCTGTACGCGGCTAATTCCATAAACACACATCTTTCACGCTGATTTGATTGGTTGATTGTACAAAGGGAACAAAGCGGGAGATCAAAAGGCCACTTGATAGGATTAGCTTTAATCGCATTATTAATTCCTAGAGCACCGGAAATCAGTTAACACCTGATCTGATGATCCAATTTAAAACGATTAAATTGGTGTTCTAACCCTTCGTAAAATAAACAAGTATTTTAACTCTATTGACTGATTTTGTATAGATGTCTTCCCGTGTTAGCATGAACTCCCAGAGTTTCGATTTTTTGTTAAAAATGAAATTTGCTATTTTCCCAAACGTGTAAACTAAAAGATTTTTACTGATGCTATTCTCATACATAATTCAGATTGTGCAAACTGTAAAAGCGTCATTTCCAGCAAGGTGACATTTTGCTAAGTGCTGCATTGTAGAGACTATTAGTTTGGAAATATGCAAATATTAGACTGTGTTCGAAAACTACATGACAGTGTAATATTATATAGCTTCCTTAGTATAAACTGTTAGAGGAGGTTTATTGCTAAAGCAATCACTTTGAAATTAAAGAAAAAAGACGCATAACATTGGGTATTAATTTATAAATCAGCGCTGCGTTTGGCAAACATATATATTTATAGACACTAAAACACACGGGCACAGGGAAAATGTTCTTGTCTAATGTAACCATGGAGACAAGTTTCTTATTTTGTCAAAAAGGGGCATAGCATTTAGACTTTAGACCCCAATCATAAGTTGTTATGTATGGGCACTAAAACACACGGGTACAAGGGAAAATCTTCTTGACTCAAATAACCGCGTAACAATTCTAATTTTATGGGAATTTAAATCCTTACTTAAAGCAGTCGTGAAGGTTTATAAACGAAAAGCAGCTGATTTTTATTTCGTTTGTCGAAGGGATCATGTCATCTTATCAAAGTCTGTCAAACGGATATCATAAGGAGATAGCTATATTTAAAAAAAACGGCGCGTGCCAGGTTTGTGGGCCGTCTATTGAAATGTCATCGACTCCTTCTTAACTCCAATATAGCTAAATTAGTAACAGCACGTATTCTGATCATTTAGGCCATTGTACCAGATGATGAGATCAATTGCAATAGTCACAAACCCCGGGGGCGCCATTGAAGGGTACCAGCAGGTCAACTGGAACCGCCCAAAATCTGGGTACGGGTGGATGATTGTGGAACGACGGGACAGGGACAGGTGTAAGTTTACTTCGAAAAAAACTTATTAGATTATACTTCAAAATCAAAACAAAGTTTATACTCTGTAAATTGGACAGCAGTATACTTTTCTTCAAAACTCAAGCTTTACAAGATTTGATCTCCTACTCATAAAAACATATTTTCTAAAAACCTCAAAGAGTATCTGTGACGTAGATTCCCCAAAAGCATAGCACAAGAGCAGATGTAGAAACAAATTTCTGAGGGGTTACAATGGTATAATAGCATTGCCCAGTCTATTGCTGTACTATATTGATATAAGTGAACAGTGCTTTTTAAAATATAGACAATATTACACCTGCATAGTAAAGTAAAAGCATGCTTTTACAATTTATAGCAATATGTTATCAAATAATGTAACGATTCCAGTTAATATTCAGATATGTTGTTCTTTTGCCATTTGGATTTACGAATATACGGTTAATTTAGAATCCAAATAAGGTATACGATTTCTAATAATTACTAATTCGTATAGTTTATTTAGCCTGACGGTTCGAGCCCATTGCACACATACTTTATTATCATCCTGAATTTCGTATAACACATGACCAGAGTTCAGTTGCCAATTCAATACATTCATAAACATTTCTTATTATTTTAACCGTTTAACATTGCTTACATGACATAGTTTTTCATATCACGATGAACAAATGCAGTTACAGATGAAAGCAGATGTTACATACATGCAATTCCCCGCCCATTTATCCTTATAGCATGTCGCTTATTAATTTAGTGCATGTGCTCCCGTATACAGCAGCCTTGGTGCAGCCCGATGTCAACCATGATATAACACATAAAACTGTATCTTTGTTTAAACTTTTAGCATAAGGCAAATTTTCTGCAATTGTTTAAAACTTTCACCTTAAAAGCCAACGGACACTCTATTACAGTGTTCACCCCGCGACTAATTTCATATTATTCCTGGTTCAACCCAATAGCCCAAACTAAAAGCATATTGCAAGAATATACAGATTTATCTATTTGGTTAGTTTGTTCGGTGGTTTGTTGTATAGTTATTGGCGTTTGTAAGATGTTGTTTTAATATTGCATACAGTTGATAAGTTTTGCATTAAATCGTCGTTCCCCTTGATTGGCCTTCGTAGTAATTCCATTCTCTGTTCCGCTGACAACCCTGTGTGCTACCTACTGTGGCGGCCGGGTGAACTTCACAGGCCGTGTAAAAGTACCATATTTATAAAACAAATAAATCAATCTGGCGAGCAATAACTCCATCCATAAAATGGTGTAAACCTGTTTTTGTTTTGTACTCTTTCTGAAGACCAAATGTTACAAAAGTTGATAAAATCCTGAAACTTGAAAAGAATTTTTTATCATGAACGAACATAACAATTTCTCTAATAAAGTGACATGAGCTGCCAAATATGTGGATACTTGGGTTGAAACAAAATTAGCTTATTATTTGTCATTTTAATAAAAAAAGAACAAAATAATAACTTTAAGATGTACGTTAGGGTAAGCTTAGCAAACAAAACCCCTTAAAAGCACCCATACACCCCGGTTATTTTAATTGTGTATGCAAATATCTTCGGTTCTTATGGGTTAATCTTTTAGTTTTTCAAGGTACTAAAACGTTCAACTCATGATAATCGGAATTGTGGGGAAAGATTTTCCAATTTTTGGCAGGTCATGTCGCTTAAAAAACAAGTTTTGACAAAGTTATAGTTTCTTAGTCAGCTTTTCTTAATTTCAGTAATATACCAATTGTTTACACTAGGTTTACGCTTTTTGTAATTTTTCTTTTCGAAAATGCGCTCAGAGGTCTTTGGAGTGCAAATCTTTCTGAGGTGTTTTATTTCGTGTTATTTTCATGTTACTGAGAGTATTTTACACAGCATGCTTGTCAAGCGATATTAAGCCATTATGACACTTAACATATTATTTTCCCTAACTATAGCTGCGTCTCTGTTAGTTCTCATATCTTATATTAACGGGACTGGCACTATCGTCCGTGTCATCTTTACTGATAAAATCAGAGCAAATTTCCAAGTAAATGCCGATTTAAGCTTAGCTTCAGCAGACCGTGCGAGAAGCAGCAGAATACACGTGACCAGTATGTCAGTCGAAGGTGATATCGTGCCTGAGCAAAAGAACAGCCCTTCACAAAAACGAAAGTTGCATCAAACGCCACGCTGACGATGAAATCAAATCAAACAATGAGCTACTAACATATATTTAATAAAGGTTTATCTATTTGCTTAATCTGTGTAGTATACTGTTATGATGACTATCTAAGTGAAACTCAGGACAATGAACTCATTGAGATGTACTTCGGAACAATAGCAAATTTGTTGTGAAAAATACAGGACAAAAAAGGAATCAGGTCAGAATCTAGATTAGGCTTGTCATTACGCTAATTAATGTAAAATGTCAAACGCCAATTGAAGATGTGTCACTCAAAAAAAAGAAAATCAGCCTTTGTATAATGTTTGAGGAGAGATCGATTGATCGATTGGCTTTTGATTTATTTGTGTGCACCACTGGCTGCTTCGTTTATGGGCCATACTGAGTGATGCTATGATTGATTGATTGATTGGTTTTATTGGGTAATTCTTTTGGCATAAAAATTTATAGTTTTATTTATGGACTTTATTGAGTGATTTATAAGAAAAATTAAAGACTTGATTTAATCAGTGATTGACATGAAATATTGATGGCTAGATGTAAGATTTTTGCTTGCCTTATGGGCTTTGCTGAGAGATTAGTAATAAGACTGACTGATTGATTTACGTGTTTATTTAGTTTTTGATAAAAAAGATCAATTGCTAGGTTCGTTTATTACTATCTGGCAAACACATTTGCCATAAGAAAAACAATATCCTACATAAATGTGATAAAAACATCAAAACGAAACAGAACTAAGCAGGTACAGCAGTTTACCAGTTCAACGTATTATCGATTCATTGATTTGTTGGTTGGTTTTATAGGATGATTGATATGTTGGTGGATTGGTTGATTTATCGACCCATTTAGCAATAGATTAATTGCTAACTGCAATATGGCCTACGCGATTTATCACTCAAGAAACTTTGTTTCGTGTAATCCTTTTAAAACTAATAAAAGATATTATAAAGATAGCAAGGAATTTTTATACAACATATTTTTCAAGGCGATAATCTTTTTGCCCAAAACTGGATATGTTTTCAGGAAAAAAAGCTCTACCGAAAAAAATGAACGTTAAAAGTCATGCAGACAAAGTGAGCCTCAATAATTGAATATTAAATAATATCATCTGAAAACTATAGATACCAACGAATCTTAAGAGTCCTCGTGGTTATTTTCAATTTAAAAAATGTGCAGACTAAACTCTGGGTTCATAGTTTGTCACAAACTCAAATCGTTGGGATTTTTTTTTCAATAACAAACAAAATTTCAAATGACCTTTCTTTTTTTATGATCAGAATAGTTTAAATTCCCTAATTACCTCACAGGAGTGATAAAATAGTGCATGGCTGTCAATCTGCGTGAGTAGCCATGGGTGTCACTGCTTATGACTTAACAAAGTGGTCACTTCAAACAGTTTTCCTCCTCAATACCATAATTTTTCTGGTGACGTCATTAGGCTTTCGGCCTATTCATGCTTTAAATATATTTCGCCATTTTTTCTGCCATTTAAATGTCCATAGCAATTACATTGTTTTAGCTCTAGCATACATTGTTTATTCTTTTAAATCAAATGTGTAACATTATCTGAAGTAAATAAATACTAGAAACTCAACCTGATTGTCATAGACCAGTGAACGCTCGTATAGCAAAACTAAAATCTGTCAAATTTTATAATACAAAAATACATATTTGCAATTATATGCCATTTTTGGTTAGTTGTATTCACTTTGTCAGACCAAAATGAACGTATAGGGGTCAACGAACTGCATGCATGTGATTTCCAAAACTAGTGAAATCTTCTACTGGTCACATATTGTTTGACATTGCCTTCCTATGGCTTGATGTGATTTTGTCACGGATACGAAAACAAACTGCCCGCCTGTTGCGCAGGCTCGTTTTACAGGTGATAGAAAAACAAGAAGCATCTGTTTCAGTGACGTCATAGTGGAACGTTTTGTTCTTTTGAAGGCGTGGCTTAACTGAGAGAAGCTATAGATAAGGATAATGTGACCGAGTGTCATTTGAATAAAAATAAAACATTAAATCCGATATATTTATAACATTACGTTGATTTACCCCCTGTCACGCTTCGGTGAATTTAATATACATACAATGGGTTTTAGACAGTGGCACGTGCTGCATTGCCAATATGAAACAATCACGCCAAGGGGAGGGGATATTGAAAATTTCATATTAAACTCATAGAAGATGAGAACTGGAATCACTTAGTGCGTTACTTACATTTAATTAACTATCTCCTCCTCAATTGATGCCATCGCATATGTTTCATCGTTGCTCATCCCGTACCTCACCACTGACACCGGTTACGCCTTCCCGTATGAACCTGCGGGGAACAGCAGAGAACACGTCTGCTATAACTGTTACTCCTGGAATTCAATTTCATCCATTTCTGGTAGAATTAAAGTAAAACTTCCAAGAAAATACCTATTAATTTCCTTAGAGTTTAATCACTGTTTCCTCCAACGTACTAGATAAATGTTAGTCCAAAGCCCGTTTGCTCTTACAGAAAACCAAAGTAGGACTGTAGATACTGTTCTACCGCAGAGCTGATATGTATGCTTTGGTTTCCCTCCCAAACCCGCCAGTCGTTCCAATGCCCCAACACTGTACACAAACTTTCTCCATTCTCCATAACACATAATATTGTCTATGAAAACATATTTCCCGAGTAGCGTTGACGGAGACTTGGAAAAACAACCAACTCAAGTCGGTCGGTTTAGAAGCCTGTTTTCGCTATTTTCACAGGAGAAGATTGTCTACATTAAGGTCAAGAGAAAACAAGAAAAGATATGGGTTCGTTTATAAAGACAACAGATTTCAGCCATCTCATGTTGAATTAACAACTATCGACCCATAAATAAAACACCGAGTAGTTAACGATTAAACCAGTAGCTCAGACTGGCTGCAAACAGGGTGTTTAGCGAGAAAGTAAAGGATAACATTGTAATACAATTGAGGTTATAGAGTGAGAACTATATTATTTAACAGGCTTTTTCAGACTAAAATAAATTAAATCTCAGCTTCTAACTGCCATTTATTTTCAGCTCTACAAAATGAAAAAAATACGGCTTAATATTATCCTAATTATGGTGAAATGTAAAAAAAAAATAATTTGTCTTAAATTCATACTTCCAAATGACTTTTGCAAAGTATTAAGCGCAAGTAAACTCATTTGCTTTTAAAACCAATATGAATTTTTTTTTGTCGTCACGATGTTAACAAAAAGGCTAAACCAACAAGATTATTGAATTAATTAGATAGGTTGTTTTAACAAGACTTTTGGTTTAATCTGGTCTCACAGGGGCTCAAAGGAAATTATCTTGATTAGCCTTTTATCCATGGAGCTACAGGTAATAATTAGCGGTCTATACCTGAGAAAAGCGAACGGAAGTTACCCTCAGGGCATACGGGGGTCGCCCATCGCATCCTTTCTCTTTTCATTGCCGTTTCAAAATGGCCCTCGGTTATCGCCATGCTTACAATAGTTTCTCTAGAAACAGCATGAAAAGTTTAACAAAGAACAGGCTAATTTTTGTTTAAAATATCAATAATCTTAAATACTTGTCATATCGATATAGTGATGATTTATCTTCAAATAAATCTCAAATATAAAGCATACCTGCGTATAAAATGATGAATTTACAATTGTAGGGGAAACCCACAAACACAATAATATATTTTATGAATGAAAATGTAGGCAATAGGCCAGATAAACTTTTATCATCCAAAGCTTTGAGAACCGATTACCTTTTCCTAGCAAAAGCACATGTCCGTTACTCACCTTGGTTAGAAATGCACAGCCAGTTGAGCGAATTTCCAAATGACACTTATATCTACCTGGCCAAAAAACAATACCGCTGGTGCGATAGTCGTGGGAAATTTTAACATGTCAAATGACAAGCTATTCGACTTGATCCAATTTGCGAGCATTTCTCCAGCACATTTGGAAATATTTTATTCGCACCGAAGACGGTGTAATTCTAGCCTAGCCCCGCACCCTTTAATGCTCACCATGTGTTAGGATCAGAAACTGCTAAACAATGGAAATAGTCAGAGAAAATCACACCGACCCGAATAACACTGCAGCCCTTCCGAATTTTGCCCAGGTCGTTCAGTAAACCCCAGGCATGAAAATCAGCCAATTGATAGACCTTTAACACAGAAAAGCCTTTAGATTTTCTAAGTGTATTAAACAAATTTTCTTTCTCTTTTGTACGTTTTTTATTCATCGTCATTTTGGTCACAAAATTGCTAGACGGGCAATATATTTGTGACGTTAAAACACACATAAACGCGTGTCCAATATTGTTAGTAATCTCCATGTTAACCGATACAGCCTAACCTCATCCACACGCATTATTTTTATTGTAAAATTCTCCTCGATGCAGTTCTATGTTTCAATGTAACAAAACCAGGATAAATAACTATTTTATTTCAAAAAATCTTGTGTGAATTCTTTCACAGCTTTTCCGGTTATTTTAGTTAAACTCATTTGTATATTAAGGCCCAATAGTGAGAACGGGCTTCAGAGCATCCTCTTGTTCAATATACAGATCTGAGTTTATCGAAACACCCGACCGTACTGACCACATGTAATACATCACAGACAGTGCACAAGTCGTTTGAGTTCAAGACACTTCGGAACATGTGATATAACAATACGTACGAGTCTCGTCATATTCTATGACCTGGCTAAGTGTGATTAATGTGTCTAACTTGTAAATAAACTTCCTTAGTTTTCTTTCATAACAGATGAAAGATTGATCATGTTTCTCCAAGTTACAAAAAAAAAATAAACAAATCTATACTAATTTATTATGGGTATTAAATACTTGGAAAATAACATTTGCATCAATATGGGTAATACATAGTGTGTATTTGTCAGTAAAATTATAAATAAAAAAGACACGCGACAACTGGCGGTTAACAGGGGATAGGCGGGACAAGATAATAATGAGAGGTTTTCAATAAATACTGGGCGGTGTCAAAATGGCGAATTAATCGAATGTCTGAAAAGACGGTACCTTACAACTGTCACCATAAAACCAGCATAGCTCACGCAGCGTGTGGCCACGAGCTTCAGCGAGCGCCAAGCTTCAGGCGGTTATGATTGGTCGACCGCTCTCTGCTGGGTGGGACTGATGATCCATATAAGGCTGGGCTGATATCAACAAACCACTCAAATTGTGCATCCAGTTTACGTTTAGAATCGCAACTAGCTGGACTGTTTCCTCGCTAAAGTTTATTATAGTTAGAAAACTGACGACTGCAACTGCAGATACCGTTAAGAACAGGAATTACAAATTGGTATGCTGAGAGGTGAGAAGTGATCCAGTGTTGTGTATTACTAACTGTATATGCGTATGAAATAGCATGCAACCTGGGAGTTTGCAATCACGTTACCCGTCTTCCGCACTGTCTTCAAACATGTCCAGTGCTGGATTGAGTATGGTGCCCAGTCTGTTCGGCGATCAGAATCCCTATTACCGACATGGAGCCTACACCGGGATGACCATGGGTGGAATGACAATGTATGGACATGACCAATATTCTGCTGTGGCTCGTCCGTCTCCGTACAGCCCGTACGCTCCTCCACACCATGCCCCCAAGGACATGGTTAAGCCCCCGTACAGCTACATCGCTCTGATTGCCATGGCCATCCAAAGCCAACCAGACAAGAAAGTCACCCTCAATGGTATTTATTCATTCATTATGGACAGGTTCCCATTCTACAGGGAAAATAAACAAGGCTGGCAAAACTCTATACGACACAACCTCAGCCTAAACGAGTGTTTTATAAAAGTGCCCCGCGACGATAAGAAACCTGGCAAAGGCAGTTATTGGAGCCTGGATCCCGACAGTTACAACATGTTTGACAACGGAAGTTATCTCCGAAGACGGCGCCGATTTAAGAAAAAGGACGCCCTCAGAGAAAAAGAAGAACGAGAGAAACAAATCAAAGAGGAAAGTGACGAGGGCGTTGTCTCCACCAGCCCTCCGCCAAGAGAAAGCCAATTAAAAGAAAACAACAACCAACAACAACAACATCAGCAGTCCCAGATCCATCAGCAACAACGTCATCTTCATTTGGCCGGTGAGTCGCTAAATCTAACTACCAAACACAATATACCTGCAAGTCATTTGCATCATAATGGACATTCTCCTGAAAATTCGAATTCACCAAAATCTGACAGTTTTGAAAGAAAGTGTAATGGGGCATCCCCCGTAGCCCTGACGACGAAAATGGAACCATTGGACTCTCCTCACTCAGATTGCGGACTACAACAACACAGCCCGAACTCCCTACCCATTCCAACCGATCCTATGGAGACAGGACCTTCAAATTTCAGCGTAGAAAATATCATGACCGCTAGTCACGCAACGTCTTCCTGTGAGCTGAACGGTGGTACCAGTTCCTACGTCTCTAGTCGCCCTCCCTCCCTCGTGTCACCGACCCACATGCTCCCGTATAACAGATCTCCTGACTTGTACAGAAACCCGGCTTGTTCATCTCAGGTACCTACAACTACGTACAATTATCACTGTAACGCTCAATCAGTATTCCCAGCCTCTGTCGGTCAACCGATGAGCCTGACATCAGCTGTGTCCGTGAGCGATGATTCCCCGGGATCGCCACACACAACCCTCTCTCAAACTAACGGACTTAACCACGCCATGTTCTCTATGTCTCAGGCACCTCAGCAATACGGTAGGGCAAATTCGTGGTATATGAATCATAACTCTGATCTCAACCCTCATAGTAGTGATTACGGAGCTTCCCATTATTCAAATATTAGTTTATACGATTCCCAAAGACTTTTATCTGGGCCTTCCCAAGTTCACGGACAGAGCACATCGCCTAGTTGTCAACTAGCGGCTTTCAGAGCTCCGTATAAATCTACAAACCCTTATGCGTATGACTGTGGTAAATATTCTTGCTAGAAAATAAAACTTTAATTTTCAACAAACTCTAAATCTTCATTCGATGTACTTTTTAAAAAGACGGGTAGAGGTTTTGTATAAAAGCCTTGAACCCTATGGACTCAGTACGTAAATGATGCCTAAACGATTTCCCTGAGACTATCGGAACTAGAGTGTTTTCACAAACTAGTTTTACAGACCGAAATTCATACATTGGGAAATTCCATGCAGTTAGGCAAATATTTGGAAAAATGTGGCATCCAGGCGATATCAATAACTACACTATACTAGTTATTGTTTACAGAACGTTATAGCTGTTAGAATATACGAATCGTAGCTGTTATTCCTTGTGTTTAGCCAGATATGAGTAAAAATCCCCGACGAGTTATAACTCTTTTACCATTTCCTTTAATTATTTGGCGGCCTACAGTCGCTTTCTATGTAGAACATGTGTTTGTGGCTGTTGGTGTAGTTTGTGAACTCTGTCCAACACAAGGCGTTCCAGTTGACTTCAATGTGTTCCCGGTTGTTCTCGATCAAGTCGTGGCACCGAATGTTAATACAATTTTCTCATGCCGTATACGAGAAAACGGCAAATTATATGGAGGCAAAAATATTTCCCTTTCCGTGCATCTGTCGAAACGAGTCCTCGCCACAACTGGCGGGCCCGGTGAAAAGTAGAACTTGAGTGACAGATGGAAATTCTTCCTGAACAGAAGACAAATTTGCCAGAGAGCTTGTTAAAAACTACAATAATGACAGAAAACGGACAAGTGAGTGCTACAAAATATTCCCCCCTGCCAGAATTTTAAACATTTTTCACGATGGTTTTTGGCTCTCCCATGAGCTCGTCCACTATGAAAAAGAGACATTAGTATAGCCGGTAAGCGGGCTGAACTTTTATTACTATTATAACAAGTAAAATCATTGTAATTTGGTTTTCAATCCAAGCATTTTAATGCATGTCAAGTGCTATTGATAAAACATTGAATTTATGTTTTGAGTTTAAATATTATCTTGAAGTTTTCCGTCTCCTAAAGACAAAAACATGGAAAAGGGTATTCAGTTTTACAACTTTACGGTGTTCGGGTAAATTGTTTTTCTCTTTTAAATTCTTGTTAACTACACAATTAAGGTACATAAATGTTTTAAGGGCAGTTGACACCCCAAGTGGAGGTCTGCACTGCTTCAATCAACTTGCTTATTAAGCCCCGGGCATACGCGGATTGACTCTGTTTACACAAACGTCTGTACAATAAGTCCCTTTCGGTGATAAATGCGTTCAACACTTTTTTCGGCAAATATTTTGTTTGTTTAGTTAATTTATTTATTGAATGTATTGGTTAAGTCACTCCAGCCTTTATGCACCACCTTAAAGTCATTATTTGCCTTATTGTATTGCTCATTTTTGTAACATTTTCTCTTGTGTTTGAAAGTCGACACTGATGCTCAACTTAAAGTCAATCAAACTATTTTTAAATACTGTTCAAATTACTTAAAACATTTTTTGTGATTTTTTTCTCGAGGGGCACCGAACGAGACAAACAAAATCTGTTTTTTTTTTCTGTTTCATGCTGTGAATATTTCAGTTCAGTTCATTTAATTAACTAAATAAATTTATCTATATACGCAAACTATTTACGTTGTCATTTTGAATTTATGCGTTGGTTTTATTATTGGTATAGTATGCACATGTTTAAAAATGTGTCTTCCGAATTGCCGAAATATAAAGCTTGCCGAAAGCCTAACACTGGGATTTGATAACAAGTCACATTCTATAGTAATTAATTTGGGATTCATTCTTAAATTCACCACTCAAAGAAACTCATCGCTAGTTGTGTCAGCACTTCCTTGCAACAAATCCTTAAATCAGATTTAGGATTTTATTAAATTACTTTTTTTTATTTTCCATGAATTTAACTTCTGATGTTTTGAATCAACAAGAACTCATTCGATTGTAATAATGGACTTTCAAAAAATGGGAACTTTTCGTGTCAATCTATTATTTTATTCATTTTTCGACAAATATCAATAAGGGTTCAATATTTATCTGCTTGACATGGCCGTGTCACTTCCTCCTCAACATATTGCCCTCGCAAATTTATATCTTTGATAAATTTATTTCTTTGTCTTCGTCTGCTACACAATATAAAATGGCATAGGTCTCTAATTGGATGTTATATTGATGAAGCATTTTAAAATATATCTTTTAAGCTTTCGTGCTCTTTCCAAAGTTCTCGTTTTTATATTTCTAATTGCTCTGATCACAAAAAAATAAAATATATAGATTTATCGCTTTAACTAGTCTGTGTATAAAAATCAAACTACATTATCTGCATGCTGTAGCATTTCACGAATAATTCCCGAACGGCACTCAATAGGGGACTCACTCCTTAACTCATTTATTTATTTTTAATTGTTCAAAATTGTTGAAATGGCATTATCTGCCAATATAGAGAAAATTCCGTTGAAACAGAATTAGTTAGTTGTTGTTCAGTTTTATAAAAAATTCAAACAAAGAGCTTTCGGGAGACTCCAATCTTGCAAATGTACGTTTGAGTAGTTTTATAGACAAGACAACACCTCAAAATAAGCTAATACAGCCCGGACATAACAGGTTCGCAAGGATTACTGACTTTACCATTATTTTTGTATAAATCCATTAGTCAATCCATTCGTTTTTTCAACGTGGACTTCTCATAAAAACCACAATTTCTGGGAAAAAATCCGAATTTCGGCATCTCATGCCACTTAAACAAACCAAAAAATAAAACAATATTTCAATCATATATATTTGAATTTGGCAGACAGCAAGTTTATTTTAAGTACAAATATCTGGTATTGCGTAAAAATTAATGGCTTAACGAGGTTTGAAGAACTAACGAAAATGTGTTGTTAAAACTAAGTTCGAACAGAAACGCTATTTCCGCAATTTTTAATTCGAACGTACGAGAAAATATTCAGTTAAGCGCCAGTGTGTGTGTGTGATATGAATATTGTTTCCATACTAATGATTTCGTTGTTTCAATAAGTATAGGCTTTAATAAAATTGCAATACTTTTGGGGATTTAGAAAGACTTTTATGCTTCTGAATAGCGTAAATATTTTTTTAAAAAGTTATTGAGCATGCCAAGTTTCTACGATGGCTTTTTGTATTTGCTGGTCTTTCTATGTTCCCTTTTGAACAAGTTCAGGGTCTATAATGTCCATTCCCCTTGACCATGTTTGAGTAAAGCGAGGTACTATGGTTTCGGCCTACCTTACCCTATTGCCACACGTGCGTACAAGGTGTCCGGATAGTGAAATCAGATGGTTGTGTGATAAAAAAATAGTTTTATTCGCTAATTAGGAAATAAACAGCTGCTTGCAATTACAGTTTAATTAGTGATTAATTTCTTAAAGCGACACAACCAGATAAGAGGAAAATAAGTGCCAAGGAATTTACTTACTGTAATTTCGGACTGAGTTTCGACGGCCATTAACAAATTACCTTATCCGGATTAAGAGATCAGAATTTACCAAGTTTTTAATTGATACCACTTGAAACCGTGGATCTTTACCGTTTAGAGAAATATGGCTAAATCTGGTTAACAACTTTCAAACAATTTTCCTAATTTTAGTATTCTTTCCTAATGATATTCTAGTATAACTCACTAATTTCAAACTGTATAATCAATCAACTTGTGGTAATATTTTGGAATCCTCTGTATTCATCCTTTTTATATAACGGTCACTGTATGTTATAGAATACATACATAAATAGATTAGATAAACAAAACACTGAATATTTTTTAATTTGAGGGGAGGGGGCGGGTAACCCTTCGGAAATTAGCCCGTTTGCATTGATGCCGTGAGTACGAGTTTCCTTGTATATTTTTTAGACAAACTATAGCAAAACGTTCACTATTTTGTTATCTGTGTTAACATAATTGAATTCATAGAATGTTTCTGTTAGTTTCAGAAGTTGTGCTCTCTCTCTACTCGAGCCTCTGTGACTATTTACTAACCCTCCTCTAGCTTCATTTTACCCCTGAATTTTGCGATCGGTTTCTGTTATATCCATTAGTACTCGTCTACAGGGCTGCACACTGTTCCCAGTCAATGAATAGCCGTACTAACCAGAAGTATAGTTTTAAAACGGGTGTCGGATTCATTTTCTTCATAACCATGGCGTGTTACTGTGAAATTTATTGTAAAGTAGACTTTCGACTTGATGGATTTGCCAGATTTTAGCAGCCCATCAATGTTCTGCAATGGACTTGGTACTGCGAATAAAGGATTTTAAACCGCTTGTATACAACCAACACTACTCGACCATCCAACCATTACTATAAGATTTACTCCGTGTAAAAATGTTGACATGACAGTTTAATTTAACTACAGGAAGTTGTAAACTGCATTATAGCAGTCAATACAGGAAAACATCCAAACAAATCCAAATATTGTGAGCACATAGCTGAAATGAACACTACCAAAGTTTTTGGTATCGTAAATGTTGTAGCTAGCAAATACTTCCGAGATCTGTTTAGTTCTCTTTGCCTTCGAAACACCCAACATTGTTGTGTTTTTAGCTCCCAACCAAACATGGTTGAATGTAAGCTGACTGAAAGTGATTCGCTGAAAACATTTTTTTTTTTTTTAAATTAAATTGATACACTGTATAACTGGGATGATTGGTTGGTTGATAAAAAATGCCGTACAAGAGTATTCCACTCTGTAACAACCACTGGGTTTATGTAACCTATTGTCATTAAGCAAAAAGATAGATTCCAGGGTCCTGTTTCACAAAGCGGCGTAAATGCATTTTTTGCGTAACTTTCATACTAACGTATCTCTACAGTATGGGTTGCTATGGCAGTTACGTGAAAACTTACGCTACGCCGCTTTGTGAAACAGGGTCCATGTCTTTAGATACTAAACAAAATATGTGCAATTGATTTCATAATGATTCTGAATCGTCTGTCTTTTACAAATATAAAACAAACTGTACCATGATCTGAAAGTTTCCAAATTTAGACAAAAATGATCGATTTACGATACTGACTAGCTTAAGGTTATTTAACTGACCAATCGGAGCTTTGCTATATAAATATAGGCCTACACTAATGGCTAATAGAGTAACACTAATTTCCGTAAAAAAAATGAAAAATTTTGCGTGAAATATTTCGTTTCTGACTACAGTTTGTCAGTTTTTCTATCCTTTAAGCGACGGATCATTTGGAAGCGAGACGCTATAGAAATATAATAACGCTCTCTGGAATTTAACAACAAAAATATCAGATCTCAATGACGCCCTGGGCGTAAATTTGATAAAGATGTTACTTTCGCCAGGACTAGAAATTGGGCTGGTTTCTTCCTTTGTAAAACACGACAAGGGTTTTCTGGCTTGGGGGTAGCACTTGAGATTTGAAGGAGGATATTCAATGATACCTTCTCCCCTTCGCACTATATCTTGTAAGGCACTGGACCAACACACGCCTGGCGAAACACATTAGGCTCCTTTCTGTTTTCATCTCTGGTTTAGGTTAAGCGAAATTTGCGCCTGATTTCCCACAATATTAAAGCAGTAAAAAGAAAGAGAGTGAAGTTATAAGTATTATCTTTCAATATTATGCGGCTGTAGGTCTAAATGGCACTGGGCCTCAGGCCTCCGACAGGCGATTTGAAAAGATAGGGTTGGGTTCATCGCGCAGTATTGTACTGAGCTTGCGCCGAGCCGAGACTATCAAATCCAAAACTGTTACCTCAACATTGAAGTGGAATGGACCGAATAATTACAAACTTTGGGTGTCTCTGTTGAAATTTGATGTGTTTTAAAGTATCCTAAAAGAGCAAGTGTTTGTGTCCCACGGTACAATAAGTGCTGCACGCGAGTCCAACAAAATCTGAGCACACATTCGAGAAATTAAAAACTCATTAATGTCCGAATTTCGCCAGCCTTTTTTACTCGGTACATTGTCAATAGAAGAAGTGTCTTGTTATTAGCTCTTTAGACTCGAGGGCAATTCATATGATACAGAGCTAGAAAAACACTCGGGTACTTCATCAGGCCATAGTCAATATTTTTAACCAAATATTTGAGTCAGTAGAACTCATGGCGTATAGCTGGATACACTGGTAATATGTAGTTGTTAAGATGCTTGTCTTCGAGTCTTTCTCTATATCAGTTAAAGCTTCAGCTATTTTTATTGCCTGTTTGAACCGTCTATATACAAACAAGTTGAAGGTGATAATGTCCTTTTAGCCGTGGCTCTGTATATGAAAGCCACTTCAGTAAAATGGTGTACAGCGATATCCCAGGCACGTGGCCTCTTTCAGATAAACCTTAGGCGATAAACAGAAATAAGCTAAAATACACAAAAGCTTATATGAAATGATTTATGAGTGTAGCTATACAATATCCCAGTCCGATAGATTTGACGAGCACAGCAATTCACGTCAATCTTCATAACGTTTTCAACAATGATGCTCTTTAGAAGATCGATTCCATCCTTTCGAATAATCTTTCTAATTCACTTTCTCAAGAAATTTCACATTTTCATAATAAATAGGGACAAATTATCGAAAATTCTTGCAATTAAAACTATTCAATCAAAGCCAAGATAAAAAGAAAAACTAGAACTTTTTCTAATCCGGAAATGATTGATTGGTGTTTTACGAAGCACTCAAGATTATTTTGGCGTTGTAGGATTTTTTGAGAAAGGAAACCATGCTCTTTGTTCGTAGGAAACCAGGCCCTTCAGTGAGTATCTGAAAACTCCCCAACATGGGAGAATTTTATAACCTGCAAGATACTACTTGAAACACCTAGTTTTTTTTCTTGTCTTGTGTCTTTGAAATATATGTATGAAAAAACGCTTACTTTATATTATTGAAGGAACACAATTGCAACCAATGCTTTATGTATGATTACAATGTAGGGAAAACTCTAAAAACTCGAGAATTCATAAATTATAATAAATAATAATTATAAAAATAAATGTTTACGTACTTACATGACATTTAAGGATTATATCCAACAAACATTTTGTCAAAGTGCTTTGTTTGCTTGCCAAAGTATAGTTATTTGGAATACACTGTAATGACATGAGAATATTGTCTTTTTATTTTGTTTTAATAATTCATTTTCTAACAAGCTTTCTGACAAAACTTATACATATGTCCCAGTATTTTGTATCCCCCTATGTGTATGTTATACGTTTGGCCGAAGAGTTTTCGTTGTGTTTATTCAGTTGTTCTAGCTGTATAATTCAGTTCCTAGTTTTTACATATACCCACACTGATTGTCTATCCCTTTATACGAGGCTGGAATAATGCAGAGTAAATTATGAATAAAGCCGGTTGGAAATAGCCTTTGAAAATTCTAAAAAATAGTTATTCATTTTTTCCCCGTTTATACTTTTCCTGCTTTATTTATGAGACAGCAATCTTCTTTTGAAAATCATTCTGTAGTTATATTTATTCAAAGTTGCATAAGCTGCCAAAATTTGTTGGGTTTTTTTTTTCAAGAGAAGTTGAGCGTTTTATGTGCATTGAAAACCCGAAGGATTGACGTTGCAGTTAGAAATATCAGTAAAACCAGTAACCCGTAAGAACCAAAAATGTGTGCTAATAAAAATTCCAATTGCCGGGGATGTATGGGAAGATTTTGGAGCTTTGAGTCGTTTGTAAAACCACATAAACGTACATTTCCAAGACTTGCAATTATGGAAAGCTCGTATTTTGATTTTGTTGAAAAAAAATGGTGAAAAAATAGCTAATTCTGTTTTAATAAAACTTCCCTTATATATATTTGGCAGCTTATGTCACGAACTGCTTTATTTAAAATATTTTTTGTTAAGACAAAATCCAAATATTTAGGTTTTTTCTAATGTACACATATAAGGTTTTTGTTACTCCAGGCTGGGCAACGTTCTTAGAGATGGTATAGTTACAAGCCTAGTTAGAATGAACTTGAAATCAAGTTATCTGATTTTTTGTCATAGACCCAGTATATCTGTATTTCAATATTAGAGATATTCTCGAATTTCAAGTATATCTTAGCTGGATTAAAGTTTTAAAAGTCTTTATGCATACACATTAAACAAAGTGGGAAATAATAACATACCTGTCTTTTATTTTTATTTCTTTCGAAAAACTTAATGTACGGATAAGGGGTACCATTCAGTTGGGTGATTTTATTATAATTGCCGATGACTTCCCACGGGTTAAAACATAAAAAACAATGTAATCATCACATGGCTTTTAATTTGTATATGTATATTTGACTTTGCTCCGTGTCATACATGTAGTTGCTATATGGTTACCTGGCAGATTGGTTTAATTTTATCAGGTATAGCCATCCCAGCCATGTCTGTTTCAATATGCCCTGGTGTTCTTCTTTAACGTTGATGCCTTACGAAGGTTTATACACAACAATTTATGATGGGGTATTACGGTCTTAATGATATACCTCTTTTTAATACAATTAGAAACTTGTCTCCATGGTTATTCTAGACAAGAAAATTTTCCCTGTGCTGGTGTGTTTTGGTGTTCACAAATATGTTCTATTGGCGTATGAAAATGTGCCACCTTTATACAAGTTAAGTCTAAACCTTTGCCATATATAATAAAACCTGCCCAAACAGTTCACCCTGTAGGACCCCTTTACCTAGAGTCGAGGATATATGTATAGAATATATACATTTCTATAGTTTGTTAACACCTATTCGGACAAGACTCGTGGGTTAATTGTAGGGTATGTATATATAAAGTGGAGAGTTCGGCACAGGAGGATTCGCACGATAAAGCGCCTTTAATAAAATACAAAAGAAACAGAAATGTAAGCGGGTACTGTTTTCAGCAGTCAGTTAAAGCGATACGTTCAAGCGAAAAGTCTCTGAAATGATCTTCTTTGCGAGCTGTATGTTCAAATTAATGTGTTTATAGTTATTTTTAATAGAGTACACTTGAATAGGTTTAGTTAGTTTACAAATCACATTTTCTTTCTAGTTTCTCTACATAGGGGTTTAATAGGAAGTATACCGTGTGTGTTTAGAGAACAAAAGTCTTTTCTCTAACCACCTGGCGTCAATTTCGGGTGAATCTTTGAACATTTAACCAGGTGATGTACATGAAGAAGTGATTTTATTGTTGCCAATTCCTGGTACTTTCCAAACAAAAGACAAACTCACCCTTTTTTGGCTTTGCTGTTGTTGGTCATATTTCAACAGGACTAACTTTACGAACCAAAAAACAATCTATGAACGTCGACTCTAAGGAAAGTTTAAGTCTTGTATATTTCACAAGATAAACTTTTAAGAAAGTATGTAAGCATCTGTTGTGAACCTTATCTGCGTATTTGGCATCTACACTCCAAACTGTAAAACGCATTAAATATAATGATTTTTGTGAATGAGGATGTATTAATATTTTTCTTATACATGTAATGCCAATAAAATCAAACATCAAGTCGATCCAATCCAACCTGTATTAAAGAAATTTTCCCTTCTTTCCATGGTGAAATAATACAAATACAGTCACTGGGAGCCACGCTTGTGTTAATGAAGCAATAAGAATTTCTAGAGCACATTTTAAAATATTTGCATCATTTTAGCATATTCATATTCAAACAATTCAGAAATGTTTTATAACGTATAACAACAAGTGAAATTGTAGAAGTTTGAAACAATCAAAATATTTATGTCTGCCTTACCAAAGGTACTTTTTCTATTCAGTGTTGTATTTGTTTAATGTGTTGCTACGTTTGACTCTGTGTTTGTCTCTCTCATTTCTCAACTAAAGATTTTTGTATTGCCATGCTACAAAATCCATAGATGTCACGAAAATGACAAAAAAGCGAACAATAAACGAAACAGTTTTTTTAAGCTATCCAATATTTTCAAAAACAGTGTAGATATCTTTGCTTAAAATTCAAGAATTTCTCTATATAACTTTTTTGAGGCCAATAAACAGATTTGTCTCCAGGTACTTTCTTTCTTGAGATTTAAAAGGTTGTTAATGGTCAACGAGATAGTAATTCGTGGGAGCAGACAGGGTCGCCCGGCGTCCTGCAGCGGGGCGTGACAATCGCTAGTCTTACTGGTTTTGCTTAAATGGCTTCGGAAGAGTTTCTCCATCAAATCTAACTCGCCAATCATTATCCCGCTACTCTGTATTGATTGGCTTTGGAAGGTACGTTCAGTTCAGCTGATTCCCTTCAACCCCTTCTGCAAACTGTATATTGATTTGGAACATTAGGCTGGTTACTGACATTCGCTAAGAAAATATCCTATGATTATTTCCAGTGCTTGAGCAGAATTAGTGCCGGACCGTAGTCAACCTCATCTCAATGTATAAAGTTACCGATTATTTAGGGGTCGAGACACAGATTTACAGCGCGCATCTGCGCATCAATAAATTAGTTAAGTACTTTATGATCCAACAGAACATTCATTTTGTCTAAAATTAACAATCACCATAAATTATCACTTCTAATTAAATCCAAGAATCAAACTACAAAATTGGAAAAGATATAACTCTGAATTATATGTATATAAGTCTTTACGACTTTATTCCCGCCTTTCTTAAATTTGCTGTTAACATATGATTTAAAATACCAAAAGTTGAATAAAGTAAATGAAATGAAATGACCAGAGCCTCATTTTGTTAAGTTCATTGGAATTTTAAAATAGATAAACTTCGTAATTAAAAAACTAATTTGACTGGCTGAAGCATTCGCCGCTGATATATGCGGTTTGGCATACCTAAATCAAATGGTACTTTATATTTGTTGAAAAGACTTTTAGCTGTCCATGGATTTAAATTCCTCTCGGTGGATGCTCTGTAAATCCACATTGTCCCAGCACTATTGACACCGGGGTTTAATTTCGAGTTTAAAATTCTTTAACTTGATTGAAAAAATCTGACATTTGGATTAAAGTGTCAATTTTGAAAGACCCACTGCAAAGAAATCCAACAAGTTGACAAGTATTGAGACAAGATCGCCCACTTAGTCACAATCAGGTTATATCTATTTTTTTGTTTCCTTTCTTCTCCTTGTTTATTGTCCCTAGAATGGTGTGTAAAGTCGTCTTGAATTACTCCCCCGTTTCTCTTCTTTTCACCGCTAGGTGATGTCCCGCGAGCAAACATCGAGCTGTATATGTCAATAACTACAATATAATAGAAAGGCGTTTAAGCTGAATTTCTCCTTCGCCTCCCCTCTTATTTCGCGCCTTAGACGACGGTGAAAGAAGCGCTGGACAAACTAGGTGTCAATATTGCCAATAATGTATGCGACCGCACGGTGATGCTGAATGAGTGTTCGCTATGTACACGAACTCTCATATAATACAGGTAGCTATGGACGAGGATAGTCAGGAGACCGACGGCGGACCCCATTTCAGTCGCGCGTGTGCGATCAATGGCTTTCAGATCAATTAGTCATCGGTGATATTAGATACTCTCGAATTTGTAACGATCTCGTGTTAAAATATACCCCTGCCTGTTTTCCCTGTCCGTTTGTTTTCTGTCAGTTTTGTGCCTATCGCCTACACACCCAGCCAAAACCATTTTCTGTGTCGAATAAACTTGATACAGCTTTGCACGGTACCCAGGTATTTCAACCCCGCCCTATTATCTTTCAAATACCGCATATCATCCAGATTCTTTTAACATATACGACGATTAAAGACATATTTTCCTGGCTGAAAAGAAGAGTTTTCACTCTCATTTTTCTCCATGACAACTAGGGCAGTAAACTGTTGATAGTTCAATGAAATTGAACCCTAATAATATATTCATTAGGTTAACTGCCCATGTTCACTGTGCAATAACAAGTACGGTGATGCTCAAAACAATTAAGTATCATTGAGAACATTTAAAGTGGCATGAACTATCAAAATTCAAACTTTTTCATGAATTCTGATCCTCACGACTTGACATTCATCGAAAAACTAAATAGACGTTGGCGTTGTGGCTTAAGATATGGGGCACCTCCTTAATGGTGACGCTTCTTAGACCGGACGCACTTTGCTAGGTGGTTCTTAACAAGTTGACTGAAAGTTGTATACATGTACATGTTTAAAAGTTTGCATTATATAGAAGTACATATAATTGCCTTTGTTTTCATTTTATTTCGAGAACTTGTATAATGTCTTCGTCTTGTACAAAATGTAGAAAGTTTTTTAAACTGATTTAATACTTGTACATTTTGTCCTGTACAAAACGTTTATGGGATTTTGAGTGTAGTATTCGCCGATATAGTTTTTAATCTTTTATTTACATAGCGATAAGACCTCGGGTGACTGGCCTATATGACATATTGTAATATTAATGCAGTACGCTGTGCTGTCATAATAGCAAATCTAAACAATCCACAAGAAAGTCCGTTTTTCGCCATAGGACCTAATGGATGTACCCCGTGAAACCGGAAATAGAATTCTTTTCACTGACCACGTGTGAATTTTCAGTCGAAGACACCGTTCTTAATTCTAAAGCAAACTGGGTACGTTGACATCTACGATAGGGTTATATCGTCCACAAAACAAATGGTCGTAAATATATAAACAAATTGTAAATTTTTTGTGTACTATACATGCGAAATGCATGTTTAAAAGTATGTATGTCTGAAAAGGCAAGGAAAAAGATTTAAAAAATTTTCAGGGCTGTTGATATATCCGATTAAAAAACACTTTCAATGGTGGGTTTTAAAGGTCGTGTGTGATATAATTTGAAAAAGTGACTTGATAACATATAGCTATAAAGACAAAGAATAAACACAAGCATATCTTGGTAGAGCTGTTTGATCTTTTTCATGCTTGTTAGTTTTTTGTTAAAAGTTTCTGTTCGTCCCACATATCATTTCCCTTTAGTATAGTTGTACAAGTTGATTCAGTATCTTTGTTATTTTTTTGTTCACGAAAGTACATAATTATGAGGGATCATGCTTTGTCTAAAGCTGATTGAGAAATCTGTATAAATATAAATGTGTATAAATATAAATCGAACTTATATCCTTTAAATTACCGATACGAGCATATAATTAGCTGAGAATAACATCTATTGCATCATTTTTTTGTTATAACCCTACTATTCTAGCAGAGACACTCGACCTTCATGCAACTGCCGATACATTGAGTGCATATTAAATATAAGTTAAACGCCATCAGGTCGAGCTTTAATCTTTGGAATTTATAATTCAAAGAAGATCATATATTGTTAAATGACGTAAAATAAATGATTCAGTTCCTTAAATCCGGGTCTGACAGTGCACTGAAGAAACTTTATAGACATATATATGTCGGGAAATATTTTGTTCTGTGAGAAATTCTGTGTATTTATGGACAATGTTATTGGGTGCTAAATGGAGCATTTTATTTGTAGTATCCGGTATAGTGTGGGGACAGCTGTAGACAATTGACTGGGAGAACTACAGGGACATATTATAGTGATGTGACAGAGAACGTTGACATGGACTCGCCTAAGTCAAACCTCTATCCTCGAACAATCCGGGATTCCAGTCGACAAATTCATATCCTTGTTATTGCCGTTTTTTGGTAAATACCAAGCTGAAATAGACCTTTGCAGTTTTAGTTACCTCAGACATGTTATTTAGACAAATTTGTGTTTTATTGATCTTTATTTATAGATCTAGTGTAAATTTCCAGTGATCTATTTCTGAGTCTTGGTCATGTTGGTTCTGAATCTCGGCTATGTTTGTTTTACAAATGTCAGAATGTCCCCGATTGACTTTAGAGGTTTCTGAAAGAGTATAAATAATTATTGAGTGAAAAAACGATGATGAGTAAAGCTGAAATTCATTATTTCTATTAAAAATTGCCCATTTTTACTTAGAAGACAATGCTTTAGTATGGGAATAACAATTATTGCTACGGTTAAGGCATCATGACCATCGGTTATGGAAGGGCGGTAACCTTGCCAGTTACCTGGTTGCCAATCTATTTCTCTATGAAATATTTTTTTAAACCAATTACCGCCGAGCCTGATGACGTCACATAGATTTACGCAAAGCCTTCTGGGTAAAATGTACCTCAGTTCGCCATTTTGTTTATTTGTTCTTAGCAAAATGTCATTTTTTTGCAAAACATTCATGACAGAGCCTGTTTTTATCCACACATTTTTCTGGTAACTTTACGCCTTTTACGTCTTGTAGTATTATTTCTTACGCCATATTTTAAAATTATGTTCAGATCCCACAATCCCCCGAAATGATTTGCGTCATCAAGCAATCGGTCAATTGTCTTTCTATTGGTTGATAACTAGGTTTTCTCCCATTCTATGGAATCCGAACCAAACCATATTGAATCGATCACTCTATCGCAGACATTCCCAGGTTTGGAGTCTCCCCATAGATGTGGTTTCATTGTGATTCCATCTAATGACTTCAATATTACTACACAATGTATCTATAAATAAATATATTACATAAGTTCCGTTCGCTAACCCGTCTCAAGACATACCGAATGTAAAAGCAAAATCTGAAGAACAGATTTTCAGAAACATCAGACTTTTTAAATATATATATTTATTAAACTCCCCCTTCAATATTCTTTTAAATGTAAATGAAACCTATATTACAATCTCGTTCCTGCAATTTTCCATAAAATCAAGTCCTAGCCTACAGTTGTGTACATTTAAACCACACAGTTCAATCAATTGTTTTACGCCACACTCTAAAATATTTCAATTATATTGCAGCGTTACCTTGTTTTGTGGGTAAAGAAACTGGCCTCTCGTCCGAGGGGAACCTCCCGACAGGTACATAGTTAAGATACGTAACCATTGTCAATGTGTTTCAAAAGGATTACAGAAAATTCTACTGACCAAGGCTAAGCTCCTGTCAGTGTAGTGATCCTATAACCACGGAAACAATATATATATGGATCGAGTAAAACCACGTAGTTTCCTTTTCTTTGGACTGGTGGGATTTCAATCCTCGATCCATCCGTACAATAGAAGGTGCAACATTCTTGGTCCAAATGTATGGCTTCGGATGCTCAGTTTGAAAGCCTTTTTAACTGTTGATTGCGGGGTCAAGTTCAACCCAGTATATTGATGACGATTTTCTTATCCAAGGGACTTTCAATGGAACGTAATGGACGTAAATTTGGCGTTTAGCTATTGTGTTCAGTCTACTTCACCATTGATTACCTCCGTGGGCCAGTAGGTAGAGGGTTGGACGCTAAATCCGAACAGCCTTCCATCAATGGGTCGCGGATTCGAATCCCACTCAATCAAAAGAAAAATGGAAAATTTTCTGACTGGGTTTTCACTCGTACGGCCTGTGTGGGATGGTTGCCAGTTACCACCGGAAAGTTGTGGGTTTCCTCCGGGCATAGAGCCCGGTTTTCTCCCACAATAAAACTGGCAACGACGTCATATAAGTGAAATAATCTTGAGCGCGGCGTAAAACACCAAACAATCAATCAATTGATTGATTGATTGATTGATTGATTACGTAACTAACAAATGATTGTTACTCAAAGACACACAGACTACTAAATCTGGAGATCATAAGCTTAACCATAACTGTTGTATTTTAACAACGACATCAGGTACTAACTAAACAATCGACGCGATCCAACTCCTCTGATGAATTAACCAGAATTCTTTATCGATTGCTTGATGACGTCACTTGAAATTTACGCGCAAAGCTTTTCGCGGGATAGAGGGATGTTAAAATAATTTGAAAATATGGCGGATGAAATAATACTGTATCGAAAAGAAGACGGAAAAAGCGTAAAGTTACCAGAAAATGTGTGGAAAAACCAGGTTATGTCATCAATGTTTTTAAAGAAAGTATTGTACCAGTAAACAAAATGGCGAACTGAGCTTCATTTACCCATAAAGTTTTGCGTAAACATATGTGACGTCATCGGGGTCGGCAACCATCCCACATAGGTCGTTCGAGTGAAAACCAAGTCAGAAAATTTTCCAATTTTTGGACTGAATGGGATTCGAACCCGCGACCCGTTGGTAGAAGGGATGTATATGAAGTTGGAAAAGTAATTTAGCACTCCACAGGTGGCCAGAATGTTTTCATACTAAAAACTGTTGACTTATTTAACATGTCTAGGGTTTTTAGGTGTGTTGAAATACACTCAGACGGTAACAGTTGTCAAAAATAAACTCCCAGTAACAGTCTATATTGAATATCCGAATAATATCAAACATAAAGTAACTCAATCTCATCTCTGTACTTTTTCAGACATTTTTCGTTTTCAAAAACGACAAATGTAAATCATAATACTGCCCACCCAGAATCAAATGCCAAACAAACTAACAAATGGTTGTCTTCAGTGTGACGTTCAACAGGAGACACACAAATAATCATCATATTTAAGTATTTGGTCCCTTAATCCAAACTTTTTTTATTAAAACAACAGAATCTTGTTGTTAGCGTGGGGTCTGTTTTATAATACGCTAGAGCCATATCCATGGATTGATTGATTGATTGATGTTTTACGCCGCACTCAATATTATTTCACTGATATGGCGGCGTTGCAAGGTTTAGTGGGGGAGGAAACCGGGCTCATTGCTTTTTGTAAACCGACGACCTTCGACTAGCACCTGGCAACTCTTCCACATACAGCGACCGAGTGAAAAATCCACACAGAAATTTTTCACTTTTTATTTGGTCTGAGCGTGATTCGATGGAATGTCTGTGTGGGACTGAGGGACGGTCGCCAGACCACTGAGGCCCCTCCATATCCATGGAAAGTAACCTAGATTTGAACAACCGGCACTTATGTTTAATCATCTTATTTTGAAAGCTTCTTTTAACGTACATTCTCGAGACTAGTCAATCTATGTTATGCTCTTACTTAAAATATAATGACTCTTATGACTGTCTTTAGTGACTCTTAGTCATTTATCCATTGCATTGAAAATATAAAGAATTAGCTACCTCTGTCTCGTAAGCTGTGAGTGTTTTGTCCATAGATCAGACTCTCTAATTAGGATAGGGAGGGTCGTGAAATGGTGTCAGCATCCAGAAGTTCACCGCTGACAGAAAACAATAAATAAGGTGGAATCGTCCGAGAAGGCTTGTTACTCCGTCTGAGAGTGTCTTCTGTATTTTCCTTGCAAATTAGACACGAAAAATAAACAGTCTTAAGACACAGTAACCTGTTCGGCTCTGCTGCCGCAATCAGGGTGGCAAAACACACACAACCGGCAGTAAATGCCGAGGTCTATAAACAACACTAGTACATAACACTCGTCTTACGCAATTGGCAAATGATTGATTTAAGGTTGTGAGATACCTGGTTTGTATATTGGTATAACCAAAATGATCTACGACATCGTCAGAACGAGACTGTTAAAGACCTACTCGACGGAATGGCATGCACATACAATATCTGAACTTTTATTTGGTTTTAGTTCACATGGGCTTCCATCGACGTGGGCTTGGTTCTGTTCTTATTCAGCCATAGTGTTTCCTGGTTGTCTTTCATATGACAAAAGTTATTGGTACGAATTCATTGCATTTGCTTTGAAGGATAGGAGTTTACCCGAGGAGACTTGGGAGCTCATGCCGCTTTATACATACAAATAGCCTGCGTGATGCCCACTAGCTAATGTACATATACAGCATAATGTCACATCATTTAAAGTATCTACTGGCCCAACTTTTACTTCTTCTCTAGAAACAAAAACCTTGCCGAAAAATACCAAATTTGTTAAATTTACATAAATAGGTTTTTAGAAGTCGGACGATAAGCGAAAGATTATACAAAATAGGGCCAAACAGTAACGCAAGAATTGTTATATTTTCAGGATATAAATGTCGCGTTTACAACCCGTTTGAAGCTATTTGATTGATTTATCAAAACATACGACGGGCAGTCGGTGTATATTCACAAAGTACCTCAGGTTCGGAATTAAAGCGATTAATCTGTGTAATATTGGGTATCCTCTGGGTCGAAGGGCTTGAAATAGGGTTATACAAGTCAAGTGAAAAAATAACACAGAGCTTTATATTCGGAGGTGCTTGAGATTTCACCATACTTTGAATGTTTGAAAAGAGTGGAGGGATTTGGCATGGGGGAGAAGATGGTACCGTGTAATCCAAATAACATTTTGCTATTCCCCCAGTAATAAACACCAACTTACAAGTTAGCAGGCGTTTTATTGATAGGGGACACCACAAGGCATCTACGACGGATATCTTTGATTCAATTCTGTAACAAGACGATAAAAGTTCATTTTCATTTGTCTAATATGGAATTTTTTAAATTGAAGATTTTTTCAACATAGTTTCAAAACTGGCTACGGCATTCCCCCAAAAATGAACGAACGGGTGTATATATTTGATACAAACATAGGAGTGAAACGATACCCACCAACACCCCTAAATGAAGTTTGGTTTGGTGTACACTTGAAACTATTGTTCAACATAATACTGTATGGCGACGCCTGCTTATAGTACAACTGGCGGTAATTATGTTATGCTGGTGGACTTTTAAATATCGTGTGTTAAATTACACCCTTGAACTGTTGTTGTATTTTAGGTGGGTCGAGGAGGGAAAACAGAAGAAACAAAACCGCGGTGATTCATGCTGTTTTCTACAAGCGATTTGTATCGACAACACATGTGAATTTGAATAACCCGCACTTATACGTTTAATCATTTTATTTCAAAAACCTGTTTTAACGTACATTCTCGAGACTAGTCTAAATCTAATCTAAATGCTCTTACTTAAAATATAATGACTCTTAGTCATTTATCCATTGCCTTGAAAATATAAAAAATTAACTAACTCTGTCTCGTAAGCTGTGAGAGTGTTTTATCCATAGATCAGACTCTCTAATTAGGATACGGAGGGTCGTGAAATGGTGTCAGCATCCAGAAGTTCACCGCTGACAGAAAACAATAAATAAGGTGGAATCGTCCGAGAAGGCTTGTTACTCCGTCTGAGAGTGTCTTCTGTATTTTCCTTGCAAATTAGACACGAAAAATAAACAGTCTTAAGACACAGTAACCTGTTCGGATCTGCTGCCGCAATCAGGGTGGCAAAACACACACAACCGGCAGTAAATGCCGAGGTCTATAAACAACACTAGTACATAACACTCTTCTTACGCAATTGGCAAATGATTGATTTAAGGTTGTGAGAAACCAGGTTTGTATATTGGTATTACCAGGATGATCTACGACATCGTCAGAACGAGACTGTTAAAGACCTACTAGACGGAATGGCATGCACATACAATATCTGAACCTTTATTTGGTTTTAGTTCACATCGACAAGTCTTCCATCCTTCTGTTCTAATTCAGCCATGGCGTTTCCTGACTTGACTTTCATGTGACGAAAGTTATTGGTGCGAATGCATTGCATTTGGTATGAAGGATAGGAGTTTCCACCGAGGAGACTTGGGAGCTCATGCCGCTTTATACATACAAATAGCCTGTGTGATGTCCACTAGCTAATGTACATATACAACATAATGTCACAAAATTCAAGGTATCTACTGGCACAATTTTTACATCTTTTCTAGAAAATAAAATTGCCAAAAACAGCAAATTTGGTTAATTTTACGTAAATAGGTTTTCTGATGATCTAATAAATGCCATGATGCTTTATGTAAGAGATATACATGTATTGTGCGCTTTTTACCCCAAGTACCTAGAAGTCTGACGAGAAGCGTAAGTTTACCCAAAATACACATGTAGGACCAAACAGTAACGCAAGGAATTTTCATATTTTCAGGACATAAATGTCATATTTACAACCCTTTTGAAGATATGTGATTGGTTTATCAAAACATACGATGGGCAGTCGTTATATATTTACAAAGTACCTCAGGTTCGGAATTAAAGTGATTAATCTGTGTAATATTGGGTATCCTCTGGGCCGAAGGGCTTGAAATAGGGTAGTACAAGCCAAGTGAAAAGATAACAGAAAGCTTTTTTATATTCGGAGGCATCTGAGTGCTAGAGATTTCACCATACTTTGAATGTTTGAAAAGAGTGGAGGGTATTAGCCCGGATGAGAGGATGGTACCTTGTAATCCAAATAACATTTTGCTATTCCTCCAGTAATAAACACCAACTTACAAGTTAGCAGACGTTTTATTGATAGGGGACACGATAAGGCATCTACGGCGGATATCTTTGATTCAATTATGTGACAAGACGGTAAAAGCGAATTTTCATTTTTCTTATATTGAATTGTTTGAAATGAAGATTTTCTTTCAACATAGTTTCAAAACTGGCTACGGCATTGCCCCCAAAATGAACGAAAGGGTGTATATATTTGATACAAACATACGAGTGAAACGATACCCACCAACACCCCTAAATGAAGTTTGGTTTGGTGTACACTTGAAACTATTGTTCAGCATAACACTGTATGGCGACGCCTGCTTATAGTACAACTGGCGGTAATAATGTTATGCTGGTGGACTTTTAAATATCGTGTTTTAAATTACACCCTTGAACTGTTGTTGTATTTTAGGTGGGTCGAGGAGAGAAAACAGAAGAAACAAAACCGCGGTGATTCATGCTGTTTTCTACAAGCGATTTGTATCGACAACACATGTGCGTCAACCCACAAGTTTAGAATCCCCTTGTCGATGGCACATTTACCTCAAGTATTTAGTCCAATAAGAGTATCATTTCTTCGACTGTTGATTTTTTCCTAACCTGGCTACCGGATCAAGTATGGTTATAGGATACCTCCCTCGTTTTGGAAATCCTAACATCCGTCGCATCCGGTACCACTACTGATGTCTCACTAGTGACGATTTCCTGTGTGACAATAACGCTCAAGTTTACTAACAATTCCACGTTTCACGTTTTAGTAATATTCTTATCGTATGGTATATACGTAATGAATTAATTGGCTGGGGTTGGTTAACTAAATATATTTTATGGTACCTTGTAATCCAAATAACATTTTGCTATTCCCCCAGTAATAAACACCAACTTATAAGTTAGCAGACGTTTTATTGATAGGGTACACCACAAGGCATCTACGACGGATATTTTTGATTCAAGACAAATTCAAGATAAAAGTGAATTTTCATTTTTCTTATATGGAATTGTTTGAACTGAAGATTTTATTTTATGGGGTATAGAGTTTTTCGAATGTACGGGGTTCTGTTCGGGCCCATTAATCAATTGATGTCTTACGCCGTACTCAAGATTATTGTACTTATATGGCGGCGTTACTAGGTATACTGGTGACAGTAACCGGGCTCTTTGTCAGAGGCGAGCCGAGAGATAAAACATAGAATAACTGATATATATATAAATGAAACGAGGGATATATCTGCATGATTGTTGAAATTTAGCCACAGTTTTGTCTGATATATTTTTATTTAAAATACTAGAGGGATTTTTTTCTTTCTTAGATTTATTGTCGTTTTCTATTAACAGCTGTTTACTGTTATTAGCTAAATGGGAAATAAGGAAAATCATATCGCATATGGTCATTCCCACCATTCAATTGTTGACGAACCGTTGCAAAGTGACTATGGGAAATAGCCTGTTGATCCTGAATGGATTAACACACTGTGAGATTTCATCACTGCTTTCACCCCAGGTGTGAAGCAACGGCTATATCCGTTGGAAATTAGTTTTTCCACACAAGCAAATACATATAGGATTTGAAGCTTACAGTATACAGCCACGGTTAATTGTAAAATGTGTTAAATCTCCCCCGTGCAACACGCAATCATATATATATCTGGATTTAGCCCTTGGTTATATTTTAAAACGAAACTGGACAATAGTTAACATGCACCCTGGCTGTACATTGAGATTAACGTTTATTTTCCTTTTTTCTGGACAATCGGAATTTATGAAAAAATATCCTAATTTTGGCCACTTTAAAATCCTAAAGTCCTCAATATTATTGACTCTGAAATGTGTAGAGATTAGAGCTTTTACTAGATTAACCATTAAATACAAATATTGCGGAATGCGTTCCATTTAGTGTTTTTTTTTAATAATATGTGAAGGCTGTCTTAGGGTATGTTTTTGAGAATATCCTTAAACATGGAATAGATTTACATATTTAAAATAGGTTAATCGAAATAAGCTATTACTGCCGATCAGATAAATTTGGTCAACAGTTTTGGGATTTGCTATGATTTCATGGCCAAAAAATGGAAGTTTTGCACCATATGCTCTTGTAATGTGAGGATGAGGTGATGACAGTATTGGAGTAAGGGTGACAACACTCACCCCCCCCCCCCCCCCCCATTACACATGATACTCCTGGCCCATAACCTCATTGTTACGAGGAAAATAATATTCAAATCTTTAACCGAGGTCTTGTTTATTTCTCGCACATGTTGACAGTGGATATAGGGTTCTATGTTTTCTCACCAAACACCAAGCCATGGTAGAGCCGTAGGGGGTTTTGTGGGTAGACGCCTGGGCACCGCTCTCCCAGGATTTCTATACCAACTGGCAATGTATCCGACGTTGTGTATTGTGGTACGTAATATAAATGTACTGGTTTGCAAAAGTAGATTATGTTAAAAATTTATCTATGTGTTTGTTCAATCCGTTGTGACTTATTTTGTTGTAATTGAGCTATATTTTATTTATTTTGGAAATCTTTATGTGGACTCAATGCAGGTCATTACCTAGACGTGAACTTTAAGCGGTATTATCAGCACTTTAAAATGAAACATTCTGTGATTAAGGATTAACTATTACGTAGCATAAGAAGCATACAAGTTAGAAGAAGTGAACTGCTACTCGCATGAAGAATGTATATTAAAGTACTGTAGTTTCTTCAAAAAACTTGATCTTAAAATGAATGAACGTTTGTCCCAGTTAAATTAATTTTTTTTTCAACACATACATGTACTGTGTGGATTCTTCTTATTCCAACCTAAACCATTTAGTTATTCCATTAACTTCAAACCCTCGTATCTATGAAAAGTGGGAACTTTGGCATCTCGCGCCAGTGTCAAAGAATCGTCACTAAACATGTGAATCCAGTCAGCAATGGTCGTTAAATATACACGTGGAATTCCGTTTATTTGGAGGAAATTATACTTTGAAATTTCAATCGGACAACAGTGGCCAAAGCTAATATGTAAAATTCCTAAAATGGTCTTTACCAGCATGTATATATGAATATTATGTAAAAGTGTTTCGTGTATAGTCTGCAGTTATGGGAAATGTGACTGTCTATCTCGAGTAGACTGAATAACTAAATGTTCACAAGTGCAATATCTGAAATTTACCGCTAAGATTGGTATAAAGTCAGTATAGCTTAAGTTTTAGGTTTTTTTGTGAAGTGACTTGTGGAATGATTGGTTGTTCTTAAATTAAATACCCTTAATATGGTCAGATATTTTTGCAATCCACGGACACAAAATGATATTGATGGACTAGACAACATCCAAATTAACACTGAGTTCCAGATGAATAAAATTTTGTTTCCATCATTTCAAGAACATCTTTAATTTAAGTGTGCGGAAATTAGATATTAAGAACTAACTGTTATTTGCATTTCATATCGACTCGTTTACCTTGGGCTAAAAGCCAAAAATTAAAACCTATAGACCTTTTCAATGGCAGATCACAAGGCTTCGAAAAGACGGGGTCCAAAGAAAATGACAGGAAAAGCACTCGACAGTCTTGTAACAATATTTCTACAAGCGAACTCCAATAAAAGTGTCAAAGGAAGGATCAAGGGCCAAGAAAGTGAGGGTTAAATGAACTCTTCTCAAGCACGAGTCTCCATTAAAAACGAGACGAATTGACTTCAAAATCGGATATGATGTATGGAATCTAAATGAAGAGAGCAGACGATAGGTCGAGCAGACGACCACTGAGAAGAAATGATTGGAGCAGACGACAGGAAAGACAGAAATTAACCATGAAATATATGTCTATTTATCGTGTTTTCTACGCCAAACTGACACAAGGCCCTTTCTTTCTTTTATCTAAAAGCTCAATGAAATCGGCGTAAAGTTTTCAGAATAAACATGGCAGCCGATTCACATTGACGTTTCAATCAACGTTGCGCAAAGTATCTGGTGTGTAAGCCATCGACGTTCTACCACAAGATAATATTTTTCTAGTGTACAGTAATTATCGGCTTTTTAGAAACTACCGTGCCGAGAGCAAATGGTCACAAGTTTTCGATTGACTCTGCCAATATTTGATTGTATTTGACACGGGGGTTGAAGAGGTAGATTGGGGCTGACTCCCAGCTAGGAAATGACGTGATTTACTGGCTGGTAATTCAAGATCTACCCTTTTCCCTTCGTTTGGACTTCGTCTTCGTTTCCTGATGGTCGGATAAGACAATGTTTCTTCATTAATTTCTCTCTGGGGATCGCGAGACGTGACGTTGACAAAGATTAACAGAAATCGAACAAACAACAACTGCAGAGGAAGTTTGAATTGCCTGGCACTGGAATCGAAGAGTAAGATGGTCGGGTGGACGATCGTCCTGTATCTATTTACAGTCATCTCTCAGTGTAGAACACTCTTATCTGCGTAGCAGATTTCAAAGTCTACAAAAAATGATTAGGTCCTCATTACCTTCCAGGTAACTATGCAGTTAACTGGTCGATTTAGCCCATATTAGCAACTCACCCTGATGTCAATAAATAAACCTGTCGGATTTGATCAGCGTAATCAAACATTTATATATGACAAGTGATATTGACACATAGAGACAGTGGGGCTCGCGCACACGTCTGTTTGTACTCGCGGGTACATAAGAAACACAATTATTAATCTATTTTTTAACGAAACAAAAACTATCCTAGAAAGAATATTTCGGTTAAAATACCATAACATATGCACCAAGTATTTAAGACATATTCTTAATGCCCGCAATCTCATATAGAAACCCCTTCGCAAAAAATCAAAAGGCTGTAGCAAAAGTAAATACGAAATAACGATATAGTTTTAAAAGATTTTAGAACCATAACACTCTTTTTTTCTTGATCAAACTCAACCTTTTTTTAGACAAGAAATGAATATTATCATACAGTAGGTTAAAATTTTAAATTGGTCATATTTGGTTTGAAATAAACAAGCTTATAACAGCGGCACGAGCTGCCAAAATTCTGAATTTTTAAAATAATTTTTGATCGTACATTGAAAAACTAAAAAGATTGACAAAACAATATCGGCAAAGCCATTTACACATACGAACTGAAAATGTGCCATAATAACGGACAAAATTCAAATAGCCGGGATATATGAGTAAATTTTCGAGTGTTTGTTGCTTATATAAACTACCTTAACGTACATCTCCAAGATTGATATATGGAGAAAGTTCGTATTTCATACTCTTTGATAAAATGACGAACAATTGACTAATTCAGCTTCAACGAAATTTGTACTATATTTGGCAGCTCGCGCCACTTAAATTTTTTTTTTCATATAAAATCTTACATATTTTTTCATAATATTGTATATACAAGAATACAAATGTACTTAGATTCTCATGCTTTTGAGTGGCTAGTTTTTGTTATGGTGACATAAAAAATATACACAATGTTAGATCGATTGATTGATGTTTTAGGCCGCACTCAAGATGAAACCGGACTCAATGCCCGGAGGAAACCTTCGGTGAGTATCTGAAAACTCTTCCACATACGGCGACCGAGTGAAAAATCCACTCAGAAATTTTTACTTGGTTTAACAGTGATTTGAAACCGCGCTGCATCGATAGAAGGTATGTGTGAGACTGAGGGACGATCACTCTAACCCACTGGACCACCGATGTTCCATGTTAGATTGTGACAAACGCTTTATTAACGGATCTTGCCGATTGACTTATTTTTGTATGAAAGCACTTTTCCAAAGATATGCTGGCCATTAAAATAGTGTCTAGGACCAGGCCATTGTGGCTGATAAGATGACAAGCATCTCTGTATGAACTTGGTGAATAGATTTTTTTAAATAAATTTCCAAACAACCATAGGCTTGTTTTGTTTTGTTTTTGTCGGAGACCTCAAAATTTTGGATATCAATTTCTTGAGAATAAAAAGTAGATGGATTCTTTTCCTTATTTTGTCAAGAAAATGGGTCCCCAAAATAATGAAAATAAATCTATTTTCTTGAAGACATCAAATGAATTAAACTTCAATCACTAAATATATGCCATGTCTCCCATTGACAGGATTTTGGAACTTTGTACAATATTCTAGAATTTTGTTTAACAGTTGTATAAACCAAATAGCGGTTCTAGTCAAGGTATTTCAAGGGATTCAAGAGACTTAAAGTGGCATGAGCTGCCAAAATCCACACTTTTTTCATAATTGCTGATAGGCACGACAGTAAGAGGCTTTAAAGGCCAACGAAAACCTAAATGATTGGCGTTGGAATGACAAAAATCCATACAGTATGGGGCATGTACAAACCGAAATAGTGATCGAAAAGTAAACAAAAATTTAAATAACCGGGGCAACCATTCATTCATTCTAAGCCAAAGTTAGTTCAAAACAATACTTAATCGTACATTTTCAAGACTAGAAGCACTAAAAAATTTCTGAACTATACGTCTTGAGAAGTAGCCAATAATTTCAACATTCTGTTTTAACGTAAAAATATCAACATTTTGGCAGTTCATGCCACTTTAAAACTGAACAATAGTCTTGTGTATGTCAAGTATTCAAAATTGAAATATCCGTCACCTCGACCGCTTTTTGTCTGAAAGCATGTAATCAAACCCTCTGACTCCTTCTATTTGTTCCCCGAGTTATAATATGAGTAAATGGCTCAGTCATAGAAATACAGAGAGGACTAGTTCTTCAGGTGTTTGTTTGTGTTTACGGAGTGTGAAAAAACAACTGGAGATTGGGGAATGCGAACCAAGTGTGATAAACCAGACTTGCCCAAATAAAACAACAGAAATAATTGCCACAATACTACAAATAAATAACTCTTAAGAGACCGAGAAAATACATACATAATGGTGGATACTTGAACGTATAAAGATGTGGAAAAGCGCCCTCAAGTATTGAACCGATAGGTCAAGACTTTATAAACACTTAGAGTAATTGAGAAAACATACTTAAGCGTTTCGACAGCAAACCGTTCTACTACATAGCAAGGAGTTGTACGCCCAATCATGTTATTTGTCTAACTTATAGAAGCAGGCTGTTGAAACGGTCCGACACAGCATTTCATCCCATGCTTGGGCTATTTGGACAAACAATAAAATAGCAAAGGCTAATATCGCAGCTAACACACAACAGTTTGTTGTCGGAAACCATCCGCCATGAACGGGTAATAACAAACAGAGATAAAAAAAAGATTCAGGAAGAGTGCCCATCTTTCGTTAAAAGCGGTGTTCTTTTGAACTTGTTTCTTTGACTTTTTGCTTCGTACGTTTTCCATTTTTTCTCCCTTTCTTTTTGGCATTCGTCTTATCAACCGGAATGCCTTTAATAGACCGGGGACTCACGGCGATTAACTGGGCATGGTAAAAATAACTGCTTCGACGAGAATCGAGGAAAATGCCAAGTCAGCCTTTGTTGTGTAGGGAAGATTCTTTAGATATACCGGAGGTGGGAGTCTGGAAATTTCAAAATAATGCCAAAGGCCAATAGCCTTACTTTTTTCCGGAGGAAGAAGAATTATGGCGAGATAGTAGAGGGCGATTTTCTTTATGATCCTCAAAGCAATCATTCTACTAATTTTCTCTATGGCTAGAAAGACGGGTTTGCAGTTTGGCGGATTTCCCTCCCCTGTCGACATATGGCCACCAGATGACAGGGGTGAATCGAAAACCCGCAATATAAACATGAACATGGACTTCCAAGGGCTGTTCGAACTGGAGACTAACTAACCGGGTTGTCATTGGTACCATAAGGTTCCCGTCTAATACCACAAAGAGAGAATACCCCTGAGGTTAATAAGGGCGACATTTAAACAAAGGTCGTACATTTCAACCTTGACACACTATTATTCTGCCAGAGGTCACATTGACATAGTATGTTTCAAACGTTTAGTAAAATTTTGTGAAACTGCAAATAACTCTAAATGAAAGGTTTAACAATATGAGTCTCAAATAGAATTTCAACGAGAAATAATTATGGAAATAAAACTGTGAAGTATATGATGATTTTATTGATTAATTGGTTGTTTTTTTTTTTAAGTTGAAGGTGAAGAATTACTTATAGATAACAACTTCTTGGTTTATTGGGTGACGGGTAAATAAACCAAGAAGTTGTTATCCATAAGTAATTCTTCACCGTATTGTAACCTTTCAACTTCTAAATGCCATTGAAAGTTTTTACTTTGCTTAGCTTTTGTTTTGTAGACAACCGTACAGGAGGGATTGAAAATGGATAGTATTTCACTGCCTTTGTGTGTCTAGGTTAGGAAACAGAATACAAATATACCTTAGTTGATGATGATAATTATTTTTGTAAATAGTTAAATCGTTTTGCCGTACTTTTCTCAGAAGGGGAAGAAAATTGCAAAAACCTTTTTGTTTGAACTATTCAATAAATGGCCATACATGTATACAGCACATAAAAATATTTACATCGTTTGAAATATAGGTCCGTCTTGAAACAATGCAGGCAACTTTTCCGTTGTACTCTTAATTCAAATGATAATTTGCCAGAGTTTATTTAAGTTTTAAGAAGTCCATCTTAAGAAGTAAGGGATTCCCCTTGGGTGGCCGGTCATTAAGTTCTCCTCGAACGAATCCATCCTCTGTTTGAATCATTGATGACAAGTATAATCGCTTTAATCTTGATTGTGCATGAGATGCCTTAGGCTTGGCGAAAGGTATTTCCACATCATGTGGCTTTAATAAGCGCCTAGGCAATATGTTGAACAAATCTCTTACTCGATCTGCCAGCTAGTGTTATAATACCCTTGTCTAATTAACACTGATACTGGATTCTTGGTTGTTTGGTCAGCGTTGACCTATTAACTCATTTACAACAACATCCCAATAGGCTTAATCCGGATTCTCCCAGAAGAACGGTTCAATTTTGAGATACAAATATCTAGTGAAAGTTCACTTATAAGAATAGGGCCAGTAATTTCTATTAAAGCTAGCTAATTATTTCCTTAGTAAATGTATAAAATCAAATAAAACCGCAATGATTTATGTCTAAAAAATAGTAAACGCGCTCGAGATTTCTTATATTTTTCTAATTATTAATTCTATTGCAAAAGAAAAACGCAAGTAAAAAAGAAATATGGCATGACATTATTCGGACAGTGTTTGGGTAGTATGTCTTTTGATTCAACTTTATCATACAAATGGGATATTTGTTGTGACTTTTTCATAAGGTGCATAAAACAGAAGAGCTGCAATGGACGAGGACGAGTTAGCGAAATGTTGGAAACAACTGTTGGCTGACCTTTGGTCTTGTTTCTGTCAGTTGCCCCGGTGACACGAGCTCCCAAGTGAACGTTTAGGTCTGGAATTGAGACAGAACAATTAGATACTTGATAGACACGACCAAAAATCGACTCCTAATGGCAATTCGCGATTTTCCCACATGCTTGAGATAGAGCACTATTGGTGCCTTTTTCCGATATGTTAAAACTTTTGGAAGAAAACACTTTATTGGAAATGCCCTTCAAACTCCGTAACCTTCGATAAACATTGGATTTGCTTTTCCATTTTACTTTCAAAAGGCCATGTTCGTGCCCTCTGAATTCCTGTCTTTGAAATTAATTCAATCTGTTTTCCGTGTTTTAGTGAATTGTTTTGCACCATTAAGCAACAGTGAACTATAGGGTTGGAAATTGAAAGCGAGTGATTTCTAGATCATGTTGTATTTGTAGGGATTCTCGACTGCGAGCCATTGATATTTCTCAGAGTTAGCTTCATTGAAAAGTTCCCTTGAAAAGATGCTTTTAGGAGGGCAGGCTGTTCACAGTAAGAATGTATCTTACGCCGGATTCTCTTTCGCCCTCTGCTGCCCATTTAGGGACGTTTGTTCCCTGTTTAATAACACAAACCACTTCATTACGTCTTGGAGTGGCAAGAAACCGTGGATGGTCTTTTAGAAGGTGTGTAGCTTTAATTGGATATCATCTGAAATGGCTAAAGTTCATTCACCGTGCTACTGTATTCACGGGTGTCAGACAGGGGTGAACAATAGCTCCGAGCTTTTAAACGATAACCTTCCTTCAGCGAACATTCAGACCGTGTGAGCCATGGTTTGTCACGCTGATTGAATCCCTATTGTGGCCGTCTCTCTCTTCGATGACGTTTTGTTAGTAGGAGGACGGGATATGATATCAGATAATTGGTATTGTTACCCTCACAAAACCTCAGCGAGCACCACATCGCTTTGTGTGTAACAGACGCTTTCGAAGTCTGTTAATTTGGGATTACTTCTAATTCCTTGTCATATCGTACATTGTATGGCGAAGTCTTTCAATTGAGCTCATGTATACGAACCATGATAGTTGTATTCATAAATCTGATGCCTTTAACTAAAGCTTCAAACAAATTAGTTTGCCTTGGAGCATGCCTATACTTACACAAAGCAAGCTGTCAAAACATATTTCTGAGATAGGTACCTTAGCTACTGTAACAGAACATGTAATTTATCGAAAAGACTTTCGCTTCACCTGCCGATCGCACCTACTCTATCTTTTAAACCGTTATGCTTATCTACTCAAGCAAGTAATATAAATATAATGTACCTATTTATTACCACCGTACACCGAGACATGGGACATCGACAGTCAGTTTAACAACAACGATGACAATTTCGGGGACGATACTTTCCGAGACCCCCCGAGCTTCTGGGAACAATATTCGTGTCAATCCAAAACACAATAGGCGTCAGTCACCTAACACCTTGTTGAAAATACAAAAGGGTAAATTGTCTGACTGGGTGTCTTCTGATTGTCCTCGATGATGTTTGAGAATTCCTTTACAATACCAATAAGATGTCAAGTGATGGTGGATCACTATCTAATTCCGAACACCCTCATTGAGCCTCGGCAGGAATTACCTGGGAAAAACACGCCGGTAACAAAGTCTCTCACCTCTATAGAATCAAGACTTCGTCAGTACGCTTATGTACTTTTTTGAAATTTTGTCTGAACCACCGGGTTATCCAACTGGATGACAAATCCAGGACTATAGAGTAAAGAATCTGTCGCATTCTTCGTCTTATTAAAGATCAATAAAAATCAGTTGAATATTCTTAATTTGATAAATATTTTCAAATTCAGAACCCAATGGCACAAGGAATACTTTCTGGACAGTATGATAATTATAGAGACGAATTCCTCCCAAAAATTGAGAGTTACATGGATTTGTGAGTTGGATAAACATGGTTGACGTAAGTAGGCATCAGTTTGTTCGTGACAATTAGCAGACAAGATTTAATTATTTAGGTCATTTTCAGTACAACCTTGAACTGCAATTCATTTCTATAACCACATACGCATTACAAAGACATAATATATACCGTCTCGACCAAGGTTTCGAAGAAACGAATCTCCAACCTCAAAGAACAACCTTAAAATTTCGGTCCATATTTAGTCCTGTTGTCACATTGTGAAATCGTCAACCAAGGGTTCATCGCTTATAGATCACAACGTCAAACTTTTTGTCAGATTTCTATCGAATTGTAAAAACAGCGTCTACAGCATCTTTATTATTTATTTATGTCTGATATTTGATCAATCCAAATTGAAGGGATCCGACCTTTCCAATTAATATATCAATTTACTAATGCCATCCATAGAAACCTATTTTGTCTGGAAAACGCCAAAAAATTTAAACAAAACAAACCATCCATGGACGCAAAGAATTTGTCAATTAGAAAGTAAATATCGCGGGATTGTACCTCACTCACACCAAATCAAGTCAAACAATTTCCGAGTGGATTTTTCATTCAGCCCCCCCTATGTGGAAGAGTTGCCGGATAGTAGCTAAATGTCTGAGGTTTTCCGTCAGGCAAAGAGCCCTGTTTCCCCCCCCCCCCCCCAAATAAACCCGGCAACGCCATCATATAACTGAATAATCATGCGTAAAGCACCATTCACAATCCACAAAGCTGGTCTCTCAGTCGGTATATGGATAGTCCCTGTCCCCGACACGTGCCTTATATCGAATCCAAGTCCTTGTGAATACCAGTATGTTTTATATGCAGAATGGATGCTCATTTTTACAACTGTTGATGGCAATCATTGTCGCTCTCAACAGCCTTATACACATCACCCATTCATAGCCATGTTATAACAGTTACGTTACCATCTTGTTCCTCGTTTTCTGAGGTTTTTTTTATATCGTTATTAATTATAAAACAACTAGGCATACGAGATAATAAACAGTCCCTAGATCACCTTATTGTCAAGCTTTCTGCTGGTCCATGGTATTTAAGGCTTTTTATTTAGAACACTTTCTATGCCATCTATATGGTATTCTGATAACGATTAATAAAAGCAGGTGAGAAAAAATAAAATTGGACCAAACTTGAAGAAAAGTTTGTAAGTTTCATTCATATATGATTTTTTTAATGAAAGCCTGGGCAAAATGTATTTTGTAGACCAACTAGTGCAAGTGAGTAGACATATGCTGGTAAACAATTTAAATTTCATCAAAGTTTTGTCAATTCGTACTTATTTCTTCACTATATCACGGGGTTCCCATCGTGGCGAATTAAACAGAAGTCAAAATTCAATTTAAATCGCTTAGATCGGTTGTCAATTAAATAACTGTGGAAACGGGCGTGTTATAAGTGAAATTGAGGCGTGATTGTGAAGTGTTACCACGTTTGACACCTCGGAATGTGACGGTAATCCTTTGACTTAACTACCGGATTACACGGCCGAAGGATCTTCTTGTAAACAACGGTAATAGGCTACTTCAGTACCGCCCTCGACATGGTGTTAAACAACATCAACACAATGAACTGCAACAACGACACAAAATAGCTATACAAAAACTCAAAAACGTACAAACACGCTACAGCAACCATATAATCAATCCAATACAATCCAATGTCGATCATGGAGGATTCAGAGTATTGTTTGTTTACAGGATTTAGAAAAGTGACACCGATTTCCATTTTAATAGTCTCTGAAAGCTAAGAAAACACGACAATTTGACCGATTTCCATTTAAATCAGAGGAATGATCTTGGCACGAGATTCAAGAATGCAATACTAAGTAACGACAATCAACGTCATTCTAAAAAAATGCATGAACTTGTTTGTCGATTTTGACACCTCCTAATGTAATTTCCATCATAATCAATTCTGGGCAAATAACGGAATCCTTGTAAGATTTTCTTGCTTTCTTTAGCAAGTTGAACGCAATCTGTTGGGGTTAAATCATTTAAAAGGGTGCTTAAATGACATTTATTAGCCCAAGAATATTTAGGTTTTAATGATATTCACTTGATGCAGCTAATATGGTATTTGTCATTCCTTAAAGTGGCATGAGCTGCCAAAATTCGGACTATTTTCATAGATTCTGATTGCCACGACAGTAAGATGTTGAAGGTCATCGAAAAACGTAATGGTTGAAGTTGGAATTATTAAAATTCATACAGTATGTGGCCTATATGAACCGAAAAAGTGTTAAAAAAGTAAACAAAATTTAAATAACCGGGACGACCATTCATTCATTCTAAGCCTAAGTTAGTTGAAAAATGTTTTATCGTACATTCTCGAGACTATAAGTACTTAAAAATTTTCTGAATTGTACTTCTTGAGAAAAATAGCCGATAATTTTAACATTTTGTTATAATGGTTAAACATCTCAATTTTAGCAGCTCGTGCCACTTTAATATGAAACCGAATTAACTCCATCGTGAATCTTTTAATAACCTTATTTTGACAACTTTATAATTAGAAATAATCTATGCGCTAAAGAAATTAAAATTTATCGGTTTTTAATTTGTATTGTATTTGTTTTTGAAAAATAAATAAATATTATCTCATTGCAAGAATCTAACGGACGGCATTGAAAGTGGAGAATCGCCCAAGAATCCAGGTTTGAACCAGTTAAAGTCCCATGAACTGCCAAAGACAGAGACAAATTTTATTGAAACAGAAATTTTAACAAGAAGTACAAAATTTGAGTTATCTGTTGATACCAATTTCGAAAATGTACGCTGTGGTAGTTTTTATACGCATTAGAACCGTTTAAATCTACTCATACGTCCCGGTTATTTTAATTTTGTGCGTTATCAGCTCCCATATTCTGTTCGTGCGGCTCACTGGCGTTACCCATATTTCTTTATTTCAACGTTTATTTTGTTATTTTTTAAAGATAGTTTAAACGTTGTTTTGCCGCTTTAATATGTCGTTGTATATATAGTTATAGAACAATGTGTTGTATATTTCGCGCTTAACTGCTCGAAAAAAATCATATATTTATATGTATGTAATTGATTGAACACTGATTTTGAGTCGTGCAAGCTACATTATGAACACAATCAATTTCTACAACAATTGTTTTTCGAAAAGCACGTATCTCTTAGTAATGAGTCCAGTAAGAGATTTCGTCAGCTATAGGATTTAACTTTTTTGTTTTAAAAGGGTTGTTTCACAGGTCAAGTTTTTACTTGAACACTATCAGTATCCCACCTTCTGCTAAATCATTTATCCGTGTTGTAAAATAGTAGACTATGGTATATCAGGCATTGTCTTACAATCGCGCATGTGTAAAACTACTGCTGTCTACGCGCTAATATTTATATACAGGTGCAAAACTCTTAACTTCTCGTCCACCAACGTCGTATAAACATGAACTACGCGCAAAAGTAAATAATCTCAATGTTTTGACGAGCGCAATTTAATCCCTAAAGCACCGCACGGAAAATATATCAATTTAAAATCCATGACGAAGGGGAGCATCAAAGGATAAGGTTTGTTTTCCTATTATTGATCGAGCAGCCATGCCGCCTATTATCTTCATATACTCAGCATGTAACAGACATATACAGGGTAGAAAAAACGACGTAAAGTGTTAAGGTCCCACTGACATAAATTGACAAACTATTTTTTCAAAGCAGGGGTGTAGCCGTAAGAAAATGCAGAATCTCTTCGAGATCAGAAATAAATCCTGACTAATTTCCTCTGGCATTTAGCTTACTTCACGACAGAAATTACAAGAAGAAAAAAATAAAGACAAACACCGACACGCCCAATAAAGTGACATGAGCTACCAAAATTCGGATTTTTTTTTCTTAATTTCTGATTGTCGTGAAACAAGTACCTCGGACCACCTAAAGCATTGGTTTTGTAAAAACAGTAACCCGAATGAACAAAACTTAAATAAACTTGATTTTCATTTTAGCGGTTCTGGCTCTTATTTTGTACTTTTTGATAAAAATTAAAATACGAAATTTTCTCTATATTTTGCAGCTCGTGCTACTTTAAGACAATTATTGTCAAAATTTATCTACGTAACATACCATTTTGAGGTTTCTTTTGAAATGTTTTGAAAAATGAAATAAAAGTACAGAGAGTTTATTCAAATCCTTGTTCAGGCGTGGGGTGTGGTGGTTGAGAGGATGGGGTGTTGAAAATGCGCCTTGGTGTACATGTGCACCGCAACTAGTGGTTATGTGCATTTATCGTGAGATTCATGGATTGATTGATTGATTGATTGATTTCCTTTGGAGACTAATTTACCCTAATCGCCAAGATAATTATCTGGATTGGTCCGTATTTGATGCTAAAACAATTGAATTTGCCATTAGGTTCCGATAAATAGTATATGAGCCAATATTAGCCACCAAACGCTGATTATTTTTTTGTTTTCATGCATGGTTGGGTCCTTGCAACTGAAGCCAAACAATCAATAAATAAATCATATTGTTTGTATCAATGAATGAAACGTTTGTTAGAGGCTATATGAAATCTGTATAAACATTGGAAAACCAAAAAAATTGCTACTTAAAAAATGTATTTATTCTTCGCCATTTATTTATGCTGTAGCTAGCAGAACTGAACAATGTGGAATTTGGTCAGGTCACAAAATTACCGATCAGGAAAAGTTAAAATTTTCCGCTACACGTTGTACAAGTCAGGAACCATTGTATTTTTACTGTCACAGATGTCGTCACAACAATGACAAATCTTCGTTTTGGTTTTGTTCGAGGAGCACTAGAAGTGGTCTTAAGACAGGGAAGAATCGTCCGCTTGTCATCTAAAGTGATTCCATCTAGAATTGCCCGCTTGCGGCAACAATTTCGCGGTAACATTCGGTTGCGTTTTGATTGGTTAAGAGGCGACCGAGAGCATAACTTCGTTACGCTCGGTGACTTCCGTCAAATAAGCCAATTAAATAACTGTTCAATAATGCCTTACGAGCTGGGTAAGGCCAAAGCCAATCCGTTGAAGGTCCTTTTAATTGACAACAGATTTTCTTGTTTTACATCGGCACAATTCAAGCAAACACGTGTTAAATTCGGCGGAAAGGTTGAAAGAATGAAGCAATAAAGCCATGTATGTAAGTCCAAGATATCACAAACCAATGAATTTCCAGAGAAACAAGTTTAATAAGCAGTGTGTTATGATTCACAGCCAAGCATCACTTATAGGATATAATTGATTTTTATTCAAGTGACACGAGCTAAGTTAAAACTTCGTTAAAACAGAATTAGTGTATTCTTCGTCATTTTGTAAAGAAGAACAAAATAAGAGCTTTCAGCTGATATCAACCGTGGGTTTATACATTTAGGTAGTTTTCTTCAAGAGCGTATTTATACATCCCGGCTATTAGAAGTTTGTCTTAAGCACGCATCTTTGATTTGTACGGGTTCCTGGTTTTACCAAAAAAATTATTCCAACACCAGACCTTTCAACTTCTTTTGACAATCGGAATTTATGAAAAAAAGTTCGAATTTTGGCAGCTCATGCCACTTCGATGATGAGCATTATTACATGTACAATAAAATTCAGTCCTATTTTCGCATTTTACGAATTTGATTATTTTCGGGATGATTGCATCGTTTGTTTACCTTCGCATACCTTGGTTTGCCTTTGAAAACTCAATATCAAAGAAAATAGCATATTAAACATAAAATTTCACTCAAGAGCTGCTTTATTTTCAAAATGCACACATATGGAATCTCTCTCCTTTGTAATGCTCTTATATACCAATGCAGTTTTTATTTTTTCCATAAAAAATATAAATGCCACCCGAAACATGTCCACACCCCTCCCCTCCCCTCCCCCTCTGCAATTTAGAAAAGCGATTCTTCATAAACAAACTTTTACCAATACATTTCGCCCACTGAGTCATTTAATTGTGAAGGTCCATGGACTCGGTAATGGGTTTAGTTTGTCACCAGGTTGCTACTAATAACATTCACGAACAAAGGTCAACAAGTTTTAGACAAGCCCATCATTAATTTTGCCGACCTCACAAAAACAACAAGAACAACAGATCAAAATGATTCTATGAAATGACCATTATATAGATAGTTGTTTAGTTGGAGCATTTGTTACCCAGGTACCTACCGCTATATTCACCGTATACTGGTACATGTCTACTGTTTCTCCATTATATTTGTTCCGCATGCAATCCCGTATATGACTATAATAACATCACTCTCGGTTAACAAAATGTTTTTTCCAGTAAATTAACAAACGGATCAAAGTCAACTTTGATATATACATACCAGCAATGTAACAGTTGTGTATTTTCTGACTCTAATGAACCTTAGTCATGTCTCCCGTTTTAAAATGCAAATATTATCTATATATACATTTATCTATTATCTATGTACACATTTGACGTTGTCTAAACACCTACTATATTATTAATGTAGACAGCAATTAAATTAAGGTTTGCTAAAGTTTCAGATATTTTACCCCGATTTGGGGAATTTAGTCGGACTGATTTGACCTACATTTGTTTGAATCTTAACTAATACACACAGACACAGGGACGTGTTTTATCGGAATTGGAAATTTTGAATTGAAAATGTCAATTGAAGAGGGTACAGTAAGATATGTTTTATAAGCTTGCGAAAAAAGTCAACGTATTTTCCCGCAAATATTCCCTTAACCGTGTCGTGATCGTTCAATCGGAGGCCAATTATGGATCTATTCATCCCTTAATTCAATAAACTAGGGATTTCCAAACACGAAAAAGTCATATTTATTTAAAAATAAGAAAACTCATTGAGGCATTTAGTTATTACTATGTTAGAAAACAACTTTTATTTTCTCTTTATACAAGATTGTTGCCAATGAAAATTGCACGGACAAAGGTTTTCTTTATAAGCATCAATAGCTATGCGACATTGAAAAAGATGTTTATCCTACCCGTCCAGAATCAATGTGCGAATATTTATCCATAACACGATAAATATGTTTAAAGTTTATCTTCAAAACATGCACTCTCTAAAGGCATTTACTGGACGGGCATTTTCTATTGCACATATAACACGCATATAACGCGTTTGAAATAATGACACTAATCCAGTAAATAGACTTTCCGAAAGTTAGAAAGAAATAAAAAATACATTAAGTAAAACGCATATTTTACATAAAAATGTATTAATAGACGATATTTTATGTAGATGGTATTTATGCCTTTTAAAACGGAAAAAAATATATTAAAAATAGTTTTTATTATGCTGAGAATCGAAGGACCTTTTCCAATAGCATATGTTTAAAAATCAACAATCCATCCATACGCTATTCATTAACAATTAGTATACTACCAACACCTACAGCATGTAAATATAATTAGTGATTTAGTAATTAGTAAATTAACACTCCACCTCTCCTGGAAAAAAACACTTATAAAATAATTATAGAAGCTTGTCTTTTTTTAATAAGTTATATTGGGATGTACAAGTATGTACAGACGATAGGCCGAAATGCCTATGTCAATAAACTATTATTATTATATAACTTGTTCAATAAAAATAACCATTCTTGTCTATGTACTTGTACCTTTGTGACTTTATTTTCAAAAATATTAAATTGATAATTATTTAATTTATCTAAATAGAAAATGTTGGCTTTTTAAAGAAAGTCGCCTGGTCAACGGAAAAAGAACGTTTACGGTTCAATAAAAAAATAAATCAATCACATGATTTTCGAGTATGTGTCCGGCACGAACACGGCTATGTAAGATTTAGTGACAAAATATAAATAAGCGGGATACACATACAAGTTTAAGGGCTTTCTTTTTAAACAGTTATTAAGTAAATTCTACAAACAGTTTTTAATTCGCATCCAAAGAAGCTTTTTTTAATTTATGAAAAGAAAAATGAGAAAATGGTTTTGCTAAAAAAATTAAATAGAAGAAAACTTGTCTTCGTTTCGTTAGCAACATATTAACCGAATTTAGCTGGCACCCCATTTACCTGCATATAGTGTCAAACGCATTATCAAAGGAACCAATATTGTTTTCTCTATATGCAAGATGGATACAAATAATAACTTTAGGAAGAATAGTTTTCCGCAATAGCCTAACGGATTCTTGACAAATCGTTTGTCTTGCTAGTAGAGAATCAATAATAAAGCATTTGTTCAATAACACAGTATATAATATTCAATGTTTGCAAAGAAAACAGAATTTATAGACGTGTCGTTGTTGCTCACTGTATAGGCAATATATGTTGACAAATGGCGCTATGTAAAGGCACACTTGCCGCGAAAATCAGGAATATTGTTTACACTAAAAAAGAAAGACCGTTTTCTGTATTTTTCCCAGACAATATAAGTTAGGAACTTTCTATTTTTACCAAAATTTAAAAGTTTGGACGTCACTTTGTATTTTTAATTTGAATTTGAAAATTTGAATTGTTACGTACCCGGAACGTAAACAAACCAAGCTGCCCCCTATTGGTGATTTTATGTTTCAGTCGAGTGAGTGAACTAACGGCACAGTGTAATTTTAGGTAGGCCTATTTATCTGAGAAATACAGACGGACGATCGGTTAACAGCGACTGGAAAAGCCTGCTGATAATTGTTTGAGTGTAAACCACAAATACAAAAGCCGAAAAGGAGGGTAATCCAACACGAAAGGTGACCGACACTGATCGTTGTTGTTGTAATCAAGCTTCGATTCTTCGTTTGTTTTTCACCCCATTTTTACATTCTAAAGCTAACTAGACATGTTTTATGTGTCCTATGTTTAAGTTTAGTGGTATTAGTCGTAGTAAGCTCGTGTAAATTGGTTTTCTTAGCAAATTTAAACAGGCTACGGTGGCAAGTGTGCCTTTAAGCACTTTGTCATTATAACGAAATTCGGACAAGAAATGTATTTTTAACTTTGGATGAGCTCCAAATACGTTAAATGATATGAACTGCCAAGATGTTTCTCGGTTAAATTTTTTATTAAAATTCTTAGCTGTTTTTCGTAAGAACTACAAATAAAAAGTAATTAATTGATGCCAGGCTCAAAGTGTAAATAAAACATTTGCCATGGTTATTTAAAGTGGCATGAGCTGCCAAAATGTTGATATTTTGACTTTAAAACAGAATCAGAAATTATGAAAAAAGTGTGAATTTTGGCAGCTCATGCCACTTTAAAATTGTATGATTTGCCAAAATTTACACTTGTATTATAAATCCTGATCGCCACGAAAGTAAGAGACTTTGAAGGACAAATAAATGATCGATGTCGGAATGGGGAAATCTATGACATCTGTGGTATATACGAACCGATATAGTGTTCGAAAGGTAAAAAAAATAAATAACCGGAACGAACGTTCATTCATCCGGGTTAGTTCACAAAAATACGTTATCGTACATTCTCGAAATCAAAAAGCTTCTAAATTGTACGCCTTCAGAAAAATAGCCGACAACATTCTCTATCAACAGCAAAATATAAACATTTTTCCAACTCGTGCAATTTTAAGTTTTGTTGACTTTTCTAGCTCTGAATTAATGAATTTTTGTAATTTCACGGTTAATCTTCAACGTTTTAGATAAACGTCAAACTAGTATCGACAGTACGGATTGATAAACAAAAGTAAGAATTCTGGCAGCTATCGTAATTTTAAAGTGCTTGGAATATTAAAATCAGTGATAAAAAATGAGACCAACGACGACCAATTCCATCTTCAGACAAATATTCAAATGTAAGGTTTAGTGACATACCACTACAGAGACGCTTCTGTTTTTATCGTTATCCTATCGAGTTACCCATCAGTAGGCTGTGCTAAAAACATTCTCTCCACTCCAACGATACTAAATAATTTATCTTCATTATTTTGTCTTAGCTTAGTACATTTCTCTGATATTAAATAGCCTCTCGACCATTCTGAAGAGGCAACAAGCGAAGATAAAGCTTGTGGGTATATCTGTATTAAGTACCGCAACAGCTTGGGACATTTGTTTTAAACATCAAATATGTCAACGACGAGACCTCACAATGTCGCATTTTTCCAGACATTCTCTCGAATAATTAGACTTTCAAAACCGTTCAGCCGTCAATTTAAAATAAGTCTCAGTTCTTTGTGCCGAAGAAACGACTCCTATGCGTAGGCCTATCCCGAACGTTGGTCTCCGAAACAGTAAGTTATGCATTCCTATTGTCCATAGAGGTTTACAATGTAAGGTCTAACTAAAAGTATAGAAATTACGTTTCTTCAGTAATAAAATGTCTGTGGCTGTTTCCCAAAGCAATTACATCTTACATAACGCTATGGATGGTCTTGGGAGGGATATGCTTGCATGGCAGGCTAAATGTTTTAGATAACTGGGGCTCTCATTGTATCTTTTTCCACTAGCCGTTGCTAAGTTCTCGTGTAATAAACAAGTGGATTTTTGACTCTTGCTAGAAATATAAAACTCATATCACAGCTCCGGTGGATTATTTTGGAAGCCTGAATTTTCATCATGTCGAACAGGACAACCAGGCTAATCTAGATTCTAATACAGACATCGCTCAAGAATATGTTTAAATCGCGCGCCAAGAATTGGTGTGGTCTTGCACGTCGGGAAACTTGATACAATACTGATTAAGGGTAAATGAGGTTGGCAAAAGTTTTCGGCTCATAAATCTTACAGAAAACGGGAACAGGGTAATTTCGAAGCTGTGAAAATATTTATAAGTTATGACAAATAACGGCACGCTACTTGGTGGAGGGTGGTAGGTATTGCGATATGGCTACCCAATACGTCTTTCGTCAGACATCCCCTAGTGAGCTTGTTGACGGCTATAGGCGTATTGGCTTACACATACTGAGCTGCAAAGATCAGAGTATGCCGGTACGGGTCGCTAGAATTCAGCTCCTAAACACCACCAGAGAAATGGCCCCCAAAATACTGGATACCAGCTGTTCGGAAGAAAACTTATGGTCTTGGTTTTGCCGAGATTGGAAGATATTTGTATTGTAGTATGTGATTTAAACTGAACAAAGTTACTTAGATTAAATGCCGCTTCAAACATTTTGACATTTTTTAGAGCGTTTTTCGATAAAGAAGTCCAAATTGTAATCAAATTTCTTATCAAAAGAGTCAAACAACTGAAATTGGTATTGAGTGGTTTCAATGAAATATCTTAGGCAACTTTTACAATAATTTGTTTTAACTGCGGCCCATACTACGGTTTGTTCGTCAGCTTTTGTTTTGTTTATTTTTGGGTTGATAAACAGTTAATATGAGAGTGTATACAGTAAAAGATGATGCAGAGCAATAAAGCCTAGTCCCGTGGATGCAGATGCAATTTAATAGCGGTTGAAATTGTATTTAATCTTTTTCTTGGACTGCCTGATATTCCGTCACGTTCATCTATTGACTTTTTCAAGTATAATAGATGTGTAAATATTGGCACAATTGTCAGTCTAAAGTAAACTATTTAAAGCCTATAAAAAATCGATTTATCTCGAAAAGTTTAATCCTACGCAGGTGTTGAATATCTTGGGTAAAGATATACTCCTGGTTTTTTAAATAACACTTAGGAGTCAGTGGGGATAATTAAAAATGGGCAATAGATAAGAAAAAATGATTAAGAAAAAAAATAAAATTTATTTGGTTTATAGCTGTACGATTTTATTTTGAAGTTTGTGTTGCCGTGAAGATGAAGCAATTTGTTGCAGTGTCTATGGCATTCCTGTCATTAATAGAATCGACATTTTGTGCCAATGCTGATTGTTTAAAGTGGCATGAGCTACCAAAATTCAAATTTTTTTCATAATTTCTCATCGTCACGACAGTAAGAGGCTTTAAAGGTCATAGAAAAACTAAATGATTGGCGTTGGAATGAGGAACATCCATACAGTATGTGGCCTGTACGAACTGAAAACGTGTCCGAAAAGTAAACAAAATTGAAATAACCGGGACGACCATTCATTCATTCTAAGCCAAAGTTAGTTCAAAACAATATTTTATCGTTCATTTTTTAGACTAGAAGCACTAAAAAGCTTCTGAATTATACGTCTTGAGAAAAATAGCCAATAATTTCAACATTCTATTTTAACGTCAAAATATCAACATTTTGGCAGCTCATGCCACTTTAAAGTTTCAGAGAGCCAACACTTTTGGGTTTTCCCGAAGTTGACACCATTGCCTAGTGCTAACAAACTTATTTCTCTATATCAATTAAAAAAAATGGTGATTCCTATCAATGATTTATCTTTTTTGAAGGTAAAAAAAACATTTGGATCGGACTGCTGTCTAATACCGAGGAGTTGTAGCTAAGCTGGTATTGGCCTGTGAAAGCCACAGGTATCAGATATTTACTGACAATGCAAGCCTAATAAAGATTAAGAAAAATTTCAACATAAATTTCATTGCCACAGGTTTTTTTTTTTTTTTTTTTTTTCTAAACATTTTATTTTCTATAACTGTACACCTTAAGCCAGAGGCTTGTGCTGTGTACATTTTACAAAGTATAACATTACAACGTTTTTCAAAAATTTTCAAACGGAAAAAAGAGACGTTAAAGGAAGTAAAGAAGTGAAACAGTAAAAATTGCGTATAGTTACAATTTTTTGAGCAGCTGAGATTCATGCCTACTGGCAGGGTTGGCGAAGGCGTGGTTCATTAGGGAGGCCCTGATAGGTTATTACAAAAATCGTTTTGAGGAAGAAATAAAGGCACAGACTGACAACATTATATCAATATTTTGCGATGTACTCAGTTCTGGGCTACCGTATAACAAAGTAGTGGCACTCAGTGGCTCAATACAACCACAAAGTAAAATAGAACGTAACATTTCATTTCGCTGAACATTGAACCTCGGGCAGACCAAAAGATAGTGCTCAGCTGTCTCAGATGAATATCCACAAAAACATTTAGGGGAGTCAGAAATAAAATTGTTAAATAGGTCGTCATGTAAGGAACTACAACCATTCCTCATCCGACAGAGAATGATATTGCTTTGACGATCTCCGATGTAGTACCATGATGGAGGAGGCGTGTGACTATACATCTTTAGTATTTTTGATTTAAATTCTTTTGGATTTATAGTATTTTTTATGTTATCGGGTAAGTAATTCCATTCCCTAATGGTTGTTGGAAAAAATGATTTGCTAAAAGTAGCAGTGTTACATAGATAAGTTGTATAATTATTTTGGGATCTCTGTGGATAAGGATTTCGGTCCGAAACTTTTGGTGGTAGTTTTTTATTTAGGTTTGGACATGTTTTATCAGTAATTATTTGGCGAAACGCACTCAGACGATGAATTTTTCGTCGTTGCCCCAGGGTGTCAAAACCGGACTCCTCGTACAGCAGCGAGCTGGCCACACTCTTTGTCAATCCGGTTATCACCCTAAGGCAATCTTTCTGCAGAAGTTCCAAAGCATTTATCTGATATTCTGGTAGATTATCCCACACTATATCTGCATACTCTAAGGAAGGTCGAATAAAGCTCTTATACATTATTTCCAGAGATTTTCGACTTAAACGGTATTTCATACCGCGAAATAATGATATTTTTGCATGGGACGATGTTACTAAATTTTCAATGTGGTTGGTCCAATTTCCGAAATCATTGAAAGTAAGACCTAAATGTTTATGGGTTTCAGTAGTGGTTTCAGTTGCCACAGGTTTTGGTCAAAGAGTGATTTATTAGCTAAATATATACATAAAACAGACAAAGCGTTACAAATATTAAGTTCAAATTGCAGTGTTTGTAGACTTGTAGTGTCAACAAACAAAATAAGGTTTTCCATCAAGCTGCAATCATCATCAGGATATTAATGAATTAGTAAATTAACCGACACTGAAATCTTTCAGTGGCATTTAGAAGTTGGTAGTACAAATCAAGACGAGGCTTTCTTATGGATAAACAAAAATTAAGAAATTGTTTATCCATAAGTAAGCCTCGTCTTGATTTAACCGACACTGATTGACCTGGGGAAAATCCGAGCCAGGGCCCTAAGTCGTGAGTTCGTTTCTCACCATAATGTGGATTTTTCCGGGTCAATCAGTGTCGGTTAATTTACTAATTCAAGGTGTGCAATGGTGCTTTCAAAAGAAACGTTTTTCTCTAATATTTTCAGTGTTTATTTACAAGTTTACAAGAAATTAAGAATAACCATTGTATTGATGGTATTGATGACGTAATGACGATGAAAATACTGAAAAGTGAATTCAAAATTCCAATTTTAAAATATTCAGAGTATTTAGGGATATATTTAGAGACATATCATTTTATAAAGACTAAAACACACGGGCGAAAAAGGAAACTCTTCTTTGTCTACTATAGCAATGGAGACAAATTTCTAATTGTTTAAACAAGGGACTGTATACGTATAAGAATGATTAACTACTGGTATGGTAATATATTAACAGGATGTCCAAGTTTTTCAAAAACATATCTAGCAGAATTAGAAATAAGAAAATATTTAAAAATATCTATATTTTCATTTTTTAATTTCTAAAATATATGTTATGCTCTTCTGAAACTAATTAAAATGTCAAACATGTGAATGTCATTTGTTCTGTAACTATTTACGTTGTCTTAAAAGAAAATAATATTTTATTGAATCTCTGAGTGGCACGCTTTCTGGTAAATGAAGCGATGTACCGGTCATGTAGTCTTATCAGCCTGTCGCCTTTAATTATGGGGAAATCAAAAGGTTCCGAGACCTGATAAATACAAGTTAGAGTTTAGAACTTGAGAGAATATGTTTTCACAGCTTGTTTGTGCTTACCGTGATAATCGCAAGAGGCTAGATGTAACATACTTTCTAATAGAGGCCCTATTGACTTTTGTTATTTGTTTGTTTTAATGATATCGGAGCGCTAACAGCTTTAGCAGGCGTTCTTCCTGTGCGGCCAAAAACGAAGAAATAACTTTGCGAATTGGATAAAAAAGTGTATGCATATCTGTTTTGGCTTGAAGATAGATTAAACATTCGCATGTAAATGTATGGAGGGGGCTTGGAAGATTTGTTAATACTTAAGTGAATATGTAGCGAGGGTGTTCAAAGTTGGCTTAAATTAAGTTTTATTTCTCTTCTACTTGTGTTATCGTTTATCCAGCTGACTGTGGCATAAACTCTCGGAATTCCCGTCTGTTGATTGAAAACCTGACCTCAAACCTCAAGAGGTCAAAACTATAGATCAGGATTCGTGTGGTGTTGACCTTAACTGAGTCAATTTTTCCGCGAGTGTTTTGCGCTCGCGATATGACTTGCCGCGGATTGTGTACCGGACACCATAGCTTATCGCGCCGTTCTTTGAGCTTTAAGGGACGAAAGAGGGAATTGAATAGCTTGGAGTATATACCAAAGATGCCGATAAGGGGCGTAGACAAAAGAGTATTGAGAATTAAACAACCGGCTGAAATTTCAGAAACAAGCCAAGAAAAAATCTTCCTTCGAAATCACGATGTTTAACGTTGGGTATTCCAAAAGGCATCCTTTCGTCAGCTGCTCACGAACAGCGTTTACGTACTCTGTAGACCACCCCAGTGTTAACAGAAGAGGGAAATACAGAGAAAAGGTTCGGAGAGCAAGAACCGGCTGTCTCGAAATAGAATACATCTCCCAGGTTTCTCTCGTCAAATAATGATTTTGTTGATAACTCCCAACTTCCCACTTTTCTTGTTTCAAAAGGCGATCATCTTACTATGGGTCTATATAATGCATGGGGTGGTGTGTTGACGAAGGGCAAGCAGCATGGCCGTAGGCTAATGTTTTCTACTAAAACCACTTATCGCGCCTACTTACAATTAGACATAGTTAATAGATTTTGAGGACTCGACTCAAGTGTTAGGTTTCGATAATAGAAAGACCAGGTGATATTTTCTGACTCCCATCTACCAGCAATACCCTTAAAGTAGCTTTAGTTTACAATTGTCTCGTTGGTTTTCTAACAGCCACCCTTTGTGACGCAGTGGGTGGTTTACCAATATTAACTTACAAAATTATAATTTGTTTAAGTTGCCTTCTTAGCTCTAGATACTTAATTACAACTTCTGATGTTAGCGCTGTGTTGGTACAGGTCCTAAGACATTTCTCTAGTTATAATTAGAGTGGTCTTAGAATTAGGGTGAAGTTTCATCTCACCGTATGAAATCCGACATTGCCGTCCATTTCCACGTGTGTTCGATATCGTGATGAAATATTAGATGAACTTGATACAGGAATTTAAATAACAAAATGTAAAGAACAGTTTCTTTACTTACTCGTCTCGGTCTTAACTATTGTTTCGGGCAACGTTTCAATCATATAACCATTGTTAATCATAATCAAGTTTCTAGCATTGTAACTCAAAATGAGTGTTAAAACCCTGTCCATCTACTTGTAATCTGGTTGTTATTCTAAGCCAGCAACTTTTCACAAAGCCCTAAATATTTGATTTGCTTAAAAATATAAGCAATAAATTGGAAGCTTGGTAAATAATTATAACGCCCCCACCCCCACCCCCACCCCCCCCCCCCCCTTCCCTCCTCGCCACCAACCCAGAACTTCTTTCCAATATGTATACCTGGAGACTAACATCTGTCGTTTTTAAACCTACCAAATAGCTCTAAAGTTTATCTTACTTTGAAATTAATTTATATGTATCACCATTCAAATAATTGCTTTTATAACAATATAACAGTCCAGACTTACTTATGTGTCGAGACATATTTACATATATATTATGTTAACAAAATAAAAGCAATGGTTGGTAGTAAATGTCAAAATCGTGACTGACTCTGTTCTTCTGGGCAAATAGAGGCTGTTTCAGACGTAACTGCTGTGAGTCATTTAAACAGTTTGTAATTGTATCGGTTACCCAGTTGCTAAAATCGCTCAAGCCTCTGCCCATTGGGAGGATTTTTACGGGAAATACAAAAATTTCCTCTGATTTGGATTCCAAATATCAAGGGGTTTATAGGAAAAGTCAGGATGGTTTGCCCACCCAGACCTAGTCCCCTAGGGAGAGATACAAAGTTCTATTGGAAGGGTGTGCCATGTTAATATGACTATTTCTCCGCTAAAACACGAAACCGAACAACTATGCTCGCCTAGCTCTTTGATTCCTAGAGAATATTTGTAAACAATAGAGGACTCTGAAAGGGTGCATTCGCCCTCTGGTTGCCCTCTCGCTGACAGTCTTGGTCCAAGGTTAGAGCGTAGACCGTCGTCCCCTTCACATCACGAACTGGTAATAATTGAGGGGATATTAGGTGTCATTGCAGTGTGCCTTTGACAATAGAGCAAGCGGCAATTAAACACAAACCACCCTTACTTTCATATTCACATTACATTTGATACATGATTGTAAAGGTAATAGTCATCGGACGAGTCTGCAAGCCCCAGACCTTCAATAGATGTTTGTCAATTCTTTGACTCGGCAATCCTCGGTTTTAAAGCCATTAAAGGCCCACTTGCAGCCGTAGCCTGTTTAAATTTGCTAAGAAAACCAATTTACATGAGCAATCCTCGGTTTTAGAGCCATTAAGATATCTGAAGAGGGAAAAACTTACGACTGTGTGTAATTTATCTTATTGATATAAGTTTATATCACGATTATTTTAATCATATGTAATATTTTGGGAGAATTTTTATGGAGTAAAATTGTTGTATTGTCTGTTATAGAAGTTATTCACATCTTCAGTTGACCCCTCTTTATATTCACTTGTTAAGATATCAAAACTTCATTTCTACCTTGATTCTGTTATATACGCTATACCCTATATTTCTCGGCTATATATTGCTATAAACACAGGAAAGCTCTTATCCACCAAAATCTATTATACTATTGAAAACAATATTGCATTAAATATTTGACAAGCACTTTTTCTATTTGTTTTTATATAATGCCGCCGTGTTGTAAAAAAATTTAACCCTGAAGGCACATCAAAATACACGAAACGAAATTGCAAGTTGAGAACTTAAAAACATACAATAGCTTTGTGATATCATGCATATTTCTAAATATATTTGATATATGTAAATTGATTTATGTAGACACAATTAAATGTGGAGCTTTATGACGATTTTATTTCCTCAGAAATTTCTTCCGATTTTATCTGCAGGGTTTTGGGGGGGGGGATTTCGAAAAAAAAACCAGTATGAATTGACCGATTTCTTGATGACGTCACTTAGAAATTACGGGCAAAGCATTTCGGGGGATTGAGGGATGTTAAAATAATTTTAAAATATGGCGGAAGAAATCGAACAGAAGACGAACAAGGCGTAAAGTTACCAAAAAAAGGTGTGGATAAATACAGGTTATGTCATCAATGTTTTCCCATAAAAGAAACATCTTGTGAAGTACCAATAAACAAAATGGCGAACTGAGGTACATTTTACCCATAAAGCTTTGCGTAATTCTATGTGACGTCATCAGGCTCGGCGGTAATAGGGAAGTTTCGTTCCAAGTATATCGATTTTTTAAAAATAACATTAAAGATTGTCTTTTTATATTTTTTATTCTTGCTAGGATTATTGTTGCTAAACGCATGTTGATTCTCTTTTTTGTTGGTTTCTATTAATCGGGTATCATACAGTTCTTTAAAGGATTTTTGTTGTAAAATGTTTCGTGTGATTTTTCAGGCTTTAGTTTCAAGCAGATATATTTAGAAACTTTCTCTGTTTATTCTTTCCTCTTTTCCTTTTATCGAAAAAATATAGCTAGAGGTTATCCCACTTACGATTTGATTTATTGATTCAACTGTTCAAGATTATTTCACTTATATGACAGCGTTGCCATGCTTAGTGAGTGAGGAAACTCCTTGGCGAATACCTGGCAACAATTCCACATGAGGCGATCAGAATTGTTTCAGCTTTTTCTTTGAACTAAGTTGGACTCGAACCCTCGACTAATCGACGAAAAAAGAGACTATTACTCTAAAGATAAAGTCACTGAAATCCCCAGTCGGAATTGGAATTAATCACCAAATAAACATCCTCTTTGAACTAAATATGAAAACGATTTAGTTTTGTCAAATCATTTTTTTTTTAAAGTGTAACAGCTGGCTATCGTTGAATACAAAACTGGTTTTCGAATATGTGTTAAATGACTGGTCAGTCGACAATGGTTGACTCACGCGCTGAAGCTCTATCTGTCACAGACCCAGGTAAACTCATGGAATCAAACTTTTTGACAGTTTACCTTTAGTTATTTCGTTCCAAGCCGTAACATATCGCTAGGGAGAAACCCTCTGCAATTTGATATTCAAACATGGGAAAGTATCTTAAATACAACAATGAACTTATTTCTCTGTTAAATTATCACGATTTTTGTCCACTTTTTAATGTTGAAGCCGTATAAATTATTTATACCCCCCGAAAGTGCCATATCAATGTGCGTTTCTTTGGTTATGGTTTTGGGTAGGTCGCTCGGTCCTTAAAGTTTTGTCCAGGCGAGGTGACACGAACATTGGCCGGTAACTCTATCCCCCTTGACACGGTATTGCTTGACGGACTACTGGTCGTTTTGTTTACCTCTGTTCAGGGCCCATGGTGTGAATGTTTGACACTTCCCCGGTGTTCGATATGAATAGCTTTTTAGACAAATCTATTTGCTTTTAAATAGTATTCTTAACTTCTTATCAACTATATCATTCAGTCCGATCTCATCATTCTATTCCCTTTCGGAACCCCACTACCAACGACATCGATTCAAGGGAAATAACTCTAATTGCCATTTTGGAAATCTGCTCGCAATCCTGAAACCACGACCCTGTTGTATTTCAAGTTACGCAACTAATGCTATTTTTTTAAAAGTTAAATGCTTTTGATATGTATGCAGCGTCATTTTTTCTTTCTATAATAGTTATTTCGACATAGAAACAACTTTCCTCAACAGCCTTGTTACAGATCATATTTTTAAAAATGCTACACCTAGAAATATAAAACAATCGTCGAAACTAAATTTAAAAAAAGGCTATTGTTTTACAAAGAAATGTATACCCCATAAATTGGCAATTTGTATATATAAAAGACTTTTTATGAATAAAACAATTCTTTCAAGCAAACCCAGACTGGGATATATGCCCATGAAATTTTAGTCGATCGGTACTTTTATCTTTAAAAAAGGAATGGCTGATCACAAAAAATATGTTTAGGTAAACGCGTGTTTTTTCACAATGGTATAGATAACTTTAAACTATGCGAATTTAGTGTGTCCCATCTTGAATTTTAAATATTCTACTTACAATCGGACTCTGTATATTGGCTTTCTTGACGAATGTCCAAAAGGATATGGCTTCGAGTGTGATTGAATGTGAATACATTTAGGCTAATTGGACTGGGCTCTATCTACTCACTTTTATTTCTCAGTGCTATTCTAATGATTTTTTTTTTCGATTAATTGAATTCATTACAGAAATTCAAGCTTTAACAGTTTATGTCATTTTAAATAATCTATCCACAACACATTCTTTTGATAAACCCCGTTCTGTGTTAAATTAGTTTTTTGTTGTTATATTCAACATCAAGTCAAAAAAACAATCCGAGAATTGTTTTTAAACCTATTTTTGGAATGAGTGGAAATCGAACGTAATGAAGTGCGTTTGGCTTATGTATAAGCAAATCAAAAACGTTCGAGCGATGTACATGTTCATATCACGCATACTCCACTGTCAGTTTGGCAATCGACTATGGCACTGATTCAAGGGGAACTACTCTGTGAACTTTCCTGCTGTTGCCTCTCTGTGTGCCTGGCACACCACTGTAGTTTTTTTTTTCACATTCCTGTGAATAGATTCAAGACTTTGCAATAATAATGTTTTAGAACAGTAAATGTAACTGATAGCTTTACTTAAATAGTTTTTTTTATGGATTTGATCTTAGTTGATTGCACGTTTTGTACTCATGATGGCCAATACTAATTCTAAATAAATATGGGTAGACCTATGAATGCGGCTTCTCAAATCGACAAAGAAATATTGCAATTCCACAGATAGAATCTTATATTCCCGTTAATGTATTTTACTTTTTGGGATAGCGTTGTTTTTTATGTCGGAGAATGGAATATTTGACGTACATAAAACGAAGCCATGGAATAGCCAAAGCATTCAAAACTGTATTCAAATTAGTTTCATTACAAATTCCATATTTAAAGTATGAGTTATATAAATGAAAATAAAATACAACGGATACGTGCCTTTTTGTTAAAGATCAGTTATATTGAGCATTATTTGACTTAAAACAATATTCGTTCACGCCAACACGGGCCTTGCATCGATGGGTAATGGGTTCCAATTCTACTACATCAAAAAACAGAAATTTCTCTGACTGGGTGGCGGTTTCCTCTGGACGCACGGTCCGGTTCTATCCGAGCACAGTGTCCGGTTTCATTTGGACACAGGGGTCGGTTTCGTCTGGGCACAGTGTCCGGTTTCGTCTGGGCACAGTGTCCGGTTTCGTCTGGGCACAGGGACCGGTTCCGTCTGGACACAGAGTCCGGTTTCATCTGGACACAGAGACCGGTTTCATCTGGACACAGGGACCGGTTTCATCTGGACACAGGGACCGGTTTCATCTGGACACAGGGTCCGGTTTCATCTGGACACAGGGTCCGGTTTCGTCTGGGCGCAGTATCCGGTTTCGTCTGGGCGCAGTATCCGGTTTCGTTTGGGCACACCGTTATGTTTTCCTCTCGCACTTAGCAACGCCATAACATTATCTGGAATACGGTGTTAACATCAATTGTTCAACTAATCTTCGAAATTCAAATTATGTGTGTTAGGTACATGGGTGGTTTTCTTCTGTGATAATCTGGTGCATCACTCATTTCATTCACCAATATTTTATCAATAATTAAGGGAAAAGCCATTTCTGCACCTTAAAGTGGCAAGAGCTTTTTTCATAAATTCCGATTGCCAAGAGAAGTTCTGTGTTTTCGTTATTTTCTGGCGCCACCGGAAATCGGTAGAAGAATTTCTGCTTAAAGTTTAATCCCCAAAATAACGAGAATACTGTTAAAGTGAACCATTATTTCAATGCTGCAGTTTTTCAAGGCGAACAAAGAACTTGAGGTTAATTAGTTAGTGCCATTTAGAAAGTAGGCTTAAAGTGAACACCTTAGGTAAAATACATTATACTTCATCTAAAAGACAATATCTACCTGGTCCCAAAACAGGGTTTATTTATTTCCTACAAGAATCTATGGTTTATTATTCTCAGATGTCAAGGTGACTTGACATCTGAGGTGTGCACATGTTTCAGTGACATCCAGTCACCTTGACATCTGAGAATAAGTAACCATAGCTTCCTGTAGAAAAGTAATAAAAAATAAATAAAACATATTTTGTTCTTTGTTCACCTTGAAAAACTGCAGCATTGAAATAAAAAAATATCGGAAACGCCAGTAACCCATGTGAACTGAAGATGTCCGCTAACAGGCCGATTCCCTAATGACGTCATATCTCAAAAGAAACCCCATACTAATGGTTTAACAAAAAGTTCACTTAAAACAATATCCCTCCTCCATACCTGATTTGTTCAAGTGACGTCGATTCTTAACGTTTAAAATTCAAATAGCTACGGTGTATGGGTACGAAGTCCATAGACGCACCTGTGGTTTCGAAGAAAACGAATTTGAAGGATTAAAGAACTCTTCGTTTAAATTAAGTTGTGCTTGTCTCAGCTGGCGTTTGTTAATGTGTTACACAATATATACTTTGATACAGTTGGCGTGATTTTTATTGGTGTCGCTTATCAGTTTGTTTTAAAGTTTTACCTCCCCCCCCCCCCCCTATTGAGACAATAGGGATGTTATAGAATGCTTACTATGGACCCTGTTCGAAGTCCATCCTCTCACATGATCAGACCTGTTAATATCAGCCATAGTGGGCGGAAGTAGAATGATTACGGAACCCCGCCATGACGTTGCCTATAACACAACATAACAAATGTTCCCAGTGTCGGATATACACAGGCATTCTCTGCTAATTTGTTTACAAGCACACACGTCAATTTCCACTTCAACCTTCTTGTGGTTTGTCTACACGTAATATCCGGATAGAGTTTACATCTCTGATTGTTACACTGTTGAATAATTCTTTAGAAGTTGGCCACCCATACGGCAGCGTAGGAGAACTTTGTCTAATACCGGGTCCTGTGGAACGTTTTTGAAAGCGTGTGGAGGGGGGGAGGCATCTCTGGCCTTTAGTGAAATCTCATCGACCGCTTAGATCCCCAAAGTTAACAGATCACAGATGAACGGAGATGCAGTGCACAATTTCAGCTTTTTGCAGGAATGTTAATGTTTTGTCTCACCACACCTTCGCAAAATTCCGTTCACCCAAATCACTACGACAGTATCTTGTGCACAATTTGAACATAGCAGCAGCAGACAACCTCGCAAAGGCATATGGTACAGCCATTGTACATGCAGACCAGTTTGTGTCAACAGACCGAATCACATCAAACTTTCAGATCTCCAACTCCCATTTCGCATTTCCAAAGTTATCGCCGTGGTTCAAGTTTGTTTCACAAAAGGTCCAATAAAGCGGAAGTAGTAACGAAATGTGGGTTTTCACACAATATTTTCGGTTGGAAATACGTTCTTCAAAGTTTCAGAAATCATTGAACCCGCTGATCATGGTAATAGCACTATAGACAAATAAGCCAAAAATTTAGTGACGTAACTCGTAACATTATGGGATATTAGAGTGTGTTTGACTTTGTAGTGACCACGTCTGCCATGTTTTCTCGTAATATCCCGATGACGGCATTAAAGTGGCATGAGGTTTTTAGTACTTCCAGACTCAAGATTGAACGTTATAGTATTTTTTTAACCTACTTTGGCTTAGAATGAATGAATACTCGGCACGGTCATTTCAATTTTGTTCACTTTTAGAACACTATTTCGGTTCGTATATGCCACATACTGTATGGATTTTCCTCATTCCAACGCCAATCATTTAGTTTTTCGATGGCCTTCAAAGTCTCTTGCTGTCGTGACGATCAGAAATTATGAAAAAAGTTTGAATTTTGGCAGCTCATGCCACTTTAAGCAATCGCTCTATACTCAATATCAGCCGATATCCAATGCAGCTGATTGTTTACGTGGCGCGTCGACTCTGGAGATTCGGTTCTTTTCCAGCATAAATAAAACATAGTTGCTAAAATATAGATGTTTTGCAAGGAAGTTTGTGTCAATTACTGTCATTTTTTTTTCCATTTATAAATAACATAATTAACTTAAACTGACTAAATCGTATACCTCAGAGTAAACAATTCCAAACTGATATAAACAAAACAACTGTACACCATTCACTTCACGTGGGGCAACAATTAAACTGTTACGATACGTCATTTTTTCTCCTTGGCGCAACTGTCAAGTTATGCCATTGTCTCAAAGTGTTTCGAGATCAGATTAAGAGAGAAAACTTGCCAATTTTGTTATTTGCCTTTTAACTGCAGCGTTTTACTTGCAAGAACGGAACAATTTGTCATATGTATCTTCCATAGTTTAGTTAAATGTTCAATCAACTGTAGCTGGGTTTCGGGGAGAATGTCTACTGAAAGCTAGATTTAACAATTATTTAATCTACAGAAAAAAATCCCTTAGGACAAAAGCAGTCAATTTCCATAACTGCATTGTCTGGAACTATATCAAAACAAGGATGTGCTTCAAAATATATCCTTAATGCTGAAGATGTTTTTGGAATTTAATGATAATTTTGCCAGCTGATGGGTCTTGAACAACAGAGATATCTTTAAAAAATGTTAAACCGATATTTGAAATTACATCTCACCGAATATTAGTTGAATAAAACAGCCCGATCACTTCTGTCTGACTAAGGCTTTTACACAGGTTATAAAAAGCACAATTGGTGCCTATTCTTCAGCAAAGTATTCAAATGGCATACCCTTTGAGCTGCTGTGTTACTGTCGTTGGGTTATTTTCACACAGATAATCACAATTGAAAGCCCCCCATCGAGTAATTCCTGTGTAATTTCGACTCTGGAATTGTCAAATTATTGTCCAATTCCAAATGTTTAGAGACGTAACAGTAGAAACATTAGAGGCTTTTACGCTTAACACAAATATTGGTTAAATTGCTGAACAAGATGGCCGCGCTGAAAGAGATGTCAATTTAACTTCCGGTGTGGCTAATGGGAAAATATTTGACGTCTCGTAGGGCCCTTTTAATTCAATGTTTGCTTTGACTCAATGTAGGCCTACATCATGCAACAGAAGGTATATTTATACAATTAATGATATGGGAGAATTTTACTGTAGCCTTGGTGAAATAACAAGAATATGAGGATGGGGCAGCATACGAAATAGAGTAATAAAAATCATTTTGTAAAAACCGGAAGCGGGTAAGTTTTGTCTTCATTTCGACCACAAAAGTCGAAAGCCTGTCACGATCATTTCGGGGGGATATCCAGTTATTGGAATCATTTTTATATCGTCAATTAACAGATCATACCATTACCGTTATTTCCTAGTCAACCCTGATTACAATTGCAATAACTCTGCTTGAGAAAGTTGCCATTTGGAATTCCCTGTCCCTCATATATCAACTGTTATTTCAGAGAGCTTTTTTGTTAACCCCACCATATTCATGCTTTCATTGTTGTACCCTCTTCCGGAGAAGGAATGGTAAATAATTGGTTTGTCTTGAAGCAGATATGTCGAGTCGAACTTGGATTCCCTTCATCTTGCGCCATCGAATCCTGAAACGCCAGACGGCTTCTAATAGATGTAGTGAAATGAAACTAAATAAATAAAGATGAGAAGAAAAGACAAACAAAAACATCGTCTCCAGAAATGTTACTCTACGATTTAAACAAAAAGGAGAGAATTTATTGTAGCTAGGTACGGATTTTCCTCCCAACACAAACACTCGACTGGACAAAGATTTGGGAAGATCATGGGTGTATGTTGTTTCTTGTGTTCTCTCATACAAACCAACGCACTGCCACAGCAGTGAACCCATCTGAACTCTTCTCAACAGAAGTCAGCGTTAACGTCTGTCCAACATAGTGGCTATCAGTGACTTTCATGAAGTAACAAACGAAGAGGCCACGACAATTTGCAATTTTAGTCGGCTCTACAGAGAACCAGGTTTATCCCAGCGTTGAGTCACTTGCCTCGCATTTACGGAGTATTGGAATAACACTTTTCTACATTTCTAATATCTCAGAAAAGGTGTTTTCTTCACATCTTGTCATCCAGTTTGGATGACATAATATTTCGGTTGGAATATTTCGGTCAAGGAAAATTTAAGATTGTGCTCGGCCGCTCGAAGGGCCTGCTTCGACATGAAAAATTGTAGTGACTTTAAAAATCATTAAAAACATAAATAAATGACCTTGAAAGAAAGAAGGTGTTATAGGGTGTTAATCTGACTATTCAATGTTCCATGTAATTCAAATTAATTAACATTTTATATAGAACAAGTTATATAGTTTACCGTGAGTATTCCTAAACTTAACGTCTCATTTTAAAACTGAAAACCTTCTGCTATTACTTGAAAGTTATAGTGTTAACAGAATGTTAACAAGAATGAGACTCTATGCGCGTTAGGGTTTCCTCTTGATGATAGGATTTGCTTAAAGTGGCATGAGCTGCCAATATTCACACTTTTTTCATAATTTCTGATCGTCACAGCAGTAACAGGCTTTGAGGGACATCGAAAAACTAAACGACTGGTGTTGGAATAAAGGAAATCAATAAAGTCTACGGCCTATAACAACCGAAAAAGTGTCCGAAAAGTAAACAAAATTTAAATAACCGGGACGACCATTCATTCATTCTAAGCCAAAGTTGGTTCAAAACAATACCGTATCGTTCATTCTCGAGACTAGACGCACTAGAAAGCATCTGAATTATACGTCTTGAGAAAAATAGCGAATAATTTCAACATTCTGTTTTAACGTCAAAATATCAACATTTTGGCAGCTCATGCCACTAACTTCAACCAGGAATGAAATGCTGCGTACGTCAGGGTTTTCTTGTCGAGTACAGTTGGAAAGAAAGTCTCCCGGGCGTAGGAATTAAAGTTAATTCAGAAACTCGCGACAATTGTTCAATCGCAGTGGGAAAATGCACGAACTTTGTGAACTGTACACATCCAATGGGGCATATCTGAGTTATTGGATTAGTTAAGTATGAGTACAAAATACGAATAGTGAGATATGACACATGTAGTTCTGAGTAAAATGTGCGTGTATCATGTTGAAAAGCACTTCTATCGTGGTAAGAACATTGCACTTATATATCAAGGTAAAACGGATGTCACGGTTGTTTTTCCGTCATGGTACGTGTTTGCAGTTGAAATACAGACGTTCAATAATTTCGTGTTCAGAATTAAGATGGACATCGAGCAAAGAAATATATATCCCTGACGATGACAGCGCATTTCGCCAGTAATGCAAATCATACCTTTGTGAATTACTCCATCAACCAATAAAAACAATCAACGTTATAAGGTTTCTCAGTAATCGTTTATTTTCTGAACATTCAAATAGTTTGAGATAAATTAAAATAAAGGTCGATGGTCACAATACAAGACACAATAATCTCACGTGGTCTACACCTCAGACCTGGGATGAATATGAAAGGGATATGAAACGCCTTTGTTTTTGCAGTCAGTCGACTGGCAGTCGTTTGACTCTCTATTGTTCTCGTCCGACGCCCCGTGACGGCATTCCGATCCGCTCCGAGAATAGCCGAAAGCCGTGTTGTGTATTCCGATTCATTCCGAACCTTACCGATGTCGTTGATATATGGGCTGCGCATGCCCGTCAGTAAGCTAGCAACAGAAAACAATCGCCATTTTGAATATTCTGACAGTGACACAAATGGCGTCGAAAGCAAATATCAAAATGTTTTACTACAGACGAAAAAAGAAAGTAAAAATAATTATAAATTTATTAAATGCTAATATCATTTAGAAAGATATTTGTTTATATATTATATTTAGCCCGGTAAACCACATGTTGTGTAACGCAAAGAAGAGACGCAGTTTCGGTACATTCCAGGAATCCTCCGATACTTCAATTATGAGACTGATCGCGTCTGAAAGTTAACAAACAGAGTATTTCGGCCCCTTACATTATCACGAGGACACTTTCGATGGGCCCTGAAGAGGATATGGAAATTGTACGTTACACGGCTACCTTTTTGGTAGCCACATTCAAAATGACCTGCTGTCTATCAGAGGGTATTTCACGCACGTAAATCCCCGAAGTTATCAGAGTGGAATCGGAATACACAACACGGCTTTCGGCTATTCTCGGAGCGGATCGGAATGCCGTCACGGGGCGTCGGACGAGAACAATAGAGAGTCAAACGACTGCCAGTCGACTGACTGCAAAAACAAAGGCGTTTCATATCCCTTTCATATTCATCCCAGCTCAGACCAACCACAATCATCTGTGCCTCCCCTACAGGAGAGTTCCCCCAGCACCGCCATTGTGTCTTTACGAACAGAAGGTTTGTGGACATAAGAAATTAAATTGACTATCAATCCTTTAAATATGTTTTATCATCAGTGCCCCCTCAAAGGAGAGTTCATCGAGCGCCATTATGTTGTCATTAAAAACAAAAGGTCTGTGAACATATGAAATTATATTGCCTATTACACCGTTAAATATTCTTTATTTAATGTTCACTCAAAATAAATTTTAATTCTAAAACGTTCAAGACTAAGGTTTCTCTGCAACCTTTTGTCTTCTGGGACATTCGGATACTCCGAGATAAAGTAACTGTATAAGGTCGTAAGAAAACATGTAGTAGGTGGCTTACGGTCTCGATAAAAGGTACAATTATCTCACGTGGTCTACACTCCAAACAAACTAAAGCCATCATAGCCGAGATATCAGGGGGGTATTTCATAAACAGGTGTAGGAGGCTAAACTGACCTAGCCGACTAGAAAGGCACTGCTTTAACATTACTGCTTAGTCGACTATCTGACCGTAGTCGGCTATATGTGGTTTATGAAATACCCCCCTGGGCTCTGCCGAATTTTTTTTCCGTATTCGTCATAGCCCAGATCACTTCCATAACAGCGGCATAAGTTTGACAAACTCCTTCTTCGTGGTCTATACTATTGTAATGCTGTGGTAAATATTTTAATACAAGTTAAAAAATATCGTTTTTTCCATTATGGAAGTGATCTGAGCTATGACGATCAGGAAGCCATCAGGAGAGTTCACCAAGCGCCGCCATGTTGTCTTTACGAACAGAACATCTGTAGACACCAGAAATTGTATTCCATATTTCACCTCACGCAACAACAATAAAATAAAAAAAATCATATAGAAGCTTGCTTGTTTATCAAACGCTCCATACAATTGTTACTTAAACTGATCAACCAGAATGTTGCTGTTGTGTTTTTGTTAAACTCTTCCTTCACGTTTTATTTTAGGACAATAATCCCTAGATATATCTGGCGTAGATATACCCGGTCTTGCTTTCGCTGTAATGTAAATCTATCTTATGTAAACCTGAAAACTCGTCTCAGTCAAGAATACACAATAGGAATTTTCGAATAAAGCTAATATTTTGTTTAAATTTTTCCAAAAAATGTGTTCCATTTCTTGTTATATATCCAACAAATACCTAAAAAAACATTCCAGAAGTAAGAAGCCTGATGAGAGCAAATGTGTCACAGGTTGTTATAACAATATGTGTGATAACCACACTTTGTCTAGACAATTCACGCTAATTAACTCCTACTTTTGAGAAGAGTTCGTTGTGGTCTGCACGTGCTCGTCTCCACGCGGGAGGCGGATTTTACCGTTTCTTTAATGCTACCTGTTGAGAAAGACAAGCAGTTTTTTTACGATTAGCCTACTTTGTCTGGCTGCACCCAATGTCGTTATGCTTTAGAATCCAGAATGATAATATGACTTACACTCCACATAAACGCGAGTTTACCGCTTCGTGTAAATAAGATACATCGCATTTTATCTGCAATAAATGGAACAACGACCCCAATGGAATTGCAGCTTTTGGGGCAAAATGTCGACAGGGGTTCCGCTGGACCATCCTGCCCGGTGTCTTCCTAAAGTTTACCCCATACACAAGGCCAGGTTTTTAACAAACGCAGCAAATAAAATAATTTAGTTAGTTGAATTGAAATGATTGGAGCGGTATCGCATTTTCTTAAGTAAGGGTGTGATGAAAATGTTACATTGTTTACAAGTGGCATGAGATTCAAACTTGTGACATACATTTTGATTGTCACGACAGTAAGAAAATGGAAATTCACCGAAAAACATAATGGTTGACGTTGGGATGAGGAAATTCCATTCATAAGTTGTGCTGTTCGAGCCCAAATAGTGTCCGAAATGTAAACAAAATTTAATTAACCGCTACGAACTTCCATTCATTCCAAACCAAAGTTAGTTAAAGTTACAAACTACTTTAACGTATATTCTAGATATTCGTATCAGTAAAAGCTTCTAAATTGCACGTCTTGAGAAAATTAGCGATAATTTCCACATTATGTTGTAACGGGAAAATATCAATATTCGGGCAGCTCATGTTCCTTTAAATGTATTTTAATAAAAAGTACACAATAGGTTTTGGAATTTCCGAGGAATAAAATCGTGCTAAAGTTACACAAATAAATACCGAATTACAGCAGACACAATAAGTGTTAAAGGCCTATGCTAGGGACCACAAAAAGTGTGATAATCCCACGTGGTCTAGACAATTCAAACGCATTAGCTACTTCTTTTGAGCAGAGTTCTAACAGGGGAACATCTACTAATGCTGAGTTCATAAGGTTTTGAATAAAGCTCGTAGGGGGTTTTACTGGACAATTTGACCAAATCTATATGCTTAATTAGTAAGTTATAATTGCGGACAAGGGAGCCTAATCATTAACTTTACACTGTTAATCAATCAATCAATCATTTCTTCTTTTAATGTAAAAAACGGCATATTGTGTTAATGTATTCATAAGTCCTTGGGGTAAACTCATACCAATCATATCTTCACTTACGTATCAAGGAAAGATTGATTGATGTTTTACGCCGCACTCAAGATTATTTCAATTTTATGGCGGCGTTTCCAGGTTAAGTGGGGAGGAAACCGGACTCATTGCCCGGAGGAAACCAACGACCTTCGGTGATTACCTGGCAACTCTTCCACCGAGTGACAAATCCAATCAGAAATTATTCTTCAATTTTTATTTGGTCTGACTGTGATTCGAACGCGCTCCGCATCGATGGAAGGTCTGTGTGGGACTGATGGACAATCACTCTAACCCACTGGACCACCGAGGACCCCACCAAGCAAAGAAGCAAGACAACTTAAAAAAACACACACAAAATAACAATCAGAATAGAAACCTCTTGAAAACCTGAAAGTTCATTTCGTTTCATTTTTGTTCTTCATAATCGCAAAAAATACTAACAATTTTGCACATTTAATCCGGGAACTAAGTTAGTGTTGATCCTGACATATTCCATTGTAATAATTGGAGGAATAATAAAACTTTCTGAAAGAATGTTGTTATTTTTCATATATCAAAATTACGACATAATCTGCTATGAATTGATTAGTGTTATGTCCCACACTCATGACAGTTTAACTAATATGGCGGTATGGCTATGAAGGCGACAGTTATATATATATCCCGACTTCCTGTTAGTTCCCAATATAAGTCAATCGGATAAGAGTCAAAGTATTTTTATTTGAATTGGTGGGAGGGGGGGGCAGATTCACATCCGCAAACTGCAACATTGAAATCAAATGACAATGATGGCGTAAACTCAAATATAACATGGATAACATTCACATATAGTACCAAATAGACGTGTAATGGTAAACCGCGAGGTGCCGAAACTCAGTGTAACGTCTGCCTGTAGTTTGTTTGTGTTGCATAACGCTTTATTTATAACGGTGTAATATTGGATTTTGCGATGTAATGGCGTTATCTTTAATTCAGAGACATCGCGTAAATAAACCAATGCTTTTAATGGAAAAATGAGTGATGGTTGAGACACAGGCCATGTTGATTTCAACTCGTGTTACGGAGACTGTAAACCATTTCAAATAGGCCAAGCTATTAGTCTGGTATTAAAACAACGCGGGTTTAGTTCTTTATTTATGTTTGACGTCTCCAATCAGATAGGTAGTGTGGCGATTTTCAAAGAGTTGTATAAATTATTTTTACTTTGTGCAAATGGCTGTATAACAGTTCTATATACTATTTGTAGATTTCGCCGGAGGAAGTTTGATCTAAGGACCACCGATCTTAGGTAGATGCCTTGGAATCTACGCTTTAACCGCGAGTGGCCGCTTATCTCCAAGTCCAAATAAACCGCGGGGAAGGTATTGGGTTATAGTTCGCGCCCGATTGCTGTATACTCTGTTTGTTAGTTGGACACGAGGGGGCATCAGCCACCCACAAACGCTTTCACGATCAAAGACATATCTGGTTTATTTCTCCCCGTTCTCTGTATAATTGCGCCACAACTCATGCACCCCATCTGCCGAGTTTCATCCGCGGGGTATATGGTCACGCCGATATTTTCCTTTTCTTACTCGCGAAACAACGCGACTGAAAAAATAAAGCTTGCACAGATCGCGCTGGAAAACCAAAACTGGTTATCTCTCGTTTAGTTTTCATTCATACAATACGATTTATTATCTAAACAGATACGGAATAAACAACGCAGTTTTTCCTTGATTTGAGGCCAAATAAATGAGCCATGTGTACCTACTGTTGTTCGTGGGTAATGATGTGGGCGGTCCAAGATCTAAGTTTCTGTCCGTAATGAGCGAAAAATCTCGGGTGGGAAAAAAGGCCACAAGTTTGTCTACAAGAGTTTTAAATACACTGATAAAACGCAAAATTAACAAGCTTGTATGTTTTTGTTTAAATAGTCTAACATTGCTTAAGATTCCAAGGAAATTAATATCTTTTTCTTGCGAATTTCATCTGAATGCGTAATGGTTTATTATTATATATATAATACATCTTTCTTTTAGTTAAATGTATTCCCTTTAACTTGAGAAATAATACAGATCATTGATGAAATTACCAACGGACATATAGTTTAATATTCATTCGCTTCTCAATGGGCAGGAACTGCCAAAATGTTGATATTATGTCAATGAAACAAAACTATGACATTTTTAGCTATTTTTCTTTGAAAAAACGCAAATTAGAAAGTTTCAAATGACACCAGATAGGATTATAGCTAAACAAAAATTATTCAGAAGTAGCTTTGGTCTAGAATTATTTGACGTGCATCTTGGTTATTTAAATTTTATTTACATTTCGCATACATGAAGATTTTTTTGTATTCAACGGCTCATTACGCGAACTATTTCCGAATTTCGTGATAGTCAAACCCTTCAATTGTATGAACAATCTGTATGCAAGGGAAATTTTAGCAACTCATGTCTTTTAAAGTAAGGTACAAGTATTACGTTGCTTAAAAATACATCTCTTTGGATAATATATAATGATATACCTCTTTTTAACACAATTAGAAACTTGTCTCCGTGGTTATTTTAGACAAGAAGATTTTCCCTGTGCCCGTGTGTTTTAGTGTCCATAAATATATATACGGTTATTATAATTGTGTTCTCCACTTGTAATTTGATAGATTGGTGAGTTTCTTTTCTAATTTTAACATCCTGAAAAAGGATCCAAAAATGGATTTTTCTTTACGTGTTATGGCTGAACCCTGTGATTAAAACCTGTGAATAAGTGGACAAATCCCCAGGATTAAAAGGAAATCTTTATTTTATACAAAATAAAAACATCAGTTTTGTAAATATCACAATAAAGTATAATATGAGCTAAAAGATAATGGTTTCTTTTTTACTTCGGGTCGCAAATATCAAATGCTATGAATAGGAAAGTAACAATGGTGTTCCATTTACAAATATGTCCCATTAGTTATTTCGGATAATAAAGTTTCAGTGTATTTTTGCCATATGAACTTACAAAAAATTCATAATATATTATAGCAAAAAGGAGACATAAGCGAGTTACCAGACATTTTCACAGCATGAGGGCAATACTCACTCAAACAACACAGGAGTTGATTAGGTCAAAGTTAACACGGTTTATACTGAGATAAACTCAGTCGAATTACAATTCACACTTTATTCCCATCACTTTACTGGTAGACATTACAACATCTATATCAACTTGACATGTGAGTCTCAATTAAAGCAAACAACCCTTACCTCAGTCGCCAACTATACTGTTAGTTCTCCCGGTAGGTAACAAACTGAGAATTTACGAGCAATCCTCGTATTTTGTAATATTGGACCATCTGTGAACAGGATCGCTTCGAAATTAAAATATTACTAAATCGCACGAGTCCTCTAAAATGGTATATTACCAATGGTTGAATAACAAATAATAAACCTCAGATGTTCCTTTTCTAATTCGGTGTAAGTTTTCAGAAAAGTATAGAACATCGTCTCAGGCCGGGATATGATGGAATTTAAGTTAAAATTGCAAGAATATTTATCAAACACATCAATCAAAATGTCATGGTTAAGTTATTTCTAGATAGCCAACATACAGAAACAAATATATTTGATATGACATTTGAATTGGCAAAGTAGTTGTGACAAAAATAAGTTTAAGCTAATGTTTAACTGGAAATATATAAAAGAAATGTTGCAATTAGAATAAAGAATGTATATAAACCATTCAACGGGTTTGAAAAGATCTATTTGTCAGAACTAAACTCCCTTCTCCGTATTCTACCTAGAAACCAAATTATATATTTTCACTTCCTTTTCCCATTATCATATTTTGTTCAATTTAAGTTCACCCAACTTCTTGCCATAGCTGAAGATCCGTACAACATTGCCAATATAAACCAAAGTATTTTGAAAAGGATTTGCAAACTCTTGTCTGCCTTCAACCTAAGGAAATATCATGGGTTTTGGTTTATTACAACAAAAGTATAAAGGTATAAATGACATACCCTCTTTTAACACTAAAAACTGGTTTCCATGGTTATTTTAGTCAAGACGATTTTCCCTGTGCCCGTGTGTTTTAGTGTCTATAAAAATATATAAACCATTCGACAACGACATATATGCTCATGTTATTTAGTGACTTGGGACATGTCAAAAATGTGACGATTCAATAATACACATTTTGTAAAGAAATTGCAAAAGAATATTATAATCTGTACCAAATTCACCAGGATATTGCATCATGTATTTTTGTCAAAAATTCCCTTTAAAGTAATAAATTGTGTAATTAATTATTTGATAATTTGTTTCGCTGTAAGTGACTTAATTTTCTTCGTTCATAATATATTTGCAACATAATACCCTGAAACGTTTGAATTTATTTCAGGCCTAATTTAAATAGTTTTTGGTAAATTCCTATATATTCTTTTCCATTAATCATTCCATGTAAAACGTTTAAAGTGATGTCATTTAGGACCACCTCAGCGTTAACGATCATGTGACAGTATGTGTTAATTTCCGAGATAGTCAACGAAATGGTTTACGTAAAAACATATAGCAGAAAATAAACGCTTTATGACACAGTGTAAGTTTTACTGCAGCATCTAGTACCACCCTAGGTTTATTTACATCTCGTGTCAGTATCGAGACCCTTTGCTCAACTCTAGCAATCTCTGTGTTCGGAACAATAGCGGATTATTTATCGCCGCGGAAGGGAGTGGTGAATATCCTAACCTGTTATATTACAGGCAAATAAAATAAATAGTACATCAATGGGAATGATAACCTTGCCTCGACATTAAACAGGCTTGTCCTCGGTGAATGGGACACTGGGAAAATCCGGCCACTTATAAATCGGATGGTCTCTTTTAGCCAAAATCATTTTTTATGCTCCCAAAAAAAGTCAAACGATAACTGCATTAAAAAATTAAGTGGAACACTATTAAAGTATGTCATATATGTAATCAAGATTCTATAACCCACGAACAACAGAAATACCATCTTGACTATAATAACTATGGTGACAAGTTTCAAAATGTACATAAATTCAATCCGCTGTTTTAGACATTCTGCTTGCTTTACCTGGTCGTTTTCTACATTGGTTTACATATCATGTATATACAATATATAATGTTATCAATATTTTTCTTTTGAAATTTTTAAGCTTTATTCATCATATTTCTAATGAAATCAAAATAAATTGTACTATCACACATTGCAAAAGAGCAATTAGAAATCTATCACAAAATAAAACATTTTCCTGAAATCAGAATTTCCGTCTCTCCATTTTAACATGAATTTTTTCGCTCCCAAAGTAAAGCTTTCAACTGGCTGAAAGAGAAACGCCTGAGAAAAAAATTAGCCAAAATGGCTAAAGAAGGCCAGGCGGACGAAGGTTGTTTAAAGAAATGGGGGGAGAGTTGTTCGTCTGGGCAGTCTGTTTAACGTCAAATCATTGCCGATGAGAAATTCACAAGGGACCAGGCAAAATGCATTAGGGTAAAGGCGTTGATATCATCTCTACGGTACTTGTAATTAAAACACGGAAACTGCCATTGGAAAATAAAATGGGTATAAGGCGAAAGTTGGTCTGTGGTTCATAGTTGTATATACACAATGTCGGCCAAGAACTCGTTGGGAAAATTCAAAATAAACTAGAGAAAATTCTCATGGGTGGCCGCAATAATTGTTAGCAGTGTTTAATAAACATCGACTCATAGAAAGACCGGCTGCTATTGGCCGAGGACAGGGATAGTGCCAACCTACGTCTGCCAGACCCCTACCGAGCAACACCTCATAGACAAGTGGAACTGTTAGCCCCATTGGACTCTCATTCCATTTATTTAGTCATCAAAAAGTCAACTAGCTTTACAAAAACAACAACAAGGAACAATCCACTCTTAGTCGGCCTTGTATAAACATTTCTCTCGTATGGCCAATGAGTATATAAGACGAAATCTCAGTGGATTTAATCATATCGAACTGAGTTGCTATATTCTCTCCACTGATGCTCTCCGCTTAACACTGCCTGGGACTTCTGTTAGTAACCTGTAAACGAAACCGAAAGTGTAACAGTGAATTGTTGCATAAGTAGATGTAGTTTGTGTGGAATTATTGACCGGCATTTCAAACTTTTACTTCTATAAGCATGGCTCTGGATAGAGGAAATTCTGGTGGTCTCTCTATGTATAATCCTTATACCGAGAGTCGATATCTTTACCCTCACATGTATTTCCCACAAGGTGATTTGGGACACGCGTATACCCTCAGCGTCTTGGCAGATTTGGAGAGACGGGAACAACACCAAAAACCTCCGTATTCTTATATAGCTTTAATAGCTATGGCTATAAAGAACGCACCGGACAAGAAAACTACGCTAAACGGAATTTACCAATTTATTATGGAACGATTTCCCTACTACCACGACAACAAACAAGGCTGGCAGAACTCGATACGACACAACTTGAGTCTCAATGACTGTTTCGTGAAAGTCCCTAGAGAAAAGGGTCGCCCCGGAAAAGGCAACTATTGGACCTTGGATCCGAATTGTGAAGAAATGTTTGAAAACGGTAACTACAGAAGGAGAAAGCGACGAGCCCGGGTACAAGGTAGCGGAAAACCTTCCTGCAAATCACCCACCTCCTCCCCAGAAGACACGAAAGATAGCCCCGTGTCCACATCGGACGAAGACGAAGAGAGTGGGCCCAAATCTTTGGATGATGTACCTTCATCGACCCGAAGAAAACCCGATTCATTGCCGGAAATGCGTTTCAATTCTGTGTGTGACGAAACTTATAAACCAGACTCTTCCGACGACAGTAACAAAGGACATTCACTGGAGAAATCTGTGCTAGGAAATTCACCTGATTTGAGTATTGTGACACCTAAATCTCGCGTGATCGACGTAACCCCAGGTAGATATGATACTCCCGAGTTACCTATCCTATGTAGTACGCCACGTTATGTAACTTCGAAAAGACACCTTTTCAGTATTGACAATATTATTGGCGAAAGCACGAGGCGTTCTGATTCTACGCCAAGTCCCAGTTCGGATTCGGACAACGGGGACAGTGACCCAACTAAAACACCTGTGAATACTAAAACTGGAAACGTCTTCGATCGAATTCCAAGCCTTCCACCAAAAATTGTGAGCTCTCCTAAGGCAATGCATTCTATCCCTCGTGTTGCTGGACATAGTGCTTATTGTGGTTCTTTCCCAGGTCTTTCAAGGCCCTTTTTTCAAGCCTTGCCGCCGTATGTTCCTTATGGCTTTACAAACTATGGTTTCCTTCCCAATAGAGCATTTTCCATGGGGCAATACCAGCCCTCTCCCATGGGATTTCCTATATCAGCCCATTCCAGTTTAACAAGTGCTTTTCCAATTCTGTACGGGAATGTGAAATAATGTTAAATGACCTTTCCTATTTATCCTTGGATGTTGGACGATATCTTTATTTATAAAACTTTGAAAGCGTTTTGCTATGTGTTAAATTATTTATATAACCAATTTGAAAGACTGGCTTCTCCTATGAAACTGTTTATAATATTTACTTGCACCCATGTTCAATGACTCATGCTTGCGTCTATATGTTGTAAATATATATCAATGCTTCTATATAAAAATTGTAACGTTGTCATGTTTTAATTTTTACAAAGTAATATAAACTGCGACGTACTTTGGTACAATTGTATTTCTTGAGAACAGCTAACGTAATTTAAGTGGCATGAGCTGCCAAAATGTTGATATTTTGACGTTGAAACAGAATGTTGAAATTATCGACTATTTTTCTCTAGACGTATAATTCAGAAGCTTTCTGGTGCTTCTAATCTCGAGAATGTACGATAAAGTATTGTTTTGAGCTAACTTTGGCTTAGAATGAATAAATGGTCGTCCCGGTTATTTAACTTTTGTTTACTTTTCGAACACATTTTCGGTCCGTACACGCCGCATCCTGTATGGATTTTCCTCATTTCAACGCCAATCATTTAGATTTTCGATTGCCTTCATAGCCGCTTACTGTCGTAACGATCAGATATTATGAAAAAAGTGTAAATTTTGGCAGCTCATGCCCCTTTAAAAGATGTGAATAACGACCCTTAGTTTTTTAAAACGACGCAACTTTGATGTAGATGGGAACAACGTACGCGTGCGTGTCATTTGCTTGGTAAAAACATTATCGTACGACTCCAAAACTAACACAGTTTTCGCTAAATGGGAAAATATTGAACATTTCCTAATGCTGTGAGTTGTAATGTTAAGCTCCCAACGCTAAAAAGCTTGTGTTTGTTTGTGTTATTTTCAACAGTGGATAGACAGTGTCCGCTAATAACAATAGGTTTCTATGGATAGTAACTTCTAAAACTTCTTTCCTTATCGAACGTTTTTCCCAGCTCATTGTTGAATATTTGCAAGTCGAATGAGACAAACGCTTCGAGTATGAGCATTTGTCCGGTCAGAGAGAACTAAGGTCCGATGGTTTTACATGTCCGAAATTCCATTCTTGAATGGGGTAAAACGACAATCAATCAACTAATCCATTCCTTTACCTTTCCCGCTGTGCTCAAACCCGGAAAGAGTCGGGAAGTTAAGGAGATGGTTAGATTGTTAAATTAATGTTTTACGCCACACTGAAGATTATCTCGTGTATATGATGGAAGAAACCGGAACTTGTGCCCGGAGGAAACATTCGACCGCATGTACTCGACAACAATTTCATAGTCATGGCTTTTGTCGGTGTGAAAAACTATTTTCCGACGGATAAAAGCCTACAGGAGTAAATTTAAACCGTTAAAGTCGCATGAGCTGCCGGACTGTTTTATTAGAAAATATTGATAAAGCAAGTAATTTGTATGAACCGAAGATGTAACCCGTATGCTGAACCGAAGGTATAACCCGTATGAACCGAAGATGTAACCCGTATGAACCGAAGATGTAACCCGTATGAACCGAAGATGTAACCCGTATGAACCGAAGATGTAACCCATATGAACCGAAGATGTAACCCATATGAACCGAAGATGTAACCCGTATGAACCGAAGATGTAACCCGTACGAACCGAAGATGTAACCCGTACGAACTGAAGACATAAAAATATCCGGGATGTGGGGTGCTCGTGAAAACGAACTTAGCGTAAAACTCAAATATTGGTATCACCAGGAAGCTGTTATTTTCTACTTCTTAATGAAATTACGAAAAACTAGCTCAATCGGTTTCAACGAAATTTCCTTCTATTTGGCAGCTTATGATCCTGTAAGGATTTGTGTGATATATTAACTCTGTGCAGAGGAATTTGAAGTACAGATCTGCTAAATGTTTAAACGTATATCCAATGGTATCGAATAATGCGTTATTCCCCCGACCGTATTTATTGATCTATAAAAAAAAACCTCTCTCTCCGTATTCGACCATCGCTAAATATCTACATCGTATTTTAGAGCAACGAAAGAACGAACGTCTTTCTTATATAAAAAAAATTAATATTTCTTGCAAAAACTAAAGTATCAAGACCATAAAATTAATTTAGGGTAATTACAATATATTTATGGACACTAAAACACACGGGCACAGGGAAAATCTTCTTGTCTAAAATAACCATGGAGACAAGTTTCTAATTGTGTTAAAAAGAGGTATATCATTTAGACCTTTATACCCCATCATAAATTGTTGTAATAAAGTAAACCTATGATATTTCATTAGGTTGACGACTGACAGGAGCTTGGTCTTAGTCAGTAGAATTTTCTGGAACACTTTGTATTACATTGACAATGCTTACGTATCTTAAGCTATGGTAAGAATATCGTCAGACTATATATTATAGGGTCATGGGAAAAGACAGTGAAAATTTGCCCCCCACCCACCCCCACCCCTCCAATATATGTGTGTGTAATTTCTCTTTAACTAATGTAGCAGGTTTTAAGAAGGGCTACAATTTCTACATGACTATAGGCTTTCTCGTATCTTACATCTTAAAAGATTGGAAAGTCTCGTATTTGCTGAAAACTTTATGACATATGACACTGGAAAATATGATGTTACGGAGGAGAGAAAGTTTGATGTCACCGCTTTGTTAAAGTGACATGAGCTGCCAAATTGTTGATATTTTGACGTTAAAACAGAATGTTAAAATTATTGGCTATTTTTCTCAAGACGTATAATTCATAAGCTTTATAATGCTTCTAGTCTCGAGAATGAACGATAAAGTATGGTTTTGAACTAACTTTGGCTTAGAATGAATGAATGGTCGTCCCGGTTATTTAAATTTTGTTTACTTTTCGAACACGTCTTCGGTTCATACAGGCCACATACCGTATGGATTTTCCTCATTCCAGTGCCAATCATTTAGTTTTTCGATGGCCTTCAAAGTCTCTTACTGTCGTGACAATCAGAAATTATGAAAAAAGTGTGAATTTTGGCAGCTCATGCCACTTTAAGCCATGACTGCACAACCATTATAGTTTTTATGTGCAGATTAATTGACCTGCACTATTATATCCCTCCTGAGCAATCAGTCTATCCATAAATATCGATTGTGTCATTTCTTTGCAGTTCATATTGCAGAGTTCTCCAGAGAGAGTCTGCGCTAAAATGTAAAAAAAAATAGATGGACGAATCCGATGGAAATTAAGAAATATCTGTTTGTCAAAAATCAGCCGTAGCTTTTTTTATTTATATAAATATATAATTTTGCAATTATCAGCTACGTAAACCCCACGCCTTGTTTCAACAGTGTATTGTCACAAATATTGTCAGACTTAAAAGTAGTCCGGGTTTCGGACTCCAGAATGACTTTTTTGTACCGACGGTCCAAAATACGGCCGTCAGTATAAAAAATAGTAACTTTGGAGTCAGAAACCCGGACTAACTTAAAAGGCACAAATACATTCAACACGATGCTGCTTATTACATTTTATAATAGTCTTATTGATAGTCTTATAGATAAGTTGACTGTTTGCTTGTTGTTTTGTGCTGACTTTTACCATTCCTTTGCAAGGCTGAGTGACATTGGAATTGGAAGCGATGGGAAAATAGATAGGTATTAATGCCGTAACTGGTTGGAGGGAATGTGGTGGATAGCTTATAAGCAAACATCGATAGATGCCTTGATCTATCTCGGAATAAATATTTGTCTTATCAACGTATAGTACCTAATTAAATGTTTGGGATTTTAGTTTATTATAACAACTTATGATCGGGTATAAAGGTTTAAATGATATAGCCTCTTTTAACACAACTAGAAACTTGTCTTCGTGGTTATTTTAGTCAAGCTGATATCCCCTGAGCCCGTGAATCTATAAATATAATACAGAAGATACCCGTGGTTTCAAGAAGCTCTCTTCCCGGGGGGGGGGGGGGGCGAATAAGTGAATCTCTGTCTAGACGAAGGGATGTTATTGTACAACACGCTGTCTTCATTAACGTAAGCCTTCACGCCATCATAGTTTTGAAATGGACAACTTTGTGTTTTTGATGTAAGCTCTTGACACCTACTTCGTTTATCTAAAGACTACTTCAGCCTTTATGAGTCTTGGGTAAATAATCCGGATAACACTCACGTGGTTTCCACGAGTTATGAACGGGTATCCAAGATTAACAAAACTGCGGAGAGGAAGTGAAACACCCTTTGAAAATAAGGAACATAAAGATATGCATTTGGTATTCAAACCATTGCATTTCTCACAATTGACAATTAGTTTTATTTCGAAAAACACAAACGTCTTTGAGAATATTAGCATTTACTCTTGAAACCAACAAAATAAAAATCTAGATAGTGAAACTATCGTTTTCGGAATAATAGTAGCCTACTTGTGTGAATCTGTCATTGACGTCACCAAAATATCGAAGTCACATAGGCATTCGCGGACTTTCGTAAATTTTGCCAATAACTTTCAATCTGTAAAGGGTGACTTTCTATATTATGAGGACATTTTAGAAACTCAACTAAATCGCACTACACGTCAAACTGGTCAGTTCGTTTTCAAATTTACAGCTGGCCATGTGACTTTATTGTCAAAATACATTTAGCACCACTATTTTCCAGGGCCATTGCTACAACGTTGAACGAAGCGAAGGCCAAACCATTTTACTTAATTTAAAGAAAATGCGTGGTTGAGAGTGGATTCTGGGGTTATTTGTAATATACACTTCGCCATTTCTTAGAGTTAAATTGGTATCATTCTACGTTCTGTATCCTCCCAAACTGCAGGGACCACCCGATGTTCCAGTTGTGCTCTTCACACTGGGAAGGCGTGAATAAGTGTTAGCTGTCTAGACGAAGTTTTATCCAATGTACTGGCCTCATTAACGTAAGCCCTTCACACCCTGATAGTTTTGAAATGAACAGCTTTGTGTTTTCGATATAAGCTCTTGACACTCCACATAGTCTATCTAAACACTGCGTTGTTTTTTGTTTGGCTCAAGTATAGATAATCACGAGGCGATGTTTGTTTTACGATTTTAATACAGGGTGTTCTTATTTCAGCCTTAAGGTAATTTTATAGTGGTATAGTTTCGATTTCGCTTTATTGAATTAATTATCGGTATCTTTGAATGATTGGCGGACTATCTACCCACTACATCACACGTAAGAATGCGCCGTAAGCCACAAGCAAGGGTTAATTTGGACCATTATTTCACCCAACTTCCGTACTCCATCCTCTGTTGAGTGCCGCTATATAAGTGAAATAATCCCCAATGCGGCGTAAAACATCGATCAATCTCGTTTGCTATCATTCTTTCAGAAGGTAAATAAAACAATATAATGATTGATTTCAAGATGATTTTATGATACGAGCAATTAAGCCACCCTAAAGTGGTATAAGGTACCAAAATATGGACACTTTCCGTTAAACCCAAATTTTACAATTATCGGCAATTTTTTCTCAAGAAATATAAAGGACAAGCTTTTTAGTTTTGTAACTTAAGGACTAAACTATATACATGCATCACATGAAGATTAGATACAATGGCACAGTCCAGAAAAACGTTAAATAGAAAAAAATAAATGTACAATTAATTCCAACTATTTTTGGCGATTTTAGTGAGATTTTGTTACTCCTACATTAATAGTACAGATCAAAGAACTCTGTTTTTCAACCAATGAAAATTAATCTTGGTTTTAGCTAGGAAGTGGCTTACTAAGCGATAGTTTTGTATCTAGGCTATTTGAATATTGGATTGAAACTATATTAAACGCAGATCTACTGCACACACTTTAAGCTTTCGATCAATACCTGGTTGAAATATTGTGTGTGTGTTTTAAACATATGACAGATTTTGAAAATACCCTATTTTGGCTGAGAATGTGTATGCTTCAAATTATCAAATTTTGCCCCCCCCCCCCCCAGTTTGAATCGCATGTACCTTGAAACCGGTATGCACTTTGTCAACTTTTTGTGGTTGTAACGGATTTCTCATGAGATGATCTATTTGAAAATAAAAAGAAAAAGCCTTCACGAGATTTAGATAATCAACCACAAATTAAAACGTTAACATAATTGCATATGGGAAATGAAACTATATCCTCAAAGCTATAAATGAAAATGAAAATAGATCATCCATGTTGATTTCGGCAGGCCGCCTACTGATTAAGCTGGACAACAAAAACCGTTTCAGTGACGTGTCTTCACTTGGCACAGGCTGGCTTTGAATCGGCTTTATGAAGAGGTCTGCGCCGATTTCCATTCTTCATTCGAAATACTTAAGCGCTTAATGCAGATTGGCCATATTCCATCGTTGAAGTGTTTTTAAAATAAATTTTACTATTCATTGCCCATCTTACACTGCATTGTAGAGTACGGCAAACTGAATATTATATGGGCATATAAAAAAACAGGCATTTTGAAAACTCGCGAATGACGGCACCTCTCTGCCCAGCTTCAGATGCTGGTTAACTCATTATGGATATAAACTCTTTATGGGTACAAATATCAATTTTAACTGGTATGGAAGAAAAGTGCTTTTCCGCATATCTATGGTCATCTGCAACCATTCCGTGGATTTTAAAACCAAGACGGTTTATATTACTGTATTTTTTTTTCGCATAGAAGAACTTAGAAACATTCCTTTTGAGGCCATTTTGTAATTTTACTAGCTGTGTAATACATCGTACAAGTTACGCAGTGGCTGGTCAATACGTTGATGTTGAAACAGCATCTTGGTTTATTGGGTGACACAATTAACGTGAAGAATAACTGATGGAAGACAACTTCTTGTTTATCGATAAGAACCAAGAAGTTGTTCATCGATCGCCCTAATCGTCAATCATTTAGATTTTCGATAAACTTCAAATCATCATGAACTTTCGTCCCCAATATTTTAGTCAGATTTTACAAAAGTAACCATGTTCACACAGGACGCAGAAAGTATGGACGTTAAGCCCTCTGTTTGTCTTAACAATCCGAAGTTATGAAAAACGTGCGAATTTAGACAGCTCATGCCACTTTAAATATAAATCATCAACTATAACTATTAGGGATTAAACAAACAAGCAGTTTTAATGGGAAAATCTGTGATCAATGAAAGAACATGATTTGATTTCACCAGCATTAATGTATTCGATGTCCAACAAGAATAATTCTGGTTTTTAGATTGCTGTCAGGCATGTGCATTAAATTGAGTTGCAGAAAAGTACAATGCAGATAGATGTAAAGAAATACTATTCAGGGAATTATACAAAAAGGGCAAGCCTTCGTTGTATGTTTAAAGAGAGGAGAGAAGGAGATCTTACAAGTGACTATTGTGCTCATCCTGCTCCCATGCGTTAAGCAAATATTGGATTTCTTACGAGACAAATTGATCCCGATAATTTGGGAATCGAAATTGAAAGTCACACAAATTACTTATTTTCCTTAAAATGACATGAGCTGCCAAACGTAGCAAAATTTCGTAAAAACAGATTGCTGGCTATTTTTATGAAAAAGTACCAAAAAAAAAGAATTTTCAATTGATAGCAATCTAAATCTCTTATTACGTTTTGGTAGTTTTATACCAACATAAGAATGGTTATTTTAGACACGAAGATTTTCCCTGTGCCCGCGTGTTTTAGTGATAATAAATATAAGAAGAGTTTGAAAGACATACTGGTCAGGGCTAAACTCCCCTGTCTGCCTTCTACCTAGGATTTTCTGGGGAAAAGGGGGGGGGCAAATTTTCACGGTCTTTTCCCATGACCCCTATAATATATAGTCTGACGATATTCTTACTATAGCTTAAGATGCGTAAGCATTGTCAATGTAATACAAAGTGTTCCAGAAAATTCTACTGACTAAGGCCAAGCTCCTGTCAGTCGCCAACCTAATGAAATACCATAGGTTTACTTTATTACAACAATTTATGATGGGGTGTAAAGGTTTAAATGATATACCTCTTTTTAACACAATTAGAAACTTGTCTCCGTGGTTATTTTAGACAAGAAGATTTTCCCTGTGCCCGTGTGTTTTAGTGTTCATAAATATATATGTCAACATTTTGGCATCTCATGCCACTTTAGGGTTTGCTATAAGTGTGATCAGAATCACATAACCAATCGTGGTGAAGGTTATGGAATCCCTCGCTATTGTTACAGGGCGATTAACACGCGCCTAAGGTTTATGCCATACCATATACACATAATTCATTCGGACCTCACACAACGTTTTCGCCATTTCCACAACTCTAGCCAGCATATATACCAATACAGTGAAACACGACGACAGACGTAACACAGTTGAAGGGTTGTATTGTTAGAAGAAGATAACCAACAATGATTTCACACCGCTGATCTGGTAATTGCTTCTATTGCCTGAACATTACGAGAATATCCGGAAAAGAACACTAAACTCTGCCTCCTGCTTAAATATTTGTCTTTCTGTTTACATAGCACTGTTCGCGTTATCTCTTGTTATATTCAAACAGTCACCTCGTGGACTACACTGTAAATAAGACGATGCTGAGACAGACTGAGGGAGAAAACGGCGTCTTAATGAGGCAGGTTGAAAATAAATATAATAGTCTATAGCACTTATGGTACCACCTTGTCGCCTCCCCGAAAGCTATTCTGGACTAAGGTTTAATGGTTGGGTCTTAAAGTATTAAGACTCAATCATGTACAAGCTGCAATCGTCATCAGGGAAATGACTGAATCAGTCAATTCAGTGTCGGTTAATTTACTAATTCAACCATAATTACAACATATTATCGTGTTGGTATGGGGTTTTTTAGTTAGCAGAACACACATTAGGACATCATCGATTTTCACTTTTTACACAAGTAAGCCAAATAACACTTGAGGTCTGTTTCATGAAAAGGCGAAGAAGTTTTTACGTAACAGACATAGCAGGGTATCTTTTCGGTATGAAAGTTAGGTAAAAATGTAGGCTAAATCGTTTTTGAAATAGGCTCAAATTTGGTGAAATAAATCCTTGTATAGACCCTTCCGGCTTAAGGATTGACGCTTGCGCAAAAGCCTCGCTGTATGGCAAAATGGCGCAAGATTGAGATTTTTTAATCAATCTGACGTCGGAATCGTGTTCATTTCGTCTAATACACAATGTTAAAAAGGCGTGTCACAGTGACAGCAACAGAGAAATGACGCCAATGCCATACAATTCTAACAACATCGCAAAAACGTCCTTCTGAGCCTATTCGGAAAACCTCGAGGATTTACGTACGGCAACTACCCTCGGGCAGACTGTAAAGCAGTTTTGTGTGGCTTGGTTGGCCTATTAGTATTAGGAACGAAAAGGTAGCCGCGAAATGTACTCTTCGATATCTTCTTTGGAGACCAATTAATATATCAACGCACAAGAAAGTTACAGTTTCCCATGTACGGCACACACCGAATGTATAATCGAACTACATGTTTTACATTCGGAACAAACCTCGGCGGTCTTCCCTCGTTTCCGGTGGACTTAAACATGGCTCGAACATTCTATACGATAAATCACCGTATTTTTTGGATTTTACGATGTCCGTTATGTAAAACACATTTTTGCGTAATAGCAAAAACAACTCATCGAATTAATATTTATCAATAATCAGAGAAAAGATCATTTCTGCACCTTAATGTATCCTCAGAAACTGGTATCATGCAAAACGAAAAATATACCTATAGGAGAGTGTTTCTGCCTTGGATGTTACTTTTTCGGGACTCATTCAAATATAATGTATGGATTTATTTTAATAGCGAGTGTCAAATTGACGACCTTGTTGGTTCGACCGATGGTTGCCATTCTAAAATAAAGTAGAAAAATGTATACATAATTCTTTGTTGAGATTGTTTTCTTAAACAAAATACGCTTGCCATGTCGTCAACAGGAAGTCCGTCTGGTCGTTATAAAGAGCAACGGTTTTGCGACATTTGACTCGTTCTAACATTTCTATCCCAACACATTCGTCTACAATACACTCTATTATTAATTGACTTTCAATGTTATTGGCATAATACGGAGAAACGGTCACACTCATACAGAGCTTACCAGGGCCAATACGAACAAACTGGGCTAATACGAACAAACAAGGCCAATACGGACTGGGCCAATACGAGATCAAACATGGCGACCGTTTCATTGCTATCACTTCAAAATCCCAACGCTATTTTTCTTGAATTCATCAACAGAAAAAAAGAAAAAAGCCAATGTTCAGTCAAAGAAAAACAAATATTCTGTCTATTTCATTAGATAAATTAAAAATTGCATTAATAACAATTTGTAAAAATAAAGAAATATGTTCCAATGTTTTATGTACAAAAGGGGGACAACTCTTGGTACACTACGTCTAGATTTTTTTAAAGAAATTTTTAAGAAAATAATGGTCAACTTTATTTGCGAATGTGTCTATTAAAACACTATTATTTTTAAAGTACACATATATTTTATGCAAAAAAACATTGAAAGCCAATTAATAAAATTTTTCCTCGGACAGCCCTATTAACCCTCGGCCTTCGGCCTCGGACCAATACGACTATCCTCGGACCTGTAACAATGCCAATAGGGAATATGCTGATTAATAACATTATATAATAGAGAGATAAAGTGTTCTCAACATGGTAACCCGCCATCTTGGTTTGAAACAATATCCGCAGTCATATGATATAACATGGGCGCTGAATAAATATCGTATCGAAGCTCTATTTCACTCTTTTTCTTAATTTTGGGCGATTGAAAACTTTCACCGCCTGCTGAAGTTTAATAATTATCAATAAGTGCTATTATTAAGTATTTTGTAGTCAATATACACTAGTGTCCAAACGAAACGATACCAACTTGTTTTCAAAATATTTTTGTTACGAATTGATCTTGTAATATGAAAACATACGGATTCGTATTGCCGGGAGAATATGTAAATTTCGTGCAAGTGACATTGCCCTCTTTAGCATGTTCTGCAAGTGCAAAAAAAGCTGTTTAAAAGGGCTGAGCACACACGTTGATATCACAGCAACAAATAGATCACAAGATATGCGACGTTTGACAGCCATCGGGAAAGAGAGAGCCGTTGGAATGGTCCAACAAGGAGCGACACACGTCGATGTAGCCAGGTTGGGCTCTGCAGGCATCGCTGTCAGACAGGTCAGACTTCAGACAGGCCCAGGAGTCATAAGTATAGACCGTTAGACTCAAGACGGTGGCCAGAAACGTTAGCGACCTCGCTATACGAATGTCGAGGTCGTTGTCCCAGTCGGAACTCCCTTCGGCTATCTTCGCTCGCTACCGGTCGGCTTTGACACGCCTCGGAGTCTGCGCTTTTTATACGATAAATCACGGTATTTTTGGGATGAATAAAAATGGCGTCGAAAGTAAATATCAAAATGTTTTACTATAGACGAAAAAAGAAAATAAAAATATTATAAATTTATTAAATGCTAATCATTTAGAAAGATATTTGTTTATATATTTTATTTAGCCCGGTAAACCACATGTTGTAGACAGACGCAGTTTCGGTACCTATCTTCCAAAATCTCCAAATTCTAAATATATTCCAACTAAACAATTATCTCTCTGTCGTTACCTTTCACAAGTTTATTCACCAATCAGTATCCGTTCCTGTTAACTTTGCTAACTACTATATTCGCAAAACTGATATCCATCAATATCCCACAAGACAACATTCTGTAAATCTGCACATTCCATATTGCCCTACAAACTCCTCACGCCTCACACTGCGTGTTGCTGGTGCGCTCACTGGAACTCCCTACCTGTAGCTCTAAAACAAATACTGTCCATCTCCCTATTCAAATCCAAAGCAAAAAGTTACCTTTTAAATTCACAAGTCGGATCTCTCATCACCACTTTGTAAATATGTTGTAATTTAATAGAAATCCAAATATATAATTTCATCTACATAACCTTTAAAGAAATGCCACATAACCTTTCAAACACGGGATAGAACAAGCCCCATTGGGGCTTTATTCCCGCCAATATTTATTCCGATAAGATAAATTCTACATGATTGTATATATCAATTTTGGTGAATAAATATATTATTATAATCCTCAAATGCTTCAATTATATAACTGATCGAGGCTGAAAGTTAAACAAACCGAGTGTTTCGGTCCCATACATTTTCACTGGGACCCTTTTGTGGGGCCCTTAAGAGGATTTGGGAATTGTACGCTTCACGGCTACCTTTTTGGTCGCCATATTCAAAATGACCCGCAGTCTATTAGAGGGTATTTCACGCACGTAAATCCTTGAAGTTATCAGACTGGTCGTTGTCCCTAAACCAAGGACAAACGTGGAGGCGCATTCTACTCGTGCCAGACAAAACATGGGACCTGCCTCACAAAATGGTGTGTCGTACGTTTTAGGCAACTGTCATAGCAACGTATTTCTACAGTACGGGTTGTCATGATAGATACGCAAAAACTTACGCTACGCCGTTTTGTAAAACAAACGTTTTGGGATTAATTATTTCAAGAACTTCTTTTTTAAGTTAAAGTGGCATGAGCTGCCAAAATGTTGATATTTTGACGTTAAAACAGAATGTTGAAATTATTGGCTATTTTTCTCAAGACGTATAATTCAGAAGCTTTTTAGTGCTTCTAGTCTCGATAATGTACGATAAAGTATTGTTTTGAACTAACTTTGGCTTTGAATGAATGAATGGTCGTCCCGGTTATTTAAATTTTGTTTACATTTCGAACACGTCTTCGGTTCGTACAGGCCAAATACTGTATGGATTTTCCTCATTCCAACGCCAATCATTTAGTTTTTCGATGGCCTACAAAGCCTCTTACTGTTGTGACGATCAGAAATTATGAAAAAAGTGTGAATTTTGGCAGCTCATGCCACTTTAAATTAATCAAGTTAATATCTTATGAGCTCCCAAAGTTGATATATTCCAATAAGCCATGCGAATTCTAGACTTTCTACGGATATTCTACTTTCGATCACATTTAAATCGTATCGATCTAGGGCAGTTGTAGGAAGTTAGAACTCATCTTATTACAGTCTTGCATGATTTTTTCTTCAAAAATTATATGACTGGACAAAACATAGCAATTCCCGTATGACTGGTTATTTTTTAAAAAAGCTCCCAATATCGGAGTTGGTTTATAACTATATCCCATACGCCTAGTTCTATGTGCCATGCTTGTCAGATGCCAGTGAAAGGACAGTGTTTTACTCTAAGCATTGAATTGGTTATCCTCCTGTTCTAAGCTTTAAAACGCCGCCATTTTAGCAAAATAAGTTTATTTGTGATCAATCGGAAAAAATAACCAGATCAACAAGCTTTATGTATCCAATGAAATGTTTATTTGCAGAAATAGATCATACAGGGACTGTAACAATATTATTTCTTTCTTCATGAAACAGTTCCACTCTGAAACTTCGGGGATTTACGTTTGTGAAATACCCTCTGATAGACTGCAGGTCATTTTGAATATGGCGACCAAATAGGTAGCCGTGAAGCGTACAATTCCCAAATCCCCTTGAGGGCCCCACACAAGTGTCCCGTGATAATGTAAGGGACCGAAACACTCGGTTTGTTAACTTTCAGCCTCGATCAGTTATATAATTGAAGACTTGGAGGATTCCTGACATATACCGAAACTGCGTCTGTCTACAACATGTGGTTTACCGGGCTAAATAAAATATATTAACAAATATCTTTCTAAATGATATTATCATTTAAAAAATTTACAATTATTTTTATTTTCTGTTTTTGTCGGTAGTAAAACATTTTGATATTTACTTTCGACGCCATTTTTATTCAGCCCAAAAATACGGTGATTTGCCGTATAAAAAAGCGCAGACTGCCCGAGGCGTGTCAAAGCCGACCGGTAGCGAGCGAAGATAGCCGAAGGATGTTCCGAGTGGAAACAGTTCTTGGTCAGCACGATATTAATATATTTATGAACACTACAACACACGGGCACAGGGAAAATCTTCTTGTCTAAAATAACCATGGAGACAAGTTTCTAATTGTGTTAAAAAGAGGTATATCATTTAGACCTTTATACCCCATAAATTGTTGTAACAAACCAAACATATGATATTTCATTAGGTTGACGACTGACAGGAGCTTAATAGCCTTGGTCAGTAGAATTTTCTGGAATCCTTTTGTAACACATTGACAATGGTTACGCCTCTTAACTATGGCAAGAACATCGGTGGACAAGTACCCTTATATAGACTGTTTCCATACATGGCTTATTGAAATTTATCGTCTTTGTGGGCAGCTTAGACAACGTTAATTGTATCAGAAATCCCCAGTTGTCAGTTTATGTGAGTTTCCATGACGTATCCAGGTTTCGCGCGATTGACATTTCTTGTTGAGCCAAAATACAAATGTATATGCATTTGCCCACAACGTTCTCTGTGTTTAATAGCATGAGCTGCCAAAATGCTGAACTATTATCGGTGTATCAAAATTAGGAAAGATTTAGGTATTTTTTTTCTCAATAAGTGAAAATTATTGTATGTAAAGTCAATGTTTCTAAGTAATATAGACGCATAGAACGAATGACCTGCACACTTCGTAAACTTAATTTTAGTTTTTCATTTGAATGTAAATCACTTCTTCTATAGCCTTAAATCGAAGTTTATGAAAAAGTTAGAATTTGGCACTTTTTACAGCTTGAAGGTAGTCGCAGGTTTTTGTCTAGGATTTTCGGCAGGAGTGAATAAAAGTTATTGTTTTAGGATTCAGACGAATTGACATATCTGCAAAAATTGATAAATAAAATTTGAACAGATATCTCCTGTAGCCTAAATCACTGTTACTTGTATGTACAACCAGAATGTAATCCAATACCAATGTTACGCAATTTTGACGTAATTTGGGACACTTAAATGTTGAAAGTTACATGTTCCCCATTAACGAAATCAAGGAATGTTTTCAATCTGTCAACTTTAACCATGGTCATATCGGGTCCGTGTAATCATCGTATTCATTATCGGTATCAGACTACAAATCTAGAGATTTTAGTCTTCAGCGGTAAGGACCTCTCTTAAAGCAATAAGTAACATTGATGAAATGACACGGGCTCAGCTTCCGAAGATAATTTGTAAACACGACACCCGCTGAGCCGATGACAAAATGACAAATTAAAGTGACGATTTTCAACACTTAAAGATGTTAACAGATCGTATCTTCTGATAACAACAACAACATCTCTCTCCATTAGCTCTTATTCCGCACGCGCTAATGGATCGATCTCGAGGCCGATTAAACTGGCGCATGTGCACTACTGCTTATGTCAACAAACATAGTAAGAACTAATGAAAGAGGCCTTTAAGCCGATAATTAGTTTCAAAGAGTGTTTTTGTTGGTTTATCTGTCAATGAGGAAATTTCAAATCTACTAGTTCAATCACAGCCCAAAAGAATAAAAACTAGCGATTCTTTCGTTTGAACTCAAAGGTGCTACACTAATCGATGACGGAACGATAGACTCACGCTGAAATAAATGAAAACGAGTTTTGAGTGTATTTTTAAATCCTACTCGGTTTTCACTCGATTGCCTGATGTTGACGAGTTTGCGGGTAATTCGCGTGTGCGTGGGTGGGAGGGGGGGGGTGTTTGCAATGAACCTGACAGCGCCATTACGCATTTAGTTTGATTCTTTACGACGTATCTTCGATTTATAATAATACATACTAATTCCCCTTTGATTCTTAACGACGTATCTTCGATCCATAACAATGTGTTTGTTATAACTGTGCTGTTTTGTCTTAACCGTGTTGTTTGTTAATGTTAGGTTGCGAGATGGAGTTTATAACCTTGTTGTTTGTTAATGTTAGGTTGCGAGATGGAGTTTATAACCGTGTTGTTTGTTAATGTTAGGTTGCGAGATGGAGTTTATAACCTTGTTGTTTGTTAATTGTAGGTTGTCAAATGGAGTTTATAACCGTATTGTTTGTTAATTGTAGGTTATGAGATGTGGTTTATAACCATGTTGTTTGTTATAACTAATTGTAGGTTGTGAGATGGAGTTTATAACCATGTTGTTTTGTTACAACTGTGTTCTTTTGTCATAACCGTGCGGTTTGTTAATCGTAGGTTGTGAGATGGAGTTTATAACCATGTTGTTTGTTAATTGTAGGTTATGAGATGTGGTTTATAACCATGTTGTTTGTTATAACTAATTGTAGGTTGTGAGATGGAGTTTATAACCATGTTGCTTGTTACAACTGTGTTCTTTTGTCATAACCGTGCTGTTTGTTAATCGTTGGTTGTGAGATGGAGTTTATAACCTTGTTATTTGTTAATTGTAAGTTGTGAGATGGAGATTATAACGGTATTGTTTGTTATAACTGTGCTGTTTTGTCTTAACCGTGTTGTTTTTTAATGTTAGGTTGTGAGATGGAGTTTATAACCTTGTTGTTTGGTAATTGTAGGTTGTGAGATGGAGTTTATAACCGTATTGTTTGTTAATTGTAGGTTATGAGATGTGGTTTATAACCATGTTGTTTGTTATAACTAATTATTACCACTTGTCCGTGCATTACTAGTAGGATAGCGCTCATTCGTAAACACGGTAAAACCCTATGACGCACACTTTCTGCGGGCGGCGGGCCGCTAATGAAAACGAGTTTCATTATCGGCCCGCCGCCCTGACGCTTGACCTATGACCTCACGAGATCCCGACGACGTGCGTGTCAGCAGACGACATCAACCATGGCGGACGCTGTTGACAGTCTGCCGTTGTCGCAAGGCAGCGACCTGAACGAAGAACAGTTGGAACGTAGCATGAAATGTATTTTATTTCATTACAAGACAAGGGAACTATTTATGCGAGCAATGAACAGTCCCATATTTAGCATCATAATTTATCTAGTGATATTTGTGCAAATTCGCCCAAATAGAAATTGTATATATTAAGTGGTAATAATAGTAATAACATGATTTTGAGTGGGCATTAAACTTTGTTATCGGCCTGACATCACTGATTCGCAGCCCGCCATTGCCATTAGCAGCCCAAGGGCACTCCATGTTATTGTTATATTGTAGGTTGTGAGATGGAGTTTATAACCATGTTGTTTGTTACAACTGTGTTGTTTTGTCATAACCGTGCTGTTTGTTAATCGTAGGTTGTGAGATGGAGTTTATAACCTTGTTTTTTGTTAATTGTAAGTTGTGAGATGGAGATTATAACGGTATTGTTTGTTAATTGTAGGTTATGAGATGGAGCTTATAACCGTTTTGTTTGTTGTTTGTTACATAGGTATGTCTGTGCCGGTCACTTCTCAAGTTTGATTCAGTTGAACAGCTCTTATGGGCCAATGATGATTATAAAAAGATTCGTGTTAATGTCCATGTGACAGTGTTACTGTATTTTCCACAAGTCTATGTACAAGTCTATCAGTAATCCTGAAATAGATCTTCGTTAGTAAAGCTGGATCTTTTTTTATTTTTAAACATGGTTGATTAAATCAATTTAAACCTCGGATTAAGATTAATACTAATCCAAGGTTAAACACCTTATTGGGAACCGTGGAAAGATGAACATGTCAGAGAACCAAGTTAAACGTGGGATTACGACTGATATTAATCCAAGGTTAAACACCTTACTGGCAACCGCGAGAAGAATATTTCAAACAGTAACAGATTGATTCAAACAGATTGGGGGCGGTGGGGGGGGGGGGGGGGGGGGGGGGGGGTCATGTCACTATCATCTCAAGGTAAGGACATGGGCGTCAACAGGCGGGGGACAGGGGGGACATGTCCCCCCCACTTTTTAAAGGGGTGGGGACATCCTATGATTTGTCCCCCCCCACTTTTTGCGAGCGAGAAATATGACTTGAAAGCAATACTATCAAGATAGTTTTTTTCTCACCAACAAACTCACACTCAAAAATGAAATGGCTTTATCCTCTCATCAAGTAACAGTTTGTGTAGGACATTGAGCTTAAGGGAGTCGCCCAACGCAAGATTTAATCAATTTCTTTCCTGACGTCATTTACTTTCAGATTTTTTTTCTCCGTCCGCAGCTGGGGCGACCGACCTTCTTAGACTAAATGTTAAGATTTAATGTCCCCACCCGACTTTTACACATAAACCTGTTATTTCTCCCAACCCGAAGCTTTGTTTTTTGTTTGACGGATAATGTCATACGTATTCTGATTCAACAAAAACTAACTAATTGTTGAAACTGAAAGTTGAAGCAATCGCTATTTAGATATGGATTACAAAAGAACTTCTTTCCTTCTTGTATATTGTATATCACTGTATGACAATGCTGAAATCTAAATTTAGAATTAGAACAGCCGAATATGAGTTTATTTTTCCCCAATAATTTTATGTTTGGTGGTGAAATAATAACAGGCATGTGCATGTTTAAACTCAAAAGTCACGTGTAATATGTAAGTGAAACAATATCAAGCGCCGCATCAAACAAACTTTAATTTTTTCTTCTCCTTGAAAGAGAAAAAAATCGAACAAAGACAATGTAAATATGCACATAATCATGATTACAGCCAGGGAATATAGCAGGCTCCTTGTCTTGGAAACCGGGTATTGTTTTTGAATGTGTCCCCCCCCCCCCCACTTATTATACCCGTTGACGTCCCTGGGTAAGGAGTTAAGTTTTGTTAAGATTCTCAAATCTTATAAGAGCCAAGACGTTTTGTCAAAGTACATATAAAAGGATGTACATGTAGCATCTATCTTAATATGTCAATTTGTTCGATCCATTAACATAACAATTGTCCTGTTGCAGATCTTAATATAGTATATACATCAGCCACCGTTTTCTGTAAGTCTGAAGATAGTTTACCAATGCAAGGGAGACTATAGGCGAGTGAGACATTTAGAATGTCTTTGGGGCTCCGAAAGGGATTTTCTTCTCGGCATAGACAGAATATAGTCTTGAAATTTCCACTGGATTCATTCGGTTAGCCGGATTGGTTAAGCCAACTTCGCCCCAATGAGATAAGTATTAATTTACCCGATAAAAGTTTCTGGAAATGAAATCCAGATTAACCACTGTAACACTCATATCGGAGCGGGGGGGGGGGAGTATATTTATTCCAATACCCGATTTTAACCACAAACTTTTTGATGTGGAACCTGCTAGCAATTTAAGGTATTGTCAGAACAAAAGTGTACAATATAGTAGGTACAGAATTAGAGCCACGCAACATGGTCTATACAATATGTGTAAGAAATTGCATTTAGCCAGATCTCATTTTGAAATTCTAAGATCTCGCGTGACTACTTCCATGTCAGAAAACCAATGCACGCGAGGCAGAAGCCAACAATATAATTGCTTACAAAGTCAGGTCTGGTTTCACCGAATTTAGCTTATAATTAATCTATTTTGCAACTTTTAATATTAAAATTCAAGAATTGAATCTTATATTGATTAAAAAAGATTTTTTTATTTCTCCTATTTTTGGCGAGCTTTAATTAAGAAAGGGCGTTAACAAGGATGTATATGAGGTCTGGTTTTCTGTTATAGCATTGGTTTACAGCTGTTTTGGAACTCCGCCATATGGTGATACTGCTTGTTCCCGCGCGTATATCTTTCGCCTGTCAATATCTCGAGTTTCAATCGTCCATTAAAACAACCTGTTCCTTTAAGCCGACTCTACTCTATCAGACTTAACCACATATTTAACATGTGTGTCCCGAAAGAGGTACGCTTTTCTCATTTTCCTTCCGTGGCCAGTTGATATTTATAGGAATGTTGTAAAAGAATATGTTTTGCTTATTATTTTAAGGAACATATAGACTAAATGATACAGCAACTCTCAAATGAATATTTAATATACATTCATATTCTCGCATTACTCATAGCATTCCTATCTCGGCTGTCGATTAAAATCATTTATCTCCAGTTGTGCTGTCATTAAATTGGGCTTTGATTACGTAGAAGAAAAACTTTTTTTCAAAATTACATTACAATTAATGATGTTTTTTTTGGCGTTTTAAAAAATTATCATTAAGAGAGAACCATTCCAATAAATGATAAAATTCATACAGTTCCGTTAGGCTAAAACAAAAAGCTAATTCAAAATTACTTAAAATGGCTGATTTTAATAATTTGCCGAAATTTGCCGAATTTACGTTTTCTCCAAACGACCGAAGATACTTCGATAAATGTGTAGATATATGTTAAAATCATGTTAACAAAGGACAGTGGGCCATGGACATCTGTCATTTCACTATTACCCATACACGGATTCACACTAGCCCGTAAGATACTTTTTTTGTCGCTGGTAGTCCGAATAACCGAAAAGCTGAAGTCTTTTAACGGCTCATACTCATCTGTAACTCAATACTCTATAACAGAAATCGCGATGAGATATAAGGTGTTTATTTTAGCTTCGTATTCACTTTAGGTCTCGCTTTTTGGATAATGAAATCACTGCGCTATGAATGGATATTGGCAGTCCGAGGTATAAACGGCGCGGAAGCTCTCGCGGTCTTTCTGCCAATCAAAAGTCCAGTATCTCGCGTCTTCCATTGACTCGACCCAAGGCCTTTAATAGCATAGCCGTGGATTTCTGAGGCGAGATGATCCGAGGAATTTACAGAGGACGTTTTCCTGAATGGCCACTCAGTGTAACATAAACAACTTTCTTGCTGCGATGAAATGAAATTGCTGAAAGCTGGTTTAGAAGATGCGCTGATATGCCATCCATGGCTTACTTAACGTGAGTTATCATTGATAACACATTCTTCGACCATTAAACCACTAAAGGTAGATAAACAGTGGAGACACTTTAAGTACTCCCGTGACGACATAGCGAAGCCCTTTAATAAATACATTTAAATAAAGAAGCTCAGTTATACTCGGTTTTATTTTTTTCCATATTAAGTAAGCGAGAAAGCAGTCAATTTTCCCACAGAAGCTCTATGCGAAAATTCTAGCCCGGATTCATTTTCATTTTTTGTGGCTTAAAAAAGGTAAGCCACTTTTGATGACACACGGGAATCTCGCATTAATCACAATGATATATTAAATATCGTAAAATCAAATGGTTGGGATGGAACAAATCTCAGTCTAATCTAACCGCCACATATTATATATGACCAAGTATCACATTCGACATTTAAACACTTTATATGTACGTTATATGAAACAGCCTTTCAGAAAATTATTGCTTTCAAATAAACTGATTGATGAACCACGCTTGTATATGTTTCGTTGTTGATGTTTTTCCCAGGACTTCCACAACTGTTTGGGTAGTCCGGGTTTCTGACTCCAAAATAACTATTTTTTATACTGACGGGCGTAATACGGCGATCAGTATAAGAAAAATAGTCATTTTTGAGTCAAAAACCCGGACTACTGTTTGGGACGATATTATTCCAGTCAATTGACGTTCTTGAAGTGCTAAATTCAGTGAGACAGCAATAAGAACAAACGTGATTCCTCTTTGATATATTGGTGACTATACAAATATAATATTTCTTAGGATATTATAAAACGATTGTATAACGTCTAAAGGGTAGATCAAGTTAGTCCCCACCAAACTGGCTGCCGGTGAATGGGCAGTATCTAACCACGTGTTTTGTTAACTAGCCCATGTATTTACCTTGGGTGCCTTGAGTATTTATATTACTTCTAGTTCTCTTAGCACCTTCCACCTCCAGATAATCTAACAAATTCCCCATGTTTATTCATCAGGTTGATACAAGACATCGATATATTTCCTCAGAAAATTAAGAAAAATACATCGGGAGACTTCATACGATAACTCTTAAATATATCCCGTATGGACTTCCATACATCTAAGAAATTGATTAGAAACTCGCGACATATATGCCTACTCAACGTTTACAAAAAGGATCTCATATCCTTCAAATATTGACTGTCCACTCGTGTCAGATCTTCCATTTGTTATGAGGGAGCCTCGGGGGCTCTGCTGGCAGAGTAATAGTCCCCCACTCCACGGGTCTTTCATGGAGGCGTCGCGAGTTTGAATCCCACTCAGACCAAATAAAATTTAAAAAATTCTGAATGAACTTTTCACTCGATCGCCGTATATATTGAAGAGTTGGTATAGGTAGCCCCCGAAGATTGTGAGTTTCTTACGGAGAAACAGCCCCCCCCCCCCCCCCCACTTTACCCCCCATGCACACACACACTATAGCCTGACAACGCCGTCATTTAAGTGAAATAATTTTGAATGCGGCATAAAATTTCAACCAATCTATTTATAATGTTAATTCATCAATATGGGCTTATATGCATTCTGGGGGTTTGGATTTCCTAAGCTCTAACAAATCACGGTACATCTAATAGTCACTTTGATTACACTGAACATTACTGCTTAAGTGCACTAATTAATCATTACCACACTCTGATAATTCCTGGACTGTTTATCCTCATCAGCTCTAATTTCTTAATCACTTAGATAAAACAAGGAATTTCATGCCAGATTGGTCACTACGCGTCCGATTAACGAAAACAAGATGGACGGAAGGATAGACAAACGTAATTGTCTGAAACTGGATACTTGGCATGCAAGTTCAAAGAGTCGTTCTCATAGTGATGTGACATTTCACAAGAGAGAGCTTGTTGATTTCACCATAGCCATTTCAGTCTCATAGCATCTGTGCTGTATGGTTATCCCCACTCAACTCGTCAACGGACGTGTTTTCTTTTGACAGAGTCGATCCCACAGCATCAACAAACACAGATGGACGAGGCCAATGGTCAAGAGGAAATGTGTCAAAGTAACACGCTCCGGCCACTGGTCAAGCTAAATGATAAAATCGCCAACGAGCCATGAAATGACTGGACGATTCAATTATCCATCAAACAACCATCAGTCAAAAGTTTTAATGAATCAATTAAAAGAGTGAGAGTTAAGGTTTAGTAACCCTGATGAAGATTGAGAATTCCCTGTGTCCGTTTTGAAAATCAGTTTGTCCTAACACCACGTTACGTTAAAGATTTGTTATCTAAACGATCGTGTGTGAACGGAAATTATTTCAAAAAGAGGTCTCTATATTTAACATATCAATACAATGTAGCTGTAAGAAACGCCCTGTTTATCGGAGACTAAATCAATTTTTTAAGATGTATCAGCAAAAATTCTATATTTCAAAGGCCTTGATAAATATTTCTTTGGCAAATTTGATTTTTATTTCAAATCCTTTTGTCCTGCGAAACCGAAAGTTTGGGTTCGTTGAAACAATCATTCACGATGAAATAAAAAATACCTTATTTAGCGGTTCAATCAAAAGACAATTATTAAATAACTAATAAGTTTTAAATTTTCGTAACTTACTAATACTACCTTAGGGCAGGACAACATTCACAAGGAAGACACAACCCACATATTTCAAATTTTTAACAGAACGTATTTAAAGTGGCATGAGCTGCCAAAATGTTGATATTCTGACGTTAAAACAGAATGTTGAAATTATTAGCTATTTTTCTCGAGATGTATAATTCAGAAGCTGTCAGTGTTTTGAACCAACTTTGGCTTAGAATGAATGAATGGTGGTTCCGGTTATTTAAATTTTGTTTACTTTTCGGGCACTATTTCGGTTCGTACAGGCCATAGACTTTATGGATTTCACTCATTCGAACGCCAATCATTGAGTTTTTCGATGGCCTTCAATGCCTCTTACTGTCGTGACGATCAGAAATTATGAAAACTGTGTGAATTTTGGCAGCTCATGCCACTTTAAGTGAATTCTATGTGAATAAAAATGACGTTAGTATTTTTTATGAATTTTATCTTGAGTTGAACTGGCAATTTGTAGAGAGTCAACGTGATTCGTGTTTTCTGATTGATCAAGCACAGCTGTCCGGGATCATATCCCCTTTCCGACAGGTGTATCTTTCATTAACCAGATGAGGTTCGGATTCGAGCAATTCAAAAACACTGCTAGCGAAATATAGTCAATTTACCACCCGAAATCTTTATACATCCACCAAAAAATACATCCTCTATGATTTTCTTATGTAACTTATGTATAGTAAAATGTTTTGACATTGGTCCAGTAGAAAGCCGATACACAAAACCCAGATTTTTAAATGTCAAATACCAATATTTTGTTTAGAAAATGTTTTGCAACAGGTGATGCTAGGCCTTTCGCACGTGTTCAAATAAAGATCTCATATTTAATGAGAATATATGAAAGACAAATGTGGTTCTTCAAAGAGAAAAATTGTCTTTCATGTATTTTGGTGTAAGAAAAAGATGTTCACTTGGGGAACTCTACAATCAATGATTTTTGCAGTCTAAAATTTAACAACTTTAAAACTCAGTTTATTTATTTATTTGAATACGTTTTTGGACACGTTTTAAAAACTATCAATTTCAGATTCAAACTCCTGAGAAAAGGTCCATGCTTAGGGAAAGTTGAGTTAAAAGTCTGAATAGAGTATAAACCCAGCCGCGTGTGACAAAAAAGTAATCTACGAGTGATTTATTTATCTTGAATCCCACATATATATGATAAATGACCCCCTGTTAGCTAAGGTGTCCATTACAAAAACCCTCCATTTGTATTATCCGGCTTGTATTACTACATGTATACTATGTTTGCTTCTTGTCAGTTAGTGCAATTTAAACCCACCGTGTCAGTAAATCGACAAACTAAGCGATGTACCACACAAAGTGGTAGCTCGAGGCTTGCAACGGAGCGCGCGCGAAATAAACACAAAAATGCAGACGACATTTATCATTTCTCGCAATGAACGAAGACACGCGAGACAGTAAGTCTCCTCCCAGTGCCATGTTATAGATAGAATGCATCTTACAGTCTCTAATACGATAACATGTTTAAATTCTAACTACGTAAGCATGTATACCATAGGTAAACAACTTTCAAATAGTCTTGGTGGCTCAGTAGGCAGAGCGTTGGACACTCAATCCGAACAGCCTTCCGCCAATGGGTCGTGGGTTCGAATCCCACTAAGTCCAAAAATTGGAAAATTTTCTGACTGGGTTTTCACTCGAACGACCTTTGTGGCATGGTTGCCAATTACCAGCGGAAGGTCGTTGGTTTCCTCCGAGCACAGAGTCTGGTTTCCTCCCACAATAAAACTGGCAACGCCGCCATATAAGTGAAATAATCTTGAGCGCGGCATAAAACACCAAAGTACTTGATCAGTCCAAAGTAAAAATATTAAAATTTGACTCCTCATCATCCAGTCCAGAATGACTATCAGGTAGCCCGGAAGATCAAGTGCTCCGGGTCTAGGGTCGACTAAACCTGAACTAAGACAACTAAACCTGAAAAAGGTAGCATTTTAGTGAAATAATTTTTAGTTTGGCAAAACAGACAAATAATTATTCGCATGCATTACGTTGATAGTTATTACTCATAAATATTTTTTTTTTTAAAGCAACTGAAAGTAAATACTTTGCTTTAACAATTTAAGTATTGCAGTGTTAACCTATTGGAAAATGACACACCTCTTGCAGCTATTTATGAAATATTGATCATATACTTTCTAATATAAAACCCATTGGCGCAAAAATACCTTCTGAACTTGAGACCAAAAAGTCTATGTTATAGTAAAATCAAAGAGAGTAGATTGACAAGAGTGGTCACTTCGTCCAATCAGCATTGCCGGCATGTTCTTCTGGCCCCCTAGCGGAAGGGTGTTCCGACTGTACACGATTCGACTGAAGGGGGCCCCCTACAGAAAGGAAGTTTCTAATAATCGAATCGTATCAGTTCAAATTCAACGGACGAAGTGACCGCTCTTGTCAATCTGCTCTCTTTGGTAAAATACGCTATTACTAAACTTCGACAACCCCAGAAATCCAAACCTAAACTGAATGATAATTCGTTTGTATAGTGTTTTACACCAAATGACATCTGGATTCAATTAACTAGCTAAGTCAGGGAAAGCGTCTTCTTCTGAAAGCTCCCGAGACCAGATGAGGCGGATCAGACTTCTTGTGCTGCCACGAGAAGTTTGGGAGTTGCCCTCAGATTCTGTCCGATTTCACTACCTACTCCACTGTCTACAGTTAATGCAATATAGATCTGATAACACTCCAGAGAAAACAAGCCTTCTCTATGACGTAGTCATTTCCCGCCGATCAGCTGTAGTGATATTTGTCCATCTTCCGCCTGGATCTTGGCGTGTGGAAGCCTCGACATACCGACAGCAAGCAACTCCCGAAAATCAGTGGATGATTTATATAGACACTATCGGCCTGTATCGATGTATGTCACGATTACCGATTAAAGAAGAGATAGACAAAGTATTGGGCTATCAGACACGTGTTTCCCTTCATCCTCGACTATATTATATACCGGTGTGGAGCCTCTCTATATCCCAGTATCTTCTTATCGTGTTATTGGATACTATAATTTCTAAAATTTACACAGGTCGATTCAGTTAAGGCATTGATTTCACCAACTTTCATTTTCATTTTCGAAAACAGCACGCACTTGTCTATCAGTGAACGATCGAAAATTCACCGAGATAAATCCATTTCAGAAATTTGTCCATATAGCTTTTTATGTCAAAACATATACTCTTCATCCCTGTGTTAGAAGGACTATATTTTTCGCAATTTATACCGGATTTCAAGTAATCAATCTTCAACCAACTTCTAGAAACTTAGACATCAAAACCTTCATTTTGTAGAACGCTATATGACGTGTTTGCATTGTACCACGTGACTACCACTGGACGTTATTGACAGATACATAGCACATGTATTGTTTTAGGCGAGGAAACCACAACAACATAATTGGTTAAACATTTATCGCCCTCTTTTTATTCCTGGTGGCCTATCACACTTTGATTTATACTGGTTTATTTCAAAACAAACTCGGAATTTTATGCATGTTTTTCTTGAGCAGAACGTTGTTTATCTACAAGCCGCTATGTTATTGTCTATACAACTGTAACTGATTCACAGTCCGGGGAAGCTATCAAGCCGACATTAATGTACATTGCAGGCAAACTACACAAGCACGGCGCTTTACAACCTAAAAGAAACACAATCTGACATATGAGTGTTATTTTGAGTTAAAAAATAAAATTGGAAATCTGATGATGACGGTCTCTAAGTAATCCGGTTGTAGAGTAAGAGTTTTAGCATGTTATCAGCTTTCACTTCCGTTGATTGATTGATTGATTGATTCTTTGGTTGATTGATTCTTTATTTCTTTGCTATTTCGATTGATTGACCGCCTGCATGGTGGCCTGTCTGATTTATCGATTGTTTTCCATGTCAGTAGATTGATTGATTAAATGATTGATTGATAGGGCTCAAGACTGGTTGGTCGATATGATGGATGTGCATTTGTTTATAATGTGGATGGTTAGCTTTAAATTGGCTGCTGAATTGTTTAATACAGTTCAATTGGTGGATTGATTACTGAATTACTAGCCGCACCCGTGTGTCTCTATCCTGGTTTACTTACTTTGCCGGTTAGATAGAACTGAATTACAATCTGCCCAGGATTACAGCTGCAGTTCGCTATTTAAATTTACCTAAATGGTTGGTTAATTCAAAAAAATGTAAAACTGTTTCAAGTATACTTTACTTCCTAATACCGTAGCACACTTTTCTATACACTTTGGATTCCTTTCATAGTTTGGTACTTTCAGACAATTAGTTGTTTTGGTCATAGATATCTTATAATTACAAGATTTGCTAGGCGCTATGCGCTGCACAGTGTAGGAAACGTCACAGCAGTCCACCATCTTGCGAGTTGACCGGCATCACATTAACGCTTCAGCTTAACACTTGCACGGTAGTCAAGACATAGGCCCTACTATATCAAGTGTAAACGTTTGTCTCGATGGGCGAGGAATTTCACACAGCATCTAGCACTGGAAACGTTCACGATAGACCAGAAAAAAACTTGTTAACGCAAGTCAAAATCAAGTTCCAAGATGGCAGACTTACTTGCCAGAAAACGCTTGTCATTAGTCAATCCAGTTATTGATATCTGGATACAGCTCACAGTTTCTGACTTCCGGAAGAAGTTCTTGTGTGTTTTTTTATTATTTTTCCCTGGCCCCCTGCATTTTTTCTGGGCATTTTTGTAGTTTTTATGAAAGGACAGGGGTTAAGTTACAGTCTAGAAATGATTTTAGAAGTGGAATGGGACCAGTTCAGGTGGATGGAGATCTGGTAGATAGGCGTGCTTTGGTCTGTTTACATGCGGCGGAGTATGTGCAAAGTGACCCCTATCCGTAGGGTCGTAGTTTAGAATTTCTACCTTCAACCTATTAAAAAATTGTGCTTAAAATACTCCCAAAGGACTGTTTAAGGCCCCGCCGAAGGGTTTGGTTCAACAAAAGTTAAGGAAGGTGCTTTGAGAGCAGACATTAACATTACCGCAAATGGGAAATGAAGGAAAATGAAACTGTGACCTGCTGCCATCTATGGCTTTGGTAAGTCTAAGGGAAATAATCATTATACTACAAATTTGTATAAAACGAAGTTGTGGCTCGCTTATCCCCCTTTAGAGTCTGAGCTAAGCAGGTTCACTGTGTGTACTACTGATTTGTGGAGTGATCTATCCCCAGTGGTATTTACCGGTTGTTGTTATAACTAGATGCTTTTCTGAAGTTTCTCTAGATAAAATTAAATAAAATTTGAACTCAGCTGGAATTTGAACAAATGTTTTGTTGTTATTTGAGAAGATACACACGTATGGAATGTAATGAAAAATAATTAAAGCATCTCAACGCAAAAAAGTAATATATTAACCGACATATATTACTTTAGTAATTTCCCTGATGATGTTTGCAGCTTGCTCTCAACGCAGTAAGTTTTGTGACCTGCAACATTTTGTGAACTACAAAGCTGAAATAGCGTTTGAAGCTTTGTAACCAACAGAAAAATATCCAAAAACTTATTTACTGGTGATATCTTCGTTATTTCTCTGCAGAGTAGCATTGCAGCCATTCCGAGGGTTATATAGGACTGTTGGTGGCACTAAAAAAGCTCAGCGCAAACTTGTGCCCAGCCTCTCCAACCTTGTCAGTTAGTCCTATATCAGTAGGCCTACATAAACTTCTTAATCTGTGTCGCATCAGGAACCACTTGTGTGCCGGGTTAAAGGTGTATACAATTGATCCGACAGTTTGTTAATGGGCAAGCATCTTATCGTGAGTTTTGTTAGCAAGCAAATATATTTACCTTGGTGTACTAGAATATTTACGTAAGTTTTTCCTCCCGTGACGCCTGCAGACAATCAGACAGTTTCCCCATGTTTATTCATCAGGTTGTTACAAGACATCGATATATTTCCTCAGGAAATTAAGAACAATAAATATGCCGGCTTTACAAGCTTTGATAGTAGAACTTTTACATATATATCCCAAATAGGCTTCCATACTTCAAAGGAATTCACCAGAAACTCGCAACATATAGAACCTTTACTCGGCTTGTTACATATAAACTACTCATTTTTTATAACAACATCGCCTTGATAGGCATTATATCGATTGATTGATTGATTGTTTGATGTTTTACGCCACGCTCAAGATTATTTCACTTATATGGCGGCGTTGCCAGTTTTATTGTAGAAGGAAACCGGGCTCTATGCCGGGAGGAAATCTACGACCTTCCGTTGGTAACTACCAACCATCCCACAGATAGGCATTATAGGGTAATTTGCTGGCCAACCAATGAAATAATGAACTGAATTTTTTAAATGAATCTATTAGACAAAACTAAAATTACTGTTAAGGAATCTTCGGTATTGATATAGTTTAAAATCACAGACGCTATAAACATACATTATCTAATATAGATAGAAGAAATATTGTAGATATAATAATTAATTGGATACAATGAACATTACTGGCTTTTTATCGTTATTCAATGCCAGACTGTGATTGTCTCTTAGCCTCAAGTTGCATACATGAATCATATTTCAAATATTCAGGAATTGTAAAGCGAATAGATCGCTGTGCGTTTAATAGGCAGAAATGGAGACAAACGTAATGGCTGATCGATTGATGTTTCACGCAGCCCTGAAAATTAATTGCGGCGTTGCCAGGTTTAGTTGGGAAGGAAACCCCCGACCTACGTCGTGTACATGACAACTCTTTCACAAAGGCGGTCGAGTGAAAAAAGGTCTGTGTCGTACTCAGGGACTTTCTCTCTAAAGGTCAGAAAATACAGTTTTTTCCCCCACAAGCGGCCATGTTAACGTTTTTGTTAATTGCTAATTACCTAAATCTCGTCAATTTTTTTCGGTTCCAGTTCCAAGTAGGCTGGTATGTGGGAAATTAAAAAAAACACAAGAAAAAGGTACATAGTGCATGCCGATTTCTTGCTGCACTCCTACAAAGATGGCTACCCCCATTCTGAGAGTTTCGCACCCATACAAAAACAGTGTTTTTTTAAACATTATAAAAAAGCAACCCCTTGTGCAATTTTTATTTAGTCCCCGTTAATTTAATGCCAAAAGGCAGTGGAATTGACATGCAGTTGTGTCAATTTGCTCATGCACTTTCTTTTTTACTCAACTGTGGCAAACTGATCAAACTTTATACTCCAGTTCTTTCCCATTGGCTGCAAATGAAAAACTGGGTAATGTGACCTATACGACTGAGACACCCAAAGTCCACGAACGTAATGGAGTGAAACGGGGTGGTAAGTACAAGGAATCTTTCCTCATCGTGACATTTCACGAGAGAGAGCTTGTTGATTTTGATTTTGATTTTGATTTTGATTTTGAGTCAACCGTACACGTCTGATTTGTGAGTAGACATATATTTTGTATTCATTGTTAATTAATTATATATCTATATTGAAAATACTGAATGAGAAGTTGTGTTGTTTGGACTTATTACGATTCACTTTATTAGTTGTTTATTTAGTTATATTTAAGATACGTTCGTCTACCTGGGTTGGTATATAATTTATGAGGGTTGGGCCCAGCTCGTGAATTGTATTGCGTAACTCTGGTTATTGGACGAGATATAGTTATCCTCTGGGTTGTATAAGAAGGGATATATAAAACCTCCATCGTATCAATTGGTCGCGAGAGCGTGGTTTTTTAATAGGCCAAATAGTAAGCACAAGTCCTTGTTCAGTGTTTTTCATAGTCTTAGTAAATTCATATAGATATAAGTAAACTAGGAATATGTCTTTTAAGGGCGTGTTCTCCCCAGCAGCTATGGGCAAAGAGCTACGGTCGACTAAAACTGTATCAGAGACAACAAAGCCACCAAGTAAACATTTGCCATCCCCAACAAACCAAGATACTCAAGCTGTACTTTTAGATATTATACGGCAAAACACTGAAGCTTTGAAAGCCATTAGTTTGCATATTCAGAGCACCAACCCTTTTCAAAACTTACATGGCGGATTAGGATTGCCTAATCCCCCATCATTTACAGGTAAATCGGAGGATGATGTGGAAGAATTTTTTGCTAAACTTGATGAGTACGCTGGTGTAACAGGATGGTCGGAATTGCATAGAGCAAAGATGATTCCATTGTTAATTCAGGGACCTGCACGAACGTTTTATTTAAAACTTTCGCCAGGTATTAAACGTAATTACCAAGTTCTGAAACAAGTGTTTCTCAGGAAATATGATCCTCCTGAACTAAGGTGGGCTAGAGATTCCATAATTTATTCCCGCCACCAACTTCCAGGCGAGAGTTTGGAAGATTATGCTAACGATGTGGTCGAACTTTATGACGATTTCACTTTTAGTATTTTTATGAACGGCTTGAACCCAATTCTCAAGTCACATGTCATCTTCCAAAAGCCAATCTCACTAGAAGATGCATTAGCGAAAGCAAATTTAGCCGAAGTCGCTTATCCAAGATCTGTTCAATTACCAACGATGCAAATAGCAAATTTGAGGACTACAGCACCAAGTCCGTTCTACCCTCGTCAAACATCTATAGGAAACAGAAGCAAATATGTACGAAGAAATTGTTACGAGTGTGGAAAATCCGGACATATAGCGCGATACTGCCCAGAAAAGAACCGAACAAAAGGTAAGAAAAATGTTCAAGGAATTATAAATTCAAAGTTACATTGTTGTGCCATTCGTACTAAACCAAGTACATCTGTTAATAACCCCAAGGAAGATAGTATAATAGGAAAAGGTAAGATTAAGGAAGTACAATTGAGACAAGCTGTTTTAAAATGTGAAACCGGTCAATCAAACCAAACAGGTCCAAAGTCAACACAAGTTAATGGTCTACCTAATGGTGTGGAAACCAGTTCAAATGGTAAAACACCGACAACACCTCTACCTAACACAATAGGGTATTCTTTAGATGGTGGGAACCGTCTTAATGGTTGCGTAAGTATCAAAACAAAACCTGATGGTCTCTTTGTTCAATCCCCACCAATTGACCCTCAAGACCGTCTTTCCCTGAGTAATGCAACGTGTCAAACTTGCCCAATAGATCCATTACGCAACGGGAAGTTTCCATTAGTTATCAGGTGTAAAGAAGTATTGTACCAAACTATTCCACGTGGTGCATACCACGCCTATTGTTTATTTGTGTGCCTCCTACTGGGCATGATTGGTTGTTTAAAAAGTGGTTTGTATTATATATATGATAAGGGTAGTGAGACTCTATCCTCAACAGAAATTTACGAAACACGAGAATTGGACAAAGTGAACACTGTGGTAAATGAAGGTTCTGTTGCTAAAACCATTTCTGGTTATATTGGAAATGATAGAAATCATGAACAGAGACGAAGAAAAGTACATGGTAATAAAGATTATTTGTCTGGAATTGTAAATCCACAATCAAAAGACAAAGAAACAGCTACACCAGTACAGGTGGGAACGATTGGTGAAATAACTCCTACGAAAGTTCCCACTAAAGAGAAGTTAATTGAACGTCAAAGGTCAGACCCAGAGATAGCTCAATACATTGAGTATATTGAGAATGGTTCGTTGCCTGAAAATGATACAATCGCTCGTAAGATTTTGTTAGATAGTGATAATTATCACCTTGAAAATGAAATACTGTATCATGTGGATATCAAAGACGTAGAAGGGGAGGACGAACTGAGTCTGCGCTATGTAGAACCTCGTTCGTTAAGGAATAATTAGAATTTATCCCAAAGCTTGATACATAGTTATATATTGAGATTTTAATGCTTTATATGTTTTGTTGCAGGTTCATTTGCCGTGTTGGTTCCATCGGTATGTCTTTGTGTATCCATGATTCAGCTGATGGAGACATTATCATGCAGTTGAACGATTATAGCTGAATCAACTGCACCAAATACTTTATGCATAGACGATTAACGGAATTAAAATAAAATACGTGCGGAAATTCGTTTCTCATGTTCTCTTTGTTTATATATAGTCGGATGATACGGTAACATGGTAGTTAGAATTTATTTCGGAATGTTATGTTTTCCAGAAGTGTCTTGGAAAATACTTACAATGTTTTGTAAAATACACCTGTATATTCTAGAGGTAAAGTTAAAGCAAAATGAAGGAAATATTGTACAATTGTAACATTTTGATGTTTAAAGTTTTGTTTGAGTTTCTGTTGTAGAATTACCTATGGCCCACGACGTCAATAAGTATGTATTAAATAAAAATGTTTATATCGAAATCTCCTGTAAGTGATTGCATTCTTAGTCCATCGTGAGTGTGTAAATGTAACGAATAGAGATTGTAAGTATCGACAATCATTTGTTTTCAGTAAGTATGCTCCTTTTTGTTCACTATAATTTGATATTTACTATGGAAAATTTAAATGTTAGTTCTATTACTTTATGCCAGTGTGCTGATTAAAGTCAAATTAAGTCAGGTGATGCCAATCGTGAAAATATGGACTTTAGGCCAAATTTAGTCTTTTTTAGTTTGTATAACTTCTTTACTTTGTAAGACGCTGTTTTAAGAAGATAGTCAATTACTACAGAATGTCCGCTACACCGATAATTAATTGTGAAGATTTTGCTGCTACCCCTGTCTAATTGTTTACTCACAGAAGATGTCAACGGTCAAATATACCGGAGGTTGAAACCCCACCCTCTGTATGTACCAAGATGTTGTTGAGCGACCATCCCCACACCTGAGGATTGACCTGGAGGATAGTTACCCTCGTCAGGACCAGTGACGTGTGCAAAGTTTCGGTGCGCGGTGAATGCGAGATGGGATGAGAGCTCTCTTTGTTGGACCTTCGTGTGTAATTTTTCGTGAACTTGAATTCGGTGTGCCCAAAACGGACTTTGATTCTTTCGCCAAAAACCTTGATGTACCAATTCATTTGTTATAACAGTTCGCCATTCATCAGGAACAATCTTGAGCTCTGTATCATTTCAACATAAATCATAGAAACCAGATTATTAAACACGTGGATATTTCGACTGGGATCGGACTTTTTGTCATTGCGTCGAAAACAGCCATCGTTTTGTGGAAATAGCGTCAACGTTACCTATTTTATTGACTATTTATGTGAACCATGGACTTTATTTCTTTTTCAGACTCGTTTTATATACTACACTGTATAAGTATATTGTTTAACTAAGAATATTGTATTTGGATTTATGTATCATCTTAGATAATTATTATCGTATCGTTTATAGTTTAGGGATTTAGTTTTGCTTAGATTTATTAAAATATTAAACAATGTTTTGTTTATTATAACTTGTAGAAATATGATATAGATAATTCATGTCACGTGGTAAAGCTTTCTCTTGCGATCTTTCGATAATTTCGCATTTGTCTACGAATACGTAAGAGTTTTAATGCCTACCAACGGAGAACGTCTTTGTCTTCGAATGAATTTAGATTAGGGTTTTTGTCACTATGAAACCGTATTTTATGAAGTAGGATTGTTTTTCTGTTTAAATATGTTCTTTCTCATGGGGACATGAGAATACAAAGGGGGGAGTAATGTTACGAGAGTAATATTTGAAATTTATGTTTTTGTTTAATTAATGTCAGTTGGTTATTGTATGTTAGAACCGGTTTGAAGTTTGTGTGACATATTGAGTTTCTGGATGGGCGTGACGTCCTGAAACTTAGACAAGCATGGGTGACATCTTTATGGCGGCTGGATTTTATTGGTCAATAGTTTGGGCTGAGATTTGATTGGGCAACTAGTTAGATAGTTTGGGATTATATAAGAGAGGAGGTAGATTCAAACGAGAGGGAGAACCGAGAGAACAACGAGAGCAACGAGAGGACAACGAGGGAGAACAATCAGGGGTGAGAGACAAATATGGGAAGTATAGTAATGAATTAAGAACTTAGGAAAACTAGTGTTGAGGGATGCAGGGAGATAGTCACAAAGTATAGAACTGAATATGATTTTGATAGACTGGGAGCAGATTTGTAACAAAGAAAGGTTTGATAACTAGGAACTGAAAACTAAAGTAATTGTGGGTAAATCTGGATTTTCGGCTTTTCACTGGGTATAATTAGTGTAGTTTATGGGATTAACAAAAGCCGCCCTGGAGAGTCAACCGTACACGTCTGATTTGTGAGTAGACATATATTTTGTATTCATTGTTAATTAATTATATATCTATATTGAAAATACTGAATGAGAAGTTGTGTTGTTTGGACTTATTACGATTCACTTTATTAGTTGTTTATTTAGTTATATTTAAGATACGTTCGTCTACCTGGGTTGGTATATAATTTATGAGGGTTGGGCCCAGCTCGTGAATTGTATTGCGTAACTCTGGTTATTGGACGAGATATAGTTATCCTCTGGGTTGTATAAGAAGGGATATATAAAACCTCCATCGTATCAATGTTCATTTCAGTCTCACAGCATCTGTGCTGTATGGTTGCTCCAAGTCAACTTGTCAAGAGACGTGTTTTCTTTTAACCGAGAGAGTCACTGAACATCAACAAACACAGATGGGTGAGGGCAGCGGTCAAGGAGAAATGTGTCAAAGTAACACGCTCCGACCACTGGTCAAGCTAAATGACCCAATCGTCAATGAGTCGTGAAATGACTGTACAATTCAATAATCTAATAGTAAAGCATCAGTCAAAAGTTTTAATAAATCATTCTGTAGACTATCAGCTATTGGGTTCCCGAGTCCTGGGGGGTATTTCATAAACCACATATAGCCGACTAAGGCCAGATAGTCGACTAAGCAGTAATGTTAAAGCATTGCTATTCTTGTCGGCTAGGTCAGTTTAGCCTTCTAAAGCTGTTTATGAAATACCACCCTGAAGATTGATAGTTGTGTATGTCCAAAAAGATATTTTGTAAACACGGTTGTTTCAACATGTAACTTGTAAAAAGACCCTTTGGTTAATAAAGAGTACGTGGATTTAATACAGATGGAATGGACAAAGATATGAAGGGAACCCCTGAGCTGATTTAAAGCCCTTACATCCCCTTAGTCTACAGTGAGATTAAAGACGAGGATTTTGTCTGTCCGTGAATATCTTCGGCTTAGAGAATCAAGGAGTTTACGGCTCATTGGAAAACATTATCATTTGCGTTGAAATTAAAACTTTGAGCCTGTAAAACGCGCGAAGTAAATCTCAATTCGAATTCAAAGCCAATTTAGCTGACAGGGAATTTCGTTTTTTTTTTGTTTTTTTTACTCAGGATATGAGTCTTAACTCTAGAAAGTTGCAAAAAGTTCCCGTTGTTGGTAGCTGTTAGCAATTTGCGGTCTCAAATTTCATTAGAATATGGAAAAAAACAAGCAAAATAATCTTTACGAGATGATCCTCTAATGAAATAAAACCCAAAGTATATAGCCAATAATAGGTCTACATTTCTTTTTTACATATAGAAAATACATTTTACAGACAGGTGTCGCTTCAATAAGCCTCTTTCGAGTTTGGCTAAAACCCCGCGAGATCACGCCAGTAATTTAAGGGGTATAACTTTCATTCTAGCCGTTCATTTAACATTAGCGTCTATGGTGATCGGCGGTTATCGTGTGGTTTTGTCTTTGTCTATTTCTAAATCATTCCTTTAATCAAAATTTTTTTTTGCGAAACACACTAGAAGCTATCAGTTGCGTTTTTGTCAGTTGACTGTCAATACAATTATTTATATCGCGTGGATACGCTTCGAAGTTGTCAAAAACCAACGGTGAAAACACAACTACGACGTGCTATTTTTGTGTTAGAGATAATAATATGTTTTTGTCCGTCAAAAAGAAGTATCTAATGGCTTTGTTATATATCTTGATATGTCTCAAAAAAGACTTTTGTAAAAAAAAATAGATTGTAAGCTGAGAATCACGATAAAACAACAGGGTGACAGCCGATCTCCATAAGCACTAATGTTAATCGGACAGCCGGTCGGTTAAAGTTATACCCCTAAACACGGGTCTCGCGTGATCTCGTGGGACTTCCACCAAACCCGAAAGGGGCTTATTAAAACAACCAATGCACTGATATTGGAATACGGTCAATTTAGTACTCAAAAGCGCTTGATGTCTAACCACATTTAGTACGACATTTTTGAAGGTGTATGCAACATAGGTTAGGAATTTGACCAGATGATTTTGCCAAAAGCCGAGGGAGAACATTATATATATTTATGATGCCAAAAACACACGGGTACAAAGAAAATCTTCTCGACTAAGACTTGGAGACAAGTTTATAATTGTGTTATAAATAGTGTGTCATTTAGACCGTTATACCCAATAATAGAGAAGATCATATAAGTGTATATATAAATCAGTATCTTTCAGACCATCCCTGCTGCTGGCATTCCACGACAATTTTCGGTATCTAAATGTCTTCGAGGAAATTGAGGAACAATCTGGTCTAGAACTGAGATAATCTTGCCAACCAATGGTCGCGGCTATTGCTCCAATGTCATCTGGTTTCAATTAACTAGGTACGTCAAGGAAAGCGTCTTCATCTGAACGTTCCCCAACTCCCGAGACCAGATGAGGCGGATCAGACTTCTTGTGCTGCCTCCAACAGTGTGGGAGTTGCCCTGAGATTCTGTCTGATTTCACTACCTACTCCACTGTCTACAGTTAATGCAATATAGATCTGATAACACTCCAGAGAAAACAAGCCTTCTCTATGACGTAGTCATTTCCCGCCGATCAGCTGTGGTGATATTTCTTGATCTTCAGCCTGGATCTTGCGGCGTGGAAGCTCGGCATACCGACAGCAAGCAACTCCCAAAAGCCATAAAGACTATGGACCTGTACGACCTTACAAATATTTTATACTTTTTGCACGTACGTCATCTGACTTATACTTACTTTTTGAAAATGGATAATGATCTTACTACGTATCGTGCAACGATTGGTCTATTTGGACAAACTCTAGTTAAATGTATTGCTAATAGCAAGACAGGCACATATAAATTTTTGAATATTTTGAATAGAAATATATGTTCCTTTATTCGTAATGGCATCCGAAGTTCGTGCGCTGGTGCCTATCTGTATTTATACTTACAGTGTTTTCTCTTAATTCAACTTCTTATTTTATTAAGCGGAGATGTGGAGGTAAATCCTGGTCCTATTTTGGGAGGGATTCTGTCTCTTGTTCACTTGAACGTGTGCGGCTTGAGGAACAAGTTAGACTCTGTGTTTGCCAGTCTGCACGAATATGATATCCTAGCTTTTACCGAAAGTCACCTCACTGTCCACATCTCAAACAGTTCAATTGCACTTCCTGGCTTCCATGAACCTCTGAGAAGAGATCGCGACCAGGCTTGGGGAGGTGTTTGTATTTATGTCTCAAACAATTTAGCTTTTAATCGCTTACCCAGTCTGGAGCATCCTCATATTGAAATGTTTGGTTGGAGGTTCATGCGAGGCCGAAAAGTGTAATTGGAGTTGTTTACAGGCCGCCAGGTACTGAAGTTGGGATGTGGGAGGAGTTAAAATATAACATAGAAGCCGTAATAGACAAATACCCTAACCATAACATTTTACTAACTGGCGACCTTAATGAAAATCTACTAAACCCACGATTAACTAATTTGTCATCATTAATTAATAATTTCGGATTTTACCAGTTAATTACTGAACCTACTAGACCAGTCTCGGGTTCTCTTTTAGATCCTGTCATCTGCAATCGAAGGGACTGTGTGTTGGATTTTGGTATTCTGCCAAACTTTTGTAGCGACCACTGTCCGGTCTTTTTGCATGTCAGATCTAATGTTGTGAAACAAAAGAAGTACCCGAGACTGGTCTGGAATTATGAAGCAGCTAATTGGAACGAGTTTCGGACCTCTTTGTCTAATATGGATTGGGACGGGATGTCTCTAATTGAAGACGTTGACGAACTATGCCAAAATATCACGCAAACTTTATTAAATACTTCAAAGCAGCACATTCCAAATAAAACTGTATACATTTATCCAAATGACAAGAGCTGGATAACGACGCGAATAAAATCAGAAATTAAACTACGTAATAAATTATACAAAAAATATCGAAAATTCCAATCTGCTGAAAATTTATCCCTTTACAAAACCCAACGAAACCATGTAAATTCATTAGTAAGAGATGCTAAGACAACTCATCAAACCAAAGTTACTAACAAAATCGATAGCGGAAATACTAACTCAAAATTCTGGTGGAAACTCTGCAAGTCTTTTCTGAATAACAGAAATGCAAATGTGTCTCCTATACCACCTCTAACCACTGACAATCTTAATTATCATACTGATAACACTGAAAAAGCAAATATCTTCAATGAATATTTTGCTGGTATTTGTTCGTCTGGTGGTCTAATGTTGTCCCACCCGATGTTAATGCCAATTACGAAATTGGTTTACCTGGCATCCAGGTGTCGGCTGCAGATTTATTGGAGGTACTGAATTCTATTGATGTTAATAAGGCCACTGGACCAGATCAAATAAGCCCCAAAATCATTTATGAAGCAAGAACTCAACTAACCACCATATTATGTAGATAGTTCCAACTATCGTTGGATAAAGGAATTTTTCCCTCGGCCTGGAAAATAGCAAATGTTACGCCAATATTCAAATCCGGAAATCCATCTTTAGTATCCAACTATCGCCCTATCTCCCTACTCAGTTGTTTAAGCAAAATTTTTGAACGGGTTGTATTTCGCAATATTTTTGATTTTCTTAAAACAAAAGTATCCTCGTGTCAGTATGGATTCCTGCCAAACAAATCAACCATATCGCAATTACTAGATGTGTATCACGACATAGCGCAAGCATTGGATGATGGGAAGGAAATCCATTTCATTTTCTTCGATATTGCCAAGGCATTTGACAGAGTATGGCACGATGGATTAATTGTTAAATTAAGGTCACTGGGGATAATGGGAGATCTTTTAAGTTGGATAAAGCATTATATCACTGCTCGTCAGCAGCGCGTGGTTATAAGTGGAGCTACTTCCGGTGTTTTGTCATTAACAGCAGGTGTTCCTCAGGGATCTGTCCTTGGTCCCCTGTTGTTTTTGCTATATATAAATGACTTGCCAGAAAACATTTTAAGTAACATAAAATTATTTGCAGACGATACATGCCTGTACGTCATATCGAACGATTTGGCTTATGAAACAGAAATAATTCAAAATGATATTGTATTATTAGAACAATGGGCTGAAAAATGGCTAGTGGATTTCAATCCTCAAAAAACTAAATCCATAACAGTTTCCAGACGTCGCACCTCTTCTGAAGTCCAGTGCAATTTCCGAGGCCATCCTATTGAATCAGTGGTATCCCACAAACATCTCGGAGTTATTTTTAATAGCTCTGGAAACTGGAACCACCATATTGCAAAACTGATAGAAATGGCTACTAAAAAATTATCAATGTTCAGGGGATTAAAATACATGCTTAACAGAAAAAGTTTGGAAACAATGTTTAAAAGTTTTATTCGACCTTCTTTGGAATATGCAGACGTTGTGTGGGACAACATTACGGAACACCAGGCGACTTTACTGGAAAATATTCATAAGGATTGTATTAGAGTTATAACTGGCTTAACAAAAAGTACTTCGTCTTCTCTGCTTTATGAAGAATCCGGCCTTCATAAATTAGTCACTAGACGTAAAATTCATCGTTTACAAACCTTCCAAAGTAACCTTAATAACCCTGATAGTAACATTAATCAAATAATACCTCCCCCTACTCATATCCGTATCCCGTTAGAAACAGAAATAATTTAACCCATTTTAGATGTAAAACTGCTAGTTTTAGGAAATCCTTCTATCCACAAACTTTACGTACGAGTTACCAGAGCCAACAAGATCCATAACTGATAAAAAGAAATTCAAAAATGCCTTAAATGTTATTTTTCCGTTACCAAAAGTACCGTCTTGGTACTATTCTGGACCTCGGAAAAGTGGTATCATATTGTGCAGGCTGCGCAACGGGTGCAGCTCTCTAAACGACGATTTATATAACAACTATATTTCCGACTCTCCAAAATGTTGGTGTGGGTCTCCAATGGAGACTGCATCGCATTTTCTCTTGGAGTGTAGGAGGTTCCTCTTGCCGCGCACGGGAATGTACAGGCAGATAGAAGCAAATGGATATACTGGGGTGATCTCCACGTCTTTACTTCTTTATGGATCTCACGAAGTAAGTAAAGAAATGAATGAAACTATTTGTATTGCAGTTTGCAATTATATTGACAAAACTAAACGATTTTAATTTATAGTTTATACGTCCATGTTGGACCATTCGTGTGTCGCGGTATGGACGGCCAATCTCAATCTCATGTCATTTCTTTATCTATGTCAGGGTAAACAAACTACATTTAGTTTCAGTTACAGATTTTTATTTAACTTCAATAATTTTTCATATGTTGCCAATTTCTGTACGAATTGTTGCACGCAATAAGCTTCTAGCTTACTGTGCACGAATAAATTATGTTTAAAAAAAAAAAAAAAATATTTTATCCGTGTCACATCAACAATTCTGATTAAGTAAGAGATAGACAGGGTGTCGGATTATAAGACACGTGTCTCCTGTCATCCTCAAATATATAATATAGTACACATCTTTAACATAATAAGGAGTTAAGTCCCATCAATGTGTCTTCTAATCATGTAAATAGGTCATCTTATTCCCCTACGCAAAAACCCCACTTGCTATTTCAGTTCGTTGTTTTAACTGGAGGTTTTACTTGACTAAAGTCGTGTGCCCATCAGGGAATGATGGCAAAATTGATGGACCGTTATAACGTTCCTTTATCAGTCGGACAATACCGTCCGAATATATAAGGGATTGCAACTAAAATAATCTACAACCAACTTCTAGAAACTCAGACTTGAAACATTGTATTCCTTTACTGTTTTATGTAGACTATTAGTTGGTGATTTATACGGCTTTATTTCAAAACAAACTCGACATTTTTTGAATGATTTTCTTGAACAGAACTTCCGTTACCTGCAAGTGTTTTTTGTCAGTAACTCGGTCGCCATATATGGAAGAGTTGCCAGGTACTCGCCGAAGGTAAGGGGTTTCCTCCGGGCAATTAAGTAATTTCGTTAGTCCTCATATTAAAGTGGCATGAGCTGCCAAAATGTTGATATTTGGACGTTAAAACAGAATGTTGAAATTATTGCCTATTTTTCTCAAGACGTATAATTCAGAAGATTTTTAGTGCTTCTAGTCTCGATAATGAACGATAAAGTATTGTTTTGAACTAACTTTGGCTTAGAATGAATGAATGGTCGTCCCGGTTATTTAAATTTTGTTTACTTTTCGAACACGTTTTCGGTTCGTACAGGCCACATGCTGTATGGATTTTCCCCATTCCAACTCCAATCATTTAGTTTTTCGATGGCCTCCAAAGCCTCTTACTGTCGTGACGATCAGAAATTATGAAAAAGGTGGTAATTTTGGCAGCTCATGTCTCTTTAAGTAATTTCGTTAAAGGGAAAGAAAATCTAAGCTTTAGACTAGTTTAGATGGAAAGAGTAGAGTTCATTTAGTCCAAAACAACTGTCCGATGTATGTTTTATCCCCTCGTAAGCGAATAATTGAAATTTGAAGGTGGCGTTACAATATAGAATAAGCTCCATAGACCGTTCACAAGGCCGCCGCCATTTTTTCATTAGTTTTATCCAATTATTGTTGAATAAAAAATTAAGTGCGTTATAGAATAGTCATGTGATGCAATTTAGCCAATGGCTGGCTAAGCAATGGCGCGGGGTTGCATACTGACCTATATATTTGGAGACAATCTTCCCACTTCAAATTTGTCGCCATGTTTTTTTGGACCTAAATCTACCATTATACATTAGAGAGCGGTAAAAATACGTCATTATTGATCTAAAAATAGCTATACCAACATCACGTCATCCTAAAACGGAAAAATGGCTACACAGATAAGCCACTGAAAGGACATACTTCTGTCTGTTTTTATTAGCTTGAGGGTTACTGGAGGTAATTGACGTGAAATGTTTTAAGCACTTTGAAGGTTGTTATCGACGATAATCCCTATGTATTTCTAGAGATTTCCCCTCCTTTAATCCTCATATTAAGTAATTTCGTTAATCATCATATTAAGTAATTTCGTTAATCCTCATATTAAGTAATTTCGTTAATCCTCCTACTAAGTAATTTCGTTAGTTCTCATATTGAATCTGTTGATTAGCTATTTAGTAAACTTAGGATATCAGTATTTCGTTTCTTCTGTATTCTTCTTTGAAACAACTCGGGTGTCATAAGAGTTCTTCGTTTTGCAACATCTCAATGCGAATTCTTCTGAGTCTTCCAAAACATCTGGTAGCTTTCGATTGTGAGTCTCTGGCAGGGAAAGTCCAAGAATCCCAGCAACAATAGACAGGGTACCCAATATGATTATTGGTAGAGGTGGGTACCAGTTTTCTAAAGTTCCCTGCACAGATGGGAAAATGATTTCATTATTCTAGTATTCGACACAAATTGCATTTTTAAATAACCGAGATGAACGTTCATTCGTTTTAAGCCTAGGTATAAGTTCAAGTTTGTAGTGAATCCTGCTACTGGACTTATTGGACAGGAATCAAGTTATTACATGCAGCTGTCCTTGACTCCTCCTGTCCGTCGATTACGCCAATACCTTTTCAGAGCACTTGATGGTTGTTGTTGTTGAAATACTAAAAATAGGTTTTTGATTGATCAAATGGAATTTTTCATAACATACCAGTAGTAATATTTGAGGCGCCAATAATCCCCCCATACGGGTCCACAGTGTACAGCTACCCAAACCAACATTTCTGTTTTAAAATAAAGTGAAAAACTGGCTTCAATAAATATATTCTTTAATTGTTAATGAAACATCTGTAATCTTTACTTTTAATTTATTCACTGTTTTATAAGCTGTTGGAAACTAGAACGAACGCGCACCTTTCATTTCATTTATTTAGCATCAAAACTTGAAAAGAAGTAGTCTGGACAAGCCTATGTATAAATTGTACCTGGCAAAGTTGTTCAAGGGTAATAACAGCAAATAATAGGGCGACAAATTTCTAACGCAAAAATGGCACAACTGCACGCCATGTAGAATTAAATAAAGGATATGGTTCGCTTGTGTTTGAATAATAAAAAAAAAAAATTTCTGATGGAAGACAGACAATAACCAGCTTTTATAGTAGGATTTTCACCAGAAAAATATCAATGCTATTAAAACGCAACAGTGCAATATTTAGTATTTATCAAACAATTCCCACAAAACAATGACGGGTTCGTATTCAAGTGTACGAATACATATAGCTGACCAATGAAACAGCCACAGTTCATTTCATTGCTATACATCATGGTAGTTAATTCAAATTGCTTCAAAATTGGGAGCCTGAGATGCTATCGTTTTTTGTTATGTATTCTTTTTTATGTACTAACCTGATAATGGTAGGGTAGAGTTCTGGTGTATACACAAACAGAACACTTTTAGCTCCTGCCATCCCAAATCTACCCACTAACGCCATGGCAGTCTTCCATTGCTTCTCTGAAAAATTTCATTCAACTCATTAAAAAAATAAACCATCCATGAAACATGACTGGTGAGTTCTCCACCCCGAAAGGCATTAGTGATACAAGTATCAACTATTACACTTGATAAAACGATATGTTGACTGGTCAGCTGCTATCCCTGTCGGAATGTAAAACAATTCACGCTTAGAAGAAGAGATTGACGCCATTTTATCAGTTTTATATTGAATTCATAATTGGCATCCTTCAATTTACAGTGAATATTGGATTAACTAAACTTGTAAGGTATGAACCATGTTCGTCTATGTCTCCCTAATAGCTTCTTATCCGCCCTAGTCTAATAGCGGTGTCATTTTACCTACCTTCTACAACACCGGATAAAATACATGCCACGCCACCCACTAGAAAATAGACCAGTAAAGGCCTTTGTCGACCAAAACTGAAAACAAGTAAGCCACAATCATCAATTAGAAGGTTTGCTAACAAATGACGAAAGATATGAATCTTAATATTGCTACCAGGTCTTTAAAAAGTACTTTAGCTTAGCTAAATATGACCGACTGAATGAAAATATAAGAAAATGTGTTTACTTACTAAAAAAGGATTAAGATAGTCAAACAGTAGGCGATGGTCTCTACAGAAGCTGAGATTAAAAAATTCGTGTATTTAGATCCATACAGTGTACCCGTGTTGAAGCTAAGTCCATAATAACCCAATGACACTGTGAACCTTCAACAAAAAATGTTAAACTAGAGCTCTACTGTGGTTTTCGCAGAATAAATCAAGTAGAATTCAGTAATGACAAAGTATAGGGTGGCTCTAGGCCTTACTCACGTTTTACAAAATACAAAATCGGCACTGGAACTTTAAAAGTGTTACACAGGAGTTCACAAAAAACACAGGTAACCACCAATGCTTGAACGATATTCATCTATAGGATATAAAAAACATGTAATGCCCAAAGAAGATGACTTTGAAGATTAATCTATCTCAGTGTTTGCCCAAAAGCATCAGTAGGTTCGTTAAAACACGTGAGTAGGTCAGCAAAATTAAATCAAATCACTTACCAAATATACCAAAGAACAATAGACTTGAGAAATATTGCTTGATGTTTGAAGATTACAAAAATGCTATGGTTGTCCTTCTTTATAACGGTTGTGCTTTGTTCTTTTATAATGGCCATAGCCTCATCGGGAATGTTCTTCATGCCATTAAATCGGGCTATTCGAGTCACTAGTCTCTCAGCACATACATACTTTTCCTTTGTTAGCAACCATCGTAATGACTCGGGTATCAGCCTGGGGATTAAGAAAAAAGATCGAAGATCTATAAACTAGCAGATAGCCCATCAATGGCTTTAGGGTAATCTTAAAGGGACATGTCCGGAACCAGCGGCATGAAGAACGTTGAAATGTATGCTAGTGGGCTGTCGTTTATATAAATATGGGGTTTCCAGATGGCCATTGGTAACTTTCCTAGCTCCCAGCGACTGCTGGATATGCAGTTTTTAGGAGAATTTCATTGCCCGCTTTGTTGTGGTTAGGTGCGCAGTATAGACCCTTTGTGGCTGTGCTTGTGATGCATTTTAGGCTGTTTGTTTCTCTAAATATATTTGTATATGTCCATTGTTGGCCGAAAGTCAACTTGCAGCCTTTCATCCGAGATTGACCACTTCTTATGTTTCTAATAATTTGAAGGTCAACGGAGAATGACAACAAACTTAAGCGTTGTATCCTATAAAACCGCCTGAAGCGGGCCTCCAAAGAGAAGGGGTGAAGAACTAAACTGAATATGAAAATTGCAAAGTTAAAACGTCAAGTGCATCTGTTCTAGCTACAGTATCATGCGAATTATCCACCGTTAAAAGCTCTATGTCCACATTTTTCTAAAAATCATTTTTGTGAGCTTTCTGTTGATACCATTCTCGGTGACCGCAATGTAAACAAAACCAGAACCAGAACATGCGCATGAGCGCCCTAATGTTTGAGTCGTGTGAGAGATCAAACGGCACAGTATAACTTTACGTACTTTATCTGAGAAACACAGACCGACGGTCTGGTAAGAGTGACTCGGAAAGCCTGTCGATAATTTTTTGAGTGTAAACCAAAGACAAAACGGTCTGAAAGGAGGGTAATCCAACCACTATGTTACCCGACACTGATCGTTGTTGTTGTAATCAGGGTTCGATTCTTTGTTTGTCCCCCCCCCCCCCCATTTCTACAGTCTAAACCTAACTGGATTTATGTGTCCTATGTTTAATATTATTGCTTTTACCGCATCTTCGGTAAGTATGGGTTAGATATCTTTTATTTCATTGTGAATCCTTTATTTTTCGAGGGTACCTTAAACGATCAACTTCCATGACAATCAGAAACTATGAAAAAAGTCCAAATTTTCGCAGCTCATGCCAAATATAACGTCAACGAACCCGTAATACAGCGATATACATGTGTAATTAATTAAATAATGATATAAAATAATCATTGTAGATATATATTATATCTATGAACCTACCAAATATATAATACACTTATTAGGCTGATAAGAGAGAAACACAGTTGCATCCAACGCCAGTTTCGGATAAGGAAAGCGATCAAGGCCAGAAGAAAAGCACCGATTCCCCAAAATAATGTAAATACACAAATTGCTACTCCACGATGCTTGGCTGAGAAGTATTCCATTACGAGAGAAACGTTCACAATCTGTAAACCCTGTGGTAATGGTAAAAAGCAGACCATTTAATGTTTGAACGTCGATGCCAAATTTGAAACGTGAAAATGAACACATTTTTGTCAATATATTAGAAAGTATTCCAGAAAAAGTTTCTGACTAAAGGCAAACTCCTGTTTGTCTTCAACCAAATGAAATATCATGGATTTTAGTTCATTACAAGAACCTATGATTAGATATAAAGGTCGAAATGACATACTCCCATTTTAAATACAATTAGAAACCTGTGTCCATGGAATATTTTCCCTCTGCGTTTTAGTGTTGATAAATGAATACAGCATAAAAAGAGGTAATGAGCTGTTTAAGTTAAGACATTTATCTTGAAGTAAATCTTGAGTTCATAGCTATGTTACTTTTTACAGAAGACGAATTAAATACCTTTACTAATTAAAGAATATACTAGGCGGAAGGAATACTTTCTGGGCATACTATGGGAATTGGTATATTTTGTGGTCAAAAACTTTATGAAGTTTTAATTTTCCTGAGTGGTTTCACTAAAAGTGATAAAACAAAGCCAAGCTTGTGTTAGGGGACTAAATCGACATTTAGTATCTGACAATTTTGACAAACATCCATTCACACTTTGCCACTGGTTTAGCATCGGGGCCATTATGAAGTTCACACTTTGCCATTGGTTTAGCATCGGGGCCATTATGAAGTTCACACTTTGCCACTGGTTTAACATCGGGGCCATTATGAAGTTCACACTTTGCTACTGGTTTAACATCGGGGCCATTATGAAGTTCACACTTTGCCATTGGTTTAGCATCGGGGCCATTATGAAGTTCAGACATTGCCATTGGTTTAGCATCGGGGCCATTATGAAGTTCACACTTTGCCACTGGTTTAACATCGGGGCCATTATGAAGTTCACACTTTGCCATTGGTTTAACATCGGGGCCATTATGAAGTTCACACTTTGCCATTGGTTTAACATCGGGGCCATTATGAAGTTCAGACATTGCCATTGGTTTAACATCGGGGCCATTATAAAGTTCAGACTTTGCCACTGGTTTAACATCGGGGCCATTATAAAGTTCACACTTTGCCACTGGTTTAACATCGGGGCCATTATGAAGTTTAGACTTTGCCATCGGTTTAACATCGGGGCCATTATGAGGTTCAGACTTTGCCATTGGTTTAACATCGGGGCCATTAAGAATTTCAGACTTTGCCATTGGTTTAACATCGGGGCCATTATGAAGTTCACACTTTGCCATTGGTTTAACATCGGGGCCATTACGAAGTTCACACTTTGCCACTGGTTTAACATCGGGGCCATTATGTAGTTCACACTTTGCCATTGGTTTAACATAGGGCCATTATGAAGTTCACACTTTGCCACTGGTTTAGCACCGGGCCATTATGAAGTTCAGACTTTGCCATTGGTTTAACATCGGGGCCATTATGAAGTTCACACTTTGCCATTGGTTTAGCATCGGGGCCATTATGAAGTTCACACTTTGCTACTGGTTTAACATCGGGGCCATTTTGAAGTTCACACTTTGCCACTGGTTTAGCATCGGGGCCATTATGAAGTTCAGACTTTGCCACTGGTTTAGCATCGGGGCCATTATGAAGTTCAGACTTTGCCACTGGTTTAACATCGGGGCCATTATGAAGTTCACACTTTGCCACTGGTTTAACATCGGGGCCATTATGAGGTTCAGACTTTGCCATTGGTTTAACATCGGGGCCATTATGAGGTTCACACTTTGCCACTGGTTTAACATCGGGGCCATTATGAGGTTCAGACTTTGCCATTGGTTTAACATCGGGGCCATTATGAAGTTCAGGCTTTGCCATTGATTTAACATCGGGGCCATTATGAAGTTCACACTTTGCCATTGGTTTAACATCGGGGCCATTATGAAGTTCACACTTTGCCATTGGTTTAACATCGGGGCCATTATGAAGTTCAGACTTTGCCACTAGTTCAATATCGGGGCCATTATGAAGTTCACACTTTGCCACTGGTTTAACATCGGGGCCATTATGAAGTTCACACTTTGCCATTGGTTTAACATCGGGGCCATTATGAAGTTCACACTTTGCCATTGGTTTAACATCGGGGCCATTATGAAGATCACACTTTGCCACTGGTTTAACATCGGGGCCATTATGAAGTTCAGACTTTGCCATTGGTTTAACATCGGGGCCATTATGAAGTTCAGACTTTGCCATTGGTTTAACATCGGGGCCATTATGAAGTTCACACTTTGCCACTGGTTTAACATCGGGGCCATTATGAGGTTCAGACTTTGCCATTGGTTTAACATCGGGGCCATTATGAAGTTCACACTTTGCTACTGGTTTAGCATCGGGGCCATTATGAAGTTCAGTCTTTGCCATTGGTTCAACATCGGGGCCATTACGAGGTTCGGACTTCGCCATTGGTTTAACATCGGGGCCATTATGAAGTTCACACTTTGCCATTGGTTTAACATCGGGGCCATTATGAAGTTCACACTTTGCCATTGGTTTAACATCGGGGCCATTATGAAGTTCACACTTTGCCATTGGTTTAACATCGGGGCTATTATAAAGTTCACACTTTGCCACTGGTTTAACATCGGGGTCATTATGAAGTTCACACTTTGCCATTGGTTTAACATCGGGCCATTATGAAGTTCACACTTTGCCACTGGTTTAGCACCGGGCCATTATGAAGTTCAGACTTTGCCATTGGTTTAACATCGGGGCCATTATGAGGTTCAGACTTTGCCATTGGTTTAACATCGGGGCCATTATAAAGTTCAGACTTTGCCACTGGATTAACATCGGGGCCATTATGAGGTTCAGACTTTGCCATTGGTTTAACATCGGGGCCATTATAAAGTTCAGACTTTGCCACTGGATTAACATCGGGGCCATTATGAAGATCACACTTTGCCATTGGTTTAACATCGGGGCCATTATGAAGTTCAGACTTTGCCACTGGTTAAACATCGGTGCCATTATGAAGTTCACACTTTGCCACTAGTTCAATATCGGGGCCATTATGAAGTTCAGACTTTGCCATTGGTTTAACATCGGGGCCATTATGAAGTTTCGACTTTGCCACTGGTTTAATATCGGAACCATTATGAAGTTCAGACTTTGCCACTGGTTTAACATCGGGGCCATTATGAAGCTCACACTTTGCCATTGGTTTAGCATCGGTGCCATTATGAAGTTCACACTTTGCCACTGGTTTAACATCGGGGCCATTATGAAGTTCACACTTTGCCACTGGTTTAGCATCGGGGCCATTATGAAGTTCACACTTTGCCACTGGTTTAACATCGGGGCCATTACGAGGTTCAGACTTTGCCATTGGTTTAACATCGGGGCCATTATGAGGTTCACACTTTGCCACTGGTTTAACATCGGTGCCATTATGAGGTTCAGACTTTGCCATTGGTTTAACATCAGGGCCATTATGAAGTTCAGGCTTTGCCATTGGTTTAACATCTGGGCCATTATGAAGTTCACACTTTGCCATTGGTTTAACATCGGGGCCATTATGAAGTTCACACTTTGCCATTGGTTTAACATCGGGGCCATTATGAAGTTCAGACTTTGCCACTAGTTCAATATCGGGGCCATTATGAAGTTCACACTTTGCCACTGGTTTAACATCGGGGCCATTATGAAGTTCAGACTTTGCCATTGGTTTAACATAGGGGCATTATGAAGTTCAGACTTTGCCATTGGTTTAACATCGGGGCCATTATGAAGTTCAGACTTTGCCATTGGTTTAACATCGGGGCCATTATGAAGTTCAGACTTTGCCATTGGTTTAACATCGGGGCCATTATGAAGTTCACACTTTGCCACTGGTTTAACATCGGGGCCATTATGAGGTTCAGACTTTGCCATTGGTTTAACATCGGGGCCATTATGAAGTTCACACTTTGCTACTGGTTTAGCATCGGGGCCATTATGAAGTTCAGACTTTGCCATTGGTTCAACATCGGGGCCATTATGAAGTTCACACTTTGCCATTGGTTTAACATCGGGGCCATTATGAAGTTCACACTTTGCTATTGGTTTAACATCGGGGCCATTATGAGGTTCAGACTTTGCCATTGGTTTAACATCGGGGCCATTATGAAGTACAGACTTTGCCACTAGTTTAATATCGGGGCCATTATGAAGTTCTCACTTTGCCATTGGTTTAATATCGGGGCCATTATGAGGTTTAGACTTTGCTATTGGTTTAACATCGGGGCCATTATGAAGTTAAGACTTTGCCATTGGTTTAACATTGGGGCCATTATGAGGTTCAGACTTTGCCATTGGTTTAACATCGGGGCCATTATGAAGTTCAGACTTTGCCATTGGTTTAACATCGGGGACATTATGAAGTTCAGACTTTGCCATTGGTTTAACATAGGGCCATAATGAAGTTCACACTTTGCCACTGGTTTAGCACCGGGCCATTATGAAGTTCAGACTTTGCCATTGGTTTAACATCGGGGCCATTATGAAGTTCACACTTTGCCATTGGTTTAGCATCGGGGCCATTATGAAGTTCACACTTTGCTACTGGTTTAACATCGGGGCCATTATGAAGTTCACACTTTGCCATTGGTTTAACATCGGGGCCATTATGAAGTTCACACTTTGCCATTGGTTTAACATCGGGGCCATTATGAAGTTCAGACTTTGCCACAAGTTCAATATCGGGGCCATTATGAAGTTCACACTTTGCCACTGGTTTAACATCGGGGCCATTATGAAGTTCACACTTTGCCATTGGTTTAACATCGGGGCCATTATGAAGTTCACACTTTGCCATTGGTTTAACATCGGGGCCATTATGAAGATCACACTTTGCCACTGGTTTAACATCGGGGCCATTATGAAGTTCAGACTTTGCCATTGGTTTAACATCGGGGCCATTATGAAGTTCAGACTTTGCCATTGGTTTAACATCGGGGCCATTATGAAGTTCACACTTTGCCACTGGTTTAACATCGGGGCCATTATGAGGTTCAGACTTTGCCATTGGTTTAAGATCGGGGCCATTATGAAGTTCACACTTTGCTACTGGTTTAGCATCGGGGCCATTATGAAGTTCAGATTTTGCCATTGGTTCAACATCGGGGCCATTACGAGGTTCGGACTTCGCCATTGGTTTAACATCGGGGCCATTATGAAGTTCACACTTTGCCATTGGTTTAACATCGGGGCCATTATGAAGTTCAGACTTTGCCATTGGTTTAACATCGGGGCCATTATGAAGTTCACACTTTGCCATTGGTTTAACATCGGGGCCATTATAAAAATCACACTTTGCCACTGGTTTAACATCGGGGCCATTATGAGGTTCAGATTTTGCCATTGGTTTAACATCGGGGCCATTATAAAGTTCAGACTTTGCCACTGGATTAACATCGGGGCCATTATGAGGTTCAGACTTTGCCATTGGTTTAGCATCGGGGCCATTATAAAGTTCAGACTTTGCCACTGGATTAACATCGGGGCCATTATGAAGATCACACTTTGCCATTGGTTTAACATCGGGGCCATTATGAAGTTCAGACTTTGCCACTGGTTTAACATCGGTGCCATTATGAAGTTCACACTTTGCCACTAGTTCAATATCGGGGCCATTATGAAGTTCAGACTTTGCCATTGGTTTAACATCGGGGCCATTATGAAGTTCCGACTTTGCCACTGGTTTAATATCGGAACCATTATGAAGTTCAGACTTTGCCACTGGTTTAACATCGGGGCCATTATGAAGTTCACACTTTGCCATTGGTTTAGCATGGGGCCATTATGAAGTTCACACTTTGCCACTGGTTTAACATCGGGGCCATTATGAAGTTCACACTTTGCCACTGGTTTAGCATCGGGGCCATTATGAAGTTCACACTTTGCCACTGGTTTAACATCGGGGCCATTACGAGGTTCAGACTTTGCCATTGGTTTAACATCGGGGCCATTATGAGGTTCACACTTTGCCACTGGTTTAACATCGGGGCCATTATGAGGTTCAGACTTTGCCATTGGTTTAACATCGGGGCCATTATGAAGTTCAGGCTTTGCCATTGGTTTAACATCTGGGCCATTATGAAGTTCACACTTTGCCATTGGTTTAACATCGGGGCCATTATGAAGTTCACACTTTGCCATTGGTTTAACATCGGGGCCATTTTGAAGTTCAGACTTTGCCACTAGTTCAATATCGGGGCCATTATGAAGTTCACACTTTGCCACTGGTTTAACATCGGGGCCATTATGAAGTTCACACTTTGACATTGGTTTAACATAGGGGCATTATGAAGTTCAGACTTAGCCATTGGTTTAACATCGGGGCCATTATGAAGTTCACACTTTGCCACTGGTTTAACATCGGGGCCATTATGAAGTTCACACTTTGCCATTGGTTTAGCATCGGGGCCATTATGAAGTTCAAAATTGGCCACTAGTTCAATATCGGGGCCATTATGAAGTTCACACTTTGCCACTGGTTTAACATCGGGGCCATTATGAAGTTCACACTTTGCCACTGGTTTAACATCGGGGCCATTATGAAGTTCACACTTTGCCATTGGTTTAACATCGGGGCCATTATGAAGTTCAGACTTTGCCACTAGTTCAATATCGGGGCCATTATGAAGTTCACACTTTGCCACTGGTTTAACATCGGGGCCATTATGAAGTTCAGACTTTGCCTTTGGTTTAACATCGGGGCCATTATGAAGTTCAGACTTTGCCATTGGTTTAACATCGGGGCCATTATGAAGTTCACACTTTGCCACTGGTTTAACATCGGGGCCATTATGAGGTTCAGACTTTGCCATTGGTTTAACATCGGGGCCATTATGAAGTTCACACTTTGCCATTGGTTTAACATCGGGGCCATTACGAAGTTCACACTTTGCCACTGGTTTAACATCGGGGCCATTATGAAGTTCACACTTTGTCATTGGTTTAACATAGGGCCATTATGAAGTTCACACTTTGCCACTGGTTTAGCACCGGGCCATTATGAAGTTCAGACTTTGCCATTGGTTTAACATCGGGGCCATTATGAAGTTCACACTTTGCCATTGGTTTAGCATCGGGGCCATTATGAAGTTCACACTTTGCTACTGGTTTAACATCAAGGCCATTTTGAAGTTCACACTTTGCCACTGGTTTAGCATCGGGGCCATTATGAAGTTCAGACTTTGCCACTGGTTTAGTATCGGGGCCATTATGAAGTTCACACTTTGCCATTGGTTTAGCATGGGGGCCATTATGAAGTTCAGACTTTGCCACTGGTTTAACATCAGGGCCATTATGAAGTTCACACTTTGCCACTGGTTTAACATCGGGGCCATTATGAGGTTCAGACTTTGCCATTGGTTTAACATCGGGGCCATTATGAGGTTCACACTTTGCCACTGGTTTAACATCGGGGCCATTATGAGGTTCAGACTTTGCCATTGGTTAAACATCGGGGCCATTATGAAGTTCAGGCTTTGCCATTGATTTAACATCGGGGCCATTATGAAGTTCACACTTTGCCATTGGTTTAACATCGGGGCCATTATGAAGTTCACACTTTGCCATTGGTTTAACATCGGGGCCATTATGAAGTTCAGACTTTGCCACTAGTTCAATATCGGGGCCATTATGAAGTTCACACTTTGCCACTGGTTTAACATCGGGGCCATTATGAAGTTCACACTTTGCCATTGGTTTAACATCGGGGCCATTATGAAGTTCACACTTTGCCATTGGTTTAACATCGGGGCCATTATGAAGATCACACTTTGCCATTGGTTTAACATCGGGGCCATTATGAAGTTCAGACTTTGCCATTGGTTTAACATCGGGGCCATTATGAAGTTCAGACTTTGCCATTGGTTTAACATCGGGGCCATTATGAAGTTCACACTTTGCCACTGGTTTAACATCGGGGCCATTATGAGGTTCAGACTTTGCCATTGGTTTAACATCGGGGCCATTATGAAGTTCACACTTTGCTACTGGTTTAGCATCGGGGCCATTATGAAGTTCAGACTTTGCCATTGGTTCAACATCGGGGCCATTACGAGGTTCGGACTTCGCCATTGGTTTAACATCGGGGCCATTATGAAGTTCACACTTTGCCATTGGTTTAACATCGGGGCCATTATGAAGTTCAGACTTTGCCATTGGTTTAACATCGGGGCCATTATAAAGTTCACACTTTGCCACTGGTTTAACATCGGGGTCTTTATGAAGTTCACACTTTGCCATTGGTTTAACATCGGGCCATTATGAAGTTCACACTTTGCCACTGGTTTAGCACCGGGCCATTATGAAGTTCAGACTTTGCCATTGGTTTAACATCGGGGCCATTATGAGGTTCAGACTTTGCCATTGGTTTAACATCGGGGCCATTATAAAGTTCAGACTTTGCCACTGGATTAACATCGGGGCCATTATGAGGTTCAGACTTTGCCATTGGTTTAACATCGGGGCCATTATAAAGTTCAGACTTTGCCACTGGATTAACATCGGGGCCATTATGAAGATCACACTTTGCCATTGGTTTAACATCGGGGCCATTATGAAGTTCAGACTTTGCCACTGGTTTAACATCGGTGCCATTATGAAGTTCACACTTTGCCACTAGTTCAATATCGGGGCCATTATGAAGTTCAGACTTTGCCATTGGTTTAACATCGGGGCCATTATGAAGTTCCGACTTTGCCACTGGTTTAATATCGGAACCATTATGAAGTTCAGACTTTGCCACTGGTTTAACATCGGGGCCATTATGAAGTTCACACTTTGCCATTGGTTTAGCATCGGGGCCATTATGAAGTTCACACTTTGCCACTGGTTTAACATCGGGGCCATTATGAAGTTCACACTTTGCCACTGGTTTAGCATCGGGGCCATTATGAAGTTCACACTTTGCCACTGGTTTAACATCGGGGCCATTACGAGGTTCAGACTTTGCCATTGGTTTAACATCGGGGCCATTATGAGGTTCACACTTTGCCACTGGTTTAACATCGGTGCCATTATGAGGTTCAGACTTTTCCATTGGTTTAACATCGGGGCCATTATAAAGTTCAGGCTTTGCCATTGGTTTAACATCTGGGCCATTATGAAGTTCACACTTTGCCATTGGTTTAACATCGATGCCATTATGAAGTTCACACTTTGCCATTGGTTTAACATCGGGGCCATTATGAAGTTCAGACTTTGCCACTAGTTCAATATCGGGGCCATTATGAAGTTCACACTTTGCCACTGGATTAACATCGGGGCCATTATGAAGTTCACACTTTGCCATTGGTTTAACATCGGGGCCATTATGAAGTTCAGACTTTGCCACTGGTTTAACATCGGTGCCATTATAAAGTTCACACTTTGCCACTAGTTCAATATCGGGGCCATTATGAAGTTCACACTTTGCCATTGGTTTAGCATCGGGGCCATTATGAAGTTCCTACTTTGCCACTGGTTTAATATCGGAACCATTATGAAGTTCAGACTTTGCCACTGGTTTAGCATCGGGGCCATTATGAAGTTCACACTTTGCCACTGGTTTAACATCGGGGCCATTACGAGGTTCAGACTTTGCCATTGGTTTAACATCGGGGCCATTATGAGGTTCACACTTTGCCACTGGTTTAACATCGGTGCCATCATGAGGTTCAGACTTTGCCACTAGTTCAATATCGGGGCCATTATGAAGTTCACACTTTGCCATTGGTTTAACATCGGGGCCATTATGAAGTTCAGACTTTGCCACTAGTTCAATATCGGGGCCATTATGAAGTTCACACTTTGCCACTGGTTTAACATCGGGGCCATTATGAAGTTCAGACTTTGCCTTTGGTTTAACATCGGGGCCATTATGAAGTTCAGACTTTGCCATTGGTTTAACATCGGGGCCATTATGAAGTTCACACTTTGCCACTGGTTTAACATCGGGGCCATTATGTGGTTCAGACTTTGCCATTGGTTTAACATCGGGGCCATTATGAAGTTCACACTTTGCCATTGGTTTAACATCGGGGCCATTACGAAGTTCACACTTTGCCACTGGTTTAACATCGGGGCCATTATGAAGTTCACACTTTGTCATTGGTTTAACATAGGGCCATTTTGAAGTTCACACTTTGCCACTGGTTTAGCACCGGGCCATTATGAAGTTCAGACTTTGCCATTGGTTTAACATCGGGGCCATTATGAAGTTCACACTTTGCCATTGGTTTAGCATCGGGGCCATTATGAAGTTCACACTTTGCTACTGGTTTAACATCGGGGCCATTTTGAAGTTCACACTTTGCCACTGGTTTAGCATCGGGGCCATTATGAAGTTCAGACTTTGCCACTGGTTTAGTATCGGGGCCATTATGAAGTTCACACTTTGCCATTGGTTTAGCATGGGGGCCATTATGAAGTTCAGACTTTGCCACTGGTTTAACATCAGGGCCATTATGAAGTTCACACTTTGCCACTGGTTTAACATCGGGGCCATTATGAGGTTCAGACTTTGCCATTGGTTTAACATCGGGGCCATTATGAGGTTCACACTTTGCCACTGGTTTAACATCGGGGCCATTATGAGGTTCAGACTTTGCCATTGGTTTAACATCGGGGCCATTATGAAGTTCAGGCTTTGCCATTGATTTAACATCGGGGCCATTATGAAGTTCACACTTTGCCATTGGTTTAACATCGGGGCCATTATGAAGTTCACACTTTGCCATTGGTTTAACATCGGGGCCATTATGAAGTTCAGACTTTGCCACTAGTTCAATATCGGGGCCATTATGAAGTTCACACTTTGCCACTGGTTTAACATCGGGGCCATTATGAAGTTCACACTTTGCCATTGGTTTAACATCGGGGCCATTATGAAGTTCACACTTTGCCATTGGTTTAACATCGGGGCCATTATGAAGATCACACTTTGCCACTGGTTTAACATCGGGGCCATTATGAAGTTCAGACTTTGCCATTGGTTTAACATCGGGGCCATTATGAAGTTCAGACTTTGCCAGTGGTTTAACATCGGGGCCATTATGAAGTTCACACTTTGCCACTGGTTTAACATCGGGGCCATTATGAGGTTTAGACTTTGCCATTGGTTTAACATCGGGGCCATTATGAAGTTCACACTTTGCTACTGGTTTAGCATCGGGGCCATTATGAAGTTCAGACTTTGCCATTGGTTCCACATCGGGGCCATTACGAGGTTCGGACTTCGCCATTGGTTTAACATCGGGGCCATTATGAAGTTCAGACTTTGCCATTGGTTTAACATCGGGGCCATTATGAAGTTCAGACTTTGCCATTGGTTTAACATCGGGGCCATTATGAAGTTCACACTTTGCCATTGGTTTAACATCGTGGCCATTATAAAGTTCACACTTTGCCACTGGTTTAACATCGGGGTCTTTATGAAGTTCACACTTTGCCATTGGTTTAACATCGGGCCATTATGAAGTTCACACTTTGCCCCTGGTTTAGCACCGGGCCATTATGAAGTTCAGACTTTGCCATTGGTTTAACATCGGGGCCATTATGAGGTTCAGACTTTGCCATTGGTTTAACATCGGGGCCATTATAAAGTTCAGACTTTGCCACTGGATTAACATCGGGGCCATTATGAGGTTCACACTTTGCCATTGGTTTAACATCGGGGCCATTATAAAGTTCAGACTTTGCCACTGGATTAACATCGGGGCCATTATGAAGATCACACTTTGCCATTGGTTTAACATCGGGGCCATTATGAAGTTCAGACTTTGCCACTGGTTTAACATCGGTGCCATTATGAAGTTCACACTTTGCCACTAGTTCAATATCGGGGCCATTATGAAGTTCAGACTTTGCCATTGGTTTAACATCGGGGCCATTATGAAGTTCCGACTTTGCCACTGGTTTAATATCGGAACCATTATGAAGTTCAGACTTTGCCACTGGTTTAACATCGGGGCCATTATGAAGTTCACACTTTGCCATTGGTTTAGCATCGGGGCCATTATGAAGTTCACACTTTGCCACTGGTTTAACATCGGGGCCATTATGAAGTTCACACTTTGCCACTGGTTTAGCATCGGGGCCATTATGAAGTTCACACTTTGCCACTGGTTTAACATCGGGGCCATTACGAGGTTCAGACTTTGCCATTGGTTTAACATCGGGGCCATTATGAGGTTCACACTTTGCCACTGGTTTAACATTGGTGCCATTATGAGGTTCAGACTTTTCCATTGGTTTAACATCGGGGCCATTATAAAGTTCAGGCTTTGCCATTGGTTTAACATCTGGGCCATTATGAAGTTCACACTTTGCCATTGGTTTAACATCGATGCCATTATGAAGTTCACACTTTGCCATTGGTTTAACATCGGGGCCATTATGAAGTTCAGACTTTGCCACTAGTTCAATATCGGGGCCATTATGAAGTTCACACTTTGCCACTGGATTAACATCGGGGCCATTATGAAGTTCACACTTTGCCATTGGTTTAACATTGGGGCCATTATGAGGTTCAGACTTTGCCATTGGTTTAACATCGGGGCCATTATGAAGTTCAGACTTTGCCATTGGTTTAACATCGGGGACATTATGAAGTTCAGACTTTGCCATTGGTTTAAAGGAGGAGACAACAAAAAAACAACATGCAATTGTATCGAACGGGCTCCCATAGACAATCGTATTCATGTGTGTGAGTCTTGTACGTGGTTTACGGTGTGAAAATACAATGAAAATGAATCTGCCAGACAAGCTCGTGCTCGATCGTCAGTGGAGCGCGCCATTGACGGTTTGAAATTGACTGGAAAAAGTATTAGTAGATTACTTCCCTTGCGAGTTTACCATATCTTGTATGGTTATAACATGCAATATCAGCGGTAAGACTACCTTTTCTGAAAATTCTACAACGACCCCATCAAGTCGCGTAGACAACATATGCAGCCTGTCACGTCTTCCCAAAAGGTTGATTTACTAGCTAGTGTACATTTCAGAGCTGTTAGAGTGTTCGTCTTCTCTTATTAGCGCCTCGAAATGATCGAAATTAACCTAGGTTTAAATGGCAGACTTTCAGAGTTGACCAATTTCTCTTACGCTAGCGAGTGACTGGTGGCCAGGCGTATGCTGATTGGCCGATCGAGACACACAGCTAAGCTCTGCTGTGGTGATGGCTGCCGAGAAAGTTTTGACGTTCTCTGATAACGATTGTTAACTTTATTATAGCACAGTTTGGCGAGGAAAAATCGCAGAAATATGGTTTTGGTACCGTTAGAAAGTAAAATGTGTCGCGCCTGTACTGTATTTACTTAGTTCTTTCCTTTTCTTCTCCTTTAACATAGGGCCATTATGAAGTTCACACTTTGCCACTGGTTTAGCACCGGGCCATTATGAAGTTCAGACTTTGCCATTGGTTTAACATCGGGGCCATTATGAAGTTCACACTTTGCCATTGGTTTAGCATCGGGGCCATTATGAAGTTCACACTTTGCTACTGGTTTAACATCGGTGCCATTATGAAGTTCACACTTTGCCACTAGTTCAATATCGGGGCCATTATGAAGTTCAGACTTTGCCATTGGTTTAACATCGGGGCCATTATGAAGTTCCGACTTTGCCACTGGTTTAATATCGGAACCATTATGAAGTTCAGACTTTGCCACTGGTTTAACATCGGGGCCATTATGAAGTTCACACTTTGCCACTGGTTTAGCACCGGGCCATTATGAAGTTCAGACTTTGCCATTGGTTTAACATCGGGGCCATTATGAGGTTCAGACTTTGCCATTGGTTTAACATCGGGGCCATTATAAAGTTCAGACTTTGCCACTGGATTAACATCTGGGCCATTATGAGGTTCAGACTTTGCCATTGGTTTAACATCGGGGCCATTATAAAGTTCAGACTTTGCCACTGGATTAACATCGGGGCCATTATGAAGATCACACTTTGCCATTGGTTTAACATCGGGGCCATTATGAAGTTCAGACTTTGCCACTGGTTTAACATCGGTGCCATTATGAAGTTCACACTTTGCCACTAGTTCAATATCGGGGCCATTATGAAGTTCAGACTTTGCCATTGGTTTAACATCGGGGCCATTATGAAGTTCCGACTTTGCCACTGGTTTAATATCGGAACCATTATGAAGTTCAGACTTTGCCACTGGTTTAACATCGGGGCCATTATGAAGTTCACACTTTGCCATTGGTTTAGCATCGGGGCCATTATGAAGTTCACACTTTGCCACTGGTTTAACATCGGGGCCATTATGAAGTTCACACTTTGCCACTGGTTTAGCATCGGGGCCATTATGAAGTTCACACTTTGCCACTGGTTTAACATCGGGGCCATTACGAGGTTCAGACTTTGCCATTGGTTTAACATCGGGGCCATTATGAGGTTCACACTTTGCCACTGGTTTAACATCGGTGCCATTATGAGGTTCAGACTTTTCCATTGGTTTAACATCGGGGCCATTATAAAGTTCAGGCTTTGCCATTGGTTTAACATCTGGGCCATTATGAAGTTCACACTTTGCCATTGGTTTAACATCGATGCCATTATGAAGTTCACACTTTGCCATTGGTTTAACATCGGGGCCATTATGAAGTTCAGACTTTGCCACTAGTTCAATATCGGGGCCATTATGAAGTTCACACTTTGCCACTGGATTAACATCGGGGCCATTATGAAGTTCACACTTTGCCATTGGTTTAACATTGGGGCCATTATGAGGTTCAGACTTTGCCATTGGTTTAACATCGGGGCCATTATGAAGTTCAGACTTTGCCATTGGTTTAACATCGGGGACATTATGAAGTTCAGACTTTGCCATTGGTTTAACATAGGGCCATTATGAAGTTCACACTTTGCCACTGGTTTAGCACCGGGCCATTATGAAGTTCAGACTTTGCCATTGGTTTAACATCGGGGCCATTATGAAGTTCACACTTTGCCATTGGTTTAACATAGGGCCATTATGAAGTTCACACTTTGCCACTGGTTTAGCACCGGGCCATTATGAAGTTCAGACTTTGCCATTGGTTTAACATCGGGGCCATTATGAAGTTCACACTTTGCCATTGGTTTAGCATCGGGGCCATTATGAAGTTCACACTTTGCTACTGGTTTAACATCGGTGCCATTATGAAGTTCACACTTTGCCACTAGTTCAATATCGGGGCCATTATGAAGTTCACACTTTGCCATTGGTTTAACATCGGGGCCATTATGAAGTTCCGACTTTGCCACTGGTTTAATATCGGAACCATTATGAAGTTCAGACTTTGCCACTGGTTTAACATCGGGGCCATTATGAAGTTCACACTTTGCCACTGGTTTAACATCGGGGCCATTATGAGGTTCAGACTTTGCCATTGGTTTTACATCGGGGCCATTATGAGGTCCACAGTTTGCCACTGGTTTAACATCGGGGCCATTATGAGGTTCAGACTTTGCCATTGGTTTAACATCGGGGCCATTATGAAGTTCAGGCTTTGCCATTGATTTAACATCGGGGCCATTATGAAGTTCACACTTTGCCATTGGTTTAACATCGGGGCCATTATGAAGTTCACACTTTGCCACTGGTTTAACATCGGGGCCATTACGAGGTTCAGACTTTGCCATTGGTTTAACATCGGGGCCATTATGAGGTTCACACTTTGCCACTGGTTTAACATCGGTGCCATTATGAGGTTCAGACTTTTCCATTGGTTTAACATCGGGGCCATTATAAAGTTCAGGCTTTGCCATTGGTTTAACATCTGGGCCATTATGAAGTTCACACTTTGCCATTGGTTTAACATCGATGCCATTATGAAGTTCACACTTTGCCATTGGTTTAACATCGGGGCCATTATGAAGTTCAGACTTTGCCACTAGTTCAATATCGGGGCCATTATGAAGTTCACACTTTGCCACTGGATTAACATCGGGGCCATTATGAAGTTCACACTTTGCCATTGGTTTAACATTGGGGCCATTATGAGGTTCAGACTTTGCCATTGGTTTAACATCGGGGCCATTATGAAGTTCAGACTTTGCCATTGGTTTAACATCGGGGACATTATGAAGTTCAGACTTTGCCATTGGTTTAACATAGGGCCATTATGAAGTTCACACTTTGCCACTGGTTTAGCACCGGGCCATTATGAAGTTCAGACTTTGCCATTGGTTTAACATCGGGGCCATTATGAAGTTCACACTTTGCCATTGGTTTAACATAGGGCCATTATGAAGTTCACACTTTGCCACTGGTTTAGCACCGGGCCATTATGAAGTTCAGACTTTGCCATTGGTTTAACATCGGGGCCATTATGAAGTTCACACTTTGCCATTGGTTTAGCATCGGGGCCATTATGAAGTTCACACTTTGCTACTGGTTTAACATCGGTGCCATTATGAAGTTCACACTTTGCCACTAGTTCAATATCGGGGCCATTATGAAGTTCACACTTTGCCATTGGTTTAACATCGGGGCCATTATGAAGTTCCGACTTTGCCACTGGTTTAATATCGGAACCATTATGAAGTTCAGACTTTGCCACTGGTTTAACATCGGGGCCATTATGAAGTTCACACTTTGCCACTGGTTTAACATCGGGGCCATTATGAGGTTCAGACTTTGCCATTGGTTTTACATCGGGGCCATTATGAGGTCCACAGTTTGCCACTGGTTTAACATCGGGGCCATTATGAGGTTCAGACTTTGCCATTGGTTTAACATCGGGGCCATTATGAAGTTCAGGCTTTGCCATTGATTTAACATCGGGGCCATTATGAAGTTCACACTTTGCCATTGGTTTAACATCGGGGCCATTATGAAGTTCACACTTTGCCATTGGTTTAACATCGGGGCCATTATGAAGTTCAGACTTTGCCACTGGATTAACATCGGGGCCATTATGAAGATCACACTTTGCCATTGGTTTAACATCGGGGCCATTATGAAGTTCAGACTTTGCCACTGGTTTAACATCGGTGCCATTATGAAGTTCACACTTTGCCACTAGTTCAATATCGGGGCCATAATGAAGTTCAGACTTTGCCATTGGTTTAACATCGGGGCCATTATGAAGTTCCGACTTTGCCACTGGTTTAATATCGGAACCATTATGAAGTTCAGACTTTGCCACTGGTTTAACATCGGGGCCATTATGAAGTTCACACTTTGCCATTGGTTTAGCATCGGGGCCATTATGAAGTTCACACTTTGCCACTGGTTTAACATCGGGGCCATTATGAAGTTCACACTTTGCCACTGGTTTAGCATCGGGGCCATTATGAAGTTCACACTTTGCCACTGGTTTAACATCGGGGCCATTACGAGGTTCAGACTTTGCCATTGGTTTAACATCGGGGCCATTATGAGGTTCACACTTTGCCACTGGTTTAACATCGGTGCCATTATGAGGTTCAGACTTTTCCATTGGTTTAACATCGGGGCCATTATAAAGTTCAGGCTTTGCCATTGGTTTAACATCTGGGCCATTATGAAGTTCACACTTTGCCATTGGTTTAACATCGATGCCATTATGAAGTTCACACTTTGCCATTGGTTTAACATCGGGGCCATTATGAAGTTCAGACTTTGCCACTAGTTCAATATCGGGGCCATTATGAAGTTCACACTTTGCCACTGGATTAACATCGGGGCCATTATGAAGTTCACACTTTGCCATTGGTTTAACATTGGGGCCATTATGAGGTTCAGACTTTGCCATTGGTTTAACATCGGGGCCATTATGAAGTTCAGACTTTGCCATTGGTTTAACATCGGGGACATTATGAAGTTCAGACTTTGCCATTGGTTTAACATAGGGCCATTATGAAGTTCACACTTTGCCACTGGTTTAGCACCGGGCCATTATGAAGTTCAGACTTTGCCATTGGTTTAACATCGGGGCCATTATGAAGTTCACACTTTGCCATTGGTTTAACATAGGGCCATTATGAAGTTCACACTTTGCCACTGGTTTAGCACCGGGCCATTATGAAGTTCAGACTTTGCCATTGGTTTAACATCGGGGCCATTATGAAGTTCACACTTTGCCATTGGTTTAGCATCGGGGCCATTATGAAGTTCACACTTTGCTACTGGTTTAACATCGGTGCCATTATGAAGTTCACACTTTGCCACTAGTTCAATATCGGGGCCATTATGAAGTTCACACTTTGCCATTGGTTTAACATCGGGGCCATTATGAAGTTCCGACTTTGCCACTGGTTTAATATCGGAACCATTATGAAGTTCAGACTTTGCCACTGGTTTAACATCGGGGCCATTATGAAGTTCACACTTTGCCACTGGTTTAACATCGGGGCCATTATGAGGTTCAGACTTTGCCATTGGTTTTACATCGGGGCCATTATGAGGTCCACAGTTTGCCACTGGTTTAACATCGGGGCCATTATGAGGTTCAGACTTTGCCATTGGTTTAACATCGGGGCCATTATGAAGTTCAGGCTTTGCCATTGATTTAACATCGGGGCCATTATGAAGTTCACACTTTGCCATTGGTTTAACATCGGGGCCATTATGAAGTTCACACTTTGCCATTGGTTTAACATCGGGGCCATTATGAAGTTCAGACTTTGCCACTAGTTCAATATCGGGGCCATTATGAAGTTCACACTTTGCCACTGGTTTAACATCGGGGCCATTATGAAGTTCACACTTTGCCATTGGTTTAACATCGGGGCCATTATGAAGTTCAGGCTTTGCCATTGATTTAACATCGGGGCCATTATGAAGTTCACACTTTGCCATTGGTTTAACATCGGGGCCATTATGAAGTTCACACTTTGCCATTGGTTTAACATCGGGGCCATTATGAAGTTCAGACTTTGCCACTAGTTCAATATCGGGGCCATTATGAAGTTCACACTTTGCCACTGGTTTAACATCGGGGCCATTATGAAGTTCACACTTTGCCATTGGTTTAACATCGGGGCCATTATGAAGTTCACACTTTGCCATTGGTTTAACATCGGGGCCATTATGAAGATCACACTTTGCCACTGGTTTAACATCGGGGCCATTATGAAGTTCAGACTTTGCCATTGGTTTAACATCGGGGCCATTATGAAGTTCAGACTTTGCCATTGGTTTAACATCGGGGCCATTATGAAGTTCACACTTTGCCACTGGTTTAACATCGGGGCCATTATGAGGTTCAGACTTTGCCATTGGTTTAACATCGGGGCCATTATGAAGTTCACACTTTGCTACTGGTTTAGCATCGGGGCCATTATGAAGTTCAGACTTTGCCATTGGTTCAACATCGGGGCCATTACGAGGTTCGGACTTCGCCATTGGTTTAACATCGGGGCCATTATGAAGTTCACACTTTGCCATTGGTTAAACATCGGGGCCATTATGAAGTTCAGACTTTGCCATTGGTTTAACATCGGGGCCATTATGAAGTTCACACTTTGCCATTGGTTTAACATCGGGGCCATTATAAAGTTCACACTTTGCCACTGGTTTAACATCGGGGTCATTATGAAGTTCACACTTTGCCATTGGTTTAACATCGGGCCATTATGAAGTTCACACTTTGCCACTGGTTTAGCACCGGACCATTATAAAGTTCAGACTTTGCCATTGGTTTAACATCGGGGCCATTATGAAGTTCACACTTTGCCACTGGTTTAACATCGGGGCCATTATGAAGTTCACACTTTGCCACTGGTTTAGCATCGGGGCCATTATGAAGTTCACACTTTGCCACTGGTTTAACATCGGGGCCATTACGAGGTTCAGACTTTGCCATTGGTTTAACATCGGGGCCATTATGAGGTTCACACTTTGCCACTGGTTTAACATCGGTGCCATTATGAGGTTCAGACTTTTCCATTGGTTTAACATCGGGGCCATTATAAAGTTCAGGCTTTGCCATTGGTTTAACATCTGGGCCATTATGAAGTTCACACTTTGCCATTGGTTTAACATCGATGCCATTATGAAGTTCACACTTTGCCATTGGTTTAACATCGGGGCCATTATGAAGTTCAGACTTTGCCACTAGTTCAATATCGGGGCCATTATGAAGTTCACACTTTGCCACTGGATTAACATCGGGGCCATTATGAAGTTCACACTTTGCCATTGGTTTAACATTGGGGCCATTATGAGGTTCAGACTTTGCCATTGGTTTAACATCGGGGCCATTATGAAGTTCAGACTTTGCCATTGGTTTAACATCGGGGACATTATGAAGTTCAGACTTTGCCATTGGTTTAACATAGGGCCATTATGAAGTTCACACTTTGCCACTGGTTTAGCACCGGGCCATTATGAAGTTCAGACTTTGCCATTGGTTTAACATCGGGGCCATTATGAAGTTCACACTTTGCCATTGGTTTAACATAGGGCCATTATGAAGTTCACACTTTGCCACTGGTTTAGCACCGGGCCATTATGAAGTTCAGACTTTGCCATTGGTTTAACATCGGGGCCATTATGAAGTTCACACTTTGCCATTGGTTTAGCATCGGGGCCATTATGAAGTTCACACTTTGCTACTGGTTTAACATCGGTGTCATTATGAAGTTCACACTTTGCCACTAGTTCAATATCGGGGCCATTATGAAGTTCAGACTTTGCCATTGGTTTAACATCGGGGCCATTATGAAGTTCCGACTTTGCCACTGGTTTAATATCGGAACCATTATGAAGTTCAGACTTTGCCACTGGTTTAACATCGGGGCCATTATGAAGTTCACACTTTGCCACTGGTTTAACATCGGGGCCATTATGAGGTTCAGACTTTGCCATTGGTTTTACATCGGGGCCATTATGAGGTCCACAGTTTGCCACTGGTTTAACATCGGGGCCATTATGAGGTTCAGACTTTGCCATTGGTTTAACATCGGGGCCATTATGAAGTTCACACTTTGCCACTGGTTTAACATCGGGGCCATTATGAAGTTCACACTTTGCCACTGGTTTAACATCGGGGCCATTATGAGGTTCAGACTTTGCCATTGGTTTTACATCGGGGCCATTATGAGGTCCACAGTTTGCCACTGGTTTAACATCGGGGACATTATGAAGTTCAGACTTTGCCATTGGTTTTACATCGGGGCCATTATGAGGTCCACAGTTTGCCACTGGTTTAACATCGGGGCCATTATGAGGTTCAGACTTTGCCATTGGTTTAACATCGGGGCCATTATGAAGTTCAGGCTTTGCCATTGATTTAACATCGGGGCCATTATGAAGTTCACACTTTGCCATTGGTTTAACATCGGGGCCATTATGAAGTTCACACTTTGCCATTGGTTTAACATCGGGGCCATTATGAAGTTCAGACTTTGCCACTAGTTCAATATCGGGGCCATTATGAAGTTCACACTTTGCCACTGGTTTAACATCGGGGCCATTATGAAGTTCACACTTTGCCATTGGTTTAACATCGGGGCCATTATGAAGTTCACACTTTGCCATTGGTTTAACATCGGGGCCATTATGAAGATCACACTTTGCCACTGGTTTAACATCGGGGCCATTATGAAGTTCAGACTTTGCCATTGGTTTAACATCGGGGCCATTATGAAGTTCAGACTTTGCCATTGGTTTAACATCGGGGCCATTATGAAGTTCACACTTTGCCACTGGTTTAACATCGGGGCCATTATGAGGTTCAGACTTTGCCATTGGTTTAACATCGGGGCCATTATGAAGTTCACACTTTGCTACTGGTTTAGCATCGGGGCCATTATGAAGTTCAGACTTTGCCATTGGTTCAACATCGGGGCCATTACGAGGTTCGGACTTCGCCATTGGTTTAACATCGGGGCCATTATGAAGTTCACACTTTGCCATTGGTTTAACATCGGGGCCATTATGAAGTTCAGACTTTGCCATTGGTTTAACATCGGGGCCATTATGAAGTTCACACTTTGCCATTGGTTTAACATCGGGGCCATTATAAAGTTCACACTTTGCCACTGGTTTAACATCGGGGTCATTATGAAGTTCACACTTTGCCATTGGTTTAACATCGGGCCATTATGAAGTTCACACTTTGCCACTGGTTTAGCACCGGACCATTATGAAGTTCAGACTTTGCCATTGGTTTAACATCGGGGCCATTATGAGGTTCAGACTTTGCCATTGGTTTAACATCGGGGCCATTATAAAGTTCAGACTTTGCCACTGGATTAACATCGGGGCCATTATGAGGTTCAGACTTTGCCATTGGTTTAACATCGGGGCCATTATAAAGTTCAGACTTTGCCACTGGATTAACATCGGGGCCATTATGAAGATCACACTTTGCCATTGGTTTAACATCGGGGCCATTATGAAGTTCAGACTTTGCCACTGGTTTAACATCGGTGCCATTATGAAGTTCACACTTTGCCACTAGTTCAATATCGGGGCCATTATGAAGTTCAGACTTTGCCATTGGTTTAACATCGGGGCCATTATGAAGTTCCGACTTTGCCACTGGTTTAATATCGGAACCATTTTGAAGTTTAGGCTTTGCCACTGGTTTAACATCGGGGCCATTATGATGTTCACACTTTGCCACTGGTTTAACATCGGGGCCATTATGAGGTTCAGACTTTGCCATTGGTTTTACATCGGGGCCATTATGAGGTCCACAGTTTGCCACTGGTTTAACATCGGGGCCATTATGAGGTTCAGACTTTGCCATTGGTTTAACATCGGGGCCATTATGAAGTTCAGGCTTTGCCATTGATTTAACATCGGGGCCATTATGAAGTTCACACTTTGCCATTGGTTTAACATCGGGGCCATTATGAAGTTCACACTTTGCCATTGGTTTAACATCGGGGCCATTATGAAGTTCAGACTTTGCCACTAGTTCAATATCGGGGCCATTATGAAGTTCACACTTTGCCACTGGTTTAACATCGGGGCCATTATGAAGTTCACACTTTGCCATTGGTTTAACATCGGGGCCATTATGAAGTTCACACTTTGCCATTGGTTTAACATCGGGGCCATTATGAAGATCACACTTTGCCACTGGTTTAACATCGGGGCCATTATGAAGTTCAGACTTTGCCATTGGTTTAACATCGGGGCCATTATGAAGTTCAGACTTTGCCATTGGTTTAACATCGGGGCCATTATGAAGTTCACACTTTGCCACTGGTTTAACATCGGGGCCATTATGAGGTTCAGACTTTGCCATTGGTTTAACATCGGGGCCATTATGAAGTTCACACTTTGCTACTGGTTTAGCATCGGGGCCATTATGAAGTTCAGACTTTGCCATTGGTTCAACATCGGGGCCATTACGAGGTTCGGACTTCGCCATTGGTTTAACATCGGGGCCATTATGAAGTTCACACTTTGCCATTGGTTTAACATCGGGGCCATTATGAAGTTCAGACTTTGCCATTGGTTTAACATCGGGGCCATTATGAAGTTCACACTTTGCCATTGGTTTAACATCGGGGCCATTATAAAGTTCACACTTTGCCACTGGTTTAACATCGGGGTCATTATGAAGTTCACACTTTGCCATTGGTTTAACATCGGGCCATTATGAAGTTCACACTTTGCCACTGGTTTAGCACCGGACCATTATGAAGTTCAGACTTTGCCATTGGTTTAACATCGGGGCCATTATGAGGTTCAGACTTTGCCATTGGTTTAACATCGGGGCCATTATAAAGTTCAGACTTTGCCACTGGATTAACATCGGGGCCATTATGAGGTTCAGACTTTGCCATTGGTTTAACATCGGGGCCATTATAAAGTTCAGACTTTGCCACTGGATTAACATCGGGGCCATTATGAAGATCACACTTTGCCATTGGTTTAACATCGGGGCCATTATGAAGTTCAGACTTTGCCACTGGTTTAACATCGGTGCCATTATGAAGTTCACACTTTGCCACTAGTTCAATATCGGGGCCATTATGAAGTTCAGACTTTGCCATTGGTTTAACATCGGGGCCATTATGAAGTTCCGACTTTGCCACTGGTTTAATATCGGAACCATTATGAAGTTCAGACTTTGCCACTGGTTTAACATCGGGGCCATTATGAAGTTCACACTTTGCCACTGGTTTAACATCGGGGCCATTACGAGGTTCAGACTTTGCCATTGGTTTAACATCGGGGCATTATGAAGTTCACACTTTGCCACTGGTTTAACATCGGGGCCATTATGAAGTTCACACTTTGCCACTGGTTTAGCATCGGGGCCATTATGAAGTTCACACTTTGCCACTGGTTTAACATCGGGGCCATTACGAGGTTCAGACTTTGCCATTGGTTTAACATCGGGGCCATTATGAGGTTCACACTTTGCCACTGGTTTAACATCGGGGCCATTATGAGGTTCAGACTTTGCCATTGGTTTAACATCGGGGCCATTATGAAGTTCAGGCTTTGCCATTGGTTTAACATCTGGGCCATTATGAAGTTCACACTTTGCCATTGGTTTAACATCGGGGCCATTATGAAGTTCACACTTTGCCATTGGTTTAACATCGGGGCCATTATGAAGTTCAGACTTTGCCACTAGTTCAATATCGGGGCCATTATGAAGTTCACACTTTGCCACTGGTTTAACATCGGGGCCATTATGAAGTTCACACTTTGCCATTGGTTTAACATAGGGGCATTATGAAGTTCAGACTTAGCCATTGGTTTAACATCGGGGCCATTATGAAGTTCACACTTTGCCACTGGTTTAACATCGGGGCCATTATGAAGTTCACACTTTGCCATTGGTTTAGCATCGGGGCCATTATGAAGTTCACACTTTGCCATTGGTTTAACATCGGGGCCATTATGAAGTTCAGACTTTGCCACTAGTTCAATATCGGGGCCATTATGAAGTTCACACTTTGCCACTGGTTTAACATCGGGGCCATTATGAAGTTCAGACTTTGCCATTGGTTTAACATCGGGGCCATTATGAAGTTCAGACTTTGCCATTGGTTTAACATCGGGGCCATTATGAAGTTCACACTTTGCCACTGGTTTAACATCGGGGCCATTATGAGGTTCAGACTTTGCCATTGGTTTAACATCGGGGCCATTATGAAGTTCACACTTTGCTACTGGTTTAGCATCGGGGCCATTATGAAGTTCAGACTTTGCCATTGGTTCAACATCGGGGCCATTATGAAGTTTACACTTTGCCATTGGTTTAACATCGGGGCCATTATGAAGTTCACACTTTGCTATTGGTTTAACATCGGGGCCATTATGAGGTTCAGACTTTGCCATTGGTTTAACATTGGGGCCATTATGAAGTTCAGACTTTGCCACTAGTTTAATATCGGGGCCATTATGAAGTTCTCACTTTGCCATTGGTTTAATATCGGGGCCATTATGAGGTTTAGACTTTGCCATTGGTTTAACATCGGGGCCATTATGAAGTTAAGACTTTGCCATTGGTTTAACATTGGGGCCATTATGAGGTTCAGACTTTGCCATTGGTTTAACATCGGGGCCATTATGAAGTTAAGACTTTGCCATTGGTTTAACATTGGGGCCATTATGAGGTTCAGACTTTGCCATTGGTTTAACATCGGGGCCATTATGAAGTTCAGACTTTGCCATTGGTTTAACATCGGGGCCATTATGAGGTTCACACTTTGCCACTGGTTTAACATCGGGGCCATTATGAGGTTCAGACTTTGCCATTGGTTTAACATCGGGGACATTATGAAGTTCAGACTTTGCCACTAGTTTAATATCGGGGCCATTATGAAGTTCACACTTTGCCATTGGTTTAATATCGGGGCCATTATGAAGTTCAGACTTTGCCACTAGTTCAATATCGGGGCCATTATGAAGTTCACACTTTGCCACTAGTTTAACATCGGGGCCATTATGAAGTTCACACTTTGCCATTGGTTTAACATCGGGGCCATTATGAAGTTCAGACTTTGCCACTAGTTTAATATCGGGGCCATCATGAAGTTCACACTTTGCCATTGGTTTAATATCGGGGCCATTATGAGGTTTAGACTTTGCCATTGGTTTAACATCGGGGCCATTATGAAGTTCAGACTTTGCCACTAGTTTTAATATCGGGGCCATTATGAAGTTCACACTTTGCCATTGGTTTAATATCGGGGCCATTAGAAAGTTCAGACTGTGTCACTAGTTTAATATCGGGGCCATTGTGAGGTTCAGACTTTGCCACTGCTTAAACGTTGGGGCCATTATAAAGCTAAAAAAGAAATGCCGAAATATGGAATAACTTTACGTTACCACAATTTTCAAAAGTTTGGGTTATTTTTCAGAAAAATACAAATTAGAAGGTTTTAAGCGCTGCTAGTGTCGAGATGAAATTGTGTCTTGAGAACATGTAAATCAGGTTAAAACATAAATAAACGTTCGCCGTATGTAATTTCTGTCAACGTCAATCATTTAGTTTCTCGATAAGGTTCATACCCTTAACAATCAGAATTTGTGAAAAAGCACACGCCAACTTTTAAATGTGAAGTATTTTAGTTCAATTTTTCGAGCTATTAGACAATTAGTTTTTCGGTTTTTCGGAAGAAAGCGTGTCAATGGCTATATGACCCCTTACTTTACTACAGGTTTAGTGCACGATAAACGCACATAATCTGTGGAAATAAAAACAATAAATCAGAGGTGAACAACTGGCTGACCCAAAATCACCCATGCGAAAATTTTGGGACCATAAATTTTCAAGGATCCTTTGATTCAAATGTTAAGGTAGACGTTACCTTTTCTTAAAGGGTTATTTTTAAACGAATAGGGGCCTTCTAATTTGCCGTTGTGATAATACCGATACTCGACCCGAGGTTAATTAACATTCAAAATTTGACCTCGAGAAGTCGGCCAAAGTCACCTGTGGTGATACCATTTGCGTATACACTGACCTACTAAAATCAAATGTTAGTCAGACTCTATGTTACACCTACCTGCACCAGGAAACCAATGAGAAACCTCAGGAGGACAAAAGCAACGTACGATTGACTAAAGAAGATGCTTAGTCCAAAACCCAGTGGAAGATACAAGGTTAAAATCAGAATCGGCAAACGACCAAATACATCGGCAAGATACCCAAAGAACACTCCGCCAAACATTGCTCCCAAGAAATAAATACTTGTAGCCAAACTGGATTTATACTTATCACCACAGGCTAGATCAAACTGAAAAAGAAAGTTTGTTCGTGACCGTATTTCATGCGCATGTAACAAACTAATCTGTGAACAATTTCTCTTATTCTAGATATAAACTTTTCGATACTGATTCTTTAAAGGAGCAATCATTAATGAAGTAAACTATATAGGCCCTATATACAGATAAAATTTGCTTTGTTGTCTTTGGGTGAGTGGAAAAGAAAAATTGAAGTTCGCCTGACAAAAAAGTCATCGGAAGAGTTGCTACGATTATTCATCCTCTATACATATATGTCATTCTATTTTGATAAATGAACGTAAATATACAACCTAAAAATCCAAATCGAGGAATATGACAAGGAAAATGTCATTTGTCGCCCTCTTTTGATCGCTAAAGTTTTGCCACGGTTTAAAGAATTTTGGGCGTTTAGAGATTGAAATTTCGAGAAATGTACCTTTGATGTCGATTTTTTTCTGATTAAGCTGAAAGAGTTATCACAAGCTTTCAGTGCGAAAAATCATATATAATAATTTTTTCTATCAAATAATAAGTATTTTCAGACGTACATTCAGTAGTTTCATGTACATCTGGTATTTTAAATAAGGAAAATATTACATAGCATCAACAGTTTGTAGAATAAATTCGTTAGTTAATTTACACCCAATGTGTCATAATCTTCCAATCTCCTACATAGATGGATGGGTAGTGCGTTCTCTGAAAGGATTTTAGAATTTTAATAATGGCATCGCTGTGACATCGTCAAACGTATAAAACTGACATAAGTCGTACTTCGCTACCCATTTGTCATTCCCACTCAGTCCAAAAAATTGGAAAATTTTCTGACTGGGTTTTCACTCGAACGACCTATGTGGGATGGTTGCCAGTTACCAACGGAAGGTCGTGGGTTTCCTCCGGGCATAGAGCCCGGTTTCCTCCCACAATAAATCTGGCAACGCCGCCATATAAGTGAAATAATCTTGAGCGCGGCGTAAAACACCAAACAATCAATCAATCATTAGTCATTAACAGCGTGCAATTTTGATTCAAAAATATTTAGAACAAAGCTTTTGAAATGATCCATTCTTCCTTACAATAGTTTAAGAACAGCTTTTAAAAATCGGTGCCAAACGCCAAAGCCTCTTCAATAACCATGACAAAGCCCTGGAGGGCAATGAGGAAAATAAGCCATAGACACTTTTTTCTGGTATGAACTTGAAAATGGAAATACCTCTGCGTTGATGGTCCATTCTCTCTCCTCCATTTTGAAATATGTACCCAAGCCACACGCTGTACAATTGTCCTTTATCTTACACCACGTCATTTCATCCTCTACCGGACAGGTGTCGATGGTACGGGTATTTAATGATAAACCTGTTACGTTTTGATTTCCTCCACAGAAATACCCCAAAGGGCTCGAGCCAAAAAATGTCATTGCCAAATGATTGAGAGTAACTTGAAAATAATTGAAACACAGGAAAAAACAAACAAGTAATTGGTACTTTCCAGGGTTTCCAAGAAGCGCTAACAGCTGATCAGTAGAAGACGCCATTTTCCGAAGAGATAATTCAATTGATTGTATCTTATTTTAAAGGAATACAAACTAATCTTGTTGCTATGGCTTAACGATTATCCTAGCTCTTTTCGTATAACCGACGTTGTTTTATCTAAAAAGAAAAAAAAACTACCGGCTCATGTACGGAGTCTTAGAACTTTTAAAGTCGATCACCACAGTTGTCTACCCCTTGGAGATTTATTACATGACATACCATTTAATCAATTGACAGCTCAGATAGGCGTGGCGAACCGAGGACGATGCACTTATTATATGTCGACCTCTGTAATAATATGACAAGAGCTTAAAGAGGTGTGATATGTATTTGAAGAAGACAATAAACTTATATCCCCGATGTGTCTTATTTTATCAGAAATCTTGACAGGGCACAGGCAAAATGTTTGTTAGACTGTACAAGCCTCTGATGATGTATATAGTAATTATCAACTGGTGTGCTTTTCAGCGGGGAGCCTGAAATATCTCTAGTGAAGAAAAGCGCATGGCTAAGTCATGGAGACGGTTTAATAAAAAGTTAGGAAAAAAATGTATTTTATTGTGAATCTTTCCTGTGGAGTACAAACATAGATTAAGACGGTCGCTTACATTATGACAGGGACACTTGTTTGGTTCGCAAGAATAAAGTGTTTGTTTCCCGGCTACCTTTAGGTTGATTGATTGATGTTTTGCGCCTCACTCAAGATTATTGCACTTATATGGCGGCGTTGCCAGGTTTAACCTGCGCCTCATCGATGGAAGGTCTGTTGTGTGCCTATTTAAAATGACCTGCAGTCTGTCAAAGAGTACTTCACTTACATAAATCCCAGAGGTTATTAGAGGGATATCAAATATTGTTTGTGTTTCCTTCAAAGGCGAATTTATCTAATTCTCTGTTTATGTGGTTCATTGTCGAAGAAGGGGTGGGGTGCAAAGTTCTCAGCCTTGTTGTAAAAAAAACATGGAATGCCAACTATTCTTGTTGAAAATAAACTCGGTTTTATGGGTATAAATGGATGATTCTTGTGATGGATATGAGAGTGAAGCGAGACACAATCATATATATACGCGTAAGCATTGTCAATGTATTACAAAGTGTTCCAGAAATTTCTACTGACTAAGGCCTATCTCCTGTCAGTCGTCAAACTAATGGAATATCATAGGTTTAGTTTGTTACAACAGCTTATGATGGGGTATAACGGTCTAAATGATGTACCCCTTTTTAACACAATTATAAACTTTTCTCAATGGTTATTCTAGACAAGAAGATCTTCCCTGTGCCCGCGTGTTTTAGTCTGCATAAATATATACACGCAGTGTAGGACAAATTTATTCTAATGTGTTTTAGCCGGAGTGTTCGTAAATGTCTGAGAATCTATTTAAAGACGTTTTTTTGGTATTTCGTCAGTCAGTTTCCAACTGCTCAGTGATGTTACTTAGTATGCTAGTTTATGTGCTAGGGAATGTTAGTAATATTTGACTTGCTCTAACTCGACAGTGACACGGTCATTTATTCAATTTGTGAGTTTTATCGGGATTATACTCTACTACCGGTGTGTTTTCAAGATTTCATTAACATGTGGATTTATATTTCGTGATCATCGGATCTATACTTTGTGTTCTCCATCAGATTACAGATTTCGGATGTCTTTATCGGAACTGTCAGTTCATAGTTTGTCATTTTGATGTATGTTTTCTTTTCAATGTTTGTATAGTATTTTCTGGTAAATACGTTGCCCTGATATAATGTAAATCCAAATTTGTATATAAAATCTGCTGGCCGTTTTGTTACTTTTTGTCTCGTAATCCGCTGAGAGAATGTATTATAATAGAGGGTTAGTTAACGCATGTTGGTCTAGATGTGGATACAGGGTGAACGGAGACGGGCGTTACATTCTTTTTCAGTGTTACATACTTACTTTTTTTTATTCGTTTCAACCTTAAATACGAAAGCCCAGAGGGCTCATTCGAATTCCGAATTTCAGATTTTGAAATTCGAAATTCGAAATTCACATTTCTTAATTTCGAAATTCAAGATTCACACTTAGTTTATTAAACAATCACTGACACCTTTTAAATTAGTTTTCACCAATCAAATTATTGTTAAACTAAAAATAGGTCTACATATGCACTCGTAGGTCAGCGATTTCATTATAAAAATTCAATTTTTTGATACCCAGTTTCACATTTTGAAATTCGAAATTGGAAAGCGAGTTTCGAATTTCGAATTTCAAATATTGAAATTGGAAATTGGAATCTGAGTTTCAAAACGAAATCGTCACATTTAAGATGGCAGTCTAGATCTCAAACACTCATTACACCAATGAACTGGAATGGAAGTCACGTGGTATTTGATTTGCCTCGAATGCCGCCATTACTAGGAGATGGTGCAATAGCGATCCAGATATGTCTGCGCGCTTCAACTATCAATGGCGGCACAGTTCACAACTTTAGTCAGATCCAAACCAGCCAATGAGACATATAATTCGTTGCATTTCACCTTCTGCTGCCATGTTTTGTAAACTCGCAATTAATTTGTTTGAAATTGAAAGTCAATTTCCTAATTTCGAATTTCAAATCTTGAAACTCGAAATTCGAATGAGCTCTCTGGGCTTTCGTACTTAAAAGCGTAGTTCAGAACGAAAAATCAATTAATGACATGGCGGTCGCAAGCATTTCTGCATCGAAAAGTATAGTTCTTTATGAAATGGAAAAGTCATGTAGTGTGAAAGTTTTCAGTAGAAGGTGGGGAGGTGTACGCCTACGTATCTGAGATTTGGAGAAACGTCATCTGATGTTAAGTATGTGTACTATATAGGCCTAATTGAAGATAACAAGGAACGCGTGTCTTGGAATCCAATACTCTGTCTATCTCTTATTTAATCAGTAATCCTGACAGGGCACAGGGACAATGTATGTAAGGTCCTACAGGCCTCTGATGTCTATATTAAAGAGGCATGAGCTGCCAAAATTCATAATTTTTGATCGTCACGACAGTAAGAGGCTTTGAGGGCCATCAAAAAAGTTGACGATTGGCGTTGGAATGAGGAAAATCCATACAGTATGTGGCCTATAGGAACCGAAAACGTGTTCGAAAAGTAAACAAAATTTAAATAACCGGGACAACCATTCATTCATTCTTAGTAAAAGTTAGTTCAAAACAATACTTTATCGTACATTTTCGAGACTTGAAGCACTAAAAAGCTTCTGAATTCTACGTCTTGAGAAAAATAGCCAATAATTTCAACCTTCTGTTTTATCATCAAAATATCAACAGTTCGGCAGCTCATGCCCCTTTAATTATCAGCTATGCGCTTTTTGGGGTTGTGCTCTGTCGTGGAATGTCGAGTTTCGAAACCGGAAAATCTAGACTGAAGACGGAAAATAGTTACACCAAGATGACGGCTCGTTTTCTCAAGGATGTTCAGGCCTTGTTTGCACAGTTGATTGGTTAATCGGTGAAATTTAACAGAATCTAAATGCAGCGCCCAAACTGTTCAACACACGTCGGGTTTTTCGGGTTTACTGGCATTACGAATATTTTCTGTTTTAATGTCAGCGTTAATCCTTCAGTTACTTCGAAGGAACAGCTTCTCCTGACAATAGCCATTTAGAAAAAAACGAATCTTGGCAGCTCACGTCGCTTTTATATTGTTGAAAGTGACAAGAAACACGTGTTTGATAGTCCGATACTCTGTCTATCTCTTATTTAATCAGTAATCCTGACAGGGCAAAGAGAAAATGTTTGGAAGGTCCTACAGGCCTCTGATGTCTATATTAATTATCCACTTCTGCTTTTTTGGGATGTGCTCTGTGGTGGAATGTCGAGTTTCCAAGCCGGAGAATCTAGACATCTAGATTAAAGTCGAAAACTGGCTACGTTATGGAGAAGGCTTGTTTTCTCTGGACTGTTATCAGATCTAGTTTGCATTAACTGTAGACAGTGGAGTAGGTAGTGAAATCGGACAGAATCTCAGGGCAACTCACAAACTGTTCACGGCAGCACAAGAAACTAACTTCTCTCCCATACGGATCTGTTCACCGAGCTGGTAACTTTAAAAAGAAAGTGCTTTCCCTGACGCAGCTAGTTAATGAAGACCAGATGTGATTGACCCACTCGGAACATAACTTCGGCTATCTTCGCTCGCTACCGGTCGGCTTTCACGCACGTAAATCCCCGAAGTTATCAGAGTGGTGATTGACCCTGAAAGGGAGAACTTTTACTTGGCCGATTCTCTCAGATATTGGCTGATTTCCTCCGGTCTTTCAGGGAGCCAATCGTATCGAATTTTCGGAGCAGCAAGCTCTTGCCCTCAAAGGTATTTGTCGCGCTAACTATAAGCAGGATACGATAGATCGTCAGGGAATGCTAACAATGTTAAACGCTCTGGAAGATGGTGAGAGTAATTTGCTCTTTCCAACCCACACAACATGTTTTGGTGTGGCACAAATTGAAGCTGTCAACCTACTAACAAGCACTCAAGATTTATCACTTCATGCCATGTGTCTCGCATTGATACTAAACCATTCTAATGCCGATCTTCCGAAGGCATAGTCAAGTCAACAAAACTTTTACGAAAAACGTTATAACCAAATTTCAAAATCCTAATTTATTGAGAATTAATTCTGTCAAATAAAAATACAGGTTAAGACGTTATGTTTTTGGGATGTCTCAGATTTCATGTCAGATCACAGCAAATCCCTAGCAATGTGTGGCCCCTGGGTCCACGTCAGAGACCATGTAGCATGTCCGGTCCCTGGGTCCACCTGGGAGCTTCTGTTGACATGACGATACCCCTGGGTCCACTTCAGACCTAATGTAGCATGCGCCGCCCCTGGGCCCACATAAGAGCTTCTGTTGACTTGATGATGCCCCTGGGTCCGTGTCAGAGGTCCTGTAGCATGTGTGGCCCCTGGGCCCACGTAAGAGCTTCTGTAACATGCGCAGCCCCTGGGTCCATGTAAGAGCTTCTGTACGTAGCATGCTCGGCCCCTGGGTCCGCTTCAGAGGCCCTGTAGCATGCACAGCCCCTGGGTCCACGTAACAGCTTCTGTACGTAGCATGCTCGGCCCCTGGGTCCATGTAAGAGGCCCTGTAGCATGCAGGGCCCCTGGGTCCACGTCGATTGTATGTTAATGTAGATAGACTAGGCTAGATGATAAGAAAGTATTTTATTTTCTTGGTCTGGTGCTTCAGTTTACGGATTAAACGCTGCAGTAGAGAGTCGAAGTGTTGCGTTACTTACCATGGCAACCAGCCATTTTGGTTTTAAACGATATTTGTCTATGGTCCATGTTTTAAGTATAGGCCAATGAACTATATGCGTTGAATGGAGATCACGTGACGTTTGAGTTGTAGCGAGTGCCGCCATTATTAGGAGATGGAACTACTGATCTGACATTACAGAGGAAGCGAAAGAGAATATCCCTGACACGACGACTACTATATTAACGTCATAACACGATTTATCACATAACTGTGTTGTTATTCGGGTACATAAACCCATGTCATAAATATGGTATGTAACTAGTTACATAACACTTTCAATGAAAATGATTGGCTGAGAGCGTGGGAAAATTCGTTCATTCGTGATGTCATAAATTTGGAGGAGGACGTTATTTGCGTTTCGAGAGAGACAGCATCGCATAGTTATGACGGCGATTTTAACAGGCCAGACCCAATCTAACCAATGTGACGTGACCATTCCACGCATATGGTTCATTGGTATAGACCATCTGAACCAAGATGGCTGACAGTTACGTATCACTTCGCCCCTCTATCGCTGTTGTGTGTTATCAAGAAGGTAAAAAAAGCGTTTTGTTGGAGTTTCATTTTAGTCTGATTCTCGGTGAAAAGATAAGTCAACACATACCACGCGAACCTTCTCTTAGATCAACTACATATATCTTCTATACACTCATATTAATTAGATTGGATTTAATTGGTTGATGTCATATGCCACACTCAAGATTAGTTCCCCTGTATTGTTAGACGGCGGAGGACATCGGGATTTTGGCTCGGATTAACCCCCCACCTTGGCAACTTTGGACAGAGTGGGATTTAAAACCATGAGCCATCGCTGGAAGTCTTGTGAAAGCGAAATGTTCCTTATATTTGGTAGCTCATGCCACTTTATTTGTAAACTAAAGTCCATGTGTCTGGCTCAGTTTTCGTATATATCGAGTGACACTAGCCCGGTTTATCGGTCTTACGGCGACTGGCATTATATGTGTCGTGTCGCCTTATGACGAACACGGAGAGAAAAAAAAATTCGACAGAGCCCAGATTTCTCGGCTAGAGTGACACCAGATTGTAAATTGACCATATTCATGTCGCAATGATTATAAATTGCCGCAATCAGAACTTCATCCGGTTAATCAAAGCGACACCTGGCGGAAAGGGGAGATCACGCCTGACAGCTGTGCTTGATTAAATCCGAATGAACAAGAATCACATTTACGCTGTATACATTACTCCTTGAACTTTAGCAAGATGTGACCAAAACCGTTTTTGTTAACTATTTCGTGGCTTAAATATGCCCAGCTATTTGTGACCGAATATTTTAAAAGACGAAATAATTAAGAAAGGAGACACTTTTCATTGTGAAGGTCAATCGGTGCATTTGTTGACTCGTTCTAAACTTAAAGGCACACTTGCCGCGAAAATCAGGAATATTGTTTACATTAAAAAAGAAAGACCGTTTTCTGTATTTTTCCCAGACAATATAAGTTAGGAACTTTCTATTTTTACCAAAATTTTAAAGTTTGGACGTCACTTTGTATTTTTAATTTGAATTTGAAAATTTGAATTGTTAGGTACCCGGAACGTAAACAAACCAAACTGCTCGCTGGGCGCATTTATGTTTCAGTGGAGTGAGTGAACTAACGGCACAGTGTAATTTTACGTAGGCCTATTTATCTGAGAAATACAGACTGACGATCGGTTAACAGTGACTGGAAAAGCCTGCTGGTAATTGTTTGAGTGTAAACCACAGATAAAAAGGCCTGAAATGAGGGTAAACCAACACGAAAGTTGACCGACACTGATCGTTGCTGTTGTAATCAGGCTTCGATTCTTCGTTTGTTTTTCACCCCATTTCTACATTCTAAAGCTAACTAGACATGTTTTATGTGTCCTATGTTTAAGTTTAGTGGTATTAGTCGAACTAAGCTCATGTAAATTGGTTTTCTTAACAAATTTAAACAGGCTACGGCGGCAAGTGGGCCTTTAAGACATATTTTGTTACTTTGAATATATATATTTATGAACACTAAAACACACGGGCACAGGGAAAATCTTCTTGTCTAAAATAACCACGGAGACAAGTTTCTAATTGTGTTAAAAAGAGGTATATCATTTAGACCTTTATACCCCATCATAAATTGTTGTAATAAAGTAAACCTATGATATTTCATTAGGTTGACGACTGCCGTTTTACGTTGCACCTTCTTATCGATATCAACCAATAGAGATTGATTGATTGATGTTTTACGCCTCACTCAAGATTATTTCATTCAGATGGCGGCATGCCAGGTTTAGAGGGGGAGGAAACCGGGCTCTTTGTCCGGAGGAAATCCCCCGACCTTCCACAAATACCTGGAATCTCTTCCACATACGGCGATCGAGTGACAGATTCACTTCGAAATTTACAATTTTTATTTGATCTCAATGGGATTCGAATCCGTGCCGCATCGATGGAAGGCCTAGTGTCAGACTGAGGGACTATCACCGACTGAGCCACTGATCGGGCCCCCAATCAATAGAGAAGCTCTGCGACCCGGACGTTATCGTTCAGCAGGATACACATTAATACAAGTGGCATATGTTACCGATACCCGCACTATAGATAAACGATTATAAAGGACATACACCGTTAACATTGATCTGCATTGATCTGTATAGATGTATATACACCGTGTCACAGGTGCATTCGTTCTGCCATGGTATATACGTATTACAAGCGCAAGAAGAAATCTAACAGTACATATCATTTGATTTCACTTTATTCCGATGAATCCGAAAACCCGCATAGAGGATTCCCAAAGAACTGGTGACTTTGTTGTTGACAATGGTGGTGGTGGCTGTAATTTACGTTGTGGTTCAAGATGGACTCATTCAACGTAAGTAGAGCAACGAACGTTTATTCCTGGTTTCCAAAGATAACTTTCTCAGAGGATCAGGCATAGGGAAACGAATATCTGCGTTGTACATGTATTACCTCCATTTTAACACAACCAGAGAAACATGGTTATTTTAAAGTGACATGAGCTGCCAAAATGCTGATATTTTGACGTTAAAACAGAATGTTGAAATTATTGGCCATTTTTCTCAAGACGTATAATTCAGAAGCTTTTTTTAGAGATTCTAGTCTCGAAGTAGAGGGCAAAATGGGCATTCGAAGACACTTCAAGTGAGTCAAATGACGTCAAATGCCGCGAGGCATTGACCTAATTACATATGCACCCAGTCTAGTGCAGGTCTATTAAAGGACGTGCGCATCAGTCAATATTAAAGTACATGTGCACCTATTCTTAAAAAAATATGCTGAATAATACACTCCCACGGAAAAAATATGCTTAGTAATGCAATAAAGGGCCAATTAAACAGACTGGCACCGGTGATAGACAATAGATAATAAACGAATGTATAAACAACCTTGGACTGTATTACCTCAACGTATAGATCATATCGGTAAGTATGTGTACATCAGAGCCGGACGGCCTCGGGGGGCAGATGCATCGGACCGTATCCAATTAAGTCGACTGCCAAAGAGACGTGTGCGTCCAACCGTTACAAATTAACGGAATAGAATATCTCGAGTAATGCAGTCCTGCCGCACAACTAATTAAAATCTTAGCTCTCGGTTATTGGTCACGGTTCGCCGCATGTCTTATTAAAATCTAAGCTCGCGGCTATCGGTTCACTACGGTACACATGTCATTAAGAGTAGAATCTAAGTTATTTATTAAATTATCTCAGTGGCATTGCATATCAAAAATATACTACGTATAATACTTAAGTCTTAACCACTGGTCATCAACCCGGAAGTCACCGGAAGTTACCCGGAAGTGAAGCGGAAGTGACCGGAAGTGAACCGGAAGTGTACCGGAAGTGACTGGAAGTAACCTGAAGTGAACCGGAAGTGACCCGGAAATGACCGGAAGTCACCGGAAGTAACCGGAAGTGACCAGAAATAACCCGGAAGTCACGGGAAGTGGACCGGAAGTAACCGGAAGTGTACCGGAAGTGACCGGAAATAGACCGGAAGTGCCCGGAAGTGACCGGAAGTGAACCGGAAGTGTACCGGAAGTGACTGGAAATAACCCGGAAATCACCGGAAGTGGACCGGAAGTAACCGGAATTGACCCGGAAGTGACCGAAAATAACCCGGAAGTAACCGGAAGTTACCGGAAATAACCCGGAAGTCAAGGGAAGTGAACCGGAAATAGACCGGAAGTGACTGGAAATAACCCGAAAGTCACCGGAAGTGGACCGGAAGTAACCGGAAGTGACCGGAAATAGACCGGAAGTGACTGGAAATAACCCGGAAGTCACCGGAAATGGACCGGAAGCAACCGGAAGTGACCGGAAATGGATATTCTCATTAGAGAAAAACACTGTGTGGAACGAGAGAATTATGAAATTTATAGAAAAAGAAACCGATTTAAACTAAAATTATTTGTTACAATGCATTTTGGGAGAATAAAATATGATATATATAAAATTGAATTTTTAAGAGCGTTGTCATTATAACTATGGGTGGAAAACTTAGCCGTAATACGAAGCGAAATAGCGGTATCGCCGGTGTATGTTATAACTATAGGGATCAGCCTATTGTTCTTAAAGGCCCACTTGCCGCCGTAGCCTGTTTAGGCCACGTATAAATAGTAATAGACTCCGGCTTTAGGTATCAGCCAATCAAATGATTGCGCCTTCCCGAAAAAAATATATGCATATCAAAAATATACTATGTATAATACTTAAGTCTTGACCACTGGTCATCAACCCGGAAGTGACCGGAAGTGAACCGGAAGTGACCGGAAGTGGACCGGAAGTAACCGGAAGTGAACCGGAATTGACCCGGAAGTGACCGAAAATAACCCGGAAGTAACCGGAAGTTACCGGAAATAACCCGGAAGTCACCGGAAGTGAACCGGAAATAGACCGGAAGTGACTGGAAATAACCCGAAAGTCACCGGAAGTGGACCGGAAGCCAACCGGATATAGACATTCTCATTAGAGGTATCAAAGCATAGTCCACTGTTACAATAGACACCACAAAAAAAATCAACATTGATAAACAAATAGAAAACCTTTTTTAAACAAATTATTCAATTAATCAACGTACAAATACTAATAGACTCCGGCTTTAGGTCAAATCCAAGCTCGCGGATATCGGTCGCGCTTCGCTACACATTTGATTAAGATTCGATTCGTACCTATATATCGCTATAACACCGCATTCATCACTCGCAATGGCACCTTTCATGGACCAACATCTCGCTCGTGATTTCAAAAATACCGTAATGAATAGAACTGGGTTGGATAAGATGCTCAACAGCATACGCACTTTAGAAAGTTATAAAACTGTTGTGAATGAAATGTTCGATGACGGGGTCGTGAACGAAGGTCGCCTGTTTGTTTTACATTTTTTCACGGATGAAGTGTGTCTTCTTTTACCCGAGGATATTGCCCGTGAGATTAAAGAATATCACGCTTGGATAAATCAGGAAAAGAGACGAAAACTTTCCACTAATACTCGGACTGTGTTGTATAACTTTATGTATAATTCTATAGAGCGATGGCCACGTTTGTAACAAGAATTGTAGTCATCGACACGACATGAAACACTGTGTGGAACGAGAGAATTATGAACTTTATAGAAAAAGAAACCGATTTAAACTAAAATTATTTGTTACAATGCATTTTGGGAGAATAAAATATGATATATATAAAATTGAATTTTTAAGAGCGTTGTCATTATAACTATGGGTGGTAAACTAAGCCGTAATACGAAGCGAAATAGCGGTATCGCCGGTGTATGTTATAAATATAGGGATCAGCCTATTGTTCTTAAAGACCCACTTGCCGCCGTAGCCTGTTTAAATTTGTTAAGAAAACCAATTTACATGAGCTTACCACGACTAATACAACTAAACTTAAACATATGACCCATAACACATGTCTAGTTAGCTTTAGAGTGTAGAAATGGGGTGAAAAACAAACGAAGAATCGAAGCCTGATTACAACAACAACGATCAGTGTCGGTCAACTATCGTGTTGGATTACCCTCATTTCAGGCCTTTTTATCTGTGGTTTAGACTCAAACAATTATCAGCAGGCTTTTCCAGTCGCTGTTAACCGATCGTCAGTCTGTATTTCTCAGATAAATAGGCCTACATAAAATTACACTGTGTCGTTAGTTCACTCACTCGACTGAAACATAAAATCGTCAATAGGGGACAGTTTGGTTTGTTTACGTTACGGGCACCAAACAATTCAAATTTTCAAATTCAAATTAAAAATACAAAGTGACGTCCAAACTTTTAAATTTTGGTAAAAATAGAAAGTTCCTAACTTATATCGTCTGGGGAAAATACAGAAAACGGACTTTCTTTTTTAATGTAAACAATATTCCTAATTTTCGCGACAAGTGTGCCTTTTAACTCTCACACCATGTTATAAGTATAGGGATCAGCCTACTGTTCTTAAACTCTCATATCATGTTATAAGTATAGGGATCAGCCTATTGTGAGAGTGAGATTGCATGCTGTCCAGTTATTCGACTGCTTTGAAACAACTACTGGACTTAAAAGGTAAGCCAGCGGAAAAACTGGTGCCTACTCTCCACCACAAAACAAATTACGTCGTTCACTATAGAAACTTGAAATTCTACTTGGCCCAGGGCATGGTATTGACGAAAATACATCGGGGAGTCGAATTTACACAATCCGCCTGGCTGAAGTCGTATATCGATTTCAACACCGAGAAACGTAAAGCGACCAGGAACGATTTCGAAAAAGATTTTTTTAAACTCATGAACAACAGCGTGTTCGGGAAAACAATGGAAAACCTCCGGAATAGAACCCGCATAGAATTAGTGCGAGATGAGGCATAACTGGAAAAATTTGTCTATTAATATGAACTAAATCATATTATTTATATAAGGTTCGCTTAGCCCATAAATTGCTATTCAAATCAAACGGTGTTGAAATAAATCGGTTGTTCGAAAATAGTCTGACTATATCAATGCTTATCGCGATTGTGACATTTTCAATAATTACAGATACAGAGTGATTTTTCAACAATTTCATAATAACTATAACAAAGCGGCGAAAGAAACGACACCAAACTAAGCTTAGTTTAACATGGTAAATCGTTATATTTAAAATAAAATATAATAAAATAATAAAAATAAAAAAACCCGATCATCTTTACTCTATAATAACGTCCAACACAATATCCAGAATCATCGATATCTCCCTCACCGAGTCGGCATTGATGGCGTCATTCTCGGGGTCACTCATATCCGAAACGAGGATTGACCTCGCTTCATCTAACGCCCGCTCTAACATGCGACGGAGTTGTTCCCTGAATAGAAAGAAAAAAAAAGTCTGAGATAGTTAAAGACTAACAGTTAAAACAGAGTTGATATATAGAATTCCTGATTGATCCATGTTTTAAACCGCGCTAAAAAATCCTTTTAACTTTATATTGACATAACAAGGTTTATTGCGAGAGGGAAACCGAACTATAAATCCACGACCTCCCTCGGGATCTAACAACCATCTCACACGACCCTCTCGAAGAAACGTAACGAACGATAAGATTAATACATCCTTACAACGGCTCAATCGCTGCTTCATACATTAATAGCGACTTCTAAGAAGAACAGTTTGAAAATCCGAGTTTACTATTAACCATAATGGAATTCTAGGCCTACATACCCGAAAACTAAATTATACACTATTGAATATTAGAGTTAGCCAACATTCAGATGTCATAGTCAAAAGCCGACACCGTTTAAATTATAATATAACCGTCTACGAAAAAGAAAAAAACAAACAGTAACATACCAATCGATATTTCGACTGAGAGTTGTTGTTGATGTTGAGTCGGGAGGGGAAAAGAGTTTTTCATCACTTCAACATATAGATGGGAAAATATTGCTATTTTATGTTCAAAAACCTATAGACAGTCTCTGGAGTCACATATTTGACCTATCATATAGGGACCCTCCTAATACTTTTGCGTATCGAACTACCATTACATTCTATCGATCACTCGCTTTAAGTGAATAAGAGTCAGGTTGGAAAAGCGTCACAATTAGGCTACACAATCAAAGTCTAACACTTGCGAACGTTAAACAGATTGTCAAATGTAAGGTAATAAACTCACTCGAGCGATTGAGAGATTTTAATAGTATACTTCCGGAAAGTAATACAGATCTAATTGTTTAAGTATCGCATATAAGATGTATTTAACGTATCGAATCTAATCTACCTCTAAAATTATAAAAAGGTACTTACGATGATTCAGTCAAATCTATGACGTCTATTTGAGACATTCTACAATCTGCAACTGAAATAGATGAGACGTGTTCAAATTAAATTCATAAAGAGAAACGTCTCGTTTTACATTTACTTATCCCAACATCAATACCTATAATACGCTTTCATTTGTAGATATTCAAACATTTTTTAAAAAATTCGCCCGTATTTATGGTTAGATATCGAAGAATTAAGCTAACGGTGTCATATACACTACGGGTAATTGACATTTTGACAATCATTAAGAATGAAGCCACGTGTGTTCAATGATGTGTAACGCCACGCGTTCCACATTAGTCGGGTTAGATAACAAACTGCCAACGGCTAAATTCTATTGAGACAAACTGATAAATTACTAATCAAACCGTCTTTAACTGTTCTATCCTATTTCAAATTATAACTATATTGTCTGAGATAAAGGTAAACTTACCAATTGCTCGTCTTTAACAAAACGTTAGAGATGAGCGGTTTGAATCGTTGTGTTTCAAACGACGTTTTATAGTCAGAAATAAGTCGCGTTTGGCTAATGTATCAGAAAACTACACAACGCAAAATTAATGAGAAAAAAATCGCTGACGCGCTAGGGAAGAAACCCCAAGGTTGAGATTAAATACCAGCCTATTATGTCGGAGAAAATATAAAGAGGGGAAAACATAGTTTCAAAATAGTGATGAATTAGATACGTTCACTGTCCCAAGGCGCTTTAGACCAGCCTGTATAATCTTACGTACTGATAGTTAATCAAAAAATAGCTACACCGGCAAATAAAAACAAAGCTCGATTTATATTGTACGTATCAATAAAGAAAGAGGGACGGTAGAAAGAAATGAATGAGCGCTTTTACCCGGTCCAAAAACATTAGTCCATAGAAATAAAATAATTACATCCATCCAATCAAAAAATGCGTTGCAAGCATTCGGTGTGAGAAGACCAACATATTTAAAACCAACAGTAAAAATACGCAAACAAACATCACCTCTAAAACAATCCGAGAAACTATCATGGAAAGCCTAATTGTGACGCTTTTCCAACCTGACTCTTATTCACTTAAAGCGAGTGATCGATAGAATGTAATGGTAGTTCGATACGCAAAAGTATTAGGAGGGTCCCTATATGATAGGTCAAATATGTGACTCCAGAGACTGTCTATAGGTTTTTGAACATAAAATAGCAATATTTTCCCATCTATATGTTGAAGTGATGAAAAACTCTTTTCCCCTCCCGACTCAACATCAACAACAACTCTCAGTCGAAATATCGATTGGTATGTTACTGTTTGTTTTTTTCTTTTTCGTAGACGGTTATATTATAATTTAAACGGTGTCGGCTTTTGACTATGACATCTGAATGTTGGCTAACTCTAATATTCAATAGTGTATAATTTAGTTTTCGGGTATGTAGGCCTAGAATTCCATTATGGTTAATAGTAAACTCGGATTTTCAAACTGTTCTTCTTAGAAGTCGCTATTAATGTATGAAGCAGCGATTGAGCCGTTGTAAGGATGTATTAATCTTATCGTTCGTTACGTTTCTTCGAGAGGGTCGTGTGAGATGGTTGTTAGATCCCGAGGGAGGTCGTGGATTTATAGTTCGGTTTCCCTCTCGCAATAAACCTTGTTATGTCAATATAAAGTTAAAAGGATTTTTTAGCGCGGTTTAAAACATGGATCAATCAGGAATTCTATATATCAACTCTGTTTTAACTGTTAGTCTTTAACTATCTCAGACTTTTTTTTTCTTTCTATTCAGGGAACAACTCCGTCGCATGTTAGAGCGGGCGTTAGATGAAGCGAGGTCAATCCTCGTTTCGGATATGAGTGACCCCGAGAATGACGCCATCAATGCCGACTCGGTGAGGGAGATATCGATGATTCTGGATATTGTGTTGGACGTTATTATAGAGTAAAGATGATCGGGTTTTTTTATTTTTATTATTTTATTATATTTTATTTTAAATATAACGATTTACCATGTTAAACTAAGCTTAGTTTGGTGTCGATTCTTTCGCCGCTTTGTTCTAGTTATTATGAAATTGTTGAAAAATCATTCTGTATCTGTAATTATTGAAAATGTCACAATCGCGATAAGCATTGATATAGTCAGACTATTTTCGAACAACCGATTTATTTCAACACCGTTTGATTTGAATAGCAATTTATGGGCTAAGCGAACCTTATATAAATAATATGATTTAGTTCATATTAATAGACAAATTTTTCCAGTTATGCCTCATCTCGCACTAATTCTATGCGGGTTCTATTCCGGAGGTTTTCCATTGTTTTCCCGAACACGCTGTTGTTCATGAGTTTAAAAAAATCTTTTTCGAAATCGTTCCTGGTCGCTTTACGTTTCTCGGTGTTGAAATCGATATACGACTTCAGCCAGGCGGATTGTGTAAATTCGACTCCCCGATGTATTTTCGTCAATACCATGCCCTGGGCCAAGTAGAATTTCAAGTTTCTATAGTGAACGACGTAATTTGTTTTGTGGTGGAGAGTAGGCACCAGTTTTTCCGCTGGCTTACCTTTTAAGTCCAGTAGTTGTTTCAAAGCAGTCGAATAACTGGACAGCATGCAATCTCACTCTCACAATAGGCTGATCCCTATACTTATAACATGATATGAGAGTTTAAGAACAGTAGGCTGATCCCTATACTTATAACATGGTGTGAGAGTTAAAAGGCACACTTGTCGCGAAAATTAGGAATATTGTTTACATTAAAAAAGAAAGTCCGTTTTCTGTATTTTCCCCAGACGATATAAGTTAGGAACTTTCTATTTTTACCAAAATTTAAAAGTTTGGACGTCACTTTGTATTTTTAATTTGAATTTGAAAATTTGAATTGTTTGGTGCCCGTAACGTAAACAAACCAAACTGTCCCCTATTGACGATTTTATGTTTCAGTCGAGTGAGTGAACTAACGACACAGTGTAATTTTATGTAGGCCTATTTATCTGAGAAATACAGACTGACGATCGGTTAACAGCGACTGGAAAAGCCTGCTGATAATTGTTTGAGTCTAAACCACAGATAAAAAGGCCTGAAATGAGGGTAATCCAACACGATAGTTGACCGACACTGATCGTTGTTGTTGTAATCAGGCTTCGATTCTTCGTTTGTTTTTCACCCCATTTCTACACTCTAAAGCTAACTAGACATGTGTTATGGGTCATATGTTTAAGTTTAGTTGTATTAGTCGTGGTAAGCTCATGTAAATTGGTTTTCTTAACAAATTTAAACAGGCTACGGCGGCAAGTGGGTCTTTAAGAACAATAGGCTGATCCCTATATTTATAACATACACCGGCGATACCGCTATTTCGCTTCGTATTACGGCTTAGTTTACCACCCATAGTTATAATGACAACGCTCTTAAAAATTCAATTTTATATATATCATATTTTATTCTCCCAAAATGCATTGTAACAAATAATTTTAGTTTAAATCGGTTTCTTTTTCTATAAAGTTCATAATTCTCTCGTTCCACACAGTGTTTCATGTCGTGTCGATGACTACAATTCTTGTTACAAACGTGGCCATCGCTCTATAGAATTATACATAAAGTTATACAACACAGTCCGAGTATTAGTGGAAAGTTTTCGTCTCTTTTCCTGATTTATCCAAGCGTGATATTCTTTAATCTCACGGGCAATATCCTCGGGTAAAAGAAGACACACTTCATCCGTGAAAAAATGTAAAACAAACAGGCGACCTTCGTTCACGACCCCGTCATCGAACATTTCATTCACAACAGTTTTATAACTTTCTAAAGTGCGTATGCTGTTGAGCATCTTATCCAACCCAGTTCTATTCATTACGGTATTTTTGAAATCACGAGCGAGATGTTGGTCCATGAAAGGTGCCATTGCGAGTGATGAATGCGGTGTTATAGCGATATATAGGTACGAATCGAATCTTAATCAAATGTGTAGCGAAGCGCGACCGATATCCGCGAGCTTGGATTTGACCTAAAGCCGGAGTCTATTAGTATTTGTACGTTGATTAATTGAATAATTTGTTTAAAAAAGGTTTTCTATTTGTTTATCAATGTTGATTTTTTTTGTGGTGTCTATTGTAACAGTGGACTATGCTTTGATACCTCTAATGAGAATGTCTATATCCGGTTGGCTTCCGGTCCACTTCCGGTGACTTTCGGGTTATTTCCAGTCACTTCCGGTCTATTTCCGGTTCACTTCCGGTGACTTCCGGGTTATTTCCGGTAACTTCCGGTTACTTCCGGGTTATTTTCGGTCACTTCCGGGTCAATTCCGGTTCACTTCCGGTTACTTCCGGTCCACTTCCGGTCACTTCCGGTTCACTTCCGGTCACTTCCGGGTTGATGACCAGTGGTCAAGACTTAAGTATTATACATAGTATATTTTTGATATGCATATATTTTTTTCGGGAAGGCGCAATCATTTGATTGGCTGATACCTAAAGCCGGAGTCTATTACTATTTATACGTGGCCTAAACAGGCTACGGCGGCAAGTGGGCCTTTAAGAACAATAGGCTGATCCCTATAGTTATAACATACACCGGCGATACCGCTATTTCGCTTCGTATTACGGCTAAGTTTTCCACCCATAGTTATAATGACAACGCTCTTAAAAATTCAATTTTATATATATCATATTTTATTCTCCCAAAATGCATTGTAACAAATAATTTTAGTTTAAATCGGTTTCTTTTTCTATAAATTTCATAATTCTCTCGTTCCACACAGTGTTTTTCTCTAATGAGAATATCCATTTCCGGTCACTTCCGGTTGCTTCCGGTCCATTTCCGGTGACTTCCGGGTTATTTCCAGTCACTTCCGGTCTATTTCCGGTCACTTCCGGTTACTTCCGGTCCACTTCCGGTGACTTTCGGGTTATTTCCAGTCACTTCCGGTCTATTTCCGGTTCACTTCCGGTGACTTCCGGGTTATTTCCGGTAACTTCCGGTTACTTCCGGGTTATTTTCGGTCACTTCCGGGTCAATTCCGGTTACTTCCGGTCCACTTCCGGTGATTTCCGGGTTATTTCCAGTCACTTCCGGTACACTTCCGGTTCACTTCCGGTCACTTCCGGGCACTTCCGGTCTATTTCCGGTCACTTCCGGTACACTTCCGGTTACTTCCGGTCCACTTCCCGTGACTTCCGGGTTATTTCCGGTCACTTCCGGTTACTTCCGGTGACTTCCGGTCATTTCCGGGTCACTTCCGGTTCACTTCAGGTTACTTCCAGTCACTTCCGGTACACTTCCGGTTCACTTCCGGTCACTTCCGCTTCACTTCCGGGTAACTTCCGGTGACTTCCGGGTTGATGACCAGTGGTTAAGACTTAAGTATTATACGTAGTATATTTTTGATATGCAATGCCACTGAGATAATTTAATAAATAACTTAGATTCTACTCTTAATGACATGTGTACCGTAGTGAACCGATAGCCGCGAGCTTAGATTTTAATAAGACATGCGGCGAACCGTGACCAATAACCGAGAGCTAAGATTTTAATTAGTTGTGCGGCAGGACTGCATTACTCGAGATATTCTATTCCGTTAATTTGTAACGGTTGGACGCACACGTCTCTTTGGCAGTCGACTTAATTGGATACGGTCCGATGCATCTGCCCCCCGAGGCCGTCCGGCTCTGATGTACACATACTTACCGATATGATCTATACGTTGAGGTAATACAGTCCAAGGTTGTTTATACATTCGTTTATTATCTATTGTCTATCACCGGTGCCAGTCTGTTTAATTGGCCCTTTATTGCATTACTAAGCATATTTTTTCCGTGGGAGTGTATTATTCAGCATATTTTTTTAAGAATAGGTGCACATGTACTTTAATATTGACTGATGCGCACGTCCTTTAATAGACCTGCACTAGACTGGGTGCATATGTAATTAGGTCAATGCCTCGCGGCAAATTTTTTATAAAGGTATTGTGACGTCATTTGACTCACTTGAAGTGTCTTCGAATGCCCATTTTGCCCTCTACTTCTCGAGAATGAACGATAAAGTATTGTTTTGAACTAACTTTGGCTTAGATTGAATGAATGGTCGTCCCGGTTATTTAAATTTTGTTTACTTTTCGAACACTATTCCGGTTCGTATAGGCCACACTGTATAGATTTTCCTCATTCCAACGCCAATCATTTAGTATTTCGATGGCCTTCAAAGCCTCTTATTGTCGTGCCGATCAGAAATTATGAAAAAAAAGTGTTAATTTTGGCAGCTCATGTCGCTTTAAGAAGATTTTCCCTGAGCCAGTGTGTTTTAGTATCTATAGATGATATCAGAAGTAAAGGAATGACTATAGATAATATATATATGCATGTTCAATTGCTGTACTAATTTATTTTAGTCATTGCACAACGAGTGTTTTATTAATAGCGACTTTGACAGGACCATTGTGGAAAATTCCATAGTTTTTTTGTTGACTATTTTTAGATTATAAGCTATTTTTATAAAATTGGAAAAGAACCATAGCCGCATTGGAGGATGTCTTTAATGATTGATCTTTAGGCACGAAACCGCAACCTTCGGTGTTTATATTGTCAATTCCTCGCTAAACCCAAGATGCTTCTTTCTTTACATCCCATATATTAAAACCATGTTATAACTTTGTTTATTTCTCTATTTACCAGGATGGAACATCTCCCCAATACGACACAAGTTCGATGGAAAACATATAGATACATTATTGGTAAGTAGACCATACATACACGACCCCGCCAATCAACTAAAACAATGATAGGTCAACCATTTTAGAAAGTGTCCCGCAGTATGTTTGTTACTTTTGGAGTATGTGCAGTGCTGATGCCTCATGGTGCAGTGCTGATGCCTCATGGTGTCATTCGAAAAGGATATGGTTGGCCTATTGTGGGATATGAAACGGCCCTTTCTTTGAAGCGATCGCCTTGATGAAAAACATTTCTACTGACACACAAGATTGCACGTCTGTACTTATTCTGTGCAGAACACTTTCTGATCCTCTATTAGATTGATTGATTGATTAGGGCCTAAGGTCGCACCCAACAGCTAAGGTTATATGGCGACAAAAGTACCAACCGACCAAAAGATCACCCATCCCCCACTCGCAACACCCCTCTCACCCACCCAGATCTAAATTCTGACATTAGCCTCCACAGAACATAGAACGTCACGAAGGCTAATGTAGGTGGCATACTTAATGTTCCTCCTTGCTGGATCAGCATACATGGCTAAAGCAGAGCCACAATGCTCCAGCCCGATGTCTCCTTTATTGGAAGCCGATAACGCAAATTAACAAGCAATCGGCCCATTTGTGAAAGGACAAACTCTCCCAGCAAGTATCGGTATACATGTATCTAAATGTAGGATTTGAGCCCATTCCCACTTTCTGTCAGTCACATTAAGTACGTGTATACGTGTATAATGACAATGACGCTCGTCAATTCAATCAGTGGGTCAATGATGTAGGCCTAGATATATATAAATATTATTTTTGTTGGTTTCAGAGGAATATTTCAACCAAACCAGATATTCTGAAACGGTGAACACTATGGGTTGAGTCGTGCATACAGTGTCCTAGCCCGGATTATCGGTCTTACGGCGACTGGTATTATATGGCTGCTAATGTGAACACGCAGAGAAAAAAAATTCGGCAGAGCCCAGATTTCTCGGCTAGCCGTGTCCATCGAGGTAATCCTGTTACATTCGTTGGGCAACGCAGGTTGAGAAAAACGCCAACGCGAACGATCGGTAAATACGGTGCACAGAATGTAACAAACACTTCCTTGAGTTGAAACAAAGACAATCTGGCACTGACCAGATTTCTTAGCTATCACCAAAAAGAAATATGAAGATTTTCGAGACGAAGAGTTGTCTCGCATCTGATGAGTGTCTGGAATACACCTGGTTTGGCTTTAATTGTAGAAAACAATGGTCTAACCACCTGGGAGCGGTGACCATTGTAGTGGAGACGCCATTTTGTCGTAGTTACATTACGAAGCCTATGCAGCTCCGGCCCCTATTTTCCTTCGAAAAAATTGTTCACCGATGCAATAAATGCCTTAAAATGAATGACCAACCTTTTCTGTCTTAGTATCCATTCCCCTTTTGTCGAACTATAGGCTTGGGTTGTTGCATTCCATCGATATCGAAAGTGGGTTAAAACATTTCCCCGCGAACAAGGCGGCCATATTGCCTGTGGAATCATGGTTAATTTCGCAAATTTAAAAATGGCTTCCTCCCGTAGCGTTCCGCCCTTCGGGCGTCACAATAACGCTACATACCGGAGCTAGGTTTGGCTTATGATTTTATGGTTGCTATAGTTTTTATTTTGAAGAAAGATCGCCTGGTTAAGAATTCCACCATTCCGCTTTGCTTCAACTATATATACGGCTGCTTCAGAAAAAGTACAATCTATACAGTTAATCTTCGCAAGCTAGACTTAGTTCCGAAGCAAAGGGAAGTAAGCATGTGGGCACGATTGAGTGCAGTCGGAACTCCCTTCGGCTATTTTCACTCGCTACCGGTCAGCTTTGACACGTATGTAAATCCCCAAAGTTTCAGGCTGGATTGAGCACTCAACTTTTGTGATGTGCCATAGGAAATCCAACAATATTGACTTGTTCCCGTGTATGTCAACGAAGGATTAGTCTGTTTAACTTATGAAAACCTATTAAAATCTTAATGAGCAGTAGATTGGCTCATAACTTTATCGAATGTAATTTAAGTCTTCTCATGAGCTGGCAAATATAGGGGAAATTTCGTTGAAACAGAATAAGCTAATTGTTCTTCATTTTTATTACGAAGCACGAAAAAGGAGCTTTCCGCGGTTACTAAACTTAGAGATGTACGTTAAGGTAGAATTTATGAGTCACAGAAACACGAGAAAGTGGGATCAAAAGCACACAACTTTGGTTCGTACGAGAAGCTGGCCTTACAGTTATTTTTTTATTTCAACGTCAATCGTTTTTTCAAGTCAATGTACGCTCAACAATTCTAACATTTTTCACTCGATCGCCGTATGTGGAAGAGTTGCCAAGTACTCGCCAAAGGTCAGGGGTTTCCTCTTGACAATGAGCCCCTTTTCCTCTCCCACTAAACCTGGCAACGCCACCATATAAGTGAAATAATCCTAAGTGCGACGTAAAACATCAATAAATCAATCAACAATCATAACCGGAATTTATAAAAACATTCCGAATTTTAGCAGCTCATGCAAAATATTGATTGGTCGATTGGTTGAGGTTACATCCCAACTCAAAATTATATGACGGGGTGTGGGGTGTTCGGGATCTTTATCCTCGGTTAATATCAGCATGGTATACATCCCTAATTGGAAATATCCAAACTCTATGGCAAAAGTATGTTGATGTTGTTCTGACCAAGAGAAGGAAAGGATATTTCTTACTAGGTCAGATTAGTTATAAACAAAGTCGGTAAATAAAATTGTTTTAAAAAGCTTTGTACAAAACATTTCATAAGTAATAATACGCAGAAACACATTTTTTTTCTCTCAAAATTTTAATTCAAGGAAAAGTAAAACGGGATCAAGTAAACCTAGCTTAAAAGCAAACACAAGAACAGATACGGACAAAAATAGACATCGATTCAAACATGAAAGTCATTAAGGATTCCAGTTTGCTATACTATACCGTTAAAGCACAGGCCCTCATAACAAATCATACCGTAAAAATGTAAGAAAAGTTGATAACACAGAATTGAAGGATACACGCAAGAAGGCATTTTTGAGCAAATATTTCGCTAGTGGGCATTCGTGAAAGACGAAAGGTTGCAAGTAAATTATATATACATTTCTAAACCAATAATCTATATATAGGGAACAGCGTTAGGAGGTGCGATTTGAGTGGGGTTTTTTTAACAAGATTCGCACAGACAACCCAAAATACAATTCCACCCAGGAGGATATGTTATACTGTCATTTCAATAAACAAGTACAGACGTCAATAGAATTCCAGAACTGTCAAGGCCCTTTTAACAAAACGTTCCATTTTGAGCACTAGAATGAAATTCAAACACTTTACAATGAACCTATGCTCATATAAGCCGCGGAAAACATCTCTCCGTTTCGATCAACATATAGTGTGTTGAACGGAGGGAGAAATACCCGTTGCTGAAAAGAGTGTAACGACGCATGCAAACTCTATGATTAGACAGATTCTTTTTACTTCCATAGTGTAATTCCGTGGTAAATCCTGCTTGTTCCAAAAGAAAATGATAAATTTGTTTCATCTAAATACCATTTCATTGTAAAACTCCTTGAGTTTTGTCTGGTGTCCTTAGCCATAAAATGGGTTTTATTTGTATCAACCAACCCTCTCAAAATCAATCCAGTCAGAAGGATCCGTTTGTCTGAACTGAACAATTACAATGTAAGGGAGATAATCGTCGGCAAACAACCGTATCCAAATCCATGGGAGACAACTCTTACTTTTATCATTAGTATGGAACCCACGTTTAAAGAGAGTTTCAAACATTTCTTAACTCTTACTTTCTTATTTTTTTTGCTATGGGTAACTAATGGATATATACCCATGGACATAAAATAAGACAAATCAAAACATGATAAAGATAAACTACATGGACATTTGCATTTCTTGAACATACTGGCCAATATTATTAGGGATAAGATTTTGTGTTTGTATTCTTTGGGTTTCCAGTATGACACGATTACCTTAAATAGGACAGACTTTTGGTGGAGTACCAATGTTCAACGCTAACCAAGAACAAAACTGGTGATATGGGCTGTTCTCACGCGTGACATAATAAATAGAAAATTATAAAACAAGGAGGGGGATAAGAATTTACCTCTAGTAAATAAGTACAAAACCTGAAGCCGGTTTCACAAAGCGGCGTGGATGTATTTTTTGCATAACTTTCATACTAACGTATCTCTACAGTATGGGTTGCTAAGGCAGTTACGTAAAAACTTACGCTACGCCGCTTTGTGAAACAGGCTCCTGATGATTAATGAAATGGTAAAATATTTACGTTAGGGATATTTTCGAAATTCCCAACAGTTAATGAAGTGCTTGGAACAACAGCTAGATCCTATTTTATAATTTGGATTAACAACGTTAATAGTTACACATGTGCTTAATACAAAGGTCAGTCTAAATAAATACAAAAAAAAAAGAAAAAAATTGCTCTTGCAGTACAAAATTATCACAAAATCTATAGAAGAAAAATTATAGAAAAAAAATATATGCCATTTGAGCCCTGTCCATCTGTATTTGTATTGCAAAAATCTATACTACACAAGTAACAATAACTATTCTATTATATTATTAGGGTGTAGAATATATTCAATATCATTGAAGAAAATGTCATGTTTGAAAAGAGAGAGAAAAGTGCTGGCGATGTCAAATTGTTAATTCTATCTCATCAGGATCCAATTCGAAAGACAAACGGCAAATGGTCGTACTAAATCTTTGAACACCAGGCTTAATGGAACAGTTGCTGAGTTTATTTTTCAAGGGAAACAGAGCTACATACATGAAGGCTTGTCCAGGTTGTCTGTTACTATCTTGGCAATAAACACACACAGGGGCTCGTTTCACAAAGCAGTAGCATCGCAAACAAGGCGTAGTTGCCAATTGATACCATAGTGAAGAGATACGACGTGGCAACTGTGATGGGTCGTGAAATTTTGTTTTGCTGATTTTGTTTTGCTTCTAAATAAATAAATAATAGTTTTCGCAGTAAGAATTCTCTAAAGAAGATGCACAATCCATTTCTCAGCTACGGTTGTAAGGTTGAGCGTTGATGAAAATATTAACCATGCAAGTTTAAATACCACCCCTGAAGAAGAAGGCTTGAAGTAAACTAGTGCCTAGTAGTGGACACAATGGACTTGGATGGCCTTTAGAATGGTCCATCTTCAGGGTTTCCAGAAAAATCTATTAGAACTGACTTGTCTCATTTAGGTAGCCACTCAGCAAATGTATTGCCATTAGATATCGAGGAGAGTTAGAATCCACAAAATCAGGTTCTCTCTTGGCAAAATTTCAATGATGATATGAAATGTGACGAAATATACACAATATAAGCTGTTGCAGCTTAACATGCATATAAATAAATTTTAGCTTTTGTTTTCCCTGTGCCCGTGTGTTTTAGTGTTCATAAATAAATTTCGTATAAAAAAATGTGATGAAATGAGACACAAAAAATAAGAATTTCATAAAAACTACAAGTATACTAGAGACAAACAAAAGCTTTAAATACCTGGTAATTTTTGGCTCTCATTAAAGGTTTTCATTATTATACCAAGAAAATTTATTCGAAATTATTTTTCAAACCATCATTGGTTGCTAGGATAGTGATTCAATAAAATCTTCTAGGTAAAACAAATGCTGTCGAAAAACCTAAATTAAAATTGCAAAAATCTTTTTTAAGCAAGCATTAGGCAATTGTATACAACAAAAACATATACAAGTAACAACAGCACCATAGGATAAAACGTTTAAGTTAAAAAGGACCCATAATATACTCCATAAAAGAATATGCACAAATGGGTAAAAAAAATTAAAACAATCCATAAAAAATAATTATGTACATTCGATGCATAAGGACAAAAATTCTGTTCATATCACATGTTTCATTTGTTCAGGGGACGTGATAGCTCAACTCAGACCAGTCAAAATTACAGGTCAACGTCTTTCTCATTATTATCCCAAGGTTGTCTGATCTCCACAAAAACACAAAGCATTAAATAATCAATCTCATCAAAATTAAGGCAAGTTTTTTTTATGTCTGAATTCCCTAATCCCCAATGGACCACTTCTAAAAAATGTCCAAACTTTAAAAGTGAGACAGCCTTGGCTGATATATCTGCATTTATTACTATTATATTCTTACACATTAATCACATGTACTAATTATAGACAAATCTTTTCAATCAAAGAGTAAACCAGTCAACCAGAATTTAGTTGATTGATTGATTGATTTTTATGCCGCAGTCAAGGTAATTTCACTTTTTTGGCAACGTAGCCAGGCTTCAAAAGTTGGCCAGAAAAAAACACAATTTGAAAAGAGAAATTTGACCTTTTGGAATAAAGAATCTTTGAAGAAAGTATTGATTTTCTTAATTCTCATTCAAGTAAAGGCTAGTGTAAGAGGTTTGCCAATTATTTCTTTTTTAATCCAAATTTCCCACCCACTTGGATGGGTAGCTGGCTAACCCAGAGATTGAAACACCAACGTATATACAACAACGAAATAAGGCCTCAACTTGGATAAGGCCACAATAGATTAAGGCAAGAAGCATAGACTGATCCAGAGACATTTTGATACCTGTATACAGGTATGGGCGCCCAAACTCACAAGCAAAAAATCCGCCCAAAGTTTTAAAACCAACAGATTTTAATGTCAAAATAGCATTTATTGTTGAATTTTGGGCCAGAGATGTTGTTTTTGTCTTATTGTTGGAACATTTTGAACCGAAATGGTATGCCCAAATTTTCCATGGATCAGCCCCGGCAAGAAGGATCTCCTATTTCACTATCAATGGGATAAGGTGAGGCCTCAATAGGGAGGTTTTCATGATGTTACAATTCAATCTGATATATTTTTTCCAGAGCTAAAGATGGTTTTAGAAAACAAAAAATGTCCAGCACGGGTGACAGAAAACTTTTGGTATTCCAACTGGATTTGATGTCGGACATTGGAATGACTTTGATGGAAGTTGTTCTCCATACAATGTTTGTTGCAGATAAATATAATTTAGTACATTTCAGATATTGGTCACCGTGATGTAATATTAGGCCTATGATGCAATTCACTGCAGGTATCTCCTTGTTGATTCTGGTTACCTCCCCTTGATAACAGCCATTACAAATCCACTTCAAGGTAGCAGTTTCAAGTCCATTCTGGTTAGCCCCCTTGATAGCAACAAGAATCACATCAAATACACTGTGGCTGGGTCCATTTCGGTTATCTCCCTTGATAGGTTAAGCAAATCTTAGTTATGTCCCTTTGATGAGAACATTATTATTTACTGCTGTAAATTCCATTTGACAGATTCTCAGTGATAAATGTTAAAATAAAATAAAACCACAATAAATATAATAAAACAAAGAATCAACATCCTTGATTCCATAAAAGGTAACTCAATAGAAGAGTGGACTTCCATCTTTAGTTTTTCCAGAATATACCTCAATCCAGATAGGAGAGAAACGACTGGCTAATCCACCCCATGACCAACCATCAGGTATCCAGGGGCTATGAAGACCTTCTCGAACTACACCTTTGTTACCTAGAATTTAAAAAGAAAGAAAAAAGGAGTCAGATAAACAATTAAGTAGTAAGCTGACCCAGCTGTGGATTATCAGAAAACCTACGGCTGATTTCATTTCTCAATTCTCCAGTGAAAATAACTGATTGATGGCTAGATTTAAACTGAGTTATTAGGTAATGTTTGATATGGGGCGTGTCTGGAGAAACATGTATGCTCATAAGGAGCTCACACCCTTCTCAACAGTACTGGTTAATAATCTTCTCCCACGGCTGTAAACAGTCAGATTGTGCCACATGAGCATACTACATGTATTTAATACCTAAAACAAAATATTTCTAAGGTGCAATTTAATGCTGTAAACCTATGGGTTTGTTCAAATGAAGGTTAACTAAACAGCAGGTTAAAGTGGCATGAGCTGCCAAAATGTTGATATTTTGATGTTAAAACAGAATGTTGAAATTATTGGCTATTTTTCTTAAGACGTATAATTCAGAAGCTTTTTAGTGCTTCTAGTCTCGAAAATGTACGATAAAGTGTTGTTTTGAACTAACCTCGGCTTAGAATGAATGAATGGTTGTCCCATTTATTTAAATTTTGTTTACTTTTCGAACACGTTTTCGTTTCGTACAGGCCCATACTGTATGAATTTTCCTCAGTCCAACGCCAATCATTTAGTTTTTCGACGGCCTTCAAAGTCTCTTACTGTCATGATGATCAGAAATTATGAAAAAAGTGTGAATTTTGGCAGCTCATGCCATTTAAATAACATGGCCTAATTAAGATATTGCGTTGTGTCGTTTAACCTGTCTTTCAGCTAATTTTCTTTTGAACAACGGGTCCCTGATAATGTAAGATAATTATTTTATTAGAGTCATTTCAAGAATCCAACAAACCTGTGAGAAATTTGGTGGCAGTTGTTTTTAACCAGATGCCTTCTGGGAGCTGGGAGGCATTGTTGGGAACGGAGGTCTTGGTGGGAAGGTCAGAGGTTGAGTCAACAGTGACACACGGGGAGAAACCATTATTTCTCAATGGATCAACATCTGGAGAAAAAAAGATTACAGGCCTTAGAAATTATACATTCCTGCAGCGTGGGACAGCTAGCATTTTTGAAAGGGCAACCATATTTTCATGAGGCCAATTTTCAGGAACTCAAGAGAGCAAATAAACGAGATGGTAAAAAAATGCTCATTTATTTTAAAATAGTATAAATATAGTTTGTACTTTGATCAATGTTTTACTCAAAATTATTTCAAGTAACTTCAAGCAGTTGGTAAAACTCAGAATAATCTGTGTAAAATGTTACTGCAACGAGCGAAAAACGATTTGCCAGGCTTTTCACATGATGATGAGTGTAATGGTTCACTGGTATATAGGAGTTGTAGGAAGGGGTGGTAAGGATTGTTCGGTACTTTCTTCTAGAAAATTACCACTGAACAAACAGTACATCATAATCTTATGGCGGACACCGAAATCTAGTATTCATACATCAAAGGCTCAATTATGCTAGAAAAGTTTTAGCAAAGAGAATTTTAGATACAGACATAATTAAAACATGACCTACCTTTTGGCAAGGTTTGCAAGTTTCCCAAGAAAACAATATCATTCTGATCTGTAAGGAGACAAAAACATAGAAATTAATAGTTTAATGTCACAGAAATCACGATATATACATGTAGTAAATAAGTGCACCATTGCAATTCTTTCCCAAAGAATTTCTTCCATCCTTTCCACCGAACACTCACGTTTATAGGTCAATGAGGACTTGCCAACTCGAGACTTGTTAATATAATGTAGGTTTTCTGGTAAAAAGATGGTTCTTCTTAATGTCCGTTTGACTTTATTTTTAACAATATGTAATAAATGAGCACTGTATATTTAAAGCAAATGTTAAAAAAAATCAAAGGGCAACAACTCTTTCATTGATTAACATAAAAAAGTGCATTTGTATTTGTAAAGGTTTGAACAGGGGAAAACGCCTGTGCTGATTTATGGATTCATTTTTTCACGTCGCACTAAACATTCCTGTACTTTTTATAAGTGGCGTTGTCAGTATAATTGGGGGTAAGTAACTGGGTCCAGTGCTGAGAGGTGCCCCCTGACCTTCCCTGTCATACCTAGCAACCATACTAAATAGGGCCATCAAATGAACACCCAGGCAATTGTTCTATGTTCAAATCCAGTAGCCACAGATGTTTGATTGATTGATTGATGTACTCAAGCTGCACTCAAGATTACTTCACTTATATGGCAGCATTGCCAGATTTACTGAGGGAAGAAGGCTTTTGTCGAGTACGGACCAGCTCTTCCATATGCGACTTATTGATGAAAGTCCTCTGATAGCACGACAGAATGTGCCTTTAACCAACTGAACCATTGAGGCCCCTCATCAGTAAATAAACTTACATGATCCAAATAAAAGATGTAATGAGTATTAAAATGACCACAACTCTACCATTCATTTACATAATTTTCACATACAGTACATGTGCAGAAAACAAATGGATTGATTGATTGATTGTTTGGTGTTTTACGCCGCGCTCAAGATTATTTCACTTATATGGCAGCGTTGCCAGTTTTATTGTGGGAGGAAACCGGGCTCTATGCCCAGAGGAAATCCACGACCTTCCGTTGGTAACTGGCAACCATCCCAGAGAAAACAAATGGAAACAAAGATTAAACATACCTGGATATTTCTGTAATATTTTGGCAAGGACATTGGAGGATGATTGTGTACCGTCTGAAGAGTCAACATGTGGCTGTCCTGATTGGTCATCACAGTCACCATTGGAGATTTCTGATTGGTTAATACTACCAGCATCTGATTTATCATTTTGAGCACAAGCTAGCACAAAGTCTGCCTCACCAATCTGTAAACCCATAATAATATAACTCTTTATAACACAATTAGAAACTTTTCTCCATGGTTATTTTAGACAAAAAGATTTTCCCTGTGTCTGTGTGTTTTAGTGATCATACAATTACATCAGTATACTTTTATATTGAAAGTATTCCTTTGACAGCCACTGAAGTAGAATTTCGGTTTTTCTTATTTTAACCCTAGTCCTGTCACCGTGTATGTAGGTCAGCTCAGCTGAAGGCTGCTGGCCGGTCTCTGCTATGCGCCTGGGGGCTGTTTCTCAACACCGACGTAACTTTGCGCCTAGTCGTAACGTCATGGCAACATATACCTTCAACATTACGTTACGACCAGGCGCAAAGTTACGACGGGCGTAAGTTGTGTTGAGAAACAGCCCCCAGTGCTGTATGCCACGGTGTTTCAGCTGAGTGTCTGTCAGATAAACCACGCTGGTCTAATATCTGTTTTTTTGCCGTTTTAAAAGAAAATAACTGTAAATAAAACCTGAAAAACAATGTGATGATACGGGGGAACGATGTATTCAACGAACGGGTGACAAAAATCGTCCGATATTTGTTTAATCACCAGAAAATGAGCGCAGTTTACCTGACGGGAACAACAACAACGTATAATCGGCGATCGAAAACAACGTTCTAAGCTCTTTTTTTTAGGTAGAAAGCGTAATTTATTTATATTTAAATGTTGAGGGAAAAGGTAGGTGTTAAATTTGATTAGATGTTCACATTTTATAAGTTCGTTTGTATTTTTTACAAACTCAATGTCAACATATCGCCGACTGGCCAAGAACAGTGTACAGACGACAGTAGTCTGTAGACATAGCCGTAAAAACTAAAACTGTAAAAGTAAAATAGGCCTGTCGTTCTTGGTCAACAATTCATTGGAATTTAACCCTAAAACAACTAGTTTTCATTTCTAACAACTATCATACAACTATTTTTACTTTCATCTAATTTGTTTTTCGTTATTTTTTCAGAAACCGAGACTGAACTGCAACAAATGAACATTGACAGTTTTGGCGAAGATTTTTCTTATTACTTTCCAATGCCTTTCTTTCTGTCTTGCCAAATAAAATATCATGGAAATTTTATAATAAATATTCTGTAAATCTTAAAGTATTTCACCTGTCTATGTACGTGATTATTCATATCAATCATAATTCAATCTATTTCTTTAAGTGTTCAAGAGGTGAAAAAATAGTTTACATGTACCTTCAACTTCAGTTCAAGAAACCAATCAACTGTATGTTTCAGTCCAGGTAATTTTCCACGGTTTAGAAATGTTTCATAAATAAGGAATTAATAAGACTTTCTCAATAATTCAACACGTCTTACTGTGTCTTTCAGTAAATACTTATTCCCGAGTGTTGTTTGTTTTAATTTTTTTCCCTTTGTTTCATTTTTTTTACCAGGGTTATTTTACATACAAGTTGGCTAACCCAGACTCAAATTTTATATCATATTCATATAATTGTTACAATAAATTCGGTATTGTTACCATATAAGTGATATAAATCTTGAGCCTACAATTTACTCCAAAAAAACAATCATTCTGTAAACAAGCAGGAAATATTATTGAGAAATATTACTCGGATTTACCTACAGCCTACATACAGTACAGGTATATGAACCGACAGATATTTTTACAGGTATCGAAAAAAAGCTCCAATCCATACATGTGGCCATTCTAAAATAAAATTCTGGTAAATAAAACAATTTCGTAATAAAATTGTTGCAGGTCTTCGACATACATCTGCGGCTAAGAATTTTCAACTGAAGTTTTCCCACTTTCACTTTCAGATTCTCATTAGAGATCAATCTCTTTCTTTATTACTTGATTACATGTACAATTTTCAGAAAAATTTAAAGTGTTTAACAAACAAACACGTACGATATTACTAATTGCATGGGGCATCTGTTTCTCAGCAAAATACATTTATTTCATTTAAAAAATAGTCATTGGTGAGTTTTGAATCTTTGTCACAAAGTATTTATTCTTCACATTCACAATGTCAATGATTTGGTTGAAGTAATGAAGAGTTCATTCGGTCGTGAGATTTCCAAAATCTGGCTGACATATATCATTATCAACCCCTCCACAAAAATAGTCAACCTCATCTGTATTTATGGGTAGAACAAGAATAATAACGACAGAAATTCGGCAAAGATAATAGGAATTTATTTCCTCATCGAAGCACCGACCTGTCAAATTGTGATACATATCTACGGCGCAGACGGCGAGAAATCGAGGTCACCTTCCGTGAAAAAATTCCTCGCATGTCGGTGAAGAAACGCTTTCAATTTCAATCGTGATATTATCAAAAATGTCTTAAATCAATTCTTTCTATTCGCCAAAATTATTCTAAGAAAAAACCCGTAATAACTCTCCATTTACGGATGTCACATTCACTAAACACGAGTCGCCTCACAGCGACGCCATTTTGAACGCCTTCGCTGTGATCGGTTTAAAGTCGCGTTTCAATCGGTAACTTCAAACTATCAACATTTCTCTTTAACTGAACTCTGTGAACTCAAATTTTTTCCCGCTAAAAGAACAGGAACCGGAAATTATACTGATGTAATTTATTTCGGATGAAAAGAATTTACTTTAATTCTATTGGTCAAAATCGAACGGTATGTTGTCAGAACGAGTATACTCGTCCGTGGCAGTGAGCGACTGGAAGCGCTCTGCCCGAGTTAACTCGTGCGTGGCAGTCAAGCGACGGCAAGCAGCGGACGAGTATACTCGTCCGCGACAGGACTAGGGTTAATTAAAAAGTCTTTTAAAGCATTTATACAGTAACGGCTTCAAAACATCAATCTTTTTTATTTTAGAAGCTGAAGGAGGGGTGGGGAAGGGAGGGTTTTTATGCACCCGACAGAAGATTATTCTAATTATATTTCAAAGACAACTGACGCAGGGAATACTTTTCAAACTAAAGTATGACCATCTCAAGGCTATAATATTTCTTTCAACAATACCTGAAATACAGCAATAAAGGGATTGTGGCAGCCATCTTGATCCCCCTCAATATGGCAGCTCTCTCTAAGGGATATACACTGTGATTTATCATATAAATAACCACTGAACTTAGATACCTGAAGATGAAAAAAAACGGCTGTAAGATATTTCTGTGAAAGGATGGCACCTTCATTCTTAAACCTTTTGTGGAATATTGACAACGACATAATCCAACACCTGAATGGGCCATTACACCAAGAGCATAAATGTAAGTGGTAAAGGCTTGGTCAGTCATTTCACTTATATAGCGGCGGTGCCAGGTTAAGTGGGGGTTTGGACCCCCGACCTTTCAAGAATACCTAGCAAATCTTCCACATACAGCTATCAGGTGCAAAATACACTGAGAAAATTGTCAATTTTTATTTGTACTGAGTGGGATTTGAACCCTCGCCGCCTTGATGGAAGGCCTTGTTCGGAGGGAAATGCTTTTTGGGAAAATGAAAGTGTAAACAGAGTGTTATAACTCTTAGCTGAGGCCTAATATCAAATGACCGACCTATCAGCAAACAGAAGGTTCAACAACAAATCCAATTAGTTCAAATCATTCAGTCTACACAGTGATTGATTGACGGCTGTTTCAGGTTTTATGATCTGAGGAACCTCCGACCTACATGATACATGTACCTGATAGCTAATCCACACAGGATTATCTAGCGAAAAATCGACTCAATTTTCAATTTCTTTTTCTTTGAACTTGAAACCACGACCCATTCCTGGAAGTCTACTGCCCTACTGGGTACATGTAGTTGAGGTAACCACAACTGGTATATATGTCAAATAATTATACAGTGAATCTATAATTTCAACAAAAACAGTTCCTCTTACACTATTACAAAAATGCCCAGAGAAAATATAGTGATCACCAAATGGTTCATGGCCATTTGCATACATGGACATCTTTCCATTGAATAGATTGATCGATGTTTTACGCTGCACTCAAGATTATTTCATTTATATGGCGGCGTTGCCAGGTTTAGTGGGGGGGGGGGGGGGGGGGGGGGGGAACCGAGCTCATTACCCGGAGGAAACCCGACCTTCTGCAAGTACCTGGCAGCTCTTCCACATATGGTAACATCGTGAAAAAAAAAAATTCACTCAGAATCTATTGAATAGAAAATCAGTCAGAAAAAAAAACACTTATAAGAAAAGGCAAACAGATTAGCAATATAAACAGATCGATATAATGAAATTTATAGTATACATACACTTTTTACTGACACTGGGGAGACAAAACATTCCCATGATCCTTTGTGTCCTTGCCATCGTTTGAGGTTCGGTAAAACAGGACGGTTTAATTCATCACATACCTGACAGAAATGAACGGTAAAACAATGGATATTTATACCTGACAGAAATGAACGATAAAACAATGGATATTTATCTCAAGGTATATTCTTAGCAGACTTATTACATATATAGGTAATCAAATTATATACATTTTTACATGACAAAACTCAATATGACACATCAATGGTACCAGATTATATATTTAAGCAGCTTATGCTAAAATCAAAGAGAGTAGATTGACAAGAGTGGTCACTTCGTCCAATCAGCATTGCCGGCATGTTCATCTGGACCCCTAGGGGAAAGGGTGTTGCGACTGTACACGATTTGACTGTAGGACGCCCCCTACAGAAAGTAGGTTCCTAATAATCAAATTCAACATGGCGCGCACAAAGTGACCAATCTTGTCTATCTACTCTCTTTGCTAAAATTAGGATATCCTTTTAGTAAGATTTAATTGTCACTAGCGAAGATGTATTTAACTTTATAACATTGAAAATTTGAAACTGGCTTCAACTGATAAAAATGAGTTCAAAATGTAGGAAAACTGATAGGCTTTCGAATAGACGAATCCCACAATGACATCATAGGAGGGATAGAATAACGCATGTCAATTAAGCTGCACAGAAAAAAGGTATATACATTTTTTCAACAAAAAGCCTATGGATAAATGACGATTTCTAATCGGTTAATATGTTCTAATACAGTTTAATACATATAACAAGGAAACCAGGGCATTCCATTGGCTAATAACCCGGAAGTCTGTGATAAAATATATGTTTTTCAGTGCTGTTTGTCAAAATTACCAAGTAGCGCATACAGTGCATGTAGTAATTAAAATATATAAGTTCCATTAAATTTAATCTAAAGTGTATATACTAACCCTTTGTAAAGCTTCCCTGTCCATTAGACCCTGTACAGCTACTATACCAAATCTGACAATAAACAGCAACAATAATACTCAGGATAACAAAACAAAACAATTTCATGAAAATTGCGTGAACAAGTCAACATTCTGGTGAGAAATAATTTAACCATGATCAGCAAGAAGTAGATTTTGCAAAGGCAGGTGTAATGCAGGCCACATACATGTTATTTTAGTGTCAGTCGGAAAAATGGAAGCAGTTCGGTACATTGAAATGCTGACAACCCAACCGGTACCGATGCTAGTTTTGTTATATTTATGATCACTAAAACACACGTGCACAGGGAAAAAATACATGTACATGTTCATCATACCACATACTGACTTTCATGATGCGTAACAGATTTTTGTTTCCATAGAACAACAGGCTAATGGAACTGATCGTCTTATGGCCTGTAATGGTCTACATGTACATGTAGGTGGCAGTATTTCAGAAATCAGTTGACAAATTTAAATGCTAGGAGCCATAAATGATGAGTCCTTCTACAATGATTTGAATGATGCTATTTCACATATGAAGGAGTTAGTTTACAGACATTTGAATGCCTTATGGGAGTCAGAGGTTCACCGGAACACACATTCAAAGAGAGTTTCAAATTGTTCTCAACACAGCATTACTGTGCTTATCAGAACCCATCAATATTGCATAATTTGTAATTTAAAGATTTGATTAGGAGCGGTCTTCACAGCCCAGCTTGAGTTTACGATCAGAGGGTGGTCATTCCCCCACCTTATTTAGGTTATTTTTGTAAACAATGCTTCACCACGATTTTGAGAGAAAATAAAATTGTCCCTGTGAGTGTCCATAGAGAAATTGTTTACTTAACATTACATCTAGATTGATTGATTGATTGTTTGGAGTTTTACGTCACGCTCAAGATTATTTCACTTATATGGCGGCGTAGCCAGTTTTATTGTGGGAGGAAACCGGGCTCTATGCCCGGAGGAAACCCACGACCTTCCGTTGGTGACTGGCAACACGCCCACATAGGTCGTTCAAGTAAAAACCCAGTCAGAAAATTTTCCAATTTTTATACTGAGTGGGATTCGAACCCGCGACCCATTGGTGATTACATAAAGAAAAGTGTAACATGAAATCTCATTTACCACTTACCCATTTTCTAAAACTGTCATGCAGACAACATCTCGTACTCCTGGGTTGTTGGCTTTCTCTAGATTACAACGATCAAAGTTCCAATAAGCTAAACGTAACGCCTTTTGACCGTTGTGTTTGAAGGCAAAGGGTAAAACATCTGGGCGTGATGTTCGAGCCACAAGAGGTCCTAATATATCGAAAAGGTCATTTTGCGAAGCGGAGAGATTTAGTGTGTCTTTGCTGATTTCAGCTTTAGGTTGGATACAATTGGCATTTGCATCACCTGAGCCATTTATATTGTAAGTCAGTAGATAATTTCTGTTTATTGCATCTCCGTTTGCTACGGGTGAAGTAAATGTTACACCTGAGGATTGAGAGGAATTGTCCTCAGTGTCTGTTAATGTCAGTTGATATCGAATGGATCCCAGTAAAGCTGGTCCGATTCGTTTCACTTTTATCAAGTCATCTAGGGACTTGAAGGGTCCTTTTTTATCTCGATGAGACACGATATTTTCAGCCACTGCTTGGCCCACACCTTTAACTTTCATCAACTGAAATACATTTGCTGTGTTGATGTTGACTAATCTGGGAGGATTATTACCTCCCCTTCTGAAATCCCTGTCACCAGGGGTCAGGTCTTGGTTGCTGCTCTCGATTGAGCTTCCTCTGGACCCCACAGGTTTTTTGGACGACACAGTGATCTCGTCACGAATTTGACTCAATTTTGTAGCGCCAACACCGGAGACAAGCGCCAAGTCTTCAACTTTACGAAACCCCATAATCCGTCTTCGATACTCGACGATATGCTGAGCTGTTAATCTGTTAATCCCTGGTAATGTCATAAGCTCTTCTTCAGTTGCTGTATTGATATTAAGAAGGTTACTTGCCACTTCAGTTTCTGCTGATAGCAGGGACAAATTGAAGGCCGCACTAAGGTTACGGCGATGACCCTTGACCTTGGGCGTGCTGGCATGGTTTTCGTGGAATTCCTTTCTGGGCACCCAGCAGCTATTCACTGCTCCCATCTTCTTAAATTTTTGTTAAATCTCTGCACAGCTTCTCACCATCCACCATTATCATCAAAATTTAGAGGAGCCTTGGGCAATGGTTCCTCCATATGTTAGTGTGTTTACAGCTAGCATCAATCAGGGATTTGAACAATGGTTCCTCAATACGTTAGTGTGTTTACAGCTAGCATCAATCAGGGATGAATATGCCTTTGGCTAGAAATTAGAATACCGTCGGCCAAAATGCATAATTCGTAGGTAGTCCTCTAAATTCATAAATCACCGCAATGATGCCTTCGTTCAACTCTGAAAAATAAAATAAAAAGATTGATGAACAAATGCTAAAAACAATGATTAAAAAAAGTGAAAAAAACACATCAAATCTACTCAAATTTGTCTGGGCCAATAGAAAATGAAAGCAAATCTTGAATGAAAAAATTTGGAGTAATCTTTTATAAGATAGAAATTATTAGGTCTAAAATAGGGAGAATTTGTAAGAATTCAAATTTATAAAATTCGCCATATCCTGATTCTGTCCAGTTAAACAGACTAAAAATAACACATACACACATCTAAAATTATATCTTAATTTAACATATACAGCATTCCATTCAACTATATATATTTACATACATGTAAAGATGAGGAAATATCTCAGAGACCAGGGACCGGTTGTTAAAAAAAATTACCTTAACGGCAGGTTAGATGACGTCGCGTCACAAAGGAATTTCTGTGTTACGCCATGTCATTTAACCTGCCGTTAAGCTAATTTTCTTTTGAGCCCGGCTGCCCCTGTATGCCAATAAAGCCTGGGGTTAATCTTGTCACAGTTTTTAATACACAAACAAGAACAAGTCTTGGCAGTATAAAATGTTATAAACAAAAAAATTCTAAAACTGCTGATTTACACAAGTTACAATTTACATTGGTTGATTTGGGCTTCATCATGCACTCAACAGCCAAGGTTGTACATGGATGTCTACCAAAGGACTGCGAGCCAGCGATAGTGCGACGACAGCAGCAATACTAAGCCCCAATAAAAAAACCATCCTCCATCATTTGGTCTCAAATGACTGGCACTTTTTTAATCCTGGCTAAAACACTGGGTACCAACCAGGCCAAAGATCTCCTTTCCCACCCTCAGGTCATCTTAATTAGGCTATGGTAAGAATTCCGCTAATTCAAGTTCTCAAAACATTACGAAAAGCACTCTAAAAGTTTGAGACTTTTCGTTGGGTGTCTTACCTCCTGTATAGAGCGACCGATCTAATCCTATCGAGCAATCGCTATTATTGTTGTTTTAGACCAAACAGGCAGAAAGCAGTCTAATAATTTGTTATCTTCACATTGCTCATCCTTGAATTAGTGGAATTCTTACCGTACACAGACCATAGAAGAATGTCAGATACAGGCTTATGTATTTCGCACCTACATGTACATGTATGCTGGTGCCTTTATCAAGTGCAAAAAAACCCAGTGGAAAGCTGGTTGCTCATAAAAACATACTTCATGGTGATGCCTTAATTATTTCGCATAAGAATGGAACACTTTCTTATAAGAATTATCTCTTTTACTCGGAAAGTTATATACCCGGTAGACAATATATACATTTCCCTCTGCCTGTTTGTTTAGTATTCATAAATATATATATTTATGAACACTAAAACACACGTTCACAGGGAAAATCTTCTTGTCTAAAATAAGCATGGAGACGAGCACAGGGTTAGATACGGCTAAAGTACAGACCAAGCTAATCAGTGGTTAAGATAAAAATATAAACCGCTAAACCAAGTTACCAAATACCAGAATAAAGCCTTCACATTCATACACTGGTTCCTCCTACAGTGGCTAATCAGTGGACACAGAAGTATAAAAGTAAGATAAAAAGCTAAACCAAGTTACATGTACCACATATCAGAATAAGACATACCAATGAAGCTGTTACATAGTGGTTTCTCCTGCACTGAACTAACTTTATACCAAGTGTCAAATGACCCAGTGAGGGTTAAGTTGATTAAAACCATCACCCAAACTCACACATGTACACTAGTAAGTACCATACTTAGTACTAACCAGTCTACTGCACTGTAGTCAAGACCACAACTTCAAACTGACTGTCCAGGGTCCTGTTTCACAAAGCGGCGTAAATGCATTTTTTGCGTAACATTCAAACTAACGTATCTCTACAGTATGGGTTGTTATGGCAGTTACGTGAAAACTTTCGCTACGCCGCTTTGCGAAACACGCTCCAGATCTACAGTGTTGATTTCACTAACTTGCTACACACTGATATGCGCACTTTTTAAATTGAATACAGAAACTAACACCATAGATTACCGGGTACAGTATGACTGCATGATAAACTTGTTTATGTACGATGACATACATGTATAAACCAAGCCTTTTTTGCCTTGATTTTAAAGAAATGTTTATCTAAACATAATTTATTTTACAACAAACCAGACTTTTATATATTTGAGAGTCAAATGTAACTTGTAAGAGTTCTAGGGGATGTTTAAAAAAAACAATTACGTCCAACGTTCCTTTGTGACTGATAGTGACACAATGTTGCGGGTAGGTAGTACCTGTATTCTCTACGACAAAGTGCCATCAACCATTTATCTGGCATTAGATTTGGACACGCTGTGCCCGTTGGACAGCATTTCAATACCCCCAGGTCATTCGGTAAAGGGCCACTTAGAAATTATGCCTATTTAAAAAATCCCTCTTCTCACTTCCCTTGAACGACATATGTGGGATGGTTGCCAGTTACCAGCAGAAGGTCGTGGGTTTCCTCCCACAATAAAACTGGCAACGCCGCCATATAAGTGAAATAATCTTGAGCGCGGCGTAAAACACCAAACAATCAATCAATCAATCAATCTTCTCACTTCCACTGAAGATACTTAACACAAACGTTTAGATTAAAATGAAAGTTTTTGGATTTAAACGTTATACTGTATACCCTTTGGGTTTGCACTTGGACCCGGTAAGGTGTCGTGAAAAAAGTATTATGCTATTTTTGTTTCAGTACAATAAACACAGCATGAATATGTATATGGCCCAGATTATAAAAAGAAGAATACAAACTGCTTCAGAGTAAAATGGCTCCACCTCTGAGCCAACAGCCAGTCATTGCTTATAAAAAGAACAAGAGTTTTGTCACCACTAAACTCCCTTGTCAGTCTTCTACATGTACCTAGGAACCAAATTACATATTTCCGTTTTCTTTTCCCATTTTCACAGTTTGTTCAATTTTATTATACCTGACTTCTTGCCATAGCTAAAGATCCGCACAACTTTGTTAATATATTACCAAGTACTTCAGAAAAAAACTTACTGACTATAAAAGCTAAACTCCTGTCAGTCTTCAACCTAATGAAATATCATGGATTTGGTTTATTACAGTAACCTATGACTTAGTAAAAAGGTCTAAATGATATACCCCACTTTTAACACTAGAACTTGTCTCCATGGTTATTTTAGTCAAGAGGATTTTCCCAAGTTTTAGTGTCTATAAATATATGTGTTGCCATACTTGTATATATGACAGTTACTTGTTTAGCCTTAGGACCTCTTTACACGGAACTTCATGTAGTTCGAAGCACGATCTCTTGGTTTTGAAAATTGCATTCATGACACCGTAAACGGGTTAAAACAATAATGTTTTGATGTGACCCTTCACACTTAACTAGTCTGTACTTCCTCAAAGAGAAATATCTTAAAAGCAAGCCCAGGACAATAATGTTTTACGCAGCACTCAAGATTATTTCACTTATGTCAGTATTGCCAGTTTTAGTCGAAAATTACCAAAAAACAGTTAATTTAGTTAGGGAATATTCAATTTCTGGCAACAAAAATACTCAAATTGACATGGAAATAACTCAAAGCTTCTGTTAAAGTTATTCACTTCTATGAAATCCTGTTTTTATTTTACTTATATGGCAGCATTGCCAGTTTTAGTCGAGAGGAAACTGGCTCTTTGCCGGAGGAAACCCCGACCTTCGGCGAGTACCTGGCAACTCTTCCACATACAGCGATTGATTAAACATTTGAAACACCAAGAACTGTTCAGTTCAACAACACCCCTCTCACAACACACTCAACTCACCAATGTATTTGAGTACACTTCATATAGAAACTTGAATCACCACACCAGACCTATAGTGTGAACGTACATTACTCATTTTGTCTCAAAAATTCTGCTATGAATTTTTTTTTCTATAGCCAAAACACATAGGACAACTCCTACTATATTGTATATATAGTATACTATACCATGATGTTTTTTCTCACATACAAACACCTAGAGTTCAGTGATAAGCTCTGAGCCCGTGTTTTACCATTTGGATGTTAAGGTCATGGCTTAGCTGAACTTTTGCACTCCTGTACATCTACCTGACCGGCAAAGTAAGTAAACCAGGATAGAGACACACGAGTGCGGCTAAATAACATATATTTTCAGCAAAGAATTGAAACGAAAACAACTGGAGCTTTTAATTTCATTTAACACATGAATAAAAGCAAAAGGATCTTCCCTGTGCCTGTGTGTTTTAGTGTTCATTAAAATAAACAATTAACAATTTTATAACGTTTCTTACAACCTTCACACCTACACATTTATGTATGTATGGAGAGTTTATTGGGCAGCATAGCTTTATGCCATGATTTCACCTGGGAACTGCTGCAGATCCTGCATACATGTGCCAATTGGCTTGCTGGAGGTTCCACAGATTAAGAAAATATTACATGAGATTTGATTTATAAATCAAGGTTATCTAACGAGAAACAAGGGTCTAGCGATGAATATCACAAGAAGGTTTTCCATGTGGCCGTGTGTTTTAATATCTGACTTTCCCTGCAGATACCAAGCACAAGGGAACTTTTTGGAAATAAGTGTTACAAACTGTTTATCCTTTGGTTTTGAACTTGGACGTGTCGTGAAAAAAGAATTTTCCATATTGTGTTTATACATGTAAGTATGATAAGGGCAGTATGAATACATGTAAGGACAAGGTTATAACAGAACAAGAGATCAGTGAACTGATCTTAGCCCACCATAGAACACTATCAGAAAGTGAGGCTGCTTATAAACGGATCGCAAATGTGAAATTTATTTCTTCAGTTAGTGGGTGGCTGGACAAGAACAAAGATTCTTCGGTAGATAGTGGCTGTTATCTGAAAACTCAAAACCAACTTTCTTCAAGGAGGCCGCACATTAAGCTACTTACCGGAGCTATATGTACTTGCACACAGGCCAGTCAGTGATATTGCTTGTTTGAGTCCTGTACACAATTAAAATTTACAAAATCCAAAACGATTGTACACATGTTACCAAGATGCATTGAGTGTTTGTTTACAAATCAAAAGATAATGTCTATCTGTCAAAAATAGCCCGTGAAAAGTGAAGAACGGGCGACGTATCACTCGTCTGATGAGTAAAAATTTAAACATGAGGAAAGTCAGTTTAAAAATTAATGGCAAAAAATGTCCCGATTCGTTCAGAAATTAGTGAACTTATAAAAAAATCTTCATGCACGATTTGATATAAATATATGATTGAATAAAAACATTTCAGTTACTTTATTGGTAAATAGCATTTACAATTGCGAAGTCAGTTGTTGTACATAGCTGCCTGAATGCAAATTCAATCGGCAAAATAGTGATTGTACGTTGCCGTGTATTTCATTTCATTTTGAAATATTCCTTCCTTTCAAACTCAGAAAAATACAATATGGATCTTCTTAAGTGTCTTAGGAAACACTCTCCTTTAAAAATATTTATTATTGTTACATTTTTGGAAAGAGTTTAGGCGTTTAAAATCCAAATTCGAGAAGGTCATTTTACCGACTTCGAACAAGCCGTGACGGCCGGCAACATGCATAGATAATATAAAGTTCTGTTTCTTATAGTCGCCCTTGGAAATCTGAAAGGGGTCGATTTTGATACGTTTTAAAATGACACGAGGATTGCAATTTCACTCTGAGGTTTAATAAAGCTCCGATAAATGCCTTTTTTCCACTACTCTGGACTAGGAAATTCCAAAATAACGTCCTCAGTGCCATGCTTTTAAAATGCCTGGTAGTAGCCCTGTGATTGACAGCGGGAACTCACACTAGCTAATTTCACCACCCGATTTTAGCACTTTTTAATCATAGATATTTAAATATCTCACTCACTGTCAGTATATTGGAGACAGGGAAAATATATATTAAGATCTGAAGCTGTAAATATAAGGAATTCCACAAGCTTTTATTGTCAAATTTAACATTTTCTTGATATATACGTATGCTTGAAGTGTCCGTTCTCACCTAGACAAGCTGGAAGTTATCAGTGAATTGCGCGTCCGTTAAAGTCCTAATCCTCTTTAACCGTATTCGAAGATTGACAAAACAAAACACAAAGCAACCAACACATGCAACATGTGATTTTATTTGTACATTTTCAAAATCAGTTGAAGTTGTAAGAAAAAATAACCATACGGCGTCAGTGGGGTTTTAGCCGACTTTTCTGCTGTCGCCATAGGCCTACGATGTCTTCGGTAATGAAGCAGGCTAGCACTCTAACGCCAAATGGCGACAGCGGTAACGAATGTGTTAAATGAAAACGTCAACGACGAAAAAAATACATGTTGCATAACTTGACCATATGAGGAAGCAACACAAATAACAATTCATCAAGATCCACCTGGTAGTTTTGTTGAGTCCGCGATCACAAACTATGTAGATAGAAATCACAGAAAAAGCTACCGGCTGCCATTTTGAATATGCAAATGAGCAGAGAGTGCATAACAAGGCCATAGGGTTAACCTGCGTATAACATTTTACGAACATCCTTTCATTACTTTAGAACAGTGATAAAAAAATAATGGCCAGTGGTCGCCATTTTGAATATGCAAATGAGCAAAAAAGTGCATAGTGCGCAACGAGACCATAGGGCTAACATGCGTAAATTAGTTTACGAAAATCCTAACCTTTCTTTACTTTAGGAGAAAAGTGACAAAAAGAAGAAAAACAAAATGGTCGCCTGGTGGCCATTTTAATATGCAAATGAGCAAACAAGTACATAGTACGCAACGACACCATAGGGTTAACCTGCGTACAAAGTTTTACGAAGATCCTCTCATTACTTTAAGAGAAAAGTGATAAAAAGTAGAAAAACAAAATGGTCGCCTAGCGGCCATTTTGATATGCAAATGAGCAAAAGAAATAAATGTTGCACAACTAGACCATAGGAGGAACGTGCGTGTGAAATTTAAAGAAGATCCGAATAGGACATCTTCTTGGAATCGCGGTCACAAGGAGAAAAGTGACAAAAAGAAGAAAAACAAAATGGTCGCCTGGTGGCCATTTTAATATGCAAATGAGCAAACAAGTACATAGTACGCAACGACACCATAGGGTTAACCTGCGTACAAAGTTTTACGAAGATCCTCTCATTACTTTAAGAGAAAAGTGATAAAAAGTAGAAAAACAAAATGGTCGCCTAGCGGCCATTTTGATATGCAACTGAGCAAAAGAAATAAATGTTGCACAACTAGACCATAGGAGGAACGTGCGTGTGAAATTTAAAGAAGATCCGACTAGGACATCTTCTTGGAATCGCGGTCACAAGGAGAAAAGTGACAAAAAGAAGAAAAACAAAATGGTCGCCTGGTGGCCATTTTAATATGCAAATGAGCAAACAAGTACATAGTACGCAACGACACCATAGGGTTAACCTGCGTACAAAGTTTTACGAAGATCCTCTCATTACTTTAAGAGAAAAGTGATAAAAAGTAGAAAACAAAATGGTCGCCTAGCGGCCATTTTGATATGCAAATGAGCAAAAGAAATAAATGTTGCACAACTAGACCATAGGAGGAACGTGCGTGTGAAATTTAAAGAAGATCCGAATAGGACATCTTCTTGGAATCGCGGTCACAAGAGAGAAAAGCGATAAAAAATAGAAAAACAAAACGGTCGCCTAGCGGCCATTTTAATATGCAAATGAGCTTAGAAAAATAGATGTTGCACAACTAGACCATATGGGGAACCAATATAAAAACATTTCATCAAGATCGGCCTGGTAGATTTCTAGATTCCGCGATCACAAACTATGTAGGTAAAAATCATAAAATGGCCGCCAGCGGCCATTTAAATATGCAAATGAGCAAACAAAATAGATGTTGCACAACTAGACCATAAGGAGAACATGTCTGTAAAATTTGATGAAAATCCGACCAGTAGTTCTCTTGGAATCGCGATCACAAGAAAAGTTTACAGACACCGGACGACAGACGACGGACGACAGACGACGGACGACAGACGACGGACGACAGACGACGGACGACGGACGACGGACGACGGACCACGGACAAAAAGCGATTTGATAAGACCACCATGAGATCATGGTGGTCTAAAAATGCAAACTACATTAAAGTAAAATGGCTCCACCTTGGAGTCAACAGCCAGTCATTTCTCATAAAAAGAACAAGAGTTTGAAAGATCTAGTTGTCTTTTACCTAGGAACTAAATTACATATTTTCATTTTCTTTTCTCATTATATAGAAGATCCGTTCAACTTTGCCAATATATTGCAAACTATTCAAGAAAATTCTACTGACTAAAGCTAAACTCCAGTCTGTCATCAACCTAATGAAATACATGTATCATCATTATGGGATTAAGTTTCTTTACAATAATCTATCATTGCGTCCAAAGGTCTACATGACATACGGTAAGAATTCCGCTAATTCAAGGACGAGCAATGTGAAGATAACAAATTATTAGACTGCTCTCTGCCATGTTTGGTCTAAAACAACAACAATAGCGATTGCTCAATAAGATTATCGGTCGCTCCATGCAGGAGGTAAGACACCCAACGAAAAGTCTCAAACTTTTAGAGTGCTTTTCGTAATGTTTGGAGTACTTGAATTAGCGGAATTCTTACCGTACCCCTCGCTTTTTTCCAATTTAGAAACTTGTCTCCATGGTCATTTAGTGAAGAAGAATTTCCTATGACCGAGTGTTTTAGTGTGCAGAAATATTAAAATGGCATTCATGAGCTGTCAAAATGTTAGCATTCTATTGTTAAAACAAAATTTTGAAGTTAACAGGTTTTAAATTAATATCATTTCCTCACCTATAGATCATGTAACACGATCAAAACAGTTTGCGCTGTACATTGTGTGAGCACACAGTTTATAACCAAGTCAAAATCCCATTCACAAAACAAGACAGACAAAAAATTGTAAGCCCTCCCACATAAACTTTATTTCTTAAAGTTGCTCTGACCTTATTTTATGTGTGTCCTGATTAAACAGGGCAGATCTAGCACAAAGCCACCTACTCAAACGCCAACAGCCAAATAAACAGTTACATACCTTCACTTCATACTAAATACTTCATATGCATATATGCTTGAAAACTATGTCCGAACAGACATTGAAACGTTGCGCCTAAATATAACAGAAGTTGTAAATCCAGAAAGAGTTTGTTTAATGTAAATACTTATTATATTCTGTAATAGAAGGCGGTAATAGAATTTTACATTCAATGGAAATTCTGAGGCCCCTTTTTCATAAAACCTTAAACTAGTTAACAATACAAAATTTATAAGACTTCCGTTATTAATGGCTTTCATTCAAATTTTAGCGAAAATCTAATTTAAATGCAAACAAGTTAAATCTAGTTATGGAAAAAAGATATTAACCTATTTTAGGGTCAGTGTGATTGAAAGTAAGCAAATATATAGTAAGTACATGTACACCAGGACCTTGTTTCATAAAGCGGCGTAGCGTAAGTTTTCACGTAACTGCCATAGCAACCCATACTGTAGGGATACGTTAGTAAGAAAGTTACGCAAAAAATGGATTTACGTCGTTTTGTGAAACAGGCTCCTGAGGCTAGGGTTATGTTCAGAGTCAATAAGGTCTGTCAATACTCATAATGAAGAGATTGTGATTTCTTTGATATGATTCTTGTATTATTCTTGGACGGAGAGAGATTTGAACCAATAAGTAAAGTCTAAAGCTTGTGACGAACTGAGAGATTATCGACTATCGCTCTGTCAACTGGGCTGCTGAGGCCCCATAAGAGACATGATGAGTTTTACTAAAGGATATCAACATTACATACATGTACATGTATACAAATTTATGAACACTAAAACACACGGGCACAGGGAAAATCTTCTTGTCTAAAATAACCATGGGTACAGGTTTCTAATTGTGTTAAAAATGTATACAGGTACGACATTGCAGGTGGAGATTGTATTGTCTTGGGGCCGGCTACCCAGAGTAAACTAACTACATGTAGCAAAAGATCTTTGGGTGTATGTGCTGCGAGTATCTACATGTACATGTACACTATCCATGTAGCAGCACAGTCAGAATGCTGGCACATGTGTTGCCATGGCAGTTATCTCAATGTTTATAATTAACATGTCTAACAGCTGATTTGCTTAAAGTTAAAGTGGCATGAGCTACCAAATTTAACACTTTTTTTCATAATTTCGGATTTTTGAAGGCCATCGAAAAACTAAATGATTAGCATTGGAATGAGGATATCCATAGCCGATAATCTCAACATTCTGTTTTTACGTCAAAATATTAACATTTTGGCAGCTCATGCCACTTTAAATTGGGACATCTTGAATGGTGACATCTTAAGGTCATGACATCATACAAAAGGTCATTCAGATTTGAGTCAGCTCTTCTCAATGACTTTCAACCCAGTTACCTGTACTCATACATAGACACAGAATATACAAGGTATGGTTGGACTGTTGAATCAAATAAACAACTTTCAGTAAACACACTTACATGATATTAATATGCATGTACGTAAGACATATTTTCATATGAACTCCCTCCAGCTGAAGCCAGTTCCTTCTAGTTCCGGATCAACAAACAATATTGAAGATTTCAGTATTAAGCTCTAGTTTTAACAGGTGAATGAACTTGGAGTATCAGTTATGCTTCACTGAATCTGATATTATACTGGACTTGTATGCATTAAAAAGTAGTTATTAACACCATTCTCCTAATGCTAATCACATGGTGTAGTGAATGAACTGCATACCTCTTAAACACATACTTTTTTTCTCGTTATACAGAAATTAACAAGTTGTGGGGATAATATTTCATATAGATAATTTTGTCCGTTTATTTCCATTTATTTACACGTTGTACCTGCCATGATGTTATTATGGATGTTTACTATAGACCAAATAGTGTCCAAAATAAAAGTGTTATTATTATCATATAATTAAACTCAAACTCAAGGGTCAACCAGTCAGGAAGACATCAGAAGATCGACACTTGAGAGCGTTTTTTTTATCACTAAATAATTAAAATCCAGATAAAAACAAGAAGGGTTTTTTGTGCAAGTGGAAAAAAAGCTATTTAAAGTGGCATGAGCTGCCAAAATTCACATAATTTTTTCATAATTTCTGATCGTCACGACAGTAAGAGGCTTTGAAGGCCATCGAAAAACTAAATGATTGGCATTGGAATGAGAAAACTCCATACAGTATGTGGCCTGTACGAACCGAAAACGTGTTCGAAAAGTAAACAAAATTTAAATAACCGGGACGACCATTCATTCAATCTAAGCCAAAGTTAGTTCAAAACAATACTTTATCGTACATTCTGGAGACTAGGAGCACTAAAAACACGTCTTGAGAAAAAAAGCCAATAATTTCAACATTATGTTATAACGTCAAAATATCAACATTTTGGCAGCTCATGCCCCTTTAAACCACAGATGACAAGTTTTCAAAAATTGAATTTCTGCAAAGCAAGTTATTCTCCTTAATGGACAGAGGATTGTGTGTTTTAAGAGATTACATTATGATTTAAAGGACTATTTAAGAAATTCCCTGAAAGTTGCTATTGTTTCTGTCTGACAGTCAGTAAACAAACAGCTGAGAATGTACCACACGCACAGCTAAACAGGCTGTAAGTGTGTGCAACTACATGTAAGCCCTCTCAATTCTTATAACCCAAACAAAGACGGCAATAGAATTCCTGAATAAAACTCGCTACCCAGATACCCCACGGGAGGTTAGCAAGTTACCACTGGTCAACTGGACACATCTGTCTCAATATAAACAGCAGTAGAAAAGTATGAATTTAATAATTTTTTTCAGGCTCTCTGGTCATGTCCCTTGAAAGTAGCATGAGCTGTCAAAATGTTGATGGCTAATTTACTCAAGAGTACAAATTATAAGTTTTTTATCGATAATTAGATTGTACGACAAATTGTTTTCAGGTATTAACGTACATTGTAAGTCTAACATGAATGAAGGACTGTCACAGTTATATAAAGGTAGTCTGCTTTTACTGTCTTGAAAATCTGAATTTTTGAAAAAACGTTTGAATTTTGTCAGTTGATGTCACTTTAATCTGCAGACAAGACTTACATCACTTTAATCTGCAAACCAGACTTATAATAGCTTTAGTGATACATTGTACAAATACAAACAGAACTTAGATCAGTAGGCTTATTATCAACAATAAATTCATAATAGTTCACATTTCTCTACCTGAATCTTTTGAAAAAGTTTCTGTAAACACATGTACACATATTCGAATTTCCACTGATTAGTCTAGCGTAATAGAGCAACCTAAGCACTCCGAGGAATGACAAAGTACATGTACACATGTACTGCAGTTCAAATTTTCATGGATTCACATATATATAGCCTGTGGGCGGAAATCAAACTGGATTTCCACATATTTTGACCAAAAAAAAGTGAACTATGTCAACCTACATGTGACATAGTTGAGAGAGAGATAGATGGAGAGAACAAATACCTTTAACACCTAGTTACAGCCAAGAACAACTAGCCAGTGACATTCCACAGTACGATTGGATGAGGTGTATGTACGTATGTAGATCATTTATCCCCTCCAGGCACTACAGATCGTCTTAGCTATGATGTAACACAGTATTTTGAGACAATTACAAAGTGTTCAGAGATTATTTTACTTTCATTTTTAGTTCATTGTGCGGAGGGGGGGGGCTGACTCTGTTGGTGGTAGGGGTGGGGGATGGGATGGGTGATTAGACAACCTACTTGGTGGATCACATCATTAGTGACCCCCCATATTAAGCCCGTCTTAGCATGAACAAAAAGAACACAGACCCCCTCCCCCCACCCCCCCCCCCCCCCCCCCCCCCCCCCACCCACACACAAAAATAAAATCTGAAACCGTAAGATGAACATATTACATTCAATTTGTGAATAGATTATCTGATGAGTCCAATAGCATGAGACCTCTCTATCCCCATCACCATTTTAGAATTACATCATGTACTGTATATTTATGATCACTAAAACACACGGGCACAGGGAAAATCTTCTTGTCTAAAATAAACATGGAGACAAGTTTCTAATTGTGTTAAAAAGAGGTATATCATTTAGACCTTTATACCCCATAAATTGTTGTAACAACCAAACCTATGATATTTCATTAGGTTGACGACTGACAGGAGCTTAGCCTTGGTCAGTAGAATTTTCTGGAATCATTTTGTAACACATTGACAATGGTTACGCATCTTAACTATGGAAAGAACATCGGTGGACTGAGATTGAACCCCATAATAGGTAATAGGAGATGAGATGATATGTAACCTACATGTATATTTATTATTTCAAAACACAATGGGAAAATATGTAAACTAATAAACCGTGTTGTATATTCGGATAAACTGTATATATAACAATGCCCTATAAACTACATGTAATTAATAAACAGTAACAGCCAGTTAGAAAATTTTACACTTCACAAAATATGCAAAATAACAATTAGTATGCAATATGTTGACCGCATTGAAGTTATTCTCATGGGCCCATAAATGCCACAATAATGAGCTTCTTCAATACCACACCAACGAAAGGTACATTTCAGTTAATAACCAAATTCTCAAAAAAAAAAAGCTTGAAAGCCCTGGACATTACATACCAAAACTATCTTGTGTCGGTCGGAAGCCTTGGATCGTTTCTGTTTATTGAAATGTTGTAAACCAACCTATATCAATACTCCATGGTTATTTTAGACAAGAAGATATATATTCCCTGTGCCCGTGTGTTTTAGTGAGCATAAATATATCAATACTACCTGTAGTTTCATTATACATCATACCATATACCGGTACTGACTTTTATATGTATCAACACTAAACACAAGGGCACAGGGAAAATCTTTTATGTGGGTTTTAGGTGTAGTTTTAGAACAATGGGCTACTGGAACTGATCGTAACGTTACGGTGAAATCCTATGGCCTGTGTTGGCGGAACTGTCTGATAATCAATTTATAACCCCTAATCAAACTGCATCATAACTTGTGATGTTAAACTACGTGAACAACAAATTGAATCCACTGAACATATTGCAGGCTAAATAACTATATAGACATAACAGTTATTGTTGTTTTGTCATGTCACAAAACACCTCTTCTTATTGGTACAAGTATGTAAATGATATACCTCTTTTCAACACAATTAGAAACTTGTCTCCGTGGTTATTTTAGACAAGATGATTTTCCCTGTGCCCGTGTGTTTTAGTGTTCATAAATATATACATTGCAGGTATTGTACCTATTTTTGGGTACACCTTGTTTCGAAAGAAAGAAATAATATCTGCTGTACATACATTTTCTACCACCTGTCTATAGAACACTCAGGTCTGCAGTAAACTGATAGACAAGGTGAAACCTGGTTAAACATGCAACCATGGTGCCACAGGTTTACAGCAATAATCAAATCAGGTAGAAATCATCCCTCACATATTCCAATAGACAAAGTGAAACCTGGTTAAACATGCAGCTATAACCTGATACAACACCACAGGTTTACAGCAATACCGGTAATCAAAATCAGGTAGAAATCATGACTCACATATTCCAATTATTAAAACAAGATGAAAGTCTGTACAGTCAGTATGTTAAGATAATGAGCGATAATAAACCCACAGAATTGGTTAAACATGTAGTTAACCGCTGATACAATACCTGTGCCACAGGTTTACAATATTAAACTTCAGCAACAATCGAAATCAGGTAGAAATCATCCCTCACATATTCCAATAGACAAATGAAAGTTTGTACAGTCAGTAAGGGACATGAGCTGTCAAAACTACAACCTTTTTCATTATTTCTGATCGGCACGAAAGTAAGAGGCTTTGAAGGCCATCGAAAAACTAAATGATTGGCGTTGGAATCAGGAAAATTCAAGCAGTATGTGGCCTGTGCGAACCAAAAAAACGTGTTCGAAACTCAAAGTAAAAATTTTCTAAATAACCGGGACCACCATTCATTCATTCTAAGCCAAAATTAGTTCAAAACAATACTTTATCGTACATTTTCGAGACTAGAAGCACTAAAAAGCCTCTGAATTATATGTCTTGAGAAAAATAGACAATAATTTCAACATTCTGTTTTAACGTAAAAATATCCACATTTTGGCAGCTCATGCCACTTTAAGATAATGAGGGATAATAAATCCACAGACCTGGTTAAACATGTAGTTAACAGCTGATACAACACTAACGATGAACTTAATCGAAAGTTCGAAACGTCGTCACCCAATAAACCAAGAAGTCCATAAGTAATTCTTCACCTTATTGTATCCTTTCAACTTCTAAATGCCATTGAAAGATTTGATACAACAGCGCTGCCACAGGTTTACAATATTACACTTCAGCAACAATCGAAAGGTAGAAATCATCCCTCACATATTCCAATAGACAAGATGAAAGTTTGTACAGTCTGACAGTATGTTAAAGTGGCATGAGCTGCCAAAATTCACACATACATGTATAGTTAACAGCTCTGATACAACACCGCTGATGCCACATGTATATATAACGTAAACCGTAAATGTAACTTTAGCATTCAGTTGTATACCTTGAGCTGAAGTATTCCAAGGCAAGGTGAAAGTTGCTAGACGACGAAAGATCAGTTTTATAATACATCAACAGACGTGGGGAGTATTTCATAAAACTCATCTAGTCAACTGGTTGAAGTGTTAGTATTAAAGCACTGCAATTTTAGTAGGCTAAGTAAGTTTAGCTGTCAAAACTCCCTGACGAAAATGGATGGGGCCAAGGGTTGAACATGCAGTGATCAGCTGATAAAGGCGCAGGTACATCATGCTGTATAGACTGCTACAGACTGACATATGCAGGTCGTTGTTTTCATTCTGAACCATCTGGTAAAACATTTCCCTTTCTTCTCTCACATGGCTACAGAGGCTCTATCCATCTATTATTCGGAGTAACACATTGAGAAATACTGTTGTTCTAAAACTCAATTGCCAGCTTAGTAGAGGACATCTGTTATCTAAGTAACAAGTATGTAAAGTATCAAACAAGACTTATATTGAATGAGATGGAGTTTAATAGTGAATGAATTATTGACAATAGATTATGATGCATACCATCCACCATACATTAGTCATAGACATAAGCTTAATTACATTCATACCATACTTGAGGCTGCATACATGAATGGAAATGCCCACACAGTACAGGTTATAACAGCAGTCTAGCCAATTTCTGATTAAATTTGAATGACAGATTTCACAAACAGATGGCTAGCCTACCATGGAAGGAGTAACAATTGATATAACTGATCAAGGGGGTGCAGTGGCTAAGTGCTATAGAACAAGTAATAACTGTTACTGGTCAAGCCGATAGCTGACCAATTGCCTGGCCCAGGCAACCAGGCTGGACAACCTTTTAGTTTTCTAGGCTGAGAGCGTATAGCCAAATTTGAAAGAATACATGTACTATATAGACAAATGGCAGGCAGACCCTTAAAACCTGCATCTCTGGCCCTTCTTTTTTCACCTGGACCCTGTCTTAGGAAGCTGGCGTAAAGTTGCACATAGGCCTTCAACATGGACCAGTGCGACTAGGGCGTAAGTTCCTATAGCTTTAACACTGATTTACGTCAGACGTAACTTACGTCGGCTTCGTAAGACAGGGCCCTGGACACAAAAAAATGCAATGAGAATGAAAACAAAAAGATACAAATAAAAAGTTATACATGTCATTATATCATTATATCGATATATATGTTTATATTTTTATCCTGTTGAGGACGGCAATGAAACTGCCGATCTAAAACAGATTTAGGTCTGTAATGAGGACAGCTTTTGCAGAAAGGGCTGCTCAGTATTTGATTACGTAAGACGTTCACATTCATAGACTGATCCAGAGACATTTCGATACCTGTATACAGGTATGGGCGCCCAAACTCAAAAGCAAAAAATCTGCCCAAATTCTTAAAACCAACAGATTTTAATGTCCAAATAGCACTTAATGATGAATTTTGGGCCAGAGATGTTGTTTTTGTCTTATTTATGGAACATTTTGAACCGAAATGGTATGCCCAAATTTTCCCTGGATCAGTCCCTGACATTCCAGCATCAACAGCTGCTCTTTATACATATTGGTAAAGTCCTCATGAACAGAAATGCATGATTTAAGAATAGTGAATAACTTTCACTGATTAAGGACTTGGAAAATATACAATAGGTCCTAGATAAGGAACGAGACTCTCAATTTCTTTAGTCCTTCAATCCAACAGAGGGGAGCAAGAAGTGTGATTAATTGATTTATAGATGTTTTACATCACACTCAAGATTATAATAATTCACATTTATAGCGGCATTGCCAGATTAAGTAGGGAACAAACCTGGCATCCCATCCCATAGGGCGATTTAAGGCCATGTACATGTAGGATTCGAACCCACGCCTCATCGAAGGAAGCCCTGCGTACGACTGGGAGTTTCTGACTTTGCAGACTAAATCAAGGACACCCCCCCCCCCCCAACACCAAAATTTACCCTTTTAATTGAATTAAAATTAATAATTCGACCATTTCTTGATAAATCCTACCGTTTACATACAATTTCATGATTTCCTTAAAGCAAAACGACAGGGAAAAGACAATACCTCCTATTTGGTAATAAGAATATGCAGCGTCTAAACCTACGAAACTTGACCAAAATGAAAATGAGATTTCAGGCACAAAACCAACAAAATTCAAGGCATTCTTTTTCTCTCTACAGTCCAGATACGGAAATTAATTAGCCCAGCGCCATGACGTCATAGTTGACATCGGATACATAAATTACTATTGTTATGACATCATACATGATCGACGTTGAGCCAGGCATTTTCTTGAACGGTTGAAATGACGGTGAAAGCTTTCAGATGCAAAGTACATGTAGGACGTCAAATACGCAGATATTTCCTATTGTTGACACAAGATATACATATTTTCAATTGCTTTTTTTTTGACACCCTGGGACCTTATACATGTAGGAAGTTTGTTTTATTTCAACATAAAATGGGTTTTTAAATACCTATTCACTCAATTTACAGTTACAAATCACTGCTAGGTGTTCAGAAAAAAATTGACATTTATCCTTTGTCAAAACAAAACAATTATAGGAACTTAACTAATTAGTTTTTCTAGCCAAAAAGATTATTCTTGTTTATGTCCCTGTATAAATGGGACTTTTTGGAAAATGTTTTATTTTGTGTGATACAACTGTAATTTAAGGACACTGTGTATGTGTGTTCTAAAATAATATTTAACATTTAAGATGCCATCATCTGTGATTCCTTTTTTCACCTTTTTTATTTTTTTTAGAAGTCAGACAAAATAAATGAACAGTAACTCGCTTTTATTTTCCTCACCACAGGGTCCCAGATCAGCTTAACCACGCAGTGGCAAGAGCTATATTTTTATTAGCCAATTAAATAATTTATTTTATTGTTGACTTTGTTGTCCATTTATGAGGAAGAAAATCATATCTTGATATTGGTATCCAATTGTGTTAATTAGTTGGTTGCCATGGCAATTACTTTAAAATGATCAAAAAGTTAAGATTTCAAAAGCGACATAAATTCACATTTATTAAAATTGACTTTTTAGTGTTAATCGAATATGTACAATTATTATAAACAGGTCAAATAAACATGTCTTGAATTTCAGAATATTATTATAAAGGACACCTATTTTCATTAATAAATTTATTAAATTTAATACCTTGCACAGATTAAATAACATGGACAAAACAATGAGGCAAGCAGGCCAATAGGGTGGGCGTTAAGGCAAATTGGGCACTTGTTAGCCCCACCCCGCCCCCTCCCTGAAGCATGCAGAATATGATGGGCGCTAAGGTAAATTGGGCACTTGTTAGCCCCATCCCACCCCCTCCCAGAAGCATGCAGAATAGGGTGGGCGTTAAGGCAAATTGGGCACTTGTTAGGCCCAACCCGCCCCCTCCCAGAAGCATGTAGAATATGATGGGCGCTAAGGTAAATTGGGCACTTGTTAGCCCCAACCGCCCTCTCCCAGAAGCATGCAGAATACGGTAAGAGTAAAAGAAATTAGGCCTTGAATTTGAGAAAATTAGAGGCACCCATTTTTGAGGGTAGTTTGGCCTTGGCGGTATCAAATAGCCTAGAGACAGAAATAAGACCAAGATAGTGAGCAGTGAATTCCACCAGCCTCGGTGATGTTCCTTAAATTTGAGGCCTGAGAAATTATAGAATTATCAACCTGAAAGCGGGAAAAAATGCAAACAAAATACCAAATGTTCAGAACAATAAGATACATGTTCTGCATCAAACCAGTATATGCATTTTAAACAAAGAGCTTAGAGAAGCGATGAAAAAAATAAATTAAAACTGTTCAATGAAGATATTAATAAACCAACCTGAAATATGAAGAGAATCTTATAAAATTAATCATGACGTGTAAAAACACCAAAATATATTACAGCATAGACTGAGTGCTCCGACAGCTGACATCACTAAATGGCGACCCTGCCTCAAGCTAAGGTGAGAAATTATGACTCACCTGCCTGGCTCAGGTGAAAATTCTTTATAAGCCAGATAATTTATGTGGGCTGCTGCTGGTTTATACAATGGTAGGTGAGAGCGTGTGGTAAGATAGGTGTTCAATGTAAGGAGATGACAATTCAAATCCAAGTTTAAAGATATAGTTTCTATGGCGTACAAAAACAACTACATGTACATGGAGGTCTTTATGCATGATATTGATTCTTTGTCTAAATGTACAAAATAAAGTGCATTGAACACAGAAGATAACTGCAAGCAAGTGACTATCAGATGAGCTTTTTGAAAGCAAAACTTTCTAATAAATGACACAAGGATGGACCTTCAGCCAAGAAAACTTGATAAAACACCAATTAATTTGTGTCAACAGTTAACTAGATAAATGCACATTTTCATATCAATTGATAGACAGCCAATCAAGGCAATGTCTGACACAGGTGAGTTACTCGGTATCACTACAGCCTGGTTTATACAGTAGATGACACCTCTGAACAAAGAAACTACATCATGAGCAGAAACATATTAATATAAAAAATCTCATTATTAAAACTACACCTTGTAATGTCCCTCTTGGAGTATATACATACTTGTATGTAAGCTGCTCATAAAAGTAATTTGCAGGGATCATTTTGTAAACTAAGAATCCCTCTGGGCCAGAAACTTGCAAGTGACAGATGTATGCTTTATTTCTCTCACAAAGGACCTGTCAAAATCATAGGTGTACAACTCTCATAAACACAGCTGAACTACTGGAAAACAACTGGCTATATCAACATAGATCTCCATGCAGTTTACTGTAAACCATTCAGTCTATGACGCATGTTCTTTCATCAACATCACTTATATTTTTAATACATGTAGTGTATATTATTAAAAAAGACAAGTTTATGAGCAAAATGTCAAGTAGATTATTGGAAGACATAAAAAGCTCAAACTACAGGTAATAAAAAATAATTTAACAAGATAATTATCACCTGAAATCAGAGCGGCACAAAAAACTACTGTAATTATATTTCCACACAAAGGGGAAGCAATTGAATCGTGATGGGGGGGAAAGGTATAATAAATAAATAATTATACTGTACACATCAGCAGCACAAAAAAACATATGATGCTCATCGTACGGAGATAATTCACATGGACCACGATGTCTACACATGTATAGTCTTATTAAAAACAAACTGGAACCAAGGTCAATACATTTGACTGATGCCTTACGCCACATTCAAAATAACTTCACTTATCGGTATATGGTGGCATTGCCTGGTGACATGGATACAGTACACCAAAAAAAGTTACCACTATTGCACACGCGTGTGTACTGCAGGTCACACGCGTGAGGCACGCAGGGGACACGCGTGTCATGTCGACTGCTGAAGATGGGACGGAGAGTTACATGTATCTTGTGTGACAAAGAAAACCAGACTTTTTGTCCAGAGGAAACCATCAACATTTGGCACTCGAACGACCTATGTGGGATGGTTGGCGGTTACCACCGGAAGGTCGTGGGTTTCCTCGGAGCATAGAGCCCGGTTTCCTCCCACAAAAAAAACGGAGTGCCGCCATATAAGTGAAATAATCTTGAGAGTGGCGTAAAACACCAATCAATCAATCAGCATTTGGCAGGTACGCGGCAACCCTTCCATACAGGATCGAGTGATAAATTATACTATGAAGTGGTTTCACTAAAGCCGAAACACATCGGAAAACTCGTGTTGCAATATCTGATGTTGAGAGGAGCTTCTCTAAAAAAACTTAAATAAATATACATTATGACGTTGCCAGTTTTATTGTGGGAGGAAACCGGGCTCTATGCCCGGAGGAAACCCACTACCTTCCGGTGGTAATAGGCAACCATCCCACATAGTTCGTTCGAGTGAATACCCAGTCAGAAAATTTTCCAATTTTTCTTTTTTGGACTGAGTGGATTTTGAACCTGTGACCCCTTTGGCTAGGAAGACTGTCAATAAATAAGCAATAATCCTGAAACAGGCTTACCTTAGCTACATCCATGGTATGAAACAAACTAGTTTAGCAAATAACATGACGTATGCTAAAATCCTCTAAAACACATGCAGGACCCTCCCTTCATATCTGGCTTAGAAACTGTCACAGTGACCTTGTGACCTTAACAGTTTGATCATGTGACAGACCCCCTAAAAAGATAACATCCCATGACTTGTATACAAGAACTGAACTTTGAGCCAGCCACTATAAATGAAAGATTATGTCAGCAGAAATGCTGGATACCAACGGATATAAATAAAAATAACAAACATCTGGTCTGGTCATAAATCAGGAAGTTAGCAAAGATGTCACTGTTATGCTGTGATGAAACAAGTGGTTTAAAGTTAAAACAGTTCAATTGGTGGTTCTGTATAAAAGAAATTCAGCTTTTGGTATATTGAAGCCTTGGAAAATTATTAAAAACTAGTATGGAAAATCTTCATAAACAATATTAAAGGTTATTATCCTTCAACCAAGTTAGTTGGCAAATGCTGAATTTTGATTGGTCGATTACCTGGGTCGTATAAACCCATGATTGATTGATTGATTGTTTAGTGTTTTACGCCGCGCTCAAGATTATTTCACTTATACCAAAACACATACATGTAGGACAACTTGTACTTCAGTTGTACAAGTAGTCCTATGTGTTTTGGTTTTAGTAAAACCGCTCCATAGAAGAATCTATTTCACTTATATAGCGGCGTTGCCAGTTTTATTGTGGGAGGAAACCGGGCTCTGTGCCCGGAGGAAACCCACCACCTTCTGCTGGTAACTGGCAACCATCCCACATAGGTCGTTCGAGTGAAAACACAGTCAGAAAATTTTCCAATTTTTGGACTGAGTGAGATTCGAACCTGCGACCCATTGGTGGAAGGCTGTTCGGATTGAGCGTCCAACGCTCTACCTACTGGGCCATGGAGGCCCCTATAAACCCATGCACCCATAACTAATAGTATCATGAATGTTAAAATGTTGCTTTGACTACACCATACTACCGTATTACTAGATTCTCACCCAGGCTCAGCTTTATTCCTTCAGTGTCAGTTATTTGTTAAAATTAAAGTAATTGATGATTGCTATTTACTGTATTATTGTGACCATTTCCAGTTCTAACTTCAGCACTATGAAATGATCAAGATTTCTGACATTCATTTTCTATGATTTGTTAACTTTTACATGTTTAAATTATCAGCTTTATAAAAAGTTAATTTACTAAAGCAGCAAGAGCCTTTACTTAAAGTGGCATGAGCTGCCAAAATTCGGACTATTTTCATAGATTTAGATTGTGTCAACAGTAAGAGGCTTTGAAGGTCATCGAAAAACTTAATGATTGGCGTTGAAATGAGGAAAATCCATACAGTATGTGGCCTGTACAAACCGAAAACGTGTTCGAAAAGTAAATAAAATTTAAATAACCGGGACCACCATTCATTCATTCTAAGCCAAAGTTAGTTCAAACCAATACTTTATCGTCCATTTTCACGACTAGAAGCACTAAAAAGCTTCTGAATTATACGCCTTGACAAAAATAGCCAATAATTTCAACATTCTGTTTTAACGTCAAAATATTAACATTTTGGCCGCTCCTGCCACTTTAAGTCAATTTACTAAAGCTGCAAGAACCTGGTTCCAGACAAACCATCTACCCTTAGCTGTTATATAGTGGCAAAAGCTGCAAAATTCTAATTTTTTTTTTAATTTGAATTGCCAACAAAAGTTCAGGATTTGAAGCACCTTAACCAAAGTTAGTAAACTCAACATAAGTCCTCCGCTATGACTGATTACTCTACGTTATAGAACATCTTTGTTTAAATTCCAGCAATTGAAATTCAATGTTCATATGAAAGATTTTCATTTCTCTATTCAATGAACATACATTTGTACATGGATGCCATATTTCGTGTATGTAAACAGGGATATCCTAAATTGTTCCCGACATACCATCTACTTCTTGGGTATATATACTCTATAAATTGTCAGGATCAGGTCAAAACTAAAGAAGATATGGAATAAAAGAGAATATTACATAATCTAATATACATGTAGCTACCGTATAATGCAATTATGCAACCAAACTTGTCGTAAATGGTTGACGACATACATGTACCATCTATCCATAAGCTATAAAATGTTGTAAAAGAATTGTAAAGATTGGATCAAAACTCTTCAAGTTATGGAGCACAAGCAACCAAGACATAAGACTAAAACTACCGTTAAACAGAATACAGTATTACTACATAATCCAATATGAATGCTGCATTATGGAACCAGGGATGTTTTACATGGTTCCAGACAAACCTTCTACCCTTAGCTGTTATATATGTCAAGATCAGGTAAAAACTATTTAAAGAAGATATAGACTGAAAGAGAATATTTCATAATCTAATATAGATATTGTATTATGACATGTAACCGTATATTTATAAATGGTAGACAACACACCATCTACAGGGTAATAATACTATCAAAGAATTGCAAAGATTGGATCAAAACTCTTCAAGATATGGAGTGATACGGAACGAAGATATAGACTAAAGAGATATTACATAATCAGGACCTAATCTAGGCTGATTTTGAACTGCACCCAAACCACCCAAAAAAATGTTGTGATTGTTGCTTTAAATATTGATTACAAGTAAAAACTGTAAACACTGTCATGTTGCTGTAATTTCTGATGATGAGAGTAGTTTCTCTCGAAAGCTCATATTAAAACATCACCATGTACAAAGTAGTACAAGTTGTCCTATGTGTTTTGGTTTTAAGTAAAAACTGCTCTGCAAGGTCTTTCAAAACATAAATAATCCAATATAGATGTCATATTTTGAAACCGAAGATGTCATAAATGGTACATGACACACCATAAAGTAAATGTTGTGAAAAAAATCATAAAGATCGGATCAAAACTCTTCAAGTTATGGATCAGAAGGGAAGGAAGATATAGACAAAAAGAGATTAAATAATCCAGTATAGATCCCACATTATGCAAAGTAAGATGTTATAAATGGTTCTTGACACACCTTCTACCGATAAGATATATTTTGTGAAAGAATTGTAAAGATCTGATCAAAACTCTTTGGGACGGACGGGCAGCAGTGGAGATACTATAATATGATCGCTTCTTTTTAAGTCAGGCATATAAAAACTAAGGGTAGACGTTTAAAAAAAGATATTGGTAAAGTCATACAAGTTCAATTTTGAGTTTTGCTGTGTAACCTACCTTAATTTACATCTTCAAGATAGGTATCCACAAAAAGCTCTTATTTTGTAGTTTTTGATAAAAATGACCAGAAATTAGTGAAGCTAAAGTTTATTTTCAATGCAATAAAACTAAACATTCAGGTGATCGGTTGAGGTGAACGATCGTTTACCACCAAATTTCGGTTGACCAAAAAAATCATCACCAGGCGTCGAAATCATATAAATCCCTAATATGAAGGCCTGCATCACTAAAGCCAGTTTATAGTATGATATATAACGAAACTAAAATCGATACCGGTTGGTTCCCAGCATTTAAATATACAGAACCGATTGATCATTCAATGTTACTGACCGACACCAAAATTCTAATTTAAATGGCCTGTGATAAAGTATGTACCGTTTCCAATGACTCACATAAGTTTAAAGGGGGAGAAAACAAAAAATCACTTTATGGTTGAAAAGAAGCGCGCTAATGTTTCCTTTCCAACGGTACCAAACACATATTTTTGCAATTTTTTTACACCGGACTGCGAAGTTAATAAAAGACCACAATAATCAAGACAAATTGGTCAACTTTTAAAATCTTCCATTTAAGCCTAGGTTAAATTCATCCTCTTCAAGGTCTTCGTAACTCACCAAGAAGGCAGGCAGATCAGTTTTTTTGATAGCCACATTTTCCTCAAAGTTTCACTTTGTAATTTAATGTAAGTTTTGAGAAACTGAAAGCAATTTTCTGGAGATAGGAATACTTTGAAGAGAGTGAAATTAACCTGGGTTTAAATGGGAGATTTTGAAAGTTGACCAATTTGTTTTGTGTATGTAACGTAATACGATATTTTATAAACTGCATCATGTTCCATGAAAAAATTCACAAAAATATGTTTGGTACCGTTGGAAAGGAAAATAAGCGCGCTTCTCTTGAACCCTACAGTATTTTTTTTGTTTTCTTCCCCGTTAATATCTTCACAATATCCCAATTTTATCTTGCAGCCGAAAATGTGCCTTTTCTCCACTTAGTTACTCCCATGTTAAAAGTCAACGGCAGATCGAAGCCAAGGGACATAACTCTATCATATTTCTACTGAACTCCGAGGGGCTTGGGTAAAGAATCGTAGGGAGCGTAAAACTTGCAGTTAGTCAACTCTTTGACTCATTAACCCCGCTGTACTTAAGCCGTGGCTGTAGTCGAGGACTGTTGGCTTTTTGCGTTATACCAGGTCTTCGATAGAGTCTGGGGGTCACTACGGTGTCTCCCAATTGTCAACAACTTTGGTGAGGTTTAGGCATGTTTTATTGACAAAACGTCAAAGACAGACTTCGGGTTAGTGATGGGGTTTATTCACAGAAAAGGGTTAGGTTTAGACATGTTTATGCACAAAACCGAAGGACCCCCCTTGAATTCGTCCAAATATGTCATCGCATGTCGAACGGTATATAAATCTGAAGTGCGCATGCATGTATCGCAGTTCAGCTAAGTAACACATAGAAAATTAATACGGCAAACCTTGTTTTAGCAGTTAGTCTAGTGGTTAGATGCTACTGTCTTAATGAGTGCACATGTGGTTCTGCATAGCTTCTGATTAGGGAGGTAGGGGTTCGAGACGATAGGAGCTATTAGGAGGAAAGAAGCAGTTGACGATTACAGACGTCCCGATATATTACTTTTAAATACTCCTAAAATATCCAAGCTTCAGTAATTATAGAGCGTTTAGTCAAGAACCAATGAATGTAAGCCAATTAAAAACTTTCCAACAATGGCTCTGCCCATACTGGGTTACCAGATATTCTTTACCATTCCCCTCCCCTTATAGGCTATATACTTGTATTTAGTTAAATTCAAAGTTTATTGTACAAATACAAAGCCCACAAAGGGACGGGGCAATTAGAATAACAACAACATTATAACAACAACTAATAATCAAGATATATTATTGACTGCTTCTCATTTGGAAACAGTTATGAATAAATTTAGAGACCATAGTATTAAGGCCGTTCGGAAAAAATTTTGTGTTTCCGGTAACCCGACCGACCGTAAAAATATGGGCAAATGGCCAGTCGGCGATTTTTTTTTTTTTTTTTTTTACCAAATATCTGCAAGAATGAAAAAAAAAACGGAATCCAAAATCCTGTTTGCTGTTCACATGTAATTGAAGTCGACTTTAAAGGAAAGAAAACATTAAAACACCCTATTAATTGCTGAAGTTTTACTGCGCCCGCTAAGAAAATTATGTTTCGATCAGTGCGTGGTGGAAAATCAATGGCTTCCTGCACGCCGATACCGGTATTTGAGGTCGAATATCAATAGACAAACTCAATTCAAACCTAAAAATACTGAATTCTTGTCATCTAAGACGGAAAATATACAATTTCTTGACAAGAAACAAACATTTCTTCAAGTTTAATCTGTTCATTTTTACTTCGTTTGCAACGCAACATGAGTCTCCATTCCTGCTGTTATAATAAAATGTCACATAGAAATGTCACCCTATTCCAATGATCCGTTTCAAATTTGTCTATAAGTCAGCATATCTTATTCAATGTAAGAGGAGTCGGTAGCCCAGGATTATGAGAACAGGGTTAAAAGAAATTGACCATGATGCATCAGTTCTGGCTCTCCTAGCAGTGGCACTCTCCTTAAAACATACAGCAAATTACATGTACTCCCTGAAGCACCTCTGTATGTGAGAGTCAGTCAACATGCAGGCTTGATCTGTCCAACTTTCTCTGAAACTGAAAGTCTTTCTATCAATGTGATTTATTCCGGAAAAACTGCCAAACGCAGTCATTGATACATTGAATTTTCTCAAATAAAACAGGTCTGTATTGGCAATTGGCATGGACTTTCCTTCGTACACAGACAAAATTGTTAAGTACCGGTAAAGCGTGGCTTTACATTATTACAACAACAACGTGTCAAAATCAAAATGTCAACACAGGAAAACGAAACTTGTTATTTGGATATTTACATATATGGGTAGAAAAGAAAAAAATATTTGACAGCAGCTGCAAAATTTAGGGGATATTGTAGCTATTCTCTATTTCATTTCACAAGTGATTTTGAAGCTGTAAATAATAAAATTCTGACATTGCATGCTTACTGACGAGCTGATCCAAAGCTTTGAGTTTTAAGTTTAATGATTTAGCAAACATATAATCTTTATTAAAAACAATCTTTAAGAATTGCTACAAAAAAGAATAGCTGAACATTTTTTTGTATAGAAAATGAATACATTGAACAGATAGAGGTTTTTTAGTTTCATTTTTTGTCAAATGTTAAGCATATATCCTTACACATAAATAAAGTTTGTTACCTTATATAAAGTTTTTCATTACAGAAGAAAATATAGTCGTCAAACACTTTACCATGAATACAGTCTGTAGAAAAGCTAAATCCATATATTTTTGTCAAGCGATTATATCAGATCATGTATAATGTATGCTAAACACCAATCAATCGAATAGCAAGTCAGAACATAAAAAAAAAAATATATAAAAAAAAAAAATTTCCCTACCTACCTACCCAATTTTTTTCAATCATGTTACCGGAAACACATATTTTTTTCTGAACGGCCTAATAATAATAGTAGCTATCTCGCTAGTAGGAGGGTCTAATAAAACAAAGAGAGAACAAAGATGGCCAGGATGTTATTCGAGTAGTAAAAATGTTTCGGCGGAGGCATGCATAGAGAGGGCGACTCTAAGAGGAAGTGCCACTCACTTTCTATCTTCCCACCTTGGCACTGATGACATAATTTTTTATCTAAAGGGCATTTGGTGTAAATCACTATATGTCTGTTGTTGTTGCTGTTGATTGTCAGGAATATTTTTCGTCATTCTGCAATTCGATCCAACAATTTTAACAAAAGCTGCTCATTCTAAAAAGAAAACTAGTTGTGATCTAGCTTCTCTACTACTACTTGACATCATCTTACCTTTTTCTCTATCCCAGGACGAAACTTTGCATTACCCCGTAATCCGCTCTGTGGTTTGACTCACTTGAACAGGCAAACTCAGGGATCCACCACAGGTTCGAAAGTCCATCCCTCTTGGGCCCGTCATGACTGAATAGCCTCCCCTTTATAAAATGACTCTTCAGACCAAAGAAGTCCAGCCAGGCTGAAATACGCTTGTACAGTCTGGTTGCTGACAAGCACTAACATTATTGTCTCCAAGATGAATCTTCAATGGTTCAAAAAACGTACTTAAATTAGAATGTGCTATTATACCGTTGTTTATATTTGTGAACACTAAAACACACGGGCACAGGGAAAATCTTCTTGTCTAAATATGAAGATAATGTTTCCAGATGACCATTGGTAACTTTCCCAGCTGCCACGGACCACTCTATAGGGAGTTTTATTTGAGGATTCCAATGTCTGCTTTGCTGTGGTAAAAAAAGAATAAAGTTTGCAGTACTTAGAGGCTTAGAGCCCTTTGTGACTGCATGCGCCAGCATCGAATTAACCCATAATGATGGCAGAATGGGAACAAGCCGCCTTTCTGAAAATGCAGTATCAAGCGCCCAATCTTTTCCCTGATGTGTTCAATGTTATTTTTATATTTTGACGGAGATATTTTACAACGGAGAAAAATGTCCATAGAACATATCACCTTGATTACAAAGTGGGGTTTTTTTTCAAATCAACTGATACCGACCAGCTTTTCCATGCCGATTCTTTTCATCCAAAAACATACATTTAAAGGCATTATTAATTCTCAAATCGTCAGATTTCACATAAATTCTACCCCAAAAATTTCAAACAATGATGTATGTAGTATACTGTTTAAGACCCTTCTAACTAGGGAGTATTCAGGTAGAGTTATCCGTAAGATTAAATTTGTGACTGACCATCCGTTCACCCGACTCGATTATATCATACCCTTCATACCTCTGAAGTAAGTCAACTAAATGCTGTAAATCCCGATGTATAGAATTGGCGCATATGTAACTAATCGTGAAAAGTTTTTGGGGGAACAAATCAAAGTTTAGTTTCGAGTGACTGATTCTTTTAACATCGTTTATCTCATAGCAATATGTGTGAGAAAAAACGTTGGCTGAAAGTACATGTCCTCTAGGGCCTGGGAGTCTACCGAGAGATTTTGCGATATCCGGTGACAGGTGACGTTTTTTGATGACGTTGTCAGTTCGATTGACGTTTTTTGTTCTAAAACGTCATAAATGAGCGTCGTATTCGAACGATAAAGGCTTCTCACATGCGTAATGACAACGCCGGTGACAGGAAATTTGTGGAATGGTCACGTTACTCCCGCTCCCAATTGGATTCACGCACTAAACTCTTGGGTTAAATTTAGAGCACACATTTTCGTTTTTCTTTGTAATAAACCCAGTTTAGACATGCTTAATATTATAGTTGACAAATACAAAATACTTTGCAGTGAACTATGGCTCGCCAAATTAGGCAAATGCTGTAGATAAGCAAAAGTGCCAATGCCATTGAGGATGAATACAATTTTATGTTAATCTGTCCAATTTATCAAGAAGTTAGAAAAGAACTAATTAAAGGGTATTATTGGAAAAAAACCTAGCGCACACAAACTTGTAGCACTCCTCTGTTAATCTGATTTAGAAAACTCCAAAATTTGTTCATATATGTTTGGAAAACAGGAATGTTTTGATAGGGAGAATATGTAACCGTGTATATATCGAGGTTCTCTCTCAGATGTCAGACATATATAATAAGTATATTCTGTTATAAAAAAAATCATATGTTTGTGAGTGTCAGTATGTACATGTATTTATAATATTGTTTCAATTATTGTAAAATTCATTGTACACAAACCATTGTGACAAGGGGCAATTATTTGCTCAAGTCAATTGAATTGAATTGAGTAAAATCGCGCGCTACCAACATTATCTACCAGTTTGTCTGTTCTTATCTAAAGTCTGGATTACATATGTCTCATCTTCATTTTCTTTCCGTAATCTGAAAACAATTTTTTTCAAAGTAATGCGAACTCTGATTTTGACAGAACAAGCTGGACCATTAAAAAGACAGAAATGTTGGATGTACATCGGCTGCAATTTTGAGTTCTTTCTGAGGGAACCATGACTTTCCTTTCCACCAAATATTCTGGTTAAGTTGAACAACGTCTTAGGTTCAGGTGCCAATGATGAGTTACCCACTCAAGACTAGTATAGAAGCATACAAACGATGCGTCTTGTCGCCTGACGATGACGAACACGGAGAGAAAAAAATTCGGCAGAGCCCAGATTTCTCGGCTAAAAAACGATAGGCCTAATCTTTGTTAATGCCACTTAGTGACTTATCCTGGTGATAGCCATACCAGGCACAATCGTCGTTTAACAGCTGACCAGAATTGTGTTTGAAGAGCAAACTTAAGATAGAAATTGAAGGATTTAATCATCTGTTAAGAAATACTAAAGATAATCTATTCAAGGTACACTCTGTAGAAAAACGTTCGTGGAGTCACCAATCCTACATTTCGCCACTTTCTCCATAGCAAACACGTGGTTGGAAACCTAGTGGTTTACGAATGGATTGATTGAATGACTGATATTTTACATGACACCCAAAAGACTTGAGATAACAAAACTACATGGCTATACTGAATCGCCTTTTGTGCGTTGGGTGAGAATAGATGCTTTATTGTGTTAACCCCAAAGATTAAATTGGATGTGAATCGTAGTAATGCGCGCTAAACCAGACAAAAAATATTCAAATTAATTTAATTTAGGACAGACGTCAAATCCAAGGGAACGATTGGAAAAGCAGTTGAACGTTTGGTTTTAGAATATGGAAAGTTAAGACGGACATAGGAAGTGACTTCGCAAGGTTAAAGTGGCATGAGCTGCAAAAATTCACACTTTTTCATAATTTCTGATCGTCACAACAGTAACAGGTTTTGAAGGCCATCGGAAAACTAAATGACTGGCGTTGGAATGAGGAAAATCCATACAGTATGTGGCCTGTACGAATCGAAAACGTGTTCGAAAAGTAAATAAAATTTAAATAACCGGGACCACCATTCATTCATTCTAAGCCAAAGTTAGATTAAAACAAAACTTTATCGTACATTTTCGAGACTAGAAGCACTAAAAAGCTTCTGAATTATACGTCTTGAGAAAAACAGCCAATAATTTCAACATTCTGTTTTAACGTCAAAATATCAACATTTTGGTAGGTCATGCCACTTTGAGGAGTGCTGAGCCAACTTTTATCGTCCTGTCAGGTTTTTTTAAGCTACCTTGTCAGTCAGTCTGGTAACTTAAGGGACTTATGTACCTGTAAAAACAGACCAGTAGCGAGCGAAAACAGGTAAAGTTGGTTCCCAATGCTTTAACGTCACTGTGATATGTGCGTACGTACATACGTGAAATATCCACCGACCAAAAAGGTAGTCGCGAAACGAACAATGTCCATATCCTCTTGGAAGACCTACAAACGTACCGCAGTAAGGAAGCGAAGCACTGTATTTGTTAACTTTCAGTCGTATTCACTGATAACTAAAGCATTTGAGAAATTCTGATATGCAGAAACTGCGTCTGTAACCGTTTGTATTAATACAGAAGATATTATTTTCCGGCTAAATAACTTTTACGAAAGAGGAAAAGAATCATCGAGAAGACAACATGCATCTAGCGGGGGACAAAGATATAATCAACAAAGTAGCCTTCAATGTAATGTCATTATACCAATGAAATTGGTGGGAAAGTATTGGATTAACTTTGGACAAACTTATCAAGCTTCCAGGCTGGATGTCTTTGACAAATGGCCGTGGTTTTGTTTGATAACATAAAAAAAACTTTAAAACTTGCTTGCGCTGAGTTTAATGTAATGGTTGAACACATTTGACCCCACCATGTGACTTTTGACCCGTTTTTTTCGAGTAGTTACGGAAAATATGCATATTTCCTCACTTGTTTCATCTTTTAGTACATTTAGTACATAAACAAACGCAAGATGAATTTTCTTATAGTGTTTACTGAATAAGTAATTAGTTCCCACCAGGGCCGGGTAGCTCAGTTGGTAGAGCGGTGGGGCGGTAACCCTAAGTCGTGAGTTCGATTCTCACCTTGGCCCGGATTTTTTCCGGGTCAATTAGTGTCGGTTATTTACTAATTCAATAAACAAACACAAACCAGCTTTTTGTCTCATCTATACTGTTTGCAGTGACATATATTACAAATATACTTATTTTCAAAGAACTTTTATTCCTGTGAAAATATGAATCATAAAAAAGAAGAAACAAATATAGCACCATAAGCAACCCAACGATGAATGACACAAAACTTATATATATATATTGATTGTTTGTTTGATTGATTGAGTGATCGAGTGATTGATTTATTGATTGATTCATTCATTCATTGAATTTGTTTAATGATTGGTCGATTGATTGCTATTAGAATGTTTAACTAATATGGCGCCCTGGCTGTGCCGATTGGGGTAGGACTCTATGTCCCGAGGAAACTCACCACCAAGGTCCATAATCTCAAACTGGGACCGGTTGCACAAAGCTGTATTATACTTAAGTCCAGCTTAAGTACGTAACATCACAAAGGAATTTGCTAAGAAAGGTCAGACTTAAGCTTAATACACCTTTGTGCAACCGGCCCCAGGACAATAACCCATATACGGTGTCAATAAATCAGGACAATAACCCATATACAGTGTCAACAAATCCTGGACAAAACCGATCTGATTCAATAATCCTTCTGAACAGCAACACATTACAAAAAAGAAATAATACAATCAAAACAATATCGCAATATAAAAGATTTTTACCGATTAAATTCAATTTACAAGGCAATTTAGGCAAGAAAGCCAAAGATTCTGTCAACACGAATTATCTGTCATTCAAAGAAGGGATTTTCTAACTGTGCTCTGCTATTTTAAACTTATTTGTGGGAACTGAACTAACTAAGTAAGTATAAATTATTCCAGCTAGTATAAATAATAAAACAGAAAGAATACAAGTAAAATAACTTTCTGCAATCTGAATTTAAACCTGAAACCCAAAATTAAAAAGCTCAAACTAATTTAAATGATGCATGACATAAAAAATCTTGAAAAAAAACATATAAAAGTAAAAAACGGCAAATGTTCCAAAATATCATTCGAACAATTTTAAGGTTCGTCTGTTCTACCGACAACACGATGTGAGCTTTCTCGCAGCAGAATGCATCACTAGCCTCATCTGTCTGAGCCCACTTCGAAATTTTTGTTTCAAACTTTGGCGATGAATAATGCCGGGAACTGTTGAAAGAGTCCTGTTTGTTTGTGGTTTATTTGACCCTGAGCTTAAGAGGTATGACGTTTTGGAAATGTCATCATTTCCATTTGTGATTGGTTGATTTCCTGCTTGCTGGTCACATGATGCATCGCTGTCGACAGTCTGCCTGAGTTTTGGACTACCTATATCATCAGTTCTGCTTGTGATTGGTTCCTCAAAATTGTCTGTTCGGTTATGACATGGTGCTTCAGAGACAACAATTTGCCTGGGTTTGCGACGGCTTATAATAACAGGTCTTTTCATTTGGCTCATTTCTTTGGTTTCGTCTGATGTGGGTTTGTTCTCTGCAAAGTTAAACGGATCTCTTAAATCGGATGCACCGTTTATTTGAGGGACTTCGTGGACTTCGTTCCCACTTGTGCTTGACGAATGCTCCGGTAAGTACAACATCCGGGTACTTACTTCTGAACTTTCTGATAGCGGTGTTATATCAGAAGAAGTGTCACTAGACATCTCGATCTCTGCCAGCAAATCTTCCTCGGTCGGACACCCGTCTCCAGCTCCCAAATCATTGTTCAAAGCTATTTGGCCAACATTTGGTGGTCCCTGTAGAGGATGGCTATCTATGGTAACTTCACTTTCATCTGACTGTGTGGACGGGGATCGTTTAGTGGTCAGCCATTCATCCATCCCTAACCCAAGAACCCAAGCCATATTCACCTCAGGTATTATAGGGGGATGTCCAAACACAGTATTTGATGCCGTGTCAGAGTCGAACTCAAAGTCTTCATCCCATCCTCTGGGGAAGGCACATTCTCTGTCAGCACACAATGCCGCCGTATCCCCTTTGTCTCTGTTTGACTCTATATTGTTTGGTACATCATAGCCTCGGTACATACCACGAACATTGCTACCAGCAGATATATGAGAATCAGAATGAGTCCCATCTCTATTATGCACATAGCCTTGATCATCAGAACTAGCTCCATGCTGGTTTCTTGTAGTGATTTTAGTGTCAGAACAAGCTCCTGGTTGGTTTCCTGAAGTGGTTTTAGTATCAGAACTAGCTCCAGGCTGGTTTCCTGTAGTGACTTTTGTGTCAGAACAAGCTCCAGGTTGGTTTCCTGTAGTGGCTTCAGTGTCAGAGCAAGCTCCTGGTTGGTTTCCTGTGGTGGCTTTAGTGTCAGAACAAGCTCCAGGCTGGTTTCCTGTACTAGTGAAGTTAGAACCAACTCCAGTATTATATCCTAAAGGCACATTTAAACGATTTCTAACTTCAGTGTTGGCAGAGATGTCACTTTTAGGTTTGTTCTTTGCATCCTCCTTGGTGTCAAAATAACCACATAGGTCAGCATGCGGGACAGTTGTCGTTTCATATATCATGTTGTCCGCACAAACCTGGGCTTCTGTTGCAGTGTTGTAACAAGATGCATGTTCTTCGGTGTTAGAAAAAACAGCATCTTTCTGGCCAGCACCAATTCGTGCATTTGAATAGGTTACACTATTTATTCCTGCGACGACTTGGGCATATGAATAAGGCCCAGCCTTGTTTTGTAGAGGTCCTTTAATTCCGAGATAAGCGCCATTGGGATTTACTATTTCACTATCGTCGCATTCTGCATCATATTGATCATTGTGTCTACGAAACCAAGAGCTTTCTTCGTTGGTTGCTTCGGGAGACGAATTATCATCCGGGCATCGTTTTTCATCCCTGGTTGAAGTTGTTGTTTTCTCTCGATTGAAATGGGCTGCGGGTTCGCGGCTTTCCTTTTCTCTTACTTGGATACCAAGATCAACAACGTAATCAAAGTCTCCCCATACGTCATCTGTCTCTCCCTCCTCAATTCGATCGCTGTTCATTCCTGGAAAAATAAAATCACACATTAAAAAAAAACAAAAACAAAAAACACGTGAACGTGTATCTTACATTTTTCAACTACCTGTGAATATATTCGCGAGGTATTTAAGTTTTCTCCTAGCGAAGAACCCGATTTCCTCCCGCATTAAACCTGGCAACGCTGCCATACAAGTGAAATAATCTTGAGTGCCGCGTAAAACGTCAATCAACTAAGACAATAGCTTGAAATGTTTTATATATATAAATTTATAACGGATATGATGGGCTATATACATGCATCCTTGAGGGACATTTGTGTAACCAAAAACCCTATATTCCTTATATATTGATTGATTGATTGATTTTTATTCACCAGAATAATTGAAAACTGACGATATACAAATATTCTCATGTCATATATACATAAAAATGTTTTTTAAATAGATGACATGATTGAAATCCGGCGGGAATAAAGCCCCATGGGGCTTGATATATCACTGTATTAGATTGTGTATGTATAACAAACGACTGGTGTAAGTTCTATATTTTTAAGTTATTTTAATAGGGTTTTGGTTTTTGTCAAACATGATTTTCCATGGCGCTATGGAAACTTGTTGGATTTGTATTTGTATTTGTATTTTGTTTATTCACCCACTACAGAACAAAGGCATTTAACATGATAACATGGGCGGGAATAAAGTCAGAAGAGACTTGTTCTATCCCTAGAATTGAAAATAATGTGTTGTCCTTAGTACTTAAAGCAAGACATAGCGGGTGGTTAATTAATATAATAAAATGTAGTTTCTTAATATGATATTTATAAACACTATTTGGTAGCAATTTGTGGTTGGTTGGTTGTGAAACAAATGCGATAACTTAATGCATAAGAAAGTCCTTGAGTTTAGATTTAAATAAGGATAATGAGTCTATAAGTTTTAGGGTCGAGGGCAGCCTGTTGCACTCCCGAGGACTCACAACTCGCATACTGTACAGAGACAGATTTGATAGGTGTATTGGTTGGTGCATATTTAAGTTCAGGTTTCGTGTTGGATAGGTATGTATGTCTGACTGTCTGATGAATAATGAGTGGATGCTTCGAGGTAACAGGTATGGGTGATACATGAACTTATGTGCTATGGAGAGACAAGCAAACAGTGGTAGTTTTGTGAACGGTAATATTTGTAATGATTTATAGAGAGGATCAGTATGATGGTGTTTGTGTGAGAATGAAATGATGCGAATTGCTCTTTTCTGAAGGATGAACAGAGGTTGAAGATGAGTTTGATACGTAATGCCCCAGAGTGCGTTTCCATATGTCAAATAAGGTAGAATTAATGAATGATACAAAATATAAAGAGTTTGTTTATTTACACTTTTTTTAATAAATCTGAGAAGACCTATGTTTTGTGAATTTTTTTTGCAGGTGGTAGTGATATGGTTGGTCCAAGAAAGCTTATTATTGAAAGTAATCCCTAGAAATTTAAATTGTGTCACAATTGATATAGGTGATCCATTTAAGTAAATGTCTGGTATTTGGGGAGTGTTCTTCATTGGGGGGATCACCATAATCTTAGTTTTATTTATGTTCAGAGACAGTCGATTTAATGACAACCATCTCGATATGTTTTGTAATCCTGTTGTCATCTGATCAATGGCTTCAGGCAATGAATTAGAGCTACAAGAAACACTAGTGTCGTCAGCAAAAAGAGTATAATTTAGATTACTTGATTTGACAATGTCATTAATGTAAATGAGAAACAATATGGGACCAAGTATCGAGCCCTGGGGCACGCCATAGTTCACAAGTCTTATCGGCGAGATGCATTTATTGATGAAGACAACTTGTTGACGATCAGACAAGTAACTCTCTAGCCAACCCAAGGCTCGACCCCGGAACCCATAGTGTTCTAGTTTTCTTAAGAGAATAGTGTGATTGACTGTATCGAACGCTTTCGAGAGATCCAAAAATGAAATTACGCTAAATTTTTTACAATCTTTTGCTTTTACTAAAATGTCATGGAGGGAAACTGCTGCATGAAGGGTAGAGTGATTTGTTCGAAAACCAAATTGTTCAGAGGAAAGAAGATTGTTGTCATAGAGGAATTCATTTATCATTAGGGCTGTTGTCTTTTCAAGTATTTTACTAAGTGATGGCAGAACGGATATTGGGCGATAGTTGGATAGCTCGGTGTTTAGTCCGGATTTATAAACTGGGGTTATTTTGGCAATTTTAAGACGTTCTGGAACTATACCTGAGCTTAATGAAAGGTTTACTATATGTGCCAGAGGTTCAGATATATGCTCGGCAACTGCCTTCAAGTCAGCCATCGGAATACAGTCGATCCCGGCAGATGATGATTTAAGGTCAGATATAACGGACAAAATACTATCTTTAGTGATGCGCGAGAAGGAAAACGGGGTTTCACATGCAGGTCCAAGAAAATCTTCAAAATCACCAAGCGCCACTGGAATCTGAGCTTCCAATTCTTCGGCCACAGAACCAAAGTAGTCTCCAAAAGCATTAGCAATGGACTGGGGTTCTTTGACCTCTTCGTTGTTAATGAGGAATTGTTGAGGCACAGCAGGATTTTTTGGTTTACCTAGTAATTCATTAATTGCTTTCCATGTGTTCTTTATGTCCCGATTACAGTCAGTGAATTTTTTTTCAAAATATTGTTTTCTGGATACCTTTATAAGGCTGTTTAGCCTATTTCTATAGGACCTATAATTGCTGCGGCGTAAGTCATCCCCACCAGATTTTAACTGTTCTCGATATAGCTTGTTTTTCAAGTAGATTGAGTTAATCAGTCCAGAAGTTATCCAAGGTTTTCTTATTTTAATTTTCGGATTGCTATAAGTGAGCGGAAAAGTATTTTCATAAATGTCATTAAATTTAGTTGAAAAGATGTCTAATGTCTGATTCACGTCATTGCTAGAAAAAATATCTTCCCAGTTGGTTTCCGCAACTCGGTTCTTGAACTGTACATACTGATCAGGGGATTTTCGACGGTAAGTAATGATAGGTCTGGTATTTGTTGGAAGACGTCCTTTAACAAAGTGGAAAACTGGGTAATGGTCAGTTATGTCTGTCAGGATAAGGCCAGATAGTCTAGTTTTATTATGGCAGTTTGAAAAAATATTATCAATTAGGGTTGCACCTGTAGAACTTACTCTGGAAGGTTTAGTTATTTGCGGAAATAATAAATTACATTTCATGTGTTCAATAAAATCCTTATTTGGAATATGAGTTTCACATTTGAATAGGTCAATGTTAAAATCGCCCATTATGATACAGTTTCTGTTTGGGGGAAGTTCAGCCAACAAAGTCATTATATGCTCATTAAAAAGGTTGATTGGTTTTCCAGGGGGCCTGTAGAAAATGCCAACTGTATAGCTGGTATCCATAGTCGATATATCAACAAATAGGGACTCATAAATACCATTATCGTCAATACATGATAAATCTTCCCGAAGAGTGCACGTCTGAACGTTGTCTGACACATATAGCATTACACCTCCACCTTTCCTACTTCCCCTGGCTACCGAAAATGTTCTATACCCAGGCAAAGCAAACAAGGACTCAGTTGAAGGAGTCAACCAGCTCTCAGAAAATCCCAAAACTGTAAATTTATTGTTGATGCCACTAAGAAAGCCAGCAATTTCATCAAAATGTTTGTTTAGACTACGAACATTTAAATGTAGAAATGATAAGTGATCGGTTGTATCTAATTCCTGCAGACGATTATTTAAGTCGGATTGAGAATAATAATTACATTTCTAACAGAAAACATTTGATTTTAGATTTGAAAAGTGATTTAATTAATTTCAATTGCAGGGATAATTTATTCCATTCTCGAGGTCCCTTTGAACGCAAGACATAGAACTTATAGGACTTATGTAATGGTTTGATGAGATTGAGAAAAACTCCTCGTGTTGGATAGTTATGTACTTCTGTTTGGAGCTTAAAACAGTTTTGCAGAAAATGAGGCAAGGAATGATACTGGTATAGGAATTTATGAATGATGATGAGGGAAGTAAAAGAATTGAGTTGGAAGAGTGTCAGAAGGTTAAGTTTACTGAATAAAGGTTGAGTTTTTCCTGAAAAAAATGATTAGGATAGATCGCTTTTGTAACAAAAAGAGTGGTTGAAGGTGAGTTTGGTAGGTATTTCCCCATAATACGTTACCATACCAGAAATAAGGAAAGATTAGAGAAAATAAAGAGTTGAATTCTTTTCTTAAATCCCCTCAACGCAATCAGGAAGTTGAAATTGCGTTTGATCATTCATGTACACAAAAATCGGGCCCTTAAGACGGCACAAGGGATGATGTCACAAGAGATTATAAGGCATGTTTGAATAGATTTAAAGCAGTTTCCACTAAGGCCCACTCTCCTAGTACCTCTACTCCCCTCCCCCCCTCCCCCCCACACACACTCTCCTTAGTTTTGTCAGCCTACTCCCCTATGAGATATTCTCAAATGCAGTGAGATCCCCTCCGAGGGGTCAGCGCAATCATCGGATAAACTTACCTAACTCTAAATTTTGGAAATCTCTTCTAAATGGCACCTTACAAATGTAACTAAGAAAGTACTATTGCTATATATGGATTGCTATAGATGTAATTCGGCACGCCATTTTGTTTTTAAATGCCTCAGCCTGGATACATGAGATTATCTTTATGTGTTTGATATTTGTCAACAATTACTTAGCGTGCAACTCTGAGGCTTATATTAAAGGCACACTTGCCGCGAAAATCAGGAATATTGTTTACATTAAAAAAGAAAGTCCGTTTTCTGTATTTTTTGCCAGACAATATAAGTTAGGAACTTTCTATTTTTACCAAAATTTAAAAGTTTGGACGTCACTTTGTATTTTTAATTTGAATTTGAAAATTTGGATTGTTAGGTACCCGGAACGTAAACAAACCAGACTGCCCCCTATTGGCGATTTTATGTTTCAGTCGAGTGAGTGAACTAACGGCACAGTGTAATTTTACGTAGGCCTATTTATCTGAGAAATACAGACTGACGATCGGTTAACAGCGACTGGAAAAGCCTGCTGATAATTATGTGATTGTAAACCACAGATAAAAAGGCCTGAAATGAGGGTAATCCAACTCGAAAGTTGACCGACACTGATCGTTGTTTCTTCGATTCTTCGTTTGTTTTTCACCCCATTTCTACATTCTAAAGCTAACTAGACATGTTTTATGTGTCTTATGTTTAAGTTTAGTGGTATTAGTCGTAGTAAGCTCATGTAAATTGGTTTTCTTAGCAAATTTAAACAGGCTACGGCGGCAAGTGGGCCTTTAACGAAAAGTTCTTTATTGTTACTGTCTGGAGAAAATATCCATTTATTCTCCAACAGATCCAACGTCTCACTGGAGGGTTGAGAGGCAGGTTGGAAGCTAATGGAGATCTAACGCGTTATTGACCTTTTGCTCTGGGGATGTGTTGTACACACTTAAAGTGACATTTTTACTTCAATATGTTCGCCCTGTGAAGCCAGATGGACTCTGAAGTTACTTACAAGCATCTTTTTATTTTGTTAAAATACACTTTTGATTTAGCTAAGGATATCCTGAATAAATTGTATAGCTTATTGCCATGAATGGTGATTTTTTATCGCCAGAATGTTGCCCTTTATGATCACAATCGTTTCTGCAACATCAGTTTGCCAACAATCTCCCTACACCAATGATTTTATCGGTCGGTGCAGACTTTCCAGGGAGGTGTTTAACTTTTTTCTTTGTGTATGTTACAGAAAAATTTACGGACTAAAGTCAAACTCATGTCTATCTTTAATCTAATGAAATATAATGGGTTTTGGTTTATTACAACAATGATATACCGCCGTTTTTAACACACACAGAAACTTGTCTAAAACAAAAGAAATGCAACTCCGAAAACGGAAGGCCTATTTGAATCCTATCGCATATTTCGGCAGATCATTCAACTATGGCAGATCTGCCGAAATATAGAATAGCATTCAAATAGGCCTTCAGTTTTCGGAGTTGCATTTCTTTTGTTTTAGACAAAATTCTTCTGTGTTGGTAAGTTCTTTTAGAAACTTGTCTCAATGGTTATCTTAGTCAAAAAGATTTTCACTGTGCCCGTGTGTTTTAGTGTTTATAAATATAATACTTATTTGTATGTAAAATGCTAAAAACGTTACCAGTTACTATTATTCTCGACTATATTGATCGAAAGCTTTGAATCTGGCTACTTCACAAAGACCGTGTGTAAGAAAGCTGTTTGAAATTGTTTTTTCTTTCTTTCTTTCAGTTGGATGCTGTTATGAGTTTGTATGATGATGTACAATCGATACTCTTCGTAATACCGTCCCCTGGTTAAGTAGGCAACTAGGTGCAATCATTCATTTTGTGGTTAACCAAGGCAATTAAAAAGGAGAAAAATGCCCTTACCGTAATCGTCCATTTTCCACTTGCGTGAAGAAGTAATTAAATCTTTACTCCTCTCTGAAAGGATAATAACATATTCTCGTTAAATGCAAGTTAGGCCCGCTTCAACTGTTCCGGCATTATTAAGAAAGTCAATAGGCCTGTTGAAGATGACGATTGCTTATGGATAACAACTTCTTAGTTTATTGGGTGACATAACAACTTCTTAGTTTATTGGGTGACATAACAACTTCTTAGTTTATTGGGTGACATAACAACTTCTTAGTTTATTGGGTGACATAACAACTTCTTAGTTTATTGGGTGACTAATAGGCAATCGTGGGTTATCCAAAAGCAATCGTCATCTTCAATTGTACTTCCAACTTCTAAATGCCATCGAAAGAGTCAATAGGCCTGGCCGCTTATATCGATTTACATGTATGATGGTTTGAAGATTATAGAACTCAATGTTACGTTTATATAAACAAAAACACCCCTTGAGACTCTTGCTCTTGAGAACAGTAATTGCTCTCTGGAAGTTAATAATGACAAAATATCAACTCGTCAGCTCATGTCACTTTTCCATTATTTGTCGCATTCGAAAGAACTGCATGATATCATCGTTCTACATCTTATGGTGTAGGCCTATACTGTATACTGGCCCCCTGGTCGTTCAATTTGCTAGATATAACTTTGACAGATTAGTAACATAAATAAATACTTTGCATATTAAAAGTGGATTTAATCAAAGTCATTTTTCTCTTACTTCGGATAACTAATTTAGACCATTTCCTAAATGTATAATCCCTTTACACGGCCGACAAATAGATAACATATAGTTTAAATAAATGGTAGCTTATTGTTACTCGTACAGAAACAATCAACTTACCTAAATAGTGTTTCAGAGATTATAAACTTTCTTCTGACACGTCGTCGAGAGGAAGTCTGAAAGACAATGGCTCACGTGATGCGGTTGGCATAACGATGACCTGAAGAACGTCACTGATGTTTAATGAACGAGCGTAACAAAGGATAACGACGTTAAAACGTCAGCTGAATAGATTGCGTCACAATCTCAGATGAGTCTATTATAAGGATTGAGTTAATGTTTCTTCTGTTCATCGAGTTAAGAATGAACTTGCGCCGGTACAAACTAAATAAATCCGCGATGCGGTTTATGAAAAGTTTGCACACGGGCCATTAAATCCTTTTATCATATACCTATCAATAATATGTGGTCTTTTGCATATGCGATATCGTTAGCGTGGCAGCACCCATATCTCACCCCGGTCCGAAAATCCATATCAGCCATATCAGACCGGTCCGAAAATCCATATCAATATCAATGCAGGGGGGGGGGGGGGGGGGGGGGGGGGGGGTCTTTGATTAGAGTTATCTCCCTTTGTGTCGTCTGCTATGAAGACGGCTGCCAATGAAAGAACGCGACAATCACTGGCAAACATTAACATGAACTGTATATAAAAAAAAAATCACTATGATCACCCAAAACCGCCTGACTCTGACACTGACAGTGAATAACGGTGAATTCTGTCTACTCTTCATTGAACTAGCCTAATAGCCTAGTGTCTCAACAGGTTTTCTTTTCATATCTTCTCAAGTTACAACAAAAAAAATTATCCCATAATGTAAACTATTTCTGTTTTTTGTCAATATATATTATGATATATGATAAAAAGGTTATAACATGCCATTTTTCATATCATACCCCATATCAGCCCGAGACCCATATCAGCCCGAGACCCATATCAGCCCTCTGGCCTTCGGGCAATCTAAAATAGAGATTGATCCTACTGCCATTCGTTGAGATATCAACTCTAAAACGATTGAGTGACATGTTCTTTAACACAAAGGGAGACCACTGCTGTCCACGTCCTTAAAATTGTAAACAACGACACGTGACACTGATAGTTGACTCGGTTGTGTAGAGAGATATTCGATATAATTCTGGTAGGTAACGTTTAAGCCGCCGACAACCTGTTTTGTTATATTGATTGCTACTCTCCTAATACATATAATATACCTTGAAATACCAAGTCCATATCACATTTTGCCTTGACATCCATGGGCGCTGCCATCTTGTTTTAGAATGTATTTAAGAGCTGATGTAGTGCCGATTATATTTTTGATTTTTAACAAGTATTTCTGCCCAAAGAACCTGCAATGCAGCATATTATGACAGGGTTACATGTTTGGGAACAGAATAGAATAGAGAAATAAATAGTATATAGATTAAAAATTCTCAGTAGATTTCTTGCAGTTAACTATGCGCAAAATGGAGTGCGACGGCTCTCGAGCCATGTCTCGAGTTGAAGATCTCGTAGAATGGCACGAGATCTCGATTGGCCTTCGGGCTGATGTGGAGGTCTCGGGCTGATATGGGGTATGATATGAAAAATGGCATGTGATAACCTCTAAATAATTTAATTACTATCACATATACCTCGTAAACCAATACAACATATTCACCCCGAGTTCAAGAATCAAAACAAAAAAACGCGCACAAAGCTACACGTAAAGTCTGCTGCAGACGAGAGCTATCTGCTGAGCTAAATTCCATTCGTAGCACGTTAGCGGGGAACTTTTGGTGAGATTTTCGTCATTTGTGGCGCTGCGTCAAATATCCAACGTGTTTGATAATTTTGTTCATAAATTTGTGCAACTTGCCTCTCGTGTGCGGTGGATGTGAGCTAGCTGCTTACGACTTTTTGCAACGTCCTGACGTCACGAGACTACCAGCGACCTTACCGCTTTTGGGTTTGTCACTGTAATTTACACATATTTAAAATAAAATCATCTCGTGTGCTAACTTTCAGCCTCGATTCGTAATATAATTGAAGCATTGGAGGATTCCTGTCAGATATGTACCGAAACTGCGTCTACCTTCTTTGCTTTACAAATCATGTAGTTTACCGGGCTAAATAACATATATGAACAAATATCTTTCCAAATGATGTTAGCATTTAATAAATTTAGAAATATTTTTATTTCCTTTTTTCGTCCGTAGAAAAGTATTTTCGACGTCATTTGTATTCAGCCCCAAAATACGGTGATTTGCCGTATAACAGGCGCAGACTGCCCGAGCAGTCTGATACCTTCGGGGATTTACGTGCGTGAAATACCCTCTGATGGACTGCAGGTCATTTTGAATATGGCGACCAAATAGGTAGCCGTGAAGCGTACAATTCCCAAATTCTCTTGAGGGCCCCACAAAAGTGTCCCCGTGATAATGTAAGGGGCCGAAACGCTCGGTTTGACTCGATCGTTAGTATGTATTTGTTAGTTAAAGTTCGTAAAATTATACTCTGTCCACTGTTTTTTATGTAAAGTCTTCTGGATTAACGCGGCAAGTGTGCCTTTAACGCATTTTTTCCCCCTGCGCGTCTATAATTTATTTTTGGGCACATTTTACCTTATTGATTATTTAATACTGAAAACAATTTTGGAAGTGTGATGAAAACAGATTAGGTGGATGGAGGTCTCAAAGTTGGGTGTGCGGCAGTCTGTTAACACAAGTCAGAATACATCCTATGTTTTCGTCTTCAAATGTTGTCCTTGTTGCCTTGTAAAATTTCCTTTTAAAAGACTTCTAAGGGACTCGTGAAAGCGCCTACCTAGTCATTTGGCACAACGAAATTTAGAGAAGGTATGGGGAGTCAAAATAGAAAGGTGAAATGAAACTACTTTCTACATATGAAGCTTTGTACGGCCAAACAGTTAGGGGCATTGTTAAAGTGGCACGAGCTGTCAAAAGTCGGACTATTTTCATAGATTCTGATTGTCACGATAGTAAGAGACTTTGAAGGTCATCGAAAAAAAACTTAATGATTGGAGTTTGAATGAGGAAAATCCTTACAGTATGTGGCCTATACGAACCGAAATATAGTTCGAAACGTAAACAAAATTTAAATAACCGGGACGACCATTCATTCATTCTAAGCCTAAGTTAGTTGAAAAAAATACTTTATCGTATATTTTCGAGGCAAAGTACTAACAAGCTTCTGAATTGCACGTCTTGAGAAAACTAGCCGATAAGTTTAACATTCTGTTCTAATGGCCAAATATCTCAATTTTGGCAGCTCATGCAACTTTAAGTTTTGACAAAGCTGACGATATTCGTGGATACATGGTTGGATACTTCTAGTTTCATGTAATTCTCTAATTCGAACATCGGGCACTGCAGGTCACAATGTATCTGAAGCCATAGCAGCCAGAGAAATGAATGAGTGATAGCAGCTCAGTTGACACCATTTTGTTGGAAACCACCGAGGAGTAGTTCTTTTCAACCACCTTCTGACGACCTATGTGGGATGGTTGCCAGTTACCACCCAAAGGTCGTGGGTTCCCTCCGGGCATAGGGCCCGGTTTCCTCCCACAATAAAACTGGCAACGCCGCCATATAAGTGAAATAATCTTGAGCGCGGCGTAAAACACCAAACAATCAATCACCTTCTGAATAACAGCCTCGTTTTCGCGATTGTAACATCACACAGAAATTCAACCGAAAAACATTTTTGCAGTTCATGCCACTTTAAGCTCCAGGCTTATTTATTTAGGCAATACATGCACTGTTGTAGTGGGGTGGTGGCACTGCGCCATTTCACTTTCTTGTCCATCGGTTACTTTTGAATCTGGTTACTTTCTCTCATTTTGGGCTCAATATTTAATAAAAAGACTGTCTTCCTCAATACCCCTTGCGTTGGGCCGACAGTGACTTGGTACACATTCAGGTTTTGACTTTTAAAGCTAGGGGCAATTGCTAAATTAAACCCCAGTATAAACATTCAGGGCTGTGGGACGAATATATACCCAACAATGACTTTTTTTGACCGGCTTCCTGTGCATATGGTATTACATTTAAAAGTTTTAAAGTTGCCTGAAAAACTTTTTGATAGAACGGGTTTACAAGGACATTTTTACCCAAATCTAAGGGGCACAACTCTTGAGATAAAAACATTCAATCTGCTAAGCTGATTTATCGTATGCTTACTGTACTTGGTCAGTCAAACTTATAAGTGATAGGTTTTTAAAGATAATGGGTTTACAAGGTACATGGGCAGACGGATGACAGAGGAAACAAAACTACCCTTCAGGCAAAATCGCACTGGGGGTAAAAAGTTCTATGGATTTAAAAGCACAAAAAAAATTAAAACAAACAGCTGAAATTCCCAGTCACAGTTTACTTTTGACTTCATTTGAGACGTACAAGAAATTAGATTATTTTGCTTTTTCCGCTTCTTCTGCAGCCTTCTGCTCAGCTCTCTTTTGTCGCACCCCCTTCAGTCTGACATCAGCATGTGCCCGTCTAAGAGCAGCAAAAGCATTAAATTTATTTTCTTCAGGTGTGATTTTGCGTGCTTTCTCTGGCTTGAACACTTGTCTGATGGGCATAACTGGACCAGATAACTGTACTGCCATTTTCAATTCGTCCGGCTGGAAAAAAAATAAAAATATAAGTGAGATAATGTGCAGGGATTTACCAGACCCTTAAAACCAGCATCTCTGGCCCTCATTTTCTCACTTGGACCCCAAAATTGCAACGAGAAGGGTCCCATGGGATGCAAATAAATAGCAAAATATTATACAATAATGCATATTTAAACACTAATTGGACTCCGCCTAATGAATATACTAAGACCTTACTTTTTATCTGATGGGGCCCAATGAACCCCAACATTTTGGGAGACCGGGAAAACCTTGAATCTGTTACATAAAGACACACAACTGGTGGCCTGCTTAAGTGAAAATTCTTAACCATCAAACTGCTGCTGGTGTTTTAAGTACCTGGATAACGTTCCACATACTGTGGTCAAATGAATACTCAGATTTGGCACTGACTATACTAGGCACATCTTTAGACTTTGAATTTACACGAAGTAAACAACTGATCAACACAATGGATTGATTGATGTTTTAAGTCGCACTCAAGATTATTTCACATATATGGCAGCGTTGACACCTTCACTGGGGAAGGAAACCGACTCTTTGTCTGGAGGAAACCTGCGATCTTCAGTAAGTACCTATTCCACATATGGCAATAGAGTGAAAATCCAATTTCTACTTGGTCTGAATCAACATTGAGGACAAGTTAAAACTTGACATTTCGTTGCCACTAGGCCTCTTGAGAATTACTCAAAATTCACCACGACGCTAGACCATGCTGCAGACACAGTTAAATGTCATTTCTACAACCATAAAACTAGTGATAACTTGAAATATGTCCATTTCATAAAGATACAGAAAGGAATTATATTTTGCTGTAGGAAATCTTGTCTGTAGCATTTATTTTGGTTCAGTAAAAATCTGAATTGCCAGTGTTTGTTAGCAGGGATTTCCTGGTGGTCTGTAAATCGTTTTCCCACTTTTGTAGTTGGGTGACCGATTTCCCAATCGTCCGAAATCAAGATTGATTGATTGGTGTTTTACGCCGTGCTCAAGAGTATTTCACTTATATGGCGGCATTGCCCGTTTTAGTGTGAGAGGAAACCGGGCTCTATGCCCGGAGGAAACCCACGACCTTCCATTGGTATCTGGCAACCATCCCACATAGGTTGTTCGAGTGAAATCCCAGTCAGAAAATTTTCCAATTTTTTTGGGACTGAGTGGGATTTGAACCCGCGACCCATTGGTGGAAGGCTGTTCGGATTGAGCGTCCAACGCTCTACCTACTGAGCCACGGGGGGCCCCACGAAATCAAGAGGTAAACTAACCAGGTATCATCAAGTGAAAATCTTGTTCAGTGAGCGTATGCCTTTTAAAATAATAAACTTGTGGGACATGGCTTGAAGTGTCCATTCCCAGTCAAAGCCAGATTACTGAAAGCAAGGTTCTCATTTACTCTTTCTTAGGACCACTTTGGGGCACTAAGGAATGTGTTTAAAAAATTCAAACTAACACAACTTCTGGAGCCTGTTTCACAAAGCGGCGTAGATGTATTTTTTGCGTAACTTTCATACTCTTCAGTATGTGTTGCTAGGGCAGTTATGTAAAAACTTACGCTACGCTGCTTTGTGAAACAGGCTCCTGGGGGCCGTTTCACGAAGCCGTCGCACAGTGCGATCAATCGCAGTTGCCATGGCGTCGTATCTCTTCAACATGGTATCCATTGGCAACTACGCCTCGTTTGCGATGCGACTGCTTTGTCAAACGAGCCCCTGGTGTATGCTCACGGAAGTTGTGGTATTTGTCCTTTGTTTAACACAGCTGCTGTTTCACTGGCCAATAAGATCACCCAATCATACTAATTCAGCATTTTTCTCCCAGAAAATTCGTTAATTAAAAGTATGCGACGTGAACATCCTTAAAACGGAGAATATGCTTTTTGGATGTGAACACCTGTGATCTAAGGTGTCAAAGTACGATATTTAGTTGATATCTAAATAGTTTTTAATAGAGGCCTGGTCGTATCAACAGTTATATGAAGGGACAAATATCCGCTGCTTATAAGAGAGTACTTGACATCTGGAGCAAAACACTTACATCCTAAAGTATGCTTCATTGATTGATATTTAAATAGGTTTTACCAACACCAAGGACGGCTAAGAAGATTGATTGCCATGTTTAGTGGATAAGGGAAGAATTCCCCAACCTTCCAAGAGTACTGGCAACTTTCCCACATACAGCAATCAAGTGAAAAATCCATTCGATGGAAGACCTGTGTCAGATTGAGCGAGAATCACTTATCGACTGAGTCAACGAGGCCCATCTTAGTGGAAGAACACCGAAATGTGTTGAACAAAGGGAGAAATACTAGGACCCAGTTTCACAAAGAGGCGTAGGGTAAGTTTTTACATAACTGCCATAGCAACCCATACTGTAGAGAAACGATGCTATGGCAGTTACGTAAAAACTTACACTACGCCGCTTTGTGAAACAGGCTCCAGGGTACTGTTTCACAAAGCAGCGTAGCTGTAAATTTTGCGCAACTTTCATACTAACGTATCTCTACAGTATGGGTTGCTATGGCAGTTACAATAAAACTTGCGCTACACCGCTTTGTGAAACGGGCGCCAGATACTTCAAGGAGCATACTCCTTCAATGCACATTAATGAGACTTACTGAAGCGTCTCCCTTCTTGGGCTTGCTAAGTTTCTTGGGGAATAAGATGAGTTTAGACTTGTATTCCTTCAACCTCTGGACATTCTGTTGGAGTGATTCCATAGATTTGTTACGTCTTCTGTAATCAACTGATACTCCAATGGTCAAAGCTTCTCTTTTGTTGATATTGGCAGCCTGCAAGATCAAATAAATTTTGTCATTTTTAGTTGAATGAATTTCTGCAGTGGCTTCAGTCGATTGATTGATTGTTTGGTGTTTTACGCCGCGCTCAAGATTATTTCACTTATATGGCGTTGTTGCCAGTTTTATTGTGGGAGGAAACAGGGCTCTATGCCCGGAGGTCGTGCCTGTGTATTGAGTCATAATAATGTGCTAAAAACTGCAATCGGGCACATGGTATTTGAAATTTGTCTTACCTTTCTCTTAAAATCATTATCAAACTAATTACAACTCTCCTTATTAGAATGGACAAAAGGTTGTTTATATAATACAGTATAGCAGAAGTTTGTTATATCATAGAGAATTTTGTTACTAGTTTTAAATGAATGGATAACGTTTACAGGAGTCCGGATAATCGTTCCTAGGAATAGGAAGATTTTATTCCAAACATCAAAGGGCAAGCCCTAATCACCAATCCATCGGTAACGTGAAGGTTAGGCAAAAACAAATTCATGCGAACAGTCACTGTACACACAGTTAAATCAGCAATTTGTAAAAAATATAAGAAAAAGGTATAAAGCAGTAAAGGCTAAGTTGAACATTGAACAGCACTTGAACAGTATACATGGAAATTATGTCAACAACCGTAGTCTGAATTCCCTTAGCTTCCCGGCTAACTCATTGTGTTTCCAAAAATTCAATATTTGGATATATAGTGGCGACAAATTTAGCCTACGTGACATAAGAGGAGAATGGTGGATCGTTCAGGCCAACTTTTGATAAAATAAAGCCTGCAGGCGGAGTTTCTCAAAGATGGAGGATCATTCTCGCACAAACTTATACACAGACTTATTTTTCTCAACCTTGTGTACAGCTTACCTTAATTGATTGATTGATTGGTGTTTTACGCCGCGCTCAAGATTATTTCACTTATATGGCGGCGTTGCCAGATTTATTGTGGGAGGAAACTGGGCTCTATGCCCGGAGGAAAGCCACAACCTTCAGGTGGTAACTGACAACCATCCCACATAGGACGTTCGAGTGAAAACCCAGTTAGAAAATTTTCCAATTTTTGTACAGCTTACCTTAAGCTCCTCCAGGGTAAACCCTTTGCCAGCTCGCAGTTTGCTGTTGTACTTGAAAGTGGGACAATGAACAATCGGTCTCAACAGACCAGCAGCTGGTCTCGGTGCTATCTTCCTTGCCTTCTCGACACGTCTCTTAGCACGCCTCTGTTTTCGCATTGGTTGGTTGAACCATGTTTTAACCATGCGCTGCCAATCTTTGTGGAAATGCCCATTGGGCAAAACGTTATTACGCTTGGGGGCCATCTTAGCTGAAAATAAATTGAAATGAATAGAGATCATAATGTGTTTGCCATTGTTGAAACTGGATTTTCAGTTACAAACTTCCAGAAAGCTTTCAAACATAAGGTTAGCCAGATACATGTACTGATCTATGACATCTTCTCCAGCCAAGTTAAAATCTTCATGGAATCCAATTTCCATGTTTCACCTAGGTGGAATATACTCCGCTCCAACCCGTAAAGCGAACAGCGCCTTTTGATTGGATGCGAGTAAAGCTAATCGGATCACAAGTTAATAATTTGGCCTTGCTGACTGGAGTTCACTAACACTTACTGAAAAATACATATAGACAACATATTTTACACTCCACTACTAGCTGAGAAATAAAGTAATGGCGGCTGTATACACCTTGCGCTTTTGTTGAATGAGTGCTGATTGGCCAAGACTCTGTAAAGGTAGGAGAGACAACTAATCCCAAAACTGATTGGCGCTATTTGATTTACGGGTTAGAGTACTGTGGAGTATTCCGCCAAGGTAAAACACGGAATGAGGTCCATGGAGATTTTAACTGGGCTCGAGAAGATGATCGACGTGAACAGAAGATTTGGTTGCAAGCAATTTTTTGGACGAGCCAAAAGTCAGAATATTGTTTTAATCGAAAGTCACTGTTTGCAGTTTGTGTTTATATTTTGAAAGCGGTCTGCGCATGTGATGCCTGCATTGCCGTAGCAGTTGAGAATAAAGGCGTGTTTAGGTTTTATCTTACACGGAACTCTCGGGGGAGGTGAGTCTATGGCTCATTCGGAGGGTTACTCCAGTTTAGGATTTTCTTTCCACACGGAACAAAGTCCATATCTAATGCATCGTTGGAAGATTTTCAGATGGGCTCATTCAAATTCCTGGCTATTTATAACGCCCCGTTATCAAAATAAACTTTACAGGAGCCTAAGTCCCCAAATTTCCTGTCACTGGTGTTGCATTGAGGTTTACATCTGTTGTTATGGAGCAAAATAGGTCTACATCAAATGGAATTGTAACGTCAGCAAAAACTTCACAATATCGTAATCTGTCACCGGATATAACGAAATCTCGTATGAATTCTTTGTAATGTTATATTATATTTTATAGAATTGGGACTGGAGATTTTACAGAAATTAAAAAAAAAACATAAAATTGTACTTCTATAGCAATCCTGAATTATTTATCAACTTCAGACAAATCTAATAATGGAGGAATGTTTAAAAGCGACATTTACGTTTACAATGTCAGTTATACATGTAACTTATATTTAAGAACGACAAAAATTACATTACAAGTGTCTGGGATCGTGCCAATGGTCAAATTACAATCCACCACATCTACATAAACCGTCCGCAAATTTCAACACAGAAGTTAAGTTAGGTGATAAGAAACCTCAGATACAAACGGCATTCAAATAAAGCGTGTGGAAAATATAACTGTTGTTGTTGTGTACGTCAACGTGGAGTCAACCATCCCAAAACTTGTCTTTAAAAGGTCAAATAAGTCAAATAGACACACCAACGTGAAAGAAATTAATCTAAGATGTGAGGTATACGTTTATTTCTTTAATATGAAACAGGATGACGGCAATATTTGTTAGATTGGCCAGAGATGTTGGCTGTGATGTACCTTTCGCTCCGTCCCCAGTTGAAAAAGGATCTACGAGAGGGCGCTGCGAAATTATCTCCCTTTCATATTTGGCAGCATGGCGGCACTTGTGAATTATTCCGACAGCTCTGATGAAAGTCTTGAAGATGTCACTCCAAGCAAAGGCCCAGCCAATTCAACCAAAATAACTGAAAATTATACAACTCTAGATAGTCTTGAAACCAATTTGAGAACCGGTGGGGGACTTGTAAGAAAGAAAGCGAAGTTGGAAACGTAAGAACTCATTTTGTTTACATCACGAAAATTGGACAACGAATGGCTATATTTCCATGTTGATGTTGGTGCAGTAGGCCTAAACTTTGAAATATCCAATCCGGCAACTGTATGGCTTAACTATATTGATGGTTTGCTTGCCAGAAGAGTTAGAAAGTGTAACTACCAACTAACGCATTAAAAATGCAACTTCAAAGATTTCTGATTCTCTCCTAAATTGACCGATTGTTTGATGACGTCACTTGGAATATACGCGCAAAGCATTTCGGGATATTGAGGGATCTTAAAATAATTTTTAAATATGGCGGTCGGAATAATACTCTATCGAGAAAAAGACGTAAAAGGCGTTAAGTTATCCGAAAAATGTGTGGATAAAAACAGGTTACGTCATCAATGTTTTCCAAAAAAGTGACCGCTTGCTATAAGTACCAATAAACAAAATGGCGAACTGAGGTATATTTTACCCAGAAAGCTTAGCGTAAATCTATGTGACGTCATCAGGCTCGGCGGTAATTGACACAACAGTTAACACATTCGCTAGCCGCAGTCAAGTGCGAAGATTCTGTCGTCAACAAATTGGCTGTCAATTTGTTGACGACGGAATCCTCGCGCATGAGTGTGGCTACCGAATGTTTTGCGCCGATGAGGGTTGAAATTTGAAGTCCTTCAAAAATATCTCATTTAAAAGCCATAACTAAACATTTGGTTGAAATTTTCTGTGCAGCCCAATCGATCATTTAGTTACTTCCAAAATATAAGCATTCACATGATTTGTTTTGGTGTGAGTATCGAACTACAGTAAAGGATCGATTGGGATGCACAGACAATTTCAACTGGCTTTTTTCTTCGGCTTAAGGATTGACACTTTCGCGGCAGCCTCGTTGTATGGCAAAATTACGCCAAATAGAGTTTTTGGATCAATTTGATGTCTGAATCGTGTTCATTTCGTCTATGACGCAATGCAAAAGAGGCGTGTCACAGCGCCCGCAACAGAGAAATGACGTCAATGCCATACAACTTGAACAACGTCATTCTTAGTCGAAAGGGTCTATTAGGAGAAAATTATTATCATAAGAAAATTAAGATGATTAACATAGGCATGAGCATTTTGCCATTTACAACAACGAGCTGGTGAAATTTGACATAGGATGGAGTAAATACAACTGTGTCAAACTGAAAATTAAATATGATTATGATTATGAAGCTTATTAAGTAGTTGTCTCTGTTGCTCGCCACAGGACGGTTAAGGTTTTCATTATGTATATCTGTGTCTCACTCTCAGCCTAGTTCTATGGATCATGATGGAGTGGGAAGTAACAGAAATAAAAAAGATCTACCGATGGGTACTGATAGTCAAAGCCATATTCTGCCTGTGACCTGCCCAAAATGTCCCCACCCAGAACGTCCCCACATCATGCCCAGAACGTCCCCACATCATGCCCAAAATGTCCCCCACATCATACCCAAAAATAAAAATGTCCCCACCCAAAATGTCCCCACATCATGCCCAAAATGTCCCCCACATCATACCCAAAAATGAAAATGTCCCCACCCAAAATGTCCTCCACATCATGCCCAAAATGTCCCCACCCAAAATGTTCCGAAAAATGTCCCCCACATCATACCCAAAAATGAAAATGTCCCCACCCAAAATGTCCCCACATCATGCCCAAAATGTCCCCCACATCATACCCAAAAATGAAAATGTCCCCACCCAAAATGTCCTCCACATCATGCCCTAAATGTCCCCACCCAAAATGTTCCGAAAAATGTCCCCCACATCATACCCAAAAATGAAAATGTCCCCACCCAAAATGTCCTCCACATCATGCCCAAAATGTCCCCACCCAAAATGTCCCAACATCATGCCCAAAATGTCCCCACCCAAAATGTCCTCCACATCATGCCCAAAATGTCCCCACCCAAAATGTCCCCAGATCATGCCCAAAATGTCCCCACTCAGAACGTCCCCACATCATGCCCAAAATGTCCCCACTCAAAATGTCCTCCACATCATGCCCAAAATGTCCCCACCCAAAATGTCCTCCACATCATGCCCAAAATGTCCCCACCCAAAAGGTTCCCACATCATGCCCAAAATGTCCCCACCCAAAATGTCCTCCACATCATGCCCAAAATGTCCCCACCCAAAATGTCCTCCACATCATGCCCAAAATGTCGCCACCCAAAATGTCCCCACATCATGCCCAAAATGTCCCCACCCAAAATGTCCTCCACATCATGCCCAAAATGTCCCCACCCAAAATGTCCTCCACATCATGCCCAAAATGTCCCCACCCAAAATGTCCTCCACATCATGCCCAAAATGTCCCCACCCAAAATGTCCTCCACATCATGCCCAAAATGTCCCCACCCAAAATGTCCCCACATCATGCCCAAAATGTCCCCACCCAAAATGTCCTCCACATCATGCCCAAAATGTCCCCACCCAAAATGTCCTCCACATCATGCCCAAAATGTCCCCACCCAAAATGTCCTCCACATCATGCCCAAAATGTCCCCACCCAAAATGTCCTCCACATCATGCCCAAAATGTCCCCATATCATGCCCAAAATGTCCCCATCCAAAATGTCCCCACCCAAAATGTCCTCCACATCATGCCCAAAATGTCCCCACCCAAAATGTCCTCCACATCATGCCCAAAATGTCCCCACCCAAAATATCCTCCACATCATGCCCAAAATGTCCCCACATCATGCCCAAAATGTCCCCACCCAAAATGTCCTCCACATCATGCCCAAAATGTCCCAACATCATGCCCAAAATGTCCCCACCCAAAATGTCCTCCACATCATGCCCAAAATGTCCCCACCCAAAATGTCCTCCACATCATGCCCAAAATGTCCCCACCCAAAATATCCTCCACATCATGCCCAAAATGTCACCACCCAAAATGTCCCCACCCAAAATGTCCCCACCCAAAATGTCCCCACCCAAAATGTCCCCGCATCATGCCCAAAATGTCCCCACTCAGAACGTCCCCACATCATGCCCAAACTGTCCCCACCCCAAATGTCCTCCACATCATGCCCAAAATGTCTCCACTCAGAACGTCCCCACATCATGCCCAAAATGTCCCCACTCAGAACGTCCCCACATCATGCCCAAAATGTCCCCACATCATGCCCAAAATGTCCCCACTCAGAACGTGCCCACATCATGCCCAAAATGTCCCCACCCAAAATGTCCCCACATCATGATCAAAATGTCCTCACTCAGAACATCCCCACATCATGCCCAAAATGTCCCCACCTAAAATGTCCTCCACATCATGCCCAAAATGTCCCCACCCAAAATGTCCCCACATCATGCTCAAAATGTCCTCACTCAGAACGTCCCCACATCATGCCCAAAATGTCCCCACCCAAAATGTCCTCCACATCATGCCCAAAATGTCCCCACCCAAAATGTCCTCCACATCATGCCCAAAATGTCCCCACCCAAAATGTCCTCCACATCATGCCCAAAATGTCGCCACCCAAAATGTCCCCACATCATGCCCAAAATGTCCCCACCCAAAATGTCCTCCACATCATGCCCAAAATGTCCCCACCCAAAATGTCCTCCACATCATGCCCAAAATGTCCCCACCCAAAATGTCCTCCACATCATGCCCAAAATGTCCCCATCCAAAATGTCCTCCACATCATGCCCAAAATGTCCCCACCCAAAATGTCCTCCACATCATGCCCAAAATGTCCCCACCCAAAATGTCCTCCACATCATGCCCAAAATGTCCCCACCCAAAATGTCCTCCACATCATGCCCAAAATGTCCCCATATCATGCCCAAAATGTTCCCACCCAAAATGTCCTCCACATCATGCCCAAAATGTCCCCACCCAAAATGTCCTCCACATCATGCCCAAAATGTCGCCACCCAAAATGTCCTCCACATCATGCCCAAAATGTCGCCACCCAAAATGTCCCCACATCATGCCCAAAATGTCCCCACCCAAAATGTCCTCCACATCATGCCCAAAATGTCCCCACCCAAAATGTCCTCCACATCATGCCCAAAATGTCCCCACCCAAAATGTCCTCCACATCATGCCCAAAATGTCCCCACCCAAAATGTCCTCCACATCATGCCCAAAATGTCCCCACCCAAAATGTCCTCCACATCATGCCCAAAATGTCCCCACATCATGCCCAAAATGTCCCCACCCAAAATGTCCTCCACATCATGCCCAAAATGTCCCCACCCAAAAAGTCCTCCACATCATTCCCAAAATGTCCCCACCCAAAATATCCTCCACATCATGCCCAAAATGTCCCCACATCATGCCCAAAATGTCCCCACCCAAAATGTCCTCCACATCATGCCCAAAATGTCCCAACATCATGCCCAAAATGTCCCCACCCAAAACGTCCTCCACATCATGCCCAAAATGTCCCCACCCAAAATGTCCTCCACATCATGCCCAAAATGTCCCCACCCAAAATATCCTCCACATCATGCCCAAAATGTCCCCACCCAAAACGTCCCCGCATCATGCCCAAAATGTCCCCACTCAGAACGTCCCCACATCATGCCCAAACTGTCCCCACCCCAAATGTCCTCCACATCATGCCCAAAATGTCTCCACTCAGAACGTGCCCACATCATGCCCAAAATGTCCCCACCCAAAATGTCCCCACATCATGCTCAAAATGACCTCACTCAGAACGTCCCCACATCATGCCCAAAATGTCCCCACCCAAAATGTCCTCCACATCATGCCCAAAATGTCCCCACCCAAAATGTCCCCACATCATGCTCAAAATGTCCTCACTCAGAACGTCCCCACATCATGCCCAAAATGTCCCCACCCAAAATGTCCTCCACATCATGCCCAAAATGTCCCCACCCAAAATGTCCTCCACATCATGCCCAAAATGTCGCCACCCAAAATGTCCTCCACATCATGCCCAAAATGTCGCCACCCAAAATGTCCCCACATCATGCCCAAAATGTCCCCACCCAAAATGTCCTCCACATCATGCCCAAAATGTCCCCACCCAAAATGTCCTCCACATCATGCCCAAAATGTCCCCACATCATGCCCAAAATGTCCCCACCCAAAATGTCCTCCACATCATGCCCAAAATGTCCCCACCCAAAATGTCCTCCACATCATGCCCAAAATGTTGCCACCCAAAATGTCCTCCACATCATGCCCAAAATGTCCCCACCCAAAATGTCCCCACATCATGCTCAAAATGTCCCCACTCAGAACGTCCCCACATCTTGTCAACAATGTCCCCACCCAGAACGTCCCCACATCATGCCCAAAATGTCCCCATCCAGAACGTCCTCACATCTTGTCCAAAATGTCCCCATCCAAAATGTCCTCCACATCATGCCAAAAATGTCCCCACCCAAAATGTCCTCCACATCATGCCCAAAATGTCCCCACCCAAAATGTCCCCACATCATGCCCAAAATGTCCCCACTCAGAACGTCCCCACATCTTGTCAACAATGTCCCCACCCAGAACGTCCCCACATCATGCCCAAAATGTCCCCACCCCAAATGTCCTCCACATCATGCCCAAAATGTCCCCACCCAAAATGTCCTCCACATCATGCCCAAAATGTCCCCACCCAAAATGTCCTCCACATCATGCCCAAAATGTCCCCACCCAAAATGTCCCCACATCATGCTCAAAATGTCCCCACATCATGCCCAAAATGTCCCCACATCATGCCCAAAATGTCCCCACATCATGCCCAAAATGTCCCCACTCAGAACGTCCTCACATCTTGTCCAAAATGTCCCCATCCAAAATGTCCTCCACATCATGCCAAAAATGTCCCCACCCAAAATGTCCTCCACATCATGCCCAAAATGTCCCCACCCAAAATGTCCCCACATCATGCCCAAAATGTCCCCACTCAGAACGTCCCCACATCTTGTCAACAATGTCCCCACCCAGAACGTCCCCACATCATGCCCAAAATGTCCCCACCCCAAATGTCCTCCACATCATGCCCAAAATGTCCCCACCCAAAATGTCCTCCACATCATGCCCAAAATGTCCCCACCCAAAATGTCCTCCACATCATGCCCAAAATGTCCCCACCCAAAATGTCCCCACATCATGCTCAAAATGTCCCCACATCATGCCCAAAATGTCCCCACATCATGCCCAAAATGTCCCAACATCATGCCCAAAATGTCCCCACCCAGAACGTCCCCACATCATGCCCAAAATGTCCCCACCCCAAATGTCCTCCACATCATGCCCAAAATGTCCCCACCCAAAATGTCCTCCACATCATGCCCAAAATGTCCCACCCCAAATGTCCTCCACATCATGCCCAAAATGTCCCCACCCAAAATGTCCTCCACATCATGCCCAAAATGTCCCCACCCAAAATGTCCTCCACATCATGCCCAAAATGTCCCCACCCAAAATGTCCCCACATCATGCCCAAAATGTCCCCACCCAGAACGTCCCCACATCATGCCCAAAATGTCCCCACCCCAAATGTCCTCCACATCTTGTCAACAATGTCCCCACCTGCACAAAATGTTCTCAAGTAAGACCTTCATTTACATTACAGTCAAATAACAAATCGATCTCACTGACACAAATAAAAATTACACAAAAAATTCTTCATTGGTGAACAAACACTCCATGGATGTTACCTTCAAATCAAGTAATCTTAAGTTCGGTAAAAAACTCCCAAGAAGCAAACTATCAAAATGTCAAGTATGATTCTTAAATTTAAACTATGCTGTCTTTTTATTGTTTCAGACCACAGTTGGAATTGCCATCAGAAATCTTAACAATGTTTGGAAATAGTAATGCTAAACCATTGGATAATGGCTCTTCACTTCATAGAGGTAGAAAAAGGACTTTTGAGCATGTCGAAGGCAACTGGGCAACATTTGTTTGTGTATCCTGTAAGTCTTGTAAATTGGACTTCAAATAGCGACATGTCTTAGCTTGTTTTTATACGCCCACTCTTAAAGTGGGCGTATATTGGTATACCGTTGTCCATCTGTCCGTCCCGGATTCGTGTCCGCTCCATAACTTAAAACCTATTGCCTGAATTTATTTTTTTTCTTCTGATATATGTAGCTTATGGGTAGACGGTGTGTCGCGTACCAAAATTAAATTGGCGTCTCAATATTTTTGGCGACCAAAACAGCCGCCCAGCCTTTTGGCACTTATAACTCTGAAAATATTCGATGGATTGAATTTTTTTCTCAGATATAACTAGGTTATGAATAGATGGTGTGTTCTGTACCAAAATTAAATTGGGGTCTTGATATTTGCGGCGACCAAAACGGTCACCAGCCTTTTGACATTCAGTAAACCCAGAACTATTGCATGGTTTTTGAATTTTTTTTAGTTATAACTGGCTTATGAGTAGATGGTGTGTTCTGTGCCAAAATTAAGTTGGAGTCTTAATATTTGCGGCGACCAAAACAGTCACCAGCCTTTTGGCATTGAGTTAATCTGGAACTATTCGATGGATTTAAATTTTTTTTAGTTATAACTGACTTATGAGTAGATGGTGTGTTCTGTACCAAAATGAAGTTGGAGTGTTGATATTTGCGGCGACCAAAACAGTCACCAGCCTTTTGGCATTGAGTTACTCCGTAACTATTTCATGGATTATATTTTTTTTTCTTCTAATATATGAAGCTTATGATTAGACGATGTGTCCTGTACCAAAATTGAATTGGGATCTCTATATCTGTGGCGACCAGAATAGTCACTAGCCTTTTAGCATTGAGTATCTCGGTACTTATTGCATGGATTATCAATTTTTTTTCTCAGTTATAACTATCTTATGAGTGGACGGTGTGTCTAGTACTAAAAGTAAATTGGAGTCTTGCTATATGTGTTGACAAAAAACAGTCACCCAGCCTTTAGACATTCAGTAATTGAGGAAATGGCTGTTATTCTGTCTGGGGTTTCACAGAATAGCTTAGTTATTTCCAAACAACTTATTTGATAACCAAGATGACCAAATGAGTTGCGACCTTCTTTCTATTGTTTAATCTGTAATTAAATGAAATTGCTGTTGTATGTAGTGTAGTCACTTTTGCAAGTAGCTTTGGTACAGCTTTCAGATATAGGTAGCAGCTTATAGGTATGTGATCTGTCAAATACTAAAATTCACCAAGCCCCAGTCTTATTTAGGTGACTGAAAGATTCTACCAGCCAAAATTCTGTGTAAAGCATGTCTTTAATATTAAATATTAAGATAGTGTGCTACAATGAATTTACCCTTGCGGGCGTATTATGAGTTTCTTAAACTCTTGTTATATTTAAGATTGTGTAAAATGGTTTGTTTGTTGCGGCAGGAAGATTGTCTTGTGGGAGTTTGTTAATTTCCTCTCCAATGTACACCCAATCAAAGCTAATGGATATGAAGCTAGAAACATTGTCAGATACACATCCTACACAAATAAACACAAAAGTAGTTACGGTGCCACAAGCTGCCAAATATACAGGGATTTTTTGTCCAAACAGAATTAGCTGATTGGAATTTTGTCTAGTTTTAGCACACATCTTTGTTCATACGGGTTGCTGACTGTATTAGGTTTACATGTAGTTTTTCAGGGTACTTTAAATGCCAAACTCTTGACAAATGTCTCAATTTTGGAAGCTTTAACCCCACTTTAACCCCAAAAGAATCTTCATCTGTGTTATTTTCAAATGCTACATTATGCAACTGAATGAATGATTATAAATATTAAAGCTATTAATTGTTTTCAGGAATGATTATAAATCATTTCATGTATAGATAATAAAGCCATTCATTCCATTGTTCTCATTCAGGTACATTGGATGATCACATGATCAAGTTAAGAGATGATTTATTTAACTGTCTGAGAGTTGTGGGAGATTTTCAACCAATGGATGATCACCATATTAGTCTCTCCAGGACTGTTGTCATCCGCCATCATTGGATTGATCCATTATATAAATCACTTAAAGAAAATATAGAAGGAAGAAAACTTAAAAGGTAACATTATATCTGGGCCCTGTTCCAAAAAGGTACTGGAGTCTTTATGTAACTGTCATAGCAACCCATATTGTAGAAATATGTTGCTCAGATAGTTAACTTACATGCACCTAAAAACTTACATCTATACCACTTTCTGAAAAAACAGGCTCCAACTCTCAGACCATTTGCTTCTTTTGGTTTATTTTTGACTTCAAACGGAGTTCCTTCTGTTATTTTGATTGGTGTTTATTTATATAGTATCTCTAATAAAAGATGAGGCCTCGATGGCTCTGTCGGTTAGAGTGATAGTCCAAAATAGGCCGTCCAACACAGTCCATCCATCAATGCAGCGCCGGTTAATATCCCACTTTTCAATAAAAATTTAAAAATTTCAAAGTGAATTTTTCACTCCATTCTCGTATGTGGAGGAGTTGCCAGGTATTGGCTGAAGAGCCCAGTTTTTTCCTCCACTTACATGTAACCTGGCAACACCACCATATAAGTGAAATAATCTTGAATTTGTAGCCAAAAATTGTACACTCATTGTGAATTGTTGAGCTGATGCTACTCTTATAACGATGGTGTTTTCTGTTGAATTACAATGAGCCCTGCCCACACCTCCCTTCTTCTTATCCCCAAAAGCATTCCTTGAGCCTTAATTCAGTCCTATGTGGAATGGTTGTCAAGTACATGCCAAAGGCCAGGGGTTTCCTCTTGACAAAGAGCCTGGTTTCCTCCCTCACTAAACCTGGCAACATGAGGGAAATAATCTTGAGTGCAGGTTTAAACATCAATCAACTTTTTGTTGCTTTCTGTTTAATGGAAGGTCTTCTGGTTTCCTCCCACAATAAAACTGGCAACGCCGCCATATTTACTGAAATAAACTTTAGCGCGGCGTAAAAAACCAAACAATCAATCACTCAATCTATTTAATGGACTCTTTCCGTGAGACACACGTCTTCCATCGATATGGTCAGTTACCAACGGAAGGTCGTGGGTTTCCTCCGAGCATAGAGCCTGGTTTCCACCCACAATAAAACTGGCAATGCCGCCATATAAGTGAAATAATCTTGAGCGCGGTGTAAAGCATCAAACAATCAATCAATCCATCGATATGGTGCGTGTTTGAATCCCATTCAGACCAAATAAAATTGAAAAAATTCTGAGTGTATTTTTCACTTAATCGCCATGTGTGGAAGAGTTGCCAGGGGATCTCAGAGAAGGGTGGGGTTTTCCTCCAGGCAAAGGGGCCAGTTTCCCCCCAAATTAAACCTGGCAACGCCACCATATAAGAGAAACTCGTCTCCATGGTTATTTTAGACAAGAAGATTTTCCATGTGCCCGTGTGTTTTAGTATTCTTAAATATAAGTGAAATAATCTAAAATATGACTTAAATCATCAATCAATCAATCTCTCTGTTTACAGCAGTCTATGTGAATTGAGCAATATAAGAATATACACTAATGATGAGAAAACCAGGTGAGTATAAAAGTTGTTAAAACCATTCAAATGGATGCTTTTAATTGGTCGATATGATTTGTCCACCAATCAAATACATCCATTTTAATTGCATGCTACAAGTCGGCACAACAAATAGCATCGTGAGAATGGACCTTTGGATAGAGGGGGGGGGGGGGGATAAATAATGCTTTAATGTATCCATTTGTCAACCTGTCGTCTATCGCAAGGGGCAAAATGTGTATTAAACTTATAGCAATAATACTTTGATTTTTTTGTTATATTTGCCGTGTTGAGTAATTAAAGACAATTCCAGATTTGTCCAGCTGTTTCTACTGCCACAGTTTAACTACCGAGTATGGCATTGGTCCGTATCTCACCCATTTCAAATTCCCATATGGGTGAACAAGTGTAATTTTACAGCTTGATTGTTGATAAACCCATTGCTTTTTACAACAACTACATGTGTGTATATAGAGGTTATCTAACAAGAGCCAGTGTGTTAGGATGAAGTGTGGCATTAAAAACTACAATGTTTTCATGTACTTTTGTTGTTCAAGGTCGTTCTTGGGATTAGAGGTGAATGCTGGGAAGGAAAGTTTGAAAGAGTTCTCTGATCTAATCGACGAAGCTTTCAAAGAGTTTCGTCTACCGTCTTATTACAAGGTAGGCTGTTGTCAAACTGTCCTGCAATCTGTCTCAGGTCTGCCGTATCTCCTGCAATCTGTCTCAGGTCTGCCGTATCTCCTGCAATCTGTCTCAGGTCTGCCACATCTCCTGCAATCGGTCTCAGGTCTGCCACATCTCCTGCAATCTGTCTCAGGTCTGCCATATCTCCTGCAATCTGTCTCAGGTCTGCCGTATCTCCTGCAATCTGTCTCAGGTCTGCCGTATCTCCTGCAATCTGTCTCAGGTCTGCCATATCTCCGCTCTTAGCAAGAGCTTTGGCCTTCTCACCAATATGTCAGGGTTTGAATTGAGTCCCCAAAATATTGTACTTGAGTGTGGCGTAAAACATCAATCAATCAATTAACCTAAATATTATACTTGAGTGTGATGCAAAACATCAATCAATCAATTAACCTAAATATTATACTTGAGTGCAGCGTAAAACATCAATCAATCAATTAACCTAAATATTGTACTTGAGTGTGGCGTAAAACATCAATCAATCAATTAACCTAAATATTGTACTTGAGTGTGGCGTAAAACATCAATCAATCAATTAACCTAAATATTGTACTGGAGTGCAGCATAAAACATCAATCAATCAATTAACCTAAATATTGTACTGGAGTGCAGTGTAAAACATCAATCAATCAATTAACCTAAATATTGTACTGGAGTGCAGTGTAAAACATCAATCAATCAATTAACCTAAATATTGTACTTGAGTGCAGCGTAAAACAGCAATCAATCAATTAACCTAAATATTGTACTTGAGTGCAGTGTAAAACATCTATCAATCAATTAACCTAAATATTGTACTTGAGTGCAGCATAAAACATCAATCAATCAATTAACCTAAATATTGTACTTGAGTGCAGTGTAAAACATCAATCAATCAATTAACCTAAATATTGTACTTGAGTGTGGCGTAAAACATCAATCAATCAATTAACCTAAATATTGTACTTGAGTGTGGCGTAAAACATCAATCAATCAATTAACCTAGATATTGTACTGGAGTGCAGTGTAAAATATCAATCAATCAATTAACCTAGATATTGTACTTGAGTGCAGTGTAAAACATCAATCAATCAATTAACCTAAATATTGTACTTGAGTGCAGTGTAAAACATCAATCAATCAATTAACCTAAATATTGTACTTGAGTGTGGCGTAAAACATCAATCAATCAATAAACCAAAATATTGTAATTGAGTGCGGTGTAAAACATCAATCAATCAATTAACCTAAATAGTTTACTGGAGTGCAGTGTACAACATCAATCAATCAATTAACCTAAATAGTTTACTGGAGTGCAGCGTAAAACATCAATCAATTAACCAAAATATTGTAATTGAGTGTGGCGTAAAACATCAATCAATCAATTAACCTAAATATTGTACTTGAGTGCAGTGTAAAACATCAATCAATCAATTAACCTAAATATTGTACTTGAGTGCGGTGTAAAACATCAATCAATCAATTAACCTAAATAGTTTACTGGAGTGCAGCGTAAAACATCAATCAATCAATTAACCTAAATAGTTTACTGGAGTGCAGCGTAAAACATCAATCAATCAATTAACCTAAATAGTTTACTTGAGTGCAGTGTAAAACATCAATCATTCAATTAACCTAAATATTGTACTTGAGTGCGGTGTAAAACATCAATCAATCAATTAACCTAAATAGTTTACTGGAGTGCGGTGTACAACATCAATCAATCAATTAACCTAAATATTGTACTTGAGTGCAGTGTAAAACATCAATCAATCAATTAACCTAAATATTGTACTTGAGTGTGGCGTAAAACATCAATCAATCAATTAACCTAAATATTGTACTTGAGTGTGGCGTAAAACATCAATCAATCAATTAACCTAGATATTGTACTGGAGTGCAGTGTAAAACATCAATCAATCAATTAACCTAGATATTGTACTTGAGTGCAGTGTAAAACATCAATCAATCAATTAACCTAAATATTGTACTTGAGTGCAGTGTAAAACATCAATCAATCAATTAACCTAAATATTGTACTTGAGTGTGGCGTAAAACATCAATCAATCAATAAACCAAAATATTGTAATTGAGTGCAGTGTACAACATCAATCAATCAATTAACCTAAATAGTTTACTGGAGTGCAGCGTAAAACATCAATCAATTAACCAAAATATTGTAATTGAGTGTGGCGTAAAACATCAATCAATCAATTAACCTAAATATTGTACTTGAGTGCAGTGTAAAACATCAATCAATCAATTAACCTAAATATTGTACTTGAGTGCGGTGTAAAACATCAATCAATCAATTAACCTAAATAGTTTACTGGAGTGCAGCGTAAAACATCAATCAATCAATTAACCTAAATAGTTTACTGGAGTGCAGCGTAAAACATCAATCAATCAATTAACCTAAATAGTTTACTTGAGTGCAGTGTAAAACATCAATCAATCAATTAACCTAAATATTGTACTTGAGTGCGGTGTAAAACATCAATCAATCAATTAACCTAAATAGTTTACTGGAGTGCGGTGTACAACATCAATCAATCAATTAACCTAAATAGTTTACTGGAGTGCAGCGTAAAACATCAATCAATTAACCAAAATATTGTAATTGAGTGTGGCGTAAAACATCAATCAATCAATTAACCTAAATATTGTACTTGAGTGCAGTGTAAAACATCAATCAATCAATTAACCTAAATATTGTACTTGAGTGTGGCGTAAAACATCAATCAATCAATTAACCTAAATATTGTACTGGAGTGCAGTGTAAAACATCAATCAATCAATTAACCTAGATATTGTACTGGAGTGCAGCGTAAAACATCAATCAATCAATTAACCTAAATATTGTACTGGAGTGCAGCGTAAAACATCAATCAATCAATTAACCTAAATAGTTTACTGGAGTGCGGTGTACAACATCAATCAATCAATTAACCTAAATATTGTACTTAAGTGCAGTGTAAAACATTAATCAATCAATTAACCTAGATATTGTACTGGAGTGCAGTGTAAAACATCAATCAATCAATTAACTTAATATTGTACTTGAGTGCAGTGTAAAACATCAATCAATCAATTAACCTAAATATTGTACTTGAGTGCGGTGTAAAACATCAATCAATCAATTAACCTAAATAGTTTACTGGAGTGCGGTGTACAACATCAATCAATCAATTAACCTAAATAGTTTACTGGAGTGCAGCGTAAAACATCAATCAATCAATAAACCAAAATATTGTGAGGTTTTTGAACATCAACATATATGGTATCAAGCAATGATGAAAGGTCTAGTTTTCTTCCAGGCTTTATGTAAGCAACTGTGACGCCACAGTTCCAGTGATACGGTTTCTTTCTCAAATATCAGTATGTGACATGATTCAGTTGTGCATGTATATAAAGGTGTCAAAAATACAGTTCTATTTTTTCATTTCTTTTTGACATAACTTTTTTTTTAAAAGAAAAACCAGAATCATCCCCAGCTGTGAATGTCCCATGTGCTTTCCACTGAGCCAATTACAGGCAGCAGACTGCTAGACATAACAGTTGATAATCAAGGGTGGTGGGGGGGGTCATATTAATAAAGGTACCTCCAAGGCTCAGTAGGTAGAGCGTTGGACACTCAATCCGAACAGCCTTCCACCAATGGGTCGCGGGTTCAAATCCCACCCAATCCTAAAAAAAAAATTGGAAAATTTTCGGACTGGGTTTTCACTCGAATGACCTATGTGGGATGGTTGCCAGTTACCACCGGCCCAGTTTCCTCCCACAATAAAACTGGCAACCGCTATATAAGTGAAATAATCTTGAGCGCGGCATATAACACCAAACAATCAATCATATTAATAAAGCAATATGTTCCAGAAAATTCTTCTGACTAAGACCAAGCTCCTGTCAGTCGTCAACCTAATGAAATATCATAGGTTTACTTTATTACAATTTATGATGGGGTATAAAGGTCTAAATGATATACCTCTTTTTAACACAATTAGAAACTTGTCTCCATGGTTATTTTAGACAAGAAGATTTTCCCTGTGCCTGTGTGTTTTAGTGTTCATAAATAAAGCAATAAATCCATGTTTGTTTACAGAATCCCTCTTTCCATTTGAGTATTGGTTGGGCACTAGGTGACGTAACAAATGCTCTATCAGATGATTGGTTCCCTAAATTACAGGTACGAGATAAGATAGCTTTTTGAAGTGACATTTTGAACTTTGACCTCACATCCAGACAAACTACACTTGTGGTAACACCGTCAGATCAAAGCTAGCTTATTATGACAAATTACATTTGACTCACTGAACTTGACGTAATAATAATAATAATATTCTTTATTTCAAGAGGGTTACATATATGAAATACACTCAATCAGTTGAATAGCTGTTCTACCTTGAGGCCCTCAAAACTGTAAGCATCATGACATAACAATGGTTTACATATATACAGTGAACATATACATAAATACAGACATTTTTCATAGATCTTTTTTTTTTTTTGTCTTTGTAAAAACATCACTCCAAATTTGCCGAATACAAACATCAGTTTTCAAAATGTTGAAATAAGTGTTAAAACTGTTTTAACTTGTTTGATCCATAAAACAGCTATGGTAAAAATGACCAACAATTAGCTTATTCGGTTTCAACAATATTTTCACAAAATTTGGCAGATCATGCCAGTTTAAAATACACATATAGATTCTCTAAATTATGGTTTCTTGGAAGATAATTGCACTCTTTTGCGTTTAGTGATTGATTGACGATTCGCTTGCTTTGAGTGTATTTTACTTTATATATGGTGGAATTGCTGGTTTTATTGGGGGACGAAATCTGCCTCTTTGCATTAGCTTATTAAGAGACACAAGCTGTCCAAATTCACATTTTTGTCCATAAATTCTGATTCTATCAAGACAAAAGGTAGTCCGGGTTTCTGACTCCCAAATTACTTTTTTTTTGTACTGACGGTCGTATTTTGGAATACGGCCGTCAGTATAAAAAATAGTAATTTTGGAGTCAGAGATCCGGACTACACAAAGAGAGGCTTTGAAGTTCATAGGAAAACAACATGATTGACATGGAAAATGCAAAATCTAACCGAAAAAGTGTTCTAAACTAAACAAAATTGAAATAAATGGGGAAAAAGTTAATTCTTTTTAGCCCTAAGTTAGTCCAAAGTTTTATTTTAAATGCAAATTATCAAGACCAGTAACACTAAATTTAAAAAGTTTTCTTTATTTATTTCTCTCTTTTTACAGACTATCTTGACCGCTCATGTTGAAGATGTGCCGGAAGTGATTCTTGTTCCAGTCAAAGAAATACAGTTAAAAACTGGAAATAAATTATTTAAATTTACTCTTCCTGAATAATTGTTATTTTAAATAAAAATAAATATTTAACAAATGATTTTTCTATGTATTTTTATTTTTTATTTGATTGATTTTTGATTTAGCTTTATTCACCATAATGCAAACATTTGCCATCTAATAAATTAGGTCGTTGTTTAGAGAAGGCGTTGTTTAGAGAAGGCGGGAATTAAGTCCTTAATTTTTTTTTTTTCTTTTTTTTTTTTTTTTGACAAAAAAACATTTATTTTGGCACAAAGATCACGATTTTACAAACGCCCTACAGACCCACGTGATCAAGGGATACGGGCGACAAAGACAGTAGTAACATAAAGACAAACATTCACATGTAATGATAGAAAATACATTATAATTGCAACATTCACTTACAATGAAACAGAGAGACAAAGAAATATATAATAAGATAAAGAGAAACAGGTTAGGTTATTTATCCCTCTATTAACATAATGTATGTATATGCAATGGTATAGGTCCACAACAAAAGAGAAAACGCGACAGTATTATACATTATTATACACACATTTACAAACCATGGCGGAGACAGTATTAAAGATTACACGCATTTACCAAATATGACAGAGATAATATTACACATTTTACACATATTCACAAAACATGACACAGACAGGGTCAGTATTACACATTATTATTGAGATTCACATAGCCTAACACAGGTAATATTACTGTACATAGGCTTTTACTGTTGACAAAAGTTAACAAACAATAACAAAATTGTAATTTAAATGTGAGCATAAAAAATATCAATTTGGAGCAGTGGTGTTCCGTACAGGTCTTTCACAAAAGAGACAATAAAATAATCTTAATACAGGATTATTACAGATCATTAATCAATGGCATTATCTCCCCAGAAAGCTTGTGACAACCCTTAGCAAGAATTTCCGTCTTGAGCCGGATGTAGGATTGAAAGGTCTCATAGTGAACAGGACAATTGGTATAACGGGAAGAGTAAATAAAATATTTTGCATGAGCAAACAAAAAGTTTACTTGATTTGTTAGTTTTTTGGTGTCTTGTTTATGGTTTCCCAACAAAAGGTCTTCTTTTAGTGATTTTTGGAAGCGGAAGGAGGGTGGCAACTTATTTAATAATGTTTTCCAAAATTCGTTAACTATTGGGCATTCATACAATGCATGTATGGGAGAGTCAATAATAGTTAAACAGCTATCACAGTAAGGATCTGTTCTAATTTTGCATTGAACAAGATATCTATTACTAGGAAAAATGTTGTGATAGAGTTTAAAATGTAATTGTTTTATCTTATTATCCAATGGCAGCCTATATATAAATGATCAAGATTTGTAACATTAACAGTCCCTGGGATTGCCAGAGATTTATTCCTTAAAATGTTGTAAAAGAAACAAGAATTGATTGGACATGTAGCAAGTGTCTTATCCGAGATCTTGGGTGGATCATTAAAATCTCTATCTAATGAGGCAGAATACCTATTGAACATGTTACACCCTATTTTCTTTTTTATAGAATTTCTATACATTTTATAAGTTTTTAAATCTACTGTTATATTACACTTTTCTTGAAGGGCTTCTTTGCTGAGAAAAATACCAGTTTCATCAAGCATATCTCTAACTAATACTAATCCACTTTGATGCCATAAGGGATTATAGATACTTTTACGCTTAATTGTGAACAGCTTATTATGCCAGATGATTTCATCATAAATATCTTTGTCAACGTTTTCCTTGATGTCATTATAAAATGTTAAAATATCTATATAGAAGCGGGGAAGAGATGACATACATAACTTCTTAGTACCATAGTTACATCTCAAAAGAAATGATAGCCCACCGAGTTCTTGAAAATATGTTTGAGGTATCAATTTCCACGAGCTCTCGCGTTCCTTGAAATATTTAGATAACCAGACAAGTTTAAGCGCTTTATTCATTATACGAAAATCTATAGCCTTAATCCCCCCTTCGCCATAATCAAGCAGTAACCTTTTGCAAGTTACTTTTTCCCTTTTACTCTGCCACATGAATTTAAACATACAGGCATTTATTTCTATAATATGCTTTTCTGAAATACTTAAACAGCTGGCTAAAAAAAACAGACGGGATATTCCTTCGGCTTTTGCTAAAAGATTTCTTCCAAAAATCGTTAAATTTCTTTGTGACCAGATATGAAATCTCAGTTTCATTGAATCAAGTTTTGGTGTGATATTATCTTCTAACGAGTCATTAAGAGTACTTAAAACAATTCCCAGAAACTTGGTCTAAGATACAATTTTGAAAGGAGTGGATGCAGGATCTGGGACATTGAGAGGGAAAATAACACATTTGTCAGGATTAAGTTTCAATCCCGTTACAGATTCAATTCTCTCATAAAAAGAAAGGGTAGCATTTATGCTACTTAGATCGTTAAGTAAACATGTTGTATCATCAGCGTAATATAAACTTTTAATTTCCGTGCTGTGGATATTTATACCCTTACGTAATTCCTGAATTACCCCTATAGATATGACTGATTAATTCAGTACACAAAATAAATATGTATGGTGATAGCGGACAGCCTTGTTTTGTACCTCTTTTATTAGGAATCCAATCCGTGCACAAACCATTATTTCTAACAGAAAAATATGTATTTCTGTAAAACATTTTGACAAATTTGACAAATGTATCACCGAAGTTTAGTTTTTAAAGAGCGAAAAAAATATAATTATGTTCTAATGAGTCGAAGGCTTTCTCAAAGTCAAGGAAAGCGAACCATGCCTCGTCAGTGTAATTTTCAACCAAATCAAGAATTAAACGTATATTTTCTGAAATGTGTCTTCCTTTCATGAACCCAGTTTGACTTCCATGGATTATTGTGGGCAAAACCTTAATGGACTTGTTATATCCCAAATTTTAGTTCAGGGAACAGACTTCAAGGGTAACCCACGGGAGCAAGTCCCATTAACGGAGCCCATACATACACCCATTCATACATATTTACAATATATACAATTCAATGAACATCAAAAGTCTGAATATTAAGTTAATTGTCTGAAACTGGAAGTAAATTATTTAAATTTACTCTTCTTGAATAATTATTATTTTATCCAAAAATAAATATTTAACAAATGATTTTTTCTAGCTTTTTTGTCTTTATGAATTGGTCACTGATGAGACCTCCCAAAAGACTCTTGAAGTGGGCATGTTGATGGATGAATTGGATCAGATATGGTAAAAACTGATGATTGTTAATCCTTCACAAAGAACTTGGAATTCATGGTGTGGCGAGGGGATATTTTTAACTGATCTTTACCATACCAAAGAGAGTAGATTGACAAGAGTGGTCACTTCGTCCGCGCCATGTTGAATTTGAACTGACACTATTCATTCTTTAGGAACCTCCTTTCTGTAGAGGGCGCGATATAGTCGAATCGTGTACAGTCAGAACACCCTTCCGCTAGGGGGCCAGAAGAACATGCCGGCAATGCTGATTGGACGAAGTGACCACTCTTGTCAATGTACTCTTTGACCATACCCTCTCTCTGGGTCACATGACAACAGCTCAAGTAGTGGATTGACTGGAGGGCCCACACAAAGTTCATTCATTTATAGGGGGCTGATGTGAAACGGACACTGTCCCTCTCTATTGATGTTGAACAAGGCTACCCTATCGGTGCTTTTGGGTGGGAGCAGCGAGGCAAGGCCCACAAAGGACATCATTCACACCCATGAAAAAAATCATCTATCCATAAGTTATGACACAAAGCATTCAAAATAACAAGCCCTGGAAGATTTTATTTACAAATATTTATTTAGATCTAAAAAAATAGAGCAAAGCATTAACAAACAGATACTATACAAGTAGTGGAAAGAAAAGATCTATCAAGAATTAATTACAAAGCTAGATTTTATCAGTTCTGTACTAAGAACAAAAGTAGGCCCCAGTCCATACAAATGACTGTGATACTGATAAAATATAGAGCAGGCTGTATGTGCTAGGGGTATATCGCTCCAACTAACAATAATTGCATTCAGGTGATTATTTAAAAACTTATCACATGGACACTTCAAAATAATACCTCTTCTCATCCCAATCGCTCAATGTAATAATTACTCACTAGTATGGCGTACATCATTCATACGAATGGACTCGCCAATAAGCTAAAACAACCAACCAACCAACCCCTTTACATCCCATAGTTTTTCAGATTATTTGACTTAAAAAAAAAACAACTTACAGTTTGGAAAATTGAGTGCCTACCTGAGAGTTTCATCTGGTTATTACAAAAAAATAAAAAATCTTGGACTGATGATTTTAAATTGTGATAATTGATGGTATGAAAACTTACAGATTTTTTATTCTGTCAAATTTGACTTTTAAAAAAAAGTGTATGTCATTTTTAATATATGTCCAATGTTTGTTGATATTTTAGAATTATTTTTACCAAAACCACTTTTTGGTCTAAATAGACCAATTCCCCAACAGTGGCGGATTTAGGGGGGCCGACCAAAAAAAAAAGAGAAGAGAGAAAAAGGAAAAGAGAGTAGGAAAACGAAAAAAAAAGGCTTTATATGGAGCTACGATCACATTTAAATTTTTCGTATAATTGCCTCATTGGTACGGGCAGTGCCTATGTGTGTTGTATATTTAAAAACACCAGGTTCTTGGAGAAGTGGTAAGGAGAGTGGTCGGAGGGGGGGGGGGGGGGGGTGCGCAAAGCCACACGAAGTTAAGCGATGTGGACTGGTAGCGTTTTCGGGAGCCCAGGCGGCCCGTGGACCCACGCCTGTATATAGGCTTACTGGGTTTGGGTACTCTGCCCCCATCCCACTTTCACTAAAAAAAACTATATCCAGAGGCCCTTGTGTGTAGCACAAGTATGTAGTTTTTCTATATAATGGCCCAAGTCAGTCCAAAACAAACCGTGGGCGATTCTCCTGCTTGTCTTAATTTGTTATTTTTAAGAATTAGGGAAAGCGAAATCCGAAAATAATGTAATAAAGTAAACTTATGATATTTCATTAGGTTGACGACTGACAGGAGCTTTGGCCTTAGTCAGTAGAATTTTCTGGAACACTTTGTATTACATTGACAATGGTTACGCATCTTAACTATGGTAAGAACATCGGTGGACTGAGATTGAACCCCATAAATTTTGCTTTTGCTTTATAAACTCCATCTCATAACCTTTTTCTAGCAAACAACAAGGTTATAATATTATATAGGCCTATAATAAGGACATATACACTGACCTATATAAATGTCATTAATTATATAGGTCAGTGGACATATCGTGGGCCCAAAGGTAGAAAACAATCAACTCTGCTATAAGAAGCATCATTTAACTTCTTATTCATTTCATTTCCTGATTTTATGGGGGCAATCAAAACTTCAACTTCAATTTTCTCAAAATCGCCAATTTGGACATATAATCATTTCTATCTTTGGGCCCACGATATTATTATTATGACTTTTTATCATGTATTAGATAGAGGGGTAAGGGGAGAGCACTCTGTGTGCCTGTGACTGTACTGTGTTGTAGACGTGTAGTGTTACTGTTACAGTATCTGTCATTGACACATTGCGTCAATTTTTATCAGATCGACCGATTAGGATCAGTTGTCAGCGATAAAAGTCGACGCTTGTCAAGTTACAGCAAGTTGAATGACCCAGAAGGGTCGAGTATACAATTGCAGGGGTCGGAGTTTTAGCCGTGCACGCAAAGCTATCCACTCCGTCTGACGAAACCCCGCATCTTGCACAGTGTCTGTGCCCTGGATAAGTAAATAGACTTTCCAACATGGCAAGTAATAATGAAGGTGGGATACTCTTTCTTACTTCCGCACGTAGTAATCCAATTTGGATATTTGTATGTCAAATAATAGCCGCACACATGTGAAACCTACCCAAACGAAACAGAAACTGAAACAGAGCCTTCAGAATCAGATTTATTTTTGCCCGAAAGTATTGTCGTTGCCTCCGCCACCCGTCTGTATGGAAGCCTTTAGTTCGCAATATGTTGAGTGGATTGAAGGATAAATTCTGATACGCCCGCACGGGCTTCTTCAATTGAAGAAGCCCGTGCGGGCGTAGCTCAAAAACTTTAAGCTATGGGGAGATATATAGGGGAGGAGGGGGCTGGTTGGCACAAAAGCCCTTTATGTGAATTCATATGAAAACTGTCTGATCCAATTTTTCCAAATTCTTAGACCTAAATGGCCTACATGATTACGTATTAACCCAACATTATATAATTTCTGTTCAATGAATTCCCTTGTGTGTTTTGCTGTGTTAAGATATTGTGCCAAGCAACCCCTACGTGGGGCAAGTTGGCAACGTGGGTGGGGCATGTTGGCACAAGGTAAGGCAAACTAAAACAAAACGCCTGAAATAAAGATAACTACTTATATTTGGCTGTAATAGGCACTGATTAGGCTACCCAAACTGTGGGTTCACTCCTGAACAGAAACATAATTGTTTCATTTTCCTAAACGTACAGCAAAGTTTTTTTTTCAACAATGAACAAGAATTCCAAAGAAGTTGATAGAGAGTAGGCCTAATCATATTCAATAAACATCCATTCTTTAAACGTGTGAGGTACTTTATTTATGAAATCACATAGTTATTCAGTTTCCAGCAATGGAAAGTTAACAAAGAAGCTGCTGGGGTGGAATTTCCTTTAGAGGGAATTGGAAGTTTCATTATGATATCCGACGTATTGTGAGTGCATTCATCCTCTTGTTCGGGAAAGCAAAACACAAAAGACTCGACTTTGGAACATTATTTTCTCTAGCAGCTTGTCTAATACGCATCCCCTTAGCATGGTCTTGGAGAGCAGCAGAAAATGCTTATCTGGGGTATGTTCCCCGGTTGCTCTTTCTGACATATTTGCGGACCATCTATAATAAAAAAGTAGGTCTAATTTTGAGGAATTTAGACTCTTAGAATAAACTCCACAAGTTCCAGAACTTTTTGAAAATGTTTTCTATGCTTATTTGCAGCTTAGATGTTGCCATTATTATATTTATATGACTTTAAACTTGCATGTGGCTGGGGATGGTGCCCTTAGGGGTAGGTTGGCACACTTTGTGCCAACTTGCCCCAAGCTGTTTTTTCGGAATCCTTCTGAATTTTATAACAAGCAAAAAGATGATGATGTTAATTATTATAGTTGATGCATGTCATAGGTAATTAGAAATCTGTAAACATGCGGCATGTTTCTTTATACTTCCAAGTAATCAGTACTAACCGTTTTTCCTGCAGCAACTCAAAGCTCTTCAAGGGGTATCAAACCGGACTGATGTGTGCATATGCAATATGACCTAATTAAACATGACCTTGTCCTGTGCATTATAGTGTTGGGTAATGAAGCACACAAAGCAGTGATGTCATACTATTTTATTTTTATTTTTAAATGATCTAAGTGACCTGTGCCAACCTACCTCTGTGCCAACCAGCCCCCTCCTCCCCTAATATGCTGGTCTGGCTAAGACATCTTCAGTATAATTTTTTTTTAATATTCCACAGCGACATGGGTTCCAGGGCTAGTGCGGGCGTATCAGAATTTATCCTAGTTCAATCCACTCAACATATTGCGGACTAGGAAGCCTTATATTAACGTCAGCCTAAAATGTCCTTTTAAACACGAATCACGATATCTCAAGAAGTTTTTCTTGCACAACTTTGAAATTTGAAAAAAAGTTTTTTCAAGAGTTATGCCCTGTCATAACTGTCAGCCAAAAATAAAGGCATCCCCCTATAGACTTACTAAGGAAAAAGCCTTTCAAAGGTTTCCACTGGTGTGTCATACCCACAGGCACACGGAGTGCTCTCCCTTAACCACCGTCTGTTATACTATAAATATGGATAGTCATGCCACACACTTAAATTACCGAACAATATATGAAAACGTTTCTAGTTTTGTGCCATAATTTATTTTAGGACTATGGTACATGTACATGTAGGCCCTATGTGTTGACTTAGGGTGTTTTGGGCTAAATTAGATTTTGCAATTCATTTGCATTATAAAGCTTGTGGTTCTGATTTTCATATAGAAAAAAACACATGAAATATCCTTGACAACCAAAAAAAAGTTGACTTAATACTGTTTGGTTTCACCCTAGACACAAATTAGGTACTGTCATTTTGATACCTACGGTACAGCTTCTCTGCCAAACTGTGGTTCCTATTTTCAAAATTGGTTTAAAATGTTGCAGAAAACCATCTATCGGGCTTTTATTGAAAGCTTAAAGTGTGAACTATGGATCTGCATTTAATCCTATGTTCAAATAACACAGATACAAAACTAATGAGCCACTTCCTAGCTCTACCAAAACCAGGGTCAATTTTGATTGGTTCAACAGAGATACAAAGCTAGGGCTAAGTGAGCCATTTCCTAGCTCTACCAAAACCAGGGTAAATTTTGATTCGTTCAACAGAGATACAAAACTAGGGCTAAGTGAGCCATTTCCTAGCTCTACCAAAACCAGGGTCAATTTTGATTGGTTGAAAAACAGAAACTTGGACCTATAGATAGTAAACTTCACTGTAGAAGGCAATAGCAATTTTCAGGCAAGATGGTGTTCAGTATCTCCAAGGGTAAAATTGCCAGTCCAATACAATTCAGTATATATTAACTGATTGACTGTGCACTTGAACGGGCATCTACCAATAACGATGAACACTTAATTCATCTTACGGGGGCCTCGGTGGTCCAGTAGGTCAGAGCCACCATCCCTAAGTCCCACAAAGACCTCACATCGATTCAGCCCAGGTTCAAATCACACTGAAACCGAATAAAAAATGTATGAGTGGATTTTTCATTCGGTTGTCGTATGTGGAAGAGTTGCCAGGTACTCGCCGAAGGTCGGGGGCTTCCTCCGGGTAATTAACCAGTTTTCCTCCCCACTAAACCTGACAATGCCGCCATATAAGTGAAATAATTTTGAGTGTGGCACGAAACATCAATCAATCGATCATTCATCTGACTGACCAGTAAACCAACTCTTTTACAAATTACATTAAAACAAGTCAGATCACTGCTGTTTTCCGCTTTAAATTTAAGTTATTTAACTTAAATGTCTGTTGTTGATTTCTTCCAGAGGTGCGCAGTGATATGAAGCTTTTCTGGAATCAGCACTCAAAAGCAGCGACAACCAAAGAGATGTTACTCGACTCCAAGGCAGATCTTCTGGTAGCTCCTGAGGTTGAAGAAATCATGAGTTATCTCCCCTGTATCAAGGGTAAAGATATCATTGAACTTGGAGCAGGTATTGGGTGAGTTCAGATTTCAATGGAAAATCACTTTATTTATATATTTACAGAAGTCTATGAACAGGGAAGTGTGAAATGTCGCACTACGCCGTGTTCAGGGCACTGACGTTTTCAGCCTGCTTATACTACACTATGTGACGTTTATGCGCGGTAGATTTTGAAATTGTCAACGGCGGCGCAATTTCAAATCAGAAAATAAATTCATTCTCCACTTACATGTACTGTATCTATCGGCAATTCCAGTAACCGCAGTTCGGAGAATGCATTGGTTCTTATAAAAGCTTTACCGAACACGCGACTCTGATATCTCCATTTCGACTCAAATCGTTCCAAACAAGTCTTCTTGTCTAATTTTCAACTATATGAAGTTCTTCAGAAACTTTAACTTCTGCTCCATCAAGTACTGTTTCATATCTAAAACGTTTGCCATGTTTTACTTTCTACATTCATAGACTTCTGGTATTTATTATTTAACGGATTCATAGGTTAGGACTCTGACATCCCCAGTGGCCTGTTTCATACAGTGTCAGTAGCCCACCTGTCATAGCAACTTATCGCTTCAGTATAGACTACAATTTCGACATGACATCACGATCCCGGCAACAAGGCTCCGAGGTGAAAACAAGTCCATGACGACTCCATTTTGACTGGCTGAGGGAAGACCACGTGACTCTAAGTACCCGAGAAGCACTCCTGTTTTACTAACTCGGCTGGTCAGGTACCCGGATGTCCGAAACCGAGAATGGCAGTTACTTAAAAGCTTACATTAGTCCGCTTTTTACAACAAAATTAGCGTTTATAATTTTTCATGTCAAATTACAGGCGCTACACTGGCATAATGGCTGAAAAGGCCAAGTCGTTATTTGCCGTTGATTTCATGGAAGGATTCCTCAGTAAGAACAAGGAGATCAACAGTCACCATGGCAACATAACATTTAAGTGTATTGATGTCACCAAGTTGGAAATGCCAGGTAACAGGTGAGTCCCGGTTACATCAGGCTTCAAATCAGAAAGGAAGACCTGGGGGGTATTTCATAAACCACATATAGCCGACTACGGTCAGATAGTCGACTAAGCAGTAATGTTAATGCAGTCCTATTCTAGTCGGCTAGGTCAGTTTAGCCTTCTAAACCTGTTTATGAAATACCCCCCAGAGATTCAAATTTTTATATTTTTTACCAAGCTTTATATTTTGATTTTGAGTTCTCATTTTAACTACAGGATATCTCAAAGACAGTGGGATGTATTTCTAGCAAACAGTAAGACAACCAAGATGATAGGAGTTTGCTGTCAAAAACCTTTCTCTTGACTTAATTTCATTAAAAAGTACTAACTAATAATTCCAATCAGTCTCAAGAAAACAAATATAGTGAAAGCGACTTTGAATTCTCCCTCACACTGTCACCATGAAAGAAGGTTTTTCGGAAACCTCAACACACTAGGAAGGAAACCAGGCTCTTTGCTCAGAGGAAACCCACTGTCATGTCTGTAATACTAATGACCAATTGTATTCCTTATATTTAATAAGTACTAGTTTTGTATGTAACCGGGAGTCCGTGGAATAAAGGAGCAGGACCCGCAATGGAGTATGGAAATGAAGTGTTGAGTTAATATGTCTAAGAGTAATCTGTGAAACAATAGTCTTTCCTAGTATAACATTAGCGGTCTTCACATTGGCGACGAGGATATATAGGAATAGTGTAAGACTTTCTATGCTGCAATATGGCTACAGCCGCTGATTTATCGGACATTCGCGGTGTGAAAAACTTTGACACTGTGGGCGATGCGAGCAGTGTTAAGCTGACTATCCATGTGCGCGTATTTTCGATACGTATGCGTAGTGCGTGAATTCGTGCGTATGCGGATGAAATCAAACACATGTCAAATAACAGAGGGCCTATCCATGTGTACGTTTGCGTATGTGTGTCCGTCTGCGTATGCGTATAGAATCGCTCGCTGCGCGATTTTTACGGATAACGGACGGCAAATCATGGGGGAAATCCGTGTTTTGACGTCATCTTCCGACGTGTTCCCTGGCCTAATTACTGTACCGGCTCCCGTTCTGTCAAAAAAGAGGCGCACGGTGAGCGTAATCACATCTTTGGCGGTTATAAAGTAATTATCAATCCATCCCATGCACATTTATTTAAAAATACCCTTTCATCATATTCTCAACGTTATATTTATATGTTATAAGAGTTGTTATGACAACTGAAAGCTGGAATTAAATATCTTCCAGTATAGCCCGACCAAAATGAAGATCAATATGCGAACCTCAGTCCATTAGCCCCACGACCTCCAACTGGATTAACACCAATGAAGGGTTTATATGCCAGGGCGATATGACGGAAGAGGAAAAACGGATGGAAACATACGCTTATATGGATGTATGAAAACGTACAAAAAACACACGCACTGCATACGCAGACACGCATACGTATACGCAAATACGCGCACATGGATAGTCAGCTTAAGCGTGCGGTGGAAATCCTGGCTGGAAGAGTTTGACGCGTATGCTGACAGCAAGGGACTGTTTGTTGATGGTGAGTCTGCAACTAATCAAGCTCAACGACGAGCTTTATTATTATATACCGCCGGTGCTTCGGTTAGAGAGACATTTAAAACACTACCAAACACTGGAACTGTCAAACAATATTTTCTCGCTGTTCAAGCTTTAAATGCCCATTATGTTGTACCCACCAACGTTCCATATCAGAGGCGCTTGTTCAGAAAAACTGTTCGACATGATAACGAGACTATCGCTCAGTATGTCACCCGTTTGAAAATGGCAGCGGACGGCTGTGAATTTGGAAGTGACACAAATAACCAAATTAGAGATCAAGTGTTTGAACATTGTAAAAGTGACAAATTAAGCCGGAAATTCCTTGAGAAGGGCGCATCATTAACCCTAGATGAAGTTTTAAAAAGTTCTCTCACTTTTGAAGCTGTAGAATCACAATTTAAAGATATGAGTGTTACCCAAAGGGACCCAAATGTAAAACGAGTTGAACATAAGCGACAAAGTGGCTATAGAAATATGAACCATAAATCAAACAACGAGAGGTCGGGGGTGAGAGGTGAATGCTATAGGTGTGGTGGAGTTGATCACTATGGCCGTGATGACAATTGTCCTGCACGGGGGCAACAGTGTCAAACTTGTAAAGGCTGGAATCATTTTGCTAAAAAGTGTAAAACAAAAATGTTTCCCAAATCTCAGAAATATAACAAAAAACATAAACCAAATGAAAAAGGGAAAGAATATAGATCATTTCGGAAAGTTAACCATTTGGAAGTAGATGAAGAAAATGATAGTAGTGATGAAAGTTATGCATTTAGAATGAGAGAAAAGTCTGTGAACTCTGATAAAATTCCTGTGAAAGTGGGTGGAGTTAAGATGAACATTATTGTTGATTCAGGTAGTGATTGCAACATAATAGATCGCAACATGTGGGAAAATTTGAAAGAAAATAAAGTAAAATGTGACTCAAAGAAGTGTTCTAAAAAGTTGTACCCCTATACTTCTGATACCCCAATTAAAACTATCGGATCTTTCGTTGCGGAAATTGAAGCCGGTGACAATAAAACAAATGCTGAATTCGTTGTCATCGATCAAAGTGGTGAACCTTTATTAAGTAAAGCAACAGCAATTAAGTTGGGTGTTCTTAAAATTGGACTAAATGTGAACTCTGTTACACAATCTTTGATGGATGAAGTCGTCCAAAAACATAAAGTGTTATTTAGCGGCATTGGTAAATTAAAAAACCGTCAAATTAAACTTTCCATTAACCCTGATATCAAGCCTGTAGCCCAACCTTTGAGGCGTGTTCCTTTTGGCTTGAGGGAAAAGGTGGAAAATAAAATTAAAGAACTTCTGGATAAAGATATTATTGAGCCGGTTGAAGAGTCTACTGGGTGGGTGAATCCTTTGGTTGTTGTTCCCAAGGCGAATAATGACATACGCATATGCCTAGATATGCGTCGAGCAAATGAAGCCATTGAGCGGGAACATCACCCAATCCCCACAATTGATGAACTTATACACGATATGACTGAAAGTCGTGTTTTCACGAAACTTGATTTGCGATGGGGTTATCACCAGCTTGAGTTACATCCCCAGTCGAGAAATATTACAACATTTGTTACGCACTGTGGTTTGTTCAGGTACAAACGATTAATGTTCGGCATAAATGCAGCCCCTGAAATTTACCAACATGAAATTCAAAAATTGTTACAAGGCATCCCTGGTGTTGCCAATATTTCTGACGATATTGTGATCCATTCCCCAAATATGGATTTACACAAACGGCAACTTGAAAATGTGTTCAAACGACTCGAGGCAGCAAATATAACATTGAATGCTGAAAAATGTCAGTTCGGGTTGTCAAGTATAACATTCATGGGACATCAATTATCAGACAAAGGAATTGATTTGAAAAAAGACAAAATTGAAGCTGTGGTAAATGCACGTGAACCTGAGAGCGCCAGTGAGGTCCGGAGTTTTCTGGGCCTGGTGAATTTCTGCTCCAGGTTCATACCTGATTTCTCTACAATTGCTGAACCTCTCCGTAGGTTAACTAGAAAAAGTGAACACTTTGTGTTTAGAAAGGAACAAAAGCAGGCTTTCCAATTGCTCAAAGATAGATTAGCAAGTAGTAACACTTTGGGTTATTTTGATGTGAACGCCAAAACAAAAGTAATTGCTGATGCTAGCCCTGTGGGATTAGGAGCTGTTCTAGTCCAAGAACAGAATGGACAACCAAGAATTATTAGTTACGCAAGTCGTAGCCTCAGTGACGTAGAGCGTCGCTATTCAACTACGGAAAAAGAAAGTTTGAGCTTGGTTTTTGCGTGTGAAAAATTTCATCCGTACATTTATGGTTTAAAATTTGATCTTGTTACTGACCATAAACCACTTGAAGCAATTTATTCACCCAAATCTAAACCGTGTGCAAGGATTGAACGCTGGGTATTGCGTTTGCAGCAATATGACTTTAAGGTTGTGTATGTACCTGGGAAAAACAATATTGCTGATCCCCTTTCCAGGCTTCTCCCTGAAACAGTTGTGAAGAATCACAACATGACCACTAAAGCTGAGAAATATGTTCGTTTTGTAGCCTTAAGCGCCACACCCCCAGCTATGACGACTCGTGAAATTGAGCGTGAAAGTGCTATTGATAGTGAGTTGTCAGAAATTAGACAGTGTATTGAAACGGGCTCTTGGGGTAACTGTTCTGAAAAATTATATGTCATTGTTAGCACTGAATTATGTACATTAGGTAAGCTGGTAATGCGTGGAACACGCATAGTGGTCCCTAAAAAACTCAGACCTCGTGTATTGGCACTTGCTCACGAGGGACATTTAGGGGTGGTCGGTACGAAACAAAATCTGAGAAGTAGAGTATGGTGGCCCGGAATGGAACGGGATGCTGAAAAGCATTGTAAAACTTGTCATGGCTGTCAGATTGTCAGTCGGCCTAATCCACCAGAGCCAATACGTAGCACAAGTCTCCCCTCGAAACCGTGGGAAGATCTAGCGGTTGATTTTCTAGGACCTTTACCATCCGGGGAGTCGATTTTGGTTGTCATTGATTATTATAGTCGCTATTATGAGATTGAAATAATGAAGTCGACTACTGCTGAAAAAACTGTTGATGTTCTTAAGCGTATATTCGCTAGACATGGGTTACCCGTGTCAATATCGTCTGATAATGGCCCCCAATTTATTTCCGAAGTTTTTTCCAAATATATGATTGACATGGGCATTGAACACCACAAGGTGACACCTAGGTGGCCCAGGGCAAATGGCGAGGTCGAGCGACAAAACCAATCCCTGGAAAAACGCATGCGAATAGCTCATGCCCAAGGAGGAAATTGGAAAGAAGGGCTATTAGATTATTTGTTGGCATATCGAGCCTTACCTCATTCAGTTACGGGGAAGAGTCCTGCGGAACTCTTGTTCGGAAGGAAAATTAGAACTAAACTTCCAGAAATAACTTCAAACTTTGTTGATCAGGAAGTTAGAGACCGAGATTGTGAAATGAAGGGGTTATCAAAAATGTATTCTGATAAGAAACATAATGCGATTGAATCTGACTTAAACCCTGGTGATACTGTGCTGGTTAGGAAGGAGCAAACAGGGAAACTCGATACACCTTTCCAACCTGAACCATTCCAAATCGTATCCAAAGCTGGAAGTAAAGTCACTGTAAGGTCCCCAGAAGGTGTTCATTATGAGCGAAATAGTTCTCATGTGAAACGTTACCATTCTGATCCAACCAATGAGGTCAGTCATCAGGAGCCACAACATAATATAGCAGAGTGTCCTCCTGTGGATTCAAACAGGAATGGTTGTGTTCAAAATGATGTTGAAACACCTCCTGTGACCAGACCTGAACGCACACACACTATGCCAAAGAAATTCCAGGATTTTGTCCTGAAATGAATTTTAGACAGTATGTGCATTTTTGTTAGTTGAATTTGTTCTTAGGTAGTTCAAGTTGATAGACTTTGTTGATCATGCTTATACAATTTATAGAAGTTAGTTTTTGTATCTTGTTGTTTGAATGATAACTTTGGAACCTCTAATTCTTGGTTGATGTTTATTCAGTTCTGTTTAAAATAATAGTATACTCTATTCTGGTGCAACATTTGTCTGACTATACATCAATCTAGAAAGGGAGGGATGTCATGTCTGTAATACTAATGACCAATTGTATTCCTTATATTTAATAAGTACTAGTTTTGTATGTAACCGGGAGTCCGTGGAATAAAGGAGCAGGACCCGCAATGGAGTATGGAAATGAAGTGTTGAGTTAATATGTCTAAGAGTAATCTGTGAAACAATAGTCTTTCCTAGTATAACATTAGCGGTCTTCACACCCACGACCTTCCGTTGGTAACTGGCAACCATCCCACATAAGTCATTTGTTTTTAATAGCATCTTTCTTTTGGGAAAAATTGTCTGGGGTACTGATTATTCCAATATCCTTAGTCCTTATTCCTGTGAACCATTCAAATAAACTGTATTCATTTATTCCAGCTATGACCTCATTTTTTCCAACTGGTTGTTAATGTACTTGGATGATTCGGAAATTCGAACGCTGATGACAAAGCAGCTGTCATGGTTACGGGAAGGTGGTTACTGCTTCGCTCGTGAATCTTGTTTCCGTCAGTCTGGTATGTATTTATATCTATTCTGAACAAAAATTCTGAATTAAAGAAAAATTCACACTTAAAGTTAATTTCTCGCTCTGTGACCGATCAAGCCGTATGTCAACGATAGACCCTCATGCCAGAACAAGCTTTCCGCAGTTGAGTCTACTAGTCCAAAGACAAATTCTGACTTTATTTTCGTTCCCATATATGGAATTGTTTTGACTGTGGTCATGTATCAGTTGATTGTTAGGGATACTCCCCACAACTTAATGCAATTATTCCTGATCAGATATCCCTCAACCAATCAGTCAATCAATCAGTCAATCAATCCCTAGCTTTTAAATACATCCTTATATACTTATTATTGTTAAATTCTCCATGCAAATTTTAATTAAGGACAAATATTGTATATTTGATCATTTTTTACTTATGTAGGTGACCTCCCAAGGACGTTTAACCCATCAAAATACCGAGATCCAGCCAAGTATGACCAACTGTTCCGCTCTGTGAGCATACCTACGGATGAGGACGGAGGAATTTACATCTTTGAGTTGGTTCTCTCCAGATCTGTGGAAACCTACATTAGGGTAGGCTTACACTAACATTAATCCTCGTTTGATTTCCAGTCTTTCTTGAGATCATAGCGTTACTTGGGCCATCATTTCACACGTTGATTATGCAAAAAATAACACACTGCCTGGGAGTGGAATTATCGGGGATGTAGTGTTAGAAACTATCATTTGGTTTCCAGTCTTACCTCCGTAGCTTATCTTGATGTAGAATGCATCATATAGCTGGTTAAGAAAGTCTCTACCTTTGTTTCTCTTATCATTTCTCCATACAGCATTTAGAAAATTCATTTCATTCACTTGATCTGTTATTTCTGTGTTAAAAAGCCAGGTTTCACCTCGCCCTTAAATAAATCACACTTAGACGCCCGTTTAGTGACAAAATCTGAAGGGCAACTTATTTACAAAACTATCAAATCTGAACTAATTCTAAAAAAGCAGATAGATAACAGGGGCCGTTTCTCAAAACATTTACGCCCCAACGTCAGTCCAGTGCAAGGCCTTACTGTCATGGCAACATATACCTTCAGCATTACATTACTACCAGGCAAAAAGTTACATCTGGCGTGAATGTGTTCACAAATGGTACCCTGCTTGTGAGAGTTGTCTGTCTTTCTTAAAGCCCCGTTCAGGTTGAGTTAAGATCTGATCCGCTTGTCGGCAACTGAATCTTAAGACCCTTCATGTCGACTGAGACTGGTTCATCCTTCAGCCAAATGATTCACGACTGATCAGTATTTAAGCCTTCTCAAGTCGACGCGATCAGTTGATTGCAAGGGAATGTCGTCACTATATATTGTAGACTGGCACGCCACTAGGAATGACGCAACAAAATATCGCCACTGAAATGCCGAAAAAAATGCATAGGTCGCTGATTGGCTGCGACCTTAAGACTAAAAATAGGACATTCCTTATGATCTGAAGAGTCTTATGGCTGCTCATATCGTAAAAACGTTATCCGACTGATCGATTGCGGATTCACTATCTACTGGACCTTGCGACAATCGGATAGGATCTTAACTCGACCTTAGCGGGGCTTTACACTGATTTAGTGAGAGAAGATTTAATGTTGCTTCTAACAATATTTTAGTCTTATCACAACTAATCTTAAGTAACAAAAAAGATAGGATTTCAACCCTGTTGTCACAGTTTTCTAAAGCTTACCTTATTCACAATTAGAAAGAAATATCTACAAATTTTAATGTTCTTTTAAAATATTTGTGTGTTTTTTCTTCAGTTGAAGAATAACAACAGTCAGATAGTTTGGCTCCTCCAAAAGGTTCGAGTTTCTAAGGATCGTTACCATGGTTACGATACCTTCCAACAGTTTCTGGACAGTCAACAATACACCAAGGACGCCATTCTGCGATATGAAAAAGTTTTTGGTCAGAATTTTGTCAGCACTGGAGGGATTAAAACTACGAAGGTAGATTTCAGGGATTAAATTGATTGATTGATTGTTTGGTGTTTTATGCCGTGCTCAAGATTATTTCACTTATATGACCGCGTTGCCAGTTTTATTGTGGGAGGAAACCGGGCTCTATGCCCCGAGGAAACCCACGACCTTCCGCTGGTAACTGGCAACCATCCCACTCAGGGATTAAAGGGTCACCCCAAAATACAGGTTAATGTCTTAAGATCTTATCTTCTCACTCATTTTAACACATTTTAGTAACTAATAAATTGTATTAACACATCAATGAAGCTCAGTTTATTACTTACCAAAAAACTTTAAAGTGGCATGAGCTGCCAAAATGTTGATATTTTCACGTTAAAACAGAATGTTGAAATTATTGGCTATTTTTCTCAAGACGTACAATTCAGAAGATTTTTAGTGCTTCTAGTCTCGAGAATGTACGATAAAGTATTGTTTTGAACTAACTTTGGCTCAGAATTAATGAATGGTCGTCCAGGTTTTTTAAATTTTGAGTACTTTACGAACAAGTTTTCGGTTCGTACAGGCCACATACTGTATGGATTTTCCTCATTCCAACGCCAATCATTTAGTTTTTCGATGGCATCCAAAATCTCTTACTGTCGTGACGATCAGAAATTATGAAAAAGTTTGAATTTTGGCAGCTCATGCCACTTTAAGTCTCGTCTTTAAAAAAGAATAATCTTTTTTTGGTATCATGAACTAGTAAGACATTTACGGATTGTCTTCAGGATTCATGTCACCCGCTGAGGCCCCAAAGAGTACAGTTCATATTTTGTCCACGTTGTCTTGATTCACCTCATCAGCTTTTAAATTAGAAATTTACCATTATAAATATCAATTAATTCATTTTTACCCCTCGGGCAAATTTTGCCCGAAGGGTATTGTCGTTGCCTCCGTCGTCCGTCTGTCCATTGGTCCTTGTAAACACATTATCTAAAAAAGTCTTTAACTTACAACTTTGAAACTTCACACATTTGTTCAATACAGCAAGTACAAGAAGCCTATTGAAAATCAACGCGCTCGGATGTTTTTTTCAAGAGTTATGCCCCTTTTATTACCGCTGCTATAAACAGCCTTGTAAACACATTATCTAAAAAAGTCATTAACTTACAACTTTAAAACTTCACACATTTGTTTAATACAGCAAGTACAAGAAGCCTATTGAAAATCAACGCGCTCGGATGTTTTTTTCAAGAGTTATGCCCCTTACATTACCGCTGCTATAAAAAGCCTTGTAAACACATTATCTAATAAAGTCATTAACTTGCAACTTTAAAACTTCACACATTTGTTTAATACAGCAAGCACAAGAAGCCTATTGAAAATCAACGCGCTAGGATGTTTTTTTCAAGAGTTATGCCCCTTTTATTACCGCTGCTATAAAAAGCCTTGTAAACACATTATCTAAAAAAGTCTTTAACTTACAACTTTGAAACTTCCTACATTTGTTCAATACAGCAAGTACAAGAAGCCTATATAAAATCGATGTGCTCGGACATGTTTTTCAAGAGTTATGCCCCTTACATGACTATCAGCCAAAAACCTCCTTGTAAATGTGATGCATGTATGTGGTGTAGTTTTTCACTCACAACAAATTGTCTGGAAAATAAATATATCTTCGGTTTCTTTGGCCCAGACCCGAGGGGTCCTGATGGCGACAGCCACTTATAACGAACTGCCATACATGTATGGTACATTCTTTAAGGTGCGGGAAGTACGCCACAGCGATCCTACATTTTACCACGTCTACACACAAAGTTAGTTCTCATTGGTTGTTGACTTACACCAGTTATAAAAGTTATGTGCGGGGTTTTCAAATTACATTCCAACAAAAAGTCCTCAAGATTGGTTCTGCAAACGTCTAATTACTGCAATTTATGATGGGGTATAAAGGTCTAAATGATATACCTCTTTTTAACACAATTAGAAACTTGTCTCAATGGTTATTTTAGACAGAAGATTTTCCCTGTGCCCGTGTGTTTTTGTGTTCATAAATATTATTATTGATATTATTCACTGATGATGGAATCTCGTTTTTTTTGACAGGATGTTGTGTCGATGTTGGATCTAAAAGAAGGTCAGAAGGTTTTGGATGTTGGAACAGGAATTGGTGGATCCGCTTTTTATATGGCGCAGGTAAACACCATTTTCTACTGACTGTTGTTCTGTTTTCGGGTGTTTGGTGCCTCACTCAAGATTATTCCAGGTTCAATGTCCGACCCAGAAAGAAAATGAAACTCTTACTTAGCTGGGTTTTTGAGATTTGAATTGGATGACATTTTTTTCAATCAGATCTTTTTTAATGTAGATTGATTGGTGTTTTACTCTTGCACTCAAGATCATTTCATTAATATGTTAGTCTGCCAGTTTTAGTGGGAAAAGATTGATTGATTGATGTTTTGTTGCGTACTGAAGATTATTTCACTCACAAAATGGCACTGTTACTAATCTTAGTGTTAAGTGGAGGGGGGGGGGATGATGATTGCTTGAGGTTAAACAAGATTATTACGCTTACATGCTGACGTTACCAACTTTAGTAGGGGTGGAAACAGAGCTCTTTGCCCGATAATTTGGCTAGAACCTGGAAGCCATTCTACATAAGGGTAATCGAACAAGAGCCTTAAAATTGTCAATATTTTCCTTGGTCTGAGTACTTGTGACCCAAAGATGGAAGGCTTGTGTAAGGGAATATGGCTCTACCAAATAGGCCACAGTTTCCTTGTTCCAACAAGACTAGTGAGATTAAAGTATTTATTCAAATAATTTGATTGCTTTAGCGTGGTTTACAATAATAATATGTTGTCTTTAGTTAAACTAATTGACTACGGTTGCTATATTTTAACAAGCTCAACAACTTATAGGGAATGTTTGAATTCCACATATTTCCTGTCACCGGCACTGCATTGCGCAAGTGACTGGGCGTTTTTCGTTCCAATGTGACATTTAAATCTGACGTTCTGGATCAAAATAGGTCAAATGGAATTGCAGCGTCATCAAAAACGTTCTTAACTGTTTGTCCCATGCAGTGTTTTATCCATTACCCCATAATGACGCCGTGCTCTGATTCATAGACAGTTAACCAGGTCAATCTTATTTTGTTCTAAATATTTATTTCAGAAAAGCAAAGACAATAAGTGAACAACATATTCATTTACATTCTTCAAAAGTTTATCTTTATTATGTAAGTTATTAAAAAAAAAATGTTCACTAAAAAAAAATAAAATCAGGTCTTATATTAATTATGTCAAGGCGTCATATAGCGTCATTATGGGTTGACCCAGAGAACAGTTCATGGATACAAGCAAGGCGTCAAATAGTGTCATTATGGGGTAAAGAGTTAATGGCGTCATCTGTCACCGGATATCACAAAATCTCTTAATAAATCTTATGAGACTTGTGTCCCCTATTTAACACGGCTGTGATTCTATGTTTCAGACTTTTGGTGTTAATGTGTTGGGGCTTGACTTGAGCACAAACATGATCAGTATAGCCTTGGAGAGAGTTATGGAAGTTGGAGTTGATAAGGTATCTTTTCTATCTACATATGATTATGGCATGAACCAGTAGCAATCAGATAGTCGTAGCTTGCGATTAAGATAATTTCATGAATTCAGATTGCCAAGAAAAAAGGGGTTCATTGAGAAAGTTATCCAGAGACACACAATTCTAATGTTTTTATACAGAATAAAATCCGTTACAGAGATGCTGCAGACGGCAAGTCCAATATGAACATTTTACCCAACCAAAACAAGAGCATTAAATTCAGTAATGGACGCTGCTCTTTATTGGCATTCAGAGAAATTTCTAGGCTTTTCTTTGGTCGAAATGCCCAGAATGTGAGTCCGTAACCCAGTGCTTTCAGTGTACATATTTGTTTCTGTATTACTCCAGAGTTAAGATCTCATGCGCTGATATTACCATGCACTCCAGTGAAGGCCTTTGTGCGTCACAGAATTCTTCAGTCAAGACGAAAGCATAGAACGCTTTGCTTGTCTCTGAGAGATCATTATAACTTTGCAACTTCAGAATAGAATTTTACGACGTCATTTAGACCTTGGTCAAGGCTTCGTCTCAAAAAATTATTATGTCCGACACCAAATATCTACCCGTATACCACGGAAAGGCGTCGACACCAAATATCTACCCGTATACCACGGAAAGGCGTCAACACCAAATATCTCTCCGTATACCACAGAAAGACGTCGACACCAAATATCTGCCTGTATACCACAGAAAGGCGTCGACACCAAATATCTACCCGTATACCACGGAAAGGAGTCGACACCAAATTTCTACCTGTATACCACAGAAAGGCGTTGACACCAAATATCTACCCTTATACCACGGAAAGGCGTCGACACCAAATATCTACCCGTATACCACGGAAAGGCGTCGACACCAAATATCTACCTGTATACCACGGAAAGGCGTCGACACCAAATATCTACCTGTATACCACGGAAAGGCGTTGACACCAAATATCTACCCGTATACCACGGAAAGGCGTCGACACCAAATATCTACCCGTATACCACGGAAAGGCGTTAAATAACTAAGAGAATTATAGTATAATGATCTTTTTATATTTGTAGCAGAATTGTATGTTAATGTCTGAAGCTTAACAATGATTTACAGGAAAACATGAGTGTTAACATCTTGTATGTTTGTAATTAACAGGTGCAATTTGAGGTTGCGGATGCGACAAAGAGAGATTACCCTGCAGGCTCATTTGACGTAATCTACAGTAGAGATGCAATCCTCCATATTCAACATAAACTGCAGCTTTTTAGAAACTTCTTTGTAAGTACTGGTATTTCCATCCTCTTTTTTTTGGGGGGGGGGGGGGGGGGGGGGTGATTAATTGTTTGGTGTTTTACGCCGTGCTCAAGATTATTTCAGTTATATGAAACCCACGTCCTTTCAGTGGGAACTAGCAACCTTCCCACATAGGTCGTTCGAGTGAAAACCCAGTCAGAAAATTTTCCAATTTTTTGGGGGGGATTCGAACCCACGACCCATTGGAAGGCTGTTCGGATTGAACGTCCAATGCTCTACCTACTGAGCCACGGAGACCCTTTTTTGTTTGGGGACTCCTTTGATAGAGCATAATGATCTTCTCCCAATGGGTTGCCGGCACAAATGCCCAGAAACAGAGCAGTGTCAATGGGGCATGGGTGGGAGGGGGAGGGACTGCTTGACAGAGCATTTAAATGCCACTAATGCAAAAACACTAATGAGAAACATTTCGTCTGAACCAGAAACACATATATTTACTGGTTACGGTAATGTTTGAGTTAATTCAAGTGCTGGAAAAAGGTAGAACAGTGCAAATTCTCATCTTAATTCAAGAGAGAGCTTGTAAAACATTCAATGATTAACTGCTGGTCAATCATCTCCCTGGACTGAGATGTGTTAAAAGTTTAAATCTCATTTAGAACCTTTTGTTATTGAGGATTTAGCAACATGCATAATCCTCTAATTAACTCAGGTATTACCGTATCCTTTTAACTTTCACTGCAGAATAGTCTACCGGCCAATATCTAGTAAACTAGATAATTTTTCAGACAGTAATTTTAACTATTTTTTTTTAAGTTCTTAATAAACTATTGTTGTATTTGAAACAGGAATGGTTAAAACCTGGTGGTAAACTGTTGATATCAGATTACTGCTGCAGTGAGGGCAACCATTCTGAGGAATACAAGGCCTACGTAAAACAAAGAGGTTACTTCATACTTTCACCGGATAGATATGGAGAGGTACGTTTAGGTCGCCATTAAAAATAGTCAAAGGCAAGATTGATTGATTGATGTTTTACGCCACTCTCAAGATTAATTCACTTCTTATGGCGTAGTTGCCAGGAGGAAACCCCTGACCTTGGGCGAGTACCTGACAACTCTTCCACAGTTTGTAAAGTCCAGGGCCCAGTTTCACAAAGCGATCTTAACTTAAAGTGATCTTAATTACCATTGGCAACATATACCTTTAGCATTGGTTGCCATGGTAGTTAAGATCACCCTCAGTTAAGATCGCTTTGTGAAACTAGGCCCAGGTCTTTTTGAATGCGTAGACATAAAATATCATCAGGATATTATGAGGGGAAAAACATGATGGACGCCAACATTTCAGCCCTGGAAAGTATAGATGTACAGTGAAGCTTATACAGTGTACAAAGCAGTCAGTATAAAGCCAGACACCCTCAAATATCCCACCATTTTTGGAATGATACCAGTAAGCTTCAGGGGCCTGTTTCACAAAGCGATCTTAGCTTAAGGTGATCTTAATTACCAATGGCAACGTATACCTTTAGCATTGGTTGCCATGGTAGTTAAGATCACACTTAGCTAAGATCGCTTTGTGAAACTAGGCCCAGGACTATTGTTATTCAATAAATCAATACACAGATATCTCCGTAAACCTATTTTTGTTTGAAATATAATATGTATTGATTGGTGTTTTTTGTGGCACTAAAGAGTATTTCTTTTATATGGCGGCTTTGCCAGGCTTAGTGGGGGAGAAAACTGAGCTCTTTGCCCGCAGGAAACTAAAAAACCTTTGGCATGTACCTAGTAACTCTTCCACGGCCATATCTTTGTAGATGATAACCTTGATGAATTTTTTGGTGCATCTTGTGTTATTATTTTCAGCTTTATTTTGTAGGTTATTTCTTCTGCTGGGTTTATAAATGTGAAAGTTGAAGACAGAACAGAGCAATTTGTTGAGGTGCTGAGTGAAGAACTGGCCAGAACCAAGAAAATGAAATCCCAATTCATTACGGTAAAAAATTCATTGGCATTTGCTACAAAATTTTACTTTGCTCTGTGAAGTTAATTTTTTTTTACACCTGCACAGGTGTCGAATGCTTCTGTTATTTGATTGATTGATTGATTGTTTGGTGTTTTACGCCGCGCTCAAGATTATTTCCCTTATATGGCGGCGTTGCCAGTTTTGTTGTGGGAGGAAACCGGGTTCTATGCCCGGAGGAAACCCACGACCTTCCGGTGGTAACTGGCAACCATCCCACTTGACTTAGGTCGTTCGAGTGAAAACCTCTGTTATTTGCAAAACTTACTCTGTGGTGATGCCTTAATTATTTCTTATTAAATGTTTTTTGTTTTTGTTTGCTTTAGTCGAGAATGAACAATAAAGTATTGTTTTGAACCAACTTATGTTTCAAATGAATGAATGGTCGTCCGGGTTATTTGAATTTTGTTTACTTTTCGAACACTTTCGGTTCGTGTAGGCCGCATACTGTATGGATTTCCCTCATTCCAGCGGCAATCATTAGGTTTTTCGATGACCTTCAAAGCCTCTTGCTGTCGTGACAATCAGAATCTATGAAAATAGTCCGAATTTCGGCAGCTCATGCCACTCTAAATGAAAAAGGCTTGAATTTCAAGCTCTTGAAAGTCTAGTTGTTTGGAATATTGTTCTTGGTTCTGCAGAGATTTTCTTTGGGCAAGGAAACTCGTTTCGTCACTCGCGTCACAAGTGAAATAACCTTGAATGTGGCGTAAAACATCAATCAATCCCCAGTGGAAATTTTGTACCCAATCTGTACAGATATTTTGTTGGTGACTGGATTTAAGGAAATATTGTAACCCTTTACTTAAGATTGATTGATTGTTTGGTGTTTTACGCCGCGCTCAAGATTATTTTCACTTATATGGCGGCGTTGCCAGTTTTATTGAGGGAGGAAACCCACGACCTTCCACTGGTAACTGGCAACCATCCCACATAGGTCGTTCGATGAAAACCCAGTCAGAAAATTTTCCAATTTTTTTTTTGGGACTGAGTGAGATTCGAACCTGCGACCCATTGGTGGAAGGCTGTTCGGATTGAGCGTCCAACGCTCTACCTACTGAGCCACAGAGGCCCCCCTCCTTTACTTAAGCCCCATTGTCCAGTTTGATCTGTATAGATCTCTAGATTGCTGTTTGGACTCTCTGGTTGACAAGCTGGCAAATTGGCTTTTAACCGCCAAGCCCTTGGATAAGATGACATGTTCTGGTGCAAACTTCACGTAATGGGAAAATCTGGCTAAACAAGTGAAATAATTTTGAGATGGAAATTAAATGTGGCATGAGCTGCCAAAATACTTTGTGTGGAGACAGAATTTTGTAACTATTGGCTATTTTTCTCAAGTACAAAAGTTTTTTGTGATACCAGTCTTGAAAATGTACGTTAATGTAGTGCTTTAAACTAACTTGGACGTAAGAATGAATGAACGTTCATCTCGGTATATTAAATCCTATTTCCTTTGGGTTTGTAAGGGGCCTCAAACTGTACAGATTTTTCACATTCCAACGCCAATCATTTAATTTTTTGATCAATGTCATGACAATCAAAACTTGCAAAAAATTGAAAATTTTGGCAGCCTATATCCCTTTAGAACACAAAGTAATCAAATATTGATTGGTGTTTTACGCAGCGCTCAAGACTATTTCACTTATATGGCGGCGTTGCCAGTTTTAGTGTGAGAGGAAACTGTGCTCTATGCCCGGTGGAAACTCACGACCTTCCGTTGGTAACTGGCAACCATCCCACGTAAGTCGTTCGAGTGAAAACCCAGTCAGAACATTTTCAAATTTTTTTTGGACTGAGTGGGATTCAAATCAGTAATCAAAGAAACACTGCACTTATATCTGTTTGTGTTATTTGTTTCAGGAATTCTCGGAGGAAGGCTATGACAGCATTGTAAATGGTTGGACAGAGAAATTGGCCCGATCAAGAGCAGGGGATCAGAGATGGGGTGTTTTCTACGCTGAAAAACCAGACAAGTCAACTGACTGATTTTTTATATGCCCGGCTTGAAAAGCGGGCTGTATTGTGGTATCATCTCCGGCTGTCCGCTTTCCCTTCCGCTCCATAACTTCCAAAGTTTTGATTCCAACTTAACAATTTTTTTTGAGTATATACCTTATGGGTAGTAGGTGTGCCGCAAACTATTTTTGACTTCACTCCTTACATGATATGGCAGTTATATTGGATTATGTAATATTCCCTTCCACTCCATAAATTCCAAAGTTTTGATTCCATCTTAACAATTTTTTCTGAGTATATACCTTATGGATAGAAGATGTGTCGCGAACTATTTTTGACATCATACATTGCGTAATATGGCAGCCATATTGGGTTATGTAATATTTACTTTTTCTCTCCATAACTCTAACAAATATGATCCGATGTTTTCAAATCTTTCATGTTACATACATTTACCATATTAACAGACAGTGTGTAAAAAATTGTTTATGATATCAGCTATTGCAAATTATTGGATTATGTATATTCCCTTTTATTTATGATCACTAAAACACACGGGCACAGGGAAAATCTTCTTGTCTAAAATAATCATGGAGACAAGTTTCTAATTGTATTAAAAAGAGGTATATCATTTAGACCTTTATACCCCATATATTGTTGTAACAAATGTAACAATAAACTCCATCTCATAACCTACTTCTAGCAAACAACAAGGTTATGAACTCCATCTCATAACATACAACCAGCACACAACAAGGTTATAAACTCCATTTCATAACCTACTTCTAGCAAACAAGGTTATAAACTCCATCTTACAACCTACAACCAGCGCACAACAAGGTTATAAACTCCATCTCATAACCTACTTCTAGCAAACAACAAGGTTATAAACTCCATCTCATAACCTACTTCTAGCAAACAAAAAGGTTATAAACTCCATCTCACAACCTACTTCTAGCAAACAACAAGGTTATAAACTCCATCTCATAACCTACTTCTAGCAAACAAAAAGGTTATAAACTAGCACAGTTATAACAAACAACATGGTTGTGTACCTTTCATAACCTACAATTACCAAACAAGGTTAGAAACTCCATCTCACAACCTACAATAAACAAACAACACGGTTGTAAACTCCATCTAACAACATACAATTAACAAAGAATACGGTTATAAACTTTGTTGATCCAAAAAGCCCATTTTAAATTTGATACAGATGGATTTTAAAGGTATTAGTTGTAAGATTTCATTTTGTTGACATAACATCACCTTTTACCAAGCTTCAACCTCCTTCCTCTGATTTGTTTTGGTATGGTCGCAGTTACTGAGCCTTTCCGGGCGTATTTTGGGTTTCCCGAAACTCTTGTTACCAGATTATATTTTGTACAGGCTGTTTAGAAAGTCACATGTTATCAGACAAAATGTTTCATAAGTAACAAAAGACAAGCAGATTTTACGCACAAATTAACAAGCAGATTGTACGCACAAATTATGATTTATACATATAAAAAAGGAGTAATATATTTACAGCCAAATATCATACAAATAGTGGAAAGAAATCATATGAAAATAATTTACTTTTTCAAACCAAGTATTTAGTTCACGGGGCCTCAGTTGGTTAGAGTGATAGAAGGCTTGTATCAGACGGAGGGACTATCGATGTGGGGGGGCCTCCGTGGCTCAGTAGGTAGAGCGATGGACGCTCAATCCGAACAGCCTTCCACCAATGGGTCGCGGGTTCGATTCCCACTCAGTCCAAAAAATTGGAAAATTTTCTGACTGGGTTTTCACTCGAACGACCTATGTGGGATGGTTGCCAGTTACCAACGGAAGGGCATGGGTTTCCTCCGGGCATAGAGCCGGGTTTCCTCCCACAATAAAACTGGCAACGCCGCCATATAAGTGAAATAATCTTGAGCGCGGCGTAAAACACCAAACAATCAAACAAACAATCTATCGATGTGGAGCAGGTTCGAATCCAACTCAAACCAAATGAAACTTGTGAATTATCTACTACATGTAGCTCTGGGAACAAGAGTTTTAGTAAACTCAACATACACCCTCCGCTATGACTGATTCATCTACATTGTAGAACCTATTTGTTAAAAAAAAAGTTACTTGTTATTTGTATTAAGTTTGAATTAAGATTTAGATTGTTTTATTCTTATTTGTCGTCTTTGACAGAAAAGTGCAATATAAGTGAATTCTCTCGGTGCTCCATTTTGTTTATGTTACCACAAACATTAGCGAGGGCCTCAGCGGCTGTGAGATCAGCGAGGGGGCCGTTTCACGAAGCCTTCGCATTTTGCGAGCGAACTTACGCTTTGCGACGGACTTTAGGAGCGACGTAACTACATGATGCGAGCGTTTCACGAAACCCTTCGCAAATTACCCGTTCGCACGCAAACAGCGAGAAGTTTTAAGAGAGAACTCTTTTGCTCTGGGAGGTGAAAACAGTTTGACAGTTTCATGGAGTGCGCGCTTTTCGTTATACGGATTAAGTCGTCTGCAGGTAGCAAATGACGTGAGGAAAGCAGGTGTACTCACGTGGAAGTGTTCAGCTCACGAGGAATATAGCATCGTCTGCTTTTCCCGACAACAGAGGTGAGTTCTAACTATTTAATCATCATTCCCATACTAGTCTTCCGAAGGACAAGACTGAAGTGATCATTTCGAAGCTCTCAGTTTGATTATCATCATTTATATTATGGCGACCATATCGTTATCACCAATGCCTGCCAGTGCTACTGCACAAACAGTATCAATGTCACCAACTAGTGAATTTAGACGTTTGAAAAAATCTAAAAATTTCACGTCAGCTGAAAATAACGTTTTGGTGGAAGAGGTAGAGTTGAGAAAAGAACTTCTATTCTCTAAATTGAATAACTCCATCACCAACCGCATAAAACAGGATGCGTGGGATGATATTTCCAAAAAGTGAGGATGTCACAACTTCTATTCAAATTTGGTTCTTTTATGTTGATCTTAACTTGTTAGTTTTGCATGTATTGAACTTTTGTCCTTTTGTTGTTTTTTTTTTTCCATATAGTAAAATGTAGAAAAAATCGGTCAAGGAGTTTGAATTTTGATCTGTCTATCGACGTATATTGATTTCATTTGCATCATCATTCAAGGATAAGTATTTTTCTTTATTGTCTAACTAGTAACTATTATGACTAGGCTACTATATATGTAAGACCAGAAGTCTATGAATGTGGAAGTGTGAAGCGTTCCATTACATAGTGTTGAGGGCATTGGCGCCGTTTGACCCAGAGGTCACCATACACAGAGCCCTCTCTCGGTTAGTCAGATAGCGTGGCTTTTCTTCACTTTCTCATATGAACTATTATGGGATGCATAAGAAAAAACATGGCGAACATTTTATTTATGATAACAGTACTTGATGGAGCAAAAGTTAAAGTTTCCGAAGAACTTCATAAAGTTGAAAATGAGACAAGAAGACTTGTTTGGAACGATTTGAGTCCAAATGGAGATATCAGAGTCGCATGTTCGGTAAAGCTTTTATAAAAACCAATGCATTCTCCGAACTGCGGTTACTGGAATTGCCGATAGATGCAGTAAGTGGAGAATGAATTTATTTTCTGATTTGAAATTGCGCAACCGTTGACAATTTCAAAATCTACCGCGCATAAACGTCACATAATGTAGTATAAGCAGGCTGAAAGCACCAGTGCCCTGAATATGGGGTAATGCGACATTTCACACTTCCCTGTTCATAGACTTCTGGTAAGACACATAAGGCGTATTCAACTGGTCGTTTAAATTGATTGATGTTTCACGCCACACTCAAGATTATGAACTGCTTGAGAAAGTACCAGTGGAGTGAATTGAGGATACTACGTTTGGGTTGTTGCTTAGCAACATGATATATTATTACTTTTTAGTCAAGTGTCAGTGTGTTTCGGGGCTAACTACTAAACTAGTATAATTTTATTGTAAATTGAATCTCGGCACACGGCTTAAATTCTGCATCATCTATGTGGTCGTGGAGTGAGATGACCACGCTCATCTAATTAGTAATTACAACTACAAGCCATGTTTACTTGTCACTCAACCTGTTTGAAACTTTTTTTAGAGTCAACTCAGTCAATTCTAGTGCCAGCAGGACTGCACTTCAGGTAAAAAAACACTGGCAGGACATGCAGTCCAGGACAAAGAAGAAGGAGAGTGAAAGAAGGCGCGAGATGAGAAAGACGGGGGGAGGACCAAGTGTCCCCCCATTGTCAGATATGGAGGATAAGGTAAAAAAAAAGTAATTGTATTTTATTTGGAATATGGAAGGTAATTCAATACTATTAAATAATTAAATGTCTAAAGGTATTTATTGGTCGGTACCTGGTAGACATCTAATCAGCGTTACTCATATCGATAAACTCAGAAATCTCAAGAAATACCAACCTTTCAGTCTTACTTAGTTCATGTTTGTTTTGTGTCCTAGTTGCTAGTTGAAAACAGTTTTGTGAAAGTGAAAGCTATTTATCACCTGTAAGAAAATATTTGCCTTTTTTAACCAATTCTGTTTGATTGCGCTGTTTGCTGATGAAACAGACCTTACGCATAGAAAAGGTTCCAAGGTGAAGGGGAGATATTTTAGAATTGAGGAGCTTTTTTTCTAATAAATAATTTGACTTTTTTGTTAAGATACTTGCATCCGAAAATACTAGCTGTTATTCAGTTATTAAGCAATCAATCCAGTTAAAATGAAAAGCTAATAACTTAATTTTTTTTTACTCCAGTTTAGGGGTATAACTTTAACTGACCAGTTGTCAACTCCAGGTCTTAAAAAACATGTTAAAGTTACAATTGATTTTATTCACGAAAGAACCACAATACAAATAAGATTGTTTGAAATTATTCAGTAGTTACATGTGCGTACACACATCTGTAGGAGTGTTGTACTATCCCACTTTACACATGATTTAAATAACATGGGAGAAATATCATTATATGTTATCATATTGGCATGCATCTAAATAATTTGACTATGCCCAAACTAGTATGTCAATAATGATAACGAAGTAAACAAACTAAATCAAATGGCTATAAGATTGAGTTTATAAAACATTTTCTGTGGAGCAGCATGATTATCTCCCCTTCGTACTATTTTACTACATAGAACAATATAAATTACTTTAACTACCATAAACTTAACGACACACAAGTAAAAGCTTATTATACTATTATTTACTTTAATGTAAACTAATTATATATTCGAGATATTACTTCATGCGAATTGAATTTTTTAATTATAGTAGCATGAGCTGCAAAAAATTAACATAATTCTGGACAGTGGCCTTGACAAACAGAATGTTTATCTAAGAATAAACCAAATAAACAAAAAACGGACACATGTTTATTCATCATATAGCGCTAAATTATCTCAAGTCACTACTTTAATAGATAGTTGCGATGTTTTCACTGAAAGATATGAACAAAATGGCATCTCATGCTGTTTTTAATACAGTAAAAACAAAACTAATTCAATTTTTCCCCCTTTTAGGTTGTTTCTATTTTAGGGGAGACAGCTATCGAGGGCATCCAGGGTGGGGAGGATACTTTGGAAGTACCAGTAGAGATGGAAGATGAAGAGATAACATCGATCTTAAACCTGGTTCCTGAAGCAACTGGTAAATTCATTAGCTTTATTAGTGTATCTGACACACAACCAATAGATGCGGAGTTAATATCTCTTGAACTGACAACATTTTTGCTTTTCTGTTTGTATCAAACATTTTGCTTGAAGGAGACGAGTCAAAAATAGAAAACTATATAGAATAACTTCAATAAGTATGTAAAACAGTAAATGACTTGGTAATGTATTGTTTAATGAATAGCAAAATATATTGTGCTTCATATTCAACACATCATTCAAAAGGTTTCATTGATTGATTGGTGCTTTATGCTGCACGCAAGATTATTTTGACTTATATGCCTGGTTTAATGGGAAGGGAAACGCCTGACCTTTGACGAGTACCTGCCAAATCTTCCACATTCGGCGACGAAGTGAAAAATGCTATATAAAAAGTGTAACCTTTCACCTTGTAGACAAATATTAAAAAATTAATTCAAAGCCTGCTAAATACTTAATTAACTGAAATCCTGAAGCTATGGAAAAAAGGCTATTTTTTTTTTCTCTTGGCAAACCTTTTCTTTATTAATTCTGCTTTAACCTAATAAAATATTGAAATTTATTACTGAATGCTATCATAAGATGTGGTATCTTAATAGTCATGTACTAATCTGTGATATGTTGATTGATCTGCTTACAATTATTGTATTATTATTTAATGTCAAGTTTGTAAACATGTTATTAATGCCTGATATTTCTCACTTTTACAGAAGTGCCAGCAAGCTTAAATAAGCCGAGTGGTCCCAAGAACGCCACTTTAGAAATGGAATTGTTGCTGTGCGAACAGAAAAGACAGGTGCAAGAGGGAAAAAAAATTAGTTTGCTTGAGAGATTGGTGGATATTAAAGAAAAAGAATTTATTTTAAAAGAACAGTCCATGGAACTAAAACGAGCTCGTTTTGAATTGGAAAAGAAAAGGTTTGAGTTGGAAAACTCTAGGAGTCTCTTCCCTGTGCCAGTATTTGTAAATGCCAGTACAGAGGAGTGACTTCCTTTTTATCAATGAATGCAAACCATTTTCACACTAAATGTCTTTATTTCACAGACATTGACATTAGTAATTTTCTTTTATTATTTTAAATCCTAACAGTAAATTCATTGCTCACCTAGAATAAGTTGTTTCTTTTAAATATTTTGTAAGTTTTGTTTTCATTAATTACCTGCTTTAATGAAAATGGTTTGCATTCAATTTTAAATGTTTTCCTCCCCAAACCTTTCCGTTTTCACTTTGAGGAGAGTTATCTTAATCTAACAGTAAAAAAACACTGAAGGTTATTTCAATTAAATGTCCAGTCAAACCATGTAGTACTTGTAGTATCTTTCCCCAGGTAGAGGGCTTAGTAACTCCCCCACTTATCCTGACAATTCAACTATAAGTGAAATATTCTTGTATTCAGGAAAAACTGATCAACCAATCAATTACATGTATATTCAAGATACATAAGCTTTGTCAATCTATTACAAAAAGTGTTCCAGAAAATTCTACTGACTAAAGCCAAGCTCCGGTCAGTCGTCAACCTAATGACATGTCGTAAGTTTAATTTATTACAACAATTTATGATGGGGTATAAGGGTCTAAATGATATACCTCTTTTTAACACAATTAGAAACTTGTCTCCATTGTTATTTTAGACAAGAAGATTTTCCCTGTACCTGTGTGTTTTAGTGTTCATAAATATATATTCAAGTTATTAATCAATTATACATGTAAAGTAAATATTCCTCTTCAAATACCTGGCAATCTTTACATATCTTCTAATATCTATGATTACATGTATATATTTATTAGGCATATTTTAAAAAGTATAAATTTCTGATACCAATCGTTATCTTTCCTTAACATTCTTGTCTTTTATGTGAACTAAGTGGAAAATTTTTCTAAAATGAGAGCTTCCCTTACCTTTGTACCATCGTTCACTGACCCCCCATAGTTTTCCCCACCCCCTTCACTGTTATTTTCATCAAATAAAGGCTCATGAAATGGTATCCTATTGTTTATGCACATATTGTGTAGTATTGCTGTTGCTTTTATAATTTTAATGCATTTAGCAGGTGCATATAGCAAAGAACCTCCAGATTTGCTGAGACAACGAAAGCGACCCTTCCAAACTCCAAAGCACCTTTCAATTGTGCACCTTGTACTTTTTAGTTTACGATTATATCGCCTGTCTCCAGGTGTGACAACATTCAGTTTTGGTGTCAGAAGCCATGGCCTGAGTGGATATCCACTATCTCCTAACAACCACTGCTGACTATCTTGTTGCTCTAATTCTTCCGCAACTCGGCAATTAGCCCATACAAATGCGTCGTGTGTGCTGCCTGGCCACTTGATCACTATATTTGTAAATCTGTGAGAGAAAAAAATGTGCACCTTGTTAGTGAAAAGCTAAAAAAAAAGTGTATTTATATATTACACTTAAGTTGCAGGAACATAATATCAAGAATTACTAGAAAGTTAGTTTCTGTTGTTGTTTTGTAAAATAATCTTGAGTGCGCAATGTGGTGTAAAACATCAGTCAATCAATCAATCAATCCTTATGGTGGCATTATGCAATCAGTCTATTGTTTACAGCTACTTAAAAAAGCCTTTGGGGTTTGTTTTCTCTTCGCCAAACCTCCTCATCAAGAAAGAAGTCACAAGGATGTGTTTAATCGTAGTCCTGATAGACGATGTAAAGGTGTATTTCCAGTGTTTTCAGATTTACTTTTCATGGAAAAAGGATTAGTTTTTCCCAACCTTTCTAACCTGTACTAGAAACATGTCGTGGTAAATACCAAATTAAAACATTTCTCCTGGTACCAATAAATTACCGTATTGCGTTCATTAACTTTAGGGCAAATTGAAATGTAACTGTAAGTACCTCATAAACATACCTCAATTGTGCGTCACAAATTCCCTGGATATTAATCGCATGATATCCTTTGCGACAAACGTATAAATGTTCATCTGCCAGTGGACTCCCGATAGGAATTAAAGAGCCGTCTACCACTCCGATAACGTTGGGGAATTCAGCTATTTCGTAGAAGTCAGAAATAATTTGCCTTTTTTCCAAATATGAGTTCGGAAACTTTATGCGGTATGACAGTCTGTTTGAAATTGAAATGCTAACTGATGTAATAATTCTAGAAACGGAAGCTTTACTTAGCCCGTGCGTGTCCCCCGTTACTGTTTGAAAGGAGCCCGTCGCGTAGAATCGAAGTGCTGTCATAAGTTGCAATGCGGCGGGAATGGCCGAACTTCTTCTTGTTGGATGTTCGATGTCTGGATTGATGGAATTTAAGATTTCATATATCGTCTGTCGAGGTAGCCTGTATCTGTCGATCAATTCTCGGTCATTGTATGTGTCTAAAGGGGATAATCTGTCTCTGAATATCCGTTCACGCCTCAAAGCTCTGCGATTAACTCTTGCCAATAAAATCGCGTACGCCATATTTTGGGTAATGCAGACACGTCGCAATTTTTGCGACAGATCTAACCCTCTCGCAAATATACGACGTAATTTGCGACCAGACGTGCGTGCGAATGTTTCGTGAAACGCAAATTTTGCGTGCGAACTAACGTAAGAGCGGTTTGCGATCAAACTTTGCGATGCGACGGCTTCGTGAAACGGCCCCGAGATCAGGTTGTCGTCATAATTGTGCGCCACTTCCGCCAAAAGGCCAGCGAAAGGCATTTGCCCAATATGAGAAGCTTTGGTGACTACAGATGCTGATCTGTACCAATTAGTTACAGGTTTCAGAAAATTTATTTACACTAACACATGGGCACAAGATTTTCAGATATAGGTATGCGATGTGTTACATACTAAAATTAAATAGGGGTCTCAATAATTCTGGAGTATGGCTTCAGGCTGATATACATCCTTACAACTTAGTGTTTAGAGCAGTTGAAAAGAGGTCTCTATTGAATACGAAAATAGTGTGCTACAATGAATTTACCCTTGTTATGTTGAGAAAACCCTTTATGAATGCAGCAATCTATCAATGTTACATCATATAGCCAAATGCTTGTTTGTAAGAAGCTCAGTTATTGTTATGGTAATAAAGCTTAATAATCACAGAATCTTGGATTTTTTGTTGTTGCTTTTATAACTATACCAACATGAGTTTTTTTACCCCTCGGGCAAATTTTGCCCGAAGGGTCGTTGCCTCCGTCGTCCGTCTGTCCATTGGTCCTTGTAAACACATTATCTAAAAGCCTATTCAAAATCAACGCGCTCGAATGTTTTTTTCAAGAGTTATGCCCCTTACATTACCACTGCTATAAAAAGCCTTGTAAACACATTATCTAAAAAAGTCTTTAACTTACAACTTTGAAACTTCACACATTTGTTTAATGCAGCCAGTACAAGAAGCCTATTTTTCAAGAGTTATGCCCCTTACATGACTGTCAGCCAAAAACCTCCTTGTAAATGTGATGCATCTATGTGGAGTAATTTTTAACTCGCAAAAAATTGTCTGGAAAATAAATATGTCTACGGTTTCTTTGGCCCAGACCCGAGGGGTCCTTATGGCGACAGCCACTAATTTGCATCTGACTTTCAGATTTTGTGGGCGAGGGATCAATAATCTGGTTTGAGTGGCATGAGCTGCCAAAATGTTGACATTTTGACCATAAAACAGAATTGGCTATTTTTCTCAAGACATAATTCAGAAGTTTTTTAGTGCTTCTAGTCTCCAAAATATACGATAAAGTATTGTTTTGAACTAACTTTGGCTTAAAATGAACAAATGGTCGTCTCGATTATTTAAATTTTGTTAACTTTTCGAACACATTTTCATTTCGTACAGACCACATACTGTATGGATTTTCCTCATTCCAACGCCAATCATTTCGTTTTTCGATGGCCTTCAAAGCCTCTTACTGTCGTGACGATCAGAAATTATGAAAAAAGTGTGAATTTTGGCAGCTCATGCCACTTTAAGCCAAAACCCAGTACAAAAATAAGCAATTCAAGAAAGTGTCTAAATAATCCGTGATTTTATTCTTCGTCACATTGTTTATCAAAGTTAAAGAAAATACATTCTGTATCTAACCTACATAACTATTTTCAACTTGAGCTTCCTTATTAGTCCGTATCAATCATTGAATCAAGCACTAGATAAATGTAAATTCAAGCGTCACTTTTTTTTCAACAAAAAACAAAAACATGCACAAATATTTTTCTGGAGGCAAAAAATTAGATTTTTTGTAAATACAGCCCATGAGTTATATATGTGGAGATTGAGGCCTGTTTGACATTGATTGTTTGTTGTTTTACGCCGCGCTCAAGATTTTTTCACTTATAAGGGGTGTTGCCAGTTTTATTGTGGGAGGAAACCCACAACCTTCCGGTGGTAACTGGCAACCATCCCATGTACAAGTCATTCAAGTGAAAAACCAGTCAGAAAATTTTCCTATTATTTTTTGGACTGATTGGGAATCGAACCCGCGACCCATTGGTAATTCCCATGACGTCACAATACTTAAGAGATGCGTTGTCATAGTAGTTACGATTGACGTAAAGTTACGATGTAAAACAGCCCCCTGGTTGACAATATACCACAAATAGCTGAAGAGGTTAGATATAAAGGAATTGTGTAAAGATATCTAATTGAATATCAATTTTCTAATTTAATGCGGGGAATGGCTTCTGGGCTTAAATAAGACACCGGTGCTATGAAATATACGATTGAGCAAAAAATACATGTTAAGTCGAGTGAGTTGCCAAATTACAGATGAAACACTCATACATTAGTCAAGAAATCTGGGCTCTGTTGAATTTTTTTCGTATTTGTGATAGAGGGTGATTCACATTACTGGCCAAATATAAAATGAGTCGCCCTTTAGACCGAAAATCCAGGCTAAGTCATACATGCAAATCTTTTAAAGACATAGGTATTGCTAACAAACTTTGTTAATTTTTCGATGGTATCCATTTTACATGTAGAAATAATTAAAAGTTATATGAAGCTCAAGATAGCACTACATGATTACTTACATATATTTCACATTTTCTCAAATATTATTTTCAAATAATAAAAAATCTAAAAGCTTTCATGCTTATGAGAGCGTGGGAATACATCTAATACCATACACCCCGATACTGAGAATAATTCAACAATTACTCAGACCAAACCAATATTTTGAATATAACACTTTTCTTAATTGCTTTCATATTATCCAGAAGCCTTATATGCTTATCAAGAAAATATATTTTTTTCTTCTTTTTATAGAAGTAAAACAAATAACAATAGGGAGCGCAAGTCACGTGTGAATTCTCCATATTTCCTGTCACCGGCAGTGTATTGCGCATGTGACTGAGCGTTTTTCGTTCCAATATGACGTTTTAATCTGTCGTTATGGAACCAAATACGTCAAATGGAATTGCAGCGTCATCAAAAACGTTCTTAATGGCATCATCTGTCACCGGATATCACAAAATCTCGTAATAATTCTTATGAAACTTGCACTCCCTACAAGCACCCTTTAACTCATTGATTCCCGCGACATCGCAGGGCCGTCAGTGCAGCAGCCATGTGCATCCTGCTTACCGCTTACTCTCGGCGAGTTGGGCTCTAATTATCCAGCCACTAATGCCCCAGAGTCCATAGACGGTACAATTAAACCCTTTCTGTCTAATAAGTCCCCAATATTTGCGCTTTACAGAGCAGTTTTCACTTGTATTCAATACTTACAGCAAAAATTACAACAATCTTTTTATCTTTCCCTAACTTCTCAAATAGCATTTAGAAAAAAATTATTACATATTTCAAAACGTAATATTGATTCGACAAGAAGTTAAGTGAATGATTAAGTTTAAACACTGCCATTCTACACAAAGGACAGTTCAGACTCGTGATACAAATTAATTTGGAATTTAACTTGTCGAACCAATATTACCTACTGAAATATGTAATAATTTTTTCTATATGATATTGAGAAGTAAAAAAAAAAAAGAACCTGAGAGTTTATTAGAGAACTTAAAATTTTAACTGGACTAAAAACTTCATCCAAAGAGAATGCATGCAAACAGTGAATGGATATTTGTCAACTTTCATGAATCCATGCATTTCATTATCAAATATTTTTCGCTGAAGTTTTAATCTTCTTTGATGACTAAATGTGAACAAGGTTTTTTTTAATGTGTATCATCCTGTTCAATAAAACTCTGGTAAGCCTCTTCCTCCATTAATTCCTTGATATCTTTAGGGTCAGACAATTCCAGTTTAAACAGCCAGCCTGTTGACAAAAAATAAACAATGCGATAGTCGTAATACGGTAGTCGTTATGCGATAGTCCTTCATCAGATTAAGCACTCTCAAGCTGAGCTCAGTAGGTAGAGCGTTGGACGCTCAATCCAAACAGCCTTCCACCAATGGGCCGCGGGTTCGAATCCCCCTCAGTCCAAAAATTGGAAAATTTTCTGACTGGGTTTTCACTCGAACGACCTATGTGGGGGGATTGCCAGTTACCAGCGGAAGGTCGTGGGTTTCCTCCGAGCACAGAGCCCGGTTTCCTCCCACAATAAAACTGGCAACACCGCCATAAATGATATAAGTGAAATAATCTTAAGCGCGGCGTAAAACACCACACAATCAATCAATCAATCTCAGGCTGGGGGCATTGCTTTAGCCATGTTTGAGGAACCAGCAAAGAGTTAAGAATACATAAAGCCAAGCTCCGGTCTATAGTGAATCTGCGATCAATCATTCAGAGAACGTTTAGCGACTTGACCGGCTTTAAGACTCTTCAGATTGGTCTAAGTCTGATCAGTCTTACGATCGTAAGGATAGAGCATGTTCTATTTTCTTTCGATCAATCCTAAGGTCGCAGCAAGGTTGAGGGTTTCCAGTTCCCTCTGTTTCACTTAACCTGACAAGGCAACCATAATCCTCAGTGCTGAAGAAAACATCAACCAATCTAAGGTCTGTGGAGCCAAATGTGGACAGGAGACCTTTGTCCCTCGGTAGTGTTGTTGCCATATGCCCTTAAATGTTGAGTGTAACTTTAAGCCACAATCAATCAATTTTCATATCAAGCACCATTTATCCAGTGACCGACCCATGTCAAGTATTCTGGGCTGAGAGAATCACTCTGCCAAGTCACAGGACTCCCGCCTTGTTTCTTTACTACTTTACCTGAATGTTTATCGTATTATGCTCTGTTGGAATGGTGAATTAATATCAAATCAAATCAAAGAGAAAACACAAAATCTGACTCAATCCAGATTTCTCAGCTACCCGTCCCACCATTGCCGATGGTCGCTGGTTTCTCCATGCAAGGATTGATTGGTTGTTTGGTGTTTTACGCCGCGCTCAAGATTATTTCACTTATATGACAGCGTTGCCAGTTTTATTGTGGGAGGAAACCAGGCTCTGTGGCCGAGGGAAACCCACGACCTTCCGGTGGTAACTGGCAAGCATCCTATCCATACATAAAATAATGTTGAGTGCTACATAGATTGATTGATTGATTTGGGATTAACGTCACACTCAACACCTAATTAAGGTTATATGGAGACAAGTACCAACTGACCAAAAAAAATAAATAGGATATAGACACAGTGAGAAATAAATGAGTTTGGTACAAAACCTCAAGTAATATTTGACTGACCTGCATCATAAGGGTTTTTGTTAATAAGGCTAGGATTATTGGTCAGTTCTCCATTAATCTCTGTGACACTACCTGAGCCAGGTGTGAATACATCAGCAGCAGCTTTTACACTCTCTAACGATGCAACCGGCTCTGATGGAAAAATGGGAAACGTTAAGTAGAGACAAATTGTATTCTCGTTATTTTTGGATTACAAAGTGAGTATAACAGTATTCTCGTTATTTTGGGATTACAAAGTGAGTATAACAGTATTCTCGTTATTTTGGGATTACAAAGTGAGTATAACAGTATTCTCGTTATTTTGGGATTACAAAGTGAGTATAACAGTATTCTCGTTATTTTGGGATTACAAAGTGAGTATAACAGTATTCTCGTTATTTTGGGATTACAAAGTGAGTATAACAGTATTCTCGTTATTTTGGGATTACAAAGTGAGTATAACAGTATTCTCGTTATTTTGGGATTACAAAGTGAGTATAACAGTATTCTCGTTATTTTGGGATTACAAAGTGAGTATAACAGTATTCTCGTTATTTTGGGATTACAAAGTGAGTATAACAGTATTCTCGTTATTTTGGGATTACAAACGAATTACTATATGATAAGATTGATGTTCAAGATTGGTGTTCGACACCCCCACACAAGATATTTTTTTCAAGATAGTAATAGGTAGTGGGGAAAGAAGGAAACCCTTCTTTGTCTGTAGGTTTCATTCATTGCTTGATTGGAGTTATACGCCTTCAAACCACTGTAAATTTAGATTTTTTTTTTTTAAATCTCAAGTTATATTTGTGTTTTCATTAAAAAAATATTAAGCAAAAGAAATTAGGGAAGTGATAAACGTACCGTCTTTAACAAATGTACCTCCAACATCTGGTAAACCAACATAAACAATCTCTCCTAGTTTTTCCTGTGAAAAATACAAAATATTAACATGTATTTCAGAAATTTAAGGGAACTATTTAATGAGTATTAAGGCTATTATTGTGCACAAGTAAGTTAGAAATCTACTCAGGCCTCAAATTTCATAAATTAGTAAGTGACCTTTAAAATGGGTGCCCTTAAATTATTTAAGGGCACCCATTTTAAAGGTCGCTTGTTAAATTTGGTGTTACTTGAAATAATACAGACAAAACAACTTGGCATAGTCAAAATGAAACATTCAGGCTTCATTATTATAGTCCCAACATAGATAATCTTGTGATTGATTGATGTTTTACACGGTACAATAGATTATTTCACTTATGTGCCGGGTGCTAAGAGAAAACTCTGACAATCATTCCACTTAGGGCGATTATCCTACGCTGTTAACTCCAACCAAATTGATGGAAAGCTTGGTTTGGCAAGAGAAACTATTACTCTACAGGCCGAGCTGCACAGAGAAGACCCAAACAACATACTTTATTAAACACATAAATATTTAATCTAATGAAAACCTCACATTACCAACATGTGACAGCTCATTACCAAGAGCCGTATTGGTCACTTAACTTTAAGAAGTGTATAATTCATAGTTTGAACGTACTAGTGTACTGTTCATTTGTTATTGTACTTGAAAAACACTTGGCGTACGTTTTTTCTCTGATGACGCCTATGGCAGATATTGACAAGAATATCTTAATGAATAATAATAATGAACACAAGAAAAATTTGTTTGATGTCCCAGTGACAGTCATGTGACCATTATTGTAACAGCAAACAAACAATTATTTAATTTAAGCCTAGAATGTCTTCCAGCATCTCTGCAATAGTGTCATCTACCTACTACTACAAATCCATGTAACTTGTAATAGTGTTAATGGTTGAATACAAAGACACTGTCCAAATAGTGGTTACTGGTACAGCGGCCAAATCAGGTACTGTATTTCAGCTTCATGGGATTTTCCCTTTTCATAAAGTGTCATGAGCTGCCAAAATTCACACTTTTTTTCATAATTTCTGATTGTCACGACAGTAAAAGGCTTGAAGGCAATCGGAAAACTAAATGATTGGCGTTGGAATGAGGAAAATTCATACAGTATGTAGCCTGTATGAACCAAAATTTAAATAACCGGGACGACCATTCGTTCATTCTAAGCCAAAGTTAGTTCAAAACAATACTTTACCGTACATTTTCGAGACTAGAAGCACAAAAAAGCTTCTGAATTATACATCTTGAATTATACATCTTGAAAAAAATAGCCAATAATTTCAACATTCTGTTTGAACGTCAAAATATCAACATTTTGGCAGCTCATGCCACTTTAAGAAAGTGTGAGTTGTGAGTTACCTGTGCATAGTCTGTAATACCCACTGTTGCCACACCACCAGATATTGTAACCCATTCATGGTCTTTTGTATATTGTCTACCTGAAACAAGATACATGTATAATTAAAGATTTATGATGGGGTATAACGGTCTAAATGATATACCTCTTTTTAACACAATTAGAAACTTGTCTCCATGGTTATTTTAGACAAGAAGATTTTCCCTGTGCCTGTGTGTTTTAGTGTTCATAAATGTGATTAAAGATGTAATTGGTGTCTTGTTATTTATCTGACTAATTCCTTCTTATACATGTAATATTGTTCTTTGAAATGACGTATTTATCAAGATTAATTGATTAATGTTTAAAGGCACACTCAAGATTATTAGCTAATGTCAGCATACATGTACATGGCGATGAATGAAAAAAACACTCAGCCAAGGAGAATTTTTTAACTGGATTGAGTAAATGTGACAGACTGAGAGACTATTTTACTGTTGTTTTTTTTTTCTTGTTACAGTGCTGTATCAAATAGTACATACAGTACCAATCATGTAAAATGCCTTGTAAAATATCTAGCTACCATGATACTCCGTGAAACTAGGTGAAAACACCATCTGTCATACAAATCTATGGGAAAGAAAAAACTGGGTTAATCTTTACCCTAGAGGTCAAACGTCACTAGATATGCCAACCAATATCACAAAATCATAAAAAAAGACAAATGAAAAGCTTTTACTTAAAGTGGCATGAGCTGCCAAAATTCACATTTTTTTCATAATTTCTGATCGTCACGACAGTAAGAGGCTTTGAAGTCCATCGAAAAATTAAACGATTGGCGTTGGAATGAGGAAAATCCATACAGTATGTGACCTATACGAACCGGAATAGTGTTCGAAAAGTAAACAAATTTAAATAACCGGGACGTCCATTCATTCATTCTAAGCCAAAGTTAGTTCAAAAAAATACTTTATTGTACATTCTTGAGACTAGAAACGCTAAAAAGCTTCAGAATTATACATCTTGAGAAAAATAGGCGAAAATTTCAACATTCTGTTTTCACGTCAAAATATCAACATTTGGGCAGCTTATGCCACTTTAAAGGCACACAAGCTGCGAAAATCAAGAATACCGGTTACATAAAAAATCAGTGGCTGTTTTCTGTATTTTTCCCTAGGCATAAGTAGTTAGGAACATTTTATTTTCACAAGTTTTGGCATCATTTAGTATTTTTAATTATAAATTGAAAATTATATTTATCAGGTCTTGTAAACAAACTCCAAACCTACGCAATGTTTTGAGTCGTGTGAGCGATTAGAGTAATTTTACGTACTTTAACTGAGAAATACACTGACGATCGGTTAAGAGGGACTCGAAAAGCTTAGCGATAAATTGATTAGTGTAAACCACAGACAAAAAGGCCTGAAATTATGATATTCCAACACTTTATCACTGATCATTGTCGTCGTAATCCGGCGTTGATTCTTCAGTTTTTTTGTTCAGCCCCATTCCTTTGTGTGGGAAAATAGGGATTAAAAACTCAAGTGAAATTAGATAAAAAGAGTGTTGCATTAAGTTAATCTGTTCAAGTCAAGAAAGTTAACTCCTGTATGGTGCGGCTGTTCAATGCAACAAGATACAATGAAAGTCAACACTATTTAGCTGTTGTGGCATCATTTTTCACCTTTAAAAACACCTTGACACGACTGAAGGCAGCAATTTTTGGGTGGCCTGGTAAATTTACCTCCATATAAGTTATATTCTTATTAGCAGGCTGGTATTTTGCAGATTTGCAGAACGACAGCAAACCATGATCGCTGGACTGAAACCCGCATATGAGTTTGGTGTATGATAATTGGTTCTTTCACCATAAACGATTGGATACCTAAACCAGGACTACTACTTCTACAGGTATATGATCAGTGATCAATGTTCAATGTTCAGTGTTTACATTGACAAGAAATATCGCAGAAGTAAAGCTGGGCTCAGCCGACTCTTGAATGAAAGGGACAAGCCATTCACCCGCTCGTCTGTTTTTCTAGATTGACAGGAACCAGTTAGTGTACACCCAACAGTAAGGTTTTATGTGAGGTCATTTTTAGTCTTCAAAAATTCCCCAACACGGCGGACTATTCTTGGGTTGCCTGGCAAGCCGCAAGGTGACTGTCATCAACGGGAAAGCGTGGTCGTGGGAGGGTGAGATTTTGTAGAACAATTCCTTGAGCCGTCAGCTGGCTGTCATTGACAGGAAAGTGTGATTGTTGGAGGGTGATCTTTGTATGACAATTCCTTGAGCCGCCAGCTGGCTGTCATTGACAGGAAAGTGTGATTGTTGGAGGGTGATCTTTGTATGACAATTCCTTGAGCCGCCAGCTGGCTGTCATTGACAGGAAAGTGTGATTGTTGGAGGGTGATCTTTGTATGACAATTCCTTGAGCCGCCAGCTGGCTGTCATTGACAGGAAAGTGTGATTGTTGGAGGGTGAGATTTTGTAGGACAATTCCTTAAGCCGCCAGCTGGCTGTCATTGACAAGAAAGCGTGGTCGTTGGAGGGTGAGATTTTGTCGATCAATTCCTTGAGCCGCCAGCTGGCTGTCATTGACAGGAAAGTGTGATTGTTGGAGGGTGAGATTTTGTAGGGCAATTCCTTGAGCTTCAAGATGGCTGTCATTGACAGGAAAGCGTGATTGTTGGAGGGTGAGATTTTGTAGGGCAATTCCTTGAGCTTCAAGATGGCTGTCATTGACAGGAAAGCGTGATTGTTGGAGGGTGAGATTTTGTAGGACGATTCCTTGAGCTGCAAGCTGGCTGTCATTGACAGGAAAGTGTGATTGTTGGAGGGTGAGATTTTGTAGGACGATTCCTTGAGCCGCCAGCTGGCTGTCATTGACAGGAAAGTGTGATTGTTGGAGGGTGAGATTTTGTAGGGCAATTCCTTGAGCCGCCAGCTGGCTGTCATCGAAGGGAAAGCGTGATTGTTGGAGGGTGAGATTTTGTAGGACAATTCCTTGAGCCGCCAGCTGGCTGCCATCGAAGGGAAAGCGTGATTGTTGGAGGGTGAGATTTTGTAGGACAATTCCTTGAGCTGTCAGCTGACTGTCATCGAAGGGAAAGCGTGATCGTCAGGGGGTGAAATTTTGTAGGACAACCCCTTGAGCCGCCAGCTGGCTATCATTGAAAGGAAAGCGTGATCATTTGGCTTAAATATGTATGAGAGTTAGGTGTGCGATAACGCATGATAACTCATCGGATACCCGTCGGCCAGGCCACCTAGCAATGTACTATTGGCATTGTGGGTGTATAACAGCTCACTGGTGTAGCGAGCATTTATATTATTATAAATATACTATGATCTTATAATTAAGTTATACATTGTATTTGTAATCTGATAATTAATGATAAAGGCCACTCCTGTTTACTGTAACTGTAAGAACTTTTGATTGGCACCGGTATGATCACTTAATTATATGTTATGTTATGGAATTATTTTGCTAACTTTGATGAAAATTAGGCTATACTATAGTATAGGGCTATAAGCCATCGTACCCATAGTCCATACTCTGTTTCATTTATAGTGAATGTTAGCAAGTTTCACTGTCACTGTCAGATTTTGACCTTGCTTTGCAAACTGTATAAAATGCATAGATAGAAATACAAACCTTGCCAAAGCCTTTGCGACAAACTAATGTATCTCACATTAGCGGCGATTGGTAAGAAATTCCTGGCGTGTTTCTGAACATGTGAGCATGACTTTGCTAACGAACGAATAACCTGTGCACCCGCCATATTTCCAGCAAAATGCCCGTCCACGTTATGGAAAGAAGTTTTCCACCACAAGGACTAGCCCATTTGTTTACTCGAAAGTAGGGTACATAGGCTATTTTTATCAGCAAATTCTATTTTGTTCATGTTTGAAACATAAGGACATTGTAAATATGTTTGAAAATCTGTTTTATTTTCAAGCTTAGTCTAATGTTTGAATATTCATTGGCATAATTCTTTTTCTTGAGTAAGACACATTTTTTTCTTTAACCTGAAATCTTAGCTAAAGTGGCATAGACCAAGGGCAGATAACTGTATTTGTTATTGCCTGTCACGGAAGGAGCGGATGGCGAATGGCGAAATAATTTCCCATAGTGAAAGTAACTATTTTATTGTTATGTGTAAGTAAAATTCGGATGACAACGAATGGATTAGGCTTATTTCATTCGTAGGTGATGTATGCCACTCTATTTACAGACTTTAAAGTCATTCTTTGTCCTTTTTGTCGTCGCTAGGCTGACGTTTCAAACGACTTACAACAACGACAAAACAGTAGGACCTAATTTACATACCTGGAATTCCCCTTTCAAAATTCCCCTTCCAAGCGCTTATTGGTTCTAATGTCCAGGTTTAATTTAAACAATCATCTTCCAAAACGCAATATTCTGATGGGATTAATACTTATGACACAACTCTCTCAGTACAGTCAACAGTAGGGTTCTGGGACCGACAAGTAAGTAACACATGAAAGAGACACATGACTCATGGGTATCCAGACATTTCGGCCTGGGACATTCCGGTCCAAAGTGAAAAAGTGGACATTTCGGCCTACCTTGGTTTTAATTGACGTTTCACCGACACGCCCACATTGCTGGACAAAGTTCTATATGTGGTAAATGAAGGCTTTTTAAAAACACAACGTCACAATTCAACGTCACAATCACTTTCTTAGGTTGCAACAATGTTTCCAGTTTGTCGGACATCCGTTGCCATAAAAGAACGTTTCGGGGGAAAGGTCAATTATATTTGATAAAAGATTTTTTCATTTCTTTCTCTTATTCTATATGAATATATATAATATATGCTCATTAAGTTGAGCTCAAGTTGATAATCAAGGTTATCTAACCACAATAGGTTACATATATAGCCCACCACTACATACATGTAACGCCAAGCATCATGGGATCAATCACAGGCTTCCATCTGATAAGGTGACCAGCACCATTCTGAAGCTGGCCACGTACTGAGTGTTCAGGAAGTCACAACAGAGATAATCTTTCCCTCTTTGATTTTAATTACTGGGCCAATCAACACAAGCTTACCTACCCTTATCATGCTTAATATTGCTCATCTTATTGTTACAGGTTTATTTTTGTGGATAAAGCTAGGAAGTTTATATGACTATACAATATATTTCACGGAGCCCAACTGCCCAGGATAGACAAATTTATTTATATTTTCTTGTGAAAAGTTGTATAATAAAGTGAAAATTGTCTGCAGCACATGCCAAAGCTTTGCGCATAAACTAAAAATTGAAAGCTTTGAAATTCATACCCTTTTAATTACCTGTAGTAAAAAAAATCAGAAAACATGATAATAGAGTATTGTACTAGAAACCATAGAAACAATTTAGCAAATTCGCACATCAATTTACAGTATGTGACCTTTACAAACCGAAAACGTGTTGGAAAAGTAAACAAAATTTAAATAAACGGGACGACCATTCATTCATTCAAAGTTAGTTCAAAACAAAACTTTATCGTACATTTTCGAAACTAGAATCACTAAAAAGCGTCTGAATTATAGCCAATAATTTCAACATTCTGTTTTAACGTCAAAATATCAACATTTTGACAGCTCATGCCACTTTAACATAAAGTTCTGAAAAGTTCTTTTTGGTGTATAAATAACTAACATCAGGTGTTTACAGAGAGAACCCATAACTTAAACGCTTAACAATTTTAGAAATTAAGTTTCTGATAGACTGTCTAATTAGTTGAGGTAATACAGTATACAAAAATGTATTCATTAGAATTATTTCTAATTTTCGCAGAAAGCCTTTAGTTTCTACAGCAGACAAAATTTCACTATTTCTCTGACTAATACCTGTAACATATGTATCATGAAAGTTGGAAAGATTGTCCAGAAGCCCACTAGTATCACTGTTATAGCTGAAAAATTGCTGAATATGGAGAAAGAAATGAGAAATATTGAATTAAATAGAATAAAACCCAAGGTGGGCCAAAATGCCCCCTTTATCACTTTGGGCCGAAATGTCCCAGGCTGAAATGTACCGTGGTACCGAAATGTCCTTGGCCGAAATGTCCCGGATCCGACTCATGAGTGCGGCTAGCTACACCCATGTAGGACCTCTGTCTACATCCATCCGAAACTTACCCTCGAATCCCCACTAGCTGCTCGATAATTGTACATTTTTCACTGAATATCAACCTAGAAACTTTCACCCAAAGTCAAATCACTCTTATTTTCCAAATTAGTTGAAATATTATAAAAATGTAAACGATAATAAACGATGAGTCCCTCTGAAAGTTTAATTAATAAACTTTTGGCAGTCCTTTTCAATTTAGGTTAAGTGTGTTGTAGAACATCTTCTTTACAAGTCTGACCAAAAAGGAAATTAAATTTTGTGGGACCCACGTACAAAATTCAATGCAACACGTACATTTACCGCCTACGATGTTTAGGAAAGTTAAACGGCTTGAGCAGTGACATATGGCGTCAAACACTACCTCTGTATACTTACCCTTAAAGTGGTGACTGACATACATATAATGAAAGATCTCTGCTTCTTCAGTGCCTCTTCATGGCAGTTTGTACACATTGAAGGTCGTGCATGATGTCATTTTTTAAGAGAAAAAATATGCCTATTTCTTCCACACTCTTGGGGGCCTCTGTGGCTCAGTAGGTAGAGCGTTGGACGCTCAATCCAAACAGCCTTCCACCAATGGGTTGCAGGTTCGAATCCCACTCAGTCCAAAAATTGGAAAATTTTCTGACTGGGTTTTCACTCGAACGACCTATGTGGGATGGTTGCCAGTTACAAGCGGAAGGTCGTGGGTTTCCTCCGGGCACAGAGCCCGGTTTCCTCCCACAATAAAACTAGCAACGCCGCCATATAAGTGAAATAATCTTGAGTGCGGCGTAAAACACCAAACAATCAATCAATCCACACTCCTGACTTCCACGGAACTAAGGGGAAGGTTGTTTCATTTAAACGTATGTTTTTCAAATATACGTTTAGTTCATGTACAAACACAAACCAGCTTTATACCCCTTTCATAAATCCTTTAAAATGATGGACTAAATGTATATTTGAAATAACCATTGCGTTACTTCCCTGTTAGTCCAAAAAAGAGTGAGAAGGAAATATGCATACTTTCTTAAAGTGGCATGAGCTGCCAAAATGTTGATATTTTGACATTAAAACCGAATGTTGAAATTATTGGCTATTTTGCTCAAGACGTATAATTCAGAAGCTTTTTAGTGCTCCTAGTCTCGAAAATGTACGATAAAGTATTGTTTTGAACTAACTTTGGCTTAGAATGAATGAATGGTCGTCCCGGTTATTTAAATTTTGTTTACTTTTCGAACACATTTTCGGTTTGTACAGGCCACATACTGTATGGATTTTTCTGATTCCAACGCCAATCATTTAGTTTTTTGATGGCCTTCAAAGTCTCTTACTGTCGTGACGATCAGAAATTATGAAAAAAGTGTACATTTTGACAGCTCATGCCACTTTAATTACTCCGAAGAGGCATACATAATGTTATATTTGTAAATGGTAAAAATTGCCATAATGTCGCACTTACATAGCAGAGACTTTGTATCATGTCTCAACCAAGGTCTTGTTCGACATTATATATCACTGAGCTAAATAATTCATTGACAAGGTTGAACAGAATTAGTAAATTAACCGACACTGATTGACCCGGAAAAAATTCCGGGCCAGGGTGACAATCGAACTCACGACTTAGGGTTACCGTCCCACCGCTGTTGAACAGATCTTCAGCTATTTCAAGCAGCATGCTCCATCACAGACACCCAGACAGAAGTCAGTAGTTTTGAAATATTTATGATCACCAAAACACACGGGCACAGGGAAAATCTTCTTGTCTAAAATAACCATGGAGACAAGTTTCTAATTGTATTAAAAAGAGGTAGATCATTTAGACCGTTATACCGAAATACATGTACATCTACCTTGAGATGCATGCAGTTGGAAAATTTTTACATAATTTACGTCATCTCCGATTGGTTCCTGGGGGTCTTTTTTAAACATTTACAAACAAATACTAGTTTTCAAGATTATTCTTTAGCAAAATGTCATAAAATGACCAAGTGTTTTTTCTTTATCTTTCAGATTTAGTCATTTCACTCTGGTTGTAATACTATAACGGATATCAAAATTCATGAATTCTTCAATATATAACTCAGAGTCCATTTTAGCCTCTGAGAGAGTTATCAAAGCTCAAATAAGAAGCAACAGATCCAAACTCAAGACAGAAATTGACAATGTTCAAAGTCAGGATGGGCCAATATTGGCCTTGTTGACTTCCAGTGAAAACTTAGATGACTGCTATGAGATTCTTCCCTACACTCAGATACTCAAAGATAATTCTCAGGTAAGTTTACCGACTTCTGCTGAATAAATATACAATTTTGTATACATCCATGTGGACTTATATCAGAATTTTCTTTGATTGGTTTTAAAGTGGCATAAGCTGCCAAGTACAGAGAAAAATTTGTTTAAACACAGCAAGATAATTGGTCGTCATTTTTATAAAAAATTTTATAATAAGGGCTTTCGGTTGATATTGATCGTGCTGATATATGTTAAGGTAGTTTATATAAGCATTAAAAATCCTTAAATGTAATTATACATTTCGACAATTTGAATTATTTTGAACATGTCACTGGTTTTACCAATATGTTACCAATTACCAATATTACACAGTAAAAAATCATTAACTCACATGAGAGTTTTAATCTTTCACTAGAAAAATTATCCCATATTTTCTTTTTTTTTTTACTGTGTAGGAATATTTTTTTAATCTGCTTCTCAGTTTCTCTTGACAACCAGAATTTAAGAAAAAAATATCTGAATTTCAAGCAAGCATTGCAATTTCATGGAAACATAAAATACCTGGCAGATAACCTCTCTCTGTAATTCTGGCGAATTGATCACATATTATAAAGTTATGATTATATTAATCCATGGTAATGATTGATTTTGATTGTAATTCTTGAATTTTTATTGTGTTCATCGATTTTGATTGAAATTGCCGATTTTTAATTTGCTTAGCCTTGTAAATGTTGCAAAGGTTTATTATTAATTTCTATTTCCGAAGAAAATATCTAACACCTGTTCTTTGCTACATTTTCAGTCTAGGTGTTTGAAGTTTAAGACTATGATAAAAAAAGCTATCTTTTTTTCTGATTCAATGTAATGTGAAATGGCCTTAGGGGACAATGCAAACATCTCCGTGTGGGATGGTTGCCAGCTACCAACGAAAGGTCGTGAGTTTCCTCCCACAATAAAACTGGCAACGCCGTTATATAAGTGAAATAATCTTGAGCGCGGCGTAAAACACCAAACAATCAATCAATCAAACATCTCCATACTTTGTCTTTCAAATTTTCAATTGACAGTCTTTAGATCAGCTACAAAGGGTTCCTAATGCCTTTGACATTCTGGAAAGATATGGCCGTCACTTGATGAAGCCATCAAAATCACGCTCGCAGGAGTGGAGAATTATCAAGTTCGTCAACCCAATATTTGCGGAGAAGGTTGATACGGTTGAGGTCAGTTGTAATAGATTTGATTTCTATATGTTAAAATATTGATAATGGAAAATTATTTAAAAACATTAATTTTGTTGCAGTGATTATGGATTCTTCGAATATGATTTTGGCACCATCTTTTCACCCAATACTTTTGCAATTTATTGATTGATGTTTAACGCAAATTTCACCTATATGGTGACTTTGCCAGGTTTATTGGTGTAGGAAATCAAACTCTTTACCCCAAAGGAAACCGCTGACCGCTGCCAAGTACCTGTTTGCAATTTAGCTTGCCTAATTAAACAATTTAGACAGCCAGGTCTGTACAAATGGTTTATTTAGTTAATAGCTTTCAATGACTCTTGCATAGATCAGTTCCTTTATTTGTTTAATGTTGTTTTTTTGTTTGTTGTATAGTGGGGCCGTTGGATCATAAGACAATTAGGCTATACCAAAGATATATCAGATGGGTTGTCATTTGAAGATGGGAGTCAGCCGACACCTGACAAGCTCTCTAACATCGTTGTGGACCTTGTTATAGGTAGAGCTGAATTAGAGAAGATTTTCAAGGGAGAGCACCCAAAGGAACAGAGAATACTCAAACATTTATCTCTTGAATGCATGTAAGTTGAAAAAGACAGCAGAAAAAAAAATTATAGCTGTATTCAAAGAAGAGCATGTAAGTTGAAAAAAAAAACAGAAAAAAAAGTTATAGCTGTATTCAAAGAAATATGGGCAACAAAGTTTATTTTCTGACAATTTTATTTCTACCAGGGTTCGCACTCTACCTTGAAAACCTTGAAAAGCCTTGAAAATGGAAAAAATAAATTCAAGGCCTTGAATTACCTTGAAAAATAAAAAAGTACCTTGAATTTAGTATCAAAGGTCTTGAAGAAAAATCCAGTGTGTCGGTTTTAATTTAAGGTAACTGTATGGCTGCCGCTGATCAGCTTGAAAGCAAAACTTCGGGTTAGATTCATCCTTGAGACTGAGTGAGTCTTGTTCATCGGACATTATGAAACTGAAACCACTCACTTAAGATTCGGCTAACTGTTTTTGACTTCCCTTGAATTCTGCTTAAAAAACTATCCAAGAACTTTGTGAGTGGTTTCATTTGAACACAGTGAGTTCGGTTGAAAAAGACCACTTTAAAAGTATTGAAATTTTGGCATGAAATAAACTATCACAAAAACGGACATGATGTTACAACAACAACACGGACATCAAATACATAGTTGTCATCATAAAAGTTTAATTTTAATAGAAAAAACTCCATACCTATATCAAACATTATTAATAGTTAACACATGTACATGTTGTATGTGAAATTAGCATCAAATTAAAATGTATTTGAATCTAGTGACTCAATTTTTTTTATCCCTTAGGCCATTCATAAAAGTAATTTCGTTTCATGTAACTTTAAGTCTAACAAAATATTTTTTGAGACTGGTAGTATATGGTTTCTTTTTTTGTGGAGCTTATGTTGTTAAGTCTCTTGAGACCAAAAAATTAGGTTTCATCAGGCTGATGGCTGCAGCCCAGTTGAAGAAAGATTTCTTGGATTGTTTTTGTTGTTTTTGTAGGCCTAGGTCTATGTTTTTATGTAGCATACACCCTAGCTTTTGGAGAAAAAAAAACAGACTGTTGAGCAATAAAATTTTATGTATAATTTATAAAACAATTAGTAAATACACATTTTTAGATTTTTTTTTATTTTAGATATAATTAACTAAAACTGAAGTTTCTGCTTGATGTTTTTATAAAGGGAAAACATTATCAAAATCCAACACAGCTGTTGTGTATGCATGTTAAACAGAGAGCTTTATATACTTAGATTCTCGCCAAATTTTTCGAAATATTAGCCCTGAAGACCCTTTATCAGCATTGGTCTGATCGCTATGGCTTTTGTGTTATCTTGTGTGACTTCGTCAAAACTGGAAATGGCCATTGCATATGATAACATTCTTTTTATTTTGCATGCTTTAAAGGTCTGATGTTTCATTGTTACATAGTATTTCACAGCCTCAATAGGTTAGACATACCAAGTCACAAAGTGAAAAAAATCCGGCAACAGTTTCAGAGCGATCTTTAAATAGTGCAGAATCGCTACCACTTTTTCTATCAACGCGCAAGTAATGTCGCCTGAGTATGTCTGATTATGTTTGACAAGGCCTGACAGACTGTAAATTTTACTTGCAAATACCTTGAAAAAGGGTCTTGAAAAGGTCTTGAAAAAATGTCCATCTTGAGAGTACGAACCCTGTTCTACCTTATTGATGAAGACATTTGTCATTGATCAATCTTAGGTGGCCGTGCGTCTGTCCGTCCGTTCTTCCGTTAGCCTTCAATTTCACTATTTTCAATAGCTGTTTGCATATATCTGCAAGATATCTCCTAAACGTCTGGGCAGAATTTTTGAAATTTCATTTAAAGCTTACTGTTGGGGAACTTTGTGAGTGATTACATTTGTGTGGCCGTGCGCCTCTCTACTCTTCAGTTTGCATGATTGCATCCTATTAAACTATTTTCATTTGTTGCTCTCCTCAACAACTAGTCAAAATTTCATGAATTTTTTTCATAGCTTATTGGTAGTCCATCAAGCTTTGTCTGTTTCTTTGGCCAAATAATGTTTTGATCTTTTTGTTATGCAGTTTTATCGTTTGGAGGAGACATACATGTATGTTTTGGTGTCAAAAACCTTCCAGTAAATTCAATTGATTGTTTGGTGTTTTACAAAAAATAAGGTCACGGGATTAAGGAAACGAACAAATTAAATACGAAAATTCACATCAGGCTTCGCGTCTCATGGGTTATTCTCCGTCTTTCACTCGAAAAAATATAAGTGCTATTCAAACACAACTGTTCAATATCCTCGATTTATTGTGGGAGGAAACCGGGCTCTATGCCCGGAGGAAACCCACAACCTTCCGTTGGTAAGTGGCAACCATCCCACATAGGTCGTTCGAGTGAAAACCCAGTCAGAGAATTTTCCAATTTTTTGGACTGAGTGGGATTTGAACGCTCGACCCACTGGTAGAAGGCTGTTCGGATTGAGCGTTGAACGCTCTACCTACTGAGCCACGGAGGCCCCTCCAGTAAATTCAAAGAATCACCCAAAATCAGAGTATATCTTATTGCACAAATAAACATTGCCAGTGTCAAATGTTATATCTTTGTGAATGGACCTGGTATCATTCTTTGACAGCCACCGGGCATAAGACTACTGTGTTAACCAAATCAATCTAGGAAATGGTCTGCCAAAAGTTGGATTGATTGATTGATTGTTTGGTGTTTTACGCCGCGCTCAAGATTATTTCACTTATATGGCGCCGTTGCCAGTTTTATTGTGGGAGGAAACCGGGCTCTGTACCCGGAGGAAACCCACGACTTTCCGCTGGTAACTGGCAACCATCCCACATAGGTCGTTCGAGTGAAAACCCAGTCAGGAAATTTTCCAATTTTTGGACTGAGTGGAATTCGAACCCGCAACCCATTGGTAGAAGGCTGTTCGGATTGAGCGTCCAACACTCTACCTACTGAGCCACGGAGGCCCCCCAAAAGGTGGAAGTCAAAACTTTTCATTGGATAGGTTAACGTGCATACATTAAAAAATATATATTTTTCCATTCGCAGATCCAGTTTAGAACTCTCGCTTGGCAGAAACAATTCAAATTCTTTGTGTCAAACTGTAAGTGTTTAGAAAAGTTTCTTATTGATAGAAATATGAAGTAATTGTTTTGTGGATTAATTTCCTGACCAAACCTACATTTGCATAATCAAGTACAAAAACAAATACAGACCGCAAGTCACTTGTGGATTCCACATATTTCCTGTCAACGGCACTGCATTGCGCATGTGACTGAGCGCTTTTCGTTCTAACATGACATTTAAATCTGACGTTATGGAGTAAAATATGTCACATGGAATTGCAACGTCATCAAAAACGTTCTTAATGGCGTCATCTGTCACCAGATATCACAAAATCTCATAATAATTCTTATGAGACTTGCGCTCCCTACACTGCCTCCTTTAACACCAAACTGTTAAGGCTGTAAACACATAGGGGTGGAAGAATGCATGGTGTTCTTTTTTAGGATGGAAATAAGTGACTAGTTTTGTCATATAGGCAAATTTTTAATGAAGTCACACATGTAGTTCAGTTTATCTTGTGCCAAATTACGATTGTGACAAAATCAGCCAAACCTTTTGTGACTTGATAACGAGCATAAGGTTATATAAATAAATAAATTGTGCCATATATTTTCTTTACAGGTTCCCAATGAAACAACTCAACTAATAGACCAACCAAGTAAGTTTAATCTTTGTCTGCTTACCATTCAGAGTTCTTTCTCGCTCTTACAGAAAGCTTCTATACCAAAAGGGAGTCCAACTCTGGTAGGGGCCTCCGTGGCTCAGTAGGTAGAGCGTTGGCCGCTCAATCTGAACAGCCTTCCACCAATGGGTTGGGCTTTGAATCCCACTCAGTCCAAAAAAAATTGAAAAATTTTCTGATTGGGTTTTCACTCGAACGACCTATGTAGTTACCACCGGAAGGTCTTCAGTTTCCTCTGGGCATTGAGCCTGGTTTCCTCCCACAATGATGCTTTGTTACCACCTACTACAATCTTACACTTTTCTTTATCTTACAAAATTATATATATTTATGAACACTAAAATATACAAGCATAGGGGGAATCTTCTTGAATAAAATAACCATGGAGACTGTTTTCTAATTGTGTTAAAAAGGGGTATATCATTTTAACCTTGATAACAATCATAAGTTGTAATACACAGACAGGAGTTTGGCTTTAGTCAGTATAATTTTGTGGAACGCTTTGTAATATATTGACTGTGTTTAAGCATCTTTGCCTATGGCAGGAATATTGAGATTAAACCCAATAGGATAATGGAAAAAGAAAGTGAAAATATGTAAGTTGGTACCATCAGATACACCTAGGTAGAAGACAGACTTAGGGTTTAGCCTTGACTAGTAGATCTTTCAAACACTTTTAACAAGCAATGACTGGCCTTTGGGTCAGAGGTCAAACCATTATACTTTGAAGTTTGTATTCTTCTACTATAATCTTGGCCATAACGATGCTGCCTTGTTATACTAACACTTGTTTTTTTCATAAGCAATGGCTGATCTTTAGGTCAGAAGTCAAACCATTATACTTTGAAGTTTGTATTCTTCTACTATAATCTTGGCCATAACGATGCTGCCCTTGTTATACTAACACTTATTCTTTTCATAAGCAATGGCTAGCCTTTGGGTCAGATACTTTGAAGTTGTAGCAAAATTATGGGTAAGATATTTCATTGCAGGTGAAGAGAAATGTGATATATGTGGAGTTGAAGATGTGTGTATGGTATGTGTTATTTGTGAAGGGAAGAAACTCTGCTTTGACTGCGACGTTAAGTGGCATAGTCATCCAAGACGTCAATCACACAATCGTGATCAGATCAGTGCTTCCAACCTGTTTGTGCCACAGCCCACCATTAATACCATCAATACCCATTCCAATGAAACAAGTCCACCTGTAGCCTCCATTCAGCATGCTTTTGTTGTATCCACAAGGTAAAACGTTTTTTATGTTTTTATAGCATTGTTAAATTAATTGACATTGTTTTACCCCACACTCAAGGTATCTTCACCTACATGTATATGACAGTGGTACTTTGTTTATTGGGGAAAGCAAGCTATGCTAAGTGGCACTTCGTTTATTGGGGAAAGCAAGACAGGCTATATGTGTAAAGGAAAAACCCCATGGACTGATTTTCTGTTTGGGTTTTAAATATAACTGCCTATGATCATGCAATTTGTCTATTTTGTTAAATGAAACTACAGAATAAATCTATGTAGAATTTTAAATCCAGGTTAGCTTTATTGCCAGGCTGTGCAATTTCATTATACGGCCCCGACGGAATTGTAGCTTTGCTTTTTTAAAACTGTCTTTAAACATAGTTTTCATCCTAATGAGAAATGATTAAGGCATCACCACAAAGTTAGTTGTTTGTGAACAACGCAAGCTTTCGACACCTAAGGTCGTGTTGTTGACATTACAAACAACCAACTTCGTGGTGATGCCTTAATTATTTGTCATTCGTTTCATATTCTTGTTTCATATTCATATTTTAAGCTAGCTTATATTCGTTTACTAGCAAATGATCTTCACTTAATATTTTAGGAGGGGCGTAGAAATTTTTGTTTGAGATTTGCGTAGAATTTTTACAATCTATCTCTTTGGCCTTTATTGTTAGAGTTGTTTAATGGCTTAGATACTAAAATAGATATTGTAAGAGGGTGGGTGAGTACTTTAGCACCCGACCACACCCCTTGAAATGAGCCAATGAACACTGTATCATAGTACAAGTGACGAGTGTTGTCATTCCATTCATTGTGATCCTGTTTACATGTTAACAATTTTGATAGAGAGAGATCAGTCAATGAACATAGTTTAAAAAATTGACCAATAAAATTCTTCGGCTCTGTTGCTACAAGCAGCCTGAGTTGTCCCAGATAACAAGTACCTGAAATATACATAGTCTGTCAAGGCATATACATGTCACTGATATCCAGTGAAAGTTTAACACAAAACTATGGAATAAATTCCCAAATCAGGAGATGTTCCACGCTTTGTAAGCTCTGCCCATTCTGCTTTTTTTTGGTCTATCATGCTGAATGTCCCTCCTGATTTCTCAAAATATTTCCATCCCCGCATCTTGAAGGAATATGTTCCCATGATAGTTATGCCATGGATGTTTAAATCCTTTTATTTTTAATTGAATTCTATTTCATGAATCATTGTATGAATTCCAGACCAGCCAAAACAGCCCTGGGAAGCCAGTCCACTACATCAGAAGCACTTGTCTATACTGCCAACAACAACGCAAACCATTTCTATGACACAAGCCCCCAAACGGTATCTTTTATACTTTTTTACGATCTATGATTTCTGTCTGTTCCCCCTTTTTGTTGAATAAATTCATTGTGTAAAACAGTGTTAAATATTCACATACGCCGTTAAAAATCAATATTTTGCCAGGTACTCGCCAAAGGTCAGGGGTTTCCTCCCCCACTAAACCTGGCAATGCTGCCCTATAAGTGAAATAAACTTGAGTGCGGCGTAAAACATCAATCAATCATGCTATTCATGTGATTTTGTTAACCATAAACTGGAAAACACGGCTCTTGTTTGATAAACTTTATTTCCAAGTGAAATCAATTGTAAAACAGTCTTACAGGGTATGAATCTAGGGGCTGTTTCTCAACACACTTTCGCTTGCTTCTAACTTTACACCTGGTCGTAACGTAATGTTGTAGGTATATGTTGCCATGACAGTAAGGCCTTGCATTGGACTTACGTCATTTGCAAATATTTTGAGAAACAGCCGCAATAAGTACCCTTGAATATTGATCATAACACAGGGCTCTCATAAGATACAGATAACCTCTATAGAAATCTTACATTGGTGGGTCACAGGTTATATTCCTACTCATTTCAAGAAAATGTTAAATTCCTGAGTGGGTTTCACTTGATTGCCCTATGTGGGAGAGGTGCAAGGTACTTGTCGAAGATTTGGGTCTCCTCTGGGCAAATTTCAAGAAAATGTTAAATTCCTGAGTGGGTTTCACTTGATTGTCCTATGTGGGAGAGGTGAAAGGTACTTGTCAAAGATTTGGGTTTCCTCTGGGCAAATTTCAAGAAAATGTTAAATTCCTGAGTGGGTTTCACTGGATTGTCCTATGTGGGAGAGGTGAAAGGTACTTGTCCAAGATTTGGGTTTCCTCTGGGCATATTTCAAGAAAATGTTAAATTCCTGAGTGGGTTTTACTTGATTGCCTTATGTGGGAGAGATGCAAGGTACTTGTCCAAGATTTGGGTCTCCTCTGGGCAAATTTCAAGAAAATGTTAAATTCCTGAGTGGGTTTCACTTGATCGATTGCCCTACAGTATGTGGGAGAGGTGCAAGGTACTTGTCGAAGATTTGGGTCTCCTCTGGGCAAATTTCAAGAAAATGTTAAATTCCTGAGTGGGTTTCACTTGATCGATTGCCCTACAGTATGTGGGAGAGGTGCAAGGTACTTGTCGAAGATTTGGGTTTCCTCTGGGCAAAAGCCTGATTTCCTCCCTTTAGCACGACAAAAAACCTCAATCAATCCAATAAATCACTGCACAATTATGCATATCATAAGTGTAGCTGACATGTAATGTTTGTTTAGCTATTAAGTTATGAGAAAATCTTTAAGTCAGATAGTGTATCAATTTGTTTCAAATTCATTTTTATCAGGTGCCTGAAAGTCTACATATTGACCGACATGGTGCTTATAGTTTTCCAAAAGAGTTTATACGTGTAGATTATAGCACATCTTCCCCAGCTAGTGGTTCATTCCCACCGCCACTCCCTGACGTATTTCAGCCTGAAGCTGAGTATGATGCAAATTCTCCCAAAAGGAACATTTTACGACAGATAGCAGCGTTAGAGGACCAAATCGAAGACTGTGAAATCAAACTAAAGGGCATATCAGCGTCTCCAGCCAATTTCCAAGCAGAGGCAACTTATTATCGACTGAACGATGAGAAATGTCGTCTTGTAAATAGCAAGAAGGAGTTAGAGAAAATCTTGAAAAATATAACCCAGGCTTCAGAGGGTGCGGTCAGCAAAACAGCTGTAGGACTTTCTTTACAAACACCCATCGATAAACTTCTGGAATACCCTGAAACGAACTATGGGAAGAGGAAGTGTACCCCTGATGAATTAAATACCTCTCATTCAAACATCTTGCCTTCGACCCAACATATCCCTGTGCATCAAACCATGCCTGCTGTGAAGACTTCTTTAGCCACCAATGATTACTCAAGGTTTACCCTACCGCCAGTTAAAGGCCCACCTCCGATAGCAAACTCCATTGATATCTGCTCTACGATAGAACCAGTTTTCTCTCCATCAACTTGGTGGCACTGCTCGCATTGTACATTGCTTAACTCACCGGGTAAAAACATCTGCAATGCGTGTCATAAAACCACGGATAATCCTAAACTTGCAGACTTCAATGATGTAGTAACCGGAGCTACGGCTAACAGCCAATCATCTTCATCCACTGGCCGTCTCGGTGAACAAATTGCTCGTGTTTATGAAGAAGCGGATGAGGTAAATCCACTTATATTTTTGTTCGTAATGGACTGTTCAATACAAAAATATCCAACGCTCTCATTGTAAAGAGAAAATTCAAATAAGAAAGGCATCACCACAAAATTAGTTGTTTATGAACAACACAAGCTTTCGACACCTATATCGATGTCTTTATCAAGCTGTTTAAACAGTTGTTGTTCAAACAGTTCGAATCACACTCAGTCCAAAAATTGGAAAATTTTCTGACTGGGTTTTCACTCGAACGACCTATGTGGGATGGTTCCCAGTTACCAACGGAAGGTTGTGGGTTTCCTCCGGGCATACAGCCCGGTTTCCTCCCACAATAAAACTGGCAACGCCGCCATATAAGTGAAATAATCTTGAGCGCGGCGTAAAACACCAATCAATCAATCAATCAAACAGTTCTTACCTTACATTGTAGTACAGCAATGGGTCATGTTGCATAATTGGCTCAGTAAAATTTTACCTTTTACAAAAGTGACAGAAAATAATTTTTGCTACAGAAAAAATAACAACTTTGCTGTGTCTGTGGCATGAAAATCTGAATTGCTTGGACTGAATACATGTATCTAACTAACATATGTTTTGTTTGTTTGTTTGTTTGTTTGTTTATTTATTCACCATATATATAATATACAACATATTTAGCACAAATTGAACACGATCGACGTTTTAACACGATTAATATACATACCAACCAAAAACAATATCAAACTTGTTACAAATGTCCTGGGGACATCTATGGCTCTGTATGTAGAGCGTTGGACGCTCAATCCGAACAGCCTTCCACTAATGGGTCGCGGGTTCAAATCCCACTCCAAAAAAAAAAAGAGCTAGGTTTTCTCACACAATAAAATTGGCAACGACGTCATATTAGTGAAATAATCTTGAGCGCGGCGTAAAAAACCAAACAATCAATCAACAAATGTCCTGTTTATTCATATTGCATTTTTTTTTTCTCTAATTTTTTTTCCAGGTATCTTCACAAAAGAAAGCTGCTCAAATGAAATTTGTTAAAGAAGAAAAACAAAATAGTACCCAGATGAATGATCAGCGAAATTCATTGAGTGATATTTGTGACAGTGATCAAAGAAAATTGAAAGCAAGTGATGAAACTTTCCTTGTTGATTTAACTAACCATCACTCGGGAGATTCTGATAAACTTTCATTGAAGAATTCCACTAAGGGAGATAATAATGTATCATCTTTCCGTGTTGATTTAACTGACCATCACTCAGGTGACTCTGATAAACTTTCATTAAAGAATTCCGCTAAGGGAGATAATAGTGTAACATCAGCTGATTTCAGTCCGGAGAGCTTAGAGAGAAATCAGGCTGTGCGCCAAATGTGGACCGATGGCAGAAATATGCTTGGACTTCTAAAGGTCTGTAAAATTTCTTAACTTTGTGTTTTTGTTTTCTTTAAATTTAATGGCCTATATATATTTATGAACACTAAAACACACGGGCACAGGGAAAATCTTCTTGTCTAAAATAACCACGGAGACATGTTTCTAAATGTGTTAAAAAGAGGTACATTGTTGTTTGTTGGGGGTTTCAAAAGGCTTATATTTTAGACAGGAAGATTTTCTCTGTGCCCGTGTGTTTTAGTGTTATGTAAATATATTCTCAGAAACTTATGCTTACTTAGATAGCTCAAAGTGCACTTGTCACAAGGGCCAATGTTCAGGCTTGACTTTTATTTTGATTTTACATTCTGCCTTCCAGTTTAATTGACCACTAGTTTTTATTTAACGGCTGCCATAGCCATTCTGGCATTTGTAAAGAATTTAGAAAACACATTTATACAAGCTTACTACTTGTGTAATCCTTAAAGTGGCATGAGCTGCCAAAATGTTGATATTTTGACGTTAATTTTTCTCAAGACCTATAATTCAGAGGCTTTTTAGTGCTTCTAGTCTCGAGAATGTACGATAAAGTATTGTTTTGAACTAACTTTGGCTTAGAATGAATGAATGGTCGTCTCGGTTATTTAAATTTTGTTTACTTTTCATACACTATTTCGGTCCGCACAGGCCAAATACTGTATTTTCCTCATCCCAAAGCCAGTCATTTAGTTTTTCGATGGCCTTTAAAGCCTCTTACAGTCGTGACGATCAGACATATTGAAAAAAGTGCTAATTTTCGCAGCTCATACCACTTTAAAATTCAAAATGGGACACATTAAACACATCCAGTTATGTTCAAATTGTCTGAATTGTATTAACTACATGTAGGCATACAAAGAACTGAAATCTGCATGTCAACCATCGCCCAGAAACTGTATGAATTCTATATTGAATGACGCTCATTTCGGATCTTTTTGTTTTTATTTGAACTGTATCAAATTTATCGTAAGGCCTTTCTGTGTCCATAAAATCAAAAGTATGTTCCCAGGTCAGTTCCCCAAAATGGGTCAACTGCCAGCTGGTCTAAAAGTCCTGATTCGAGCCATTTAAGACATTTATATATGCGCTTTCCTGAACTCGCCCTTTGTTTAAATTACGAGTACCTAACAAATCAATTTTCATTTTCAAATTAAAAATACAAAATGATGTCGAACTGGGGAAAAAACAGAAAACAGTCTTCCTTTTGTTAACAGTTTTCTTGATTTTTGACGGCTAGTATGCCTTTATAATTTCTTTTTTGTTTTTATTGTTTTTGTAGGATGGTGTCAAAAAGGGCTACAAAATAGAGGAACTTGAAATAGCAATTTCAATGTCTCAAGATCCTCTTGATTGGTTGAAAGAAATTTGGCCCAGTATGATTGACTTTGTTGTTACCATGGCAACTCAACCCGGTGAACAAGAGACAGCCGATTTGATTGGTCATCTGTCCATATTGGAGGCAAAGGATCTTCTAATAAAGGCCAAAGGAGATGTTGAACAGGCTGTGGAAGAATGTGTTCAAGAGAGGACAGAAAAGGTAGAGTTTCTTCAGCACAAATTCAAACTGCTTGAATCCAAACAACATTTATCAGATTTTGGGGTTTGTTACAAAAATTGTAAAAGAAAAATAAGAGGTCTTACATTTGTTAGTAGCGGGATCCGTTAAAACGCTTAAAAAAAGGAAAATTTATACAGGCCTGGATACAAGGTTTTTTTGATTGTCAGTAAATCGTTCTCTTGATTTTGAAGTTCGTTGATCGATTTTCGGTCATCTGAAATCCGGTGGTAAATGATCGATCCCCTCAACTGATCGCCCGAACTATAATAATAAAAGTAAACATTAGGTTATTGTGGATGACGAGCTTGATGCTAAGAACATCTTTCCAATTTATCTATCCATGTTGAATATCAAGAAAATGTTAACTATGGACGCTTTTTAAAATCGTTAAAAATCACAATCCCACACTGGCTTGAGGTGCTCATTCCCAGCAAGGTGTAGGCCTATACGGTCATAGTCGTATGGGACGAGAGAATAGGCAGGGCTGTAAAATAACAAAACGCTAAAACTAATAAGAATTGAATTGAGAACTTACTCTGTTAATGTTTATGTCTACATATTTTGATGGTAAGTATACGATTTTAAGAGGAGGCCGGTTGGCTGAATGGATAAGGCATGCGGCATTTAGTGCTGGTGATAGGTGCCATACTCTGGGGCCTGGGTTCGATTCCCCTTTCGGGGGTCACCCAAAAATCGGTAGAGGAATTTCAACCATATTTTCAAGAAAGTGTAATCCCAAAATAACGAGAATACAAGTACAATGTATACGATTGTCAAGTCAAAGACAGAATACAGTTAGGGAAACTGAAGTGACAATAATATATCAATTTCTGTGGACATTAACTGATTTCATTGTTTTTCAAATCACTCATGAAAAGTCACTCAAAACCCTTTATGATTCTACTGCACTTTCTTTTTATCTGGACATTCTACTTTCCGTTTGGAAGGAAAGATAACCAACAAAGTACAAATTGCATGCCTCGAAAGTTAAGTCTGGCAATCGTGCGCTTTTCTATAGTGGTCTGCGTATATATCTGAATTTTTATATGCCCATATTAATATTTAAAGGGGCATAAGCTGCCAAAATGTTGATATTTTGACGTTAAAACAGAATGTTGAAATTATTGGCTATTTTTCTCAAGACGTATAATTCAAAAGCTTCTTAGTGCTTCTAGTCTCGAAAATGTAGGATAAAGTATCAAAACATTTAAAGTGGCATGAGCTGCCAAAATTCACACATTTTCCATAATTTCTGATCGTCACAACAGTAAGAGGCTTTGAAGGTCATCGAAAAACTAAATGATTGGCGTTGGAATGAGAAAAATCCATGCAGTATGTGGCATATACGAACCGAAAACGTGTTCAAAAAGTAAACAAAATTTAAATAACCGGGACGACCATTCATTCATTCTAAGTCAAAGTTAGTTCAAAACAATACTTTATAATGAATGAATTAAACAAGTGTTAAAATGTTAAAGGAGCAAGAAAGAGGCCTGTGTAGATTGTAGTTCTGTAAACATGTTTCCCTGATACAGTTAAAGTTCTCTTCAACAGATGAAGGACAAATTTTGGAAAATTTGATTATAAGATTATCAAATTCTATCTATTTGTTGAGGATTTGGAAAATATGATTATAGAATTTGTGTTATGTGTTGATGTTTTGGAAAACCTGTTTACTGACTACAGCCATTCGTTGATGGTTTCAAATATTTGATTATAAACTCGGTATTTGTTGACGTTTTTCAGCATCTGTTTGATAAAAGGCAGTTGTACTATATACCATATCAAAATGGCTAATACAACCAGTCCTGAGAAATCACCTTCTATTATATCTGCTATATGCTCCCTATGAGGAAGAGTTTCCTGGTTAAAACCTCTGGGCAATGAACCCGGCTTTCTCCCCCACTAAACATGGCAACGCCGTCATATAAGTAAAATAATCTTGAGTGAGGCGTAAAATATCAATCAACCAATCAACTTACCTGGCAACACGGCTATTAAGGAGGAGTATTCTTGAGTGTGACGTAAAAGAGAATAAATCGTTCATATGAGAAATGATTAAGTGTAAAAGAGAAATGATTACATGTAAGTGTAAAAGAGAAATGATTAAGTGTAAAAGAGAATAAATCGTTCATATGAGAAATGATTCAGTTTTTTGTGAACAACATAAACCTTCGACACCTGTGTCAGTGTCTTTATCAAGTGCTATAAACGCCCATGCAGGTGTCGAAAACCTATATTTTCAACCCGATCTTACTTTGTGGTGATTCCTTAATTAATCTCATTAGAATATAACCTACGTTTAAAGCGGGTTTCAAGCATTACCTATAATTAATTATGTTGTACACATCTGGCTCAGTTTCTTTTTTATTATAATACTTTATGTTACTTATTAGCTTATCCTATTTCTTGAATTTACCTCCCCAGTTTAATACAATAATGGCAGCGGGACCATTTGAAAGGGAGGACGTTTTGAGATTGCTACGTGAACACAAAGGGGATGTAAACATTGTGCTAATTCAACTACAACTAGAACAACTTAAACCTTTTTTGGAAAGAATATGGGAAAACCCGGAGGAAAATCGACCAGAGGCCTTGCTAAGGGAGGCAACTCAAGACCAAGTTGCCAATAGCATTATTGAACACGAAGACTTTCAGGAAATGGTGACAAATTCTAACATAGATTTACAGGTATTTCATTGGATTTTTTCTGAGACACTTGATTGATTATTTTGATTGATTGACATTTTGATAAATATGTGTTACATCATATTTTGAACTGCTATAACTTGTAAGTCTTTCGAAAATCATCTTGATTGATTTTGGTACACAGAGAGTTTGGGTATATCTCTGTCGGGTATATCAAAGCACGCTTGATAACTTCAGTCTTTAAGGCTATTTGACCTAGCCTGATCCCCACAGTGCAACTTGGTCTCTTTGCATGACATCATTAGTCTACAGGCTTTCATACATATACAGTGCTCCAGTTAATTTTTCAGCCTGAAGGGTATTTACTCATGCCTTTTAGGCAATGATGAGTAAAATTGTAACCTCAGTGAGTAAAATCGAAGCGCGTGAAATGGTGTTTGATGCATATCAACACGGATAGACGAGTGATAAATGATAAGGGCTCTAGAAAGAATTAATTTAATTATCAAAACAAAACACAAAGCTCCATTCACAACTTTTTATTCAGCAACTTAATTTTTCGTTTGAATATATCATTAACATATCACATGATATGGCAGTGGCATAATTAACACAGAGGCTGCTTCATGCACAAAAAATGTAACATAGCCCACTAAACTTATCTGGAGCAAACAAGAACATAAACAAAGTCATTTCTGATGGTAAATTTTAAACTGGAAAGCCATTGTCTAAATAACTAATGTATTACATATATTTATATATGGCGAATCACTGTCGTCCCACGGGATGGAATAGCACTGAGCTATGTAGAGGGTTTGAAAATTATTGATATTGAAATTTGGGACCTTACCTTTGGGACACTAAACAATCGTCCTCGATATTTTCGGTCTGAAAGGCAAGCGAGAATCGATTTTTGTTTTGACATTGTCAGTTCATAGCTAGAGTTACTTTCGTTTTCCAAAATGCAGTCAAACAAGAATCAGCAAAGAGCGTGGTTTGGGTTGGCGGGTTTAGAGGACGCTGTCCAATCACAGTACCTGACTGATATATTGCACCGCTGACGTCAGTGGATTGCACACGAGGTAACAGCGGCTGTTCCACATTCCCACCACAAACAGATAGCGACTGTAGTCTGTTGACAAGTAAATGTAGACGCTTATCAGAATTTTGCTCTTGTCATACGCGGACATGGTTACACCCGCGAATAAAATTTTATGCGTAATAAAGATAAGTAGTGCGTAAAAAAAAGATGAGTATTTGGGTAAATTCACTGCGCACTTTACGCAAATACGTACGTTATCTGGAGCGCTGTACATAGATAAAATAAGCTCCATTTTCATTCCGACTCCATTTTCATACATGTAACTATGGTATTAAGGGCCAAATAACATTTATAATGTGATCATTATGTAATCTTTTTATACCCTGTAATTATCTTAAAGTGGCATGAGCTGCCAAAATGTCGATTTTTTTACGTTAAAACAGAATGTTGAAATTAATGGCTATTTTTCCCAAGACGTATAATTCAAAAGCTTTTTAGTGCTTCTACTCTCAAGAATTTACGATAAAGTATTGTTTTGAACTAACTTTGGCTTAGAATGAATGAATGGTCGTCCTTTTTATTTAGATTTTGTTTACTTTTCGAACACGTTTTCGGTTCGTACAGGCCACATACTGTACGGATTTTCCTCATTCCGACGCCAATCATTTCGTTTTTCAATGACCTTCAAAGCCTCTTACTGTTGTGACGATCCGAAATTATGAAAAAAGTGTGAATTTTGGTAGCTCAAGCCACTTTAAGTACCAGTGTCCCGTTACCTTTTGAATTCACTGAAACATTCCTGTATCATTGTAAATACCAGTGCCTCTTTTGTTTTTATTACTGTACACAGCGCCGTATTCGTATGGTAATGGTGGAAGGAAAGTTACAAAGCTCCGGTAGGGCTGAAGCGGTGTTACAGATACTGAATGATATGCCAGATGAGGAGTTTGCATTACAGGATGTGATAGAAGCAATAAGGAACTGTCCAGATAAAAAGTCAGCCATTGCCTACCTCCAGCAGGACTGTCAGATTTGTTTCTCCAAATATCCCATGAGTAAGGTGAGATTTGTTGGCAAGGGACTTTTGTAGGTCATAGCTGAAATGATGAATTCCACCAATGGGTCGCGGGTTCGAATCCCACTCAGTCCCAAAAATTGGAAAATTTTCTGACTGGGTTTTCACTCGAACGACCTATGTGGGATGGTTGCCAGTTACCAGCGGAAGGTCGTGGGTTTCCTCCAGGCAAAGAGCCCGGTTTCCTCCCACAATAAAACTGGCAACACTGCCAGTGAAATAATCTTGAGCGCCGCGTAACACAGCAAACAATCAATCTGAAATGATGAAGGCATCCCCTTCATATACATTTTAGGGCAATGGATTGTCTGTTTGTTTGTTTATTCCACCAAAAATGTACAGAAATGATAGGAAATATATTACAAAAGGTAAGATAAACATAGGTGGGATAAAACGTCATGGATTGAAAAATTCATAGTTTTTTTTAACAAATTTCAATTTTTAGGCAATGATGAGTAAAACTGTAATCTCAATGAGTAAAATCGAAGCGTGTGAAATGGTGTTTGATGCATATCAACACGGATAGACGAGTGATAAATGATAAGGGCTTTAGAAAGAATTAATTTAATTATCAAAACAAAACACAAAGCTCCATTCACAACTTTTTATTCAGCAACTTAATTTTTCTTTTGAATACGGTAATGTCTGAGTTAATTCAAGTGCTGGAAAAAAGTAGAAGATTGCAAATTCTCAACTTAATTCAAGAGAGAGCTTGTAAAACATTCAAGGGTTAACTGCTGGTCAATCATCTCCCTGGACTGAGATGTGTTGAAAGTTTAAATCTCATTCAGAACCTTTTTGTTTGATGAGGATTTAGCAACATGCATAGTCCTCTAATTAACTCAGGTATTACCGTATATCCGGATTTGAACCTGCTGTACAGGGATAAAAGGCTTATATCGCCACCATTGGGTGATAATGGCTCTATCAACTAAGACACCAATGTGTTGCCCATTTAATTTTACTTAAAGTTTTTGATTTTTTTAGAAACCTTTTGTCCTACTGATGGTAAGATTTGGTATTCATCAGACTTAACGATTACCATTGCACAATAAAGCCTAGCCCACAAGAGAGGCGCCGGCTAAGCTGCCAGCTACGCGTGGCTGAGTGCTAAGCTGTTTCCCCTGTGTGCGCGTAAATTATAGTGAGATTTTCGCCTATCGAGGCGATGAGGAAAGTGTCTAGCATGTTTAATATTTTCTGCCTCTCGTGGCAAGAATCTCACCGTGTGCGCACAACGTAAGCTGCCAGCTGAGCTGAGAGGTAGGAAAGACCAATCGTGTGTACCTATTAAAACACTTATATTACATAACACGGGTAGTGACATTAATGTAGGTCAGGGAACTTGGGTGACCATGAACTTGCCTCGATCAGCCGAGAGCTCATCGTCTGCGCTGAAATTTGTTGCTGCTCCTCCCTCGGCCAGGCGTGCCTTGCAGCTCAGCCGGCGCCTCTCGTGTGCGCTAGGCTTAAGACTAAGAAATTATTGTATGTGGTCAAGGTTTTCTTAGATAACCTATAAGGCCTTAAACGTTAACTTTGCATGATAGAAAAAAAGTACCATGAACTGGTGGTATTGTTTACAGATGATAAATTGTGCATTCGTCAGGTTCAATAATGTTCTCTAATAAAGTTAAACACAATGACAAATTACATTGTGGGGCTTAAAAAGGGAATTTTGAATGATAGAAAAAAAATACCATGAACTGGTGGTATCGTTTACCGATGATAAATTGTGCATTCGTCAGGTTCAATAATGTTCTCTAATAAAGTTAAACACAATGACAAATTAAATTGTGGGGCTTAAAAAGGGAATTTTGAATGATATAAAAAAGTACCCGGAACTGATATTGTCTTACATGGGATGGAATTTAATCATTCACCAGGCTTGATAATGCTGTTATGAATAACTAAGGTTAACACAAATCACATTGTTCATAGTATATGTTGTATCTATTTCTCATTCATTTCAGATTCGGAACTTTACTCATTGTCAGTGTAATCTATGCATAGATTGTTTTATTCAACATTTGGAACTGTCCATCCGGGAGAAGTTTGTCCAAAACTGGGCGTGTCCGATCTGTGAACAACCAGACATCCAACAAAATGATGAGGCTGCTGCAGATCATTTCAGCTTCCTTGATATGCTGGTATGTAGTGATGAATGGTGGATGTATGTTTGATATGCTGGTATGTAGTGATCAATGGTGGATGTATGTTTGATATGCTGGTATGTAGTGATGAATGATGGATGTATGTTTGATATGCTGGTATGTAGTGATGAATGATGGATGTAGGTTTGATATGCTGGTATGTAGTGATCAATGGTGGATGTAGGTTTGATATGCTGGTATGTAGTGATCAATGGTGGATGTAGTGATGAATGATGGATGTATGTTTGATATGCTGGTATGTAGTGATGAATGATGGATATATGTTTGATATGCTGGTATGTAGTGATCAATGGTGGATGTAGGTTTGATATGCTGGTATGTAGTGATGAATGATGGATGTAGTGATGAATGATGGATGTATGTTTGATATGCTGGTATGTAGTGATCAATGGTGGATGTATGTTTGATATGCTGGTATGTAGTGATGAATGATGGATATATGTTTGATATGCTGGTATGTAGTGATCAATGGTGGATGTATGTTTGATATGCTGGTATGTAGTGATCAATGGTGGATGTATGTTTGATATGCTGGTATGTAGTGATGAATGATGGATGTAGGTTTGATATGCTGGTATGTAGTGATCAATGGTGGATGTATGTTTGATATGCTGGTATGTAGTGATCAATGGTGGATGTATGTTTGATATGCTGGTATGTAGTGATCAATGGTGGATGTATGTTTGATATGCTGGTATGTAGTGATCAATGGTGGATGTATGTTTGATATGCTGGTATGTAGTGATCAATGGTGGATGTATGTTTGATATGCTGGTATGTAGTGATGAATGATGGATGTATCCTTGATATGCTGGTATGTAGTGATCAATGGTGGATGTATCCTTGATATGCTGGTATGTAGTGATCAATGATGGATGTATGTTTGATATGCTGGTATGTAGTGATCAATGGTGGATGTATGTTTGATATGCTGGTATGTAGTGATGAATGGTGGGTGTATGTTTGATATGCTGGTATGTAGTGATGAATGGTGGATGTATCCTTGATATGCTGGTATGTAGTGATCAATGGTGGATGTATGTTTGATATGCTGGTATGTAGTGATGAATGGTGGATGTATCCTTGATATGCTGGTATGTAGTGATCAATGGTGGATGTATGTAGTGATCAATGGTGGATGTATGCTTGATATGCTGGTATGTAGTGAGGAATGATTGATGTATGTTTGATATGCTGGTATGTAGTGATGAATGGTGGATGTATGTTTGATATGCTGGTATGTAGTGATGAATGGTGGATGTATGTTTGATATGCTGGTATGTAGTGATGAATGATGGATGTATGTTTGATATGCTGGTATGTAGTGATGAATGATAGATGTATGTTTGATATGCTGGTATGTAGTGATCAATGGTGGATGTATGCTTGATATGCTGGTATGTAGTGATGAATGATGGATGTATGTTTGATATGCTGGTGTGTAGTGATGAATGGTGGATGTATGTTTGATATGCTGGTATGTAGTGATCAATGGTGGATGTATGTTTGATATGCTGGTATGTAGTGATGAATGGTGGATGTATGTTTGATATGCTGGTATGTAGTGATGAATGATGGATGTATCCTTGATATGCTGGTATGTAGTGATGAATGGTGGATGTATGTTTGATATGCTGGTATGTAGTGATCAATGGTGGATGTATGCTTGATATGCTGGTATGTAGTGATGAATGGTGGATATATGTTTGATATGCTGGTATGTAGTGATCAACGGTGGATGTATGTTTGATATGCTGGTATGTAGTGATGAATGATGGATGTATGTTTGATATGCTGGTATGTAGTGATGAATGGTGGATGTATGTTTGATATGCTGGTATGTAGTGATGAATGGTGGATGTATGCTTGATATGCTGGTATGTAGTGATGAATGGTGGATATATGTTTGATATGCTGGTATGTAGTGATCAATGGTGGATGTATGTTTGATATGCTGGTATGTAGTGATGAATGATGGATGTATGTTTGATATGCTGGTATGTAGTGATGAATGATGGATGTAGGTTTGATATGCTGGTATGTAGTGATCAATGGTGGATGTATGTTTGATATGCTGGTATGTAGTGATGAATGGTGGATGTAGGTTTGATATGCTGGTATGTAGTGATCAATGGTGGATGCATGTTTGATATGCTGGTATGTAGTGATCAATGGTGGATGTATGTTTGATATGCTGGTATGTAGTGATGAATGATGGATGTAGGTTTGATATGCTGGTATGTAGTGATGAATGATGGATGTAGGTTTGATATGCTGGTATGTAGTGATGAATGATGGATGTAGGTTTGATATGCTGGTATGTAGTGATGAATGATGGATGTATGTTTGATATGCTGGTATGTAGTGATGAATGATGGATGTATGTTTGATATGCTGGTATGTAGTGATCAATGGTGGATGTATGCTTGATATGCTGGTATGTAGTGATGAATGATGGATGTATGTTTGATATGCTGGTATGTAGTGATGAATGGTGGATGTATGTTTGATATGCTGGTATGTAGTGATCAATGGTGGATGTATGTTTGATATGCTGGTATGTAGTGATGAATGGTGGATGTATGTTTGATATGCTGGTATGTAGTGATGAATGATGGATGTATCCTTGATATGCTGGTATGTAGTGATGAATGGTGGATGTATGTTTGATATGCTGGTATGTAGTGATCAATGGTGGATGTATGCTTGATATGCTGGTATGTAGTGATGAATGGTGGATATATGTTTGATATGCTGGTATGTAGTGATCAACGGTGGATGTATGTTTGATATGCTGGTATGTAGTGATGAATGATGGATGTATGTTTGATATGCTGGTATGTAGTGATGAATGGTGGATGTATGTTTGATATGCTGGTATGTAGTGATCAATGGTGGATGTATGCTTGATATGCTGGTATGTAGTGATGAATGGTGGATATATGTTTGATATGCTGGTATGTAGTGATCAATGGTGGATGTATGTTTGATATGCTGGTATGTAGTGATGAATGATGGATGTATGTTTGATATGCTGGTATGTAGTGATGAATGATGGATGTAGGTTTGATATGCTGGTATGTAGTGATCAATGGTGGATGTATGTTTGATATGCTGGTATGTAGTGATGAATGGTGGATGTAGGTTTGATATGCTGGTATGTAGTGATCAATGGTGGATGTATGTTTGATATGCTGGTATGTAGTGATCAATGGTGGATGTATGTTTGATATGCTGGTATGTAGTGATGAATGGTGGATGTATGTTTGATATGCTGGTATGTAGTGATGAATGGTGGATGTATGTTTGATATGCTGGTATGTAGTGATCAATGGTGGATGTATGCTTGATATGCTGGTATGTAGTGATGAATGGTGGATATATGTTTGATATGCTGGTATGTAGTGATCAACGGTGGATGTATGTTTGATATGCTGGTATGTAGTGATGAATGATGGATGTATGTTTGATATGCTGGTATGTAGTGATGAATGGTGGATGTATGTTTGATATGCTGGTATGTAGTGATCAATGGTGGATGTATGCTTGATATGCTGGTATGTAGTGATGAATGGTGGATATATGTTTGATATGCTGGTATGTAGTGATCAATGGTGGATGTATGTTTGATATGCTGGTATGTAGTGATGAATGATGGATGTATGTTTGATATGCTGGTATGTAGTGATGAATGATGGATGTAGGTTTGATATGCTGGTATGTAGTGATCAATGGTGGATGTATGTTTGATATGCTGGTATGTAGTGATGAATGGTGGATGTAGGTTTGATATGCTGGTATGTAGTGATCAATGGTGGATGTATGTTTGATATGCTGGTATGTAGTGATCAATGGTGGATGTATGTTTGATATGCTGGTATGTAGTGATGAATGATGGATGTATGTTTGATATGCTGGTATGTAGTGATGAATGATGGATGTAGGTTTGATATGCTGGTATGTAGTGATGAATGATGGATGTAGGTTTGATATGCTGGTATGTAGTGATGAATGATGGATGTATGTTTGATATGCTGGTATGTAGTGATGAATGATGGATGTATGTTTGATATGCTGGTATGTAGTGATCAATGGTGGATGTATGCTTGATATGCTGGTATGTAGTGATGAATGATGGATGTATGTTTGATATGCTGGTATGTAGTGATGAATGGTGGATGTATGTTTGATATGCTGGTATGTAGTGATCAATGGTGGATGTATGTTTGATATGCTGGTATGTAGTGATGAATGGTGGATGTATGTTTGATATGCTGGTATGTAGTGATGAATGATGGATGTATCCTTGATATGCTGGTATGTAGTGATGAATGGTGGATGTATGTTTGATATGCTGGTATGTAGTGATCAATGGTGGATGTATGCTTGATATGCTGGTATGTAGTGATGAATGGTGGATATATGTTTGATATGCTGGTATGTAGTGATCAACGGTGGATGTATGTTTGATATGCTGGTATGTAGTGATGAATGATGGATGTATGTTTGATATGCTGGTATGTAGTGATGAATGGTGGATGTATGTTTGATATGCTGGTATGTAGTGATCAATGGTGGATGTATGCTTGATATGCTGGTATGTAGTGATGAATGGTGGATATATGTTTGATATGCTGGTATGTAGTGATCAATGGTGGATGTATGTTTGATATGCTGGTATGTAGTGATGAATGATGGATGTATGTTTGATATGCTGGTATGTAGTGATGAATGATGGATGTAGGTTTGATATGCTGGTATGTAGTGATCAATGGTGGATGTATGTTTGATATGCTGGTATGTAGTGATGAATGGTGGATGTAGGTTTGATATGCTGGTATGTAGTGATCAATGGTGGATGTATGTTTGATATGCTGGTATGTAGTGATCAATGGTGGATGTATGTTTGATATGCTGGTATGTAGTGATGAATGATGGATGTAGGTTTGATATGCTGGTATGTAGTGATGAATGATGGATGTAGGTTTGATATGCTGGTATGTAGTGATGAATGATGGATGTAGGTTTGATATGCTGGTATGTAGTGATGAATGATGGATGTATGTTTGATATGCTGGTATGTAGTGATTAATGGTGGATGTAGGTTTGATATGCTGGTATGTAGTGATGAATGATGGATGTATGTTTGATATGCTGGTATGTAGTGATTAATGGTGGATGTAGGTTTGATATGCTGGTATGTAGTGATGAATGATGGATGTATGTTTGATATGCTGGTATGTAGTGATCAATGGTGGATGTAGGTTTGATATGCTGGTATGTAGTGATCAATGGTGGATGTATGTTTGATATGCTGGTATGTAGTGATCAATGGTGGATGTATGTTTGATATGCTGGTATGTAGTGATGAATGATGGATGTATGTTTGATATGCTGGTATGTAGTGATGAATGATGGATGTATGTTTGATATGCTGGTATGTAGTGATGAATGATGGATGTATGTTTGATATGCTGGTATGTAGTGATGAATGATGGATGTATGTTTGATATGCTGGTATGTAGTGATGAATGATGGATGTATGTTTGATATGCTGGTATGTAGTGATGAATGATGGATGTATGTTTGATATGCTGGTATGTAGTGATGAATGGTGGATGTATGTTTGATATGCTGGTATGTAGTGATGAATGATGGATGTAGGTTTGATATGCTGGTATGTAGTGATCAATGGTGGATGTATGTTTGATATGCTGGTATGTAGTGATGAATGATGGATGTATGTTTGATATGCTGGTATGTAGTGATCAATGGTGGATGTAGGTTTGATATGCTGGTATGTAGTGATGAATGATGGATGTAGGTTTGATATGCTGGTATGTAGTGATCAATGGTGGATGTATGTTTGATATGCTGGTATGTAGTGATGAATGATGGATGTATGCTTGATATGCTGGTATGTAGTGATGAATGATGGATGTAGGTTTGATATGCTGGTATGTAGTGATGAATGATGGATCTAGGTTTGATATGCTGGTATGTAGTGATCAATGGTGGATGTATGTTTGATATGCTGGTATGTAGTGATCAATGGTGGATGTATGTTTGATATGCTGGTATGTAGTGATGAATGATTGATATGCTGGTATGTAGTGATGAATGATTGATATGCTGGTATGTAGTGATCAATGATTGATATGCTGGTATGTAGTGATGAATGGTGGATGTATGTTTGATATGCTGGTATGTAGTGATCAATGGTGGATGTATGTTTGATATGCTGGTATGTAGTGATGAATGGTGGATGTATGTTTGATATGCTGGTATGTAGTGATGAATGATGGATGTAGGTTTGATATGCTGGTATGTAGTGATCAATGGTGGATATATGTTTGATATGCTGGTATGTAGTGATGAATGGTGGATGTATGTTTGATATGCTGGTATGTAGTGATGAATGATGGATGTAGGTTTGATATGCTGGTATGTAGTGATCAATGGTGGATGTAGGTTTGATATGCTGGTATGTAGTGATGAATGATGGATGTAGGTTTGATATGCTGGTATGTAGTGATCAATGGTGGATGTAGGTTTGATATGCTGGTATGTAGTGATCAATGGTGGATGTAGGTTTGATATGCTGGTATGTAGTGATCAATGGTGGATGTATGTTTGATATGCTGGTATGTAGTGATGAATGGTGGGTGTATGTTTGATATGCTGGTATGTAGTGATGAATGGTGGATGTATCCTTGATATGCTGGTATGTAGTGATCAATGGTGGATGTATGTTTGATATGCTGGTATGTAGTGATCAATGGTGGATGTATGTTTGATATGCTGGTATGTAGTGATGAATGGTGGATGTATGTTTGATATGCTGGTATGTAGTGATCAACGGTGGATGTATGTTTGATATGCTGGTATGTAGTGATGAATGATGGATGTATGCTTGATATGCTGGTATGTAGTGATGAATGATGGATGTAGGTTTGATATGCTGGTATGTAGTGATGAATGATGGATGTAGGTTTGATATGCTGGTATGTAGTGATCAATGGTGGATGTATGTTTCCAGGGATTCATAGAAGCTCAAATGAGCTCAAATGAGGCCATAAACCAAGTTTTTCTTTTATTTTAAGTCCAATTGAGTATTGAGTAGTTTCCAGAAATTGAATATTTTCATGCAAAATTAACTAAAATTCAGTTTTTTTATGGAGTGATTTGATTTTTTTCATCATTTTGAGGTAGATATTCGACCTCAAAACTCGACTTCCAGGAAACCCTGGTTTCAATATTATTTTACTTCTCAGCGTTGCCAGGTTTAGATTAGGAGGAAACCGGGCGTTTTGCCTAGAGAAAACACTTTGACTTGTACCTGACGTTACTTCCACATAGGGCGATCAAGTAAAAACCCCACAATTTTTTTTATTTAAGATTTGAAAAAAGAACTGACTCATCCACCCATCCATCATGTCCCATCTGAAGTACAATCTTTACCATATATTTGTAAGCTGTGATTTTACTTTAATGTACACCTTTTTGCTGCAGCTTCCAACCATAGTGAAGAAGGAAGTGAGAGATCTATTTCAGGAGAAGCTGCGTGACTGGAGATTAATGAAAGACCCAAACTTCAGATGGTGTACTCATGTAAGTCCATTCTATTAAGCCGCTCAAACATTTTAAGTGCTCTGAAAAAAATTTGACTTTGAAACAGAAAATATAGTTTAAGCATTCTATGTTGACGTTTTTTTTTCTCTTGCATTTCAGTGTGGCAATGGTTTTATTTATAATGGTCGGAATATAAAGATGGCATGTACAGCCTGTAATCTATACACTTGTTTCAAATGTAAAAAACAGGTACGAATTTCTTCTCAAATATGATGGAGTGAACTTAACTAAGCCTGGGGGTGGCCGTCTAAAGAGCAAAATAAAGTTAAAAGTTTTTTATCCAAACTTGACTGTAGCTTAAAACTTCATTGAAGTAATTAAAACATTACAATGTATGCCTGTAATCCTCTTAAAAATGCAATGTACGGTAAGAATTCCGCTAATTCAAGTTCTCAAAACATTACGAAAAGCACTCTAAAAGTTTGAGACTTTTCGTTGGGTGTCTTACCTCCTGCATGGAGCGACCGATAATCCTGTCGAGCAATCGCTATTGTTGTTGTTTTAGACCAAACATGGCAGAAAGCAGTCTAATAATTTGTTATCTTCACATTGCTCGTCCTTGAATTAGCGGAATTCTTACCGTATATTAACACCCAATATTTTTTTTCCATTGTGTGAGGAGGGGTTGGGGGCGTGGCTGTCTGTAGTTATTTCATTCCAGAATGTATTGCCGGCACTACTGTGTTTTGAACCTCCTTATATTTTAGTGGGAAGATCAACATGAAGGCTTAACATGTGAACAGTATGAACAGTGGAAAATTGATAACAATCCAGAAAATCAAGCCACAGGATTGAATCGGCATCTTGATGAAAATGGCATAGGTGAGTTCTTGGGATTTTGATATTTTTAAAAAGTATGTAAAAAAAAAAGAGAATGAATTTCTGAAATTTATAATTATTCCATAATAAACTTGTCATCATTGTGACGTTGTCGACTACAATCATGCAGGCCAAGTCAGACTTCAATTCAATCCACCTCCATCAATAATATTCAGATTATAACTTATGTAGTAACTTATCTAAAGAGCTCTGTGTCAAGCAGGTCATTCCTGCTAATCTATGTGTTCGTTGTGACTATTTTTATAATTACACTCAAACATGCATTTATTTCTTATTTCAGTTTGTCCTAGCTGTAAGATGAGATATGCACTAGCAAAAGGTGGCTGTATGCATTTTAAATGTCCCCAGTGTGGTCACGAGTTTTGTAGTGGGTGTTCACAACCCTTCAGGAGAGCTGAGGTAAGTTTGTAGTGGGTGTTCACAGCCCTTCAGGAGAGCTGAGGTAAGTTTGTAGTGGGTGTTCAGAACCCTTCAGGAGAGCTGAGGTAAGTTTGTAGTGGGTGTTCACAACCCTTCAGGAGAGCTGAGGTAATTTTGTAGTGGGTGTTCACAACCCTTCAGAAGAGCTGAGGTAAGTTTGTAGTGGGTGTTCACGACCCTTCAGAAGAGCTGAGGTAAGTTTGTAGTGGGTGTTCACAACCCTTCAGAAGAGCTGAGGTAAGTTTGTAGTGGGTGTTCACAACCCTTCAGGAGAGCTGAGGTAAGTTTGTAGTGGGTGTTCACAACCCTTCAGAAGAGCTGAGGTAAGTTTGTAGTGGGTTCACAACCCTTCAGAAGAGCTGAGGTAAGTTTGTAGTGGGTGTTCACAACCCTTCAGAGGAGCTGAGGTAAGTTTTGTAGTGGGTGTTCACAACCCTTCAGAAGAGCTGAGGTAAGTTTGTAGTGGGTTCACAACCCTTCAGAAGAGCTGAGGTAAGTTTGTAGTGGGTGTTCACAACCCTTCAGAGGAGCTGAGGTAAGTTTTGTAGTGGGTGTTCACAACCCTTCAGGAGAGCTGAGGTAAGTTTGTAGTGGGTGTTCACAACCCTTCAGAAGAGCTGAGGTAAGTTTTGTAGTGGGTGTTCACAACCCTTCAGAAGAGCTGAGGTAAGTTTGTAGTGGGTGTTCACAACCCTTCAGGAGAGCTGAGGTAAGTTTGTAGTGGGTGTTCACAACCCTTCAGAAGAGCTGAGGTAAGTTTTGTAGTGGGTGTTCACAACCCTTCAGGAGAGCTGAGGTAAGTTTGTAGTGGGTTCACAACCCTTCAGAAGAGCTGAGGTAAGTTTGTAGTGGGTGTTCACAACCCTTCAGAGGAGCTGAGGTAAGTTTTGTAGTGGGTGTTCACAACCCTTCAGGAGAGCTGAGGTAAGTTTGTAGTGGGTGTTCACAACCCTTCAGAAGAGCTGAGGTAAGTTTTGTAGTGGGTGTTCACAACCCTTCAGAAGAGCTGAGGTAAGTTTGTAGTGGGTGTTCACAACCCTTCAGGAGAGCTGAGGTAAGTTTGTAGTGGGTGTTCACAACCCTTCAGAAGAGCTGAGGTAAGTTTGTAGTGGGTGTTCACAACCCTTCAGAAGAGCTGAGGTAAGTTTGTAGTGGGTGTTCACAACCCTTCAGGAGAGCTGAGGTAAGTTTGTAGTGGGTGTTCACAACCCTTCAGAAGAGCTGAGGTAAGTTTGTAGTGGGTGTTCACAACCCTTCAGGAGAGCTGAGGTAAGTTTGTAGTGGGTGTTCACAACCCTTCAGAAGAGCTGAGGTAAGTTTGTAGTGGGTGTTCACAACCCTTCAGGAGAGCTGAGGTAAGTTTGTAGTGGGTGTTCACAACCCTTCAGAAGAGCTGAGGTAAGTTTGTAGTGGGTGTTCACAACCCTTCAGGAGAGCTGAGGTAAGTTTGTAGTGGGTGTTCACAACCCTTCAGAAGAGCTGAGGTAAGTTTGTAGTGGGTGTTCACAACCCTTCAGGAGAGCTGAGGTAAGTTTGTAGTGGGTGTTCACAACCCTTCAGAAGAGCTGAGGTAAGTTTGTAGTGGGTGTTCACGACCCTTCAGGAGAGCTGAGGTAAGTTTGTAGTGGGTGTTCACAACCCTTCAGAAGAGCTGAGGTAAGTTTGTAGTGGGTGTTCACAACCCTTCAGAAGAGCTGAGGTAAGTTTTGTAGTGGGTGTTCACAACCCTTCAGGAGAGCTGAGGTAAGTTTGTAGTGGGTGTTCACAACCCTTCAGGAGAGCTGAGGTAAGTTTGTAGTGGGTGTTCACAACCCTTCAGAAGAGCTGAGGTAAGTTTGTAGTGGGTGTTCACAACCCTTCAGAAGAGCTGAGGTAAGTTTGTAGTGGGTGTTCACAACCCTTCAGGAGAGCTGAGGTAAGTTTGTAGTGGGTGTTCACAACCCTTCAGAAGAGCTGAGGTAAGTTTGTAGTGGGTTCACAACCCTTCAGAAGAGCTGAGGTAAGTTTGTAGTGGGTGTTCACAACCCTTCAGAGGAGCTGAGGTAAGTTTTGTAGTGGGTGTTCACAACCCTTCAGAAGAGCTGAGGTAAGTTTGTAGTGGGTGTTCACAACCCTTCAGGAGAGCTGAGGTAAGTTTGTAGTGGGTGTTCACAACCCTTCAGGAGAGCTGAGGTAAGTTTGTAGTGGGTGTTCACAACCCTTCAGAAGAGCTGAGGTAAGTTTGTAGTGGGTGTTCACAACCCTTCAGGAGAGCTGAGGTAAGTTTGTAGTGGGTGTTCACAACCCTTCAGAGGAGCTGAGGTAAGTCTGTAGTGGGTGTTCACAACCCTTCAGAAGAGCTGAGGTAAGTTTGTAGTGGGTTCACAACCCTTCAGAAGAGCTGAGGTAAGTTTGTAGTGGGTGTTCACAACCCTTCAGGAGAGCTGAGGTAAGTTTGTAGTGGGTGTTCACAACCCTTCAGAAGAGCTGAGGTAAGTTTGTAGTGGGTGTTCACAACCCTTCAGGAGAGCTGAGGTAAGTTTGTAGTGGGTGTTCACAACCCTTCAGAAGAGCTGAGGTAAGTCTGTAGTGGGTGTTCACAACCCTTCAGAAGAGCTGAGGTAAGTTTGTAGTGGGTGTTCACAACCCTTCAGAAGAGCTGAGGTAAGTCTGTAGTGGGTGTTCACAACCCTTCAGAGGAGCTGAGGTAAGTTTTGTAGTGGGTGTTCACAACCCTTCAGAAGAGCTGAGGTAAGTCTGTAGTGGGTTCACAACCCTTCAGAAGAGCTGAGGTAAGTTTGTAGTGGGTGTTCACAACCCTTCAGAGGAGCTGAGGTAAGTTTGTAGTGGGTGTTCACAACCCTTCAGGAGAGCTGAGGTAAGTTTAAATTGATTTCTCCGTCCAGGCTGAACCTTGAAAAACTCCCACAATTCTTTAGATTATGTGACGTTTATACAAATGTCTTTTACATTTCATTGAGTTTGAACCATTTGTTAGTGTTTCACCTGGTGATGGAGGTTTCAATGGGATAAGGGATCAATGGTCAATCCTTTGAGCTATTAATCTTACCCATCCCCCCCCTCCCTTCCGCATGCCTTGTACGCTCAGGCAGAGAAATGCATGAAGCTACACATCTAAACTAGGTCAATCCTCATAACAATAACAAAGAAGAAAAAGCAATTCCTGATCAAAACTCAATATACAGCTGTATATATACATGTAGTTAAACAACTGATGATTTATTTTGGACAGAATTGCAATAAATACAGTCGATGTCAGGGCCAAGGGTTACACTGTCACCATCCTCGAGACTGTTTCTCTCACCTTCGTGATAACACTGTGGAAGAATTACAGTCTCTTTTACAGGTCAGTAATACAACAGGTCAAAGGTTAATCTTACTTGATTGGGTGCGGAAATGGGTGCCTTAATGACTTCTGGGTAACAAGGAAGAGCATCCGACATTCGTATGCAAATTTTATTTTAACTTTGCCATCTTGAGAGAACAAAGTCCAATTTCTTTAAAGTGGCATGAGCTGCCAAATATTCACACTTTTTCATAATTTCTGATCGTCGCGACAGTTAGACGCTTTGAACGCCATCAAAAAACTAAATGATTGGTGTTGGAATTACAAAAATCCATACAGTATGTGGTCTGTACGAACCGAAAACGTGTTCGAAAAGCAAGCAAAATTTAAATAACCGGGACCACCATTCATTCATTCTAAGCCAAATTTAGTTCAAAACAATACTTTATCGTACATTTTCGAGACTAAAAGCACTAAAAAAGCATCTGAATTATACGGCTTGAGAAAAATAGGCAATAATTTAACATTCTGTTTTAACGTCAAAATATCAACATTTTGGCAGCTCATGTCACTTTAAGTATTGAAATGGTCAATATAGATCATTTGACATTTGTATAGTGTAATATTGTGTTGTGATATTTATTATGCAATTTCCCAGCAGGCCATGCACCCTGCCCCCAAACTGCTGTTTTTTTTCCGTCAAAACCAGGTACATGTCCCGAAGAAAACTAAAACAATGCCCACTTATGCCAAAGTATATGATTATTATTTTGATATATTTTTTATTCAGCGAGCCAATGTAGTATTTAATAAAGACCCCCCTGCTGGCCAGGAGAACCCCCAAAAGTGCCCCGTGATGGAACAAAAGGATGCCTTGGATGGGAAGAAAGATGAGGCGTGTGGTAAAGATGTGGAAGATGAACACTATGGTCTCTGTGTGTAAGTCTATTTGTAATAAATTATCTTTTTGATGAATTGATTTTCTTAAAGGCTTTTGATTTTTTGATTGATGTTTTTGGCTTGGCTCAAGATTATTTCACTTATATGGCGGTGTTGGCAAGATTTTTTGCAGGAGGAAACCCTGACTTCGGCAAGTACCCAGCAACTTTTCAACATACGACAATCAATTGAAAAATCCCCTCTGATGCTTTTTTATTTTTATTTTGGTTTTACCTTTTTACCCACCTCAGCCATGAAGCCCTTGCTTGTTTCTAGATCATGCTCCAAAAAAAAAAATGTGAACATTTTCTGACTGGGTTTTCAATCGAACGACCTACTGTATGTGGGATTGCTGCCAGTTACCAGGTCATAGAGCCTGAAACTCTTAATATCTTTCTTGCAAAGGTATATAAAAGATTGATTGTTTGGTGTTTTACGCTGCGCTCAAGATTATTTCACTTATATGGCGGCATTGCCAGTTTTATTGTGGGAGGAAACCGGGCTTTATGCCCGCGGGAAACCCACCACCTTCCGTTGGTTACTGGCAACCATCCCACATAGGTCGTATATAATAGATATAATAGAATGCAGACAATAAAATACATGTCGAAAACAGATTGATTCCAGTTAAATAAAAAGTTCCATTTTTACATCTTATCTCCATTCCCAGGTCTCATTACAAGGAATACTTAGTGGGTTTAATCAACAAGAAGAAGATAGACCCCATTGTACTGCTGTCTATAGAACAAATCAAAATCCAACTGACCAAACTGGACCTCGATGTACCAAAAAAACGGAAAGATGAAGATGATGATCATTATAAAAAACGCCTTATAAAGGTAATCTTTGAAATACAATAGGATTATTACAAATTTGTTGTTATGATCTCTGTGCTAGCTCAACTGTCCTGGGGCACAGTCCCAGTTGAAGTCATTCTGATAAAGAATCATAATAATTGTGACGACCTGTGATGGTCGATAAGGTCAGACACCTTATATAGCCGGCTGAATGGATAAGGCAGCCAGCATTTAGTGCTGGCGATAGGTGCCATACTCTGGGACGCGGGTTCGATTCCCGTTTCGGGCGTCACCCAAAAATCGGTAGAAGAATCTCTACCATATTTTCGAGAAAGTGTAATCCCAAAATAACGAGAATACAATTATATAGCTCTATTTTTAACGTGACAATGTCCAGCCTCTAGGTTTGTCTAACCATTTGGTGATGTTGGTGTGACATTGGCAGGGAGTGTTTTGTAGGGTGGGCTGGATTGCTACAAGACTCAATATTTAAAGTAGTATGAGCTGCCAAAATTTACACTTTTTCCATAATTTCTGATCGTCAAGACATGAAGGCCATCAAAAAACTAAATGATTGGCGTTGGAATGAGGGAAATCCTTGAAGTTTACGGCAAAATCTAAATAACCGAGACGACCATTCATTCATTCTAAGCCATACTTAGTTCAAAACAATACTTTATCGTACATTCTCGAGACTAGAAGCACTAAAAAGCTTCTGAATTATACTTCTTGAGAAAAATAGCCAATAATTACAACATCCTGTTTTAACGTCAAAATATCAACATTTTGGCAGCTCATGCCACTTTAATAGCCTCTAATCAGTATCAGAGTACACCTCACATGATGACAAGTAAAAGTTCGATAAGAGTTGAAAGTTGATGAAATTTGACTGGGTGGGAAATGTGGTCTATTTGGCAAGATTTATCTCAACATTGCGACAAATTTCATTCATTTATCTTGTCCGTGATAAAAATTGTATAGTCTACGGCAGACATATTCCAAAATGAAAATTCTATAAAAAAATTCGGAATATGTGAAACACTGATGATCATTATGGAAACTGTGAAACCTTTGTTCTGCCATCTTAGTTCTGTAAGCGTAAAAATATTTATATACCGTAATTGCAACTGAGGGATTTTTACTTTTGGCCCTGAATTTAAATTTTAAACATTAAGGAGATAAAGTGGGTTGATTCAATCTTTCTCGTTTAGACCGATAGAGTGAGTGAGTGATTGGGGTTTTACGTCCTGCTCAACAGTATTTCGGTTATATGAAGACGTCTCCTTGTGACCGGGCGGATTTCCACCGCTCTTTTAGGTGCTGTCTCACCGAGACGACTTGCCGAAGACAACCAGCAAGCCCCCTCACCCAGTCACAGTATACTGACACCGGGCCAACCAGTCGCTGCTCTAACTCCTATTGCTGAGCGCTAAGCGAAGCAGTAACAGCTACCACTGTTTAAGTCTTTGGTCTGACTCGACCCGGGCTTAAGACCGATAGAAGCTTTAGTGTGTAGCTGATAGATCCAATACTGTTCCCTCGCTCGTGGGATCTATTTTCATGATGTCAATAATTTTATATGACATATCGTGGATAAAGTGGTTGGGTGACCAAAACAGTTTTAGCGCAGGTTTATCTTGACATTGAGTAATGTCGTAGTAGTGTTCACGAATTCGTTCACGAAATGTACGTTTAGTTTGTCCAACATATTGTTTGGAGCATTTAATGACTTTGCTATTTGATTGATTGTTTGGTGTTTTAAGCCGCGCTCAAGTTTTATTGTGGGAGGAAACCCACGAACCTTCCGGTGGTAACTGTGGCAACCATCCCACATAAGTCGTTCGAGTGAAAACCTAGGACATTGTAAGATTATGTATTATGGTCAGTAGGGATCATTGTTCTATATCTGATTCCTTTCTTATATAAAACAAGGGATGGAGTGTACCTGTGTCACAAAGCAAACATATATGCTAAAATTTTTATTTTTATCAGAGTATATTTTTCTTTTTCAGCATGTGAAAGAGAAAGTACCGTTGATGCACCTCGAGGGTGCTGCAGGATCGTGACGATGTTGACAACTAGAAAGTTTCGTTTATAATTCTTGAAAATGTCCAGGAAAGACAGAAATGTTACATTCCATCTACATTCCACCCATGGCCTTTTTGTCTCAGATGTGCCTCTTATTCATTTTGTCATTGAGGGGGGTACTTGGTAGTGCATGAGGTGGCATGAGGTGACAGTCACTCAGTTTCACTGCCATGATTATTGGGGTGACAGTAACTCAGTTTCACTGCCATGATTATTTCATTTCATTTATTAACCACTCAATTCATAAATATGTAAATGACAAGGATATTTAAAGAATCAGTTCTAAATTGTGGCGGGAATAAAGCTCATATGGCGAGAATAAAGCTCATATCACTGAGGTGACAGTGACTCAGTTTCACTGCCATGATTATTGAGGTGACAGTGACTCAGTTTCACTGCCATGATTATTGGGGTGACAGTGACTCAGTTTCACTGCCATGATTATTGGGGTGACAGTGACTCAGTTTCACTGCCATGATTATTGGGGTGACAGTGACTCAGTTTCACTGCCATGATGATTGAGGTGACAGTGACTCAGTTTCACTGCCATGATTATTGGGGTGACAGTGACTCAGTTTCACTGCCATGATTATTGGGGTGACAGTGACTCAGTTTCACTGCCATGATTATTGGGGTGACAGTGACTCAGTTTCACTGCCATGATTATTGAGGTGACAGCGACTCAGTTTCACTGCCATGATTATTGGGGTGACAGTGACTCAGTTTCACTGCCATGATTATTGGGGTGACAGTGACTCAGTTTCACTGCCATGATTATTGAGGTGACGGTGACTCAGTTTCACTGCCATGATTATTGGGGTGACAGTGACTCAGTTTCACTGCCATGATTATTGGGGTGACAGCGACTCAGTTTCACTACCATGATTATTGGGGTGACAGTGACTCAGTTTCACTGCCATGATTATTGGGGTGACAGTGACTCAGTTTCACTGCCATGATTATTGGGGTGACAGTGACTCAGTTTCACTGCCATGATTATTGGGGTGACAGCGACTCAGTTTCACTACCATGATTATTGGGGTGACAGTGACTCAGTTTCACTGCCATGATTATTGGGGTGACAGTGACTCAGTTTCACTGCCATGATTATTGGGGTGACAGCGACTCAGTTTCACTACCATGATTATTGGGGTGACAGTGACTCAGTTTCACTGCCATGATTATTGGGGTGACAGTGACTCAGTTTCACTGCCATGATTATTGGGGTGACAGTGACTCAGTTTCACTGCCATGATTATTGGGGTGACAGCGACTCAGTTTCACTACCATGATTATTGGGGTGACAGTGACTCAGTTTCACTGCCATGATTATTGGGGTGACAGTGACTCAGTTTCACTGCCATGATGATTGAGGTGACAGTGACTCAGTTTCACTGTCATGATTATTGAGGTGACAGTGACACAGTTTCACTGCCATGATGATTGAGGTGACAGTGACTCAGTTTCACTGTCATGATTATTGGGGTGACAGTGACTCAGTTTCACTGCCATGATTATTGAGGTGACAGTGACACAGTTTCACTGTCATGATTATTGGGGTGACAGTGACTCAGTTTCACTGCCATGATTATTGAGGTGACAGTGACACAGTTTCACTGCCATGATGATTGAGGTGACAGTGACTCAGTTTCACTGCCATGATTATTGAGGTGACAGTGACTCAGTTTCACTGCCATGATTATTGAGGTGACAGTGACACAGTTTCACTGTCATGATTATTGAGGTGACAGTGACTCAGTTTCACTGCCATGATTATTGGGGTGACAGTGACTCAGTTTCACTGCCATGATTATTGGGGTGACAGTGACTCAGTTTCACTGCCATTATTATTGAGGTGACAGTGACTCAGTTTCACTGCCATGATTATTGGGGTGACAGTGACTCAGTTTCACTGCCATTATTATTGAGGTGACAGTGACTCAGTTTCACTGCCATGATTATTGGGGTGACAGTGACTCAGTTTCACTGCCATTATTATTGAGGTGACAGTGACTCAGTTTCACTGCCATGATTATTGAGGTGACAGTGACTCAGTTTCACTGCCATGATTATTGGGGTGACAGTGACTCAGTTTCACTGCCATGATTATTGGGGTGACAGTGACTCAGTTTCACTGCCATGATTATTGGGGTGACAGTGACTCAGTTTCACTGCCATTATTATTGAGGTGACAGTGACTCAGTTTCACTGCCATTATTATTGAGGTGACAGTGACTCAGTTTCACTGCCATGATTATTGAGGTGACAGTGACTCAGTTTCACTGCCATGATTATTGGGGTGACAGTGACTCAGTTTCACTGCCATGATTATTGGGGTGACAGTGACTCAGTTTCACTGCCATGATTATTGGGGTGACAGTGACTCAGTTTCACTGCCATGATGATTGAGGTGACAGTGACTCAGTTTCACTGCCATGATTATTGGGGTGACAGTGACTCAGTTTCACTGCCATGATTATTGGGGTGACAGTGACTCAGTTTCACTGCCATGATTATTGGGGTGACAGTGACTCAGTTTCACTGCCATGATTATTGAGGTGACAGTGACTCAGTTTCACTGCCATGATTATTGAGGTGACGGTGACTCAGTTTCACTGCCATGATTATTGGGGTGACAGTGACTCAGTTTCACTGCCATGATTATTGGGGTGACAGCGACTCAGTTTCACTACCATGATTATTGGGGTGACAGTGACTCAGTTTCACTGCCATGATTATTGGGGTGACAGTGACTCAGTTTCACTGCCATGATTATTGGGGTGACAGTGACTCAGTTTCACTGCCATGATTATTGGGGTGACAGCGACTCAGTTTCACTACCATGATTATTGGGGTGACAGTGACTCAGTTTCACTGCCATGATTATTGGGGTGACAGTGACTCAGTTTCACTGCCATGATGATTGAGGTGACAGTGACTCAGTTTCACTGTCATGATTATTGAGGTGACAGTGACTCAGTTTCACTGCCATGATTATTGAGGCGACGGTGACTCAGTTTCACTGCCATGATTATTGGGGCGATGTTGAATTGGGTTCACTTCCACAATTATTGGGGCGATGTTGGCTTGGGTTTACTCCCAGGATTATTGAGGCGATGTCAAATAATATTCGAATCCTGCTCAGGGTAAAAAAAGTTTTACTTGATTGCCATATCTAGAATGATTGCCTGTGGGGAAATAACCCGCTTTCCTCCATTAACCTGGCAACGTTTGCACATAAGTGAAATAATCTTGGGAGGGGTGTTCAACACCAATGATTTAATATAAACCTAAAGCCAGATTTTCATTAAGTGTTACTGACGGTAATTTTGTCCCTTCATTGATTGATTTAGAAGTCTTGAATAAAATCTGTATAGATCCCATGACCTGAATATGTATTTAAAAAGAAATCTTGAAAGTGCTATGTTTATAAAGATACAATAATACATGTACATGTAAGAATAACAATATTTTTATATACTGCTGAATGATAACTGGTTCAATATTACCAACCAGATTGAACATTAAGGTAGTCATATTTTAAGTTAAATCTTCCCCTACTACTTGAATATTACCATCTTCCCTGAATATTCTTGATATTATTTCTTAGATTCGTTTTGTCAAATTGTCTGGTTTTAATTTAAATTATTTTATGGATTTTATAGGGACTATAGTGGTAGTATGTGTCCGTCTGTCTGTCCGGTGAATAACTTGAGAACGGTTTGACATTATGAATCTTTTAAAGTATGTTGAGCACATGGGAGGAGGGGATGGTATTGCTTTTAAGTAGTGGCACCACAACCAATTGACCTTGTTCTCAATGTATGAATTTGGTGTCTGCTTCATAACTTAAAGTGGTATAAGCTGCCAAAATGTTGACATTTTGACCTTAAAACAGAATGTTGAAATTATTGACTAGTTTTCTCAAGACGTATAATTCAGAAGCTTTATAATGCTTCTAGTCTCGAAAATGTACGATAAAGTATTGTTTTGATCTAACTTTGTCTTAGAATGAATGAATGGTCGTCCCGGTTATTTAAATTTTGTTTACTTTTCGAACACGTTTTCGGTTCGTACAGGCCAAACACTGTATGGATTTTCCTCATTCCAACGCTAATCATTTAGATTTTCAATGGCCTTTAAAGCCTCTTACTGTCATGACAATCAGAAATTATGAAAAAAGTGTGAATTTTGGCCGCTCATGCCACTTTAAGAACGTTTTGATGTATCATTGTAAAACTTGAGTAGTGTATTGAGCTCATGAAGGAGAAAGGATGTGATTGCTGTTAAGGATTCTGCACACAGTCAGTTTACCTTCTTCATCAGAATGTGGTGTCTGCTCCATAACTTGACATGGTCTACTGCCATTTTCATCATCAATTTTATCCAATCATCGGTGAATAAAATCAGATGCGTTATAGAGTAGTCATGTGACTTGGCTAAGAAATGATGTGCGGTAGCAGCACTGACCTACATATTCCGACCCAATCTTCTCACTTCAAGTTTGTCAGCATGTTTTTGGACCTAAATTTATCATACATTTGTGAGAGGTGGTAACAATACATCATTATTGATCTAAAAATAGCCGATGAAACATCACGCTATCTTGAATCCTAGAAAATGCAGACACAGATAGGCATGAGTTTAATTAGAAAGTGGGTATAACAGTATTCTCGTTATTTTGGGATTACACTTTCTTGAAAATATGGTAGAAATTCCTCTACCGATTTTTGGGTGACACCCGAAACGGGAATCAAACCCAGGTCCCAGAGTATGGCACCTATCGCCAGCACTAAAGGCCGGCTGCCTTATCCTTTAGTGCTGGCGATACGTGCCATACTCTGGGACCTGGGTTCGATTCCCGTTTCGGGCGTCACCCAAAAATCGGTAGAGGAATTTCTACCATATTTTCAAGAAAGTGTAACCCCAAAATAACGAGAATACAGATAAGCATGGCATACATGTACTTCTCAACCTGCTTTTTTGTATTATTAGCTGAAGATCGTGGGCAGTAATTACTTTGTTATGTTTAAGTACTTCAATGGTTAGCAAGAACCCGGTTCTTCAATCTGTTTTTAATACTGATGAAATATTCCACTCAGGCCCTAAGATTATCCTTTTAACACAATTAGAAACTTGTCTCCATGGTTATTTTAGACAAGATTTTCCGTGTGCCCGTGTGTTTTAGTGTTCTTAAATATTAAGAGCTGGTTGAATGTGACTGTCATTACTACATGTATTATTTCTTTGACTATCAAATGTATATTTTATTGTTGAATGAGCAAAAGATAATGTATGTAAATTTGTATATGTGACATTGTTAATTATGAAATCCAAACAATTTGTTCACATTTTTGTAAGAGAAATATACATTGGCCCATATTTTCTTTTTGTGCTTTGTTTTATTGCATAGCTTAAAGTTGATTTAGTTTTCTACTGCTTCTTTAAAAGAGATTAGAGATTTTAAATAGACATGCTGGAGAAGGATTGATACAATGTATATGTTTTACACCGCATTAAAGATTATTTCACTTATATGGCAGAGTTGCCAGGTTTAGTGTGGGAAACCGGGCTCATTGCCCATAGGAAAACCCTGACCCTCGACCAGTACCTGGCAATTCTTCGACATACGACAAACGAGTGATAAATCCACTCAGAAATTTTTCCATTTTTATAATAGAGTGATTCGAACCCCTTGCCGCATCGATGGAAGGTCTGTGTGGGACTGGGGGACGATCGCTTTAACTCTTTACCCCATAATGACGCTATTTGACGCCTTGCTTGTATCCATGAATAATCTGGATCAACCCATAATGACGCCTTGACTTAATTAATATAAGACCTGATTTTATTTCTTTTTTAATGAAAATTTTTTTTTAATAACTTACTAAAGATAATCTTTTGAAGAATGTAAATGAATATGTTGTTCACTTATTGTCTTTGCTTTTCTGAAATACATATTTAGAACAAAATAAGGTTGACCTGGTTAACTGTCTATGAATCAGAGCACGGCGTCATTATGGGGTAATGGATAAAACACTGCATGGGGCAAAGAGTTAACCCACTAGTCCATTGAGGCCCCTAACTGGAGGTGGAAGACAACTTTGGGATGATGTTCTGGTACAAAAGACATGTTATTCTGTATTGTACGTCTTTGTTTTAACAATATTGATTGTTGTAACCTTGACTTTTGGGACATGATCTGGATTCCGGATCTTGCACTTCTATCATGGGTACATTGTATTGTAAACCATCATATGCATGATCCAAAACACCATTCTTTCTACCATGCTATTAATCTATTTTCACTTGTAAGGTAGCATTAACAGGCAAAATAGGGGAAGAAACCAGGCTGGGTTTCCTAGTGGCAAAGGTATCCAGTCAAATTTTTTTACCTACCCAGTCACAAAATTTTACCTAATTGGTGATCAATCCTGCAAAGCCAGGACCTCGGTGGTCCAGTGGGTTAGAGTGATCGTCCCTCAGTCCCACACAGAACTTCCATCGATGCAAATCCAGGTTCGAATTACACTGTTGTACGCTCAATCCAATGGGTCACGGGTTCGAATCCCACCCAGTCCAAAAATTGGAAAATATAAGTGAAATAATCTTGAGCGCGGCGTAAAACAATCAATCGAATTACACTCAGACCAAATAAAAATATTGATTGGATTTTTGCAATCAGTCGTCGTATGTGGAGGAGTTGCCAGGTACTCGCTGAAGGTTGCAGGTTTCCTCCCCACTAACCCTGACAACGCCGTCATGTAAGTGAAATAATCTTGTGTTTTGCGTTCTGACGTTTTCATCTGAAATTACGGAGCAAAATACGTCAAATGGAATTGGTGGAAGAGCTCTCCGGCAATGTCCATCATATTACATAGGCTGTGGTTTATTATAACAACTTGTGATGGGTTATAAAGGTCTAAATGATATACCTCTTTTTAACACAATCATAAACTTGTCTCCATTGTTATTTTAGACCAGAAGATTTTCCCTGTGCACATGTGTTTTAGTGTTCAAAAATATATTACATACATGTACATATACAAAGCGAACTATAGGACAGTGAAAATTTCAAAAGGCAAGGCAAGTAAAGTATGCTTCCTCTATTGAAATGAAGAGAAAATATATATATGTTTATTTAAGCACTAAAGCTCAGAGTACAACGGCAAGTCAACCGGTAGAAGAATTTTTCATTTTAAATTTCACAAACAAGTATCAAGGATGATAGGATATCAAACATTGTTAACAAAAAAATGCCCTTTTTGTGGGGGAAACAAGATGACAGCAAGATGCATAGAACATATGAAGAGCTTAAAATTGTCATTGATACATAAAGGAAAATTGTGATTGTCAAGTCGAAAAAAACAAAATGATCACACTAGAGTTCTAATTCAACACCAAAACAAGTTATTTCTGATATTAAGGTGATATTTATATTTCAAAATATACAAAAGTTAAATAGAACGGGCATTGATATACTTGGTAACCAAGGAGATTTCTAACAAAACAGATCAACCAACCATGAAAACCGTGAGAATTTTTCCTTTACCTTTAATTTGAAGTTTATTTACATGAAATCAGTCATGAAAACAGAGTGTTTTTGTTGAGTGGTCCGGTAGAACTTTAGATGTATAGTCTTGAGAGAACAGTTCAAATGATTTTCTTCATGCGTAGACTAATTCTGTAGTAAGCCAGAATTTGTATCTTTTTGCCTTTTGCGTAAATATTATTGATTTTACAGGTGGGAAGGTAGTATACATACCTTGTGAAAGATACAAATGTATGCAGATTGATTGGTGTTTTAGGTTGTACTGAAGATTATTCCTACCCGGCCACTCTTCAAAAATGCTCTATTTTCACGACTGATTTCCTGTAAACGAACTTCAACTTAAAGGTACACTTGGTTGAAAAACTATTAAGCCTAGGTGACGAATGTCGAAGACAGAATAAAGCCTAACTCAAGTAGACTTCAGATCTTAGAAGAAGTCGGCAATAAATAACTGCTGACCTTGAGCATGGACTAATACTTAACACTCGATAAACAGTAGGTTGATTGATTGATGTTTTAAGCCGCACTTATGATTATTTCACTTATATGGTGGCGTTGCCAGGTTTAGTAGTGGGAGGAAACCGGGCTCTAGGATAGTTTTTTTTAGAAATTCAGCTGTGATTAATTTTAGTACAATAAAAAAATTCAACAAGAATTTTGCATATTCTGAATTTCAGAAGATACAAATAGTCTGCAGAATCAAGAAAAGCGGTTGCAATGGATTACATGTATATATTAACTTCTTTGATCCACAATAGCCGATGTTACTGATTTATACAGACTCCAACTTCTAAATATATAGCCCACAGAATAACATAAGAAAAATAGCAATGTTGCTTGTTTTAACGCATCTTTGTACACCTAAATGTACATAAACATACAAAAGTCTAAATAAATTTGTTTTGCTATTTATACACTCATTATATATATACATATATAAACTTATATCATTTCTTTATTTACAAAGTTTGTTTATATATATACCATGGATTGGCTTTGAAAATCCATGTTTGTCCTGGATATAAATTCCAAATTCAGATTTACATGTGGTTTCACTAAGACGGTCACATTAAGGTTTCCCATCACTCCTTGCACTTTGACAGCTCGCATCAGTCCCAAATGCATAACTCACATTAGTCCTACTTTCACTTTCAGAACTCACATCAGTCCTACTTTCACTTTCATAACTCACATTAGTCCTACTTTCACTTTCATAACTCACATTAGTCCTACTTTCACTTTCACAACTCACATTAGTCCTACTTTCACTTTCATAACTCACATTAGTCCTACTTTCACTTTCATAACTCACATTAGTCCTACTTTCACTTTCACAACTCACATCAGTCCTACTTTCACTTTCAGAACTCACATCAGTCCTACTTTCACTTTCATAACTCACATTAGTCCTACTTTTTATTTCATAACTCACATCAGTCCTACTTTCACTTTCATAACTCACATCAGTCCTACTTTCACTTTCATAACTCACATCAGTCCTACTTTCACTTTCATAACTCACATTAGTCCTACTTTCACTTTCACAACTCACATCAGTCCTACTTTCACTTTCAGAACTCACATCAGTCCTACTTTCACTTTCATAACTCACATTAGTCCTACTTTCACTTTCACAACTCACATTAGTCCTACTTTCACTTTCACAACTCACATCAGTCCTACTTTCACTTTCAAAACTCACATCAGTCCTACTTTCACTTTCATAACTCACATCAGTCCTACTTTCACTTTCATAACTCACATTAGTCCTACTTTCACTTTCAGAACTCACATCAGTCCTACTTTCACTTTCATAACTCACATCAGTCCTACTTTCACTTTCATAACTCACATTAGTCCTACTTTCACTTTCACAACTCACATTAGTCCTACTTTCACTTTCATAACTCACATTAGTCCTACTTTTTATTTCATAACTCACATCAGTCCTACTTTCACTTTCAGAACTCACATCAGTCCTACTTTCACTTTCAGAACTCACATCAGTCCTACTTTCTATTTCAGAACTCACATCAGTCCTACTCTCTGAATCCACATCACTCCTTGTGCTTTAGAACGTATAATGATCTAACTTAATACACAAGCTATTTTCACGTTTAGAATTCCAATCTGCTATTCCTTGATTTTCCGAATTCACATTTTCATACTTTCCCTTCTAAATTCACATCACTTCTTTCACTTTTAGGAGTCCCACTTGTCATGTTTTCACTTTTCGATTTCACATTTGTCCTACTTTCACACGCACACTTGTCCTACTTCTGCACATCACACTTGTCCTACTTCCGCACATCACATTTGTCCTACTTTCACACATCACATTTGTCCTACTTTCACACATCACATTTGTCCTACTTTCGCACATCACATTTGTCCTACTTTCGCACTCACATTTGTCATACTTTCGAACATCACACTTGTCCTACTTTCACTTTCAAAAGTCACATTACTCTCTTGACTCTCGGAGTTCAGATTGGTCCCCCTTTCTCTTTCATAATTCAAAAGCACTTAAAAATTCACTTCACAACCGAAATCCAAATGCGCCTTCTTTCTCTTTCAAAGTTCACTCGGCCTAACTGCCTGACAAATCTATATATTTTTATAGAAGCATAGGTAACTTGTGCCTTTGGTTAAATGTACTATATAACATTGAGATATCAACATCAGTGGAATCCATTTTAAAAATCCAATTTGGTAACAAGTTCTTGTAGAAAAAGGCGTCCATCCATTTCAATAGGAATAAAACTCCTCAAAACTGCCACACAACAGTTCATAGATCCATGTATATATGACGCTCCCATAATGTTTTCTTTGTTTCACACAAAATGTACAAATTTCGAGCTCTCCTTTTTCAGATGATTGTTAATTATAAAGTGTTAGACTTGGCATTTTTTAAATCCAGACACTGGCAATATAAACATCAGTTAGATTTCAAATCTTGACGCCTGTATTCTAGCATACTGTAACTATAGTCAAGTATTTTAGTGCTTGTAAGCCAGCTTGAACAGTAATCATAGAAAATATTTTGATGCTTGTAAATCCATTTTAAGTTAATCATAAACCAGTACTTCAGTGCTTGTAAACCAGTACTTCAGGGCTTGTAAACCAGTTTGAGAGTAATCACACATTTGTAAACCAGTCTTAAGAGCAATCATAGAAAAATTTTCCATGCTTGTAAATCGATTAGGATTAAATTATAAACCAGTAATTCTCAGTGCTTGTAAACCAGTTTAAAATGCAATCAAATGGATGTATTTTTTTTCAGTGTGTGGATAGAATAAGCCAGTGCTACTGTTGAAGAGTGTATTAGTATCGCAGTGTTTGTATCTCATTGATTGGGCATCCTTCAACATGGGTGTCAGTGATTAACAAGGTTGTCTACTCCTGCCCAAATCCTTCAGTCTCTTCAATTGCATAATTAAGTTTTTCTACGAGTTGCTCGTAGCTCCTGTATGGAGGCAAGTCCAGGCGATTAAAACACGTATGACTTCTCGGAAGCCAGGTTTCCTTTCCCACTTTCTCTATACAGAACCTCTGGGGACCGTTACTTCCTGTAAACCGAAAATCAAGAATAGGTGTAATAAATTGACAAGCAACTTTTATTAAGTAGAATAAGTAATGGACTATAAAGGAGGGTCTTAATATGTATGAGCTGCCAAAATGTACATGTAGATACTTTTTCGTTGTTACAAAAGTAGACTCTTGAAAGGTTTGAATTAGATGATCGATGTTTTACGCGGCACCCAAGATTATTTCCCTAATATGGCAGCGTCGCCCAGTTCAGTGGGGGAGGAAACCGGGCTCATTGCCCAAAGGAAACCCCCAACCTTTGGCAACTCTTCCAAATCCGGCAACCGAGTGAAATTTTTTAAAATTTTTATCTGAAATTGACTTACGGGGGTCTTCATACGGTATGAGCTGGCAAAATGTAGATACTTTTTCATTGATATGAAATTATCAATTAGGTTTGAATTAGATGATTGATGTTTTACCGCATTTCACTTACATGGCTGGCATCGTTGCCAGGTTTAGTGGGGGGGGGGGGGGGGGGGGAACCAGGCTCTTTGCCCGGCGGCAAGTACCTGGCAACTCTTCCACATAAGTATGAATTAGAAACTTTTCAGCTTTTTCAGCGTTACCAGTCTAGTGAATGTACACTTAAGTAGTGTTTTCAGTTCACCATTATTTGTCGGTAACATTTCACTTTAAATTCTTGAACTGTTCTCAAACTTATAAATGCCACTCATCAATTTAAGAGGCTAAGTAAAGAGACTTGTTTCATGGAACACCATCAGGGCTAAGAACATTTGTAACTTTGTCTCAGAAGATTGATCCAAAGAATGCTGCATTCGATGGAATAGACTCATAGAAATCGTGCGGATCAAAACATCTTTCGTCTATAATAATCCTTTAACCCAATCACAGTAAAACATGCGCAAGTCTCATAAGAATTATTACGAGATTTTGTGATATCCGGTGACAGATGATGCCATTAAAAACGTTTTTGATGACGTTGCAATTCCATTTGACGTATTTTGTTCCATAACGTCAGATTTAAACGAAAAACGCTCAGTCACATGCGCAATGCAGTGACAGAAAATTTGTGGAATTCACATGTGACTTTCGCTCCCTATTACAGTAAAACATGTCAAAATCAGACACCTTGGCAACCAGAAACCAGAAAGCTGTGGCAACTGATATCATTTTCTTTCCCCCGCAAGATGTCTGTTGACACAGGTTTATGGTATATTACTAAGAAAATCAATTTCCTAACTAACCCATAAGTTCAGCAAACCCTCCTACAGGAAGTCGACACGTTCCCGTTACAAATTGTAATAGTCTTGTCCTCTTTTCATTGTCAATTTCACGCACCAACTAAAATCAAACAGATAAGCAAATATATTTAACCATAAATTATTCAAATTTCAATAAATGAATTATATTCCTTCATATTTGCAAAAATTAAAAATTATTACAGAAATAATGAATGTAGGACAAAAAGAATTGAGGAGAGGACAGGCGTTATGTTGTCAAGTTATTAATGTTTTATGCCTGCAGTGTTACCAGGATACCCCCAATATTCCATTACCTCCTGACAACCACCTCACATTGGCTGATCTGCTAGCTTCATAAAAGTATTGGTGATGGATTCAACTTGATTTCAAACCCGCAGACCATTGGTGTAAGGCATTTGGGATCAAAGATAAGTCCTTGAGCAAAATTGTCCCAGGCTCAGAGGGGAAATTTTGAAAATTGACCAAAATTACTTTTATGATGTCTTATTTCACAAACTTTGTGGGGTAAGAAAATCTCTGACATATGTAATTGGTAAAATGGAAAAAGGAAAAAACAATTTACTGAACACATATTTGTTTTTTATATATTATTGTTTACTTCTCTTTGAAAATTACCTTCCAGAACCACTGTATCTGTTTACTACTCCGTGTATAATGTCTGTATATTGTGTTTCTCTCCCAGTCATCTACATCTATCTCTTGCATGCCACATAACATTAACTGAAACACATCATAAACATTATATTTACACAAAACAGCACACAGTAATGTTAACTATATATTATTTTGTTAACAACGATAACACAGTAGCAACTAAAACTTATATATTTCATTTATATGGTGGCGTTGCCAGTTTTATTGTGGGAGGGAACCGGAAACCCACAACCTTCTGAAGGTAACTGGCAAATATGGGTTGTTCGAGTGAAAACCCAGTCAGAAAATTTTCCAATTTTTGGGGGGGGACTGAATGGGATTCAAACCCGCGACCCATTGCCGGAAGGCTGTTCGGATTGAGCGTCCCAAAGCTCTACCAACTGAGCCACGGAGGCCCCTAACTAAATAGCGAGTAAGCCTTCTATTGTTTAATCAAGCTAGAGAATATAAATTTGACAATGTACAAACATTACACACTACAACAAAATGGTAACTATATTTTATAAAGTTACTTTGTTAATCCAACCAATTGACCTTCCCGCCAGCGCTATGTGGCCAGATAAAGCGTTAGCCAAGGTTAGACAGATACAAGACTTTGTAAGGTTACACAACTGATGACCTAACAGTGCCTGAATCTCTCTAACCGTATGATTGATTGATTGATGTTTTACGCCGCGCTCAAGATTATTTCACTTATATGGCGGCGTTGCCAGTTTTATTGTGGGAGGAAATCGGGCGCTATGCCCAGAGGAAACCCACGACCTCTAGCCTTATGGAACATTTGGCATGGCCACATAGTGTTGGCAGAGAGGTTAATTGCTCCATGTACTTTATTTTTTTTCCTGTCGTTTGGGCAAAGCTAAACTTTAGAAATGGGCTTTGAACAGTAGTAGGCAATAATTCAACATATTTCAAGGCCTGAGATATCACTTACCTCAAGTTCTCTCTCATCAAAATATTGTAACCATTGTAGAGGTACAACATCATTGAAACCCTCGAGGAAAGCTTTGGTCTGCTCTTCTACACCTCGTGTGAACCGCCAGTTAGATACCAAACTGCAAATAAATAACACATATGATGTTAATTTGATTGGCTGATGTTTTACGTTGAATTCAATATTATTTCACTTATATGGTGGCATCTCCTGGGGGAGGAAACCAGATACTATTCTCAGAAGAAACCCCCGACCTTTGGCGAGTATGTCTAGGCTAAGCTAATTAAGCAATGAAAACAGCAACTGAATTTGGAACTCTTTACCATGTTTTGCTGTCACATAATGCCATGTATTTATCCAGGAAATGTGCTCCTACATCCGGCCTTATTGCCATGGCGTCCCAATACTTAAGAGATATGTTGTCATAGTAGTTACGGTTGACGTAAAGTTACGCCAGCTTTGTAAAACAACCCCCAGGTCAAATAAATTTCAATGGACAAAGGTTAATGGCTGACAATGTCGTACTCAACAGCTTAAGACATATGGCGGATAAAGTACCAACCAACGAATAGAGTGAGTGATTTGGGTTTTACGTCCTGCTTAACAGTATTTCAGTCATATGAAGACGTCTCCTCGTGGCAGGGCAGATTTCCACTGCTCTTTTATTTGGTGCTACCTTACCGAGACACCTTTCCAAAGACAGCCAGCAAGCCCCATCACCCAGTCACAGTATACTGACACCGGGCCAACCAGTCGCTGCTCTAACTCCTATTGATGGGCGCCAAGCGAAGCAGCTGCAGCTCCCACTGTTAAAGTCTTTGGTCTGACTCGACCCAGGCTTGAACCTGAATCTCCCAGCCCTGAAGTGGACACTCTACCGACTGAGCCATCGGGGCTGGTGATTTCTGGAGCAAAACCCGTACAACGAAAAGAACTCACCCATGTAAAGCCCAATCAATCATAAACTTTCTGTCCATTGGCATCTAGTTAACCTGGTGACCGTTTCTCAAAAGACTTACGCGCGACACAAGCCTCGATGTCATGGCAACATATACCTTCCACATCATGTTACAACCAATTTTGATATCAACAGCACAGACGATAAAACGCCAGGGAACTATTTTATTTCTCAAATTTTGGTTAATTGATTGGAGTATTAGTCTGTGTTGGACATGACAACTTCAGACATACTTCATGCCGGGGTGACTTACTTTAAATACTCTTCCTTGTTTTCTTCTGTCACTCGGATATCAGCACCACCAGGTTTTAATTCATGTTGATCAAGTTTTCCCAACACTTCAAAATCAGCACAGAAATACAGCTCTAAGCCACACTCCTCTATGTCATTCTCCCTGGGGAACAGAGATTAATTGATTAGTGTTTTGTGCCGCATCAAACCTTCATTTTACTAATATATCTTGCCAGGTTTAGAAGGGGTGGGGTGAACTGGACTATTGAGTCAATAGGGTGCCTTAAATTGATTGTTTGATTGATTGAGTGAGTGAGTGAAAGCTCTCTCCTATTGCTGAGCGCCAAGCGCAGCAGCAACAGCTACCACTGTTAAAGTTTTTGTTCTGACTCGACCCAGGCTTGATTGATTGATTGAAGATTTGCTCTAAAGAACATTTCCCTTATATCACAGTGTTGCCAGGTTTAGTGAAGGAGAAAACCTGATTATTTGTAAGAAGGAAACCCCTGCGTCTGGCAATCAGCCTAAAAGACTGTCGCTAAATCCACTGAGTTTCAAAACCTTCTCAGAATGAGATTAAAACCCTCAACCAATCGACAAAAGGATTTAGTCAGCCTAAAAGACTATCGCTTAATCTACTGACAGGGTTCGTACTCTCAAGATGGAAATTTTTTCAAGACCTTTTCAAGACCCTTTTTCAAGGTATTTGCAAGCAAAATTTACAGTCTGTCAGGCCTTGTCAAACATAATCAGACATACTCAGGCGGCATTACTTGCGCGTTGATAGAAAAAGCGGTAGCGATTCTGAAAGATCGCACTGAAACTGTTGCCTGATTTTTTTCACTTTGTGACTTGTGTATATCCAACCTATTGAGGCTGTGAAATACTATGTAACAATGAAACATCAGACCTTTAAAGCATGCAAAATAAAAGGAATGTCATCATATGCAATGGCAATTTCCAGTTTTGACGAAGTCACACAAGATAACACGAAAGCCATACCGATCAGACCAATGCTGATAAAGGGTCTTCAGGGCTAAAATTTCGAAAATTATATAAAGCTCCCTGTTTAACATGCATACACAACACCTGTGTTGGATTTTGATAATGTTTTCCCTTTATAATAAACATCAAGCAGAAACTTAAGTTTTAGTTAATTATATCTAAAATAAAAAAAATCTGAAATGTGTATTAACTAATTGTTTTATAAATTATAAATACAATTTTATTGCTCAACAGTCTGTTTTTTTATCTCCAAAAGCTAGGGTGTATGCTACATAAAAACATAGACCTAGGCCTACATCTCAGTCTATTGAAAAAAAAAACAACAAAAAGAAATCTTTCTCCAACTGGGCTGCAGCTACATGTATCCACCTGATGAAACCTAATTTTTTGGTCTCAAGAGACTAAACAAAATATGCTCCACAAAAAAAGAAACCATATCCTACCAGTCTCAAAAAAACATTTTGCTAGACTTACAAGTTACAGTTACATGAAACGAAATAACTTTTATGAATGGCCTAAGTGATAAAAAAATTGAGTCACTAGATTTAAATACATTTCAATTTGATGCCAATTTCACATACATGTACATGTGTTAACTATTAATAATGTTTGATATATGTATGGAGTTTTCACTATTGAATTTATAATTTTATGATGACAACTATGTATTTGACGTCCGTGTTGTTGTTGCAACATCATGTCCGTTTATTTCATGCCAAAATTTCAATACTTTTAAAGTGTTCTTTTTCAACTGAACTCACTGTGTTCAAATGAAACCACTCACAAAGTTCTTGGATAGTTTTTTTAGCAGAATTCAAGGGAAGTCAAAAAGAGTTTGCCGAATCTGAGTGGTTTCAGTTTCGTAATGTCCAATGAACAACGCTCACTCAGTCTCAAGGATGAATCTAACCCAAAGTTTTGTTTTCACGCTGATCATCGGCAGCCATACCGTTACCTTAAATTAAAACCGACACACTGGATTTTTCTTCAAGACCTTTGATACTTAATTCAAGGTACTTTTTTATTTTTCAAGGTAATTCAAGGCCTTGAATTTATTTTTTCCATTTTCAAGGCTTTTTGTGGTTTTCAAGGTAGAGTGCGAACCCTGTACTGAGTTTCAGAGGCCCCTTTACTTAATTGGAACTTTTCAAGAAATAGAGCTAAGGCTTAAAAAATAAATGACGAAACTCTGTTTCATAAAGTAGCGTAGCATAACTTTTCACGTAAATGCCATAGCAACGTATCTCTACAGTATGGGTTACTATGGCATTTACGTGAAAACTTGCGCTACGCTGCTTTGTGAAACAGGCCCCTGGTCTTTATTTTTTAACTTACTTGATCCACATAAGTGAGCTGTAGAATTCTGGATCGATGGATTCCAAATCTTTGATGGTTAATCTCTTATTTAGCATCCTCTTGTAGAATGGCAGTGTAAAACCACTGTCTATAAACTTACCATGGTACAGAGCCTGGGAAAACATCAAATAAACATATCATGAGCCAACAGGCCTGTTTAAGTAGCATGAGTTGTCAATGAGTTCAGATTGTAAAGAGAAGTGGTGAGTTTGAACTACTTTGGCAAACTACGTTGAAATAAAAAATGTTCAATAAAGGCGAATTAGCCTTAGGAAGATATGACAGTGTGCTTGTAACGGAGAAAATTTAAATAGTTGGCATGTGGGAGTTTTCATTTTATAATGCACAAAAATAGAAACAATGAAAGAGATTTATTTATAACTTAAAACTAAATGATAGATATAGGGAGCGCAAGTCTCATAAGAATCATTACGAGATTTTGTGATATCTGGTGACAGATGACGCCATTAAGAACGTTTTTGATGAATTTGCAATTTCATTTGACGTATTTTGTTCCATAAAGTCAGATTAAAACCTCATGTTTGAACGAAAAACGCTCAGTCACATGCGCAATGCAGTCCCGGTGACAGGAAATATGTGGAATTCACACGTGACTTGCGCTCCCTATAGCAATAAACAGTATTAAGCAAGCCAAGTGCATTTTTTGTAAGTTTTTACTGAACATTATTGCACCAAATATCAACCCGCCCTATTTTGTTTCCAGCAGAGTGTGCTAGGCATAACTTACCATGGCAATAAATCTACCAATAAATCTGAAATATGTGAGATGATCAGGATTAACACTGGAGGCGGGGTTGATCTGTAAACAGTAGTTGTTGTTGTTTGCATATTCAAACAGGCAGTACATGGGATTCAATACTTCATGTGACAAATGGAAAAACCACTCCCTGGAAAGAAAACACAATATGATATTACAACCTGGACCTTTAGCTCTATACACGCATGTTTATTTCGGATATGAGTAAGTTGATTACAAAATTCGACTGCCAAAAGCTGCTGAATTTTTTACGTTTTCCAGGTTTATGATTTAAGAAATGTTTGAAACTCTCTTTAAACGTGGGTTCCATGCTACATGTAGTTACACTTATTTGTTCAGTTACACTTGACAAAGACGACGGTATAGGTGTTGAAATCTTGTGTTGTTCACAAAGACCTAACTTTGTGGTGATGCCGTATTTCTCATTAGGTTTATGATTGTCAAAGGACTATGCGGGTTTAAAGTAAATCAAAACATTGAATGATTTACGTGGAAATTAAAAACATAGATGCAGTATGGACAAACCAAACTTATTTTCAAGAAGTCAACAAAGACGACAATTCATTTAATTTAGATTAAAGATTAATTCTGTAAAAAGGCTCAAATTTGCACCTCTTCTAATAGCTAAGAATTTTTCAGTTTGAATGTAAAACTATCAACTTCGACTGCTACTTTACATAAAACATTAGGAATTAACCAAGGTGTAAGAATGTGTATGCTTCCAAGAAACGCTAGTCCGTGTAATCATTTCATAGAATACGACAAGCTACATGTTTACACAAAACTTCAGAAAAGAGCTTTTTTGCTTCATATACCCTGTTTATTAGGCAACATAAATACATTTTGTTCACATAACTTAAAGTGGCATGAGCTGTCAAAATGTTGATATTTTGACGTTTAAACAGAATGTTGAAATTATTGGCTATTTTTCTCAAGACGTATAATTCAGAGGCTTTTTAGTGCTTCTAGTTTCGAAAATGTACGATAAAGTGTTGTTTTGAGCAAACTTTGGCTTAGAATGAATGAATGGTCGTCCCGGTTATTTAAATTTTGTTTACTTTTCGAACACGTTTTCGGTTCCTACAGGCCACATACTGTATGGATTTTCATCATTCCAACACCAGTCATTTAGTTTTTCGATGGCCTTCAAAGCCTCTTACTGTCGTGACGATCAGAAATTATTAAAAAAGTGTGAATTTTGGCAGCTCATGCCACTTAAATTAACTAATAGAGTTTTAACAGCAGGGTTTATGTAGTTTACAAACCTGGCTAATCCACCATAATCTAAACCCTCTTCTCCTCTGAATATAATGTAAAGTCTCCGTCTAAGGTCGTAGGGCTGAGGTCGGACTACCTGAGCAAAAGGTGCAAAACAATCTTTGAAGTATTCTTATATAAATAACACTGGCAAAGGGAATACTTTGCTGACTAAAGTAGTTATTGAGACAAGTTCCAATATATATATTATACAGTAAAACTTGCTAAGATCGACACATTGGAGGACTGCAAGAAATTGTCGGTTTTGACACAAAGTCATAATAATAATAACATAATAATGTCAATTGGCATTAATATAAATCTATCCAGTGTAGTTTGTTGATATAATGCGAGTATCGTCACAACATGTTTACGTGCATGTTAGTAGATTAATCGAATAAGGGCAAGTCATTATCATCATCTTTTCATATATTTATGAACACTAAAACACACGTTCAAGAAAATTACAGCCTTATTAACACGCTTTGACTCGATTGATTGGTTGGTTGATGTTTACGCTGCACTCAAGATTAGTTCACTTATATGGCAGCATTGCCAGATTTAGTGGGGGAGGAAACTGGGCTCATTGCCCGGAGGAAACACCTGACCATCAGCGAGTACCTGGCAAGTCTTCCACATACGCCGACCAAGTGAAAAGTCTAGTCTGAAATTTTTCAATATTGATTTGGTCTGAGTCACTTTGACTTGATTGATCTATTGTTTGGTGTTTTACGCCACGCTCAAGATTATTTCACTTATATGGCGGGGTTGCCAGTTTTTTTGTGGGAGGAAACCGGGCTCTGTGCCTGGAGGAAACCCACAACCTTTCGATGGTAACTGGCAACCATCCCACATAGGTCGTTCAAGTGAAAACCCAGTCAGAAAATTTTCCAATTTTTGAACTGAGTGGGATTCGAACCCGCGACCCATACTTTGACTTGAAGCTTGAAGTTTATTTCCCAACATTGACATTTGTTGTCTCCTAGTTTAACTCACCTGTTGAAAGGAGTCTTCAAAAAGCGTTTCTCGGGAAACAGTAATTTTAACATGACCTGGTAGTGCATTTGATTGACAAAGGTATCGGAATTGTCCTAACTTCCACCGGAAACTCCTCTCATATTGGATTGGAACACCAAATACACCTTTCGGACTGCAATATCAGAACCAAAAGTTAATGAAAAGTCAAGGATATCTATGATATGTTGATTGATTGATGGTTTACGCCACACTCAAGATTATTTCACTTATAAGGCGGAGTGGCCAGGTTTAGTGAGGGAGGAAACCGTTTTCATTGTCTGGAGGAAACCTTCGTAGAGTACCAGGCAACTGTCCCACATATGGTGATCGAGTGAAAAATCCACTTTATCTAAGGGTAATTCGAACCCATGCTGCATCGATGGAAGGCCTGTGTCAGACCAAGGGATGATTACTCTAAATGACTGAGCCACCGAGGCCCCTCTGTATATGTAGAAATATGTAAAAAAAATAAATGCAATAGAACTAGGTTGATGTAAAGTTCAGATGTAGAGAAATTCAGAACTGTGGATAAAACTAGCTGTATTTCTTGTTATCATATATCAGAAAGTGGGCTACATATCACTATCTGGTAACCATTCTTGGTAGAATAGATCAAAGTTGCAAAATTTCTCTGAAATGATTGTATTGCTAGCAATAACTACCGTATTTCGTCTAATGTTTCGCACGCAAAAAAGACGATAACCCCCTGGAGAGAGTATGGGGAACGAGGGGATAATCCTATAATCACCAAACAATGAACCGCTTGATTGGACCACGGAGGTGACGACTGTGACAGTGGGCGGTATACAAAGGCCTAAGTAGATAGTACAATCAATAGATGAACACTTTGCCAGTGTTTTAATTATACAGCAGATATTATAAGTAAAATGACACTTTGTCAAGTCTTTGTTCTGGGCTTAAATACTTTCAAATTATACTTTACAGATTGTGGAGAAATGCCGAGATCAACTATGACAATTTTTTAGTAAATGTCCGCTTTTGATTTAAAAAATACCTCCACGATAAAGAACAAATCAAAGGGAAGCTATCGGCACTTACTAAAGTTATTTATTCTTTCGAGTAATCTTAATTACAAGTAATGGTAACATTGCAAATGTACGAGAAGTTGCTTTTAATATTACAGCCCTAACTATAACCAGTAAGACTACCGTATTTTCACGCAAATAACCCGCGGGTTATACGTAAAATAAGTGTTGTGAAATACGCCCTGCGGGTGCGGGTTATATGGGCATTGCTGCTTATTTTGGTGAGAATAGGCGTGATTATATTACCAAATTGATTATAAAAGTAAATTTCTAAACAACAAATTACTTTCATTCTTCTCTTTTCTTTTTACAGCGATCGTATTGTATGAATATCTTCACTGTTTTCAACTTTTTGCGCTTTATTCTATAGTATAGACCTACATGTACAGAGTACAGTGTACAGCACGGCAACAACGTCCGTTACGGAGCTGCAATATTTATGTCATGCGGTCAAAGATTGTGGGGAAAACTAAGTTTTTTCTCATGAGTACAATATTCCCGGTTATACATGGAGCTGCAGAATGCCAAAGTATAAACGGAACGGTCTACTTAATAATAGGGGTGATGGCTCAGTCCAAATTAGAAAACCATAAGAATTAAATTCACGGAGTACGGCGTATAACAACCCATTCGATCATTTAGATTAAATTTGTAGAGCTAGTATGATTAAAAGCCCCATTTTTATCAAAATTTAAAAAGAAAGAAAAAAGCAGTTACTGGCTTAAACTTTAAAGTGTGAACTTGACTCTTGACACGACTTGAGATCAACTCAGTCGACTTCGAAGTCAAACTCAAAGTTTCGTCAGGGACCGATTATTAAAAGAAATTCCCTTATATTGGAACAAACTTGGATTCTCCTTTACAAAAAGATCTATTATGGAAAATATGTTTTAATAAAATCAATAAAAATGTACAAGTAATCGCTAATTTGAACAGTTTTTTGTCCACTCTTCCTATTTACGGATAACGTACGGCGTAGTGTGACAGCTTGATCCGGCTTTGTAAAAACCTTACACCTCAAACATGTGTGATTTTCCAGGCTGTTGTGGACGACGAGTTCATTTTAAATACATTATTTACAACTTCTGGAACGGATTTAATATAAATATGATGTTTCGGTGTGTTGTTTCTAATACAGTTATCAAGTAAGTGTAACTGTCTTCACTGGTAACCTAATTATGCAGGCTATTGGCTAAGCCGTTTACTGACCGATCAGTGATGAATAACTGGCTCCCCTGCCAGCCGCTATGCAGTCACTTGACTCGTCACCGGGGGGCTCGTTAGCAGAGGTGTGAATATGTCCCCCCACTTCTGGGCGGTTCCTTTCATATCAACAGCAGTGCATACAGTGAGGGTAAAAACTGGTGTGCGAAACATTAGACGAAATACGGTAGCATGTATTGCTAGTAATTTTTCAATTTTCAGTTGGTCAGAGTGGGATTGGAGTCGTTGGAAGTCCTGTGTCGGACTGAGAGACTTTCACTCTACAGACTACCAAGGCACTAAAACACTTTTTAAATGATGGGATAGCCCATGCTAATCAGGGTAACATACCCTTTAGAAGGCCCATCTCTGGGATCTTGGAATGTAGTTTTACGGGTGTTGTGGTCTACAAAGTACCGGACACCCTCATTTGTATATCTCATCTCCCAACCCTCAGGTAGTGGGTCTTCTTGGACAATACTGAAACACGACAAAATGGATAAACAAGGTAAACAGGGTGAAAAAGATAAACAGGGTGAAACAGATAAACAGGACAAAACAGATAAAGAGGATGAAACAGATAAAGAGGATGAAACAGATAAAGAGAATGAAACAGATAAAGAGGATGAAACAGATAAAGAGAATGAAACAGATAAAGAGGATGAAACAGATAAAGAGGATGAAACAGATAAAGAGGATGAAACAGATAAACAGAGTGAAACAGATAAAGAGAATGAAACAGATAAAGAGGATGAAACAGATAAAGAGAATGAAACAGATAAAGAGAATGAAACAGATAAAGAGGATGAAACAGATAAAGAGGATGAAACAGATAAAGAGGATGAAACAGATAAAGAGGATGAAACAGATAAAGAGGATGAAACAGATAAAGAGAATGAAACAGATAAAGAGAATGAAACAGATAAAGAGGATGAAACAGATAAAGAGGATGAAACAGATAAAGAGGATGAAACAGATAAAGAGGATGAAACAGATAAAGAGGATGAAACAGATAAACAGAGTGAAACAGATAAAGAGAATGAAACAGATAAAGAGGATGAAACAGATAAACAGAGTGAAACAGATAAACAGAGTGAAACAGATAAACAGGAAAACTCTTATCAGTATTTTTCCTTATGAAATATTACAAGACATTTATTGGAACAGGTTTTTAATTTGCTTAGGTTAACATTGGAAATTTCACAGTTCACGTCTTCACGTTATTTATTGCAAAAATAAACAAAGATTGAATAGAAAAAGTTTGATGATTCAAATGAAATTGGGAAAATTCAATTTTAAAATGAATTTCTTTCAGTTTTTTTAGTTAGTTGGACTTTGGAGAATATCCAAAGATGAGATTTTTATTTACTGAAGGTTTTTTAAAGAAACCCATGTGACTGTCTACGCATAACTTTTTAACATTTCCTTTTAAAAATAACTTACCCTTGCGTCCTGGGATCCTCCCACTGCGTCGTCCTGTTCTTATGATTTACAAAATAAACACGCCCGTTCACATCAACACGTTTCTCTGTCATACAAAATACAGTATTTTATTAGTTAAGATTATATCGGTAAAAAATATGATAGAAAAATGCCTGCTCTATTCCTTGTTTTAAAGTTTAGTTTTGAACTTAATGATTGACAGAATTCAGTTCAGCATTGAAAAAGGGCTAGGAAATAGTGATGAAGACAGTTTCATGGACCATAACAACAATACATAGCATACATGTACTTACTAACTAAATGTTATCAACCATAAAGATCTAAAGCCACAACTTCCTCAATCTAACACTTAACAAATGATTGATTGATGTTTTACGTTGCTCTCAAGATTATTTCACTTACATGGCAGCGTTGCCAGGTTTAGTGAGGGAGGAAATCAGGCTCATTGCCCAGAGGAAACCCCCTACACTTTGGCGAGCATAACAAATGAAACCTTACCCCATCCATGTTATCCACTATAGAGATCTAAAGACACAACTTCCTCAATCAATCTAACACACAACAAATGAAACCTTACCCCATCCATCTGGTAAAGCTCCGAGAGGGTCATTTTCAGTGGCCGCTGAAGGGTTACTGGGAAATAAGAAACGTTGTTGTAGTTGCTCCATAGTTCGGTTATTCCTCCATTCTTGCCAGTTCTGCCAGTTTTGTACCATGTCTATATTCGGTCTCTGCCAGGTGGTTGTTCTTGTGTTGTGATCCACATAATATGGTCGGCCTCGGTGGTCATTTCGTTTCTCCCAACTGAAAATGACATAAGATTGGAATTGAAATTTAAATTTGGTTTGCAAAAGTGAATAGATTTCAACTTGGAATCCTTGTTTTGGGGTAAGTAATTATTTAGGATCGGTTAAATTGCATGACCAACAGTAAGAACTTCATTATGATTGTTGTGTTTTTGAGCAGTCTCAATTATTCAAAACAAATATGAGGGCAATAATTAGGTTCTTGGTTCCATCACGGGTGTTAAAGTGGCAGGAGCTGCCAAAATTCACACTTTTTTCATAATTTCTGATCGTCACAACAGTAAGAGACTTTGAAGGCCATCGACAAACTAAATGATTGGCGTTGGAATGATGAAAATCCATACGGTATGTGGCATGTACGAACCGAAAACGTTTTAGAAAAGTAAACAAAATTTAAATATCCGGGACGACCATTCATTCATTCATTCTTACCCAAAGTTAGTTCAAAACAATACTCTATCTTACATTTTCGAGACTAGAAGCACTAAAAAGCTTCTGAATAATACGTCTTTAGAAAAATAGCCAATAATTTCAACATTCTGTTTTAACGTCAAAATATCAACATTTTGGTAGGTCATGCCACTTAAAAGATTATTTCACTTATATAAGGTTTATCAGGAAAGTAACTGGTTGATTGATTGATTGTTTGGTGTTTTGCACCGCGCTCAAGAATATTTAAATTATATGGCGGCGTTGTCAGTTTCATTGTGGGAGGAAACCGGGTGAAACTCACGACCTTCCAGTGGTAACTGGCAAGAACATAGGTCGTTCGAGTGAAAACCCAGTCAGAAAATTTTCCATTTTTTGGGGGACTGAGTGGGATTTGAACCCGCGACCCATTGTTGGAAGGCTGTTCGGATTGAGCGTACAATGTTCTACCTACTGAGCCACGGAGTTTAGTTAGAATAGGACAGAGAATATCTAAACTGCATTTAATATACTCATTTAAAAGGTAATCAGTAACTGGCAAACATTCCACAAAAGGGCACTTTTTTTTTGTCAGTTGGACTGAGTAGCATTCGATCTCATGAATCCTGTGTGGTTTACTAGGAAATGTACGACAAGTAAACAAAGTAACTTCGACAGAAGCACCTCAAGAGATACTAACTCAGGAATTTGGTTGATTGAATGATGTTTTATGCTGCACCCAAGATTATTTCATTAATCTGCGACAATAAAGTGAAAAATCTACCATAAATGCTCGACCCTTTCGGCGATGCCAGGGGGGAATATCGCCGAAAAGCTAGAGAGCATATGATAGAAACTAAAATGGGGAATGTGGGGATAATCCGTTTCGCAGACTAGAAAAAGTATAATGGCCTACCCACAGGTGGTAAATTGGTGTTGTGCTAAACACACAATACACAACCCACATGTGATATTCAGAGTGCCTGAGCTCACACAGTGACAACGGATTAACCTGCAAGCCAGTCCATTCGTTCGTCAATGTACCGGTTTGTGGCGTGAAATGAGAAAATACGTTCATCTATTTTGTTATAAAAAATGAATCTGTAAAGATATGCCGATTAATTCAATTTTCTTTTAGCTTGTTTTCGATTTTGACGCATTTTAATCGATGCTGCTGTTGTTGTTGTTGTTTTTTTTTTTCGATCTAGGCTGTGGTTTATCGGAAAGGAATTTGGACTAATCTCACAAAGTCTGGGGAAAATCGCATTTGATAATGGTTTTAGAAAAACAAAAGGCTATGAAGATTTTGATTGAGGAATGAATTTGAGATTTGTCCCCGTATTTATAACTGTAGTCTGGGTTACCGTTACCGACAACGGCCGATAGTTATTTCACCTCGGTAGGCCTATGCGTATTACCATATGTGGTTTTCAAATAAAGTCATACTCGTGAAATTTGTTGGTGTTTTTATAAGCTTTAATATTCATACAATTCCAAACCCTACGTTAATTTGGTTGATTGATTGTTATGCAAGTCAGGCTTATAATAATAAAATATAAATATAGGCCGGTTCTATATAAATTCAAATATTTCTTTTATTATCAACAATATATTTTAACTCCGTTGTGTTTTCATGGGAATCGATAATCATAACTTGTGGGAGTATTTTCAATATCGGCATAATTAATGAAATAATGATAATTACAAGGGCGAAATAACGAAGTACAAGCGGTTTATAAAATAGTCAGCAGTTCACGCATCGGACAATTTGACTATACTTCACTTTAGTAAAGGTCTTACTCCGCTATTTATAATTTCTGACATTTATTGGTCGTCGACCTTTACTCGTCGCCATGTTACATCCTGTGCGCATACTTGCGGAGACGATCGTTCAAGAAAGTATCGTGTAAAAAGAGGACTGCCTGTTAAACCGCAACGGCGCCAACTGACAGCGACAGAGTGACTGTTGCAAGATAAATTATTCCCGTTCTTCCAAATTAAAACGACAATCGATAATTAATAAATAACCGTTTGTCTTGATATCCAATCGTCATTTTAACACTTATTTTGTTTTTTACAAGCACTTATTTTTAATTTTACTGTTGTTGTTTTTTTCATTTTTGTAGCATCGCCGGACAGTCGTAAGCAACTTTTTAACCAAAAATGCTTTCATTTGGTGTAGTCAGCTGGTAATTTTTATTCAAAACCGTGCACATTATTGACTAGGCTCTAGTCTTAAAAATATACAAATGAAAATGTTAAAAACTTGATTGATTAAACCACGGACTAGTGAAAGTAACCGTGTGTTGGCACAGTATTGACAAGACTTTGGCGGACAGTCGTGAGCCACTTTTTTTATCTAAGAATTTTTAGTAAATTTTTTTGAAATTATGATGTCATTAAATGACAAAAGATTTAGAAAAGTACTAAAGTTTTAAAATTATCCAAACGGTTGTGATCACAAACCAAATAAATTTTTCTCCGCGAAAGGGATCAGTCATTATTGTATACAACTCTATGTGAATATCGGCCATACCGGTACTTTTCCAATGAAAAGCAACAATGATTGCTCCCTCGAGCTAGAAATGTTTTTCAAACGTCACCAAACTTTCGTTTTCTGCCGAACTGAGGGCATGTAGGCAGAAATTGTCAACAGTTTTGAATTAGTGACAAACAGCTGTTATTGTTTTGTTATTTCCCAAGAATAATTTGCAGCTGTGAAAAAAACAGTGAAAGATAGGAAAATGAAAAGCCATTGAAAATTGCGGTCATTTTGTGACACTTTTACTTTTAGGGACGCTCACGTGCAACCTGTGGACACGATTACACAGCAAAATAAACCAAACTCTACATGAATTTTTATATTCTTTTTCTGTATGATATAAAAACACGGGGAATGATTACATGGTGTTTCACGCCACACTGAAGATTATTTCACCCATACAGGTACCAGGGGTGGGTGTTAAACTACTAATAAAAGACATCAAAAAAGATTTGTAGTTCATCAACTAAACCAGAGAATTCTTCATAAAGTTAAAATGTTTCCTGGGGATCATTGCCAGGGAACAGTCTGCGTATATAAAGTTGAAATTATCTCCCCTTGAGCACTCTTCTGCGCATGACGTCTGTTTCGTCAAGCTGGAGGCAGTTATCTTTATCAAAAAAACGCAAGGTCAAACAGAATCCGTTAAAAAAGGCACATATTTTCTTGTAGATGATCAATTTATAACTTTTACTTTGACAAAACCGTTTTTGGAGCAACTAGGAAGCTGGAAAAACATCGTTTATGACTGAAAAGTCTGTGTAGATTGAGATTTTGCTCTGCGTTCATCGACGTGGGTAATGCCGATTAAATGTCGACCTGGTACCGACCAATAAATATCCAAACATAAATAACGAGGTACCTGTAGACATTTAATGTTATTGAATTACCTTGACTAGAGTTCAACTACGGGCCGCTTTATATGGATAAAGTAGGCCACTCACTGTGCAGCTTATAGCCCACTTTAATATGCTTGTTGAGGGCCGCGCTGTCAGATCGACAATGGAGCTTGTGTAAAGCCAGTGAGAGATCGACTAAACACCAGTCAGAAAATATATCGGATATATTGTTTTCGGTACAACCAGATTGTAAAAACCAAACAAAAGTCTACATCAGATTCATAAGTGTTTATCCAGTTTAAATTTGGGCGATGTCGGCATTTGCAAATATCTATAATATCTCTATGAACACGACCGTTTTACCGTGCAACTTAAGTCATATCGGCAGTAAACAAAATTACAACCTTTACGTTTTACGTGATTTCTCATCCTTTTTACGGGTGAAACTTTTCCATTTAAACGAAAAAGAATGTTCCCAACATATAAAAAAAAACACAATAGTAAATATTTATTTGGTTTATTAACGGGTAAATTTTGCGAACGGAAAGAGTCAACTGGAGGCTGTCGCCAAAAGACGTCAGTGGGATATAGCATCGCCGGACAGTCGTGAGCCACTTTTTAACCAAAAATGCTTTCACTTGGTTTAGTCGGCTGGTAATTTTTATTCAAAGCCCTGCACATTTTTGACTAGGCCATTAGTCTTAAAAATATACAAATAAAAATCTTAAAAACTTGATTGATTAAACCACGGACTAGTGAAAGTAACCATGTGTTGGCACAGTATTGACAAAACTTCGGCGGACAGTCGTGAGACACTTTTTGGATAGAAGAATTTTTAGTAAAAATTGTGAAATTATGTCATTGAATGACAAAAGAGTTAGAAAAGTATTAAAGTTATAAATTACCCAAACAGTGTTAAAATTTCTGTCAAAATAATTCAAAACACACCATAAAAGGATGTGATCACAAACCAAATCAATTTTTCTCCGCGAAAGGGATCAACCATTATTTCATACAACTCTATGTGAGTATTGGTCATACTTTTTCACTGAACCCCAACAATGATTGCTCCCTCGAGCTTGAAATGTTTTGCAAACGTCACCAAACTTTCGTTTTCTGCCGAACTGAGGGCATGTAGGCAGAAATTGTCAACAGTTTTGAATTAGTGACAAATATCTGTTATTGTTATGTTATTCCCATGAATAATTTATCAACCTGCAGCTGTGAAAAAAACCAGTGAAAGATGGGAAAATGAAATGTCATTGAAAATTGCGGTCATTTTGAGACACTTTTACGGACGCTCACGTGCAACCTGTGGACATGACTACACGGTTTGTACGCAAAATAAACCAAACTCTACATGAATTTTTTATATTCTTTTTCTAAATCAACCTATTGAAAGGCAGATGGTTATTTTAAACATGAAAATGGACAAAGTGTCTCACGACTGTCCGCTGATGCTAGGCAGTTATAGACCCACACGTGGCTCTCAAACTGGTGCCCACCTGGCGCGATGTTTGTTCATCTACCCGACACAGGCGTGAAACCAATTACCCACCCCTCTCTAGTCGGCGTCATTGAAGTTTTCGTCGATCGGGAGTAAATAGAAGACTTGAACTGTCAGAGTCACTCCCCCCACCTCCCCATAAAATCGCTGAAAGGGTCGAGCATTTACGGTACTCAGAAATTTTTCCATTTTTATGTGGTCTGAGTGGGAAACGAACTCGCACAGCTTCGATGAGCTAAACAACTGAGCAGGTAACATACCAACAAAATTGCTAGACATTTAGAGATAATGTACAAAATCAAGGCCTACCCAGGTGGCAATGGTTGTGGGCGCTCCCATGTTGTCGTCCTCGTGTTGTGATCAACATAATAAGGTCTACCTTGTGGATCATATCTCGTCTCCCACCTGGTTATAACACATAGATACAATCAGAACAATGATTAAGAAAGGTATGTAGCAAATAACAGATCCTTAATAAATTTGAATGAATTTCAATTGTATAACACATAAAACCAAACCTAAAATGTTTGAAACACATACTCTATACATACATGTTCTATATATTTATAAACAGTTAAACACACGGGCACTGTGAAAAGATTAAAATAAGTTGTTTGAGAGGCATTTAGAGGTCGGTAATAGTAACACAAAAGAGGAGATTTATGGATAACAACTTCTTATTTATTTATGATGGTGCGTTTCGGTACAGATACTAATACTGTTATCAACCACATTTGGTTTCGCTATAGATACTAATACCGTTCTCAACCAAATGTTGGTATTAGTATCTATACCGAAACGTACCATCATAAATAAATAAGAAGTTGTTATCCATAAATCTCCTCTTTTGTGTTGATTAAAATAACCAGGGAGACAAGTTTCTAATTGGGTAAAATGGGGACCCTATCCTATACTGAAGTGCCAAGATGCCAAGTGCTCTTGCTTTCATTCATAATTGGCAACTGATTTAAGTAAATCCATAGAACACATTTTCTATATTTTGGAAAAAAAAGGTTTTTATATAAGTAGCTGCTGCCTACAAATAATAAGCTTAAACAAAATATTTTGACAAAAAAAAACAACTTTTAATTTGTTTGAGTGGCATTTAGAAGCTGAAGAATACAGTAAAACAATGGAGGCCATATGGATTACAACTTCTGGTTTTTATTGGGTTGCAACGTTTCGATGTAAATACTAACATCTTTATCAAGCAAAAACTGCTGTAAGTTGTAAGAGAAAATGTGATTTGCACCGTAACAACCAGAACGGTAATTCCATAAACAGATTAGTATAAACAACGAGTGAATACTGGAACGTGTCAACGTAAATGATTGATTGGTGTTTTACGCTGCGCTCAAGATTATTTCACTTATATGGGGGCGTTGCCAGTTTTATTGTGGGAGGAAACCGGGCTCTATGCCCGGAGGAAACCCACGACCTTCCGTTGGTAACTGGCAACCATCCCACATAGGTCGTTAGAGCAAAAACCCAGGCAGAAAATTTTCTAATTTTTTTTGGACTGAGTGGGATTTAAACCCGCGACCCATTGGTGGAAGTCAACGTAAATGAATGGGACTGTACAAGAGCACAAATCTTGCCTAAGACAAGAGCCCATGCTTACCCAGGAGGTAAAGGTTCTTGGTTTGCAGCAGCTTGCTGGGTCTCCCCTGTTCCGTCACTGCCCTCTGGTCCGTTGACTTCGTACGGGACACAAGGGTTCATTTGGGCGTGCGGTGAAATGTTAGGGGGCGCTCTAGGTGCTTCTGAAGATGCAGCTCCATTCGTTGCTACGGAGCTGGTACTTGAACTGGTGGACATATTCGCCAAACGGTTACGACTGGCTTGGGGCGCTGGGGTGGGCACACTTGGACTGGTCGAGGAGGTGGTGGTACTAACGGCTCGGGCACCTGTAACAAGAACGCTCACAGCATAAATACAAAACGTTACAGTAAACTGGCCTAGACGATCATCTTTTTATATTAATTAGATTTATGTTAAAAGATTTATGTTGGTGCAAATCAATTGAAGAGAGAATTTCATAACCTGAACAACTATTCTCACAAGTTACCATAACATTTTTGTTATTTAAAAAAAAAAATTCTTTAAAATTTTTAGAAATTCTTATATTAATACTAGCTGATGCCAAAACTGGGAATCCTCCATTCCAAAGTAAAGCCCTACATGTTGGTTGGCTTAAATAATACATCTATGAAAGAGACAAGTATAAATAATGACAGAAGATCTGTGATGATAAAGGAAAGAGATGTATAAGTTGCTAAAACTGTTAACACCGTTTCCTCTCCCCCCCCCCCAACCTTCCTTCAAAAGTTGGTTCACTTCAATACTACATCTATGAGGATCTGTGATGATAAAGAGAAGTAAAAGTTGCTAAAATGGTTAACCCTGCCCCCCCCCCCCTCAAAAAAAAAACCTTCCTTCAAAAGTTGGTTCAATTGTAAAAGTTGCTAAAATTGTGTAACACTGCCCCCCCCCCCCCCCCCCCTCCACACCCTGCCAACATTCTACAAATTAACAGCAATCTCAACAAAGTCACAGAAAACATAAATACCAGCGTTTGCAGTTGAGGGTGTCGCAGCGGCTGCGGAGGTAGAGGCTTGGGATGTTGTTGTTGTTGCCGGTGAATCAGTTTTATCTCTTGAATTTCTTGGTTTTCTTCTCTGACCTCCGCCTGTGCTACCAGTAGAAGCGCGGTTCTGACGTTCCCGCCGACTTCCTGCTGGGGGTGGGGCAGGACCAGAAGCTGCCGCGGGGCCTGGGGTCACAGCATTACCGTTAGCCACTTCATTGGATGACGAGGTACCTGTTTGTAAAGAAAACATGATAAAAAAGACGAACATGAAATGACTTCATAATCTGAACTCTTACAAAATTCTTATTAAAAGCGGGTAGAAATGATCACATAAATACTGATATGTTCAATTGAGACCAATTCTGACATGGTGTGCCAAAAAATATATTTGGTAGACATAATTGTTTTCTAAATAAAAAAATACCTTAGAATTTTTTTTGAAAAATGAAACAAAGTTGGAGCAATTGATATATTTTTGAAAAAAAAATAATCTGATATATATACAGGGTAAAAAAATAACTTTAGTCTCGTAAAAAATAACTGCAACAAACTGATGATAAATATGTGATTATTGTAACTCACCATTTGACTGAGTGGTATTCTGCCTGACTGGGAATCTAGCCATGTTTACATCCATACCATTTAGGACAATATGTAAATCTCCTGCCACACCCTTTCCATCTAACTTTAACTCACATTTCTTACTCAGGTTATCAACTGTTAGAAAATAAAAGTTATTGATATAAAGTCAAAACAAGAAATAAGAATAAAGATGTACTTGGTCTTTCTGATTTACACAGAGCGCCACAAAAAGTCCTACGAGTTGAAAAGCTTATTTTACCACATTCAATGGATTCCCTGAAAACCTGTTGAAATTGACAACAGCATGACACTTTGTTTAAAATATTAAAATGCAAGTAAAGCACAGTCAACAATATGAAAGAATAATTCATCAAATCATCACTCCTTGTAGTCTGTCAGTACATTTACATGCAAATGGAGATTTTTCATCTCTGAACTGTGGGGCGGGCTAGAGAAGATCTCTGTAAAACTTTTTCCCCAGTACAGGCCACATAATTTCAGTGGCGGTCAAAAACATTGAATTTTTCTGGGAACCCACCAGCACTGATTTTAGCTTCCTTATACACCATACCATAAGCTTGCTTTCATGATGGATAACATATTTTTGTTCCCGTAGTTTTAGAACAGTAACAACTTTCTACCAGAACCAATCGTTACCATGAAATCATATGGCCTGCAGTATATAAATCAGTTGATTGATTTTTTGTGCTCTCAAGATTATTTGAGGCATCGCAAGGTTTAGTTGGGAAGGAAACTGTTTGCATTATAGAAACCGCCAACCTCAGCAAGCACCCGGAAACTCTCCCATAAAAAGAGATTGAGTGAAAAATTTTCTCTAAAATTGTTCAATTTTCTTTGTACAGAGTGTGATTTGAACCTGTGTGCCCCTTAAGATCTTGTGATGGATCTACTGGCCACGGCCCCAATGTGACGTCACATAGAGTTTCCAAATCCCAACAGCATTTATCAAAAAACCATTAAGTTATTTTATTATTTTATGAAAACTATAACACACGAGCACAGGGAAAATCTTCTTGTCTAAAATAACCACAGAGACAAGTTTCTAATTGCGTTAAAAAGGGGTTTATCATTTAGACCTTTATAGCCCATCATAAATTGTTGTAATAAACTGAACCTATGTGTTATTATACTTACTTCTAGAAATCCTCATTTCTTTCTACTGGCTTAACTCAGATAAAAGTGAACATTTAAGAGCATGCTTGGTTTCTACCAAGATGAACACTTACATTTGCCATTGTTCTCCACCAGCAAAGGATGAAGTTCAACAACCACCTGTCCCAGGACCGAGTTAGCACGGATATGATTCTGATTCAGAACACGGAAATCTAACGATGAGTATGGAGTTACCAGCCTGAGAAACAAACAATCATTTTTCATTCAAAATATTCATAACTTTTTTTTCTTTTTCTTGTTAAAGAGTGCGATTTTTTAAAAACATTTTTGCCCGGCTTCAGATATTTCACTAATATTGTTTCTTGGGCGAGGATATCTAATGGTGCCCAACGAAAAGTTCCGAACTTTGGCAGGTACCTCAAACCTCTTCTACTTAAGGCCATCAGAAAAAAAAAAAAAAAAATAATCTTTTTAAAATTTTCGTTGAAAAAAAGTGGGATTACAATTTACAACCCATCAATAGAAGCTTTGTTTTACCGTGTGAAACTATTACTCTTACTGAGCCTTCGAGGCGATAAAACATGCTATAAAACAGCCCCATGCTGAATCTCTGTAGTCTGTAACCTTTTCGTAGGTTTGGCCTGATCGTATGTGAATGACAGAGATGTTTATTCAATTGAAAACAGTGATGGTTTAAAACAGTGAACTTACACAGTGATATGTTCGTCCCATTTGGGTGTACTGGATTTCTTGATGACCTCCGTCTTCCTTGGGGGCTGGCCATCTACACTTAGCTCAATAAAGGCATCTGGCTTTGAGGAGAATAACCCACCCAGAGAGGAAAGCTTGGCAGATTGGACTGGAAACAGAAAGAACATAGTTCAATATTTTTACGTTATTGAGGTTCTGTATTAGTAAATTAACCGACACTGACTGACCCAGAAAAATCCAGGCCAGGGTGAGAATCGAACTCACGACTTAGGGTTACTGTCCTGATGATGATTGCCGCTTGCTTTCGAAACACTGATTTCATCACTTATGAAAATTTAAAAAATGTACATATTCTAATGGGCTTGATTGAAGCTCTGCGTGTATAAGAGAATCTAACAAGCGAACCGTTTCCAGCAGGGCCGGGTAGCTCAGTTGGTAGAGCGGTGGGACGGTAACCCTAAGTCTTGAGTTCGATTCTCACCCTGGCCCGGATTTTTTCCGGGTCAATCAGTGTCGGTTAATTTACTAATTCAGTAATTTCCCTGATTGCAACTTGAGGTTCTGTTTCAAAGATTTGAAGACATTTCAGGGTTTTTGTTTTTATAAAACACATTTCCATGGTCAGTTTGTACCGAGCTACCGATTTAGGATTGCTGTTTTACACGAGACTCAAAATTAAATCACTTTGCTAGGAGGAAACCGCTGACCTTTAGAACGTCCTTATCAAGTGCATTTGAATTTTATTTTACAAAACATGGTCTTAAATAATAAACATAATATGTGGCCAATCACTGTTCCATAAGTAACAGTTTGGCATGTGAAAACAATCAACAAAGATAATGGCATAATATCTTAAGATTTGGAACAATGCAATCGCCTCACAAGAATTCCCAACCAAAAACTTACAACGTAAAGGCCTGGCTTACATGTAGTTCTGGAAACAAAATTATAATAAAAAAGTTCCACTTACTGGTAACCTCAAGTTGTCCAAATTGAGGAGATGTACCCCTATTGCTGGACTCTCCCATGATTAAAAACCTAAAATAGTAAGTAATTAAATGTTCTAAGAGATGGGCATATTTCTTCCTTGTGATGGGCCAAAGTTTGGCATAGAAGTGCTCAGCGAGTTTCTCTGTTAAACAATAAGGTTAACTTTCTTATAGTCAAGAAAACATATAGATAATTTTTGGAGAGAAGATATCTTGCAGAATTTATTTTAGTTTTACAATCTAGAGAAATAGTCAATTGATGCTTTTACAATTTATTATTTTTTTTTTAAGAAATCTTTTAAAATATCTTTTAGATAGATTGATGTTTTACGCCGCACTCAAGATTATTTCACTTATATGGCGGCGTTGCCAGGTTTAGCGGAGGGGGAAATTGGGCTCATTGACAGGAGAAAACCCCCCGACCTTCGACGAGTACCTGGCAACTCTTCCACATACGACGGCCAATTTTCAATTTTTGTTTGGTCTAAGAAATATATTTTAGAAACATTGTTATGACTTACAGTAGTTTAGAGAGAAGAGAATATGACGAGTGTTGATATGATCACATAACTGAAGCTTCATGTCAGTCATGACACATCTTTATAACGCTACAACAACCACAACCTAAAACAAACAAGAAAATACAGGGTTTAACAAACATGTGGACTGATGTTAACAATGCACCAATTTTGGGCATCCAACGTTTTTGATTATTATGGAGAATGCTGGATTTTGGCACACCAGGGCTCGCAAATAGGGTTGCCCGGGCGCCCGGGACAACCAAAAAAAAAAACGGGCAACCAACTTTTGATGTACCTCTGCCCGGAGGGCAACAGGATAATTTCAATACATAAACCTTTGCAGAAAGACAGAAAGCTTTGTGCAAATCTGTGTGACGTCCTCAGGCTTGGATGTAATTAGTTGTAGCTAGAATTTGGAGAAAATCAGAGAACTGTGTTTTCAACAATTTATCAGAATGAGATGGCCAGCACATCAAGGCATATTTTAGGTGCAGATATTATATATTTCTATCAGCTCTTCGCACATATAATAATTTATATAAGAATTTATATGGAGAGCCCTGTTTACACTGCCTACTTAAAAAGGCATGAGCTGCCGAAATTCCCACTTTTTTCATAATTTCTGATCGTCACGACAGTAAGAGGCTTTGAAGGCCATCGAAAAACTAAATGATTGGCGTTGGAATGAGGAAAATCCATACAGTATGTGCCCTGTACGAACCGAAAACGTGTTCGAAAAGTAGCAAAATTTAAATAACCGGGACGACCATTCATTCATTCTAAGCCAAAGTTAGTTCAAAACAATACTTTATCGTACATTTTCGAGACCAGAAGCACTAAAAAGCTTCTGAATTATACGTCTTGAGAAAAATAGCCGATAATTTCAACATTTTGTGTTTACGTCAAAATATCAACATTTTGGCAGCTCATGCCACTTTAAGGCCTCAATATTTGTAAACTATTATCAGGTGATTGAACTTTGACCTCAGGTTGTTAAGGCTTGTTTACCATGGAAAGACATACTGTTTAACTCACAGCAGTAATGTTTACTCCTACAGAAATATACATTGGCCTCAAACTACACTAGGGTAATTTTGATAATAATAAATTTATATAACCTGCCTGTGTGTCAGCCACCTCCAGTTATATAGCGCAATAGAATAGGTCAAAAGAAGTTTATAAATCATGAAGTATGATGACAAATATATATTTGTTATATAAATTTGAAATAATTCAATTTAGTCTTAAATAACTTTCGAAGATTGTCCATCAATGTCATTGATGTGCTTTTGTTTAACATTATACATTTTTATAATCAGTGTTACCTGAATTTGGATTGGTTGATTGATTGGGGCTTAACATCGCACTGAACAGCTAAGGTTATATGGCGATAAAAGTACCAACGGACCAAAAGATCTTACCCACCCCATCCCACCTAAATTTTAACATTAAAACCTACACAGACCATATGACCGTCAGGAAGGCTAATATATTTGGCATACTTAATTTTCCTCCATGCTACATGTAGGTAGGCAAAAATGGCTATGGCAAAAACCACACCGCCCCCAGCCCGAGGGTCATGAATTTGGAAAGGAACCATAAAGCTCTGGAGAGGAAAAAACTGGTTGTTTGAAACGATGGGGCATTGAACAACAATGTTACATATTTGTATGCCCCTTTTGGCGTAAGAGTGCAGCAAGTGAAACTGTTATGGAAAGATCAGTGGCATTGTATCATAGTAACATAAAATGCAAAATAACTTTCAGTTCGAAATTAAACACCAATATTATAGTATTCTCGTTATTTTTGGGATTACACTTTCTTGAAAATATGGTAGAAATTCTTCTACCGATTTTTGGGTGAAGCCCGAAACGGGAATCGAACCCAGGTCCCAGAGTTTGGCACCTATCGCCAGCACTAAATGCCGGCTGCCTTATCCATTCAGCCAACCGGCCTCCTCTAAAAAAATAACGACAATACTGTTATACCGACTTTCTAAAAGACACTAATTAATTAAACCAATATTATACATAGCAGGCGGAATGAATAATTTTTGATTCTTTGTGGTCTTCAATGAACTATAAATCCCTTCTTTCTAATCGGAAATATCCTACTCTTGATAGTTCAATGGGCTCACGTTACGTTCAAACAGACCAGCAGATAAAAAAATTAAACCAAATTTACAAGTTGTTTTTAAAAAAGAAAATTTCTTCAAAAGACCTTAATTAAAAATGCAAATCTCAACCCCTTGAAAGCAGTGAAGCGTAAGTCAATACATAATAACTAACATGTAATAGGGTTGAATAATTTTAGCTGCAAAATCTGTAATGGTTAGGCAAAAATATTGAGTTTTGTTTCTTTAATGTTGTAAACATGTAAGTAGCATACAATACAATTTGATTTTGATTTATTCACCAGAAACTGGAACATACAAATTGAACATATAACACACAAACATCACGAGGCCTGTATTTGCTCTTACAGTGTACATGTACATCTGCATATGAAAGGGAAAATATGATAATTAAAAAACTATTGCCAGCTTATATTGATTACACATTTTATTGAATTTATTCAACTGGAAAACTCTATGCTTAACTTATCAAAGTTGCTCGAGCTTAAAGTAGAACGGGTTCAATGTCTACAAGTACGGCTCGAGGGCAGGGTGGTCATCTTTTAACTTTCTTATTGCACATTTTTAGAGAAATTCTAACAGTACACATCTTTGCGGAATTGAACAACTAAAAATGAAATGTTCCTTTGGTATTAAAATGTATGCCTCAGTCTCCTGTTTTGATTGTTTCAATATTATACTTTATCTCGGTAAAACTATCATGGTCAAATGCACAACTGGACACTGCAACATTAATTCTTTTATAGTCCAATGTTTTTACAATCTATACCAGTGTTATATAAAGTATGAACCAGGAAGCCTAAGGGAATAGATACACACAGAGATATATAACTGTCACATGTACGTGTGTCCAACCAATAAAACATTCTAAAAATAGGTCAGGTCATTGAAACTTAAGATCTTTATATTTTGAATGACATTTAAGGATTGGAACGACTGGTACAGTGTACATCGAAAAAGAAAAATACAAATTTGCCAAAATTTGATTTTGAGTTAATGCTCCATGTTTTCTTTGAAGGTCTTTGAATAGTCATGTATTGTCAAAAAATGAAATCTAAATCATTACAAACCTACAGAGAGGAAAAATTATAAGAACACATTAAATTTTGCCTTTTTTAGTGATCGATTCAAGGAAGGTATTGACATCAGACCAAGCTCAATAGTATTTCACTTACAGTAGGATGTGCTGGCAAAATTGGAAATTTGATTTACAGAAATCCTGCCTCTTGTCTTTGTGCATAATAATACGGAAAGCAATCTTGCATATTAACATATTAAAAAAAAGATTGATGGATTGTTGACTTGTACACATCACACTTATATGCATACGTCAAACTTAGTGGTGTGGAAACTGAGCAGAAGTAGTTAGGAACTTTCTATTTTTGGCAAATTTTGACATCATTCTTTATTTTTAATATGAAATTGAAAATTTGATTCGTCTCATACCCACAATGTAAACAAACTCCAAGGCTGGGTATGCGCACAAGCGCCCTAATGGTTTAGAACTGTGAGAGTGATCTTATCGCATAGTATGATTTAGCCGCACTCGTGTCTATCCTGGTATACTTTAATACTTTGCCGGTCTGGTAGAGCCACACATTAAACCGCCATAATAAGGGTGAGATAACTCATGTAACCTCATTAGGCCAATTTTTATGCTATGCTTTACAAAGAGCGATTTAAAAGTTTAACAGGCGGTAATACCTGAAAAGTAGTTGAGATTAAGGATAGTTAAGACTTAGCTTAAATCTGAAATCCAAAGTCCTTCCAAATAATTCCTTTAAAAGCCGTAACTAAGTATGATTTGACTCACTTTATCTGAAAAATAGTTTCAGGGACACAAAAAGCCTAAAGATAAAATTGAGGCTGCACTACTGTATAGACAATAAGACATCAAATGAGGGTAATTGCAAATCTCACACAGAAGATAATGTTTCTGATCGTTGTTGTTGTTGTATCCTGGCTTCAATTCCACTATGCTTTTACACCAATTTCTATATTTTTAATATTTCAATTTAACTGGACATACATAATGCAACCCAGCCTTATTATAGTGATTTTACTTGTGAACTTGTGTGAATTGGTTTTCTTAACGGTGGCGAGAGTGCACTTCACAAAATATCTTCGCTAGATTAAACCGAAAAATAATTCAGTTTAACATTTACATTTTCCGCTGGCAAAGTTACCCCTTCATACGCTTTTTAACACTGATTAAGATTCTCTACATACTGTACTTTTTTAAACACTAGTTAATTACATGTACTCATACTAGATGCTCTATTGTTTTTTCACCACTAAGATCCTGGTAAAAAAAGTTTATAAATGGCTGGCTGAAAATAGCCTCCTAGCCAGCTAAGACTGTCAGAGATTAGACTGTCTGGGGGGATAATACACATACATGGCTGTGGTTGAAACAGGAACCACCTGTAAATTAACCAGGACACATGTTGTTAAGTGGTTTAACAGATGTCCAGTGTTAAACATTATTACTATACATTACATATTTAATGATGTGCCACATAAAAGAAACAATGCACTTAGATAATATACTTGATTTCTTACACTTCTGGGGCTAGTTTCACAAAACAGTCGCATCGCAAACAAACCCTAGTTGCCAATGGATACCATAGTGAAGAGATACGACGTCATGGCAACTGCGATTGATCACACTGTGTGACGGCTTCATGAAACGGCCACTAACTAACTCCCATAGCAACCCTTACTGTAGAGATATGTTAGTATGAAAGTTGCGCAAATAATACATCTACGCCGCAGGACTTTCAGGATCTTGATATACTATTAGTATACATTAAAATGGCAGGCATTTGGTCTGTTGTTAAGAACACACCATTGATACCAGCTACTGGCCTTACCAATATTTTCTATTTTAACCGTTAAAATAGAAAATAATATAACGACGTTAGTTAAGTCAGCCTTTCAAAGTACTTCAAATGGTTAAATTGGAATTTATGACAAAAGTACAAAAAATTTGGCAACTCATGCCACTTCAAAGGTCAATCCACTCAGACAGCGCTGTAGCCTTTCTGACATTTGTGAATTTGTCAATTTACTTGAGAACGTAACAGAAGTAAAATCCCCAGAATTAAACATGGGGCCCATGAAATATGTCCAATTAAAATATCTAAATGCTAGTGTCAAAGAATATGTAAATATTCAACCCAAACATCACTCTAAACTATACACATATTAGGTTCTATCGTTCTCAGTTTAGAAATTTAGAGACACAAATAATTTTCTGCACTTTTCTAGAGTATGGTCTCACGAAAGAACTATCACCAAAGAATAACTCATCAGGGATTTACTGGACCCTAAACAACTGCAGCCTAATTTTTCTTCACTTGGCCGTAACCAAATTCAACGAGATGGGATTATGCGATGCAAACAATAAGTACAAAAATCAGAATGCAATGAATATGTCAGACCAAATAAAAATTGAAGTCAGGGGTTTTCTTCGGCAAATTGCAATGAGCCCGGTTTCTGATCGTCACGATAGTAAGAAGCTTTGAAAGCCATCGAAAAACTTAACGATTGGTGTTGGAATGAGGAAAATCTATACAGTATGTGGTCCGGACAAACCGAAAACATGTTTGGAAAGTAAATGAAATTTAAATAACCGAGACGACCATTCATTCATTCTAAGCCAAAGTTAGTTTAAAACAATACTTTATCGTACATTTTCAAGACTAGAAGCACTAAAAAGCTTCTGAATAATATGTCTTGAGAAAAATAGCCAATAATTTCAACATTCTGTTTTAACGTCAATATCAACAATTTGGCAGCTCATGCCTCTTTAAATCAATTAGTAAGTCGTATTTGAATTGTAAAGCACATTGTATGCCTAATATACAATGTACATGTAGGGCTAACAGGCAGAATCTAATATTACAATTAATGAAGCCTATTTTCAAAACATGGCTTTAGTGGTGTTCATGTACATGTATGACCATACAGTATTTTAATGTGAATATCAATAAGGTAACATTTAAAGCCATATATTTTTAGTACATCTTGACTACATAAAAATGTATTTCGGTGTGTAGTGTTGGGAATTATATACATGTACCTTGAGCAATATGATTTTTTTTATAGTTGGGAGATAAGTTTGATAATTAAATGTAACACAATTAGAAACTTGTCTTCATGGTTATTTTAGACAAGAGGATTTTCTCTGTGCCTGTGTGTTTTAGTGTTCATAAATATAAACTAGCACTATGAATCAGGTAAATTAAATAAGGAAAATTTGTGTATAACGGTGTTTGAATGAGTTAAATTAAATCAGTACAATCTTTATGTAAATTAACTATATCTTTGACTGGGTGGCCCTGTGAACGAGGTAAATCAAATAGGTACACTGGTAGTTAGGTATATGTTTGACTTGGCGGTCCTGTGAGCGAGGTAAATCAAATATTATAGGCACTCTGAAACTTCGGGGATTTACGTGCGTGAAATACCCTCTGATAGACTGCAGGTCATTTTGAATGTGGCGACCAAAAAGATAGCCGTGTAACGTACAATTTCCATATCCTCTTCAGGGCCCATCGAAAGAGTCCTCGTGATAATGTAAGGGACCGAAATACTCTGTTTGTTAACTTTCAGGCGCGATCAGTTTTATAATTGAAGTATTGGAGGATTCCTGGAATGTACCGAAACTGCGTCTCTTCTTTGCGTTACACAACATGTGCTTTACCGGGCTAAATATAATATATAAACAAATATCTTTCTAAATGATATTAGCATTTAATAAAGTTATAATTATTTTTATTTTCTTTTTTCGTCTGTAGTAAAACATTTTGATATTTACTTTCGACGCCATTTTTATTCAGCCCAAAAATACGGTGATTTGCAGTATAAAAAGCGCAGACTGTCCGAGGCGTGTCAAAGCCAACCAGTAGCGAGCGAAGATAGCCGAAGGATGTTCCGAGTGATATTATAGGTACACTTGTAGTTACATGTATGTTTGACTGGGTGGCCCTGTGAATGAGGTAAATTAAATAGGTACACTGGTAGTTACATGTACATGTTTGACTGGGTAGCCCTGTGAATGAGGTAAATCAAATAGGTACACTGGTAGTTACATGTACATGTTTGACTGGGTAGCCCTGTGAATGAGGTAAATCAAATAGGTACACTGGCAGTTACATGTATGTTTGACTGGGTGGCCTTATGGATAAGGTGAAGTAGTAATTGAATGGAGCTGAATAGATGAGAGAGAAAGTAGGATCAATATAACTAGTTAACAATACTGACAGCTAGATCTGACCTGGTTAACTTAGTTTCAATCACATGATAATTATTAGATTGTCCTCAAGCCAATCCAATCACCTTACAGCCCTGCAGTCAGTCTATACTGATACGAAGGCTGATTAATCAACCGGGCCACTAAATTAACTTTTGTAAATCAACAATGTGGGTACCTTGAACAGACTTTGATTATCATCAAACTCAGTTTACAATCAATAATATTGAGCTTGGGAGAATGAAATGTAACAAAGGTTTAAAAAAAAATCTTTAATTGCTGTGATTGGTTAAAACTCCTTCAGTACTCAGTATTGTGATTTCAACAAATCCAAATTCAAACAAGAAATAAACATCAGATTTTGTTTATGCAGGGCTTAATTTAAAAAAAAATGTGCAAGCATTTCCAAGTGGATTCACAGCAAACATCGTGAGAATCCAAAGAATTTCTAAAACTTGGTGTCTATTTTAACATATATACGGAGCAGTTTGAAAGATCTCGGATAAAAATAACAAGAGTTTGAGGATCTACCGGTCAGGGCTTATAAAACTCCCTTGTCTGTAGGAATCGAGTTAATACATATTTTCACTTGCTTTTCGGATCCCATAATCATATTTTGTTTAATTTCAGTTTATCTGACTTGTTGCCATAGCTGAAGATTCGAACAACTTTGTCAATATATTACTAAGTATTTCAGACAACAAAAAAACAGTTTGTCTTTAACCTTATGAAATATCATGGGTTTTGGTTCATACCAACCAGGATATATAAATCTAAGATTGGGCATAATAAATGTCGAAATGACATACGTGTTCATGTACACACCTTTTAATACAATTAAGAAACTTTCCCATGGTTATTTTAGCCAAGAAGATTTTCCCTATGCCGATGTGTGAAAAAATACAAAACACAATGTTTGCAGCAGATTTGGAGCTTGAGAAGTATTAATGCTTTCAATCATAGTTTTAACCATGAAGTACAGATATAACTTTCTTTTAATTACAACTGAAGTAAATAAATGTAGATTTATTACATGAACTACACATATTTCTAGTTTATAATATCTACCTGTACATACTTGCATCATAAATGAAAAAACAGCTGTATTTCTTATATTATCCAAAATACATGTACATGTAGGCAAAGGCCATTCAGGGTCCTGTTTCACAAAGCGACGTAGATGTATTTTTTGCGTCACTTTCTTACTATCTCTACAGTATGGGTTGCTATGGCAGTTACGTGAAAACTTACGTTACGCCGCTTTTTGAAACAGGGTCCTGAACAAGAGTTTAAGAAACTCATACTACGCCTGCAAGGGTAAATTCATTCTAGCACACTATCTTCATATTCAATATTGCCTTAAACAGAATTTCGGCTAGAAGAATCTTTCAGTCCCCTAAAAAAGACTGGTGCTCGGTGACTTACATGTATCACAAATTTTAGTATGTGACACATCGCCTACCTACATGTGTTAGCTACTTATATCTGATTGATTGATTGGTTGATTGTTTGGTGTTTTACGCAGCACTCAAGATTATATGATTATACTTATATGGCGGCGTTGCCAGTTTTATTGTGGGAGGAAACCGGGCTCTGTGCCTGGAGGAAACCCACGACCTTCCGCTGGTAACTACTTATATCTGACAACTGTAATTGGTACAGACAGGCAGACTGACATCAAAGCTACTTGCTTAATTACGGATAAAACAAAAGACAGAAGGTGCTCCATGAAAAGTAAGTTGTTTGGATACAATTAAGCTCTACTGTGAAACCACAGACCGATAAACAGCCATTTCCTCAATCACTGAATGCAGGGCCAAATACAGCATTTTAATTTGGGGGCCGTTTTATTGGTCCTTAATTTGGGGTTTTTTCCTAGATGGTCTGTAATTTGGGGGGTTTTGTAGATGCTTCAAAATACGATATTATAACTTTTTTTTCGCTTTGTCTTTGCTTATATGACTTGAACATTACATTTAAAACATTGCTGCATGTAAAGCAGTAAATAAAATAATATATTTAAAATAAAGAAAAAGTCGTTGCGTAAGACCGCAATAGTTGAATTCTTTCACAACAGAAACGCCGGGGTCCAGGATAGACTTCCGATAACGAGGGTTTTTCAATTGCAAAGATCTAATAGTATTGTATTGAATGGAGACTTACTTCACTCCGCTTCGAGATAGGGATAAATTCTGATTGAATTTTTAACGTTGTGCAGCTCGTTAGACTGAACCCTTGTGTTCATGCAGCATCGACCGGTGTTCGACAACTGAACCGTTCTCAACCGTACGCCTTAGCGCACAGCGAGCAGACTGAGAGCCATGGATAAACTGAAATTTTGGTACCCAAGTAAGACGGAAATTGTTGAGGAACTGGAGAAGTGCAGCAATAACATGGAACTTCCTGTCACTCTTCTGATTGACCTCTGTTGACCTTTTCTGTACCATTTTTGGTAGATGTCGATCCCAGTTCTTCCGACAATTTCCGCCTTACTTGGGCATGGATTTACGCCTAGTGGTCATTTTTGGTAACTACAGAGCGTGCACTACACATGGATAGGTGAAGCATGTGAGTAGATATATCGGTTTATTTAAAAACACGTGCTTAAAATGGCGCAATTTGCTTTAGACTTTTAAGAAATAAATTGGCGCACGCAGCGAGTTGACTTTGAAGATAGAACTAGCCATTAACAACAAGCTTGGGACATGCACTGTTGTCGTAGAACTCGATAGTTCGGCAAAAACACGAATGAATGCAGATAGAGAGGAAATTGTCATTTTTGTCCAAACTTTACCCAACGGTCGACGGGCTCTATTGTCCGTCGTTAGACGGTTTACCCTTCGAGCGATGGACAACCCGTCGATCGGCGACTTTCCCCAAACTGCAAAGTTTACACAACAGGTTGGGGAAATACGTGAATCGACGGATATCCGTGAATCCACGGACTATCCGTGAATAGACGGACAGTTTTGTCACAGAACGACGGATAGGCACCTGTCAAAAAGGATAAAAGTTATCCGACTTCCAATTCTTACGAAGACGCAAAGTTTTGCAGTTCAACAACAACTGAACAGCTTTCAAGCTTTCCATTCACACTCTTATTTCGTCCTAAGCTTCAATATTTTTCTGCGCTGAAGCCGTCAAAGTCGCTGACACAAACTGTCAAAAAGCAGTTCGCCATTTTGGATAAATAATTTCGAAAAGAAAATAAACATTTACATACATTTGAAACCCCGCAAATTAAAGCGTGCTTCTTCATCTTTCCATGACAGTCACGTGGTTTAAATACGTCCACCGGCAAGATCACACAAGAGCATCTAAAGTAGGGCCCTCAAAGACTACAGCGCCACTAGCCATTGTATGGTGAACCAAAGGGGACTAATTTGCCTTGGATACTATATGCCTCTTGTACATGACAGGCCTGCTAGATTAGTCCCCTTTGGTTCACCATACAATGGCTAGTGGCGCTGTAGTCTTTGAGGGCCCTACTTTAGATGCTCTTGTGTGATCTTGCCGGTGGACGTATTTAAACCACGTGACTGTCATGGAAAGACGAAGAAGCACGCTTTAATTTGCGGGGTTTCAAATGTATGTAAATGTTTATTTTCTTTTCGAAATTATTTATCCAAAATGGAGAACTGCTTTTTGACAGTTTGTGTCAGCGACTTTGACGGCTTCAGCGCAGAAAAATATTGAAGCTTAGGACGAAATAAGAGTGTGAATGGAAAGCTTGAAAGCTGTTCAGTTGTTGTTGAACTGCAAAACTTTGCGTCTTCGTAAAAATTGGAAGTCGGATAACTTTTATCGTTTTTGACAGGTGCCTATCCGTCGTTCTGTGACAAAACTGTCCGTCTATTCACGGATAGTCCGTGGATTCACGGATATCCGTCGATTCACGTATTTCCCCAACCTGCACAAGCCAAAAAAAATAGGCCACTGTCAATAATTAAATAAAAGTATACAGTAAAAACATAAACTGAATAAAGCCTTTGTATTTGGATCATAGATATGATCTTCAGTATGGAGTATAAATGTTGAAAGCTGTCATAAAAAAACATAAAACAAGAAGATAAACATGGGTACAGGTAGGCCAAGATGGCAAAAAACTGAGCTGAGTGAGAGGTAGACTTGTCAGTCACCTCAACTGCGCCATCTTGAAAGAAGAGATAGGGTCAGTATTTTAGTAATATGTTACTGTAATCACTGCAATTCATAGTTAAAGAGCTTTAAATTTACCGTTTGCCTGCTTTATCTGTCTTAAGTTGGTAATGACACCCTTTAGAAACGTCAAAATAGTTGTGGTATTTACTCCGTCGACATGAAATGCCACCATTTAACAGATGTCATGTGACTAGTGACGTAAATCCAATAGTCACGCGAAACGACATACGTGACCTTTAAAAACTAGAACGAAAACATATTGAATCATTTGAGCTACTCTTATTTTCAAATATATTTTTTTAGTTTGCCACTTTAATGCTAGATATATATTTTACTCGAAAAAAATGCCGATATTCAAATCTCCTTGACTTGAGTGTTCTCAAAAATCCCGAAGGATGGAGAACATAAAAAGAGAATGCTAGCAGGTCCTATAATGAACCTAAAGCCTTATCGCCAACAAATTCACCAAAAAGAAAGACATTTGAACAATTTTTGAATGAACTAAAATATTACGTTTCCTTCAGACAAAAAAGATTGGCTAAAAAAGACTCCTAAAAACGTTTTTGAAAGGTGGAAAAATATATATACATTTGAACCTGTGAAAAATAATCTTGATCCTAAAATAATGCAGCCAAGTGAAAAATGGAAAAGAAAAACGGAAAAATTGTCGACTGGATGTAGTATTTTACATTCAAAATTTGACTATTTTCTTTTATTTTCATTGCGGGGTTAGTATTTTTTTTTTTTTTCATTGTGGATTAAGTATTTCTATCTATCTGTCGTTGTGGGATTATCCCATTTTCATTTTTCATAGTCAGAAATGGAGGAAATGTCAGAAATTGTGAAACACGTGGTAGTGGATACCGGGGCTTTTATCAAAAATGCCCCCATACATGTAAGTTATTGCTGAGTTTAATCATGGTAAAGATTGTTGTCAAAATATTTGATTGCATTGTTCAACTGAATTATACGAGATTTGTTTTCCTGATATTAGAACGTCATCACTCGGTGACCAATATCCGCATGTAATTGTCAACACAACCATTTTCGGCTAGGGGAAACGTCGTACTCGCAGAACGAGTCAGACTCCATGAATGAATAAAGCAAAACATGCCTCCATTTTACTCAGCTCCTACAGTCAGGTTGGAGACCCACCGATCGACGGGGTTTATTCTCCGTCGTTCGACAGTTTATCAGGTTGGGGAAAGTCGCCGATCGACGGGTTGTCCATCGATCGACGGACAAACCGTCGAACGACGGACAATAGAGCCCGTCGATTTGTGGGTTGAGTTTGGACAAAAATGACAATTTCCTCTCTATCTGCCATCATTCGCGTTTTCGCCGAACTATCGAGTTCTACGACAACAGTGCATGTCCCAAGCTTGTTGTTAATGGCTAGTTCTAACTTCAAAGTCAACTCGCCGCGTGCGCCACAGCCGGTGAAATTTATTTCTTAAAAGTGTAAAACAAATTGCGCCATTTTAAGCAAGTGTTTTAAAATAAACCGATATATCTACTCACATGCTTCACCTATCCACGTGTAGTGCGCGCTCTGTAGTTTCCAAAAATGACCACGAGGCGTAAATCCATGCCCAAGTTAGGCGGAAATTGTCGGAAGAACTAGGAACGACATCTACCAAAAATGGTACGGCAAAGGTCAACTGAGGTCAATCAGAAGAGTGACAGGAAGTTCCATATTAGTGCTGCACTCCTACAGTTCTTCAACAATTTCCGCCTTACGTGGGCATGGATTTACGCCTCGTGGTCATTTTTGGAAACTACAGAGCGTGCACTACGCACGGATAGGTGAAGCATGTGAGTAGGCATATCGGTTTATTTTAAAACACTTGCTTAAAGTGGCGCAATTTGTTTTAGACTTTTAAGAAATAAATTTCATCGGCTGTGGCGCACGCGGCGAGTTGACTTTGAAGTTAGAACTAGCCATTAACAACAAGCTTGGGACATGCACTGTTGTCGTAGAACTCGATAGTTCGGCGAAAACGCGAATGATGGCAGATAGAGAGGAAATTGTCATTTTTGTCCAAACTTAACCCACCGATCGACGGGCTCTTTTGTCCGTCGTTCGACGGTTTGTCCGTCAATCGATGGACAACCCGTCGATCGGCGACTTTCCCCAACCTGTTTATTCGTCGTGTGTTTTTTTCTTTAAAATTATTTATCGCCGCGTGTGCTGACCGCCTCGAAGAAATTCACTCAAACTGCAAAACGTGAATTTGCCCATCTTACCAAGCCATAGCAACGTCTAAATAAATGTTTTCCTTAGCCATTGATGTTTCCAATTGAAGATTGGTGTCTGTAGTGTCGCATGCTTCCCACGCGGTGACAGTCCGAACGTTCCGCCATCATGCGGTGGTCAGTAGTGACCATCGTAGCATTTTTACTCTTCTTATACATGTATATATATGTTTTTAATTAATTTTAAAACTGTTTGATAATTGAAATCTTTTTTATTTACTTTATGCACTAAAACGGTTTACTTGTTTAATAAATGTATATATAATTTGAATCGTAAATTTTACATGGTAGTACATTTACAAGACTGTTTGCATCTCTTCATGTCATTTTCATAAGGCAGGTTTTCAGCAAACTGAATGAATGTGTTGGATAACACCATAATTTATTCATATCTTGCCAATTTATTCATATCTTGCCAAACTGTGCTATAAGAAAGTTAATAATTGCTATCAGTTTATGTGTAACTGAATCGGCAGCCATCTTCATCTCCATCCTGATTGGCCAATCAGCATTCGCCTAGCTCACCAGTCACTGCACTAGCTTAAGAAAAATTGGTCAACTTTGAAAGTCTGCCATTTAAATCTAGTATAATTTAGATCATTCCGAGGCGCTGATAACAAATGACAAACACTCTAATAACTCTGAAATATGTACTGGCTTGTAAATCAACTTTTTGGGAAGACATGGCAGGCTGCATTTGGTGTATATGCGACTTGTTGGGGTCAGAAAAGGTAGTCTTATCGTTGACATAGCAGGTTATATTAAACCATACAAGCTCGCAAGGAAAGTAATTTACTAATACATTTTCTAGTCAATTTCAAAACATCAATGGCGCACTTCACTGACGATTGAACACAAGCTTGTCTGGCAAATTCATTTTCAGTGTATTCTCACACCATATACCACGTGCAAGACTCGTTCGATACAATTGCATGCTGTTTTTTTGTTTTCCCCCTTTAAAAATTTGGAAAATCTGACCTTATGGTCAACAGATTGACATGCAGCTGCTGATGCACATGTCTATTGTGCATGTCTTTAACTGGTAATGTTTTTCTTCTCTTTAAACAGACTATAGGAGAGAACGTCTACACGTTACCAGAGGTAGTGGGGGAAATTCGAGATAAAGCTACAAGGGAGCGACTCCAATTTCTGCCTTATAAGCTTCAATATAAACAACCATCAGCAGAAGCCATAAAAACTGGTAAGTACACTGGGCCCAGTTTCACAAAGCGATCTTAGCTTAAGGTGATCTTAATTACCAATGGCATCGTATACCTTTAGCATTGGTTGCCATGGTAGTTAAGATCACACTTAGCTAAGATCGCTTTGTGAAACTAGCCCCTGGTCTTTTTCGTTACATTTCGTTACAATGAGCTGGTAACTTATAAAGAACGGAATATATATGTACCGTGAGTTTAAGTAGTAAGAGTATAACAGTATTCTCGTTATTTTTTGGGATTACACTTTCTTGAAAGATGGCAGAAATTCTTCTAGTCTACTGATTTTGGGTGAAACTCGAAACGGGAATCAAACCCGGGTCCCAGAGTTTGACACCTATCGCCACCACTAAATGCTGACTGCCCTATCCATTCAGCCAACCGACTGTTTTATGTACTATGTGTAATTAAACTTAAAGTGGCATGAGCTGTCAAAATGTTCATATTTTGACGTTAAGACGGAATGTTGACATATTGTCAATTTTATAGAGCCATAAGCTGTCAAAAATCTTGAAATGATCAGGGTTTTTTTTTTCGCAAGAATTACAAATAAGAAACTTGTTTAGATCTACAGCTTTTGGGAATTTATCTTAGTTAATTTGTCATTAGCTGCCAAAATTCCGACTTTTTTTTCATTAATTTTGATTGTCATGAATAGTTGAGCATTTGAAGTACCCTGAAAAAGTAGCAGATATAAGTTAAAATAAAAAATTGTAATAAAGCCAGTAACTTGATGAGCTGAAGAGACAAAATTCAGGTTGTACAAGTCCATTTTGTTGCTCATGAAGACGTACCTTAACCTACGATCTCTAAGATTGATATCAGCTGTAGAAAGCTTTTATTTTGCATCTCTTGATAAAAAGACAAACAATTACCTAATTCCGTTTTAACAAAAGTTTTATATTTGGCGGCTCATGCCATTTTAAAGTACCGGTAATGTTTAAAAGTAGCTTTGGCCTAAAAAAAATAAATGGTATAGGTAAAAAATATTAGACTTTTAAAACATAAATCTGATTTGTACATTTGTACGTCAATTGCTTAATCTCGATATTTTTTTCTGTTTATGCCACTTTATTGCAAAGGTATGTCTAGAGTAATTTTCAGCCTACCCAGAAATCATTCAGAAATAATCTTGACTTGTATTGATTTCAATTTCCAGTAACAGAATTTGCAAAGAAGACTGGAGACTATCTAAGTCTGTCTGCCACAGATATTAAGGTTATAGCCCTTACATACCAGCTTGAAGTGGAGAATGTTGGAAAAGAACACATCAGAAAAACACCACAGAGAAAGGTCAGCTTACAACTATACTTTCATTGTTGATCTGAAGTTAACAGGCCCATTATTGCTAGCATAGATTGATGTTTTATGTTGTACTCCAGATTATGTCACTTATATGGTGGTTATATGAAGGAAACCAAGCTCTTTGCCCGGGTAAACTCTCGACCTCTTGTGATTACCTGTTCCACATAGGGCGACCCAAAAGCTCACTTCGAAGCCGCCCAATGGAGTTATATTCTCTTAAGCCAACACTTAGGATTGATTGATTGATGTTTTACGCCGCACTCGAGATTATTTCACTTATATGACGATGTTGCCAGGTTTAGTGGGGGAGGAACCCAGGCTCATTGCCCGGAGAAAACCCCCGACCTTCGGCGAGTACCTGGCAACTCTTCGACTAAGTTTTATTTATCCTGAGGCTATAGATATATATGTATTATTTTTTTAAACAGTCTGAATTGATTACCGCGAGAAGACTATTGGAAAATCCAACACAGATAGCTGGTTTTTACCTGAACAATAAGGTAAGTTATCCATATGACCAATTTAAGGGCAATCATGTAACTAAGGGGAAGGCACTCTATATGCTTGTCCGACCATCTGTCCCGTCTCTCCTGCTTTATGGTTGCGATAACTCGAGAACCACTTCACTCAGCCTTTTCATACATTTATAAACACTAAAACACACATCTTCCTGGGTCAAAGTTCATACCTAACGGATAAACAGTTTGGCATATAAGTGTGTAAGTTATATTTTCAGGTGTGTCAGACTATATTTTATCATACAACTACTTAACTAAAATATTTCTTATTTATACTTCTCCTTACAAAAAAAATATCAACAATTTTGCAGTTCGTTACATTTTTATAACAGTCTATTGGTTTCTTTTAAGGAAAATCTACTTTCAGTCTTTCTTTCAAGGTTAATTACGTCTTTCTCAGATACTTATTTGAACGTTCACAAAAACTATTTACTGATATATCAATATATGGAGATGTTAGCTAAGGCTTTTCTATTCTTAGTCAAAGTTTTTTGTTCATTTTTTATTTTAAGTCAAAGTTTTTGGTTTTTTGTTCAGCAAAAATGTAAGGCAGAGAAAAAGACAGAGGATTTAGCAGAGAATCCTACGTTGGCCTCCACACAAAACACACCAATTCAACAGTCAAGCCAAGATGGTGTAATTTTGAAACCTCTACAGGAACTAAACATCACAGATAGTGGTGACAATACCCCAGAATCTAATACTGAAAACAGAGTATTAAACAACACTGAAGAGTTTGACAAAAGGGGAGATAATCCTGATGAAGTTTCTCAGCATCATTTTCCATCTAATTTTGGTGATGGTGAAACACTTCACAGTGAATTGTTGGAGGAAGATGACAGTGAATCAGACGATGATGATGATGGCGATGATGGATGGATCACGCCCAGTAACATTAAAGCCGTAAAAGAGCGACTTGGTGATGTCAACACTGAGAAGGCCTCTGTGCCAGTTGGTTGTTTAACTACAGATTTTGCAATGCAGGTAAGTAGATGTTCAGCATCTGTGGCCGAAAGTGTTTGTTTATTCTCATGCATCAGGCCTAATGTCGGATGAAGTCATATTATATAAGACTGGCTGCCCTAAAAGAAAATGACAGAGTGGATAACACTCTATCAACATTCAGAACTGATCGACTGACTCCCCCACTATCCTCTAGTGGATTTCTTAACTAGGTAGTAGGCCAGGAGCCTCTTTAACAAAGCGGCGTGGCCTTAGTTTTTACGTAACTGCCCTAGCAACGTATCTCAACAGTATGGGCTGCTATGACAGTTACGTGAAGACAAGCCACACTCATGTGTCTCTTTCCTGTGTTACTTACTTGCCGGGCATATGTGAAGAATTATGCTACGCTTTGTGAAACAGGCTCCTGGGTTTGTTTCTCAAAACATTTATGGCCGACGCAAGTCCTAGCTGTCATGGCGACATATACCTTCAACATAATAATTTAGGCGCAAAGTTACGACGAGCATAGGTGTGTTGAGAAACAGCCGCCAGATGTCTAGCTTTGAATGGAGTCTCTTCTTACAAGGCCTTGTAGCCAAACTTAGGACTGCACACATACTTCTCTGTAAATAATACTTTAATACCCTCGAGCTTTAGCCATGTTTACTGACCCAGCAAGGAGGAACATTAAGTATGCCAAACACATTAACATCAACAATTAGATAGGTGACCAAAGGAGTTGTAACTGTTTTAGAGATCAACAGACACCAGATGACAATATTTGTGGGCTTTTCCTAGCTTGTGTCCGGGGCCTCCGTGGCTCAGTAGGTAGAGCTTGGACGCTCAATCCAAACAGCCTTCCACCAATGGTGGCGGGTTCGAATCCCACTCGGTCCAAAAATTAGAAAATTTTCTGACTGGCTTTTCACTCGAACGACTTATGTGGGACGGTGGCCAGTTACCAACAGAAGGTTGTGGGTTTCCTCCGAGCATAGAGCCCGGTTTCCTCACACAATAAAACTGGCAACGCCGCCATATAAGTTAAATAATCTTGAGCGCGGCATAAAACACCAAACAGTCCATCAACCTAGCTTTTGTCCAATACCCATGCTGTCCAGATTTTTGGACCATCCTTTTTTTGAGAGAAACTCTGCATATGTTAAAATTGTTTATCTTTATTTCAGAATGTGTTGATACAGATGGGCTTACATGTTATATCTGTCAATGGCATGTTGATAAAACAAGCTAAAAGTTATGCTCTACGATGCTTTGCTTGTATGAAGTAAGTAGGAGGTGTCAGAAGATTTTTAATAATGTAACTTTCAATAGGTTGAGTAGACTGAAGTACGGTAAGAATTCCGCTAATTCAAGTACTCAAAACATTACGAAAAGCACTGTAAAAGTTTGAGACTTTTCGTTGGGTGTCTTACCTCCTGCATGGAACGACCGATAATCCTATTGAGCAATCGCTATTGTTTGTTGTTGTTGTTTTAGACCAAACATGGCAGAAAGCAGTCTAATAATTTGTTATCTTCACATTGCTTGTCCTTGGATTAGCGGAATTTTAACCGTAATTCTGATGCACCCAGACTATGGGCTTTTAATTCAATATCACATAATATTCCGAAAGAAAATTTAAGAGTTGTAAATAAAAATTTTAAAAAATTAAAACTTGAAATGTAGGAAGGTTTTTTGACAATCCCTCTATTGAACTGTGTCCTCTATGTGGCCATATAAAGGCAGCAACAAATTTGACTAGATTAGTTCCCCTTTTACATTAAAACAAATTACTTGACTCCACCGTGCAAATAGCCTTTGACTCATTGCCCTATGAATACTTTTCGTACCCAAGCTTCTTGTACTAGTAAATTAATCTTTCGTCTTTTTAAAATTTGTTGTCTTTACTTAGGATCACCAGTCAGTTGACCAAACAGTTCTGTCCACACTGTGGGAATAACACATTACAGAAAGTCTCCATGTCTGTGGAGGAGGATGGAACAACACGTTATTTCTTGTCCCGTCGTAAACCTACATCCACACGGGGGCTCAAGGTAAATAAATCTACACATTATTATTGTAGGGTGTTTCCTAAGGTATTGATACCTTTGTGGCTGAGCCAGCAGTGCTCAGACTCAGGTCTTCTATCGATGGACTTGAAAGACCTATGTGGGATGGTCGCCAGTTACCAGCGGAAGGTCGTGGGTTTCCTCCGGGCACAGAGCCCGGTTTCCTCCCACAATAAAACTGGCAACGCCGCCATATAAGTGAAATAATCTTGAGCGCGGCGTAAAACACCAAACAATCAATATATCGATGGAATGTGCGTTCGAATCCCAATTGTATTTTTTAACAACATTGCCTTTTTTGAAAAATTTGCCAAGTACTCACCAAAGGTCAGAGGTCATTTTTATACGCCCGGCTTGAAAAGCGGGCTGTATTATGGTATCATCTCCGTCCGGCCGGCAGTCCGGCTGTCCGGCGTCCGCTTTCCCTTCCGCTCCATAACTTTTAAAGTTTTGATTCCATCTGCACAATTTTTTCTGAGTATATACCTTATGGGTAGAAGGTTTGTCGCGAACTATTTTTAACATCACTGGTTACATAATATGGGAGTTATATTGGATTATGTAATATTCCCTTCCGCTCCATAACTTTCAAAGTTTTGATTCCATCTGGACAATTTTTTCTGAGGATATACCTAATGGGTAGAAGGTGTGTCGCGAACTATGTTTAACATCACTGGTTACATAATATGGGAGTTATATTGGATTATGTAATATTCCCTTCTGCTCCATAACTTCTAAAGTTTTGATTCCATCTGCACAATTTTTTCTGAGTATATACCTTATTTTTAACATCACTGGTTACATAATATGGGAGTTATATTGGATTATGTAATATTCCCTTCTGCTCCATAACTTCTAAAGTTTTGATTCCATCTGCACAATTTTTTCTGAGTATATACCTTATGGGTAGAAGGTGTGTCGCGAACTATTTTTAACATCACTGGTTACATAATATGGGAGTTATATTGGATTATGTAATATTCCCTTCTGCTCCATAACCTTCAAAGTTTTGATTCCATCTGGACAATTTTTTCTGAGGATATAGCTTATGGGTAGAAGGTGTGTCCTTGGATAATTTAGTGATAGCTACATGTATGGTGGCCAAAACCTAAAAAGTTTAGAATTATAATTATTTCTCTGTTTTAAAGGCTCTTCAATTCAGTTTTATTACCCATATGGTAAAGCAAATATAGCTGCTTTGACAATATTCATAAACCTGGTTGTAAGTGTAAACAGATAAGACTTGTATATTTACACACCATTGACCATCTCAGAGATTAGGCTCTGTTCAAATATACCTATATAAAATGTAGCAAACATCCTGACCAGTGATGTCTTGAGCAAGTGATTGAACCCACTGACCAGTCAGAATTAGTTGGACTCCATTAGCTGGACTCCAAGCTGAAGACCTGGACATTTAACACCAGATGAGATTTAATATTTGAAGGACCCCTTGCATATATTCAAAAATATATATAAGGGAAGGATTTGTTTTGGTATGGCTGCAGTGACTGTGCCTTTCCGGGCGTATTTTGGGTTTCCCGAAACTCTTGTTGTTCTTATTGTAAATGCAAATCGTTTACCCATCATGAAAGCGGGTATATGGAATAATGTAGAACAGATGGTTCTCAGCATTTCAATATACGGAACCAATTTACCGTATTTCTTCTAAATATTCAGCCATTCTAATGGCCTAAATTTTCCATTGAGTCAGAAAAAAATGGAGTTGTGTTTAAGGATAACCGTTTTCACACACTGCACAGTGGGTCATATTGCCTTAAATTCCCTTTAATGGGCAAATTTGTCTGGCTTCATTTAGCATATTTCTTTTCTGATGGTCGAATCCTTATGAGGAAAAAAGTGGCTGAATCTTTAGAAGAAATGCATCCTACCTACACAGTAACGATCTGGTCTGAAGTAATCTTGAAGGATAATTACATTATATGCTTTATTTGTGAAATTCATCTCTATTTCCTTTCAGTACTCTTTGCCAGCCCCAAAGGGAGGTAAGCATGCAGAGAATCCAGTCCTATTTGAAGACCAGCCTCTTCCACAACAGCGAGAACCAAAAAAGGCACAACATGGACTGAACGTGTTCGACCCGGATTATATTGCAAATCAATCTCCATTTGCTTTGAATGACACGACAAGTCGGGCTGCCCAATTGGGCATCAGACACGGACAGAAAGGGGGCTTTAACAAAAGGAATCCTAATGCAGGGAAAAAGAAAACTGGCCGCAGAAAGTAAAAAAAAAATCATGTTCCAAATTTTCCTAAAGAAAAAAAAAGTAATAAATTACATACTGGATCCAAATTTCTTTGTTTTCGGATGTTTTTTTCAAGAGTTATGCCCCTTACATCACCGCTGATGTAAAAAGCCTTGTAAACACATTATCTAAAAAAGTCTTTAACTTACAACTTGGAAACTTCACACATTTGTTTAATACAGCAAGTACAAGAAGCCAATTGAAAATTTTTTTTTTTTCAGTTTAAGCCTATACAAATGCATATAGGCGTTTATTAAAGATAGTCACGAATTTACAAAAATGCCGCAAATGTACTCCCCACGTGACCAGGTTGCACTAAACGGCTTGTACTAATGTTTACGCTACATATACAATACAATGTACATTGGAATATAAAAAAGGCTACACAAACATTGTTACAATAAAACATTTTGTTCATCTTCACCTTTATGTTACATTTTGCTGTTTACTAAATTGTCGATGGGAAACATTTGTCAACATTGTAAGTTATTCATTGATACAATAAAGTGACACTTTCAGCTTGCATGAAAAAATGAGTTCATAGAAAGTAACATATTTAAAACGAATAAAATGAAAATGACCGAGATGAAACTAATGAGATGAACAAACATGGACATAAACAAAAATACATTTATGTATGAATAAATGAAATCACTTTAACAAATTATAATAATTGCTGGAGGTATGGGGAGTTTAGTCCAAGAGATTTTGATCTAACTAAGATAATATTTTGTAGGAATGATCTAAAATTTATGAAGTGACAAGAAGAGCCAGCAACATGGCAGCTAAATAGAAACTTACACTCCCCACGTGACTGTAGGCTGTAGCAATATAGCATAACTATGTATCCAACATTTGAGAGATATTATTACTATCAGAGCATAATGCAGGACAAAAAGTTTGAGTATCTATATTACGGCTTGACAATACTATTCACAAAACCTTTAAAATACACGAGACAGTCATAAACAATGTACATGTAAGCGAATTTTAGGATAGAATATAGGCCTACAGAAGACAATACACAAAATTTAGAAAAGCTTGAGACACAAAAAAAAATAATACAATTGAGGGACTTCGACTTTAATTCTTCACGATCTCAGTTGAGCAAGACAAGAAAATTAACATTATATTTGGAGCAATTTAGGATAAAGACAGCAGATTGAAGAAACGATCTAAAGTTGATGAAGAAGACAGGCGATTTGCTGATGTGACAACTATAGATATAATACTTGGCATATAAAATACAGAAATTAATAAGAGATTTATGGATTTTGGATAGGCTTCCAAAATAACCAAAAATAATGTCATTAACAGTAAGACTGACTCGGTCATCAAGAACACTAGAAAGCCATACAGAGACCATTGACCAGAATTTTCTTTTTCTCCAGCATGTTGCTATGTTATGAACAATAGTGTCAAGATAAGCCAACGCTCGGATGTTTTTTCAAGAGTTATGCCCCTTACATTACCGCTGCTATAAAAAGCCTTGTAAACACATTATCTAAAAAAGTCTTTAACTTACAACTTTGAAACTTCACACATTTGTTTAATACAGCAAGTACAAGAAGCCTATTTAAAATCAACGCGCTCGGATGTTTTTTTCAAGAGTTATGCCCCTTTTATTACCGCTAATTTTGTTCAGTACAGCAAGTACAAGAAGCCTATTTAAAATTGATGTGCTCGGACATGTTTTTCAAGAGTTATGCCCCTTACATGACTATCAGCCAAAAACCTCCTTGTAAATGTGATGCATGTATGTGGAGTAGTTTTTCACTCACAACAAATTGTCTGGAAAATAAATATATCTTCGGTTTCTTTGGCCCAGACCCGAGGGGTCCTGATGGCGACAGCCACTTATATTTTTTTTAATTTAAAAAAAACTACATCCATCTTCAAGATTGGGAACAGCAGAAACCTTTTATTTTGTACTTCTTGATAAAACACTAAGCTGTTTCTGTTTCATTGCTACCAGCCCCGATAGCTCAGTTGATAGAATGTCCGCTTCAGGCCTGGGATATCCGGGTTCAAGCCTGGGTCGAGTCAGACCAAAGACTTTAACAGTGGTAGCTGTCGCTGCTGCGCTTGGCGCTCAGCAATAGGAGTTAGAGCAGCGACTGGTTGGACCGGTGTCAGTATACTGTAACTGGGTGAGGGGGCTTGCTGGGTGTCTTCGGCAAGTTGTCTCGGTGAGGCAGCACCTAAAAGAGCGATGGAAATCCGCCCTGCAACAGGTAGACGTCTTCATATAACTGAAATACTGTTGAGCAGGACGTAAAACCCAAATCACTCACTCACTCACTCTGTTTCATTGAAATTTTCCTGTATTTGGCAACTCATGCCAGTTGAAATGCTTGCTAGCCGCTGTAGCCTTTCTGACTTAACACAAGCTTACAAGTAAAACATCAGACTAGATAAGAATTGACAAATTTCTAAGTGTATTTTCCACTCGATTGGTGTATGTGGAAGAGTTGCCAGGAACTCGCCAAAGGTCCGGGGTTTCCAACTGGCAAAGAGGTTGATTCCCTCCCCGACTTAACTTGGCAAAGCAGCCTTACCTGTTTTCTGACGCCAGTGCTGTTATTACAGCATGTAGACAAGCATTTTTCTACTAATTTCTGTTATTGCAGAATGTTGCTGAGCATTTTTCCTTCAAATATGATGCTTAGTTCTGATGGTGTAGAACAAAAAAAGCAAAAAACATCCAGCGTAGTAACGTATCATAACGTTCTTCAAAAACATTAATGGTCACAAGATTCTGTTTCTCTCAAGCTAACAATTTGACTGAGAGGGAAAATGAGTACAACAGAATATCAAGGTGTGCATTGTGAAAGGATGTGAGCCAGACAAGTATGAATTGATTGATTGATTGCTTGGTGTTTTACGCTGCGCTCAAGATTATTTCACTTATATGGCGGCGTTGCCAGTTTTATTGTGGGAGGAAACCGGGCTCTATGCCCGGAGGAAACCCACGACCTTCCGTTGGTAACTGGCAACCATCCCACATAGGTTGTTCGAGTGAAAACCTAGTCAGAAAATTTTCCAATTTTTGGACTGAGTGGGATTCGAACCCGCAACCCATTGGTGGAAAGCGGTTCGGATTGAGCGTCCAACGCTCTACCTACTTAGCTACGGAGGCCCCCCCAATGGACCACGCATATCATGAGAAGGCGGGGTATCAGAGTTGTTATTGTGACTAAAAGATTTATTTTCCAAAACACATTCATCTTTTGTGAAATCTTAGTCATATACACAACAAGGAGAAACATCAGGTTGATTTGTTTGGTGTTTTAAATCGCGAGAATTGCTAAGTTTTAGAGAGTATAGAAACCGGTCACTTTAGACACAGCTGAGCTGCTTATGACACTCCCTGAAGGTTGGAGGTTTCCTCCGAGCAAAGAGCCGGGTTTCCTCTACCAGTAAACCTGGCAACGTCACCATAGAGTAAGTGAAATAATCTTGAGTGAAGGGATCTTCGGACATCAGGTAATCCTCACGTGTAGGTTGACTTGATGAAAACGAAGCGAGAAACATCAATCAATCAATCTATTTTAAATACTTGACAGGGATTATCATTGAGTGGTCGAGTACAACATGAATTCCTCAACTAAATAAAAGTTTATATTGGTTTGATAGTGCTCAAATGGCTCACATATGATCAAATAAAGCCCACAAAATTCCTAAATGTAAGATTTTTTTTTATTTTCAATTTAAATACATTTACTTATTGGCAAAATATAGGTTTAAAATTGGAACTTTTACATCATTTTTTCACATGAATAATAAGAGGTTATTTTTAAATAAATACAAAATCCATGCAAATACCTTTAAAAAAACATAACTCACACAAAAATGTAAAAACCTATTTATTAAAAGTCTCTACAAATATTCCCCTAAAACAAAATCATTGATTCCAACATATATTTTTGCTTAACATCAGTAATTCCATAAACCAAAGTGATAAATTCTTGAAATTATTTTTTTTTCTTCAGAAAAATAGCCCATAAAATTTGTAAAGAAAATTTGACTCAAAATTTTGAAGTTCGTACTTGGTAAAGAAATGGGTATTTTACCTTTTTTATCTATTTTGATCATTTGCTCCTAATAATATATTTATGAACACTAAACACAGGGATAATCTTCTTGTCTAAAATAACCATGGTCTTAATAATAAAATAATTGTCATGGACTTCATCAGGTAAAATGATGCATGTACAGTTAAAATTACAGTTCATTTAAAATTTACACTGTTTCATAGCCACATGTAAAGTGGTTACTACAATTACAAGACCTCTTCCCTGAACTTTTTATTAAAAATAATGGTGAATGACTCAACATTTATAACTGTTTGTTGATTATAGCGTAAAAATCATACAAAATGCATGTATTTCAATTAACATAAAAACGAGTCTTTGTTAAAATATTTCATCTGTTTAAAGGGAGATGCATAAACTAGTCATGAATTAAAAATACCTCCAAACAATTTGGCCAATATCGCCAGATTTATGACAATCTCTGAGTTGGTTTTTTTTATAAATTGCCTCTGATTTGTGCGTGTGTATCAGCAAGATTTCTGTCTATATTTGCTGCTATGTTAAAAATAACTGTTGATGATGTGAAATAGGTGAAGAATAAATTATATTAATAAAAATCAATGTTGAATAAGATTATTTGGAAGCCCATCCTCTCCAAGTAAACTTTCACTGTCATCCAACACTTGAGGCCCTGCTCCAACCTTAATAAAAAAAACAGATGTCATTATATTTTAATAACATACATATATTATACTGCCGGACCGCATTCCCAAAATGAAACTTAGTTGTCTCCCCTTGAAAAGCTGATACCATTTGCCATGTATACACAAAGAAAAAAGTTAAGCACCCCCTGCACAGATCAATAAAATCATTGGTGCAGGGAGATTGTTGACAAACTGATGTCTACAAATTTTTTACTTCAATACGTTAGCCCTGTGAAGCCAGATGGACTCATAAGTTTCATACTTACATGTACAAGCATCTTTTTATTTTGTTAAAATACACTTTTGATTTGACTAACGATATCCTGAATAAATTGTATAGCTTATTGCCATTGATGATGACTTCTTATCGCCAGAATGTTGCACTTTATGATCGCAATCGTTTCTGCAACATCAGTTTGCCAACAATCTCCCTACACCAATGATTTTATCGGTCGGTACAGACTTTCCAGGGGGGTGCTTAAATTTTTTCTTTGTGTATATAAAGTGAAATAATTTTGTATGTACTATAGAACTTAATTGATTGTGGAAACGAACTCTCACCTTTGTATGAATGACATATTTAATTGCACCTGGTTCACTATGTAAAGGAATAGAATCTATATCATCCTGTAACAGAATAAGAAAATAAACATTTTTGAAACTGTACAGCTGAGTTATTATCATCAAATATTTCAGAATCATGTAATAATACTATATTTTTGAACACTAAAACACACCGGAACAGGGAAAATCATCTTGTCTAAAATAACCATGGAGACAAGTTTCTTATTACGTTAAAAAAGGGCATATAATTGTGGCAGGAATTGTAAAAAGAGGGTCTAGTATTCATCAAGATGTGTCAACTTATAAAGCAGTTTAATAAACCCATTTCTTAATGTCCTGTTGTATAAGGCAATAGGGAGTGCAAGTCACATGTGAATTCCACAAATATCCTGTCACCGGCACTGCATTGAGCATGTGACTGAGCGTCTTTCGTTCCAAAATGACGTTTAAATCTGACGTTATGGAACAAAATACGTCAAATGGAATTGCAATGTCATCAAAACGTCTTAATGGCGTCATCTGTCACCGGATATCACAAAATCTCGTAATAATTCTTGTGAGACTTGCGCTCCCTATTGAATGCGGCTCTGTGGATATAAAGACAGGCTACATTCATGACAGGTTCCCTTACACCCCCTCCAAAGCAATAACCCCGCCTGTTATTTCCTCAAAAAAGTTCAAATTAAAAGCTTTTTTCGTGATACAAGTCTTTAGAATGCAAAATAAGTAGATCTTGAGGACTAATTTAGGTTTAATACACAGTCTTGGTTTTTTAAACTGTGATAACTGTCCCCCACTCTCTTTCAGTTTGTCTCTTTTTGTTGTTGAAATTCAATTGTTCACTTTTTACAGGAGGCTGTCCCAGTGACAATTAAATTCCTACTGTATTTAAATTCAGATTTATAAAATTTAAACTATTCATTAAAATCAGCCCTTTAAAAAATAGTGCTATTAATTATGAATTAAAGGACTGGTCCTAGCTAATATATTCTACTCTATAAGAATTATTATTTTCTGAGCTATGGTGGTAAATAATAAAAAAATTCGAACCATCTTGAGCAGCTATCTCACAATAAAATTGATTTTTTGTGAGACATGTTGTTTTTTCATTAAAAGTAAACCCAGCAAAAAATACAAACCTGACTTGGGCTTTCTATGTTAAGTGGTATGCCCCTAACAAATGCTGACTTCAAGCCCCCTACTGGTGGGAAGAAATGGGAAACAAGGGAGGCCACCCTAGGAACATCATCCTCCAATAAGAACAAACAGGCATTTGGGCCAGCATCAAACGTATAGCACACCTTCAAGAAAGAAATCAGACAAACAAAATGGATTAAAAACTTAATTTGAAAATGAATATTAAAATTTTGAATGATTACAATGACATTCAGTTTCCGGAGCCTGTTTCACAAAGCGGCGTAGATGCATTTTTTGCGTAACTTTCATACTAATGTATCTCTACAGTATGGGTTGTTAGGGCATTTAGATAAAAACTTACGCTACACCGCTTTGTGAAACAGGCTCCTGCTCTGTTAAAAACATTGATTTTTTCCCTTCAGTTTCTACTTTGATAAAATCCTAGAATTTTTTTTCCTTTTCTTTGCCTATATACATGAAATATGTGGTGTAGATATGACTTACCCTTGGTTCTCCACAGAGTTTATTGTAAGCATGGACTAAACGGACAACTTGATGAGACGTGTCTCTCATATAGGATATAGGGGGATAAGTATCCAAACATACTGCATGGAACTGGTTGCTGTCCTGATGAATCAAAGAAAAATGCACTCATTATGATTGATTGATTGGGGCTTAACGTCGCACTCTGACTCAACAGCTAAGGCTATATGTCGGCAAAAGTACCAACAAACCAAAAGATCACCCTCCCAATCACCCACATCTAAATTTGGATATTACGCTCCACAGAATATAAAACGTAAAGAAGGCTAATGTATTTGGTATATTTTATGCTCCTCCTGGTAGGGTCAGCCCTCATTATGAACCAGTTCATCTGGGAGAGATTAGTTAGGTGTTAGTTTTATCATGGGTAGCATGGCCAGACGTTTCAATGAAATTTCTTTATGTCAAGTTAAATATGTGTACAAATATTATAACTGGTAGACCTTCAATTACTTATTTTCCCTCATATTTTTTGGGGGGGAGGCCCGTTGGCTGAACGGATAACACAACCAATATTCAAACCTGGGGATATGCATCATTCTTAGATGCAAGTTGGCATTTCTAGCATCACAGTAAATTCACTGTGTTTTTTTGTACTTTTCCAATAAAGTAGAATTCTAAAATAATGAAAATACTCTATCTTCCCTTTATAAATCAATATCCTATGGCTTTTCCACTCCTCAAACTAAAGTGTATATTAGTACCTTCATCGTAATCTCAGCAAATTTGGCAAAGTCTTTATTTAAAATAGTTTCTGTGATGATTTTTTTGCACTTTTTCAATAAATTACAATTCTAAAATAATGAAACTACTCTATCTTCCCTTTATAAATCAATATCCTATGACTTTTCCACTCCTCAAACTAAAGTGTATATTCATACCTTCATAGTAATCTCAGCAAATTTGGCAAAGTCTTTATTTAAAATAGCTTCTGTGATTTCTCTCGTGCGTTCAGGAACAACTTCTTTGGCTCTGTAACTCAACAAGTCACTAGTTTGAACTGTTGTCTGCATTCCTGCTGTGCTGCTAGTATGCTTTTTGTGATCACTCACCTAAACAAAAAGATTGATTCATATATATATAGATATTGTTCCAGAAAATTATACAGACTAAGGCCAAGCTCCTGTCAGTCGTCAACCTAATGGAATATCATAGGTTTAGTTTATTACAACAATTTATGATTGGATATAAAGGTCTAAACGGTATACATCTTTTTTTAACACTAAAACACATGGGCACAGGGAAAATCTTTTTGTCTAAAAAAACCATGAAGATACATGTATATCCGTGTGTTTTAGTGCTCATAAATATATCTTTATATACAAAGGGAATAGTAATAATACAATGTATAACCTCTGTCAGTTCAAATCAAAACTGTTCTGCCCAGAGGCCCTCAAACAATATTAAAATAAATCACTAGTAGAATAGAAACAAACATTTAAGGAGAAAAGAGAAACTGAATGAACCCCATGATACAAGAAACAATGAAACAAAAGATACAAGAAACAAAGAAACTGAAGATATAAATAAACAAAGAAACAAAAGATACAAAGAAACAAAAGATAGAAAGAACAGATGTATGCAACATAAAATAATAATATAAAGGTCTAAATGATATATATACACCACAACTTGTCTCCTCGGTTATTTTAGACAAGAAGATCTTCCCTGTGCTCAAGTGTTTTAGTGTTCATAAATATATATACAAAAAACTGTTAGACATATAGTAGTGAGAGTACAAATCTAGCCTATAATGAATGAAGTAAGATATGAATACATTTGATTGATCATGATGTATGCTTAACAATGCACTCCGGATTATTTACATGATATGGCGGAGGTTTATTGGTTGATTGATTGATTGTTTGGTGTTTTACGCCACGCTCAAGATTATTTCTCTTATATGGCGGTGTTGCCAGTTTTATTGTGGGAGGAAACCTACGACCTTCCGTTGGTAACTGGCAACCATCCCACAAAGGTCAGGTTTATTGGAAAGGAAACATTGCTATTTGTCTTCATTCAAACTTGCCACCCATTGACAGAACAAAAATATATGCTACTCCAAGTAAAAAGTAAAGGAAATTTCAGCCTACCACTAGAATAAGGACTTTCATTTCTGGCCAATGAGATTGTGGTGCAACTTGTCGGGCGAGAGAATCGGTCCCATCATCCTTTGTTCCCTTTTCCCATTGGACGAAGCCTCCGTAGACACTGCGACAAGCACTGCCTGACCCCTGTCTGTAAGAATGGCGAGAAAAAATGGCCTTTAATAATAATAATAACACTGATGTCGTTTGAAGTTAGATCTTGATTTAACGTAACAGCTTCTGACAAAAAGTTTTACGTTTGTTGATTTGAAGGTCGCTTTTGATTTATAATGTTTCGATCGTTGATAGTTTGAAGACAGATTTAAAGTGGTTTTTATGTTTGTTGGTTTGAATTTTGATTTAGATTTATTGTTTGCTTTTAAATTTGCCTTTTGATTGTTGATTCGAAGTTCGTATTTTTGACATGGATGGCCATCCATAGTTTGATGGAAAGGAAATAAATTGTACACTGAGATTGAATTCAGTTGGCGGTCCCTGCACATCCAATGATTCAGTCTCATTGTTAACCATAAAATGTTACTTACTACTAGTGGACAATTACAATCTACAGGGACTGATCCAGGGAAAATTTGGGCATACCATTTCGGTTCAAAATGTTCCAACAATAAGACAAAAACAACATCTCTGGCCCAAAATTCAACATTAAATGCTATTTTGACATTAAAATCTGTTGGTTTTAAGAATTTGGGCGAATTTTTTGCTTGTGAGTTTGGGCTCTGGATCAGTCTATGATCTAGCTCAAAGTATTTTTAATTCCATTTAATTGAATAACATCTTTTAAGGACATTTTGAAAGGTTGGAAATATGAATAACTCTGGAACGTAGTTTTATAGATGACAAACTTAACTTTATTAACTATTAAAAACATTTCGACTCAGTTGCTTGTGTCTTTATCAAGTGATGATAGATCCAACATTATTGATCAAAAGTCCAATAAACCAACATTCAAAATATTTCTATGTCTGAAAAAAATTTAAAAGTAACAAACAATTTTAACTCGAGCTTAAAGTTTTGATTTGTTTTCGTTGTCAGCCAGACTAAAAAAAGTCTACTAACGAGTAATCAAACATTTTTACTTGATATTCTATCTGTTTGAAGTATCGCTTCCTCCCTTTTTGCTGTCAGAAATTACTGTTCTATAAGTTGTTTTCATGATTACACACTAATTGCTACGTTGTTCACAAGGCAGCTTTAACAATAGGCTCAAAGTTACAAATTCAAGCAAATCCGAGTTTAAAATTAGGTTTATGTTGTTCACAAGGGGGTTTGAACAATAGGTTCCAAGTTACAAATTTAAGCAAATCTGAGTTTAAAATAAGGTTACCAATGTTTCTCACCTTGCAATGTCAGATATTTCCCCATCAACTCCAAATAACTTGGCCATGGAATATACTGTTGGGGGGATAAAAATATACATTAGAAATATGTGATTTACCTGGAGAAATTCACAAAATTCATGCCAACATTATATACCTGGAATTATTTGTTTTCTTATGTGAAAGGGTTGTTATTTAAATTATATCACAAACAAAATTATTAGAGGAAGAGATCTGTCATCTTAAAGTGGCATGAGCTGCCGAAATTCACACTTCTTTCATATTTCTGATCGTCACGACAGTAAGAGGCTTTGAAGGCCATCGAAAAACTAAATGATTGGCGTTAGAATGAGGAAATCCATACAGTATGTGGCCTGTACGAACGGAAAACGGCTCATGCCACTTTAAGTAAGCACAGCAACATATGCCTATAACATTATGTTACTGCCAGGCATACAGTAAAGTCGGGCGTAAATCTGTTGAAAAACAGCACCCTGGCCTATAAAAAGGTGACTTTCTTACCCAAACAAGCATAGCCCGCAGCGGAAGACGCTAAACCAGCAGCTGTAGGAAAATTATTTTCAGAACATATGTGTACACGCCAATTGATGACATCATCCCTGATTTTGCTGTCAGCTTTCCTTCGCCTTGCTCGCCTTTTAACTAAAAGCATAAAAAAACATTGATTCATTTATATGTTATATCAATAAAATGGACATCTGACTTATTGGAACCATCTACTGCAGAAAAAAGAAATGTCCATAAGGTTATCGAAAAAATAAACAAATTTAACAAATAAAATGTAATGTTTTTTAACTATCTGGTATCATATATTTAAATCATACCAATGAATACACTTATAAAACAAAAATATAATTGTTTTTAATTATATCTAGTACTATAAATTTAAAGAAACTTTTCACTAAAATTGTAGACACAAACTAAATGATAAATTTAAATCAACACCAAATGTCAACTCTTAACCGTATATAACTGAGCAACAATCAAGTACACACAAGTCGCCATGCCTCTTAAAGAAAGTTTGAGTTTTTAAAAGAATGACTTACTCTCTTTGAAGATATTTTGTAATCTCTCTGTGGCAACAGTTTCTTCCCTGAAAAAAAAACCCATTGAAATAAACAATTGAAATGTGGCCTGCAGACATTGGTCATAACACCAGACTATTAATTAACATGAAGTGCAAGAAGAGCCCTGTCCAGCTAAAAGTGTAATTATTTATACCCTTTGTTGAGGGCGACCCATCTGTATGCTTACACAGGTTATACTATATCATGTGACCTAGTCATGTGACCTAGTCTATGCGCATTAGCTGTGTAAATGGTTACAAAGTCGTAAGTCACAGAAAAATCTCAAACTCAATTTTTCTTATTCTATTTTTTCTTGCTTTACTGCCAGTTCCAAAAGTATACATATACAATAAAAGACGCGACCAAATCTTCCTTCCTTTCTTTGTAAGATGGGATAGATTCAACTTACTTTCCATTGAGCCAGATCCGATCTTTGGTGAAGGTTTTGCTCATGGCAACTGTCGTCTTGGCACGTAACTGAAAAATAAAAGCAATGAATAATAAATATACAGATTAACAAACAGGGAGAAGAAAATTTCTTAAGCCTATCCGTGAGTTCGATTCTCACCCTGAACCGGAGTATTTTCTAATTCAGTAATTTTCCTGATGATGATGGCAGCTGGTCTTCATAAAGAGTGTTTTAAACTGAAATAGAAATTTGTTTTAAAAAGGAATAGATGAATAAATGTGAATAAAAAGGGGCCTCACGTGCACACTTGGCATTGCCACCCAAACTATTCAAGGGAACCTTTAAAGATATTGTTACATGTATAACTTGCCCGATCCCCAATAGGCCTACCTCATCTTGTCCTAGTGTCAGACTTAGTGAAGAGTTCACAGGGAGTATCAACTTTTCATCTCGCTTTCCCCCTGAAAAGAAACCAAAGAATTACGATAAACCATCCATCAATAGCCATTTTATTCTTCCTATATCTTTATGCAGTCACATGATGTAAAAAAACCCTGATGTAATATGCATTTTTAGCGCTGTAATCACTCTGTAAATCGAAGCTCGAAATGCGGGTTATGTAAATGAAATCAAGTTTTTCTTCCTTGATAGTGAAGTCTTACCACTGTGACGCCACAGCTCAGCTAAATTTTTATAGCACAAGGCAGCATTGGTAGAGTTTGAAGATCACTTTACAGTTATATTAAAGTAGTCACTCATTGTCTACTTGAATTAAATGTAATTTCAAGGAAATTGAAAACATTTGGAATACCCTTTAAGGTGAACACTTTAAAGTAAACAGCTTCTTCATTTACTTGAAAACGATGTTAGGAGAAACATCGAAACGTCGTAACTAAATTTGTTCAAGGAGTTGTTTTATCCAGAGTAATTTCTTTTCATTATCCTTTCAACTTCTATATGCCTCTAAAACAAGTTCTTCATTTCCACCTGGTTTTGTGGTTGTCCTACAGCTTGGTAACTACTACTGTACATAACACTCAATGAGTGGTGATTTATTACTAATTTTCAAACAATGTCTTTGAAACTTTTATAGAAAAGCTATTTTCCCACCAAATCTGTCCTTAATTTCGGAAATTCTGAAATACACTTTGATATCTAATATATACCTGTAATTCAACTTGTTCAATTTGACACGTTATATAGCTGCCTATCCATTCTAATATATTTGTTCCTGTCACAACTTAAAAATAAAAGGAAAGAAAAATCCCGCAAAAAATTTGCATTCTTTAAATAGTTTTCAACAGAAGTGTGCAGTTTATAGCTAGATTTTTTAGTGATTTTTAATTTTAGCATTACCAGTATAAACGATCATGTCACAGCTGACGGAGCCGGCCAATAATAGTGTAAGTTTCAGTCACTTGTCTCTCTTCAGCCCAAGCTGGCCTTGTATTCGCCACATGAAAAGGTATACACTGATATCTACTCTTCATTTGAAATACATTAGAGCTAAATCCAAATTGGCTAAAATTAATTCTACTGTTCATGACCCATTTTACACTACATTGTATATTACCAAACTTATTTTTATATGCTGCGTAATGAAATACCGTACTGAATATTATGAGCATATCAAAAATCATACACAGATCGCCATAGTAAAGCACATGATTGTCAGCTCTTATATTCCAGGCATGTATTTTGTAGATGTGTGAATGGTGTCACCTCTCCGATTTATACGCTATGCCTTCAGTAGCCGCACTCATGTCATGTGTCTCTTTCCTGTGTTACTTACTTGCCGGTCAGGAAGAATATGCCTTCAGATGCAGTTTAACTCTTTACAGGTAAAAATCCCACTGGTTTAAGTGGTATCAAACTTCAGTGCTTTAGTTTACCAGTAGTATTTATGGTCAACTTTAATGTACATCAGATTATAAAATAGGGGAAGAAAGAAGGAAACTGTTGCAATGTTGGTAAATTAATAATAATACACATTCTGTTGGCCACCCATCATCACTACCCTTCGGCTACTTCACTTTAGTAAAGGTCTTACTCCGTTATTTATAATTTCTGACATTTATTGGTCGTCGACCTGGTACCGACCAATAAATATCCAAACATAAATAACGAGGTACCTGTAGACATTTAAATTAATGTTATTGAATTACACTTCGGCCACATAATTTGGAGATCTCCAACTATTAACATGTTAGCCGCACTCATGCGTCTCTTTCCTGTGTTACTTACCAGCCGGTCAGTATTACTTTTCTATTAAGTTATTAACATGTTAACAGGTTAATTTCACTCGAGTCAAAACTCAGCTGTTCTGTTCAGTTCAATCTGTCAATTTCCGCCTGACAAGTTAATTAACCGAAATATGTGACATTAAGATCGAAATACCTATTTCCAAGTAATTTGTAGCTAAATAGTTTAAACCAACTTACAGTATTTGATAACAGCGATATTGACAGGGGCTGTGCAAGTCACTGACTTCATCTTGTCGTCTGCTTCGTCAATCTGATCATACGATTCTCACCTCATGTCCATTTCATTACGCGCCTCTACAGGACGCCAACACGCGGGCACCTGTTACAAAAGGGGAGGTCACTCTAACTGTCAAACACATGTTGCCGTCAATGTTTTTCTTTTGATTTTTATCATATGACAATGTTTTCCTCTGTCACATAGTTTGCCCTTTTATTTGTGTAAACATCACTTTCAAACAATCACAGCAGATGTTTCGAATTCCTAACAATTCATGAATTGAAATGGGGCTAATGGAGACCAGAATTTTTCAAACCGTAGGTTTTAGTTCTACATTGGTCTAGCCGAGAAATCTTGTCTGTGTCTTATGTGTGTTTTTAAATTTTTACCTAGTTTTTTTAGCGAGTACCTGAAATGTTCATCGTCTATCTAGACATTATGACTGTGTCACTGATACCCAGCGAAAGTTAGACGCAAACTATAGAATCATATAAATCGCACGTTTTCTCAGATTTGGCCCGAAATCCAAGATGTTCTGGTTTTGGACCCAGCGATTCTACCTTGACGGAACATATCTTTAGTTAATATTTTCCAAAAGTAAATACGATAGCACTGTCTGTAAACCTACTTTAGATTTTTGTGGCGTTAATTAGTCCGGGTTTCTGACTATTTTTTTTATACTGACGGCCGTATCCAAAATACGACAATATCAGATGTATAACAGTTTTTGTCGTCGACCGGCCAATCAGAAGTACATGAAGTTTCTGGCCCTATATAACGACGTGAGAAGATTTGAGCGAACAGAATTCCACTGCTGGGGAATGTTATACCTTATAGCTGTCTTGTTATACCTTACAATGTACAGTTAGTGTTTAGTTGAAGGATTAATCAGGCAAATTGACTTGAGTTAAAGAATGGTGAAAGAAATATATATACATATATACACCCATACATTTGCCTGGGCAAGCAAAAATATTTATACACCCATATATACACATAATTTAATGAAAACGATGTGTTCTCCCAATAAATGTTACAAGAGCCATGAAAACTTTAGGTCTTATTTGTACTGGAGGGTTCATGATATTTTGCAAGTCTAGAACTTGTATTCCAAGGGCAGTAAGTTTACAAAATAAAAGAGCACGCTGTCGTCTGTATTTTGAACAAGTAAGAATAAAATGTTCAAGGGTCTCCATAACCAAACAGTTGTCACAAAGTCCGTCGGATTTATTAAAATATTTATGAGTGACAGAATTAAGAGGAATATGACCTGATAATAACCAATGGAAGTAAACTTCATCCTTTCGAGAGGTAAAAGGGACCTCATTAAATTGTATACTTTGCTGGAACTGATAAAAGAAACGACCTTTGTTTGATGAGTCCCACTTGTGTTGCCAAATATTCGAGAAATGTTTTCTGCAACTTGTTATTATTTCCTCTACTGTAAGGCCAATAGGACAAGACACATTATCCAAACAAGTGGCACTTTTAGCCAGTTTGTCTGCGGTTTCATTCCCCTGTATATTACTATGGCCCGGGATCCAATCAAAACATACCTCTAGTCCAAGGTAAGATAGCTTGGTTACACATAGCAGTATCTCTATCAATAATGGAGACGATTTAGCAAATGAATAGTTTTTAATAGCTTTAAGAGAGCTAAGTGAATCAGAGAAGATTACAGTTTTATGTGGTTTGACATCATGAATCCAATCCAAGGCTGGGGAGTAACGTGCAGCAATGGCTTTATCTTTAAACCTCGTGGTAGCCGAGAAATCCGTGCTCTGTCGATTTTTTTTCCGTATTCGTTATAGAGGGTGATTCACATTACCAGCAAAATATAAAATAAGTCGCCCTCTAGACCGAAAATCCAGGCTTAACCTCGTGGGGCCTCTGTGGCCCAGTAAGTAGAGCGTTGGACGCTCAATTCGAGCAGCCTTTCACCAATGGGTCGCGGGTTCGAACCCTCCTCACACTCCTCATTCCTCCAAAATGCGAGATCACGTGTTTGCGCAAAGCTTAAATATATTAAATCTACACGCAAAAATATTCACATTAATATAAACTTGTCTTCATGGTTGTTTTATTGAAGAAGACTTTCCCTGTGCCCGCGTGGTTTTAGTGTTCATAAATAAACGAAATAAAATAAAAATCACTCTTATCAGAAATGGTATTAAATTATCAGCATTTTATACCGGTTGGCCTCTGCACATGCTTTATTCCCAGACAAAATTGTTATATGAAAAACGGTCAATATGTTAGATAATCTTACGCATTACGGAATAAAGTACATTTGGTGGAAGTACTTAGACAACTGCCATGTCTCGCCTACTGTTAACCTGGCTTGGTGCGGTTCTGTGTTTACAGATCTTCTGGTGTGTGAATTCTGTGACAATCGATGATGCGACCACCCAAACGTCAACACGTAAGGTTTTGACTTTCTCTATAGAAAACATACTCACTTCATGCACGATCAGTACCGTTACATTGTTACTTTTCGCAACCGGGACCCTGTTTCACAAAGCGGCGTGGCGTAAGTTTTAACGTAAATGCCTTAGCAACCCATACTGTAGAGATACGTTAGTATGAAAGTTACGCAAAAATACATCTACGCCGCTTTGTGAAACAGGTCTCTAAGAGAAATTAAATGGATTTAAAACATGGGTTGTGTTCGACACGTTGTTTGGAACGTTGTGTGGAGCGTTGTGTGGAACGCGGATCATCTCGGCAATTTATCAAAATAACTTTATGGATGATTTTAGCATTTGATTAATTTATTACCATTTTTGTTTCCTGTTTTTGTCAGCAACAAAACATTTTATTCTGTACTCCCTGAGGCTCGAGTCAATAATACCGTGTTTAACGGTACCGTTTAACAAGTGAAATCGCATTCTCGTGAGATTCCCCGAAGTATTCCCATTTTGACGAAGTAGGCCTACCACAATATAGCGATCTCCCATCGTCGGTTAGCTTGTTGAGAATTGATCCCTGGACATCCGAGGAAGGTCGACTGGACACTCGGAACACACTTCGGCTATCTTCGCTCGCTACCGGTCGGCTTTGACACGCACGCAAATCCCCGAAATTTCCGAGTGGTCGACTGGATTCACCCACTCGGAACATCCTTCGGCTATCTTCGCTCGCTACCGGTCGGCTTTGACACGCTTTCACGCACGTAAATCCCCGAAGTTATCAGAGTGTGGATTCACCATGAACTGGCCCTGCTATAAGCCCCACGAAACGTCTTCAATAGTTGCCAGTGTTTGAAATGTTTTATGTAACTAACGATATACCTAGCCAAATGTAAGAGAGTGGGCCCAATAGAAAAGCTGGAAAATGCGAGCCAACGGCAGGTGTTTTAGTTCTGTGAACTGTGAACATAGTAACTATGTGAGCTCGCAGTTACCACATACATACACGTGCTTTGTAAGGCCTACACCCAAATTTATTTTTCATTTAGAATGATTAGATTACTGTCTCAGCTGGGGTCATATATATCTTGTACGATACATATAGTTGATGTCGGTCAATGGGAGACAACTCTGTCTGGCATCGGCTACCATACTGGCAAATGTAAGTGTGACGTTGTTGCCGATGCCGCCATATATAAAGTAATGAGTTTCCTATTGATTAATTCTAGTTTCCCATTCTCCCACATGTATGTTGATTTAAATTGTAGTTGGATAAATCCATAAGCGTACTAACAAAACTTAGAAAGGTGTAATTCTTGACAGTAACGTGAAGATTAGTAAAACTTCGCCAATTGTAGTTCTTTGCTAGCTATTATCGTATCGCTAATGTAGCCCATGCTGCGTTGTTATACGGTTGACGTATTTCAGTCCAAACAGTCTACAAGAAATAAGTTTAGTCAACCCAAGCCCTATAAGTGTACCTGAAAAAAAAACATCAGTCAGTCTCAAAACTGTGTCTTAAACAATAACATTACAATTCTTGGACTACTTCACTAAAGTAAAAATCTTACTCCGTTATTTGATAATTTCTGACATTTATGGTCGTCGACTACCTGGTACCGACGATAAATATCCAAACATAAATAACGAGGCCCCTGTAGACTTTTAATAGTATTGAACTTGAACAAACCCACAACGTCATCTTGACTAGTACGGACTCGTTTCACAAAGCAGTCGCATCGCAAACGAAACGTAGTTGCCAATGGATACCATAGTGAAGAGATACGACGTCATGGCAACTGCGATTGATCGCACTGTGCGACGGCTTCGTGAAACACCCCCACGGACTCGTTTCACAAAGCAGTCGCATCGCAAACGAAACGTAGTTGCCAATGGATACCATAGTGAAGAGATACGACGTCATGGCAACTGCGATTGATCGCACTGTGCGACGGCTTCGTGAAACGCCCCCCCCCCCCCCCCCCCCCACTGATAGCCGCACTCAAGTGTCTCATCCTGGTTCACTTACTTTCTGGTCAGGTATAATTGTGAACAAAGGCTCTTACGACCTGCTTTGGCAGCCGTTCGGGTCTCTCAGTCAAATCGAACACTACATACCGCAGGTACTATCGGTAGTGAAGATCATGCTGAAAAGTGTCAAACCTATCTAACACACAGGAGACCAATGTGAATAAGGGGCTCCCCAAAATGGGCCTACACATGATCGGCGACTCAAATGCAAGAGGCATAAAATGAGGAAAAAAAACCCTACAAAACACCATCTAATTTTATAACGTCTTTATCCACATATACAATTAATTATAATATAGTAATATAAACACATGTTTGGGTGGGTTTGGGTTGATATGGTGCGGGTTCGCTAGCTTTAGAGTGCACACATGTTAACCGAACGTTTGATATCCGCATCCTGAACGCAGCGAAACTCTGCATACCCTAAGCCTTGTCACATTTTTGTTAAACAGCGTGCACATGCAAGTACGTGTGTGTGAGATAATTACGCTCACTTCCTCAGTTTATCAAACTAGCATCAAAGACAGACGTCACCTTGTTCTGCGGCGTCAGAAACATCTTTTCTTCCGGGTTGTCTGTTCAGGAATGCGACTTTGACACACAACCTGCTAACGAGTATAAAGACAGCATACTTGAAAAGCACATGCATGTTTACTTCACTATAGAAAAGGTTTTACTCCGTTATTTTATAATTTTTTACCATTAATTGGAAGTCGACCCGGTGCCGACCAACCTATTCTCGTGTATTTGAAACCATGAATATTTTTTACTTTCAGCCGCACCCTACACGAAGTGTGAATATAAAAAGAAATATTATGACTTGGGTCAACGGTGGCAGGACGGGCCTTGTTCAAGCTGTTATTGCATGTCAACGGCTGGAAATGTCTCAATCTGTCAAAAGGCGTAAGTTAAACTATGTATGCACTGGCTTAATAATTAATGTTTTACAAATCACCCCAATATGGTAATTGTCAATCTTAGCAAACTTCGGGTTTCCGCCCCGCTCCGGTCGACTTTTATTACGCAAAACCCCGAGCTTGCTCTTATAGTCGCCATTTACCCGATAGATGACGAGAATAGTGAGTCAATAAAAAGGAGAGATGTTTTGCATAGCTATTTTTCTAGGGCCCCGTGTATTAACATAAAAAGAACATGACCAGATTGGAAAGGAAACAAAAGAATCACTTGCTGTTCTAATATTGCTTTTTCTTTTCCCATAGGTGCTCGTCATATACGTTTGTCCCAGAACAATGTCATCTCGAGATACCAGCTGGAAAATGCTGCCAAGAAGTAAAATGTGACTTTGCTAGTGAGTCTGAATTTGCTAGTTCAAGGCATAATGGGTGTTTCTGTTAGACAAAACTAAATATATATTTCTACCAAAAGTGATACTAATTACTAAACACCAATAATATCACATTTATTTGAAAAACATATATATAAAACTTCTTTTCTATAAGATAAAGTTAAAACGATAGAGAAAATACGGTCTTAGATAGTATGTTCCTTTAATTATATATGATATATGAATTATAATGGAAAATAACATAAATAGTATCTATTTAGATGAGGAGAGTAGGGGTGCGAGCTTCAATAAAATGCCGTTTGGGTTAGGGAATGCGCAATGACATTTAAAACGTTGATGGTGATTTTCATACTAATTTGTTATAATATATCATGATCTTATCTTAATAAGTTTTTATGACTCTAAATCGCTTTTTGCAGATAAATGTATCTATAAAGGGAAGTATTATAGCGAAGGTGCATCGTGGGAGGATGGGTGTAAGTCTATCTGTACCTGTATTAGTGGAAGCACTGGCATGATTTCATGTCAAGCAAGGTTAGTTTTAGTTACAGCTTTTAAATGAATTATTTGGAAGGACTTCGGCTTTCAGATTTAAGTTTCAAATATCTATTAATCCTACCTGCCTTGTAGATTTGACCTTCAACACACATTTAAAGCATTCCTCTTTTTTATTTTACTCCTTATTTTGTTCGAATTTCATTATAAATCTACCAAATTGTGCTTTGATCTCTTATTTCCCCGTTTCTCTTTTATTGCTTGTAGATGTCCCACGATGCAACTACCAGCAGGCTGTCAGTTGGTTGAACCTGCCGAGGGATCTGGCGAGTGCTGTCCTTCAGTCCATTGTGGAGGAACACCAGTCGGATAGACTCTATGTTAATCATTGATCTGAAACGTACTACAGTGAAACGTTTGAAATATTTAACTAACAATAAAAGCAAAGTCTTGTTAAGTTGTTTCGGATTTTTTTGCATTGAAATAGCTATTTAATTTGATTGATGGTCCTTATGGTTCAGAAAATCTACAAAATGTACTCATCTAAAATATTTTAAACATGGAACGCACTGGAAGCCCTGGCTTCTGACTTTCAAGTTTTGGCTTCTGATATCAGAGGTTAGCTATCCGTGCCAGCACAGACTGGGGGAAACGTGAACCGTTTAACCAATCGGATAACTTCGGGGATCTACGTACGTCACTCTCGGACAGGTTGCAGGTCATTTTGAATGTGGCGACCAAAAAGGTAGCCGCGAAACGAACCCTTTCCAAATATCCTGCTCGACAAAAGTGTCCCAGCGATAACGCATGGAACCGAAACACTCTTCAGTCATAATCAGTTACAACCGAAGCATTGAAGAACGCCACATATGTACCGAAACTGCGTCTGCGCTAAATGAGCATCCCAGCTTGAGTCAGATCGTGAAAATGCTACAATCAATGAACAATATGCGTGGAATGGACACGTCTTATTGGCTGGTTTGGGTCTGACTTTGTAAAATGTGCCGCCATTGATAGTTGAAGCGCGCGAGCATAACAGATCTGGATCGAAATTGAATCATCTCCTAGTAATGGCGGCATTCGATGCACACCAAATACCATGTGGCCTCCATTCCACGCATATAGTTCATTGGCTACAATGATAAAACGTAAATTAGCATACTCGGATATATTTATGAACGCTAAAACGCAAGGGCACAGGGAAGATCTTCTTGTCTGAAATAACCATGGAGATAAGTTTGTGATTGTGTTAAAAGGGGTATATCATTCAGACCTTTATATAACCAATCATAAGTTGTTGTAATAAACTAAACCCCATGATATTTCAGTAGGTTGAAGACAGACAGAAGCTTGGCTTTAGATTTTCCTGGAACACTTTGTAATATAGTGACAATGCTGACGCATCTTAAAGTGGCATGAGCTGCCAAAATGTTGATATTTTGACGTTAAAACAGAATGTTGAAATTATTGGCTATTTTTCTCAAGACCTATAATTCAGAAGCCTTTTAGTGCTTCTAGTCTCGAAAATGTACGCTAAAGTATTGTTTTGAACTAACTTTGGCTTAGAATGAATGAACGGTCGTCCCGGTTATTTAAATTTTGTTTACATTCTGAACACGTTTTCGGTTCGTTCAGGCCACATACTGTATGGATTTTCCTCATTCCAACGCCAATCATTTAGTTTTTCGATGGCCTTCAAAGCCTCTTACTGTCGTGACGATCAGAAATTATGAAAAAAAGTGTGGATTTTGGCAGCTCATGCCACTTTAAGCTATGGCAAGAATTATTGAATCCAATATAGGATCATGTGAAAAGAAAGTGAAAATTTTGGTTCCCCAGATAGAAGACAGACAGGGAAATTAGTCCTGCCTTTAGTAGATCTTTCAAAAACTTGTTCTTTTTATCAGCAATGACAGTTTGTAACGTTTGAATAAAAAAACTTCCCCTTTCTCATCCATTCCGGAAGTTTCCTACTTTACTAAGGGCTACCATCCGTAGCGCTCGGCCTTTCGGGTCTCACATTATTGCTACATACCGGAGCTAATGCATTAGTAAAGTAACTTCGAATAAATTCAACAAATGCATATTCACAAAAAGGTATATTTGTCATCTTCAGGAAAATGGAATGCTAATGCATTATGCTAAGCTGTTCAGTGGATCAACAAGATCCCGGAGCTAGGTGCGCGTTGGTTTTATGGCGCAATGATGTCGAATGCAGGTACCGAAGAATTGAATTTACTGGCGTTGAGCAATAGATCACATGTCGAGTGATACCAAGCTCGTGTGGTTATTTCCCATTAAAAATTCGGTGTAAAAATTCCCCTGTTCATTTCATTCATTGTTCCGGTTCAGATCACGGACATAAATAAGAATTTATATTTAACTCGGTGATTTTCTCTTTCATTTTTTATGTGCGCGCACAAAATTGTATTGTTAGTAAATCAAGACGATATCATTCTTCTCGGAAACACTTTTGTACAGTTTGTGAAATTTGTCATTGGGTTTGATTCAAAATGAAAGCAAAATGAACGCCTTGCATAATTGCATTACAAAACATCAAGCATAAAGACGTGAGTCATTTCAAGCCAGAGTGCATGTTACAGCTCAACTTGCATCAAGAGTGTCACAAGGTAATATGACTGTAGTTATGAACAAGGCCCGTTCTCGCTGTGCGATTCGTCGTACGACTTGTAGGAAGCGATTAAAATGGATGCATTTGATTGGTTGGCAAATCGACTAATTAAAAGCATCCATTTTAATCGCATCCTACAAGTCGGTACGACAAATCACACAGTGAGAACGGGCCTTTAGACACACCGGCACAGGAAAAATCCTCATGGCTAAACTAACCATTGAGACAAGTTTCTGTTTTAAGTAGATATATGCTTTAATAACACTATATACACGTAAACAACAGCAAACGGACAACTTTATCTGGAAAACACCGTTAATCATGTAAATTGCTAGCGTTGAAATACTAATTCGTTGCTTGGACACCGACCTTCAAAGGCATAGGCCTACCCAATATGTTTATTTGATTGATACATTGGCTTTGTGATTAATGTCAAATTAAAAATCACCATATGTGCCTATTTAGGAAATCCCATAGACAACATACAAGCCACCATTCTCTGTTGGCTGGCAAGTCTACTCCTGTCTTAAGCAAATCTCGATCCGTTTTGAAGAAGGAAAGCATGGAAGAAATTCTAAATGTAGGCAACAATACGTTGTAAGGAGGATCAGATGTAAATAGTAACTAAATTGAATGTGAGAAGTAAAATTGTTGCGCGAAGAAAAAAAAGTATATAAATATATATATAAATACGAAATAACCCGGGTGTGTCTTCGCATTTTTGGGTTTTGTTACTTTTTAGTTCTACCTAGTTGTAAAGATCCAAACTCCATAGCCTACGTATATTATTTGGTTACAGAGTGCTACCTTAAAGTAAATGTATACACATTTCAAAGGCGGATATGAAGCTTCTGAATAGCACGTCCAGTGAAAAATAGGGAACAATTTACGTTTTTCTGTTTAACGGCACACTCGAAGCTAAAATGGTGAATACTGTTTACTTAAAAAGTGGGCGGTTTTCTATGTTTTTTTTAACCAAAAATTGAAAGTTTTGGCATCATTTTGTATTTTTCATTTGAAATTAAAAATCAGATTTATCAGGTACCCGCAATGTAAGCAAACTCCGAACTAGAGCATGCGCGTATGTTTTTTACCCTCATTTAGACATTCTATACCTAGTTTAATTAATTAGTGTCTTTTAGAAAGTGGGTATAACAGTATTCTCGTTATTTTGCGATTACACTTTCTTGAAAATATGGTAGAAATTCTTCTACCGATATTTGGGTGACGCCCGAAACGGGAATCGAACCCAGGCCCCAGAGTATGGCACCTATCGCCAGCACTAAATGCCGGCTGCCTTATCCATTCAGCCAACCGGCCTCCTCTAAAAAAGGAGGTAGTTGACTGGTAGATACTACAGCGGACATTTAGTACCCCTCTGGTAACGTAATTGACACAGCTCCCATTGCTGAATGCATGAGTTTAATTAATTAGTGTCTTTTAGAAAGTGGGTATAACAGTATTCTCGTTATTTCAAGAAAGTGTAATCCCAAAATAACGAGAATACTGTTATACCCACTTTCTAAAAGACACTAATTAATTAAACTCATGCATTCAGCAATGGGAGCTGTGTCAATTACGTTACCAGAGGGGTACTAAATGTCCGCTGTAGTATCTACCAGTCAACTACCTCCTTTTTTAGAGGAGGCCGGTTGGCTGAATGGATAAGGCAGCCGGCATTTAGTGCTGGCGATAGGTGCCATACTCTGGGGCCTGGGTTCGATTCCCGTTTCGGGCGTCACCCAAATATCGGTAGAAGAATTTCTACTATATTTTCAAGAAAGTGTAATCCCAAAATAACGAGAATACTGTTATACCCACTTTCTAAAAGACACTAATTAATTAAACTCATGCATTCAGCAATGGGAGCTGTGTCAATTACGTTACCAGAGGGGTACTAAATGTCCGCTGTAGTATCTACCAGTCAACTACCTCCTTTTTTAGAGGAGGCCGGTTGGCTGAATGGATAAGGCAGCCGGCATTTAGTACTGGCGATAGGTGCCATACTCTGGGGCCTGGGTTCGATTCCCGTTTCGGGCGTCACCCAAATATCGGTAGAAGAATTTCTACCATATTTTCAAGAAAGTGTAATCCCAAAATAACGAGAATACTATTATACCCACTTTCTAAAAGACACTAATTAATTAAACTCATGCATTCAGCAATGGGAGCTGTGTCAATTACGTTACCAGAGGGGTACTAAATGTCCGCTGTAGTATCTACCAGTCAACTACCTCCTTTTTTAGAGGAGGCCGGTTGGCTGAATGGATAAGGCAGCCGGCATTTAGTGCTGGCGATAGGTGCCATACTCTGGGGCCTGGGTTCGATTCCCGTTTCGGGCGTCACCCAAATATCGGTAGAAGAATTTCTACCATATTTTCAAGAAAGTGTAGTCCCAAAATAACGAGAATACTGTTATACCCACTTTCTAAAAGACACTAATTAATTAAACTCATGCATTCAGCAATGGGAGCTGTGTCAATTACGTTACCAGAGGGGTACTAAATGTCCGCTGTAGTATCTACCAGTCAACTACCTCCTTTTTTAGAGGAGGCCGGTTGGCTGAATGGATAAGGCAGCCGGCATTTAGTGCTGGCGATAGGTGCCATACTCTGGGGCCTGGGTTCGATTCCCGTTTCGGGCGTCACCCAAATATCGGTAGAAGAATTTCTACCATATTTTCAAGAAAGTGTAATCCCAAAATAACGAGAATACTGTTATACCCACTTTCTAAAAGACACTAAATAATTAAACTCATACATTCAGCAATGGGAGCTGTGTCAATTACGTTACCAGAGGGGTACTAAATGTCCGCTGTAGTATCTACCAGTCAACTACCTCCTTTTTTAGAGGAGGCCGGTTGGCTGAATGGATAAGGCAGCCGGCATTTAGTGCTGGCGATAGGTGCCATACTCTGGGGCCTGGGTTCGATTCCCGTTTCGGGCGTCACCCAAATATCGGTAGAAGAATTTCTACTATATTTTCAAGAAAGTGTAATCCCAAAATAACGAGAATACTGTTATACCCACTTTCTAAAAGACACTAATTAATTAAACTCATGCATTCAGCAATGGGAGCTGTGTCAATTACGTTACCAGAGGGGTACTAAATGTCCGCTGTAGTATCTACCAGTCAACTACCTCCTTTTTTAGAGGAGGCCGGTTGGCTGAATGGATAAGGCAGCCGGCATTTAGTGCTGGCGATAGGTGCCATACTCTGGGGCCTGGGTTCGATTCCCGTTTCGGGCGTCACCCAAATATCGGTAGAAGAATTTCTACTATATTTTCAAGAAAGTGTAATCCCAAAATAACGAGAATACTGTTATACCCACTTTCTAAAAGACACTAATTAATTAAACTCATGCATTCAGCAATGGGAGCTGTGTCAATTACGTTACCAGAGGGGTACTAAATGTCCGCTGTAGTATCTACCAGTCAACTACCTCCTTTTTTAGAGGAGGCCGGTTGGCTGAATGGATAAGGCAGCCGGCATTTAGTGCTGGCGATAGGTGCCATACTCTGGGGCCTGGGTTCGATTCCCGTTTCGGGCGTCACCCAAATATCGGTAGAAGAATTTCTACCATATTTTCAAGAAAGTGTAATCCCAAAATAACGAGAATACTATTATACCCACTTTCTAAAAGACACTAATTAATTAAACTCATGCATTCAGCAATGGGAGCTGTGTCAATTACGTTACCAGAGGGGTACTAAATGTCCGCTGTAGTATCTACCAGTCAACTACCTCCTTTTTTAGAGGAGGCCGGTTGGCTGAATGGATAAGGCAGCCGGCATTTAGTGCTGGCGATAGGTGCCATACTCTGGGGCCTGGGTTCGATTCCCGTTTCGGGCGTCACCCAAATATCGGTAGAAGAATTTCTACCATATTTTCAAGAAAGTGTAGTCCCAAAATAACGAGAATACTGTTATACCCACTTTCTAAAAGACACTAATTAATTAAACTCATGCATTCAGCAATGGGAGCTGTGTCAATTACGTTACCAGAGGGGTACTAAATGTCCGCTGTAGTATCTACCAGTCAACTACCTCCTTTTTTAGAGGAGGCCGGTTGGCTGAATGGATAAGGCAGCCGGCATTTAGTGCTGGCGATAGGTGCCATACTCTGGGGCCTGGGTTCGATTCCCGTTTCGGGCGTCACCCAAATATCGGTAGAAGAATTTCTACCATATTTTCAAGAAAGTGTAATCCCAAAATAACGAGAATACTGTTATACCCACTTTCTAAAAGACACTAATTAATTAAACTCATACATTCAGCAATGGGAGCTGTGTCAATTACGTTACCAGAGGGGTACTAAATGTCCGCTGTAGTATCTACCAGTCAACTACCTCCTTTTTTAGAGGAGGCCGGTTGGCTGAATGGATAAGGCAGCCGGCATTTAGTGCTGGCGATAGGTGCCATACTCTGGGGCCTGGGTTCGATTCCCGTTTCGGGCGTCACCCAAATATCGGTAGAAGAATTTCTACCATATTTTCAAGAAAGTGTAATCCCAAAATAACGAGAATACTATTCTATACCTAACTGGACATGTATAACGTGTCCTAGGTTTATTTTATTTAAGCTCGTGTTTCTTAACAAATGTCAGAAAGACTATGGCGGTGAGTGGGCCTTTAAAGAAATTTGTCCCCAAATTTGGCTGCTTATATCACTAAAAATAGCAAATTATAAAAAAAAAAAAAATAAGAGAAAAAAATGAAACGGTCGAGAACGGAAGACGTGAATAGTATTGCAGAAATCTTCTGATGCTTCCTTCTGTTTCCTCACTGTAGCTGATCTTCGAGAGCCGAGTTGAAAATCTCCACGGACCCCATTCCGTGTTGGGAATGGGGTCCATGGAGATATTTAACTTGACTCGAGAACATGGCATTGTAGTTCATACTGCAGTATGGCGGTAAAGTGTGGTTATCATTCTCACACAAGGTTAGCCGAGAAATCTGGGCTCTGCCGAATTGTTTTTCTCTCTCCGTGTTCGTCATAAGGCGACAAGACACATTAGCAGCCATATAATACCAGTCGCCGTAAAGGTACGTTCACACCTAGCCCTGAATCCGGTCCGGCCACCGGACCGAATCCGTACGTTCTCCAATAAATCCACCGGACCGGATTCGGAGAAGAATCCGTAGCTGATGGGTCAATTATTACAACGGTATGGTCGTTCACACTTGACGGACCGGATTCCGTACCGGGCACCGGATCAGTTCCGATGGATTGCAGACCCATTTTTTCCGGTCCGGTGAGAAAATTCGGCAACGGATTTTTCTTCCAACCAATCAGCGTTGACCAAAACACGGATGAAAACAAATATGGCGGATATGATCGAAGCGGGAGAAAATGAATTTTGTTGAACGTGCAAGACAAAGATGACAAAGATAAGAGCAGTCCGATGGGGTATTGACTGAAGGAGAAGATCAACCTAAAGACTAGGATCGCCAGTCGAGTGTCCTTAAATCGCGGTAGGTTCCCTTTCCAGACAATTAATTTTGTCGTTTGCTCTCATCGAAAACTGGCCACCTAGTAACCTTTGTATGTGGGTCATAGACTGATCAGTACTTAGTTTCTAAATAAATAGTGCATTCAAATAACAGATTATAAAGCATAATAACACACAACACACTTGTTGAAGCACTGGTAGGTCTAGTATTCAAATTTTAAAACTTCATGTTTGTATTAGTATGGTGTAATTGAACAAGTTAAATCCACTGTGTTAATTGTTATTTGGTGGTCCGCCCTGACGACATATGACTACCAGATTATTAATATTAAAACAACGAGGCAGGTAAGGGGATTCACTTTTGGTGAATTATAGTATGGTGATGATTTCTCATTCAGTGAGGTGTCGGTTTGGAGGGGGGGGGGGGGGGGGGTAATAATAATATATTTTTTGATATGGTAACTCAAAAGATGAATTAATTTCATTTTCAATTTATTGATTTGCCTATTTATTTCACCAGGTGTCAGTCTGTCGCCAACTTAAATACACATGGATAATACTGGGAGAATTACAGCACCCAAATCCTGGAGCTATCTTCAAAGGTAAACTATTTTTATCTATTACTGAAATCAAGAAATGGGCTATGTGTGAACTGGTGATGTTATCTTAGTTGTCACCACAGAATGTGTAGACCTTTTTGTAATTTTGAAAGATAAAGAAAGTGTTTTTATCAAATGTTTATGTAAGTGGACCAGATCTTGGAACATTTGCACATATAAACACTTTTGAAAATGAATTTTTATTTTCTTTGTCTTTTAAGTTTGTCTGAGTTAAGATTACCATAAATGATTTTAATTGGGTTAGTACATACATGTAATGATCTAACAATGTCTTTTCTATTTTTTCCTCAGAAGTTGAACATCCTCTCCTTGATACCCATTTCTTGTTTTAAAAGTGAAGGATTTCCAAATGTTAAACCTACCCAACATCATGATCCTGTTACTGGCTCTGGTCAAGAAATGAACATTTTTGTACAGAGAGAAATTGTGTGATCTAATAAGACATTCAATAAGACTATTGTCACAATTCTGTTGACAAGAATGGTTTAATACTGACAAATATATTTTGTTTTATATTACACTTTTTATCCTTCACTGAACTTTATATTTTAATGAGTCTGGTAGCCTAAAGACAGACAGTTAAAATTAATTTACAAACTTTATTGAGGTACAATGTAGCTTATTTTTCAATATTGAACATGAACCATCTAAGTAATTGTTTGGTGCCTTTTTCAAAGGAGCTGCATGAAAAGCCATCAAAACACCAGTTTTAACAAAACCTGGTGAAAACATAATATTTATGTCTAACGGTTTCATGAATTTGTAATCTAATCCACTGAGATGCAAGTGACACCTGTAATTTTCGTTGTTGTTTTTCACTTTTAATTGGAAATAAATAAGTTTAATAGGTATATTCTTTGTCTTATAGTTGATTGATAATGATTGGTTGATGTTTTAAGTCACACTCAACATTACATTATTTCACATATAAATATGGTTTAGTCCCGCCGTTTTAGGAGGGCAGGGTGGGGGGGGGGGGGGGGGGGGGGCTGAAGGCTATTTGCTTCAAGGACGAGCATCTGGTAACTCTTCCGCATAAGGCCTGACTGGGTTTTCACTCGAACGACCTATGTGGGATGGTTGCCAGTTACCAACGCAAGGTCGTGGGTTTCCTCATGCATAGAGCCCGGTTTCCTCCCACAATAAATCTGGCAACGCCGCCATATAAGTGAAACAATCAATCAATCAATCCGCATAAGGCTTTTATATCTGACCCTGGTAATACTCAACTTTCTTATATTTACATTCCGAATATTTTCTAATGCTGTCTTAATGAGTGGAATGATTTTGACAGTCGTCGATAAAAATAATCAATGGTTTACTACTGCCTTGTACAGTGGTGTAGGACTTAAATTATATCCAACGTTGATGTTTGCATACAAGTGAAAAAAATCTTGTATGCAGCAGTTAATAAATCTATCAAATGAAATTTCTACTCAAAAGTCTTAAATAGGAGAAAATTCCTTTGTTCAAAGCGCAGCGGCATTGCAGGTAGTTTTTGTCCGTATCCAAGCTTTATATAACACGTGACGCTTATGAAAGTTGTGATTGGTCATTCATGATGACATGGATACCGGATTAGTCCACGGAAAACCACAGTGTGAACACCACGCTCCTGATCAGTTATCCGTCCCGGATTCGGTCCGGTGGCCGGACCGGATTCAGGGCTAGGTGTGAACGTACCTTTAGACCGATAATCCGGGCTGACAGAAGGTGTATCAACATTTTTAGAGCAGTAACATATAATCAGGATTTCAAGGGTCATATGAGCCGCTAAACATGAGATTTTAAAAACAAATAAAATGAAACTATTGAAATACACTTTTATGGTTCTCAAAAAAAAAAAATCGTTGTTGTACTAGTACATACAGAATTTGACTTGTTTAAGTGGCATTTAGAAGTTGAGCATAATAACGGTGTTAAGAGCTACAACGAAACGCCGTGTTCCCAATAAAGCAAGAAGTTCTAAATCCATACGCAAGAGTGTTCTTTCCTTCATACATAATTTGATTATTTGGCGGCTCCATTCTGTTGCACTAGTCTCGATAGTGCTGCGTTAAAGTATCTAGTTTGGAAATAACTTATACTTCAAACTAAGAACGTTCCAGGTAATCTAAATTTAGTTTTCAAATCTTGGCATTGGCTTGACAATCGGAATTTATGAAAAAGGTGGGTACTTGCCAACTCAAACTACTCGAAAGAAGGGAACAAGAAGTGACAAATACAATTCAAGCTAGTGGAATGAATCAATGTTGATTGGATAATATACTTATGAACACTAAAACACACGGGCACAGGGAAAATCGTCTTGTCTAAAATAACCACGAGACAAGTTTCTAATTGTGTTAAAAAGAGGTATATCATTTAGACCTTTATACCCCATTAATTGTTAACATATGTTGACACCGGGGTCCATACCAATAATGGTTGGTTCATAAAAATCTATAAATAATGGATTGTGGAATAATTGATAATTGATGTCTGGCACTCAAGATATATCTAGTTACTGAAAATATAACGCCGCGGATTCTATTTTTCTACATTTTGGAAGCCAGAGTTACATCATCTAAGAGAAACCGTTTGGTTAGTATATCAATGTTCTGCTTATATGGATCATCCAGAGTAATAGGTACACCATCCCAAAAATTAAACCCAACTTTGTTAAATATCACAGTGGCTAGGTTACAGCAAAAATGCGCTGTGAATCCCCACGTCTCCATTGTCTGACCTTTGATCTCATCACTAAAGCGATGAATGACGTAACGTAGACCTATAGCGGAGTCTGGCCCTCCCCTCTCGATGAAACTGGTTGTATGGCGTTCATCTTGAAGAAATCGACCCAGGGGCAAGTAAAATATCTCTGCCACTTCGTCTGTGTTTAAACTTGGAGTAAAGTCTTCATTTACAAATCCCACCACGGCTGTAGTAAGGTAGTTTGGCGACGCAATCATGGGGGGCAACGTACATATTACGTCAACGTGAAGTCGATCTAAACCTATCTCTTCCTGAGCCTCGCGCAACGCTGTATCTATTTCATCCACATCATCGGCGTCACATTTCCCTCCAGGAAAAGATACAGTGCTGGCGTGATGGCGTAGCGTCGAAGAACGTAACGTGAGTAGAACGTTTAAAATACTATCGACATACTTTAATCCAATGAAGACGGAAGCCCGTTTGTATTTCTCGGGTACCACAGAGTACAGATTCACAACTCTAGAATCGTGACGGGCGTCATATTTTGTCAACCTCTCTCGTACTGTTATTTCTTCCACAGATTCTTCCATTAATAATACAAGCATGCACGTGTGAGGCTCTGCAAGAAAGAAAAAAGAAATCATGAGCTTAAACGCGTTTCACAGTTTTGCTTTTATTTGTTTCGTCTAATGTCCTATACAGTGAATTTTACAATTATTTGAGACATTTATATGTAGGCTTTGAGAAATTATAGGAAGATCGATTCACAGATTGTTGGCTTAAACCTCTGCAATGGAAGCCGACTAGATCTCCGGGGGACACAACCAAGATTTCTTCGGTAACTCCATGGGACAGCATTATAAATTAATGTAAAGAAGAAATCAAGCTATTTTCATGGGAAAAAACAGCTACTCTAGGCGTAGTCTGGTACCCTGCCCCTTATCTCGTACAGGATAGTTATCTTGTGCGAGTTTAGGGACAGGGTACAAGACTACTCTGGGCGCGGTTTCAAGTGAAGTGCAGGGATGTTTGTTTTTTTGTAATCCGGCATATTAGTTTTTTTTTTGCTACAACAAGAACATTTCATGGATTCAATATTTCATTACTATTCACATATGAAATTTTCTTGGTGTAATAAAAAAATAAAAACTGTCATACGTGAAAAGCTGGTTTGCATTGCGCATATGCCCAATGGCCGGATTACTGAAAAGCCAATTGTGCGATGTCGTCCAATAGTACTCTTCCAATTGAAAGCCACTGTAGCTCGGAGTAGTTTTCAGTGTTCTTTTTTTGTACTCAAAAAAAAAAATAAGAAGAAGAAAAATAGTTTGCCCGTAGAGAGAAAAAAAAACGATTGTAGGACGTGCATATGCCGACAAGTCATCAAATGGAAATATATATGTTATTTTCCAAGTTGTCCCTGGTCTCCCTGGTCTCAATGCTTCTGAGGCGTTGGAACCTAAACTAAAGAGGTAGTAATCTCCGCCATGCAGCAAATCTAGGTTCCCACAATAGCCAAATCTCACCAAAGCGTAAAAAACGACAACACGTTTTTTTATTCAAATAGCATCCTTTTGTATTTGCGCCTTTTTTAAGGATGAAAACTGTCCAGAACACATCTACGGCGTTCTTCGATAACAGAACTCCCGGGGCCTAGGCGAAATATGAAACCGCTAATGAGATTATTCGCTATAAAATCAAGCCAGTTTACAGAAACTTACTGTTTTTATATGTTGTGTACCGAATTTGATTTAGATGTATTGCTTAGAGTTTTTAATTATTTAGAATGAAAAAAGTGCCACTTTGTTTTTGGCACACCCTACACTAATTTCAAAACGCCATCCATGGTTGACATAAAACAGGATTAGGCTTAACGGACTTTATCTCTGAAACGCCTGTAATTTGCAGGCTATACATTTGGGGCAAAATAGTCTTTTATAACCTTATTTTGTTTTTGAGAATAAATATCGACAAATATCAATTCTCGTTGTGTCAACGTCGTGAAAGCAAGTTTGTCTTGTTTATATTTAAGAATATATAGGCCTATATATATAACTTACTGACCCGGTTGGAATAACCAATAATTTGTAAAGTGAGGATCGTTTACGCAGCAATTTTATTCACGTAACAGTTACAAAGGTGTGTATATGGTGAAAAGTCAACACAAAAGCCGGTATTATAAAGTAATCCGAAACTTGTTTTGACATACTCATAGGGTTGGACGTGTGGTTGAAAAGTTCATCTCGGTGCACTGTCGTTCAATTTTACCGAACTTATGGTTATATTATATATACCAATATTATGTATACCTCTTTTTAACACAATTAGAAACTTGTCTCCGTGGTTATTTTAGACAAGAAGATTTTCCCTGTGCCCGTGTGTTTTAGTGTTCATAAATATATGTAATATAACCATAAGTTCAGTAAAATTGAACTGTTGTATGATATCGGGTCTGGAAGTAGGCCTATTAGCCTACATTTGAAAACACAATTCAAATCGCAGAAGGAAGCCCGATGTAGATAAACCGACTGATAGGTTGCACCGTTTCATCGAATACTTTTCAAATCACAATCACGTTACGTTAATAATAATTATACGCCTTGCCCAATGGGAAAGCCACAGAAGGAGGCATGCTGTTAAGGCAGCCACAGAAGGAGGCATGCTGTTAAGGCAGCCACAGAAGGAGGCATGCTGTTAAGGCAGCCACAGAAGGAGGCATGCTGTTAAGGCATAGGCCTATTGTATAGTATTGACACCCTTTCCGGCCACCAGCTCATTCCTCTAAAAATCCGCTTCGGTGTTCCCTAGAAGAAAGCCATTTAGATAGCCAAATGAGATTTAGGAATAAGCGCCCCCCCCCCCCCCCCCCCCCCCCACCGCGCCTATTTGGTTATGTGCGTTTGAAGCGATTGGGCGAAAAACGGGAGGTGTGCGGTTGAAAAAAATAAGCTAGTCACTACATCATTTTAGAAATATAGGCCTAGATAGGCTACATTAAACTAACCTGCCTTTTCAACTTGCTATCTTCTTGTGATACTCTCCATTATGTATGCCTCTGGGTGGATTTTATCCCCTTAATAAAAAAATTCTACTTTGCTCAGTTTCTTCTGGGGATTCCCCTGGCAGTGATGACCGTGCTCCGCGAAGTAAATATATGCATATTTCATTTTGACCTAAGACACGCCTCCAAAAGTCACAGCAGGTTGGCTTAACTTCATGAATATTAAAGTAGGATGTTTTCGCTAAATGGACCAATGAAATGAAAGGGTATGTTCTTAAAATAGCAGACGACCTCTGAACACATTCAGATCAATGATATTTGTGTGTTGTCTAGACGCTCAGCGATCGCGCAGTGTTTTCCAATCTTCAACCGAAATGAAAGACATTTAACTGAATATTTTTATAGGAGAAACATTTTTGATATGCCTAAAGATACATTACCAGAGCTTAGGCTGGCAGATGTAGCAGAATTAGCTCAGACAAGTAATGTTCACCCAGGTATGTTGGTCTTCGGTTTGTTCCAAACATGGCGAACAGTCTACATCCGCCAAGAAGTTCCCTGATAAACTAGGTCAATGAGGTCATTGGTCTAGTCACGTGGATAGTTTTCGTGCTTTGGCACGTGATAGCAACCTAAATTTTACTTTCAAAAGGAAAAAGTGCCCATAAGTTCACTCATTTATTATGTCAGTCATTTTTTTTCTTAAACCTGTCACTGGCAATCAAATCCAAACCAAAGGCATCATAATCTTAATTCATTATCATTTTTAGGCCTGTCACAACAATCTACATACTATTACTAATACTATTAGTATTACTAGTAGTAATAGTAATACTAATAGTACTAAATTAAGTAGTAGTACTGCATGTAGCATACTAGCACTGTAGCAGGCCTATTAGTAGTAGTAGTAGTAGGCCTACTACTAGTAGTAGTAGTACTACTAGTAGTACTAATGATGAAAAATTAAGACATCACCACGTCGTCAGTTGTTTTTTAACAACACAAGCTTTCGACACCTGTGCCGGTGTCTTCATCAAGTGTAAAAAAAGAGTTTCAAACATTTCTTAGGCCTACTACTAGTACTATACTACCACTGCCAGTCACTGAGTCAGTAGGCCTACCGGTAGTCTCAGTGTAGTAGTAGCATGTAGCACTACCAGACACGACTGATCTATACTGACTTTAGTATAGTATAAATTATAATGTGATTTATAAAGTATAGTAATAATACAGGGGTATTAAGGTAAAGCTGTAGGCTACTCATATGTCTCATCCTGTTTTAATTAATTGCCACTGCCCACTGGTCTACTGAGTGATAGAGCCCAGAACCTAGGCATGATTGAATTTCTTAACTGCCGGCCTATAAAAAATAATAGCAGTTCAACTTCAAGAGACCTGTATGCAGCCTGCAAGCATAGAGTGATAGACCCTTTCGCCTCAAATATTGACGCTTGCGCAGTAGCCTCCGTGTGTATGGCAAAATGGCGCTTTATCAAGTTTTTGGATCAATCTGACTTTGGAATCGTGCTCATTTTGTCTCTGACGGAATGTGAAAGAAGTGTGTCACAGCGCCAAGAACAGAGAAATGACGTCAGTGCCATACAAACAATGTCATAAAAACGCCATTCTAAACTGAAAGTCTTAAATGTCAAGCTTGAACGACCTAAAATTAAATTTGGATATGCTTACATTGGCTGATCTCCAGAAATATATTTTTGTAATTTTTAGCTATTTAGGTAATATTTCTTGATACTTCTCTATCAGAATTAATTAATTAATAAAATAAATTATAGTAATTAATAGTAATACTATTACTGCAGTATGTTACTCTATTAGTATTAGGACATTTTCAATATGAGGTGTTGTTCAATAGGGTTTTCCGTATTGTTGACCCACACCTGGGCCTTGTCTTACGAAGCTGGCGTAAAGTTGCGCATAGGCCTTCAACATGGACGAGTCGCGACTAGGGTGTAAGTTCCTATAGCTTTAACACTGATTTACGTCCGACGTAAATTACGCCAGCTTTGTAAGACAGGGCCCAGAAGCCCCAGATCAGGTAACTAAGAAGTAAGGCATAATTCACTAAAAATTTCACTAAATACATCCCTTTGCAAATCCGAGGCGATGATAATTAATATGTGAGTAAATTGACGAAAAGCAAATTTTATTACTGTAAGATAAAAATTTGCCCGACATTAGAAGTGAAAGTCCGAAGATTTTTCCTGAACAAAGTTTGAAACTTTGCTAAAAAACTGAATATCCCCCATTTTCTCCCATGTTAAGAGTCAATGTTTGCGGAGCGCAAAAGGAGGTAGCTTTGTTTAACTCTGTACTTTCGAGTTTTAAAAAGTGATGGTGGATTTCACGACTGTGTTGCCTCAAAAAAGGTTTGTCAAAAGTTATTTATTGGCCAGCCGACAGAATATATTTGCATTTTTTAACCGATTCCGCTCGTCTTTGCTGTTTCCTGAAAGACATGCTTGTGAGATCGATGCAACACACCCATTGCACAGATAGGTGCAAGGGGGAGGTGGTTTTGACTTGTGGAGGTTATATTTTTTTTATTTCTAGTAAATGGTATGACTCATATGCTTTCAGATAGATGCAACCAAAAATGCTATAGCGGTTATTTAGTTGGATAAATATATACTATAATACTATATGTTATTCTCAGTAACTCAAACTGCGGATAATATACTGATAAATTTTACAATTTTCTATACTCCGGGTCCCTGTCTGCGACATAGACATTGGAGCATGAATCAGAGTCATCAAACGTAACCGAAATGTAGCCTACGGCTTCAAACACATCAAGACTGTTGTCAAAAGTTAAGCTCACCCACACCAAAACAAAATATATAATTAAACCAAAAAAAATAATAATGATTTCTTGAAATACAGAGGGACCTTCTTGTCTAGGCACTGAAGCAGATCACAGTGTGTATTTTACTTTTGTTGATAATTTCAGGTCAAATTTCAGATAATTTCAGTGTCGATCAGAAACATTGAATCTGACAGTTCAGTGTATTGAACTGTTGTACCATATTCTTGCTGTCATGATTTTCTTTTCCGTAGTTATAGAACAACAGTAACAACATGAGTAACAAAATGAAAAAAATAAATGCCTTTAATCCCATGGGATACCCTTGAAATGAAAAATTACAATTAAATGAATTGCTTTCTTTACAAATGTCCAGAGTGACTATGGTGCCACTGGGTGGCAAGTGTGGTGTTAAGTAAAACTAAGGCTTTCGTCCATAGAGTAGGCTATGATTCAAAGCTTTGAACACAATGAATTCCAAGTAAGTACTCTTGATGAAAATCACCACCCAATTTAAAGTAAACTTCAGTTTATTTCACATTGTATAGCCATTGTAACGAACAACTGTTTATCATTATAAATGAACACTAGAAAACACTGGCACAGAGACGCCACACCCCTCTCACACACTGCGATGTTGAACCCTCGCCTGCCTATAATATTATTATATATGTCCTCTTTATTCACTGTAAAGTGAAGCCAATGTAAAACAAACAATGCACTGTTTTACCCATTCCCATTTGTAAACATTTCACTAGTTGGATATGTTGTTTATGCAATCACTCTGGCCTTGTCATTTAAAAGACTCATGTTTTGTTTTGAGGAAGGATTAGTTTGGCCACCTGTGTTTACCTCATTCTGTAATTGTAACCTTACAGGTCGGACACATATTTCACCTTGGTTGCAGTTTTATAAACCACACATATTACATGTACCTCTGTCGTAAAATGCCACACAATTTTCCTTTCCAGCATTTTCCAAATCCCTACATATTTTTCCCAAACGCCACAAATTTATACTTTCAGGCAATTTCTTAAACACCAAATACATGTATTTTTTCTATGGCAGTTTCCCAAATGCCACACATTTTCCATTTCCAGCATTTTCCTAATGAAGGAAAGAACACTCTTGCGTATGGATTTACAACATGGCGTTTCGGTGTAGCTCCTAACACCGTTATCAAGTGATGACGGTTAGGAGCTACACCGAAACGTCGTGTTTCCAATAAACCAAGAAGTTGTAAATCCATAGGCAAGAGTGTTCTTTCCTTCATTATTATGCTCAACTTCAAAATGCCACTTAAACAAGACAAAACATTTTCCTAGGCTACATATTTCCTCCGTGGCAGTTTTCGAATTACTCCACCACACATGTCTCTGTCTGGTAGCTGTCTATAAAACATGATTTACATTGTATTTCTAAAACAAAAACAAGTATTATTTATTTCAATTTTTTGAAAGAATATAGAAAGAAAAGCCAATTTTGCTAGCTCATGGATATTATTAAACAAAAACTTGTCTGTTTAAACTAAAAGTCTAATGATTCTGATCTCCCTGTTTCAGGAACATAATGTAAAGGCCTGTTCTCACTGTGCGATTTGTCGTACCAGCTTTTAGCATGCGATTGAAATGGATGAATTTGATTGCTTGACAAATGTTATCGACCAATTAAAAGCATCCATTTTAATCGCATCCTACAAGTGGTACGACAAATCGCACAGTGGGACTTCACTAATTGTTATAGCTACAGCATCGAATGTATTTTTAGAGCTTGTCTTCAAAACAAGCAGATACTTACACAATTAATATTAAAGCATGAAAGTATGTGTTTATCCTACAAAGTACATGTATTTGAAAATAACAGAGGTGGGGGGGGGGGGGACACATAATAGTGATTGTTAATTATTCCAAGACTAAATTTAACTTTATCATAAGCGTGTGTGTAATTGTTGGTCTTTGTTAATCTTTGGTTGATGTCTTTTGATTTGGATTGCCTTTCAAGTTTTGTAATTTCCTTATTTAAAATGTCCTTGACAGATTTCTCTCTATCTGTTTTAAATATTTTTTTTTACATAATCAATGTCCATTTTTCATGAATTTGGCTGTAAAGGCTTAGGGTTAGTATAGTATAAATTATAATGTGATTTATAAAGTATAGTAATAATACAGGGGTATTAAGGTAAAGCTGTAGGCTACTCATATGTCTCATCCTGTTTTAATTAATTGCCACTGCCCACTGGTCTACTGAGTGATAGAGCCCAGAACCTAGGCATGATTGAATTTCTTAACTGCCGGCCTATAAAAAATAATAGCAGTTCAACTTCAAGAGACCTGTATGCAGCCTGCAAGCATAGAGTGATAGACCCTTTCGCCTCAAATATTGACGCTTGCGCAGTAGCCTCCGTGTGTATGGCAAAATGGCGCTTTATCAAGTTTTTGGATCAATCTGACTTTGGAATCGTGCTCATTTTGTCTCTGACGGAATGTGAAAGAAGTGTGTCACAGCGCCAAGAACAGAGAAATGACGTCAGTGCCATACAAACAATGTCATAAAAACGCCATTCTAAACTGAAAGTCTTAAATGTCAAGCTTGAACGACCTAAAATTAAATTTGGATATGCTTACATTGGCTGATCTCCAGAAATATATTTTTGTAATTTTTAGCTATTTAGGTAATATTTCTTGATACTTCTCTATCAGAATTAATTAATTAATAAAATAAATTATAGTAATTAATAGTAATACTATTACTGCAGTATGTTACTCTATTAGTATTAGGACATTTTCAATATGAGGTGTTGTTCAATAGGGTTTTCCGTATTGTTGACCCACACCTGGGCCTTGTCTTACGAAGCTGGCGTAAAGTTGCGCATAGGCCTTCAACATGGACGAGTCGCGACTAGGGTGTAAGTTCCTATAGCTTTAACACTGATTTACGTCCGACGTAAATTACGCCAGCTTTGTAAGACAGGGCCCAGAAGCCCCAGATCAGGTAACTAAGAAGTAAGGCATAATTCACTAAAAATTTCACTAAATACATCCCTTTGCAAATCCGAGGCGATGATAATTAATATGTGAGTAAATTGACGAAAAGCAAATTTTATTACTGTAAGATAAAAATTTGCCCGACATTAGAAGTGAAAGTCCGAAGATTTTTCCTGAACAAAGTTTGAAACTTTGCTAAAAAACTGAATATCCCCCATTTTCTCCCATGTTAAGAGTCAATGTTTGCGGAGCGCAAAAGGAGGTAGCTTTGTTTAACTCTGTACTTTCGAGTTTTAAAAAGTGATGGTGGATTTCACGACTGTGTTGCCTCAAAAAAGGTTTGTCAAAAGTTATTTATTGGCCAGCCGACAGAATATATTTGCATTTTTTAACCGATTCCGCTCGTCTTTGCTGTTTCCTGAAAGACATGCTTGTGAGATCGATGCAACACACCCATTGCACAGATAGGTGCAAGGGGGAGGTGGTTTTGACTTGTGGAGGTTATATTTTTTTTATTTCTAGTAAATGGTATGACTCATATGCTTTCAGATAGATGCAACCAAAAATGCTATAGCGGTTATTTAGTTGGATAAATATATACTATAATACTATATGTTATTCTCAGTAACTCAAACTGCGGATAATATACTGATAAATTTTACAATTTTCTATACTCCGGGTCCCTGTCTGCGACATAGACATTGGAGCATGAATCAGAGTCATCAAACGTAACCGAAATGTAGCCTACGGCTTCAAACACATCAAGACTGTTGTCAAAAGTTAAGCTCACCCACACCAAAACAAAATATATAATTAAACCAAAAAAAATAATAATGATTTCTTGAAATACAGAGGGACCTTCTTGTCTAGGCACTGAAGCAGATCACAGTGTGTATTTTACTTTTGTTGATAATTTCAGGTCAAATTTCAGATAATTTCAGTGTCGATCAGAAACATTGAATCTGACAGTTCAGTGTATTGAACTGTTGTACCATATTCTTGCTGTCATGATTTTCTTTTCCGTAGTTATAGAACAACAGTAACAACATGGGTAACAAAATGAAAAAAATAAATGCCTTTAATCCCATGGGATACCCTTGAAATGAAAAATTACAATTAAATGAATTGCTTTCTTTACAAATGTCCAGAGTGACTATGGTGCCACTGGGTGGCAAGTGTGGTGTTAAGTAAAACTAAGGCTTTCGTCCATAGAGTAGGCTATGATTCAAAGCTTTGAACACAATGAATTCCAAGTAAGTACTCTTGATGAAAATCACCACCCAATTTAAAGTAAACTTCAGTTTATTTCACATTGTATAGCCATTGTAACGAACAACTGTTTATCATTATAAATGAACACTAGAAAACACTGGCACAGAGACGCCACACCCCTCTCACACACTGCGATGTTGAACCCTCGCCTGCCTATAATATTATTATATATGTCCTCTTTATTCACTGTAAAGTGAAGCCAATGTAAAACAAACAATGCACTGTTTTACCCATTCCCATTTGTAAACATTTCACTAGTTGGATATGTTGTTTATGCAATCACTCTGGCCTTGTCATTTAAAAGACTCATGTTTTGTTTTGAGGAAGGATTAGTTTGGCCACCTGTGTTTACCTCATTCTGTAATTGTAACCTTACAGGTCGGACACATATTTCACCTTGGTTGCAGTTTTATAAACCACACATATTACATGTACCTCTGTCGTAAAATGCCACACAATTTTCCTTTCCAGCATTTTCCAAATCCCTACATATTTTTCCCAAACGCCACAAATTTATACTTTCAGGCAATTTCTTAAACACCAAATACATGTATTTTTTCTATGGCAGTTTCCCAAATGCCACACATTTTCCATTTCCAGCATTTTCCTAATGAAGGAAAGAACACTCTTGCGTATGGATTTACAACATGGCGTTTCGGTGTAGCTCCTAACACCGTTATCAAGTGATGACGGTTAGGAGCTACACCGAAACGTCGTGTTTCCAATAAACCAAGAAGTTGTAAATCCATAGGCAAGAGTGTTCTTTCCTTCATTATTATGCTCAACTTCAAAATGCCACTTAAACAAGACAAAACATTTTCCTAGGCTACATATTTCCTCCGTGGCAGTTTTCGAATTACTCCACCACACATGTCTCTGTCTGGTAGCTGTCTATAAAACATGATTTACATTGTATTTCTAAAACAAAAACAAGTATTATTTATTTCAATTTTTTGAAAGAATATAGAAAGAAAAGCCAATTTTGCTAGCTCATGGATATTATTAAACAAAAACTTGTCTGTTTAAACTAAAAGTCTAATGATTCTGATCTCCCTGTTTCAGGAACATAATGTAAAGGCCTGTTCTCACTGTGCGATTTGTCGTACCAGCTTTTAGCATGCGATTGAAATGGATGAATTTGATTGCTTGACAAATGTTATCGACCAATTAAAAGCATCCATTTTAATCGCATCCTACAAGTGGTACGACAAATCGCACAGTGGGACTTCACTAATTGTTATAGCTACAGCATCGAATGTATTTTTAGAGCTTGTCTTCAAAACAAGCAGATACTTACACAATTAATATTAAAGCATGAAAGTATGTGTTTATCCTACAAAGTACATGTATTTGAAAATAACAGAGGTGGGGGGGGGGGGGACACATAATAGTGATTGTTAATTATTCCAAGACTAAATTTAACTTTATCATAAGCGTGTGTGTAATTGTTGGTCTTTGTTAATCTTTGGTTGATGTCTTTTGATTTGGATTGCCTTTCAAGTTTTGTAATTTCCTTATTTAAAATGTCCTTGACAGATTTCTCTCTATCTGTTTTAAATATTTTTTTTTACATAATCAATGTCCATTTTTCATGAATTTGGCTGTAAAGGCTTAGGGTTAGAAAATAGTTTATGATAATTTAGCCTTGATCATTTAGTCTTTTATTCACATAGGTTATAAATAGACCTCTGAAATGACATTTTAAGACCAGCTGGCAGGTTATCTTTGATAATGCTGATAACATGTATTTTACTTACAATGTTTAATATCCACAAGTCTTTCAAAGCAATGAAAGGTTCCTGCTGAGAATGTTCATTTAATACATTGTCAATACATTTTTATTCAGCTTTTTTGCCTAAATTTCAACGAATTTGGTCCAAATCCCATATATAATTGCAATAATTAGCATCCTTTTATATTGACAGAATTTTGTATTCCGGTGAAACCGTTTTAAGGGTCGCGAAAATCTTTTTTATGTTCTGTTTTAATTTTTTTTAGAAGCATATGGATTGAATGCAAATAACCAGCAGCCGGGTGTGTTTGGTTCGATGAATCAAAATCCTAGCAATGCACAAGGCGGAGAAGCTGTACAAATAGTCCAGCAAAATGGTGGGTATATAATTAATTATTCCATTTACAAGCTGTAAAATTTTGGAGAATTAAGGGAATTCAATCTGAAAGCCTCTTTCTGTAAATCACACAGTGAAACTAAGTCACCTTTTCCACCACAAAAAACCAAGTCTGGTAATTTGGCCTTTCTTAGATGAAATAGCGCTTTCAAAACAATGAGTCATTGGTCTTCTTGTACAAAGCGCGCTTAAAGTTAACAAAGACTAGCTTAATAGCATTTTGTGAAGGATGGATTTCAGGTATCCACCAATGAACTATATACCTGGAATGGACACTTCTCATTGGCTGGTTTCATGGATATGACGTTGTAAAAAGCGCCGCCATTGCTGAGTCATGCGCCATTGATGGGCTGGTGCATGGCAGATCTGGATCGAAATGGCACCATCTTCTAGTAATGGCAGCATTTGACGCATATCACAGGGGCGGCGGAACGTTTTTGATATTGGGGGGGCCAACTATCCCAGCACAACAGGCGAGGGTCCAGGGGCCGCCTAGGCCCCGGAAGCTCCGAAACAGAACAAGGCCATACATGCGTTCTGGGCCATTTTCAGGGCCCAATTGGTGAAATTTGTGATGTAAAGATTTTTGACTTGTAAAGTTTGAAATCTACTCACTTTGGAAGAAAAAAAATCTGTTATAGGCCATTGCGCTGGATATTTTAGGGATCTGTAACAACTGACGTAGTAGATGTATACGCACCCAAAAAACTTCCAAGGCTTTCAGATAATAGGTATAGGATACTCTTACTCAGTATCGTTTTTCTCCAGGAATCTGCCGACAGGTGGGCCACTATGACAGCACTATCACGCGAGAGTCCAGGGGCCTGCAGTCCCCGACAACTCCAAAGTTCGAGATTGCCAGCCATGCGTTCCAGGCCATTTCTGACAATGAAAAGTTGACATTTCAAAACGAAATTGTCAAATTTACAGTAGCACATATTGTGATAAGGCGATCGACTAACAAAATAATCTTACAGCAAGACAGTTTGAGCTGTTGGGCGTAGTTGGGAAAAAAGTTTGATTACGTGGGAGACAAAATCGCCTAAGCCCGGAGCGCTCGAGGGTACTAAATCGCCGACATCTGTCTAAGCCATTTCTGGCATATAAGATATAGATTTTTCTCAGAAATTTTACTAAAACGGAGAGTAGCAAACATTGCGATCAGACGATCACAAAACAACCCAACATCAAGACAGATTGAGTGGTGAGGCGAAGTTTTGTTCTTTAAACCCTCAGAAACTGCATATTGTATTAATCTAAGATTTGCGGCGAAGCCGCTAAAAAAATCCCGTGTTTCTAAACCCCAGTTTTCAACTGTTTCTGCCCTTTAAACACTTAACAGCCCTTAACTATCGTGTTTGAAAACTCCATAATACTTTTAATGGGCCAATTATTGGGGGGGCCAAAGATAGGTCTGGCCCCCCTACTTTGATTATTGGGGGGGCCTGGCCCCCCCGGTTCCGCCGCCCCTGTATCAAATACCATGTGACCTCCATTCCATGTATATAGTTCATCGGTTTCCACCACCAAAAACCCATCTTCTCGAGCCAAGTTGAAATCTTCATGGAACTCATTCCATGTTTTACCTTGACGGAATACTCTACAACTCAAAGATTTTAACTGGAGAAAATGCCAAAAAACTTGGCAATGCTGCCTGCCATAGGCCTACATAAGTGTAAAATAATGCTAAAAAAAAACAAACAATCATTCCATTAAATTTTTAAGGTTATATATGTACATGTAGACATATCTACTTACATGTACACGTAACTTCCAAGCTGTTGAATAGCCCTACTCTCCAAGTACAGAAATTGAAAGTAACATACAAGATTGCTTCCACTTTATTAAGAGTAAATTATGATTTTGTGGCTTGCAACAGCTTGGTCTTTTAGACAAACAAGCTTGTATTTATTGGACTTAATGTTTTTAGCATAATGCTTCCTCTGACTGTAGTTGTAATGCTTGGATGATTCAAGGGACGGGGTGGGGTCTAGGTGCTTCAGACTCAGTGGGCGGACATTTGGACGCTAACTTAACTTCACAAAAAAAATCTAATATTTTGATTGTATCATGTCCAGTGGTGTGCAGATGCCTGGAGCCTGTTTCACAAAGCGGCGTAGCGTAAGTTTTTACGTAACTGCCTTAGTAACCCATACTGTAGAGATACGTTAGTATGAAAGTTACGCAAAAAAATCATGTACGCCGCTTTGTGAAACACGCCCCTGTTGAAGAATTAGGCTTTCTCTTGAGTCTTGAGCAAAGATTCCGTTACCCTCCCCGACTAAGCCTGGCAACGCTGTTATATTTTATAAGAGAAATAATCTTTAGTGCAAAGACATCAATAAATCATTGCTAACAGCTGTCCACTTTGTGCAGTATTTGAGCAAGCTAATACACTCAGAGGGCCAACTTCACAGTAATGATATTGGTTATCTACTGGTATTAGACTCATTGAACCAGATTACACCTGAATTGTCTGTTATCAGCTTAGCCCTTCACCTACTGTCAGTCACAAAGGGATAATGAATAGGAGGCGAGGGTTTTCTAGGTTGTTAATAGGCCGAATACCTTCACTTAAAAAAATAATGAGATGAAGGAGAGATCTGACCGCTTTATTAAGCCTGTTGTAGCGATAGGGGGCACAAGTCACATGTGAATTCCACATATTTCTTGTCACCGGCACTGCATTGCGCATGTGACTGAGCATTTTTCGTTCCAACATGGTATTTAAATCTGACGTTATGGAACAAAATACGTCAAATGGAATTGCTACGTCATCAAAAACGTTCTTAATGGCGTCATCTGTCACTGGATATCACAAAATCTCGTAATAATTCTTATGAGACTTGCGCTCCCTATTGCAAACCTATACATTTCTCTGCAGATTAATATCTATGCTCCATTTGTACCCCTCCTACATATAGATGATGTTATTATTAAGCATTCGCTCTATTACAAATCAAGATTTAAACACAGATTTTCATGCTTTGTTATTCTTTGCTAAACCCCCTACCATAAATATATTTATTAAGAAATGTAAATAATTTGATTTCATTTGCTTATGGTGGTTGATGGTTTACATATTCAATTCTTGATTTGATGTGCTTCTGGGCTAAAAAACAAAGAAAGACAAAGCTGAAAACAAAAATCCACAAAATAAGAACTTCATGTCATGTAAAAAAATGAGCAAAATCCGAAGTTAAAAGCCACATTCAACAAGATATTAACACAGATTTTCTTCCTACCATAGATATATTTATTAAGAAATGTAAATAATTTGATTTCATTTGGTCATGTGGTTTGATGGTTTACATATTCTTGATTTGATTTTTCTTGTCTAAAAGACAAAGGCAAAGCTGAAAACAAAAAGAGAAAAATCCTAGGTTAAAAGCCACATTCATAGCAGTAACTGTATTGGTCATCTATTTTATCCAAACTGGTCTGATCCTCATTAAACTAGTTAACAGGTGAATGGTCTGTTATCAGCTTAACCTCTTGACCTACTCTCTGTCAAACTAGGTCAACATGTGAGGCAATGGTCTTCCAGGAGACTTCATTAAAATGAGATCCATGGTTTAACTCCAGTGATTAACTTTCTTTTGAAAAACTATAACTTCATAAAATCAGTCTTTTTTTATCCGACTTGCAATGTCCATGAAATCATTCTAACTTCTGGTTTAAAATCTGTTAAACAAAAAATGGGATAATATCTTGTGAGTTTTTCACTGGATTACCCTATGCTGAAGTTTTTTATGGTACCTGACGAAGGTCAGAGGTTTCCTCCAAATTAAAACCCCGTAGCCTGTTTCACAAAACGGCGTAGGTGTGTTTTTCTGTGTAACTTGCATAACAACGTATCTCCACATTATTGGCTACCATGACAGTTATGTAAAAATTTACGCTACCCCGCTTCGTGAAACAGGCTCCTGGTTCCCTCCCCCTCCCAATGCGACCATTTCAGTGAGAGAGCAAGTAAGTTACATAACATGAACTATGACACATACATAAACCTTCCTGTTGTTCTAATGTCCGTGAAGCCCAATGTCAAAATGAAGATGTTTGGGTGCTGATCTTTTTGATCGGTTAGTATGCTGAGTGTAATTTTGAGTCTATGAAACAATAAATTTGAAAATATTAGTAGCCCTAGGCTCTTATTAAATATAAAACTAACATTGAAAGCTAATAATGGACCAGGATGTAGACCTATGTGGGACAAATTTCTCTTTGATCACATTTGTTTTACCCAGCTTTTGTGTCTTGATAAACTCATCTTCTGATATCAGTATAATTTCAGGTCAAACCATGCTTCAAATCCGGGATCAGACTTATCACTTATCTATCTTTATCTTTCAGTGCTTGAAACTGGTGAATGTGTGAATTATGGTCAAGTTACCAGTCCCCAGATTGAAATGGCAAGTGAAGGTTTTGCTGGGGGAGACGCCAATTCAGCTTTCAACCAAATGAATGGGTTTGTCCTGGATTCCAATCCTCAGACATTTGCTGTACCTGTTTCAAGCTATAACCAGCAGCCAGGTAGCAATCAGGAAAATCAAAGCTTTCAAACTCAAGCTGGTCAAGGAATAAAGTCAGGTGTATTCTTCGAACAGAACAATGTGAATCAATTTAGTGAAAATGCTTTTGAATCTATGAACTCTGATAAGAATAATTCTTCAGGAGACTGTCAGCCTTTCCAAATGAGTGCATCACTCAACGTTAGCAGTGAGACATATCCACAGAAAATGAATCAGGGGACAGAAAGTGGTCATCTTGCAGACCAACAAACTTTTGTACCTTCTCCACATGATACTTATTCAGTGACTAGTGTATTTGACTCAAATCAGGAAACAGACCATTTAGATCACACACCTGTCGTATCTCCCCACCAACTTAACAGCCCATGTCATCTGGAAAACCAGAACATACAAAATACATCTGCTGGCCAAGATGTTAACCATTATTTTCAACATTCTGCTGTTGCAGATCCTTCCCATGAGGGGGATAGCTTGTTAACTGTAAATACTCAACTCAATGACACTACTGCTAATTCTCAAACAGACATCGGCCAAGAAAATCAGATGTTCCGTACAAATGTACATAATGACACAACCCACCAAACCCAGTATGATCCAACAAGTCATTACCAACAACAGTTCCAGTCATTCGATCTGCAGCCAACAGAACCCCTCCAGAATCAACATGCTGACTATGCTACACATCATCACCAAGACTTTGTGGTAAGCGGACAACAGGATGGTAAAATGAGCCTCGAAAAAGGGGGAATAACTGGTTCCAACGAAGATCATTTACCAGGACTAAACAGATCCACAACTCAAGCAACAGCTGGGCAAGAAAATGTACTTTACAATGAGGCTGCTCAAACGGCATTTGGCCAGGAACAGAATGATCCGGTAACATATACAACATATGAACTGTCAGCTGACTCTGATAATCTATATATCACCTCTGAACAACATATGGTCATGGGCAGTCCACAGACTACCTATACCAACCCCAACGCCTTGTATGCAGAAAAAATGGATGTCAACGATCCCAGCTTTGCAAAAATGGAAACTTCACCAAGTCCATCCTCATATTCTTCCCCAAATGCATTTAGTCCCCAAGGGTCATTTGATGGGAATACTAAACAGATAGAAACTAACCCTTCAAAAGAATCTGAGCTGAAAAATGGTGAATCTTATTATTCACAAGGTCAGGAATCAATCTTTCCAAATCAAGGTATCGCTCCTAGTTGTCCACAAACAACAAATGATGCTCAGCAAACCCTCTACACAAGTCCACATCACCAAACAGAAGTTCCAGTAAATGCACCTCAGCAGACTTTGTTTCACAATTCTCAGCATCTTTCTGGTTTCGATTCCCCGACAACATTTTCACCACAACAACACTCAATATCTTCATCTGATGCCCAGTTGACTGATCATAATCAGACAGGCTTTTCTCTCCCTCAAGCCAACTCACACTTAACTGACTCACTTCCTTCTCATGTAAATGCTGCTGCACCTAACACCCAGTATCAGGAAAACCACTTTAGCCCATCCCAAGGTTTACAGCCCAGCGTTGTAACATCTCCACCACAGTTAAATTCCTTGGAAAATCAGCCAATATTTGCAAGTTCCCCACAGTCTGACACTCAACACACCCTTTTTAACACCAATGAAAGTAGTCCTCTTCAAGATGCAAATGTGGGTAATCAACAGTCCAAGTCTTCAACACAAATGGAAACGGATAACATGAATTCAGATGTTTCCTTTATGAATCCCGTACAGAATATCAATTCTAGTAATGACAATGTTCAGGGATCGAGCCATAAACTACCGTTTGAGGAGAGCTATGGCACCAATGCTGGCAATCGCCCAGATATTCTTACATTTGACCCCAATTCCCCACAGTTAAAAGGTTCTGGCCATTCATCACCTGTGACGACCCAATTTTTTGGAAACAACCAACAATCCCCTGCCGAAAACCTATATATAGAGGAGGCGCCAAAGTCTGAGGGATTTAGTCCAGCTCAGTCAAACCCTGTCCTATCTAATACCACTGAGGAACCCGCAAACTTTCCTGATGACTATTCACAAGCCAATGTTACAGACAAAACTACTGATTTTAACAAAGAACATCTAAATGCTCCCAAATTATTTGGGGTTCTTACTAGTTCAACTTTCATGCCAAACCCTACAAATATGCATAATCCCAGCAGTGACAGTTCAAAATGCGGCATCTCTTTTTCTTCTCTGAAACCAAATGAACAAATTCTTTTAAATGAATCTATCGATAAAATTGTTGCTTTGAGTAACTCTCAAAGTAATTTAACTGTGGGTCAAATAACAGACAGATGTCATGCCTCTGATGGCACAGACAGTTTCATGCCCTCAGGACAGCAGGGAAGCTCAAACCAATTTAATGTTGACTTTAGACAGTATTCTGAAGCTTTAAATCAAAGAAAGTATGAAGAAACTAGTCAGAATGTCAACTCCACGGATGTCAAAGAAGGCACTTTTGATTCCAAAGTTAACCATGGTCCATTTCGATTTGGTTCTGAACTCTCTGTGAATGTTACACAGAATACGTCCTCGCCTACGGGACCTCTAAGTTTTGCTGGTCTCGATAGTTCTCACAGCAGTCGTAACACATCTGGACAAGTGAGTCCGGTTACCGTTGACAACCAACATTTACATTCTCTCCAAGGAGGAAGCGGCCAACAAAGTCCTGTGTTATCCTCTCAGCAATATCAAACTGAGGTTTACTCTGATGCTTTTCAAACGGCTGACTTAACAGCTGAAACAATGTCAATGTGTGACTCTGTAACCAGTCATCCTGCACAAACGACTCGCCCTCTCACCATGGACCATGACACAACAAGCCAGGCCAGCTTGATTGCTTTATCAGAGCAGTTGAAAATTGGATCTGTGCAGAATCCACAACTAAGAATGACTGGTTCTGAACTGCCCGAATTTGATGAAGATACAATGTTTAACATCAACTCCAACCATGGGGACGGAAACATTCATATACCAACTTCATTGACAAATGCTTCTAGTGCACCTCCTCTATCATTTGCAAGTCAACTAGGATTACAGACTTTTAACTCTCGACCTTTTGCCAACCCTTCTGTGGAAAAAATAGAACATAGTGTTTCCCCTGCAAGGTAAGATAATTTTTATCTAGATTAAAAGAAAATTCTTCTAAACAGAGCACACTGAAAGATTTCTGCTTAAGACATTAAGTTATAAGGATTGGTTTGCATCCCTAATGCATTAAGTTATAAGGATTGGTTTGCATCTCTAATGCATTAAGTTATAAGGATTGGTTTGCATCTCTAATGCATTAAGTTATAAGGATTGGTTTACATCTCTAATGCATTAAGTTATAAGGATTGGTTTGCATCTCTAATGCATTAAGTTATAAGGATTGGTTTACATCTCTAATGCATTAAGTTATAAGGATTGGTTTACATCTCTAATGCATTAAGTTATAAGGATTGGTTTGCATTCCTAATGATTAAGTTCATGGATCAGATTAGAACAAAATTCTATTGAAAAATTGTGTTTGACTGAAAATACCATTTGTGTACGGTAAGATCTCCGCTAATTCAAGTACTCTAAAAAATTCAAGGACCAGAAAAACATTAAGAAAAGTACACTTAAAATTCAAGTTTTTTCGTTGAGAGTCTTACCTCCTGGAGTGAGCGATCAGATAATCCTATTGAACGATCGCTGTTGTTGTTTTTATAGACCAAATGTGGCAAATAGCAATGTAATAATTTGTTATTTTCACATCACTGGTCCTTGAATTAGCGGAGATCTTACCGTATCTCAAATCCACATTTTTCATGTTCAACAGTGCTTCAGACGGAAATGAAGAAACCATCTTCAGGAAACCTGCTAATGACCCTCCACGCTACAAAAAAATAACCGGTCGTGCTAAGAAAATGCGTGAAGCAAGTCTATGTCAGCAATTTCCATCAAGCATTGATGGTTACAAACTTGAGATTGTAGATCAACCGGACGACCATCATAGAGCCAGGTACAAGACTGAGGGGAGCAGAGGATCTGTTAAAGATCGCTCACTCCAAGGACACCCTTCTATAAAGGTAGGCTTAAAATCAATGTGAATTCATAATTTCTGTTCTCTTTTAAGATCTCTTTTGCAATTTGTGTGTTATACAATTCATAAGAGAATAAGGTGATGGTTCTTCAATGCCACTCAACATTTCAACTTATTGTGGAAAACAATATTCTAATGAGGTAGAAGAGCTCAAATATTGTAGAATGGTCGCCATTTTCTAATAATGTCTAATTCTTTCGAAAAAATCTTTCACCGATGCAGTAAATGCCTCAAAATGAATGACCAACCTTTTCGGTCTTGATATCCATTCCCCTTTTGTCGAACTATAGTTTAGAGCTATTGCATTACATCCATATCTAGAACTGGTTCGAACACTTTCCCGCGGTCACTTCGGCCATGTTTTGTATTCTCAACCACAGGCACACAGAGTGCTCTCCGCTTGATATATTATATGTATTAGATAGAGGGGTAAGGGGAGCGCACTGTGTCTCAACCATTCTGGAAGTTTCCTTTTTTGAAACATGGCTACCTTCCTTAGTGTTCAGCCCTTCGCGCCTCACATTACCGCTACACGCCAGAGCTACATGTACATTTCAACCAGATATGTTTTATTCAGTTTGCAAACCATCATTCTTTTCTACATTCCCATTATATTTATTCACACTGGAAGCTATAGTATTTGGTGTCAGAAGTGGGATGGCTTATTTTTTTTCTTCTTTTTCTTTCTAACTAATGATTGATTGATTGTTTGGTGTTTAACGTCGCGCTCAAGATTATTTCACTTATATGGCGGCGTTGCCAGTTTTATTGTGGGAGGAAACCGGGCTCTGTGCCCGGATGAAACCCACAACCTTCCGCTGGTAACTGGCAACCATCCCACATAGGTCTTCGAGTGAAAACCCAGTCAGAAAATTTTCCAATTTTTAGACTGAGTGGGATTCGAACCCGCTAACTAATGGTAGCGTGTTTATTTACTATTTTGTCTTTATATTCCAGCTGACTGGAGTTCACCAGGCCGTGACATTGCAAGTTTTTGTTGGTAATGACTCCGGGAAAGTTAAACCTCATGGATTTTACCAAGCTTGTAAAGTTTGCGGGAAAAACTCTACGCCGTGCAATGAAAAGGATATTGAAGGGACAACGATAATAGAGCTGCAGATGGATCCAGCGGCAGAAATGATTGCAAAGTGAGATATTTATCAGGGACTGATCCAGGAAAAATTTGGGCAAGCCGTTTCGGTTCAAGATGTTCCAACAATAAGACAAAAACAACATCTCTGGCCCAAAATTCAACATTAAATGCTATTTTGACATTAAAATCTGTTGGTTTTAAGAATTTGGGCGGATTTTTTGCTCATGAGTTTGGGCGCCCATACCTGTATACAGGTATCAAAATGTCTCTGGATCAGTCTATGTTTATTTAAGTCAATATATTGATTCTGTTATAATGACAGGAGCAGGAAAAGAAGATAAAAACTGTTTTGTTCAAGTTAATATTGTTTCAAAGCATTACTTAAACAAAATATGTTAACCTCAGAATTTCAGAACTACATGTAATAAACCAAAAGATTTAAGTCAGAAATTTAAGTTCTTTAAACATTTCTATTTTAAAAGTGATGATCTTGTGTCATCTATTATACCTTATTTTATAGACTTGATTTGATAGCTATTTGAGTCAACAAGGTCTAACATTTTTTTTTACCACAACAGGATTGACTGCGTGGGTATTTTGAAACTGAGAAATGCTGATGTTGAACAGAGAATGGGTTTAGCTAAGGCCAAGAAGAAGAGCCTTAAAGCAAGGCTTGTGTTTCGTGTGTCCTTTAAACGCCCAGATGGAATTTACCAAACTCTTCAAGTTGCCTCTCACCCAATACTCTGCAGTAAGTGTTAAATCCTGACACATTGTGAGTTCTTATCAAATTATATTACGATGATTCATTTGTAGGTCTCCGTAACCCAGTAGGTAAACTTTTTTTCATCTATAATAGATCAAGCTTCTAATTTCATTTACAAGAAAGTTTTTGTGTGATGGACCTGTGTTGAATGGTACTAGTTGATGATCAGGGCTTCCTCTCCCATTTAACCTGACATTCTTCATATATTAAAGGGAAATAATGAATAAAAAAAATCTAATCATTAATTGATCAGAATCTTAATATATCCCCGGTCAGGTCGAGTTCAGATCCAATCCAATCATAGGCGATTGAATCTTAAGACCTTGTTGACAGATTGGTTCCTCATTGATTAGTTTTCAGCTAAGCTCAGGTCGATGCGATGAAAACTTTGTTATCACGTCTTGTAGTTTAGGAATAAAACGTCAATGCAACACCCAGAAAAAATAGTCACATGAGGAAGTATTGATGGCTGATTGGCTGCAACGGTAAGACTGCCAATGAGAAAATATGACCTACTCTATCCTTATGACCATTAGACGGAACAGTCTGCGATTGATCGGAAGTCTTCAGGCTGCTCTGATTGATCACTAATTGATCACCGATTTACTGCCGACTAGAGCTTACGCCGATAGTATTGGATCTTAACTCAACCTGAGCAGGGCCTTAAAATACTCATTAAGTTTGATCAAATGTAATTTTATGTATCGTTTTCATTGCTTGTGGTTAACGTTCATTGTTTTTTCCTTCTACCAGCTCAGCCAGTTGGACTTCCTGAAGTATGTAAGGTTTCCCTGTTGGAATCATTGGTAGATGGAGGTGGAGAGATGTTTATGATAGGTAAAAACTTCATGAAGGGAACAAAGGTCGTTTTTGAAGAACTCGACGAAAACTCAAAGGTTGTGTGGCAAGAAGAAGGCGAAATTGACAAAGATTATTTTCAAAATGTAGGTTTTTATATTAATTGCTTTCTCCTGTGTTGAAAGGTTTAAAGACCCACAACTTGAACATCTATGAATGATTTTATTTGTTTTTTCAGACTCATCTGATATGTGTGGTACCAGCCTATCGTAATCTGCAGGTAACTTCCCCGGTGAAAGCACAGGTGGTTGTGAAATGTGGGGGCAAGGGGAGCTTCCCAAGGCCATTTACCTACCTACCAAGTAAGATCTCTGTTCTTATCTAACTCAGGAAAATCAATCAATATATAATTGTCAGTTTAAACCCCATTCAAACTCTGAGAATAAGTTTCTGGAATTTCGATATGCTTTGTCTTCGTTTATTTAGTACTGAGTACGATTTTTCTCATATTCAATAAACGAAAATAGATTGATTTATTCGCATCTGAAATTTAAGATTTTATTCCTGAAATGAAATATGTAACATTTTTTAAGGCATTTGGTGCAGAATTTTATCTTGGTGTTGGCAGCTAGTGTTATCAAGAATGTTAAATCACTGAAAGCATTTAATTTATTTAAAAAATCAATGCAAGTGGAACACTTAAAGGGTTCAATTTTGTTGACTTTTCGTACACTATTCCGGTTTGTATAGGCCAAATACTGTACGGATTTTCCTCTATCCAATGCTAATCATTAAGCCTCTTATTGTCGTGACGATCAGAAATTGTGAAAAAGGTGTGAATTTTGGCAGCTCATGCCACTTTAAGGTTATCACAGAAAAATCAGCTAAATAATACATGTATTGGTCGCCATGATATGATCTTAGCTGTTGAGTGCGGTGTTAAGCCCTAATGAATCAAATCTTGTGGGATTCTGCATGGTCCTGACTGATATTCATAGGTTTGGCCTTCACATTATCAGCAACCTGGGGCTCGTTTCACCAAGCAGTCGCATCGCAAACAAGGCGTAGTTACCAAGGGATACCATAGTGAAGAGACGTCATGGCAACTGCGATTGATCGCACTTTGCGACGGCTTTGTGAAATGGCCCCCTGGTTCCATATTTAATTCAACAGTATCACGTCTTGCATGTAAGTTTTTAAAAGTTTGTCGATTTCAAATCCAGGAAATTTTAAGGACTTTGATTTTAATTTAATGGCTTATGAAGTCTGTTACATGTAACTGTAGCTGGCTGTCAACATCCAACTGGAAAGCATCAAAATAAGCGACTAAATTACTTTAAAAAAGACTCAGAGTTTGAATGTGGTTGTTTGTTTGGGCTGTTGTAAGAAAAATTATTATTCCTATCAGTGATGAGGTCAATCCGTTCTCCGCAATTGGCCATCAATTTTCACTGCATTTCTAATTTGGCTGCCCCACCATAAATGTCTGACAGACTCCTTATGAATCGTTACTTTAACAGCACCCAACAGAACTGGCAATTTCCGTGTCATCATTGTATGTGTCGTAAGGCTTTTGTCTCCTGTTATGGACATGGGTATTTTGTTTTCTACCAACGTAGAACTTTTGATAAACGCTCAACAACAACAAAAATCAGATTGATTAGCTGCCAATAGATATATGTTTATTTAGCTTATGACCACGCAGTTTAAACAGGGATTAAACCAAAGCTGCCAAATTCAATAAGATATTTTTATTTATTTATTTTTGGGGGGACAAATATTGTCCAACAGGCTGACAAAAGCTTTACTATCCGTATCAGTGTTTTTCGTTGATGAACTGAATGGTTGCAATATGTGAGAATCAACTGTGACATCTTTTAATTTCAAGGGCACAAGTTTTTATTTGCTGTAATACAAGTTTTAAGTTTCAGCCCATTTTGTGCTCTTGGGTCTGGTTCACCTTACGTTTTGGGTCGCAGATTTAAATTATAAGATTTCCAAAATTTTATCCTGGTTTGATTAAAGTTTTCAGACACATATCCAAAATTATAGCGTTAATCTAAAAAATCTCATTGTGCAGATATTTCCATTAACTGCCTATTATAAAAGGTATGCCAAAATTCACTCTTTGAATTCTTATAGTCTAAAGTATGTAAAAGCTCTAAGTTACAGATTCATAATTTCGAAGAAAGAAGAAAAAAAGGCATTTTGAAGAATCATTGATTTACCTTTTAAAATTTTTGATTTATCTAGTTCGAAGACTATGAAAGAAATGACAAAACAGTGTTTTATACGTGTTTGCATTTAACCCACCAAAAACATTCATTAGGAACTTTTCTTGATTTCTTGAAGAAATTCTACTTAAAAGTGATAATATCTTTTTGATTAGTTTATGTGTCTGGTCACTGTTCAAACCTGCCCAATAAAAATGAGACAATGATACCACTGGTATTGTTAACAACTACTTATTGAAGGAGACAAAAGTGGATTTTGATATAGCACTTGTTTTGAATCACAACTATACCTTTAGACAAAGCGTTACTCTGTATGGTGCATTACTCCAGGTTTTATCAGTCATACCTCCTATTGAAATGCGGCATGTTTATGGTTATATTATAAATTATTGCCTATATTTGTAACAAATACACTTCCCCACGGACTCACATCTGGAAAGTCAGGGTTTTCTGGGTGAACATGTTGAAACACACATGAGTGCTGTTAAACACATTTATCCCAGCATCCTAAAACTGACTTTACTGATAGGTTTATAATGGTGTCTATACAGTAGGCATAAATTGACAGGCTTTGAATTTCTGACAAAGAATACCCTTGCTTCCAAGGTTCAAACACTGAGATGCAACAGCCAAGAGGGTGGGCAATAGGGCCTATTGGGCGCTAATATCCCAGCAGTTTGAGGCCTGGGTATTGATAAACCCAAACGTTAACAGCTTTTGAAGCTCAATGACTTTGACTTTGTTTCACCCTATTTCTTCCTACATTGTAAATGTATGACAGCCTGGAGCAATGTATTATAGAGAGTAACAAGTCACATGAGATGTTATATACTTTACCATGATGTAAGGTGAAACAGGTCTTTGAAGATGTCATCATGTTCTTGTGTGTCAGAACTAAAGCACACCTCTCTAATGACGCCTGATAAAGGATCATTTCGGAACTTGGAAACAGGCTGTAATTAAGGTATTGTAGCGATGAATTTTTTGTCTTATCAACTCTTGTCCTACAGATTGTCATGAAACGGCATAAGTCGGTTGAAGGGAAACAACAGTTAACTTATTGCTCACCTAAATAGGACGTTTACGCGGTTCAATTTTTTGGACAAATTTCGACAACGGATGACAGAAGCAAGATTTGCAGACCGATATTCCCAATGTGAACCTGCTTATGCTTGCTCATACAATGGGACTTCTTTCTGCTTATGAATTGAGTTGTTGATTTTTGGTTGGGTGGGGATATTATCTAATGATTGTATGGTGTTCCCCTGTAGAGATCTTGCAGCATTGCTGATTCGCCCATGGACGGGTTTTTTATGCGGCATTCGTCACAGGTCAGCCAGACATGTCCATAAAGCAGGTGGTGGCCTCATTACTAAATTACTCCCATCGTAGACTTAACATCTAAAAGAGTTCTTGTCTGCCAAGTCGTACTGAACCCACCCAGCCACGGAACCTCTAGAATAAGAAAAGGCTTATTAAATCAAAGTGAAAAAGTTGTGAAACTTTTTAGAACAGGGTGTTCATTTCTCAAAAAAACTGAAAAAGAAATCCATTTTGCTGAATTTTGGTTTTAGCAGTAAAAAAACTAGTTATGTTATTCAGAGAGAACACGTTTTGTACTATTTTCTGGCAAGCCTCTTTTTGATGGGAAATATGAAGAAGAAAAAAAACAAGATGTGGTTAAATTATTTCAAATAATATAAACACTTTCGAGAAAAAAATGCTGTGTGCTATTGGAATTTTATCTCTGATTAGCATACATAATCATAATCATAATAGCATAATACATTGTCAAACTTAAGACTGAATAGTTAAGCCCTTCAGCCCAATGTTTCTATTTCACAAGCCCAATATTTCTATTTCAAGTGACATATATATATAATTAAAGGTCTACCTGCTTTTAACACAATAAGAAACTTGTCTCCATGGATGATGGTTATTTTAGACAAGAAGATTTTCCCTGTGCCTATGTGTTTTAGTGGTCATAAATATATATATATATATATATATAATTAAAGGTCTCTAAGCGCAATATTTCTATTTGAAGTGACACATATATGTATAATTAAAGGTCCTTAAGCCCAATATGTCTATTTGAAGGGACACATATATGTGTAACTAAAGGTCCTTAAGCCCAATATGTCTACTTCAAGTGACACATACATGTATATGTATATCTAAAGGTCTCTAGGCGCAATATTTCTATTTGAAGTGACACATATATGTATATCTAAAGGTCTCTAAGCCCAATATTTCTATTTGAAGTGACACATATGTGTATATCTAAAGGTCTCTAAGCCCAATATTTCTATTTGAAGTGACACATACATGTATATGTATAATTGAACAAAAATTACCCACACATCTAAATGATATACCTCTTTTTAACACAATTAGAAACTTGTCTCCATGGTTATTTTAGACAAGAAGATTTTCCCTGTGCTCGTGTGTTTTAGTGATCATAAATATAACTTAAGCCCAATATGTTTATTTGAAGTGACACATATATGTATAATTAAAGGTCCTTAGTGCATTGGCTCTACTCTGGATACTAACACTTTTTGACATTCTTCACCTTGTCTGTTTAGGAAATTGATCATCTGTTTATGGCATGCTGTTTTATTTGTTCACATATACACTCATCATTCATAAGGATAACTCATAAACTGTATTATAAATGACATGGTCAATTGGCTCAAGAGTGGTCAGATGAAAGTTGTACTTGTACTTTACAAGCATGTGGACTTGCTTGTTCCATTTTTTTTCTAAAACCTCCACAACCAGACAGGCATAGAATTACAAACTTCTTTGACTTTTTGTTTCGTTTAAAATATCCAAAATTTATAAAATACCTCAAATGCTAACAAATTAAATTTTGGGGTCTTGTCTGACATTTTTGGTGGACTTGTGTAAATGACAGTGTACTTCTCACCTGTGTGTTAAATTAGATGACAATATGACTGTCGCAATCTGGTACCAGGACCTAAGGGTGATATTTAAGCTTCAACCCTATTGTCATCACATTCTGCTTTTCATCTGACCTCTCTCGACCTCCCATATACCCTTAAAATGAACTCTGTCACTGATGTTCTGGTTTATGTTTGCTTTGTGGCAGAGGTGAAACAGGAACGTATGGAGGTTGAATCAACTCTGCACAAGTCAGCCATAGGAAAAGTCTCTCCAGGTTAGTATACAATGTCTGTTTCAAATATGATTTTATTACAAGAATCCCTCATAAAAATCCGTCCAATTTAAGAGATATGCCTGTCTGTTTAAAGTTAGGGAAAACTGGGCTCTTTTCTTAAACATACGGTAAGAATTCCGCTAATTCAAGTACTCAAAACATTACGAAAAGCACTCTAAAAGTTTGAGACTTTTCGTTGGGTGTCTTACCTCCTGCATGGAGCAATCGATAATCCTATCGAGCAATCACTATTGTTGTTGTACTAGACCAAACATGGCAGAAAGCAGTCTAATAATTTGTTATCTTCACATTGCTCGTCCTTGAATTAGCGGAATTCTTACCGTACATTGTGTTTTTATGACAAAACACAATTATAACCACCCTCAGGTTTGTACAGCAAAGTAAGTAGTGATTAAGATGACATAAAATAAAACTTTGGTTCTGCTGTGATCTAAATTATGCCAGGTTATTGAAAACAGTTCATCCTCTTGGCAATGAAAATGTAGAAATTCTTTCCTCATTCCTAAAGCTTTTCTTGAAAGTTGTTGCATGGTATTAATTGTTTGTGCTTTGTGTCTGTTTCTCAGCCGCCCTACATTTGAATGAGTTGATATCCAGGACAAGCAGTAATGCTGAGGGTATGTTCCAGCTTCCAGCTAATGTGGCCCAGTCCATACTCACAGATAACAAGTCTACCAAGATGGAAACCAATCAAGATACTAAAATACCGGATAATTTGATTTTCACCGTTCCCACCCAATCCCATAATGGTAGGTTGAAAACTGGAGCTCGCTCTTCTCCAGGCTTATTTAGTCTTTCATATTGGTGTTGTTGAGTTAATGGTTATATTTGGTGACAATTATCAAAGTTTTGTAAAAATTAAATGACAATTTGAAACTCTAAAATGTGTTGATTTTGGGTTGAGGACTCGGATAATATGCATTCTTGAATAAAACTGATACAGCTAGGTAATTAAAGAAAAAAAATATGCCTCTTAAAACCTAATGTTAGGCTTTATTAACAGTGTTTATGATTTCCTTGCTTCAGTGGCTTATGATCATTTTTGTTTTAAAAAAAAAAGTAATTTTGAGGGGGGTAGGAGATAGAATTTTGCCAGCAAAAGTGCTTCATGAGCTGTTGTTACTTTTCAGCCGAATTGTTTTATTTTTATTTCAAGCTCTCACTGATCATCATGTTTCCATTTAAGGTGTCCAATGACAAGGCCAAAATCTGTCAAATGTTTCATTTATTTTGAAAACGGTTCCTTGAAAAACAATTTTTTCTTCTGTTGAATTCGGCCTCTATAAAACAAAATCCATAGAAAATTATTTGGATGGCGGACGAAAACAAAACCTGAATATATCCTTTTGAACATGGCAAACATATTTGTCTAAAGAATTTTAAAGCGGCCTATCAGAAAAAATGAAACTTGACTTCTTTGTATTATGTGCTTTTGAGGAGGCATTTCAGGAAAAAGAAACTAAATGCAATATTTGTTTTTTTTAAGGTAGCCTATTAAATAAACCTTAGCAGGACAGCATTGTTTGATTCAGACGTATCCTGTCAGAAAAATAAACGAACTCTTAAAGTGGCATGAGCTGTCAAAATTCACACTTTTTTCACAATTTCTGATCGTTGCGACAGTAAAAGGCTATGAAGACCATCGAAAAACTACATGATTGGCGTTGGAATGAGGAAAATCCATGCATTATGTGGCCTGTACAAACCAAAAACGTGTTCGAAAATTAAACAAAATTTAAATAACCGGGACGACCATTCATTCAATCTAAACCAAAGTAAGTTCAAAACAATACTTTATCGTACATTTTCGAGACTAGAAGCACTAAAAAGCTTCTGAATTATACATCTTGAGAAAAGTAACCAATAATTTCAACATTCTGTTTTAAGGTCAAAATATCAACATTTTGGCAGCTCATGCCACTTTAAGTTCATAATTATCTTTTTTTTGTTTAGCTCATAGGAATTCATCTTTCTACATGAATAAGCTTGATATTATTTTCAGCTACTCATGTATTATATGTGTTTTTTTAATTTTTGTCCTCATTTGTCTCTATCCCTTTCTTTATAAAAGCTTGGCATATTTTCTTTCAATGTTATACATGTAGTTTACAATGCTTCTAATTCAACAAAGAGTTAGTGTCATTGATATAGCTATTAGAATTAGAGAGACACTTTGTAGTATCAAAGGCATAACTTTTGTTGCAGATATCAAAAGTTTTTAAAACCAGATACATTTACTCAATCCGGGAATTACCGCCGAGCCTGATGACGTCACACAGATTTACGCAAAGCTTGCTGGGTAAAATGTACCTCAGTTCGCCATTTTGTTAACCGGTACTTATAAAGTTATAGCAAGACGTCACTTCCTTATAAAACATTGATGCCATAACGTATTTAAAAGTTGATACTGATAGAGTAATGAAAACAATATGTTGTGTACCAAACTGCACGTCTTCAAGTCAGAAGCACAACAGATAAGATCTGGCGCCTTTTACATCCTCTTCTCGATAAAGTATTATTCCTTCCGCCATTTTGTAAAATTATGTGAATATCCCTCAATCTCCCAAAATGCTGTGCGCATAATTTCCAAGTGACGTCATCAAGCAATTGGTCAATTCGGCTTAACTGTTAGTTCTTTAAACAAAAAAACAAGACAAAAAAAAAAAAGACAAAAACTTGATAAGGTTTGACGATGTTTTGGGTTCCCTTTATTATTGATTTCCACAAACTTCATGTTCTGTTAATACCTTGTTTAGTTTGGGGTGTATCTTCATTGATCTAATGTAGGCAACATATGGGTAGACTTTACAACATCTATAGATACATGTATGTACTGCATGATAGTATAAAGGGCAAACTAAAGAGATTTTATACTTGGTTATTTTTTTAGTTAGTCACATTGATATTTGGGTAGAATCACATTTGGTTACATTGATATTTGGCTACTTTGATACTTGGGTAGATTTATATTTTTGACTACTTTGATACTTGGGTAGAATCACATTTGAGCAGATTCATTTTTTGGTAGATTGAAACTTGGGTAGATTGAGCTTGGGTAGATTCATTTTTTGGTAGATTGAAACTTGGGTAGATTGAGCTTGGGTAGATTGATTTTTGGGTAGAATGATATTTGGGTAGATTGATATTTGGGTAGATTGAAATTAGGGCAGAATGATATTTGGGTAGATTGAAATTAGGGCAGAATGATATTTGGGTAGATTGAAATTAGGGCAGAATGGTATTTGGGTGGATTGAAACTTGGGCAGAATGATATTTGGATAGATTGAAATTAGGGCAGAATGATATTTGGGTAGATTGAAATTAGGGCAGAATGATATTTGGGTAGATTGAAACTTGGGTAGAATGATATTTGGGTGGATTGAAATTTGGGCAGTATGATATTTGGGTAGATTGAAACTTAGGCAGAATGATATTTGGGTAGATTGAAACTTGGGTAGATTGAAATTTGGGTAGATTGAAATTTGGGCAGTATGATATTTGGGTAGATTGAAACTTGGGCAGAATGATTTTTGGGTAGATTGAAACTTGGGCAGAATGATATTTGGGTAGATTGAAATTAGGGCAGAATGATATTTGGGTAGATTGAAATTAGGGCAGAATGATATTTGGGTAGATTGAAACTTGGGTAGAATGATATTTGGGTGGATTGAAATTTGGGCAGTATGATATTTGGGTAGATTGAAACTTGGGCAGAATGATATTTGGGTAGATTGAAATTAGGGCAGAATGATATTTGGGTAGATTGAAACTTGGGTAGATTGATATTTGGGTAGAGAGAAACTTGGGTAGATTGATATTTGGGTAGAATGATATTTGGGTAGATCGAAACTTGGGTAGATTGAAATTTGGGTAGAATGTTATTTGGGTAGATCGAAACTTGGGTAGATTGACATACATGTATTACTTGTTGCTGTTGGTAAGATTAAGTGAAAGTTGGTTAAATTGATGGAAAGATTTTCTCTTTTTGTTTGACCTTCTTTCTGGTCTATATAGCTGTTAATTACCCACAGCCTGAACGGATGGTGATTCTGTCCCCTACGTTGACGATGCTCAACAACCAGCCCTTTCTACTGACGCTGGCTTACCCTGCAGGAGGCCTACAAACTGGTATTAGCATCCATAACTTACTCAGCCCCCAGACATTGGGAGTAGACAACATGAGAAGTATAAACACACCTCTGACTAGTCTCAACCATACAGGTATCAAGTCTGTATCCATGTTGTGTGCTGTAATCTATTCACACCAAAGAACAGTCTAACATGAGTAGACCATATTGACTTAATATTAATCAAGCAACTAGTTCTCTTATGATAAACCTCTATCGAAATACACAAACATCTTTTCAATAAGGTTTCCTCCACCACGCCTCGTCGGATAGCAGATTCTGTTCCTTGACACACCTGGGGCTCGTTTCACAAAGCAGTCGCATCGCAAACGAAACGTTGTTGCCAATGGATACCATAGTGAAGAGATACGACGTCATGGCAACTGCGATTGATCGCACTGTGCGACGGCTCCGTGAAACGGCCCCCTGCTGTCAGTGATGATTTACTTACAAAAAAATAGACCACTAAACATGTTCAAAATTGATGTACCATAATTATTATTATTATAAGCTTGGAACATACCGGCTAATACATTTATTAAGGCATGTCATGTGTACATGATGGAACTGTTTTTGTTCAACAAGACACACTTGTAGTTTCATGATGTTGAAAAGCATTTGATTTGTCTTGCAGACTGTCCAGTTCAGCAAGAGTTATCCCTCTTTGAATCAAGCCTCTGTTTTTCAACTCTGGCAAAGAAACTTATATTTTGTCCTTCTTTTGAATCCGTAAATCTTTTTTGTTTCATCAAATGTTAGATCGCCTGATTTCTGTATGGCGGTGGATGGTTGGGATTAAGAGTTTCTTAGCAGCATTCCTGTATTAAATTAAACTTGCAGTAGCCACACAGACAAAAACCAATCTTATGCGGTTTCGCTCATATATTTTCAGTCTGTTTAAAAGGAGACATCTCTTAAGTTTGTTCTGGTTCTCCGTTGACCTTCAGATTATTAGAAAAATGCAAAGTGATCAATCTCAAATAAAAGGCTGCAAGTCAACTTTCCGCCAAAAATGTACATTTAACGAGTTATTTACGGAATCCAGTGCTGCTATTGTTTTGTCTGACAGTCAGTAAACAAACAGCCAAATGTAGACCGAACGCACAGCCATAAAAGGGCTCTACTGCGAACTCGATTCTTTTTACCACAACATAGCAGACATTGGAATCCTCAAATAAAACTCCCTATCCAGTGGCTTTTTACCACAACATAGCAAACATTGGAATCCTCAAAAAAACTCCCTATCAAGTGGTCCGTGGGAGCTGGGAAAGTTACCAATGGTTATCTGGAAACCTCATCTTTATAAAAACAACGGTAGAATAGCACACATTTTAAAGATATCCCTTTGACCATGTTCAATTTCCTGAAAAGTTGTGTCTTGTAGTGCATCAATTTTTTTTTTATACAACAGCCTCTTGATTGGGGGACCTCTTTCTGACCACCAAGGTCGCTGACAAGCAATAAACCAATCATGGTTGATAACATTTGTAATCTCCTCACACAGAATTGATCCATTGAGCCTACAGTGTGATCCATGGATCCATCAAACTTATTTTAATAAGTTCACTATTGAAGAGATGTTTGTGGCCTTTGAGATTTATCAGCGAATCAATCATGAAATGTATTTTATTTTTCAAGTTATTCTGTCAGAGTTGAAATTTCAGTGTCCTGTATTTTAATTTTCACACATGATGTGATTAATATTAAATTGATCTCCAAAGACCTACATATTTTATTCACCAATCAAATGAAGCTATCTCTGACAGAATGGTTTCAAGTAACCAGCATAATCTCCTATCTTCTACAGCATAGACCAGACAGCACAGATATACAAAAACTATTTGAGAAATCAAGTTGAATCTTTGTTTTGATCAAGAGCTGAAGTTCTGGGCCCACGTGCACAAAGCGCTCTTAACTAAGAGTACTCTTAGTGTGTGTCTACAACATGGGACTTGGTTGTAGAGATATGCTAAGAGTCCTCTTAAGTTAAAAGCACTTTGTGCAAGTGGGCCCTGGTTTATACAGTACTAGGGGTAAATGGTTAAAAACAACTTTGTTTCAGCAATTGCAGCACCCACAACAGATAAATACCCTTCTTATGGTCATTATCTTGTGCCTTTATAGGTTATACTAAACTGAAGAGCGCTTAATTAATCCTAACAACTTGTTTTTGATAAAACACTGAACAGTATGTAAATATGCATACCACCAAAAAATTTGCGTCTTGTTTTCGGTTCGTTTATTTAAGATCTCGAGTCTTTATGGTTATCTGGTTATTACAAGGCTTAATATCGGTACACCATTTATAGGGTGGAGGTTGTAAACTTGTGTGTGCAAATGCAGTTGTTGTAGACAACGGCTTGTAATATTTAACTGTATACTCCTAATCCACTCCCAAGTTTCCCAAAGTCTGTTGTGAAATCTTTTTTGACTTAATTGGTTGATTTGATGACTCATGGGGGGGGGGGGGGGGGGGGGGGGCATTATATATTTCCAAAAAAACTGAGACTTTTTTCTTCTCTCTATTATATTTTTATATGATATAGACTGTTGTTGAACCTCTCTACAGTGTCATAAGACCACAAATTTGTTTGTTTTTTTAAGTAATTTTTCTTGAAATTTTGGTCATGCTAATGTTAACAGCCCGTAGAGTCATCTGATCATATATCATTACAGTGATAAAAATTTGCACAACAGGCTTAATGGCTGTTTTGCTAAGGTTATGAATTGTCCAATTTCAATCCTGGCATAACAAAGGTCCCTTTATAACCTTTTTTTTACCCCAAAAATGATACAATTTATACACCCATCAACTGACCTCTCACTCAGTCAGCGCCACATGACCAAGCCAGACATTTGAAAAGGTTAGACCAATTCAGCGTGGCGTCTTTGTGATGTTGCAAATGGCGCAAGTCTTGTAGGCCTACTACTATTGCTCATGCGGTCGGGCGTTTTTTGTTATAACATGATGTTAACAATAAATTCGGTCAAATGGATTTGAAATGCGTTCTTAATAGCATCATCTGTCACCGGATATCACAAGATCTCGTAGGTGACTGGCAAGCCCTAAATGTAGGACGTCACTGAGCTATTTAAATGATTAAGTATAATATTCTCGAACGTTTGACGTGGCTTCATGTTGTTGTTGGAGAGATGGATTGAATTGCCTTTATAACCTTGGCAATACATTATGACTGATTTAAAACATGCAAATTATTTTTACAGTGCATGCTGATTTCATATATTCTTAAAATTAACATATATTAACAGGGACTGATCCAGGGAAAATTTGGGCATACCATTTCGGTTCAAAATGTTCCCACAATAAGACAAAAACAACATCTCAGGCCCAAAATTCAACATTTAATGCTATTTTGACATTAAAATCTGTTGGTTTTAAGAATTTGGGCGGATTTTTTGCTTGTGAGTTTGGGCGCCCATACCTGTATACAGGTATCAAAATGTCTCTGGATCAGTCTATGATTAATAAGACTTCTGCCCTTAATAATTCTTTATCTTTGTTTTTAATTTTTAGATGTTATACAGCAGATAAATTCCACGTCTGCCAAACCTTGACCTTGTGAGCAGTCAGCTGGAATGACGACTATACCAGCTCTGACTGCTTTTCTACAAGACACTGTTGAATGAGTCATACTTACCCTTAAGAGATATTCTCGGTTTCGGACATCCGGGTACCTGACCAGCCGAGTAAGTAAAACAGGAGTGCATTTGGGGTACTTAGGGTCACGTGGTCTTCCCTCAGCCAGTCAAAATGGAGTCGTCATGGACTTGTTTTCACCTTGGAGCCTTGTTGCCGGGATGTGACGTCATGCCGAAATCGAGAATATATGTGTGCTTTACCGCAGGACACTTTTAAATGTTGCTGTTATTTATGCTGTTAATTTTTTTGTCAAGCTATGTGATGAAGGATGCTAGTCAATGTCAGTTGTTGTTGTTGTAATAAGGAGTGACTAGGATTTCATTGGCTTGTTTTAACGATATTGTAACGGTATACACTATAGCTGTTACGTCTCGAGACTCTTAAAAAAAATATGTGGTACTTTCACAGATCACAGTAATGCTTGGCTGTTGCCATCAATTTAAAACTTGAGAAACGAAAATATTATACCCATCATGAAAAGCCTGTAGAAATATATGATAGACTGCTGTAGCCTGCTGTTACTCTTAACCCACAGAATATGACTGAATGAATATACAGAAAATCAATGCCAATTGGGATTTCCCACTGTTATAGAGAAACTATCAGGACTGTATGTCTGAACACAACTGTCTCCATAGACTGATAGTTATGTGTACTGTGAAGTATTTCTGGCCTCCGTAAAACAGTGTCACTTATTAGTCAAGAGTTGTTTGCCCTTTCTTCCATTGCCCTACAGACTAACATGGGAGAAATACTTCAGGAATATTAACACAAGTTTTCTCTTGGTCAAGATGTTTTTGCTATAACACAGGGTTCTCTCCCCTTGAACATACAAGGTAAAGCATCAATGAGAGGAATGTTTTTTTTCTGTAGGATAGAACAGTTTCTTTCAGTTGGATTTAGTTGGGGTAGTCAGAATTCTCTCCTGAAAGCAAACGGCATGTGAAAATAGTAACGAAATAGTTCAAATTGTCTGCCCTTGATTCTACAACAGAGTGACAAACTTAATACTTCTTCAAGTGGCTTTCTGCTTGAAAACACTTGAGTAATCTCCCTTTGAACAATCAGCAGAGGAAACAGTCTTCATTTACCATTAAAATCTGTTGTTTGTGCTGTGACACGAAAGCCTTGACGGTCATGTACATATATATATGAATAATAACTGAAAAACAGACCAAATGCAAGAAGCTTTTGTGAACTATAGGGAAGTGTTTCGAACAGTTGTAAAAGCAAGGATATGTTGTTTTGCCTGTTTATACTAAACAGAAATAATTTTTTTTAGTGAAATCCTTAACCTAACGTAAGTGTGGAAATCCCTGATTTGAATTGGAGTATTACTATTTACTACTAACAGATTGCCAAATATGACTTTGTTTATAATCATATATATCATTTGACAGCAAGGAACTCACATCTGGGTACAAAGAATGAATCCTATAGAAAGTTGTAACTGAATTTTATATCCCTTTTATCTCCTGTTGTTGTTGTTGTTATCTGATGTCATTACAGAAACCTAGAGAGCAGTATTCATCGAAGCCATTTCTTTATACGTTACGACTATATGTAATGGAAAGTGTTACCTTTCTGAATTCTACATCACCCAAAAATGTACGTTGTTGTTGAAACTTTCTAAGAACTTGTCTAGTTTAATTTACTGAACTAATGTTGATATCACAAACACAAGATGAACCTGCTGTTTATGAAGGACTTTACAAGATTTACAAGCAGGCCCTTGTCTGAAACCTACAAGTACAATGCAAGCTGTTTAATACTGAATGGGACAAAAGTGATATATGTAGTTAGATCTGTACATCCTATTCAGAATTTTATTGTATTTTTTTGCACTGATCGCAGAAATCAAAGTTATAGAAGACAGAAAACCATGCTGGTTTATGGTATTCCTATAAGTCTAATTTTGGAGCCGTTTTTTGCTTAATGTACACATTTGAAATTAAAACAGCTCTAAAACTAACTGGAGTTGAATATGGCATTAGGTATACCATATGCATGTTTATTTTAAACTTATGATTGGGTATAAAGGTCTAAATGAATACCCCTTTTTAACACAATAAGAAACTTGTCTCCGTGGTTATTTTAGACAAGAAGATTTTCACTGTGCCTGTGTGTTTTAGTGTTCATAAATATATATGTGTAACATGTCGGTGTATGTATAAAGCCATATCCAACTGCAGTGATTTGTAGAGTCCTTACAATTTTAAATGTCTCCAATAACCAAAGCTGTCTGATGTTGTTTCAAATAGGCTTGGTCATTTATATTGAGATTCAAGGGAGATAATTCATGGCAGTACAAATTGGTACTTCTGAGGCACTGTATGCCAGCCTAACATAATCACTCATGTATACATATTTGTCATATTATACATACATGTAATGATTACATTCAAAGTCTGTATTCAAATTTGGCTGAGAGAAATCCATACATACAGAAATTAAATCTGTTACTTGCCATAATTCTTTACATATATGACAAATTCTGTTTTGCTATGTAAATTTAATTAAATGTGACTTGGTCTGTCTGGTGCCCCATGATTTGTTATACAACTACATGTATAAGACTAAAATATCAACTGTGTTTCTGCTTAAAAAAAAAAGAAGGCATATCAGAATTTAATAGTATTTTTGTATAACCAAAGGTGAAACAATCAACATTGTCTGGAGAACTTTCCTATGTTTAAATCCCCAATTGAGGGATATCGTTAATTCTAACTGTATACATGCTTTACATTGCGGAGACTTTTCTCAACAACTGTATGTTAGGGACCAGTTATATGACAAAATGTCTCAAAGCAGCCCATAAATTCAATGGAAATTCTGAAAAAGTTCTACTTTTGGACTAAGGTCTGGAATTTCCTGTTTACGTGGATATTTTATTAAGTAATTTGTTTTTACATGTACATGTAGCTCCTATAGGGTAAAACTTGTCCTAAAAACTAAATGTATGTTTTTTTGAGTCTACAAAAACTTTGTGGGATAAAAATCAGATTTACTTAGCATTGATTGCAGAGTCTTAAAGATATATGTAACAATACCTGCATTGAATGTCTCCACACAAACTTGTCATACATTGTTATATTTTGTGCTAGTGGCTGAATGTTGTTGTGGAAGACTAAAGGGTGAATGCGCATCAAGTTCTTTGTGGCTGAGCTGTTGGTATTGACTTTTGACTACTCAATTAACTAGTGTGTTTTATGGTGCTGGACGAAGCTAAATTGACCCAGAGCGGGTGCCACATTGGCCTCGAGAAACATTTGTAATGGTCAGACACATTCAGTAAAACTATGTGATGTAACAATAACATGTAACGTCATACATGTGTGGCTTACGGTAAGAATTCCGCTAATTCAAGTACTCAAATCATTACGAAAAGCACTCTTAAAGTTTCAGACTTTTCGTTGGGTGTCTTACCTCCTGCATGGAGCGACCGATAATCCTATCGAGCAATCGCTATTGTTGTTGTTTTAGACCAAACTTGGCAGAAAGCAGTCTAATAATTTGTTATCTTCACATTGTTACCGTAGTTTGTCGAACCTTTTTGATTGTTTATCTTGGCCAAGGGGCACCTGTGGAGTGGTCAGTTGCTGATTGATGTCCCAACTCTCTCAAATGATACAATGTGAACATTACTAACATTTTTATTACTCTGAAAATATAGTATGTGGATTTTGGTAGTGAGTGTTATGTGAACTAACCATTTCTGGGAATAGTAAAGCAGGTATCAAGTGGGTCACTTCAAGTGGCATGAGCTGCCAAAATTCTTATTTTGTTCATAAAACAAAAGAGGCTTTGAAGGCTATCGAAAAACTAAATGATTGGCTTTGGAATGAGGAAAATCCACACAGTATGTGGCCTTTACGAACCGCAAAACTTGTTCGAAAAGTAAACCAAATTTAAATAACCGGGACGACCATTCATTCATTCTAAGCCAAAGGTAGTTCAAAACAATACATTATCGTACATTTTCGAGACTAGAAGCACTAAAAAGCTTCTGAATTACATACGTCTTGAGAAAAATAGCCCATAGTTTCAACATTCTGTTTTACAGTCAACATATCAACATTTTGGCAGCTCATGCTACTTTGAGTGATAGTTTATCTGTTACACCCTGCGACCCCTTGTCAAACTTAGCACCAGCTAAGTTGTTAGACAACTGCCGGTTTTCTATTCTTTACCCTTCCCCTTTTTTTTACATCTTGAAAAATAAGTTTTGCAATTAACGCACTGTCTCTAGTATTTTAACTTTATATAGAAGAAAAAAAACACCTCATTTTTATACGTATTTCTTAAGCATCTGTTTTTCTCATTAGAAATGGTACATCTTATTTATACATGTATTCTATAGTTATAACCAACTTGACATTTGATTTTTAATTAAGATTAAGTTTCAAGCCAACTTGACATTTGATTTTTAATTAAGATTAAGTTTATAGCCAACTTGACATTTAATTTTTAATTTAAGATTAAGTTTATTTTTGACTGCACAGAAAGTTCAATAATATTTGTAATTACATCAGATTGCTGTGGCTGTTTGTTAACACTTCTTCTTTAAGTGATATAAGATGTTAAAATGGCAGTTTTTGTTGGTAGTCGGTCTTTTGTAATTAACAGGACTTGCTACAAACTTACACATTTTACATAAATTCTGATTGTCAAGACTAAAGGAGCTTTTGAAATTCATCGAAAAAGTTAGTGATTGAAATTGGTACTCGGAAAATCTGTATAATCTGAGGCTTGTATGAACCAAAATGTCTGAAAATTACAGAAAATTGGTATAAACCAAGGCTTGTATGAACCAAACGTCTGAAAAGTACAGAACATTTGTATACATGTAAGAAGGACTAACGTTAAATTATTATCAGCATAATTTAGTTCAAAAAACTACTTAAACCTGTTTTTTTGTTTTATTAATCCCAGCTTCAACCTACATTCTCAAGAAAAATGGCAGTAGAAAGCTTCTAAATTGAAAAAAAAAATTGTTTTAACTGAAAAATATTGACATTTTGGCAACTCATGCCATTCTTATAGGAATTTGAAGAAATTTCCTCTGACCATATGGCTTGGTTTGAATAAAAACGTAAAAGTGTCACATTTTGGAGGGATGTAAATGTTTCTTTTAGAAAATAGAAGAAATTCTTTTACTGATTTTGGCAGAAACCTGCATAGGAAACCAAATCTGCTCTCTAATGGTTCTAGCCTATAATTAGACTTGCCATTTCCCCCAGAAAATCTAATATGTTGAAGGTCCAAAATATATATTATATTTTAACAATATCCTACAAATGATACAAAATCCAAAGTAACCATTTGCTAGTTTATAATAGGCTTGGGTCTAGTTTCACAAAGCGATCTTAGCTAAGTGTGATCTTAACTACCATGGCAACCAATGCTAAAGGTATACGTTGCCATTGGTAATTAAGATCATATTAAGCTAAGATCGCTTTGTGAAACTGGGCCATGGTCATTTATATTGAGATTCAAGGGAGATAACTCCATGGCAGTACAAATTGGTACTTTAAGAGGCACTGTATGCCAGCCAAACATAATCACTCATGTATACATATTTGTCATATTATACAAAATGATTACAAAGTCTGTATTCTTATCATTAATTGAAACAGTATTTGATATTTGTGAGACCAGTGAAAGATTTGTTTTTTTGCTTAAATTTATTAAATATATCACTATTTTTTACACTGTAGTATGTGTTTTACTAGTTTGACATTATTATTTTATGATACTGATGTGAAATAGTTGATGATTTGTTCTACATCACACTCCATATTATTTTCACTTATGATATCTATTAGCCAATAGGAAGGCTTTGTTTTCATGGTTTAAAATCTCTAAACCATGTTATGGAAATCATAAATATACTTGATGTCTGGTTGGGTAATGAATGGTAGTATGATGGCTGTCAAAATGCTTAAGAGGCTATCTCACTGGTTTAAATTAAATTTGGCGCATTATCAACCAATTAGAAGCATTTTTTCAATGTCTAAATCTACCGATGTGTTAAAAATACTCATAGCATGGACTCGCTTTGTGATTTTGTGCCCGAACTATTCAAGTGTAGATAGAGTGAGTGAGTGATTTTACGTCCTGCTTAACAGTATTTCAGTCATATGAAGACGTCTCCTTGTGGCAGGGCAGATTTCTACTGCTCTTTTATTTGGTGCTGCCTCACCGGACGACTTGATGAAGACACCCAACAAGCCCCCTCACCCAGTCACATTATACTGACACCGGGCCAACCAGTCGCTGCTCTAACTCCTATTGCCGAGCTCCAAGCGAAGCAGCTGCCACTGTTAAAGTCTTTGGTCTGACTCGACCCAGGCTTGAACCTGGATCTCCCAGCCCTGAAACGGACGCTCTACCGACTGAGCTATGGGGGCTGGTGGTGTAGATAGCAAAATGTCTATATAAGATTGGTGCGGGTGACCTGGCTATAAACATTTATCTCAGATGAAGTGGAAATCGAACCTGCTATCTTTTGATGGAAGGCTTTGGTTAATGTTGCTGTCAATTGCATTAACCAACTGCAGGATAACTTGAACGATATGACAGTACAACCCGGATTATTTCACAGATTTGACCATGCTGTCAGGATGCCACCTTTCCCCTCCTCCGCCAACCAAAAAAGGGGTAAATAACAATTGTTGGTTGATGTTGCCAGGTTTAGCAGGGGATCCGATGAAACCAGGCTCATTGCATGGTGGAAACCTCTACCTTCGGCAAATACCTGACAACTCCGCAGCGATTGACAAAGCTTTGACTACAATGTATATGCTTCCCAGAAAATTGTCAGGAGCATAAAAATATGATAAACAAATAAGACAATCTTATATTCAATCTTGTTGATATATCAGAGCTTTCTCTTTATTTCAGTTGTGCTTCCATGAATTCAAAGATAACATAGCGGCTTCATGATAACAATGTTGATTGATTGATATTTAACGCCACACTCAAGATCACTTCACTTATATGACGACGTTGCCAGGTTTAAAGTGGCATGAGCTGCCAAAATGTTGATATTTTGACGTTAAAACAGAACGTTGAAATTATTGGCTATTTTTCTCAAGACGTATAATTCAGAAGCTTTTTAGTGCTTCTTGTCTCGAAAATGTACGATAAAGTATTGTTTTGAACTAACTTTGGCTTAAAATGAATGAATGGTCGTCTCGGTTATTTAAGTTTTGTTTACTTTTAGAACACGTCTTCGGTTCGTACAGGCCACATACTGAATGGATTTTCCTCATTCCAATGCCAATCATTTAGTTTTTAGATGGCCTTCAAAGCCTCTTACTGTCGTCACGATCACAGTTTATCAAATAAGTGTGAATTTTGGCAGCTCATGCCACTTTAAAGGGGAGAGGAGACCCCGACCTCCAGCAAGCATTTGGAACCCCTTCCACATGGGGTACTACATGTAGATGTAAATACAGATTCTTTCCATCAAGGTTCTTTCCAAACACTAAAATATGCCATGCAAAATTGGTTCAACATAAAAGACAAAATTAACATTTAAAGCAATGAAAGGATTGGAATGATACAGTGAAAAAGAACATAATTCTACTTTACATCAGCAACCATGCAGTAGGTACATAGTTCTGGGGGCTGTTTATAGACACCGACGTAACTTTGCGAATGGTCGTAATGTCATGGCAACATATACCTTCAACATTACGTTACGACAAGCCGCAAAGTTACGACGGGCGTAAATTTGTTGAGAAACAGCCCCCAGTTAAAAGCAGATAAAGCAATAAAAAAAACTTTTGATTTAGCTGGCTACAAGTACATGTATTGTTAACAACCGATTTTTTGGTGTTTTATGTTGCCTGCAAGACTCATTCTCCATTACTGCAAAATGTTAACAGTTTTATAGGGGATGTGGAAGATAGCTGTCCAGAGTACTGTCAACTTTGCCTGATCTAGGCCCTGTTTCACAAAGCGGCGTAGCATAAGTTTTTCCGTAAGTGCCTTAGAAACCCATACTGTAGAGATACGTTAGTAAGAAAGTTACGCAAAAAATACATCTACGCCGCTTTGTGAAACAGGCTCCTGCCGCTTAAACATAATACTGACAACTATCAGTGTAACTTCGCTAAATTACTTCAAAGGAAAATAACGGGCAAATAAACTAAAAAAATTAGAAGCTTGTACAGTATTTAACATTAGACAATTAAACAAGAATGTCTGACAGTGTCACTTCACTTCTCGGCACATTCTCACTTTTAGAATCTGGTAGAAACATGACAGAAATCGGAGGGAACCACAAATGGGTTCTCAGAAATCTGCCAGAACCATAAATGTGTATACAGAAATCTGCCGGAACCACAAATATGTTCTCAGAAATCTGCCGGAACCATAAATGTGTCTCCAGAAATCTACTGGAACCATAAATGTGTCTCCAGAAATCTGCTAGAACCACAAATGTGTCTCCAGAAATCTGCCAGAACCACAAATGTGTCTCCAGAAATCTGCCAGAACCATAAATGTGTATACAGAAATCTGCCGGAACCACAAATGTGTTCTCAGAAATCTGCCGGAACCACAAATATGTTCTCAGAAATCTGCCGGAACCATAAATGTGTCTCCAGAAATCTACCGGAACCATAAATGTGTCTCCAGAAATCTGCCAGAACCACAAACGTGTCTCCAGAAATCTGCCAGAACCACAAATGTGTCTCCAGAAATCTGCCAGCACCACAAATGTGTCTCCAGAAATCTGCCAGAACCACAAATGTGTCTCCAGAAATCTGCCAGAACCACAAATGGGTTCTCCAGAAATCTGCTGGAACCACATATGGGTTCTCAAATCTGCTGGAACCACAAATGGGTTCTCCAGAAATCTGCAAGAACCACAAATGAGTTCCCAGAAATCTGCCAGAACCACAAATGTGTTCCCAGAAATTTGCCGGAACCACAAATGTGTTGGGTGAAATCTGCCGGAACCACAAATGGGATTTACATGTATGTACATCAGTCTCCTGGAATTGTAAGGAATTGTGGGTAGCATTATTTCTTATCCTTCGCTTTCCTCAGGCTCTTTCCAATCTTCACCAGCCCAGTCAGGCAGTTTGGCGTAATACTGCCATTCAGGGCTCTGTAAAAAAAAAAAAGATTATTACAATTTTTTTGTTTAATGGTTCTGTACTGAAAATAAAAAAATCAGATTATTTGACTCTTGCAAGGAGGTTTGTATAAAATCACAAACAGTCATTTAGAGCTGTTCCACAAAGCCAGCTGAATGCCACTGGCTTAACCCTGGAAATATTTACATTGATTGATTGCTGTGTTTTGCTACACTCAACATTTTTTCACTGATATTGGGTTGTTGGTTTAGAAGAACACTCGTACATTTATATGAGCCGTACTTGCCAATCCTTCCACATTGGATTCGAACCTGTGATCCATTGATGGAAGGTTTGTGTCCGAGTGAAACATTTGCAAAGTTAATGAGAAATGATTACGATAAGTCACGTTGTTTTTCGCAGTAGATTTTTTCAACTATGGTCACGTGATAACAGCTGTGATATTAATTGGAGTTAATTAGTTAACAATGTCCCAATCAAATGAAGTGTCTGGCCCAGGGAGAGGTGTAATTTAATTCCCAGGTGGTATGTAATCCATGAAGATCACACAATGCGGCGGTCAGTACCGCAATTGGGGCTTTAGGGCATCACCACAAAGTAAGTTGTCTGTGAACAACACAAGCTTTCTAACCAATTAATGAGAAATGCTGAAGGCGTCACCCCGAAGTAAGTAAGTAACTTTGTGGTGATGCCTGAATCATTTCTCATTAGTATGGAACACACGTTTAAAGAGAGTTCCAAACATTTCTCATTTACAAAGTTATAATGCTTTGACTTACCTCAAACATTTGAGCATGAAGGTATAGCTGCAGAGCTTCCGGTTTCGGATCCACATATTTCTTCAGGCATTCCGCACAGTCTTCTGCGGGTTTCCATTTGTCCAGGTCAAATGGCTTATGCTTAACGACAAAAATTTGCCCTCTTGTCTTGTAGCGGCTGTATGTCACTTGAGGCTTATCATCATCATCATCATCGTCGTCATCATCATCCTTGTCATCAGTCTTTGTGTCATCTTTTTCTTCACTGTCAGTTTTAACGCGCTTAGCTTGGGGTTCAGAATTTTCCGATGTGTCCATGTCTGTGACTCCCTCTTGACCAGACTCGCTTTTTTCCACACCTGCCTCAGCAGATTTTTCTTCCGCTTCACCATCTTTGTTCTCCGTTTCTTCTTCAGCCATTTTCTCCTCTCCTGTATCGACCGTTTCACCGGCCGCTTTTCTGGCTTCTGCCTCTTTTTCAGCTGCTTCCTTCTTTTCTTGAGCAATTCTTTCCTCCTCTTCTTTTTTCTCTTGAGCGAGTCGTTCCTCTTCCTCTTTCTTGGCCTCGTCCGCTGCTTCTTTCTCGGCTTTCATTGCGAGCAGAGGATTTTCCTCGTCAAGAAGTTCCCCAATAGTACAAACCTTTGACAAACCTGAAAGCTGTTCAATCACCTGCAAAAAAAGAAAAGAAAAATGACATTTTAAAGTTTAAGAACTAGAAGATTCTCAAAACTTTTTTTATGGTTTGAGAAAACCGAGAATTAGACAACTTCCACTTGAACTTTTAAGTGACATGAACTGTCAAAATCGATTTTTTTTTTCAGGTAAAACAAAATGGCAGAATTATTAGTTATTTTTCACAAGAAGTGCTTATTAAAAGCCTTTTAATGCAACTAGTCTGAAGAATGCACAATGTTTTTGATACAGGCGTAAAATAAAATAAATGTTCATTCCAGTATTAAAACTAACTGTGATGGAGTTGAAAGTCTCTTTATTTTCATGGCAATCAGAGTGTATAAAAAAAGTGTGAATTTTGACGGATCAGAACACTTTGATTACTGGCATCTTTATATACAGTGAAAACTGTTTCACTTTTATATTACTTTAAGCTCATAGGAACTTCTGATCATCTGTTGGTTTACATAAATAAACTGTGCAAAAGTTTACTTAGATAGTGTCTTTTAGAAAGTGAGATTAACAGTATTCTCGTTGTTTTGGGATTACACTTTCTTGAAAATATGGTAGAAATTCTTCTACTGATTTTTAGGTGATGCCTGAAACGAGAATGGAACCCGGGTCCCAGAGTATGGCACCTATCGCCAGCACTAAATGTCAGCTGCCTTATCCATTCAGCCAAACTGTGCAAATATCAAACTTGTAGGTTGGTCGGCTGTTCTGTAGCTTGTTCACAGATACATTTTTTATCACACTGTATCTTTGAACACTGACTTACCTCTCATGACCTTAAACTGCTTAAAGGATAAATGCCAAGTTCTTTTTGAACACATAACCGGGATTTTTTTTTTACATTTTGGAACAAAGCAAGCTTCATCAAAGAAAACACAATAAAATTATGCATATCTTCCGTCACCAATCGGAAATATCTTTGTATTTGACGTCATACTTGACTTTTTCATCCTCATTTCAGCCAATTGTGAAGGCAAACTATGAAGTCACGGTACTTAGCTAATTAATTTCTGTGTAGAGGTCGTAGAAAAAAAAATGCCTTCATGAATTTTCTAGGTTTAGCACCAGAAATCTCATTTTCTTTTTGGCCAAGTTCGTACAGTTGCATATTCTTATACAAATTGATCACAAAATATGAGGCATTGTCGTGATTGTGGCATTTATCCTTTAAACGGCCTTTCAAAGTAAACTATAAACTTTTTTCACACTTAAGAAAGGTGCAATATAATAATAAAACATCATAATACCTTTTTTTGAAAACAAAATCCAAGAAAACTTACTCCAAGTTGCTCTCTTTGTAAATCATTAGCATTAACTTTTAACCACATTTAAAGAAGTCAAAGTATCCAAATAGATGGGATTTAAAAATTATTTTCATATTCTTCCTTTGCCAATATATACTTAAAAGATACCAAAAATATGCGGTGATAAACAGTTCACTTCAGATCATTTGTTGCCACATGAAGTTGCCATTCCAGGTCATGTTGCCATTGTATACTGATACCATGTTTAGAAAAAAAGGTGCCTTTGACCTGGTTGTTTGACCTCAACTGACCTCTTCCATTGGTCTGTTATAGACTCCGCCTTTGCCCTTATTTGGGCCCCAGGCTTCAGTATTGTAAAGGGAATCATTAATAATAGGATGACCTGGAAAGATAAAGGGGGGAAACGCCTCATGTTTAGTGATTTGTTACCAAGCAATCAATCAAGATCTCTATCCTAAATAAGACAGATTAAGCAACAGGTAAAATATTGATGAAAATGATCATATGATATTGCATACCCTGTCCCCAAACATACACTCAAAATATAGATAAATATACATACTCTGTTAACATATGTTAACATTTGTCATAAAATATATCAACATTCAATGCTTTTAGTTATACAGCTTATCCCTCATTTTTTGGATTGATATTATATCTTAATTTTATTTCACTTCTACAAGAAAAATGATCGATTGGTGTTTGATGTTTTACGCCACACACTCAAGATTATTTCACTTATATGGCGGCATTGCCAGGTTCAATAGGGGAGCTTTTGCCCAAAGGGAACACCGACCTTTGTTCAGTATCAAAGAGACTCCTGGCACACTGTATTGATTGATTGATTGTTTGGTGTTTTATGCCGCGCTCAAGATTATTTCACTTATATGGCGGCGTTGCCAGTTTTATTGTGGGAGGAAATCGGGCTCTATGCCCGGAGGAAACCCACGACCTTCCGCTGGTAACTGGCAACCATCCCACATTGGTCACACTGTATTGAAATCACTAGAGAGAGGAGAAATACCCACCCATGTATTGGAGATGAACACGTATCTGATGTGATGTTCTCCCCACTTCAGGAACACCTGGGTAAAACAAAAACATTCATGCATTTTCACTATTAAGTAATTTCAAATTATTAACTTGAAGCACGATTCACCTTTATACAACATCACAAATTATTTTTCAATTTAGTGTCTGATTTCAGTTATCAGTTAAAACAAAAACATCCATGCATTTTCACTATTAAGTAATTCCAAATTATTAACTTGAAGCAAAATTACAAAGTTTCACCTTTATACAACATCACAAATTATTTTTCAATTTAATGTCTGATTTCAGTAAAAAAAATTGTAAACATCCCAAGTAATAACCACACGACAAGGACAGTACAGAAAGGAAAAACAGATTATAGGGGCACGTGCTCACAAAACGTTGATATTTTTTCAGTTAAAAAATAAAAATTGTGAAATTTTTTGAAAGTACAATTTCTAAGCTTTCATTACAACTCATCTCAAGAAGATAAATAAAAGTATTGTTTTGAAGTATATCTAATGTGGGCAGCTTATGCAACACCAACAGATTGATGTTTTACGCTGTACTCAAGATTATTTCATTTACATGGCTGTGTTGCAAATTTCAGTGGAAGACAGAACCCCAGGCCTTTTGCAGGTATATGGCAACCATTTAAAATGCTGACAATGAAGTGAAATGCCCACTCAGAATGTGCCCGATCTGTTTCTTTAGAATAACGGGAATTTAACCCCATTTGAATTTAAAGTACTTATGAAACATAACTGAGGATATAGATAATTAAACTATGGTTCAAAGGTCTGGATGTTCAGCAATTGTAAAACTTTTTTTCATTGGTGGTCGTCAGCTCTGTTTCCGAGTATTTGCGTCTGGAAAATGCTTGTGCAGCCGTAAATTGTGCGAACAAAACCCTCGGCCATCGCTGTAGAGATGACGTCATAGTGATGACCAAACAGAGCATTGACAGCTATAACATGGCTGTCAGTATTAAATCTACCGATTTGTGATTAGAAGAATTGGAGGATACGGGGGGAGAAACGACCGATATTTACAACCTGTACGACTTTGAAATGTTAGCGAAAGATAGTGGAGATAAGCAGACCGTATGGAGCAACTGGTGATAAACAGCGACGGTGTAAACCCAGCCGTTCTGGAAGCTCGTAACAAGCGTGTCCGAGTTTCGGAATGCCGTTTCGATGCTGAGAGTCCCGTAGCGTATATCTGACGAACGGTTTAATTAGGGATATTAGTGGGGTTAAGCCTTCAAATCTTCGAAATTACAGAGAGTCCGTTGTCATTAAAAAATCTTACTAGTAAATACATGTTTACAACTGTCATTTTTACGATAAGCCACGCTTACACTAGTTACAGCGTAACAACAACAACGCTTATTATGTTAGGCAAGTGCACTGGAAATAAATTAATTAGTACCGATGCTTTCTTTTTTGCCTCATTACTTTTAGAACTATGGTACTATTTACTGCCATGGCTGTTGTATATATTTATGAACACTAAAACACACGTGCACCAGGACAATTTTCTTGACTAAAATGTCATGGCACTTGCCTCAATTAACCATGGTACATTGACATGTCCGTACTATCTAAATGTAATGTTATTCACTTCAGAGGGGTTTGGACCCGTTTAACTGGGTGAGTGGCTTGTAGAATCTCAGATGATATAAAGCGCTCGAATCCAACTCAGTTCAAAGAAAAAACATAAGACAAATTTCTGAGTGGGTTTTTTTTAACTCGATCGCCCTATGTATAGTTGCCAAGGTGCTTGTTAATTGCTAAAGGTCGGCGGTTTCCTCTCCCCAATAAACCTGGCGACGTTGACATATATGTGAACTAATCTAGAGTCCTGCGAAAAATATCAATCAATCTAAGATTTAACCTTTTGTATTTGTTAAGAGCTACATAATCCATTAAGGCCCAAACAATCTATTATTTTGAAGAAAAAAAAAGTATGCCTGCATGCTTCAATTGCTCACACTAAGAAGAATGATTATTATTATATACTGATAGGATTTTAAGAGCAATTTGATCAGGAATGTAGCAACACCAACTATTTACCATATATGTAAAATGTTTGAGCGGTTGCACAGGCTAATATGTGGTCGATTGTGTGTATCATACTTTTTAAGGCCATAGCCGTGAAAAACGCGTCCGGTAGACACCATGTATCAGCCTAAGGCCAAATAGAGAAGTCTGAACAATTTAATTACGAATTTATTATATCATAATTATCGAAGAGCCTAAAGCTTAAAGTGGCATGAGCTGCCAAAATGTTGATATTTTGACGTTAAAACAGAATGCTGAAATTATTGGCTATTTTTCTCAAGACGTATAATTCAGATAGCTTTTAATGCTTATAGTCTCGAAAATGTACGATAAAGTACTGTTTTGAACTAACTTTGGCTTAGAATGAATGAATGGTCGCCCCGTTTATTTAAATTTTGTTTACTTTTGAACACGTTTTCGATGCATACAGGCCACATACTGTATGGATTTTCCTCATTCTAACGCCAATCATTTAGTTTTTCGATAGCCTTCAAAGCCTCTTCCTGTCGTGGCGATCAGAAGTTATGAAAAAACTACAAATTTTGGCAGCTCATGTCACTTTAACATTTTATTCATGAAGTGGATGAGGTTTAATTATTACCATTGAATCAGCATGTCTAAATAAGAGCATATACAAGGGAAGTAAAGTTTGGTCAACATTGGGACTCGCACAAGGATAACCTGGCTCTGATATACCCAGTTGTGTTATAACAAGTTGGTCCACTTATTCTAGGTACCAGTAAATGGATGGAAAGTGGTTAAGCAGGAAAGCAGGTCATGGGTAAATGATTATGTTTTCTTACATGATAACTTTGAAACAAAACATAATAAAGGATAAGTAAATTTTATTTACACAAGAATAACATGTTTAAATAAGATGTTGATTTATTGGGTTCAACTTCAAAGGTTTAAATGTTCCACTTAAGAAGATCTACTGGCAATGCAGTCAGTAAATTTGTCTTTATGTGTTGGAGATGTGGGTGGGAGTTATTATACAATAAACTAAAGGCTTTGAAAAAGGCTTAGTTATATGGTCATTTTGTTTCAAATTAGTGTCCCATGGAAGTAAACCACCAATCGCCAAACCATGTGCCTTCTCACACAATGACCTCTGCGTTGCTCTTTGAGTGTGCTGTGCTGTGTTTTCTCAGTACCGGTAATTGAGAAGCCATGGAATAAATATCTGTTAGTTGTTGAAGTTTGTCCTTGGTGACATTTTACACTCATGTGTGTAAAAAAGGAGCAGGGCTTTACTGATCAAATTTATGCAAGAATACCACAGAGAAGCAGGATATTTCCCATCAAGTATTTACCGTAAATAAAAAGTTATCTCACTCTGTGTCTCTTAAAATAGACTTGTGTCACAGTGTCTATTGATCCATTTTGACTTGCAGAAAAAAGAAATTAAAAAGCTGGATCACCATAGCCACAAAAATACAAATGTTGGCTATTGAAGTTCTGACTGTATTTGGTGCATTTCAACACAGTTGACACGTGACTTTTAAAACATGAACAATGAGTCCAGGGTGGCAACACAGATGCAACTGTTCAGGTTAATATTGTCACCACTTTTACTTCCCCGAAGTGCCCTTCCACATTTGAAGTAGTGCTCACAAACCTACAAAATAAATATTATGATAATCATTACCACCAAATGACAATCTATGTAACAAAATATAAACAAAACAAAATATAAATGATCTGACCCCTGTCCCAAGTTACCTAAATAGCAAACAAAACATAAGATTCGTATAATACTATTTCAGAACAGTAATGCTAATTGCGAGCCAATAAGAACTCCGTCAGATCAAAGAGTTTGTCATGACCAACCGATAAATAAATAAATAAATACACACACCGGTAAATGTAGACATTTAATATTACTGAATTTGCAAAATGAGCCCACCTCCCTCAATATATTCTGATGCTCCTCCTTATTTTACATCACATATGACTAGACATTTACTTCTACTACATGTAGTTCTACATGTAGCTAGCAGTGAATATCACAATCCCATATGATGAGGTTAATCATTATTTATCATAGCCAGGAACCTTATGAACCTTGACACCCAGTACAGCAACCAGATTTCATTTTTTTACAGTAACTGTTGTTACGAAGTACCATTACTTAGTAGTAGTAGTAGTAGTACGGCCGTACTAGTAGTCCAGCTTACAAGAATTTGACAATGAGTGAGTGACAAAGAGTAAAATAATCTTATTTTTTTTATATTTTTTGAAGTCTGGCAGTAGAAATCTGAACACAAATACAGAGGTATAGACCGTATATCTTGTTGAACTTGGGCTGCACATCAAAACTTAGAGTTACACATCAAATGTCAAAATGTTCTGTCACGTCGCTGTTACTGTTTGGCGTTAGGCGCTGGTTGTTGTTGTTGTTAAAAGTTTGAACGAAAGTTGAACTTACTTGTCTCCGGTTATGTTGATTCACAATTAAACAAACTGCCGATATTTAGCATCTATTGTGGGGACTGTTGTTGGCAACAGCTTCCTACTGCCGCAAATTTCTGATGTCATTGAGATCTGAGACTGAAACCAATCGTCCCCGAAGATACCGAGTGAGACTGACTGAGTGCAGGCGAGACTCGAGGAAGAACGAGAGGGTACACAATCACACAGGAGTCTGCACACGAATGAAATCCATGTCCTTGCATAAATATTCCATCGGTGAATTGCCCTTTTTAATGTCTGATGCATATTGTGTCCCCGTTTCAACGCAATATCAACCACACGACATCGTGGTACCCAGCAACAGCTATCTGTAAACCGCAATGATTTAACTTCCCGCCATATTCGGTCATCACTATGACGTCATACAAACACAAATTGTGAAGCAGAAAAGTTCGCATTTTTGATGCAGGTTTATCACTCAAAATTAAAGTTAAATTAAATATTTTTTCGGGTGGGAAATGTGTCAGAATAATTTTTCATAATATATACTTATGTTATTTGGGGAGAACAAAGGTTTGCTTTTTTCAATTCATAAGGTCTTTAAGGCTTGTGTCCGAGTAAGCAACTATCCCAGTGTGAATTGTACCCCCCAGCTAACCAAAGTATATTAAAAACAAATACTTACATTTAACAACACTGGATTTGCCATTGTAGCTAATTCTTTCAAAGGTTGTCTTAGATGGTCTGCCATTAGAAGAAATTCTCCACAAGGACAACTTGTGAGTGACAGATTCTTGTGGATTATCCACAGTAATCTTTCCACTGTAAGAAAATAAAATTGATTTATAAAGTTTTCAACAATATCAAGCAATGCATTTGGACTCGTTATTCAAAAACTGAATTTAGCTTTAACGAGGTCACAAACACATTTCTTTTTGCCACACATCGTCCTAATAGAATTTCCAAGAGTACAATATATAATAAATTCTGTAAAATTCATCTTTAATTCTGCAAACTGGCCCCATTCACCAGGGCTACTTATAAACCAGGGGCCTCCGTGGCTCAGTAGGTAGAGCGTTGGACGCTCAATCCGAACAGCCTTCCCCCAATGGGTCGCGGGTTCGAATCCCATTCAGTCCAAAAGAAAATTGGAAAATTTTCTGACTGGGTTTTCACTCGAACGACCTATGTGGGATGGTTGCCAGTTACCAGCGGAAGGTCGTGGGTTTCCTCCGGGCATAGAGCCGGGTTTCCTCCCACAATAACACTGGCAACGCCGCTATATAAGTGAAATAATCTTGACCGTGGCGTAAAACACCAAACAATCAATCAATCAACTAATAAACCAAGGACACAATAATTATAAAAGACATCTTGGCTGACTTGCACAAAATTTTCGGCATCTCTGTATGTATATATAAAAGGGCCTCTATTAAACAGAAATCCTGTTAGCATGGATTCGTACAAGAGGGCCCAGTGACGCTCCTATTTTTCGTCATATTTTATCAAAATCTGGAAGGATTCTTTCAGCAAATCAACCAAATTCTGGTCAAAATTAGAATTCTTCTTAACTAGAAGGTTTTGAGATCAAAACATGTCTTCATCCGCAGTGACGTTAATGATGAAAGGTACATGGTTTGTAAACTTAGGAATTCTAGGAATCCCTGGCTGACAGAGGCCCACAGAAGATCGGACGGGCGTACAGGTGCCAAAACTTGTACACAAAACTTGCACACAAGCAACAAACAATGCAAATATACGATTTGGAAGCTAGCTAAAGATCGGACGAGCGCACAGGCGCCAAAAGCTGTAATTAAAATTTCATCAAATTCCGCCAGATGGTTCTGGAGATATCTTGTAGATAAGCCCTAGTTGACGGACGCCGGATAGCACAACAACAGTATGTCCACCCAACCTATGTTGGGGGAGACATAATGACTATTTGATTGATCTCTTTTTTTATTGTAAGCTAAGAAAATATACCCCTTCAATATCAAATAGGACAGGATAAAGTGGCATGTATCTTTGATCAGGTTAAAAGAATATTCCTATGTACATGTATTTCTACAACATTTCATCAGACCTTTGACCTTCTGTTGGCATCTCACAATCATTTTATTAACATTGATTGATTAATGATTTTCGAGAACCCATTCAAGATTATTTTTACTTATTTGGAGTGTTGCGAAATCCTTCAATTTCTTTTTTGGACACAGTAGAATTTGAGCATGCAGCCCATCAATGCTAATTATCGCTCTTCCGATGAAGCATGAACTGAACAAATTTATAAAAATCTACGAAATGTTGACAACTTACAGAGGAAATTCTCCCACAACTCGGGCAACAAACTGTTTGTGAACTTGACCATTATGAATGAGATTTTCCAAATCCGACATTTTTCGCGAGTTTTTGGCAAACACCATAATGCCTGAGCACTGCCAATCCAAATGGTACATGTCTAAACAGAAAAGTACAATTTCTTCACAATGCTGGGAAAATTTAAATATTTTGATATCTATTTCCTTATATAATCTTGTTTAGGTTCAATAGAACAGTTTTAGTATAGCCAAAAAAAAAAAAATAAATCAATCCAAATATATCTCTCTTGACTGAAATAAGATTTTTTGAGTGCTAAAAATGACTTTGGGTAAAGAATTTGACCGTAATTAGCTGTAACATCAGTGTGAAAAAGGCAAAAAAATTAATAACCCAAATAAAAACAGGATAATAAAAAAAACTAGACTGTTAAATCTGAAGAATTGGGGGGTAATTCTCATATTCCCCCAAGATATACTTACCTGTGCAAACACTTGCCTTTCGACCCTAGGAGAGAGAGCAACATGCATTTTACACACTAAAATAAAAAATCTTGCCCTAATGTTCTGTATATAATATCCTAGTCTAATACCCTGTACTGGCTGTCCATTTGTAGGCACCGCGCATGCGCAACCCTTCCTCTTCAACTTCCTCTTTTTCAACGCTCGCATGCGTAATAGTGAGGGGAGGTTGGGCCGGGCTTAACTGTTTGCACAGGTAAGTATATCTTGGGGGAATATGAGAATTACCCCCCAATTCTTCAGATTCCCATAGATATAACTTACAACTGTGCAAACACTTGCCTCGAATCCCACAGTATGGAGGCGGGACTAATACGCAGTACAGAGCATTAGAAGATTTTCTTCCGGTAACATACTGTTCATTGACAACCAGCCTTAGTCACTTCGGGGCTGTTATACCGCGGCCCTGGAGTGACAAAGGTAGTTGGTCTGCCGCCAGAGCAATAGGGAGCGTAAGTCTCATAAGAATTATTACGAGATTTTGTGATATTCGGTGACAGATGACGTCATTATGATTAAGACCGTTTTTGATGACGTTGCAATTCCATTTGACGTCTTTTGTTCCATAACGTCAGATTTAAACGTCATTTTGGAACGAAAAACGGTCAGTCACATGCGCCGGTGACAGGAACTTTGTGGAATTCACACGTGACTGGCGTTCCCTATAGGCACATATACGTTGGCGGACGGTTTGAAAGCGGGTCGAACCTGATTCGCGTTCGATATTATCTGACGTGACGATTCCAGATAAAGTGGAGTTTCCTTAGATAGTTTGTCAAAAACTACGAATGAAATTCCACTGTAGATGAGGACGTCGGTATTCCATATGAAATTAGAAATCCGCCCAGCCCCAAAGGACTGTGGGACGTTCGATCCGTTCGCCTAAATCCTCGTTCTGCCGAAGACATTGTGTGGGGGAATCATCGTTTATTAAGCCGCTTGGTAAACGAAGATTGTACAGGAAATATATTCTCTATTAGAGAAATGTGTTTTATTTCATTGATTTATTTATTTCTTTCGAAATAAACTTCACTCGGAACGGAGTAAACAACATTCCTGTGTCGGCTACGAAGATCGGTGGTCTTCGCAAAGGTCCGCGCTCAAATCTGCAGCCTTTCTGCGTCTTGACAAGCAAAGTCAGCACCCAGGCTCAAGTGGCCGTACATACTAGGAATAACGGCTGTTCGTGTATTTCTTACTACGGTAATATACACAAGCACTGCAGGTTTCGGCGTTCACATCCCGTCGATCCGTAATGGCGAAAGGGTGTAACAGTAGGCTATCCAACAGGCCTATCAACCGAGTTGTTACTGATTAGCCAATCACCGCTCCTTTCTTTCCCCGGCATGGGAATTCATGAAGATGGCGGAAAGAGGACAATTCCAGCAACTGTCGAGAGAAAACATCTCTAGTATGGTTTACGTCCGAAATTAAGATCTGTAGTCAGAACAGGTACGGTACTTCTTTCTTTTGCTCGTTTTGAAAAAAAGAAGAATTTACTTGAAACCCAGTTGGCGAGAAGTTTGTCTAAGATTTGAAGGCAACGATATTCTAATGAACTCGGAGCTCGGTCTTGTAGATTGCTTGATTGGTCTTCGCGCCGCACTGAAGCTATTTCACTTATATGGTGGCGTTGCCAGATTGTGGGGGAAGAACCCGGGCCCAGTGCCCGGAGGAAACCCCCCGACCATCGACATGGCAACAGGGACTGATCCAGGGAAAATTTGGGCATACCATTTCGGTTAAAAATGTTCCCACAATAAGACAAAACAACATCTCAGGCCCAAAATTCAACATTTAATGCTATTTTGACATTAAAATCTGTTGGTTTTAAGAATATGGGCGGATTTTTTGCTTGTGAGTTTGGGCGCCCATACCTGTATACAGGTATCAAAATGTATCTGGATCAGTCTATGGGCAACTCCTCCGCATACGGCAACCGCCATAATATCGAGGAGTTGTCATTTTGCAACGGTAACTGTGAGAAAAAAAGGTCAGGCCAATAAATAATAGTAAGCTGTCTTGAGGCAATGCCACAAAAACCAAACAGCGCATCATTTTAAACTACGAACGGGCTGTTATTAATTTACAACCGCGTAGTAGTGACATAGTTTATCGGTCAGCCTTGAAATCTGAATGGAGGCCGAGTGAGCAGTCCAACCTGACGATTGATTAACCGATGAATTACGCTGCACTCAAAAGCTATTTTGCTTATATGGTGGCGTCGCCAGGTTTAGTGGGGGAGGAAAACCAGGCTTATCGTCCAGAGTAAACCCCGAACTTCGGCAAGTACCTTTGGAGTCTTGCACATACCCATCTTGACGAAGACTGCACGTGTGTCCGACGAGTGCAAACCTCGCCCTGCACTAGTGTAGTCTCCTAAGTAGTATGGTGCGAAGGTCATAGGGGACCCCCAAGACCAAACCTCCTAACGCCCGATCCCATAAATTATGGATGAGGGCTCACAATACTGCCAAGAACCTGAATCCAAGAAGATTAGTCCTCGCCAAGGTTGCTCGTTGACGATGGCAGATTTTTGTATGAAATCAAGATGAGGGGTACCTAGATATTACCAGTCGTCATGATTGGTTAATGGTCCCCCCCCCCCCCCCCTCATGACCTGTGGCCCAATTGGCAGGTCGTCCTGCAGGTCCAAGGAGGGGAAATCCGATTAATGTATTAATCGCTGATTTTTTGCTGCAATCCATGTTATTTCACTAACCGGGCAACTTGCCAGGTTTAGTGGGCGACCCTCAGGGGAGAGGGTTGCATGGCTGATGCTTTACGCCGCCCTTCGGCTTATTCCACTTATACTGCAGTTTTCCAAGGATAAGTTGGGGAGGAAACCGGGCTCATCGACTGGAGGAAACCCCCAACCTTCAGTTAGAACCGGGTAACCCCTCTACATACGGCGACCGAGTGACAAGTCCCCTCAGAAAATGTATTTGGTCTGAGCAAGATTCGAACCCGCGCCGCATGACTTGTGTCAGTGGGCCTAGGATTGACATGCACCCCAGGCCTGTGTACTTAAACTCGTTGAAGGGCCTTGGTTTTGAACTAGGTTTTCAAAATCAAAGGCAACCAGGTGGGGTCCATAGCCTAGCTTAGCGCTTGGGCGATTTCCCTCCGGTAAGCACAAGGCGAGTGTGGGTGACACTCGGGAGAGGTCGAACCCTGCGTTAATCCTGTTAACGACCTCCATCACCCCGCTGATAGGGGGGGGGGGGAGCACCACTGCTTGGATGTGGCGGACATCCCCGTCATGGTGGGGATCCTAGTGGACCGCCTCTCAGGTGGCGGCTCTTAATTGAGCAGCCGTTGATTGATATAGTCCAGGAGTTCAGAGAAAGTCAAATATTGACCGTCCGTCTCCGCTACAGACACCGAGACAGAGCTTTCTCCCAGAAAATCAAATCTGGGATAGGGGTGTCTGGTTGGAGGTGGTCCCTTGATCAAGTACTATAAAGTGGATTCATTGATTGTTTGGTATTTATAGTCATAAAATATATCAACATTCAATGCTTTTAGTTATACAGCTTATCCCTCATTTTTTGGATTGATATTATATCTTAATTTTATTTCACTTCTACAAGAAAAATGATCGATTGGTGTTTGATGTTTTACGCCACACACTCAAGATTATTTCACTTATATGACGGCATTGCCAGGTTCAATAGGGGAGCTTTTGCCCAAAGGGAACAACGACCTTTGTTCAGTATCATAGAGACTCCTCGCACACTGTATTGATTGATTGATTGTTTGGTGTTTTATGCCGCGCTCAAGATTATTTTACTAATATGGCGGCGTTGCCAGTTTTAGTGTGGGAGGAAACCGGGCTTTATGCCCGGAGGAAACTCACGACCTTCCGCTGGTAACTGGCAACCATCCCACCTAGGTCGTTCGAGTGAAAACCCAGTCAGAAAATTGTCCAATTTTTTTATTTTGGATTGAGTGGGATTCGAACCAGCGACCCATTGGTGGAAGGCTGTTCGGATTGAACGTCCAACGACTCGTGTACATGGACGTACAGACGTGGTCGAGGCCGCCGTATGCTAAGCCCCCTGGTGGGTCCACAAATCCAGAGTTGGGGTGACGCCCGTAGGCCAACCAACCGACTCCTGTTGTCAGGCGGATCGACTCGTGTGTATGGTCGTACAGTCGTGGTCGAGGCTGCCGTATGTTGAGGCTCCCTGGCGGTTCGACAGATCCAGAGTTGGGATGACGCCCGTAGGGTAACTAACCCACTCCGGATGTCAAGCAGACCGACTCGTGGACCCGGGCGTACAATGGTGGTCGAGGCTGCCGAATGTTTAAGCATCCTGGCGGCTTGACCGATCCCGAGTTGGGGTAACGCCCGCAGGACTCGCCCACTCTGGTTGCCAGGCGGATCGACTCGTGTACATGGCGTACCTTGGCTCAAACCACTTCAGTTGTCAGGCAGTTCGACTCGTGTACCTGGGCGTCCAATCGTGGTCGAACTGCCTTTGTTCAGGTCGTAGTGACCTGGGACCCTCCACTGCCTTGCCTCCCGAAAGAAGGTTAGCAATGGAGACTTTAACGCCCTGGTTCGACAGATCCAGAAGCTGGGATGAGGCCCGAGGGCTCAAACCGTCTTGGTTGTCCGGCTGCTCGGCTCGTGTACCTGGGCGTACAGTCGTGGCCGCAGCTGCCGTAAGTTCAGGTCGTGAAGACCTGGGCCCCTCCATTGCCTTGCTTCTGCGAAAGAAGGTTAGCAATGAAGAATTTAACGCCCTGGTTCGACAGATCCAAAAGCTAGGATGAGGCCCGAGGGCTCAAACCGCTTTGGTTGTCCGGCTGCTCGGCTCGTGTACCTGGGCGTACAGTCGTGGCCGCAGCTGCCTTAAGTTCAGGTCGTGAAGACCTGGGCCCCTCCATTGCCTTGCTTCTGCGAAAGAAGGTTAGCAATGGAGACTTTAACGCCCTCAACGTTTGCTCCATGGCACTCAAACGTTTTGTATCCGACCCGCGGTTGTGCTCCGCTTGGTGGGGGGTCGGATCGTCTGGCATGGGAACCGGCAGGTTCCGTATACAGGACAGTCATGGTCAATGAACGTCCACCTTCCGGGACACTCGTCCGTGTGACGACGACGGCTTTATATGGGTAGATACAGACGACGCTCCGTCGCTCATCTGTGATCAACTGTTGAACAACAAAAAGAAATACATGTGGTGACAACCCCAACCCTAATGTATTCATTGAAAGTAAGCAACACCAGTGTACCCGATTCCGTAGATAAAATCCCGGAAACACATACCGCCGTCTGAACAAATCAAAAGAAAAACAATAAGAATTATTTCAATTTTATTATTATTTTTTTTTTTTTTTTTTTTTTTTTTTTTTTTTTTTAGATTCGGACTTGCCCGATTACTCCCATCTGCCGAATCTGGAGATATTTCAACATCGACTTAGATGATTTGCATCTCCTGGTGGATGTAGAACGTCTTCTATCGAATAATGAGCCACTACACACACAAGTTCCCATAGTATTTCCAGCAATCTAAAACATAATGGAAAATATGGATTTAAAATCCGGGAGAGCAGAAGTTTAGAAAAAAACAAACAAAACGAGAATATTATGTGGGAACATAATCTCGCTAAACAAACCCCGTAAGGGTGTTGAATTATGCCTCCCCCGCTGTACTTAAGGGGTTGGGTTGGGAAGCCGACGAACAACACAACACGACCACATGGCGTGGTGAAAACTGGACCAGCGTTGGTACCCGAATCGGTTGAAACGGTAGAGTCCAAAACCCCTCAAATATCCAAAAATAGAACATTTTGTGTGGCCAGAAAACCTTCCGTAATGTAAAGGTATCTAGCCGCTAGGGACAGATAAATTTCGTACTAAAAACGACTTAGAAAGAAGGATTTAGTAAAAAAGGTATACTCAGTAAATTTTAGCTGTTGCTTCATCCCTGCAAGTTGAAAAAGAGGAAGTTGAAGAGGAAGGGTTGCGCATGCGCGGTGCCTACAAATGGACAGCCAGTACAGGGTATTAGACTAGGATAGTATATACAGAACATTAGGGCAAGATTTTTTATTTTAGTGTGTAAAATGCATGTTGCTCTCTCTCCTAGGGTCGAAAGGCAAGTGTTTGCACAGTTGTAAGTTATATCTATGGGAATATGTATTTTATCTAGGGAAGAGTTTTACAATCTACACCTTAACATATAGAAATAAAGAATTTATTTAAGAAAAACTTACTTTTCAAGTATGGCATTTTGAGGTCGTTTTCAAGAATGGATGAGACAGAGTTGGCCTTAAACCTGCCTGAAGGGTTACAGGGTATACCTGGGGGTTTGTTGACCACCAGTAACTCACGGTCTTCATGGATGATGTCAATCGGTAAGTCCAGGACAGGGTCCTCGTGTCTGAAAAATATTGGTAAGAGTTATATCCTATGAGACAGGTGGATAAACTGGTAATGAGATTGATTTAAAGTGGCTTGAGCTGCAAAAATTGAGATATTTGGGCATTATAACAGAATGTTAAAATTATCGGCTATTTTTCTCAAGACGTACAATTCAGAAGCTTTTTAGTACTTATAGTCTTGAGTATGTACGATAAAGCATTTTTTTCAACTGACTTAGGCTTAGAATGAATGAATGGTCGTCCCGGTTATTTAAATTTATTTACTTTTTGAACATTATTTCGGTTCGTATAGGCCACAGACTGTATGCATTTCCCTCATTCCAACGCTAATCATTAAGTTTTTTGATGACCTCCAAAGCTTCTTACTGTTGTGACAATCAGAATCTATGAAAATAGTTCAAGTTTTGGCAGCTCATGCCACTTTAATCTGTCCCTCTTCTGTATTGAATTCTTCCAACCGATTTCTCCAAAACCATGACCATATTCAAACCTTTTCTTGCTGATAGTGAATCGTTTGGCGAGCGTTTTTTTCCACAAACGGTAATGGACTGGAACAACTTACCTACTAACATCCGCCATGCAGAAAGTCTAAATATATTCAAAACACCCCTAAGTAAATTGTTTATTCCCTCAAATAAGCTTTATTCTGAATTTTCTGGTTTTGCAGCCACAAACATATGCCGAATGAGAATGGGCCGGAGCCAAGTAGTGTCACAGCTCCATAAATATAACATTATTAATGACCCAGCATGTAAACATTGTGCTGCATTAAACGAGATCCCTAAACATTTTTTCTCACGTGCTCAGCCTTTGCCGCTTAACGCAGTGCACTACCGTGCAGTGTTGTGAAAATAATCAGTCAAGGAGTTAAGCATTATATATTGACCTTCAACCGGATCATTTAGTTAACATTCTTTCAAATCGTGACAATAAAACAAGACAGATAATTTAATTAAAAGCTGTGTTTTCTTGTAAATGATGTCGTTTTAGAATTTTGGTCAACACAAAATTTTAAACAGAAAAAATTATGGCAGATCTTTTTTTTCTAGCAGGTGATTTATTTATACTGTTCTTTATGATTTATACAGGCGGCTAAATCTAGTAAGAGCTTGGGCTGCCATTTTCCATGAAACAATAAAAAAATATAAAAAAAAAACAAACCATTTCAAGGCAATAAAACAAAGGGACATAATTCAGTGTTAGAACCCTACCTGTGTGTTTTACTAGTGATGGCGTCACCAAGTTTTAGAACATAATCCACTGGGACACGCTGTTCATTCACAAGGATTGTACCCTTTTCAATAGCCTTTTCCTGAAACATAGGGAAAACAGGAAATGAGTCAGAATCACCAAGAGAAGAATGGCGTATACAATCAGCCAAGCATACTTAAACTTGTCAGGTGTAATCTTGCCAGCTCCACCCTAACCTGTTGTTTGAGCATGTGGCACCTTTTATTTCCTGATGGCTTTTCCTCAATGCAACTCATGCAGCTTTTGCCCAAACACCTAGCTTTAGACCACATGGTTTTACTCTTATGGCCACCTGTTATTATTATTATATATTATATTACATTACCCTCATGGTAGTCGTAGAGCAATTTCTGTATTGTCTATATTATTTCGATAGTTTTGGTTTATTACCTAGGGATTAATCCAGTTCAATCAGAGATGAGTAAAATTGACATTGTTCATTGAATGCTAGAGGCTTAGCGGCGTACTCAACAACAAGGGTCATATGGCAACAAAACTCACAAAAGTACAAACCGACCAAAAGATCACCCTCGGCACACCCACCAATATCTAAATTTTGAAATAAGGCTTCACAGACTATGAGAAAGAGAAATTGAGGGCCGGTTGCACAAAGGCGTATTAAACTTAAGTCTGACTTAATTATGCGGCGTCACAATCAAATTCCTTTGTGACGCGACATATTTAAGCCTGACTTAAGCTTAATACACCTTTGTGCAACCGGCCCCAGAAAATCAGACCTCCTCTTCTCTCTCTGGAAGCGCCGATAAGCTAAAACAACCAGCAGGGCATTAGCCAGAAATTCGAAGTAGCCCGTCCAAAACTCTAGAGCCACGGGCGCTTGACCCCCCCCCCCCCCCCCCCCTCAAAAAAAAAAAAAAAAAAATTTCTCAACTTTTTTTTTTTTTTTTTTTTAATTTATTATTTGAAGAAATAACAAACAACAAATTACGTCGTGAGCAAACATGATAAATTTATTTTTTATATCTGTACACGTAGAGCTGTACGTAGGCTATACGATTAATCCTACTACCGTACGGCGTACCGTAGTAAGTTCAAACACTCGTTAACGCATTGATTTAGTACAATCTTCTAAGTGTATCATATATTCAAAGTTCCGACTTTGACTAAATGTACAACAAACAGAGAATAAAAAAGAAAAGGATGCTTGAACAAATCACTCCTACACTCCACTCGTCTGTCGGTCAACCCACTAAATCACCATTCCAAAGCAAAAACAGATGTGCGCTGCCGCAGTCCCAATACGTCAATATGTAGCCCCTACGGTAGCCGAGAAATCTTGGCTCTGCCGAATTTTTTTTTTCCGTGTTCGTCATAGCCAAGATCACTTCCATAGTAAAAAAAGGATATATGTTAAGGAGACCCGCCGAAAAAATCGGCGGCGCAAATTTCACAACAAATAAGCAAAGAATAAAATATTTACCACTGCATTCCGATAGTATAGACCACGAAGAAGGAGTTTGTCAAACTTACGCCGCTATCAAGTGGTAAACTTTCCCTTATGCAGTCAATATTTGTGTCGAAGTCCACTGGCTTTCAACCTGACGTAACCGCCATAGTAAAACATTTAAACGACCAGTTAAACTGTGCGGGGCGTCGTAGAAATACTTCAATCATATATCTTTAGTCACTTTACAGCGGCATAAGTTTGACAAACTCCTTCTTCGTGGTCTATGCTATCGGAATGCAGTGGTAAATATTTTATTCTTTGCTTATTTGTTGTGAAATTTGCGCCGCCGATTTTTTCGGCGGGTCTCCTTAACATATATCCTTTTTTTACTATGGAAGTGATCTTGGCTATGACGAATACGGAAAAAAAAAATTCGGCAGAGCCAAGATTTCTCGGCTACTCCTACGGGTATCCGATCAGTTATCGTACGCTTTTGCTGGGTTTTCAATGCTAAAATTTACATCAGTGTTTGCACTGACAAGAAATTTCACAGAAGTGAAGCTGGGCTCAGCCGACTTTTGTTGAAAAAGTTTAATTTCTCTCAAGACTCTGAAATGAAGTTTTAGGGACCGCTCGTCTGCATGCTTTTGTAGAGTGACGGGAACCAGTTATCGTACATCCAACGTTAAAACTGATGTGACGTCATTTCTCGTGTTCGAAAAAGTCCCCGACACGGCAGAAGGCGACTATTCTTGGGTCAGCTGACAAATGTAACTCAATAAAAAGTTTTATTTATATTTGGAGGTTGAATTTTTGAAAGGAGATGCCTCGATACTTATTAGCCTGTTGTCATCGGCGGAAAGCCTGATCGCTTGGGTTAAACACGCATAAGTGTTGGGTGTATACTATACGTATAGCTAGGTTACGGATCGGATAACTGATCGGATACCCGTACGGTGTAAACTCTATCAAAAAATTCCAAGGAAAATGACATTTCACTCCAATCACTCGCGTAAACACTTGCATGAGTGGCACTTTTGTCAATTAAAAGATATTCGTAGCCAAGACACTACGCCGTAAGTGTGAATAAAGGACCGCTCAAACAAGGAATGCCATTACGTCACGAAGATCACGTGGTCGCATTGTGAACTTGCGATGTGGCACCGTCTTTTACTTTGCGAAATCCCATTTTATTAGAAAGTATAAGGATCATAAACAGTAAATAAAAGCCTTTCAAGATTAAAGCTGCTTTACAACAAACATTAAAACTAGGCTACAGATTACAGAAGGCGTTAAACCGAGCGCGAGGCCTGATAGCTGGCCGGCTGTTACGGGCACCATCCCACTACTGCACGCAGATTTTTGCTATTTGAGCTCCAGGCGGTCCTTCCGACGGCAGTATAACATCGACAAGTACTTTGATAAACGAAATAATTGAGTCCTAATTTCTAATTTACCGACATAACAGTTGATACAGGCGACATGAAGTCTGTCGTGTCATTTTTTTTACACATTTTACGTAATTTTTAGGGTGTTAAAAAAAAAAAAAAAAATTGTAATTTTTAAAAAAAAAATTTTTTGCCCGTCCAAAATAGCCCCTGTCGGCCAATTGCCCGTCCACTTGCACGGGTGGACGGGTGTCTGGCTAACCCTATGACAACCAGCCAACCGATACCTCTTCTAGAAGGACAAATTGAAAATCAAAATTTAAATTTCTGACCAACCCTGTCAGTAAAAACCCATACATACATAGTTTTCCTTGGTATTATTTGGGTAGTCGTCACAATACACTTCTAATATTGTTCTGTCTTCCCATCTTTTCTGAGCATTGGTGTAGAAAGTAAAGAAATAAGGGTACACCTTTCGTAAACCTTCAAAAAAAAAATGTAAATAGTGAAGAAATAATATTAATCCAGTCAATGAAGAAAGTGGAGACTAACACTTGTAAAAACTCAAAATGCAGAATATTGCAAATAATTGATAATCTTGAAGTACATCACAAATCTTTATTTAAGAGTAATACAGATGTTAATGCTCTGGTTCAAAATGAAGCTAAGTTTTTTTAAGAACCTTAATTTCCAAATTAATATAGCTATGCTTATTTTTTTCACATCATTTGAGCAAAGCCTGTGTTACTGTTAGTTGAATACAGTGTATATGTGGCCAAAAAACAACAAAAGAGGCAGCAAACTAGCCACCACCCCCAATAAATCTGGTAACCCCATCATATCTCAGTCATATCTAAAACTAACAATAATACCACTTGTACAAACCATTTTCAAAGTAATATTCAGCATTTGACTTTGGTTTTCTTGGTTTGGGTGCAGAAGACTGTTGATCTCTGAAATTCTGAAGAAAAAAAAAAATATGCATATTATCAAATATTGTTATTTGGTTTATCACTCATGATAAAAAAACACGACAAATTTATAATCTGCTGCTTAATTTGTAATTGTAGTAAACAATCCTCTTATGAGGAACGTAGAGCAGCCCCCATCAGCCATTCCTTTTTTCTTCAGAAAAAATGCATTCAACGATACAATAAATGACGTTAAAAGACTTGACATGAATGCCCAACCATTTCTGTCTTAATATCCTTTCACCTATTGTCGAAGTAAAATTTAAATTATAGGCCAGACTCAGGGCAGTGCCATTAATCAAAATCTAGCCGCAAATATGGCAGCCTAATTTTTCTTTTATTCCATGTCTACACTTGATAGGAATTCACTATTTCAGACATACAGGCACTGCAGGTCACGTGGACTCAGGGCATTAGCCAGAAATTCGAACTAGCCCGTCCAAAACTCTAGAGCCACGGGCGCTTGACCCCCCCCCCCCCCCCCACTACCCCTAAAAAAAAAAAAAAAAAATTCTCAACTTTTTTTTTTTTTTAAATTCATTATTTGAAGAAATAACAAACAACAAATTACGTCGTGAGCAAACATGATAAATTTATTTTTTATATCTGTACACGTAGAGCTGTACTGTAGGCTATACGATTAATCCTACTGATTGTTTATGCTACCATACGCCGTAGTAAGTTCAAACACTCGTTAACGCATTGATTTAGTACAATCTTCTAAGTGTATCATATATTCAAAGTTCCGACTTTGACTAAATGTACAACAAACACAGAATAAAAAAGAAAAGGATGCTTGAACAAATCACTCCTGCATAGGGTCGTCTGTCGGTCAACCCACTAAATCACCATTCCAAAGCAAAAACAGACGTGCACTGCCGCAGTCACAATACGTCAATATGTAGCCCCTACGGGTATTTTTCAATGGGTTTTCAATGCTAAAATTTACATCAGTGTTTGCATTGACAAGAAATTCCACAGAAGTGAAGCTGGGCTCAGCCGACTTTAGTTGAAATAGTTTAATTTCTCTCAAGACTCTGAAGTTTTAGGGACCGCTCGTCTGCATGTTTTTGTAGAGTGACGGGAACCAGTTATCGTACATCCAACGTTAAAGCTGATGTGACGTCATTTCTCGTGTTCGAAAAAGTCCCCGACACGGCAGAAGGCGACTTGGGTCGACTGACAACTGTAACTCAATAAAAAGTTTTATTTATATTTGGAGGTTGAATTTTTTAAAGGAGATGCCTCGATACGTAAGCCTGTTGTCATCGGCGGGAAAGCCTGATTGCTTGGGTTAAACACGCGTAACTTAGTGTTGGGTGTATAGGTTACGGATCGGATAACTGATCGGATACCCGTACGGTATAAACTCTATCAAAAAATGACATTTCACTCCAATCACTCGCGTAAACACTTGCATGAGTGGCACTGTTGTCAATTAAAAGATATTCGTAGCCGTAAGTGTGAACAAAAAGCGGGCTGTAATCTTCCTAACCTGGCTAAAGGTCAAACAAGGAAGGTCATTACGTCACTAAGATCACATGGTCGCATTGTGAACTTGCGATGTGGCACCGTCTTTTGCTTTGCGAAATCCCATTTTATTAGAAAGTATAAGGATCATAAACAGTAAATAAAAGCCTTTCAAGATTAAAGCTGCTTTACAACAAACATTAAAACTAGGCTACAGATTACAGGAGGCGTTAAACCTAGCGCGAGGCCTGATAGCTGACCGGCTGTTACGGGCACCATCCCACTACTGCACGCAGTTTTTTTGCTATTTGAGCTCCAGGCGGTCCTTCCGACGGCAGTATAACATCGCCAAGTACTTTGATAAACGAAATAATTGAGTCCTATTTTCTAATTTACCAACATAACAGTTGATTCAGACGACATGAAGTCTGTCGCGTCATTTTTTACGCATTTTACGTAATTTTTAGGGTGTTAAAAATTTTTTTTTTTTTTTTTAAATTTTTTTTGCCCGTCTAAAATAGCCCCTGTCGGCCAATTGCCCGTCCACTTGGACGGGTGGACGGGTGTCTGGCTAACCCTATGCGTGGACTCCAAAACCCTAATAACAACACAGATCGTGGTTGAAAACAACTCAGCAGGCGCCTTTTTGTTCCAGTTGTGCAAGCCATCCCTATCAACCACCTTCTCCTTTTACGCTAATTGACTTTACCCTTGCTTTTCAAGGACTCATTTACGTAGCGTTTGGGTTTTCCAGCCTCACAAGATTCACAGCAAAATTGAAAGATAGCTTACATACTGCAGGAGTGAAGCTTCTTGTTTAGGAAATTGTATTTGCTATAGCCACATATGATAGGATTTTTCTTGAAACCGAAATCAATCAATCTCTCCAGCGAAAACAACGCTTTCAAAATAATCCAAATTTTACATACAGTAGCCTACCCTTTTACCGCCTGGTTTTTGTCTGTCATCAAATCGTCGATTTCCACCGCCGTAGCCACCTCCTTTATTCCAACGGCCTTCACCATAACCTCCGCCCCCTCTGCGACCATAACCCCCACCACCACCACCACCCCCATAACCACCCCCACCCCTTCCTCCGTACCCGCCGCCTCCGCCCCGGTGATGTTGGCCGTAACCATACTCTTGTTGTTGTTGATACTCGTTGTAGGAGCCGTCGTAACCATAATCCCCGTAACCTTCCGAATATCCGTCGTAACCCGTTCCTACTTCGTAACCATAGTTATTGTAGTCTTGGTTATAGCCTTGCTGTTTCCAGTGCGCCATTTTTGGCGGAAATCGGCTACAAGGCTTTTTTCTTTTTTGCTAAACACGTGCCGAAAACAACAACGCGAGAAAAGCGGAAGTGAATTTCTGACAGGAAGTCACAAAAGTTATCTGCTCTTTGATTTTTTTGACAGCAGACGAAATTAATACATGACTGGACGGGAAGAATATTTTAACAGGCGTTTCTCATAATGTCAGGTTTAGCTAAAAGTGATAAAAAGATCTCCGAAGGGCTGGAGTTCATCAGACAGGCTGAGAAATGGTAAAATGTCCACAGTTATATTTGTTTGTTTTCCAGTCTGCCGTCACTTCCACCCAACTGACCAAAGCATTTCATTTTCAAGTTATTCTTTATCTATCTTAATCACTGTTTATTTCCTTGTTTCTCGTCGATTAATAAATCCATCAAGTTAGTTGCCATGTCCTAGCTCCCAGCTGGTTAGACCATTGTTTTCTACAATTAGCCATGTCCAAGCTTGTTGTCTGTTGGCAAATATGTGGGTAGCTAAGAAATCATTTTCAAATTAAAATTACTACGGGTATCCGATCAGTTATCGTACACTTTTGTCGGTTTTTCAATGCTCAAATTTACATCAGTGTTTGCATTGACAAGAAATTTCACAGAAGTGAAGCTGGGCTCAGCCGACTTTTGTTATAATAGTTTAATTTCTCCCAAGACTCTGAAATAAATTTGTATGGACCGGACATTCACCCGCTCGTCTGCATGTTTTTGTGCAGTGAAGGGATCAGTTATCGTACATCCAACGTTAAAGCTGTTGTGACGTCATTTCTTGTGTTCGAAAAGTCCCCGACACGGCCAAATGCGACTATTCTTGCATCGCCTGACAAATGTAACTTCATAAAAAGTTCTATTAATATTTGGAGGTTGAAATTTTGCAAAAAGATGCCTCGATGAGTAAGCTGGTTGTCATCGACGGGAAAACCCGATCGCTTGGGTTAAAGAAGCATAAGTGTTGGGTGTACGATAATTGGTTCTGTACGATAACTGATCGGATACCCGTAACTTTTTAACTTTCTACCTGACTGGCAAAGTAAGTAAACCAGGATAGAGACACACAAGTGCGGCTACCATGTTTCTGTAAAATACGTCGTTAAATTCTTATCCATGGGTTCAAAATCCAACTCAATGATAATTCTTTAAGAAGTAAATGAAAATGTATCAAGGCTGTACGATGGATGCCACTGGTCAGGTATCCAAGGTAATTCAACAAGTTAAATCCGACTCATCTCCATTCTGATATTTGCTGGTCGACATAATGAATTGTGATTATTATACAAGGAGGCAGGTAAGGGTTTCCTTCAGGCCTATGGTATACTGCATAGCCTTATTTCAGCCTTTAAGATTTACTCAACACAGCCATTTTATAAGTGCAATAATGCTAGAACTTTCAACTAGAAGGTTATTGACTAATTTGTGAAATCCAGTGTGATTTCTCCATCCATAAATTTGGGAATTAAGAATAACTCATATTTATTATTCACAATATGAATCAACAATGTGTTCCCTTTTCTTTCTATCATATTATCTGTCTTTTGTTTACTATATAGTTTGAAGACCTCACTGTTTAAATGGAAAGCGGACCATGATGGTGCAGCCTCTGAATATACAAAAGCTGGTATGTATTTCACATAACCAAACATTTTAACATGGCTTATTAAGACTGCTTTAGACAACAAAAAACATTGTCATCAGCTGTTTACTCAAATACCACTATGCCTCCAAACAGTCCATTTACCAGTTATTTTCGAATAGCATCATTTAGAGACGTCATGATAGAAGTCAAAATTGCTCTAAGAAGGAAAACCAGTCAAAGTGGCACACCATTTCATATGCATTTTTGGGGGTGTTTTACTGATAGAAAAATAGTGTCATGAGCTGAAGTACATGTATATGTCCAAGTAACCCTGGTAATGTGAAAAAAGTTTAAATGGGAGTCGATAAAAAAATATGTTAAAATTGCCACTAATTTTCTGATTCATTCATGTGGGATGGTTGGCAGTTATTAGCCTGGGGTTCATCTTTATATAGAACTTATCAACTTCACTATATAAGTGTAATAATCGTGAGAGTGACGAAAAGCATAAATCTATTACAGTATCAAGAGATTCATGTATTAAGGAGAGGAAAACTCAAAACTTTTTTTGACTTTATTTGTCGTTATGTCTTTTTCTTCTCTGTGGTTGGACCAACCTTCTATAGCCTTGCACTTGAAATGTAAGATTGATAACTGGTTTCTTTTCAGCTGTTTGTTTTAAAAATGCGAAAGCCTATGAAGAAGCGAAGGAATGTTATGTTAAAGCAGCTGAGAGTCAGAGACATATGAACTCATATCCTTTTGTCCTCATTTTTCTTTGTGTGGCAATAAATCCTATCAATATGTTCGTCTATTTAATAATATTCATGAAGGAAAGAAAACTCATGCGTATGGATTTACAACTTCTTGGTTTATTAAATTGGTTTGTAAATCCATACGCAAGAGTTTTCTTTCCTTCATTATTATGCTCAACTTCTAAATGCCACTTAAACAAGTTAATAATATTCATTTGTAAAATGTGGTATTTAAATGCAGTGGTTTAATTAGCTGTTAGATTTATCACAGGAATATGAATCTATTTTAATTGTCTCCAGGAACTTGTTTATTAATCTTAACTTTGCTCCACGCCATTCCATGCCGCTAAGTAAGTATCACTTTTATTAACTGGATCATTTGGTATACATTAAAATGCCATCATCCATATCTAACATTCCATTATTTCACACAATATTAGTTTGAATTTGAGGATTGGTTAATAGAAAGTACGGGCCTAACCAATCCGGCTAACCGAAGGAATCCAGTGGAAATTTCAAGACTATATTCTGTCTATGCCGAGAAGAAAATCCCTTTCGGAGCCCCAAAGACATTCCAAATGTCTCACTCGCCGATAGTCTCCCTTGCATTGGTAAACTATCTTCAGACTTTCAGAAAACGGTGGCTTATGTATATACTATATTTAAATCTCCAACATGACAATTTCATGTAAAAAACTACAATAAATTCATAATACGGTAAGAATTCCGCTAATTCAAGGACGAGCAATGTGAAGACACCCAACGAAAAGTCTCAAACTTTTAGAGTGCATTTCGTAATGTTTTGAGTACTTGAATTAGCGGAATTCTTACCGTAACCCTCTTTTCTGACCCAATATCTACAGAAGGTTCGGATTCTCCCTAAATGTACCATGCAGGGGGCCTGGGTTGCTGACTTAGCTGATCTCACTCTGACAGTCCAACGAAAAAACAAAATTCTGAACCCAACATGGCTTTATGGGTTCCTCTGTGCAAAGAGCCTTCTTTCCTCCTCTAATAATTCAACACTATATAAGTGAGAAAAAAGTTAAATAATCTTGAGTGTGACTTAAACAGTAATCCATGGGGATGAGTGGCCTCTCCAAGTAGGCCCTACATAACCGTTGCAGTACCATTCCATTCCTAGACGCTCTAACAAACTAAGAGCCAGTACCATTCCATTCCTAGATGCTCAAACAAACTAAGAACCAGTACCATTCCATTCCTAGACACTCTAACAAACTAAGAGCCAGTACCATTCCATTCCTAGATGCTCAAACAAACTAAGAACCAGTACCATTCCATTCCTAGACGCTCCAACAAACTAAGAACCAGTACCATTCCATTCCTAGATGCTCAAACAAACTAAGAACCAGTACCATTCCATTCCTAGACGCTCAAACAAACTAAGAACCAGTACCATTCCATTCCTAGACGCTCTAACAAAATAAGAGCCAGTACCATTCCATTCCTAGACGCTCAAACAAACTAAGAGCCAGTACCATTACCCAAATGAACGTTCTCCTGTTGTAGACCTTACAATCAGGATTTCACTCAGAATCAGTCTATTTGGTTCCAGGGCCTAGTTTCACAAAGCGATCTTAGCTTAAGGCGATCTTAATTACCAATGGTAACGTATACCTTTAGCATTGGTTGCCATGGTAGTTAAGATCACACTTATCTAAGATCGCTTTGTGAAACTGTGCCCAGTACCATTACCCAAACGTTCCCCTGTAGTAGACCCTACAACCAGGATTTCACTCAGAATCAGTCTATTTGGTTCTAGGAAACTTTATATTCAGCTATCTTTGTTGTTAGGTCCTATGAGCAAGCTGGTTTAATCTGTAAGGAGAATGGAGAAATGGAGGAGGCAGCAGACCTGATGGAGCAGGCAGCACACATGTTCCAGCAACACGGCACCCCTGATACGGCTGCTCTTACTCTAGAGAAAGCTGCTAAGTGAGTTGGATTCAGCACCACGGCCTGTTTCATGAAAGGACATAACGTAAGTTTTTGCGTAACTGCCATAGCAACTTATCTCTACAGTATGGGTTGCCATGAGAGTTACGTAAAAACTTACGCTACATGTACATCGCTTTGTGAAACAGGGCCCTGGTCAATTTGTATAATGAAGACAAAAAAAAAAAAAAAACCCAGAAATCTGATGGGCTAGATTTATTTACAAGGACGTACCCAAATGTAGACAAACATAGTTATTGGTTGGTCAGTTGTTTTTTAGTGTTTTAGTTTTGATGTCATTATTTTACTTTTTAGCTGAGAAAGTTCTAAGATACAGAAAAACCTACCCATTTGAGAAACAATGATTTTAGAGAATTATATTCTTAAATTCGCCCCCAAAATGGTGTCTACTGAATTAGTAAATTAACCGACACTGATTGACCCGGAAAAATTCTGTGCCAGGGTGAGAATCGAACTCACGACTTAGGGTTACCGTCCCACCGCTCTACCAACTGAGCTACCCGGCCCTGCTGGGAATTGTTCGCTTGTTAGATTCTCTTATACACACAGAGCTTAAATCAAGCCCATTAGAATATGTATATTTTTTAAATTTCCATACTTGATGAAGTCAGTGTTTCGAAAGCAAGCTGCAATCATCGTCAGGGAAATTACTGAATTAGTAAATTAACCGACACTGATTGACCCGGAAAAAATTCCGGGCCAGGGTGAGAATCGAACTCACGACATAGGGTTACCGTCTGGGTCAATCAGTGTCGGTTAATTTACTAATTTCCCTGATGATGATTGCAGCTTGCAAATGGTGCCTAAGTGAATCATTCTACAAGTTATAATGTATCTGCTTAAATCCCCATTGGCTTTGTTGAAGTCTGAGGAAAAACATTTTTATTGTGTTGTGTTTTATCCCTGGTAACCATGGTAGAGAAGTTCAGAACCCAACTAATTTGATTTCCAGTTATATGTAAGTCAGCTGCTGATACTGGTAAAATAAAAATGTTTTGTCCAATTAATGTTGAAGTACAGATCAAATGATTTGAAAGTCTGATGAAACTGTTACTGATTGTAGGCCTACGTGTATTACTTCTCTTGTTGGTCTGCATCAGTCAGGCTTAGAGAAAACAAAAACTAATGGTTTGTTATTTGTTCAACGTATGGGTAAATATTGCCAAGAAGCAACTTCAGTGTCAACATTTCTGCCAGAAAAAAACCCTAAAAAAACTAGACAATGTTGCTAGCAATTGCCTAACTTTGTTGTGTACAAATTTATTTCAGATTTTTAGAACAAACAAGTCCAAACCGAGCGATCCATTTGTACACCAAGGCTGTGGACGTTTCTGAGGTTAGTGTTGAAGGAAAAATTCAGTTTCTTAAAAAAAATATATATTTATCTTGAAAGTAACATAACAACGACACAGTGACATTTTTGATAACAATCTATAATAGTTTGATGTAGGCAAGTCATCATTGGTCTCATATGCCTTTTAACATTGACAAAAAAAATCACCAGCTTGCTTATGTCAACCTTTATGTATGTTTATGAACACTAAAACACACAGACACAGGGAAAATCATCTTGTCTAAAATAACCATTGTGTTAACCTTTATGTACATGTAGCCTAGTTTAATGGCTGGCTAATTTTTTGGCGACGCAATGTTTTTAGGTTTGAGAGACTTTTTGAACAATAATGCAACTAATTTTATTCCTTAGAAATATAATATACACATGAACACATTAGCTAAGAATGGTCAGACTGATGTCATAATTTATTAAAAAAATGTTATTGTTTTTTACAGATTGAAGACAAACCTAGACAATGTGCGGAAGCTGCTGGCAAAGCTGCGAAACTTCTAGTCACATGTCGGAGGTAAAAATAATCGTACTTCAAAGAATTAGACTAGAAGTATTATGTTCAAACCTTTAAAGTGGCATGTGCTGTAAAACAAAATTAGCTAATTGTTGGTAATTTTTATTTATAAATTAATTATAAAATAAGAGCTATCTACTGATGTCAGTCTTAGAGGTAATCTCATTATTTTTTGGGATTACACTTTCTTGAAAAATGGCAGAAATTCTTCTACCGCTGAAAACCGCTGAAAAGGCAGTCGATATTTAGTGCTGGCGATAGGTGCCATACTCTGGGATCCGGGTTCGATTCTCGTATCGGATATTTCCCAAAATCGGTAGAAGAAATTTTGCCATTTTTCAAGAAAGTGTAACCCCTAAAAATAAGAATACTGTTATACTCACTTTCTAAAAGGCACTAACTAATTAAACTAATCACAGAGGTATATGCTTCAGTAGATTTTAAGAGCAACAAAAGTCATAAATGTACTAGTATATCCCAGGTATTTGATTTTTGTCCCTTATTGGGATATTTTTTAGGTTCATATGGGTTACTGGCTTTATCAATATATTTTATTTCAACAACATTCCTTTAGTTTTCCAGGTCACTTTCAAAAACACATGTTCTAATGACAATTGGGAGTTGGGAAAAAAGTCAGAAATTTGGAAGTTCATGTAATTTTCTGGCTACTGTTGTGATTATAATTTTTTCAATGAACAAGACCTGTGATTCACACTTAATCTGTTCATTAAAAGGGGAAAACACTTAATACTACCACATGTAATCAAATATTTTCTTTGTGGAGACTGTTTATATCTGGCTGACAGACCTAAGTATATGTACAAATGATTTTCTCTAATTACTCTTTAATTGTAAATTTTTATCTGAAAATCGAACTACCACTTTCAGCAGAAGTATGATGAAAAATGTAAACGGTATCAAACAGCAGGTCCCTTTAAAGTCACATGCATCGCCAAAATTGAATTTTTTTCATAAATTTTAGTAGTCAAAAGAATTTTAGCGTCCTTGAAAAACTTAAGGATTGATGTTGGAATAAAAACTTTTGGTAATAAAGCCACTAACCTGTATCGCACAAAGATATGTGCTAGAACAAATAAAATCCAAATAGCAGGGATGCATGAGTATTAACTTGTTTTTTGTTGCTTATCAGTCATAATTTTCCATATATTTGGCCGATGAGGCCACTTTAGATAACCGATAAACTATTTGGGTCAAGATATCAAACTTTGGCTATGCACAAAATTTTATTTAAAAAATTGAACTATTTCTATTGTAAATGATTTTAGACCAATCCAGCATTCAAACATATATATTTTTTTATGTTAAAAGGCTGGATGAGGCTGTGGAAATGTTAAATAAGCAAATAGAGTTTTATGCTCAAGTGGAAAACTATGCTACGATAGCTAAACTGGTGTTAGCCCTTATCCTTGTACACCTGACCAGAGGGGATTACGTGGCGGCCGATAAAAGTTTTAAAGTCACTCTCAGGTAAGTCAAGTTTGTTAATTACCTGATTATACCTTTATTTTGAGATAGCCCCTCAGTCCGACATCGACCTTCCATCGATGCGGCGCAGGTTCGAATCCCACTCAGACCTAATAAAAACTGAACAATTTCAGAGTAAATAATTCACACGACCCTCCAGGCAATGGGCCCAGGTTCCTCCCCCTCTAAACATAGCAATGCCGCCATATAAGTGAAAAAATCTTAAGTGCGGCGTAAAACACCAATCAATCACTCATTTTGAGCTTGAAGATTCCAATGTTCCTCAATGATGAAACCTTGGTTTTCTCCCTTTCCTTCACACATCCGTAAAAAAATGGCCCAAAAATTCATCGTGGAGATCTCATATTCCTCCTCATGAACTGACAATTATCCCTGACAAGGTGAGATACCTGAGTAGAAAATGGGCTTAGAGTATAATGAATTTATGTACCCAAAAATAAGAGCTCCTCTATGACAAAGATGTTTATTACTTGATGTAGTCTTTTGGTGGCATGAATCGATTCACCATTATCATATATATCAAACGATATTCTTGCAATAGCTGAAGATGCGTAAGCATTGTCAATGTATTACCTATGTGGGAGGGTTGCCAGTTACCAACCGAAGGTCGTGGGTTTCCTCCGGGCACAGAGCCCGGTTTTCTCCCACAATAAAAGTGGCAACGCCTCCATATAAGTGAAATAATATTGAGCACGGCGTAAAACACCAATCAATCAATCAATGTGTTACAAAGTGTTCTAGAAAATTCTGCTAAGACCAAGCTCCTGTTAGTCGTCAACCTAATGAAATATCATGGGTTTAGTTTATTACAACAATTTATGATGGGGTATAAATGTCTAAATGATATACCCCTTTTTAACACAATTAGAAACTTGTCTCCATAGTTATTTTAGACAAGAAGATTTTCCCTGTGCCCGTGTGTTTTAGTGTTCATAAATATATCAAACGAAAATATATGAAAAAGGTAATAAAGTTGATAATATTTCAGTAACACAGGATTTGGTGACAGTGAGGAGAGTATGGCCGCTGAGGAACTACTCACAGCGTATGACGAGGGGGATGAAGAAAAGGCCCGTGCTACTTTAGCACTTCCACTCTTTAAATACATGGATAATGCAGTAAGTGATTTGAGTGGATTCTGACTGGATTTTTCACTCAGTCGTCATATGTGGAAGAGTTGCCAGGTAATCACTAAAGGGAGGGGGTTTCCTCCGGGCAATGAGCTTGGTTTCCTCCCCCACTAAACCTGGCAACGCCGCCATATAAGGGAAATAATCCTGAGTGCGGCGTAAAACATCAATCAATCATATCCATCCATGTATTTGTATGAATTACATATAAATGATCTTAAACAAAAATTTGTGTATAACTTGTCTAGCGATTCGTCTAAAGTATAAAGTAGAAATAAATGTTATTTATTATCTTTAAACTAAGTTTATTGTCGTTTGTTTTGGTTGCAGTTTGCGAAGTTAGCTCGTGATTTGACGATACCAGGATCAACACCAACTAAAGGTGGTGGAGGCGGACCAGTTCAACTGGATGACGGAGATGAGTTTTCTGGTGGACTCTGTTAAAGGCATCTATTTTCCCAAGAAGATTTCTCTTAAGTCGTCTATTTCCCCAAGAAGATTTCTCTTAAGTCGTCTATTTCCCTAAGAAGATTTCTCTTAAAGGGGCATGAGCTGCCAAAATGTTGATATTTTGACGTAAACACAGAATGTTGAAATTATGGGCTATTTTTCTCAAGACGTATAATTCAGAAGCTTGTTAGTACTTCTAGTCTCAAAAATGTATGATAAAGTATTGTTTTGAACTAACTTTGACTTAGAATGAATGAATGGTCGTCCCGGTTATTTAAATTTTGCTACTTTTCGAACACGTTTTCGGTTCGTACAGGGCACATACTGTATGGATTTTCCTCATTCCAACGCCAATCATTTAGTTTTTCGATCGCCTTAAAAGGCTCTTACTGTCGTGACGATTAGACATGATGAAAAAAGTGTGAATTTCGGCAGCTCATGCCTCTTTAAGTCGTCTATTTCCCCAAGAAGATTTCTCTTATTAAAGTCGTCTATTTCCCCAAGAAGATTTCTCTTAAGTCGTCTATTTCCCCAAGAAGATTTCTCTTAAGTCGTCTATTTCCCCAAGAAGATTTCTCTTTTAATTAAAAGGTCAAGTCATCTACCAAGGTCAAGGTCACTTACTGTTCTGGTTAGAATTGTGTATTAGAATATCTCTGTGCAATGCTACTATCATGTCAATAGTATGTGTGACAAGAACCAGTAAAATATAAAGTTTTTTCCCAAAAATTCCCAAATGCTCACAAATTATTCCCAATAGAGTCGTAATTTTTTTCTCTTTCTATCGTCCAGTTTTTCCCTTTAACCCGAAGAATAGTAAACATGTATCTAAATGTATATGTACATCTTGTCGTATTTATAATACTGATCTCCAAATCTTAACTCAGTTTTACTCACACCCTTGATTTGTACAAAGTGAATATTACAAAAATTATGAAACTTTCAAATTATCTGTTTTATATAAAGGATGTAATTTGTTTGATATCAAATCTTTTAACATAGTCTAATAAGGTCATTCCAGTAGAAATACAAAAAATGAAGAATTCCTTGCACTGTGTATCTGCATGTTCACTGTATTTAATACATTTGCCCAGCAAACATATATTGGCGAGTGGGGAGGGTTGGTAGAAACATAGTTTCTCACGCAAACACAAGCTGTCTATCAGCCCTTGGTTCAAATCTTACTCAGAATTAAATTGAAAAAAAAATGCTGGTTGGGTTTTCTCTTGATGTGGAAGGGTATATCCTCCTGACAATGCTGCCATATCAAGGTGCTAACACCAAACATACCATATTTCTTCTAAAGATTCAGCCACTTTTTTTCCTCATAGGGATTTGACCATTAGAAAAGAAATATGCTAAATGAGGCCAGACAAATTTGCCCATTAGAGGGAATTTCAGGCAATATGACCCACCGTGCAGTGTGTGAAAATGGTTATCCTGAAACACAACTGCACGTCTCCATTTTTGTCTGACTCAATGGAAAATTTAGGCCATTAGAATGGCTGAATATTTAGAAGAAATACGGTACTAATCATTACATGAACTCGGTTAAACTGATTTGTTTTAAGCCTTTTGTATTGGTCAATGTGAACTATCCATGAACAGTATCCTATTCAGCAGTAATCAATCTAGTTGATTTTTGGCCAAACATTTCCCTATTGTTAATGTCTGAAAGTTACAACAAACAGCCAATAATGCCTAGCTTACTCGGGCAGAGAAGTGTATGAATCTACACCGCTGAAGTTCATGTGTTGGTCAATCCTTATAGCAATAATGAAGAATTAGAAAACGTAAAGGAATTCCCCAATAAAAACTAATATCCAATGGCCCGTTGGAGTCTGGAAAGTAGCCAATGGTGATAAGGAAACACATGATAGCCCAGGAGCCTGTTTCACAAAGCGGCGTAGATGTATTTTTTGCGTAACTTTCATACTAACGTATCTCTACAGTATGGGTTGCTATGGCAGTTACGTGGAAACTTACGCTACGCGGCTTTGTGAAACACTACAGGGCCAAGGTTTGAATGATAAATTTTTGCAGCTGTCCATTTTTGCATGTCCATCGAAGGAGAAAAACTTATTTAGATAAGAGCCAAAGTCTTGGCTGAAAAAAAAAAAAGATTTTAAACTAGTGTATATATAAATGTAATGTTTGTGATTCCCTATATGCTCAGAATATTGCAACTATTTATTGTGAATCATACCAATTAGATTTTACTCAATAAAATATCAACAAATGTTTCAGTCAATTCTTCTTTGGTTTTTTATGGAATCTAATTTTTTTCTATGTTTTAAAATGTGTTCCGTTACATCATTTTCTTGCTAACGGATCATATTTAAAAAAAGGGCTGGTTGTTCGAAAGAAAATTAGCTTAACAACACGTTAAATGATGGCGCGTAACAAAATAATTTCTTTGTAACGTCACATTATTAAAGCTTATTTCCTTTTGAACAACCGAGCCCTGGTGCATAGATACATGTACAAGTGTTGACTTTTGATAACAAAATCTATGCCATCTCACTGAAAATATTACTGCTGTATTTCAAATTCTTGTCATTTTAGGGCGCTCACAGTAGTTAAAGTTTTGCAGTCAGTTGACATCTACTATCTGGCTGCTCTCAGGCGATTAATCAAGTACACTGGGCGTACTTGATTCACCGCTCTCAGCAGCTCTCAGCGTGCTACGTCGCACTAGATTGGACCCTCAGCATGCTCATAGCGTGCTCTGACTGCTCATAGCGCGCTCAGACTGCTCATAGCCAAAAGGTAGTATGGCCTCAGCAGCTTGCTTCAGGTCATTTTGTGTGATACAAGTGTTGATTTTTGATAATTTTGTTTGAGAAAGGAGTAAAACGTCATTGACAGTATGACTACTGTACATGTATTTCACAGCTATACGATTTGAGAGGAAAAAAAAATGTGATTCCATACTCCATTTTAGGGCGCTCACAGCGCTGAAAGTTCACTTGTTTCGCACGCTGCTGACAGCAGCTACCGCTGTGCTGAGAGCAGGTCAATCAAGTACGCCCACTGTGTGTGACAACTGTTTTGTAAGTTTAGTTGATGTTCCGCACTCAAGGTACTTTCGCTTATACAATAGAACTGTTGTGAGGAAGAGAAGTTATTTGCCCAAAGGAAACTTATGTTCTTTGGCCACAAATCAGCTGTGTTTTATGACAGATTGGTTGGTTGTTTGGTGTTTAACGCCGCGCTCAAGATTATTTCACTTATATGGCGGCGTTGCCAGTCTTATTGAGGGAGGAAACCGGGCTCTATGCCCGGAGGAAACCCTCAACCTTCCGTTGGTAACTGCTAACCTTTTATGACAGAAGTTGAAATCTTACTTGTGTGGCTGAGAAAAAAAGATAACAACGTTCTTATTACAAAACAGGTAGACATTTATTTGAGACAAAAATCGATTGGACGACAAAAGACAAATAATATATAATTTATAATATCTCAGAATATATAATTTATCAGAGATTCAGTTGCCTCAACTTAACATTATTAAATTTAACGCTGAAAATAGTATATTTTTTCAAAAAATTGAGCATACATAATTAGATGACTGTTGATAAATAAAAAATACTCTGGAAACGACGGAATGTTTATCTTAAGCAAATCACTTTGGATATAACAACAACAACAAATATATTAATGATAAAAAATTAAGATATCACCACGTTGTCAGTTGTTTTTGAAGAACACGAGCTTTACACTTGTTACACTTGACGAAGACACCGGCACAGGTGTCGAAAGTTTGTGTTGTTCAAAAACAACTGACGACCTAATTTTTTATCATTAGAATGAAACCCACGTTGAAAGAGAGTTTCAAACATTTCTTACAACAAATATATTGTACAGATACTGTATGAAATCTCTGATCAAAATAAAAACGTACATCGTAAGAAAATAAGTATATTGCTTTGTAAAAAACAGAATTTACTATGAATGCAAAAAAAGAATATTTTACCAAGCTTATACATGTAGTAATGAAATCACAAAATACTGTTAGTTTGACTATCTTCATGATGTTCAGAGCTAACAGAGCCTAGCTCCAACAGCAACAGCAACGAGATATGTCATGGCGACCGCTTTTTGAAATAGCACCCTGATTGCCACAACTCTGCCAGTCAGTTTTGGTTTCTTTTAAAAAGGTTTATTAAGCAGTTACGGAACATACCAGTATATCAGTCAATTGATTATTCAAATAATACCTCTACAAGCTTTAAAGCTGAATTGACCCATTCCATAACTAGAATTCAACTGAAGTAGAAGTGTCGCCTGGCAGGATAAATATACAAGGAGAAGGTACATCACCTTTCACAAAAAAATTCACTGTTGTACTTCATTTGTGAATATATGTATATCATGCTGTGTAAGATGTTACCTGAATATGAGATATTAAATAATAATCTGCGTCAGATTACACATTTATAAGAAATCCCCAACATTTCATTGACTCCGAGCGACCATCCCACATGTACCTTCATCTTTTGCGAAAAAATCCAGTATGAAATTTTGGCCTGACAAGGATCCTACCCATGCGGTATTGGTGGAAGGCTTATGTTGATGCGAGTAAAAAGCTTTACTAGCTGAGCTACGGAGGCTCCCCTGCAAATGGAAGCTTGACTGAATGAATGGTTTCATTATTGGTTGTCTAAAGAGTAAAATCAATTAACTTAAAACATGCAAAATATGTATTTATTGAATAAAAATTTATTAGTGATATTCTTCTGTACAGAATTCCACAAAAAGCTATTCATTACACTAAGAAAGTATTTAGACAAACAGATTTAAAGTGAGAACAGTGGTTTTCAAAATATTGCACGGAAACCAAGTTATTTGTATCAGCCAATCAAAAACAATTATTAAATATGCGCGGATTTTAGCGAAAATCGAACTTGAGCGGGGTATTAAGGTATTAAACTTTCCATTTAAATTTGAAAAAAATTAAGCCAGTGGTTTTCAAGATATTGCACGGAAACCAAGTTATTTGTATCAGCCAATCAAAAGCCTGTACAGTAATTAAATATGCGCGGATGTTAGCGAAAGTCGAACTTGAGCGGGGTATTAAGGTAATAAACTTCCCATTTAAATTTGAAAAAAATTAAGCCAATGGTTTTCAAGATATTGCACGGAAACCAAGTTATTCGTATCAGCCAATCAAAAGCCTGTACAATAATTAAATATGCGCGGATTTTAGCGAAAATCGAACTTGAGCGGGATATTAAGGTATTAAACTTCCCATTTAAATTTGAAAAAAGTTAAGCCAGTGGTTTTCAAGATATTGCAGGGAAACCAAGTTATTTGTATCAGCCAATCAAAAACAATAATTAAATATGCGCGGATTTTAGCGAAAGTCGAACTTGAGGGGGGTATTAAGGTATTAAACTTCCCATTTGAATTTGAAAAAAATTAAGCCAATGGTTTTCAAGATATTGCACGGAAACCAAGTTATTTGTATCAGCCAATCAAAAGCCTGTACAATAATTAAATATGCGCGGATTTTAGCGAAAGTCGAACTTGAGCGGGGTATTAAGGTATTAAACTTCTCATTTAAATTTGAAAAAAATTAAGCCAGTGGTTTTCAAGATATTGCACGGAAACCAAGTTATTTGTATCAGCCAATCAAAAGCCTGTACAATAATTAAATATGCGCGGATTTTAGAGAAATTCGAACTTGAGCGGGGTATTAAGGTATTTAACTTCCCGTTTAAATTTGAAAAAAATTAAGCCAGTGGTTTTCAAGATATTGCACGGAAACCAAGTTATTTGTATCAGCCAATCAAAAGCCTGTACAATAATTAAATATGCGCGGATTTTAGCGAAAGTCGAACTTGAGCGGGGTATTAAGGTATTAAACTTCTCATTTAAATTTGAAAAAAATTAAGCCAGTGGTTTTCAAGATATTGCACGGAAACCAAGTTATTTGTATCAGCCAATCAAAAGCCTGTACAATAATTAAATATGCGCGGATTTTAGCGAAAGTCGAACTTGAGCGGGGTATTAAGGTATTAAACTTCCCATTTAAATTTGAAAAAAATTAAGCCAGTGGTTTTCAAGATATTGCACGGAAACCAATCCGGACGCCGACGCCGACGACGCCGACGCCAGACTACGCCGTCAAAGTGATCCCTAAGTGCCCCCTTTCAGGCGACACAAAAATCACATATGCCATGAATTAAGTCACTCTACTTCGTTTAATATGTGCAGATTGATGTTTTACGCTGCACTCAAGGTTATTTCACTAATATGGTGGTGTTGTGAGGTTAAGTGGGGGAAGAAACCAGGGTCTTTGTTTGCCCAGAGGATATCGTCAACCTTCGCCGAGTATCTGTCAACTCTTCAACACACGGTGATCGAGTGAAAAATCCACTTAGATATTTTAAAATTTGTATTGGTCAGAGTTGGATTTGCACCCGTGCCAAAAAGATGGAAGTCCTGTGATGGCTTGAAGTTCAACAAAAGTCCAAATAATTGACGTTAGAATAAGTAAAATCCAAACAAGCCGAAAAAGAGTTTGAAAAGTTAAAAAAAATCTTAATATCCAGGACAAACGTTCATTGATTTGAGGCTTATGTTACTTCAAAACATTACTTTAACATACTTTCTCAAGATTAGTAACACTAACAAGCTTTTAACTTGTATTTCTTGAGTAAAATAGCCGATAATTTCCAAAATCAAAAAATGTAAATATTTTGGCAGCCCATGCCACTTTAAGATGCCAAGGTCACTGGAAGAATGAAAGACTTTATAACTCCCCTAATTGTTGATCAAGATGGTGCAAGTGTATATGTATTGAATGGAAGTACATGTAAGATATGTCATTGATGTCAGATTATCTATTTAAAGTTACTTATGATAACCTTCTAACATTGATAATAATAATAAAGGTCATAATTAAATGGAAATATATCAAATCAATAAATTATTCATAATTATATGTAGCTTCTATGATCAACAAAGAGTAGAATTTCGGAATGTCATGATTTCTTCAATGCTTCTGCCATTTTGTACATGTCATGGAGATGTTGTTTTCTCTCATTGTTACAACCTGAAACAAAAGCAAATTAATAAAAAATTAATAAAAAAATAAAAATAAAAAAAACGCCAAAAAACAATGAAATCAAGACTAAAATTATTCCTTGATAAAAAGATTCATAACTTATAATTACATTGCAAAGCATTGACACAAAAAGTGTTAAAACCAATGGTTTATGTTTCTTTATGGCACTGGATTGATTGATTTATGCTTTATGCAACACTCAAAGATTATTTCACTCATATGCCAGGTTTAGTGGCAAAAGAAATCAGTGGGGACCAGGGGTGGGCTGTTCAAAGCGCCACTAGCTTAACGGCAGGTTAGATGACGTCACGTCACAAAGTAATTTCTTTTTTTCGTCGCATCATTTAACCTGTCGTTAAGCTAATTTTCTTTTGAACAACCGGCCCCAGGACATTGGAAGCTGAATAAAAAAGAGCCATCAGAAGATAGCATATTCATCTGGCACTCCAATTTAGAAATCGTGGCTTATATAATGCGAAAGCAATCTTATCGTTTTTGCTTTTGCTTTAAGAAAAACAAATTTCAAAGCGATAGGAGAAAGCGTTCAACTTATGGAACGAACACCAAATTCATAGATTGAGAGTAAATTAAATTGCCAGTGGTGCCAGCGTAAAATTTGCAAAATCCTAAAAACCAATCCCATCCGTCCTTTCTTTGAGCTCGACTCACTGTTCAATTTCAAAGTGATATGACAAAGCGTTCTCAAGTTATTGGGCAGACAACACATTATACATTTGGAACAAGGTTAACTGGCTATGGTGCCAGACATAAAATTTGCAGAACCCTAAAAAGCAATCCCATACTAGCAAAGAGAGTAGATTGACAAGAGTGGTAACTTCGTTCGCGCCATGTTGAATTTGAACTGACACAATTTGATTAGGAACCTCCTTCCTGTAGGGGGGCGCCCTAATCGAATCGTGTACAGTCGGAACACCCTTCCGCTAGGGGGCCAGAAGAACATGCCGACAATGCTGATTGGACGAAGTGACCACTCTTGTCAATCTACTCTCTTTGATACTAGTCTACTCAAGATTCAAAGAGAGGCTACAAAGCATTCTCAAGTTATTGAGTGGACAGACAGACGGACGTGGGGACAATAAAAACCTGGTAAGTCATATGGCTGGGGCAATAAGATGCAGACTTAAATTGCCATAGTTACTGTTGTGTAATAGCTTGCTTGCTTGTTTGTTTGGTGTTTTACGCCGCGCTCAAGGTTATTTCACTTATATGGCGGCATTGCCAGTTTTATTGTGGGAGGAAACCAGGCTCTATGCCCGGAGGAAACCCACGACCTTCCGGTGGTAACTGGCAACCATCCCACAGTTATGTAATAGAATATAATTGATAAAGGCCTAATTTGCTTGATCAAATTTGGTGACCTTAAAATGCTTCTATTACCTTTGAAATTATCTTTATTCATGAAGGTTTGATTGATGTTTTACACAACAAACAAGATCCTTTCACTTACATTGTATTGTGGTGTCACCAGGTATAGGGGGAGGGCTCTTTGCCCTTGAGAAATCATAAGTAAATCGCCACCAATTTAGAAATGTTTTATCAATGAATCGTGATCGTTACCTAGAAATGAATTAGCCTCTGGTTCTAATGCCGGTGATTGACCATCGACCTGTACTGTACTGTGTATGTCACGTACCGGACCATCATCCCATAGTAAATCAAAACCACCCACTCTTATCTCTTTACCTGTTAACCTGCAAAAACAAGAGGAAAGTTGGTCAAAATGATCACATTGATTAATGTTTTACATCCCACTCTAGATTATTTCACAAAGTGATCACAGCTAGAGCTTTGCGTGGACCCACACAAGTCAATTTCTATCATGCTCCAGATTATTTCACAAAGTGATGACAGCTAGAGCTTTGCGTGGACCCACAAAAGTCAATTTCTATCATGCTCCAGATTATTTCACAAAGTGATCACAGCTAGAGCTTTGTGTGGACCCCCACAAGTAAATTTCTATCATGCTCCAGATTATTTCACAAAGTGATTACAGCTGGAGCTTTGCGTGGACCCACACAAGTCAATTTCTATCATGCTCCAGATTATTTCACAAAGTGATTACAGCTAGAGCTTTGCGTGGACCCACACAAGTCAATTTCTATCATACTCTAGATCATTTCACAAAGTGATCACAGCTAGAGCTTTGTGTGGACCCACACAAGTCAATTTCTATCATGCTCCAGATCATTTCACAAAGTGATCACAGCTAGAGCTTTGTGTGGACCCACACAAGTCAATTTCTATCATGCTCCAGATTATTTCACAAAGTGATCACAGTTAGAGCTTTGCGTGGACCCACACAAGTCAATTTCTATCATGCTCCAGATTATTTCACAAAGTGATCACAGCTAGAGCTTTGCGTGGACCCACACAAGTCAATTTATATCATGCTCCAGATTATTTCACAAAGTGATCACAGCTAGAGCTTTGCGTGGACCCACACAAGTCAATTTCTATCATGCTCCAGATTATTTCACAAAGTGATTACAGCTAGAGCTTTGCGTGGACCCACAAAAGTCAATTTCTATCATGCTCCAGATTATTTCACAAAGTGACCACAGCTAGAGCTTTGTGTGGACCCCCACAAGTCAATTTCTATCATGATCCAGATTATTTCACAAAGTGATCACAGCTAGAGCATTGCGTGGACCCACACAAGTCAATTTCTATCATGCTCCAGATTATTTCACAAAGTGATTACAGCTAGAGCTTTGCGTGGACCTACACAAGTCAATTTCTATCATGCTCCAGATTATTTCACAAAGTGATTACAGCTAGAGCTTTGCGTGGACCTACACAAGTCAATTTCTATCATGCTCCAGATCATTTCACAAAATGATTACAGCTAGAGCTTTGCGTGGACCCACACAAGTCAATTTCTATCATACTCCAGATCATTTCACAAAGTGATCACAGCTAGAGCTTTGCGTGGAACCACACAAGTCAATTTCTATCATGCTCCAGATTATTTCACAAAGTGATTACAGCTAGAGCTTTGCGTGGACCCACACAAGTCAATTTCTATCATGCTCCAGATCATTTCACAAAGTGATTACAGCTAGAGCTTTGCGTGGACCCACACAAGTCAATTTCTATCATACTCCAGATCATTTCACAAAGTGATCACAGCTAGAGCTTTGTGTGGACCCACACAAGTCAATTTCTATCATGCTCCAGATCATTTCACAAAGTGATTACAGCTAGAGCTTTGCGTGGACCCACACAAGTCAATTTCTATCATGCTCCAGATTATTTCACAAAGTGATCACAGCTAGAGCTTTGCGTGGACCCACACAAGTCAATTTCTATCATGCTCCAGATCATTTCACAAAGTGATTACAGCTAGAACTTTGCGTGGACCCACACAAGTCAATTTCTATCATGCTCCAGATTATTTCACAAAGTGATTACAGCTAGAGCTTTGCGTGGACCCACACAAGTCAATTTCTATCATGCTCCAGATTATTTCACAAAGTGATCACAGCTAAAGCTTTGCGTGGAACCACACAAGTCAATTTCTATCATGCTCCAGATCATTTCACAAAGTGATCACAGCTAGAGCTTTGCGTGGACCCACACAAGTCAATTTCTATCATGCTCCAGATTATTTCACAAAGTGATTACAGCTAGAGCTTTGCGTGGAACCACACAAGTCAATTTCTATCATGCTCCAGATTATTTCACAAAGTGATCACAGCTAAAGCTTTGCGTGGACCTACACAAGTCAATTTCTATCATGCTCCAGATTATTTCACAAAGTGATGACAGCTAGAGCTTTGCGTGGACCCACACGAGTCAATTTCTATCATGCTCCAGATTATTTCACAAAGTGATTACAGCTAGAGCTTTGTGTGGACCCACACAAGTCAATTTCTATCATGATCCAGATTATTTCACAAAGTGATCACAGCTAGAGCTTTGCGTGGACCCACACGAGTCAATTTCTATCATGCTCCAGATTATTTCACAAAGTGATCACAGCTAGAGCTTTGCGTGGACCCACACAAGTCAATTTCTATCATGCTCTAGATCATTTCACAAAGTGATCACAGCTAGAGCTTTGCGTGGACCCACACAAGTCAATTTCTATCATGCTCCAGATTATTTCACAAAGTGATCACAGCTAGAGCTTTGCGTGGACCCACACAAGTCAATTTCTATCATGCTCCAGATCATTTCACAAAGTGATCACAGCTAGAGCTTTGCGTGGACCCAGACGAGTCAATTTCTATCATGCTCCAGATTATTTCACAAAGTGATCACAGCTAGAGCTTTGCGTGGACCCACACGAGTAAATTTCTATCATGCTCCAGATTATTTCACAAAGTGATCACAGCTAGAGCTTTGCGTGGACCCACACAAGTCAATTTCTATCATGCTCCAGATTATTTCACAAAGTGATCACAGCTAGAGCTTTGTGTGGACCCACACAAGTCAATTTCTATCATGATCCAGATTATTTCACAAAGTGATCACAGCTAGAGCTTTGTGTGGACCCACACAAGTCAATTTCTATCATGATCCAGATTATTTCACAAAGTGATCACAGCTAGAGCTTTGTGTGGACCCACACAAGTCAATTTCTATCATGATCCAGATTATTTCACAAAGTGATCACAGCTAGAGCTTTGCGTGGACCCACACAAGTCAATTTCTATCATGCTCCAGATTATTTCACAAAGTGATCACAGCTAGAGCTTTGTGTGGACCCACACAAGTCAATTTCTATCATGATCCAGATTATTTCACAAAGTGATTACAGCTAGAGCTTTGTGTGGACCCACACAAGTCAATTTCTATCATGCTCCAGATTATTTCACAAAGTGATCACAGCTAGAGCTTTGCGTGGACCCACACAAGTCAATTTCTATCATGATCCAGATTATTTCACAAAGTGATTACAGCTAGAGCTTTGTGTGGACCCACACAAGTCAATTTCTATCATGCTTTTCTCTTTTTATACAAAGTTTTGTCAAAAAACAACTCTCGATCAGCACAGATGAAACGTCTGGAATATTTTGGGTACCTCTTCATGCCAGTTAATCAGATAAAAGCCCAACCAGGTAATTTATTTTTTTGAAAATTGATGGGGCCAAGAAACTAACAGACGAAGTACCCAACACTCTATATTTACTGGGCCACTGATGGCCTCTTTGACAAGAAGAATGATTGATGTTTTATGCCACACTTACGGCCACGATGTCAGATTTAGAGGAAAACTCAAACCTTTTAACAGGCACCTGGCAACCCTTAAACATATGGTGATAGAGAGAACTTTATTTGGACTGGGTGGGATTTGAACCCATAACCTTGAAATGTTTGTCTCTCAGGCTGGGAGACCAGGGGCGTAGATGTATTTTTTGCGTAACTTTCATACTAACGTATCTCTACAGTATGGGTTGCTACGGCATTTACGTAAAAACTTACACTACGCCGCTTTGTGAAACTGGGTCCAGCACTCTACATGTACAAGCTGAGTCACCAAGACAAAAAAAAAACAACAACACAGCAACAACGTAGGACAAACACAATCCAATTGATTGAACAAGCTTTTGCACCAGTAAGACGCTGACAAAAATAAAGTTTAGTTAGTTAGTGTCTTTTAGAAAGTGAATATAACAGTATTCTCGTTATTTTGGGATTACACTTTCTTGAAAATATGGTAGAAATTCTTCTACCGATTTTCGGGTGACGCCCGACGTTTACCTGTTTTCTAGATCCAGAATATTGAGGACATCATTCAGTAAACCACATTTGAGATTATAATCTTCTTTTCCACTGGCTGTCAGTGACGGGGAGGCGTTCACCTCTATCAACCAACTACAACAACAACACAAAATGTACATTATGTAGTTAATAGGTCAATATAATTTTCCAGAGTTGGAAAATTTTTTGGGCTCTTTGGGTTTGGAAAGCTGTTTCTAAGCCATGTTCTCCACTAAACTTTGCAATCAGAGGACCGTTTCACGAAGCCGTCGCAAAGTACGACCAATCACAGTTGCCATGACTGCATATCTCTTCATTATGGTATCCATTGGATGATTGGCAACTAGGCTTCGTTTGTGATGCGAATGCTTTGTGAAACGAGCCCCAGGATCCTACCTGAGTCAAGATCATATCGGTACTAAATTCCACTTGAGACACAGCACATACATACATCCAATGAACTAAATGCGTGATTGAAATGGAGGTCACATGGTATTTGATTTCCATTCAACGGCGCCATTACAAGGTGCAATTGATGGTGCAATATCGATCCAGATCGATCATGCACTCGCGCATCAACTAGTAACGACGCCGCTTTTTACAAAGTCAGATCCCAACCAGCCAATGAGATGTGTCCATTCACAGATAGAGCACTCCGTGTGCCTGTGGTCCATTCCACGTATATAGTTCATTGCATGCATCCACAGGCACATGGAGTGCTCTCCCTTATCCACCCACTGTTATACTATTTATAGTATAACCGAGGGTGGATAAGGGAGAGCACTCCATGTGCCTGTGATGCATCCTTCTTGGCAGTCATCAATTTCCAAATACAAAAAAACAGTGACGGAGGCATGGAAACAGCGAAGTCTGAGATAATTCTCAAATAGGTGGTTATCATCTTTCTGTTGCGTAGTGACAGAGTTTGCAATATTGCAAAGTTTTGACAGCACTGTCAACCAAAATGATGCACTGAGATTCACAGAAAGATAGACGGAATACATCCAAATCGCCTCCTATTTCGAAAACTCCCATTCTTTGTATCAGAGACAATTGACATGTCCGTCAGCCCCAGATGTACAATCCAAACATATGTAAAGGTTAGACGTGCTGGAAGAAATAACACTGTGATGTCATGATATTTTTACCATCACAAAGTCAACGATGTGGGTTTGTCTAGGTCACTCTCTCGTTGAAAGAGGTGGGAAGCTGTGGAGAACAGCGAGGAGATGATTTTATTTTAGTCTTTCTTTATTAACATTTGGTTTTGCAACTTTCATTTATCGTGTCTGTGTTTTCCTTCAAATACGGACTAAGTATGCAATACTAAAGTAGAGAGAGCAATCAGAAGAAAGACATATTAACTCAATATATCGGTTTATTCTCAAACCATCATCAGGAGTGGTGATTACAATGATGATGGTTTGAGAATAAACTGAAATATTAAGTTAATATGTCTTACATGTCTTTCTTCGGATTGCTCACTCTACTTTATTATGTCAAGCTAGTCAGTGGAAATTCTAGTATTTGGGCTCCTGATGATGGTTTGAGAATAAACCGACATATTGAGTTAATATGTCTTACATGTCTTTCTTTGCATTGCTCACTCTACTTTATTATGTCAAGCTAGTCAGTGGAAATTCTAGTATTTGGGCTCCTGATGATGGTTTGAGAATAAACCGACATATTGAGTTAATATGTCTTACATGTCTTTCTTTGCATTGCTCACTCTACTTAATTATGTCAAGCTAGTCAGTGGAAATTCTAGTATTTGGGCTCCTGATGATGGTTTGAGAATAAACCGACATATTGAGTTAATATGTCTTACATGTCTTTCTTTGCATTGCTCACTCTACTTTATTATGTCAAGCTAGTCAGTGGAAATTCTAGTATTTGGGCTCCTGATGATGGTTTGAGAATAAACCGACATATTGAGTTAATATGTCTTACATGTCTTTCTTTGCATTGCTCACTCTACTTAATTATGTCAAGCTAGTCAGTGGAAATTCTAGTATTTGGGCTCCTGATGATGGTTTGAGAATAAACCGACATATTGAGTTAATATGTCTTACATGTCTTTCTTTGCATTGCTCACTCTACTTTATTATGTCAAGCTAGTCAGTGGAAATTCTAGTATTTGGGCTCCTGATGATGGTTTGAGAATAAACCGACATATTGAGTTAATATGTCTTACATGTCTTTCTTTGCATTGCTCACTCTACTTTATTATGTCAAGCTAGTCAGTGGAAATTCTAGTATTTGGGCTCCTGATGATGGTTTGAGAATAAACCGACATATTGAGTTAATATGTCTTACATGTCTTTCTTTGCATTGCTCACTCTACTTAATTATGTCAAGCTAGTCAGTGGAAATTCTAGTATTTGGGCTCCTGATGATGGTTTGAGAATAAACCGACATATTGAGTTAATATGTCTTACATGTCTTTCTTTGCATTGCTCACTCTACTTTATTATGTCAAGCTAGTCAGTGGAAATTCTAGTATTTGGGCTCCTGATGATGGTTTGAGAATAAACCGACATATTGAGTTAATATGTCTTACATGTCTTTCTTTGCATTGCTCACTCTACTTTATTATGTCAAGCTAGTCAGTGGAAATTCTAGTATTTGGGCTCCTGATGATGGTTTGAGAATAAACCGACATATTGAGTTAATATGTCTTACATGTCTTTCTTTGCATTGCTCACTCTACTTTATTATGTCAAGCTAGTCAGTGGAAATTCTAGTATTTGGGCTCCTGATGATGGTTTGAGAATAAACCGACATATTGAGTTAATATGTCTTACATGTCTTTCTTTGCATTGCTCACTCTACTTAATTATGTCAAGCTAGTCAGTGGAAATTCTAGTATTTGGGCTCCTGATGATGGTTTGAGAATAAACCGACATATTGAGTTAATATGTCTTACATGTCTTTCTTTGCATTGCTCACTCTACTTTATTATGTCAAGCTAGTCAGTGGAAATTCTAGTATTTGGGCTCCTGATGATGGTTTGAGAATAAACCGACATATTGAGTTAATATGTCTTACATGTCTTTCTTTGCATTGCTCACTCTACTTTATTATGTCAAGCTAGTCAGTGGAAATTCTAGTATTTGGGCTCCTGATGATGGTTTGAGAATAAACCGACATATTGAGTTAATATGTCTTACATGTCTTTCTTTGCATTGCTCACTCTACTTAATTATGTCAAGCTAGTCAGTGGAAATTCTAGTATTTGGGCTCCTGATGATGGTTTGAGAATAAACCGACATATTGAGTTAATATGTCTTACATGTCTTTCTTTGCATTGCTCACTCTACTTTATTATGTCAAGCTAGTCAGTGGAAATTCTAGTATGCATAACTACAATATGTGTTTGTCAAACCTTTTGGATTGATTGTTTGGTGTTTTACGACGCGCTCAAGATTATTTCACTTATATGGCGGCGTTGCCAGTTTTATTGTGAGAGGAAACCAGGCTCTGTGCCCGGAGGAAACCCACGACCTTCCGCTGGTAACTGGCAACCATCCCACATACGTAGGTCGTTCGAGTGAAAACCCAGTCAGAAAATTTTTCAATTTTTGGACTGAGTGGGATTTGAACCCGCGACCCTCAAACGTATGTATCGAGATAATTTGATAATGTTGAAATACTTACGGTTTGAGATCACTGTCTAGAAGTATATCATAGCCATACATTTCAAAGCAATGTTTGTCATTAATTATCAATTTCTGGACACTTTGTAAACTCTTAATGATGATGTCATCAACTTGTTTCAGCATTTGCTTTACCTGGAGTAGAAAAAGTTCACACAGAATATCAATTGTCAGGGTTTCTGGTTGATATTTAATGTCAAATTCAAAATAGTTTCACTAATGTTGACATGAGAACGAATATTTTCAGAATTTCAAGGGCTGGTTGAGATTCAAATTGATTGATTAATGTTTTACGCCGCACTCGAGATCATTTCACTTATATGGCAAAGTTGCCAGGTTTAGGGAGGGGAGAAACCGTGGGCTCATTGCCCGGAGGAAACCTTTCGGCGAGTACCTTTGAGATTTAAACCTGCAACCAGTTGGCCCAGAACTCTACCTACTCAACTAAATTTCCCTATTGTAAGAATGCCTCAAAACCTAAAAGATGCTCAATGAATAATTGACCTTCAAATTCATAGATCTCCCAGCTGTGGGTTTACGTTATGATGACAAGCATGTGGGGGACTGACCCATATATAAATAAATAAATAGGGAAGTATCCATAAACCAACTTTTTAATCAATACCACCAGTTGATATTGGCTTTGATTCAACTTGGACAAAAACACAAGCATGGATCGTAGAACATCACTATCATCATTATAATGCAAATATGGAGATATCAGAGATAGTGGTCAATGTCTATGAATGAACTTACTGGTGGTAAACCATGTTTGGCAATGAGATACATGTATCACAGATATCAGAGATAGTGGTCAATGTCTATGAATGAACTTACAGGTGGTAAACCATGTTTGGCAATGAGATACATGTATCACAGATATCAAAGATAGTGGTCAATGTCTATGAATGAACTTACTGGTGGTAAACCATGTTTGGCAATGAGATACATGTATCACAGATATCAGAGATAGTGGTCAATGTCTATGAATGAACTTACAGGTGGTAAACCATGTTTGGCAATGAGATACATGTATCACAGATATCAGAGATAGTGGTCAATGTCTATGAATGAACTTACAGGTGGTAAACCATGTTTGGCAATGAGATACATGTATCACAGATATCAGAGATAGTGGTCAATGTCTATGAATGAACTTACAGGTGGTAAACCATGTTTGGCAATGAGATACATGTGATACATGTATCACAGATATCAGAGATAGTGGTCAATGTCTATGAATGAATTTACAGGTGGTAAACCATGTTTGGCAATGAGATACATGTATCACAGATATCAAAGATAGTGGTCAATGTCTATGAATGAACTTACTGGTGGTAAACCATGTTTGGCAATGAGATACATGTATCACAGATATCAGAGATAGTGGTCAATGTCTATGAATGAACTTACAGGTGGTAAACCATGTTTGGCAATGAGATACATGTATCACAGATATCAGAGATAGTGGTCAATGTCTATGAATGAACTTACAGGTGGTAAACCATGTTTGGCAATGAGATACATGTATCACAGATATCAGAGATAGTGGTCAATGTCTATGAATGAACTTACTGGTGGTAAACCATGTTTGGCAATGAGATACATGTACAGATATCAAAGATAGTGGTCAATGTCTATGAATGAACTTACAGGAGGTAAACCATGTTTGGCAATGAGATACATGTACAGATATCAGAGATAGTGGCCAATGTCTATGAATGAACTTACAGGAGGTAAACCATGTTTGGCAATGAGATATTGTCGTAGTTGTTGTGTTGACCATTTACAGCCTTTCTCGGGGTCATAATCCGGAGCTGTTTTCTGAATAGCCACGTTTGTAAGATGGACATCTAACCAACAGTCAAGGTTTAATAGAATAGAATTGAATTTTATTCAGCTTGAGCAATGTTGTCTTTCCCCTAAACAAATTAACAGCTAATGTGTACAGATATTTATAAGGTGTAGACGACATACAGATCAGTAATATCAAAATTAAAAAGACTGTAGAATAGCATTTTGCTGGCACCGTTTTAATTTATTTGGGTAAATTTAATATCCTGGACCCTGTTTCACAAAGCGGCGTAGCGTAAGTTTTCACGTAACTATAGCAACACATACTGTAGAGGTACGTTAGTATGTAAGTTACGCAAAAAATACATCTACGCCGCTTTGTGAAACAGGACCCTGTACTTGATTTACACAAATTTTAAAATTATTATTCTATAAGCCTTTGAAGGAGTATCTGCGTCAAATAGATACAATGTAGAGTAGGTAAACTATGAAGGATTTTAAATTTACGTTTAAAAAATCATTCAAAATCAATTAGCAAGTTTGGAATTTAGGAAGAAATGTCAGCCAGTCCTTTGTACAGACTCTGGAAAACATTAAAGTTTATAAATGTATTGTTTTTTGTGAATCAAAACAAGTACTTTACTTCAAACTTTTCCAGTTTGCTCTGAAATAACCAGATTGTGTCGGACTAGTCTATTAAGTTTTTTTTGCTGTCAGTGAGACATGTTAACAGTCACAGATTGACGAACAGGTGCAAAATCATAACCATTATAAGGTGTGCTATGTTGGCTGTAATCCATCTTACGTTTATTTCAATAAAAAAGGAAGAGTTGTGATCATCCAATTTACATTCTTTCACTAAAACAAGAAGTTTAAAGAGGCATGAGCTGCCAAAATGTTGATATTTTGACGTTAATACAGAATGTAGAAATTATTGGCTTTTTTTCTCAAGACGTACAATTCAGAAACTTTTCAGTGCTTCTAGTCTCGAAAATGTACGATAAAGTATTGTTTTGAACAAACTTTGACTTAGAATGAATGAATGGTCGTCCCGGTTATTTAAATTTTTTTACTTTTCTAACACGTTTTCGGTTTGTACAGGCCACATACTGTATGGATTTTCCTCATTCCAACGCCAATCATTTAGTTTTTCGATGGCCTTCAAAGCCTTTTACTTTTGCGACGATCAGAAATTATGAAAAAAGTGTCAATTTTGGCAGCTCATGCCACTTTAAAGATATTAATTATCATCAGCACACATGGAAACTTCATCTTATGTTTTTTTCTTTAATATTTTTGTGAAAACTACAATATAAATGTTAGGAGAGAAAACAAATGAATTTCAGTTCAAAAGGATACACGCATCTTCAATAGAGTCCAGAGAAAACCTCGTACTGGAGAAACGAGCGAATCCACTACGATACAGCCAAACACGCAGGGGTACAAACTGTCAGCAAACAGAAAAATCAACCATTACAGCTCTATATATAGTAATCAATTTAATTCTCTCTTTTCTAAAACAGAGACATAGAAAATTCCAGGAGCCTGTTTCACAAAGCGGCACAGCGTAAGTTTTCACGTAACTGCCATAGCAACCCATACTGTAGAGATATGTTAGTATGAAAGTTACGCAAAAAATGCATTTACGCCGCTTTGTGAAACAGGACCCAGACCTGTGTCATTTTTTTTGATTACTGAGTGGTAATTGTGAGGTATGGGAAGGTCATTTTAAATATCTTATTACCTGCATATATATGTGATTGGTTGATTAGCCAATTCTGCCATACTCAAGATCAAATTTCCTTCTAGAGCAGAAAGTTGATTACAGGAGAAAGCTACACCCTTACATTAGCATTTGAGTAATCAATTCAACAATCCAGTATCCCCCCCCCCCTCCCCCCCACTCCCCATAGAAAATTTGTTAATTTTATTTGGTCTAAGGGTGATTCAAACCCGCGCTGTATCGATGGAAGGCTTATATTAGACCATCACGCTGTTGACTGAGACCCTGTTAAACCTTAAGGAATACCTCCTCCATCACACATCTCTGTAAACAATAATACTAAAACTTACTGAGACAACTAGTACATAGATTCGGATGTCAAATTTACGTCCACCAATCAGATATGGTTTTTCCAGGTAACGCTGAACGACATATGTCTCGGGGATCTGTTGATTTGGGTCAGGAAGGGGCTGGTACTCTCCCTTTAATAAAATAATATAACCATATACATTACCAACTCCTGATTGAAAGGATCGGATCAAAACTCTTCAAGTTATGGAGCGAAAGGGAACGAAAATATAGATTAAGACAGAATACATAATCCAATGTAGAAGCCATACTATGCAATCGACAATGTCCTAATAGAGTACAAACAATATCAGAAATAAAAAAAAATCCAGAGAAAATCATTTGTCCTTTACAATGCTTGCATATGTGGGTATGCCCCTAGTGAGAAGCTCCACCCCCTGCACCCCAGAGGCTACATGTAGATCAGGGGCTCGTTTCACAAAGCAGTCGCATCACAAACGAGGCGTAGTTGCCAATGGATACCATGTTGAAGAGATACGACGTCATTGCAACTGCGATTGATCACACTGTGCGACGGCTTCGTGAAACGGCCCCCTGGGCAGTTTTTGCATCAATCAGACGTCGGAAACCTGTTCATTTCGTCTATGACGCAATACAAAAGAGGCTTGTCACAGCGAAGCAACAGAGAAATGACGTCAATGTCATACAATTTGAACAACGTCATTCTATCCCGAAAGGGGTCTATTAACTCAAAATGTAGCTAGTCACAGTAATTCATTGATGTCATTTATGACGTTTTAGAGCAAAAAACCTCAATCGAACTGACAACGTCATGAAAAAACGTCATCTGTCACCGGATATCGCAAAATCTCTCGGTAGACTCCCAGGCCCTATTGATTTTGATTTCACTAATATTATCCATCACACACCTTTTTCCACTCTGTAATATCCTTCAGTCTCCTGAATAAGAAGATACCCTTTCCCTGAGATTTGGCCGCTGGTTTCATTATCCATATTAAGCCAGGTTGTTTCTTAAACTCTTCCACAAATATATGATATTCAGACTGAAAAGGTAGAAACAGAATTTCATAAAACAGAGTATTTGATTGATTGATTGATTATTTGGTGTTTTACGCTGCACTCAAGATTATTTCCCTTATATGGCAGCGTTGCCAGTTTTATTGTGGGAGGAAACTGGTCTCTAGGCCCGGAGGAAACACACGACCTTCCGGTGGTAACTGGCAACCATCCCACGTAGGTCGTTTGAGTGAAAACCCAGTCAGAAAATTTTTTGATGATATAAAAAAAACTCCCCCTAGAGTTATCTGGTCATCCCAAGTGTGTTTTAATTCAAAAAGTAATATTATTATTTTTAAATGCTTGATTGGTTCTGTGGTTCATACGATTAAACCAATACCAAAAAAAAATCCTTTTTTTGTTTCATGCCCAAGCGTAAAAGTGACTCGGAATTCTTAAAATCAAGCAAGAGAGTTTTTTTTTTCCTGAACATAACATTAACAATAATTAGTTAAAGGGGCATAAGCTGCCAAAATATTGACATTTTGACCTTAAAACAGAATGTTGAAATTATTGGCTATTTTTGTTAAGACGTATAATTCAGAAGCTTTTTAGTGCTTCTAGTCTCGAAAATGTACGATGAACTATTGTTTTGAACTAACTTTGGCTTAGAATGAATGAATGGTCGTCCCGGTTATTTAAATTTTGTTTAGTTTTTCGATGGCCTTCAAAGCCTCTTACTGTCGTGACGATCAGAAATTATGAAAAAAGTGTGAATTTTGGCAGCTCATGCCACTTTAATGAATAGTTTAGTTTTGTGCAAGACTCTTTTAAGTAACGGTTGCTTTAAGACTTACCGGCAATTCAAAAGTAGTGGGGTAAAAGTCAAATCTAAAATACTCAGTCAAGGAATGGTGTGTCAAATATAAATGTGTAAATTTACAAACTAAATCTTTTAAAGTTATTATAACAACATACGGTTGGCCAATTCAGTTCATTGCAGCCCGTATATTATGTATTTCTGGCATATTGCAGGCATTACAGGATAATGATGATAAAAAGTTCTGTCGTTTGGTTTTTGGCACAGTCTTCATAGCAGCACTCATATTAATAGGGCAGCGTAACCAAGTCATTACAGGCTGGATAATTGATCATTTTGCTAAGAGTGGAGAACAGCAAAGCAGTTCTATAGTTTTGAATACTTAACATGATGGGTAACAGATTTCTCTTGTCACACATCTAGGAAAACCGTAACGACATGTGATTTGGCCACAAACAGCCAGAATATGACTGGAAAGCACTCCTTCACCTTCTGTCTCTGACCATCCCACTTAGGCACTGGATAGCACTCCTTCACCTTCTGTCTCTGACCATCCCACTTAGGCACTGGATAGCACTCCTTCCCCGTCTGTCTCTGACCATCCCACTTAGGCACTGGACAGCACTACTTCACCTTCTGTCTCTGACCATCCCACTTAGGCACTGGATAGCACTCCTTCCCCTTCTGTCTTTCATCATCCCACTTAGGCACTGGATAGCACTCCTTCCCCTTCTGTCTTTCATCATCCCACTTAGGCACTGGATAGCACTCCTTCCCCTTCTGTCGCTGACCATCCCACTTAGGCACTGGATAGAACTCCTTCACCTTTTGTCGCTGACCATCCCACTTAGGCACTGGATAGCACTCCTTCACCATCTGTCTCTGACCATCCCACTTAGGCACTGGATAGAACTCCTTCACTTTCTGTCGCTGACCATCCCACTTAGGCACTGGATAGAACTCCTTCATCTTCTGTCACCGACCATCCCACTTAGGCACTGGATAGCACTCCTTCCTCTTCTGTCTCTGACCATCCCACTTAGGCACTGGATACACCTCCTTCACCTCCAGTGGACGACCATCCCACTTAAGCACTGGATAGAATTCCTTCACCTTCTGTCTGCGACCATCCCACTTAGGCACTGGATAGAACTCCTTCACCTTCTGCCGGCCATCATCCCACTTAGGCACGGGATATAACTCCTTCACCTTCTGCCGGCCATCATCCCACTTAAGCACTGGATATAACTCCTTCACATTCTGTCTGCGACCATCCCATTTAAGCACTGGATAGCACTCCTTCACTTTCTGTCGGTGACCATCCCACTTAGGTACTGGATAGCACTCCTTCACTTTCTGTCGGTGACCATCCCACTTAGGTACTCGATATAACTCCTTCACCTTTGGTTGGCGACCATCTCACTTAGGCACTGGATAGAACTTCACCTTTATGTTGACGACCTTCCCACTTAAGCAATGGATATAACTCCTTCACCTTCTGTTGGCGACCATCCCACTTAAGCACTGGATAGAACTCCTTCACCTTCTGCCAGCGACCATCCATCCTCGGATACCCAGGGTTAAATTCTCAACAAGCTCACCTTTTACCCCTGGGCCAACTGCGATTCAAAGCCTCGTTTTCTGGGAACACCCATTCACTGTCGGACCAATCAAAAATTCTCTTCAAAACGATGGAACTCTTCAGTTTTTGAGACACGTTTATCGAATTGAAGTGTAAACGGAAAAATCGTCCATATTTGTTTTGAGCACTGCTTGGATGCTTATGTAACGCCTATTCTGATTGGTGAAATTTCCGCCACAGTTTTGTGGCGGAACGAATCAAAGTCTACATGCATATCAAATTAGAAACGACGGATTTGGTTCCACTTGTCCCACGGGTAAAGTGAGCATAAGTTTTAATCGTGGGTTCCGGCGATGGCGACCATCCCACTTAGGCTTCTTTTCAGTATATAAAAATATCTCATTTAAATATTTGTCAAAAGGATACACTTGAGCCTCTAGTTTACCAATTTCTCTCTCCACTTGTTTTTTCATTCTTTTTAAATTCTTCACCATAAGATTCTTCCTTGTAAGCTGAAAATTGCACAAAAGTAAACAGTTTGGAAAAAGAAATAAAGTGAAAAATCATGCTTGCTTTGTATTTATGACACACTCAAGGATATGTAGAATTGATTGATGTTTTACGTTCCACTCAAGCTAACAAGTATGAAATTAATTTATAGCTGGTATCATCAGGCGAGATCCGGTGACCTATTCATCCAAAACTCTTACCTGTTCAGATGAAGATTTCACTAGATATAAGTTTATCAGAAAAAAATACCAGGCATTTTAAACATTGATTGATTGATTGTTTGTGTTTTACACCGCGCTCCAGATTATTTCACTTATATGGCGGCGTTGCCAGTTTTATTGTGGGAGGAAACCGGGCTCTATGCCCGAGAGGAAACCCACGACCTTCCGGTGGTAACTGGCAACCATCCCACATAGATCGTTCGAGTGAAAACCCAGTCAGAAAATTGTCCAACTTTTTTTGGATTGAGTGGGATTCGAACGCATTTTAAACAGTCCTTTAGACATGCCTTCAACTTAGCCGAGAAATCTGGGCTCTGCCAATTTTTTTTTTTTTTTTTTTTTCGTATTCGGCCAGCCAAATATAAAATAAATCGCCCTCTAGACCGAAATTCCGGGCTAGCCTTCAACTTAGATTGTTTTGGAAACAAGGAACCGTATTTTTGTTCCACCAAATGGATTGTGCCAGAAAAAAATCATAAAATAAGGATATTATAATATTGGCTCATTTGATTTTCTAATAAAGGGAAATGTGAGGCATTAAGAAAGGTCCTCCTACCTCATAGTGATTTCTAAAATGTAATATTTTCTGATGTTCTTGGAGATATGTGTTGTCATAATTGTCCTTCAGCCATTCCCTGTCACACCAGAAGAAATCCCAGTCACCCTCACTGATAACAGACAAAACATTACAAATACAATGTAATTCAATTGGAATTAATGGCTGGGTGTTAATAGGGGCTTTATTGACTAAAATATCCCTAATGGTAAAATTAGGAACAAGAGTTTTAGTAAAGTCAACATACATGTACGCCCGCCGTAGCAAAGTCGAACCGCTACGATTAATAACATTACATTTAATATAACATTTGTTTTAATTTCATCAATTCAAATTTCTTGTTCACATTAGAAGTTTTTCTTTTTTGAATTTGATGAATATGTATGATATATGTTATCTGTTCAGGTAATTTCAATCACATTTTAATTGCAAAAACTGAAATATTGTGGCTGTTTGGACATTGCTGTTATGTTTCATAATTGGGAAGGAGCAATCAATGCAATAGTTTACAATTCTTGAATTTGAACAGTTTTGACTTGGACACTCATAGACTGATCCAGAGACATTTTGATACCTGTATACAGGTATGGGTGCCCATACTCACAAGCAAAAAATCCGCCCAAATTCTTCAAACCAACGGATTTTAATGTCAAAATAGCATTTAATGTTGAATTTTGGGCCAGAGATGTTGTTTTTGTCTTATTGTTGGAACATTTTGAACCGAAATGGTATGCCCAAATTTTCCTTGGATCAGTCCCTGACACTGTTCTATTGGACTTGGCTGTAATAGTTTTAGTACAAAGCAAACAATCTTCAGGCTGACCACTGATATGATGGTGTGTAAATATACAAACCTTGTGTGTCCACTTTAGTGGATTTCATTGTCCACTTATCTCTATTTAAACAGCCACTCTGATAAATACCAGATGGGTAATAAAGGGTAATTATAGCGCACATTAAACAATCCAAGAAAACAGTCTCAGAATGTATAAATTAATTGGCTTCCAATATTACTCTGATATATTAAACAGCAGGTACACATTTCTGATAAAAAAAAAACTCTTGAAAACACATAAAAAATATGTGGACCCAAATCAAATTTGGTATGGACACATCATCTACCTATAAGGTATATATATATACTCTAAAAGAATTGGAGAAATGATATCAAAACGAAAGAAGTTCTGGAGCCGAAAGGGAATATTACATAATCCAATATGGCTGCCATATTATGCAACAGGTGATATCAGAAATGGTACGTGAAACACTGTCTGCCCATAAGGTATATACTCTGAAAGAATTGTCAAGATCAAATCACTTCAGAAGTTATGGAGCGGAAGGGAATATTACATAATCCTATATGGCTGCCATATTATGCAACGGGTAAAGTAAAAAATGGTACAAAACACACCGTCTGTCCATAAGGTATATACTCTGAAAGAATCGTCAAGATCGGATCAAAACTCTTCAAGTTATGGAGCGAAAGGGAACGAAGATATAGACTAAGACAGAATATTACATAATCCAATGTAGAAGCCATATTATGCAATGGACAATGTCCTAAATGGTTCATGACACACCTTCTACCCCTAAAGTATATGTTGAAAAAAGATCGGATCAAAACTCTTCACGTTAGGGAAGGGAATCCGGGACGGAGCGGAAGGGAATCCGGCGCTGGTGATACCATAATACGACCAGCGTATAAAAATTGTATCTCTAAAGCAAATTGCCAGCAATTGAAAGTGTGTGAAATTTAAAAGAAGAAAATCCATAATCAAGGTACAGTTTTATTGTGAATTGATGATATAATAAAGCTTATAGGACTTCTATCAATGACTATATTTTTCCATGTTTATTGCATGGTATTAAGAAAACAGGCGTACGTTCAATTTAAATACCATTAGAATGTCATCCAGTCTTATTGAAGTTCAATACAGCTGTGTACAACTGGACCCTTTCTTATAAAGCTGGCGAAAGTTACGTCGGACGTAAATCAGTGTTAAAACTCTGGTAACCTGGACCCTGGACGCAACTGATCAATGTTCTAGGCCTATGCGCATGATTTACGCCAGCTTTGTAAGACAGGCCCCTGGCCCCAAGGCAACATGTACGTGTTCAGGGGTTCTGTTTGTGGTTAGCATCCTGATGTTTAATTCAATGGGCTGGCAGGTTGATCCATTGGATCACTTTCATATCACATACAACATATTTGATACAGAATTATATAAATATTTATGATCACTAAAACACACGGGCACAGGGAAAATCTTCTTGTCTAAAATAACCACGGATTGATTGATTGTTTGGTGTTTTACACCTCCCTCAAGATTATTTCACTTATTTGGCGGCGTTGCCAGTTTTATTGTGGGAGGAAACCGGGCTCAGTGCCCGGAGGAAACCCACGACCTTCCGCTGGTAACTGGCAACCATCCCACATAGGTCGTTCGAGTGAAAACCCAGTCAGAAAATTTTCCAATTTTTGGACCGAGTGGGATTCGAACCCGCGACCCATTAGTGAAAGGCTGTTTGGGTTGAGCGTCCAACGCTCTACATACTGAGTCACGGAGGCCCCAAAATAACCATGGAGACAAGTTTCTAATAGTGTTAAAAAGAGGTATCTCATTTAGACCTTTATACCCCAAAAATTGTTGTAACAAACCAAACCTATGAAATATCATTAGGTTGATGACTGACAGGAGCTTAGCCTTGGTCAGTAGAATTTTCTATATAAGGTACAGTTCAAAGTTATAGTTTACAGTTTTAAGAATTTAAATACAGAAATTGGTTTTTGTATTTACCCAACAACCTCCTGCCATCCAGGTCGACTTCTTAAAACATCTAGGATAGTATTCTGCAGGGAGCATCGAAACCGAATCTCACGATCACTGAAACAAAATACAGGAAAACTATGGTCAAATATTGTTCAGCCCCAAGACATACATATAGGCTACTTCCAAAGTAGGTGGTAACAACAGTGATGGTCTGTAAGAAGCCCTCAAGACCTGATATACAGTGGGCTACACTAAAGCTAGATTTACTTCTACACACTAGGGCTTAAACACATTGGGGGTGGATAGATGAAGGACACAGGAGCACAGGGTACATCTTCTTCGTGTATAAAAACATTGCCAGCGTTTAGAAATCATATGTTAGATTAACGTCTCAACTATATTGTAAATTTATAGGTAGTGAAATTAGCTGTGAGATCCTTGAGGAATCTAGCTCATTTCCCAAGTTTGTTTCCGTGCAATTTGAAAATGGGATCTTCAAAACACCATACGGTGCTCTTTGCATTCTCCTTTATTGGGGCCGCTTCGTTTTTAGCTATGTGTCAGGAACTGTTTTTAGTCCCCTGACGTTTGCTAGTAATTTTTTTTTAGCTTTTACTTTAAGGCACATTTTAACACACACCTGCCACTATAGGGATATGTCCACAGGAAATACTTAATGTATCGGCTATTAGGGTAAAATTTTCACACCAAATGCAGCTATAACTGGCCACAGGAATGGGCTGTTGGTTTATACTTTAATAGTAAGGTACATGTACTGTACTTATTACAGTTACTAGTTTGATGATCATGTATGGAAATTTATCCGAAAACGTCAACGTAATGAAATATCATAGGTTTGATTTGTTACAACAATTTATGGGGTATAAAGGTCTAAATGATATACCTCTTTTTAATACAATTAGAAACTTGTCTCCATGGTTATTTCAGACAAGAAGATTTTCCCTGTGCCCGTGTGTTTTAGTGATCATAAATATATAAAAGTTAATAGCTCTTCTACATGCAGTTAAAAAGACCATTCTTGTTAATGTCTCTGTGTCAGTTTGACTTTATTTTGTATAAAATGTATAAAAGAAAATATAATCACTTTGACTGTAAACTGCACAGTCTATGATTTTTGAACTTATCTTTGATCTCATATGGTCAATGTTTTTAAATTGTATCGCATAGTGAAATTAACCAAACAATTTATCAGGGAAAACAATGGTATTAAATATATACATTTGTCTCACCTGTTGACGGAGCTCCTAATGTTTCGCCCACCTCCACGACCCATCATAAAACTGGCATACTAAAAAATACACAAACCAGTTGACAATTTCTTGATATAACTGGAGCTAACTTTCCTTCTACACACTAGGGCTACATACATGTAGGCCTACATATTTATTACAGTGTCAAAAGACAATTTCTTAAACAATGATTTAAGAAACAAAAATTAAAAAAAAAAAAATGCAAATAAGAATGTTTACGTAGAGCATAATTGTTTCAAGCATAAAATAGTACAAAATACTTACAAAATGTCTTAAATTTATTGACTATTTAATATTAAAACAATTTTTTTCAAACCTACCTTCACAGAAGGCTTGGCCATGATTTTGTTCTTTAAAAACTTAAAAATAAAGGCAAATGTAAATCTAGATGTCATCTGCTAGACTTCCATTACAAGGGATCTGAAAAAGAAATCACCGGTATGAAAAATAAAAATCATATCTTATATAAAAAAAAAACAACACTACACAGAATCAAAACATCTTGTGACGAAAGTTTTGATTTTATAATACTATACAAGTAACAATTTCTGACTTTCATATTTGGGTGCAATACACGCTCTTATACACTATCCTCGCCATCCTGGGTCTCCCAGCCCCACTAAATTTAGCCCCAGGTGACTATCTTGCCATTCTATACAACATTGGTTGCCAGTTACCAACGGAAGGTCGTGGGTTTCCTCCGGGCATAGAGCCCCGGTTTCCTCCCACAATAAAACTGGCAATGCCGCCATATAAGTGAAATAATCTTGAGCGAGGTGTAAAACACCAAACAATCAATCAATCAATCTATACAACATAATGGCAGATTCAGGCTGTCCTTGGGAAAACGACAAGGATGCAACTCAGTGTTTTGACTGACCAGTGCACTTTGTGCTTTCTAACTTGCAAATAGCAACAGAGCTAGCCCCAGGTGACTATCCTGAATTTCTGCTGTATGGCAGTGACTACAACAGAGCAGGGTTGGCGATAGTTGAAGATCTCCAAATTCTGTGGCCAAAATATATTGATGATGGGTTCTCTTGGCCACAGAGTTTGGAGATCTCCAACTAGGTTGACGACTCACTGAGTCACTCACTCACGGTCACTGCCAATTAAAATAAATATCTCTCAATGCTCAAAAATCTCAAAAGCATCATACGATTCTTTTGCATTACTTCAAAAATGTTTAAAACAAATTCAGAGAGATGCTATATGGTGATACACAAAAGTAAAGTAGGAGTTTTCCTTACATTTTGGTCCCTTCAAGTCCGTTGTCACAAAGTTCAGCATCTTGTTGACAACGACGCCAAAAATACCAAAAACCGGTTTACACTTTACCGGTACTCGCCGCGACACTCATTTAACAATCTTATAGTTTATAATTCTTCATGGAGGATTTTGTTTGCTATCGTTGACAAAGTAATTTAATTAATACAATATCACACAACATTCATTACTGATTTCTAGATGTAATAGTATAAAAAAAACGCGAAAAGCGCTCAGTGTCAGATAAAGTAATGTCGTAAATTTACAACATCGCTAGTTGGTACGGTTTTCGGTAGTGTCAAAATTTCCAAAATTTCAACAAGTGAGTGATATTCTTGCTACGTTTTCAACATTTAATCATTTATTTCAAACGCTATTGTAGCGTATTTTCAATAGAGTTAGCTGTAGCCAAACTTAGTTAAATTCGTATTGATAGCTGTTAGACAGTCCGGTCACAGTATGCCTGTGTAGGCTGTGAACTATAGCTCCGAACTGAGTTTTAGACTTTACCAGTTTACAGTGCCTCTGCCAGGAACTCAGGCACTGGAAGTGGAACTGGAAGTTCTGTCAGTGTCACTGTCACTGTCAGTGTCAGTGTGTTAAGACTCAATGTTGACACTTTAGCGTTTAGCTTTTGGTTTTAGTGTTAGTTACTTGTGTTAGCAGGTTAATAAATAGTACTGTTACTGTGCTGGTCACAAATATACAAACTCTATGGTCAAAGTAGATGTGTATTGTGAATGATGTTCAGTTAAATAGTGTAAAAAAAAACAAACAAAAACACATAAAATTGAGAAGTCAGAAGACAACAAAATGATCAGACGGGGGAACTATAAAAAAAAAGATTGATTGTGCACAGACAATTTCAACCAGCTGCGTTGCTTCAATTCTCGATTTCGGACATCCGGGCACTGTACTACCCACTGTAGGTCACGTGGCCTCCGAAGCCCTAACAACCACCCTTTGTTCTAGCTGCGCAAGCCATCGCTGACCAGTTGTTTTCAACGACTTTCTGATTAACAGCCTCGTTTTCGGGTCCGTGACGTCACACCGAAATCGAGAATTAGGAGAAAATCTGAAAAAATTAGGTGATAGGGATTATAATTCATAGCAAGAGAAGGATGTATAAGATTTATAAGTAACACAGAAAATAAAAGATGAATATAGAATATATAAGTATGCTATAGCTGCCAGAGAAGAATATGTAAATAATTAGAAAATCAACAATTCTTTTAAAAAATATCCTGACCATTTTAACATTCATTAAAGTGTACATTTTTGTGGATTAAATAGGTTTTGGCATGCTAATCTCTGGAAGGAGCATAAAGCAGGCTAACCAGGTACATGTAGATAATCAAAGTGTGCTGCTGGTGCTGGGGCCCTCTGTGGCTCAGTGGGTAGAACAGTGGACGCTCAATCCGAACAGCCTTCCATCAAAGGGTCGCGGGTTCGAATCCCTCTCAGTCTAAAAAAAAAATTGCTAAATTTTCTGACCGGGTTTTCACTCAAACAACCTATGTGGGATGGTTGCCAGTTACCAAGGTCATGGGTTTCCTCCGAGCATAGAGCCCTTTTTCCTCCCACAATAAAACTGGCAACGTCACCATTTAGAAATAATCTTGAGCGCGGTGTAAAACACCAAACAATCAATCGATCAAAGCAACCATGTGAAAATGTTGATAAAAAAAACTTACTCTTTTGACTAAGTTTGCAGAGATTTAACTTTTGACATAGTGTAGTTATCAAGTTAAAACCCTCTTTTTCTGGGCATGCTCAATGCTGTCACTGAGTGTAGTTTGATATGGCGATCAAATACATGTAGGGTAGCACTATTCTATTTCTACCTTGCTTTTAACAAAGAAATAAAGAGAGCATTACTGGTACATATAGGGATTCATTCATAAATACTTGAAAATTTTTCTTTCAAACAGATGTTGAAAACTAACAATATTGATACATTTCACTTTATCTTGGTACATGTATGTCTTGTTTTTGACAGGTTTGGGATATGTCATGACTTGAGACCGCAGTTGTCTTGATCTTAACTCTTCCAAAATGGGAAATGGAATGAACAAGGTACATGTAGCCCGTCAAAATTGTTAATTTATGATAAAATTATTCATGTTTAGTTAATGAAGCTATAGGATATCATCCCAGTTCTTTCTGAACATTTTTAGGTGATTTACTGGTTGTGTATAATCATAACTGTATTGCCCATGAAGTCACGACACAAAGCCAATTTGGAAGAGGTCATTGACAGAAAAAGAATGCCTTGATATTTGTAGGTTTTGTGCTCAAAGTCTGTTTACTTAAGTGACAAAATCCAGTAGTTCCACTGATCAGTTTAACGTAGTACACAAGTAGTGTTATTCTGAAAAACGAAAACTTCATATTGACTCAATATTTCGACTTTTATTCAGTCATCATCAGGAGTATTTGTTGTTAAACAAACTGATTGCCAAATTAGAGATATGATTTTAAGCCTGTCAATTATCCTTTAACATTATTTTCAATTTCAAGCAATATTTAAATGCTTTTGCAGGTCCTACCAGGCCTTTATGTGGGGAATTTTCGTGATGCCAAAAACATTGAAAAACTGACAGAGAATAAAATAACCCATATCCTTTCTATCCATGATAATGCCAAACCTATTTTGGAGGTAAGCTGGTCAATCAATGAATACAATAATGAATGTGATGGATGTTCACCATTCAATTAGAACATTATGGAGTCTTGTGTTCATAAAACTGCTACAGTATGTGTCCTATTTGCTTCATCTTTTTTTTATTTAGCCTTTTGCATCAAGGGCTGTTTAATTTCCAACTAATATAATGATACACCTTTTTTAACACAATTAGAAACTTGTCTACATGTATGGTTATTTTAGACAAGAAGATTTTCCCTGGGCTCGTGTGTTTTAGTGATCATAAATATAGGGATGTGGGTATGGTATCATATCTAGAGTTGATATAGTAGACAGTAGATTGATTGATTGGTGTTTTACGCCGCGCTCAAGATTATTTCACTTATGTGGCAACATTGCCAGTTTTAGTGTGGGAGGAAACCGGGCTCTGTGCCCGGAGGAAACCCACTGTAGACAGTAGAAACTGGCCTAAATTAAATTTCTATATATAGTGTGTTAGCAGGAGTACAAGTACATGGCAGAAAGATCTGCAGATCCGAAGCCAGTTCCACTAAAAGGCGTAGACGTATTTTTGCCGTAACTTTCATAGCAGCGTATCTCTACAGTATGGGTTGTTATGGCTGTAACGTTAAAACTTATGCTACGCCGCTTTGTGAAACAGGCCCCTGCTCTGGCTGACTTATTGTATCAACTGAGATTTTATCTGGTCATTGAAGGATCTGCTTTAACGATCGAAAGGATAGAGCTCTTGTTTTTGGCACCAAGTTCTGTTGCTACCCTGCTTTGCTTTGTAATACTTCTCACCCTTTGATTTAACTATTGACCATAGACGAAAAACTGATGACTTTATTGAATATTTTCAGGATAAGATTTACCATTGTGTGTTAGCCAGTGACTCGGCCACTCAGAATCTCACACCTTTCTTTGAGGAAAGTATTCACTTCATTCACAAAGCCAGATTAGAAGGAGGCGCAGTCCTTGTTCACTGGTATGTTTACATAAGTCCATTTTATTTATGATTGTTTGTTTGACAACGTTTTTATGGTTTATGCTTTCACATAGTCATGGATTTATAGTCGTGGATTCACATAGTCACATTTCACATAGTCGTGGATTCATAGTCAGTGCATTTAAATTTTTTGCTGCCAATTATAGGAAAAAAATCATTGAAACAGAATCAGGTAATGGCGTGTTTCAATGGACATGTTTTAACGCTTGCGTTGACGGATGTGATTTCTCACCGAAGAACGGAAACTGTAGAAAAACGCTATAGTGTTTCCACGGTCAGTCAGATTGCTCTTTGCATGCTTCTTTGCAAGTCCATGGATGCACGTCGGAGGTAATCAGAATTTTATTAACAAGTACAAAATAAGAGTTTTCCGGAGATGTATGTTACGGTAGGTTTATAAGCAACAAAACACTAAAATGTACTCATATATCTTCGGTTCGTACAGGGTACTGGCTTTACTTAATTTATTTATTTCAAAGTCAATCTTTTGTTTTTCTATTTACTTCAAACGCTGATCTTCTCTCGACAATAAGATTTATTTAAAAAAAAAAGCTTATCTCCCTTAAAGCTTAGTTCAGCTTTAACTTGATTATTGATATACTTTTGACGACCCAGCTACAGCCCTTGGACCAATACCAGGGAAATACAAAAACTATTCATTAATAACATATACCATCTTTTCTCCCGACCATCTCCCAATCATGGTCCTGTTGGTTTGGGTGATTGTCCCTCACAGCGCGGGTTAGAATTATACTCAGACCAAATACAAATTTTGAGTGGATTTTACACTCTATCGCCATATGTAGAAGAGGTAACTCCGAATTTAACAAACGCATATTGACGATTTCAATATTTCGACAAAGATATATTTGTCATCTTCAGGAAAATGTGATGAGGTAAATACAGATACAGATATATATATACAAGGATAAGATGTGATTTCTAGAGAACAAAGAGAGAATGGCAGCAGACTAATATATATATAAGCAATTAACAACATCAGTAGGTGGTTAAGACAGATCAGGCTTAGGAATAAACAAAATTGTAAACATAATAAAATTCTAAGAGGGGGGAGGGGGGGGGGGGGTAGCACAGATCAGACAATGATGGGAATAAACAGACTTAATTAACAAGCAAAATGGACAAATATATCTAAAAGTATCTGTAGGGGGTTAAGATGAATGGGACTAATGCTAATACTGGTAATAGTATTGAACAAGCAGAAGACAAAAATTTTATCTAAAAAGTGTCAATTCTTTAGAGGCTTTAACACCTGTGTTTAGCTGGGGAGAGTTCCAACGTATTGCTAAAGCTTCCTTATAGAGAAGTTCATACCAGTAATTAGAACTGTCTATTATTTTGGTGTTATTTAGAACAAACTGTGGGAGGGAGGAAGGGCATAAGTTATCAAGTCTATTAGGCAGGTCAAAGAGGTCTTTGCAGTATTGAAATAATTCACTTTCATAAATGTGGGAATATACTTCACTGTTACCGGTCGCGTGTTCTTTTACTCTTTCAATTAAACAACGTTCTGTCTTACTGATGTAAGATGCAGAACAGCCAGGACATTTAAAAGAATAAACAATATTGCTTTTTAACGGGAGAGGTGTTGGGTCTTTTGTATTGCAGAAAGCACTGATTTTCGTGGTATTCCAGCGAACAATAATGACAACAGGTTTTGGCAGTAGTCTCTTAAGTTTCTTGATGAAACGTTGACACAATTTCTCCCCCTCTGGTCCTACATACGGGAGATGAATCCAAATTCTCGGAATGGTCTTATCAACTCTTGGTTTAGGGGCACCACAGTTATATGTAGAAGAGCTGCCAGATATTCGCTGAAGGTCTGGGCTTCCTCCGTACAATGAGTCCTGTTTCCTGCCCCACTAAACCTGGCAACACCGCCATATAAGTGAAATAATTTTGAGTGTGTTGAAAACATCCATCAATCAACTAATTCCTGTTTCTTGAGGATTAGTTTTGTGCCAATGTGTGAGATACTGATCAAAAGGGCTATGTTAGACACTTCTCATAAACACAATTTTCATTTTAGAAAGCTTATTTCAGGTCATGAAATATGTTTATTTATATATGTTTATTTCAGATTTACAAAATTTGTTGATTTCAGCCTTGCTGGTGTTTCTCGGAGTGTGACAATAACAGCAGCCTATATAATGACAGTCACATCATTAGGGTGGAGGGAGGCGATTAAAACAATACGCTGTGCCCGAGACTGTGCCAACCCAAATTATGGCTTCCAAAAACAACTACAGCAATATGAAGAGGAAGGACTCCAACAGGTTCTTGTATCAAAACATAAGCTTTTTATATATGTAATTGTGTAGATGAGTAACTTGTTGATCCACGGAATAGCTTGAGATAATGCAATTCAACAAACACATATTGACAATCTCTATATATCAACAAATGCATATTAGTTATCATCAGGGAAATATGACGGTATTCACTATTGTAAACAATACAGGTATATTTTGGAACGTAAAAGCACAGGGAAAATCTTCTTGAGTAAAATAACCATGGAGACAAGTTTCTAATAATGGTCATACAATATTAAGGTGTTATTTCTAATTGATCAACATACTAAAACAAAGAGAAAATAGCATTATCATGTAGTTTAAATCTGATGTCAAAGCTATGGCAGTTCACATTGTATAAGGTACTATGGACCGGTCCGACCCTCATTCCCTAAACTTTGAACTCAGGTACAAATAACAACCTCCCCATCCTGTCCCAAAATACGGACATACCGTTCCTGTGTGAGTACATTTCCAGGACAGTTGCCAGGTGCTAAAGGAACAGTTGTTTTGACACTGCCCCAGTTTCTACTGACAATTAATAGGCAAAGATGTCAATAAAAATCTTCATAAAAATTCTACAAAAATCTGCATCAAAATAACGTCAATAAAAATCTTCATAAAAATAATGTCAATAAACATCTTCATAAAAATCTGCATCAAAGTAATATCCATAAAAATCTTCTTAAAAATAACGTCAATAAAAATCTTCATAAAAATAATGTCAATAAAAATCTGCATCAAAATAACGTCAATAACAATTGTCAGAAAAATAATGTCAATAAACATCTTCATAAAAATTCAATAAAAATCTGCATCAAAGTAATATCCATAAAAATCTGCATAAAAATAACGTCAACAAAAATCTGCCTCAAAATAAAGTCAATAAAAATCTGCATCAAAAAAATGTCAATGAAAATCTTCATCAAAATAATGTCAATAAAAATCTGCCTCAAAATAAAGTCAATAAAAATCTGCATCAAAATAATGTCAATGAAAATCTTCATCAAAATAATGTCAATAAAAATCTGCATCAAAATAATGTCTATAAAAATCTACATAAAAATAATGTCAACAAAAATCTGCCTTAAAATAATGTCAATAAAAATCTGCATGAAAATAATGTCTATAAAAATCTGCATAAATAATATCAAAAAAAAAATCTGCAACAAAATAACGTCAATAAAAATCTGCATAAAAATAATGTCAACAAAAATCTGCCTTAAAATAATGTCAATAAAAATCTGCATCAAAATAACCTCAATAAAAATCTGCATCATAATAATGTTGATAAAAATCTTCAAAATAATGTCAATGAAAATCTGTATCAAAATAATGTTTCAATTATATCGTACAAGCCTGGTTGCACAATATAATTGCGCAATAAAATATCAAGCAGAGTTTGATTCACTCAATTAAATTGCACAATATAATTGATCGTGTATGGGCCGCTTTAGGGTTTGGTGGAAAGGAACAATTTTATACATGTATTTTGAAGTGATATGATTGTTCATAGAATATGTGTGTGTGATTATCAACATTTCATTTTTACTGTTGGCAGGCTAGGCAGAAACTGGTACAGACTTTTGATAAAAGTCTTCTACCTGACGAGGATGGTTGTCACAAATTGATGATGTCATCAAACCTCCCCTCCTGGCGAGATGAGTCCCTTTATCCCTTACCACATCGAGCATACCAACCAAAGGATGGTGCCGCCCAAGAGAAAACTGTGTCATCATCGAAAATGGAAAATCCCTCAGATGGAGCAGGATGACCTAATTAAATACAGTAGTCAATTATCTATGTATTTTAATGTAGACTTAAGTACTGCTGTTCATCTTTGTTAGCCAGTGTGGCAGAAAACACTAATCAATCAAACTCATTTTATTATGCTCTTCTCATCAAAAGATGCTGACATTTTGTGAATGTTTTAATTTATATGCAATTTTTACATGAGAGTTGTGGCCATTACGACGAGGGAATGACACACATTTTTCATACCCCACAAATCATTTCTTCAGCGATCAATGGATCGAGGAGTTCATTTGTGGGAAGTCAGGACCGTTGTCTGAGGTGGTTTGACACCCTACTTTGTAACTCACGGCTCGGAAGATCACCCAGAAATTCTGCTATTTTTCAAGCAAGTGTTATTCCAAATAATAACAAGATGTATAACGAGAATAGGCTGATACCTGATGACACTACTCAAAAAATGATTGCATGGAAGAGGAATTGTGAAGTGATAGCTTCGTTAAGCCCTTAGTAGTGCCTGTACTTTTCTGTGCATATTAATTTCCATGCAGCATTTTATCTCTCCTATGACATTGTTAAGAAATCTGTATTGTTAATAAATGAAGTTAAACACAAGCTTTATAACAAGTGTATCCATTATTCAGCTCATCAATTTGTGAGCTTGCACAGTTGACCTACAAATGTATCCAGCATTCAGCTCATCAATCTATGAGCTTGCACAGTTTACCTACAAATGTATCCAGCATTCAGCTCATCAGTCTATGAGCTTGCACAGTTGACCTACAAATGTATCCACCATTCAGCTCATCAATATGTGAGCTTACACAGTTGACCTACAAGTGTATCCTTTATTCAGTTCATCAATATGTGATCTTGTACAGTTGACCTACAAATGTATCCATTATTCAGCTCATCAATCTATGAGCTTGCACAGTTTACCTACAAATGTATCCATTATTCAGCTCATCAATATGTGAGCTTGCACAGTTGACCTACAAATGTATCCATTATTCAGCTCATCAATCTATGAGCTTGCACAGCTTACCTACAAATGTATCCAGCATTCAGCTCATCAGTCTATGAGCTTGCACAGTTGACCTACAAATGTATCCACCATTCAGCTCATCAATATGTGAGCTTACACAGTTGACCTACAAATGTATCCATCATTCAGCTCATCAATCTATGAGCTTACACAGTTGACCTACAAATGTATCCAGCATTCAGCTCATCAGTCTGTGAGCTTGCACAGTTGACCTACAAATGTATCCATTATTCAGCTCATCAGTCTGTGATCTTGCACAGTTGACCTACAAATGTATCCATTATTCAGCTCATCAATCTATGAGCTTGCACAGTTGACCTACAAATGTATCCATTATTCAGCTCATCAATCTATGAGCTTGCACAGTTGACCTACAAATGTATCCAGCATTCAGCTCATCAATCTATGAGCTTACACAGTTGACCTACAAATGTATCCATTATTCAGCTTATCAATATGTGACCTTGCACAGTTTACCTACAAATGTATCCAGCATTCAGCTCATCAATCTATGAGCTTGCACAATTGACCTACAAATGTATCCATTATTCAGTTCATCAATCTGTGAGCTTGCACAGTTGACCTACAAATGTATCCAGCATTCAGCTTATCAATCTATGAGCTTGCACAGTTGACCTACAAATGTATCCAGCATTCAGCTTATCAATCTATGAGCTTGCACAGTTGACCTACAAATGTATCCATTATTCAGCTCATCAATCTATGAGCTTGCACAGTTGACCTACAAATGTATCCATTATTCAGCTCATCAGTCTGTGAGCTTGCACAGTTGACCTACAAATGTATCCAGCATTCAGCTCATCAGTCTGTGAGCTTGCACAGTTGACCTACAAATGTATCCAGCATTCAGCTCATCAGTCTGTGAGCTTGCACAGTTGATCTACAAATGTATCCAGCATTCAGCTCATCAATCTATGAGCTTACACAGTTGACCTACAAATGTATCCAGCATTCAGCTTATTAATATGTGATCTTGCACAGTTGACCTGCAAATGTATCCATTATTCAGTTCATCTGTCTGTGATCTTGCACAGTTGACCTACAAATGTATCCATTATTCAGTTCATCAATATGTGATCTTGCACAGTTGACCTTCAAATGTATCCATTATTCAGCTGATCAATCTGTGATCTTGCACAGTTGACCTACAAATGTATCCATTATTCAGTTCATCAGTCTGTGAGCTTGCACAGTTGACCTACAAATGTATCCATTATTCCGTTCATCAATCTATGAGCTTGCACAGTTGACCTACAAATATATCCAGCATTCAGCTCATCAATCTGTGATCTTGCACAGTTGACCTACAAATATATCCAGCATTCAGCTCATCAATCTGTGAGCTTGCACAGTTGACCTACAAATGTATCCATTCTTCAGCTCCTCAATCTGTGAGCTTGCACAGTTGACCTACAAATGTATCCAGCATTCAGCTCATCAGTCTGTGAGCTTGCACAGTTGATCTACAAATGTATCCAGCATTCAGCTCATCAATCTATGAGCTTACACAGTTGACCTACAAATGTATCCAGCATTCAGCTTATTAATATGTGATCTTGCACAGTTGACCTGCAAATGTATCCATTATTCAGTTCATCTGTCTGTGATCTTGCACAGTTGACCTACAAATGTATCCATTATTCAGTTCATCAATATGTGATCTTGCACAGTTGACCTTCAAATGTATCCATTATTCAGCTGATCAATCTGTGATCTTGCACAGTTGACCTACAAATGTATCCATTATTCAGTTCATCAATATGTGAGCTTGCACAGTTTACCTACAAATGTATCCATTATTCAGCTCATCAATCTGTGATCTTGCACAGTTGACCTACAAATGTATCCATTATTCCGTTCATCAATCTATGAGCTTGCACAGTTGACTTACAAATATATCCAGCATTCAGCTCATCAATCTGTGATCTTGCACAGTTGACCTACAAATATATCCAGCATTCAGCTCATCAATCTGTGAGCTTGCACAGTTGACCTACAAATGTATCCATTCTTCAGCTCCTCAATCTGTGAGCTTGCACAGTTGACCTACAAATGTATCCATTATTCAGCTCATCAGTCTGTGAGCTTGCACAGTTGACCTACAAATGTATCCTGCATTCAGCTCATCAATCTATGAGCTTGCACAGTTTACCTATAGCCCGGATTACCGGTCTTACGGCGACTGGTATTATATGGCTGCTAATGTGTCGCCTTAGCCCGAATCACTAGGGTAAAATAATATCGATATAACTGTGGAGAAATATAGGTCCATACATCTAGTATTTAATACTCCACGAATATTTCATATTCGGCCTAGTTCATTGGTCATGACAAAAGATTTCCGAAGATAACGAGTTACGTATTTCTAAGATGCCCCGCCGAGTTTTAGGTCGGTTAATGTTTTACTATGGCGGTTACGTCAGGTTGAAAGTTGGAAGCAAATATTGACTGCATAAAGGAAAGCTTACCACATTACAGCAGCGTAAGGTTGACGAACTCCTTCTTCTAGGTCTATGCTATCGAAATGTAGAGGTAAAAACTTTATTCTTTGCTTATTTGTTGTGAAATTTACGCCGCCGATTTTTTCGGCGGGTCTCCTTAAAAAATATCGCTTTTTTACTCTCAAAGTGATCTGGGCTATGTCGAACACGGAGAGAAAAAAAAAATTCGTCAGAGCCCAGATTTCTGTGCGAAGTTTACCTACAAATGTATCCAGCATTCAGTTCATCAATATGTGATCTTGCACAGTTAACCTACAAATGTATCCAGCATTCAGCTCCTCAATCTGTGAGCTTGCACAATTGACCATTAAATGGATCCATCATTCAGCTCATCAGTCTATGAGATTGCACAGTTGACCTACAAATGTATCCAGCATTCAGCTCCTCAATCTGTGAGCTTGCACAATTGACCATTAAATGGATCCATCATTCAGCTCATCAGTCTATGAGATTGCACAGTTGACCTACAAATGTATGCATTATTAAGCTCATCAATCTGTGAGCTTACACAGTTGACCTACAAATGTATCCAGCATTCAGCTCATCAATATGTGAGCTTGCCCAATTGACCTACAAATGTATCCAGCATTCAGCTCATCAATCTATGAGCTTACACAGTTGACCTACAATTGTATCCATTATTCAGCTCCTCAATCTGTGAGCTTGCACAGTTGACCTACAAATGTGTCCATTATTCAGCTCATCAATCTGTGAGCTTGCACAGTTGACCTACAAATGTGTCCATTATTCAGCTCATCAATCTGTGAGCTTGCACAGTTGACCTACAAATGTGTCCATTATTCAGCTCATCAATCTGTGAGCTTGCACATTTGACCTACAAATGTATCCATTATTCAGCTCATCAATCTGTGAGCTTGCACAGTTGACCTACAAATGTGTCCATTATTCAGTTCATCAATCTGTGAGCTTACACAGTTGACCTACAATTGTATCCATTATTCAGCTCCTCAATCTGTGAGCTTGCACAGTTGACCTACAAATGTGTCCATTATTCAGCTCATCAATCTGTGAGCTTGCACAGTTGACCTACAAATGTGTCCATTATTCAGCTCATCAATCTGTGAGCTTGCACAGTTGACCTACAAATGTGTCCATTATTCAGCTCATCAATCTGTGAGCTTGCACATTTGACCTACAAATGTATCCATTATTCAGTTCATCAATATGTGAGCTTGCACATTTGACCTACAAATGTATCCATTATTCAGCTCATCAATCTGTGATCTTGCACAGTTGACCTACAAATGTATCCATTATTCAGCTCATCAGTCTGTGAGCTTACACAGTTGACCTACAAATGTATCCATTATTCAGCTCATCAATCTGTGAGCTTGCACATTTGACCTACAAATGTATCCATTATTCAGCTCATCAATCTGATCTTGCACAGTTGACCTAGAAATGTATCCATTATTCAGCTCATCAGTCTGTGAGCTTACACAGTTTACCTACAAATGTATCCAGCATTCAGCTTATCAATCTATGAGCTTGCACAGTTGACCTACAAATGTATCCATTATTCAGCTCATCAGTCTGTGAGCTTACACAGTTGACCTACAAATATATCCATTATTCAGCTCATCAATCTATGAGCTTGCACAGTTGACCTACAAATGTATCCAGCATTCAGCTCATCAGTCTGTGAGCTTGCACAGTTGACCTACAAATGTATCCAGCATTCAGCTGATCAATCTATGAGCTTGCACAGTTGACCTACAAATGTATCCATTATTCAGCTCATCAATCTATGAGCTTGCACAGTTGACCTACAAATGTATCCATTCTTCAGCTCATCAGTCTGTGAGCTTGCACAGTTGACCTACAAATGTATCTAGCATTCAGTTCATCAATCTGTGAGCTTACACAGTTGACCTACAAATGTATCCAGCATTCAGCTCACCAATCTTTGAGCTTGCACAGTTGACCTACAAATGTATCCATTATTCAGCTCATCAATCTATGAGCTTGCACAGTTGACCTACAAATGTGTCCATTATTCAGCTCCTCAATCTGTGATCTTGCACAGTTGACCTACAGATGTATCCAGCATTCAGCTCATCAATCTATGAGCTTGCACAGTTGACCTACACATGTATGCATTATTCAGCTCATCAGTCTGTGAGCTTGCACAGTTGACCTACAAATGTCTCCATTATTCAGCTCCTCAATCTATGATCTTGCACAGTTGACCTACAATTGTATCCATTATTCAGCTCATCAGTCTGTGAGCTTGCACAGTTGACCTACAAATGTATCCATTATTCAGCTCATCAGTCTGTGAGCTTGCACAGTTGACCTACAAATGTATCCATTATTCAGCTCATCAATCTATGAGCTTGCACAGTTTACCTACAATTGTATCCAGCATTCAGCTTATCAATCTGAGCTTACACAGTTGACCTACAAATGTATCCAGCATTCAGCTTATCAATCTATGAGCTTGCACAGTTGACCTACAAATGTATCCATTATTCAGCTCATCAGTCTGTGAGCTTGCACAGTTGACCTACAATTGTATCCATTCTTCAGCTCGTCAATCTATGAGCTTACACAGTTGACCTACAAATGTATCCATTATTCAGCTCCTCAATCTATGAGCTTGCACAGTTGACCTACAAATGTATCCAGCATTCAGCTTATCAATCTATGAGCTTGCACAGTTGACCTACAAATGTATCCAGCATTCAGCTTATCAATCTATGAGCTTGCACAGTTGACCTACAAATGTATCCATTATTCAGCTCATCAGTCTGTGAGCTTGCACAGTTGACCTACAATTGTATCCATTCTTCAGCTCATCAATCTATGAGCTTACACAATTGACCTACAAATGTATCCATTATTCAGCTCCTCAATCTATGAGCTTGCACAGTTGACCTACACATTTATGCATTATTCAGCTCATCAGTCTGTGAGCTTGCACAGTTGACCTACAATTGTATCCATTCTTCAGCTCATCAATCTATGAGCTTGCACAGTTGACCTACAAATGTATCCATTATTCAGCTCATCAGTCTGTGAGCTTACACAGTTTACCTACAAATGTATCCAGCATTCAGCTCATCAATCTATGAGCTTGCACAGTTGACCTACAAATGTATCCATTATTCAGCTCATTAATCTGTGATCTTGCACAGTTGACCTACAAATGTATCCATTATTCAGCTTACCAATCTGTGAACTTGCACAGTTGACCGACAAATGTATCCATTATTCAGCTCCTCAATCCGTGAGCTTGCACAGTTGACCATTAAATGTATCCATTATTCAGCTCATCAGTCTGTGAGCTTGCACAGTTGACCTACAAATGTATCCAGTAATCAGCTCATCAATCTATGAGCTTACACAGTTGACCTACAAATGTATCCAGCATTCAGCTCATCAATCTATGAGCTTACACAGTTGACCTACTAATGTATCCAGCATTCAGCTCATCAATCTGTGAGTTTGCACAGTTGACCTACACATGTGTCCATTATTCAGCTCCTCAATATGTGAGTTTGCACAGTTGACCTACAAATGTATGCATTATTCAGCTCATCAGTCTGCGAGCTTGCACAGTTGACCTACACATGTATTCGACATGGATTCGTCTCCTGATCTAAAATTCATAGTAGTGTGAGGAGGATGGTATGACCCAGCATGTAGCAGCTGATGCGTGTCAGTAGGTTTGAAGAATACTTTGTAATCTAGATACCCAGTAGTATGATATGTATGACCCTTGTAAATAGTTACGTCCAAAAAATCCACAGAAGTGTGATCTATAATAGGCTGTAATTTAATGCTTGAGTCGTGAGAATTAAGAGTATCGATGAAAATATGAAGGTCTTTCAACGTATGCTGCCAAATGATAAAAATGTCATCCAGATACAGAAGGTAAATAAAAGGTTGTTTGTGACATTTGTGAAGAATATCACTCTCCCACTCAACCATAAAAATAGAGGCAAAGGTAAGACTAAAACGTTTCCCCATAGCACACCCTTTAATTTGCTGAAAGATCTCCCCACTGAATTCAAAATCGTTACCTTTTCAGCTAAGTTCCAACAATTCTAAAATGTCTTTATCCGGACGACGGTGGTCAGGCTATCTTTGGAAGGCTGATTTTATAGATTTAAGATCCAAATCTATGTCAATGTTTGTATACATAGACTCCACATCAAGAGTAACCAAAATCACATCTTGTGGGATGGACAATTGGCCAATAAATCATCTGTATACTTTTGATAAAGCTAGGATGCCGATTCGCTATATGTTTATATAGTAATCAATTAGCTCTGATATTCTATAACTTTCACTGCCACAATCTGAGATAATAGGACGCCCAGAGGGCATTGTAGGCTTGGGCCATTTTTCAATGGGTTGTGAATTTTCGAAAGAATATAGACCTTGTTTTTAGAGTTATGATCAGACTCCAAATAGCGATACTGTTTTTCATTAAGAAAGCCTTTATCTTGAAGAGAAACAAGGATTTTATTAAACTTTCAGGCCAAATTTCCTGATCAAGTTTTTTTGTAATGAAAAGGGTTGCTTAGCTGCCGTTCTTCCTGTTCAATATAATTGTCGTGACTTCACCTTCACCTTCGATTTTGGTGTTTTTCTAGGTAACCCAGTGTTTGAATTACGCGCGCTTGCGCTTGGAGAAAGCGGTTTCTCCATATTACCATATTCAGAAGATTGACCTTCAAACTTATTTAAATATTCATGTATTTTTGGAGAGGTGGCCAGAGTATTTAACGTCTTTCTGCTAGTATCTTTTCAGTGTTCCAGTATCAGCTAGCCTTTTCAGAGCAGTATTAGGCCGAGGCCACACTATGAGCTTTGAGCCGCGCTGCAGCTGCGCTGTGAAAAACATTACATGTGTTTCAGTATGAACCGGCCACACTATAAGCAGTGGCCTAGCAGTGGGTGCTAGCCACAAGCGAGCATTGAGCGGCGCTTTAGGCCGAGGCCACACCACGAGCCGCGCTTTGGAGAAGCTTTGGCCAAGCTGTGGCCAAGCTGTAGCCGAGCTAAGAGCGACAAGCTTTGGGTGGCCACATCACGAGCTGTAACAATAAGCTGTCAGCCAGCGGCCAGCTAGCTAAAAGCTCCTAAAAGCTGGTATGGCCACATTGTAAGCGGTTATAGCTTGATAGCCTGCTAGCGTACAGCTAGCTCGAACATGTATCTCATATCCTATTCATACAGATAAGTTTAAATAAGATGTAAAACTAATTACATGACGATATAATAGTTACTTGAACTGGTGCCTCATTATCGTTTACAGGTTGTCAATGTCTGTGTGTTTAATGATGTTGTAAACCAACAAAGGCTTCTGATCAACATGTTTGCATGGAAGAATGGTCATAGCGGTGCGATTTTTTGCCTATGTCTGTTCTACTATTTCAATTTGTAGCAAAACTAATTAAGATTGACATTGAAATAAAAACAGTGGTAAAGTCAGGGAAGGTGGGGCAAAATGGAACATTGAAATATACGCCGACAGAGGGCGTAACTGTGACAAATGATATTCCTATGTTGCGGCGCGTCCCTCGTGAGACCTTCTGACGTATTTCTTCTTTAGCAGACGAATTTCGTTGAAGGTGTAAATCCAAATGAATAATTGAGCTACATTTGATCTAAGGTAAAGGTCTTTTTGGAAACCGAACCGATTGTGTTCCTACTCCACAGCAATACCTTTTAAGTGCTATTCTGATTGTCGAAATGCTGAATTTTACTGTGAACATGTCAATCGTGCTGAGCGGTGATCTCCCCTCAGTGTTTAAAGCAGAAAGCAAAAATCATCATTTGGGGCAATACGGAACACATCGTCATGGGGCAAAATGGAACGGTGTTCCGTATTGCCCCAGCAATGAAATGAATATTTTTCCCTATTAAATTCATGATTAAATTTACAGAAAATAAGGCTAAACTGATGTAGCTTTCAAAACTTACAATAACATATACATATATTAAAATTTAATATATGTATATGTTATTGTAAGTTTTGAAAGCTACATCAGTTTAGCCTTATTTTCTGTAAATTTAATCATGAATTTAATAGGGAAAAATATTAATTTACAATGTAACTGAACCGCAAAAGAAACGTCACCCTATTCAAATGTTGCTAAATGCATACATTATCATAATTTTCAATAATTTTTCTCTTTTGATAACCTTGCTAGATCATGTTACTAATATGCAAAACCCGTCGTCAAAGCACAGTTACTAAAGTAATGATGGGGTGCTTTTTCGGTTCGTTTTGCCTGAAGGTGTGTTGCGAGGTGTCATCCCTATAAAAAAAAAGCCACCGAGCATGCACCGAATCATTCACAGTTTGACAGAAGTGACATGCCAAGACTGTCACAGGAGCAGAGAGATCAAGCCTTGGGAAGGCTTCATGCTGGCCAGACTCCAATACCTGTGGCCATAACCACTTCAATGTTCATGTCTGAACAATATACCGCCTGCAGCAACGGGTTCAAGCCACTGGAAGCACAGCAGGCCGTCCTCGTAGTGGAAGACTGCCTGTAACAACGTTGAGGCAAGATCGACAGATTTTCCGTAAACTTCTGCAAAACCGCTTCGCTACAGCTGCGGAAACTGCAAGGACAACCATTGGTAATCACCAGAGACCAATCAGCGACGACACGGTGCGCAGACGTTTGAGGCAGGCAAATGTCAGATGTCACAGGCAGATGTCACCATCGCCATTCCAGACCCTCGATAGTCCCGACTGAAGTCCTGTTTGTCTCTGCCACGCAAACTACCTCAACTTCTACGGCAACCTCGTCCCTTGAAATCCCTACTTTCAGCTTGACTTCAGCAGACACCTCAACCCACGACGAGCCTTCCTCCTGTTCGATTCTCGCACCATGATATCATTTCCATCAGCTCAACTCCGGCAGCTACCCCGATTTATGGTTCTCCGTTCCTCTAGCTCAAAACCGGAAGTCATCTCGACATATGATATTCCTTCTGTTGCCACCTGGACCAATGACCTACCGTCCGTTAGTTCCGCCCTCGATGTCCCGATATTGAGTTCACTCGCTGATTTTCCGCAACTGACTTCTAACAATGACGACAGGCCAGACATACTGACACCTAGCTATACCGTCCCGTTCGCAACATCCTTGGATTCCCCACCAGACACGACCTGTTCATCTATAGTCAGCTTGGGTAATAACTCTTTTCGATCCAATGCTCTCTCAACGCCAGTTGAAGACATTTATAGCTCTTACGCTGTTATAATTCAAACCAGATTGATTGATTGATTGTTTGGTGTTTTACGCCGCGCTCAAGATTATTTCACTTATATGGCGGCGTTGCCAGTTTTATTGTGGGAGGAAACCGGGCTCTGTGCCCGGAGGAAATCCACGACCTTCTGCTGGTAACTGGCAACCATCCCACATAGGTCGTTCGAGTGAAAATTCAAACCAGAAAACCAAGCGCTAGGCGTGGAAAAGCCACTGTTTTCTCAAGTAGTCCTTACAATTAAGCAAGTTCTTATATACGCCACTCAGTCCAAAAAAAAAATTTGAAAATTTTCTGACTGGGTTTTCACTCGAACGACCTATGTGGGATGGTTGCCAGTTACCAGCGGAAGGTCGTGGGTTTCCTCCGGGCACAGAGCCCGGTTTCCTCCCACAATAAAACTGGCAACGCCGCCATATAAGTGAAATAATCTTGAGCGCGGCGTAAAACATCAAACAATCAATCAATCTTATATACGCACAAGATAAGGGCAAATGCACAAATAAAACAACAAAAACAAGAGATGAAACGTCCAAAGCTGGGCAAAAATGCAAACGAATACAGAGTAAAACATCGAAAAAACAACTCTCTAAACGACACAAACGATGCGATGATGAAAAACAGACTGTAGATTTATATGCTGCAGAATGCATTAAATGCTGCGAGAAATGGAGCACCAGCATGCAGGATGGAATGATCCAATGTTCGGGTTGTTTGGAGTGGGCGCACCCAGCTTGCGCCGGAGTTGACGATGACGAAGATGATTTTGTCTGTGATCTGTGCATCTAATATGAGTGTCACCTACACAAAGTTATAGGTGTTCTCTGGGTCGCAATTATAGCCTACCCTTTTTTCACCAATAGACAGTTTGCTATTCAGCCTTAAATCTGCATGGATGAAATTATTTGTACACATGTTGAACTTTTTCGGAATAGTGTAAAACTGGAGATTAAAGTTGGTTATAAATTTGATGGTGATTCGAAGAGCTTGTCCTATTTGTGCTTGCAAATCGCCATATGGGGCAATATGAAACGGGTGTTTCATTTTGCCCCCGGATGTGTTTCATTTTACCCCACCCTATGGGGCAAAATGAAACGTTTCCATATTTTTTTCTTTGGCATATATTTCCTATTGGCATTAATAAAATTAAATTTAATACATTTCAGTTTTGAGTTATTATCGATATCAACCAGTATAAGTGTTTTTTACTGTTATTGCACTCTATTCCTTTGATGTACGCACTCAAGAAGTTAAGTGTACCGTTTTGCCCCACCTTCCCCTAGCCGGTGCGATGATAATAACGTACACAATTCAAATAGTCGGGATAATTTAAAGTGGTATGAGCTGCCCAAATTCGGACTTTTGTCATAAATTCCAATTGCCAAGAGAATTCCAACGTTTGTTGAACCTTGAAAAACTAAAGGATTGACGTTGATATGAACAATATTGGTAAAGTCAGTAACACGAACGAACCGATGAAGAGTGCAAATGGCTGACCCAATTAAAACAGCGGGGATGTATGAGTACATGTTGGTATTTGTCGTTCCTTATAAAAACTACCTAAACATACATCTGCAAGATTGACATCAACGGATTGGCTATATTTTGTACTTTTTGATAAAAATGACGAAATTACGAATAAATCTGTTTCTACGAAATTTTCTCCATAGCTCATGGCTCGATAAATATATTTTTCTTCATAGTAAAATTGTATATTCGGAATAATTGTGTCGCCTTTGACACCCAAAGGATTGTCCCTTCTTGTTATTCAATCCCAGGGCTTTATACTTTTTCTTAATGGAGACTGGTTGAATTTAAAACTGCATGAATACTATTTAGGAAGTATAATAAGGCAAGGTTAGGTGCAGGGTGGAAATCTAAAAAAAATATGGGATTCGGTCTGTTGACACAAGACCGATAGATGTAAGATGTTTTTGTCTGGGGGACAAAATTTGTCCAGTGATCAAATTCTGTTCGAGACCCCAACAACGGCAGCGGAAAGCATGAGTTGATTGATGTTTTAGGTACCCCCCGAACTTCCGATGGCAACGATTTCATGAAGGGCTAGCAAATGAAAATCGAGATAGAATTTATTTACTGGATTGAACGACATTTGAACCCATTTACCGATCGATGTAAGGCATCATAAAATGTCACCTCAAACAACTAAATGCAGGAAGCCACGAAATATAATTGAAGACAATAGAATAATTTAAAGTGAAATGAGCTGCCAAAATTCACACTTTTTTCATAATTTCTGATCGTCACGATAGTAAGAGGCTTTGAAGGCCATCGAAAAACTAAATGATTGGCGTTGGAATGAGGAAAATCCATACAGTATGTGACCTGTACGAACCGAAAACGTGTTCGAAAAGTAAACAAAATTTAAATAACCGGGACGACCATTCATTCTTATCAAAAGTTAGTTCAAAACAATACTTTATCGTACATTAGAAGCACTAAAATTATACGTCTTGAGAAAAATAGACAATAATTTCAACATTCTGTATTCTGTATCAACATTCTGTATCAACGTCAAAACATTTTGGCAGCTCATGCCACTTTAATGTCGATCTCACCCCAAAATACGATGATTTAAACTATTCTTGAAACCGATCATAGCAATCCAAACCCCCCACCCACCTATGGTCTTTCTGATTAAAGAAAGGCACCTTGGTTCGTTCGCAAATATTCGTGAATTATCGTTGCTTTCCGCCAGATTTCTAAAAATAACCTTTAAAAGTACGGCTCGAGCTTTGAGCGGCGGTAAACATGGAGAAGTAAAGCGCCGCTCAATGCTCGCTTGTGGCTAGCACCCACTGCTAGGCCACTGCTTATAGTGTGGCCGGTTCATACTGAAACATATGTAATGTTTTTCACAGCGCAGCTGCAGCGCGGCTCAAAGCTCATAGTGTGGCCTTACTTCTCCATGTTTACCGCCGCTCAAAGCTCGAGCCGTACTTTTAAAGGTTATATTTAGAAATCTGGCGGAAAGCAACGATAATTCACGAATATTTGCGAACGAACCAAGGTGTCTTTCTTTAAAGGGAAAGAAAATCTAAGCTTCAGACTAGTTTAGATGGAAAGAGTAGAGTTCATTTAGTCCAAAACAACTGTCCAATGTATGTTTTATCCCCTCGTTAGTGAATAATTGAAATTTTAAGGTGGCGTTACAATAGAGAATAAGCTCCATAGACCATTCACAAGGCAGCCACCATTTTTTCATTAGTTTTATCCAATTATTGTTGAATAAAAATTTAAGTGCGTTATAGAGTAGTCATGTGATGCAATTTAGCCAATGGCTGGCCAAGTAATGGCGCGCGGTTGCATACTGACCTATATATTCGGAGACAATCTTCCCACTTCAAGTTTGTCGCCATGTTTTTTTGGACCTAAATCTACCGTTATACATTAGAGAGCGGTAAAAATACGTCATTATTGATCTAAAAATAGCTATACCAACATCACGTCATCCTAAAACGGAAAAATGGCTACACAGATAAGCCACTGAAAGGACATACTTCTGTCTGTTTTTATTAGCTTGAGGGTCACTGGAGGTAATTGACGTGAAATGTTTTAAGTACTTTGAAGGTTGTTATCGACGATAATCCCTATGTATTCCTAGAGATTTCCCCTCCTTTAAAGGCACACTTGCCGCGAAAATCAGGAATATTGTTTACATTAAAAAAGAAAGACCGTATTCTGTATTTTTCCCAGACAATATAAGTTAGGAACTTTCTATTTTTACCAAAATTTAAAACGTCACTTTGTATTTTTAATTTGAATTTGAAAATTTGAATTGTTACGTACCCGGAACGTAAACAAACCGATCTGCCGCCTATTGGCGATTTTATGTTTCAGTCGAGTGAGTGAACTAACGGCACAGTGTAATTTTACGTAGGCCTATTTATCTGAGAAATACAGACTGACGATCGGTTAACAGCGACTGGAAAAGCCTGCTGATAATTGTTTGAGTGTAAACCACAGATACAAAGGCCTGAAAGGAGGGTAATCCAAGACGAAAGTTGACCGACACTGATCGTTGTTGTTGTAATCAGGCTTCGATTCTTCGTTTGTTTTTCACCCCATATTTACAGTCTAAAGCTAACTAGACATGTTTTATGTGTCCTATGTTTAAGTTTAGTGGTATTAGTCGTAGTAAGTGTGGCAGTTCTACCTGCCTATGCCATCCTTGTAGCCTGGTGAGCGAGCCAGCAATCACCCACACTTTGATTCTAGTCTTTTTATATACATGTAACTGTTTTCATTTTTCATATTTGTTGTTTAACATTGGCTTAGTAAATTCCATCTAAAGTGTATGTGCGTAGAGAGTATGTTTGCCATGGTGACTGTCATGCGCAACTTGGTCTGTCGTTCAGGCATGGCGCGGGTCCTAGCAGAAAGCTGACCGTGATTTCGCTGTTTGTAAAATGCAGTGATTGCCTGACTTTAACTTCCATCTTTGTTTTCCTTGTTGCAGGTCAGTACCTATAAGCATATACATATCTTTACCTGTAATAGTTTTACTCTGACATGTCTAATGTTTGCTGTTGATTAATGATTAACGATCGTTGAATTTCACTGGAGTCGAGTCCACGGGAACTCTGGACTGAGTGCACAGGCACCGTTGTTTACTTTAATTGCAACATAGTTGCAATATGCTGTCAAATGAACTCTGTCAGGTTATGTAGGTTAAATAACAAACTCTTTGCGCTGTGGCTGCACTTTATTAAATACCATACTGATGATTAGTCCGCAATATGTTGAGTGGATTGAAGGATAATTTCTGATACGCCCGCACGGGCTTCTTCAATACCACGTCAACATAGGGTGCATTTGAAAAATCTAAGAGTTGCTATCGGAATTTTAAAAAAATGATAACTCGCAATTTTTAAACATAACTCACCTAAAATTTTGCCCGAAAGCATCTTTGATAATCCCTTCGTAGAGCTAAACCATCATCTGTGACCATACGCATCGCCAAACAACAAAATTCTTAAAGTTTAAATTCCCTTTGCGTTATCACCGATCTTCCCCGACAGCCGCTACCGGTTGTAGTGGCGAGCATGATTTGAAAGTTCGCGGTAGATGGCGGTGTGATCGCCCGAGAAAATTTAGTGAAAACAGACGGAATTCAAACTTAACGAAATTCGTTGCTAACAGATTTTAAGGTCACATATGATGGTTTAGCTCTACGAAGGGATTATCAAAGAAGCTTTCGGACAAAATTTTCGGTGAGTAATGTTTAAAAATTGCGAGTTATCATTTTTTTAAAATTCCGAGAGCAACTCTTAGATTTTTCAAATGTACCCTATGTTGACGTGGTATTGAAGAAGCCCGTGCGGGCGTATCAGAAATTATCCTTCAATACATGGTTTCCCGGTCAGCCATTGCGCATGCGGGAGTGAAGAGGTGTGCAAGAGTTATCCTTCTTGTTTTGCGAGTAACTTTTCGGCGCCATGGCTTTGACGTGTGGAGTGATCGGATGCTGTAATGGAACGTACAGACTAAACAAATGGAGGAAACAGTTGTGCGAGACGTGTGGGTGTCTAAAGAAAGAAAGGAACTGCACTTGTGAGCCACCTTTTAGGTACTTATTTTAAGACAAGCGCTCTAAAGTAACATTATATCTTGCCGCTACAACAACAACGGTAACTTACTGTGGATACGACAATATACGATTTCATAAAGCACAGCTAGTAGGCATGTCCGTGTTGTCGTCAAAACTGTCGGACCACATCTTTTATAGTCCCACATGTGTAGCTCACCTGACTTAACGATGCACTAAAGTGCCAAGCAGTACAGACCAGCTGGGTATGTTTGTTACTTAATACAAATTTAAATCTGGATTCTGCTTCATTTGTGGAGATACATATTTTACAACCTATAACTTAAAACCCAACCATGAAGCTAAGCGAATAGCTGAGAGATTTATTGACCACTACAATGAAATGCAAAGTCCTCCCTAATGTAGGAATAAGCCTAATAAGTAATATTAATAAATAGGTGGCGTTACTTAAAAACTTTTTACAACAATAGAGATTTATAACTAATTTTGTCCTATTCAGATGTAATCCAAAATTTAAAAAATCCATTTTGGATATCATTATCACCTCGAAAGCCTAATTAATAGATAATTCTTCTTGTGCAGGTTTTGATGAATTCAAAATGTAAATTACGTAATTAAAGAACAGTTGTTTGATTATAATCACCAACATGGCAAAAACGTGTGAAAAGGCAGCAGAATTGCGGACTTTGGCTGTCAGAAAGTGTTACCTCCATTGGAGACTTAAAATCAATTTTATGAATTTTGTATAAATTTGAGGAAAGGGTTTGAGGGTGTTTTAATAACTACTTAACTATACAAAAAACTCTTAACATTTTTATGTAGCTAAATGGAATATTTAAAATTACCAGACATGCTTAGAGCTAGTACCAAAGACAACCTGTATAAAATTGAATATTTCAATTGCTTGTTTAGCATTGACAAATTGTGATAGAGGCTTCAGGTCATTTTCATAAACATTTCTTTTAATTCTCATTTGATTATGTTAAAATAAATTCTTGAATATTTATTTTTAAATTGAATTTTGAAACACCGATACAATGATGGAAGTTTTGTGGTGTTAGGAGATAAAATTCAACTTTGCTCAGATCTGTTGTATGAACCTGTTATAAGTTATTATTTTCGGATTCTGTTTTAGATTGTTTACTTTCCCCAAGAAGAGAAACCAAGAAATGCGGCGGAGGTGGAGCTTGTTAATCAACCGAAAAACTGATGATGGAAAGCTGTGGTTCCCATCAAAAGATCAGAGAGTATGCTCTTTGCACTTTATAAATGGAGAGCCAACTCACAGTCATCCATATCCTGTGCTAAATTTGGGTTATCCTGGTGGAGAGGACAGACTTCAAAGAATGTTAACTTTTGATCAATGCCATCCTGATCCAAGCTATCTTACCATTGATGCAGAGACGTTTGTAGCAGACCCACCTGATGAACAACTGTCCTGGAACTGGAGACTTTCACCTATGTTGTCATATTTACTTTTTATTCTGACATTTGTTGTTGCACTTATAAAGCAGTTACAAAAGGAACATGAAAAAGTTCAACACCTCCAGGGCCAAGTCAGGAAATTACAGACTGAAGTATCGAAGCTGAAAAGAAGGAATAATACAGATCCTATAATTACCATGCGTAAAGATATGAATTTTTTCACGGGACTGAGATCTCCATCATTATTTAATAAGTTACACAGTTATATTTCACCTTTTGTTCAGAGACGATGGACTGGTCTTGTTTCTATGTCAAAAAGTACTCGTACATTTGCTGGTAAGCGGCGTCCTTATCCAAGAAAGTTATCTTCCAAAACTGAGTTTCTTCTTATGTTACTAAAACTTCGATTAGGACTTTTAAACAAGGACTTGGCCAATCGTTTTAATATTTCTGTTGCATTATGTTCACGTATATTTTTCAGTTGGCTTCGTGCTACCAGTCTTGATTTACAATGTCTTGTTTTTATTCCTGACGAGGAAACCCTTATATTAACAAAACCAGAAAGATTTAGACATCTCCCAGATTTACATTCAATAATTAATTGTACAGAGATATTTATTGAAACTCCAAAGAATTTACTTTTACAAGGGTCGACATGGAGTGATTATAAGCATAAGCAATACGTTAAAATTATTAATTGCCTGCTCTCCTAATAGTTCTATTATTTATGTATCCCCAGCTTACCCGGGCCGTATAAGTGACAAAGCTTTAACATTAGAATGTGGTTTTCTAGAAAAGATTCCCTCCCACAAAATGATAATGGCAGATAAGGGTTTTAATATTGAAGAAGAATGTGGAAATAAATGTATTTTTCTTCACATTCCTCCAGGTAAAAGGGGGCGTTCTCAAATGTCTGCCTCTGCTGTGTCAAAGACAAAGCGCATAGCAAATGCTCGTATTATTATAGAGCAAGTGATTGGACGTCTGAAGACTTTCCGCATTTTAAAGAACGAAGTTTCCATATCATTAGTTGAGCACATTGATGATGTTATAAATGTATGTGCAGCCTTGAGCAACCTCAAAATTCCATTTTACAAGTAATGTGTTTTCCTGGTTTGCTAATAAATATACCGCGCCCGGTAGCTCAGTCAGTTAAGTGTCCGACTGTGGTAGACCCGGGTTCGGTCCCCGGTTCGGGTCAAACCAATGACCTTAAAATTGGTAGTTGCTGCTCCCTCGTCTGGCACTTGGCATTTAGAGGATAGAGCAATGACTGGTTGACCGGTGTCAGGATAATGTGACTGGTGGGGTATCACTCTCTGTCTCAGCGGGGTGGTACTTCGGTGTGACAGCACCTTATCAAAAAAGAGCATTTGGAAATCATGCCCTGTCTGCAAGCTGGGACACCGCCATGCATATGACCGAGAGGTTGGGTCGTGGCGTTAAACACTACTACACACACACACACGCTAATAAATGTACATACAAGACATCACACAAAGATAAAACTGGGTGCGTAGTAATAGTAAAATTTATTTTTAGACATTTCGATTTGTCCAATCAATTATATCAAATGTTGCTACTTTTCCAAGATATGAATGAATTAAGGTACAAATTCTCAAATATAGGGGATGTTGGTTTGTTGTTTGTACATAACATTCATATTTCATCCAGTAGGTGAAAAACAATTTTAATGAGTGGCAATACCAAGTCTCAACCACAAAATGGAATATAAATGGTATTAAGGATACATGACCCAGTGAAAAATATAGAACCTTTAATAGAGTAAATTTAAAGCCAATCCAGTGTCGCTGATGACAGGTACGGTAAGATGTCCTATGCAAACCATGTCATTATTTTTAACGCACTTATCAAGTTGACGACACGGTTTTCCTTTATAACACCATATAAATTTGTTAAAGCTGTTAAATAAATTTATGAACTAAATTGCCTTTGTTAATAGTTTGGGGGTCCCAAATGACCACCATACAGAGTTTGTCTTCACACTGCTGTATCCACAAATCAAAAGTGAAAATAAAAAAATATCAATAAATTTTGATGACCTTTTTCAAAACCTGCAGTATCTTTGGTTTCCTCTCTTTATGTCTTACCTTTCTGCTTTATGGTTCGGATTGAGTGTCCTTGCATTTATTACAGAACCACTCATCATTATCATTAAGTGGCTTCTCTAAAGTGATGTCTGCACATTCAAAATGGACCCAAATACTGCAACTATCACACATAACAGACCGTTCCCCAAAGCACTCAGGTAACTCACTTATATCCCCCCCACACACCCCGCAGAGATAAACTGGTGCTCTTTGTTCAACACATCTTCGCTTCTTTGGATAAAATACTGACACTTGTTTGTCTGTATGAAATAGGGATTTATGTTTATCATGTGACACAATGTCTCCAGCTCTTTTGTGGGGAAATGAAAATACATCAATGTTGTGTTCAGCATTTATCTGCGAAGAATCAATTTGTTCGGGCTGTCTTAAAAGATCAGTTAATATAAACGTTTTCCAAAACCAGACAAGGTCTTGTAATACAGATTCCCAGAAAGCTCTATCAAAGTACACTCTTATATTTAAATTGCCATGAAAAGTGAACACAAATAAATCACAATACTGCTTATTCATCACACCCATCTGACCCTGTACCTGATAGAAATATTGGTGATTGCGTTTAAGCTGGATACCAGATGTAGTGTCTTCTAGATAAGGTAAATTGCTGACAGTAGGTATTTTGTCTTTAATAGACTCTGGACATTTTATCTCACACAAGCCAGGACCACAACAAATACAATCTACTACTAAATCTGGACTGACTGATACAAAAGGGTACTTTTTGAGAATACACATTCCAGAATTATCACATTTAAATTTTTTATGTCCAGATTGCATAATCTTCTTATAGTCTTTTTTCGCATTAGGTTCTAGGGAAAGTCCATGCTTCATAGCCTTTGTAGGATGAACATCCTCCATTCCCAGAACACAGCGTACTAGAGAAGAAGGGTCAGCATCTTGATCAGTCTTAAGTGTCTTAACACGACTACATATTCTGTGAAACTTAGAGGCAGTTACACGACCTTGTCTTTGTTTTCTCCATATGTCTGATGATGATTGTGATTCTGTAGCTTTGTTAATGTCTGTGATGTTATGATCTGTAAGGCAGATCTTACTAAGAAATGCAGTTCTCAGATCTTTTTCATCAACTGTGTCTACTGAAGATCTCACATGATCAGCCATTTCTATTAAAGACAAAGGAAGAACTACTTTTTCCTTCACTTCCCTGCGCTTCTCCATAAGTAAGGCAAAACAAGAGTCTGATACATCAGTTTTAATATGATCATAAATTTCTGTCCTTGTCTTTCCGAAATCCTTTAGGTCCCTAAATTGCTGCTCAGTCATTGGTGTGAATTCTCTTTTTGCTTTCATAGCTTTTTCTTTCATGTCATGTACCGATATATTGTTGTAACTCCCCTTACTCCAAACAAGTTCACATGCTGGTTTAAATGGCTTCAAACCTGTCTTGTTTGATGGTACATTCCACGTACATCTTTGACTTGTGGAAGATAACTTAGCAACACCAGTCTTTACAGCATGTTCTACTCTGAATAAGAGCCCTGCAATGTGGTTACAAGAACCAAGCAGGCCTGCTGTACATGAACAAAAGCCAGATAAAATTTCCCCTCCTGGTTTACTGTCCAAGTCTTTGACAACCGATATCCAAACATCATATGGCTTGTTATTTAAAGACTGAGATGGGCACACTTTGCCTTTTAAAAAACACACACTGGAATTTCCACAGATGCTGTGGTACATAACTTCTTTTACCCAACCATTAATGAAGTAACGATACGCCTTGCCTTCTTTATATTCGTTCATCAATCGATGCACAATTTCACCTGGTGTTCTGATGTTTAGGTAAGACGCAATATCTGTGATATATATAGAGGGCCATTTACTCATCCCAGCATCCTCACCTATCCAGCCATCTTTAAGGGAAAAAGGATCTGGAATAACTTGCTTTGATAAACGTAGTTTAGCTTTATATTCCTCTAGCAGTCGATTCTCGGCTTGGGCAGCATTGTGGTCAATGGGCAGATTTTCTTCCCATGCACAGAATGCCCTGCAATGTATATATAAAAGAAAATATTATAAACAGTACTTACACAATCAAATTCTGTTTTTGCACAGCAAATATATGGTCCAAGTTTGAAAACTACGATTTAATACATTAGTCAACAATGTAAAAAAAAATAAGTAAAATGATACTGGTTACATGTATGTATCGTAAATGTGGCAACAAAAAGATGTAAGGTAAATTTATTTTTATCTTTATACGTTTTGACATCTATATTATAGTTTTATTCGCAGAAGGCCTAATTCAGCTGTTCATAAACAGACAGAGGATACTTATAGCGTAGATAACTTAATCTCGGTAGGAATAGGTGCCTCCACTGTGTAGTTTATGTTATTCGACACCCAAAGGGTACTTTTTATTAGTCCTTGCTCACAAGCACCTCTATCGACGTATCGTATCCAGTATCAGGCCAGAATAAAGTTTGTTTACTGCTATATTTTAGTTTACTCTCCATCTATAAATTATTAAATATAACTTATTTATAGATGGAAGGTAAACTAAAATATTGTAAACAAACTTCATTCTGGCCTGATAGTAAGAAGTGCCTGTGCCCTTTCTGCTTGCATTTATAATTATAAAGCTACGAATGTGTTGTTGTTGTACGTACCTGGCTGAAAGCTCTTCAAAATCACCAGTCACTGGCTTCTTCCGTACGGATAAAAACACTTTCAGTGCCCCAACTGACCACAATCTGAACTTATCTAACGTCATGTTTTCTAATTTATCTAAGTCATCCATTTTTTAAGCGAAATTTAGCAGAAATTGTAAACAACCAAAACGCGACTTCGGCCTTGCGTTTAATGGCGGGACGAATGTCAGATTTTCTTTACTCGTAATATCCGGGTACTTTGGCATTTTGTTGTGGCGCGTATTTCATCGGTACACGGTGTATCCACTCAACATATTGCGGACTAACTGATGATGTATAGTTAGACGTAACTTGGATACTAGTGAGTAATATTATTTTAAACATTTATTTCTTTTAACTTCAAGACTGTCATGCGCAACTTGGTCTGTCGTTCAGGCATGGCGCGGGTCCTAGCAGAAAGCTGACCGTGATTTCGCTGTTTGTAAAATGCAGTGATTGCCTGACTTTAACTTCCATCTTTGTTTTCCTTGTTGCAGTCACGAACTACCCTGTCAAATATATACGAACCGAGGGAACAATAAAACCTAAGCCTTCAAATCCTAGTTTGAGTTGTTCCTACTAACCACCCGGTTACATAAGCTCATGTAAATTGGTTTTCTTAGCAAATTTAAACAGGCTACGGCGGCAAGTGTGCCTTTAATCAGAAAGACCATAGTTGGGTGGGGGGTTTGGATTGCTACGATCGGCTTCAAGAATAGTTTTAATCATCGTATTCTGGGGTGACATGTTATTATAAATTTATTAATCAAAGCACTAGAATTATTCATGATACAATAACTTTCTTGTTCCTGCAAATTGCAGCTTGTATATATGTTATATATGTAGACAGGTACAAGTTCGGATCGACATTGAATTATTCTATTGTCTTCAATTATATTTCGTGGCTTCCTGCATTTAGTTGTTTGAGGTGACATTTTATGATGCCTTACATCGATCGGTAAATCACCGGCAAAAATTATAATCCAAAATGGGACACCAGAATTAAAATTCACTTATTCGGGTGCAATTCACAATGCCATGGAAGGAGGAGATAGCATGCATTATATATGGGTAAATGGTAATCCAATAATACTCCAATTGTAAGTAAGTAGTTGGTTAATTATATTTTAGTTTAAGGGCACTTTAATTAAATGCTAACCTTTATAAAGATATCTGTAAATTAAAAGAGCACTAAGTTACTTTTGCCGTAAGCGGCAGCTATCTGCTATCTGATCTACAGCACTGACGCACCTCTATTTATAGTGTTTGCCATCCCAGCAATTACCTCACGTGGGTAGATATTAACCAATCACTGACGCGATGACCACTGCTGGCCGATGGCTGACCTATTTTCTGCCAGATAAAATATTAATTATTTCAAGAATAAAAATGAAGCCCGGGGAGCTTTAAACGGGCTTTGGGAGCTTTTCCCTCAAAATCACTTCTGACACAATTTCAGCCTCCTAGCGGTAGGATAAAATATAAAGCTCCTAGGGTAAAATATCAGTAGGCCCTTTCAGTATTACTATGGATGCCATCGGTAGACACTAGGATTTACTCTGCGCTAAATCGAGTGAGAACAAGGTAGGCAGACTTCTAATATGTATAAAAACTATTACAATTTGACTCAAAAATGCTTTTCTTGTTACCTGTTTCAAACTTCTTGTCTTACTAGGTCCGTAGAATTAATGATTTGAGAGTTTTGAACCGCTATCAAAAAAATATCTATACTATAGCAGCCGATGCGCGTATGAACATGGCACAAAAAGTTCCCGAAAAGCCCACAACAAGTAGGGCTTACATTGTGAAAATAGTAATCTACAATTACCGAAAAATAGTAATTACAAATGTTATGATCATCAAAATAAATTACATTCTGTAAAAAACATTAGCAGTTGTGGCGTAGGTTTCTAGGTCACTACCGTAAACAGTACGTCAAGGCTGCTGACCAAAACAGTAGGAAGGATTACGGTCCCAAAAGAAATATGCCTCTGACTTTGACAAACCACAACTGCTACAAGCTAAAAACCATTTTAAAAGGACAGTAAAAATTAGTGTCATCATTTTCATTAAATTATTTACAGTACTCAAAATAGAATAAACATTTAAGTAACAACATCAACAACATATTATTTGTCATGGCAGTTCAATGTAGGGGGAAATTCAAGACATATATATTACAATATGATAAAATCATTGCTAGTTATACGGATTACGTGACCAAACGATATGACCGAGCAGCAGTGGTATTTGATGGCTACTCTGTAAAAACATCAACTAAAGATGGAGCACATCAGCGGAGAGTAAAGGGGGTACAAGGAAGAGAAGTGGCATTCCATGGTGGCATGGAACTCCGAATGAAGAAGCAAGAACTTCTTTCCAATACCAAGAATAAACAGAGGTTTATTGAGTTGCTTGGTGCTGGACTGGAACGAAGTGGATGCGATGTCATCTATTCCAGTGGTGATGCCGATGTGCTCATAGTGAAAACCACCATTGCGGTGTCCGCGGATTCTGATGCAGTATTGGTAGGGGAGGACACTGATTTGTTAGTGCTTCTATGCCATTACTCAAAGAGTGGACAGTACAACACCTTTTTCTTGTCTGAACCTAAGCAAGGTTCTGTTGAGCCACGAAAGTTTCTGAACATAACTCATCTCAAAAACTCTATTGGAAACGATGTTTGTGACAATATTCTGTTCCTTCATGCATTCTTTGGTTGTGATACAACCTTAAGGGTTCGTGGTATTGGCAAGGCTACTAGCCTTAAGTTGGTCAAAGAAAATTCCTTCTTCTTGCAAGTGGTATGAGCTGCCCAAATTCGGACTTTTGTCATAAATTCCAATTGCCAAGAGAATTCCAACGTTTGTTGAACCTTGAAAAACTAAAGGATTGACGTTGATATGAACAATATTGGTAAAGTCAGTAACACGAACGAACCGATGAAGAGTGCAAATGGCTGACCCAATTAAAACAGCGGGGATGTATGAGTACATGTTGGTATTTGTCGTTCCTTATAAAAACTACCTAAACATACATCTGCAAGATTGACATCAACGGATTGGCTATATTTTGTACTTTTTGATAAAAATGACGAAATTACGAATAAATCTGTTTCTACGAAATTTTCTCCATAGCTCATGGCTCGATAAATATATTTTTCTTCATAGTAAAATTGTATATTCGGAATAATTGTGTCGCCTTTGACACCCAAAGGATTGTCCCTTCTTGTTATTCAATCCCAGGGCTTTATACTTTTTCTTAATGGAGACTGGTTGAATTTAAAACTGCATGAATACTATTTAGGAAGTATAATAAGGCAAGGTTAGGTGCAGGGTGGAAATCTAAAAAAAATATGGGATTCGGTCTGTTGACACAAGACCGATAGATGTAAGATGTTTTTGTCTGGGGGACAAAATTTGTCCAGTGATCAAATTCTGTTCGAGACCCCAACAACGGCAGCGGAAAGCATGAGTTGATTGATGTTTTAGGTACCCCCCGATCTTCCGATGGCAACGATTTCATGAAGGGCTAGCAAATGAAAATCGAGATAGAATTTATTTACTGGATTGAACGACATTTGAACCCATTTACCGATCGATGTAAGGCATCATAAAATGTCACCTCAAACAACTAAATGCAGGAAGCCACGAAATATAATTGAAGACAATAGAATAATTTAAAGTGAAATGAGCTGCCAAAATTCACACTTTTTTCATAATTTCTGATAGTCACGACAGTAAGAGGCTTTGAAGGCCATCGAAAAACTAAATGATTGGCGTTGGAATGAGGAAAATCCATACAGTATGTGACCTGTACGAACCGAAAACGTGTTCGAAAAGTAAACAAAATTTAAATAACCGGGACGACCATTCATTCTTTTCAAAAGTTAGTTCAAAACAATACTTTATCGTACATTAGAAGCACTAAAATTATACGTCTTGAGAAAAATAGACAATAATTTCAACATTCTGTATTCTGTATCAACATTCTGTATCAACGTCAAAACATTTTGGCAGCTCATGCCACTTTAATGTCGATCTCACCCCAAAATACGATGATTTAAACTATTCTTGAAACCGATCATAGCAATCCAAACCCCCCACCCACCTATGGTCTTTCTGATTAAAGAAAGGCACCTTGGTTCGTTCGCAAATATTCGTGAATTATCGTTGCTTTCCGCCAGATTTCTAAAAATAACCTTTAAAAGTACGGCTCGAGCTTTGAGCGGCGGTAAACATGGAGAAGTAAAGCGCCGCTCAATGCTCGCTTGTGGCTAGCACCCACTGCTAGGCCACTGCTTATAGTGTGGCCGGTTCATACTGAAACACATGTAATGTTTTCCACAGCGCAGCTGCAGCGCGGCTCAAAGCTCATAGTGTGGCCTTACTTCTCCATGTTTACTGCCGCTCAAAGCTCGAGCCGTACTTTTAAAGGTTATATTTAGAAATCTGGCGGAAAGCAACGATAATTCACGAATATTTGCGAACGAACCAAGGTGTCTTTCTTTAAAGGCACACTTGCCGCGAAAATCAGGAATATTGTTTACATTAAAAAAGAAAGACCGTATTCTGTATTTTTCCCAGACAATATAAGTTAGGAACTTTCTATTTTTACCAAAATTTAAAACGTCACTTTGTATTTTTAATTTGAATTTGAAAATTTGAATTGTTACGTACCCGGAACGTAAACAAACCGATCTGCCGCCTATTGGCGATTTTATGTTTCAGTCGAGTGAGTGAACTAACGGCACAGTGTAATTTTACGTAGGCCTATTTATCTGAGAAATACAGACTGACGATCGGTTAACAGCGACTGGAAAAGCCTGCTGATAATTGTTTGAGTGTAAACCACAGATACAAAGGCCTGAAAGGAGGGTAATCCAACACGAAAGTTGACCGACACTGATCGTTGTTGTTGTTGTAATCAGGCTTCGATTCTTCGTTTGTTTTTCACCCCATTTTTACAGTCCAAAGCTAACTAGACATGTTTTATGTGTCCTATGTTTAAAGAGCCTTTACAATGCAGATTTTAATAGCATTATTTATGAATATTTAAAATAATTATGAATCCAATAAGTGATTTAAAAAAAAAAGATTTTAAAATAAGCCATTTTAACGAAGACGCCGACTCAGGTGTGTTCTGTACTGTCGAGTGGTTGATTCAATCGGGAGTTTCCGGCCGACTGCGAGGAGGTGACGTCATTTTATGAACGCAGGGCGTGTTGTTGTTGTTGCCTACTCGTTGGGAGAAAACTGACAGCAGTCTTGATTACATTTTGAAAGTTCTAAAGTAGAAGTATGCCTTGAGGAGATCGTGGGGGAAGCAGTAGGGGTATGGGGGTGAGATGTGTAGCTGCTGGGTGTGGAAAAACAAGTGCCGACGGAGTTTCAGTCCATTCTTTTCCGAAGGATCCGTCAGTAAGGAGACAGTGGACAGATTTCGTCAAAACGAACGCGGCCATTTGAATGGACCTACAGAATATTCGGCGATATGTTCATTTCACTTGAGTGCTATCCATTTAGGCACAGGTTTGAAATCGAACACATCCAAAAAATCCCCCAAAATGCCAGACTGAACTGCGATGCCGTTCCTACAATTCATGCCTGTACTGTAACTAGTCCGAAATATCTGCGATGATGATGTAAGATATTTTCTGACAGATAGGCCATCATCATCGTCAGAACGCATTTGATCAATTTACTGGGAATTTCTTGCCACCCTTCGAGGTGGCAAGACCACCTCTCGTTTCTCATCAAAAATATCGAGATTCTCTTCATAACTTTCAAAAAATAAAATTGCTAACCCGTACTTTAATGATTTCCCTTTCTCCTCGCACCAATCTTAAGTCTGTACGTCGACAAAAGCCATAAATCTGCCCGGTTAAATTTCAAACTGTACCAAACCTTTAGTTTACAAAAGTCGCCATCTGCATAATCTCATTGATACGTCACTGTATGCGCGAAAGGTCAATCTGTCACATGACTACCCCACTAGCAGGCGATATAGTTCATTGGTCGTGTTGCTTTTTTGCTGAAGTCACGTGAACCAACACGACCAATGAACTATATCGCCTGCTAGTGGGTAATCATGTGACAAGTTGACCTTTCGCGCGTATATTGACGTAGTATGCAAATGGCGACTTTTCTAAATTAAAGGTTTGGTACAGTTTGAAATTTAATCGGGCAGATCTATGGCTGGTGTCGACGTACCGACTTCAGATTGGTGCAAGGAGAAAGGGAAATCATTAAAGTACGGGTTAGCAATTTTATTTTTTAAAAGTTATGAAGAGAATCTTGATATTTTTGATGAGAAACGAGAGGTGGTCTTGCCACCTCGAAGGGTGGCAAGAAATTCCCAGAAAATTGATCAAATGCGTTCTGACGCTGATGATGGCCTATCTGTCAAAAAATGTCTTACATCATCAGCGCAGATATTTCGGACTATACTGTAACTAGTGTAACTCAATTTCAAACTGTTGCCACAGAGTCTGACAGTGACAGTGACAGTGACAAATCTTCAACTTTTTCAAACCCCAGTAAAATGCCGCGATTAGACATGTTGTCCCCTTCCCATTCGGCCACATCTCAGACTCAGAGGTCACCTCCCCAAAAACTTAGGCTTGGATATGCTAAAAGGGAAGCTGCAAGGGTAAGTCTTGAAGTTGAATTACTAATAATATGTTTCCTTGTTGTTGACGTGATTGTCACATATGTACTTGTGTAGTAGTCTTACTAGTAGACTGTATATTATAAGCTTACACTGTCGACATGTAAATTTAGTTGTATTGATGTGTACTAAAAATACTGTACTTTTAATCTATAATTTATTGAAGTTTACTTATGCCACAATGGCACAAATCACTGCTTTAACTTTTAAGTTCTGACAATAAGTACAATCATCATTGATCATTATATTTATAAATCAATTATAACTACCAGAGGCTGAGCTGAATGTAACAGCAGTTGAGTTAGACTGTATTATTATTTTATTACAACTCGGGGAAATATTTATGTATAATTTTAGTCGTGTGATAAATTTAATGATATTATTTTTTTTATTACCAGGTAACACTGGAGTTATAGATTATAGTACATGTCGTTTGCCGTAGTAGTTAAATACTAGTACTAGCTGTAGGCTTCGGTTACAATATTTGAATAAGTTGACGGTTTTTAATTTTAACGAGAATGTTTTTAAAAAAAATTTAATCAGTTGACTAAATGTAATAGTTTTACTTTTATACAGATTAAACAGAATACGACAAAGAACAGGCTAGACAGATGAACAAGACAGAAGACCTTGAATTAGAAGTGGTGAGCTCTGATGAGGTTAGTAAAATAAAAAGGCAATTAATATAAAGGCAAATTCATATTCCAGAAAATCAGTGAGCTGATCCCTTCCTGGGCCCTGTCTTACTAAGCTGGCGTAAAGTTGCGCATAGGGCTACAACATGGACCAGTTGCGACTAGGGCGTAAGTTCCTATAGCTTTAACACTGATTTACGTCCGACGTAACTTACGCCAGCTTTGTAAGACAGGGCCCTGGGGGTATCATTTCGGGATTAAAAATCGTAATGTATTTCCCAGCCCACTACAATACTTTTGAATAGAATCTACACTTGAAATAATTTTTTTTTGTATTCATGTTACTGTTAATAGGCCGACATAGCTGTTTGTTTCATAATTTCTTTCCTGTACTTTTAAAGCTAATTTGGGCTTAGACTTAGTTACATGTACTTACATTTTTAGTTACAGTTTCTATAACACATGCATGTGTTCTGTCAAGTCTGTTACCTTATGGTTGGGATTTGCCATTTAAAAATATATATGTACATTGGAGTGTGGAGATAATGATAATGAGATAATTAACATTCCCTTTAATTTCTTAGCATTTAAATTTTATGATCAGTGACATCCTCAACATATATATATCTTAACAACTGACTAATACTAATATGCTTAAATCTTTCAGAATGTCAACAGTTTGATGGAAACTGTTTTTAAGATGGCAAGTGTTTCTCATATGAACGAAGGGGGAGTCCGGTTGGAGATAGAAGTTCCACCTCCTTTGTGTTGTGAATACAACAGACCTGACCGTGAAACTGCTGTTCAAAACCTTCTGAGCAGATTCAATCAGTCCTCTAATTCTTGAAAGCCAGTGTAGTTTTCGGCTGCGTCAGGAAATGCTGCTCGAATCCTACACACTACACAAGATGGAATGACTACACGCACTTCTTTGTCTACAAATTGCCAAATGCATCTGACAAAGTGTCTGTATGCCGTATAACGATGGCGCCTGGCATAGAAGAAAATAGGGACTGTGCATGTATAACTTTATAACCCTATTACCAGAAGTTGGACAGTTTGTTTCAGAAAATTAAAAATTGTATATAGCTTTACGCAAATCTGAACAATTTATGTGGTTGTGGCAAGTATTAAAAAGAGTAGTTATTATGTTATCCAGGACCACAAACTGTCTCTGTGGAACCCATACAGGCCACTTGCTGTTACATGTAGCAATTAATTTGTGAACAAGTATGAAAATGTTTCACGCTATCCTGTTTACTTAGGTAATACAATGAGTCTCTCCTGATTATTACTTGCAAATATCAAAGAAATTAATTTGTGTCTGAACTCGTGTCAGCATTACACACCAGTCAATTAATTTAAAAAAGATAAATATACGGGTGCACTTTTCAGAAGTCGGTTGTATCTTGAGAATGGCAGAATAATGATCTTACTCGTTGTTTTGCTCTGGCCTTTCTCCAAATTGTTGTCTGTATTGGTAATAGGCCACCCTCAGGACATGGATGTCCAAACAGACTGGATGAAATCCTGGGCCCTGTTTTACAAAGCTGGCGTAAATTTGCGCATAGGCCTACAACATGGACTGGTTGCGTCTAGGGTGTAAGTTACTATAGTTTTAACACTGATTTACGTCAGACGTAACTTACGCCACCTTTGTAAAACAGGGCCCTGGGTGGTCTAATATCCACTGGGAGTCTGGGTGTTCGTCTCTCACAGTGGTGACCATTGCAATTTCTGAACAGCACAAACACTCTCTTGCTGTTGTCATAAGTTGACAGTTTCCACATTGACACCTGAACATTTGTGAAAACGTAATAATTCGTGGTATAACTTAACTATAAGCCTGTGCAAATGAAATAATAGTAAAATGTTCCGTACCAGTGGCAGTATAAGCCTGTGCAAATGAAATAGTAGTCGGCCTACTGCACTCAAGTCAACGTACCAATGGCAGCACTACTAGTAAATAGTTGTACTAAGCCTAGTCTTATATAGTAGTAGTAGTATAAATACTACAGTACCATAACTAGTTACTGTGACTGTTAGTGTTACCATTACTTAACACTGCATGAAATGTTTTTTTTTTCTACCTGTCCCATGTGACAGGTAGATATTATTTTTAACTGTCCCATTCATTTTCTACTTGGATACCATATTGGAAATAAAAAAAGATTAAAACATAGTATGTCTTCTTATTTGTATTTTCTTGGTTTTATTGGACAAGCCAGTGATGATGATCCTAGTATTAAACATAAATGCTGCATATGCAGTGACGTACAAAAGTATTTATTCCTTTTCAATATATGTGAGACTACATTCAGAAAATAATAAATCTAATTAAAGTTAATTTGAATTTTCTATAATTAAAATGCATAAATATTGAAACAACATGTCCTTCATTATGAGTCTATATGTACATGATCAATCTGATTGATCAGAATTATTGTCAGAATTTTCAACCCTCTCATCAGATGAGCCGGAGTCTGTGCTTAGCTTTGACCTAGAACCAGCTTTTAAAACATCTACGCGTTTTTTTACTGTCTAGCCACCAGAGATTGATGGCTGGTTCTGGGTCAAAACTGCTCACAGAATCTTTACTCATAGCTAAGATAATTAAGTCATTAAGAGTGCTTGTTTTCAGACTTGCCCGCCAATCTGATTTAAACCGCTTCATCAAACTGAAACATCGTTCAACTGTTGCTGTCGAAAACATTAGAACCAATAGGATTTTAACTAAACTGAGGATATTTTTCATTTCAATCGAGTCTGCCTTCTTTCTCAGTATTTTGGGCCAAAACTTTTTTGTACTTCGTCCATCTTGCTTAGTAATTTTCAGAACATTTGTTTCTCACAGTAAAGATTTATTGTGTCCAGCTTATTAGTATACAGCTCGTTTATTCAATAAACTTTTATATAGTTCTACCTGTCGCAGGCGACAGCTGTTATTTTTTTCTTCCTGTCCCTTGAACAATTTACCTGTCCGAGACAGGTGGACACCCAAACATTTCAAGCACTTCATGTTACTTCTACTTTAAGTTAACTTCGTTTTATCATAAATTCGACCTTGAGGAAGCATATTATAATTATAACCACAAATAAGCCAAACTGCCTTGAGTTATCAACCTGAACTTTATTAAATAATGTCCACTTTTGAATTGTTTACTATATTATTACCATGAATTGTCCGTCATGCGATTTTCGTCTGGGGCCACTGCAGTGCCGGTACTGGTGGTTCAGGAACTACATTGTCGTCGGAACTATTGTACGGTTCAAATTGGTATGGCACTGGTAATATGTCGTTACCATGTGCCCCTATCGCTCCACCGTCCCTCTCCAAATCATCGTCGCCTTCAAACGACGACGAGCCACAGGAGAGAGACAAATCGCTACCACTGTTTTCGGTATCTGCCATGCTGTACGCCTAGTACATTACAACAACAACAACAACCGTTCATAAAGTGACGTCACGCTTTCGTGTTGGGATTTACCGGAAGTTTCGGCAACCAGACTCGGAAACGATCCGAGACAGGTGCAAACGAAGTTTTTAACACGATGTTGTGACGTTATTTGTCTATCTTTTTAAAAACAGATTTTTGCTATTTCGAAATGAATTTATATAGAACACGATCTTTACATTTAGGTAGTAATTTGTTCTACATTATAAAGGCACTTTAAGTTTAGTGGTATTAGTCGTAGTAAGCTCATGTAAATAGGTTTTCTTAGCAAATTTAAACAGGCTACGGCGGCAAGTGTGCCTTTAATCAGAAAGACCATATTTGGATGGGGGGTTTGGATTGCTACGATCGGCTTCAAGAATAGTTTTAATCATCGTATTCTGGGGTGACATGTTATATAGAGGTTATCTAACGAGAGCCAGTGTGTTACGATGAATATCACTCGAGTCTATTAATTTTCAAAGTCACGAGCCTCTGGCGAGTGACTTTGGAAATTAATAAACGAGAGTGATGTTCATCGTAACACACTGGTTCGAGTTGGCTAATCTTTTTCTCACACTACACAAAACATACAGCGTTTTATTTAAAAAACACGGCTCAAATTAAGCAAATGTTTGGCGACGTCAAGAATGGCTGTCTGACGAAAGACTCTATAAGGCATTGTGACGTCAGAAATGACGTCACCAACGACAGCATCACTGGCCCTTCAATATAGGGTTGCTTGATCTTCACGTCATAATGACTGATGACGTAATTAATTTGTGACGTCAATTTTAACAGTTCTTTCGTGAGGTAATAACGTTACTTGGACCATAATTTCACACGTTGATTATGCTAAAAATAACAAACTGCCTCGGGGGTGTAGTGTGAGAATATAAATTTATTAATCAAAGCACTAGAATTATTCATGATACAATAACTTTCTTGTTCCTGCAAATTGCAGCTTGTATATATGTTATATATGTAGACAGGTACAAGTTCGGATCGACATTGAATTATTCTATTGTCTTCAATTATATTTCGTGGCTTCCTGCATTTAGTTGTTTGAGGTGACATTTTATGATGCCTTACATCGATCGGTAAATGGGTTCAAATGTCGTTCAATCCAATAAATAAATTCTGACTCGATTTTCATTTGCTAGCCCTTCATGAAATCGTTGCCATCGGAAGATCGGGGGTACCTAAAACATCAATCAACTCATGCTTTCCGCTGCCGTTGTGGGGGTATCGAACAGAATTTGATCACTGGATCAATTCAACCAGTCTCCATTAAGAAAAAGTATAAAGCCCTGGGATTGAATAACAAGAAGGGACAATCCTTTGGGTGTCAAAGGCGACACAATTATTCCGAATATACAATTTTACTATGAAGAAAAATATATTTATCGAGCCATGAGCTATGGAGAAAATTTCGTAGAAACAGATTTATTCGTAATTTCGTTGTTTTTATCAAAAAGTACAAAATATAGCCAATCCTTATGCCAATCTTGCAGATCATGAGATGTGTTTTTAGGTAGTTTTTATAAGGAACGACAAATACCAAAATGTACTCATACACCCAGGCTCTTTTAATTTTGTCAGTCATTTGCACTCTTCATCGGTCCGTTCGTGTTACTGACTTTACCAATATTGTTCATGTCAACGTCAATCCTTTACTTTTTCAAGGTTCAACAAAAGTTGGAATTCTCTTGGCAATCGGAATTTATGACAAAACGTCCGAATTTGGGCAGCTCATACCACTTTAAATCATTTGAGTTTTGTACGTTATTATCACACGTCTTTGGTTCGCACAGGCTACTGCCTTTACCACTATTTTTTTATTTCAATGTCAATCTTAATTAGTTTTGCTGCAAATTGAAATAGTAGAACAGACATAGGCAAAAAACCATTCTTCCATGCAAACATATTGATCAGAAGTATTTGTCGGTTTACAACATCATTAAATACACAAAAATTGACAATCTGTAAACGATAATGTGGCACCAGTTCCAGTAACTACATGTATGATATCGTCGTGTAATTAGTTTTACATCTTATTTAAACTTATCTGTATGAATAGGATATGAGATACATGTTCGAACTAGCTGTACGCTAGCAGTCTATCAAGCTATAACCGCTTACAATGTGGCCACACCAGCTTTTAGGAGCTTTTAGCTAGCTGGCCTCTAGCTGACAGCTTATTGTTACAGCTCGTGGTGTGGCCACCCAAAGCTTGTCGCTCTTAGCTCGGCTACAGCTTGGCCAAAGCTTCTCCAAAGCGCGGCTCGTGGTGTGGCCTCGGCCTTACTTTCGCTCAGTCTCCAGTCCTTCGTTTACTACAAACTTTTTTTACTACTACAGCTGTTCCACCAAACTCTTTCTTTTCTTACATTTCCATTTTTCGGTTTACTGTGAACTTTCGTTTTCTATAAACTACTTCAATTTTTCTGACCCTCCTTGTCTCGGTTTTCATGTAGTGTTGGCTAATAATCCTGTTTAGACATAATGACTGTTGCCGAACCTTTATCAGCAGGTTTAATAACTATGTTTGGATTTCTCCTTAGCTTACTTAAGGCAAGACATTCTGAATGAGTAAGGTTATGATGGTTTCTACGATTAGTTAAAACTTCAAACTTCCTTGATACAGAGTCACGACTTATGCTTATTTCTGGGTCATACATGTGAGAAGGGGGCGTATAGTCGCGTTTAGATGTAAACGGCTTGCGTACCCCACTAGAATCTCGGCAGATATCAGCCAGACTACGAATTCTGGAGTACTCCATAGCATGCACTAATTCACTAATGGAAAAGTGAATTTTGGGGGTGAGATAACATATGTCGATAACAGGTTTCATATAATCATTATGATTTTTCTATTGCAAGCTTTGAATTATTTGCTGTTTACTGTCAGGTGAAATTACGACGTCGGGTTGGTGAACCTCTAGAGGTATAGGGATTTAATAATAATTTGTAGAGAATTCTATAATTTGGTAATTGAGTTGTGCCCAATAATGAGTTTTAACAAGGGGTATTAAACTATCAATGTGTATCTGAGCATGTTATTTGCAGCCAATCTAAAATAGAGATTGGTCCTACTGCCATTTATTGAGCCATGTCTCGTGTTGAAGATCTCGTAGAATGGCACGAGATCTCGATTGATTTGCAGCATCTCGAGGTCCGTCTTCATGGCCCCCGTTCCATGTTTTATACAGAATGCTATATGATTGAAGATTTTATCTCGGCTTAAGAAGATGCTCAACGTCATGAATATAACTGTCCCAAATACATATTTAATTGTTAATTCGTTTAGAAAAATGGCAAATTAATAGCTCTCTACAAATAAGGAGAATATTGCCTCAAAATGTACTTTATTTGAAGTGTTCACTTCAAGCAGTATGGATGCTCCATGTAGAAGATTGATTGATGTTTTACGCCGCACTCAAGATTACTTCACTTATATAGCGGCATTGCCAGGTTTAGTGGGGAGGAAAACCTCGACCTTCGGCGAGTACCTAACAACTCTTCCACATATGTCAATAAGAGCAAAATCCACTTTGAAATTTGTCAATTTTTATTTGGTCTGATGTAGGATTCGAACTCGCGCCGGATCAATGGATAGCCTGTGTCTGACTGAGGGAGGCATCTAAGACTTTCCACCAATGTGTATAAAATCCCATACAAGTTTGAAAATTGTTTTAACTGTTTTTTTAATCCAATCCACCTAAATGTGCGATGACGCTTGTAGCCGACTGTGGATATCAGTCTAACATTACTGCTTTTATAAAGACGTATAAACAAAATTTGGTTGATCAACTTGTGCCTTGTATAAACACATGGTGGACTCCCTCACTCCCCAGGTCTATTTAAAATCTACTCTATCATTGGATCATTTATGGATCATTGCTATATATGGCATATCTGCCCACGGTCTAGCTGTTCGGAAAGGAAGGTACGACAATACACCACGCACTGGAAGACTATGTATACTCTCCCAAAAAAGAAACACATGAATGTTTGACAACAGGATCATGTTATAATGTAAATGTCCGGTAATTGAATTTAAGCCCCTGATAGTGGCTGTTGATCACACGTGACTTTCGGGTCAGCCTTTGTGTAACGCTACACGAGAAAGGCGTAGGGAAAAACGCAGGGCAGTTGCACTTGCGAATCACGTCTTATCTTTATGCAGGTTTAATGGGTATAAAAGACACACAACCGTTCAATTGAATTCAGTCGTTAAATTGTTTCACGAAGTTGCTACAATATGCCAAGACTAGACGCAGCTATCCGGAACGTCGTCATTGGTCGTCTCCTGGCCGGCGAATCACAGAATGCAGTCGCTAGACTTTATAATGTTCACCGGAGCACGATTTCCAGACTGTTCCAACGGCACCAGCAATCCGGTTCAACAGCTGATCGTCAACGTTCTGGCCGACCTAGGATCACATCAGCAGCCCAAGATCGCTACATCCGGTTACTTCACCTGTGAAACCGGACCAAAACAGCAACAGAAACAGCATCAAATATCCCAGGTCTCTGTCGAATATCGGCACAGACAGTCAGAAACCGTCTCCGTCAAAACGGCTTACGCGCCAGACGTCCTTACTTTGGCGTAGTACTGAGACGCCAGCATCGACTTGCAAGGGTCCGATGGTGCAACGGGCTAAGGGACTGGAATCTGAGAAACTGGAGGCGAGTCTTGTTCAGCGATGAGCCAAGATTCCAGCTGCAGAGAAGAGATGGTCGTACACGAGTTTACAGACGCCGGAATGAGGGGTTAGCAAGGAGGTCGACAATTTCGGCGGAGGAAGTGTGATGGTGTGGGGTGCCATATCCTGTGCCCGAAAAACTCAACTGGTGCACATTCCCGGCAACCTTAACGCCGTTCGATACACCGATGATGTTTTGACACCACATATGCTGCCCGTAATGGACCTCCGTCTAGAAATTTTTCAGCACGACAACGCTCGGCCGCACACAGCTCGTGCTACTGTTGAATTTCTAGCCAACGAGAACTTAATAGTGCTCCCCTGGCCGTCCAAATCACCAGATTTGAACCCAGTAGAACATTTGTGGGAGGATTAGGATAGACACGGGCGCAGTCGTCATCCAGCGCCGCAAACTCTGCAAGAACTGCAGCAGGATCTTGAGCAAGAATGGAGGAGAATTCCGCAAACCGTATTCGATTGATTGTGTCTATGCCGAGGCGGGTCCGTGCTGTGTTACAGGTTAATGGTGGGCACAACATATATTGACGTTGCAGTGATGTCATCTGAGCGCTATGAACTTTAATGTGATAAATTTTTACATGTGAATGAACTTTAAAGTCTGAACAACCAGTCTGCTGAATTTCAGTGTAATGTGATGCTTATTTCTGTATTAAAAATTATGTTGAAAATTCATATTTTGAAGAACAAAAATTGGATTTCTTTTTGGGGAGAGTATATCTTCTGTAATTCCCAAAGTATTGAGTACGAATATCATTTTATATTAATCTGTCCTGCATTTAAGGCGCTAAGAGAAAAATATATTAAAGGCACACTTGCCGCGAAAATCAGGAATATTGTTTACATTAAAAAAGAAAGTCCGTTTTCTGTATTTGTCCCAGACAATATAAGTTGGGAACTTTCTATTTTTACCAAAATATAAAAGTTTGGACGTCACTTTGTATTTTTAATTTGAATTTGAAAATTTGGATTGTTAGGTGCCCGTAACGTAAACAAACCAAGCTGCCCCCTATTGGCGATTTTATGTTTCAGTCGAGTGAGTGAACTAACGGCACAGTGTAATTTTACGTAGGCCTATTTATCTGAGAAATACAGACTGACGATCGGTTAACAGCGACTGGAAAAGCCTGCTGATAATTGTTTAAGTGTAAACCACAGATACAAAGGCCTGAAATGAGGGTAATCCAACACGAAAGTTGACCGACACTGATCGTCGTTGTTGTAATCAGGCTTCGATTCTTCGTTTGTTTTTCACCCCATTTCTACATTCTAAAGCTAACTAGACATGTTTTATGTGTCCTATGTTTAAGTTTAGTGGTATTAGTCGTAGTAAGCTCATGTAAATTGGGTTTCTTAGCTAATTTAAACAGGCTACGGCGGCAAGTGGGCCTTTGAGAAATACCTTTACGAAAAAACATCAATATCTATTAAATTGCTACAGTTACTATCTTGTACAAATGTAAAACTGTTAAGAAATTTAGGAATGTATCTATATAAGACAAACAAACTTAGGAAGTAATTTTAGCTGCCCTCCGTCATTAGGCTGGTCTCATCCCTGGCCGAGAAATCTGGGCTCTGCCAGATTTTTTTTCCGTATTCGTCATGAGGGTGATTCACCACTCGGAACATCCTTCGGCTATTTTCACTCGCTACCGGTCGGCTTTTGACTCGGAACATCCCAATCTCATTCTTGCGAGATCCCCTGCCACTACGTGAACGCGACGGACCTCTCAGGCCGTTCCAAGCCATTTTACCCAAAATTTGGGTAATCAAACTTACTTCCAAAATTGATTTGTACGTGATCTTTACCTGATGCTATATGTTGGCTTGTATTTCGTTTTTGGTACACGCCCTTAAGTTTTGAATTATCGTTGAGGAAATACAGGGACTATATTTCTACCCTCCGCGATTGTGAACAGGCCAGCCTACAACATGCTATTGTGTCCATCTCATTCTCGCGAGATCCCCTGCTACTTCGTGAACGCGACAGACCTCTCAGGCCGTTCCAAGCCATTTTACCCAAAATTTGGGTAATCAAACTTACTTCCAAAATTGATTTGTACGTGATCTTTACCTGATTCTATATGTTGGCTTGTATTTCGTTTTTGGTACACGCCCTTAAGTTGTGAATTATCGTTGAGGAAATACAGGGACTATATTTCTACCCTCCGCGATTGTGAACAGGCCAGCGTTCAACATGTATGGGGAATCTCCTAAAGAACAATTGTTTAAATATTTGCAACATGTCTGTTAATATATTAATTGGTGTGGCGCGAGTTTAACTTTATTTTGGTATTTTTCTAGTGAATTATGATTTCGAACTTGATATAACATTGTAGTCATAGTAATTGACGGGTACCGTGAATAGCTCAAATGAACATGCTAGCTCTGAATGACGTCACTATTGTTGTCGTCGTTCATTTTGGTAGAGGTCACGTTCACGGGATCCCCGTTCAATTGTATTTTATTATTGTTGCAGGTAAGCGAAACTTACTTCACATTTGTAATTTTGTCAAGAGGCATTCATAGAATCAGTATACGTGTTGGGTTTGATAACATTCTGTCTTTTATTGACAAGATACCGAGTTACCACATGCCTCTTACTTTTCTATTACACTCGTTGGCCTGAAAGATGGCTGGTGCTTCCCAATGTCGTCACACGGTTACAGATCAGTCTAGAAATTAACGATTTACATTCCCTACTTATTAATTAGTAGTTGATAATTTTCTGTTATTGCATAACTCACATAAAGGATATATTAAGTAAATGCTATAAATATTTTAGTGATGATTGTACGTTAATAGTTTTTCTGAACAGTTTTAATAAGTTAGTGGCTTGGGCTAGAGCCCTCCGCCATAGTGTATCTTGGTTTAACCCTATCATATGAATGGTTGCTGATGGGTTAAGTGGTTAGGTAAAACTGATCACGACTGTAGACTCTCGTGGCGTTACTTGCCTTTGGGCATACCATAGTCATTCGCTTGACTTTGGTAGTATTATAGCTCTATATCAGTATGTAGTAGTGTTCGAGTGCAGTGCGTTCACTGACCGGTAGATGCTTTTCCCTACCCACGAGATGTGGTTTACAGGTCATATCGAGTTATGGGCCTTGTATAGGTTAGTGTTAGTTGTAGCTTATGATTGTTGCATATGAGATGGTCGGAGGTTTCCTATTTACGGTAGTGCTTAGATTAACAAGTGTGTTAATCAAAGGTTATTATCGGGATGGTTCCCTAGGAACCATTAGAAGGTCGATGGTTTGCTCGGTGTACCGATTGTAGCTCATATTGAGATAGTCGCTAGGAACCTCCTGAAGGTCAAACCTTCTTAGCATAGAGATAGTCGCTAGGAACCTCCTGAAGGTTAAACCTTCTTAGCATTGAGACAGTCGCTAGGAACCTCCTGAAGGTCAACCTTTTTAGCATAGAGATAGTCGCTAGGAACCTCGTGAAGGTCAAACCTTAGCATTGAGATAGTTATAATTGCTACCATTTTAATAACTTCTTCAATTGGTCACTATTGTTGTCGTCGTTCATTTTGGTAGAGGTCACGTTCACGGGATCCCCGTTCAATTGTATTTTATTATTGTTCCAGGACCTGCTTTTGGAATAATAAAAACCTTTTCAAATCAACTAGACGTCTCTTACACATGCTATTTTGTTAACCCCAGCGACCTCTAGCGGTGAAATTACGCAATCACCCTCTTTTTCGATCGGACAGCGAACGAGACGGATCGCACTGTCGTCGTGTCTATATTAAATTGGTAAATATATTCTCTTTCTTCTGAATCCCATGAGTTGGGATGGTGCCATGAGTTGGCTTATATAATGAGGAATAAATTGGTTGTCTTTTAAATCTTCTTTCTGGAAGTTTGGTCATGAGGTGACCAGAGACGAGAGATAAAATATGCCATAGCAATTAGCATAGCCATAGGCACAGATGGCAGAAAGATAATGAAAATATTACGAGGACGCATTCGGCTGGGCTTTGTCCGGAATGTTGATTAAGATGACTTAAAGATAATAATTAAATCTGTAATTAAAGATGGGTCTGGAAATTTGGATAAAAACAGAATATATATCCACTCACACTACATTAAATATGTTGACCTATTTAGCATGGTTTATATGTTGGCGCGAATGAACTTTGAGTTTTGCCGAACTGTGGTTGTTTTGTTGACCTAGATTATCATTTACGTCACTGAACTGAATGCCCTCAAAGTATCATTTACTTTTGCCGAACTCTGGGCCATGTATTTACATTTGCGATCTAGCATTCTAGGGCGTACAAATCCAACGATTTCAGAGAAATTATTAACAACGTTACTCATTTTAAATAAGCACTTTTTTCCTTTTACCGGATTTGGAGGTTTTTGCGTTTTATTGTTAGTTACGTGTCATCTGTTTTCTTTACCTAGATACTTGTATGATGGTTGGAACGGTTTTGAAAAAGCGACACACCCTCCGTGGGTGCAACCTTCTCCCCCTTGTCAAACGGTTGAAGGCCGTTACCCCCTCGGAGGCTCCAAAGGAGTTAGCCCGTATACAGTGCGGGAAGAAAACAGAAGAGTTGTCAGAGGAACAACTTAAATTTGAGTTTACTGAACTCACGGATGGCAGTATTTCTGAGATAATTGAGCTGGCTGGTCGGGAAGAGAATATGGAGAACTTGAGGTTCTCCTTGCACCTAGCCATTATTTTAGCGAATGAAGTTGGCCAGCCAAAAGGCCAAGACCTTACCAGACCCCTGATCCCAGCAGCTACATCGGTATGTTAATTACTCTTTAAGTTTAAACAAAGATAAAAATTCAATCAATCTAATCCATTAAGCACTGGAACAGCATACCTTCAAAACTGGTTTGTAGCATTTGTTTTGTAGCAGTTCTCTGGAGAGAGAGAGGCGGGGGGGGGGGGGGGGGAGAGGGGCACTTTCCCATTGGTAATTCAGGGGAGAAATTTGCAGCCAGCTCTCCTGTATTTGCTCGTGATGAAGAATGCATGTGTTGGACATCTTTAACAGTTCTGTTCAATATTATATTAAAAATTTAAGTTCGAGATTATTAGATAAATCAATGTGTTTGACAACTCTGCGAATTGATCTTACCGGTTATAATAGTACTATGAGAACGATGATAGCTATCTTATTGGATAGAGATTTAGAGTTTTGAGTCTGAATTTAAGAAGAGGTTTTTTATTTTTACTCAGTCTCAGGAGAACCCACCTGCATCTAAGAAGCCTCGTGTGACTTCACCGGAGCCTGAAACCCATCTCAGTGTGTTGGAGCAGCGTGTGGTTGAGTTAGAGGAGAGGTCAGCCCAGTCGTCAAGGAACGCGGTCCAGGCCAGTAAGGAAAAGGTGAGGGCATTGGCTCTTCAATCCAACCCGAGCGAACCATTAATTTTACTGGCCGTGGAGGAATTGTCACGTACCTCACGAAAATGTGGACATGATGACGCTGACCTTTATGAAGAGCTTTTAAGACAGACAGAAAAGCACGCCGGCAAACTTGATATTGCTGCCCTTTGTCTTAAGGTTATATCCGGGAAAGCAAGTGACACAATTACCAAAGCTCTCTCTAAATGCTTGAAAGAAAAGAAAATTGATGACCAGCTAGCTTCCCCACCCGTAACTAGGGCAAACCAGGGTACAACTCAACTTCAAAACGCAGTTCCATCCTTTCCAATGTGGTATCCTCCGGTACAAGGTTCATTCCCTAATCCGGGTTCTTACGGTTTTCCTGGCGGCAATGCTATCTCATTTGGTCAACCCCGGATGCCTAGACCATTTACACGACCATGGAGACCACGTGGGAATTGTCATTTCTGTAACTCTCCTGGCCACTTTGTCCGAGATTGTGAGAAAATGAAATTGGCTAAAAATCAAAACTAGTATAATTTACCTCATTTGACTAAAGCTGTCCCTTCTTCAATATCCCTGTTGTTATGTTCAGGTTTCTTTCGCCGCAAAAATAAAGCGTATCGGCGATTTGAATTTATTCTCTTCTGTCTTATTTTAATCCCAGATAGTCAGTCTTTGGTCCGGGGACACTGATTCCCTAGTGGACTATCTAGTTCACGTGGGCCGAAGGCTGGATGTCTGTTTCCTCCAAAGGTGAGCTTTATGTAGGATATTTGCTTACTCAACAGGGTGTAGGATTTATTCACATACCTAATTGGGAGAAGAACGCACAGTTTGATCTAAGAATGACTGGAACAGGCGCATGTCGTTCTACTACTACATGGCTCACCTTGGGGGGAGACAGACCCCAGCCTTCGGGCCACCCCAGCGCTGAAGAAGTCATTAAGAATGGAGTCGATTTTAATCTGCAAAAACTGCCTCTGAGGGATCCGAATCGTTTTATTTCTGGACAATTACAAGAAAATGTAAATCAATGGGAAAAGCTTATTTCGTTTAATTCTGACCACACCCAAACTGACGCTATAGGGAAGTGGTTACGTGGAGGGGTTGATGTGGTTTCATTCTTCCAACATTTTAAGGGAAACTTTAAAGGGAAGGCCTATGATAGCAATATTCCACCAAAGCAGTATTTCACAAACGCTCCAATATGTAAGCAGTACACAGAATTTATACAAGCAGAACTACTTGAACGCATAAGTAATGGATCCATAAAAGTTTGGGGTAAAGTTGGTGAGTGTGACCTCCCGCGTGTCATCATGCCTTTAACTATTGAACCATCTAAACCTCGGCTTTGTCATGACGATCGGTACCTCAACCTCTGGACAAAAAGCGTTCCGTTTCGCCTTGAGAATCTAAGGGATGTACATAGGGTGGTAGAGAAGAATTCTGAAATGGTCACTTTTGATGAAAAATCTGGGTACGACCACATTAGCTTATCGACCAATTCTCAAACATATTTTGGAATACAATTTGGGGGCTGGGTTATGTCTTATACCACGTTGCCTTTTGGCTGGAAGGCTAGTCCTTACGTCTATCAAACTGTGGGTATGGTTGTTACATCCTACCTGAGAAGCATGGGTTTAGTCACAACGCAGTATATTGATGACAGGTTATGTGTCTGCACACCGCCAGGAAATGCAGACAGAGTGGATAAAGCACATTCTGCTTCACAGGCAGCGTACGCTATTGTAGAGATTCTGACCCGTCTTGGTTATACTTTACACCTCCCCAAGTGCGTTTTCCACCCTACTTCGCGTCTCCGCTTTTTGGGATTTTATATTGATTCCGAACGAGAGGCTTATTTTTTACCTGGTGATAAAAAGAAAAAATTCATAGATTTGCGAGAGCATATTCTCTCATTTAAAGTTGTTGATGTCAAATCACTGCAACGGTTCCAAGGGAAATGCGTATCTATGGGGCTAGTTATTCCAGCAGCCCAGTTGTATACAAGGGAAGTGAATGCTTCAATCTCGGTCGCCTTGAAGAACTCAAAATCGGTAGAATTGTGCGGTCCGCTGCGCAAAGAGATAGAATACTGGAGCTTTATTGATAACTGGCAAGGGTGTTTCAGGTGGAGAAAAGAATGTCACAAACAGGTTTTAATGGCTACTGACGCTTCTGGTTATAAATATGGGGCAAAACTTTTATCGGGTAATAGCAAAGGTCTCTGTCTCTCTGATTACTGGAAAGAGTGCGACAAGAGGCCTATCCATTTAAAAGAAGCCGACGCTGTGCTTAAAGCTCTTCAGTCTATGGGGGAAGACTTGCACGACCACAGGGTAGACCTGTTGACTGACAATACGGCAGTGTTGCGCTCCTGGCAAAACCAAGGGGGGAGAAATCACCACTTAAATGAAATTATGAAGCACATTTTTCAGTTCATTTTCTGTAGGAATATAGACCTTCATATGTCGTATGTACCGTCCAACGATAACGAGGCTGACTCTCCTTCTCGTTCACTTAGCTTAGCTGATTGCATGCTGTCAAAGTCTGCTTGGGGGATGGTTCAGACGGCTTTTGGGCCCCACAGCTGTGATCTCATGTCACTCGACAGCAACGCAATGTGTAGCGCTAATGGTCGTACCCTCAGACATTTTACTCCTTGGCCAACACCTCAGACCTCAGGCATCAACATATTTGCTCAAGAATTGCGAAAAGAGGAAAACCCGTATGTTTTCCCGCCGTTCTCCCTCATCTTCCCTATTCTTAAACTTTTGAGAGAGCAACGTGTTCCGGTATGTACTTTCATTGCCCCTGTACTACACCCCACTCCAGTATGGACGCCGTTAATAATTAGGTCCAGTACAGCCTCGATCTTGCTTGGTGGATGTGGGAACAGAAATGTTTTGAGAATACCGTCTAAGAAAGGTTTTGTAGACGATCAGGTCGGATTGAAATGGCCGATGAAAGCTTACAGAATCAAGTTTGTTTGATTAGCTGTTTAGTTATATTTTAAGACTGGCATTTACTCTATTTTATTTCAGTCTGTATCTTTAGATTGTGAAGGTATACTTCTTGAGGAAATTGATGTCCGTCTCAAGAACTTGGACCAGTTAACAAGCGAATCATCTTCGACACGGAAGAGGAAAAGTTTAGAGTCTGAGTTGGAGAGTTTCTTTGCGCGTCTACCTCATAAGCCATCTCTTAAAGCTGTTGGTCCTAATGACGTTCGTCGATTTCTGGTATGGAAGGATCAAAAAGGTAAAACAACTGTACATAGGATGTCCTGTCCGAATTTAGGGAATAAGACCTGTCAGGATTGTGGATGCCCCGTGAGATTATCGGCAGGTACTGTGGGAGTTTTGATACAACAGATGATCTCCATATTTGAAGAAGCGGGAAGAGGGAAAAACTGGAATCACGCCACATGCAGCGGGAACCCGGCAGTCTCTCCGTTACTAAAACAGTATCACAAATGCTTTAAGTTAGAACAGGCAAAGGCCCACGTGCTGCCGAAACAAGCGAAACCGATATTTCCTGGGAAGATACGTAAGATTGCTTGTTTTATAGATAATCAATTGGGCCGTCCAGATCTGAGTCTACGGGAACAATACACTCTTATAAGAGATCAAGCCATGATGAAACTACAGTTTTTTAGTGGGGATAGGGCTGGGGACCTTGCGCAGATTCCCACACAAGAGATAAAGCGTATGTCAGATAACTCTGGATTTGTTCTGAGACACACGTACGGGAAAACACTGAGAGGAGATGGAAAGATTAATCAGTTTACTGTTCAAAGATGTTCCGATTTGGTTATTTGTCCTGTTGTTGGTTTGGAAAAATATATTAACTGGTGTAAAGCATGTGGCGTTGATATGACGAATGGTTATTTGTTTCGTGTCGTAACTGAATCTGGTCGAGTCTTAGATAGTGCCGTGTCTTATTCAACCATATATGAGAGGTATCGTTTGTATCTAGAAACACTTGGAATTTATGACGGTGAGACACCTCACAGTTTTAGAGCAGGTTGTGCTGTAACTTTAGCCTTATCCGGGGCTGCTAAAGGAAGTGATGATATGATGAGCCATATAGGGTGGTTTGGGGAAGAGAGCGCACGTTATTACAGCCGTGCCGGGACAGTTTTCGATCTTGAATGCGTGTCAAAGAACTTGGCTGAATCTGTTAATGGGAGCGGAAAAGTTGAATCCTTGTATAACAAGGCAGATTTCTTGAAAATGAAATCTGCATTTTGACAATGCAACTATAAAAGTAACATATTTGTTGATAACCACCCGTTTGTTTTTCTGTCTGAAATATAAATGTCTTTATATCTGATGATGGTTTGATTTCATTTTATATAATGAGTTATTGTATGTTGAGTATTGGGAGGATGCTAGATGTTTGCAATGTTGTAGCCTATTAATTGTCGGATCCAAGTTAGGAACTCCAAGCAGACCTATACGCATGGCGTTCATACAACGTGACACTCCTGAATTCACCCAATACTCAATAAGAGAGCGGAATGCAACAAGATAGAGGTTGCTGGGGTTGCTTTCATAACCCCAGCGACCTCTAGCGGTGAAATTACGCAATCACCCTCTTTTTCGATTGGACAGCTGCTGCAGTGGACAGCTAAAGTCGTCGGATATTCCGGTCGCAGTACTAAGCAAACGTAAGTTTTGTTTCCCACCCCACCCCTCCCAAGCTGTAATCGAGTTATTCTGCATTCGGCTCTCATCCATTGCAACACTCCTGAATTCACCCAATACTCAATAAGAGAGCGGAATGCAACAAGATAGAGGTTGCTGGGGTTGCTTTCAATGTCTAGTATTTCTCCGCAGCACTGGCAAAAGGGGATTCCCCTTAGCAGACTAAGGCAAATGGCTTGTAACGGCCTGAGAGGTCCGTCGCGTTCACGTAGTAGCAGGGGATCTCGCGAGAATGAGATTGGCTATTGTGTATGTCTACGTCATGTGATTGTAGTGAGAGTATTTCTCCGCAGCTCTGGCAAAAGGGGATTCCCCTTAGCAGACTAAGGCAAATGGCTTGGAACGGCCTGAGAGGTCCGTCGCGTTCACGTAGTAGCAGGGGATCTCGCGAGAATGAGATTGGGAACATCCTTCTGCTATCTTCACTCGCTACCGGTCGGCTTTTGACACGCCTCGGACAGTCTGCGCTTTTCTTACGGCAAATCACCGTATTTTTGGGCTGAATAAAAATGGCGTCGAAAGTAAATTTCAAAATTTTTTACTTCAGACGAATATAGAAAATAAAAATAATTATAAATTTATTAAATGCTAATCTCGTTTAGAAAGATATTTGTGTATATATTTTATTTAGTCCGGTAAACCACATGTTGTAGACAGACGCAGTTTCGGTACATGTCAGGAATCCTCCAATGCTTTAATTATATAACTGATCGAGGCTGAAAGTTAACAAACCGAGTGTTTCAGTCTCTTACATTATCACGGGACACTTGTGTGGGGCCCTCAAGGGGATTTGGGAATTGTACGCTTCACGGCTACCTATTTGGTCGCCATATTCAAAATGACCTGCAGTCTATCAGAGCGTATTTCACGCACGTGAATCCCCGAAGTTTCAGAGTGGGTGATTCACATTACCAAAATGTGTATTGGGTTTTATCTGTATTACTTCGATAAAGTGCAGATAGGAATACTGTATAGTTCTATCGCTCATACGGTTTAAATCATTAGGGTGCAACACTGCATATTGAAAATGCTAAATAATGACAAATATTTCGTTTTTGGGCAAAAATAGATAGTTCCTAACGTCTTCTTCTTTCAGAATTATACGGAAATCGTCTGCTGTTTTAATGTTTGTTTGTTTGGTGTTTTACGCCGCGCTCAAGATTATTTCACTTTTTTGGTGACGTTGCCAGTATTATTGTGGGAGGAAACCCACGATCTTCCGGGGGGTTACTGGCAACCATCCCACATAGGTCGTTCGAGTAAAAACCCATTCAGAAAATTTTCCAATTTTTTGGGACTGAGTGGGACTGTTTTAATGTAAACACTATTCTGGCGAGTGTGACCTCAATCGTGATGAAGAGCCTATCTTTGTGTACCCAAGTACTGACAAGTGCTAGTCTTGCTATGCATAGATAGTCGCGTCATTTGGTGTGGCCTTCAAAATTTTTTTTTGCTGAAAAAATAGTCAAGGTTTGGTACCTTAATTTATGGAAAAGAGTAGAAACTAAATGATGATAGAAATCACTTTTGTTTGTACCATCGTCATTTCAGCCATAATTTTGCGCGAACATGTAGCCTAGTCATGCAGTGAGCCATGCAGGTCTTGGTTATGTTGACTTGGAGAGAAAGTGTCACAATGAAGGTCGTCACGTTTGTTCTGATCATCTTTTCTATCAGTTTTCTACTTTAGTCTCCGCAAATTGCGAGACAAGTAAATAAAAAGTTTTTTTAACGGGCATGAAAGCTGTGTTTTCCCACTCCCCCGACCTTCCAGTCAATAAGGAGCTCATCACTTTGTATTGTTTGAGAACGGATAACATTTAGAGTAAAACCTGTTGTCTAATAATTTGTTGAGCCATTGATATTGTAGATATAAATGGTGAATAGTTATTTGATAAACTTCGTCTTTTGCTTTGTACTAAACGTAGAAAATAAGGCCATTTGTTGTCAACCGTTGAGCGTCCAACGTATTTATGTATATTTGCACACGGCATAGGGGTAGAATACATCGACGTACCTTCAGCATTCGTTATTGCCATTGTGGACTAGATCCGCCTCTCGACGTTACTACAACGACGTACGCTCAGCATTCGTTATTGCCATTGTGGACTAGATCCATCTCTCAGCGTTACTACAACGACATACGTTCAGCATTCGTTATTGCCATTGTGGACTAGATCCATATCTCAACGTTACTACAACGACGCACGTTCAGCATTCGTTATTGCCATTGTGGACTAGATCCATCTCTCAACGTTACTACAGCGATGTACGTTCAGCAATCGTTATCGCCATTGTGGACTAGATCCGTCTCTCAACGTTACTACAACGACGCACGTTCAGCATTCGTTATTGGCATTGTGAACTAGACCCATATCTCAACGTTACTACAACGACGTACGTTCAGCATTCGTTATTGCCATTGTGAACTAGATCCATCTCTCAACGTTACTACAACGACGTACGTTCAGCATTCGTTATTGGCATTGTGAACTAGACCCATATCTCAACGTTACTACAACGACGTACGTTCAGCATTCGTTATTGCCATTGTGGACTAGACCCACCTCTCAACGTTACTACAGCGATGTACGTTCAGCAATCGTTATCGCCATTGTGGACTAGATCCATCTCTCAACGTTACTACAACGACGTACGTTCAGCATTCGTTATTGCCATTGTGAACTAGATCCATCTCTCAACGTTACTACAACGACGTACGTTCAGCATTCGTTATTGGCATTGTGAACTAGACCCATATCTCAACGTTACTACAACGACGTACGTTCAGCATTCGTTATTGCCATTGTGGACTAGACCCACCTCTCAACGTTACTACAACGACATACGTTCAGCATTCGTTATTGCCATTGTGGACTAGACCCACCTCTCAACGTTACTACAGCGATGTACGTTCAGCAATCGTTATCGCCATTGTGGACTAGATCCACCTCTCAACGTTAATTACTACAACGACATACGTTCAGCATTCGTTATTGCCATTGTGGACCAGATCCACCTCTCAACGTTAATTACTACAACGACATACGTTCAGCATTCGTTATTGCCATTGTGGACCAGATCCACCTCTCAACGTTAATTACTACAACGACATACGTTCAGCATTCGTTATTGCCATTGTGGACTAGATCCACCTCTCAACGTTACTACAACGACGTACGTTCAGCATTCGTTATTGCCGTTGTGAACTAGATCCACCTCTCAACGTTACTACAACGACATACGTTCAGCATTCGTTATTGCCATTGTGGACTAGATCCACCTCTCAACGTTACTACAACGACGTACGTTCAGCATTCGTTATTGCCATTGTGGACCAGATCCACCTTTCAACGTTAATTACTACAACGACATACGTTCAGCATTCGTTATTGCCATTGTGGAACAGATCCACCTCTCAACGTTAATTACTACAACGACATACGTTCAGCATTCGTTATTGCCATTGTGGACTAGATCCACCTCTCAACGTTACTACAACGACGTACGTTCAGCATTCGTTATTGGCATTGTGAACTGGATCCATCTTTTGACGCTTCTATACAACGAAGTACGTTCAGCATTCGTTATTGCCATTGTGGACTAGAACCACCTCTCAACGTTACTACATTGACGTACGTTCAGCATTATGAGTCATACAATTCATTTTATGAAGAGAGTGAATAACGAACAATAACTATGAAGTTTAACAAATGCAGTGTATATTTCTTATTTATCAACATGATGGTTTAGGGTAGCGGTGAATATTGACAAAGTGACTATGGACATTGTTTTTTTCATACTATAAGTAAGACAGACTTCCTGAATGTGTTGCTATGTTATTTGTATTTTATATTGTTTGATCCAACTTAAATTTGTTTGACTTGTTTTTGTAAAAAATACTTTTACTGTAGATTACAAATTTTAGGGTATCGTTGGATTCATTTCGCAAATAAATTGTCGGTAATATGAGTTGCATGATATGTCGGCCATTTTATAATCTAATTTTTTAAAGAAGGAGAGGCACTTTCCGGTACCGGGTTCTCCTTCGCCCCAGTCGAAGACACTTTCGTCAATGGCGGCTCCTGTATTCTCCCAAACAAAGATACCCTTTTGTCTAACCCCAGACGTCATCCAACTATTCCGTACGTTTGTGTAAAAAGCTGAAAGAGGAATAAGATTAAAACTCATTCAATCAATGGGTCAATCATTTATTTTTATTTATTTATTTATTTTATTTATTAATTTCAATGAAAACCAACGGGATCTCGTCCCATTTACAGGCTTCGTAAAATATAACATGTGTTTAAACATATGCAACATAAATATGAAAAAATAAATAAATAAATAAGTTAATAAAAAAAACAAAGATAGATAAAAAAGTAAATAGATAATAAAAGTAAATAGGATAATCATAATAAATATTAGGTCTGTAAGACAAAGTAGAAAAATGTAGAAAATTAAAATAAATAATAAATAGGTAAGTTAGCACAAAAAATTGTTATATATGTGTAAAAAGAGATTATTGTAAAAAAAAAACCAACAATGAAAAATAGTTTTCAAGAATTATTTTGAAAAGCCAAGCAAGATTTGTTTGCATTGGATTTATGTATCTCAGACGAAATAAAGAGAATATTTTAATAGGAGACATACTTTTGTTTACTTGGATACCATTCTAAGCTTAATTTATTTTTGAAAATACATTAATTTCACTAGTAAAAGAATGGCTTTTAATATTGGCTGAATTTATTATTACGGGGTTAAAGATAAATAACCGAATTGAGTATCATTACAGATGTTGCCGTTGTTAATAAACTGCCAAAAGGGTTGATATTTTCACGTTAAACCGGCCCAATCTGAAAAAAGTTGGCTGGTTGATACTACACAAGTGTCCAAAAGAAACGATACCACGTTTGCAACGACAAAAAATAAAAAATAAACAATGCAGAAGTTTAAGTTTGGTGTTATTCTTGTGAGAAATCTTTTCACAACCTCTGAGCCAAAATTCATTTCAATCAAATCAGTACAATCAATATGGGCAAGAATTTAAAGATGGGTGGGGTCGAAAAATGAACATTTCGTTAGGCACGGATCACAGAAACAACGGGAAACGTCACACTAGAAGTCTATAAGTCAAGCCAGTAGCGGGTATGCCCACCATGATCATCAATACATGCCAGAACACGCCTTCGGACTGATGACGCCAAACGTCTGATGACGTAAGGAGTGATGCGTTCCCATTCCTCGAGATAATCATCGCTACAATTCAGTGGCAGTGCATGTGTGACAGTAATGCAAAAACTGCATGTAATGCGACATGAATTGTTTTTTTTTTCGTGCAATTACACAAATTCAGTATGCTTACCCTTAAATGTTTTGTACTTAAGGCCGGTTTTGTGTAACGTGGACATACATGTATCTTTTGTGAACATGGCGCAAAGAAGGATATCAGAGGGGAAAAAAATGGCAAATTGTCGGCACTCACTCCGCAGGCATGTCGTACAAAGCTATCGGGCGTCAATTAGGATACCATTATACAGTGATATGCAGATTGGTGAGAAAACACGACGAAAAACACAATATCACAGCGTGAAGATAGGGCACTGACCGACTGGTACGACGCCATCCATTTACACCAAGTCCATCTCTGAAGCGGCACAAGAACCGTGAGAAACCGATTGAACGCTGCAGGCCTGAGGGCAAGGAGAGTCCTCAAACGCCGCCTATTGTCAGATCGCCATCAACGGATACGTTTGGCTTGGTGTTTAGCACGACGAGGTTGGAATATGAGGACCTGGGGTCTGTTTCCCAAAGCGGCGTAGCGTAAGTTTTTACTTGACTGTTATGACAACCCATACTGTAGAGATACGTTAGTATGAAAGTTACGCAAAAGATACATCTACGCGCTTTGTGAAACAGGCCCCTGGCGAAGAATCCATTGGTCGGACGAAAGTCGTTTCTTGCTCAACGTCACGGATGGACGAACGAGGGTTTGGAGGCACAAAAACACAGCGAATACACCCAAAAACATCCATCCATATGTTCCTTATGGAGGGGACTCGTTAATGGTTTGGGGGTGCATGCCTCACGATTGCAAACTGGCCTTAGTCACTATACGAGGAAACCTCCCAGGTGACTAGTACATTCGGGAGGCCCGGCAACCGGTCGTCGTGCCTCATTTTGAGAACCACCCATTAGGCTCAGGACCTGTGTACATGGATGACAACGCAAGGCCTCATCGTTCCCGGGCAGCAATAGCCTACTTCCAAAACGAAACAACTCTACCTTAGCCCGCCGTGATTCCGGATGTGAATCCTTTAGAGCACATTTGGGATAGGATGGGCAGAAACATTCAAGCCCTAGAGCCTCCTATACAAAATCTGCAGGAAATGGAAGCCGCATTGCATCGGTATTGGCAGCAGTTACCCCTTCAACAGACCATACGTCTCCCTGGAGGGATGAGACGCAGGTTGGAAGCTGTAATTCGGACTAATGGAGGCTATACGCGATATTGACCTTCTGCTCTGGGGATGTGTTCTACACCATCAAAGTGACATTTTTACTTCAATATGTTCGCCCTGTAAAGCCAGATGGACTCTGAAGCTTCATACTTACAAACATCTTTTTATTTTGTTAAAATACACCTTTGATTTGGCTAGATGGGCAGAAACATTCAAGCCCTAGAGCCTCCTATACAAAATCTGCAGGAAATGGAAGCCGCATTGCATCGGTATTGGCAGCAGTTACCCCTTCAGCAGACCCTACGTCTCCCACGAGGGGTGAGACGCAGGTTGGAAGCTGTAATTCGGACTAATGAAGGCTATACGCGATATTGACCTTCTGCTCTGGGGATGTGTTCTACACCATCAAAGTGACATTTGCAGGGACCGCGGAACAAGGGGGGCCGGGGGGTCCCTGGACCCCCCAAATTTCGGTCTACCAATTTTTTTTTTTTTTTGGCAAAATATTTTTTTGCCGTTTTCTTACATACACATATGGACTTGAAATAAAGTGGCCGAAATTCGACGAGTTATACGAAGTGTGGTAGGGGTGAGGGCCTTCGAATCCCGTCAATCTTTTTTAAACTACCGCGGTATTGCATTTTTTACATGCATATAAGATGATTTAAAAGATCAACGTCCTCGTAGTTTGGTATGTGAGATGAAAGTTGTCAATCAGTGGACACAAAATACAACACGTTCCAAATGAAAGCGTTAATATTGTTTACAGAGCAAAACATGGTTTTATACGAGTGGTATTAGTTTGCCAAAACAAAACGATCTTCAATCCATCTTGTGCAATTTTAGTATTTTTGTTTTCATTATATTTGCTTTCTCAAAATATCAAAAGTAAATGAAATGTTGGTAAGGTTCTCGAATAATTCTTCTGGTTTTTTATTTCGCGGGAAAACAAGGTTTTGGAAAGTGTTTGTAGACAACAGGTCTTTGAAATATACATTTCCTGTTGTCCAGCGAAAGGCTAGAATTGGCCGGTATTTTACAATGAACTTCAGAATAAAGCAGATAAGTACTCTAGCTGTTGCATTCAGTTTACATTGTCCGAGACGTGTAATCACATTTAGGTCATTTGAAAGTAATATTCTGTGCAAATTATTTGTCACTGTGATAAACACTTGAGCTCGTTTTCAAGTCTTTAAATTTTCCATTTGTATCATATCAAATTGTGACTAAGACATTTAAAGTTTTCTCATGGATGGTGCTGTACAATGTCAAAACGCCACAGTAGGACAATTAACGACTTGTTTCAAGCTAAGAGATTGAAAAAGTAAGTGAAATGTTGTTCTTGTGTTTATCGAGAGATTTTTTTCAGTGAGGCTTTAGTGGTGGAGCTAGCACAAAGTCCTAGTTTTCGAGCTTATGCTAAACCAGGACTCAAACCCACATCGCATAAGCCTATATCGCCAGCAAGCATGCATGGTCACTTCCTGACCGGCAAGTAAGTAAAACAGGATGAGACACATGTGTGGGGAGGGGAGGGGAGGCCCATTGGCCGAGTGGATAAAGCAAACCATTACAGTTCTTCCTTACACATACGTGCATTGAATCGGCGGGTTCACGGCCAACAATTTCTCCCTACACAACATTTCCCCAAGCGAGATTTTCCCATAATGAGAATAATTCATTATTTAAGGAATAACGTGGGCCTTTTATTTCTTATATTCTTTCATTTTTCCAATATATATTGGACTTCTGGACCCGCTAACATAGAAATAAATCGGAAATAAGCATCATTATTTGGTAATTTTAGCGGGCTTCACAATAACGCTACATACCGGAGCTACATTATTTGGTTGGAGTACTGGTTTGTGACCAGTCCAAAAAATCGGTATTATAGCATTTTTGCTATTATCATTCAGGAAAATGTAATTAGAATAATAATATCAGAGCCAGTACTAAACATGTTTACCGCAAATTATGATCGAAAAATATAAGCGAATAAATATTTAATTTCCTGAATTTAGGTTTTATTTCGGAGATTTCCTTGAAGTTGCCCCGCTGCAACTTCAACAACCTCTAGGTAGGGATCCCCTTCTTGGAGCAATAACTCACAGTTTGTGATATAGCTCAGTTTTCCATTTCTCCATCAGCGCAAATTGAATAGCGATGGAGGTTGTGGTGTAAAGGGGCTTTCACAATTGAGACTTTCGCCGCATGGTCAAAATACTGAAATCGACCGCACGGTGGAGATAAAATTTTTCGGGCCGCAGTAGAATCGGAAAAAATTACCGCAAGAAAATAATCTATTTTACGATTGGCCGGGGCATCGTAAGGGCGTGGCACGGTTCCCGCACGTTTTAATCCACGAATGTCTTGCGGCGAACCGCGCGAGTGACGCAAGCAACGCACGTCTAGCGCACGTGATCCGTGAGACAGTTGCGCGGAGGTGCTACGTGATTTGTTGGAACGTGCGGCGTGCCGCAAGATGCATCGTGCGTCATTGTTTTTCGCCGCGCACAAATGAGCGGGCGCCTTACGGCGTTTTGTCAAATCGTGCGGCGATTTTGGGCTCCGCAGACGTGATTGCAGTATAAAAAGGCGCATAGATCCAAAAAACCGTTAGAAAAAGAACGTCAATCCATTGAGGAAGATCACCACGATGCCCGCCAAGAAGCAGACCAAGGCAAAAGCTTCAACTGTTGTGAGATAAAATGAAGCACCCTAAAATATATACCTGTAGCACTCCTGAGGGTATTTTTCGCACGGTGAACGCAAGGCGGTGCAAGACCGAGACGGCGAATCGATCAACGGTTTACGACTGCCGCAAGGTTGGCGGAACAAGAAATTTCACCGTACGGAGCATCTTACGACACAAAAAAATCGTGCAACAACCGCGCGTCAAGATACAACGGTTTACGGTGAACGTACTGGCGCCCGCACGGATCAGAGGTAATAAAGAAATTCGCACGGCCGAACATTGGATTCCATGTGCACACCAAACTTTTCTGCGGCTCTTGCGGCACAAAAACTCCGCGCGGTAAGGTGCGGTTGCCCGCAAGGAAGGCTGCGGTCCATCGTACGGAAGGCCAAAATTCATGACCGCAAGAGCCGTAAACCCGCCGTATCTCAATTGTGAAAGGGGCTTTATTCGGAAGTGTTTTAACAGAGTGTCTACCATTGTTAAGCTATCAAGCGATGGATTTTGGGGCTGAATAAGTAATGCCAATGCCTCTGAGCTTCCGGTGCCGAGGCGGTCCCCGGACCACCGCTTGTTGAACTGGGGTCAAGTGCCGATATTAGACATTTCTTAACGGAATGTAGTTATAAAAACAAGGAAGCAAATCATCATTTTTATTTCCAGAAAATCCTCAGAACGCATCTCCGGCCGTCAAACGCCTCAGAGCTTCCGGGGCCTAGGCGGCCCCTGAACCCTCGCCTGTTGGGCTTTGATATTTGTGTCTACCATTTTTTAGCTATCAAGCGATGTTTTTTTTTTACCTGAATAAGTAATGCCAATGCCTCTGAGCTTCCGGTGCCGAGGCGGTCCCCGGACCACCGCTTCTTGGACTGGGGTCAAGTGCCGATATTAGACATTTCTTAACTGAATGTAGTTATAAAAACAAGGAACCAGATCATCATTTTTATTTCCAGAAAATCCTCAGAACGCATCTCCGGCCGTCTGGCGCCTCGGAGCTTCCAGGGCCTTGGCGGCCCCTGGACCCTCGCCTGTTCGGCTGTGATAGTTGGCCCCCCCAAACGCAATTATGCTCCGCGGTCCCTGATTTGTACTTCAATATGTTCGCCCTGTAAAGTCAGATGGACTCTGAAGCTTCATACTTACAAGCATCTTTTTATTTTGTTAAAATACACCTTTGATTTGGCTAATCATATCCTGAATAAATTGTATAGCTTATTGTATGATGGCCCAGAAGGGACATCGCGTTATAGATACTCAACCAGGCTAAATCGAAATCTAAGACGCGATGAAAAATATAGCAAGATTTATTTTTGTGTTATACTTTATGAAATTGGCTCACTTCCTATGTAAAACACGATGGAAACACGATGAAAAATACTTTTCATTGCGTTTTACTTACTAAACCGCCTACATATTGATCTCAGAAACACTATGGAAATGCGATGGTAAAGCGATGGTAAATACTTACCATCGCATTTCCATAGTATTTCTGAGCCCAATAAACTTTGATTTCACTTGCACTATGCGACAAAAAAGACTTTTTATGGGATCACCGTTGCATTTTATTTTACAAATCCTTTTTTAGGATAAGCCACAAACACGATGGAAACGCGATGATAAAGCGATGGTAAATATTAACCATCGCTTTACCATAGCGTTTCTGAGATCAAATTATAGGCTGTTTAGTAAGTAAAACTCAACGAAAAGTATTTTTCATCGTGTTTTACATAGCAAGTGAGCCAATCTAAGACGCGATGAAAAATACAGCAAGGTTTATTTTCGTATTGTACTTTATGAAATGAAATGGCTCACTTGCTATGTAAAACACGATGACAAATACTTATCATTGCGTTTTACTTATTAAACTGGCTATATTTTGATCTCAGAAACACGATGGAAACGCGATGATAAAGCGATGGTAAATATTTATCATCGCGTTTTATCGTGTTTCTCAGTTGAATAAAGCTTGGTTCTATACGTATTTTGCGATAGAAATTAGGATCGAAAGGATTATCACTGCAACTTACTTTATGAACTGGGTTTTGAAAGAAAATCACAAACAGGATGGAAACTCGATGGTAAATATCAACCATCGCTTTACCATCGCATTTTTATTATGTTTGTGACTAAGACTGAAGGAAGATTTGAAAGTAAAACTGGATGTCCCTTCTCGGCCATCATATTATTGCCATTAATGTTGATTTCTGATCGCCAGAATGTTGTCTTTATGATCACAATTGTTTCTGCAATATCAGTTTTCCAACAATCTCCCTACACCAATGATTTTATCGGTCGGTGTAGACTTTCCAGGGGGGTGCTTAACTTTTTTCTTAGTGTATATTTTGATTTAGCTAAAGACCTTGACGCAGGCAAAGATACACTGTTTTTTGTTTCTTTTGACATTTCGAAAGCGTTCGACCGTGTTTGGCATGAAGGCCAGATTGATGCGCAATGGTTGATGATGTATCTAATAACTTTATATTAGATTCGCCCAGGTGTTTTTGTGGCTTCACATCAGAGACAGCGGATCATTACCTTTTATCTTGCCCAAGGTACAATCTCCGACGAAGAAAAATGCTATAGAATCTGTTCGCCTAGCTGGCATGGACCTCATTTCTCTGTTGCGGGCGTTTTGATACACCGCTATCACGTTGCGGCAGACAATATGACCACGATTCCGACGTCAGATTTTTCCAAAACTCAATGTAGCGTCATTTTGCCATATACGGAGGCTACGGACAAGCGTCAATCCTTGCGCCGAAAGGGTATATTGGCTTATTGCATCGCCTTCTTTGTTTATATGAAAATTATTGACAGAAACCTTTTTTTAAAATTCTACGTTTTTACATATGAGTTTTCTATTACTCAAATAGGATGCAAACCATTGTGTCATATTATCATCTAGGCCAAGAGTACAAAGTTTGGCAAAAACGCCATTATTTGATATATCAAAGAAAAGGTACAACACTTGATTACTTTGGTCAAGTGCTTTTGATAGATCAAAATATATATCGGGCAGTTTGAACACTGTTGACTTTCCAGGGAAGAAACCGTACTGGTATTCTGAGATGTTGTCGTGAATGAACTCATAAACTATGCGTTCAAAAACTTTACAGAGACAACTTGAAAGTGATATCGGACGATAATTACATGGAATTAAAGGATTCCTTGATTTGAAAACGGATGTTACGTTGGCAGTTTTCCATGCAGATGGAATGACAGAACAGCTTAGTCAGCGGTTTAGCCAAGGCTGGACTACTTCATATAAAACTTTTGGGCTTATTCCATGTGGCCCGACTGGCCTATTTGTGCATATCCGCTCTAATTATCTAAGAACAATATCTTCAGAAATATCAATGTTAGATAGGCGATGACCATCAAACGGGGGCAACGTTGGCGGATCATTGACACTTGTTTTATCAATAGGGCATATAGAGGAGAAGTAATAATTAAGTAGGGTTGCTCTTGCTTTAATATCATGCATTTATTCTCCAGTGGGACTACAATTTGTTTTAATATGAGTATTGATACTTACGAGCGTGTGTTATCAGGTAATTGTAGAGGAATTCAAATTCGGCTCTGGTTTCCAAGGCCACTAGATAGCTTCTAGAGTTGAGCTTTGTACATTCCTCTTTGGCCAAGTCAAACGTCAACTTTTTCCTTTTCTTTTTCACATAGTAGCAACTGTTCTTAAATACAAGCCAACCAGTTGGACAGGCTGTGAAAGATAATTGCTACATAAATAAGCAATTTCATATGAGATATTTTTCTGTATTTACCATGGGAAATACATGTACGCAATATTTTATTGGCTATTCATAAATGCCGGCCAGTCATCTGCGGAATCACATTGCGAAATTGTCAGTTGGCTTCAAAACAGGTACGGTTGGGGTATATGATTAGTTCCTAATATCACATACAAGGTTTATTTTATGTGGGAATTCTTAGTATTAACTGTCCAATAAAGCCATCCGCTCACATCATGTCATACGTCTTAATTATTATTTTTTATTACATTAAAAAACGGGGGCTTCCGTGCCTCAGTAGGTAGAGCATTGGACGCTCAATCCGAACAGCCTTCCATCAATGGGTCGCAAGTTCAAATCCACAGTCCTAACTGCGTTTTCAGTCGAACGACCTATGTGGGATAGTTGCCAGTTACCACCGGAAGGTCGTGGGTTTCCTCCAGACATAGAGCTCGGTTTCCCCCCAATAAAACTGGCAACGCCGCCATATTAGGGAAATAATCTTTAGCGTGGCGAATACCAACAATTAATCATATTAAAAAACTATCGTATTTTACCGAAGTATATAAAATCGACGTGTCCATTGCCAAACTGATTATTTATTTATGTGTTTAAACATAAATCTATGAAGTACTTTCTCGCCTCACGCATAAAGCTCCTACATTGTATGAGCTGGCGTTTATGACAATATTGTACACTAGAAATTGGGAAAACACTTGGGAAAAACAGCCTGAATGAGCGGGGCAAAACAGTTTGAATGAGCTTGTAAAAGAGTCTAAATGACTATGGGAAAACAGTCGGAATGAGCTTGGGAAAGCAGTCGGAATGTTCTTGGGAAAACAGTCGGAATGAGCTTGGGAAAACAGTCGGAATGAGCTTGGGAAAACAGTCGAAATGAGCTTGGGAAAACAGTCGGAATGAGTGTGGCAAAACAGTGGGAATGAGTGTGGCAAAACAGTAGGAATGAGCTTGTGACAACAGTCTGAATTACCTTGTGAAATCAGTCTGAATTAGCTTGGGAAAACAGTCTGAATGGGTGTGCGAAAACAGTTTGAATGAGTGTGGGAAACATAGCCTCTATCCAATTATTCATGTTAAAGTGTTATGAGTGACAAAAATTAGATTTTTTCTATAAACAGATTTGAAAATATCGATTATTTTTCTTCAGAAGTACCAAATGATTATTATGAACTCCTACCACAATTCTCTTCATCTTTTTTATCACGACAATCAAAAACTTTGTCGCAAATTTGTTCTCTATGAATACACTTTGTGTCAAAATCACACCACATAAAACAGTCTGCAAGAACAAAAACAATTAATTAGAGTATACAAATAAATCTTCTCAAACAAAGGACATTTGCAGAGATTAAATGTACATACATTAGTACACATAATGCTTACAGACTTTTAATACTGATATTTTATTTTTATCTTAACTTCAACCATTTTTGTTTTTCAAGGCACCTCAAACAACCAACTTCTCTTGATAATCAAAATTTATGAAAAAGCAAGATGTCACTTCAAACCAGAAACTGGTCTGACGGTACGGTACCTCAACGGGCTGTTGAGTGCAAATTTCTGGAAGGTTCAGACAGCAAATAAGTGAAGATTTAAGCAGCCTTTGGCAGTACAGAGGGGCTGGACCAAACCAATAAGTTTTGATTTATTGTGAAACATCCCAAATGTGAAGTGAGTCTGTCGTTGTCGAACAAAAGTCAATTTGAATAACAACGTCACCAAAAAAGTTCTCTATAGCGTCAATACGGGTATTGTTGGTTTCTGGCAGATATTTTTCTTCGGCTTCGCCTCAGAAAAATATTAATGTCAGACGCCAAATATTTACCCGTATACACACGCAAGGGCTTCATATAACTAATATTCTAATACACCTTCGTCTCGTTTAACATTAAAGAGATAGGATGGAGTGATTGGGGCTCAACGTTGCACTCAACAGCTAAGGTTATATGACGGCAATATTGAGATAGAAAAAAAAAACAGGTATCCATTATCTGAGACAAAGTACCATTGCAGTTTAAGCTACTTTGTGCTATAAATCAAGGGGAGTTTGTGTATAATAATATTGTGAGCTGACGCTTTGAGCAACAGCTATGTTAGAAATGTTTGAAACTCTCTTTCAACGTGGGTTCCATTCCAATGGTAAGAAATTAAGACATCACCGTTCTTTATTAATAGTGGATATAGCTTAATCACGATGTTTATTTTCTGTATTCTAAACAATTATGCCGGCTGTAATAACTGTAATCACCCTCCCAGGGGTGCCAGGCAATCAGAACGATAAACATGCTGGTTACAATTACTGTATCAATATCATTCTTTGTATTTTATAAGTGTAAATAGCTAACTGATGTATAATAGATTATAGCTTTACACAATCTCTCTATTGGCGCATGTAGAGTATTCGTTTATAGATTTAATAATAGAAAACGCTTGCCTATCAAGCCGTATAATTATTACTAACTGTCCTAAAATGACGACCGAAACTCTTCTGACGTCATGGGAAATCCCCATTTCATAGCGGTGGTGCAATAAGACCTGCCGGTCTGGGTTTTACGCGGGGAATCCCTGTTTAAAGACGAATCGCCGCTTTATTCAGTACCCAATGGAGGTAACTCTTCCAATACCTCAAAGTACTTTAGCCTCGGATTATCTCACTGTGACCGTTTCTATACTTCTCAACAGATATATTATTTCTTATCTGTAGATTTATACAGACTGTTATTTTTAAAAACCTATCCATACTGCCCTAAAGTGACGACCGAAACTGTCCCAATGTGACCGCCGAAACTATCCTAAAGTGACTACCGAAATGCCGCCACACCGCCACTGGCTTTCAACCCCCAAATTTATATCTACTGCGGTAACCTTTGTGGCATTTGTTAAGAAAGCCAATTTACACGAGCTTTCTACAATTAAAACCACTAAAATTAAACATAGGACACATTACACATCTACGTGTCCAGTTAGGTTTACAATGTATGAATAGGGGAGTAAACATACGAAGAATCGAAGCCCGATTACAACAACAACGATCAGCGTCGGTTAACTTAAGTGTTTGATTACCCCAATTTTAGGTCTTTTTGTTTGTGGTTTACACTCTAAGCTTTATCGGCAGGCTTTTCAAGTCCCTCAAACCCGATCCTCAGTCTACGGTGGCTCATAGGGGACCGAATTATTGTATATATTTACTGTATATTTATTTTTCGAATTAAAGAATTATTTTTGAAAATCACAATTTCCACTCATGTGTCAATTAATTTTAACCCATGCGGAAATTAATTTCCACCCATGCGGAAATTAATTTCCACCCATGAGTTGATTAATTTTCACCCATGCGGAAATTATTTTCTATCCATGTGCAAATTATTTTCCTCCTATGTGCAAATTATTTCCCAGCCATGCGGACATTAATATGTAGGCCTACCCATGTGGAAAATAATTGTCTATCCTGTATAGAAAGCCAGAAAAGAGGCGTGCCTTAAATGTATCAGTCGGTAGGCAGTAGAGACAGTTGGTGGATTTGAGGAGACTAATCCTTATTTGTTGTAAGGCATGTGATCTTCAGAAAACCGCTGTGATGGAATGGTAACTAAGATAGAGTAATACATAAAACATATGGCTACATTGTTCCCGGACATTTTCAATAGCCTGAAGAGTCATTATAAGGAACAAGGCCAAAGAACTCAATTCGCATCCAACTCTTTATCTTTAATTTGAATGAGATTGACTGAAACAACAATAAAACAAAAGAAGTATTAATAAAGCAAAACAGCGTCTCACTTAGATCACGTCTACATAAACAAAACAAAGAAAGAAATACCAACCTCGGTATATTATGAACTTTAACCTTACGAAAGTGAAAGTAAATGATATGCTTAATGATTGGCATTAAACCTCGAACATAGCACCAAAAAACAACCTACTCGGTCTTGACATATAATGCAGAGTAACAATAACTCATTACCATAATCTACAGATTACTGAGAAAGTCGCGTACAATAATTCTACTTAATATGTAGTTGTTGTTGTAATCGAGAATGTCAGCTGGATGCCAACAGGCAATTATGTGAATTTATATTTAATGAAGATATGAAGGTTAAATTTACCGTAAATTAAAAGGAAAGTCATACATAAGTTACGAGGACACACAAATTAGTAGTAGATGACAAATTATTTACCGTTTTGTAGACCTTTCTTATGCTTAAAATAAACCTTGACTGGGAGTCGCCATATTAGATCAGCTACGAGCGATAGACAAAGCGTCACGAGTAATCTCCCCTTAATCGATGGAGAGAAAATAAACGGTGACCACAAGTAGAAACACAAATCGGCAAAAAGGTAAATTAGGCCATTACATACCGGCCCCCGAATTGGGGAGGACAGGCGAACCAATTCTAATAAACGCGTGTAATGGCCAGCTGGATATAATAAACACTTAAGCTAACTGTTCATCGGCCTCAAGAATAAGGCAAAATTTGTCAACTGGTCTTAAAAGAGTAGTCAGTTTGGTTTTAACTCTGACCATACGAACAAAGTCTTTCTTGTCCTTTAAAATTTCACACACCCTCCCAAGAGCCCATGAATTCCTCGGCGAACTTTCCACGACCAGAACGACATCATTCAACTGCAGGTTCCTTCGTCTCTCGATCCACTTTTGTCGCTCTTGCAGCAATGGGAGATAATCTTTCGACCAACGACTCCAAAAAATATCTGCCAAATACTGCACCTGTCTCCATCGCCTTTTGACATAGTTGTCTCTGCTAGAGAATATCCCTGGAGGTAGGTGTTCACCAGGCTGAAGGAGCAATAGATGGTTCGGAGTTAATGCATCCAAGTCTCCTGGCTGGTCTGGAAGGACAGATATGGGCCTGTTGTTGAGAATGGCCTCAACCTCACAAAACAAAGTCTGGAGGGTTTCCTCGTCTAATTTGATGTTCTGCTCCTTTAATAGGGGAAAAAGTATCTTACGTACCGATCTGATTATTCTCTCCCAGACCCCACCAAAATGGGACCCGGCAGGCGGATTAAAGACCCACGTGATGTCTTTCTGTAGGAGAGCATTTTGAATCTGTCTGTGGTTCCAGTTTGAAATTTCTTGGCGAAGCTCTCGTTCACTGCCAACTAGATTAGTGCCATTGTCCGACTGGATCAAACGGACGGTTCCTCTTCTGGGAATGAAGCAGCGTATCGCATTGATACAGGAATCCGTATCAAGGGATCTTGCCACTTTTAGATGGACTGCACGACTCTTCAGGCAGGTGAATATCACTCCGTAGTACTTCACCTGAGAACGACCTCTCTTAATCTCGATAGGACCGAAATAGTCCATATCTACACAGGAGAAGCAAGGCTGGTCAGGAAGTACTCGTCCACCTGGCAAATCGGCCATCTTCTGTTCTCCTACTGGTGACTGGTATTTTCTACAGAATACGCATTTGGAAAGGAGTGACTTTATGGCTGATGTCACCCCAGTTATCCAGAATCGTTGCCTCAGGAGGTTCAGCATAGTGTTTTTACCTTGATGGCCTACTGATTGGTGAACTTGTCGTATGATAAGATGTGTAAGTGCCGAAGCCTTGGGTAAAATGATTGGATGTTTGGACTCAAATGGTAAGTTTGATCTTTCCAAGCGACCTCCGACACGCATCACACCGTCAACAACAATGGGGTCTAGTTTGGACACTGTGCTGCTCTTTTTGGGTTTCTCGTTGGAGGATAGAGTAAGCAGCTCGTTCTCATACCATCGTCTTTGTTCAAACTGAATGAGTTTTTTCTCGGCTGCGCAAGTAGATCTGGGGTGGAGAACATATTGGATAGTCCCTTTTTCAAAGTCCTCTGATCTAGACGGAAGGAATGTTTCATCTTGTTATTCACCAGTTTGGTCAACAAGGCTGGATCCGGCTGGATGACAGCAAACTCCCGCATGAGACTCTTACGTTGCTCTACTCTGTCCTACAACTTTGACATAGCCAACAATATCCAGGCAACAGCCTTCTTTAATTTGGTCAAATCTGAGTAATGAGATATAAGACTTTCAAGGGGTGCTTGGGTAGAAATATCGCCGATCACATGGACAGATCTTTTCACATCTGGGTCATGGCTTTCAAGATTACATTCTACCTGTTCTTGTCTAGGCCAATTGTCCAAAACCATCCACAATCTGGACCACTCTGCCACATTGTATGTTGTAATAGTTGTTTCATGGTCATTCCCCGGGAAGCACACTCAGCGGGATTCTTCTTAGATTCGATGTAACGCCACTGTTGGACATTTGTTGCCTCTCTGATCAAAGTCACTCTATTAGCAACAAATGTATGAACTCTTGACGCCTCGTTAGCAATATAGCGCAAGACTGACATGCTGTCCGTCCAGTAGAATGTCTGATCCACTGGATAATCAAGCTGTTCACACACAAACTTGGCTGTTCGTACAGCCATTCGTGGCGTAGTTACCCTTTTTAGAGGCGCTACTCGAGATTTACCGTAAACAAGGACACAGTGAATCTGGTTGTCTTCGTTAACCATGCGCAGATACACCGCTACACCATAACCATTGTCACTGCTATCAGAAAACACATGTATCTGATAAACGGAAACTTGACCAAAATCTTTGGGCTTGTAGCATCGTGGAAACACAAGTTCTGACAAGAAAGGTAAGTCTGAACACCATCTGTTCCACGTTTGTAGCTGAGCTTCGGAAATGTCACTGTCCTCCCCAATTCTTGCAGGAGGATCCTTGCTGTTAAGATGTATGGGGACGCCAGACCGAGAGGATCAAATGTGGAACTTACCACAGAGAGGATCCCTCTTCTTGATGGACTGTGGTTTCTTAGAGTGACGTTAAAACCAAGAGTATCTAGCTCAACGGCCCAATGTACACCAAGGGCGCGTTCTGCTGGCATATGATCTCTTTGAAGGTCAAGATCTCTGACCTCTTTGGCTCTTTCTTCGACAGGAACCGATTTCATTACTTCAGGTGAGCTACTAACCCATTTGGTTAAATGAAAGCCCCCTTTCTGACAAAGGCTGGACAGTTCTGATACCAACTTAATAGCACCGTCCACACTGCCTACTGATATTAGACAGTCATCAACGTAAAAGTTATGCTTCAAGACACGGACGCTGTCTGAACTAAGTTGAGTTTATTGTCCTCGCCTGTCTTATGTAGTGCTGCTGTAGCACAGCTAGGGGATGACGTCGCGCCGAACAAGTGGACCAGCATACGATTAGGGATTGGCTGTTGTTCAGTGTTGCCTTCTGGCCACCACAAGAATCGAAGGTAATTGGATTGTTCTTTAGGGACTCGCACCTGGTAATACATCGACTCCACATCACTCATAACAGCAACACACTCTTGCCTAAATCTCAGAAGGACACCCACCAATGTGCTGGTCAAGTCGGGTCCAGGTAGCAAGCTGCTGTTTAATGACATCCCTTGGAATGAGGTGGTGCAGTCGAACACGACACGTAACTTACCACAATTTTTAGGGTGGTACACTCCATAGTGCGGAATGTACCACTCTTTACCATTACCAATGTCAACTTCGTAGTCTGGCACTCTCTCTGCATAATTTCGATCAATCACATTTGCCATAAAGTCTTTATAGTCTTCTTTGAACTTTAGATTTCGTTCCATCTTTCATTTCAAGCTTTTGAGCCTATTGAAAGCCTGAGCGTAATTGTCCGGAAACCAAACATCTGGATCACGAAAAGGAAGATCGATGTAATAATGACCACCCTTGAGTTCAACTGAGCTGTTCACCTTTTCTAAAAAAAGTTTGTCCTCTTGTGAATGTTCTCGTTTATCGTCTATTGAACGCTCAGGGAAGTCCAAGTTGATCGAGTGCCCGACAAGTCGATCCAGGTCCTTTAAGTTTTCAACTTCCTGTATTGCCACAACTTGGGCTCTGTTGACATGAATATGCGAAGTTGGTCTGTTCTTTCTAACTACGTTCCAGATTATCCATCCCAACGTGGATTTGGTGGCATGGGGACTGCCATCTGGTCCGGTACGTAGCTCTAGTGGAGTATAGGCATTAGGCACATTATTGCCGATAAGAAGACCCACTTCTGAATCAATGACTGGTAGCTTTAAATCACTCAAATGGGGCCACCCAATGGTATCTTTCTGCGTAGGGATGTGTTCTTTGCCAACATGAATTTTAGTTTTGGAATAAATATTTGGCATTGAAAACATGTCACCATATTCCAAATGTCCTACCTCTAGTCCTTTAACCACCCGTGTCTTCATCCTGTGTGGGACGCCCATTGTGTCCAAAGTGATGCTGACTGACCTTCCATTAGCTCCAAGCTCTCTCATGAGGTTTTCCGAACAGAAAGAGACACTACTCCCACTGTCAAGAAAGGCATACGTGTTGACAATCTTTAAACCTCCCTTTAATTTGACGGAAACTGGAACTATGACCATTAAATTTTGACAATCTCCATCTGTCTCTTCTAAAATCTGACTTTCTGTTCGGGCACAGGCTGAAGATAATTTCTTTGTCTCGGTGACTTCCGCTGAAGATGGTGGTATGAAGTCTGCGGCGTGGCAAATAGTGGGATGTCGAAAAGTACATATTTTGCACTCAGCTTTTTTGTGTCAGTTTTTAATCAAGTGGTTGAATTTAAGGCATCCAAAACACAATCCTTTGGATTTAATGAAATCCGTTTTCTCTTTCCATGGAAGCTTAACACTTACATTACAGTCCTCTAGGCAATGGGACCGAGACGAGATACATGGAAACCTGAAAGCAGATCCTTTCTTGTCACTTAATTCCTTGCTGATATCTGATTTTGGTTGATCTGGAGATGGTGATTTACAGGTATTCTTGGAGCTGTCTGATATATGTGTGACTAAAGTTTTGTTAGTTTTGTAAAGGCTATGCTGTCGATATTCTTTTCCCTTGGATGAATTTGACTTGACATCATCTCGGAGTGCATCACGGCCATATGTTGGGTCAGACGCCATCTTGGATTCTCGTTTTACGAAGTCCACCATGTGAGAAAAGGTAATAGCCTCGCTATGGTCTCGAAGTCTCTGTGCAACGTTGCGCCACTCATCATGGTAGTATGGGGGCAATTTTTTTAGAAGTTGTTTAATATTTTCTGGATACTGCAGAATTTTAACAGTCAATGCATTTAATAGCACTTTCACACTCCACAAGGAAAATTGCAAAGTCATCCAATGACTTTGGATCGTCAGGCTTAATCATAGGCCACTGTAATGCTTGTTTCACAAAGGCATTTGCGACAACCGTAGCGAAGTAGCGAAGTTTCAGTTCACACATAGCAGCTTCATAACCTTGATCAGCGTCCAAATAGGCAAAGCCATTTATTATTTCGTTTGGTTCGCCTTTGGTAAACTGATCAAGGTAACTCATGCGTTCGTCATTATTGTCTGTATTGTCGATAACCTTTGCTTTGAATTGGCGCATACATTTTCTGTATTCAAGGGTACTTCCCGAAAACAGGCTTCCGTTTAATAAAAAAACATCATCATTTCGTCAACTGGTAAAAATGAAGGAATCGTGTTGTGTGTGTTTGTCTTATCACAAATCAAGTCACTGTTGTTTCCAGTAGCACAGATTCCTTTGGATTAATGATTTATGATTTGGAGATTCGTATTAGAAATCTAATTTAGACCTTTATTGTCTGTGTTCTTTGTATTAACATTTGCCGGAGCGAGTGGAATACCATGGTTATCACCTTTACCTGATACCGTTGTCTGTCCAACAATACTTGTACCATGGTTACTGAAATGTTCGATTACCTTGGATTTGGCGTCAAAAATGGCCAACTCTGTGTCTAATTCAAACTGTTCTTCTTTTATTCTCAAGTTTAGTTTTTCTATTTCTAATTCACGTCTCTTTTGTAATGCTGCAATTCTCGCTGTTATTGTGGCCCTTTTACTTTCTTCCCGAAGGCGAGCTGACGATCCAGCGCTTATTACAGATGATCGTTTGACACCTTTAGTTGAACGACGACTGCTTGTTTGAGATACACTGTCTTCAGGCTGTATCTCAGAGGCAGCCGCTGTGTGCTTGGACATTTGAAGAAACCACCTTTCTATTATTTCTTTCTGTCGTTTAGCTTCTGGTAGTTTTTCTCTGAATATATCGTCGTCTTGACCGTGTAACATTGTTATGTAATGTTCATGTCTTTGAAGACATTGTTCATAAAGTGTAAGCCATGTAACGTAGCTTTCTTTTACCAAGGATGGATTTTCGTCAATGTTTATATGGAACAAGGCCAAAGAACTCAATTCGCATCCAACTCTTTATCTTTAATTTGAATGATATTGACTGAAATAACAATAAAACAAAAGAAGTATTAATAAAGCAATAGAGCGTCTCACTTAGATCCTGTCTACATAAACAAAACAATACCAACCTCGGTATATTATGAACTTTAACCTTCGAAAGTGAAAGTAAATGATATGCTTAATGATTGGCATTAAACCTCGAACATAGCACCAAAAAACAACCTACTCGGTCTTTGCATATAATGCAGAGTAACAATAACTCATTACCATAATCTACAGATTACAAAGAATGTCGCGTACAATAATTCTGCTTAACTATGTAGTTGTTGTTGTAATCGCGAATGTCAGCTGGATGTCAATAGCTATTATGTGAATTTATATTTAATGAAGATATGAAGGTTAAATTTACCGTAAATTAAAAGGAAAGTCATACATAAGTTACGATGACATACAAATTAGTAGTAGATGACAAATTATTTACCGTTTTGTAGACCGTTCTTATGCTTAAAATAAACCTTGACTGGGAGTCGCCATATTGGATCAGCTACGAGCGATAGACAAAGCGTCACGAGTAATCTCCCCTTAATCGATGGAGAGAAAATAAACGGTGACCAAAAGTAGAAACACAAATCGGCAAAAAGGTAAATAAGGCCATTACATAGCGGCCCCGAATTGGGGAGGACAGGCGATCCAATTCTAATAAACGCGTGTAATGGTCAACTGGATATAATAGACACTTAAGCTAACTGTTCATCGGCCTCAAGAATAAGTTTGTCAACTGGTCTTAAAAGAGTAGTCAGTTTGGTTTTAACTCTGACCATACGAACAAAGTCTTTCTTGTCCTTTAAAATTTCACACACCCTCCCAAGAGCCCATGAATTCCTCGGAGAACTTTCCACGACCAGAACGACATCATTCAACTGCAGGTTCCTTCGTCTCTGGATCCACTTTTGTCGCTTTTGCAGCAATGGGAGATACTCTTTTGACCAACGACTCCAAAAAATATCTGCCAAATATTGCACCTGTCTCCATCGCCTTTTGCCATAGTTGTCTCTGCTAGAGAATATCCCTGGAGGTAGGTGTTCACCAGGCTGAAGGAGCAATAGATGGTTCGGAGTTAATGCATCCAAGTCTCCTGGTTGGTATGGAAGGACAGATATGGGCCTGTTGTTGAGAATGGCCTCAACCTTACAAAACAAAGTCTGAAGGGATTACTCGTCTAGTTTGATGTTCTGCTCCTTTAATAGGGGAAAAAAGTATCTTACGTACCGATCTGATTATTCTCTCCCAGATCCCACCCAAATGGTACCCGGCATGCGAATTAATAAGACCCACGTGATGTCTTTCTGGAGGAGAGCATTTTGAATCTGTCTGTGGTTCCAGTTTGAAATTTCTTGGCGAAGCTCTCGTTCACTGCCAACGAGATTGGTGCCATTGTCAGACTGGATCAAACGGACGGTTCCTCTTCTGGAAATGAAGTGGCGTATCGCATTGATACAGGAATCCGTATCAAGGGATCTTGCCACTTCTAGATGGATGCACGACTCTTCAGGCAGGTGAATATCACTCCGTAGTACTTCACCTGAGAAAAACCTCTCTTAATCTCGATAGGACCGAAATAGTCCATATCTACACAGGAGAAGCAAGGCTGGTCAGGAAGTACTCGTCCATCTGGCAAATCGGCCATCTTCTGTTCTCCTACTGGTGACTGGTATTTTCTACAGAATACGCATTTGGAAAGGAGTGACTTTATGGCTGATGTCACCCCAGTTATCCAGAATCGTTGCCTCAGGAGGTTCAGCATAGTGTTTTTACCTTGATGGCCTACTGATTGGTGAACTTGTCGTATGATAAAATGTGTAAGTGCCGAAGCCTTGGGTAAAATGATTGGATGTTTGGACTCAAATGGTAAGTTTGATCTTTCCAAGGGACCTCCGACACGCATCACACCGTCAACAACAATGGGGTCTAGTTTGGACACTGTGCTGCACTTTTTGGGTTTCTCGTTGGAGGACAGAGTAAGCAGTTCGTCCTCATACCATCGTCTTTGTTCAAACTGAATGAGTTTTTTCTCGGCTTGCGCAAGCAGATCTGGGGTGATGAACATATTGGACAGTCCCTTTTTCAAAGTCCTCTGATCTAGACGGAAGGAATGTTTTATCTTGTCATTCACCAGTCTGGTCAACAAGGCTGGATCCGGCTGGATGACAGCAAACTCCCGCATGAGACTCTTACGTTGCTCTACTCTGTCCTACAACTTTAACATAGCCAACAATATCCAGGCAACAGCCTTCTTTAATTTGGTCAAATCTGAGTAGTGAGATATAAGACTTTCAAGGGGTGCTTGGGTAGAAATATCGCCGATCACATGGACAGATCTTTTCACATATTGGTCATGGCTTTCAAGATTACATTCTAGCTGTTCTTGTCTAGGCCAATTGTCCTAAACCATCCACAATCTGGACCACTCTGCCACATTGTATGTTGTAATAGTTGTTTCATGGTCATTCCCCGGGAAGCACAGTCAGCGGGATTCTTCTTAGACTCGATGTAACGCCACTGTTGGACATTTGTTGCCTCTCTGATCAAAGTCACTCTATTAGCAACAAATGTATGAACTCTTGACGCCTCGTTAGCAATATAGCGCAAGACTGACATGCTGTCCGTCCAGTAGAATGTCTGATCCACTGGATAATCAAGCTGTTCACACACAAACTTGGCTGTTCGTACAGCCAACGTAGCGGCTGTCAGCTCCATTCGTGGCGTAGTTACCCTTTTTAGAGGCGCTACTCGAGATTTACCGTAAACAAGGACACAGTGAATCTGGTTGTCTTCGTTAACCATGCGCAGATACACCGATACACCATAACCATTGTCACTGCTATCAGAAAACACATGTATCTAATAAACGGAAACTTGACCAAAATCTTTGGGCTTGTAGCATCGTGGAAACACAAGTTCTGACAAGAAAGGTAAGTCTGAACACCATCTGTTCCACGTTTGTAGCTGAGCTTCGGAAATGTCACTGTCCCAGCCAATGCCACTCTTACACAATTCTTGCAGGAGGATCCTTGCTGTTAAGATATATGGGATGCCAGACCGAGAGGATCAAATGTGGAACTTACCACAGAGAGGATCCCTCTTCTTGATGGACTGTGGTTTCTTAGAGTGACGTTAAAACCAACAGTATCTAACTCAACGGCCCAATGTACACCAAGGGCACGTTCTGCTGGCGTAGGATCCCTTTGAAGGTCAAGATTTCTGACCTCTTTGGCTCTTTCTTCGACAGGAACCGATTCCATTACTTCAGGTGAGCTACTAACCCATTTGGTTAAATGAAAGCCCCCTTTCTGACAAAGGCTTGACAGTTCTGATACCAACTTAATAGCACCGTTCACACTGCCCACTGATACTAGACAGTCATCAACGTAAAAGTTATGCTTCAAGACACGGACGCTGTCTGAACGAAGTTGAGTTTATTGTCCTCGCCTGTTTTATGTAGTGCTGCTGTAGCACAGCTAGGGGATGACGTCGCGCCGAACAAGTGGACTAGCATACGGTTAGGGATTGGCTGTTGTTCAGTGTTGCCTTCTGGCCACCACAAGAATCGAAGGTAATTGGATTGTTCTTTAGGGACTCGCACCTGGTAAAACATCGACTCCACATCACTCATAACAGCAACACACTCTTGCCTAAATCTCAGAAGGACACCCACCAATGTGCTGGTCAAGTCGGGTCCAGGTAGCAAGCTGCTGTTTAATGACATCCCTTGGAATGAGGTGGTGCAACTTACCAGGTTTTTTTAGGGTGGTACACTCCATGGTGCGGAATGTACCACCCTTTACCATTACCAATGCCAACTTCGTAGTCTGGCACTCTCTCTGCATAAGTTCGATCAATCACATTTGCCATAAAGTCTTTATAGTCTTCTTTGAACTTTAGATTTCGTTCCATCTTTCATTTCAAGCTTTTGAGCCTATTGAAAGCCTGAGCGTAATTGTCCGGAAACCGAACATCTGGATCACGAAAAGGAAGATCGATGTAATAATGACCACCCTTGAGTTCAACTGAGCTGTTCACCTTTTCTAAAAATAGTTTGCCCTCTTGTGAATGTTCTCGTTTATCGTCTATTGAACGCTCAGGGAAGTCCAAGTTGATCGAGTGCCTGACAAGTCGAGCCAGGTCCTTTAAGTTTTCAACTTCCTGTATTGCCACAACTTCCGCTCTGTTGACATGAATATGCGAAGTTGGTCTTGAAGTTGGTCTGTTCTTTCTAACTACGTTCCAGATTATCCATCCCAACGTGGATTTGGTGGCATGGGGACTGCCATCTGGTCCGGTACGTAGCTCTAGTGGAGTATAGGCATTAGGCACATTATTGCCGATAAGACGACCCACTTCTGAATCAATGACTGGTAGCTTTAAATCACTCAAATGGGGCCACCCAATGGTATCTTTCTGCGTAGGGATGTGTTCTTTGCCAACATGAATTTTAGTTTTGGAATAAACATTTGGCATGGAAAACATGTCACCATATTCCAAATGTCCTACCTCTAGTCCTTTAACCACCCGTGTCTTCATCCTGTGTGGGACGCCCATTGTGTCCAAAGTGATGCTGACTGACCTTCCATTAGCTCCAAGCTCTCTCATGAGGTTTTCCGAACAGAAAGAGACACTACTCCCACTGTCAAGAAAGGCATACGTGTTGACAATCTTTAAACCTCCCTTTAATTTGACGGAAACTGGAACTATGACCATTAAACTTTGACAATCTCCATCTGTCTCTTCTAAAATCTGACTTTCTGTTCGGGCACAGGCTGAAGATAATTTCTTTGTCTCGGTGACTTCCGCTGAAGATGGTGGTATGAAGTCTTCGTCGTGGCAAATAGTGGGATGTCGAAAAGTACATATTTTGCACTCAGCTTTTTTGTGTCAGTTTTTAATCAAGTGGTTGAATTTAAGGCATCCAAAACACAATCCTTTGGATTTAATAAAATCCATTCTCTCTTTCCATGGAAGCTTAACAATTACATTGCAGTCCTCTAGGCTATGGGACCGAGACGAGCAGTAGATGCATGGAAACCTGAAAGCAGATCCTTTCTTGTCACTTAATTCCTTGCTGATATCTGATTTTGGTTGATCTGGAGATGGTGATTTACAGGTATTCTTGGAGCTGTCTGATATATGTGTGACGAAAGTTTTGTTAGTTTTGTAAAGGCTATGCTGTCAATATTCTTTTCCCTTGGATGAATTTGGCTTGACATCATCTCGGAGTGCATCACGGCCATATGTTAGGTCAGACGCCATCTTGGATTCTCGTTTTACGAAGTCCACCATGTGAGAAAAGGTAATAGCCTCGTTATGGTCTCGAAGTCTCTATGCAACGTTGCGCCCCTTATCATGGTAGTATCGGGGCAATTTTTTTAGAAGTTGTTTCATATTTTCTGGATACTGCAGAATTTTAACAGAGTCAATGCCTTTAATAGCACTTTCACACTCCACCAGGAATATTGCAAAGTCATCCAATGACTTTGGATCGTCGGGCTTAACCATAGGCCACTGTAATGCTTGATTCACAAAGGCATTTGCGACAACCTCTTTATCGCCGTAGCGACGTTCCAGTTCACACATAGCAGCTTCATAACCTTGACCAGCGTCCAAATAGGCAAAGCCATTTATTATTTTGTTTGGTTCGCCTTTGGTAAACTGATCAAGGTAACTCATGCGTTCGTCATTATTGTCTGTATTGTCGATAACCTTTGTTTTGAATTGACGCATACATTTTCTGTATTCAAGGGGACCTCCCGAAAAACACTTAATGTCCGGAACAGGCTTCCGTTTAATAAAAAACATCATCATTTCGTCAACTGGTAAAAATGAAGGAATCGTGTTGTGTGTGTTTGTCTTATCACAAATCAAGTCACTGTTGTTTCCAGTAGCACACGAAGATTGATTGTTTATGAATACATTAGCATTTGGATTTAATGTCGATTCCTTTGGATTGATGATTTGTGATTTGGAGATGCACTTCGTATTAGAAATCTGAATTAGACCTTTATTGTCTGTGTTCTTTGTATTAACATTTGCCGGAGCGAATATCACCTTTAACTGATACCGTTGTCTGTCCAACAATACTTGTACCATGTTTACTGAAATGTTCGATTACCTTGGATTTGGCGTCAGAAATGGCCAACTCTGTGTCTAATTCAAACTGTTCTTCTTTTATTCTCAAGTTTAGTTTTTCTATTTCTAATTCACGTCTCTTTTGTAATGCTGCAATTCTCGCTGTTATTTTGACCCTTTTACTTTCTTCCCGAAGGCGAGCTGACGATCCAGCGCTTATTACAGATGATCGTTTGACACCTTTAGTTGAACGACGACTGCTTGTTTGAGATACACTGTCTTTAGGCTGTATCTCAGAGGCAGCCGCTGTGTGCTTGGACATTTGAAGAAACCATCTTTCTATTATTTCTTTCTGTCGTTTAGCTTCTTGTAGTTTTTCTCTGAATATATCGTCGTCTTGACCGTGTGACATTGTTATGTAATGTTCATATCTTTGAAGACATTGTTCATAAAGTGTAAGCCATGTAACGTAGCTTTCTTTTACCAAGGATTGATTTTCGTTGTCATCAATTAATGTTTGTATGCTATTAGAGTGTTTATTTAATGTCTTTAATATATTTCTCAATTTTTGTTCTGACTCGTCCATTTCATACAGTCGTCCTTTCATTGTCAATGTTCTGGAACGTGACGTCATCAGTTCCTCTTCTACTGGGTTGGTCGACTCCGGGTAGCTGATTTTCTCCCTCGCTTCTTTCTCCATTGTTGATCAAAAACGTCAATGTTTATAAGGAACAAGACCAAAGAACTTGTGTGCTGCCAAAATTGAGATTTTTTTCATAATTTTTGATTGCCAGGAGATGGATTGTCGTTGAAATAAATATATCGGTTTATATAAGTTCATTTTAGGATGTTTTGCTGCCTACTAAACTAGCTTAAGGTACATCTTCAAGATTAATATCAGTGGAAATCTCTTATTCTGATTTTTTGTTGTTGATAAAAATGATCAAGAATTAGTAAATCTATTTCAACGAAAACTTCCTTTAAATTGGCAGCTCGTGTCACTTTAAGGAGAGTATCTTAATAGCTCTTTAGAAGCTACCCCGAGGTTTGCTAAAGATTACATGACCTTTAATCAACATGGTTGTGTAATTGTCCAATAAATAATGACTGGTCCTTTCCAATCCGTATACCGTCTACTGCGAGCCGCCTGATAATTATAATTATTTCCCCTATGAGCCACAGTATCAGTCCGTATTTCTCAGATAAAGCACGTAAAACTATACTGTGTCGTTAGATCGCTCCGATCGCGCGCAACCTCAGGTTCAGAGTTTGTTTACGCTGAGGATATCTGATCAATCTAGTTTTCAATTCTGATAAAGATACAGAAAACATCTAGTTTTTTATGTAAACAGTATTCTAGATTTTCGCGGAGAGCGTGCATTTGAAATTTCATAAGGTCGCAAAGCAGAGTATTTAGTCTTGCTCCGTAAGGTGTGTCAAATAGCCCTCATTTGTGTACAGAGATCAAAATGCTTATCACGCGTTTTCAGGTACGTTAGGTATTTAATACAATTCAAAACAACTATGTTATAAACAACAGAAGACAAATGTTCTTTCGGAGTAACTAGGGATATAGGCCTACAAGAAATACTTGAAATTCTCTTTAAATGTGGGTTCACAAACAACTAACTACGTGGTGATGCCTTAATTTTTTATCATTAGTATGGATATACAGTTTTCAAGGAAAGTCTATTGAGGAAACCAGATAAATTAAAATTACAATTTCTTATGACATTGGTAAGCAGCAATTCACAATACACATTTTGAAGCTTTAATTTATCGTGTTAATAGGTATATTGAAAGCGTAATGATAATAATTAAATTTTCACCAATCAGAATGTAAGAAATTTTAAGCGCACTTAAATTGGATGATAATAAAATTTTAATCTGTTAACATGCTAGAGATTAAAATATAAAATATTTTGAAGGATAAAAAAGAGAGACTCACCGAATTTTTTCCTGATCCATTCTAAGAAGAAAGCCACTTTGGTATAAACTGAATAGTTTCCCAGGGCTCTATACTTGCCAAATTCCTTGAAAGATGTTAGACCGATTAAGATCCATCTATTATTGTTGGCAAGACATACCACTGGTCCCCCACTGTCCCCCTGTAACGAGAATTGAAACTTTGGCTAATGTGTTAACGATAATAACTGACCAATGTTGTCCTTAGTAATCTAAGGCCCTCAAATTGAAATAAGATTAAAGGCACACTTGCCGCAAAAATTAGGAATATTGTTTACATTAAAAAAGAAAGACCGTTTTCTGTATTTTTCCCAGACAATATAAGTTAGGAACTTTCTATTTTTACCAAAATTTTAAAGTTTGGACGTCACTTTGTATTTTTAATTTGAATTTGAAAATTTGAATTGTTAGGTACCCAGAACGTAAACAAACCAAACTGCTCGCACAAGCGCATTTTATGTTTCAGTCGAGTGAGTGAACTAACGGCACAGTGTAATTGTACGTAGGCCTATTTATCTGAGAAATACAGACTGACGATCGGTTAACAGCGACTGGAAAAGCCTGCTGATAATTGTTTGAGTGTAAACCACAGATACAAAGGCCTAAAAGGAGGGTAATCCAACACGAAAGTTGACCGTTGTTGTTGTAATCAGGCTTCGATTCTTCGTTTGTTTTTCACCCCATTTCTACATTCTAAAGCTAACTAGACATGTTTTATGTGTCCTATGTTTAAGTTTAGTGGTATTAGTCGTGGTAAGCTCATGTAAATTGGTTTTCTTTGCAAATTTAAACAGGCTACGGCGGCAAGTGGGCCTTTAAATGTCCGGAAATATTTGTCACTAATGAGAATGGGCATCAATAACCTTTGATGCTTCTCCTGACCTCTGGAAAGTTATGATCCGCTCATGTTCGCCTAATTCCTAATATACTAGTTGGAGAAAAATATAGGCCTATTTGGATCCACGGTACGAAAACTTAGAGCCAGCAAGTTATCTACTTTCAGGAGCGGATCCAGCTTTTTACGAAAGGGGGGTCCCAGGCCCTTCGATTACAGAAACATAACAAATTTAAAAGAGGCCTGTAAGGAGGGCAATAGGCGAGGGTCCAGGGGCCACCTAGGCCCTGCAAGCTCTGGGGTTCTTGATTACCCAAGGAGAGTTCAGAGGTTGTTTTGCAAGTGAAATTGCTGATAGTTTTTTTGCTTCCCCAACTCTTAAAAGATAACAGTAAAATCGTTATTTTTCCCAAGTTGTAAGTGAAGCCTTGTAACGTTTTGGAAGCATGGAGAAGGGGAGCACTATCCCAACGCATTAGGCGAGGGTCCAGGGGCGGCCTCGGCCCCGGAAGCGCAACGACTCTAGATTGCCTGAGAAGCATTCTGCAACTAAAAATGCTAATAATTTCCGGATTTTGCTTTCCTTAATTCTTAAACAATAACAGTAAAATCGTTATGTTCCAAAGTTATAGATGAAGCTGTGTAACGTTTTTGAAGCATGGCGAATGGGATGAATATCCCAACGCATTGTAGGCAAGGGCCCAGGGGCCGCCGAGATTGCCTGAGAAACGTTCTGAGGCTGTTCTGCAAGTAAATAACATCTGGATTTTGCTTTCCCCAATTCTTAAAAATAACAAAATAAGACAAGCAGGAGAAGCTTGTTTTATACTGATTTGGGCAATTATAGGGGAAAACTACATACTTGTGCTACATAAAAGGGTCCGTGGATAGTTTTCTTTATTGAAAGTGGGAAGGTGGCAGACCCAAACCCATATACAATCGTGGGTCCACGGGCCACCTAGGCTCTTAAAATCATCATACAAAAAACTGTCAATGACTTTCGTTATTCTTTCTTGAAAGTTGTAGTACTGAAGGCACAATTTGATGAAGCTCCGAGGCTTTTCATGACCGAAGATATGTCTAAACAAAGAAAGGTGTATATAGTTTTGTTCTCTATTTTTGAGTGCCATATTCCTGTCAGATAAATATTGTAGCTGCTGCTCATTTATACTGCCCTAGCCAAGACCAAGGCCATCATTTCAGTGTTTATAATCGAATATAGGTTTATCAGGTATGAAATTCAATTGTGGGCCGAGACGATCACTGAATTTTGTGTGATTCTTCACACCCAGAAATTGTATTTTTCAAAATTCAGTTGTTCAAGGGTAGAGCCATGCAACACGTTGCTTAACATTGCAACACGGACTATGATGTGCTATAATATTCAAAAAGAAACATATCACCATAGTTAAAGTGGTTACCACCAAACTAAAAATGACATGAAACTGGCCGACCTTGCATCAGATTGCATATATAATTATATATTTATGGACACTAAAACACACGGGCACAGGGAAAATCTTCTTGTCTAAAATAACCACCGAGACAAGTTTCTAATTGTGTTAAAAAGAGGTATATCATTTAGACCTTTATACCCCATTATAAATTGTTGTAATAAAGTAAACCTATGATATTTCATTAGGTTGACGACTGACAGGAGGTTGGCCTTAGTCAGTAGAATTTTCTGGAACACTTTGTATTACATTGACAATGCTTACGCATCTTAAGCTATAGTAAGAATATCGTCAGACTATATATTATGCCCCCCCCATACCCTTTCCCAGAAAACCTAGGTAGAAGGCAGACAGGGGAGTTTAGCCCTGACCAGTATGTCTTTCAAACTCTTGTTCTTTTTATAAGCAATGACTGGCCTTTGGGTCAGAGGTCGTAATGGTACGTTTTGATTCTGTGTTAATTCCATTCTCCATTCCCTTGCTTTTTTCTCCTCTTTGCTCAGAAAAGGTGTGCGTGCGTGTGTGTGTGTGTGTGTGGGGGGGGGGGGGGGGTACTGACCCCCCTGGATCGGCCCTATGACTTTAACCAATGAAATATCATCCAATGAATCTTTCTTTGATTTTGAGTCTTTGACTTAAAAAATAACCAAGTTTCTAATTGTGTTAATAAGCTGGAATGTCATTTGAACCTTTATACTCAATCATAAATCGTTGTAATAAACCAAATCCCATGGCATTTAATTAGTCGGAACTCCCTTCGGCTATCTTCGCTCGCTACCGGTCGGCTTTGACACGCCTCGGGCAGTCTGCGCTTTACCTATGGAGCAAGTCCACTATTAGGATTAGCCCGTTCTCGGAAGGTACGAATGAAGTTCCTAGATTTCGGTTGATATCTTTGGGCATTGTTTAGTGAGACTTCCAATAAGCCAGGACTACTTTTTTGAGTATCCATGTGACTCAATGAAGTAGTAGTTTGTCTAAAAAAATATATGAAAGGTGAAGATGGAATAAAAGTGGCGGATTGAGCTGTCTGACGTGGGGGTGATTGGGCCCCTGACAACAATGTGACTTGTGTCGTCTGCACCCCTGTCCCCTTCGGAAGTGAAAATCTTGAGATTTCTCCCTTATTGGTCTGTCAAGATTTTAACTGCAGACTTCTCTAGGGTGGTTCCGAGTTTCCACCAGGGCTTTTAGCTGGGCGAATGTTTCTAACCGAGTGACAGAGCCAAACGTTAACATTATGGCAAATGGAAAATTAATTGTGTACTGATGCCTGTTATGCCAGGGAACCCCTAGTGTAGACCTCTGCCAAACGTTTCAATGTAAGAAAACTATTGATACCAGCTATTTAATTTTTTTCATACTAGCCAAGCAGGTATTTTTCTAGTGAACCAGTTGGTGAAATTTGGGATTCCAAAGGTTTTAGGTTTAAAATAATAGAGAGATTTAAATCGTGTGATTTTGATTTTAAAAAAATCCAGTAACAGCAGAGGCTGCTCTGTAGAGTGCTACTGTTAGGAGTTTACTAGCGTAAGGACACTAGTTTCACGTTCTGTCAGTTTGAAAATATAATTTAATATTGAAAAACATGAATAGCAGCCAGTTGGCTATGGTTAGAGGGAAATTGAGGCTGCGATCGGGGCTCGGTGAGAATGGTGTCTGCTTGCTGTGGACAGGCCCTTTCACCAAGAATGGGAGATATGGTGTTTTTTCGTTAAAGGATCCTGTCACAGGCAAGTGGACTAAAAAACCAGCTCGTCGAGTAGCTCACATGGTTCATGTGGGTAATTTTAACATCAGTCGCCACATGGATTGCTCTCATCTCTGTCATAACTCCCTTTGCGTGAACCCGTCACATCTAAATTTTGAAGAGCACTGGGTTAATAACAACAGACAGAGATGTAGCAACCAAGGTAGATGCCTTGGGCATGAGGGGCACCCCGATTGTCTCCTCAGCTTGCGCATTAACTGACTAAGGTAAGTAAACAACAACAACATAAATTATTAAAGGAAAGTTCTTTCTTTATTTGATATTTTCTTTATTTGTAAAATCTGTATTGAATTGAAAAGGAAGCAAAGTCTATTTTCTTTTTGACGGGTAGCTGTGTTCAACTTGTATGTCATCAAGTTTGCCTTTTTTATATGTTTACACTGTATAGCTCATGGATTGCCAAAAACATAGACCTTTCACACCAGCTTTTTAACTTTCCTCACGAACAAACCATTTAATGTCTTCTGCACATTGAACAGTCCCCAGCATAACACCGACAAGTGGCTTTCAACACTTTCGGCAGAGCAGCCTTTATTTTGTCAATGTCACCACTGTATGAATTCATGAGTTCATTGAATATTAGACTGCACCTGGCTTTAATGTCTTGACTAAAAATTTTCTGCATTTTCTTCTTTGCCTCCCTTGTCTTGCCAGGGAACATGTCCTTACTAAATTCAGCATTATTACATTTTTTGAATTGAAGTCTTCCAAGGTGGACTGTGTCAGCAAGTCTGGTGACTTTCCACAATGGAAATATGCTTTTTATACCTTCTTCCACGCCTTTTGCTGCAGATGAGTCTCCGTCGGTTGTCACGTGATTGATTTTTCCACCCTGTGTAGCCAAATCCAGCCCAATATCTTGACCCATCTTTCTTTCTGACCAGGGGGCATTTGGGTTTGTGTCGGCTGTGCAGTCTGGATGACCACCCGGACAGCTTATATCAAACCCTCTTCCTTTCAGCCAAGCACCTTTCCAGCAAAGTTTATTTTTGAATGTCGCTGAAACAATATATTTCTTCTCTGTCATGGTTTCACATGCTATTCCAATGGCCTGAGATGCATTCTGACCAGGCTTTTTAGCACTGCTGATTGTGACACTATTATATCTACCATCCATTGCTACATCAAACTCGTCCTTGTTCTTTCCTTGTAGAGTTTGTATATCTTTTACCAAACTGACCTTTTTTTTCATATCATCTGTATTTAATTCCTTTATTTTATCTCCCACAGTGCAAGCTGTCCTGTGCATACCTGATCTCGCTGGAGCTGGGACATCCATTGATGTGAAGAGAAGTCTAGCCCTTGTGTTTCCCATGGGGGTGTCTTGTAGTCCAACTTGCAGAGCAAGGTTGACGGCAGCAGGATTTTTTCCAGGTTTGGGACTTTTCACTTCTTTAAAAAGCTTGTATGGCTCTGAGAAATAATTGCAAATTCTACATTTTAAAGTATATGACCAAGCAAGACCTTGTTTCTTTTCGGTGGCTATTTCGAACACTGGTTTGCAATCAGGGTCATTTTCTTGATGTTTTGATATTGTGTCATTCCACATAAATACCATACTTTCAATGTCGATTAACCTCATCCCTGAAGCAATATCTGTCTTTTTTTCCTTCTGCAGAGGCCGAGTTATCCTATTTTGTCTGAGTGATCGTCTCGGAGGCGGATTACAGCTCTCTTGTTCCGTCGTGTTTGTTGGGAAATCTCTGTCTGTGTTTCGCACTGTAGTGGCTGTGTTCAAGTCCATCCAAGAACAACTGGCCATGGGCAGGATACTGGGACTAGCTTGCGTTTTTCTTGGCCTTCCAACATTACCAGCTCTGGAGAGATTTTGCTGCCTTTTTCGTTTCCCCTTCATGTTAAGCACCAGGTAAGCTATGATTGATGGGAGACTGGACCTTTCTTTTTATAGCCGTGTTTTGAGTGTTATTTTAACTTATGTGAGTGGACTGAGGTTCATGTTATTTCCATTAAACAACAAAACTGGTAAGTTTACCTTCACTGCCAATCTGCATGCAGCTTGTTCAGGCTCTGTCAAACAACATCAAAAAGTGTTTGAATGTGTGTACCTGGGACACAGGGGCTGGGGAGGGGGGGGGGGGGTAAGTTTATTTATATTCTGTTATAATCTCGGGTGTCTCATGTGAGGGGGGCTTCATTTTTTATTTTGAATTTGATATTTCACCTTGGTTGAGTAAAGCAGACGCATATCCGTCTAGACAGAATGTGATTGAGCCCTACCTAACACAACTAATGGCAGGATTATCTCCCCTTGTCCACTGGTAGTGGCCTGGGAGGGCATTTTGGGATTATACCTATGGTCACTTTCTTTTGCACAGCTTGAGAACGCTTCTAAAGAGACACTTGCAATTTAATATGTTGAAAGAGGAGTCATGTAACTTTTAAAGAATATATAATTTGACAGATTGGCTTATTTATTTTTTTCACAGATTTCATTTCGGCAGATAAATTTGGCACACAAATACCCCAATTTAGTTGAAAATTTAAAAAAAATAACAAGATTGTCCAATTAAAGTTTGCTTATCATTTTTCATAGGTCTGAATGATGGTGATTTACCATAAGAAGCCCCATGGGTACAGCCAAAGAGAACATCGATACATACTCTGTCGGAAATTTAATTTCTCCCATTACATGTTGGACGGATTTCATAAGATTTCATCAATGGGGGTGAGCTATTCATATAAGCCTAACTCTACAAATCTTTGAGATATAAGTATAATTTTTTAGATGCATCTTTCGAACAGATCTGGGGTTACTGTGGTGAAATATTTCTTAAATTGGATAAAGCTGACCTGGGTGTAAGGAGCAAGTCCACTATTAGGATTAGCCCGTTCTCGGAAGGTACGAATGAAGTTCCTAGATTTCGGTTGATATCTTTGGGCATTGTTTAGTGAGACTTCCAATAAGCCAGGACTACTTTTTTGAGTATCCATGTGACTCAATGAAGTAGTAGTTTGTCTAAAAAAATATATGAAAGGTGAAGATGGAATAAAAGTGGCGGATTGAGCTGTCTGACGTGGGGGTGATTGGGCCCCTGACAACAATGTGACTTGTGTCGTCTGCACCCCTGTCCCCTTCGGAAGTGAAAATCTTGAGATTTCTCCCTTATTGGTCTGTCAAGATTTTAACTGCAGACTTCTCTAGGGTGGTTCCGAGTTTCCACCAGGGCTTTTAGCTGGGCGAATGTTTCTAACCGAGTGACAGAGCCAAACGTTAACATTATGGCAAATGGAAAATTAATTGTGTACTGATGCCCTATACATCATCGTATTTTTGGGCTAAAAAATGGCGTCGAAAGTAAATATCAAAATGTTTCACTGCAGACGAAAAAAGAGAATAAAAATAATTATAAATTTATTGACTTCTAATACCCTTTATTTTATTTAGCCCGGAAAACCACATGTGGTAGACAGACGCAGTTTCGGTACATATCAGGAGTCTTTAAATGCTTCAATTATATAACTGATCGAGGCTGAAAGTTTAACAAACCGAGTGTTTCAATCTCTTACATTATCACGGGGGCACTTTTGTGGGGTCCTCAAGACGATTTGGAAATTGTACGCTTCACGGCTACCTATTTGGTCGCCATATTTAAAATGCAGTCTATCAGAGGATATTTCACGCACGTAAAGTTTCAGAGTGCAACCATTCTAACACATCCGTGATTTCCCTACATGTTGGGAGATAGGACAAAGCTGGCGTAAAAAACTAGCATATATGCAGAGAACGTTACCATCGTGAACGACGTCGTCATTTTCAAATTTTGGTGACGTGATGGAACACGACGTCGTTAGATGACGTCACTACCTAAACGCATGTGGGTATGTCAGACTGTTGCGTTTGCCTTGCCTTTCGCCTTTAAAGCTAACTCATAAACGCAGGATAATAGTAATACGCGATGGCAAAACTTGAAAGTGAACTTCCGTGCGCTAAAAGTGTAAAGTTATTAGGCCTGTTGGTAGAGAAAAAATCGGACTTTGTAAAATGTGCCGCCATTGATAGTTGATAAGCTCCTAGTAATGGCGGCATTCGATGCAAATCAAGCACCACGTGACCTCCATTCCACTCATATAGTTCATTGGTTCAAATACTGATTCCGGTTTCGCGCCTCTTTTTACAGAAGAGTACAGCTGATGGGTTGTTTAAAAAAACTACACTGAGATAAATTATGGACCAAAAGTTTACTTTTAAATCTGCGCTCACCTCTAGGCTTGACCCTGCATTTTATATCGACGATTGTGACGTGAGGCCCTGAGCACCAGGGATGTATATTTTTTGTTTAGGTATCTGTAGCCAGAGTAGCATCCTTTAGACTGTATGGTAATGTTAATACCAGCCGACAGTACAGCATTTTTTGTTGGTTTTAAATTAATTTTAAACCTACTTAATTGGGAGAGTTAATAGGTTAATTGGTTTCGTTATGATTACGCTTATGTCGATATATCTTTTTTTTTTGCTGTTTTAGGCAAGCTGTTCACTGCCTTCTTGTTTACCCGAATTGTTCAACAGCAATACTTTTTTGAATTCAGAGAGGAATAGTGTGAATTCGCTTTATTCTTCAAACCTTCTTATCAAAACGAAACCTTAATCGGCTACACAAGCTTAACGTTATTCAATGTATGTCGGTGCTATGACTACTTGAAAAACATGAAAACCCATAACCCGCAAACCTGCTGAATTCATTTTGAATATGTCTTTAAGTGGCATGAGCTGGAAGGTCAGATTGTCAAGAGAAGTTCAGCATTTGATATACCTTGAAAGATCAAAGAATTGACGTGGAAAAGAAAAAATAAATGTAAAATCAGTAACTCGTGCTAATAACGGGCAAACTTCAAACAGCCGGGATGGGGGGAAGGGGGGGGGGGGGTCTTGCTTATAAAGGTACATTTATATGTGTACATTTAAAAGCTTGTTATCAGCGAAATGCTTTTCTTTTGTACTTAATGAGACGGAAAATTACTTAATTCCGTTTAAACGAAATATTCCCAAATATGGCAGCTCATGCCACTTTAAATGAATTGTAGTATGAAATAGACAGAGTATTAATACAGGTGCATTTGATTCCTGCAATGCACAATATATTGTGAAATAAAGGCGTTAATATTTAGAACATTAATTCACCTCAGAGTCTGTCCTTGCTTATACAATGTAGTATATGTTTATGATCAGGTTACGTTAAGATCCCATATTTAGAAGTATGATGATTTGGATGTGTTAACATGATGGACACATTTTGGAAAGAAACAAGGAACCAATGTAGGGGAACCGAATCCATTGCGAGAATATAAAGTTTAATAAAAATTTCAAAGTGGCATGAGCTGCCAAAATGTTGATATTTTGACGTTAAAACAGAAGATGAAATTATTGGCTATTTTTCTCAAGACTTATAATTCAGAAGCTTTTTAGTGTTTCTAGTCTCGAAAATGTACGATAAAGTATTGTTTTGAACTAACTTTGGCTTAGAATGAATGAATGGTCGTCCAGGTTATTTATATTTTGTTTACTTTTTGAACACGTTTTCGGTTCGTACCGGCCACATACTGTATGGATTTTCCTCATTCCAACGCCAATTCGATGGCATTCAAAGCCTCTTACTGTGTGAATTTTGGCAGCTCATGCCACTTTAAGGTTGGTTTAAAAGTTTCCTCCATACCTTTCCAGTAGGTGAGTATCTACTGTTCCTCGTCTTATACACACATATCATATGGGATAAAATACTTGTTGGATAGCGGTCTTGGCATTCTGTGTGATTGTACACCCTTACAGGAGTTTCTTGTAGGCTGTCTTGGAGTTTATCTGTTATATCAAATAGACAAAAAGATGCGAGGAATAAGTCTGAAGTCCGGAACTCACGCAAAATACCCAAAAGGCACGAGAAACCTAAACTGGTGCGGAACCAGTCGTTCACCGATTTAACATTTCCGTTTAAAGCATTGCACTATCCATTTTTATCCAAACCAGTCGCCGGAATGTGGGCACTAACATTATCTTGTTGACATCTGAAACTGGGTCTAGCTGCAATTCACCATGAAAGCTGATCTTTACTTTTTCGCTGCCAAATAATGTGGCGATCTTTAGTGGCAGGGCAAACGGTTTGGTCCAGAGAAAGGGTTCGTTCGAGATCTGAACCTAATGCAGTATATACGGACGAATAACAACACACGACGCTAAGATTTAAGTTTGAAAGATGCTGAAGTGAAATCCCGCTTCAATAAAATATACCGGTTGAACTTGATAAAATTACTAAGTAAGATATTTCAACGAAACCCTAAGCTAACGATTTGCAATCTGGGAAGTCAAACATATTTTTTAAAAGCTTGAGTCATTAATAAAAGAGTGCATTTATTTTACGGTAATATATCAGCATTCTTAACGACTTTACCATAATCATGACTACTAGTATCTAAACAAAACTCCATAACTGGACATCCGCATGAAATATCTCGGTCTGTCTTTTGTCTCCGTTACTTCGTATTCTCTAAACTAAGAAATGGCACACTTTCCCCCAACGTATAATAAGTAAATGCCCTTGACTATGATGTATGATATATGCGAGGGAAAATGTATATTATCAAAACAAACGTAATGCATTACCATCGTCATCTCTGCCCCAACCGGTGGCGTAACATAAACGGAAGTCTCTCAATGATAAATCAAGACTGGGAAGGCATGGTGGTCCGGCATATCGATTAAACTCTATTGGTTCCTCCAACTTTAAAAGAGCAATGTCGTATTCAGTGACTTGTTTAGTGTTACGATAAAGAGGATGTATGAAAAACTGTTTAACTCGGTGAATAACTTGTGTTTGTTCAATCACGCTCTTCCTAAAGTCTCCCACGACAACTTCATATCTTCTGCCAGTTCTGCAAACAAACGAAGTGAATCGAGCATTACAAAAATATAAAATAATACTTACGGGGAACATGGGTCACATTGTGAAGGGGAAAAAGTGAGTTTCAAGTCTCATAAGTACTAAATCAACCATTTTTGTTCAACCAGAGTGTACATCTACCCTACTACTATAAATTGCTGTTGGAATTTTTCGCCAATGTTTTCCTTGAACATATTACACAATTTTCAGGTTTGAGGGAATAAGACTTCTTTTATTGTTGGTGGGAAAATCTAGCCTTAAGAACTGTATTTATCAAAGTTATGAATGGGTAAGACAATCCCACGAATCAACAGTTAGCTCTATAATCAAAATAGATCATTATAAAGAAAGGCCTCTGACCTTACGCAATGGGCGGCTGTTAGCAGGTATCTTGGGCTTATAATGACTGCGCCGCATACAAAGTTTGAAGAACGAGTTAGTCTGGCTTGCCATCTCCATTCTCCTGGTAGAGCCTGTTTGCCTTTCTGAATGAAGGGCTCGGCAAACCTTGGGCCACGAATTCCGCAGCCTATTGAATCAAAATATCATTACATGTGAATAAATGTGTCCTTTCAACGGTCCGCCAGAATAATCCAATTCATAAATGTTTAAAGGCACACTTGCCGCCGTAGCCTGTTTAAATTTGCTAAGAAAACCAATTTACATGAGCTTACTACGACTAATACCACTAAACTTAAACATAGGACACATAAAACATGTCTAGTTAGCTTTAGACTGTAAAAATGGGGTGAAAAACAAACGAAGAATCGAAGCCTGATTACAACAACAACGATCAGTGTCGGTCAACTTTCGTTTTGGATTACCCTCCTTTCAGGTCTTTGTATCTGTGGTTAACACTCAAACAATTACCAGCAGGCTTTTCCAGTCGCTGTTAACCGATCGTCAGTCTGTATTTCTCAGATAAATAGGCCTACGTAAAATTACACTGTGCCGTTAGTTCACTCACTCGACTGAAACATAAAATCGCCAATAGGGGGCAGATCGGTTTGTTTACGTTTCGGGTACGTAACAATTCAAATTTTCAAATTCAAATTAAAAATACAAACTGACGTCCAAACTTTTAAATTTTGGTAAAAATAGAAAGTTCCTAACTTATATTGTCTGGACAAAATACAGAATATGGTCTTTCTTTTTTAATGTAAACAATATTCCTGATTTTCGCGGCAAGTGTGCCTTTAATTTTACAGTATCACTAAAAGATCAGTAGAAGAGATTCCTATCACAGCGATATCGAAGAAGAAATAGGTCTTGAAAAGACTTGAGTTTTAGCAATCTATCAATAATATATTGACGATCGGTGCTTTCGAACAATGTAATTTCCGCCCCACCAGCCTACTCGTTCAATAAACCTTCTGCTTGTTCTTATCAAGTGTGTATGCATTAATATTAAATGCAGGCCATTCAACCAATCAAACTTCAGTAGGTTTTTTTCTTGTAGAACCGAACCAAACAATGTCATAGAAAGAAGAAAACGGCAATCCCATTGTTCCTAAGCTATTTTATTTAGAATATTTTTTTACCGTCATCGAAGCAGTTTACTGTGAAGGTTGTGCAACGTCTGCAAATAGATAAGATAAAAGTTGAATCTTACATCAGATAACATATGACTTTAAATCATACACATTATTTCTGATGAATTTGGAACGTCTTGGCTCTTAGCTAAGACTAAACAATATATGTACATTCAGCACACCTTTGAATTCTTAGGTAAGAATACTTACTTTGGTTTTATTCATTGGCGAGGCTATTGTGTATTGTAGGACATAATCAGATTAGGAGAAAATACGACCAGTGTTGCAGCATATTAGGGGCTTGTCCGGGGAAATGTGTTTTCGCGGTTGACGTGGTTTATTAGGGGTTCTTTGCCGTTGGCAAAAAAAGCATTCGTCCTTTCCTACTTTGAAAGCAAAAGTTGAAACTATTTACCTCTTTTTAATGTAGAAATGGTTATCAGAAATTAACTAAAGTTAGACTGTTAAGTTTTCTTGGGAAATAATCGGGTACCGGCGACGTTTATTAGAAATGTCTTGATGACAATAAAACTCTATTTTACACCTTGCGTTCCATATCATTGAAACACACACAGACGTTGGTGTATGTAAGCTTTATACAACGCTTGTCTTTATTAATCATATGCGTATAAAAAAGGACCAACCAAAATAAAGCTTCATAACACGCCACTTTGTGGGCAAATCAAACCAAAGTTTAAATGTAGTGTATGCTAACTTTGGATGAGTATACTAAAATAGGCAATAAAATCAAAGCTTCAAGTAACACGTTGTCAATATTATAGTACGCGTAAGAAAAGCAAGAAACTGGCTCTTCATGAAGTGTGATGGACTTGTAGGTGGGGTGTTAACTGACACTGCGGGTACTGGTAAGAGGTTGAATAAATTGTTCTACACTACAATGTTTTCATACCTGAAAGAAATACAAAGTATCGCGTGTTTTAACATTTATATACATGTGTTCTACACACTCAAATTGACATTTTTACTTCAATATCTTCGCCTTGTGAAGAGAGAAGCATCTTTTTACTTTGTTAAAATACACTTTTGATTTTGCTAACGATATCCTGAATAAATTGTATAGCTTATTACCATTAGAGGCGAATGTTGTCCTTTATGATCACAATCATTTTTGCAATGTCGATTTGCCTACAATCTCCCTACACCAATGATTTTATCGGTCGATGCAGACTTTCCCGGGGGGGGGGGGGGGGGGGGGCTTAACTTTTGTGTAGTCAAGGAACCATTCAGAAACTATATTTCAAACAATCAAAAGTCAGAATAGGAGCTATATCCAGCTTTGTTGATTGTTTGTTATAAACATATCAGGATATGAATAAGTTCTCTTCATTAGCCCGCCATCATTCTGATGGAGGGCTAGTCAAATCGCTTTTCCGTCGTCCGTCGTCCGTCGTCAGTCGTCCGTCGTCCGTCCGTTAACTTTTGCTTGTTACCTTTATTCCAAGAAAACTACCAGTCCAATCTTAATCAAACTTAACATACAACATCACCCTATGGTCTAGTTGTGCACCGTACGTTTTCATCTCATTTGCATATTCAATGTAACCACCAGGGGGCGATATTGTTTTTTTTGTTACCTTTATTCCAAGAAAACTACCTGTCCGATTTTCACCAAACTTGGCTGACATTATCTCCATATAGTCTAGTTGTGCATCCTACATTTTCATCTCATTTGCATATTCAATATGGCCGCCAGGGGGGGGGGGGTGTTGTTTTTTCTTTGTTACCTTTATTCCAAGAAAACTACCTGTCCAATCTTAATCAAACTTAACATACATCATCTCACCCTATGGTCTAGTTGTGCACCGTACATTTTCATCTCATTTGCATAAACAATATAGCCGCCAGGGGGAGATGTTGTTTTTCTTTGTTACGTTTATTGCAAGAAAACTTTTGGTAGTTACCTTTATTCCAAGAAAACTATTAGTCCAATCTTAATCAAACTCAACATGCATCATCACCCTACGGTCTAGATGTACACCGTACATTTTCATCTCATTTGCATATTCAATATGGCCACCAGGGGGAGATATTCTTTGTTTTTGTTACCTTTATTCCAAGGACACTACTGGTCCGATTTTCATCAAACTTGGCTGACATTATCTCCATATAGTCCAGTTGTGCATCGTACAGTTTCATCTCATTTGCATTTTCAATATGGCCACCTGGGGGCGATGTTGTTTTTCTTTGTTACCTTTATTCCAAGAAAACTACCTGTCCAATCTTAATCAAACTTAACATACATCATCACCCTATGGTCTAGTTGCGCATCGTACATTTTCATCTCATTTGCATAAACAATATGGCCGCCAGGGGGAGATGTTGTTTTTCTTTGTTACGTTTATTGCAAGAAAACTTTCGGTAGTTACCTTTATTCCAAGAAAACTATTAGTCCAATCTTGATCAAACTCAACATACATCATCACTCTACGGTCTAGTTGTACACCGTACATTTTCATCTCATTTGCATATTCAATATGGCTACCAGGGGGTGATATTGTTTTTTTTGTTACCTTTATTCCAAGGAAACTACTAGTCCGATTTTCATCAAACTTGGCTGACATTATCTCCATATAGTCTAGTTGTGCATCGTACACTTTCATCTCATTTGCATATTCAATATGGCCACCAGGGGGCAATTTTGTTTGCCTTTGTTACCTTTATTCCAAGAAAACTACCTGTCCAATCTGAATCAAACTTAACATACATCATCACCCTATGGTCTAGTTGTGCACCGTACATTTTCATCTCATTTTGCATATTCAATATGGCCATACATTTATTGCAAGAAAACTTTCGCTTGTTACCTTTATTCCAAGAAAACTATCAGTCCAATCTTAATCAAACTCAAACATCATCACCCTACGGTCTAGTTGTGCACCGTACATTTTCATCTCATTTTGCATATACAATATGGCCACCCGGGGGCGATATTGTTTTTTTTTTTTTTGAAACTACTAGTCCGATTTTCACCAAACTTGGCTGACATTATCTCCATATATTCTAGTTGTGCATCCTACAGTTTCATCTCATTTGCATATTCAATATGGCCACCAGGGTTTGATGTTTTTTTTGTTACCTTTATTCCAAGAAAACTACCTGTCCAATCTTAATCAAACTTAACATACATCATCTCACCCTATGGTCTAGTTGTGCACCGTACATTTTCATCTCATTTGCATATTCAATATGGCCGCCAGGGGGGGATGTTTTTTTTTTCGTTTATTGCAAGACAACTTTTGCTTGTTACCTTTATTCCAATAAAACTATCAGTCCAATTTTAATCAAACTGAACATACATCACCCTATGGTCTAGTTGTGCACCATACATTTTCATCTCATTTGCATATTCAATATGGCTGCCAGGGGCGATATATTTTTTTTGTTACTTTTTTCCAAGAAAACTACCAGTCCGATTTTCACCAAACTTTGCTCACATCATCTCCCTATAGCCCTGTTGTGTACTGTACATTTTCATCTCATTTGCATATTCAATATGGCCGCCAGGGGGAGATATTTTTTTCTTTATCTTTGTTCCAAGAAAACTACCTGACATTAATCAAAATCAACATACATTATCACCCTATGGTCTAGTTATGCACCGTTCATTTTGATCTCATTTGCATATTCAATATGGCCGCCAGGAGGGCGATATTGTTTTTTTTGTTACTTCTATTCCAAGAAAACTACTGGTCTGATTTTGACCAAACGTGGCCGACATTATCTCCCTCTGATCTAGTTGTGCACCCTACATTTTCATCTCATTTGCTTATTAAATATGGCTGCCGGGAAGCAATGTTGTTTTTTAACCAAATTTGAAAATGAAACTTATTATCATTATTCCAAGAAAACTACTGACCTGATTTTCAACCAAAATTTCAAGGGGAGCTTACTTTGCAATTCACAATTTAATTTTCCTCAACAATAGTTATCTCCCTGGAATAAGATTTTTTATGTAGGCCCCAATTCCTATATCCAGTTATTGCTGTAACAATCTTTAATATGAATAGACGACCTATGTGGGATGGTAGCCAGTTACCAACGGAAGGTCGTGGGTTTCCTCCGGGCATAGAGCCCGGTTTCCTCCCACAATAAAACTGGCAACGCCGCCATATAAGTGAAATAATCTTGAGCGCAGCGTAAAACACCAAACAATCAATCAATCAATTTAATATGCATAGATGAACGCGGGCGTTAAGATCCCTTTAAGGGATCTCTTGTTTTCTTTTAGAACGCGTTATAAAACATTGTGGTTGCTTTAACTAGATAAACTACGAGTATGGTATATCTCCCACCCGACATATGTACAAAAATAATTCCATAGTATAAGAATGAATTTGAACAGGATGTTTTAAAATATAACGCGTGGTTAATTTGCCAACAAGTTGAGGAGATAATGATACGAGTATTAGTAACAATTATTTAGCAACGAGTATGGCAAAAAGGACCACAAGCACAACATATCATCCTTACACAGTTACCCGGCTGCATGGAAAATAGCACACGTCACGCCTATTTTCAAATCGGGAGATCCTTCCTGTGCATGCAATTATCGTCCTATTTCGTTTGAGCAAGGTCTTTGAACGCATTATCTTTAAGTTTGTTTTTGCTTTTATTCATGACGATGTTTCAGTCCACCAATATGGCTTTCTACCGGGTAAGTCAACAGTACTGCAATTGCTTGATATATATTTTGATTTGGCTAAAGTCCTTGACGATGGCAAAGAAGTCTTATTTTTATTTTTTGATATATATAAGGCGTTTGATCGGGTGTGGCGTGAGGGACTACTGGCAAAGCTTTCTAACCTTGGGATTGATTGAAATGTTTTTTTTCTTATTTAAATAAACGAAAACAAAAAAGTCACTCTTAGCGGATTCACATCGACCTTAAATGAATTATCTGCAGGGGTGCTCCAAGGCTCTGTCTTGGGTCCCCTTCTGTTTATTATTTTCATTAAGGATTTTGCCAACAGACATCATTAATAATTTACGATTATTTGCTGATGATACCACCCTATACATTACATCTGATAATCTATTGCAACCCGAGTTAATAAGATCAGTTGAGATTGACCTGGAATCGATAAAGGCATGGGCTGACACATGGGCTGGGGGTGTTTCTTTTAATGCCTCAAAAACGAAATCTCTTTTGTGCTCCAGACGTCGTCCACCATCCCAAGTTAATTTGAATTTTATTGGTAGTTATATGGATACTACTGAAACCCATTAGCATTTAGGTCTTACTTTCAATGACTTCGGAAATTGGACAACCACATTGAAAATTTAGTAACATCGTCTCATGCAAAAATATTCGTTAAGTCGAAAATCCCTGGAAATAATGTATAAGAGCTTTATTCGACTTTCCTTAGAGTATGCAGATATAGTGTGGGATAACCTACCAGAATACCAGATAAATGCTTTGGAACTCCTGCAGAAAGATTGCCTTAGGGTGATAACCGGATTGACAAAGTGTGTGGCCAGCTCTCTTCTGTATGAGGTGTCCGGTTTTGACACCCTGGGGCAATGACGAAAAATTCATCGTCTGAGTGCGTTTCGCCAAATAATTACTGATAAAACATGTCCAAACTTAAATAAAAAACTACCACCAAAAGTTTCGGACCGAAATCCTTATCCACAGAGATCCCAAAATAATTATACAACTTACTAGTATCTAGAAATCCAAAAGAATTTAAATAAAAAATACTGAAGATGTATAGTCACACGCCTCCCCCATCATGGCACTATATCGGAGATCGTCAAAGCAATATCATTCTCTGTCGGATGAGGAATGGTTGTAGTTCCTTACATGACGACCTATTTAACAATTTTATCTATGACTCCCCTAAATGTTTTTGTGGATATTCATCTGAGACAGCTGAGCACTATCTTTTGGTCTGCCCGAGGGCAATGTTCAGCGAAATGAAATGTTACGTTCTATTTTACTTTGTGGTTGTATTGATTGCCACTACTTTGTTATATGGTAGCCAAGAACTGAGCAAATCGCAAAATATTGATATAAAGTTTTCAGTCTGTGTCTTTATTTCTTCCTCAAAACGATTTTTGTAAATAACCAATCGGGGGCCTCACTAATGAACCACGCCTTCGCCAACCCTGCCAGTAAGCATGAATCTCAGCTGCGCAATAATTGTCATTTTACGCATTTTCTACGGTTTCACTTATTTAACTATTTGGATCATACAGTATTTGTTTCTTTTAACGTCTATTTTTTCCATTTGAAAATATTTGAAAAACGTTGTAATGTTATACACAGTATTAGCCTCTGGCTTAAGGTGTACACAGTTATAGAAAATAAAATGTTTAAAACAAAAGTTACCCGTTCCTTTACTTTTCTAACGATATTGACCTTACTTAAAACCGACATTTTATTGACTAACATAGTTCACGTATCTAAAATCCACATACACTACATTAAATCTGTGGATTGATTGGCCGATATTGGAGTGTTATGAAGCTTTATTTTGGTTTGTTTGTATTGATAGTGTATGATAATAAAGACACGCGTTGTATAAAGCCGCATTTTTATTGGCTGTTCTCTAGCAAAGCTATAATCTACATGTCCCATTCCGTGTTTTGCATTGGCGGACTACTCCACTCAAACCCGTAAATCGAACAGCTCGTTTTGATTGGATGAAAACGTCTCGCAGCTAATCAAAACCTCGGGCACTTACACTGAAAATAACGTAATGGCGGCTGAGTTCACCTTGAACTTTTGTGTAACGAGTGCTGATTTGCCAAGACTTGTAAGTATAGGAAAGACAACTCTTACATTGCCACCAGTGGACGCTGTTCGGTATACTGGTTAGAGTGGAGTAGTCCGCCAAGGTAAAGTAAGGAATGGGGACATGCAGATTTTAACTTGGCTTGCGGCTGTTATAGATACGCGTTAGAAACTTTGCACTACAGTACTCTAAAACTAGTGTCTTATATTAAAACTTTTGAGACGTGTAGTAATTGTATGCATTTAAGTCCACATTTGCCAACCATACGCGCATAGGCATAGATAATCACAAAGTATGTTGCCTGAAATGTGTGGATTTTTACGATACTTACATTCCCTATTCCGTACAGGCGACAACATTATATCAATATTTTTTTGTTTGACGACATGGCACGTATTGTCGTCAGAGCCATTTTATCTAAGGCGTAGGAATAATAGTTACATGTAGATGCAAATGAAATGTGGTCCTGACATCACAACTCACGATTAAGACGTTTTTCAAAGCATCTGTGGTGATTTGAGTAAATACGAACCCCATTCATTTGTTTAACATTCTTAAAGGCATCTGCACCTTACCTGGAACTTTGAATACTGAATCCGTGTAACGAAGAATTCCCATTACTCTTTATAACATCCATACCAACTTCAATGATGTTAGTGGGCTGTACATCAATCACCCCTCTGTGGGTCAAGAAAATATACAAATCCCAATTAAATAAAATGAAACTCAGAGTATAGGAAACAAGAGTACGCATTGTAAATGAGTCAGTTTCAAATCCAATCGAGATCTCGTGCCATTCTACGAGATCTTCAAAACGAGACATGGCTCGAGAGTCGCCGCCCTTCATTTTCGCGCATAGTGAACTGTAACAAACCTACAGAGAATTTATAATGTGTATGATATTTAATTCTCTGTTCTATACTGTTCCCAAACATGTAAACCTACAATAATAACCTGTATCGCAAGACCTTTGGGCAGAAATACTTGCTAAAATCAAAAATATAATCGGCACTACATCAGCTCATAAATACATCCTAAAACAAGATGGCAGCGCCCATGGATGTCACGGCAAAATATGATATGGATGAGGGAATAAGTTTCAAGATATTTTATATGTATTAGGAGAGTAGCAATAAAAAAAACAGATTATCGGAAAATTAAGCATGCCAAATACATTAGCCTTCCTGATGTTCATATGGTCTGTGGCGGTTTTAATGTTAAAATTTAGGTGGGATGGGGGTGGGTATAATAAAGATCTTTTGGTCGGTTGGTACTTTGTCGCCATATAACCTTAGCTGTTGAGTGCGACGTTAAGCCCCAATCAATCAGTCAATCAATCAATCAACCAAATCGATGGCCACAGCAATTATGTCAGGTTGACTACAAGGCCACCTGGAGTCACCCGTCAGCTGATAGTATCAATAGATAAAATGTAGGCCTACCAAGATGCACCGGCTTTTTGGGGGGAAAACCCGTTTTTGATTAGTATCTCATACGACTTAGGGTTTGGTAAACGTAACAAAAGACCCACTGACACATGTTTGATTGTATTTATAAATGTTTAGTAATTGTAGTTTTTTTTTCTAAACATGTTTATTGATTGTACACTTTAAGCCATTGGCTTATACTGTGTACCTAATAACAGTATACATAGTTTTGATGAAGCAGAATATTTACATATAAATAATCCATAGTATGATCTTGTGTTTGAGAGAAAAGGCCAAAACAAGTAGATAGTTATCAGCACGGTAGTCAGACAGGCGAAGATCAGAAGAGGACATTATATGTGCTCTGACAAATAATCATGATAGAAAAAAATTAAGAGCAACCATTTTAAGTATTTACTGGGGTGTGTCAGTATTGTACAATTACGTAGTGAAACGCTTAGTTGCTGTAACGAATTTACAAACGGACAGCTGAGCATTATGTTGAGTAGGGAGAATATTTATGAAGATAATAAAGAGCAGAGGACCAAGCACGGAACCCTGCGAATCTCCCGCTGATAAAGATTTTAGGTCTGAACTTGAGCCATTTAATACTACTCTTTGCTATCAATCTTCTCTTATACCCATTGTTTGGAGTTTAATTAAAAGGCCTCTGTGCCAGACACGATCAAAGGCTTAAAGGAGGGGAAATCTCTAGAAATACATAGGGAGTATCGTCGATAACAACCTTCAAAGTGCTTAAAACATTTCACGTCAATTACCTCCAGTGACCCTCAAGCTAATAAAACAGACAAAAGTATGTCCTTTCAGTGGCTTATCTGTGTAGCCATTTTTCCGTTTTAGGATGACGTGATGTTGGTGTAGCTATTTTTAGATCAATAATGACGTATTTTTACCGCTCTCTAGTGTATAATGGTAGATTTAGGTCTAAAAGAACATGGCGACAAATTTGAAGTGGGAAGATTGTCTCCGAATATATAGGTCAGTATGCAACCTCACGCCATTGCTTAGCCAGCTATTGGCTAAATTGCAAAACATGACTACTCTATACCGCACTCAAATTTTTATTCAACAATAATTGGATAAAACTAATGAAAAAATGGTGGCGGCCTTGTGAATGGCCTATGGAGCTTATTCTCTATTGTAACGCCACCTTCAAATTTCAATTATTCGCTGACGAGGGGATAAAACATACATTGGACAGTTGTTTTGGACTAAATGAACTCTACTCTTTCCATCTAAACTAGTCTAAAGCTTAGATCTTCTTTCCCTTTAAGAAATGAAAAAAACAAAAAAAAAAAACCTCCTTGCCTTCATCCAGAGCCTTGGTCAATTCAAAATAAATGTCTATCAGTTGAAAGACTGTAGATCTGCCAGGTAAGAACCCGAATTGAGAGGGAGTTATTTGACTCCTTATATAGTTATAAACATGTTCAAAATTATTCTTTCGAAAACTGTACTTAGGCAACTCAATATAGAAATTGGTCGATAATTGGTAACTAAAGCAGGGTCCCCGGATTTAAAAACCGGGTGGACATTGGCAATTTTGAGTTTTGGCAATCGCGGCAAGGTGTGGGGATAGAATAGAGCGAGCCTCAAACAGTAGCCTGGGACTCACTCCATCGGCCCCTATGGCTTTGCTTGTATCAATGGCATTCAGTTCATTAAGAACTTCATCCTCAGTAATATGGATTTCAGACATGCATTCAGAGTTGGTATTGCCCAGAAATGTGAATAGTTGATCATCAGGAGATTCATCTACTGTGCAAATTGATGAGAAATAATCGTTCAAAGCCTGTGCTTTAAGGTCATTATCATATAGAATTTCATCGCCATTTCATTTAAGCTCAGGAATATGATTGAAGTTTACATTGGAATATTTTAAAGACATCTTGCACAGTTTGCACCAGAACTTTTTGTCCGTGTTACCGTTTGAAATTTGCGCCGAAATTTTCTTGTCATGGCAACGTTTTGCCTGTCTGATAAGTGAAATTACATAGTTACGATGATTTTTAGAATCCTTGTTGTTAATTTCGGTTTTATGTTGACTTGGTAGTTTGAATTGTAGCTTATTGATTGTAGCGTCTCTATTTAAATGTAACAAATCCTATAAAACAAAAACCTCCCTAAACCAAACTTTAGGAGTTATTTTATGTACTGATTACCTTGCTCCGAGAGCCACACACACGGACTGAGTGAGTTCATCCTGATAGTCACGTGATATACAAAGTGGTGTCATGGAGCCGTTATGAATAACCACTATTGCTTTGTCTTTTCTCTCCAGAACTGAAACCCAAAATACAAACAATTACAATTCATAGATTTCCTACATTTGTGACTCCCTCATTTCCTTTTCAGATGAGATAGTTGCGTGATGGATTATCCGTTGTTGTTTTGCAGATTATTAACATACTAAGGGTATAGGAATTAACTGCCGAATAGTGACAAAAACTTTAAAGTGGCAACAGCTGCTAGTATTCGGATTTTTTTCTCCTAAATTTGGATTGTCGAGAGATTTTGAGCTTTTGAAGTATGCCAGTAACCCCTACGAACCGAAGATGTGTGCTCTAATAATGGGTAAAAAAAAAGTCTTGTATAATAATAGGATATGTGAGCACATTTGCGGGTTTTTCTTGCTTATGCATCTTCAATATTTGTAGCAGCGGAAAGCTTTGATTGTATACTTGTTGATAAAAATGACAAAGAATTAGTTAAATCTGTTTGACAAAGTTTTCACTATATTTCGCAACTCATGCCACTTAAAGCAGGAAGATACTCTCAGTATACATGTAGAACTAAATCTTAAACCCAATCAATAAAACTTACACTGAACACCTTGACCATTGATTAATATATGTGGTATGGTGGTCACGTGACGTTTGACTGCCATTGCGAGAAGATGATTGGACGGCTTCAATCTAAGATGGCGGGCGGTTGATGGTCGGTCATGCCCGCGCCCATCTCGTAGCAATGCCGATACTTTCTTGAACGTTAGATTCAAACCAGCCTTTTGAAAGTAGCCATTTCAGGTCACCCGATACAATTCAGATCACCCCCTTGAAGAAGAACCACGTCAATAAACCATTTGCCCTTAAGGGGAGATCTGATTATGATATATTACCATTTCATATGAGATCAGATCATACGCTTCAAGCGAAGAAAAGCGTACCATCCTATCCCAGCCCATGGGAGCACTTTTCGGAGGAATCTTTTTTCTATATCTCCCCAACCGCGCGTTGCATGCTGGTAGCATTTCACCTAGAATATATAATTATAGAATATTCTGTTATGCCAAGAAAACTCACACTGGCACTGGACATTGTACATACGCCGCTAAAATATATTTTTTTACCTCCAAAAGAGAAGAGCACCTGGCGTAGCGAACAAACACTGTGCTAGTATATGGACGCTTATCCCTCGCTTGAAGCGCAAGATCTGATCTCATATGAAATGGTAATATATCAGATCGCCCCTTGAAGGGCAAATTGTTTAATGATCTGGTTCTTCGTGAAGGGGGTGATCTGAGTTATATAGGGTGTCCAGGTATATAGTATGACCTTAACCATACTAGATTAATATATAGTGTCAGGTCTCTTTTGTTTCCTTGTAGACATGCCTCCACTAAAATCGGGGGTATGCCAGCCTCACCACAAATGAGCAAGCTTCACAGATCGACTCGTGGAATGGATTGTTGTTAATTGTTAGATTGATGTTTGTAATAACAACAAAGGAAAAAAGTAATTCGGTATAAGCTTACCACAATTTCGTTCATCAGAACCATATGGACAGTCAAGTATACCATCGCATCTTTTATCACTGGCAATACATCGTCTGACGGTTGTGGCCTCTGGGTTTCCACAAGTAAATTCAGACTTGTAACATCGCCCTCGTCCTATTGAAAAACCTATGGTTTCGTTTATCATTTTGCGGGATTTCGGGATTTTTCTGGTCAAAATTCATCGTTTTATAAAACATTTTATCTGTAAAGAATAGCCCTAAGATACGAAAAACCGTTTTTCATTGTCCATAATTTTCAACATACGTAAGATTTGAAAACGAGATAGAGACATTAAAAATCAAAACGTTTAAAATGACGGCTACGTTCCACACAAATATTTTGGGTGGGGTTTTCTTTGTGTTGAATATAAGTTATTGCTTTCAATAAATACTTGAATTCAAACCTATACAGTTCAATAATACAATAATATAATTTCATTTGAACATGAAAAAATAGCAAAATGTTTATAGTTCGGGAGTCTTTAAATTGCATAAAATACAGTGGAATACCATCATCTTAAGTGTTTATAAAGAAAAACGGTATTTAAGATTGTTATAATCAAAACGGATTCTAACTTTGGCATTCATAGACCACAAACCAAGAATAACGTCTTCAGATAGCTGCTCACCTGGGGCACCACAACCGACACCAGCAGCTCGCCTTGTTGAACACCGACCAGTGGTAACATCGTCTCCAACCACACCTTTTCCGGAATTTCTTGACCAGCATTCCAATATAGAGTTTTCATTACCAGTACAATTTATTTCCCCCACGATCAGCTTAACGGAATCGGTATTACCAAATACACTGGATGTAACATTATACGCTGGTCCCCTGAAACACTTGAAAAATACAGTAAAACCAATGAAAAAAAGGTAAAGGTTTTGTAATATTACAATTATAAAACTCTACAGATCCTTTTCGAAGGCTATTGTTTGCTCACTTAGCACAACTGCAGTGTTGACCTTAAGTCAGTACCCTTAATTTCTATAGCTACGCAAATTTATGCTAATGTGTGTAAGTCGGATTGTTCTGGAATTTCTGAGAGTGCGCGTTGTTTGAATTTTAGTCAACTGCTCAGTGGTGTCATTAGTATTGTCACGTGCAGCCTATATATATCGGTAGCGTAAGGCTGCAGACAACAAAGCTTAAGATTCGGTTACCCAGAATGCCTCTTTCTCTGAGATTAACCCTAATTCCTATGCGAGGAATGTATGGATGAGTTTAAGATGGATAACAAATGCAAGGGATGTAAGTTTGAACACTTTATTAACAAAATAAGAAAGTAGTATAGATAGTATAAAATATAATTTCCACACAAATCAACGTAGTACTTCCAACAACCAATAAAACGAAACGTCACAAGGTTGTCGCGCATGTCTTCCTCATTCCGATTCCGGTAAGCGAGAGGTAACATCCTGTTTAAACATATATCGAAACTGTGACACTACCCCCTTCTCTCTAAACGACGATAACAATACATATGAACAAATCCACGGACTACCCATGGGATCACCTCTTTCACCTATAATTTCTGAAATTTACATCACTGAACTTGAAAACTCAGCATTAGCAACCTCTCCCATTCAGCCCTTCTTCTGGATTAGGAAAGTCGATGACACATTCGTCGCTCTCAAAGACACACACTCTGCTAAAACACTTTTAGACCACTTAAACACACAACACCCTAGGATAAAATTCACCATGGAAGAAGAACACAATCATCAACTCCCGTTCTTAGATGTACTCATCCACCAAACCGAACATGGACCACAGACTACAGTGTATCGCAAACCCACTCACTCAGATCAGTACATTCACTACCAATCTAACCATCCACCACACATTAAGACAGGTACCATAGCTACACTAACAAGAAGAGCTAAAGCAATCTGCAGCACAGACCTTGACAAAGAAATCCATCATATCAAAACCGTCTTCACCACCCAAAATGGCTATCCAAACAAATTAGTTGACTCAATTATCAAACAAACACTTAATAACACTTCAGACAAACAACCCAGACCTTGAGAAGAAGGCCCCAATATTAGAATCAGCATACCAGACATTGGACCAGCTAGTCATAAAATTGCTCGTCTGATTAAAACTACAACAGGTATTAACACTACATTCAAATCAACCAAAACACTTAAAACACATATGCAAGCCACAGGAAAAGGAATTTCATCAACAAGAGCAGAACCTAAAGGAGTAGTGTACAGAATTAATTGTAGTTGTAATGCTCATTACATAGGAGAAACATGCAGACCCCTCAACATTAGACTAAAAGAACACCAAACATCTGTTAATAAACTTGATTACAAATCTGCCATTTCTGAACACATAATTTCCAACCCTACTCACCACATCAAATGGGAAACCACTACAACACTATCTGTCAACCAGCACCATTGGAAGAAGAGAAAACTACAGGAAGCCATCCAAATCAGAAAAACCAAGCCCAGCATGAACAGAGACCAAGGATTATATATCCCCAACTGCTATGACCTTTTGATCCTCCAAGACAACCTTCAACGATCTTAACTCACCATACTTAAATCTATTGTTACTTTTCTTAATTAATTTATACTATTACGCACCTGTTCCAACTTGTAATTCTCTCATCTGCTATATAAATGAATATTTTTTGTCGTTTGTCATTGACTTTGATAACGATGTAAGAACTACATCGAAACGTCGTCACCCAATAAACCAAGAAGTTGTTATCCATAAGTAATTCTTGACCTTATTGACGTCCAGTCGTTTGTTAAAACAAAGGCCCGGAGGATAAAATACATCACCGCCAATCTACCCAAGTTTCAGTTAACACTGTCACTTTCTTCTGCTTGCCGTTACTACATCGTTCGTAGGTCTTAATGCCGCGTTTAAAGTTCACTTGAACGTTTCCATCTTCCACGGGAGGGGCCTTTTCTTTGGGCTTTCGTCTGGCGCAATTTCAGCTGACACCGATGGATAGTCTAGAGTTATTACTCCTGCCAAAAAATCCTCACGTTCCTTGTTCATGCTCAGATGACGAACTACAGGCGCAGGGTTAATAAGGAACACCATCGAAGGTGGCCCTCGAAACAAAGGCTTTGCTCGAGACCGAGGGATCCCAGGAGATGACCTCTTTCGTTTTACAGTTGAGATCCTTTCTCCTGAGGATGGGGTAGGGTTCCTCCTTCGGCCACCCATGAGTTCGCCTCGAATGCTCAATGAGATCCTTTCGCAGGATGAAACCACTTTCACAATACGGGCAATAGGATTCCATCTTCTCCCCAATGATGTACTCATTCATTGTCTGAAACAAAGCACAACGAGATTAAAACGGCCCTCAACCACAACGTCTTAAAACAAAACATAATCATCTAACTTAGCCGGTCGTCTTTTCTGTCGGCCGGATTGCATATCGTCTGTCTTATGGGAATCGTCACCAAATGCAAACTGGGGTGTAATGACATATGGCTCCCCACATTCAACAGTCTCCTCGTCATCCCCTGACGGCCCTTCGTCGCTATCTGTCTCAGTAATAACAGGTCGCGTTAATGCAGGTTTTAGTCTGTCGTAATGAATTATTTGCATTTTTCCGCCCGAGCGCTTGACCCTATAGGTCACATCAGAAAGACAATTAACAACTTCGTAGGGACCTTCCCAACGATCCTGTAGCTTGGGGGACACGCCTTTGCGTTTGGCGGTAGTGTGCACATACACTTGGCACCCAGGCTGGTATCGCTCTTCCCTTAGTTTAAGGTCGTACACCTTTTTATGGTGCTTTAGACTACTTCGTAATTGTTCTCGTGCATAGGTAACTGCACTTCTCATGTTTGGGGAGTGGCCCGTTGATTCGTGCACAGCTGACCTATACGCCATCAACGTTAGTGGGATGTTTAAATCCCAGTCCTGTTGATTCCTGTCGCTCATACTTTTCAACATTTGTGAACCTCTCAATCATACCATTCGATTGAGGATGGTAAGCGAACGTCCTGGTTTTCTTTACTCCTAATAGATCACACATACCATGGAACACCTGGCTTTCAAATTGTTTCCCTTGACGGAACTCCAAACCTCGTTACGTAGCGGTCTAACACAGCTGAGACTACCGTAGTTGATTCTTGGTTTGGAATAACACGGCCTCGATCCGTTTGGTAAAGTGATCTCCAATCACTAGGACGTAAGCATTCCCTCTAAAAGTCTTAGGTAAAGGTCCCATGATGTCGATGGCCACGCGTTCTCCGGGGAAACCTTTATGTTGTTTCTTCCGTTTCTTTCCAGGGTGCTTCCTCCGTCCACAACTCAAGTCTTTCCTCATACCCGACCAAGAGTATGACTGCTGTGCCCTTGAAAGTGTTTTGCGAACGCCTAGGTGTCCTCTGGCTTATTTATCGTGACATTCCTCCAAAACTGCGTTTCTGTGTACCTCTGGTACCACGAGCAAATGTTGAATTACCTCACCCTTTTTATTGTACCAATTTTGGTAAGTAAGCCACCCTTGATGCTCAAGCAACGAAATATCCCCCATAATGTCTTTGTAGCATGGTCATAATGCGCAATTGCATCCCACTCAGGAAGTTTCCTATTCCTGACCCATTCCGTTACAGTACTAATATATACATCCTTCTCTTGAGCAGTGTGGAAATCATTGTTAGACGACTTCAGTTGTAATTCTCTAACAGCATGGTCAGTACTTGACTCATCTATCTGGTGAGGAATACGACTCAATGCGTCGGCATTACAATGCTTACGACCTGGTCTATGTTCAATACCAAAATCATAAATGCTAAGTGTCTCAAGCCACCTGGCTATCTGTCCTTCTGGCTCTTAAAGCTTAGTCAGCACTCTACTCCCATAGGCGATCACATGTTCCTTTCCATCCATCATTTGCGATAGGACTGCTCCTATGCCAGTATTACTCGCATTAGTATCCAGTATGAAATTCGCTGTGCTTGATGGACTAGTCAGCACAGGACTTTAATAAGACATTGTTTCAATTGATCAGATACACATTGACAAGCCTCCGTCCAAAGAAAGCTTCTCCGTTTCTCAGTCAATTTATGCAGAGGTGCTGCAATAGCGGCATACTCTTTTACAAGGCGTCGGTAGTAACCGGATAAGCCTAAAAAGCATTTCCCTTTTAATCATGTTCGAAACATGTCGATCTACCTCATCTCTTTAATGAAAAGGTGTTCTACGTAGCGGTATTCGATTGGGTGGGGCATCCCCTGTCTTGATTTGGTGTTTTATGGTTTTGGCTCCAGCCATATCCGTGTCATCCATAGCAAATATGTCCGCATACTCCATCAGAACGTTCTGAAGATCGACTCGTTGTTGCGCGTAAAGTTTCCTTGATGCCTTGTGCATCAACGGTTCAATGTAAGAAAGACAGTTCAATTTAATAGCATTATATTCCGTCTGTGCAAGAAACGCAGATGTCAGTTCTCCACAGATCGTACCAGATCTCAATACGACAGCAGTATTGCTTGGGTTCATGAGTCGTACAGGAACCGTTTTATCATCAGTCACTATATGAAATGACCGTCCAAGAATAACACCTGTTTTCTCCGTCTGCTTTTCGATATTCCCAATTATTGCTGTACCAATCGGTGCTTCTTGTTCTAGTCGTACCCAGGTATTTACTTGCACACCCGGTTGCACAGTAACAGTTTCGACCACTGATACCCTATAACCCCCGTACTTTCCAACATGTTGGTTATCCACGTATTTTCCATCCAGTCTCATAAGTCTATTTGGTACGTCTACCACATAGCGGTGTCGGGTCATGAAGTCTAATCCCAGGATTAGATCAACGGAAATATCACCAACAGACAGGATTTGCTTTCTTAGTGACCCTGCTATATCCAAAATGACCTCTATGGATCCCATGATTGACATGTCAGTTCCATCAGCAATACACAGTGATTTAAAACTAAATACGGCGGCTCATCATTGATACAGACGCCCCTGTATCAACGCAACACTTCTTTCTCTCCAATACATGCTGTGAGGTATAAGCCTGCCTCTTTCATAATCTGATGAGAGCAAGGCACAGGATTTCCTCAACTCGTGGCGGATTCATATCAGTTCTCTGTTGTGGACAATCATTCCCTCTATGGCCTTTCCGACCACAATTCCAACAACCGTTTCGCTGATCACTAAAGTTTCGACGTCTGTTCCGTCTTGTCGAAGGTTTGCTCTTAAGCGCCTTCACCATGGTCACAAATTCTTTGTGATGCCTATTGTATTCTTCAGAATCTAGTTCATCAATGTAATCGTCAACATTCGTGGCCGATCTGGCGGCTGCTCGCCTGTTTTGGGCCATTTGGAATGCTTCTAGTTGTACTCCAGATTGTATAGCCTCTTTTTGGTCGACTCTGCCATACTTTTAGTCTTGTGTCGTCTCCAGTGCATGGTGCAATTCCTCTCCGGCACAGGGATACATCATTTGCACAAGTGATAAAAGTGGTTGCCCTAAATCGGCTAGTTTCACCTCTTTGTCACATCCTCGATTTAAACTGTGATTTATTCAAATCAGTCTGGTTCGGCGGAGCGAACCTCCGTTCTAGCGCAATTGTCAACTTTTCGTACTGAATTTGAGCCGGAAGTGCTCTCAAGCTAGTTAACCTCTGTTGTGCGGGTCCCCGCAATGATACAGCCAGTTACTGGTCTTTCTCTGCGTTTGACCAGTGGTTCAACGCAGCACAGTGGTCGAAGTGCACCATGTGCATACGCCGTTTACTTCAATTCAACTGGTCAATGGTATTTTGTGTGTCCAAAATATGACCCTCTTTTCTAAGAATTCTAGTCTTTTCCCCAATGACGTCATTGTCACGTCATCATCTAATTGTGTGTCTTGTGACACTGACATCTCCCCTGAGCCGTTATCATCAAAAACCCCTCTCATCGAAGTAGAAGGCCTCCCATCGCTGCCACCAGCGAAGCTTTCCGTGTCACTTGTAGCCTATATATATCGGTAGCGTAAGGCTGCATACAACAAAGCTTAAGATAGCGATTACCCAAAATGCCTCTTTCTCTGAGATTAACCCTAATTCCTATGCGAGGAATGTAGGGATGGGTTTAAGATGGATAACAAAGGCAAAGGGAAGTACGTTTGAACACTTAACTAACATAAAATACAATTAGAAAAGATTGTAGGATAGAGAGAATAAAATATAATTTCCACAGCCCAGCAGTAGCTCTAAAACTAGCCCAGCCTGATTATTTATTCATTTATTTAACATCAGGACACAACAGGCACTAAGTGCCTAATTACAGCGCCGATAACAAATATAGGAGTTGCTAGAGAACAAGACACAACAAATAAATAATAAAATAAATATTTGAGTAAATAGTAAATAATAAATAAAGAAAAATAAAAAAATATCCGTGCATTTGCTAAATAAATAATAATAATTGTATATATATATATATATTAAAATTCAACAGAAATTCTATAAACTTTTAAAATAATTAGTACCCTTCCAGAAATAAAACCTCTTGCATTGAGCTTTAAAATTGCTTAACTTTTTAAAAATATCTAATTTATCATTATATTCATTGAAGCATTGTTGACTCTTGACTATCACAGAATTTTTCCTTAAAACTAATTTACAAGATGGTGGTTTAAAAAGTTGCTTCGAGCCAAGATTTCTTTGTGGTGCATAAAAACAGATACGGCTAACAAGATTACAAGAATTATAAACGGTATTAACAGTTTGATGTAAAAAAGTAAAAGAGCAATATTTTCTCCTCTGAACAAGGGGTACAATTTTAAAAGTTTGGCAAAGCAATTGATAGTTATTTGTACTGTAGGGTAAGTTTGACCTTTTTTGACAAATTTTTTCTGATCTTTTTCGATCTTGTCGATAAATGTCAATTGGGAAGGAGACCAAATCTGGCAACAGTATTCCAGATGGCTCCTAACTAAACAAAAATATAACTTTTTTAAAACAGATACGCTTTTAAAAGAATTACAAGATCTTCGAATAAAACCAGACATCTTAAAAGATTTGGCAACGATCTTGTTAATGTGGGACTTAAAACTGAGGTTGTTTGATAAAATCACTCCTAGGTCTTTTACTTCCTCCACTTCATCTAACAAAACTTCACTTATACGATATTGAAAGTTGGTTTTTGTACGTTTTGTTGTAAAATTTATCGACATTTATCGACTTGTTGAGTTTCATTTTCCATTTCCGGCACCATTCGATGACTCTGTTGATATCTTGTTGAAGTAAAGTACAATCAGTGATAGATGACACAGATTTATAAAGCTTTGTGTCGTCAGCAAACATTAAACATTTTGAATTTTGGAGTACATATGGTAGATCATTGATATATAATACAAATAATACAGGGCCCAAAATGACTACTCTTTGATAACGATAATTCAAATAGCATTTTAACCAGTCAAACATTTTACCAGATATGCCGTATGCCTTAAGCTTATGAACAAGAAGTTCATGCGAGACTGTGTCAAATGCCTTTTGGAAGTCGGTGTATATGGCGTGAACTTGTGAGCCTTTATCAATATTAAATGATATAAAATCAGTGAAACATGCTAAATTAGTGACCGTTGATCTGTTGGGGATAACCCATGCTGCTCTTCACAAATAAATGAATCAACATAGTCTCTAAAAAAATATTTACCACAGCTTATTTTTCCAATAATTGGCATCAAAGAAACAGGACGATAATTAGTTACAGCATGTTTTTTACCACCAGACTTAAAAATTGGTGTAATGTTAATATATTTTAAAACTGCAGGCGTCTGCAGGCGTCGAAGCCTGTCCACAAACTGAAGAAATGAAGAAAGTCGGCTGCTTATATACTGTAGCCGACCAATCAACGCCGTGCTTCCAACAACCAATAAAAAGAAACGTCACACGGTTCTCGCGCATGCCTTCCTTATTCCGATTCCGGTAAGCGAGAGGCAAACATCATGTTTAAACATATACCGAAACTATGACAGTATGCTATGCGATATGGCATCTTACTGTTCCGCTTCCTAACTTGTCGGCGATACAGTCATTATTTGATTTAATGGGTTCTATCTGGACAAGATTCTGTACATAAAATCTGCAAGTTTTTTTGTTACTTCTTTTTACCCCTCGGGCAAATTTTGCCCGAAGGGTATTGTCGTTGCCTCCGTCGTCCGTCTGTCCGTCTGTCCGTCTGTCCATTGGTCCTTGTAAACACATTATCTAAAAAAGTCTTTAACTTATAACTTTGAAACTTCACACATTTGTTCAATACAGCAAGTACAAGAAGCCTATTGAAAATCAACGTGCTCGGATGTTTTTTTCAAGAGTTATGCCCCTTTTATTACCGCTGCTATAAAAAGCCTTGTAAACACATTATCTAAAAAAGTCTTTAACTTACAACTTTAAAACTTACCACATTTGTTTAATACAGCAAGTACAAGAAGCCTATTGAAAATCAACGCGCTCGGATGTTTTTTTCAAGAGTTATGTCCCTTTTATTACCGCTGCTATAAAAAGCCTTGTAAACACATTATCTAAAAAAGTCTTTAACTTACAACTTTAAAACTTCACACATTTGTTTAATACAGCAAGTATAAGAAGCCTATTGAAAATCAACGCGCTCAGATGTTTTTTTCAAGAGTTATGCCCCTTTTATTACCGCTGCTATAAAAAGCCTTGTAAACACATTATCTAAAAAAGTCTTTAACTTACAACTTTAAAACTTCACACATTTGTTTAATACAGCAAGTACAAGAAGCCTATTGAAAATCAACGCGCTCAGATGTTTTTTTCAAGAGTTATGCCCTTTTTATTACCGCTGCTATTAAAAGCATTGCAAACACATTATCTAAAAAAGTCTTTAACTTACAAGTTTGAAACTTCGTACATTTGTTCAATACAGCAAGTACAAGAAGCCTATTAAAAATCGATGTGTTCAGACATGTTTTTCAAGAGTTATGCCCCTTACATGACTATCAGCCAAAAACCTCCTTGTAAATGTGATGCATGTATGTGGAGTAGTTTTTCACTCACAACAAATTGTCTGGAAAATAAATATATCTTCGGTTTCTTTGGCCCAGACCCGAGGGGTCCTGATGGCGACAGCCACTTATTTATTTTTTGGCTCGTAAGACCTGGACATAACAGACGGAAGTGGGTGCGAATATAGAATAGGTCCGTCACCTGGAACTTACAGTAAAACGCCTAGTTTCCTTTCAAATATTCTCTATAATACCTTAGGGAACTCCCTAATCGGAAAATCAGTCTTTACTTGCACAAAAATCGCTCACATTTATTAAAATCGACGATTTCACTCTACACACAAGCAATTTCAAACATTCGACTAGCCATCTTTGCTTCGTTTAATGCATGAGACAGGACAATGTACGAGCTTGTCTCTCCGTCAGTGTTCAACTTCAACATACAGCCGATACGGCGATAGGGCTCTACACCTTATTTTTTCTGTGACTTCAGTCTTATTTCTTTTTTAATTTATGTTCGTTATTAAAATTCATAAAGAAAAAGAAAACTTGGGGGGTTATAGGGGGGCTTGCCCCCCTGACAATTATACCATATTTACGGTGACCGACCATTTCTCGCCCGTAGGCCTACCGGTACACGTATTTCCTTTTTCATTTCTTCTTTATTAAAAATTAATAAAAAAAAAGAAAATGAAATCTTGGGGGGTTCTAGGGGGGCTTGCCCCCCTGACAATCATCACATATTTAAGCTGACCGACATTTTTTATTGATTGAAGAAGTTTTCAAAGTGACGGACGTATTCTATATCCTGTCCCGGAAGTGACTTCTAGCGCAGGGCATCTATACATATTGCTCGATGAGAAAGCAACATTTGTTGTAAAGTTATTCTACAAAAACGACATAAATATTTAGACAACTTTTAATAATAATTATAGTCGTACAAGGATGTTCTTCTCTATGATACTCCGTCCTCAGCAAAGTATTTAAGAACAGTTTATAGACTCAATGATCGGTGAATCGATGGATCGATTAATTCGGACCTTCGTTTGGTACTTGGCAACTCTTCAACATAAGACCATCGAGACAGTGTACAGAAGTAAAAATAAATACAATATTCCTCCCGTTTATCCCTATTGTGTTTCTTATTCGCACAAAATCATGCCAATTTCAAAAGCTTATAATTTTTGTGAAACTTTAGAGTTTTATGTTCCTGAATATGGCTAGCTTACCTTAATTTTAACATTCTACAAACGACTTGCGCAGCTTTCTGATCCCAACCACGCCTGTCACAGATTGTTCCCCAGGAACCGTTAACTGAGATTTCCACACGCCCTTCAGATGCATAATTTCCGCCAACTAGTCGAATATCATCTAGCATAAAAATGACGTTAATATAAATCGTTACCATCCCAAGTCATGTAAAACTTCAGCAAAAAAACATATTTCTCGTAACTGTGTTTTTAAAGAAAATATATTGGAAATGAATATCCAATTGATTTTATTGGGGCACATAACATCAAAATGCAATTTAAGCCTGATAATGATTTGTATTAAAATCGTTGTATCCCTTTACCCTCGGTGACGTCACTATATGCAATATCTACTGATATTTGTATATGGGATTCCACCTTAAATTGCAATGCCAAAACGAATTGGGAATTATTTGGAGAACAAGCTCTCACCTAATCAAACATCAGGTATTAGCTTTGTTTGGACAAAGCCAGGTCAAAGTTGAGAAAATGGCGAACGACAAGCTTGACCTGGGCGACAAAGAGAATTGCTGAAAACTCATTCAACTCTCATCAAAACATTAAGAGGCACAGATTTCTGTAAACATGTAATCTATCATAGGCGTAGACAAGGGGGGGGGGGGGGCTTGGGGGGCTTCAGCCCCCCCCCCCCCAAATATTGTCACAAAAAAAACAAGGAAAAGGCAAAAAAAGGTAACACCAGGAGTACAAAGTTATGACACAACATTATTTGTTATAGTCACAATCATAGTGAAAATGTTGATTGCGTGGGTATATTGGTCGAATCTCGAATCACTCGAATCTCCCAAACATACTCAGCCTGCTGTGGCTCCGGGAGACAAATTCATTGGCAACGTCCTTCAACGGGATGGCATCAGTCCGGTATTTGTGTACATGCAGGATCATCAGCCAGTTGAGTCTTGATTGTGTTGTCGTAGTGCGCAACCAGGTTTTCAATCTTCTGAGCGTACTGAAACCTCTCTCGCTGGTGGCATTGGTCGACGGCATTACCGGGATGAGCTATGTGTGCTTTACCACTTTTGCGCGGATATTCTTACATGGTTCCATGTGGTTTAAACGACGCCACTATTTTTTTTGTTGAGTAAACATGTTTGCTATAGTCACATTGTGAGGACACGTCTTCTGATCCATCATTCATGTAGGCAGCCGCCATCCAGGGAGAGTTTCCTTAGATACATAATCCAAAGAAGTAACTAAAACACACGGGCACAGGGAAAATCTTCTTGTCTAAAATAACCATGGAGACCAGTTTCTAATTGTTTAAAAGAGGTATATCATTTAGACCGTTATACCCCATAAATTGTTGTGACAAACCAAACCTATGATATTTCATTAGGTTGACGACTGACAGGAGCTTTTCGTGGTATATACATAGCTTTCGACATCATAGGCCAACAGAATCAGAAAAATGACCGAATAACCCTGGGAAATGGCAAAAACACCAGGAAAATCCTTCCGTTGGATAAATAATGGATCCTCATATTTATGCCCTGTTATTAGCCCAGCACGCCCCTCTGGCGATCTCGGACAGCAGAGCTTCCGGGGCCTTGGCGGCCCCTGGACCCTCGCCTATTGAGCTGGGATAGTAATTCAGCCCCCCAAATTCCGAAACGTGTCTACGCCCTTGTCTATGACATAATCTTTTATTGGTTACAGGTAGGTTTGTGGGTTAATTTGTTGTGTTATTTGCGTTGAGAAATTTTACGTGAAGTTACACTAATTGGGGCATGCCTATAGGTTGAAAAATAAAGTGCAAGTGTTAAAACAAATATTGTCTAGAATATCCCTTTTTGTTCGTTTTATGGATCGAGCAAGTTTGAAACATTGAAGAAATCGTTATTAATACATATTTCAACATAACTCTGTGGCTCTGGGAAAATTTGAGAAAGGCCGAGCGACCTCACCTCTCGGCTGCCGAACGTCCTTTTTCAAAATATGGACAATTACACGAATTTCCTGTCACCGGCGCCGTCATTGAGCATGTGACAAGCCTTTATCGTTCGAATGTGACGCTCAGTTCTGACGTTTTATAACAAAGCACGCCAATCAAAGTGACAATGCCATTAACAGTCGGAACTCCCTTCGGCTATCTTCGCTCGCTACCGGTCGGCTTTGACACGCATCGGGCAGTCTGCGCTTTTTATACGGCAAATCACCGTATTTTTGGGCTGAATAAAAATGGCGTCGAAAGTAAATATCAAAATGTTTTACTACCGACGAAAACAGAAAATAAAAATAATTATAAATTTATTAAATGCTAATATCATTTAGAAAGATATTTGTAAATATATTTTATTTAGCCCGGTAAACCACATGTTGTAGACAGACGCAGTTTCGGTACATATCAGGAATCTTCAAATACTTCAATTATATAACTGATCGAGGCTGAAGTTAACAAAGCGAGTGTTTCAGTCCCTTACATTGTCACGGGGACACTTTTGTGGGGCCCTCAAGGGGATTTGGGATTTGTACGCTTTACGGCTACCTATTTGGTCGCCATATTCAAAATGACCTGCAGTCTATCAGAGGGTATTTCACGCACGTAAATCCCCGAAGTTTCAGAGTGTGTCATTAACAAAAACATCATTTCCCCCCGGATATCGCGAAATCAGGAAACCCTCAGCCCATATAGTGCGCGTTGATATAACAGAATTACATATGTAGTCCGCAATATGTTAAGTGGATTGAAGTTATTCTGATACGCCCACACGGGCTTCTTCAGCAGGGACCGCGGAGCATAATTGCGTTTGGGGGGGGGGGGGGGGGGCAACTATCACAGCCGAACAGGCGAGGGTCCAGGGGCCGCCTAGGGACCGGAAGCTCCGAGGCGCCAGACGGCCGGAGATGCGTTTTGAGGATTTTCTGGAAATAAAAATGATGATCTGGTTCCTTGTTTTTATAACTACATTCAGTTAAGAAATGTCTAATATCGGCACTTGACCCCAGTCCAAGAAGCGGTGGTCCGGGGACCGCCTCGGCACCGGAAGCTCAGAGGCATTGGCATTACTTATTCAGGTAAAAAAAAACATCGCTTGATAGCTAAAAAATGGTAGACACAAATATCAAAGCCCAACAGGCGAGGGTTCAGGGGCCGCCTAGGCCCCGGAAGCTCTGAGGCGTTAGACGGCCGGAGATGCGTTCTGAGGATTTTCTGGAAATAAAAATTATGATTTGCTTCCTTGTTTTTATAACTACATTCTGTTAAGAAATGTGTAATATCGGCACTTGACCCCAGTTCAACAAGCGGTGGTCCGGGGACCGCCTCGGCACCGGAAGCTCAGAGGCATTGGCATTACTTATTCAGCCCCAAAATCCATCGCTTGATAGCTTAACAATGGTAGACATTCTGTTAAAACACTTCCGAATTACACCACAACCTCCATCGCTATTCAATTTGCGCTGATGGAGAAATGGAAAACTGAGCTATATCACAAACTGTGAGTTATTGCTCCAAGAAGGGGATCCCTACCTAGAGGTTGTTGAAGTTGCAGCGGGGCAACTTCAAGGAAATCTCCGAAATAAAACCTAAATTCAGGAAATTAAATATTTATTCGCTTATATTTTTCGATCATAATTTGCGGTAAACATGTTTAGTACTGGCTCTGATATTATTATTCTAATTACATTTTCCTGAATGATAATAGCAAAAATGCTATAATACCGATTTTTTGGACTGGTCACAAACCAGTACTCCAACCAAATAATGTAGCTCCGGTATGTAGCGTTATTGTGAAGCCCGCTAAAATTACCAAATAATGATGCTTATTTCCGATTTATTTCTATGTTAGCGGGTCCAGAAGTCCAATTTATATTGGAAAAATGAAAGAATATAAGAAATAAAAGGCCCACGTTATTCCTTAAATAATGAATTATTCTCATTATGGGAAAATCTCGCTTGGGGAAATGTTGTGTAGGGAGAAATTGTTGGCCGTGAACCCGCCGATTCAATGCACGTATGTGTAAGGAAGAACTGTAATGGTTTGCTTTATCCACTCGGCCAATGGGCATCCCCTCCCCTCCTCACACATGTGTCTCATCCTGTTTTACTTACTTGCCGGTCAGGAAGTGACCATGCATGCTTGCTGGCGATAAAGGCTTATGCGATGTGGGTTTGAGTCCTGGTTTAGCGTAAGCCCGAAAACTAGAACTTCGTGTTAGCTCCACCACTAAAGCCTCACTGAAAAAAATCTCTCGATAAACACAAGAACAACATTTCACTTACTTTTTCAATCTCTTAGCTTGAAACAAGTCGTTAATTGTCCTACTGTGGCGTTTTGACATTGTACAGCACCATCCATGAGAAAACTTTAAATGTCTTAGTCACACAATGATACAAATGGAAAATTTAAAGACTTGAAAACGAGCTCAAGTGTTTATCACAGTGACAAATAATTTGCACAGAATATTACTTTCAAATGACCTAAATGTGATTACACGTCTCGGACAATGTAAACTGAATGCAACAGCTAGAGTACTTATCTGCTTTATTCTGAAGTTCATTGTAAAATACCGGCCAATTCTAGCCTTTCGCTGGACAACAGGAAATGTATATTTCAAAGACCTGTTGTCTACAAACACTTTCCAAAACCTTGTTTTCCCGCGAAATAAAAAACCAGAAGAATTATTCGAGAACCTTACCAACATTTCATTTACTTTTGATATTTTGAGAAAGCATATATAATGAAAACAAAAATACTAAAATTGCACAAGATGGATTGAAGATCGTTTTGTTTTGGCAAACTAATACCACTCGTATAAAACCATTTTTTGCTCTGTAAACAATATTAACGCTTTCATTTGGAACGTGTTGTATTTTGTGTCAACTGATTGACAACTTTCATCTCACATACCAAACTACGAGGACGTTGACTTCTTCGGCACTATTTACGGGGTTATAACGATGAATACAGTCATGTAGCGATGATTAGCTGACATTAAAGGATGTACATAAAAGTGTCACGCTGTTAACAATAGAAACATTGATAAGCACTGTGAAGCAAGTCATCATATATTTCACGATATTCCGAGCGTTTGCATGATGTGGTCTACACCATATAACATAAATACCGCTCAATATCGTGTCTGGAACAAGCGCTTCATTGTGGCTAAAATGGAAACTGAAATAAATCGCTATTCTATACAGCATTGAATTCTGACCAAACCAAGGGAATTTATTCGTCGAGAAAATTCTTGCGACCAGAGTAGCAAATAAATCTCTAAAACAAGGTTTCACAAATTTAAAAAGACAGGCTATACAATTTATGTTGTGCAAAAATATAAAGTACCCCTTTATTCCTACAGTATTTACACAAACGTATTCCACTCTTGGCAAAATATGCTGTATGTAAAACTTTTAATAATTCGGATGTATCTTCATCATTTAATTTCTTAACTTCTTTGTTTGTTTGATCCTTGTATGCTATCAGACAGCTCTCAAACGATGCACGGGTCCAGACAATCACACGATTAAAACCAGCCCGTGGATTGGTTCATTTCACTCAACTTGAAAAAGCATTAACATGCAATTATTTTCTCCACAGTGCTGAGGCCTGTTGTGTCTTGTTGGGTGTTGTTGAAAAACCCGTGCACACTATTCAACTCAACATGAAGTTGAATGGTTTTGAGTCAAAAAATGTTGAGTGATGTTGAGTAGTATAGACTGGGCTTTTAGCAAGTAAAATTTAGACTCTTTAAAGTAACTTGAAGAACTAATTTACCTATGTTGGGTTGACAGAGGACACCAGCAATCTCCTTTTCACTGCAACAAGCTTGACCAAGTGGAGGTCCAGCACAAAAACTGAAGTTAGATTCCCTTCCATTACAATCAACAGCATCTAAGACAGGTTTTACTGCGCGTCCTGATTTGAGTGTGTACCAAGAGCGATATCGGGGGTAGCCTTTGACCGGAACTCTGAAATCACATAATCGAAAATAACTGTTTATATCCAAGTTGTAATCATGATTTGCTAAATTATGACATCGACTGTAATTTATGTGGTATAACAATTTCGTTTTAAAAAAAGTTTTTTCAAGTACATTAAAGCAAGATGAACTACCAATTAGGCTGCTGAAACAGCAAATACAAGAAATACAAAATAAGACCTGGTATATACCAATCTTGTTCAAGACTATTGTCCCAGGCTATTTGAATTTTGCCCGTCATAAGCATGTGTCTTCGGTTCATACGTGTTACTGGGTTTATAGTCTACAAGTTTTCCCAGTAGCTTTTTTATTATTTTCGATTTCTCACATATGGTACGAACGCTAAGGGTTAACTAGTTTTAATGGTATTTTCTTTTTATACCAATGTCATTTGTTATGGTAATTTAGACACCCATAAAAACTTGAATAAAAAAAAACATGCTATAAATTTCTTACAATACTTTGATCTATGGAAGCTGAATACGGACATTTGAGTTCGTGCTTGGCGACCCCGCCAGACTCGCCAAAGCAATTGATTCGCGAATTTCTCTACTCGCCAACCACGCTAATCAATTTAATAAAAAATAGTATTTTTTAAAAACATTTCATTTGCGCCCTTCGCTACCTTGGCGTGGCTGAAAGGGGCGAGGAGGTCGCGATTCTAGTGTATTCGCGATTTTCTCGACCTTGGCAGGGTCGCAAAACACGCCAAGGTCGCAAAACACGCTAAAAAAGATGTTTTCAATCCCGAATGGCGACCTTCGCGTGCTTGGCGGGGTCGCGAAGGGAGCGACAGACGCGAGGAAAGCGACACTCGCGGGTGTCGCTAAGGGCGCGAGGGTCTCGAAGGGCGCGAGGGTCGTGAATATCGCCTATCACGCCAACGTTAAATTATACATCGAGTTTACACAACACATAAAAACTTCACTAGTTTGGCGACCTTCGCGTGGTTGGCGACCTTCACGAGACCTTGGTGTGTTTCGCGACCCCGCCAAGGTCGAGAAAGTCGCGAATGATACTGAATTGCGACCTTTTCGTCCCCGCCAGCCTCGCCAAGGTAGCTAAGGACGCAAATGTAATGTTTTTAAAAAATACTATTTTTTTTATTAAGTTGATTAGCGTGGTTGGTGTGTTTGGTGAGTTTGGCGGGGAAGAGAACGTCGCGAATCGATTGCTTTGGCGAGTCTGGCGGGGTCGTGAAGCTCGAGAATAAAATGTATGTATCCAGCTTCCATATTGATCAATACTTACAATACTAATACTTACACATAGATTGAACGAATCTGAATGGGTGATTCTATACTAAAAGATACTAATTTACACTATCAAAAATAACATCCAATTTCAATATGGTGTCCATCTTTTGAAGCGTTGGATTCAATATTCAAAAGAATGAAATTGGTCATTTCACCGAAATATAAAACGGCTAATTGAACACACGAGTAACAGCGAGTTGTCAAAGTGACTCTGGGATAATAGAACATATTTGTATGCTAGTTTGATTCACATGGCTCGGGTATTGCAAATTGATGATCTCATTTGATGACGGCAGACCCATCAATATCTTATATTAACTAGATTGGCTAAGCCCTATGCGCCGCACAGTAGAAAACGTCCCAATATCCGCCATCATGCTAGTTGACAGGCATCACATTAACGCGACATTACCGAACGAGGTTACCGCTTGAAAAACATTTGTTGGCTTTGTTGCACGTAATTGTAGAAAACAATGGTCTAACCAGCTGGGAGCGGTCACCATTGTAGAAGGGACGCCATTTTGTCGTAGTTACAGGCCGGGTGATACTGGAGCTCCGGCCCCTATTTTGAATTTTCCTACGAAAAAATTGTTTACCGATGCAATAAATGCCTTAAAATGAATGACCAACCTTTTCTGTCTTAGTATCCATTCCCCTTTTGTCGAACTATAGGCTTGGGGGGTTGCATTCCATCGATATCGAAAGTGGGTTGGAACATTTTCCCGCGAACAGGCGGCCATATTGCCTGTGGAATCATGGTTAATTTTCGCAAATTTAAAAATGGCTTCCTCCCGTAGCGTTCCGCCCTTCGGGCGTCACAATAGTCAATAACGCTACATACCGGAGCTATGTTGCACGGTAGTCAAGTTATAAGCCCTACTATAGCAGGTTTTACACGTTTGTCCTAATTGGCGAGGAATTTCATACAGCACCTATCGCTTGAAAGCATTCAATACTCGAAAAAATGCAGAAAAGTTCACATTAGACTAGAACTTGATAACGCAAGGCAAAAATCAACTTCCAAGATTTTGTAGACTTAGTGGCCAGAAATCGCCTGTCATGAGCTAATCAAGTTATCTTATCTCTGAGCGTTGTTGATGGCTCCAAATTACCATAGAGATCCTGCAATTTACCGCCGAAATTTTTGATATCCGGTGATAGCTGATGCTATTAAAATCGTGTTGCTGACGTTCGGTTCACGCGAGAAATGAGTTTAGGGGTATAACTCTCACTGACCAGCGGTTCATTTAACATTAGCGTCTATGGTGATCGACGGTTATCTTGTGGTTTTGTCTTTGATTCTTTATTTCTGAAACACACCAGAAGCTATCAGTTGCGTTTTTGTCAGTTGACTGTCAGTAAAAATATTTATACCGCGTGGATACGCTTCGAAGTTGTCAAAAACCAACGATGAAAACACAACTACGACGTGTTATTTTTGTGTTAGAAATAATATTATCTAATGGCTTTGTATATATCTTGATATGTCTCACAAAAATACTTTGTTAAAAGTATAGATTGTAAGCTGAGAATCACAGAAATAACAACAGGGTTACAACCGATCTCCATAAGCACAAATATTAATCGGACAGCCGATCGGTGAAATTTATACCCCTAAACACGGGTCTCGTGTGATCTCGTGGGACTTATACCAAACCCGAAAGGGGCTTATTCCATATGACGTATTTTGTTCAACAAAGTCAGATGTAATCTAGAACGAAAAACATCTGAGTCTATAAGCGCAATGACAAGCCCTGTGACTGGAAATCCGTGGAATTCTTTCGAGATACGCTTTCTATTTTTGACAAAAAAATATTTCTGTTACGTACAAATTAAAACTTGATATAAGTGATCAGGTAATGAGGAGGATATAAGAATATCGGATATTAAAAATGTCTGTACTTTGATTGATTGCTTGATTGGTGTTTTACGCCGCACTTAAGATCATTTCACTTATATGGCGGCGTCAGGTTTTGTGGGGAGAGGGGGGGGGGGGGGAGAAACCCGTCTCATTGTCCGAAGGAATCCCCTGACCTTCGGGGTGTACCTGGCAACTCTTCCACATACTGAGACCGAGTGAAAAATCCGTTCAGAAATTTGTCAATTTTGTGTGTATTTTGTGCTTCTACACACACAATGCATTTCAATCAAAGTTAATATAGATGTGAGGGGTTCGCTATGGCGCAGGGAAACTGTTCTGCAGAGGAAAGTAAATCATGCGGGTGGCTGCAGAATAGATAGACAGACATCTGTAATATAAATATATTTTACTGTCTCTCTGGCCTTGCATGAATAACCCACACGAGTGGGAAAAGTGTGGCCTAATTTATCCCAGGTGCTTGTGTTGCTAGTCCTTACTTAGTCAAAAAGCTTCTACAAAAAACATCCGCATCATTTTCATCCCAGTAGTCATCACAGATACCTCTCCACTCGCCCTTATATTTCACGGCAGGTATTCCAGAATAGCGACCCGCCTTCCACATGCTAACCCCTAAACAAATAGAATAAGTAGTAATAGTGAATGAAAGGTAAGACTGGAGGATTGAGCAATAATCAAACTGCACATTACTTCACTTTTGGAAACCGTGTCAGTTTATTGGAAAAGGAAACCCTGCAAAACCTAGCAATCGGTCAAAATTAGTTCCCTTATATTTGGTTTTCTTTTATATATATATATATATATATATATATATATAAAGATAAATAAAAGATAAGTATCTGCCCAGGATTAAATATGAAAAACAAAAAGAAATGACACGGCTGTTATATATATATATGCTGTCCCATGGATAAGAGGGATGACTACATATTCACAAAGGTAAGACATTATCATAGAAACCTGAGCATTGCAACTTTGTCGGTTGAAAGTGTATATAGATTTCAATTCTACTCTAACTTGGCATCTGAGAATAGTTAATACCTACTTGTAATGTCGGGGTGATTCATAACCGGCGGAAGGTTACAAGCCGATTCACTCTCATCACTCCCATCTTTGCAATCAGTAATGTCGTCACAAACCCATTTCCGGGGCACACAGGCCATGTTGTCACATTGAAAGGCATGATCTCGACAAGAAAATTCTACAAGATAATGGCGACCCTATGTATATAGTAGCAAATGACCATTATATCTTCTTAAATAAAACTAATGATAAAGGCAAAGTCCAACGTTTCGAAATAATAAAAAGACATCTAGGCCAGATCTTATTGTCACATTCAATATCAGAAAAGCAAAGTTTCCGTAGAATCCACATCTACTATACAACCGCTGAAACAACGATTTGACATTTTTGTTTGTTTCATTATGAAAGACCGCATTCGTGCTATAGCTATGTCACAATGTTCATTTGGATAATTGTCTTCGTTTACCACCGGGATCAACAAACCTAGGGTCCATTGGTCACAATCGAGATCTCGCGCAATTCTACCTGGCTTTCTATCCGAGGCATAGGATAAACCCCTTTTTTTAGGTTGCGTGGGTTCGGCCGAAGAACTGTTGCCTGGTCCGCGGATGAAGCATGCTGCAGACACAAAGTCTTGAATTATTTATTTTCAAATATATTTTGTGATAAGGCAAACCGTTATCCGTCCCAGCACTTCGTAAATACATCTTGCTAATTGTAAAACTGTTCGGTGACTCCTGGTTTAGTAGGTTTATCCAAATACATACGGGGTTTTCAGTATTGGTAGATTGATTCACTCTCAGTCAGAAGCCTTTCATCGATGGTTTGCGGGTTGGTTAGAATCTCATCCCAAATAAAATTAATGAGTGGGGTTTTCATCCGGTCGACCTATATGCAAGAGATGCCAGGTATTCGACAAAGGTCGATGTTTCCTCCAGGCAGACCGTGTTTCGAATAAAGCTGGCAACGCCGCCTTGAGTGCGCGTAATGAAGCAAGCACATCTGCCAGCCTCTTGTTAATGCAGCGAAATCATTTTAATAGGAGTTTGTAAGAATATTCTCAGTATGTTTTTGAAAGTTGTTTCACAACGCAATCCACGCGTTATTGGTTTAAAAATGCCATATATTTACCAAGCAAGGTTTTTACTTACTTTCAGAGCCTTCGTAGTCATCAATTGCGTCGAAAGCAACGTATGTTTTTGACGTTTTGTTTGTACGTTCGACGTACGTCGGATTAACAGTTATCCCGGATGATAGTGCTGCTGTTGATAGATAATCCTCACTTGTCGTCTCTGAATAATCGTCAACAGTGACTATTGAGTTTTCCAAAGACGTTGATGTGTATTCTGCAGCCGAATCTGGTGAGGTAAATTTGTACTCTGACATTAACGATGTGGACTCGTAGTCTGACAATGGCGATGTAGATCCATACTCTGACATTAACGATGTGGACTCGTAGTCTGACAATGGCGATGTAGATCCGTACTCTGACGTTGACGATCTCGACTCATACTCTGTCATTGGTGATGTTGACTCATACTCTGTCATTGGCGATGTTGACTCATACTCTGTCATTGGCGATGTTGACTCGTACTCTGTGGACATCGAGGTTGATACTTCCGATGTGGTTTCATACGTTGGCATTATCGATTTGGGTTCGTCCATAGGTGGGGACGAGCTGGTATCACCAGTGGGCTTAGGTTGTGACAAGCTAGTTCCGCCAGTAGATCTTCGTTGTGACAACGTGGTACCACCAGTAGATTGTGACGTCTCACCAGTAGGTCTTGGTTGTAACAACGTGGTCCCACCAGTAGATTGTGGCGTCTCACCAGTTGGTCTTGGTTGTGACAACGTGGTACCACCAGTAGATTGTGGCGTCTCACCAGTAGGTCTTGGTTGTGACAACGTGGTACCACCAGTATATTGTGACGTCTCACCAGTAGGTATTGGTTGTGACAACGTGGTCTCACCAGTGGGCTTAGTCCCGCCAGTAGGTCTTGGTTGTGACAACGTGGTCCCACCAGTAGATTGTGGCGTCTCACCAGTAGGTTGTGGTAAGGTGGATTCTTGACAATTGTGCTCATCACTTTCATCCGGACAATCCGGTTGACCATTACACCACCAGCTGCGGAAGATACACGTGCCGTCTTCGCACATTTTCTTGTGGATTCCACATGCTGCAAATAAATACTCAAGCGTATAAAGACTTCTCAATAAACTCATTTTCGGACTGGGGTCCTACGCCGTAATGTTAAGTGGTTTGCTCACAAGCTATCGGAACGTTTCCTTCCTTTATAGAGCCAAATTATCTCCCGAAATAACAAGACAGATGTAACTTATAACCACAAATTTAAGAAGGCATGAGCTGCCAAATATTTAGAAAATGTTTTTGAAACAGAATAAGTTCGTCATTTTAAGTAAAAAAAATACAAAAAAGAGGGTTCCATAGTTGATACCAATCCTGGATTTTCTATGTTTAGGTAGTTTTATAAGCAACACAAATCCCCGAATGCACACATCTTCTGTTTGTGCGGGTAACTGGCTCTACCAATATCATTTGTTCTTTTGTGTGGTGATTGGGGGGGGGGGGGGGGGGGATATGATGGATCACAAACATCTTATGCTTAAACAAAATATGTTCTCGGCCCAATCCGCCAAATTCCATTTTGATGCTTTAAACTTAAACCCCCATGTATTTTTGCGTAGATAGCTAGATTCTGGTTTTCCTGGACTAAAACCCCAGAAAGTGATTTGCCAATACATATAGGCATAGTGTAAGTGGGGACGTTATAACAGTTCAGTTTTGAGGGGGCAATGTTTTCGCTCCCTAAGGCTATTATTTTAGCAACTTACTATACATTTCAGCCATCTGTCTACGTTTCCGGACAATTACTTCTGAAATTATATGAAAAAAACAACAACAAATGTTTTATATCATAACCTGCCCCATGAGACTTATGTTTTGCAACAAGTCGGGAACCAGTGAAACGAAGATCGCTAAAATGTGTGCTATTCGACTGCTGCTTATATAAAGAGAAAATTTCCAGATGGCCATTGGCAACTGATCTAGCTCCCATGGACCGCTGGGTAAGAAAGTTTATCTAGGGATTCCTTTCTCTGCTTTCTTTACTGGCTGAAAATCAACCGGGTTTAACTGTGCATTACAAGCCCGTTGTGTGTGCGCGTGTTGTACATTCTCGGCTGTTTGTTTACTGGTTTTTAAGAAAAAAACAAAGCAACACAGAATTTCCCAAATAAACCTGAAAGTCAACTGGTAGCCTTTTATCCGAGATTGACAACGTCTTAATATTCTTCTAATCTAATCTCAGTTGTGGGTGAGTATCATTGGTAGACGAAGATGACGGACGACCCAATCTAAATACGTCTTTTTCCTAAATGTGTCCGCCATGTTAATCTACTCCAAGTTTGTTTTTCACGAGTGGCTTTACTTCTGAGACGTCACGCTATTCGTAATCTACTTCTTGAACAACTGTCGTTTTTTTTTCTTCCGGACTAACGTTAGACGGTAATTTGATGTAGTAAAAAGAACTTGATAACTACAGCAAGGAAATGTCGCCGAACATTTCAGATAAGATTATACCTTTATTCATAACGATAATAAAACATGGAGTTTTTTCATGAAATACCAACCGTTTTCGTCTGCCTGATTTAGAGAATATTTTAATTTCTCCAAGAACTCGTCGAAGATGTCTTCGCTATAATTTCTGTATGCCTCAAATATAATCGCCACATCAACACTAACTTTATCATCGTCGTTCCTGAAAATAGGTTATTTTAAGCATTTCAATATGTTCAAAACAAATTGCGGAACTTTTTTTTTTAACATTTTTAACGAAGGGATAAATACCCACTACTTGTAGGCATGTGAACTGAGTCACCGAGGCTTACCAGGGAAGAACCAGAACTGACTTCTAATTTCGTGTGCCAAATGTTGATTTATATTGTTTGATCCTGACTCTTAAAACTGAGTGGCATGAAACGAAATCATTTAATGAATGGATACTTGCCACAAGAAATTGACATTAAAATCTATTCAGTGAGGCCTGCTTTGAGAATTGGCGTTAAGGTATAGTGTTTAGAAGTAATTTAGCTTAAACCAATCTGCATTAAATTTTGTTTACTGTTTGCACACACCATGGGTTCGTACAAATTAAAGGCTGAACCGATATCTGTTTTTGTTTCTTCAACGTTTCAATATTCTTCAATAAATTTGGAAAAACATCAGGGTTTTTTTTCTTGTAATTTGGCGCCATTTCGATGACATACACATTGAAATCAAAAGCCCGGATACGGATAAAAATCATTTCCTTGACTCCTTTTCGACTTTTGTACTTAGCCTTATTGAAAATCATGTTAAATGGTTACTTGATCCCAAATTTGAAAACAACTATTATGCAAGATGCACAGCTAGGCCAATTGATCCAATATATGTATAGTTGGCCAATTGAACCAGTATATGCATAGTTGGTCAATTGAACCAGTATATGTATAGTTGGTCAATTGAACCAGCATATGTATAGTTGGTCAATTGAACCAGCATATGTATAGTTGGCCAATTGAACCAGTATATGTATAGTTGGCCAATTGAACCAGTATATGTTTATTTGGCTAATTGAACCAGTATATGTATAGTTGGCCAATTGAACCAGTATATGTATAGTAGGCCAATTGAACCAGTATATGTATAGTTGGTCAATTGAACCAGTATATGTATAGTTGGCCAATTGAACCAGTATATGTATAGTTGGCCAACTGAACTAGTATATGTATAGTTGGCCAATTGAACCAGTATATGTATAGTAGGTCAATTGAACCAGTATATGCATAGTTGGTCAATTGAACCAGTATATGTATAGTTGGTCAATTGAACCAGCATATGTATAGTTGGTCAATTGAACCAGCATATGTATAGTTGGCCAATTGAACCAGTATATGTATAGTTGGCCAATTGAACCAGTATATGTTTATTTGGCTAATTGAACCAGTATATGTATAGTTGGCCAATTGAACCAGTATATGTATAGTAGGCCAATTGAACCAGTATATGTATAGTTGGTCAATTGAACCAGTATATGTATAGTTGGCCAATTGAACCAGTATATGTATAGTTGGCCAACTGAACTAGTATATGTATAGTTGGCCAATTGAACCAGTATATGTATAGTAGGTCAATTGAACCAGCATATGTATAGTTGGTCAATTGAACCAGTATATGTATAGTTGGTCAATTGAACCAGTATATGTATAGTTGGTCAATTGAACCAGTATATGTATAGTTGGCCAATCGAACCAGCATATGTATAGTTGGTCAATTGAACCAGTATATGTATAGTTGGTTAATTGAACCAGTATATGTATAGCTGGTCAATTGAACCAGTATATGTATAGTTGGCCAACTGAACCAGTATATGTATAGATATACTCTCCCAAAAAAGAAACGCAACATTCAATTTTTGTTCTTCAAAATATGAATTTTCAACATCATTTTTAATACAGAAATAAGCAACACATTACACTGGAATTTGGCAGACTGGTTGTTCAGACTTTAAAGTTCATTCACATGTAACAATTTATCACATTAAAGTTCATAGCGCTCAGATGACGTCACTGCAACGTCAATATCTGTTGTACCCACCATTAACCTGTAACACAGCACGGACCCGTCTCGGCAAAGACACAATCAATCGACGAATACGGTTTTGCGGAATTCTCCTCCAGTTCTTGCAGAGTTTGCGGCGCTGGATGACGATCCAAATCATCCCACAAATGTTCTATTTGGTTCAAATCTGGTGATTTAGACGGCCAGTGGAGCACTGTTACGTTCTGGTTGGCTAGAAATTCAACAGTAGCTCGAGCTGTGTGCGGCCGAACGTTGTCGTGCTGGAAGATTTCCCTACGGAGGTCCATTACGGGCAGCATATGTGGTGTCAAAACCTCATCTGTGTATCGAACGGCGTTAAGGTTGCCGGGAATGCGCACCAGTTGAGTTTTTCGGGCACAGGATATGGCACCCCACACCATCACACTTCCTCCGCCGAAATTGTCGACCTCAAGGACGCAGTTCCTTGCGAACCTCTCATTCCGGCGTCTGTAAACTCGTGTACGACCATCTCTTCTCTGCAGCTGGAATCTTGATTCATCGCCTCCAGTTTCGCAGATTCCAGTCCCTTAACTTGTTGCACCATGGGACCCTTGCAAGTCGATGCTGGCGTCTCAGTACTACGCCAAAGTAAGGACGTCTGGCGCGTAAGCCGTTTTGACGGACGGGAGACGGTTTCTGACTGTCTGCGCCGATATTCGACGGAGACCTGGGGTATTTGATGCTGTTTCTGTTGCTGTTTTGGTCCGGTTTCGCTGGTGAAGTAACCGGATGTAGCGATCTTGGGCTGCTGATGTGACCCTAGGTCGGCCAGAACGTTGACGATCAGCTGTTGAACCGGATTGCTGGTGCCGTTGGAACAGTCTGGAAATCGTGCCCCGGTGAACATTATAAAGTCTAGCGACTGCATTCTGTGATTCGCCGGCCAGGAGACGACCAATGACGACGTTCCGGGTAGCTGCGTCTAGTCTTGGCATATTGTAGCAGCTTGGTGAAACAATTTAACGCCTGAATTCAATTGAACTGTTGTGTGTCTTTTATACCCATTTTACCCGCATAAAGATAAGACGTGATTCGCACGTACAACTGCCCTACGTTTTTCCCCACGGCTTCCTCGTGTAGCGTTACACAAAGGCTGATCCGAAAGTCACGTGTGATCAACAGCCACTATCAGGGGCTTAAATTGAATTATCGGACATTTACATTATAACATGATCCTGTTGTCATGTGTCAGTCACGCACATTTTTGGAAAAATTCATGTTTGAAAAAAAATTGGATGTTGCGTTTCTTTTTTGGGAGAGTATATGATATTCATAAAATTTACCAACCTATTAGCCGTCATAAACGTTTTATTTTGAACAATTTATTCAAAACAATTTTGAACGAGTTTATTGCAAGTAAAATCACTCAAATTGAACCTGAGCCACATAAAACAGTCAAATTATTTTTTAAATGTGTAAGTGGTGGTCCGAACGTGAACATCGATCAGGAACTCCGTAAGTTATATATTGGAATACACTCAAATCAGATCTTTTTGTTTTGATTTTATTGTCTCAAATTTATCGGAACCTCTTTTCGGTCCTTCAAATCGGCATGGCCGCCTAATTCACAGGTTAGTTCCGAACATTGGGCAATCGTATTCTCGCGAGATCTCTTTTAGACGTGGCTAAGATAGACCTCGAAGGACTTTACCGGACATAGCGCAGGGATTTTCGCGTGCGATCTAGGGTTACATTTTTAAAAGCTATCAGATAAATATAAACATCCTGACACCACGCTGTATGTGAATTAGCCGAGAAATCTGGGCTCTGCCGAATTTGTTTTCCGTGTTCGTCATAGCCAAGATCACTTCCATAGTAAAAAAGTGATATTTGTTAAGGAGACCCGCCGAAAAAATCGGCGGCGCAAATTTCACAACAAATAAGCTGTAGCGGTAAGGATGTAAAAACACCACTGATAAAAGTTAATGAAAGTTCAATATATTTTCCCAACATAATGGCATCATGACAGAATACACAGCTTATGAGACTATCAGACGAAGGTAGACGGTAGATGTGTTGGTTTACGGTAAACGGTGAAATTCATCGACTTTAGGTGTTAGACAGTTGGCATTTGATTAACTGAAATAAACATAAAATAATATATTTTACTTTACCGTGAAAATAAACAATTGCGATATTAGAGGATAAATAATGTTTGGCTTTAGTCATAGACAAACAAGCAGGAGGGGCGGGAAATGATATAATCTGATGAAATAATTCTTGAACATATTGATAAATTATGCTTAAGGTACGTTCACACTATACCCCGAATTCGGTTCGGGGTCCGAAACTATTTCCGTACTAAAATGGCTTCAATGTTTATCAGAACATTTGTTCACACTGGCTTGATCCGAATTCGCTACGGGCACCGGATTCGGACAGCAAGAATAGAAATGGCTCACAGAGCCATTTTATTCGGTCCGGGATCAAATTCGTCCACGATTTTCCTCTTTGGCCAATCGGAATCGACCTGTGAAAAACATGGCAATCAAAAATACAGTGACCTACATAGTGGTTTGGAGATTAAACTATCGAGCGGTTTCGTGTAGAGATGGAGTTAAATACATTTTCGTATGATTTCTGAAGGATTATGACAACAGTTGTCTCTTTTCCTAAAAAATTCAAGCAAACGAATCTCATCTTCCAAACCGCTCTCAACTGTTGTTGAGTTGTGTTGTTGTTGTGTGGATATGAACTGACTTGATATAATCGGCCGATTATTCGTTGCAGTGTGAACACAACACACCGAATACGCTGACATGTCCGAAATCCGGTTCGTACCTGGATCCGAATTCGTTGTATAGTGTGAACGTACCTTTAGAGTATGTAAAAGTTACGATAAACTGAATCAGATAAAATAGGGCTACTGAGGAGAAAAATATATAAAGGTGTGTAGACCTATGGGAAAAAATGCTCAACACCGCACTAGAGAATGGGCGCGAAAATAGCCAAGCTGACACAAGCTCGGTAAACAGGGCCAACCGTTAGTGCTTACATTTCTGAATGCACTACGTTAAACGCAAAAATATCTCTATAAAAACAGTCAGAACAGTCAGTGCATAGATTATATTAGATGATGCTATGATAACGAAAAGCAGATGTTTAACATACCGTTTTGTAGGCTTTCGTGGATCATGAAAAAAGGTTTACTGTCGGTTGGGCTGTCATAGTGTAGACTGATAGTTTGTAGTGAAACCTGAGCCGCAGCAAAAAACAACGGTTACCTGCCCTTGACCGAAAAGGTGATTAGTGCTTAAGTGCCGTGTGCACAAAAAATGCCTATCAATACAATGACATAAAAAAAGACATCTCAAAAAAGATTACGGTAAGTTTTGGTCGTAACATTCCGGCCCCTAAATTTCACAGTAAAAACTAAGCAATTTTACATACAAACAAAAAAAATTAAACGACCAAAAGAAAAAAAAAATGATTACAATACGAAAATTCGGGAGAATGACAGAAATGTGCATATAGTAATCACCATGGTACAGTATGCGTATTAAGGAGATATATCAGATTCCAAAACAAGACATAACTTGTCAATGGGCCTCACAATCACATTTGCCTTGGTTTTGACTCTCACAGACCGCACGAAACCACGAACATCTTTGAATGTCTCAATCACTCTTCCTAAGGACCAAGAGTTTCTTGGAGAGTTCTCAACAACCAGGACTAAGTCATTTTCTTTAATGTTTCTTTTAGGATGAAGCCATTTTTGTCTTTCTTGTAGTAACGGTAGGTACTCCTTGAGCCACCTTTTCCAGAAGACGTCCGCCAGGTACTGCTCTTGTCTCCATCGTCGGGTAGCGCAGTTATCAGTTTTTGAAAATAAACCAGGAGGAAAGCTTTCGCCGCCACGCAATGTTAGGAGATGATTTGGTGTCAGAACTTCAAGGCCAGTTGCATCAGATGATATCTCAGTGATGGGACGGCCATTCAAGATGGCCTCTACTTCGCAAAAAAGTGTGTGTAATGCTTCATCGTCCAGCCGTCCAGCCTGTTGTTGGAGAAGGAAATGGAGGACTTTGCGAACAAGACGAATCATTCTTTCCCATACTCCGCCATGATGTGACCCTGCTGGAGGGTTAAACTTCCATACGATGCTCCGATGATGAAGCGATTTGCTGATAGACGATTGATTGAGTTTATCAAGCTCCTGTTTCAGTTCTCCAACGAGATTTGTCCCATTATCAGATCTTATTATGTTGACTGGACCACGACGAGAGATGAAGCGTCGTATGGCGTTCACACAAGAGTCAGTGGTTAAAGAGGAAGCTAGTTCTAGATGCACTGCTCTAGTATTTAAGCAGGTGAAAACAACACCATACCTTTTAGTTACACATCTTCCTCTCCTGGTTTCAATTGGTCCGAAGTAATCCAAACCGACCGCAGAAAATGGCGGTTCGTTTGGTGTCAGTCTATCAAGTGGGAGGTCTGCCATTTTCTGTTTGGACTTGCGGGACTGATATTTTCGGCAAATGACACATTTACTTAGAATACTTTTACAGGAAGTCGTTGCTCCAGGAATCCAGTATTTTTCTCTTAGTTTAGACAACATTGAAGCTTTCCCTAAATGTCCGACGGTCTTGTGGATATGCCTCAGGTAAAGTGTTAACTGTTTTGGAAGGATAATTGGGTGCTTCGAATTGAAGGGAATTTCTGCTCTATCAAGTCGTCCGCCTACACAAATCAGGCCATCCTTAAGAAACGGGTCAAGTTTTCTTAGAGGACCTGTACGAATGTTCCGAGCGGAGTTCTTGTCAGCCAAAATATTTAACTCTGATTGGAAAAATTGACTTTGAGCATGTTTTATTAGAAACGTTTCAGCCTTTTCTAGGAACTGGAAAGGTAAAATGAGGTTTTTTACTTTACATCTGTTATCTCTTGAAGAAGAAGCCTGGGTCTTGAATTTCTCAGAAGCATAGATGATCCAAGCCATTGTCCGCTTCAGTTTAGTCCATTCTGATTTGGAGTGAATGAGGCTGCTGATGGAATCTGAAGGCTGCTGATCAGAAATGGCGATGGAATTTACGGTCTTGATTTCTACATCATCTTCGGTAAGAGTGCGGTAAGTATCTGTCATCTGGGGCCATTGAGATTTTGGTTCCCATAAAAACCTAGGACCCTGAAGCCATTCAGCATTCTGAAGAAATTTGTCGATGTTCAATCCACGGGAGGCTGAATCTGCTGGGTTTACCTTTGATTCCACATAATGCCACTGACTAGGGTTTGTTCCATCTCTGATAATTGCAATGAGATTGGACACGAATGTGTGGAATCGTGTCTTCTCGTTACAAATATAGCGGATTACAGACTGACTGTCTGTCCAGAAGAATTGAAAGTCAAGTACTAAATCCAACTCTTGCTTCACAATTTTGCTCAAGCGAACAGCTACCGTAGCAGCAGTAAGCTCCATTCTTGGGATAGTGATCCTTTTCAAAGGGGCAACTCTCGACTTACCAAGTACCAGGGCACAATGATGATGTCCCTCAGAGTTCGTTTGGCGAAGATAAATGGCAACACCATAGCCATTTTCACTAGCATCGGAGAATACATGAGGTTCTCGGGAGACAACGTTTCCAAAGTTTACAGGTTTGTAGCATCTCGAAACTTTAAACTTTTCTAGAAGTGGTAGTTCTGAAATCCAACGCAGCCATTTTGATAAAATGTTAGGTGGTATAATATCATCCCAATCAAGGCCAAGCTGACAAAGTTCTTGAAGAATTAGTCTTCCAGTAAGAATGAAGGGTGCCACAAAGCCAAGTGGGTCGAAGATAGAGCTCACGACAGACAATATTCCTCGTTTTGTGGGCGGTTTATCGCATCTTCCTCGGTGATCCAGTGAACACCCAAAGCACGTTCATTAGGGAGAGCATCACAGTCTAGATTTAATGTCTTTAGATCTTTAGACAATTCAGTCTTGTCGATAGAGTCCAATGCTTTTCTATTGTTGCTTGTCCACTTAGTAAGGTGGAATCCACCACGTTTGCAAAGATCAGTAACGTTCTTTACTGTGTTTACAGCTTCCTTTTCAGTTAAGACAGATACAACACAATCGTCCACATAGAGATTCTTCTTGACGATTTCGATGGCTTGGGGAGAGCACTTGTCGATGTTATCATCCGCCGTTTTGTGGAGGGCTGCGTTTGAACAAGAAGGGGAAGAAACAGCGCCGAAAAGATGGACTGCCATTCGGTAAGTATTTGGGGTAAGTTCTGTGTCACCATCGGGCCACCACAGGAACCGCAAGCAGTCCCTATCTCCCAAAGGAACCCGTACCAGATGAAACATCGACTCTATGTCTGACATCAAACCAATTTCATTCTGGCGAAACCTGAGGAGAACTGCTAACAAACTGTTTGTAAGGTCAGGTCCTTGAAGCAGCTGAGTATTTAGACTGGTTCCCTGAAATTGTGCCGCACAATCGAATACCACCCGGATTTTGTTAGGTTTCTGAGGGTGGTATACGCCATGGTGGGGTAAAAACCAGACTTTCCCATCTGACCTCTTCATCTCATTTTGTGGTACCGGCTCTGCGTAACCGTTTTCTAGAAGACTGGACATAACATTTCTGTAGTCTATACCAAATCCAGGCTTCGATGACATCTTGTTTTTCAAACTCCTTAGTCTCTGCAAAGCTTGAGTCATGTTGTTTGGAAAGTGGACATAATTTGTTTTAAATGGTAAATTGATAATGTAATGGCCATTTTGAAATTTCATAGAACTGCTGACTTTGTGTAAAAATTGTTAGTCTTCCTGTGAGTTTTCTTTCTTGTCATTGATAATATGTTCAGGGTAGTCTAGATTGATGGATTTCTTTAATTGTAAGTCCAAGTCTTTCAAAGTTTCAGTTTCTTTTACAGATATAAAATTTGCAGTAATGGAAGTTTTCTCTTCGGTTGTTGGTGATGGGGTTCTCATAAGGTTCCAGATAATCCAGCCTAGCATTGATTTTGTAGCATGTGGACTACCTCTACTTCCGGTTCTTGTAGTTTGTGGCGAGTACGCATCCGGTACGTTGCTTCCTGGATGTTAGCACTCCAACATCAGCAACAATCTCAGGTAGATCTAGGTCTTTAAGGTGTGGCCACTGTTTGATGTCATCATTCTTCGGAACATGGCTGACTGTAACAGGAAGCGTATCTTTAGTATATACTTTCGGTAAGTTAAGAAAATTGTTCATGTTAAGGTCACCGACTTGTAAATCACTTACTTCAAAGGTATGCATTGTGTGTGGGTTGGCCATGGTATCTAGAGTTATCTTCCTTGGTTTACCTGTTCCACCGACTTCTTTCAAAAGACTCTCTGTACAGAATGTGGCAGTGCTACCGGGGTCCATGAATGCGTAAGTTTGGATAACTTTCAAACCATTCTGTAATTTTACTGTAACTGGAATAATGGCCATGGTACATTCCAAATCTCCGGCCCCTGTAGACGGCTTTATGGTTTTGTTAAAATTAACAATGGCAGTGGTAAATTGTTTATTTTGTGTTGCTTGTGGTTTAATTGCGTATTTTGGTTGGAAATTGTCTTCATGGCATACAGATGGATGGCGACCTTCACAGTAGGTGCATGTAGCTCTGGATCTACAATCCCTACTTCTATGACCAAATGACAAACATCGAAAACAGAGATGTTTTTCCTTTATTTTTTCAATTCTTTGATCATAAGGCAGTGACTGCAGGGTTTTGCATTTCTCTAGAGTGTGGGTTGGTTGATTGCAGTGAAGACATGGGGAGATAAAGGCTGTTCTATTTTCAATATGGTTGGTGTGTGACGTCCGAACTTTATTAAAACTTTCTTCATTTTTATTTGAATCAGCTTTAATGACTTGTGTGCTATATGTTGCTTTAGATGGTAATCTTTGTGGTTTGGCTTTAATATTAATTGTTTTTAATCCTTCTCTCAAAGCCTCTCGTCCATATGTAGGGTCGTTCAACTTTTTGGCTTCATTCCGAACCAGTCTTACAAGGTCGCTGAACTTAATTTCTTGGTGTCGGTTTCTGTGTTGCCGAACAATATTTAGCCATTTATCATGATAGAAACTAGGGAGTTTACCCACAAGTCTCTTTAAGTTTTCAGGATATTCCAATACTCTGACTGCTTTAATGGATCGGATGGCGTTTTCACATTCAGAGAGAAATATTCCATAGTCGTCCAAGGATTTCGGATTATCTGTTCTCACAGGCGGCCAATCCAAAGCTCTTTTTACGAAAGCATTAGTCAATACATCGTCGTTCCCATACCTTTCCTCCAATTCTTTCATTACAGCAGGGTAACCTATGTCTGCTTCGAGATAGCTGTATCCAGTGACAATTCGGTTGGCTTCTCCTGATGTGTACTGTTCCAAGTAGCCCATACGTTCATCGTTGTTTTCAGTATTAATGAGAATCTTGGAGGTAAATTGACGAATAAACTTTTTGTACTCCAAAGGATTTCCAGAAAAAACCTTCAGCTCTGGTGGGGGTTTACGGAGTTGTCGGACAACAGTAGCCATCTCGTGGTTTTGATTGGTCTGAGGAAAGTCAGGCTTCAAAGGCATGTGAGTATGGGGGGCCAGGGTTGACAAGCCAGGTTCCTGTGACTCAAAAGAAAAAGAATTAGCATAATAGTTGTGAGCATTTTTATCCAAAATTGGAGGAACATCTAAAGTTTCAGGTATTGTGTTAATCATAGCGCGTTAGCTCTTAATTTACCAGAATTAGACAAATTTGAAGAAGCATTCATGTTAAATTCATTCAACATTTGTGATTTAGCTTGAGTTATTGCAAGCTCAGTGTCCAAGTTAAGTTGCTGTTCTTCAAGCTTTAAGTTAAGTTTAGCCAGTTCAAGTTCGTGCTTTTTCTTTAGGGATTGTATTCTTAGCTTTATTTCAATTTCCTTCTGTTGCTCTTGAGCTTTGAATGAAGCAATGGAATTCCTACCAGACACTTGACTTCTATTTTTAGATTTAACTTTAGAATGAACATTAGAGATACTGTCTGAGGGTGTCACTTCAGATTGAGGCACAAGTTTTACAAACCAATTCTCAACGGAAATCTTGAAATTCGACAGAGTGTCGTCTTCTTGAAGAAAGTCATCTTCTTCTGAAACCAACAGGGACTTATACAAAGGTCGAACACTGAGATAGATTTCATAAACCGGCAACCATTCAGCATAAGCCTTTTGAACTTCTTTGGCATCTTTGTCTTCAGCAATAAGTCGGTAAATAGTTCTAATTTGTCCCCTTAATTTTCTCCATAATCGGGTTAATTCATCACGTTGTAAACAAAGGGTATATAACCTTCCCTTTTCGGTACGTTGCTTTACTCTAGCACCAGTTTTAGCAATATCGGTTTCGGTATCAGTAGTTTGCAACGTGGAACTTGAGGGTGGTTCATCAGTCACTTTTTCGGTGGTACCTGGTTCACTCTCCATATTCAAAAGCCAAAAACGTTAATGCAATGTAGCGGTAAGGACGTAAAAACACCACTGATAAAAGTTAATGAAAGTTCAATATATTTTCCCAACATATTGGCATCATGACAGAATACACAGCTTATGAGACTATCAGACGACGGTAGACGGTAGATGTGTTGGTTTACGGTAAACGGTGAAATTCATCGACTTTAGGTGTTAGACAGTTGGCATTTGGCATTTGAATAACTGATATAAACATAAAATAATATATTTTACTTTACCGTGAAAATAAACAATTGCGATATTAGAGGATAAAACATGTTTGGCTTTTAGTCATAGACAAACAAGCAGGAGGGGCGGGAAATGATATAATCTGATGAAATAATTCTTGAACATATTGATAAATTATGCTTAGAGTATGTAAAAGTTACGATAAACTGAATCAGATAAAATAGGGCTACTGAGGAGAAAAATATATAAAGGTGTGTAGACCTATGCGAAAAAATGCTCAACACCGCACTAGAGAATGGGCGCGAAAATAGCCAAGCTGACACAAGCTCGGTAAACAGGGCAAACCGTTAGTGCTTATATTTCTGAATATTTCTGAATATTTCTGAAAAACAGTCAGAAGAAAGCTTAACCGTGCATAGATTATATTAGATGATGCTATGATAACTGATTACGAAAAGCAGATGTTTAACATACCGTTTTGTAGGCTTTCGTGGATCATGAAAAAAGGTTTACTGTCGGTTAGGCTGTCATAGTGTAGACTGGTAGTTTGTAGTGAAACCTGAGCCGCAGCAAAAAACAACGGTTACCTGCCCTTGACCGAAAAGGCGATTAGTGCTTAAGTGCCGTGTGCACAAAAAATGACTATCAATACAATGACATAAAAAAGACATCTCAAAAAAGATTACGGTAAGTTTTGGTCGTAACATAAGCAAAGAATAAAATATTTACCACTGCATTCCCATAGTATAGACCACGAAGAAGGAGTTTGTCAAACTTACGCCGCTGTAAAGTGGTAAACTTTCCCTTATGCAGTCAATATTTGTTTCGAAGTCCACTGGCTTTCAACCTGACGTAACCGCCATAGTAAAACATTTAAACTGTGCGGGGCGTCGTAGAAATACTTCAATCATGTATCTTTAGTCACTTTACAGCGGCGTAAGTTTGACAAACTCCTTCTTCGTGGTCTATACTATGGGAATGCAGTGGTAAATATTTTATTCTTTGCTTATTTGCTATGAACTTTGCGCCGCTGATTTTTTTTGGCGGGTCTCAATAAAATATTTACCACTGCATTCCCATAGTATAGACCACGAAGAAGGAGTTTGTCAAACTTACGCCGCTGTAAAGTGGTAAACTTTCCCTTATGCAGTCAATATTTGTTTCGAAGTCCACTGGCTTTCAACCTGACGTAACCGCCATAGTAAAACATTTAAACGACCAGTTAAACTGTGCGGGGCGTCGTAGAAATACTTCAATCATGTATCTTTAGTCACTTTACAGCGGCGTAAGTTTGACAAACTCCTTCTTCGTGGTCTATACTATGGGAATGCAGTGGTAAATATTTTATTCTTTGCTTATTTGTTGTGAACTTTGTGCCGCCGATTTTTTTGGCGGGTCTCCTTAACAAATATCACTTTTTTACTATGGAAGTGATCTTGGCTATGACGAACACGGAAATAAAAAATTCGGCAGAGCCCAGATTTCTCGGCTATATGTGAATATATATTTTGAATTTAAGAAAACGTTAAACTAGTAACGCAAACGTAGCGTCCATTTCACGAAATAGTCCCATTTTGACGAAAACTGACGTTCCCTGTCGATCCGATTCACTTTGAACTGGCCACTGTGATAGGTTCCACGGGGCGTTTCCAATAGCTGCTAGTGTTTAAATGTGCGATGTAACTAACAATAGCTCTAGCTAAGTGTAAGAGAATAACAGAAAAGCACGTAGATGCGAGCAAATGCCAGGTAAAATTTCACGGTGTTGTTGTTTTGTTGAAAATTTAAAAGTCACATGATCAATTGACCTTCTATGTGAACTCTCCAACCCCATTCCAATGGGTATTTCCGATAGAAATGTCGTCCAATGGCCTTAGAGGTTAAATCTGGTCTTTAGGACTAGGGTAACTTCTAATTTTAGATTGGAACATTGGGTTAAAACGCTTATGCAACCTAGTCGGGCTCGTCCTTTTTTTAAATTGCGGATACCGTACCTAACAAATCAAATTTTTGTTTTCCAATTAAAAATACTAAATGATGTCAAAACTTTTGAATTCAAGTTCAATTTCTACTAACTGCGAAAAGTACAGAGAATGGTCTTGCTTTTTTAATGTACAATTTTAGTTCTAGGAGTGCGTCTTTAAGGACATTGTTTTGGTAATGACGTTTGGACCAAGCAAAAATGACCAAGGAACAGTTTCTATTTTGCGCTATTGGATACCTTGCCACGATGGTAGAATCCATGCGCAACATATATTTGGGAAATTTTTGTTTTACATACATTTGTTGACAAGCTGGGCTTTAAAATTCCAAAAAGTAAAGGACATTCTTAATGTATCGAAACATTCAAAAGTACGTTCACTTAAAGGATAAATGCCATTTTTTCTCTGAACACCTAGTGGTGATTTATAACTGTAAATTGACTAAATATGTTTTTAAAAACATAATGTTGAAACAAAACGAATTTCCAGGGTGTCAAAGAAAAACAAAACGATCGAAAATATGCTTATCTTCCGTTACCAATAGGAAATATCTTCGTATTTGACGTCATACTTGACATTGGAACGTTTTCATCTTCATTTCATCCAATCATGAAGACACCCTGGCTCAAAGACGTTTATGTATGACGTAACAACAATGTTAATGTATATAGTAGATTAAGCTTATAGTGACATGAGCTGCAAAAATTCACACACTTTGTTAATAATTTTTGATCGTCACGACAGTCCGAGGCTTTGAATGCCATCAAAAAACTAAATGATTGGCGTTGGAATGAGGGAAATCCATAAAGTCTACGGCTTATACGAACGGAAATAGTGACCGAAAACAAAATTTAAATAAACGGGACGACCATTCATTCATTCTGGCCAAAGTTGGTTCAAAACAACACTTTATCGTTCATTCTCGAAATTAGAAGCACTATAAAGCTTCTGAATTTTACGTCTTGAGAAAAATAGCCAATAATTTCAACATTCTGTTTCAATGTCAAAATATCAACATTTTAGCAGCTCATTTGTGGTCCCGTCTCCAAATAAAATATTCCCAAAACAACTGATTAAATTCGGAAACGTACGATGAAATGGCGTCATGTTTTTTACCACCTTTACAAAAAAAGAGATTAATCTTACCACATATCTATCAGTAAGATTTTTTTCACCTGGAGATCTGAATGGCTTGTGTGTATCAAGGAAGTCAGCTGAAATCGAAGTCACATATAGGAAATTTACATCATTCGCTAGCATTGATAAGGTTCTGTACGATGTTATTTCTTTTCAAAATCGGTCAAAATTGGTCAAAATCTTAAAACCTTTATCTTTAAATGGATTAAATCGTACATTGAAATCTACATTACAGTCAGGAATATTCTAGATTTATGATGCAGATTCATATATTCAATTTTATCATATTGTCTTAGAGTCCGTTATGGTAAACAAAACATACAATTTAAATCAGATGTGGTGAACATTTTCAAATATGTCACCTTGTTGCATTAACCAGTAAATTTTTTATTTGCTGTGCCAAAAACACGTGTTATTATTATATCCACCCGAAATACTACAGTCAGTTGTCAACCTGTCCCGTTTATCGGAATATCACTATGGATCGCGGCAAATAAATCTGAATTGCAAACGGTATTTATGTTTTTCGTGAACAGTACTTTTGAATATTTGAATACTGTTTTACCCAGGGATGGCAATGTCTCACCTAAAGTATAAATCTAGAAGTGGTTGCTAATATTTTCATTTGCATCCCTTCAGAAAAATATACATCCTATGGAACGAAAAAAACAATCTAATTCTTTCAGGTTTGGCGATGTGTTCACGATTATTGTAAGATTAGTTTGTTTTTGTTTTGTTGTTTGTTCTCACCTTGAGCAGAATGCTTTGTGCAGTTTGACGAAAATGTTCAGAAGAAGGTTCCTCTAAAAGTTCATGCCACGTCATGTCATTAATGGTGACTGTCAAGGTCCGATTTACAGAAACTGAAAGAGAACATTAATAAACACTGACAATCAGTCTTTAGTCTTTGAAATATACAACGGCTTTGGTATTCACTACATCCTTGTTGTTTATTACAGTTTCGATATTTGCTACAACCTTGTCCCTGACTACAGTTTTGATATTTGCTACACTTTTGACAATCACTATAGTTTAACATTTACTATACATTTGACAATTACTACAGTTTTGATATTTGCTACGGTTTTGACATTCAGTAAAATTTGCATTTTAACGATTAAAACTTACGCTCACTTTGCCCGTGGGACAAGTGGAACCAAATCCGTCGTTTCTAATTTAATATGCATGTAGACTTTGATTGGAATTTTCACCCATCAGAATCGGCTTTACATAAGCACCCAGGCAGTGTTCAAAACAATGATGGACGACTTTTCGGTTTACACTTCAATTCGATAAACGTGTCTCAAAAACTGAAGAGTTCCAACATTTAGAAGAGAAGTTTTGATTGGTCCGACAGTAAATGGGCGTTCCCAGAAGACGATGCTTTGAATCGCAGTTGGCCCAGGGGTAAAAGGTGAGCTTGTTGAGAATTTAACCCTGGGTATCAGAGGATGTAAAATTTGTAACATTTTCCACAATTTGATATTCATTTACTTCAGTATAGCATTTTAGAATAACTTTGCTCAGCTATATACGGTATCATGTGATGTGGTTATTATAGAACAAGTAATTTAAAGTGACATGAGCTGCTAAAATGTTGATATTTTGATGTAAAAGCAGAATGTTTAAATTATCGTTTATTTTCCCAAGGCGTATAATTCAGATACTTTTTCGTGTTTCTAGTCTCGAGAATGTACGATAAAGTATTGTTTTGAACGAACTTTGGTTTAAAATGAATGAATGGTCGTGCCGGTTATTTAAAGGCCCACTTGCCGCCGTAGCATGTTTGACATTTGTTAAGAAAACCAATTTGCACGAGCTTACTACAGCTAAAACCACTCAAATTAAACATAGCACACATAAAGCATGTCTAATTAGGTTTAGAATGTATAAATGACGGGGAAAAACAAACGAAGAATCGAAGCTCGATTACAACAACAACACCGATCAGTGTTGGTTAACTTAAGTGTTGGATTACCCTCAGTCAAGGGTTTTTGTCTGTGGTTTGCACTCGGCAGGCTTTTATAGTCCCTCTTACTCAATCGTTAGTATGTATTTCTTCGATAAAGTTCGTAAAACTATACTGTGTCGTTAGATCGCCCACACGACTCAAACCTTTACGGCACCTTTGCACACGATCAGGTTCGAAGTTTGTTGACATTACGGGTACCTAAAAAATCTGTTTTTCAATTTCAAATTAAAAATACTAAATGATGTCAAAACTTTCAATTTCTGGTAAAAATAGAAAGTTCCTAACTTTTTCTGTCTGGGAAAAATACAGAAAACCGTCCACTGTTTTTAATGTAAACAGTCTTCTGGATTTTTGCGGCAAGTGTGCCATTAAATTTTACAGTATGGATTTTCCTCATTCCACCGCTAATCATTTAGTTTTTCGATGGCCTTCAAAGCCTCGTATTGTCGTGACGATCAGAAATTATGAAAAAAAGTGTGAATTTTGGCAGCTTATGCCACTTTAAGTTTTTAAAGACTTTCAAAGGTGTACTCGACACGCTTACCTTGATCTATTTGTTGCTTGGCGCTTGCTTCTCCTATAATTGTCAAGTACACAACCAAAAAGCAAATCGTGATAGAAAGTGCAAAAATTGCAATAAACAACCCACACCAGCGATGATTTTGGCCCTGCATTGAAAAAAAAAACAAAAACAAATATAAGTCAAGACAAAAAATTTTAAATATCTTCAAATTCTCCTCCCAACCTTTAAATAATTTACGGATATTATCATTACAAAATACAAAGTACAAATATATATATTTTAGTAAGTTTATACGTTTATTGTTATCGTTCGTTAATATTACTTTGATATCCGAGTAAGTGTATACGTTTATTGTTATCGTTCGTTAATATTACTTACAATGTAGGTATTCTAGTCAGTTTATACGTTTGTTGTTATCGTTCGTTAATATTACTTAGGTATTCTAGTCAGTTTATACGTTTGTTGTTATCGTTCGTTAATATTACTTAGGTATTCTAGTCAGTTTATACGTTTATTGTTATCGTTCGTTAATATTACTTACATATTCTAGTCAGTTTATACGTTTATTGTTATCGTTCGTTAATGTTATTTAGATATTGTAGTAAGTTTATACGTTTATTCTTATCGTTCGTTAATATTACTTAGATATTCTAGTCAGTTTATACGTTTATTGTTATCGTTCATTAAATATTACTTAGGTATTCTAGTTGGTTTATATTTATGAGCACTAAAACACACGGGCACAGGGAAAATCTTCTTGTCTAAAATAACCATGGAGACAAGTTTCTAATTGTGTTAAAAAAAGGTATATCATTTAGACCTTTATACCCCATCATAAATTGTTGTATAAAGTAAACCTATGATATTTCATTAGGTTGACGACTGACAGGAGCTTGGTCTTAGTCAGTAGAATTTTCTGGAACACTTTGTATTACATTGACAATGCTTACGTATCTTAAGCTATGGTAAGAATATCGTCAGAGTATATATTATAGGGTCATGGAATAAGACAGTAAAAATTTGCCCCCCCCCACCCACCCCACCCCTTTCCCAGAAAAACTTAGGTAGAAGGCAGACAGGGGAGTTTAGCCCTGACCAGTATGTCTTTCAAACTCTTGTTCTTTTTATAAGCAATGACTGGCCTTTGGGACAGAGGTCGAGCATGTTTACTTTGAAGTAGTTTGTATTCTTCTACTATAATCTTGGTCATAGCGATGATAGCTTTGTTATACTGAAAGACAAATGGTATTATAGTTTTTTCACGACATCTTCCTGGGTCCAAGTTCAAACCCAAAGGATAAATAGTTTGTAATGTTTGAATAAAAAAACTTTCCCTTTTCAAACGTTTGTGCTTGGTATCTGCAGCGGAAGTGAGAAAAGGGATTTTCTCAATAGGCATGATTTCAAAATGGTCCTTGACCGAATGACCTAGAGTATTGAAATGTTGTGCCACAGGTACATCATGTTTAAGTCTAATACTAGATAAATGGTTGGCTGCTCTTTGTCGTAGAGAATTCTGAGTTTCTCCGACGTACTGTTTGCGACAATTGTTGCATGTGATAACATACACGATATTAGAGGAGTCGTAATTAAGATTCTCTGCCATTTGATATTTGTTGCGAGATTGTTCTCCGAAAAAGGTTCCGCGATCGGGTACGTACAGTATATATCGAGTTTGCATCGCGTCTTAAGGCATTTCATTGATGTACCTGAGAGAAATGTTGGGCGGTAATGGTACACCCGTGAAGGGGAGGTAAGCGTATCGGGGGCTGAAGGCGGAAACATGATTTGTCTTACTGTGTTAGATTTGATCCTTCGGAGTTATCTAATACGTGTGTGGTTATCGTTCGTTATAGTGTCATGTGCTACTGATATACATGTAAAGCATTTTTCCTGTAGGTCGATTTTTTATTCACCATCAAAACACTTCGGATACACTTCCATTTTGACATTCGCTACGGTTTTGACATTCCGTAAACTTTTTAAACATTTTCCAACATTTGATATTCATTTACTACAGTATAACATTTGAGGATATAACTATATGTAAGAAAGAATCAAAAAGGGATAGATACAGGGAAAATATACGTGTTTTGTAAATAAAACAAGTTTATTTTTAAGTTTGACCATTTGGAAAATATAATGGCAGACTCCATAAGAAAAACAATATAGCGAACATAGTCAAAATCATAATGATGATTGATGTTTACAGCTTTGGACTCTATTTTAAAATGTATCATTCTCCGGATTATGCCCGTCTTTGTCTTTATTTGTCCGATATTAGAGTTTGTTAACACTTTATTTCAGTTAATCCTATGGGAAGGTCTAGCCAAATTACAACACAAAATGAAATTCATGGGCGATTTTCAAACGTTGTTTTTTCGTAAAAAAAGTATAGTTGACAAACTTCTTCTGTTAAGGAATAACGAAAAAAAAATCTTCTTTAGTCTGTTCAAAGATTGTTCGCCTTTTTGCAATGAGCGAATTATTTGATCATTCGGAGCAATTTATGTCGAAGTCGGTGAACTTATTTATATAATATGTATATTTAGCCCTATATATACAATAGTGTACAAAATTCGCCTTTATGAATGAGACCAATTTTTATAGCCTTTAAACTGAGTGTTGTTTTAGACGACGGTGGGGAATCCCCGTCTGTTTCCTCATATAAAACTAATGAAAAAATGCCCTCTAGCGATATAGAGGTATACTTATTATCTTAACAGATATAAAAATGCACCCAGTTTTATAATTAAGAATGATTAAGTGCCATGATCTGTCAAACATAGATATTTAAATATTCTTTGCAACAGAACAAATGAGTATAGGCTATATTTCACATTAAATTCACGTTAATGATGATGATAATGATAGTTGAAATGTAAGCAATGATGTTTTAACCCTTGAGAATGTTTGTTCAGAAGCAGACACGCATTTAAATAAGCGTCTTGGTAATGGGCATGTTGATGCCTTTTCGGAAACGATTGTTATTTAAGAAAAACCCAGTTATTTCAACGGGAAACGATTTCAGAAAACTTTCTACAAAAGCGATCTTGAAGAATTAAATCAGTCATTTACTACTACGGTTTTCATCGAGATTGGTGAATTTGGAATATTCAAGTCCGATTAAGATACAGGTTTGAAAATTATGTATATTAGTAACGACAACTCACACCATCAAATATATAAAGAATGGTTCGAATAAAACTCGACCGATTCCAAAAATACAAAAAAACAACAAACAAATGTACACAGGATTGAACACTTATTAAATTATTTTAAGTATAGGTTGAAAAGTTTTGCTACATAAGAATATTAAAAATGGTTAATGCGGGATATTTGAAATGTCTGCGATCTATAGTTAATAATTTTTCAAAACACTATGAAAAGTTTTGTCTTTATATTCTTTTATCAATAACGAATTTAAACAGTTTTAATCGTGAAGCGTTTTTGTTTTGTTTAGCCACCTTATAGTATTCCTTGCCTACGATGCTCTTTATACGGAGCCCTATTAGTGCCTTGGATGGAATTGTGACATTTCCGATGTTTTTAGTCTTTGGAAATATTTTCTAATTCGCGTCCATAAACAAACACAAATCAGCTTTAAATCCTGTTCATAAATCCTTTAACAGAATTTTACACAAGAGCGAAGCTGGTTTTGAGACGAGAGATTCTGTATCTCGAAGAAAATCAAGCGTATTTCATAAGAATCATGCCATTAAGTAAAACGATTTGCAAAGAAAGTCGAAAAATGCATGTAAACCCCTGCAGTACAACAGGTATAATGCCCAGTGATGTCACTGTGCAATTTCCTGCTTCTGATGTGTAGTGTGATCATGTATTACGCTTACCGAGATGTCATTGAATGCCAACATATATAAAATGCTAAATTTATGAGGTCTGTTTGCATTATTTTAATTCCCATATGTAGTGTAATCATGTATTATGCTAGCTGATGTGTCATTTAATGCCAATTGATATAAAATATTAACTGAGGTCATTTTGTATTTTTTGATTCCCATGTGTAGTGTAATCATGCATTATGCTAACTGATGTGACACTGAATGCTAACTGATATACAATTCAAACTGAGGTCATCTTGTACTTTTTGATTCCCATGTGTTGTGTGGTCATGTATTACACCAACTGATGTTACACTTCATGCTAACTGATATAAAATTCTGAGGTCATTTTGTATTTTTTGATTCCCATGTGTTGTGTGATCATGTATTACACCAACTGATGTTACACTTAATGCTAACTGAAATAAAATTCAAACTGAGGTCATCTTGTATTTTTTGATTCCCATGTGTTGTGTGATCATGTATTACACCAACTGATGTTACACTTAATGCTAACTGATATAAAATTCTGAGGTCATTTTGTATTTTTTGATTCCCATGTGTAGCGTGATCATGTATTACACCAACTGATGTGACACTGAATGCTAACTGATATACAATTCAAACTGAGGTCATCTTGTACTTTTTGATTCCCATGTGTTGTGTGGTCATGTATTACACCAACTGATGTTACACTTCATGCTAACTGATATAAAATTCTGAGGTCATTTTGTATTTTTTGATTCCCATGTGTTGTGTGATCATGTATTACACCAACTGATGTTACACTTAATGCTAACTGAAATAAAATTCAAACTGAGGTCATCTTGTATTTTTTGATTCCCATGTGTTGTGTGATCATGTATTACACCAACTGATGTTACACTTAATGCTAACTGATATAAAATTCTGAGGTCATTTTGTATTTTTTGATTCCCATGTGTAGCGTGATCATGTATTACACCAACTGATGTTACACTTAATGCTAACTGATATAAAATTCTGAGGTCATTTTGTATTTTTTGATTCCCATGTGTTGTGTGATCATGTATTACACCAACTGATGTTACACTTCATGCTAACTGATATAAAATTCTGAGGTCATTTTGTATTTTTTGATTCCCATGTGTTGTGTGATCGTGTATTACACTAACTGATGTGACACTGAATGCTAACTGAAATAAAATTCAAACTGAGGTCATCTTGTATTTTTTGATTCCCATGTGTTGTGTGATCATGTATTACACCAACTGATGTTACACTTCATGCTAACTGATATAAAATTCTGAGGTCATTTTGTATTTTTTGATTCCCATGTGTTGTGTGATCGTGTATTACACTAACTGATGTGACATTTAATGCTGATATAAAATGCTAACCAATGTCATTTTGTACTCTTTTATTTCCCATGGGTAGTGTGATCATGTATTAAGCTAACCGATGTGTCACTGAATGCCAACTGATGTAATTTTGCATTTTATTTTTTCGATTACTGTAATGGCACTTAATGATCATCTAACTGATGTGCCTTTTGCAATTGTTTTCCCTTCGATTATCATTTTGTGCAACATAGGCCTATGTGTATATACGTTAACATGTTTTTGTATCTTTTGTACTACATGTTTATTGACAAGTTTTGTCACATCTCATCTTGTCGGCTACCTTAATAGTGGTGCTAGCTATATTTGGCAAATACTCCATCGTTCTCTATTGGATAGTTTTTTTTTTCGGGATGATTGTGAGGACCGTTTTAGCTACATGCGTGATAAACAGTTAGTTTATCATACAAACCATTACCACTGTGTTTTTATATCTCTCATTTTCGTTTTTCCTCTACCGATCGTTAATCTTCAGTTTATCTAATAAGCATCCATGCAGTTTTATATGACAATGTAGGATCATTCAAAGTTTTAAATAGAACGCTAATTAGTTTTGGAAATATGTGACCATGTTGATTACACAATTTTTAACATAAAAGTTTCATTCATATAGCACGGTTAGTAAATGTTCATTCAAAAAGATGAAATCTGTGTGAGTGGTTAAAGAGAAATGTTTTACTTAGTTGTATCACATTAAATTTCCACCTTGAAGTGGACATTTTATAAAAAATAACCAAGAAAATTCCCTTTTTCTGGATAGCATGACGTGCCAAATATAGCGAACATTTCGTTGGAAAAGAATTAGTTAATTGTTCGTCATTTTTACCACGAGCACAGGATAAGAGCTTTCTGTTTATACTTATCTCGGGGATGTAAACTAAAGTAAAATCCATTAGTTCCACTGATTAGTTTAACGTAGTACACTGTGAAATAAATATCTAAAATTCGTAAATTATTAATCAAACCCGTCAACTTTGTTTTCCAATGGCAGACCACCAAAATTAACTTTTTTACAAACACTAAAGATCCGACCCCTAAACATTACAAAAGCTCAGTTATTTATAAATTTACGTGCCAAGCATGTGGCTCAGACTACATTGGTAAAACTGACCGATGTCTTATTACAAGAATTAAAGAACATAGCAGTCCAAATAAAAACAGTGAAATTTTCAATCATGTTTCTAATTGTGAAGAATTTATGTTTTTGAAAAACTTGCAATCATTACCAGACAATTTAAATGACCTTAGTCCACCCACACTTTGCGACTTTATTCTTATTAACACTGTAATTTATATAAATCTTATCACTGGTCAGACATCCTGTTCAGAGAAGCTCTGAGTATTAGAAGAAATAGCCCTGTCTTAAACAGTGGATTAAAAGCATCTAAAGAACTTGTCTTATTTCGATGAGCTACAGTGTATGTCCTAATTCTTAAGATAAGACTGTCTGCACCTCTTTGTTAATATCCCCAAGCCATGCCAGTTAGATCCTGCTGTTCCCCTAATCTGTTTTCTTTATCTGTTTTGTCAACGTGCATATGTAATAATGATAATAAGTTTGTAAATCTGTAAGGCCATTCCTAATATTGTTATATCACTGCTTAATCTGTTTGTTTTTTACCTGTATATATACCAATGTTGTTGCTAATGTACCTCACTCCTGATGATGACTGAATAAAAGTCGAAATATTGAGTCAATATGAAATTTTCGTTTTTCGGAATAACACTACTTGTGTACTACGTTAAACTAAAGTAGTTTTTATAAGCAACAAAAACTCTAAAATGCACTTATACATCCCGGCTATTTGAATTATGTCAGTTATAGCATCACATTTTCGGTTCGTACCGACATTTTTATTATTATTACAACATCAATCGTTAAAGATCTGATTTAAAATCTGTATTTTTATACCAAAGACAGCTATGCTCAATTGATACAAATTAGAGAAATAACTTTTAAAAAATTATATAAAAATAAATACAACTTGACCTAAACCATATAAAAGGAAAATATATGCGGTTGCATTTTTCCGGGGCATGTTAAACACTTTTAAGAAGATTATAACGCGGAGAATACATTAACCAATTCCCATTAACCAGAATCCATAGAACTTACCATTTTGAAGGATTCCATTGATCTGATCAAATCGGTTTCCTCCCTGCCTCTCAGATCTCACAACACCCAACGTAAATCTGCCCAATTGTATCGCACTTCTCATACCCTCATCTGTAAATCTTGACTGATTTGACTGACGCTTGAAACGTTTTCTTTAATAAACTCTGGTTCAGTGTTTTATGATTTCATATTATCTGGGCCGGGAGCTAAAACACACTTTTTTGCGCTCGACTGACACTGAACAGGATGTGTATAGCTTAAACAGTGGACTGCTGTAAACCGAAATTCATTTGTGTGTCTCTTTACTTTGATTGCTTTTATTTTGACGCCAAACTAAGAGTATTTCACTTATATGGCGACTTTAAAGTGGCATGAGCTGCCAAAATGTTGATATTTGGACGTTAAAACAGAATTGAAAAATTATTGGCTATTTTTCTCAAGAGGTATAATTCAGAAGCTTTTTAGTGCTTCCAGTCCTGAAAATGTACGATAAAGTATTGTTTTGACCTGTTAACCTGGCAGCTCTTCCTAATAGTAATAGTAATAATTTGAACATTTGAATTATTGCTCTCCTGGTCCGGAAAATAACCCTGCAATCAGATTCTGGTCAGGGGAGGTTTTAATATATGAGGAAGACGTCCATACCAACGGGATAGTTACAAGAGCCTTGGGATCAAACGGCGTTTTTTTTATCTATTTTTTGCCTGGGGCTTCATAATTGGTATAAAGGGACACGTTTACTATATATATCGGATATTACTTCCGGACCAGTGACAGACGCACAGATTTTCTGCACTCAAGCGAGCGCTCAAAACAACTAGGCCTACATCTGTGCAAAAATGCAGTTAATACCACATATAGTTGCAAATTTGATGCTTAATCGCGATACAATTAATATTTAGAACCAAGGTATTACAGCGTGGCCAGTAGAATAGGGCAAACTTGGCATATCAATTGTGACTTGCGCACACTGGACTTCCTTTAAGCGTACTTTCTCACTAGGACTTTTTTCTTAGAGACCGTCACTCTAACCTGAGACTATATAGGCCTATATCAGTCCCAGCTCTAATCGACTGAGTAACCAATCCGCCCCCCTTGTCTTCTAGCAGGTGCGTTGAAGACCGGGAAGGGAGTCCTCCAGGCAAAAAGATCGGTATCTTCCTGACCGGCACGTAAGTAGCACAGGAAAAGACACATGAGTGCAGCTAAGAGATCGGTTGCCTCTCCCTAACCACCTTGAATCCATGCCATTATATAAATGAAATAATCTTCAGTGTGGCGTAAAACATCAATTAAAATATATAAAGAAATGAAAAATTGCTTATGCTGAATATATGCCAGGTACCATGCAGTCAGAAAATTGTGTAATTTTGGAGTAATGGCACTCGAAGCCACGTTCCTTCTTTATGTGAACTGGCGTCCTACATCTGAAGAAATCAACGGGTAGAATGAAAAGAGGAATGTTTAAAATGTATGTTAGGAGGTAATAGCTAAAGGCGGGTGAGATTAAGGATAGTTTAGACTTAGTTAAAATCTGAATGCTATAGCATTGCAAACATTACCATATACCGTAGACGTAGATGGACTTAGTATACTAAGTCGCTCTACGCCTGCGGATATGGTAATGCTTGCAATGCTGGCACTGCTATGCGGTTAGCGATTTTTAACATGCACCATTGACATTTTGACGCTATGGGCGCCACCAGTATGGTAGCTTCGGAAATCTTCGGAAAAGTAGGTAAATATTGTAATTTCGTGGGAAATCGAAATGGAGGTTGTAGCGGCCTGACTGCATCCCAAGCTTAAATTTTATGTGTAATTTAAAACTCCTGTGAATCTGACCATTGTTAAGTGCTTCCTGGTCAGGCTAGTAAATCTTTCTCTAAATAAACATTTGGACCGTTCCCTACGTCCTTGATTTTCTGACCACCATCTTAATATGTTTGAACACTCTTCTTGGGAACCATTCCATCCAATTTGTTCATCCAGTCAATACGTATAATAGTATAGAACCCTAAAGTATATTCGAAAACAGAGCATAGATTTATAACATACGGTATGGGATTTTGTATATATTTTGTTAGTAATTATTGTCAAATGAGCCTTTTGAGACGTAATCTTGACACATTGTTTTAGGAAGGTTTTCTTAAGTATGTACCATTTTATTTTAAGCAAAAGTTTATTGTTTATTGCAGTCAATTTTCAGATTATTCTTCAATTCTTCTTCTACTTCATTCTACCATCATACTTCCATCTCCTCAGAAGTAATAAAAGTATGAACTGATTAATTGAGGAGTTAGACTTTTTTCTAAGCCCTTTAGAGGTAGCCATGAATCTTCACCGGCAATTGTTTTCTCCTTCTATGGAAAATGCCTTAAGTTGGACCCAGGCCTGTGTCGGTACCTGGCACGTAAAAACGACCTGTACATGTGTAAAATAAGTTCAAAAACTGGACTTAATTAATTAATATGGGATTAATTAATATGGGATATTAATGAAGTGAAATTGGGGGGATTGTTTGTTGATTTCTTTACGTTTGTCCGTTTTTTATGGAGTTATGGACTGATTTACGCAAGAACTGTACATGCCCATAAGGTTAATATTTCTAATAAGGTGGATATTAAAATCGCTTGGACGACACAATGACGCGAGCGACGACTTCTAACACGTGTTATTTTCTGAATTAATGCTTCGGTTATGCGCAGTGCGTAAACCAATGCTACCGGTATTTAATTTGTTATTCTGTTACAGAACGTTGAACATCTGAAAACCACCTTGGGGGAATATGGACACTATCATTTCTTGTAGCAGCCCCATTTAACTCATAGATAAACAAATTGATATATTTTTCTGTGAAAAAATACGGACGTACATGAAGACTTCATGAAACGCAGTTTATCCAACTTTTATACTGAGTTCTGCATTAACGCTCTTGACAGTGATATAAGGAGCCATAATACGGAAAGGGCTCTCGTTGGCCCAGTCTGTAGAGTGATAGTCCTTCTGCCCGACTCAGGCCTTCCATCGATGCGGTGTCAGTTTGAATCTCAAAAGAAAACTGAAAAAAATTCTGAGTGGATTTTTCACTCGAGCACCGTTTGTGGAGTTTTCTTGGAAAAAAAGTTTCCAGTCAGAAATTTAGCAGAGCTTCCACTGACTTGAGTTTCAGTCGCGCTCAGCGGTCCAGGGGCCGCCTATGCCCCGGAAGCTCTGAAACAGGAGACTGTCGTACATGTGTTCTGGGCCATTTTCAAGGCCCAACAGGTGAAATTTGATTTAAAGATTTTTTACTTGTAAACTCGGAAATCTACTCACTCTGGAAGAAAAAAATCTGTTAAAGGCTATTGCGCTGGATATTTTAGGGATCTGTAACAACTGACGTTGTAGATAATGTACGCAACCAAAAAACTTTCAAGGCTTTCAGATATAGGTATACTCTCCTCAGCATCGCAGCCAGGTCCAGTGCCCTGTAGGCCCCGACAACTCCAAGATTGCCGGCGATGCGTTCCAGCTAGGTCATTTCTGGCATTGGAAAGTTGACATTTTAAAAAGAAATTGTCAAACTTACAGTAGTAAATATTGTGATATGGCGATTGACTAACAAAATAATCTTACAGCAAGACAGTTTGAGTTGTTGGGGTTAGTTGGAAAAAAAAGTTTGATTACGTGGGAGACAAAATCACAGCACAATCACGCGAAGGACCAGGGGGGTATTTCATAAACCACATATAGCCGACTACGGTCAGATAGTCGACTAAGCAGTAATGTTAAAGCATTGGTAATCTAGTCGGCTAGGTCAGTTTAGCCGTCTAAATCTGTTTATGAAATACCCTCCAGGGGCTGCCTAAGCCCGGAGAGCTCGCGGGTACTAAATTGCCGACATCTGTCAGCCATTTCTGGCTTATAAAGATATAGATTTTTCTCAGAAATTTTACTGAAACGGATAGTAGCAAACAGTGCGATCAGACGATGGACTATCACAAAACAACCCAACATCAAGACAGATTGGGTGGTAGGGCAAGTTTAACCGTAAAGGTCTGCGGAAGGTGTCCCGGGGAGAACTTCGCATCAACGCATACAAAGACTCATAACGAGGGTTTGACAATGACATGACTTCATTTATTATTGTAAACTGAAAAGAATAGAAAATAAGTTATTAATAGAAAATTTGTTTTTGGCATTTTTGATAAACGAAAATAACATATAAACACATATTATACAAAAAATACTGACCACCTTGCTTCTTTGTAAAATATATAACCCCGAGACACGTGTACAACTACACCCACCGGTGATCAGACTCCGCACTGACTCTCAAACCGGTAATACACATGCTTCCTTGGTTCACGCTTGGCAAAGGGAGGGAACTCGCAATTGGCGCCTTTTTCAAATTTGAAAATAAATACTGTATTTACATACCTCCCTAAATAAGAATATTCTTATTTACTAATATTATTCAGTTTCAAGAACGAGAACCAATTTTTGGATCGGCCTATCCAGACTGACAACTGACGCAACGCGTTTACCCTTCGCATCTAAATGCGAAGAACCGATAACAATTTTAACCTTTCGTACAAGCCCGTCTTCGTCAACGTATGCATCCTGGATGCGAGCAAGACGCCATTGGTTAAGTGGAATATCGCCGTCCTGAAGGAGAACAATGTCTCCAACTTGGAAATCGCGTTTCTGTCGAAACCACTTTTGTCTTGGCTGGAGAGATTGCAAATACTCTCTGCGCCAGCGATGCCAAAATTCGTTGGCGCAATGTTGTACGCGACGCCAACGCTTACGTGAATATAAGTCTGCTCGCTGGAACTGACCTGGTGGGGGTAGAACAATTTTTGACTTCATAGTTAAAAGATGGTTAGGTGTTAGGGGTTCTAGAGATTGTGGATCATTAAGATTTTCTGTAGTCAATGGGCGACTGTTGACAGACGCTGCGGCCTCGTGCATTAATGTACGCAAACACTCATCGTCAAGCTGCATACCTACTTGACGTAACAGTGACGTTAAAACTCGCCGTACAGTCCGTATCTGTCTCTCCCACACACCACCCATATGACTGGCACTGGGAACGTTTCGCTTAAAGCAGATGTAATCACAACACTCGGTAAGCAAATATTCACCGACTTTGATTTGGTCAATTTCCGCAAACGCTTCAGTTAGCTCCCGTTCTGTGCCAACAAAATTTGTACCGCAATCCGAACGCAACTGTCTTACCGGCCCACGTAGGCTAATAAATCTGCGCAAAGCGTTGATAAAGGAAGATGTTTCTAGTGAATTAGCAGTTTCAATATGAACAGCGCGTGAAACCATACATGTGAAAAGTATGCCGTACCGCTTCAGTTCCTTGCGACCCTCTTTTATATAGAACGGTCCAAAAAGGTCGGCTGCACAATAAGTGAAAGGAGGCGCGGGTTCTAATCGGTCTACCGGTAAATCTGCCAACTTCTGCTGTTGCGGAGCAGAATAAAGTTTTCGACAAACTACACATTTGTGAAGATATTTCGCGACTAATCCGCTACATCCCACAATCCAGAATCCATTTTCGCGTATTGCATTAGTTGTCACGCCACGCCCGCCGTGACCGTTGCTTTCGTGGAAATGACGAACGAGCAAATTACTAACATGATGATACCTAGGCAAAATACGTGGATTTTTTGATTCATAGGGAAGACTTGAGCGCGTCAAACGTCCACCAACTCGCAAAAGACCGTTTGGATCCAAGAAGGGGTCCAGGCGACGCAAACGACTATTTCTCAGAACGTAAGTATTTGATTCCAAAGTCTGGATTTCTTCTTCAAACGCCGCGTGTTGTACTAAACGAACGATTTCAGTCTCCGCACGCTGTAGCTGTTCTACGCTGACAACTTGAGTACTCTGTGTCTTGAGAATTGGCGGTTTCCGAAGAATGTCTAAAAACTTTAAACACAGCGCAACCGCGCGCTTCAGACGGAACCAATCAGAAAAGTACGAAAACCTACTGGTGTCGAATTTATTGACTATAGAGGATTGTGTAGCCGCAGAAGTAGTCTTTCGGACTTCCACATCATCGATATCAACGTTAAACTTGGTGCATGTATATGTAGGAAGGTTAGGTTTAAACAGAAATGTAGGTCCGGAGAACCAAAATGATGATTTTAAAAATTCCTCCGCATTACAGCCTCTAGACGCTAAATCCGCGGGGTTATCACTGGAAGACACATAATGCCATTGTTCAGGGTTGGTCGAATCGCGTATGCGCTGAACCCGATTCGCGACAAATACGTGAAACCGTCGGCTTTCATTCGATATGTAACCAAGAACAACTCGACTGTCTGTCCAGAAAAAATGTTTTACGTCCTCTAACTTAAGTTCTCGGGAAAGGAATTCACTTACCTTAACGGAAATCACAGCTGCAGTGAGCACGAGCCGGGGAATGGTTACTGGACGTACGGGTGTAACACGTGCCTTAGCCATCACAAGACTACAGTGAATTCTACCAGATTCATTTACCTGTCGGAGATAGGAACACTGACCATAGCCCACGTCACTGGCATCCGAGAAATGATGCAGTTCGATAGATGCAACCTTGCCAAAGTCAAAGGGTTTGCAACAACGTGAAATGCTTAGATTCTTTAGATAACAGAGACCATTTTTCCAGAATTTCCAGGAAGTCATCATATGTTCAGGCAGAGGGGCATCCCATTCAGCGTTCTGTTTACACATTTCTTGCAAAAGTTGTTTTCCAACCAACACCACTGGGGCAAGGAACCCAAGAGGGTCAAATACGGAACTGACAATTGAGAGTACACCTCTACGAGTGAATGGTCGGTCAGGGAGACTAATATCAAAGGTAAACGCATCTTCTTGAGTATTCCACTGTATTCCTAAAACTCTCTCGGTAGGCATTGAATTCTGGTCTAGATCAAGGTTTTTTAGCTCTGAAGACTTATCAGAAGAAGGAACCGATTCGATTACCTCTTTTGAATTGGACATAAATTTATGAAGACGTAAACCACCACGGGCACACATCGCCCGACTACTTTCAATAAGAGAAATTGCCTCCTGAACAGTAGGAACGGATTTTAACCCATCATCTACATAAAAATCGTATTTGAGAAAATCACTGGCGTGCTTTCCAAATAGACTTTCGTTGTCGGACGCACACCGTTTTAACCCAAAGTTTGCACAGGACGGAGATGATGCGGCCCCAAAAAGGTGAACTTTCATTTGATAAGTAATTGGATCTTGATTCAAGTCTCCTTCAGGCCACCACCAAAATCGCAAAAAATCACGATCTTCCTTTCGAACCTTAAACTGAAAAAACATCTGCTTAATATCACATGTTATGGCAACATTTTCCAAACGAAATCTGCAAAGGACTCCAGTAAGGAAGTTCGTCAAATCCGGACCGTGCAAAAGCACGTCATTCAAGGACATACCTTTATATTTAAAACTACAATCAAAAACTACTCTAATCTTCGGTTTTTTGGGGTGGTATACCCCATGATGAGGCATATACCAAACATGATTGCTTTTACCTTTGTCAATGACCGGTTCCGCATAACCATCCGCAATAACTCCACACATAAAGTTTACATAATCCGCTCTGTAACTGGCGTCCGCTAATAGCTTTCGTTTTAATGACCACAAGCGATGTAAAGCAGCCGCACTATTGTTAGGAAGAAATGGGGCATTTTTTTTAAACGGGAGGGGCATTTCGTAATGACCATCACTTGTCCGACAAATTCCACGACTGACATGATGAAGAAACTGTTGATCCTCTAGAGAATAAGCAGAATCGCCCGTATACCTTTCAGAGAAGTCAAGTTCCATCATGCGCACCAGACAGTCCGGGGTAAACGTTTCCTTTACCTTGATAGGCGTTGTAAATATGCCATTGCCATCTACATTTGTCAAGTTTTCTGTAACTAAAATCCTGTGACTTATGCCAATTAAATCACCTTCATAATTCTGCGAAGTGTTGTTCACTATTCCAACAATCCCCCATCCTAAATCTGTTAACTGACCATAGGGCTGATCTCCAACTGACAGTTATAACCGATGAGTAATGCGACGTCGACATCTTGAACGGGAAGTAATTTCGACGCTATCTTACGTAAATGTGGCCATTGGTTTGCGATGTCTGGCGTTGGTATATGATTTTTATTCGCAGGCAGTATATGTCTTGTATATGTCACTGGGAGATCGATAGACTTGCTGTTGGCGTAACCTCGAACCACTAAACCGGAAATACGCCGACTATCGATCAATTGATCCGCAGAAGTCATAGTTGAAAGTGAAAGTTTCACGTCCGGCCCAGCAACGTTCAACATGCGACAAGTCTTGTCTAACACAAAAGTCGTATCTGACTGCGTATCGAGAAGCGCATAAACTAGTCTTTCATTTTCTGGCGAATCTTTGTGTGATATCCACACTGGAACGATCATCGAACACTTACTACACTTACCGGTTTTGTTGAGATGGCTAACGCCAGAATGCACATCTAAAGACAGTTCCGGCTTAAGGGGTTTGGTAGGCTCAACTTCATCAAAACGTATTACATCACCGTGCAATGCAGTTGGGTGTAACTTTGAACATTTAGCACATTTGCGGCGTTGTTTACACTGGGAAGAGCGGTGATACGGGTTAAGACAGGCAAAACATAGCTTATTGTCTTTAGCGTACTGCTTACGTTCGGCAAGTGATTTTGACAAAAACAATTTACAATGATCAATAAAATGCCTTTTCTTACAAAATGAACAAGTGATATTTTGGCCAATGTCCAAAGAATTTGAATGCGCATTACCTACCTTGGTATCTGTTGAGAACGAATTAGCGTTGCCTATACGCTTTGTATCCTGTCGAGGTTTGCTAAATGGTGTCACCTTACCTGTGCGTTGCATAGAAACAATAGGCTGACAGGCTATTTCAGCCTCCGTAGTAAGAAAAGAAACAAAGACATCAAAAGGAGGAAATCGTTTATTGTTACGTTTAAATTCAGCTACTAATCTACCCCAGCGAAGGACTAACCAGTCAGGTAGTTTTGTAAGAATTTTTTGATTCTCTCTGTCGTCATTCAATATTTGCAGGCTTTCTACGGTAGCCATTGCGGTCTGACATTGCCTTAAGAAATCGCAAAGTTTTCGCAAAGCGGGTCCATCGCGGTTAGCTACCTTGGGCCACGCATCCAATTTGTCACGGAACGCATTTGCCACGAGAAATGGGTCACCGTACCTTTCATCCAAAATCCGTTTCGCATCTTGGTAAGCAGTTTCAGTTGAAAGCAAAAAAAGTCCATCAACTGCTTCTCTCGCAGATCCACCAAGATATTTTTTCAAGTAGTATAGCCTTTCAGCAGGAAAAATCCCTTGATTTTCAATAAGCGTCTGAAACGCACATTTCCAGCTGGTATATGCCAAAGGATCCCCTGAAAACACACCTGGCTCTGGAAGTGGAAGCCGACTCAAATTAACCCGATCAACAATCCCGTTCGCAAAAGAACCCAACTCATTTTGTCTTATTTGAGAATTAGAGTTTCCTACAGTAAACGCATGTTCCTTAATTGACTGTGAGTGACCATAATTGTAGGAACCAAATGGATTATTTTCGGTGGTATTTTTAATGGTGTTGATGACGTCAGTAGACGGCCAAGTTTCTCTGGTATTACATTTAGAAATATTATGATTTTGAGTCTGTAACATCGACTTGTTTTTATCACAAAATGTAACCTGTGCTTCAGGAGAATTATTTGAGTTATGTTTTTCTTGTTTCAACTCACTGTCAAGAGATGGGTGCCAAGTTTTAGGTAAATAAGAGAGACACATGCTTAGCGATTCGCCATCGCTGAATTGGTTTTTCAACGTCTGCGCATGCGCATTACAATATTTGGCGACATAATCCGATTCACGTGGTGGTAGGCTTAATGGATTAAACACAGTTTCTTGGTTCAACGTTCCTTGACTTAAGGTTTCCTCTAGTGCTTGTAACTTAGCATTCGCAATATCAAGTTTCTTGACTGTTTTTAAATGTTGGATTTCGCCTTTCTTTTGTTCTAATTCCCTTTTAAGTTTAGTTTCCATATCTAAAAATTTGAGATGAGCTTTAAGAGCAGCGGCTTCTGTTATAATACTAGCGCGTTTACTTTGTTCTGAAGTTTCAGAGCGCGCGCGTTCGGGGCGTTTATCACGTGATGCACGGGAACGCGAAGATGCGCGCGAACGCAAGGACGCACGAGAACGCGACGAGGCGCGGGAACGCAAAGATGCACGGGAGCCATTATCGGACGCGGTTAAGATACGTATGCAATCAGCGACATCTTTGAGTAACTCATGATTGCTATTCTCAACGCAATTGTACCTCTCGTAGCTCTCACCCGATTTACCAAGTGCGGACAGTGTTTCCTCCAAAGACGTGTACGCTTCGGATAATTTCTCCATTGTTTTAAGAAGACAATCGCGCTCTTGTCGCAACAAAGACACATCAGTTGAATCAGACAAAAGTCGTTGTACGCAATTAGCTTGTTTATGCCACGATGAAAGTAACATTTTGAAATTTTGATCGCGCTGCGTAAGTTGCCATTCCAAATAACGCGCGGTCGGTTTTTTGGTTCTCGAAACTTTACTCCTATCTTCCTCCCCATAAACCCCGTCATTGCCAGTTACCTCCCTTTGATCTGACATAGGCTCAGACAAATGGTGACCGGGATCACAATCCGATTTGAAGGGATTGCCCGGAGAAAGATCACCAGTTGCGTCCCGGGAGGTTACGAAAGGATTGTTTGGAGAGAAGGTGGCCATTATAGAACAAAGGATGAATAAACAAATAAAATGCAAATAACAGTAGAAAATAGTTACTCTTGAAGGTTCCAGAAAAGTATATAAATTTATGAGATAACCCTAAAGCGTAAAATCAATCCATCAATCAAACAACAGTTAATTTAGATCCAATATCATTGACCAACACATTATCATAGACCGGTAAATATTGCAAAAATGTAAATGGTAGATAAATTGTAAATATTATAAATATTGTAAATATGAATCAGCAATATAAAAATTGTATATATGCGTATGAATCTTGATAAATAATTTTAAGACTGTCGAGTTTTAGGCAATGTACATATGTAGTAAAAGAATTTAAAGTCAATGAAAATTAATTTACTGCAAATCTCGACTCATCATAGATAAAATACTTCGAATGTCAAAGGGCACACATTGCATATGGACAAGGAGGATTCAATCCGTCAATCATTGAAAATCGGACAGAGTTCATCAAGACTTCCGTTGAACTGCTTAAGAGATGAAATGTCAGGAATCGAAATTAGCTTATGTTCTTGTTTTAATTGTCTGCAGAAAATATATGTGGGAAAACATCTGTGACTGTCCTCACGGGAACCATATACAGGGGCATGTAGAACGACGGCAAGGTCCACATCAAAATGCCAATTTTCCAAAATAGTTCAGAGCAATAGAATTCCAGTTTGAATAAAAAGTGAATGGAAAACTCTCAAGGAAATATAAATAACTGCCATCTACTGGGCCCATGTGAAGGATTTAGTGGAAAGCCGACACACATCAAGATCCAAATACCGCATCGAAATAAAGAAATACCTGGGCTGGGCTGTAGTTGTACATTAGACGAGTGGGTGTTTACTATAACCGTAAAGGTCTGCGGAAGGTGTCCCGGGGAGAATTTCGCATCAACGCATACAAAGACTCATAACGAGGGTTTGACAATGACATGACTTCATTTATTATTGTAAACTGAAAAGAATAGAAAATAAGTTATTAATAGAAAATTTGTTTTTGGCATTTTTGATAAACGAAAATAACATATAAACACATATTATACAAAAAATACTGACCACCTTGCTTCTTTGTAAAATATATAACCCCGAGACACGTGTACAACTACACCCACCGGTGATCAGACTCCGCACTGACTCTCAAACCGGTAATACACATGCTTCCTTGGTTCACGCTTGGCAAAGGGAGGGAACTCGCAATTGGCGCCTTTTTCAAATTTGAAAATAAATACTGTATTTACAGCAAGGTTTTGTTCTTTGACCCCTAGAAACTGTATATTTATTATATTAATCTAAGTTTGTGAAAAAAATGTGTGTTTCTTCAACTGTTTCTGCCCTTTAATCACTTAACTACTTTGATTATTGAGGGGGGTGCGACAGAAAATCGACTGCTCGTACAAACGTATTGAAAAAAGCGGCTAAAATATATTGAGTTCGAGTCACAAAGCAATATGCCTCAATCTCACTTATATGTTAGACTAATAGCCAACACAAATAAATAATTGTTTATTTTATAGCGTGAGACCGATACTCCGGGCTATTTATTATAAAATATAACATTGAGAACAGCTTGAAACCAGCGGGTATTTCCGAGCATTTCCGAAGCTACTATACTGGTGGCGTCCCTAGCGTCAAAATGTCGATGGTGCATGTTATAAATCGCTAACCCTGCTATGCTGAAAAATTCTGACATGCGCATTCGGAACTTCCTTTAAGCATATGGCAGCAGGTCACAGTTTCAGTTTCCTTCAGTTCCCATTTGCGGTAATGTTAATGTCTGCTCTCACAGCACCTTCCCTAACTTTCGTTGAACCAAATCCTTCGGTGGGGGCCTTGAACAGTCCTTTGTTTTAAGCACCTTTTTTTCATACGTTGAAGGTAGAAATTTTGAGATACGAGTAGAATCAGCTGATAGGGGTCTCTTTGCACATATACCGCCGCATGTAAACAGACCAAAGCACCCCCAACTACCAGATCTCCATCCACTTGAACTGGTCCCATGCCACTTCTAAAATCATTCCCAGACAGTAACTCAACCCCTGTCCTTTCATAAAAACTACAAAAATGCCCAGAAAAAAATTGTATTGTATTGTATTGTATTTATTTACCCGAACATATAGTACATTTATTTATTGATATCATAAAGCTGGGCGGGAATAAAGTCATAGGACTTGTTCTATCCCAAAGATTGAATTCACATGGATTGGCACTTTAAAACATACATAGCGGGTAATAAAGATATAATAAATTTGAATATAATTCGTTTTTTCCAGCAGAAATAATATAGTGGTGGTTGGTGATGAAAACAGATATTATTTATTGGTCATAAAGTAGATAATCTTTCAATCTGGACTGGAAAAATAATAAAAAAACACACAAAAATATGTTAAACTTCTTTCGTCCCTAGGAAAATCCGGAAGCCAGAAACTGTGACCTGTATCCATATTTTATGACTTCCTTTAAACGTATTTCTAAAAAATTATTTATATAACGTTTTTATCTTTGTTTGAATAAAAAAAATTTTTAGGAATGAATTATATTTTAAGCTCAAAAATATATATATCACAAGAAAAGTTATTTCTAGCATGTGTACATTTTTGACATAAACGGCAGCTCATAAGACACATCAGCGATCCATCTATCAGAAAATGTTTTATAAGTCATTGTCCCGGATGTAGCTAGCTTTATGACCAGAATCACCTACATGTAACCACCAAATTTTGCAACTGAGGGAGTGGGATAACACGCCGTTCGAAAACAAGGATACATGTTTCCAGAATCACAAATCTTTAATTTATTGGAGTAGCTTATGTTGTTATCTAATGTATTTTTAAAAGTTGTTAGGATTGTTTAATAATTTTTAATTGTGTTCAAGTGAATAGCACGGCCTTTTGGGGATTTTAATTGAGGATTTATTACGTGGTTCTTATGGAGACCTTTTTGCATTACAAGGGGGGGGGGGGGGGGGGGGGAGTGCGATAAAGGAACACTGCGTGTCCAATGGCTTTTATTTCTATTTCGGAATATAAATCTGGAGGTGAATATGTGGCCAAAATTTTAAATTCGGCTACCGTATCCACGACTTAAATTAATTCGGATAAAACACTTTAATTATTTTGAAGAAGTGTGTACGAAGACATAATATGTTGTTACATGTACATTATCGAGCGAGTGTGACTACATTATCGGTTTAAAAGGTATTTACTACATTATCGGTAAAGAATTGATACAGTATCGGTTAGAAAAGTGTTTACTACATTGTCGGTTAAAAGTTACTACAATATCGGTTGAATTATCTGGCGTTTTTACTACATTATCCGTTGGTGATACACTATCGGACAAAATGTGATACAATATCGGTTGGGTACTACATTATCAGGGATTGTTACATTATCGGTTGCAACCAACCCAATTTAATTTTGGTAAAGGACACACTACCTACTCATAAGCTAGTAATAACTGAAAAAAAATCCATCTTATAGTTCAAGAGTTGTCAAGAAATGTCAAAAGCTGGGTAGCTGTTTTGGTCGCCAAAAATATTGAGACTCCAATTGCCATCATTTGTATCCTTTTAACAAAACTCTTTCTGGATTTACAACTTTTGTTATATTTAAACCCAGAAAGAGTTTTGTTTAATGTTATACTTTCAACTTCTGTATGCCCCTCAAACAAGTAATTTGTATCCCTATGTAGAAATACATCATTCCATGTGGTTAACGATTTGAAGGTATAAGACGCTCAGGATCCTAGGTGATTTACGTACGTGAAATACCCTCTCAGTTTTATTGGTCAATTCTTAAACCTTTTATTGCTACAAATTCGAAAAGTGACAGTATACCCCCACTTTTAGATCCATCAGATATGAACGGTAGATACGCTACTTCCGAGACAGATAAATCCAATGTACTAAATGATTATTTTTCATCCGTATCAACTGCTGAAGACCATGCTATTCTTCCAATTTTCCCAACTCAATGTGATGTAAAACTAACTACAGTTAACTTTGATATTGATGATCTAGTATACTTTATTAAATCCCTTATTACAAAAAAGCTGTTGGTCATGATCGCATTTGATGCTGAAGAAAGTTGGTTATTCAATAGCAGCTCCCAATTATTTCAATTATCAATTAACAGTGCACGCTTCCCAATGATGTGGAAAATGGCAAATATCATCCCGGTCTTCAAAAAGGGCGACAAACATTTGCCAACCAATTATCGACCAATTGCTTTATTAAGCTGTGTTGGAAAACTTATGGAAAAAATTGTTTTCAGATCAGTGTACAACCATTTTGTTTCCAATAAGCTTTTCTACCATTTGCAAGCAGGGTTCCTACCGGGTCACTCTTGTACACTCCAACTCATCGAATTATATCACAATCTCTTTTTTTCTTTAGAAGAGCGACAACCTGCTGTAGCCTTCTGTGATAGAGTATGGCATCGCGGTTTGATTTTAAAACTTAAATCGTATGGTATTGATGGGAACGTATTAGAATGGTTTGTTAGTTACCTTTCAGATCGCCATCAAAAAGTCGCTCTGAAAAATGAACAATCCCTTACCAAGACGACCAACACTGGAGTTCCCCAAGGGTCGGTACTGGGTCCACTTTTGTTCCTTATATTCATAAACGACCTCAGTCTGAATGTAAGAAGTACCGTTCGCCTGTTTACAGACGACTCCTCCCTGTAATACTCCTCGAGAGACCTAAATGAGACTGAATTTCAGTTGAATAGAGATCTTCAAACTATATTAGACTGGTCTAAATCATGACATTTACAATTCAATTTCGAAAAAACTGTCTTAATGCTTTTTACAAATAGACAGATTCCATACCCTCCTTCTGTACAGTTTATAATAGTTATATAATAGAAGCATTGGAGGATTTTACCGAAACTGCGTCTGTATACTTTGGATACAAAGCATGTGGTGGTTTACCTGGCTCAATATATATATATATATATGAAAAACGAAAAGAAATGACTCTGACAACGTTGTCGTTGTCAGAGTCATTTCTTTTCGTTTTTCATATTTAATCCTGGGCAGATATCTATCTTTTATTTATCTATATATATATATATATTCATTTTTATTGGTCAATTCTTAAACCTTTTATTGCTACAAATTCGAAAAACGTTTGATGAGCCACCAATGACGTGGTGAAACCGGTAACGAATTTCCGTTGTCAGTGTCATTTCTTTTCGTTTTTCATATTTAATCCTGGGCAGATACTTATCTTTTATTTATCTATATATATATAGTTTATCACAAGTAAATTTATTTCTAACATGTATACAATATTGTCATAAACGGCAGCTCACATCGAATAAATGTTAACGTCGCTTCATTCGTCATGCTATAATGACCAGTAATTCGTATATCCTTTAAAGGGGCATGAGCTGCCAAAATGTTGATATTTTGACGTTAAAACAAAATGTTGAAATTATCTGCTATTTGTCTCCAGACGTATAATTCAGAAGCTTTTTAGTGCTTCTAGTCTCGAAAATGTACGCTAAAGTATTGTTTTGAACTAACTTTGGCTTAGAATGAATGAATGGTCGGTCCGGTTATTTAAATTTTGTTTACTTTTCGAACATGTTTTCGGTTTATACAGGCCACATACTGTATGGATTTTCCTCATTCCAACGCCAATCATTTAGTTTTTCGATGGCCTTCAAAGCCTCTTACTGTCGTGACGATCAGAAATTGTGAAAAAAGTGTGAATTTTGGCAGCTCATGCCACTTTAACGGTGGAAAACACAGCAAGTTCAGTCAAACCACATCAAATCGAAATACGAACCCTATATGTGTCAAACTTTGTCTGTTGCATTGCATGGCTTAAAAATTGAAGAGGTTCTACACAAATTTTTTTTAATTGGCTTCAAACTTACGATCGATTGTGTACAACACGTGTCTATCAAGGAAACCAATAATTATATTTTTACTTAAAATTAAATTAGATATTTAATCAAAACTTAAAAAGAATCCATATACTTAGGCCTACTGTTTTTATTTTCTGATGATAAATTCACCTTAAAAACGTAGAAAATTGTTTACAGTAAAAACAGCAGACGGGTTTCTGTAATTTTCCCTAGATGAAGAAGTACGTTCCTTTTTTGGCGTCAAATTTTAGGCACTATTTTTATTAAAGTAGTCAACATGACCACACACCCTCTCCACGGCAAAGGTTAATTGCAGAAATTAAGCTAGTTGTAAACTTCTGCGTTTTCTTCTCCAATAGGCGGTCTTTAAGACCGAGATTAACCGTGTTTTATATTGTGTATCTAATTAGTGAGAGACATTGTGAGATATTATATATATGTGTGTGTTAATTGTGGATGTTGAGGAATAAAATACTGCTTCAAGCATCGACTGGGCTTATCTAAAAAGATAGCCTTTGTTTAAATATAAGATACATAGATTTCAATTGGGTAAAAGTAGGACAAGAAACTTTGGTGCATGTCGGAAAAAAACACAACCAGAACGAGAAGGTTGAAAAGGGCAGTGTGCGTCTAAGGCAAATTAGAGATAAATACATTCCCATTGTCGCCCACATTCTGGGATGCAGTCTGATAACTTCGGGGATTTACGTGCAAAGCCGACCAGTAGAGAGTGAAGATAGCCGAAGGGAGTTCCAACAATCTCATTCTCGCGAGATCCCCTGCTACTACGTGAACGCGACGGACCTCTCAGGCCGTTCCAAGCCATTTTACCCAAAATTTGGGTAATCAAACTTACTTCCAAAATTGATTTGTACGTGATCTTTACCTGATTCTATATGTTGGCTTGTATTTCGTTTTTGGTACACGCCCTTAAGTTTTGAATTATCGTTGAGGAAATACAGGGACTATATTTCTACCCTCCGCGATTGTGAACAGGCCAGCCTACAACATGGTATTTTGTATGTCTACGTCATGTGATTGTAGTGAGAGTATTTCTCCGCAGCTCTGACAAAAGGGGATTCCCCTTAGGGAGCATATCCAACCTTCGTGCACCGATCATTCGTGTAATGCGAATGAATTACACGATCGATTTCTACACTCGCGGCGATCTCCAATCCAAAGCGATCTGTTAAAACAACACCCTCGAGTCTGTCTGAGTGGCCTCTGCGGTCCTGTCTGGTTTGAACAGCAGCAGAGATATGCGTGTCTGTATATTACTGCGCGGTAACATAGAGTGAGAGGGCTCGTGTATGTAGTGCAATGCAGTCGACGGTATAGCTGTAAGCAGGACACTCCGAGTAACGTTGACGCTTTTATAGCCTCCCATTACCTGTTCAGCAAAACATCAATTTGGAAATGTCTGCACACAACTGGTTGTCTTTCTTTTGTATCTTATTTATACGCTACAGAATTTGTGAGGTGTGTTTAATGGACGGTTTTTCTTTGGTTTGTGTAACTTTGACTCTTCGACAGAGCATGGTTTAATTTTCGTTTTGCGATCTACAACAATCGCTGACATAACACGCGATTCTGTGTTTTATTAAAAAAATGAAAATATGGACTTATACACTTGGCAATTATAATGTTCTGATCAACGAGAAAATGAAAGTTCAAAACTCCGCCTGTAATTATATAGTATGATCTATTTTCCAAAACCAGTAACTAAAAATCTCCTAGTACTTATAATCAATAATGTATTTTAAAAGTGATATAGTTATGTACAGGTATACGATATGAAATGACATGAAAATGAAAATATTACAGGGAGATAAATGTATAGGTCTATACAAATACTCAGAGCTTCTTAGAATGAATCAATGTCTGATGACGTTTTCTATCTGCATCTGATAAAAATACGTAACGGCATCCTCGGTCACACTGTTGTCTATAAGCACTGGGCTAGGTTGTGTCAAATTCCGAAGAACAATGCTCTGGCATATCTAATAGCCGCAGTAGTGACATGTATTCCCCCTTACATCTGCCAGGATATGTAACAGGGGACGGCATAGCCCCTCCAAAGGTGGATAAAGTGTGAAAAAATTTCGTTGTTCTTATAGGATGGGTGAAGCAGTGGGTACAACAGTCACTCAGGCACTTGTACAATTCTAAGTGATATGTTCGGTGTACTGAATGGTTCATTAAAAATAAGAGTTCATGTCTGAGATGTATAATGTCTGGGTCGCAGACGCGCTTACAAAGGCTTTCAATTCACTGTGGTCTGAATATCGACAGTGTACCGTAATCGGATAGCCGTCATACTTCTTCCCATGCCAATATTTGGTACATTGGTATATGGCCTGGTCAAAGATTTTCGCCTCCTTCATCAAAACGTCGTCTTTTGAAAGATGGCTCTGCTCTGAAGGCAAGGAAACTTCCCCCTCTAGTGTCCTGAGTTGGGTGACACCTGTCAACCATTTGGAGAGTGGACCCCAAGCACGCTCTATGGGTTAAATCTGCTATGCCGTGGAGCGTAGCTCGCCAGGATCAGCCCATCTAAACATAAATCCCGCCATAATCTCCCATAATTGATCGGATTAACCAGGGATTTAGTTGACCAGTCTGGACCCCCGTCCGCTATAATGGAGACAACGGTCCGTGGGTTCAATTTGTCCTCCACAATGGGCTTCAAAAGTTTGAACAAATGATCAGCGTGGATCTGGCTTGTACTGCTGTGAAACATTGAAGCCTGCAAAAAAACATCCAATGGTTCTTGGCCAGGATACCCGCTGTCGCCCGTTTCTATCTATAGTCCCGACTAAATCTGGTGAAAAAAAAATATATGAATTAATACAATGCATGTTATTGTACATATAATCATTTGTAGATAAAGAGAAATCAATGTTATGAATGCCATCTTAAACCAACAAATATTTACCTGTATGATCAGCAGATCGTGTACACCTCCTTTGAAAGCGATGCTCTTTTGCTGGTGACAGACTTCTCGTTCTTGTCCTTTTGCGTAAAGTAATATAACCAGACGGTATGAGTTTAGAGTTTGGATGAGGAAAATCGTGGTCGGGGTAGTTTGGTCTATCATCATTAGAAAAAAATCTGTTTATCTAGAAATGTCTGCTTACAGCCAGAGACCCCACATTCACCTTGTTCTTGTCATCACAGAACAAGGCAATACATTCGTCTTCGTACAGTTGAACCAGTTTATTCACATAATTGACAGATGCGCACGAAAATCGGAAATCTGGAAGGTCGTTGGTGGAATCATTCTTCTTGGCTGGGATCCTGGCATTCACTATGCCGGTGTGGCGTTTGGCGTTGATGGTACCTTGACGGGATGGCTTCAACATCCTATGAATTGTCATTTTGGAGATAGACTCAAGCCCGGGTGTGTTGGCTATAACATGCCTTTGGATATCGGCCCAAGATACTCCATTTGTATATGCGGTAGCGTCTCTTCTTCTTATATGGGCCTCTGCAGAATTATCTTTAACAAACTGTTCCACGATTGATGGTATCTGCGGAAACCTTTCCACTAATTCCTCCTGTGCACGTTTAAATACGGGCATATCAGCAGGCGTATCATCCTCGTCATCAGTGTCGAACATCCAAAATTCTGAGCGGTCTACCATGTCTAAGCAATGTGTTTTATTTACTATGATAGTTTATGCAAAATGTTCCATTTATAAAAGTATATCTTGACATTTTTGAGTGAGTACTTTATCTAATCTAAAGACTAATCCCAGCCGCCAGCAAGGTTGCGTCAATGCCAATGTAATCCGAACTCTTTCCTTTCTAAATAGCAAATGAACGCACAACGAACACTCAGCAGGGCATGCGCATGGAATATTACAGTACAATGGGTAGAATTGCAAAGGTGGGAGAGAGGGGTGTTCATTATCGATCAATAATGGTGAAGACTCTATTTAAAAATGTCTTGTTTTAAAGCGCAAGATCTAAAGGTCGAATTTTTTTTACATTTGCTCACTGCTAATTTACCATTCGGAATGCCGTAAACGCTAAATGTAGACAAAAGAATAAAGCTTGACTGACATTGGGATAACATAATTTTCATGTATGTAATGTTGAATTGGTCTTTTTATGCTATTCACATCGTGCTCCTTTGTTTATATTATATTACACTTAATTAGTATTTTTCTTTAATAAACACTATGACAACTGATTTTGGTCCTTGTGAATGAAAACATTAATTATGGGAATACCAGGCAGTCGAAAAGAAAAGCTATGCTTTCAAAAGCATAATAAACAACAAATCTGGAATCAGACCTACCCCGACCATTTTAAGTAGAGACGTATGACATTTACAACAATCGTGCAATGTCTGTGCACGACTGAGGCGTGCACGAAGGTAAGATATGGTCCCTGAAGGATTGCCTGCTGACGAATGCCAATGCATTAGTATCCTTATGTAGTCGAGAATTCGAAGTAATAAACCCATAATGAAGACTGACTTGAATGAAGTATTTTTCTCGACACCCGAGTGCCTTATTTACACACGGTTATGGCTATAATACACTAAAAATTTCCAACACAGAGTGGATGAACATGTTTAATTCATGATTGATGGTTTGATATCTGTACAAGTGTAAAACAAGTCCGTGCTCTTGTTGTTTTTGGTTCTTTTTAACCTTTCCCCGGCCCTAAGACATTGGCAGCCTGTGGCGGCGACGTATTCATTTCATTAGTAAATAAATTGTCAATTTCTCTCCACTTGGTGTCAGCACGCAAAAAGAGCTCTAAGTTAAGGACATTGGGGTGGTTTCAAAAGAAAGTGGTAGCTATTTTTGCCATGATAGTTGTTTTCCATGACAGTCCGATATACACAAAAGATCAAGTGTCTACTTCCGGAAATCAGACTAACGCAATCAATCGCAGACCGGTATCTCTTTTGGTATAATATATTAGGCTACCTCGCATTTTTCCAAACAAATGGTTGTTATTATTTATCCCGTAATAAATATCTACTAGCTTCTTTATATTGCACCAATAATAACAATTGACATGTCATTCGACCCTAGCCTAGTATAGCGGTAGTCGTGCTGAGCCGTGCCTTGTTCGTTCAGTGTTGTTTTGATTCACGGGACTACTTTCAGGGTGTCTGGACACGCTGGGCCGTTTACAGCAGAGCTCATTCTTCACCACAGGGCGCCTCTAATCCCTCTCACAGCCAAGCTTATTCCATTCGTGTACACTATCGTGTTTTTCCCGAAAATTACACGATTGAAAATTGCACGAAGGTTGGATACAGTCCCTTAGCAGACTAAGGCTAATGGCTTGGAACGGCCTGAGAGGTCCGTCGCGTTCACGTAGTAGCAGGGGATCTCGCGAGAATGAGATTGTGGGATGAACACCGGCAAACTTCTCTCCCTTGATAGACCGTGTAATAATGAGTCACTCGGAACATCCTTCGGCTATCTTCGCTCGCTACCGGTCGGCTTTGATTTCACGCACGTAAATCCCCGAAGTTATCAGAGTAATGATGAGTAAAACGCGATTTCTGATATCCTTTGTAGTTGGTGTGTTTACTTATAGTTTTAACGGAGCGGGCAGTTAAACGCTTACAGTCTCGTCGGTCATTTAATCGTCCTCTGTTTGTGGTTTTGTCCTGATTCTATCAGGTAGAAATTAAATTGCGCTTTGTTACTTTGCCTAGAGGGTAAATTAGAATTATACAGTTAAACAAATCTGCTGCAATTATCAATGGGGTATTTTTCGCAAACTTGTAAAATCTGTTTTTAATGTTTTTTCCTAGAAATAGCCTCTGGTAAATATCACTGAGATCGAGATTATAAAATAATTAAATTTGGGTGTATATAGCCACACATCATTTTGTGATAAGGCTCACAGTTTACATAGTGTACAATATTTCCAATAGATATGTTCATGTCTTGATTAGCCTCCCCAAGCGCTTTGAAGAAACAGCGAACAATAACAAGATACTTACCATGAGTTTCATACGGTTTTTAGAGACGGTAAAAAATTGTATCTTTCAAATATGAGCACTAATATACTGATACTAAGTGAGTATTAGGGAGTTCTTCTCGATATGCATGTAGACATTGGTAACATTATCATGATTGATTGATGGTTTACACTGCACTCAAGACTTTTCTCCATTTTTTAGGCCAAAGGCCCGCATCGTACATATATTACAATACGCACACATACTTACAGAACTTCAGCAGGCCATTTAACACATCTACATTATTGGATAACATCAACATGCTAAATCTGTGTAGAGACCTTATTGCCAGATATTTATGGGGTATACATTCCCTCCGTGTTTCTTCAAAAATTGGACATACCATGATAAAATGACACTGATCCTCAATTTCAGCTGAATTACACAGAGTGCATAGTCCCTGTTCTCTAGGAGAGTTATTAAAGGCACACTTGCCGCGAAAATCAGGAATGTTGTTTACATTAAAAAAGAAAGACCGTTTTCTGTATTTTTCCCAGACAATATAAGTTAGGAACTTTCTATTTTTACCAAAATTTAAAAGTTTGGACGTCACTTTGTATTTTTAATTTGAATTTGAAAATTGGAATTGTTAGGGGTCCGTAACGTAAACAAACCAATCTGCCCCCCTATTGGCGATTTTATGTTTCAGTCGAGTGAGTGAACTAACGGCACAGTGTAATTTTACGTAGGCCTATTTATCTGAGAAATACAGACTGACGATCGGTTAACAGCGACTGGAAAAGCCTGCTGGTAATTGTTTGAGTGTAAACCAAAGATAAAAAGGCCTGAAATGAGGGTAACCCAACACGAAAGTTGACCGACACTGATCGTTGTTGTTGAAATCAGGCTTCGATTCTTCGTTTGTTTTTCATCCCATTTCTACATTCTAAAGCTAACTAGACATGTTTTATGTGTCCTATGTTTAAGTTTAGTGGTATAAGTCGTAGTAAGCTCATGTAAATTGGTTTTCTTAGCAAATTTAAACAGGCTGCGGCGGCAAGTGTGCCTTTAAACCTTCCTGTATCAACACGTAATCCAGCTGTACCAACTCGTATTTTGGCCATTTTTAATGTACCTTTTAATGTTTTTGGATACAAGCGTATTGGTAAAGTGGTAGAGGAAACATCACATCGAAGGGTCAAGTGGAAATTTGGAAACATTTTTCCTAGATTTTTTTTTTAGACAGAGTGGGATTCGAACCTGCGACGTACCGACGAAAGGCTTGTTTTTATGACAAAGACGATTTTCTAGCTCGCATAGTCGCCATACAAGTGAACTGCTCTTGGGTTTGGCGTCGTAATAAAAGCAAATATATACCCAACCAAAGTAAAGAGACACACCAAAGAGTTTCGGTTTAGATCACTCCACTTTATAAGCGTGTTTTAGTTCTATGCTATATATACGCTGTGTAGAAGCCAATTATGTCGCAATGCGACATAATTGACCTCTACTGTCGACCAATTGTGTCGCAACGGGAATTGCGACATAATTGGCCTATGTTGTCGATATTTTGATACAAACTTTTTTCCTGTATTTTTACTGACATACGTTTATTTTGATCCAACATCACCTTAGAACACTGCTGATGCATAAATTTTACCCCTACGTGGGCGAAATTTTCCTCCTTCAAGTAAATTCCCCGTCCTGAAACTACTGCTTTGTTTATTATCGTGCGTTTATTCCTGAAGTTGTTAACCTAAAAAACTTTTGTACAAATTTGTGCATTGATATCGATCCATTTCATTTTTATTTCTTAGTTTTATTATGAGTAATATATCGTTGCGACACAATTGGCTTTCTCTCACAGCCAATTATGTCGCAACGGCCAGTTGTGTCGCACACACATTCTTACGGTTGTTTGCAGTTTATCAACGCGCGCTATTCACCGTATGTCCAGTGACGGGTGCAGACTATATTAAACGTTTTCCTCAACTTCGACTTCTACCAATTGGGCCCAAGTTCGAATCCACCTTACCCTTGTTAAAAGAAAAGGGATATGATAACTTTTGACGGAATTCAATAAATTGAGCTTCTTGCCAAGTGTATAGGTCTATGAAATGGGATTTTCCTCTTGAAATATAATGTCACGGTTTTCGTCACCGAAAAATCTGATAACGCTGTCAAATGAACGAAATCATCTTGATTTTTTCTTTCTGAGAGGGGGATAAGTTTTTATCTGTTTAGTTTTTATTTTGTTCGAATATTTTTGGTTTGTTTTGGCTTTAATTTTTTTCAGTCTGCAGTTATTATTTTTCACCCAGATGAAATTCCATTTAATCTAATATCAGCTTTCAAGAGAGACACGAGAGAAATTCTGTGATAAATTTTGGTTCAGGAAGTATTATTGAGTGTCCGTTAACTTGAAGTTCATTTTTTTTCCCTGTCATATGTATTCGAGACTATGGAACACTTCTATTTGTAAGCCGAACGATAAAACTGTACCCAGAAGAAGGTCAAAATAATAGGCTGATGTCGCATTGTTAAAACATAGTCGCACTCCGTCAACACTGTTGCATTGCTTAAACCTATGGAAGACGGATGAGGCCATTTGCTATGTCGACTTGTCTACTTTAGAAACACGAAAGTCGACAAAGCGAAAGTCGCTAAATTGTACAAACCGCGCGCAGTTTTGTCATTTTAGCGACTTTCGCTTTGTCGACTTGTCGACTTTTTCAAAAGGCGCAACACGCCAATTCAAATGGATCATCGTGTTTTTCTTTCTCAGTCAGATTTGAAAAGACGAAAGTCGACAAAGCGAAAGTCGCTAAAATGTGAAAACCGCGCGCGGTTCGATCATTTTAGCGACTTTCGCTTTGTCGACTTTCGTCTTTTCAAATCTGCCTGTCTATTTGTATTGCAGCGGGAAACTAACCCAGACTCAGTTGTGGTTAAATGTAGGTCATCACCATGGAGAGTAGAAGTCGCCAAAGTGAGTGTGATTAGCGTGCCGCGACTTTCGACTTTTGAAAAGACGAAAGTCGACAAAGCGAAAGTCGCTAAATTGTACAAACCGCGCGCAGTTTTGTCATTTTAGCGACTTTCGCTTTGTCGACTTGTCGACTTTTTCAAAAGGCGCAACACGCCAATTCAAATGGATCATCGTGTTTTTCTTTCTCAGTCAGATTTGAAAAGACGAAAGTCAACAAAGCGAAAGTCGCTAAAATGTGAAAACCGCGCGCGGTTCGATCATTTTAGCGACTTTCGCTTTGTCGACCTTCGTCTTTTCAAATCTGCCTGTCTATTTTTATTGCAGCGGGAAACTGACCCAGACTCAGTTGTGGTTAAATGTAGGTCATCACCATGGAGAGTAGAAGTCGCCAAAGTGAGTGTGATTAGCGTGCCGCGACTTTCGACTTTTGAAAAGACGAAAGTCGACAAAGCGAAAGTCGCTAAAATGTGAAAACCGCGCGCAGTTTTGTCATTTTAGCGACTTTCGCTTTGTCGACTTTCGTCTTTTCAAATCTGACTGTGAAAGAAAAACACGAGAATCCATTTGAATTGGCGTGTTGCGCCTTTTGAAAAAGTCGACAAATCGACAAAGCCAGAGTCGCGCGGTTTGTACAATTTAGCGACTTTCGCTTTGTCGACTTTCGTGTTTCTAAAGTAGAAAAGTCGACATAGCAAATGACCTCATCCGTCTTCCATATAAACCAGGTCAATTTTGTGCTTTTGGACAAACCTCTCGCATATTGAGAGTCGGTGGTCATCCTCTTAATATTGTTTTTGTTAATCCTATTATCATGTAATTGTTGCGACACAATTGGTCACCTCTGGTAGCCAATTGTGTCGCAAGTTAGGCAGATTATATTTCTTTGGTCTATCCTTAGATAGTTAGCATTGGATTTTAATTTAAATCTACTGAAATACTGCTAGGTTGAGCGTGACAAAATTGGCCGCTGCGACATAGTTGGCTACCAGAGTTGACCAATTGTGTCGCAACAATGAAATGATAAGGCATAAAACCAAATGCCAAGCAAATCATCAAATAGATGAGAAATGTTGTCAAAACAAGAAACACGACGGTCATTCAAACATTATTTTGTTTTGTTTTACACAAAAAATAAACTTTCAAGGCATTTATAAGTATTGCGACACAATTGGCCGTTGCGACATAATTGGCTACCAGAGTTGAACAATTGTGTCGCAACAATGAAATGATAAGGTATAAAACCAAATGCCAAGCAAATAGATGAGAAATGTTATCAAAACAAGAAACATTACGTTCAATCAAGCGTTATTTTGTTTTGTTTTGTTGTATTTTACACATGCGGTATACGTCCAAGGCATGTATAAGTATTGCGACGAAATTGGCCGTTGCGAGAAAATAAAAAATCAGAACAAATAAGTCACCAAACGTTTTTCTACTGCACATATGAGATACTTTCAAGACACGTTTAGGTATTGCGACACAATTGACAATTGTTACATCGTCCTAAGCTAATTGACGGCTAGAAAAACCAAAACTAAGCAATGATGTCGTATATTGCAAACGAAAGGAGATAAGAAATGTTTTTAAAAGTGAATAAATAACATTCGCCAAACGTTTTTGTTTTGTTATGTTTCTCTTTACACCATACTTTTAAGGCATATATGAGTATTGCTACACAATTTGCTGTTGCGACATAATTGGAGTTATTTTGTTAAAGATTGAATAAAATCAAAAGAGCTGTATTTTTTGCTTTTTTTGTTTTCATGTGTGAATATATCCGATATTACCAGCATGTGAGGTATGTGAGTCACAATATAGTTCTTTTTGCAACATAAATAGTTCTGCTAGCCAGAAGATTATATCACGACCAGAATTATTAATAGAATACATAGAGACTTATAGATGAAATAGGGTCTACACTCATTAGCCATTTACCCGTAAACAAGAGATCAGTAAACTGATAGAACACTTTCAGAAAGTGGGACTGCTTGTAAATGGATCGCAAACTTGATTTGTGAAAGTGATTTCTTCAATAGGTGACTGGCTGGACAAGGACAAAGTTTCTCTGGTAGAAAGTGGCTGTACTCCGGAAACTCCAAACCAACTTTCCTAAATGTTTGGCTAGATAAGTTCTTTGAGTGACATTTAGCTGGAATAATTACAACGGGAAGGCTTGCGTATAAATATTAACTTCTTCATTTATTAGTTAGCAGCATTTCGGTCTTGATTGAAAACGGACTAAGTATCAAGACAGAAATGTTGCTAACTAATAAATGAAGAAGTCGATATCCATATGCGTGGTATGGCCAAAAGTTGGATTTTTTGATTGATTGATGGTTTAGTGTTTTACTTCGCGCCCAAGATTATTTCACTTATATGAAACATATACATATATATATGTTACCCGGAGTAAACCCACGATACCGGTGGTATCTGGCAACCATCCCACATAGGTCGTTCGAGTAGGAACCCAGGGGGCTGTGTGGGATTCGAACCCGCAACCAATTGGTGGAAAGCTGTTCCTATTGAGCGTCCAACACTCTACTGAGCCCCGGAGGCCCCGTCATGAGTTTGAACGACGACATCACTGAATGCCAAAAAGTATTTCACAAAGTAAGATCCTATAACAAGTATTTATATAACTCAAAAGGATGTTCGATTCAATATACTAAGATTAAAATGAAGAATGCTTCGGTTTGAATTCTGATATAGTATACATGGGTTAACATGCGTACCAACAATTTACGAAGATACTTTCACTGCTTTATGAGAACATTGACAAAAAGAAGAAAAACAAAATGGCCAGCGGCCGCCAAAAAGTGCATACCGGTAGTGCACAACAAGATCATAAAGTTAACCTGCATACAAAATACGGAGAATCTTTCATTATTTAGGAAAACAGTGATAAAAAGAAGAAAAAGAAAAATGGCTAGCTGCCGCCATTTTGAATATGTAAATGAGCAAAAAAGTGCATAGTGCAAAGTGAGACGATAGGGTTAACCTGTGTACAAACTTTTACGAAGATTCTTTCCTTATTTTAGGAGAAAAGTGATAAAAACAAAATGGTTGCCAGCGGCCATTTTAATATGCAAATGAGCAAAGGAATAGATGTTGTATAGCTAGACCATAGGGGGAACGTGCGTGTGAAATTTAAAGAAGATCCGACCAGCAGTTTACTTGGAATAGAGAAAAGTGATAAAAAGAAGAAAACAAAATGAGGACATGGTAGTCTAAAATCGTATTAATGTCTCCAAAAGGCTGCTTTAATTGTTTTCAGTAAATTTTTATGGTTACAAAGGGTAAATCGGCTAAATTTTATAACAATATTTAAGTGGTGGTAGTGTTTTCATAACATCCTACTTTCTTTCATAATTGATTGATTGTTATTTCACAAACACAACATTGTAGGCCTGAGTATAATAGCATTGAATAAATTCGGTGACTTATTCTGCTATTTCATCAATAGTGACAGACTTATGGAACGATTATGATTTCTACGACATAATCACTTAAATTCGTTTACAGGAGCGACATGGATCGACTATTCAAAGCTTTGAAATAAGAAAAAAGAAAATGAATTTTAAAGAAAAACATTCGGAAAATGTGTATACTTTCTTAAGTCTTCATATACGATTACTAGTCGATCTACATAGTTTTCAACTATGTATCATATTATAATGTATTGCGACATAATTGGCCTCGTGTACCCATATTTTGGGGTTGCGACATAATTGGCCAGACGTAGAAGCCAATTGTGTCGCAATTGACCAATAGTGTCGCATTGCGACACAATTGGCCGTTGCGACACAATTGGCTTCTACAACGCTGTCTACATGTACCTCGAAATTTCAAAATGAATAAAATTTCAGAAAATTCCCTTTTGTTTCCACATGTATAAGTTTGAGGGAGTGAGTGTCAGTCGAGCGTAAAATAAGTGTGTTTTAGCTCCCGGCCCATGATAGGTGAAACAAAATGAAATTGCAAAACACTGAACTATAGTTTATAAAAGAAAGCGTTCAAAGCTAGAGTCAGAATGTACAGATGAGGGGGTGAGAAGTGACCACATACCCAACATAACGTGTACATAAACTGAATGTAATTGGGCAGGTTTACGTTGGGTTGACGTTTTTGTGTTAAGTGTTGTGAGATCTGTGAGGAAACTGAATTGATCAGATCAATGGAATCCTTCAAAATGGTAAGTTCTATGGATTCTGGTTAATAGGTTGATGCATTCTCCGCGTTATAAACTTCTTACAAGTGTTTAACATGCCCCGGAAAAATGCAACCGCATATTTTCCTGTATATATGGTTTAGGTCCAGTTGTATTTGTTTTTGTCATAAATTTGCATTAAAAAAGCTATTTGTATCATTTGTATCAACCGAGCATGGCATTAAAAATACAGATTTTAAATCAGATCTTTAAAGTGGCATGAGCTGCCAATATTCACACTTTTTCATGATTTCTGATCGTCACGACAGTAACAGGCTTTGAAGACCATCGAAAAACTAAATGATTGGCGTTGGAATGAGGAAAATCCATACTGTATGTGGCCTTTACGAACCGGAATAGTGTTCGAAAAGTTAACAAAATTTAAATAACCGGGACGACCATTTATTCATTTTAAGGCAAAGTTTGTTCAAAACATTACTTTATCGTACATTCTCGAGACTAGAAGCACTAAAATGCTTCTAAATTATACGTTTTGAGAAAAATAGCCGAGAATTTCAACATTCTGTTTTTACGTCAAAATATCAACATTTTGGCAGCTCATGCCACTTTAAAGAAGCATGAGCTGCCAATTATTTCACAATAATTTCAGAATTAGGCAATTGTTCGCCATTTTTATCAAGAAATTCAAAAAAGAACTTTCCCTCGATGAGATGTATCCAAAGATAGATTTTATAATAATGCTCTTTGAATAATGTATTTTTATTCCGTCCGTTGGCTTAACAGGTTATTGACCTTACCGACACCTTTATTTCAACGTTCACTCGTAAGTTTTTCTAAGTCCGATTTTTCACAGCTCGTGTGCTTTTACGTAAATCTTGCCAATATATTATTTAACGTATACTTATAAGGCCTTCTGACTGAAGTGAGGAATGAATTTCCCTGATGTATTAACTGTATTTATACCACACTTTTTAGTATTCTTTTTTATGAGCTGCTACAATTCCGATTAAATTTTTTGAACTACCAAAATTCGAACTTTTTTACTATTATTGATTGTCAAAAGACAGCGCTAAACTATGAAAATATCGGAGAATTTTCGATAATTGCATTACCTGAAAAGGATATTACATGACTTTAAAGTCAGCTGCCCGAAATTGAACTTTTTTCCATACATTCTGATTGGCCGGAGAAGTTTGTCGTTTAAAGTAACTTGAAAAACTATTGAAAAAAGATTGATGTTGAAAATGTCGGTACAAACCGAAAATGTGATGCTATAAGTGACATAATTCAAATAGCCGGGATGTATAAGTGCATTTTAGAGTTTTTGTAGCTTATAAAAACTACTTTAATTTACATCCCCGAGATAGGTATCAACAGAAAGCCCTTATCCGTTGCTATCGGTAAAAATGATGATTCTTTTCCAACGAAATTTTCGCTATATTTGGCACGTCATGCTATCCAGAAACAGGGATTTTCTTGGTTATTTTATAAAAGATGTCCACTTCAAGGTAGAGTTTTAATGTGATAGAACTAAATAAAACATTTCTCTTTAACCACTCACATAGATTTCATCTTTTTGAATGATCATTTACTGACGGTGCTACATAAATACAAATTTTATGTAATCAACACGATCGACACACATTTCCAAAACTTATAATTAACATTATATTTAAAACCTTCAACTATCCTACATTGTCAAAGAAAACTTAACGGATTTTTATTTGATTATCTGAAGATTAACAAACGGTAGGTGAAAAAAGTAACAGTTTTCTTCATACACTATAAAGCCGATCTGCTTCCGAAGAGTGTAATAAGTATACGGCCATTATCGGAAGTCATTGTGGTGCAGATTAAAAATCAACAAAAGTTAAAAAAATATTGGCTGGTGCGGGTCTATTCTTACAAGATCATAAAACCTACGAATTTTTCTCCATATAGAAATAGTTTCTACAGAGCCGAAATTTTCTACAATTACCAAGTAAATTTTTTTTTTTTTATTACGAAAATATTTATTGTGTTTTGGTACTTTTTAAAGACAATGCTTACAGATATTGAAATATACCTCTTTAACATCAATATAACAAAAATTGGAAAAATGCATTATAAAGATATGGAGGCCTATTAGTGTAATGGGCGGATTTTTTTTATATTTCTGGGTTTTTGGGGCTGTTATCGGAATTTTACCCCTGCAGTAACTCCGTTTTGAAACTTTGTTCTCCGTATGTTATATGAAATCAAGGGTACATCATAAGAAATATGTCTAACTAAAACTCATAATGAAAAGTTTTCTCCGTGGTGGAAACCTCTTTTCCGTGGTGAAAACTTTTTTTCCGCGGTGTAAACCTTTCCTCTCTAGTGGAAATGTTTCCCTTGTGATTTGACAGTTTACATGCGTTTATCGACTTTCTCTGCAAATAGTTTGCTTCTATATAAACATTCTCAAGGATTAAAAACATCATTGGTTATATTTCTACTATCATTATTATTATGATAGCCTATACTATCTTTTATTTTAGACAAGAAGATTTTCCCTGTGCCCGTGTGTTTTAGTGTCCATAAACATATATATGTCTTGACAGTTCTTGCCATGTATAATCATTCTTTATTATAAATTGTGTGCATTTTGATATATGTTAAGATAATAATTATATCTCTTTATCGCTAGAGGACATTTTTTCATTAGCTGCTATAAGAAAACAGACGGGAATTCCCCTCCATCAATTTTTTAAAAGATGGTTTAAAAGATACAAATTATTCTCTTTTCATAGCTATGAAAACTTGACATATTAAAGCTTCTAGGTTACAGTTTCTTTCCCATTTGCGGTAATGTTACTTTTTCATTTGTGACTGATTACCTAAATCTCGTTAAGGCTTTTCCTTTCCATTTTCAAATAGATCAACACATGAGACATCATTTACAACCAAATAAAGTTGACATAGTGCATGTCGGTTTCACGCTTCGCACAATTCAGCATGGGTACCGCCATTTTGACAGTTTTAGGCTAACATATTCTCAGTCAAAGTGTGGTATTTTCAAAATTGGCTAAAAATAAAAAAAAAAAGCAAAAAAACAAAACACACACATCTTCGATCAGGCATTGATTGAAATCTTAAAGTATGTACAGTAGACCTGCATTAGTTTCAATCCAATATTCAAATAACCCAGATCCAAAATTGTCGCTAAATAAGCCGCTTCATAGCTCTAGCATAACCGATGTCAATTTTCATTGGCTGTAAAACAGAACCTGGGTGTTGTGACCTCAAAGAACAATCGAGAAACGACTAGGTTTTATATAATGACCCCGGTTTACATAGTAGCCCGACAGTAGACCAAAGTCATAATTGAGAGAAACGACAACCGAGGTATATTTAAGTTTCAATAGTTCGGTTGAATATGGTTTATTAAACCGAAACATAAAAAAAACTTATACATGTCTTGCGGAGTTATGACTTTGGTATACATTATCAAACTATTCAGTGGGAATCACATCATACAGTAGGCTTATAAAAATATTAACAACCTTTAAACATACAAAAGTGTTTTCATTATTAAAAGACAGAAGACATTTGTCAACTTTTTTTACGGCTAGTATAGCTAAACCTTCCCATATAATTAACTGAAATAAAGCGTTTACAAACTCTAACATCGGAGAGGTAAAGGCAAACAGTGGCATAAACAGAAGGATGATCAATCGTCATTATTTTCAACACACGTTAATTTGTCTCTGTATTTATCCCCTCAGATCTCTTTCTTACATAGGCCTATATACCTCAAGTCCCTTTATTAAATAGGTTCCAAAAATCTCATGCCCAAGTTGTTATAAAACTACAATCTCGTTACAGAATTCTTGTGTAGAGGTGGCCCAAGGGTCAAGGTCATAACAGGGCCCGCTTCTTAAAAAGTGTATTAGGCTTAATACCGGTATAACTTTACAACGTCTCAATTGAATTTCTTTGTTACGCGACGTCATTTAGTAAGATTGCACCAGGGGTCGGTTGTTCAAAAGAAAATTAGCTTAACGGCAGGTTAAATGACGTCGCGTAACAAAGGAATTCCTTTGTGACCCGACGTCATCTAACGTGCCGATAAGCTAATTTTCTTTTGAACAACCGACCCCAGGTGACTCCAACACGTTTAAGCCGGATAAACGCCTCGCCACTGCCGATTCTTAAAAAGTATTCAGTATGCAGTAGCTCGGCATTTAATCTCTACTTTCGAGCACTTGCCACCGTCAGCCTGCTTATAATCGTAGCCCTATACGTTCGCCATCTACCTTTTCTTAAGCGTTCAAAAGTCATACGAGGAAGAGATCGAGTAAAGCCACAGTTTCTGAGTAACCAAGAGAGGGCGCTGTTTTAGGGGATCTCAGGGTCAAAATGCGCGGGTGCTCGAAATATGCATGGGGTAATAAGACGTTTCACACTTCCCCGTTCATAGACTTCTGGTCATAGTATATATTGACGGAATGTTAATATCTTCCGTTAACACAAAATTCAGAAATTCTTGGTTATTTTTCTCAAAGAAGACAAATTAGAAACTCGAGAACGTACTGGCAAAACGTGTTTGGAAATAAATTCAGCCTAAATGGTGTCTCCGTTATTTAAATATTCTTTAGGCCTAGTTTTAGAGTACAACCCCCGTTCGAACAGGCTCAGTTATTTTTATCGGCCATGTTTGGATGAATAAAAAAAAATCGACCGATAGGAAAACTACTCAATTATTTTGTATCTGCCGTGTTTGGGTGATGAATAAAATAATCGACCGATAGGAAAAATACTCAATTATTTTGTATCTGCCGTGCTTGGGTGATGAACAAAAAAATCGAATAATAGGAAAAATACTCAACTATTGTTATCTGTAGCACATGACACTATAACGAAAAATAAACGCATAAACTTACTAGAATATCTAAGTAATATAATTATATAAACGATAACAACGAACGTATAAATTTACTAGAATATCTAAGTACTTAGTATCTTGCAATAATAATATTTGCAAATTATTTACAGATTCGAAGGATAATTTGGAGACATTTAAATTATTTTTTTCTTGACTTGTATGTTTTCAACTTATATTTGCTTTTGTTTAATGCAGGGCCAAAATCATCGCTGGTGTAAAGTGTTAATTGCAATTTTAGCACTTTGTAGCACGATTTGCTTTTTGGCTGTATACTTTACAATTACTGGGGAGCAAAGCACCAAGCAGCAAATAGACCAAGGTAAGTGTGTCGATCCCACCGAAGTCTTTGAAAACTAAATTTACTTGTTTTATGATAACCACATTATATGATACCGTATAAAGCTGATCAAAGTTATTCTAAAATGTTATACTGTAGTAACTTGATATGAAATTGTGAAAAATATATAATATCAAAACCGTAGCGAATCTCAAAATGGAAGTGAAGGTCAAAACTGCAGTAATTGTCACAGAGGTAGGAAATAACAAAACTGTAGTAAGCGAAACAGTTGTAGTTAATATCAAAACTGTAGTAATTGTAGAAGAGGTAGGAAAGAACAAAACTGTAGTAAGCGAAGCAGTTGTAGTTAATATCAAAACTGTAGTAATTGTCTGAGAGGTAGGAAATAACAAAACTGTAGTAATTGTAGAAGAGGTAGGAAATAACAAAACTGCAGTAAGCGACACAGTTGTAGTTAATATCAAAACTGCAGTAATTGTCACAGACGTAGGAAATAACAAAACTGTAGTAAGCGAAACAGTTGTAGTTAATATCAAAACTGTAGTAATTGTAGAAGAGGTAGGAAAGAACAAAACTGTAGTAAGCGAAGCAGTTGTAGTTAATATCAAAACTGTAGTAATTGTCTGAGAGGTAGGAAATAACAAAACTGTAGTAATTGTAGAAGAGGTAGGAAATAACAAAACTGTAATAAGCGACACAGTTGTAGTTAATATCAAAGCTGTAGTAATTGTGGAAGAGGTAGGAAATATCAAAACTGTAGTAAGCGAAGCAGTTGTAGTTAATTTCAAAACTGTAGTAATTGTCAAAGAGGTAGGAAATAACAAAACTGTAGTAAGCGACACAGTTGTAGTTAATTTCAAAACTGTAGTAATTGTCAAAGAGGTAGGAAATAACAAAACTGTAGTAAGCGACACAGTTGTAGTTAATATCAAAACTGTAGTAATTGTCACAGAGTTAGGAAATAACAAAACTGCAGTAAGCGACACAGTTGTAGTTAATATAAAAACTGCACTAATTGTGGAAGAGGTAGGAAATAACAAAACTGCAGTAAGCGACACAGTTGTAGTTAATTTAAAAAATGTAGTAATTGTCACAGAGGTAGGAAATAACAAAACTGTAGTTAGCAACACAGTTGTAGTTAATTTCAAAAATGTAGTAATTGTCACAGAGTTAGGAAATAACAAAAGTGTAGTAAGCGCCACAGTTGTAGTTAATATCAAAACTGTAGTAATTGTGGAAGAGGTAGGAAATAACAAAACTGTAGTAAGCGACACAGTTGTAGTTAATTTCAAAACTGTAGTAATTGTGGAAGAGGTAGGAGATAACAAAACTGTAATAAGCGACAAAGATGTAGTGGATATCAAAACTGTAGTAAGCCACAAAGTTGTAGTGGATATCAAAACTATAGTAATTATCAAAGAGTTAGGAAATAACAAAACTGTAGTAAGCAACACAGTTGTAGTGGATATCAAAACTATAGTAATAATCAAAGATGTAGTGGATATCAAAACTGTAGTAATTGTGGAAGAGGTAGGAAATAACAAAACTGTAGTAAGCGAAACAGTTGTAGTTAATATCAAAACTGTAGTAATTGTCTGAGAGGTAGGAAATATCAAAACTGCAGTAAGCGACAAAGATGCAGCGAATATCAAAACCCTTGTGGATTTCAAAGCTCAAAGACTTTCTGAATTGAATTAATTGTCAGTGATTGTAAATCGTCTCTTTCAGTTTCTGTAAATCGGACTTTGACAGTCACCATTAATGACATGACATGGCATGAGATTTTAGAGGAACCTTCTTCTGAACATTTTCGTCAAACTGCACACAACATTCTGCTCAAGGTGAGAACATAACACAAACTAATCTTACTATAGTCGGGACCACATGCAAAACTCGAAACTTGAAAGAATTAGATTTTTCGTTCTTTCGTTTTTCAAGGGATACAAAATATTTCACAACAACTTTTAGATTTATACTTAAGGAGATAAATTGCCATCACTCGGTAAACTGACAAAATAGTCAAATGTTGGCAACTACTGTTCAGGAGAAACATAAATACCGTTTGAAATTAAGATGTGTCACGATCCACAGTCATATTTAGATAAAAGGGACGGGTTTGGTCGCTGGCTAAAGTATTGCAGGTGGTATAACAACACGTGTTTGTTGGTTCAGCAAATATTAAATTTACTGGTCAATTTAACAAGTTGACACATTTGAAAATGTTCGCCACCTCTGATTTAAGTTGTATGTTGTGTTTACCACAACTGACTCTAAGACAATATAATAAAGTGGAATTTATAAATCTGCATTATAAATCTAGAATATTCCTGGCTGTAATGTAGATTTCAATGTACGATTTAATTCATTTAAAGAGAAAGCTTTTAAGATTTTGACCAATTTTGACCGATTTTGAAAAGAAATAACATCGTACAGAACCTTCTTAATGCTAGTGAATGATTTGCTATATGTGACTTTGATTTCAGCTGACTTCCTTGATACACACAAACCATTCAGATGTCCAGGTGAAAAAAATCTTACTGATAGATATGTGGTAAGATTAATCTCTTTTTTGTAAAGGTGGTAAAAAAACGTTTCCGAATTTAATCAGTTGTTTTGGGAATATTTTATTGTGAGACAGGACCACAAATTACAAAATAGAATTGTACGAATAGCCCATTTCTTTCACCGCATTTAATCATTTTAGTGAACACAATCATTTAGTTTTTCGTTGAGCTGCAAACCCTATAATTGTCATGGCAACCAGAATTTATGAACAATTTCGAATCCTGGCAACATGCACCTTAAATTAAAGAATAAATGGCACGTTTAAGACAATACCACCTATTTGGTAATCAATTTGTTTAAGAAAATGTACCGTATCGACCTACTGCCTCCGCCTACAAACCCACAAAATTCTATGTGTTCTTTTTCTCTCTACAGTCTTAATGCGGAAATTAATTAGCTTAAGCACCGTGACGCCATAGTTGACATCTAATATATACATTATCATTGTTGTTTCGTCATACACATACGTCGTTGGGCCTGAGTCTTCATGATTGATTAAAATGACGATAGAAGCGTTCAAACGTCAAGTATGACGTCAAATACAAAGATATGTCCGATTGGTCACGGAAGATATGCTATTTTCAATCACTGCTTCTTCGTTCAACATGTTAACAAAAAACTTCTACATTTGGTTTTGAAAATATTGAAATGTTTAAAATAACCTATTTTCAGGAACGACGATGATAAAGTTAGTGTTGATGTGGCGATTATATTTGAGGCAGACAGAAATTATAGCGAAGACATCTTCGACGAGTTCCTGGAGGAATTGAGATATTCTCAAAAACAGACAGAAGAAAACGGTTGGTATTTGTTTAAAAAATCCATGTTTTATTATCATTATGAATAAAGGTATAATCTTATCTGAAAGGTTCGGCGACATTTTCTTGCTGCAGTTATTTAGTTTTTATTACTACATCCAATGACCGTCTAACGTGTTATCATCAGTAATTTTAGTCCGGAAGAACTTTTCTGTTTATTATGAGCGGCTTGTACATATAGGCATCAATTAAAAGAGTGGTCATGGTGTATATGTACATTCAATCGAAAGCGACAGTTGTTTAAGAAGTATTGGTTGTTTTTATTACTACACCCAATGACCGTCTAACGTGTTGTCATCAGTAATTTTACTCCGGAAGAACTGTTCTGCTTATTATGAGCTGCTTGTACATATAGGAACCAATTAAAAGAGTGGCCATGGTGTATATGTACATTCAATCGAAAGCGACAGTTGTTTAAGAAGTATTAGTAGACTTCGAATAGAGTGACGTCACAAAAGTAAAGGCACTCGAGAAAAACAAACTTGGAGTAGATTAACATGGCGGACACATTTAGAAAAAAGGCGCATTTAGATTGGGTCGTCTGTCATCTTGGTCTACCAACGATACTTACCCAGGAATAAGACGACCTGTCAGCGTCATTTCCACCCTAAATGTGCTCCTTGACTAGTTTTCGGTATGTGTTAAAAGGGCACACAGCTTAAGTTATAATTATTTGATGACATTCAAATTAGAAAAAAAAAGAAAAAGTTATCAATCTCCGATAATTGGCTGCCAGTTGACTTTCCGCACAAAAATGTACTTTTAAAGAGTTATTTGGGAAATTTGTGATGCTTTGTTTTCTGTCTAAAACCCAGTAAACAAACAGCCGAGAATGTCCAACACGCCTACAGATAACGGGCTTGTAACGCGCAGTTAACCCCTGTCGATTTCCAGCCAGTAAACAAAGCAGACAACGGAATCCCCAAATAAAACTCCCTATCCTTACGACAGTATAATTGTCAAGTGACACATGACTAACAAATATCGACTTATCTGTATATCTTCCCATTTCTCGTCACTGTATATTTGCATATCTGTAAATGATATACGGGTGTAAGCTCAATTGTATTGCATGTTTTGCATCTTGCATCTTAAGAGGTTAAGTAGTTCTCAATCGTACTAACATATACTCCTGTACAGAGACTTTCCAGATATTGTTATATTGTGTTCAAACATCACAGTTTTCTTAATCGCTCAAGGTAATAATTACTCACTAGTATGGCGTTCATCATTCATATGAATGGACGCGCCAATAAGCTAAAACAACCAACCAATTCCCTATCCAGCGGTCCGCGGGAGCTAGGTCAGTTGCCAACGGCCGTCTGGAAACTTTCTTTTTATATAAGCAGCAGTCGAATAGTACACATTTTAACGATCTTCGTTTCACTGGTTCCAGACTTGTCCCGTTAACATATTTGTTGTCTCTAGGGACAGGTTATGATATAAAACATTTGTTGTTTTTTCATATGATTTCAGAAGTAATGATCCGGCATCGTAGACAGGTGGCTGAAGAATATAGTAAGTTGATGAAATAATAGCCTTAGGGAGCGAAAACATTGCCGGCTCAAAACCGAACTGTTATAACGTCCCCACATACACGATGACTAGATGTTTTGGGAACTCAATCTTTGAGGTTTTAGTCCAGGAGAACCAGAATCTAGTTATCTAGTTATATTTTATGCTTAACAAAAAATGCTGTGCAGGGGCTCGTTCCACAAAGCTGTCGCATCGCAAACGACGTCATGGCAACATCGATCGGTCGCCCTTTGCGATGGCTTCGTGAAACGGCCAATATGCCATCGGAGAAGCATGGGGTGGGCTTTTTGTGTGTATAGACTGTGTAGTTGAACTTAGTTAAGCGGCATGTAAAGGCGACCTTTTGAAGTACCTTGAAAAACTAAAGGATATTGGTAAAGCCAGTTACAAACCGAAGATGTGTGCTAATAACTTTAAATTTGTGGTAATAAGTTACATCTGCTTTGTAATTTCGGGAGGTAATCTTGGTCTATAAAGAGAGGAAACGTTCCGATAGCTTGTGACCAAACCACTTAACATTCCGGCGTAGGAACCCAGTCCGAAAATAACATTTTTTGAGAAGAATTTATGTTATCGAAGGCTGTATCTAACAACTGAGCGATACACCATATTATGCTCTTTGTTGTAAGTTATTATACGCTTGATTATTTATTTGAAGCATGCGGAATCCACAAGAAAATGTGTGAAGACGGCACGTGTATCTTCCGCAGCTGGTGGTGTAATGGTCAACCGGAATGTCCGGATGGTAGTGATGAGGATAATTGTCAAGAATTCACTTCACCACGACCTACTGAGGAGACGTCCCAATCTACCGGTGGTACCACGTTGTCACAACCAAGACTTACTAGTGGGGCTAGCTTGTCACAACCTAAGCCCACTGGTGAGACCAGCTCGTCCCCACCTATAGACGAACCCAGATCGACAATGCCAACATATGAAACCACCTCGGCAATGTCAGAGTACGAGTCTAGATCGTCAATGTCAGGGTACGAGTCCACATCGCCAATGTCAGAGTACGAGTCCAATTCGCCAATGTATGAATCTACCTCACCGGATTCGGTTGCAGAATACACATCAACGCCTTTCAAAAACTCAACAGTCACTGTTGACGATTATTCAGAAACGACAAGAGGGGATAATCTATCAACAACAGCAGTATCATTTGGGATAACTGGTAATTCGACGTACGTCGAACGTACAAACAAAACGTCAAAAACATACGTTGCTTTCGACGTAATTGATGACGACGAAGGCTCTGATCCAATGTATGTCTCAACTACAGATTCTGCAGTCAGTGGTAAGTTTTATAACACTAATCCAAAAGTAAGTAGAAACCTTGCTTGGTAAATGTATGCCATGGAACGCTTATTTAAATCGCTAACGCATCGATTTCGTTGTGAAACGACTTTCAAAAGCATACTGAAAATATTCTTACAAACTGCTATTAAAATGATTTCGCTGTATAACGACAAGACCAGCAGATATAGACTTAAGGTATGTGCTTGCTTCATTACGCGCACTCAGGGCGGCGTTGCCAGCTTTATTCGAAGCACGTCTTTGCATTGAGGAAATATCAACCTTTGCCGAGTACCTGGCAACTCTTCTACAGAGGTCGGCCCGTGAAAAACTCACTCATTAATTTTATTTGGAGGAGATTCGAACCAACCCGCAAACCATCGATGAGAGGCCTGTGTCGGGCTGATAGTGAATCAATCTGTCAATTGAACAACTGAAACCCCGTATGTATTTGGATAAACCTACTAAACCAAAAGTCACCAAACTGTTATACAATTAGCAAGATGTATTTACGAAATGCTGGGACGGATAACGGTTTGCCTTACCACAAAATATATTTGAAAATAAAGAATTCATGACTTTGTGTCTTCAGCATGCTCCATCGGCAGACCAGGCAAAATTTGTTCGGTCGAACCCATGCAACCTAAAATAGGGGTTTATCCTATGTCTTGGATAGTAAGTCACGTATAATTGCGCGAGATCTCGATTGTTGCCCATGGACCTTAGTTTGTTGATCCCCGTGGTAAACGAAGACAATTGAGAAAAATGAACTTTGTGACATAGCTATAGCACTAATGCTGCCTTACCTTATGACGCATTTCCATACGATATTAAGTCAAAACAGACAAAAATGTCAACTCGTGGTTTCAGCGGTTGTATAGTAGATGTGGATTCTACGGAAACTTTGCTTTTCTGATATTGAATGTGACAATAAGATCTGGCCTAGATGTCTTTTTATTATTTCGAAACGTTGGACTTTGCCTTTATCATTAGTTTCATTAAAGAAGATATAATTGCTACAATGTACATACGGTCGTCATTATCTTGTAGAATTTTCTTGTCGAGATGATGCTTTTCAATGTGACAATATGGCCTGTGTGCCCCGGAAATGGGTTTGTGACAACATAACTGATTGCAGCGATTGGAGTGATGAGAGTGAGTCGGCTTGTAACCTTCCGCCGGTTATGAATCACCCCGACATTACAGGTAGGGCCTCCGTGAATAGAAAACTTTTAGATTAAATTCTTTGTATGTGTATTGCATTTGTAAACATTATCCACCAATTTAAAAATTAGTTTGGAATCATTAATCTAAATTTCTTGTAACTAAATATTCTCAGATGCCAAGTTAGAGTAGAATTGAAATCTATATACACTTTCAACCGACAAAGTTGCAATGCTCAGGTTTCTATGATAATGTCTTACCTTTGTCAATATGTAGTCATCCGTCTTATCCATGTGACAGCATATATATATATAAGAAATCAAAAATAACGAAACCAATTTTGACCGATTGCTAGGTTTTGCAGTGTTTCCTTTTCCAATAAACTGACACGGTTTCCAAAAGTGAAGTAATGTGGAGTTTGATTATTACTCAATCTACCAGTCTTACCTTTTATTCACTATTACTACTTATTCTATTTGTTTAGAGCTTAGAATGTGGAAGGTGACTAAGTATGCTGGAATACCTGCCGTGAAATATAAGGGCAAGTGGGGAGGTATCTGTGATGACTACTGGGATGAAAATGATGCGGATGTTTTTTGTAGAAGCTTTTTGACCAAGTAAGGACTAGCAACACAAACACCTGGGATAAATTAGGCCACACTTTTCCCACTCGTGTGGGTTATTCATGCAAGGCCAGAGAGACAGTAAAATATATTATTATTACAGATGTCTGTCTATCTATTCTGCAGCCACCCGCTTAATTTACTTTCCTGTGCAGAACAGTTTCCCTGCGCCATAGCGAACCCCTGACATGTATATTAACTTTGATTGAAATGCATAGAAGTATAGAAGCACAAAATAAAAAAAAATGACAAATTTCTGAGCGGATTTTTCACTCGGTCGCAGTATGTGAAAGAGTTGCCAGGTACACCTCAAAGGTCAGGGGATTCCTCCGGGCAATGAGACCGCCCCCCCGCCCCACACTAAACCCGACAACGCCGCCATATAAGTTAAATAATCTTGATTGCGGCGTAAAACACCAATCAAGCAATCAATCAAAGTACAGACATTTTTAATATCCGGTATTCTTATATCCTCCTCATTACCTGATCACTTATATCAAGTTAGTAGAGAGCTATAAAAGAGAACGAGCACAGTGATGATGTCATAAAATGAAGAGGCATGGCACTTCCGGTAAAATGGCGGCTCTTCAGGTAAGATGGCGGCGCTTCCGGTAAACTTAGCTCAAAAATCGATAGGATGACGTAATAAATGACAGATGGTGTGTGTCAGATGTCGACAAAAATCAATAGCATGCTCGCACTATAGTACGAGCACAAAATGTGAACTTTGATCAGGAAAATTGAAAGAAAATGAGTAAAAATGAAATAGGTAATGGCATTAAGAAAGAGATTTTCGGTAGAAAACAATAGAATAAAGCTGTTTAGACGTTGTTTTAAGACGAAATGAAATACGCTAAGACAGTATCACTAACAGACGCCCGGCGGGCGTTAAGCGGCCGCCGGACGTTAAGCGGAAAAACATAAAATCAATAGCATTCTCGTACTATAGTACGGGCACAAAATGTGAACTTTGATCGGGAAAATTGAAAGAAAATGTGTAAAATACTTTTTTCAGTCTAGGCATAAAACATCTAGTCATACACCCTTTACCACTTATCAAAGTATCAGCATATTTGGAAAAAATATAGTAAATGACGTTAAGAAAGTAATTTTTCGGTAAAGAACAATAGAATAAAGACGCTAAGACGCTGAGCCATAGCGTTAAGACATAGAGAAAACTGTTTCGAAAGCGAGTCTAAATCCATAATTCGGAAAATAATATCGTCGATTAACGTCATGTCATTAAATCAATGGCATTCATCGATAGGATGACGCGAGGGGCGTTAAGAAAGTGATTTTCGGTAGAGAACAATAGAATGAAGGCGTTAAGACGTTGAGCGATGGCGTTAAGACGTAAAGAAAATTGTTAAGAAAGTGAGTCTAAAAACACGGTTTGGAAAATTATAAACCATCAATATCAATACATGATCTAAAATAACCAACCTACAAAAAGCAATGAAGCATATAAAACAATAGAATAAGCTTTTAACTCGTTGAAACACCGCTCAAAAAATTAACGCCCCGCTGGCCAAAGCCACGAGAGTCGCTAAAACCAATCGATCTATATTGTCACAGCTGGCTGTCAATTAATAATCTTTTAGTATACGGACTTAATCGAAATCAACTTTGAAAAACTCAATAAATATGAAATACCACAGTTGTATTAATTCATAGACCTAAATATGAAAATATAAAAAAGTATTATTTTGCCCATATCACTAACAGAAACAGTACATATTTAAGAAACCCCACTAGTCGAGTTCCTGAGAGCGGTCTTACCTACAGTAAACCATCAATATCATATCTCCAGGGGGTCGCAGCTGTGACACCCTCACTAGCCGAAAAAAAAACTGACATGGAATTTGCAACGCGAGGAAATCTCGATTTCCTGAAGAGTAGAATTGAAATCAATTGACTATTGTTATTGGCATAATATGTAATGGTAAAGTATAATGAGTCAGTTGTTTCAGGGATGTGCTGTTCGATCACCTTTGTTACAAGATAATCCCACAACGTTGAGAATGCCTTTCCGTTTTCCTGCGACTCTTCCTCAGTCGAGGAAAAGCTTTCACCTTCCTGTGATTCTTTCTCCGGAGAATCATTGTTTTCTGACTCAGTGTTTTGATCCCCAATGTGACTTTGAAGTGATGTTGTATGATGGTTATACCTATCCTGATGACGTCGGATATCATAATCCCGAGTAAAAGTTTGGCCACACTCAGTGCATGTAAACAGCCCCATGTGTAATGTACAGCAAAAATAATCGAGAAGTACTTCTATATAACATATCAATTCCCCAGGTGGCGATGCGGGCGCATAAAACAGACGCCCAGCGGGAGTTAAGCGGCCGTACCCGGGCATTCATTCAAGACGAAAGTTTATACGTACCATTACTTCTTATCGACGATAATCCCTATGTATTTCTAGAGATTTTCCCTCCTTTAAGCATTATCTGCGGGGGTTAAGCGACCGTACCCGCGTTCATTAACAGTTTTCTCTATGTCTTAACGCCATGGCTCAGCGTCTAAGCGTCTTTATTCTATTGTTCTTTACCCAAAATTACTTTTTAAACGTCATTTACTATATTTTTTCCAAATATGCTGATACTTTGATAAGTGGCAAAGGGTGTATGACTAGATGTTTTATGCCTAGACTGAAAAAAGTATTTTACACATTTTCTTTCAATTTTCCCGATCAAAGTTCACATTTTGTGCCCGTACGAGAATGCTATGGATTTTATTGTTTTCCGCTTAACGTCGGGCGGCCGCTTAACGCCCGCCAGGCGTCTGTTAGTGATACCGTCCGTATTTCATTTCGTCTTAAAACAAAGTCTTAACATTTTACCGGAAGTGCCATGCCTCCTCATTTTATGACGTCACCACTGTGCTCGTTCTCTTATATAGCTCTCTACTTAAGTTTTATTTTGTACGTAACAAACATTTTTTTTGGTCAAAAATAGAGAGCGTGTCTCGGAAGAATTCCACGAATATCCTGTCACAGGGCTTGTCATTGCGCATTAAGGCTCAGATGTTTTTCGTTCTAGCATGACGATGAGCAAAATATGTCATATGGAATTGCAACCAAACGTCACCAACACGATTTTAATAGCATCATCTATCACCGGATATCACGAAATTGCATCACCTGTATGGTAATTGGAGCCATCAACAACGCTCAGAGATAAGATAACTTGATTAGCTAATAACAAGCGATTTCCGGTCAGTAAGTCTGCTATTTTTGAAGTTGAGTTTTGACTTGTGTTAACAAGTTGTTTTCTAGTCTAATGTGAACTTTTCTGCATTTTTTCGAGTATTGAATGCTTTTCATCCATTTTATTCTCGAGCTTCGCGACCCCGCCAGACTCGCCAAACACGCCAATCAACTTAATAAAAAAAATAGTATTTTTTAAAAACTTTTTATTTGCGTCCTTAGCTACCTTGCGAGGCTGGCCGGGGTGAGACGGTCGCGATTCAGTATCATTCGCAACTTTCTCAACCTTGGCGGGGTCGCGAAACACACATTAAGGTCGCGAAACACGCTAAAAAAGATAGCATTTTTTTGCAATCCCGAATGGCTACCTTCGTGTGCTTGGCGGGGTCGCAAGGGTCTAGAAGGGCGCGGGGGTCGTGAAGGTCGCCAACCACGCAAAGGTCGCCAAACTAGTGAAGTTTTTATGTGTTGTGTAAACTCGATGTATAATTTAGCGTTGGCGTGATTGGCGATATTCACGACCCTCGCGGACTTCAAGACTCTCGCGCCCTTCGCGACCCTCGCGAGTGTCGCCTTCCCCGCGTCCGTCGCTCCCTTCGCAACCCCACCAAGCACGCGAAGGTCGCCATTCGGGATTGAAAACATCTTTTCTTTAGCGTGTTTCGCGACCTTGGCGTGTTTCGAGAACCTGCCAAGGTCGAGAAAGTCGCGAATGTAATGGCACCGTGACCTCCTCACCCCTTTCAGCCACGCCAAGGTAGCGAAGGGCGCAAATTAAATATTAAAAAAAAAATACTATTTTTCATTTAATTGATTAGCGTGGTTGGCGAGTAGAGAAAGTCGCGAATCAATTGCTTTGGCGAGTCTGGGGGGGGGGGGGGGTCGCCAAGCACACGAACTTAAATGTCCGTATTCAGCTTCCATAGATCAAAGTATTTATAGAAGTTTTTTTTTCTTAAAGTTCATATGGGTGTCTAAATTACTTTAAGAAATGACATTAGTATAAAAAGCAAATACTATTAAAACCAGGTAACCCCTGGCGTTCGTACCATATGTGAGAAATCGAAAATAATAAAAAAGCTTCTGGCAAAACTTGTAGACTATAAACCCAGTAACACGTATGAACCGATGACACATGCTTATGACGGGCAAAATTCAAATAGCCTGGATAAATCAGTATCTTCCTGCTTATAAAACAATCTTGAACAAGATTGGTATCAGGTCTTATTTTGTATTTCTTGTTAAAAATAATGAGCAAGTGAAAATTCTGTTTCTGGTAGTTCATCTTACTTTAATGTATTCAAAATTACTTCAAATTATTCAAAACGACAATTGTTATACCACATAAATTACAGTCGATGTCATAATTTAACAAATCATTATTACAACTTGGATATAAACAGTTATTTTCGATTATGTGATTTCAGAGTTCCGGTCAAAGGCTACCCCCGATATCGCTCTTGGTACTCGCTCAAATCAGGCACGGTGAAACCTTTATTAGATGCTGTTGATTGTAATGGAAGGGAATCTAACTTCAGTTTTTGTGCTGGACCTCCACTTGGTCGAGCTGATTGCAGCGAGGAGGAGATTGCTGGTGTCGTCTGTCAGCCATATATTGGTAAATTTGTTCCTCCACTTTCTTGAAAGGCCCACTTGCCGCCGAAGCTTGTTGAACGTTCGTTCAGCAAACCAATTTACATGAGCTTACTACAACAAAAACCGCCTAAATTTTAACATAGGGGCACATACAATATGTCCAGTTAGGTTTAGAATGTAGAAATGGGGGGTGAAAAACAAACGAAGAATGGAAGCCTGATTGAACAACGCTAAGTATTAGATTACCCTAATTTCAGGCATTTTTATCTATGGTTTACACTAAAAAAATATCGACAGGCTTTTGAGTCCCTCTTACCCGATGGTCCGACTGTATTTCTCAAATAACGTACGTAAAATTATACTGTGCCGTTAGATCACTCACACGACCCAAAACATTAGTGCGCATATTCAAATTCGGGGTTTGTTTATACTGCGGGTACTTGATAAATCAAATTTTCAATTTCAAATTAAAAATATTAAATGATGCCAAAACTTTACATTTTTGGTAAAAATAGAAAGTTCATAACTTCTTCTGTCTGGCAAAAATACAGACAACCGCCCACTGCTTTTTATGTACACAGTATTATGGATTTTCGCGGCGAGTGTGCCTTTAAAGTGCCCAAATTTTACTTGCTACATAAGAGATAAATTGATTATAGATATAAAATTTGTTACCAGACAAAATAATAATAAAAAGAAGTATCAACAGATCAGCAGAGTTTATGTAACAATTTGATTTATATGTAAAAAAAACAGAGCAACGTATTTACAAGCGAATAATATACACACATTGAACATGCAACGCATATCAAAATGACTTACTTTTACAAGCTAAGGACTGACAGTTCTTATATAGAAATCCGAAATCAGTTATCCGACCGAGACAAAAAGTTCACAAATATGCACAGAATGAAATCTTGAAAACATACTGGTAAATCCACAGAATAGAATCTTGTAAACACTCTGGTAAATCCATAGAATAGAATCTTGAAAACATACTGGTAAATCCACAGAATAGAATATTGTAAACACTCTGGTAAATCCACAGAATAGAATCTTGAAAACATACTGGTAAATCCATAGAATAGAATCTTGAAAACATACTGGTAAATCCACAGAATAGAATCTTGAAAACACTCTGGTAAATCCACAGAATAGAATCTTGAAAACATACTGGTAAATCCACAGAATAGAATATTGTAAACACTCTGGTAAATCCACCGAATAGAATATTGTAAACACTCTGGTAAATCCACAGAATAGAATATTGTAAACACTCTGGTAAATCCACCGAATAGAATATTGTAAACACTCTGGTAAATCCACAGAATAGAATATTGTAAACACTCTGGTAAATCCACAGAATAGAATCTTGAAAACATACTGGTAAATCCACAGAATAGAATCTTGAAAACACTCTGGTAAATCCACAGAATAGAATCTTGAAAACATACTGGTAAATCCACCGAATAGAATCTTGAAAACATACTGGTAAATCCACAGAATAGAATCTTGTAAACACACTGGTAAATCCATAGAATAGAATCTTGAAAACATACTGGTAAATCCACAGAAAAGAATATTGTAAACACTCTGGTAAATCCACAGAATAGAATCTTGAAAACATACTGGTAAATCCACAGAATAGAATATTGTAAACACTCTGGTAAATCCATAGAATAGAATCTTGAAAACATACTGGTAAATCCATAGAATAGAATCTTGAAAACACTCTGGTAAATCCACAGAATAGAATCTTGTAAACACACTGGTAAATCCACAGAATAGAATCTTGTAAACACACTGGTAAATCCACCGAATAGAATCTTGTAAACACACTGGTAAATCCACAGAATAGAATCTTGTAAACACACTGGTAAATCCACCGAATAGAATCTTGTAAACACACTGGTAAATCTACCGAATAGAATCTTGTAAACACACTGGTAAATCCACAGAATATTAAAGCATCCACAGAATTAAAAGCATCAAATAACGTTTCATAGCATACTCAGTACAAACAGTGGAAACTGACTGACGAAACACACAAAAAAAACCCCGTCTTTAAATATACTCTCAGCAATTCCAGAACACATCAGCTAAAATACATTAGAATAAATTTTCATATCTATAGACATTTATTTATATTCAAGCTTTAAGAACAATCAAAGTTACCCAGTAACGACACAGCTTAAGATTTAGGTCAACTTAGCTAAATTGCAAACAGCCATCGGGGTGAGCCGGCGAACAAACAATAGGCGAGCAGAAAATAGGAACCGAGAAAGATCTACTATCCGTAATAAATGTTATAATCAGTTTGTGTTCTGAGTTCCCGTTGTTTGGTCAGAATTTATGTTGTATTCTATGTTGGATAGAATAGCGCTTTATTTCAGTTTCCATTTCATCCATAATGAAACGCTTGTTGTATCACACATAATAAAACGCTATTGGACGGTCTTTATGTTACATCGTGTAGATCACATCGTGCAAAAGCTTGGTACTTCGTGAAACATATGATGACATGTTTGACAATGTTTTTATTTTAACAGCGTAAAACTTGTATGTAACTCGTTTAGTGTCAGCGAATCAACAGTCACATAAGTGTATTCATCTTTGCTTTTCTTTAGCTTGCAATTATTATTCTCCAATATTTATTATTTATTGAACATTTTAAGGTGCAGGTAGAGCGCACGTTCTGGTATAGCCAAAAACAATATTAATCAAGATATATACCTCTTTAGTCCCAAAAACAATTTTTGCGCAAAACTAGAAATTTGATTATTTATTAAGGCAATTAAGTGCGTGGTTTGGCACCACAAATAAAATCTCCTAAAAGCCTTTTCCACAGTGCCTGGGGATGTGTTTATGACTTCTCGTCCATACTAGCTGCAGTTGTGATAGTTCGTTGAAATTATTTGGATGCGTCCAGTCCAATTTGGATGCGCCCGGACTACATTTGTGATTACGCCGTTAGATCAGCGCGCACTATAGGGGCTGGGAGTTTCCTGATTTCACGATATCCGGTGACAGATGACGGTTTATAATGGCGTTGTCACTTTGATTCAAGGGTTATGTTTTAAAACGCCAGAACTGAGCGTCACATTCGAACGGTGACAGGAAATTCGTGTAATTCTCCATAATATGGCAAATGGCGTTCAACTGCCTGGACGTGACGTCGCACGGCATTCCTAAAATTTTCCGAGAGCGACAAATCTATGTTAAAATATGTAGGCCCTATTGATAACGATTTCTTAAATGTTTTAAACTTGCTCTATCCATAAAACGAACAAAAAGGGATATTCTAGACAAGAGTGTTTTTAACGCTACACTTGCACTTTATTGTTTATGTTTCAACCTATAGGTTACAGGATACAGTTTTATTTCCCATTTGCGGTAATGTGAACGTTTTAATTGGTTCCTAATAGCTAAATCGCGTTAAGTCTTTTCCTTTCCATTTTCAAATAGATCAACTCATAAGACATCCTTTACAACCAAATAAAGTTGACATAGTGCATGCCGGTTTCACGCTAAACACAATTTAACATCGGTGCCGCTATTATAACAGTTTTAGGCTTTACTTACACACACCCAAAAACATTCAATTAGGCATTGATTGAAAGCTTAAAGTATGTATAGTAGACCTGCATTAGTTTCAATCCAATATTCAAATAACCCAGATACAAAATTATCGCTAAGTAATGAGTTCGAAGCAAGTCTCTTTGTCATCAGGTCAAGCTGGTCTGCCCATTTTCTCAACTTTGATTTGGCTGTGTACATACAACCTTTGGCTGGGTGAGAGTTTCTCCAAATGAATTCCAAAAGTGTGGAATTTGTTTTAGAATTGGAATTTAAGGTGGAATCCCAGATACAGATATTGCATATAGTGACGTGACCGAGGGTAAAGGAAAAAAACGGTATTAATATAAATCATTATCAGACTTTAAAACTTATCAGACTTAAAACTTATGCGCCCCGGGAAAACCAATTGGATATTTCTTTCCAATATATGTTCGACTCTAAAAACACCGTTACGAGGAATATGTTTTTGCTGAAATAACTGAATCAAGTTTTATTATGACCTGGGATGATACAGATTTTTGTTAACGTCTTTTTTATGCTAGATGATATTCGACTAGTTGGCAGAAATGATACATATCAAGGGCGTGTGGAAATCTCAGTAAACGGTTCCTGGGCAACAATCTGTGACAATCATGGTTGGGATCAGAAAGCTGCGCAAGTCGTTTGTAGAATGTTAAACTTAAGGTAAGATATCCATATACAGGAACATAAAACCCTCAATTTTCTGAAAAATGATAAGCTTTTGAAATTGTTAAGAAACCAAAATATTAATAATTTTTTTATGAATTTGTGCGAATAAGAAACACAATGCGGATAAACGGGATGCATATTATATTTTTAGAATTCCTTTTACTTCTGTACACTGTCTGGATGGTCTTATGTTGAAGAGTTGCCATGTACCAAACGAAGGTCCGAATTAATCGATCCATCGATTCGCCGATGATTGAGTCTATAAACTGTCCTTAAATACTTTGCTGAGGACGGAGTATTATTGAGAAGCTCCTTGTACGACAATAATTAGTATTAAAATGAGTTTTTGTAGAATAACTTTACAACAAATCTTGCGTTCTCATCTCACAATATGTATAGAAGCCCTCCGCTAGAAGTCACTTTCGTCTGTCATGTCCAAGTTTTACGAGACAAAAAAATGCAGATTTTATGTACAAATTTTGTCCAGATAGAACCCATTAAATCAAATAATGACTGTATCACCGACAGGTTAGGAAGCGGAATAGTCGCATGCCATATCGCATCCAAATATCATAGCATACTAATAACACCACCGAACAGTTGAGCAGTTGACTAAAACACAAACAATGCGCCCTTATTTAAGACTCTCAGAAATTCTAGAACAATCCGACTAACACGAATTAGCATAAATTTGCATAGCTATAGAAACTTGGTATATTTAAGCATCAGGTCGACGCTGGTCAACGCTGCAGTTGTGCTAGGTGAGCAAACAATAGCCTTCGGAAAGGATCTGTTGACTTTTACAATTGTAATCTTACAAAATCTTTACCATATTTTATAGTTTTTTTCATTGGTTTTACTGTATTTGTTCGCGTATTTCAGCGGACCAGCGTATAATGTTACATCCAGTGTATTTGGTAATCCCGATTCTGTTGAGCTGATTGTGGGACGAATAAATTGTACTGGTAACGAAAGTTCTATATTGGAATGCTGGTCAGGAAATTCCGGAAAAGGTGTGGTTGGAAGCGGTGTTACCAAAAGTCGGTGTTCAACAAGGCGAGCTGCTGGTGTCAGTTGTGGTGCTCCAGGTAAACAGCTGTCTGAAGACGTTATTCTTGGTTTGTGGCCTATGAATGCCAAAGTTTGAATACGTTATGATTATAACAATCTTTAAAAAATATGTTCAAATGAAATTACATTATTGTGAAAATTGTATTTTTATCAGTTTGTCTGTCTTTTTATCAGTTTGTCTATCTAATGAAGTAGCGTGTGCTGATAAGAAAGCGTGCATTCCACGGACATCCGTTTGCAATGGCTTATGGGACTGCACTGGAGGAACTGACGAAACGAACTGCACAGGTTTGAATTCATGTTTTTTTTTATAAATTTACCTAATATATCACCAAATGATAATAAACAATATATAAGAGTATCACTGAAAGCAATAACTTACATTCACCCAAAGAAAACCCCATCCAAAATATTTGTGTGGAAGGTGGCCGTCATTTTAATACTTTTTTAATGTTTAACGTCTTTGTCTAGTTTTCAAATCTTACCTATGTTGAAAATTATGGACAGTGAAAAACAATTACCGTATCTTAGGGCTATTCTTTAAAGATAATTTTTTTTTATAAAACGATGAGTTTTGACAAGAAAAATCCCAAACAACAAGGTAATTGTCTTTTGAGCCCAAAGTTATAGTCAAGGCAAAGAAATGATCAACGAAACTATATGTTTTTCAATAGCACGATCGCGATGTTTAGAGACTCAATTTACTTGTGGAAACCCAGTGGCCACAACCTTCAGACGATGTATTGCCAGTGATAAAAGATGCGATGGTATACTTGACTGTCCATATGGTTCTGATGAACGAAATTGTGGTAAGCTTATACCGAATTACCTATTTCCTCATTTTTTATTACAAACATCGATCGTACAACATCCTATCAGTCGATCTGTGAAGCTTGCTCATTTGACACATACCCCCGCTTTTAGTGTAGGTATGTCTAAAACGAAACAAAACAGACCCGCCACTTTTACGAAACACCCTTAACCCCATCTTAAGATTTTGACTTTAGCGGTAACTTAAGAGGGAAATGTCCTCGAATGGAGGAGGGAAACTCCTTAGCATGACCGACCATGAACCGCCCGCCATCTTGGATTGGATTCGTCCAATTATCTCCTGGTGCGTTATCTCCAAACGTCGCGTGACCACCATTCCACATATGTAATTCAATGGTCAAAGGACATGTATGTCTAGACAGGATTATGATTGAGGAGGTAGAACGGCAGCTAAACATCCCTTTATTACCAAAAACTTGATAAGGAAACAAGGCCTGAAAATGTTGGAAATTGCAATAGAATTCTTTGTTCCCTTGAAGAAAAAGGCTATATTAATAAAAAGCAGTATGACTCTTTGGAAGTTGACCTTAATTCTAAAAACAGGGCACTCTATATTTCGAAAATACACAAACAAAAAATGACCCACGTCTTCAATGCCCACAGGGCTATAGCGTTCAAAAATAGAATTCAATGGTCAAGGTGTTCAGTGTAAGTTTTATGGATTGGGTTTAAGATTTAGTTCTAAGTAGACAACTCTGGAATACTGAGAGTATCGTACTGCTTTAAGTGGCTTGAGCTGCCAAATATAGTCGAACAGAATTAACGAATTGTTTGGCATTTTTATCAACAAGTATACAATCAAAGCATTCCGCTGATACCAATCTTCTTGAAGAAAACCCGAAAATATGCTCACATATCCTATTATGATACACGACTGTTTGATTAGAGTACACATTATTAGAGCACACATTTTCGGTTCACACGGGTTACTGGCATACTTCATACTCTCAAAATCTCTCGACAATCCAAATTTAAGAGAAAAAAAATCCGAATATTGACAGCTCATGCCACGTTGAAGTTTCTTTTCGCTATTCGGCAGTTCATTCCTAGTATGTTAGTATGTAAAACAAAAAACAACGGACGATTCTTTACGCAACTATCTCATCTGAAAAGGAAATGAGGGAGCCACAAATGTAGGGAATCTATGAATTGTAATTGTTTGTATTTTGGGTTTCAGTTCTGGAGAGAAAAGGTGACAAAGCAATAGTGGTTATTCATAACGGCTCCATGACACCACTTTGTATATCACGTGACTATCAGGATGAACTCGCTCAGTCCGTGTGTGTGGCTCTCGGAGCAAGGTTTGGTTTATGGAGTTTTTTGGTTTTATATGATTAGGTGCATTTAAATAGAGAAGCCTAAAATGTGTAATTATTTAGAATACTTTTAAAAGATATCAATAAGCTACAATTACTATTAACATTTATAAATAAAATAAAACGATGTGGCATTGGGTCTTACGGCCACCGCACCCTAAGCCATATGAGATACTATCAGCTTACAGGTGACTCCAGGTGGTGCTGTAGTCAAACCGACATAAGTGCTGTGACCATCGATTTGGATTGACGTCATACATGTACCATACCTTTATTCAATCCACCCAACTTGTGGTCGATTGCTTTTGAAAGCGACGATCTCTTGGGCCGTGGAAGTTTTTGAAAGGTTTGTCAATCGCCATGAAAAGCGCATCGCTATACCGCTCAAACAGACATAAACATCAGTGCTTTTCCAAGGCCCTTCTGAAGTCTCGTGTGTGATGTGTGTATGACCGTGTGTGATGTTTGACGGTGGCAACGCTCTCCCGCAGACTACAATGCACGGCGCCAGCTTTACCAGCCAACAGGGCTATTGCGAGTATACCACAGAAAGTGATTACGGAATTGATAATGTGTTGATGGATCACTGGATTTGAAATTGATGAAGAACAACTCATTTATAATAGGTACTCTTCTTTCCTATGCTCTGAGCGTAATTTTATCTCGTTGGGACTTGTATATTTTCTTGACCCACAGAGGGGTGATTGATGTACAGCCCACTAACATCACTGAAGTTGGTATGGATGTTATAAAGAGTAATGGAAATTCTTCGTTGCATGGTTTTAGTATTCAAAGTTCCAGGTAAGGTGCCTTTAGGAAAGTTTTTGCTCAAATCATCACAGTTAAAATATGTTCATAAAATGTCATCAGCATGAGTTATAATGTCAGGACCCCATTTCGATTATATCTATATGTAACTATTACTCCAGTTCCCTGCACCCTAGATAAATTTGCTATTTCGACAATACGTGCCCTGTCGTATATTAGATTCGTCTTACAAAAATATCTTCTATAGGGAATAGGGAATGTAAGTATCGTCAAAATCCACACATTTCAGGCCACATACTTTGTGATTGTAGACGTAAATTCCTATACTTTAGATAAAATGGCTCTTACGACAATACGTGCCCTGTCGTCAAATAAAAAATCGCCTGTACGGAAGAGGGAATGTAAGTATCGTAAAAACCCACACATTTCAGGCCACCTATTTTGTGATTGCCTATGGGATTGCACGACCGCAATAATATAAATCAAGACATTAATATTAAACGTTGCCGGTACCCTAACTTTCCAAGAAAACTTAGCAGTCTTACTTTTGTTAATTTCTGATAACCATTTTTACAGTAAAAATAGCTAAATAATTTTAACTGTTGCTTTCAAAGTAGAAAATGACGAATGCTTGATTTGCTAAGGCCAGAAAACCATTAATAAAATGTCCCCGTTAAACGTTTTGCGTCAACCGCGAAAACATATATCTCGGACAAGCCCCCAATATGCTACCACTCGTATTTTCCCTTAATCTAATTATGTCCTACACTATACAATAGCGTCGCCAAATAAAATCAAAGTCAGCATCCCTACCTAAATATTCACAGGTGTGCTTAATGTAAATATATTGTTTAGTCTTAGCTAAGAGCCAAGAGGTTCCAAATTCATCAGAAATAATGTATATGATTTAATGTCATATGTTATCTGATGTAAGATTCAACTTTTATCTTATCTATTTGCAGAAATTGCACAACCTTCACAGTAAACTGCTTCGATGACGGTAATTTGTTATTTTTTTAACTAAATGGGATTGCCGTTACCTTTTTTCTGTGACATTGTTTGCTTTGGTTCTGCATGAAAAAAATACTGAAGTTTGATTGGTTGAATGGCGTGCATTTAGTAATAATTCATACACACTTGATAGGAATCTCAACTTTTAAGCAACATAGCCACCAGTTACAGCCAGTATATCCGAGAATTTCTTAGTGATACTGTAAAATTAAACATTTATGAATTGGATAATCCTGGCGGTCCGTTGAAAAACATTTTTATTCAAATGTTATGATATTTTGATTCGATAGGCTGCGGAACCCGTGGCCCAAGGTTTGCCGAGCCCTTCATTTTGGCAGGCGAACAAGCTCAACCAGGAGAATGGAGATGGCAAGCCAGACTAACTCGTTCTTCAAACTTTGTATGCGGCGCAGTCATTATAAGCCCAAGATACCTGCTAACAGCCGCCCATTGCGTAAGGTCAGAGGCCTTTCTTTATAATGATCTATTTTAATGATGGAGCTAACTGATGATTCGTGGGATTGCCTTACCCATTCATTACATCACTTTGATAAATGCATCTCCTAAGGTTAGATTTTTCTACCATCAAAAAAGATGTATTTTTCCCTTAAACCTGAAAATGTTTTACTTTGTTCAAAGAAAAAATTGCCCAAAAAATCCAACAATTTATAATAGTGGGGCAGATGCGCACTTTTCCCTTCACAATATTCCTTTTGTAATGTTCAATTAATTTCGTTTGTTTGCAGAACTGGCAGAATCCATGAAGTTGTCGTGGGAGACTTTAAGAAGAGCGTGATTGAACAAACACAAGTTATTCACCGAGTAAAACAGTTTTACCGACATCCTCTATATCGTGAAGAGACCTTTTTTCAGGAATACCCTGAAAACGACATTGCTCTTTTAAAGTTGGAGGAACCAATAGAGTTTAATCGATACACTGGACCACCATGCCTTCCCAGTCTTGATTTATCATTGAGAGACTTCCGTTTATGTTACGCCACCGGTTGGGGCAGAAATGTCGCTGGTAATGCATTACGTTTGTTTTGTTGATAATATACATTTTCCCTAGCATATATCATACACCATTGTCAGAGACAAGGGCATTTACTTATTAGACCTTGTGGGAATGGGTGTGTGTTTTATGTGCGGGGTGGGGGATTGGGGCTTACAATTTGAGTTTCGGGTTAGAAATATTTCACAACATACGGGCCTTAGGACTAAGGGTCTATATACAAGCAACAGCTGGTTTCTGTGATTTCTTAGTTTAGAGAATACGAAAAAGGGAGACCGAAAGAGACGTTTTGATGCGGGTGTCCAGTTAGGGAGTTCTGTTTAAATCCAACTCGTCAAGTCGATCACAATGCTGATATTACCGTAAAATAAATGCGCTGTTATGTTAATGACCCAAGCGTTTTAAAAATATGTTTTACTTCACAGATTGCAAATGGTTAGCTTAAGGTTTCATTGAAATATCTTAGTTACTAAATTTACCAAGTTGAAGCGGTATATTTTGTTGAAGCGGGACTTCACTTCAGCATCTTTCAAACTTAAATCTTAGCGCAGGTTTGTTGTTATTTGTCCGTATATACTGCATTAGGTTCAGATCTCGCACGAGTCGTTTGTCTGAACAAAACCTTTTACCATGCCGCTAAAGATCGCTACACTGTTTGTAAGCTAAACAGTACAGATCAGTTTTCATGACTAGGCCTAATTTCAGATGTCGGCTAAATAATGTTGGTGCCTACATTCCGGCGACTGATATGGATAAAAATGAATAGTGCAATACGCTAAACGGAAATGGTTTTTTAAAGGATCTTAAGAAAAAAATAGAGATTTCCTTCGGCGAATGACTGGCTTCGCACCAGTTTAGGTCTCTCGTGCCTTTTGGGTATTTTGCGTCTCTCGTGCCTTTTGGGTATTTTGCGTGATTTCCGGACTTCAGACTTATTCTTCGCATCTTCTTGTCTTTTTGGTAATAGGTATTCTCCCAGACAGCCTACAAGAAACTCCTGTAAGGGTGTACAATCACACAGAATGTCGAGACCGCTATTCAGCAAGTGCTTTATCCCATATGGTGTGTCCGTATAAGACGACGAGAAATTGGTACTCACCTTCTGGAAAGGTATAGAGGAAACGTTTAAACCAACCTTATAATCCTTATTAAACGTTATATTCTCTCAATGGATTCAGTACCGCTACATTGGTTCTTTGTCTTTTCAAAATGTGTCCATCATGTTAACACATCTAAGTCATCTTGCTACTAAATATGGGATCTAAACGTAACGTGGTTATATGTATTATACTATAAGCAAGTGGCATGAGCTGGCGAATTTGGGCAACATTTCGTTGAAACAGAATTAAGTAATTTTCCGTCACTTTAAGTACAAAAGAATAGCATTCCGCTGATAGCTCTCTTTTAGATGTACGTTAAGGTACCTTTATAATCAAGACCCCTCTCCCCCTAACTTCTCTCGACAATCTGACCGTCCAGCTCATGTCACTTTAACACATATTCAAAATGAATTAAGCAGGTTTGCGGGTTATGGGGTTTCAATGTTTATGCTCTATAGTTTCATAGCACCAACATACCTTTGATAACGTTAGGTTGTTCCTTGTACGCAATTCTTAGGCTGGTTTAGGGAAAGCGTGCCCCTGTACGGACTTTTATCAAAGTAGAAGAAAGTTCTCGAAGAAACAAAGTGAATCCTCTGTTTCAATCTTATTCTACCTCCCTCAATGGTCTTCTCTACTTTTAAAGTCAGTTAAATCTACAATAACACAGAGGTGAAAATATCACCAACACCCTGCCCTCTTCTTATACTTATTTGTACTCACTTACAATGGTAGATATACATCAGCATCAAGAAAAACTGGACTAAAGATAATTTTAGTTTTTAATAACATTTTCGGCTGATTGCAACGAAATTCTGGCTGTGACTGCCAGCTATGTATTTATAGTTGTAACCTTCTTTATTTTCATACATCAAGACACTACTGTAGAACGTGCACCCTTCTGAAGGAGTACTATCTGGTCCATTCACAAGACCTGTATGATAAAAATAATGTAATTTAATGATGTTCTATGTAGTTACCAAGTGGTTGTTATTTGAACTTTGGGAGACGAATTCTCCACATAACGTTTTGGAGATACATGGGTGTTCCCTGATTTAAGTTGTCCAGGAATAGGGCCACTGAGTCTCTAGAGAAATTTCGCAGTATCCGATGACAGATGACGTTTTTTGGTGACGTCAGCTTGATTGACGTTTTTTGTTCTACAACGTCAGAACTGAGCGTGACATTTGAACGATAAAGGTTCCCCTAATGCGCAATGACAGCGCCCGTGACTGGAATTTTTTTTGCTCCCGCTCCCAATAATATGATGCTGACAGACAGTTTTAACTTATGTCAAAATCACTGAAACAATCCAGTCAAATATGGAAGACGGATGCGGCCATTCGCGCCCGCGTGCCGCGCCCTATAAAACACGCGGCTCGAGAACACGAGAATGCGCTATTAGGCCAAAACCGCGCGAGATTACCAACATCTCGCACTTTGTTAATCTCGACCTATCAACAAACAAAAAAACACGCGGCTCGAGAACTCGAGATTAGGCACGAGAATACGCGTCTGCATTTCCGCGTGTTCTCTAGTTCTCGCGTGGCGTGTTTTCCAATTTCAAAAAACACGCGGCTCGAGATTAAGAAAACGCGCGGTTTTGCTAATCTCGCGAGTTTTTCCCAAAAAATCGCGCGGTTTTCGAAAAAATCGCGCCATTAGGCTACATTTGGTAAAATGGCGTGCTTTCTTAATCTCGTGCCGCGCGTTTTGTAAAACACGCGGCTCGAGATTAAGAAAACGCGCGGTTTTTGCTAATCTCGCGAGTTTTTCCCAAAAAATCGCGCGGTTTTCGAAAAAATCGCGCCATTAGGTTACATTTGGTAAAATCGCGTGCTTTCTTAATCTCGTGCCGCGCGTTTTGTAAAACACGCGGCACGAGATTAAGAAAACGCGCGGTTTTTGCTAATCTCGCGAGTTTTTCCCAAAAAATCGCGCGGTTTTCGAAAAAATCGCGCCATTAGGCTACATTTGGTAAATTGGCGTGCTTTCTTAATCTCGTGCCGCGCGTTTTGTTAGTTTTTCATTGCGCAAGACCGGAAGTCTTTTAGCATCGTTCAAAGGCTAGAGCGAATTTCTTCCGAACTTGTGGACATGTACTAGATGACCTCACCAAAGGGAACGATGTTGCGAGTGAAACGTTATTTACCGACTTTGATAGAGCTTCATGCAGCTATTTGCTTACTCTCCACACAGTGATGTCACGACATTCAAGCCGCATGTTCTTGGGTTTAAAGGGATAATATTTCTAGACAGTTAACAATGTAAGACGAAATTACCACTAATTACTCATTAATTGTACAGTGATGAAAACCAACCTACTACCTTTCATCCAAAGTTAAATCGGTCTTCTTTTTCTTTTAGTAGAAATATCATGAGAAATGTAAACAATAGCATGCAACTAGTCCCTTTAAACCCAAGAACATGCGACTTGAATGTCGGTCCATCACTGTGTGGAGATTAAGAATATAGCTGCATGAAGCTCTATCAGAGTCGGTAAATGATGTTTCATTCGCAACATCGTTACCTTTGGTGAGGTCATCTAGTACATGTTCACAAGTTCGGAAGAAATTCGCTCTAGCCTTTCAACGATACTAAAAGACTTCCGGTCTTGCGCAATGAAAAACTAACAAAACGCGCGGCACGAGATTAAGAAACGCGCGGTTTTACCAAATGTAGCCTAATGGCGCGATTTTTTCGAAAACCGCGCGATTTTTGGGGAAAAACTCGCGAGATTAGCAAAAACCGCGCGTTTTCTTAATCTCGAGCCGCGTGTTTTACAAAACGCGCGGCACGAGATTAAGAAAGCACGCCATTTTACCAAATGTAAACTAATGGCGCGATTTTTTCGAAAACCGCGCGATTTTTTTGGAAAAACTCGCGAGATTAGCAAAAACCGCGCGTTTTCTTAATCTAATTAAGAAAGCACGCCATTTTACCAAATGTAACCTAATGGCGCGATTTTTTCGAAAACCGCGCGATTTTTTGGGAAAAACTCGCGAGATTAGCAAAAACCGCGCGTTTTCTTAATCTCGAGCCGCGTGTTTTACAAAACGCGCGGCACGAGATTAAGAAACGCGCGGTTTTACCAAATGTAGCCTAATGGCGCGATTTTTTCGAAAACCGCGCGATTTTTTGGGAAAATCTCGCGAGATTAGCAAAAACCGCGCGTTTCTTAATCTCGTGCCGCGTGTTTTACAAAACGCGCGGCACGAGATTAAGAAACGCGCGGTTTTACCAAATGTAGCCTAATGGCGCGATTTTTTCGAAAACCGCGCGATTTTTTCGGAAAAACTCGCGAGATTAGCAAAAACCGCGCGTTTTCTTAATCTCGAGCCGCGTGTTTTACAAAACGCGCGGCACGAGATTAAGAAAGCACGCCATTTTACCAAATGTAACCTAATGGCGCGATTTCTTCGAAAACCGCGCGATTTTTTTGGAAAAACTCGCGAGATTAGCAAAACCGCGCGTTTTCTTAATCTCGAGCCGCGTGTTTTTTTAAATTGGAAAACACGCCACGCGAGAACTAGAGAACACGCGGAAACGCAAACGCGTATTCTCGTGCCTAATCTCGAGTTCTCGAGCCGCGTGTTTTTTTGTTTGTTGATAAGTCGAGATTAACAAAGTGCGAGATGTTGGTAATCTCGCGCGGTTTTGGCCTAATAGCGCATTCTCGTGTTCTCGAGCCGCGGCACGCGGGCGCGAATGGCCGCATCCGTCTTCCATAGTCAAACTCATACACACACAGTATCTGATGGAATTCAAATTTTCACTTTATTTTCCCATTATCATATTTGGTTTTATCCACACTTTACCGCTATTCTTATCCAGGGTTTAATAGAAGCCCAAATTGTTCAGACCATAACCTCAAGTATTGAGTTATTTCATAAGTAACATTGAGTAATTTAGTTGCCAGAAATTGAATATTTCTCTACAGTACTAAATTAACTGCAATTCACTTTTTATAAAGTGTTCCAGAAAATTCTGCTGACTAAAGCCAAACTCCTGTCTGTCTTCAACCTTATGAAATATCATGGTTTATTACAAGAACTTAGGATTTGGTATAAAGGTCCAAATGACAAAGCAGCTTTTTAACACAAGTACATTTGTAGAAACTTGGTTATTTTAGACAAGAAGATTTTCTCTGTGCACGTGTGTTTTAGTGTTCATAAATATATATGCACACATACAATTTGTATTGAGAGAATATTGGTTAGAGAGACAAGTCAAAATCAAAGAAAGATTCATTGAATAATATTTCATTGGTTAAAGTAGAGAATTTGATGGCCCTAACTTTTCGTACCGTGGATCCAAATAGGCCTATATACGTCTCAAACTAGTATATTAGGAATAAGGCATACATAAGCGGACCATAACTTTCCAGAGGTCGGGAGCATCAACGATGGTTATTGATACCCGTTCCCATTGGTGGAAAATATTTTATGCCATTTAATCTTACTTAAAGTGGCATGAGCTGCCAAAATTCACACTTTTTTCCTAATTTCTGATCGTCACGACAGTAAAAGGCTGAAGGCCATCGAAAAACTAAATGATTGGCGTTGGAATGAGGAAAATCCATGCAGTATGTGGCCTGTACGAACCGAAAACGTATTCTAAAAGTAAACAAAATTTAACGACCATTTATTCATTCTAAGCCAAAAATAGTTCAAAACCATACTTTATCGTACATTTTCGAGACTAGAAGCACTAAAAAGCTTCGGAATTATACGTCTTGAGAAAAATAGCCAATAATTTCAACATTCTGTTTTAACGTCAAAATTTCAACATTTTGGCAGCTCATGCCACTTTAAATTTGAGGGTGTGTTGGACGAGGGCCTTAGATTACTAAGCCACACCAGTATTAGTCAGTTATTACTGTAAGCACATCAGCAGAACATTTCAATTCTCGTTACAGGGGGACAGTGGGGGGCCATTGGTCTGTCTTGCCAACAATAATAGATGGATCTTAATCGGTCTTTCAAGTTATCGAGAACATGGCGATTATAGGTCCTCTGGAAACTTTGCAGTTTATACCAAAGTGGCTTCCTTCTTGGACTGGATTAGGGGAAAATTCGGTAAGTCCCTTTTTTATCCTTTAAAATAGTTTGAATTTGAATCTCTAACATCTTAACACATTGCAAATTCATTATCGTTACCGTTCAGTAGGTTTAAATTTCTTACCTTATAATTGGTAAACTTAGGTGTTATCATTACTCTTTACAACAATGGGCTGTTTCTGTATTTTGAACAGAATTTAAAACTAGATTTATCAGTTAACCGCAACGTAAACAAGCCAGAGCATGCACACAAGCGTCCTAATGTTTTGAACCTCGTGAGCGATCTAACGGCACCGTATATTTTTACTTTATCTGAGAAATACAGACTGAGGATCGGGTTTTAGGGACTAGAAAAGCCTTCCCATAAATCTAAGTGTGTAAACCACACAAAAAAAACGGTCTAATATGAGGGTAATCCAACACTAACGTTAACCGACGCTGATCGTTGTTGCTGCCAAATGCTGCTAAAATCTTCTCTAATTGGCTGTTTGAACCTTCCAGAAATTTGCACTCAACATTCCGTTGAGATACCGTGTCATTTTGATTGTCAAAAGAATTTCGTTGTTTAAAGTGCCTTGAAAAACAAAAAGGATTGACGTTAAAATAAAAAAACATATTGGTTTTAAAAGCCAGTAAGCATTATGTGTATTAATATATTTACATTAAACCCCTGCAAATGTCCTTTATTTGAGAAGATTTATTTGTATATTCTAATTAAATGTTTTTGTTTTTGTAGACTGTTTTATGTGGTGTGATTTTGACACAAAGTGTATTCATCGAGAACAAATTTGCGACAATGTTTTTGATTGTCATGATAAAAAAGATGAAGAATGTGGTATGAGTTCATAATTATCATTTTTACGTTTGTCTGTTTCATATGATTAGCTGCATGTTTTGAAGCCCCATACAAATTAAAAAAGATATACATTGATTTCCTTTTTTTTAGCAAAATAAAGTTTGACTTTGTCCAAATTTCAGTAAAGTGGTATGAGCTGCCAAAACGTTTTTGACAACTTCGAATTCTCTAGACGAAGTTCATGGAATAAATCCATTTAGTCTGTGGCCTGTAGAAAGCGAAATAGTGTTCGAAATAAAAAAAGGGATGAACGTTCATGCATTTTAGGCAAAGTTTGTTCATTACATCACCTTCATGTGCATTTGTAGGACTATTGGCACTAAAACAGATTCTAATTTGTAGTTCCGGAGAAATTTAGCCGATAATTTCAAATTTGTTTATGGTCAAAATCTAAACTTTGGCACTCATGTCATTTTAACATGACTTTGATATCGATGTAAGAACAACATCGAAACGTCGTCACCCAATAAACGTCGTCACCCAATAAACGTCGTCACCCAATAAACGTCGTCACCCAATAAACGTCGTCACCCAATAAACCAAGCTGTTATACTTCAGCTTATTGTTACCTTTCAACTTCTTAATACAATTGAAAAATTTCATTGGATGGAGACTTGTTCATGTTCTTACACGCTTATTCAGACTGTACATTTGCGTTACAATTTATTCATTTGTGAACGAGATATCAATTGGCATTTTTGGTAAATTTACAGGTCATAGAAAATTAGGAAAACTTCGGGTAATATTGCTTTACACCGTTCCAAAATCATTTGGAACTAAAATTAATGAAGTATTGACTCAATTCAGAATACATTCCATCATTGGTTTCTTTCAGGAGTGAACTGTACTTTCCAGGGACACCTTTGTGGTTATGATGTACTTGGGTGGAAAGAAACCGAAAGAAACAAAAGTAAGTATATATTTATCATATAAATCTTCCTAATATCATTGTGACTTTATTACTAAAATAAATATCACATTAATGTATAGACAGGATGATAATGTTGCGATAAAAAACCGGGACCTTTGTGATAATAAAACTGGGCCATTGTGATAATAAAACCGGGCCGTTGTGATAATAAAACCGGGACCATTGTGATAATAAAACCGCGCCATTGTGATAAAAAACTGGGAATATTGTGATAAAAAACTGGGAATATTGTGATAAAAAACCCAGGACTATTGTGATAAAAAACCGGGCCATTGTGATAATAAAACCGGGACCATTGTGAAAATAAAACCGGGCTAAGAAAACTGAGACTATTGTGATAAGAAAACTGGGATTATTGTGATAAAAAACCCAGGACTATTGTGATAAAAAACCGGGCCATTGTGATAATAAAACCGGGACCATTGTGAAAAATAAAACCGGGCTAAGAAAACTGAGACTATTGTGATGAGAAAACTGGGATTATTTTGATAAAAAACCCAGGACTATTGTGATAAAAAACCGGGCCATTGTGATAATAAAACCGGGACCATTGTGAAAATAAAACCGGGCTAAGAAAACTGAGACTATTGTGATAAGAAAACTGGGATTATTGTGATAAGAAATCTGGGAACATTGTGATAAGAAAACCGAGATCATTGTGATAAAAACAGGAACCATTGTGATAATAAACGGGCCATTGTGATAATAAACCTGGTCCATTGTGAGAAAAACCTGGAATATTGTGATAAAAAACATGGACTGTTGTGATAAAAAACCGAGACCATTGTGCTAAGAAATCTGGGACTATTTTGTTTATAAAACCGGGACTATAAGAAAATTGGGACTATTATAATCAGAAAACTAGACTTTTGCGATTAGAAAACCGAAACTATTTTGATAAGAAAAGCCGTTCTGCAAAACCTAAACAGCAAAATAAATCTGGGCGTCAATGGTTGGTATTACTACCGAAGATGAAAGGTTTGGTTATTCCCGCGAATGTATACATTTAACAATTATTGTACTTAGAAAACCGATTCTAGGAATCCCTTGCAACCCTTTCCAGCTACATTAGTTTGCTTTATTAACAGGCACTTTTGCAGACTACAGAGTATTGGATTTTATTCATTTTCCATATACATGTTAAATGTAAGGCAAAAGTGTAAGGTTGTAAAGGATAAGTTTTTGTCTTTCCGGGAATGAAGCTTTTCTCTTTCATTGAAGCTTTTGTTGTTGTTGTAGTTTCTTTGCTTGAACACATTGATGCTATTTCCAACCAATCAGCCGAGATGCGATCGCCAAATCTAACTCTGATGTCACCACAGTGTTTGAAAATCAGTCTTTGTCGTCTAATGAAGCTTCCGGATTATCTTGTCGTGTCTGGATTCAAAATTTCCATAATAATGGTCAACAATGGCTTCAACGAGACTGTGGACTTTTGGAACATACCTCCTTCGCAGAACGTATCATCGTTTGAACCCTTAGATCTGAAAGTGAACTTCACCGCCGACGTGTCGTCTTTTGTAATCATGTCGGAGAGCAAGCACGAGGAACGACTTTACCTTTTCAACATAACATTGGTTCCGGGTTTCTGTTCTAACTTAGGTAAGCGTTTCACTTCTTATCGGTCAACGTACACATCAAATCCAAATAGTAAAACAACGTATTGTGTGTGTTAAGAAAAGTTTTTCTGGTTAATTCAATTCACTTCAGCTAAAAAAGACAATTTACGTTTTTTTTTTAAATTTAAGAATCTCAGTTTGACTGTTTTAATAACCATGATTGTTTCCTTAGGTACGGAGGCCTATTAGTGCCATGGTTGGAACTTTGACTTTTCCAGAGTTTTCCCGTCTTTAACAGCATTTTGCACAAGTGAAACTTGGTTTTAAGAACAGAGATTCTGTATGTCGAAGAAAATCAAGCGTGTATCATAAGAATCATACCTTTAAGTAAAACGATTTGTAGAGAAAGTCGAAAAACGCATCCCCGGTGTAAATACTTCCACCGCATCCTCGGTGTAAATACTTCCACCAAGGTGAAAAGGTTTCAACCGCGGAGAAAAAGTTCTCATCGCGGAGAAAAGGTTCTCATTGCGGAGAAAACGTTATCGCCGCGGTGGAAACGTTATCACCGCGGTGAAAAGGTTTCCACCGCGGTGATAAATTACATGATGTCTAGAAATAATTTGAATTTCAACCGCGGTGGGAACCTTTTCTCCGCGGTTGAAATGTTTCCTCCGCGGTTGAAATGGTTGACATCGCGGTTGATCACCTTTTCTCCGCGGTGGAAACATTCCCACCGCGGTGGAAATGTTTCTCTTGTTATTTGACAGTTTACATGCGTTTTTCGACTTTCTATGCAAATCGTTTTACTTAAAGGTATGATTCTTATGATACACCCTTGATTTTCTTCGACATGCAGAATCTCTCGTCTCAAAACCAAGTTTCCGCTTGTGCAAAATGCTGTTAAAGACGGGAAAACACTGGAAAAGTCAAAATGCCGTCCATGGCACTATTAAGCCTGCGTACTTATGTATATTATTTATTGCTTATTTCTTCTCCCCATTTCTTATCTTAATTCGTTGTCCGTTGACGCCATGACCTTCTTATTTACTTTAAAATAATTTCGTTTACCTCGTTCTTCGTTTTTTCGTCATTCAGATTACATTTCCTTCGTTAAACTCTCACAACTATCAGCTATTATACATTCCTTTTGACATTTTCTGTTTACAAATTTGGTATGTTCTTTGTCTATCGATAATTTAACTTAACTAATACACTTTCTATGAGAGTGAAATGATCCACATAAATTATCCTTGCAATGGCGCCATACTGTATGAGGGAAATATTCATCAGTGCAACATGGAACACAAAAATACAATACATCTTTTTAATTGAATATATTTGACATTTTTTTTGCCTTTTTTCTTCTTCGTGTCATATTACATTTAACATTTATTGTACTACTCTTATTTATAAGTATATAAGTATTTCTTTAATCTTCATTAGTTTCTAGTGTTTCTTTACCTTTTAATGCTTTTATTTCTATATATGGCTTTTAATGTTGCTTAAAGTGGCATGAGCTGTCAAAATGTTGATATTTTGAGGTTGAAACAGAATGTTGAAATTATTGGGTATTTTTCTCAAGACGTATAATTCAGAAGCTTTTTAGTGCTTATGGTCTCGAAAATGTACGATAAAGTATTGTTTTGAACTAACTTTGGCTAAGAATGAATGAATGATCGTCTCGGTTATTTAAATTTTGTGTACTTTTCGAACACGTTTTCGGTTCGTACAGGCCACATACTGTATGGATTTTTCCTCATCCCAACACCAATCATTTAGTTTTTTTTATGTCCTTCAAGGCCTTTTACTGTCCTGACGATCAGAAATTATGAAAAAAGTTGGAATTTTGGCAGCTCATGTCACTAAATAATGTCTTTGTTACGTCTTTTGGCTACTACTGTCACACTATGTTATACATTTCTATTTCCTATATAATTTGATCTGATTTAAAAAGAATCCGCTTTATTGTTTTCTGCCTATTTTGTCTGCTTACTTCTCTGGGTTGTTTTTCCCCTGGTAGTATGTGCAGAGGGTCACGTGACCTGTGACGACATGAAATACTGTATCCGAGAAGGGTTAATATGTGATGGAATAAGACACTGTCAGGACGGAAGTGATGAGAAGAGTTGTTCCTTTTGTGAGTTTTTAATTAATTTTCGCCAACTTTTTATAATCATGAAGATAACTCATAAAACATGTTTAGTCCCCGATTTATGTTTTAACCCAGATAAAACATTCTCTGAACATGTCAAATTAGCATCTATTCGTTTTAAGTTATACTTTGAAGTCATTACAAAGTGATATGTACTACTTTTTTACATTCTATGTTACCTCAATATATAGGTCACATAAGTCTTACTTTCATATCCGTTTTATTTGTGACATTTGGTATCATATCTGTCTTACTTGATTTTGGGAAAGAAATGAATAAAACACATATGAGAATTACGACGAATAGGACAGTACTTGGATTAAATATGTCACAATAATGAGTGGCCTTTGAGCAATCTGACTAAAGCGGAGATGTTCATTGAAAAGAAGTGGCCTTTGAGCAATCTGACTAAAGCGGAGATGTTCATTGAAAAGAAGTGGTCTTTGAGCAATCTGACTAAAGCAGAGATGTTCATTGAAAAGAAGTGGCCTTTGAGCAATCTGACTAAAGCAGAGATGTTCATTGAAAAGAAGTGGTCTTTGAGCAATCTGACTAAAGCAGAGATGTTCATTGAAAATAAGTGGTCTTTGAGCAATCTGACTAAAGCAGAGATGTTCATTGAAAAGAAGTGGCCTTTGAGCAATCTGACTAAGCAGAGATGTTCATTGAAAAGAAGTGGTCTTTGAGCAATCTGACTAAAGCGGAGATGTTCATTGAAAATAAGTGGCCTTTGGGCAATCTGACTAAAGCGGAGATGTTCATTGAAAAGAAGTGGCCTTTGAGCAATCTGACTAAAGCAGAGATGTTCATTGAAAATAAGTGGTCTTTGAGCAATCTGACTAAAGCAGAGATGTTCATTGAAAAGAAGTGGTCTTTGAGCAATCTGACTAAGCAGAGATGTTCATTGAAAAGAAGTGGTCTTTGAGCAATCTGACTAAAGCAGAGATGTTCATTGAAAAGAAGTGGCCTTTGAGCAATCTGACTAAATCAGAGATGTTCATTGAAAAGAAGTGACCTTTGAGCAATCTGACTAAAGCAGAGATGTTCATTGAAAAGAAGTGGCCTTTGAGCAATCTGACTAAAGCAGAGATGTTCATTGAAAAGAAGTGGCCTTTGAGCAATCTGACTAAAGCAGAGATGTTCATTGGAAAGAAGTGGCCTTTGAGCAATCTGACTAAAGCAGAGATGTTCATTGGAAAGTACTCCATTAACATCCCGACTTGGTTATTTTAGTTGATTTCTTTGTGTAACTCCATCATACCTTTTTTACCTTAACATTAACATTGAGTCTTTGTAATATACCGTTCTTTTGTAGCCGTTTCTGTTAATTGTACATTTGAGGATACTAACTGTGGTTACCAGCAGTCTGCCTCACTAAACGTTCATCAATGGATAACCAGGTCGATAAACTACAATCCAAGTAAGGCTTTACTGTTGTTTATATCCTCAAATTTAATATCCTTTTCTATGTATTACGTCATTCGACCTTTGGAAATCGTAAGGATCTATACGGAGGAAATGTAAGGATAATAAATTTATAGCAAATAAAAAAGTTTGAATCCATGAGCTGTAAAAAGCTGAGATTTTCAGGTAAAACAGAATGTGGAATTATCCGCTATTTTTCTAAAGACGTGTAATTCAGAAGCCTTTTAGGGCTGCTAGTCTCGAGAATCTAGGTTAAAATAGTGGTTTGAACTAGCTTAGGCTCAGAGTAAATGAACGTTCGCCGCGGTTATTTAAATTTTGTTTACATTTTGGACACTTCGACTCGTACAGCACACATAATATATGGATTTACTTCATATAGTAACTCGGAGATCATTTAGTTTTTTCAAACCCTCTTTCTGTCGTGACAATCAGAATTTATGAAAAAGTTCGAATTTCAGCAGCTCATGCCACTTTAAATGTTGCCACTTATCCACGACAAGAAACTTTTCCCGAAAAGAGAGAAATATTATATGTTGGGCAATGGTTGAGATTTAACAAAACAATAATGAATTACAACCTCAAGTTTTGTTCTTGTTGATTTTTTTTCAATACAATCAGATTAACGGAAAATTGTAAATTTTAGCAACTGATAGCCACAAAACTTAGCCTACTATGAGACAAATGTTTCAATCGTGAATTTGTATCACTGATAGACACAGGTTCCTTGTAAGAAGGATACTTCTATATAATAGCTTACAGTTTAGCTTAAATGAACCATTTTGCATTTCGGCAGCATGTGATTACAAAATAACCATATGACAGCAACATTTAATTTCACCGAAAAAAAAGTGAGAAAAGAGGAATTAAAGACTATCGATAAATTATTTGTTACAGATAACTTGAAGCAGCTGGTCACTGTGGGTGACTCAATGGTACCATTGCGATCTCCAGTGTTTGAAGCCAATGAAGAAAGCTGTTATACATTTTATTACCAACTGCCAGACACAATTGATGCCCTCCTGAATGTTTTCATAGAACGTTTCTTGAAAAATGGAGTAATTGCAACAGAATTGGCTTGGTCGCGCACACGATACACCGGTGAAAGAATGCGAGTCGCTCAAATCGAGTTGGAACCAGGAAATTACACAATTATATTTGAGGCTTCAAAGGAAAGGACTATTATCGATAACATTAAACTACGCCCTGGACCATGTATCAATGGTTAGTCAGACATAATATTTCAAATTAACTCCATCGAATAATTTGTTATTGCTAATTATTATGGTAATTCCTTGGCTATGCTATAAATAAACTCACCAGAATAAGTCTTAAAACAATTTTCTAGAATGCTTCTATGTGACTGTTATTCGGTTTTCTGACTGACCGCCCTGTGTTTTTCAGTAACCTCCTGCAGCACCGATGAGTTCCAATGTCTTGACGGAAGCTGCATAGATGAGATCCTGGCCTGTGATGACGAAATAAACTGCCCTGATGGTTCAGATGCTATGTCCAATTCTTTATGTGAGATACAGCGAATTTTCTAGTCCGACCACAAACTGTAATTTAGAATTTTTAAGTTTTTAAGAAGCTGCCCTTTAGTGTCTAATGGATGCCATAGAAACTCATTGATAAATTTTAGAGGGTCACCCTCTAAAATTCTGGCGTATAAAAATAGAACATTATTTTCACCAAATTTCAATAAAATAAACAGCACATCTTATGACTCGTCAGAATTTTTTCGAGTTCAACTATCTTTGAATTGTACCTTGGAAGTTAATTGCGTTTATGTCAAGTTAAGATGCTAAGATTAGGATGAAGGCGATTTATATAAAGGTCCTTGGGGTTGTGGGATTCTTAATGTGGGAACCTTGTTGGTTAGAGATCCACGTCCTTGGGTTTATGGGGTCCTTGGGGTTGTGGGATCCTTGTTGCGGGGTCCTTGCTGTGGGGCCCTTGCTGGTTAGATATCCACGTCCTTAGGGTTGTGGGGTCCATTATGGTTAGAGATAGGTGTCCTTGGGGAATGTGTGTGTGTGTGTGTGGAGGGGGGGGGGGGGGGTCCTTGTTAGTTAGAGATCCACGTCCTTGGGGTTGTGGGGTCCTTGGAGTTGCGGGAACCTTTTCTGGGTCCTTGTTGGTTAGAGATCCACTTCCTTTGGGTTGTAAGGTCCTTGTTGGTTAGACTACCACGTCCTTGGGGTTGTTGGGTCCTTGTTGGTTAGAGATCCACGTCGTTGGGCTTTTGGAGTCCTTGTCGGTTAGAGATCCACGTCTCTGGGGTTATGGGGTCTTATCCACGTCCTTGGTGTTGTGAGGTCCTTGTTGGTTAGACATCCACGTCCTTGGGGGTTTGGAGTACTTGTTGGTTAGAGATCCACGTCCTTGGGGTTGTGGGGTCCTTGTTGGTTAGAGATTCACTCCTACTGATATCGGTAAACATGGAAACTCAATTCTGTTCTGTTTTATAATGATAAGAAATAAACATTTTACATGTACCTAAGAAAATTATACTGAATATACTAGTATATAAATGTTTTTTCAAACTTTTATGGAATGACTCTGTCTTTGAGGTATGCTTTCCTAACTTGATTATGGTTGTTTTTTATTTGCAGTTGTACGAAAGCAAGGCCTCTTTCGCTTGGTAGATGGCAGTAGGCCAGAACATGGAAATGCTCAAATTCGTGTTGAAGACAAATGGGTTTACGTTTGTGGCCTCAGATATAGCACTGAACGGATATGTAAACTTCTTGGTTATAGGTAATGAAATGTATATCGGTTAAAGGATAAATGGCAAGTTTAAGTCAATGCCTCCTATTTGGTAATCAATTTGTTTGAAAACATGTACCGTATATGGACCTACGAACTCAGCCAAAAGAAAAAAATTGGATTTCAGGCACAAAACCTACAAAATCCAAGGCATTCTTTAACTCTCGACAGCCTAGATAAGAAATTAATTAGCTTTAGTGCCGTGACGTCATAGTTGACATCTGATATGTACATTACTATTGCTGTAACGTCATACACAGACACAGACTTCATGGTTTGTTAAAATGATGTCCAAAGTGTCCAAATGTCAACCATGACGTCAAATACGAAGATATTTCCGATTGATGACGGTTGTGTTTAAATAGCACTTATATATTAATAACCCAAGAGCGGGTTATCCCTCTGCTTTTAAAGAGAAAAAATATAAATGTTATTTAAACACAATTGCGTGTACAATATTCTGTTTATTATTTATACTATCATGTTTTAGGCTAGGGATTGTTTATTAAGTAAAAATGTATCAATTATAAAAAAGAAAATAGGAACAAACTTATGACGGATTAGGTTTTCAGCAAACGTAGGAATATATATAGTTGACCAATAAAAGAATAACATGTCTGTTCTTCTCACGTGACTGTCAACTGTCAGATTTGTGTTCATTTGAAGGGCCATTTTCTCCCTGAAGTTTTTCGCGATATTTCATGTAAAAAGAAATGATATCGATCCCCATAGATTTTGACTTTTCAGTGCACCAGTCACCAGGATAAAAAGGGATCTATGAAATTTCTTTACATTGTTTTACCGCCTCATTGAATGGCAATTACAGTTACTCGATCCACGCTGTGGTCCGATTCTCCGAAGCCATGATGCAGGTCACACAACACTTGCAAACAAACAGACGATTGATAATGAAGTTTTGTTTTATCGCTTTGATTTAAAGTGGTAAGCCAATCCTCTATTGAATCAATCTAGTGTTTTCAGTTATAAATTATTCATCTTAATGCAAGAAAGACTGTTGTTGTTCTTGTTGTTGTGCAGCAGACGTCAGTACACAAGAAAAAAGTAGGTCCGACGACGTCATCAGCTTTGTCGCGTGCTTTAAATAACAAAAATGTTATTGCACTGCAGTGAATTGTGACATTTCTAAGTGAAGGAAATCCCTAGGTTTAACTTATGTATAAATAATAAATGCACATTTTCAATCGCTGTTTCTTTGACACACTGGGACTTTACAGGAAGTTCGTTTTGTTTCAGCATTTTGTTTTTAGATATATATTTAGTCAATTTACAATAACAAAATCACCGATAGGTGTTCAGAAAAAAAAAATTGCATATATCCTTTAAGGGCAATAATCACTAAATTTCATGATTATGCATGTTGTTGTCTATTACAAATACGAAGATATTTTTACCTTTGTCAGTCACAAGGACAAAGAGACACGTTATTGTTATTAGGTTTGAACAAACCGTCACAATTAGTAAGATCTACTAGTCTGGGCTAAATTCCCTTGTTCGTCCTCTATATATGTATTTTTGATGGAATCAAATTCTTCGCTTCCTTTTCCTATGACCATATTTGGTTTAATCTCAGTTTGACGATATTTTTGTCATAGCTGACGATCCGTACAACCATGTGAATATATTACAAAGTGTTCCAGAAAATTCTGCTGACTAAAGCCAAACTCCTGTCTTTCTTCAACCTAATGAAATATCATAGGTTTGGTATATTACAACGACTTATGACTGGGTATGGGGGTCTAAATGGCGTGCTTCCTTTTTACCACAATTGAAATATTGTCTCCATGGTTATTTTAGTCAAGAAGATTTCCCCTGTGCCCTTGTGTTTCAATGTTCGTAATTAGTGAGATTATTAATTGGTATTTTTTAGCATAAACTGTAAACGAAAACAAGGAACATAACAGTTAAGGGTAAAATGACATCGAGATTTCTCTCCTGTGTAAACCTGTAATTGGACCTACCCGCTATATGTCATACGATATACTCGCACCTTCGGATCGGAAGTTGACGAAGGTACGAGTAGAATATGTGTTCACGGTCATTCCCTGAATCAGGGGTGCGAGATTCACGGGAATGTTGCAAAATGGGTATTGTTCTGGTAATCGGAAACCTATAGGCCTAACATTCTGTATTTAAAAAAATAAAACCATTGCTTCTTTCAAAGTGACACTTTTTTCATGTTGTTAGCTCCCGAATATCAAGCCGAAGCGTTGAATTGACAGCTTCGCCACTTGAATCGAGTGAAGATTCCTGTTTAACTAGCCGGTGTTCACCTTTGACCGAGTGCTTCTCCCCCAGATATATCAAGTGTGGAATCCGTGATTGTCCTCGACAAGGTAAACCAATCTAATATTAGAAATAGGAGAAAATGCATATGTCGATCTTTTTATGTAGCTTCAACACTGCCTACCCGTTTAAACAAACCAGAAAGGCCTTACAGCATTGCCAAAATAAGTGCAACCTTCCAAAGACTTCCAAGTTGCAGGAAAAACTATCATTTCCCATGACAGGATTAACAGGCGTTGAAGATATAGCTTGAAACTTGCAATACACACTGTGTTAGGTGGAGCAGACAGTTATAAAACGAGACATGTCCATAACGTTTGCCTGTTTAATACAATGGAAAGAGAACACCATTGTATTGTGTGCTTTCCAGTATATTTAAACCCAAGAAGAAAAAAAAAATATTAAAAAAAAATTCCTTTAATGTCTACTTGTAAATTAAACTTGAAAGCCATCTGAAAAATTCTGTCATCTTTATTTTGAAATTTATGCACACAGGTTTGACGTTTGAACTATATGGACAAAGGTCTATGTATGAACTATACTTCTAATTCTATACTTATAATTCTAGTGTTTCATTTTCTTAGTGTGGTTTTATATTATTTTTCATCAAGTATTTTGATCAAAAATGACAGATAACTCTATTATGATCTTGCGTTTGATTCCACGCAGAGTTACCTACCCTTCCACAATTGAAGGTACTGGGAGAGAGTATCAGGATTACAGATGGCCCATCAAATCGTGAAGGTCGATTGGAGGTTAACTACAACGGCACCTGGGGAACGGTGTGTGATGAAAATTGGAACCAGACTGCTACAGACGCAGCTTGCCTTAAACTAGGATACAGGTATTTATGGCTAACAAACATAGTATATATATATATATATATATGTATATATATATATGTATATATATATATATATATATATATATATATATATATATATATATATATATATATATCATATACCTATCAATAATATGTGGTATTTTGCATATGCGATATCAGTAGCGTGACAGCACCCATATCTCACCCCGGTCCGAAAATCCATATCAGACAGGTCCGATAATCCATATCAGTATCAATGCGGGGGGTCTTTGGATTAGAGTTATCTCCCTTTCGGTCGTCTGCTCCATAGATATCTTATAATAATTAGATTGGCTAAGCGCTAGAAAATGGCACAATAGTCCGTCACCTAGCACTATAACATTAACGTTACAATCCGGAACGAGGTTCCATTCTCGAAAAAAAAGACTAGAAAACAACTTGGTAACGCAAGTAAGAAATCACCTAGCAAGATGGCGATTTAGCTGCCGGAAGTCGCTTGTCGATAGCCAATCTAGTTATTATAAGATAGCTATGGTCTGCTAGTCAGATGGCTGCCAGTGAAACAACGCTATAATCACTTGCAAACATAATCATGCAGCTTGAAGACCTGCCATACCGTATACTTTTTTTCAATATATATAATGATATATGATAAAAAGGTTATAACATGCAATTTTTCATATCATACCCCATATCGGCCAGTGACCTCCATAACAGCCTGAGGGCCGTAGGCCAAGGTCGAGGCCAAGTAATAACCTCTAAATATTTACCGCTTTGCTGAGTTTTATATCCCTTTTGTGTTGGAAGGGCAAGGTGGGTATGAAGCAAATCAAAGATCAAAAATGTTGCGACATTTTACTTTCGTGCACATATTGGGAAGGTGTTGGGGTGATCACCGGTAAACGTCTTTCCTCTGATAGACCGTTAAATGACGAGTTTAATATCATTTTTGAATTCATTTGGAGCTGATATGTTTACTTTTAGTTTCTGATATGCTAGATCTTCTGAGTTTATGTGTCTTTTGTCCTGATTACACAATGTAGAAATAAACTAGAAAACTTCGGCTATTTACAGTTTATCAGATAGATGAATATTAGTAACGCTTTCACAACTCACTACAGTAGGGTTCACCAATGTAGGACGTCTGTTTACATTAACGCGAAGGCGTCTGTCAGATAGTAAACAAAATGCCACAGAATTTGCGCTGATTGTTCGTTAATTGTGCATTTTTCGATGAAAATCGACCAACCACTTTCATCCGAAGTCAGCAAAATCGTACTTATATATAAAGCAGAAGTTGTAACAAAAATGTAAACAATTCTAAACAAACAGTCCCTGTAAAGGTAATGCTGGACGGGCAGAGTCGACTTTCATATGTCATTAGCTCGAGAAAGGGAGCCGGACACATATGGCAGTTTTGGCCACAAATGGAGGACACATGTGGTCACTACGAAACCTGTAACCATAGAAATCCAGAATTTGATAAATTCAGTAACGAAACTCATGATGGACTGTGACTGAAGTATTTGAAGAGAAAAAAGAAACATAAATATTTAGTTTTACCACTGATTTCTTTGAAAAACATATTTCGCGTTTGAGAGTACGCCTTGTGACCCTCACAAAACTGAGATAAAACTGGGTCAACGGATACTGCTGGCAGAGTGAACATTTTAATCATAATCCCTGCATCAAATGAAATCTGCAGTCCTAAAATATGCTCTTCTTAAGACAGATCAGTTCTTTTAGCAACATTTTATTTTCTAAATGTCACCGAACATTTCATAGATGTTCTTCGAAAGCACCCTTGCTTCGATTCCCGCTCAGACAATGGATAGTTCTTATTTGGATCTTATTCGCTTTTCATTATAAACTTGCCAGGTATGCCTACGTGCAAAGAGCCCGTTTTATGCCCTATTTTACCCCAAAACGTGATTGTCTTATCAGCCCAAAAATAATGCGTGCGGGCTGTAGGTGTGTTGCACGCTCAAGTCGACCAGCCCTCCAACAGCGGGTCGCGGGGCCTAATCCCATTTAGCCCCGAAAGAGTAACAGTTTTAATGTGGTATTCGAGTACCAACGTTAGGACTGCAGTTAACTCAAGGTATAGCCCCCCCCCCCCCCCCCCCACTAATAAACTTGGCAACATCGTCCTATAAGTTAAATAATCTTGCGTGAGGAATAAAGCACCAAATAAACAAGCAATCAGTATAGAGTATAGGTCACTGGACGCCCACGCACCGAGGAGCTTTCCACCTATGCGTCAATGGTTCGAATTTCCACTGTCATCACATCCATCTTCAATACAACCCTGGAAGCCTTCTGGGCTGACTTGGCATATAGAAGAGAAGTCAAACGCCAACAAGCCTTTTCCCAATGCATATCGGATCCAAATCTAGCTACAGGCGATGGACTATTTACTTATAAGCATAAATTTTCCGAATTCACCCAAATCCATCATCTAAGTCTTTTCTAACGCAGAGTTTAATCAAACCATTGTCGTATAAATGGGGACCGAAAGTATTTAAACAGTTTTTGTCAAAAATCTAAAAAGTAATTATTTATCGTCAAATGTCGGAAAGTGTAGAAGAATATGGTTTCTGCCATACTCAACTACTATCTAATAGAGAATACGCCATGTATTGGACCGTATATGTTTCCTATGGATGATAAATGCAAAGAAACCAAGAATTTCAATCTACTCTTTACTCTGAAAGAAAAAAAGACCAATTATGACTTCAAAACTGAAAATTCACGAATTCTCAAAAATACCAAATCTGTGTCTTTTCAGAGCAACTAGCCTATAATTGCCCTCAAATGTCCTCAGATACCTTGAAATGTCCATCCAAAGCGAAAAAACCCGAAATTGAACCATTACCATATGTGTCCCAACGGCCTGTCTCCGTTAGGAGAAAGCCGTTTGTGGCCAGACCGGACACATATGGTGGACACTTTTGGCACTTTTATGAAATTTAAATTTTTGTCATTTCCAAATGAAAGACCAGCCTAAATCATGTTCAAAACCACTTTCACCTTTTCCATGAGGTTTTTAGAAATATGTAAAAATTTATTTTTAAATATTTCTTGTCAGTATCCGAAACCCCCTCCGAAAGACCCTCATTCGAAACTAAACAAATTTAAGGAATTTCGCTGCTTTTAAAGCTACAAATACTTGCACATGAGTAATGCAACATATACCGAAGATAATTGAAAAGTTTTAAAGCCGAAAAAGTAATTAAATATCGTCAAATGTCGGAAAGCTAACAGTTCATATCAGGATGTAGGTGTAGAATAATATGGGTTTCTGCCATACTCAACTACGACTTTATAGCTTATACGTCATGTATTAAACCGTATGTGTTTCCTGTGGATGAAAAATGCAAAGACACCAAGAATTTCAATCTACTCTCTACTCTGACAAAGAAAAAGATCAATATTGACTTCAAAACTGAAAATTCACGAATTCTCAAAAAATACCAAATCCGTGTCTTTTTAGAGCAACTAGCCTATAATTGCCCTCAAATGTCCTCAGATACCTTGAAATGTCCAATCGAAAGCGAAAAAACCCGAAATTGAACCATTACCATATGTGTCCCAACGGCCTGTCTCCGTTAGGAGAAAGCCGTTTGTGGCCAGACCGGACACATATGGTGGACACTTTTGGCACTTTTATGAAATTTAAATTTTTGTCATTTCCAAATGAAAGACCAGCTTAAATCATGTTAAAAACCACTTTCACTTTTTCAATGAGGTTTTTAGAAATATCAAAAAAATTATTTTTAAATATTTCTTGTCAGTATCCGAAACCCCCTCCGAAAGACCATCATTCAAAACTTAACAAATTACAGGATTTTCGCTGCATTTAAAGCTACAAATACTGGCACATGAGTAGTAGAACACATGCCGAAGATATTTAAACAGTTTTAAAGTGGAAAAAGTAATTAAATATCGTCAAATGTCGGAAAGCTAACAGTTCATATCAGGATGTACGTGTAGAAGTATATGGTTTCTGCCATACTGCACTACTGTCTAATAGATTATGCGCCATGTACTGAACCGAAGGTGTTTCTTGTTGCTGAAAAATGCCAAAAAAAACAAAAATTTCAATCTTCTCTCTACTCTGAAAGAAAAAAATCGAATATTGACTTCAAAACTGAAAATTCACGAATTCTCAAAAAATACCAAATCCGTGTCTTTTTAGAGCAACTAGCCTATAATTGCCCTCAAATGTCCTCAGATACCTTGAAATGTCCATCGAAAGCGAAAAAACCCGAAATTGAACCATTACCATATGTGTCCCAACGGCCTGTCTCCGTTAGGAGAAAGCCGTTTGTGGCCAGACCGGACACATATGGTGGACACTTTTGGCACTTTTATGAAATTTAAATTTTTGTCATTTCCAAATGAAAGACCAGCCTAAATCATGTTCAAAACCACTTTCACCTTTTCCATGAGGTTTTTAGAAATATCTAAAAATTTATTTTTAAATATTTCTTGTCAGTATCCGAAACCCCCTCCGAAAGACCCTCATTCGAAACTAAACAAATTTAAGGAATTTCGCTGCTTTTAAAGCTACAAATACTTGCACATGAGTAATGCAACATATACCGAAGATAATTGAAAAGTTTTAAAGCCGAAAAAGTAATTAAATATCGTCAAATGTCGGAAAGCTAACAGTTCATATCAGGATGTAGGTGTAGAATAATATGGGTTTCTGCCATACTCAACTACGACTTAATAGCTTATACGTCATGTATTAAACCGTATGTGTTTCCTGTGGATGAAAAATGCAAAGACACCAAGAATTTCAATCTACTCTTTACTCTGAAAGAAAAAAATCGAATATTGACTTCAAAACTGAAAATTCACGAATTCTCAAAAAATACCAAATCCGTGTCTTTTTAGAGCAACTAGCCTATAATTGCCCTCAAATGTCCTCAGATACCTTGAAATGTCCATCGAAAGCGAAAAAACCCGAAATTGAACCATTACCATATGTGTCCCAACGGCCTGTCTCCGTTAGGAGAAAGCCGTTTGTGGCCAGACCGGACACATATGGTGGACACTTTTGGCACTTTTATGAAATTTAAATTTTTGTCATTTCCAAATGAAAGACCAGCTTAAATCGTGTTCAAAACCACTTTCCCTTTTTCCATGAGGTTTTTAGAAATATCAAAAAAAATATTTTTAAATATTTCTCGTCAGTATCCGAAACCCCCTCCGAAAGACCCTCATTCAAAACTTAACAAATTACAGGATTTTCGCTGCATTTAAAGCTACAAATACTTGCACATGAGTAGTAGAACACATGCCGAAGATATTTAAACAGTTTTAAAGTCGAAAAAGTAATTAAATATCGTCAAATGTCGGAAAGCTAACAGTTCATATCAGGATGTACGTGTAGAAGTATATGGTTTCTGCCATACTGCACTACTGTCTAATAGATTATGCGCCATGTACTGAACCGAAGGTGTTTCTTGTTGCTGAAAAATGCCCAAAAAAACAAAAATTTCAATCTTCTCTCTACTCTGAAAGAAAAAAATCGAATATTGACTTCAAAACTGAAAATTCACGAATTCTCAAAAAATACCAAATCCGTGTCTTTTTAGAGCAACTAGCTTATAATTGCCCTCAAATGTCCTCAGATACCTTGAAATGTCCATCGAAAGCGAAAAAACCCGAAATTGAACCATTACCATATGTGTCCCAACGGCCTGTCTCCGTTAGGAGAAAGCCGTTTGTGGCCAGACCGGACACATATGGTGGACACTTTTGGCACTTTTATGAAATTTAAATTTTTGTCATTTCCAAATGAAAGACCAGCTTAAATCGTGTTCAAAACCACTTTCCCTTTTTCCATGAGGTTTTTAGAAATATCAAAAAAAATATTTTTAAATATTTCTCGTCAGTATCCGAAACCCCCTCCGAAAGACCCTCATTCAAAACTTAACAAATTACAGGATTTTCGCTGCATTTAAAGCTACAAATACTTGCACATGAGTAGTAGAACACATGCCGAAGATATTTAAACAGTTTTAAAGTCGAAAAAGTAATTAAATATCGTCAAATGTCGGAAAGCTAACAGTTCATATCAGGATGTACGTGTAGAAGTATATGGTTTCTGCCATACTGCACTACTGTCTAATAGATTATGCGCCATGTACTGAACCGAAGGTGTTTCTTGTTGCTGAAAAATGCCCAAAAAAACAAAAATTTCAATCTTCTCTCTACTCTGAAAGAAAAAAATCGAATATTGACTTCAAAACTGAAAATTCACGAATTCTCAAAAAATACCAAATCCGTGTCTTTTTAGAGCAACTAGCTTATAATTGCCCTCAAATGTCCTCAGATACCTTGAAATGTCCATCGAAAGCGAAAAAACCCGAAATTGAACCATTACCATATGTGTCCCAACGGCCTGTCTCCGTTAGGAGAAAGCCGTTTGTGGCCAGACCGGACACATATGGTGGACACTTTTGGCACTTTTATGAAATTTAAATTTTTGTCATTTCCAAATGAAAGACCAGCTTAAATCGTGTTCAAAACCACTTTCCCTTTTTCCATGAGGTTTTTAGAAATATCAAAAAAAATATTTTTAAATATTTCTCGTCAGTATCCGAAACCCCCTCCGAAAGACCCTCATTCAAAACTTAACAAATTACAGGATTTTCGCTGCATTTAAAGCTACAAATACTTGCACATGAGTAGTAGAACACATGCCGAAGATATTTAAACAGTTTTAAAGTCGAAAAAGTAATTAAATATCGTCAAATGTCGGAAAGCTAACAGTTCATATCAGGATGTACGTGTAGAAGTATATGGTTTCTGCCATACTGCACTACTGTCTAATAGATTATGCGCCATGTACTGAACCGAAGGTGTTTCTTGTTGCTGAAAAATGCCCAAAAAAAACAAAAATTTCAATCTTCTCTCTACTCTGAAAGAAAAAAATCGAATATTGACTTCAAAACTGAAAATTCACGAATTCTCAAAAAATACCAAATCCGTGTCTTTTTAGAGCAACTAGCCTATAATTGCCCTCAAATGTCCTCAGATACCTTGAAATGTCCATCGAAAGCGAAAAAACCCGAAATTGAACCATTACCATATGTGTCCCAACGGCCTGTCTCCGTTAGGAGAAAGCCGTTTGTGGCCAGACCGGACACATATGGTGGACACTTTTGGCACTTTTATGAAATTTAAATTTTTGTCATTTCCAAATGAAAGACCAGCCTAAATCATGTTAAAAACCACTTTCACTTTCCATGAGGTTTTTAGAAATATCTAAAAATTTATTTTTAAATATTTCTTGTCAGTATCCGAAACCCCCTCCGAAAGACCCTCATTCAAAACTAAACAAATTTAAAGAATTTCTCTGCTTTTAAAGCTACAAATACTGGCACATGAGTAGTACAACACATACCGAAGATAATTAAAAAGTTATAAAGACGAAGAAGTAATTAAATATCGTCAAATGTTGGAAAGCTAACAGTTCATATCAGGATGTAGTTGTAGAAAAAGATGGTGGACACTTTTGGCACTTTTATGAAATTAAAATTTTTGTCATTTCCAAATGAAAGACCAGCCTAAATCATGTAAAAAACCACTTTCACATTTTCCATGAGATTTTTAGAAATATTCGTGAATTAATTAATTCGTGAATTTTCAGTTTTGAAGTCAATATTGGTCTTTTTTTCTTTCAGAGTAGAGAGTAGATTAAAATTCTTGGTTTCTTTGCATTTTTATACGAAAAAGTCGGTCGTATTATGGTATCACCAGCGCCGTCCGTCCGTCCGTCCGTCCGGCCGTCCGGCCGTCCGTCCCGGATCCCTTTCCGCTCCATAACTTGAAGAGTTTTAATCTAATCTTTACAATTCTTTCACAACATATACCTTGTGGGTAGAAGGTGTGTCATGAACCATTTATGACATCGTCGATTGCATAATGTGGCTTCTACATTGGATTATGTAGTATTCTGTCTTAGTCTATATCTTCGTTCTCTTCCGCTCCATAACTTGAAGAGTTTTGATCCGATCTTAACAATTTTTTTTTACAACATATACTCTAGGGGTAGAAGGTGTGTCATGAACCATTAAGAACATTGTCCATTGCATAATATGGCTTCTACATTGGATTATGTAATATTCTGTCTTAGTCTATATCTTCGTTCCCTTCCGCTCCATAACTTGAAGAGTTTTGATCCGATCTTGACAATTCTTTCAGAGTATATACTTTATGGGCAGATGGTGTGTCATGTACCATTTCTGACTTCACTCGTTGCATAATATGGCAGCCATATAGGATTATGTAATATTCCCATCCGCTCCATAACTTCTAAAGTTTTGATCCGATCTTGGCGATTCTTTCAGAGTATATACCTTATGGGCAGACGTTGTTTCACGTACCATTTCTGACATCACCTGTTGCATAATATGGCAGCCCTATTGGATTATGTAATATTCCCTTAAGGCTCCAGAACTTCTTTCGTTTTGATATAATCTCTCCAATTCTTTTAGAGTATATATATCTTATAGGTAGATGATATGTCGCATACCAAATTTGATTTGGGTACACATATTTTTTGTCTGTTTTCAGGTTTTTTTTTATCAGAAATGTGTACCTGATGTTTAATATATATATATATTAATATATATATAAATGCTTTTTGGAGTACACTTGGTCAAGAGTAATACTGGAAGCCAATTAATTCATACATTTTGAGACTGTTTTCTTGGAAAGTTTAATGTGCACTATAATAACAAAAAAAGACCATTTTCCCCACTTTATTACCCATCTGGTATTTATCAGAGTGGCTGTTTAAATAGAGATAAGGGGACAATGCCATCCAAGGTTTGTATATTTACACACCAGCATATCAGTGGTCAGCCTGAAGATTGTTTGCTTTGTAATAAAACTACAGCCAAGTCCAATAGAACAGTGTCCCAGTGAAAACTGTTAAAATTCAAGAATTGTAAGCTATTGTATTGATTGATAAGAGCAATGTCAAAACAGCCACATTTCAGTTTTTGCAATTAAACTGTGATGGAAATTAACAGATAATATATGTGTACTATTACGTACTGGTATTTAGTTGCAACTTCATCAAATTCAAAAAAGAAAAACTTCTGATGTGAACAAGAAATTCTAATTGATGAAATTAAAACAAATGTTATATTAAATGTTAAGTTGTTAATCGTAGCGGTTCGACTTTGCCACGGCGGGCGTATGTTGAGTTTACTACAACTCTTGTTTATACATAGGAAACATATACTGTCCAATACATGGCGTAAAATCTATTAGTATGGCAGAAACCATATTCTTCTACACGTACATCCTGATATGAACTGTTAGCTTTTCGACATTTGACGATATTTAATTACTTTTTCGGATTCAAAACTTCTAAATTATCTTCGGTATGTGTTGTATTACTCATGTGCCAGTATTTGTAGCTGTTAAAGCAGCGAAAATCCTTAAATTTGTTTAGTTTTGAATGAGGGTCTTACGGAGGGGGTTTCGGATACTGACAAGAAATATTTAAAAATAAATTTTTAGATATTTCTAAAAACCTCATGGAAAAAGTGAAAGTGGTTTTTAACATGATTTAGGCTGGTCTTTCGTTTGGAAATGACAAAAATATAAATTTCATAAAAGTGCCAAAAGTGTCCACCATATGTGTCCGGTCTGGCCACAAACGGCTTTCTCCTAACGGAGACAGGCCGTTGGGACACATATGGTAATGGTTCAATTTCGGGTTTTTTCGCTTTCGATCGACATTTCAAGGTATCTGAGGACATTTGAGGGCAATTATAGGCTAGTCGCTCTAAAACGACACGGATTTGGTATTTTTTGAGAATTCGTGAATTTTCAGTTTTGAAGTCAATATTCGATTTTTTTCTTTCAGAGTAGAGAGAAGATTGAAATTTTTGTTTTTTTGGGCATTTTTCAGCAACAAGAAACACCTTCGGTTCAGTACATGGCGCATAATCTATTAGACAGTAGTGCAGTATGGCAGAAACCATATACTTCTACACGTACATCCTGATATGAACTGTTAGCTTTCCGACATTTGACGATATTTAATTACTTTTTCCACTTTAAAACTGTTTAAACATCTTCGGCATGTGTTCTACTACTCATGTGCCAGTATTTGTAGCTTTAAATGCAGCGAAAATCCTGTAATTTGTTAAGTTTTGAATGAGGGTCTTTCGGAGGGGGTTTCGGATATTGACGAGAAATATTTAAAAATAATTTTTTTGATATTTCTAAAAACCTCATGGAAAAAGTGAAAGTGGTTTTTAACATGATTTAGGCTGGTCTTTCATTTGGAAATGACAAAAATTTAAATTTCATAAAAGTGCCAAAAGTGTCCACCATATGTGTCCGGTCTGGCCACAAACGGCTTTCTCCTAACGGAGACAGGCCGTTGGGACACATATGGTAATGGTTCAATTTCGGGTTTTTTCACTTTCGATGGACATTTCAAGGTATCTGAGGACATTTGAGGGCAATTATAGGCTAGTTGCTCTAAAAAGACACGGATTTGGTATTTTTTGAGAATTCGTGAATTTTCAGTTTTGAAGTCAATATTCGATTTTTTTCTTTCAGAGTAGAGAGAAGATTGAAATTTTTGTTTTTTGGGCATTTTTCAGCAACAAGAAACACCTTCGGTTCAGTACATGGCGCATAATCTATTAGACAGTAGTGCAGTATGGCAGAAACCATATACTTCTACACGTACATCCTGATATGAACTGTTAGCTTTCCGACATTTGACGATATTTAATTACTTTTTCGACTTTAAAACTGTTTAAATATCTTCCGCATGTGTTCTACTACTCATGTGCCAGTATTTGTAACTTTAAATGCAGCGAAAATCTTGTAATTTGTTAAGTTTTGAATGAGGGTCTTTCGGAGGGGGTTTCGGATACTGACGAGAAATATTTAAAAATATATTTTTTGATATTTCTAAAAACCTCATGGAAAAAGTGAAAGTGGTTTTTAACATGATTTAGGCTGGTCTTTTATTTGGAAATGACAAAAATTTAAATTTCATAAAAGTGCCAAAAGTGTCCACCATATGTGTCCGGTCTGGCCACAAACGGCTTTCTCCTAACGGAGACAGGCCGTTGGGACACATATGGTAATGGTTCAATTTCGGGTTTTTTCACTTTCGATGGACATTTCAAGGTATCTGAGGACATTTGAGGGCAATTATAGGCTAGTTGCTCTAAAAAGACACGGATTTGGTATTTTTTGAGAATTCGTGAATTTTCAGTTTTGAAGTCAATATTCGATTTTTTTCTTTCAGAGTAGAGAGAAGATTGAAATTTTTGTTTTTTGGGCATTTTTCAGCAACAAGAAACACCTTCGGTTCAGTACATGGCGCATAATCTATTAGACAGTAGTGCAGTATGGCAGAAACCATATACTTCTACACGTACATCCTGATATGAACTGTTAGCTTTCCGACATTTGACGATATTTAATTACTTTTTCGACTTTAAAACTGTTTAAATATCTTCGGCATGTGTTCTACTACTCATGTGCCAGTACTTGTAGCTTTAAATGCAGCGAAAATCTTGTAATTTGTTAAGTTTTGAATGAGGGTCTTTCGGAGGGGGTTTCGGATACTGACGAGAAATATTTAAAAATATATTTTTTGATATTTCTAAAACCTCATGGAAAAAGTGAAAGTGGTTTTTAACATGATTTAGGCTGGTCTTTTATTTGGAAATGACAAAAATTTTAATTTCATAAAAGTGCCAAAAGTGTCCACCATATGTGTCCGGTCTGGCCACAAACGGCTTTCTCCTAACGGAGACAGGCCGTTGGGACACATATGGTAATGGTTCAATTTCGGGTTTTTTCGCTTTCGATGGACATTTCAAGGTATCTGAGGACATTTGAGGGCAATTATAGGCTAGTTGCTCTGAAAAGACACGGATTTGGTATTTTTTGAGAATTCGTGAATTTTCAGTTTTGAAGTCAATATTGGTTTTTTTTCTTTCAAAGTAGAGGGTAGATTGAAATTCTTGGTTTCTTTGCATTTTCCATCAACAGGAAACACATACGGTTCAATTAATGACGTATATTCTATTAGATCGTAGTTGAGTAGGGCAGAAACCATATTCTTCTACAGGTACATCCTGATATGAACTTTTAGCTTTCCGACATTTGACGATATTTAATTACTTTTTCGGCTTCAAAACTTCCAAATTATCCTCGGTATGTGTTGTATTACTCATGTGCCAGTATTTGTAGCTCTTAAAGCAGCGAAAATCCGTAAATTTGTTTAGTTTTGAATGAGGGTCTTTCGGAGGGGGTTTCGGATACTGACAAAATATATTTAAAAATAAATTTTTAGATATTTCTAAAAACCTCATGGAAAAAGTGAAAGTGGTTTTTAACATGATTTAGGCTAGTCTTTTATTTGGAAATGACAAAAATTTAAATTTCATAAAAGTGCCAAAAGTGTCCACCATATGTGTCCGGTCTGGCCACAAACGGCTTTCTCCTAACGGAGACAGGCCGTTGGGACACATATGGTAATGGTTCAATTTCGGGTTTTTTCACTTTCGATGGACATTTCAAGGTATCTGAGGACATTTGAGGGCAATTATAGGCTAGTTGCTCTAAAAAGACACGGATTTGGTATTTTTTGAGAATTCGTGAATTTTCAGTTTTGAAGTCAATATTCGATTTTTTTCTTTCAGAGTAGAGAGAAGATTGAAATTTTTGTTTTTTGGGCATTTTTCAGCAACAAGAAACACCTTCGGTTCAGTACATGGCGCATAATCTATTAGACAGTAGTGCAGTATGGCAGAAACCATATACTTCTACACGTACATCCTGATATGAACTGTTAGCTTTCCGACATTTGACGATATTTAATTACTTTTTCGACTTTAAAACTGTTTAAATATCTTCGGCATGTGTTCTACTACTCATGTGCCAGTACTTGTAGCTTTAAATGCAGCGAAAATCTTGTAATTTGTTAAGTTTTGAATGAGGGTCTTTCGGAGGGGGTTTCGGATACTGACGAGAAATATTTAAAAATATATTTTTTGATATTTCTAAAACCTCATGGAAAAAGTGAAAGTGGTTTTTAACATGATTTAGGCTGGTCTTTTATTTGGAAATGACAAAAATTTTAATTTCATAAAAGTGCCAAAAGTGTCCACCATATGTGTCCGGTCTGGCCACAAACGGCTTTCTCCTAACGGAGACAGGCCGTTGGGACACATATGGTAATGGTTCAATTTCGGGTTTTTTCGCTTTCGATGGACATTTCAAGGTATCTGAGGACATTTGAGGGCAATTATAGGCTAGTTGCTCTGAAAAGACACGGATTTGGTATTTTTTGAGAATTCGTGAATTTTCAGTTTTGAAGTCAATATTGGTCTTTTTTCTTTCAAAGTAGAGGGTAGATTGAAATTCTTGGTTTCTTTGCATTTTCCATCAACAGGAAACACATACGGTTCAATTAATGACGTATATTCTATTAGATCGTAGTTGAGCAGGGCAGAAACCATATTCTTCTACAGGTACATCCTGATATGAACTTTTAGCTTTCCGACATTTGACGATATTTAATTACTTTTTCGGCTTCAAAACTTCCAAATTATCCTCGGTATGTGTTGTATTACTCATGTGCCAGTATTTGTAGCTCTTAAAGCAGCGAAAATCCGTAAATTTGTTTAGTTTTGAATGAGGGTCTTTCGGAGGGGGTTTCGGATACTGACAAAATATATTTAAAAATAAATTTTTAGATATTTCTAAAAACCTCATGGAAAAAGTGAAAGTGGTTTTTAACATGATTTAGGCTAGTCTTTTATTTGGAAATGACAAAAATTTAAATTTCATAAAAGTGCCAAAAGTGTCCACCATATGTGTCCGGTCTGGCCACAAACGGCTTTCTCCTAACGGAGACAGGCCGTTGGGACACATATGGTAATGGTTCAATTTCGGGTTTTTTCGCTTTCGATGGACATTTCAAGGTATCTGAGGACATTTGAGGGCAATTATAGGCTAGTTGCTCTGAAAAGACACGGATTTGGTATTTTTTGAGAATTCGTGAGTTTTCAGTTTTGAAGTCAATATTGGTCCGTTTTGCCTCAGATGGAAATTGTTGGGTTCTTTTCATTTCTTTTTTAATCAGGGAACATATACAGTGTAGTACATTACATACAGGGCCAATTTATTAGATACCAGTTTCTTAGGGGACGGAATTTCTAAAGCGCTTCTTTTACAAGCGCATAATATCTTAAGGTCCGTTCTCACTGTGCGATTTGTCGTACCGACTTGTAGGATGCGATTAAAATGGATGCATTTGATTGGTTAATAAATCATATTGACCAATTAAAAGCATCCATTTTAGTCGCATCCTACAAGTCGGTACGACAAATCGTACAGTGAGAACGGGCCTTAAGTACACCTGAGATAGTCTTTTACTTTTAGGGCTGCTCACTATTGGATATTTAACTGCAAAGATTTTTCTGCTTTTTATTTTTATTTCAAATATTTAGAAAATCTAGTTTTTTTAATATATACTCCTGCGTTATGTTTTTGCTTAATATAAAAGTCTTTAAAGTGGCATGAGCTTCCAAAATGTTGATATTTTGACGTTAAAACAGAATCGTGAAATTATTGGTTATTTTTCTCAAGACTTATAATTAAGAACCTTTTAAGTGCTTCTAATCTCGAAAATATACAATAAAGTATTGTTTTGAACTAACTTTGTGTTAGAATGAATGAATGGTCGTCCCGGTTATTTAAATTTTGTTTACTTTTCGAACACGTTTTCGGTAAGTACAGGCCACATACTGTATGGATTTTCCTTATTCCCACGCCAATCATTTAGTTTTTCAATGGCCGTCAAAGCCTGTTACTATTGTGCCCATCAGAAATTATGAAAAAAGTGTGAATTTTGGCAGCTCATGCCACTTTAAGTGACTGAAGTTTACCGTAGTTTTTGTTTATATCTGCTTTCATGCAGTTTTAGCATCCTACTTGAATTTTCTTAGCTTTCGGATAAATGTTAAGATCTGGTAATACAAAATACCAAAATATATCGATAAAAGTTAAGTAAAGTTATTACATTTTCATCTAATAACGACCAGATAGTTGTACTACGTTGTTGTTTAAGTATTGCTATATACTTTTATACGTATTGTTTTCAAGACTTTCAATTGTATCCAAAGAAGTATTGTTAATTATCAGTATGGCATCTTTCACTTGTGAGTGACGCAAATTTAATTCAATAGTGTAATGCTAATTTTCAACCGAATTAGGTTCCGCTATTTCATTAAATGGCACATTTAGACAATAATAATACAAGTATGTGTTGGTCTCACTTGAGGCTAAATATATAAGCTATCGGACCTTTAAATGTCTATAGCTTTACACATGAATAGTTTTACAAATTGTCTCCAATTTAAGACAGCATTTCGTGGGAAAAAGGAGTGGAAAATTGGCTTATCGTTTTGTATGAGTATGGAATAAAAACGGGAAGATGTAGTTTTTAATATGTAAGTCTGGCTTTATTTCTTTGTTTTATTATTTAAGATTTATGTACGTCAACTTTTTTATGTACCTCGAGTTTATAACCTTTAGTTTGAAGATGCATTTAATGGTTCTAGTGTGACTCAATCCCACGACATATTGACGGAGAACTGGTTTTAGTGGAAGCCGAACTCTAATCGTTCATGCTTTGGATGCCAAACGCAAATTTTACTGTGATCTTTTTATCTTTAATTTAGTTTTTGAATTTCAATCAGACCTAGTTATAAATTCAAAAGTGTTGCAGAGGTTCTGATTTTACATTTTCATTACTGACAGGAGTTTTATGTGACCCAGTTTTTCGAGGCTCACAAGTCCGACCCACAAAGGCGATCGTAGGTCTATCGTTTAAGTGTGATTTTCCTTGCAAAAGATGTGGTACAATTTATCTGGCTGATCGCAGTTTGGTCAAATTAAAATGCAAAATAATACTTTTCAGGTGTCTGAAGATAATTTGGATTTCTATGGTTACAGGTTTTGTAATAACCATATGTGTCCTCCATTTGTGGCCAAAACTGCCATATGTGTCCGGCTCCCTTTCTCGAGCTATTAGCATCTCTCGACTTTTAATCCGACAGTCTTTCTGCAATCCCACTTACATAATTCTTTTTCATCGGATTTGCTAGTAATCGGTACTGTAGGAGTCTTTTCAGTAAGATCATAGGTTACTGTATGTAAGAGTATTAAATGTTTGTTAACTTTGTAGGGTTGATATCAAACTCATCTCAATATACTAGTCCCTAACGTACAAACGTAATTGTTTGTGACAATGTCTATACGAGTGTTCATTGGAAATACATGTATGTGCATGCATTTACTCTTGTTTACGGAAATTCCGACGCGCCGGTTGAGAGAATGTTTCTTAAAGGTATATACCTCGACATAAATCAACAGTTGCTATAGAATTTCTATTTTAGCTGATGTGTTCCCCTGAATGTTATGCAGAACCCACTCAGTGTTAAAATGGTATTGCTGATATTGGAATTCTTACAGGCCCACTTGTCGCTCTAGCCAGTGTGACATTTGTTAAGAAAAGTAATTTACATGAGATTACTACAAGTAAAACCACTAAAATGAGTGATAGGACACATAAAAATGTCAAAACCCGATTAGAACGACAATGGTCAGAGTAGGTTGCTGACTTATGTCGGATTACACTCATTTCAGGCCTTTTTTTCTGTGGTTTACACTCAATTTATGAACAGGCTTTTCGAGGTCCGTCTTACCCGACCGTTAGTCTATATTTCTCAGATTCAGTATGTAAAATTGTATTGTCAATAATTGTGTCATTATATCACTCACACGACACAAAACTATTAGAGCGCTCGTGTACATATACAGGTTATGAGTTTACAATGCGATAGCCCGGATTTTCGGTCTAAGGGCGACTTGTATTATATTTGGTTATATCGCCCACTAGCCCGAACCACTCTCTCAATATAATTATGGTATACGTCTTAATTTAAACGACACATTTTAGAAAATAACTGCTCAAGATACTTTACGCGACTCTAAAATGGTTGACAATAGACAGAGTTTATTCAAAACGTTTGTGAATACTTTGTTACTTTCAAAAGGACCCTGTTGGACTTCAGCGGACGGTTTGCAGCTCTACAGCTGCTGTGCTGTAAGGCACGTTTCGTCTGTTTCATGGAACAGCCCCAATATCTCAGTCGGTATTCGCTTCAGGCCTGGGAGATCCGGGTTCAAGCCTGGATCGAGTCTGACCAAAGACTTTAACATTGGTAGCTGCTGCTGCTTCGCTTGGCGCTCAGCAATAGGAGTTAGAGCAGCGACTGGTTGACCCGGTGTCAGTATACTGTGACTGGGTGAGGGGGCTTGCTGGTTGTCTTCGGCAAGTCGTCTCGGTGAGGCAGCTCCTAAAAGAACCGGTGGAATTCCGCCCTGCAACAAGGAGACAACGTCTTCATATAACTGAAATACTGTTGAGTAGGACGTAAAACCCAAATCACTCACTCTGTTTTACGAAGCTCCCATAAGAGCTTAGAGAAATGCCTGAATCAACAATCCGTCGACTATCTCTGGATGAATAGCCCTGCTTGTCCAAGATTTGCTAGCCTTGTTTCTTCCGTATCTAAGGTTAAATGGTCCGAATAAGTCGACTTCTACTGTGGTAAATACTGCCGAAAATGTCTTCAGTCTGTGGGTAAGTATGTCAACCATAAGTGTGCCAAAAGGAGATTATCTGAATATGCGGCATGTAACACATTTCTTAACAGTCTCTCGAGCAAGATTACGACCCTTAATAATCCAGTTATGACGTCTGCTGTCGCTTGATGTTCTCTCAGAACCAGAGTGCCCTGCTTAGATATGTATATCTCTCATGATCAACTTCGAAATATGATTCGAAGCTGGGGGATAAAAGGATGAACCTCTTCAAATGGTAAGTATGAACGTCTCAGCCTTCCTCCTACACTTTCAAGTCATTGCCCAAGACAGGTGTCAAATCTTTAAATAGATTCTCCCAGTCAGTCGAACTCTTTTAAGCGTCACGAATCCTGTACTGTTCGGCAAATTCGATTTTAATTACCCTACTGAGATCGTCAGCCACATTGAAATATCTGGGAACATACATCCAATGGGACTTAAGGGGAACAACTCTTACCTAAGCAGATACAATGCAAACATTTACAAGTGGTCATCAGTCACGTGTCATGTGACCTTTCATTAAGCAACCAAAGCAAAGTCGATTGTCTCTAATAAGTTCGACTTTGTCATTCACATTCGAGGTATTTGTGGTTATCACCACATATGAAGCATTTCAATGACCTGATGTTTCTATTAACGGTAACCGTCGCGATCTGTGCAAAGTGAATCCCATGTCGACGGTCTTTATTTAAATAAAAAGTTAGGGTCAAACTTCCGGTTCGTCTCTAAATCTCCGAAATCTGGGTCAAACGCAGATTGTCCTTTTTGCGGACGAAGGTTCTGATAAGTTCAAATGTCGGTATGTCCCCTTTGTCACGTATTTCGGTCACAGTATCTTATTTTACCCCTCCTGCATGTGCGTGCCGTGTGCAAATATACATGTTAAGTAGAGATGACTTTTCTAACAACATGAGTCTGTAGTGCAACATCAGCTGGTAGGTTTACCTCCCCCGGAAAAAGTGATCTTTTGCTTGTTATCATACAAAATAAAGGATTAACCTCATAATGTTGTGAGTGTGGTTATATTCTGTCCTTTTGTATTGAAAACTGTGCTGTCATGAACGTATACAGTCATCAAAGGGTTGATTTCACAACATTTCCCACGATAGCGTCGCCAGCAACCCAGCCTGCCAACGCGATAGCCATAGTGAGATTATGTCATTCTGCTTCAAAATATCTGGGTCAACCGTCGCAAAGCTTATCGTTGATTGGTTAAAAGTCCCCACTCTGTCCCGAGGGAGGGAAAAGGAACGGCAATCCTCAACAGGTAACTTTTCCCCCATTTTTTCCAATTATCGGGGTAGAAGCGACTTTAATACCTTCGTGGTGGTGTTTCTTGCGTAACCCGATACCGCTGAACGTTGGTTCGCACCTCGTCAAACCCCTCGAATGCTGCAAATTCTCGTGGTTTGACTCGGTACGAACCAACGTTCAGCGGTATCGCGTTACGCAACAAACACCGCTACGGCGGTATTAAACCCGTATTCTACCCCTCCTGCATGTGCGTGCCGTGTGCAAATATACATGTTAAGTAGAGATGACTTTTCAAACGACATCGAGTCTGTAGTGCATCACCGTTGCACGTGACCAAAGCTTATCGTTGATTGGTTAAAAGTTCCCAATCTGTCCGTCACTTTTTCCTCATTTTTCTCAATTATCGGGGTAGAATCGACTTTAATACCTTCGTCTTGGTGTTTATTGCGTAACCCGATACCGCTGGACGTTGGTTCGCACCTCGTCAAACCCCTCGAATGCTGCGCATTCTCGTGGTTTGACTCGGTACGAACCAACGTTCAGCGGTATCGGGTTACGCAACAAACACCGCTACGGCGGTATTAAACCCTTAAACCATTTCATAATAAAGTTGTCTGGCAAACGTAAGACTATTTGTAGTAAAGTCTCGGTCGTGTTAGCATCTGAAGTTGCCAGCGTTGTAAATTAGCAACACAATTAACCATATCATGTGACAAATCTCTTAATCCCTGGCGATTATTACCCGTGAGTTTTGGCCCCTTGGCTTATCGATAAACACCCTCGCGATGACACTTGGATGTCCAAATTGTTGTCATAGGATTTTTAACGCAGTTCATAATAATACCCGAACATCCAAGACCTGAAATTGACATTTCAGTCTCCCCAGATAAGTGCATTCTTAACTGGGCCATACGCTTATCATCAGCAAAGTGGTGTTTATCGGGAGCGTGAATCTTAAACCATTCAAGAAATTCAATGTATCAAAGACGATAACCATCAAACCTATTGAGTCTTAAATTTGGAACACCTTTGCTCGCCTCCAACCCCAGTTTTGTGGCATGGGGAATAAAACAGGCCCTACTTCCAAAAGTTCTGTTTTTAATCTTCTCGGCCTTATTTCTTGACAGCCCATCGCTACCCGCATAAGGTTGACAAACCGCTTGATTTTATCTCGTCGCTGTCTTCGTCGCGCCGTCTGTTTGGTTGGCTGGTTTCCTTCATCATTTATTAACGTATTATTTTGGGGTAATGGTCCCGGTTGTACAACGACGCTTTTTTTAGCTTTCTCTTGGCTGTCTACCCAAGCCTTGGCCCGGACGGCCCCAGTATCAGACATCTCGATTTTACCAGATCACCACAGGCGTGCAAGTCTAACAAAAATAACTGCCTGCTAAGTCGACACAATAGAGCGCTGCGCTGCACCGTATATCTCTTTACAATTCTTCAGATATCTCCCTCCTTCAATCTATTCTCTTTTTTATTCTTTTAACTCTTTCTGGCACTCTTATCAACATAATTAGCAAATTTTTCATTCTGGTATGTTCACCAGGGCGACTTCACAAGGTGCGAATCTGTTTAAAGCCAAAGAAAAGTCGCAAAAACGTCGCAAAAATGTTTTCAACGCGATTAAATCAGTGTCTGTCTTACCTGATGAGACTCACTCCATAGGCTGTGGTTTCGCAAGGGCAGTATGGCCGTATGCTATAGCCAATGTCACAGTCAAACTATCGAAGTTTAGCATAGCAAACAACAAATGATACACAATTACAGGGAAGGGAAGTGAAAACTTGTCAATAGCTTAAAACTTGATAAATGTTCACTTGGCGTTGATTTCAGCCAATTTCATAGACCTTGTTTACTAATTATTACTAATTTACTAATGATTAAACGACACAGTATAACTTTACGAACTTTATTTAAGAAATACATCTGTACATACCAACGATCGGGTAAGCGGGACTTTAAAAAGCCTGCCGAGTGCAAACCACCGACAAAAACGCCTGAATGAAGGTAATCCAACACTTAAGTTAACCGACACTGATCGATGTTGTTGTTGTAATCGAGCTTCGATTCTTCGTTTGTTTTCACCCTCATTTATACATTCTAAACCTCGCTATGGCCAAGATTATAGTAGAAGAATACAACTACTTCAAAGTAAACTTGTTCGACCTCTGACCCAAAGGCCAGTCATTGCTTATAAAAAGAACAAGAGTTTGAAAGATATACTGGTCAGGGCTAAACTCCCCTGTCTGTCTTCTACCTAGGTTTTTCTGGGAAAGTGGGGGTGGGGGGGGGGGGGGGGGGCAATCCCAACGTCACTTTATAAGGAATTTTCTCACGATCATAATATGTGTTACCAGGTGTGTTTAAATGTGTTTTAAAATAAACCGAAATAACTACTCACATGTAGACCTATCGGCGCACAGCGCACGCTCTGCAGTTTTCAAAAATGACCACGAGGAATAAATCCGGTCATGTCCTAATTTGGCTGAAATTGTTGAAGAACTAGAAGCGACCAACTCTAACATTGAGCTTCCTGTCACTCTTCTGGTTGACCGCAGTTGACCTTTGATCGCCCATGTTTGGTTGAGATAGAACATGTCGGTAAAGCCAGCTACCCGTACGAACCGATTGATTGATTGATTGGTCTGTTACGCCGCACCCAAGATTATTTCACTTATTTGGCGGCGTTGCTAGGTTTAGTTGGGGGGGGGGGGGGGGACCCGTGGCCCTCGGCGAGTACCTGGTGACTTTTTCACAAACGGCGATCGAGTAAATAGCTATAAAGAAACTAAATTACATCTTTTGACATTTTCCCTTTGTCATGTTCTGCTTAATTCCAGTTTATCAGACTTCTTACCATAGTTGAAGATCTGAAGAACTTTGTCAATATATTACTAAGTATTCCGGGAAATTCGGCTAAAGCCAAGCTTCTGTCTGTCTTTGACCTAATGAAATATCATAGGTTTTGGTTTACTACAACACTCTTTGGTTGAATATAAAGGTCTAAATAAACACAATTAGATACCTTTCCCCATGGTTATTTTAGACAAGAAGATTTTCCCTGTGCCCGTGTGTTTTAGTGTTCATAAATATTACAAGCCAGTGTTTTCTTGAAATATTACATTTGTTATCTGTTAATATTTCAGAGGAGGTGGTGAGATGATAGAAAACATCAAACCTGGCACAGGGCCGATTTGGTTACAAGACTTAAATTGCCTTATTGGAGACAACTTTGTGTGTGATAGCCCAGGCGGGATTGGTGCTCATAGATGTGACCACTACATGGATGTCCATGTGAAATGCACTCCGGGTAAAGTTAATTGCTAGATAATTTTCACTTTACGATAAGAAAACGAGCTTTACCACAGAGTTTAAATCTCAACCTCTTCATACTATGCTGATATACAGTAGGTTTCTTTTTAATTCAAGCAAACAGAAGGTCAGATTATCCGATCAGAATAGGGGGACGGGGGTGGGGGGGGGGGGGAGTGGGGGCGGGGCTCGGTGGTCCAGTGGGTTAGAGTGATCGTCCCTCAGTCCAACACTGGCCTTCTATCGATGCGTCAAGGGTTCGAATCCCACTCAGACGAAACACAAATATAAATATTTCTGTGTGGGGTTTTCAATCGATCGCGGTATTTGGAAAAGTTGACGATCGCAGGTTATCTCCAGACAAAGGTCCCGGCAAAGTCGCTATATACATAATGCAGCCTAAGTGAAATAATCTCGAATGCAGCGTAAAAAACATCAATCAATTAATTACTCTTGGGTTTAGTCTGACCACATCACTCGACTATGTAGCTACTGTTTAACGGACGTCAGCGCACGACAATGCAGACTTCTTCGAGTGTTCCAGCGTCTTCATAGCTAAAATAGATAAGAGTTATCCCTGAATCTGCCAGAAGAGAGAGAAATTGTATTCAGCTCACGTTTAGTTTGACGTTGATGTTTATTTACCATCGTTGATTTACAATCGACGAGCTTGTTCTCGTCCTTTTTCTAATGTATTTAATTGTAGTGTTAGACATTCTAAACTCTACCCTACAACATCAAAAAATACACACCAAACAATAATGTTTTTTTATTAATCGATGTAATCACCTTATAAGAAGCATAATACAAAGGAATAAACATATAGAGTTCAAGTTGAGGATGCCCTGTAAACATTTGGCGGAGAAAGTCTTCAAATAGTCGTTTCCACAGTGTTTATACTTAGGTAATACTTTATTCAGCACTTCCCCGGGTTGCGCAAACGAATGCGCGATCCAAGAGTGTGTACAGATGCCTTGTAAAGTTTTCATGTGTGGTCACATCAAAATAATGTTTTTACGTTATTTGACGAGTGGGGGATTATTTCTCTTACAGGCTGCTCCGAAAATCAAGTCGTTTGTGCTGATGGAAAAACATGTATTGATCCAATATATGTGTGTGATGGAGTAATCGACTGCCCTGGGGGTGACGATGAACTCGAATGTCGTGAGCATTTTTTGAATTATTCATAACTATTTAAGTTACATCAATATTGCTGGTTTCAAAGCTTAAATGGTTTCTTTAATTTTTTGGACTTCGTGCATACGTCGGAAGTTCATTTCAATGGCCTCGTTTCACAAAGCAGTCGCATAGTAAACCACGGACACCATATATAGTGAAGAGATACGACGTCATGTCAACTTTGCGACGTATTCGTGACGCCCCCCCCCCCCCCCCCACCACCCCCCCCCCCCCCTCCCCCGTTACAGTTAAATTGCTTTCTCAATTTTTGTTACTTCGTGTGTGTGTGTGGGGGGGGGGGGGGGGTCTCGGTGGCGCAGTCGTATAGAGTGATAGTCTGTCATCCCAATTAAGGCTGAAGTGGCTTCAAATCCCACTCAGAAAATGTCTCGAGTGCACTCGATCGCCGTTTGTGGGAGAGTTGCTTGTACTAGGTACTCGACGGGATGTCCTCCAAGATCGTTCATGTCGATTTAAGATCCGATCCGATCGTCGTAGGCTCCAGTCAGGAGTGATTCTGCGATCGATCAGTCTGAGAACTTGTTTCGACCTGAGCGGCCTTAAAGTGACATGAGCTGCCAAAATTCACACTTTTTCCATAATTTATGATCGTCAGGACAGTAAAAGGCTTTGAAGGCCATCGAAAAACTAAATGATTGGTGATGGAATGAGGAAAATCCATACAGTATGTGGCCTGTAAGAACTGAAAAGGTGTTCGAAAAGTAAACAAAATTTAAATAACTGGGACGACCATTCATTCATTCTTAGCCAAAGTTAGTTTCAAACAATACTTTATCGTACATTTTCGAGACTAGCAGCACTAAAACGCTTCTGAATTATACGTCTTGAGAAAAAAAGCCAATAATTTCAACATTCTGTTTTAACGTCAAAATATCAACATTTTGGCAGCTCATGCCACTTTAAGATTCTTCCGATCAGTCGCACACTGATCAGTCTTCCCATCGTAAGGATATTCCCATCGTAAACATATTCTATTTTCTTCCGATCAATGTTAAGGTCGCAGCCAATCAGCCATCCATACTTCATCACGTGATAATTTTTTCTCCGCGTTTCGGTGACGTTGTTTGTTACTTCACTGCTGGTCGCGTGCATAATATGATGACGAAGTACGCTTCCAATCAACTGATTGTATCGACCGTATGACTGATTTGTCAGAAACCGTTTGGCTAAACGATGAACCAGCTAGTCTCAGTCGACATGAACGGCATTAAGATTCGATCGCAGACAATCGGATCGCATCTTAACTCGGCCTGAGGGATGCTTAAGAAGCTTAAGGTTAGAACCGATTGTTTGTGATTGTAACTTAAGACCGTTCACGTCGACTAAGACTGGTTCATCCTTCAGTCTACTGTTCCCCTACTGATGCAGACTGACACGCGATTAGGAAAGACGTAACAAAACAACTTCATCTAAATGCGCCGAGAAAAAATTATCAAATGATGAAGTATGGGTTACTTATTTGCTGCGAACTTAACACTGATCGTTTGTGACATATCGGAACAATCTTCAGGCCTCTCAGGTTTAAACAAATGTCCCGATTGATTGATCGCAGATTTACTGCCCGCTATAGTTTATTACGATCGAATCGGATCTTAATTTAAGCTCTGTGAAGCCCGTACGATACAAATACATTTATATGTTGTTGTTTTTTTTCTTTTCTTCCCTTTTAAATTGTACAATTCATATTGTGTTTCAGCCACAACTTGTACAACTGAACAATTAGCTTGTGATAACTATAAGAAGTGTTTAAGTATTGAGGCCAGATGTGACGGAATAAACGACTGTCAAGATGGTAGCGATGAATTCCAATGTGGTAAGAACGTCTTCATAATGAGCAACTTCGCTACCGATAGATACTCATAGAATTCCAGTATTTGCGCACAAATATGAGATAGCAGTATTGTTAAACTTTGTGTAAATGGTTTGATGGATTTCTTTAGGAATGTGGTAGTAGTTAAAATGTCTGTATTTCAAGATGGAGTCTGCTGCTACTTTCGTTGTTTACGCCAATAGCAATATATTCTTTTAAAGATAGAAATGCATGTCCCGAACGTGTGAAATCATCACTATGTATGATCATTTATCTCAGACAGAATTTGCCAGCTTAACGTTGGGAGTTTTGGGTAATGTTTTGAAATGTAAAAGTGGCATAATTATGGACGTGAGTAATTTTTTTCTTTTTTTTTGTCCTTAGTGTCGTTCTCTTATGACGGTTCCTGTTTTGTTTCTCTAAATAACGAAAGCTATCCCATTTGTTTTGGTGAGGATAGCGAAAGATTAGCTAAACAATTGTGTCAACTTGTAGGAGAGGAGTAAGTTTTTTTCTTTTTACTCGTCATTTAAAGGATAAATGCCAAGTTCTTTCTGAACACCTAGTGGAGATTTGTTATTGTAAATTGAGTAAATATGTATCCAAAAACATAATGTTGAAACAAACGAAGTTCCAGTAAGATCCCGGGGTGTCAAAGAAACAGTGATTGAAAATATGCATGTATTCCGTCACTAATCGGAAATATCTTCGTATTTGACGGCATAGTTGACATTTCAACGCTTTTGGCGTCATTTCAACCAACCGCGCAGATGCCCCGACTTAACGTCGTTTGTGCATGACATCACAACAATTGCAATGCATATAAAAATCTTACTAACAAATAATCACAAGCCTACATGTAGCTCAATACCGTATGTTTCTTTGTGTATAGCTGTTTTGAATTACGAAAAAAACAAAAATAATACATTTATAGGATCTCTAAATATTACCAGAAGTAAATGAATGACGAAGTATGAAACGGTGACTAAAGGGGCTTTCACAATTGAGACTTTCGCCGCACGGTCAAAATACTGAAATCGACCGCACGGTGGAGATACAATTTTTCGGCCCGCAGTAGAATCGGAAAAATAACCGCAAGAAAATAATCCATTTTACGATTGGCCGGGGCATCGTAAGGGCGTGACAAGGTTCCCGCACGTTTTAATCCACGAATCTCTTGCGGCGAACCGCGCGAGTGACGCAAGCAACGCACGTCTAGCGCACGTGATCCGTGAGACAGTTGCGCGGCGGTGCTACGTGATTTGTTGGAACGTGCGGCGTGCCGCAAGATGCATCGCGCGTCATTGTTTTTCGCCTCGCATCAGTGAGCGGGCGCCTTACGGCGTTTTGTCAAATCGTGCGGCGATTTAGGGCTCCGCAGACGTGATTGCAGTATAAAAAGGCGCATAGATCCATAAAATCGTTAGAAAAAGAACGTCAATCCATTGAGGAAGATCACCACGATGCCCGCCCAGAAGCAGACCAAGGCAAAAGCTTCAACTGTTGTGAGATAAAATGAAGCACCCAAAAATATATACCTGTAGCACACCTGAGGGTATTTTTCGCACGGTGAACGCAGGGCGGTGCAAGACCAAGACGGCGAATCGTTCAACGGTTTACGACTGCCGCAAGGTTGGTGGAACAAGAAATTTCACCGTACGGAGCATCTTACGACACAAACAAAATCGTGCAACAACCGCGCGTCAAGATACAACGGTTAACGGTGAACGTACTGGCGCCCGCACGGATCAGAGGTAATAAAAAAATGTGCACACCAAACTTTTCTGCGGCTCTTGCGGCACAAAAATTCCGCGCGGTAAGGTGCGGTTGCCCGCAAGGAAGGCTACGGTCCATCGTACGGAAGGCCAAAATTCATGACCGCAAGAGCCGTAAACCCGCCGTATCTCAATTGTGAAAGGGGCTTTAGATAACGTAGACAGCATTGTTTCCTTCGCCCATTGTGTAAGGCCATATGTGACGTATATACCTTGATCTGCGCAATTTGCTTCTAAAAAGCTTGCATTGTGCGTTGATCGGAAAACTTCGGATATCTTCGATTTGAATCGGCTTCTTAACGCACGCACTGGACTATGGGTCATCCATAAGATTGAACCAAGGTACATGTATGGCAGAATGGCTTATTGAGCCTTTCGTATACCATTTACGATGCTTTGGATAAAATAAAACATCAACCAAACAATCAAAACATGTTCCTATCTTTTTGTAGAACGGCTCTTAGCTGGGAAGATGGACCCGAGACAGATTTGGGTGTAGAAATAACAAGGACAGACAACTCCTATCAAGCCATCCTATCGGGAAATAAGAGCCTTGTTCGGTTAGTATTTTCTTTGAATTTCTCATTCTTACAAAACAATCCATCATAAAATAGGATAAAGGCATACATGTACTTGTTTTTACTGTGTTGTATACAATAGATTTATTCAAATGTTTATAAGATCGTTAGGGTATAGTTGACATCGAAATGGTAAAGGTCACATTTTGCTCAGAAAAAATCGACAAGAAAATAAACAAATGAAGTGCTCATGATTAATGTTTCGTCTTCTTGTTTACTTTTATCCAGCGGATGTAAGCAGTTGAAGGCATTGTGTTTGAAAAGAGGTGTGTATTTTACATAAATTTGTAGCGGTTAAAACTTTGCTTTGTCGAATGCGTTTTTTTGCATTACCTTTCGCATTAAACAGCTTCGTTTGTTAGTATGAAATGTCAAGCAATTTTCGAGCAATTTTACTTTTTATTCTTTTCTCGAAACCTACGTGCGTGTGTCCAGCCGACACCTCATCTGAACATCTCGCAGTCCTCTCAATAACTTGCCATATCTCTTGAAGCCTTTGATATTATGTCGAGGGCATGCTGGGTAGAATTGCCTCTCAAAATGCTACACGATTCTCCACCGCAGTTAAAGAATGCGTGCTTTTTCTTATGATTCTCAATACGGTAAAAGCGGAATGAATGGCGCCAGAATAAGGAAAACATGCAGTCTGTGGCCTGTGTGAAGTAAATATTCTCCGAAAAGTATACAAAATTAAAATAACCGAGACGAACATCTGTTCGTAGGGAAATGGTCGTTTTCCCTACGTAGTTACGGATCAGTGGCAAGTGCAGCTAACCTATCAAAAAGTTTTGATCTAAACAATGACTTGGAATCTGTATATTTAATGAAGTGGGGTAGATTATTCCATTCCTTTGGGCCGCTATGTTTAAGAGTGTAATAAGTTAAATAAGTTCTCGCGAACGGTCTATAAAGGTTTACGGATTGTTGTCTAGTTGGAAAACAGTGAGTGTGAGCCAGTCTTTTAGTTGAAAGAGATGGTGCCAACATCTATAAGACTGAAATAATGTTCAAAGTGACGTTAAATCTTCTTTCACTCTTTGATGGTGCCAACATCTATAAGACTGAAATAATGTTCAAAGTGACGTTAAATCTTCTTTCACTCTTTGATGGTGCCAACATCTATAAGACTGAAATAATGTTCAAAGTGACGTTAAATCTTCTTTCACTCTTTGATGGGGCCAACATCTATAAGACTGAAATAATGTTCAAAGTGACGTTAAATCTTCTTTCACTCTTTGATGGGGCCAACATCTATAAGACTGAAATAATGTTCAAAGTGACGTTAAATCTTCTTTCACTCTTTGATGGGGCCAACATCTATAAGACTGAAATAATGTTCAAAGTGACGTTAAATCTTCTTTCACTCTTTGGTGGTGCCAACATCTATAAGACTGAAATAATGTTCAAAGTGACGTTAAATCTTCTTTCACTCTTTGATGGTGCCAACATCTATAAGACTGAAATAATGTTCAAAGTGACGTTAAATCTTCTTTCACTCTTTGATGGTGCCAACATCTATAAGACTGAAATAATGTTCAAAGTGACGTTAAATCTTCTTTCACTCTTTGATGGTGCCAACATCTATAAGACTGAAATAATGTTCAAAGTGACGTTAAATCTTCTTTCACTCTTTGATGGTGCCAACATCTATAAGACTGAAATAATGTTCAAAGTGACGTTAAATCTTCTTTCACTCTTTGATGGGGCCAACATCTATAAGACTGAAATAATGTTCAAAGTGGCGTTAAATCTTCTTTCACTCTTTGATGGGGCCAACATCTATAAGACTGAAATAATGTTCAAAGTGACGTTAAATCTTCTTTCACTCTTTGATGGGGCCAACATCTATAAGACTGAAATAATGTTCAAAGTGACGTTAAATCTTCTTTCACTCTTTGATGGGGCCAACATCTATAAGACTGAAATAATGTTCAAAGTGACGTTAAATCTTCTTTCACTCTTTGATGGTGCCAACATCTATAAGACTGAAATAATGTTCAAAGTGACGTTAAATCTTCTTTCACTCTTTGATGGTGCCAACATCTATAAGACTGAAATAATGTTCAAAGTGACGTTAAATCTTCTTTCACTCTTTGATGGGGCCAACATCTATAAGACTGAAATAATGTTCAAAGTGACGTTAAATCTTCTTTCACTCTTTGATGGGGCCAACATCTATAAGACTGAAATAATGTTCAAAGTGACGTTAAATCTTCTTTCACTCTTTGATGGGGCCAACATCTATAAGACTGAAATAATGTTCAAAGTGACGTTAAATCTTCTTTCACTCTTTGATGGTGCCAACATCTATAAGACTGAAATAATGTTCAAAGTGACGGATGGCCCAACATCTATTTAGACAAAGGAATAACAATATAACCTACTCAAAGCGTGTCTAAACTGTCTTTTTCGCGTTCATGTATAATTTCGCTACGTTTGATATGGACGAGCATGATCAGCCAGTAAACCTTATTCTTCCCCCGGAATTCACTTTTGTCTTCTCCGGTCTCAAACTCTCCGCCATTGATGACGTAACACTGCTGAGCGTTTTTTTTTGTTTTGTTTTTTAAACGTTAAATTCATCTTACAAAAAGCTAAATTATTCAGGAATCTCATAATGACACTATTTGAGTTGGTTATATTGTTATTTATACCCCCATTTCACTGGACCAAGATCGACCACGATCAAACCCAGATCGCAAGCGATCGTTAATAATCGTAAATTGAACTTCATTGAACTGGAATAGGTCTTTTGCGATCGTGAATAAAGTGGCATAGTCGGATGATCGGGACTAATCATTGGAGCGTTTCAAAAACCCTTCCCGACCTTGCAATGGCGGTTAGAGCGTAAGTAGAGCGTGACTCCAGCGTACAATGTATGCTAATCGTGCTAGGGTGGCAGGGTCGGAAGTGTTACGTAACTACCGCGTCACTACATCGGGAAGTTACCTGGCGACCAGTTAATGCCTTCATAATTAACTGAAGCCGAGACATATGTAGGAAAACAAGTGCCGCATCCATGATGACCTCCTCTTTCAAATTGCTTCTATATGGCTCCTTCTGTCATTGTGATCGTAGCACTTTTGTACACACTTGGTACAGATGGTCGTGGATGATCGGGAGTAGGTCGTATAGAGCGAGAATAGGTCGTAAATAGAACGTAACAAGAGCGGCTTGATCGTCATAATCGTACTTACAACGTAGATGGATTGTGGCTTAACGTATGTGCAACGCATATTGAACGTATGTACGCCAACGATCGTGTATTAATCAGCATGATACGTGGGTAGGCCCCTATATCCGGAAGTGATCATGCATAATCGGGGATTGGTCTGCTTCATATAGTATTTTAACCGTATCTGCCACGTACTAACAGCGTAATAACCGCACTTTGAACGGGGATATATGAACAAAAAACAAAAACCTTTCCGGTCGCAGCCGTTCGAGAGAGCCGCAGTGGTCGGGGAATATCGTGGTCGATCTTGGTCCAGTGAAGTGGGGGTATTACTGTCTAAATCTGACCGCAAACGGCCCGATCAGAAGCGGGTAGTCTACCCCGACTTTTTTATTGCAATGAGCCCTGACTCCAAAATCGGACCGTCAGAAACCCGGACAAAGCAATCTTTACCAGTCTGAAAATGTTCTAATTGTTATTTCAGGAAGACTGGATTTGCATGTGTTCTGTCTCACCATGCATGATCATTTGTTCTGAAAGTTTTCATTGTTTTACCGCGCCATTGAATGGTAATTACAGTTACTAGATGCGCGCTGTGGTCCTATTCGCCGAAGCCATGATGCAAGTCACACAACGCTGTCAGTGTTAACAGACGATCAATAATGAAGTTTTGTTTTATCGCTTTGATTTAAAGTAGTAAACCGATCCTCTGTTAAATCAGTCTAGTGTTTTCAGTGGTAAATTATTTATCTTAATGCTAAACATGACTGAAAAGGTTTCACATGCCTATCAAAATCCTGTGTACTGTTGTTGTTGTACAACAGACGTCAATATACAAGAAAGAAGTAGGTCCGACGACGCCATCGACTTCGTCGCGTGCAGTTAAAGCGGCATGAGGTGCCAAAATGCCAATTTTTTTTCGTTAAAACAGAAAGTTGAAATTATTGGCTATTTTTCTCAAGACTTATTATTCAGAAGCTTTTTAGGACATCTAGCTTCGAGAATGATCGATAAAGTATTGTTTTGAACCAACTTTGGCTTAGCATGGTCGTCCCGTTTATTCACATTTTGTTTACTTCTCGGACACTATTTCGGTTCGTATAGGCCGTGGAGTTTATGGATTTCCCTCTTTCCATCGTCAATCATTTAGTTTTCACTTATGTATAAATAATAAATTGTATTATGTTTCATTATGATACACTTCCCAATACAAGGGTCTCAGTAAATTTACAAAGTTGAGGTACAAAGTTTCTCTCAGATTGAATTAGCTTTATAAGTTTCTGTTTTTTTTTCTTCATATTTCGTGGACAATTCTTTGACCCAAGGACTATGGGAATAGTTGCCTACAACATCTTATCAAACCAGAAGATAACGAAGGCCTTAGTGGACATTCTATTTCCTAATATATTTTTACAACTTTCAACGTAAATAACTTGTTTGAATAGCTAGTTAGGGTTAAAGTATATTGTCCTGGGGCCGGTTGTTCAAAAGGAAATTAGTTTAACGACAGGTTAGATGAGGTCGCGTCACAAAGGAATTTCTTTGTTACGCCACGTCATTTAACCTGCCGTTAAGCTAATTTTCTTTTGAACAATCGGCCCCTTCAGCATGGCCATAACTAAGCCCCTATCATTTTAATACATACCACAGAGGTCGTTTATTTTAGATTGCGGACGCTCTCAGGCTATATTTGATAGACGGAGCTGGAATATGGAATGGACCGGCTTTATTAGAGCTTATGAAATCCCTGACAATACTTGCCCAGGAATAAGTGTATCTCCATCGATTGTCCTTCACACGAACAACTGTTTAAGGTAAGGTTGGAACATAGAGCTTAAAACTTGCAAACTAGGTAATTATAAATATATGGTCTGAAAAAGCTGACTCGATCTTTTATTCGGTTTTATTAATTGACTGTGCAAGTTATTACCCGAATACGACCTTCGCGGCCCGGTATTATTAGCAGACGAATCCAATTCGTATAACCCGTAGGGCTGTATTGGCCGAGTTCAAGTCATATTGGCCGAGTTCAAGTCATATTGGCCGAGTTCAAATCATATTGGCCGAGTTCAGGTCATATTGGCCGAGTTCACGGAGTGCGGCTGAAAGACGCAATTAACATTAATCCGAAATATCTGCGATGATGATGTAAGACATTTTCTGACAGATAGGATGATGATGACCTATCTGTCAGAAAATGTCTTACATCATCATCGCAGATATTTCGGACTAAATTAACATGTGACGTCCCAGAGTTTGGCAGAAGCAGACGGCAGATGTTGATATCAAAATGTCTATACCATAGCCCGTTGTACATACAGATTATCATAACACTGTGTGATATGTGAGGCCGTATCAACATCGAGTTGGCTGAGATCGGGCAAAAGTATCAGCCGAGCCCGATGCGAATGTCCGATTTCAGCCAACGAGATGTTGATACGGCCTCACATATCACACAGTGTTATGATAATCTATTTATCATATTTACCGCTGAAACATGTGTAGGCCTAGTTTTAGCTGCAAAAGCCAGAAATTTACAAATGTCACTTTTCGGCTGGCAGTTTTACCGAACTGCGCATTTACGTTCAAAACGCCCCCGCGCGAGAAGTAGACCCAAGATAAAAATACTAAGCACGCAGAAATTGTTGACTTTATATCGTCAAAAAAAATTATTGAGTCCGAATTAATGTATTATTCAACCGATTAAGTAGAAATAAGCAACAATTTATCTATAATTCCTCTGACACAGTAGCGTCTGTCATTGACACACATATACCGATCACTGCGCGGGAATTTCCATTTCAGTTATCACGTGACTTTTCAAACTATACTGATACGGAAAATTACCAGATGGCTGTGTATCAGTAGGGTTTGAAGTATAGGAATATGATAAAAGGTTTTATTGACAGGATATCATAGTGAGAAGAAAAAACTACTGTAAGTGAATCCGATTGGCGTTTTAGGACAGCGGAAGAGGAATAAACTTCTCTACTGATCCAGGAACAAAAAAACACACAGCGCTAAAAAGGTCGGACGTCATTTTGTTTATGGCATGGATTAAATGTTCAGTGGGCGACCTCCTGTTCAACTTGACAGCTTGCATTAAATTAACTTCTACAGTCTATTAATAAAAATATTATGAATCGAGTGTTTTCGTAGGGTGGCCGTATTGGCCCGAGGCCGGAGACCGAGGGTCAATGCAACCACCCGAAGGCAATACGAAAACACTCGATTCATAATATTTTTATTAATAGACTGTAGAAGTTAATCTTCCTCTTCCGCCGTCCTAAAACGGCAATCGGATTCACTTACAGTAGTTTTTTCTTCTGACTATAATATCCTGTCAATAAGAGCTTGTACAACGGGCTATGGTATAGACATTTTGATATCAACATCTGCCGTCTGCTTCTGCCGAAATCTGGGACGTCACATGTTAATTGCGTCTTTCAGCTGCACTCCGTGACCTCGGCCAATATGACTTGAACTCGGCCAATATGACCTGAACTCGGCCAATATGACTTGAACTCGGCCAATATGACTTGAACTCGGCTAATACAGCCCTACGGGTTATACGAATTTGATTCGTCTGCTGATATTTCCCCTGCCGCGTAGGTCGTATTCGGGTAATAACGTGCACAGTCAATTAATAACATATAATATAGTATGCTTGGCCATAAGACCGAATTGTTCACCCTAAAACTGAATTGTTGACCAAATATATAGCAATGGATCGAAACAAAAACAAAACTTTTTAAATTGTGTCTTTAAATGCAAAATTTCTTATATTTTCGTAAAACAAATTAGTTAATAAATATTGTTTTGATAAGATTCTAAGAATATTTGCGTTGATACACGTATGTTTCAACAAGGAAATAACGGTTTATTTGACGTCACTGAATTATTAAGCTCGATTTTGTCTGTTTATTTAAAAAATAGGGAACATGCAGCTGGACGTAAGCCCAATTTTTGTTGCCAGGTTTATTCAATTATGACTTTTTAAACAATACGTTGAAGGAAAGAAGTGCAAAAACGGTATAAATTATTTTTTTTTAGAAAATAACCGATGGAGTTTTATGGAATTTCTGGCTATGAAGGACATAAAAGACCAGTAAGGTTCTGTGACACGTGTCTAATTTATCATATTATTGCAATATTTTCAGAATAAATCCAACTAGTCAATTCCACACTCCCACGTTGAGCTATTACGACTTTTCCTACCCGAGGCCTACTTGTTTACCTAGTGAAATACCCTTAACTGAAGTTTGTTATTTGACAAGTATTCAAAAGGACCCACAATACGGTAAGCAAATTTATGTGGCAATTTCAACGCTCTACTTTCTGTTACCAACACGGTTCAGTTGGAAAACACGTTTTCGGGAAACATTTTTGCTATTTTATTTGATTCATAACTTGTTATATTCTTAAATGTTTATCATTGGTTGATGTTTTAAACCTACTCCAGATTATCTCACTTTATAGCTGCGTAGCAAAGCTTAACGAGTGAGGAAACTTTGTCCGTATGAAACCCCCGATCTTCAGGCAGGCCACGGTATGAAAAATGCAAGTCAGAAATCCTTTTATGGACTAAGGCAAATGCCAATAATGTTAACCACCACCACCACCATTTTTTGGACTAAATCTGACTCAAACCCTCGTTCCATGCACGAAAGTCCGTTGTCCGACTGAAAGAAATCGGTTATATCGGCTGAGCCAAAAAGATGTTAAACTGACTTAACCGTTCGAAAATCAAGTGTTTTTCCCTTTGCATATTAGACCTGTTATTTCGACAGCCAGGATCTCTGTTCCCTAGTTAAAACAAAGCCTTTAACTTTACCCAAATTGTTGTTATTTAATTGAGTTTTCTTAGAGGTTATTTTTCTTTCAGATATTGATCTTCTGGTGCGGGTACGAGTGCAGACCTTTAACAATTCTGAATGTCGTAATAGATTCCCTCAATTAAACATCAGCGACTCTACGATGTGTGTTCCTTTTAGTAATAATCAGAGTCAGCTATGCCAGGGTCATAGGGTAAGTACATATATCGATGGTGTTGGTGTTTATATGGGTAGAATATTTTGTGCTTCGACAGAAATCAAGATTCTTTTGTGTTATCGGCAGCGTTTTATGAATCTGGTTTATACGGGCAAAATAATGCTGTTTTTGATTGGGTAGATTTCATGACTAAATACACAAAACTCAATTTTAAAACAATTACACCGTATAAATACTCCCCCCCCCTCCCACCTTCCCCTTACTTTGTATTATTAAAGCTTTTATAATTGTTGTTTTAATTTCTCACAAAATTCTGCATGTCGGTTACCGATTGGTTTAATTAGAGTTCTTCAAACACAAGACCGACACAGGCAATTTGTGTTTTGAAATTAAAAGTTTTTTGTCGAAATTTTAAACTACAGAAGGGATGTTCCCCAAACTCACCCCAGCAGGTTCCCCCTTTCTCTGAATTCAGGAAGATTAAACTTTTTCTGATTTACCGAAAAGGCAAACATACCATCTTTCTGATTGGCATCCATAATAATAGAAAACTGCTGGACGGATTTTTAATTTCAAAAAAATTAAATAATTGTAAAAGATTTTTGATTTTCTGAAAACCTTTGCTAGCACAGTTTACAAATTGATAGTTTGTGATTTCATATGTAAGAACACCACTTGTCATATATACCTAACATTTCATATGGAGGTAACGGTTTTACTTTCGGGTTAGCTATATAAACACTGAAGTACGATATCATATGATGTGTATTCCCTATTGATTTAAAAGGCTCGTAAATGGGCGTTCGTTTAGGTGGGCTAAATGCTGGCTTATAAATTTCGATTGTCAAAGGAAGTTAAGGACTTGAAGTACCTTGCCTAAAAAATATCAGCAATGCCAGTAAGATACTCGAATGTGTGCTAATATAGACACAATTCAAATACTCAGCTTGAATGAGTTCCTTTGAGGGGTTTTGTTGCTTATAAAAACTATTTTTATTTTATTTATTTCATTAAAAACCGAATTTCAAAATTCATGTGCAATATCCCCAAAGAGCACAAATCAAGAGCTTTTCGTTGATATAAGCAAAAAAAATAAACTCGTGTATCCCGCTGAGTTAGGCATTCAAAACCCTCTAGATTAACACCAAACTGTAAGGCTCTGGAAATAAAACAAGTTAAGATCACTCATTCTACCAAAACAAGGCTTTATGGTCAGAAAGAAATACCGAGTAAATAGTCCAAGACATTATCAAGTCTTCCCGATGCGCTCTTTGGGACAAGAAAGGTATCAGGTATTTGCGAAGCAAACTGACCCGCCCTCTTTCAGTCTCAATACAAATAGCATTAAATTTCTCCGAGTTGGTCCACGATATTGTTTCATTGAATAATTCTTTTATCAATGAACAGCGAATTTTCTCGTGACATTCTGAATTCATGAAAATACCTTAATTTTGGCAGCTCATCAAACAGATTGGTATCAGAGATAAACTTGTTTTTTAATTTTCTTAATAAAAATGACGAAGAATTTATCTATGTGGAAAATGTTTTTTTTTTTGGTGGTCTTATCAAATCGCTTTTTGTCCGTCGTCCGTCGTCCGTCGTCCGGTGTCTGTAAACTTTTCTTGTGATCGCGATTCCAAGAGAACTACTGGTCGAAACTTCATCAAATTTTACAGACATGTTCTCCTTATGGTCTAGTTGTGCAACATAAAATTGTTTGCTCATTTGCATATTCAAAATGGCCGTTGTCGGCCATTTTGTGATTTTTACCTACATAGTTTGTGATCGCGTAATCTAGAAACCCACCAGGCCAATCTTGATGAAATGTTATTGTGTTGGTTCACGATATGGTCTAGTTGTGCAACATCTATTTTTCTGAGCTCATTTGCATATTAAAATGGCCGCTAGGCGACCATTTTGTTTTTCTATTTGTTATCACTTTTCTCTCTTGTGATCGCGATTTCAAGAGAAGTGCTACTCGGATCTTCTTTAAATTTCACACGCACGTTCCTCCTATGGCCTAGTTGTGCAACATTTATTTCTTTTGCTCATTTGCATATCGAAATGGCCGCTAGGCGACCATTTTGTTTTTCTACTTTTATCACTTTTCTCCTAATGAGTAATGAGAGGATCTTCGTAAAACTTTGTACGCAGGTTAACCCTATGGCCTCGTTGCGTACTATGTACTTTTTTGCTTATTTGCATATTAAAATGGCCGCTTGGCGACCAATTTTGTTTTTCTTCTTTTTGTCACTTTTCTTCTAAAGTAAAGAAAGGCTAGGATTTTCGTAAACTAATTTACGCATGTTAGCCCTATGGTCTCGTTGCGCACAATGCACTTGTGCTCATTTACATATTCAAAATGGCGGCCACTGGCCATTTTTTTTATCACTGTTCTCCTAAAGTAATGAAAGGATGTTCGTAAAATGTTATACGCAGGTTAACCCTATGGCCTCGTTGCGCACTATGCACTCGCTGCTCATTTGCATATTAAAAATGGCGGCCGGTAGCTTTTTATGTGATTTCTATCTACATAGTTTGCGATCGCGGAATCAAGAAAACTACCAGGCGGATCTTGATGAATTTTTTTGTGTTGCTTCTTCATATGGTTAAGTTATGCAACAGGTATTTTTTTCGTCGTTGATGTTTTCATTTAACATATTCGGTACCGCTGTCGCCATATGGCGTTAGAGTGCTAGCCTGCTTCATTACCGAAGACATCGTATGGCGACAGCAGAAAAGTCGGCTAAAACCCCACCGACGCCGTATGGTTATTTTGTCTTACAATTTCAACTAATTTTGAAAATGAACAAATAAAATCACATGTTGCATCTGTTGGTTGCTTTGTGTTTTGTTTTTTCAGTCTTCGAATACGGTAAAGAGGTTTAATTTACTTTAACGGACGCGTAATTCACTGATAACTTCCAACTTTGTCTAGGTTAGAACGGACACTTCAAGCATACGTATATAACAAGAAAAGGAATTCCTTATATTTACAGCTTCAGATCTTAATATATATTTTCCTTGTCTCCAATATACTGACTGTGAGTGAGATATTTAAATATCTATGATTAAAAAGGGCTAAAATCGGGTGGTGAAATTAGTTTGCTAGTGCGAGTTCCCGCTGTCAATCACAGGGCCCCAACTAGGCATTTTAAAAGCACGACCCAATTTTGGAATTTCCGAGTCCAGAGTAGTGAAAAACAAGACATTTATCGGAGCTTTTATAAACCCCAGAGTGAAATTGCAATCCTCGGGTCATTTTAAACGTATAAAAATCGACTCCTTTCAGATTTCTAAGGACGACTATAACTATAACTATGCCTGTTCCCGGCCGCCGCGGCTTGTTCGAAGCCGGTAAAATGGCCTTCTCGAATTTGGATTTTAAACGCCTAAATTCTTTCCAAAAATGTAACAAAAATAAATATTTTTAAAGGAGAGTGTTCCCTCAGACACTTAAGAAGATCCATATTGTATTTTTTGGAGTGTGAAAGGAAGGAATATTTCAAAATGAAATGAAATACACGGCAACGTACAATCACTATTTTGGCGATCGAATTTGCATTCAGGCAGCTATGTACAGCAACTGACTTCGCAATTGTAAATGCTATTTACCAATAAAGTAACTGAACTGTTTTTATTCAATCATATCTTTATATCAAATCCTGCATGAAGATTTTTTTATAAGAGTTTACTAATTTCTGAACGAATCGGGACATTTTTTGCCATTAATTTTTAAACTGACTTTCGTCATGTGTAAATATTTACTCATCAGACGAGTGATACGTCGCCCATTCTTCACTTTTCACGGGCTATTTTTGACAGATATACATTATCTTTTGATTTGTAAACAAACACTAAATGCATCTTAGTAACATGTGTACAATCGTAGTGGATTTTGTAAATTTTAATTGTGTACAGGACTCAAACAAGCGATATCACTGACTGGCCTGAGTGCATACAATGTAAATGTATTATGTAGCTCAGGTAAGTAGCGTAAATGTGCGGCCTCCTTGAAGAAAGATGGTTTTGAGTTTTCATATAACAGCCACTAGGCTATCTACCGAAGAAACTTTGTTCTTGTCCAGCCAGCCACCAACCGAAGAAATAAATTTCACATATCAAATTTGCGATCCGTTTACAAGCAGCCTCACTTTCTGATAGTGTTCTATGGTGGTCGCCTAGATCAGTTTTACTGATCTCTTGTTTAAACTACAAATTGATAGCAAATACCAGTTCTCAAAATTCACCCTGTCATTCCCGATATAAATCCACAAACATCGTATTTCTGATGCAGGTTTCCAATCCTTTCCATAGGGACAAAAACCATCAACGACCAAAAGGGACAGATCGCATGCTCTACGTATTCAGCCCCATTAAAACATGCATTTAATCATTTGTTTTGTTGTTGTTGTTTAGACTGATTTGCTTCAAGAAGGAACTACACTGCAATGTAAAGACAAGTATGGGTTTTGGAATTTAGTAGGAATGTTTCAAGAAATACCGTATGGTTGTGATAGAGAGGAAGATGGTGGAAATGTTGCACAATTCCAATCTATCCTACCATTAGTACCTCTCATCAAGAATAAAACGAGTAAGTAATACATTTATCTACAGAACTGTTACTGTGTAATAAAACTGGAATATTTATTCTATCGTAAACTGTATGGTTGGTATCTGCCCGTACCGTAGGAGATGGTCACTGAGTTATGTACTACCTGGGGTTGTTTCTCAACAAAGTTACGACCGACGTAAGTCCAATGCAAGGCGTAACTACCATGGCAACATATACCCTCAACATTACGTTACGACCAGGCGCAAAGTTACGACGGGCGTAAGTGTGTTGAGAAACAGCCCACAGAAGTCTATGAGGTAGAAGTGTGAAAGCATTACCCCACATTTAGGGCACTAGAGCTTTCGGCCTACTTATACTACATTATGTGACGTTTATGCGCGGTAGATTTTGAAATGGTCAACGGTTGCGCAATTTCAAATCAAAAATAAATTTATTCTCCATTTACTGGACTATCATATCTATCGGCAAATCAGTTCGCCATGTTTTGTCTGATGCATCCCATAATAGTCCCTTAGAGGAAGTGAAGAAAATCCATTGTTTCGGACTAACCGAGAGAGGGCGCTGTTTAAGGTGACATTTGGGTCAAACGGTGCCAATGCCCTGAATATGGTGTAATACGACGTTTCACACTTCCACATTCATAGACTTCTGATACTACACAGACTTATTCTGTAACGATTACTGCGGTCACATGTTATCATAATGGTTATCCAGTTCCACCATGCATCTCCACAAAGCCTCCGTAATGTTTTGATTTTTTTTGAAGTTCTTTTTTTACTATTTCATAATTTCCCCTAAAGTAATATATGTAATATATCATGTATTTTGCAGTTGAACATTGTGAGTTTGTATGTGACTCGGATCGATGTATCCAACCACCACGGATTTGTGACGGTGCTTATGACTGCTTGGATAAGGCAGATGAAACGAGAGTGTGTGGTGGGTTCAGAATTATTCTTTATCTTTATATTTTTTATTTTGATTTGTTTTCACTAAAATATTTGACAGTAAAAATATTTCATTCATTGGTAAAACATAAACAAATTCCCTTTGCAGTTTTGGCGATATTGACCTCTTTTTGATATATGCTTTGATTTTCTAAAGATCAACCTATTGGTTTCTCGTATTTTTTGTAGGAATTAATTGTGATTTTGAAACAGCGGGGAGTTGTGGCTTTCAACTTTTAGACTGGGAGCAGCTTAAAGCTAATCCGCTAGTCATTGATCACACATCAAGGTCATCCGAAGGTTAGTGGGTTTTCTTCAACCATTTTATTTGCAAACTACATGTAGTCCCTTATATGCAAAGACGAACGCAATTATAGTGTTCTGTACATTGTAACTGTAATCACTGTCTTATACTTACCGGTGTAAATATGCATAGAACTTCAAATTTTCTTCGAAATAATTGAAAACATGAAATCAAATACGATTTTGTGTTACTTTGCAAAGAGTCTGTTCTATTTGTGAGCCTTTCATTGGTTAGGCTTTGGGCAATATACGCAGGAACTTGGTGACCTTAGTAATAAATAGAACATTTTGCCAAGTTTTAAGATGTTTTTTGTTTCCTTTCAAAGGACAATATTTGGTCTATAGTTCTGTGACCAGAAATAATGATTCAGTTTTGACAAGTCCAGAATTCACTGTGAACACTGACTCATGTTTGGAGTTTAGCTTCATCATGCCACGTGACGAAGTACTTCTTACTGTGGTTTTGGTGGACCAACAAACCAATTCAACAACCAAAATTTTAGAACGTAAACAAAATCAAGGTGCTAGATGGAGATTAGTGCAAGTTCCCTTGGTACCTGGTAGCTTTCAGCTTCGGTTCAGTCCCTCCTCGAATCAACCCCAACCATCAGTTTATGTAGATGACACCAGAGTGAAAGAAGGACCTTGTCAGGACGGAGGTAAGACTATTAGTCGAAAGATCAATATCTTGTTAAGTGAAAAACGTCAAGTGAAATATGTTAGGCAGCCAAGTGAACCAAGCCGATTGAAATTTCAATGCTTACCTGTTGTCACATATCTCGTTTTAGTGGCCAAATCCGTTTAATGAAACTGTCCACAAGGTTAAATTCACTACGATCATTTTCAACATATGATATCTTTCCAATAGAAAAACGGCGGATGGAGTAATTTTGGTGTTTTGTTTATTTTTTGCCAAGAGCGTCATTGTTCTTTTTGTGTTATCGATAACATTTCGTTGATACAGAATTAGTTAATTATTGGTTATTTTTAATCAAAAAGTGCAAAAATGAACTCGTACATTCCGGCTATTTAGATTGTCGTTATTCACAAAAACCTTCAGTTCGCACGGTTACTGACACTACCAACATTCTACATTTGAACAACGATCTAACAGGGTTTTTTAACGATACTCCACACGCTGTGTTGTCAAGCTGAGTTTATGATTAATTCTTTTACATCTGTAGCATTATTTAGTAAATTATTTGATTATTTTATGAAGGTAATTTATTTAAGATTTACTTCTATTAACCATTAAAGGCCGTGCATATTAACGTATACAAAGGACATAATCCTATTTGCATAGTCTGATTTTGCCAATTAATTGTGTGATTTTTCTACAAACTTTCGCAGTATTTTTTCTAAGTTTACCAAAGTAAATGCTGATAAACAGCAACAATTGGTACATATATTTATTATATATCTTGCAATGAAATATAGAGAACTATCATCATGATATAAATCATATCAGAGGGAAAATAGCAAGTGATATCGTCACTGTAACGATACAAATTTTTGTGATATCGTCACAGTGATGATATCACTTTTGACAGCCGGGACTACTTTGACCACTGCAACCCAGGCCTACCAAGCCGTCCTTCCCGTTGGTGTCTCTGCCTCACTTGACGCTCCACTGCCCCAGGCAGCTTAATCTTCCTCGACCGTGCTCCAATATTAAGCCTTTTTTCCCTACACTTTCTTTTTGCACTCAAGCATTTTCAGTTATCTAATACTCTTTATAAATTCGAAAGTCCGATGCGAACTATTTCAGTTGAACTGTAATTGTATTTGTTGTAATTCTTAAAATTGGTTTTGCATTTTCATATTTTTCCTCGCTTCGATCAAATTTGACATTACCATTACACGTGATTGGCTATTTGTAAATGCGCGCGTCTTGAATAATGACTTTGCAAAAAATGACGAAAAAGCAGCAAAAGGATGCATATCTTTTTTCTTGTTGATCTTAATAAACAGTATAAGTAATTTGATTCGGGTGTTAAGAATAGTTTTCTTTCATAAGTTAACTGAATGTATTTCTTTGTCGATCTATTTTGTCATGCGCATCGTGGTAGTTTGGACCATTGACCTATATAGCTCGATATATAGGTCAGTGGCTGAGACATAAACCCTTGGCATAGTTTTGTTTTCGTTACGTAGTTGTTTTCAAACCAAAATTTAAAAGATGAATCTTGTTAGATATATAATAAAAAGAAAATTAACTGGTCTCGATATGTATACCATAAATATTTCATCTCGTGGGATGCTAAAATGTACATTTTCACTCGTGGCTTTGCCACTCGTGAAAATATCACTTTTCGCATCCCACTCGATGAAATATTTATGGTATACACATCGAGACCAGTTAATATCCCAAGGACCGCGGAGCAAGGGGGGCCGGGGGGGGGGGCCTGGCCCCCCCAAATTTTGGTCTACCAATTTTTTTTTTTGGCAAAATATTTTTTTGCAGTTTTCTTACATAAAAATATGGACTTGAAATAAAGTGGCCGAAATTCGACGAGTTATACGAAGTGTGGTAGGGGTGAGGGCCTTCGAATCCCGTCAATCTTTTTTAAACTACCGCGGTATTGCATTTTTTACATGCATATAAGATGATTTAAAAGATCAACGTCCTCGTAGTTTGGTATGTGAGATGAAAGTTGTCAATCAATTGACACAAAATACAACACGTTCCGAATGAAAGCGTTAAAATTGTTTACAGAGCAAAAAATGGTTTTATACGAGTGGTATTAGTTTGCCAAAACAAAACGATCTTCAATCCATCTTGTGCATTAAATCCATCAGTGTACCGGTATGTACACATACCTTGAGCTGCACAGCAACTGTTCTCATCGTCGCTTTCGTGTCATTTCAACAATTGAGCTGCCAAAATTCCATTTTTGTTATCATAAATTCTGATTGTCAAGAGAAATTTTACGTTTGAAGTATTTTGAAAGACTATTGCATTGGCGTTGAAATAAAAAATATTGATAAAACCAGTAATCCATACAAGTAACCGGGATGTACGAGTTTTATTTAAGGGTGTTGCTGCTTATTACCTACCTACCTTAAAGCGGCATGAGATGCCAAAATTCACACTTTTTTCATAATTTCTGATCGTCACAACTGTAAGAGGCTTTGAAGGCCATCGCAAAACTTTAATGATTGGCGTTGGAATGAGGAAAATCCATACAGCATGTGGCCTGTACGAACCAAAAACGTGTTCGAAAAGTGAACAAAACAAAAAGGGGACGACCATTCATTCATTCTAAGCCAAAGTTAGTTCAAAAGAATACTTAATCGTACATTAATCCTCTATATATGAACACCCAAACACACGGGACGTGGGAATTCTTCTTGACTAAAATAACCACGGAGACAAATTTCTAATTGTGTTAAAAGAGGTAACACCCAATAATTAGTTACTGCAATAAATCAAAACCCATGATATTGCATCGGGTAACCCATCTTCTCTAGCCAAGATAAACTCTGCATGTCCCCATTCCGTGGGGACATGAAGATTTTAACTTGGCTTGCGAAGATGTGGGTAACCGGTTATAAACCACAAACATTTATTAGTCAGGTGCTTTTGTTGAGTCCATAGCGAAATATACGTTGCTCTATATAGCTTTGGAAAAATAACATTCTTGTTAAAGTGGTAGGACCTGCCAAAATGTTGATATTTTTCCGTAGTGTCTACCTTAGGCTAAGGGTTATTTAAACGTGTACTTTTTGGACACTATTTTCGCTGGTACAACACAAAGACTGTATGGATTTTCCTCATTCCAACGCCAATCAGGCGCATCAGAATTTATGACAGTTCGAATTTCGGCATCTCATGACATTTTAATGTCCCTGTGCCAGTGTGAGTTCCTTTGCAAAATAAATCAACATCCTTCAATTGACACGAGCTGTCGACATGGTTATATTTTGTCGATAAAATCAAACAAGGAAATGATTGACAAGAAATGTAAATTATTAGCTTTTTGATTAAAGCAGCTCAAGCAGCCTTGAGAAATTACGTGTACGTTAAAGTGACATAAGCTACCCAAGGGCAATTCTGATTGTCAAGACAGTAAGAGGCTTTGAAGGTCATCGAAAAACAACACGTTGTAATCAAGAAAGTCCATACGGTCTGTGACCTATAGAACCGAGGTAGTATCTGAAAAGTAAACAAAAATAGAAAATTACTTAACCATTCTGTTTTAAAGGCAAATTTCGACATTTTAGCAGCTCATGCCTCATGCCACTTTAAGATACCAAGGAGTACCTTTGTATTGTGTTTAATAAATTTCGCGTACATTTTTACTTCGTACAACTCAACGGCCCAATGATATTTTAACGTGAATGATTTACTTTTTCAATGAACTGCAATTAACTATACAATCGTAATTTATTGATACAGTTTGAATATTAGCAGCTAATGTCACTATAAGTGAGTTACATTTTAGCGGAGGCAGCTAACTAGTTTCTTCTGTGTGTGTTTTTTAGTCGTTTTCTGCTCCTCGGACGAGTTTGATTGTGGAAACAATCAATGTATAATGTTACAAAACTCTTGTGGGGGTGAATATAACAGCTGTGCTAATAACCTCACCAACCCAAAATGTTTGGAAGATAATTTCGTCCCAAGTACAGGTAATGTAACCTTTCATTTTTCTAGGGGGGGGGGGATGAGCCCGGTTTCCTCGTCAACTCATTATTCTGCCTCTTCCCTTAATTAATATAATATAAAAACTTCGTAAATAAAGTTCATTTGATAATCATATATATTCATTTCTGCTTATCCTTTTTTCCTGACCATTCCATTTCAAATAGATTTCATGTTTTACAGTTTTTGCAGATCTTGCTTCAATTCTATACTATTTTAAAGTAATTTTAAATGATTAGTAACTCTTTCCGCAGATATTCGACTTGTCAGAGGGCGCGACAAAACCCAGGGGAGGGTTGAAATATTTCATGATGACGTTTGGGGGACGATATGCGATGATAGCTGGAGTAATCAAGAAGCCAGAGTCGTGTGCCGCATGCTTGGATACGAGTGAGTGTTCAAAAATCTACTTTATTACCAGCACAAACATTATATATTTATGAACACTAAAACACACGGGCACAGGGAAAATCTTCCTGTCTAAAATAACCACGGAGTTAAGAAACGAATGACTGCTAAGAAACGAATGACTGTTAGTGTTAAGAAGACTATTGTACTGCTAATGTAAAGAAAACGACTGACTGTTAGTGTTAAGAAAACAATTGTACTGTTAGTGTTAAGAAAACATTTGACTGTTAGTGTTAAGAAAGCGACTGACTGTTAGTGTTAAGAAAGTGACTGTTAGTGTTAAGAAAACTATTGTACTGTTAGTGTTAAGAAAACGACTGGCTGTAAGTGTTTAAAAAACTATTGTACTGTTAATGTTAAGAAAACAACTTACTGTTACTGTTAAGAAAACTATATTGTACTGTTAATGTAAAGAAAACAACTGACTGTTAGTGTTTAGTAAATTATTGCACTGTTAGTGCTAAGAAAACATTTGGCTGTTAGTTTTAAGAAAGCGACTGACTGTTAGTGTTAAGAAAGCAACAGACTGTTATTGTTAAGAAAGCGACTGACTGTTAGTGTTAAGAAGGCTGATTGTTTCATGTAGTTTAAAGAAAGCGACTGAGTTTGAGTGTTTTCTGATACTAAAGTGGCTGACAGTATTAAAGAGAGCAACTGATTGTTAGTATTGAGAAAGATACTAAGCAATCATTGTTTTCTCCACCTCATCAAGTCTCATTCACTTAACTACCGAAAATGCTATGCGCGCGGTCCGGCGCAAAGGTCACCCTGCTAAAGATTCATTGAAAGGGTCAATGGATCCATTATAATTAGAGGCATTAGCGCTTCATCGATTCACTAACATGTACAATTTGTCAGGCTAAGATCATATTACAAAGTTAATGATAGAAAACACACATTCATCTTGCTGAAATAAAAACCGAAAAGTCCGTCCCTTGAAAAAGTATGGATGGAGATTTTGTTTAATTTAAACTCGTATGTATGATATATAGGGATGGATTTCGTCACTTAAGTGCTAAATTCGGACGAGGCGTGGGACAAATTTGGCTGGATGATATGGGATGTAATGGCTCAGAAAATCACTTGAGCGAGTGTGATCATTCGGGATGGGGAATACATAACTGTGGCCATTCTGAAGATGCTGGAGTAGACTGCATTTCAGGTAAAAACTACGGTCTCAATGTTAATTGGTCGATTGCAATTTTTTGTCTAGAGCTATATATTAGTGATGAAATTTAGAGAATAGACGACATTTGGAATTCGACCATAAGATTCATACATAAAAAACAGAAAGGCTATGTAAAGGCTACTTTCACTAATTGGATGGTCACAATAGAGTTACAATCGTCGAATTCTGCTCGATAAAGACCATGGTTTCTTCCCAAAATTAACGCCGAGCCTGATGACGTCACACAGATTTACGCAAAGCTTTCTGGGTAAAATGTACCTCAGTTCGCCATTTTGTTAACCGGTACTTATAAAGTTATAGCAAGACGTCACTTGCTTATAAAACATTGATGACATAACATATTTAAAAGTTGATACTGATAGAGTTATGAAAACAACATGTTGTGTACCGAACTGCACCTCTTCAAGTCAGAAGCACAATAGATAAGCGCCGTCAAAAGATCTGGCGCCTTTTACATCCTCTTCTCGATAAAGTATTATTCCTTCCGCCATTTTGTAAAATTATGTGAATATCCCTCAATCTCCCAAAATGCTGTGCGCATAATTTCCAAGTGACGTCATCAAGCAATCGGTCAATTGTCATAAAAAGCCCCAAATATACATGTCACATTTGATTTTTATTTAGATTTCTTAAGGTTAAGAGATGGTACTAGTGACAGCAATGGACGGGTAGAAGTATTTATAAAGGGAGTTTGGGGCACTGTATGTGACGATAACTGGAATAACAATGCTGCTCGGGTTGCCTGTAGATCATTGGGATACAGGTAAACCTAAAGGGATAATAATGTTAATATAATAGGAATTTTGTATCTGAAACGTATTTGGATAATTAGTTATCCCGAAAGGCACACTGTGCTGGTACGACGAAGATAGAACCTTCCACAGACTGTTAAAACTTAAAGATTGTTGTTAAGGTCAATTTTGAAAACAAAAACCGATGCAGCAAACACTCAACCATCTAGCAAACACACGCACACAAATCTGCCCATGCATATTCAATTAAATTACAAATTTAAAAGTATCAAAGGGATAAAAAGTCTCTATATGTCGATATGTAATAAGACAGCATTCTTAGGAATATGTTTGATTAGTGTATACATAATATTTTTAATTTTGTGTCAATCCTCTATTTCGGTATTTCATACAGTGGTGGTTTGGCTACATACAATGTTCCCGGCGGAAGTGGGCCAATTTGGTTGGATAACATTGTTTGTGATGGAGACGAAGCATCTATATTACATTGCTCTGGTAACTCAGTTGGATCACATGACTGTTCTCACATTGAAGATGCCGGTGTCAACTGTACAGGAGAATGTACGTGTTCATTTCTGCTGCTATAGGGATATGTAATTATGTGATCCACTGAACAATGTAACTTAGTAAATCCGATAATATGCAACGTTTTCGCAATATTTCACATTGACAAAACTATACTTACTCGATTGGAATATCTAGTTGAATGGATTTTACAAAGTTATAGACGGGTGTATTTGACGGGTAACAGTACTAGAAAGCTAAACATAATCTCTCAATCACGAAAAGCACTCCACAGAAAATGAATTCAAAGTATATATTCTAGGGTTAAATCTTACTTCATTATCATATCATCTATAATGGCTAATGTATTCATTAGTGTTATCAGGAAACAAATATAACAATCCGGCACAAAGCAGCTTTACTGAGAACTCGTGGGTTTCGATTGATTGATGTTTTACGCTGGACTCAAGATTATTTCACTTATATGGGGGTGTTGCCAGGTTTAGTGGGAGAGGGAACCGAGTTCCTTGCCCGCAGATAACCCCCGACGAGCACCTGGCAATTCGACAGTGGGTTTCGAAGTACTACGTATAAATGGCTACGTATAAATGGCTACGTATAACTGGTCACGTATAAATAACTACATATAAATGACTAAATATAAATGGCTACATCTAAATTGATTAATATAAATGACTACATATAAATGGTTACTTTTTAATGGCTACATATAAATGGCTACATACAAATGGCTACCTATAAATGGTTACAGATAAATCGCTACGTATAAATGGTTACATATAAATGGTTACTTTTAAATAGCTACATATAAATGGCTACATACAAATGGCTACGTATAAATGGCTACGTATAAATGCCTTCGTGTAAATGGCTACGACATATATGGATACAATTGTAGGAAAAAAACTACATGGCTTTCCCCTGTCCTTCATAAATCAAATTTCACTCTTTTTACATGAGTACTAAAGATTAACTATTATGGGGTTAAAATCTGTTATTGGTATTTCGGGCCTCGAACAGCCAATGGTAAAAGTCATACATGACTTATCTTCCCCTGAATTTGGCGCCGTTAGCAATCTAGGGTGACGTCAATAGAGTTGCCTACATTCCATGGACGATGGTGAAGTTTTAACTAAAAATATTAGTTCCTTATAGGCCGAAAATTGCTCCTCATCATCTGACAACGACGATTTTCCACGCTGCAAAAAGGTATCTCCGAACGAAAATGTAAAGAGCCGTTGGTTTAAAAACTCGTTAGTACTCATAGCCATACTTTTAGCTTAGCGCACACGAGATGCGCCGACTGAGCTGCAAGACACGCGCGGCCGATGGATCAGTAACAAATTTCAGCGCAGCTCTCGGCTGAGACAAGTTCCTGGTCAACCAGGTTCACTGACCTTCATAAATGTCACTACCTGTGTTATGTAATATTCGAATTGATCATGTGTTTCAATAGGTACACAACATTGGCCTTTCTCTCCTCTCAGCTGACAGCTCACGTTATGTTTTACGTTATGTTTCTCGAGAGGCGAAAATCTCACCAAAATTGACGCGCACACGGGGGGAACAGTTTAGCTATCAGCCACGCGTGGCCGGCAGCTCAGCCGGCGCCTCTCGCGTGCGGCCATACAAGACTGAAAGCTAAGCTGTTTTCCCAGTATGCGTGTAAATTTTCGCCTCTCGAGACGATGAAGAAAGTATCTAGCATGTTTAATATTTTCTGCCTCGCGTGGCAAGAATCTCACCGTGTGCGCACAACGTGAGCTGCCAGCTGAGCTGAGAGGAGGGATAGTCCAATCGCGCGTACTTATTAAATTATGTGACCACTTAGAATATTACGTATTAACACAGGTAGTGATATTTATGTAGCTTAGTGGACTCGCTTAGCGACTCTCGTGTGCGCTAGGCTTAAGCTTAACGAAATGGAAACAAACCTCTAGTAACGTCAAAGATCAAGGGTATGATAAATCATGTATTCATTTCGATTCTCGGATTTCAAGAATTGATAGGCTTGAAAATGGCCTACTACGAGACAAAAGCTTGCGCCTGGCTAACAGCCTCGTGCATAAAGGTAATTTAGGAACGGATTTCAATAAAATGTTTACATTTAACCTTTAAGACGCTGGACACTGTGGTGGCTCATATGTCTTTAGTTTAATGGTGGCTTTAATTTAATGTAGTTTTTTCCAGGAATTAAAGAAGTGTTTCTTGAAAGTTCCACCCATGTGAATTTTATTTTGCAACCATGTGTAAATTGTTTTCCACCCATGTGCAAATTATTTTGTACCCATGTGTAACTGAATTTACACCCATGTGGATATTAGTTTCCACCCATGTTGAAACTCATTTGCTCCCATTTGGAAATTCATTCGGCCCTATGTACAAATTTGATTGCGTTCATTTTGAAATTCATATGCACACAGACTGTGTAGCCTATTTCCGGTGGACCTGTAATAAGCTAAGACAACACCGATTTTACCCAGTCTTTGATGATATTTCGTACGGCGAACCGATCTTTTAACATACCAGTTTGGAATATCCTTATCAAAAGCATGTTAAAAATCATTTTTGTTTATCCCGATTTCCAATATTTTCAGACAATCCGTTACGCTTCTCGCTAACTCCCACCCAAGTTCAGCGTGACAAAAATTTGACCTCGAGTGAGAGTGTTCGTCTTGTTGGGGGCAACAGTTCTCGTGAAGGAAGGCTAGAGGTGTTCATGAACGGACTGTGGGGGACAGTGTGTAGTGACCGGTGGGGGGACACCGAATCAGCGACTGCGTGTAAGACGCTATTTCAAGCAGGGTAAGGTTTTGGTTAGTTGAAAAGAATTGAATAAATGAAAACGATCTTTCGTTCGACAAAATTATGTTGCAAATCCATGGATTTACAGAGAGCACAGTGGCTGATTTTGTGTCAAAATGTTGATATTTTGTGTCAAAATGTTGATATTTTGTCAGTTAAAACATTATGCTGAAATTAAAGGCTATTTTCTGAAAACGTTCAATTTAGAAGCTTCAATTAGGAATATGATATTCACAGCTTCTTGCTGTTGTGACGTGCAGCATTTATGGATAAGTGCGAAATTTGACAGCTCATGCAACTTGAAGCAGAAACTCATTTTTTATTGGACGATAAGGCATGAGAACAAACGCCAAAGCAAGGAACTCAATAAATAGCAACTACATGACTATCTACCAATGGTTGCTTCCCGCAAATTGTCACCGTTTTCTTTTGTTTTAATCTTTATAAAATAGTGGAAGGAGCGCGAACATAGATAGTTTCCCTTTAGGCTCTGGTCCAATCTGGTTGGATGAGGTAAATTGTAATGAAGATTCAGAAGACTTGTTCAGTTGTTCCTCTTCTACCTATGGTGTTCATGATTGTACCCATTACCAGGATGTAGTTGTACAATGTAAGTATAACGCATGCATATATTTACCACTGAATGCTTAACCTACTCTCAATATCATCCCACTTATATTTAGGTATTCAAAAGAGTGCAGAGAAACCGGATACTGCGTCATGAAACCCCTGACATTCCGTTGGTACGTGACTAGGGCCTCCAGAAAGGTCAATGGGATGTAAACTCGCCTGATAGTTTATATATTCTTTTTTCACAGAATTGGACTGGAACTGCAACTCCATTATATAATTAGAATTAGACGGCCAATTCTTAACTTTCTGAACCAAAACTTATATCTAAAAAAAAGAAGCGACCAATCTCGGATGAAAGGCTGCAAGTCGATTTTTCACCAAAAACGTAAATGGAAAAAGTTATTTAGGGAATTCCCTGCTGCTATGCTTTTATGTCCGACTGCCAGTAAACAAACAGCCGAAAATTCACCATACGCGCAGCCATAACGTGTCTGTATAGCACAGCTAACCACAACAAAGCAGACAAAGGAATCCCAAAATTAAAACTCACTATCCAGCAGTCTGTGGGAGCTAGAAAAGTTACCAATGGCAGCACACATTTTAACGATCTTCGTTTCGCTGGTTCCGGGCGTTTCCCTCTGAAGTGTGCTCAATATTTCGGATCATTCGGCTGAACCTCTGGCTGTTTCCTATCTTAAAACTGCTCTGATAATTTTGATCAACTAATATGGGTCTCCAAAAGAAACGAGGACACCCTTTTCACATATCACTTTCTTCACGAATCATTCCTGTGGTGAAAATGTTGTGAACAGCAATGTGGAAAATGCCATGTGTTCTTTATGTACACATTATGATGGGTAGCATGTTTTCAAACAATCTATTCTTAATCTAAGCAGTTTTTTCTTTGTGAACGGATTAATTCTTGTCATGGCATTACATCGTTCATGTCAAGGGCTTTTCAACCTCTTCAATCAAGTAATCAATGGGTGGTTCAAACAACTGATTTATACAATAGAGATCAGTCAACCAATCAGCACTTTTTGTTTGTATTTCACAGGTGACCAATGTTCTTTGTCAGAGTTTATGTGTGACGAGAACCGGTGTTTAAACCTGACCTCCAGGTGTGATGGGGTTGTTGATTGTCTGGATAATACGGACGAGTTAAATTGCACAGGTAAAAAAAAAATGAAAAATCACCATGCAGTCAGGAAAATGTGCTGTCGGCAAGGATGACATTGCCCCTGAAACATCCTTGTATTAGCTGTTAGCATTACTACTAATGCATCATTTCACTCAGAACATAAATACAAAGGAGTCTTAAAGGATATATGAGTGACAAAAAGCTTCAAACCATCAGAAATTAGAGCCATCCAAAGGAATGTCGTTCAGACCGCTACCAAACGCGTTTGACACCTCCGATTGTAATAAATTGTAACGTCACTCGATCGGCCATATTTACAGGAAACCGTCAAAATCATAAATAATAGCAGCAAACCTAAAATCTGTGTCATATATTTCATGTTACTGTTTTTATCTCCTAAATTAATCACCATGTCAAGTTTTGTTACAGCATTTATGGAAAAGTGCATGAGATAGCACCCACAGCTTTTACAAATTTGTAGCGAATCAAGATCATTTTCTATGCTGATATATCCGGACTATCAGCTGAAGTCAATCAATTTGGATTATATCAATCAACGCATGGTGACCTTATATTAGTATCTGCAAAGGGTCTATCTTATTTTATCTAGTACCATGTAGGTTTGCTTTTTTTGTTTTAATGCCGCCCTCCAGATTATTATTTTTTACATTGTTTACATCTAAAATATCTGCTATATTGTTGTATCATGTCTAATAACTTGGTCTGCATTTCGCGGTTAGCAGTTCGTTATTCGAAAGGGAGAAATCATTGTTTTGGGATATATAAAAAACATTAATATGTCAAGTACTGTTGACCGTAGAGACATCATTTCTTGAGGATAGACTTATGTTGACACCGTCTATCCAACTGCACCATCGATGGTCGATTTCGGCTACCAGAGGGCGCTGTAACGAACCGCAGACTGAATAACAGACTGGCTATATTTCAAGTACTGTTGACCGTAGAGACATCATTTCTTGAGGACAGACTTATGTTGACACCGTCTATCCAAAGGCACCATCGATGGTCGATTTCGGCCACCAGGGGGCGCTGTAACGAACCGCAGACTGAATAACAGACTGGCTATATTTCAAGTACTGTTGGAAACTTCAACTTTTGATCCATGAAGTACTGTTTGTCAGACCTCAAACTTTCGTAATCTCTTACTTCTTATGCATCCCATACTACTTAATTCGAGGAAAAGAAGAAAAAACACAGTTCCTGACTAACCTAGAGGGTGCTATTTATTGTGACTTCGGGGTCAAACGGTATTATAGGTTTCATTCATCCTTATTCAAATACTTGTGATATACCAGTTTGTAAAAATAACATTAAGGGTTAAACGGCATGCATTGGGTTAAGTGTTATACGACATACGACATAAAATGTGCCTATCTAAGTCTATCCTCAGTTATAGAAAATAACATGTTTTGAAAAAAGTCTATCCTGAAGAAATGGTGCAGGTGGGCCATCAAGAGGTCTCATTTCAATACATAATTGAAGGAGGGCATCACGCTCTGTCTTGGCTTGCTTATTGTCGATGATAACAGCAGAGGTGAACGATGTGACATTTTCACGGAGCACTAAAATGAACTGACGTTCTCGTCGAAGGACATCCACGGAAAATAAGATTCCTACAACGTCAGGGGGATCACCAGTTGTCTGTTGGATAAAGACCTGATTAAATGTTTTGGTAGATGTACAGTGATGACATCCGGCGGTTGTTCGTTTAATTGATTCGTCCAAGTCCAGGGATGGACAACCTGCTTAAGTTGGTGGAAAGATGGGTGATCGAGCTGAATATGCAATGCACAAAGGAGTCCCTCCAGTACCTGACGAAGAACGATAATGCATTCCTGGGTGGCAGCAAATGGGTCGTGGCGTGGAACAACTAAGAGGCCATCTTTGGCAATGGTAGCTACATTTAAATAACGTTTGATGTCTTTGATATATGTGGACTTTTTTGAGGGACGGGTGCCTTGTTTTAAATGAGAATGAGTTCTATGAAGATCAGGACATTCAGACTGAATCGAGAGCCAAGAAGATTATTTCACTTATATGGCGGCGTTGCCAGTTTTATTGTGGGAGGAAACCGGGCTCTATGCCCGGAGGAAACCCACGACCTTCCGCTGGTAACTGGCAACCATCCCACATAGGTCGTTCGAGTGAAAACCCAGTCAGAAAATTTTCCAATTTTTTTGGACTGAGTTGGATTCGAACCCGCGACCCATTGATGGGCCGGAAATGATGTCTGTAGTTAAGGTTCCTCTGATCACGCAATCCTCTGTTTGGGCAATGAAAGAACATATTTGACAGGATGGATCGTTACAATCGGGTGCATTGCGACTAGCAAAGTCAGAGGGGATATTGGCCGTACCAGATAAATATCTTATGGAAACTTGATACCTGCTGGCTGTTGATAAAAATGTGGAAACTCTGGGGCTTGCCCAAAACTCTCCTCTGCACAACTTTTCGAAGGCTTGTACACATGGCTTGCTATCGGTTAAGACACATGGTTTATGTTCAGACTGGACAAGAAAAGGACTAAAGTGTTTGCTGGAAATTGCGACTGACAAGGCCTCGATCTCACTGGGTAGCCGTGTGACTTGACGGTCACGAAGTCTGGCACTGAAAAAGCCAGCTAGTAGATGATTGCCATTTCTCGTGACATATAACGTGGCACCAACACCATTGTGTTTAACAGCTCCAAAGCTGGTCACTCGCCCGTGGCAAAGTGATTTCTTTGTTGGTACTAAGGCCTTCCTGGGCTTTGCAAAACGCTACAGATTGACTTTCGGTACAAATAATCTTGTCTGAAGACAGGTAGCCAGCTACCATTCGATCCAGAGGAAACAATAATCCCGATTTACTGGGTATGACTCTGGAATAAACCTTGTAAGCACATATGAATGAGCGAAGACCGCGCACTGTAGTAGGGGGTTGACAGGAAGACAACGTCGAGACACGATGATGACTTGCATGGATGCATCCGTTTTTCCAAATCCACCCTAGTATGTTGACTGATGTGGCACCGATGATTGTCTTTGAAGCAGATAACTTGAGATTGTTGGTATGGGGGGCGTGGAGAAGACGTTTCCAATTCGCATATAACTCATCTATAGTTTCTCCACCACAGCATAAGTCGTCAGCAAGTTTGGCTACGATACCCTCCTGGAGCAAATCGCCAAAACCCCGACAGGTTAATTCTTCTAGAGCTGTTTCAGAGCCCGGCATACCCATAGCACAGCGGGCGTATACACGAATTCCCCGGAATGGCGTACCAACACCACAATACTTCATGGAGTTCCGAGCTAATGGAACCTGGTAGAATGCACTAGTTAGATCGGCTGTAATTATATGCCGCCATTTACCAACTTGGCGTAGAGTGGAATCAACATCGGGCACTAAAGAGGGCTGAGGTTTGCCGTAACGACCAACGTCTGCAAAAGCTGTAACTAAACGTGACCCGCCGTGGGGCTTTCTGACCAAGAAGGAAGGATTAAGATATTCTACAGAGATAACGACATCCTCTGGTCGGATAAATACTCCCATTTCCTCCAGTTGATCGAACTTTTGTTGAAGTTCTAACAAATTACTCCTGGAATATTGAGGAAGTCGACCTTTGCGTTGAGGAGGTTGGACCGGACCCATATTGACGACTGAAGTAAAAGGACCTGATGCACCGTTGTATCCTGAAGGTAAGGGGTCAAATACAGTTTCATATTCACGCAAAAGTTTTTGAAAGTTTAACTTAGAGTTAGCAGGGAACATTTTTATCAGGGTCTCAACTGACATTATCTAAGTGGCATTTAGAAGACAAGGTAGGTGCATATATAGCGATGGTGCGTTTAGATAGACGGTGTCAACATAAGTCTATCCTCAAGAAATGATGTCTCTACGATCAACAGTACTTGAAATATAGCCAGTCTGTTATTCAGTCTGCGGTTCGCTATAGCGCCCCCTGGTGGCCGAAATCGACCGTGGATGGAGCGGTTGGATAGACGGTGTCAACATAAGTCTATCCTCAAGAAATGATGTCTCCATGGTAAACAGTACTTATAATATAGCCAGTCTGTTATTCAGTCTGCGGTTCGCTACAGCGCCTCCTGGTGGCCGAAATCGACCATCGATGGTGGCTTTGGATAGACGGTGTCAACATAAATCTATCCTCAAGAAATGATGTCTCTACGGTCAACAGTACTTGAAATATAGCCAGTCTGTTATTCAGTCTGCGGTTTGTTACAGCGCCCCCTGGTGGCCGAAATTGACCATCGATGGTGCGTTTGGATAGACGGTGTCAACATAAGTCTATCCTCAAGAAATGATGTCTCCATGGTCAACAGTACTTGAGATATAGCCAGTCTGTTATTCAGTCTGCGGTTCGCTATAGCGCCTCCTGGTAGCCGAAATCGACTATCGATGGTGCGGTTGGATAGACGGTGTCACCATAAGTCTAGCCTCAAAAAATTGAATATGCTGATGTAGTCTGGGACAGTCTAACAGAGTTTCAAGTAAATTCTCTTGAAAGTCTGCAAAAGGATTGCCTCCGGATCATTAGCGGTTTAACGAAAAGCGTAGCCAGTTCACTTCTTTACGAAGAAACTGGTTTCCATACACTTAGTATGCGCCGCAGGATTCATCGTCTGAATATGTTCCACCTAGTAATTACAGATCCAACCAATTCTAATCTCCAACAAAAATTACCCGTTCGCGTATCATCCAGAAATCCATATCCTCAAAGGTCTTCAAATAACTACACAACATTTTTCTGCAGAACCGCGGCAATCAGCAAATCTTTTTTTCCTTTAACTGTACGCGACTGGAATACGCTCCCAGATTATATTAAATCCCTAACCGATCACTCTGAGTTTAAATCCAAACTAAACCGTGTGTTTCGACTGACACGACCTCCACTTTGGTACTACATAGGTGGTCGCTTACCAAACATCATCCTCTGTCGAATGCGAAACGGTTGCAGTTCCCTTAATGACGATTTATTCAACAACTTCATAACCGATTCTCCAAAATGTAATTGTCTACACCCAACTGAGACAGCCCACCACTACCTTCTTCACTGCAAACTATTTTCTGTACAAAGGTTAAAGTTAATAGAAGAGATTCGTAATAGCGGTTTCAATGAAGAAATAAGTACGACACTCCTGCCATACGGATCTGTTGATCTGTCACTTCCCCAAAACCAATTAATAGTGGAATCCGTTTGCAAATATATCACGACAAGCAAACGTTTCGCGTAACCCTCCCGGAGAGATCAACCAGACCTTGAGCTCTTGTAATTTCAACCGTTCTATGTAAATTTATTCACTGTAAGTTCATTCTTGAAATATGTTTACATATAATTACATGTACCAACTTGGACAGTAATGCTTTCGCTTTGTGTTTAAACATTTGTAAATATGTTCTTTTCGCTTGTTTGATTTAAATATATTTCTTATTGGTACACATCACAAGCCTAAGGCTTAAGTGTACAGTCATTAAACAAAATAAAGATGTTTAGAAAAGAAAAAAAAAAGATGTCTCTACGGTCCTACTGGAAATATAGTCAGTCTGTTATTCAGTCTGCGGTTCGCTACAGCGCCCCCTGGTGGCCGAAATCGACCATCGATGGTGCAGTTGGATAGACGGTGTCAACATAAGTCTGTCCTCAAGAAATGATGTCTCTACGGTCAACAGTACTTGACATATTAATGTTTTTTATATATCCCAAAACAATGATTTCTCCCTTTCGAATAACGAACTGCTAACCGCGAACTGCAGACCAAGTTATTAGACATTGTTGTATCATTAGAAGGATTTGTGGTATTCATGTATGCCTCTTCATCTAAAACGTCCGTTACATTGTTGTATCATTAGAAAGGTTTGTGGTATTCATGTATGGCTCTTCATCTCAAATATCCGTAACATTGTTGTATCATTAGAATCGTTTTGGTATTCACCTATGGCTCTGCATCTAAATTATCTGTAACATTGTTGTATCATTAGAATCGTTTGTGGTATTCATGTATGGCTCTTCATCAAAATGTCCTTTACATTGTTGTATCATTAGAATGGTTTGTGGTATTCACCTATGGCTCTGCATCTAAATTATTTGTAACATTGTTGTATCATTAGAATCGTTTGTGGTATTCATGTATGGCTCTTCATTCAAAATGTCCGGTACATTGTTGTATCCTTAGAATCGTTTAGAGTATTCATGTATGGCTCTTCATCTAAAATACATTGGCTTCTTCTGACGATTCTTCGCAGTCCAGTTCGAATTGGATGTGAAGTTTCGACCCACAAAACAGTGGAGAAAAAGTAGTAAACCAAATAACTACAATTGTTTTAACTTCGCACATACTGTGAGGTTATACAATAGCTAGATGATATTTCATAAGAAATTGCATATTTATGTGTAACAATTGTCTTTCACAGTCTGTCCAACTGATTGGCTTGTATTTAACGACAGTTGCTACTATGTGAAAACCACAAAGAAAGAGTTGACGTTTGACTTGGCCGAAGAGGAATGTACAAAGCTCAACTCGAAAAGTTATCTAGTGGCCTTGGAAACTAGAGCCGAATTTAAATTCCTCCATAATTACCTGAAAACAAACGGTCGTAAGTATCTATCGTCATATTAAAACAAATTGGCCCATAGACCCTTTCGGCTTAGAATGTCGTTTTTATGACGTTGTTCAAATTGTATGGCATTGGCACTATTTCTCGGCTGCAGGCGCTGTGACCAAGGAACTATACACAAAGAAAAAAGTTAAGCACCCCCCTGGAAAGTCGGCCCCGACCGATAAAATCATTGGTGTAGGGAGATTGTTGGCCAACTGATATTGCAGAAACGATTGTGGTCATAAAGGGCAACATTCTGGCGATAAAAAATCACCATTAATGACAATAAGCTATTCAATTTATTCAGGATATCGTTAGCCAAATCAAAAGTGTATATTAACAAAACAAAAAGATGCTTGTAAATATGAAACTTCAGAGTCCATCTGGCTTCGCAGGGCGAACATATTGAAGTAAAAATGTCACTTTGAGTGTGTAGAACACATCCCTATAGCAGAAAGTCAATAGCGCATATATCCTCCAATAGTCCGAATTACAGCTTCCAACCTGCGTCTTATCCCTCCAGTGGGATTAAGTACAAAACATTTAAGGGGAAGCATACTGAATTTGAGTAATTGCACGAAAAAAAAAACATTTCATGTGGCATTACCTATCGCCAGCACTAACTGTGGCCTGTCTTTTCCATTCAGTCAAAATGTCTCCCCTCAAAAGTGAGGTAGTTTGCTGGTAGATACTAAAGATAACATTTAGACACTAACTAATTAAACTCTTGCGTTAAGCCATGGGAGCTGTATCAATTACGCTACCAGAGGGGTACTAAATGTCCGCTGTAGTATCTACCAGTTAACTAGGCCTACTTCCTTTTTTAAGATAAGGCCGATTTTAACGTGAAAATGTCCAATGATACTCAATTGGGTTATTTATCTTGAAGGTCGGATATAATAAATTCAGCCATATCCAAGGAAATCAAATATAAATTTTTGCGATCTTATAACGTTTGGATTTTCAAAATAATTCTTGAAAAAAAATTTTCATGGTTGGGTTATCTACTAAGGATTGGCCCCTTCTTAACAGGTTACTTCTACATATTACATGGAACCAAGTTTTGTTTGCTATTTTTATACTTTAAATCTTATCTCTTCTTCAGCCCTTTACACAGACGTAGAGAATGGTTGGATGACGTCTGGGGTTAGACAAAATGGCACCTTTATTTGGCAGAGTACAGGAGCCGCCATTGACGAAAGTGTCTTCGACTGGGGCGAAGGAGAACCCGGTAGCGGAAAGTGCCTCTCCTTCTTTAAACGATTAGATTATAAAATGGCCGACATATCATGCAGTTTATATTACCAACAATTTATTTGCGAAATGAAACCCTAAAATAAGAAAACTAACAGTAAAAGTCGTTTTTACAAAAAAAGTTTTAAATTGGATCAAACAATATATGATTTATGCCTGCATTTATATACAATACAAATAACTTAGCAACACAACCAGAAAGTTTTTCTTACTAATTGTACGAAAAATAACAAAAAAACAAAAAAGAATGTCAGTCGTCACGTCATCAATATTTCACGCTACCCTAAAACTTCATGTTGATAAAAAAGAAATATACACTGCATTTGTTAAACTTCATAGTCATTGTTCGTTATTCTCCCTCTTCATAAAATGAATTGTATGACTCACAATGCTTAACTTACGTCATTGTAGTAACGTTAAGAAATGGATCTAGTTCACTATGGCAATAACGAATGCTGAACGTACGTCGTTGTAGTAACGTCGAGAGGTGGATCTAGTCCACAATGGCAATAACGAATGCTGAACGTCCGTCTTTGTAGTAACGTTGAGAGATGGATCAAGTTCACAATGGCAATAACGAATGCTGAACGTACGTCGTTGCAGTAACGTTGAGAGATGGATCAAGTTCACAATGGCAATAACGAATGCTGAACGTGCGTCGTTGTAGTAACGTCGAGAGATGGATCTAGTTCACTATGGCAATAACGAATGCTGAACGTACGTCGTTGTAGTAACGTTGAGAGATGGATCTAGTTCACAATGCCAATAACGAATGCTGAACGTATGTCGTTGTAGTAACGTCGAGAGATGGATCTATTCCACAAATACAACAACGAATGCTGAACGTCCGTCGTTGTAGTAACGTTGAGAGATGGATCAAGTTCACAATGGCAATAACGAATGCTGAACGTACGTCGTTGTAGTAACGTTGAGAGATGGATCTAGTTCACAATGGCAATAACGAATGCTGAACGTACGTCGTTGTAGTAACGTTGAGAGGTGGATCTAGTTCACAATGGCAATAACGAATGCTGAACGTACGTCGTTGTAGTAACGTTGAGAGGTGGATCTAGTTCACAATGGCAATAACGAATGCTGAACGTATGTCGTTGTAGTAACGTTGAGAGATGGATCCAAACCGTTAACGTAGCACTCTACTGCTGCCTTCGGACAATTCCAATCCTGAAGTTGCAATTATTAGTTTATTGGGTGACGACATTGACTTTGATAACGATGTAAGAATTACATCGAACAGTCTTCACCCAATTAAACTAAGAAGTTATCCATAATTAAACGTCTCCTGTGTCGTCACCCTATTGTACGAGCGGACGATTATTTTTCACGAATCGTCTGCACTCTAACAAGCAACACAGCCCTTCAAATGTAAATGATTTACCACACATGCGCATTGGAAACGAACATTAGCTGCTTCATAATAAAGAGTGATGTTTGCCTTATAAGTATAGGATAAATGCCGAGCTACTGCCAAATCTTAAAATCGGAGCGCCGAGCCGATTATTTTTTAAGAATCGGCAGTGGCGAGGCGTTTATCCGGCTTAAACGTCAGTCTCTTTGTTTTGCCCCTGCCGATTATTTTTTAAGAATCGTCTGATGCAATCTGAGCCTGGTGCCGTGTCTTAACTTTTAAATAAAGATTTAATAAAATACGGTTATTAAAATATTCTTTTATTGTATTGAAAAATATTTATTGTATTAAAAATATCTACAAATTGTGTCTCCAAATGAAAACAATCAGCATTTATTTACTCGTTTATTTAAAATCGTACATATCCAACAAACTGAACCCTTAAAGCGCTCCATTAAGACAAACCGGCTGTGATGCCCTTTTATCAGACAAACATCACTCTTCATTATGAAGCAGTTATTGTTCGTTTCCAATGCGCATGTGTGGTTAATCACTGGAGACGTTTAAAAGGGGATCACAGCCGGTTTGTCTTAATGGTGCGCTTTAAGGATTCAGTTTGTTGGATATGTACGATTTTAAATAAACGAGTAAATAAATGCGGACTGTTTGCAATTGGAGACACAATTTGTAGATTTGTTTAATACAATAAATATTTTTAATACAATAAAAAAGTATTTAAATTACCGTATGTTATCAAATCGCTCAGTTAAGAGAAGCCAATATAACTAGACGTGAAGATTTAAGTCAAATTTAAAACAAAGCAGACTTGTTTTATATGATGTGTAGCGGAACAAAGGCTGTTCTATCGGAAGAAAAACTGATTTATGCAGGGAAAGGTTCATCTAACTTTTTGGTCAAATTAGTACCTCAGTTAAATGCTTTCCTTTCGTTAAACGAAATCATAGCGAAATGGGTCGGTTGCAGTAAAATTGAATCCCCACTCTAAACATTCAGATCAACTTTACAAGTATAAATGAACTGACAATCTTGCAATATTTTTGGACACCTAATAAAGTAATATTTTGGAAAATTATTTCCCAATATTTACAGTTCAAGTCATACCATATCAGAGCTAACTTGATGCGAACTTCGTGTAACACGACACCAGGCTCAGATTGCACCAGACGATTCTTAAAAAATAATCGGCAGGGGCAAAACAAAGAGGCTGGCGTTTAAGCCGGATAAACGCCTCGCCACTGCCGATTCTTAACAATAATCGGCAGTAGCTCGGCATTTACCCTATACGTAATCGTCGTCTTGATTTGTTCTTCCAACTTCTAAAAAAAAACACTTGTTGCCTCTCTTTCAACTTTTTTTTTGAAAAATGAAACAAGTGGTATATATCTGATTTATCTGATATCAAAGACGTGTAGTTCTACTACCCAGTGGGGACACACTTCGGCTACGTTCGCTCGTTATCTTATCGGTCGGCTTTGACACGCCTCAGGTAGTCTGCGCTTTTTATACTGTAAATCACTGTATTTTGATGCAGAATACAAATGGGCCGAAATGACATCGAAAGCAAATATCAAAATAATTTACTACAGACGAAAATATAAATAAAAATAATTATAAATTTATTAAATGCTAATGTCATTTAGAAGACATTTGTCTATATATATAAATATATATATATATATATATATATATTTATGGACACTAAAACACACGGGCACAGGGAAAATCTTCTTGTCTAAAATAACCACGGAGACAAGTTTCTAATTGTGTTAAAAAGAGGTATATCATTTAGACCTTTATACCCCATCATAAATTGTTGTAATAAAGTAAACCTATGATATTTCATTAGGTTGACGACTGACAGGAGCTTGGACTTAGTCAGTAGAATTTTCTGGAACACTTTGTATTACATTGACAATGCTTACGCATCTTAAGCTATAGTAAGAATATCGTCAGACTATATATTATGCCCCCCCCCCCCCCATACCCTTTCCCAGAAAACCTAGGTAGTAGGCAGACAGGGGAGTTTAGCCCTGACCAGTATGTCTTTCAAACTCTTGTTCTTTTTATAAGCAATGACTGGCCTTTGGGTCAGAGGTCGAGCAAGTTTACTTTGAAGTAGTTTGTATTCTTCTACTATAATCTTGGCCATAGCGATGCTAGCTTTGTTATACTGAAACACAAATGGTATTATAGTTTTTTCACGACATCGTCCGGGGTCCAAGTTCAAACCCAAAGGATAAATAGTTTGTAATGTTTAAATCCAAAAACTTTCCCTTTCCAAACGTTTGTGCTTGGTATCTGCAGCGGAAGTGAGAAATGGGATTTTCTCAATAGGCATGATTTCAAAATGGTCCTTGACCGAATGACCTTGAGTATTGAAATGTTGTGCCACGGGTACATCATGTTTAAGTCTTATGCTAGATAAATGGTTGGCTGCTCTTTGTCGTAGAGAATTCTGAGTTTCTCCGACGTACTGTTTGCGACATTTTTTGCACGTGATTACATGCACGATATTAGAGGAGTCACAATTAAGATTCTCTGCCATTTGATATTTGTTGCGAGTTTGTTCTCCGAAAAAGGTTCCGCGATCGGGTACGTATATATCGAGTTTGCATCGCGTCTTAAGGCATTTCATTGATGTACCTGAGAGAAATGTTGGACGGTAGTGGTACACTCGTGAAGGGGAGGTAAGCGTATCGGGGGATGAAGGGGGAAACATGATTTGTCTTACTGTGTTAGATTTCATCCTTGGGAGTAATCTAATAGAATACTTCCTAGGGAGGAGAGCTTTAAAAAGAACAGAACAAGCCTGGTTAAAAAAATCTAAAGAACTACAGTTTCTATAGAATCAAAAAATCTGAGATTTAATGACTCCCTTGAAAGTGTGAGGAGGATGGTATGACCCAGCATGTAGTAGCTGATGCGTGTCAGTAGGTTTGAAGAATACTTTGTAATCTGAATACCCAGTAGTATGATATGTATGACCCTTGTAAATAGTTACATCCAAAAAATCCACAGAAGTGTGATCAAAAGTAGGCTGTAATTTAATGCTTGAGTCGTGAGAATTAAGAGTATCAATGAAAATATGAAGGTCTTCCAACGTATGTTGCCAAATGATAAAAATGTCATCCAGATACCGAAGGTAAATAAAAGGTTTTTGGTGACATTTGTGAAGAATATCACTCTCCCACTCAGCCATAAAAATAGAGGCAAAGTTAGGACTAAAACGTTTCCCCATAGCACACCCTTTAATTTGCTGAAAGATCTCCCCATTGAATTCAAAATCGTTACCTTTTAAGCTAAGTTCCAGCAATTTTAAAATGTCTTTATCCGGACGACGGTGGTCAGGATATCTTTGGAATGCTGATTTTATAGATTTAAGACCCAAATTTATGTCAATGTTTGTATACATAGACTCCACATCCAGAGTAACCAAAATCACATCTTGTGGGATGGATTTCTCAGACAATTTGGCCAATAAATCATCCGTATTCTTTATAAAGCTAGGATGCCGATTCGCTATAGGTTTTAGATAGTAATCAATTAGCTCTGATATTCTATAACTTTCACTGCCACAATCTGAGATAATAGGACGCCCAGGGGGCATTGTAGGCTTCGGCCATTTTTCAATGGGTTTGTGAATTTTCGGAAGAATATAGAAGACCCTGTTTCTAGAGTTATGATCAGATTCCAAATAGCCAGGTCAACTACCATGCCCCATCCCGTACATTGCGTGCGATGGAGGTTCTCAGACCTATGAAATGTAGATTGGACATACGGAAAAAATCTTTCTTTCCCCGTTCAATGTCCATCTATAACAATTTCCAAATTGAATCAAACCTTGACATTTTTAGTAAAAAAGAAGTTTTTAACAACCAGGTTAAGGTTGCATTGTATGACAAATAATTGAATTTCCCCTGTAAATTATTATCTATTATCTTTATAATCTTAAATTTTCTGTAAACAATTTTTACTATTTATTTATCTATGTAAGCGCTTTTGCACCTGTTTTTTACCTGTGTGTTTTTTATATGTTCGTTGTTATCAAATTGTTATCTGCCCTGTAACTGGACTCTTGAGTCTGTTGGTGCTGACTTTCTCAATAAATCAATAAATCAAATAGCGATACTGTTTTTCATTAAGTAAGCCTTTATCTTGAAGAGAAACAAGAATTTTATTAAACTTCCTAACATTTTCAGGCCAAATTTCCTTATCAAGTTTTTTTTGTAATGAAGAGGGTTGCTTAGCTGCCGTTCTATCTCTTCAATATAATCCTGTTTTGACATAATAACTGTTGCCGAACCTTTATCAGCAGGTTTAATAACTATGTTTGGATCTCTCCTTAGCTTACTTAAGGCAAGACATTCTGAATGAGTAAGGTTATGTTGGTTTTTCTGATTAGTTAAAGCATCAAACTTCCTTGATACAGAGTCACGACTAATGTTTATTTCTGGATCATACATGTGAGAAGGGGGTGTATAGCCGCTTTTAGATGTAAACGGCTTGCGTACCCCACTAGAATCTCGGTAGATATCAGAATATATATATATATTTAGTGAGGGAAACCACATGCTTTGTATCCAAAGTAGACAGACGCAGTTTCGGTAAAATCCTCCAATGCTTCTGTCCGGTTTCCTCCCACAATAAAACTGGCAACGCTGCCATACAAGTGAAATAATCTTGAGCGCAGCGTAAAACACCAAACAATCAACCAATCAATCCAATGGTTCTATTATATAACAGATCGAGGCTGAATGTTAACAAACTGAGTGTTTCGTTCAATTACATTATCAAAGGGATTTCAAAAGGATATACAACTTGTATCTTTTTGATCGCCACATTCAAAATGACCTGCAGTCTATCAGAGGGTATTTCACGTAGCGTTTCAGAGCGTCTAATATCTTCAAATCGTTAACCACATGGAACGATGTATTTCTACACAGGGATACAAATCACTTGTTTGAGGGGCATATAGAAGTTGAAAGTATAACATTAAACAAAACTCTTTCTGGATTTAAACATAACAGAAGTTGTAAATCCAGAAAGAGTTTTGTTAAAAGGATACAAATGATGGCAATTGGAGTCTCAATATTTTTGGCGACCAAAACAGCTACCCAGCCTTTGGCATTTCATCATTTATTGCGTAAAAACGTTCCTACAAGTAGGCGCGGACCTGAGCGAAAGCATCCGGAAATAATAATAATGGTAGGTAAAACGAGCGGACACCTTTCATTGTACCAGCTAGCTAATTTTGGATGCGTCCAAGCATCTCTATAAGAGGCAGCTAAGCAACCCTCTTCATTACAAAAAACTTGATAAGGAAATTTGGCCTGAAAATGTTAGGAAGTTTAATAAAATTCTTGTTTCTCTTCAAGATAAAGGCTTACTTAATGAAAAACAGTATCGCTATTTGGAATCTGATCATAACTCTAAAAACAGGGTCTTCTATATTCTTCCGAAAATTCACAAACCCATTGAAAAATGGCCCAAGCCTACAATGCCCCCTGGGCGTCCTATTATCTCAGATTGTGGCAGTGAAAGTTATAGAATATCAGAGCTAATTGATTACTATCTAAAACCTATAGCGAATCGGCATCCTAGCTTTATAAAAAATACGGATGATTTATTGGCAAAATTGTCTGAGAAATCCATCTCACAAGATGTGATTTTGGTTACTCTGGATGTGGAGTCTATGTATACAAACATTGACATAGATTTGGGTCTTAAATCCATAAAATCAGCATTCCAAAGATATCCTGACCACCGTCGTCCGGATAAAGAAATTTTAGAATTGCTGGAACTTAGCTTAAAAGGTAACGATTTTGAATTCAATGGGGAGATCTTTCAGCAAATTAAAGGGTGTGCTATGGGGAAACGTTTTAGTCCTAACTTTGCCTCTATTTTTATGGCTGAGTGGAAGAGTGATATTCTTCACAAATGTCACCAACAACCTTTTATTTACCTTCGGTATCTGGATGACATTTTTATCATTTGGCAACATACGTTGGAAGACCTTCATATTTCCATTGATACTCTCAATTCTCACGACTCAAGCATTAAATTACAGCCTACTATTGATCACACTTCTGTGGATTTTTTGGATGTAACTATTTACAAGGGTCATACATATCATACTACTGGGTATCTAGATTACAAAGTATTCTTCAAACCTACTGACACGCATCAGCTACTACATGCTGGGTCATGCCATCCTCCTCACACTTTCAAGGGAGTCATTAAATCTCAGATTTTTAGATTCTATGGAAACTGTAGTTCTTTAGATTTTTTTAACCAGGCTTGTTCTGTTCTTTTTAAAGCTCTCCTCCCTAGGAAGTATTCTATTAGATTACTCCGAAGGATGAAATCTAACACAGTAAGACAAATCATGTTTCCCCCTTCATCCCCCGATACGCTTACCTCCCCTTCACGAGTGTACCACTACCGTCCAACATTTCTCTCAGGTACATCAATGAAATGCCTTAAGACGCGATGCAAACTCGATATATACGTACCCGATCGCGGAACCTTTTTCGGAGAACAAACTCGCAACAAATATCAAATGGCAGAGAATCTTAATTGCGACTCCTCTAATATCGTGTACGTAATCACGTGCAAAAAATGTCGCAAACAGTACGTCGGAGAAACTCAGAATTCTCTTCGACAAAGAGCAGCCAACCATTTATCTAGTATAAGACTTAAACATGATGTACCCGTGGCACAACATTTCAATACTCAAGGTCATTCGGTCAAGGACCATTTTGAAATCATGCCTATTGAGAAAATCCCATTTCTCACTTCCGCTGCAGATACGAAGCACAAAGGTTTGGAAAGGGAAAGTTTTTGGATTCAAACATTACAAACTATTTATCCTTTGGGTTTGAACTTGGACCCCGGAAGATGTCGTGAAAAAACTATAATACCATTTGTGTTTCAGTATAACAAAGCTAGTATCGCTATGGCCAAGATTATAGTAGAAGAATACAAACTACTTCAAAGTAAACTTGCTCGACCTCTGACCCAAAGGCCAGTCATTGCTTATAAAAAGAACAAGAGTTTGAAAGACATACTGGTCAGGGCTAAACTCCCCTGTCTGCCTACTACCTAGGTTTTCTGGGAAAGGGTATGGGGGGGGGGGGGCATAATATATAGTCTGACGATATTCTTACTTTAGCTTAAGATGCGTAAGCATTGTCAATGTAATACAAAGTGTTCCAGAAAATTCTACTGACTAAGGCCAAGCTCCTGTCAGTCGTCAACCTAATGAAATATCATAGGTTTACTTTATTACAACAATTTATGATGGGGTATAAAGGTCTAAATGATATACCTCTTTTTAACACAATTAGAAACTTGTCTCCGTGGTTATTTTAGACAAGAAGATTTTCCCTGTGCCCGTGTGTTTTAGTGTCCATAAATATAAGAGGGTGTGTAGGTGAGTCTGTCCGTTCGTGACACTTTATTTTTATAGTTGAAAACTCAAGAACTACATGTTTGAAACGGATTTTGTGCATAATGTTTTTGCAACTTTCTATAAATGTGTGACTTCACAAGGTCGTAAATAAAGTCACCTGACTTTGGCGCCATTTTTGACTGTTTGTAACGCTATATTATCAAACAAAGATAACTTAAGAAGTTGGCATGGATAATTTCAATAATGCGATTTTGACGAAACTTGAGTCGCATGACGCTATCCACCTATGAAAGCGTGGCGTTTGAAGCCGACGATAGTTCTTCTGTACAGGTTAACGGTTTAACTCTCAGAGGCCTCTTGTTTTTTCTGCTATTTTCCGTGTTCCGTGTTTTTGTATCACGGCGATTTCGGAGGCAGGTTGAAAAATTAGTCGATAGAATTAAGCCTCAATTAAATCATATATGACAATACAATACAATATCGGTTGGGTACTACATTATCGGAAGAGTAATGTACCAATACAAAGCATTTATGAATTGTTGTCTGTACTGGTACACACATTATCCAGATTTGTTCTTTTAAAACTTGTATAAAGTGACAGGGGCTGCAAATAATGAATAGTTGATACATTTTGAAGGAGATGGATATTTTTCGAAAGAAGTTACATTGGAAGATATCCAGTCTCGGAAATGGTTGTTAAGTAAGTTGATACGCTTTGCGGTGTATGGATTTCATATCGAATCACAACTTCTGATTAACAGACCCAATAGCTGTTATTTTAGAGTTAGATATTTAGTTTCCGATGAAATTCATCCCCTTAAGCAATAGAAATTGTATAAATTGATTAGAGGTAGCCATATACAAGCAACTTACTTGAATGGCGAAATTATACATTACTGTTTTGTTTTCAACCTTTTTGTGAAAAGAACTGCTTAAGATAAGACTTGTCTATATCAATCGACAACGCCGTAATATCTAGTTAAAATGTAAACATCAATTAATAACAAGCAAGCTACCTAAAAAATCCCATTAAGAAGGAATACTTTTTACAGATTGATTGACGATGACTTACAGTCGTAATTTTTCTTCTTTAATTTAAGTTACATACCATTTTTATTTTTGTACCCGAAGAACTTTGTAACTTTTTGTTTGCTAGAAGTAGGTTATGAGATGGAGTTTATAACCATGTTGTGTGCTGGTTGTAGGTTGAGAGATGGAGTTTATAGCCTTATTTTGTGCTGGTTGTAGGATATGAGATGGAGTTCATAACCTTGTTGTTTGCTAGAAGTAGGTTATGAGATGGAGTTTGTAGCCTTGTTGCGTGCTGGTTCTAGGTTGTGGGATGCAGTTTGTGGCCTTGTTGTTTGCTAGAAGTAGGTTATGAGATGGAGTTTATAACCTTGTTGTGTCATGGTTGTAGGTTGTGGGATGGAGTTTGTGGCCTTGTTGTTTGCTGGAAGTAGGTTATGGGATGGAATTTCTGGCTTTGTTGTGTGCTGGTTGTGGGTTGTGGGATGGAGTTTATAACCTTTTTGTTTGCTAGAAGTAGGCTATGAGATGAAGTTTATAACCGTGTTGTGTACTGGTTGTAGGTTGTGGGATGGAGTGTATAACCTTGTTGTTTGCTAGAAGTAGGCTATGAGATGGAGTTAATAGCCTTGTTGTGTACTGGTTGTAGGTTGTGGGATGGAGTTTATAACCTTGTTGTGTGCTGGTTGTAAGATGGAGTTTATAACCTTGTTGTGTACTGGTTGTAGGTTGTGGGATGGAGATTATAACCTTGTTGTTTGCTAGAAGTAGGCTATGAGATGGAGTTTATAACCTTGTGGTGTGCTGGTTGTAGGTTGTAAGATGGAATTTATAACCCTGTTGTTTGCTAGAAGTAGGTTATGAGATGGAGTTTATAACCCTGTTGTTTGCTGGTTGTAGGTTATGAGATGGAGTTTATAACCTTGGATTTTGCTGGTTGTAGGTTATGAGATGGAGTTTATAACCTTGGATTTTGCTGGTTGTAGGTTATGAGATGGAGTTTATAACCTTGGATTTTGCTGGTTGTAGGTTGTAAGATGGAGTTTATAACCTTTTTGTTTGCTAGAAGTAGGTTATGAGATGGAGTTTATAACCTTGTTGTTTGTAGGTTATGAGATGGAGTTTGTAACCTTTTTGTTTGCTAGAAGTTTTGAGATGGAGTTTATAACCTTGTTGTTTGTTGGTGGTAGGTTATGAGATGGAGTTTATAACCCTGTTGTTTGCAGGTTAAGGAGGTGGAGTTTATAACCTTGTTGTTTGTTGGTTGTGAGGTGGAGTTTATGGTTGTTTTGTTTATTGTTTGTTACATAGTTTTGTCTGTGGCGGGGGGGGGGGGGGGGGGGTGGAGGAAGCCAAATTTATGGGGTTCAATCTCAGTCCACCGATGTTCTTGCCATAGTTAAGATGCGTAACCATTTTCAATGTGTTACAAAAGGATTCCAGAAAATTCTACTCACTGGGGCTTAGCTCCTGTCGGTCGTTAACCTAATGAAATATCATAGGTTTGATTTGTTACAACAATTTATGGGGTATAAAGGTCTAAATGATATACCTCTTTTTTATACAATTAGAAACTTGCTTCCATGGTTATTTTAGACAACAAGATTTTCCCTGTGCCCGTGTGTTTTAGTGATCATAAATATAAACTGACTAGAATTCAATACCTAGGTAATATTAACGAACGCTAATGGTATTCTAGTCAGTTTATACGTTAATTGACGTATACAATGACTAGAATACCTAATATTACGTATGGGACTCTCAAAAATCAATAAGTAGACAGGGGCATGGTGTCAACGCAGTAAAAGGACTGGTGAACCTTTTAATAGAAACAAAAGAAAAGAAAAAAGACTGAAATATATATTTAAAAAAGGTTCGCATACATAGATGTAAATTTGCCATAATCAAAAACATTCAATGTTATCAATACAAACATTTTCCGATAAACATTTAGTCAGGTGATCGTGGTTATCAAAGCTTATATTGCGAAATTATAGCATTCCGTTACAGCTAATACAGTAGTATTTAACTTTCATAAATTATTCAGTTAATATCTTAAATAATAATACAGCCAAAAACTAGCCACATAGTAATTAATTACTTACAACAATATGCGCCCATAGATTTCCCACACGAAAATGACACATTCAATGTTGGCAACGTAAAACAGCGACATGATAACTCTTCATACATAGTATGGCGACTTCCTAATAAACAGCGACATGATAACTCTTCATAGTATGGCGACTTCCTAACAAACAGTGACTTGATAGACTTCAACATGCCTTGTACTCAGTGACAAATTTTTACCCTGACATGATAATAGGCTACGTACAGAGACTTCTGTACTGCATAACGACATATTACAGTGTTTAAATCAAACACCATAGTTACGGCAGAAAACATTACATAGACAATATACTTATACACAAACAAGTCACATACAATACATAACTAAAACGTGAGAACAATAAAATATATAAAAAGCATGCGTGCCGCCATGACACAAGCTGTAATGCTGCCATAAGTCGAATATTTAAAATTAGTGTAGATACATGTAGGTAGGTCTAAAATATTTTGATAAACGTTACACGTGTGTACCCTTGGTAGAAAAGGGGTACATATGTATCGATATATACATAAAACAAGATTCTTGTATGGGGAGGGTGGGAGTGGAAATTTTGTTCGAATGCGGTGCGTCCGCACAGCAGCATGCAATGGACAACTGGCCAGGAACGGTGTAGCTGTACCGTTTAAATATCTGCAGTACTATTGATATGCTAATGGCTGGTCAGTTGGCAATTGTGTGCACACAGGCGCACCGCAGGGGACAGACCCAGTCGACCTAATACTGCTATTCATAAACAAAACAGGTAGCTCCCGTACCAGGCTGTTCATTTAAAGACGACTATTACATAGCCTCTCCTTAAATCAAACACCATAGTACGGGCAGAAAACATTTATTACATAGACAATATACTTATACACAAACAAGTCACATGCAATACATAACTAAAACGTGAGAACAATAAAATATATAAAAAGCATGCGTGCCGCCATGACACAAGCTGTAATGCTGCCATAAGTCGAATATTTAAAATTAGTGTAGATACATGTAGGTAGGTCTAAAATATTTTGATAAAAGTTACACGTGTGTACCCAATCCATATTACGTGTTAGAAGTAGAATTCGGTTGTAGTTTATTCATATATTGTAATTTATCAGATACTGGAGGTTTAAGGTACTGGAATACAGAATCACTACGCCAGTTGCCCAGTACTTTAATAATATGCAGAGGAACATTTTTTGACATCAACCATGTAGCCCCACCCCGTCGTAGCGAATGAGTGTTAATGTCAGTCGAAACTGAGGGCTGTAACATACGTATTAGCCGCTTACGAAAATCTGAAGTCAGGAGGGGGCAGGTCCTAGTCGCTACTTTGATTGTAAACAAGGGTGCATCAAGCGGGATTTCACGAGTACGTGAAATGAAGTTTTTGAGAGCAGTAGTGGGACAAAGTGGATTGTGGGGATAGAGGGGAATAGGTATCTCCATAATCTTTCCCTTAAATTGGACATTTTTACACATTCTGATATAAAGCACTATGCCGGTTGAAGTAACCTTAATGTCCTTGCGTTTTACTATGCTGTCTGGTACATCGTTAGTAGATTTAATAGTCACATGATTGACTCTTAAAAGGCCGAAAAAACAGCAGAGTATAGCTGCCCAAAACTGAAGGTCTTGAACAGAAAGGAAATTAATTCGCTTGTAAATTGCGTGTATTATGTTGGTGTAATTGGGTCTTTTTGTCGCATTTTGTCACCCCGGGCACGTTCCACACCTTGAAGCACTGTTTTAAGCCTAAAATTGTTATCAAGGGGGTTAGGTAGACCGTGTTCTAAATGTAAAATCCTAACAATATTTAGATATTGGAGTACAGTAGAGTATGCCCGGGTACGAGCTAGGAACGCCACGTATCGGGTCAAATTAACTTGTGATATAGGAACAGGGGATACATTCATTCGCTTGCAAAACCCATAGTAAACACGCGCTTGCGCGGTGTATGCATCTCGAGCTGCTTTGGAATAATTCTGCTTCCTTAGGGCGGCCACCTCGTCATTCAGTTGTTTACACAGATCGGTTCGGTCCGAATTAACAAAAACAACAAGGAATTATATGACATATGGTTTAGCATCCCAACAGGGTGAATAATTTCAATATTGAGAAGACATTGGAGGCGTTTCATATAACCTGGTTGGTGTAATCTGGAGACAGTGTCTGCCGTCACATTCTGTATACCTGGAATATGAATAGCTTTTAGTGAGAAATCATAAAATAGCGATAGAATACAAAGCTCCCGTAAAAGGCTTAAAGCGTACTTATTAGCCGTGGTACCTTTGTTTACAATTTGAACAGCTGTGGAATTATCTGAAAATATGCAAATTTGTTTGCCTTGCCAAAGATGTCCCCAGCGCCATGCTGCAGAACATATTGCGGCTAGCTCTTTAATATTAATGTGACTGGACGCTAGGTCCGGCCTGTCGAAAAGCCAAGCACTATACAACCAATCGCCCTGGTAGAAAGCTCCACCGCTGGCTGGGCAACTGTCTGCAAAAACAAAATCTACAGGACGCTCGTCCCAAATTAGTTTCGAACCATTAGAAACCTGTATAAAAACTAGCCACCAGCGCAAATCTTGGTATATACTAGAAATTCTGCATTTGTGGTTGGCATGATGTAACGAGCTAATTAAATCAAAAATGGAGCGAGTGTGTAATCTACCCCATGGAATAACTAGGGAGCACCAATTTAAACGACCAGCCAAGCTTTGAAGTTGCCTTTTGGATGCCCGTTTGCGGTTTAAAAAAATTGGTTATAGTTTGTGATAATTTAACAATTTTTTCTTCCTGCAGGCTAATAGCCCCTTTTAGTGTATCTATTACTACGCCAAGGAAAACGATACGCTGACATGGGTCTACAATTTTTGACCAGTTTATCTGGAAACCTAAGTTACGTAGGAGTGCCAGTAAGGTATTATAAGCATTTAGGCAGGCCGAAAAGGATTCCGCTGCTATAAAAAAATCATCTAAGTAAACCACCATTGTCTCAAAACCTTTACGTTGCATCATTCGTTTAACCGCCTGGGTAATGCGAGTGAAAATAAAAGGGCTACGACGGGCTCCAAATGGCAACCGGGTGTCATACATGTAAGTTGGTTTATTATTTCCAAAACACCATTTTAGACCAGTTAAGCTATAATTAATAGGATGTATACCAACGACACGGTAAGCCGATTGTAAGTCTATTTTGGCCATAAACCAGCCAGGTTTAATTAAGCCTAATGCATTTTGAACAGTTTCGTAGCTAAAAGGGGTGTCCGAGGCATAGGAGTTGAGAGACGGCTCTGGCCTGCTCAGGTCATGTATAAGTCTATAACTGCCATTGTCTTTAGGGACTGCTTTCAGCGCACCGACGATACGGGGCTTCTCCGTGGTAATTACGTAACTACCGGTTCGTAGATCGTCAAGTATTTGCTGTTCAATCTTGTTGGCTGCGTGTTGTTCAGTCACTGAGGCGTAATTATCAACTTCCCCGTGTGGAATGTTGCCAATTTCGACGTGATAGTCAATTAACATAAATCCCTGTTTAAGTCCATTCAAAATAAATTCTCTGTCGATGTCCCCGGTCAGTTCGGCTTCCCATTGGTCAATATGTTTAAGAAGTGGAGATGGTTCATGGCGGCACTTGTTTAGTTTTTTACTTCGTCATTCTTCTGCTGTTGTTGGCGTGAGCGGTGGTTAATGTCATTGTGGGAACCAGAAAAACAAGACAGGCAAACATGAGAATATCTACAGTTCTTTAGCATACACCCAGTTCTGCTATTCCATTTTAAACAAATTGGCTTTCCGCTGCTTGGGTCAAATTTCCCTTGGGGCTTAATAACATTTAGTCTAGAATGTTTGTTATTTAGAGACGACTGATCTGTAAGGGGTCGCAAAAAGGTTTGTGATAGGAAAGCATTGTCAGAGCCCCATCTAAAACCTAGATCCGACTGAAGTTTTCTATATTCCGTATCATAATGAAGCACAGACGCCCACTGGAAAGTTTGGGACATAAGTGTGATTTTGATCATATAAGTTATATAATCCATAACAAGATCAAGGCTTGCGCCTTCGTGATATACAAGCTCCCGGAGGATTTTGAGGCTAGCTCCATATACTGCGCCTGAGTCACATGAGAATAGGAAATTCTGCTATCCCTTAAAACCAGTTCAGATTCTCCGATTTTGATAGTGTTTGCATCATCATTTCTTTTGCTTCTAAATGCGAAAGATATATAATCACGGAGGTCCTTTGGTGACGGGACAGGTTTCGTATTAGAGTTCATCGGTGGTTGAAAAGGATAAAAAAACAGATGCTTACCACGCTGCCCGTCAGTGTCCATTTGTTGTTGGGGCGGATCCCGCCAGATTTGCTCGAAGTCCTGAAAAGCTGGTGCCGATGCATCGCGGAGATCTCGGTCTTGTAGATTTGCTGGTTGGGTTGGTCTAGGTGAGTTTGGGCTCGATGTACCGGGAATCGGGGGCGTTGTCTGTTGTAAGTCCTCAACCGCTGCATTTAGTAGCAATCGCTGGCCCAGTCGTAATTCTTTGAAATTCTTCTCAATCAATGGTTTTGTCAGTAACTTCAATGCTCGCACAGAGTCAAGGCCTAATTTCTCCAGTTCCGTTATTGTATCGGTCTGGAGCTCATATTTATCACATAAAACCTGGAAATCCTCGGAATTCGCCATATTAAAAATTTTGTTCGAATGCGGTGCGTCCGCACAGCAGCATGCAATGGACAACTGGCCAGGAACGGTGTAGCTGTACCGTTTAAATATCTGCAGTACTATTGATATGCTAATGGCTGGTCAGTTGGCAATTGTGTGCACACAGGCGCACCGCAGGGGACAGACCCAGTCGACCTAATACTGCTATTCATAAACAAAACAGGTAGCTCCCGTACCAGGCTGTTCATTTATAGACGACTATTACATAGCCTCTCCATATCTGCCCCGAATAGGTCAGTAGTGACTGACTTTATACTATAACCACCTCAGCCAAAACCGGTTGGGTAACTACAGACAACACAGATTAAACTGACTGACCAACGGCTATCTCTCTAATAAGCATATTAAATCGGACATTACCATTATACAGCGAGGGCGTTTACACCTAAGTAATATTGACGAACGATAACAATAAACGTATAAACTGACTAGAATATCTAAGTAATATTGTTTGTTTGTTTGTTTTATTCACCATAGCATAACATGTATTGAATATATTACAAGGTATATCTCATTGAAAATGGCGGGAATAAAGTACTAGCGGAACTTGTTCTATCCCTAGTTGTAGAATAAGATTAGTTTACTGTTGCATTATGGTAATTGTAACTCAATTATATGTATTTTTAACACTATATGTATATTTATGGACACTAAAACACACGGGCACAGGGAAAATCTTCTTGTCTAAAAACTAAAACACACGGTGTATAGTGTACATGTAACTCACAACAATTAGAAGAAGAAAAAAACAAGCGAAATTGGTAAACTATTGATTTAGTAAGCAATCTGTTAGTCTGGATTTAAATAAGGATGTTGAATCTATAGCTTTCATCAAGTTAGAAAGTTTATTCCACAATCGGGGAAGTGCAATTAGTGAAGTGTGCAATGAGAGGGCGGTGCAATAATGAGATTTAAGTTTTGTGTTCTGGTTCTATATTGGTGAACATCAGTTTTCCTTCTAAACAATGATTTGAAATGAATCGGAAGTTTGAATGAATGGTATATGAGCTTATGAGCTTGAATCAAAATATGGAATGTATTCAATTGGTAGATGTTTAAAATTTGTAGTTCGTGAAAAACAGGCTCAGAAGGATGGAGTCTATGTTTGAACGATATGATTCGTAACATACGTTTTTGCAGTAGAAATAAAGGATAAAGATGAGTTTTATATGTGTTTCCCCACAAAATGTTGGCGTATGACAAATATGGATAAATTAAGGGAAAATATAGGGTAAGCAATGTTTTTCTGTTAAGTGCTTTCCTGATATGATGAATGATGCCAATGTTTCTGGATATTTTATTACAAATGTACTTGATATGAGATGTCCATGATAATTGATTATTAATGATGATGCCAAGGAATTTGAACTGGCTGACCATTTGTATGGGTGTATTATTTAGGTTTAATGAGGGTAAGTTTTTTATCCAATGAACGACGAGTGGGTTTGATATGCATGCACTTTGTTTTAGAGATGTTTAATAAGAGACGATTTGCATATAGCCAGAGTTGTAAGGATTTTAGTTCTGTGGTCATAGTATTGAAAGCTTTGTGGATGTCTTCACAGGAATATGACACGCTGGTGTCATCTGCAAAAATGGTAAAATGGAGGACGTCAGATGAGGACGAAATATCATTTATGTAAAGTAGAAAAAAATGGGTCCGAGGATCGACCATAATGACGTTGTTTGAGAAGAAGTATACTTTGGTCGACAGTATCAAAAACTTTAGAAAGGTCCAAAAAGGTAACTATGCTAAACTGTTTTTTGTTTTTTGCTGCCACTAACTGTTCGTATAAAGAAATAGCTGCGAAAGTGGTCGAATGGCTTGGACGGAACCTATATTGGTTACTGGAGAGAATAGAATTCTCTTCTATGTGCGTCATTATTTGGTTACAAGAAATTCTTTCAAGGATCTTACTGAGAGATGGTAAAACTGAGATGGGTCTGTAATGTCCCAAGATGGCTGATCCTCCAACTCTGTTGGTCACCCATCATCATGTACTTTGACCACAGAGTTTGGAGATCACCCATCATCATGTACTTTGACCACAGAGTTTGGAGATCACCCATCATCATATACTTTGACCAAGAGTTTGGAGATCACCCATCATCATATACTTTGACCAAGAGTTTGGGGATCTCCAACTAAGTTACGATTAGCACTGCACGGTGACAACCAGTCCGAACTGCCGAGAAAGCAAGCTTTTTCAAGGCCAATATGGAAAGGACTGTAACGACATCTTGTCCAACAAATATTTTAAGCAGTACTCAAATCGACATATCACACAAAACAACAGCCGCTCCATGTAAACTGTACTAAACCTGTTTTGACGTTCACGATCGTTTGTTTTCATCTGTCAAATGTGGGCGCCGCCATGTTGAATGTGACGAGAATGACGTAGGGACTATATTGTAATTTTCACATCTTGATTTCTTTCTTAGAACAAACTAAACTCAAAAATAAAAACTGGAGTAGAATACACTTATAACTTCTTCGTTTTACTGCTCTGTAATTTATTCAAAATCGGACGGCCAAATATAAGCTCGTAGGGCCACAAATGTTACAGGTGAATATCGTAGTTCTAGTTTTACTGTATGTGACAGTAACATTTACAGTGTTTTGCTGTAAAATCTACGGTAAAGTCTTACAGTGCAAAGTCAGATCATTGTCGAGATCAGCTGCCGACGCTGCTGCTGCCAAGATGTCCGCGCCACCTTTCAATAGAGAGTCTATGTCTTTGTCGTTTGAATCGCCATCCGCGATAACAACTGTCTCAGATTTGGGAGTGGTTTTTGGTAGCATAACTCGTAGAAGGCTCTGCTGCACTTTTTGGCTTTTTCTCGATCAAATGTATGCAGATAAAATGTGAGTATTCCAGTTTTAAAGTGATTATAACATTCATCGAGAGTAACATCATCCAACAGTGAAGACTCCTTGAAATCAAGCAGGTCTGCGTCGAACTCTGAAATGAGTCCTTCAGTAGACTCTCCGTTGGGAAAAACGACTTTAAACTCTCTTGTAGTATGTCTTGTTTTTTATGGTTTCTGCTCATATCTACTTTACGTGTACCGCCAACGGTTCTTTTTCGTACTTGACATGGTTATGTATCCAGCCAATCTTAATTTTGCGAGTTTTTTGTTACGGATTTGTTTGCCTTTTTCTGTAGCCTCTTTTTCTTCATCATCTGTATCGGCTGATTGCCGTCCCTCCATTTTTCGCATTTTACTGCGAAGAACCTCAAAAAGTTGAAAACGTCTAGAAACCTTTTCGTCGTTGTTCTTTAAGCGTTTATTCCAAAAGTTACGAAGGGCCACTCTGTCTCCTAGTTTTGGAACGTAGATGGCTAGTATAAAACTGTCATTTATGCTTGAAATAGTTTCTTCTTCGATCTGAAACGCCAAAAAATATGTATGTATATACTCTCTGGGTCAAAACATTATAACGAAATTTTCTTTTTACCCATTGACATGGTTGGTTACACACACCTTCATCGGGACGGCCATTCATTCATTCTAAGCCAAAGTTCACAAAAAGTTCGAGACTAGAAGCACCAAAAAGCTTCTGAATTACACGTCTTGAGGAAAATAGCCGATAATTTCAACATTCTGTTTCAACGTCAAAATATCAACATTGTAGCAGCTCATGCCAGTTTTATGTTTTACGCGGGACACAACTGTTTTTTTTTTCTTCACTTTTATGGTGAGGTTTACTTGAGGAGGAAACTAGACTTTTGGGCCAAAGGAAACCTCCGACCTTCAGCAGGTACCTGGAGTTGACCGGCACAAAATTTGTCATTGTTTCCCTTGGGTTGATTGAGTAGGATTTGAGCTAGCTAAAGATCTATGGAAGGTTGTTACGATGCAAGAGACTATCACACTACTGACTGGGCCACCAAAGCCCCCGAGCAAACGAAAAACAAAACCGGATTTTAGTCCACTTCCAAACTTGCGATTAATTGTTTTACACTACAGAGGATAATCCAAATATCATGTTGGCTGATTTGTGCCATTTCTTATTCTCGCAATTTCTTGTTTTCGCCTTCGTGTTTTCTTGTTTTCGCTTGGACCCGAAGCGAAAATAAGAAAACACGAAATTTTAGCTCTAAAAGCGTTTTCTTATTCTCGCCTTGATTTGACGAAGCGAAAACGTGAGAATAAGAAATAGCACAAATCAGCCACCATACAATGTACTTTACTATGAAAACGCCAGTTTTGTCCGTGGTGAGAACCTTTTCTCCGCAGTGGAAAGTCGCGTGCATGACCTCAAGAAATCACACAGATTTCCACGGCAGTGGGAATATTTTCTCGGGGATTGAAATGTTTCCTTGTGATTGAGCAGTTTTACAGTGGTTTTCGAACTTATCCGCAATTTAACCATTTTAGTTACATGTATAACTTTTATAATACACGTTAGATGTCAGAAAGGCTACGGTGGCGAGTGGGACTTTAAAACAGTGGACGGGTTTCTGCATGTTTTCCCAGACAGAAGAAGTTAGAAACCTTCTATTTTTGCCCAAAAGTGAAAGTGTTGGCATCATTTTGTATTTTTAATTGAATATTTGATTTGTTTCGTACCAGCAATGTAAACAAAATCCCACAAGCGCCCCGATGATTTGAACCGCGTGAGAGACCTAACGGTACAGTATTATTTTACAAACTTTGACAGTGAAATAAAGGCTGGGGATATAGTTTGAAAGACAGAAAAAGTGTCGGTTAATTTACTAATACAGAATGATTTCTGATCGTTGTTGTTATAGGTGGGCTTCGAAGCTCATGTAATTTGACAAATACCAGAAAGGTTACGGCGGCGAGTGTGCCTTTAATTCATAAGTGGCATGAGCCAGAGGCCGCGGAGTATAATTGTATTTGGGGGGCTAACTATCACAGCCCAACAGGCGAGGGTCCAGGGGCCACCTAGGCCCAGGAATCTCTGAGGCGCTAGACGGCCGGAGACGCGTTCAGAGGATTTTCTGGACATAACAATTAAAAAATAACTAAAACAAATGGTAGACACCCTGTTAAAACACTTCCGAATTACACCACAACCTCCATCGCTATTCATTTTGCGCCGATGGAGAAATGGAAAACTGAGATATATCACAAACTGTGAATCATTGCTCCAAGTAGGGGATCCCTAACTAGAGGTTGTTGAAGTATCAGCGGGGCAACTTCAAGGTCCGGGATCCCCATGCAGATAAGTTTTTATCAGTTCACTACATGGTATTGTATTCATTCACCACTGGAAGGTTTGGTCACTGTGTAAAGACATGTCCGTGAAGCTGTCACTCATTACCCATTACCCAGTTCCCGATTCAAAACTAGGTCAATGTAGAGGATTAGTTCATTTGAAAATAGGGGTGAGAGCAAAAACACACGACATCATACATAAACCGCAATACAGCCTCAGACAAAACAGACGCACATCAATTGGGTAATGGGTAACAGTCGAATTGGGTAATGGGTTACACAACGCCTACAAAGTGATAATACGCGAGCAGGGAAATGGGGGATGGACGAACTGGGTAATGGGTGACAGACAGGGGCGAATTGGGTAATGGGTAACAGTCGAATTGGGTAATGGGCTACACAAAGCCTCCAGTTCATCCATCCCCCATTTCCCTGTTCGCGTATTATCGCTTTGGAGGCGTTGTGTACATGTAGCTCATTACCCAATTCGCTTGTCACCCATTACCCATTACCCAATTCGCCCCCTGTCTCTCACACATTACCCAGTTCGTCCATCCCCCATTTCCCTGTTCGCGTATTATCGCTTTGGAGGCGTCGTGTAGCCCATTACCCTATTCGACTGTTACCCATTACCCATTACCCAATTTGGCCCTGTCTGTCACCCATTAACCGGTTCGTCCATCCCCCATTTCCCTGTTCGCGTATTATCGCTTTGGAGGCGTTGTGTAGCTCATTACCCAATTCGCTTGTCACCCATTACCCATTACCCAATTCGCCCCTGCCTGTCACCCATTACCCAGTTCGTCTATTTCCTATTCCCTGTTTGCGTATTATCGCTTTGTAGGCGTTGTGTAGCCCATTACCCAATTCGACTGTTACCCATTACCCAATTGATCTGCGTCTGTTTTGTCTGAGGCTGTATTGCGGTTTATGTATGATGTCGTGTGTTTTTGCTCTCACCCCTATTTTCAAATGGACTAATCCTCTACATTGACATAGTTTTGAATCGGGAACTGGGTAATGGGTAATGGGTGACAGCTTCACGGACATTGTAAAGACTTTCCCCGGCATACAGTCTGGTAAGGTGTCATCAGTGGTGTGCAAAATTCAAAATGAAACATATGTCAAATGATAGAATAAATTAGCTGGAAACTGTAGGATTGTTAACTACTGAAAGGATTTTGTATGTGTTCTGTTTTAAGAATTTCGGACAAATCATTTGTAAATAATGTGTACATTGAGACAGAAATCTTTGGAGCAAAGCTTAAATTCAGGAAATTAAATATTTATTCGCTTATATTTTTCAATCATAATTTGATTTGCGGTAAACATGTTTAGTACTGGCTCTGATATTATTATTCTAATTACATTTTCCTGAATGATAATAGCAAAAATGCTATAATACCGATTTGTTTGGACTGATCTCAAACCAGTACAGCAGTACTCCAAACAAATTATTTCCGATTTATTTCTATGTTAGCCGGTCTTGACGTCCAATTTATATTGGAAAAGGCTCACGTTATTCATTAATTAAACGTCTCCTATGACGTCACCCTATTGTACGACCGGACGATTAATTTTCACGAATCGTCTGCAGACTCTAACAAGCTACACACACCTTCAAATCTAAATGATTTGCCACACATGCGCATGGGAAACGAACAAAAGTTACTTCATGGAAAGGAGTGATGTTTGCCTTATAAAAGGGGATCACAGCCGGTTTGTCTTAATGGAGCGCTTTAAGGATTAAGTTTGTTGGAGATGTACGATTTAAAAAAAACGAGTAAATAAATGCGGATTGTTTGCAATTGGAGACACAATTTGTAGATTTTTTTAATACAATAAATATTTTTAATACAATAAAAAATTATTAAAATTACCGTATTTTATCAAATCGCTCAATTAAGAGAAGCCAATATAACTAGACGTGAAGATTTAATTCAAATTTAAAACAAAGCAGTTTTATATGGTGTGTAGCGGAAGAAAGACTGTTTTATCGGAAGAAAATCTGATTTATGCAGGGAAAGGGTATCTAACTTTTTGGTCAAATTAATACCTCACTTAAATTCTTTCCTTCGTTAAAAAAAATTCGTTGTACGCCATTCAAACGAAATCATAGCGAAATGGGTAGAGTAGGCTGCAGTAAAATTGAATCCCCACTCTAAAATATTCAGAAAAAATATTTTATTTTTCCCACACATGATAAACTTTACAAGTATAAATGAACTGACAATCTGGCAATATTTTGGACACCTAATAAAATAATATTTTTGGAAAATTATTTCCCAATATTTACAGCTCAAGTCATACCATATCAGAGCTTACTTGAAGTGAACTTCGTGTAACACGGCACCTGGCTCAGATAGCACCAGACGATTCTTAACAAATAATCCGCGGTGGCAAAACAAAGAGACTGACGTTTAAGCCGGATAAACGCCTCGCCACTGCCGATTCTTAAAAAATAATCGGCTCGGCGCTCTGCGCCTTGCCGATTATATTTTATGAATCGACAGTAGTTCGGCATTTATCATATACCGGTACATAATGAATTTTTCTCATGATGGGAAAATCTCGCTTGGGGAAATGTGTAGGGAGAAATTGTTGGTCGTGAACCCGCTGAGTCAATGCACGTATGGTAAGGAATAGTCCGGGTTTCTGATTCCAAAATTACTATTCTTATATACCGACGGCCGTATTTTGGAGTCAGGGTTCACTGCAATCAAAAAGCCGGAGTTGACTGCTCGCGGTCTGATTTAGACAAAGAAATAGCAATATAACCTACTCAGATCGTGTCTAAACGGTCATAATCACGTTCATGGATAATTTCGCTACCTACCAGTGCCTGATATGGACGAGCAGGATCGGCCAGTAAACATCATTCTTCCTCTGAATTCACTTTTGCCTTCACCAAATCTCAAACTCTCCGACAGTGAGGACGTCACACTGTTTAGCGTTTTTTCCAGTTTTTAAATGTTAAATTCACTTTAAAAAAGGCTAAATTATTAATGAATGTCGTACTGACACTATTTGAGTTAGTTATGTTGTTATTTACTATCTAAATCTGACTGCAAACTGCCCGATCAGTAACGTGCAGTCTACTCCGACTTTTTGATTGCAATGAGCCCTGACTCCAAAATACGACCGTCAGTATAAAAAATAGTGATTTTGGAGTCGGAAGCCCGGACTAGGTAAGGAAGGGCTGATAATGGTTTGTTTTATCCACTCGGCCAATGGGCCTCCCCTCCCATCTGCTGCTTCAGTGATTAGCGACCCAGCCGCACGCATGTGTCTCATCCTGTTTTACTTACTTGCCGGTCCGGAAGATATGACCATGCTAGCCGCACTCATGTGTCTCTTTCCTGTATTACTTACTTGCCGGTAAGAAAGATATGACCATGCATGCTTGCTGGCGATACAGGCTTATGCGATGTGGGTTTGGGTCCAGGTTTAGCATGAGCCTGAAAACTAGAACTTTGTGTTAGCTCCACCAAGCCTCACTGAAAATCTCTCAATAAACACAAGAACAAGATTTCACTTACTTTTTCGATCTCTTGTCCCACTGTGGCGTTTTGACATTGTACAGCACCATCCATGAGAAAACTTTAAATGTCTTAGTCACAATTCAGATGCAAACGGAAAATTTGAAGACTTGAAAACGAGCTCAAGTGTTTATCACAGTGACAAATAATTTGCACAGAATATTACTTTCCACCTAACTGTGATTACAACAGCAAGGGTACTGATCTGCTTTATTCTGAAGTTCATTGTAAAATACCAGCCAATTCTAGCCTTTCGCTGGGTAACAGGAAATGTATATTTCAAACACCTGTTGTCTCAACCACAAACACTTTCCAAAACCTTGTTTTCCCGCGAAAAAAAAAAACAAGAAATATTCTTCGAGAACCTTATCAACATTTCATTTACTTTTGATATTTTGAGAAAGCAAATATAATGAAAAAAAATACTAAAATTGCATAAGATGGATTGAAGATCGTTTTGTTTAGGTGACATAGGCAAACTAATACCACTGGTATGAAACCATTTTTGCTCTGTAAACAATATTAACGCTTTCATTTGGAATGTGTTGTATTCTGTGTCAATTGATTGACGTTGATCTCTTAAATCGTCTTATATGCATGTTAAAAATGCAATATTGGTAGTTTAAAAAAGATTGAGGAGATTCGAAAGACCTCACCCCTACCACACTTCGTATAACTCATCGAATTCCGGCCACTTTATTTCAAGTTCCTATTTGTATGTAATAAAACTGTAACAAAATATTTTGCCCAAAAAAAAATTGCTAGGCCCAAATTGGGGGGGGGGGGGGGGGGCAGCCCCTGCGGTCCCTGTGAGCTGCCAAAATGTTGATGATTTGGCGTTAAAACAGAATGTTGAAATTATTGGCTATTTTTCTCGACAAAGTATTGCTTTTACCCTACTTTAGCTCAGAAAGAATAAATGATCGTCCCGGTTATTTAAATTTTGTTTACTTTTCAGACACTATTTCGGTTTGTATAGGCGTAGACTTTATGAGTTTTCCTCATTCCAACGTCAATCATTTAGTTGTTCGATGGCCTACAAAGCCTCTTACTGTCGTACCGATCAGAAATTATGAAAAAGTGGGAATTTTTGCAGTTCATGCCACTTTAAGTAATCTGCAGCGTTCATCATAGACGCAACCTTTCCAGCAATATACATGTATCATATCCCTCCATTGTAAAAATATCTCACACAAACTTAAACGTGTTGAAAACACAATAGCCTGCAATACGCAGCCCTCATATTCCCATTGCATCTGCCGAAAAACGCAAGAGAATATTTTAATAATGCAGGCATAGGTTTATATATTAATACTTGCAAATTGTCAAGTGTCAGCTTACCTTTTCTTCCTGAAGTTTGCTCAAACACGACTTTGGGACATCCCTTGATCTTAAGAAGGCTATCAAGTCGCTCATCTTTAGGTCATTCCCATTTCAATGCTTTTAAGCGGAAGTCGAAAAGTAATGTAACAATCAATAACCGTGATAAATTGTTATCTCCTAATGAGGAGATAATAAGTCCTATTTAGGAGATAATATCTCCTAATTAGGAGATAATATTATCTTCTTATTAGGAGATAACTTTTCTCCTAATTAGAAGATACTATCTCCTAATTAGGAGATAATTTTTATTATCTCCTATATATAATTAGGAGATAAATTTCATCTCTTAATTTAGGAGAAAACTCGTTTTTATTCCTCCCCCCCCCCCCTACTGGCACTAATAACTAATACGCTCCCGTACTTATGCTTGGACGATCATAATTTTTTTTCTTCTGATATATGAAGCTTACGCTTGGACGATCTGTCATGTACCAAAATTAAATTGGGGTCTCGATATTTGTGGCGACCAGAAAAGTCACCTGCTTTTTGGCATTGAATAACTCAGTACTTATTGCGTGTGTCCCGTACCAAAATTAAATTGAGTTCTAGATATTAGTGGCGACCAAAACAGTCCCCAAGCCTTTTGGCATTCAGTAATTGAGGAAATGGCTGATAATCTGTCTGTGGTTTCAAAGTATGGCTTAATCGTATCCAAACAACTTATTTCTATTGTTTTATCCGTATTTAAATGAAATTGCTGCCTATATATAGTGTAGACACTTTTGTAAGTAGCTTTGGAACAGTTTTCAGATATAGGTAGCAGCTTATAGGTAGGTGATGTGTCAAATACCAAAATTCACCTAGCCCCAGTCTTTTTTAGGTGACTGAAAACAGAATGTTGAAATTATTGGCTATTTTTCTCAAGACGTATGATTCAGAGACTTTTTAGTGCTTCTAGTCTGGAGAATGAACGACAAAGTATTGCTTTGACCCTACTTTAGCTCAGAAAGAATGAATGATCGTCCCGGTTATTTAAATTTTGTTTACTTTTCTGACACTATTTCGGTTTGTATAGGCGTAGACTTCATGAGTTTTCCTCATTCCAATGTCAATCATTTAGTTGTTCGATGGCCTACAAAGCCTCTTACTGTCGTACCGATCAGAAATTATGAAAAAGTGGGAATTTTGACAGCTCATGACACTTTAAGTAATCTGCAGCGTTCATCATAGACGCAACCTTTCCAGCAATATACATGTATCATATCCCTCCATTGTAAAAATATCTCACACAAATTTAAACGTGTCGAAAACACAATAGCCTGCAACACATAGCCCTCATATTCCCATTGCATCTGCCGAAAAACGTAAGAGAATATTTGAATAATGCAGGCATATGTTTATACATGTATATTAATACTTGCAAATTGTCAAGTGTCAGCTTACCTTTTCTTCCTGAAGTTTGCTCAAACACGACTCTGGGACATCCCTTGATCTTAAGAAGGCTATCAAGTCGCTCATCTTTAGGTCATTCCCATTTCAATGCTTTTAAGCGGAAGTCGAAAAGTAACGTAACAATCAATAACCGTGATAAATTGTTATCTCATAATGAGGAGAAAAATTATTTCCTAATTAGGAGAAAAGTTATCTCCTAATTAGGAGATTATAATATCTCCTAATTAGGAGATAATATTATCTTCTTATTAGGAGATAACTTTTCTCCTAATTAGGAGATAATTTTTACTATCTCCGATATATAATTAGGAGATAAATTTCATCTCGTAATTAGGAGATAATATTATCTCCTAATTTAGGAGAAAACTTTTTTTATTTTTCCCCCTGGCACTAATACGCTTCCGTACTTGGACGATCTGTCAAGTACCAAAATTAAATTGGGGTCTCGATATTTGTGGCGACCAGAACAGTCACCGGCCTTTTGGCATTGAATAACTAAGTACTTATTGCATGGATTATCAATTTGTTTCAGTTATAACTAGCTTATGACTAAATGGTGTGTCCCGTACCAAAATTAAATTGAGTTCTGGATATTTGTTGCGGCCAGAACTGTCACCAACCTTTTTGCATTCAGTAACTCAGTAGGGCCTACTTATTGCATGGATTATCAATTTGTTTCAGTTATAACTAGCTTATGAGTAAATGGTGTGTCCCGTACGAAAATTAAATTGAGTTCTAGATATTTGTGGCGACCAAAACAGTCCCCTAGCCTTTTGGCATTCAGTAATTGAGGAAATGGCTGATAATCTGTCTGTGGTTTCAAAGTATGGATTAATCGTATCCAAACAACTTATTTCTATTGTTTTATCCGTATTTAAATGAAATTGCTGCCTATATATAGTGTAGACACTTTTGTAAGTAGCTTTGGAACAGTTTTCAGATATAGGTAGCAGCTTATAGGTAGGTGATGTGTCAAATACCAAAATTCACCTAGCCCCAGTCTTTTTTAGGTGACTGAAAGATTCTTTCAGCCGAAATTCTGTTTAAAGCATGTCTTTAATTAGCTCCGGTATGTAGCGTTATTGTGAAGCCCGAAGGGTAAAGTAAATGGTGTGTCCCGTACGAAAATTAAATTGAGTTCTAGATATCTGTGGCGACCAAAACAGTCCCCTAGCCTTTTGGCATTTAGTAATTGAGGAAATGGCTGATAATCTGTCTGTGGTTTCAAAGTATGGCTTAATCGTATCCAAACAACTTATTTCTATTGTTTTATCCGCATTTAAATGAAATTGCTGCCTATATATAGTGTAGACACTTTTGCAAGTAGCTTTGGAACAGTTTTCAGATATAGGTAGCAGCCTATAGGTAGGTGATGTGTCAAATACCAAAATTCATCTAGCCCCAGTCTTTTTTAGGTGACTGAAAGATTCTTTCAGCCGAAATTCTGTTTAAAGCATGTCTTTAATTAGCTCCGGTGTGTAGCGTTATTGTGAAGCCCGAAGGGCTGAACGCTACGGGAGGAAGCCATTTTTTAAATTTGCGAAATTAACCATGATTCCACAGGCAATATGGCCGCCTTGTTCGCGGGGAAATGTTCCAACCCTCTTTCGCTATCGATGGAATGCAACAACCCAAGCCTATAGTTCGACAAAAGGGGAATGGATACTAAGACAGAAACGGTTGGTCATTCATTTTAAGGCATTTATTGCATCGGTGAACAATTTTTTCGAAGGAAGATAGGGGCCGGAACTGCAAAGGCTTCGTAATGTAACTACGACCAAATGGCGTCTCCACTACAATGGTCACCGCTCCCAGCTGGTTAGACCATTGTTTTCTACAATTAGTCTTTAATATGTATAATTAATGCATCATCATTAATTAGCATTATTAGACATCAAACAGAAATAATTTGTTGTCTTTGTATGTGTACTACATGAATTGCAGTGTTTGTACCAAATCAGTACACGTGTATTTAAATTGCAAATCTAAATTGTTTCTCTTTTGTTTCTTTTATGTAATTCCCGCCGGATGATGTCATCTGGGTCAGCTCCTCGTGCTATGACGTATATACCGACACGCGCAGTGGTCAACCACGTGGAAACATAGCCATTCAACTTTAAGTATTTCTAGTGATAAGTACGGTTTTCAAAAAATTTTAATTTTGACTTATTCATTTCAAAATTTAAAACCCACCCAATTTTTTAACCCTCCAATCCTTCTTTTCATTATCTTCTAATAAATAATGGTAAAGCTAAGAAGAATCATAATTTTCAGTTACATCATCTTAGATGAACTTGGCCAGCTTTATCCTCTCAGCTCATAATTGCTGATTAATTCCCCTTTTTTTCAGAAAATTTCGGGTGGAAATGAATGTTTAAAAAATTATAAGAAAAATTTGTAAGAATTTTCCCTTGTTACCATGGGATTCCTGTGCCCAGCTCTTATTATCTACTGTATACTTATGTCAACATCAGTATGATAGTTCCTCATCAAATTAATACAGTAGTCCTATCAAAATAGCAGTGTGACACCTGTAGCTGTTACACGATGGTAGTGTAACTGTTTAAAGATGGGAGTGTAACAATTTTGGTCACACTGTTATAGTTTGTGTCACAATAATATCTACTGTATACTTATGTCACCAGTAGTCCTATCAAAATAGCAGTGTGACACCTATAGCTGTTACACGATGGTAGTGTAATTGTTACACGATGGGAGTGTAACAATTTTGGTCACACTGTTATAGTTTGTGTCACAATATTATCTACTGTACACTTATGTCACCATAAGTATGTTTCCTTAGTAATAAAATAGTCCTATCAAAATTAGCAGTGTGACACCTAGGCCTATAGCTGTTACAAAATGGGAGTGTAACTGTTACACGATGGGAGTGTAACAATTTTGGTCACACTGTTACAGTTCGTGTCACAATATTATAATTAAGTATGAAGTTTACTCTGACCAACCATATCACGATGGGAGTGCGGCAGGCAGAAAGAATTACACGCTGGGAGTGTAAACATTTTTGTCATACTTAATTTTGTGACTATTTTTACCTGTTTTTTGGCACATTACAATTTCACATTCATTCCACCTAGAAATTTGACATAACCATTGTATATTGTTTTGTGAATAAAGTATGGCCAACAACTCCATAGTTTGTTGTTGGTCACTTTCTGTGAATATGGAAATAATGAATATGAAAATAGCGTGCTGCAATGAATTTACCCTAGCGGGCGTATTATGAGTTTCTTAAACTCTTGATGAACTTTACAATGGCATCGTCGAGGCAAAGCCAGGTCGTGGATTTTTTTCTGGAAGCATACACAATTCTGGCATACTTGAGATTTGCCGGAGGAACGATTTGAATGCGTCTCCAAATGGGCCCAAGAATCAGGGACAAAAAGATTTTCTCTACCATCTCGATGTTGACATCATTTCCTAATACGATATATGTTTAAAATGACCAAAAATACTTCAATTCTTGAGACAAAATTTATTAAGAAACAAGATGGTGGAATTTTAACGACACAAGAAGAACATGGCGAGCCACAATCTCAGCAAAGAATGATGCATGCAGTTTTGAATTATATTTTAGACTATCCTGAAAGTTCCAGATGATATTTGAGTTCAACCATTTAGTTTGCCAACAAACATTCTTGCTGTAAAAAGCTCAGTTCAAATTGTAGTTAATATAGCATGATAACTAATAGAAAATTAACTAAATATTTTTACGAGTTTCATAGAAAAACGCCAAAACATAAAATAGATTTTAAAATAAAAGTATTAAACGTTAGAAAATGTGAATACTTCCGGGGGCGCCCTAATCGAATCGTGTACAGTCGGAACACCCTTCCGCTAGGGGGCCAGAAGAATATGCCGGCAATGCTGATTGGACGAAGTATCCACTCTTGTCAATCTACTCTCTTTGGTTTAAACCATGTCTTTCAAGTTTACATCCTCGGACCCCAGTGTTACAATCTCAACGAGCTCACTGTAAAAAGTGAGCGTGAGTGAAAGTTTTAATCGTGGGCTCGGAAGATGTCAAAGGCATTTATTGTTCAACAAAGGAAAAAGCCGCCTGGGGGAATTTACTGCCCTTTATTAATTGACTGTGCAAGTTATTACCCGAAATACGACCTTCACGGCCGGGTAATATCAGCAGACGAATCAAATTCGTATAGCCCGTAGGGCTGTATTAGCCGAGTTCAAGTCATATTGGCCGAGTTCACGGAGTGCGGCTGAAAGACGCAATTAACATGTGACGTCCCAGAGTTTGGCAGAAGCAGACGGCAGATGTTGATATCAAAATGTCTATACCATAGCCCGTTGTACAAGCTCTTATTGACAGGATATTATAGTGGGAAGAAAAAACTACTGTAAGTGAATTCGATAGCCGTTTTAGGACAGCGGAAGAGATCTACTGATCCAGGAACAAAAAAACACAGAGCGCAAAAAAGGTCGGACGTCATTTTGTTTAGTGCATGGATTAAATGTTCAGTGGGCGACCTCCTGTTTAACTTGACAGCTTGAATTAAATTAACTTCTACAGTCTATTAATAAAAATATTATGAATCGAGTGTTTTCGTATTGCCTTGGTATTGGCCTTCGGGTGGTTGCATTGACCCTCGACCTGCGGCCTCGGGCCAATACGGCCACCCTCAGGCCAATACCAAGGCAATACGAAAACACTCGATTAATAACATATAGTATAAAAGGGACCTTGAGTGAAAGAGTAAATGCATACAATTCAGGGTTTACAGAAGGTACAACTGGCAAGTCATATCTGCAAACGTCGATATCAAAATGAGCCAAATTTAAATCGGCTACTTTATTTGACTGACACTTTTCTTTCCTCGTATCAACCTTAATTTAAATCTATAATATATTTAATCCAGTCAATATAAGAAGCTACCCTTGTAAATGCCGTTGGTTTCACACTTTTTATAACTGTTTCTCTGGGGCATCTTGGTTCTCCGGTGCTTACGATTCCTGTCAATGACCACTGGTTCCGACCAACTTCACACATCAATGGACTACCACTATCTCCCTGAAGAAACAAAACTAAAATTAGTATTACTTGGCAGGACTTCCAACCACCATTTAATTATCAAACATTAATTTTTCATTGTAATGAGAAATAATTAAGGCATCACCACGAAATAAGTATTTTGTAAACAGCACGAGCTTTCGACACCGATACCCATACAATGATGACACAGACACAGGGGCCGAAAACTTACTTCGTGGTGAAGCCTCAATTATTTCTCATAAGAATGGAACCCACGTTTAAAGAGAGTCTCAAAAAGTTCTTATTAGGCTTTAATGGTTACGAAAGAGTATCAGGGGCATATAATTTTATATATGAATTACCTTGTCTGTTATGATATAGCATCTCGTTGTAATGAAATACTGTCTCATTATAACAAGACGATAACTTGTTATAACGAGACGGCATCTTGGGGACAACAAAAGTGTTAACGTCTACGCCATTCTGGCTGTCTGAACTGTGCGAAGCATTTTAATGAGCATTGAGAACAAATATTTTGTCTGCTTCCTGCTGGTTGAAACTCAGGAGTTTTGACCATTTCGCTGTTTTACAATTCTACAAATGTGCCCATTTCATTTTTTTACGGAAAAAAACGCATACCTTTGAAAATAATGATAGATACATATAAAACTAAAACCTTAGTCTTTTAAGAAGTGAAAAATTCTACTGTGAATGAATGCTCAAAAGGCAGGTTTCCCCCAACGAAACGGTATTTACTAAAATAAATAAACAGGTGTTACACCGGTACAGGTGTCGAATAAAAGTTGCAATCTTCAGTTTATGGGAGAATTTTAAAGAAAACGCATCTTCAATAAAAGAAAAATAACATATTTGTGACTGGTGTACTAGAGACTTCTTTACTTCGCTGTTCAGAATCAGGTTCTTGAAAGGAAAACCAACGCCATGTTAGCACTTTGCTTTGATTCATTTATGACTGAATAGATAAGGTAGAAGGAAAATCCAGTCGAGCTGCTAAAATCCTTTTATTATCCAACGAATATGAACAAAGTTCTTACATTACATGGAGTGATAATTCCAGAAGCATAACCAGCACAAATCTTATCCCTAGAACTGATGAGTCCACCATACGCCGCCTCACAGCTTCTGTTGCTCGCTAACCTTAGTTTACCTTCTCGCAGTTTGCCCTCAAGAACTGAAATCCGTTTGAAAAGTCAATTTTAATGGTAGTATTTCAATTAACGCTGTATGATATATTACGCTTAAATTGGCATGTCGTCGGGGTTTTTTTTCCTTAAAGGGGCATGAGCTGCCAAAATGTTGATATTTTGACGTTAAAACAGAATGTTGAAATTATTGGCTATTTTTCTCAAGCCGTATAATTCAGAAGCTTTTTAGTGCTTCTGGTCTCAAAAATGTACGATAAAGTATTGTATGAAACTAACTTTGGCTTAGAATGAATGAATGGTCGTCCCGGTTATTTAAATTTTGTTTACTTTTCGAACACGTTTTCGGTTCGTACAGGCCAAATACTGTATGGATTTTCCTCATTCCGACGCCAATCATTTAGTTTTTCGATGGCCTTCAAAGCCTCTTACTGTCGTGGCGATCAGAAATTATGAAAAAGGTGTGCATTTTGGCAGTTAATGTCAGTTAAAGTCTCTCAATGATACCATTGTCATAAATGTATGTTAAAGTTGGGGTTTTGAACTTATGAAGGCCTCAACTGAATGAGTTCCAGTTGGTTCAAATTGTCGAACATTTCGTACAGGCCTCTGAGTGTTTTCCTTATTCCTACCCCAATCATCTAGTTATTTTACTCCTGTATAGGCTAGTCTGGTATAAAAAATTTCCTCTTTCCATATGTGATACAATTAAACAAAGGGTCTCAAATTTGACCATATTTGCTAATGCCACTCAAGAAAGAAATAGACAAAGAAAAACAGTTTTACCTCTGACAGAACGTATGGCACTTCCAAATCCAGCTGTGAAACACGTGGTTGTTAGAGGAAGAACAGACACTGTATTTGGCAAACAAATTGGTTGAATGTAAAAATTGAATGTCAAGGAAGTATGTATTCGCAGCAATGCAATGTCCGAAGGTAATGCTTCTCTAGACGACGTAAAGTTGGGATGAACAATGATTTTGTCGACGTAGACAAACAGTGAGTTTTCTCCTGGCGTAAATCTATTGACAGCACCCAGCAGTATCTTGTAGTCTGACGTTGATCGTCGTCTTCAAAGATAAAACATAGACAAATAAACACAGAATCAGGAATTTTTATAAATGACTGATTGGTTATCGGATTTGAGACTATATGATAGCATTTTCTAAAATGATTTATTTAAATTTTTTACAAGTTGGCAAATATTTTGAAACTTTCACGCTGCTATGAATGACAATAACCAAAATAGGAGATATTGGAAGGGTGCAAATGAGGGCTGTCAAGTTAGAGTTCTGAACATATTAGAGCAAGTCACACTTTTCACAAAAATGCTAGGGTTATCTACGGATTCTAGGCTGTCCGGATTCAGAGCACACAGGTTTTTGTCCATCATTGACATCCCGCCATATGTAATTAAAAAACAACAACAACATATAAGTTGTCGCAATGAAAACACAGAACTTACTACGCAATAATATATACTTACTGTACACAATGGGCTGCAGTTAAAATCCACTTTTCGCTGATAACAACAGCCCCACATTGAGCTACATTCTGATAATACAACAACCCCACCCAGGGCCAGCTACCAAGCAATGACGCTTCGCCCCCTACGATGAATGGACTGAACCGAGGACGATTGATTATGGCATGGCCACAGTCTGAAAAAAGTTTCAAATGAAGTTTCAGAGTTTGCAAAAGAACCTATTTTCAAGATGAGTGGTTGGTCGTTTTGTCCCTTATCTGACAGCCATGTTTTGAGGTATTAAGTATTATATCTTCCCTGGTACCTAACACACATACCGAATAGGTTTTAAATGTTTGAACCCGTGTCCAATTGACGAAGACAATTGAAGCTGAACAGTTGAGCATATATGATTCCACTTGAAAACCTCTGGTTTCTTGTCGAATATTACATATAAAAGCCAAAGACTTATTTGCGAGGTCTCGACGTATACTTAAAGCAGATATAAAAATTAATGGAAATCTACTCGTTTTTTTTAATAAAGTCTTTGAACAAACAGCTCGTCTTTTGGGGTTTTTGGGGGGTAGTCGGACAGGGTTGGGGGATATTATTCCGTCACTGCTTGAAGTTTGGTTTCGTTAAATAAAAGTGTGTCGTATTAAAGTGAATCATGTCCCATTTTCTGTAACATGTAAATATCTTAAAATCGTCAATTGTCAAATTCAAATAGTATCGAGGGGTCACGACTAAGTCAATAGGATATGCTAATATATTAAGGAAGTTAATTACCTTTATGTGAACACTTAATCGAAATAGCCTCTCTCTGTGAACATTCAATCCTGAAAATCAAAAATCAAAAATTATTTTCTCCCAGAAAGAGTAAAATTCCAAGATATCAGTAAACTTCATCTACAATACTAACAAAGCCATCTTTATTCCAGTCATGCATGCCTATTACGTCATGCTTTAATGAGATTCTAAGTGAACGAACTTCCCAGATCTATCAACCTATGTCTATGACATGGAGCCAACCAACCAATCATGATCCCTTTGTGGCTCTCTGGACACAATAGGTTGAATAGCCGTATGTTCATGTTCCTTCGTGGCTCTCTGGACATAGTAGATTCAATGGCCGTATCTCCATGCCCCTTTGTGGCTCTCTGGGGACACTAGCCGTATTTTCACGTCCCGACGTGGCTCTCCGGACACACTAAGTTCAATAGCCGTATGTTCACGTCCCTCCGTGGGTCTCTGGATACGCTAGGTTCAATAGCCGTATGTCCATGTCCTTTCGTGGCTCGTTGGAGACACTAGGTTCAATAGCCGTATGTTCATGTCCCTCTGTGGCTCTCTGGGCACACTAGGTTCAATAGCCGTACATGTATGTCCATGTCCCTCTGTGGCTTTCTGGAGACACTAGATTCAATAGCAGTATGTTCTTGTCCCTCTGTGGCTCTCTGGACACACTAGGTTCAATAGCCGTATGTTCATGTCCCTTCGTGGCTCTCTGGAGACAATAGGTTCAATAGCCGTATGTTCTTGTCCGTCCGTGGCTCTCTGGACACACTAGGTTCAATAGCCGTATGTTCATGCCCCTCTGTGGCTCTCTGGACACACTAGGTTCAATAGCCGTATGTTCATGCCCCTCTGTGGCTCTCTGGATACACTAGGTTCAATAGCCGTATGTTTATATCCCTTCGTGGCTCTCTGGAGACAATAGATTCAATAGCCGTATGTTCTTGTCCGTCCGTGGCTCTCTGGACACACTAGGTTCAATAGCCGTATGTCCATGTCCCTCTGTGGCTCTCTGGACACACTAGGTTCAATAGCCGTATGTTCATGCCCCTCTGTGGCTCTCTGGATACACTAGGTTCAATAGCTGTATGTCCATGTCCTTTCGTGGCTCTCTGGAGACACTAGGTTTAATAGCCGTATTTCCATGCCCCTCTGTGGCTCTCTGGATACACTAGGTTCAATAGCCGTATGCTCATGTCCCTCTGTGGCTCTCTGGACACACTAGGTTCAATAGCTGTATGTCCATGTCCTTCCGTGGCTCGTTGGAGACACTAGGTTCAATAGACGTACATGTATGTTCATGTCCTTCCGTGGCTCTCTGGAGACACTAGGTTCAATAGCCGTAGAGGTTCATGTCCCTTCGTGGCTCTCTGGACACACTAGGTTCAATAGCCGTATGTCCATGTCCTTTCGTGGCTCGTTGGAGACACTAGGTTCAATAGACGTACGTGTATGTTCAGGTCCTTCCGTGGCTCTCTGGAGACAATAGGTTCAATAGCTGTATGTCCATGTCCCTCCGTGGCTCTCTGGACACACTAGGTTCAATAGCTGTATGTCCATGTCCCTCTGTGCTCTCTGGAGACAATAGATTCAATAGCCGTATGTCCATGTCCCTCCGTGGCTCTCTGGAGACACTAGGTTCAATAGACGTATGCTCATGTCCCTTCGTGGCTCTCTGGAGACAATAGATTCAATAGCTATATGTTCATGTCCTTCCGTGGCTCTCTGGAGACACTAGGTTCAATAGCTGTATGTCCATGTCCCTCCGTGGCTCTCTGGAGGCTCTCTGGGCACACTAGGTTCAATAGCCGTACATGTATGTTTATGTCCTTCCGTGGCTCTCTGGAGACACTAGGTTCAATAGACGTACATGTATGTTCATGTCCCCCCGCGGCTCTCTGGACACAATAGGTTCAATAGCCGTATGTTCATGTCCCTCTGTGGCTCTCTGGACACAATAGGTTCAATAGCCGTACATGTATGTTCATGTTCCTTCGTGGCTCTCTGGAGACACTAGGTTCAATAGCAGTATGTTCTTGTCCCTCTGTGGCTCTCTGGACACACTAGGTTCAATAGCCGTATGTTCATGTCCCTTCGTGGCTCTCTGGAGACAATAGGTTCAATAGCCGTATGTTCTTGTCCGTCCATGGCTCTCTGGACACAATAGGTTCAACAGCCGTATGTTCATGCCCCTCTGTGGCTCTCTGGACACACTAGGTTCAATAGCCGTATGTTCATGCCCCTCTGTGGCTCTCTGGATACACTAGGTTCAATAGCCGTATGTTCATGTCCCTCCGTGGCTCTCTGGAGACACTAGGTTCAATAGACGTATGCTCATGTCCCTTCGTGGCTCTCTGGAGACAATAGATTCAATAGCTATATGTTCATGTCCTTCCGTGGCTCTCTGGAGACACTGAGTTGAATAGCCGTATGCTCATGTCCCTTCGTGGCTCTCTGGAGACAATAGGTTTAATAGCCGTATGTTCATGTCCCTCTGTGGCTCTCTGGAGACACTAGGTTCAATAGCCGTATGTTCATGTCCCTTCGTGGCTCTCTGGAGACAATAGATTCAATAGACGTATGTTCCTGTCCCTTTGTGGCTCTCTGGAGACACTAGGTTCAATATCCGTACATGTATGTTCATGTCCCTTCGTGGCTCTCTGGAGACACTAGGTTCAATAGCAGTATGTTCTTGTCCCTCTGTAGCTCTCTGGACACACTAGGTTCAATAGCTGTATGTCCATGTCCCTTCGTGACTCTCTGGAGACACAAGGTTCAATATCCGTATGTTCCTGTCCCTTCGTGGCTCTCTGGAGACACTAGATTCAATAGACGTATGGTCCTGTTCCTTCGTGGCTCTCTGGAGACACTAGATTCAATAGACGTATGTTCATGTCCCTTCGGGGCTCTCTGGAGACAATAGATTCAATAGCTGTATGTCCATGTCCCTCCGTGGCTCTCTGGAGACACTAGGTTCAATAGACGTATGCTCATGTCCCTCTGTGGCTCTCTGGAGACAATAGATTCAATAGCTATATGTTCATGTCCTTCCGTGGCTCTCTGGAGACACTGAGTTGAATAGCCGTATGCTCATGTCCCTTCGTGGCTCTCTGGAGACAATAGGTTTAATAGCCGTATGTTCATGTCCCTCTGTGGCTCTCTGGGCACACTAGGTTCAATAGCCGTACATGTATGTTTATGTCCTTCCGTGGCTCTCTGGAGACACTAGGTTCAATAGACGTACATGTATGTTCATGTCCCCCCGCGGCTCTCTGGACACAATAGGTTCAATAGCCGTATGTTCATGTCCCTCTGTGGCTCTCTGGAGACAATAGGTTTAATAGCCGTATGTTCATGTCCCTCTGTGGCTCTCTGGGCACACTAGGTTCAATAGCCGTACATGTATGTTTATGTCCTTCCGTGGCTCTCTGGAGACACTAGGTTCAATAGACGTACATGTATGTTCATGTCCCCCCGCGGCTCTCTGGACACAATATGTTCAATAGCCGTATGTTCATGTCCCTCTGTGGCTCTCTGGACACAATAGGTTCAATAGCCGTACATGTATGTTCATGTTCCTTCGTGGCTCTCTGGAGACACTAGGTTCAATAGCCGTATGTTCATGTCCCTCTGTGGCTCTCTGGAGACACTAGGTTCAATAGCCGTATGTTCATGTCCCTTCGTGGCTCTCTGGAGACAATAGATTCAATAGACGTATGTTCCTGTCCCTTTGTGGCTCTCTGGAGACACTAGGTTCAATAGCCGTACATGTATGTTCATGTCCCTTCGTGGCTCTCTGGAGACACTAGGTTCAATAGCAGTATGTTCTTGTCCCTCTGTAGCTCTCTGGACACACTAGGTTCAATAGCTGTATGTCCATGTCCCTTCGTGACTCTCTGGAGACACTAGGTTCAATATCCGTATGTTCCTGTCCCTTCGTGGCTCTCTGGAGACACTAGATTCAATAGACGTATGGTCCTGTTCCTTCGTGGCTCTCTGGAGACACTAGATTCAATAGACGTATGTTCATGTCCCTTCGGGGCTCTCTGGAGACAATAGATTCAATAGCTGTATGTCCATGTCCCTCCGTGGCTCTCTGGAGACACTAGGTTCAATAGACGTATGCTCATGTCCCTCTGTGGCTCTCTGGAGACAATAGATTCAATAGCTATATGTTCATGTCCTTCCGTGGCTCTCTGGAGACACTGAGTTGAATAGCCGTATGCTCATGTCCCTTCGTGGCTCTCTGGAGACAATAGGTTTAATAGCCGTATGTTCATGTCCCTCTGTGGCTCTCTGGGCACACTAGGTTCAATAGCCGTACATGTATGTTTATGTCCTTCCGTGGCTCTCTGGAGACACTAGGTTCAATAGACGTACATGTATGTTCATGTCCCCCCGCGGCTCTCTGGACACAATAGGTTCAATAGCCGTATGTTCATGTCCCTCTGTGGCTCTCTGGACACAATAGGTTCAATAGCCGTACATGTATGTTCATGTTCCTTCGTGGCTCTCTGGAGACACTAGGTTCAATAGCCGTATGTTCATGTCCCTCTGTGGCTCTCTGGAGACACTAGGTTCAATAGCCGTATGTTCATGTCCCTTCGTGGCTCTCTGGAGACAATAGATTCAATAGACGTATGTTCCTGTCCCTTTGTGGCTCTCTGGAGACACTAGGTTCAATAGCCGTACATGTATGTTCATGTCCCTTCGTGGCTCTCTGGAGACACTAGGTTCAATAGCAGTATGTTCTTGTCCCTCTGTAGCTCTCTGGACAAACTAGGTTCAATAGCTGTATGTCCATGTCCCTTCGTGACTCTCTGGAGACACTAGGTTCAATAGCCGTATGTTCCTGTCCCTTCGTGGCTCTCTGGAGACACTAGATTCAATAGACGTATGGTCCTGTCCCTTCGTGGCTCTCTGGAGACACTAGATTCAATAGACGTATGTTCATGTCCCTTCGGGGCTCTCTGGAGACACTAGATTCAATAGACGTATGTTCCTGTCCCTTCGTGGCTCTCTGGACACAATAGGTTCAATGGCCGTATGTTCATGTCCCTTCGTGGCTCTCTGGAGACACTAGGTTCAATAGCCGTATGTTCATGTCCCTCTGTGGCTCTCTGGACACACTAGGTTCAATAGCCGTACATGTATGTTCATGTTCCTCTGTGGCTCTCTGGAGACACTAGGTTCAATAGCCGTATGTTCATGTCCCTTCGTGGCTCTCTGGAGACAATATATTCAATAGACGTATGTTCCTGTCCCTTCGTGGCTCTCTGGAGACACTAGGTTCAATAGCCGTACATGTATGTTCATGTCCCTTCGTGGCTCTCTGGAGACACTAGGTTCAATAGCAGTATGTTCTTGTCCCTCTGTAGCTCTGTGGACACACTAGGTTAAATAGCCGTATGTTCCTGTCCCTTCGTGTCTCTCTGGACACAATAGGTTCAATGGCCGTATGTTCATGTCCCTTCGTGGCTCTCTGGAGACACTAGGTTCAATAGCCGTATGTTCATGTCCCTCTGTGGCTCTCTGGACACACTAGGTTCAATAGCCGTATGTTCATGTCCCTCTGTGGCTCTCTGGACACACTAGGTTCAATAGCCGTATGTTCATGTCCCTCTGTGGCTCTCTGGACACACTAAGTTCAATAGCCGTATGTTCATATCCCTCTGTGGCTCTCTGGACACAATAGGTTCAATAGCCGTAAGATTAAATCCCTCTGTGGCTCTCTGGACACACTAGGTTCAATGGCCGTATGTCCATGTCCCTCTGTGGCTCTCTGGAAACACTAAGTTCAATAGCCGTATGTTCATGTCCCTTCCGGGCTCTCTGGACACACTAGGTTCAATAGCTGTATGTTCATGTTCATGTCCCTCTGTGGCTCTCTGGAAACACTAAGTTCAATAGCCGTATGTTCGTGTCCCTCCGTGGCTCTCTGGACACACTAGGTTCAATGACCGTATGCTCATGTCCCTCTGTGGCTCTCTGGACACACTAGGTTCAATGGCCGTATGTTCATATCCCTCTGTGGCTCTCTGGACACAATAGGTTCAATAGCCGTATGTTCATATCCCTCTGTAGCTCTCTGGACACACTAGGTTCAATAGCCGTATGTTCATATCCCTCTGTGGCTCTCTGGACACACTAGGTTCAATGGCCGTATGTTCACATCCCTCTGTGGCTCTCTGGACACAATAGGTTCAATAGCCGTATGTTCATATCCCTCTGTAGCTCTCTGGACACACTAGGTTCAATAGCCGTATGTTCATATCCCTCTGTGGCTCTCTGGACACACTAGGTTCAATAGCCGTATGTTCATATCCCTCTGTGGCTCTCTGGACTTAATAGGTTCAATGGCCGTATGTTCATGTTACTTCACAACCATGCTAAAACCGATGGTAGGCCTGATTCAAATTATCCAATTAGTCCTCGCTAGAAATATTAGGGCATGGTGACAAGATTGCGGATTTTCAGCCATGAAAGTATTGATTGGTAAATTATTAACCATATACGTTCTGGGATCCTTTGGGTTCTAAACGATATGCTGTAAGTGTAGAAAACACAGAGTTATTTGGAACATTTATTTTTTACCTCTCTGGTTTCTACTTTTACGCCATATATACAATAAAAATAGTAGGATTTCTCTATGGTTAAACCGTGATGTTAATGTTAATGGTTGCACAAGTTCAGCCTAAACAAATAACTGAAGATTGGTTTTACAGTCAGCATAGATATAACGTCGCGAAAAAAAACCCTCCAACTTATCCCAAACAGTCTTATCCTCGCTAGAGACAAGATGATACCATATTAATGCTGGTCTTTCTAAATGTAGATGAAACGCGACAATTTTCCTTGAAATCTGTGGAAGAAAGTTCAGCTTAGAAAACGATTAAAAATCGGCATTGATGACAAGGGGGCGGATTTTTAGTCATTAAAGTTTTAATTGGTAAGCTATTCAATAACCATAAACGTTCTGGGATCCTTTGGGTTGCCGGCCTTCTGACATAACACCTTTTCTCTTCTCCTGGAAAGCGACTAAAAGTTAAAAAAGAATAGTAGTCTACTCGACTCAAAATACAAACAATAAAATGGTCGGTCAGTACAGAAACCACCCACACCATGATCACGAAAAGATTTCTGAGCCTTTCAAGACAATCCGGATCCGACCGTCTCTATTGACCGAGGCTTTATGGATGACATCTAGGTCTTTCAGATTCCTCCCAATTCCTACTAATGCTCCTCTGTTGTGTCGTGTTTATTTATTTGTTTATTTAGCATTTGAACTTTCAGAATGACAAGTCTGAGGTTTGTATACACAAACAGAGATGCATGCAAAAACACTTAATGTATGCAAAAGCTTTTATGTATATTGAGGATATCTTGAAGGATTTCCGAACAATCTTTAACAATATTTTCTGATTTGCGTTAAGCCTGTTGTAGAACATGTAGGCCTACATTTATCAGTCCAACCCAAAATAAAATTGCATTTCTTGCGCAGCACATTCAAAATTCAATGCTTCATTTGACGCTCTGCAATGCTTAATGCATAATTGAAAGTTAGTTGCAACTGACATATAGGAACCCTCACAGTGGTGACGTAACACACGAACTATGCTGTGTCAGTACGTTTTCATGGCAGGTTTTTGCTCATCGAAAGTCGTTGTTGACGTCCCTTTTAACGAGTTTTTCAGAGTACATATTTCCTACTCACTATTTTTTTAACTACGACGAAACTAACGCGAAGGTTGTTATGTTTTTTTTTTGTCCCTCGCCACGTAGGTGGAAGGGGGCCTTGGAAATGCTGTCCGTTCGTTCTTCCGTCCGCCCCACTTTCTAGTGAACACGATAACTTAAGAACCGCTAAATGCAGATCTTTCATTTTTAGTATATAGAGAGACATTAGAGCGACCTTGGTCAAGTTTGATTTTCGGGATGTCGACCTATATATGTAGGCCACAGAGGTCATTGAGGTCAAAGTCTGGAATTTGCTTGTGAACGCGATAGCTTAAGAACCGTTAGATGCAGATCTTTTATTTTTGGTATATAGAGACACAGTTGAGAGACGTTGGTCAGGTTCGATTTTCGGGGATATCGACCTGTATTTGTAGGTCACAGAGTTGATTTAGGTCAAAGTCTAGAGTTTACCTGTGAATGCGATATTTTTAGAACTGTTACACTCAGGTCCTTTTCTTTTTTTTTTCAGAATTGTCCTATCCTCTTTCTTCTGTGGACAACTTCGTTCCCATTAATAAGACCACACTCCCACAATCATTTAACATTAGATATATGGCGATTACAATGTATAATGTAATCCAATGTATAATGAGCAACTAGTTTTAAAACAACAGTTATGGCGGCAGGAGGGGGGGGGGGCTGCTGCCTACTTGGCTTGTTAAATACACATTTAGTTCATAAACAAACACAAACCGGCTTTAAGCCGTTTTCATCAATCATTTAATGTTAATTTGGCAATCAAACTGAGGGGATACACACTTTGTCCGTTATAGGTTTTTTTCTAAACGATTTAGTTATTTTTAAGAGAAGTCAATATGCGGGTCCCAGATATGTTGTGAAAGTAAGTGTTAGAGCTAACGCTAAGCTTCAAATATCCGATTGCAATAGAGTAGAAAGAGAATTATATTCTTATATATCAGCACACAATTGGTTATACACCCATACACTCAGCGGTTGCTTTTTACCACAGTCTGACTTCATATCTTGAACGGTCCATATCTATTTAATCATAAAAGGCAGACAAACAAAAAATAACAGTTAAGAAATATTGAGGGAGTTAGCCCTTAATGGAATAGCAATATAAGATGGAATATAATGTTATAGCATTTACCTGTTGGAAGAAAGCAGGTCAGTGATGTTATTAAAAGGTTTCCTTAAACTCAAAAAGTTTTCAGAGTTGGTAGGCTCCATAAGCGTCTGTAAAGCCTTTCTGTCGACAACAAAATAATATGTTTTAGAACATTATCTGACCTACATGTATTTCTCCTCAGATAATAATTTTTATCATAAAATTAGTTTCGTACATCAATGAATGAATTGCATCATCGGATAATTGTTCTCCTGTACCAACCTTATTTTGGTATATTATTACAACATTTTATCGCCATTTCATGAAAAATACATTAACAAACAAGCATTCAGGCCTTCAGTTTAACCTGCTGTAATATTCTTATATTATTTAAAAAAAATTGACATAAGAAATCATTGGGAATTTGGGGGGAATTATAACTTGTGTTAATTGACTGATATCTTTAAGGATTCTTTATTCAAAAACTAAATGTTGCGAGGTAAACGGATTTTATTGGCAACGTCCGTCTCTTGTATTGTGAAGAACGTTTTCAACTGGTTCCCTTAAGCAGGAGAGACATTGTAAGGTATGGCCACGTGTTAAAGCACTCGATCACATTCTCAAAATAAAAACGGGTAGCCAATAAATAACTTAAAAATTAGGACCTACGCCTATGTTTTCTTCCGGAAAAAATCGGAAGACTCGCCAGCTACTCACCCATATCCAAGATATCGACAAATTGTATCCGAAGCATTGGAAGTCCAGTTTCTCGGGCATACAACATATGTCGTGTTTTTAAGGTTGACAACAAGGGTAGCTACCTGGACAAGGGGGCTCTTTAAGCTAACTGTCCGAAAAAAAAAATCATTTGGTCAAAAATTAAATTAACTTCAAGTTATTTCTAGTTCTATAGTTACTAGTCGCAAAATGCACGGCTCACTCACTTGCGAAGACATTATGGCTCTCTTTATCTAGTATTATCTAGAATCCTTGCTATTTTATGGTATCAAGCGATATATTTGAACAGTTGTAGCTACTAAAGGATTACGTCAGATGGAACAGAAACTTCACATATAAACACAAACAGCAAACCAAAGTAATAAACTCGAAAACATACCCATGGTTTGCTTGACCATCTTGTATCTCGAACACATTTAGAGCGGGGCACCAATCAATCGAAAGGCATTTCTCTAGCAAGTGAGCAAGTGAACCCACCAGATACCGGCGCCCATACCCCCCCCCCCCCCCCCCCACCCCGGCTCCCTACAAATGTTATTTTTGCTGTTTTATTCGTCGTATACTTCCTGCTAAAAACAATGCCCTCACCACAGTTAATTTCATCGGAGCCATCAGGACACTCCTGGGTACCGTTACACAGGGACAAAGCGGGGACACAACTGTAATCTTTACACGGGATTTCGTTCATGGAACAAGAAGCTTGAAAAAAAACAAAGAAAACTATTGTATTTGTGAAGAAAAAGCTCTTTGACTATTTTGTAAATATAATGGTTCAATTTTAAAACGCACTTATATTTAAATGAATCTGAGATATAGTTGAATCTTACAACAATTCCCCTCGTCCGAGCCATCTAAACAGTCTTCAAATCCATCACAGAACCAGGAAGTCAAAATACAACGGCCGTCATCACATCGCCTCTCTTCGTCCGTACAAGCTGCACAAAACAGATCCCATATCAATGTAAAACATAACATTCCCCTTATACGACGGATACATAAGTATGCAGCAAAAATACTGGCGCAAAGTTACGACGGGCGTAAGTGTGTTGAGAAACAACCCCCTGATGATTTGTTGACCAACTGGATGTGATCTTGGTTACTCTAGATGTGGAGCCTATGTATACAAACATTGACATAGACATGGACAACATTTCAAATATATCCTGACCACTGTCGTCCAGACAAAGACATTTTAGAACTTAGCTTAAAATGTAATGATTTTATTAAAATTAAATGGTGAAATCTTTCAGCAAATTAAAGGATATGTTATGGAAAAACGTTTTAGTCCTAACTTTGCCTCCGTTTTTATGGCTGACTGGCATCATACTGCTTCATACATCACAAACAGCATTTCATTTACCTTCGGTATCTGGATGACATTTTTATCACATGGCAGCATACGTTGGAAGACCTTCATATTTTAATTGACACTCTTGATTCGCATCTTGACTAGCATTAAACTATAGCCTACTATTAATCACACTTCTGTTGATTTGTTTGGGTGTAACTATTTACAAAGTATTTTTCAAACCTACCGACATACATCATGCTGGGTCACATCTTCCTCCCAAACCCTTTCAAGGAAGTCATTAAAACTCAGATTTTTAGATTCTATAGAAACTGTACTTCATTAGATTTTTTTTAATTAGGCTTAATATGTTCTTTTTACGGTTCTTCTCTCCAGAGGGTATTCTGTTAGGTTACTCGGAATGATCAACTCTAATATGTTAAGACAAATTAATCATCCTCCGCCTTGCCCCATCAGCTTCCAACACGCTTGCTTATCACGAGTGTATCATTACCGCCAAACGTTTCTCGGACCGGATGTAAAGTCGATGTATCCGTTACCAGATCGCGAAACTTTTTTTTCGGAGAAAAATCGCGAAACAAATACCCAATAGCAGGGAACTTTAATTGCCACTTGTCTAACGCCGTGTACGTTATCACATGCAAAAAACGTTGCAAGCAACACATGTAAGTAGAACAAACTCAGAATTCTATATGACAAAGAGCCGCCAACCATTTAGCTGCCATTAGACTTTGACATGTTGTACCCGTGGCAGATGCCAAACTTCAACCTTTCTAAAGGAAAAGTTTTTGGATTCACACGTTAGAAACTGTTTATCCGTTGTGTTTGAACTTTGACCCGGGAAGGTGTCGTGAAAAATATATTATACAATTTGTGTTTTAGTATAATAAGGCCAGCATGAATATGGCTCATACTACAACAGAAGAATACAAACTGCCTCTAAGTAAAATGACTCGACCTCTTAGCCAACGACCAGTCGGTGCTTATAAAAAGGAATCCTTGTATGTCTTCTTCCTAGGAATCAAATGACATATTTTCTCTTCCTCTTTACCATTTTCATATTTTGTTAAATTTCACTTTACCCGACTTCTTGCCATGGCTGAAGATCCGTACAACTTTTTTCAAGCGTTAGCCTCATTCTGAAATATAGCGTTAATGTCATGCCCGTCAACTAGCAAAAGGGCGGACGATTGTCACGTTTTGTACTGTGCAGCGAATAGCGCTTAGCCAATCTAGTTAATACAAGGTATCTACATGTATGATAGCAACGGTATCGATCGATGTATGAAGAATTTGGTCTTTTGTTTTTCAATTTGTACATTTGGATTATGTTCAAATTAGATTGAAATAATAACTATGTATAAAGAATCTTCGAAGCAAGGAAATATTTGAAGTGGTGGCGGCCATGTTTTTCTCGCCAGGCCGGTCATAACAAAATCAGACGGGGTGTATGGGTTTATACGACCCGGGTAATCGACCAATCACAAATCAGCATTTCCCAACAAACTTGGTTGAAGGACAATACGATCTTTTACTCTTGGCTCTGCGATACGAGTTAAACCGCACTGTGTTCAGCACAGAACATACGGGAATTAACGATTTGGTAACTTACATCGATTTTCTTGTTACGTTACGTTGTACCTCTGCAACCAGTTTAGGTTTTAATACGACAGTTCGGTCGTCACATTGACCGAGGTATTTCCTGATCCATTCCTGTAGGGTATTGATTCTAATTCGGAAACTTCCAAGATTTCTAGTACCAATGAAAGTTCCAGCAAAACTACTAACCACAATTTTCCTCATCCGAACCGTCTCCACAATCCTCATCCCCATTACATCGATCGTTGAGGAAAACACACAGACTGTTCTTACACTTAAACTGATAGCTAAAACACTCTCGGACTGAAAGAAAGGTAATACAAAATAAAGCTAATTAGGTTTGCCTCTTGGTATTGGACCAGATTGATGCTTGACACAGCTATCGAGATAATTTCAATAAAATGGCAGCGTGCTCAGTTTCAATAGGAGAGAAACCATAGAGACTAGAAAGAAGAGTACATGTACGTACTGTATACCGAAAGTTGCCTATCTTACTGAATAGAATCTGACTAATCTGATTGTTTTCAGATTTCCTGGTCTTGGATGTTTTCATGCCGTGGGACCACTGAGTTCCGACATAAAAGTTATACATTCTGAGACATAAAAAGTTGAAAATGTTACTTGCCACAGCCAGTTTCATCACTAAGGTCCATGCAGTTTACGACACCATTACATCGATATAATTCCGGTAAGCACTTGGATTCCGAGTTGCACCAAAACCCGGTACAGCGTCCTGAAAAAAAAAAAATTCCGCCATTTTACTGTCGTGAATATATTATACGATTTTTAATTCATTTGCAGCTAATATGTTTACTTTTAGTTTCAGCCAGGCTAGAATTCTAATAGAGGCTCCAGAGCGAGCTGTTGCACGCTTACAGCCTGGCTGATCGATTCGTCGTCTTCTGACTTTTATATGTTCTTTTGTCCTGATCACATAATGTAGAAATTAACTAACAAATCGTCTGCTGATAAATTTATTTAACGCTTTCACAACTCATTAACCCGAAACCGTCTCCCAGACAGTAAACAATGTACCACAGAATTTACACTAATTGCTCGTTAATTGTACATTTTTCGCTGAAAATCGACCTACCACGACCTTTCATTCAAATCAGTCAAATTAGTAACAGTGGTCACTTTAAGGTCCATATGGCATCAGTCAAATTAATTAAATACCATTAAATTTTCACAGTGAAATTTCTGTATACCATGGCACTATTTAATTCTCCACAATAACGACCGCTCCTTTTACCGTGACATTTCCGAATATAGTGACACCAGCAAGACATCGTATAGACAACCTCGGCAACCGTTTGAATTATACCTGATCAGTCGGTGACGGGATGTTGCTTCCGATTGATTTCAATACAATGGGATTCTATGTTTTACATCTGCTCTACCACACGCTTGAACTTCGCACAATGTCCACCACCTTTAACGTTATATAAACTTGATAAGAACTAGGGTTGTACTTACCTATACAGTTGAACTCGTCCGTATTATCCAGACAATCAACAACCCCATCACACCTGGAGGTCAGGTTTAAACACCGGTTCTCGTCACACATAAACTCAGACAAGGAACATCGGTGACCTGTGAAATACAAACAAAATCCATATTACTTGAGTAACTCATTGACTCATTCTCTAAAACTTTCAACTGACTGACAGCGGGGGGAATCAGTGGTCCGGCAAAAAGATACAAAACAATATGTAGAAAATACTATAAATGCTACATCACGTGATGCAGCACATTTGTTTTTATATTTGGCTGATGGGTTTATCTCGAACCAGTCTGAACTGTTCTTACAATACCAATAGCAAATGAAATATATCACATAAACGCAGTTCTTGAAAAATCCACCACTCTACAATAAGCGAATGGCAATTATAACGCAAAACCTTCACATTCGTTTAAGCGACTCTTTCACCGCACATTACTGACGCCATACGGAAGTCAATGGGTATGGCGTCATTTTTACGTTTAGCGTTGTATGGTCTGAACATGGAGTTAATGAGATGTTTAATGGAGACTGTTCTTACATAGGTCCGTAGTCTGCGATAGCACTAGACTTAGTGCCACCCGATACAACTCAGAATATCTCCTTAAAGAAGAACCAAATTATTCAAGGAATGGTCTGATATACCACCAACCCATATAGGATCAGATCATACGCTTTAGGTGTCTTTAACATAAACAATCCCCATGGCGTGGCACATTAGTTATATCAAGGGGATTTCATCGAACGGCCAGCTACATCAACAGAACTTGGGTTCTTAGAACTTACTTCCTGATGACGCCTTAATTAGTTCTTATTTAACTAACGGAAGTAAAAATAAGACCTTTTTATGATAGTAATGATTTGATGAAATCTTCTAGGTATTACAGATCTGTTCTGCCTAAAGTGTACGATTGGGATGGTGGAATATCATTCTGTAATGATTTTATTTTCTTGAAGGGGATGATCGGAGTTGGGTGCTTTGTGATCATACCTCAAGATTATTGTCCATTAACCATACACCTAACAGTTTAGACTGTATACTCTTCCTTATTTTCAATATATATGCCCTGAATTTTTTCCGGGTCAATAAGTGTCGGTTATTTACTATTTCGGTGGTTTCCCTGATGACGATTGCAGCTTACTGTAGTTTTCATAGTAATAGAATGTATATCTAGAAAACATTACTTTATTTCGTCAGTTCCTCCAATGCAGTCCCATTAGCCATTGCAAACTGATGTCCGCGGAATGCACGCTTTCTGATAAGCGCAGATTATTTCATTAGATAGACAAACTGATAATACAAATTTAAAAAACCAAACACTTAAAGATAACTATATTTCTAAGGTCTCATTGTAAATAGTTTAATGAAAGCACTGTGCAAATATCTATTAACAATGCCACTTTTTGTCCTCTGGAGAGTATGAGGGTGTCTCATTCTATTAGCCTAAGAAGAAGAATAACGTTTTGGAAAGTCCGAACAAAGGGGTATGAGTACAGCTCGAAAATAACACGCTTGTCTACACTATATGTAGTTACTTCGGGGACCAGGGTTTAATAGTGTACCAAGATGTCGGAAATCATATCCAGATATCTCGTCTTAAAAGTGACCATTACCTTAAGTTCCGTACTACAAAAGCACTTGGTTCTCAACTGGTCTCACGTCAAGCTATCGTCAATATATCTGAGCTGCCTGACCAGAACGGTTTGATCGAGCTGGAGAGCTACCAGGCACTCTTGAAAGCTGTCAGACACTCTTGACAGCTGCCAGACACTCTTGAAAGCTGTCAGACACTTTTGACAGCTGCCAGGCACTCTTGACAGCTACATGTACCAGGCACTCTTGACAGCTGCCAGGCACTCTTGACAGCTATATTGTTTATATAAATGTTTCGATTATCATGTATTCAATTTAACTTGATAAAGGTATCATGATAGATGTCCAGTATTTACACGCGGTGGTGCGATGATAATTTAGTTTTATAATGGACCCACCACGTTTAAATATGCATGGGTCCAAACACGATTTAGGTTTAATTTTCTTCCAACGATCTATCCACATATCGTCCTTCAAGTCACACAACCATGACGCTGTCCAAAGTACTATTTAGAAAGACAATTTTCTATCTGAGAGTTCTTAATGAATATAAACATGTATCTTCAAACCAACCATACACAAAACTTAGAATTTCAAATTATAATTCACTTGGATTCTGATTGGTCGACAATTCCAAAGCACTTATTTTCAGGAAGTAAAAGCAAGGGGACGCACCTAAGTGAAACCTCTGTTAATTTACCTTTAGCTAAGTATAGTTGTTGTTATTTTATAGTAAAAATGTAAATTCATGAGAAATTCTACTAAACTGCTTCGAAGGCATTCTTTTGGATCTGTTGAATGATAAATGTATCCATATTTTGTTAAATGCTGCACGGTTGACGAGGCAAGGAAAGTCGTGACCACTCACCTGGAGCACCACAACTGACACCAGCAGCTCGCCTTGTTGAACACCGACTTTTGGTAACACCGCTTCCAACCACACCTTGTCCGGCATTTCCTGACCAGCATTCCAATATAGAACTTTCGTTACCAGTACAATTTATTCGCCCAACAATCAGCTCAACAGAATCGGGATTACCAAAATACTCTGAGGTAAGATTATACGCTGTCCCACTGAAATATATAAAAATGGTTGATTGAATTGTTTCATTTTGCTTGCATTTTTACAATAATAGATATAGATAGATATTCTACAATAATTGTAATAACTCGACAAAGGGCATTGTGTATGAAAACGACCCCAAAACATTTGTATTTTGGAAAATATGATGTATCTAGCATCTGTCTGGAAAAATCTGAAAAGCCTCGTCTTTTATTACGTAAAACGTTTTCTGAATATTAACGAAATAGTCCAGGTTATGAGAACGGACTCAGTATATTACTTACTTCATGTTTAACATTCTGCAAATGACTTGTGCAGCTTTCTGGTCCCAACCCAAACTGTCGCAAATGGTTGCCCAGGAACCATTGACCAAAATTTCTACCCGCCCTTGAGACGTGTTAGTTCCGTTAACCAGTCGAATATCATCTAAAACCAAAAACGTGAATCAAGGCAAAATATACAGGACACAATTGTAACTTCTGACTCCATGTAGATGATATTGTAAGTACCCTTCAATGTTATTATTTTGTCGTAATTGTGTATGTGTTTTGTTAAGGCGAGAGGCTTTTATGCTTAACGCCCAGCTCAAGTCGAGTTAAGATCCGATCAGATTGTCTGCGATTGAGTCTTAAGACCGCTCATCCTTCAGCCAAGTCATTGCTGACTGGTCAGTTGATCTGAAGGGAGAAAATAGAACATGCCCTATCCTTACGATCGTAAGACTGATCAGTCTAATGGCCTAGTCACAAATCAGTTGCGATGCGTCGGCGATGGGTAAAACCCGGGAAATTTTAACAAAATCTTGAGACAGATCTCATGATTTTGCACCCGTCATAGGCGCTCTCCGGACGCCTGCGGCTTGTCGCAGATTTTTTAGGCATCGTCACAGCCGTCGCGGTCCCCAACTTTGAACTTAAAATTTTAAGATTGCTGGCAAGATTTTTCACCCATTTTGGCCATCCAAGACACAATCTTCGATGACCTACGATGCCCTCCGATTAATCGTTTATTGATTGATTGATTGATTGTCTGGTGTTTTACGCCGCGCTCAAGATTATTTCACTTATATGGCGGCGTTGCCAGTTTTATTGTGGGAGAAAACCGGGCTCTATGCCCGGAGGAAACCCACGACCTTCCGCTGGTAACTGGCAACCATCCCACCCGATTAATCGTTGAAGTGACTGTTCTATGTACAACCAGATGAGGGATACCACGCTACAGTGCACAGGAAGAAATACAGATGCGAGGTCAGAAAACCCTCATTTACCCCCACATATACCCACGATGGGGGGAAATTAAAAGAAAAGACCTTCGCAGATATCGTCTCCGATCGGCTTGAAAAAATCCTTGAAATCCTTGAAAAAATCTCAGACAATGTGACTGCTCCACATTTATTAGGATTATTGATAGGATTGTTCAAGGATTCTTAATATGGAGTTAATATGGCTTATGTTTGCTTCTTAATATGGCTTATATTTGCTTCTTAATGTGGCTTATATTTGCTTCTTAATATGACTTATATTTGCTTCTTTGAAATATCTTTAAAACGACATCTGCCCCAAAAGGTACCCATACAACCCAGTTATTTTGTCCGTAATTCACACACATCTTGGTTCGCATGGGTCATTTAAAATATTTTTCTTATATGAAAGGATACTTGGAGTTGTGACCTATGTACCATTGCTACTTTTCTATACTTGCAGATGCATCATTGCACTTTTGGTTAGGGGCGTCACATCACGCAAGATCTATCGACTTAATATGGGAATAACATTGCCTTAGATTCTTTAAAGTGACATGAGTAGCCAAAATATGAATAATTAATCATTCAAACTGATTTGGGAAATAATTGAGTATTTTTCTAAAAAGAAAAAGTACAAATGAAATAATTTTTTGTCTGGGGAATGTACATGTACGTTAAAGTAGTAATGTAATTTCTGTTAACTTTCCGAACGCTGTTTCTGTTCGAAGAAGACAACTGTAGGCTCCATGAATATTTCCTATTTTCACATTAATCTTTTATAGTTTCGAGGTGAACTCTACGCCTTTGACTTGTATTGCGAATTGGATTGGTGTAAAAGAGCGAGCTTTAACACCTTGTGTCACTGGGGTAAAATTATCATACCTGGAAGCCCCGACTAAAATATCTTTGTTTAGGACTTTTTGCAACGTTGATATTAAACACTAGATCAATGATTCATCAAACGATAATTTGCGAAAACAAAGTAAAAAAAAAAAAATAACTCAACATTGAAAAGTTTGGTGATCAAGAATAAGCAACGAAATTGTTTATACATCCTTATCAGTAAAAAGAGACATATCTGTTCGCTATTTGGACCTTAACTATAGGTCCATATTTTTTAGGTCTGTCCTAGACAAACTGGTAAAAACATAAACTGTACATATTGTTACATTACAGCTCAGGTAAAACCAAATAGTTAACTAAAGTAAAACTAGTACATATTGTTACATTAAAACTCCGGTAAAACCAAATAGTTAACCCAAGTAAAACTAGGAAGAGGCTTACCAATATCAGGTTGACAGAGAACGCCAGCAAGCTTGGAATCACCGCAATCAGCACTTCCAAGTGGTGGTCCGGCACAAAAACTGATGTTCGACTCTTTACCGTTACAGTCAACGGCATCTAATACACGGGACGGAGGTCGGTCAAAAGGAACATCATACCAATAATGACGTCGAGGAAAACCTTTCAAGGTAGTATTTAATCTAAAACGGTAGGAAAAGTTTAATAGTGTTTTCATGTAAGATTATATATATAACAAAGTCTAGGCATAGTGAGAGTATTGCTGCAGGCGGAAAAGGCCAAAGATTCTGAATACAATCCAATCATCTTTCACTCACTTACGATGAGCGGATTAAAGAATCTTTTACGTGAAAACGTGTCCGTCCCAACTGCTGTCTATTTTACAGATGAGTGAGAGAGTGACGAACTACGCAAATGCCACAAACAACCTTTCAGCTGAAAGGCATTTTTTGTATGGCAGCATGCGTTGGAAGACTCATATTTTTATGTGACATCGCCGCAGCATTAAACCTACTATTGACCACACTTTTGGGATGTAACTATCTCTAAGGGTCATAAATATAAAATGATTGGGTACGTAGATTACAAAGTATTATTCAAACCTACTGACACGCATCAGCTGCTATGTGCTGGGTCATTCCTTCCTCCCCATACATGTACTTTTAAGAGAGTCTCGGGTTATTAGATTCTATAGAAAGTGTAGTCCTTCAGAGGTTTTCAACCAGGCTTATATTTTGCTCTTTAAGGCTCTTCTAGCCAGGCGTATTCTGTTAGATTACTCCAAAGAATCAAATCTGACACGTTAAAATATAATCCCCGGCACGCTTGCTAAAATCAGCTAGTGCGTAACACCTTAACTCCGGAGTGATACAGAATCAACTATCTAGACTCACATTCTGGGCATTTCAGTATCAGTCTTTACTTATTGGGTTAACTAAATTGTACCTGTTCAGCGTAAAAGCCCTGAAATACTGTGTTTTTTTACTATTGTCAATGACTAGTATTCCTACGCTAAACGGAGCCATCAAGCATAAAGTTCGCTTCGATTGGTTTTTGCCAGATCACAATTTCAAGAAGGAATCAATGACGATATAAATAAAATAGAATCAAATATTGTAGGTATATCTGCGATATGAATAGTGAGGTATTATTTGTCCAGGTTAGCAGATTTCGTTTAAAAATGAAAACGTTTTGTAATGTTTAAAATGAAATATACATGTATGCATATATCAACATAAAACAGATCTTTAAGTGATCACTCTCAACTAATAAAGACATTTTAATGATGCGTGTGTTATGCGGTCATTGGAAACTTACCCGACAAAGTAAGTGCGACAGAATACATCGGCATCATTTTCATCCCAGTAGTCATCACAAATGGCTCCCCATACCCCTTTATATCTCACCACGGGAATCCCAGAATATCCCGATACGTTCCACATATCAACTTCTAAATAAACACACGGACATATCAACTTCTAAATAAACACACGGACATATCAACTTCTAATTAAACACACGGACATATCAACTTCTAATTAAACACACAGACATAACAACTTCTAATTAAACACACGGACATAGCAACTTCTAATTAAACACACAGACATATCAACTTCTAATTAAACACACGGACATATTAACTTCTAATTAAACACACGGACATATTAACTTCTAATTAAACACACCCACATATCAACTTTTAATTAAACACACGGACATATTAACTTCTAATTAAACACACGGGCATATCAGCTTCTAATTAAACACACGGACATATCAACTTCTAATTAAACACACGGACACACCAACTTCTAATTAAACACATAGCCATTTCTATTTAAACACACGCACATATCAACTTCTAATTAAACACATAGACATAGCAACTTCTAATTAAACACACGGACACAGCAACTTCTAATTAAACACATAGACATAGCAACTTCTATTTGAACACACAGACATATCAACGTCTAATGAAACACACAGACATATCAAATTCTAATTAAACACACAGACATATCAACTTCTAATTAAACACACGGACATATCAACTTCTAATTAAACACACAGACATATATAATATTATAATGAGGTATAGCTCGGCTATGTGTTAGAGTGGGTATATGGCGGAAAGGGGAATTGTGGTGGCAGAAATGTCGACATATGGTAGATAAATAATGAGAGCCTCCGGGTGAATTGAACTTTTGTTGGATAACTACAGAACTGTATCCAATTAAAATTCGACTAGGGAAGATCAAATGCTTACTTTCTAAATCGGGGTGATTCATAACCGGCGGAAGGTTACAAGCCTTTTCACTCTCATCACTCCAATCACCGCAATCAGTTATATTGTCACAAACCCATTTCCGGGGCACACAGGCCATATTGTCACATTGAAAGGCGTCATCTCGACAAAACAATTCTGGAAATAGATACATATTTCGGATCATAAGTGGATACGTATTTAAACCAAGTAATATTGAGCTCAGCTGGATATGAATCTATAGCAACAAGTAAACACAGGAGCATACCCCAAACTAGTCCCGATTATACCAGAATACCGGTAGAATACCAAAAGAGATAATATGTAAGATCGATTGATGTTTTAGGTCGTACTCAAGATTATTTCACTTATATGGCGGTGCCATCAGGCTTAGTGTGGGAGGAAACCAGGCTATTTGTCCAGAGGGTACCCTCGACCTTCGGCAAGCACCTGACAACTTTTCCACATACGGCGAGAGAGTGAAAAAATAATTGTTCAACTTAATTATTTTTCAACTTTATTTATATAAATTCCAATATGACTGAGTAACAAAATTATATCACATTATGAGAGGCGACCAAGAAAATTATGTCCAAGCTCACACCGGTTTCAGATTCAATTGATATTTCTTATTTCTACGTCAAATTTAGTTTTTCGATGAACTTCAAATCCATTGTATTGTGTTAGCAATCAAATTTATGGGAAAACATATCGTATGTTGTCAGCTCGTGCTACTTTAGCGTTACCATTGACAGAAGACGTCGTAGTTGAGACACATTTTGAATCAGAACCATCCTGGTCATATTTGGCGTCGGAATCAATTTATATTTTTGGAGTTTTGGAGTTCGGACATGGTCGAATTGTTGGTAATTAAAGCAAATTGTGGTGCTGTTGGCAAGAGTTCTGAGTCTATGGTACCTGGATATTCAGGGACAGCGACAGTCGAATATTCCCTGTGAGATATTGATGTGCTGGATTCATATGTTGATGAGCTAGTCCTGTCAGTAGATCCTGATAGGGTGGTCCCGTCAGGTGATTGTTGTGAGGCGGATTCTGATTGGGTGGTCCCGTCAGGTGGTTTTTGTGAGGAGGATCCTGATAGGGTGGTGCCGTCAGGTGGTTGTTGTGAGGCGGATTCTGATTGGGTGGTCCCGTCAGGTGATTGTTGTGAGGAGGATTCTGATAGGGTGGTCCCGTCAGGTGATTGTTGTGAGGTGGATTCTGATAGGGTGGTCCCGCCAGGTGGTTGTAGTGAGGTGGATTTGCTACAATCGTCCTCATCACTGCCGTCTGGGCAGTCAGGATGACCATTACACCACCAGCTGCGAAAGACACACGAGCCATCTTCACATATTTTCTTGTGGATTCCACATGCTATAAACAGAAGGAAAAAAACCCCAGAATATATAACATTTAACATCTAACAAAAATCGTCCTACATGGATCGCCCTAGCACAGTGGGTTACAACATTCTCTTCAGGACTTGTACACTCTGACAATTGTTTTTGTAACTAAGGCTGAATCTGACTTAAACGTGGCATGAACTGCCAAATATATGGAAGGATTCGGTGAAACAGAATTGTTGGTTATTTGTGTCAAGAAGCACAAAATAAAAGCTTTCCTTCGATATCATGCTCAGGGATGTACATTAAAGGATATTCCAAATGGTGCAATAAAGATAGTTTCATTAATAATAACTTTTCCTGGTCTTTAATTGCAATTGCGTTATGCAGATATTGCAGCCTGAACTCAACACGTTTTTGGGGGAAGACAGTCGACGCTAGTAATGTTATTCTCATTTGGTTCTTTATTCGTTAATTAGACCTTAGTCAGACCCCTGGGTTTAAAGTCGTCAATGCCCTAAATACGGTGTAATGGGACGTTTCACACTTCGCCATTCATAGACTTCTGGTATCACTCAAAAGCTTGTAATTTGTACTCCTTCAACAAAATAGCAGAAAATTTCAAAAGCTGGTTTTATTGGGAAAATGTCAACATTTTGGCAACTAAACCCACTTTAAGGTATTTCTTATAAGCAACAAAACCCCTAAAATTTACTCATATATATCTGCTATTTTATCCGGTCTTAGCACACATCTTCGGATCGTCTTGGTTACTGGCTTTATCGAAATTGTGTATTTCAACGTCATTTCGTTAGTTTTTCAAGGTACATGTACTACACACGTCTCGGTTACGACAGTCGGTTAGAGTGATAGTCCCAAAATCCTCAAACACAGGCCTTCGATCCATGCAACGTGAGATCGTATCCCACTCAGACCAGCTGTAGTGGGAAGGTTGGGGATACCAGAATCTATGCTCGGAGGAAACTTACGACCTTCGGAGAGTAATTGACAATTCTTCTCATCATATGGTGATCGAGTGAAAAAATCAATGGGAAAATTGTTGAACTATATTTCTTTGCTGCTAAACGCCGCCATGTAAGTGAAAGAATCTAGATTGATTGATTGTTTGGTGTTTTACGCCGCGCTCAAGATTCTTTCACTTATATGGCGGCGTTGCCAGTTTTATTGTGGGAGGAAACCGGACTCTATGCCCGGAGGAAACCCTCGACCTTCCGTTGGTAACTGGCAACCATCCCACATAGGCCGTTCGGGTGAAAACCCAGTCAGAAAATTTGTTTGGACTGAGTGGGAAAGAATCTTGAGCTCGATGTAAAACATCAACCAAACGCCGGGTTTCTCTTCACAATCAGTATTTATGAAAAAAAATGAATCTTGGCACCTGATGCCACTTTATTCAAAGAAGAGCTTCCCAGGAAATTCGGCCGGGTTCTTCAACAGCGTAATTTGTATGATATTATGTTTCTTGCTAAACTCAATGAAGACATTCTCAATAATTGAAACTTACCATTGTGTGGATCCACCTGCCTTCGATGCCTAACTGTGGAACCTGTAATAACAACAAATAAGTTTTAGCGTTAATTTCGTTCAGGAGAATCATGTATATATTTTTGAAATGTTGAATAAAGTTTCTACCTTTGCACATACAAAATAAATACTTTGAAATGTTTCAAACCGAAACATATGTGCTGTGTCTTTGAGTTCAAATTGCCAACATGCATCTTACTCTGATTGATACGAGTCCGTGTTATTCCTCGTTCCCAATTACCAATATGCTATTTTTACGCTAATTGAAACAATGGGCTAGCGAGAGAGGAGTTGGCGCCACTTTCGACGTTATTTCAGTGTTATCACTACGAAGGATTGAAACGTAGACATGTATGTTTGTTAACCTAGGTTTAAAAAACAATATGCCACTCTGATCGAAACAGAATGATTTCCGAAGTGAATTATCCATAAGCTGTGCTACAATGAAACAGTGACATATATATGTTTGTTGGTTTAAAAAAACAATATGCCACTCTGATCTTGATTGAAAGAAACAGACACGTGTAAGAAATGTTTGAAACTCTCTTTAAACGTGGGCTCCATACTAATGAGAATTGATTAAGGCATCCCCACGAAATAAGTTACACTTGCTGGAGCCTCCAATAGGCCTATAGGTGTCCAAAGCTCGTGTTCGCAAACAACTTACTTCGTGGTGATGCGTTTTATGCATGGTTTTGGATTAGCAAAACGTCACTCTGACTGAAACAGAATAACATCGACCACTATAGAATTGAACCATACTAATGTCATTCGAGGTCCATTAAAGCATACTGCTGTTGACTTTCAGGACTACAAATGGTAACACAAATACAAGAAATGTCTTTAGATGACATTTTTGCATAAATTATAATTAAAAAGCACCAACTTCTTTCTTCTTGGATATTCAGAGACTCTCCGAATCTCTTCAAAACCTCCTCAAAGTTTTTCTCGGTATTTTCGGTTTCTTGTAGGAATATAATCGCTACTTCCACGAATATGTTATTGTCATATTTCCTGAAAATAAGTTTTAGGTACAAGTTTTCACAATAATTTCGGGGCCTCCGTGGCTCAGTAGATAGAGCGTTGGACGCTGAAACCGAACAGCCTTCCACCAATGGGTCGCGGGTTCGAATCCCTCTCAGTCAAAAACAAGTTGGAAAATTTTCTGTCTGGGTTTTCACTCGAACGACCTATGTGGGATAATTGCCAGTTACCACCGGAAGGTCGTGGGTTTCCTCCGGTCATAGAGTCCGGTTTTCTCCCACGATAAAACTGGCAACGCCGCCATATAAGTGAAATAAACTTGAGCGCGGCGTAAAATACCAAACAACCAGCCAACTACAATAATTTCAAAAGCACACATTAATTTCAAATTGAATAAAAGTGTGTAATATAGGAATAATTATTGATATGGTTCAGTATCAAACTCTGCGAGTTCCAATATGTCTTGTACCATGATAATAAGTTTCCATGCATTTTGTCTTAAGTGATATCCACCACTTAAAATCGTGTTATCTGCCTCGGACTTTTTTCCATAAATTTCGACTGCGAAAAGAAGTTAAACGTTTGAAGTACCTTGACACGGTGAAATGAAATAGATAAAACTCGTAACCAGAACGAACCGAATATTTGAATTAATAACGGGCAAGATTCAAATAACCGGGAAGTACGAGTACGTTTTAGGTTTTTTGCTGCTTATAAAACTATTTTAGTGCATATCCTCGAGGCTGGTATTAGTGCAAAGCTCTTCTTTTGTACAACTTTAAAAAATTGACGTATAATTATACCTAATTCTGCTTCTAAGAAATTCTCTCTACATTTGGCAATTGCCGTTTTAAGGTAGCACAAGCTGCCAAAATGTAAAAACAATTGTCGAGGCAATAAGGTTGGAGTTCATAGGAAAACTAAAATGATGGTCATTGATATAGGGAAATATATATACAGTCTGGAGCATATACAATGCGAAAAAGAGCTAAAAACGTCAACAAGATTTACGTAATCGAAACTGATATTTTTTATAAAAGTAGATTTCAAAGCAAGGTTTTCCAAGAAAACCCTTCATTCTAGACTCTGCGTGTCCAAGTTCTTTTCTCGGAAAGATTCTCCCAAAAAGTTGTCCAAGGATATTGCAGCGATGTCGGTACTGGCATTGTGAACTCCATTTTATAGTGTACCAACATAGTGAAACATTTCGTTGAAACAGAATTAGCTAATTGTTCGTCATTTGATTCAAAAAGTACAAAACAGTAACTGATATCTATCTATGATATGTTCATTCAAAAATGTTTATAAGCAACACCAACCCTCACATGTACTCATACATGTTCATCCCGCTGGCTTTACCTATATTTTGTTTATTTTTATGTAAATTCTTTAGTTTTTCCAGGTACTTCAAACGCCCATCAACTTCTCTTGACAATCGTAATTTATAAAAAAAAAAAATGTCAAACTTTTGGCTGTTCGTGACACTTTTAAATTAAATTAAGAAGCATATGTGACAAAGAGTCGAAGTGATAAAAAGCTTCAACTTCTGCGTGTATTAAAATTAAGACAATTTTAAAACAATTCTGAAGATTTAATAACAACAATACGACATCCTGTTTTAAGCCCGGTATACACTGAGAGTTTTGCTGCGACCCGACTCGACGCGACTGTACCCGACTCGAGTCGGGTTCAGTCGGCTTGAGTTGCGTCGCGTCGTAGACCGGTATACACTGCACACAAATAAAGTCATTGGGAAACATGACATTCGGAACTCTCTAGCAGAAAAGGTAGAAAAAAGACGCTTGTTTGACGTCACGTGACTGTAGTAAAGTTTCTGATTGGCCTACGGATTCAGACTGTCTACGACGATCGTCGCAAGAGTGGATACACTGTCTGACCAGACCCGACTCAACCCGATTCTTAAGAAAATATCTGGCGCGTCCAGATCACTTCCGACCCGACGCAACTGAAGCCGACTGACACCGATTTGCGTCGTGGACTGGTATACACTACACTTTTTCTCTGCGACGCGACCCGATTTTCCAGTCGGGTCGGGTCGGGTCGCAGCAAAACTCTCAGTGTATACCGGGCTTAATCTGCACATATCCTTGGTGACGGGTGTGTTTTTTTAACCATTTGGTAGCAACCATTTATACCATTTTAATGTACACACATTAGAAATATTTTTACACTGTCGATTCATGTGATTCCTGGATTGACTTAGCCTTCTTCACCAGCAGGAAAAATAATTGTAATAATTACACTATTTGTTAACCGTACCACATATCTACCAGTAGAATATTCTTCACCAAGGCGCCAGAATCCACAGAGTTTACCAAGGAATTCAACTGAAATTAGAAAGGAGTTGATCAAATTGATATCATTTGCGCCTGTTAAACGTTTGGATTTGCTAGCTATATAGATATGTCAGTCTCTCCTTAAAGTGGAAATAATACCTAGTGTGATATTCAATCTTTTTTTAACTTGCAGCAGTTCTGACATTTTCTCCTTGTATAAAATAACAATTACATAATTTGTTTGAAATCAGATGAAAATATTATCGTAAAATGAAGTCTTATGTATTATACACCAGGTGCTCACTTTGGGCAACCCATTTCCTTTTGGGTATTTAAGAAAATAAAATTGAAGATCAAAGCATCAAGTTAAACTTTCATTACCATCTTCAACTCACGAAATGTTTATGTGAAATAGGCCACTTTTAAATTCTTTCCTCATGTCTCACCTTTAGCAGAATGTTTTGTGCAGTTTGACGAAAATGTTCAGAAGAAGGTTCCTCTAAAAGCTCATGCCATGTCATGTCATTAATGGTGACTGTCAAGGTCCGATTTACAGAAACTATAATATAAGATTATATATGAAAGTTGTGTTTAACTGGTCTTAAGGAAACCACTTGATAGTTCTTTGTAAAATTCTAACAAGAAGTTCCATTGATAGTGCTTGTGCAAGGAACAACTGTTTTGCCTAAAATAGTGGTATTTCCGCCACTGACCCTTTATTCAGCAACACACAGCTCACCAGGAAGTCCTTTATTTCTATTCTAATGCGTATCATATGTAAATTAACTCAATTTCAGTATTCCAAACGTAAGAATTTTATTTTCATTTTTGTTACTCTGTGATTATAAATTCCCAACTAACAAATCTTCCTAAAATTTTTCAAGCAGATACCTATTTTGTAGACAATGTTCATTGAATCCAATATTAATTTATTGGTAGCCGGGATATGTTCTCAATCATTCTGTTTTAGTCTCCATCCATCATTGCCAAAATCTCACCACATCCTTGTGATGAAATAACTAGAATTCGAGCAATCTGACTGAAGTTGGCAATTTTATTAAAAAGAACATTGAAAGAAGTTCTTTTTAGGAAACATCTCGGCTTTAGTTTGAAGTGAATGCTTAAAACTATGGGATATTTACCTTGGTCAATATGTTGCTTGGCATTCGGCCTTCTTATTGTTGACAGGCAAACGAAGAAAAAAATCGTCATGCTAAAAAGCGCCAAAATCCAAAAGAAGACTCTGCAAAAACCTTGATTTTGGGTCTGTTGGAAAAGAAAAGATTAAAACATTTTGCTACGATACAATATTTGGAGAGGATTTTTGTACTTTAATACATATAAATTCTTCTGCCATGCATGTTTAAAGGGGCATGAGCTGCCAAAATGTTGATATTTTGACTTAAAGACAGAATGTTGAAATTATTGGCTATTTTTCTCAAGACGTATAATTCAGAAGCTTTTTATTGCTTCTAGTCTCGAAATTGTGCGATAAAGTATTGTTTTGAACTAACTTTGCCTTAGAATGAATGAATGGTCGTCCCGGTTATTTAAATTTTGTTTACTTTTCGGACACGTTTTCCGTTTGTACGGGCCACATACTGTATGGATTTTCCTCATTCCAACGCCAATCATTTAGTTTTTCGATGGCCTCCTAAGTCTCCTACTGTCGTGACGATCAGAATTTATGAAAGAAGTGTGAATTTCGGCAGCTCATGCCACTTTAATAAACTAGGATCCACAGTTTTGAGCTGGGAGTGACATCCGTAAACTGAGACATGCATGAGTGGCATTTACAAGGAGGGTTGCTAGGCACTTATCAATCATCCCGAGGGTTGGTTTACTTAAACTGATACTTTTATAAACCTGGGGGATATAAGAGGAGATAAGTTCGAATCATCCTCGGATACCCAGGGTTAATTTGTCAACAAGCTCACCTTAAACCCCTGGGCCAACTGCGATTCAAAGCCTCGTTTTCTGGGAACGACCATTTACTGTCGGACCAAATCAAATATTCTCTTCTAAACGTTGGAACTCTTCAGTTTTTGACACACGTTTATCGAATTGAAGTGTAAACGGAAAAGTCGTCCATCTTTGTTTTGAACACTGCCTGGATGCTTACGTAACGCCGATTCTGATTGGTGAAATTTCCGGAACCAACCAAAGTCTACATGCGTATTGAATTAGAAACGACGGATTTGGTTCCACTTGTCCCACGGGTAAAGTGAGCGTAAGCGTAAGTTTTAGTCGTGGGTTCCGACGATGAGTTCGAATTCCAACACACACACGCAGAGGGAAGGATTCAACGAGAGAGTAAGAACTACAAAGGACTGGTGATTATAACAATAAGGAGGTTTGAAGTACTTAAAGATTATGTTCAGAATTGAAACTAATTAATTGAGGGTATAATATTGTGTTCTCCACCATATTTGGGTAAGACATAGATCAGTTATAGTAATAACCAAAAATCACCTTGGAAAGTCAAGCTTGAACGTAAGCAGACATCATTATACTATTCATACTAATTCAATATACGTATGTTTGTATATAAGTATATATTAGGAATACTGAACGACGGAAGTCGTAACAACTTGAATGAATATTTAGGGTATAGAAACATTATAGATTTAAAATATAAAGTTTCTGTGAAAGACATATGCTTATGTGTCCGTAAAGTGTTCTAGGTTGCCAAACATTTGATATCTTGTAATGACGACGATTTAAGCACATCAGATCATAAGTAGCCATATGGGCGTGGTCATTTCCAGATAATGTACATGTCGTTCATTGGCCCTGAGTATGCCAATGTTTAAAATGACTTGCCCGGAACCAGCTAGTCGAACATCGTTAAAATGTGTGCCATTCGACTGTTTTTATATAAATCTGAGGTTTCCAGATGACCATTGGTAACTTTCCTAGCTTCCATCGACTGTTGGATAGGGAGTTTTAAATGAGGATTGCTTTGTCTCCATTGTTTACTGTGCTACGGGACAAAATGATAAACGAACAAGTAACAAAAAGACATGCAGATTTTATGTAAAACTAAGAACTGACAGATCCAAGATAGAAAACTGTAATTTGAGAGCTCCCAAGGTTCATTGGTATAGCAGTATAGATCCCATGATCATGAAAAAGATATCCACAGAAAAAATCTTGTAAACATACTGGTCAACTTTTGCCCAGGCGAAGCTCACAAATCAAACAAATTACTGTTTCATTGTCTAAAGTTATAGTAGCATTCTAGATCGCATCCAAATACACATCACTGACTGCTAAAATAGAACCATGCGTCTTTAAATAGATTCTCAGAAATTCCAGAACAATCCGATTCCCGGGCATTAACAGAAATTTGCATAGCTAAACAAACTTGACATATTAACTCAGAACGATAGAAAAACGTCGACACGCATTGGCACGGTTCAAATCTAGGTCATCTTAACTAAACGGTCAACAGCCCTGGGGTGAGGAAAACATGTCACGGCTTCGAGAATGATTTACACTTGAAACAAAAGATCGTCGACTTACGAAAACCAAATAAGACAATTTATAGAAAACTTAATTCTTGTAATAATCATCGTCGAAACCCACGGTTAAAAAGTAAGAGGTGAGCTTGTCGAGAATTTAACCCTGGGTATCCGAGGATGGTCATAATTGGCTTAGAATCAATCTGGGTTAGGTGTGCGGTACAAGCCCGTTATGGGTGTGCGTGTGATGCATTCACAGCTATTGCTTTACTGTCTGATAGGAAACAAAGCAGCAGGGAATTCCCTAAATGACCTTTAAAGGGGGAGAAAACAAAAAAAAACAACATGCAATCGTATCGAACGGGCTCCCATAGACCATCATATTCATGTGTGTGAGTCTTGCACGTGGTTTACGGTGTGAAAATATGATGAATGAATCTACCCGACAAGCTCGTGCTCGATCGTCAGTGGAGCGCGCCATTGACGGTTTGAAATTGACCGGAAAAAGTATTAGTAGATTACTTCCCTTGCGAGCTTATCATATCTTGTAGCCTATGGTTATAACCTGCAATGTCAGCGGTAAGACTACCTTTTTTTAAAATTCTACAACGATCCCCACAAGTCGCGTAGACAACATAGCAGCCTGTCACGTCTTCCCAAAAGGTTGATTTACTAGCCAGTGTACATTTCAGAGCTGTTAGAGTGTTTATCTTCTCTTATTAGCGCGTCGAAATGATCAAAATTAACCTAAGTTTAAATGGGAGACTTTCAGAGTTGACCAATTTCTCTTACGCTAGTGAGTGACAGGTGGCCAGGCGTATGCTGATTGGCCAATCGAGACACACAGCTAAGCTCTGCTGTGAAGATGGCTGCCGAGTCAGTTTAGACGTTCTCTGATAACGATTGTTAACTTTCTTATAGCACAGTTGAGCGAGGAAAAATCGTAGAAATATGGTTTTGGTACCGTTAGAAAGGAAAATGTATCGCGCCTGTACTGTATTTACTTAGTTTTTTCCTTTTCTTCTCCTTTAAGTGTCGGCATTTTTGAAGGAAAGTTGGCTGACAGGCTTTCGTCCGAGGTTGATCACTTGTTGATTTTCTATCGGACTGAAGATCAACTGTCTGAGAATCATACCATACCATACAATCATAACTTAGGCGGTGTCTCCTTTTAAATGTAACCGGTATGTTCAACCTCTGAACTTTGACACCATTTTGAATTTTCGATACACAGCTGTACTTAATTATTTCCAAATGTTGATTACTCTAGAGCTTTATGAGCAAAATTCATGAAACTCGGAAGGCACAAAATTATTCCAAGGATTTATTAATATGTTGTGTTGCAACACGGAATGACAAATCATTTTGCGTTTTTCAAACACTACATGCACTTCTCAGCTAAAAGGCTAGAATTTGTCTGACTTTGTGTATGATACACATCACCAACGCTTAATGTCGGCTTTCTTTTGGGGTAAATATCGTAAACGAAAATACCCTGAAGCCGAATGCATGTGGACAGTGGGTGTCAATTGGGCATTCAAAGATTACTAAATGAAGAGATAGTGATCCGCTCTGAATGTAAACTATCTTATTAACTGCAGAAATTTAGTTTCACATTGCTTGGCTTAACGTTGTCAAACAATGGTATATGAGATTGTTCTAGCATCGTCGCTATCGAACTTTTCGCTTTTGTCCCGTTACACTTTGTATCATGTACAACGAGATTCTGGTGACCACTCTATTGTCACTGTAAACTGTAGTTTAGGCTAATTTGTGTAGGTATATGTTATTGTATTAGAAAGGAGCGAATGCCATACTTTAACATCTTACGGGTGTGTATTGCAATTCAGAAAACAAACTTGCTGTTGGTGAGTAAATGTTTTAGAGCCAAAAATAAAAAAAATGATGTATGACCTACTGGAGCCTTTTTCACAAAACGGCGTAGATGTATTTTTTGCGTTAACTTTCATAGCAAAGTATTCTCTACAGTGTGGGTTGCCATGACAGTATGTAAAAGCTTACGGTACGCCGCTTTATAAAACAGGCTTCTTCAGCCTATTTCACAAAGCGGCGTAGCGTAAGTTTTCACGTAACTGCCATAGCAACCCTTACTGTAGAGATACGTTAGTATGAAAGTTACGCAAAAAATGCATCTACGCCGCTTTGTGAAACAGGCTGCAGGTTTCAAACAATGGGTCGTTTGTACTATGTTACATTTACTGTCTAAAATGACACAAATCATAGGACCTACCATATTAAAACCGTTTCGATGATCCTCGTCGTTTTCCGGCTGCTTAGATCTCACAGCAGCACATTAACACAAACTCATGTACGGCATGTACACAGGTAAATATATATATCGTGAATTGGGTATAAAGATGCTATCACTACCATATAGATACAAACATATTCTGAGTCAGTTTTGTAACGTGCTTTTCTATATAAATGATACTTTATTAAAATTGTATTTTTTTGTTGTCACATTTGCCCCATGGCCCGCGGTGTAATCAGACTGCTGTTGTATACGCTTGACTGATATTTCACTGAGCATTGACTTTTGTTTCAGATATCAAGAAAGAGGGGAATTTCCAGAACTCTTCCAAAACTTTATACCTGTACACGAATATGGCGTACATTATTCATACGAATGGACGCTCTAATAAGCTAAAATAACCAACGATTCAACCTGTACACGAAAACCAATTTTTCAAGCTCAATTTCTTTTTTTAGAGTATAGATTATTTCACAAAAAGATAGGATTTTATAACAATGTTGAATAGTTCTCCCAAGGTTTTATAAAATTCTGAACTATAACAATATTTTGGCAACGTTATATATCGTAAGTTCAAAAATAGAATGTTCATTACGTATCATTGTACATATATAAAAATACGTCCGAGAATATTCAATTCGTCTCTAAATGTCAAAGTGGAAAAAAAAAATTAACGCGCAGCTTATTGACCCCCCCTCCCTCCTAGAAGTAAAAATAATAATAAAAAGAACGGCGTAGACGACCAGCTTATTAAATGGGGTTTGTTTCCATTTCCTGTTTGTAACACTAAACTGACCTTTCAAGTACGTACCGATGTAATATGACTAACAGCGAGGTAGCAAAATCAACAAAGACTGTTTAAGAAAGTGGTTTATATTTTGTTCAAAATGAAGTATAAGCCTAATGTACGGAAGCGTATTAGTGCCAGGGTGAAAAATAAAAACGAGTTTTCTCCTAATTAGGAGATAAATTATCTCCTAATTAGGAGATAATAAGTCCTAATTAGGAGATAATATCTCCTAATTAGGAGATAACAATTTATCACGGCTATTGATTGTTACATTACTTTTCGACTTCCGCTTAAAAGCATTGAAATGGGGGGTCCGCTTAATAGTCCCCCGTCTCATTAGTCCCCCTTCTCATTGATCCCCCGTCTCATTGGTTTCTCAATAGTCCCCCCGTCTCATTGTTCCCCTGTCTCATTGGTTCCCCGTCTCATTGGTTTCTCAATGGTCCCCCATCGCATTGGTCCCCCGTCTAATTGGTCCCCAGTCTCATTGGTTTCTCAATGGTCTCCCGTCTATTTGGTCCCCCGTCTCATTGGTCCCCTGTCTCAATGAGAGGGGTGTCCAGTGAGACAGAGGACTATTGAGACGGGGGACCAATGAGAGGGGTGTCCAATGAGACGGAGGACTATTGAGACGGGGGACCAATGAGACGGGGTACCAATGAGACGGGGGACTATTGAGAGGGGGGACCAATGATACTCACAGTGAATATTCCTAGTATACCAAAGATGTGCACTGTCATGTTTATTCCGCGTTATACGATTATGTTGCAGAGTTATGGCCCTTTGAAGTTTTGACGTTAATTTTTTTTGTCCGGGTGGTATCTTCGTAACTATTCAACTGACAGCGTTGATACTCGCAGTGAATATTCCTAGTATAGCAAAGATGTGCACTGTCATGTTTATCCCGCGCTATACGATTCTGTTGCAGAGTTATGGACCTTTGAAATTTTGACGTTATTTTTTTTTGTCCGCTTAAAACAGTAATACAGTAAGATATTAACTTACTGATATCCAGTACTACCAAATAATATATATACTTACAGTCTCTATACTATTTTCTCAAACCATCATCAACAGTGAACCCTAAAACTTGAAACTCTATCTATAAGTGAAATAAACTGGAATGCCGCATAAAAGAAGAATACGTCTCTCCATGTAATTCTATTTGAAATATGGCTTACAGTGTATGTACATTTTGTCGTAGATGGCATAAAGTTTTTGAGGAAAATATACTCCGTACTAAAAGATTTGAGTTATCATTTCATGAATCCGTTTTGAAACTTGCATGACATGTCTCCCTTGATTAGTGGAGTCCTAGCACTCTCTTTCATTCAAGTTTTATTCAGATGTGACACGATACATCTGATAAATAAGAGGTAACTCTCAGTTACTATTTGATTCACAGTAAATATCCCTAGTTTCCCGCACCTACTTCATGTAGTATGAAGGACTATTCACCAGAATTCAGTGGTAGTTGTCAACCTGGTAATTATTGGACATATTTGGCTGAGGGGTCAAAGCACCTTTTAGGTGCTGCCTTTTACTTTGGAAGAAACCAAGGGCAATAAAATTATTCTCGCCACGGAGAGAAAAGCACAACACTGCACAAGGTCTAGGTAATGAGGATATACCAGCGAAGTTTCAAACCAATCCTAACAATATTACCAGAAATATGCCCCGGACAAGAAATCCGGACGGACGGACGGACGGATGGACGGACGGACGGACAAAGCGGCGACTATATGCTCCCCCGAAAGTTTTCGGGAGGCATAAAAAAAGGAAAACAACCTGTCAGAACAAGATACTTTAACTAACAAACATCAACTTCTTGAAAAATGGCAGAAATTCTAATCGGTAGAAGAATTTCTGCCATTTTTCAAGTAAGTGTAATTCCCAAAAATAACGAGAATATTGTTATACTCACTTTTTAAAAGACACTAAGTAAAAGAGAATAGCCGTTAGCAGATGGCGTAATAGCTTAGCAAAAGCCTCCGGGGTTAATTTACATATTTAGTTCTTGATTATAGTTCTATTTTGTACAATAAACAATTTGCTGTAATCTACACTCACTGGCGATTTGAAGACGATCGAATCTTACAAGCAAATCAATTGTCCTATTTTTTCTTGCAGCAGTTAATGAAAAGTTTTGACGTTGATGTTTGTTAGTTAAAGTATCTTGTTCTGACAGGTTGTTTTCCTTTTTTTTATGCCTCCCGAAAACTTTCGGGGCAGCATATAGTCGCCGCTTTGTCCGTCCGTCGGTCCGTCCGTCCGGATTTCTTGTCCGGGGCATATTTCTGGTAATATTGTTAGGATTGGTTTGAAACTTCGCTGGTATATCCTCATTATCAAGACCTTGTGCAGTGTTGTGCTTTTCTCTCCGTGACGAGGATAATTTTATTGCCCTTGGTTTCTTCCAAAATAAAAGGCAGCACCTAAAAGGTGCTTTGACCCCTCAGCCAAATATGTCCAATAATTACCAGGTTGACAACTACCACTGAATTCTGGTGAATAGTCCTTCATACTACATGAAGTAGGTGTGGGAAACTAGGGATATTTACTGTGAATCAAATAGTAACTGAGAGTTACCTCTTATTTATCAGATGTATCGTGTCACATCTGAATAAAACTTGAATGAAAGAGAGTACTAGGACTCCACTAATCAAGGGAGACATGTCATGCAAGTTTCAAAACGGATTCATGAAATGATAACTCAAATATTTTAGTACGGAGTATATTTTCCTCAAAAACTTTATGCCATCTACGACAAAATGTACATACACTGTAAGCCATATTTCAAATAGAATTACATGGAGAGACGTATTCTTCTTTTATGCGGCATTCCAGTTTATTTCACTTATAGATAGAATTTCAAGTTTTAGGGTTCACTGTTGATGATGGTTTGAGAAAATAGTATAGAGACTGTAAGTATATATATTATTTGGTAGTACTGGATATCAGTAAGTTAATATCTTACTGTATTACTGTTTTAAGCGGACAAAAAAAAATAACGCCAAAACTTCAAAGGTCCATAACTCTGCAACAGAATCGTATAGCGCGGGATAAACATGACAGTGCACATCTTTGCTATACTAGGAATATTCACTGCGAGTATCAACGCTGTCAGTTGAATAGTTACGAAGATACCACCCGGACAAAAAAAATTAACGTCAAAACTTCAAAGGGCCATAACTCTGCAACATAATCGTATAACGCGGAATAAACATGACAGTGCACATCTTTGGTATACTAGGAATATTCACTGTGAGTATCATTGGTCCCCCGTCTCAATAGTCCCCCGTCTCATTGGTACCCCGTCTCATTGGTCCCCCGTCTCAATAGTCCTCCGTCTCATTGGACACCCCTCTCATTGGTCCCCCGTCTCAATAGTCCTCTGTCTCACTGGACACCCCTCTCATTGAGACAGGGGACCAATGAGACGGGGGACCAAAGAGACGGGAGACATTGAGAAACCAATGAGACTGGGGACCAATTAGACGGGGGACCAATGCGATGGGGGACCATTGAGAAACAAATGAGACGGGGAACCAATGAGACGGGGGAACAATGAGACGGGGGGACTATTGAGAGACCAATGAGACGGGGGATCAATGAGACGGGGGACTAATGAGACGGGGGACTATTGAGCGGACCCCCCATTTCAATGCTTTTAAGCGGAAGTCGAAAAGTAATGTAACAATCAATAGCCGTGATAAATTGTTATCTCCTAATTAGGAGTTATTATCTCCTAATTAGGAGATACGTTTTCTCCTAATTAGGAGATACGTTTTCTCCTAATTAGGAGAAAATTTATCTCCTAATTAGGAGATATTATCTCCTAATTAGGACTTATTATCTCCTAATTAGGAGATAAGTTTTCTCCTAATTAGGAGATATTATCTCCTAATTAGGACTTCTTATCTCCTAATTAGGAGATAATTTATCTCCTAATTAGGAGAAAACTCGTTTTTATTTTTCACCCTGGCACTAATATACGGAGCCGTAAAAGGGACATTGTACTTTATTTTTTTCGCCCTGACTATGTACTAATATCAAGATACTATGTACTAATATCAAGATACTATGTACTAATATCAAGATACTATGTACTAATATTGAGATAGTCAACAATGAAATCGAGGAGTAAACTTCGTCGCCATTATCACATTTTGGCGATCTGTAATGTCAGCCATATTTAGTCGGATTTGATATGCTGAACAACATATGTATTCATTCGACAATTTTGTTGACTGTTGCACAGTTCGCGGGACTAAGGAAAATGGCGACGAAGTTTGCTCTTCGATTTCATTGGTTGACTATCTCAATATTAGTACATAGTATCTTAATATTAGTACATATTATCTTGATATTAGTACATAGTATCTTGATATTAGTACATAGTATCTTGATATTAGTACATAGTATCTTGATATTAGTACATATTTTCTTGATATTAGTACATAATATCTTGATATTAGTACATAGTCAGGGCGAAAAAAATAAAGTACAATGTCCCTTTTACGGCTCCGTACTAATACGCTTCCGTACTAATGTGTTTTACCAGAAGCCTACTGATGGGGTTTCACGTAAGTGGTCACTTATGAGTACCCGGTACTTACTAACAGATTCACGGGAGGGCCGGATGAGGATTTCATAATTACGAAAATATCAGTATGTTAGCAGCTCGTGGCCCTTTAATGAAAAGAAAAACAAGAAACGAACTAAAAGCAAACTATTTTCCCATTTTGACATTTTATTTTGTGTATCTGACAAAATATACTTTGATAAATTTGGCTAAACTCTCTTTTTTATTTTTGGTCGCTTTTGTGAATCTACATTATGCTGCGTCCCAACAGATCTCTTGGATTTTTAAAGATCCATATTGGGAGTCAACCAATCATTCAAAGGGAACGATTAGACATGGTTGCATGAATCATAACAGTTTAAAGGAACATTTTGCCAAAGTTGGTTATGATTTTTCGTAGAGTTTCTGGCTAGATAAAAAAATTAGAAGAAATCAATCTGGACGGAGTGCGACAATTCGACAGTTCTACTTGTTCCTTTCAGAATTCTGGATCTCGAAGGTGCGTGAGCTTGTGTGGTGTACGAGCGTGCTACTTGTTCCTTTGAGAAGTCTGGATCCCGAAGGTACGAGAGCTCGTGTGGTGTACGCGCGTGCTACTTGTTCCTTTGAGAAGTCTGCATCCCGAAGGTGCGAGCGCTCGTGGGGTGTACGCGCGTGCTACTTGTTCCTTTGAGAAGTCTAGATCCCGAAGGAATGAGAGCTCGTGTGGTGTACGCGCGTGTTACTTGTTCGATCGGGGGTTTCCTCCGGGCAATGAGCCCGGTTTTCTCCCCCACTAAACCTGGCAACGCCGCCATATAAGTTAAATAATCTTGAGTGCGGCGTAAAAACACCAATCAATCAATCTAACCTGGTTAATAAGCTCAGCTGTATTTTAAAATAGTTTGGCGAGATTCTGACACTGAAAGACTACCTTGGCATGCCCCTTACAGGCATTTTGTTCTAATTTCCTAAAGAATCAAGTACTTTATACATGGTCCCTAGTTTTTTTTATACAACATCCATAAAGCATAATGCCAATACCTAGATCACGATAATCTCGCTGTGACCTGGAGATGCATTCAAACCGGGCTTTCGGCCCATCCCAAAAGAGCGAGAATAAAGTGTTGCTTAAAGTGACTTAAGCTGCCAAAATGTTCCTATTTTGACGTTAAAACAGAATGTTGAAATTATTGGCAATTTTTCTCAAGATGTATATTTCAGAAGCTTTTTAGTGCTTCTAGTCTCGAAAATGTACGATAAAGTATTGTTTTGAACTAACTTTGGCTTAGAATGAATGAATGTTCGTTCCGGTTATTTAAATTTTGTTTACTTTTCGAACACGTTTTTGGTTTGTGCAGGCCACATACTGTATGGGTTTTCCTCATTCCAACGCCAATCATTTAGTTTTTCGATGACCTTCAATGCCTCTTACTGTCGTGACGATCAGAAATTATGAAAAAAGGGTGAATTCTGGCAGCTCATGCCACTTTAATACTCTACACATTGCGTATATGGTATTGCTTGCAATGCTGCACTGTAACCGTTTACCGTCAATTCTACAGTAGAATATTTTAAAATTAACGGTAAATTGCCGTTTTATACTTCAGTGGAAGCTTTACGGTCGTGTACCGTAAAACAACTTTGAGACAGAGTTGTCGTTTCCGAGCTAACGAGATCTGATCTCCTCTGTTGTTTCTGTGAAGGATTCGTCCAAAATACGTCATTGCGGATCAAAGGGAGCGAAAAAACGGAAGTGCGCATGCGCACACCGAAGCGCTAGTAAGGCATGGAAATGTGGCCACCATCCTTTCATATTCGAAGTTAGTGTAGTGGTTAAAGGATACGGTTGTGGCTAGTGCGCATTTAGTTCTGCGCAGCTCCTGTATGGGAGGTTAGAGGTTTGAATCCCGCCGTAGGCGATTTAATATAAGAAAAATTTGTCATTATAGTCTAAGATAGTTAATTCAACATAGCTGTATTTGAAAGCGTAGATTGAGATACCTGCCCTAAGTGAGAATTTTCATCAGCATTTTTTCAAATTTTTTCAAATAAATATATGTTTGTCAACTTGCAGAAGTAGTCAGTTTTACTATTTCGTTGGGGGTACATAACATTTGAAAATCTACATTAACAGATCCATGCTGGGGTTGACGATTTAAAGTCCTGTATTTCTTAGCCTGCTGATTTCATAATGTTTTTTCACATTCACTGATTAGGAATGTGGCTAGTTGATTTTACGGTCTACCCTTATTTTTACGGTAGAAAGTTGGCAGCCCAGCTGCCAGTATTCTACCGTAAAATTTACGGGTTACATTTTACAGTGTGTGTAAGACCCATCTGGGATAAATTAACACAACCATGTCATACGAGATTCCCGCTCCTACAGGGTCGGGATGTGCCGACGGCACGAATCAAATATAGTCACTAGCCATTGGATCGGGTGTAACGACATTCTCCTGACCTCGATATGGTCGATGTGGACTATATTTTAAATTCTAACACATGTGTGATTTCCCTACATGTTGTGAGATAGGACAAAGCTGGCGTATAAACTAGCATATATGCAGAGAACATTTTATTGTGACGTCAAACGCCCTGACACTGAACGACGTCATCATTTTTAAATTTTGGTGACGAGATGGAACACGACGTCACTGGGTGACGTCATCACACAAACGCGAGTGGGGATGTCAGACTGTTGTGTATGCTAGGTATTTCGCCTTTAAAACTAACTCATAAACGCAGGGTGGTGCTAATAAGCTATGTCAAGACTTGAAAGGGAACTTATATCAGCTAAAAGTATAAATATATCTTTAAAAAGTTATCAGGTCTGTTAGTAGACTAAACAATGGTAATACATAAAACAGTTGTTTCAAGCTAGCACCCCTATCATTTTTTACATATAGATTCGTCCATGGGGCAATCAGGGAAAAACTATTCAGCTATAACGTAGGGGTTGCCAATTTTGAGTTTGAAGTAGAAAATAAAGCAAACTACTAAAATTCAGTTTTTCTTTACATGAAAGTTAATGTGTTAGAATAGAAATAATGGATTGATTCTCTGCGTATACGCTGTGATAACTGCAAGAAAAAAGGAAGTGTCCACATTTTTAGAACTCGGGCCTCCGGCCCTCGTCCAAAAACAATGGACACTTCCTTTTTTCTTGCAGTTATCACAGCGTATACGCAGAGAATCAATCCATTATTTCTTAAATAATATATGGCGATATATATTTTGTAAATGACTAAATGCAATAAAACACTCCAACTTATAACGAGTGTTGCAATTCACAAAAAAACTGAAGACGATATAATGAACATGTGGGACTTCCTATTAGGAACATGGCGAGTAAGTCTATTAAAGTCAAGATCTCAGATGTATGTAGTTTTGCCCTCTATGTTACAATTCATATATGTTGGAAATGGAAACCATTTATGAGTGTTTTCCTTAAAGGGAGACATATTTTTTGAAATAAAAACTGTGTAATATTCGAAGTTGCGAGTATATAGACCACTGTCAAATAGAATGTTAACCTAAGTCTTTACAAATGGTTCATGAAGTTGGGCTGAAAGGGTTTTATCATATACAGAGGTATGTCAGTCATAGCTAATATTTACATGTAAATTTATCTTGTTTAGAAACGAATGCTAAAAGTGTGATGAGTTAGCAAACTGTTCAGATTAGTTGGTGAAAACTAAGGAATTTGTCGGCCATTTTTGTCTATAAGTGCAAGTTAGAAGTTTTTCATTTAAATTTAAGCTCACAATCAATCTGGAGAATATAAATACGTTAAGATAAATTTTGGAAATAACTTAGGCCTATAGATGAACAAATGTCCACCCGAGTTACCAGTCTTCCTGCGATAAAGCAGAAGGAGGCTTTAGATTTACCCGATGTCAGGCGGTCAGCCCGTCCGTCCGTTAATCCTGCTGAGCTCTCTAGACTCTTTTCGAAACGTATTTTTTTTAAAGTGATGGGGGTTTTATTTTAAGTGTTCACTTTAAAGTGCCGGACCGGCCTACTTAATAACAGGGTGACTTAATCGGGATCTATTTTCTCGCTGGGATCAGACTCAGAGAAGAGCCTTCAGCATAATTCGTGGGGGGGGGGGGGGGGGGGAGGGGGGGGGGGCTTCACCAGATCCGACGTCTCACTGGAGGGATGAAATGCAGGTTGGAGGCTAATGGAGGCTATATGCACGATTGACCTTCTGCTCTAGGGATGTGTTTTACACACTCAAAATGAAATTTTTACTTTAATATGTTCGCCCTGTGAAGCCAGATGGACTCTGAAGTTTCACACTCACGAGCATCTTTTTGTTTTGTTAAAATACACTTTTGATTTGGCTAACGATATCCTGAATAAATTGTATAGCTTATTGCCATTATTGGTGATTTCTTATTGTCAGAATGTTGCCCTTTATGACCACAATCGTTTCTGCAACATCAGTTTGCCAACAACCTCCCTACACCAATGATTTTATCGGTCGATGCAGACTTTCCAGCTTGGAAAAACTCGAAGCTTGGAAAACTTCACGTTTTCTTATTCTCGCCTTGATTTGACCAAGCGAAAACACGAGAATAACAAATGGCCCAAAGCAGCCACCATATACATGTAACTGCATACTTGTGTGACCGCACTGCAAGAGGAGGTTTTACCCGTACATTCTCGGCAGCTTTTTGGCCCCCGAGGGTTTTACAGTCCCAATGAACTTTGAACGTTCTTTTCACTCTTTTGGTAAAACATGTAAAGCAATGTAGGGGCCTAGGCCTCTAACAGTGTTCACATTTGAACAAAAGAAGAAAAAAATCTTTGAAAGAAAAAATAATAACTTAATTTGAAATAAAAAAAAGAATGATTTTTTTTAAATTAAAGCTAGTTTGAATGTAAAGAACAGCCACTTTTGAAAAATGCATTTCGGAATAAAACGTGTTTGGTATACTGCTGGAAAGGTAATCTTTGAGTTTCAGCCAAGGCCTATGAAAGGCCTATGAAAGAAAAGAAACATCCGTCCTTCGTCACTATGGCCCTTTTTTTTGGACAGAGTAGTGTCCCCTCGCAATGTGACATAGTTGTCTGTCCTTTCCCGGCGGTGACCTCATTTCTGAAACTCATCGCTCAGGTATTCAAATAGGACGCTATTATATAGAGCCCTATACAGGTAAGTCAAAATACATTTCCAAATTTACCGATCCCTTCTACTTCAACATATGATTGTCTTTGACAGCTAGCCATTATGGAATTCGGTAGGTTTTGAAAACAAACTAATCTCTGCAATTTTGTATGGGAAATAAAGTTTTATTACTTCAACAGTGTTCAAAGGTATTTTGTTGATTGCAGGTGAACAAAATGGCGGCCGACTCCGCGTTATTTTGTTTGGCTGACCGTATTCAGTGTGTTTTCAAAATCACTTTCGTTAGAAATTTGTTGCATGTCATCTTAGGCTAATTTATATCTACAGATCATGGATATGGCTATAACAATTGTCAATTGAATTGGTGTCTTAAAAAATCACAAAAATTCTACCATAGATCAAAAATTTGACCAATCTATGTGAATGCTTTACTAGAGTAGAGTAAAACTGATTTGTTTCCTTTTTGAGATCTGTAGAAAGTCTGATAAATCATATTCAGGGAGACTTTATTATTGGAATGAAAAATTAAAAAGTTAGGCCTACAGTAGTAGGCTATTTATTATTTTATATAAAATTATGAATACACGAATATTTCTTTACTACATGTAAATGGTTATATAGTGGCATTAGTGGGCAAATGTCAAATACAGCTTAAAACACCCACAAGTAGGGCTACAGGGTGAGTGATTTAAGAGTTGCAGTGTGTGTGGTGGGGGGGGGGGGGGGGGTTATGGTAGGCCTACCTCATTATTTACGCTCAAATATGTATTTGTCGGTATCGTACTGCCAGTAAATCTGCAAAATTATCAATTTATGGAGTAAGACCTTTACTTTAGTGGAATAGGGAGGTGTCTTGGCGAGGGGGGGGGGGGGGGCAAAGCATACAGGGCCGCCACCCCTACCCCCAATGCTAGGCTACCTCTGAAGGGACCTTCCTGTTCAAATAGCTTCTGAGCCTTAAGAGGGCGTGGTGAGTGTGGAGGCGGGGGTGGCGTTATTCAGTCTTTGGTTTGGTGGCAAAACCTTAATTTTCTTATAGGAATTAAATGCCGGTCCAATTGAAAATTAGACCCCTCCCTATTCCTAACAGAAATAATCTTGCGAGAATTCGATTGACGAAAGCCCTGTCCTAGATAATAGCTAGAATTTTCCCCAAACTGCCAGATGGTAAGGGGGTAGATAATAGCTAGAATTTTCCCCAAACTGCCAGATGGTAAGGGGGTAGATAATAGCCAGAATTTTCACCAAAACTGTCAACTGGATTTAAGTAGTGATATGGATGTTATACAGTAGGCCTAGGCCTATAACTGAGGTTATAGACAGGAATCTGGGATTCTCAAAATCAATGGGATTTGGTCCAAGAGTACGACAGCACTTGAGGAATTCAGAGAAAAATTACAAACTATAAATAAAGATGAAGCAAGCAAAATTACCCCCCCCCCCCCTCCCTCCCTTCCAAAAAAAAAAAGTTGTAATACAAAATTTAACGATTATAAGATGCCTCAAATAGAAATGCTAAAAACCCAAAGCCACCTGTGGCGGTATCAAGGGATCAGACTAATTAAGCTACCATAAACCATAATTCTATCGTTTGGTCTCCTTTTTGTATTTTTTCTCTATGTGATTGTTATTTTGCCATATACCGTATTTCTTATATAACTCGGCCATTAGAAATATTCCGTTGAGTTAGACAAAAACAGAGACATCAAGTTGTGTTTAAGGATAACCATTTTCACACACTGCGTGGCGGGTTGTATTGCCTTAAATTCCCTCTAATGGGCAAACTATTTGTCTGGTCACATGTAATCATAAATATTGCTAGTTATAATATTTTCTGCCTCTTACCTTTTCTTAGGTACATGATGTGGGAGGGCGTATTGTTAGTGTTATTAGCCCTTACCTGTTGTGTGAGGGGACAGGATCCACCAGAGACTATCACAGACTGCAGGTTAATCAATGGAGTTGGTTGTAAAATGATCAGGGACCCGTAAGTTTTAATTCCTTATTATTTTGATCAGGGACCCGTAAGTTTTTATTCCTTATTATTTACTGAAATAAGCTAGGCTACTGCTAGACAGTTGATGATTGTTGGTTAAAAGATAATAACAAATTCTTTGCCTATAGCGTGACCAAGACCGGTATCTGTCAGTACAGTATCCTCAAGCATAGATCACTTGACCTTTCCACCAGTGCCGTGTGCTTAGGCGAAATGTTCCAAAAAGTTACTAAAAATTGGAAACTTTTCTGACTGGGTTTTCACTCGAACGACCTATGTGGGATGGTTGCCAGTTACCAACGGAAGGTCGTGGGTTTCCTCCAGGCATAGAACCCGGTTTCCTCCCGCAATAAAACTGGCAACGCCGTCATATAAGTGAAATAATCGTAAAACACCAATCAATCAATCAATCTAGACAGTTGACGATTGCTGATTAAAAGATAATAACAAATTCTTAGCCTATAGCGTGACCAAGACCGGTATCTGTCAGTGCAGTATCATCAAGCTTAGATCACTTGACCTTTCCACCAGCGCCGTGTATTTAGGTGAAATGTTACAAAAAGTTACTAGACAAACCCATAGTGCTGGCTTTGTGACGTTACAAATATCACAGCGTCACAGAGATATTTCGCTTAGTGTGTCCTACCGTTCCGAGCATTTCTCATGGACATGGGGTAGGCCTACTGATGGACAGGTCAATTGTGGTGGGTTCAAATCCAAAGATCAGGCCCATCTCCAAGTTTTCTATTCTGATGAACTTTTTGTTGCCAGGTAGGCCTACCAATAGGTGGTGTTACTCATGGCATAAAACAGGTTTTTCTCACCCAATCAAAATCCACCCCTATAAGGGGGGCTTGTTATGCTGAAGCCTACGATTTACTTCTGGCAGAATCTACCATAGTCCCTCTCTAAATTCTATACAAGACCTTGTAACTGTTGTATATTAAGTGAAACAATCTTGACCATGTTGTATATTAAGTGAAACAATCTTGACCATGTTGTATATTAAGTGAAACAATCTTGACCATGTTGTATATTAAGTGAAACAATCTTGACCATGTTGTATATTAAGTGAAACAATCTTGACCATGTTGTATATTAAGTGAAACAATCTTGACCATGTTGTATATTAAGTGAAACAATCTTGACCATGTTGTATATTAAGTGAAACAATCTTGACCATGTTGTATATTAAGTGAAACAATCTTGACCATGTTGTATATTAAGTGAAACAATCTTGACCATGTTGTATATTAAGTGAAACAATCTTGACCATGTTGTATATTAAGTGAAACAATCTTGACCATGTTGTATATTAAGTGAAACAATCTTGACCATGTTGTATATTAAGTGAAACAATCTTGACCATGTTGTATATTAAGTGAAACAATCTTGACCATGTTGTATATTAAGTGAAACAATCTTGACCATGTTGTATATTAAGTGAAACAATCTTGACCATGTTGTATATTAAGTGAAACAATCTTGACCATGTTGTATATTAAGTGAAACAATCTTGACCATGTTGTATATTAAGTGAAACAATCTTGACCATGTTGTATATTAAGTGAAACAATCTTGACCATGTTGTATATTAAGTGAAACAATCTTGAGTGCGGCATAAAACTTAAGCCAATCAATCCTGCCCCAACAAATAAGGCATATGAATGACATAATCTTCAAGTGTGACTTTATAACAAATAATCGATTACTTTTTCAAAAAAAAAATTTGAATATTTGTAAACTTGTTACATTGCTCTCTTTCAGGACATACTTGGTCTTGGCTCCGCGTAAAATACGACCGATGCAAGTGATGAATGTGTTCGCTTCCATTTTAAAACTGGAATACAAGCAGCTGGACGTGACAGTATCTGTAGTAAAAGGGGATGTCCAATATGCTGATACTAAACTTTCATTTGATAGAGAAGGTAGTAGAGTCTTACAGATGTTGGTAAGTTAAACAGAAAATTAGAATGTTGATTTTTTAATAATGAGCTGTCCTGAAATTAACAATCACGAGGAAAACAATAGATTTAAGAATTAAGAATTAAACTCAAAACCTTTGAGATATCTGTAAAACTGCCTTTTTTTGGAAATTGCCTCCAAAATTTAACAAGCCCACGATTGGTTAAACAAAAAAAAATGTCACTCTAATATAAAAAAGCAATGGACTTCCAAGTTTAAAGGATTTATGAACAGGGCTTAAAGCTGGTTTGTGTGTGGGGGTATGGACCAAATGTGTATTTAAAAAAAACATAAGTTGAAACGAAACAATTTTCTAGTTCCTTGAAAGTCATAAAAGGAGCGAGGAAGAAATACGCATATTTTCTGTATTTTTTGTAACTACATGTACTCAGCAAAGCTCGCCAAAACGGACATCGAAAGGCAGTGAATGTAGCAATGAATTTTGTATGTGTTGGGTCCTACATTTTTTTTTCCTTGTCAAGTGCATGTTTTACAACACACTTAATGGGAATTAGAAAGTATTGCCGAAGGCTGTTCATAAAACCTTTAAAGTGGCATGAGCTGCCAAAATGTTGATATTTTGACGTTAAAACAGAATGTTGAAATTATTGGCTATTTTTCTCAAGACGTATTATTCAGAAGCTTTTTAGTGCTTCTAGTCTAAAAAATGTACAATTAAGTATAGTTTTGAACTAACTTTTGCTTAGAATGAATGAATGTTCGTCCCGGTTATTTAAACTTTGTTTACTTTTCGAACATTTTTTCGGTTCATACAGGCCACATACTGTATGGATTTTCCTCATTCTATAGCCAATCATTTAGTTTTTTTCGATGGTTTTCAAAGCCTCTTACTGTCGTGACGATCAGAAATTTAAAAAAAAGTGTGAATTTTGGCAGCTCATACCACTTTAGGCCTAAGCTATATAGATTTTAAATCACCAAGAAATGTCAATGAGGCTGATGCATAAAACATCAATCCATTATAAAATACTTGTAAAATTCTTCTGTGTATTTAACAAATCCACCAATTATTTTGTTTCAGATTCCCAGTAGTTTGACTCCGGGAAAATACAAGTTACGGGTAACTGGAAGTCTAAGTGGGGCATCCAGTGGTTTTGTCTTCCGAAATGAAACTGATATTGAGTTTGATCAGAAACGTGTGTCTGTCTTCATTCAGCTCAGTAAACCAATCTACAGACAAGGACAAACAGGTGGGATAAACTCACAGCTTGATTTCAGATTATCTCCCTTATATGACGCTCTTCACTCAATCTCTCTAGTAGGCCTATACATGTGGAGTCTTCCCAGTTATCCACCAAAGGCCAGGGGCCCGGTTTCCTCCCTCATCAAACTTGACAATGATAACATATAATTGAAATAATATTGAATGCAGCATAGTTATTTTGTCTAAAACTGATATAATGGGTGCGCTTACTTGTGCGCTTGGTTGTTCAGTTGGGTAGAGTTATTGTCCCTCATTCTGACACATGCCTTCCATGGATGCGTAGTGGGTTCTCATCCCACTGAGTGGATTTTTCACTTGATCACCGTATATGGAAGAGTTACCAGGTACTCACCGAAGGTCAGCTTTCCTCCGAGAAAAGAGCCCGCTTTCCTCCCCTACTAAACCCGGCAACCCCTCCATATACCGGTAAATGAAATATTCTTGAGTGCTCCTTAAAACATCAATCAATCAATCAAATTGAGGGCTCATTTATGCATCCAAAGACTAACTTCTTCATTCTGTCAACAAGTGTGGAACATGTCATATTTGCATTCTGTGACTGAGACGGGGGGACCTTTTGGTCATTTCTGTGTAAGGGATTCATAGATTCATTACTATCTGGTTGTTCACAATAATCCCATCTTTTCACTGCCATGTAGCATTGCAAGTATTATCATATACCAGAGGCGTAGAGCGACCTAGTATACTAAGTCGCTTTACGCCTGCGAAGTATGATAATACTTGCAATGCTAACTGTCATGTTTTGTTCATAATGCTTTTATTTTCTCAATAGCTCAATGCTCTTATATCTTTTTATTATTACAGTGCGCTTTAGGGTTGTGCCCATTTTACCTAACCTAATGCCCAGTCATGGGAGTATGACGATATTTGTAATGGTAAGTCATTCATTTAATTTATTAGTTCTATGTACAATTTTAGTGTAATTAAGATTGTGTCTATCAAAGAGACTGAATCATGGGATGTACAGGGACTGGCAAATGAGTTTCTTTTCACAATCTCTAGCTCAATTTGTGAACAACCCATAAGGTTTATACATCAATAAAGACTTACCTATATATAAAACAATTACAGAAATATGCCTACATGTATATAGCCCCTTTTTATTAAAAAAACAACATTTTTTGTTGTTGTTAAGAATAGAAATACTAGGAAAGGGCCTTCATTAATCATATTTTTGCATGATTCTTTCTGTTAGGGGAGATGTCTAACTTTAGACATTTAATTTTTATAACAATATTTAAGAGTTCCCAAATGGACACGAACCAAAAGATTTTGAAAGAATAAGCCCCCCCCCCCTCCTCCACACTCACCATATCCTCTTGAGACTCGAAGCCCTTTCATTGAGGAAAGTCATTTACATGTATAATAACTACATACAGTAGCCTATGCATTGCAGGTATGGAGTCACATAGGCTTAATGTCCCCCCCCCCCCAACTTATTTACATCACTAAAATAAAGATCTAGCTGCAAAAATTAATAATTTCTCAGATTTATTGGGCGTATGATACCGCTAAAGGTAGGCTTAAGACTTAAGAGTATGGCATATTAAAAAAAACAAAAACTTCGGTCTGTTCTTAAATTTCCGAAATTCCTCAAATTTAATTTGAAAGAGTTTACCGGTACCTACAATCAATACTACAGTGGATAAAAATGTTATCTAAATCAGCCATTTTGTTATGACCATAAGTAAATCACTTAATAAAAGAAATTAACTTTTGTATTGATAGAATTCAATATTTTTATTCTGCAACTTTACCAATGTTGAATGGTGTTCTCCTTGCTTCCTCAGGATCCATCTGGATTTGCAGCCCGTAGGTGGCTCGGACAGCAAACTAATGCAGGTCAGTCAATTCATGTTTTATTGTGTCCTTGTAAATATTTGCAATCTTTTGATTTTTGCTCGTAAATATTTGCAATCTTTTGATTTTTGCTCGTAAATATTTGCAATCTTTTGATTTTTGCTCGTAAATATTTGCAATCTTTTGATTTTTGCTCTTAAATATTTGCAATCTTTTGATTTTTGCTCGTAAATATTTGCAATCTTTTGATTTTTGCTCTTAAATATTTGCAATCTTTTGATTTTTGCATCTTTTTGTTACTGTGCACTAAATTTTAAATGGATTCTACTCCAATGCTTCACATATTTAGAATTGATTGATTGGTTTTTGTTGATTCACTGAAGATTATTTCACTTTTATGACGGCCTTGCCAGGATTGGCCAAGTTTTTCTCGCAGAAGAAACGCTGATTTTTTTGTAGTACTTGGAGACTAAGTGAAAAACCCACTAAGAATTCACATATTTAAATATCAGACTAAAAAAACTAATTTCTTTCAATAGTCAGGATATGGTCGACAAATACCAGTTGAAAGTTAAAATCTGCATTTCTATATAAAATAAATAAAAGGTTCTTGAATGCAGATCTTGACCATTTCAGTAGATCTGAACATTTTTAACTTGCCAAATTCAGTGTAGAATTTTAACAAATGTCTCATGGTACATGTAAATAAACATCAATCACACTTTTAACAAACTTAATTAGTGTTCCTTAAACTCAATCAGTGCTCATTAAATATATTGTTGACTAATTTGTTTTTTATTTTCCCTTTCTCTTTCATATTTCCTGCTGGACTGCTTTTTTAGGAGGTATGGAAATATTTATTTTGTTTTGATAACAATTATATTATTAACGACAAGAATATTTTCCCTGTGCCTGTGTGTTATAGTGTTAAAAATACATTATGAATTTTACTAGATTGAGATGGGTTTGATAAGATGTTCTTGTGTATGACAATTGTTATAATTATTTTATACTAATATGAATATTTTGTAAATTCAATTTTAGGATTTGTGAACCAGAGTTTTGAATTGGCCGATCAACCCACATATGGGGACTGGAAGATTAAAGTCAGCGCTTTTGTAAGTAAAATTCTCTTCCTAAACTAGAATAATTGAAACCAAAGTCTTGACTGTCATCTAGTTAAGGTGTTTGTGGGAAGGTCAACAACAGGTAGAAAGAGAGAGAGAATGTTATTAAATGCATACATCCTAGTAGGCTATTCTCTTTATTTTGGGATTACACTTTCTTGAAAATATGGTAGAAATTCTTCTACTGATTTTTGTGTGACGCCCGAAACGAGAATCGAACCCGGGTCCCAGAGTATGGCACCTATTGCCAGCACTAAATGCCGGCTGCTTGCCAATCAGCCAATCAGCCTCCTCAGCATATATCCTATGTTAAAGGGTTGCCTAGTACCTACATGTACAGGTAGGTAAGGCCAGATCTCCCTATAAACATGACACCCCCACCATATAACTGAAATAAGGCCCTGTATGATGATGTGTTTAACATGATTGCTATTAAGATTCTTTGATACCAACCAATCAATCAATGTATATCTAAAGCCCTACATAGGTCGAGCTGACTGAGACTGGTTCATCGTTCATTCAAACGATTTCTGACTGATCAGTCTTAAGCCCCACTCAGGTTGATGCACAGAGTTGGTTGAATTGGAACTTCGTCATGACATTATGCAGAATGCCACCCTAACATGAGTGACGTAACAAAATCGGAGCAAGAATGACCATGTGAGAGTACCGGTATAGGTCGCTGATTAGCTGCGACTTTAAGACTGATCAAGAGAAAATAAAACATGTTGTATCCTTTCGAGGGGCCTCCGTGGCTCAGTAGGTAAAGTGTTGGATGCTTAATTCGGACAGCCTTCCAGCACGGGTTTGAATCCCATTCAGTCAAAAAAAAATTAGAAAATTTTCTGACTGGGGTTTCACCCGAACGACCTATGTGGGATGGTTGCCTATTACCCCCGTAAGTTCATCGGTTTGGTTTCCTCCCATAATAAAGCTGGCAACGCCGCCATATAAGTGAAATAATCTTGAGCGCCAAACAATCAATCAATCAATGTATCTTTACGTTCATAAAACGGAAGTCTTATGGCCACTCAGGTCAAAAATAATTCTCAGACTGATTGATCGCAGATTACCTCCCAACTGGAGCGAACGACAATCAGATCCTATCTCAAATCGACCTGAGCAGGGCTTCAGTTTGGTTAATAACAGCTCGAGTAAACTATTTAGCTTGTCACATTGTGAGAAGGAAAATGAAATTTAGTTTTTGCTGTATGGTTGTAAAGTAACATGTCAAGCCTATCAACTGAAGGCCAGGGGTTCTCTCTCAACGTGGAATTTGGAATAACCCTTGGATTGTATTCTCTTGTAGGGCTACAACTATGAGAGGTCTTTTAAAGTCATTGAATTCTGTAAGTACATTATTATTTTAGACAAGAAGAGTTTCCCTGTGCCTGTGTGTTTTAGTGTACCTAAGTATTAATAAGCTTTTTTGGGATACTTTTTGATTCCATGTTCCAGTTGAAAAGTGATGTTCCGTTTTTCAATGATTAATTGGAATGGTATGACTAATTCTAATCCATTGTATTCTTATACGTCAAATAGTATTTCACACAAGATTTTGATGTGAACTTTTTTTTTGCCCTGCTTGACAGGGGAGCCTCGTTTTGATGTTAACGTTACTGTACCGCCTTACGTTATGGACGATGTTGATGGCATTGGAGGAATAATCACTGCAAAGTAAGAAATTGCTTCAAGTACGAATTGATAAACTTCACAACAATAAAAACTTTAGCTTTTGTTTTTAATTTCCATATCCTGTATGATTTTAACACCAAATATCCTCTGCTTTTGAGTATGATGTTATATGATAGTGCATGTAAATCAAATCTTTATTGCTATTTTTCCAGCCATACAAGTGGTCGTGCTGTAGTTGGTAATGCCACCATCACAGTTACTATAGTTCCCCCTAATGGAGAGTATAACTGGAGAGATCCCTACTATTATCCTACACTGAAGCAGACTGTAGAATATGTGAGTATATTACCTCAATTATAAATGACTGGGGGGGGGTGGGGGGGGGGGGGGGGGTCACTCTCTACTATTATCAAAGAGAGTAGATTGACAAGAGTGGTCACTTCGTCCGCGCCATGTTGAATTTGAAAAATTTCAATTTTATTGTACTTGGCACTTGAACAAAGCCGAGTACAAACAACAAAAAGTGTAACAATCTTAACTTGGAAATATTTATAATGGTAACTAAAGTACCCTCTGACACAGACACGATTCGATTATTAGGAACCTCCTTTCTCTAGGGGGCGCTTTACAGTCGAATCGGTACAGTCGGAACACCCTTCCGCTAGGGGGCCAGAAGAACATGCCGGCAAGGCTGATTGGACGAAGTGACCACTCTTGTCAATCTACTCTCTTTGTTATTATCCTACACTGAAGCAGACTAGAATATTGGCCTGTCTACAGAGCAATGGTCTCTCAAGCCGACACAAGCTTTCTATTTGTATGGGGCAAGTTCAAATCACATTCAGTCCCACCAAAAATGACAAATTTTCCGATTGGATTTTGACTGGTTGGCAGGTTACTGATACAGGTTCTGTCACATTTAACCTGGCAACACCACCATATTGGATAGATAATCTTGGTTTTTCTCCCAGAAGAAAACACCAAACTGTCAATCAATTATAACGTTTCCTTACTAAGTTACACATGTATCAACTGATCAGTGTAATATATGTTGACTCGCGGCTTGGTACAATCTGAATCAATGATACCCAGTTTTCCCACACACAAAATGTGATAAATCCAGCATATTAGTGAGAAATTGTTTTTTGATAAACATTCGACCCTCAATCTTTCACGTTATGACAAAATAATTTATAAATAACACTTCTACCCATGGGTCGCGGGTTCAAATCCCAATCAGGCCAAGAAAACAAATTGGAAAATTTTCTGACTAGGTTTTCACTCGAACCTCCTATGTGGGATGGTTGCCAGTTACCACCGGAAGGTCATGGTTTCCTCCGGGCATAGAGCACAATAAAACTGGCAATGCAGCCATATAAGTGAAATAATCTTGAGCTCGGCATAAACACCAATCAATCAATCATAAAAATAAAGATTTTTTTCTCTTAGTAAGTTTGTTTTACTATTTACATGTACATATAGAAACTATTTGGTCATTAAGCACACATTTTAGGCAAGTTGAAGCTGAAGCCTTTAATATCATAAAATACTTTGAATGTGTGAAGAATTATCATAACGGATTCATTTCACTTACATTATTGTCTTTCCATTACAGTTTGAAGGCAGGATTGATATATACTTCAGTAAACAGGATCTGTTACGAAAATCCGGAGCACTTAGCCTTGAAAACATGGAGTTTTTCTTTAATGCGACAACGCATGACTGGTTCCTTGCTATGGAGAGGTCGGGATACGGCAGTACATTTTGCTACACATCCAGAATTAAACTTCAATGGGTGGGCGACCCAATTCGTACATTCAAACCTGGTTCCATCTTTGTTGCCACGGTAAGTTTGTTACCATTTTTACTATAACATCGCCCTCAGGAATTTCTATTTTGATTTGTTTTAATTTTGTGTTTGGAAAATTAAGTGTGATAGCTTCCCTATCAAAAGGGTTGCCAGTTACCAGCGGAAGGTCGTGGGTTTCCTCCGGGCATAGAGCCCGGTTTCCTCCCACAATAAAACTGGCAACGCCGCCATATAAGTGAAATAATCTTGAGCGCGGCTTAAAACACCAAACAATCAATCAATCAATCCCTATGAAAAGATCCAGCCCTTTCTATCATGAAAACGCTGAAGAATCAACACAAAAAAGGTCCAAGTGGAGTTTCCCCAGATTGTTTTTTTTTATCTCCCAGCATTTATAATTCAGTCTTGTAATTCATAACCTGTTTTTTTTTTAATGCTGATTTTGACATTATTGTTTCACTTGACCAGGTTGCGTTAATGTATGAAGATGGTACCCCTGTATTAGACGAGAGACAAGGTATCACTGTGGTTCCCACCGTCACTAGCTCAGGTGGTTTTGCTGGCTCTCGAAACCCTGTGAAGAAATTCCCTGTGAATGGACTGGCATCTTTTGCCTTTGAGGCTGACACGGAAGCTACCATGATCAAGCTAGTCGTAAGTCACTTGTTTATGTTTTGGCTTTTCCATTGACCTTTGGCCAAGGGAAATACTGATTGGAATTTTGATTAGCCTTTCTACATGTACCTGTTTATAATCTCTTGCCAATTTGTTTGCTTGTCCAGTAATTAGTTGTTCATTAGTTTTAACAAATGAACTAAGCGTTATATAGATGCAGTAACTACTATTGTGTCCATGTAACTTGAAAATGAAAATGATTTTTTTGTTAATGATTGACAGGCTAATTATGAAGGTACCCAATCTGCTCGTGCAATTGAATTAAGAGCTCACAAATATCATTCCCCAAGTAAGAGCTACATTAGTGTGACAACATCGACCAAAAGTCCAAAGGTGAGTGAAAGGAAGATTGATTGATTGATCTTGGCAATCAGGATTATTTCACTTATATGGCGGCGTTGCCAGTTTTATTGTGGGAGGAAACCGGGCTCTATGCCCGGAGGAAACCCATGACCTTCCGTTGGTAACTGGCAACCATCCCACATAGGTCGTTCAAGTAAAAACCCAGTCAGAAAATTTTCCAATTTTTTGGACTGAGTGGGAATCGAATCCGCGACCCATTTGTGGAAGGCTGTTCAGATTAAGCGTCCAATGCTCTACCTACTGAGCCACGGAGGCCCCGTGAAAGGAAGAAGAATCTGTGTTTAAAGGGTGCCATTGGAAAGTCCAGTGTTCCTTCTAGTCAGGGATCTCCGTATTATCCAAAATCTGTGGCGATAGAATGAAAATAACATTGACTATGGATTGAAACATCAGTGATTCCATATACATTTTTGGAAGGAGGAACCTTTTTCTATATGACGGCCCACTATAGGTGGAACGTAATGTAAAACAAAAATTAAGGAATTTTTAAAATTTTGAATTGTATTGCTTAGCTTTTTACAAAGGAAAATGACGACAAATATTTATGGCTTTTTCAAAATCCACGGTTAGTGGAGCCCAATGTTAACAGATGAATTAAGAAAAGGGTTGGATGTAAATGGGAGAGGCATTTTACTTCATTGGTAGATATTTTTTTTAAAAAGAATTATTTTTGATTTTATGATTGACGACAATCGGCTATCAAGTGGTTTTTGTATGTTTCAGGTTAACCAATACATCATCTTTCATGTGAAGACCAGTCTGTATGTACCCAAGATTTACTATCAGGTATGTTTACACAGCAGTAAACAGGTATATATACAGTCTTACTGTACATTGAGCTACAATGTATGTGATATTAGGACAGAAAGACAGAAAACTGTGTCCTCTGTGTTCAATTATGCTGACCGTGCAAAATAGAGGGTCTCCTTGGCTCTCTGTGTCAAACATAGCATGGATCAGTCTTGGTGGAATTCAACCCAAACCAGTGGTTTTACCTGAATATGGAATGGGGGGGGGGCTCTCTGCCTCTGCGGGTCAGAGTGATAGTCCTTCCATCTATGTGACGTGGGATCAAATCCCACTGGGAAGAAATAAAAATTGAACTAAAGGTTATATGTGGAATGAGGGGCCTCGCTGCCTCAGCAGGTTAGAGTGATAGTCTGACACAGGTATTCTACCCATGTGACCTTGGATCGAATCCCACTGGAACGAAACAAACATTTTCAGATTTCTGAGTGGACTTTCTCGACTGCCTTATGTGGTAGAGTTGCCAGGTACTCGCCGAAGATCAGGGGTTTCCTGCAGAAAAGGGCCCAGTTTCCTCCCACACTAAATCAATCATTCATCTATGTGGAATGGAGGAAAGGTCACTGGTTGAATGATTGACATGAACTTTCTGCTGAACAAAGAGTTTAGTTTTAATTAAGCCTAAATCCATGAGTTATTGAAATTTTATTGATCTACTTATATGTTAAAAGTGAGGTTAAATCTTCACTCGCTCGCTCACTCACTCACTCGCTCGCTCACTCACTCACTCGCTCGCTCACTCACTCGCTCACTCACTCACTCACTCACTCACTCATCCACATGTACTGTATGTCTTATTGTAGATTGTATCCCAAGGAAACATTTTGATTGGTGATGAGCTTCAGATGATATCCCGCCAAAAGACCTTCTCTATCGCGTTGTCCCGTGACATGGTCCCAAGCGCGAGAATTATCGTGTTCTACATTCGACAACCTGAGGAAATTGTAGTAGATGCCTTAAACTTTTTTGTGAACGGTACCAGACTCAATCCAGTATGTTTCGCCTGCCTTTTTTTACTCTCTTATATATGCAAATGTTTTGTCTTAAATTTAAATTAAGCTGCTTTAAGTCTGGCTTTTGATATATAACAAAGATTTACTTTAAGACAAAAGACATTTGCAGAAATTCATAGGAAAAACGTTATCTACTCCAAAAGTCCTACTTAATTCCTAATAATTCAGCCAAATAGTAACAAATTTCACACTCTGTAAAGAATTTTATCCATTTTCGAGCTGGTCATGCCACTTCAAAAATACAGCTGCTTTCTCAACATGTAAAAAGAGGAGAAGAAAAACTGAAACATTTCCATTTCGAATTTTTGTCTGCATAGGTGTCAATTCGCTTTAACCGAGGGAAAGATTTTACACGTCACACTGTTGAAGTGAACGCCTTCTCGGACCCCGGATCATATGCAGCATTTTCTGCTATCCCGTATGACCTGTACAACAGAGGACTTAATGATGGAATAAGTGAAAATAAGGCAAGTCTTTCTGTTGTGTTTTGTTGAGCAATAAAGTACTTCTCCCTCAAAACTTTGCAGGACCTCAGAAGAGCGCTTGTCTCTGAGTTTGAGATAGGCCTTCCGTCGATGGTCTGCAGTTTTGCTTTCTAATTGCCCTATGTCAAATGGTTGCCAGGTACATGTTGAAAGTTGGGGCCTCAGTGATGTTCTTCAGTTCAAGAACCTCCCCCATCAATGTGGCAATACGTTGCCATGTAAGCCAAATTATCTTTTTATATAATTAAACATCAATCGATCAATTCATCACAATACTTACGATTCAATCCAGAAATGGCTATAAATTCCCCCGAACCAATCATTTGGATAATTCTTGTGAATTTTGATGTTCAGGTGATAGATGAACTCTTGACCTATGACTATCCAGCCAATGGGAGCTATCTTCACAAATGGAGAATCAATGAAAATGAATTCCAGTATAATTTCTTCACTTCCAATGGCTATGGTGTGGATGCCAACAAGACTTTCTTCGTAAGTTTGAACTTTTTGAAAACAATATATTAATCTATCATGCATTATACATGCCAGAATTTAATATTCACAAGGTATACAGCCTACATCATTTGATTTTATTACTGAAATTATCAGGAAACAATATGTTTCAAGACACAAAATAAAAAGTTGTTTTAACTTGTACAAATTTCTCTGAACGTCATCATTGTATTTGATAGTTGTCAGACAGTGAGACTCTTCTAAAAAGCATATCCCAGAATAAACACAGTAACACCAAACCATTTAAACGAAACCATAGCCAGAGTGTGGCATAAAACAGCAATCAAACAGGAATTTCAATGCCTCTCTCGAACAAACCAGTCTCCTACCGATACTCTTGTCAAATGCCTTACAGGCTACGCTCTGGACATTTTCTCGTTCCATTAGCAAGGATGATGGTGTTACCTAATCCTATAAACCTTGCAAAAATACCCTATTAGTGAAATAATTTTGGTGCAGCGTAAAGAAATGTGCTTTTCTTAATGATGCTTCTCTTCAAAGTTGTTTCATTTTGTCCTGGAGTTAAATATTTCATGTGTGCTATTTAGATTCAATGTTTAACTACCATACTTTTCTTAAAAAGTTGTCTGATTTTGTCCAGGAGTTGTAAGTATAGATCACTTGAAACATTCCTTTTCACTGAAAGTCTATTCATATTTGTTAAGGAGTAATTTTGTTCATTTGTTCACAGCATGCTGGTCTTACTGTACTAACTGATGCTGATGTTACAACATTAGGAAGTAAGTCATTTTCTTTTACTTTTAAAACTTTTATTTTTATAAATTTATTTACATGCAGATTCAAGCTTTATAATCCAATGAGCTTTTAAGTTGCAGGTCTGAATGCTATTCAATGTAAAGTTTTAACTAAACCTTGTATCAACATTATAAATTGTAATAATCTACACTGTAGGCAAAACAAATAATCTTCATCTGAAAGACAATTTTCACCTGTTTTCAAAAATTGTTTCAATTATTTCTTATGGTTTTTCTAAAAATAGTTATCATGTGAGTTAATGTCACAACTGGAATATTGCCCTCCTTTTGGTATAATTGCCCCATAAATCCTAATTGTTGAATGCTGATTGTACACGCATATGACCTCTGTCAATAATCAACCATAACAACTTTCAGGGAATTCAGGAGAAAAAACAACAATCCTGTGTATTAGTGGAAGGTGCTCATTGTCTTTAAACTCTATAGTTACAGCTTTGCAATGAGTGGACTTATCTTTTCAGTTTTCTGTGAGGAGCGTGGTTTATTACCTTGTTTTGATGGAATCAATTGCTATGGTAACTCGTCAAGGTGTGATCGTGTTTACGATTGTCCTCAGGATTGGGCTGACGAACAGGGATGTAAGTACATGTGTATATAGGAGTTTTTTACTGAGATTTTCTGTATACGAAACGGGGCCTTGGTGACTCAAACGGTTAGAGGGATAGTCCCTAAGTCCAACACAGGCTTTCCATCGATGCCGTGCGGGCCGCGTGTACCACTCAGACCAAATGAAAATAAAAAAACTTTCTAAGTGGATTTTTCACTAAATCGCTGTATGTGGAAGAATTGCTATGTACTTGCGGGTCTTCCAGGCAAAGAATGTGGTTTCCTCCCCCCACTAAACCTGGCAATGGCGCCATATAAGTGAAATAATCTTGAGCATTGCGTAAAACACCAATCAATCAATGTATACAAAACTCACACAAGTTCCTATATTATGCTATCTGGCAATATATAGTAGTACATGTACCATTTATTAATCAGGTAATGGTTATAGAAATATTTAAACTTTTGTTGAAATATTTTGTTCTTCTGTGTCGAATCTTAAACCAACAATTCCACTATCAGCTGAATAAGCAATACTCTCTATTTTTGACATTGGCCATCAATGGGTCTTGTATTCAAATTCCAATGTGGCATCGGTCACTTAGCATGTAAAACCTCAATCAACCAATTATCTTCCCTTTCCACTCTCAAATCACATTTAAAATCTTAGTTACATTTAAATGTTTTCTATGGCTAGGTATTTATGAAGAGCCTCAAAGGAATCGACGATCTCCATTGGATAGAATTAGTCATGTGATGCGTTTCTATGACGACAGCAGCTGGTTGTGGAATGAGAAATATATCAAGTATGTTTTACATTCATTATGAACTATGTCTGAGTTCAATGTCTAACTGAAACTGAACTATATGATTATGATTCTAATTAGAATCTTGCTTTGTGCAGAAACATTATGAAAGTCACCATACAGAGTTTTTTTTTGAGTAATGTTTGTTGTGGTCGTCAGGTATGGATGATAAATTGAGAGAGCACATACAGATGGCCTTGCACTCAGGCCAACACAAGCCTTGCTTGATCCAATACAGTCTACCAAAAATTGCAAAAAGTTGTGACTCCTGGTTTTTCTCTTGAGTGTCCTAGCATGTAAAACGGATTCCATATACTTGTAAATTAGTTGTTTCCTCAGGGAAAAATGGCATTGTTTCTGCCTGTCCCTCTCAACCTGGCAAACCGCAGTATATGGTAAAATATCAATCTATTAAACAATTTAAGCCTACTTACATGTGCAATGTATTTAGCACTTTATCAAAGTTTGCTTTTAGGTGCTGTTTTCTCTATAGATTTTGTCCTTGTCAATTTCAATGTTTATAAAATGTTAAATCTTCCAGACCAGATGGGCGTATTGATTTCCGTGTGAATGTTCCACGTTACCCTTTGACCTGGGTGGTGAATGGGTTTTCACTGAGTCAAGAGAAAGGCTTTGGTATGATGGAAAGTCCAGCAAGGGTAAGAAATAGTTCCAATATCTACCTGTAATTTTATAATGGGATGGTTGCCAGTTACCAGCGGAAGGTCGTGGGTTTATCCGGGCATAGAGCCCAGTTTCCTCCCACAATAAAACTGACAACGCCCCCATATACATGTACGTGAAATCATCTTGAGCATAGCGTAAAGCACCAAACAATCAATCAATCAATTTAATTTTATGGGCTTGGTCTTAGTGTGCTGGGTTCTGCTGTCCAATATTTCTGATTTTGTTGGCCTGTAAGTCTGTTAATTTAAATGCTAGCTAAAACTGAACAAGTAAATCCGAGAAATTTAAATTGAAAACTTTGGTTAATTGGTATGTTGATTTGTCTGTTTAATTAACTGATTAAAGTTGGTTTCCATACTTGCAATGATAGCTGACTTGCGTCTAAAAAGACCTCTCAGTAACAACATATGTCATATGTACTATTATGGCAGTATACGGTAATACCTGAGTTAATTAGAGGACTATGCATGTTGCTAAATCCTCAGTAACAAAAAGGTTCTGAATGAGATTTAAACTTTCAACACATCTCAGTCCAGGGAGATGATTGACCTGCAGTTAATCATTGAATGTTTTACAAGCTCTCTCTTGAATTAAGATGAGAATTTGCACTCTTCTACTTTTTTCCAGCACTTGAATTAACTCAGATATTACTGTGATACCTAATACCTAAATCGTATATTTAACTTGAGCTATTTTGTTGTTCTCATTAGTATGACGCTACACGTTTGATGTACATCCAAGTGGAAGCTCCAGAATACATTGTCCGCGGAGAGCAAATAGGTTTCCGAGTTACGGTCTTTAATTACTGGTTTGCTGATGACTATCTGGAGGTGAGATACAAGAACCTTTTTTTCTTTGTTTTAATCAAATACTAGTAATCAGCAATATCCACTAATTGGCCTTAGAAAAGTAAACAGGATACCAAAACTGTATGGATTACAACTTCTGGATTTATTGGACTGCGACGTTGCGGTGCAGATGCTAGCACCGTTTTCAAGCATACTGAACATAACGAATAAAAAGTGTTTAAAAATAGTTGGCGTCATGACAAACGACGTCATGCAAAGTAATCGAGAACATGCATTATAGATGACATAACGTCAGCATGACAACGTAAAAAAAATGCCACTCAAATACCATTCTAAATGCCACTCAAACAAGTCTGAGAAAAGTTAACAACTTGGATAAGTTCCATAAAGAATGTGAAATGCTTGTTTTCTGTTTGAATGGAAGCTCTTAATGGTATCATTATCTTAACAAAATTAATAAGCCTTACGTTGAATAAAATACATGTAATTATGAACTTTTTTAACTGGATACTTTGAAAATCTCTGTTGTAGGTTATAGTGAAGCTACATGGATCTCCATATTACAAGTTTGTACATGTAGAAGAATATGGTATAGTGAACTCTTATAGTCCAAGGACGTCAGGAGGTGACCATGAAACCATTGTCTTTGTAAGTTTTCATCTGATTTTTTTGTTAACATGCCTCGATCATCGTCCTTACGATACTCCATGCCCTGCTGGGCTTCAAAGAAGACTTAGTTTCACCCTTTTACGTTGGGAATTGTGTATTAATTTCTTAGAGAATAATATATCATAGCCTTGGATTCCTTTGATATTGCTTGCCAATCGAAAGCACATAGGGAGCGAGAGTATTGTTACAATTCCACAAATTTCCTGTCATCGACGTCAATGCGTACATGTAAGTGTGGAGACATTATTGTTTGAATGTGACACTCAGTTCAGAGTAAAACAAAAAACGTCAATGGTCACCAGATATTGCGAAATTTTTCAGGGAAACTCCCAGTCCCTATTGCCAACTGGCTATATCAATACCCCTTGCCTGATGGTGTACCTCCTATGTGAAGGGGGGGGGGGGGGGTGGAAGGGCAAGGGGTGTTTGTGCTCACTGGCTCCGTTAGCAGACTGATAGTAACTTAGTCGATGAGTCTTAGATTCTATTACCATTTCGTTCAAATTAAAAATAATTCTGTGTGGGGTTTGATGGCATCAGCCGACTAGGATCGCATCACACACTGTCTGCACGAATTTGACCAAGTGTAGCTAGTTACCATTAGATGGGTTTTCTTGGATAATCAGCCATTTTTTCTTTGAGCAAAACTTACAATTCCAGAATTAAACTGGTTTAATCTTGAATGCTACATAAATATAGATTAATTCAGCAATGACAAATTTAATACTATCCTTATTCCTTTAATCATATTTACATAATTTCTTGATGTTTATGTTCACTTAACTCTAGTTGGAGCCTGGAGAATCTAAAGACATCTATATGCCAGTTGTGGCCACATCTTGGGAAGAAGATCGTTTGGATGTGACTATCAGTGCTACAAGTTATCTCTCCAGTGATGTCGTTACTAAAACACTCTATATCAAGGTAAGGAATTTTCAGAATGTGCTTAAAATCATTTACTTTTTATAATTCACAAAATAAACTATATAAATGTATGCAGCAGGTAATTTTTCTGTAGATAGTCTAGGACATTGTTTTAATACCCAATTTTCACTTCATTCATCAAAAAAGTAAAAAATAAAACTGTTTTCCTGTTTATTTCTCCTGTAAGCTTATACATATAGAACATCTTTCCCATTGAATTGTGTGTTACATTTGTGACTAGAAATTGAATATTCATCTCCAATAGCTACCTTAAAGTGGCATGAGCTGCCAAAATGTTGATATTTTTACTTTAAAACAGAATGTTGAAATTATCGTCTATTTTTCTCAAGACATATAATTCAGAAGCTTTTTAGTGCTTCTAGTCTCGAACCTGTTCGATAAAGTATTATTTTTAACTAACTTTGGCTTAGAATGAATGAATGGTCGTCCCGGTTATTTAAATTTTGTTTACTTTACGAAAACGTTTTCGGTCAATCAATCGTTATTTAAACATCCTTAATCGATCTGAAAACATTTATTGCTATTGATGAAGATAAAGTAAGAAACGGTGACTTAGTTAACGTAGACACCATTGTTTACTCTCCCATTGTGTTTGAGTGGATTGTTCACTTGATCGCCGTATGTGGAAGAGTTGCCATGTACTCACGGAAAGTCGGGGGTTTCCTCCGAGCAATGAGCCCAGTTTCCTCCCCTACTAAACCTGGCAGCGCCACCATATAAGTGAAATAACCTTGAGTGCTGCATTAAACATCAATCAATCAATCTCAAATTGTGTAAGACCATATATGATGTATAAGCCTAAATCTGCCTCATTTATTGACTTCTGATTATACCTAACGTGTATGTTTAACTTTTGTCATTTTCTATTTTTCAGTATGATGGAATCACCAATTATTACCACACACCATATCTCATAGATCTGATTACAAAAGGCTCCGTTATTATCCCAGAGTTGAACGTTATTATTCCAGAATCATTCATTCTTCCAGAACAACGAGAACTTTTGTACGTCCCAGGATCTCCAACAGCTAAAGTCACCGTCTTTGGTGGGTTCTTTTTAACGGCTTTTTATCAGATATTTCTCAAAGGATTTTCAATTTCAGTTGCCCACAAGACCTTTTTTGTTTTGCATTTTTTTAATGGCTTTTTATGAGATACAAGTACATGTATTTCTCAAAGGATTTTCAATTTCAGTTGCCCACAAGACGTTTTTTGTTTTGCCTTTATTTTACCAGAATAATACAGAACTCAAACAAAGTAGGCCTACTAAGTTTTTGTGATGTCTATATTAAATCTATTGTTAAATCAGGAAACACAAAGCAAAATGTTAAATGATGCTATCAATTAATGGTTCTATGTGACATGATTACATGGACCAGGTTGATGACTTATTCCCCACATGTTAACCTTACAAAAACCGCAATGTTAGATTCATTGATTGATTGTTTTCGATCCATCTCTGATGATTATTTCACTTATATAACGATGTTGCAAGGCTTAGTGTGTGAGCACACTGGGTTCTTTGCCCGAAGGTAACCGTAACAGGTGGCTGGCAAATTTCAGGTGGAAGCCACTTTGAATTTTTTTCTCAACTTTTTGTTTTCTCTCAGTGGAATTTGCAGTGTTTCAGAAATTATCTTCACTGGAGCATAAATCACCAAGCAATGTGAAATTTTTGGCCTTATTTTGAAGATATTTGTGTTATTTTCTGTAGGTGATGTTGTGACACCTGGATTCTTCGAAGAATTTCTAACAGCTGAGAATGTACTGAGACGTCCATATGGATCTGCAGAACAGAATATGTTTAACTTTGCATATAACCTTCACACGTTGAGGTTTAAGAAGGACTCTAAACAATTGTCTGATGATATACTTCGCAGGACACTCAGATATCTTAATGTTGGTGAGTAAACTGCCACATAGGTTTGAATTTTTGCTTTTTTTATCTTCCTGTACTTGTTATTTTATCCTGTTGCCTGGATTCCGTTTTTAAGCTTATTTCTTAAACAAAGCATCTGTCATTTTAAAATAAAGAATATTGTGTCATTTATTAAAAGCAGCCTCACTTGTATGGATATTGAAAAAATTCTGAGTGGATTTTTCACTTGGTCGCTGTATGTGGCAGAGTTGCCAGGTACTCGCCGAAGGTCCGTGGTTTCCTCCAGGCAATGAGCCCGGTTTCCTCTCCCAACTAAACCTGGCAATGCCGCCATATAAGTTAAATAATCTTCAGTGTGGCGTAAAACATCAATCAATCAACTTGTACAGATAGGATATCAAAACAGAGAGCAATATCCGCCCCAATAACCGCTTAGTAGACCTGAAGCCTTATGCCATCATATTTGAATAGCAGTTTCAATTGATCTCTCTGCCAAAAATCCAACGTTTCCTTTTGTGACGTTACTAAAGTCATCACGTCACTTAACTGTTTCGCTGAACTTGTTTTACTCTTTGGAATGTTTGTTTTGGTTTGGCCATGTGGCGCAGTCAGAGAGGTCAGTTGATTTGTAGCGTATGAAAGCGAGTTTTGCTTTGACTGTTTTGTTACATGCCCTTGTAGAGACCTGTGCATTACTACACGGCTATACTTTCTGTGCAGACTAATTTTCGCCATGACAACCCCCACTCCACCCCTCCTTGCCTCTCTAAAATCTGATATTGCATGCAAGGTGGGTGTTTCCACCAGGCAAAGACCCGTTTCCTCATCCGCTTAACCTGTCAATACTGTCATACAAGTGAAAACATCTTCAGTCCGACATAAACATTAATCAATCAAATCCTGAAAATTCAGCTACGGGTCTCCAAATCTTGCATGGAATTTGCTTACCCTGGACAACTTCCTTAAAAAAGCATGTCTTGTTTAAACAATGAGGCCATTCGCAACTATTATTTACCATTTCATATTAGCTAAAACATTTATTTTTGTCCTTTAGCTTATCAGAGGCAACTTAGCTATATGACAACAGAAGGAGGGATGAAGATGTTCAGAGATGACCAACAATCAAGCATTTGGTCAGTATTTCACTTTTTATATACCACAGGGCTGTTTTCAAAACATTTACATAATTCTAACGTAAGGCATAACCACTGAGACACAATTATAGCACACCACTGAGACACAATTATAGTACACCACTGAGACACAATTATAGCATAACCACTGAGACACAATTATAGCATAACCACTGAGACACAATTATAGCATAACCACTGAGACACAATTATAGCATAACCACTGAGACACAATTACAGCATAACCTCGGAGTAAGTTTACTGAACCACACAGGCAATCGTCAGATATAACGCTTTCTTTGTCAGTTGTAATAACTGTCATAGCAACATATACATTGTACTATCATCATAACATAGCCCTGATTATCGGTCAAATGGTGACTGATATTATATGGCTGGTAATGTTTCTGGTCGCCCTCATATGACGAATTCTGAGACAAAATTTGCCAGAGCCCGATTTCTTGGCTAAACATAATAACACTAGTAACAAATGTTTTGAGAAACAGCCCACTGATTGACTTTCTCAGACATGATTGTTTTCCGCTTTTTAGTGGATTTCCGCTATTTTCATTATGACTTTCGATAAAGTTTATAGAAGTATTAAGACAGCAAGAGTCAATAAGTTTTTAGCTTTGAATCATTGCTCATGATGTGTAGCCTCATTGAGACAGATGTACGAAATGCACATCATGTTCCAACAGGTTAGAAAATGTGCAATTGGTACTGTGTATGACCTTCACCTCCTTGTTATTTGTTAAATAGAAATTTTTTTGAAATCTTATAGTTTCTGTGAAGAACTTGATTTACACTTCATTGTTCATTTCTTTATTTGAACAATGAAACTTAAAAGGGCAAGTGTGTGATAAGGTGAGTGGGGAATACAGCGACTGGGGAATACAGCAAGTTTTCATATATGCACACAAAAAAAGTTTAGCCACCCCCCCTGGAAAGTCTGCACCGACTGATAAAATCATTGGTGTAGGGAGATCGTTGGCAAACTGATATTGCAGAAACGATTGTGATCATAAAAGGGAACATTCTGACGATAAGAAGTCATTAATGGCAATAAGCTATACAATTTATTCAAGATATTGTTAGCCAAATCAAATCAAATCAAAAGTGTATTTTAACAAAATAAAAAGATGCTTGTAAGTATGTCACTTTGAGCACATCCCTAGAGCAGAAGGTCAATAGCGCATACAGCCTCCATTAGCTTTCAACCTGTGTCTCAACCCTCCAGTTAGACGTCGGATCTGTTGAAGGGGTAACTTGATTGTCACAAGACGACGACCGAGATATACAGCAAGTTCTGATGTGTGATGGTATTTAGTTTGACTGTTCTCTCACCCATAATCTTGCAAGCACTTCCAAAAAAGTAAAATCGATAAAAATTGCAAAACCCAAAAAATGGAATAATTTCACAATACAAATCATGACACTATATCGTGAACTTTATTTTATTTTTGCAGGCTTACAGCTTTTGCTGCTCGTACTTTAAGTGAGGCACGCTTTGGAGAGTGGGAACAAGATTTGTTTATTCCTCTAGAGTTGATCAACAGTATGGTTCTATGGCTGTGTGACAAACAAAATGAAACTGGAGCATTTAATGAATCCATGAATCATCCGGTCTATGACAGAAAACTGGTAAGATTTTAATGTTATTTCTTCTTTTGTTCATTTCCTGCAATAAGATTTAAACTCAACAACAGGCAAAAATATAAGAATATTAGAATCGTTTAGAAAACTAATACATTTGGATAATTTAAGAACCTTAGTTGTAAAAGATTGTTAGCTGAATGGAATCTTACAACTTACAAAATGCATAAATTAAAATTACCTAAAGATTGACTTTGATATGTTTTATGATTTTAGGCTAGAAGTGATGATCAACTAGATGTAATGAGTAACAATCCTCTCCCCCTGACAGCTTATGTCCTTATAGCTCTTCAAAAAATTACCGGCACTTCAGGAGTGAGTCTTTTTCTGTATAATTCAATATAATACACTCTTGTTTTTTGGGTATAACTCACTGTATTGTTATTTGGGGTTTAAAAAGAACTGTTGTGTCTATATAATTATATATTATTTTTCTTCAAGATTTCATACAATGCTGGAACATTCCGGGTGCATTACACAAGCCAAGTGGCATACCACAGATTTACATATCTTTTATCAATAACTTATTATTTTTGTATCATTAAGTAATTGAAGGCAGTTTGCAGGCTCACTCCAGAATAAGATTCACATCTCTGAAAAAATTGTCAATTTATACCAAACCTTTTCATATATTAGCAAGAAGCTCAATATTTGCTAGTAGGTTAAAAGTGCTTGACCTGTAATAATATTTTTGTGTATTATTTTGCTTTTTTCAGAGTGCTCAAAGTTGTATTGAGATATCGAGACAGAGAGCTGCTTCTTATTTGACCAATCATGTATCCGATATTGACCCTGTTAAAGATGTCTTTCATCTAGCCATTTCAGCATATGCCCTTTCTTTGACTCAAGAGAAAAGTAGAGCTGCTTATGACGTTCTTTATCGACAGAGAAGATTGGGACGTAAGTGTAACGTAAAACCTTTTTGTTTGAATACTTTGTTTATGTAAAACACAAAAAGATGAAATATTACTTTGCATATCAGGGGCCTGTTTCACAAAGTTTTTACGTAACTGCCATAGCAATCCATACTGTAGAGGTACGTTAGTATGAAAGTTATGCAAAAAATACATCTACACCGCTTTGTGAAACACGCCCCTGGGATTCTATTAAAACTTAACTATCAGCATTTTTGTTAGGTAGGGGTGATTGGTTGCTTTCTGAAGAAAAAAAATGATTTGCTTTCTTTTCAAACTGTACAGAGGAGGAGCTTTACTGGGCTGATGATGTTGTACCTGAAAATCCATCCAGTATGCAGAATGGTATGCGATACCTTGACCCGAGAATAGAATTGAAGAACGATGCGTATGCTGTGCAAACTACTGCATATGCTCTTCTCTCTTTGATAAATCATGATGGTCTCAAGTATGAGAGGGACTCGGCTATGAGATGGTTAAATAGTATGAGGAATACAAATGGAGGATTTGCTTCCACTCAGGTATGGGCAGAGACAAGTTTATCATTGATTTCAATTGACTTTTTGATAGGTCAATATAGTTTACGACAAAGATGAAAGCAGTATATATACATGTATGTCAAAGCATTTATACAATGTACCTACTTTGGTTAGTTACTAGTTCTTTGTGCATGATAAATTATGTTACAGCTAAACTGATTCTTCTCTCTTTAATACATTGTTTTATGGCCCCGTCCAATAAAATTGATTGAATTGAATTCCCAAATAAGACATAGTTTTTTTCTTTACAGGACACTTTAGCTGCAATGGAGGCTCTGATTGCTTACACCCAGGTGGATCCCAATAGAAATGTCTTTGATATGTCAGTGACAATTCAGTCCACATCCACTGCCAACTGGAAGGCATTTAACATCCTTACAAGAACTAACTACACCAATCTACAAGTCTCCAATGTAAGCAACTTTTATAGTTTTCTGTTTATTACATCTGAATACTAGCTTCAACCTTTTTCTATCGATCACTAGGGGTTTCTATCAAACAGATTCTCTGACCCCACCTTCCCCCACTAAACCTGACAACGCAGCCATGTAAGGGAAATAATGTTCAGTGTTGCAAAGAATCTCCATCAATCCACCAATATTATTTGGAGCAGAAGTATCGTGGGCCCTGTACCCACTCTATCAATAGCCCTTTGTCTCTTTGTAGTATAGATTGTATGGCACAAAACAAAGCAGTCCTTATTACTATGTTTGATCCTGTTCTTATGAAATGTTACTTCTTTGATTTCAGATTCCCAATGTGCATGGTCATGTAAGAGTCAACTCTCAAGGTGCTGGCAGATCCATGTTACAGGTAAATTTCATATCCAGCTCTAAGTAAATTAATCTTGAGTAAGCCCTCAAAATGTGATAGTATTTGATTGATGTAAGTGGCAAAATTCCCAGGTAACATACACAGCATATTGGAATTTTAACATTTTAGTCGGATGGTTAACGATTCAGTTAATCCACACCCATCCATTTTTTATACTGATATTGAGACTATTCAGTAAAATGAATGTAAGAAATGTTTGAAGCTCTTTTTAAAACGTCGGTTCTATACTAATGATAAAAACTTAAGACATCACCACAACATGACGAAGACACCGGTATAGGTGTCGAAAGGTCGAGTTGTTCACAAACAATTAACTATGTGGTGATGTCATTACAATGAATACACTTGAGTAATTCTGAGTAATGTTTGTTGCTATTAACAACTCACACTTTGTGTGTATGAATTTTCTATTAAATTTGCATATATGAACATTTTCTGACTGGGTTTTCACTCGAACGAGGGATGGTTGGGATATACCCCCCCCCCCCCCCCCCCCCCTGACAAAATGAACTTGTCTGGTTATTCAAATTTTGTTCGTCGTTTCAACACGTTTTCGGTTCATTTTTCAGTTATCCGCAACAATGAATGTTGAATACCAATGGCAACTGAAACCACCGGCTGAGAAATCATTTGAAATAACAATGAAGGAGACATGGGGAGGTAGAAATTCCTCTATGATGGAGATTGTGGCGTGTTCAAGGTATGTACTGTCAGGAAAGTGAAAACTTGTTTGTTTCTAGATTGATCATTGTTTTACGCCACACTGAAGATTTAACCTGTATATATATGTCCGCTGCTGAGGAAACCTTTCGATGAGCATCTATTAAATCCTCCACATTGGGGGTTGCCAGTTACCAGCGGAAGGTCGTGGGTTTCTTCTAGGCTCAGAGCCCGGTTTCCTCCCACAATAAAACTGGCAACGCCGCCATATAAGTGAAATAATCTTGAACGCGGCGTAAAACACCAAACAATCAATCACACAGTCAATCCACATTGGGTGATTGAAGGTAACTCCCATTCAGAAATTATCTTTGGATTGAGTGGGATTTAAACCCATGACCCATTGATGGAAGGTTTTTGTCTGGTTGAGAGACTCTGCCGACTGAGTCTTTGAGGCCGCTTTGTTTTTTCACTTTTTCTGATTGCTTTTGATGGTCGTCCGTTGTCCGATAACTAATTTTTCTTTTCATCACAAAACTAAGAAAACTAGTGAAGAAGTTTTCTCTAGAACTAGGGATGCAACAAACGTAATCACCAGCCAGTGTGTGGGATGATTTCCAGAGTTTTCTCTAGAACTAGGGATGCGAACAAACGTAATCACCAGCCAGTGTGTGGGATGATTTCCAGAGTTTTCTCTAGAACTAGGGATGCGAACAAACGTAATCACCAGCCAGTGTGTGGGATGATTTCCAGAGTTTTCTCTAGAACTAGGGATGCGAACAAACGTAATCACCAGCCAGTGTGTGGGATGATTTCCAGAGTTTTCTCTAGAACTAGGGATGCGAACAAACGTAATCACCAGCCAGTGTGTGGGATGATTTCCAGAGTTTTCTCTAGAACTAGGGATGCGAACAAACGTAATCACCAGCCAGTGTGTGGGATGATTTCCAGAGTTTTCTCTAGAACTAGGGATGCGAACAAACGTAATCACCAGCCAGTGTGTGGGATGATTTCCAGAGTTTTCTCTAGAACTAGGGATGCGAACAAACGTAATCACCAGCCAGTGTGTGGGATGATTTCCAGAGTTTTCTCTAGAACTAGGGATGCGAACAAACGTAATCACCAGCCAGTGTGTGGGATGATTTCCAGAGTTTTCTCTAGAACTAGGGATGCAACAAACGTAATCACCAGCCAGTGTGTGGGATGATTTCCAGAGTTTTCTCTAGAACTAGGGATGCGAACAAACGTAATCACCAGCCAGTGTGTGGGATGATTTCCAGAGTTTTCTCTAGAACTAGGGATGCGAACAAACGTAATCACCAGCCAGTGTGTGGGATGATTTCCAGAGTTTTCTCTAGAACTAGGGATGCGAACAAACGTAATCACCAGCCAGTGTGTGGGATGATTTCCAGAGTTTTCTCTAGAACTAGGGATGCGAACAAACGTAATCACCAGCCAGTGTGTGGGATAATTTCCAGGTGTCAAAAGGTTGTGGGGGTCGCTCCACTAAGCCTTGACAACCAACTAATAAGAGAGTTAACTATGTTGCCAACAGCTAATCAAATGTTGAGGTTTCCTCCACAAATTGCCTTGTTTGTTGTTACAAAATGAAAAATAAATATGATATAACAAATATCATGGTGTAAAGCATCAATCAATCAACCAACCATCATTGGCAGTATTTTCCTTGTTTAGATGGGTATATCTGGAGAAGAGCCTTCGGTCTGGGATGGCAGTTTTAGAAGTGGATATTCCTACTGGTTTTGTAACTATGAATGATACACTGAGATCATATGTACAGCTTGGTGTTGTACGCAACTTACGGAGAGCCGAGTCGTATTACAGAAAAGTTGTCTTCTATTTTGATTATGTGAGTAATTGATAACTTGGGAACTTTATTCTTTGTAAATTGGCTAGATTTGAATTCTTGCTGCAGCTTATACATTTTGGCAATGTTTTTATACCTCCTACATGTATATTACAATTTCACTTATAACGCTCCATAAGGAAGTTTTCTTTGCAGATATGATAGTCTGGGGCTCGTTTCACAAAGCAGTCGCATCACAAACAAAGCCTAGTTACCAATGGATACTGAAAATGATACAATGGATATTGAAGAGATACGATGCCATGGCAACTGCGATTGATCACACTGTATGACGCCTTCGTGAAACGATCCCCCCTCCCAAAATGTGAAGATACAAATGTAGGGCGATTCCTGCTTTTTACACAGAAAATCATCAGTATAACAGCAATAGGCATTGTTGAGAAGTTGGAACAAATGTAATTTATAACTTTTTCTCCATCTTTATTAACCCATTGTATTGTTTATGTTACCAGTTGGATCAGCAAGATACATGTGTGAGGTTTAAGGCTAACCAGTGGTATCCAGTGGCAAATTCTACCCGACAAAACCAAATACGAGTCTTTGATTACTATGAACCAGGTAAAAACAATTTCACATCATGGTAATTTACATTTCCTAGTACAAAATTGATGTGGATTTTTCTCAGTTTCACACAATTGGTTTCGAGGGCCTGGATTCCTCTGCAAATAAACCTAGCAGCCCCTTCACATACGTGATATTATCCTGAGTTCTATCAGTTTTCTGGGGCTTAAAGTGGCTCAGTCAGAGGGCTGGACATCACCAATCTAAAATTAGAAGTTACCCTAGTCCTAAAGGCCAGATTTAACCTCTAAGGCCATTGGACGACATTGTTATCGGAAATATTCATTGGAATCAATGGGGTTGGAGAGTTCACATAGGAGGTCAATTGATCATGTGACTTTTAAGTTTTCAACAAAACAACTTTTAACAATTTTACCTGGCATTCGCTCGGATCTACGTGCTTTTATATTATTCTCTTACACTTAGCTAGAGCTATTGTTAGTTACATCGCACATTTAAATACTAGAAGCTATTGGAAACACCCCGTGGAACCTACATGTAACACAGTGGCCAGTTCAAAGTGAATCGGATCGACAGGGAAGGTCTCATTTTGCCAGTTTTCATCAAAATGGGACTGTTTCGTGAAATTGACTCTACGTTTTCGTTACTAGTTTAACGTTTTCTTAAATTCAAAATATATATTCACGCACAGCGTGATGTCAGGATTATTATATTTATCTGATAGCTTTTAAAAATGTTACCGTAGATTGCACGCGACAATCCCACCGCAAGTTTTGGGTTTTATGTGGGCAAAGAGCCTACTTTTGTCTGAAAATAGACCTGGCAAGTGAAATTTATGTTGAATCCTTCCAACTCTTTTGTCACAGCAAATTTAAATTGCAGGAAAAAGAGTTTTTTACTCAATCGTCCTGCCCAAGAGCTCAATATCCTCCCTACTCAACCTTTCAATGCCGCCAAATAAATGCGATAATCTTGCAAGGTTAAAATATTTTTTTCTCACCCCACAAAAAAAAATTAGATTTACAACTAACTACACCTGTATATCTGTTAATATTTTAACCTTTACCTTTAATATTATATGTATGTTTTATTCCTGTGTTTCAGGTTTACACAACACAACTTTATATACAACATTTACATTGGGGAATCGAAACTTATGTTGGGCGTGTGCTTCGTTCCAGTGCCCTTACTGCCCTATATTTAATGCTGCCACCATTATCACAAGTAGTTTTACTTTATTATGTTTAATCGTTGCATACTTTACAAAATTCTATCTGGTGTTGACTTGATGAAGAATAAATCGCAAACAGATAACTCATTTTCCGTATCATAATAAAATTCTAAGACATCTTTGAGCTGTGTACATAATTTCTCATACATATATACCATTGTAGATTTTGTATACAATTTATATCAATATATATTTCCATAACTATGTTAAGAGTTCAGTAGAATACATGCCATTTATTTTTGTTTTAAACCTTATACTATGTATCAAACTATTTCATACAAATTATCAGATATGTCAAATATCTTGTGTATAATAATCTTTTAAACATAAAACAAATCAGTGTTATATATATTAAGTGCTATAGAAAATGTTTGGACTCCATGGTCTTGTTGGTTGAGCGATAGCCTCCTAAGCCGGCATAAACCTTCCTTTGTTGGTCGCTGATTCAAATCCCACGAAGTCCAAGTTCTGGGAGCTGTTACGCCCGACATAAATCCAATGCAAGACCTGTCATGGCAACATATACCTTCAACATTACATATTGACCAGGTGTAAAGTTACGCTAGACCTAAATGTGTTCAGAAAAAGCCCCCAGGGGCTCGTTCTACTAAGCTGACACAAAGTTACGCATAGGTTTATAGCATAGAGTTGCGCCTCCAAACTTGCGACCATGCACAAGTTTCTATAATTTAACACCCGGTTGCGAATGGCGGCACAAGCCCCAGAAGCTTGCTCTGGGTAATGAGCATGGTTTCTTCCTGCCAGGCAATGCATGTATAGGTCTAAGAGATAAAATCTTCCGCAGAGTAAACACGTCAATAATTATAAAAAAGATTCTGATGAAAAGAAGTCCATCTTTTATTTCTGTTTCTGTATAATGGTAAAGATAGTTAGAAAATTCCTTTTCTCTCTATGAAATAAATGTTGTGAAATATGTGGCCAATTTTACGCAATATAAAGTTTTAGCCACAAATTTTGTTTTACTATAAGAATCAGTCAAGGACGATTATGGTGTCACACTATTGTTCCAACAGTGGATTATTTTTAAAGAATCTACCTTGTACAGTTTTGTATTTGACGTAGGCTTCACAATGCCAGTAAGCCCAAGTCACAAACACAACATGGTAGATTTTCAGTCCTTTAAGCAAGATAAAACATTCGCGACTGTACATTCTTCATGCCTAAGGTTATTTTTAAAGAATTGTCACTAGATTGTGATACATTTGAACTGTCAAAAGCAGCAGCTATCTCTAGTTGATATTGCTACATCTAATAGTTATTTGTATATTTTTATGTACATCAAAACTAATTACATGGTGAAAATATCCATTTTTAACAAACTTTTAGATGTACATTTATTCTATATATATATTTTTCTATAAACCTGTACAGCGAAAATCTATTATTATTACCTATAGGCTATTTAGTGTGTTTTTTCCAAATCATCTTTAGTATGCTTCAAAGTCTAAAGTAATGTCTTTTTTTCTTGAATTATTCATTCTAAATAAAATTCCGGCCAAAAGAACATTTTCATTCATGGGCTCAAGTAAAGGCACAGGTTTTGAAAGTTGCCTCTTTGAAAATAATTCCATCAATTTCCATCAATGAAAAAAAGCTTTTGTCAAGATCTGATTCATTTTTTGCCATCTGTTTTGAAATATTATTACATTTCTGGTATAAAGAATTTATACGTAATCAACTTTTTGCATTCATTACCAGATACATTTTAATGTATGTTCTCATGGATTTACAGATATTGCAGAATTTCTTTCATGAAACCGTCGCAATCACAGTTGCCATGACGCCTTATCTCTTCACTATGCTATCCAGTGGCAACTATGCGTCGTTTGCGATGCGACAGCTTTGTGAAACGAGCCCCAAATTTATACACATATCAAAGGGACAATATATCTTTCCTTCTGTGTATACATTAACACATATAACCAACACTTGTATGCAAATTACTTGAATTTTTAAATCAGAATTTTGTAAATTTCAAAGTTGTAAATATTTTTTTTTACAAATTGTCAAATTTAAAATAAAATGTTTTATAATATTATTGATGCATTTTTTGTTTATTGGTCAACTGTATTAATTTGTTATATTGAAGCTTCAAGTGATATGAGCTACCAAATATCGGAATACTTTGTTGAAAAAAAATGAAGTATTTACATGTATTTGTCAACTTTATCAAGAAGTACAAAATAAGAGCTCTCTGCTGATATAAATCTTGAAGATGAACATTTAGGTAGTTTGTATAAGCAACTAAAAGCCTTAAAGGGGCATGAGCTGCCAAAATGTTGATATTTGGACGTAAACACAGAATGTTGAAATTATCGGCTATTTTTCTCAAGACGTATGATTCAGAAGCTTTGTAGTGCTTCTAGTCTCGGAAATGTACGATAAAGTATTGTTTTGAACTAACTTTGGCTTAGAATGAATGAATGGTCGTCCCGGTTATTTAAATTTTGCTACTTTTCGAACACGTTTTCGGTTCGTACAGGGCACATACTGTATGGATTTTCCTCATTCCAATCATTTAGTTTTTCGATGGCCTTCAAAGCCTCTTACTGTCGTGACGATCAGAAATTATGAAAAAAGTGTGGATTTCGGCAGCTCATGCCCCTTTAAATGAATTTATACCAATACTTTTTATTTCAATGTTAATTCTTTAGTTTTTCTAGGTACTTCAAAGGCTGAGGGGCCTTGGTGATCCAGTGGGTAAGAGTGATCGTCCCTCACAGACCTCGGTGGTCCAGTGGGTAAGAGTGATCGTCCCTCACAGACCTCGGTGGTCCAGTGGGTAAGAGTGATCGTCCCTCACAGACCTCGGTGGTCCAGTGGGTAAGAGTGATCGTCCCTCACAGACCTCGGTGGTCCAGTGGGTAAGAGTGATCGTCCCTCACAGACCTTGGTGGTCCAGTGGGTTAGAGTGATCGTCCCTCACAGACCTCGGTGGTCCAGTGGGTTAGAGTGATCGTCCCTCACAGACCTCGGTGGTCCAGTGGGTTAGAGTGATCGTCCCACACAGACCTCGGTGGTCCAGTGGGTTAGAGTGATCGTCCCACACAGACATCGGTAGTCCAGTGGGTTAGAGTGATCGTCCCTCACAGACCTCGGTGGTCCAGTGGGTTAGAGTGATCCTCCCTCAGTCCCACACAGACCTCGGTGGTCCAGTGGGTTAGAGTGATTGTCCCTCAGTCCAACACAGACCTCGGTTGTCCAGTGGGTTAGAGTGATCGTCCCTCAGTCCCACACAGACCTCGGTGGTCCAGTGGGTTAGAGTGATCGTCCCTCAGCCCCACACAGACCTGCCAGCGATGCAGCGCAGGTTCAATACACACTCAGACCAAATACAAATTGAAACATTTCTGAGTGGATTTTTCACTCGGTTGCCGTATGTGGAAGAGTTGCCAGGTACTCGCCTAAGGTCGGGGGTTCCCTCCACCTCTATACCAGCTAAATCCGCCATATAAATGAAATAATCTTGTGTGCGGCTTAAAACATCAATCAAACGCTCAACATCTTTAAAGGGACATGTTCAGAGAGAGTGAAAAGATCACTAAAATTTGTGCTTTTCTACTGCTTGATTGTTTGGTGTTTTACGCCGCGCTCAAGATTATTTCACTTATATGGCCGCGTTGCCAGTTTTATTGTGGGAGGAAACCAGGCTCTGTGCCCGGAGGAAACCCACGACCTTCCGCTGGTAACTGGCTACCATCCCACATAGGTCGTTCGAGTGAAAACACAGTCGTAAAATTTTCGAATTTTTGGACTGAGTGGGATTCGAACGCTTTTCTATTGCAGCTGTTTATATAAGAATTCCAGCTGACTTGTTAATGTGCCTCCGTCCTAAGGACAGCTGGGTATCAAGCATCCTCGGATACCCAGGGTTAAATTCTCAACAAGCTCACCTTTTACACCCTGGGACAACTGAGATTGAAAGCCTCGTTTTCTGGGAACGCCCATTTACTCTCGGACCAATCAAAAATTATCTTATAAACGTTGTAACTCTTTAGTTTGGAGACACGTTTATCGAATTGAAGTGTAAACCGAAACGTCGTCCATCTTTGTTTTGAACACTGCATAGATGCTTACGTAACGCGGATTCTGATTGGTGAAATTTCCGCCACAGTTTTGTGGCGGAACCAATCAAAGTCAACATGCATATTAAATTAGAAACGACGGATCTGCTTCCACTTGTCCCACGGGTAAAGTGAGCGTGAGCGTAAGTTTTAATCGTGGGTTCCGACGATGGGTATCAAGTATTATTTTGAATCCCTTTGTTGTTTTGTTTGGGCTTAGCTGTGCAAGCTTTCAGCTTCTTTAGCTGCGTGTGTGGCTCATTCTCTGCTGTTCCTTTATTGATTGGCAGACAAAAAAAAAACAATAGCACCAAGGAATATCCTAATAAAAATAACTATATGTACTTTTTGGGCAGAAAACTGACATGCAGCCCTTCATCCTGGAGATATCCAACTTCTTACGGAGGTCCAATCTTTTCACTGGTTGTCCAGTACTCGCCAAAGATCAGTGGTTTACTCCTCGCATGTAAGCTAAATGATCTTCAGTTGCGTAAAACATAAATCTATTTCTGTAGCTGTAATTTCATGGATATACAGTTATGTATCTGGTCCGGCTTCCAGCACCTGTGGGGGCCTCCGTGGCTCAGTAGGTAGAGCGTTGGACGCTCAATCCAAACAGCCTTTCACCAATGGGTCGCATGTTCGAATCCCACTCAGTCCGAAAAAAAAATTAGAAAATTTTCTGACTAGGTTTTCACTATGTGGGATGGTTGCCAGTTACCAGCAGAAGGTCGTGGGTTTCCTCCGGGCATAGAGCCCGGTTTCCTCCGGGCATAGAGCCCGGTTTCCTCCCACAATAAAACTGACAACGTTGCCATATAAGTGAAATAATCCTGAGCACGGCGTATAACACCAATCAATCAATCCAACACCTGTGTCACAGACCACACCTATACTACAGGTAAAACATCCATTGATTGCGGTTTATCATGTCCATTGAATGTCGCACATGGAAACAAAAACCCAAAGATTAATACTTGATCTTCTCAATGTTTTATTGTAACAAAATTTAATTTGATCTACACATATAAACAATATACCCATATAAATAATATACCCATACACAGATTGTTACCCTCCTGATTATACAAAGTAACCTGTCAATATTGGTTCTGTGGCTTTTAACCTGTGATTGATCACCTTTTGAAGCAAAAGCAAAATTGAAATACATTGAACCAAAGCCTGGGTGACCCTGATATGTCAATTGTAGAAAAAACAATGCAGATACAAGCTGCTCTCTATGGCCCTTATATGAATGCTACTGAACTTCTGTGTTGGTTGATTGATTGATGTTTTCTGCCGCACTTAAGATTATTTCACTTATAGGTTACATGATACAGTTTTATTTCCCATTTGCGGTAATGTTAACGTTTTGATTTGTGGCTAATTACCCAAATCTCGTTAAGACTTTTCCTTACCATTTTCAAATAGATCAACACTTGAGAAATCCTTTATAACCAAATAAAGTTGACACAATTTAACATGGGTACCGCCATTTGACAGTTTTACTCTTATTCTAAGCCAGACTTTGGTATTTTCAAAATTGGGTGAACAGTAAAAAAACACACACAAAAATCTGTTATCAGGCATTGATTGAAAGCTTTAAGTATGTACAGTAGACCTGCGTTAGTTTCAATCCAATATTCAAATAACCCAGATACCAAACTATCATTATGTAAGCCACCTCCTAGCTCCAGCATACCCGAAGTCAATTTTCATTGGCTGACAAAACACAAACTGGGTGTTGTGACCTATAGGACGGCATTGGCAGGTTTAGTGGAGAGGAAACGGGCTCATTGCAGGGTTGATTGTTTGGTGTTTTACGCCGCACTCAAGTTAATTTCACTTTCACTCTCGCTATTTGGCAGAATTGCTGTGTACTCCCCCCAATAAACTTGGCAACGCCTCCATTTAAGTGAAATAATCATGAGTGTGGCGTATATGATCAATCAATCTTAATGACACTAAAGGATTAGACTTGGCCCTCCAATTTGCACTAGTTACCAATGGAGGGTCCAGCTCAACCTAACAGGGTTATTCAGATTTAATCATGGGTATAACATCGATCAATCAATCAATGTAAACAATTTTGAGTAACGTGTTTGTAATATATAAAGCCTGCATAATATGTAACAGAAATTTAAGCTAAATTTTAAATAAAATGCGAAACAATTGACCTCTATTAAAAAAACCCAGAATAACAAATATTAATGCATATTTGGTACACAAAAATATATCACAAATTAACATCATGGGACTGAAATACATCAAGTAACACAGAGAGAATAAATTAAAAATAACCAGGTAAATATACAAATATAACTCTTTCATAAGAATACAAAGCTTCATGGAGTTTAATTGAAAAAACAATGATCATAAAATGATTTAAGTCCCATATTTTAAAAAAAGAGGACTTTCTATAAAGAGCTCTATAAATGAAAATAAAAAGACCTGGTATGGGACTGAGGCCATAAAAAAGTTCGGAGTCCATTTTACAATCGGTTAGCAGAACCCAATTTTCTTCACTGCTAAACTTGACAACACTGCCAATCAACCAATATGAATTCGTTCAAGCGTCAATAATAAATATTTTGATCCCATTTAAGCAACTCACAGCACATGTATTATGTTTATAAATAGTCCCATTATGTTTATACAAATTATACAAATATACCTGTGAGCGTAAGTGTGTTGAGAAACATCCCCCAGCGGCTCGTTCTACTAAGCTGGCGCCAGTCACAAACGCGTGTTAAAATATAGGAAGTTGCGCATGATCGCAAGTCTGGCGGAGCAAATCTGTGCTGTAAACCCATGTGTAACTTTGCGACAGCTTAGTAGAACAAGCTCCAGAGCAGTAATGTTAAAACATTGCTAATTCCGTATGTGATGTCAGCTGAATTCCTTCATCACAAAGTCACCAGAGCCATGTTTTAGGCACACAGAAAAATCATGCAACCTTATTACATTTTGAAAACCGAAGAAAGATGAAGATAGAAACTGCATTATATAAAAAGGCTAGGTTAAAGTTTTATATCTTACAGAGTGTTCCAGTACTCAGGAATGTGTGAATCATTTTTGCTAAGTTTTTGGAAGAATAGACAGCCTTTTCTAAGTGGCATAAGCTGCCAAAATCCAAACTTTTTCATAATTTCTGATCGTCACGACAGTAAGATGCTTTGAAGGCCATCGAAAAACTAAATGATTAGCGTTAGAATGAGGAAAATCCATACAGTATGTGGCCTATACAAACCGAAAGAGTGTTCGAAAAGTAAACAAATTTTAAATAACCGGGACGACCATTCATTCATACTAAGCCAAAGTTAGTTCAAAACAATACCGTATCGTACATTATCGAGGCTAGAAGCACTAAAAAGCTTCTGAATTATATGTCTTGAGAAAAATAGCCGATAATTTCAACATCCTGCTTTTACGTCAAAATATCAACATTTTGGCAGCTCATGCCACTTTAAGGCATCAAACTTTTTTTTATATTTCCATTCCAGGGACAGGTTGTTCAAGGCACAGCCAATTAATTTGTCATGATTCGACAGTTAAATTGATTGATCAATGTTTTTAGCCACTCAAGATTATTTTGCTTATAAGGCGGCGTCAGTTGAAGAGGAAACCCACAACCTTTGGCAAGTACCTGGCAACTCTCAGACAGGGGGATCACAAGAAAAACTAGATCATGAAAAGCTTCAGAAATATTTTAAACTCTCCTTAAACGTGAGTTTCATACTAATGAGAAATGATTAAGGAATCACCATGAGGTAAATTGTTTGTGAACAACACAAGCTTTCGACACCTATATTACCGGTGTCTTTATCAAGTGTTACACTTGACGAAGACACCGGTATAAGTGTCGAAAAGCTCCCGTTGTTCACAAACAATTTACTTCGTGGTGATGCCTTAATCATTTCTCATTAGCATGAAAAGCTCGTTTCACATTACATTCACATTTCACAATTTAACTAGTAGTAGAGACTGAATTCATAATAACTCATTAACATAATTATCACAAATAGATGATGGACGTTGAGGCTCTTTTACATTGAATGATCATAACTGATAAAAAAAATAACCACAAAATTACACGATCACACAATTATGATGGACGCCCATTGATTTGGGTTTACTATTGTACTCAAATCAAGATGGATATGTGTAAATTTATGTCTTATGGACAATTTTGATCCTCGCAGCCGTGGAACATATATACATATATCAAAGCCACCCTCAAATAAGTCAAAGTTTATTTTTTAAAAGAGATCTGATCTATCAATGGGAATGTTTGCCTTCATTTTTAGAAATGTTTTTCTCCTAAAAATGTTAAAAACTTTCAAATAAATTTGATAGAAACCTGTGTAGAACTAAACATCCTACAAAAATATTTGAAGAAAAGTTGTCAGGAACTGAATAAGTTACATTCCTTCTTCAGAATTATGCAGCAAATTTGCCTGAAAGTGTTAAATAATACAAAAAAGAACTTCACAGACGACATGTGATGAATGAAATTGACATTATGATGGAGGGATCATTATCGACTCTTCGTCCCCTCCTTCCTCTTCATCTTCGGATTCTGACGGAGCCGCTCTCACCTCCTTGTACCATTTATTTGTCAGGTGATCAATTTGATTGCGCCCTTCACGCACCTCCTATAGAAGTCAACAACAACAGAAAGTCTTGTCAAATTTTAACAGTAAAGACAGATTTGTGGATTGTGGATCTGAGGCCGGTTGCATAAAGCTGTATTACGGTAAGATCTCCGGTAATTCAAGTACTCTAAAAAAGTCAAGGGCCAGAAAAACATTAACAAAAGTACACTTAAAATTCAACTTTTTTCATTGAGAGTCTTACCTCCTGGAGTGAGCGATCAGATTATCCTATTGAACGATCGCTGTTGTTGTTTTTATAGACCAAATGTGGCAAATAGCAATGTAATAATTCGTTATTTTTACATCACTGGTCCTTGAATTAGCGGAGATCTTACCGTAAGCTTAAGTCAGGCTTAAATATGTAATGTCAGAAAGGAATTTGATTGTGACGTTGCCTAGATAAGTCAGACCTAAGGTTAATACACTTTTGTGCAAACCGACCCAAGCAACTTGCATAAAGCTGTATTAAGCTTAAGTCAGGCTTAAATATGTTGCATCTCCTGTTGGCATCTGACAAACATTCTATTGCTCAAAAATTTAATTCACCCTTTCTAAGAAAAAGGCGCTTTCAAGTTTACATAGGATATAATAATATGTACCAAGATGGAACCCTTCAATATTGTTGTTCTGGATACAATGGTAAAATCGTACCATAGTGTACATGGTGGTGTGTATTTATGATGCTTATCCTACTTACTCTATCATTTTAAAGTGCAGATTTTTTTAAGTCCAGACTATTTTCATAGATTCTGATTGTCACGACAGTAAGAGGATTGGAAGGTCATCAAAAAACTAAATGATTGGCGTTGGAATGTGGAAAATCCATTCAGTATGTGGCCTATACAAACCGAATAGTGTCCGAAAAGTAAACAAAATTTAAATAACCGGGACGACCATTCATTCATTAGTTAGTTGAAAACAATGCTTTATCGTACATTCTCGAGTACTTAAAAGCTTCTGAATTGAAGGTCTTGAAAAAAAATAGCCGATAATTTTAACATTCTGCTATAATTGCAAAATATCGCAATTTTGGCAGTTCATGCCACTTTAAAGTATTAACTGTGTTTATATATTTTATTTCTGTATATATAATGCCAGTGAAAAATAGTCTAATTCTGTCTTGTAATACAATGAACTATATGCGTGGAATGTGGTATTTGATTGGCATCGAATGTCGCCATTACTAGGAGATGCAATTTCGATCCAGATCTGTTATGCACGCGCGCTTCAACTAACAATGGCGGCATATTTGACAAAGTCAGATCCAAACCAGCCAATGAGACGTGTCCATTCCATGCATATAGTTCATTGTTATAATATCTGATGATGAGAGTAGCTACTCTTGAAAGCTCATAAATATACACCATCATGTACAATATAGTTGTAGTTGTCCTATGTGTTTTGGCTTTAATGGTAAAATGTGACAGACATTTTTTGTCATTTCTGATAAAAAAACTGATTGATTGATTGATTGTTTGGTGTTTTACGCTGCGCTCAAGATTATTTCACTTATATGGTGGCGTTGCCAGTTTTATTGTGGGAGGAAACCGGGCTCTATACTCGGATGAAACCCACGACCTTCTGGTGGTAACTGGCAACAACCCCACACAGGTCGTTAGAGTAACCTTTTTTTGGGACTGAGTGGGATTCGAACCCGCGACCCATTGGTGAAAGGCTGTTCGGATGGACGCTCTACCTACTGAGCCATGGATGCCCCCGATAAAAAAAACTGTAGGTCAAAACTGGATTTTGTCGTTATCAGCCATGTCAGTCCCTGAAGCCTGTAACAAAGTGTCTCATTTCCCTTACCTGCTGTGTGAATCTCCGTGTGAAAAATGGGATAAGATATTTGGCATCAAATTTGAGGAAACCTTTTAGGTGAGGTTTGATAAAGTTGACCTCGTATTCTTCTTCTGTTAACTCAGATAGATGTTCAGAATCTAAAGCATCCCCCTAAACAACAACAACATTTATTTATGAACACTAAAACATAAATGATATACCTCTTGTATATCAGGGCACAGGGAAAATCTTCTTGTCTAAAATAACCATGGAGACAAGTTTCTAATTGTGTTAAAAAGAGGTATATCATTTTGACCTTTATACCCCATCATAAATTGTTGTAATAAAGTAATCCTATGATATTTGATTAGGTTGTTATACCTCATACTACATTCAACATTAGCCCACGAATCAGGGGCATTAGGATTCTGGCAACCTTGATATAGGAATGTTGGACAAATGTGGGGATAGAAATGTTACAAAGGATCAATTGCCATTAACTACTTGAAAGTCCTGTAATTCAGAAAAAAATCTAAATTTTTTTTTTTTTTTTAAACATGGCAGGTTACATAATAAGATTATGGGGAGCACACCGTTTGGAGTCAAAATCTCAACCAAAAATAATGTATGTAGTTTTCAAATTGGTACTTACAATAGGGGTAGGTCTATGTCATCAAAAAGTTATCAAAAATTATTAGTTTGTAAATTTTCATTAAAATATATATCACATTGAAATACATTTTCTTTTAAAATTTAAGTGAAAACTAGAAATTCTGTTACCATTTCTTTGGTTTTGCTCATTGTGACTTGTACTTTATTTTTCCTCTTCTTAACTCGGGTTTTGGTTTTCTTCTCAGCACTTAAAAACTGTAATACAAAATTGAACGGGGTTAATTCATTTTACACACGGAGCTGACAGCTCTCACGCCCAAAAAATTTGTGAGTAAAAAGAAAAGGAGTCAAAGATGCTGGTCAATAATAAATAATGATGGTCCTCACTTTGACATGGGGTTTGATTGATTGATTGTTTGGTGTTTTACGCCGCGCTAAAGATTATTTCACTTATATGGCAGCGTTGCCAGTTTTATTGTGGGAGGAAACCGGGCTCTGTGCCCAGAGGAAACCCACGACCTTCCGCTGGTAACTGGCAACCATCCCACATAAGACATGGAGTTTGAACTTCATCGGATAAAATCTAAAGATATCCTGTTCACAAGATGGTGAACAAGCATTTCAAGATTTTAATGATGTTAATTAGCTAGTTAAGCTCTTAATTAATAACCCGGGTGGGCCAAAATCAATCCCATCCATCTTCTCATGGGAATGAAGCCTATTGAGCAAGTTTCAATTTAATCGGGTAAAAAGTTATCAAGACATTGTGTCCACAATATGCCGGACAAATAGACGAAAGAAAGAAAGGCAATTCATGTATCTTTGTTAATGATTGATTGATTGTTTTACGCAGCACTCAAAATTATTTCACTTATATGGCGGCATTGCCAGGTTTAGCGTGGGAGAAAACGGGGCTCATTGACCGGAAGCAAACACTGGGGTTCGTTTCACAAAGTGGTCGCATCGTGAATGACACATAGTTGCCAATCGATACCAAAGTGAAGAGATACGACGTCATGGCAACTGCGATTGATCGCACTTTGCGACGGCTTTGTGAAACGGCCCACTGGACTGCAACTGTTCCACATACAGGTCTTTGCTAATAGAATGCCCTAGCACTGGACTGCAACTGTTCCACATATGAGTCTTTGCTAATAGAATGCCCTAGCACTGGATAAGTCTCCAGACAAAACGACCTTACCTTTAATAATGGCATAGTGGATCCTCCCAGAAATATCAAAGTAAAGAGGACAATGATCAAGGTGGTTGTTACCAAGATATGATGTTTGTCATCTTCTAATTCCAAATGTAAACTTATAGCAAAGGCAATAGCACCGCGTAAACCTGGTAAACAGAATCATAGTTACATTATCACGGCAGCTTGTTTGTTTGATTGATTGGTGTTTTACGCCGCGTTCAAGATTATTTCACTTATATGGCGGCGGTGCCAGTTTTATTGTGGGAGGAAACCGGGCTCTATGCCTGGATGAAACCCACGACCTTCTGTTGGTAAATGGGAACCATCCCACATAGGTCGTTCGAGTGAAAACCCAGTCAGAAAATTTTCCAATTTTTGGACTGAGTGGGAATTTGAACGCAGCTTGTTTGAAGTATCCACACAGGATCACATGGTGCGTTTAAAACTGAGATTAAATATATCAAACATATGCACTTCAGTAAAGTTTGTAGTGCAGTTAAGCCCAGTAGAAAGAAAAAAGCTTTGGATGGCCAGAGACATTTAGCCCGGACTTGTATTATATTTGGCTGGTAATGTGAATTGCCCTTTGACAAATACGAAGAAAAAATTTGGTAGAGCCCAAATTTATCAGCTACAGTGACATTATGCCAGCAACAACTGGTATAACCAGAAGTATATCAAGGGATAGACTTCTGGTATAACTGTACAAGGCATTAATTGAGTGTTTTCAATGGAAGGACAACTTAGGACGTCTCATACAATATTTGATGGCGTCATCCAACAAACTTTTATCCACCTGTGCAGGTCATTCTGACAGTGTCAATGGTTCCGGATCGTTTTTTTAAAAACTATTATCTGTACAGAGATAAGCAGTTTGGGTTGTTGAACATTCCATTGGTTATATGTAAGCACATTAGTCCAGTATAAAAGATACTTTCTATACTAAAATAAATATAAACATTGCAAAATTGCGGTTTCTGGACTCTTCAATCTCTAGTTCAATCCATCAGAAATCAAATGCAAATTTCTAATTCAAGTCTCTCATTTAAAGGAGACTGTTTTGCTAGATAAAATAGTTGTTATTGGGCAAATGAGAATCTAACAAGGCATCGCAAACGATACAAATCCCCTCGCGTGCTAACACAAGAACTCTGACGCAAAATGGGGGGTGGGGATGAAGTTTGGTCAGAACCCATGTAAAAATGAAGTCCCAAAAGCGGTGACGCGTTAGAGGTATTGCCATGCTGGACCAATAGATGATGTTTGGTCAGGATCCGTTCAGAAGTGAAGTTGCAAGAGCGCTGACAAAGATTTTCTGTAAATAGTAACGCTGACCCTGACCTTAGCACCCTGAAACACGATCTGGTTAGAGGTATTCCCATGCTGGACCCATATGGGAAGTTTGGTCAGGATCCATTCAGAAATGAAGTCGCAAGAGTGATGACAAAGATGAACTTGACCTTGGCACCCTGAAACATGAATTTGTTCCAGGTATTCCTATGCTGGACTCATATATGAAGTTTGGTCAGGATCCGTTCAAAAATGAATTTGCAAGTGTGCTGACAAAGATTTTCTATAAATAGTAATGCTGACCTTGACCGTGGCACCCTGAAACACGAACTCTTTCGAGGTATTCCTATGCTGGACTCATATATGAAGTTTGGTCAGAATCCGTAAAAAATTAAGTTGCTAGCGCTGACAAAAGGTGAACATACGTACGTACGATTTTCTATTAATAGTAACGGTGACCTTGACCTTGGCACCCTGAAACATGAACTTCTTTGAGGTATTCCTATGCTGGACTCATATATGAAGTTTGGTCAGAATCCGTTCAAAAATGAAGTCGCTAGAGCGCTGACAAAGATTTTCTATAAATAGTAACTGTGACCTTGACCTTGGCACTCTAAAAAACGAACTTGTTCGAGGTATTCCTATGCTGGACTCATATATGAAGTTTGGTCAGAATCCGTCCAAAAATGAAGTCGCTAGAGTGATGACAAAAGGTGAACATACGTACGTACGTACTTACGTACGTACAAACGCAACGCTATATCCCTACCCGACTTTCGTCGCGAGGGGATAATAACCAAATCAACAAGGTTATAAAGGACTTACCACTAAACCACATAATAAACTGCATTTTTCTGGTAATTTTGTGTTCTCTGAAATAATTGAGCATAAAGGACAAGGGGAATATATTCACAGCTCTTCCTATCAAACATAAAGCCTGTATAAGAGAAAAACAAATATGAGAAAATTAGCTCATAACATATGGGTTGATTGATAGTTTGGATGATGTTGTACGTCACATATTCTTATTTTACTTATGGGGTTGTATGCCATGTTTAATGGGAGGGGAAACCCCTGACCTGGCACTGGCATTGTGAGCCCCTCCACATGGGGTGATCAAATAGATTTTTTAGGGATTTTCCTTTAGATTGAGTGGGATTTAGACCAAGTTTGGGCACCTATAGCAAGGCTTGCCGGCAATACCATCCCAGGGCCCATGAATGCTTCATGGAGAGAACCATTTCTATCACCATTTCTATCTAATATGTCCCTAGTATTTATGTTTTAAATAAGAAGTCCAAACCCCATATATGGGGTTCAAAATCAGCCTAGATTAGACCCTGGTGTTGCACAGCTTATGACAGTGTGATAAACTATCACTCAACTGACAGTCCAAGCTGGAGCCTGTTTCACAAAATGGCGTAGACCTGTATTTTTCGGGGCGTAACTATCATAGCAACTTATCTCTACAGTATGGGTGGGTTGTCGTCACCGATACATAAAAACCCATGCTACTACGCTTTGACAAACAGGGTCCTGGGGCTCATTTCACAAAGCAGTTGCGTCACAAATGAAGGTTAGTTGCCGCTGTATACCATAGTGAGGCGATATGACGTCATGGCAACTGCGACTGATCGCACTTTGCAACGGCTTCGTGAAACAGTCTCCTGGGTTCCTGTAACCAAATTTGCTCTGACAACCAAAATATAATCTGTAGATTTGACAAAACGACAAAAAAATCTGATATGTCAGTGGTTGTACAGCAATGTAAAAAATAAGTAAAACAAAATTCTTTATTCAAAAAAGGGGTTGTCTCTAGCAGTAGATTGCCTTTCAAAAGCTGCCTTGCATCGATGCAGTGCGGGTTTGAATCAAGCTCAGACCACTTGGTCACCACACGTGGAAGAGTTGCCAGGTGCTCGAGGAAGGTCGGGGGTTTCCCCGGGCAATGAGCCTGGTTTCCTCCCCCACTAAAGCTGGCAACCCCGCCATATAAGTTTAAATAATCTTGTGTGCGGCGTAAAACACCAAATAATCAATCAATCAAACTGTTTGTATATTACGTACAATACTCCAAATAACAAATGGTGGACGGACATCATGGTCATAGCTGGATATTGCCAGGCCAAGGTAGGCAAATACACATGTCTCTGAAATAACAAATAAGCACAGCATTAACTTCCCCACAGCTATATAGGCCAGCAGTTTTATGTTGGCATTGATAAATCAACCAGTGAAATAAAGAATGCTATGCAGGTAAAACAAATAGTATTGAATGATTGATTAAAGAAATAAATGACGTCCTGGGGCCCGTTCTACTAAGCTGGCGAAAAGTTTTACAGTATAGAGTTATGCCACCAGACTTGCGGCCATGCGCAAGATCCTATAATTTCACCCGCGTTTGCGACAGGCGCAACTTACGCCAGCTTATAAAAGCTATTAAAATAGAAATAGACGACGTCCTGATGTTGCTGAATAAAGGGTCAGTGGCGGAAGATACCACTATTTGAGGGCGAGTGTCATAGTCCCGAGTCTTCAAATAATAGTGGACAGACTCGACAGACACTGTTCACTGTCCACAACAGACAAAGGTTGCTGTCCACAACAGACAAAGGTTGCTGTCCACAACAGACAAAGGTTGCTGTCCACAACAGACAAAGGTTGCTGACCCTTTATTCAGCAACACACAGCTCACAAGGATGTCATCTATTTCTATTATAATGCATATTGTATTCTACACACAGTCACCCCTTATGTATAGCACAAAGTGGTTTAAACCTGCAGGTTTTTCATTATTGTCTCAGATAAAGGGGTCTCTGTTTTTCCTATCTGTTTAATGTTAAACGAGAGGAAGGTGTATTAGAATCATTAGGGTGTTTATAATCACATTGTACATGTATTTTTTCACTTAAAGGGGCATGAGCTGCCAAAATGTTGATATTTTGACGTAAACACAGAATGTTGAAATTATCGGCTATTTTTCTCAAGACGTATAATTCAGAAGCTTTTTAGTGCTTCTAGTCTCGAAAATGTACGATAAAGTATTGTTTTGAACTAACTTTGGCTTAGAATGAATGAATGGTTGTCCCGGTTATTTAAATTTTGCTACTTTTCGAACACGTTTTTGGTTCGTACAGGGCACATACTGTATGGATTTTCCTCATTCCAACGCCAATCATTTAGTTTTTCGATGGCCTCCAAAGCCTCTTACTGTCGTGACGATCAGAAATTATGAAAAAAGTGGGAATTTCGGCAGCTCATGCCACTTTAAAGAATGGTATTGCTAGGTTTTATTGAAAGGATGGGGAAGACCAGTTTCTGTGCCGTGAAGATACTGACCGCCTTCTATTGGTACGTGGCAGTCATCGCAAGTGGGTCAATCAAATAAAAATCCTAGTCAGAAAAGTTGACTTTTTTATTTTGTATGATTTGGGTCACAATCTATATGTGAAAGGCTTTGGAGAATGAAGGTCCAGGGCCAACTTGCACAAAGAGCTCTTAACTAAAGAACACTCTAAGCATATCTGTACAACATAGGCGAAGAGTCCTCGACAGACACTGTTCACTGTCCACAACAGACAAAGGTTGCTGTCCACAACAGACAAAGGTTGCTGTCCACAACAGACAAAGGTTGCTGTCCACAACAGACAAAGGTTGCTGTCCACAACAGACAAAGGTTGCTGTCCACAACAGACAAAGGTTGCTGTCCACAACAGACAAAGGTTGCTGTCCACAACAGACAAAGGTTGCTGTCCACAACAGACAAAGGTTGCTGTCCACAACAGACAAAGGTTGCTGTCCACAACAGACAAAGGTTGCTGTCCACAACAGACAAAGGTTGCTGTCCACAACAGACAAAGGTTGCTGTCCACAACAGACAAAGGTTGCTGTCCACAACAGACAAAGGTTGCTGTCCACAACAGACAAAGGTTGCTGTCCACAACAGACAAAGGTTGCTGTCCACAACAGACAAAGGTTGCTGTCCACAACAGACAAAGGTTGCTGTCCACAACAGACAAAGGTTGCTGTCCACAACAGACAAAGGTTGCTGTCCACAACAGACAAAGGTTGCTGTCCACAACAGACAAAGGTTGCTGTCCACAACAGACAAAGGTTGCTGTCCACAACAGACAAAGGTTGCTGTCCACAACAGACAAAGGTTACTGTTCACAACAGACAAAGGTTGCTGTCCACAACAGCCAGAGGTCACTGTTCACAATAGACAAAGGTTGCTGTCCACAACAGACAAAGGTTGCTGTCCACAACAGCCAGAGGTCACTGTTCACAACAGCCAGAGGTCACTGTTCACAACAGCCAGAGGTCATTGTTCACAACAGCCAGAGGTCACTGTTCACAACAGTCAGAAGTCACTGTTCACAACAGCCAGAGGTCACTGTTCACAACAGCCAGAGGTCGCTGTTCACAACAGACAAAGGTTGCTGTCCACAACAGACAAAGGTTGCTGTCCACAACAGCCAGAGGTCACTGTTCACAACAGTCAGAGGTCACTGTTCACAACAGTCAGAGGTCACTGTTCACAACAGTCAGAGGTCACTGTTCACAACAGACAAAGGTTGCTGTCCACAACAGACAAAGGTTGCTGTCCACAACAGCCAGAGGTCACTGTTCACAACAGTCAGAGGTCACTGTTCACAACAGTCAGAGGTCACTGTTCACAACAGCCAGAGGTCATTGTCCACAACAGCCAGAGGTCACTGTTCACAACAGCCAGAGGTCACTGTTCACAACAGTCAGAGGTCACTGTTCACAACAGTCAGAGGTCACTGTTCACAACAGACAAAGGTTGCTGTCCACAACAGACAAAGGTTGCTGTCCACAACAGCCAGAGGTCGCTGTTCACAACAGACAAAGGTTGCTGTCCACAACAGACAAAGGTTGCTGTCCACAACAGCCAGAGGTCACTGTTCACAACAGACAAAGGTCACTGTTCACAACAGTCAGAGGTCACTGTTCACAACAGTCAGAGGTCACTGTCCACAACAGACAAAGGTTGCTGTCCACAACAGCCAGAGGTCACTGTTCACAACAGCCAGAGGTCACTGTTCACTGCAGTCAGAGGTCACTGTTCACAACAGTCAGAGGTCACTGTTCACAACAGACAAAGGTTGCTGTCCACAACAGCCAGAGGTCGCTGTTCACAACAGACAAAGGTTGCTGTCCACAACAGACAAAGGTTGCTGTCCACAACAGCCAGAGGTCACTGTTCACAACAGGCAAAGGTCACTGTTCACAACAGCCAGAGGTCATTGTTCACAACAGCCAGAGGTCACTGTTCACAACAGCCAGAAGTCACTGTTCACAACAGCCAGAGGTCACTGTTCACAACAGCCAGAGGTCACTGTTCACAACAGCCAGAGGTCATTGTTCACAACAGCCAGAGGTCATTGTTCACAACAGACAGAGGTCACTGTTCACAACAGCCAGAGGTCATTGTTCACAACAGACAGAGGTCACTGTTCACAACAGCCAGAGGTCATTGTCCACAACAGCCAGAGGTCACTGTGCACAACAGCCAGAGGTCACTGTTCACAACAGGATTGATTGATTGATTGTTTGGTGTTTTACGCCGTGCTCAAGATTATTTCACTTATGTGGCGGCGTTGCCAGTTTTAGTGTGGGAGGAAACCCGGAGGAAACCCATGACCTTTCATTGGTAACTGGCAACCATCCCACATAGGTCGTTCGAGTCAAAACCTAGTCAGAAAATTTTCCAATTTTTTGGACTGAGTGGGATTCGAACCCGCGGAAGGCTGTTCGGATTGAGCGTCCAACGCTCTACCTACTGAGCCACGGAGGCCCCCACAACAGGATTGAGGAGACAGAATAAAAATGTGTTTTTAAACCTACCTGCCATGAATGCTATAGTTCTGAAGGTCTGCTGTACAGTAATCTGAGTTACAGGGGATAGATTTAAATGGGTGTAGTGAGACATGACTATGGCACAAAACAGTATGGCCATAATACCTGCAAATACAAGACATTATAATGAATAACTTAGTAACAAAGACAGTAAGAAAATGTCACTGTACATACATGAAACACTGAAATTGTTGTAACAATTACCGCCGAGCCTGATGACGTCTCATAGATTTACGCAAAGCTTTCTGGGTTAAAAGTACCTCAGTTCGCCATTTTGTTTATTGGTACTTAGCAAGATGTCACTTTTTGGGAAAATATTGATAACATAACCTGTTTTTCTCCACACATTTTTCTATTAACTTTACGCCTTTCACGCCTTCTTCTCGATAAAAACATCCCTCAATCCCCCCAAATGCTTTGCGCGTAAATTCCAAGTGATGTCATCAAGCAATCGGTCAATTTTTGTGAAAAAAATGTTAATTCCGACGGTTCATACCACTTGTGTATTCTTTTTTTCAATTCACTACATAATCTTTCGATGGCATTTAGAAGTTGAAAGGTAACAATAAGGTGACGAATTGCTTGTGGATAACAACTTATCTTACCTAACAACCAAAAAGTTGTTATCCATAAGTACACTGTAATTCTTCACCTTAATTCACTACCTGTTGACCTTGAGTAGGAATGCTTTTATGAAATTGGACTTGAATGCAATCTTAATCTAATGTGTGAGGCATTTAATTGAATATTTGTCCACCACGCTGGTCGGCCTTACAAAAATCCACATCCTTTGTTTTTATTAAAATCACGTACTCAAATATAGATCCTAAAACAATACTTGTGTATAAATGTTTTTTACTAGTGAATTATAAATTTTAAAAAAAATGGAGATTTATCATTTAAGCTGGTGACTTACCGGACAACTGAATACCTTCAGCTAGACCATATGGTAAGTAAGAAAATATCAGCATAATTCCAAATTCTAAAGATGGCGTCTTCCTCAAATCAACTATCTTTAATACTTAGTCTGGGTTAAGGCAGCAAATACTAAAATTGATTCTGGTTATTTTTTACTTTTAAAATCCAATAGCAACAACATTTATCCATTTACATTAGGAGTTCCACATAGTCCAAAGGAAAAGTGTAAAATTTCTGAGTGGGTTTTTTTCACTCACTAGCCATAATGGAGAAATTCTCGGGTATTCCCAAGCAAAGGGCTCAGTTTCTTGCTGCAATAAATTTGACAACGGAGGCATACAATTGTAATTATCTGGAGAGCGACGCAAAACATCAATCAATTAATCAATCCATTTACATGCTAGACAGATAATGAACTATTACAAAATATACGGACAAACGAATATATCATCCACTAGAGAGAAAGATGATTATATACAGAGGAATTGAAGTTGGTTCGACTTATGTTGGTTTGGTTGTTTGATATACATTCTGCAGCAAAGAAATTGATTTTCTTTTATTGGTATCAATTTTAAGTCTAATAGAAACATATCTTGAATTAGATACCCTTTAAAACAAACACATGTACAACAAAGTTACGATTTTGTTAACAGGAAAACAGTGTACTGGGTAATAAGATTTGAGCTTCAAATTTGAATTTCAAAAAATGTAATTCTGTGTTTTTGGCTCATTGTTCTTGATTTCATTGAAATAATAATCTGTTTGTATGCAACTGCACCATGGTAACAGTTACAGTTTTGAGATTGATTGATTGATGTTTTACACCGTGATTAAGAATATTTGACTTATATGGCGATGTTGGTAGGTTTAGCGGGGGAGGTAACCAGGCTCTTTGCCTAAAGCAAACCCTAGACCTTCTACGAGTATTTAACAGCTCATCCACATAAGCTGATAAAGTCAAAAATTCACTCAGAATTTTTTTGATTTTTGATTTGGTCTGAGTGGGATTTGAACCCTTTAAAAAGATCAGTTTGAACAGTCTAATCCATGAATACCATTCAACCCATTGTGTTCCAGTCTCAAAGGATATGATTGCACTGAGTAGACCACAGGCAGCGCCAATGGCAGCTGAAGCGAAGAACATCAAACAAAATATCCCGATTGCTTGGAAGACAGCAGCTGCAGCACTTGTCGTAACAACGGTGTGAAACTCCAGCATGGTTCTACAAACAGACAATAATTGTATTCTCGTTATTTTCTCGCGATAATTGGGGAAATATTAATTCATGTATTTGTATTTTAGAAACAATCAGGAATATTCCAAACACAAAACAACTTGTAATGAATTTCCCACCACACATAAAATTATTTCCTTGTGTGAACTGGGTAGAAAAAACAAAACATGGTGCTTTCAAACCCTTTGCTTTGAGAACAAAAAGCGTCAGATTTTCAAGATTTTTCCTTTTTTTTTATATTAAAACAGAATAATTTTAAAGCAAAAAGATATCAAAACAAAGAATAAAGCTTGAATATGCCTTATTAATGGATCTAGTGTTCAGGGTTTACTTGGGCTTCAAAATGAAAGACTGAGCATTGAAAGTTTACTCAAGTTTTTTCAAATTCCTAAACAAGACTCAAGCTGGTTTTACCTATGTAAATGAGCTGTGCGGAATTTGATTGATTGATTGATTGGGGTTTAACGTTGCACTTAACAGCTAAGGTTATATGGCGAAAAAAGTACCAACCGACCAGAAGATCTCCCCCCCCCCCCCCTCTCACCCATCCAGATCTAAATTTTGACATTAGGCTCCACAGACCATAGAATGTCAGGAAGGCTAATGTATGTGGCATACTTAATGTTCCTCCTTGCTGGGTCAGCATGCATGGCTAAAGCAGAGTCACAATGCTCCAGACCGAGGGCTGCAGAATTTGAAAAAGGCTGTAGAAGACGACATGTTAATAGAGGTAGACACAAAGACTTTCCCTGGGCCCGTGTGTTTTAGTATTCATAAATATATCAATAGAGGTAGACACTAGCCGAGAAATCTTGGCTCTGCCGAATTTTTTTTTTTTCCTTGTTCATCTTGGCTCTGCCGAATTTTTTTTTTCCTTGTTCGTCATAGCCAAGATCACTTCCATAGTAAAAAAAGGATATATGTTAAGGAGGCCCGCCTAAAAAATCGGCGGCGCAAATTTCACAACAAATAAGCAAAGAATAAAATATTTACCACTGCATTCCGATAGCATAGACCACGAAGAAGGAGTTTGTCAAACTTATGCCGCTGTAAAGTGACTAAAGATATATGATTGAAGTATTTCTCTACGACGCCCCGCACAGTTTAACTGGTCGTTTAAATGTTTTACAATGGCGGTTACGTCAGGTTGAAAGCCAGTGGACTTCGACACAAATATTGACTGCATAAGGGAAAGTTTACCACTTTACAGCGGCGTAAGTTTGACAAACTCCTTCTTCGTGGTCTATACTATCGGAATGAAGTGGTAAATATTTTATTCTTTGCTTATTTGTTGTGAAATTTGCGCCGCCGATTATTTAGGCGGGCCTCCTTAACATATATCCTTTTTTTACTATGGAAGTGATCTTGGCTATGACGAACAAGGAAAAAAAAATTCGGCACAGCCAAGATTTCTCGGCTAAGGTAGACACATAGATTTTCCCTGGGCCCGTGTGTTTTAGTATTCAGAAATATATTAATAGAGGTAGACACATAGATTTTCCATGTGCCCGTGTGTTTTAGCATTCAGAAATATATTAATAGAGGTAGACACATAGATTTTCCCTGGGCCTGTGTGTTTTAGCATTCAGAAATATATTAATAGAGGTAGACACATAGATTTTCCCTGGGCCTGTGTGTTTTAGTATTCAGAAATATATTAATAGAGGTAGACACATAGATTTTCCCTGGGCCCGTGTGTTTTAGCATTCAGAAATATATTAATAGAGGTAGACACATAGATTTTCCCTGGGCCTGTGTGTTTTAGCATTCAGAAATATATTAATAGAGGTAGACACATAGATTTTCCCTGGGCCTGTGTGTTTTAGTATTCAGAAATATATTAATAGAGGTAGACACATAGATTTTCCCTGGGCCCGTGTGTTTTAGCATTCAGAAATATATTAATAGAGGTAGACACATAGATTTTCCCTGGGCCTGTGTGTTTTAGCATTCAGAAATATATTAATAGAGGTAGACACATAGATTTTCCCTGGGCCTGTGTGTTTTAGTATTCAGAAATATATTAATAGAGGTAGACACATAGATTTTCCCTGGGCCTGTGTGTTTTAGCATTCAGAAATATATTAATAGAGGTAGACACATAGATTTTCCCTGGGCCTGTGTGTTTTAGTATTCAGAAATATATTAATAGAGGTAGACACATAGATTTTCCCTGGGCCCGTGTGTTTTAGCATTCAGAAATATATTAATAGAGGTAGACACATAGATTTTCCCTGGGCCTGTGTGTTTTAGCATTCAGAAATATATTAATAGAGGTAGACACATAGATTTTCCCTGGGCCTGTGTGTTTTAGTATTCAGAAATATATTAATAGAGGTAGACACATAGATTTTCCCTGGGCCCGTGTGTTTTAGCATTCAGAAATATATTAATAGAGGTAGACACATAGATTTTCCCTGGGCCTGTGTGTTTTAGCATTCAGAAATATATTAATAGAGGTAGACACATAGATTTTCCCTGGGCCTGTGTGTTTTAGTATTCAGAAATATATTAATAGAGGTAGACACATAGATTTTCCCTGGGCCTGTGTGTTTTAGTATTCAGAAATATATTAATAGAGGTAGACACATAGATTTTCCCTGGGCCAGTGTGTTTTAGCATTCAGAAATATATTAATAGAGGTAATTATGTAATGAACTTACTTAGTAAGTACAATAGAGACAGCATCATTAAGGACACTCTCTCCAAACACCAACATGTAGAGAATCGGATCCACCTCAATGGCCTGGAATATGGCAAGTGTGGCAACAGGATCCACAGCAGAGATCATAGACCCAAACGCAAAACTTTCAACTACATCCAGCTCTGTAGCTACTTGAGCCTAGAAATGTGAAAAAAAATATCAAATGCTTAAGAATATATTAAGATTTTTTGCAGGTTCAATTTTTTTTCAATTGAAACGTGAAGAGTTTGGACAAGCTCCCTTTGATTTTACTTGAGTTTAACATTTTGTTTCAAATTTGATCAAATAGAAGCTCTGTATTATCAAACTCGAGAACTACAGTAGGCAAAAGCCTCTTTTCACACAGCTCGAGATGTAAATCAATTTACAACAAATTAAAACAAATATATATACAAGTATATATTAAAATTGCATTTTTTGTTGTTGATAAAAATATTTAAATTTTTTGTATGATAGTGAGCGCAGAAAACGACCGGCAAAGCAACATGGATGTTGGATGATCACAATGAGTAGCAATTTGTATGTGAGAGGTAAAAATCTGGTTGTCTAGATAACCAAGACTTTACACAGTGCTTGAAATATTCAGTGATATTTTGCCGATTGACCATTTTTGTACGAGGATATTTCACCGTTTTTATTGCATTTTTAAAACTGACAAAAATATTCTTTGAATCTTATAATCAAACATGTAAAAGTCATCCCAACACAAATATGGCAACCAACTTACCTGTCCTAGTAAATAAACTCCACCCCCTATGACCATGGCAGATATCACAGTACCAAATATGACAACCAACTTACCTGTCCTAGTAAATAAACTCCACCCCCTATGACCATGGCAGAGATCACAGTACCAAATATGGCAACCAACTTACCTGTCCTAGTAAATAATCTCCACCCCCTATGACCATGGCAGATATCACAGTACCAAATAAGGCAAACAACTTACCTGTCCCAGTAAATAAACTCCACCCCCCTATGACCATGGCAGAGATCACAGTACCAAATATGGCAACCAACTTACCTGTCCTAGTAAATAAACTCCACCCCCAATGACCATGGCAGATATCACAGTACCAAATATGGCAAACAACTTACCTGTCCTAGTAAATAAACTCCACCTCTTATGACCATGGCAGAGATCACAGTACCAAATATGGTTACCAACTTACCTGTCCCAGTAAATAAACTCCACCCCCTATGACCATGACAGAGATCACAGTACCAAATATGGCAACCAACTTACCTGTCCTAGTAAATAAACTCCACCCCCAATGACCATGGCAGATATCACAGTACCAAATATGGCAACCAACTTACCTGTCCTAGTAAATAAACTCCACCCCCTATGACCATGGCAGATATCACAGTACCAAATATGGCAAACAACTTACCTGTCCTAGTAAATAAACTCCACCCCCTATCACCATGGCAGATATCACAGTACCAAATATGGCAACCAACTTACCTGTCCTAGTAAATAAACTCCACCCCCTATCACCATGGCAGATATCACAGTACCAAATATGGCAACCAACTTACCTGTCCTAGTAAATAAACTCCACCCCCTATCACCATGGCAGATATCACAGTACCAAATATGGCAACCAACTTACCTGTCCTAGTAAATAAACTCCACCCCCTATCACCATGGCAGATATCACAGTACCAAATATGGCAACCAACTTACCTGTCCTAGTAAATAAACTCCACCCCCTATCACCATGGCAGATATCACAGTACCAAATATGGCAACCAACTTACCTGTCCTAGTAAATAAACTCCACCCCCAATGACCATGGCAGATATCACAGTACCAAATATGGTAAACAAATTACCTGTCCTAGTAAATAAACTCCACCCCCAATGACCATGGCAGATATCACAGTACCAAATATGGCAAACAACTTACCTGTCCTAGTAAATAAACTCCACCCCCTATGACCATGGCAGATATCACAGTACCAAATATGGCAACCAACTTACCTGTCCTAGTAAATAAACTCCACCCCCTATCACCATGGCAGATATCACAGTACCAAATATGGCAACCAACTTACCTGTCCTAGTAAATAAACTCCACCCCCTATCACCATGGCAGATATCACAGTACCAAATATGGCAACCAACTTACCTGTCCTAGTAAATAAACTCCACCCCCTATCACCATGGCAGATATCACAGTACCAAATATGGCAAACAACTTACCTGTCCTAGTAAATAAACTCCACCCCCTATCACCATGGCAGATATCACAGTACCAAATATGGCAACCAACTTACCTGTCCTAGTAAATAAACTCCACCCCCTATCACCATGGCAGATATCACAGTACCAAATATGGCAAACAACTTACCTGTCCTAGTAAATAAACTCCGCCCCCTATCACCATGGCAGATTATCACAGTACCAAATATGGCAAACAACTTACCTGTCCTAGTAAATAAACTCCACCCCCTATGACCATGGCAGATATCACAGTACCAAATATGGCAAACAACTTACCTGTCCTAGTAAATAAACTCCACCCCCTATCACCATGGCAGATATCACAGTACCAAATATGGCAAACAACTTACCTGTCCTAGTAAGTAAACTCCACCCCCTATGACCATGGCAGATATCACAGTACCAAATATGGCAAACAACTTACCTGTCCTAGTAAATAAACTCCACCCCCTATGACCATGGCAGATATCACAGTACCAAATATGGCAAACAACTAACCTGCCCTAGTAAATAAACTCCACCCCCTATGACCATGGCAGATATCACAGTACCAAATATGGCAAAGACCAGGATAGAGCCAATATTTTGAAAAAAATTACCCTAAAATAAAAAGAACAAGAGTTAGTGGCTTTTAGATACTCCAGCAAATATAAAACATATTCATCCCAGCTAATCATAAAAGCTACCTTATTTCCCAATATTGTGGAGGGACTAGGGGGTTCAGTGGAGGGACTAGGGGGCTCAGTGGAGGGACTACAGGGCTCGGTGGATGGATTGATTGTTTGGTGTTTTACGCCGCGCTCAAGATTATTTCACTTATATGGCGGCGTTGCCAGTTTTATTGTAGGAGGAAACCGGGCTCTATGCCCGGAGGAAACCCACGACCTTCCGTTGATAACTGGCAACCATCCCACATAGGTCGTTCGAGTCTCAGTTGATGGACTATGAGGCTCAGTGGAGGGACTACGGAGCTCAGTTGAGGGACTATGGGGCTCAGTAAATGGACTATGAGGCTCAGTGGAGTGATGACAGGGCTCAGTGGAGTGACTATGGGGCTCAGTTGAGGGACTACGGGGCTCAGTTGAAGGACTACGAGGCTCAGTTGAAGGACTATGAGGCTCAGTAGAGTGACTAAGCAGCTGATGTTTTGTTTGCAAACCCTTATGGATTAAAATGCTTGATTCTGTTGTGTGTGTTTTGACATTGCTATAGTCAAATTATGTTAGTTATATTGACAGGTTATTGGGGAGATAAAATAAACTCTATGACTTCAGGTTTTTCTACCATGCTATTTCTGGTAGCTCAGCTGGCAAGCATTCCATAGATAGGAAAGCAGTATTAGGTCGGTTTCTACATATTTATTCCTCAATATTATTTTTTTTTTTTTTTGGCAGCACACATTTTCTGACTAACAAAAACCTAGAAAAAAACGTACCTTGTGTAAATTATATCCAGATTCAAAAATAATTGGAGGAAGAAGTATAAGGAAGAAGACAGTTGGTGACAAAGCTTCTTCATTCTGAAAAATAAAATAAAATGAAACCATTAGTTAAGCTTTCAGTATATAAAGGTTTAAAATATTGATGCCGTCAATATAGAAAGCAAATATGAGAGGTAAGCTACAAAATTTGACAAAATACGTATGAATACTTTTGACAAAGATACCAACATTTGTGCCATGTACTTTTAACATAAAAATTATGTCAAACAAAAATATTAAGAAGTAAAATAAACAAATCAATGCTTAATCCCCCCCCCCCCCCTTCCAAAAAAAAAAGAAAACAATATTTTAACTTAAAATACACCAAAACGATATGTTTGTAAACACAAGGTCAATGGAAACAAGGTAAAAAAGAGAATGAAAACTCAATTCTGTGTATTCTATGTTGATATCCAAATATTCTTTTAAAAACTTACCCTCCAATTTCCAAATTTTGTAAATCTCAATACCAGTCCAATGAGAGCCCCTTGATAAAAAAAAAACAGTTAGGCTTGTGAGGTGGTTTAGCATAGACTTATGGGCACCAATGCTAATAACAACAATTATTTTACTAAACATGTGTTGAAGAGTTTTGTAGAGAAAATTTATTGAACACCCTCTTTTGAGTATACCTTGTTCAGGTGTTTTTCATAAGGGGAAATATGCCAAATGTACTAAACACCCTCTACCAGGACAATCTCACAATTTTTAGTTTTCAACACAAAAACTAGAAGCCTGTTCAGGTGTTTACATGAGGAGAGATATGTATATTGAATTACATGTATCTTCAAGGATAATTTCTCCCTTGGTTAAGAAAGTGATTTTTTACACCATCAAGGTTTCAATGATGTTTTAAATCATTTCACAATAATATGCACTGGAAAACAAGCTTTACCAAACTCAAATTTACTGACAATTTAAATATTCTGATTGAATGTTATACCCCACACTCAAGATTATTTTACTTACATAGTGGCATTGCTGCATGTAGCACAGGTTTTGTGGGGAGGAAACTGGGCTCTTTACCCAGTGGAAATAACCCAACCTTCAGCGAGTACAGATTTTGAAACTTGTGATTATGAATTCTGTTAAACACTGACCGAAGGGCACTTTGGTGAGGGGAGATCTCTGTAGCTAATTGATACTATTCAGCCACATAGGGAGATTGATCGAGAACCCACTGAGGGTTTATGTTAAACATTTCTTATGGGCTAACCCGGCGCTAAGTGAGATTTGAACCAGCTGCCCATTGGTGGAGGCGACAGAGACAATTGCTCTACCAGCTGAGCTCCCCAAGTGAACCAATAAATAACATGTTACATGTATCTGATCAATTAATGAAAGCTTACCGCTTAAAATAACAGGGCCAGCTACATGTCACTTACATGTACACGTAGGTTCATGATAAAGTGCGGAGACAAAACTTACCTAGTAATACAATAGCTACACTTTCTGGAAGGTAGTGAAACTTGGTCTGAATTAACAGGTGCACCAAGAGAATGCAGATTGCTGAAAAAAAAATTGAAACATATGAGAAAGTGTATCTCTTCTGCAGTTTTAAAGTTAAACAAAATGATATACGTACACAGTATATATGCAAGTTAATGCTTAATGTTAGCAAAAATGTATGTTCAATTGGAAGAATAAACGCCAAATTCTTTCTGAACACCTGATTTGTAATTTGTAACTGTATATTGACTAAATAAGTATTTAAAAATATCATGTTGAAACAAAAAAAGCTTCCTATAAAGTCCCAGTGCCTCAAAGAAAAGCACTTGAAAATATCACACCAATCGAAAATATCTTCATATTTCACATCATACTTGACCTTTGAACATTTTTGGGAGATTTCAGCCAATTATGATGACGCATGAACTGAAAGTTGGTCGTGTTTAATGTTTCCAACAATGGTAATTTACATGTCAGATGTCACCTACGACATGATCACATCACTAAGTGTTTTGATTTCCTTATACAGGTCGTAGAGAAAAAGAATACCTTTAAAATTTTATATTTATTGCAACAGAAATCTTATTTTCTTCTTTTGCAGAGTTGCCACAGTTCTTGTCAAATTTATTACAAAATAGGATGTTTTGTCTCAAACTTGTCATTTATCATTTAAGATGTAAATTTAGGTTCACAGGCTTCCAGCATCAAGGAACTTGCAGCTGACGTCAATGTTACCAGGTTTTAAAAAATAGTTTTGGACCCTGGGCTGGCTTGTTTAAAAGTGTATTAAAATTTAGCCACTTCTAAATCATGCAGCCTAACAAACAAATTTGATTCTGATGTTACAGAGTTAAAACCTGTCAAAAAACTAGTTCCAGAACAGTCTGTCAAAATAACACAAATTAATATTATTTACGATAACTGAATAGACGAACGTACCAACAACGAGGAGAATAAAGAATATGGTCATGCTACTGTGATGTTCTTCCGCAGCTGATCCATCTTCAGGGAAAGCTGCTGGTGGCGGCCCAGTTGTTGTTGTTGTTGTCTCTGTACTACTTGTATTGATGGAAATTGTCGTCGCAGTTTCATTCACTTCTCCCGGTAAACTTAAAAAAAATAAAAACAGTATAATCATATAAGCAGTATTTTAAATGCTTAAAAATTTGGAAAATACATGTATGATGCATTCTACAGATTTCTGCTTATACATGTCATAGGTTTACTTTATTACAACAATTTATGATGGGGTATAAAGGTCTAAATGATAAACCTCTTTTTAACACAATTAGAAACTTGTCTCCATGGTTATTTTAGACAAGAAGATTTTCCCTGTGCCCGTGTGTTTTAGTGTTCATAAATATATATTTATGAACACTTCAAACACACCGTTACAGGGAAAATCTTCAGCTATACAAGCATATCAATGCAAGAAAAAGCGCTTGATTATTCTAAATCCGGTAGCTTAATTTTATTTTTAACCGATGTATTCAATCCTTGATTACTACAAGTATCCTGAAAAAAAATGTAACAAAATACTGCCATTTGAAAAACACCACTATCAAAATAAACTCTAATTCTAATGCTAATTCTCCTAAGCCATAACCTCTTGTGTGTGTATGACAAAGGCAGTAAGTTGGCATTAATAAGCAGTTTCGATCTGTTTTGCAGAAAAAATATTGAAAACTATGCATGTTGTTATTAAAGCACTAACAATGTGTGTAAATCCACACACAGGAAGTAACTAGTAACAAGAGCAAGCAAAGTAAATTAAGATTAATAGTAATATAAAGAGCTCCTCGAATTTTATGTTTTATTTGTGTACAATTGGTAGTAGTGGTTTTCAGAAGGTAGTGTTGTTTTGTAGTAGTCTTTTGTTACATATTTTTTCTGGAATATTTGTAATCAGGGCTTGAATACATTCAATAAAAATAAAAGCAAGCTATCGTATTGAAGAAAAACAGCTACATGTATTTAGATTTTTTCATGTATTCATATCCTTGTATAGCTGAATTCGGCTACCGCCCAGTAGCTCTAGTTATTATACCTCTTTACAGTTATTAATATTATAGCTGTTTTCAGTTACTTTCCTTTACCTGTTAAACTGGAAAAAAACAAATTAACAAGTCACGTTCCTGGTTGATAACATTAGTAATCAAAGCGCTGTAGCATTTCATAAAAATGTTCATCGACCATACCACCCCACTCAAGATTAGGCTATTCCATGATTTATATAGTGGCCTTGTCATGTGCAAAACAAGCTCTTTGTCATCCCGTTAATCTGACCTCAGCAAGCAGAGCATGTCAACTCTTTCACGAATGGCGATCAAATGGAAACCTCACTCAGAAATTTGTCTTTGCTCTTAGTGGGATTCTAACCTAAAAGCCAACACCCATACAAGTAAGGCCTGTGTCAGACTATCGCTGTGGCGGCTGCCCCCCCCCCCCCCCCCTCCCCTTGGAGGCTCTCGATCTCATTTACACGTTCTGTCAATTTGCTAATAATGTAATATATTCAACGCGCTTGCATTTAGGCCCTTGCCTTTTTAATGTAACTTAACACACCTGGAGTTTGATGGTTCATGGACAGGTAATGCTGGTACAAAGATGGGCGACTTTGAAGGCAAAACAAGCTTTTTACTAATAGCTGGTGTTGTAGTAGCCGGCAGCTGTTCCACTCCCTGTCGCTTCTCTCTTTCTAGATTCGGTTTCTTGACATCCCAATAATTACCATATGCCATCAAAAAGAATGTCGAAAACAAAATTAGAAAGAAAATTTCTTTCCTAATTTTAATCATTTTGAAATAGAAGTGACACTGACAGTAACAGAGTAGCTCGTTCAACGTTGATGAAATTTTCTAATCGGATTTCGTTGTTGTTGCACACCAAAAACTAAAACTACGATTTCCGTCTGGCTAAATGTAAACCAAACTCTGTGGATACTGTGATTTACTTCATCGTCTCAAGATAACACTCATCGGTCTCTCGGGCAACAGTGCTGTCATTAATATCCAATTTCAACAGATTCAACGTCATTTACGCAACTATTTCTTTTCGCAGGTGCTTGTTTTGACCGGATGTTGTTTAGTAATAGAACAGCCTCGATTTGATTTCAATATGTCAGCTGTCAGACGACCAAGTTTGTTTGATGTTTAGGAGCCGTCAAAGTTAGTCTGTCTCTGAGTTTAATAGTTAGCTGTCCTGTCCTTTTCTAAGCATGACTTTACAAGTTTCCTTATGCCGTTCAATGGCGTTAAATTGTATGATAGTCATTGGTGCTTCAATGATTTTAAACTGTTGTTTCGAGTTCGATTATGATTGTCCTTGGCTTATCACTAACACTAGTCCGGGCTTCTGACTCCAAAATCACTATTTTTTTACTGACGGTCGTATTTTGGAGTCAGGGCTCATTGCAATCAAAAAGTCGGAGTACACTGCAAGCTTCTGATCTGGCAGTTTGCAGTCAGATTTAGATAGTAAATAACAACATAATTAACTCAAATAGTGTCAGTACGACATTCAGTACGGTAATAATTTAGCCTTTTTTAAAGTGAATTTAACATTTAAGAACTGAAAAACCGTTAAACAGTGTTATGTCATCAATGACGGAGAGTTTGAGACTGGAGAAAGTAAAAGTGAATTCAGAGGAAGAATAATGTTTAATGGCCGATCCTGCTCGTCCATATCAGACACTGGTACTGGTAGGTAGCGAAAGTATCCATGAACGAGATTATAACCGTTTAGTCACGATTTGAGTAGGTTATATGGCTATTTCTTTGTGTAAATCAGACCACATACTGCCCGCTTCTGAGCGGGCAGTCAACTCCAGCTTTTTGATTGCAGTGAACCCTGACTCCAAAATACGGCCGTCAGTATATAAAAATAGTAATTTTGGAATCAGAAACCCGGACTACACTAACACTAACACTATTACTAACAGTATTCAGTAACAGTAACGCTGACAGTCATCACTTTACTGTAGTGACTAGTGTAGCCCCTGGTGACTAGGATCCTCCTGCCATCCTACCATTGTTGTAATAATGTGTACAACAGAATGGCAGGATATTCTCCTGGTCAGGGGCTAAGTAGGGCCTAATGCCTAAAGGAAGAGGGGAGGGGGTATTAATGGTGAAGTTGCTTCATTGGGATAGGTAAACAACGGCCCCACCAGGACAATGGCCGCCCGCTTTAAGTTTAGGTGCCTCTAAGCAGTTGGACCGTGTAAGGCGATCATAGCGGGGGTGTCAACGCACAGTTGGTGCTTAGCCTAGTGTTCAGTACTACAGGTTATTGATTGATGATTTACCCAATGAACTATATGCGTGGAATGGATGTCACGTGGTATTTGATTTCCATCAAATTCCGATCTGTTATGCATGCGCGCTTCAACTATCATTTTACAAAGTCAGATCCAAACTAGCCAATGAGACGTGTCCATTCCACGCATATAGTTCATTGGATTTACCAACTAGGACTTTATGATAGTATATGTCATAGACTGATCCAAAGACATTCTGATACCTGTATACAGGTATGGGCACCCAAACTCACAAGCAAAAAATCCGCCCAAATTCTTAAAACAAACAGATTTTAATGCCAAAATAGCATTTAATGTTGAATTTTGGGCCAGAGATGTTGTTTTTGTCTTGTTGTTGGAACATTTTGAACCGAAATGGTATGCCCAAATTTTCCCTGGATCAGTCCCTGTATGCTGACGTTGTTTGGTGACTTTGTTTGATGACTTCGTAGTGCGAGCTCGTATCAGGTCACCTTTTGCAACTAGTTGGTGTCACCGTGTGTGTGCAATTCAATTAATGAGCAATTTTTTGGTTGAATCCACGCGAAAGTAAAGCTCTTTGAGATAATAAAATCATCATCATGGTTCATGGAGGGGGGATAAGAAGTATTTACATAATCAGCGTGGTCAGTAATACCATGATAATTATTAACATAGTTGATAACGGCCGAGCGAATACCTGCTATCAATTGCCACACTAACCGTGTAAATACTTATCCACCTCCACGAACCAAGGTAACCGTTTTATTCATCATGAGCTTCAATTTTGCTTGAAATTAGCCAAAACATCGCTCCTTAATTCAATCTTACACTCGCCAACTAGTTTGACCACAACGTAAAAAGGTGAACAGAACCCGATACGATATCGGAAGACAACTAACCAGTCAGATTGCAGAGAGACTTATATATTAAACAGTTCAAAAAGTTGATTCAAGATATATTCATTTGGTGAATTTATATACAATTGCTCTTCTTTTATTTGTTTTCAGATGACAGCCTTATCTCACATATACCGGATTCTGGACTCACATTTTTCATGTGAAACAAATGCTGAGCTTATAACTATAGCAATAGTTAGTTGATATAGGTTAACTTTAGGAACATAAAACCCTAGTTAAATTATATAAATTTTTCAATTTGTTTACTTTTTATTTGATAATTGAACCTTTTTTAATAGACTGATATTTTAAAATAGCAGCTTTATTTTATTTCTTTTTGTAATCTAAACTTATAATATAGATATCGATTTAGGGAAACATATCAATTTGTTTTAAGTGCTTTAAAGGATAGATTCAGTATTTTTTATTGCACCTGTGGTTATTAAAACTTGAGGTTAAACATTGAATATTAAGTCCCAAAGAGAATTACTTGAAAGTTGCTTATATATAAATATTTTAATTATTTGAAGATTGTTAGCTTTGAATTCAATTGTTTGAAGTACTGATATTGATTGTTTTATTTAGAATTTATTTATTGTTATCAAAGTGTACACGATATATTATTATTACGAGACTTAATTATATATATTTATTTTAGATTTTTAAGCTACATTTTTTTTTCAAATTTCTTCACATAGTTTGAGAACAAGATAATTTATTTTGGACAAATTGTTTAGGGATATTAAAAGGGTATGTTGTAAAAAAAACAAAAACAAAAAATCAAACGATTAAAAGAAATATAATTCTAGAATTTGAGATTGATACAATTACTAATAGTAAAAATGTTTCGGATAAAGCCCTTGGCTATATCCATGGGGTCGTACAGTGTTATGTACGCTCTTTCTGACATGTCCCAGCAAAAACTAGTCACTAAAAAACACCAAGTGGAACCAGGAAAAACCTTAAGAGTAAGCCTAGTAGCGGGAGTTGTCGTAGCACCTTTAGTATTCAGTTGGATGCGATTCGTAGAATTCATGTTTCCAGGACGAACAGCTTTAGCAGTTGCTAAGAAGGTTATTTCAGAACAAATCTTATTTTCACCAGTGGTAGTCAACAGCTTTTATATAGGTATGTGCCTTATCAAACCATTTACTATCTCTTGCAGCAATATGCTTACTTTGTACAGCCCAACTTGAAAAAGTCTACTGTAATATGGTAGCTATATTGTATAACCTAATATGATATGAATGGCCTTGGAAACGATTTGTAACTTGAAGAATTTTGCTCCCATTGAGACAGTTCAGGAAATGTTTCTTATAACCAGACATTTGTCTCAAATTAAATATGGCGGCCATATTGGATTATGTAATATTCTCTCACTAATCCATAACTTATTGCATTTTAATCCAATCTTGGCAATTTTGTTTGTAGTGGGGCTTTAAGATTAATTGAACTAATTGGTAAAAGGTAAAAGGAATGGAGCAAATAAGAACATGTGAAAAAGCTTTTTAAACTTTTCTGACAAGGCTTAATTTTATTTTTCAGCTACCAGCTATTTGGAAGGTAAAGACGATCTTCTAGCAGAATCAAAAACAAAGTTTATTGAAACATACAAGGTAGGTGCCTTCTGAAGCTTACTGGTCAAAGGACGTCAGAAATGCTCTAGGAAACACTTACATTCCATTGGTTACTCAAACTTGCTACATGTATTATTCCCCATTAGTCTAGTACCGGTACCATAATATACAAGCCCAGGTAAATGAACCCTAAAAATTCCCAATTTCACCACAACCCAAAAACTGCCACAGACTAGCTTTTATGCAGGAGTTGGGGTTCTTGACAAGGTACAGGGTACGTTTTATCAAAACAAACTGCCTTACAAATCATTTAAGTAAACTGCACAAGTAGGAGTATTATTTACTTCATACTTGAAATGGCTTTTTATTAGATTTCTGTTTTTGTATGTGTATGTTTCTGCTGTAACTTCCCTGTAGCATGTACATGTATCATGCTCCAATTTGGCTCTTGTAATACTGAGTCCGGTTGATGTAAAAAACAGAAAAGTTGTATAGTTTCTTTTTTTTCTGATTGTCTTTTTATCTGATTGTCTTTTTATCTGATTGTCTTTTTTTCTGATTGTCTTTTAGACTGGCTTAACCTTCTGGCCAATCATACAGACCATCAACTTTGCCTTTGTTCCAACGGACAAGAAAATTTACCTTCTGGTTGCAGCTTCATTTCTATGGTCAAATTATCTGTGTTACATGAAGGAAAGGGTAAGCTGGATATTAATATACTAAAATTTAATTTTCCCGCTCCCTTGAAATTCTATCAACGATTGACTATTGATCAAAACATTTACACCTGGCGTAACTTTACGCCTGGGCCCTGTTTCACAAAGCGATGTAGCGTAAGTTTTCACGTAACTGCCATAGCAACCCATACTGTAGAGATACATGTACGTCAGTATGAAAGTTACGCAAAAAAAAACATCTACGCCGTTTTGTGAAACAGGACCCAGGTCATCATGTAATGTTGAAGGTGAAGGTTGCTAAGGCAGTTAGGCCTTGCATTAGTCTAACTTCTAACATTTTTACCCTGTAGTTTTTTTATGTCACATCTCTTGAAGAGGTGCTATACATCAGTGGACAATATATCACTTGATAGACAGCCAAGCTGCTCCCTGGAAAACCATGCAATTCAATCTTAAAATTTATTGATTGATTGATTGATTAAGGCTTAACGTCGCACTCAACAGCTAAGGTTATATGGCGACAAAAGTACCAACCGACCAAAAGATCTTAAACACCCCTATCCCACCTAAATCTTAACAGTAAAACCACCACAGACCATATAAATGCCAGGAGGGCTAATGTCTTTGGCATACTTAATTTTCCTCCGTGCAAGGTAGGCGAAATTGGCTATGGCAAAAACCACACCGCCCCCAGCGCGAGGGTTTAATCTTAAAAGAATTTGTGGCTAGAAATTTTTACCACTACAGTATCTGATTGGAAGTATCATATCTTAACGTTGGTTGTTGATATCAGATATTATTTTACCAGCACTTTATCCCCCTAGCATAGGTTCAACTTTTTTAAATACTTGTATTTTCTTTTTCAGGACAGTTAAAGTTTTTTGCTGAAGAATCAAAGTTGAGGAACACATGCAGCGTTGAAAGTGTTAAGCCATATAAGTTTGGGGTTCTTCACATAGAAATCTAGTACCAAACTATACCTTAGAATTTGTTTTTATTATTTAACGTTATACTTTCTTTTAAATAGATTGGAAAATTTTCTGACTGGGTTTTCACTCGAACGACCTATGTGGGATGGTTGCCAGTTACCAACGGAAGGTCGTGGGTTTCCTCCGGGCACAGAGCCCGGTATCCTCCCACAATAAAACTGGCAATGCCGCCATATAAGTGAAATAATCTTGAGCGCGGCGTAAAACACCAAACAATCAATCAATCAATCAATCAATCTTTTTAATAACTTGAAACTTGACCGTCACAATGTTGGTCAGTTGCATGCTGAAAATCAAGCTGCCCAGTCCATCATAAGATTTAGCTGATTTGAATTTGTGATAAAACCCAACAGGTTGTGCATTTCATGTGACAAGTCACAATTCTTTTGGTGGAATCTGCTGTTGGATATGCAAATGAAAACATTTATCCCTGCAATTTAGTTTCATAGAAAATGTCACCCAGATTGCCATTTGGAAACACAATTTCTTCGAACTTAAGCTGCCGCATTTTTTTATTTAAGAAGAGAAATGTTGATTGTGCTTCACAAGACCATTTTTATAAATTGTCTGTTTATTTTGACCTTTGTAATAGATAGGATCTTTTCAAAGCTGCCAAAATGTTCATATGTTGGTCGCAGATTTGATGGATATTTCAATTATTTTTCTGATGAACTTTCAGCCACAGTATAATCGTGACTCTCAGGATTTATGAAAAAATGGCAAGTTTTTGTGACATGATTGATCATTTTCTGTTGAAGCCAAATTCTTATATTATCTTCTATTTTCTAGCTAGTTTTAAGAAAGCTCGTAAAAGTAGCGTTTAGAAATAACTTGGACATGAAATGAATGAAAGCCAATCTGAGTTTTTTAGTTTCATTTAATTTTAGAAGACTATTTGGTTTATAAAAGTCACGACTATTGATTTTCCTTTTCAACATCTACCATTTAGTTTCAAACCATTCATTTAATTAAAAATGAAAAAAAAGTCAGAATTTTGGCATATCATGGTAGACATTTGATTGCAATTTATATTTAATATGAACAGAGCAATAACAAATTATGCAATTAAAAAAAATGACAAATTGTGTCATTTTTAATTTGGTTAACAAACTCAGGGATAATATTGTTTTTGACATCCCATTTTAGCAGGTCGAATTTACAATGCTGCAAATCCCAAATTATTGTTCACATTTGGATGATTCTATCTTTTCACTTTTCACTAGTGTATTTATGAACACTAAAAAACACGGGCACAGGGTTCACTTTATACATGTGTAGTTACTTTTTGATAGGGCAATCTTTTCTATTCCAGTTTTCTGTTAATTTATTCAGAAACTTTGTGAACTTTATTTTATAATATTTACACAGAACTTTACACAAGCTTATTAAATGTGACTGTTTGCTGATTGTTAATAGATTAAAAGCTTAATGACGTTAGTCTAAAAAATTATGGGCTTGAAGAGGTATCTTGTTTGAAGTATCATTATTGAGTCTGGTATAAAACAACAAACAAGTTATTGAACTTGAACTTCGAGTTGGTATTGCAAAATGGCTGCTACATACTGATTTTACAAAGCACATGATAAGGGGAGATCACTCTAAGAAGAAAGTTAAAGTCACAAGAGTTATCAGACTTGGAAGGCATATCATTACAGAAGTGACTGCTTTGTTAAAGGGGCATGAGCTGCCAAAATGTTGATATTTTGACGTTTACACAGAATGTTGAAATTATCGGCTATTTTTCTCAAGATGTATAATTCAGAAGCTTTTTAGTGCTTCTAGTCTCAAAAATGTACGATAAAGTATTGTTTTGAACTAACTTTGACTTAGAATGAATGAATGGTCGTCCCGGTTATTTAAATTTTGCTACTTTTCGAACACGTTTTCGGTTCGTACAGGGCACATACTGTATGGATTTTCCTCATTCCAACGCCAATCATTTAGTTTTTCGATGGCCTTCAAAGCCTCTTACTGTCGTGACGATTAGAAATTATGAAAAAAGTGTGAATTTCGGCAGCTCATGCCACTTTAAGGTCTTTGTAGTGACATGCATGAATGCACACCCATACTTATCAGCTGAGATTAATTGGCATGTACCACTTAATCCTTCCTGTAACGTCATTAGACAATCATTCTATGTCTATACATAATACTTTTTAACCAGTTTATGCATTTTATAGATTATTCGGAAATCAGAACTAGAACGACCAACATTTTAAGCATTAGCATTAAATAGGCATTCTTTTCTGTCAATTTTGAATATGTAACATATAGCTATAAATTCAAACAGTGTTTTGTTATTTTTGTCTTTCACTAGAATGTACTTGTGTGATTATTTATTGACTTGAGATTAAAAAAAGTATTTATTTCATGCTTGTTTGTGTTTTATTTTGTTCCAATTTTCCTTCGAAGAGATGAATTTCACCTAAATAGTAGACACTAATCGTAGCAGAAGCTAAATTTTATTGACATATAGTTTTGATATCTACCATTCATTTTAATTTGTCTAAAGACTATATTTTCCAACAGTCATGTCACAGCGCCATCAGTAGAGGTATAGTTGAACTTCTTCAAACTCTGTTGCCAAAATATATTGATGATGGGTGGCAAACAGAGTTGAAGGACCGGCCATATTGGAAAACATATAAATCTGAGAATCAACACTTTGTGCTCAGATTTTCTCCTAATTTAAGCAACGCAACCGGCCCAAACTTAATACACATTCAGTTCGATCTTTTAGTTCGCCGTTCCGTCAACAGAAAAAGCGTTCAAACACTCACATTTGTTGCATCCTCGTCGTTTTTCGAAGGACAGCCCGAATCTCCCGCTGATCTTCGATTCCGTCAAAGTAAACTTGGGAAATGTACGCAACAGATATGTGAGTGTTTGAACGGTTTTTTTTAGGTGGAACCGTTACATGTTTTCCAATATGGCCGGTCCTTCAACTCTGTTTGCCACCCATCACCAATCTCTTTTGGCAGTTTGAGGAACTTCAACTAGTAGAGGTATGGCGTGTGGTTATATCGTCTGAAAGTTGATTGATGTTTTGCGCCGCACTGCAATCGTATTCTTGCGAGATCTGTTAAATCTGGCCTTTAGGACTAGGGTAATTTCTAATTTTATATTGGCCGCACGCAAGACTATTTCACTTATATGGCGGCGTTGCCAGGTTTTGTGGGGGAGGAAATCGGGCTCATTGGCCGGAAACCCCGACCTTCGGCGAGTACCTGGCAACTCTTCCACATACGGCGACCGAGTGAAAAAACCCACTCAGAAATCAGAAAGTAAAACAATTTGTTGTACTGTCGATTTTGACTAGTAGTGTACACATGTGGGAGTGGGATGCGGATCCTACATGGTCTGTAGCAACTTTAAGCAAACATTCACCTTGACAGCATTCTTTTTATACACGATTCTTAAAAAAGGGGCTCAGTAGGTAGATTGTTGGACGCTCAGCCCGAACAGCCTTCCCAATGGTTCGCGGGTTCGAATCCCATTCAGTCCAAAAAAAAATTGGAAAATTTTCTGACTGGGTTTTCACTCAAACGACCGATGTGGGATGGTTGCCAGTTACCACCGGTAGGTTTCCTCCGGGCACAGAACCCGATTTCCTCCCACAAAACTGGCAACACCGCCATATAAGTGAAATAATCTTGAGCGCGGCATAAAACACTAAACAGTCAAGCAATCAAAACACGGACATATCATGACAGTGGCATTATTGTTTGCTCGGCAGTCCAGTATCTGCTTTCCTTTACGCTTCATAATTGTCCAATTTTGAAAGGTGCATGCATGGGCTTCACAGTTAGAAAGTATGCAACCATTTGCCTAGATGGTTTATCATTAACCATTGATTACATTTTTCCTTTCAGCTCCATGTCTTCTAAAAATTAGTTTGATAAGTTTTTAATACAGGATTTTATTTTGCCATTTATATCTCGTGACCATTGGATCTATACTGCTATACCAGCGAACCTCTGAGAGTGAGTTCTCGGAGTACAGTTTTCTATCTCGGAACTGTCAATTCTGAGTTTGTAAAAGTAAGCCATTTTGATATATGGTTTCTGTCGACTGTTTGTAAAATATTTGCCGATAAATAGGTTACTCTATTTTTAAAATGCAAATCAAAATTTATACACAAAATCTGCTGTTCTGCTTTTGTTTTTCTTCGTTTATTATTTTATCTCTTAACTCTATATAGTTTCATATTTTGATTTGACCTTTGTTTGTTCAGTCTTAACACCCCATCGATGACACGGCCTTAAATATTCAGTGATATTCCTGGGAATTATTTCTCTCAAACACAAAGTGAAGAAAAGAGTCCATATTTACTGTGCTGCACCAAGCTTATTTTGGCTTTCCTGAAACTCTTGCTGAGCACTAGTACTCTAATTATGGCGGTTTGTTATAAAAATTCCCTTCAAATTAAGTATAAAGGTAAAACACACCAATCAACCTAGTGTTAACAGTGAATAACTCGACTATTCTCTCTTATTCAATTAAATGCTTGTTTTTATCAACAAATTCACATTTCTTCTGTCACAAAGTTGTTCAAGCATGCACTGGGACTGTGATGGTTAGAAAAACAGACGAACAACCTCATTTTGTTGAAGGCGTTGGACTCCGCCTTTGTTGGCCTACTCACCAAAAGTCGAGAGTTTCTTTCGAGCAAAGAGACTGTAGCACTCTGTAGCAGTGATCTGTCTAGTCCGAAATATCTGCAATGATGATGTAAGACATTTTCTGACAGATAGGCCATCATCATCGTCAGAACGCATTTGATCAATTTTCTGGGAATTCCTTGACACACTTCGGGCTGGCAAGACCACCTCTCGTTTCTCATCAAAAATATCAAGATTCTCTACATAACTTTTAAAAATAAAATTACAAACATGTACTTTAATGGTTTCCCTTTCTCCTCGCACCAATCTGAAGTCTGTGCGTCGACACAAGCCATAGATCTGCCCGGTTAAATTTCAAACTGTACCAAACCTTTAATTTACAAAAGTCGCCATTTGCATACTCTCTGTCAGAAAATGTCTTACGTCATCATCGCAGATATTTCGGACTATGATCTGTCCTTCGTGTTTGGACTCACTCCACTCTCTTGTTGCTTTTGGGTAGATGCCAAATACCAACCTTTTCCTGAATTCCGATCGTCCAAAAAAGGTAAACGTTTGAAGCCCCTTAAAGTTGACGTTGTATCATGGTTGCAGCGTGTTTATCCCCTCCCCCCCCCCCACCCCCACATAATTTATTCGGTTGGGGGGGGGGGGGGGGGGTATAGCCATAGCGTCTGTCTATCCGATCAATAATTGACAATGCTTTGTAGTCTCACTTTGAAACTTTGGTGTAAATATGTTGAGCTCACCGAAAGGATGGGACTGCTTTTCAGGATTCTTCGAAATTTATTTCGCAATATATCTTAGTATTAAACTTATTTGTTTGGATTCTAGTGGTGACAAACCAATTTTCGAGAAATCATCGTCTTCTGAAATAAATGGCAATTTTACCCTTTTCCCGCTTATTGTCATGCAATGAATAAACTCGTCCATAATAACGCTCTACTTTGGCTGAATAACACAGAGTCAGTGTGCTTCTTACAATGGTGTGACGTGAAATTTATTCTTATTAAAGGTGGCGTCCTGCAAGGCTCGATTCTCTTTCACTTTCTCTTTATCCCATACATTATGTCTACTGACGTAACCATTTGACCAAACTGGCTTGTTTTATGTTATACTCTTGAACACTAAAACACACGGGCACAGGGAAAATCTTCTTGTCTAAAATAACCATGCAGACAAGTTTCTTATTGTGTTAATAAGGGGCATAGTATTTTAACATTTATACCCAATCATAAGTTTGTTATAATAAACCACAACCCATGATATTTCATTAGGTTGACGACAGGCTTGGCTTGGCCTTAGTCAGTAGAATTTTCTGGAAAAATAACTTGGCAACATATACAGGCCCATGATGCTCCGAGGGTTTAGATGACCAGAGGTACGTTGCAAAGGTTATCCTTGGAATAAAACTGACGCCCCTCCCCCCCCCCCCCCCCCCCCCCGCTTCCACATTAGTAGGCCTATATGGATATGCAAATGGCAACTTACAATACTACAAACAAACAAAAACGAAGCAATAAATAATATATATGTGTTGTATTATAATTGATAGATGACATTCCTTTGTTTCAGTATAGTACAAGTTTATGCCTCAATAGATTAACCCAACGGGCGGGTTAATCGGACCCCTGTAATATCACCTTAAACGAATTAAACGCTTGTCTTTCAAAAATGCATGTCCTGGAACCCGTTTGCGATATTACTATTTTACAGTATACCAGCTTCCTCGAAGTATTACCCAGTATAGACAATGGGTGTCAGAGACTAATGAGACTAATCTCACGTTTCGTTTTATTATCTGGTACTCACAAGCGGTCTCTGAGGTGTTCGGGATATATCTATCCTCCAATAATTCGACTTTCACATTAATTACCAAACATATAGTAAAATCACTAACCCCAGATATAATCAATTCCAGCTAATGAGTTAAATCTGTTTTTTTTTAATCGGACACAATGCATTGAAACAAGTATCGTGAAACGCAAAGCTAATATGTAGAGACAGATAATCCCTGGGTGAATCCAACAGAAAGCCTCCTGGTGACAAACGACATCTTTCTGCACTCCTGGGCCACGTCTTGCAAAGCTGACGTAAAGTTGCGCATAGGCCTACAACATGGACCAGTTGCGACCAAAGCGTATAAAGTCCCTACAGTTTTAACACAGATTTACGTCCGACGTAACTTATACGCCAGCTTTGTAAGACAGGGCCCTGTTCAGAAAAATGAATAGCCAAAGTCAAACGTTGTGGAACAAATTACGTCAAATGGAATTTGCAACGTCACTAAAACGTTGTTATAAGCGCCATCTATTTCCTCGGATATCACAAATCTTGGGAGTAACTTGCGCTCCCTAGAGATAGGCCTATTTTTGTCATCTTCATTCACGCAAATAGCCTCATTCCCGAAACTAGCCTCATTCCCGCAAATAGCCTCATTCCCGTAACTAGCCTCCTTCTAAGTGTCCATAGAAATCAAGACTACTTCTACAGGGTGTCTGAAATATGAAACACAGACATAATTAAATCCTGGCTAATTTAATAAAACCGCTATCTATGAGAACCTACTTTAATAACGAACATGCCACAATTAGACACAGACAGGGTTAATAAGTACAACATATACAGTGCATTACAATGCAGCATTTTCAAATGCAAAATGTTCTGATCTAACTTTAAAGAAATATGTTGAAACATTTCCCCTAAATTGTAGACGATAAGATTTACTTCCCCCTGTATTCAAACGTACACACAACAAGGTGTTGACCAACACGTACTTAGTTGTTTTAGATCACAAAGTTTAATTTAAGGTCACAAGAAACCAAACATGCCATTAGCTTTACAATATCTGCATTCCCCGAGTGTTAACTTCATTACTAATTTATTTAAACTCATATGAGCCAAAAGTTGTTTTGTTGAAGGGAGTAATAACTTGTTGATCCACTGAATAGCTTCCCATAATGAAGTAGCAAGGTAACTCCGAATAAATTTAACAAACGCATATTGACAATTTCAATATTTCGACACAGATATATTTGTCATCTTCAGGAAAATGAATTTTCAGCATTTTCCTGAAGATGACAAATATATCTTTGTCGAAATATTGAAATTGTCAATATGCGTTTGTTAAATTTATTCGGAGTTACCTTGCTACTGCATTATGTGAAGGGAGTAAGTAGCCTCAATGTCAATATAGATTTGTTTATTTCAGTGTATTCTAATGTTTGTTTTTCCCCTGGGGTTGGGCGGTGGGACAAACAGCTTACCTTAATCATATTCTGCTCAACAACTTCCTAATATGCCTCCCGCATGGACACATTTTACAGTATTTTTGGTTCTGCTGAAATATTACCCTACCGATTTAAGTTTTGCACAGACCGGGATCGGGGAATCGAGCCCGCTCTCCAAATAAAGGTGCCTATACCAACATCGTATCAACACCACTGAATGTCGACGGCCATCCATTCAGCCAATAGGAAATATTTTAGTGTTAAACTCGCATTTGATTTTGTTTATCCCTCAGTTATTGCATGTTTAACATTAAATAAAATTAAAACATAAAACAACGAAGAGAGTTTTAGATATAATGAAACAAAATGACACCAGTAAAAAACGTATTAACAGGGCAAAAACATCAAACGATAACGGTTAACAGGATGTATTGAAAGACATGTAAAATTCACGAAGTTACCAAATATAGAAGAATAATGGATAGCCTAAGCTTTTGCGAAATAGGGGGAGGCTTTATAAAACGTAAAGCATTATCTGGGCAGTGAATAATTGATGCATTATACTTCCAAAGTAATCACGGAGGTAATTAACACATTACCATTTTGTGTTTATTTACCAAAACGTATCTTTTTTTTTCTTTCTTTTTTTTTGGGGGGGGGGGTCATCTCACTAGTTAGTTTATTTCAGAAGGTACCGCTTGTACGAGTCTGTTTTAGATTCGACAATGATTTTTAACATTATTTCTATTCTGCAACATAGGCAATTGCCATACCACAACAGTACAAAACACAAAAGTCACATTTTCACATGCATAGAAATGTCAATATCACACAGCAAAGAACTGCGTAGAAAGTATAATATTTAAGAATAAAATTAACGTAAGGTGTTAATTTCACTCCACATCACAACGTAATATCACAAATTTCACAACATGAAGAACAAATCGATCAATTACAAAATAAAACAGAAACATAACAAAATTTATCACAGATTGTCTATAAATCGACGACAAATGTCACGTTTGACATTCATAGAAATGTCAATATCACACATCAAGAACTGTGTAGAAAATATAATTTTTTAAAATAAAATGAAGGTAAGATGTTAATTTCACACCACAAATATCACAACATGGTGTACAGATCGCTCAATAACAATATATAACAGTAACGTGGTCAAAGGTTGTCAATGATTGGAAGGATAAATCATCATTGAGTAACTGCAAGAAGATTTAGGCCTACATCAGGCCGAATCTAAAGTGACATGAGCTTCCAAAATGTTGATATTTTGACGTTAAAATAGAATGTTGAAATTATTTTCTATTTTTCTCAAGACGTATAATTCAGAAGCGTTTTAGTGATTCTACGTATTGTTTTGAACTATGGATTAGAATGAATCAATGGTCGTTCCAGTTATTTAAATTTTGTTTACTTTTCGAACACTATTTCAGTTCGTATAGGCCACTTACTGTATGGATTTTCCTCATTCCAACGCCAATCATTTAGTTTTTCGATGACCTTCAAAGCCTCTTACTGTCGTGACGATCAGAAATTATGAAAAAAGTGTGAATTTTGGCAGCTCATGCCACTTTAAGTAATCAATCCCCTCCTAATTGTGCACCATATTCAATTTTAGGATAAGTATAGCAGCGAACTATGAGAAGAACAAGACAAGCATGCTCCATTTTTGTTCTTCTTGCTCACCAAACGTTGTGGTGCTAATATATATTACTTATATTTTTTACTTTCCTCTTTTTTTTGGTTTAGAATTAGGTTTTGAGATTTTTTTCTTTTTAACTTTATCCTTGGTGGAAAATGGCACCAAAAGATCTTCAGAATTGCCTCTATAGAGGACGTACGTTTTTCGCCAACCTTCTTTCCCTTTCCCTAACGGCCTTTTCTTCTTCCCGCTCGTCCCAGGTGCTTGAACAATGGCCTCTATCGCTTCATTCCACGCCTCTGGTAAAGAAGCACCCTCGCTTTCGATGTCAACCTCATTGCTTTTGCTTGTGGATGGAGACAAGCTTCGTGTCTCCGGACTCCGTGGAAGAGTAGGTTTACTGCTACCCACACTATTATTCTCGTTAGGAGGTGGAGTCGTTTTGATATCTTTTTGAAATGAGGAGGACGTACTAGGGATACTAATTTCAATTGAATTACCTTCTGGCTTGTCCGTATCTTTATCCAGATTATCGTTGCCTTGTGCTGAAACGGGAGCTTCAGACAATTCACTCTGTGGCTCTGTTTGGTTAACACTAAGTTTGTCTTGTTCAACAGTAGATCTGGTTCCCGCGGTAGACGGCGCTACCGAAGAACTGCCCTCTGATCCTGGACTTCGCAGTTTATTAGAATTGGGCTCTGCTATTGTAACACGCTTAATTGCAGATTTCGGTCTGGATGTGCTTTCAATGAATGAAGTATTTCCGGAAGTTGTTGTTGCTGTGTTTGCGTTTGGGTTAACTTTTTTAAGAGCTGACTTCGGTCGAATCACTTCCTTTTCCGTTTCGACAACTTCTGGTACAGTCTTTTCATTTATTACTTCCACTTTTTCTGTCTCTTCAATTGGTTTTACATGGGTAACATCCTCTTTTCCTGTTTTATTTTCGTCCGACGTTTCTCCTACGTCTTCTATTTGCAAAGTTTTGTTATCATTGTTCAAATTATTTCCCTTTTCGATATCCGACCGAGTTCTTAGTTTACTTTTAGCCGACCAAATTCGAAATACTTTTTTAACACTTTCTTCCTTTTGAGTCTCCTCTTCGATTGGGGTTTTTGCTAATTTGTCTTCTTTTTTATTTCTGAATTTCATAACCGTCAACCTCGCCCGGATCAGATTCCTTGTGTGTTCACTAATATCACTAGCATCATCGCTTATGGAAGCACGATCGTAACATATGTCAACAATTTTAGCTATAATAACAGATACGATTGCTGCTCCAACAAGAACACCCAAAGAAATAAGGGCTTTGTCCGTCTCGTCCACCATAGTTTACTGAAATAAACAAGTTTCCGAGATGTAGCATTTATGAATTTATAACAAGGAGGCACATTGAATTATTTGAAGTTTTTTTACCGCCTACGCGTCAAATTCTTTTACTGTCTGTTAGACCGAGAGTGCAAGGTTCTGAGGATTCTGAATGGGATCCCCATATCTGCCAAACCGTACAACAATGATGTCAATAGTAAATTAAACGAAAAATACAATTTAATGAATTCTTTAACTCATCGATTGATTAATTAATTGTTTGATACTTTTGCCGTGACGTTGTCAAGTTTAGAGGAGAGGAAACTGAGCTCTCGGCCTTGGGTAAACTTCCCGATATTCAGTTGGTACCTGGCAACACAGGGCAATCTAGTCAAAATGTTTGCTGCATTTTTGTGGAAGAGTTACCATGCAGGTACTCGCCGAAGGTCGGGGGGTTCCTCTTGGCATTGTGACCTCCCCCACTAAACCTGGGAAGTCGGCATATGCGAAGGGAATGTGTTCGCAAAAAGTAAACAGAATTGAAATAACTGGGATGCATGTTCGTTTTTTCTTGGCTTATTTTATATCTAAACCCAATCAAAAGATACATTATTGACGCTAACGTAAGTAAAAGACGTCATTTCTGTAGACAAAAACTCCATAATTTCCTTATTTTATGGTCACAAAATATCAAGATTTTAGCAGCTGATGCCACTTTATTAATTGCCATTTCTAAATTCACCAAAGTTTTGTTTTGATTGCAGATTGAAACTGGCGTAAAACACTAGATTTACATGACGTTAATATCTAAACAGACACGTCCCAATGATAACAAATTAAGACATCACCACGTCCTCAGTTGTTTTTGAACAATACGAGCTTCAAGTGTCCAGTTGCACTTGACGAAGACACCGGCACAGGTGTCGAAAGCTCGTGTTGTTCAAAACAACTGAGAATTGATTGATTGATTGTTTGGTGTTTTACGCCGCGCTCAAGATTATTTCACTTATATGGCGGCGTTGCCAGTTTTATTGTGGGAGCAAACCGGGCTCTATGCCCGGAGGAAACCCACGACCTTCCGTTGGTAACTGGCAAAACAACTGAGGACGTGGTGATGTCTTAATTTGTTATCATTAGTATGGAACCCACGTTTAAAGAGAGTTTCAAATATTTCAGACACGTCCCTTCACAAAGATGAGAAGTAGCTAGTAAACAATACGTTTTATTTTCTAAACAGATCCAAGACAAAATTTTATGTACATTCTACAAATGTGCTATGGTAATAATTTGATATACTTACGGTTTGGGGTGGTTTGAAATCAACTCATCGTTAAGAGTATCGCCTCTATCAAATATATTGGGAAATAACATCTTCCATGATTGTTTGTGGGTTGAAAACATTTAATTTCGAAACCCAAAACATATTTTAACTGTGTACGTTGGACTCATTACTGCATATCAAATGTGTGTAGGCAATTTACACAACGGAATATTGGTACATTTCAACATGACCCTGTATATGACAAGTATAGTTAACACTTCACTCACGACGAAACGCTTGATTAAGCAAATCTTTTCTAGGTGGTCGACAAGGTGGCATTTTTCTTCGGCCGTTTTTCTAATCCATGCCAACAGCTCACTGAGGCGAGCCTAACAAATCTGTGTTTTGGATATTGTCATTATGGTAGAGTCGCTTAGGTCTACGGAAGTATATAATATAAATAACGTTTTGGTGGAATACTCATCGGACCATGTAAGAGATTTTCTGGTTTATACGTCTGTCTGAACGATTATACAGGTTTTTTTTATTTGTGTTAATGTTGCCCCAACACGCCCCCCCACTCCCAACGCACCCAAAAAATCAGCTCTTGTTTTAACTATTTGAAATAAATACTATTATTTCTATTATAAAAATAAAAACTATTTGGCAAAAGCTTCCGGAATTTCAGTTATTTATTTATGACAAGTGCCCAATTAACTTGTGTGCAGTTTTTCGTCTTGATATCTTTTGAAATGACAAAGTTAATACAGTTTGGTCTCTCATGTTTATTACTCTTGTAGCAGGAGTTTTAACCCTGGGCTAGAGGATGGACGTCAAATGGTACTTCTATAAAAAGCAAAAGTCCTGATAATGCACATCCTGGCTATTTATTTCGACGTCAATCCTAAAGTGTTTCAACGTACTCCAAACTTCTATTGACAATCAGAATTAATGCAAAAAAAAATCCGAATGTTGGCAGCTCATACCACTGTAAACTGTATTTTTGTAGTACACAATTAAACCCCAACATGAAGCAGATAAGGATTTTGGATTTTGGCAACTTTTCCACATACGGTGACCGAGTGAAAAATCCACTCAGAAATGTGTCAATTTTTATTTGGTCTGAATGTGATTCGAATCCGCGCCGCATATAGATGGAAGGTCGGTGTGGGACTGAGAGAAGATCACTCTAACCCACTGGACCACCGAGGCCCCTAATGGAAGGTCGGTGTGGGACTGAGAAAAGATCACTCTAATCCACTGGACCACCGAGGCCCCCAATGGAAGGTCGGTGTGGGACTGAGAGAAGATCACTCTAACCCACTGGACCACCGAGGCCCCTTAGCAGAACTGAGAAACATTTTTATATTTTCTATTTTAAGACATAGAGAAAGCCCTTTAGACCTTAAGACCAATTTAAAAACATTTTCGTTGTGAAACTAACGCAGGTCATTTTCCTAATTCTGCTCCCCCACCCCTCTTCCCAGATAAAAATGTATTAGTCGTTTAGGTGTATACTGCGGAAGCCGGTTAGTGCCACCGTGGTATAATATATAGTGACGGAATATTTAGAAATTTCGGCTTTGCATCTCGAAATAGTATACTAAGGCGAGACGGAACTTAACTCAGTCGCTGCCCATGCAATGGTTCAACTCTTTAAAGACATGAAATTGATCTTGATGATTTTTTTAATGAAAATCCATAGCCAATATTTGTTCAGCTTGCAGTTCTGTGGTGCCAATTGCACGGGTTGGTTATTAAGTTATTTATGAATATACAATACCAGGCATTAGAATAGACAGTGCAGATCAAACAATCAAAATGAATTACGCACGAAAACAAAATTTCCATTCTTTCATACGATCCGCGACGAACACAAGTAAGAAAAGCTCTACAATTAAGAGTTGTCGTTCATGTTGACTGATCTTAATGCCATTTTGTTATGATAAAAGATGTATGACAAGTTGTAAAATCTCCAGGTTGATTTTTTTTTCTTCCAATTTTTCAGTTTTGCAACAGGTTTCTGTACTTTTCTCGAACGACTTATGTGGGATGGTTGCCAGTTACCACCGGGAGGTCGTGGGTTTCCTCCTGATACAGGGCCCGGTTTCCTCCCACAATAAAACTGGCAACGCCGCCATATAAGTGAAATAATCTTGAGCGCGGCGTAAAACACCAAACAATCAATTAATCTGTATTTTCCAACGAAGGATCTCGTTTCACGGACACAAAAGGCTTGCCGATAAATTAGAGCCTGTAACATCACGCAAAAGGCTTCAATTTAACTTAAGCTTTTGTATCCCGAATTAGACATTTTAAACATAACTGGCGATGCGTATTGTGCTCAATGTTTAAATTTAGTGGTTTTAGTTGTATTATGCTCGTGTAAATTGTCTTTTATAGCACTTGTCAGAAAGGCTTCAGCGGAGGCGAGTGATCCTTTTAAGAATAAAAACACAGAAAAGTTCTGTATTATTTTTTTAATTTTAAACTTTAATAATTATACAAAATAAATTATGCATGACTTGTTAAGCTCTGTATCCAATTTTATCCCAGAAGTTACAATAGGGTTTATTGAAATCGCGATCTATTTTGCTGCTCGGAGTCATAAATCGCATGAGTGGCCAGGTTGTGGCAGAGTTATAGCTAGGCCAGTTCATTATCTCCCTTTTGTTAGGTGTCCTCGGCGAGTTCGGGTCTCCGGATTTCGCGAAATTTGTAAAATAAGTTATCATATCGTCAGAGAGATTAAGTTCATCTTTAGTATAATTGAACCCAGCGTAGGTAGCAGACTGGAAAACTAAAGGCATGTCGGATCCATGACACACGTGACCTTGACAGAAATTGAAATGCGGCTCCCATCCAGGGAAAGAGAAAGCATGGTCATACAAATATAACCATATGTCTGTGCTGTTCTTCTTCAAAGCTTGACGAGTTACATAACGGGTGGAACAAATGAAAACAAAGTCTGTTGCTAGGGTAGCCATGTTATCTCTTTGGTCCGTTGGATCATCCGGTGGGTATTCGTAAAGTATCTCTACCACGTGCGCAGGTGATACACCAGCGACGACCAAGGCGTATTCAGCAGTCTCCACTCTTTTAGGCCACGCTTCGTAGATATATATTCTAGTTTCTTCTGACGTAGTACCTATGATCATTGGTTTGCTGGAGAATTTTCCCTTTTCAAAAGCTTCCACAGGTTCCATCTTAATTTCATCTCCATCGACCCATGGGCCCCAGGGTTCGAACATTTCCAACAGTTTTAGCGAGGATATCTTAGATCGCGATTTGAACTGCGCCTGTGCAATATCCTCAGCTGTCTTTGTTCTCAAACAAGCGATGTTTCCCTCTCCGCAGTTTAACAGTTCCGCGAAATAATCACTCAACACGATGGCCTCGGCAAATTTCTTGAGAGGGATTGTAAAGGGTGAGCTCTCGATAATGGTACGCTGGAAGTAAGGGGAGCTCTTCTCTGACATCAGATGAAGAATTGTAGATTGAGCTCCTGCACTTTGCCCAAAAAGTGTTACCTACCGAGGAACAAAATAACAATGCGATTAATTGTTTAACCTTCGACGTAATGCTGAATAGATCATTGGATTTTGAGTTTGTGCCGGCAAGCTATTCAAGATAAAAAAATTTTTCGGATTGGAACCTAAAAGTGTTAAAAAGGAAACCGGGATCCTTGTCTGGAGGAAACTAGATTCTTTGCCCGGAGGAAACCCCAACCTTCAGCGAGTACCAGACAACTCTTCCACTGAAGCACCTGAGTGAAAAATCGGCTTAGAAATTTTTCAATTTGCATTTGGACTGAGTGGGATTTAATCCAACGGCGCATCGTTGGAAGGCCTGTGTCGGACTGAGAGACTATGACTGAGCCACCGAGGCCCTCACCTTAGGTTGTATTATTGGTTTTCAAAAATACCCCCCCCCCCCCACCCTGTCCACGAACAAAAAAAGAAGAAGAAAAAAAAGATCAATAAGCGAACTCACTTGTTGTGGGTTTCCACCAAAGGCTGCAATGTTTTCTTGTACCCATTTGAGAGCCATTCTTTGATCCATAAATCCATAATTTCCCTTGGCATCATAGCTCTCTTTACCAGTCACCAGGAAACCCAGGGCACCTGGAAAACGCAAAAGACAAAATTGATCGAGATTGTATAATCTCATGTCTTGCACTGACATCATAATGTTACATGTTGGGTAATATTTGACCACCATTATGAATAAATAGTAAATACATTTGTTATACGGTACAGTGTAACATGTTAGTTTTAGTCATACTATTCATTAATTAATCAGGAGTGGCTGGCTATAGTCGACATGCCTTCCCTCGATGCGCCGCGGGCTCGAATCCCACTCAGACCAAACAAAAAAATTCTGTCGATATTTCGCTTGATCGCCTGGTACTCGCCGAAGGTTGGAATTTCCTTCCCCACTAACCCTAGCAACACTAACAAATACCAAGTGAAATAATCTTGAGTGCGGCGTTAAACGTCAATCAATCACATATAAGACTTCAAGGTGACCTAAGCTGAAATTCAGATCAGCGATTTATAGGCCTAGGGATAATCAAGAAAGTGACCGAGAGGAAAATAAAAGATTTCCTTTTTTTCCACCGGCCCAAAATCAAGAGTGAAACCAAAAGCATAACTGGAAATAAAAACTCACCCATTCGGTAATCAATGGTGACAAGAATGACTCCGCTTTTATTGACAAATATGTCTCCGTGGAACAGAAGGGAACTGGCAGACATATGAACGAAGTTCCCACCATGGATAAACACCATCACAGGCAGGTTTGAAGAAGAGTTGCTGGCAAGAGGTGTGTAGATGTTAAGATACAAGCAATCTTCTGACGTCTGTTGAAAAAAGGGGATTTTGGAACCTAAATGTATAGGTATAAGTCAAAATATTTCCTTTTCCTTTCTTAAATAGAATTATATGCACTGATTGATTGGTTGGCGAGGTATATGGCGGCATTGCCAGGTTTATTGAAAGAAGCAAGCGAACTTTATATCCGCAGTATAAAACTCATGACCACCGGCTTTGTTTCCATGGCAATTATCCGACAAAGATCGACGAAAAAAAAACCAGTATTGCTATCCATTATCCAACAACAACAGTGACACTGGGTTTAATTTGATAATGTAGAATTACTTAAACCTTATCAGAGATAGTGAATTGTTCAATAATGCTTACAATGCGCCGCAATTGCTGATTGTCTTGTACATTTTAAAGACTTGAGCATCGTTGAAATTGCTGATTGTCTTGTACATTTAAAAGACTTGAGCATCGTTGAAATTGCTGATTGTCTAGTACATTTTAAAGACTTGAGCATCGCTGAAATTGCTGATTGTCTTGTGCATTTAAAAGACTTGAGCATCGCTGCAATTGCCGATTGTCTTGTACATTTAAAAGACTTGAGCATCGCCGATATTGCTGATTGTCTAGTACATTTTAAAGACTTGAGCATCGTTGAAATTGCTGATTGTCTTGCACATTTAAAAGGCTTAAGCATCGTTGAAATTGCATATTGTCTTGCACATTTAAAAGACTTGAACATCGCTGAAATTGCTGATTGTCTTGTACATTTAAAAGACTTGAGCATCGCTGACATTGCCGATTGTCTTGTACATTTAAAAGACTTGAGCATCGTTGAAATTACCGATTGTCTTGTACATTTAAAAGGCTTAAACATCGTTGAAATTGTCGATTGTCTTGTACATTTAAAAGGCTTGAGCATCGTTGATATTGCGGACTGTCTTGTACATTTGAAATACGTGAGCATCGCTGACATTGCTGATTGTCTTGTACATTTAAAAGACTTGAGCATCGCTAAAATTGCTGATTGTCTTGTACATTTAAAAGACTTGAGTATCACTGAAATTGCTGATTAATGGAAAGCGATCCTACTAAGATTTTTTAAGCAAATGTTTGGAAAGTGTAAAATGTAACGGAGACGTCTGAGAATTCCTCCTGGGCATCCCCCCCACAATAAACCTGCAAATCTACGTTAGAAGGAAAACTATTTGTGTATGATTCAAGACACCAGTTAGCGGAGGACGTTGCTGATGGTCTGTTTATAACTGTCACTAGTCCGAAGGTTCACTAGTCCGAAAAACGGGATCACAAGTAACTAGGTTCACTAGTCCGAAGGTAAATTAGTCCGAAGGTTCACTAGTCCGAAGGTTCACTAGTCCAAAGGTTCACTAGTCCGAAGGTTCACTAGTCCGAAGGTTCACTAGTCCGAAGATTCACTGGTCCGAAGGTTCACTAGTCCGAAGGTTCAATGGTCCGAAGATTCACTGGTCCGAAGATTCACTAGTCCGAAGGTTCACTAGTCCGAAGGTTCAATGGTCCGAAGATTCACTAGTCCGAAGGTTCAGTGGTCCAAAGATTCACTAGTCTGAAGGTTCAATGGTCCGAAGATTCACTAGTCCAAAGGTTCAATGGTCCGAAGATTCACTAGTCCAAAGGTTCAATGGTCCGAAGATTCACTAGTCCAAAGGTTCAATGGTCCGAGGATTCACTAGTCCAAAGGTTCAATGGTCCGAAGATTCACTAGTCCGAAGGTTCACTAGTCCGAAGGTTCAATGGTCCGAAGATTCACTAGTCCGAAGGTTCAGTGGTCCAAAGATTCACTAGTCTGAAGGTTCAATGGTCCGAAGATTCACTAGTCCAAAGGTTCAATGGTCCGAAGATTCACTAGTCCGAAGGTTCAATGGTCCGAAGATTCACTGGTCCGAAGATTCACTTGTCCGAAGGTTCACTAGTCCGAAGGTTCAATGGTCCGAAGATTCACTAGTCCGAAGGTTCAGTGGTCCAAAGATTCACTAGTCCAAAGGTTCAGTGGTCCAAAGATTCACTAGTCTGAAGGTTCAATGGTCCGAAGATTCACTAGTCCAAAGGTTCAATGGTCCGAAGATTCACTAGTCCAAAGGTTCAATGGTCCGAAGATTCACTAGTCCGAAGGTTCACTAGTCCGAAGGTTCACTAGTCCGAAGGTTCACTAGTCCGAAGGTTCACTAGTCCGAAGGTTCACTAGTCCGAAGGTTCACTAGTCCGAAGGTTCACTAGTCCGAAAAACGGGATCACAAGTAACAAGGTTTACTAGTCCGAAGGTTCACTAGTCCGAAGGTTCACTAGTCCGAAGGTTCACTAGTCCGAAGGTTCACTAGTCCGAAGGTTCACTAGTCCGAAGGTTCACTAGTCCGAAAAACGGGATCACAAGTAACAAGGTTTACTAGTCCGAAGGTTCACTAGTCCGAAGGTTCACTAGTCCGAAGGTTCACTAGTCCGAAGGTTCACTAGTCCGAAGGTTCACTAGTCCGAAGGTTCACTAGTCCGAAGAGCGGTACCGATATCATCCTCCAAACGACAATATATAGGCCAGTAGCAAAGAATATAAGGGATGTTCGGACTAGTGAACCTTCGGATTAGTGAACCTTAGAACAGTGAACCTTCGGACTAGTGAACCTTAGAACAGTGAACCTTCGGACCAGTGAACCTTTGGACTATTGAATCTTCCGACCACTGAACCTTCGGACTAGTGAATCTTCGGACAACTGAACCTTCGGACTAGTGAATCTTCGGACAATTGAACCTTCGGACCAGTGAATCTTCGGACCACTGAACCTTCGGACTAGTGAATCTTCTGACCATTGAACCTTCGGACTAGTGAACCTTCGGACTAGTGAACCTTCGGACTAGTGAATCTTCGGACCATTGAACCTTTGGACTAGTGAATCTTCGGACCATTGAACCTTTGGACTAGTGAATCTTCGGACCATTGAACCTTCAGACTAGTGAATCTTTGGACCACTGAACCTTTGGACTAGTGAATCTTTGGACCACTGAACCTTCGGACTAGTGAATCTTCGGACCATTGAACCTTCGGACTAGTGAACCTTCGGACAAGTGAATCTTCGGACCAGTGAATCTTCGGACCATTGAACCTTCGGACTAGTGAATCTTCGGACCATTGAACCTTTGGACTAGTGAATCTTCGGACCATTGAACCTTCAGACTAGTGAATCTTTGGACCACTGAACCTTCGGACTAGTGAATCTTCGGACCATTGAACCTTCGGACTAGTGAACCTTCGGACTAGTGAATCTTCGGACCAGTGAATCTTCGGACCATTGAACCTTCGGACTAGTGAATCTTCGGACCATTGAACCTTTGGACTAGTGAATCTTCGGACCATTGAACCTTCAGACTAGTGAATCTTTGGACCACTGAACCTTCAGACTAGTGAATCTTTGGACCACTGAACCTTCGGACTAGTGAATCTTCGGACCATTGAACCTTCGGACTAGTGAAACTTCGGACTAGTGAATCTTCAGACTAGTGAATCTTCGGACCATTGAACCTTTGGACTAGTGAATCTTCGGACCATTGAACCTTCAGACTAGTGAATCTTTGGACCACTGAACCTTCAGACTAGTGAATCTTCGGACCATTGAACCTTCGGACTAGTGAATCTTCGGACCATTGAACCTTTGGACTAGTGAATCTTCGGACCATTGAACCTTTGGACTAGTGAATCTTTGGACTAGTGAATCTTCGGACCATTGAACCTTCAGACTAGTGAATCTTTGGACCACTGAACCTTCAGACTAGTGAATCTTCGGACCATTGAACCTTCGGACTAGTGAATCTTCGGACCATTGAACCTTTGGACTAGTGAATCTTCGGACCATTGAACCTTTGGACTAGTGAATCTTCGGACCATTGAACCTTCAGACTAGTGAATCTTTGGACCACTGAACCTTCGGACTAGTGAATCTTCGGACCATTGAACCTTCGGACTAGTGAACCTTCGGACTAGTGAATCTTCGGACCAGTGAATCTTCGGACCATTGAACCTTCGGACTAGTGAACCTTCAGACTAGTGAATCTTTGGACCACTGAACCTTTGGACTAGTGAATCTTTGGACCACTGAACCTTCGGACTAGTGAATCTTCGGACCATTGAACCTTCGGACTAGTGAACCTTCGGACAAGTGAATCTTCGGACCAGTGAATCTTCGGACCATTGAACCTTCGGACTAGTGAATCTTCGGACCATTGAACCTTTGGACTAGTGAATCTTCGGACCATTGAACCTTTGGACTAGTGAATCTTCGGACCATTGAACCTTTGGACTAGTGAATCTTCGGACCATTGAACCTTTGGACTAGTGAATCTTTGGACCACTGAACCTTCGGACTAGTGAATCTTCGGACCATTGAACCTTCGGACTAGTGAACCTTCGGACTAGTGAATCTTCGGACCAGTGAATCTTCGGACCATTGAACCTTCGGACTAGTGAACCTTCGGACTAGTGAATCTTCGGACCATTGAACCTTTGGACTAGTGAATCTTCGGACCATTGAACCTTTGGACTAGTGAATCTTCGGACCATTGAACCTTTGGACTAGTGAATCTTCGGACCATTGAACCTTCGGACTAGTGAGCCTTCAGACCATTGAACCTTCAGACCAGTGAATCTTCGGACCATTGAACCTTCGGACTAGTGAATCTTCGGACCACTGTACCTTCGGACTAGTGAATCTTCGGACTAGTAAGTAGTTTCCAGTTTATAAGTCATCGTAGCCTTCGATGGTGGGAGACATAGAAAATCTCCAAATACAAAAAAGCACTCGATTGACAAATGAGCCAGCGTTTAACATTTTCTACCATCTTTCGCATGTTTACCTTATTTGGGCATACCATAGCCGGGTTCATAAGGTCACAGAAGGCTTGTGGACATCCGGGCTTTAATAGGGTGCCATCGTATACGGAACTCCCCCAAGATTTAGGTTCAACTGGAGGCTGCCATCTGGTAGAAGAACATATAGGACAGTTGATGTTATACATGTTTGTACTTGGTTATAACCAATAGATCCATTGTTTATGACATCATTGGGATATAAGGAGGGATTAAAACCAATGAACTATATGCGTGGAAGGGAGATCACGTGACGTTTTAGCTGTAGCGAGCGCCGCCATTATTATGAGATGGCAATACCTATCTGACGTTCCAGAGGAAGCTAAAGAACGACGTCACTAGTCCTGACCCAACGACTATGTTATTTACGTCATAACACCAAAGAGAGTAGATTGACAAGAGTGGTCACTTCGTCCGCGCCATGTTGAATTTGAACAATTTCTATTTAATTCAATTTTATTGTACTTGGCACTTGAACAAAGCAGAGTACAAACAACAAAAAGTGTAACAATCATAACTTGGAAATATTTACAATGGTAACTAAAGTACCCCCTGACACGGACACGATTCGATTATTAGGAACCTCCTTTCTATAGGGGGCGCTTTACAGTCGAATCGTGTACAGTCGGAACACCCTTCCGCTAGGGGGCCGAAAAACATGCCGGCAATGCTGATTGGACGAAGTGACCACTCTTGTCAATCTACTCTCTTTGATAACACGATGACAAATCACTCTTGTGACGGCCGTAAATACGACGTCAATATGAAAAAAATTGTCATTTTGGAGTCAGAGACCCGGACTAAGTATACGTCTAATATATGGGACAATGACATGCTATAGGTCAGTACGACGTAGTTACTGTGTGTGTTTATATAATTGAGACTCGTTGGCTGATTTTAGAATTATAAAAAAGAAGGGTAACTGACAGGTAGGCCTACACTGTAAATATCCTTGTATTCGAAAGTATTTTATTTTTCTGGAACCCGCCTAAAATTTGCCCGAAACCCCAATTTAGTGTTCAAACTTCAACCGTTAGCCAGTTTACCCGCTGATAAAAATATAATTTCATCAGGACAGAATTTCTAGCGTTCCGTATAAATAACACGCGTGTAAACACACTGCCCTCACAAAAACGCCGTCAAACTGTTTCTTCTGAAATTCTACACCCTATACTTACCTCAGGTCATTCACTGGTGGGGAAGCGAAAGGTATGCCATAGAAATTCCGGGTCAGATTTGAATATAGTCCTTCTATTATTCCATACTTAGTTTTCACCTGAGGGCCTGCCTTTGTCACTGATACTGACACTACTACAGTTAAACAAATACTACACAGAACAGACATCTGGGCTGTCATATTGTTTGGAGATCACCTGTGTCTCGTGTTGCACAGCTCCTGGGCTGAATTTCTCATACAAGTGATAGACCTGTATTCTATGGGTTTAGAAACGTGGTAGAAGCGGAATTCAACAGACGGGTCCTTTACTGCATATTGGTCCAAATAAACAATGCATGGATGACAGTTGTATATTTTGTTTATCAGACACGTTAGGCCCATCTCAAAGTTCATATTTTATCCGCATATTTGTAACGGGGAGTTATCATAAGTGGGTTAAACTAGGTAAAGGGTCAGGGTTGATTGTATAAATCCGATCAACAAGCCATGTTCTTTGTGCAACGGTACACGAATAGCGTAACTCCGAAAAACGTAAGACCCATATTTGACTCAATATTTCGGCACTTTATTTCGCCATCATCAGGAGTGTAGAACATTAGTAAGCAAGACATATATATGCAAAAAAATCAAGTGTTTGGACAGGTCAGTTATTATAAGTACAGATAAGATAAGTTGATCAGATGTATATAAAGGAAATAAAATGTAATAACAGGTAGAAAACAAAACCAGTGTGATAAATTGGCTAAATGTGATTAAATAAAAAAGACAATTCAGCATGAAAACGTAAAAACTGAGGTGACCACTTATATAATCAAAAACAAGTCTATAACCATAGAGAAAACAAATAAATACACGTTAGTATTGCATGACTGGAGTGATTAATAGAGTTGCGGTGTATTTGAACAATTTAAACCGCAACTCTATTAATCACTCCAGCCATACAATACTAACGTGTATTTATTTGTTTTCTCTATATTTATGATCACTAAAACACACGAGCACAGGGAAAATCTTCTTGTCTGAAATAACCATTCTAATTGTATTAAAAAGAGGTATATCATTTCCTTTATACCCCATAAATTGTTGTAACAAATCAAACCTATGATATTTCATTAGGTTGACGACTGACAGGAGCTAAGCCTTAGTCAGTAGAATTTTCTGGAATCCTTTTGCAACACATTGGCAATGGTTACGCATCTTAACTATGCCAATAACATCAGTGGACTGAGATTGAACCCCATAAATTTGGCTTCCTCCACCCCCCACCCAACAAACAATAAACAAAACAACCATAAACTCTATCTCACAACCAACAAACAACAAGGTTATAAACTCCATCTAATAACCTACAAACAACAGGGTTATAAACTCAATTTCATAACCTACCACCAACAAACAACAAGGTTATAAACTCCATCTCATAACTTCTAGCAAACAAAAAGGTTATAAACTTCCATCTCATAATCTACAACCAGCAAACAATAAGGTTATAAACTACATCTCATAACCTACTTCTAGCAAACAACAGGATTATAAACTCCATCTTACAGCCTACTACCAGCACACAACAAGGTTATAAACTCCATCTCATAACCAACTTTTAGCAAACAACAAGGTTATGAACTCCATCTCATAACCTACAACCAGCACACAACAAGGTTATAAACTCCATATTATAACCTACTTCTTGCAAACAACAAGGTTATAAACTCCATCTTACAGCCTACAACCAGCGCAACACAAGGGTATAAACTCCATCTCATAACCTACTTCTAGCAAACAGCAAAGGTTATAAACTCCATCTTACAACCAGCACACAACAAGGTTATGAACTCCATCTCATAACCTACTTCTAGCAAACAACAAGGTTATCTTACAGCCTACAACCAGCACACAACAAGGTTATGAACTCCATCTCATAACCTACTTCTAGCAAACAACAAGGTTATCAACTCCATCTTACAGCCTACAACCAGCACACAACAAGGTTATAAACTCCATTTCATAACCTACTTCTAGCAAACAACAACGTTATGAACTCCATCTTACAGCCTACAACCAGCAAACAACAAGGTTATGAACTCCATGTTTTCTCTATGGTTATAGACTTGTTTTTTATTATATAAGTGGTCACCTCAGTTCTTACGTTTTCATGCTGAATTGTCTTGTTTATTAAATCCCATTCAGCCAATTAATTACACTGTTTTGTTTTCTACCTGTTATTACATTTTATTTCCTTTATATTATTACCACCTGTACATACATCTGATCAACTTATCTTATCTGTACTTATAATAACTGATCTGTCCAACACTTGAATTTTGTGCATATATATGTCTTGCTTACCAATGTTCTACACTCCTGATGATGGCGAAATAAAGTGCCGAAATATTGAGTCAAATATGGCTCTTACGTTTTTCGGAGTTACGCTATTCGTGTAGGCCCTACTACGTTAAACTTATCAGTGGTACAAATGGATTGTGTCATGGAGTTTCCGTGGCTGTGTGAGTTGGTAAAACGGCAGTCGGAACAAACTTCGGGAATCTTCGATCGTTACCGGTTGGCACTTCGGGGATTTACGTGTGTGAAATACCCACTTTGAAACTTCGGGGATTTACGTGCGTGAAATACTCTCTGATAGACTGCAGGTCATTTTGAATGTGGCGACCAAAAAGGTAGCCGTATAACGTACAATTTCCATATCCTCTTCAGGGCCCATCGAAAGTGTCCTCGTGATAATGTAAGGGGCCGAAATACTCTGTTTGTTAACTTTCAGACGCGATCAGTTTTATAATTGAAGTATTGGAGGATTCCTGGAATGTACCGAAACTGCGTCTCTTCTTTGCGTTACACAACATGTGCTGTACCGGGCTAAACATAATATATAAACAAATATCTTTCTAAATGATATTAGCATTTAATAAATTTATAATTATTTTTATTTTATTTTTTAGTCTGTAGTAAAACATTTTGATATTTACTTTCGACGCCATTTTTATTCAGCCCAAAAATACGGTGATTGACCGTATAAAAAGCGCAGACTGTCCGAGGCGTGTCAAAGCCGACCGGTAGCGAGCGAAGATAGCCGAAGGATGTTCCGAGTGGTGAAATACCCAGTCTGATAACTTCGGGGATTTACGTACGTGAAATACCCTCTGATAGACTGCAGGTCATTTTTAATATGGCGACCAAATAGGTAGCGGTAAAGCGTATAATTCCCCCACAAAAGAGTTCCCGTGATAATCCAAGGGACCAAAACACTCGGTTTGTTAACTGTCAGCCTCGATCAGTTAGATTTGTACCGAAACTGCGTCTGTCTAAAACATGTGGTTTACCGGGATAAATAAAATATATAAACAAATATCTTTCTCAATGATATTCGCATTTGATAAATAAATTAGTTTTATTTTCTTTCCTAAAATACGGTGATTTGCCGTATAAAAAGCGCAGACTGTCCGAGGAGCAGCAAAACCGACCGGTAGCGAGTAGCGAGCGAAGATAGCCGAAGGGTGTTCCGACTGTTGTATTTTACGTACGTAAATCCCTGAAGTTTTGGAATGGTCTCGGTCTAGGCTTTTTATACGGTAAACCCAATGATCTATACACAGGTGAAGCGAAAGAGAACGACGTCACTGGTCATTAAGTGATGACGAAACACTCTTAATTTCAATTTCAATTTATTATGCAGAACATTCATACAGAACAGTGCATAGTATAACTATAAAAGATATTAGAACATAATGATATATACAACATAAAAAGAAATATGTGCCCGGCATAATAGGAAACCTATCCAAAAAGAACATTATATTCAATATAAAGCATGCATGCTGCTCTCGACTCCATATAAAATATATACAGTAATATTTAGAGATCCTTTAAATGTATTATTTTTTTTTTTCTTAATTCAAAACAGGCATACACAAAGAAACATATTGAACTGCATGTAGGCTTGTGATTATTTGTTAGTAAGATTTTTAATTTCCTATCGTCAGATAAAACCCCTAAATCATAAAATGGATAAATCTCAGTGTACAGATTGATTCTCATGGTACTATAAAGTGGACAATGCAAAAGGAAATGGCTTTCATCTTCAACAGTATTTAAATTACAATAACGACAAAGACGACCCTCTCTTTGAATATAAGGTTTTTTTATGTCTGTCAGTCTCGATGCGAAGACCGTGGTTGCTGATTCTGAGCCTACAAAATGCTTGTCGACGTTTCCAACTTCTACAATAGTTTAGATAGGGCTCGAAGTCAAGGTTTTCTTTAAAGCTAAGATATGTTGTCAATTTAGAAGATCGGTTTTGTTTGATGCTGTTTACATATAGATTAAGAAAGTGGTTCAAAATATTAGGTATGGCATGGTCTGATACAATACCAGAGGATTGTTGCCAATAATGCCACACATTAACCTCTTTACTTAAGGTTTGGAATTGCTGGAGCCAGCAACGCTCCCGCGGCGTAACATAGTTTAAGTGGCATGAGCTGCCGAAATTCATACTTGTTTCATAATTTCTGATCGGCACGACAGTAAGAGGCTTTGAAGGCCATCGAAAAACTAAATGATTGGCGTTGGAATGAGGAAAATCCATACAGTATGTGCCCTGTACGAACCGAAAACGTGTTCGAAAAGCAGCAACATTTAAATAACCGGGACGACCATTCATTCATTCTAAGTCAAAGTTAGTTCAAAACAATACTTTATCGTACATTTTTGAGACTAGAAGCACTAAAAAGCTTCTGAATTATACGTCTTGAGAAAAATTGCCGATAATTTCAACATTCTGTGTTTACGTCAAAATATCAACATTTTGGCAGCTCATGCCCCTTTAAGTTACACATGTAGGCATCATAAAGCAGTCGCTCAGGGCATACGGTGCTCAATCGCGAGGAATATTTCATTAAATTGATTAAAGTGTAGAATGCTAATGGTAAACTACCAAGTTCAGCACGCACGGCCCAATTATGATGTCAGATTTGATCGTTCATTAGTGATGTCATAAGATTGTAGAAAACGCTAGAGAGAGAGAACAGCTGGCCCACTGTTACGACAGTATCGGTACAACAAATCGCACATTGAAAATGGGCTTTAACCAGTGTGAAGTGGCCATTCACTGTATATAGTTCATTGGTTAAATCACCGTATTTTTGGGCTGAATACAAATGGGCTACAACGTACAAAAGTAGAAAATCAAATAAGTATAAATTAATCAAAAGCTTAAATCATATATAAAGACATTTGTTTATATATGTTGCCAGAAGTGTGAAACGACCATATGGTCGCAGTTTCTGACAAAAAAAGTTCCAGATACTTTTGTGTGTTTTTTTTTAAATTATTTTTTCCTGGCCCCCTGCATTTTTTGTAGTTTTTATGAAAGGACATGGGTTGAGTTACTGTCGGGAAATGATTTTAGAAGTGGAATGGGACCATTTCATTTGGATGGAGATCTGGTAGTTAGGCGTGCTTTGGTTTGTTTACATGCGACGGAGTAGGCTGTGTGCAAAGTGACCCCTACCCGCATTTTCTGGTCGTAGTTTAAAATTTCTACCTTCAACCTATGACAAAATTGTGCTTAAAATATTCCCAAAGGACTGCATGTTTAAGGTCCCCACTGAAGGATTTGGTTCAACGAAAGTTAGGGAAGGTGCTGTGAGAGCAGACATTAACATTACCGCAAATGGGAAATGAAGGAAAATGAAACTATGACCTCCTGCCATATACAGGACACTGACGCCTTTTGACCCAGAGGTCCCCCTAAACAACGCCCTCTCTTGGTCAGTCAGAAACCGTGGCTTTTCTTCTTTTCTTCGTTTGAACTATTATGGGATGCATAAAAAAAACATGGCGAACGTGTTAGATGCGACAACAGTACTTGATGAACTTCAATTAGTTGAAAATGAGACAAGGAGCCTTGTTTTGGAAAGATTTAAGTTGAATTGGAGATACCGGAGCCATGTGCAAGACAAAGCTTTTATAAGAACCAATGCATTCTCTGAACCGCGGTTACTGGTATTGTTGATAGATATAATAGCTCCGTAAGTGGAGAGTGAATTTGTTTTCTAAAGACATGGTACAAACGAATGTCCTCTATTGAGTGTAGATATATCATCAGCAGTAAGCTTTTCGTTAATAACATTAACAAATAACAAAATTATTCCCAAAGCCGAAATTAGGGTGCATGGTATGATACATATGTACATACCTGTCCTGAATTTAGTTTATATCAAGTGTGTACACAAGCAATTGGCTGTATCTTCAGTCCAGTGAATTTTAGCCATTCGTATTTTAATTTTTAATTGGGTCGCCAGTGATCAATCTTCATGTGAGGGAAATTAGTCGGTAGGTTGATTAGAAGTGTAGGCCTACGCAAGTGCCACATTCCATTCTGGCCACCAGAGAAAAGTCAGTGACTTCTTTCAGTATGATTTTATCCCCTTTTTAACTGACAATGCCATGAAATATAGCCAGATACCAGGGGGAAGTTGCAGGTTTCCTCCAAACGTAAAGTTCGGTTTCATTCACCACTTAACATGAAAACGCCGTGAAGTAGTTGCCAGGTACTTGGGGAATGTTAGAGGTTTCCTCCAGACGTAAAGCCCGGTTTCATTCACCACTTAACATGAAAACGCCGTAAAATAGTTGGACGTTGTAACGCCTTTTAATGTTGTAACAATAGAATTAGCTGATTTTCTTGTAATTGAAGCTACACAGCTGATTGAAATTTTATGTGTTTCTTTTAGTTCGCCGCTCACACAAAGACCGAGAGAAACTCTTGGTTATAAAAGATATCAGAATATCAGAGTCGATGGAGAAAAATGTGATAATTATTAAAGGTACAGCCCCTTACACTTTCCAAACTAAACCACATTATACGTCTTTCGAAAAAACGCTATTTTGAATCAAAATTCAATCAATACAATAATGATATCAAATCCACGTGGAAAGTTATAAATAACCTTTTAAACCGTAAAAAAAGTTCAGACCTTCCATCCACCTTCAACATCAATGGCAATGACATCAGTGATCCTAACAAAATCTCTAATGAATTTAATAAATATTTTACCACTGTAGCATCCGCCCTTGAAGAAAAGATTCCTCCCCCTTCACAGTCCGCTCTTAATTACCTCGGCCAACAGTGTGAAAATGTATTTAAATTCAAAACTATCACTCATAATGACGTCAATCAACTCCTCTCAAATCTAACACCCTCTTCAGCCGGCCCAGATAACTTACTACCATCTGTAATTAAAACCATAGCTAACCACATATCTGACCCCCTCTCATATATATTTAACCTTTCTTTCTCCTCCGGCAAGATACCCTCAGCCCTCAAAGTCGCTAAAGTTACTCCAATTTTCAAGTCTGGAGAATCTAACAACTTATCTAACTATAGGCCAATCTCTGTTTTACCATGCCTTAGTAAAATCCTCGAAAAATTAGCTTCACAAACTCTCCTAGACTTTCTTGATGAGAATCATTTAATTTCTGACAATCAATTTGGATTCCGTCCCAACCATTCCACCTCAGCTGCCGCTTATACTCTTTTTGACCATCTCATTAATGCTAAACAAGACAAAACTGACAGTGTTGTTACCTTCCTAGATTTTTCGAAGGCATTCGACACTGTCAATCACCAAATACTACTCTCTAAACTCGACCACTATGGTATCCGTGGGACCTCCAACATCTGGTTCAAAAGCTACCTATCTGACAGATCGCAACGTGTTTCTTTCAATGGGGCATTATCTTCTGCATGCAATGTTGAATGTGGGGTGCCCCAGGGATCTGTCCTTGGTCCTATGCTTTTTCTGTTGTACATAAACGATATCAGCAAGGTAAGCACTCTTCTTAAATTAATCCTGTTCGCTGATGATACTAGTGTAATTTTTTCTCACAATGATATTAAACATGCCATAAACTCAATGTCAAACGAACTTGCCAAAATTACCGAATGGCTTATAGCAAACCGACTTTCCCTCAATATTTCTAAAACAAAATACCTAGTAATAAGACATCAATCTAAAAGTCTTCCCTCTGATTGTCCAACGGTTAAAATATCTGGTACTAATTTAGAGCAGGTCCACCACTTCAAATTCCTTGGCATAATCTTTAGCGATAAATTAAGCTGGAAAGAACATATAAGCTATATATGTAAAAAGGTTTCCAGAAATATCGGATTAATCAACTATATAAAACGGGCCTTAAAGCGGGAAGGGCCACGAGCTTCAGTAAAGTTATAGGCTTTGTCCAAATCACAATCGTTTTTAGTGGTAAATGAGAGTTGTGGGCAAACTTAACTAATGACCCAATGTTTCATTGATTTAATTAAGTAATTAGAGTAAAAATTAAACTTCCTTCATAAAGTTCATCTGTCAATTATCGAAACGAATTTCTATAGTCTCCGCCTTGACATGCGCAGTAGAGTCTTCCGTCTGCTTGTCATAACAAAGTCACATGTTTGAAAGGAGCTGTTTGAATACAAAGGAATATCAAAGCGTAAGTTGATTTTCACTTGATTTCTTGTTGTTTTGTCGAATAATCGGAATTATGCAACCAACGTAGATTTGCGGCTGACTAATCTTTGGATGATAAAATGAAATACCAGCCTCGTAGTGCAAGCTGAGTGTGTGCACATCACAACAACAACGACACGTCGATCGAAATCGAGTGTCGGTGTTATTTCACAGTGGTTTTAGCTTATTAAAAAAAGGCAATTTATATCTGTCCTGTACTTCCTTACTATTGGTGATTTTTTGTTTTATTTGAAGGTGAAATTTGAAGCCAATAGATCTTCCACAAACGTTCTAGTCTCTCGTCGTCTCGATCTGTTTTATTTCTACTCTTGGTCTAACTTCTTTCTAACTCTGAGTCTAACTAAGCGTGGATTTGTTCTGTGACTGACTGGCATTGTGGGACAGGTAGTAAATGTGGAATGCAAATGGACAAGCATACGAATAGTAAGTACATATACAAGAGGCTTAATTTCGTAAATAGTATAGTAAGTAATAGGTTTGTATATTTACAAATCATCTATATACTTGAAGAATGGTATTTTACTTGTCAAGTCATTCCAATCCACCCCACTTGTGGGTATTTGGTCTACTCTCCAATTAATCAAAAGTCAAACTGTATGTAATACGGAGAACATTTTAAATGATGTACCCCTCTCGATCTAAATTTGCAACAAAGTCATATAAATGAATTCCACCAATAGGTCGCGGGTTCGATTCCCACCCAGTCAAAAAAAAAAAATTGGAGAATTTTCTGACTGGGTTTTCACTCGAACGACCTATGTGGGATGGTTGCCAGTTACCAACGGAAGGTCGTGGGTTTCCTCCGGGCATAGAGCCCGGTTTCCTCCCACAATAAAACTGGCAACGCCGCCATATAAGTGAAATAATCTTGAGTGCGGCGTAAAACACCAAACAATCAATCAATCATATAAATGAAATAACATTGAGTGTGACATAGAAAACCATTCAGTATAATACTTGGTGTAAAACTGCTCTAAATGCATCTTCAAGGTTTGATTTTCATCATCTAAAATAAAACTTTATAATTTATGTTATAAAAAATTCACTACATAATAATGACAGTGCACTGTTGTTTATTTTTTCAACAGTCTTGAACAACTTGACTGGAGGATAATTCAAAACTAATGCAAGGTTTCAAAGATTTCTCAGTTGCTTCAAGAGCAAGATCAAAGAAAACAAAATTGAATGGAATCCAGTGTACAGATCTGATTATTTATAAACAACACAGACAATTTCAGTAAAAGGAATGGGTGAGAAAAGAAAGCCCAATTTCTTATTTGGGCTATTAGGAAGAGACTTTATAATACGTTATGATAAGGCTCATCAATGATATGTGGTTTCAAACATAATAAACGAATCAAAAAGTTTGATTCCTGTCCATTTAAAAAAATAAAATATACATGTATAACTAAAAGAAAGATTTTGTTTTCATTTCTACTTTGTTTGATGGATTGCTGATTATATCACTAATATGGCAGCCTTGCCAGGTTTAGTGTGAGAGGAAAATCCTGATCCTTCAACAATTGCCTGTCAACTCTTCTACATACGGCGATTGAGGAAGAATCTCACTCAGAAATATTTCAATTTTATTTGGTCGGAGTTGGACTCGAACCTGCAACTCATGACTTGAATGTCTGAATCACTGAGAAACCATCACTGAGCCAGCGAGGTCCCATGTTTGTTTGATAGATCGATGTTTTATGCTGCACAGAAAATTAGTTTAGTGCGGGAGGAAACTGGGCTCTGTCGGAGGAAACCCCTGACCTTGGTCGACAGAGTGAAAAACCCACAGAGATTTTTCAATTTTATTTGACCTGAGGCCGCGAGTCGACACATAGATGGAAGGCCTGGGTCAAACTGAGAATCCATCGCTCTGCCCACTGAGGTCCTTTCTTTGTTTAATTGATTGGTGTTTTTAGTCACACTCAAGATTATTTCACTTATATAGTGGCGTTGCCAAGTTTACTGGAGAGGGGAATGGAGCTCTTCTCGAAAGAAACACCCAACCTTCAGCGAGTACCTGGTATCTCTTTCACATAGGCAGACAGAGTGAAAAACTTACTCAGAAATTTCGAACTTTTATTTGGTCTGAGTGGGATTCGAACCCACGACCCATGAACGGAAAGTGTTTGTCGGACTGAAAAACTATCACTTAGCCAACTGAGCCACAGAGACCCCTTCTTTCTTTGATTGATTGATGTTTACGCCACACTGAATATTACTTGACTTATATGGCAGCATTGCCAAGTTTAGTGGAGGAGGAAACTGGGCTCTGACCAGAGGAAACACCCAACATTCGGTAAGTACCTAGTAACAAAGAGACTATCACTCTGCCAACTGAGCCGAGGTCCCTTCTTTCTTTGATTGATTGATATTTATGCCACACTGAATAGTATTCCCCTTATATGGTAGCATTGCCAAGTTTAGTGGAGGAGGAAACTGGGCTCTGACCAGAGGAAACACCCAACATTCGGTAAGTACCTAGTAACAAAGAGACTATCACTCTGCCAACTGAGCCGAACGCCTTTCTTTGCTTGATTGATTGTTTGTTGTTTTACGCCGCGCTCAAGATTATTTCGCTTATATGGCGGCGTTGCCAGTTTTATTGTGGGAGGAAACCGGTCTCTATGCCCGGAGGAAACCCACGACCTTCCGCTGGTAACTGGCAACCATCCCACATAGTTCGTTCGAGTGAAAACCCAGTCAGAAAATTTTCCAATTTTTTGGACTGAGTGGGATTCGAACCCGCGACCCATTGGTGGAAGGCTGTTCGGATTGAGCGTCCAACGCTCTACCTACTGAGCCACGGAGGCCCCTTCTTTGCTTGAAGAAGGGAGATTGTGTGTAGTGATGATTCTCACATCATCACCAGCTTTCCACAAGTGGGTCCCAAGTTCGAATCCAATTCAGTCCAAATTGAATAGATTTTTAGGTACCTGCCAAAGGGTGAGAGTTTCGGCTTTACTCCAGACATGAATGAATCTATCGAGGTCAGTGGGGTGGTATATGAATGTGTACGGTACGCAAGTGTGATTGTTGAGAACTTGCAGGTTTCTAAGATTGATTTATTCATTGTTTTAATTCGCACTCAGGACTATTTCGTTTATAAGGTGGCCTAGCTAGGTTTATTGGGGAGGAAACCCCTTGACTATCCATAACAACATGACAACATAGCACATTGGGCCAGTGATCAAGTTGTGAACCAAGCCAGCATTTTTAAAAGAAAGTGGGAATTGAAATCAAAACCAATTGGTGGAATGTTTCCTAAGAACCTAAAAGATGATTTTAGTTCAGATTATTTGCAGAAGATTTTCAAAATAAAACATATCCGACTAGATTATTTATCGTACAGGTTCTTTGTTAAGAACACAGTTTTATTCTGACAATTCCAGCATTTAAATGTGAAGTCAATCACCAAAAAACAAATTTAATATGTGTACACTAAGCATATGCTTTTCCATAACTACCAGTCCACCAAACGTTGGTTTTGACATATTTTAAACATGTCTATATCCAGGTAGAAATCATTTTCAGTTAATGTCACTGAATTTAGCAGTCTAGTCTAGTGGTGATGATTAGAAATTAAACATCATGAACAGTCAAAAATGATTATTTCAAAAACAAATTAATACTCCATCTCGCAAGGTTTTCCATCGCTAATGAGTAAGGTTGAAGTTGTAATGTCAGTACGCTGGCACAGATTTAAATGTATGTGAGCCACATCTTAATAACTCCTCATTTCTGCCTCAGTCAATTTTTTAGCACTGCCCCAACAGAATACAATCCATAGGCCTACAGCTCCATCTTTTGTTTTCATATCACTGCAAAATATAAAAAAATAGGAATAGTACTAAAACAAGGTTTTCTTAGTTACAGTGCTAAAATAAATATCAGATTTACTAGGTGCTTTATGTCATACACAAAAGAATACAACACTGACAGAATGGCAGGATAGTCACCTGGGGATGGGCTAAGGTGTTAACTCTGAACTGAAATAACCATACCATGAAAGTATGTAGTGACAAATTCACAAAACAGAGCTCAAAGTGATGACATTTGCAGCACATAGACTAATATCATTCTGGCAGGCCAGTGAGTAAACGCAAGGTTGGACATATATATACGGTATTGTTTATTGAAACTTTCCTGCAACCACAACAACATTGATTGTACAAGTACTACCACTCACTCTCACTGTCAGCTAGTTTGTCCGAATGAAATATCAATAACTAATGATCTAACCAATACATCACCCTGCATGAAATTGAAAAGAAATAAAGTTAAGCTAAATTTTGTTTGTAACACGAGGCCTACAAAAAATTGTACAAGATAAAATGAAGATTTGACAGACCTGTACTGAGTGAGAGGCACCGTTGTTTTGACGCCTGAGTGCAGCGAAGAAGGCAAGCCAGATTATCGCCCGATCCTCGTTGTTTCTCTCCTTTTCATATCCACTAATGTCAGTAAAGGTATTGCAAACTGCTTTCGGGTGAAAACTTTGTGGATATTACGGCCTCTGTTTTGTTTTTACCGTCATTAACACTCAACTTCTTCGAGTCATTCTCTCCAACTTTGCTCGGCATGTTCAACACTGTTTACAATGAAGTGCGCATGTGCATGTCAGTAACTTCGGGGAGGATCTGGGCGGTTTTTCAAATATTTTGTAATAATTGGTAGGGCCCCCCTTTGAAAAATTAATTCGTACGGGAAAACCTACGTTAGGATTTTCATGAAATTTGGACAGAGGCATCTTCTAGGATTCGTCTTTCCGGGAAAAATAATACCATGTGTGGGAAAATTCGTTTTAGCCAACCTGATGGCCCTTCCCTCTTTAAACAAGAAAACACTGTTCATATTGTATTATTCATTAATCTACCCTTATTTACTATATGGTAACATTCTTTGGGGTAACACATACCCAACGCATCTATCATCACTTTTTCTTTTACAAAAACGAGCAATACGAACGATCACCCTGTCTGGCAAACTTGATCATACCTATCCACTTTTCACCAACTTGAATATTCTAACTCTCTCAGACATTAATTCTTACTCAACTCTTATCATTACCCATAAATTCTTCTATCATCCCCACCTGCTTCCTTCAGTGTTTCTCGAACTATTCAAAAAACAATCTGATATTCATAACTACACTACAAGAAATCAAATTCTGAATCTCAATAGACCATTCACAGCCACAAACCTCTCTCTTTATACATTAAAATCCAAAGGCCCCAGGGAGTGGAATAGTCTTCCCCCAAACCTAAAAACCATTACTAGCCTGTCACTCTTCAAAATCCACATAAAGAAACGCCTCATAGAAAACCCATAATTCCATAGTTATTAATTAATTTTTTGTTGAAATACTGGTGGGAGAAGAAAAAATGAAAATAAAAAATTTACCAAAAATGTGAAAAAACCAGCACTGCGCCAAAACCTTTTAGTATTACCATTATTTCTGGGATAGATCAAGCCCCATGGGGTTTTATTCCCGCCAGAATGTCACTTTTCTAATCACTTTCTTTACCTGCTTTGTTTAATTGTGTTATATCGTAAACTTTTATGTACCCGTTATTTCTGGTTAATAAATCAAATCAAATCAAATCAAGTCTACTGCCGGTACAATATCTATATTGAATAGTTGTCCGATACCAGTGTAGGGCCTACATTTGGGGTTTCGTGAATCAGTTGCCCAAGGGCTGTTTCTCAAGACATTTACGACCGACGTAACTTTGCGCCTAGTCGTAAAGTAATTGTGAAGGTATAGGTTGTCATGACAGTTACGCCTTGCATTAGACTTACGTCGGGCGTAAATGTGTTGAGAAACAGCCCCCAGATGCGAGTGGAAAGATGCGACGTCATATTATTGTTCACTTTGTAGACATTTCAAGGATAAAACACTAAAATCTGTAAATTATTTTCAAAGAAGTCAAAGTTTCGATCTTAAAGGCACACTTGCCGCCGTAGCCTGTTTAAATTTGCTAAGAAAACCAATTTACATGAGCTTACTACGACTCATACCACTAAACTTAAACATAGGACACATAAAACATGTCTAGTTAGCTTTAGACTGTAAAAATGGGATAAAAAACAAACGAAGAATCGAAGCCTGATTACAACAACAACGATCAGTGTCGGTCAACTTTCGTGTTGGATTACCCTCCTTTCAGGCATTTGTATCTGTGGTTTACACTCAAAGAATTAGCAGCAGGCTTTTCCAGTCGCTGTTAACCGATCGTCAGTCTGTATTTCTCAGATAAATAGGCCTACGTAAAATTACACTGTGCCGTTAGTTCACTCACTCGACTGAAACATAAAATCGCCAATAGGGGGCAGATCGGTTTGTTTACGTTCCGGGTACGTAACAATTCAAATTTTCAAATTCAAATTCAAAATACAAAGTGACGTCCAAACTTTTAAATTTTGGTAAAAATAGAAAGTTCCTAACTTATATTGTCTGGGAAAAATACAGAATACGGTCTTTCTTTTTTAATGTAAACAATATTCCTGTTTTTTGCGGCAAGTGTGCCTTTAAGTCTTTGTAACTGGTTAAATATGGGCGTTAAGAATCGGCGATATGTTGGTCCTCCCTTCGTAAGTATAGAATGCAAAGCACGGTATCCAACATTGTAGAAATCGGTTATTGATTGCTAAAAGAAGGATTTATCCTTCGCTTAAAATGACAGAGTGAGAGAGAACAAGAAGATTACATATGTAGGTCTACTATTCCACTGCTGTTTACATTTGAGGTTTTCAAATTGAGTTTTATTTCGGAAATACTTTTTTATACTTTTAGCCAATCGTATTCTCACGGCATCTCTTTTAGACAAGGCTAAGATAGACCACGTATATGGTTCACGGATGTGGACATAAATGCCTACAATTACTACACGTCTCTAGTCCTGTAGTCCAAAGTTTGTAACGCGTATCTATAAGTGCAATAATCTTGAGCGCGGCGTAAAACACCAAACCATCAATCAATCACTCAAAGTCACATGATCAATTGACCTCCTAGGTGAACTCTCAAACCCCATTCCAATGATTTTTTTCCGATTTTTTTTTTGGCGAGTTTTGGCCTTAGAGGTTATATCTGGAAAATCTTGATATTTTGAGGTTGAAACAGAATGTTGAAATTATTGGCTATTTTTCTCAAAACGTATAATTCAGAAGCTTTTCAGTGCTTCTAGTCTCGAAAATGTACGATTAAGTATTGTTTTGAACTAACTTTGGCTAAGAATGAATGAATAGTCGTCCCGGTTATTTAAATTTTGTTTACTTTTTTAACACGTTTTCGGTTCCTATAGGCGACATACTGTATGGAATTCCCTCATTCCGACGCCAATCATTTAGTTGTCCGATGGCCTTTAAAGCCTCTTACTGTCGTGACGATCAGAAATTATAAATAAAGTGTGAATTTTGGCAGCTCATGCCACTTTAAGAAGATTAACAACATTACTCCCAAAACCGAAATTAGGGTGCATGGTATGATACATATGTACATACCCTGTCCTAAATTTAGTTTATATCAAGTGTGTACACAAGCAATTGGCTGTATCTTCAGTCCAGTGAATTTTAGCCATTCATATTTTAAATTTTGATTGGGTCGCCAGTGATCAATCTTCATGCGAGGGAAATTATTCGGTAGGTTGATTAGAAGTTAGCCGAGAAATCTTGGCTCTGCCGAATTTTTTTTTTCCGTGTTCGTCATAGTAAAAAAGGGATATATGTTAAAGGGGCATGAGCTGCCAAAATGTTGATATTTTGACGTAAACACAGAATGTTGAAATTATCGGCTATTTTTCTCAAGACGTATAATTCAGAAGCTTTTTAGTGCTTCTAGTCTCGAAAATGTACGATAAAGTATTGTTTTGAACTAACTTTGGCTTAGAATGAATGAATGGTCGTCCCGGTTATTTAAATTTTGCTACTTTTCGAACACGTTTTTGGCTCGTACAGGGCACACACTGTATGGATTTTCCTCATTCCAACGCCAATCATTTAGTTTTTCGATGGCCTTCAAAACCTCTTACTGTCGTGACCATCAGAAATTACGAAAAAAGTGGGAATTTCGGCAGCTCATGCCCCTTTAAGGAGGCCCGCCTAAAAAATCGGCGGCGCAAATTTCACAACAATTAAGCAAAGAATAAAATATTTACCACTGCATTCCGATAGCATAGACCACGAAGAAGGAGTTTGTCAAACTTATCCCGCTGTAAAGTGACTAAAGATATATGATTGAAGTATTTGTACGACGCCCCCGCACAGTTTATCTGGTCGTTGAAATGTTTAAAAATTGCGGTTACGTCAGGTTGAAAGCCAGTGGACTTCGAAACAAATATTGACTGCATAAGGGAAAGTTTACCACTTTACAGCGGCGTAAGTTTGACAAACTCCTTCTTCGTGGTCTATACTATCTGAATGCAGTGGTAAATACTTTATTCTTTGCTTATTTGTTGTGAAATTTGCGCCGCCGATTTTTTAGGCGGGCCTCCTTAACATATATCCCTTTTTTACTATGCAAGTGATCTTGGCTATGACGAACACGGAAAAAAAAAATTCGGCAGAGCCAAGATTTCTCGGCTAATTAGAAGTGTACGTAGGCCTACGCAAGTGCCACTTTCCATTCCGGCCACCAGAGAAAAGTCAGTGACTTCTTTCAGTCTGGTTTTATCCCCTTTTTAACTGAATAAGCCATGAAATATAGCCAGATACCAGGGGGAAGTTGCAGGTTTCCTCCAGACGTAAAGTTCGGTTTCATTCACCACTTAACATGAAAACGCCGTGAAGTAGTTACCAGGTACTTGGGGAATGTTAGAGGTTTCCTCCAGACGTAAAGCCCGGTTTCATTCACCACTGAACATGAAAACGCCGTAAAATAGTTGGACGTTGTAACGCCTTTTAATGTTGTAACAAGAGAATTAGCTGATTTTCTTGTAATTGAAGCTACACAGCTGATTGAAATTTTATGTGTTTCTTTTAGTTCGCCGCTCCCACAAAGACCGGGAGAAACTCTTGATTATAAAAGATATCAGAATATCAGAGTCGATGGAGAAAAATGTGATAATTATTAAAGGTACAGCCCTTTACACTTTCCAAGTCTACTGCCGGTACAATATCTATATTAAATAGTTGTCCGATACCAGTGTAGGACCTACATTTGGGGTTTCGTGAATCAGTTGCCCAGGGGCTGTTTCTCAAGACATTTACACCCGACGTAACCTTGCGCCTAGTCGTAACGTAATTTTGAAGGTATAGGTTATCATGACAGTTACGCCCTTGCATTAGACTTACGTCGGGAGTAAGTGCGTTGAGAAACAGCCCCCAGATGCGAGTGGAAAGATGCGACGTCATATTATTGTTCGTAATGTAGGTATTTCACGGATAAACACTAAAATCTGTAAATTATTTTCAAAGAAGTCAAAGTTTCGATCTTAAGTCTTTGTAACTGGTTAAATATGGGCGTTAAGAATCGGCAATATGTTGGTCCTCCCTTCGTAAGTATAGAATGCAAAGCACGGTATCCAAGATTGTAGAAATCGGTTATTGATTGTTAAAAGAAGGATTTATCCTTCGCTTAAAATGACAGGGTGAGAGAGAACAAGAAGATTACATATGTAGGTCTACTATTCCACTGCTGTTTACATTTGAGGTTTTCAAATTGAGTTTTATTTCGGAAATCCTTTTTTATACTTTTAGCCAATCGTATTCTCACGGCATCTCTTTTAGACAAGGCTAAGATAGACCACGTATATGGTTCACGGATGTGGACATAAATGCCTACAATTACTACACGTCTCTAGTTTTAGAGTCCTGTAGTCCAAAGTTTGTAACGCGTATCTATAATAGCCATATAAGTGCAATAATCTTGAGCGCGGCGTAAAACACCAAACCATCAATCAATCACTCAAAGTCACATGATCAATTGACCTCCTAGATGAACTCTCAAACCCCATTCCAATGATTTTTTTCCGTTTTTTTTTTTGGCGAGTTTTGGCCTTAGAGGTTATATCTGGACTTTAAGACTAGGGTAACTTCTAATTTTAGCTTGTTAGCTGCAAGCGCTACATGCTCTCTGGCTGTATGTGTTATCCATATTCGACCAACAGAGCTTTATTTTAAAGTGGCTTGAGCTGCCAAAATCGTGATATTTTGAGGTTGAAACAGAATGTTGAAATTATTGGCTATTTTTCTCAAGACGTACAATTCAGAAGCTTTTTAGTGCTTCTAGTCTCGAAAAGGTACGATACAATATTCTTTTGAACTAACTTTGGCTTAGAATGAATGAATGGTCGTCCCGGTTATTTAAATTTTGTTTACTTTTCGAACACGTACACATGCTGGATGGATTTTCCTCATTCCAACGCCAATCATCTAGTTTTTCGATGGCCTTCAAAGCCACTGTCGTGGCGATCGGAACTTATGAAAAACGTGTGAATTTTGGCAGCTCATGCAACTTTAAGGGTAAAAAATAATTGAATTCTTTGTATGTTCGTTTAACAAATCGAAACACATCGGCTGTATAAACAAACGGTTACCCAGTTTCATCTTAAACATACAGAAACACTTAACATTGCACTTCAATGAAATTTCACACAAATCATCAAGAAGCAGTTTTCATCAAATAGACAGATTTTCCGTGAGATATCTCCGTTGGGAAAGGAACAGAAAGGAAATGTACAATCCACGTGGAATGATGGCGGGCATTGAATTCCTTATATGGAGAGGGAGTATCGCGTGAGAGTTCCACAATTTCCTGTCACCAGCGCTGCCATTGCGCATGCGGGGAGCCTTTATCGTTCGAATGTGACGCTCAGTTCTGACGTGGTAGAACGTCTATTAAACGGACAACGTCATCAAAAAACGTTATCGCGAAATCTCTTGGTAAGCCTTAGCTAAGAAATGTTTGAAACTATCTTTAAACGTGGGTTCCATACTAATGATAAAAAATTAAGTCATCACCGCGTAGTAAGTTGTTTTGAACAACACGAGCTTTCGACACCTGTACCGGTGTCTCCGTCAAGTGTAACGCATGCGGGGAGCCTTTAAATAGCCACGTTACACTTGACGAAGACACCGATACAGGTGTCGAAAGCTCGTGTTGTTCAAAACAACTTACTACGTGGTGATGTCTTATTTTTTTTATCATTAAGCCCTATACTGCATGTCACGATTTTGGCCACGCCTCCTGATGACCAAAACGGTCCTAGTACCAGAAATATACAAATCTGATACATCATATAGTTTTCCAATAATACTAGGCTGAAAAACCTCAGCAAACAAATTCTTAGTAATAACAGTTAAAGCAACATAACATGAATTATAAAATGGATTTTTATTTGTGTTCGTAATATGAAACCATATAAAACTAATGGTGTTAATAAGAGAATAGTACGAGATAGTATATAAGATATAAGGTTAAAAACAAGGAATTCAATACAGATTTTATGTACATTGTTGTATGAGATGAAAATTGATTACTGACAACACTATATATATCTTGTTAATACAAAATTCAGGAGTTAAATTCCAAGAATTTTACAGTGACATGAGCTGCCAAAATACAAACTATTTTCATAAATGCTGATTGTCAGGATAGTAAGTCATCGAAACACTAACTGATTGTCGTTAGAATGAGGAAAATCTATACAGTACATGTAGGTGTGATGTACAGGCCGAAATAGTGCCGAAAAGTCAACCAAATTTAAATAACCAATGATCATTAATTCTAAGTCTAAGTTAGTTCGAAAAAACTTCTTAAACGTGTTTTCTCGATACTAGCAGCCCTAGAGATTTTGTATTGTACGTTTGACGAAAAATAACTGATCATATCCTCATTCTGTTTTAATGGGAAAACATCAACATTTTGGTAGCTCATGTCACTTTAAATATACATGATTTATGCTTGTATCCAAAGACACAATTTGTCTAATACTTAAAGAAGAGTACGAATCAAATTCAAATGTGCTCATCTTTTGAAGAACATTTACAATACACAGGAACATAGAAAGCAAAGATACAGACCAGCAAATTTAAGCATAATAAATTCACGTCATATTTTGTAAATTATGTGTTTGGTCGGCCTATTATTCTAGGAAATTCACGGTTGAAATTTCCCTTCAACAAACGGGCTGAAAAAAAACCGTTTCCTACGGAACCGCAGAGGGGACATGCAAAAAAAAAAAAAACACTCTAAAAAGATTACGTTCCACGAAATACTACTTCGTTCCACGAATGATGGCTTCCGTTGTTATTGTCCTAGAAATAGGGTCTCAAACTGAGGCTATGCGCACGGGTCAACATGGAAAGGCCCCTTCATCACCATCCTCAAGCTATTAATCTCATGTAATTATTCTACCTTTTGTACCAATTTTTACATCGACAAGAGCCAGCCAAGAAATATGCATTGCCATTGGTTAGCTGGAAAGTTATAAAGCCATTAGCCATTGGTTGTCATAATTCGTGGAACGAAATCCTAATTCGTGGAACGAAATAGTAATTTGTGGAACGAAATAGTAATTCGTGGAACGAAATTATAATTCGTGGAACGAAATTATAATTCGTGGAACGAAATAGTAATTCGTGGAACGAAATTATAATTCGTGGAACGAAATTATAATTCGTGGAACGAATGAGTAATTCGTGGAACGAAATCCTTATTCGTGGAACGAAATCCTAATTCATGGAACGAAATAGTAATTCGTGGAACGAATTAATAATTCTTGGAACGAAATAGTAATTCGTGGAACGAAATGTTTTGAGAGCTTTTTTTTTCTTTTTTCTTTTGCATGTCCCATCTACGGTTCCGTAGTTTCCTTCCTTGTAATTTCAATATTAGGACTGATCAGTGGGATTAGATATCTATAGACCGTATTTTTAACTGAACGGAAGCTTTTGTAAAATGCCTGGCCGGACTTGAAGTCCGCAAAACACGCGAATATATGATGGCCGAAAAAGACCATCGCTCTGTAACTGAATGGTAAAGCGGTGATTTGAAATTCGTGTTGTAGTGGCAATAAAAACTGGTCAGTTACGGATTAACATGGATCTTAAAACTAAATTGAGAACAATTTAACATTGCTGGACCGATGCTGGTTTTATCTGCGTTGTTGGAATATAAAAGCTAAATTAACTAGGACGTATCTGAATTTGGCTAGTAGGTTATATACAAGAATTCGGGACATCCGGGTACCAGTCAAATTTATGACACTGCTAATCCATTTGACTGAGCATCAAATCGGAACAAAATGTCGCCAGCGACAGCGGCCTGGCGATTCTGGGGGCTGTTTTTCAACACATTTACGCCCGTCGTAACTTTGCGCCTGGTCGTAACAATAATGTTGGAGGTATATGTTGGCATGACGTTACGACTAGGCGCAAAGTTACGTCAGTGTCGAGAAACAGCCCCCTGTTAACCAGATATTCGTGGCATTCTCCCAATACTTACAGGCTAAACATAGGTTTAATCAAGTTAAATACAGCTATATTGGATAACTAAATAACAACTACATACATGACAAAGTAAAGAAGTACAAGTGTATTTCTACCAAATGCATCAAATGGTGTGAGACTGGAGGATCCATCCCACTATAAACCCTCAAAAAATGAACTGCTGATTTGAATTTCGGGTGATTTTACTTAAAACGGTTTGCTTTGATCGAGGCATTTGCAGGTTGGCATAATAGGCTCTATCGGAAGATCGAGGTTTAACACCGAGTACAGAGGTCGGATTTCTCCCCAAACCTAAGTTGACAATGCCGGCGGGGTGTCTCCCCAAACCTAACTTGACAACACCGGCGGGGTGTCTCCCCAAACCTAACTTGACAACACCGGCTGGGTGTCTCCACAAACCTAACTGGAAAACGCCGTCATATAAGTAAAATAATCTCGGATGTGACTTGAAAAACCAATTAATCAGTATTTACAATTCGTATTCACTTCGAAGCATTTTCAGAAATTGCCTACCCCAAGCATTGAAATGAGACTTACTTACACAGGTCTACTAAAAAAAATTGTGTCAATAATAGTAAAACGAGCGTTGTCTATACACAAACCGCGATATCGCAGTGTCCTTATCAGTTCGGGAAAATTATGAGACTGTGACGGTTGTTTTGGTGGTTGATTGGCTTGTATGGGTGGAAGACATTGTCGACTGGGTACCACCAGCTCTGTAGGCGTTGAAAGAAAATACAGTATCCAAAACGAATACAATGAGCGCGATCAGCACAAACGCCTGTAACAAGATTAAAGGGCACAAATTAAGAATAGAACAAAATCAAACTATTGCATTGAAAAGATGGTACGATTCAAAGAAGCAGGGAGGGGGGGGGGGGGGGGGGGGCAGTTTTACTTTAACAAATACGTTTGTTCCAGTTAGGGCAGTTTTACTGTAACATATACGTTTGTTCCAGTAGAGGCACATTTACTGTAACATATACGTTTGTTCCAGTTGGGACAGTTTTACTGTATCATATACGTTTGTTCCAGTTGGGGCAGTTTTACTGTAACATATACGTTTGTTCCAGTTGGGGCAGTTTTACTGTATCATATACGTTTGTTCCAGTTGGGGCAGTTTTACTGTATCATATACGTTTGTTCCAGTTGGGGCAGTTTTACTGTAACATATACGTTTGTTCCAGTTGGGACAGTTTTACTGTATCATATACGTTTGTTCCAGTTGGGGCAGTTTTACTGTAACATATACGTTTGTTCCAGTTGGGGCAGTTTTACTGTATCATATACGTTTGTTCCAGTTGGGGCAGTTTTACTGTAACATATACGTTTGTTTCAGTTGGGGCAGTTTTACTGTAACATATACGTTTGTTCCAGTTGGGGCAGTTTTACTGTAACATATACGTTTGTTTCAGTTGGGGCAGTTTTACTGTAACATATACGTTTGTTCCAGTAGAGGCACATTTACTGTAACATATACGTTTGTTCCAGTTGGGGCAGTTTTACTGTAACATATACGTTTGTTCCAGTTGGGACAGTTTTACTGTAACATATACGTTTGTTTCAGTTGGAGCAGTTTTACTGTATCATATACGTTTGTTCCAGTTGGAGCAGTTTTACTGTAACATATACGTTTGTTCCAGTTGGGGCAGTTTTACTGTAACATATACGTTTGTTCCAGTAGAGGCACATTTACTGTAACATATACGTTTGTTCCAGTTAGGGCAGTTTTACTGTAACATATACGTTTGTTCCAGTAGAGGCACATTTACTGTAACATATACGTTTGTTCCAGTTGGGGCAGTTTTACTGTAACATATACGTTTGTTCCAGTAGAGGCACATTTACTGTAACATATACGTTTGTTCCAGTTAGGGCAGTTTTACTGTAACATATACGTTTGTTCCAGTTGGGGCAGTTTTACTGTAACATATACGTTTGTTCCAGTTAGGGCAGTTTTACTGTAACATATACGTTTGTTCCAGTAGAGGCACATTTACTGTAACATATACGTTTGTTCCAGTTAGGGCAGTTTTACTGTAACATATACGTTTGTTCCAGTAGAGGCACATTTACTGTAACATATACGTTTGTTCCAGTTAGGGCAGTTTTACTGTAACATATACGTTTGTTCCAGTAGAGGCACATTTACTGTAACATATACGTTTGTTCCAGTTGGGGCAGTTTTACTGTAACATATACGTTTGTTCCAGTAGAGGCACATTTACTGTAACATATACGTTTGTTCCAGTTAGGGCAGTTTTACTGTAACATATACGTTTGTTCCAGTTGGGGCAGTTTTACTGTAACATATACGTTTGTTCCAGTTAGGGCAGTTTTACTGTAACATATACGTTTGTTCCAGTAGAGGCACATTTACTGTAACATATACGTTTGTTCCAGTTAGGGCAGTTTTACTGTAACATATACGTTTGTTCCAGTTGGAGCAGTTTTATTGTAACATATACGTTTGTTCCAGTTAGGGCAGTTTTACTGTAACATATACGTTTGTTCCAGTAGAGGCACATTTACTGTAACATATACGTTTGTTCCAGTTAGGGCAGTTTTACTGTAACATATACGTTTGTTCCAGTAGAGGCACATTTACTGTAACATATACGTTTGTTCCAGTTGGGGCAGTTTTACTGTAACATATACGTTTGTTCCAGTAGAGGCACATTTACTGTAACATATACGTTTGTTCCAGTTAGGGCAGTTTTACTGTAACATATACGTTTGTTCCAGTTGGGGCAGTTTTACTGTAACATATACGTTTGTTCCAGTTAGGGCAGTTTTACTGTAACATATACGTTTGTTCCAGTTAGGGCAGTTTTACTGTAACATATACGTTTGTTCCAGTTAGGGCAGTTTTACTGTAACATATACGTTTGTTCCAGTAGAGGCACATTTACTGTAACATATACGTTTGTTCCAGTTAGGACAGTTTTACTGTAACATATACGTTTGTTTCTGTTAGGGCAGTTTTACTGTAACCAAAGGGATTGTCTGTGGGGGGCAGTTTTACTGTTAAAAGTGTGATTTTTTTAAGGGCCAGTTTTAATGTAACAAATGGGATTGTCCGTTCTGGGGAGGTGGGTATAGCTTTGTTTACTTTAACAAGGTAGTTGCCAATCTAAAATAGAGATTGATCCGACTGCCATTCGTTAAGATGTCAACTCTAAAACCATTGAGTGACATGTTGCTTAAACACAAAGAGAGGCCACTGCTGTCGACGTCCTTAAAAATGTAAACAACGACACGTGACACTGATAGTTGACTCGGTTGTGTAGAGAGGTATCCGATATAATTCTGGTAGGTAAAGTTTAAGCCGCCGATAACCTGTTGTGTTATGTTGATTGCTACTCTTCTTATACATATAAAATACCTTGAAATACCTTGAAGTCCATATCATATTTTGCCTTGACATCTATGGGCGCTGCCATCTTGTATTTATAAGCTGATGTAGTGCCGATTATATTTTTGATTTTTAACAAGTATTTCTGGTGAAAGGCCTTGCGATACAGGTTATTATTGTAGGGTTATATGTTTGGGAACAGTATAGAACAGAGAATAAAAAACTACATTACAAATTCTCAGTAAGTTTCTTACAGTTCACTATGCGCGAAAATGTAGGGCGACGGCTCTCGAGCCATGTCTCGTGTTGAAGATCTCGTAGAATGGGACGAGATCTCGATTGGGTAGTTGCGGTAGTTTTACTGTAAAAAGTGCGATTGTCTGTCGCGGTAGTTTTACTGTAACAAGTGCGATTGTCTTTCGCGGTAGTTCTACTGTAACAAGTGCGATTGTCTTTCGCGGTAGTTTTACTGTACCAAGTGCGATTGTCTGTCGCGGTAGTATTACTGTAACAAGTGCTATTGTCTGTCGCGGACGTTTTACTGTAACAAGTGCGATTGTCCATTTGGGCAGTTTTATTCAAAATAATATAAATAACTGTTGGTTGGATAGTTGTAGGATGTTTAGCACTCACTGCACTTGCGGCAATTGCTTCGGGATACAATACGCTGTAAATAGTGCCAAACCAAACAGCTAGTTGGCCGGCTCGAACAGCTGCAATAATGCCTGCTATGAATAGGAACACGTCATACACCAGATAAAAGATCAAAACCTGAAACAAACGAAAGAAACGAAATCAAATAACTCAAATTATTACCAGAAGTTGTGGCTTCAATGAGAGTAGTGATATTATTCTCGTTATTTTTGGGATTACACTTTCTTGAAAAATACCGATTTTGGGTGAAACGCGAAACGGGAATCGAACCCGGGTCCCAGAGTATGGCACCTATCGCCAGCACTAAATACCCGCTGCCTTATTCATTCAGCCAACAGGTCACAAGACCCAGTTTGTGTTTCCTCAGCCAATGAAAATTGACAGGAGCTAGAAGGTGGCTTACATAGTGATAGTTTGGTATCTGGGTTATTTGAATATTGGATTGAAACTAACATAGGGCTACTGTACATACTTTAAGCTTTCAATCAATGCCTGATAACAGATTTTTGTGTGTGTTTTTTTAATGTTCACCCAATTTTGAAAATACCAAAGTTTGGCTAGAATAAGTAAGCCTAAAACTGTCAAAATGGCGGTACCCATGTTAAATTGTGTGTAGCTTGAAACCGACATGCACTATGTCAACTTTATTTGGTTGTAAAGGATTTCTCATGTGTTGATCTATTTGAAAATGGTTAGGAAAAGTCTTAACGAGATTTAGGTAATTAGCCACAAATCAAAACGTTAACATTACCGCAAATGGGAAATGAAACTGTATCATGTAACCAAAAGGGCTCCAAACAAACAACGAGAATACTGTTATACTCACTTTCTAATACTTCCTAATTAAAAAATGTGTTATAAGCAGAGACCATATCAAATCCACCGTCTGTTTGGATTACAAAGGAACAATACTAATTTAATACCCGTTAAATGTATCAAGTACCCATTCTTTACAAATCCAAATTATTTTATGATTGTTATTCACGTTTGATTTTTTATCCTCAAGAAAGGCACAAAATGTTGTGTTAGATGTAATTTATAGTCAGGGGTCTAAAATTTTTAGACAAAACTTCTGTGCAAAATGTTATGAAGATCATTACAGCAGTGAAGGAGACGTGATGATCACAGGCAGTACTTGTAAGACAAATGATAAGAAGATCTCGCCAGTGTGATCTACAATTTAGATCCGTCAGAATTGAGGGAGAGGGGCCTATATTCCGCCTGGTTGAACTTTTGTCGGAACTCGTTAATCTGTTTTATCCCAAAAATATATCTCATGCTATGTGCATTGACAATTTTGTACACGAAATCCTGTACTTACTAGAAGCGGAGTCTGTAAAGGCAGTCTGTCGCTGAAACAACTGTTCATCACTAAAATCAATACTACACCGATTATTGCTGTGATGGTGACAAACTGTACCCAGCCACCTCCAAGTGGCGTAAACAGTTGATAAGGGATCATAGCCGAGATAAAACCCCCAAGACATAGTACCTGAAATAGTAATTAAAATTTGTTAAGATCAATTTTCAGAATGCAAATCCCAGGTATTTCACGTGGGTTATCCATTTCATATTATAACGGCATGTTAAAACTGTTACAAATCTGTTCAAGCTTCGGGATTCTCGCGCCTTGAAATCGCAATTTGCAGAACGCAGGTGCGGAATTACTCGGGGATTTGCGTACGTCAAATAGCGAACCCCAATGAACTACACGCGTGGAATGGAGATCACGTGATATTTGATTTGCATCACATGCCGCCATTACTAGGAGATGGTGCAATTCCGATCCCGATTTGTTATGCACGCGCGCTTCAACTATCCATGGCGGCACATTTTACAAGGTCAGATCCAAACCAGCCAATGAGACGTGTCCATTCCAAGCATACAGTTCATTGGTTAACCCAAGCTAAAATTATTTCTAACGTTGAGAAGTGACTTTTAATGCAAATTGTGGTCATTTTATTAAGCTATTTGACTTGCTCATCACCGAGATCAACTGACCATGTGACTTTAAATCATTCGACTAAACAAAAATCATAAAATTCAACTTGGCGTTTGCTTGCATATACCAGCTTTTGCATTTCTAACCTACGTGTCATTTGGGATATCGTTAGCTACATCCAACATTTCAGAAACTATAGTAACTATTGAAGATGCCTCATGGATCTTATAACAATTTCTCATAGCTCAAAGTGAATCGCCATTTTGCCTGATTTCGTCAAAAACCTTTCCCTTACTTGTTTAACGTTTAATTTAATTCCAGTTATTTTCTTGATGCTTTTAATTTTTTTAACCCAAGCTGGTATATATTTATGGACACTAAAACACACGGGCACAGGGAAAATCGTCTTGTCTAAAATAACCACGGAAACAAGTTTCTAATTGTGTTAAAAAGAGGTATATCATTTAGACCTTTATACCCCATCATAAATTGTTGTAATAAAGTAAACCTATGATATTTCATTAGGTTGACGACTGACAGGAGCTTGGCCTTAGTCAGTAGAATTTTCTGGAACACTTTGTATTACATTGACAATGCTTACGCATCTTAAGCTATGAAAATGTATTATGCCCCCCCCCCCCCCCACTACCCTTTCCCAGAAAACCTAGGTAGAAGGCAGACAGGGGAGTTTAGCCCTGACCAGTATGTCTTTCAAACTCTTGTTCTTTTTATAAGCAATGACTGGCCTTTGGGTCAGAGGTCGAGCAAGTTTACTTTGAAGTAGTTTGTATTCTTCTACTATAATCTTGGCCATAGCGATGCTAGCTCTGTTATACTGAAACACAAATGGTATTATAGTTTTTTCACGACATCTTCCGGGGTCCAAGTTCAAACCCAAAGGATAAATAGTTTGTAATGTTTGAATCCAAAAACTTTCCCTTTCCAAACGTTTGTGCTTGGTATCTGCAGCGGAAGTGAGAAATGGGATTTTCTCAATAGGCATGATTTCAAAATGGTCCTTGACCGAATGACCTTGAGTATTGAAATGTTGTGCCACGGGTACATCATGTTTAAGTCTTATACTAGATAAATGGTTGGCTGCTCTTTGTCGTAGAGAATTCTGAGTTTCTCCGACGTACTGTTTGCGACATTTTTTGCACGTGATTACATACACGATATTAGAGGAGTCACAATTAAGATTCTCTGCCATTTGATATTTGTTGCGAGTTTGTTCTCCGAAAAAGGTTCCGCGATCGGGTACGTATATATCGAGTTTGCATCGCGTCTTAAGGCATTTCATTGATGTACCTGAGAGAAATGTTGGACGGTAGTGGTACACTCGTGAAGGGGAGGTAAGCGTATCGGGGAATGAAGGGGGAAACATGATTTGTCTTACTGTGTTAGATTTCATCCTTCGGAGTAATCTAATAGAATACTTCCTAGGGAGGAGAGCTTTAAAAAGAACAGAACAAGCCTGGTTAAAAAAATCTAAAGAACTACAGTTTCTATAGAATCTAAAAATCTGAGATTTAATGACTCCCTTGAAAGTGTGAGGAGGATGGTATGACCCAGCATGTAGTAGCTGATGCGTGTCAGTAGGTTTGAAGAATACTTTGTAATCTAGATACCCAGTAGTATGATATGTATGACCCTTGTAAATAGTTACATCCAAAAAATCCACAGAAGTGTGATCAATAGTAGGCTGTAATTTAATGCTTGAGTCGTGAGAATTAAGAGTATCAATGAAAATATGAAGGTCTTCCAACGTATGTTGCCAAATGATAAAAATGTCATCCAGATACCGAAGGTAAATAAAAGGTTGTTGGTGACATTTGTGAAGAATATCACTCTCCCACTCAGCCATAAAAATAGAGGCAAAGTTAGGACTAAAACGTTTCCCCATAGCACACCCTTTAATTTGCTGAAATATCTCCCCATTGAATTCAAAATCGTTACCTTTTAAGCTAAGTTCCAGCAATTCTAAAATGTCTTTATCCGGACGACGGTGGTCAGGATATCTTTGGAATGCTGATTTTATGGATTTAAGACCCAAATCTATGTCAATGTTTGTATACATAGACTCCACATCCAGAGTAACCAAAATCACATCTTGTGGGATGGATTTCTCAGACAATTTGGCCAATAAATCATCCGTATTTTTTATAAAGCTAGGATGCCGATTCGCTATAGGTTTTAGATAGTAATCAATTAGCTCTGATATTCTATAACTTTCACTGCCACAATCTGAGATAATAGGACGCCCAGGGGGCATTGTAGGCTTCGGCCATTTTTCAATGGGTTTGTGAATTTTCGGAAGAATATAGAAGACCCTGTTTTTAGAGTTATGATCAGATTCCAAATAGCGATACTGTTTTTCATTAAGTAAGCCTTTATCTTGAAGAGAAACAAGAATTTTATTAAACTTCCTAACATTTTCAGGCCAAATTTCCTTATCAAGTTTTTTGTAATGAAGAGGGTTGCTTAGCTGCCGTTCTATCTCTTCAATATAATCCTGTTTTGACATAATAACTGTTGCCGGACCTTTATCAGCAGGTTTAATAACTATGTTTGGATTTCTCCTTAGCTTACTTAAGGCAAGACATTCTGAATGAGTAAGGTTATGTTGGTTTTTCTGATTAGTTAAAGCATCAAACTTCCTTGATACAGAGTCACGACTAATGTTTATTTCTGGATCATACATGCGAGAAGGGGGTGTATAGCCGCTTTTAGATGTAAACGGCTTGCGTACCCCACTAGAATCTCAGTAGATATCAGCCAGACTAAGACTTCTGGAGAACTCCATAACATGCACTAATTTACTAATAGAAAATCCCTATCAGATAATGATTTAGGGCAAGGCACAAATGAGAGTCCTCTATTGAGTAGAGATATATCATCAGCAGTGAGTTCCTCGTTACTAAGATTAACAATATTACTTCCTAAGCCGAAAGTAGGGTGGCACATGCCCTGTCCCAAATTTAGTTTAAATCTAGTGTCTGAAGCCAGTGGGTATACAGCTGGTATATGTGATGATTCCTGTGCTATGTCGTCTTAACCACACCTTAAACAGATCTTCAGACGAATGCAGGCAATTAAGAATTTCGCGCGAACATTATCTTCTCGGGCCTATTTATCGTATAAAAAGCGCAGACTGCCCGAGGCGTGTCAAAGCCGACCGGTAGCAAGCCGAACGGTGTCCCAGCCCGGGAACCTTCCTGGCAAACGTTAGGCGTATTCGACTGGTCGTTTTCTGAGGAGTAAATTTAAGCTCCGCCCACCTGCGCAGCAGCTCAAACTAACTGCTAGGGGAAGTACCAGTCGAACGAATTTGAGTAAATTGAGGAACGTTTGGGTCATTTGCTTGGCAACATAAATCGCCCACCTAGCAACATAAAATATTCATCAAGTGACGATCAACTGGTAGGCTTGGGTGCGTTGAGGGCGAACACGGACTTGAGAAAATAAATATTTGCATTTCAAAATTAAATATTTCCGTCAATAATCTAGGAAAACTGCAAATATTTTTTCAGACCTATAACAAATCGATTTGGGTAAATTCAGCTAAGTAGACTTCCGAAGCGTGATTGGCCTATTTGCATAGAAAATAAATAACATTTATTGGTGGAGATTAAGGGTGTCAGAGTTAAATTTTATGTAATTTTAGTTTCGGAATACAGGAATGCTTAAAAATAGTCAAAACACATCAAGAATTATATAATTGGAGTCATGAAAGTACTAATATTTTGCCACGTGACCAGCTCCCCTCTCTCTGCTCTTACGAAATCAGCGAGCACTTCGAGCGTGCACGCGCGAGGAGTTTGTGCAAATCAAGCGACCTGTCGAATAGAAATTGTGTAGTTTGAGGAGAATGAGCTGCTCGAAAACGACCAGTCGAATACGGCTAATGACTCGCCTGGAGAGCTTCACATTACACACTATCCCACCTCACACTGAATACTTCCTGTTGATTGGTTCAGACCAGTCACGTGGAGACCCTGTATATTTCCTTATCCCACCTCACACTGAATACTTCCTGTTGATTGGTTCAAACCAGTCACGTGGAGACCCTGCTGATCCATACAGGGCGACTACCATATATGGCTTGTGACGTCATGTCTAGACGCTTGCCAGTCGTGTCTGTTCGTGCCATACACATTAGAAAATACCTTTCGGAGTTCACTTTCTGATGTGTGTGAAGTTAGCATCCCATTCCCCTTTCCCCTTTCCCTATTCGATTCAGGGCGAGTCCATTCACAAAAGAATAGGGGTGCAGGAGTATCAGCCATAAATTGATGGTATGGATGGAATATAGACGAATGGGAGTCTAGCCGAATGGGATTATGAAACGAATGGGATTATGATGCGAATGGGATTATGAAGTGAATGGGAGTCTGGCCGAATAGGATTATGAACGAATGGGATTATGAAGCAAATGGGATTATGAGGCGAATGGGATTATGAAGTGAATGGGAGTCTGGTCGAATGTGATTATGAACGAATGGGATTATGAAGCGAATGGGAGCCTGGCCAAATGGGATTATGAGGCGAATGGGATTATAAAGTGAATGGGAGTCTAGCCGAATGGGATTATGAAACGAATGGGATTATGATGCGAATGGGATTATGAAGTGAATGGGAGTCTGGCCGAATGGGATTATGAACGAATGGGATTATGAAGCGAATGGGAGTCTAGCCGAATGGGATTATGAAACGAATGGGATTATGAGCCGAATGGGATTATGAGGCGAATGGGAGTCTAGCCAAATGGGATTATGAAACGAATGGGATTATGAGGCGAATGGGATTATGAAGTGAATGGGAGTCTGGCCGAATCAAGGACCTCCTTGGGCCGAATAGTATTGTGGTAACCGGCGAAGTTGGGAAAGGTCCAGATTTCGTAAATGCATCATTTGTTTTATAACGTTTCTTTCCTCACTATGTGATAATGTTTCTGTTTTAACGACTTTATTATTAAAAAAAAGGTTAGTTTTCACGAACCTTATAGTATTGTTACGCAAGAACTCTCAGTAAAGTGTAAACTCCGCTCTATTTATCTTTGTGTCAAATGACAGGTTGAAGTTAGATTCTGGCGGCTGGAGTCAACTAGGTCAAACATCTATTAATAGAAGTGGACTGTAAGAAATGAAATGACGTCACGGCTTGACATCACTGTAAGGATGGCCTACTTTTGCAGATGAAAAAGTAGAGTGTATTTGTGCTCAGTTGACGATTTTAAAGGCTATTTACATGATCCTTTAAATTGGCAATTTACATGATCACTATTTAAGTGGATTACCTCAGTTTTCAAAACAAAGATCTGTTACTGTTACAGTAAGTGGCCTGTTACTGTTAGCGCCCCATAATCCGATTCGGCGAGACTCCCATTCGGCCAGACTCCCATTCATTCACTTCATAATCCCATTCGCCTCATAATCCCATTCGTTTCATAATCCCATTCGTTTCATAATCCCATTCGGCCAGACTCCCATTCGCTTCATAATCCCATTCGTTCATAATCCCATTCGGCCAGGCTCCCATTCGCTTCATAATCCCATTCGTTCATAATCCCATTCGGCCAGACTCCCATTCGCTTCATAATTCCATTCGTTCATAATCCCATTCGGCTCGTAATACCATTCGGCCAGACTCCCATTCGCTTCCTAATCCCATTCGCCTCATAATCCCATTCGTTTCATAATCCCATTCGCTTCATAATCCCATTCGCTTCATAATCCCATTCGCCTCATAATCCCATTCGGTCAGACTCCCATACTCTTAATCATAATCCCATTCGTTCATAATCCCATTCGGCCAGACTCCCATTCGCTGTATAATCCCATTCGCCTCATAATCCCATTCGGCCAGGCTCCCATTCGCTTCATAATCCCATTCGGCCAGACTCCCATTCACTTAATCATAATCCCATTCGCCTCATAATCCCATTCGTTTCATAATCCCATTCGGCTAGACTCCCATTCGCTTCATAATCCCATTCGCCTCATAATCCCATTCGGCCAGACTCCCATTCACTTCATAATCCCATTCGCCTCATAATCCCATTCGTTTCATAATCCCATTCGGCTAGACTCCCATTCGCTTCATAATCCCATTCGTTCATAATCCCATTCGGCCAGACTCCCATTCGCTTCATAATCCCATTCGGCTAGACTCCCATTCGCTTCATAATCCCATTCGTTCATAATCCCATTCGGCCAGACTCCCATTCGCTTCATAATCCCATTCGTTCATAATCCCATTCGGCCAGACTCCCATTCGCTTCATATAATCCCATTCGCTTCATATCCCATTCGCCTCATAATCCCATTCGTTCCTAATCCCATTCGGCCAGACCCCCATTCGCTTTATAATCCCATTCGGCCAGACTCCCATTCACTTCATAATCCCATTCGCCTCATAATCCCATTCGGCCAGACTCCCATTCGCTTCATAATCCCATTCGCTTCATAATCCCATTCGCCTCATAATCCCATTCGTTCATAATCCCATTCGGCCAGACCCCCATTCGCTTTATAATCCCATTCGGCCAGACTCCCATTCACTTCATAATCCCATTCGCCTCATAATCCCATTCGTTTCATAATCCCATTCGGCCAGACTCCCATTCGATTCATAATCCCATTCGTTCATAATCCCATTCGGCCAGACTCCCATTCGCTTCATAATCCCATTCGCCTCATAATCCCATTCGTTCATAATCCCATTCGGCCAGACTCCCATTCGCTTTATAATCCCATTCGGCCAGACTCCCATTCACTTCATAATCCCATTCGCCTCATAATCCCATTCGTTTCATAATCCCATTCGGCCAGACTCCCATTCAATTCATAATCCCATTCGTTCATAATCCCATTCGGCCAGACTCCCATTCGCCTCATAATCCCATTCGTTCATAATCCCATTCAGTCATACTCCCATTCACATCCCATTCGTTCATAATCCCATTCGGCCAGACTCCCATTCGTCTATATTCCATCCATACCATCAATTTATGGCTGATACTCCTGCACCCCTGTTCTTTTGTGAATGGACTCGCCCTGAATCGAATAGGGAAAGGGGAAAGGGGAATGGGATGCTAACTTCACACACATCACTTTCTGCCTTTTATGAAAGCCAATTTTCAGAAAGAAGGCTTGAATATCATACAAGTTAGGTCTTCGGTGGGATAAATTCGTTACAGGGTTTGTTCGAGGGGGGATACGGAAATATATGGGGTCAGTAAACAGTATATTGGGCTCGGCTAACGCCTCGCCCAATATCGGTTTACTGACCCCATATATTTCCGTATCCCCCTCGAACAAACCCTGTAACTAATATTATTATCCTTCAGCCAAGTTAGTTGGCAAATGTTGAATTTTGATTGGTCAATTACCCGGGTCGTATAAACCCATACACCCGGCCTGATTTTGTTATGACCCGCCTGGCGACAAAACATGGCCGCCACCACTTCAAATGTTTACTTGCTTCGAAAAGCCCAAAACAGGTCTTATGAGGATCTATTACAGTCACCTAAGCTTCATTAATTGTGCAAAGTTTTTATTTCTATCTAATTTGACTCTAATTCAAATCCACAAATGGAAAAATGAAACACAAAATTCTTCGTACATCGATCAATAACGTTGCTAAGCATTCAAGGGGCGTAACTGTATATCGTTTGTCGTCTGCTCGGTCCGTTTGCCAGACGTTCGTACATTTTCACTGTAGATGTAAGTGTGAAATATCGAGATATTAGCTTTTGCTAAAATATATTTGTCACAGATAGAATCTGCGCAATAAAACAAATAACAAGACAAGCTGACAAGTAACAAGTAACTCTGATTAAATTAACACTAATAACCGTAGGGGCCTATACCAGCTGGTATTCCAGGCTACAGGGCGATAGCGGTTGAACTTGAAACATGAATCTGTGATAATTCTCCGTCTACTAGGGGTTTCGGGATAATAAATTCGTCATTGATATTTTACCCTGGGTGTATGAATCTTTTATGGCCCTTCTGTTCCTCTCCGGCTCAGGGCGTATGATTATCAGAAGGGTCATAACGATTCATACACCCAGGGTAAAATATCAATAACTAATAATATTACGTCGCCGTGCTGATCCATACAGGGCGACTACCATATATAGCTTGTGACGTGATGTCTAGACGCTTGCCAGTCGTGTCTGTTCGTGCCATACACATTAGAAAATATCTTTCGGAGTTCACTTTCTGCCTTTTATGAAAGCCAATTTTCAGAAAGAAGGCTTGAATATCGTACAAGTTAGGTTTTCGGTGGGATAAATTCGTTACAGGGTTTGTTCGAGGGGGGATACGGAAATATATGGGGTCAGTAAACCGATATTGGGCGAGGCTTTAGTGTCCAACTGGTATATTTGCTCTCCGTAAACCGGGATCTTCGATACAGATAAGCTCAATCCTATTTTGACAGTTGTGTTAACCACGCTTAGATAGAGCCATACCAGAACATAACCGTATAGATAGACCAAAAGAGCATGACAGAATTATCAGTTTATTTGATACTGTGATAAAAAAATTATAAAAAGCCATTGAACTTTGGCTTCTTTCGAAATCGCTTATCATGGACCCCCTTCAAAACCTTAATAAAATAGACGGTAGAGGCGCGCATATCGAGGAAAGAATGACGACCTTAATATATTATGTTAGGAGACTACTAGTAATAAAGTAGGTCTAACAACATCTTCTGGGGCCAAGTTAATATCTTTAGGAAACCCATTAACACGGAATGGGTTCCATGAATATTTTAACTCGGCTCCATAAGATAGTCTAACAAGCGACTAACAGACTTTTAGGTTTTTATTAAAAAGTGGTCTATTACACATGTAGTATAAGTTATAACAAAACAAGTTTGACAAAAGGTTTAAACTTCGAGTTGATATCATTAACATGAATAATTTGACAGGGCTTTTTGTGTTCTCCAATGCCCATTCCTCAAAATATTCAGTGACGTCAACATTTATATTTAGTTTGAATCGGCAATGATAGACCCTTGGCCAACAACTGTAGGATATGATTTTGGTGATAAGGAACGATATAAAGACACACAAAAACACAGTCCGTATGGCATTTAGCATGAGAAACACTGAAAGTTCTGTCTAATTATTCAGGTTAATGATATCAACTCAACATGTGAACTCTTTGTCAAACTTGGTTTGCTCAACTGTACGAATTGAAGAAAACGAGATTTTATCGAAATGTCTTAGATGGTTCCGAACCATCCATCGAAATGGACTTTAGATGGAAATATCTAAAGCAACAGCTACACTAAGCTCAACATGACGTTATATATTCTTAAATATAGGCTGTAGATGTGCATACATAGAGGATATTTGTTGTTTATCGGTAAATACCATTTATATTTCATCGAGTGGATTAAAAAATATGTATTTTCACGATTGGCGAAGCCAAGAGTGAAAATACAAGATTTTTTAATCCACGAGATACATAAGAGGGACTATAAAAGCCTACCAAGTGCAAACCACAGGCAAAAACGCTTGGATGAGGGTAATCCAACACGAAAGTTAACAAACACTGATCGGTGTTGTTGTTGTAATCGAGCTTCGATTCTTCGTTTGTTTTTCACCCTCATTTATACATTCTAAACCTAATTGGACATGCTTTATGTGTGCTATGTTTAACTGTAGTGGTTTTAGCTGTGGTAAGCTGTTGTAAATTGGTTTTCTTAATAAATGTCAAACAGGTTACGGCGGCAAGTGGGCTTTTAAGCTTTCAGTCTATGTCTGATTGAAGATTTTTGTTGTGTTTTTTTTTAAATTTTTAACCAGTTTTTAAAATACTACAGTTTGGCTAAGATCATGTAAGCTTAAAATCGTCAAAATGGCGGTACCCATGTTAAATTGTGTGTAGCTTAAAACCGGCATGCACTATGTGAACTTTATTTGGTTGTCAAGGATGTTTCAAGTGTTGATCTATTTGAAAATGGAAAGGAACCGCCTAAGGAGATTTAGGTAATTAGCCACAACTTAGAACGTTAACATTACGCAAATATCCTGTATTCTGTAACCTATATGAACTGTAAATGGGGCTTTTGTAAGAAGGGAACAATACCGAACCAGTAAAAGAAGGCGTATGACAAAAACCAGGAAATTGAAGATCTGTCCTTTGAGGAAACAGTTTTTTACATAGTTAAAAGACTTGGGTTTATTTATGTCGCTTGAGGAAGTTTGTAATAAAGGTATAATTATAATAACAAACATTACATCCAGTCGTGTTTTAATTAGAGAGGGAACCCAGCGCAATCCTGATATGTACCGAAACTGCGTCCGTCTTCTTAGTGTTCCACAACATATTTAGACAAATATCTTTATAAATGGTTTTGGATTTCAATAATTTATGATTATTTTTATTATCTCTTTTCGACTGAAGCAAAACATTTTGATATTTGCTTCCTGTCGACATATGTATTCAGTCCCCAAACACGGTGATTTAGCGTCTAAAAAGCCGAGGCAAAAAAAAGCCGACCGGTACCGACAGTCGAAGTTCGTTCCGACTGCACTAAACCCTCTCCAACTCGTTTCTATAATTCTGTCTCTATACTCGGTATGATAAGACCTTTAGATCGTAGTTATAGGTGTGTTCATATGCCACTCCCTGTCACGGTCTGAAAAAATCCACAAGCTAGAGATTTAAATTGCGAATTGAATAAATAGCACATGACATTCGGAGAAGGCTTGGCCCATACCACTCAAGCAATAGAGAGCCGAAGTGTCACTCACAATGTCAACCACATCATCTTGGTTTTAAACTACGGTCAGGCTAAATATCGTATCTAAGCACTACTTTTTTGCTAATCTAGAACCTGCACAACCCATTGAAGTACATTAATTAATGATAGTCAATCTATTAACCACAAACCGTCTGTAATAGGCAAATGTCCAAAACACTCAACGATAACATAGATAAATTGCAATAGACAAGTCAGACAAATGGCGACATTGATACATGTCCGTGGAGACAAAAGTGATTATCATTTTACCAACGTAGGCCTACATGGCTGTAGGTAAAAAGAGTCGTTTTGTGTTTTCAGGGAATTGGTGGGTATTGTTTACAGTGGCATGAGCTGCCAAATATTGATATTTTGACGTTAAAACAGAATGTTGAAATTATTAGTTATTTTTCTCAAGATATATAATTCAGAAGCTTTTTAGTGCTTCTAGTCTCGAGAATGAACGACACAGTATTGTTTTGAACTAACTTTGGCTTGGTCGTCCCGATTATTTAAATTTTGTTTACTTTTCGAACACTATTTTGGTTCGTATAGGCCACATACTGTATAGATTTTCTCCATTACAACGCGAATCAACGCGTTTTTCGATGGCCTTCAAAGCCTCTTACTGTCGTGACGATCAGAAATTATGAAAAAAGTGTGGATTTTGGCAGCTCATGCCACTTTAAGAAAGACTGTATTCATTCATGGAATTTTCAATGCCTTTGACAAAAGCTAAATGGAGATTATGTACCATACTTGTCTCGTGTCTGTATGATAAGTATCGGCACATTCTGAAAACTTCGGGGATTTACGTACGTGAAATACCCTCTGATAGACTGCAGGTCATTTTGAATGTAACGACCAAAAAGGTAGCCGCGAAACGAACACTTTCTATTTTTTTCTTGGGAGCCCTGCAAAACTGTCACAGTGATAACACATGAAACCCACAGGCTGTATTGGTTAACTTTCAGCCGTAATCACCTATAATTGAAGTATTGGAGGAATCCAGATATGTAATGAAACAGCGTCTGTCTGCGTACTCGAGATCTGTTTTATATACCGGGCTAAATAGCGTTTATCAACAAATAACTTTATAGGTGATTTTAGCATTTGTTAATTCACAATTATTTTTCTTTTCCATTTTCCATATGCGACAAATCCAAAAGACCATAGTATTCAATGTAAAGCATATGCTGCACTCGACTGCGCCTAAAATACATGCAGTAATATTTAGAGAGCCTAAGAATGTGTTAGTTTTTGTTTGTTCGTTATTCAAAACATGCTTACACAAAGAAACGATAAAACGCCTAAATCGTAAAATGGATCAATCTCATTGTAGAGATTGGTTCTCAGGGTACTATTGGAGACTGCAGAAGGAAATGACTTTCATCTTCAACAATATTCAAATTACAATGAGAACAAAGACCATCCTCTATTTGAACATAAGGTGTTTTATGTCTGTCAGTCTCGATGCGAAGGTTATGGCTGCTGATTCTGAGCCTGCAGAATGTATTTCCTGTCACCATTTATATTCAGACATGTCTCGTGTTGAAGATCTTGTAGAATGGCACGAGATCTCGACTGCACAAATCCCCACTCTTCGGAAAACACCGGAGATAGTGCATAAAAACTTATATTTGATTTATATAAAAAAAGCCAGCGATACCACGAGTAGCCACAACAAGAACAGCCACAAGAGTGACAACGACCCGAGCTGCAACAACAGTGACAACGACCCGAGCTGCAACAACGGCGACAACAAAAAGAGCAGCAAGAACCACTGAAAGAAGAAAAAGTAACAGTGGCCACAACAAGAGCGGCAGCAAGAGAACCAGTAAGAGTCGTATTTTGGACCAAAATATGGCCGTCAGTATAAAACAAGTAACTGGAACTGAAGCATAAACAAGAACAAGAGTAACGGCAAAATGATCCACAACATTAGCAGTAGCAGAATCAGCAGCGTCAGGATTAAGAGTAAACGGAGAGTAGACAACGACCCGAGCTGCAACAACGGCGACAACGACCCGAGCTGCAACAACGGCAACAACGACCCGAGCTGCAACAACGGCGACAACGACCCGAGCTGCAACAACGGCGACAACGACCCGAGCTGCAACAACGGTGACAGTGACCCGAGCTGCAACAAGGGCGACAACGACCCGAGCTGCAACAACGGCGACAACGACCCGAGCTGCAACAACTGCGACAACGACCCGAGCTGCAACAAGGGCGACAACGACCCGAGCTGCAACAACGGCGACAACGACCCGAGCTGCAACAAGGGCGACAACGACCCGAGCTGCAACAAGGGCGACAACAACAAGAACAGCCACAAGAGTGACAACGACCCGAGCTGCAACAAAGGCGACAACGACCGGAGGTGCATGCAACAACGGCGACAACAAAAAGAGCAACAAGAACCACTGAAAGAAGAAAACTAACAGGGGCCACAACAAGAGCGGCAGCAAGAGAACCAGTAAGAGTCGTATTTTGGACCAAAATATGGCCGTCAGTATAAAAACAAATTAGCATTTTGGAGTCAGATACACGGACAAGAATAACGGCAACATGATCCTCAACATTAGCAGTAGCAGTATCAGCAGGGTCGGGATTAACAGTAAACGGAGAGCAGTGCGAAGAGCAAGAAGACCAGTAATACAATCAGCAACGCTGTGTTGACAGAGCCACCCGTTGTATGTATATAGGAAACCTGCATGTAAATACTATTTATGTATGCGCTGCAAAAATGGGGCATGTCAGCAAAGTTGGGCAAAAATACAATCTACTGTTAACATTCCATTGATTTTGCTGTTTGAGAAACAATCTGACCGCGTTAATTGTCTGTGAGAGGGATATCAACTAACGGTTTCCATTGAATAGTGCTCACATATTTAGCTTGAAGGCATGTTGTTGTTCTATATAATGAAGTAAATTGATCCACGAATAACTTCATTGTTATTATGCAGACAGATTTTATTTCACGCTTCGTTTATTTACAAAATTTCCATTTACCCGGCTCAACTTACAAGTAGATATAATACCGTAGTACTTCTAAAATAAATATCTCCTATTTTATATTTTTAACACCATAACACACGGGCACAGGGAAAATCTTCTTGTCTAAAATAACCACGAAGACAAGTTTCTTATTGTGTTAAAAATGGGCATGTCATTTACACGTTTATATCCAATCATAAGTTGTTATAATGAACCACAACCCATGATGTTTCATATTAATAAGCGAAAGGTTTGGTGGGTTAAACCTGGGATTTAAATACAGCTGTTTTTAAGCGTCATTCGCGGCCTTAAACTAAAAATAAAGGTTTGAGAATTATATTTCCCAGAACAGGAGACCTCAGCAGCAAAACAACGAATGGGTTCAAAACAAACATTCCCATATCAAACAGTTACAATATGTGAGCACGAAGGCATACAGGTGGACTTTGAACTGTTAGAATGTCTGTCAAAACACAGATAACAAATGAAAAGAATCAGTGCTAGGTAAAGAATTTAGTATCTACCCCAGGAGCAATCGGAACTCCCTTCGGCTATCTTCGCTCGCTACCGGTCGACTTTGACACGCACGTAAATCCCCGAAGTTATCAGACTGCACGTAAATCCCCGAAGTTATCAGACTGCCCCAGGAGGTATCAGTAGACAATTAATTTTCCATTTGCCGTTATGTTAACGTTTGGCTCTGTCACTCGGTTAGAAACATTCGCCCAGCTAAAAGCCTTGATGGAAACTCGGAACCACCCTAGACAAGTCTGCAGTTCAAATCTTGACAGACAAATAAGGGAGAAATCTCAAGATTTTCTTTTCCGAAAGCTACATGGGTGCAGACGACACAAGTCACATTGTTGTCATGGGCCAAATCACCCCCATGTCAGACAGCTCAATCCGCCACTTTTATTCAATCTTCAAATATTTTTAGGGAAACTACTACTTCATTGAGTCACATCAATAATGGGCTCGAAAATGGGCTAATCCTAATTGTCCGAATTACAATTCCATGTAATGATAGAAAATACAATGCAATTGCAATATTCACTTTCAATGAAATAGAGAGAAAAAAGAAATATATAATAGGGCCAAAAAACCCACAACATATACCATGGGTTTTGGAGTCTAAATATTTACTTTTCCACACATAATGCCACGATTTTACAAGCTTGTGTTGTCATTCACTTGGACCGGTGATGCAACATTTGTGGGTTGTATACTGTATTACCAGCCGGGTATATAAACTGTATCTTATACACACGGTTACGTTATTTATCCCTCTGCTAACATAATGTATGTACATGCAATGGCATAGTTCCACAACAAAAGAGAAAACGTGGCAACGTATTATACATTGTTATACGCACATTCACAAAACATGACGGAGACAGTATTACGGATTGTTATTGAGATTCACATAGCCTAACACATGCAATATTACTGTACATAGGCTTTTAGTGGTTGACAAAAGTTAACAAACAAACAATAACAAAACTGTAATTTAAATTTGAGCATAAACGTTTGGAACAGTGATGTTCTAGACAGGCCTTTCACAAAAAAAGACATAACCACAACAAAGCGGAAAAAGGAATTCCAAAAACAAAACTCCATCTCTTGCTAGCATAACTTTGAATGATCATCTAGAAACCTCATATACAACAACAGCAAGTCGATGTAAAATGACTAAAACCACTACAGAAAGTCGATGTAAAATGACTAAAACCATTACAGCAAGTCGATGTAAAATGACTAAAACCACTACAGCAAGTCGATAAAAAATGACTAAAACCTCTACAGCAAGTCGATGTAAAGTGAATAAAACCACTACAACAGGTCGATGTAAAATAACTAAAAACAATACAGCAGGTCGATGTAACATGACTAAAACCACTACAGCAGGTCGGTGTAAAATTGACTAAAACCACTGCAGCAAGTCGATGTAAAATGACTAAAACCACTACAGCAGGTCGATGTAACATGACTAAAACCACTACAGCAAGTCGATGTAAAATGACTAAAACCACTACAGCAGGTCGATGTAAAATGACTAAAACCACTACAGCAGGTCGATGTAACATGACTAAAACCACTACAGCAAGTCGATGTAAAATGACTAAAACCACTGCAGCAAGTCGATGTAAAATGACTAAAACCACTACAGCAGGTCGATGTAAAATGACTAAAACCACTGCAGCAAGTCGATGTAAAATGACTAAAACCACTAAAGCAGGTCGATGTAAAATGACTAAAACCACTGCAGCAAGTCGATGTAAAATGACTAAAACCACTAAAGCAGGTCGATGTAAAATGACTAAAACCAATACAGCAGGCCGATGTAAAATGACTAAAACCACTACAGCAGGTCGATGTAAAGTGACTAAAACCAATACAGCAAGTCGATGTAACATGACTAAAACCACTACAGCAGGTCGATGTAAAATGAATAAAACCACTAAAGCAAGTCGATGTAAAGTGACTAAAACCACTAAAGCAAGTCGATGTAACATGACTAAAACCACTACAGCAGGTCGATGTAAAATGACTAAAACCACTACAGCAGGTCGATGTAAAATGACTAAAACCACTACAGCAAGTCGATGTAACATGACTAAAACCACTACAGCAGGTCGAGGTAAAATGACTAAAACCACTGCAGCAAGTCGATGTAACATGACTAAAACCACTAAAGCAAGTCGATGTAACATGACTAAAACCACTAAAGCAAGTCGATATAAAATGACTAAAACCACTGCAGCAAGTTGATGTAAAATGACTAAAACCACTAAAGCAAGTCGATGTAACATGACTAAAACCACTAAAGCAAGTCGATGTAACATGACTAAAACCACTAAAGCAAGGCGATGTAACATGACTAAAACCACTAAAGCAAGTCGATGGAAAATGACTAATACCACTGCAGCAAGTCGATGTAAAATGACTAAAACCACTACAGCAGGTCGATGTAACATGACTAAAACCACTAAAGCAAGTCGATGTAAAATGACTAAAACCACTACAGCAAGTCGATGTAACATGACTAAAACCACTACAGCAAGTCGATGTAAAAAACCACTGCAGCAAGTCGATGTAAAATGACTAACACCCCTACAGCAAGTCGATGTAAAATGACTAACACCCCTACAGCAAGTCGATGTAAAATGACTAAAACCCCTACAGCAAGTCGATGTAAAATGACTAAAACCCCTACAGCAGGTCGATGAAACGTGACTAAAACCACTACAGCAGGTCGATGTAACATGACTAAAACCACTACAGCAGGTCGATATAACATGACTAACACCACTACAGCATGTCGATGTAAAATGACTAACACCACTACAGCAAGTCGATGTAAAATGACTAAAACCACTACAGCAGGTCGATGTAAAATGACTAAAACCATTACAGCAGGTCGATGTAAAATGACTAAAACCACTACAGCAGGTCGATGTAAAGTGACTTAAACCACAACAGCAAGTCGATGTAAAATGACTAATACCACTACAGCAGGTCGATGTTATACAATTATTGACTCTCATTTGCCAAAAAAAAAAAAAATTATTGACTCTCATGCCAGTTAATTTGATGTTATAATGACCTGGACAACTTATATTGACCGATGCCTAAGGACGATAAAACTTAAAAGACAGCGTTGTTCTGAATAAGCCAACAAGTCCCTTTGAGTGCTTTTCTAATTTTGTCCTATTTCTTGTCGAAATAAAAGAATATTGTCAACTGAGTTATAGGCCACACGCTTAAAAGTCATACAGCTGACTATACAGTTAGCTATGTAGGTTGCAGTAGGCCTACATGTACATTGTGAGAAAGAAATGGATAATTTGTCGTTGAAAGACCGGTCTGCAGAATGTTATTTGGTTTTCACCAGGTAAAGTTATTCAGTCATTGTCTATTGATGAACAGATGGTGTGACCTACATACGTCCAGGTCCTGCAGAAAGACATTCTAAAGATGAACGGATTCCAGGTCGAATTATTTTCAGAGAGGGTTGTTTTCAAGTAAATATCTTCAGTTCAGAGTTTAAATGGCATTAGCCGTCTCACTCTAATAATTTTCTAGTCACAACATCAACTCTTTATAATGTCTTAGGACAAGTGTTAAGTTATTTTCAAAATAGCAAAAGAGAAATGCACAGGTCTTTGTTTGCGATAAGCAGTATATATGACAATTATTATTACCTGACCGGCAAAGTAAGTAAACCAGGATAGAGACTTACGAGTGTGGCTAAATTATTATAAGAATCTTGTCAACGTTCACTTAATGACGTCACCTTGAGGGATCAACATGGCCGACGCAAAGTTTTCCACAGAGAAAAGTATATCCAATGAACTATATACGTGGAATGGAGGTCACGTGATATTTGATTTGCATCGAACGCCGCCATTACTAGGAGATGGTGCAATAGCGATCCAGATCGGCCATGCACGCGTTCATTACACAGCAATGACGGCGCTCTTTCCAAAGTCAGATCCAAACCAGCCAATGAGACATGTCCATTCCACGTATATAGTTGATTCAATATACCGTTGTGTAGTCCCACGCGTCGCTACAAAGGCTACGAATCGGCCACTCCAAGAAAGACCCTTTATATGTCCCATTATTTTTCGAATGACGTCATTAGGCTTTAGGACTAAAGTGCAAATAAAGGTGAAGAATACGCCGCACTTTGGGGGATGAATACGAACGCATAAAGCCTATACACGATCAATTATATTGCACAAGCCTGGCTGCACAATATAATTGAGCATTAAAATATCAAGCAGAGTTTGATTCACTCAATAGTTGCGCAAGTCATCAATATCGCCCATACACGGTCAATTTAATTGTCAATTCAGACTATTAACAATTAAATTGCACAATATAATTGATCGTGTATGGGCCGCTTATGATGGTATTGTATATTTATGGAAACCTGTTATAATTTCAACGAAGAAGATTAACTAGGGTGGCATGAGGTGCCAAAATTCTTCCACAAATTTTGATTCGCTCAGCAAAACGAAGAAGATTAAAATGGAACTACTGCGCCTATATGACCACAGAGACAATACTATGCAGAAAGCTTCAGGTAAACTATGCATGTACCATTTGTTTCGCCAATAAATTAGTAAATGACCGACAATGATCAACCTGGGACAATCCCAAGATCTGGCGAGAAACCCTCCTCTATCCAGTGTACCGTGCAACTACATGTATTATCCGTTGTTACGAGACCAACGACGTGTGCTAATAACGCTCAAAATTTAAAAAAAGCTGGGGTGTATCAGTTCATCGTTACCCTCATCATGCTCTTACATATTTAAAAACTATAACACACGGGCACAGGGAAAATCTTCTTGTCTAAAATAACCACGGAGACAAGTTTCTTGGGCATATCATTTAGACGTTACATATGGATAAAATTACTAGCAATTAGCTAATTCTGTTTCAACACAATTTTCCCTATATTTGACAGCTCCTTCCACTACAAATGTTGCATAGGCCTATTTAGTTCAATTTCGTTGATATATCAGGGTATGAATATCCTACTATTTCAAGCTCAAATAAATGATTTTTCTACATTGTCTCTTTTGAGAAAAAAAATGTTTATCAAAAACAATTAGTTTTGATGAACAAATGTAACTATGAAGCTGTCACGCATCATTCTTATTTTGTGAAGAAGAGATTATTACGAAAGAGTTTACAGATGACGCTTGCTAAAAAAAGGTGTGTTGACAAAATATGAAAAGAATCCTTGGTTAAGAGAGAACGCACTATATATATTAAACGTACATGAAGGCTGATGTTTAAACTCGCGAATTCATAGAACATAAAGCCATACATTTTGCTATATTCAAAACGCTGCTCATTATCATTAATATTATCGCAAACGTTAACTATTTTGAATTTTGTCTAGTTTAGAGCAGGGATATTTGTAACATCAATCGCACATAGCCGCAGGGAACCGCCAATCTTCAACCGTCGTATCTGTACGTATATGTGATATAGTCGTTGTGAGAAAAGATGAAATATAATGTACAAATTTTAGAAAGAAAAAAACTTAGACAAATATACTCACCGCTTCGACTATTTTAAGTATTCCTGGCATAGAAGTCATATAGTTAGGATTCATGGTGAATTTTGGTGGTCCTCTTCTCGATTTAAATCCTGCGGAATTTCTGCTGAGGGGTTGGATACGTGACAAGAGCGGTGAGAAAATGGACGCGCCTACTTGCAATGACAGGTCGCACTACTTTAATCGCTTGGCGTACATACAGGTGCGGTTATCCCCAGGAAAACTAGTTCATTGACAATTAACTGAAAGTATACTGCTTCTGTTTCATATCAAAGCACACCTTGATTTTATTTATATTCAGCTTAACAACTAAAATATTTTTATCGCATATAGCTGATTTTAAGGTCATTCGGCATTCCATTGACCACTTGTGACCCTATCCAGTTGCCCACATTGCCTTTCGTTTAAACAAATTAACAGGTATGGGTACAGACATTTACAAGGTGTAGACGACATACAGATCAGTGAGAACAAAATTAAAAAGACTATAGAATAGTATTTAGCTGAGACCGTCTTAATTCAAATGCTTCTTTGGCAAATTTAGCTAACATTCTCATGCTTTTACTTGAACACCAATGAAACCGTTCCTGACACTTTTAAATACTGACCTCTGATATTGCTGATAAGAGGACACACAGATATGAAATGAAATTTATCCTCAACTTGATGTAATGTGCATAGCTGACAAATGCGATCTTTACGTTCCATTCGGTTTGGGCTATTATAACCATATACGGTTTTGAGAAGATGTGGCATATAATTAATTTCACCTTGATGGCGTGGTGGTGATTAGATTTATTGGCGTGTGCCAGCCCAAATATAGAGCTCACCCACCTTCATGGATCATTATCATTGGCCTTATATAGACACCTGGGCCAGTAAACATATAAATTAAAGATAGTCTCGTATTTGTTAGGCCAGTTATTGAGTTACAAATACGAATTGCTACTTGCTATAGATTGTAGATCGATCTCAACCTAGAATAGGGGTTTATCCTTACACGAGATATATGTATCGGGTGGAAAGTCACTTAGAACGGCCCGAGGTCTCGATTGCTCGAACTGCCAGGTAAATAACGTTGATTGGTCAGGCTATGTACGGTCTGTGAGATACGCCATATATATATCAGTCTTTCGCGCTTACTAATATCAGAGGTATAAAATTCTGCTAATATGTAAAAAGCATTGCAAACATTACCATATACCAGAGGCGTAAAGCGATTTAGTATATACTAAATAGCTCTACACCTGTGGTATACATGGTAATGTTTGCAATGCTAATAAACATGTATCTAGGCCCTACGCCTCAACAAACGCTTTCATTCTGTCACATGATATGATCAGCCAATCGTCTGACAGCCTACATGTATTAGTTTATAAATTTGATTGTTATAACTTGGACTACTGCGCCTATATGACCGCAGAGACAATACTATGCAGAAAGCATCAGGTAAAATATGCATGTACCATTTGTTTCGCCAATAAATTAGTAAATGCCCGACAATGATCAACCTGGGTCAATCCCAAGATCTGGCGAGAAACTCTCCTCTAACCAGTGTACCGTGCAACTACAGACTGTACATGTATTATCCGTTGTTACGAGACATAGGCCTAATATATTTCTGAACACTAAAACACACGGACACAGGGACAATCTTCTTGTCTAAAATAACCACAGAGACAAGTTTCCAATTGTGTTAAAAAGAGGTATATCATTTAGACCTTTATACCCCATATATAGTGAACAAGTAACATTATGATTTAAAAGACCAGCAGAGTTTATACAGATTCCGTTGTATGCTTAAAAAAAGAACAACGCATTTACAAGTAAATATTAAACAAACAATGGGAAGATAACGTATATCAAAATGACAAAACTTTTTCAAACACTGGTTAAAATTTTAAAAAAATTCACAAATGACTGTAATTTAGTGAAAAATGTTCAGTTTTTGGAAAGTAAACAAGATTTAAATGCCCACTTGTCGCTGTAGCCTGTTTGGCATTTGTTAAGAAAACCAATTTGCACGAGCTTAATTTTACTACAGCTAAAACCACTAAAGTTAAACATAGCCCACATAAAGCATGTCCAATTAGGTTTAGAAAAACAAACGAAGAATCGAAGCTCGATTACAACAACAACACCGATCAATGTTGGTTAACTTAAGTGTTGGATTACCCTCATTCAAGCGTTTTTGTCTGTGGTTTGCACTCGGCAGGCTTTTATAGTCCCTCTTACTCGATCGTTAGTATTATTTATTAGATAAAGTTCGTAAAATTATACTGTGTCGTTAGATCGCCCACACGACTCAAACCATTACGGCACTTTTGCACACGATCAGGTTCGAAGTTTGTTTACATTCCGGGTACCTCAAAAATCTGTTTTTCAATTTTAAATTAAAAATACTAAATGATGTCAAAACTTTCAATTTCTGGTAAAAAATAGAAAGTTCCTAACTTTTTCTGTCTGGGAAAAATACAGAAAACCGTCCACTGTTTTTAATGTAAACAGTCTTCTGGATTTTCGCGGCAAGTGTGCTTTTAAGAAACGGGGATGCTCAATCACTTATTTTTGCCGTAGATTAATTTAAATATAAAGTTAAAGGGGCATGAGCTGCCAAAATTCACACTTTTCCAATAATTTCTGATCGTCACGACAGTATGAGGCTATGAAGGCCATCGAGAAATAAATGATGGGTGTTGGAATGAGGAAAATCCATACAGTATGTGGCCTTTGCGAACCGAAAACGAGTTCGAAAAGTAAACAAAATTTAAATAACCGGGACGACCATTCATTCATTCTTAGCCAAAGATAGTTCAAAACAATACTTTATCGTACATTTTCGAGACTAGGGGCACTAAAAAGCTTCTGAATTATACGTCTTGAGAAAAATAGCCAATAATTTCAACATTCTGTTTTATCGTCAAAATATCAACATTTCGGCAGCTCTAATATTCGGTTCAACTAAACACGTTTTTATAGCTAAAAAGTTCTTATTTTGTTTTAATGAAATGCCTCAACATTTTGACAGTTCCTGCCACTTGGATTTGCATCAAGTTCAAGTTCAACTTTATTTCACTCAGATCACTTACAGTGACATAAGAGGACATTTAAATTATACAATGCATTGAACATGGCGTAGGTTTTTTTACATAGGGTTTTTGAAGAAGTGTATTTAAGAGACTTAACAAATTTGCCTAATTTCACAAGATGAGGCCTATAATTTATATTCATTAAGGCGGAACATTTTTGAAGGGATGGATATCTTAAATAATATTCTGGCAAAGTTTCTTTTCTTAATTTTGCAAAGAAAGGACACCGCAATAAATAATGATATTCATCTGCTATTTCCTTCAGGTTACAAAGATGACATATTCTATTTTCTAGAGGCTCATTGCTCCATCGACCTGTTTCAATGTGAAACCTGTGGTTTGAAAGTCTAAATTTAACATAAACATTTCTTAGATCCTTCGGTAAATCTATAAAATATGATTCAAAGGAGTGGCTATAATTTTTCATTGTTCGATACATAATTCCTTTAGATGACAAATCTAATTTATTGTTCCACTCTTGCAAGAAATGATTTTTCATTCTAGTATGAATAGCGTGTCGATAAGCAGGACTGAGTGAATTGGTTGTCCAAATATAACCCATTCCCAAATTATATAACAAATTGCGTACATATAGAATCCATTTATGATTGTATCGACCAGATTCCGTGTCAGATAGCAGATAATTGTAACATAAATGACATAAAATGGCACCTATTTAATGTTTTGTTTCAAATCACGACTGATTAAGCCAATGTAGACTATAATCGCCGTTGTGAAAATCATTAAAATTATCTGTATCCAGTTTCATGTTTTTCATTGTCATTTATTTACTTTTATCCCGATGGCCAATTTATTCGGCGGTGATTGTAATTGTACTCTGTCTGTAAAGTAATGACAAGCTTTTTGAGAAAGCACATTCATTCCTTAATCGATGTATATATGTATAAACCACATTAAATAGACGCTCAGATGTCATTAGGCATTATAACATTAAGGCGACTCGATAGGCCTACATTTAAATCAAAGAAACGTACCGCCTATATATGTTTTCATATGAATGAATAAACACATGGCTATGGATTTAGTGTGTGGAATGAACATGAGGATTCCATAGGCTATTTTAAATGACATTTGACATTAGGTGTTGATCACGATGTAGGCCCTAGACTAGATTTTCCCAACGGCATATGCTTTGGTCTTCGCCATCCTAATCTAATAGATCTCATTCATTGTCATTGTCAACAGTCATTCAGTGTCAACGAGTGACAGTAACCTACCAATTTCACTTTAAAGGGGCATGAGCTGCCAAAATGGTGATATTTTGACGTTAAAACAGAATGTTGATATTATCGGCTATTTTTCTCAAGACGCATAATTCAGATGCTTTTTAGTGCTTCTAGTCTCGAAAATGTACGATAAAGTAATGTTTTGAACTAACTTTGGCTTAGAATGAATGAATGGTCGTCCCGTTTATTTAAATTTTGTTTACATTTCGAACACGTTTTCGGTTCATACAGGCCACATACTGTAGGCTACGGATTTTCCTCATTCCAACGCCAATCATTTAGCCTAAAACTAAATTAGGCTGTTTTAACGTCAAAGCCTCTTACTGTCGTGACGATCAGAAATTATGAAAAAAGTGTGAATTTCGGCCACTTTAACATTACGTTATATGTGTATTCAGATTTATTTAAATTTAAGTGACATGAGCTGACCAAATTTAGATATTTTCCGATAAAGCAAAATTTCATAAAGTAACCACGTGTACATAAGCCCCCTACTAAGTTTGCCACTAAAACCCCAGGGGGTCGTACCGATGGACATAATTATATAGACAACCGCTGGGGCCTGTTTCTCAACACATTTACGCCCGGCGTAACTTTGCGCCTGGTCGTAACGTTATGTTGAATGTATATGTTGCCATGACAGTTAGCCCTTGCCTAATGTTGAGAATATGATGAAAGGTAGCCTATTTTTTACAATAGCCTAAATGCGCATATAAGATGGATATGTTATATTTATAACCGCCAAAAATGTGCTTACACTCACTGCGCTCGTCTTCTTTGGTAGAACGGGAGCCCATACATGCAGTAATTAGGTCAGGGAACACCTCAGAAAATGACGTAAAAACACGGATTTCCCTGCGATCTGCCGTTCGTCGTCCGTAAAAATCTCGCAGCGAGCGATTCTAATTTCTATACGCATACGCAGACGGACACGCATACGCAAACGTACACATGGATAGGCCCTCTATTGTTTTATAGGCCCTATGTGTTTGATTTCATCTGCATGCGCATGAATTCATGTAGCCTACTACCGTACTACGCATACGTTATACGTGCACGTAGCCTATAATCTACGAAAGCCCAGAGGGCTCATTCGAATTTCAGATTTTTACATGCGAAATTCGAAATTCACATTTCTTAAAGGCACACTTGCCGCCGTAGCCTGTTTAAATTTGCTAAGAAAACCAATTAACATGAGCTTACTACGACTAATACCAATAAACTTAATCATAGGACACATAAAACATGTCTAGTTAGCTTTAGACTGTAAAAATGGGGTGAAAAACAAACGAAGAATCGAAGCCTGATTACAACAACAACGATCAGTGTCGGTCAACTTTCGTGTTGGATTACCCTCCCTTCAGGCCTTTGTATCTGTGGTTTACACTCAAACAGTTATCAGCAGGCTTTTCCAGTCGCTGTTAACCGATCGTCAGTCTGTATTTCTCAGATAAATAGGCCTACGTAAAATTACACTGTGCCGTTAGTTCACTCACTCGACTGAAACTTAAAATCGCCAATAGGGGGCAGATCGGTTTGTTTACGTTCCGGGTACGTAACAATTCAAATTTTCAAATTCAAATTAAAAATACAAAGTGACGTCCAAACTTTTAAATTTTGGTAAAAATAGAAAGTTCCTAACTTATATTGTCTGGGAAAAATACAGAATACGGTCTTTCTTTTTTAATGTAAACAATATTCCTGATTTTCTCGGCAAGTGTGCCTTTAATTTCGAAATTCAAGATTCACACTTAGTTAATTAAACAATCACTGACACCTTTTAAATTAGTTTTCACCAATCAAATTATTGTTAACACTAAATAGGTTTACATATGCACTGGTAGGTCAGCGATTTCATTATTGAAATTCAATTTTTTGATACCCAGTTTCACATTTTGAAATTCGAAATTGGAAATTGGAAGGCGAGTATCGATTTTCGAATTTCAAATCTTGAAACTCGAAATTCGAATGAGCTCTCTGGGCTTTCGTAGCAATCAAAAGTGAAAGTTCGTGTGTAAAGCATGTGATAAGAATGGACCAATCATTTGCTTTGAGCAATAGTTTGTGCGCAACAACAACAACAACAACTTACTTTATTAACTCTTCGTAAGAAAAAGACAGTTTAATTCCGAAAATTTCAGTAACTATTGTTCGAATGGGCCTGCTGAAATCTTAGGAGGATATTTACTCTTTAAACTAGCCGAGTATAAACTCTGGGTTTGGATTATTATGCATTGCTTTGACATGAATTGAAAGTGAAACAACAACAACACTGTGTTTAGCAGCTAAGTAGTGTCGGTTAAAGACCTACCCGGTACATCTTTTTTTTTTCATTTTTTCTCGAGCTTGAGATGGCTGATTTAGACGACACAGATGAGGGTGATAATATGTGGGGAGAAGGAGGGCTTGATGAGGACGCCATGGGAGTAAGTTATCCATAATATCATTTTATTCGCCGCACTCGTGTGTCTCTATCCTGGGTTACTTACTTTGCCGGTCAGGTAGATAATTTTATATGAGATGACTGAAAGTTATAATATTTGTAAGGCACTGGATATTTTGCCGGTGCCGATAAACGTCCAGTTTTCGCTATTTTGCCGACAGTCGCGCTTGATTGGCTAAAATGTTTCTACGTCACCGCTGCCGGCAAACTTTATCATACGGCTATTTTGCCAGTGCCGGCATTGTAGGGGAGACTGGGGCACAGTGTGACATACAAATTTGCCCGATTTCTAGTAATATTTGGGAAATGAATGTGACTGTTTGTCCAAACAGAGACGTATACTATCTAATCATGTGATGCAAGAAATCAAGCGTCAAAGTGTTAATAAAAGTTGAAAATTTGTGAATATAAATTTCAAAGCCAAGACATCACACTATACCCCGGTACAGGGTACTTTGTGACATGGGCTGGGGTAGGGTTAATTCAATAACATTAAATGTCTACAGGTACCTCGTTATTTATGTTTGGATATTTATTGGTCGGTACCAGGTCGACATTTAATCGGCATTACCCACGTCGATGAACGCAGAGCAAAATCTCAATCTACACAGACTTTTCAGTCATAAACGATGTTTTTCCAGCTTCCTAGTTGCTCCAAAAACGGTTTTGTCAAAGTAAAAGTTATAAATTGATCATCTACAAGAAAATATGTGCCTTTTTTAACGGATTCTGTTTGACTTTGCGGTTTCTTGATAAAGATAACTGCCTCCAGCTTGACGAAACAGACGTCATGCACAGAAGAGTGCTCAAGGGGAGATAATTTCAACTTTATATACGCAGACTGTTTCCTGGCAATGATCCCCAGGAAACATTTTAACTTTATGAAGAATTCTCTGGTTTAGTTGATGAACTACAAATCTGTCTTACGCATTTTTCATTTATTGTCTTTTATTAGTAGTTTAACACCCACCCCTGGTACCTGTATGGGTGAAATAATCTTCAGTGTGGCGTGAAACACCATGTAATCATTCCCCGTGTTATTATATCATACAGGGTTTTAAAATGTAAGATACGGCCGTACCGCTAACCGAAAATTTCATTAAATTTGACTGCTGCAATAAACGTACGCAATCTCCATTTAAAGTTAATGTATCCATTTTCATGTTTAAAATAACCATTTGCCTTTCAATAGGTTGATCTAGAAAAAGAATATAAAAATTCATGTAGAGTTTGGTTTATTTTGCGTACTTAACCGTGTAATCATGTCCACAGGTTGCACGTGAGCGTCCCTAAAAGTAAAAGTGTCACAAAATGACCGCAATTTTCAATGGCTTTTCGTTTTCCTATCTTTCACTGTTTTTTTCACAGCTGCAGGTTGATTAATTATTCTTGGGAAATAACAAAACAATAACAGCTGTTTGTCACTTATTCAAAACTGTTGACAATTTCTGCCTACATGCCCTCAGTTCGGCAGAAAACGAAAGTTTGGTGACGTTTGAAAAACATTTCTAGCTCAAGGGAGCAATCATTGTTGCTTTCATTGGAAAAGTACCGGTATCGGTATGTGAGTATCTCACATAGAGTTGTATACAATAATGACTGATCCCTTTCGCGGAGAAAAATTTATCTGTTTTATGATCACATCCTTGTATGGCGTGTTTTGAATTTTTTTGACAGAAATTTGAAAACCGTTTGGATAATTTTAAAACTTTAGTACTTTTCTAAATCTTTTGTCATTTAATGACATCATAATTTCAAAAAATTTTACTAAAAATTCTTAGATCAAAAAAGTGGCTCACGACTGTCCGCCGAAGTCTTGTCTGTGCCAACAGTGGCAACACACGGTTACTTTCACTAGTCCGTGGTTTAATCAATCAAGTTTTTAACATTTTCATTTGTATATTTTTAAGACTAAAGGCCTAGTCAATATTGTGCACGGTTTTGAATAAAAATTACCAGCTGACTACACCAAATAAAAGCATTTTTGGTTAAAAAGTTGCTCGCGACTGTCCGGCGATGCTACAAAAAAAAACAACATTAAAATTAAAAATAAGTGCTTGTAAAAAACAAAATAAGTGTTAAAATGACGATTGGATATCAAGACAAACGCTTATTTATTAATTTTCGATTGTCGTTTTAATTTGGAAGAACGGGAATAATTTATCTTGCAACAGTCACTCTGTCGCTGTCAGTTGGCGCCGATGCGGTTTAACAGGCAGTCCTCTTTTTACACGATACTTTCTTGAACGATCGTCTCCGCAAGTATGCGCACAGGATGTAACATGGCGACGAGTAAAGGTCGACGACCAATAAATGTCAGAAATTATAAATAACGGAGTAAGACCTTTACTAAAGTGAAGTAGGGTAGGGTGTGACATAGTCCGAAAAATCTGCGATGATGATGTAAGACATTTTCTGACAGATAGAACATCATCATCGTCAGAACGCATTTGATCAATTTTCTGGGAATTCCTCGACACCCTTCAGGGTGGCAAGACCACCTCTCGTTTCTCATCAAAAATATCAAGATTCTCTTCATAACTTTTAAAAATAAAATTGCTAACCCGTACTTTAATGGTTTCGCTTTCTCCTCGCACCAATCTGAAGTCTGTACGTCAACCCAAGGTATATATCTGCCCGGTTAAATCTCATATTGTACTAAACCCTTAATTTAGAAAAGTCGCCATTTGCATACTCTCATTGATACGTCACTATATGCGCGAAAGGTCAACCTGTCACATGACTACCCACTAGCAGGCGATATAGTTCATTGGTCGTGTTGGTTCACGTGACTTCTATAAAAAACAACACGACCAATGAACTATATCGCCTGCTAGTGGGCTAGTCATGTAACAGGTTGACCTTTCACGCATATAGTGACGTATCAATGAGAGTATGCAGATGGCGACTTTTGTAAACTAAAGGTTTGGTACAGTTTGAAATTTAACCGGGCAGATCTATGGCTTGTGTCGACGTACAGACTTCAGATTGGTGCGAGGAGAAAGCGAAACCAATAAAGTACGGGTTAACAATTTTATTTTTAAAAGTTATGGAGGGAATCTTGATATTTTTTATGAGAAACGAAAGGTGGTCTTGCCAGCTCGAAGAGTGTCAAGGAATTCCCAGAAAATTTATCAAATGCGTTCTGACAATGATGATGGCCTATCTGTCAGAAAATGTTTTACATCATCATCGCAGATATTTCGGACTAGGTGTGACAATAATATATTAGTTAAGCTGCAACAAGTATAATTCAATCGGGGTGACATTAATATTGTATTGTGTATGTTTATAGTCAGTCTCCTTATCGAGGTGACATTAATATTGTATTGTGTATCACTATGTTTATAGCCAGTCTCCTTATCGAGGTGACATTAATGTTGTATTGTGTATGTTTATAGCCAGTCTCCTTATCGAGGTGACATTAATATTGTATTGTGTATGTTTATAACCAGTCTCCTTATCGAGGTGACATTAACATTGTATTGCAGGGATTCATAGAAGTCCAAAATTGACGAACCAAAACTGAAAAATTTAGTTTTTTAGAAGAAGGAGTTTTTAAAAAATTTCCCAACCATTTTAGGGTTCAAATTGAGTTAAAATCTATGTTACAAACCAATTTCAATTTAATGTTTATTTTTACTGAAAGTATGCCTTCCAAGAAAAAAATAAGGTTTGACAAAAAAACTAATAATAATAATATACATGTAATGTCAAACCTAGATCAAAGGTATCCCTTTTCTTTTCTTCATGTGCAACAATTAAAAAATGCACATTGATTGCTAAAAATGAAATGAACTATTTGAGGGCTATTGTTCAGGGGAGGTAACAAACATATTATCGTAATTTCATGTTGTAAGACACTAGTTGTCTCCCCTTTAATTTTCTATACTACCAAAAACAGCTGAATAAATATAAAAAAGTAACGAATTATTGTAGATAATGCTACCCAAAATTTCTCAGTTCATCATACTCAGCTTATTTTAGAAGTGTTAAGGTAATTAAAAGACTTCCAAAGTGCAAAATAAGCCATGTTGTGGTAACACTGAAAACGAGGCTACAGGTTTCTCAGTATCTAAACATGATAATGACAGCCACGGTCGTTTCACTGCGGTTTGCAAAGGGACTTTTCTCTTGAATTTAGATTTTTGCTTCATAAATAGTCAATATCAATCGAGCATTATTCAGTTTTTCACACCCAATTTGAGTTTTTAAAATGTGATTTTAAGAAGGGAATTTTAAACTAAAAACATTGAGTTTTTTTACACCAAATTCAGTTTTAGACTCAATTTTATGAACCGAATATCTGTAGGTAAATTGGACGTGTATGAATCCATGTATTGTGTATGTTTATAGCCAGTCTCCTTATCGAGGTGACATTAATATTGTATTGTGTATGTTTATAGCCAGTCTCCTTATCGAGGTGACATTAATATTGTATTGTGTATGTTTATAGCCAGTCTCCTTATCGAGGTGACATTAATATTGTATTGTGTATGTTTATAGCCAGTCTCCTTATCGAGGTGACATTAATATTGTATTGTGTATGTTTATAACCAGTCTCCTTATCGAGGTGACATTAATATTGTATTGTGTATGTTTATAACCAGTCTCCTTATCAGGGGGACATTAATATTGTATTGTGTATGTTTATAACCAGACTCCTTATCGAGGTGACATTAATATTGTATTGTGTGTGTTTATAACCAGTCTCCTTATCGGGGTGACATTAATATTGTATTGTGTATGTTTATAACCAGTCTCCTTATCGGGGGGACATTAATATTGTATTGTGTATGTTTATAACCAGTCTCCTTATCAGGGGGACATTAATATTGTATTGTGTATGTTTATAACCAGACTCCTTATCGAGGTGACATTAATATTGTATTGTGTGTGTTTATAACCAGTCTCCTTATCGGGGTGACATTAATATTGTATTGTGTATGTTTATAACCAGACTCCTTATCGAGGTGACATTAACATTGTATTGTGTATGTTTATAACCAGTCTCCTTATCGAGGTGACATTAACATTGTATTGCAGGGATTCATAGAAGTCCAAAATTGACGAACCAAAACTGAAAAATTTAGTTTTTTAGAAGAAGGAGTTTTTAAAAAATTTCCCAACCATTTTAGGGTTCAAATTGAGTTAAAATCTATGTTACAAACCAATTTCAATTTAATGTTTATTTTTACTGAAAGTATGCCTTCCAAGAAAAAAATAAGGTTTGACAAAAAAACTAATAATAATAATATACATGTAATGTCAAACCTAGATCAAAGGTATCCCTTTTCTTTTCTTCATGTGCAACAATTAAAAAATGCACATTGATTGCTAAAAATGAAATGAACTATTTGAGGGCTATTGTTCAGGGGAGGTAACAAACATATTATCGTAATTTCATGTTGTAAGACACTAGTTGTCTCCCCTTTAATTTTCTATACGACCAAAAACAGCTGAATAAATATAAAAAAGTAACGAATTATTACGATTATTGTAGATAATGCTACCCAAAATTTCTCAGTTCATCATACTCAGCTTATTTTAGAAGTGTTAAGGTAATTAAAAGACTTCCAAAGTGCAAAATAAGCCATGTTGTGGTAACACTGAAAACGAGGCTACAGGTTTCTCAGTATCTAAACATGATAATGACGGCCACGGTCGTTTCACTGCGGTTTGCAAAGGGACTTTTCTCTTGAATTTAGATTTTTGCTTCATAAATAGTCAATATCAATCGAGCATTATTCAGTTTTTCACACCCAATTTGAGTTTTTAAAATGTGATTTTCAGAAGGGAATTTTAAACTAAAAACATTGAGTTTTTTTACACCAAATTCAGTTTTAGACTCAATTTTATGAACCGAATATCTGTAGGTAAATTGGACGTGTATGAATCCATGTATTGTGTATGTTTATAGCCAGTCTCCTTATCGAGGTGACATTAATATTGTATTGTGTATGTTTATAGCCAGTCTCCTTATCGAGGTGACATTAATATTGTATTGTGTATGTTTATAGCCAGTCTCCTTATCGAGGTGACATTAATATTGTATTGTGTATGTTTATAGCCAGTCTCCTTATCGAGGTGACATTAATATTGTATTGTGTATGTTTATAACCAGTCTCCTTATCGAGGTGACATTAATATTGTATTGTGTATGTTTATAACCAGTTTCCTTATCGAGGTGACATTAATATTGTATTGTGTATTTTTATAACCAGTATTCATACCGAGGTGACATTAATATTGTATTGTGTATGTTTAAAACCAGTCTCCTTATCGCGGTGACATTAATATTGTATTGTGTATGTTTATAACCAGTCTCCTTATCGAGGTGACATTAATATTGTATTGTGTATGTTTATAACTAGTATTCATACCAAGGTGACATTAATATTGTATTGTGTATGTTTATAACCAGTCTCCTTTTCGAGGTGACATTAATATTGTATTGTGTATGTTTATAACCAGTATCCTTATCGCGGTGACATTAATATTGTATTGTGTATGTTTATAACCAATCTCCTTATCGGGGTGACATTAATATTGTATTGTGTATGTTTATAACCAGTCTCCTTATCGAGGTGACATTAATATTGTATTGTGTATGTTTATAACCAGTCTCCTTATCGGGGGGACATTAATATTGTATTGTGTATGTTTATAACCAGTCTCCTTATCAGGGGGACATTAATATTGTATTGTGTATGTTTATAACCAGACTCCTTATCGAGGTGACATTAATATTGTATTGTGTATGTTTATAACCAGTCTCCTTATCGGGGTGACATTAATATTGTATTGTGTATGTTTATAACCAGACTCCTTATCGAGGTGACATTAATATTGTATTGTGTATGTTTATAACCAGTCTCCTTATCAGGGGGACATTAATATTGTATTGTGTATGTTTATAACCAGACTCCTTATCGAGGTGACATTAATATGTTATTGTATATGTTTATAACCAATATTCATACCGAGGTGACATTAATATTGTATTGTGTATGTTTATAACCAGTCTCCTTATCGAGATGACATTAATATGTTATTGTATATGTTTATAACCAATATTCATACCGAGGTGACATGAGCATTGTATTGCATATGTTTATAACCAGTTTCCTTATCGCGGTGACATTAATATTGTATTGTGTAAGTTTATAACCAGTCTCCTTATCGCGGTGACATTAATATTGTATTGTGTATGTTTATAACCAGTCTCCTTATCGAGATGACATTAATATTGTATTGTGTATGTTTATAACCAGTCTCCTTATCGGGGTGATATTAATATTGTATTGTGTATGTTTATAACCAGTCTCCTTATCGAGGTGACATGGAAGACACTGATAATGAAGATGAAGTCGATGATGTTGATGATACAACTATACAACAGGAATGTCTCAGTAATTTCTCCAGTAAAGATTATATCATGGAGCCTTCAATATCATTCACCCTTCAAAGGTACTACATGATGTAATCCATCGTATATCGGATTGATCTCTGTTTTTCAATGCCCCAACATTATTTCCTTTATATATGCCAGGCTGCCAGCTTTCTAAGGGTTAGAAATAATTAAAAACCCAGTCTCGTATCTCACTCAGAAACTATGCAAAATTTTCAGACTGGGTTTTCGTCCGGATATGTTGTGAGGAATGTTTGCCAGGTACATGTACTAGCAGGCAGCATTTTGCCTCTCTGCATTTTACACAGCGTTCATCTTGAAATATATGTCGTGACAGCCTTATAATATTATGAAAAATCGGCCAACTGCTTTGTTATTGCTGTTATCACTGTGTTTACACACAGAATCAGATTAAATCATTTTGTCTATTGTAACACATTCCCTATTAAGATTATAAATACTTAATTTCAGTCCCTGGTTAACTTAATACTCCACCCAAAATACCAAAAACTACTGTAAATGAAATCTGGCATTGTCAGCTGATATTGTCCTGCTAAGTACTGTCATTCTGTTTCAGGTATTTACAGGCTGGAGGTTCCCCTGAGAGAGTTGTGGAATTATTGTCTGATAACTACACAGCTGTAGCTCAGACAGTTAATCTATTGGCAGAGTGGCTCATTCAAGCTGGTCAGTATAAATATCCCTCATGTGATTATATCCAGAGTTATTGCCCTTGAAAAACTTTTTCCCATTCAAAATGTATTGGGTTTCTGCTGAGTGCTACTTCTGTAGTTTTAAGGCTAGATCTATGAAATTGTGGGTACATGCTGCCCATGATGTGGGGAGTAGGCTGCCAAAACTGGGGAGGGGTGGGGGTGATGGAGCCGGGGTACTGGGTCTAGGAGATGGGGGGGGGGGGGGGGGGGGGGGGGGGCTGAGGGGGCAGATGTACTGGGTCTGGGAGAGGGGGGCTGAGGGGGCAGATGTACTGGGTCTAGACGAGGGGGGGGGGGCTGAGGGGGCAGATGTACTGGGTCTGGGAGAGGGGGGCTGAGGGGGCAGATGTACTGGGTCTAGGCGAGGGGGGGGGCTGAGGGGGCAGATGTACTGGGTCTGGGAGGGGGGGGGGATGAGGGGGGCAGATGTACTGGGTCTGGGAGAGGGGGGGCTGAGGGGGCAGATGTACTGGGTCTAGGCGAGGGGGGGGGGGGCTGAGGGGGCAGATGTACTGGGTTTAGGAGAGGGGGGGGGGGCAGAGGTACATGTACTGTGTCTAGGAGAGGGAGGGAGGGGGCAGAAAAGAGGGCAGAGGTACTACATGTAGGTCCAGAAGAGGGGATCCCAGTAGGAAACGGCATAGGGAAAACAGAAGGTCGAGTTACAAGCCTAGGAATCCGTGACTAAAAAGTTGGGCGGGTGAGACCACAGATATCGGTGGACTGAGAGACCGATGGGGCTGGAGAGAGGGTGTTGGTTGATTGATTGGGGTTTTACGCTGCAAGATTATTTCACTTAATATATGGCGCCATTGCCAGGGTTAATGCTGGAGGAAACCAGGCTCATTGCCAGAAGGAAACTCTCGACCTTTAGCGAGTACCTGGCAACTCTTGCACAGGTGACCTACATGTAGATTTTTCAATATTTGGGGGGGGGGGGGGGGGCTGACTGTAATTCGAACCCGCTCTGCATCATTGCAGAGAGGGTGGTGAACTAAACTGAGTACGGTAAGAATTCCGCTAATTCAAGTACTCAAACATTACGAAAAGCACTCTAAAAGTTTGAGACTTTTCCTGCATGGAGCGACCAATAATCCTATCGAGCAATGGCTATTGTTGTTGTTTTAGACCAAACATGGCAGAAAGCAGTCTAATAATTTGTTATCTTCACATTGCTCGTCCTTGAATTAGCGGAATTCTTACCATAGTTATAGCAGAAGTGGTAGAGTTATATATATGCATTCATGGGCTCATTGTTTGTTACATTGCGGGTACCTTACAAATCTAATTTTTCATTTTCAAAATTAAGAATACAAAATGGTGTCAAAACTTTTGAAATTTGTCAAAAAATGAAATGAAAACTTCCTGTAACTGGGAAAATACAGAAAACAGTTTTTTGTTTTGAATCTAATTTCTTGTACAAAACATTCCAGAAAATTCTGCTGACTTAAGTCAAACTCTGGCCCGTCTTCAACTAATGAAATAGCAGGAGTTTTTGTATATAACAACAACCTATGACTGGATATAAAGGTCTACATGTTAATGACATTAATTACTTTTTAACACAATTAAAAACTTGTCTATATGTTTATTTTAGTCAAGATGGTTGTCTCTGTATCTGTGTGTTTTAATGCTCATAAATATATGAAAATAGAAATAATCTTTCAGGTGCTGACATTAAAGAAGTTCAGGAAATGGTGGAATCTCACCTGAAGATTATGATCCTCAGACATTTTGATCCCAAGAAGGCAGATTCTATCTTCTCAGACGAGGGAGAGGTGAGAATTGATTGTCTATATGTAACTGATTGATTGATTGGAGCTTAACGTCGCACTCAACAGCTAAGGTTATATGGCGACAAAAGTACCAACCGACCAAAAGATCTTACCCACCCCCCATCACACCTAAATTTTGACATTAAAACCTCCACAGACCATATGACCGTCAGGAAGGCTAATGTATTTGGCATACTTAATTTTCCTCCATGCTAGGTAGGCGAAAAATGCTATGGCAAAAACCACACCGCCCCCAGCTTGAGGGTTATATGCAACTGAACATACCGTGAAGTCGCTTACCGTAAATCATGTTAGTCAGCTGGTGCAAGGGAAGTAACTTCTCCAATCACCACAACATTGGCACACGTTATCACATATTATTATATAACTGGAGTGAGTGTTGCAATTTCATTGGTTAATAGGCGATCACATGGTAGTTAATATTATCTTATATTACATGACTTGCTGGTTAATATAAGATTTGACGTCACATTCTCTTTGTTGCGCAACATAATTTGTTTTAGTGCAGCTTTATTATTACGACGTCACTCCGATGACATCAGATTTGAGCGTTGAAACGTAATCCACATGACTTAATTTAACCCATTGCATTTGTAATGCCTATGTACTATGTTATGTGAATTACGTAAATATAACATCTGCCTGAAATTCTGTGACGGTTTAGAATAAATATATACGCTAACTTGATATATAATAAAACAATTATTGACTCTCCTGCCAGTTAATATGATGTTTATAATGACCTGGAAAACTTTGGCAGCGGTCAATATAAGTTGTCCAGGTCATTATAACACCTAATTGTATAATCATACATGTAGATGAATAATAATGTGAGCAAAAAGCCGAGTTCACCCAAAACCTGGCAGTGACTTATAAATCTACCCTTACCCCACAAAATTTAACAAAAAATTCTTGTTTTTTTAAACATATGTGTTAAAATCTTTAAAAGAAAAAAATGTTATGGATATTAGTAAAATTGGTAAACTAAATGTTTATCTCCCACATCTTGTTTTACTAGCACCACATCTTTAAAGAAATAGAAATAGTTCCTATTCACTAATATTTAATGTCATTGAGGATTCAGGTCAGTTAGAATTCAGGTAATTGTTTGTCCTACAAGTTATTAGAAGATGTATCTACGGCAAGATCTCCGCTAATTCAAGGACCAGTGATGTGAAAATAACGAATTATTACATTGCTATTTGCCACATTTGGTCTATAAAAACAACAACAGCGATCGTTCAATAGGATTATCTGATCACTCACTCCAGGAGGTAAGACTCTCAACGAAAAAAGTTGAATTTTAAGTGTACTTTTGTTAATGTTTTTCTGACCCTTGAATTTTTTAGAGTACTTGAATTAGCGGAGATCTTACCGTACAACACATGTTTTAATTTTGATGATTATAGTGCACTTACTATCGAGGTTGGCGTACAATGAGTTCAGCCAGACATTTTTTCGAGGGTATTCAAATATCCAATATCCTGATCTCCCCAATGTTAAAAATGCTAACAACAGCTCATTCAAATTTCCTGATCTCCCCAATGTTAAAAATGCTGACAAAAGCTCAAATCCAATTCCTGAACTGCAGTCCATTTTGACGAATTGACAGCTATCTCGTTGCTATTGTTGTTATAAATGTCTGACTTATTCTGTTGTATTAAGACCCCATCATGGCTGGCTGAAATGATAGACCATCAACCATGGAGAGAATTGTTCTATAAACTGGCAGAGGAGTACCCAGATTGTCTCATGTTGAATTTCACTATTAAGGTAAATGTAACAGCAATAGATACATGTATGTACGCTTCATCCTGCTAGCCTGGGTTTCGGACGTCACCCAAATTCGGTAGAAGACTATCTGCCATTTTCTTGAAAGCGCAATCCCCCAAATAACGAGAATTCTTTTATCAATTTGCCATAGAATAATCTCTGCTCATCCAATAGTCTCTTAGTCTTCCATCAATTAGCCTCTCTGCCAGCCGCACATGTTTTGGCCAATGAGTTTTGTCATTGTAACGTTACAAATATCATGACGTCACAGACTTATTTTGCTGAATTTGTCGAACGTTTGGACTATGCACATGGCCGATAGGTCAATTGGTTGTGTGTTGCAATCCCACTCACACCGAATAAAATTTATAAATTTCTAATATGTCAATAACAAATATTTACATTTTAACACCTTATGCCCCTTTAGCTTTTTAATATATTAACATGGTAAGTTTGATAAGGCGGTATCAATCTTGTATGCTTTACCTTTTTGCTGATTGAAGTAAAAAAAAATATTGATTTCAGCTTATATCAGATGCTGGGTATCAAGGGGAGATAACCAGTGTATCAACAGCCTGCCATCAAATTGAGGTGTTTTCTCGAGTCTTAAGGACTTCAATATCAAGTCTGCTTGATGGAGGGGAAGACTGTATCGAGAAAAACTTACCAGAGTTTACTGTGAGTAAATATTAATCTCTCTTCATCTAATTGGTTTGATACAATTGTCTCATCTCACTAAGTCAGTGGGTGTAATAGTAATAAAATCACAAAACTCAAAATCACTGCTTTTGATAGCTGTAGACCAATGTAGCAAGGAGGAACATTAAGTACATGTAGGCCCCTATGCTTATGCATTAGCCTACCTGATGTTTTATGCTCTGGTGAACCTAATGGTAGAATTTATTTGGGAGGGGGGGGGGGGAGCTGGGGGATTGTTTGCTCAATACTTTTGGTGTCATATGGCCTTACATGTAGCTGCTGAGTGTGACGTAAAGCTCCAATCAATTCTATGAAGACCTGTAATGATAACTGTGTGAACAAGCAATTAAGAACTGGGGGCTGTTTCTCAAAACATTTATGCCCGACGTTAGTCCAATGCAAGGCTTACTGTCATGGCAACATATACATACAACATTGCGTTACTACCAGGAGCAAAGTTACGACGGTCTCAAGTTTGTTGAGAAACAGCCCCCTGCAATAACTTCTCAAATGCAATACTTGTCTGTGACAAACCTCACTTTTGGAATAGTTTATACTATACACTTTAACTATAAGTACTATAATACTACTTAATACTATATCACTCGCATTGGAGTGATTACCATGAATACCGGACCCTAGGTGAGACACTGATCTGATAGTTCGCAGTGAAGCCATAACTTTGCGCTGTATTGACCAATAGAATGGGAGTAAATCCTAATGAATATTAAAGTGGCATGAGGTGCCAAAACTTACACTGTTTTCATAGTTTCTGATCGTCATGATAGTAAGAGGATTTCAAGGCCATCGAAAAACTAAATGATTGGCGTTGGAATGAGGAAAATCCATACAGTATGTGGCTTGTACAAACCGAAAATGTGTTCGAAAAGTAAACAAAATTTAAATAACCGGGACGACCATTCATTCATTCTAAGGCAAAGTTAGTTTAAAACAATACTTTATCGTACATTTTCGAGACTAGAAGCACTAAAAAGCTTGTGAATCATACTTCTGGAGAAAAATGGCCAATAATTTCAACGTTCTGTTTTAACGTCAAAATATCAACATTTTGGCAGCTCATGCCCCTTTAATTATGTATAACAAACTATTTTATTGACTCTTTCAGAAAATGGTATGTCATGGGGAGCATACTTATCTATACAGTCAGGTATTAATGTATATTCTAGCTCAAGAATCTAAAGGTGGCTCCAACATTAAACGACTTTGTCAGGAACTTCAGAAAGGGGCTAATGAAAGGTAAGGGAAATTTGCTGCCAGTTTGATTCTCGTTACAAACATTTTTAAAGCTCTCTGGATGTGTTTTTATTTATCATTATTCAAAATGAGTGCCAGGACAAACAGAAAGTCAGAGATTGTGTTAGGGTGTAAAGATTGGTTACTTCTATCTCTGAGTGGCTCGGTCAGCAGAGTATTAGTTCCTCAGTCTGACACAGGCCTTCGAGCCAGTCATTAAGAATAGTCTGGGAGAGTTACAATATGCTCTCCCAAAACTGTCAGGGTGACCTGTTTCACTCTCCCCAAAAATGGTCTCCCAAAATTCAATGGGAGTGCGCTTCCTCTCCCATGTTTTTCGGAGAGATAACATGATGGTGATGAAATAAAAGCGTCTGAAGTTACAGAAAAGGAATTTTTAGTTTGGTATGCTTATATATGTTAGAATGGTCATGCAAATTCTAATGAAAAAAATCTTTAACGAAAAGTTATCCTAGTTGTTCATAATATCATACAGTTAATTCTAGTTTATTGGACATGAAAGCGTTGGAGAATAGTTTCATCTTGGGAGAGTGAAAAACATAAACACTTGCCTGAAACCGATAGAGAGAGTTAGGGGGAGTGATAAACAGGTCTCCTCAGACCCCTCTGGGGGTGTGTTGAGGGGAAGGACAGCAATCACTCTCCCTATAATGACAGCCCTGGGCCTTCCATCAGTGGGGCTCCACTCTTAAAATTGACCAAATAAAATTGAAAAAACTTCTGAGTGGATTTTCACTCGCTAGCAGTATGTGGGAGAGTTGCCACATAGTTGCTGTATGGTTGGGGGTTTCTAGTATGTGAGAGAGTTGCCACATAGTTGCTGTATGGTTGGGGGTTTCTAGTATGTGAGAGAGTTGCCACATAGTTGCTGTATGGTTGGGGGTTTCTAGTATGTGAGAGAGTTGCCACATAGTTGCTGTATGGTTGGGGGTTTCTAGTATGTGAGAGAGTTGCCACATAGTTGCTGTATGGTTGGGGGTTTCTAGTATGTGAGAGAGTTGCCACATAGTTGCTGTATGGTTGGGGGTTTCTAGTATGTGGGAGAGTTGCCACATAGTTGCTGTATGGTTGGGGGTTTCTAGTATGTGAGAGAGTTGCCACATAGTTGCTGTATGGTTGGGGGTTTCTAGTATGTGAGAGAGTTGCCACATAGTTGCTGTATGGTTGGGGGTTTCTAGTATGTGGGAGAGTTGCCACATAGTTGCTGTATGGTTGGGGGTTTCTAGTATGTGAGAGAGTTGCCACATAGTTGCTGTATGGTTGGGGGTTTCTAGTATGTGAGAGAGTTGCCACATAGTTGCTGTATGGTTGGGGGTTTCTAGTATGTGAGAGAGTTGCCACATAGTTGCTGTATGGTTGGGGGTTTCTAGTATGTGGGAGAGTTGCCACATAGTTGCTGTATGGTTGGGGGTTTCTAGTATGTGAGAGAGTTGCCACATAGTTGCTGTATGGTTGGGGGTTTCTAGTATGTGGGAGAGTTGCCACATAGTTGCTGTATGGTTGGGGGTTTCTAGTATGTGAGAGAGTTGCCACATAGTTGCTGTATGGTTGGGGGTTTCTGGTATGTGAGAGAGTTGCCACATAGTTGCTGTATGGTTGGGGGTTTCTAGTATGTGAGAGAGTTGCCACATAGTTGCTGTATGGTTGGGGGTTTCTAGTATGTGAGAGAGTTGCCACATAGTTGCTGTATGGTTGGGGGTTTCTGGTATGTGAGAGAGTTGCCACATAGTTGCTGTATGGTTGGGGGTTTCTAGTATGTGAGAGAGTTGCCACATAGTTGCTGTATGGTTGGGGGTTTCTGGTATGTGAGAGAGTTGCCACATAGTTGCTGTATGGTTGGGGGTTTCTAGTATGTAAGAGAGTTGCCACATAGTTGCTGTATGGTTGGGGGTTTCTGGTATGTGAGAGAGTTGCCACATAGTGGCCACATAGTTGGGGGTTTCTAGTATGTGAGAGAGTTGCCACATAGTTGCTGTATGGTTGGGGGTTTCTGGTATGTGAGAGAGTTGCCACATAGTTGCTGTATGGTTGGGGGTTTCTAGTATGTGAGAGAGTTGCCACATAGTTGCTGTATGGTTGGGGGTTTCTGGTATGTGAGAGAGTTGCCACATAGTTGCTGTATGGTTGGGGGTTTCTGGTATGTGAGAGAGTTGCCACATAGTTGCTGTATGGTTGGGGGTTTCTGGTATGTGAGAGAGTTGCCACATAGTTGCTGTATGGTTGGGGGTTTCTAGTATGTGAGAGAGTTGCCACATAGTTGCTGTATGGTTGGGGGTTTCTAGTATGTGAGAGAGTTGCCACATAGTTGCTGTATGGTTGGGGGTTTCTAGTATGTGAGAGAGTTGCCACATAGTTGCTGTATGGTTGGGGGTTTCTAGTATGTGAGAGAGTTGCCACATAGTTGGGGGTTTCCTCACCCTCTAAACTTGACATCACCATTTAAGTGAAATAATCTTGATTGTGGTGTAAAACGTCAATCAATCAATCGATCAGTCTTTTGACCTCCCATCACCATTGTCATGTCAAAGTGACATATAAGGGAAGTAAAGTGCTGCACAGCAGTGTATAACAACAAACTACTTTTGTCATTCATTGATTTGAGATAAATGCCATGCTGAACATTAATTCACTTATATTGGGATTTGTTTGTTTTTTTGTTTCAGTTATATATCTATAGCTTCTGCTTTTTATGCTGAAGGGCTAGTACATGTAGATTGGTATTATGCCTCCATACATGTAATTCACTAAAATCTATCCTAGGGCAATTCTGTAATATTTACAGAAAAAGCAGATAATGTTTGGTGATAATATTTTTGTAATGCATGTTATTAGGTAGCTTTCAATTGCTGCGCACCAATGGGTCGCGGGTTCGAATCCCACTCAGTCCAAAAATTTGAAAATTTTCTGACTGGGTTTTCACTCGAACGACCTATGTGGGATGGTTGCCAGTTACCAGCGGAAGGTCGTGGGTTTCCTCCGGGCACAGAGCCCGGTTTCCTCCCACAATAAAACTGGCAACGCCGCCATATAAGTGAAATAATCTCGAGCGCGGCATAAAACACCAAACAATCAATCAATCAATCAATTGCTGCGCTTTTTTAAACAGTTCAAATTCTGTTTACTAATCACTAAGTTATATATGTTTTGTGTAGGGGTTTGGATGTGACACCGATCACGATGGCATTAAATGGAGCTGCTGCCTATCCCCGTGCCTGTCAGGCTCTGTCCTCCATGCTTTCACGTAAGGCCCTCAACCCAGCTGATATCACCGTTGTAAGTTTGTTTTACCATAATATAAAAGAAACCCTTCAGGGTTTAGTTCTTATCATTGGATTCCCATATATGTGAAATAATCTTGAGTGAGGTGTAAAAAAATTGGCTTAGTTATCGAATATCCCATCTTCGCAAGCCAAGGTAAAATCTGCATGTCCCCATTCCGTGTTTTACCTTGGCGGACTACTCCACTAAAACCTGTAAATCAACAGCACCCACTGGTGGGAATGTAAGAGTTGTCTCTCCTATACACATGTACTTACAGAGTTTGGCCAATCAGCACCCATTACACAAAAGTTCAAGGTGAACACAGCCGTCATTACGTTATTTTCAGTGCAAGTGCTCAAGGTTTTGATTAGCTGCGAGAAGTTTTCCTCGCACCCAATCAAAACGAGCTGTTCGATTTACGGGTTTGAGTGGAGTAGTCCTCCAAGGTAAAACAGGGAATGGGGACATTTAGGTTTTATCTTGGCTGAAGAAGATGTGAATATCCCTGTCTTAAATGTTTTGTTGGTATGATGCTGGAGAATTGATTACCCAGTAAAGTGACATGAGCTGCCATCTATAGGGAAATTTCTTTGAAACAGATTTAGCTAACTGTTGGTCATTTTTATCAAGAAGTACAAAATAAGAGCTTACTGTTGATGCCTGTGGTCTGTAGATGTATGTTTAAGTAGTTTTTTCAGGCGTGTGAATGGTTTTTTTTCTTTGGTAACTTGTTAGGGGTTTCGCTAAATTGGGTATGGTAATTCCCCATTTTTAAGGTTTCCCTAGAAAAAAACTATGTTAACATATTTAGAAATAAAGTAAACTATTTTAGTGTTTTGTGATAAATCAACGAAAAAAACTTGTGAGGTTATATACCAGGCAGCAAATGAAGAAAACCAGGCCAAAACGAAAATCAAGTGAAAAGTCTGTTTAAAATTTTTTCTTTTAAAATATAGGCATAAAACAATGAAAAAATATTCATGGAATTGACCAGAGGGGAGGTTTCTTCATCAAAATAAATATAAATGTGGAGTTATTTCAGATGCAGGTGCAGTAGAGTAACCTTCACGAAGTAATAAAATTTAGAAAGCAGATGTGTTGTTTTTGTTTTTAAAGTATACTGACTTTTCTCAAGAAATCCTGTCTGACAAACAAGTAACACTGGGGATGTTTCAGTTTAGCCTTTACTCCCAACTTTTCCTTGAAGGATTGTTTTAATGTCCCCTAAAGTAAAAGCTAGAAAAAATTACATTGAAAAGTCAAATGGCTGAAAACAGTGCTTGACTATGCCATCAATGAAAGTACTTGACAATGCTAACAATGAAAATGCCCCAATTAGAATTGGGAATGCAGAGAGCATCGTATGGTGTTTTGAAGGTCCAATTTCCGAAATCCATGGAAACGATCTTGGGAAGTGGGTCAGTTTATTACTTATGGTGCTCACTGTTGATCTCACATGCCTGTTTATAAAGCCCTTGTTATAGTGTCCAAATTAATCTTTTTGAAGCATATTTAGCTGATTGATTGTTTGGTGTTTTACGCCGCGCTTAAGTTTATTTCACTTATATGGCGGCGTTGCCAGTTTTATTGTAGGAGGATACCGGGCTCTCTGCCCGTAGGAAACCCACGACCTTCCGCTGGTAACTGGCAACCGTCCCACATAGGTCGTTCGAGTGAAAACCCAGTCAGAAAAATTTCCAATTTTGTTTGGACTGAGTGGGATTCGAACCCGCAACCCATCATATTTAGCTGAAGAGTTTGTCCAAACTTTCATATCTTGCTCCATGATGAAACAGCCGGTCTACAGGTTCCTGGCAATTAAACAACATATGTGATAGTAAACCTTGTCAACACTTTACATGTTAGACTTGTTATTGTCTATTTTCAGTTGTATAAAATGTACTCTGAGGTTAATCCGCCTCCAGTTGAGTTGATCAGAGTTCCTGCTTTTCTTGGTAAGGGATTTATTCTGTTATAATTCTTTATATTTATTATTGTCGAAAAACCAAAACACATAGGATGAGCTTTCGAGAGAAACTACTCTCATCTTCAGAAATTACAACAACATCACCATGTACAAAGTAGTACTAGTTGTCCTATGTGTTTTGGTTTTAGTAAAACCGCTCCATAGAAGAATCTAATATTATTATCGGCTAGTTAAAAAAGAAAGCTAAATGTTCTGACTAGATGACTTAAGGCGCGGTCACACTACAAGTCGTTCGTGATTACTTCGAACTTGTTCGGTATATGTGAGCGGTCACACTGAGCGAAACTAGTTCGGATTGATACCGAATTCTCCATCGATCGAAACTAGTTTGTGAAGTGGTTTGCGTGAATGCAGAAAGTTGATCGTTGTTTTCATTGGCTAATGAGTATGACCTATATAAGTCACATAAACTGTTTGTCCAATCAGAAGTTATCAAGCCGATCAACATCGCTAGGCCCAGTGTGACCGCAAAGTTGTTCGAAGCGATCAGGTTTCATCAAAACACTAGATTGGCTTTAGTGTGACCGCCGCTTAAGTCTCTCTTTCTCTCTCATACAATACTTCCTTTCTTAGAGTCAAAAACTACATACATCAATGATCATTCTTTGTTGAGATTTTGAGTTAGATAGACTTTCGCGTCATGTTACCCTTATGGAGTCATGTTGTTTGAAATCTTCAGATTTTTCTTCTAATTTTTCTCAAATTCCTTATTTGGAAAAATTATTTCATGGCATTAGATTCTATCTTACATATATATACTCCTACATTTTCTAAAATACTGTTTATAATGCCAATATGTAGGCGGCAGTACTTAATCTCCTATCTCATTAACCAGGGGATAATCATAGAGGCCCATTCTACTGTCACCTCTAGACATATAAGGGACATTATCTTGGCTGTGGATTTAAACATCAATCAATTCAATCTGCTCTGAAATAATTCCAATTTCTTGGATTTTTTTCTTGTCCTTTTGAGACCTATAATGTGACTGGAAACACCCATTAATTACTCAATCTCAGTTTAATATGGGGGTGTGGCACTTTTCTCTTTTCAGAAATGCTAATAGATTGTTTATTTAAACCAAATTCCCGTATCAACCAAGATCACAAATCAAAGTACATGTATATTCTGGCATATGCTGCAAGTGTAGCTGAAATTGTTAAAAAGGTAAATTTCTTTTTTTAATTTGTCTTTTGATAAGATTTTGTATAATGCATTTATTACCGAAAATGATAACAATGTTTTTTGGGGATTGGCTTCCACTGCTAAAAGTTGAATTGTCTTTTTTAAAAGGTTGACAAATTCAATTATATTTATAAACGCTAAAACACTCTTACAGGGTGTTTTTTAAAAAGGGGATATGCCATTTGGACCTTTATACCAAATCATCTTTATACCAAGTTGTTGTAATAAACCAATCATATTTCCCATGATATTTCATTACCTTGAAAACAGACAGGAGTTTGACTGTAACCGGTAGAAGTTTCTGTAATACTTAAAGTACTATATTGACAAAGTTGTTGAATCGGGACCTATGGCAGGAAGCCTGGTACATGTAAACTGAGATTAATCTAAATAGGATCATCGTCAAAGAAAGTGAAAATTTTGGTTGCATCAGAAATACCTATAGGTAGATTGACTGATGTTTTATGCTGCACTCAAGACTATTTCACTTATATGGTGGCATTGCCAGGTTTAGTGAGGAAGGAAACTGGGCTTTTGTCGGGAGGAAAGTCTCGACCTTCAATGTGTACTTGGCAACTCTTCCACATACAGACCTAGGTAGAGGACAGACAAGGGAGTTGAGCCCTGACTAGAAGACAAATTAAATTGTCATTGTGTTAGTTAAAGGATTTATGAACAAGATTTAAAGCTGGTTTGTGCTTGTTTATGGACTAAATGTATATTTGAAAATTATCAGTTGAAACGAAACAACCCCTTGCGTTAGTTCCCTGGTAGTCAAAAAACGAACGGGGAGGAAATATGCATATTTTGATGTGTACGAACTGCCACGAAGACGTACTGAGACAGCAGAAATCGTTTATTACGTCATCGCTGTGAGGGTGCGAACACGTGTTTGACGTCATAAGTCTCTGAGATAAATAACTTTCGTAAACATTGTAGACCGGTAAACATAGCTTGAATTTTGTATGTGCTGCGACCGAAATTTAATTTTCTTTTTGGTCAGACTTTTAAAGTACATATCTACAACACACCTAACGCAAATTAGAAAATATTTCCAAAAGCTGTTCATAAATCCTTTAAGATTGTGTTCCCATTGAATATGTAAATTAAGAGTGCTAATGCTTTGTTTGCTTTGTCAGGGAGTAAGGAAAGGGATTAACAAAGATGAGTTAAAGCAGACAGTACAAGCAGTAGAGAAGGCACATACACTGTGTAGTATGAGGAAAGGGTCATCTGAGCTAATGCCGGAGATTGGAGCTCTCTTCCAATGTATCAAGTAAAGAATGTTTAACATTACAAATATAAATAGCAAACATCAAACGAAGAAGGAATTTCTGACTGGGTTTTCACTCGAACGACCTATGTGGGATGGTTGCCAGTTACCAACGGAAGGTGGTGGGTTTCCTCCCACAATAAAACTGGCAACGCCACCATATAAGTGAAATAATCTTGAGCGCGGCGTAAAACACCAAACAATCAATCAAACGAAGAGGGAAAAAGGAATTCCTCTAGACTTAAATCATATTACTGTCCTTTAGACCAGCTAGCTTTATGACCTAACAGGAGAAATATGAACCACAGTTTTTGTTTAATTGAAACAAAAAAGACTTCTGATAAGTTTGTAATGTAAAACAAAACAATTTAAAAACAAAAATACCTGACATGAGTCAAATCCAACACCGAAGTGAAGTGCTTCCTGATCGATCGGTTGTATTGTGACTTCACCTTTAGGTATGCATTTACACCATCATTTCAACATTTTGTTTGCCCCATGTTTCTTTTTGGGCATCTAGCTATTTTAAAGTGTAAGCTCATATAAATTCACTTTGTCCACAAGAATTTTAAAATATTATGCGGCGGTCAGTGGGGATATAATATTTGGTTTGAATGTGCAATTTTTTATGGCTTCCAGAAACATGCTTCCTTCTTAATGATGACATTCTCACTTCGTCCTATCATCCTTTATGTCTCCTATGTATCTTTATGTTTGGTGAACTTAAACCAAGAAATTGCCTGCTATAGCTGTTAAAGTGACATGAGCTGCTCATGTCACTTTAAGAAATGTAACATGCTGGCTGCAGCAGAACTGTGAAAGACATGTAGCTATTCTGTCTGAATTTCTGAATAATCTGGGCCCATGGTTACATATGTAACATTATTCAACAGAAAATCAGTCGCTTTTGTCCTGCCATATTATTTTTTAACTCCAACCTACATACATGTACCTTCTTCAACTATTCAACCTGGAGCTCGTTTCACAAAGCAGTCGCATCGCAAACGAGGCGTAGTTGCCAAGGGATACCATAGTGAAGAGATACATCGTCATGGCAACTGCGATTGATCGCACTTTGCGACGGCTTCATGAAACGGCCCCCTGGTACAATTTGTTTAATAGGGACATTGTGAATGTATTACTGATCTTCAAATTGTATATTTATTTTCATTAATCCATTTATTCTTCTTTTGAGCGACTTTTGTTTCCTTTATATTATAGATTTCCAGTTGTGGCCATGGGAGTATTAAGCTGGGTAGATTATACAGTCTCTGAAGCCAGTTATTTCAAACTGAATACAGACCACACCCCTCTTCACCTGGTCATGTTGGATGAGGTCAGAACACTTATGTAATCTACATGTATCTCAACATCCTTAGACAGATATTTGTATTATATAAATATAATTATGTGAGGTTATTATATGAACTTTCAATATTGATAATTATTGTACATGTCGCCGTTGAGTTGGAAGTTGGAGTCCGATATGGATTTGCAATCAAATTTGTATTGGGTGTATTTTATTCATATAATTATATTAATTCATATAATGACCTTTTTTATTGTCAGTTATGTAGTTTAAGATAAAGGAAAATGTTATGACTAGATGGCTTAGTCACTAGATGGCTTTTAGTCTGACAATAGATGACTTTTAGTCACTAGATGGCTTTTAGTCACTAGATGGCTTTTAGTCTGACACTAGATGGCTTTTAATCACTAGATGGCTTTTAGTCTGACAATAGATGACTTTTAGTCACTAGATGGCTTTTAGTCACTAGATGGCTTTTAGTCTGACACTAGATGGCTTTTAGTCACTAGATGGCTTTTAGTCTGACAATAGATGACTTTTAGTCACTAGATGGCTTTTAGTCACTAGATGGCTTTTAGTCTGACACTAGATGGCTTTTAATCACTAGATGGCTTTTAGTCTGACACTAGATGGCTTTTAGTCACTAGATGGCTTTTAGTCACTAGATGGCTTTTAGTCTGACACTAGATGGCTTTTAGTCTGACACTAGATGGCTTTTAGTCTGACACTAGATGGCTTTTAGTCTGACACTAGATGGCTTTTAGTCTGACACTAGATGGCTTTTAGTCTGACACTAGAGGGCTTTTAGTCACTAGATGGCTTTTAGTCTGACACTAGAGGGCTTTTAGTCACTAGATGGCTTTTAGTCACTAGATGGCTTATAGTCACTAGATGGCTTTTAGTCTGACACTAGAGGGCTTTTAGTCACTAGATGGCTTTTAGTCACTAGATGGCTTTTAGTCTGACACTAGAGGGCTTTTAGTCACTAGATGGCTTTTAGTCACTAGATGGCTTATAGTCACTAGATGGCTTTTAGTCTGACACTAGAGGGCTTTTAGTCACTAGATGGCTTTTAGTCACTAGATGGCTTATAGTCACTAGATGGCTTATAGTCACTAGATGGCTTATAGTCACTAGATGGCTTAGTCTCTCTCTCTCATAAAAAACTTCCATTCTTAAATAGAATAAAAAACTACATATATATCAATCTTTATTGAGATTTTGAGTTAAATAGACTTGCTCGTCACGTTATTCTCATGGAGTCTTTATCCAAGGCTGTAGCAGTGAGATAGGTTTCCACAATCTTACCATTTATGTACTGGGATGAAGCATGTGGTCATATGGAATGCTTTACGAGAACTTTGTCGGAATGACATCAGATTTGAACATTATGTGGAATGACCATATTTGTCATTGTTGCTAGGATACGTGATTGACATGTGGTAATATCATTAGCTTTTGGTTGTATATTAATCCAGTATGTGATTCCACCTTAAATGACATACCATATTTTAGATTATATAGCGGTATATATTCTATCGCTTTGTCTGGCTGGGTTTTTACTCGAACGACCTATGTGGGATGGTTTCCAGTTACTAACGGAAGGTCGTGGGTTGCCTCTGGTCATAGAGCCCGGTTTCCTCCCACAATAAAACTGGCAACGCCGCCATATAAGTGAAATAATCTTGAGCGCGGCGTAAAACACCAATCAATCAATCTATCGCTTTGCATCTAGGTCAACTTTGTGATGTAGGTTTCTCTTTCCCCTTTATGTCTGATTTTGGGTACTGATAGTAACTCAGAACAAATAATGAAATAATGTTGGAATTCTGTAATAATAGAGAAATTACCCAATTAGAGCTGATTTTTTAAATTTTTTTATTTTGAATTTCAGATTGTCACTTGTCACATATTACTTCATCAGAAGTCGCTGGATCTCTTAGTACGTTTATTTGAATCTTCATATGAAGAACTGGATGTTTTAGTTCGGGTAAGTGAAATACTAAATTCATTTCAGAACATTCTGCTTTCCTATTTGTTAGGATTGAGTTTACATATACATTGTATACTTCCATGTTTTTCATAAATAATGACCATATAGGAAATATTTGAAACTCTCTTTAAACGTGGGTTCCATATTAATGATAAAACATTTAAAAAACAACTGACGACGTGATGATGTCTTAATTTTTTATCATTAATAATGACCATATAGTTGTGACCTCAGTCAGTAGAACAATAGTCTCTCTCTGCAAAATTGAGGACAAAATTGACCACTGCCCAGTTCCACCCAAGGGCTAGGTCAGAAGGACAGTTTATCCTCCAGTTATCTTTGAGTAGATTGACCTTGACCTTGGTAGATTGACATTCCTTCAAACATAGAAAACCTTCCACCCATGGGCTGTCGTTTAGACAATCCTTCAAACATAGAAAACCTTCCACCCATGGGCTGTCGTTTAGACATTCCTTCAAACATAGAAAACCTTCCACCCATGGGTTGTCGTTGAGACATTCCTTCAAACATAGAAAACCTTCCACCCATGGGCTGTCTTTTAGACATTCCTTCAAACATAGAAAACCTTCCACCCATGGGTTGTCGTTTAGACATTCCTTCAAACATAGAAAACCTTCCACCCATGGGCTGTCATTTAGACATTCCTTCAAACATAGAAAACCCTCCACCCATGGGTTGTCGTTTAGGCATTCCTTCAAACATAGACAACCTTCCACCCATGGGCTGTCGTTTAGACATTCCTTCAAACATAGAAAACCTTCCACCCATGGGTTGTCGTTTAGACATTCCTTCAAACATAGAAAACCTTCCACCCATGGATTGTTGTTTAGACATTCCTTCAAACATAGAAAACCTTCCACCCATGGGCTGTCGTTTAGACATTCCTTCAAACATAGAAAACCTTCCACCCATGGGCTGTCGTTTAGACATTCCTTCAAACATAGAAAACCTTCCACCCATGGGCTGTCGTTTAGACATTCCTTCAAACATAGAAAACCTTCCACCCATGGGCTGTCGTTTAGACATTCCTTCAAACATAGAAAACCTTCCACCCATTGGTTGTCGTTTAGACATTCCTTCAAACATAAAAACCTTCCACCCATGGGCTGTCGTTTAGACATTCCTTCAAACATAGAAAACCTTCCACCCATGGGTTGTCGTTTAGACATTCCTTCAAACATAGAAAACCTTCCACCCATGGGTTGTCGTTTAGACATTCCTTCAAACATAGAAAACATTCCACCCATGGGTTGTCGTTTAGACATTCCTTCAAACATAAAAACCTTCCACCCATGGGCTGTCGTTTAGACATTCCTTCAAACATAGAAAACCTTCCCCCCATGGGTTGTCGTTTAGACATTCCTTCAAACATAGAAAACATTCCACCCATGGGCTGTCGTTTAGACATTCCTTCAAACATAGAAAACCTTCCATCCATGGGCTGTCGTTTAGAAAAAGAGTAAGATTTCACTTGATCAACCTATGTGCCAATGGTCATGGGTTTCACAAAGAGCAGGAAACCAAGTATGCATCAAATGTTCCCTCCCATTTGTTTAACTAATAAAGTACAAAGAAATAAAGATTTCTAAAAATTAAATGTACAATGTAAATTCCACTAACACAATTCTGTACTTCTTAATAGTATTTTTCTTAAATGCTGTGTGGATTTGGCAAGTACAGTGTGACATCAGGTCAAGACATGATGATGATTGACCGATTACTTGATGATGTCACTTGGAATTTACATGCAAAGCATTTTGGGGGATTGCGGGATCTTCACATAATTTTAAAAGAAATAATATTGGATCGAGAAGAAGACGTAAAGTTACCAGAAAAATGTGTTGATAAGGTTTTCATCAATGGTTTCCAAAAAAGGTGACATCTTGCTATCAATAAACAAAATGGCGAAGTGAGGTACATTTTACCCAGAAAGCTTTGCGTAAATCTATGTGACGTCATCAGGCGGTAATTGCTTGCTCTCATACATGTTTGGTGACATCATCACAATTTTGACCAGTCTTGGTATGACGTCATAAACACATGATCTCTGGGACATAAAACAATCAATTAATCACAGTGTATTCCTTCAATAAACTGGGCAATGTGTCCGTGTAAGTGAAATAGTGTTAAACATCCCACAATCCTTCTGTTTTTGTTTTTCTCTCCAATAGCTTGAGTTGAAGAAAATGTTGTTAGACCGAATGGTTCATTTATTTAGCAGAGGCTGTGTCATACCTGTTGTTACATATGTTAGGAAATGTCTGGAAAAACAGGATACGGATATCTCATTGATCAGATATTTTGTGACAGAGGTGAGTCAATACATATATAGATTTTATTGCAGGAACAGGCCTACTGGCCTCTCTCCTCAAAAGAAATTTACAGATATGCATAATAATACATACATCATACTTTACCAGAAATATTGAGAAAAAGAGATGTTTTTTTCAGTTTTGTGACGGAGACTGGTTTTTAGGTACATGTTATATTATAAGAATTACATATGTAATACAATCCTGGAGCCTGTTTAATTAAAGCGTAGCGTAAGTTTTTTATGTAACTACCATAGCAATCATATTATAGAGTTGCTGTGATGGTTATGCATAAAGTTACTCTACAAGGCTTTGTGAAACAGGCTCCTGGAGATATCTGCCTGTTGTGCAAATAGCTTCACAAAGCGGCGTAGATGTATTTTTTGCATAACATAACACAGACTATTATTTTCATGTTCTACAGTTGAACAAATTGTCAAAACCGGATGAACCTAGCTCTGTATTTCTAGGTTTTGGATGTCATAGCCCCTCCATACACTTCTGAATTTGTCCACAAAACCTGATGAGTTTGGCTTTGTATTTCTAGGTTTTGGATGTCATAGCCCTTCCATACACATCTGAATTTGTCCACAAAAACTGATGAATATGGCTTTGTATTTCTAGGTTTTGGATGTCATAGCCCCTCCATACACATCTGAATTTGTCCACAAAACCTGATGAATTTGGCTTTGTATTTCTAGGTTTTGGATGTCATAGCCCCTCCATACACATCTGAATTTGTCCACAAAACCTGATGAATTTGGCTTTGTATTTCTAGGTTTTGGATGTCATAGCCCCTCCATACACATCTGAATTTGTCCACAAAACCTGATGAATTTGGCTTTGTATTTCTAGGTTTTGGATGTCATAGCCCCTCCTTACACATCTGAATTTGTCCACAAAACCAGATGAATTTAGTTTTGTATTTCTAGGTTTTGGATGTCATAGCCCCTCCTTACACATCTGGATTTGTCCACAAAACCTGATGAATTTGGCTTTGTATTTCTAGGTTTTGGATGTCATAGCCCCTCCATACATATCTGAATTTGTCCACAAAACCTGATGAATTTGGCTTTGTATTTCTAGGTTTTGGATGTCATAGCCCCTCCATACATATCTGAATTTGTCCACAAAACCTGATGAATTTGGCTTTGTATTTCTAGGTTTTGGATGTCATAGCCCCTCCATACATATCTGAATTTGTCCACAAAACCTGATGAATTTGGCTTTGTATTTCTAGGTTTTGGATGTCATAGCCCCTCCATACACTTCTGAATTTGTCCACAAAACCTGATGAATTTGGCTTTGTTTCTAGGTTTTGGATGTGATAGCCCCTCCATACAGATCTGAATTTGTTCACAAAACCTGATGAATTTGGCTTTGTATTTCTAGGTTTTGGATGTCATAGCCCCTCCTTACACATCTGAATTTGTCCACAAAACCTGATGAATTTGGCTTTGTATTTCTAGGTTTTGGATGTCATAGCCCCTCCATACACATCTGAATTTGTCCAGCTGTTTCTCCCTCTGTTGGAGAATGAGGAGATTACAGGGCTACTGAAGACAGATGATGGCAGTGATCCTATCTCAGAGTTCATTTGTAAGTCCCTTACACAAGTTCAGTGCTGTCGTTTGTGATAATAAAATGGCGTGAGTTGTCAAAATGTTGATATACCCGTATTCATAGATTTTGATTGTCGAGAATCTCTGAGCATTTGAATGACTGCTTGATGTTTTACACCGCACTCCAGATTATGTCTGTTATATGGCTGCAAGTTGGGGGGGGGGGGGGTAACCGGCCTGTTTTCCTGGAGGAAACCCCCGAGATACGACGAGTACCTCTGACAATCTCTTCCCAAATTTGTCAATTTTTATTTGGTATGAGTGGGATTTGATCCCACACAGCATCGGTGGAAGGCATGTGTCAGGCTGAGGGACTATTACTTTGCTGATAGTTCATTCATTCAGTTATTTCTGTGATGTTTTCAGTTTGATCTCTATCTACATTTATTTATGCATCCCCATCGTTGATAAATTATGAAAAAAGTGTGAATTTTGGCAGCTCATGCCATTTTGAGGGTGACATGAAAGGTCAATCAATTTTTATCCAACTACAAAGTGTGGCTTGAGGGCTGTAATGGATTAGGATAAAGGGGGGTTTCCTTAAAAGGACTCATTGCCTGGAGCCACCGCAATGAAGATTGGATAACAACTTCTTAGTTTATTATGTCTCCCCCAAACATATGTTGCATCCGGCAACTAAGGCTTGTCTGCAAGATATCTCTAGCTTATTGGTGAGGACGTTGAGAGTTGATCAAGTTTTGGCGCCTGTACTCTCGTCCGATCTTCAGTTAGCCTCTAAATCAGATATTTTCGTTGGTTGTTGCTTGTCTACAAGATATCTCCAGAACCACCTGGCGGAATTTGATGAAATTTTAATTAAAACTTATTGGTGAGAACGTTGAGAGTTGATCAAGTTTAAGCGCTTGTACCCCGTCCGATCTTCAGTTAGCCTCAGAATCGTGTATTTTCATTTTGTTGTTTGTGTGCAAGATATCTCCAGAACCACCTGGCGGAATTTGATGAAATTTTAATTAAAGCTTACTGGTGAGGATGTTGAGTGTTGGTGAAGTTTTGGCGCCTGTTCGCTCGTCCGATCTTCAGTTAGCTTCCGAATCGGATATTTTCATTGGTTGTTGTTTGTCTACAAGATATCTCCAGAACCACTGGGCTGAATTTGATGATATTTCAATTACTGCTTATTGATGAGGATGTTGAGAGTTCACATCGGATATTTTATTGGTTGTTGCTTGTTTACAAGATATCACAAGAAGCACTGGTTGGAATTTGATGAAATTTAAATTACAGCTTATTGGTGAGAACATTGAGAGTTGATTAAGTTTTGGCGCCTGTACGCCCGTCCAATCTTCTGTGGGCCTCTGTCAGACAAGGATTTATAGAATTCCAAAGTTAACAAACCAAAAATTTTGTTTTTTATGAGGCCAAATTGAAAAAAATTACCGGCCATTTTTTAGCCATAGTTGAATGAAAGAAATTTTACAAGCCCAATTAATATTGAAGTAAACTCCATTATGAATCGTTCAAACTGATGTGTGTCGTTAAGAATCCAGAAACCTGTCACTCGGTCAACTAGGGTTTGCAAGTTTTTTTTACTATTCATATTTTCACGTACTAGGCCAGGTACTTTCTACAATTGAAATGATACTGAGTTATACTTAGAGGCATGCAGTGCCTTTCATCATCAATGTCACTGTGGGGGGGGGGGGGGGGAGACAAATCCTTCTAGTTGGGTTACGTTTTGATGTAGATGTATTAAAGTCGTTTCAATGTAATTCGTACATCATTATCAAAGCCAAAGTTTTTTCGCTGTAGTTCTTACATGAAGATTTTGACTTTGATAACGATATAAGAACTACATCAAAGTGTCGTCACCAGATAAACCAAGAAGTTGTTATCCATAAGTAATTCTTCACCTTATTGGATTACCTCTTATTTTTGTACTAATTTGTAGATCAAAGAAAAACAACAACACACTTAAGCGTTGTGTCTTTTTAAGCTGTCTTGAGTAAAAATTTAAATGTTTTAAAGGATTTATGAACAACCTTTGGAAATATTTTCTAATTTGCGTTAAGTGTGTTGTAGAACATGTACTTTAAAAGTCTGACCAAATAGAAAATTAAATTTCGGTCGCAGCACATACAAAATTCAAGCTACGTTTGCCGATCAACAATGCTTACGAAAGTTAAAGCTCGTGTATGATGTCATTTTTCCTAGTAGTTACGAAAAATACAGAAAATATGCATATTTCCTCCCAGTTCTTTTTTTGACTACCAGTAACGCAAAGGTTGTTTCGTTTCATCTGATGTTTTCAAATATACATTTAGTCCATAAACAAACACAAATCAGCTTTAAATCCTGTTCATAAATCCTTTAATATGGATTGTTGTTAAGCATTTTGTTTGGCCTTTCTTTTATCTGGTATGTTTGTTTATTTTTTCAGCTCATTGTCGGTCAAATTACTGAGGATACCCAAGGAAGGTTTTGGACGCAATGGGTGACTTGAACAGCAGAGAAACAGTTAAATCCTTCATAACGCTTGCAACAGGATAAATGTGGAACAATATGTCATTGTATCTTGTAGTCTTACATTCCAAGATGTAAGTGGAGGATGGCGTTTAAAATGGTCAATTTGGCATCAATCATGGTCACTTAAACATCAATCATGGTCACTGAAACATCAATCATGGTCACTGAAACATCAATTGATTGTTTGGTGTTTTACGCCGCGCTCAAGATTATTTCACTTATATGGCGGCGTTGCCAGTTTTATTGTGGGAGGAAACATCATGGTCACTTAAACATTGGTCATGGTCACTTAAACATTGATCATGGTCACTTAAACATTGGTCATGGTCACTTAAACATTGATCATGGTCACTTAAACATCAATCATGGTCACTTAAACATCAATCATGGTCACTTAAACGTTGATCATGGTCAGTTTGGTATCAATCATGGTCACTTAAACATCAATCATGGTCACTTTAACATCAATCATGTCACTTAAACATCAATCATGGTCACTTAAACATCAATCATGGTCACTTAAACATTAATCATGGTCACTTTGGCATCAATCATGGTCACTTAAACATCAATCATGGTCACTTAAACATCAATCATGGTCACTTAAACATCAATCATGGTCACTTAAACATTAATCATGGTCACTTTGGCATCAATCATGGTCACTTAAACATCAATCATGGTCACTTAAACATCAATCATGGTCAGGCTTCTAGTATTCGGTGACCAGGATTTATCACCCTGCAAACAATTTTCAAGTTATTTTATTGGATGGACAGCTTGGAATGTTTGTTGCCTTACAGACGTATCATAAGAATATTATTGTGACTGTTGCTGTATATTTATAAGACACTAAAACCCATGGGCACTGAGAAAATCGTCTTGACTAAAATAGGTGTGATGCCCTGTCCCTGTGTGGGGATCTGTGCCCAGATGAATAATGAAGTCTGCCCAGCAGTGACATGATTTACAAAAAATGTGTCTTTGAAACACATATATCTTACTTTTATCCGACATAATAAAGTATCAGATTCAATGAATTGGTGTAAGGGATGAGATGAATTGTTGGTTTTGTTGCATCATTCAGTGACTAGGTTCATCAAAAGAGGAATTATTCAAGTGAAACGTGTCAAGAGCGTCTTATGATCACCTTGTGTCAATAATGTCTTCTTATATTCTCAGATAGCTCCTTGTTGTAGCAGGGCATGGGATTGAATGTGGTATTTGAACCCAATTAAATGAAGGGTTTTTGGTGCGTGTAAAGGTTATAGAATGTGTTGAAAGTTGTCTGTCATGCTGGTGTTTATGTATCTACCTGACCGGCAAAGTAAGTAAACCAGGATAGAGACACACAAGTGCGGCTAGTGTTTATAATGCATTACATCACTCGCTTTGTACAAGGTGGATGTAATTCATATCAATGTATACCATGAGTGGGAACATTTAGATTTGAAAAAAATGTATCTTCTACTAGCATTTGAATTACATGTATATTCCTATATTAAACAAAATGCAAAATAAAATCCTGAAAATAAAACCTTGTCGTTTCCTTGTTTTGATCTCTATGCCTGCTGTCTCTCACTACTGTTTGGTGTCCATCCAATACATAGGATATGTGGAAGAGTTGGCTGGTACTCGCCCAATGTTGGGGGTTTCTTCTGGAAGGGCCATCAGGCTGGAACTTTCTAGCTTTACTTTGCCATGTATGCTGACCCAACAAGGAGGTGCATTATGTATGCTAAACACATTAGCCTTCCAGGGCCCTGTCTTACAAAGCTGGCGTAAGTTACGTCGGACGTAAATCAGTGTTAAAGCTATAGGAACTTACGCCCTAGTCGCAACTGGTCCATGTTGAAGGCCTATGCGCAACTTTACGCCAGCTTCGTAAGACAGGGCCCTGAAGTTCTATCGTCGGTGGAGTCTATTAATTGTCCAAATTTAGACATGGGTTGGGAGGGTGGATGTATGAAGGTGATCGTTGTCGGTTGGTACTTCTGTCGCCAGATAACCTTGGCTGTTGAGTGTGACATTAAGCCCCAATCAATCAATGCTTTGGAAGTTCTTGGACTTGGATTCACTTTGGCCATAGACCCCTTCACCCACACATACACAAAACCAAGAGAGTTTTCAGATAAGGAAAGGTGAAAAACACCTGTCCAATTAACCTTAGCTCTGGCCATTGTGTGATGTCTGTCAGGTAGTAATACCAAAGAGAGTAGATTGACAAGAGTGGTCACTTCGTCCGCCCATGTTGAATTTGAACCCACAATTCAATTCAATTCAATTCAATTCAATTTTATTGTACAGAACACCAAGTGAAAGGCAGTGTACATCAATTTAAAAAGAACAACATTTAAATTAACTAAGATAATACTGATACATATAAGCTGTTGAATAGTAGGAGGACCTGTGCCCATAGCATGTTTATCAATATCATGTAGGATGACGTTTGTTAGTGGCCAGTTGAATTGATTGGCATATTGGCTTGCATAATTCAGGAATATTGTTGCTTAATATGAAAATGAACTTTTCATGATCATTAAAGGTACCAAATAGAGGACAAATATTAATGATTTGGGAAAATAAAGGGGAACGTAAATTTTGATAATTTGGTATTCACGATTCGATTATTAGGAACCTTGTTGCAACGAGTTTTGTCACAACGTACGAGTTTTATTCCAACTCACGAGTTTTGTCACAAGGTCGACGAGTTTTGTCACAACTCACGAGTTTTGTTCCAATCTTGACCAGTTTTGTTCTAAACACGTCACGTGTTTTGATACAAACAGTCGACAGCTTTTGTGCCAAATTTTACATGTCACGAGTTTTGGTACAAACAGTCGACAGGATTTGTAACAAATGTTGGCTGATGTTTATAACCTTTTTTAATAAGTAGATGGAGTTAGGAGTAAATTAGATTACCAAAATTTATTTTGGAAAGGTAGTTAAATCAACACAAAGACAAAAATTAAATGCTGAATTACCAACACGAAGACAACTTTTCACCAAAAGAACGAACAAATCCTTCCCATGAATTGAACTCGAAGCCGCAATGTGTAGGCCGACCTTGTTTGCCGGTATTAGTATGCTGAATTTCCAAATGAAGCCAAGCCAAATTAACAGTAGGGGACAATTGTGATTGGCATACCTACAATAGTTGTCCTATAAACCACAAAGCGGCTTCTAATTCCACTTCAGTACGTCAATATATGTTTCTGGTTAAAATTATGGGATTGAACGGTTACTAAGAACGGCCTGGCTAGGGAAAAGGGGGTTGGTGGAATTTCCCTGATAAAGCCCTGGAACGCCATGATGAAGATTAAATGATTTGGGTAAAATCGTCTTCATTTGGGTAATTCGCCATAGGCCTACCTGCAGAGGCCAACAGGTTAAGTTCAATCTAAGGCAAAGCTCTTTTTCATTCATTTTGGGTAATTCGACATAATTGTAAAAATAGTAATTTTGGAGTCGGAAACCCGGACTTAATTGTACCGGGTAGCGGGCAAACCATACCACGGTTCCATTTCTACTTAAACTAGTAAAATAATCAGTGTTAAATTGAGAACAGATTATTCGATCTCTTCAAATACTTTGGATTTTTGTTTTGTTTGCAGGGAAACATTAATGTTTCAAATAAGTACATAGCAATTTACATAACTATCTTATCAAACTTGTATCAGTTGAAAGTTACAAAAAAAGTGAATGTCAAGTAAGCAAACGGAACACACTTCGGCTTTCTCCGCTTGCTACCGGTCGGCTTTGACACGCCTCGGACACACAGTCTGATAACTTCGGGAATTTACGTGCGTGAAATACCCTCTGATAGACAGCAGGTCATTTTGAATATGGCGACCAAATAGGTAGCCGTGAAGCGTACAATTCCCAGATCCTCTTGAGGGCCACACAAGAGTGTCCCCGTGATAATGTAAGGGACTGAAACACTCGGTTTGTTAACTTTCAGCCTAGATCAGTTATATAATTGAAGCATTGGAGGATTCCTGATATGTACCGAAACTGCGTCTGTCTACAACATGTTGTTTACCGGGCTAAATGAAATATATAAACAAATATCTTTCTAAATGATATTACCATTTAATAAATTTATAATTATTTTCTTTTTTCGTCTGTAGTAAAACATTTTGATGTTTACTTTTGACGCCATTTTTATTCAACCCAAAAATACGGTGATTTACCGTATAAAGAGCGCAGACTGTCCGAGGCGTGTCAAAGCCGACCGGTGGCGAGCGAAGATAGCCGAAGGGAGTTCCGACTGCTCGGACACAGTCTAATAACTTCGGGGATTTACGTGCGTGAAATACCTTCACTCTGAACATCGTTCGGCTATCTTCGCTCGCTACCGGTCGGCTTTGACAAGCCTCGGACAGTCTGCGCTTTGTATACGGTGAATCACCGTATTTTTGGGCTGAATAAAAATGGTGTCGAAACTAAATATCAAAATGTTTTACTACAGACGAAAAAAGAAAATCAAAATAATTATAAATTTATTAAATGCTAATATCATTTAGAAAGATATTTGTTTCTATATTATATTTAGCCCGGTAAAGCACATGTTGTGTAACGCAAAGAAGAGACGCAGTTTCGGTGCATTCCAGGAATCCTCCAATACTTCAATTATAAAACTGATCGCGCCTGAAAGTTAACAAACAGAGTATTTCGGTCCCTTACATTATCACGAGGACACTTTCGATGGGCCCTGAAGAGTATATGGAAATTGTACGTTACACGGCTACCTTTTGGTCGCCACATTCAAAATGACCTGCAGTCTATCAGAGGGTATTTCACGCACGTAAATCCCCGAAGTTATCAGAGTGGAAATACCTTCTGACAAATTGCAGGTGATTTTGAATGTGGCGACTAAACAGGTACTATAGCCGTGTAACGTACAACTTCCATACCATATGGAGGGCCCCAAAAAAGTGTCCTCGAGATAATGTAAGGGACCGAAATACTCTGTTTGTTAACTTTCAGGCTCGATCAGTTTTATAATTGAAGCATTGGAGGATTTCTTAAATGTATATCGAAACTGTAGGGCCCTTAAGAGGATATGAAACTTGTACGTTTCACGGCTACATTTTTGGTCGCCACATTTAAAATGACCTGCAGTCTATCAGAGGGTATTTCACTCACGTAAATCCCCGAAGTTATCAGACTGTCAAGTAAGAAGTCCATTTGGGACAGTATTTTACACAAAACATGAGTTATCTGTTTATTTTAACTGTTTCCAACCATATCTAGTGGATTGTGTTTGTTCAATTAAAAAAAAACGCTCGAACAAAATATAAATTTCAATCTCAGTTCTTATTTTTGTTATGTATTGAAAGGGGGTAGGGGGGGGTGTCATGTTTTATTGTGGAACATTTTTACTATACGTAAACGTCCCTATAGGCCTGTAACCAGACTTAATTCCTGTTGAATCCACGGAACTGAAAACCGAAATGAAAATGAGCTCGTATGCACTGTTTTATAATCTCGTGCACGTTTAAAAAAGAGGTAGCAATGTCGTTTTACCAACGGGACAGTGAACTGTTTGTTTGTTCATATTGAAGTTATGACGATCGCCCTCATTAATGATCGATCGGGATAGGGAACATGCATATATCATAAGAAAAACATGTATTTGCTGATAGTGAAAATCTCGCTTTTTTCCATCTACGTCCTGAGTGTTGTATTAGTGGAGTAACAATTTGTCCCACGAGAAAAGCTCACACAATCTAAAGCCTATTAGGGCGAGGATACCCTATCCGATGTATGCGCACAAGAAATTTGACAAAATACGAGAAATACTCTAAAATATCAACAACACTGGCTGGTTGGCTGTTTGGTGTTTTACTCCGCGCTCAAGATTATTTCACTTATATGGCGGCGTTGCCAGTTTTATTGTGGGAGGAAACCGGGCTCTGTGCCCGGAGGAAACCCACGACCTTCCACTGGTAACTGTCAACCATCCTACATAGGTCGTTCGAGTGAAAACCCAGACAGAAAATTTTCCAATTTTTGGACTGAGTGGGATTCGAACCCGCAACCCATTGGTGGAAGGCTGTTCGGATTGAGCGTCCAACGCTCTGCCTACTGAGCCACGGAGGCCCCCTCAACAACACTGGAAAATGAGACATGACACAACTACTGGGTAGTGAGTTTGTACCAGCCAAGTTTCAAAATAATCCTCTAAATATTGAACAAAATATGACCAAAACAAAAAATATCGGCAGAATGTGACCATTGCCACAAAAAGGGCAAAATACCAGCCAAATTCCAAAGCAATCCTCAAAATATTAACCGGGACATGGTCAGGACAAGAAATCATGACGGACGGACTCACGGACGGACAAGGTGGCGACTAAATGTTCCGTCGAAAGTTTTCGGAGAGCAAAGCGATCAAGCACTATAAAATTGCCCACAGCTGACATTTTGGGACAAAAACTGTTGACTCTTTGTATCAAAACTCGTGTCCTATTAAAATTGTTACAAAAGCGGTTGACGGTTTGTATCAAAACTCGTAACATTGATTTTGTAACAAAACTCGGCAGGATTGGAACAAAACTTGGGACATGCAACAAAAGCTGGCGCTCTTGTGACAAAACTCGTAACCTTTTGTGACAAAACTCGTCAACATTGTAACAAATCTCGTGAGTTGGAATAAAACTCGTACGTTGTGACAAAACTCGTTGCAACAACCTCCTTCCTGTAGGGGTCGCCATACACTCGAATCGTGTACAGTCGGAACACCCTTCCGCTAGGGGCCTTCCGCTAAGAAGATGCCGTCAATTTAAACAGTGGTAGCTGTTACTGCTTCGCTTGGCGCTCAGCAATAGGAGTTAGAGCAGCGACTGGTTGGCCCGGTGTCAGTATACTGTGACTGGGTGAGGGGGCTTGCTGGTTGTCTTCGGCAAGTCGTCTCGGTGAGACAGCACCTAAGAGAGCGGTGGAAATCCGCCCTGTCACAAGGAGACAACGTCTTCATATAACCGAAATACTGTTGAGCAGGACGTAAAACCCCAATCACTCACTCACTCCAAAGGGCGTGCACCTGGTCTTAAACAACAACAAACTGTCATTTCTTGGAGACTTTGCCGCCATTTTGCGTGACGTTCGAACTGGGTTAAACGGGGCATGCCAAATAAATAAAAATAAATAAAAGAGGACAAGAATAATCTTTTATGGGTTCTAAAGAAGTCTGGGGTAGGAATTTTCCATACAGAGCAGTTAGAATATTATTTTCATGGCTTGTAATTTCCGACAAAAGTGCGTCGGACTTTACCGACCAGCATTTCAGAATTCGTAGACTGAACGTTGGTATATGTAATATCACCATAAGTTCGGTAAATTGAACTACCTCCCACCCACCCACCCGCACAGACACTGGTAATTATCAAAATACCAATATAGAACTTAATTAATTTCAGTAAAAAGTCAACAGTTCAGTCAACTGTATATCTTGGAGTAAAAAATAATCTTTTATTTGATATAAAAAAATTGAGTTGAGCAACAACAATGATATAGTAAAAAACTAAAAATCTCTGAATACCCTGGTACCAATAATTACAATCAACATGCAGTCAAGTTCGTTTTTTTTTTGTAACATGCGAAAATAAACGAAAATCAAGCTTTTATATATTGCAAGCGCCGTTAACAAAAAAGGTTTATTTGATATCTATTGCCCCAAAAATGTACACTTAACTGAAAGACACCTTGTTGATATCACATATGAGGTAATCAAATGGAATACAGATATTTTAAGGAATGGTTAAATGTTTTTGGGTTAACAATACCCAATGTATACTGTATTAAGAAGGTGGAAGAATTCTGCCCTAGTAGTGGGTTTATGGGCCTCGTGAAAATCAGCAAATTTGCAGACGAGATATTATGTATATACACCCTCTTAAAATAAAGGTATTATTATTATATATGGAGAGAAGATACTGGCTCCATTGCAAAAGCCTCCAATTGCCACTAATATTTTAATATTAGTTATATTTATGGACACTAAAACACATGGAAACATCTTTTATGGCTTCAATAACAATGGAGACAAGTTTCTAATTGTGTCTAAAAGGGGGATATGTAATTTAGACCGTAATATTATGTATACATGTGCACAATTGAGAAATCCGGTCTCCTGCCTTTAGTAAGTATTTCCAGTTTCTTCTGCGAATGTCTTTTGAATCTTTGTGAAGCTAGCTTGGATTACTGGAGATCTGAAATCACAGTTAACAAGTCCCGGACTTTCCACTGACCCACCAAGATGACAAGAAAGCTCTTAATCCTATATAAGTCTCACGGAAACTACAATGTGGTCGGGTACATACATACATTGGAGGGGAAAGTGCATATACGTGTTCAATTTCTAGCTTATATTTGGGTTAGCCCAGAAATCTGAGCTCTGCCGAATTTTTTTTCTCCCCGTGTTCGTCATAAGGCGACACGACACATAAGCAGCCATATAATACCAGTTGCCGTAAGACCGATAATCCGGGCTACTATTTGGGTATATTCTGCCTTTTACATACGAGTAGGACGTGGCACATGGAGCATAATTGAGGGGAAAATGTTTAACTTGTAGTAGCAAGCTTTTTGGAATCTTTGAGACCGTAACTTGGATTACTGTAGATCAAGAAACTGGGATTCATGTCTAAGTCCCCTACATTGTACTGGTTTCTACAGATTAGTAGGATCTGCATGAAAGAGCCCCAAAAGTTATAGTTATTCGTGCATTTGTAACAGAACTCGGCTGTTTCCGCTCGGTTTTAAATTTCGTACGTGAGTTACGGAGATGATCAAATCTATCATGAATAAATATGGTTATGTTAGACAAGAAGATTGTCCATTTGTTTTTGTGTTAAAAAATAAATATAATGTCTAATACATACTTAAACTATCCTCCAATCAAATGAACTCCCGTATCACCATTATATTTATACAAGAGATCCCCACCACCTATAACATATAAACTCGGGGTTGGTATGGTTAACAAACTTCTTCGTTTATTTTTCTGACGACGTTTCGGTGTAGATACTAACACCGTTTGCAAGTCTATGGCATTGACAATGGCATTGACTTGAAAACGGTGTTAGTATCTACACCGAAACGTCGTCAGAAAAATAAACGAAGAAGTTTGTTATCCATACCAACCCCAAGTTTTATGACAATTCAACTTCTAAATGTCACTAAAACAACTGATACACCTATAACATGTTTGCACTTGGACGATCTTTGGTAGCAGAACGTTTCAGATTAGAGATGGACTCCTATCACAAAGTATAATTTGTTATGAAGGATATCTTAAATACACCATCAAGGCATTTGATAGGTAAAAAACTATATAATACTAAACAAAATCTCCTTTCAGTGGAAAAACAAAACTCACCGGCTAAAAATTAAACTGACATGAGCTGCCAAAATTCACACTTTTTTGATAATTTCTGATCGTCACGACAGTAAGAGGCTTTGAAGGTTATCGAAAAACTGAATGATTGGCGTTGGATTGAGGGAAATCCATACAGCATGTGGCCTATACGAACCGAAAACGTGTTCGAAAAGTAAACAAAATTTAAATAACCGGGACGACCATTCATTCATTCTAAACCAAAGTCAGTTGAAAATAATACTTTCTCGTACATTTTCGAGACTAAACACACTAAAAAGCTTCTGAATTATATGTCTTGAGAAAAATAGCCAATAGTTTCAACATTCTGTTTTAACGTCAAAATATGAACATTTTGGCAGCTCATGCCACTTTGAATAGACTTTTTGTTCACCGGCCCTAAAATTAAGATGCAAGGATACAAATAAATTATATTCGTAATGGATTAACATGTCGAGAAATGTTTTACCCTGTTTTTTGTTTTGCGTCTCGCTATACTCAGCCTTTATATAGACTTTTTGTTGCCACATTGTTCTATCAATTAATAACCTGTAACTCCCATACAGTCGGATTGTTCACTTGATCGCACTAAGTGGAAGGTTTTTCACACAGGCACCCCAGGGATGTCGGGGGTTTCTTCCTGACAAAGAGCCCGGTGTCCTCACCAAGTAAACCCGGCAACGCCGCCATATACTCTTGAGTTCGGCGTAAAGCATGAATCAACCAAACATAAACCTGTTCTGTTTTATTGTTCAATTTATTGCACGGTCTTTTCACTGGGTATTCTTCTTGGAATATTTGTAATCACCGGGGTTCATGTATAGTCTCTATAGCAAGATATGTGAATTTGAGCTCCCTCTGTCGGCGGTTTGTTCATTGAATGCCCTTTCACTGTCTTTTGTTGGTAACCTCAAGAAAAAAATCTAACTAAACTCGGTATGTTCATCGAAAGTAATCCGAAGGTAACGCAGCATGGCCGATTGTTCTTAAAACTATATGTCTCCGTGAGAGTTTGAACTGTCCCTTATCTGAAAATATAGGGTTTAGTTCACCATATACTTTGTTATAGTCGCCTTTAAAGCGCAACTCGTATAGGGTTTAGTTCACCACAAACTTTGTTAGCCGCCCTTAAAGCGCAAACTCGTATAGGGTTTAGTTCACCACAAACTTTGTTAGCCGCCCTTAAAGCGCAAACTCGTATAGGGTTTAGTTCACCACAAACTTTGTTATCCGCCGTTAAGGCACAAACTCGTACTGTCTCAATCACAAATTTAGCAGACTACACTTGGCATTGTAGGGGTAATATCTCTGTATCCTGCTCACGAAGATCATAGCGAATTCACCAACACAATAACGACATAACTGCTTCTTTATGCCGCTATTTTAGAACAATTCGGGTAAACCGCTTAAAGGTTTAATATGCCACATAAACCGGATCTGTCCTTTAATTACACTTTGATCCCATTTGCCCTTTTTATAACATTTAGTCTACGTCTGCCGTCTAAATCACAAATAGTCCTTTTATTACTCAGAAATCCTATATTTCTTTTTATCACACTTGAACCACGTCGGGTTTTTTATCTCACTTTTTATCACATTCTTCCCTTACCTGACTTAATGTTTGTGAAATGCATGCCCATGAGCCAATTGGCTTTCTGCAATAAAGTTCATGCCCCTATACCTGTCTCCTTATCACACTTAAATACCCTTCACTCATGATTCTCATCTATCCTATATGGCAGCAGGTCACAGTTTCATTTTCCTTCATTTCCCATTTGCGGTTAATGTCTGCTCTCACAGCACCTTCCCTAACTTTCGTTGAACTAAATCCTTCGGTGGGGGCCTTGAACAGTCCTTTGGCAGTATTTTAAGCACAATTTTTTTCATAGGTTGAAGGTAGAAATTTTTCACTATCATTACAAACAGATGATAGGGGTCCCTTTACACACAGTCCGCCGGACGTAAACAGACCAAAGCACGCCAAACTACCAGATCTCCATCCACCCGAACTAGTCCCATTCCACTTCTAAAATCATTTCCAGACAGTAACTCAACCCCTGTCCTTTCATAAAAACTACAAAAATGCCCAGAAATGCAGGAGGCCAGGAAAAAATAATTTAAAAAAACACACACAAAAATATCTGGAACTTCTTTCCTCCGGAAGTCAGAAACTGTGACCTGTATCCATATTATCACACTTAATTATTATGCCCAATCACACTGTAATTGTAAGAGTGGCATGAGCTTACAAAATTCGATTTTTTATGATACGGCCAATATTAGGACAATACTAACACTCTCACCAATAGCTTAAGGTAATCAGATAAAAGCTATAGAACAGCGTTTTTAGTTTAGCCCAAAAGTCGTCAGAGTTGTGTATTCATTTCTGGAAAATTTACATTGTCAAAAGAGAAAGGGTGATCAAGCCAGGAAATCAATAGATTTAAAATAAGTCTCTCAAGTTTTGTGTCATTAAACAACGGATGTCAGGCTCAAGTTACTTTCCTTTTCCTTTTCTATAGAATCATAACTTATATCAAGTCCTTTGTTTTCTTTACTTTTTTCTTTGCTATCTGGAGTAATCTCCATTTCGACCGTCCCCTTTTCTTCGAGAGTACGTTTCTCACTTTCGCCATCCTTAGTACAGAATTTCTTTCGTATAGATTTCGCTATAAGCAAACATATCAATGGAAATGGGGTAAATACCACAGTGGCGATAGGCATGACTGCCGCTATGTCACCTTCCGGTTTGGGAAAGGTTGTCAATATCAACACGACGGCGATTCCTGTGTTCTGTATCGCGGTTTCTATGGCAATCGTGATGATACGTTGACGCGGCTGACGAAGAGCCCATGCGACAGAAGCACTGGTGACGTAGGCAGCATAAGGTACACTAAATCCGGACACAAGCACACGCCAATTCTTCATGATAACAAACATGTACAAGTTCGTGTAAATACCAACAGTGAAGAGCATAAGGAGAAGAACAGCGAGCACTGGCTTCATGAACTTGCGAATCCTCGCTGCAGCTTTTGGTGCGTGCCTGCCAATGAGAACCCCTATGATACAGGGGACCACCAGAGCCAACAGTGAATAGAAAATGTTCTCAAAAGGAATGACAACAGATTGTGGTATCAGCGTCGCCCCCAGAGTATATAACCACAATGGCAACATACCTGTACAAGAGAAGAACATACATGTATGTTAGCATGTTGATTTTGTATAGTTGGACATTTCCTCATCGACCAAAACTAATTGGATACTTATGAAAGGCATACAGGAATCTATTTGTTGTTAAACCTATAGGTTTTGATTTGTGCACTAGGAAACTGGTGTCACTTTTATTTTCTCCTCATCGGACGCACAATGGACATCTATATAGAAAAATAATGCTCATTCGAGTATAGTAAAACAATTCCCATCCAAATCGTTCCATGACCCGGCATTAAATTCAATTCGCTAAAATCCGCTCATTGATTGATTGGTGTTTTACGCCGCGCTCAAGATTATTTCACTTATATGGCGGCGTTGCCAGTTTTATTGTGGGAGGAAACCGGGCTCTATGCCCGGAGGAAACCCACGACCTTCCGTTGGTAACTGACAACCATCCCACATAGGTCGTTCGAGTCCGCTCATTGATTGATTGATTGTTTGGTGTTTAACGCCGCGCTCAAGATTGTTTCACTTATATGGCGGCGTTGCCAGTTTTGTTGTAGGAGGAAACCGGGCTCTATGCCAGGAGGAAACCCACGACCTTCCGTTGGTAACTGGCAACCATCCCACATAGGTCGTTCGAGTGAAAACCCAGTTTTGTTTTGGACTGAGTGGGAATCGAACCCGCGACTCATTGGTGGAAGGCAGACTGGATTGAGTGTTTGAGTCTAACATAAAGACTAAGGCTTATTTACTGAAGTTACAGCTTCATACAAAACCGTTAATTATTGATAGACTAGCGTTGAAAAATAGAGAACAGTTGAGAAATCTGAATAAATAGAGATGATTTATACCGAAAGATACTATGGTACTGCAAAATGTCATCAACACGCTCAGGTTCAGATCACCGTCCAATAGATACGACCACATGTTACTTCCTCCACCCCCGGGACAACAGCCAGTCGCAAAAAGTCCCAAGGCAAGCGCAGGACTGAGGCCGTATGCCTTGCCAAATGCGTATGTAAGCTGAAAGTTAAAAGCAAAATTGTGAGAAGCGAAAAAGATCAACTGAGTTGTGCTGGGGGTTGTAAGTGAAGAAAATTTCGTTTATTTTATCTTAACTTAAACTGACAGGTTAGTGCTTTACGCCACTGTTGGTGTGTCTAGTATCTAGCCTGGCTGAGATCGACCACATTGTGACAAGATAAAATTTTGTTTTTTTCTCGATACAATTGGGCAGGAACTTTAGAGTGCGTTAAAGTGGCATGAGCTGCCAAAATGTTGATATTTTGACGTTAAAACAGAATGTGGAAATTATTGGCTATTTTTCTCAAAACATATAATTCAGAAGTTTTTTAGTGCTTCTAGTCTCGAAAAGGTACGATAAAGTATCGTTTTCAACTAACTGCGATGGCCTTCAAAGCCTCTTACTGTCGTTACGATCAGAAATCATGAAAAAAAGGTGTAAATTTTGGCAGCTCATGCCACTTTAAATAACCCGTGAGACAATTTCCTGTGAACACAGAGATTCTAGTGGATTTTGCAAAATAAACTCCCGAAGATGGTGCGAGACGGAAGACGAACAGATCCCAGTCGTACAAAGGAGGAATAGGTTGCATAAGCTGCAAGCAATTTAAACACCCTGGTCTCCCGACCCTAGTCACTCCTCACGTCTCCTGTGGCCCAAATATATTCTTTTTCCTAGTAGGGCCTATACTGACCACCCCGGGTATGACCAACATTTTTTAGTCCAAATATCCCTCCCCAGATACGACTAAATGAGCTGAAGATGCGGTTTCTAAGGCTATAGAAGAATAAAATAATAATCCTGATTATATGCGTTAAGAATGTACGTTGGACCCGGGCTTAAGCTATCTTTCCCCAAATATCTACAAAAATGCATGCGCCTAGCTGTTTGATATTTCATAGTCCTTTTTCCTGAAATATGCTCATTTAAGAGAATTTTTTAGTTAGATTTTGTCCAGTTTTATTTGCCGAAAATGACCTAGAACGCATCTCCGGCTTCCTAGAGCTTCCGGGGCCTACGCGCACCTGGACCCTCTCGTATTGCCCTGTGATATTATATAACTATGGCTCCCTCTTCGGTCAATTTCTGGCTACGCTGCTGATACTGATCATAATAAAAACATGAGCATTGACTGTGTCATACCTGGTACGCGTTTCAGCCATACGTCGGGCAAATTGTAAGACTAATACTAGTGTGACTTCTTGGTTAACTATTTTGGGTCATGAAATTGAACGAGTCGAACACTACAAATTTCTCGGTGTATATTTAAGTGATAACTTAACATGGATGAAACATATCAGTGAAGTCAGCAAGAAGGTCTCAAGAAATATTGGTTTAATGGGCAGTCTAAGATACAGTATCAACAAGAGAACCCTTCGTCTTTTGTATTTCTCTCTTGTTCATTCATACTTGTCCTATTGTAATATTGTTTGGTGTAATGAACTCAAAACCCATGTAAATCCACTTTATCTCTTACAGAAGCGAGCCATTCGAATTATTTTTGTTGTTCCATCTTCTACACATACTGCACCCCTTTTTTAAGTGAAAATATTTTACCGCTTCCAATTCTTAATCAATACAATATCTTGCAATTTTATCCTAAGTTTGTTCATCACTTGGAACTTATTTCTATCTCGCTTCATTCCCAGTTCAACATGCTAGTAAATATCCATCAATATTCTACTAGAACGGCTACTTTGGGTCTATATCAACATATCTACAGAACTAATCTATCATTATACACTACAAAAATAAAGGGTCCTAGAGAGTGGAATAAGCTGTCCTCAGCCTTACAAATGTGTACTTCAATATTATGGTTTAAGTCTAATTTGAACATTCCTTCTATCTAAATTCAGGGCGTCGCTAAATCCATATTAAGATAGTATATAGGTCAAGTGGGTATGTAAATATATAAACATATTGTTGTATATATATATGTGTGCGTATATTTAAGTTTCTCTCTACTTTTCCCCCGTATTTATGAATTTTTGGTTGTTGTAAATATGTTAATATACTACCATTAACGTTAAGCAGTAATACTTATTAAAGAATTTCACTTCTGAATGCCTCACCCGTAAATTATATTTATATATATATATATATTTATATTTGTTTTTTAAACTAAGGGTTACTTTTATCATTACTAAACAAAATAATTTGGGATACCGCCACCTATTACTTTTCAAGTACAGGGATAAAAAAAATAAATTGTATATCATTTTGTTTTGCTGTGGTGAATAAACAAATTTTAATTTCAATAAATATTTTTAAAAACAATCCCCAGAAACGCAATTGAACCTGGATTCTAATATCGCTACTGTTTTCGTGGAATTGAACTCTGACGTTTCTGTCGATTCACTTGATCGCATGAAAACAGCCGTACACAATTTTAACAAATGCTAAGTTTTCAGTTTTTGTATTCATCTAATAATTTTTCCGACTGTTTATCCCCCCTCCCAAGAAATGCCTTACCATCGGGTTAATGATAAACTGACATCCCAGTCCAATCAGAGGGGGTATTGGTTTCTTCAAAAGCTCTTTAATTTTATCCAGGTCTATTGTGCATCCGAATCCAATGGTACCCAGAGCTACAATGGCTATTATAGCATACATGAATACTTCCGAGAAGGCGTCTGTTTTTCTCAAAACGACAACATCGTAAACAATGGGTAATTTCTGTGGTTCTCCACTGACAGACTTGTAGAAAAACTCGACAATTGTTCGTCCTAAAAACTCTCCGCGGATATCGAATGTGAAATTAAAACAATTGAAGGCCGCACTCCCAGGGGCTTCGCTAAATGGACAGTCCACATATGTAACAGAGTCTGACATATTTCCAGAAATTTTGGCAATTTCCATGTCCGCTGTCTTGAAGAGAATTTCTGTGAAGTTATCCAGAATTGTCTCCCCTGTTGCCAAAATGGTAAAAGTTTCCGTTTCCTCCAGTCGTATTTCAGAATCGGGTGAAAACGTATACATTGGTAACCGATTTGCAGTTGCAGGGTTTACAAAAACCAACGTTTGTAAAAGAATTATAACTTTCCATAAAACTGCTAACGTTGACGAAGCCATTTTGTTTTCAGGCTTTACAATCGGTCACATGAACTGTCTGTAGGCCTATCAGTAAGCCCTATATTGACCGAAACGCATCCCAAGACATTCTCCTTTCAAAAACAGCCAAACCTAGGCAGGCCTACACGTCCGTGTCTGTATACGTTTTCAGCATCATCTGTGAGACATGCACTCAGCCGAAAAACGAAAAGTAAACTTATATTTTCCCACAGCCTATATTTGACAGAGTAGGCTACTTGACAGTATAAATTGTGCTCATCACGTTTGTAAATAACGTGAACTCAGCACGGATGGTTGTCGAAAAATGAGCCCCATTGTACGGCTTGACAGTCCATATGACGACAACTAGCCTAGCTCTTTAATACAGCCCGCTAGTATGAATGCTCTAAAATTTTCAGGTAGCAACGTTTTAAGTTACGTTGCGTAGGAATATGTTGATGATTCTATAAGATTTTGGCTGAGATTAATTTTCGTTTCGCTCTAGATAAAACAGTAACAATGTTTATCCCAGGGCTGTACACAAACACATCTATAGACTGACAGAGAAATTATGAAATATAAGATTAACAAATTAGATCCAGTGCCTATGGGTGACATAGCGCCACTCATCTCCGCTCTCAACTCCCAGTGTGTTTAAACCCGAACTTTAGTTTATATGTAATTAATCTCAAGGCGATTGCGTATGAAACATACAGTCACGTGATCGATGTTTTGTTTTTTTGTCAACAGCCAGACAGATGGGCGTATCTTAATTCGGTAAAATATTTATTGTTATCAACAATGAGTCCACACTTTTCTCTGTACATACTATATACGTTAAAACCCTTTCAAACTAATTTGTATAGCATTTCGTCTCACAATGTTTACTTTGTGAAGTAGAAGGCACACATTATGAAATATATATAAATATTGAATACCCACATCCTGAATTATAAACTAGCCTGGGACCAATATAAACCTCCGTCTTTTGTTCGTGTATATGTAAACCGTCTCAGATGCGTCCCACTTAATAACCTATCGGCCTAAGTATTATTTTTCTCTTTCGTCCTGGGGTTAGTAAATAAACATTTTATATATAGTCTACAAGCACATATATTAGTCGCAGGATAGTCGCTATAACATTAAATAACATTAAATGTCTACAGGTACCTCGTTATTTATGTTTGGATATTCATTGGTCGGTACCAGGTCGACGACCAATAAATGTCAGAAATTATAAATAACGGAGTAAGACCTTTACTAAAGCGAAGTACTATATAGTCTACATTGACACAAGGCCTATATGGCATTCTACTGCATTATAGGCCTAGTGTTATGTTGCGCCAACTATCGACATAATACGGTTAAGACAGAATTAGAAAATTGCTTTTGCTTCTCAAGAAGTACAAAATTATAGTCTCCTTTTGAAGCATTGTTACAACGCAATTAATGAAAAATCAGAACGCAAACAGCTATTCAACGCTTAATGAAAATTTTTTCATTAAAAATTTTACCAAAAATCCACACAAGTAAGGAGGATGTTGCTTGTTATAGTTTTTGTTGCGGGTTACACGTTCTGTACATTTGAACCAATCCTTTACTGTTACAACAAGGTAAAGAATTACTTATGGATAACAACTTCTTGGTTTATTGGTTGAGAGACGCTTCTTACATCGTTATCAAAGACTTTGAACTACATAGAAACGTCGTCACTCAATAAACCAGGAAGTTGTTATACATAAGTAATTCTTTACTTTATAATACAAACAAATGATTTGAAATTAGGGTTATACAACCCAGAATGTACAAGCGCTCTGGTCGATCGACTGCGGCCCGAATTTTAATTTTACGAATGTTTTTACATTTTAGAATTAATTGAAGAGTTGATGTTTTAAAGGCCTACACCGGCAACTTCGATAAGGACGAGCCTGGACATTCGGCCAAATTGGTTTGAACTACCGTAATGCCTTGTTTAATAGGCATTTAGAAGTTGAGTAATATAACACAAATCATCTTTTGTATGGTGAGACAATATGTATTGACACTATGTATTATTTGCGACTATATGTATTTGTATATATATAATAAGAGGTTTTCTCACAATACAAAAGATGATTTGTGATATACCGTAATGCCGTCTAAAGGGCAAACAGTATTTTAATGACTTATGTGAAAATACTAGCAGAGTATTCGATTTGAGCAGGCTACCGGTCGATAAACTTGACATTGTAAACTAAAACTAAGGGACTTGAAGAACATCGGTCCTCATATTTCCATAAAGGCATTTACACATAACTGGACCTATGGCATGTGCCCAGTGCTTAACTTGGAGATTTTATAATAACCTATAGGGAATCGTGAATTTGTTATTTTTCTCAATGTCAGAAAGACTATGTCGGCGAGGTTGTGTCAAATGACCCAGTTTCTGCCGGAAAAACTAGAGCTATGGAGTGGCTTACATCTCTATAGTTTTGTATCTGGGTTATTTGAATATTGTATTGAAACTAATGCAGATCTACTGTATATACTTTAAACTTTCGGTCAATGACTGATTGATGATTTTTATGTGTGTTTTTAAACGTTTAACCAATTTTGAATATACCACTGCTTGGCTGAGAATATGGAAGTTTTACATTGTCAAAATTGCGGTACCCATGTTGAATCATGTATAGCGTGAAACCGGCATGCACTGAGTCAACTTTGTTTGGTTTTCATTAACGCAAATGGGAAATGAAACTGTACCTTGTGACCTTTAAGGTGAGATATTGAATGAAGCAAACAAAACCCTGAAAGTCGGAGGTGCTAATATGTAAAGGTGATTCTATTGTTGATTTCATTATCAATCGATATCAATTGAAGTCACAAGTTTTCTGTTAAAGGCACACTTGCCGCGAAAATCAGGAATATTGTTTACATTAAAAAAGAAAGACCGTATTCTGTATTTTCCCAAGACAATATAAGTTAGGAACTTTCTATTTTTACCAAAATTTAAAAGTTTGGACGTCACTTTGTATTTTTAATTTGAATTTGAAAATTTGAATTGTTACGTACCCGGAACGTAAACAAACCGATCTGCCCCCTATTGGCGATTTTATGTTTCAGTCGAGTGAGTGAACTAACGGCACAGTGTAATTTTACGTAGGCCTATTTATCTGAGAAATACAGACTGACGATCGGTTAACAGCGACTGGAAAAGCCTGCTGCTAATTCTTTGAGTGTAAACCACAGATACAAATGCCTGAAAGGAGGGTAATCCAACACGAAAGTTGACCGACACTGATCGTTGTTGTTGTAATCAGGCTTCGATTCTTCGTTTGTTTTTCACCCCTTTTTTACAGTCTAAAGCTAACTAGACATGTTTTATGTGTCCTATGTTTAAGTTTAGTGGTATTAGTCGTAGTAAGCTCATGTAAATTGGTTTTCTTAGCAAATTTAAACAGGCTACGGCGGCAAGTGGGCCTTTAATGTTAAGCTTCCTTTTCTCTCTCGTCTCAAAACCAGTCTGTCGAGGGTGAGATTATTAATAATACATGGCATAAGTCTGTTTACTGTGTGTAAACGTTTTATCTCACAAAATAAAAATGTAACATGAGACAGTTTAAAATTCTATACGTGGGTTATATCGCGTAATTTAATTTACTAATAGGCTTACACCAGTCTGATAGCTTCGGGGATTTACGCGTGTCAAAGCCGATCGGTAGCCACCGAAGATAGCTGAAAGGTGTTCCGACTGAGGCCTACACATTGCAAACCCTAATCTCACAAGCTCCGTAAATTATGGAACTGTTATGATAATGTATGTATAATATTAAGGTATAGATTTTGGTTCTAAAAAAGGGAACGTGAAAGATGTTCTTCTGCCCATACAGATGTTCTTCTGCCCATACAGATATTCTTCTGCCCATACACCCGTCCGCGCCTCACTAATAACTCGTTAGTTCTACAGTTTGGACCGAAAATCAACGTACTATATTTCATCCATAGTTAAATCAGTCTTATTTTTCAAATTACTAGAAACATTATGAGAAATGTAAACAATAATACACAACTAGTCCCTGTAAGGCCCACATGGAATGATATTAGAACGGGTGTTAAACATCGATGTTAAAGTCACCCGAGTTCAACATGGGTGACTGAAAGGGTTGAAGTTTCATGCATCGCTCAAATTCACACGAAGTAAAGGCGGACATAATTTGTATATGGCTTTATGGAAAATAAACGGGTTTGCATTCACAATAGCGTAAAGTAGGAAACACGGAAAACAAAATTCCTGCGGTTAAGTTGGATTTTTACACGACCATATTAATTAACGTAGCCAAGTATATACAGGGTAAATACAATACTCCCACGCCTTGTGGAACTAATAATTACCTGTTTTTGTTTGGTTTCTGCCAAAAGCCGCAATATATACCTTCTATGTATATATACAACCCACGGTCTCGTAATATAGCTAAAAGGGTCTTGTTCCAATCGACAAGGTATATATATACTCTTTTTCTACGCAAATTTACGAATTTTCTGCCTGTAGGCTACTATTTCACGATGGTATGAAAAAGGGTAGGCCTACAGCTGAGAATTCTTGGTAGGCCAACCGTATCTCAAGAGTTAGTTCTGGCAAAAAGCTCAGTTTCCTCTCCCATTAAACCTGACAACGGCGCAATATAAGTGAAATTACTTAAGTGGGTCCAGAAGTCCATTCATAGACTTCAGATGAGACATAAAGCATACGAGATACGCGCAGTCTGATAACTTCGGGGATTTACGTGCGTGAAACACCCACACTCTGAAACTTCGGGGATTTACGTGCGTGAAATACCCTCTTATAGACTGCAGGTCATTTTGAATATGGCGACCAAATAGGTAGCCGTGAAGCGTACAAATCCCAAATCTCCTTGAGGGCCCCACAAAAGTGTCCCCGTGATAATGTAAGGGACCAAAACACTCGGTTTGTTAACTTTCAGCCTCGATCAGTTATACAATTGAAGTATTTGAAGATTCCTGATATGTACCGAAACTGCGTCTGTCTATAACATGTGGTTTACCGGGCTAAATAAAATATATAAACAAATATCTTTCTAAGTGATATTAGCATTTAATAAATTAATAGTCATTTTTATTTTTTGTTTTCGTCTGTAGTAAAACATTTTGATATTTACTTTCGACGCCATTTTTATTCAACCCAAAAATACGGTGATTTACCGTATACAAAGCGCAGACTGCCCGAGGCGCGTCAAAGCCGACCGGTAGCGAGCGAAGATAGCCAAAGGATGTCCCGAGTGGAAACACCCACTCTGAAACTTCGGGGATTTACGTGCGTGAAATACCCTCTGATAGACTGCAGGTCATTTTGAATATGGCGACCAAATAGGTAGCCGTGAAGCGTACAGTTTCCGAATCTTCATGAGGACCCCAAAAAAGTGTCCCTGTGATAATGTAAGGGACCGAAACACTCGGTTTGTTAACTTTCAGCCTCGATCAGATATATAATTGAAGCATTGGAGGATTCCTGATATGTACCGAAAGTGCGTCTGTATACAACATGTGGTTTACCGGGCTAAATAAAATATTTAAACAAATATTTAATAAATTTATAATTATTTTTCATTTTAATTTTTCGTCTGCAGTGAAACATTTTGATATTGTTTCTGACCGAGGCGTGTCAAAGCCGACCGGTAGGGAGCGAAGATAGCCAAAGGATGTTCCGACTGAGACTGGAAAAGAATGCCACTCGGATAACTTCGGGGATTTACGTGCGTGACATACCCTCTGACAGACTGGATGTCATACAAACATGTAGACCATACATTATTTGATGTTGTGGCAGCTCCATTCTGTTGAATGTTGTGGGCCACTCAGGTCAGGTCGAATGTGGCAACTAGCCTAATAGACAGCCGCAAAACAAACACTTTCCATATCTTCCATTATCCCCGTGATAACGAATAATGTTTTTGCTTTCGTCTGTTATTAAATATTTTAGAATTTTGTCGCCATTTGTATTTAGCTCTAAAACACGGTGAATCACCGGTGGTGAGCGAAGACTGACGAAGTTTGTTCCAAAGGTTAGAACGCATAAAGTTAATCCTTGAATAATGGAAGGGGGGGGGGGGGGGGGCGGGGGAGGGTTCTCGCGATCTCGATACTGGCATTGTGGATTGTATTTTAGAAATAATATATGGAGATATGTTAGGATCAAATCCCATCCAATATTTCCGTGATGCAAATGAGATAGATTAGAAACTGAGAATCGAAAAATTGAAACAACATGGCTGCCTTCCTATGGAGAACACAACGTCAAAAATATACAAACTGTATACAGCACGTGACTTACTACTCAATGAATAATACCAGGTGTCTATGAATGGGGTTAAACGTCGCATTGTACCATATACAGGCCCCTTCAGTCTGCTGAATACTACCTAATGTGACGTTTATGTGTGGTAGATTTTGAAATTGTGGAGCACTTGCTGAACTATCATATCAGTCCCTCAGTCCGACGCAGGCCTCCCATCAATGCCAAGTGGGTTCGAATCCCACTCAGACCAAATGAAAATTGAAAAAAATCTGAGTGGATTTTTCGCTCTATCGCCTTAGCTGGGAGGGTTGCCAGGTATTCGCCGAATGCTGAGGGTTTCCTCCAGGCAAAGAGCAATGTTTCCTTGAGCATGTGTTGTTTGTGATTGTCATTTTTTAGAGGTTTAAGTATGTAAAGTTTCTATAGTTATGCAAATTTATGTTAATGCGTTGTTATGGAATTTCCGAACGTCCAATAAAAGGGCACAGTGTTCAGTCAGTTAGTTTTCAACCGTGCTTAAATGTATGGTATCAATCACCTTTTGAAATGCTATTTGGATGAGATAACATAGTCATTTGTGTGATCTGTGAATTATTAGTTTACGAGTGTTATTCTAGGATTTTATCCTGTAGATTTACATTTCGTTTTAAAATGTCAATAATAATACCATCGTTTCAATGCCACGTGTTAGAAGAGACTACAGATAAACCTCGACAACAAATCAACCATTCAGAATAGCATCCCTTCTTCCCCTCCCACTTATTATTCTGTTCCCGTCTAACTATATAACTCATTTTCGCACATTATAAAAAACAACCATCCTCGCTAAACATACTTTCACACCATCGCTCAAGTTCATGGACTAGCACTAATATATATGATTTCCTCTCTCTTTCTTTCATAAGTTATTTTGCTTATATCAAAACGTTTACTTCGCCCACACGGCGCGAAAAAATGTTTACATTTCTAATAAGTGTTTACATTAAAAAGGAAAGTGCTAGAAGAAGTGAGAAACTTTCATTTTGTTTTCACATCATTTTTTATTTTGATTTTGATGAGCTATAGGTTCTGGCAATGTCAACAAACGACGAACCATTAAAACGGCCTTGAATCATTAAGTAGTTTATACCAGCATTATCTTGATATTTAAAGTGGCATGAACTGCCAAAATGTTGATATTTTGACGTTAAAACAGAATGTTGAAATTATTGACTATTTTTCTCAAGACGTATGATTCAGAAGCTTTGTAGTGCGTCTTGTCTCGAAAATCGTACATGTCAAGACTCGGAGTTTGTTTACATTGCGGGTATGAAACAAATCGAATTTTCAATTTCAAATTTAAAAAAAATGATGCTAAAATTCTCAGTTCTGGGCCAAAGTAGAAAGTTACTAACCTCTTCTGTCTAGGAGAAATACAGAAATGTTTCTAATGTGAATACTATTCTCGATTTTTGCGTTATTTTCCGCCACTCACCTATTAAAGTGGCTTAATTCGAATTGAACGAAAAACCAAACTTATATAACATATACTGAACTTGAATACGTATGATTTGTTGGCCAAATTATCTGTTTTGGTTATATTGACATAGACTTTCGGTCTAAAATTTTCATTGATAATCTAAATTCCCATGATCCCAGCATTCAACTACATGTACATGCTACTATTGATCACACTTCTGTGGGGTTTTTTGGATATAACTATTTACAAGGGTCATAAATATCATACGACTTGGTATCTCGATTACAAAGTTTTCTTCAACCCCACTGACACATATCAGCTGCTACATGCTGGGTCATACCATCCTCCTCACACTTTAAAGGGGGTCATTAAGTCTCAGGTGTTTAGATTCTATAGAAACATTTTTTAGAATGTTTTAATCAGGCTGGTTCTATTCTTGTTGTGGCTCTTCTCTCCAGGGGATATTCTGTTAGGTTTTACCGATGGACCAAATCTGATACATTAAGACAAATTAATCCCCTCTTCCCTTTCAGCTCCCGACATGCTTGCTTCCCCGTTTACCCTTTGGGTTTGGGCTAGTTTGAACACCGGGATGATGTCGTGAAAAAAGTTTTATACCATTTGTGTTTCAATACAATAAGGCCAGGATGAATATGGCCCTGATTAAAAAAGTGTACAAACTTCTTCAGAGTAAAATGGCTCGACCCCTAAAACAACGACCAGCCATTGCTTCCAAAAATAACAAGTTTTTGAAAGATCTATCAGTTAGCTCTAAACTCCCTTGTCTGACTTCTATACCTAGGATCCAAATTACACATTTTGTTCAAACTTCTTGCCATAGCTGAAGATCTGTACAACTTCGTCAATTTAAAAAAAAAGTATTTCAGAAAATTTTTTACTCCGGTCTGTCATGAACCTAATCAAATATCACGATTTTTGGTTAATTACAACAATGACTATGACTGGGTATACAGGTCTAGAACTCTAAATGACATACCTCCATTTTTAACTCAACTAGAAACTTGTCACCATGGTTATTTTTGTCAAGAAGATGTTTCCTGTGCACGTGTCTTTCTAGTGTCTAAAAATAGACTGTATTGTGCTCCGTTGCACCTGTAGGCCTATCTGTACTTGTAGAGTTTCATAAAAAAACAACCAAATTGTGAAATTAGGACAACACTTGAAGCAATTCTAAAATAACTTGTTCAACTATGTCCTATGTGTTGAGAATATTAGCCAATCCCGAGGAAAGGATCTCGTGTCCGCTTGAGCCTTCAGTACACAAACCGGATGTCATGATACACAGCTAGGGTATATTCAATATAGTCTTAGTGCAAGGACGTAAAATGTTACCGTATGAGTAAATTTTTAAAAGTAAGATTTTTATGGCTTAAATTTATTTCAGATTTACTCAAGATCGTATTACGTCAAAGATTTTTTCCTGAAGATAAATGGCTATAAAGTTAACGAAATCAAAACAATTTACTCAAGTTATAGCCCTATCTGTTTTATTACACAATTATAAGTTTTTTTAAAGCAAAAAAAGAAGGAATTTTATGTCTTCTTATCTTGTTAGCATGGTATTATATAATTATACTATATAAAAACAAATTATGTCATTAAAGCGTCAACTTTACGACAATTGTCTTATATTTTACTCTCAAACACTCCTCTAAAGTTGGTTCAAACATACATGTATTATGACATATTGGATCTACCTATGTAAGTCAAGGGGCGATAAACGCTCAAGATATATTTTTATATTGTACGGTGGCCGAGAAGAGCCACACCGATTCATCTTTCCAAGGTGAGATTCAAAAGAATGCTGCTACCCGGAAGTTCTCACATGATCTTGGATGGGGGTAAAAAAAAAGCTGACTCTAAAAGTCAAAAGCTATATAATCCGACGGTTTTCTTTGTTTTGACTTTTTTTTAGCCCCGGTGGGCCAGACGGCAGAGCGATATGGTCTTAGTCCGATATAGACAATCTATATGGGGGGGGGGGGGGGGGTCGAGTTTCATTCAGTCCGAAAAATAAATCTTAGTGTAGATTTTTCACTCAATCGTTCTTTGTGGAAGAGTTGCCAGGTATTAATCGCCGAAGCTCTGGGGTTTCCTCTAGACAAAACGGCCTGTTCACTTAACCTGGAAACGTTACCAAACGAGCGAAATCATCTTGAGGGTGGAGTTTGGGCTCGATGGCCGAGTCGGTAGAGCGATTGTCTCTCAGACCGACCCAGTCCTTCAATCTCCAGTAACAGGAGTATAAAGTTGCCATGGCTCTGTGAGGTAGATTAACAGAATACCCAAACAGTCTGTATAGTTTCCGCTCAAAAAGAATTTGGAAACTGTCAGCTATAATTTCTTAAAATGCAAATTGCTTTTCGTGGATAAAATCATTGAGAACATAAGAGTTAGGTTCTAGTTTGGACTTAATTCGGGCGTAAATATTTTACGAAACAGTCCACATGAGATGCAAACAAACCACCAACCAACAAAAATGCAATGAGAAATAATTTTAACATAATGAAAGAAAAAACACTTTTTATGGGATTAACCCCAGTGCTTGCGTGTGACATAAAACATCAATGAATCAATCTATTAAAACAAGGGAATTGTAAACATGCTTGGATGAGCCTGCAATGTAAAAACCATGAGATTCTTTAAAATGGCATGCGCTGCCAAAATTCGAACTTTTTTCATATACTTTGAAAATCTAAAGGATTGGCTATGAAATAAAATAAAGCAGTAAAGTCATTAAGACGTACGAACCGAAAATGTGTAAAGTCAAGATAAAAAAACCCGAGATGTTATTTCACTCAAGTTAAGGTCTTACTCCATTATTTAATAATGACCAGGACCCTGTTTCACAAAGCGGCGTAGCGCAGGTTTTCACGTAACTGCCATAGCAACATATACTGTAGAGATACGTTAGTATGAAAGTTACGCAAAAAATGCATCTACGTCGCTTTGTGAAACAGGACCCCGGTATCGACCAATAAATATCCGAACATATATAACCAGCTAGACCTACCTGTAGACATTTAATACTATTGAATTGCCGGGATGTTAACGAGTTAATTTTCGGGTTTCTGTTGCTTATAACAAACCTTAACGTACACCCCAAAATTAATAAAAAACTAAAAGCTCTCGTTTTGTACTTCACGGTCATTTTGTGAGAATCCCGTTGATTCATAGCCAAGAAATCTGGGCTCTGCCGAATTTTTTTCTCTCTCTGTGTTCGTCATAAGGCGACAAGACACATTAGCAGCCATATAATACCAGTCGCCGTAAGACCGATAATCCGGGCTAGTTGATTCACATCTGGGGATTACCTTCGCTACAATCATTCTACCCTTGACCTTGGAAAATACATCAAAATACAGTCAGGATCAAGAATCTTTGAATCTTCCACCATAGATGGACAGGTTTCCGTAGAAAAGAGGCAGGGCTCAGTCAAATTTTTCTCCATACCTTCACTCGAACGACCTATGTGGGATGGTTGCCAGTTACCAGCGGAAGGTCGTGGGTTTCCTCCGGGCACTGAGCCCGGTTTCCTCCCACAATAAAACTGGCAACGCCGCCATATAAGTGAAATAATCTAGAGCGCGGCGTAAAACACAAAACAATCAATCAATCCTCCATACCTCAATGGGTAGAGTCTTTTTAAGGCCGGCATAAGTTTTCCATCTAACTCAGTCTCCTAAAAGATCAAGAATATTTTGACTCGGTTTCCAGTTGATCGCCCAACAGCCTATGGGGAATGGTGATCAGGGCTGGGTTGTTCAAAACTCAATTCGGCTTAATACAGGTCAAAATGCCGTCACGTAACAAATACACCTTTGAACAACCGGCCCCTGGTACATGCCGAAAGTCGGGGGTTATCTCCCCTACTGAACCCAACAACGCAGTCGGAACTCCATTCGGCTATCTTCCCTCGCTACCGGTCGGCTTTGACCAAAGAGAGTAGATTGACAAGAGTGGTCACTTCGTCCGCGCCATGTTGAATTTGAAAAATTTCAATTTAATTCAATTTTATTGTACTTGGCACTTGAACAAAGCAGAGTACAAACAACAAAAAGTGTAACAATCATAACGGACGCGATTCGTTTATTAGGAACCTCCTTTCTCTAGGGGGTGCTTTACAGTCGAATCGTGTACAGTTGGAACACCCTTCCGCTAGGGGGCCGAAAAACATGCCGGCAATGCTGATTGGACGAAGTGACCACTCTTGTCAATCTACTCTCTTTGCTTTGACACGGTATTTCACGCACGTAAATCCCCGAAGTTATCAGACTGCAAAACGACGCTGCGATAAAATTGAAATGGACTTCAGCGTGGCGTAAAACATCATTCAATCACGTTATATTATTATTTTCTAACGTTTATATGCAAAAATATCAAAAGGCTGGGACAAATTAAAATGAAAAAGTGATAAATATATAGCTTAAGTCAATTTCCTTTATATATACATAATTTTTTTTTATAAATGTTATACAAAATACATTACATATGTCTTATATATCAAAATAGAAAATTTAAATACTTATTAAATATATATTGGGTGTAAAAATGCATGCAAACTATTCATTTGTTTGTGTGTTAACTGGTTTCTAACTGGAACTCGGTAAAAGAACTGTTTTGAAGTGGACTTTCTGAAAAATCCTTAAAACAGTTAGTGTTCTTTAAAGAGAGGCACAGCCTTCTGAAGAGTGAAATGTGACATTCACTGATAACACGAAGAGTGACGGTTGGGGCAAACGTCACTTGCTCTCTTGTACATGCTGGTCGTTCATCCTATAAAAGAAAGAAAAAAAAAGTATTGAATGTTTTTTATATTATTATTTATCATTACATTATTGTTGGTTGTTGGTTTGTTTGCATCTCATGTAAACTGTTTCGTACAATATTTACGCCCGACTGAAGTCGAAAGTAGAACCTAACTCTCGATGTTATCGAAAAGCAATTTCATGAATTTATTGCTATCAATTTCATAATTCTTTTTGAGCGGAAAATATACGGACTGTTTGGGTTATTTTTTAATCTACCTCACAGGGCCATGGCAACTTTTTTCTATAGCTACACCTATATATAGCAAGCATTTGACAAAGTTGAACAAATATTTCGATTACGTTTTTTTCAAATACCACATTGCTCTGTTATTGCTATTGAGAAATTTCACTAATATGGATCGCTCAAAAAGGTAGCCTAGGCTGGGATTGTGTGTTTTCATAGTAGTTACGCATCGTCGGAACCCACGATTAAAACTTACGCTCATTTTAAAAAAGGTGAGCTTGTTGAGAATTTACCCCTGGGTATCCGAGGATAGTAGTTACAAATTGATTGGTCGATGTTTCATGGTTTTATTAATACTCAACTATTAAAACAAACCTTATATATATCCCATTGAAGGTTGGCCTCTTGGATTCGGCGCCTTATTCGAAGTTTTCGGTTATATTCTGCTAATCTAGCTGAATGGGCCAAGGCAACTTTATTTTTCTGTGACTCGAGAGCTACAACTATTTTTCGAGCAGCAGAAAACCTCATGAAGTGAAAGCCTCGAGATCTATGAAGCTCTGTAAAAATAATAATAAACAAAATTAGACAAAAATAATTATGACATTGAAAAAATCAAGTTTAAATTAATGAATAAAGTTCTAAACAAGCAAAATATTACGCCCAAAGACGGGATAAAATCATAGCATTTGATAATCTTTAACGTCGTCCAACTCCCATCCCACAAAATAAACGCACTTTGATGAAAATGCATAGTTAAAGTGGCATGAGCTGGCAAAATGTTGATATTATGTCGTTAAAACAGAATGTAGAAATTATTGGCTATTTTTCTCAAGACGTATAATCCCGGAACTTTTTAGTGCTTCTAGTCTCGAAAATGTAGCCTACGATAAAGTATTGTTTTGAACTAACTTTGGCTTAGAATGAATGAATGGTCGTCCCGGTTATTTAAATTTTGTTTACTTTTCGAACACGTTTTCGGTTCGTACAGGCCACATACTGTATGGATTTTCCTCATTCCAACGCCAATCATTTAGTTTCCGGATGGCCTTCAAAGCCTGTTAGGCCTACTGTCGTGACGATCAGAAATTATGAAAAAAATGTGAATTTTGGCAGCTCATGCCACTTTAATAAATTTCAATTAACAGGCAAAAAAAAAACACACACAACCTTCGTGAATTTCATCCGCGAAAATGTTTAACTATACTTAACTTTAACTATAATATAGCGAAAAATTATAAAGATTTATTTTTAATTTTTTTTAAGTTTTCCTCACCTGTTTTAGAATTCGACGAGGGTGTTTTCGTGAGACTGAATTTCAACTTCATCCCGAAAAGATTATTTTCGTTGGTGTCTTTCGCTGAAACTCCAGATGAGGCAGCCAGCAATCCGTTGTGCTCTTCCGCGAAGTTTTCCTCAGGCTTGTTTAGTTGGACGTAGTGTTGAGTAGGATACAATTTGGATTTAACTGGCGTGTGTCGTAGTCGATGGTTCGGTAAGTCAGTTTGACAAGAAGGCCGTCTCTCAAATGAAGAAAAGATTTTTTGGTTCACATTTGATTTAAATGGCAATTCCTGTAAAGATGAGCCTACTGGAGGATTTCGGTGACACAAACATGGCCCATCCTTATTTCTGGAAAATGACTCCGGTCTGAAATGCTTCGGACAACAGCGCTGTGAGGGATATGTGTTTGGAAGTTGGTGCTGTTGTTGTTGCAATCGGTCGTATTCAGCGGATGAGTCTGGTCGACATATCTTGTCTTCGTCAATACAAACCGTTTGTAACAGCCTGATTTCACAACCATTCCCTTGCTTTTCGTTCACCCGACGGCCTGCCTTTGACAAGAACATGTTTAAATCCATATATGATTTTCCCTGTGCCCGTGTGTTTAAGTGATCATAAATATATCTAAATAAACCACTATCTATATCGCACCATCCAGTCAACGTGATATGACAAAAGAAAGTGATCACAGCTTCTTCCCAGCATTTAAATACAGTATCGGTTAGGATACCGTGTGTATATCTATATCCCGCTGCTTATTATTGGTCGATAGAGATTCCACATTGAGGTAAGCTTTAGTTCGTTTCTATGGCAACCAGAATCATTAAATTACGATCGGCACTGTCTACTTGACTTGGTGGTATCTTAGCGACAGAATATCCAACGTCATGGAGAGAATCACTCGGGGTTTAACAGCTTCCGCATTCCCTATAAATGGAAAATATCATAACAGATTTATAATAAAAAAAATTTATTCATCTAATCTGTCGTGGGCGGAAGATAGCATCAACAGGCTTCCTTACAAAGATCAATTTTCCCTTAGATATATGTGCAACATCTTATTGAGGTGCCCTGGTTTCCACCCATATGAAATTTAATATTATTAGAATGTCTCATTTTATTAGACAGCTAAGTATTTTCAATTACGTAATTAAAAAAAGACCAGAAAATGTTCTAAAGAAAAACAGTAAACAATGAAATACCAACCAAAAAAATTTTTCAACGGATATTGTACATTTTGTTCTATATGTCTCAATTTAATCGAATGATATTTTTATCTATAAGTATTCTTTTTTTTAAAGTGGCATGAGCTGCCGAAATGTTGATATTTTGACGTTGAAACAGAGTGTTGAAATTGTCGACTATTTTTCTCAAGACTTACAATTCAGAAGCTTATTAGTGCTTCTATAGTCTCGAGAGTGTACGATAAAGTATTGTTTTGAACTAACTTTGGCTTAGAATGAATGAATGGTCGTCCCGGTTATTTAAATTCTGTTTACTTTTCGAACGCTATTCCGGTTCGTATAGGCCACATACTGTATGGATTTTCCTCATTTCAACGGCAATCATTTAGTTTTCCGATGGCCTTCAAAGCCTTACTGTCGTGACGATCAGAAATTATGAAAAAATGGGAATTTTGGTAGCTCATGCCACGTCTTTGGAATCTCAAACATTCGACCAATCGATTCAATCCACAGTTTGTTTTATGTGTAATTATTATCTTTTTACTCTTTTGTCAAGAAAATGAGAGTTTTAGTTCTTATAAAACAGAATTGCTTAATACAGAAGCCCACCATATAGGATATAGGATGTACTGCTCTGCATATGCCTAGCCTGGAATGTTGTACACTGTGACAAGCAATTCTGCCACGTGGGATATCGGGCCAAAGAAAACAATGATATAGGCCTACACAAAAAGTACGCTATTGTTTAGACCTTTCCAACGAGAATTTATATAAGAAAGGATCTTTAATTATACAACCAAAACGTAAATGAGAAACAATTTTGAAAATAGATTAGCAAGTTTTGAAAACTATTGGAGGTGTTGAAAAAACATGTTTACCTGCAGCAATGTTCTTAAAGCGCAAGCTTATATCACGGGTGTGAACCACATCCCAGATGTAGCTCACCGTCAATAGTCATTTCGTGTTCACGAACGAAGCTGGCTCCCATGGCAACGATTGTTCGGGATCCCAATGATTATGACGCCGACAATTATGACGCCACAAACTGGACAAACTTTAAACATGGTCAATTATGAGGTCATATCAAAATACTTTTTAACGTAACAGTTAAATTATGACGTCACAACTCGGGGGGAAGTAAACTTTGTACGGCCACGATTGTTCGGGATCCCAGTGATTATGTCGCCGACAATTATGACGTCACAAACTGGAAAAACTTTAAATATGGTCAGTTATGAGGTCATATCAAAATACTTTTAAACGTAACAGTTAAATTATGACGTCACAAATCGGGGGAAGTAAACTTTGTAAGTTATAGGCCTAAGCGGAATAGATTCATGTAGGGCCACAGAAAATATCACTGGAACCATTATATATAGCGTATTTTTGTAATATTAGTCACCTTTTTGTACAAACTCGAGTGATGCTTTACCATTTTGCTTGTAATTGACAATTCCTCGAAAATAAAAAAAATAAAAAAAATTTCTGTGATTTGCGTGAGATCTATAGGTTATCGGACGATCATTAACAATTATCTTAGCGTTAACGCATGCGATCGATAGTGCGATCTGTCATAAGGTTACGGTCAAAAGTCAAGGTCATATCCTTGACAATTTTTTTTTCGGTTTGGGGAAAGAACGCGAATAAGTGGACATCCACACAGCTTTTTCATACAAAATACATCTACAACACAAATACTCAGTAGGAGTAGGCCTAAAAATGAGTAAACAAACTCACTCGGTGTTTTCTGTGGATTTCGATCTGACAGCAAAAGGTCAAATGGCGTAAGAAATAATACTGCAAGACGTAAAAGGCGTAAAGTTACCAGAAAAATGTGTGAATAAAAACAGGCTCTGTCATCAATGTTTTCCAAAAAAGTTACATTTTGCTAAGAACCAATAAACAAAATGGCGAACTGAGGTACATTTTACCCAGAGGGCTTTGCGTAAATCTATGTGACGTCATCAGGCTCGGCGGTAATTGATAAGAGGCCACATTTCTGCTTAATGCAAAATCGGTAATATATTATGAACAACTCAATTTGGTGGATGGCAAGAACGACATTTTATTTATGTTGAAGTACCTGCATGAGCAATATTCAAATCTTCCTGAAATTGAGAAATTGTCTCCGAGTATAAATCTGGTATAAAACGCAAACGAATATAAAAATAAATGTCTAAATTTCTATCAAAAATCTGTGCAATTCTGTACTAAGCTAATGCTCCGTAGTATTTGTATATTCACACGTAGCTAAAGCCTGTTCGTTGGTGAACCGCCAGGAGATTCCGGTAAAGTTTCACCGTCATTACAGGGTGAATGTAAATCCATATGGTCAGAACGGACTTCCTTATTTTCCAAACTCTGAGATTTTTTAAAACATTTTTTCCTTATGACACGTACTAAAATCCAGATCCATAATAATATTGGTGTAAAAATGGCGGAAGCGATCGGTGCAACGATAGCGAAGTCAGAGTCAGGTTTCGGTAACGAAACTTGTAACAGCACAATTGGAATGCCAGTATTTTGCAGACCTGTTTCTATGGCGATGGTTTTCACGCGATTCCATGGTTGCCTGGAGATAAGTCCAGCCACGCCCCCAAGGATAAAGCCACAGTTAGGCAAAATTGCCCCTGCTACTAAGACCTCAGGCTGCAACAGTTTGAAAATATATAAATTTGCATAAATCCCAACAGACAGTATAACAATTACTGTAATTATCATTAACGGTGTTACTGCTTTTAAAATATATTTCGTCCAGCGAGGTCTTTTCCATTGAATAAGCAATCCAATCAAAACTGGTAAAATGAGTCCCGCCAAAGATGTGAAGATATTTTCATACGGAATACGGACTCCCTCCTTCTTGTACAAAACCCGTGTTCCAACGGTTAACAGCCAAAGGGGGATAAGACCTGTAATAATTGGAACAAATCGATAAGATGAAATATCACTATATGAGTTTCCGAAATTCGTATGGTTTTTCAAAACTTATGATTGTCCTTAAAGGGAAAGAAAATCTAAGCTTTAGACTAGTTTAGATGGAAAGAGTAGATCGAGTTCATTTAGTCCAAAACAACTGTCCAATGTATGTTTTATCCCCTCGTATGTAAATAATTGAAATTTGAAAGTGGCGTTACAATAGAGAATAAGCTCCATAGGCCAATCACAAGGTCGCCGCCATTTTTTCATTAGTTTTATCCAATTATTGTTGAATAAAAATTTAAGTGCGTTATAGAGTAGTCATGTGATGCAATTTAGCCAATGGCTGGCTAAGTAATGGCGCGCGGTTGCATACTGACCTATATATTCGGAGACAATCTTCCCACTTCAAGTTTGTCGCCATGTTTTTTTGGACCTAAATCTACCATTATACATTAGAGAGCGGTAAAAATACGTCATTTTTTATCTAAAAATAGCTATACCAACATCACGTCATCCTAAAACGGAAAAATGGCTACACAGATAAGCCACTGAAAGGACATACTTCTGTCTGTCTTTATTAGCTTGAGGGTCACTGGATGTAATTGACGTGAAATGTTTTAAGTACTTTGAAGGTTGTTATCGACGATAATCCCTATGTATTTCTAGAGATTTCCCCTCCTTTAAGTAAAGGAATTTGATGGATTGATTTATCATTTCACTAATATGGCGGCGCTGTCCGTTTTCGAACTGATGGCAAGGAAAACGGACTTTTTGTCAGGAGAAAATCTCTGACACTCGCCGAGTACCTGGCAACTCACACAGACTGTATGTGCTTTTGACTAGGTGGGATTGAAACCAATTGTCCCATTACCAACTGTAAGCCAACGACCACCAATATAATAATATAGAGTTTTAGAAACTCATAATATGCAAGGCAAGTTCATTGTAGCACACTATCATCACATTTAATTTTAAATACATGCTTAAAACAGAATTTCAACTGGAGGCATTTATCGATCACCTAAAAAGACTGGGGCTGGGTGACATCGCTAAGTTATAAAGATGTATATCAGACTGATGCCATACTGCATGCCAAAATTATTGAGACCTCAATTTAATTTTACTATGAGAGAAATTGCTTATAAACTACCTAAATCTGCATGAAAACTACATGGTGACCTGAAGGACCAATTTAGAGGAGGCAGGTTGGCTGAATGGATAAGGCAGCCGGCATTTAGTGCTGGCGATAGGTGCCATACTCTGGGACGCGGGTTCGATTCCCGTTCCGGGCGTCACCCAAAAATCGGTAGAAGAATTTCTACCATATTTTCAAGAAAGTGTAATCCCAAAATAACGAGAATACTGTTATAGTCACTTTCTAAAAGACACTAACTACTTAAACTCCATTGTACTTTGTCTATGGAAACTGAGGTTTTGATGGGCAGCGATATTCAATTTGTACCAATAAAGTAGGCTTAGAGTCCAAGCCCATAAATAGAAACAGCAAAGAACTAAACTATTATTGAGTATCTATAATAACGTTTTTTGTTGGATTGTGTTGGATTCAAACGCGAGACCCATCGATGGAAGGCCTGTATCCGATTGACAGACTATATTGCTCTGTCGACTAGGCACCATCAACATCTCTCACTCAAGGGATTCGTGTATGTTTTAAAAATCATCGAAATTGTCCAACATTACAAAGTTGTAAGAAATGTTTGAAACTCGCTTTAAACGTCGGTTCCATACTAATGATAAAAAATAGTTTCGACACCGGCACAGGTGTCGAAAGCTCGTGTTGTTCAAAAACAACTGACGACGTGGTGATGTCATAATTTTTTATCATTATTACAAAGTTGGTTATGTATACTTTATAGGACCAAACGAGTTGAGCTGTACGTACCAAATGAAGCCAATGTGCTGACAAGGGTCATTGTCACACTTAACGAGACGTCTCCACCAAGGAGGTATGTGTAGGCGTTACTCGCTCCACCCCCAGGCGCACAGCCAGTGGCAAAAAGTCCCAGAGCGATCCCTGGTTCAAACGTAAAGGCAAAACTTGCTGCTAACCCGAGCTGAAATCAAAAATGGCACATTACTTACAAACGATCTGTAAAAGATAACAATGTAATAGTGTTATAAAGCTTTTCGCGAAAAATATAGTTTAGTATCTGTTGATCGTATTCATAGAAGACCATAGAAAGAGTAAACGGAACAGCATCGATATTTTGGAAGTTTATATATCGTCTCAATGGCTGGGAAACACACAATAAACGTACAAATAAGCTGATAGCTCAACATGTTTTAAAACCTTCTGGGGTGACGACTAACGGTGGCAATATATGATTCCACGATAACAGGATTTACCGAAAGCCCGAGTGGAACATAGGTCTTCATGTTTGCCAAAGAAGATGGGAGATTCTAACGACCACGAAATTGGTATATTAGTGCTCCATTTTAAGTGGAAGCATTTATACTACAAAGGACCAAATACTTCTATTTTTTTCGTGTGTTAAAATTGAGACAATTTCTTTTTAAATCAACTTGGACGGAGGCGAATATGGCGATCAAGTCTTTTAGAGACAAAATCTAAATAACAAATGATGAATGCAGTTAGTAGCCTACTCTTGCTGTAATTTCTGATGATGAGAGTAGTTTCTCTCGAAAGCTCATATTAAAACATCACCATGTACAAAGTAGTACAAGTTGTCCTATGTGTTTTGGTTTTAGCCTACTCTGTATTACAATCGTTATTTTGGCTGCATGCTATATATGTATTACAGTACAAAGAGCCGATATCAGTAATGCAATAGCTATACACTGTCGCCAGACTCCCGTATAATATCAATATGGCGTGAATTGTGTGCCAACTTCTTAAACACGCGAGCTGGGACGAACTGTAAACTAACGCACAGTATGAAGAGAAGAGTAGGCTTTCCGGCTTATCTGAGGAGTTCAGCCAATGTGTGGTTGGCTAATCGTGGCCATACACGCAACCGATTCTCGATTGATCTTGCAAGCGATCGAATATCTTCAAGCACTTTGGACCGATGACTTGTTCAGGTCCAAGAATTGTCAACCTGGCTAGTGAATTGGTATCTCTGGCTTTGTCGATCCTCAGAGCAAGACACGGCTGCAGGATAGTTTTGCAGGGTATAATGAAATTACATAAATAAAAGGACAAATGATTACGTGTGGAGATAGGAGGAAATATTGACATTCAGGATACTACGAACTTCTTGAATTGAGATGAAATATCCTTTTGAATGTTAAATATTGGCTATGGCCGTTTTCACTTTTTCAATGGCCGTTTTCACTTTTCTATGGCCGTTTTTCCTTTTTACATCGCCGTTTTGACTTTTTCTATGGCCGCTTAGACATTTTTCTATGGCCGTTTTATCTTTTTAAATGGCCGTTTTGGCATCTTTCTATGGCCGTTTTATCTTTTTGAATGGCCGTTTTGACATTTTTCTATGGCCGTTTTATCTTTTTCTATGTCCGTTTTGACTTTTTTCTATGGCCGTTTTATCTTTTTCTATGGCCGTTTTGACTTTTTTCTATGGCCGTTTTATCTTTTTCTATGGCCGTTTTGACTTTTCTATGGCCGTTTAGACTTTTTCTATGGTCGTTTTATCTTTTCCTATGGCCGTTTTGAGAAAATCAAAAAAATAGGGTGGTTCTAAAGAGTAACATGTTTCAATATGGCACGTCCTCGACTCCTCCAGCTCTGTTGGCAACACATCATCAATATACTTTGGCCACAGAGTTTGGATATCTCCAGCTATTCTTTAACCTACTGAAATATCAATGGTTTTGGTCTATAATAACAACCTATGCATGATTGGGTACAGATGTCTAAATAACAATAACATAGGGCTCCCCCTTTTTAACACAATTAGAAACTTGTCTCCATGGTTATTCTAGTGAAGGAGATTTTCCATATGCCCGCATGTTTTAGCGTTCATAAATAAATGTATACTTCTGCAACTACTACAAGCTATTCCCGACTAACCAGTAGCTCCGGCATGTAGCGTTAATTTGAGGCCCGAGCTCCTAGCTCAAAAATTGAATAGGCCCTATATTGTTTTACTTTACTACAATTAGGGCCTAACTTACCAGTGGCATTATAATAAACTGTGAAAACAACCCAACAGCTGGAGCTAAAGGCTTTTTTAATATTTCTTTAACGATTGCCAGATCAACTTTGCAGCCCATTGCTGTATTTGCCAACACGACCAAAATAATGACGGAGACCAGAAAAGCTGTGTTTAACGGCCCATCCTCCCGTATAACTGTCACGTCATAGGTATCACGTAGTTCGTAGAAAGTATCTGAAACTTTTTGCCCTGTTAAGTTAAATCCACTGTTTGAATCTGTACTGTTTGTGCCGTTTTCGCTTATTGAAAACACGACTTTAGTCCGTCCTAAAAATAATCCCTGAACTTCAAACGATCCGTTGAAATGGTAAACACTGGAGGCAGTTGGATATAGAGTAATCTCCCTTGGTCCATGAATGTCAGCGATATGAGGTTGTTGACATTTCAGAGATAAGCTGACCGTACGGTTAGATTCTAGAAAGTAGCCGAGATTCACTGTGGTAACTTCTTCCTGAGGGAGCTGATCGACCTCCGTCGGATCAAACGAAATATTAAGACCCAGTTTGACATCGATTAGATCACAAGTAATCAGGTTTACAAGTTGTGTCAGTCCAAATATGCATGTTAAAATACATCGCGTATACTGATCGACAGCCATGCTGTCTTCTCCGCGATACAATCGTGTCTACAAGCTTACCTCCCTTCGCGTCAGAATCCGCGCTATCGAACTGTGGGCTCTCGTGCGCAGTCAAGCTTGACCTGCTTCAAACATTATTGGGGACCTATCACTCGGTTAGAATGATGATTGATGATGGTTTGGTGTTTTACGCCGCGCTCAAGATTATTTCACTTATATGGCGGCGTTGCCAGTTTTATTGTGGGAGGAAACCGGGCTCTGTGCCCGGAGGAAACCCACGACCTTTCGTTGCATGGTAACAGGACTGAGTGGGATTCGAACTCGCGACCCATTGGTAGAAGGCTGTTCGGATTTAGCGTCCAACGCTCTACCTACTGAGCCACGGAGGCCCCTCGGTTAGAATGAAAGTCTCTCAGTCCGACACAGGCCTTCCATTGATGAGGCGTGGGTTCAAATCCAACTCAGACCAAATAAAAATTGAAAAATGTCTTAGTGGATTTGTCACTCTATCGCCGCATGTGGAAGAGTTGTCCTACAGGTAGGCCTCGTCGAAGGAGAAGGGTTTCCTCCGTGCAAAGAGCCTGATTTCCTCCTCCCCCACTAAACCTGACAACGCCGCCATATAAGTGAATAATCAAGTATTTTGATATCGTCGGGTGATGTCTCTCAAATATAAATCTTCAAATTGTCTTTTTCTGGTGGTGAGTTTACTAGTCTATATCTACAGCTATTTCAGAGTAAATTGTCCTGCACTTGAAAATAAGGTCTAGATCAGACTGTGTGTTTCATTCCAAATGATAGGCCTATCGTCTATTTTTCTTTTTAGTAAGCTGTTACTCAACAGTAGGTCTTATTCAGCTTTTCCCAGATTCTCTATCCGTATTTTCGTGTTTTTCTCTGGGATAATTTTGATCATTCAAAAAGTTTTTGCTATAGTTTAGAGATTCAGGTTTTAAGCCATACATGTTATTTGTAATCAATTTATTTAAACTGGCATGGGCTGTCAAATAAAAAGGAAATTCCCTTGGAACAGAATTAATTGTTCGTCATTTTCACGAAGTTTTCAAGAAGTACAAAATACGAGCTTAGCCTACTGCTGACACCAGTCTTGTTATAGACAAATAAAACCCTTAAAATGTAAACTACTAATAGGCCTACTCTTATTTGAACGCTAGGAGTGCATCGGTGGTGCATTAGCTTAGAGTGATCGTCCCTCCGTCCCACACAGACCTTCCATCGATGTGGCGCGGTCTCGAATCACACTCAGACCAACTAAAATTTGAAAAATTTCTGAGTGGATTTTTCACTCGGTCGCCGTGTGTGGAAAAGTTATCATGCAGTAGCATTGCAAGCATTACCATATACCGCAGGCGTAGAGTGACTTAATATATACTAAGTCGCTCTACGCCTGCGGTCTTTGGTAATGCTAGGTCTTCTTCAGCTTTTCCCAGATTCTCTATCCGTATTTTCGTGTTTTTCTCTGTGATAATTTTGATAATTCGAAAAGTTTTTTATATTCTATATTTTAGAGATTCATATTTATAAATCAAACTTACTTACCCTTTAGTGTTGAGAATTATCTCTGGAAACGAAGTTTAATATTAAAAACAATAGCATACATTATAGAGCAAATATTACATATATAACAAAAAAATAATAGATCGGGTAAAACTTACAATTTTAAAATCATTTGCATGAGCTGCCAAACTGTTGATATTTTGACCTTAAAACAGAATGTTAAAATTATTGGCTATTTTTCTCGAGACGTATAATTCAGAAGCTTTTAGTGCTTCTTGTCTCGAAAACGTACCATAAAGTATTGTTTTGAACTAACTTTGGCTTAGAATGAATGAATGGTCGTCCCGGTTATTTAAATTTTGTTTACTTTCTGAACACGTCTAAGCCTCGTACCGGCCGCATACTGTATGGATTTTCCTCATTCCAACGCTAATCATTTAGTTTTTCGATGGCCCTCAAAGCCTCTTACTGTCGTGACGATCAGAAATTATGGTCAAATTATCCCACTATAAAGACATGTATTCGTCGAACTCGACCACAAAGAAAATTAAATTCTTGAGCACAACCTGTACAACTATTTCGTTCACGCATGGTATCATCATCATTGGTTGAAAGGTCGTTAATAATTTACACGTAAAATATATGTACAGTATACGTCTTTGACGCCCGAGACCTTACCGGATCCTTGTTTAACTTCAACGCCAGGATTTTTAAAAAAAATATCTGTATAATATACAGTTACAAGCCACCTGTAGGTGTTCAGAAATAAATAAAAAACTATATTAAACCCATAAATGGCACTTGGCAAGGTCATAAATTCTCTGTAAATCCAACATATACCCTCCCAAAAAAGAAACGCAACATCCAATTTTTGTTCTCCAAAATATGAATTTTCAACATTTTTAATACAGAAATAAGCATCACATTATTATCACATTTAAGTTCATAGCGCTCAGATGACGTCACTGCAACGTCAATATCTGTTGTGGCCACCATTAACCTGTGACAAAGCACGGACCCGTCTCGGCATAGACACAATCAATCGACGAATACGGTTTTGCGGAATTCTCCTCCATTCTTGCTCAAGAGCCTGCTGCAGTTCTTGCAGAGTTTGCGGCGCTCGACGACGACTGCGCACGCGTCTATCCAAATCATCCCACAAATTTTCTATTGGGTTCAAATCTGTTGATTTGGACGGCCAGGGCCCTGTCTTACGAAGCTGGCGTAAAGTTGCGCATGGGCCTACAACATGGACGAGTTGCGACTAGGGCGTAAGTTCCTATAGCTTTAACACTGATTTACGTCCGACGTAACTTACGCCAGCTTTGTAAAGGCCCGTTCACACGATGACTGATTATTTGTGTTGAGACGATGTAAATATGTTACCCTGAAATAGTGTACTGAGGACTACTGGTACCGATTTTGTATTTGTAATATCATATAACTGGTGTCCAGGATATATATGCAAAGAAATAAATACATACATTTATGAGGCAAACGTTAACTTATAAATACATAAGCTTATATGAAATATTTGATTGCTGCAAAAAGTTATTAGCTTGACCTGCATTTATGATTTATGATATTAACCAGGTACCATACATGTACTTATGAATTTCAATATTCTACTTTAAACAGTTGATCAAGTTCCTATAAAAATTTCTGCCCTGAGGACCTACTATGGGAAGGAATTAAGAAAGGAAAATGTTTCCAGGCGGAGTGGAGCTGGGGCAGCTGATGTTTACCAGTCCCAGTGGGACTGGTTCAAGCTGCTGGACCCTTTTTTAAGGACCCAAGTTGTGCAGAAAAGGACTGCTACAAATTTAGTAAGTACATTGTAATGTTCAACCAGTGTATAAAGGTAAATCACCAAAAATGAGATTCGTTAAGAATTCTTGCTGTATACATTTCCATGCATTTAAAATCTTTGGAAGTTGGTCTGACTTATCTTCATAGAATTGGCAAGTGCATAGATAACAATCATTTAGACCATTGTCACTTATTTTCAATTATTTATTTCTCTTGGCCTGCCTTTAATCTTTAATATCTGCTTGTTATCAGACATTTTTTTGGAACTTTTCTTCTTCAAATGTTTTACCTCAAACTGTATGTGAGGGGGTCATTGACAACAAAATATACTTTTGACCAAGGTTTTTATGACAGATCAGAGTAAAGTGTATGAAGTTTTTGAATGATACAAAATAGGTCCTGGGGTCATACTCTACATCTGTTCTTGAAGTCAGAAGATATGACAGTATGGTAACCTACATGTATATAGCTTCTATGCCCCCAAGAACGATAACTTGGGGAATTACAGTAGAAATGCAATTGGGTGCTGTTGGGGATCAAAATGACACACAATTCAAATACATTAATGATTAAGATGTATACTAAACTATATGATCCCACTGCCAGTCTACCTGTCCATTAGAAACAAAGAAATCAGCAAATTCATCTCTGACTTGCCTGGCATTTGCTGTACTGTGGTTACCTCCTTGACGGGCGAAAGAACCAGATCTGTCAGATAATACCGACCCTACATTGCACTCACTGTATGTTCTGTCACCGGTTTTACGTAAAAAATTGTGTAGGCAAACAGAGGCTAATATAACATGAATCGCTTGGTCTGGGTCAATGGCCAAAGCCCGCTGAAACACTCCAAAGCGTTTAACTAAAATGCCGAATGCATTTTCAGAGATACGACGAGCTCTGCTTAATCTGTAATTAAATACTTTCCTTTCATCAGTATTTTCTCTAAGGGGTATGGCTTTAATAAATATGATTTCAATGGAAAAGCATCATCCCCAACGATAACATTGGGTACAGGCTCCTGTCTCCCAGGTAAAGGAGAAGGGGGCGGGATATTAAGCGTGTCTCCTTCTAAGGCTGAATACAGCGAAGAATTTGAAAATATGCCAGCATCACTGGCTCTACCATTAGCCCCGACATCAACATAAATAAAATTGTAATCAGAATCAACAAGAGCGAGCAATACAATACTAAAAAAAGATTTATAGTTGAAAAAAAATGATCCAGAATTAGCTGGCGCGCGGATGGCAATATGCTTGCCATCTAGAGCCCCAATACAGTGCGGGAAATTCCACCTTTCTTCAAAGCCATTTATTACTGCATTCCACTCCTCTTCAGTTGATGGTACCTGAAGGTAAATACAGTAGTAATTTTAAAAATGTTGTTTTCATTTACTAGGAAGAAGCACATAACAACAATGAAAACAGTTTACCACCGTCAGAATCAATCGTCTGTGTGGAAGAAAACTCCCCATCATCCCCTATTGCTGAGGTATTCCCTTCTGACGAACCTGTTGCCATGAGTGGAGAGATTTCCACGCCCAAACCCACCCCAGCAAAGCGAAAGAAAGTTGAGAGCGGCTTACAGACTCAAGTTCTACAGACACTGAGGTCAATAGAACAGCGACGCTCACAAAAGGAAAATGATGGGGATTTCTTGTTTGCAAAGTATATTGCCAGTGAACTTGCTAAAGTTACTGATTTGAGAAAAAAACAAGAATTAAAACTTAAAATTCAACAAATTATTTTTGAATATCAGTATGATAATTAAGTAAAATGTTCAAGGTAATTTCAGTTCGGACCTTTGTTAATTTATAAACACATCAAACAATCGACCAAAACTTAATACTTATGGTATTACTATCTCTTTATATTATCATATCAAAATTCAAAAGACTTTTATCAACTGGCAACATACTTTGTAAACTAGAGATCCCTTTAAATTTAAAGGCACACTAACTGCGAAAGTACCGAAAAATGTTTATATCAACACGGGTTATTGTTACAAGATTTTATGATGGACATTTTTCCTATACATATGCTAATTTAACCATAAGTAATATCTATAAACCAGTTCATGTGTCTAAAACCCCACAAAATTACCGTGATTTTCGCGGTTAGTGGGCCTTTAACTTTTGTGAGAGTGACTTTCTGGTCTCAGTGCCTGTAGAACTTATTTCTTGCCTCTCTGAACATTATTTTACAGTTTGGTGATGGCGTTTAATTAAAAAAAATTTATATTATTATGGGGGGGGGGGGGGGGGGGTGATAGTATACTGGAATCGGCATGTCCGTCTGTCTGTATAGGCACAATTTTGTCCAGTAATAATTGTTAAATATTTGTTATAGCATTATTCTTGTACATAGCCATATAGCGATATTCGGTTTTTTCCGTGTTAAATAAATTTATTTAATAAATACATGTAAAGATATATTTTATTGTATATATCAATATATATAAATAACATCTATTGTTATTATTCACTTAAATTATAATTTAATATTTAAAATATATTGAACCACAGAAATGACATGAAATTCATAAATGCAATATACATGTTATATTCAACCCTATTTGTTAATTTAGCTTAAAATATGTTTACTTCACAGAAGACTATTAATGAAATTATGTATAACCACATTTGTAATGGTAAAATGATATTATATTCTATCTTAATTTGTTAATTTAGTTTTATAATTTTAAATTATAAATTGAAACAGTATCAGTTGATAGGAATTTAATTATATTTAACTTTTATTTATTAACTTAGCTTTATTCATGAATACCAAATATAAAATCTGTACATTGGCTTTTTAGTTACAGTTTTAATTCAACAAATTATTTTTGAATATCAGTATGATAATTAAGTAAAATGTTCAAGGTAATTTCAGTTCGGACCTTTGTTAATTTATAAACACATCAAACAATCGACCAAAACTTAATACTTATGGTATTACTATCTCTTTATATTATCATATCAAAATTCAAAAGACTTTTATCAACTGGCAACATACTTTGTAAACTAGAGATCCCTTTAAATTTAAAGGCACACTAACTGCGAAAGTACCGAAAAATGTTTATATCAACACGGGTTATTGTTACAAGATTTTATGATGGACATTTTTCCTATACATATGCTAATTTAACCATAAGTAATATCTATAAACCAGTTCATGTGTCTAAAACCCCACAAAATTACCGTGATTTTCGCGGTTAGTGGGCCTTTAACTTTTGTGAGAGTGACTTTCTGGTCTCAGTGCCTGTAGAACTTATTTCTTGCCTCTCTGAACATTATTTTACAGTTTGGTGATGGCGTTTAATTAAAAAAAATTTATATTATTATGGGGGGGGGGGGGGTGATAGTATACTGGAATCGGCATGTCCGTCTGTCTGTATAGGCACAATTTTGTCCAGTAATAATTGTTAAATATTTGTTATAGCATTATTCTTGTACATAGCCATATAGCGATATTCGGTTTTTTCCGTGTTAAATAAATTTATTTAATAAATACATGTAAATATATATTTTATTGTATATATCAATATATATAAATAACATCTATTGTTATTATTCACTTAAATTATAATTTAATATTTAAAATATATTGAACCACAGAAATGACATGAAATTCATAAATGCAATATACATGTTATATTCAACCCTATTTGTTAATTTAGCTTAAAATATGTTTACTTCACAGAAGACTATTAATGAAATTATGTATAACCACATTTGTAATGGTAAAATGATATTATATTCTATCTTAATTTGTTAATTTAGTTTTATAATTTTAAATTATAAATTGAAACAGTATCAGTTGATAGGAATTTAATTATATTTAACTTTTATTTATTAACTTAGCTTTATTCATGAATACCAAATATAAAATCTGTACATTGGCTTTTTGTTACAGCTAAATTAATTTTTAGTAACATTTTCTTCTTGTTTTTCCCCAAAGATTTCCTGGTCACAAATAAAATATATTTGCCATGAAATATTCATTATTTTGTTTATTAATTTATTTATCTGAATACTTGATTCTGTGTAACATTGTATGTATATCACGTCACAACACATATACATGTTATCACTTAGCAGCTACCTCTACCTGATTTCACTGAGATCGATTTCCTGTTCAATGAATTTCATGAGTAGAAGAACTGGATTGTATGAGTAAATTACTGAACTTATATGAGTTACTGGCGAAGCTTTTCACGTCTGCACATTTGCATATAAGATATCATCCGACTTATATGAGTTACCTTCAGGTATTCATCCTTCAAGGAATCATACAGAGCCTGGCAAACCTGGTGCACGAAACAGCTGATGGTGTTCTTGGGGATCCGATATAAATACTCCAAAGACTGGTAGCTGTCACCTATATGAATATACAAATTTGACACCAAATTCAAAAGAAACATATCAAATAGAGAGAGTAGGCATAATCTTCATAAAAACGAAATTACAAGCGTGTGTCTATTTTTGTTCTTGAAATAAACTGCTTTGAGGAAAATATGGCCCATCTTGCCCCACCGTCCCCTATAAATAATAATAGGTCATACCTGTAGCGAGATACCGAAGTGTGATGGCAAGTTTCTCTCCAGTAGGTATAGCCTCTCTCATGACGGTGTCTTGTTTACAAATCTTTGCATCTACTAGATCTAATATTTGTTGAAAGCTCCTTTTGTCCATCCTGAGGAAGTTCACTAAAGCCTTGCTGTCCTCCCGCTCGAGTTCGGACTGTAACGCATTGTAAGCTCCAAGCCTATTACGGCGTTTTATCCAGGGTCGAACCCAACACGAACGAGGTTTTTTGTTGTTTACAGCCTCGCTAAATAAAGCTAGAGGCAGAGCGGCAAGTTCGAGCTCATCGTCGCTGTCAGTGTCATAAAGTGCTGCCATGATGGATATAGCCCGTCCGCATACAGCACCGTTCCATAGCAACGTACAACTTTATGACGTGTGAACGCAGAGTTGTATACGTCTTTTGTCGTACAACTTGTCGTGTGCGATTTGTCGTTCCGACAAATCGCATCGTGTGAACGGGCCTTAAGACAGGGCCCAGGGTAGCACTGTTACGTTGTGGTTGGCTAGAAATTCAACAGTAGCACGAGCTGTGTGCGGCCGAGCGTTGTCGTGCTGAAAAATTTCCCTACGGAGGTCCATTACGGGCAGCATATCATTATGTGGTGTCAAAACCTCATCTGTGTATCGAACGGCGTTAAGGTTGCCGGGCATGTGCACCAGTAGGGGTTTTCGGGCACAGGATATGGCACCCCACACCATCACACTTCCTCCGCCGAAATTGTCGACCTCAAGGACGCAGTTCCTTGCGAACCTTTCATTCCGGCGTCTGTAAACTCGTGTACGACCATCTCTTCTCTGCAGCTGGAATCTTGATTCATCGCTGAACCAGACTCGCCTCCAGTTTCGCAGATTCTAGTCCCTTAACCTGTTGCACCATCGGACCCTTGCAAGTCGATGCTGGCGTCTCAGCACTACGCCAAAGTAAGGACGTCTGGCGCGTAAGCCGTTTGGACGGAAACGGTTTCTGACTGTCTGTGCCGATATTCGACGGAAACCTGGGATATTTGATGCTGTTTCTGTTGCTGTTTTGGTCCGGTTTCGCAGGTGAAGTAACCGGATGTAGCGATCTTGGGCTGCTGATGTGATCCTAGGTCGGCCAGAACGTTGACGATCAGCTGTTGGACCGGATTGCTGGTGCCGTTGCAACAGTCTGGTGAACATTATAAAGTATAGCGACTGCATTTTGTGATTCGCCGGCCAGGAGACGACCAATGACGACGTTCCGGGTAGCTGCGTCTAGTCTTGGCATATTGTAGCAACTCCGTGAAACCCTTTTTCACGACTGAATTCAATTGAACGGTTGTGTGTCTTTTAAACCCATTAAACTCGCATAAAGATAAGTGTAATATCCACACTATCGGCTTGAGGCAATGTACGCGATGACTTGTACTTTGTTCAGTTCAGAGAATATAACAGTGTAAGCGAGACGTCTGTGTTGTCTGCCTAGTCTATAGAAGTTATTATATTGGCGACGAAGATATGGGATTGTGAAACGTTAATCTTGAAACTGTCTATCACCAAGACCATAAAGTACTGCCATTCAAACCTTAAGAGACTAGAATATTACCAGTATGGCACAAGCTTCACCAGTAACGGTGGTGACGGAAACTAGGCACCTGAAGACCCAGCCATTTATACACACACCGGACCAGATAGCAACTGGCAAAGCCTGGGAAGAATGGTTGGAAGGAATCGAGCGAGAGTTCAGATATTTCAGGATAACAGAGGACTTAGACAAGACAGATGCACTGATTATTTATGGTGGTCCAGAATTAGCTAGACTGGCGAAAAGTTTACCCAATCCAGAAGTTCAACAACAATCAGAATATGACAAACTGAAAATGAAACTAAACGACTATTTCATACCAAAGAAGAATAAACATCATGCCAGATATTTATTTGCCAAGTTGAGACCCTTCCAAAGTGAGACAACTGTAGCGTATGGTGCAAGAGTTAGAGAATTGGCTTTCCAGTGTGAATTTGGTGACAACGAGGATGACAGAATTCTGGAACATTTAATTCAAACTATAAAGAATGAGACACTGATTCACAGAGCGATATCTAAGAGGTGGAATCTTGCTCAATTTTTGTCTGAAGCAGGGCAAATGGAAGACACAACACTACAGCTAAAAGATATGAAATTAGATGAAGAAAGTACAGTAGCTAAAGTACACAGACAGGTAAAACCCAAACAACAAACATTTTGGAAAAACAAACATTCCACTAAAGAAAGTAATATAAACCAAGCTTGTCAATATTGTGGGTTAACTGGGGTTCACGAAGTGGGACAAAATTGCCCAGCATACGGGAAAAAATGCAGTAATTGTCAGAGATGGAATCATTTTTCTTCTGTATGTAGATCGAAAGAAGCCAAACCCAGAAATAAACATTACCGTAAATACTCTAATAAGAAAACTAAATCTAGAGTAAAGAAAACACAGGAAAGGGAACCCGATAGTTCGACATCTTCAGATGATGAATTCTTTCCTCAAGTTGTAAAACATTTAGAACATGTTCGACGGGTTCATGTAAACTATGATAAAAGCAAAACAGTTCCTATGCTAATTGATGGTGTTCAGGTGTATATGGAACCAGACAGTGGAGCTGATGTTAACATAATGGATGAACATCAATTTAAGGCATTAACTAATAGATCAAAGAACATTAAATCACTATCTCCAAGTAAGGTACAACTGAGCACACTCCAAAGTATACTAGAGGTCAAAGGTGAATTCTATAGTGTTATTAGAAATGAGAAATGTGAAACTAAGGCAAAGTTTGTGGTTGTGCGAGGCAGAAATAACTCTCCACCGCTTATAAGTAAAACTACATTAACAGACCTAGGAATGTTAAAAATATGTTCTAGTGGTTCGCTCAAAGCACAAAATGAAACTAAATACAAAGAGAGGGCAAAGGCCAACACTGTAAACACAAATACGGGTGAAAATGAAACAAAGCAGATTGTTGACAGCTATAGTCATTTGTTTGAAGGCATAGGACAAATTAGAGATGTGAAAAATGACAAAGAGATTTTTGTGAACTTTAGCATGAAACAAGAAGCAGTGCCAGTGTTACAGAAAGCTAGACCTGTTCCTTATTATCTACAGAAACCTTTAAGAGAATGGATAGATCAAGGAATAAAAGAGGACATTTTTGAAAAAATTCCAGAAGGCGAGGCTATTACATGGTGTTCTCCTTTAGTAGTCCAACCAAAACCAAGGTACACGAATATCCCAGAGGATAAAATGGAATCGCATATGATTAGGGCCAGTGTTGATTTAAGAATTCCAAACAAATTCATGGAAAGGAACAGAATGATTCAAAACCCAGTTGTGGAAGACTTTATTTATCGATTTCATGAATGTAAAGTATTTTCAAAACTTGACCTAAAGCAAGGATATCACCAGCTGACTCTACATCCTGATTCCAGGAAAATAGCAACATTTAGTACGCCATGGGGAAATGTTCGCTCGAAAAGGATGATATTCGGAGCCAAATCGTCACAAGATATTTTCGACGAAACTATGTACAGAATCTTTGGTGACATTCCATATTGTCTGAATCAACGAGATGATATTTTGATCGGAGGACGCAATCTTTCTGAGCATAACAAGACTCTTGAGGCAGTATTTCAAAGAGCTCAAGATTTTGGTGTTACCTTCAACAGAGAAAAGTGTCAATTCGGAGTAGAAGAGATCGAATTTTATGGTTATCGATTCACTAAAGATGGTCTAAAACCAGCACCAGACAAGGTCAAAGCTATAAAAGACTGTGAAGCGCCTCGATCTAAAACAGCTGTGAGAAGTTTTCTGGGAATGACTGGATACCTGTCCAAATTTATTCCACAGTATGCAATTATCACAGCACCATTAAGAAACCTTACCAGAAAGGACACACGATTTCAGTGGGGTAAAGAAGAGAAAAAGTCATTTCAGACATTGAAAGATAGTTTGACTGACGAGAGTTCTATAGCTTTCTTTAACCCTTCAAGACCTATAATTGTACGAGCTGAGGCAAGTTTTCACGAAGGTATCTCCGCAGGACTTTTCCAGCCAACCGATAAAGGACTTCAAGCTGTTCATTTTATAAGCAGAGCAATGACGGATACAGAGAAAAAGTACAGCCAAACTGAAAAAGATGCACTAGCCATCCGGTGGGCAAAAGTAAGATTCCGTATGTATCTTTTGGGAGCTCCAAAGTTTAAGATCATCACAGCTCATAAACCGTTGTTACCACTTTTCAACAAAGCTACATCTAAACTACCACCCAGGATTGAGAAATGGGTCATGGACATGCAAGATGTTGATTTTGAACTTATCTATGAGCCGGGAAAAGATGAAGCTGACCCATTGGATTTTATATCTAGACATCCATTACCAATCACAGGCACAGACAAAGTTGAACAAGTTATTAAGCATATAAACACATCAGAGCATGCAGTTGTTGTAGAGAAAATCCAACAAGAAACAGAAAGTGACACTCAACTTCAGATGGTTAGAAAGAGAATTCAGAATGGTGACTGGGAAAACCACAAAAGTAATGTCAACATAGCGCCATTTTTTCCAATTAGACAAGAATTGTGGGAAATGAATGGACTTGTTTACAGATTGAACAAGATAGTAATACCAGTAAGCCTTCAGAGAAAAACTATCAAGGCGGGTCATAGTCTTGGACATTTGGGAATTACAAAAACAAAAGAAATGTTAAGATCCAAGTATTGGTTTCCAAGAATGAACAGTATGATAGAGGAAATTCTGAAACAGTGCTATGAGTGTCAAGTAACAACAAAAGAGCATCGACAAGAACCAGTGAAAATGACTGTTATTCCAGATAAACCATGGGACACTGTGTCTATTGATTTTGGAGGACCTTATCCTGATGGTCATTATAATTTAGTGATGGTGGACAAAAGAACAAGATATCCTGTTGTAGAACAAACTAGATCTATAGCAGTTGGTCCTGTGACAGAAATTCTAAAGAAGGTATTTGCTACGTATGGTACTCCACGCAGAATTGAAAGTGACAATGGACCCCCCTTCAATTCTAAGGACTTTTCAGATTTTGCTAAAAGAGAGGGATTTCATCACCATTGCATAACTCCATTACACCCAAGAGCTAATGGCGAGGCAGAGAATTTCATGAAAATCCTTAACAAGACGGAACAAATAGCTCATATCCAACAAAGTAGTACTAAGATTGCAGTGCAGGAGATGTTGACTGGGTATCGTTCCACGCCACATCCAGCAACTAAAATTCCGCCATATCAAGCATTAATGAATAGACATGTTAGAACCAAAATGGACTATCAACCAGCTACTTCTGTTGAAACGGACATGGACAAGGAAATTAACAACCATGATAAGGAGTATAAAGAAACTGTTAAGAAAAATGCTGAAAATAAGAACACAAAGGAACATACATTTGTAGTAGGTGATTATGTTCTGTTAAAACAAACAAAGAAAAACAAATGGTCAACAGTGTATGAACCAGCTTTCTATATCATATATCGGATTACCGGGTCAACTATTTCAGCCAGAAGAGTAACAGATGGAAGAGAAATATCTCGAGACTCGAGTCAGTTCAAATTAGTGAATGCTGTTGTACAGAATCTACATCATGGACAAATACCGGTATCTGAGGAAATAGAACAAGACAGATGGAGAGAGAAAATACTTCAAGAAACAAAACCTGAAGATGATCCAACACAAAATGAATTATCAACAACAGACGGTTCTTCATTGGATAACATAATACCCGAAAACGTTGAAACTCAAACAAGTCGACCTGTTAGAATCCGTCGTAAACCTGTATATCTCAAGGACTATGTTGAATAACTTTAAGTAAAGTTTTATTTTATGGACGGACTTTGAAAAAAAATTTACGTTCAGGACTCACACTAAGTTTTTCGTTTATATACCATATATTGATAATGTTTGCTTAACCATCGAACGGTTTATTTGATGATTTTTATTATAATCGTTTAAACATCGTGTTTCTTAAAATCATTATAATCAAATAGGTTTTCACTAGTTTAATGTTTTATAAGTACATTTTGCATTATTCGTAGTTCATTAGAAAGAAAGTTAATGTTTAATGTTTTGTTTAATGTTTAATGTTTTGACATTTAAAATGTTTTGAAAAAAAGGAGAAATGTAATATCCACACTATCGGCTTGAGGCAATGTACGCGATGACTTGTACTTTGTTCAGTTCAGAGAATATAACAGTGTAAGCGAGACGTCTGTGTTGTCTGCCTAGTCTATAGAAGTTATTATAATAAGACGTGATTCGCACGTGAAACTGCCCTACGTTTTTCCCTACGCCTTCCTCGTGTAGCGTTACACAAAGGCTGACCCGAAAGTCACGTGTGATCAACAGCCACTATCAGGGGCCTAAATTCAATTATCGGACATTTACATTATAACATGATCCTGTTGTCATGTATCAATCACGCACAATTTTTGGAAAATCCATGTTTGAAAAAAGAAATTGGATGTTGGGTTTCTTTTTTGGGAGAGTATAGTCTAAAAAAATTATTACCTTCCACACACTGGAAATTTAAAAAAAGCACAAACAATAAAAATTCAATACAACAGATTGTTTAAAATTGTATGATAGCAAAAGTCTCGAACAACTGACTGTCGATCGTATTATAGGTCTATGCAGCTAACAAAAACTGATAGAGGTACAATAATGTTACAACCTATCGACATGATAAAACTTTTGTTGTACAACTAGATACACTCGCCAGGAAAATACCGTAGTCTGCAATCGTTAGATGCTTTATTTTAAACCAAAATGAAAAAAAAATTGACAGTTTTTTTTAAATTTGAAAATCTAATTTGTAATGTAAGGACAATGTCAACAAACGACGACCCCAGGAATGCGATAAGCGGATCTCTTTGAGAACCTAACTTGAGAAATATAAACTATCTTTTTGGCTTGGTTCGAGAAAAAAAACGGTTTGAACCCATCTCGTACTACTATTATTGCCTGTTATATTCAGACTTTTGTGTAAAGTAGCTTGAGCTGCCAAAATGTTGATATTTTGACGTTAAAACAGAATGTTAAAATTATTGGCTATTTTTCTCAAGATGTATAATTCAGGAGCTCTTTAGTGCTTCTAGTCTTGTAAATGTACGATAAAGTATTGTTTTGAACTAACTTTTGCTTAGAATGAATGAATGGTCGTCCCGGTTATTTAAATTTTGTTTACGTTTCGGACACGTTTTCGGTGCGTACAGGCCCCATACTGTATGGATTTTCCTCATTCCAACTCTAATCATTTAGTTTTTCGATGGCCGTAAAAGCCTCTTACTGTCGTAACGATCAGAAATTTTGAAAAAATGTGAATTTTGGCAGCTCATGTCACTTTAAGGAGAGAAAATTAGAATTTATCCTAAATTATAAAGATATCTTAAATCATTAAAAAAAATCTTTTTTTTTTAATTGATTTAAGATATCTTAAATGGATTTCTATATATCTTCAAATCATTGTAAGATATCTTTAACTTATTGTAAGATATGTTAAGATTAGGAACAGAAGCTTATCACGATGAGACAAAGATATACTCAAGTAAAACAAGGTGGGTCTTTGAGATTGACGGAGAGATATACAGATGTTTTCTGAGGACATTGACCTACAGAAACTTCAATACTAACTGGAAGCATATGGCTACGGTTATCAAGTGGGTCTAAGTATCTACGGACGGAAATTACAAGGTCGGGTCATGTATGGCCTAACTACATGTTGAGTTTAAAGTTCTAGCACTGTGCTATATAAAATCTAACATATTCTTTAGTAGGTGTGTTGTTTACCATTAACTGAAACTGACTGGCAAAAGCAGCATATTGACCCCCCCCCCCCCCCCCCCGTCCTTCATCTTTTAATGGCTACATACTACCTTAGAGAGAGAGATTGAAAATAATGAAGACCCAGCACAATGAAACATTTCTTTCGGTCCATTATAAATGTTTTAATAATTAATATCACAATATACTATAACTTATATCTGGATTGAAAATAATAACCATGATTTAAACCAACCCTAAATAATATTAGTAGGAAGTTATTTTAATTTGTTTTGTTCGGGTTTTTTTAGACAATGGATTGATACACAAGACCGGTGTTTATTATAATGATTGATATCAGACTTATATAGTTGTAGACACAAACATACAACCCGTATGCTGATGTATGTTTATTGCTCAAGACTCTTTTTATCAGTGATACCAGAATCAAACCATCAACAGCTGTCCATGCTACTATGTATAAGGTTAGACGATATATATATAAAGAAATTTGGGGCTTGACCCCATCCATCGTGCATTGTGTAATCTTCGTAGGTAGGCTAATTTCTAGCCCGGATTATCAGTCTTACGGCGACTGGTATTATATGGCTGCTAATGTGTCTTGTCGCCTTATGACGAACACGGAGAGGAAAACAAAATTCGGCAGAGCCCAGATTTCTCGGCTAGCTAATTTCCAAAAAGAATTCTTCGCTTAACAACACTGATGCGTGCGTGAAGGTGATTCAGCAGGGGAAAGCTGGCAGGCCCTATACTACGGTATCAGGTCAACCCTACGGCGGTATAGGACTACATCAGGAAACGTACCGATTAACATTGACTTGTCGGTAAGAACTGAGACTGTTCACTAGTAGGTCTACTTAGACGATACCGTACGTTTATGAATTAGTAGCACCAGTTTCCCACTTGTCATGAACTTGTGATTATTCGACAAGAAAAAATGAACACGGACGCAAATATTGAGTGTGAAAAAGCGCCTCTGTCAGGAGCAAAACTAAGTGAGGAAAACCAGAACCCTGCTAAGTTTGTGGAGCACGATGACATCGAAACCGGGAATATTAACCCAAAACAAACCACTGACTGCGATGAGGTTATTACTGGGCCAGTTACCGAGCCGCCTTCTCATGGATGTTGTTTTCAACTGGAAAAGTCGTACAACGAAGTTCGACACTCCTGTTCGACACACAGACAGCATTTACGTCGATTTTTTGCTGTCATATTTTGTGTTCTTTGGTGTGCTTATCTTTTTTATGCCATTTATCTCCGAGGCTATGGAGCCGTACCTATCATTGTCATAACATGTTGTGTTGTTGTTGTGTTGTTATGGAAACGATTAATTCGGTGTCGCCGATGGAAGCCTTTCTTTTCTGCTAAAAATCATCCGTGTTGTAATTTGAAGCCAAATACATGGAAATGGATTAGAGGGTTTGTATTTTTTCCCAGAATAAAAGGTTAGCATTACTATTGGTCCTGAAACCACGCTATTGGCGATGTGCCCCTCAACGGATGTTGGTGTTTTAAGCTAAAATTCACGATTTCTTCATCAGAATGTGCTCATTAGACTAAGAGCAGTTAAACAAACAAAAGTTTCTTTACAATCTTGCTTTGTGCCTTGCTATTGGTGATATGCCCCACACAGAAAGTTTCATTAAAATCGCCTAATGTGCTTCGCTATTGGCGATGTGCTCCACAAGGGATGTTGGTGTTTTAAGGCTAATCAAAGGTCAAACTTACGATTTCTCGTGAAATTTGACAGAAACACATTCTGATGCAGTAATTTTGAATTTGACCTTTAATTAGCCTATGGAACACACATCCAATAGCGAGGCACAATGGGTGATTTTAATAAAACGTTTGATTGTTTTTGTATCCCTAGAGCTTATTGAACAGATTCTGATTTAGAAATCGTGGATTTGACGTTTAATTAGCATTAAAACACCAACACCCCTTGTGGAACACATCGCCAACAGCGAGGCACTTTGGGAGATTTTAATAAAACATTTGATTGTTTCTGTCTTCCTAGATTCTAATGACCACATTCTAATAAAGGGTGTGTCCAGGGGGTCAGCCCCCCTCCTTTTATTTTCTTTAGCAAAATAAAATAAAATAAGAGAAAAAAAAGAAACGGAGAGCGGAGAAAGGGATATAGTACCATTATATATGCAACTTATTAAATGCAAGGTCTGCCATGCAGTTTCATGGCGTCTTTAGTTTGACGGTAATCATGGCGATGCATGTATGTTTCTTTTTAATTATATTTGCGCCATAGTTTGTGTTGCAGAGTTAAGCAACGAGTTGCATATGGCTCTAACAATGAACAAGCTGAATTTAGAAAAATGCACTTTCCGAGTGTGAAGAGGCCAATAGCGAGGCACATTAAGCGTCTGTCTCCTTAATAGAGTCTAATAAACACATTCTGATGAAGAAATGGTGAATTTGACTTTTGATTAGCCTAAAAACACCAACATTCCTTGTGGGGCACATCACCAATAGCGTGGTTTCAGGGCCAATTTTAATGCTAATCTGTGGCGTACCTGCCTTACTCGGATGTTTTAGGTCTTCGAAATCTTGCTCCTATGATTTTAGCAAAGCAGTCCTTGTTTAAAGTGGCATGAGCTGCCAAAATGTTGATATTTTGACGTAAGAACAGAATGTTGAAATTATCGGTTATTTTTCTCAAGACGTATATTTCAGAAGCTTTTTAGTGCTTCTAGTCTCGAGAATGTACGATAAAGTATTGTTTTGAACTAACTTTGGCTTAGAATGAATGAATAATCGTCCCGGTTATTTATATTTTGTTTACTTTTTGAACACTATTCCGGTTCGTATTGGCTACCTACTGTATGGATTTTCCTCATTCCAACGCTAATCATTTAGTTTTTCGATGGCCTTCAAAGCCTCTTGCTGTCGTGACGATCAGAAATTATGAAAAATCTGTGCATTTTGGCAGCTCATGCTACTTTAAAGAGTTTTGTTTTAGAGAGTCACGTGTTATTTTGTGCTCCGCAAGGGCTGTAAGTTTTGCTCTACCCGATCTGTTTCACAAGGGCTGCGGCAATGCGTATTGCTGTTTGCTTTGGTGGTTTGTGCCCTGCGCAGTGTGTTCCATTGACGAAGGTTACAACTTTCATATTCGTTTCATGAAGAGTGAAAAGGCAAATCAAAAATTGAAAAATGACCGTCATTTTTCTATTTTTAATATGTGTGTTGAAAAGAGAGAAAACAAAAATTGAAACTTGAACGTCAAATTTCAATTTTCATTTTTACTTTTCAAAAAGTAGAAAATGAAAATGAAAAATTGAACTTAAAACCTTTTACGCTTCTTAATTCACAAAGTTTTGCGGGCCTCGGTGGTCCAGTGGGTTAGAGTGATCGTCCCTCAGTCCCACGAAGACTTTCCATCGATGCGTCACGGGTTCGACTTACACTTAAACCAAGTGGATTTTTTACTTGGTCGCCTTATGTGAAATAGTTGCTAGGTACTCGCCGAAGGTCGGGGGTTTCCTCTGGGCAATGAGGTTTCCTTCTCCACCAAACGAAACCTGGAAACGCCTCCATATAACGTAAAACATCAATCATCTACAATGTTTCGATCTAAGTAAAAATACAATTTGCAAGCTAAAATAACTTATTCAAAAGAAACTGGTGTATTCTTTCTTTGTAGATGTTTGTATCTCGTCATTACAGTGCTTATTGTTGTATTTGTGGCGGTGGACACTAGCAAAAGTAAAGAAAGTCTAACATCACTGGGCGGATTGCTGTTCCTGTTATTCATAGTGTTAATAACTTCCACAAATCCATTTAAAGTAAGTTGACTGGAAATACAATTATAATTGAACACATATGCCCGATGAATTCATTGATTGATTCGATGTTTTACGCCGCACTCAATATTATTTCACTTATAAGGCGGCGTTGCCAGATTTAGTGAGGGAGGAAACCGAACTCAGGTGAGTACCTGGCAACTCTTCAATTTTTATTTGGCCTGAGTGTGATTCGAACTCGCGCCTGATAGATCCAAGGTCTGTGTAGGACTAAAGGAAGATTACTCTAACCCATTGGACCATGGCTTCATCATGAAACTATTTGCTCCATCCGATACGCCAACTCGTCTCTGTACACCTGTGGCACGCAGCACTGTCATCGATTCCTTTTCTTTCAACTTCCCTTTTCATGAAGAAAGTTGAGTTCTTTATAAGATGCATTACCTATACCGAATTCCAGCACTTTGTATTTTTGTTGAATATTGGTAATCTAAATCTACACCGGCATTACATTATCTAGTTGTTTGTTATTAAAGGTAATCTGGAGGCCGGTGCTATGGGGCTTAGCGATGCAGTTTATCCTAGCCCTACTTATACTGAGGTGGGACGCAGGATTCAACGGTTTCCGTTTTGTTGGAGATCAAGTAAAAACTTTCATGGAATATTCCGATGCTGGGGCAATGTTTGTTTTCGATCGTAAGAATTACTTGATGCATCGATTTGCATTTAAGGTAATCTACTTTTCATTACTCTATTAAAATTCAACTACTGTACCTTTTAAATCTGCACATCTGTCCTTTAAGCAGTGCAGATTAATTTCCATGCGCCATTTTATCCCCCTCTGACGTCATTAAATTGGCATGAGCTGCCAAAATGTTGATATTTAGACGTTAAAACAGAATGTTGAAATTATTGCCTATTTTTCTCAAGACGCATAATTCAGAGGCTTTTTAGTGCGTCTAGTCTTGATAATGTACGATAAAGTATTGTTTTGAACTAACATTGTCTTAGAATTAATGAATGGTCGTCCCGGTTATTTCAATTTTGTTTCCTTTTCGAACACGTTTCGTGCAGGCCACATACTGTATGGGTTTTCCTCATTCCAACGCCAATCATTTATTTTTTCGATGACCTTCAAAGTCACTTACTGTCGTGACAATCAGAAATTATGAAAAAAGTGTGAGTTTTGGCAGCTCATGCCACTTTAAGCAACTGGTCTATTCAAATAAATTTTTAATGAATATTCAATAACGTCTCATCGACAAATTTGCATGGTATAGTGTAAGTTTACCTCGGAATACCATGCTTGTTTGTGTTTCAGGTGTTACCCGTGGTTGTGTTTTTCAGTGCGGTGATTTCAGTGCTATATTACTGGGGAGTTATACAGGCGGTGGTTGAGACACTGGCAACTGTCTTACAATATACCATGGGAACTACCGCTGTGGAATCCCTCGCTGCCGCTGCTCATATCTTTGTTGGACAGGTTAATATCATTATTCCTTTGAACGTTATTTTTACAGAGTAGGCATACTATTATAGAGGTTATTAAAGCCCAATAGTTCAGCACATATAACGTGGGAATTACGAATACACCCTTTAAAGCCAGTACTTATAAAATACCAACAGTACTTCTAAACGCCAATGGCACTTAAAAAACGCCAACGACACTTATAAAACGCAAACGACACTTATAAAACGCCAACGACACTTATAAAACGCCACCGGTACTTATACAACGCCAAGGGCACTTTAACTCACTAACGGCACGTCATTTAAAGCCCCACTTGCCGCCGTAGCCTGTTGAACATTTGTTAAGAAAACCAATTTACATAAGCTTACTACAATTAAAACCACTAAAATTAAACATAGGACAGTTAGATTTAGAATATAGAAATGGGGGTGAAAAACAAACGAAGAACCGAAGCCTGATTACAACAACAACAATCACTGTCGGTTAACTTAAAGGCACACTTGCCGCGAAAATCAGGAATATTGGTTACATTAAAAAAGAAAGACCGTTTTCTGTATTTTCCCCAGACAATATAAGTTAGGAACTTTCTATTTTTACCAAAATTCAAAAGTTTGGACGTCACTTTGTATTTTTAATTTGAATTGTAAAATTTGAATTGATAGGTGCCCGTAACGTAAACAAACCAAACTGCTCGCATGGGCGATTTTATGTTTCAGTCGAGTGAGTGAACTAACGGCACAGTGTAATTTTACGTAGGCCTATTTATCTGAGAAATACAAACTGACGATCGGTTAACAGCGACTGGAAAAGCCTGCTGATAATTGTTTGAGTGTAAACCACAGATAAAAAGGCCTGAAATGAGGGTAACCCAACACGAAAGTTGACCGACACTGATCGTTGTTGTTGAAATCAGGCTTCGATTCTTCGTTTGTTTTTCACCCCATTTCTACATTCTAAAGCTAACTAGACATGTTTTATGTGTCCTATGTTTAAGTTTAGTGGTATTAGTCGTAGTAAGCTCATGTAAATTGGGTTTCTTAGCAAATTTAAACAGGCTACGGGGGCAAGTGGGCCTTTAAGTGTTGGATTACCCTCATTCCAGGCCTTTTTATCAGTGGTTTGCACTCAAAAAATCATCGGTAGGCTTTTTGAGTCCCTTTTACCCGATCGCCGATCTGTGTTTCTCAGATAAAGTATGTAAAATTATACTGTGCCGTTAGATCACTCTCACGACTCAAAACATTAGGGCGCTTATGTGCATGTTTAGGTTCGGGGTTTGTTTACATTGCGGGTACTTGATAAATCTAGTTTTCAAACTAAAAATACTAAATGATGCCAAAACTTTAAATTTTTGGTAAAAAAAAAAGGAAGTTGCTAACTTCTTCTGTCTTGGAAAAATACAGAAAACTGCCCACTGTGTTTTATGTAAACAGTATTCTGGATTTTCGCGGCAAGTGTTCCTTTAACGCCGACGTTACTTACTAGAGCAAATTGCATTTTATATCTCTAACAGCACGGGCACGATACTTTACAACGCCATGATCTTCTTGAAGAACATTAACGGCGAAGTAATATTAGTCAACATTTTAATAAAAAGCCTTTTCTAATCACTTTTAACTGATAAAATTGAATGAAGTTTCATGCATCGTTTTCAATGATTTTCTGTGCCTTTGTAAACGTTGGGAATGAATGTTAATGGAATATCACACTAACCCTGCATAGGTTGCTGAAATAACCATAATAACGGAGAACGGGCGTAAACATTCAGCCGGTTAATATTATAAGCCAGACAAGTGCCATCTTTTGCACATTTTGAGAAGAGGGTTAAAAAAAAACCGGACGGAATCCGCATGTTGTTTACATGCTGTTGTTGAGATTTATGTGATATCGTATACTTTACCTATATATTAATTTATATCCATTATTATTTATAACTGTGCATATATCGACATATAATGTACGAGTGTCCGAAAAACATATAATTTGGTAGTTTATTTAGTCATCATTAAAAGTAAAGATGAACTTGCCCTTCGCTCCTGGTGACGGCGAAATCAACTGCCGAAATTTCTACTTTACTTACTTTTTTTTCGGAATATCACTCTAGTCTTGTAATAATATTGATCTGTTATTCATTAGCAATACGATATTTCTCAATCATGAATTCTTTCAAATTAATTTGTATTTCAGCTGGAATCCAGTATTATGCTAAAACCTTTTCTGGACAAATTGACCATATCAGAACTACATGCGGTAATGGCCACAGGGTTTGCTACCATTGCTGGTACCGTTATTGCTGCCTATATTGAATTTGGGGTGAGTTGTTGACATAAGTCAGAATATATGTAAAAGATGTTTCCTGTCATATATTTTGTTTGTAAAGGGCATTCGAAATGTCCGTGGAAAGGGGAAGGGTGTGCAGGCAGGTGGTTAGGGGCCCTCAAAATGTCCACGGAACGAAGCAGAATGTGAAAGCTGGTGGTTAGGGGCCCTCAAAATGTCCACGGAACGAAGCAGAGTGTGAAAGCTGGTGGTTAGGGGCCCTCAAAATGTCCACGGAACGAAGCAGAGTGTGAAAGCTGCTGGTTAGGGGCCCTCAAAATGTCCACGGAACGAAGCAGAGTGTGAAAGCTGGTGGTTAGGGGCTCTCAAGATGTTCAAGGAAAAGGGTAGGGCGTGAAGACTGGTGGTAAGGGGATCTCGAAATGTCAAAAGAAAAGGGAAGGATTTGAAGGCTGGTAGTAAGGGGACCTCGAAATGTGTACGGAAAGGGGAAGGGTGTGAAGGCCGGTGGTATGGGGATCTCGAAATGTGTACGGAAAGGGGAAGGGTGTGAAGGCTGGTGGTATGGGGACCTTGAAATGCACATGGAAAGCGGAAGGATGTGAAGACTAGTGGTAAGGGGACCTCGAAATGTACACGGAAAGAGGAAGGATGTGAAGGCTGGTGGTAAGGGGACCTCGAAATATCCAAGGAAAGGGGAAGGATGTGAAGGCTGGTGGTAAGGGGACCTCGAAATATTCAAGGAAAGGGGAAGGATGTGAAGGCTGGGGGTATGGGGACCTCGAAATGTACACGGAAAGAGGAAGGATGTGAAGGCTGGGGGTAAGGGGACCTCGAAATATCCAAGGAAAGGGGAAGGATGTGAAGGCTGGTGGTAAGGGGACCTCGAAATATCCAAGGAAAGGGGAAGGATGTGAAGGCTGGGGGTATGGGGACCTCGAAATGTACACGGAAAGAGGAAGGATGTGAAGGCTGGGGGTAAGGGGACCTCGAAATATCCAAGGAAAGGGGAAGGATGTGAAGGCTGGGAGTAAGGGGACCTCGAAATGTACACGGAAAGAGGAAGGATGTGAAGGCTGGTGGTATGGGTACCTCGAAATGTACACGGAAAGGGGAAGGATGTGAAGGCTGGTGGTAAGGGGACCTCGAAATATCCAAGGAAAGGGGAAGGATGTGAAGGCTGGTGGTAAGGGGACCTCGAAATATCCAAGGAAAGGGGAAGGATGTGAAGGCTGGTGGTAAGGGGACCTCGAAATATCCAAGGAAAGGGGAAGGATGTGAAGGCTGGTGGTAAGGGGACCTCGAAATATCCAAGGAAAGGGGAAGGATGTGAAGGCTGGTGGTAAGGGGACCTCGAAATATCCAAGGAAAGGGGAAGGATGTGAAGGCTGGGGTATGGGGACCTCGAAATATCCAAGGAAAGGGGAAGGATGTGAAGGCTGGGGGTATGGGGACCTCGAAATATCCATGGAAAGGGGAAGGATGTGAAGGCTGGGGGTATGGGGACCTCGAAATATCCAAGGAAAGGGGAAGGATGTGAAGGCTGGGGGTATGGGGACCTCGAAATATCCAAGGAAAGGGGAAGGATGTGAAGGATGGTGATAAGGGGGCCTCGGAATGTACGCGGAAAGGGGAAGGGTGTGAAGGCTGGTGGTAAGGTGACCTCGAAATGTCCACAGAAAGGTGAAGGCTGGTGGTTGGGGGACCTCGAAATGTCTCCAGAAAGGGGAAGGATTTGAAGGCTGGTGGTAAGGAGCCCTTGAAATGTCCACAGGAAGGGGAAGGGCGTAAAGGCTGGTGGTAAGGGGACCTCGAAATATCCAAGGAAAGGGGAAGGGTGTGAAGGCTGGTGGTAAGGGGACCTCGAAATATCCAAGGAAAGGGGAAGGATGTGAAGGCTGGTGGTAAGGGGACCTCGAAATATCCAAGGAAAGGGGAAGGATGTGAAGGCTGGTGGTAAGGGGACCTCGAAATATCCAAGGAAAGGGGAAGGATGTGAAGGCTGGGGGTATGGGGACCTCGAAATATCCAAGGAAAGGGGAAGGATGTGAAGGCCGGGGGTATGGGGACCTCGAAATATCCAAGGAAAGGGGAAGGATGTGAAGGCTGGTGGTAAGGGGACCTCGAAATATCCAAGGAAAGGGGAAGGATGTGAAGGCTGGTGGTAAGGGGACCTCGAAATGTACACGGAAAGAGGAAGGGTGTGGAGGCTGGTGGTAAGGGGACCCCGAAATGTACACGGAAAGGGGAAGGATGTGAAGGCTGGGGGTAAGGGGACCTCAAGATGTACACGGAAAGGGGAAGGATGTGAAGGCTGGGGGTATGGGGGCCTCGAAATGTTCACGGAAAGGGGAAGGATGTGAAGACTGGGGGTATGGGGGCCTCGAAATGTTCACGGAAAGGGTAAGGGTGTGAAGACTGGTGGTAAGGGGACCCCGAAATGTTCACGGAAAGGGAAAGGGCGTGAAGGCTGGTGGTAGGGGGACCTCGAAATGTTCACGGAAAGGGAAAGGGCGTGAAGGCTGGTGGTTGGGGGACCTCGAAATGTTCACGGAAAGGGAAAGGGCGTGAAGGCTGGTGGTAGGGGGACCTCGAAATGTTCACGGAAAGGGAAAGGGCGTGAAGGCTGGTGGTAAGGGAACCTTTGAACTGTCCTTAACCGTTGATGTGTTTTGAAGCACTTTAATTGGAACTGAAGGGGCGGTAGTATAGCATATATCTGAGCATAGCAAAAGTCTGGGCACCGCAATCACTAGAAAGGATTGTTTTAATGCACTGAAGGAAATTTCATTTCAGGCTGAACCGGAGCACCTGTTAGCAGCCTCGTTCATGTCTGGTCCAGCAGCCTTGGCAATAGCTAAACTTTCACTCCCAGAAACCGAGGAATCAATAACGAAAACTAAAAAAGACGTAAAGCTTCCGAAGGGGTAGGTTTAATGTTAAGTTGCAATAGATAGAAAATCTATATATTTTTTTATACTTTTGGTTTATGATTCATAACTTCGGTTGACACATTTATACCCCCTCATTCAAACAGATTTTAGAAAGTGTTTAATCGTCTCGAGATATATACACTGTTGGCTATACAGTTCCGATTGTGGAATTATTTCAACAGTATAACATAACTTAATACATTCGGCCTTTTCTGTACATATTACCGTATATTATGATGCACAGAACCGCTAATGAAATATACAATGGGCCTTAAACAGAAAATGTGCTTAAGGAGAGAAGAATTTAGGAATTTGTTGTAATCGATCAAGAAGTTTATTTTGACAAACATCCAATTATCAGTGGAGTTGAAACTCAAGAATTGTAATGACACAGTCTTTTTAAAGTGATCCAGTGACTAATATCGCGTATGACCACCCCTGGCCCGAATCAGGGCGCCAAGGCGTCGTGGCATACTGTCCACAACATTGTTGATGCTTTCAATCGACAGAGCGTCCCACTCATTAGTCAGTGCCTGTGCTAATTCGTGCAGATTTTCAGGAATGTTCTCCCGCTCATTGATGGCTCGCCCTAACGCATCCCAGGCATGTTCGATTGGGTCCATATCAGGCGAACACGGCGGCCACTGTAATTGCTCCACCCATTCTGCCCCAAGGAATGCTCGTATTGCAGCGGCCCTAGGAGGTGTAGCGTTGTCGTCTTGCAAACTCCGTAAGCCATTCGTGCATGTGGAAGAAAATGGTTTTCAAGAATATCAATACAGACGATGGCGTTGACGTTTTCCCCGGGCACCACCATATATTCCAGCCCAAACCATTACTGAGCCGCCACCCCCTTGAGTCATTTCTTGCACGCAATCATCTCTGAGATTCTCCCCACGTAATCTACGGACCCTTTGCCTTCCGTCTACATGTTTCAGACAGAAGAGACTCTCGTCCGTAAAGATCACATGTCGCCAATGCCCGAGCTGCAATCCCCTGTGCTCTCTAGCTGGCCCCCTGTGCTCCCTAGTCCAGCTAAGTCTAAGAACTCTGTGATGAATTTGGTCATTCGCTTTGCTCGGTAACCATGGTTAAGCAGCCTCTGATTCACAGTTGTGAGTGAAACATGGATTCCATCGTGTCGTCGCCACAAACGACGAAGATGGCTCTTTGACTGTTTCCGGATCCTGCGACAGAGATTGAGCAGTCGACGATAATCCCGTACGGTAGTCAATCGTGGCCGTCCTGGAGATTGACGTGGACGCAAATCACCCACCTCTCGATGGCGTCTGAGGATTTTACTGACTGCACTCTGCGATATGCCTGTAAAATTATCAGATTGTTTGTAGCCTTCCCGTCAGAGCGCAACCACTCTTTGGCGTATTATCATCGGAGTTGCACGAGGCGTAGCCGAGATTCCTACTACCGTCACTTTGTGTTGCATAGTTGAAGATATAACTCAATATAATCAAGTTAGTTCCAGGTCGCCTTGGCGCACGAAAACTGGGATAATGTCAGACATATTCATTGTATTGCTACCAGCAGCGTGTCATGTTATATAACATATTTGCATACAAATAGATTTCGCCAAGGTAACAGAGACGCAGTATGGATATATTCGTGTCTGCCTATATTATTTGTGACATGATCAATAATATTAAACTTGTAGGATAGATAAGAAAATATTTTATTCCAGCTTTATGGCCAACAGTCTAAGTACTAGTCAATGATTAAAGCTCTATACCAAACTGCTTTCCCTTTCAGGGACCAGAGAAATGTATTTGAAGCCGCTTCCGTGGGGGCTGCTAATTCGGTCAAGTTATTGGCCTACATTGTAGTCAATATCATTGCCTTCTTGTCAATTTTGGAATTCGTCAACTCTGTGCTGGCCTTCCTGGGCGAACATGTTGGTGTAGAAGGACTCAGCTTTCAGGTGCTCATTTTACCATAAGATGTTTACCACTCTTATGTCTTAAACTTCATGTCAGCGTAGAAATTTTATTTTGTCTGTGACAGAGGGAGTAGAGAATGGAGTCTGTTCCCTTTGGTCTAAAAGGTGCAATCGTTTGTTGATCTGTTTGAATCTGATTAGAGCATACTAACCTTGGTGAAGGGTTCTTATCCCGCCAGCTGGGGGCCTCGGTGGCTCAGTCGGTTAGAGTAATTGTCCCTCAATTCGACACAGGCCTTCCATCGAATCTCACGCGTGTTTCAATCCCACACAGACCAATTAAAAATTTATAAAATTCTGTGTGGATTTTTCACTCGATCGCAATACCTGCAAGAGGTACTCGCCAAAGGACAGAGATCCCCCCCAACCCCACTAAACATGGCAACGACGCCATATAAGTGAAATAATCTTGAGTGCGGCGTAAAACATCAAACAATCAATCCATCCACCCAGCCAGCTGGGCTACGTGTGGCAGCTAAGTTTGAATAATGAATTATATCTACTTCGTTAAAGTGGCATGAGCTGCCAAAATGTTAATATTTTGAGGCTGAAACAGAACATTGAAATTATTGGCCATTTTTCTCAAGACGTACTATTCAGAAGCTTTTTAGTGCTTCTGGTCTCGAAAATGTACGATAAAGTATTGTTTTGAACTAACTTTGGCTAAGAATGAATGAATGGTCGTCCCGGTTATTTCAATTTTGTTTACTTTCCGAACACGTTTTCGGTTCGTACAAGCCACATAATGTATGGATTTTCCTCATTCCAACGCCAATCATTTAGTTTTTCGATGGCCTTCAAAGCCTCTTACTGTCGTGACGATCAGAAATTATGAACAAAGTGTGAATGTTGGCAGCTCATGCCCCTTTAAAAAGAAACGTGTCTGAACAGTCTTGAATTTTTAGCTAAATATCGGTCGCGCTTTCCCAGACTGGCCCGTTTCAACATTTGTTGCTATTAAAATGGGTAGCATGTCAACGATGGCGTTTTTATAAGTTTTCATCTGTTTTGTTGTAGTTGATATGTTCGTACGTTTTCATGCCCCTTGCGGCTATCATTGGTATCCCTTGGGAAGACACGGGCAAGGTCGGCTCCCTTATCGGAACTAAGATATTTATCAATGAGTTTATCGGCTATGCTGAGTTAGGGGATATGATTCAGAAAGGTGAAGTTCAGGTAAGTCAATGTGTAAACGTTGGCAAAATTAACTGACCCCTCCATATGTCAGCATCCATAGATAAAAACTAATTAATTAAATTTGATGGAGGTGGAAAAGGACCGAATTAGGGACCACCAAGAGTTCTGCAAATACATATCCAATACATTGAGAGTATTCTCGTTATTTTGGGATTACATTTTCTTGAAATTATGGCACAAATTCCTCTACCGATTTTTGGGTGACGCCCGAAACGGGAATCGAACCCGGGTCCCAGAGTTTGGCACCTATCGCCAGCACTAAATGCCGGCTGCCTTATCCATTCAGGCAACCAACCTGCTCATACATTGAGAGTCAGGTAATTATTTTATCTTTATGGTCTGTCCATTAGCAAAGGATGACGTAGGTCATGCTTGATATGTGAAGCTTGAACTGCATTACAGAAGATTTCATTGTTTGTAAAAACCACCAAACGGTGATTTTCTCATTTAATTACCTTTATGTCAAATTCAGTAACCTTTCGGTAAATAATAAATGCTAAACGGTTCAATATAGGGCAATAGGGAGCGCAAATCTCGTAAGAATTCCTACGAGATTTCCTACATCCGGTGACAGATGACGCTGTTAAGATAGTTTTTGATGACGTTTCTATTACATTTGACGTATATTACTCCATAGCGTCAGATATAGGCTAAGCGTAATCTTAGAACGAAAACCAGTTAGCCGCATGCGCAATGCAGCGCCCGCGACAGGAAATTTGTGAAATGTCTACGAGACATGCGCTCCCTATAGACCTATAGTGGGTATCGAAGATGTTTTCAAAGACATTTTTCGAATTGTTTGGCATTGGCGTCATTTCTCTGTTGCAGGAGTGGTGACACGCATTTATTTCCGAATGATGCAAAAATTCAATGCAGGGTCATTTTGCCATACACGACTATAGCTTCTGGTCAAAATTCAATTCTATGTTTAAGGTGCGAACTGGTGTGATAGCCACTTATATCCTCTGTGGGTTCGGTAGTATACAGAGCCTCGGTATCGCTCTTGGAGCATTCGGGGCTGTGGCGCCATCTAGGCGGAGAGATGTGGCGGGCTACATGGGAAGAGGTCTGATTATCGGAAATATTGCCTGTTTTACTACAGCCTGCATTGCTGGTAAGACATTGCTGTATCATTTATGTTGATTGAGGTCGGGGATATTTTGTTTTTCTCACATAAGAACTTTTTAAGATCGAAACTGATCGCGCCCATGAAAACACTTTGAAATGTACAAATTCAGCAACAAGACAGCTAATGATGGATGTGTACTTATTTGGGTTTAGATAAATTCACTTCTTTTATTATTGTAAATTCCGTTCGATTTAAGTTTTTAAATTAATCTTAAAAAATGGTGACGGCCTTTCGAATGAACTATGGAGTTTATTCTCTATTGTAACGACACATTCAAATTTCAATTATTCGCTCACGCTGGGAAGTCTGCACCGACCGATAAAATCATTGGTGTAGGGAGATTGTTGGCAAACTGATGTTGCAGAAACGATTGTGATCATAAAGGGCAACATTCTGACGCTCAGAAATCACCATTAATGGCAATAAGCTATACAATTTATTCAGGATATCGCTAGCCAAATCAAAAGTGTATTTTAACAAAATAAAAAAGATGCATGTAAGTATGAAACTTCAGAGTCCATCTGGCTTCACATGGCGAACATATTGAAGTAAAAATGTCACTTTGAGTGTAAAGAACACATCCCGAGAGCAGAAGGTCAATAGCGCGGATTTGAATCCTTTAGAGTACATTTGGGATAGGATGGGCAGAAACATTCAAGCCCTAGAACCTCCTGTACAAAATCTGCAGGAATTGGAAACCGCATTACATCGGCATCGGCGGCAGTTACCCCTTCAACAGATCCGACGTCTCACTGGAGGGTTGAGACGCAGGTTGGAAGCTAATGGAAGCTGTAGGCGCTATTGACCTTCTGTTCTAGATTTAGTATTCCGCAGGTAATGATTAATTAATTAGTTACTACAAATGAGAATACAAAATAGCCATGGAATTTATTTTTCTAGTTTCCACATTGTAGATGTCTGTGTTTTTGGACTTACATTTCGACTTTACTTGTATTACTGATTCCGCTCATTACTTTCTTTCAGGAATATTATTTACGGAATATACCGAGTTGACAGATATGGGATTAAATCGTACGGTAGCGGACTCTAATACTACTAGCCTTCATAACGGAACCATTTTACCTTGATTGTCCACGTGACTCTCAAGCCACACGAGATTCTCGCTCATTATTACGTGGTGTTTTGGAAGTGGAAAACCCCGAACTTTAATGATACATTGGATTTACGGGGGTATTCCTTAAATTATTGTTATTTTTACTTCAAAACTATAACCAATCACATAAACAAATTGGACAACTTGTATCAAATGATTTATAAACAAGGCTTAAAGTTTGTTTTTGTTTGTTTATTGACTAAATATATATTTGGAGGAAAAAAAACACAAAACAATGAACTATATACGACACATTGACGCAGCAGAAATCGTGTATTACGTCACCACTGTGGTGGTAGGTAGCCTACACGGCGGAGGTTGTTTTTGACGTCATATGCCACTGGGATAAGCATTGTAGAGCGGCAAATGTAGCTTTGAATTTTGTATGTTCTGCGCCAGACTTCTTGGTCATGTTCTGGAACACACTTAGGCTAACGCAAATTAGAACATATTGCCATAGGTTGTTCGCTACGACTGATTACTCTACATTAAATTTCATAATCATCGATTGAAATTCTATGTTCATGTGAAAGCTTTTCATTTCGCTATTCGTTGAACAAACATTCCTAAGTTTCCTTATATACAAAGACTAAACAAAAAACAAATACAAAAGTTAATCTATGATAGGTTGTGGTTCCTATTAAAGTCGAGTTTCAGATGAACAAAAAAGATCATTTTTCATTGGCTTATCTGTATATTCAGTTTGTCTTCTTCTTGATAAGCTGAGGTTCATAAAAAATGGAGCAAATTTAGCTCACTTATATAATTAAAATAATTGACGGTCATTCAAGATTTCTATTTCAATGTAAACGAACATTAATATGGTCAATAATACGGTCTACGGCCTTTAAAATATCGTTGCGTCTTCTGATAAAATGTGACCCGTTTCATTTTGTTTACAGACACAATTTTAGCTCTCTGGGGACATTCACCTGTCATCAGGGCGTGGTTTAAAAAAGTAAAATGATATCTGCATGAAAACTTGTTCCGAGACGGTTTGGTGTATGTCACTCTGCAACTTCGGGGATTTACGTGCGTGTCAAAGCCGACCGGTAGCGAGCGAAGATAGCCGAAGGGAGTTACGGCTGGGTGTATGTCTGACTCAAGACTATGTTTACGGCGGTAATATTATTGTCATGACAGTTCGGATAAGAACCCTAGCTACATGGTGTTGAGTGATGTGTAGCCAAGCGAGACCAATAGCCGCGAGCTTAGATGTTAATGAGATGTGCTAGTTATTGACCTCCACCACTCGGGACGTCTTTGACCCGGAATTCGAATATTACGTAACATGTTTCCACCTCGTATGACGTCATAGGTGGCGCCGAACCGGCCTTTTGTATTCTACTCCGTAAGCAACTTTACATATACACAATTTTGTAGGACCCTGCTAGAAAAAATCAATTCAGGGTGTTGTTTCTCAACAACGTTACGACCGACGTACGTCCAATGCAAGGCGTAACTACCATGGCAACATATACCCTCAACATTACGTTACGACCAGGTGCAAAGTTACGACGGGCGTAAGTGTGTTGAGAAACAGCCCCCAGAGAACGACAGTGCATATTTCCCACGCGTTCTAAACATTTCCACCTTTGATCATCGTGATGGAAACCTTTTTCTCTGCGATGGAAATGTTCTTATAATACTCGCTTGAATTTCTTCTCCATAGGGAAATTGCTTTACCTGACTTCCGATATTTTTTTCGTTAGAACAAAGCCAGAAAGTGACCCTATGTTTAACAAATACAAAAGCTATTAGGGATTTCAGGCTTTATAATGGATATTGAGTCCGGCAAAGAAAGATTGGCTGTGATCCCGGTTATTTAAATCTGGTTTACATTTAGCAAACACATCCGCCGCGTACGTGATATGGACTAAAATAATATTTTTTCTATGACATTTAAAAGTTTGATTTGTGGCACTCTAAATTAATTAAAGGAGAGCAAACTGGACCCTTTGCCACTCCCAACCCTCAGCGAGTATCTGGCAACTCTTCCAGATAGGAGTGAAAAATCCGCTATTCCCATAGATAGTACCTACAACTGTACAAAACACTTGCCGTTTGACCCTAGGAGAAAGAACAATCTGCATTTTACACAATAAAATCAAAAAATCTTGCCCTAACATCCTGTATAGTAACCTAAGCTAATGCCCTGTACTGGCTATCCGTTTGTACATACCGCGCATGCGCGAACCTTCCCTTCCGGTCTACCTCTTTCAACTCTGCAGAGAAGAGATCAACACTGCAAATTTTACTAAGTATACTTTTCTTACTAATTCTTCTCTGAATCGTTTTTGGTAGGGAATTTTACTGTCCCTAGCGGTTAGATACCCTCCCCTAGATTACTAGAGGGTTTCTGACCAAAAAATGTCCTGTATTTTTTTGTTTTTGGAGAGTTTTCGGACTCAACCCATCTCAACCCACATATATGATGTCGTGGGTCCAAAATTCGCCACCACGTGGTCGGGTTGTTGTTGCTCACCACACTCCCACAACTTTTCATAGGCGATTTTTTAAAGCGGGGTGCGTCCCTGTTTAAATAAATTACGTTCAATTACTAAATTTTAAATCTTTTTCGTTTTTATTTTTAGATTAAAAATTTGTGATGGAAAATGGTGTCTAGTGCCTGTTGAGGCACTTACCCCACGAATGCCTGCCAAGAATATCATCAGCGGCGAAGCCTCAGAGGAAGAGAAGCAGGTCCCGCAGTTCTTCCTGGTCCAGTAAGGCGGGCAATTTTTCGAAATCGAGGAGGTCCTCGAAGAGGGGGCGGGGGCGATCACGCGATATCCCCAGACTCAGCGGACGAGGTTAAACGGTCCAGGCAAGTCCTAAATCAATAACTATTATTTATTGTTATAAAAATAAAAAAACGATATATAATTTAACACGAATGAGTAATTAATAACGAGTTAGTAAAAAAAAAAAAAGTTCTGTGTTCTCTTGTTGATTATCTCTTCTGATTTGGCTGTCGTTGATGCTTTGTTGGGATTAGCTCTCAACATATGTTCTGTTCTTTTTGCTTATCTTCGACAGTTTTGTCTCAAGCCAGCGACCGAACGTCAGTTACACCTACCCATACGAAGTCTGCGTCTCGGACGAGTTCCGCGGACGTCGGTCCCCCACCCATTAGCGTCTGGCCTTCCATGCCTATCCTATCGACGGAGCCAGTGGTGCGTTTGTCGGACGACCCAACACCCCGTCAGCCGGAACCCACGCAGAGGTCAGACGCAGAACGTTTGTGTGCCATGGAACAAACGTTAGAGGGCGTTAAATTCTCAATTGCCAAGCTGCTCGAGTAAATAAAACAACTCGAGGCTCGGCAATCGAGGGGCCCAGATCTTCACGATCTAAACAGGCTTCTGCGACCACGACTGTGCACACAAGCACACGAGTCGAGTTGCCTGACGTCCAGGGCGGGTTGATCAGGCAACGACCGGCAACCTTGTCCCTGGCTCCGTCGAACCGCCAGGAGGCGCTCCCTGAGACCAGGAGACGGTCGGACCAGTTCTTAGAGGGCGACTACCAGACTAAAACTTGGTCAGGGGACTACCTCCAGCCGAACGTCCAGTATCCCGAACCGGAGCCCACTGGAGAGGAGTCTCCGACGGATTCGGCGAAAGATACGGATGATCAGGGTTTCTCAACTACTGAACAAGGCGGTTCGACCACGTCTGTACGCCCAGGTACACGAGTCGAGCTGCCGGACAACTGAAGTGGTTTGAGCCTTCGGGCGTCATCCCAACTTCTCGATCTGTCGAACCGCCAGGAGGCTTAAACATACAGCGGCCTGGACTAGGGTTGTGCGCCCAGGTCCACGACTCGACCCGCCTGACATCCGGAGTGGGTTGGTTACCCTACGGGCCTCACCCCAACTCTCGATCTGTCGAGCCGAAGGGAAGCCTCAACATACGACGGCCTCGACCACGACTGTACGCCCATGCACACGAGTCGATCCGCCTGACAACCGGAGTGGCTTTGTGGGCCTACGGGCGTCACCCCAGCTCTGGAATTGTCGATCCACCTGGGGGCTTAGCACACGGCGGCCTCGACCCTGACTGTACGTCCAGGTACACGAGTCGGCCACCTGACAACTACAGTGGGCTGATTGTAATACTGGCGTCATCCCAAGCTCTGGATTTGTCAGTCCACCGGGGAGCCTCAAATTACGGCGCCTTCGATCACGACACTACCCACGGGTTCATGAGTCGATCGGCCTGACAACTAGAGTGGGGGGAAAGGTTAACAGCCCTAACCCAGGTTCTGGGTTTGTCAAAACGCCAAGAGGTGTTACAAGAGGCCTAAACCTACCGTGTTTCGGCCACGGATGTACGCCCGGGTGCGAGTCGAACCGCCGGCGGTTATCATCCCAACTGTCAAACCAGTAGATAGGAAAATGACAGTTGAAACGCAGCTATGACGTCATACGAGGTGGCAACATCTGCACCTGACGACCCCACATTTATAACATTATAGGAGAGTTCTAAAACAGCCCTGACCCCCATACCTACAACATTATGGCCTAAAATAGATTAAACGAGTGGTAAGGAATAGGCTAGAGCGTATTTAGGTCACTGACACCAGCCAGGCGTGACAATAAAACAACCCGAGACGGGCGCGGCTATTGGTCGCGCTTGGCTACACATCTAATTAAATCTTCAAACCATTGTTACCTCCTCTGGCTAAAACTGCAAATCTCATTAAGATACGATTCACATTTATAATGTCATTATAATACCGCATTCGTCATTCGCAATGTCACCTTTCACGGAGCAACATCTCGTTCGAGATTTCAAAAATACCGTAATGAATAGAACCGAGTTGGATAAGATGCTCAACAGCATACGGACTTTAGAAAGTTATAAAACTGTTGTCAATGAAATGTTCGATGACGGGGTCGTGAACGAAGGCCGTCTGTTTGTTTTACATTTTTTCACGGATGAAGTGTGTCTTCGTTTACCCGAGGAGATTGCCCGTGAGATTAAAGAATATCACGATTGGATAAATCAGGAAAAGAGACGAAATCTATCCTTCTGGAAATACTTCCCACTAATACTCGGACTGTGTTGTATAACTTTATGTATAATTCTATAGAGCGATTACCAGATTTGTAACGAGACTTTAGTCGTCGACACGACGTGAAGCGGCACGTGATAATCGATGCGGAGAAGACCGTTTGTGGAGGGCATATACAAATACTCGAACTTTACGCCCTCTAGCGGTATGACTGATACAGTTTTAGCGCATGAGATAACATCGCGAAGGAAGCTGATCTCAACCAATCAAATCATTCTAAAAACGCTGACGCTGATAAGTGTTGCAATTGTCCGAGCGTATAAAAAGGAGACCAAATCAGTACACTAGTCATCTCGATTTCCAACACCGAGTCGTCTACATCGTTTGTCTAAGATGTCTACCGCTCCAACCCCGACGAAAAGAGGGAGAAAGAAGGCAGCAGTCTTCGACATTACATCAACTCTACGGGTGACCGTAAGCGATAACGTCGTGAAGATTTCTAGAAGCTACAAGCCTTATCCCGAAGTGAAGCTGACCAGAGAGGGTTGGTCTAGTTTAAAAGACCAAGTAGGACACGTCAAACCTTCCGTAGCTACACACATATGCGGCGACATCCACCTCAGTTGTACGGAGTACGAAGGGTCTGTGTACGTCCACCTCAAACATTGGATTCAGTACAAGCAAGACGGCCCGCGCTATCCTACATCGAAAGGCGTCTCGATGCGTATTGAAACGTGGGAAAAGCTCGCTGTTATGATGTCGGACATCGAAAGTGTTTATACACCTACCACATCACCAACATCGCCTCCGCCCAAACCCGCTTTAGCGGAAGATGTGGTTCGACGTTTTGACGGGTTATGGTGGTCGCTGTGCAACGATATGATAGCTCCGGCTGTTCGTCGACTCCGCGAACTGGAATGTCACGCCTGTCAAATTGATAACCCCACCCAACTGCAACACACCTGCATCTCATCCCTGGACCCGGATGAAAGTCGACGCCTCATCGATATGGTCTTCGTAGATTTTAATGAAATGAAACTCCTCGACGCATTCAAGCATCGAGCTACTACCGAATTTGGGCGACCCGAGGAGGAAATTGTCCAGTACCTGGATGAAACACCGATGAGACGTCAAAACCCTGCATTAACCGAGTTATATATGAACTATCTAACCTCATCCAATGAGGGGGGTCTATAACCATATCATGTGTAACTTCAGTTTTAATAAACAATGTATCACCTCGTATCATGTATTTGTTTTCATCGCTATATATATATGAATACCTGTCAAGGCTTCTGTTTAGTTACCGCTATCATGGGTAGTGCGGTAGGACGCATGCGAAAAGGCTACATAGGTGCCTGCGGTGTTTGCAGAAACGAAATATGCGAAGTACTATTACGCCCTTGTCACCACGTCTGTATATGCCGCTTATGTCTGTATAAGCTGTTGAACCACCAGGACGACATCAAATGTCCGGTATGTCGCACACGTGTAGACAGCGCTGTCAGGGTGTTCGTGTAGAATACTGGCATCGGACTTATATTTTCACGCGCCAGAGACTTATATAAATCAGCGACCGGCATAATTCAATCAGTTGCAACCCATCACTCGAGCCTGATGGACCGAAGCACGAAGCTAAAAGTAATATCGGTTTCTGTCGTAGCACTCTTCGTCATATCGCTGACAGCGTTGATCGTGCTAGCCGTCAATTGCTCGGTCGATTCGTCGGAGTCTTCCATAACCGTCATACCGAATCGTACGTTATGCACGTCGATGCGACAAATCAAAATAGACGATCGACTGAGGGCCAGCGTATGTTTATACCAAAACAGTCTCAGGGTAGATTTACGCTATTTTCTTAACGATCGCGCAACGACCAAAGGCTTGTCTTTGAACTATTTCCAGTGGACCAAACTAAAAAATAAACGGAGACTAATAGATACGGCGATTCATCACGTCTTTGACGGAAACGTGATAGGAGACGGTCGATAGTCTAAAAAGCCGTGGTAGAAGCAATGTTCGAAGCCTGTGAAACGCGCACGGGTCGATGTATCGTATTTACCTCCGACGTATGTAAACTACTGCCACGAGCCGTACAGCGGAACTGTTATAAAAGCCTACCTTCGTATGACGCATCATTCTAACGGAAGTTATCGAATGGACAACTTCGTAACCTTGGCGAGCACAGATTCTACGGACTTGTATCCGGGAAACAAACCCTATCATTTCGAGGTCAAACTGAACAAGACTCTTCGCTTCGACACATCATCCTGGGTTGTGGCCCTCGTGGAAATCACTCTCAAGAAACAGCCGGCTTTCCAGTCGAAGGCGATATTACGCATCTGCTCTAATATCTGCGCGCATTCCTTGGTAGGAGATACATCGCTTCCCATATTGCGCTCTGTAGATGCCTCGGGTGTAGTTAGGAAACAACTAACTAAAGTTTACTCGTATCCGTACTATCATCCTCTCGTGCTTACTGAAGTGGACACCGTAGAAATATATATAATGGACGAGCAAGGCTCTCCAGCATCATTTCTAACGCAGCCTTTGTCGCTAACGCTACACTTTAAACATGAGCAACGTTGACAAGTGGGTGCGATTTTATCGCAACATGGCGAAGGGTAATATACCTCTTCATATATACAAAAACGGTGAAAAGGGCACGCTGTTAGGTCGAGCGAGCAGAGGCCCGACCGTCATCCCGTTGGAACCCTATTGTAGAGAGAAGCCTGAGAAGAAAACGTTGACAAAGAAAACCAGTATAAAGGTGGTATCTCCGGCGGAACAAGCGGTACAGCGGGCGAAATCTGAGATCAAGGCGAGAGAAAGTATAAAAAGACCTCGTGAAACCTTATCAGTTAGTACACCGCCGAAACGTCGGAGGGTGAAGAAGTTACCTCGCATCTTTCAGAATGAGTGAAGCCCAACCCACGGAGCTGGCCCTTTTTGACTGGCCTGCTTCCGCGAACGCCGTTAACAGTACATATCACATCGACGTTAGACCTATCTCGCAACTGTCCGAAGAAGCGCCTATAGAGTTTATCATCCCGGGCCAAGGAGTAGATTATCTGGATTTGAAATCGACTAGGTTATACGTGAAAGCCAGCGTGAAACGAGCAGACGGAACCAGCGTCGCTGAAGATGAAAAAGTGGCCACCGTCAACAATCTCCTCTATTCCATGTTCTCTCAAGTGGATGTGTCCGCGCAAGGGAAACTGCTGACGGTACAGGACAATAACTTTCCATACAAAGCCTACACTCAGACGATCTTAAATTACGGCTACGGTACCAAAAGTAGTCAGCTAGAATCCCAGATGTTTGAACAAGACAGAGGTATGGATATAGATAATCCTGACCCGGTAACTGGGTCGAACGCGGGTCTCGCCGACCGTCACGATCGTGTCAAAGAAAGCGTGCCCTTTGAAATGGAAGGACCCCTGCTACAGGATGTTTTTCAGCAGTCCCGATATCTTCTTAACAACGTGGACGTATACGTGAAACTGTACAGAGCCCCCTCGTCTTTTGTTATCATGTCGGCCGAAGCCGACAAGACATACAAATTGATCATCCACGAAATCGCGTTGAAAGTACGCAAAGTTCGCGTGAACCCCGATGTTATTTTGGCGCAAAGCGAGCTGTTAGAAACAATGACGGCGAAATACCCCTACACACGTACAGAAGTGAAAACGGCTACCCTATCTTCGGGTCAAGTCTTGTTTCGTTGGGATAATATCTGGCCCTCGGAATATCCGAGCCGCTTAGTCGTGGGCTTCGTCGAGTCCAAGGCCGTGGCCGGAGACTATAAAAAGAATCCGTTCAATTTCAAACATTTCAATCTCGGCAGTATATCGGTGAATGTTGACGGGTTAACCACGCCGGGACAACCCCTCCGAATGAAGTACGCGGATGAACAGTCTCTATGTACATCGGCTTATCTAAGCTTATACGACGTGGTGGACAAGACTGGAGAGGATTTTGGAAATAGCATCAACTTATTCGACTTTGCGCGCGGCTACGCCTTGTACGGCTTTTCCCTGAACCCGTCCCAAGCGTCGGAGAACAACCGTCTACCCGTCAATCGAGGGACCGTACGACTGGAGGCGGCCTTCGACAAGCCTTTACCGGAGACCGTGACCTGCGTCATCTACGGAGAATTTCCGGCCAGCTTCGAAGTGGACAAAGCCAGGAATATACTAACTTCATGAACGCGGAGGAATTGCGATGCGCGGTGCAAAGATTCCCAGTGTGTCGCGTCATGGCGGCTGACCAGCTTCCAGCAGAGGTGGAAAGAAAACCAGCGGGTTACATCGTCAATACGGATCCAGCTCGACTACCCGGGCAACACTGGGTGTTGTTTTATTTCGAAGAAGATATTGGTTATTTCTTGGACAGTTTAAGTTTTCCCCCGGAACATTATTCTACCGGATTTCGAGATTTTCTAAATTATAATTGTAAACGAATTTTCTATAATCCACGGCGTTTGCAAGGCAGGCTATCCGCTACGTGCGGTTATTATTGTTTGTACTTTTTGCTCCAACTTAGTAGAAAAGTACCACTGCGTAGTATCATGTCGGATTTTAATCAGAATCATTGTCATAACGATTGCTACGTTTATCGATTTGTATCCCGTTATTTCTCGAATTGTATTTATCCAAGTTTGAATCACGTTATTTGTCAATAAATGAAATATATACGATGTGATGAATACGGTTTTGGTTATTATACAAAAAGTAATGGCCGATAACGGCTGGCGAGAGCACTTGGCAAGGGCGTATTTTAACCCCAGTGAACCAATCGCCTTCACCGGTCCGACAAAAGTAAGATCCTGGTTGAAGGCTGAAGGCTATAGCGTACCCGCCAAGGCGGTAGATCAGTGGTTAAGCGATCAAGACGCTTACAGTCTTCAAAAACCCGTCAGATATAAATTTAAAAGAAACAGGGTCATCACCACGGGTATCGATGATTTGTGGGATATCGACTTGGCAGACGTGTCTAATATAGCCAAATATAACGATGGAATCCGTTTCCTCTTGGTCGCTATCGACGTCTTTTCCAGATATCTGTGGGTGGAACCCATAGCTAACAAGCGACACGAGTCCGTCATATCGGGCTTAAACAAAATTTTAGCAACTGGCAGAAAACCATCCTTGATTCGATGGGACAAGGGTGGTGAGTTTAATAATAAATGGATGAAAGCCCACTTGAATAAGAAAGGGATAAGGCATTACGTCACCCACAACGAGAAGAAAGCTAATTACGTAGAGCGTGTCATTCGCACCATCAAGACGCATATGTATCGGTTTTTCACGCATAACCAAACCTATCGTTATTTAGAGACATTATCAGATATCGTTAGCGGTTACAATCACAGACCTCACAGATCGCTCAATCAAAAAGCCCCGGCCGACATCGATGAGGAAAACGAAGCGGAGACTTGGAAGGAGCTATACGTAGACACGGCTCAACGAGTCAAAACGCAGCCCTTCCGATTCAAATTGGGCGACACCGTTAGAATCTCTCATTTGAGGTACATCTTTCAAAGAGCCTATACGTCCACTTACACCGAAGAGTTGTTTAAGGTCGTGAAACGATGGCGTAGGCGTTCAATACCCGTTTACAAACTGACGGATTTTATGGACGACCCCATCGAAGGTACGTTTTACCAACAAGAACTACAGAAAGTAGACAAAGACGTCAACGCGTTGTGGCGCATCGAGAAGGTGTTGAAAAGCAGAGGACGTGGAGACCGCGCGGAAAAACTGGTCAAGTACGTCGGTTGGCCCACAAAATTCAACAGTTGGGTCAGAGCGGAAGACATTCAGACCCTATAAAAAGGATTAGCGCTTCATGACACCTCTCAGTCCACCGAATAACACCCATCATGACGCTCCAACACCCGGCGAGAATACGTATTGTCGGCCCCAGCGGGGTTGGAAAGACCATGTGGTTGGTACGTCTGTTACGGGAGAAGAAAATTCAACCGGAACCCCATCGCGTCATCATTTGTTATAGCAAATGGCAACCGCTGTACGAGGAAATGAAAAACGCTGTACACAACATAGAGTTCGTTAAAGGTATTCCTCCTGATCTGGGAGAGGATGGGTTTTTCAATCGAGCCATTCGTACCGTCATAGTCTTCGACGATTTAATGACAGACGTCAAAAAGGACACCCGAATTGCCGATCTATTCACCAAAGGATCTCACCACGACAACGCTTCCGTCGTGTATATCGCGCAAAACTTGTTCGATCGGGGTAAAGCCTCCAGAGACATAGATTTGAACTCTCAATACATCGTACTATTCAACAACCCGGTAGACAGACAACAGGTGGCATTGCTAGGGCGGCGCATATACCCGGGGAAAGGCAACTACTTTATGAAAGTATACGAAGAAGCGGTGACTAGCTCGCCTCACGGGTCTTTGTTGATCGATTTGAAACCCACCACGCCGGAGAACCAGAGACTGAAAAAGAACTTTCTCCGACAAACCGGTAAAGGCGAGCTCTACACCGAGGTCAGCCCACCTTGGTTCAAACAGCAAGTCGGAAACGGTGAAATACAACGCGATGTGTGGCACGACCTGTTCGGTATGTCCGCACGTGGTATGATGGAGGATAAAGTTCGCCAGAAAGCGGAAGCGTATATTACGGAAGGTTACTCGGAAAAGGAGAGCAGACTACTGGCTGAAGAAGATTATCTTCCGGATATGAAACAGCGCATGCTCCAGAACTACTCCCTATGGTGCTTAAACTCGGACAAGGATAGTATACACCGCGGTATACAAAACACTCGTGAAATTCTGGAAAACGTATATGGAATGTCTAGAGAGGAAGCGATGGAACAAACTTTGAAATTGAGAAAGGAACTATTCGATGTATTATGGCAATAATCTTTATTGATAATATACAAGTAGTAATATCTACAATCATCCAAAGGAATATGCATACAATAGTAATTATTTACAACACGGTCTTGCCTACACCGAACATTTCTGTTATACATACACAACTCGTAAGCGTTTATTTGTTACAGAACTTTAAAATGACCATGGGCTAGCGTATCAACGCCGTTGTCCAATACGTAACGCTTGTCGTCGAAAGGCGACAAACCTATCTTGTTTATATTTACGCTATAAAGATGATGATTATAACTGCGAATACAATTCATAGATGCTGTAACCTGTTTCTTATCGAATAAAGACTGTTTATACAGTTCATGTCTGAGTCTCTTTTTAACCACGTATTTAGCCACCCCTTTGGCAGTTTTCTTTTCTCGACCGGAGAAAACCATCGAATACATCTTCGGTCGTAGTCCCACGAATTCTGAGATGGGTTCTCCAGCAGTTTCATCCTTCATTTTACCTAATACTTTGGCGTTCGTAGGACTGAATAAGAAATGATCTGTTGGATAGTTACTGGTGTCGAACAGGTGAGCATTTGCACCCATATCGCTATAGATGTCGACGCATTCAATGCGATAGCACAGAGAATCTGTATCCGTAAATAGAAGCACGGCGTTGTCCTGGTATTTGGGTTTAATAAAATTGTAGTGAAAGTCATACATGAGCTGTTTTGAAATGTCTAATATAGCGAAACCGACGTAAATGGGCCTGTTCAACACCAGCTTTGTTTTACTCATATGCACCCCGCAGAGGTCTTGGTTAAATATATTGAAACTTCGGAAGGATGGCTTGGCTATTAATTTCTCCAGTTTAGCATTGTTGTGCACCAGTTCGATGCGCGTGCGCTTGCGCAGGTTCTCCATTGTTTTTCCAAAGACGGCGTTATTTAACAGTTTGAAAAAGTCTTTTTCAAAGTCGTTTTTCGCGTGTTTGCGCTTTTCGGTGTTGAAGTCGATGTAGGGCTTCAGCCAGGGAGTTTGTACGAATGAGATTCCGCGGTGGATTTTTGTCAATATCATACCTTGCGATAAGCAGAATTTCAAGACGCTGTAATGGATGACATATTTAGACTTGCTATGTAAGTTAGGAACGAGTTTTTCAGTTGGATTGCCTTTCAACTGCAACTCCTGTTTTAACATCGTGGAGTAGCTCGATAACATTTCATCCGACACAGTCAGACGATCAGGACATAGAGGATAATCGTTGTGAAGGTCATGCAAATGATGCGGGTAATGTAGGTCTACTTCCAATATGTAACCTTCTTGCGCATCATCTGGTACGGTTTTGACGTCAAGAGCGTCAATTTGCTCCGCTGTCATCCATACGAAATCTTTCTGAGGTAAATATCTGGACATGGCCCATCCGTACAGATTATTGGCGTCCAGATATGATATATAACTAGTTGACTGTGAGGGATCGTAGTCGGACAAATAAGGATTGTTTGCTTTGGCGTATTTTGTAGTGATCATACTTACACCGCCGCGAATGCCTTGCTCCACCATAAGGTGCATGTCAATATCCTGCAGCAATTCGAGTTCAACACCGGTCATTTTTAACATAGCGTCCCAGCTTAAACCGGGGCTGGTATAATAATGAAGTGGATCTAGTTTATAGAAAGACAAGCAGATGTTTCTGAAATTCTCAAAGACATCGGCTAACAAGAGAACATCGGTTTTAATGTAGAGATCTTGATAATCTCCCAAGTTCTCCATACCGAGCTCTTTCCATACGGTCTGCGCGTGCTCGTAATCTTCTCGAGACAAGGCTTCTTCCTTAAGATCGTTATAAAACGAATCTATGGGTGGAAGTTGGGTTTCTCGAAATTTATCAGAACCTGTCATATAAGTGTACGGGAAGACACCTTTTCGGAGCAACAGTTTTTGTTGGTGGGGGTCGGAGAAATGTTTTTTCAACTGAGAGAACCCCTCCGGCCCGTCCTTCGCCATATTCGTCACGAGCGTATCTAAGGACGCGTTCAGAAACTGGAAGGAGTCGATGAAGCGTAAATTCCCGAGGCTAAAGCTAATATATTTTTGCATGTTATTAGCGATGCACGTAATTTTTAAATGTTTAAACAGACCCATTACATCGCAGATAAGATGGCCGTCGTAGCCGCGACAGTTATGGAGTATGACGGGAATAAAAAACCTACGAGCTTCTTCCTTAGTCGTCGTTCTAAACCGGAATTGTAAATTGCATTCGTTATGAGCGGGACCTCTGTACAAACCGCTGATGTGACAGTGGTCTTTCACCCTGTTCGCGCCCAGTGGTTTATCACATATATGGCAGTGACTTGCGGTTTCAAAATTACGCTCCTGTTCAAAGGAGATAATCATTGGATGGGGTTGTTTTAGAATGTTACAGATGTAGTCATTTTCTTTCTGCAGATCGCTTAAAAACCTCTGCACAACATCGGGTCCGCGGTAAATAGTCGCGGGCTTACTGTACCGGGGCACATTACATACCACCGTATAACTGTAACTGGACGGCTCGTGTTTCTCGTACTTCGTAGTTTTGCCCGTGGAATCATCTCCTTTAACGGTGAAACACTCGAAGTCGGCGTATATAGCGAAAGGGACGCGGAGTTGGTTTCTAATATTTTTAAATTTCAGAGTCTCTTCCTCGGGCATTAGTGTTCGCTGTAGACCTAGAGACTTACAGTAAGGTGTGTGGTCGTCCAACAAAGCCTTGCTACAATACGCGTGCAAACAATAGTCGCAGAAAAACGTTTGACCGTCGTGCTTGGTACGATCACCGAGCAAACGACTCATAGACTTGATCAAACAGTAATGACGGGTATCACCCCTCGAAATAAGAAGTAAATTAACATGCTTATCGCAGCGGTTGGATGTGATGTGTAACGGAAATATGCCTTCTTCGTACCCGAACACATTGACCGATATTGAATTTTGCGTCTCGAACTGGTGCGTTTGGTCTAGTCTTAGAGGAAATTCAAGACCCTCTAGGTTTAAAGTGTCGAAATACGGTTTGTAGTGTTGAACTCGATTCGGGTCTTTTCCCCCCGGATGTAAAGCTGCTAGGACTGACCAAGCGAAACAATAATCATCCGAATTTTTTACATTTACAATAGCTTTTTTCTTAACCAAGACTTGCGGGGTGGGGATGTAGGTAGAACCGCGCAAAGGGCTGTATTTAGCTACGTTCAGTTCCATAGACACCACTTCGTCCAATACCCAACCACTGCCTTCCCTTTGAAACGTTTGGAAGCTTTCGTACATTTTGTGGAAGGCATCGGCTACGGTCTGTTCGAATTGGCTGTTGTTGGTGGCGATAGAATTATGGCTGCGAAAGCTAGATTGCGTAGTAATCTCTTCGCCTTCTGAAGTGTATCTAACTAATCTAACATTTATCACTAGATTCCATTTCAAACCGTTGTGCGTGTCTAGTTCCGTGTTTAAAATGTCCATCACAGCTGAGTCATTGTCTTTAAAAAACTGTAAGATATCCAGCTTGTTTGTTGACGTGGGCTCCAGAGTGTGCGTTTTCACACGTCCTTCTAAAGCACCGACGCTTGTTGAACCTTTGCCCGACTGGTTTTCTCGCTTTCGACAACACGTATCGCAAGTGTTGGTGGCCCTGGTGTAAAACCTTTGAGGAAGTGGTCGTTTACAATCCGAACATTGTACGCCTTGATGACCGCATTCTCTACAGAACTTTCTCCCCGACATCAATTCAATCAGTTTCCCACACCAGTTGCACGGACGATTAGCGGAGATCTCATCTGTCGTTTCAGAGAGTAACGTGTTGAGCTCTCCTGAAAACAATATACAGTTTTAATTTAGTTAAATAACATGTACCCAATAATCAAAGCGTTGCAAGTTTCCAAAGTCTTTTACAAAGAAGTTAATTTAAGAATTCCAACGAGAAAACTTACTCTGAATGTCTGCAATCGGGTTATGTACGATTCCAGAAGAGGTTGAAGGCTGCTGATCATCTGCAATAAGAAAATGTTGATATAACCGAGTGTCTATTTGATAGTCAGTATGATAAATCGAAGTCCGAAAGTGTGGCAAGGTGATAACTTACCAGGAGTTAGTCGCATCCTCCTGTGCATAGCCTCGTGTTTGTAGAGAGTGTCATTCCTGGAGAAGGTTTTGCCGCATACATCGCAATTATACCCTTTGCGTTGGTGAATTCGACTCATATGTTGGTTTAGACGGATTTTAGATGTGAAAGCTGCCCCGCAGATGTTGCAAATCGAGCCCATGTCTGTGGAAGGGAGAAACACTAAAATACGTCGTCTCTTCAGCAAATCAGGTGAGCGAGTGGTGAGTGGTACTACCGATAGTGTTTAAAAAGCTTTGACTCTCTGTTCCGATTGTCGGAATCTGTGTACAACGTCACTGATTGGTTGTCTTAATCGTGACGTCACACCTTGAGGACTATGGGAAATGATGTGTGGTAAGGGTTACAACCTGATGAAGTCATCCAGAATTTAGAGTTAGCTAGACAGTTGCGATCTGATTAAGTCATCCAGAAGTGGATGACAAGGAGAAATCACGCCCAATCAACGCGCGAGTCGCCTCTCGCGGAGTAGCGCTCATACGAGCCCTGGCATACGTTACGTTCGAAGGGACGCATATCTCATGACGGGGACAGTCAGGCTTATCGTCTCACCTTCGAATCCGAGACAAGCCAGCTCGCCCTAGAGAAACGGTCGCAGATGTATACCAGTAGATTTTACCTCAGATTGCGGAGAGAACCGATCACCATTATAGTTAAACCATCATAAAATTAAAAAAAAAAACGGCTTACCTGTTAGAACCTTAAGTCTCGACAGTCAAAGGTGTTGGGTAAATCTAAACAGAATAGAGTGTTGAAATAGAGAATTGATTCGCTTGATTGTAGCATCGCTGATAAGCCAGACATTACTTTTACATTACATTACTTATTTTTGAAATTTTTGATTGAAACTTTTCTTAAAATTTGTAAACTTTTTTTTTGAAATTTTTTAACTTTTTTTTTTTATTTTTTTTTTATTTTTTTTTTAAATTTTGGAAACTTTTTGAAATTTTTGAAACTTTTTGAAATTTTTGGAAATTTTGGAAATTTTTGAAGTTTTTAGAAATTTTTGAAATTTTTGAAAGTTTTTGAAATGTTTAAAAAATTTTGAAATTTTAAATTTTGTTTTTAATTTTTTAAGTTTTTATAAATTTTTGAAATTTTTGAAGTTTTTTTAAATTTTTTGAAATTTTTGAAATTTTTTGAAATTTTTTGAAATTTTTGAAATTTTTGAAGTTTTTTGAAATTTTTGAAATTTTTGAAATTTTTGAAGTTTTTGAAATTTTTTGAAATTTTTGAAATTTTTGAAATTTTTGAAGTTTTTGAAATTTTTGAAAATTTTTGAAATTTTTGAAGTTTTTGAAATTTTTTGAAATTTTTGAAATTTTTGAAGTTTTTTGAAATTTTTGAAAATTTTTGAAATTTTTTAAAAAATTTTGACCTTTGTCCATCGACTTTGACCAAAATGTAACATCGTGGAATATTTAAGGGTTTAATACCGCCGTAGCGGTGTTTGTTGCGTAACCCGATACCGCTGAACGTTGGTTCGTACCGAGTCAAACCACGAGAATGCGCAATAAACACCAAGACGAAGGTATTAAAGTCGATTCTACCCCGATAATTGAGAAAAATGAGGAAAAAGTGACGGACAGACTGGGAACTTTTAACCAATCAACGATAAGCTTTGGTCACGTGCAACTGTGATGCACTACAGACTCGATGTCGTTTGAAAAGTCATCTCTACTTAACATGTATATTTGCACACGGCACGCACATGCAGGAGGGGTAGAATGTTAAACATTAACCGTTAATAATAGAACAATTCTACTTACCAGCTGTGGTGCGCTTCCAGGTCCGCTTCGAAATGTAAGCTGAGCCCGTACAAACCCCGGTATTTATACGATTTTGTCGGTATAAATATAGACGCGAAGGCCTCGGGCGCACTTCAGCGCGTCTTCATGCACTATATAAATAGCTGAGACGCAGAAAATTAAAACGAGTCGTGATTGCTCGCGGCTATACTTAAGTATAACCATTCATTCGAGGAATCTGAATAAGGTTAGTACGTAAATAGCCATTTCATTAACCGACTGTGATGCAGGTTATTTTAATAATGTTATAAATGTGGGGATCAGGGTTTGTTTTAGAACTCTCCTATAATGTTGTAAGTATGGGGATCGGCTGTTTGTTCTACCCATCCGAATTATCGCATTGATCGGTTGAGTGATTTTGAAGTTAATTAGATTTCTCCCACTTCTCCCGTCTCGGGTTGTTTTAATGTCACGCCTGGCTGGTGTCAGTGACCTAAATACGCTCTAGCCTTTTCCTTACCACTCGTTTAATCTATTTTAGGCCATAATGTTGTAGGTATGGGGGTCAGGGCTGTTTTAGAACTCTCCTATAATGTTATAAATGTGGGGTCGTCAGGTGCAGATGTTGCCACCTCGTATGACGTCATAGCTGCGTTTCAACTGTCATTTTCCTATCTACTCAAACCAACAGGAGACGGACGATCAATATTTGACTTTCTCTGAACTCCTGGACTATATCTACCAGTTGCTGCGCAATTTAGAGCGGGCCACTGGGGTGACCGGTCGACAGCGGGAAATCGCCCAAGCGTGGGAGTCTCCCCGTCCGATAAGCTAGGCCCTGGACCCCACCTGGTTGCCTTTGATTTTTTTTTAAAACCTAGTTCAAAACCAAGGCCCTTCAACCAGTACACAGGCCTGGGGGGGGGGGGGGGGGGGCATGTCAGCCCGGGGCCTACTTACACAAGTCATGCGGCGCGGGTTCGAATCTTACTCAGAACAAATACATTTCTGAGAGGACTCGTCACTCAGTCGCCGTATGTAGAGGGGTTACCAGGTTCTCACTGAAGGTTGGGGGCTTCCTCCAGACGATGAGCCCGGTTTCCTCCCCAACTTATCCTTGCAAAACTGCAGTATAAGTGGAATAAGCCGAAATGCAGAGTAAAGCATTAACCATGCAACCCTTTCCCCTGAGGATCGGGGATTCCCTCCCCCACTAAACCTGGCAAGTTGCCCGGTTAGTGAAATAACATGGATTGCGGCAAAAAATCAGCGATTAATACATTAATCATATTTCCCCTCCTTGGACCTGCAGGACGACCTGCAAGTTGTGTCATAGGACATGAGGGGAGGGGGGGGGGGGTACGTAAACAGAAGACTATTAGCCGATCATGACGACTGGTAATATCTAGGAACCCCTCAGTTTGTTTTCATGCAAAAATTTTCCCTCGTCAACGAGCAACCATGGCGAGGACTAATCTTCTTGGATTCAGGCTCTTGGCAGTATTGTGAGCCCTCATCCATAATTTATGGGATCGGGCTTTAGGCGGTTTGGTCTTGGGGGGTCCCCTACGACCTTCACAGCATACTACATATGAGACTTGACACTAGTGCAGGGCGAGGTTGCACTCGTCGGGCACACGTGCGTTGGCACAGCCTTCATCGAGATGGATATGTGGAAGACTCCCAAGGTACTTGCCGGAGTTCGGGGTTTGCTCCGGACGATAAGCCCGGTCTTCCTCCCCCACTAAACCTAGCTACGTCACCATATAAACGGAATAGCTTTTGCGTGCAGCGTAATTCATCGATCAATCAATCGTCAGGTTGGACTGCTCAGTCGGCCTGCTCGCAGATTTCACTACTGCGCGGTTGTAAATTAATAACAGCCCGTTCGTAGTTTAAAATGGTGCGCTGTTTGTTATCTTCTTGTGGCATTGCGTCATGACAGCTTACTATTAAAGGGGTATGAGCTGCCAAATTGTTTATATTTTGACGTCACAACAGAATGTTGAAATTATTTGCTATTTCTCTCAAGGCGTATAATTCATAAGCTTTTTAATGCTTCGGGTCTCGAAAATGTACGATAAAGTATTGTTTGAACCAACTTCGGCTTAGAATGAATGAATGGTGGTCCCGGTTATTTAAATCTTGTTTACTTCCGAACACGTTTTCGGTTCGTACAGGCCACTTTAAATTATTAGCCTGACCTTTTCCTCTCGCAGTTACCGTTGCAAAATGACAACTCCTACATTATGGCGGTTGCCGTATGCGGAGGAGTTGCCATGCCGAAGGTCGGGGTTTCCTCCGGGTCCTTCCCCCACAATCTGGCTACGCCACCTATAGGTTAAATAACTTCAGTGCGGCGCGAAGACCAATCATCAATCTAAGTACAAGACCGAGCTCCTAGTTCATTAGAATGTCGTTACCTTCTATCTTAGACGAACTTCTTACAAACTGGTTTTCAAGTAAATTCCTTTTTTTTCCAAAACGAGCAAAAGGAAAAAGTACCGTACCTGTTCTGACTACAGATCTTAAGTTCGAACATAAACCATACTAGAGATGTTTTTCTCCCGTCAATTGCTTGAATTGTCCTCTTTCCGCCATCTTCATGATTTCCCATGCCGGGGAAAGAAAGGAGCTGTGATTGGCTAATCAGTAACGACTCGGCTGATAGGCCTGTTGGATAGTCGACTGTTACACCCTTTCGCCATTACGGGTCTACGGGATGTGAACGCCGAAGCCGACATTACTTGTGTATATTACCGTAGTAAGAAATACACGAACAGCCGTTATTCCTAGTATGTACGGTCACTTGAGCTTGGGTGCTGACTTTGCTTGCCAAGACGCAGAAAGTCTGCAGATTTAAGCGCGGACCTTTGCGAAGACCGTCGGTCTTCCATCGGTCTTCGAAGACCACCGGTCTTCGTAGCCGACACATGAATGTTGTTTATTCCTTTCCGAGTGAAGTTTATTTCCAAGAAATAAATAAATAAGTAAAATAAAACACATTTCTCTAATAGAGAATATATTTCCTGTGCAATCTTCGTTTACCAAGCCGCTTGATAAACGATGATGTCCCTACACGATGTCCTCGGATTATGAGGGATTATTTCTTGGAAGGCTGGGGTCCGTGACTCAGTAGGTATTGCGTTAGACGCTCAATCCAAACAGCCTTCCGCCAATGGGTCGCGGGTTCGAATCCCACTCAGCCCTAAATTTGGAAAATTTTCTGACTGGGTTTTCACTCGAACGACCTATGTGGGGTGGTTGCCAGTTACCAGCGCACACAGCCCGTTTTCCTCCCACAATAAAACTGGCGACGCCGCAATATAAGTGAAATCATCTTGATCGCGGCGTAAAACACCAAACAACCTATCAATCTATCTGTCTTGGAAGTCACCGACGACGTTCGCGGACTATTATCTCCGCGACATGACTTTAGTACATGGTGGGTTGTATTCGCTGGGTCCGTTGGAAGCGGCCCAAAGAGCGTTCAGAGAAAGATCTAATTCATCCTGACCCACTGGACACCTGAGGACGGATCCAGGAGAGTTCGAGGTGAGTAATACCGAGGTTACCATTCTTTACGCGGGAATCAAAAAACTTGGTTAATGCTCTGTACGGCGTATTAGTCCCTCCTCCGGACTGTGGCATGCGAGGCAAGTGTTTTGTACAGTTGTAGGTACTATCTATGGGAATCTGAAGAATTGGAAGAATAATTCTCATATTCCTCCAAGATATACCTACCTGTACAAACAGTTAAACCCAGCCCATCCTCCCCTCACTATTACGCCTGCAAGCGTTGAAAGAGGTAGACCGGAAGGGAAGGTTCGCGCATGCGCGGTATGTACAAACGGATAGCCAGTACAGGGCATTAGCTTAGGTTACTATACAGGATGTTAGGGCAAGATTTTTTGATTTTATTGTGTAAAATGCAGATTGTTCTATCTCCTAGGGTCAAAAGGCAAGTGTTTTGTACAGGTAGGTATATCTTGGAGGAATATGAGAATTATTCTTCCAATTCTTCAGATTTACCCAATTTTATTGGGTCGGAGTCGGTTTCGATCTCGTGCCAAATCGATGGAAGATCGATCTACTATACATACTAAGTCGCTCTGTAAAAACTCCTGCGTATGCAATGCTAAGCGGCCATATAAGTGAAGTAATCTCTACTGGGGCTTAAAACATCAACCAATCATTCTAAAACTTCACAGACTACCCACCTGTAACTGAACCCAAGGTGTGATTTCGGAATTGGGTAGGATAAGACTTAGACGGACAGAAAATAACTAAGTGGAAAGAGAGGACTGATAAATATTGAAACCATCGGAATAAAGGACTAGGGTCTTCTCATATACCGTACATCTTGACAACAACTATAAAACGATGGTACTTGGATTGAGTGACCCCCCCCCCCCCCCCCCTCCCCACCAAACTTTCAAACGTATAAAAGTCACAAAAGATCAAGATCCAAATTGATATAAAAATATTTACTTTTCTTTTTATATATAAATGAAAATAAGCTGAAGATGAAAAAAAACGCAAAAACAATAAAACTTTAGGCCTACCTAATGATGGAATTTTTTTTACAAACGTATGAAAAGAAGAAAGGCTTGTATAACATGAACATGTTTATGTTTAGCAATTCAAAACACTATCATTGCAAATAAAACAATTCAGTACTAGTTGAATACCTTTTATGTAGCCGAGAAATCTGGGCTCTGCCGAATTTTTTTCTCTCTCTGTGTTCGTCATAGACACACTAGCAGCCATATAATACCAGTCGCCGTAAGACTGATAACCCGGACTAACCTTTTATGCAATATCGATAATAATATGCACAATTCCGATTTGTTCCAAAGGCAAAAAAAAAAGCAATGTTAGAAAACTTGTGAGCAACAACAACAACAAATTGCATGAGGCAAAGACTTAATATCTTGATGGGTGAGTTGGAGTCTACCTCGGCCTGTGTAAATATAAACAGCAGTGATCATGTCCTTACTGGTGAAATTTGAGAGCTTTCAAACAAAGGATAGCACTGAATTAGCCGATAACTATTTTAAAATTATACATCCTTGTAAATTTGACAAATACTACAGCGCCCATTCAAGATACCAACAAAGTTAAAATTCTGTCCAATAGGAGTACAAGGACAACCTTGCATGGAATAAAAACCTGAGCGGAGAAATAACACACCCCATGAAACTAAAGTACACCAAGTTTGTTGCAAAATTCTCATTTTTTCAAAAAATTATGATTTTTCTCACGAAAACATGACGCTCATGAATTCATTCTATACTTAATTAACTTCTAAACATACTAGGTCAGCTTGGTAGAAAGATTTGCAGGGTGAATCAGAGGTCAAATTCTCAACTAATACCTAGAAACAATATAGAATACTAGGAGTAATAATTCACTCATTCTACAGTTGCCCATTCTGGATACATAAACCCACAAAGTTGAAATTCTGTCCAATAGGAGTACAAGGAAAACCCTGTATGGAATTAAAATGTGAGTAGAGGAATGACACACCCCATGAAACTACAGTACACTAAACTTGTTGCAAAATTCTCATTTTTTTCTATTCAATTATGATTTTTCTCGTAAAAACAGGACGCTCATTAATTCATACAATGCCTAATTTACTTCTAAACATACATACTAGGTCAGCTTGGTAGAAATATTTACAGTGTGAATCAGGTCAAACTCTTAACCTGTAAACAATTTAGAATACTAGGAGTAATAATTCTTTCATTCATTCTTTTTGTCCGGACTTCCAGAAACATTCGATGTTTCTGTCTCTAATTCAGATTTACTTTTTTTAATTTCGTTTTTATCACTTTCATCTTTTTTATTTCTCCTAAAAATGTTCTGAAGAAAATCCTTTATCTTTTCTTTGATAGATTTATTAGTTTTTGGGTCAACAATTTGGAAACGTCTAGTTGTTAGATTGTGTAGGGAGCCAAACGCTATCGCCACCACCGTACACGACAAACAGATAACGTTATAAGGCATACTGAAATCAGGGGTAGGTAACTGCAATAAGAGACTCTCTGTGTGGAGTCTAAGAAAGGAAAAGTCACCCTCACATCTGCAACAGAAAAAAATACTCACAGGTTACATAAACTAAATGATATAAAAGAAATAAAATATAGGTTAACAGTATATAAGATTAGGCATTTTTATTGAAATTTACAAGCATAATCTTTATTAAATCAAAAAGTTTATAATCTTTGAAGGAGTACATGTTGTTTGATTTTGATTCTGTTCCATGGAAACCCACATACTGAAGAATAAAGTTGCAAAGCAAGAAAACATCCTTATCATTAAAACTCATTTAAATGAGTTAAGTTTTGAAATTTACGCCGCACTCCAGAGTTCCCTTGATATGGCAGATCAGGGGAGTGAGAGAACTAGCAACAAAAATATAGTAGGAATGGGTGGGGTGGGGGGGGGGGGGGGGGGGGTGGTGAAATAATCTTAGATGTGTATTAAATAATAAGCCAATCAGATTGATTGTTTTGTGTTTTACGCCGCGCTCAAGATTATTTCACTTATATGGTGGTGTTGCAAGTTTTATTGTGGGAGGAAACCGGGCTCTATGCCCGGAGGAAACCAACAACCTTCCGGTGGTAACTGGCGACCATCCCACATAGGTAACAAGCCAATCAGATAAAAAAACATATTCAAATAATTCTCCATAATTAAAACGTATATTACTGATGGCCAAATACATGTAATGTTAAGAACTATTTATACCTTAAACCAGGCCATATATCACTTTATTTATTTATACATTTGCTGTTGTATTTATTGGTGAATAAAATATCAATCAATCAAAAAAAACAAATTCAAAGGCCAAATAATGTTAAAGTGGCATGAGCTGCCAAAATTCACACTTTTTTCATAACCTCTGGTCGTCACGACAGTAAGAGGATTTGGAGGCCATCTAAAAACTAAATGATTGGCGTTGGAATGAGGAAAATCCATACAGTATGTGGCCTGTAGAACCGAAAACGTGTTCGAAAAGTAAACAAAATTTAAATAACCTGGACGACCATTCATTCATTCTAAGCCAAAGTTAGTTCAAAACAATACTTTATAATACATTTTAGAGACTAGAAGCAATAAAAAGCTTCTGAATTATACTTTTTGAGAAAAATAGCCAATAGTTTCAACATTCTGTTTCAACGTCAAAATATCAACTTTACAAACTATTTACACCTAAAACCAGGTGATATTTCACTTACCTTTTGCAAGAGGACGGTAGATTGACACTGATGACAGCAGAATTGACATAGAAGCCATGATTTGCATCAGGAGGATATTCCGTCCATTTTAAGAAGACTCTATCAAACTGGAAACTGATGGTCGTGATAGAGTTAGCTTTTAATGTCAGTACCATTTCTAATGTATACAGCCTCTCTCGATCTTTACCAGGGACGTAGTGAACATGACCTGTCAAGTAAAAAGGTAAAATAAACAAAGGCCAAAAAACATTGAGACAAAGATAAAAGAAACAAAATAAAAGGTAAAAAAATATTAAGAAAGAAACACCAAGATACATGTAAACTCGGTGGTCCAGTGTGGGCTAGAGTGCTTTCCCTTAGGCCCACACAGACCTTCGATCGATACGGCGCGAGTTTGAATCACACTCACCAAATAAAAATTGGAAATTTTCTTAGTGGATTTTTCGCTTGGTCGCCGTATGTGTAAAAGTTGCCCCAGTACTCGCCATAGATCGGGGTAATAATTCCAAATAATATGAAATCAATCCCTGGCTATATGTAAAATATTTGTCTAATTATGTAAGACTGTTGTCCCACATAACCCGGCGAGTTACCTAAAAAGTCAAATAATCTTAACTTTAAGGTAATCAATAAATCCAATCTTATGGGGCACCCCTGCCTTTTTGCATTGTGCATTAATGTTATTAGATGTGGTTGCCACTGAGACACTTTTAAAATAAAAACAAGAGATCCTTTAAAGGGATCGCGGTCATCTATCCATATTAAAGATTGTTACAACAATAACTGGATATATGAATTGGGGACGACAGTGCATTTAATGTATACAGTACTACCACATTCTACATATACATCCGCTGCGGATCGCCCATGACCGATGTTGACACGATCCGCAGGGAATCTGTACTACGCCCGGGGTCGATAAGAACGGGATACTCGGGTGATGATCAGTGCTTGAGCGGGCGATGTCCGGTGGGACCGCGGGGGATGTTGTCCGATCAAGCTACGGCCGTATAAGTCTGATATTTAACCGTGGGGGATGTGAAAGACGACCGTGGGGGGGTGTATGTTCCACTTTATGGTGACTATATGATAATAGATGACACTTTTATGAACTTCTGTTCGAGAGAGAGGACGGGAAAACTCTCCATTTTTACTTTTATGAGAGACATTTAGACATGCTGTAAAAGTGACAGGGTCCCCAGGTAATATATTTTTGTAAAGTGCCTTACTATTACCCACATTAAAAGCTTTGACTTCAAGCTTATCAAATTTAATAAGCATGTAATGTTCAGGGCAAGGAAAACATTTTTTTTTTCCACAAATCGGGAATTAATAAGAAATTTGCCGAAATTTAGAGACGACCCCTCTGCCCTCATTTTCGGTGGATTTCAAAACTACATGTATATTATGTAATATTGGGCCTACATAAAAAAATATTTTTCCAGGGAGATAACTATTGTTGAGGAAAATTAAATTGTGAATTACAAAGTAAGCTCCCCTTGAAATTTTGGTTGAAAACAATATTGCCACCCAGTAGCCATCTTGAATATGCTAATGAGATGCAAATGTACGGTGCACAGCTAGAACTTAGGGGGATGATGTGTGTCATGTTTGGTTAAGATCAGGTCAGAAGTTTTCTTGGAATAATGATAAGAAATTTCATTCAAATTTGGCTAAAAAACATCATTGCTTCCTGGCGGCCATATTTTAAAAGCAAACGAGATGAAAATGTAGGGTGCACAACTAGATCATAGGGAGATAATTTGGGCCAAGTTTAATTAATATTGGATAGGTAGTTTTCTTAGAATAAAGGTAACAAAAAAATATATATCGCCCCCTGGCGGCCACATTGAATATGCGAATGAGATGAAAATGCACGGTGCACAACTAGACCATAGGTGATGATGTATGTTAAGTTTGATTAAGACTGGACAAGTAGTTTTCTTGGAATAAAAGTAACAAGCGAAAAGTTAACGGACGGACGACAGACCACGGAAAAGCAATTTGAATAGCCCTCCATCAGAATGATGGCGGGCTAAAAAGCAAAAATGATAATCACTTACTTGGTTTGATAGTCATATTTCTATTGTTCTCAATATGAAGTGTGTGAAAATACACCCTCATGTACCAAGGTAATGTCTCCAGATATATAACAGTTAAATCTTGGTCCATGTTATTGAACAGCTGACAAGAGACACCGCCTTTTTCCAAACCATGACCTGGAGTTTTAACAGATAGCAAATAAGATTGTCCAATTAGCCATTTTATTGTTAAAATAATCTCATTGACACAGTGACCTTAAAGGATAAATGACAAGTATAGGACCATGGCCCACTGGCACAGGCACTCTTAACTAAAGCCCGGCCCAGGTCGAGTTAAGATCCGATTGTCTGCGATTGAATCTTCAGAGCGTTCATGTCGACTGAGACTGGTTTATCGTTCAGCCAAACGATTACCGACTGATCAGTCTTTAAGCCGGCTCAGGTCGATGCGATCAGTTGATCAGAAGGAAATTTCGTCACTATATTCTGCAGACTGGCACGCCACTAGGAATGACGTAACAATACGTCTTCGAAACGCTGAGAAAACAAGAGTTTTAGTAAACTCAACATACGCCCGCCGTGGCAAAGTTGAACAGCTACGATTAACAACTTTACATTTACTATAACATTTGTTTTAATTTCATCAATTCGAATAAGAAGATTGTCTTTTCTGAATTTGATGAAGCTGCAACTAAATACCAGTACGTTATAGTACACATATATTATCTGTTCAGCTAATTTTAATTGCAAAAACTGAAATATTGTGGCTGTTTTGACATTGCTGTTATGTTCCATAATTGGGAAGGAGCAATCAATACAATACATGTAGCTTACAATTCTTGAATTTTAACAGTTTTGACTGGGACACTGTTCTATTGGACTTGGCTGTAAGTTTTATTACAAAGCAAACAATCTTCAGGCTGACCACTGATATGATGGTGTGTAAATATACAAACCTTGTGTGTGTACTTCAGTTCAGATGTCATTGTCCCCTTATCTCTATTTAAACAGCCACTCTGATAAATACCAGATGGGTAATAAAGTGGGAAAATGGTCTTTTTTTTGTTATTACAGTGCACATTAAACTATCCAAGAAAACAGTCTCAGAATGTATAAATTAATTGGCTTCCAGTATTACTCTGGACCAAGTGTACTAAAAAAAGCATTGATATATATATTAATATATATATATTAAACATCAGGTACACATTTCTGATAAAAAAAACTTTTGAAAACAGACAAAAAATATGTGTACCAAGTCAAATTTGGTATGTGACACATCATCTACCTAAAAGGTATATATACTCTAAAAGAATTGGAGAGATTATATCAAAACGAAAGGAGTTCTGGAGCCGAAAGGGAATATTACATAATTCAATAGGGCTGCCATATTATGCAACAGGTGATGTCAGAAATGGTACATGAAACACCGTCTGCCTATAAGGTATATACTCTGAAAGAATCGTCAAGATCGGATCAAAATTCTTCAAGTTATGGAGCGGAAAGGAACGAAGATATAGACTAAGACAGAATATTACATAATCCAATGTAGAAGTCATATTATGCAATCGACAATGTCCTAAATGGTTCATGACACACCTTCTACCCCTAAACTATATGTTGTAAAAAAAATTGTAAAGATCGGATCAAAACTTTTCAAGTTATGGAGCGGAAGGGAAAGTAGATATAGACAAAGACAGAATATTACATAATCCAATGTAGAAGCCACATTATGCGATGGACAATGTTCTTAATGGTTCATGACACACCTTCTACCCCTAAACTATATGTTGTAAAAAAATTTTTAAAGATCGGATCAAAACTTTTCAAGTTATGGAGCGGAAGGGAACGAAGATATAGACTAAGATAGAATACTACATAATCCAATGTAGAAGCCACATTATGCAATCGATGATGTCATAAATGGTTCATGACACACCTTCTACCCACAAAGTATATGTTGTGAAAGAATTGTAAAGATTAGATCAAAACTCTTCAAGTTATGGAGCGGAAGGGAATCCGGGACGGACGGACGGACGGACGGCGCTGGTGATACCATAATACGACCGACTTTTTTTAAGTCGGGCGTATAAAAATTATCATGTGCTGTGACCTTTAGATTGATCAGAGAAAATAGAACATGTTTCTATCCTTACGATCGTAAGACTGGTCAGTCTGAGACCGATCTGAAGAGTCCGAAGGCCGATCATGTCGAAAAACATTCTCTGACTGATTGATCGCAGATTCACTACAGACTGGGGCTTACGACGATCGGATCGGATCTTAACTCGACCTGAACGGGGCTTAAGAGTACTTGTATGTCTACAGCATGGGACTTATGACGGCTCATCAATGGTTCCATGTTGTAGAGACATGCTAAGAGTACTCCTAAGTTAAGAGCGCTTTGTGCAAGTGGGTCCATACCTCCCATTTTGTAATCAATTTGTTTCAGAACACAATAAGGCTACTGCACGTCCTGTACGGAAATTAATTATCTTTAGAGCCGTAACATCATAGTTGACATCTGATATGTACATTATCACTGAGTCTCTTTATGATTTCATGAAATGGCTATGAAAGAGTTCAAAAGTCAAGTACATGTATGACGTCAAATACGAATATATTAGATTGATGCGGAATATAGGCATATTTTGAATTGCTTTTTCTTTGATGCCCTATAACCTTTATCAGACTTTTATTTTATTTCAACATTATGTTATTTATATACATATGTTGTCAATTTACAGTTACAAAACACCCTTTGTTGTTCAGAAACAGCTTTAACTTTTAACACATTTGATCTTTTTACTAGTTAGCTATTGAAACAACTTTCTTTAATTGTTTTATATTTGCAAGTAATCATTGCCTTATGAAACTAGAAAGTTGTTCACAAATTGAACTTGAAATTAATAAATTTTTGAACATGTTTTCCCTGTGCCCATGTGTTTTAGTGATCTTAATTATATATATTAAACAGATATGATTTGTGAACTCTGATCAGCTCATCTAAGTACATTTTTTCTATAACCTTAAGATCTAAAATAACATCGTGTTGTATAGCATAGGTCTCTACAGAGTTCACTACAAAATAACAGAGTTACGTCCCTTTGCAAATCAGAGTCAGTGAAAATGGGAGAGTAAATGGGCAAATTACACATTTTCGACTGTTACATAAAACTTGGTCTGAGATAAGAAGTGAAATGCTATTTTCTTGAACAAACTGAAGTTTGAAGTTTTTTTCTAAACAAAATTTGAAGGCTTGCTTATTAAAGTGGCATAAGCTGCCAAGATTCACATTTTTTTTATAATTTCTGATCGTCACAACAGTAAGAGGCTTTGAAGGCCATCGAAAAACTAAATGATTGGCGTTGGAATGAGGAAAATCCATAAAGTATGTGGCCTGTACGAACCGAAAACGTGCTGGAACAAAATTTAAATAACCGGGATGACCATTCATTCATTCTAAACCAAACTTAGTTCAAAACAATACTTTATCGTACATTTTCAAGACTAGAAGCACTAAAAAGCTTCTCAAGTATACGTCCAGAGAAAAATAGCCAATAATTTCAACATTCTGTTTTAACGTCAAAATATCAATATTATGACAGCTCGTGCCACTTTAAAAAACTGAATACCTTATTAACTCCCATTTTTTAAGTCAACGCTTGCTGGGTTCAAAGGGAGGTAACTTTTTGCCCTATAGATGGCATGAGATATCAGAGAACATCTGGTTTATATCTCTTAAACGTGATACTTTTCTTCCAAAAACTGTTTCTTTATAAAATCTTTTCTTGCTAAATTATTATTAAGAAGAAAACAAATCAAGGAAGAAGATAATCTTACCAGTGATATAACGTTGAGCGTAAACACGGGGAGGATTTATGGCAGTAAAGGGTCCAGAATCAGGGTAACTTAATCCTAAGTTAAAACTCTTTCCCCCTTCAGTATAATTACCCACTGTATACAAAGCATAGACCGAGTCTTCACCCAAATCACTGGACTGGAATTCTTTACTGACAGGTGGAGAGAGAACAAAACTATCTTTCAAATTCTGAAAAAAAGGAATGTGTTTTAGTTAAATGTGAAAAAGTAATAAACTATGAATTTAAAGTAATGAATTTGAATGATCTATAAGTTTGTGTGCTAAAAATGACTTTCTGTAAAAATGTATGACTGTTTAATCTGGACTTGTACAAATTCATATCTATGCCACGTCGGTCTTTTCGTCTGACTTGCATGAACCGATGTGGTACGATAACATATTGGAACCTGCTTTTTTTCGCCTTTTTTTTACATATTGCTGATTTACCGTGTGTCAACGTTGAGGGTTTGCTTGAATTTCTTTCCGGTGTAACAAACATTCAGCAACACACATTATAACACGACAACATTTATTCCTGTATAATAATCCGGTAGACATCTCAATTGACATCCACACACCAGTGTAAGGAGAAGTCAAAAAGTTTCAAGGGTTGAGCAGTATAACTGGTAACATAATACCGATAGGGAGCGAAAGTCACGTGTGAATTCCACATATTTCCTGTCACCGGCAGAGCATTGCGCATGTGACTGAGCGTTTTTCGTTCCAATATGACGTTTAAATCTGACGTTATGAACCAAATACGTCAAATAGAATTGCAGCGTCATCAAAAACATTCTTCATGGCGTCATCTGTCACTGGATATCACAAAATCTCGTAATAATTCTTATGAGACTTGCGCTCCCTATTGAAGCCACAGTTTCTCCCTAACTATAGTCTAAAGGGTTAATTAATACTATACTTATGGAGCCATACCTGATCTTCCAGGAGACTGAGATCCACGTAGACATTACTGACTTCAGCCAAGGGACATTGTGTGGTCAGGGGACGGTTAAATAGTGTTTTTAATGTCCAATCTATAAAATAAACATTCAGTCATTATTTTTCGATAAAGTGTAACTTTGAAATCATCTCTGAAATTAAAGTATAAATCTTACATTAGGCCTGAAGTATAATTAAGTCACAAGTAAAAATATGGTATTTAGGAGGGGTTTTGATTGATTGATTGATGTTTTACACCACACTCAAAATTAATTGCCGATAGATGCAGTAAGTGGAGAATGAATTTATTTTCTGATTTGAAATTGCGCAACCGTTGACAATTTCAAAATCTACCGCGCATAAACGTCACATAGTGTAGTATAAGCAGGCTGAAAGCGCCAGTGCCCTGAATATGGGGTAATGCGACATTTCACCCTTCCCTGTTCATAGACTTCTGGTAATGTATATTGGCCAGAATTGAAAGGGTTTACAGCAGCTATATGTGTTCACTTTACCTGGTGAGTGGTTTTTCCTGTTGGTATCAAATACCACTGTCAACGACTGGGACAGTTCTATAGCAGGCTTCAGACAATTTCTGTCCTGTAAAACATGATTAAAATATAAATCATTATATTTTTTTAAAATAAAAGCTCCAAAATAATTGTCACAAACGTTCTAGTAGATTGTAATGGAATGCACTTACAGACATTGCCAGTTTTAGTGGGGGGAGGACCTTTGGCGAGTACCTGGCAACTCTTCCGCATATTTGGTCGGAGAGTCATTCGAATCCACGCCGAATCCATGGAAAGTCCGTATGTACAGAGGGTAGTTGTTTGACATATTGGGACAGCCTCACTCTCATCATAAAGTAGAGGAATTGAAACTATCCAAGATATCTACTTTTTATAATTTTAGGTGCCTCCTTAAAGTGGCATAAGCTGCCAAAACTCACACTTTTTTTCATAATTCCTGATCGTCACGACGGTAAGAGGCTTTAAAGGCCATCGAAAAACTAAATGATTGGTGTTGGAATGAGGAAAATCTATACAGTATGTGGCCTATACGAACCGAAAACGTGTTCGAAAAGTAAACAAAATTTAAATAACGGTACCGCGACGACCATTCATTCATTCTAAGTCAAAGTTAGTTCAAAACAATACTTTATCGTACATTTTTGAGACTGGAAGCACTAAAAATCTTCTGAGTTATACGCCTTGAGAAAAATAGACGATAATTTCAACATTCTGTTGTAACGTCAAAATATCAATATTTTGGCAGCTTTATATTATTAGAGCATATATAGTATTTTAACTCTCAGCTGATTTCAGTTACTGTACCCATGCTTTCAATATTACATGTATTTCTGTGTCAATGTCAAAAGGAATGGTATGTTTTTATCGGTTTTCAATAGAGAGCATGCCAAAGGGGGATAACTTCGCTATAGATTTGTAAACTTACTGCACAGACTGGCTTCACATGGATACTAAGACTGTGGTAGTTGGCATCATAGAGATTAACAGTATTGAATAAAGTGGCCAAGCCAACCTGAAAACAAACAAATATATATTTATAGACATTAAAACACACAAGCACAGGGAAAATCATTTTGACTAAAATAACTATGGAGACAAGTTTCTAGTTGTGTTAAAAGAGAGTATGTCATTTAGACCTTTAAAAACAGTCATAGGAAAAATATATATAAAATATGGATTCATTTTATTTCCATCAGTCCTAAGCTTTCTCTACAAATACATGTATGCTTGGAGGGATGGACCAGTAAATTAATCTGACTAAAACAGTACTTCATCAGTGAATTAATCTATTGTGTGCTGTAATACAACAATCAAGTGATTTTAAAGAGTAACAATTAAACAGAGGCAGGAAGATATCCAGCATAAACAATGCTGTTTACCTTGGAATCACAAGGGAGCAGTTTCTTCCATGGAGTGAGGTTTTCAGTACAGGCCAGTTCTCGAGGTAAAGCAGAGTAGCGGAGATATTTTGAGTTTCTTGCGTACTCCTCAGGCGCTATTCCTGACGGACGAAAACTCCACTTTGGACTTGTAGTTGACTTGCTGTCCATGAAGTTAAGACTTGCACAAAATAACCCAGATAAGGCATGGTTTAACTCTGTCCAAGCTCTATCAACGCTGTCAAATTAAGTCCGCAATAGAAAGATTATTTAAGTCAACATACATGATGAACACATTCGACAAATTGAGAAAACTTGCAAATTGGGCACAAACTTTCAAATTTAATACAGGGATTTAAAATTTTAATTTAGGACTAAAATCTGGTAAGTTAACGGCTAACCTGAACTATGGCAGAGTCTAAACAAGGACAACAACTATAGCATGTTACAATCTGGGTAAAACTTTGAAGGGCTAAATACTAAATTTGTATAAAAACTGAACATGGTGATTGCAACTGCTTTTGAAACGCAGACTTGTTTCACTGATCTTGATTTAAGTTCTGTGTGTATATGATAATCTAAATTATAACTTAAGTGAGGCATTTCCAGTCTGCTCAACAGCTTAGTTGGTAGAGCGGTGAGACGGTAACCTTGAGTCATGAGTTCGTTTCTCATTTGGGTCTGTTTTTATCCCATTCCCATCAGTGTCATTTACTTACTAATTCAGTAATTTCACTGCTGATGATTGCAATTATAATATTAAGCACTCCATAATATGAAGTTTTTGTTGGTCTGCTTACTCTGTAGTATTTTCTTGAAACCAAACCCACAGTTCTGCCCCGGGTGGAGCATCCCTCTTGTGGTATCCCCATTTCTCATATCTCCACAGACCTTGAGTAAGACTTAAATGTAACTCTTGCACCTTATAGGCCGAGATTACCTCCCCTAGAGACTTCGGGAATAAACGGTAATGTTGGACTGAAAATATATATTAAAAAAAATTAATAGATAAATAAAAAAAACCTGGAAGAAAAATTCTATGACCTTACACAAAATAGACTTCTAGTTGATCATACAAATTGAGCTGAAGATTTTGTACAAGATGATTAATAAATTATGATATTGACAGTTTATACTGGTAAGTAAAATATGGTTTTTGGCGAAGTTGTACAATCTAGGCCATTCTCCAAACCTCAACGTAAAGAATGCTGATTGAAATTTATTAAAACCAGTGACCATGAACATTTTTGAAGCGTCTTTCTTGAAGTTGAAGTTGCCAGCAGGAAATTTTAAACAACACACACAAAGTTCATTTTTTTAATAACTCCCCGGTTAAAAATTAATTGAAATTTATTTTGAATGGAATAGCACCAATCCAATGAGCCCAATACAGTCTTTTCTATGAATTCTACAGGAAAATACGGCCGCACCATGGTTCATTTCGGGTTGATAATGTAAGATTAAATGCATATTTAGCATTCTCTCATTCTCAATGAGAATCTCATGAAGATTAAGTAGGCCCTATGGTGTTGTTGTTGCAGCGGTAACTCACATGTCTTGGGCGAGCGAATGTCAACATCCCACTTCGTTGTAAACTCAAACTCGAAAGAGACGAGACCGCTCGAGATCGGTTTAACATATAGCTCCTCTTTGAAACTATCATCAAGAGAGGCTTCTGAAGTCTGTGTTATAACTAAGATGAAAACGACTCCCAAACTCGACAGAGACAGGGAAATGCCCGGCATGTTGTTGTTGATGAATTCTGACAAGTGAGAAAGAGAAAGTAAGTGTTTTCTCTTGTCCGATTACTTCATAATCAAGGTAAAAGAAAGTTTGTCAAAGCCTGAGGCATAATTTCCAATTATCATTAATTATATGAGAGTGATCAGCTAAAACAAACCGACTAAACTCAAGAAATTCAAGTATTTGTTTACTTGTAAGAAAATGTTCACTCGTACATTTACAAACCGATGGTTTGGTTTGTATTCGACGAGAAATGTACCCGACATCGCACATGTAAGAAGGATGTTTTGACTCAAGAAGGCGCTTGTTTGGATTTTGGACAACAAAGAGATAGGTCAAGTATGCCCCAAAACCCTGCCTATTCCTTCACTTGACAGTCTGGGATTTCAATTCAGAGAATGCAGAATTGTACATAATTAGAAGATGTTTAATTCGCACCCAAGACAAAAGGGAAAAACAGTTCGATTACAAAACAGACAAAAGTCAAAATGTTCAAGATGCAAAATGTCATTGTCGCATACAATTAAGCAACTAGATTAAATTCTAGTAGTACATGTATGACACAATCGTGTCAAAAATGACATATTTCAGTGACATTGAATGTGTTGTGGTTAGAAAGTTTTCTGGTTTAGAAATATGTTGTAAAGTAGAAAAAAACAACAAAGAACCTCATTCTCGTATTGGGTGATACCGTCTGTTTCTCAACACATTATTCATTGCTTAACGTAACTTTGCGACTGGTCATAACGGAAATCTGATGCTATCAGGCTATATGTTGCGATGACAGTTAATCCTTACTTAGGACTTAAATCAAGTGTAGAGTTTTGAGAAACAGCCCCCTGGGCCCTGTTTTACTAAGCTGGCGTAACGTTACGCCTAGGCTAACAGCATGGAGTTGCGCGAAACAGCACGAAAATTGCAACCATGTGCAAATTACTAACATTCGACTAGTCCGAAATATCTGCGATGATGATGTAAGACATTTTCTGACAGATAGGCCATCATGATCAGATAGGCCATCATCATGATGGCCTATGACAGATGGATGATGACAGATGATGATGGCCTACATGTATCTGTCAGAAAATGTCTTACATCATCATCACAGATATTTCGGACTAACATTTGACATGCATTTGCGACAGGCGTGACTTACGCCAGCTTAGTAGAACGAGTCCCTGGTCACTATATTCATGGCATAAGATTGACTAAGAGTTTTTCCACATAGCATTCCTTTTTTTTTGTATCGTTAACTTTTTCTTTTTCTTTTACTTTTATTCTCTTCTTAATGTGTAGTTTCTTACAGTACAGAAAAGCACTCTTTTGACGACATTTTATTCTCCTGCTTGTGATTCATATAAGTTAACGATTTTGTTTTCTTCAGAAAAATAGATGTGATGACGGGAAAACGGAAAATCTTGTCTCTATCTCAGGGTAAAAGTAAAAAGGAAGAGGTCTCACCAAAACGACCCAAAAGGCAAATTGTCTCAAAAGCTGTGGTATGTTGAAGATTTCTTCTTAACAATGAAAAGTCTTTCCTAGCACGCAGACCTAGTAATTAGCGACGGCATTCTGCAAAAAGCTGTCATCATTACAGACCTAAGTCTGTTTTTGGTCAGCAGTTTCATTGTCATCCTCAACAGGATAAAAGTACATGTAAATCTCTAAAAGTGCTGTGCTAACTGCTGTTGCAAAACCAATCTACATGTAGGTCAGCATTTATTTTGCTGTGGCAAATCTTTCTGATTACTAGGGCTGGACATGGCTTGATTTAATTAATAAGATCACTGGTCACTTTAGGATGTTTTCTGCTCATACTGAATTTGAAAGCTAACTACCTGTCAGGTATGAAACCTACCAGGCCAGATCAAATGAGTAATTAACGAACAATGTATAAAATGATATGAATTTTAGGATCAGTCAACTGGGCTGTCATGGCGAGAGGAAACCGATCTAAAGAAAGCTTTATATGCCTCTCTACAAGAAAGCAAGAAACTTACTCGTGGTGAAGATGACGACGATGATGATGATGATGAAGTGGTTATCTCCCCTAGATCACGAGCCACAAGACGAGGGATGACTCCCACAGGCCAGTACAGCCTTGATGAAAGCAGTCAGGATTCAGTAAGGACGGCTAATAGCTCAAGTACCCAGGAATCTAATAAAAAGTAAGCTCTATTTAAATCCTGTAAAAACAAACTTTTCATTGATTTCAAATGCAGTTTTATTATTTTTTTATGAAAGGTAGTTGAATACCTGTTTTAAGGCGCAATATATGAAATTTTAGTATGTGGAGCTAGAACACTGGCTTTTAAATAATCAATTTTTAAAAAAATTAAATTGCTGCCATATTGACAACCTGAGCTTAAACGCTAGCAGTTTACATACGTTTTTTGGGGTTCAGTTGAAGAAAAAAAAACTGATAACGCCATGCAGTTCGATTTCTGATTTCTGTATTCTCAATATGTTAATTATTGATTCATCTGACAGGACAACAGTTCACGCTCAACGGAAGTTTGCTCAGGGTCAAAGTCAACCTGGTACACCGAGTTCAACTCCAGTTAAAGTACACACCACCCCTGTAAAACTTTTTTCAAAGAGAGCCAAAACTGAAGACTTCTTAACTTTTCTATGCCTCAGAGGTAAGCCATATAGTTATCTCCCCTGGCATTTGTAGAAAGTAAAAATTCATTCGTATTTCTTCTAAATATTCAGCCATTTTAATGGCCTAAATTTTCCATTGAGTCAGACAAAAATGGAGATGAAGAGTTGTCTTTAAGGATAACCATTTTCAACCACTGCTCAGCAGGTCCTATTGCCTTAAATTCACTCTATTGGGCAAATTTGTCTGGCCTCATTTAGCAGATTTCTTTACTAATGTTCGAATCCTTATGAGGAAAAAAGTGGCTGAATCTTTAGAAGAAATATGGTACATGTACGTAGTTTAATTGATTATAGTTTTACGCCATGGTAACTAAGTTTATCTCACTCAAATGGCAGTGATGTGTCAAAATAAAGAAGACAACATGTATGTACTTTGTGTGTGTATTTTGTAGAAAGTATTAAATGATGTCAAAACCATTGTATATGAATTTATGACACAAAAAAGCGAAAGACATTTTCATAATAAACAGTGTATTTTATCCTGTATAGCTTTAATGTTGATGTTCTAATCAAATTCCACATGTTTTTCACAAATAGTTGAATCACTTTTATATTTTCAATTAACCAGAATTTGCTTTCCTGCAATGGCTGTATTAGTTCAATTCACAGTTACATTTTCTTTGGTTATGTAGTAAAGATTATCCCCTCTCTGCTTTGTAATTCAATGTCAGTTTCCGACAGTAGCTAAAACGAGGCCTCCAGGGGCCGGTTGTTCAAAAGAAAATTAGGTTAAATCATGTGACGGAACAAAGAAATTCCTTTGTAACGCGACGTCATCTAATCGGCCGTTAAGCTTTGAACAACCCACCCCAGATGGTTAGACGAATCACAGTTGCCAATTAACCTAGTAACAATGCCATTCAATTGAAATTAACTCCTGCAATTTCATTAGAAAAACACTTTACTCGCAAGACTGAAACAAGTGTTCTACCAGAAGATGTTAAGAACATATCTTTAAGCGGCATGAGCTGCCAAAATTCACACTTTTTTCATAATTTCTCTTTGTCACGGCAGTAAGATGCTTTGAAGACCATCAAAAAACTAAATGATTAGCTTTGGAATGAGGAAACTCCATACAGTATGTGGCATACACGAACCGGAATAGTGTAAAAAAAAAGTAAACAAAATTTAAATAACCAGGACGACCATTCATTCATTCTAAGCCAAAGTTAGTTCAAAACAATACTTTATCGTACATTCTCGAGACTAGAAGCACTAAAAAGCTTCTGAATTATACGTCTTGACAAAAATAGCCGATAATTTCCACATTCTGTTTTTACATCAAAATATCAACATTTTGGCAGCTCATGCCACTTTAACTGTTATAACAAGAGAACAAAATGAAGCCAACATTATTGCTTCTTCTAACACATAATTAGGTTACTTATTAAACATTATAGGTAGCTCTGTCCTTCCTCCACACCTGGATTTTTTTGGATTTTCTCGTGAAGAAAGTCACGGTGGAGACAGCAGCCGACCAAACACTCCAGGTCAAGGTGTACGTAGTGACAGTGGTGAAACAAGGGAGAGTACCCCAGACTTATCTAGTTCAAGTGACAGTGACATGAGGGATGAAGTCCCAGATCTTCCTGTAAGTTTCAGATCTTCCTGTAAGTTTCAGATCTTCCTGTAAGTTTCAGATCTTCCTGTAAGTTTCAGATCGTCCTGTAAGTTTCAGATCTTCCTGTAAGTTTCAGATCTCCCTGTAAGTTTCAGATCTTCCTGTAAGTTTCACATCTTCCTGTTAGTTTCAGATCTTCCTGTAAGTTTCAGATCTTCCTGTAAGTTTCAGATCGTCCTGTAAGTTTCAGATCTTCCTGTAAGTTTCAGATCTCCCTGTAAGTTTCAGATCTCCCTGTAAGTTTCAGATCTTCCTGTAAGTTTCAGATCTTCCTGTAAGTTTCAGATCTCCCTGTAAGTTTCAGATCTTCCTGTAAGTTTCAGATCTTCCTGTAAGTTTCAGATCTCCCTGTAAGTTTCAGATCTCCCTGTAAGTTTCAGAGCTCCCTGTAAGTTTCAGATCTTCCTGTAAGTTTCAGATCTCCCTGTAAGTTTCAGATCTCCCTGTAAGTTTCAGATCGTCCTGTAAGTTTCAGATCTTCCTGTAAGTTTCAGATCTTCCTGTAAGTTTCAGATCTCCCTGTAAGTTTCAGATCTTCCTGTAAGTTTCAGATCTTCCTGTAAGTTTCAGATCTCCCTGTAAGTTTCAGATCTCCCTGTAAGTTTCAGATCGTCCTGTAAGTTTCAGATCTTCCTGTAAGTTTCAGATCTTCCTGTAAGTTTCAGATCTTCCTGTAAGTTTCAGATCTTCCTGTAAGTTTCAGATCTTCCTGTAAGTTTCAGATCTTCCTGTAAGTTTCAGATCTCCCTGTAAGTTTCTCTCATGTAATTTAATGAATATGTTATTGACATTCCATGTACAGGTTTACAGCATTTCAATTTTAGGTATAAATTTATTTCGGCATCAGAGGAGTTTTTCAATAAGATAAAAAATAATTGTAAAGACGGTCTGAGCTGTCAAAATCTTGATATTTGTTTCCAGAATCAAATTTTGAAATTTGTGGCTTTTATTATGAAGAAAAGTCAATTCGAAGCAATTTATAATGCCAGTTTTCAGAATGTAGGCCTATGTTAAAGAAGTGTAAAAATTCCTTAATATACATGTACAATGTATGCCAAAGACCCAAGTGATATTTTTTAATTCAACATCAATCATGTACTGTTTATGTGAACTTAAAATGCTCTTATTTTCTTGATAATCAGAGTACAAGAGAACAATCTGAGTTTTGGCAAGTTAACATGTTTCATTTGGTGTATAGACAGGGTTTGCTGGAAGTCAGGTTTTGAGGTCGAATATCTGCCTCATAATGACCAGAAAAAATCAAATTACTGAGCACTTAGGTTTATGGCTTCAAAAATTTGAACTTCTATGAAACCCTGATAGAGAATGTTAATGTTGTTATTCTGTTGAACCAGGCTATGGCATTAAAGAATCAACAGACACCCACAAGGAAAGCAGCTAGAGCCTCTGCCAGCACACCTGAAACAGCTAGAGGACTTGCCAGTATCCGAACAGGGATGGCCAAAAAAACTGGCAAAGAACCAGCAACAGCTCTACTCAAAAGAAGCAATACGCTACTGGCTAGCCCACCCAAGATGTCGCCCCGAGGGAAAAGGGCGCTGCTTCGACATCAACGTTCACCGTCAAAATCCGTGAGAATTACACCTAGCTATGTTAACCTCTGTCCTCTGTCTATATCTTGCAATGTACACACGTTTAACAAGATTTGTGGGAGATCTCATTTTCAGAATATGATAGACAGAAAAGGAACGATACCTTTCCTTACTGCTCCGAAGGATCACCCTGTGTCCACATTAGGATCCACTGACTCCCAGTCTTATCTCTCTACAACATCTTCACTCTCAAACAACATTTATTGCCATAGCTCACAATTAACTGACCACACATATTCTGATACACTAAATAACATGCTCCCAGCTGTATCTAGTAAACCCAAACACCAAACTAACGATCACAAAATTTCTGGTCCCCTTTTCAATGAACTTGTAACAACAAAGACACTACCACAAACTGTAGACCGCACATATTCTAATACACTAAATAACATGCTCCCAGCTACATCTACTAAACCAAAACACCAAACTAACTTTCACAAACTTTCTGGTCCCCTTTTCGATGTACTGGAAGTAGTACCCACGAAGACACTACCACAAACTATAGAGCACACATACTGCAAAAGACGTTCGAATCCACTACAGCGGACTCATTTCCGATCACCATCTAACATTATAGATATGGCTTTGTTGTCTGCAGACTCATCTTTAGTACCCCAGTTACCTGCAAGTCCCACTCCTTCTTGTGATTTTTCCTTATATTATTCTCCATCTTGTAGCCCATCTTCCTCTGTGGAAACTCTTTCTTTGCATGATCCATTCCCTTCAAATATTTTCGAGTTCTCCTCAACGTCATCTCCCTTAAATGACAGCTGTCAATCACCCTCTATCTCCTCCCATCACTCATATATAAGTCCCACCTCCCCAACCTGGTCCAATATCATCCCAACACAAGATACTCTCAGAAAGGCAGGACTTTGGCCTTGTTCCAGACCAGTGGCCAACCCTTCAGAAATTTCTCTTCCGAGTCCACCAGCATGTACAATGAAGACGTTACAAGATATCCCTCGGCCATGTCGAAGTTTAATTTGTGACATGATGGCTTACGACAAAGATTTCTTTCTCATGTCTGAACAAAACTCAGCAGAAGTTATTAATGATGAGGAACCTTGCTCAGTTTATGATAACAGCACATCAGTCAATCCCAACAACTTCAACATTAAAAGACCAATCAACAAGAACTATAAAGACTCCAGCCACAGTATGCCGTTTCCATGTAAAGAAATTGAAGAAACCATTAAAGACTGTTGTGTTATTAACCAAAACAACAAAGCAACTGGATACACTCCTCACAGTATGTTTAATGTTTGTGGGGATAGAATTGAAAACTCAGCTCAAAATCTGTGCAAAAACTTGAGGGAATCGTGTGATGAAGTGAAAAGCAAAATGTCACCTGGTCAGTGCTCAATATGGCCAACAAAACCTCCTTCTACTTTGACACACTTAGATTTAGAGGAAGGGGAACTAGTACCAATACAGAATATATTAGAATTGATGCTTGGCATACCGTGTAGTAACGAATTTGAGCTAAGTAAAATATCATTGCCGTTTGAAAAATCAGAAAAGTTTCAGAATGATGTTCTTCCCACTGTAAGAATACAGCAAGAAAAAATTCTCGAAAGTCCTTACGATAAAAAAGCTTTAAACAACAGCGTGGTTGTTTCCCCAGATTCTTCCTCAAAGCCTAGTCTTTATCAGGTTTCCAATAAAGTGCCCCAGCTTATTGATTTCACCCAGGAATGTAGTTACACAAAATGTACTGCAATTTCATTAGAAAAATACTTCACTCGCAGAACTGAATCCACTGTTCTACCAGAAGATGTGAAGAATGTATACATGCGTTCAGCCGTTTGCGGAAAAACGCTTTACCCTCCCCCACCTAGTGTGTGCTCTGTTGTGCCCATCCAGGTAGAATGTACCTTTGGAAAATCTGTTTCTTATGTTACTGTTCTTGTTCCTACTTTTGGGCATGTGCATGTCTCATCTAATATTAACTGATTCTATCTCACATATTATTACCTGCCTGATAGGATTATAAATCTACCCAGATTATCCCTTTATTGACCTATGACAAAGGTTGCCGTGACACAGTGCGTTGAACAATGAAATTGACCTTTGACAAAGGTTGCCGTGACACAGTGCGTTGAACAATGAACCTCAGAGCCACATAGCCAGGCCAAATGCTTGCAAATGTCTCACAGGAGGGACCACTAGTACAATATACTCGCTTTGGGAATTTACAAATAATTGTACATCACTTGACTATATCGTTTCATTGAAATGTACAGGCCACACGATTTCGACGGAGGCGGTCGATAGATGTTCACTCAGACAAGCCATCAATGTTTGGTCGCGGGTTCAAATCCCCTCTTAGCTCAAACAAAAATACATAAACAAATCCTGGACTACATGAGTTTTCAATGACTCGCTCAGATGGTTGTCTTTTTAACATTTGACCCATTTCTTATGATTATTAACAGATTTAATCACTTCTAATTCTTGCTTTTTGTGTTTAAATATCTAACCAATACTACGAATACTACAGGGGGGGGGGGGGGGGGGGGGCATGTGGGCTTGAAGATAAAGTTGAGGTTTCCATATAACATGGTTTCTGATCTTCATCATAGATCGGGGGGGGGGGGGGGGGGGGGGAGTTAGCCTTATACATGTAGGCTTAAAGATAAAGTTGAGGTTTCCATATTTCTGATCTTCATAGACCTTGTATTTCTGTCTGTATTGAAAGTGTCCTATAATTATCTACACCGTCCTTTGACCAACCAATTCATTGCATCTATTTTTTTCTTGCTCACTTTCATCTTAGATTGCAGGGGTCTAAGACACGGCTCTTCCATCTATCCATTGCAGGTTTGAATCCCACTAAGACCAAATGAAAATTTAAAATTTTCTGAGTGGATTTTTCACTTGATTGTCATATCTAGAAGAGTTGCCAAAGGTCAGGTTTTTTTGTGGGGACAACGAGCCCGGTTTCCACCCTAACTAAACCTGGCAACGCCATACATGTATAAGTGAAATAATCTTGAATGCCGCATAAAACATAAATCATCATATAGGGAAGCAATCTGAATGTAACATAAGGGGTCAAACATACAATCCAAGTCCTACTCTTACTGCCTTTGTTAATTGATGTAGCATTTGTATTGCTTTTAATAATCATTATAGTTGGTCAAATACCTTATGCCAGTTTTAATATTTACAGAAATTATCCTAACATTAACAACAGTAACACTATATGTTTGAAGGATTATCCTCTTTTTTAATCACAGTTTAATTGGGAATTTATATCATTACTTAAATAATCATTTTTAAAATATAAACTTAAAACTATGATGGTTAAATGTTTAACATAAATTGAATACTTTTTTTTTTATTTCATACCTGATATCTTGTAGAGTGTGGGGGGGGGGGGATATCACCCAAGTTTTTTTTTTTTACAAAATTAAACATTTATGTTTTTAAAAATTTATCATTTTTACAGTAGTTCTGATTATGATGCCATTATCATGTGTTTATTTATGATGCTATTATCATGTGTTTATTTATGATGCCATTATAAATGTTTATTTTTCCTTTTCAAGATGTCTAAAAGTGGGTCTGGAAGAGAACCAAAGGGAAATAACTCTAAACCAGTCCGAGCCTCTGCCACCCCTTCCAAGAAAAGAATAACACCACAGTCTCTGCCAATTGGCTCGTTACCAAAATTTTACATTGATGACAGTGACAGTTCTGTTCAGTCTCGAGGATTTAAAGAGGTGCTCCTTAATCGTCGCGCACAATCGACGTTAAAAAAGTCCAAATCATTGAAGCAGAAGTTACAAGAGATCCGACTGAAAAGTAGTACATCTGGGAAACACAAAGTTTTAATTGTGTCAAATTCTTCTGACAAAAAGATGAAAAAATCCCGTCATCTAAAACAATCCTTTCCAGGAAAAAGTGAAATAAAAACAAAGAAACTTCTTAATCAGAAACCAGTGAGAAAGATAACAAGACTGAAAGAAAAAGCTAGTATATCAGCAAATGGTCGCAAGAAACGAAAAGCCGCCATGGCCAAAAACTATGCAGAGGATGAAGATGACCTTGACGAAAGCATAGATGACCTTGAAATCGTTAAAGAGGTTGAAGTTACAAAACCAGTGAAAAAGAAACTTGTAGTCAAACAAAAAGCCGACAAAGGGGATAATCGTAGGAAAATTGTTGCTGCCTCCTTAGCAAAAATGGCTGCCACAAAGAAACTAAGCAAAATTAAAAAGTCACAAAAGAAAAGTAACCAGGCAAAGCTAACCACTGATAAATCAATATATACAAAGAAAGGTTTCACTTTTAAAAGTGTCAAAAGTAAAACAATAGGTGCCATAGAGTCTACTAAGAAGACAGAAGAAACCAGTAATAAAACAGACTCACCTACCACTACCCCGAAGAGAAGGGGGCGTCCTCGATGTAAGTATTCTTACCATAGCTTAAGATGCGTAAGCATTGTCAATGTAATACAAAGTGTTCCAGAAAATTCTACTGACTAAGGCCAAGCTCCTGTCAGTCGTCAACCTAATGAAATATCATAGGTTTACTTTATTACAACATTTTGTCATGGGGTATAAAGGTCTAAATGATATACCTCTTTTTAACACAATTAGAAACTTGTCTCCATGGTTATTTTAGACAAGAAGATTTTCCCTGTGCCCATGTGTTTTAGTGTTCATAAATATTTAAATTGATTGATTCCATGTTGGGAGATTGAATTGTAATTAATTCAAGCTATTTTACCCATTGGCTTTAAAACAAAAGCTCTAATTCTGAAATTCAGCAAGAAATTGGGAAGACATAATTTTTAACTTTCTAAAAAACATTCATGACAAACCAAAAATGTTAAAGAAATGTGTTCATTCGATCAGGGTAAATATTCGCCTCAAACTTGGCTGTTTGACGGGGAAAAAATGCACCCCACTGAGGTATACAAGTGAAGATTTTAGGGACTTTGAAGAGCCATAGCATGACTTTACCTTAAGAAGAAATAAACCTCAGAAACCCAAAAACTAGACGTATTGGAAATCCATTTCCCTTACTTTATACAGTTATCCTGGTTTTGTTTTTTATAGCTAAGCGCTTTTGTCCGTCACCGTCTGAACAGACCCAAAGTCCGCAGACTTTTCCATCATCACTTGAAGGGGGACATATTGTGGACGTGCCTACGTTTTATCCCAGTAACAAAGAGTTCCAAGATCCGTTGAAATACATAGAATCTATCAGGGAGCAGGCTGAACCATTTGGAATGTGCAGGGTTGTCCCCCCTGCTTCTTGGAAGGTAGTTGTCTCCTCTTGTCTTGTCCTCAGCTTAATCAGTGCGTGGATATCATCTAGGTTGATTGATTGTTTGGTGTTTTACACCGCGCTCAAGATTATTTCACTTATATGGCGGCGTTGCCAGTTTTATTGTGGGAGGAAACCGGGCTCTGTGCCTGGAGGAAACCCACGACCTTCCGCTGGTAACTGGCAACCATCCCACATAGGTCGTTCGAGTGAAAACCCAGTCAGAAAATTTTCCAATTTTTGGACTGAGTTGGATTCGAACCCGCAACCCATTGGTGGCCCCTGATATCATCTAGGAAACATCATTCAATGCTACCAGGATTTAAGACTGGATAAACTGTTCCAAAAAATCCTTGCTCAATGGCCGAATAACTTCAATACATTGTTAACTGTTATGTGAAATGGTTCAAGTATTCTTGGAATTTGAAGCATGTATTCACTAGAATTACATAAAATTATACTAGTACATCTACAATTGGATGTACACAGAGCTATTGGCTGAGAAATCAGCCTCTGGTAACAATAATGTTGTTGAGGTTGGCAAGAATAAATCCCAAATTACGGCCCCAACTGGCATCCTTTGGAAAAGAAGAATTAATACTTTTTATCTGAATTGAAAAGTCTTTTTTTTCTGTTTTCTTCACTCTTTAAAGTGGCATTAGCTGCCAAAATGTTGATATTTTGACGTTAAAACAGAATGTTGAAATTATTGGCTATTTTTCTCTAGACGTATAATTCAGAAGCTTTTTAGTACTTATAGTCTCGGGGGAATATACCATAAAGTATTGTTTTGAATTAACTTTGACCTAGAATGAATGAATGGTTGTCCCGTTTATTTAAATTTTGTTTACTATGCCTGTTCGTATAGGCCACATACTGTATGGATTTTCCTCATTCCAACGCTAATCATTTAGTTTTTCGATGGCCTTCAAAGCTTCTTACTGTCGTGACGATCAGAAATTATGAAAAAAGTGTGAATTTTGGCAGCTCATGCCACTTTAAGACAAAATAGCATACACTGACATAAATAGCGACATTGTATAGTCCTGTTGAATTGTATATTTCCAGCCTGATTGTAAGGTGAATGATGAACTTCGTTTTACCAGCCAACTCCAGTATATACATAAACTTCAAAACAGGTCAGTACAAGTTGATAGTCGATTATTTATATTCTAACACATTAACTTTAATGTAAAGAAAAACTGAATTTTAGTAGTTTTTTTTTTCTTTTAAAACTACAAATTTGCAACCCCTACGTCATAGTTTTTCCATGATAGCCCTGTGGACGAATCTACATGTAGATATCTACAAAATGATAGGGGAGCTAGCTTCAAACAATAGAGCCTTGGAGTCTACCGAGAGATTTCGCGATATCCGGTGACAGATGACGTTTTTTTATGAGGTTTTCAGTTCGATTGACGTTTTTTGTTCTACCACGTCAGAATTGAGTGTCAAATTCAAACGACAAAGACTCCCCACATGCGTAATGACAACACCGGTGATCGGAAATTTGTGGAATTGTCACATTACTCCCGCTCTGTATTGTTTTATGTGTTACCTTTTTAAAGATATATTTATACTTTTAGCTTATGATAGGTCCCTTTTAAGTCTTACTATCGCTTATTAGCATTACTATAATCCTACGTTTATGAGTTAGTTTTAACAGTCGTTCAGTGTCAGGGTGTTTGACGTCGCATTGAAAACTGTTTTGCTAGTTCATACGCCAGCTTCATCCTACATATATCTAACAACACGTGGGGAAGTCACCCATGTGTTGGAGTTGTGATTTTACATCTTATTCCATCTTTTCAAACTAATTTATTAAAAATTTAATTTATTCAGAAAAGAGGTTCCACAGAATGCTTTTATGAAGTTTTAAAACATTTGAGTCGAATGATATCCATATATTACGGATATACCAATTTTTAAGAAAATCTTACAGTATTTCAAAATAGTAAAAAAAAATTTTGTTAATTACATTTTTTTCTAAACACCAATTTATTGACATTTGTAAAACTGTGTTTAGGTGGGGTCCTAACGTACAACAGATGGAATGTATCAGAAAACATTTAACCTCTGTTAATGTGGACTGTGAACAGCCACCATTGGTAAGTTAGATTTCAATTCAACTAATAAAATTGCATGAAATTAAACTCGTCGATTATTTTTATTCACATCAACTTTCAACCTTCTTTACTCAGTCGGCAGAGTGATAGTCTCTCAGTCAGACATTGGTCGCATGGTCAAATCACACTTAGTCCAACAAAAAGTTTCTCATTGTGTTTTTCACAGGATCGCCCTATATGATAGGGTTGCCAGGTTGGTTTCTTTTGGGCAAAGAGCTGTTTTTCAACTGTACTAAACCTGGCAACGTCAACATACTGTATGGGTTAAAAAATCTTGAGTCTAGCAATAAACATCAACGTTTTTTTTTTAAATGCTTTATTATTTAAAAATGTCAAAACAAAAGAACTCAGAAAACTGAAGCCATAGCAGATCTAGTAAATTAACCAACACTGATTGACCCGGAAAAAATTTCGGGTCAAGGTGAGAATCGAACTCACGACTTAGGGTTACCGTCCCACCGCTCTACCAACTGAGCTACCATAGCAGATCTACGTAGATCTCAGTAGGAACAGTTACTCATGATGAAGGCTACGTAGATCTACATGTGGACCAAAATATAGAATATCGTTCAACTATGGCTTCAGTTTTCGGATTTAAAGGATTTATGAACAACCTTTGGAAATATTGTCTAATTTGCGTTAAGTGTGTTGTAGAACATGTAAAGTCTAACCAAAAAGAAAATTAAATTTCGATCGCATACATACAAAATTCAAGCTACGTTTGCCGATCTACAATGCTTACGAAAGTTAATTATCTCAGAGACTTATGACGTCAAACATGACCTCCGTTGTGTACATACCCTCACAGCGATGACGTAATAAACGATTTCTGCTGTCTCGGTATGTCTTCGTGGCAGTTTGTACACATCGAAGGTCGTGTATGACGTCATTTTTCCGAGTAGTTACGAAAAATACGGAAAATATGCATATTTGCTCCCTGTTCTTTTTTTGACTTCCAGGGAACTAACGCGAAGGTTGTTTTGTTTCAACTGATGTTTTTCAAATACACATTTAGTCCGTAAACAAACACAAACCAGCTTTAAAACCTGTTCATAAATCCTTTAAGTCAGGAAGTTAACAGTCCTGTTTATTTTCTGCTCTATCTTGTTGCAGATTGGTGGGATAGAAGTGGATTTACCCAAACTTCATCAAACTATACAAGTATTTGGAGGAGCGGAAAATGTTGCTGAGAAGAAGACTTGGATTAAAGTGGCTGATGCCATGAAAATTCCTAAACTTGTAAGTCCTTTATAAACAGTTGCCAGTTACCAGCGGAAGGTCGTGGGTTTCCTCCGGGCACAGCCCGGTTTCCTCCCACAATAAAACTGGCAACGCTGCCATATAAGTGAAATAATCTTGAGCGCGGCGTAAAACACCAAACATCAATCACCTTTATAAACACCGTTCTACAGAATAAAACTCTGTTCAATCAATCAATCAATCCATATATAAACAGGAACTCGGTGGCTTAGTCGGTTACTGATACTCCCGCAGTCCGACACAGGCCTTCCATCGATACGGCATGGCTCGAATCCCACTTAAACCAAATAAAAAATAAATGGACAGATTTCTGAGCAGATTTTTCACTCGACTATATGTGGTAGAGATGCCAGTTACCCGCCAAAAAGCTTGTTTTCCTCTCCCACTAAACCTGGCTAAATCTCCGTACAAGGGAAATAATCCTGAGTGAAATAAACAATCAATCAATATGTTTTTAGTTGAATCAGGAAAGTTTGAAATGTTTTTTCTCAGGACGAACAGGGCCTTGGTGGTCCAGTGGGTTAGTGTGATAGTCCCTCAGTCCCACACAGACATTCCATCGATACGGTGCGGGTTCGAATCACACTCAGACCAAATAAAAACTTTTTTTTTTCACTTGGTCGCCATATGTGGAAGAGTTGACAGGTACTCGCCGAAGGTCGATCAATCTTAAGACAAATAAATGTATGAATCCTGGGCCCGGCCAAAAAAGACAAATGTATGTTTTATATTTATGATCACTTAAACATCCGGGCATAGGGAAAATATTCCTGTCTAAAATAACCATGGAGACAAGTTTCTAATTGTGTTAAAAAGAGGTATATCATTTTTATCCATGTATTGCAGTTAGAGTTCATCTTTTTGACCCAGGACTTTATCGACTGATGACTAATTAATTATTTCTATAACTATCTGTTCTGTTAAGGCTCAAGACCGAGCAACCAAATTGTACGATGCCTATTGTAAATACCTGTTATCGTACGACACCCTGTCCTACGAGGAGAAAACCAAATTAGAACAACAGGTACGATCGGAGAGGATGAAAAGAGGCAAATCACAGAGTACACTGAATGATTCAGTCATCAAGGTAAGATAAAGTTAGATAAAAAATAGGTACCATATTTCTTCTAAAGATTCAGCCACTTTTTTCCTCATAAGGATTCGACCATCTGAAAAGAAATATGCTAAATGAGGCCAGACAAATTTGCCCATTACAGGGAATTTAAGGCAAAATGACCCGTCATGCAGTGTGTGGAAACGGTTATCTTTAAACACAACTCCACGACTCCATTTTTGTCTGACTCAATGGAAAATTTAGGCCATTAGAATGATTGAATATTTAGAAAAAATACGGTACATCTAGTTTGAAAACAAATTGTGTCAGGAGCCAGGCTGTATTTAACAGTCCCTTTATTAAATGAAACTTTTTTTTTTCTTTAGTTTCTCTTTTTCTGGGAAAAAATTTCTTTAAACAAAGGTAGTATTACTGGCGTATAAAGCTCACGTTTTTCCTAAATTTACACCTTTTATGACCTTGATCCTGAAATGTATTGTTTTGTTAGAGAATGTTTTAAAGTGAAAATATATTTTCAAAGTATCAATGTTTTGTTTCATTTGTTAAATAGGGCAGATCTACATCATTGGGTGATTTCAGTAGAATTGCCAGGAATACTGTGTCAATGTGGTTTAAAGATGACCCTTCAGTGGAACAGGTTGAGGTATGCTACTATAGATTACGAAGCTTCTTAAAGTGGCATGAGCTGCCAAAATTCACACTTTTTTCATAATTTCTGATCGTCACGACAGTATGAGGCTTTGAAGGCCATGGAAAAACTAAATGATTTGTGTTGGAATGAGGAAAATCCATACAGTATGTGGCCCGTACGAACCGAAAACGTTTTCGCAAAGTAAACAAAATTAAATGACCGGGACGACCATTCATTCATTCTTAGCCAAAGTTAGTTCAAAACAATACTTAATCATATATTTTCGAGACTAGAAGCACTAAAAAGCTTCTGAATTATACGTCTTGAAAAGATAAACAATAATTTCAACATTCTGTTTTAAAGTCAAAATATCAATATTTTGGCAGCTCATGCTACTGCAATGAAATTCAATTGTTAAAAAGTACAATTCTATGCAAAAATAATAAAAACCAAATTTTTCCAACCTCACAATGTCAGACAAATACTCCATTGAAATGTTGCATTTCTCACCCTAATGTCGCATTTTACAATCACTATCCTGGTAGAAATAAAAAGTTGTAGGTGTTCCCTTTTGCCAATAGGCTGGTCCTGCGAATCCATACATACAACCCCCCTCCCCCCCCACACCCCATCTCCCCACCACCTTCTACTCTCATCAGGTAGTGCAGAGCTGTGTTTGATATATACATGCTACTTACATGTAGGTTTATTGGTATTTTGTAACTATTTGCTCTGGACATTCCCCTTGTTTAATGGCCGTATTTGTCTCATTATCATGTATCATTTATTTTACCAGTGTGAATATTGGAAGTTATTACAGGATGGTCAGAATCATGTGGTTGTACAATGTGGTCATGTAGATACCAGATCACAGGGTAGTGCTTTCCCAGTCCGGAGAGACTCACCATGTGCCAGGTACAACAGTCTAGCATTTATTATAATCACCATGTGCCAGGTACAACAATCTAGCATTTATTATAATCACCATGTGCCAGGTACAACAATCTAGCATTTATTATAATCACCATGTGCCAGGTACAACAATCTAGCATTTATTATAATCACCATGTGCCAGGTACAACAATCTAGCATTTATTATAATCACCATGTGCCAGGTACAACAATCTAGCATTTATTATAATCACCATGGGCCAGGTACAACAGTCTAGCATTTATTATAATCACCATGTGCCAGGTACAACAATCTAGCATTTATTATAATCAACATGTGCCAGGTACAACAATCTAGCATTTATTATAATCACCATGTGCCAGGTACAACAATCTAGCATATATCATAATCACCATGGGCCAGGTACAACAATCTAGCATTTATTATAATCACCATGTGCCAGGTACAACGATCTAGCATTTATTATAATCACCATGTGCCAGGTACAACAATCTAGCATTTATTATAATCACCATGTGCCAGGTACAACAATCTAGCATTTATTATAATTACCATGGGCCAGGTACAACAATCTAGCATTTATTATAATAACCATGTGCCAGGTACAACAATCTAGCATTTACATTTTATAATCACCATGTGCCAGGTACAACAATCTAGCATTTATTATAATTCCATGTGTCAGGTACAACAATCTAGCATTTATTATAATTCAATGTGCCAGGTACAACAATCTAGCATTTATTATAATCACCATGTGCCAGGTACAACAATCTAGCATTTATTATAATTACCATGTTCCAGGTACAACAATCTAGCATTTACATTTTATAATCACCATGTGCCAGGTACAACAATCTAGCATTTATTATAATAACCATGTGCCAGGTACAACAATCTAGCATTTACATTTTATAATTACCATGTGCCAGGTACAACAATCTAGCATTTATTATAATAACCATGTGCCAGGTACAACAATCTAGCATTTACATTTTATAATCACCATGTGCCAGGCACAACAATCAAGCATTTATTATAATTACCATGTGCCAGGTACAACAATGATCAATCTAGCATTTATTATAATTACCATGTGCCAGGTACAACAATCTAACATTTATTATAATTACCATGTGCCAGGTAGAACAGTCTAACATTTATTATAATTACCATGTGCCAGGTACAACAATCTAACATTTATTATAATTACCATGTGTCAGGTACAACAATCTAGCATTTATTATAATTACCATTTGCCAGGTACAACAATCTAGCATTTATTATAATTACCATGTGCCAGGTACAACAATCTAGCATTTATTATAATCACAATGTGCCAGGTACAACAATCTAACATTTATTATAATTACCATTTGCCAGGTACAACAATCTAGCATTTATTATAATTACCATTTGCCAGGTACAACAATCTAGCATTTATTATAATTAACATTTGCCAGGTACAACAATCTAGCGTTTATTATAATCACCATGTGCCAGGTACAACAATCTAGCATTTATTATAATCAGTTTTACCTCTGAATTCATCCCAAAGAAAAACTGAAAAATTTCCGAGTGGGTTTTTCAGTTTTTCCCAATGTGGAAGGGTGGAGGTACCAGCCAGGTGATGTTTAATACGAAAACCTCTGTACGGTAAGAATTCCGCTACTTCAAGTACTCAAAACATTACGAAAAGCACTGTCTTACCTCCTGCATGGAGCGATCGATAATCATATCGAGCAATCGCTATTGTTGTTGTTTTAGACCAAACATGGCAGAAAGCAGTCTAATAATTTGTTATCTTCACATTGCTCGTCCTTGAATTAGCGGAATTCTAACTGTAATTTCTCATGATGAAAGCTCATATTAAACATCACCATGTACAAAGTATGTGTTTTAGTAAAGCCGCTCCATAGAAGAATCTGTCAAGTACAATATGATGTACAATATGGTATAAAAAAAACATCTTAAACCTGTAATCTCTTTGACGTAGAAACATTTCATATGCTTTCAGACATGGTTGGAATTTTAATGTTCTCCCTCAAAATTCAGGCTCTGTTTTGAAATCCATGGGTCCAGTTACAAGTAAGTTTTTTCAAATGTTGTCCATACAATCCAGTGATTGAATATACTAAAATGCTGATGTGTTCAGTGTCTGGTGGTGGCTGGACGTATTGGGAGGGGTTTTATCTCCCTTTGTTAACATATAGCTCTCAATCCCACAGACCACCAATGTATCTGAACTCTTGTAATTTTCTGATTTATCATACAAAAGTATTTATAATTACAAAAGGAAGTGTCCAGTTAAAGCTCTATTTGTTGACTGTGTGGTTAGTTACCAGGGTCCTGTTTCACAAAGCGGGGTAGATGTATTTTTGCGTAACTTTCATACTAACGTATCTCTAGAGTATGGGATGCTATGGCAGTTACGTGAAAATTTACGCTACGCCGCTTTGTGAAACAGCTCACAGGTCCTATGGTCAAGTCAGTTTTTACAAGCGTATGGAATATGAAGAGACTCAAGCTTAACCTGCAGTGATCTTAAGCTGGCAATGGGAACTGCAAACAATCATCAATTTTTGTATTTTCTGCTTATCTCCAGATAAAAATCTAAACAATCGTGAATGTCCACATCATAATCATGATTTTGTTGTACTTTATTCCAGGTGTTACAACCCCTACATTACATATTGGTATGTTATTTACCACGTCCTGCTGGTCGTCTGATCTCCATTTGTTACCCTACATTCAATATCTTCACACTGGTGCAGATACAGTCTGGTAAGTTATGTAGACCCATCTGTAATAGGGAGCGCATGTCACATGTGAATTCCACAAATTTCTTGTCACCCGCACTGCATTGCGCATGTGACTGTGCGTTATTCGTTCCAATATGACGTTTTAATCTGACGTTGTGGAACAAAATACGTCAATTTGAATTGCAACGTCATCAAAAACGTTCTTAGTGGCGTCATCTGTCACCGGATATCACAAAATCTCGTAATAATTCTTATGAGACTTGCGCTCCCTATGTCCAACAGTTATATCTAACACACTTTTAATATCTTTTACTTTCCAAGTTACGTATTTAGATTTAACACAAGTGTTGTCACAATACCAGGTTAACAGCAGCTATGTAACTGTTCCAGAATAAACATTACTAAGTATTATCAATCATCTTCAATCACAAGACACCACACCATCTATGGAAATCTGCCTACCATAGTTTTTAGGAGCATATTGTAAGAGAAAACGTTCTTCTTGGTGTGAATCCCACTCAGTCCTAGAAAAAAATTAGAAAATTTTCTGAATTACTTTGTATAAAGGTATTTATATTGTATATGTTTCCTCTCTCTGCTGATATTCAGGTACAGTGTGCCAAAAAGTGAAGAGAGGAAGTTTAAGAAAGCTTTGTCTGGTATTGTTCCTGATTTAGTCGCTGGAGAATCAACATGGCTTCCTGAAGACACTGTCATGGTAACTATAAACAAAATTGAAATATTATACCTCCGTCAATAGGGCCTCCCAAGAGATTTCACGATATCAACTGACAGATGATGTTTTTTGATGACGTCTGTTTTATCGACGTTTTTGTATTCAGAACGGATTATCACATTTGCAACAACAGCACCGGTGAAAGGACATTTGTGGTATTTTCACAATTCCTTCCGCTCCCTATATAATTTGAATCCCTGTCAAACCCATACATCTTAAATAATCCTACAATTATGTCAACAGGTTAATCCAGTACGTTCCAGTACTTCCGATATTTAAACTCACAGGCATTGTGCTATTTTTTCTTTCTTAATCAACATGTGAATATGGCCCAAGTAATGCTATGATCTCACGAAAGAACTGTCAAAACTGACGTCACAAATGAATTACGTCATCAGTCATTATGACATTTGATTAGGATAAAGCGTCTAGCAGCAACCCTATATTAAAGGGCCTGGAATGCTGTTGTTGGTGACGTCACAATGCCTCATCAAGTCTTTCTTCAGACAGCCTTTCTTGTAAATAGAGCAACGTCATCAAATATTTTTTCAAGTAGAGCCATGTTTTTCAATAAAACGCTGTAATTTTTGTGTGGTGTAAGAAAAAGATTATCCAACTTGAGTCCGAGTTTTACAATGAATACCACTCATTTATTGATTTGCAAAGAGGCTTGTAGTGATATTCTTGAGTGATAATTCATCATAATACGGTAATGTCTGAGTTAATTCAAGTGCTGGAAAAAAGTAGAAGAGTGCAATTTCTCATCTTAATTCAAGAGAGAGCTTGTAAAACATTCAAGGATTAACTGCTGGTCAATCATCTCCCTGGACTGAGATGTGTTGAAAGTTTAAATCTCATTCAGAACCTTTTTATTATTGAGGATTTAGCAACATGCATAGTCCTCTAATTAACTCAGGTATTACCGTACACTGGTTCTCGCGAGATAATTCATCATTTAATAACTGTCTTTTATTTCACTATTTTGCAGGTCTCCCCCGAGCTTCTCTCCCAGAAGGGTGTATCTTTAGGACGTAGCGTCCAGAGCCAGGGTCAGTTTATGGTGGTATTCTCTCACTGTCATACCTCCACCATCAGCTGTGGGTACAGTATCTCAGAATCCGTCCATTATGCTTTCTCAGATTGGATTCCAGATGGGGTCAAGGGTGCCAAGGTCAGTTAAAAATCATGAACTTTTTACTGCTGTTTTTACAGTTAGTAAAGCCAGTTTGCCTTTGTTACTCAATGAGCAGATGGACGAGCACTCTAGCTGTAAGCTCTCTGATAATCTATTTGGAAGAGTTGCCTGGTACTTGTGGAGTACTTCAGAAAGCCTTGTTTCCTCCCCACTAAACCTGGCAAGGCTGCAGTATCAGTGAAATAATCTTTGGTGTAAAACATCCATCAATCTGTGATAGTATCGCTATAGTGGATCTCTGTTCCTCATGTAGCAGAGTGATTGACGCTCAGTATGACATGCTCATACTGACATGCTCATAAGATAAGGTCTATCCCAAGATGACAAGGAGATAGAAGCTCAAAGCCTGTATGTAAACAGTTTTAATGGCTGACCAGAAACAATTCATAAACAACCCCAAGAGGTACATTTTATTAGGAATTCCGATGATGTACTGGGTTGTGTTGAATAAAACCTATATGAGACTAAACCATTCTTAAGTGGACTCAGTACAGGATTAAAGGCTTAAGAATTACAAATCCTTATTCGGGCGTTCGAAAGTAGATTAAGTACATGGTTTGGAACTTAAGAATGAAAGATCTTGATTCCCCCCACCAATATGGATATTTTAGCATTGGTTTCTTTGGTGTACTCGATTATGCTAATTAACATGAATTTTGGGATACTTTGAGAGGTCGCTGCCAGGATTGGTACAGGAGATGGAACTTAAGAATGGTTATTTGAAGGTCCCACAGCCTCCCCCTTCATATCTCCAGCTCCAAACCTTTTGTACTCGCAATGCTAAACAAATCTCCATAGGCTCCCGGTCTACATGTACATGTAGAATTTGGATTGCTGAAATTTAAACAAATTGGTTCTATAATGTAGATTGATCAGTCATAGCGGAGGGCGTATGTTGAGTTTACTAAAACTCTTGTTTTCTTTTCAGAAACTGAATGAAATGGCTGAACCTGAACTATTTTCCATGGAAGGATATTTGTGCAATTTGGTTAGAGAAACGAATAATTTAGAAACTTTATCAGTTGCTCTTCCAGAGTTCAAGGATATAGTGTAAGTGGATTAGTTTGTTAATGAATTGTTGTTTAATTGTGGGATGTCCAGTAATATTGGCGCCTCCGTGGCTCAGTAGGTAGAGCGTTGGACGCTCAATCCGAACAGCCCTCCACCAATGGGTCGCGGGTTCGAATCTCACTCAGTCCAAAAAAAATTGGAAAATTTTCGGACTGGGTTTTCACTCGAACGACTTATGTGGGATGGTTGCCAGTTACCAACGGAAGGTCACGGTTTCCTCCGGGCATAAAGCCCGGTTTCCTCCCACAATAAAACTGGCAACGCTGCCATATAAGTGAAATACTCTTGAGCGCGGCGTAAAACATCAATCAATCTATCAATCAATCCAGTATTATTAATTGCTCCCAGATGTTGAAAAAACTTTTTTATTGAAATTTACTTGAAACAAATTGTGACTACTCTTCAATAAACAAATAATTACATGAACTTAGAATTCTGAGCGTGGCGTAAAACACCAAACAATCAATCAACATCGAATTAGCTAATCCATTTCAAAATTTGTAACCTATTTGGGTTGGTTGCCAGTTACCAACAGAAGGTCGCGAGTTTCCTCCGAGCAGAGAGTCCGGTTTCCTCCCACATTAAAACTGGCAACGCCACCATATAAGTGAAATAATCTTGAGCGCGGCGTAAAACATCAATCAATCAATCGAAATTTCTAGAATATTTCGCAGCTCATGCCACTTTAAAATAAAAGCTAATGCTTTTTTTGTCATTTGTTAGTGAACAGGAAACTCATCAGCTGCACCAGTTAGAAGAAGATGGTTTGAAAATTTGGAAACAAATGTCTGTAAAAACTGAATGCTCATCTCAAAGCTCTTCCAGTATAAAAAGACGATCTCTTGACACTGAGAACAAAGCAGATTGTATCTGTGATGTTTGTAAGAAAATCTGCCATCTTTACATGGTAGGTTAATTTGGATTCACATGTTAAAGGGAAAGAACATTTTAACGTTAGACTAGTTTAGACGGAAAGAACACAGTTCATGTATGTTTTATATCTCATATTAAAAGTGAATGATTGAAATTTGAATGTGTCGTTATAACTTATAAGCTACATGGGTTATACACAAGCCAGGTATCTGTACCATTTTTTTCATTAGATTTATCCAATGCACGCTAAATAAAAACGTACATGTAATGCATTGTAGACTAGTCATCATCATGTTGTGCAGCAACTTAGCCAATGGCTTGGCTAATAAATGGCGTGTGGTTGCCGCACTGACCTACAATTTCCGAAATAATCTTCCCACTTCAAGTTTGTCGCCATGTTTTGGACCTAAATCTACCATAATATTTTTTTTGCTAAAAATTCTGAGACTCAGGACAGAAATATAAACTTTAGAGCACCTGTTTGTAGATTGTATACATACAAATCAAGTTTGGCGATTGTTAAAAAGATGGTTTATGGAAGCAGGATGTAGCATAGGTTTCACTGATGTGTCGCTTCTCTTAGGTGATCTACATTTAGGTCCATTAATAAATTGTATAATTATTCTTGGCAAACATTATATATACAAATGAAAGCTTAATAACTTATAATAGATCGGCCAAATATTTCAGCATTCAGAAAAATTGCAACACGGTATTATTGTATTGAAAGGTCTGCATATGGTATTGATTGTAACTTGGATAAATTCTACAAAAGATGGAGAAAATGTAACAATCTTGTGGCACATGTAAATGGTTAAAAGTGCACAAAACACAGTATATTCTGTATTGTTTGAAACCTGAAATTAAAAAAATAACAAAAAAAAACTATCATCATGTACTAGAGAGCAGTAAAAATACACCATTATTGATCTAAAAATAGCTGCTGCAACATCACATCATCTTCAAGCGGAGAAAATGGCGACACAGACAAGCTACTGAAAGGACATACTTGAGGACCACTGGCAGTAATTAACATATTTTTCATGAACATGACCAAAAATAAACATTCAACTTTCCGTCATGGACTATGTAATTACTATGCAATGCTCTCAAAATGCTTGTGTTTTCACCAAATATTTCAAGAATTACAACCACATTTTTGACAGCTATTGTCATTGAAGTTTAATACAGAACAAGAACTTTTTCATAAGAATAAAAGGGAAATCTGTCGAAATTGACCCCTGGATAAACCAAAAAATGTTTCAAACCACCTGTGTACACAATGCCCTTCTTTATTAAAATACATCTTAAATAACCTGTATAGATAAAGAAAGCACATGTCTAGCCAACCTTTTATTCTTTTCCCCAAGACATATATTTATGAACACTAAAACACACAGGCACAGGGAAAATCTTCTTGTCTAAAATAACCACGGAGACAAGTTTCTAATTGTGTTAAAAAGAGGTATATCATTTAGACCTTTACACCCCATCATAAATTGTTGTAATAAAGTAAACCTATGATATTTGATTAGGTTGACGACTGACAGGAGCTTGGCCTTAGTCATATATGTATATATTGTAACGGTATATCCCTCCCATTAGGGCACATACGTATATACATGTAACGATCGTTGATATAGCGCAATGCCTCCCCGAGACCATAGGCTATATAAACGACCGGTCAGGATATGCCGGACAACCAATGCACACTTCAGACTGTGGTCAATAGTGGCATAATACAAACACAACAGTTTGTTGGTTTCTCCGCATATTAAATAGATCAGTTCTGACACCACTGGTAAGAATACCAGAAATTGTTATAGCGAACGTCGGTAGTTCAGCTATATAATTATGACGGATTAACTTCTAGAGTGAAACAAACTCAGATGTACAGGTTTATACATATATTTGAATAATGATACACAACTGTTAAAACATCCAGAATAAACAATCCAGTAAACACAATTACCGAATTGGTACTTGTCCAAGGGCTCATTTAGTTTTAGGTACGGCGCATATCACGATCGGTTACTTTCTCTCGTTCGGCGGCAAAGACTCTCAATTGTTTAGATGAAAATGATTTGTTGTTCAAACAGATGAGAAAATATGCATCTTAAGTCCATTTAGTTAATGTCTGCATAAAAATGTACAGGTGTACTGAGATCTGCATGAAAACCTGCATATGCCGATCTGCACAAAAAGATACATCCGTATGCACAAAAAGTTGCAGCCATAGCCTATGCACAAAAATGTACAGCCTTGGGTAAAATGTCCGTATGGATACAAGGTGACCAGCAAATTAGTAAATACTCGCTTATATAGTTTTCCCCCTAGTCAGAAGTCATTTTATCAAGTAGCTGGAGTTATTGGGTAATAACTTCAATCAGTTGGTTTATCTCTAGTCTAGTGAACAACTCAATCTAATTAATAGACTGAGATTGACGTCCATTAGAGTTTGAAGGTTGGATGTAAGATTCCGAAAAATAGGGTTTTCCCAGCAGTATTACCTTCATATGAAAATTCTGGCATAAGAGAAGCAATGTTTCAATCTAGTTGATAATAAAATGAATAGAGAGGATTCTATCTATCCTTGACTTAGCACCTAGTCTAAGTGAGTTAAAATTACCTTGTCTTCTCCTTTTATAATCGTCTAGTCTCGCGCCGAACGAAACAGCGCCCCCTATCGGTGTCTAAGGTCGAGTTGCACGAGAGCTCAAAGTAACCGAGAGTGAAATGAAATAGCCCGTTCACAGATAGCAATTTCCGATGAAAACAAACATCAAATTGGAAGTGACATAAGTTATAGCAATTTAAATAAGATTTGAACCGATAGCTAAGCATTTAAGAGAGTCTTGAACTTGAGTGACAAAGTTTAAAAGCTAGACACAGTGACCTACTTTCGGTATCAACAACCGTAGTTTTAAGATGGGGATGGATATCGACAAGTTACGTCTCAAGATTGGTATAAACAATGGAAAATAAGATAATTAAACAAGGTAAGACAATTAACAAACACTTTAAATTTACAATAAACAATCGCGGAAGTGCGACGAGAAAGGATGACCGCATAAAATACTTTAGAAGCTTGTTCTTACAACTGTCAAGAAAAATTACAACAACAACAACTAGTTATTTACAAAATACGAAAGGATGTTTGCAGAAACTAACAACAATAAAAAAGATAAATGCATAGTCATATTTAAACATCAGATTTCTTTACATTACCCCCCCGCTCAAAACATAGCTGTCCCCAGCTATTGAAAATTACTTTAAAAAGATATATATACATGTACAGAAAAATTCAAGGCTCTCTGTCCTTCTTCGTCTGGCTCCTCCTCTCATCATTTCGGGGTTTTCTTTCCCTATGCTGGTAGAAGTTGCGCCGTCCCCAAGGTCGTCCAAACCTCCTCCTACCACGACTCCATCGGTCAACTTCAGGTTGGTGGTGTCTCCGCTGGACTGTTTCTGCAACTGACAGGTGTGGTGGTGTGGTCTCTGGGGATGGTGTCGGCCTGGTCTTGCTGATGGTTGTTGGGCGGCTGGATTGTTCTACGATACTGGTCAGCCGGTTTCTGACTGCCTCGGCTTGATTTCTCAACGCAGATGTCATATTTGCGTGCGAGTCGATGCTACCTTGTACAATGGATCGAATGGTGGTGTTGTGCTCCACAAGGTTCTTGTGCAGCTGTTCGGCCATACCGCTGAAAACAGTGACTGCTCTAGTCATCCTCGATAACTGGGAGGACATTTCATTTGTAGCCTTGATCATATCGTTTATCCCAGTGGCCAGTTCTCGGTGTTTGTCGTTGTTTCCCGCCATAATTCCGGCAATCTGAGCTAAGTTTGTGTTTGTCGACATCAGCTGATTTGTTACTGGCCGAAGGCTGTGGTCTGTCGATGGTGTGGTCCTACTGTTTATGGCCCCCACAATTGAAGAAGTCATTGCCCCAATGGACGCTCTCACTGCCCTGTTGATCAATTCTTCAATTGTGGAGACAGGCAGAGTGATTTCCGGGTTTTGGATTCTTGGTGTACATGTTACCGTTCTTATCTCACTTGGCTCTTTATTTTCATCACCCAGTTGGTCAACATTTTCCGGTGTTCTTGATGTTTTTCCTTTTTTGTCTGTTTTCTCCCCGCCACTTGTCTTTGTTTGTTCACAGCCAGCCACCTTGTCTGTTATTTCCTCCTTTCCAACTTTCTTTAAAGGTATTCTATATGTTTCCATTTTGTTTTCTGTCATTTCGTTTGTAGGGTTTGATGTTTGGGGTTTTACTATGATGGATTTAACTTTCCTCTTTGTTTCCTCGTTTGTCGGTGTTGATACTGTGCTTGCCTCTGGTGCGTTCTCTTTTATGGGTGGTGTTGGTTTTACTTTAGTTGGTACCTTTGATTTTATTCCTGGTTTTTCTTTTTGGATCTTTGGTTTCTTTGGTTTTTTACTAGGTGTTTGGTCTTTAAGTTTTCTTTTTAGGGTTGACGCCAAAGGCGTTATAGCTGATGGTACTGTTAGCAGCTCTTTCACTTCATTCTCTGCTGGGTGGAGTTCGATGCCCTGTGGTGGAGTTTGGAGTTTGGTCGGCCATTGGAAGGGTGTAGGCAGAGTATTTGTTGGTGGTGTTCGGAAATTTATGGGAGAAATTGAACTGATTTCTGGGGTTTTGGGTTGGTCTTTAGATGGAGGTGGATTGGCTGGAAGAGGTGATGGCTGAGCAGGGAAGTCAAACGGTCCTGTTGGAGTTGACGACACACACTGCTCGCTGGAGTTGAATTTTATCTTGAATTGTCTGTAGGAGGCTTGGATCTTGTTCTAGAGCGGCCAGTATCTCAGGGATTGTCCCTACCGGTTCAACTTGGATTGTTGGCTGAGTTGATTTTATACCTTCTGTTTTCTTCATTATTGTGGCTGGTGTCAGGTGAGTTTGGTCTTCTGTTCTAGTTGAAGGTTGTTGCTCAGTCTTTATTTGTATGGCATCGCTGTCTTTTAGGACGTAAGGCCTCCGTATTCCTCCAAAACCTGTGGCTATGTCTTTCTCTGGGTGCATTGATGCCAGGTGCTTTGCAATAGATTGTTCGTCCAGTGCACGCTTATTGCAGTGGTTGCAACAAAATGGTGCCTCCTCCTTCTTAATGTGAGAATTGACGCAGTGTCTTATCATGCACCGTTTCTCTCCCGTGTAATTACAGGACAGACATCGGAAACGGCTGACCCTCTTCTTTGGAACGTTTTCAGTCATATCTTGTTAAATCTGTTAAACATAAAAAATAGGAATTGACATTTTGACATCATTAACATTGTTGGACTTTGTCACACTTCAGAGTCATGTTTTTATTTGATGTTAATGCTTTTTTCTCCCAAGGCAATTTAATGGTCCCTTCATACTTTTTCAGTTTATTCCCATGAAGTACCTTCTGTCTACCAGTTTCATCCATTTGAACAACATAGTCAAGCTCATCCAAACGTTTTATTATTAAGTGCGGGCCGGAGTATGGCATTTGCAACTTCGTCGTTTTGCCCTTTTCGCGTTTCTCATGTAAGTACCAAACATAATCGCCACGCTCGAAAGGTTGAAACCGAGACTTCGAATCATAGCGTTCTTTTTGTCTCACGGCAGACGATTTTAAATGATCTCTTGCTATGATATGAGCATGATACAGCTTTTCGCGAAGCTGTTCAACGTATGTACAATGACGCCTGTTTTCTTCGTCATTATCAGGTGGTGGACCGTAAACTATCTCTGCTGGTAAGTGAACTTCTCGACCAAGCATGAGTAAGTTTGGTGTCAGCCCAGTACCATCATGTGGTGTAGCTCTATATGCCCCGGCCAAACAACCAAGGTTAAGATCCCATTCCTCGTATTGTTCGCTAAGGTATGGCCTTATCATCTTAACAAGAGTACGGTTAAACCGCTCGACTTTACCATTACATTGTGGGTGTCTTGGCGTGGTTTTTGTTTTTCTTATTTCCAGAATTTTGCAGAGCTCTTTAAACACTTCACTGGTGAAGTTTGTGCCTTGGTCAGTATGCAAATCTAGGGGACAACCGTAGCGACAGATGACCTCATTTAGAATGACTCTAGCACATGTTTCTGATGTCTGATCTGGAATAGGAAATATTTCCACCCAATTAGTGAAATAGTCTGTGACCACTAATATAAACTTATTGCCTCTTTCTGTTTCACAGAAAGGACCAAGTATATCTGTAGCCAGACGATCCATGGGTGCCCCCACTCTCATATCACCAAGTGGCGCTCGAGGAGACTGAGTAGGTGGTTTGTTAGCACCACACAGGTCACACTGTTTTATCCAAATATCAATGTCTTCTTTCAGACCAAACCAAAAGAACCTTTGTATCATCTTCTCTTTGGTTTTCTTGCGACCCAAGTGGCCAGAGAGGACAGAATTATGCATTTGTTTCAAAACATGTTCACGCATATTTCTGGGAACGATAAACTGCCAGTGACTACCAGTTGCATCTTTTCGGTTGAATTTCTTAAATAGGACTCCATCCTTTAAACCTAAAGATGACCAGCATGACCAGTAATATCGTGTGGCCGGACTAGAAGAGTGTACCTGTGTACCTTCAGGGCGTACACCACTCTTAAACCACTTCAATATGGGCCCTATGTCAGGATCTTCCTCCTGTTTTTACTTTAGGGTAGACCATGTATACCCTTGCATCCAAGGTGTGGCAGTAATCTTCCGATTAATACCGATATCCATACCTTCAATTTTCCCTCCAATGGAACAATTCTTTATTTCAGTCATGACCGTATGTATCTGTCGTACAGAACTTACTAGTTCTGTTTTAACCAGACACAGGATTGACAGAAAAAACAAAAATACTTGTGTCCCACAAAATTTAACAGTTTGGATAAGATTTGAAGTTAAACACTGATAAGATTTACTGGTGGAAACATATCTTAAAGTTTCATCACTTTCAATCTGATTTTCAACCAGCTCACTTCTCATTTCCAGTGACCGTTTTGTGCATTTGTTACAAGGACCACACATCAACACTCCTTCTGTTTCCTCGGGGTATCGAGATAGAGCATCAGCGTTTGAATGCTTAACGCCAGCCCGGTGCTCAATCTCAAAATCGAACGCTGATAAGGTTTCGATCCACCTAGCGATTCTATTTTTAGGCTCTTTCAAACTGAAAAGCCATTTTAGAGCTTGGTGGTCAGTCCTCACAGTAAAGTTCCTACCCAACAGATAGTGTCGGAAATATTCCGTAAAATGTTTCACGGCTAACAGCTCTTTGTCTGTCACACAATAATTTTTCTCCGCTTTATTAAGCGTTCTACTAGCGTACGCAATGCCTCGTTCACGGTGATCTTGAATTTGGCTCAGGACCGCTCCAATACTTGCATCACAAGCGTCTGTGTCAAGAATAAACCGACAGTCATCTCGTGGGTAACCCATTACATCAGGCCCAGTTAAAGCGACCTTAAGGTTTTGGAATGCTTTCTCGCATTTTTCAGTCCATTTAAATAACACGTTCTTTTTAGTTAGCTCTGTCATGGGTTGTACAATTTCCGAAAATCCTTTAACAAAACGTCGGTAATAACTGCCAAGGCCCAGAATACCACGTACTTCAGTTACGGTTTTAGGTGTAGGCCAGTCTATTACCTTTTTAATGTTAGCTGGGTTCGGTAGTACCCCATCTGCGGATATAAGGTGTCCGAGAAATTCAACCTGTTTTTTTAACAGATGACATTTGCTCGGTTTAAGCTTAAGTTTCGCAGACTTTATTCTACCCAGTACTTCCTTTAGTCTAGAGACATGTTCGTCAAACGTCGATGAACACACGATTACGTCGTCCAAGTATAGAAGACATTTTGTCCATTGCAACCCAGAGAGCGCGAGTTCAACGCATCTTTCAAAACAGGCGGGGCTGTTTTTTAATCCGAACGGCATTGTTACGTACTCAAAGAGGCCATACTTAGTAACAAACGCTGTTTTCGGTATGTCTTCCTCTTTAACCGGTGCTTGGTTATATGCCGACGTTAAATCTAGTGTAGAAAACCATGTAGCGCCTTCGATTGCATCGAGACAATCTTGTGTGCGGGGTAACGGAAATGCGTCCGTTTTTGTTACATTATTAAGTTTTCTGTAATCTACACATGGCCTGACTTCTCCGGATTTCTTTCTGACCAACACAATCGGGGCCGCCCATGGGGAGTTTGACGGACGGATGCAACCCTGTTGTTGTAATTTTTCTAGGGCTTTCCTGTCTTCCCCCGCATATGCCAGTGGTACTCGTCTCGGTGGCTGTTTTATAGGTTTAGCGTCCCCCGTATCAATAGAGTGTTGTACCAAATCCGTTCTGCCCAAATCAAACTCATTTTTAGAAAAAACGTTTCCGAATTCGCACAAAATATCTGCCAAAGTGTTATGTTTTGAATTGTCAAGCTCACTGCAGCTTTCGACAAATAATTCAGCTAAATGATCAGGTACAATGTTCGTAGCATGTTTAACCACATTTACTTGGCGTATAGACGTCGTATCTTGACTGCCAAAGTTCAGTCGTCGAACATAACGGAAATTATTTATTTCAGTCGTGTCTTCATTTTGCACAATAGTGTCTATTTCAGGGTGAATTTCTTCAGCGTAACCAATGTTAGTTCCCCTTTTGATTTTTCTTGTTTCAGGAAATGGGTTTAAAATTCTAACTTTTTTTTTCCGACCGAGTCCGACATTCACAACGGTTGGCGTCAATAACATAGAATGTTTTTGTGAAAATTCTGGTAACCCTTCAACAATAACATCACCTTTTATTTCAGATGTGTTGTTTACTGTTACCCGGAGTATGGCTTCGCACATGCCTGGCACTTCTAAATCGTTCTCAGCCATCACTCGCATTTTCTTGAGGGAAGGAACTGAATGTAAGGGAATGCTGACTGCATTTAAAACCATTCGTCCTTCATTTAGAAGTATATCAGCAGGACCGTCGAGCCCCTTTAGAAGAATATCCGTGCCCAATAAAACGTCATCTTCTATATCTGCAATTATGACTTCCTTTTGTATTTTAAGTTGACCAAGTAATAGATCCAAATTCGCTCGGCCGACATATCTTAATTTTCTCCCATCCGCACATGACAAATTTTCAGTTTTACATCTTATTATTTTTGGTTTCAATTTGTCGGGTATCTCTGAAAATAATCGATCTGACACTATTGTGCGGGTAGCACCAGTGTCGACTGTGAAAACAGTTGTTACTCCGTTTAGTTTTCCCTTTATTTAAATTCCATCAAATTTAGGTATTTCTCGTCTGATTACATCAGCGAATTTATTATTTTCATTTTCCATTTTCGCTGAAACACCGTTGTGGCCAGATCGAACAGGGATCGCACCCTGGCCTACTGGTTCGATCCCTGAGCGTTTGACAGGTTCGTCGGTCGTGAGCTCAGAACATTATTACCAGGTTGCCTGTCATTTCCAGGGAAATGCTGGTAGCCGTTGGCGTATCGACCGTGATATGTCGAATTACCGGGTTGTGTCCGGCGAGCAGGACAGTCACGCACAAAATGGTCTCCCCCACACTGATAACAACCAGAAAAAATGTTCGAGGGTTTATGTTTATTTTGATAACCACCTCTGTAATTTATTCCATTGCTATCGACTGGGTGTGTCCCGGAGGTACTTTGTTCCAATTTATTCAGACGCTCAGTTATCGATTGCATCATATTTTCAAGTGAACTCTCAATTTTCTTGACAGTAGTTGACAAATTTTCGTCGGTCTTCGCCGGATCTCCGATTTTATTATTTTTGTTGTCATTCGTTTTAGGGTGATTTGCTTTATTTTGGCCAGATTTACCGTTAGTCGTGTCATTTTCATAAAATTTTGTTACACGGGTCGGTTTTCTGCTGTCTGACATTTTTGCATGACGATTTGTCTCCAAAAAGTGTACGACTTCATAGACCGCCTCGTCTATGTCTTTCGGCTCTTTCACATATTCAACGTGAAAACGTACTGTATCGTCTTGAAGACCGTCTAAAAATCGCCTTAACAGATCTTCGGAACGGGTCACATGGTCTCGGTTTGAATGTGCTTTGTCGTATAGGCGCTTTAATTCTGAGGCGTAGAATTCAACTTTTTCGCCAGGCTTTTGATTTCGGTTACTGAACGCCGCCCCGAATGCTCGTGGTGTTTCTATTTTACGGAAACGGTAACCGAGTTCACCCACAAGGCTATCAAAATTTGTCCTGATAGGTCTGGACAGCTGCCCGTAAACAAATTCCCCCGCAGCACCTTGTAATCGAGCTAACAACTCGTTCAATTTATCCGTTTTATTCCAGTGGTTCATTTTGGCAACATCCGAGAATCGGTTGAACCAGACATGCCAGCTTTCCGCACCAGTAAATGGCGGTAATTTCGAACCATTTGTTTTCCTCGTGCCTGGCCATGCACACTCTTTAGATTCATCGCTGTTTACCGATTCTAGTTCGCTCTCGTCGGAACTTTCCGCTTCAGTCACAAGTCTAGTGACAGGTGTGCGTTTCTTCGTTTTATTTCCCGGTTTATTTTCAGGGCTTTTGGAAACCGTTTGAATAACTTGTTTAAGAGCATCAGTAACATCCGCCATCGCCTCTTTAACAGCCTGTCCGACGGCTGAGTATATCTCGCCTTTAGAAGATTGATCTCCATGCACTTTATTATCTCCGCTTTTATAGGATTCTTCGGGGTTATTTTGTGTCTGTTCAGTGCCATCGCAGTTATCAATTGTTTCATGAAATCCATGAAAGTGATCGACGCTTTTACGGCCAGAGCTTTGTTTTACGTTCCTTCCGCTCCCCAGTGCTTTGTGGGTTGGTTTTGAGGTCCGACTGCTTCGTCTCAACACCATTTTGGAGGTTATTTTTTCCGTTTTTTTATACAGGTAAGGCAGGGTTCGTATCACTGGATCTGATATGGTAGGTATATTCACATTAAATAGGACGGTGAAATCATACAGTACCCTAGATCCCACTTCTGACACCAAAGATGTAACGGTATATCCCTCCCATTAGGGCACATACGTATATACATGTAACGATCGTTGATATAGCGCAATGCCTCCCCGAGACCATAGGCTATATAAACGACCGGTCAGGATATGCCGGACAACCAATGCACACTTCAGACTGTGGTCAATAGTGGCATAATACAAACACAACAGTTTGTTGGTTTCTCCGCATATTAAATAGATCAGTTCTGACACCACTGGTAAGAATACCAGAAATTGTTATAGCGAACGTCGGTAGTTCAGCTATATAATTATGACGGATTAACTTCTAGAGTGAAACAAACTCAGATGTACAGGTTTATACATATATTTGAATAATGATACACAACTGTTAAAACATCCAGAATAAACAATCCAGTAAACACAATTACCGAATTGGTACTTGTCCAAGGGCTCATTTAGTTTTAGGTACGGCGCATATCACGATCGGTTACTTTCTCTCGTTCGGCGGCAAAGACTCTCAATTGTTTAGATGAAAATGATTTGTTGTTCAAACAGATGAGAAAATATGCATCTTAAGTCCATTTAGTTAATGTCTGCATAAAAATGTACAGGCGTACTGAGATCTGCATGAAAACCTGCATATGCCGATCTGCACAAAAAGATACATCCGTATGCACAAAAAGTTGCAGCCATAGCCTATGCACAAAAATGTACAGCCTTGGGTAAAATGTCCGTATGAATACAAGGTGACCAGCAAATTAGTAAATACTCGCTTATATAGTTTTCCCCCTAGTCAGAAGTCATTTTATCAAGTAGCTGGAGTTATTGGGTAATAACTTCAATCAGTTGGTTTATCTCTAGTCTAGTGAACAACTCAATCTAATTAATAGACTGAGATTGACGTCCATTAGAGTTTGAAGGTTGGATGTAAGATTCCGAAAAATAGGGTTTTCCCAGCAGTATTACCTTCATATGAAAATTCTGGCATAAGAGAAGCAATGTTTCAATCTAGTTGATAATAAAATGAATAGAGAGGATTCTATCTATCCTTGACTTAGCACCTAGTCTAAGTGAGTTAAAATTACCTTGTCTTCTCCTTTTATAATCGTCTAGTCTCGCGCCGAACGAAACAGCGCCCCCTATCGGTGTCTAAGGTCGAGTTGCACGAGAGCTCAAAGTAACCGAGAGTGAAATGAAATAGCCCGTTCACACATAGCAATTTCCGATGAAAACAAACATCAAATTGGAAGTGACATAAGTTATAGCAATTTAAATAAGATTTGAACCGATAGCTAAGCATTTAAGAGAGTCTTGAACTTGAGTGACAAAGTTTAAAAGCTTGACACAGTGACCTACTTTCGGTATCAACAACCGTAGTTTTAAGATGGGGATGGATATCGACAAGTTACGTCTCAAGATTGGTATAAACAATGGAAAATAAGATAATTAAACAAGGTAAGACAATTAACAAACACTTTAAATTTACAATAAACAATCGCGGAAGTGCGACGAGAAAGGATGACCGCATAAAATACTTTAGAAGCTTGTTCTTACAACTGTCAAGAAAAATTACAACAACAACAACTAGTTATTTACAAAATACGAAAGGATGTTTGCAGAAACTAACAACAATAAAAAAGATAAATGCATAGTCATATTTAAACATCAGATTTCTTTACAATATAGAGGTTTCACTGTACTCTCTATGATTTGTGTGTATTATCCCCAGGTTTCTACTGAGGCTGAAGACAACCTTTGTCTAAATCACGCAGCCCAACATATACTACAGAAGAAGAAAAACCTCAAAGGATGTCAGCTGTTGTACAGGTTCAGTGAGGTACGAGAAAATATTCATATTAATACATGTATAAACGTCAAGCATTTTGTTTATTCTCCAGCATTTTGTTCATTTTCCAGCATTTTGTTAGTTTTCCAGCATTTTGTTCGTTTTCCAGCATTTTGTTCATTTTCCAGCATTTTGTTCGTTTTCCAGCATTTTGTTTGTTTTCCAGCATTTTGTTCGTTTTCCATCATTTTGTTCATTTTCCAGCATTTTGTTCGTTTTCCAGCATTTTGTTCATTTTCCAGCATTTTGTTTATTACATAAATTCAGTAAAATAGGGTGTTGTTTTTTTTTTGTTCTAGGCTGAGCTGAGCGAGATTATAACTTCTGCTGAGGAAAGATTAGCCCAAAAACCAGAATCTGGTAACAAAGATAAATCAAGTTCTAGAAGACGATCATCAAATCTCCGTTCACTGACAACGTCAGCATCTTGATGAACTGTGCATGTGTGAATTCTCTCATAAAACGCTTGTCTCCATGGTTATTTTAGACGCACAGATTTTCCATCAAGTTCTAGAGGACGATCATCAAATCTCCATTCACTGACAACTTCTGCATCGTGATGAACTGTGCATATGTGTGAATTGTCTCCATGGTTATTTTAGACCAGAAGATTTTTTCCTGTGCCCTATGTTTTAGTGTTCAAAATTATATAGGCGTTTAGAAATTGTAGGGGCCATCACTGTTCTACATGCCCATGCAGACAGGGGAACTTACAGTCAGTCAAGGGCTTCTCTATCAGGCTGACTCCCTGGTCACAGACCTCACTTCCCAAGTTTGTCTCATTACTTTTTTAACTTGTAAGTAATTCTTTTATTGGCATTTTTTGTAGCCTACTTATTGTGAAACGAAATAAGTGGAGCTTTTTTATACAAGACAGTGTTGGTTGCTTTTTATCGGGAAAATGGTCAAACGAAAGTCTGAAATTCTCTTCGGTAGTGAAAATGAAAGAAGTGAACACTCCATCTGTATATTAAAGACAAATTAATTGTGTCGGTAAACAGATGACTGTCCCATGTTGAGATTTAGTAAGGAGACCTTTTTTCTATTGTTATTTCCCATCTAGCTACAATGGCTGTTGGAGTAATGTGCTGGAGCTTTGAGTCAAACTAGAAATATTAATTTTACAACGCTCTCGAATTCGGCCTTTTTAGATTGGTCATCAGTTGGGAGGGGCTAATGGTCATCAGTTGGGAGGGGCTTATGGTCATCAGTTGGGAGGGGCTAATGGTCATCAGTTGGGAGGGGCTAATGGTCATCAGTTGGGAGGGGCTAATGTGTCCTCATTGGATGTGCCATTCAGACCAAAACAGAAATTGGAAAATTCACTACTAGGGTTTTCACTTGATGACCCTATGTGAAAGGTTGCCAGTTCCGGGGTTTTCTTAAAGGGGAGAAAACACAAAATCACTTTAGGGTTCTGAAGAAGCGCACTAATGTTTCCTTTCCAACGGTACCAAACACATCTTTTTGCGATTTTTTTACACCTGACAGTGAAGTTAATAAAAGATCACAATAAGCAAAACAAATTGGTCAACTTTCAAAATCTACCATTTAAGCCTAGGTTAAATTCATCCTCTTCAAGGCCTTCGTAACTCTCTGATATGCCACGCATACCATTTTTGTGCTAGCCACATATTCATCAAAGCTTCCTTTATAAATTAATGTAAGTTTCGAGAAACTAAAAACAGTTTTCTGGAGATAGCAATGCTTCTTCTGAACCATAAAGTATTTTTTTTTTGTTTTCTTCTCCTTTATGTAACATAGCGTTGTTTCCCTCCCTCACCAAACCTAGTGAAACCCCCTATGGAAATGTTCTCCGGCCAAAGAGCTCTGTATCCACCTGAAATAAATTTGACGGTTTAGCAATATGTTTATTATCTCAACACAAATCAAAATATTTCAAAATCTTTATTTTAGCCTTTTGAAATTCTGTTATAAAGCAATGCAACAATATTATAGATGAGCAAAATAGCCATGAACGGTAATCAATTTACAAGGGTTTAGTATTGTATTGTGCTTAATACCATTCCATCTGTCTTATTGTACATGTATTTTAAATTAAACTGTTTTTTTTATGTTACTAATGCCTTTTTAATAATTTTCAGTGCATGAATAATCAGTCAATTTTCTCCCAGTCCCCTATATTTAGTGGGCGTGTGTGTGTTGGAGAAAGGGGAGGGGTTCTAGAATCTCTCGCTAGCGACGGATCTAGTATGTGACAATAAAATCCTTCACCTTACATGAATATGAAGTGTTTCTGGACAGGTACGAATATAAAGTCATAGTATTTCTCTTTGGAGTCTGGTGTGAGGGATCAATCTGTAGAATGATTGATTAATGTTTTACGCCACACTCAAGATTATTTCACTTATATGGCGGCATTGGCAGGTTTAAAAGGAAACCAGCCTCATTGCCTGAAGGAAACCTCTGACCTTCGCCAAGTACCTGGCTTGCTATTCTACGTAAGGCAGCTGGGTTAAACATCTACTGAGAAATTTTTCTAGCGATTGAATAGATCTTGAACTCGCGCCGCATTGGTGAAATGCCTGTGTTAGACGGATAGACTATTGCTCTGCCGAGTGAACGATCAAGGCCCCCTCAGTCAGTAGAGATAGTCTCTTGACATCAACTTAAAACTTCCCTTGATGGGTTCTGACTCTGGATCGCCCCATGTGGAAAGTTTGCTGGGCACTTGGTGATGGTTGATGGTTTTTCCAGACCAAAGAGAGCCTGGGCCACACACGCCCTTTCCAAGACACGCACACTATAAAGGGGCCAATCGCCCTATGTGGAAAGTTTGCCGGCCACTTGGTGATGGTTGGGGGTGTCTCCAGACCAAAGAGAGCCTGGGCCACACGCACCCTTCCCACGACACACCCACTTAAAAGTGGCCATCAGCCTATGTGGAAAGTTTGCCGGCCACTTGGTGATGGTTAGGGGTTTCTCCAGACCAAACTTTTCTGAGTCTGATTTCCTGAACTCGATAAACTTGGCAAAAATGTGCTGTAAGAGGTAATATAACCTTATGTAAAAACAATTCAAAGCAATGTGTCATATTAGTCTTTTCAATCTACTTGCCATATATTTACGATGTGCCTTTTTAAATTGATGAAAATTAGTCTACTGCATTTCTTCTAAAGATCCGGCCATTCTAATGGCCTAAATTTTCAATTGAGACAGACAAAAACAGAGACATGGAGTTGTATTTAAGGATAACCATTTTCACACACTGCTGGGTGGGTCATATTGCCTGAAATTCCCTCTAATGGACAAATTTGTCTGGTCACATTTAGCAAATTTCTTTTCCAATGGTCGAATACTTATGAGGAAAAAGTGACCTAATCTTTAGAAGAAATATGGTATGTCTTGATTTGACATTTACATGTAGGTTTATATTTCCTGTTTATTTAAATGTTTGATATGGATTTTTTTGATACCCAAAACTTCCTACTTTGTAAAATGTTTTGTATGTTTGAGACATAATTCTAGAAAAAAGTTATGCATTAGTTTTTGTTCTTTTTTAATGACTTTTATAGTTTTGTCTTTCAATTGTTAAGTCTGTTTTCAGTTTGTTTTTTTTTTCATGTCTCGTTTCTCATCGTCTTGCTGGTTTGTTTTTATATATTTACATTAAAGCGGTCCGTTTATAAAGAATTGGCTTCTGATCTCTATTATGTTTCTATTTTAAATACACTTATTCCACCAAAGGGTCGCGGGTTCGATTCCCACTCAGTCCAAAAAATTGGAAAATTTTCTGACTGGGTTTTCACTGGAACGACCTATGTGGGATGGTTGCCAGTTACCAACGGAAGGTCGTGGGTTTCCTCCGGGCATAGAGCCCAGTTTCCTCCCACAATAAAACTGGCAACGCCGCCATATAAGTGAAATAATCTTGAGCGCAGCGTAAAACACCAAACAATCAATCAATCATAAATACACTTGTTTGAGATCAATTTAGGCATAATTAGCTTCAGAGTTTATTTACATTGCGGGTACGGGATAAATTCAAATTAAAAATACAAAATGAAGACAAAACTTTCAATTTTTGGTAAAGAAAATAGAAATTACCAAACTTCTTGCCTTTGGAAAATACAGACAACCCTCGACCAGGACAAATACAGCAAGGCTAAAGTATATATCATTTACATAGTAATGGAGCACATGAAAATCTGGGCATGCTCACCCGTTTTTATGTAAACAGATTCTAGATTGTAGCCGCAAGTGAGCTTTTAAAGTGGCATGAGCTGCCAAAATTCACACTTTTTTCATATTTTCTGATCGTCACGACAGTAAGAGGCTTTGAAGGCCATCGGAAAACTAAATGATTCACATTGTAAGGAAGAAAATCTATACAGTCTGTGGCCTATACGAACCAAAATAGTGTTAGAAAAGTAAACAAAATTTAAATAACCGGGACGACCATTCATTCATTCTAAGCCAAAGTTAGTTCAAAACAATACTTTATCGTACATTTTCGAGACAAGAAGCACTAAAAAGCTTCTGAATTATACGTCTTGATACAAATAGCCAATAATTTCAACATTCTGTTTCAAGGTCAAAATATCAACATTTTGGCAGCTCTATATCTGAAAAAATTACACGGGGTATATTAAATGATGTGACCTCAAACGGGATTGAAGGGGCATTGGAATTTCATGTTTCGCCCATGCTATAATTGGCTTCTTGGCACTTCATTTCACACTGTGATATATTCAATTCACCATCTATGGTAAAATGATTGATGTTTTATGCCCCACTGAAGATTATTTCACTTATATAGCGGCTTTGCCAGGTTTTATTGAGGGACACAGAGGAAGCTGGACTCTTTGCCTGGAGGAACCCCCGACCTTCCACCTGTACCTGGCAACCCTTTCACATACGGCGACCTAGTGAAAATCCACTCAGAAATTGTTTAATTTTTATTTTGGTCTGATTGTGATTCGAACCTGCGCTGCATCAGTGAAAGTTCTGAGTGGGACTGAGGAACGACCACTCTAAGCCACTGGACTAAAATGATGGAATCTCTGGGTAGTTTGCCTCCGGGTAGTTCCCTATAAGTAACTACATGTAGTTTTAGTCGTCAATGAGCCCTATTTTCAATTTGTTGATTGCTCAAAACCATTGAGAACATTTTAACACTGCCCATTTGGGTTCGCTCTATGTGGAAAGGTGACCAGGTACCTGCCAAAGGTGGGAGGTTTTCTTTGGGAAATGAGTGTGGTCTCTGTCCCCATAACATCTGCATACACAGCCATATAAAAGTGAGATACTGATAACGCAATTTAGTGAGTGATACAGGATGATTACATAGTAGAAATACAATGTACCCAAGATACAAGGACACTGCCACACCCACACCCACCCAATATATACTACGACACTCCCATGCCCACTCAAGATACAATGACACTCCCAAGCTCACTTAATATACAATGACACTCCCACACCCACCCAAGATACAATGACACTTCCATGCCCACCCAAGATACAATGACACTCCCACACCCACCCAATATACTACGACACTCCCATGCCCACCCAAGATACACTGACACTCCCACACCCACCCAAGATACAATGACACTCCCACATCCATCCAAGATACAATGACACTCCCACATCCACCCAAGATACAATGACACTCCCACATCCACCCAAGATACAATGACACTCCCACATCCACCCAAGATACAATGACACACCCACACCCACCCAATATATACTACGACACTCCCATGCCCACCCAAGATACACTGACACTCCCACACCCACCCAAGATACAATGACACTCCCACATCCATCCAAGATACAATGACACTCCCACATCCACCCAAGATACAATGACACTCCCACATCCACCCAAGATACAATGACACTCCCACATCCACCCAAGATACAATGACACACCCACACCCACCCAATATATACTACGACACTCCCATGCCCACTCAAGATACAATGACACTCCCAAGCTCACTTAATATACAATGACACTCCCACACCCACCCAAGATACAATGACACTCCCACACCCACCCAAGATACAATGACACTCCCATGCCCACCCAAGATACAATGACACTCCCACATCCACCCAAGATACAATGACACTCCCATGCCCACCCAAGATACAATGACACTCCCACATCCACCCAAGATACAATGACACTCCCATGCCCACCCAAGATACAATGACACTCCCACATCCATCCAAGATACAATGACACTCCCATGCCCACCCAAGATACAATGACACTCCCATACCCGCCCAAGATACAATGACACTTCCATGCCCACCCAAGATACAATGACACTCCCACACCCACCCAATATACTACGACACTCCCATGCCCACCCAAGATACAATGACACTCCCACACCCACCCAAGATACAATGACACTCCCACATCCATCCAAGATACAATGACACTTCCATGCCCACCCAAGATACAATGACACTCCCATACCCGCCCAAGATACAATGACACTCCCACACCCACCCAATATACTACGACACTCCCATGCCCACCCAAGATACAATGACACTCCCACATCCATCCAAGATACAATGACACTCCGACACCCACCCAATATACTACGACACTCTCATGCCCACCCAAGATACACTGACACTCCCACACCCACCCAAGATACAATGACACTCCCACATCCACCCAAGATACAATGACACTCCCACATCCACCCAAGATACAATGACACTCCCACACCCACCCAAGATACAATGACACTCCCACACCCACCCAATATACTACGACACTCCCATGCCCACCCAAGATACACTGACACTCCCACACCCACCCAAGATACACTGACACTCCCACATCCACCCAAGATACAATGACACTCCCACATCCATCCAAGATACAATGACACTCCCACATCCACCCAAGATACAATGACACTTCCACACCCACCCAAGATACAATGAAACTCCCACATCCACCCAAGATACAATGACACTCCCATATCAAGACACATTACAATATGGCGGCTTTCAGTCAGTTCGCTTATGCATCGCTCCCAACAAGTTCAGGTGATATTCGAGTTATTCGTCCTGTTTATCTCCGGTAATTGTGCATATGTGTTGATGGTGTTGTATGTTTGTATCGTAGCTGTCGATTTGTGAACGTCCGATTGTATATTGAACTCTGCGAATGTCGTCGTATCACTAATCGCCTCTCGAAATTTGTCAAAGGAGTCCACCATATTGTTTACATGTAGGGTTATAAGCTGAAGCCCTCTGTGGGTTAGCCCAGGACAATGGCCGCACCCGGCCCTACTGTTGCACCTGACGATATGCAGTCTGACCGTTCGCCTGGTAGAAGGGATAGCGGACCTGTGCAAAGTGCAAGTCAATCTGGTTCTTTTAGTCCTGCAGAACCTATTATTTCGGAGCTCCTGTGTTATATGGTTGACAAGTTGGACATAATTCCTTTGGACACACTTGTGAAATTGTGCTGTGATACATTCTCGGAGGACGAAGCTCAAGAAGCTAAAGACGTTATAATAAAGTGCTGTTCAACGAAAATAAAAGGTAAATATCGCAAAAAGACTGGGCATAATAGAAAACTAACGACGTTACAAGACGTTGCTAAAATGCTACACGAGCTTGAAATTGAAGATATACCTTGCTTTGTGGCTCGTAATTTGTCAAAACTTCCTCCTGTGTCTCCAAATCATATAGATGTTACCACTTTACTTAGGGAGCTGAATGGCCTAAAGTTGCAAATTTCGGACATGAAAACACAGTTGTCTGACGTCACCAGCAAACTGAACACCGTGAGTACTGATCAATCAATGACTAATAAAAAGTTGGATAGATTATCCCAGAGGATTAATCAATCGTCCCCTGATGCTAAATCACGCTGTAAGAAGGTTGTGAATTCCCCTAACCAACCGGCTCCTATTTCCCCACAGAAGGAGAATTTGTCAAACTCCGTAAATCACGAATGTGTTAAAAGCAATGCTGAATGTGTTGTTGGTTCACAAGAATCCCCTGTTCCGATACAGGTTATTCCCATTGTGGATGATACACCCACAAATTTGGCTCTCCCAATTTCCTCACAAAATTCCATCGAGAGTGCTGCCTTTCGATCTAGTTCTTTATATTCGAGTGTTGTATCGAAACCACGTGAAAATTCCAACACATTTACGCTTGTTTCCCATACTAAAGGAAAGGCAAGTGTTCAGTTACGTGGTGTCCGATCTTATCGTCCTGTAGAGATTTTTGTATCCCGCCTGGATCCAGGAACCTCGGTTCATGATATTTGTACATATGTGAAGGAGAAGTCTAAAATAGTCATTGAGTGCGAGCAATTAGAAACAAGGTACGATTCATATGCCTCTTTTTGGCTCAGTGTGGATAGTCGGCATTCCAAATCCCTGCTTGGATCCCACTATTGGCCGGAGGAAGTGCTGTGTAGGAGGTATTACAGAAGTAGGAAACGTGAAGAAACACCTGTTAGTTCCCCATACCGTCGTCGTGACTCTCATTGGGAAAACTCCTCGCGGTGGTACAACGATGACTATGATTACAATCGTGACTACTGATTCGTTGTTCTAAGCTTTATTCACTTATATTTATTGTGATATTTGCTTGCTTCAAGAGACCTGGCTACCAAAGTCGGACCTTGGTGTGTTAAACTCATTGCATGAGGACTTTTACGGACGAGGAATCTCTGCTATGGACGAGCATAATTTATCTCAAGGTAGACCTTATGGGGGTGTGGCTATTCTATGGCGAAAGAGATTTGGATCTTGTGTCAATTTTGTTGATTACAATGATTCCCGTATATGTGGTATTATTTTTGAAAATGACGGGTCTAAACTTCTTTTACTGTGTGTTTATATGCCTACTGATACTTCAGATAATTTAGATCTTTATTTAGACTATCTTGGTAAAATTAGAGCTATTACCGAAGAATCAGATATTCCCAATATACTAGTGGGCGGTGACTGGAATGCACATCCTTCGCGAGCATTTGGCTCTGAACTTACCTCTTTTTGTAAAGGGTATAACATGATATTGTCTGATGTAAGTCGTTTGTCTGATGATTCCTATACTTACATTAGTGATGTCCATACTACTACATCATGGCTTGATCACTTTGTTAGTTCGTTTAATGTAGACAAATCTGTTCTTAAGGTATCTGTATTATACGATTATATTTCGTCTGACCATACCCCTTTAGTCATTTCACTGCTTTGGGATAAGTTACCTTGTCTAAATAGCGAATTAAATGGCGACATGCCATTACCCGGGTATAAGGTCAAATGGAATAGCTTAGCTGAAGCTGATATAATTAATTATTCCCAGGTTGCCAAATCCTACTTAGATGATATAGCAATACCAACTGATGCTATTTTATGTACTAATCACAATTGTTGTCTTAACCATGTATCTGATATTAATTCTTACTATAGTGCTATTGTAAACGCGCTCTCTCTTGCCAGCAGTGAAACGATTGCCACGCGTATGAGTGATAAAGTTCATGTTGTACCTGGGTGGAACGACTACGTCAGCGACCTCCATGCCCGTGCTCGTTGTAGTTTTCTCTTGTGGCGGGAATACGGTAGTCCCCGTGTGGGTCCCGTTGCTGATTGTATGAACCAAACTCGGAGGCAATTTAAGTATGCGTTGCGCGCTTGCAAGAGGGAGGCGGATACTATTTGTGCGGATAAAATGGCTAAAGGTCTTTCTGAAAAGAGCTTTGCTGATTTCCGGAAAAATGTCAAGCACTGTAACTCTAAGCACATGAGCTTACCTTGTCGCGTTGATGACGCGCAAGGGGAGCATGCTATCTGCGAGTTATGGCGCTCTAAATTTGTAAATACCCTGAACTGTGTTAACAACGAAGCAGCTAAATCGTATGTTATGAGTGCTCTGTCTCAGTTTGATAGTTCTGAAAATGTTGTCTTTCCTGTACTCAAACCTGATTATCTGAAAGAAATCCTACTTAGCATGAAAACCAATAAGTCTGCTGGCTTCGATGGTCTTAGTATGGAACCCCTCTTGTATGGGGGTGATACCCTTGCTATCCACCTGTGTATGTGTCTGAACACTATGATTGTTCACGGCTTTTTACCTAAGGAACTTACCTATGTTGTTATAACTCCCTATAGTTAAAAACAAATCTGGTGACATAACATCGTCTGATAACTATCGCCCTATTGCTGTTGCTGCTGTTATTTCTAAAGTTCTAGAACTGTTTATGTTAAAGGAGTGTGAGGCTTATTTGTACAGTTCTGACTTCCAATTTGGCTTTAAAAAAGGGAGTTCAACTGATCAATGTATTTATGTTGCTAAGGAAATTGTTAATTTTTATCGATCAAATGGCAGTCCTGTGTTTATGTGTTATCTTGATGCCAGTAAAGCATTCGACCGCATTAACCATTGGACATTACTTGCCAAGCTGATAAAACGAAATGTTCCACTATGTTTTATAAAATTATTGTGTTACTGGTTCAGTGTTCAAGAATTTTCTGTCAAATGGGGAGGTACCCTCTCTCCTCTATTCTCTATATGTAATGGAGTTAGGCAAGGTGGGATTTTATCGCCATCTTTATTTTCTGTATATCTCCATGATCTAGATATTAAATTGTCCGAGATAGGCGTTGGCTGCAATATGGCTGGTTTATTTGTCAACCATTTAATTTATGCAGACGACATGTGCTTACTTGCGCCTTCTGCAAAGCTCTGCAAAAATTGCTAAACCTATGTTCAGACTACGCTGCTTCGCATGATATTTTGTTTAATCTTAAAAAGTCAGTATGCATGACTATATATCCTAAGAGTTACAGTAGTTTTTATCCACCTCGAATTTATTTAAATGACAGTAGATAGTAAAAGGCCGATTCTAGCACATCAAAAAAGGGGGAAATGGGGGACCACGGCAGACAACTCGTGTCACCACAACTCGGGTGATTGTATCCCTTTGCCGCAAACTCAAGTGGGCTTAAAATAGGCTAATCGAGCAAAAGACTAGAGCGTATGTAGGTTACTGAAATCAACCAAGCGTATTGCAGCTGATTCATTCGAGAAAGGGGTGTTTTGTCTTACTCAATTCAAACAACCATACGACTAATACAACTAAACTTAAACATAGGACACAAAAGACGTCCCGAGTGGTCGAAGTCAATAACTAGCACATCTCATTAACATCTAAGCTCCCGGCTATTGGTCGCGCTTGACTACACATCTAATTAAAATCTCCTATCTTAGCTCCCGGTCATTGGTCACGGTTCGCCGCATGTCTTATTAAAATCTAAGCTCGCGGCTATCGGTTCACTACGGTACACATCTCATTAAGAGTAGAATCTAAGTTATTTACTAAATTATCTCAGTGGCATTGCATATCAAAAATATACTACATATAATACTTAAGTCTTGACCACTGGTCATCAACCCGGAAGTGACCGGAAGTGAACCGGAAGTCGACCGGAAGTCGACCGGAAATAATCCGGAAGTGGCCGAAGTGAACCGGAAGTAACCGCAAGTGAACCGAAATGAACCGGAAGTAACCGGAAGTGACCGAAAATAATCCGGAAGTGGCCGGAAGTGAACCAGAAGTAACCGAAAGTGAACCGAAAGTAACCGGAAGTGACCGTAAATAATCCGGAAGTGACCGGAAGTAACCGGAAGTGACCGGAAATAGACCGCAAGTGACCGTAAATAACCCGGAAGTGGTCCGGAAGTAACCGGAAGTGACCGGAAATAACCTGAAGTGAACCGGAAGTGACCAGAAATAGACCGGAAGTGACCAGAAATAGACCGGAAGTGAACGGAAGTGACCGGAATTGAACCGGAAATAACCGGAAGTGAAGTAATTGAGCAAAAAAAAAATAAGTTCCAAGCCCGGAAGTAGCCAAATTCTAACCGAATTCGGTCGTGTTACATATCAAAGTAAAGGGTGTAAAGATATCTGCAAGACTTACTATAGCTCGTTGTTTTCTCAATTCTGGTTTTACACAAATCGATTGAAACGTTCAAATCTAGCATTAGTCTGAGAGCTTAGGGACTAACGCCATTCCCCTTTAAACGGTCCGACCTCGAACCGGAAGGGACGTCATTGAACCGGTAGTTGTCCGTAATTTCGTTATTTTTTTGTCCCACAGCCTAGGTACTAACGCCATTCAATCCGTTACGACATCATATCCGCTATTGTGCGGCGTAAAACACCAAACAATCAATGACTCTAAGCAGCTTTTCACCCCCAGAACAGTATTGTGAAAGTCTCACCCAATGCATTAACATAAAGAAACATAAGACATCGTTCGTTCTGATGAGCATTTTATTATCTTCATGGTGAACATTCTTCAAGTACATCGTTTCCGGTTTTCGTAAGGGTATTCGTCCGGTAAAACCTTATCAAATAACATATAGCGTATTTTGATCGCGTTCGCTAATGCCTCGTCAATCGGTAGGCCAATTACTCCGCGTAAGAAATCCCTAGTTTTCACAATTTCTCGGTGAAGCGGGTCTCCCATTAAATGCATCCAAATAGTGTTGTACTGTCCGTATATAGTCATCAAGGTTTTCTTTATTTCCGGCCTGCGCCGTCGGTATTCCTCCTGCAAACTGCAGCCGTCAACAGACATATAAGTTTGAATAGCTTCCTTCACAATGTCGTCCCATACGTCGGAAATTGTATCAGCGTTCGACATGTTTAAACGTTACAGACACCGTCTGCGTAAGAAATGTTGTCGAAGTACGATGATAGCTCGTTATATGAAGCTTTATGATACGCGCCCGCTGAACGCCAGAAGCGACCGTTAACGCAGCCTTAAGCGTAAGACAATATTATCATTCACTCACAATTAGCTGCGTTAACGGTCGCTTCTGGCGTTCAGCGGGCGCGTATCATAAAGCTTCATATAACGAGCTATCATCGTACTTCGACAACACTTCTTACGCAGACGGTGTCTGTAACGTTTAAACATGTCGAACGTGGATAAATTGGTGCGTTTTTACCGCAATATGGAAAAGGGTAAAATACCCATGAACGAAGGTGTAATGAGTGAGAGAGGCTCGCCCCTCGGCCAAGCATTCAGAAGTAGAAACACGCTCATCCCTCTGGAGCCCTATTGCCGTGAAAGCTCTCCCGACCGTGAAAAGATGGATCCGCCGCAAATTGACGCCGACCATGCGGATTTACCGCAGATAGATGTGGTGTCTCCCGCACAAGTGGTGGAAATGGCCAGATCGGAGGTCAGACAGGAACGCAGAAAAAGTGGTACGCCACAAAGTCAAGCCTTTAAACGAAGAAAAACTGTCGAGTCCTATTATCGCGAAAGCTCCCCCAACCGTGAAAAGGCGGATTTGCCGCGGATTATTGCCGTATCTAACGCACAGCAAGCAGTGGAAATGGCTAAGTCGGAATTGGAGGCAAGACAGAAGCGTATAAAAGGCGGCGAGTCCTTCACATTGGATTAGACCGACCGCTGAAATAGCGCTATAAATTATATTCCACAGTGGGTGAAACAAAATGAGATTCAATTGCCACGTTTGTAACAAGACGTTTAGTCGCCGACATGACATGAAGCGGCACGTTTTCAATAAACACAAAACCGATTCGCAGAATACTGAGATGACCGTTTATGGAGGGCATCCCTCGGATGAAAATACTTTAGAAGATGACCGAAATGTTTTTCTAACGAGGAGCATTACGCCCGCTAGCGGTATGGCTGATACAATTTCCGACGTATGGGACGACATTGTGAAGGAAGCTATTCAAACTCATATGTCTGTTGACGGCTGCAGTTTGCAGGAGGAATACCGACGGCGCAGGCCGGAAATAAAGAAAACCTTGATGACTATATACGGACAGTACAACACTATTTGGATGCATTTAATGGGAGACCCGCTTCACCGAGAAATTGTGAAAACTAGGGATTTCTTACGCGGAGTAATTGGCCTACCGATTGACGAGGCATTAGCGAACGCGATCAAAATACGCTATATGTTATTTGATAAGGTTTTACCGGACGAATACCCTTACGAAAACCGGAAACGATGTACTTGAAGAATGTTCACCATGAAGATAATAAAATGCTCATCAGAACGAACGATGTCTTATGTTTCTTTATGTTAATGCATTGGGTGAGACTTTCACAATACAGTTCTGGGGTGAAAAGCTGCTTAGAGTCATTGATTGTTTGGTGTTTTACGCCGCACAATAGCGGATATGATGTCGTAACGGATTGAATGGCGTTAGTACCTAGGCTGTGGGACAAAAAAATAACGAAATTACGGACAACTACCGGTTCAATGACGTCCCTTCCGGTTCGAGGTCGGACCGTTTAAAGGGGAATGGCGTTAGTCCCTAAGCTCTCAGACTAATGCTAGATTTGAACGTTTCAATCGATTTGTGTAAAACCAGAATTGAGAAAACAACGAGCTATAGTAAGTCTTGCAGATATCTTTACACCCTTTACTTTGATATGTAACACGACCGAATTCGGTTAGAATTTGGCTACTTCCGGGCTTGGAACTTATTTTTTTTTTGCTCAATTACTTCACTTCCGGTTATTTCCGGTTCAATTCCGGTCACTTCCGTTCACTTCCGGTCTACTTCCGGTCACTTCCGGTCACTTCCGGTCTATTTCTGGTCACTTCCGGTTCACTTCAGGTTATTTCCGGTCACTTCCGGTTACTTCCGGACCACTTCCGGGTTATTTACGGTCACTTGCGGTCTATTTCCGGTCACTTCCGGTTACTTCCGGTCACTTCCGGATTATTTACGGTCACTTCCGGTTCACTTCCGGTTACTTTCGGTTCACTTTCGGTTACTTCTGGTTCACTTCCGGCCACTTCCGGATTATTTTCGGTCACTTCCGGTTACTTCCGGTTCATTTCGGTTCACTTGCGGTTACTTCCGGTTCACTTCGGCCACTTCCGGATTATTTCCGGTTACTTCCGGTCGACTTCCGGTCGACTTCCGGTTCACTTCCGGTCACTTCCGGGTTGATGACCAGTGGTCAAGACTTAAGTATTATATGTAGTATATTTTTGATATGCAATGCCACTGAGATAATTTAGTAAATAACTTAGATTCTACTCTTAATGAGATGTGTACCGTAGTGAACCGATAGCCGCGAGCTTAGATTTTAATAAGACATGCGGCGAACCGTGACCAATGACCGGGAGCTAAGATAGGAGATTTTAATTAGATGTGTAGTCAAGCGCGACCAATAGCCGGGAGCTTAGATGTTAATGAGATGTGCTAGTTATTGACCTCGACCACTCGGGACGTCTTTTGTGTCCTATGTTTAAGTTTAGTTGTATTAGTCGTATGGATGTTTGAATTGAGTAAGACAAAACACCCCTTTCTCGAATGAATCAGCTGCAATACGCTTGGTTGATTTCAGTAACCTACATACGCTCTAGTCTTTTGCTCGATTAGCCTATTTTAAGCCCACTTGAGTTTGCGGCAAAGGGATACAATCACCCGAGTTGTGGTGACACGAGTTGTCTGCCGTTGTCCCCCATTTCCCCCCTTTTTGATGTGCTAGAATCGGCCTTTTACTATCTACTAATGACACTTCTTTAGAGTATGTAGAATCGTATACCTATTTAGGTCATGTCATCACAAGTGATTTCTCTGACAATAAGGACATTGAGTCCCAAAAACTGTGTGTCCGAGCGAATGTATTGCTTAGAAAATTTAGTGCTTGCTCACCTCTTGTAAAGAAATATTTGTTTAAATGTTATTGTTCGTCAATTTACTGCAGTCAGCTATGGGTCTTCTACACTAATCGCTCTATAAATCAGATACGAGTGACGTACAACAATATTTTCCGCTGGCTTTTTAATTATAGAAAAAGCTGCAGTGCCAGCGCTATGTTTGCTGTCAATAATATTCTGTCTTTTGGAGAGCTAATGAGAAAAAGTGTGTTTCGCTTTAGAGAGAGACTTTGCTCAAGTGAAAATTCCATTATCCGTTCTGTCTTAAACTCAGATACGTTTTTCCTGTCGGTGATTCAGCGCGCATGGCAATTAATTTTGTACAAGATCCGGTTATATTTCATAGTACATTGCTGCATTTCGTTTACGGTTTATTGTGTCTATTTCTCCTTCACTGATTTTTTTTTTTTTTTTTCTGCTTGTTTATGTAATGCTTTCTATGTAACTATGGACTATTTGTCTGAAATAAAAGATATATATATATCCACCCAAGATACACTGACACTCCCACACCCACCCAAGATACAATGACACTCCCACATCCACCCAAGATACAATGACACTCCCACATCCACCCAAGATACAATGACACTCCCACATCCACCCAAGATACAATGACACTCCCATATCCACCCAAGATACAATGACACTCCCACATCCACCCAAGATACAATGACACTTCCACGCCCACCCAATGTACTACAACACTCCCATGCCCACCAAAGATACAATGACACTCCCATGCCCACCAAAGATACAATGACACTCCCACATCCACCCAAGATACACTGACACTCCCACATCCACCCAAGATACAATGACACTCCCACATCCACCCAAGATACAATAACACTCCCACATCCACCCCAGATAGAATGACACTCCCACATCCACCCAAGATACAATGCCACTCCCACATCCACCCCAGATAGAATGACACTCCCACATCCACCCAAGATACACTGACACTCCCACACCCACCCAAGATACAATGACACTCCCACAAACACCCAAAATACAATGACACTCCCACATCCACCCAAGATACAATGACACTCCCACATCCACCCAAGATACAATGACACTTCCACACCCACCCAAGATCTATGACACTCCCACATCCACCCAAGATACAATGACACCCCCACATCCACCCAAGATACAATGACACTCCCACATCCATCCAAGATACAATAACACTCCCACATCCATCCAAGATACAATGACACTCCCACATCCACCCAAGATACAATGACACTCCCACATCCACCCAAGATACAATGACATTCCCACATCCACCCAAGATACAATGACACTCCCACATCCACCCAAGATACAATGACACTCCCACATCCACCCAAGATACAATGACATTCCCACATCCACCCAAGATACAATGACACTCCCACATCCACCCAAGATACAATGACACTCCCACATCCACCCAATGTACAATGACACTCCCACATCCACCCAAGATACAATAACACTCCCACATCCACCCAAGATACAATGGCACTCCCACATCTCCCACAACCACTTGATAATAACGATTTACTGTATACATGCCCACTCAAGCAAATATTATTAAAATTATATATATATGACACGTACCTGTCAGTCGTCAACCTAATGAAATATCATGGGTTTACTTTATTACAACAATTTATGATGGGTTATTATTTGACTGCCCAAGTTATTACCCGAATACGACCTTCGCGGCCGGGTAATATCAGCAGACGAATCAAATTCGTATAATCCGTAGGGCTGTATTAGCCGAGTTCAAGTCATATTGGCCGAGTTCAAGTCAGATGGGCCGAGTTCAAGTCATATTGGCCGAGTTCAAGTCATATTGTCCAATTTCAAGTCATATTGGCCGAGTTCACGGAGTGCGGCTGAAAGACGCAATTAACAAGTGACGTCCCAGAGTTTGACAGAAGCAGACGGCAGATGTTGATATCTAAATGTCTATACCATAGTCCGTCGTACAAGCTCTTATTGACAGGATATTATAGTGGGAAGAAAAAAAACTACTGTAAGTGAATCCGATTGCCGTTTTAGGACAGCGGAAGAGGAAGAAACTTCTCTACTGATCCATGCAGGAACAAAAAAACACAGAGCGCAAAAACGGTCGGACGTCATTTTGTTTAGGGCATGGATTAAATGTTCAGTGGGCGACTTGACAGTTTGCATTAAATTAACTTCTACAGTCTATTAATAAAAATATTAAATACATTCGGGTGGTTGCATTGACCCTCGGCCTGCGGCCTCGGGCCAATACGGCCACCCTCAGGCCAATACCAAGGCAATACGAAAACACTCGATTAATAACATATATTATTAATTGACTTTCAATGTTATTGGCATAATACGGAGAAACGGTCACACTCATACAGGGCTTACCAGGGCCAATACGAACAAACTGGGCTAATACGAACAAACAAGGCCAATACGAACTGGGCCAATACGAGATCGAACATGGCGACCGTTTCATTGCTATCACTTCAAAATCCCAACGCTATTTTTCTTGAATTCATCAACAGAAAAAAAGAAAATAGCCAATGTTCAGTTAAAGAAAAACAAATATTCCGTCTATTTAATTAGATAAATTAAAAATTGCATTAATAACAATTTGTAAAAATAAAGAAATATGTTCCCATGTTTTATGTACAAAAGGGGGACAACTCTTGGTACACTACGTCTAGATTTTTTTAAAGAAATTTTTAAGAAAATAATGGTCAACTTTCCTTGCGAATGTGTCTATTAAAACACTATTGTTTTTAAATTACACATATATTTATGCAAAAAAACATTGAAAGCCAATTAATAAAATTTTCATTAATCAGGATATCCCTATTGGCATTGTCACAGGTCCTCGGACAGCCGTATTAGCCCTCGGCCTTCGGCCTCGGACCAATACGACTATCCTCGGACCTGTAACAAAGCCAATAGGGAATATGCTGATTAATAACATAATAGTATAAAGATCTAAATGATATACCTCTTTTTAACACAATTAGAAACTTGTCTCCTGGTTATTTTAGACAAGAAGATTTTCCCTGTGCCCGTGTGTTTTAGTGTTCATAAATATATATGACACGTACTGCACCCACAGTCTTACTAATTGCCACAATGTACAGTATTTAGGCGATGATGCAGTGTTATTCGAGACCAGTGTGCTTTTGGGATATTTTAGATCGACATTTTGCTTAAAGTGGCATGAGCTGCCAAAATGTTGATATTTTGACGTTAAAACAGAATGTTGAAATTATTGGCTATTTTTCTCAAGACGTATAATTCAGAAACTTTTTATTACTTCTAGTCTCGAAAATGTACGATAAAGTGTTGTTTTGAACTAACTTTGGCTTAGAATGAATGAATGGTCGTCCCGGTTATTTAAATTTTGTTTACATTTCGAACACGTTTTCCGTTTGTGCAGGCCACATACTGTATGGATTTTCCTCATCTCAACGCCAAACTTTTAGTTTTTTGATGGCCTTCAAAGTCTCTTACTGTCTTGACGATCAGAAATTATGAAAAAAAAAATTGAATTTTGGCAGCTCATGCCACTTTACATGTAACTTAGGACAAATTAGCCAATTTACAACATTACCTATTCAGAGGAGAGATCTGTCCTATAACTCTGGTTGCCTTTTTTTCCTATTAACCTTTTCAGATGCGTTTTTTTCTGGTAATATATTTATGAACACTAAAACACACGGACACAGGGAACATCTTGTTTAAAATAACCATGGAGACCAGTTTCTAAATTTTGCGTTAGACCTCATTTAGACCTTTATACCCTATCATAAATTGTTATTTAAACTAAACCTATGGTACCCGGTAATATACATGTACAATAAAGTCTTTATTAATTGACTTTCAATGTTATTGGCAAAATACGGACAAATGGACACACTCGTGCTAGGCTTAGCTGGGCTAATACGAACAAACTAGGCTAATACGAGCAAACAAGGCCAATATACGGACTGGGCCAATACGAGGTCGAATATGGCTACCACTTCAAAATCCCGACGCCATTTTTCTTGAAATCACCAACAGAAAAAAAGAAAAAAAGAAAATAGTCAATGTACACTTTAAGAAAACAAATATTCCGTCTATGGCATTACATATATTAAAAATTGCTTTAATAATAATCTGTAAAAATAAAGAAATATGTCCCTATGTTTTATGTCGTTATCATTACTGAAAGAGAACAATCATCAGCTACATGAAAATAATAATTAACTTGTGATGTGTCTATAAGAACACTATTTTTTTAAAAAATACTATAAATATTTTATATATCTAACATTGATAGCCTATTGGTATTGCCACAGGTCACCATACTATGGTGGCTGATTTGTGCCATTTCGCGTTCTCGCGTTTTCTCTGCGAGAATTAGGAGGCGAGAATGCGAAATCATGTACTAAAAACTCGCCGCGAGAATGTGAAAACACGAAATAAGACTAAAATCTCGCCGCGAGAATGCGAAAACACGAGAATGAGATATAATCTCGCCGTGAGAATGCGAAAACTCGGAAATTAGCCAAAAGTGCTTTATTTGTGTAAATATCAAATAATATTAGGCTATCGATAGCATTCAAATAATAAAAATTAAATTTCTACACGTACGTGCAGGTCCATAGACCATATATAATTTCATCTCAGTTCAAATTAATAAGAACATTTTTGACCTGTCTGAGTAAAAATAGTTTCAACTGACTGAAATTGAGAAAATCCAAAACAAAATAGGAAACATCAAATATTATTATCGATAGCATTCATATAATAAAAATTAAATTAAATTTATACACAGGTCCATAGACCATATATAGGCCTAATTTCAACTCGGTTCAAATTAATATGAACATTTTTGACCTATCTGAGTAAAAATAATTTCAACTTATTGAAATTGAGAAAATCAAAAACAAAATAGGAAACTAGAAAACAAAATGAAGCCACCATAGAAAACATTCTTAACCAGAGAGGCGAAAACGAGGCTTGTCATGTGACAGTTGATCACTCGCCGTCAAATTTTGTCACCAGACTCATCCTTCGAAAAAGGGAAAAAAACAAAATGTCTGAGATGTACTTTAACACCGATCACGGCTTTTTGGAAGGCTTGATTCGAGGATTCAAAGGAGGAATATTGAAACAAGCAGATTATCTCAATTTGGTCCAGTGTGAAACATTGGAAGGTACGCAACGCAAATACTCACCGCTTGTAGATTATAGGATAGCCAGATTTCGATACCCTATTCATAAATTATCATTAATTTTTATATGAGATTTATAGTTATTTATCACATTTTGTGCTGCTTTTTCGGGTTTGATCAATGAACAACAATGGATTACATTTGATTCAAACTTTCGTTCCGTTAAAATTAGAGTAATAAACTGTCTAATCTTTGCCTAAATGCATGCATTCCTGTGTTGACAAGTGGCATGCCAATTGCCATTGAATATTTACTCAGTTATCTTCGCCCCTTGCATACAACTAAATCTTTACCAGTCTGAAGTTTAAGGTCATCGTTCTTAGAGCTCATACTATTTCAGTGAATCCAAGTTCATGCGATATTTCATTACTTAACGTTAGTCCGCAATATGTTGAGTGGATTGAAAGTATTCTAGTAATACGCCCGCACAGGCTTCTTCAATACCACGTCAACATAGGGTGCATTTGAAAAATCTAATAGTTGCTCTCTGGATTTTTAAAAAAAATTATAACTCCCAATTTTTAAACATTACTCACCTAAAAGTATTACACCACTCTAATAAGCTCTAAATGTGGGTTGATTAAACAAGCATGAATACTTCATTTTATTTTGATAATCTCAGCAGTTCCTAGTATCAAGATTAGGCCTACCTCATGCTTTTGATCTCTTATTAATTACAAAGTCTGGTTTTAGTATACGAACAGCACATGAAGCTGTTAGAGGAAAATTACGTTCAGGTTTACATGAGAAAACCGTTTATAAGACCAGATTCTGGGATTTCAAATATATAGTATATTATAAGTGGTATCAAAACAACAAGAAACGGTTCCAACAGGACACTTAAAACCTACATCTTTTACTCTTCAACCTTGTGTTACTTGGGCACAAAATTGAAATGAGATGGGTCCCATGGGATGCAAACCACAAGTAGAAAATTAGTCTGCTGTGCAAATACACTTATTTTTGGACTTCACATAATGTATATATGCGCCTTGGTGTTTTATCTGATGGGGTCCACAGGTTACCAAGACTTTGAGAGCACAGTAAAACCCTCCTCCAATTTAGTTTATTTACAGTTTTACTCAGTTGAGTATCTTCCAGATGTTTTTTTTTTGAAAGACAAAAGCTATATCACATATGAATATTCCAACTTAGGAATAAATAAGATTTACATGTTGTTATTATATATATCCCAATAATTACTCACTAGTACGGCATACATCATTCATACGTATGAATGCGCCAATAAGCTAAAACAACCAACCAACCATATCCAATATAGTTCATCTAAGGTGACATAGTGCATAAGATTGATCTTGTTTGCAATTTTCTTTTTGTTGCAGATTTGAAACTACATCTGCAGAGCACAGATTATGGCAGTTTTTTGGCCAATGAGCCATCTCCACTAACAGTTTCAGTTATTGATGATAAACTTAAAGAGAAACTTGTGGTGGAGTTCAACCATTTTAGAAATCACTGTCTTGAGCCCTTGAATATGTTCCTGGATTACATCACGTAAGTTAAGTTTTTGTGAGATAGAAGAACAACTATTATCAAAATGCTGTAGCGTGTTTTCTCTGCGAATGGAATTAACGAGCCTGTATTTATTCGAAGATGGGAGAGAACAGGGGGTATTCTGTAGCATTTAGAATTTTTTATTGTTGTAATATTAGATTTAACTTTATCCCATTGACTGAACTGTCTCAGTCTATGGGTTAAAGTTAATATCAAGTTATAAATCATTACTTGAATAATTTTCATTTCAGGTATTTGTATATTTATGAACACTAAAACACACGGGCACAGGGAAAATCTTCTTGTCTAAAATAACCATGGAGACAAGTTTCTAATTGTGTTAAAAGGGGTATATGATTATCATTTAGACCTTTATACCAAATCATACATGTAAGTTGTTATTATAATAGACTCCTCTCCACTGATAAGTATTGAGATTCTCTGTAAGAAATCTTAATTACAGTTACACTTCAGTCATAAAAGATGTATTGTCTACAATCAAAGTTTTATCATATATATTACATATCTGCCTTTGTTTGTTACAGGTACAGCTACATGATTGACAATATCATTTTGCTTATTACCGGAACATTACACCAGCGGTCCATTTCAGAATTAATTGCCAAATGTCACCCACTGGGTAGTTTTGAGCAGATGGAAGCTATCCACATTGCCAGTACTCCAGCTGAACTATACAACGCTGTACTTGTTGATACACCTTTAGGTAACACATTTTACTCTTTCATTAGACCAATCAAAATAAAAGGGTGTCTCAGTCGGAGTAGTTAAATACATGTATGTAGTCTCTGAGCTCAACATTTACCTTCTATTAATAGCCGCAGGTTGGAATCCAACTCATTCTTATAAACAGTAGATATTTCACACTTCATTCCACATTCCCCCTGATTCAGTTCTATCTGGGATGGATATGAAAGGGATATGAAACGCCTTTGTTTTGCAGTCAGTCGACTGGCAGTTGTTTGGCTCGCCATTGTTCTTGTCAGACACCCCGTGACGGCATTCTGATTCGCTCTGAGAATAGCGTAAAGCCGTGTTGTGTATTCCGATTCATTCCGAACCATACCGATGTCGTTGATATATGGGCTGCGCATGCCCGTTTGTAAGCTAGCAACAGAAAACAATCGCCATTTTGAATATTGTGACAGTGTTGCTAGCTTATAAATATCCCTTTCATATTCATCCCAGGTTCTATGTTGTCTATGATGGTACCACATGTGGTCAATTGAGAGATCAACCTTTCCTTGTGTAGAATTTCGTTTCTACTCATGAATTTCTTTCCAGTTTTTATTTGCAGCGAGTGCCACAGGACTTGTACACGGTTAAAAAAGAGCAAGTGGGCTTTCAATAATCACACATTCTATGTATTTTATTACATGTAGGTCAAGCTTTATTAAGTCGTTGATTTAAATATTATAGGTTTTACCAGTGATACATTGCGGTATCATCAAAGACGACTTAGAACTAGAGCAGTGAGTGTGTTGAACGGAGGGAGAAATTCCCCCAATGTATATAGGAACTTACCGGGTACTTCAGTGAAATAACCTTAAGTACAGTGTAAAACATAAATCAGTCCATCAAACAATCAATCTCTTGTCTATATCAAGCTATGTATGGTAAGAATTCTGCTAATTCAAGGACGAGCAATGTGAAGATAACAAATTATTAGACTGCTTTCTGATATGTTTGGTCTGAAACAACAACAATAGCGATTGTTCGATAGGATTATTGGTCGCTCCATGCAAGAGAAAAGACACCCAACGAAAAGTCTCAAACTTTTCTGGTGCTTTTCGTAATGTTTTGAGTACTTGAATTAGCGGAATTCTTACCGTATGCTTTACTGGATTGAATGACAATGAGCTGCATATTCAAACAAAGTTTTATTCTCTATTTTCAGCGCCCTATTTCATTGACTGCATTTCTGAACAGGATTTAGATGAAATGAACACTGAGATCATCAGAAACACTCTTTACAAGGTCTGAAACAGATAAGGGATCAAACATTTAAAATGATTCAATCATTATTAAACCACCAGCATTTAGAGTTATGGTGCACTCAAGATTATTCTCTCTGTACTTAAATGCAGTATTATTATTGTTCTAACCATTAACAACTTTGCTGTCAAATTCTACATTTTTTGTGTATTTATCTTTGTATCCTCTGTGAAATTGATTGAACTTTTATACCACAAATACACTTTTGTAGTCTGACATAACATTTGAAGTCCTTAAGGTTGTAATTTTTTACCTCCAAGAAGTAAACATTTTATATACTGTACATTATATTGATGTACGAAACTTCTTTCTAACCTGAGTCATTGTTTGTCTACTTGTAGGCATATTTGGAAGATTTCTACAACTTTTGTCGTGAACTTGGTGGAGCAACTGCTGAGGTGATGTGTACAGCTCTAGCCGTAAGTAACTTTTCATTTACAGCCCTCGACATAGGCAAAATATGGTGATCGGAAAATCGTTCTCCCGATTTTGGACTTGGTGATCGGAAATTCATTCTCCTCAAAGCTGTCAGATAACCGTTCGATCGCCGGTATCGATCGCCTCATTTCACAGTCTTAAGATTTGTCCAAGGCCTACAATGGCTGTATACTATCAGTCTACTATACGGTAAATCGTAGAATCCACCAGTCCCGATATCCTAAAAAAAAAAACTGCGGTAATCGCTGATTCATTACCCCAACATCAGGAGGCGATCGTATGTCACTTTTGAGAAATCAACTAACATTTGTAATTAAACAGTAGGCCTATTGTACGTTTTCTAACATCGCCGAAAACAGAAATTACGCGTCAAGGCTTTATAGGTCTACAACAACAAAAATGAAATATCCACGACTATAATCTGATGAAAGATCGGCTGATTTTGTAAAATCATTCTTTGCCCATGTCAAGTTAAAATGCTTTCGTTTAGGTTCGCACGACTGACTTCTCAGAAATCTTTTCGGCGATAATTGTCTCAATTTGCAATGCTTTCGTACAGGTTCGCAAATTACAATTGACCCGTCTGAACTTCGTCATCTGTGACGTATATCAGCCAGCAGTCAGTAGAATCTGTTCAATCGCATTTACCCGTCCACTTCAGACGCTTATTCTGATCGTATATCTCCATAAGGTAGAAAAAGCAGTACGTCCACAGAATCCTCCATATCAAAATACACCTGTAAAACATCATATTCGCTGATAAGAAATGTATATTCTCTTGAATTGTTAGTTATAAAACACTCCGTGTTACCCAGCTTTAAGTCTGCCACGGTGGAAATTTCCTCGCCCACGTGTTGTGTTGACAGTTGAATGCTAATAAAACAATAAACATTGGCATAGCGTTTGGACTCCCATAGTACCTTTATTATACACAATTTTACCAAGGCTAATTGCAAGGGCTGTACTTAGTTTGTCTCCTGGTATGTATAAAAGGAAGAAAACATGTCATCTTGTCACGTCACCGCTCTGTTGCAATAATTTCTTTCCCGCGCCCAAAACAAGGTCACGTCACCAGAGGGTCAAAGTGATCATGTAATCCCCTGTAGGCTACATATTGTGATTTCTCTTGCTGTCGGACATATACATGGAACTACTAAGCACATGCGCTCAGCTATACAAGCTTAAACTGAACCTGGACGCGGACGGCGCATTTAACTGCCATGTGGATTCTCTATCGGCACTGTAACTGTTTCCATACGAAATCGATCTCCAGCCGCTGTTATGGTGACCGACATTTTGATCCCTCGAATATTTTTTCAGGTGATCGACCGGTTTGATCGCCTCTTATGTCGAGGGCTGATTTAGTAATTACATGTTTTAAGAAAATGTGTTTTTTTCCAATTGAAGTTGAATTGTTTCAAGTGCTGGACATTCACATAGTCTTTTAGTGCTATATACATGTATTTCAACGTTTTTGAAAAACCCTCCCCAGGTTTAAATTCTAGTTGTTGTAGTTCAAGTTGAAATAAGCAATGAATCTATTCCCATTTGAATGAGGATGATTTCATACAGACTTCTTTATCAGGGGCTTGTCTGTAAATTTGCGCATTGGCCTACAACATGGATCGGTTGCAGCCAGGGCGTGATGCTATAGTTTTTCCACTGATTTATGTTGGATTTTACTTACGTTAGTTAGCTTCGTAAAACAGGACTCAGGTGTGCTTTGCAGACCTAACAACAAATGTTTGAAGAACATACATGTACATGTAGATTTGCTTTCTATTTCTGCTATTTCAGTTTGAAGCTGATAGGAGAGCCCTTATCATCACTATCAACTCATTTGGGACGGAGTTGACAAAGGAAGATCGTGCAAAGCTTTACCCTCGATGTGGTAACCTATACCCTGATGGATTAGCTCTGTTAGCTCGAGCAGATGATTATGATCAAGTCAGAAATGTGGCAGATATGTACGCTGTAAGTATAGATTAGTTTGAATAACTAATTTTACTGAAATTTTGATAAATGTATTGATGTTTGGTGCGAATTTGAAAATTACATATTTTTGAAAATTCTGCATAAAAACAACGTAAAATGGTTGATAGATTGTAAGAAACTAAAATATAAAGTTGAGGGTGGATGATTTCCAGATTTGAATTGCACTCTTGATTGGATGTACATGGAATCCTTTACATAAAGTAGAGTAGGGTAAGAGTTTATGTAACTGTCATACCAACCCATACTATAGGGATACTTTGGTCTGCCAGCTAAACATAAACTTATGATTATGCCATCTCATGAAACAGATATGGGGTAGCCCAAATTACACATCCACTTTGCATCTATGCTATATTATTTCTTAGGTTATTTGATGTAACCAAAAGTCAGGGTCACTTGAAACTTTGTGTTCCGAACGCAAGGCCTGTAATTTTTTCCTTAAATGTTTTGCTTGTTCCAATTAAACTCAAATGTAAGTAGTCAGCAGCTCAGACGTCAAAGAAAATAATGAACTTAATGTCTCGGTTTTAGCAATACAAGGAACTGTTTGATGGGGCAGGAACAAATCCAGGGGAGAAAACTTTGGAAGACAGATTTTTTGAACACGAGGTTTGTCATTTGAACATGTATTATACTAGCCATTCATAATAATAAACCACCAATGGGTCGCGGGTTCGAATCCCACTCGGTCCAAAAAAACACGGAAAACACCAACCAACCATAATAATAAATCAGCTGCTCTTAACACCATCTACCTAATGATGATGATGATGATGATTTATTTCAGACAAATTTGTCCATATAAAAAAGCAAACAGTTACATGTATACCGTGTTTAACAACAAGATTACCAATGATAAAAAATTAAGACATTTATCATTAGTATGGAACCCACGTTTAAAGAGAGTTTCAAACATTTCTAACAAGATTACCAAGCAGAATATTGATATATTTTATGCCATTTTAACTCATTGAAATTACTAGCCAATTAAGTAGATTAGATTTTTCGATTTGAAGTCATTTTGAGATTAAGCATCACATAAATTCCTGAAGAAGTGTGATCTGGTCAATAGTTGTAATTTGTTGGCTGTCCCATGTGCTTATCTAATTTACACAACAGGGTGTTGATTGAAAAAAATGCTTAAAATGGCATGAGCTGCCAAAATTCATACCTTCTTCATATTTTCTGATCGTCAAGACAGTAAGAGGCTTTGTAGGCCAGCAAGAAACTAACTGATTGGCGTCGGAATGAGGGCATTTCATACAGTAGGTGGCCTGTACAAACCGAAAACGTGTTCGAAAAGTAAACAAAATTTAAACAACCGGGACGATCATTCATTCATTCTAAGCCAAAGTTAGTTCAAAACTATAATTTACCGTACATTTTTTAGACTAGAATCTTTAAAAAGCTTCTGAATTATACGTCTTGAGAAAAATAGCCAATAATTTCAACGTTCTGTTTTAACGTCAAATTATCAACATTTTGGCAGCTCATGCCACTTTAATTCTAAAATACATCCTTTCTAATGGCTTATCTGCTTTGTTTATTTTCAGGTGAAGTTGATGAAAAATGCCTTCATGCAACAATTTCACTTTGGTGTGTTTTATTCCTATGTTAAACTGAAGGAGCAGGAAAACAGAAACATCATCTGGATAGCTGAGTGTGTGGCTCAGAGGCACAGAGCAAAGATTGATAGCTATATCCCTATATTCTAAATCTACAAACATTCAATCCACCAATACAGATATAGGGATCTTAGCTTACTGTAATCCAGTAGTTCCACTGATTAGTTTAACGTAGTACACAAGTAGTGTTATTCCGAAAAACGAAAACTTCATATTGACTCAATATTTCGACTTTTATTCAATGATGATGACTGAATAAAAGTCTAAATATTGAGTCAATATGAAGTTTTCGTTTTTTGGAATAACACAACTTGTGTACTTAGCTTACTGACCCATTGAAATAAAGACAACAATGCACCTGCAAAGTAATTCTTAATAAATTGTACAGATTGGTATTAGAATCCAAAACTTCTATATAAGGTACATTTTTTTTTCAAATAAAAAGACCTAATTTGTCATTATGATAATTTTTAAGACAGCAATCTTTGTTTTATTTTTTCAGAACTTTTCAGTTTTGTTTCAACATTCTCCCCCTTGCCATCCAACAGAAAGTATCACTGCGTCTTTGATCATGATTTTTGGTCTTTTCTGTTAACTTGTTAGGGTTTATAGAAGCATTTCTATTGCATATTTTTCTTTGGGTCACCAATAACCTGGTATAGATAGCTGTAGACTGTACACATGTGTGTATTTTACTGTATCTGTTGTATACCTTTCTTTAAATTTGTATATAAGGAGACAAGACCAATGTACATAATATGAGAATAAAAATTTAATATAATATACATGAATAAAAACATTATACATAATGCCTTCAGTTTATTATGTGGAAAGGTGAAAATCTGTGTTAGGGAATTCATTTGTTCAGCAATAGTTTCGTCATAAAAACAGATATTTTGTTTGAGTGATCTTCCGTTGCCTATGCCCTAGGGCATGTAGAAGTGTTGTCAGGTGCATTGAAAAGTTGAGCTTTTCTTCAGGCAAAGAGCCCAAGTCCTCACGTAAACCTAGCAACATCGCCACACAATGAAAATTTGAGCTTTTCTTCTGGCAAAGAGCCCAAGTCCTCTCCTAAACCTAGCAACATCGCCATTATTAGTGGAATGATGTATAACTAAATTCCAATCAGTCAACCAGTGGACTACAAACTACATGTATTCTTTTTAGATAGAACTGTTATTTCCTTTATGTATTTTTACTGTTTCGTTTTTTTTTAATGATGAGATGAATCAGTTGTTGTTGGTTTCCTTAGTCATTTTCTGTGATAAAATTCTTGGAAAAATTTGTATTTTTGCAAGCTTTGAAATTCCAAATGCTTTTTGTCAAAATGGGTTTTCAGTTCGCTTTTCAAGACAGCTTCATTTATTTCCTTTTTTTCAATTGGTAAGAAAAAAAACACAGAAAATTAAAAACTATTTAAGATTTTTTAGGCTATTTGCATGAGATATGAGACACTAGATTTTATTGCATCGGCAAGATTATTCCTAAATAAAACCTTGATCATGAGGCTGTTGATTGCAAAAGGATTTTTTTTTTCAATTAATTGAAATTCTATATGTGCACTATGCTAATAACTATATTACTGTTTTAGGGTTATTTGTTCATTTTGTTTATGAAACATATTCCAGATGGTTGTCAAATTTAAAGTTTATGTTTTTTTTGCAAGCTGTGTTTAAAATAATCAAGAAAGGTAGTGTTATTGTTTTATTCATAAAAACTAACTTATTGAAAAATCAAATCAAGTTGCCAGGCCGGTTTTCTTCCCCATTAGATGTGGCAACGCTGCCATTTAAGTGAAATAATCTTAAAACTGTGGAGAACAACTTCAGTTAATCAATCATCAAATTATAACCATTCACACAGTCATTTTAGACGGGGAAGAATTGAAAGAGCATCTCACACTAATTAGTAACAGTGTATATTTTGTGATTAAAAAACTTTTGTTGAATATGATCTGTTTTAGATATGCATACTAGATATTGTGCAATTCTGGAGACCAACTGGTTTGGTTATATATATACATAGTTTGTTAGTTGTTTATATTCTGAAAGAAGAGATATTATTTCCATGCTGATATTTACGCAAATAGACCTCTGGTTCCACTTGACAAAGCTCGCTTAGCTATAGCCAAAACTTTAAAGGCCCACTTGCCGCCATAGCCTGTTTAAATTTGCTAAGAAACCCAATTTACATGAGCTTACTACGACTAATACAACTAAACTTAAACATAGGACACATAAAACATATCTAGTTAGCTTTAGAATGTATAAATGGGGTGAAAAACAAACGAAGAATCGAAGCCTGATTACAACAACAACGATCAGTGTCGGTCAACTTTCGTGTTGGATTACCCTCATTTCAGGCCTTTTTATCTGTGGCTTGCACTCAAACAATTATCAGCAGGCTTTTCCAGTCGCTGTTAACCGATCGTCAGTCTGTATTTCTCAGACAAATAAGCCTACGTAAAATTACACTGTGCCGTTAGTTCACTCACTCGACTGAAACATAAAATCGCCAATAGGGGGCAGCTTGGTTTGTTTACGTTCCGGGTACATAACAATTCAAATTTTCAAATTCAAATTAAAAATACAAAGTGACGTCCAAACTTTTAAATTTTGGTAAAAATAGAAAGTTCCTAACTTATATTGTCTGGGAAAAATACAGAAAACGGACTTTCTTTTTTAATGTAAACAATATTCCTGATTTTCGCGGCAAGTGTGCCTTTAACCATACTCAATAGCTCTCGTTTTATGAAGAACGGGAGCTATTGAGTATGGTCAAAGTTTTGGCTAGCTTAGCTATATCTACTACACGGGCGTTAACACAGCCTATTTGTGATTTTGTACGAGTGGGCCCCATGTGTCTTTGTTTTCTTTCTAAATGTAGTGTATTGGATTAAACAACACATTTGTTAACATCCAGTATCAAGAGTATTATGTGTAAATTGACAAACTGTTCATGTAACAAGATGAACAATAAAATGCAAAACAAATACATGAAAAAGCTTGTTCATATTTCATATTGTCTTACAGGATTAATGATAGGGCTCTGACAACACTATAGGAACCACATAATGTAATAAGATTGATTGATTGTTTGTTGTTTTACGCAGAGCTCAAGATTATTTCAATTATATGGCGTTGCCAGTTTTACTGTGGGAGGAAACCCACGACCTTCCGTTGGTAACTGGCAACCATCCGACATAGGTCGTAAAAGTGAAAACCCAGTCAGAAAATTTTCCAATTTTTTTGGACTGAGTGGGATTCGAATCTGTAATGTAATAAGAGATAGTCAACCTGACCTAAAAGCATTTAACATAACACAGATCTCGAGCAATATTTACCTGTCACAGTAAAGCTGAACATTCTTACAGACCTGTCCAAAGGAATGTTTCATAAAACTATGATGGCCGAGAAGGGACATCGCGTTTTACTTTCAAATCTTCCTTTAATCTTACTCACAAACACGATAAAAATGCGATGGTAAAGCGATGGTTGATATTTACCATCGTGTTTGTGATTTTCTTTCAAAACCCAGTCCAAAAAGTGAGTTGCAGTGATAATCCTTTCGATCCTAATTTCTATCGCAAAATACGTATAGAACCAATCTTTATTCAACTGAGAAACACAATAAAAACGCGATGATAAATATTTACCATCGCATTTCCATAGTGTTTCTGAGATGAAAATGTAGGCGGTTTAGTAAGTAAAACGCAATGAAAAGTATTTTTCATCGTGTTTCCATCGTGTTGTACATAGGAAGTGAGCTAATTTCATAAAGTATAACACGAAAATAAATCTTGCTATATTTTTCATCGCGTCTTAGATTTCGATTTAGCCTGGTTGAGTATCTATAACGCGATGTCCCTTATCGGCCATCATATAAAACACATTTTGCTGACTTAGTAAGAGAACGAAAACAGACTTCGCTAGAAGTGTGTTAATTTACCTTTTCAGCGGTATCGAATACATATTTCTGCGATTTTTGTATACCGCCTGATTAGATTTATGAAATACCTTTTTTTATACTGCCGGTCGTATTTTTGCACGGCTACACTAGACTACACGCGATTAAGCACTTAACAAATGGCCAACTTTCAAAATATCTCATTGGTTAATTTACCTATCTTTAAAGTGGCATGAGCTGCCAAAATTCACACTTTTTTCATAATTTCTGATCGTCACGACAGTAAGAGGCTTTAAAGGCCATCGAAAAAACTGAATGATTGGCGTTGGAATGAGGAAAATCTATAGGCCTACAGTATGTGGCATATACGAACCGGAATAGTGTCCGAAAAGTAAACAAAATTAAATAACTGGGACGACCATTCATTCATTTTAAGTCAAAGTTAGTTCAAAACAATACATTATCGTACATTTTCGAGACTAGAAGCACTAAAAAGCTTCTGAATCTTCGTATTGAGAAAAATAGCCATCAATTTCAACATTCTGTTTCAACGTCAAAATATCAACATTTTGGCAGCTCATGCCACTTTAACGGTAATATGAGAAGAGTTATCGTCGCTTTTAACAATATTTCAGTCTTATCGCGACGATGGTTATACATACCATTTGCCAATATAATTAAAATTATACGTCCAACATGTTTCAAGTAGCATGGACTGCCAAATACAGGGATTTTTTTTTTGTAGAAGCAGCATTAGCTAAATGTTCGTTATTTTATCAAGAAGTACTTAGAGCTTTTCATTGATATATATATAGGCCAGTTAATTTCGGTAGTTCTGGGTATAGGTAGGTAGCGACGTTTAGCTATAGTTCTATCAGCATCAGGACTAATTGTAGAAAACAATGGTCTAACCAGCTGGGAGCGGTCACCTTCGGTCCTCACATTAACGCCACATACCGGAGCTACTTCAGGACCTCACAAATTTCACTCAAACATCCCGGCTATTTGAATATTGTCTGTAATAAGCACACATCTTTGGCTTGTGCGGAATACTGGTTTTACCGATATTTTTTTTATTTCAACGTCGATCGTTTAGTTTTTCAAGGTACTTCAACGATAAACTTCTCACTATACACTCGGAATTTATGACAACAACAAAAAATGCTAAATTTTGGCAGCTCATGCCACTTTAACTGTGGACTATATTTATCTTTTTGTTATTATGTAGGCCTACTTCAGGAAAATATGACCAAGAACGACATTCATAATATAGCGAAATTCACACCTCTTTATTTTCATTGTGTTGATAAGAACAATTCAACCGCTTCTAGCTCGTTGAAAAAAGCAAATAATTTGCGGCCTGTGCAAAGCCGAAATACATATAGGCTAATGTTCAGTGATTCAAGAATAAGCTATAGCCTACTTCTAAACAATTCTTTAGCGCATATTCTCGACCTTGTTATCTCTAAAAAGAGCTTATTATTTGTACTAATTGTTTTGGTTGGTTGATGTTTATTGCGTTATATAGGCTACGTACACATGAGTTGGCCTATAGATATCTTTTTACTGCCTGGTTGCGTGATCGAGGGATGAAATCAGCCTCCTTAGTCAGAGTAGCCGCAGTATAGACCTGGGTACAGCTGCAACCATTCCACATCTGGGACGATCATTTGAAAACCCAAGGAATTATTATATATATATTTTTTTTGATAGAGATTCGAACCAACGACCCACCGATACCCATGATTGTGCCAGGTGGAGAGATACACTTATTTCTGAAAAAAAAAGCATCAGAATTTGCTTGAACGAAAAGTAGGCCTATCGAAATTTTGGTAGGCCTATTTGTATTTCTGAATTCAATATTTCAAAACATGGATATATAAATACGAAACAAAAGAACAAATGTGTAATATAGGCAATCAGTGAAACTGTTTATAAGAGTAACTGTGTTAATATTATTTTAACGTTTAGGCCTAAACCTAGAGAATCATTGGCTCAGTATATCTCGGGCCTATCAAGTCCAAATGGGTTTTATTCCCGCGTTTATTTTTTGTGGGTTTCCCGGTAAACAATATTCCTAGTTTTAGTGACATTGATTTTGAGTAGAATTGAATTAAAACGAGATTCCCTGGTATTTTCATAGTCGTGTTTATTTCAGTATTTCACTTGACAGAACTTGTCCAAGCAATGTTTACGGTTACTAGCAACGGAAAGTGCCGAGTTCTGCCGAACGGCACAGCGAGGAAATGACGTCATCAATTGAAACTGTTTATAACGCATGTCCAAACTTCAACCGTAGCAACGACTTGTCAGTTTTGTCACAGAAAGCATCGAAGAACACTGAAAAATCACAATGGTAAGTAAAGTTACATATACTTAATAAGTCCACGATCTTCTAGATTATTCAAGGCTTTGTCTTGACATCTTTGAGGAATTTGTTTCAACGTGATGAAATGTATTTTCCACATTTGTACGTTGTAAATGTGATGACTAAGAATGTTGTGAACAGACGACAGAAACAAATAAAATTTTAGAAATACAAAACAACATTAGGGTTTACAAACAAACAATAAAAAGATTTCGAGGGACTGTATATTTTGACCATATGTGTTAAGACAGTGAAGTAAATTAATTATTAACCCCAACAATTGCAAAATTACCTCAGATAGAACCGTTTCAAAACACTAAAGTCTTCGATTGAAAGTGCCTTTGCATATCCATTCCACACCGCAGAAATCCGTCGGAATTCGCAAACTACCCTTGATGACATAGCCGGAAGTATAACTTTTCTCACTTCCAATCGGAAGTGACCTATTAAAAAATTGACCTAGTTCAGCAAATAAGCCAGGGAGAAGCAGTTGTCACCGATTGCAGCTGAAAAGGGTGGATCACTCTGGTCAATTGTATAAATAAGGGGAGATAAATCTATCTCAATAGGCATACTGGCTGCTCCCTTATAAACCACGTGACCTCAAACTCAAGCTTCGTTTTTCAAGGCAAGTTGAATTTTGACATCCGATATATTACATTCTAACTTGTGTGCTAATTGCAGTTAATTGGCAAAGTTTTAGTGAATCGGATCAAAGATAAAAATCTGCAAAAACGTTACCCTCCAACAACAGCGAATCCAAGATTTTCGAACAAATAGGCGTGCAAAATCTCCGTTGACTCGTGAGGTTGTTGTTGCAATATAACGACTGCGAATCATTGTCAAGTTACCGTCCTTTAGAACTTTAAGAACTCTTTGCAGGGGAAAGCGTTTTTTAATATTCTGACCACTTTTAATGACGTCATAGTCACATGGGAGCATCTACCTGGACAACTTTTCTGTAGGCCAGTTTGATCGGCGCAATGAAGGTGAGCAGACGTGCGGTTAGAAACCCTAACAACATTGCACTTATAGTTATATATAGTAATACAGACATCGGCATAGGTGTCGAATGCTCATGTTGTTTCACAAACAACTTACTTCGTTGTTGTGAACCCTAAATCATTCCTCATTAACATTTTAATTTGTATGGCTATCCGGCTTTCTGACTCCAAAATAACTATTTTTTTTAAAGATATAAATACTGACGCAGTGACGGTTGTATTTTACAGTCAGGGTGTGTGTGTCTCAGCTTAGCGATCAAGCTCTCCAACCGGTGCTAACTGACTTCCTAATCAGACTAATGACAACAATGACAACGTCTTTGAAAATTCCAGCTGCCAACAAGAAATATAATTTATTATTTTGTTCAACATGATAGGACCTAGTTTGTGTGAGAAATCACACTCCTGACTTTGACTGTGTTTGAGCCTGTTGTTTTATATTTGCCGTACATTTACCGGTTCCTTTCCCTTATTCACTGGGATACAGCTGTCTGAGAATCAAAGAAAGAATTGAAGATTCCAGGAAGAAATAAATAGAATTAATCGTGGTCTTAAATTGCCAAGGCGATCAATAGTCCGGGGTTCTGTCTCCAAAATGACTATTTTTTTTATATTGACAGTCGTATTTTGGACGTATTCACGCCTTCATGGCCGTCAGTATAAAAAAATAGTAATTTTGGAGACAGAAACCCGGACTAGGCGATCAAATACCACCTATGTGTTCAAAGTTCAATTCTGGCAGTGAGAAATATGTAATAATATAGGATAACTGATTGTATACTGGTAAATTGTTCAAATGAAGGCCATTTAGACCCTGCTTTACAATGCCTCCACATAAGTAAAATAATTTTGCCTAAAACATCAATTAATCAACCTTATCTAACGAAAGTGCCTCTTTTCCCCTTTATTTTGATATCAATCAATATTAAGTAAATACTGTCATTTTATTTTATTTCATTTAAGTCTGAGGTAGAAGAAACTCTCAAGCGTATCCAGGGACATAAGGGTGTCACAGGAGTTATAGTTGTTAATAATGAAGGTAACCTTACTTTATCCTTGTCATTTTATATATCATTCTTTACTTTACTTAAATTTTGAGAGAGAAAAAAAAATATATATATACAAGCCTTATGCCGTAGCTTTTTAAAATGTTTGCCGCCTGTACATCATTTTGCCGTCACTACAGTACTAATGGGGTTTGCCAATAGCTTGCAAATGGCACGCCCTATCTTGTAGACTAGACAAACCATTTAGTCTGATTTTGGCATAAATTTTTGCAACAGATTTTAGAAAAGGAAATCAATATTACTACAATTTGTCCAGTAAGTCCAAATGAATATGGCTAAAGTCTAATTAGAAGCTGGGCTTGTCAGGTCTAAGATTGGTGCCACGGCGTCATGCCATTGTAGAACGAAAAACTGGCACATCAATGTATTGTGTCACTTAGGTTTTTTTTCTGGAGTAGCAAATGGAAAATTAGAGTACACACTTAGCACTGGACTACGGTTTTATTTAAATTCTAAGTTAGTTTTTTGATTTTTTTATTCATTAAAATTATATGATTTCTTGAGAGTAACAGTTTAAAAAGTGGCCAACCAAATCATTAAATGTACCCATATTGACACTTTTTTCAGGCATTCCTATTAGGACAACACTAGACAATGCCACAACAGTGCAGTGTGCTGGTTTAGTGCATCAACTCACAGCAAAGGCCAGAAGTGTTGTCAGAGATATCGACCCACAAAATGACCTCACATTCTTAAGAATCAAGTCCAAAAAACATGAGATTTTAGTAGCACCTGGTGAGTATAAAAAGAAAGTGCACTTTATGTTCCAGTGAATGGTAGCAATTTATTATCTCCCTTTCCCAAGTCGTAATCATATATACCTTATAATAACTAGATTGGCTAATGACAGTTGACTTCCGACAAGTAAGTCACCATCTTGCTAGTTGATTTTTAACTTGGGTTAACAAGTTGTTTTTTAGTCTAATGTGATCTTTTCTGCCATTTTTTTGAGAATGGAATAAATTTAGTAGCAGTAGGTGCTGCATGAAATTCCTCGCCCATCATTACAAATGTTTAAAAGTGTTAGTGAGGCCTATGTCTTGGCTATCGTGCAACAACAATGACAATAAATGTCCTAACCTAGTTAACCGTCCTAGTTCTGGAATGTAACGTTAATGTGATTGTCCACCATCTTGCTAGTTGACGGACTATTGGGCCGTTTTCTACTGAGCAACGCTTAGCCTATCTAGTTATTTTAAGATATCTATGGTCATAATGTGCCCCTCAAAAAAGTTTACCAAACCACTGAAATTTTACCACAAATTTCGAGAAACAAATGTCATATATATTAGAGATGTTAACATATATAGGTTGCAGACTTTCACTTTACAAATTGCACAGAACAGATATGTTTGTTTACGGCTTTACCCAAAATCCCACTAATTTGGTTCATAACATACCTCACCTTGTACCTGACTCAATAGTTGTTCAATTTCTACTGCACTGAAGTAGAACCACTTGTTGTCTGCACACCTCACTATTTATGTTTCTTTCTCTTCTATGCACAGATCATGAGTATCTGTTGATAGTCATGCAGAACCCTGATGCTTCTTAGACTCATCTGCACTGTAGAACTTTCAGGTGTTGGTCCTTTCCCCTCTTTAAAGTGGCATGAGCTGCCAAAATGTTGATATTTTTACGTTATAACAGAATGTTGAAATTATCGGCTATTTTTCTCAAGACGTATAATTCAGAAGCTTTTTAGTGCTTCTAGTCTCGAAAATGTGCGATAAAGTATTGTTTTGAACTAACTTTGGCTTGGAATGAATGAATGGTCGTCCCGGTTATTTAAATTTTGTTTACTTTTCGAACATGTTTCCGGTTCGTATAGGCCACATACTGTATGGATTTTCCCCATTCCAACGCTGATCAGTTAGTTTTCTGGTGGCCTTCAAAGCCTCTTACTGTCGTAACGATCAGAAATTATGAAAAAAAGTGTGAATTTTGACAGCTCATGCCACTTTAACCACTTATCACAGTTTTATTTATTATTGTGTTTATATTTATTGGTTTATCTTTCTTTTTTACTAACATTTTACTCATTCATTCAATATCAAAGTTTTTATTACTCTTGAACTCTTCTACTCGCAGTTGTGTGCACAAATTTCAGAGGAAATCATATATAAATAAATGTATATGTTTGCTGTCATACTTAAAGCTGTAGCCAGTCTTATATAACACGTTTATGGCATGAAGTGGCATTTGGGATAGATATTTAAAACGCCGCCATATAAGTGAAATAATCTTGAGCGCGGTGTAAAACACCAATCAATCAATCTAGAGTCTTTAGATCATTATCAAGCCAACAACCATAATTTATATCAAAATAAATTTGCATGCCTTGACAAATTATAGAAAACAGTTTATCAAACTGAACAGCTACTATGAGCATTCTGCCACATTTCTGAGTAAAAATTCTTTCTGTGAAAATCTAGAAAATCAATGTTGTATTGCTTTAGATTTATTCTCTTATTCTTTTATCAGTGAATATTAGAATACCACTATAGACTTGGAATTCAATTGTTTTCTTTTGATTTCTCAATACCTGTGCTACTTCCTTGCGCTTAAATTTAATGTTTATTTTCCCTATTTTATCAGGTTTCTTATCCATGTTGTTGAATTATGTCTTCCTGATTTCAATTTTTTTGTCTTTTACTTCCTTACTCAATTTGTCTGGGCTCCGTGAGTTGGTTACCTATAGGAATAAAAACAGGCCTTCCATCAATGGGTCACGGCTTCAAATCCCACTCAAGGGGTTGTTTCACAACAAAGTTACGCCCGACGTAAAGTCCAATGCAAGGCGTAACTACCATGGCAACATATACCCTCAACATTACGTTACGACAAGGCGGAAGTGTGTTGAGAAACAGCCCCCAGAGTTTCATACGATTGCTTTATATGTCAAATGCTTAACAACACGGTATGGAAGGGTTGCAAATTTCCTCTGACCACATAGCATGGTTATGTTTGCACTAAACATGGCAAACCTCCTTTATATTTCTTTCCTTTTGCTTGTTCCTTACTAGGAACTTTATCTAACACCCTCTTCATTCTTACACATATTAACCTTGTGCCTCTAACAAGTTTTATGTTTCAGTTTTGTTTGATGTTTAACAGAAGCACTTACATTTGCTTATGTGATATAAATTGCTTGTTTTATTATTGGAATTATTGGATAAACAACATGTAATCTCATTTCTTATGTTATGTTTTTGTTTCTGTTTCAGACAAGGAGTATATGCTTATTGTACAGCAACAGTGACCAGCTTAATACAAACAAACTTTTACATATTATAAAACTGCTGTATTGCTCCTGTTTATCCAAATGCAGAACATATACACACATGTATACATCCCTAAAACTATAAATGCTGTTCTTTAAAAATGGTGATTTTTAAAACAGATGAACTCTTTAGTAAAATATGGAGCAGCCCCTAAATTCTTATTTAATCCAACTCTTTCACATTGTTAACTGATCTATTCTGAATTTAATGTTAAAGATGATCTGAAATGCAAGATGTTTCATGGTAGGGACTTTATTTATTTTATTGTTTGAATTTCTTTATCACATTTCTTGTTCTTCATTGTATTACTTCCAATGAATAAATTCAACTGTAAATTATAATGGGATTTTTCGTTCTTTTCCTATCGTCTGTGCAAATGTACAAAGTCTGGTCCAAGGGAGTTAACGCGTTGAATGAATTTGCTAACAAGATTTACCTCCCCTTTACTTTGATCTGTACCAGTGATATAAAATGTTATGTCGCTTTCAACATTATTTGAATTTTATCGAGACAAGAATTGTACCAGTTTCGTTAGAAAAGTTGTTTTAATGTATAGTACATTATAAAGATTTTATAATATGCAACGTTTCTATGTTATGATCCAAACTTTTTTTGGTTTTAACAGAAAAATAGTATCATTTTACTTACGGTCTGGGAATTATTAATCAACATATCTATTGCTTTATAGAGCTAGCCTACCAATAAGATGTCTTGATAAAGTTACAAACAATGGGAGTGAGGTTGTCCTTTATACCCATTATATATTCTGAAGCTTAAATTAAGCGAGATCTGTACTTTTTTCCTGCAGAAAGCCTTTGTGTGCGTCAAATAACGGGAAATTAAAACCTGATATATGAATAGTTTAAACACGTGCATGTGTTTGTTAAGACTATTTCATATATGCCTGGTGATTCCTGTATTGCAAGCGAGTTTGTAAGAGATATAATTGATGTATGATGTCGAATTAATTCCTCCCAAAGAATAAATTCGATCATTATATTTAATTATTTAATTTTATTTACGAACACTAAAACATATACTGAGCGGAGTAGTTTTCGTTTTAGACCGGTGATCATACATTTAGCTTTTGTAATACACCGAAACCTGAGTAAATCGACACCTAAAGCGGAAACCTGTGTAAACCGACACCTAAAACGGAAACCTGTGTAAACCGACAACTACAGCAGAAACCTGTGTAAACCGACAACTACAGCAGAAACCTGTGTAAACCGATACCTAAAGCGGAAACCTGTGTAAACCGGCTTCTAAAGCGGAAACCTGTGTAAACCGACACTTAAAGCGGAAATCTGTGTAAACCGACACCTAAATTGGAAACCTGTGTAAACCGACACCTAAAGCGGAAACCTGTGTAAACCGATACCTAAAGCGGAAACCTGTGTAAACCGATACCTAAAGCGGAAACCTGTGTAAACCGACACCTAAAGCGGAAACCTGTGTAAACCAACTCCTAAAGCGGAAACCTGTGTAAACCGATACCTAAAGCGGAAACCTGTGTAAACCGACACCTAAAGCGGAAACCTGTGTAAACCGATACCTAAAGCGGAAACCTGTGTAAACCGATACCTAAATTGGAAACCTGTGTAAACCGACACCTAAAGCGGAAACCTGTGTAAACCGATACCTAAAGCGGAAACCTGTGTAAACCGATACCTAAAGCGGAAACCTGTGTAAACCGACACCTAAAGCGGAAACCTGTGTAAACCGATACCTAAAGCGGAAACCTGTGTAAAACGACACCTAAAGCGGAAACCTGTGTAAACCGATACCTAAAACGGAAACCTGTGTAAACCGACACCTAAAGCGGAAACCTGTGTAAACCGACACCTTAAGCGGAAACCTGTGTAAACCAACTCCTTAAGCGGAAACCTGTGTAAACCAACTCCTAAAGCGGAAACCTGTGCAAACCGACACCTAAAGCGGAAACCTGTGTAAACCAACTCCTAAAGCGGAAACCTGGTTCACATATGTCAAACACCATCTCTTTATACAGATCATGTGCCATTTGTATGCAACAAGGATTGGCCTTCCATTAGGGAAAGTGGTGTTCTTCTTTGACAAGAATTCAAAATGGCCGACCTTTTTTATAAGGTTATTCAAAACATTCTGGGATCAGACCAGTCAAACACACCAGAAATCAATTGATAGACTTCCCTCATCAGTAAATTGCATGCTCTAACTACTAGATGATCTCCAACTCCTAAAGCGAAAACCTGTGTAAACCGACACCTAAAGCGGAAATCTGTGTAAACCGACACCTAAAGCGGAAACCTGAGTAAACCGACACCTAAAGCGGAAATCTGTGTAAACTGACACCTAAAGCGGAAACCTGTGTAAACCGATACCTTAAGCGGAAACCTGTGTAAACCGACACCTAAAGCGGAAATCTGTGTAAACTGACACCTAAAGCGGAAATCTGTGTAAACCGACACCTAAAGCGGAAATCTGTGTAAACCGACACCTAAAGCGGAAACCTGTGTAAACCGATACCTTAAGCGGAAACCTGTGTAAACCGACACCTGAAGCGGAAACCTGTTCAATTACAGCATACTAAATGTTCTTCCTTATTAAAATTAAGAATTATCTCTGACGGGATTAATTTTGTTTAAATCCAATCCATTCAGCAACCCATGAAAAGCGCAAATATGTATTTGGATAACTTTCAATGCATGGATGTGTTAGAATTTAAATTAAAGAGAGGGTTTATAGTGTTTAAAATGTTTGAACCTTTCGATAAAAGTTTTCTTCTACCCTGAAAGACGGAATTGCCAAGGTTTATGATATATAGAGGAAATCGCTTGTTTTTATGGGTTATTTTGGTGGACGCTTAGCATTAATATTCTAAATCTGTGGCAATTAATATAAATTTGACAACGTGACGTTGACCTAAACAAAACGTGCAATTTGAATATTGGTAGCTTCCTTTTCTATTCTATATTGTAGACTCATCTTTTCGGATTGCCGTTTCATATTTCTATGACCGATCGTCGTCATTTACTCTCTAATCCATCCAATAACTGGTAATTTACCCTTGATTCCTTGTCGATGATATCGACTGGGTTGAGCCATGGCTGAATAAAACGGAGATCATCTAGTAGTTAGAGCATGCAATTTACTGATGAGGGAAGTCTATCAATTGATTTCTGGTGTGTTTGACTGGTCTGATCCCAGAATGTTTTGAATAACCTTATAAAAAAGGTCGGCCATTTTGAATTCTTGTCAAAGAAGAACACCACTTTCCCTAATGGAAGGCCAATCCTTGTTGCATACAAATGGCACATGATCTGTATAAAGAGATGGTGTTTGACATATGTGAACCAGTCACTAACGAGGGAAAGAATAATGGCTGGTTGCAAACTCGTTATAAAGGCCACATGAGATTTGATAGCTTGCATGTTCTTCTGTCTTCACAACTTCACCTCCCCCTTTGAATACATTACCCGCACTCTAGAACTTACTTTAATTCCTAACTTAATGTGGCATGAGCTGCCAAAATGTTGATATTTTGACGTTAAAACAGAATGTTGAAATTATTGGCTATTTTTCTCAAGACTTATAATTCAGAAGCTTTTTAGTGCTTCTATAGTCTCGAAAATGTACGATTAAGTACTGTTTTAATCTAACTTTGCCTTAGAATGAATGAATGGTGGTCCCGGTTATTTAAATTTTGTTTACTTATCAAACACGTTTTCGGTTCGTACAAGCCACATACTGTATGGATTTTCCTAATTCCAACGCCAATCATTTAGTTTTTCGATGGCCTTCAAAGTCTCTTATTGTCGTGACGATCAGAAATTATGAAAAAAGTGTGAATTTTGGCAGCTCGTGCCACTTTAAAATCCTAACTTAAAGGGGCATGAACTGCCAAAATGTTGATATTTTGACTTAAAACAGAACGTTGAAATTATTGGCTATTTTTCTCAAGACCTATAATTCAGAAGCTTTTTAGTGCTTCTAGTCTCGAAAATGTACGATAAAGTATTGTTTTAAACTAACTTTGGCTTAGAATGATTGAATGGTCGTCGCGGTTATTTAAATTTTGTTTACTTTTCGAACACTATTCAAGTTCGTATTGGCCACATACTGTATGGATTTTCCTCATTCCAACGCCAATCATTTAGTTTTTCGTTGGCCTTTAAATCCTCTTACTGTCGTGACGATCAGAAACTATGAAAAAAGTGTGAATTTTGGCAGCTCATGTCATTTTAAAAAGTGCCAAATGCACAAACAACATAGATTGGACAGAGGCCTTTACAGCAGAGGGTAATGCTAACTATAAATCACGGACTATTAAACTGGTGGTACGTTTATTGGCTATCGATCTCTTTCAATGCGATAGATCAATCAGCATCTAACAGTAATGTATACTATAAATGACTGCAATTTGGTCCATTACCGTATGACTTCTTTCCTGACAATGGCTATGAAAAAGTCGAAGCATAAGTCTCTCAGGACTGTTAAAAACAAGACTATATATTCTAACTGGAAAATAACAACCTCTTAGTTCTAAATGGATGCTTAAAGTGGCATGAGGTGCCAAAATGTTGATATTTTGACGTAAGAATGTTGAAATTATTGGTGATTTTTCTCCAAGAACATTTAAGAGGCTTTTTAGTGCTTCTAGTCTCGAGAATGAACGATAAAGTATTGTTTTGAACTCTTATGCTTAGAATGAATGGTCGTCCCGGTTATTCAAATTTTTGTTTACTTTTCGGACACTATTTCGGTTCGTATACATAGGCTGTAGACTTTATAGATTTCCCTCATAGCAACGCCAATCATTTAGTTCTTTCATGGTCTTCAAAGCCTCTTACTGTCGTGACGCAGCTCATGCCGCTTTAATATGTTCATTATATTATGTTATAAAGTGTTTAAAATGGGAATAGTAGAGGTTTTAGTATAGCCAAAAGCAACATTAATGGACACATGTGTATATCTCTGTTGACCCGATATCAAATTTGTCACAAAACTAGTAACTTTTATTTTTGGGCAATTTATAAGTGTGCGGTTTGACACGGCGAAAAACGCCGACAGGCTTCTCTCCACTGTGGCATACGGGGAGTGGGAGTGTTTATGATGTCACCTGCAGGCAAGCTGGGTATGTGAAGAATTCGTTTGACCGTTTTACAAACGATTTTTCGATCCGTAAAACGAATAAAAAATGGTGTTTTAGACATTTCATTTAACGCTACACATGCATGCACTTTAATAAACAAAGTTACTTTATTAAACTCGCAATATTTCACTTTTATAACCAAATTATACTTCTCGAGTACACAAACAGCACTCTGACTGGACACGAGTAGAATTACTCGTAAGAGTTTGGTAGTAGGCCTACGGGTATAACAAAAACATCACAAACAATGACACATATAATACAATGTATTTGGTCTTGGTGATTAAATTAAAGGTGCATTTGAAAAATATATGATTGACAGATGAATGATTTTCGTTGTAAAAAAACACCACTTTCAAAAGTATTCGGGGGTTATTAGAAAATGACATCACAGAAGCTTAGATTTAATTTCACATATATTTAAAAACAAGGATTGTGAACCTTCGCTTTTGGTAGATGATTTAGGAGAGTTTATATTCGACTCCTGATTAGACCAGTTTTTACTTAACTGTCATGGCAACCCATACTTTAAAGATACGTTGCTATGAAAGTTACGCAAAAATACATCTACGCCTCTTCGTCCCTGGACCCTGTTTCACAAAAAGACGTTTAGTGTAAGTTTTTTTCCGTAACTGCCAGACCAACCCATACTGTGGATATACGGCAGTTACGTAAAAATTTACGCAACGCCACTTTGAGAAACAGGCTCCTGGTATGTATATAGTTTTGGTAGTTTTAACAAAATAAGTAACTTAAAAGACTTTTTTTTTTAATTGATTAATTTCAATAACAAACAACTTCTTCAAGTATTGCAGTTGACAGCGTTTTAATCTTATCTAAGAGAACGATTGTTAGAATCAGGTGAATGCGTAACTAGGTACAAAAATTGTTGTGCTATCCGATCTGGTTTATCTTGAAGGGGATGTAATGGGCGTACAAACACACGCGCACACACACAAGAACAAATAGGCGTGGACAAACTATGACTGTCTCGAGTGAGATTGGGGTAAAAAACTTGCATACAAAAAATGGAAAATTTTCAGATATAACCTGAATATATCACATTGCAGATGGTGCAGTAAAGGGAAATACAACAACTTCTATCGGTGGTTTAGTTTTCCCAGCAACCATAAACATCGTTCACACACACGTCTTGGAATTTCCATAGAATAGAATTCCTTATGAGAGTTTAACACATTAACTGTGAAAATATGTTCAACCGTTGCTTTGTAGAACTTGGAAATATCCCAAACTTCTTCAATTGTCAAGACGATGGTCTCGAAGAGTTTCCATGCTCGGCTTCTCAGCCCTCGTCATCCACCATCGAGTCGATTACCTCCCCTGAAGGAAGATATCGATTTTTGGTACCCTTGTTGCCAAGAGATTGTTGATAACTGTACAACTGTTTTTCTAAAGCAAAGTTTTCAGCCTGCAATGCCAAAATCTCTCTCCTGTGAAAAAAGACGAAGAAAGTTGTTGGTTTAAACAATTAATTGTTCAATGCTTTATATATTTATCGACACTAAAACACATGGAAAATCTTCTAGACTAAATTGGTTTATATACAGATATGTATTTTGCGGGGACAAAAGAAAAAGAGCCTAAAACACAGCTTTAAGAAAAATATCTGGATTATTGTGAACTTCAACGTGTTTGGGAAGCGATATTTTCCCACAGGTGTAAGCTAAACAGAATATTTTAGTACCTATTGCGGTCTCTATTGTTAAGAACAAGTGTCTTCTCACATATTCGTATGTATATTGCGTGTGATTTAACACAATAAGAAATCATACCATAAAAACCCTGAGTGACGTTTATGAATGGAATCAGCACTTCCGTATCTTAGTAGGAACGAGAGAAGCGCATCAGGGTTTTAGTGTATTTATTATTCTTTTTTTCCTGTGCCCATAAAATTTATTTTCGGTGCATATTGCACCTTTTGTGATAATACACTGTCTGAATTTTAGACTGAAAATAATTTTGGTTGTGTAATGAGAACAGGATAGGTAGATGGAGATCTGAAAGTTAGGTGTGCTTTGGTCGGTTGACTAAAGTCAGAATACACGTTGATTAAAGGACCCCTGTCCTATGTTTTTGTCTCTAGCTAAAAAAATCCCCCTGCTGCCATGTGCAATTTCCCTCAACTAAGATATTCAATTGATCGTAATAGAAACTGCGTACTATTTCTGTATATATCTATATTTATATATATTTATGATCACTAAAACACAGAGCTTAGCCTTGGTCAGTAGAATTTCTGGAATCCTTTTGTAACACATTGACAATGGTTACGCATCTATATAAATGTACTTACAACATTTGATGACGTTGTATCCGACTGACGTCATCAAGTCTGTGGTAGGTCGGGCACATAAGGAGAATAGAGTCGATCCATTCTATCTGTATGGTCATTCTCCTATCAGACGATTCAAGATATAAACTCTCTGGGTGGGTGATCTGAAGAAAACATCGGGTAATCTTATTAATTGTAATGATCTTTTAAATACTTGTACTTGTAAACCATACTTGTAAAAAAAAATCTTTAAAGTGGCATGAGCTGCCATAATTAGACTGTTTTGCAAAACAAAAATCTGTCACTTGTCCTCTAGTTGTCTAAAGAAGCACATAATCCACATACATGTATATATAAAAAAGTAGAAACTTGTCTCCATGGTTATTTTAGACAAGAAGATTTTCCCTGTGCCCGTGTGTTTTAGTGATCATAAATATATATAAAAAGCATTTTGGGGGCACGAGGTTAATGTATATTATGGCAGTGTTTAGATCTAACTAATTCGGTTTATAATGAATGAATGAATGTGTTTCCAATTATCACAGATTAATGTTTCTTTAAACAATGTTACAAGTTACTGTGCTGTTTAAGAACAGTCAAACTAAGGAATTGAATGTGAACCCTCACTAATGGAAAGTAGTGCAGCATTGTATTCACTTGAAAACACAGAAGAAAATGAGCAAGACAGCATCACTTATATAGAAATATACCCGAACGATTTATGTCAGTTACCTACGGAAGGTCGTGGGTTTCCTGCGGGCATAGAGCCCGGTTTCCTCCCACAATAAAACTGGCAAAGTGAAATAATCTTGAGCGCGGCGTAAAACACCAAGCAATCAATCTTAGAAATATATGAGACCTTGTACGGTTAGCTTTTGACAAGAAATACTCAATTAACTTTAAACACGGGATTCTTTATTCATTATATTCTACAATTCCTGTATCCCATGTCAATGACTGATCGTTCTCATGTTCTCTAATCCATGATTAATACATTATCTTCGATCTCTTTTCACTGATTTCGACCTGGGTGAAGTCAACACTAATAAAACTGAGATCATCTGGTAATCAGAACATGTAATTTACTGATGAGGAAAATCTACACGATTGATTTCTGGCGTGTTTGGCGAGTCTGATCCCAGACCACGAAATGACAACACAGGGAAATGATGAATTGACATATTAAGTCAGAAAAATTGGCGACCAAGTTGAATCATGTCTAACATGAATACACTACTTTCGTAAAGTGTCTTTAATGGATTGGATATCCTTGTGGTATACAGATGGCGCTGGTATGAATAAAGCTGTTGAGTTTTATGTGAGAAATGTGAACCAACCATTAATGATGAAGACTGGTTCCACACTGAAATAACGACTAATGACCCGTATTTGTATAACCACTAGTTATTTCTCACTAAAGTTCTACCATGAAAAAATTGCCCAAATTGACTTCACCGAATTGTCGATTGATTTGTAAAATGCGTTTTTTTTGTTTGTTTTGCTTTATTTGCAAGTTTGGAGATATCTCGGATAGGTTGTGTGGCGTAAAAAAGTATCCCTGAAACGTGTAATGCAGCAGACAAAATAGCACCTTTTAAATATAAATCAAGCATAAAAACATCTAAATGTGTCCACTTTGTGGCTAGATTCTGCAACAGCAACCGGAATGAGCTGTGTTTTTTTTGGTTTGGGCTAACCTGGATGCGTCCGAATGATAAGGTAAGAGTAAATCATACAATGGTTATGTCAATTATCAGTTAGCGAATGATGGGATGTTCATTTATTTACTTTAGATTTATGTCAATGTCAATGGATTAATCAACAACGGACGGTAATGAACATTTTAAAGTGACCGATGCGCCTGTGTTGCTCTAACGTATTGAGCGGAACTATGGTAATCAGTGTATTGTGAAGGCTCAATTACCGGTCTTTTAACTCCCTTCATGAGAGCTTGTATGGAAGCCGGGTTGTACCTAAACCAGTTTCGAGTCTTTTTGTCAGTACCTGATTTTGATAGAGGAAATGAATCGAGTGTTATTTCACCGCTCCCCAAACACATTATTGACAGGACCAGCTCCCCCAACACATTATTTGACAAGATCCAGCTCCCCAATACATTATTGACAAGACCACCCCCCCCCCCCCCCCCCAACACATTATTGACAGGACCAGCTCGCCAACACATTACTGACATGATCAGCTCTCTAACACATTATTGACAGGAGAAGCTCCCCAGCACATTATAGACAGGACCAGCTCCTCAAGGCATTATTGACAGGACCAGCTGCCCAACACATTACTGACAGGACCTGCTCCCTAACACATTACTGACAGGACCAACTCCCCAAGGCATTATTGACAGGACCAGCTCCCCAACACATTATTGACAGGACCAGCCCCCAACACATTACTGACAGGACCTGCTCCCTAACACATTACTGACAGGACCAACTCCCCAAGGCATTATTGACAGGACCAGCTCCCCAACACATTATTGACAGGACCAGCTCCCAACACATTACTGACAGGACCAGCCCCCAACACATTATTGGCAGGACTAAGTTCCCCAACACATTATTGGCAGGACTAAGTTCCCCAACACATTATGAACTGGACCGAACCCGTGATCTGATAATTCCACAGAAAATCACCTTTCCTTAATGATGCCCGTATTCAATATGCCAATTCTAATGTAGAGTTTGGCCTCAACAAAGATTTTATTTACTGTTTGCAACATAAATAAACGATAACCCTGGCTGAGCTTATGAATCAATCTTCATATAAATATAATTTTTGTTTCTCTTCTACATAACCTTAACATACATTTCTGGGATAGAAAGATATGGTTCACATTTCTGATCAGGTATACCAACTAAATGTTGTGTGTTCTGCAATGCAATAATCATTCATATGAAAAACGCGAAACATGGGATAATTAATCTAGACCAACAATGTTGACAAGGGAAAAATCACACCCTAAACTAAGATATTCAATTGATCTTAATTTCTGTGGGATGAACATCTATTAAACTGGAAATATGTGCGTGAGAGCATAATTTCATGTAAAGGATACACCGAAAGAAAGTAGCATTTTGATTGGTCCCTTAACACTCTCGAGAAACAAGTATGAAGACAAAAGTTCTTTACTTCAAACGTTTCGGAGACAGAGAAGAAAGCCAAATTTCCATTGTAAATTTTTTTACCTAAAAGCACTGAATGAACTGGTTTCACTTTCTCATCAAACGGTAGTCCGGGTTTCTGACTTCAAAATGACTATTTTTTTCCAAAATACGACCGTCCGTACAAAAAAGTCATTTTGGGGCCAGAAACCCGGATCAATCAAACTGTGACTTGTAGCATCGGTCACATTCACTATAGCGTATATTCTGTTTCTATTTGACCCGACTGAAATTGTTATAACTATTGTTTTTCTCCTGTAGCATGCATATCAGAATAACATACAATATCGTTATTGTAATTCCCGCAGAGGTGGAGTGCTTGGTAAGTTGAACTAATTGATTGATTGATTGATGTTTTACGTCGCACTCAAGATCAAGGTTAAGCAATGGTTGTTAAGAAGACACCCACTTTTGCTTAATGACACTTTGAAGGATTATTGAAATATCTTTGTATTGATTTACTGAAGTGTTAATTAAAATTGATTGTATGTCGCCGTTGTATTTTGACTATGTACATAACTCACCTCTTTAACTGGTATTTGTGTGTTGACAACAAAACCTTCATCTAAATCCTGTTGTACAAAGTACTTAGAGAAAGGACCTTTTCCCATTTTGTACTTAGCCCCTGATGGTAAAATTGAGTAAATGTTCCAGCTAACGTATCGAGCAAATTTCCGTGGCACATGTGATATGTCAGTGTAATATAGCATAAAGGACAGATTCTGTCCGTTCAAATCACTCCCAATCATCCAAGCCTGTTTGTCTCTGTCATAAAAATGGGCCCTATTTCGTCCTTCTGAAATAGGCTCCAGAACAACTTCACTTACAGACGTCACTGATAACATATCCACACGAATTTTCATTTTTGATTTACCATGGGTGATTTCAGAGAGGGGAGCACCGACTATATAACCCAACCCCGACCCGGAAATATCGAAGGCTTCTTCCAAAACATTCGACTCATAAGCATATTCCTCACCCATAAATATTTGATACCTCAAATGGCTGAGATGGTCGAAGCTGGTGTGTCGATGGAGATGAACAACTGCCTTCCCTTCTGTATCGGCAGAATCTCCGCACGGATAGAGGGAGACTCCCCAGTCATCCAGTCCGAAGGAGAAGTAGGTGGATTCTATCCTTTCGTTATAGCCGGGCTTAAAGTGGTTGTCCTTAGGCAGTACAAGAAGACATTGGAAGGAGGTAATGATATTCCTCATCTCCAACTCCACCAGAAATTCACCACCTTCTTGCATGAAGTTCCTAACAGCCAACTCATTTAGACATATAAATGTCTTCCGACCATGAATACAATTTTCAATACTAAATTCACAACCAGTTTCAATAAAACTTTCATTTTTGGTAAAGTGGTCCTTATTTACCATTGTGAACGAGTAATCCAAGCGACATGTCATTCCTGTGGCTATAGTTTTTAACTTCAAGAAAGAACCCAGGTGTTTCTCACCTTTCATAAAAGACACCGTCCATTTTTGATGACCATAGGTAAAATCCTTTGAGTAGATATCATGAGCGAACTGTTGTTTAACTACACGATTTGGTAAAAGAAACGTGAAGACCTGAGTATCGAATCTGTCGTTCAGTTTGACATACCGATAGAGCTTCGCCATTTCAATGATACTGCTATAGAAACAAGCTCTCGGGACTGCAAGAGTGTTTGTTAGTTAGCAATACAATGTCTCAAATGAACACAGAGGTAATATCCAATATATTACAGGAATTGGTTAAGAGAATTCACTAACAATACTTAGATCGGACACAAATAACTCTAAGCGCAGAAGACATTGTCTTGTGGCACGGCGACGCGACAGTCGAATGGCCTGTTCTACTGATGCTCTCAGCGAAGTGGTGGACAGATCAGGTCGTATCGATTGGCTTACACCTGACAGTGTCGTTGTTACTCTCGTCGCGGTAGTCGATCCCGCCTAGTCGTCCCTCATCAGTTGTGAAGTTCAGCTAACTGTGGTGTATACTGCTGATGTTAGACATATGTTCTCGTTTAATCATTCTAACAAAAGGCAGCTATTCGCCCTTCAGACAGACAGCTGAGCTTTCAGCTAGTCTGTATCCCCAGTCAGAAAACCACGATTGATTTGATTATATGCCAACTGAATTCTCTGTTTGACCAGACGATGCGAGTATTATTATTAGTAGTAGGGCCTAACTGATGACTGATTAACTTTGAGTTAACCCCCAAACTAAATTCCCTTAGAATCCGGCCGTTCATAGCCTTACGTCCTTACCAAAAGATAAGTTACATTTCTGCGTTTCAAGTTACCCTTTCTCTACATTCTATATCCCACTATCCATTCTGTATAATATTAGTTAAATGACACCCTTCCGTAGGTATACAGGTAGATATACATTGGTGTCTGACATTGATATTGTTGTGTGGAAAGCTATCGAAAAATACATGTCAATCAACAAATATCTACCTGTACACCCATAGAAGGGCGTCATATAACGAAATTATCACCATACAGAGAAACTTAAATCAGAGAAGTACTTAAATCTGTGTATAATCAGAGGCGTTCTAAGCTCGATAATCTCAATAACAACCGCTTCCATGATATCTCGGACAAGCCAAAGGTACCTCGCCAGTGTCCATGCTTACGAAACAACATTCTAAACTGACGTCACAGGATCTCGTCTTGACAAAATTATTTCTGGGACATACAAAGGCTTCTCATCGTTTACACGGAAATCACTCGGTTGCAGGTTACATTCTTGGCATTTCGACCAATCAAATGCCTAGAAATTTAGCTGGCTGGCGATAAAAGATAAAATAAGGTGTGATTTACAATAGAAATCTGATAGATTAAATTGCTGGTAAATTCCTGCCTTTTTAAAAGTAGTTTTAGTACAATTCAACGTATATATGAACAAAACTGTTTTCTTAGTTTATATGATGAGTGTTATTGATTTTTGAGTGTTATTTTCTTGTTTTTTATTGGAGTGGGGAAAATATACTTGATTGATTTATGCTTTACGTCGAAATCAAGATTATTCAAGTTATATGACGATGCCACCTATTTTGGTGGCTTTCTGGCAACCATTCCAAATAGGGCGATCGAATGAAACCCCCATGTGGATTAAAACAAACTATATTTGGAATAAGCGGTATTCGACCACAGAGACGCACACACCCGCACACACCTCGATGGAAAACTTGTGTCGGCGTGAGAGACCATCGCTCTTATACAGAGTGATAAAGAAAACGTATAGTGACCAAGTCATTCTTTTGTGGATTCGATGATTGATTCTCCAATCGCGTTTCTGTAAATCAGTACACACTACTTTATCGGATCCGTGTCATTGACAGGAGGAAATGAATATTTCAAACTTTCCCATTCGACCATAACCTGGAATCCATCGATTATATATGAACAGCATGTTGTCGACATTCCTCAAGAGAAGGTGCTTTGTTATATAGACAATATGTATAGTTCCCTGGGTACCCATATGGTACGGTCTGTTTTACTTTTGTCGGCTCAAGATTATTATCAATGATATAGTATGGTTCTTAAGGAAACGGTCATTTGTGAATATCATTATTTACATGTAAGCTATGGCAAAAGTCCGGTTGGCTCGTAATCTACCTTATCCAAGAATAACAAACCAGACGGAAGTGTACCTTCTGATATTGATTTAGCCGATGCATGATAACAAAAGATATCGGAATGCGTATTTCTTGTCAACACTATCGCACCATCACAACAAATATACTATAATGTACATTTAAATAGGACAGATAAGTCTACCATCGATATTGACTTTGTGGCCTTATGATTTGGGTCAGATGGAATTCTAATGGTCTAATCAATGCTTTATTCTGTTATATATTTTTGTGTCTCTAAAGAGGAATGTCAAAATTCTATCACAGCTAATGTTATATATATCGCTAATATATTTAATATCAGGTATTTTTCTGATTTCTACCACAAGTACTGTTTGGGTGCGCCGAGTGAAGATGTTTTCCTCTGAGTTGAAAAACACAACGCATTTAGCACAAGGCGTAAGATAGACTCCAGCCTGCTTTTCAACAAATCACCACTATCAACCTAATTAACCAATTCACAAAACTTATGCTAAAACGAGTTTTTTTGTTAGGATAGTTGGTTGGCTGTTTTAGCTTATTGGCGCGTCCATTCGTATGGATGATGTACGCCATAATAGTAAGTAATTATTACATTGGGTCATTAAGAAAACTGTGATGTCTTAGCACAATATATAGTATATCTTTGCCCAGGAGTATATGTCAGTACGTTTGAAACCTACTCAGCCTCTTAAGATGATTAAAACGTACACTACAATTGGGCTTTCATCTCAGGATGGTTAATTAGGTCCAATCTAATGAACCCAGGTATGTACCTTGTGTTTTCCAATATATCAATTCAACAGTAGACCAGTTTGTCACCTGTGGTCTATCATAGTATATTTTGATTTGACTTGTAACCAAAGGATAAACAGTTTACAAACTTTCCCTTTGCAAACGTTTGTGCTTGGTATCCGCAGCGGAAGTGAGATAAGGGATTTTCTCAATATGCATGATTTCAAAATGGTCCTTGACGAATGACCTCAAGTGTTGACATGTTGTGCCACGGTCACATCGTGATTAAGTCTAATACTAGATAAATAGTTGGCGGTTCTTTGTCGTAGAATTCTGAGTTTCTCCGACGTATTGTTTGCGACATTTTTGCACGTGATAACCTACACGATATTCGAGGAGTCGCAATTAAGATTCTCTGCCATTTGATATTTGTTGCGAGATTGTTCTCTGAAAAAGTTCCGCGATCTGACACGTATACATCGAGTTTGCATCGCGTCTTTAGGCATTCCATTGATGTACCTGAGAGAAATGTTGGGCGGTAATGGTACACTCGTGCAGGAGAAGTGAGCGTGTCGGGAGCTGAAGGGGAGAAGTGATTTGTCTTAATGTGTCAGATTTGATCCTTTGGTGTAACCTAATATAATACTCCCTGTAGAATCTAAAAAAACAGAGACTTAATGACTCCTCTGAGGATGGTAGGGCCCAACATGTAGCAGTTGATGTGTGCCAGTAGGTTTGAAGAATACTTTGTAATTTAGATACCCAGTAGTTGATATGTATATTTATCACATAACTGTGTTGTTATTCGCGTACATAAAGCCATCTCGTAAATATGGTATGTAACTAGTTACATAACACTTTCAATGATTGGCTGAGAGCGTGGGAAAATTATTCGTACGCTCGCCAGTGAGACTTTTGTTGTTGTTGTTGTTTTCATGTGTAAGTTTGTCTCTCGGTTGACCTGTCAAAATGTTATGTACTATGGCACACAGAAATTTCCCAGTCAATTCGCACACGTATAACGTCAAGAAAGATTATTAGTTATTTAAATTGTAAGTCCCACAACATTAAAGTCCCTATTTATAAAAACGAATTGCCAAAGTCAAACGAGTGACGAGTCAGCTAGGCATATATATGTCAACTCTTCGCTATAACTGGAACGCAGGCTATTAGTTGTGACCTAGATAACTTCAGAACGAATACTAACGAAATCTTTGCTTGATAAAATCAAATAATGTTCTAGATGTGTCTAATATATAAACTGACGACCAAAAGAAACTTTACAGCGTTGTTAACAGCAAAAAATTATATTTTAACAAAACAATACACGCACGAAATATAATGTATTTGAAGCGCCAATGTTTTTAGGTCACCACTGTCCCAAGTAAAAAAAAAACATACATTAGCCCTTAGAAAAATCAGAAATGCCCAATTAGGTGCGGGGTCAAAAAATGCCTTTTGGATGGTCAATATGGTTAGGAACAAAAACTTTGTCCAAACGGCAAAAACACTTCATCAATACCGTGTATGGCCACCCCATGCTTCGATGCATGCAGCAATCCTTTGACGCACAGAAAACGTCAGTCCTCGGATGACGCCACGTGGGATGCGTTGCCATTAGTCTTCTAGGGCATCTGCCATTTCTTGTCGGTTAGTTGGAAGTCGTGGCCGATTTCTTACGCGACGATCCATGACATCCCATAGGTGTTCTATCGGTGACATGTCGGACATATCGGAGTACGTGCAGGCCATGGCAAGACGTTGACGTTGTTGGCGTCAAGAGTTGCTCCCATAGCGGCCATACCCAAGACCCTCTGGCGTTGTTCTGGAGTAAGCCGTGGCATCACAATAGTGTTTTTCTTTCTCTCTGCAAGTCTGACATTCTGTTGGCCCGGTTTTATACGCATGAGGAATGACCGGTTTGAGCGAGTCATGAGTCACGTGGTTTTGTAACTTTCCTCGTTTCCTCAGCACAGGTTGGTGTAGCCGTACGCGGACCTTGATCCATATATGGAGTATGCTTGTACTATTTCTGTTTATATTGATTTAGTCAGAAATTGCTTCCTACATTTGAAAAAAATCTAATTCTGAGTGGTAAAATTTCTTTTGGCCGTCAGTGTATTTTTTGAAAATAGTCCGCGTTTTTGTCCCAGAAAATCAAGTGGATTGACATGGATCCAATTTATTGTTTCGCCGGAGAACTTCACCGAACTCAGCAGTGCTGCGGCTGTTGTCTATTTATAACTTCTAATGACGTTACGATCTACAATTTTCAATTAGTTTTCTTCGTTTTTCAAGTTTAGTTATGCGATAAACAGAATCTCACACTCGTGGTCATTGGATATGAAAATTTATGAAACTCGTTGATTAAGTTTTAAATATGTTGCTCGCTGAAACTCGCAACATATTCAAAACTTACTCAACGAGTTTCATAAATTTCATATCAAATGACCACTCGTGTGAGATCCTCTATGTATGACCCTAAATAGTTACATCAAAAAATTCACAGAAGTATGATCAATAGTAGGCTGCAGTTTAATGCTGGGTTCTTGAGAATTAAGAGTACCAATGAAAATATTAAGATCTTCCAACGTATGCTGCCAAATGATAAAAAGGTCATTCAGACACCGAAGGTAAATAAAAGGTTGTTTGTGACATTTGTAAAGAACATCACTCAGCCATAAAAATAGAGGCAAAGCTAGGACTAAAACGTTTCCCCATAGCACACCCTTTGCTGAAAGATCTTCCCATTCAAATCAAAATCATTACCCTTTAAGCTAAGTTCCAACTATTCTAAAATGCCTTTGTCTGGACGATAGATAGTAATCAATTTGCTCTGATATTCTATAACTTCCACTGCCACAATCTGAGATAATAGGACGCCCAGGGGGGATTGGGCCATTTTTCAATGAGTTTGTGAATTATCGGAAGAATATAGAGGACTCTGTTTTATGGTCAGAGACAAGTTTCTAATTGTGTTAAATATTGGTGGGATGAAAGCGCCCAACGGAGCTCGATCTATCCCAGAAGTTAAGAGTAGACGTTTTGTCAATTGGTTAGTTATGTTGATAGGGGTGATCTTTTGAAAAGCAGCCCTGTGCTTAAATAATTGTGTTTTTCAACTCTGTAAGATTGGACCATTAAAATTGTATCTTACCAAAAGCATAATGCCACAAAATAAATATCTATGATAGACTTATCTGCCCAATTACGGACTTCAATATTTGATAAATCGACAAAGTCTTAAGAAAGGGCTAAAATAATTTGGTTGATGTTTTGTATGTGTTATTTTGCTCGTTTTTGTGTTGAACTTGTCGCCAGAGTTCGGATAATGTCCTTAACACATCTGAGAAGCTGAAACACCGGTCTCGTATTTCTTCCTGACAATCAACTCAACATATATGGTTTGTGAATGTGTGTTAAAAAACCTAATCATATCGATTGTGGCTTTCAAAACACTCATTGAATTAAACTCCGGTCTGATTTCCCAGAAGACGTGATCTCACCATTTCAAACTTTTTTAAACGAACCAAGACTGAAAGAGACATTAACTTTGGCTATGTTCAATATCAAATGAACCAAACGTTTGCTGTTGCTGAAACTGAACATTGAATCGACACAGGGTCCAAAGGCACTGGGTTTAAGTTGCCGGGGCTGTTGAGAAAATCATTTAAGTGCTTTGAGCTGCGAGAAAGTAATCATTAGTTATATTTCTAAACTATGGTAAAACCAGAGTCACGTGTTGATATTATTCTTTAGAGAATGTATTTAATGACATTTCCTCCGTGATTTCGATTGGAAACTAAAATATTCATTTTAATTCGCTAAATGGATTGAAATGATAACTATCTTTAGTAATTAAAGTGTTTCTTTTTCTACAAATGCTTTTTAAGATTGACAATCTTCAGAATTTCAATCCAAATCTGACCTCACCGTTTTGCCTTCCGGGAACTCGTGTAGTAAAAAATGTAGGCTTTTATCTTGGGTAGAGAATTACAGTATTTTGATTATGTTACGACTTTTCTACATGGAACTGTGATTATGGGGCTTTCTCTGTTTTCTCAGAACTCATTCAATACGTATGTCTTATGAATTTGCCGTTTATCATGTTCTGAATATTGTGAGAAGTTATGGTTAATGCCATCGGAAACATAACATTCTACATACGGTTGTGTCGACAATAATATCCGTGTTGGTGCATCCTAAACAAGAACCCGTGCCTTTTGTAAATCGGTTCCCTGTGACACAATTGTACTTGTTGAATTAAGTACATTTTATAAGACATCGATAGATGTATTGAACATTTGCCAAAAGTATACTTTTTTAACAGATATATGTTGGTTTGTTGTTTTAGGTTATTTGTCAGTCCGTTCGTATACATGTAGTCCGAAATATCTGCGATGATGATGTAAGACATTTTCTGACAGATAGGCCATCATCATCGTCAGAACGCATTTGATCAATTTACTGGGAATTTCTTGCCACCCTTCGAGGTGGCAAGACCACCTCTCGTTTCTCATCAAAAATATCGAGATTCTCTTCATAACTTTCAAAAAATAAAATTGCTAACCCGTACTTTAATGATTTCCCTTTCTCCTCGCACCAATCTTAAGTCTGTACGTCGACAAAAGCCATCAATCTGCCCGGTTAAATTTCAAACTGTACCAAACCTTTAGTTTACAAAAGTCGCCATCTGCATAATCTCATTGATACGTCACTATATGCGCGAAAGGTCAATCTGTCACATGACTACCCCACTAGCAGGCGATATAGTTCATTGGTCGTGTTGCTTTTTTGCTGAAGTCACGTGAACCAGCACGACCAATGAACTATATCGCCTGCTAGTGGGTAATCATGTGACAAGTTGACCTTTCGCGCGTATATTGACGTAGTATGCAAATGGCGACTTTTCTAAATTAAAGGTTTGGTACAGTCTGAAATTTAACTGGGCAGATCTATGGCTGGTGTCGACGTACAGACTTCAGATTGGTGCGAGGAGAAAGGGAAATCATTAAAGTACGGGTTAGCAATTTTATTTTTTAAAAGTTATGAAGAGAATCTTGATATTTTTGATGAGAAACGAGAGGTGGTCTTGCCACCTCGAAGGGTGGCAAGAAATTCCCAGAAAATTGATCAAATGCGTTCTGACGCTGATGATGGCCTATCTGTCAAAAAATGTCTTACATCATCAGCGCAGATATTTCGGACTAGTATACATGATGTACGGTATGCCAGAGCACAGGTTTTGTGGCTTGGAACAGTAAGTTTATATCACATACTTTCTGAGATTGTTAATAAACTTGCAAAATAAATCACTTGACTCATAATACAAATGTCGGTGTAATTTACTTCAGCTTAAATACATGTACATTGTTAGAAAATTTGTCGTCTTTCTTTATGTCATGGGAATCACCATGACGATATGGCTCATTGTGTTGAATGAAAGCCATTGCAGAGTTAAGCTACAAGTGTCGACACAACCATTCAGGTAGATGAAATATCCAGACACGTTTCAGAGACCAGCTTCATATTGTACATGTACTATTGTAATTGTTATTTATTCCCCATTTCCATTACGTCAGCTGTCTTGATCATTAATAAAAATGAACAATGTACGAGCGCGGTTTAGTCATCACATAATAACGATCTCATACACACAAGGCTGACATGTGGATTGTTAATGTTTAGGAACTCTCTCTGGTGAGTTTATCAAGTGATTTGTTCACTTTCAGAATGTGTTGTTATGGCCATGATGACGATTGAAGCCAGTTGTATACTTATATTATACTACAGCTTTAAGCAAACACTGTTCATGTCATGTCTCTTTGTCCAAACTAATGGAAACATGGCTGGTCATTACACACAAGTCAATTGTATTTTTGCATGGTATATCTTTTGCTTCTCAGTCCAGTACTTTTCAGTAACTGATTTTACTGAACTATAAGACCATACCAAATCGTTTGGCAAAAACTTGAGGGCAAAAAATTAGGTACACTCTCTTTGGCGCTTTTAAGTATTTTTATGTGTTTAAACCTAAGACATTAAACAAAATGTATTTTTGCAATATTAAAAATGGGAATTTAAATATTTGACTTTTTATGTGGCTATAAGTTGATCATTTCATTTGGTTTTGGCGTGATCAGTTGACTACGGATTGCATTATGTTATGTAATTGGCAGCTAAACTAATCATCTCTTAAATAAATTGTTATCAGAGTGTAAATTTCTCAATCAAATATTTAGCACCAGTCGGACAATGTTTGTATCTAGACATACATTTCTATCGATTATTAGATTCCTACCATCGGTAATTTTTTCACACTTAATAAACAGAATAAACAGTTTATGTCACAGGTTAATTATGACGTATCTACTGATAAGAAAAAACAGCAACATATAACCCTGGATCATTGAAACCGTTGTATGGAAGCCGGGATAAACCACCTAGAGGGTGTTGGTTTTTTTTTCCGAAAATAATTTATATGAAGTGCACTACTTATATACTACCATTCATAGACTTCTGATAGAAATACTAATCATTGGAGCCTGTGGATAAATGGCGTTTGTTTCATAAATGAACTTTAATGGCTCGAATACATGTACATTGTATTCACGCCTTGTTCCTGAGTTTTGTTTAAGAATCCCAATCCACCATTTGCAGCTTTCCGGTTGCAGCATACCACGATTAAGGACAGTTGTAAAGTGTGAAAATATTATACTTTTTATGACAAAATACATCAAAACCTTAATATCTTGTTGGTCTTTTTCGTAAATCGCTGTTAAACTACGAACACAATATGTACCACACGTAATTGGCTGGCGTTAATATTAATAATAATTCATACGATTGTTACATGAACAATCGTCATTTGTCAGACTTGTGAATATCTCTACAGTTGTGAGATGGTAACTGAATAATACATGTCAAGTGTTAATACCAGTATTTTAGACGAACTCTTCAGTGGACAAAGAACAGACGTAATCAATAGGAGGGATATATTGGCAATAAATAATAGACATTGTGGCGCCCTCTACCGATTATCTACTCTCGTCAGAAGCAATACCCCAGGCCACCATGCTATTTTATGTCTTCAAATGGAAACGTAACAGATCCTGAAGCTCAGACCAAATAGCTTCCATCTTTAATAGGACTAGTCATATTATATAACAGGAAGTAATATTGAGTAAGGCGTACAATACGGCAATGAAACAAACCAAAAACGTATGTTTATTGAATGTTCCATGCCTATAATCATCCATTAACATTGTATTTCGTTCGTTCTGTTTGTTTCTTCATACACTCGTCGTCTCTTCATTCGTCTGTATGTTTCAATATAGCTGTTTAATGTTTTCAGCAAATTATTCTGTTACCTGATTCATTCACACATTCCTTTCTCTGTACAGAAAAAATTGTTCAATGCGCAAAAATAACCATGGAATTACATTGTCATTCGTTTGATTTTCGTGCATTGATTGTTACAATCAAATAAATATAACTTTCAATATTTCACACAAGAAAGTGTGAAGTAACGAAACTCTTAGGAAACGTCCCTTTGATATTAGCCGAGAAATCTGGGCTCTGTCGAATTCTTTGGTTAAATTCAACATAGCCCAAACAGTATGCTAAAGCCCTATATACCTAGATTAAACAAGGTATGTATAGAATTATTTAATTTTATCTTCATCATTAAACTGGTTGTAGAAAGAGTAAAAAAAATAATCTGAAATGATTGTGTAACATTTTATGCCGGGAGGTATTCAGTATGCACCAAATGATGGCCATGCGATAGAGTGTTTTGCAATATTGAGGGAGTAGATTTGAAACAACAGACAGAATATCGACGTTTTCTATTCCACCGAATTAACTGTATTTTATTTCTACTATTTTATATGTCTACTTACCTAAAGATTATTGCAGATTGCATAACTCTTGAAAAAAACATCCGAGCGCGTTGATTTTCAATAGGCTTCTTGTACTTGCTGTATTAAACAAATGTGTGAAGTTTTAAAGTTGTAAGTTAATGACTTTTTTAGATAATGTGTTTACGAGGCTTTTTATAGCAGCTGTAATAAAAGAGGCATAACTCTTGAAAAAAACATCCGAGCGCAACGGAGGCAACGACAATACCCTTAGGGCAAAATTTGCCCAAGGGGTAAAAAAGCTTTCTCCCAATGGAATTTTAAGAGATACTGATTTTTTTATCTTCGCATTTACAGATTTAGGAAACGTATTAGTTAATGTACAAATACACAAAAATCTATGCGTCACCTGATGTCATTGTTTTCACCTAAAGCGGCATGAAAATTGTGACAATGATTTTTCTAAACCAGCTGGATTGTGTCTTTTAAACAATGACAATACACAGAAGACAGCCACTTGTGTAGATTCCGCCACTAAAGAACTTCGCTCGAAAATTGTTGAATCATTTATTCACGCTGGATCTTTTTCACTAAATAGTGATGATTCTAATGCTGTCCAAATTAGAATACTTAGAAATACTTGCACACGTATAGAATGTCTGTGATTGACAGATCAACAGTGAATTAATCTTACAAGTTACAATAATTAGAATCCCATCTTGATTACAACTGAATCAAAAGTCGTCACTTTGATCAAATAGAATGTATCTAATTAGAAGCGTTCACAATCTTGGTTAATTAGAATATTATATAATAATAACTGAGGTTGTAAATTACTGTCACTCAAGGACCTCGATAAATCCATACACTCTTAAATTCTCGAGGTTTCTGCTACAGCGACGATACAAGTAATCATCAGTGTTATTTTCATACGAAGCTTTACCAAGGTCTCGAGTTTGTAACATTTGTCAATTCCCTTACGTGTGTGCTTAATTAATAAATAAAGGGCATATAAAACTCAAATCTAGTCAAAGCGAAACTATCGCATTAAACAACCATCCAGGAAACGTTCTGTCGCTTCAAGCAGTGTGAACAAATCTTCTGGGATTTTCACTCCAAGAAAATAAAAACATAGAAATTTATATCTTTTTTGTGGTATGTTTATTTATTGTCAACTTACTCGTTTGTTAGTAAATTGACTGCTTGGTAAAATAAGATGGATTATTAGGGGGATACTTTAAGCTAAATAAATTGTTAGTGGGAGACTTTAAGCTAGATTAATTGTTGGTGGGAGACTTTAAGCTAGTTCATTTGTTTGTGGGAGATTTTACGCTAGATCAATTGCTAGTGGGAGACTTTAAGCTAGATGGATTATTAGTGGGATACTTTAAGCTAAATCAATTATTAGTGGGAGACTTTAAGCTAGATCGATTATTAGTGGGAGACTTTAAGCTAGATCAGTTGTTAGTGGGAGAATTTAACCTAGATCAATTGTTAGTGGGAGTTTAAGCTAGATCAATTGTTAGGGGGGAACTTTAAGCTAGATCGATTATTAGTGGGAGACTTTAAGCTAGATCAATTGTTAGTGGGAGACTTTAAGTTAGATCAATTGTTTGTGGGAAACTTTAAGCTAGATCAATTGCTTGTGGAAGACTTTAAGCTAGTTCAATTGTTTGTGGGAGACTTTAAGCTAGTTCAATTGTTTGTGGGAGACTTTAAACTAGATCAATTGTTTGTGGGAGACTTTAAGCTAGATCAATTGTTTGTGTAAGACTTTAAGCTAGTTCAATTGTTTGTGGAAGACTTTAAGCTAGATCAGTTGTTAGTGGGAGACTTTAAGCTAGTTCAATTGTCAGTGGCAGACTTTAAGCTAGACTTATTTAACGTACTGTGATCTCAACATAAACATTAAAGGCACACTTGCCGCGAAAATCAGGAATATTGCTTACATTAAAAAAGAAAGACCGTTTTCTGTATTTTCCCCAGACAATGTAAGTTAGGAACTTTCTATTTTTACCAAAATTTAAAAGTTTGGACGTCACTTTGTATTTTTAATTTGAATTTGAAAATTTGAATTGTTAGGTGCCCGGAACGTAAACAAACCAATCTGCCCCCTATTGGCGATTTTATGTTTCAGTCGAGTGAGTGAACTAACGGCACAGTGTAATTGTACGTAGGCCTATTTACCTGAGAAATACAGACTGACGATCGGTTAACAGCGACTGGAAAAGCCTGCTGATAATTGTTTGAGTGTAAACCAAAGATAAAAATGCCTGGAATGAGGGTAATCCAACACGAAAGTTGACCGACACTGATCGTTTGTTTTTCATTCCATTTCTACATTCTAAAGCTAACTAGACATGTTTTATGTGTCCTATGTTTAAGTTTAGTGGTATTAGTCGTAGTAAGCTCGTGTAAATTGGTTTTCTTAGCAAATTTAAACAGGCTACGGCGGCAAGTGGGCCTTAACTAAGAGGGAAATGTAATTTATTTCACTAGTCTGCGATAACAAGATAAAATGAAATACAGGGAACTTATATACCAGTGGCTCGAAGAATCAAATCTCCAAATAGCTCGGAGAACGATGTATACAATCCAACAGCCGACGGCTTTGAGCTGTTTTGTTAAAATATTGATACGCGTGATTGCAGAATACATAATCTTGTTCGATTTTCAACATTTCGCAAGGGGCTCCTGTACACAAGAAAAATCAAAACAACAAAAAACAGTCAATGCCAGTTTAGAAAATTAAAAAAGTTTAAACCCCGAGGATACTTTCGTATGTTGTCGATTATATGAATAGCCCGGATGATGACAACTAGCACAACATTTAAAATAACACGATATCTGTTTATATGGAGCGAGGATAAGCTCGGAAAGAGCTTTCGAACGCTAATTCTAGAAAAAATGTTGAAATTTGGCGCATTGTTTTGAGAAAAGGTATTTAGAAAGAAAACACGCTGCTTAAATGCCAAAGCTCTCTCTCTCTCGACACCTAAACTAAAAAACAATTGCTTTTTTCTATTGCATCCTTTTCCTAACTAGACAGGTACGTTTAAAGAAGACCCTTTGCTCTATAAAGTTCTCTCTGTATATTAGATGGAGTATACGGGCTTTATTTTCTGTGAACAGAAGACACCAGGCGCCTCCTCCGTAAATGGATTGATTGACAAGTGTGGGTCTTGGGATATTACGGAAATCCTATGCACTAGTTTGTGAAGAGTTTCCAAGAAAATACAATAACCGGTTTACATGTTATGCATTCTTTTTTTTAAGCAATTATATGGAGTTTGGCATGACAGTCTTAGTTTTTTATTAATCTGGATTCAACAGAACAAACATGGAATATTATAGGAAAGTGGTGAAACTTGATCAATCAATAATCTTGCGGTTTCATTACCAATATGATATTCATTAACCTCTTTACCGCAGGATATATTGTTTCAAAAATAAAAGTATGAATAAAACTAACCACTTACACAGAAATATAACATTTAACTAAAGCGCAAAGCTTTAAAGGAACTAATCATGTGATATTGTTGACATTTTCCATAACATTTCTAGTTATTTGAATAATAAGGGTGGTTCAACTTTGTATGAAAGGTGGTAGGTTGATTTTCAACAAAACATGTACAATTAACAAGTAATTACTGGGAATTCCGTGATACATTGTTTATTTTGCGGTTTCGGTGGATGTATACAAAGGTCCTACATGAGTGAACATGTAGTAATATACTTCTGGCGAAAACATTATAAAAATCGACAAGTGTTAAATAATCGCAAGTAAAATGTTCAATCGTATATTCGCTGAACAAATCCACAACGAACAGGGATTTCTGTTTCAGTAAACTGAATCGTCTGTGGTGGTGTCAAGAAAAAGACGAATGTAACTTTTCACGCCGTCGGTGGAAAAAAAGTATACATCGTCTATCATTGACAAATTGAACTATCCCACATCTAAATATAACAGTTATCATCTGTTCAGCTGATTGAATGTCCTTTCGAAGCATTCCATAAACACACACATAAACAAGCACCTACATGTAGAGACAATATAATGATCGTTTGTGCAATTGAGATAAAAGTTTCCATACAAAAGTGGGTAAAATATTTAAAAAAATAAGTTGGATATATCACATTGGAGAAGGTGAGGAAAAGTGAAATAAAGTGAAACTCCTATTTGTGCATTTCTTTGTCCTAATGCTGTACCACCATAATCAACACTTGATGAAATATGTGTCGTATTCGCGTCTAGACCAGTTGATATCCTCTATATATTATACATCGTCTATTTAAGACAATATGACGGCTTTAATCATTTCAGCTCATCGAATGTACGTTTTTGTAGGTCAACAAGTTTTGTTGGAAGTAAAACAGTCACAGAAAAACACACCTACACTGAGGTAAACATTTGCATAAAAAATGAGTGTATTATTTCACACATAAGCTGGATATATCACATTGGAGATGGTGCGGAAAAAGTGAAATAGAAACAATTCCTTTCGGTGCATTTATTTATCCTAATACTGCGCAACCATAAATATCGTTTACTCAAACATCACATAACACATTTGAAACGTCTTAGTAATTCCTTAGAACAGTTCCCCTTCAGGCATTAACAGAGTAGCTGAGAAACTGTTGACTTTTAGATTATCTTCCTTGGCTAAGTGAAAATGTCCCAAACTACTTCCGTTGTCAAGTCGAATGTCTCCAAGGAGCAAGGTGAAGAGTTTCCGTTCTCAACTTCTCAGCCCTCGTCATCCACCATCGAGTCGATTACCTCCCCTGAAGGAAGATATCGATTTTTGGTACCCTTGTTCCCAAGAGATTGTTGATAACTGTATAACTGTTTTTCTAAAGCAAAGTTTTCAGCCTGCAATGCCAAAATCTCTCTCCTGTGAATAAAAGAAACAAGAGTGATTACGGTCTTGACATTTAATTGTTCGGCGATGTGAACCCCTGACATTTTGTAACTATACACTGTATTCATAAAGAATAATGGAGCTGCGGTGGCTCTCTCTGTCCGACACAGGCCTTTTATAAATGGGTCGCGGGTTCGAATCCCGCTTAATTTAAGAAATGTGAAATATCTATAGTTGCGAGCTACGGCAATAGGTTCCCTCTGGTCATACAGTCTGGGTTACTCTCCCACAATATAGCAACACACGTTTATAAGTGAAATAATCTTGAGTACGGCCTAAACATAAATCAATTATAGAAATAATGATCGATTATCCATACTTTTACTTACAACATTTGATGACGTTGTATCCGACTGACGTCATCAAGTCTGTGGTAGGTCGGACACATTAGGAGAATAGAGTCGATCCATTCTATCTGTATTGTCATTCTCCTATCAGACGATTCAAGATATAAACTCTCTGGGTGGGTGATCTGAAGAAAACATCGGGTAATCTGATAATTGTTAACAATCTTAAAAATACTATACGTGTGAAAAAACGACAGTAAAGTGACATGACCTGGTCCTCCTACTTACTGTTACACCAAGAACGTTTTTTTGAGAATTATTTATTTATTGTATTCTGCATTTCCCGTCTGACATGATGAATGATTCATCGTCTTGATTGTCTCTCTAATCCATGGGATTACTGGTCATTTATCAGCAATCCCTCTTTGCTGATTTCAACTTGGGAAAATCAACACTAATAAAACTGAGATCATCTGGTAATCAGAACATGTCATTTACTGATGAGGGAAATCTACACAATTGATTTCTTGCGTGTTTGACGAGTCCGATCTCAGAGCACGAAATAACCACATTGAGAAAAAAAGAATAACCGTATGAATTCAGAAGAATGACAGCCATATTCTTTTTTGTCAGACAGGATTATACTACTTTCGTTAATAGATGACATATCCTTTTGGCCTACAAATGTCACGTGGTATTTATAAAGAGATTGACAGATGTGAACCAACCATTAATGATGTGAATTATGAAGACTGGTTTCACACTTTTATAACGACTGGATAGCGAGTGATGGCATGTATTCTTAGAGACACGAGTTATTTCTCGCCAAAGTTTAATTTCTACGGTGAATACATTGCTCACATTGATTTTCCCAAAATGTCGATTGATTTGTAAAATCTGCTAACCTTTCTGTTGTTTTATTTTGTTTGGAAGCTTTGATATACGTCTGATACGCTGTGTGGTGTAAAAATGTCATTCCCAAAACTTTATTTGCAGCAAACAAAATGTCACCTTTAAATGGTTTAAGTTAAGCATAAAAACGGCTAAATGTATCTACATCATAAATAGATTCGACAACAGTAACCCTCTACAATATCAATTGATTGATTGTTTATTCACCAAACAAATACAAAATAACATTTAAACATTACACCAGTTTTGTTACTTTTGGCGGGAATAAAACCCTAAAAGGGTTTGTTCTATCCCATTGTTTAAAAAACAAAAAGTGTAAGAGTAGGTGCCAGCAACAATAGTATGAAAAGGTTAAGGAGAAATAATGAAAGAACGTATATACAAGGCGAAATATGTTACTAAAACAAGCATATATAGAAACAGGATCAGTTAACTAAGAATTTTTTTAAGGAGTATTTAAATAGAGATGTTGATAGTATTTCTTTTATTGATGTTGGCAATTCGTTCCACTCACGAGCACCAACAGTTTTAAGAGTGTGACGGGACAAGTTTGTTAAACGGTATGGTAATTGAAGATTAAATTGGATGTTTCTAGTTGTATAAGTATGAACACTAGAGAGTAAAGTGAAATAGCTTTGAAAATAGGGAGGTAGAAAAAAAGGAGTACATATACATTTATGAACCATGATAAGAGATAGGAAGACATTCAGTTTGAAGACATTAAGGATTTTAAGATCATGAAAAATTGGGTCAGTATGCCGTAATTTTCGGGAGAAAGTTATTAGTCGGATTGCTCGTTTTTGTAGGCGGAAAAGAGATTGAAGATGTGTGGTATAAGTATGACCCCAAAGTGGGTTTGCTTAGGATAGGTAAGGATAAATGAGTGAATAGTAAAGGATATTGAGGGTTTTCATGTTGAGACTATTTCTTATGTGTTTTATAAGGCCAATATTGCGTGAAATTTTATTGCTGATATATGTGATATGGTTAGTCCAGGTCAATTTATGGTTGAAAATTATACCCAACAATTTGATATTATTTACAGGGTTTAATGGGATAATATTTAGGGTTAAATTAGGTAGATGTTCTGGAAGAGTTTTGTTGAAAGGTTTAATTAACATAAAATTGGTTTTAATAACGTTTAGTATGAGTTTATTTGAATGAAGCCAATTTTGTATTAAAACCAGTTGTGTGTTCATCATATTGATCGCTTCGATGGGATGAGCAGACGAATATGTCACACAAGTGTCATCAGCGTAAATTAGGAAATGTATATATGATGAGGATGAGACAATGTCATTGATGAAAATAAGAAGTGGCCCTAGGATCGAACCTTGAGGGACTCCGCATGATACCCTAGAAGGAGACGAGATATAATTTTCCAATGCCACGGACTGGTATCGGTTAGTCAAGTAACTATGGAACCAACTATGAGAAATGCGCCCGATACCGCAATGTCGTAGTTTCAAAAGAAGTATGTCATGATCGACGGTATCGAACGCTTTTGACAAATCAAGAAATGTAGTGATAGAAAATTTCTTATTTTCTTTGGCTTCAATGAGATCAGAAAATAAATGACAGGCGGCAAGAGTGGTTGAATGATTTGGTCTGAAGCCATATTGGCGTGAAGATAGAATGTTGCTAGATTCTAGGTGTGAAGTTAATTGATTTGCTGCCAGTCGTTCGAATAGTTTGCTAATTGCGGGAAGGACTGATATAGGTCTATAATTTTCGAATGATTTACGATCACCATGTTTGTACACAGGAACTACTTTAGCTTTTTTTTAGCGAATCCGGTACTTGCCCGGAGCGGAAGGATAGGTTGATTACATGACAGAGGGGTGCCTTGATGGAATCAGATACCAGTTTTAAAATGGAGGAGTGTATACCATCTAGCCCAGCAGCAGAAGATTTCGTGGATATGATGGCAGAGTGTACTTCACTCGGGGTAACCTGAGAAAATTCAAAATTATTTAAAATCGGATTTCCTAGAAAATCTTTAGGGTTTGAGTTAGATTTTGGAATAGAGGCTTTTCATTTGTAAGCTATGGATACAACGTAGTTGTTAAATTCTTCCCCTTTGAGTGCAGGATTAGTAATAGTGTTATTGTTAGAGATAAATGTTTTAGAGATAGAAAGTTTAGGTTTGTGCATAAGCTGATTTATTACTTTCCACGTGCCCCGGATATCATTGTTTACATTGTTAAATTTATTTTCAAAGTAACATTTCCTTGACACTGTTAGCAATTTATTCAACTTGTTTCGGTATTTACGGTAATTTTGACGGTCTTGAGGAGTTTTTGTTCGAAGCTGTGTACGATAGAGATTATTTTTTACGTAGATGGAATTTAGAAGAGCTGGCGATATCCAGGGTTTTATTATCTTATGTTTTTTTTTTGCAGGAGATTCACCATTGGGAAGGTTTCATGGTAAAGAGCAGTAAATATATCTTGAAATGTATTTAGAGCGCATTCTGTTTTATCTTTTCTAAAAACACTTTCCCAATTGGTGTTCTTAATTCTTTCAACAAAGAGCGTTTTAAGTTCAGGGGTGAATTTGCGGTAAGTAAAGGATGCTGGTGGTAGAGTAGGTTCAGGTGCAGTATTATGTATTGAGAATATTGGGTAGTGGTCTGTAATTTCTGTAAGTAGGATTCCGGAGAGAAGACGGTTTTCGTGAAAATTTGTGAAAATATTATCTATTAGGGTCGCAGATCGGTTAGTTACACGGGTGGGTTTAGTAATTTGTGGATAAAAGTAACTACATTTCATGCAGTTAAGAAAATCCTGTGTACAATCATGGTGAGCATGTTTAAAAAGGTCTATATTGTAATCTCCTAAACGAAGACACTTTTTACCTTTAGAAATGTTATTAAGGCAATGAAAGAAATGATCATTAAAGTATTTCATATCAGTTCCTGGAGGGCGATAAACAATAGCGACTATAAAACTGGAATTATGGAGTTCAATTTCCACACAAAGAGATTCATAACCAGACTGTGATTGATGCGAGAGGTCGGGAAGGATGGTATACGATTTTATGTTATTGTTTATGTACAGTAGAACCCCACCCCCTTGGCGGTTGGTTCTTGATGAAGGTATGGTAGTGTATCCAGGGGTGTTATACAGGTGTTCTGATGATGGTTCGAGCCAACTTTCGGTAAAACCTAAGACAGAGAAATTATAGTTCAGGTTGTGTATAAACCCAGTAATTTCGTCAAAATGTTTCTTAATACTTCTGGCATTCATATGAAGAACAGAAAATTGATTATTATTGTCAGGAGTGGTGGATGATAACTGTTCATTGAAAGTGGATTCGGAAAAATAGTTAGATTGATAGTGATTTAAGTCACTCCAATGGTAGATCTCGTCAGTTTGATCATCAATATAGGCATTGGAGCGACCTAAATCATTGAGTTGGACAGGATTAAAGCAAAGTGTTTCAAGCTGCTCTAAGTTAAACGTATCCGGGTGAAGTTGAATGGGAGCAGAAGAGGGAGGAACAGATTCATTTTGAAATGGGAGTTGAGAGAATAAGTAAGAAACCTGATGCTCGTGAGTGTTACAGCTGGCAACATTTACGGGGGAGTTATTCATTGGGCATGTAACAAAACATCATTGTAGGACTGTATTTCGCCAACAGTAAGAAAATTAACAAAGTAAATATACAAATAGACAAAAAACAAAGAGATATTATACAGATACACAACCCTTCCATGGAGAGCAGGTCGAGGTTCACTCCGACCGATGTAGTTTAGTGATATTTCAGGAGGTCCGAGCTATAGCGGCATGTGAGAGACATAGATGTTCATTAACATACAGAAAAAACAGCATTTCACTTCTTAAAAACATAAACAAACAAATTTCACATACTGGGATGAATTATCACGTGACACAAAAAAAAAATACACAAAAGTACACAAAAAGTCAATGAATGAACTGTGTGACATGAACCAACGTGGATCTGAATTAATAAGTAATGACAAATGGTAATGTCAACCATACTGTTTGTATGGAAGCCGGGATGTACCTAATCCCGTCTGGAGACAGTCAAACCAGTGTAATTCTACCAATAAGAACAGCCCCCTAGATAATACACTATTGATAGGAGTTGGGTCTCTGTAGACGTTTAATCAAAGCTGAATTATTACGCTTCAAGAGTTTTTCACTTGTGAATAAATCCTTGATCGAATTATTCCCTATCATTGGCTTACCCTAATTTACCCCTTATTGTCCGCATTCTTAAAGGCCTACTTGCAGTCGTAGCCTGTTGAACATTTGTTAAGAAAACCAATTTACATGAGCATACTACGACTAAAACCACTAAAATTAAACATGGGACACATAAAACACGCCAAGTAAGGTTTAGAATGTAGAGATGGAGGTGAAAAACAAACGAGGAAGCGAAGCCCGATTACAACAACAACGATCAGTGTCGTTAACTTAAGTGTTGCATTACCCTCACCTCAAAAACTGATCGGCAGGCTTTTCGAGCCCCTCTTACTCGATCGCCAGTCTGTATTTCTCAAATAAATATGTAAAATTATACTGTACCTTTTGATCTCTCACACGACTCAAAGCATTAGGGCGCTTGTGCGCAGGATCATGGTTGGGGTTTGTCTACATTGCGGGTACTTTCAAATTTAAAATACTATATGATGCCAAAGCTTTCTATTTTTGGTAAAATCAGAAAGTTCCTAGCTTCGTCTGTCTGGGAAAAATACAGAAAACCGCCAACTGTTTTTTTTATGTAAATAGCATGTTGGATTTCGCGGCAAGTGTGCCTTTAAACTATTTTATATAAGTGACAATTTTATCACAGAGAAACAGGACTAGACCCACCGTCTATTGCATTATATGGTCACCATAACTCAATTACTGATATTTAAAGATCGAAGTAGTAGCTCTAATATCGTTTATGCCAATAGTAATATTCCTAACGTTTCGCTTTAATTAGGGTTTGGTAATATACAATCACCGTCACAAATCTATTTCAGTTTATTTTATTGAGAAATTAAAAACCCATTTCATTGATAAAATTTTAAAACATATCTTTGTGAGGATTAATTAAAATTGAAAATTAAGTACATAACTCACCTCTTTAACTGGTATTTGTGTGTTGACAACAAAACCTTCATCTAAATCTTGTTGTACAAAGTACTTAGAGAAAGGATCTTTTCCTATTTTGTACTTAGCTCCTGATGGTAAAATTGAGTAAATGTTCCAGCTAACGTATCGAGCAAATTTCCGTGGCACATGTGATATGTCAGTGTAATATAGCCTAAAGGACAGATTCTGTCCGTTCAAATCACTCTCAATCAGCCAAGCCTGTTTGTCTCTGTCATAAAAATGGGCCCTATTTCGCCCTTCTGAAATAGGCTCCAGAACAACTTTACTTACAGATGTCACTGATAACATATCCACTCGAATTTTCATTTTGTATTTGCCATGGGTAATTTCAGAGAGGGGAGCACCGACTACATAACCCAACCCCGACCCGGAAATATCGAAGGCTTCTTCCAAAACATTCGACTCATAAGCATATTCCTCACCCATAAATATTTGATACCTCAAATGGCTGAGATGGTCGAAGCTAGTGTGTCGATGGAGATGAACAACTGCCTTCCCTTCTGTATCGGCAGAATCTCCACACGGATAGAGGGAGACTCCCCAGTCATCCAGTCCGAAGGAGAAGTAGGTGGATTCTATCCTTTCGTTATAGCCGGGCTTAAAGTGGTTGTCTTTAGGCAGTACAAGAAGACATTGGAAGGAGGTAATGATATTCCTCATCTCCAACTCCACCAGAAATTCGCCACCTTCTTGCATGAAGTTTCTAACAGCCAACTCATTTAGACATATAAATGTCTTCCGACCATGAATACAATTTTCAATACTAAATTCACAACCAGTTTCAATAAAACTTTCATTTTTGGTAAAGTGGTCCTTGTTTACCATTGTGAACGAGTAATCCAAGCGACATGTCATTCCTGTGGCTGTAGTTTTTAACTTCAAGAAAGAACCTAGGTGTTTCTCACCTTTCATGAAAGATACCGTCCATTTTTGATGACCATAGGTAAAATCCTTTGAGTAGATGTCATGAGCGAACTGTTGTTTAGCTACACGATTTGGTAAAAGAAACGTGAAGACCTGAGTATCGAATCTGTCGTTCAGTTTGACATACCGATAGAGCTTCGCCATTTCAATGTTACTGCTATAGAAACAAGCTCTCTGGACTCCAAGAGTGTTTGTTAGTTAGCAATACAATGCCACCAATGAACACAGCGGTAATATCCAATATAGTACAGCAATTGGCATAGAAAATTCACTAACAATACTGAGATCGGACACAAATAACTCTAACCGCAGAAGACATCACTGAACAGCTCTTGTGGCACGGCGACTCGATAGTCGAATGAACTGCTGATGCTCTCGGCGAGAAATGACTTGCTCTATGAAATGGTGGACGGATCAGACCATATCGATTGGCTTACACCTGAGAGTATGGTTGTTACTCGCGTCGCGGTAGTAGCTAACATCAACTCATCCCTACCTCATCAATTGTGAAGTCCAGCTAGCTGTAATGTAAGCTGATGTTTGACATATGTTCTCGTTTTATAATTCTAACACAGGACAGACATCTCTCAGCCAGTCCGCGTCACCAGTCCGAAAACCACGATTGTTTTAATTACATCTCAACTGTATTCCATGTTTGACCAGACAATAGAAAAACAGAACTTACAAAAGAAGTTCTAGCTCCGAAGCAGATGTACAGCTAGTCACTGTATATAACTCTATGTGACCGAGTTACCGTTTACAGCATTCAACATAAACCCATTCTATAATCTATATTATTAATTGACTACTGAACGATTTATTACAGGCGCCCATATATTAAGTAGTTCATTCCCCCCCCCCCCCCCCCCCCCTGGGCGTCTTTGTATGCTTATGTGTAATTGCTATTCTTGGTTTGTTTCATATATATCATGGTGTATTGACGATGTTGTTGAAGCTTCTTGTCAGTTAATATTGGTTTACTGAAGTGCTGAATACGCTCTTTCTTGGATTCGCTGACTGATTATCCAATCGCGTTTTTATAAATCAGCACGCATTGTATTATCATCGAAGGAATGGATATTTAAAACTTTCCCATCCAACCATAAACCTGAACCAATCGATTACATATGAACAGCATGTTGTAGACATTCCTCGAGAGAAGCTGCTTGGTTATATAGATAATATGTATAGTTCCCATGTGTAGTACGGCCTAACGTATCCTTGTGGGTACAATACTATTATATACGATATACTAATGGTATGGTTTAAAAGTAATTTGCCAAGGTCGCTATTAGAATCATGACGAAACTTTGGGTTTCTTGTGCTCTTTATTATCCAAGGAAACACAGGCTAGACGAAAGTGGGCATTTTTCTGATATTAATTTAGCAAAAGAGGCATGCTTAAAACCGCAGCATTTACCAATTGTTCTGAGTGCGTATTTCTTTTTATCACAAAAGCTATTTTCAAACCGAACCCCACATAAACATTTCGGATATAGACAAACCGTGTTAGCTTAAAGGTTTCATATCTAGCAGGCCTTATAATCAATGGACCATAGTTTTGTTTTATCCACACGATGTACAACGTAATACATTTCTAAAACAGCATGAATGATTAAGGTTTTCGATTAACCGTCAACTCACAATTCCCACATACAATCAGAAATTATGCAAAAACATAAAAGACAAATGTTGTAAATTCATTTCGCTGTCAGGCAATAAAGTTGTATCGAATTCCCAAGATAGAAATACATTTTTTTGAGCACATTTATCTGGAGTGAACAATTCGGTGTTATAAAACTCTCTTAGAGTTCTTTTTTCACAAAATTCGCTCAAATCTGTCGTCATAGCGTTTTTCTTCCACTATCAGGATCATTTTTGATGTTGCAGAACTTAAAACGTCAAACGGAATGATTACAAAATGAATATAGTTGACTGGTACCCAGATATTAACGATGGTGTGATGCATCCAAGGTTGCAAGTAGATCCCCGCTAATCGTCAAGAGTCTCGGCAGAGTACGATCGATGCCGCCATTTCCAGACATGCGTGTCGATTTATAACTTCCCTAAGCAGTTAAGGCACCTGTGGGACCATTATCTCCAAAACTATAAACCACGATTGTACAAGTAAAATCTCAATGAAGTACATAGTAAAACGATGAACTGATGATTTGAAAATATTTACCAGTTCATTACTTCCTACTGAGAAGGATAACATCTATCTACTCCACATCCGGAGTAACTGATCCTTGAACACTACACTTATTGACATTTTATTCGTTCTGTAATCTGACCACTCTTTGATCCAGTCTGACCTCTGAAGGAGTTTCGATTCCTACTGAATTAATTTGATAAACAGACACATAAATACACAAAAACAAACTGATAATGCATTATTGTAATTTAGCCCATACGTTATATTGCATATATCATTTGTATAAGATTGGCGAGAAATAGTTTTGACTTGATGTGAATGCATGTGGATAGATGAGGAATTCGTCTAGCATGACCTTTATTCATAGAAAAAAATGAAAACATATTTATTCCTAGACACGTACAACATTGGTCTAATCAAGCCCTCTGACACGATGTATAAATATTGAGCTGTGAACATCTGAGGATAAAATAGACGCTGGACCCAACTGGCTTTTGGAGTGACAGAAAACCCTATATTTGGTCCAACGAACAGAGGCAAGGTGAAACAGCTAAAGCGAGTTTATTAACTACATTTATTTCATTAGCGTCGAGCAAACTTTTCTTCAAAAAAAATCCTTTTAGCCTATTTGATTAGTGAATATATTGCTCTATTGATGACGAACCCAAAATTTACATGGAGTCGGGGAGCCATCCCTTGGCCTACGGTAGGCGTCTACAACTATTACCTTGTCTGGTTGTAAACTACTATTTTGTATTTCTAGGTAGGATGAAAAGGGTAAGTTATGTAAAAAGAACCAGTTCAGAAAAAAAAACATCTTATGCCTCTTGTTTATGTTTCAGTTCAAACAGAAGAATATTTTAGAAACACGGTAACATAATACCAGATTACGGGGAAAGATAATTAACAAACTCCAGTGTCCCCTGGCCGAGAATCAAGTTAGAACTACCGAAGGGACTAGTACCTTTACCTTAAAAGAAAGGATTGAACACAAAATGTTCCACATAAGGAAATGGAATGAGAACCCAATTTGTTTTTATAGGATTGAGAGGGACTCAATCCCACACGCCTCGGCGTAAGATACTTTCATCCAACTGAACCATTAAGGCCCCCATAAATAAAACATATTCTGAATATTCTTTCTCGACAAGATGTTGCTACACCTTTGCAGTCACTGTACACGTATACCAAAGAATTTGTGCCTTTTATCCGTAGATAACATTTAGGTTGTCCCCACACAGAATGACCGATCATTTCTATTGTTTTCTATCACTGTCATATCTTCACATGAAACACAAACGAGAAAAGTAATAACATATGAATTCCAATTCCAGTGGGTTAGAGTGATCGTCCCTCAGTCCCACCACAGGCACACAGAGTGCTCTCCCTTATCGACCCTCTGTTATACTATAATTATGGACAAGGCAGGAAACACTTATTCCGACTGCCTCCAGCAAAACCCGTCAGAATTTCTTAAAAATATTTCCTTTGTACATTAAACTTCACACGAGTCTTAGAGAGGTCCTTCTCAAGCAATATCGAAGCCTAAGAGCAAACAAAACACCCTTTGCCGAATGATTTATCAGGTTTTCGAGTGAAATTCAAGTCGACAGAAAAGTCCAACCGAAGTCTCAGACTCGCTCTCGCTACGGGTCTTTACGGGATCTTCTGAACGATTAAGCGCGCCAACTACACCACGACAACAAACAACAGACTGCCACAATGTCAGAAGAAGAAGCTGAAGTAAAGATGAACTCGTTACAGAAGACTGCTATTAGAATTTGCCAGGAGGGCCACAATTTATGTCTCACTGGACAAGCTGGGACTGGGAAAACCACAACAATTCGCATGATACAAAATGCAATGCAATCGATGGGGAAAGCTGTGGCAGTTACATGTACAACAGGTACGGTGATTTTTGACATTTTGTAAAACTTTCCAGTTCCATCTTACCAAAAACGTTTAAATTTGTCCTCGATGCACTTTCGGATTAAACTAAGAGGGAGGGAAGTTACCAGCAACATTGTAAGATTACCTCTTTAATGGTTCTTAAATTTGCTTAATTTGCATTCCCCAATTAACATGTAGTTTATGTCCATATTTTGAACAAATTTCCAGCTCGTAGGGTTACGTGTATTTATTTTCAGTTCAAATCCTGAGACCTTGATTGGTTTTGAGAAGTTACAATTATTCTGTTTTCCTTCTCTTTCATGAATGGCTTGTATGCAGCACAATACTGCCCAAACAATTCACGTCTGGGCAGGTTTACAGGATGGGAGATATTCCACAGAAGAGCTTGTGAATCTTCTGGAAAATAGTGAAAAGTTCAGTCAGTTTAAACACAATTTAACCACAGTTGAATGTCTTGTCATAGATGAGATCTCCGTGTTGAGTAAAAGACTGTTTGAACAGCTTGAAGCATTATGTAGATCAACACGGAAAAGCCAAACAGTTTTTGACGGTGTTCAGTTTGTGGCTGTGGGAGATTTTTACCAGTTGCAACCTGTACCATCTCTGTACTATGGTGATGCTGGTGAAGTTTATATGACATCTGTGGTATGGAGCAAGGTCTTCCCTCATGACATAAACCTGAAGGAGGTTATCAGGCAGCAGGAGGGGACATTGATCAAGGCTGTGTCCGAGTTGGCCAAGGGCATTCTTTCCCCTGAAACAGACACATTTTTGCAAGAAGTTTCAAGGCCTCTGCCGTCCACAGTAGAGCCCGTAAAACTTAGCATGTGGAAAATGTGGGGAATGGTTCCACAGAAAATGCTCCGAGATTACATCAGATGAGGACTGGAATGTGTTGTGTTCAACAGAGAAGCATTGGTACTGCAAAACTGCTAAAAATGTAAGTATAAGCACTGAATTGTTGTTAGCATAACTGAAAACTCAACTCATGTTACCTCGTATGATAAATATTCTCAAACTATAATCTTAGGGGTGTGTTCTTGGGACGTTTTCTCAATGACACATTTAAGGAAAATGGAGATGGATCTGGAGCAGTTGATCCGCAATTGCTAGGAAGTCTGTCCTAATACCACGGCATTGATCCCAGTGGAGTAGGAGTGATAGTTTGGATTTGTGGTGTTCCATGGTGTATACCTCGTTGCTGACAAAATATATTTTCCACTAAATCTGAACAACTGGAACAACTGATCCGTAGATTACGTAGAATTTTGGTGTGACAAAGTGCAATGAGGCCCAGTACAGCACTTGAAATATCCTCGCGAGTCTGATCTGACATTATGTTACGTTTCCTTTCTTCTAGTTCCTCTTTGTACCCTTTTGGTAACTGTTCCACTGATTGCTTTACACATTGTTCCCAATTTATCAAGTCGTTCATCATCACATTTATAAATTGGACGATGATCTCTAAAAAAGATGATCTCTGAAGAAAGTCAATTATAGAGCTGAGTCTATCTGCTTCATCTTGAGGTAAGGATCTCTGGTAGCTCTGTTAATATTGTATTAACTTGTAAAAGGTGTACATATCACATAATGATAATTATAGTCTAATTGACAGGTATACCTTCAACAGCAGATAACTGTGCTGAACTTGAGTATATACAGTGGGACCTTGGATTTTCTTTGAATGAGAATCAAGGATTTTATATGTGGGGGATATTTTTTGGATAGATTTGTCAAGCACTCTCTAGAAAAAAGACAGTATAAGATTTAGTGTTTGATAGGATTTGAACTAAATAGGAGGATAGACTAAAATATATATACTTAATAGGCAATAAAGAGCAAAATGCAACAAAATACAATAAATAACTACACCTGCATTAAGTAGAGCATGTCATTGTCTAAAACCTGCTCTGCCAAGTGATTTCTCATTTTTTTGGAAACCGTCAGGGAAAAGGGGCTCATCAGTGAGTTTCTGGTGAATCCGCATTGAATTAGTGACTTTGTCCCAATGGTAAGCGGCTACCCAGGACTTCCATTGAACCTTTTGACCTTTCACCAGAAGGTTTCATTTGTAGTATTTGCCTTCTCCACTTTTAAGGACATTATTCCTGATCTTCTTAAATGTGTGCTGAAGAAGGCAAATTTATTTTAATGATAAGGTTTTCGAACAAAGTACTTCACATATTTGGAAATTCGTACAAGTATAAGTTATTTCATGCATTTAATGATTTTCGATTCCCCACTAGACTAGTCGGTCATGCTGTTTACATTTTTATAAGATAAATACTGACCCTAGTTTTAATCTTTACCATAGAAAGAACTAGTTGACATTTATATCACTCTTGTATATACTTGAGACATTGTCTTTTAAAATTCAAAGCATAAATATAGACTAAAACAAACGCCTAATAATAAATCACTAATTTCTTTTGAGTTCTTACCGATTGATCCATTAAAAAGATAACATTTATGTTAGGTGGCATTGGGTTTTCCACTGTAAACTTCTCCTTACGCATTCCATCAGCGGAGTTGTCCTCAAAATGCAGTTTCATAAAGGACCTATTTGTGCAAGCGCCATCCATGCAAATGTAGTTTATCTGCAGTGAAAAAATCATACTTGATGTTTAAGCATATATGTACATTGCAAATCATTTTTTTCTGCTTTTCTTTTAAATATAATTATATATACATGTATAGACACATAGATATATATGCTACAGGATGGTATACTTTACATGTGAAAATGTGGAAAGTAACAGGTAATTAATATATTCAGTGTACCTTGAATGAGTAATCTCAGCATCCCATCAATGCAGGGGCCTCCGTGGCTCAGTGGGTAGAGCGTTGGACGCTCCATCCGAACAACCTTTCATCAGTGGGTCGCGGGTTCGAATCCCACTCAGACCAAAAAAATGGAAAATTTTCTGACAGGGCTTTCACTCGAACGACCTATGTGGGAGGATTGCCAGTTACCACTGGAAGGTCGTGGATTTCCTCCGGGCATAGAGCTCGGTTTCCTCCTACAATAAAACTGGCAACGCCGCCATGTATGTGAAATAATCTTGAGCGCGGCGTAAAGCACCAAACAACCAATCAATCCATCAATGCATAACAGGTTGAGTCCCACTCACGCTGTGCTTGACAGAGACTAATTAAATGTTTATGTTATTTGTTTATTAATACCTGAATAGCAAATTCGTCAAATAGTAAGCCGCCTTCCCTGGAAAGTTTGGACAGATTCAGTCGATCGGCCTTACAGTTGGTAGTATTAGAAAACCACTTGAACAGAGGTCCATGTAAGCTTTGGGACTTCTTCCCCATAACATCATGCACAACCTGATGACTCTTTGTCAAAGAAAACAGAAATTTTATAAGCTAAACCAAAGGTAATATTAACCTGATAAATACAAGATTATTGACGATGCCAGTTATTGTGGAATGAAATCGGAAGGACGAAGTATGATTCGAACCATTGACACGTTGATGGAAGTCTGTTCAGATCGAGTGTCCAACACTCTACCTCCTGAGGCTCTCTTTTATTGATTTCTAATATTTAATAGTATTAATTGTAAATCCCACAAACAAAATCAGCGAAAGTGGCTTAAAAATAACACAAATGATTTTATTATTTTTAAATATGTAAAAATGTTTTTAGTACCATGAATGTTAACAATAAGGTGAAGAATTACTTATGGATAACAACTTGGTTTATTGGGTGACGACGTTTCGATGTAGTTCTTACATCGTTATCAAAGTCAATGAATGTTTCCAAGGCTTTACTTTAATGGCTTTGTCCTAAAGAAGTACTTTTAAATTAAACATATTTGCTTTAGAGTAAATTGTGGCATAGGGAATATTCGTGGCGTTGTTTACTAATGACATCATTGTATACACAATATAATAAGTCATAACGATAAAAATATTAAGTTATAAGCAATACGGAAATCTAAGTGAGCTACAAAAAAACTTACTTTATATCCCATCTGTGTCTATGCTTTTCTGTCTGGTATAAGTTTGCTATTTGTGACTCTATTATTACTTTCAGGCCATAGTGTTTTTCTCCAATTCCTGGGAAGAAGCCGTCCAGTAGATTTGAGATCTCTTCTGTGGCTTGTTCTGGTGTTGACTGTGTTGGTGCACATATCTCCATGAGGGTGTCTTGAACCTTTGGATTAGTCTCAGTTACAGGCTTCTTGTGTGATAAGTAATGGTGCTGTTGTTTGCATATAATGCATACAGTAGTTGCTGGAGAGATCACTCTTTCACACTCCACAGAGCGATATACCACTGTAGTTGGGGACGTCCATGTTTATTTTATGACCATATTGCTACCCTGAGAATAGTCAGTTGAATAACCTGTACAGAAAGTAAGGCTTTTAACAGCGCTGAGGTGACCCAAAATTGATGACCGTGAAAGACGAACATTTGACCCTATACACACAGATTTTAAATTGATTTTCTTTCCAAAAGTTGTGATTTGAACCAGTCCATATTGATTGATGTTGAGCTCCGTAAGCACTGGTATATTGTTGATTTTTAGTGTGTGGTGATATCCCATGACCACATCTGTCGAGGATGGATTTGGGAGGAGAAAGAATTGATTTGCAGATATTTCACATATGTTTGCCAAGTTGTTTATTTGAACTGGAGGATCATTCTCAAAATCGACTTGTTTTAAAACAATCCCTTTGTACATCTGCACCTTTTTACCTTGTTTTCTCAACAAATTATGGGTTTTGTAAAAGCAAAGGAAGAGCTGAATTGCTAAAAGCACTCGAAGATTGTTATACATGTATGTGCAGTCTATTTTTATTCTTCTTTTTTTGGTATTTATAGAAAACATATATTTATTTTGGTCACAAAGTTGTTTTTATTCCCACAAAATTTTCTATTTGCATACCTCCTAGTTTTCTCCAGCAACCACCACACCAGTAACAGTTGCAACATTCTCTCGCATTACATTCTATCAGTTTAAAGGCACATGTGCCACGAAATGACGATAGATTTGTGTTCACATTAACAAAGAAACCTGTATTTCTGTATTTTTCTCAGATTCTCTATTGGTGGAGAATCACATTTTTGTTTCTTCTGTTAGTAAGGAAAGAGCTGTGTACTGGCTCTTATTGCTGATCTATTGCCCACCGAAACTGTGTATAAACAAACACCTTTTAACGCAACGCGAGTGATATATTTTCTCGGAAAGTTGCTTGATAATTGCAAGGTAATGACACTTCAGGTCAACCATATACAGAACAAACAATCGTCTATGATTTTAAAACACCATAAAGAAAAATACGTCTTTGTTAAGTATATCAGTAAATTAGATAATCGCATTCCATATTTCTGAACATATTTCCATAATATAGATGTAACCCCATAATTACAAACCTAACATTTTGTTAACAGTTAGTATTCATAACCATGTAGTAATTTGCCTCGTTTGTTGGTTTTGAGCCAACGGAGTTCGTTTGTTTTGAAAGTTTGATTGTCAAATGTCGTTATTCGACCAAATGATCAGACCTATATGTTTATATGGCTGTGAGATATGGGGCTATGAGTCACTGCAGTTGACTGAGAAGTTATTCTTAAAGTTTTGTAAATATATCTTTGGCTTAAAATCTAGCACAGCAAACTATGCTGTATACGGTGAACTCGCATGTCTATACATGTTCAGAAGCGCGTCATTTCCCTTTGGTTAAGGTTGGTTGACAGCAAAGAAACTAAATTAGCCACTTGTATGTATCGACTTATGTTGTCCAAGAATGGTGAAACTAAGTTCCCATGGCTTAATTTCGTGAAGAACATTTTATGTACTGCGGGTTTTGCAAACGTGTGGTATAACCAGCATGTGAACAGTGCTACTAGTTTTTTAAACCAGTTCGAAAGGCGTCTGAAAGATATATTTCTTCAGTCCTGGGCTGTAGACATCGGCGCTTCTTCAAAAGGACTGGCCTACAAAATCTGTATAACTGAATTTGAATTTGTGTTCTATTTGAAGAATTCAGACTTTAAATTTCGGAAACTAATTTCAAAATTTAGGACAAGTAACCACATACTACCGATAGAAACTGGTAGATGGTCAAGAGAACAAAGAGAGAATCGCATTTGACCAAAATGTACAACTGGTAGCATTGGTGATGGATATAATTTTGTAATGATTTGTCCCAAGTTAGTACTTATCAGAAACAAATATCTACCCGTTAAATACAGGGTTAGGCCTAGAGTTTACAAAATGCAACAGCTTTTTTAAACATTATAAAGCTTGTATAAATATTTGAAGGAAGGTATGGCTATTTGTAACTACTAATAGATGTTCTGCCATGTATAATTGTACAAGTCCACATGTAACCTCCGGTGTCACCCTGGGTGGCAGCGAGAGTAATAGAGAATTGAATTGAATTGAAGTTAACCGACACTGATTGTTATTGTTGTAATCGGGTTTCGACTCCACATTTGTACATTCTATACCTAACAAGACATGTATAATCTGCTCTATATTTAATTTTAGATGTTTTAGTTGTAGTAAGCTCGTATAAATTGTTTTTCTTTACAAATGTCCAAAAGTCTATGGCGGCGAGCTGGCCTTTACGTAATGTAGATCTGTTAATTAAATACTTCAGTTAAAACTGTTGATTATGTAGGCTCTTTTCCAGGAACAAAAACTGTTTTGGTTTCAAAGGAAACCCGATTCTTGTCAATGAAACTCAGTTAACTTAAATTCGAAAGCATTTCAATTTCTCTGACAAAAAGTACATCTCATCTATGAATATTCAAAATAAGCTCCAATTTTAAACCAAACATTAATGCAGACTAAAGCATGACAGTAATTTTATAGGAAGTAGAACTAAAACAACAAGCAAAACTACTCCGAACTAACAAACAGCGTGATGTAGTGATTTGTACTGTCAATTTACACAAAAAAGTGCTGGTCACCCACTTGCAGTGTGTCAAAATCATGTAACATTATGTTTATTTATTATTTCCACAGTTCATTCTCTCGTGTTTTTTTCAAAGATATTATCATTTCTTATTGTACAGTGAAAGGTCTCCCGCGTCTATAAGTCTGTAACAGTAAGTAGTAGATTAGGCCTTGGGCTATCATCCAGATTTTATGACTGGTCTGGGAAATTGGAATTCAGATGTTGTTACTTTTCTCGTTTGTGTTTCCAGTGATGATAGAACAGGGATAGCAAACAATAGAAATGGCTGGTCATTCAACAAGGGGACAACCTAAATGTTATCTAAGTATGGATACAAGGCACAAATTCTTTGGTATACGTGTAAAGTGACTGCAATGATGTAACACCATCACATCGAAACAACATCTTGGTAGGTAGACAGATAGCCAGTCACGTCTCTCACGATATCCTGAATCTGGAGTAAAACAACTGAAAGCAATAGAACTTAAAAGCAAACAATGAGCATCATTTTTATTATAAATGGTTTTTTTTATAAATGCACTGGTCGTTTTACGAGCCATTTTATCTAAATTACAGTTTAAATAATTAAAAAATACATCAAATGCTGGGTAAGTCAATGGAATTATGGGAATTCGGCGATTGGCTACATGGCGAATGTGTACATTGTCCCTGTATATTCACATTTAGAGATAGTTTACCATTGCAGGAAAAACGTTATTAAAACCATATCTAAATACACGTAGATGATTTTATAACTTTCTGTTCTAAATACTGTACTCATTAAATCTTAATACAGCTATTCTCTTCCTCAAAACCCTTTGAGAGAATCCGCGGAGGGATTGTTGCAGACAACCATGAACGAGCCAAACTACACAGATCGACGCAAAATTAAAAGGAAGCTTCTTTCGTTTAAATGGCGATGTATTTACTTTATAAAATTATGGAATTCAAAATAGTGAGAGACAAAGTGATTTCTATAGGAATCTGCCGACGGTGGAGTGTTTGCTCAAGGCAAAAACTTGGTTTCTTCTCAAACTATATACCTGACAACACTGCCAATGGATCAATATATTTATCCATCAAAAGGGTAAAGAGTAGTTTGCTCAGCGATAATGAACAAAAAATGCAGTTAATAATCTTAATTTAGTTGTTTCATCTAGTTTCTGTTCGTTGAACCAAATAGTGTTTTTTCTCTTACTCAATAAACCAGCTGGGCCCTGTGTCAATTTTATCCTTACATGTGCAGTTCTCAATATTCAAACATCAATATTTATTCATCGTGGTCCACGGCAAGTAATACCAATGCTATACGTGTCTAGGCATAAATCTGTTTTCACTGTTTGGATAAAGGCTATGCTAGATGAATTCATCAAAGGTACTTCCTCATTTATCGACATCCATTCATGTCAAGTTAAAAAGTCAGCCAAGAATCAAAACTAATCTATTTTTCAATGAGGATTGGGAGTTCGCAGTTAATCAAAAACCTTAAACATTCATGTTTGTTTATAAATGTCTAAAGGGGCTTTCACAATTGAGACTTTCGCCGCACGGTCAAAATACTGAAATCGATCGCACGGTGGAGATAAAAGTTTTCGGGCCGCAGTAGAATCGGAAAAATTACCGCAAGAAAATAATCCATTTTACGATTGGCCGGGACATCGTAAGGGCGTGACAAGGTTCCCGCACGTTTTAATCCACGAATCTCTTGAGGCAAACCGCGCGGAGTAACGCAAGCAACGCACGTCTAGCGCACGTGATCATTGAGACAGTTGCGCGGAGGTGCTACGTGATTGGTTGGAACGTGCGGCGTGCCGCAAGATGCATCGTGCGTCATTGTTTTTCGCCGCGCACCAATGAGCTGGCGACTTACGGCGTTTTGTCAAATCGTGCGGCGATTTTGGGATCCGCAGACGTGATTGCAGTATAAAAGACGCAGATCCAAAAAACCGTTAGAAAAATATATACCTTTTAGCACACCTGAGAGTATTTTTCGCACGGTGAACGCAAAGCGGTGCAAGACCGAGACGGCAAATCGTTCAACGGTTTACGACTGCCGCAAGGTTGGCGGAACAAGAAATTTCACCGTACGGAGCATCTTACGACACAAACAAATCGTGCAACAACCGCGCATCAAGATACAACGGTTTACGGTGAACGTACTAGCGCCCGCACGGATCAGAGGTAATACAAAAATTCGCATGGCCGAAAATTGGATTCCATGTGCACACCAAACTTTTCTACGGCTCTTGCGGCACAAAAATTCCGCGCGGTAAAGTTCGGTTGCCCGCAAGGAAGGCTGCGGTCCATCGTACGGAAGGCCAAAATTCATGACCGCAAGAGCCGTAAACCCGCCGTATCTCAATTGTGAAAGCCCCTTAACGTGTAGGTCGCATGGACAAGCCGAAGGTGTGGTCTATTAATTAAAAAGGTATGCTAGATACGAAACCGTTCTGATAACAGCGCATGTCTATATCAGAAATGCTTGTGTAGTCAGTCCGGTTTAATATAACCACGTGTGTAGCTAATATTTAAACCTCATTAAATAGTTTGTGTGACAGTCTAAACAAGAAATACGCATTCCGGAAAAGGGGAGTTTTCATGCCTCAACTGTTTAACTTTTTATACGTGATGAAGTCAGTGTTTCGAAAGCAAGCAGAAATTACCATAAAGGAATTTACTGGATTAGTAAGTTAACCGACACTGATTGACCCGGAAAAAAATCCGAGCCAGGGTGAGAATCGAACTCACGACTTAGCGTTACGACATCGCTCTACCAACTGAGCTACCCGGCCCTGCTGGGAACGGTTCGCTTGTTAGATTCTACATGTATTATACACACACAGAGCTTAAATCAAACCCATTAGTATATTTTAATTTTCATACGTGATGAAGTCAGTGTTTCGAAAGCAAGCTGCAGCATCATCAGGGAAATTACCGAATTAGTAAATTGGCCAATGTGTGTTCACATCAGACGGAAGAATTAAAAGAATCCGACCAAAGAAAAGGGTGGGCACTTAATTCCTCCGTTCCTCATTAATAACTAGTAGAATCCCTATCAAACTTCAACTTATTATTATAAGTCTCGTTTGATTTTAGGACTTGAACGAGATGTGATCAAGAGAGTGAAAGAAGATACACGACTCACCAATCAACGTGTAGCTTTCCCATAAAAACAAAACACACACAAATATCATGTGATTTCTTCTAAAGTCTAAGCCTAAAAAGCAAACCTTCATTATTTTGTCATTCAGGCTAGAAAAACTTTCAAAGAAATCTTCTGAACAAGAAATAAAGACTTCGAACTCATAGCTTCGAAGTGAAATTCAATTCTGATCCAAAGCTTTCTCGTGGACAATATCCGTCGTAATATTTAGCAAATGTTTTGTGACCACTCCACCCGACCACTGCCTCCCTTCGCTATCCAACAGGAGAAAATATTTGGACATAACCTTTTTGCAAAAAAAATGTATAGTTCATGAGCATGATCGTCCTTATATTTTAGGAAAAAATTGTTTTAACGTTCCATCCCGAATCTTACGGGATTGTCCGGTGTTCCGTCCAAGAAGGGGCAGAATTAATATTTATAAATTTTCTCCATTACCAAGGTCAATGAACTCCTTAAATGCTGTTGTAAATAAAAATCAACATGTTGACATGTTTACGCCCAGTCGGCATTGAAAACGTGCGGTCCGCACAAATATTTTCTAATCCTAACAATTCTTCACTTAATTTATTCTTTTCAAAATGTATATCATTGTATTTATTTGTTAGGATGTTAATGTTTGCCATATATATATATATAAATGTCTGTATGTTTGTGGTGTTGGAACCCTTTAATGGGACTTGTTCCCGTGGACACTCCTTTAAATAAATAAAAAAATAAATAGACGCAGTCCAAAATAACTTGCAGGCCGACACCTCCAGATTGCACAGCAGACGTTGACGTCGAACAAACACTATGTGATTTATATACAGACATATTAATCCCCGATAACCCAAGAACAGTTTGTAACCCATCTGCTTACAGTCTCTTTGGACACAGGCTTATGGGGATTAGTATAGCTTAATAATAACTGGGAGTTGCTTCCCCTTAGTATTTCTGTCCTCTTAATGTACTCATTGAGGCACTGAATTACACTAAGTGAACTGTCATTGATATAGGTTTTATATTCCAATTGAGTTAAATGATGTCCCGGTATGAAAGTTTTCAACAGATCGTTCAAAGGAAAAACGCATCATGGTGGATAAAACTTCAAAGAAGAAACTGAAAATTTATGCACACTCTGGCACCTTTGTCCCCTTAAGAGAACTAAAAGCTAATTTTAAAGTAAGTTGTTTCAAAGTTAGATAAAAAAGGGACTTAGTTTGAGGTACTCTAATACCGATTATGCATTGATTGTAGATATTTCATTGCCAAAACATTTACTCAAAACACTGAGTAAGATGACCTTGATGGTTATTAGCTTATAACTATTCTTATATAAGCAGTTACACAAAACCTTAAAAAATAGTAAAAACGAAACTAAATAAACCAAAATAAATAGAGGATATTGAACAGTTGTGTTTGAATAGCACTTATATTTTTTCGCGAAGCGTCGAGTGGGTTATCCCTCTGCCTTTCAAGAGAAAAAATATAAATGCTGTTCAAACACAACTGTACAATATTCTGTTTATTATTTATACTATCATGTTTTAGGCTGGAGATTGTTTATTAAGTATAAATTTATCAATTATTAAAAAGAAAGTATCAACAAATTTATGACGGATTAGGTTTTCAGCAAACGTAGGAATATATATCGCTGACCAATGAAACAACAACATGTCTGTTCTTCTCACGTGACTATCGACTGTCACATTTGTGGTCATTTGAATGGCCATTTTCTCCCTGAAGTTTTTCGCGATATTTCATGTAAAAAGAAATTACATCGAACTCCATGGATTTTAACTCTGCAGAGCACCAGTCACCAGGATAAAAAATGATATTTGAAATTACTTTACATTGTTTAAACGCGTCAATGAATGGCAAGTACAGTTATTCGTTACACGCAGTGGTGCGATTCTCCGAAGCCATGCTGCAGGTCACACAACGCTGCCAACATTACATACGATCGATTATGAAGTTTTGTTTTATGGCTTTTAATTAGAGTGGTAAGCCGATCCTCTATTGAATCAATTTAGTGTTTTCAGCTGTAATTTATTTATCTTAACGCTAAATATGACTGAACAGGCTTCATTTAGCCTATCAAAATCCTATGTACTGTTGTTGTTGTACAGCAGACGTCGGTACACAAGAAAGAAGTAGGTCCGACGACGTCATCGGCTTCGTCGCGTGCATTAAATAACAAAAAGTGTTATTTCACTGCAGTGAATTATAACATTTCTGAGTGAAGGAAATCCCTAGTTTTCACTTATGTATAAAGAATAAATATATATATATATACTCTCTCATAATCACTAATTGACTTCCCCTATTGCTTCCGATATTTTTCTCTTACAGTCTCCCAAGTACAGCTGCAAATTACGTGGTGAAATATGTAAAGATGGTACAGATGTCAAAGTCTTCCTCATTTCTTCACGGAAGTTTCCAGCTGCTAGCGTTACTTATCTTCGTTGGACGAAATATTTAAGTACCATAGGTGTGTATCTTTAAATAGCTTGCTATGATTATGCTGCAAATATGTTGAACGAAAAACCCCGGGCATTCAATGATTTCCCACAGGATATATCGAATGGTCGGCTGTCTGATATAAAGAAAAAGAAACAACTCCTTTCATCTATAGGGGGATGTTTGTGTGAAGAAGTAAAATATACAGCTGTAAACATCGGCTCTGAAGATAGAAAGCAGGCATTTACCAATGCATCTAAAATAACGCACCATAAGGAGTACTGAGAGTATATTGGTGTCATACGTCTTAAATGCCCTTTGTCCTTTTGGGTCGTACACGGCTTTGCTGGATTGGTTTTCTAATCTGTCCATACAGTCCATCACTTGTTAGGACGCTTAGATGATAGACCCGAGTTTTCGACAATTGAGTGATCTCAATGCTTTTGTACCGGCCGTCCACCCAGATGAAGTTTCATCAGCCATCACTTGAGAACCCTGTTTTGTTAACCATGGCTCGTTTGACGGAATTCCTGGCAACTAAACGTATCGATAGTATCTACAAATGCCTCGAATGTCCTGCGACGATTTCAACTGGCCAAGAGGACTTCCAAAAATACACGTTGGCCAAACACAGCATAGTTGTTGGAGAAGAACATCTATCCATCCAGTGCTAGGACCAGATCATATACAGATCAATATGATCAAAGCAACCTTCTGTGTTGGTTGGCAGACTATTTTAAAGCTATTGTCAAAAGTCATAGGATTCCGATCAGCGAACGCCCTTGACAGTTTTCAACAATGCTATGATCACCACAAAGCATGACAGTTGCTGCTGATAGCAATGTATGCCATCACAGATGAGCTGCTTGGCTTGTTCATAATCGAAGCTCATACCCCTAATGTTAAAGATTTCCTAATTAAGAATTCCCACTTAAGAATTAGATACCTTGGTAAATTCACCTTTATGTATTTGTATTCTGTTTTTTGTCTACCGATGTGGTCAACTGCTGATCACTTGGTGCGGTTTAAGACCTTTACTAGAAATGCCTTTCAATTCGATTCAATTCAAATTTATTTCACCAAAGATTCAAATCATCGTTTAGGAAATAGATAATTAGATGATAGGCGGGGATAAAACCCATTTGGGCTTGTGCCTTGAAGCATATAATATTTAATAAGGCGAATATAATATGTATTACCCATCCCTCCCCCTTCCCCAAAAATGATAATAAGAACAAAAAAACTACCTCCCTAAAAAAAACAAGAATCACCAAAAAATACCGAAACTACATTTAAAAGCACAATATTGAAAAAAAAACAAAAAAAAAAAAACGTTGCATCAATAATCTATAGAGAATTAAACCGTCCGTCCCTCAATCAGGTGTCTTTTCAGCAAAGATTTAAAGCATGATATCGATAATACATTCTTCAGGTGAGAGGGAAGTCTGATCCAGACATTTGGACCTTTAAAGATGATTTATTACACCAATATTTTGAGAAATTTTGGAACGTAGGAATTCAACATGAGTTTTCCAGTTAAATAAATTCCTAAAAAAGGTTTTACTTGCTCAATAGGCGAATTTAACATCTTAATATAAATTGTATTATTGGAAGTTCTGTGAGGTCTTATAAGCATACATTTTGTTTTTCCGACGTTCAATGAGAGCTTGTTTACTATTAGCCATGTAGAGATTTTTTTCTAATTATTCAATTACTTTAATTTCTAAAGTTTTAATGTCAGCTCCTTCGCCATTGAGGCAAGTGTCGTCGGCAAATAAAATAATTCCTAAAAAATTGGAAACAATATTAATATCATTTATATAAAGAAGAAACAGAACGGGCCTTAAAATGGACCCCTGGGGGACCCCGCATGAAATTGGTAGACTTTCTGAAAGTACATTTGAAAACTTAGTACATTGTGTACGTGATGAGATATAACTGTTAAACAGTTCAGAGAGATTCCCTTAAATCCGTAATATTCTAACTTTGATAATAATATATTGTGATTAACCTTATCAAAGGCCTTTGACAGGTCTAAACAGGTGAGTATACTATAAAGTTTAGATTCCTTGGTGTGAATGATTTTTTCTTGTAACGAAAGTAAGCGGATGCAGTAGAGTGGCTGGCACGAAACCTGAACTGTTTGGATGAAGTAATGTTATTTTCACCTAGGCAAGTTATCATTCGAGTTATCATACATTTCTCAGGCATGGCAGAACAGATATCGGTCGATAATTGCCAACCAAGGATTTATCGCCAGATTTAAATAGTGGGATAACCTTGGCTATCTTGAGTGCATCTGGGAAAACACCTGTAGTAAACAACAGATTTATTAAGTCACATAGAGCATCTAGCATATGGACACAGATAAGTTTTACGTGTGACGACTTAATACAATCTACTCCAGCAGCCCTATTTTTAAGACTTTGTATTAATTCATTAATCTCTAAAGGTGTACAAGGAGATGGTATAAATTCGGATTGAGTAGGTTGCTGAAGATAACCACGAAAGGAGCTATTTGTATTGGTTAATTCTTTTTCAAGATTTTTGGCTATTTGAGTGAAATATTGATTAAAGCCATTAGCGATTTTCGTAGGATCAGATGTACGATGTCCATCAATGTTATATTCAGTTGTTTGGTGAGAACTTTGACGTATATTCATATTTGAGTTCAGAATTTTCCAAGTTCCTGTTATATCGCCATTTAATTTTTGAAAAATATTTTCGTAGTACTTTTGTTTTGCTGAACGTAATGTATGAACTAGTTTATTTCTATACTGTTTATAGTTTTTTGTTAAAATTATGGACTTTTCTTTTAGTTGTATACGAAATAATCGATTTTCTTCACGAATAGAATTATAAATAGCTAAAGTGACCCAAGGTTTTTTAATTTTACTGGCTTGTTTATTAATAGTTTTGGCTACAACTGAAAAACACTGTCACGTTGTGATTGAGAAACAAACAATTTCTATTCAAATAAATCAGTTTACTTCCCAAAAGCCGAATGGATTTACAGTCTTGCAAGTTAAAATAAAAAATCAGAGGATATGACTTCCTTAGATACCGGTATCTTCTTAAAGACAATAAGAGTTCAAATTAATGATAATGAAAAGTAATAAATTTTACCTAACTAGAGTAGTGTCCAATCGCCAAACAACCAATCAATGAAAACACCTTCAACCAGTCAAGCTCTTAGTTTCAACTAAGTGACGATAATGGGATTGGTTAAGTGATATTACGGCATAATTAACACATTAAGTTAGGAAAAAAAAAAAAACAAATGGAAAATGTTCACATAATGGAAAAATAATGATGGCAACTTCTAGACCACCGTAGTTTCAATTATAATGTTTTTTACGATTTAACTATTACACAAGGGAAAAATAATAATGGCCCCATCTAGACCACCGCAGTTTCAATTATAATGGGTTTTAAAATTTAACTTTTACTTAAGGGAAGAATAATAATGGCCCCATCTAGACCACCATAGTTGATAGAACAGTTAAGTATAGTCACTCACAAAGTTCATGATTGGAAAGATAATGTGGCACCACACGCACCACCATACGGTTTGAAAAGGTTCCCAAACAATGAAAGTCAACACTAAGGCTCAATATCACGGGCCAGTTTACAGCATACAATACCAATGTGGGTATTAAATTTTGGATTTGGGAGTACATCCACCATAAACATCAGGATTATGAAGAATTAGGCAAGCATCCACACATAAAGAGAAAGAACACCTCAGAGTAAAAGATAAGTTATGTGGATATTTCAAAAACTGATGGACTTTGACATCAAGTATTCCTCTTAGGACATTATGGCAGCAAATATCACTTTGCCAAGTAAAGTATGGTGGACCTTAGTACAGGTACTCCAATGTAAATGTAGATTAGTTATCCTCACATTTAGGACTGAAATGGTTTCCTCACAACCAGCAACATGCTCACCAGTTTAGACTCAAAGTTTAGTCTTTGTCAAGGGTTATGATGGCCAAGAAATGATGGGCTTAAAAAAAAAAAAATATTTAACTATCAGAATTTAATATTTTGAGCTATTTTCTAGATAATCTCCTTACGATTGCATTAGGAAAGTTACAAGTTGTTGGTGATATGATAATGTACAGTCAATAAACCTTATCGCCAGCTCTACATAATTGTTCTTGAAGTTACAAAGATAGGGGAAAAATGCTAGTACCAAGATACAATTGTCAATGTAAACAAAAACATTCCTACCTCATATTATCCCTGTCAAAATTACATCTGACTGGTTTGGCTGAGCTTTCAAATATGCCACAGACCTTCAGTATCATACATGAGACAAACAAATATCATACCTTGTTACAATTTGAATAATGCATACAATAAAATAGGCTGCACTGACAGGATTTCGCGTCTTGTTACATGTAGGACTTATACCATAGCATTGACCAGTGTTAAAACATAGTGTACACATCAAGGTATTGGGACAAGTACATGAGATAGAAATAGGACAAAACATCTAATGATAACAGAAAATTAAAAATAACAGTTGACAACTTCAACAAATTTAGAGTTAAATACATGGACGGAACTATCAAAATTGTTAGGGCAAACACATTAATTTTTTAAAATCTTGACCATATCCCTGAAAATCCCACATAGTTCACATGGATCCAACACTTGCATGTCATTTGGTCACAACCAATATACACTGCCCTAGATGAATCGTCTAGATCGTCTTTAATTCAACTGAAAAGAAAGCCGGGGAAGCCAAAAATTGAAGTCAATAACACTTTGTATCAAACCTGCCTATCACGCACAACTTGTCTTGACAAAGCCGAGATAGGACGTGCTTGTTGCATTTGATCCGGGCAGCTCTGGAACTAGACGCTGTTCATCTGTTGTGGGACTGGGGGTTGGGGGATGGAGCAGCCCAAATTATTTCACTTATATGGCGGCTTTGCCAGGTTTTTTGGGGAAGGAAATCGATAGAATGTTTTTGAAGGACTGTTCCTGGCTCCAATCTCTCAATTTTAATTTTCCCTGTATGGTGGTGTTTTTTAGGCTTAACACCTTCCCATTAATTCAACAACACAATAGACAATTTGTTACTGAACTTTCAACATATCGACCCAAGAAGTCCTGTTATTATACTACAAGGAGTCTCATAATGGTCAAGTATGTAGGGGTTCCATTGCTGTTTGTTAGCAAAAGTACTTCGAGTGTCATGATGACCCGTGTTGGAAACTTTATAAACTCGGTGTCATTTGGCTCTTTTGTCCCCACAGGACCGTTTATCATTTAATTGAAAATAAAAACAAAGTACACAGCTAGAATGTCAGAAACTTTAATGAAAAATACAAGAAGCAAAACAAATCAGTTTTTAAAGCATTTGGCAACATAAAACAGGTTTCATGGTTTCATGCACTAGGTCTACTGAAGATTGTATCCATTCAAATTAATGTCAAACTGTAAAATTCCTTTTTGGCGTTTGGTTGTCTTTTGAAACGGAGCTAGATTCGACAGAACTGATTTCTTCCATTGCAGGCTCTACAAAGGCATATGTAGATCTCATAGTCACCGTCATCGTCTTTGGGCTGCAAAACAGTACCAATATAGCGCACAGCGTTTCGTTTCTTGGTGTACTGAACCATAACATAGTCGCCCGGCTCAGGATCTTTTTCCTGAAAAGTCGTTTGTTCTTCATCAGAAGTGTTGTCAGGCGACTCATTTGCACGGACCTCTTCACAATTGCTGCGGAATAAGCCTCTAGAGCACTTTGGGTCTTTCGGGGCCTTTTTAGCTGCAATTAGGTTTCGCTTCGGTGTATCTGTGACCGCTGTACTTTTAGCCCTTTTCCTGGAATTACTCGGTTTCCGTTCTGGGGCTTTCGGGAACGGTCGGATTATTTCTGGAGAAAGTGTGGCTTGCTGAACAGATGGCAAAGAATTGGTCAGCGTGGGGGCCCGGGGAATAGTTTCCAATCCAACATGGGTATTAATCGGAGACTGTGGATCAACCAGAGATTGCAATCGCTCATTAACAATGGTCTAAGACTGGCTTTGATCACTGTTTGGCGGCAGCAAATCTAAAGGGGTCTGTGGCTCAGCACTGGTGGAGGGCTGAGGACATGGATTAAGCAGAGGCTGTGACTGAAAACTAGCCGCCAAATTAATATTTGACGATGGCGGAGCGCTAGTTGAAGCTTGTGTGTCATTTAAGGGACTATCTGTTGGAGCCGAAGACAAAAATACATCATCTGGAAAAATGTCTTTGTTAACTGGACGTTACTAATGCAAATAGTAGAGTATCGTCAATATTTTCAGTCGATATATGCAAGAAGCTAAACAAAGGCTTAGTTAATGTCCTTGGGTAGCTTGCTAGTCCGTTAGGATAGCAAAAATGTTTGTACAATTGTCCCTTTCCAGAAAACTTCCAAAATAGTTGATGTTGATCAGTACAGGGGCTGTGTAATATGCATCCTTAAAACTAACAGATGAAATGTAGCAGTAAGTAAAAAAATTAACACATTTTCTGTGAGATTAATAAATTAACTTTCGAACGGCGAGGAAATAGTTTTGCACCAAAAACTGAAATACCGATTATGCATTGATTGTAAATATTTCATTGCCAAAACATTTACTCAAAACACTGAATAAGATGACCTTGATGGTTCTAAGCTTATAACTATTCTTATATGAGCAGTTACACAAAACCTTAAAAAATAGTAAAAACGAAACCAAATAAACAGTCTCCCAAGTACAGCTGCAAATTACGTGGTGAAATATGTAAAGATGGTACCGATGTCAACGTCTTCCTCATTTCTTCACGGATGTTTCCAGCTACTAGCGTTACTTATCTTCGTTGGACGAAATATTTAAGTATCGTAGGTGTGTATCTTTAAACAGCTTGCTATGATTGTGATGCAAATATGTTGAACGAAAAACCCCGGGCATTTAATGATTTCCGACAGGATATATCGAATGGTCGGCTGTCTGATATAAAGAAAAAGAAACAACTCCTTCCATCTATAGAGGAATATTTGCGTGAAGAAGTAAAATCTACAGCTGTAAACATCGGCTCTGAAGATAGAAATGCAGGCATTTACCAATGAATCAGCAACTACATGACTCCAAAATAACGCCCCATAAGGAGTACTGGGAGTATATTGGTGTCATTCGTTTTAAATGCCCTTTGTCCTTTTGAATCGTACACGGCTTTGCTGGATTGGTTTTCTAATCTGTCCATACAGTCCATCACTTGTTAGGACGCTTAGATGATAGACACGAGTTTTCGACAATTGAGTGATCTCAATGCTTTTGTACCGGCCGTCCACCCAGATGAAGTTTCATCAGCCATCACTTGAGAACCCCGTTTTGTTAACCATGGCTCGTTTGACGGAATTCCTGGCAACTAAGCGTATCGATAGTATCTACAAATGCCTCGAATGTCCTGCAACGATTTCAACTGGCCAAGAGGACTTCCAAAAACACACGTTGACCAAACACAACATAGTTGGCGGAGAAGAACATCGAACTTATATAAGAATATCATATACAGATCATATGATCAAAGCAACCTTCTGTGTTGGTTGGTAGACTATTTTCAAGCTATTGTAAAAAATCATGGGATTCCGATCAGCGAACGCCCTTGACAGTTTTCAACAATGCTATGATCACCACAAAGCATGGCAGTTGCTGCTGATAGCAATGTATGCCATCACAGACGAGCTGCTTGACTTGTTCGTAACCGAAGCTCATACCCCTAATGTTAAAGATTTCCTAATTAAGAATTCCCACTTAAGAATTAGATACCTTGATAAATTCACCTTTACGTATTTGTATGCTGTTTTGTGTCTACCGATGTGGTCAACTGCTGATCACTTGGTGCGGTTTAAGACCTTTATTAGAAATGCCTTTGAGCGCAAGGAACATGCCGTGTCGGTCTTCTTTAATTTGGAGAAGGCCTATGACACCACCTGGAAAAATTCTCAAAAATCTTTTTCGTATGGGGCTAAGAGGGCGCCTGCCAAAATTTGTTGCTTACTTTTTACAATGAGCTCCACATTATCGGATTCAATCGAACAAGAAATGAGAGTCCCACAGGGGAGCATCCGGTCTTCAACCCTGTTCGGAATCAAATCAACAGTTTGGCTGGCGTACTACATGACGATGTAGAGGGGTCTGTGTATGTGGATGATTTGTTTGTGTGTTACAGTTCCAGGAACATGGCTACTATTGAGAAATAATTAACAGGCGTCTCTCAATGAGATTGAGAAGTGGGCCACTGAGAATGGGTTCCGCTTCTCATCTACCATTACTGTGGCCATACACTTTTGTAACCTCAGAAAGCTCCCGATCTTAAGTTCTATGGTAAACCATTAAAGGTGGTCAATGAGACTAAATTCCTTGGCCTCATCTTTGACCACAAACTTAATTTTGTGCCCCATATCAAAATGTTAAAAGCCAAGTGCATTAAGCCAATAGCTATTAGCAAGGCCCTCTCCAGAACTGACTGGGGAGCGGACCGAAATATTCTTTTTAACCTTTTCAGGTCCATGGTCCGGTCCATTTTAGACTACGGATCTTTTGTTTATGGTGGTGTCAGGAAAACATACCTACATTGGTTGATCCTGTGCACCACCAGGGACTTCGACTATATATGGGGGCTTTTAGGACCTCTCCTGTCGAGAGCTTGTATGTGGAGGCAAACGAGCTTTCACTCTCGATCAGGAGAATCAAACAAGGTCTACAATATGTAACGAACTGAAAGCCCATCCCACGAACCTTGCTCACGACTGTGTTTTCCAACCATTATCCGAGGACTTCTATGCAGCCTCACCTAGGCGGATTCAATCTTTTGGTCTCCGCATATGTCTCCATCTAGAGGCTGTGGGTATAGACTTGGAGGAGGTTGCAACTGTAAGACTTCCCAGTGCTCCACCTTGGCTGACGAGCAGACCAAGGTTCATGTTTGACATCTCACAACACGACAAGTCTACCACGAATCCTCTGATAATCCAACATAAATTTGCTGAGATTAAGAATAACTTTGTAGAACACAGCTTCCTTTTGCACAGATGGATCGAACGACGACGGCCGGGATGCTCCTGTGGCAGTGCTTGGACGTAATGTGGCTTTCGGCCGTCGTCCTTAATCCAGTTCATTTTTTTCTGCCGGGGCTCGAGCAATTCTTCTCTCCATGGACACGACCGTTACACATGACTTGGACAAGTCCGTCATCTGTAGCGACTCTTTGTCGAGCCTCCTGGCTATTGAACACGGAAAACTTACAAACCCGCTAATTCGTAACATTCTACACATACATGATTTGTTAACATCTGCGTGTAAGGAAGTTGTGTTCTGCTGTGTATCCAGTCATTGTGGCATCTATAGTAACACAGCCGCGGACAGTGAAGTCAAATCTGCTTTAACCAAGTCAGTATCTTCGGTCGAAGTACCATATTCTGACTTCAGACCGAAGATAATCAAGTACATTACACAGCTTAGGCAAACTTCGTGAGATGATGAAAAACGTCAAAATAGTAAACTGGCTCGAACCAAGGCATAGTCTGGTCTAACCACTTTCCCTTCTTCTCTTGAAAAAAGGTGTTTTATCCAGATGTCGAATCGGCCATTCCTTTTTATCACACCGACATGTACTCACACAAGATCCCTTCCGTGGTGCATCCCTTGGCCGGACAGTTATTCTCTGTCCGGCCATCCCAGTCGCGGTGAAGGGGGCGACTTTATTCTTGAGGTAGTAAACAGCAGGTGCAAGAGATGGTTACCGCCTGGCCTTCCTATCGAACGACGCTGGACATGATGTTTGTTTACTATTATTAGCTATTAAACCAGTTAACAAATAGATTAACTCAAAGATGCTTTGTTTACTTTCCCTCATGGCAAACACATTCATTTTTTGAAATCTTGACCTTGTCCCCGAAAATCCCACATAGTTCACATGGATCCAACACTTGCATGTCGTTTGGTCACAACCAATATACACGGGCCTAGATGAATCGTCTGGATCGTCTTTAATTCAACTGAAAAGAAAGCTGGGGAAGCCAAAAATTGTCAATAGCACTTGGTATCGAACCTGCCTATCACGCACAACTTGTCTTGACAAAGCCGAGATAGGACGTGCTTGTTGCATTTGATCCGGGCAGCTCTGGGGCTAGACGCTGTTCATCTTCGCTGTTCAATGTTCGTGGTGGGGAAGTCTTGGAAAAGTTAAAGTTCAAGCTAAAGCTTAAGCTGTTGGACTGGAGGATTGGGGGATGGAGCAGCCCAAATTATTTCATTTATTTGGCGGCTTTGCCAGGTTTATTGGGGGAGGAAACATATAGAATGTTTTTGAAGGACTGCTCCTGGCTCCAATCTCACAATTTTAATTTTCACTGTATGATGGTGTTTTTTGGGCTTGACACCTTCCCATGAATTCAACAAGACAATAGACAATTTGTTACTGTACATTCATGCTTCGTTTCACTAAAAAGGCGCAAAATAAGATCTGTAAATGTAAACACAAAAAAATCACAGTATCTGTATGACGACCAGTATTATTGGTATTATTTTTACAAATCCAAGCAATCATACACGACAGGGCCAATTTATTCAATAAATGCTACTTTTGGAGGCTTTCTTGTCCCTTGATGACTCTCTCTCCTAAACATATCAGTTACTTCAACACCAATTTTACCGGATTAAAAATACACCTTTACTAGGAGTATTTACAATGTCTGTTCATGCTTATTGTTGCAACAATTCCTCATTTCCATACTCTTATTATAAACATTGTGTTCATCTTCAGTTGAATATTGCTATAAAATGTTCTTTTAAAATGAACCACCATAATCCGCCGGTCGGCGACTTTCCCAACCTGCATAATACAGCATAGTCTCTGTTGATGCAAAACCGTGTCGGCTAAAATTTCTATGCCTGACAAATCGTTCTGCTTCGTAACTTTACTGTCCTGTCTAGGTGACAACGACGTATCCTGGTCAAGTGTGAGTTCCGTTTAATCTGAACTCATCGTATATGTTGACTGGTGCAGTTTGGAGGCCATTACGAAATTGACCTTGAAGAAAAGTACATTGCTTTCTCCCTTCCACTAGCAGACATTATACCTATACGAAATAAAGGAGAAAATTACGTTTCAATCAAAAACCAATGTGCAAATAAAGTGTACTGTCGACAAAATGAAAACCGATAACATGAAATACTCAGGCACGTTAGAGGAATCTAACCGAGTCGACTACAATTCCACCTTGCAACTAGGACGAACAAAAGCGTACTGAATGCTACCACGGACTATGCGTTATCTCATGTGGTTTTAGAGTGACTCATTAATGGCATAGTAGAAGTTTCATCATAATTCTTACAGCGACCTTGACAAATGATTTTAAAACCATACTATATCATTGGCAATAATCAGAAGCCGTCGAAAGTAGACTAGGCCGTAGCACATGGCTATCTGTTAAGCTATACATATTGTCTATATAACAAAGCACGTTCTCTTGAGGAATGTCAATAACATGCAGTTTATTTATTAACTCCTGGCTGAAGTCCGATGGAAAGTTCTTAAATATTTCATTACATTCTGTGGACGATAAAGTAATGTGCACTGATTTACAGAAACGCGATTGGAAAATCACCCAGCTAATCCGAGAAAGAAATACGTTCAGCATTGAGCTATATCAGCGTTGACTGACAAGAGGTTTAAACAACATCGCTAGTAGAGCAATTCTAACGAGAAAATATGATATCTATACATAAATCAAACCAAAATGCCAAAAATCCCCCAAGGAATCATTCTTGCTATACCCAGCCGCTATCGCTTGTTTGCATACACAGAAAGCACTGTGAACAACTTTATCGACGAATAAATATATATTGTTTATAACCTTGTTGTTTGTTGTGAGATGGAGTTTATAACATTTTTGTTTGTTGGTTGTAGGTCATGAGATGGAGTTTATAACCTTGTTGTTTGTTGGTTGTAGGTTGTGAGATGGATTTTACAGCCGTTTTGTTTGTTGGTTGTATGTTGTGAGATTGAGTTAATAACCTTGTTGGTTGTAGGTTATGAGATGGAGTTTATAACCTTGCTGTTTGTTGATTATGATATGTAGTTTATAACCTTGTTGTTTGTTGGTTGTAGGTTATGAGATGGAGTTTATAACCTTGTTGTTTGTTAGATGTAGGTTGTGAGATGGAGTTTATAGCAGTTTTGGGTGTAGGTTGTTACATGGTTTTGTCTGTGCCCGGGGCGGGGGGGGGGGGCAACATTTATGGGATTCAATCTCAGTCTACCGATGTTCTTGCCATAGTTAAGATGCGCGTAACCATTGTTAATGTGTTACAAAAGGATTCCAAAATTCTACTGACCAAGGCTAAGCTCATGTCAGTCTTCAACCTAATGAAATATCATAGGTTTGGCTTGTTACAGCAATTTATGAGGTATAAAGGTCTAAAGATATACATCTTTTTAACACAATTAGAAACTTATCTCCATGGTTATTTTAGACAAGAAGATTTTCCCTGTGCCCGTGTGTTTTAGTGATCATAAATAAATATATGGGCGCCCATGTTAAAATCGCTCAATTGTAAATTAATAATACAGATTGGAGAATGAGTTTACATTGGTTGTTGGAAATGGTAACTTAACAATCAGAAATACAAATGTATCTTTAAAGACATGAAACTATACACAATGAACAGTTGGCCGGATATATAGATGAGTTTCGGCGTTTGAACTCCTTTTGAGAGTATTATTAACCTAAGAAGACATACGTCTATTGTGCGGTCAAACAGCGTCATCCAGGAGGAAATCTACATTTAGCTTAAAGGCACACTCGCCGCGAAAATCCAGAATACTGTTTACATTAAAAAAAAACAGTGTACGGGTTTCTGTATGTTTCCCAGACAGAAGAAGTTAGGAACTTTCTATTTTTACCAAAAATTGAAAGTTTTGGCATCAATTAGTATTTGTAATTTGAAAATTACATTAATCAGGTATTCACAATGAAAACAAACTCTAAACCTGATCATGCGAAATAGAGACTGAGGATTTAAGGGACTGGAAAAGCCTGCCGATAAATTTTAGATTGCAAAGGACAAAAAGGCCTTAAATTAGGGTAATCAAACATTTCAGTTAACCGACACTGATCGTTGTTGTTGTAATCGGGTTTCGATTCCACATTTGTACATTCTAAACCTAACAAGACATGTATAATGTGCTGTATATTTAATTTTAGTTGTTTTAGTTGTAGTAAGCTCGTATAAATTGTTTTTCTTTACAAATGTTCAAAAGTCTATGGCGGCGAGCTGGCCTTTAAGTAATGTAGATCTGTTAAATAAATACTTCAGTTAAAACGGTTGATTATGTAGGCTCTTTTCCAGGAACAGAAACTGTTTTGGTTCAAAAGGAAAACCGATTCTTGTCAATGGAACTCTTTTAAGTTAAACTTAAATACGGTGCATGACAAAAAGTACACCTCATGTATGAATATTCAAAATAAGCTCCAATTTCAAACCAAACACTAATGCAGACTTAAACATGGCAGTAATTTTACAGGAAGTAGAACTAAAACAACAAGCAAAACGCGTTTTTGCGTTTGCACAGTATTTCTGTTAACTTGGTGTTCTTTTTGAAAATTATTTTCTATACTACATGCCTCCTTCTCAGAAATGTCCATGGCCCTTGTTAAATGCACCAAATTATCCAAACTCTTTTGTCCTTGCAACGCCATTCGTCGAACTTTCTGATTTTTACAACCTTTAATTATTTGATGGCGTATTTCACACTTAATAGCGTCCTGATCTCGAAATCCACAGTTATTGGCTAATTTACGCAAGCGTGTTACAAACTGATCTATTGTCCCGTGTTCATTTGGTTTACTTTCACGAAATTGGAATACTTCATAATCGTGATTGGATTTGGGTTTGAAGAAATCATTCAAAGTCTTTATTGCTGACTTGTAAGGATTATCATCAAGTTTTTGATCTGCAGGCAAAGTCAAAGTTTCAAAAATATCAAACAAATCCTCACCTCCTTTGTCCATTAACTTGGCCTTCATTCGTAACCCTGGTAGTCACAATTAACAATAACAGAAACTTAAATTCACAAGTAGACACCATAGAAATAAAGATCACAAATCCTCGTCGCCAATGTAAAATAGTCGATATATGACGGAAAACAAACACGAATAAAAGACAACACACACGGATTAACACATAAAACGGAATACCGGTTTATTACCTTGGTTGGCCTTATATAGGACAGGTATGATAATGTGGTCAGTTTGACCCTATACCATTGGTTAGTCGACCTCAGTAAAATGGGGCTCTATAGGCTTTAGGTTAAAACACTACACTCTGAACTAATAAACAGCGTTATGTAGTTCTACAATATAATGATTTGTACTGTCAATTTATACAAAAAAGTGCTGGTCACACACTTGCAGTGTGTCAAAATCATGTAACATTATCTGTATTTATTATTTCCACAGTTCATTCTCTCGTATTTTTCAAAGATATTATCATTTCTTATTGTACAGTGAAAGTTCTTCCGCGTGTGTAAGTCTGTAACAGTTACTATTAGATTAGGCCTTGGGCTATCGTCCAGATTTTATGACTGGTCTGGGAAATTGAAATTCAGATGTTGTTACTTTTCTCGTTTGTGTCCCCATTGATGATAGAACAGGGACAGCAAACAATAGAAATGCCTGGTCATTCAACACGGGGACAACCTAAATGTTATCTAATTATGGATAAAAGGCACCAATTCTTTGGTATACGTGTAAAGGGACTGCAATCATATAACGTCATCCCATCAAAACAAACTAGCCAGAACATCTGGGTAGGTAGAGGGATAGTCAGTCACGTCTCTATATACGTGTAAAGTGGCTGCAATGATGTAACGCCATCACATCGAAACAAACTAGCCAGAACATCTTGGTAGGTAGACAGATAGCCAGTCACGTCTCTCACGATATCCTGAATCTGGAGTAAAACAACTGAAAACAATAGAACTTAAAAGCAAACAATGAGCATCATTTTTATTATAATTTTTTTTTCATAAATGCACTGGTCGTTTAACGAGCCATTTTATCTAAATTACAGTTTAAATAATTAAAAAATACATCAAATGCTGGGTAAGTCAATGGCATTATGGGAATTCCGTGATTGGCTACATGGCGAATGTGTACATTGTCCCTGTATATTCACATTTAGAGATAGGTTACCTTTGCATGAAAAACGTTATTAAAACCATATCTAAATACACGTGGATGATTTTATATCTTTTCTGTTCTAAATACTGTACTCATTAAATCTTAATACAGATATTCTCTTCCTCAAACCCCTCTGAGAGAATCCGCGGAGGGATTGCAGACAACCATGAACGAGCCAAACTACACAGATCGACGCAAAATTTAAAGGAAGCTTCTTTCGTTTAAAAGGCGATGTATTTACTTCCTAAAATTATGGAATTCAAAATAGTGATAGACAAAGTGATTTCTACAGGAATCTGCCGACGGTGGAATGTTTGCTCAAGGCAAAAACTTGGTTTCTTCCCAAACTATATACCTGACAACACTGCCAATGGATCAATATATTTATCCATCAGAAGGGCTAAAGAGTAGCTTGCTCAGCGATAATGAACAAAAAATGCAGTTAATAATCTTGATTTAGTTGTTTCATCTAGCTTCTGCTCGTTGAACCAAATAGTGTTTTTTCTCTTACTCAATAAACCAGCTGGGCCCTGTGTCAACTTTATCCTTAAATGTCCAGTTCTCAATATTAAAACATCAATATTTATTCATCGTGGCCCACGGCAAGTTATACCAATGCTATACGTGGCTAGGCATAAATCTGTTTTCACTGTTTGGATAAAGGCTAGATGAATTCATCAAAGGTACTTCCTCATTTATCGACATCCATTCATGTCAAGTTAAAAAGTCAGCCAAGAATCAAAACTAATCTATTTTTCAATGAGGATTGGGAGTTCACAGTTAATCAAAAACCTTAAACATTCATGTTGGTTTAGAAACCTCTAACGTGTAGGTCGCCTGGACAAGCCGAAGGTGTGGTCTATTAATTAAAAAGTCATACTAGATACGAAACCGTTCTGATAACAGCGCATGTCTATATCAGAAATGCTTGTGTAGTCAGTCCGGTTTAATGTAATCACGTGTGTAGTTAATATCTAAACCTCATGAAATAGCTTGTGTGACAGTATAAACAAGAAATACGCCTTCCGGAAAAGGGGAGTTTTTGTAATCATGCCTCAACTGTTTAACTTTTCATACGTGATGAAGTCCGTGTCACCATCAAGGAATTTACTGAATTAGTAAATTAACCGACACTGATTGACCCGGAAAAAAATCCGAGCCAGGGGGAGAATCGAACTCACGACTTAGGGTTACGACATCGCTCTACCAACTGAGCTACCCGGCCCTGCTGGGAACGGTTCGCTTGTTAGATTCTATTATACACACACAGAGCTTAAAATCAAACCCGTTAAAATATGTATATTTAATTTTTCATACGTGATGAAGTCAGTGTTTCGAAAGCAAGCTGAAATCACCATCAAGGAATTTCCTGAATCAGTAGATTAACCGACACTGATTGACCTGAAAAAAATCCGAGCCAGGGTGAGAATCGAACTCACGACTTAGGGTTACGACATCGCTTTACCAACTGAGCTACCTGGCTCTGCTGGGAACGGTTCGCTTGTTAGATTCTAGTATACACGCGCAGAGCTTAAATCAAACCCATTAGAATATGCATATTTAAATTTTCATACGTGATGAATCAGTGTTTTGAAAGCAAGCTGAAGCATCGTCAGGGAAATTACGGAATAAGTAAATTGGCCAATGTGTGTTCACATCAGACGGAAGATTTAAAGGGAATCCGACCAAAGAAAAGGGTGGGCACTTAATTCCTCCGTTCCTCATTAATAACTAGTAGAATTCCAATCAAATTTCAACTTATTATTATAAGTCTCGTTTGATTTTAGGACTTGAACGAGATGTGATCAAGAGAGCGAAACAAGATACACGACTCACCAATCAACGTGTAGCTTTCCCATAAGAACAAAACACACAAAAATATCATGTGATTTCTTCTGAAGTCTATGTCTAAAAACAAACCTTCATTATTTTGTCATTCAGGCTTCAAAAACTTTCAAACAAATCTTCTGAACAAGAAATAAAGACTTCGAACTCATAGCTTCGAAGTGAAATTCAATTCTGATCCAAAGCTTTCTCGTGGACAAAATCCGTCGTAATATTAAGCAAATGTTTTGTGACCACTCCACCCGACTACTGCCTCCCTTCGCTATCCAGCAGAAGAAAATATTTGGACATAACTTTTTTACAAAAAATGTATAGTTCATGAGTATGATTGTCCTTATATTTTAGGAAAGATTTGTTTTAACGTTCCATCCCGAATCTTACGGGATTATCCGGTGTTCCGTCCAACAAGGGGGAGAATTAATATTTATAAATTTTCTCCATTACCAAGGTCAATGGACTCCTTAAATGCTGTTGTAAATAAAAATCCACATTTTGACATATGCACGCCGAGTCGGCATTGTAAACGTGCGGTCCGCACAAATATTTTCTACTCCTAACAATTCTTCACTTAATTTATTTTTTTCATTGGGCTTTTATCATTGTATTTATTTGTTATGATGTTGGAACCCGTTAATGAGACTTGTTCCCGTGGGCAATCCTTTAAATAAAAAAATAAAAAATAAATAGACACAGTCCAAAATAACTTGCAGGCCGACACCTCTAGATTTCACAGCACACGTTGACGTCGAACGAACAGTATGTGATTTATATACAGATACATCAATCCCCGATAACCCAAGAACATTTTGTAACCCATCTGCTTGCAGTCTCTTTGGACACGGTCTTATGGGGCTTTGTATAGCTTAATAATAACTGAGAGTTGCTTCCCCTTAGTATTTCTGTCCTCTTAATGTACTCATTGGGGCACTGAATTACACTAAGTGACTGTCATTGATATAGGTTTTATATTTCATTTGAGTTAAATGATGACCCGGTATGGAAGTTTTCAACAGATCGTTCAAAGGAAAGACGCATTATGATGTATAAAACTTCAAAGAAGAAATTGAAAATGTACGCACACTCTGGCACCTTTGTCCACTTAAGAGAACTAAAAGCATGGTAAATTGTAAAGTAAGTTGTTTCAAAGATAGATAAAAAAGGGACTTAGTTTCTTGAGGTATTCTAACATAGTTCTTCTGGACTGACCCAAACTTCATTGCATCGGTCTAAATTCGAATACACCTTTTAGAAATCAGCATATAATGGGATGGCTACCGAAAGATGCATTTTCAGAGAAAATTATAACGGTAGATAAAGCAGAACGGGCTGTATTTGTACGGATGTAACCCAGCCCAGAGTCTAACAATTCCATAAACAAATCTAGTCCATCATTTAAAGCCGGTGAAAATGGATCAATCCCTCTGGGATTACAGAATAGCTCCCACTTATGGAGGTAAGTTTGATATAGTTTTTGGGTGCTTGATTTCCACGACTTAAGGCTGACATCTGAAGCTCTCTGTAAAATACCTTTACTTTCGATAAATCGCCGGACAAGTGGCATACCAGGAGAGATAATCTGTCCGCCAAGGGGTGTAACTCTTCCGACTTGAATGGTAACGTCAACATCCGTCTGTTCTTGACTACGATTGGTCTCTGCATGAACATTCTTATCAGACGCAGGTGCCAACTCTGTGTGGGCCAGTTCGGAACTACTACAACTCATGCTCCTTTCTCTGGCTGTATCTTCTGTAACATTAACCTTATCACACTGAAAGAAAGAAAAGCGTAAAAATCATGATATGAAGGAAGCGTCCACAACCGAAGCCCCTGGGTCTGTTTTGTATAAAGAGACAAATTTGTCAATTTGATGATTAATTCTAGAAGTAAACCAATTTATATTTGGGTCTAAACTCAAGGCTTGTAAAGCATAGCATAAAATGTTCGTTTACAGCATCCATTCTGATCCATCAACTGGATTCCTGCTCCGGTGTCTTTAGTTCCGGTATATGGCAGGCACTAATCCATACATTATTTTCCATACACCAAAAAAACGAGATTTGGTATTGCACCTGTCAGAATGTGCCCATATGGTTTATACCCGACACTGCTGTTGTATTATCAGTTTTTCAGCAGAACATATTTATCTTTGACGATAGACTTAAATCACTTCAGTGCAAAAAAGGCTGCTAATATTTCCAAATAATTGATGTGGTTTAAGGATTTTAAATGTGTCCAATGCTGACGTCATCCAACATCTGACGTCATCACAGACTGCTCCCCAGCCGGCGACAGAGGCGTCTGTTACAATGGTTACGTCTGGTTCCCCATGACTGATGACGGTGAAAGAAGGATATCCACCATTGTGAATAAAAATAGCAGCAAGAATAAATTGCCACTATTTAAATTCAGTGCAACCGTTTTGGCTCGTTCAATTTGACGATAGAATAAAGCTTCGTACATGTGTGATACCACGTTCCTAATTATATGGGGTTTGGTATTCAAAATCTCCTTGCAGAAATGTTAAGACGTGTTGGCCTTTTCGTCAGTCGATTTTCCAGTCGATATATGCAAGAAGCTAAACAAAGGCTTATTAAATGTCCTTGGGTAGCTTGCTAGCCCGTTAGGATTGCAAAAATGCTTGTACAATTGTCCCTTTCCAGAAAACGTCCAAAATAGTTCATGTTGATCAGCTATAGGGGCTGTGTAATATGCATCCTTAAAACCAACAGATGCCATGTAGCAGTAAGTAAAAAAATAACACATTTTCTGTGAGATAAATAAATTAACTTTGGAACGGCGAGGAAATAGGAGATCTGCGCCAAAAACTGTAATACCGATTATGCATTGATTGTAAATATTTCATTGCCAAAACATTTACTCAAAACACTGAAAAAGATGACCTTGATGGTTATAAGCTTATAATATTGTTATATGAGCAGTTACACAAAACCTTAAAAAATAGTAAAAACGAAACCAAATAAACCAAAAAATATATATATATTATACTCTCTCATAATTACTAATTGACTTCCCCTAATGCATCCGATATTTTTCTCTTACAGTCTCCCAAGTACAGCTGCAAATTACGTGGTGAAATATGTAAAGATGGTACAGATGTCAAAGTCTTCCTCATTTCTTCACGGAAGTTTCCAGCTACTAGCGTTACGTTGGACGAAATATTTAAGTATCGTAGCTTGCTATGATTTTGCTACAAATATGTTGAACGAGAAACCCCGCGCATTTAATGATTTCCGACAGGATATATCGAATGGTCGGCTGTCTGATATAAAGAAAAAGAAACAACTCCTTTCATCTATAGGGGAATATTTGTGCGAAGAAATAAAATATACAGCTCTAAACATCGGCTTTGAAGATAAAAAGCAGGCATGTACCAATGAATCAGCAACTACATGACTCGAAAATAACGGCCCCATAAGGAGTGTGGGAGTATATTGGTGTCCTTTGTCTTAAATGCCATTTGTCCTTTTGGATTGGTTTTCTAATTTGTCCAAACAGTCCATCACTTGTCCCAAAACAGATATCGTTGTATACTTTAACAATAACCAATGGAGGATTCGAGTCAATTATACAACTTCAGTTAGCGTCATGTAATGTAATTTATATCGTTTAAGATCCTTCCAGAGCTCTGCAGAAGCAACCCGAGCTTTCACATATGGCTAAAATACACTATGAACAAATTGTCTGTGGATATGTTAGCCAATACTGAGAGGAATTCTTGAATGACGTGTTGCGCCAATATCGCCATAAAACCCAATCGAGTGATCTCAATACTTTTGTACTGGTCGTCCACCCAGATGAAGTTTCATCAACCATCACTTGAGAACCCTGTTTTGTTAACCTATGCTCGTTTGATTGAGTATCTGATGTCTTAAACCACATCATGACTGACTGTGGAGTAAGAAAGGAATGAGCGTGGATTACAGTAGGTTGCGACGGAATTCCTGGCAACTAAACTTATCGATAGTATCTACAAATGCCTCGAATGTCCCGCGACGATTTCAACTGGCCAAGAGGACTTCCAAAAACACATGTTGGCCAAACACAACATAGGTTGTGGAGAAGAACATCGAACTTATAAGAATATCCATCCAGTGCTAGGACCAGATCATATACAGATCAATATGATCAAAGCAACCTTCTGTGTTGGTTGGCAGACTATTTTCAAGCTATTGTCAAAAGCCATGGGATTCAGATCAGCGAACGCCCCTGACAGTTTTCAACAATGCTATGATCACCACAAAGCATGGGCAGTTGCTGCTGATAGCAATGTATGCCATCACAGACGAGCTGCTTAACTTGTTTATAACCAAAGCGCATACCCCTAATGTTAAAGATTTCCTAATTAAGAATTCCCACATAAGAATTAGATAGCTTGGTAAATTCACCTTTACGTATTTGTATGCTGTTTTGTGTCTACCGATGTGGTCGACTGCTGCTCAATTGGTGCGGTTTAAGAACTTTATTAGAAATGCCTTTCAATTCAATTCAATTCAAATTTATTTCACAAAAGATTCAAATCATCGTTTAGGAAGTAGATAATTAGATGATAGGTGGGAATAAAACCTATTTCTATCCCTTGAAGCATATAATATTTAATAAGGCGAATATAAAAAATGATAATAATAACAAAAAAACACAAACTCCCTACCTAAAAAAATACAAGAATCACCAAAAAATACCGAAACTACATTTAAAAGCACAATATTGAAAAAAAAAACAGTGTATCAATAATCTATAGAGAATTAAACCGTCCGTCCCTCAATTAGGTGTCTTTTCAGCAAAGATTTAAAGCATGATATCGATAATACATTCTTCAGGTGAGAGGGAACAGACATTTGGACCTTTGATCTTTAAAGAAAAGCGCCGAACATCAAGGGAATAAAATGGCGAATATAAATTCAAGGTGGATTGCCTTGTAGCATATTCGTGTAGGCTATTAATCATACCATAATAGGATTGAAAATCAAAGGGTAATTGTGACCTATGATGCACAAATTTGTGAACAAATAACAAAATCTGATATTCATTCAACTGCTCCAATGGTAAAACATTGAATTTCTTGAACAAAGAAGCCGTGTGCTCTGATCGTGCAGATTTTGTTATAACACGAATGCATCGCTTTTGAATCAGGAATAAAGGATTAAGGTGTGATTTGTAGGTATTGCACCAGACAATATTACCATACGACAGGTATGGAAAAATAAGAGAATAGTATAACATAAGCAGTGTTTTCATGTCAATGAGATTTTTTATGTGATTTATTACACCAATAATTTGAGAAATTTTGGAACGTAGGAATTCAACATGAGTTTTCCAGTTAAAATCCTCGTTTAAATAAATTCCTCAAAACGTAAAGGTTTTTACGTGCTCAATAGGCGAATTTAACATCTTAATTTGAGCTTGTTTGCTATGAGCAATGTAGAGATTTTTTCGAATTCTTCAATTACTTAAATTTCTAAAGCTTGAATGTCAGCTCCTGACGTGTCGTCGGCAAATAAAATAATTCCTAAAAAATTGGAAACAATATTAATATCATTTATATAAAGAAGAAACAGAACGGGCCCTAAAATGGACCCCTGGGGGACCCCGCATGAAATTGGTAGACTTTCTGAAAGTACATTTGAAAACTTAGTACATTGAGTACGTGATGAGATATAACTGTTTAACCACTTCAGAAAGATTACCTTAAATCCGTAATATTCTAACTTTGATAATAATATATTGTGATTAACCGTATCAAACGCCTTTGACAGGTCTAAAAAGGTGAGTATACTATAAAGATTAGTATCTTTAGTGTGAATGTTTTTTTCTTGTAACGAAAGTAAAGCGGATGCAGTAGAGTGGTTGGCACGAAACCCGAACTGTTTGGATGAAATAATGTTATTTTCATCTAGGTAAGTTATTATTCTAGTTATCATACATTTCTCAAAGATTTTGCTCAGGCATGGCAGAACAGATATCGGTCGATAATTGCCAACCAAGGATTTATCGCCAAATTTGAATAGTGGGATAACCTTGGCTATCTTGAGTGCATCTGGGAAAACACCTGTGGTCAATGACAGATTGATTAAGTCGGATAGAGCATCTACTATATGGACAGAGATAAGTTGTACGTGTGACGACTTAATACAATCTACTCCAGCAGCACTATTTTTAAGACTTGTATTAATGCAATAATCTCTAAAGGTGTACAAGGAGATGGCATAAATTCGGTTTGAGTAGGTTGCTGAAGATAATCACAAAAGGAGCTATTTGTTATGGATAATTCTTTTTCAAGATTTTTAGCTATTTGAGTGAAATATTGATTAAAGCCATTAGATGATTTTTGTAGGATCAGATGTACGATGTCCATCAATGTTATATTCAGTTGTTTGGTGAGAACTTTGACGTATATTCATAATTGAGTTCAGAATTTTCCAAGTTCCTTTTATATCGCCATTTAATTTTTGAAAAATGTTTTCGTAGTACTTTTGTTTTGCTGAACGTAATGTATGAACTAGTTTATTTCTATACTGTTTATAGTTTTTTGTTGAAATTATGGACTTTTCTTTTAGATGTATACGAAATAATCGATTTTCTTCACGAATAGAATTATAAATAGCTAAAGTGACCCAAGGCTTTTTAATTTTACTGGCTTGTTTATTAATAGTTTTGGCTACAACTGGAAAACCCTGTCACGTTGTGATTGAGAAACAAACAATTTTTATTCAAATAAATCAGTTTACTTCCCCAAAGCCGAATGGATTTACAGTCTTGCAAGATAAAGAGAAAAATTCAGAGGGTATGACTTCCTTAGATACCGGTATCTTCTTAAGACAATAAGAGTTCAAATTAATGATAATGAAAAGTAATAAATTTTACCTAACTAGAGTAGTGTCCAATCGCCAAACAACCAATCAATGAAAACACCTTCAACCAGTCAAGCTCTTAGTTTCAACTAAGTGAAGATAATGGGATTGGTTAAGTGATATTACGGCATAATTAACACATTAAGTTAGGAAAAAAACATATGGAAAATGTTCACATAATGGAAAAATAATGATGGCACCTTCTAGACCACCGTAGTTTTAATTATAATGTTTTTTACGATTTAACTATTACACAAGGGAAAAATAATAATGGCCCCATCTAGACCACCGTAGTTTAAATTATAATGGGTTTTAAAATTTAATTTTTACTTAAGGGAAGAATAATACATAGGAATTTGAACAATAAGGGCTAAATTAGGGTGAACCTATGAGATAAAATAATCAAATCAAGGGTTCATTCACAAGTGAAAAACTTTCAAAGCGTAATAATTCATCGTTGATTAAACAGAGACCTATTAACAATGTGTTAACATGGGGGACTGGATTGAATGGCACTGGTGTCTATAAGATTGGTACTTAAATGTTACTTATAGTTGGCAGCTAAGGCCACTTTAATATAAAATAGTTCAAGTGCAGTTTTTTTGGTGGTTTTTGATATGAAAACCAAAGTATATATCACTTATTCTCAGTTTTATTAGTGTTGGGTTTACACAGGTTGAAATCAGTGAAAATGAAATAAGAATAAATTACCAGTAATCTCATGCGTATATGAAGACGGTCGATCAATAAAATGTCAGAATACAATAAATAAATAATTCTGGTAATAACGTATTTGGTTAACAAATTCATTCTTTATTTTTACCACAAGCAGACGGTGCAAGCTTTTCTTTTTTTATGAGGTTATATCTTGTTCCATATATTCAGTATAATTAATCAAACACAACGCTGTATTACTTTCCGTTAGTGAATCTGAGCTTTAGCGGAAACGCCTTTTTTCATATCACTAAAAATCTATTTAAAGAGACATGGGCCGTCAAAACTGGAACCTTTGGTTCAATCATTCATTTTAAGCGTAATTAGTTACTTCTAAACATTGCCATAGCGCACACTCGGACAATTACTAGATTTACGGATTACGGCATCTCAATGTCATTTTACTGTGCTTCTTTTCACAAGTATAGTATTTTTAAGATTGTTGTCATTGATAAGATGGCCCAATGTTATCTTCAGATCACCCACCCAGAGAGTTTATATCTTGACTCGCCAGACAGGAGAATGACCATACAGATAGAATGGATCGACTCTATTCTTCTTATGTGCCCGACCTACCACAGACTTGATGACGTCAGTCGGATACAACGTCATCAAATGTTGTAAGTAAAAGTATGGGTAATCGATCATTATTTGATGATTTATTGACTGAAATTTTACCCGACCCTCAAGATTATTTCAGTTAAATGGCGTTATTGCCAGTTTTAGTGTGGGGATGAAAACAGGCTTTTGGCAGAACAAAACCTCCGAACTTCGGCGGGTAGCTGGCAATCTTTCCACATATAGAGATAGAGTAAAAACAGTCTATGGGATGTTCCACCTTTTCTTAGATTGAGTAGGACCCCATCGATGGAAACCTTATGTCGGACTGTAAAACTATCAAGAGCCACCGAGGCTCCGTTATGTCTTCTGAATGCATTGTATATATATAATAGGTACCAAATTATAATGATACAAAATCTCACTGGTTTATCGCAGTCAAACTACAAAGTCAATCTAAAATGTTCCGACATGATGTATTATTTAGAATGACAAACAAAAACAGAGCTTTCCGTTGATACCAATTTATAAGCAAAACATTTCGTTTCCTTTCAATTTTGTCCGTTATTTAGCCCCATTTGGTTCGTACGCGTTACTCTTGGTTCTTTTTGTTTGCAGGCTGAAAACTTTGCTTTAGAAAAACAGTTATACAGTTATCAACAATCTCTTGGGAACAAGGGTACCAAAAATCGATATCTTCCTTCAGGGGAGGTAATCGACTCGATGGTGGATGACGGGGGCTGAGAAGTTGAGAACGGAAACTCTTCAGCTGACCCCATTGAGACAATCAGCTTGATGACGGAAGTAGTTAAGCACATTTTTAGTTTTCTAAGGATTGGCTGGTTGGTTGATTTAGCTTATTGGAGCGTCCATTCGTATGAATGGCGTGCGTCAGTTTCCTAAGGGAAATAATGTACAAAGTAACAGATGAATATGTTCCAAGTTACTTTTTTAATGTCTAAAGGGGAACTGTTCTAAGGAATTTTAACAAGTTTCAAGTGTGTTATGTGTATTAACTATATTTATGTTTGCTCAGTATTAGGACAAAGAAATGCACAAATATAAGTTTTTTTATTTCCCTTTACAGCACCGTCTCCAATGTGATATATCCAGCTTATTTTTTAAATATTGTACACATTTTTATATGCAAGTTTTTACCTACATTTTTCAAACGACTGATATAGTGTGCAGGAATAGGTGCTGTTTTCTGTCTGCATGTGTGTTTCTGTGACACTCGGACGCTATTTTAGACTAGGTTTGTCATTCTTCCAACGCCACCAAAACCAATCCAGTTTTTAGTGAAGCACAAAATTTCCTCCGATACTATATTTCTGGACACATGTACGTGGTAATTTTCCAACACGTATAAACAATTATTTACACGAGATTCTTTCCATTTGTCGAATTTTATGATGTTTTGCGTACAAAGAACTGCTGGCCAGGTTGTCATTGTTAGACGTTGAAACATTTGAAACTATGATTGTTTTTCTATGAGATTAACTGGGGTTACTATAAAGAATTTTCATTGTAATCACTAGTTGAATCAAGTTCTTCTAAATTGCGTAACAAGAGGCAAGGTTCACAATTCTTTTTTTAAATGCATGTCAACTGGCATGTTAGCTTCTATGATGTTATTTCTCTAATAAGCTCCTATGATTTTGGAGGTGATGTTTTTAAAAACAACGAATGGTGTATGTTAAACATATTCTTAAAAGGCGCAAGAAAAAATAAAACCCACAGTATGGGACACTGTTTGCATTATTAAAGGTCATGTTCTTTACTTAAAAAATACATTATAACAAATTCTTAATTCAAACTTGAGTGTACACTCATCCCTTGTTAACGACACAGGCTTGTGATGCTTGTGTCGAAATGTTATTACCTGGTTATACACACGTTTGTTTTTCGTAAAACTAAGTTCCTCAAGTTCTGTACAAATTTCCAACTTCATGTCCTCAAAAGATGTCGTACACAGTTGATATGCCATTCATCTGCAGTATTACGTCATTTATAATACCCTCCAATACTGATGTTCTCTCGGAATGAAAAATCTATATGTACACGACCATGGTCTTAATACAATAGTTTTCTGAAACAGTAGAATATCGCAAGAGTTCACTGCTGAATTTATTTTCCTGACTGTTCAATGGCTCATTGGGTAGATTCAAGCAATGCTGTTGAAAGTTACATGACGTGTTGCGCCAATATCGCCATAAAACCCAATCGAGTGATCTCAATACTTTTGTACTGGTCGTCCACCCAGATGAAGTTTCATCAACCATCACTTGAGAACCCTGTTTTGTTAACCTATGCTCGTTTGATTGAGTATCTGATGTCTTAAACCACATCATGACTGACTGTGGAGTCAGAAAGGAATGAGCGTGGATTACAGTAGGTTGCGACGGAATTCCTGGCAACTAAACTTATCGATAGTATCTACAAATGCCTCGAATGTCCCGCGACGATTTCAACTGGCCAAGAGGACTTCCAAAAACACATGTTGGCCAAACACAACATAGGTTGTGGAGAAGAACATCGAACTTATAAGAATATCCATCCAGTGCTAGGACCAGATCATATACAGATCAATATGATCAAAGCAACCTTCTGTGTTGGTTGGCAGACTATTTTCAAGCTATTGTCAAAAGCCATGGGATTCAGATCAGCGAACGCCCCTGACAGTTTTCAACAATGCTATGATCACCACAAAGCATGGGCAGTTGCTGCTGATAGCAATGTATGCCATCACAGACGAGCTGCTTAACTTGTTTATAACCAAAGCGCATACCCCTAATGTTAAAGATTTCCTAATTAAGAATTCCCACATAAGAATTAGATAGCTTGGTAAATTCACCTTTACGTATTTGTATGCTGTTTTGTGTCTACCGATGTGGTCGACTGCTGCTCAATTGGTGCGGTTTAAGAACTTTATTAGAAATGCCTTTCAATTCAATTCAATTCAAATTTATTTCACAAAAGATTCAAATCATCGTTTAGGAAGTAGATAATTAGATGATAGGTGGGAATAAAACCTATTTCTATCCCTTGAAGCATATAATATTTAATAAGGCGAATATAAAAAATGATAATAATAACAAAAAAACACAAACTCCCTACCTAAAAAAATACAAGAATCACCAAAAAATACCGAAACTACATTTAAAAGCACAATATTGAAAAAAAAAAACAGTGTATCAATAATCTATAGAGAATTAAACCGTCCGTCCCTCAATTAGGTGTCTTTTCAGCAAAGATTTAAAGCATGATATCGATAATACATTCTTCAGGTGAGAGGGAACAGACATTTGGACCTTTGATCTTTAAAGAAAAGCGCCGAACATCAAGGGAATAAAATGGCGAATATAAATTCAAGGTGGATTGCCTTGTAGCATATTCGTGTAGGCTATTAATCATACCATAATAGGATTGAAAATCAAAGGGTAATTGTGACCTATGATGCACAAATTTGTGAACAAATAACAAAATCTGATATTCATTCAACTGCTCCAATGGTAAAACATTGAATTTCTTGAACAAAGAAGCCGTGTGCTCTGATCGTGCAGGTTTTGTTATAACACGAATGCATCGCTTTTGAATCAGGAATAAAGGATTAAGGTGTGATTTGTAGGTATTGCACCAGACAATATTACCATACGACAGGTATGGAAAAATAAGAGAATAATATAACATAAGCAGTGTTTTCATGTCAATGAGATTTTTTATGTGATTTATTACACCAATAATTTGAGAAATTTTGGAACGTAGGAATTCAACATGAGTTTTCCAGTTAAAATCCTCGTTTAAATAAATTCCTCAAAACGTAAAGGTTTTTACGTGCTCAATAGGCGAATTTAACATCTTAATTTGAGCTTGTTTGCTATGAGCAATGTAGAGATTTTTTCGAATTCTTCAATTACTTAAATTTCTAAAGCTTGAATGTCAGCTCCTGACGTGTCGTCGGCAAATAAAATAATTCCTAAAAAATTGGAAACAATATTAATATCATTTATATAAAGAAGAAACAGAACGGGCCCTAAAATGGACCCCTGGGGGACCCCGCATGAAATTGGTAGACTTTCTGAAAGTACATTTGAAAACTTAGTACATTGAGTACGTGATGAGATATAACTGTTTAACCACTTCAGAAAGATTACCTTAAATCCGTAATATTCTAACTTTGATAATAATATATTGTGATTAACCGTATCAAACGCCTTTGACAGGTCTAAAAAGGTGAGTATACTATAAAGATTAGTATCTTTAGTGTGAATGTTTTTTTCTTGTAACGAAAGTAAAGCGGATGCAGTAGAGTGGTTGGCACGAAACCCGAACTGTTTGGATGAAATAATGTTATTTTCATCTAGGTAAGTTATTATTCTAGTTATCATACATTTCTCAAAGATTTTGCTCAGGCATGGCAGAACAGATATCGGTCGATAATTGCCAACCAAGGATTTATCGCCAAATTTGAATAGTGGGATAACCTTGGCTATCTTGAGTGCATCTGGGAAAACACCTGTGGTCAATGACAGATTGATTAAGTCGGATAGAGCATCTACTATATGGACAGAGATAAGTTGTACGTGTGACGACTTAATACAATCTACTCCAGCAGCACTATTTTTAAGACTTTGTATTAATGCAATAATCTCTAAAGGTGTACAAGGAGATGGCATAAATTCGGTTTGAGTAGGTTGCTGAAGATAATCACAAAAGGAGCTATTTGTTATGGATAATTCTTTTTCAAGATTTTTGGCTATTTGAGTGAAATATTGATTAAAGCCATTAGCGATTTTCGTAGGATCAGATGTACGATGTCCATCAATGTTATATTCAGTTGTTTGGTGAGAACTTTGACGTATATTCATAATTGAGTTCAGAATTTTCCAAGTTCCTTTTATATCGCCATTTAATTTTTGAAAAATGTTTTCGTAGTACTTTTGTTTTGCTGAACGTAATGTATGAACTAGTTTATTTCTATACTGTTTATAGTTTTTTGTTGAAATTATGGACTTTTCTTTTAGATGTATACGAAATAATCGATTTTCTTCACGAATAGAATTATAAATAGCTAAAGTGACCCAAGGCTTTTTAATTTTACTGGCTTGTTTATTAATAGTTTTGGCTACAACTGGAAAACCCTGTCACGTTGTGATTGAGAAACAAACAATTTTCATTCAAATAAATCAGTTTACTTCCCCAAAGCCGAATGGATTTACAGTCTTGCAAGATAAAGAGAAAAATTCAGAGGGTATGACTTCCTTAGATACCGGTATCTTCTTAAGACAATAAGAGTTCAAATTAATGATAATGAAAAGTAATAAATTTTACCTAACTAGAGTAGTGTCCAATCGCCAAACAACCAATCAATGAAAACACCTTCAACCAGTCAAGCTCTTAGTTTCAACTAAGTGAAGATAATGGGATTGGTTAAGTGATATTACGGCATAATTAACACATTAAGTTAGGAAAAAAACATATGGAAAATGTTCACATAATGGAAAAATAATGATGGCACCTTCTAGACCACCGTAGTTTTAATTATAATGTTTTTTACGATTTAACTATTACACAAGGGAAAAATAATAATGGCCCCATCTAGACCACCGTAGTTTAAATTATAATGGGTTTTAAAATTTAATTTTTACTTAAAGGGGCATGAGCTGCCGAAATTCCCACTTTATTCATACTTTCTGATCGTCACGACAGTAAGAGGCTTTGGAGGCCATCGAAAAACTAAATGATTGGCGTTGGAATGAGGAAAATCCATACTGTTGGTGCCCTGTACGAACCGAAAACGTGTTCGAAAAGTAGCAAAATTTAAATAACCGGGACGACCATTCATTCATTCTAAGCCAAAGTTAGTTTAAAACAATACTTTATCGTACATTTTCGAGACTAGAAGCACTAAAAAGCTTCTGAATTGTACGTTTTGAGAAAAATAGCCGATAATTTCAACATTCTGTGTTTACGTCAAAATATCAACATTTTGGCAGCTCATGCCCCTTTAAGGGAAGAATAATACATAGGAATTTGAACAATAAGGGCTAAATTAGGGTGAACCTATGAGATAAAATAATCAAATCAAGGGTTCATTCACAAGTGAAAAACTCTCAAAGCGTAATAATTCATCTTTGATTAAACAGAGACCTATTAACAATGTGTTAACATGGGGGACTGGATTGAATGGCACTGGTGTCTATAAGATTGGTACTTAAATGTTACTTATAGTTGGCAGCTAAGGCCACTTTAATATAAAATAGTTCAAGTGCAGTTTTTTTGGTGGTTTTTGATATGAAAACCAAAGTATATATCACTTATTCTCAGTTTTATTAGTGTTGGGTTTACACAGGTTGAAATCAGTGAAAATGAAATAAGAATAAATTACCAGTAATCTCATGCGTATATGAAGACGGTCGATCAATAAAATGTCAGAATACAATAAATAAATAATTCTGGTAATAACGTATTTGGTTAACAAATTCATTCTTTATTTTTACCACAAGCAGACGGTGCAAGCTTTTCTTTTTTTATGAGGTTATATCTTGTTCCATATATTCAGTATAATTAATCAAACACAACGCTGTATTACTTTCCGTTAGTGAATCTGAGCTTTAGCGGAAACGCCTTTTTTCATATCACTAAAAATCTATTTAAAGAGACATGGGCCGTCAAAACTGGAACCTTTGGTTCAATCATTCATTTTAAGCGTAATTAGTTACTTCTAAACATTGCCATAGCGCACACTCGGACAATTACTAGATTTACGGATTACGGCATCTCAATGTCATTTTACTGTGCTTCTTTTCACAAGTATAGTATTTTTAAGATTGTTGTCATTGATAAGATGGCCCAATGTTATCTTCAGATCACCCACCCAGAGAGTTTATATCTTGACTCGCCAGACAGGAGAATGACCATACAGATAGAATGGATCGACTCTATTCTTCTTATGTGCCCGACCTACCACAGACTTGATGACGTCAGTCGGATACAACGTCATCAAATGTTGTAAGTAAAAGTATGGGTAATCGATCATTATTTGATGATTTATTGACTGAAATTTTACCCGACCCTCAAGATTATTTCAGTTAAATGGCGTTATTGCCAGTTTTAGTGTGGGGATGAAAACAGGCTTTTGGCAGAACAAAACCTCCGAACTTCGGCGGGTAGCTGGCAATCTTTCCACATATAGAGATAGAGTAAAAACAGTCTATGGGATGTTCCACCTTTTCTTAGATTGAGTAGGACCCCATCGATGGAAACCTTATGTCGGACTGTAAAACTATCAAGAGCCACCGAGGCTCCGTTATGTCTTCTGAATGCATTGTATATATATAATAGGTACCAAATTATAATGATACAAAATCTCACTGGTTTATCGCAGTCAAACTACAAAGTCAATCTAAAATGTTCCGACATGATGTATTATTTAGAATGACAAACAAAAACAGAGCTTTCCGTTGATACCAATTTATAAGCAAAAAACATTTCGTTTCTTTTCAATTTTGTCCGTTATTTAGCCCCATCTTTGGTTCGTACGCGTTACTCTTGGTTCTTTTTGTTTGCAGGCTGAAAACTTTGCTTTAGAAAAACAGTTATACAGTTATCAACAATCTCTTGGGAACAAGGGTACCAAAAATCGATATCTTCCTTCAGGGGAGGTAATCGACTCGATGGTGGATGACGGGGGCTGAGAAGTTGAGAACGGAAACTCTTCAGCTGACCCCATTGAGACAATCAGCTTGATGACGGAAGTAGTTAAGCACATTTTTAGTTTTCTAAGGATTGGCTGGTTGGTTGATTTAGCTTATTGGAGCGTCCATTCGTATGAATGGCGTGCGTCAGTTTCCTAAGGGAAATAATGTACAAAGTAACAGATGAATATGTTCCAAGTTACTTTTTTAATGTCTAAAGGGGAACTGTTCTAAGGAATTTTAACAAGTTTCAAGTGTGTTATGTGTATTAACTATATTTATGTTTGCTCAGTATTAGGACAAAGAAATGCACAAATATAAGTTTTTTTATTTCCCTTTACAGCACCGTCTCCAATGTGATATATCCAGCTTATTTTTTAAATATTGTACACATTTTTATATGCAAGTTTTTACCTACATTTTTCAAACGACTGATATAGTGTGCAGGAATAGGTGCTGTTTTCTGTCTGCATGTGTGTTTCTGTGACACTCGGACGCTATTTTAGACCAGGTTTGTCATTCTTCCAACGCCACCAAAACCAATCCAGTTTTTAGTGAAGCACAAAATTTCCTCCGATACTATATTTCTGGACACATGTACGTGGTAATTTTCCAACACGTATAAACAATTATTTACACGAGATTCTTTCCATTTGTCGAATTTTATGATGTTTTGCGTACAAAGAACTGCTGGCCAGGTTGTCATTGTTAGACGTTGAAACATTTGAAACTATGATTGTTTTTCTATGAGATTAACTGGGGTTACTATAAAGAATTTTCATTGTAATCACTAGTTGAATCAAGTTCTTCTAAATTGGGTAACAAGAGGCAAGGTTCACAATTCTTTTTTTAAATGTATGTCAACTGGCATGTTAGCTTCTATGATGTTATTTCTCTAATAAGCTCCTATGATTTTGGAAGTGATGTTTTTAAAAACAACGAATGGTGTTTGTTAAACATATTCTTAAAAGGCGCAAGAAAAATAAAACCCACAGTATGGGACACTGTTTGTATTAATAAAGGTCGTCTTCTTTACTAAAAATACATTATAGCAAATTCTTAATACAAACTTGAATGTACACTCATCCCTTGTTAACGACACAGGCTTGTGATGCTTGTGTCGAAATGTTATTACCTCTTTATAAACACGTTTGTTATTCATAAAACTAAGTAGAATATCGCAAGAGTTCACTGCTGAATTTATTTTCCTGACTGTTCAATGCCTCATTGGGTAGATTCAAGCAATGTTTCTAGTGATGCATGTCCTTTCAGGGGCCAGAGCTGTTGAAAGTTACACGATTGTCACAGAAATTTGAGCGTTGAAGTTCATTAAAACCTAAAATGATTCAGGTCGAAATAAAAAAGTATTCAGTGAGCCCATTGCGTGAAGAAAGCGAATGTGTTTGTAACAAATTGGGATACTGATTCATTTATTCTAAATCATTTTCGATTCTGGTGTCAATAAAAGTCTTCGAAATTTCACTTCTTAAGAGATATAAAAAAATCGTTTTGTTTCAACCACAAAATATCTCCAGTTTGCTAGCTCATTTAACTCTTAAAAAAGGTTGTCTTTGTGTCGTGGATTTTGTAATGAAAGTAATAACAGGAATATCGACTGTTTTCTACACACTAATTCTACTCATTCTTCAAGTATTTCGAGTGGAGATAAACATAAAAAGAGACAGTGTCTAAAACAGCTCTACGTTTTCTGGGTCCAAAAATCATGACCAATGGTTCTACAGAGATGGATCTCTGTGCGTGTACACTTATCTGGATTATCTCTCAACCAAAACACAGCAACAAGTACAAAAATATTTCACTGATTTGGGAGTATTTTTGTGCTGAAGTTAAATGCTATTTACCTAATATGTGAAAGTTTTTTGTATTGATTAACAAGCTGAATTACAGAAAAAAACTGCAGCAGCCACTTATATCGTGTGGTCCACTTTTTTCGATGGAATGAAATAAAAAAAATATACAATAAATTATTGCACGTATGACAAAAGTCTAAATTATATAACTATACCAATTACAGCTTCTTTTCAGAGTCAAGTACTATTCAGCGTAATTTATTTATAAAACAACAAATCCCAAAGTGAGTGTATATTGATTAATAGAAACCAATAAAAGGTCAAGGTTTTCCAAATTTAAAAAACAATTACGATACACGAACCCTCCTGAATTAGATGGTTGGATGAATTTTGTTCTATCACTCAACTATGACCTCCACTAAAATTATCATTATAACCAATCGCACAAGGAACAAATATGAGATTACTCAGATTAGGCCTTCTACTTTTATTTATGTTTTCCAGAATCAAAACAACAGAAGCCTTGAAGATCTATACCGTTAATGGGTCCCATCTGGTCTTTTACTGTCAGTAATATACTTGTTCCGGTATTATTATATAATACTTTAATCAACCAAGGTTATGAGATCCTGATGTTATAGACATGTAATTATATACTGTATATGATCATAAGAACCCCTTCTTGTCTCACAGAGCAGACCTCTGATGTACCTCTGGTATCTCAATCACCTCAGACATTACGCCATGTTTACAGAACACAGTAACAGTTAGTATTTACTTCAATACACTATTAATTAAGAACAAAGACGCCATATCTTTGCGTCTGTTATTCAACCACCATTTTTCCAGTAACAAAAGACAGTGACTATCTATCCGGATATTATTAGTTATATGACGCCCTTGCGTGGGTATACGTGTAGATATTTGGTGTCTGACATTAATATTTTTCCGAGGCGAAGCCGAGGAAAAATATCTGTCAGACACCAAATATCTACCCGTATACCCACGCAAGGGCGTCATATAACGAATTTATCACCATCCAGAGCAGCTTGTTTACTTAAAACTGAGTTTAATCAGCTGTTCTTTATTAGATTAGTTCCCAAAAATGTCATGGGTTGAGTGTTTTGAGCGAGGTCTAAATGACGTCGCGAAAGAAATAAATACTATTGTGACGTTGCAAAGTTATATCGGTTTTCACGATCTTTGAGACAAGTATAGCGTTCAATGCTGACGAAACAACATTCTAAACTGACGTCACAATAGGATTTCGTCTTGACTGAAGATTGCTGTGAGGCACCAAGACCTTCACTCCGTGGTAATAACAGCGCGTGAGATCTTCACTCCGGGGTTATACAGAATCAAATATATACACGGAAAGCACTGGGATGCAGACTCACATTCTGGGCGTTTCGACCAATCAAATGCCAAGAAATTTCTCTCAATGGTGATAACAGGCTATATACAGGTTCCCAGATTGTGCTGAATGTTCAGATAGATACTTAAACACTATGACGATTACTTAAAGCTGCATGAATTGCGAATGTTCAATTTTTGTTTGTAAATATTGATCTGGACAGGATAGGGGACGTATTTCTGCTGCTATGTAGTCTGGTATTCTATACAGTGCGCCACAACCATATTAAAACTGAAAGCACATAAAACAGGTAAAACATTATCATATCATATTTTACATTCATAGTATTTCAGACGTAAACACATTGCGTGTGTGCCGTCACTAGGTATATTCCCCAACCAAAACAAAGCAGTAACAATAATTAGAACAGAATTCCGTATAGATCTTGTGTTCTTGTACATTTACTAAGAGACATTTACCTATTGTAAGAGAGAAATGGCATTGATTGGTCAGCTTTATTGTTAACACTACAGCAGAACTATCCCACGAGTCCCATTTTTACGATTAAATAACTTTCGAAATATATTTCAATCAAGCAACCGCATATATTATTGATAGTCCTATTACCTCTTTATCAATAAACATAAATTGCACGATTCCGTTAGATGTTTTCTAACAAAAGGGTTGTTAATTGATTGAGTCATCGGAGTTTACCGCCACATTCCATAAATTGATTGTTTGATTGATTAGGGTTTAACGTCACACTCAGCAGCTACGGTTATATATTTACGAACACTAAAACACACGGACACAAGGAAAACCTTCTTGTCTAAAATAACCACGAAGACGGTTATATGGTGACTAAAGTACCAACCGACCAAAAGAACACCCTTCCAAGCCACCCACATCTAAATTTGGACATTAAGCTTACCAGACCATATGATGTCCGGAAGGCTAATGTATTTGGCACACTCAATATTCCTCCTTGCTGGGTCAGCATACATGGCTAAAACAGAGCCCCAATGCTCCAGCCTGCGGACGCATTCTAAATACAAGAAAGCAATATCCAATAATAGTGTATCCTAAATTTGCCAATGTGTATATAGGTGATACAAGTCAGCATCTCTAAAAACTTAATTTTGCAAAACAATTCGGACGTATTGTGCGTTTTTTTTTGCTCGGTTGTTTTATAAACAAATAAGAGACTTGGTAGCCTATCTGGTACTTGGCAGATCATTCTATTTTGTTCCTTGTGAAGAATGCAATACCAACTGTAAGTCACAGAATAAGTATAGATTGTGGAATTAAAAACCAGTGCTAGGGGAATAGAAAAGAAAGCCAGGTCGATACATTGCATTTTTGGGTGATATTAAACGTAATTAACAACCAGAAATTGTCCTCCCCATGTAAGAACATTGTAGCTTGGTAGCTGGCAACCAACCCACATAAGTCGTTCGAGTAAAAACCCAGTCAGAAATTTTTCCAATTTTTTTTTTGACTTAGTGGGATTCGAACCCGTGACCCATTGGTGGAAAGTTTTTCGGATAGAGCGTCCAACGCTCTACCTACTGAGTCACGGACGCCCCCAGATCGCCAGGAGGACGAGGGTATACGTATTTAACACTGCTAATACTCCACTTTCGCCAGAGGATTGTATTAAGAAGCAATCCAAGAAAAACAAGCGAATGTTTATTTCTAATAAACGAGTGTAGGGAAACATGAACAGGAATTAATAAACCATGAATGGATAGAGAAACCAACAAACGGGAGTCATAAAGAAGAACGAAATTCAATATTATTTTCCGATTCCTGTAAATGTTGACAGGTCTGGAGGCAGATTCAACATGTGTTTTCAAATGAATTTCTCTTCCATTAATACATATAGTATAATATAAAACTGAGTTTGACAATGGGTTCAACTTTCCAGTTTCCAACTGGCTTGAGCTACCGAAAATCGAATATCACCGTTTTATGAAACCTGCAAAACTAAAGGATCACATCGAAATTATAAATATCGTTTAAGCCAGTCACCGAAGAAGTGTGTTAACAACAGACACATTTTAAATAGTCGGGATGTGTGAGTACGTTTTAGGGTTTGTGCTTTTTGACAGAAACTATTAGCGAACAATTAACTAGTTCCGTTTCAACGAATTTTTTAATTCGATCTCGTTAATGGTAGAGGGTGTCTAAATATACGTTTCAATATGCAAATATGAATGCACGATTGATTACATCGGAGTTTCATCAACAAAAAGGTGTTTTAACACTTGACATGATGGTTCATGTAACACACGTATGAATGATGATTTTATTAATGTTCAGAACACCAGCCATATAGGCCTACGTGTAATACATTCTGTGTAGCGGTTTAATGTATACAGGTATTCATGACATAGATGAAGGCGTGTCTTTTCAAACAGGCAAACTATCTCAAGACGTGACTTATAAATGATTTGTATCGCTTTTGATAGCTTGATTGAATTGACGTTTTACGTCCAACTGAAAAATATTAGACTCATTTGGTGACTTAATTAAGGTGTATAAACTACACGCAAAGAGGACAAATGCAGGATTTGACGTTTCATCCGGAAACCGAGTAGGCGTATTTTACCAAAATCCCAAAGTCTGCAGCGGTGAGATATGTTTCTCATATCATATGTGTATTTGTTGAGATGGGGCAAATGGCTGTTTGGAACACTTTGCCAGATCTTACGTAAGATTCGAACTTTATATGTCAGTGCTTCATTACAACTAATTGAAGCCATTTTAAATCTCTCCACAAAGTAACCACAGTATAGAGTTTACGGTATGTAGGTGGTTTATCCAGGCTTCCATAGAACGATTTCAATGATAAAGGTTACGTGTTTATGTTTGCTATCAGTAGATAAGCTATATTGAATCTGTGGCATGGAAAGTTCATTTTACTAATTCAGTGTGAAATAATAGCAGATGCAAGGAATCTAATAATCGGCAGAAGTGTATATCTAAATGGAATATTACTGGCGTTAAAGGCACACTTGCCGCGAAAATCAGAAATATTGTTTACATTAAAAAAGAAAGACCGTTTTCTGTATTTTTCCCAGACAATATAAGTTAGGAACTTTCTATTTTTACCAAAATTTAAAAGTTTGGACGTCACTTTGTATTTTTAATTTGAATTTGAAAATTTGAATTGTCACGTACCCGGAACGTAAACAAACCAAGCTGCCCCCTATTGGCGATTTTATGTTTCAGTCGAGTGAGTGAACTAACGGCACAGTGTAATTTTACGTAGGCCTATTTATCTGAGAAATACAGACTGACGATCGGTTAACAGCGACTGGAAAAGCCTGCTGATAATTGTTTGAGTGTAAACCACAGATACAAAGGCCTGAAATGAGGGTAATCCAACACGAAAGTTGACCGACACTGATCGTTGTTGTTGTAATCAGGCTTCGATTCTTCGTTTGTTTTTCACCCCATTTCTACATTCCAAAGCTAACTAGACATGTTTTATGTGTCCTATGTTTAAGTTTAGTGGTATTAGTCGTAGTAAGCTCATGTAAATTGGGTTTCTTAGCTAATTTAAACAGGCTACGGCGGCAAGTGGGCTTTTAAATATTAGATTGGGCAATTTACACTCGGATACACAATTTGTTTAAGTGATGATTAGTTTAGCTGTCAATTACATAACATGATGTAATACACAAATAAATAGAAATAAAGCAAAACAGGAAAACAATTTTTTTTAATACATAAGAGCACATTGTCCGGGTTTCCGACTCCAATATTTTGTTATACCGTAGGCCGTATTTTGGAGTAAGTGTTTATTGCAATCAAAAACCCGGCGAAGACTGACTGCTTTGAGTGGACTGTTTGTGGTCAGATTTAGACAGTGAAATAACAATATAACTTAGTTACAATATAACTTACTGAAACGTCGCAAAACGACGAGCATGCATACTTTAGCTTTCTGTAAGGTGAATTGAGTACTGAGTATTGTTATTCACCTTAAAATGACAACATAAATTTGGATGACAAAAATTACTTTCAGGCGGTACTATAGGTCCATGGAGCTTGTTCTATCTCAAAAATGTTTTTTGATATAATTATTATGGATATGGTGATATCTTTTGAAAAATTTAAATAACATATATACAGACAAAAGAAAAGTACTTCAAACAATGAATGTTTACAATTGAACCAATCGATTCAATAAATATGTTTTTAATTTAGTTTTAAATACAGACGCTGATTCTATTCTCTGTAGAGAGTCTAACAACTTTTTCCATTCCCTGGGGCCTGCTGATTCTAAAAGATAAAACGATAAGTTAGATTTATAAAATGGTCTGTTCAAGTCGAATGAGCTATTTCTAGTGTTATGTTGCCTGGTGAAATTTCCCAATGCCTTTGCCCTGTGTGATGGTATAAACACATTTAAACTCAAAGTTATCAAAATCATGTTTGTCTTATGCAAAAAAAAATAATATTGATGCAAGCACTGGCCTTTAGAAATAGTTTTAACGGTCGTCTGGGAGAATCTTATTCATAGCTACTCGCCGCTTTACGGATTTGGTTACCGAAAGTTTTATCCCAGTCCTTTTTGCATGCCCCTTCCTCACATTTCTCACTAATAATAGGATTTCTTTGGATTCTCACCTTTGTTAGATTTGCAATCTAGAGAAGTATTATTTAGACAAAAGTACGGCCTTTGTCTTAGAGCAACGGTAAGTTGGGTAACTCAAAACACCTAACTCTTCTCCCTATTTCCATAAATTTGTACTCTCGTATCTTGGGGACATTTCGCTTTCTTATTAATTATGCAACGGAAAACAATGCTTTTGAAATCTAAGTATAACTAGGATTATACTGAAGTAGAAGTGTCGCCTGGCAGGATAAACATACAAGGAGAAACTGTATCAAAATCAAAAGCTTGTACAGTAATTGAATATCCACGGATTTGAGCAAAGTGGAACTTGACTGTGGTATTTAGGTAAATTTTTCATCATTTGAATTTTCAAATCGTTTAAACAGTTTTCAAAATATTGCACGGAAACCAATTTATGTATTATAAGGCAATCAAAAGCCTGTAAAATAATTAAATATGCGCGGATTCTAGTGAAAGTCAAACTTGAGCACGGTATTATGGTAATTATTCCTCTTGTCATTTTTTATATCGAGTGAGTAGTTTTCAAAATATTGAAACTAATCCGGAGAACGCTGACGCCGATGCCACACATAGTGACACATTAGTGCCCGTTTTCAAGCGACACAAAAAATCAAGAATGATTGATCAAACGCAGGTGCCTAAACAAAGATACATAAGGTCACTGTGTCTTTCTAAAGAAGACTATTTTTTTGTTTCATTATTTAGTTTTTGATGGGGTAAAGTTTAGTTTGAAGAAGATTAAACTTTTGACAACAGGCGTACATGTAGACAAGCGGTACCGTAGGCTTACGTTCAGGTAACACTTGGTCGCCGGTTCAGTCACTTTTGGAAAACGTAAAAATTGTCTACATGATAAAGTTTAGCTTACTACGACAAAAATCTATATATTTGTCAAACTAAATAACCATCAGGGTATTTTTGAATTCCTGTATTCAAACTCTTCCTTTAGGAGGAATAAAGCTCCATACTTCTAAATTATCCCCCTTTACTCTTCTGTGCGTAAGGTTTGTTTCGTCAAGCTTGTGGCAGTCATGTCTTTCAAGAAACGGCGAAGTCAAACAGATTCGGTTAAAAAAGACAAGGTCGATTAAATAACGAACATGCAGTAGTTTAATTTTACATATACCAACGTTCGGTATACGATTTTTGAAATACGGGGTGGTTAAGTCCACATACCATTCCTACCTCAAACTTTATCAGAACTCATAAAAAAAATTATTCTTGTCCTCTTTTATTACATGTAGTTATTCCAACGCCCGTATATCTTGTCTAAAACAACAGCTACTTGTCATTTCTTCTCGATTTATTTTGAACGACGTTCGATCTGGCTCAAACGGTACATGTTGAAACGCTAACTTAAAAAGCATCTTTCGCTGTGAACTGCCAATGATTTCGTTCAGGAAAGTTGGTGATGCGTTTGTCGCCCTTGGAAATTCTGTTGATCCCTCTGTCTCACATAAATGTTTTGTCTCCTTGCTATGGCATTTCTTGTTTTCATATGTATTTATTAATGACAACCGTTCTAACATGTATGTTGGTTACCTTGAACATGTATTCATTATTAACGACCTCTGTAAACATTTATTATCGTATTCCTTGAAAATAACCACTACGTTTAAAACTGCAGTCGGAATATACAGAATATACAGGCGTTTTTCTCTTTGTTCTATTTAACTTCTCCTCATCAGGGAAATTTTCCCCATTTCTGTTTTTTCTCTTTATATAGGCCTACATATATTTCATATATTCATATATTTAATAATATATTTTATAATATATCTAGCTACAGCCGGATAAACTGTACCTTGTTGGCCATGTTGGGTTGTTTAATACCCAAGCCAATAATATCAGTGAAAAAATAATTTCTTTGATAAGCATACTTGATGCAGTTAAACAAAAACTGTTCCAAGGTTTCCTTGACATTACAAACATCACACAAATCTGAGTCAGACGGATGGAATCTGAATGGGTAAGATTACGGGGGAATATGACCAGATTGAAGTCAGTGGAACATTACCTCAGCTAGACGAATGGCGAAAGAAAGCTTTGGTGAAGAGGCAATTAAACATAACTGATTCAATACCGATTGATTGGTTGATTGATTGATTGCTTGGTGTTTTACGCCGCGCTCAAGATTATTTCACTTATGTGGCGGCGTTGCCAGTTTTAAGGTGGAAGGAAACCGGGCTCTATACCCGGAGGAAACCCACGACCTTCCGTTTGTAACTGGCAACCATCCCACATAGGTCGTTTGAGTAAAAACACAGTCAGAAACAATACCGATTCGATTGAAGCTCGTTTTAAATACATGGCTGGCTTTGTAAGAAGCAAATTACATTCGAGGTAGACAGAGCTTGTGTCCCGGAAGCACCAGGATCCTTGATGACTAGTTATACTATTGCACTTATATGGTGGCGTCACCAGTTTAAATGGGAGAGGAAACCGGGCCCTTTGCCTGGAGGAAACCGGCGACCTTCGGCGAGTACCTGGAACCTTTCTCACGATCGAGTGAAACATCCACTTGAATTTGAACCCAATCCGTATCGATGGAAGGCATTTGTCGGACAGACGGTCTATCACTCTTACCGACTGAGTCACCGCCTCCTCTTGATGATTAGAGATGTGTACGAGGGCTATGCTAGAAATTAAACATATTAAATGTCTCTTGGATTCTTGGTTTAGCTGATACCCTTACCTGTTTCATCCGTATATAAAATACACGTGTGTCTAAAACAAAGTATATCTTAATTTGGTTGTTTTCATTTTGATAAATGTCTTATCTGCTATTGGGACAATGAGAAACATCGTTAATTTGGTTTTGGGCCCAATAGCACAAATAGCCACCAAAAGCAACATTCCTGAATCAGGAGAGACAGTTATGGGACTTATGGTATATGGGATAGACATTCTAAAGCCTTAATTAGAAACATCTAAAACAGTTCTATAGAGATATGGGGGCATCGATACTTCGGCATATCAAATTGCTACGAAATTTATTGTTCAATTACAACAGTTGGTGGCCGTTAAAATGATCCGTTGAGGCTATAGTTATCTGATTCAAATGTGACGGCCCCAAGTGAAGGTTTCAGGTGCCATTATTACCGCCGAAATTTCTGCAGGCCAATTAAATCTTCTTTTAGCCGATTCGAATCTAGTAAGTAGTAAAGACAGATACAACCTAAAATGAAAATTCTTAGTATCCAAGCGCTTTTAAATATGTCCTGGGCATTCGGACGATTTTAACACCACAAGCAATCATTGTCCAAGTTATAGCATGTATTCCCCAATGTATGAGCCAGATGACGTTGGTAGCGTTATCCACTGACGCATGCTGAGATGTGTACCAAGTGCATTGCCTCCCAGGAGAGCCCTTGGTATGAACCTTATATAGAGACTCTTCATTTGTTTTTAAATCAGGGCTTCTATTAACTTATGCAAATGTATCCGTTTCTGCATTTTATCTGTCATATAAGGGTTTCGTCAATTTTGACCTATGTGTGTATACATCATCAGAAACGGATAATGTTAAAACAAAACTTCTGAACTTTTGAAATTTTAGGTCGAAATAGCTGAGAATACATTTTGTTTATTGATATACTGGTAAAAATATCGCTCCTGCAACATATTCAATAGCACGTCAAAAAACGTCAAAACAATTTCAAACTTATTTTGCTGAAAAGATCTTTCACAACGTTCAAATAAAAACGTGAGATTTATGCATTGATTGAAAGTCAACGCATTGCATCGGAGCACTGTTATTCTATTCCCGAAGCTTTTTAAACGTTCATCGCTAAGACTGACATTCTGCATACACTTAGAGTTGTATAGAAAAAAAAAACAACAACATGAAATAGAGCTTAGATGTGCTGTTATATCGTGTGACGTTGACCATTGTGTGAAACCAAGATGGCGGGTTGTCATGGTGATGACGCCACGCTTCAGCTCTCTATCTAGGGCTTTGTGATAAGACATTAAATGGAACTATTGTTGAATAGTGTTTTTTGAAAAGGTCCTGGTGGTGATAGAAACTGAATCAAAACGAGGTAGTAGGTCACCAATATTCCACAAATCTGAAAATAAAAACAATTAATAACGCTCATACTAATATTATTATTAACCCGATGTGATATTTCCATAAACGACTCGGATCGAATTATTTTTTTCCGCTAAAGAGAATTGCAAAATATGCTGATCTTACAGTACTTCCTCAGAAACTTGAGCTTAATTAGACGTACAAATGACTAACAATCAAAACTTAACTATTTTAATTATGTAGATGGGTTGAGTTTAGGACAGAATACGAACAATTTTATTAAAAAAATTAATTTTTCAATGCACACCAAACAATAGTTTCAAAGAACCAAAAGGCCGTTTTAAATAAAACAGTTTAGAGCTTTGTTGCACGACTGGTGGTAAATGGGACCAATACCAATGCTGAACAGTCTTGTTTGTACTTGTGGAATTATACTTCCTTAAAATAAAGCCGAATTGTTCATATCAATTTTGGGTAATACCCAAAACGTGAATCAAATCAATCACCCCCAGTGTAAGAGACTCCAATCACTAACGGGACTAACTGCATTTTCGAGTTGTGTTTCAAACAAATGTTATCCCATCAATAAATTGAATCCTGCTATATTCTGACACTACAAAAATGGCTATTATTTTTGACAAATATCCCTTACCGTTAAGATAAATGGTTTGTTGATAACAAACATTTTCATCGCCGTTAGTCCGACATCTTCATTTGTCAATCTAAATAGGAACGCTTGAACCTGTAATGACATAGACAAAGTGTACAGAAAAAAATGTTATACCGTGTTTGATGTTCGCAAAATGCAAAGGAAAATTGAAAACAGCAACCTGTGGGCAAAGCAAGGAAAGGGTGCGATGAAGTTGACATCTGTTTATGCAATTTTTACATGAAATAAAAAATGAAGTGTCCCGGACGCTAGGGTCTAAGTAGATAGTATTATGACAGTTGAAGCACAGAGGCATGAGGCAACATTTTACTGGTTACTGCTGTCCAGTTTCATCGGTCACTTTAGGGCAGTTTCGCCGGTCACTTTAGGGCAGTTTCGACGGTCACTTTCGGCCATCACTTTCGGCCATCACCTTAGGACAGTATGGATAGGTTTTGTAAAAATAACAGTTTGTATAAATCCGCAAAAAAGTGTTGAGGAGTATAGATACGGTCAAAGGGAGATAACCCCAGGGCTAGAATACTTTCAGGTATTAAAAGAGTGACCTCCCTTGGGTACTGCGGCGATTCGTCTTTAAACGGGGATTCCGCGCGTAAAACCCATACAGGTCTTATTGAAACACCACTATGAAATGGGGATTTCCCATGACGTCAGGAGAACGGCCGTCGCTTTAGGACAGTGAGTGATAATTATGAGAGATTGTGTAAAGCTATAATCTAGCATCCATCGGTTAGCTAGTAACACAAAATAAATACAAAGAATGATATTACAGAAACAGCATCCAGCATGTTTATCGTTCTAATTGCCTGGCACACCGGCAAGTCTGGGCAGGCTTTGTTGTTTCGTTTATCGAGTTTAGACACGATTGTATAACGTAGATAGTGATAATTATGAGTGTTGATAGTGTTTCTATTATTAAATCTATAAACATATACTCTACATGCGTCAATAGAGAGATTGTGTTGAAATAAAGATATATTATACATCAGTTAGCTAGTAACACTAATAAAATACAAAGAATGATATTTATACAGTAACTGTAACCAGCATGTTTACAGTTTGACCGTTTCTTTACCCCTCAACACTATTTTGCAGATTTATACAAACTGTTATTTTTACAAAACCTATCCATACTGTCCTAAGGTGATGGCCGAAAGTGACCTAAGGTGATGACCGAAAGTGACCGTCGAAACTGCCCTAAAATGACCGGCGAAACTGCCCTAAAGTGACCGATGAAACTGGACAGCAGTGACCAGTAAAATGTTGCCTCATGCCTCTGTGCTTCAACTGTCATAATACTATCTACTGGTCTAAAAAGAATATAACGCCATTGTATCAAACGATCCTATCCAGAGCATCATTTCCACGTGAGTTAATACGTGTAAACTGGTAATGAATAACCAAAGTTCAATCGTTAGTGGAAAACCGCAATCTGATAATACGTTTTCACCAGAGTGATTTAATAGATTACCTCCTATCTGTGCCTCCCCCTTGATCAATTTGTGCCGAAGAGTTGCCAGATATTCCCCAAAAATCTATTTTTCCACGGACAAAGAGTCCGGTTTCCTTCCTCACTAAACCCGGCAACGCCGATATATATGCGAAGCAATCTTGAGTAAGGCGTAACACACCAGAGACAGTTGTATGGTTATAACCTAGTGTATTAGCCTTCAAGCTACCGTTTTCTATTTCTTTATAAAACAGCAAGCATTATCCCGATGAGCAGTCGGTTCACTCTGGTTTTTTCATTCCAAAATTTAGTCTGCATACATTTTAAACAGTTAGGATTATTGCACTTTGATATTAAGGTCTTGAAATGAGGCCAATTAATGATGGCTTAACAAAACATATACAGTTGGTCATAACTACCTGCAGTTTTGCAGTTAGTGCTGAGATATGTTCTTGTTGATTAACCGAATCAGACCAACTCCTTTGCTTTGCTATCTGACAACCAAGACGGAAAGTGCATCTCTATCTGATATTAGCGAATTACTTTTCTTAAAGGGACATGTGCGGAACTGGTGACACGTAAAATGTTAAAATGTGTGCTATTCGTCTCTTTTTATTTAAAGATGACGTTTCCAGATAGCCATTGCTAACTTTCCTAGCCCCCAATCGCTTTTTTGGGCCCAAACGAAGTTAAGACAATGTTTCTTACCGCGACAGTGTTCTCTTTTAGTTTCAGCATATCGATATCATAAACATCGGACAAAACTGAGTGAGCCTGAAAAAACAAAATGACAAATTCTATCCCTTGTCTAACTTCTGTAGTCTGATTCAAAGGTATTTTTTGTGCGAAGATTTGAGCTTTCAACTTCTTCAGCGTTCCATCTATTTCATCCAGGTTCTGTTGCCAATCACCTGCGGAGACTATTGGTAGGGCTGTCGTGGGAACGGTATTTTGTTCTTCCAACTAATACTGGGTCCGCAGATTCATGCATCTAATGCCGTTGAACGCCTACACAGCGTTGAATATAGGTGTATCAAACATCGGGAGGCAATCAATTACTTGGATTCCTTCGTTACGCTTTGGCCGGGAACGTTGGTTTTACCTATTCACCCCACAAAGACTCGATACTGGTGGTCTAGCTGACAAAATTTGATCTGCCAAAGTATACTATCATGGTAACGTCTAGTAATCTGATAATTCAAGAGACCGTCATAGAACATTTTGACCAAGTTTTTGTGCCATCACAACATTGTCTTTTATTTGATCCGAAGATCTATTTCGGTTATCTTAGAACTACCTGGTATTTTATTTGATCGTAAGATATTTCACACATATAACATAACCCAGTATACCCAATGGAGTGGAACACAACCCTTTTCAAATTGGTACATAATATGGCTAACATGCTTATCGCTCTGTCTTTTATATTGGTCGCAAAACATGTTGTTATTGCGAACAAGCTTTTGTCATATTTCTACGAAACTGTCTTGTCTACTCTAATGGCCTATGCCGGTTTAATAATGTGTTCTGTTCTGTTAAAATTTCATTAAATTTGTTGCATGGTTAAGAAAATCTGCTGCTAACTTACCGCATGGTTTACCAAACCTCCAGAAATACAATAAATGACAACAACTGTTGCACAGCATATGGTCCAATATGTAGTCCTTACCAAGTTGGTAAAATCACCTTTTTCAATCAGTGAATTAGACACTGACACATAGAAAGCCAATAGAATCTGAGCCATGTTAAACAAAAGGCCGATTCCCAACATAGGTGAAAATACATCGTCCACTTTCTGTACCAAGCGGCAAATCTTCTGGTGATGCTTGCGATAATACTCCAAGTCACCGGAGAATTCCCCATCAGTTGATATTCGCCTTACAAACTCTTCTTGAAAGCTTCTAAACTCAACCCATAGTGCAATACTTATAATTAAGATAAGAGTCGGGGGGAAATTACAAGAAGCTATATTCCACATTGAAGACAGAACATATAAGATTAATATATATATGGTGTTATCTTGTGGGCCGTAGAAACATAAATTGAACGTCTGAACCATGGTAGTTATGGATACGGCCAGTCCGAGAAAGACGATGGTAGATTTCTTGATTATGTTTTGTTTTCCTGTGATATGTTTTCCCTCGGAGCCTTGTAGGAATGTCCATGACTTCAGCAGATATCGCAATCCCTTTTCCCGACAACATGAAATAAATAAAATCAAGGCGTATATCGTGTTTAGTGAGTTAAACAACAATGGTAAGCACATCTGAGCAAAGGAATTCTTGATATCATCAAAGCCGATTTCGTGATTTACCAGAACTGTATATCCAACGTTAAAACCAAGAAACAAAAGAACCAATAAACGGTAAATAATCAAGAGAATGGTCCAGTAGTTCTTCCGACATGGACGCGGTGAATACAGTCCGAGTATTGACATGCAGATTAGCAATGGTCGTAAAAGTTGGTCCATGCTCAATGATTTGTGCTCATTAGCAATTTCTTTCTCCTGAACACTCGCCATCATTGGATCTTGATAACTAGCAAATGTAACACCGGTGGTGATTTTTTGAAGTTTATACTCTGTGGTTTTAGTCATGCGCGGACATAAAATCAAACGCTGTTCTTAACCAATCGTCTGTGAGAAGCTATTGGTGCGTCATATTCGGACATTTGTCAAATATACTAGTAGTTAATAAATGAATCAACGTCTGTAATGGAAGCGTTTGGACTAAATCTACACAATTTACATTAAACTGTCTAGTAAAAATCGACCGGTGTTAATGCTATTTAATTTCCTCTTATAAAGCGGCAAGTAATTTGCTTTGCTAATAGACACAACTTTGAATGATACACTTCTAAATGATGTGGAACGCAGAAAATAAATTCGGCTGCTTTCATTAGCTAATCGCTCGTAATTAGCTTTCCATATTGATATTTACCAACATATATTCTGTTACTATTATGTTAGAGAAGATGTTCATGTACTGGTTACAATGTTTTATCCTCCATAAAAATGCGACGAATTGTGGCCGTTGTTTTAGTTAGTGGAGAATTAATGTCATTACACAAAGGACTTATTCTGAGGCAGATACAGCTCGAATGAGACGAAAGCGAAAACTGATTAGACGGCTTATGTTCCAGTTGCGTCAGGTCAGTTCTCACTGATTGTCGTACCGACTTGTAGGATGCGATTAAAATGGATTTCTCAACCAATCACATGCATCCGTTCGAATCGCATGCTACAAGTCGGTATGACAAATCGCACAGTGAGAACTTTAGCTGCCAAAATTCGGACTTTTCCCCCTTAAATTTCAATTGTCAAGAAAAGTTCAGCATTTGAAGTACCTGGAAACCCTAAAGGGCTAACACTGAATAAAAATATTGGTATAGTTAATACCCTGTGCCAACTAAAGATGTGACTAAAATCAAATAGCCGGGATGTATGAATACATTTGGGGGTTTTGTAAAGTTCTTGTTTTGGACTTTTTGATAAAAATGACTAACAATTAGCTATTTCTGTTTCAACAAAATTTTCCCTAATTTTCCCTGTTTGAAGTTTAATGAAGTCTGCAAATTGTCATAAATCATTGATTTGCTAAAGATTTTAGATTTTCAAAGTTTGTTGACATAAACACATATACAGCGTATTTCAATGTGGACATCTGATATTCAAACCCGTGGATTGATTGATTTTATTCATTGCGGGGGAGGAAACCGGGCTATCTCTGCAATAGGAAACTCCGGTACCTGGCAACCCTTCCACCTAGGGCAATCGATTGAAAAATCGTCTCAGAATTAAAACAAAATCCTCTGTTGTCAGTGGGAATCGAGCATACCACTATTGCTGGAAGGTTTTATGCATTTGTTATGTATCAAGCCATTAGGTCGGTCCAGACATTTGGATAAAACATTATTCTTGTAAAACTTAAAGGCATCTTCAATCATAAACATTCGTCGGGTTTTCATTAAGTCGCATATAAATTGTTATGGAAGACGGATGCGGCCATTCTCGCCCGCGTGCCGCGCTCTATAAAACACGCCGCTCGAGAACACGAGAATGCATTATACTGACACTAGACCAACCAGTGGCTGCTTTAACTCCTAAAGCTGAGCGTCAAGCGAAGCAGCAGCAGCAGCTCCCACTGTTAAAGTCTTTGGTCTGACTCGACCCAAGCTTGAACCTGGATCTCCCAGCCCGTGGACAAATCTGGATCAAAGTTAAAGTGAGATGCCATATCATGTGACCTAGTTCAAATGCCGTTGCCACCAGAAAACCATACACTCTTCAAGTCACTTGTCTTTACCGTCTTGTCTCTCCACTTTCAGACCTCGTTACTTTACAGGCAAAACTGAAATACCCCCCCCCCCCTCCCACACCTTTGTTTTCATTTTGATAAATATCTTATCTGCTCTTGGGACAATGAGACATCGTTAATTTAGTTTTGGGCCCAATAGCACAAATAGCCACCAAAAGCAACATTCCTGAATCAGGAGAGACAGTTATGGGACTTATGGTATATGGGATAGACATTCTAAAGCCTTAATTAGAAACAACTAAAACAGTTCTATAGAGATATGGGGGCATCGATACTTCGGCATATCAAATTGCTACGAAATTTATTGTTCAATTACAACAGTTGGTGGCCGTTAAAATGATCCGTTGAGGCTATAGTTATCTGATTCAAATGTGACGGCCCCAAGTGAAGGTTTCAGGTGCAATTATTAACGCCGAAATTTCTGCAGACCAATTAAATCTTCTTTCAGCCGATTCGAATATAGTAAGTAGTGAAGACAGATAAAACCTAAAATGCAAATTCTTAGTATCCAAGCGCTGTTTAATATGTCCGAGGCATTCGGACGATTTTAACACCTTAAGCAATCATTGTCCAAATTATAGCATGTATTCCCCAATGTATGAGCCAGATGACGTTGGTAGCCTTATCCACTGACGCATGCACACATGTATACCAAGTGCATCGCCTCCCGGGAGAGCCCTAGATATGAACCTAATATAGAGATTCTCCATTTTCGTTTTAATCAGGGCTTCTATAAACTTATGCAAACGTATCCGTTTCTGCATTTTATCAGTCATGTAAGGGTTTCGTCAATTTTGACCTATGTGTGTATACATCATCAGAAACGGATAATGTTAAAACAAAACTTCTGAACTTTTGAACTTTTTAGGTCGAAATAGCTGAGAATACATTTTGTTTATTGATATACTGGTAAAAATATCGCTCCTGCAACATATTCAATAGCACGTCAAAAAAAAGGTCAAACTTATTTTGCCGAAAAGATCTTTCACAACGTTCAAATAAAAACGTGAGATTTATGCATTGATTGAAAGTCAACGCATTGCATCGGAGCACTGTTCCCGAAGCTTTTTAAACGTTCATCGCTAACACTGACATTCTGCATACACTTAGAGTTGTATAGAAAAAACAAGAGATCCCTTAAATGGATCTAAACGCCCGCGTTCATCTATTCATATTAAATTGATTGATTGTTTGGTGTTTTACGCTGCGCTCAAGATTATTTCATTTACAGCAATAACTGGATATAGGAATTGGGGCCTACATAAAAAATCTTATTCCAGGGAGATAACTATTGTTGAGAAAAAATAAAATGGTGAATTGCAAAATTAAGCTCCCCTAGAAATTTTGGTTGAAAACATTATTGCCACCTGGTAGCCATCTTCAATATGCTAATGAAATTATAATGTACGGTGCACAGCTAGAACTTAGAGGGATGATGTGTGTCATGTTTGGTTAAGATCAGGTCAGTAGTTTTCTTGGAATAATGATAATAAGTTTCATTTTCAAATTTGGTTAAAAAACAACATTGCTTCCTTGCGGCCATATTTAATAAGCAAATGAGACGAAAATGTAGGGTGCACAACTAGATCAGAGGGAGATAATGTCGGCCAAGTTTGGTCAAAATCAGACCAGTATTTTCTTGGAATAAGAGTAACGAAAAAACAATATCGCCCTTCTGGCGGCCATATTGAATATGCAAATGAGATCAAAATGAACGGTGCATAACTAGACCATAGGGTGATAATGTATGTTGATTTTGATTAATGTCAGGTAGTTTTCTTGGAACAAAGATAAAGAAAAAAAACATCGCCCCCTGGCGGCCATATTGAATATGCAAATGAGATGAAAATGTACAGTACACAACATGGCTATAGGGAGATAATGTGAGCCAAGTTTGGTGAAAATCGGATTGGTAGTTTTCTTGGAAAAAAGTAACAAAAAAAATATATCGCCCCTGACAGCCATATTGAATATGCAAATGAGATGAAAATGTATGGTGCACAACTAGACCATAGGGTGATGTATGTTCAGTTTGATTAAGATTGGACTGATAGTTTTATTGGAATAAAGGTAACAAGCAAAAGTTTTCTTGCAATAAACGAAAAAAAAAAACATCTCCCCCTGGCAGCCATATAAAATATGCAAATGAGATGAAAATGTACGGTGCACAACTAGACCATAGGGTGAGATGAGGTATGTTAAGTTTGATTAAAGGGGCATGAGCTGCCAAAATGTTAATATTTGGACATTAAAACAGAATGTGGAAATTATTGACTATTTTTATTAAGACTATAATTCAGAAGCTTTTTAGTGCGTCTAGTCTCGAAAATGTACGATTAAGTATTGATTTGAACTAACTTTGGCGTAGAAAGAATGAATGGTCGTCCCGGTAATTTAAATTTTGTTTACTTTTCGAACACATTTTCGGTTCGTACAGGCCGCATACTGTATGGATTTTACTCATTCCAACGCCAGTCATTTAGTTTTTCGATGGTCTTCAAAGCCTCTTACTGTCGTTACGATCAAAATTTATGAAAAAAGTGTGAATTTTGGCAGCTCATGCCACTTTAAGATTGGACAGGTAGTTTTCTTGGAACAAAGATAAAGAAAAAAAACATCGCCCCTGGCGGTCATATTGAATATGCAAATGAGATGAAAATGTACAGTACACAACATGGCTATAGGGAGATAATGTGAGCCAAGTTTGGTGAAAATCGGATTGGTAGTTTTCTTGGAAAAAAGTAACAAAAAAAAAACATCTCCCCCTGGCGGCCATATTGAATATGCAAATGAGATGAAACTGTACGGTGCACCAGAAGACCATAGGGTGAGATGATGTATGTTAAGTTTGATTAAGATTGGACAGGTAGTTTTCTTGGAATAAAGGTAACAACAAAAAAACAACATCGCCCCCTGGTGGCCATATTGAATATGCAAATGAGATGAAACTGTAGGATGCACAACTAGACTATATGGAAATAATGTCAGCCCTCTTTTGTTCTTAATATTCATTAACGACTTGCCGGAAAAAATAACTAACAACATCAAACTTTTCGTTGACGATACCTGTTTGTACATATCATCTAACGACTTACTAAGTAACGACTTTAAGGACTCTATTGACAGCGATCTAAAAGAAATTGAACAGTGGGCAAGCAGGTGGTTGGTCGACTTTAACACTTCTAAGACAAATAAATTACTATGTTCACGACGTAGACAACCAAGCAATACTAATCTTACATTCCTAGGACAAACCATAGACAGTTCTGATACCCATAAACACTTAGGCTTAACATTTAATAAGAACGGCACTTGGACCCACCATATAAATAATCTGATATTGAATGCAACAAAAAAGATTTCTATGCTCCGTGGCCTAAAGTATCGCCTCAGTAGGAAGAGCCTTGATATTATGTATAAAAGCTTTATACGGCCATCACTTGAGTACGCAGATGTTGTCTGGGACAACATAAACGAAAACCAAATAACTGCTTTAGAGAACCTGCAGAAAGAATCAATAAGAATAATCACGGGCCTCACAAAAAGTACCGCGACAGTCCTGTTTTACGAAGAATCAGGTCTAGTAAAGCTGAAAACACGTCGCTTAATACAGACAGAAATTAATTCATGATCCTTCAAACCACCACCTCAGCACAAAACTACCACTACTAACTGAATCCAGAAATCCTTACCCCGTCCGTTCTTCAAATATTCTAACACCATATTTTTGTAATACAGCCACCTTTAGCAAATCCTTCCTTCCTAACACCCTCAAAAGTTGGAACGCACTACCAGGCCCATTAAAAGAATTAGTTAACCCTAAGCAATTCAAAACAAACCTGGAATGTATATATCGCCCAACTCGACCTCCAAGCTGGTACTATTTTGGGGATAGGTTTGCCAATATACATCTTTGTAGACTTAGAAACGGATGTAGTAATTTAAATGATGACCTGTACAATAATTTTATTATTGACTCACCAAATTGTATTTGTTGTGACAAATTAGAAACAGCTGATCATTATTTTCTTAATTGTAAAAATTATATCAGGGAACGCAGGGTCATGTTGGAAAATGTTATAAATCATGGATACGATAAGCCGATTTCTACAACCACTCTTTTATACGGTGACACTGAGGCACCAAGTGCTGTAAATATTCAAATTGTGACAGAAACTTGTAGATATATTTTATCTACAAAACGTTTTCAAAAAACATAATATCTGTATTTTTTTACTATTATTTTTCTTGATTATTTTTTTATGTTTCATTATTTTTTATTATCATTTATTCCATATATATAATTGTGCATTAAACATTTATCCAACTACCAACCTGTCTGATGGTCCTACCGGAGACCTGAAAGTGGCCAATCTCCTCCCTTCTAAAGAGACACTTGATGTGTAAAGTTAACATGCGTTTTTTGTTTTTCTTTTTGTTTTTCTTTTTTGCAAAACAATACCATTTTGTTGTAAGTTATGCCATTTTTGTCCTTGTACAGTACTTCTTTTCACTTGTTCCATCCTTCAATAACATTTTGTGTCTTCCATATAAATGCTGTAAATTATTATTGTATAAATATCTCGCACAGTATAAGCCCTTGGCTTAAAGTGTCGAGAAAGTGTACTCTTGTGCAATAAAATACGTTTAAAACAAGTTTGGTGAAAATCGGACTAGTAGTTTCCTTGGAATAAAGGTAACAAAAAAAACAATATCGCCCCCTGGTGGCCATATTGAATATGCAAAATGAGATGAAAATGTACGGTGCACAACTAGACCGTAGGGTGATGATGTACGTTGAGTTTGATTACGATTGGACTAATAGTTTTCTTGGTATAAAGGTAACAAGCGAAAGTTTTCTTGCAATAAATGTAACAAAGAAAAACAACATCTCCCCCTGGCGGCCATATTGATTATGCAAATGAGATGAAAATGTACAATGCACAACTAGACCATAAGGTGATGATGTATGTTAAGTTTGATTAAGATTGGACATGTAGTTTTCTTGGAATAAAGGTAACTAAGAAAAACAACATCGCCCCCTGGTGGCCATATTGAATATGCAAATGAGATGAAACTGTACGATGCACAACTAGACTATATGGAGATGATGTCAGCCAAGTTTGATGAAAATCTGACTAGTAGTTTCCTTGGAATAAAGGTAACAAAAAAAAACAATATCGACCCCTGGTGGCCATATTGAATATGCAAATGAGATGAAAATGTACGGTGTACAACTAGACCGTAGGGTGATGATGCATGTTGAGTTTGATTAAGATTGGACTAATAGTTTTCTTGGAATAAAGGTAACTACCGAAAGTTTTCTTGCAATAAACGTAACAAAGGAAAACAACATCTCCCCCTGGCCGCCACATTGTTTATGCAAATGAGATGAAAATGTACGGTGCACAACTAGACCATAGGGTGATGATGTATGTTAAGTTTGATTAAGATTGGACAGGTAGTTTTCTTGAAATAAAGGTAACAAAGAAAAAACAACATCGCCCCCTGGCGGCCATATTGAATATGCAAATAAAATGAAAATGTAGGATGCACAACTAGACTATATGGAGATAATGTCAGCCAAGTTTGGTGAAAATCGGACAGGTAGTTTTCTTGGAATAAAGGTAACAAAAAAAAACAATATCGCCACCTGGTGGCCACATTGAATATGCAAATGAGATAAAACGTACGGTGCACAACTAGACCATAGGGTGATGTTGTATGTTAAGTTTGATTAAGATTGGACTGGTAGTTTTCTTGGAATAAAGGTAACAAGCAAAAAGTTAACGGACGGACGACGGACCACGGAAAAGCGATTTGAATAGCCCTCCATCAGAATGATGGCGGGCTAAAAAACAACAGCATGAAATAGAGCTTAGATGTGCTGTTATATCATGTGACGTTGACCATTGTGTGAAACCAAGATGGCGGGTTATCATGGTGATGACGCCACGCTTCAGCTCTCTACCCTTATAAAAAAATACCATGCTTTACCATGGATTTACCATGGATTTACCATGGTATACCGTGGTTTACCATGGTTTACCATGGTAAAACTTTAGTACTATAATGACCATGGTATATTTACCATGCTTTATAAATTTTACCATGGTAATTGTGTGGCACATGCATGGTATACCATGGTATTTGAAAGTTTACATGGTAAAACCATGGTACAATAATAAGCATGGTATATTTACCATGCTTTATAATGTTTACCGTGGTAATTGTATGGCACATGCATGGTATATACCATGTTATTTGAAAGTTTATCCGGCAGAGTATAGCTTTTACTAGAATCCTGGAAAGACGGGGTGAAACTCCACATGTTATTATATATAACACGCTTTAAAATTGATAACACAGGTATCGGGACAGAAGCATTTTGTAGGTATCGCTTGTAACCACGTGTCGACATCTTTAACATATACTGACAACAAGTTGAGTCTTAATAGAATTTATACTAAAAGTACCGCTTCAAGTGTCTATAGTGGGCATCCTTACAAAAAGTAATAACCGTTATAAGCTTTAATGAGAGTATGGATTATCTCTGCGGGACTAACATAATACTCTGGCTGAATGCTAACTAACATTAACCAGGCTTGGGTTCTATAGTAAACTATGAGTTAAACCCACAACAGGGAGTGAAATTAGAAAACACAACACTAACAACAGGAATACTCATTAAACTGAAATAATCCTTATAGCATAATTATCAAGATATACAGTAATGTACACAACAGAGTGTCCATTTAAAAGATAATAAACATTTCTAAAGGAAACAAATTGTTTGAAGCAAAACATACATTCCTTATAAGATTTGTGGATTTCCAGTGGATTTTCTGGATGAGTGTTAACTTGCAAATAAAAATAGACACTACAAACTTTTCAATAAAAGCAAATTTATGTGGTGTAGATTGTATGAATTAATAAACACAAAAACAACACATTATCACTGTGAGTGAGTCTGTGAGTATTGTACAACATGATTACCCACCAACACACTATTAGGTGGGATTTGTTGTTCTATGTTTATTGTAGTGATTAACTGTCTAATTCCAACATTTTCTGTATTTTTACATCAATAAATAATAAAATTGTTCAGAGTTAATTATCAGGTTAAAATGTTTGTATTGATGTATAAAAAAATTTATCTGAATAACTTTAAGTAATGGCTTATTTGTTCGCCGGTCGTAACAAAAACGAGTTGATACGACGAGTAGCCTAACTGTTGATTTACGTAACTTTCTGCTAGGTGGGACAAACGTAAAATTATGTTCAATGTTTGAATGTTACTCAGGTTGGGATAAACGTAAATTTAAAATGTTGAAAGATTCCCTGTTCATTGGTTATTTTTTTTTACATATAGCTTTATTAATTGAAATGTGCATGGACAAAAATGTGATAATAACGAGACCAAAATGCTTTATTTTTAACACGCAGCTGCCTTGACCAAGATGACAATAATCAGCTTAAAACATGTGACGTCATGCTCTCTCCGGTCAATCAAAGCTCCCAGAGCGCGACACATGTGGTAAAGCGGGTCATTCCAATATGAACTTATCTCATAAACGGAAAACGGAGTCAGTTAATTTAGATTTAATTTGTATTGCCCCGGTAATAATTTTGCAGCGGATATAAATATGGTGACGCAATGTACAGTATGAACATACATAATGGAAATAGCTTGATCATTTTATCGTATTAAAATGTAGTTGTTGAAAAAAAAAATCACTTCTGTACTCCGTACCGCCTTCAGTTGCTGTTTTTGTATAACCCGGTTTACGAAATCGAGGCTTAGCAAAAATGGCGGATTTCACTCTGTTTACCGGAGACTTAGTTTTGAATTTCGGATATATCTACGAAGATATAGTAAATGTCCCACTTTAAACAAGACTCTATTTAAAGGGAACAACGTTTATGCAACCAGAGAAAAAACACCTGTGATCAATGGCTGTCTATATTACGACAAGAAGAGGTCGACTGCTGAGATCGAGGTACGGATTAAGCGATATACACTGCTCATTAAACGACGGGCGGTCAGATGGTGGCTTCTTGAAAATATCCTGGCTTGAGTTCTTGTCGGCGTCTACACAGACGTACCTAACATATATGAAGGGAAGGAACTTACCTCCTTCCATTATCGTTTCACACTGCATAAATCTTACTCATCTAATTATTCCACCCGACTTTACTATCAGCTGACCACTTCTGACTGTCACTATGGCACCAAAACTGGCTCTGTTTGAATTTGTGAATGAAGATAACGCTTTGGAAATAGCAGATTCTTCTAGAATTATTGGATTCCGTAAGGAACAGTTTAGCAACGAAGAATTGGACTTCAAAACTGTATGCCAAGTGCGATGGCAGGGAAAGAACGGTAGAATAGACATCTTTGCTGCAAAAGTATTACGATTCGGTGGTAAGTTTTAGTTTTAACTTTTGAGAATTTTCCTTTTTAGTATTTTCCTTTCATAACCTGATACCATGTGCCCTATATTTGCTAAAACTAAATGAGGATGGTGCATATTTTTTTAATTTAACAAAAACATAGGTCAGGATCTTGTGATTAAAAAAAACAACATAGTTTCTAAAGATGAACTTAACAGCACATGTCGAATTAGCTACGCTCCGTGAGTCTTCCAAGCCTTATGAATTAAACGAAGTCCTTGTGTCCTGTTAACTGTCAAAAAACATGTTTTCTTTACTGGATAAGTAGCTGGATATCCATTTGCATAAGCTTGACAATAAACACCACTGGTACATGTACATGTAGTTTGCAACTGACCGTTAATTTTGTTTTTGTTTTATGTTTTTCAGATGTGATAAAAACTGTGTTTCCCACCAGATCAAAAGCTGAGATCCACTTCTATATGAGAGAAAAATTGAACAATGCCTCCAAAACGTTCAGAAGAAAACAGGAAAAGATGTGAAAAATTGATGTGCCAATATGCATACATGTATGTCGGTTGTAGTCCTCCTCCATCCATACTGGCACAATATGAGATACATTTTCTTTTTGTGTATTATTTTGGTGAATAATATGTTTAAAAAGTTCAAATATTTAGTCATGTTATTTTGTTATCGTTTCTCTGGTATTGTAGACTCTTTCAGTCAATCCTGTTAGACATATAACACAAGGGCATAAACAACTTGCATATAGTTAAGACTACGGCAACTGTACTGTAAAGCATGGTGTATGTTAATACAACTACTGTACAAAATTAGGCTGTTAACTGTGGTTAATCCACAGTAAATCATGGTAAATACCACGGTAAACAATGATACATGCCACGGTAAATACCACAGTAAACCATGGTAAATACCACATACACCATGGTAAAAAGCATGGTAAATACCATGTAGAACCATGGTAAATACCAAGGTAAACCATGGTAAAAAGCACGGTAAACCATGGTAAATACCACGGTAAACCATGGTAAATACCACGGTAAATCATGGTATATATCATGTTAAAACATGGTAAATACCGCAGTAAACCATGGTAAATACCATGGAATACCATGGTAAATACCATGCTAAAAGGGGCCAAAATACCGTTGTATTTACCATGGTAAAAACCATGCTTCAAACCATGGTATTTTTTTATAAGGGTATCTAGGGCTTTGTGATAAGACATTAAATGGAACTATTGTTAAATAGTGTTTGTTGAAAAGATCCTGGTGGCGATAGAAACTGAATCAAAACGAGGTAGTAGGTCACCAATATTCCACAAATCTGAAAATAGAAAAAATTAATAATGCTCATACTAATATTATTATTAACCCGATGTGATATTTCCATAAACGACTCGGATCAAATTATTATTTTCCGCAAAAGAGAATTGCAAAATATGCTGATCTTACGGTACTTCCTCAGAAACTTGAGCTTAATTAGACGTACAAATGGTAACAATCAAAATTTGACTACTTTAATTCTGTAGATTGATTGCATTTTGAGACAGAAAACAGATAATTTTATAAAAATAATTAATTTTTCATCGCACACCAAACAATAGTTTCAAAGAACCAAAAGGCCGTTTTAAATAAAACAGTTTAGAGAAAGATGACGGTGGATTTCTTCATTCTGTTTTGTTTTCCTATAATATTTTCTACCTCGGAGTCTTGTAGGAATATCCATGACTTCAGCAGATATGGTAATCCCTTTTCTTGACAACATGAAATAAATAAAATCAAGGCGTATATCGTGTTTAGTGAGTTAAACAACAAATGTAAGCACCTGTTGGCTGTAGAACTATCACTGTGACCAAAGCCGATTTTGAGATTTACCAGAACTGAAGATCCAACGTTAAATCCAAGAAACAAAAGAACCAATAAACGGTAAATAATCAAGATAATGGTCCAGTAGTTCTTCCGACATGGACGCGGTGAATACAGTCCGAGTATTGACATGCAGATTAGCAATGGTCGTAAAAGTTTGTTCATGCTTAGCCGAGAAATCTTGGCTCTGCCGAATTTTTTTTTTTTTCTGTCTTCGTCATAGCCGAGATCACTTCCAGGTTAAATAAACGATATTTTTGAAGCAGTGCCGCCGAAATAAACGGCGGAGCAAATTTCATAACAAAAAAAGCAAAGAATAAAACATTTATCACTGCAATCCGATAGTATAGATCAAGAAGAAGGAGTTTGTCGAACTTACGCGGCTTTAAAGTGGTAAACTTTCCATTATGCAGTCAATATTTGTTTCGATGTCCACTTGCTTTCAACCTGACGTAACCGCCATAGTAAAACATTTAAACGACCAGTTAAACTGGGCGGGGCGTCGTACAAATACGTCACTCGTATATCTTCGGAAGTCTTCGGTCATGACCTACTTCCGTCCTGCACTATTGACAGATCTCCATTTTTTACAAACGTCACGGGCCGTCGAGTAACACTATTGACAAGTTGTCTACGCGGTTTTTGCAACTCGTTTTACAATGCTAATGACATGGAGCCTTTGGATAACGCATGCTCGAACTGTTTGGAAGAGTTTAGGAAAAAAAGTAAAGGCTTTCTTCGGTTTTCCCTTTCCTCGCGCTTGGGAAATCTTGGGATTTCTGTGAGACAAGGCTTGAATAACCTTTTGCCGAGAAGTACTTTTTTAACGCCCGATGTCAAACGTAAAGATGCACAGTTTTTATGCCAGGTATGCCATTCTGTACTCACCAAAGCAATATTCGGCAAACAAGCAGAAACAGACTTTTTTTAACCGAACTAAAACACCCAGTTATATTCAGGAAAAGTTGAAAAGAAGAAATCCCTTTACTCCTTCGAAAGATCATGATGTAGGTCCTCGTGTCAGCAAATTAGCCAAAGTCGATGCATCAACAAGCCCGTTTGTTCAGTTCACTAAAGCTCAACGCAAGAGTCCAAAGGTAATTTTTTTTAACTACTTTAAGCTTACATTTACACACATGTAAGTATCTACATATATATATTATAGAGAGAAAAAATTCCCCTATGAATATGAGGACAAGTTAACTAGAAAAAAATTCCTGAACGTAGAGGAATATACAGAATGTAAAAAGCTGTGAGAGGGTTTTTGTTTGTTTTTTTTCCATGTATATGTATATATATATTTTTAATTTAATTAATAATAAATAATGTACTGCTTTTTCAGATATTCAATAAATACAGTCGTCTTTGGGAGAGAAGGGGGGGGGGGGTCGCTTTTTTGTAGGGCTCACAGAGTGACGTCAATCCTTACAAAGTTAACTCTCTTTGTAATATGTAGTCGTTGGCTTTTAACACAAGAGTAAATGGGGGATATTCAAGCTAAGTTTCAAAATTGTTCAGAGAAAATCTCAAAACTAACTTAACTAGAGTATGTTGAAAATATCATTCCTGCTGAAGTGGCATGAGCTGTCAAATTTCACACATTTTTCATAATTTCTGATCGACACGACAGTAAGAGGCTTTGAAGGCCATCGAAAAACTAAATGATTCGCGTTGGAATGAGGAAAATCTATACAGTATGTAGTAGCCTATACGAACCGAAATAGTGTTGAAATGAAAAAAAATTAAATAATCAAGATGACCATGCTTTCATTCTAAGTCAAAGTTAGTTCTGAACAATACTTTATCGTGCATTCTCGAGATTAGAAGCACTAAAAGGCTTCAGAATTTTACGTCTTGAGAAAAATAACGGATAATTTCAACATTCTGTTTTTACGTCAAAATATCAACATGTTGGCAGCTCATGCCACTATAAAAATAAATTCAGCCTTATTTTTGTTTTACAGTTGAAAATCTCTTCTTTCCATTTGATATCTTAACCTTTTGGCCAACAATAAAAATTTAGCTAACTTTTCAGAACAGAATATTGTTATAATAAAAAAAGGAAGATTATAATTGTGAAGTTTTTCTAATTGTCATTTGCAGAAAATCAGATCTTGGAAGAATAAAGCCCGGCAACTGTTGAACCTTTCACAATACCAAGCTCTCCAGGGATTCATACACGTCCAATTTACTTACCGATATTCGGTTCGTAAAATTGAGTTTAAAACTGAATTTGGTGTTGAAAAACTCAATATTTTCAGTTTAAAATTTCCTTTTGAAAACTAAAATTTCCAAACTCAATTTGGGTGTGAAAAACTGAATATTGTTTGGTTGATATCCACTGTTTATGATGAAAAAATCTAAGTTCAAGGGAAAAGTTTACTTCGAAACCGCCGTCAAACGACCATGGCCGTCATTCTCTTGTTGTTGTTGTTTCGTTTTCAGTGTCTCCACAACATGGCTTATTTTGCACTTTGGAAGTCTTTTTAATTACCTAAACATTTCTAAAATAAGCTGATTTTGTTGAACTGAGGAGTTTTGGGGAGTATTACCCACAATAATCGTAATAATTCGCGACTTGTTATATTTATTCAGCTGCTTTTGGTCGTATAGAAAATAAAAGGGGAGACAACTAGTGTCGATAATAAGTTAGTTAGCTCCCCTGAATCATATTTCTCAAATAGTTCAATTCATTTAAATCATTGTGTATTTTTTTATTGTTGCACATGAAGAAGAGATTAGGGATAACTTTGATCTAGGTTTGACATTACATATATATTATAATCATTAGTTTTTTGTCAAACCTGATTTTTTTCTTGGAATTCATACATTCATGAAAAAAAGAAATATTAAAATTGGAACTGGTTTGTAACATAGATTTTAACTCAATTTTAACCCTAAAATGGTCGGTAAATTAAAAAAAAACTGAATTTCGCCTTCTAAAAAACTGAATTTTTCAATTTCGGTTCGTAAATTTTGGACTTCTATGAATCCCTGCTCTCTATCTTCTACTTCATAGACAGAGTTATAAGGCGGCTGTAGAATTGGAAAAAACACTTCAAATTCTTGTGCGTAGGGAAGTTTCTGGATTTGGTCTGGTGTGTCGACAGTTGATGCAGCCAATTACATTGGACAACATCCACACTTTCAACTGGACCTCATTTTTGCAGGAATTTTCTCAGAACCTTCCTCTTTTGTTTAACTTGATTTGTGCTGCGTCTTCTAAGGAAAATGTTGCATCAATTCTGAACAAGTGAGACACTTTTGGCAATCTCAAAATGTACTTTTATTGACTTGGCAAAACTGTAGTATTAAAAAATAATCTGAATTTTTCATAGAGAATTAATTTCCTTTACTGGAATTAATGTTCAAAACTAATTTTTCTTACAGTCCTAGATCCACTTCAAGATCTGGAGTTGGGAACATTCTTGCAGCTGCTCTTTTTCTTCGTAGTCGAAAATATAAATTCATAGCAGCCCTTCATTCTGTAGCTATTTGGAGGTGTGGTGGGAACCATAAGGTAACTTTCATTCCTTGAAGTTGTTTTTAAAGGAATGCTTGATGCAGGGGGGTGGGCTTATTATTATTATATAACTTATGACTATATATAACGACAATTAGAAACCAGTCTCCATGTTAATTTTTGACAAGAAGATTTTCCGTGTGCCATGTGATTTACTGTTTATAGATAAAATGATGTGTGATTACCGAATGGTTTGATGTGAAAATCAAACTTTTTATTATGCAGGAACCTTTATCTGATAATTGATAAAATGCAAAATTTAGCACAAACTTTAGACTGAAGATGAAATGTACATTTGTCATACAATTGCTCTTTCTATAATGATATCAGAGTTGAACATTAAACTGAAAATGTGATTCTCAAGAAAATCATGCAATATTTTCAGCTGCTTGAGTCATTCAACAACCTTGGACTTTGTTTGGGCATTACAGCCACCCGAAATACTGTAGACAGGTTGTGTCAAGCATATGACGCTATGATATTAGAATGGAAGACCCAAATTGAGGTATGGATAAGGTTTTGACTTTTCAAACACTAACTACATGTACATGTACTCTTATACAAATGTTTGCTTAAACACTTAAATATGTTGATAATGTTTTGATAATGTTGCTTTAATTGGACTAAGCATCAGTAGCTTTTATAGTTCTTGTGGAGAACATCAACAAATTTTAACAAGAATATGTTCTACTTGTATTTCAACTTGTTGACAAAGGATAATAGTTATTACTATTTTTTACAACACAGAATTTTTTAAGAAAAGGCAATGTTGAAGAGGATGTCTTCTTGGAAGATTTACCAGAAGCTCCAAACTCAGACTCAACAACTACTGAAGAGAATGATGGTAAGATTCATATAGTATATACGTCCAGCAAAAGGGACTATCTATATCTGACTAATTAACCTTTTACCAAAATATTTCTGAGAAAAGTTACAGAAGTAGAAGGCTAAATATTAAGGTTTCTTTTGAACTTTATTTTTCTTAGATGGATAGTGTCTACAATATAAACATTACTCAGTAAAACAACTGTGTAACATGTGAAAACATGAACATTTCAATATGTTTTAAAGGGAATTGGCAAGATTTTTTTTTCTTCAAATTTCCATACTTATATCTAGTTACAGAAGTGAAGGAGCGAACCAGGACAAGAGTAAGTCGCAGTTTGCAATTTCAAAAAGACTTCCGTGAAAAAAAAGGTAATTTGTTTTTCCCCCAACCAGCACCCAAATCAGCCAACTCCACCTTCAAATATTCAGCTGAGAAATATGTATTAAAGGTTAGCTTTTAACAAATATGCATTAAGATTGGACTTCAAGTATTGTGTATATTTTTAAGCATAGTTTTATGACAATTTTTTCATTTATTTATTTTCATACATGTTTAATCAATCTGGTGATAGTTTGATATATATTCATACCATAATTTTATAATTTCAGTCCTTCCTGGTTTTACATTTTGCTGGGACAATGTGCAAATCGATACGGTTACTCGAAATCAAACTATAGAGAAAAAAAACAAAGTACTCTTGTGGGCTCTCTCTTTCGCTGTGGAAAACAGAGTGGCCACCTCGGATTTGGAAAATCTCCACACAGATTTGACAGATGCACGAAAAATTCCCATTCAGTCATTCATCCCAAACAATGACGATATGACTAATTTAAGAGACAGAATGACAGTTATTGTTGCCAGGATTCTATGTCAAAATTTTTCCTACTTTGAAGATGGCCTAGGATATATGGTATCAGAAGAACTCATTGGATAATTGCAAAAAATGTTTCCCTATATTCTCAATTGCAATTTAATTTTCAGAAAACCTGAAGCATGCTCGAGGAATGTATACTCCAAAACATGTGGCACGAACTGCACAGATTGTGGGAACTCTTGGCCAGTCCATAGAAAAGGCATACCATCAAAATGTTATTAGTGCATATGTACATGGCTCCACATACACCCATAGGAAGATTATAAAGAAAGAAGTGACAGATTTCATGAATGAGTACGAGGCTGACAAACTGGTGGAAATAATACCTGGAAGAGAACATTCAGCTTACCCAGGAGTCACATTTAACTCAGACATAAAAAACCCAGTTGAATTTAAAAAAAGATTGATTAAGTACTCTGACAAACTTCAGAAACAACGTGACATCCTCAATTAGTTTACCAGGCTACCTACTAACATTTCTTATGGTGTGTCTATGACATTAGTACTTTAAAAGAAAACGTTCTCTGTACTGGAACTGTTGATATTATTTATGTTTTTGGTGCTTTCATAGTTAAGGCATTCCCAGTATTACATGTAGTTCTAGTGATACTATATATGTTTTTAGTGCTTTTGAAGAAGGCATTCCCAGTATTCCATGTAGTTCTTGTGATACTATATATGTTTTTAGTGCTTTTGAAGAAGGCATTCACAGTATTACATGTAGTTCTTGTGATACCATATATGTTTTTAGTGCTTTTGAAGAAGGCATTCCCAGTATTACATGTAGTTCTTGTGATACTATATATGTTTTTAGTGCTTTTGAAGAAGGCATTCCCAGTATTACATTTAGTTCTTGTGATATTATTTATGTTTTAGTGCTTTTCAAGAAGGCATTCACAGTATTACATGTAGTTCTTGTGATACCATATATGTTTTTAGTGCTTTTGAAGAAGGCATTCCCAGTATTACATGTAGTTCTTGTGATACTATATATGTTTTTAGTGCTTTTGAAGAAGGCATTCCCAGTATTACATTTAGTTCTTGTGATATTATTTATGTTTTAGTGCTTTTGAAGAAGGCATTCACAGTATTACATGTAGTTCTTGTGATACCATATATGTTTTTAGTGCTTTTGAAGAAGGCATTCCCAGTATTATATGTAGTTCTTGTGATACCATATATGTTTTAGTGCTTTTGAAGAAGGCATTCCCAGTATTACATGTAGTTCTTCTGATACCATATATGTTTTTAGTGCTTTTGAAGAAGGCATTCCCAGTATTACATGTAGTTCTTGTGATACTATATATGTTTTTAGTGCTTTTGAAGAAGGCATTCCCAGTATTACATGTAGTTCTTGTGATATTATTTATGTTTTTAGTGCTTTTGAAGAAGGCATTCCCAGTATTACATGTAGTTCTTGTGATACTATATATGTTTTTAGTGCTTTTGAAGAAGGCATTCCCAGTATTACATGTAGTTCTTGTGATATTATTTATGTTTTTAGTGCTTTTGAAGAAGGCATTCACAGTATTACATGTAGTTCTTGTGATACCATATATGTTTTTAGTGCTTTTGAAGAAGGCATTCCCAGTATTCCATGTAGTTCTTGTGATATTATTTATGTTTTTAGTGCTTTTGAAGAAGGCATTCCCAGTATTACATGTAGTTCTTGTGATACCATATATGTTTTTAGTGCTTTTGAGGAAGGCATTCCCAGTATTACATGTAGTTCTTGTGATACTATATATGTTTTTAGTGCTTTTGAAGAAGGCATTCCCAGTATTATATGTAGTTCTTGTGATATTATTTATGTTTTTAGTGCTTTTGAAGAAGGCATTCCCAGTATTACATGTAGTTCTTGTGATACTATATATGTTTTTAGTGCTTTTGAAGAAGGCATTCACAGTATTACATGTAGTTCTTGTGATACCATATATGTTTTTAGTGCTTTTGAAGAAGGCATTCCCAGTATTACATGTAGTTCTTGTGATACCATATATGTTTTTAGTGCTTTTGAAGAAGGCATTCCCAGTATTACATGTAGTTCTTGTGATATTATTTATGTTTTAGTGCTTTTGAAGAAGGCATTCACAGTATTACATGTAGTTCTTGTGATACCATATATGTTTTTAGTGCTTTTGAAGAAGGCATTCCCAGTATTATATGTAGTTCTTGTGATATTATTTATGTTTTTAGTGCTTTTGAAGAAGGCATTCCCAGTATTACATGTAGTTCTTGTGATACTATATATGTTTTTAGTGCTTTTGAAGAAGGCATTCACAGTATTACATGTAGTTCTTGTGATACCATATATGTTTTTAGTGCTTTTGAAGAAGGCATTCCCAGTATTACATGTAGTTCTTGTGATACCATATATGTTTTTAGTGCTTTTGAAGAAGGCATTCCCAGTATTACATGTAGTTCTTGTGATATTATTTATGTTTTAGTGCTTTTGAAGAAGGCATTCACAGTATTACATGTAGTTCTTGTGATACCATATATGTTTTTAGTGCTTTTGAAGAAGGCATTCCAGTATTATATGTAGTTCTTGTGATACCATATATGTTTTTAGTGCTTTTGAAGAAGGCATTCCCAGTATTACATGTAGTTCTTCTGATACCATATATGTTTTTAGTGCTTTTGAAGAAGGCATTCCCAGTATTACATGTAGTTCTTGTGATACTATATATGTTTTTAGTGCTTTTGAAGAAGGCATTCCCAGTATTACATGTAGTTCTTGTGATATTATTTATGTTTTTAGTGCTTTTGAAGAAGGCATTCCCAGTATTACATGTAGTTCTTGTGATACTATATATGTTTTTAGTGCTTTTGAAGAAGGCATTCCCAGTATTACATGTAGTTCTTGTGATATTATTTATGTTTTTAGTGCTTTTGAAGAAGGCATTCACAGTATTACATGTAGTTCTTGTGATACCATATATGTTTTTAGTGCTTTTGAAGAAGGCATTCCCAGTATTCCATGTAGTTCTTGTGATATTATTTATGTTTTTAGTGCTTTTGAAGAAGGCATTCCCAGTATTACATGTAGTTCTTGTGATACCATATATGTTTTTAGTGCTTTTGAGGAAGGCATTCCCAGTATTACATGTAGTTCTTGTGATACTATATATGTTTTTAGTGCTTTTGAAGAAGGCATTCCCAGTATTATATGTAGTTCTTGTGATACCATATATGTTTTTAGTGCTTTTGAAGAAGGCATTCCCAGTATTACATGTAGTTCTTCTGATACCATATATGTTTTTAGTGCTTTTGAAGAAGGCATTCCCAGTATTACATGTAGTTCTTGTGATACTATATATGTTTTTAGTGCTTTTGAAGAAGGCATTCCCAGTATTACATGTAGTTCTTGTGATATTATTTATGTTTTTAGTGCTTTTGAAGAAGGCATTCCCAGTATTACATGTAGTTCTTGTGATACTATATATGTTTTTAGTGCTTTTGAAGAAGGCATTCCCAGTATTACATGTAGTTCTTGTGATATTATTTATGTTTTTAGTGCTTTTGAAGAAGGCATTCACAGTATTACATGTAGTTCTTGTGATACCATATATGTTTTTAGTGCTTTTGAAGAAGGCATTCCCAGTATTCCATGTAGTTCTTGTGATATTATTTATGTTTTTAGTGCTTTTGAAGAAGGCATTCCCAGTATTACATGTAGTTCTTGTGATACCATATATGTTTTTAGTGCTTTTGAGGAAGGCATTCCCAGTATTACATGTAGTTCTTGTGATACTATATATGTTTTTAGTGCTTTTGAAGAAGGCATTCCCAGTATTATATGTAGTTCTTGTGATATTATTTATGTTTTTAGTGCTTTTGAAGAAGGCATTCCCAGTATTACATGTAGTTCTTGTGATACTATATATGTTTTTAGTGCTTTTGAAGAAGGCATTCACAGTATTACATGTAGTTCTTGTGATACCATATATGTTTTTAGTGCTTTTGAAGAAGGCATTCCCAGTATTACATGTAGTTCTTGTGATACCATATATGTTTTTAGTGCTTTTGAAGAAGGCATTCCCAGTATTACATGTAGTTCTTGTGATATTATTTATGTTTTAGTGCTTTTGAAGAAGGCATTCACAGTATTACATGTAGTTCTTGTGATACCATATATGTTTTTAGTGCTTTTGAAGAAGGCATTCCCAGTATTATATGTAGTTCTTGTGATACCATATATGTTTTTAGTGCTTTTGACGAAGGCATTCCCAGTATTACATGTAGTTCTTCTGATACTATATATGTTTTTAGTGCTTTTGAAGAAGGCATTCCCAGTATTACATGTAGTTCTTGTGATATTATTTATGTTTTTAGTGCTTTTGAAGAAGGCATTCCCAGTATTACATGTAGTTCTTGTGATACCATATATGTTTTTAGTGCTTTTGAGGAAGGCATTCCCAGTATTACATGTAGTTCTTGTGATACTATATATGTTTTTAGTGCTTTTGAAGAAGGCATCCCCAGTATTATATGTAGTTCTTGGTATATTATTTATGTTTTTAGTGCTTTTGAAGAAGGCATTCCCAGTATTACATGTAGTTCTTGTGATACTATATATGTTTTTAGTGCTTTTGAAGAAGGCATTCCCAGTATTATATGTAGTTCTTGTGATACCATATATGTTTTTAGTGCTTTTGAAGAAGGCATTCCCAGTACTTCTGACATGATTTTTTTTTTCGCCGCGTGGTGACAAATTTAAGTAAGATATTGGACAGACTTTTCTTAAATCTCCAAACACATTTTTGAGGTATGTCAGTGTACGCTTCTCAGATTGTGTAATGACTAAAATCTTGCTGCCCATGGCCATCGGTTTTTTTAATGGAAAGTTTTCTTCAGAATGTTCGATCATTTTGTTAGATGAAAGCAGGGTAGAATAGATTTAATAAAAAGCCTCTGGTTATCTGATTTTACCTTGGGGTCATTACTAGTTTATTATTTAATTGTCTTGTAAAATTTTAAGAACATACTAAGCCATTGAAAGTGCCCTGTATATTTATTCATAATGAATTGAATAAAACCATAGAAAGTCTTTCTACAAGGCTTCATTCTCAAACAGTGACAATAATATAAAGAACATAATAAGTAATAAATGTTCCATGGAGATATTTCTCAAAGAGTTCCATTGCATGGGCATTCCCTCTTGCAAATACAACAACAAGAACAAAACACACACTCACAGGAATCGCAATTAGTTGAACATTTCTGCCTTTCTTCCATAGACCTTAGGCAGGACAAGTCCATACCTTGAAATGTCAATCTTTCTAAGAGATTCACCCTCATACACGATACACTCTCCCCTTTAAGACTCTTACAGAGCTCCAGCATGTCTTCATTTGTTCTGCGCTTGTCAAGTGAGCGTGCATAGGCGTACAAGAATGCCTCACCTTTCCTCCCGTCTCTTGCACAACGTCCTATCTCTTGCATATAAGAGAGGACACTCTTACTCGCTCCCCAATGAATCACCATGTCAATGTCTGGTATTTGGACTCCCATTCCAAACGCAATGGTAGAAATTATGCACCGAATGGTGCTACTGGTTTTCGGAAATTCATTCAGAACTCGTTGCTCTGATCCTTTGGAAATGCTGGAGTGGTACATTTCAATAATCCTGTTGGACACGGATGCATCGCCACACCAAGCCTTCTCCATCAAATTGAACATAAAATGTTCAAAAATGTCTGAAACATCCCCGATTTTTCTGAAATACAATAGAGAAATTTAGTTGGGTCAAGAAACCCTGACCTCCAGCGAGCACCTGGCAACTCTTTCACATATGGCGATATAGCGAAAAATCCACTCAAAAATGTTCAATTGCATTTATAGAAGAATAAAGAATGATCGATCGTTTGGTGTTAAACGCGGCGCTTAAGATTATTTCACTTGTATGGCGGTGTTGCCAGTTTGATTGTGTAAGGAAACCGGGTTTTATGCCCGTAGGAAACCCACGACCTTCCGGTAGTAACTGGCAACCATCACACATAGGTAGTTTTTTTTTACTGAGTGGGATTCGAACCAGCGACCCATTGGTGGAAGGCTGTTCAGATTGAACGTCCAATGCTCTACTTACTGAACCATGGAGGCCCCCAATGAAGAATGAAGAGATATCATTTGCTGGCCAACATGGAAAACACTTTCCAAGCTCTTAGTCTATGCCCAGAGGAATCTTGCAATTTAAAACAATAAAATCAGAACTAAGAATTTGATTCCTTTACCTGCAGTAGATGATCGCCTTTGGGGCATCTTTTCCCTGCTCCATGAGTAATTTCATATACCAACTCAGTTCCTCCTCAAAATTCATGGCAGGCTTAGAGGAGAAGTTTAAAAATATGTTGGGTCTGTTGGAAAAAGGATTACAGATAAAGTGATTATGCTTTTAAAAATTAATACTCAACCAAGTACAGGTCTTTTGATTTTCTATTCTCTGTGCCCGTGTGTTTTAGTGTTCATAAATATATACATATATATATGTTATGTCATCATTTGCTGTATCCTATCATATGTTATCGCTGTTATGACTTGTGCATCATTATCCTATATATATGTATATGTCTAAAAATATTCATTTGGTTATGTTATGTCATCATTTGCTGTATCTTATCATATGTTATCGCTGTTATGACTTGTGCATCATTATCCTATATATATGTATATGTCTAAAAATATTCATTTGGTTATGTTATGTCATCATTTGCTGTATCCTATCATATGTTATCGCTCGTCATATATGCCAAAAATCCTGATTTATCAGTAGAAGGTTATCATGTGTGTTTATCTACACTTAATGGAGAAATAAAATTCCGGTCAAATGCCCATTCTGTGTATTTTTTCCTCCCCCAAAATGTCAGTTTAAATTAAAAAGGTATCAAAAAATTGGAATGCAGACATTCCTATTTTCTTACCTATCAGGCACTACAGCAATAGTTACGACATCCGAATCTTTCAAAAGAAGACACTCTAAAATCTCTGCCTTCATCTCTTCAGAGCAAGTGGCTGTCAGCATACAGAAAGGACTATAGCTGCATAGGCTCCTCAACATAGCAACGTTCCTGTATTTGGGTCGGAAATCTAGTCCCCTGGAAAACATAAAACATTAACATATTACATTTTGTTCACATCCAAATCCTGAATTTTGCCATAAGTCACAATTGACTTGTGCAGCATTATTGATCAAGGGAAAAAGGAACTAAAAATAGGATTTTAAATGATTTCACTCATACACAAGTGATAAGTTTAACTCTCATAAATTCTATAACAAACCCATAAATTACCATTGACTAATACAATGAGCCTCATCACAAGCAACTAACACCAATTGCTGCTTGTAGTTTGTTTGTTTGAACATCTTTCTCCAGGGATCCAAATCACAACTCTCTGGTGAGATAAAAACAATGGAAAATTCACCTGCAAGAATTCCTACAAAACAAACATACAAAATTATCATAAAATATAACTTAATTTGAAAAGAGATAGAAGTCTATCACGCCATGGTAAAGATCAATAAAATATGACAACAGCAAAAAAGAACAATTAGTAAATTTAAATTTATTTGCATTTCAAGCTTAATTCCATAATACACTGTATTTCCAAAATAAAGATTCAGGAATGAGTTATATTGAGGATGCTTAAGGTGGAAACTGTAAACAAATGTTCAAAGCAATAATAGTTTGTATAATTATAAATGTACACCGGCAACAAAATAACTAGTCATCCAGAAACCTCCTGTTTTTTTACTGTTATTATACATGTTTTTTTTTTCAAAAGCAAAGCTTACCATTAATATCCTCTTTTTGCATTTCTGAGAGCTGCAATACAGCACAAGCTTTGATGCCGACTTTTTGCAAGTTGTGGACCTGGTTAATCATAAGGCTTCTCAAAGGTGATATAACTAAAGTTATATGTGGCGGCAAGTTGGGTTCAATCTGAACGATAAAGTAAGAGTACATATAACAGGCAGTTGGACATTTCACTACATAACATAAAACCAATCAACTCTTTAAAAGTTTTTAAAAGATTAAGGAACATTAAAAAAAAATTCTAAAATTCAAGTTTTGAAGTAGTATGGAAACTCCGTAAATATTCATGGTGTAATCTCGATATTTCTACTTTAATTAAGTCATCATCAGGAGAATTATCATGAGTAGTTTCAGTGACAGATGTTTACTTAATTTATTAGCCTGGCTAGGTATTAAGACTGCCCTTTAGAACCCTGATATATTGTAACAAAATGTTAATCTCCCTTAGTGTCAACCATCCTTGTATTCTGTCTTTTCTATATAAATGCACACTGTCTTTTGATGTACTCATAATTCTCCTGAAAAATTAAAGTCGAAATATTGAGATTACGCCATGAATATTTACAAAGTTCCCTTACTACTTTATGATATATGTTTCAATATTAACAATTTAATTGTTATGTATCTGGAAAGTCAGCAAACGATTTGCCTCCCAGGGGTATTTAAATGGCCTAAATCTGAAACATAATGACATACTTTTAACCTGGTTTAGGTTATTAACCCATGTGATATAGTAATTAGTATAGGATGTGGTTTGAAGGACATAAAAAAATCTGGTTGAAGTTTTTTAATGTAAGCTTTGGCACCACAACTTAAACATTACTAGACGTAAATAAGCCTCATTTTTTTACTTTGATTTAACATTGTTAATCTAGTTAAATTTTAAATTCATGTTGTAATATTTAGGAATACAGGACATACTTCAATGACCAACTGATCCTAGATAACTGACCCAATAGACCAGGGCAACTGGTCTAATTCATTTTCCTTTAGACCTCCCCAAAATACATACAATTTTTGTATAACAGAGTCAGAATTAAGCCTATCGGTACATTAATATTCTGTGAATTTTAATTTTCCCCCATGATTTCATACTTCAAAGTCAAGATGTATACTCGCCTAGCTTAAGGGTGATTAATCAACAATAAAGACACTCTTTGTAGGATTAGGATTATAGTAGGATTATGTGGCTTCTATTATTGTCATCTAGCTTTGAACAAAACAAAGGTGACATTGACAATCAGTGAGCAACAACAAATGCTAGACAATAGTTGCCAGGTATTAAGTTTTGGTAACACTGACAACTCAGTTTCATGTAACAGCTGTGTATAACTTGATAAAATTTACAAAGAAGTACCCCTAACACTAACCCTAACTTGCATTTGGAGTTTCTTGCTGTATGACTCGGTTTGGGGTAGGCCTATATGAAATGAATTTGGACCAGTTGTCCTGGTCTATTTGGTCAGTTGGTTTGGGTCAGTCAGCCATTATACCAGTTCGCCTGATAGTTATACCAAATTTAAGAAAGGCTAGTGAGTGGACCATCACCTCCGTTTTGAAAGCAAAGGAGTACGGTAGTTCTAAACATTTAGTAGGCCTACGTACAGTACCTGCAGTACTACAACATGTACTAGTAAGTTCTAGTTTTACAAAGAACATTGTCGCAGAAATAAAACTTTTAGAATTTAACCTCTAACACTAGAAATGTATTTTTATTTACTTGGGCATACGTTTATAAGAAAAGTTACAACTTGGTATTAATAAGTCAACTGTCAATGTTCAACTTGAAGTTACAACAACAACGTCTTATTTCTTACCTCGTCCAAAAGTAAAGGTGGAAGAATGAAAACGTAACTCTTTCCAAATCCAGTTGGTAACAGTACAAACGTTGATTTCTTGTTTAAGATCGCAATTAGGGCATTTTCTTGTTCCTTTTTCAAGTCGAAAGGTAGGTTGTATCTTTCCTTTACTCTAGTATATGCAGTCTTTATAGCCTCTCGATCCATAGTACGTGTTTGAAGTGAAATCAGCTGAGCGTGGGAAAATGGTTGGTTGGTTGGTTGTTTAGTTTTAATGGTGTATACAGTTCCAGAGGAACTAATCACACCAGAGCTTATCATTGAGCTGTCTTGTTATACCTTACAATGTACAGTTAGTGTTTAGTTGAAGGATTAATCAGGCAAATTGACTTGAGTTAAAGAATGGTGAAAGAAATATATATACATATATACACCCATACATTTGCCTGGGTAAGCAAAAATATTTATACACCCATATATACACATATAATTTAATGAAAACGATGTGTTCTCCCAATAAATGTTACAAGAGCCATGAAAACTTTAGGTCTTATTTGTACTGGAGGGTTCATGATATTTTGCAAGTCTAGAACTTGTATTCCAAGGGCAGTTAGTTTACAAAATAAAAGAGCACGCTGTCGTCTGTATTTTGAACAATTAAGAATAAAATGTTCAAGGGTCTCCATAACCAAACAGTTGTCACAAAGTCCGTCGGATTTATTAAAATATTTATGAGTGACAGAATTAAGAGGAATATGACCTGATAATAACCAATGGAAATAAACTTCATCTTTTCGAGAGGTAAAGGGGACCTCATTAAATTGTATACTTTGCTGGAACTGATAAAAGAAAATGGGAGGGACTGGTGTCTTTATATGGGGACTGACGTCAGACTGTTGTTTGTTCGGTACCGCCAGAGGGAGCTGCGATGAGCATGCGCAATTCGAAAATTAGGTCAACTATGGCCGTTCTCTTGTCTCTTTTGTTGAAGATAGCAAGTATCTTAGGGGGAATCGTCCCTAAAACAACACTTACGTGCAAGCCGTGTGCCTGAAAATCTCACCTAAGGTTTCATCATTCATTAGAGGTAAATTTCCAGCAATTGGCGTCGCTTAAATTATCGTGTGCAGTCATTTTCGAAAGCGTGTCGTTTAAATTAAAACTTATAATTATATCGTTCTTGGACTATGGGAGTGGTCCGGGCTAGAGGGCCAGCCAAATATGAAATAAGCCCTCTAGACCGAAATTCCGGGCTAGTTCATGCTGAATGATATAGGCTCATTAGCACTTTCTTTTTCCTGAACACTCGCCATCATTGGATCTTGATTACTAGCAAATGTGACACCGGTGGTGATTTTTTCAAGTTTATACTCTCTGGTTTTAGTCATGTGCGGACATAAAATCACACGCTGTTCTTAACCAATCGTCTGTGAGAAGCTATTGGTGCGTCATATTCGGACATTCGTCAAATATAGTTAATAAATGAATTAACGTCTGTAATGGAAGCGTTTGGACTAAATCTACACAATTTACATTAAACTGCATAGAAAAAATCGACCGGTGTAAATGCTATTTAATTTCCTCTTATAAAGCGACAAGGAATTCGCTTTGCTAATAGATGACATATTACAACAATTTGCAATATCTAAAAACCTGGCAAATATTGAATGATGAATGTAAATAAGACACAACTTTGAGCGACACACTTCTCAATGATGTCAAACGCAGAAATTGGCTAATCGCCTATAAGGAGCTTTCCATATTAACATATACCAGCATAATTATATTCTGTTACTATTATGTCAATGACGATTTTCATGTACTGGTTGCAATGTTTTATCCTCCGTAAAAATGCGACGTATTGTGATTTAGCTACAGTGACCGTTGTTTTAGTTGAGTGGAGAATTAATGTCATTACACCAAGGGCTTATTCTGAGGCAGATACAGCTCGAATGAGACGAAAGTGAAAACTGATTAGACGGCTTATGTTCAAGTTGCGTCAGGCTAGTTCTCACTGCGCGATTTGTCGTACCGACTTGTAGGATGCGATTAAAATGGATTTGTCAACCAATCAAATGCATCCGTTTAAATCGCATGCTGCAAGTCGATATGACAAATCGCACAGTGAGAACCGGCCTTTAGCTGCCAAAAATTCGGTCTTTTTCTCCATAAATTTCAATTGTCAAGAAAAGTTCAACATTTGAGGTACCTTGAAACCCTAAAGGGTTAACACTGAATAAAACATATTGGTATAGTTAAGAACTGTGCCAACCAAAGATGTGACTAAAATCAAATAGCCGGGATGTATGAATACATTTTGGGGGTTGTGTATAAAACTATCTAAATGTTTATCGACATGGTTGGTATCTGCGGAAAGCTCTTGTTTTGCACTTTTTGATAAAAGTGACTAATAATTAGCTTATTGTCCCTGTTTGAAGTTTGCAAATTGTCATAAATCATTGATTTGCTAAAGATTTTAGATTTTCAAAGTTTGTTGACATAAACACATATACAGCGTATTTCAATGTTTAGTTTATTTATTTAGACCGTGAGCATACAGCTCATTGGTACAAAAAGAAACATAAAATATATTTAGGCGGAGCGAAGTAAGCAGTACAGTTATATACAATACATATATATATATACTAGTATACATACACATATACATAAAATGCATGTACGCAATATACTTACATACACATAATATGTGTGAAACAGCAGAGTGAGGTATTTACAGTACCATTCTTAGAGTTAATGCTGCTCTTAAATACTTGCCAAGATTTAGGAGCGTGATAACCTTATCACATGACAAAAGCAGGATTAATTTACTGACAGATGTTTTTTTCCAATAAATTTAGTTCTTATGTTAAGATAAGCAGGACAGATTAGAATAAAATGAAACTCATATTGAATGTCATTGCAATTACATTGTTTACAAAGCCGCATATCTTGAGCAACATTATGATATCTTCCTTGTTGTATTGCCAATTTATGTGCTGAGATACAGAACAGAGTCAAATATCTTGTATATTTACCCAAAATAGGATTGCTTAAGTAAAACTGCAGGGAAAAATGGTCGCACAAGTATCGGTAAATTATACATGTGGGCATGCCGTCTATTTTAAACCTGGTTTCTTGAATAAAATTATCTGTCAGGAGTTGCTTATATAATTTCAGAAAAAAAGAAACATTAGGTACAGATTGGTCTAACCAGTATTGGCTAAGGCCAGTTAAATTTAACTGGTCTCTAATACTATTTAGCCAATTTTGTTTAGATGGTGTATTGATTGATGTTTCATACATATCACTATACAGGGCTTGGAGGATACAATTATTTGTGTAAAGCAATTTAACCCAATACTTCATCATTCTAACTTGTCGAGTTACCAATAATGGAAAACGCCCAAGTTCAAAATACACCATAGTGTTAGTTGTACGTCTGTGGACTCCTAAAGTCCATTTACAGTAATTTAGTTGAACCAGCTCTAATTCCTTTGCACGAAGCATTCCCCAGACCTCGCAACCATAATGCATAATGCTACCTATATATGTATCAAATAAATTAAGTTTAGTAAGGCAGTTAAAATTATAATCATTAAGGCTATTTCTCAGGCCAAACATTGCCCGTTTACTTTGAGCAGCAAGCTTAAGTTGACATTGGTTGAAATTACCATTATACTTAAAGCAAATACCTAAATAAACAAAGCTGTCAAAGATTTCAACACGGCTGTTGTTAATTGAAAAATGTACATTTGGGCATTGCCAGCCTTTTCTGAAAATGACGACCTTAGTTTTGCTGACATTAATTTTCAGCTGCCATTTATCACAATACATGTACAAACAATCGAGCATTTTCTGAAGTTTTTCGGCAGACTCGGCCATAATGAGTGTATCGTCTGCGTACATAAGTAAAAATAGGTTGATTTCTTTAATTTCTAGAGAAGAACAGTTTCTATTGAATAATTCCATTTCAATGTCATTCAAATACAAATGTGGACGTCTGATTTTCAAACCCGTGGATTGATTGATTTTATACATTGCGGGGAGGAAATCGGACTATACCTGCAATAGGAAACCCCGGTACCTGGCAACCCTTCCACGCAGGGCAATCGAGTGAAAAATCGTCTCAGACTTAAAACAAAAATCTCTGTTCTCAGTCGGAATGGAATCTACCTCTATTGCTGGAAGGTTTTATGCTTTTGTTATGCATCAAGCCATTAGGTCGGTCTAGACATTTGTATAAAACATTATTTTTGTAAAACTTAAAGGCATCTTCAATCATAAACATTCGTCGGGTTTTCATTAAGTCGCATATAAATTGTAGCCTATATAAATATTTGTTCACCTACATTTAAATCATTTTGTTTAACAAACAGGTAAACCAAACGCTATCAAAAAGACTCAAACAATAGAGCCAAAGTCTCATTAGTTGTGTTTAAATAATCCCATTTCATTCAGACTTCCTCTCGGGCGCGTTTAAAGGTGACACATGGCCAGCTCATTTGGAGGACGAGTTTAAATTTTGGACAAACCTTGTTCTGACATGTATCTGTTTTGTGTGAAGAGAGTCCTGTGTCCGGTATAACTTCTCACAGCCACCCTTTTTTATTCTTTGCCATTGTATCTGTTATTTTACATACAGTCGAAGATTGTTTGATTGATGTTTTAAGCAGCACTCGAGATCATTTCACTTATATGGCGGCTTTGCCAGGTTTAGAGCGAGAGGTGATCGAGTGAAAAATCAACTCAAATTTAACAATTTTAATATGGTTTGGGTTGGGTTTGATCGCTTGCTGTATCGATTAAAGGGCTGTATGGGACCGAGGGCCCCTAAAACGAAAGAAAGTCAATCATATTGCATTCAGTCACAAAAGGCTCAACGTACTTGTTCTTAATACGGCAAAGATTTTGTTGTCATTTCAAATTCTGAAGAGCTGAAGAAGATCCTCGACGGTCAACCACAAAATAATATGTCAAGATTTACACATTTTTTCGTTTGTTTTGATTGTCTCCCCATATAAAACAAGGGTCCTCGGTGGTCCAGTGGTTTAGAGTGATCGCCCCACAGTCCTACACAGACCTACCATCGATGAGGCGCAGGTTCGAATCCCACTCAGACCAAATACAAATTCTGAGTGGATTTTCCACTCGGTTGCCGAATGTAGAAGAGTTGTCAGGTACACGCCGAAGGTCGGGAATTTCCTCCGGGCAATGAGCCCGGTTTCCTCCCCCACTAAACCTGGCAACGCCGCCATATAAGTGAAATAAACTTGAGTGCGGCGTTAAACATCAATCAATCAACTATTAAAATATAACATCGTCCATGTGTATGTTTCAAAATTTGCGCAACCATCATGGGACGTTGGTGGATTTAGGTGTAAATATAATACAGAAAAAGCCAAATATATATTTGGTAGCTTAGGAAAGGTAAATCTACCTTTGTACTTAAGACATTCTTATTTTAAAATAACTTTTGAAAAGTCATTTCAAAATTATAAAGGATACGGAGTAAAAACTTTAATTATTATGTTCTCCTTTAAATGTCCTTAAATGGCATTTCATGGACACCATAGACATATTTACATGTAGATAGAAATTAGAAAGAGCTGTTGTTGAAGAGTGCTTGTCGAGAAGATTCTGGCGGGGGTAGAAACTGAATCAAAACGAGGTAATAGGTAACCAAAATCCCACAAATCTGGAAATAGAACAGTCAAATATTGTTAACAATAATTAAACAGCTTTAATTTATAAAAATAATCATTTCGGCTCAAGAGATTGGGAATAACCTATGGATTTACAAAAACATTACCAGATAGATAAGATTAGAAGCTAAAATTTGAAAAACATATTAATATACTGTGTTAAACCTAGACAAAAAACTGCCAGCATTAAAGTGGTACGAGTTGCCATAGATCACCTATTTTTCGTGAATCGCCAGTGTCAAGAGAATGAAAGGTCATGAGATTGACAGAAAACTAGAGGTGGTTGACGTTGAAACAATAAATACATTAGTGGTCTGTTTGAGCCCATATGTTATATTCGAAAATGGTCAAAATTTAAATAACTATATATTAAAAACATAATTGATTTAAGACAGAAGTTATTTCTTAACTTTGGCGTTAATGTGATGTCAATTATTTTGTGAAATAATGGGCATAGTTTTAGAATCTTGTTGGAAACAGACCATATTAAACATGTGAACAGTTCACGACACCAGCTGCTGAGAATTATTGGTTATATTTGGCAAGAAGTAGAGAATAACATCTTTGGTTTCAATAATCCCCCCCGGTCCAACTTCTTTGGAAGTTACAGCGAACTACCGTTTCAATACGCGGGCCAATGTTTAATGTGTTGATCCCAAAATGAACGTTGTATCAGTGGTCAAGTTTAGCAGCTCATATCAAATGTAACTAAACAGTTTCATGTCGTATTTTATGTGAATAGCTCATATTTCTTACCGTTAAGATAAAAGGTTTGTTAACGACAAACATTTTTATGGCCGTCAATCCAACATCTTCATTCGTCAAGCGGAATAAAAAGACATGAATCTAATAAAAAATGTTATAGAGAGGTTAAAATAAATGATTGGGTATACACGCCCTTTTTAACACAATAAGAAACATATCTCCATGGTTATTTTAGACAAGAAGATTTTCCTTGTGTCCGTGTGTTTTAGTGTTAAAAAATATATACATATCTCGGTCAAGAATTAGCCTAACATCCCCCTACATTGAAAAGAAGTCAGTTATTTGTAATGGTTCCGTTACAGTTTTACGTTATATAGTACAAATGCCATTATATTTGTAAACTTTAATAAGGAAATGGAGACATTTGTTGGATTGGCGCGGACACAACTAACCGATAACAGAAATCGTATGAACGCTTACCACAGCAGCCTTCTCATTTGTTTTCATGATATCGATATCATAAACATCTGACACTATCGAGTAGGCCTGAAGAAAAACAAAATAACAACAACATCTTACAAACATGATAATGATCTTTAAATTTTGATCCTCGAACTGATTTTCAAACGTAATGCATCTAGAGTTAATCTTAAGAGAATACCTATGGACAGTTGTTTTTGGTTTTTGTAGGATTAACGTTGTAAGCAAATCTCTGACAGATGGACCGAATATGTTATACGTGTAACACATTTTACACCATTTATCATATACATTGCACAGCTGTTTTTATACAGAAGATATTTCTTGAGCTATAGGGTGGCATTTTCGCGTCTGACCACACAATAGACTAAAGCCTTCGTCTTTACGGAAAACTAACTAAAACTAATACATGTATATGTAATTGATATCAGACCATTTCTTTCGCCCCGAAAATCGCTAAACCCTTGCCAGTGTGTCTCGTTCATTGCACGCGCGTTCCCCGACCCTTATGTTAATGTATACTAAGATTTATCATTGTTCGTGTAGGGAGGATACGAAGTATTTCAATTACAAGCGTGTTAATTGATTACCACACTGGCGATGTTATCGTGAATACTTGCATTTGGACGTTATCGATTACGTTGAGACGTGATATATTTCTGTATCAGGCAGACGGGTTCGTATCAGGTCACCTAGAGTTACTTGCCCCTGAATACACGCCGCGACACCGTCTAAAGTCTAAATCATAGATATCTTAAAATAATTACATAGGCTAAGTTTTATGCGCTGCGCAGTAGAAAACGACACAATACTCCGTCAACTACCAAGATGGCGGACTACCATATTAACGTTACATTCCAGAACGAGGTTAACGCTTGAAATACATTTCTTGTCGTTGTTGTTGCACGTTAGTCAAGGCATAGGCCCTACTAAAGCCATTTTTAAACGTTTGTCTTGATGGGTGAGGAATTTCATACAGCACCTAACGCTTGCATTTTATTCCATTCTAGAAAAATTGGCAGAAAAGTTCACATTAGACTAAACAACAACTTGTTGTCAAAAAAAATCAAGTAGCAAGATGGCGACTTGCTTGCGGGAAGTGGCTTGTCGTAAGCCAATCCAGCTAATATAAGATAGCTATGGTCTAAACAATATGTCGTCTGCCGAAGTGAATCAACATAATCAACGATACAAATAGAATACATCAATGGGCTTGGCTATAATTTTGGGCGCTAAGGAAACCGTTACCAGATAACAACAAGCCAACTTATCCTAAGATCTTCCGAAGGTTGGCCCTATATAGGTTACCTGGTGTACCGTAGTTGCCAGTACTCAGTAGGCCTATCGGAGTATCGCCCGTATCGGCGGAGTTGCAGTTGTATGACTTGTAAGCACTTTCGCTAAGTTAAAAAGTATCAACCAGACAATTGTCTGCTAAAAGGAAGGGTCTTCAGCGGGATAAATTCGTTACACAGTCACGTTTTATTTCCGTATCTGGCAACTAAAAGACTCTGTAACTATTAACAGTAGTTCTCCATCCCGAACCATGATAAACATTTTCTTATCTTAAAGAGCGTTACTTTCGCGTGAAATTAGCCAATAAATCGCTCATTAATTCAATTGCATACACACAAAATGGTTGCAAAAGGTGAACTAATAAAAGTACTAGCTATGACGTCATCAAACCACGTCACTAAACAACGTTTAAACATTCAAAATAACATTCATGCGACGCCGAATCGGGTGTGTACATGCAAACGAGGCTTTACCGTGCTTGGACACCGGGTACGAGTATTTATTGCATGGCAATTGACCAATCAGACCGCAGACAAACTTCTCTGACGGATAATACATGACATTGACTTACCGCATGGTTAACCAATCCTCCCGCAAGGCAGTAGAGAACAACCACTGCTACTGAAATTATCGTCCAATACGAAATGGCTACTAAATACATAAATGTAAATTGGTCTCCTGCACTCGACATACTGGACACTGACATGTAGAAGGACAACAAAATCTGAGCTGTGTTAAACAAAATCCCAATTCCTAAAATGGGTGAAAATACGTCATCCACTTTCTCTACCAAACGACAGATCTTCTGGTGACGTCTTCGAAAAGTTTCCAAATCACCTGAAAATTCACCATCAGCTGAAATTCTCTCCCTGAACTCGCCTTGAAGGCTTTTAAATTCAATCCTTAGAGCAATACCCAGACACAAGATCATAACCGGAGTAAAATTGCAGGAAGATATATACCAAATTCCAGTGAGAAAACTATATACTAATCTATATGGTAGATTGGAGCTTTTGTCTTGTTCAATGGCTAGAATTAAACTGAAGGCAAGGACGGTTATATTTATTGCAATGGCTGCTCCTAACACTAAGCCAGTGGATTTCTTGATTCGGTTTTGTTTTTCTGTAGCTTTGTTTCCGTCTGATTCTAGCACGAAATTCCAAGATTTTAATAGATGTGGTAATCCTTTTTCGCGACAACAGGAAATAAATAAAATCAAGACATTCACTGTATTCATCGAGAAATACAAAAATGATAAGCACATCTGGGCAAAAGAACTATTGATATCATCAAAGCCGTTTTTGTGATATAGCAGACCTGTAGATACAATGGTATAACCAAGAAACAAAAGAATCAAAAGACGGTAAATAATCAAGACAATGCTCCAGTAGTTCTTCCGACATGGACGCGGTGAATACAGTCCGAGTATTGACATGCAGATTAGCAATGGTCGCAAAAGCTGGTTCATGCTCAAACTCTTGGATAAATCAGTAGTCTGCTTTTCCTGAACACTTGCCATAGTTGAGCTGAACAGTTCTAATGATGTTGACAAAACAAAACGATTACCGATAGGTGATAAATATGTCAAGTTTCGCGATGAGTACTGCGTCAAGTTTCGCGTTGAGTACGACGTCTGCTTGGCGTGTAACGAGAAGGATAGAGTAAGTCCTAGGAAACTTTTCTTGAAACGAGCTTAATAGTCAATGAAAACAGTTGAACTCTCTGTCATGTGATATGCGTGGAACATACCCCTTCCCCCATTCAACTCTCGTCCAATCGTCAACTAGAAGGTACTTATATGTGGTATTCGGTCATTTATCATATAGTAACACAAAACAATTGATGGATCTGCAATGAAAGCCTTTAAACTAGGTAAACATTGTGGAAATAAATCATATCCTTAAATATATTGATCTGTGTTAATGGTGTTTATTTGTCTGTTATGAAGCAGACCAAGGGAAGTGATAGTATCTGATAACCTTATCAATACCTGATGATGAATGCAAATATAGTTTACCATACACTTCTAAATAATATCGGGCACGGAGAATTAACCCGACTTCCTCCATCGACCAATCGTCTGTAAACCGCTTACCAAATTGAGGTAAATATACACTGTACCAGCTTTCTTTATGTAGATTTAATGTATACAGTGGGTCCCTCGCGGAGCAATTACTTTGTTAATCCTTCAATATCTAAGTTCTACTTAGAAAAGCAAGAAAAAAATCACGACTGATAATGCTTAGCATCGTTAGTATTGCTATATATCGATAGGAAGGATACAACATGTAGGATTGTTGGAAACGCTGCTGCCAGAATATCGAATTTTTTCGTTAAGGGAATAGTGAAACTCTGAGCTATTTTTCCCAAACATAGAATTCAGAAGGTGCTTCTAGTTGGCTGTATGTACTCAATGTACGCAAAATCAGTGTTTTGAACTAGCTTAGACTGGCGTGTCAATCAGACTTTATGAAAAAAGTGCTACATTTTGGTAGCTCATGCCAATAGTATTCTAGCAAACATGGCGTTTTAAAAGATAACAGTTATATAATAATATATAAAATGTAAAAAATTCGCGGAATTAAAAAATACTTACTTTTTCAATAAAAGTTGAAAACTATTTTCAGAAAGTACAATACTATTCAGTAACATGAATTTGAATGAACGCGGAGTATGTGGGCTGATACAGAAAAGATTCAAAAGCTTGATTGTTACATATCAGCCAACAGATAAATATAAAGCCAAAAGTCAAAGATTTAAATCATTCTTTAAGCAAAATGATATACGTTGCAAAATACTTATATAGTTTATTGTGTTTTTTCTCATATTGATTTATTTTATCTCTTTTTCATGTTTAAAACACTTGCCTAATATGTCATCATACTTGCAGTCATACTTGTAGTCTACTGTAAATTTTGTACTATTTATGATATCATTGATAAACAATAAACTATAAGAGACCAAATTGAACAGAATTTTCTTTTGTGAGGATTTTCCTAATTTGTGAACTTCTGTTATCTTTGAAAAGAATGTTCAATTATTAGACTGAAAACGAACCTGTGTCCAGCAACAAGGCACCCGTATGGCCAAAAATGAGTGTCAACTGCTTTAGCAATTCTACCAACAAGTATTAAAAAATATAGGGCAAATTTAATGGAAACTGAATACGCCAATTATTCGTCATTTGTATCCAAATTGACAAAAAAGCGCTTTCTTTTATACCAATCTTGTAGATGAACAATTAGGTAAGCAACAAACCCCCTAAAATGTACTCCTATATCCCAGTTATTTGAATGTTGTCGGTTATTTGCACACATCTTCTGGTCCTAATGGGTGTACCACCTTTCCCAATACTCTACTGTTATTTCAATGCCAATCCTTTAGTTTTACAAGTTACCTCAAACACTTAAGAAGAAACAATTCTTAGAATTTTGACACCTCAAGTCACTTTAATCCGTGTTTTTTCCTTCAGTAAACAACGTCAACTTCGCTACAAATGTTTGAACAACTCATACGACGAATTTACAGGGATGCCAATCCCATGTTATACATCAAGGTTTATACGGGTAACACTTTTTTATACTTTACAAGATTTCCATATTTTATGTTTTATAGAAGAATGGACCAGGGGTCTGTTTCAAGAAGCGGCATTGTGTACATTTTTGTTTTCAAAAAGGCCCCAGGTCGGTATTTTGGAATCCTTTGCGAGTTTACATTTTGTCAAAGTTTTATTTTTAAGTTTTGGACATACAACACTCGCTGATATTAAAATACAAGCCTTATCGCATTATCACAGATTGACTTTCTAGAAACAGGCCTTCCATCGATGATGTGCGGCATCGAATCCCATCTTAGAATAAATAAAAATTAAAAAAATTTCTAAGTGGATTTTTTTCTTCGATCGCCATATATAGAAGGGTTGCCAGGTACTCGCCAAGTCCCACTAAACCTGGTAACACGGCCATATTAGTGAAATTCTAAAACTCTCAAATATTTTGTTTGATTTTTATCCAGGAGGGTGGAAGATGCCTTCTAAGAGTTTAGTTTTATTCGTGCATTTGTAAAATCTGTTATCAAAATGCAGAAAATTTAAAGTTGATAGACTACAGATGGATCATTTGTCCGGCCTACCATTTTGAGTAGTAATCGTGACATCGTTAAATTACGACATTTGTAACTAATTGGTAAATTCTCCATTTGCTCTACTCCGACTTGTAGCATGCGATTAGAATGGATGCTTTTAATTGGTTGATACGATTTGTCAACCAATCAAATACATCCATTTTTATCGCATGCTACAAGTCGGTACGACAAATCGCACCGTGTGAGCGGACCTTTAGATATACACGTCGTTTTCTTTTTTAGATTGTTTAATAAAAGTACTCAAACATCCCAGTTATTTGAATTTTGTCCGTTATTAGTAGATATTTAGGGTTGTACGAGTTACTGGCTTTACCAATATCTTTTTTAATTTCAACTTCAATCTTTTAGTTTTTCAAGGTACTTTTAAGGCTCAACATCACAAGAAGATAAAAAACAGAAACAAAAATCAGAATTTTGACGGCTCATTCGACATTCATGATGTTACGTGAGCATGTTTGCCTAATAAACGATCAGACATGGAGACAAGCACTTTGCCACTAAAATATGTGTTGACTTTTTTATGTCAACCAGACAATTCAAAATAAAACAAAAAACATTGAATCAAATGGAAGTTAACAAGGACGGGTTTAGAAACAAGTTAACAAATGTTTTCCTATGGAAAAAGCCTTTGTTTTCAAAATTCCTTAGTGGTACTGAGATTTCTTGTCATCATAGTCACGTGTTCTTGTCCGCTGTAAACAGTGGTGGATTGAAACTGCTCCAAGACTAGATAGTAGGTGATGAGTAATCCAAACACCTGTAACAATATAATAACAATAATGGTCGATTAATGTAAACACCTGTAACAATATAATAACAATAATGGTCGATTAATGTAAACACCTGTAACAATATAATAACAATAATGGTTGATTAATGTAAACACCTGTAACAATATAATAACAATAATGGTAGATTAATGTAAACACCTGTAACAATATAATAACAATAATGGTCGATTAATGTAAACACCTGTAACAATATAATAACAATAATGGTCGATTAATGTAAACACCTGTAACAATATAATAACAATAATGGTCGATTAATGTAAACACCTGTAACAATATAATAACAATAATGATCGATTAATGTAAACACCTGTAACAATATAATAACAATAATGGTCGATTAATGTAAACACCTGTAACAATATAATAACAATAATGATCGATTAATGTAAACACCTGTAACAATATAATAACAATAATGGTCGATTAATGTAAACACCTGTAACAATATAATAACAATAATGATCGATTAATGTAAACACCTGTAACAATATAATAACAATAATGGTCGATTAATGTAAACACCTGTAACAATATAATAACAATAATGATCGATTAATGTGGAATGTAAAAAGCAGATAGTTGAAACTGTTTCATACTATTTATGCACACGAATTTGTTTACCTTTAGTAACTAGTAAAGTTTAAATTCACTTCTAGAGATGTTTATCTAAACCCTTCACGTTAATATTTACCACTATACAGTCTTATTATTAGCATTTAAAAGTCACACTGTCATAGGAGTATCTAGCCGAATATAAGTGACTCTAAAACTTGTATAGATCATTGTAGGGGCAGTTCAGACCCACACACAAAACCATCTTCATTTAGATAGATTACAAAATTCAACGCGCTTGGGAGTAGAACTTAAAAAAAAACCTAAAAACTAAATTTTACAGGCGCCATGTTTAATGGTAAAATGCCCACATGTACACTTGATCGTCGACTCAAAAATTACAAAAAAGCTGCAACGAAACTTGAGTTAGGACTGGAGAGACGACTCCGAGTCTGTGACGTAGTTTTAACATGGCGACAGTTACAAAATGAACCATGATGTCGACAAATTGGTTGTTTACCACAAAATAACAACAAAGCATAGGCTGAAATACGCCAAAAGTGAACTAAAGTGTTGTCTCTAGTTACCGTGTTAAATGTCAGTAAATTTTATAGATGATATGATTGGGATTAAATGTGAGATCAGAAGCCCGTCTGAATGCATGTGTTTTCCGTAGTTAAGGTAGTCCGGGTCTCTAACTCCAAGATGACTATCTTTTATACTGACGGCCGTATTTTGTAATATGTCAGTCAGTGTAAAAAAATATTCATTTTGGAGTTACAAACCCGGATTATAGTTAAGGGATCTCGACAAGAATGTTTGTTTTATTATAAGATATTTAGATCGAGTTGAGTTGGTAAGTCAAATTGTAAACGAAGATCAATGATGACAAAATTGTGTTAAATATTCATATGGTTTTGTCTGTTATTGCTTAACTTACCGTTAGTATGGTAGTTTTATTGATCAGAAATAGTTTGAAAGCCGTCAGCCCGATGGTGTTTCCATTCAATAGGGACAAAAACATCTGAATCTACAAAAAGAGGAAACTACACGGAGTAAATTGTTTAACTTTCAAAATCTTGTACTTTTTTATCCAATAAGAAAACATATTCCGAATGACAATGTTTTTTCTTTAATTTTCATCTAAATGCTAAGTTTAAATTGTAAACAACACATAAATACGATATGAGAACAGGGAAATCTAAATTACCGCACAATTCAGGTCGCCGTTTTCTCTTGCGTCTATTTCGTATACAGTCAACAAAGGGGAATGGGCCTGTATAAAGTAAATATTTCAATGTATATTAGAAGTCACAATTAAGACAATGGTTCCTTGGATTAGTCGCTTGGCCAAGTATTGGTCTAAATACCAATCTGTTTTTTTTTTGCTTTGATTGGCTGATTGATGTTTTAGGTAGCACTCCATATTATTTCATTTTTATTGTGGCGTTGCCGGGATTTGTCGTGAAAGAAACCGAGGCCATTACCCGGAGGAGACTCGCGGCCTTCCATAAACTGTAATATTAGATTAAGATAGATACAATAATGGTTCCATCGGCCAAAATTGACAAAACTAAATCAACCTGGTCCCAATGGGCTACTATAGGCTTTGTACGAAAATTAGACCAAACACTAGATATATTATTTATAGTCTTCTTCTAGGTGAAGCTATTGAAAGGCAGATGGTTGTTTTGAACATGAAAATGAATAGAGTGTCTGACAACTGTATGCTGATCAAATCACAATAAAAACGTCTGTGTTAGTCAGGATCTGACTAACGTCAGGATAGATTTAATAAACGACACGGGTTTTAATGTTATTTCCAGTTTTTTTTATAACATTTACCAAATGTCCAGATTTCGTGCAAATCAACCATAAAATGTTAAAGAATCCTCGTTTAGTTTTAAAAGACATTTTAGATTTATCAACCTGAAAACAGTCAACCCATGGAGATGTTCATGTAGTTGACGCTTCGCGCTATTACAATTAAAATTCACTTCTTTAGTTTGTAAAAGGCAAATGGGAGGTCGAGCTGGGTCGTCCAACATGGTGGACGTGTTTTTCGTATGCTCCTCGGATTTTTGGGTCGGCCTACTGTAAACATTTTTGAGCAAGCTGTATTGAAGCTAGTATGGCTTCTTCGCAGAGTGCATGGCGTAGATCTGAGAATAATTATAGTAAGGAATTATCCATTGCAGTGAATGTGGGAGATACAACGAAAATTTCAGCTGACAAAGTGATCAATGTTATAGAGGAGACGTGTGGACTAAGTACACTGCTGGCCTGTGTACCTGTGGCAGGTGGCCGCTATGAAATAACATTGAGTGACCAGGGGTCAGTTGAACTTTTGTCAGATGGGATCGAAATCGACAACCAGTTCTGTACGTGCACAGCTTTGTCTACTAGAGTGGTGATGGTTTCCTTTCTACATTTATCGGCTTATGTCCCAAACCAAGAAATAATTGATCGACTAGAGGATCTTAACATAGAGATTTTATCTCCCATAAAAAGGCGATTTTACCCCGGGACAACTGTGGCGGATGGGACCAGGTATGTTCGAGTGAAATTCCCACCCAACATTACAAGTCTTCCTTATGGCTATGCGATGAGATTTTCATCAGGTACAGGATATGATTACTATCGTGTAGTGCACAATAACCAGCGCAAGGTGTGCTCCCTGTGCCTCTCGGAGGATCATATTTTTCGCAACTGTTCTCAGTTTAAATGTTTCCGTTGTAATGGCGTCGGGCATTTTAGTCGGGCCTGTCAAGCTGAGAGATGTGAGGAATGTCTAGAATTCCAGTGTTCTTGTGTATTATGTGATACATGTGGATCAAAGGAATGTGTCTGTAAGAGAAGTGATATCATATGTTCATTATGTGGAAAGTTAGAATGTGAATGTTCAGATGCTGCTGGTGATATTTTGATTGAGCAGGAAATCGACGTGAATAAAATAAAAAGCAATGAAAGAGTAGAAGTGAGTAATATTGATAATGACTATGCCATATCACAAGGCACATCAAGGGAGGTAACCGTGCCTTTGTTACCAAATTCAGAAGGCACATCAAGGGAGGTAACCGTGCCTTTGTTACCAAATTCAGAAGACACATCAAGGGAGGTAACTGTGTCCAGTTCTGATGCAGAAGGCACATCGACTGAGATTACCGTACCGTGTGTGACAGGATTACAGTTACCAGAAACACAGACGATGAGTGGGAATAGTGAAGTAGAGGAAGATATGGTCCAAACAACGGATATGTCATCTTCATCTTCACAACAGAAATGGGAACAAGTTGGCCGGGGAAGAAAGAAGCGTGTTACGGTTCAAACTTCCACCAGACAGACAAGACAAAACAGGAAGACTTCGTACTTAAAGCCATCCAATGGAGAGCAAAGCAAGTAACATTTTTCTTTTTCTGATGGTCATAATTGCTACATTAAATTGCAATGGCTGTATGGACATTGATAGACTGAACTATATAATAGAGACAGAAAAGGTTGATATTATGTGTCTCCAAGAGACACACTGGTCAAATGATTTTATTGAAAAGCATGAGAAACTTATAAATGGTAAAGCAATGTATAGTAATGCAACGGATGGATATAAAGGGGTTGCGTTTGTAATAAGCAAACGATTTTCTGATAATATCCAATATTTTGAATCTGATGATGAAGGTCGGCTAATAAAAGTAGGTATTGATTTTGAGGGCCATGTTATTAATATTGTAAATGTATATTCCCCAAACAAAGTCAATGAAAAAGTCTTATTTTTTGAGAAGTTGTCTGAAACTGTAACAGATGAAAACACAATACTTGTCGGAGACTTTAATACTACACTAAATGCTTCAGATTGTGTAACAGGAAAGTTACCGAATGACAGGTCACGTGATAAATTAGGCAAGCTCATATCTAACTTCAATTTGAAAGATATTTGGAACATAAAATATCCAGATAAATCCTGTTTTACATGGCGAAGAATCATTCAGGGTATTTTACACCAAAGCCGAATTGATTATTTCTTAGTATCCAGGAGCTTTATGACATATTGTGATAAAATGTATAATAAGTATACTAGCTATAGTGATCATTCTCTGATATCCTTACACTGTAACTTCATGAAGGTCGAACGTGGACCTGGTCTGTATATTTTTAACAATAGTTTGCTAGATGATGAGGAATATTGTGTCAAAGTTATAAAACTTATAGAACAGGAATATTTAAACCCTCTGTACATTGATGATATATGCATATTTTGGGACAATCTAAAGTATAAGATTAAAAAGTTTTCTCAATCATATGGTAAAAAGGTACAGCAACAGAAATATGAAAAGATAAATAATATTCAGAGGCAACTAAATAATGAGTACAGAAGGGCGACAAAAGTGAGTGATTATGACACTAATAAGATTGTGGATTTAGAACGGGAATTGGAAGATTATGAATTGGAGCGCTGTAGGGGGGCAGTTCTGAGATCTGGAGCTAGGTGGACTCACGAAAGTGACAGAAATACAAGTTATTTTTTAAGACAGGAGAAGTATAGACAAGAAAATAAATTAATAAGGCACTTACTTACTGATAAAGGGGAAAAGGTAACTCATTGTAAAGATATATTGTCAGAAACAGTTAAATTTTATTCTAATCTATATAAGTATGATGAAATAGATAGTAAGGCTTTAGATGACACGTTGGCAGCTATTGATGGTGTTTCTTTAAGTAATGAAGATGTACAAATATGTGATAAGCCTCTTTCAATGGATGACCTCACTGAAGCTTTAAAAGGTATGAATAGAAATAGGTCACCAGGTAATGATTCACTAACAGTCTCGTTCTACCTTAAATTTTGGCCCGAGCTTGGACCTGTATTGTTTGAAGTTGTTAAAGACATTTTTGAAAATAACAAACTCACTAGAACGATGAAAAGTGGTGTAATTTCCCTCATATATAAAAACAAGGGAGATAAGTCAATGCTAAAAAATTGGCGCCCGATTAGTCTTTTAAACGTAGATTATAAGGTGATATCCCGTTGTCTGGCTAATAAACTAAAGCAAGTTATAGGATCTGTCATTAATGAATGTCAAACATGTTGTGTGCCAGGCCGGGATATTGCTGATACAATATGCAGCCTACGAGATGTAATGTCTTATGTTGAAATCGATAATGTTAATGCCTTTTTTCTTAAGTTAGACCAAGAAAAGGCGTTTGACAGAGTTTCACATAAATTTTTACACGAAGTGCTAAATAAACTTGGTTTTGGTCCATCTTTTCGGACATGGATAGAAATATTGTATCGTGATATACGTAGTGCAGTTAAAGTAAATGGTCATGTAACAAGCTATTTTCCAGTGGAAAAGTCTATTAGACAAGGCTGTCCTATCTCCGCCCTGTTATACGTAATAAGTGTTGAACCTCTTGGGGCGTTAATAAGAAATAATCAATACATCAGGGGATTGTCTATTCCGGGGTCGGATAAAGAATGTAAACTTTTTCAACACGCTGATGATGCAACCGTTGTTGTTATAGATAAACAATCAATTCAAAATGTTCTCAATGTTACTCAAACTTTTGGTAAAGCATCAAATGCTAGATTAAATGTAGAAAAATGTGAAATTCTCCCTTTAGGGGATAACCAAGACCAACATGTGTTTGATATACCTGTAAAGAACGGTTGTATTAAAGTGTTGGGTGTCTATTTAGGCCCTGATCACAGTTCATGTAATATCTTAAACTGGAAAGATAAATTACAAAGCCTAAAAACTACAGCTAACATGTGGAAAACGAGAAGGTTAACCCTTCAAGGCAAAATTTGTGTAATCATGACATTGTTGATGAGTAAATTTTGGTATTCTATGTCTGTTTTACCCGTTCCCGTCCATGTTATTAAAGAAGTAAAGGATGTTGTTATTGATTTCCTTTGGGAAGGTAAAGCACACTTAGTTCGCTATGAAACAGCTGTAAATAACAGTCAACAGGGTGGGTTGAACTTACCAGATATTGAGTCCAAGGTTAAATCTTTCAGACTCAAATTTGTAAGTAGATTTTTTAAAGACAATTGTAAACCTCTATGGAAGGATTTTTTCAAATATTTTTTGTCAAGATATACAGGTGTAAAATTGTTTAGTCCAGTTTTTTTCATGTCAAAGAACAAACAGTTAATAGAACTGTTGCCCAAATTTTATCAAGAACTTATGTTATCATGGTATAAATTTGTCAAAGCTGCTGATATTATTTTGACTAAACCTGAAGAAGTTCTATGCCAACCAATATGTTGTAATCCAAATATAACAGTAAATGGAAATGTAATTTTCTCGGAAACTCTTCTTAGAGCTGGGATATTGTGTCTTCGGGATATTTTGTACGTTTATGTCCCTGGGTTTTTACCGATTATTGCATTAAAAGAAATGATTGAAGATTCTGGACAAGTGTTTAAGGATAAAATTGTTCAGAAATTGTATATTGACATTAAATCTGCGATACCACCTAAATGGCTCTCTATTATTCAAAGTCTTCCTGCAAAGGTACCAAATGAGATTTCAGAAATTAATGTGTTTTTGTGTAATAAGACTACATCTGTTAATTGTTTAACATCAAAGCAGTATTATAACTCTCTGATTGGTCAATTTGTTATGCCACCTATTGGTTTTGATCATTGGAGAAATCATTTTCCAAATCTTGACTTAACAATTTACTGTTATAATAAATATAAAAAAGGACTGAGCCCAGAAATGTATCAACTTGATTGGAAAATACTGACAAATACAATATTTACCAGAGAAAAGTTATACAGAATTGGAATGTCTGATACAAATTTGTGTATTTTTTGTTCTGGCCAGCCAGAAACTCTACTTCATCTGTTTGTCAAATGTCCCCAGCTTAAGGAATATAGGAAGTACATCTGGGAATTTGTTCAATCATTGTTAAGAAAAGAAAATATAAAGATTTTTGACAATTTTTCTTGGCCAGGTTATCTCTTGTTTGGTTGGCACCAAAAATGTTTTTACTCAAACTGTTATTTTCTACAAGCCTTGAGTAGCATAATGAGAATAGCAATTTTTAAAGCCAGGAATGCCAAGTTGTTTAATGACCGAGTTATTCCCCTTAGATATTTATTTTGCCACTTACTTACCAAGCACATGGACCAAGCAAAGCTATTCTGGAGTTTATCAACTTTCCATACTTATGTTACAAAATATAATCCACATGTCAACTTATCAGATGATGAATTGGTAATAACTAATTTTCAAATTTAGCAGATTGTATGTTAGAAGTGTATTATGATACCTAGGGCGTCCTTTATAATCTGTGATATTTTCTTTTTAATTAAATGGACGCCAGATGATGTTGTAAACTGATGTATTTATGTGAAATAAATACTTATTCTCAAAAAAAAAAAAAAAAAAAAAAAAAAGGCAAATACATATGCGAAGAACGTCATCAAGAAGAGAGTGCATTCATACATGCTACCGTAATTATCAATTCGCTGGTGGTGAAAAAAACATTGCGTCACGTAAATGTAGGCCTACACGACGGACCACGACTTTGCATATTGTTAATATTCAAATACATATAGTAGTTGGTAATCAATTTGTGCCATTTGTTGTCGGCCGAACAATGAAATTTCATATCATGATGCTAGGATAACTGTTCATTTTTGCTGATTTTCACTTACGTATTCGTTGAAAGCAATGTAAAAATCTCACATTTTTAAATAAAATGAGCTTCCAAACGTTTGATACTTGTTTGATTTTTCTGCTAGGCCTACTGTTACATTTAACATGGTCACGTTAGATTGTTATTTCGCTGTCTAAATCTGATCAGCTATGCCTAAATCGGAGTCGTCTGCGTTTTTTTTATTGCAATGAACCTCGACTCCAAAATATGCACGTCAGTATAAAAAAATAGCCATTTTGGAGCCAGAAACCCCGATTTCGTGTATGCGGAATTTTACGCGAGACAAAAACCGAACTCTCTGTCTGGCAACTCTTCGACATACGGCGATCAAGTGAAAAATCCACTCAGATTTTTTTCAATTTGATTTGGTCTGAGTGGGATGTTAACGACACAACGATTTAAAGTCTGTGTCCGACTGATGGACTATCACTTTGCCGACTGAGGCACCTGGTTTAGTATTGAAGGGTACGTAAAACAATCTCAGCAACCAGTATAGCCAGATGTTTCTGCTTGTTTTGTAGAAGATAGTTTAACAGCTCGACCATGTAAACCATTTTTCACAAATGGCTTTGAAATTCTGGGTAATGAAATAATCAGTATGCGTACTGAAATTACCCATATATAACAAGTAAACAGGTTAACATAATTATAACAATTAAACTTACCATTTGGTTGAGTGTGGCGGCACAGCCACAAATGATTACAAGGATTGCAATAGAGCATATCAGCCAGCATATAACAACCACTGAGAGCAAGGGGTCAGTGTTATAACTAGGATGCCAGATTGCCACGTAAAGTTCCAAGAGGACCTCAATGAAATTAACTGCCAAATTTCCCCCGACCATCAAGCAGAAGTTAGAATCAATCAACTGAACCAATTTGCAAATTTGTAGATGGCGCTTTCTCTGTCTCTCGAACTCCCCTGGCACATAGACGTCTTTCGATATCATTTCTCTGAGATCGAAATGATACAGGTAAAACTCAACACAAAGTAACAGACAAAATGATGCTATTAAAGCTAACGACAATACCCAGGCAGAGGCATGGAATATCTCAACCACGATAAACCATATTAAAACACATGATATCCATTGGGATTGAATGTTATATGATTGACTTTCTTCAGCTGTATGTAAAATAACAGATACCATGGCCAGAATGAAAAAGATGACCGTGAGGAGATATACCGGATACAGGACTCTCTTCGCATAAAACAGATACACGTCAGAACGAGTTTGGTCCAAAGTTAAATTTGCCCACGTTTTAAAGATCAAATTGAGACCCTTCGAACGTCGGCATGCCGAAAGCAACACTAAAAAGTTCAGCAAATTTTGAAAATAGTATATGTATTGCAATACTTCAAGTCCAAAATTTGGGCTGAAATCTAAACCCTGAACTGGTTTCAGTATTACCTTTCCGAATATTGCAAAATGGTGTAAAATACAGACAGTATGCTACGTCGAGTTGTACTATATAATCCCAAGACTTTTAGACACATCAGTAGTGGGTGAAGAATACATTGTAGCTTATTTGGGTCACTGTTTTTGTTGGTAAGGAACTCAGACATCCTTTTTACAGTTGAGATTCGCCATCGCCTCATCATCCTGATCCGGGTTTAAAATTTGTTCTTTCTAGGTGGAAAATGTAAAGGTAGTATCCATCAGAAACAGTATAGCTGTTACAGGCTGTTTAAAGATCGCAATGAACCGTATGTAGAGAGATCTGGAAATGAATTCAACTAATCGAAACGTTTCTATTTTATTGCTTCAGTTCTCGAAAATATAATGGTTGTTATTCAAGCGTTCCGATTCTAAGTAAATAAACCGTTAATTTTGCCATTAACGTATCGTCAGTAGAATAAATTAGTGTTTATGATGTTTACGTTCCAGACGAATATCAGCGATGACCTGCGTGTAATGTGTTTACAGCAGAAATCTACGAAGAATCTTGCTAAGTATCTTTTCGCCACAGGAAAAACTTGCACTTAAAATGCAATCAATGTGTTGAAAACAAGACTGTAATTTAGACCATGGCGATCTGCTAAATTATTTTACTCCAGACCAGGCTTGTGGCGAATGATTCTATCTTGGATCCATGTTTTAAGATTCCAAATTGAACTCTACTTACATAGCACACCATTCCATTATGTCTCACTTTCCATCGTATTTGCTAGTTGTGCCGGAAACGGCTTATTTACCAAGCTTTTACAAGTTCATCTGTGTATCTGTCTCATTAGGTTAACAGGCTATGTATTGATACTGATTAAACAAATTCACATATAACCAGTGACAGAGTTTATAAACCCTTAACACATTCAAGAAGACAGTCCAATAACCACCGTGTAACACCAAGGTCCGAAGCATTAATAGGTATCTGCCATGGAGAAGAACAGCTTAGAAAAGGGGGACGAAGAAGGCAGGAGTAAAGAGTTGAAATCTGTATCGATGTGGCATCTTCTACGACCACTGCTTATCGCTATGTCCATCTTTGGACTTTATTCGCCTTCCACTTCTCGAAAGGTTTATGTGACTGTTATTTTTACAGGATATCGGGTTTCCGTTTTAATATTCGCTATGGTGACAATGGCATATTCGGTTTTAAATCCCATTGATGTGGAACTGAATTTAATGACCGATGATTGGTTGGGGAGGAGTTATACGGCAGTTAAAGTACTCTTCTCTGTATCGAATATCATCACTATGATATCCCTGCTGATTTCTTGTTTTCTCAAAGACGGCTTACTGAGCTTAGTAAAATATTGGAATTTTTTGGACGGTTGTGATAAAGATGCAATTCCCTGTACAATAAAAACGATGAGGCGGGTAACCATGTTGTGTCTTGCAGCTGCCCTGGTGCCGATTTTGTTGGGACTGTCGTACTTTGCTTTTGGTATTATTTCAGAACGAAACATACTTTATTCTCTGGTACTATTTTTGGCGTCAGGATACCATTTGGCGACATTTTGTTTGTCAACAGCACTTGTCCTGGTTATTAGCATTGCAGTTTGGATCGAGTTCAGAACCCTACACAGAGAGTTCAAAAATAAGAAAACTTGTAATGGCGAATTCTTCGGCGAAATAGAACCCTTTAGGATTCGACACCAGAAAATTTGTGAGTTGGTTGAAAAAGTTGACGACATATTTTGTCCTGTTTTGGGATTTGGACTTTTACTGAACACAGTCCAGGTTCTACTAACCTTCTATGTAGCAATTTGGTTTTCTACGGAAGACAAAAAGGGCACAAGTCCGTTACTGCCAATGAGTTATTGGACTGCCAGCTCGGGTACGGTTCTTCTACTTTTCTGTTTCTGTGGAACACTGGTAAACCATGCGGTGAGTACATACAGACTTTGCTTACTAAAAGTACAAAAAAATAGTTCGGAGTGACAATTGATTGCATACGAGTTTGAGCTAAAATGAAAACTTTAAATGACAGATGAGAACATAGAGGTTACAAACTGGTTTAATCAGATATAGCTGATTTTAGTGAGTGTGAAAGTGATATGGCATTGAGCACTACTGATGTTTTATCCGACGTTCAAGAAATATTCATTTGGATTTGAGGGAAGCGGATTTTATGATTCTCATCACATCGACTATACCTATTGTTACGTAACCATACGTTTACTTGATGATTCCATTTTTGTTTTGAAACATGTATTATCTATTAAATTGTACTCTTACATTCCGGCTAATTGGGTTGCCGCCTTAAAAGCATAGATAGCTGGCTATTGCGATAATCAAGGTACATGTACTCCAAAAGCTCAACTTGCCTGGACAATTGGAATTGAAGAGAATAATTTGAATTTTGACAGCTCGTTCACATTTTTACACTGCATAGTTACAGTACGCTTTTTATACACGTATTAGCTATTTACCTACGTTTCTTTTTCATTTTAGATGTTTCGTTTTACATGCACATATGTTTTTCTCATTTTTTTTACAGTTTATATGCACACATTTTTTTCATTTCATAAACTCCTCTTTTTTCATTGTCTATGCGGACATACTTTTCATTCTACTTGCAGCCATTTTTATTTTACAATCCCAATTGTTTTACAGGCATTTTTCAAGCAATCTTTTTTTTTTTTTCATTTCAGATGCACAGATTTTTTTTCATTTTACAAGCACACATATTTTATATTTTACAAATTTTTTCCATTCTAAATGCTCGCGTTTTTTTATCATTTTGCAAGATCGCTTTTTTATTTTACAAGCACACATTTTTATTTAGATTTTTAGGCACACATTTTGGTCATTGGTTTTTAATTTTACAGGCAATTTTTTACAATTTTTATTTCTTTTTACAGGCACACTCATTATTGTCAGATATGTATGGTATCAATGTGATGACAGCAAGGGATAGGGTAGCTGAGGTAAATGCATCTACATATGATTAAATTTTAAAGCAAACGGAATAAGCAATTTTTTCTTGGGTGAGATTTACATTTTTGCATTTCCGCGTGTTCTCAAGTTCTCGCGTAGCGTGTTTTCCGATTTTAAAAAACACGCGGCTCGAGATTAAGAAACGCGCCGTTTTGGCTAATCTCGCGAGTTTTTGCAAAAAAATCGCGCGGTTTCCCAAAAAATTGCGCCATTAGGCTACATTCGGTAAAATGGCGTGCTTTCTTAATCTCGTGCCGCGCGTTTTAAAGGGACTGTTTGTTTAAAATTGTTGGCATTTTTGCTCAAACGTCTGCCAAATAGATAAATAAGATTTCTTTGACTTTGGATGAAAGGTGGTAGGTCGGTTTTCAGCGGAAAATGTACGATTAACGAGCAATTGGTGCGAATTCTGTGTCAAGAGATCCTACATGGATGAACCCTACTGTAGTGAGTTGTGAAAGCGTTACCAATATCCATCTATCCGAAAAACTGTAATGCGTCCACAGTCTTTAGTTTATTACTTCATTATGTAATCAGGACAAGAAACACATCAAACGTGCAACAGCTCGCTCTGGAGCCTCTGTTTGAAAGTTCAGCCTGGTTAAAACTAAAAGTAAACATATCCACTGCAAATGAATTAAACATAGTATTAAACTCGCCATTGAACGGTCTGTCAGAAGAACTTTACCAGTGATCCTCCCAACACCTCCCCAATATGTGTACGACAGTAAAATGGGGAAATATTTTGCATTTTTTAATTAGCCTCTTTAGGCACTGTGTTAGTTTTGTTATCCCCCGCCAAACATAGTTTTTAATTTTAACCGTTTCTGGAGCAGAACTCGAAAACTATTAGACATAACTTGGTGTGTGTCAGAATGATCATATAAAGAGGTGCTTTTTAAGGTTTTCAACTTCTTGAAAATTTATTTTCTATTTTTAACCGTTTAGTAGTTTCGTTTGCAGAACAGAACTCGACAATTATTTGACATAACTCAATGGAATTTGGTGTGTGGAACGATCATCATGTGTAGATGTGCCTTTTAAGGTTTTCAACTTCTTGAAAAGTTTTATTTTTAATCGTTTCCATGTAAAAATAACTTAGAAATTTAGTTTCCGGTGCAGACTTTGAAAACTGTTGTGATTGATTGTTTGGTGTTTTACGCCGCGCTCAAGATTATTTCAATTATATGGCGGCGTTGCCAGTTTTATTGTGGGAGGAAACCGGACTCTATGCCCACTACTTTCCGGTGGTAACTGGCAACCATCCCAGTCCAGTGAAAACCCAGTCAGAAAATTGTCCAATTTTTGGGGGACGGAGTGGGATTTGAACCCGCGACCCGAAAACTGTTGTGTATGTTCAAGTAAGACACTCATCTTATTCAATCCTTTATGGTACTTGGGACGGGTGAAATGCTATAATCTGAAGGAGAATCAGATTAAATGTATGTCAAATAAAGATTGCTAAAATCTGGGTACTGGCTTGGTTGATGTTTCATAAAGGTTATCATAGTCACCGTTCTTCAAGTATTCTTCAATATTTTTTCCTAAGGCGGGGGATATAGTCGACTGTGTCTGTTTTTTTATATCTCAAAAGGCGTACAAACACTGTCAACTGAGTGAAAATAACGTTGGCTGCGGCATAAGACAGCAATGATCAATGCAATTTTGTGACTCAGTGCTGTTGTGTTTCTATAAACAGATCCAGCTCTTTGTTCATCGGCTGACAAACGAAACCATAGGACTGACGGCAATGAAGATGTTTGTCATTAACAAACAGGTTATACTAACGGTAAAAATAAAATATTCCCAAAAGAAGAAAGTAGCAATATTATGATATTTGAATGGGTTTTGGAATTTATTTGCGGGTTGAAATGCTGATTTTTGGGTCCCATCATTTTTTTTACTAAAAAACACAAGCTGGGAAAAAGCTGAAAGTGGCATGAGCTGCCAAAATGTTGATATTTTGACGTTTAAAAAAATGTTGAAATTACTTTTTTTTTCTCAAGACCTATAATTCAGAAGCTTTTTTAGTGCTTCTAGTCTCGAAAATGTACGATAAAGTATTGTTTTGAACTAACTTTGGCATAGAATGAATAAATGGTCGTCCCGGTTATTTAAATTTTGTTTACATTTCGAACACGTTTTCGGTTCGTACAGGTCACACACTGTAAGGATTTTCCTCATTCCAACGCCAATCATTTAGTTTTTCGATGGCCTTCAAAGCCTTTTACTGTTGTGACGATCAAAAATTATGAAAAATGTGAAATTTGGCAGCTCATGCCACTCTAAAATTTGGAAGTTTTCTTATAATGGCTTTGGTTGGACCTGTTAAGTGGCACATGCTGACAAAATGTTGCAATTTTACCCTTAAAACAAAATATTATCGTACAGGCCACAATTCTCTTTCCAACCTCAACGGTTTAGTGTTTCGGTGACCTTCCAAACATCTTATAGTTGTAACAATCAGAAATTTTGTAAAAAGTGCGAATTCTGGCTTCTCATGCCACTTCACAAAGTCGTTTCGAAAAACAAGTTTATGTGAAGGCCTTATGTTTTGTACGAGAGCCGACTGTTCCTTCCAATAAACTCATCAGCTCTGCCAGTTAAGTTTAAAAAACCTTGAATATAGCGAAAAGGTAATCCATAAAAAAATACCTCTGTCCCAATGTCATGTCGAAACATCGAGCATGATATTTTCCAAACCTTTTTTTAAAGTGTCAGGACTCCCAAAACGTGGATATTTTTTAACCTGAACAAAATTTGAAAACATAGACTATTTTTCACAAGAGGTAGAAATTAAAGGGCTTCAGAGATAATAGCCGTAAGAATTATGCAAGTTTATGTAAAGTTTAAAGGTAATTTAAGATAAACATTTAGGACATTTCGTCCCGGCTATTGAATTATTGTTTATTTCTCATACACTATTATAAGTACCTTGAGCAGCCAAATTCGGACTTTTTTTCAATAAGTAATTATTAAAAAGACACGACCTTGGCTCCTCATTGTCTCTTCAATAAAATGGTATCAATTGTATGTGTTGTATGGAAAACGTTCAATTTGAAAAAAATATCCTACCTTTTGTTTTTACAGATTTGTGGCCTACTTGTGACCTATTACCTGGTCATCGTTCAGTTTCACTCATCTTCAGAAATTACAAAGCAACAGTTAAACCAGACAATGTTCGACCTCTAACAAACAATTTGTGGTAAGGAGACAATTTAGAACTCGGGTGTGGTTTGTAGAAGCTCTTCGGAGGAACCGAGCGAGATGATTTGACCATTATTCTGGGAATAGAGATGGCGCTGGTTTTCGTCACTGATATGGGAAGCTGAGAGTATTTCTAGTGCTTAAAGCTCTGATTCTCTTTGAGCCAATTCACCGATCGTCTAAGTGTAAAAATTCGTGGTATAAAAATTCCTTCTTTGATAAAATCTGTTACTGTACTTCTCTCTGTTTATTAAAAGACCTAGAAGCACTGGACTTTTTGCGTTCAAGTTAACGGAAGCTGGAAGTTAACGGGCGTAAAGGGGCGTAGTAACTTCCTCTCAATGGCCTTTGGTTGGTAGCTGGCTTTAAAATAAGTTTAAATGTACTCTAAAAAAGTTAACAACTATGAATAATTGTGCATAATCCAGGTGTCCTTGTTTCTTCATTACATTTTAATTTTACAAGGCTTTTTAAGTATTTTTTTTTAGATTTTAGATTTCTCAAAATCACAATGATATCTTGCATTTGTATGGTAATAAATACAATGGTGTTACAGTTCACACTAGATATCAAAGATCATTGAAATTAATTCAGAGGTTCTGGAGATTAAAATTCTTAATAAGCTTTAGATTTAGTCATTTTAGTTCTGAACTTGTTTCCAATCAATGAAACCCGGGAATTCATATCCGGTATTTTCCTGACCGAAGAAAGGATGGATCACACAGAATGATTCTGAATTTGCAACAATTGAATAAGTTTGTATCTTATCCCCACTTTAAAGTGGGCACGATATGGACTGCCGTATCGTGATGACTCCCAACTGTTACATGACATCTGTTGATATTAAAGGATGCATATTACACAGTCCCTAGTGCTGGAAGTTTTATTGAAAGGGACAATTGTACAAATATGTTTGCTATTCTAACGGGATGCAACAGGAGAAGGGAACAAGAGTTGCTGTACTCCCGAACTTGCCCAGACAGAATTAGTACCCGCGTTTGATAAGAATGCTCATACAGAGACCAATTGTAGTCAAAAACAGACGCATGTTGACGTTACCATCAATGTCGGAAGAGGTACAGTCACGTGGTATTTCACTTGTCCGGCGATTTATCGAAAGTAAAGGTATTTCACAGAGAGCTTTAGATTTCATCCTTAAATCGTGGAGGTCAAGCACTCAAAAACAATATCAAACTTACCTTCATAAGTGGGAGTTATTCTGTAATCCCAGAGGGATTGATTCATTTTCACCAGTTTTAAGTATATGCCGATTTCGAAAAGGTGTATTCAAATTTAGATCGATGTAAATAAATTTGGCGAATTAGCACATAAGTGTTATATCGTCACGGGAATATGACGATGTGATTAATAATCATACGATTGCAGTAAAGAGAAACAGAACACTTTGGGTTGATGTTCGATCCACATACTCACGGGGACACAACTGTGTATATACTTTCAATACACGGACTTGTAAAATACATGGATACGACATCTCTACCCTTTTTTAAGAAATGAAGAACTCTATTACATTCCATATTTCAGACTGAGAACCATTATATCAAATAAAACATGTGACTGTAATAACACAATAACTGCTACCAAAACTCTTTAAATGAAATGCTCAAAAGGAATTCACTGTAAACTAACACCTGGAGTCTTAGTATTTCAGAGGTAAACCTTTAACGGTCACATATATGTCACATTTCATCAATGAGATATATCTGAGCCTACGATAACGCACGGGGTATCTCAGTGTGGGAGTTGTAGTAGGAACAACAGTTTGTCCATTGGGTGTCATTAAAAGTTATTTCTTTGCCGAAATAGTTATTGTTTCCAAGGTTTGCGTTCAGCAATAGCACATCTAATAGTTTTGCATAGTCGTTGCATAAACTTTTCAGCTTTGCCGTTTGCCTGGGGCCATAATGGGGTCACTTTCCAATGGTGAGAATCAAGGTGTTCGGAAAATTCTGAGAATTGTTGACGTTGAAATGGGGGACCATTGTCAGTTTTTAGAACACTGGGGATACCAAATTCGGAAACACTTTGTCAAATATGGGAATAACACAATTAGCAGAAGTTGAGGAGATCTGGTGTAGTCATCTATGATGACAAGGAGATAATCTCCATTGGGATATTCTCCCATAGCGCTTCTGGAAGGTCTGACATTTGTAAGGAGTTCATTGTTAGTTTGTCTCGAGGTTGATTGGCAAGTTAAACAGTCCTTAAAGGGAAAGAAAATATAAGCTTTAGACTAGTTTAGATGGAAAGAGTAGAGTTCATTTAGTCCAAAACAACTGTCCAATGTATGTATTATCCCCTCGTAAGTGAATAATTGAAATTTGAAGGTGGCGTTACAATAAAGAATAAGCTTCATAAGCCATTCGCCAGGCCGCCACCATTTTTTCATTAGTTTTATCCAATTATTGTTGAATAAAAATTTAAGTGCGCTATAGAGTAGTCATGTGATGCAATTTAGCCAATGGCTGGCTAAGTAATGGCGTGCGGTTGCATACTGTTGACCTATATATTCGGAGACAATCTTCCCACTTCAAGTTTGTCGCCATGTTTTTTTGGACCTAAATCTACCCTTATACATTAGAGAGCGGTAAAAATACGTCATTATTGATCTAAAAATAGCTACACCAACATCACGTCATCCTAAAACGGACAATGGCTACACAGATAAGCCACTGAAAGGACATACTTCTGTCTGTTTTTATTAGCTTGAGGGTCACTGGAGGTAATTGACGTGAAATGTTTTAAGTAGTTTGACGGTTGTTACCGACGATAATCCCTATGTATTTCTAGAGATTACCCCTCCTTTAAGATGATTTTCAATGAGGGCATCAATACCTTTAAACCACACTTTTCTCTAAGTAATTGTTTAGTTTTTGCCTTGGTGTCCTTCATGGGCCAATTGAATGGTTTTGGTTTTCAATGAATTGGGAATAACAATTCGATGATCTCGAAGTAAAATGCCATTTTCAGTCATATTTAGGTCATTTTTAAGCTTTGCGAGTGAAGCTATTGTGACATTATCTAGTTCAGAGTCAGCCGAGAAATCCAGAATTTAATACCACTGTCCAGAATGAACACAGTTAATAACTGCTTGTAAACGATAGTTGTGACGACAAGCTATTGTTCCAACAAGACATTATTTCTTAGGAAAGTCGCCCAATTAAGTGAAGCTTTATTTAAGACGACACCATGATAAAAAGCTATTGAATGTAGAGCCATATATATATTTATGAACACTAAAACACTCTGGCACAGGGAAAATCTTCTTCTCTAAAATAACCACGGAAACAAGTTTCTAATTGTGTTAAAAAGAGGTATAACATTTAGACATTTATACCCCATCATAAATTGTTGTAATAAAGTAAACCTATGATATTTCATTAGGTTGTCGACTGGCAGGAGCTTGGTCTTAGTCAGTAGAATTTTCCGGAACACTTTGTATTACATTGACAATGCTTACGCATCTTAAGCTATGGTAAGAATATCGTCAGACTATATATATATATTAGGGTCATGGGAGAAAACAGTGAAAATAGGGAACGACCTTAAGCCGGGTAAGAGCGGCAGCCATTTTCCATCTTCAGTTCAGGCGTCGTGGTCTCGGAGAAAAATCAAGCTGAGACTGCCATTGTACCGAATTGTGAGTCAAAAAAAATCTTGTGGACGATACCATTCTCGTCGCCACATTGTTATATCGTCATGGGAATATTACGATATGATTAATAAGCATACGAGTGCAGTAAAGAGACACAGACCACTTTGGGTTGACGTTTGATCCACATACTCACGGGGACACAACTATGTATATATTTTCAATACACGGGGGGAGGGGGGGGGGCTCCGTGGCTCAGTAGGTAGAGCGTTGGACGCTCAATCCGAACAGCCTTCCACCAATGGGTCGCGGGTTCGAATCCCACTCAGTCCAAAAATTGTAAAATTTTCTGACTGGGGTTTCACTCGGACGACCTATATGGGATGGTTGCCAGTTACCAACGGAAGGTCGTGGGTTTCCTCCGGGCATAGAGCCCGGTTTCCTACCACAATAAAACTGACAACGCCGCCTTATAAGTGAAATAATCTTGAGCGCTGCGTAAAACACCAAACAAACAATCAATACACGGGCTTTTAAAACACCTGGCTCAGTCCAAAAATTGGAAAAAATTTCTGACTGGGTTTTCACTCGAACGACCTATGTGGGATGGTTGCCAGTTACCAGCGGAAGGTCGTGGGTTTCCTTCGGGCACAGAGCCCGGTTTCCTCCCACAATAAATCTGGCAACGCCGCCATATAAGTGAAACAATCTTGAGCGCGGCGTAAAACACCAAACAATCAATCAATTAAAACACATGGATACGACAATAAGAACTTTGTTAGAAAACTAAGCCCCGTTTCTGATCTATCCTTGAAGCAATTACTTTAAAATTAACCATGCTTTTAGTTCTCTTAAATGGACAAAGGTGCCAGAGTGTGCATACATTTTCGGTTTCTTCTTTGTTTGTTCCATTATGCGTTTTTCATTTGAACTATGTTATGTATAATCATTTTTTTTGCTGTGATCTTAAATGTTTATCACCTTTTGATTACCTGAATGTCCTAAAGCTATCGTTAACTGAACCTTAATCATATTGTGTTGAAGTGACCGGTTTCGTGTCCGCTGACACCAAGGTTATTGCCCACAAGTTGGTGTCGACTGACACCAAGGACCCTTGTGATTGTTGTGTTATATATCCTGACTGAGTCAGTGAACTGGGAGAACTTGCTCACTCCACTCTACCATGCTGGCTCTACCATGCCACTCTACCATGCTACCATTACTTATGAACTCCTCTTGATTTCTACGGAGACTACTTACCTGATCTTCTTTCTACTGGCTATTACTTACCTGTGATTGTTTTTTTTTGGACGTACCTGTTGTGTTTTCCGTGGTTCTTCAAGACTCTTCATCCAAGAGACTATAGACTCTCGCTATCATTTGGTATACATCTTGTTTCTTTTTTTTGTGTAAAACTTTAATTTGATTTACAACTATACTTATTATTTTAATCTTTCTTGTTGGGACTCTTTTTCTTATACTGCCTAGACTTTTCTGGTGACCGACACTGAAGGAAAAGTTTATCCGTAACAGATATTGGGGGCTTGTCCGGGATTTGTCCTTTCCAATTATTAACTTGTAAACAAATTTTTTTTTCTCTTCTGGCCTAAAGCAAAATGGTCTTTAGTGTAGACGAATTTGTCAAAGCCCCAACTCTGGATGAAATCCTGGCTCTTAAAAAAAATCTGATTTATTAGAATTATCTTCCTTTTTATAAACTCGAAGCAAAATCTTCGTGAAATTCTGAAAATTTTAATGAATCACCTGGTTGAAGATATTTTTGAAAGCTCTGCTCTAGATACCATTCAAGAGGATGGGAAAGAAACAATTGAGTTAATAAAAATGGAATTGCAATTCAAAATGCAAAAAGAAGAATTTAGACTAAGAGAACTTGAAATCCAAAAGGAAATTGAACTAAAATGGTTAGAGTTTGAAAATCAAAATCGCTCGTCAACCAGTAATCATATGTCTTTTGATGTGACTAAATATGTTCGTCTTGTACCACCTTTTTTCAGAAAAAGATGTTGATAAATACTTTCTCCATTTCGAAAAGGTGACTCTAAGTTTACGATGGCCTAAGGAGTCTTGGACAATGTTACTACAGACGGTGCTTAAAGGTAAAGCACAGGAGGTCTATTCAGCCCTGCCTGTAGTTCAAACTTCTAATTACGATTTTGTTAAAAACCTGATTCTTAAATCTTATGAACTAGTGCCGGAGGCTTATAGACAAAAATTCAGAAAAGCAAGTAAGAAAGATAATGAAACATTTGTCGAGTTTGTTAGGGGAAAGGAAAGTTTGTTATCTAGATGGTGTACCTCAAAATTAGTTGGTGAAGACTTTGAAAAACCAAGACAGTTAATTCTTTTAGAAGATTTAAGACAATGTGTTAGTGGTGATATAAGAACTTATCTTGATGAGCAGAAGGTCGCTGGTATTCAGGAGGCAGCAGTTTTGGCTGATGATTATTTTCTAACACATAAGCCTATCTTTAGGCAGAACTCTTCTAACATTCGTTCTAATCAACCAATTAGTAGGGTAGGACCTGGGCAGGTCGATGCTCCATCTTTTGCGTCAGCCAAGTCTAATTTAGGTACTAACGACCCACCGTCTTCCTCATTCAGTCCTAGATCTGATCGGGCTACTTTTGACAAACCAAGATGTTCTTACTGTCACAAACCTGGGCACGTAATATCGGAGTGTTTAAAATTAAAGCGGAAAAATCGTTCAGACTTCTCTCCGAATGCATTTGTGAGTATTAAGTCTAATAGTTGTTTTGAAGTGTCCAAGTCCAAGTTAATTGTTTTGACAATGGGTGTTGTAAAATTGGTGTCAGAGAGGAGTATACGCCTTTCGTTTCTGAAGGTTTTGTCTCGCTTATGGGCAGTGAGTCTGTCCCACGGCCCGTTACTGTACTGAGAGATACTGGAGCTCTTCAATCTTTAATGTTGGATAGTATATTGCCTTTTTGTGAAGAGTCGTCCGCACATCCTCAGGTGTTGTTAGAGGGTATAGGTGGATTTTCAAGCGCTCCTCTCCATTATGTAAATTTGGAATCGGATTTAGTGTCCGGTTTGGTGAAAGTTGGTGTTCAGAAGTCGCTCCCAGTTAATGGAGTAGATTTGTTGATCGGAAATGACTTAGTTGGAGCTAAGGTAACTGTGTGTCCGCAGGTCAGCAATGTTCCAAGCACCTCTGAGCAAACTGAAACTTTGGAAGATGAATTTCCTGGCATTTTCCCCTCATGTGCTATTACTCGTTCGATGTCAAAAGGCGAGTCTGATAATTCAGCCAGTAATGATAAGATTCACCACTCAACTAACTCTTTTGCTCCACTAAATATTACAGGGTCATTGATGGAAGATGGTTTTACTCTGAATAAATATGAGTTAATTGAGTTTCAAGGTCAAGATTCTGAACTCAGTCTTTTGAGTAAAGCTCTCGCTGAAGATGAAGCTCAAAAGGTACCTGTATGTTATTATGTCAAGGGGAGTGTTCTTATGAGAAAATGGAGACCTCCCGATGTTCCTGCAAGCAAAGAATGGAACGTCTTGCATCAAATTGTACTTCCCTCAATATACCGTCAACATGTACACAGTTTGGCACGCGAATCACCAATGTCGGGTCATTTGGGGATCAATAAAACTTCTGAAATTTTTTTACATCATTTCTTTTGGCCTGGAATAAAGAAAAGCGTTGCCCAATTCTGCAAAACATGTCACGTATGTCAAATGGTCGGTAAGCCCAACCAGAAAATACCACTGGCCCCACGGAAGCCCATTCCTGCCTTCGAAGAACCCTTTAGTAGGATTCTGGTTGATTGCGTTGGTCCTCGTCCCAAAACAAAGTCTGGGGACCAATACCTGTTGACAATTATGTGTACCTCAACAAGGTTTCCAGAGGCTATACCTCTTAGGAAAATAACTGCTCCTGTCATCGTTAAAGCTTTAACGAAATTTGTCACTTCAGTTGGTTTACCTAAGGTCATACAATCTGATCAGGGATCCAATTGCATGTCTAACCTTTTTCAGCAAGTCGTACATCAGTTGGGAATTTCTCTAATAAAATCTCCCAGAGTCCCAGGGGGCCTTAGAAAGATTTCATCAGACTTTGAAGTCTATGACTAAGAAGTATTGTTTTGAGACCGAAAGAGAGTGGGACGAAGGTATACATTTTTTGTTGTTTGCCGTAAGAAACTTTGGGTTTTAGTCCATTTCAGTAATATTTGGTCACAGTGTCCGGGGGGCCACTAAAATTCCTAAAAGAACAGCTTCTTAATGAGTCCTGTGACCTTCATCTATTGGAGTTTGTCTCTTCTTTCAAGGAAAGGCTTTTGAATTGGCTAAAGAAAACTTAAAAGCCTCACAAGTTCGAATTCAAATTCACTACGACAAACACTCTAAAGAAAGGAATTTTAATCCTGGGGATCAGGTTCTAGTGTTTCTGCCAATTTCAGGCCAACCATTACGAGCAAAGTTTCATGGCCCATATATTATTCTTGCAACTAAATAATGTGAACATCATGGAATGGCCAGCTTACTCCCCCGATCTATCGCCCATAGAGCACTTGTGGGATCAGCTTAAGAATGCCGTTGCACAACGTCAGCCCAGGCCACGCAACCGACGTGACTCGATCCAGTAGTGCAAGAGGAGTGGGACCGGATCCCACAGCACAGAATAGCCACACTCATCAGGTCCTTGCGTCGCAGATGTACTGCTTGCGTTGATGCCCGAGGTGGACATACCCATTATTGAATGATGACACCTTCAATTTCTGTATCAACGATTTGTTTGCAAGGAATAAAAGTCACCAGGGTTTCACATATTGTCAATTCTTTGTCTCATTGTGACCAATTCCTTGTTCTTCAATTTAAGAGTACTTGCAATATTTTACACTTTACATTTCTCAAAATATTTTACATTCATTGGGTCGTGCGTTTTTAATGGCGCTAAGTAAATATGTCGTCTTTTTAATCGGTCAATATTTCTTCGAACTCGGTGCCTGTGTCAGATGATGCCGGCGAAGAAATAACATTTAATGACACTCATAATGGACAAACTGTTGTTCTATCTACAACTCCCACAGTGAGAGACCCTGTGCGTTATCGATGAAATGTGACATATATGTGACCGTTAAAAGTTTACAAGGAATAAATTGTTCTCAGTCTAAAATATGAAATGTAATAGAGTTCTTCATTTCTTAAAAAAGGGAGAGATGTCGTATCCATGTATTTTACAAGTCCGTGTATTGAAAGTATATACACAGTTGTCCCCGTGAGTATGTGGATCAAACATCAACCCAAAGTGTTCTGTGTCTCTTTACTGCAATCGTATGATTATAAATCACATCGTCATTTCCCCGTGACGATATAACACTTATGTGCTAAATTTCCCAAATCTCTTTGCATCGATCTAAATTCGAATACCCCTTTTCGAAATCGGCATATACTTAAAACTGGGGAAATTGGATAAATCCCTCTGGGATTACATAATAACTCCCATTTATGGAGTAAGTATGATATTGTTTTTGAGTGCTTGATCTCCACGCTTTAAGGATGGCATCTAAAGCTCTCTGTGAAATACCTTTACTTTCGATAAATCACCGGACAAGTGACATACCACGTGACTGTACCCCTTCCGTCATGGATGGTAACGTCAAGATTCGTCTGTTCTTGACGACGATTGGTCTCTGTATGAGCATTCTTATGACGTGGGTACTAATTCTGTCTGGGCCAGTTCGAAATTACAGCAACTCATGTTCCCTTCTCCTGTTGCATCCTGTTAGAATAGCAAACATATTTGTACAATTGTCCCTTTCAAGAAAACTTCCAGCACTAGGGACTGTGTAATATGCATCCTTTAATACCAACAGATTTCATGTAACAGTTGGGAGTCATCAATCTTATGACATTCAATATCGTGTCCATTTTAAAGTGGGGATAAGATACAAACTTATTGAATTGTTGCAAATACAGAATCATTCTTTGTGATCTATCCTTTCTTCGTCGGAAAAAATACTGGATATGAATTCCCGGGTTTCATGGATTTGAAACAATTTCAGAACTGAAATGACTAAATCGGAAGCTTATTAAGAATTTTAATCTCCAGAACTTCTGAATTGATTTAAATAATCTTTGATATCTAGTGTGAACTGTAACACCATTGTATTTATTACCATACAAATGCAAGATAGCATTGTGAGTTTGAGAAATCTAAACAAATACTTAAAAAGCCTTGTACATTAAAATGTAATGAAGAAACAGACACCTGGATTATTCACAATTATTCATAGTTGTTAACTTTTTCCGAGTACATTTAAACTTATTTTAAAGCCAGCTACCAACCAAAGGCCATTGGGAGGAAGTTCCTACGCCCCTGTACGCCCGTTAACTTCCAGCTGCTATTTTTAATGTAATTGAACACAAAAAGTCCAGTGATTCTAGGTGTTTTAATAAACAGAGGGAAGTGCAGTAAGTGATATAAGAAAAGAAGGAATTTTTTATACCACGAATTTTTACGCTTATCCGATCGACGAATTGGCTCAAAGAGAACCAGAGCGTTAAGCACTCGAAATGCTTTCAGCTTCCCATAAAACTGACGAAAGTCAGCGCCATCTCTATTCCCAGAATAACTGTCAAAAAGTCTCGCCTGTTTCTTCGAAGATATTTTACCAAACACACGCGAGTTCTACATTGTCTCGTTACCACACATTGTCCTTAGTGGTCGAACATTGTCTGGTTTAACTGTTGCTTTGTAATTTCTGAAGATGAGTGAAACTGAACGATGACCAGGTAATAGGTCACAATTAGACCACCAATCTGTAAAAACAAAAGGTAGGGTATTTTTTTTTTCAAATTAAACGTTTTCCATACAACATTAAAGAAATAGAAACCCCTGTTTTTTTGGAGAGACAATGAGCTGCCAACTTCGTGTATTTTCATTATTTACGACGGTTAAGACAAAAAGAGGGTTTGAGGCGCATACAAATCTTAGCCAAATGGTAGTTTTATAGGCAACATAATTATTCACACATTTCGAGTGTTTTAATTTAGTCCATTATTACCACACATCTTCGTTTTCTCAAAGTACTTGAAACTTCTCTTGACTACGGTGGCTTGAATAGGACATCGAATCCTTTTCGTTTGAAACTTTTTTCTAGTTTCAATCTTTTTTTAAATTTTAAATCTTTTTTTTAGTTATGAGTTTTTTTTTCGTTTCGAACTTTTTTATTATTTTTAATTTTATTTTTAGTTTCCAATTTTTTTTCAGTTGTGAATTTTTTTAGGTTTTCAGCCAGGTGAGAATTCACATGACTATCCCCCCTGATGACCAATCACGTGACTTTCCACCCTGACTGACAAGAGTAACAAGTTTATATGTAGAACTCTGATCACGCATCAACTGTTTCACACCATTGAAGTGTGCTTCCAAAGTGTGTTTGCAGTGAGCTTGCGGTCATCTTGCTATTATTGTCGGTCACATGACTTATGTAAAAAAAAAACTAAAAAAAAATTCAAAATTAAAAAAAAAGATTTAAAACAAAAGCAAAAAATTGGAAACTGAAAAAAAAATTCAAAACTAAAAAGACTACAATGTCCTATTCAAGCCACTGTACTTAACAATCGGAGTTTTGTTTTAAAAGTCCGAATTTGGCAGCTCAAGCTACTTATAATAGTGATTGAGAAATAAACATCTGAATAGTTGAGGCAAAAGGTCATAAGTGTTTAGTTTAAATTACCTTTAAACCACGGGAACGTTTATTATTTTTAAAGATAAGATAGTTCAGAACACTGGTTTATTTTACATTATCTATATTAGAAGCACTTAAAAGCTTCTGAATTGTATGCCTTAGGAAAAAATAGCCGATAATTTAAATATTTTGTTTTAATGGTAAAATGCCAACATTTTGGCAGCATATGCCACTTAACAGGTCCAACAAAAGCCATTATAAGAAAATTTCCAAATTTTACGCTTTTTTCCCAGCTTGTATTGCCAAGTAAACAATACTGGGACTCAAAAATCAGCATTTTAATGCGCAAATAAATTCCACAAGCCATACAAAAATAATAATATGGCTACTTTTGTTCTTTTTGTTTTATTTTTACCGTTAGTATAACCTGTTTGTTAATGACAAACATCTTCATTGCAGTCAGTCCTATGGTTTCGTTTGTCAGCCGATGAACAAAGAGCTGGATCTGTTTATAGAAACACAAATGCATTGAGTCACAAAATTGCATTGATTATTGCTGTTTTATACCGCAGCCCACGTTATTTTCACTCAGTTGACAGTGTTTCTACGCCTTTTGAGGTATAGAAAACAGACACAGTCGACTATATCCCCCGCCTTAGGAAAAAATTTGAAGAATACTTGAAGAACGGTGACTATGATAACCTTTAAGAAAAATCCGCCTACCCAGTACCTAGCTTTTAAAAATCTTTATTGGACATACATTTAATCCGATTCTCTTTCAGATTATAGCATTTCTCCCGTCCGATGTACTATACGATTAGTTTTTTACTTGAGAACATACACAAAAGTTTTCGGATCGAGAGTTCGAATACCACTCAATCCAAAAACAAAATTGGACAATTTTCTGACTGGTTTTTCACTCGATCGACCTATGTGGGATGGTTACCAGTTACCATCTGAAGGTCATGGGTTTCCTCCGGGCATAGAGTCCGGTTCCCTTCCACAATAAAACTGGCAACGCCGTCATATAAGTGAATTGATTTTGAGCGCAGCGTAAATCGCCAAACAATCAACCAGTCAATCACAATAGTTTTCGATTTCTTCTCCGAAAACTAAACTACTCTATCAGGGGAAATACCAACGTTGTGTTGGTCACCATCCCATGTATAAAACGATTATCAAAATTAGATTTATCACAAAAATATTAAACGAACACAGTGCAAGAGGCAAATTAAAGATCCAAAACATTTCCCTATTTTACTGTCGTACACATATTGGGAGAGTGCTGGGAAGATCACTGGTAAACTTCTTCTGATTACTTTTAGTTTGAACCAGGTTGAAGTGTCAAACAAAGGCTCCAGACCGAGCTGTTGCATGCAGAGCCTGGCCGATCGTTTCATTGTCTTCTGACTTTTATTTATTGTTTGTCCTGATCACATAATGTACCAAATAAACTAAAGAATGTGAACGCTTTAGAGTTATTCAGGTAATATCCCATATTAGTAACACTTTTACAATTCACTACAGTAGGGTTCATCCATGTAGGATCTCTTTTGACACAGAATTTGCACCAATTGCTCGTGAAATGTACATTGTCAGCTGAAAACCGCCCTACCACCTTTCACCCAAAGTCAAACAAACCTTATTTCTCTATTTGGCAAAAGTTTTGTTACGAGAGTAATATTTGAAATTTGATGTTTTTGTTTAAATAATGTCCATTAGTTATTGTATGTTAAATTCGGTTTCAAGTTTGTGTGAAAGATTGAGTTTCTGGATGGGCGTGACGTCCTGGAACTTAGACATGCATGGATGACATCTTTATGGCGGCTTGATTTCATTGGTCAATAGTTTGGGCTGAGATTTGATTGGGCAACTAGTTAGGTAGTTTGGGGTTGTATAAGAGAGGTGGTAGGTTAAAAAGAGAGAACAACCATGGGAGAGGACATCCAGGAGAGAAGAAAAAAGCAGAAAACAAAAACAGAGAGTACAATGACGTATAGCAATGAATTAGGAACTTAGGAAAACTAGTGTTAAGAGATGCAGAGAGATAGTCACAAAGTATAGAACTAAATATGATTTTGATAAAATGGGAGCAGATTTGTAACAAGGAAATGTTTGATAACTAAGAAGTTTAGAACAGAAAACAAATATAATTGTGGGTAAATCTTGATTTTCGGCTTTTCACTGGGTATAATTAGTGTAGTCTATATGATTAACAAAAGCCGCCCTGGAGAGTCAACTGTACACTGTACAGTGATTTGTAAGTAGACATATAATTTATATTCATTGTTAATTAATTATATATATATTGAAAATACTGAATGAAGAGTTGTGTTGTTTGGACTCAATACGTTTCACATAATTAGTTTTATTTTATTTTTCTTGGACTTCCTTCTATTCCGGTCTATATATAATTTGTGAGGGTTAGGCCCAGCTCGCGAGTAGTTCTGGGAAGCAAAACATAGGGATATCGGAAGGGAAGTCGGAACAGTGGTAGCAGAGCGTGGTTTGCCACAAGTCCTTGTTCAGTGTTTTTCATAGTCTTAGTAAAATCATATAGATATAGGTAAACTAGGAATATGTCTTTTAAGGGTGTGCTCTCCCAAACCGCTATGGACAAAGAGCTACGGTCGACTAAAACTGTATCAGAGGCAACAAAGCCACCAAGTAAACACCTGCCATCCCCAACAAACCAAGATACTCAAGCTCCGATTTGACTCCGACCGAAATTTACGAAACACGAGAATTGGACAAAATGAACACTGTGGTAAATAAAGGTTCTGCTGCTGAAACCATTTCTGTTAATATTGGAAATGATAGAAATCATGAACATAGACAAAGAAAAGTACATGGTAATAAAGATCTAGGATTGTACACCCACAACCAAAAGGCAAAGAAACAGCTAATCCAGTACAGGTGGGAGTGATTGGTGAAATAACTCCTACGAAAGTTTCGACTAAAGAAAAGTTAATTGAATGTCAAAGGTCAGACACAGAGATAGCTCAATACATTGAATATATTGGGTTCGTTGCCTGAAAATGAAACAATGACTCGTAAGATTTTGTTAGATAGTGATAATTATCACCTTGAAGAAATTGAAATACTGTATCATGTGGATATCAAAGACTTAGAAGGGGAAGACGAACTCAATCTACGCTTTGTAGTTCCTCGTTCATTACAGAATAATTAAGATTTATTACAAAGCTTGATACATTGTTTTTATATATCAACCAACTATGAAGACGCCCTGCCTCAACGTCGTTTGTGTATTACGTCACGACAATAGTAATGTACATGTCAGATATCAACTATGACGTCACAGCACTAAAGCAGATTAATTTTTGCATTGAAGTTAGTAGATTATGAGCCTGAAATCTCATTTTTTTGGCTGACTTCACAGATCTATACGTGCAAGGTTTAAGACGAATTGATTGCCATATAGGAGGCATTGACTTAAACTTGTCATTTATACTTTAAGCTACTAAATGTAAATTTCACCCCTGGAAAATATGGAACCTTGCCTATTCCATTTGGTTTTCGAATATATTAAATTTGTGCCATCTCAAAAGACACTGTCACCTTTCCCAGTTCGTGCCAAAAAAATTAACAGAAATCCCCGAACTCGTTTACGACTTTTTGTTTCATATGAAACTACACCTAAACTTAGTTACGATAGAAACTACATTTATGCACCCAAATAAGATTCTTGTCTATCATCTTCCCAATAAAGGTAAAGTTGAGATAACTATTTAATCATGTAAATGCATTTACCTCAGCTACCATATCCCTTGCTTTCGTCACATTGATACCATAGACATCTGACAATACTGTGTGTGCCTGTAAAATGAAATAAAAAAATGTGTTAAGGTACTATGAAAAAATGTGTGCCTGTAAAATGAAATAAAAAAATTGTGCCTGTAAAATGATAAAACAATGTGTGCTTGTACAATTAAAAATAATGCGTGCCTAGAAAAACGAAATAAAAATGTGTGAATGTAAAATGAACAATATGTGTGGCTGTAAATGAAAAAAAAATGTGTGCTTGTAAAGTAACAAAATATGATTACATATAAAATGAAAAACGTGTGGCTGGAAAATGAGAATACAAATTTGTGAATGTAAAATGAAAAAGATGTGTTCCTGTAAAATAAAAAAAAATCTGTGCATGTAAAATAAAAAAGGGGTGCATGTAAACTGAAAAGTATATCCGCATATACAATGAAAAATAAGCGTATGAAATGAAAAAAAAGTGTGCCTGTAAAATGTCTGGTTGTAAATTGAGAAAAACTGTGTGCACAAAAGTGTGCACATGTTAAAAGAAAAAAATGCGTACCTAAAAATGAGAAACAAATGTGTACATGTGAAATTAAAATGATGTGTACGTGTAAAATGAAAAAACAAACATGCATGCATGTAAATGAAAAAGAAATGTAGATGTGTATAAAAAACGCACTGCAACCATACAGTGTAAAAGTCTGAACGAGCTGTCAAAATTCAGATTTTTCTCTTGAATTCCAATTGTCCAGGCCAGTTGAGCATTTGGAGTACCTTGATTATCGTAATAGCCAATTAGCCGGGATGTAAGAATATGTTTTAATAGATAACAGATGTTTCAAAACAAAAATGAAAACATCAAGTAAACATATGGTTACGTAACACTAGGTATGGTCGATGTGATGCTGTATTTAGTCTTCGCATAATTATCATTCTAAACTAAGTAGGTATGTTAAGATACCATCTATACATGAAAATGCAATAATTGTGTCAAAAAAGTTTTAATTCTTTACAAAGTATACGTGCTTTAGCTGAGCAATGGACCGTGAAATCAACAAGCCTTCCGCCAATATTTGACGAGATCAAATCTAAGAAAGATCGAATCAAATTTTAAAAAAAAATGTCGAAATTCTCTCGGGGCATAAAATCCGTTTCCCCTAAATCCAATAGAGTATTTCTTGAATGTCGGATAAAACATCAGTAGTGCTGAATGCCATATCACTTTCACACTCACTACAAATCAGCTATGTCTAATTAAACCAGTTTGTAACCTCTATGTTATCATAGAGTTACTCCGAAATATTTTTTTTAACTTTTAGTAAATAAAGTCTGTATGTACTCACCGCATTGTTTACCAGTGTTCCACAGAAACAGAAAAGTAGAAGAACTGTACTAGAGCTTGCTGTCCAATAACTCATTGGCAGTAACGGACTTGTGCCCTTTTTGTCTTCCGTACCGTACCAAATTGCTACATAGAAGGTTAGTAAAACCTGGATTGTGTGGAGTAATAGGCCGAATCCCAAAACAGGACAAAATATGTCGTCCACTTTTTCAACCAACTCACAAACCTTCTGGTGTCGAATTCTAAAAGATTCGATTTCGCCTAAGAATTCGCCATTCAAATTTTTCTTATTTTTGAACTCTCTGTGTAGGGTTCTGAACTCGATCCAAATTGCAATGCTAATAACCAGGACAAGTGCTGTTGACAAACAAAATGTCGCCAAATGATATCCTGACACTAAAAATAGTAACAGCAAATAAAGTTTGTTTCGTTCTGAAACAATACCAAAAGCAAAGTACGACAGTCCTAACACAATCGGCACCAGGGCAGCTACAAGACACAATATGGTTACCCGCCTCATCGTTTTTATTGTACAGGGAATTGCATCTGTATCACAACCGTCCAAAAAATTCCAAGATTTTACCAAGCTCAGTAAACCGTCTTTTAGAAAACAAGAAATCAGCAGGGATATCATAGTGATGATATTCGATACAGAGAAGAGTACTTTAACTGCCGTATAACTCCTCCCCAACCATTCATCGGTCATTATATTCAGCTCCGCATCAATGGGATTTAAACCCCAATATACCATTGTCACCATAGCGAATATTAAAACGGAAATCCGATATCCTGTAAAAATAACATAACCCTTTCGAGAAGTGGACGGCGAATAAAGTCCAAAGATGGACATAACGATAAGAAGTGGTCGTAGAAGATGCCACATCGATACAGATTTCAACTCTTTACTTCTGCCTTCTTCGTCCCCCTTTTCTAAGTTGTTCTTCTCCATGGCAGATACCGATTAATGCTTCGGACCTCTGTGTTACTCGGTGGTTATTGGACCGTCTTCTTGAATGACGCTATAATCTCTGTCACTGGTTATATGTGAATTTGTGCAAGTCAATATCAATACATATTTGTAGCCTAATGAAACAGATACATAAATAAACTTGTTAAAGCTTGATAAATAAGCCGTAAATCAGCCGCTTAATTTTCTGTTGTAAGCACATTACATACAGGTCATCGACTCATCGCTGATTTACGTCTGGAATGTAAACATCATAAATGCTAATTTGTCCTACTGATGATACGTTAATGGCGAAGTTAACGGCATGTTTACCTGGAATCGGAACGCTTAAATAAAATCCATTATATATTCTAGAACTGAATCAATAAAATAGACCGTTTCGATCAGCTGAATTCATTTCAATATCTCTCTACATACGGTTCATTGCGATATTTAAAACAGCTATACTGTTTCTGATGGATACTACCTTTACATTTTCCACCTAGAAAGAACAAATTTAAACCCGGATCAGAATGATGAGGCGATGGAGAATCTCAACTGTAAAAAGGATGTTTGAGTTCCTTATCAACAAAAAACAGTGACCCAAATAAGCTACAATGTATTCTTCGGCCACTACTTATGTGTGTAAAAGTCTTGCGATTATATAGTACAAGTCGACGTAGTAAACTGTCTATATTTTACACCATTTTGGTTTTCAGCATTTTGATAAGTGCAATATTCGGAAAGGTAATACTGAAACCAGTTCAAGGTTTAGATTTCAGCCCAAATCTTGGACTTGAAGTATTGCAATACATATACTATTTTCAAAATTTGCTGATACTTTTTAGTGTTGCTTTCGACATGCCGACGTTCGAAGGGTCTCAATTTGGTCTTTAAAACGTGGGCAAATTTAAATTTTTATCTAACTCGTTCTGACATGTATCTGTTTTATGCGAAGATAGTCCTATATCCGGTATATCTCCTCACAGTCATCTTTTTCATTCTTGCCATGGTATCCGTTAGTTTACATACAACTGTATTGTCGTTAGCTTTGATAGCATCATTTTGTCTGTTACTTTGTGTTGAGTTTTGCCTGTATCATTGCTAGATTGCCACGTAAAGTTCCAAGAGGACCTCAATGAAATTAGCTGCCAAATTTCCCCCGACCATCAAACATAAGTTAGAATCAACCAACTGAACCAATTTGCAAATTTGTAGATGGCGCTCTGAAAACAACAGAAAACTCCAAATTACACTCGTCAGTATAAAAAGATTTTTTTTTGAGTCAGGAACCCGGACTAACATATGGGAGGTTGATAAACATAGGCGGACAATATAGGGTCAGAATGCACAACGTCTTCTTGGAATATATTTCCTTAAGCCAATTCGAGTGAAAAGTTTTAGCGCAGATTCCAACCTATGGTAATCAATATACAGCTGTCTCGTCATCACATAAAGTTTCAGTTGTCGGCTCAAAACAACAAGGAAGCCTCGGTGGTCCAGAGGCGCCCGATCGAATCACACTCAGACCAAATAAAAATTGTAAAATTTCTGAGTGGATTTTTCACTCGGTCGGCGTATGTGGAAGAGTTGCCAGGTACTCCTGAAGGCCGCGAGTCTGCTCCGGGCAATGGGCCCAGTTTCTTCCACGACTAATCCTGGCAATGCCACCATAAAAGTGAATTATTATGGAGTGCTACCAAAAACATCAATCAATCAATCAGCCAATCAAAGCACAAAACAAAACAGATTGGTATTTAGACCATCACTTGGCTAAGCGACTAATCCGAGGAACCATTGTCTTAAAGGAGCGGAAATCTCTAGAAATACATAGAGATTATCGTCGATAACAACATTCAAAGTGCTTAAAACATCACACGTCAATTACCTCCAGCGACCCTCAAGCTAATAAAAACAGACAGAAGTATGTTCTTACAGTGGCTTATCTGTGTAGCCATTTTTCCGTTTTAGGATGACGTGATGTTGGTGTAGCTATTTTTAGATCAATACTGACGTATTTTTACCACTCTCTAATGTATAATGGTAGATTTAGGTCCAAAAAAAAACATGGCGACAAACTTGAAGTGGGCAGATTGTCTCCGAATATATAGGTCAGTATGCAACCGCACGCCATTGCTTAGCCAGCCATTGGCTAAATTGCATCACATGACTACTCTATAACGCACTTAAATTTTTATTCAACAATAATTGGATAAAACTAATGAAAAAATGGTGGCGGCCTTGTGAATGGCCTATGGAGCTTATTCTCTATTATTGTAACGCCACCTTCAAATTTCAATTATTCGCTTACGAGGGGATAAAAAATACATTGGACAGTTGTTTTGGACTAAATGAACTCTACTCTTTCCATCTAAACTAGTCTAAAACTTAGATTTTCTTTCCCTTTAACTATGTCTTCTAATATACCTTGAAATATTTACCTGATACAGGCCCATTCACCTTTGTTGACTGTATACGAAGTAGACGTAAGACAAAATGGTAATTTGGATTTCCCTGTTCTCATGTCGTATTTAGGTCTATGTGTGGTTTGGAATGTAAACTTATTGTCTTTTCTTTAACATTTTCATCTAAATGCTATCATTCGGAATATGTTTTCTTATTGGATAAAAAGTACTAGATTTTGAAAGGTCTAAAATTTATTCCGTGTTGTTTCCTCTTTTTGTAGAATCATATGTATTTGTCCCTATTGAATGGAAACACCATCGGGTTGACGGCTTTCAAACTATTTCTGATCAATAAAACTACCATACTTACGGTAAGTTAAGCAATAACAGACAAAGCCAAATGAATATTTAACACAATTTTGTCATTATTGATCTTCGTTTACAATTTGACTTACCAACTCAACTCGATCTAAATATCTTATAATAAAACAAACGTTCTTGTCGAGATCCTTTAACTATAGTCCGGAGTTGTAACTCCAAAATGAATATTCTTTTATACTGACGGGCATATTCCAAAATACGGCCAAATAGTCATCTTAGAGTTATAGACCCGGGGCCTGTTTCACAAAGCGGCGTAGATGTATTTTTGCGTAACTTTCATACTAACGTATCTCTACAGTATGGGTTGCTAAGGCATTTACGTAGAAATTTACGCTACGCCGCTTTGTGAAACAGGGTCCAAGACTACCTTAACCACGGAAAACACATGCATTCAGACGGGCTTCTGATCTCACATTTAAACCCAATCACATTTAATATAGTAACTGCGGACAACACTTTAGTTCACTTTCGACGTATTTCAGCCTATGCTTTGTTGTTATTTTGTGGCACACAACCAATTTGTCAACATCATGGTTCATTTTTTAACTGTCGCCATGTTAAATCTATGCCACAGACTCGGAGTCGTCTCTCCAGTCCTAACTCGAGTTTCGTTGCAGCTGTTTTGTAATTTTTTAGGCAACGATCAAGTGTACATGTTGGCATTTTACCATTAACCATGGCACCTGTATTCAGTTTCCATTAAATTTGCCCTATATTTTTAAATACTCGTTGGTAGAATTGATAAAGCAGTTGACACTCATTTTTGGCTATACGGGTGCCTTGTTGCTGGACACAGATTCGTTTTCAGTCTAAGAATACAGCAATCTTTTCAAAGAGAACAGAATTTTACAAATTAGGAAAATCCTTACAAAAGAAAATTCTTTTCAATTTGGTCTCTTATAGTTTATTGTTTATTAATGATATCATAAATAGTACAAAATTTGCAGTAGGCTACAAGTATGACTGCAAGTATGATGACATATTAAGCAAGTGTTTTAAACATGACAAAGACACTATAAACTATTTAAGTATTTTGCAACGTATACCATTTTGCTTGAAAGAATGGTTTAAATCTTTGACTTTTGGCTTTATACTTATCTGTTGGCTAATATGTGACAATCAAGCTTTTGAATCTTTTCCGTATCAGCCCACACACTCCGCGCTCTTTCAAATTCATGTTACTGAATAGTAATGTACTTTCTGAAAATAGTTTTCAACTTTTATTGAAAAAGTAAGTATTTTTTTATTGCGCAAATTTTTTACATTTTATATATTGCTTAGGAAAAACTGTTATCTTTTAAAACGCCATGTTTGCTGGAATACTATTGGCTTGAGCTGCCAAAATTAGCACTTTTTTAATAAAGTCTGATTGACACGCCAGTCTAAGCTAGTTCAAAACACTGATTTGCGTACATTGAGTACAATACAGCCAACTAGAAGCACCTTCTGAATTCTATGTTTGGGAAAAATAGCTCATAGTTTCAACATTCCCTTACCGAAAAATTTCGCTATTCTGGCAGCTCAGATCACTTAAATCAGCGTTTCCAACAATCCTAAAACCAGCACTACATGTTATATCCTTCCTATCGATATATAGCAATACTAACGATGATAAACATTATCAGTCGTGATTTTTTTCTTGCTTTTTTAAGTAGAACGTAGATATTGAAGGATTATTAAAGTAATTACTCCGCGAGGGACCCACTATTTACATTAAATCTACATAAAGAAAGTTGGTATTTACCTCACTTTGGTAAGCGGTTTACAGACGATTGGTCGATGGAGGAAGTCGGGTTAATTCTCCGTGCCCGCAATTATTTAGAGGTGTATGGTAAGCTATATTTGCATTCATCATCAGGTATTGATAAGGTTATCAGATACTATCACTTCCCTTGGTCTGCTTCATGACAGAAAAATAAACACCATTAACACAGATCAATATATTTAAGTATATGATTTATTTCCACAATGTTTATCTAGTTTAAAAGCTTTCATTACAGAACCATCAATTGTTTTGTGTTACTATTTGATAAATGACCGAATACCACATATAAGTACTTTCTAGTTGACGATTGGCCGAGAGTTGAATGGGGGAAGGGGTAAGTTCCACGCATATCACATAACAGAGAGTTCAACTGTTTTCATTGAATATTAAGCTCGTTTCAAGAAAAGTTTCCTGGGACTGACCTCGTCTCTATCCTGCTTGTTATACGCTAAACAGACGTCGCACTCAACGCGAAACTTGACGCAGTACTCATCGCGAAACTTGACATATTTATCACCTATCGGCAATCGTTTTGCTTTGTCAACATCATTAGAACTGTTAAGCTCAACTATGGCAAGTGTTCAGGAAAAGCAGACTACTGATTTATCCAAGAGTTTGAGCATGAACCAGCTTTTACGACCATTGCTAATCTGCATGTCAATACTCGGACTGTATTCACCGCGTCCATGTCGGAAGAACTACTGGAGCATTGTCTTGATTATTTACCGTCTGTTGATTCTTTTGTTTCTTGGTTATACCATTGTATCTACAGGTCTGCTATATCACAACGGCTTTGATGATATCAATAGTTCTTTTGCTCAGATGTGCTTATCGTTTTTGTTTTACTCGATGAATACAGCGAACGCCTTGATTTTATTTATTTCCTGTTGTCGCGAAAAAGGATTACCACATCTGTTAAAATCTTGGAATTTCGTGCTAGAATCAGACGGAAACAAAGGTACAGAAAAACAAAACCGATTCAAGAAATCCACTGGCTTAGTGTTAGGAGCAACCATTGCAATAAATATAATCGTCCTTGCCTTCAGTTTAATTCTAGCCATTGAACAAGACAAAAGCTCCAATCTACCATATACATTAGTATATAGTTTTCTCACTGGAATTTGGTATATATCTTCCTGCAATTTTACTCCGGTTATGATCTTGTGTCTGAGTATTGCTCTAAGGATTGAATTTAAAAGCCTTCAAGGCGAGTTCAGGGAGAGAATTTCAGCTGATGGTGAATTTTTAGGTGATTTGGAAACTTTTCGAAGACGTCACCAGAAGATCTGTCGTTTGGTAGAGGAAGTGGATGACGTATTTTCACCCATTTTAGGAATTGGGATTTTGTTTAACACAGCTCAGATTTTGTTGGCCTTCTACATGTCAGTGTCCAGTATGTCGAGTGCAGGAGAACAATTTACATTAATGTATTTAGTAGCCATTTCGTATTGGACGACAATTTCAGTAGCAGTGGTTGTTCTCTACTGCCTTGCGGGAGGATTGGTTAACCATGCGGTAAGTCAATGTCATGTATTATCCGTCAGAAAAGTTTGTCTGCGGTCTGATTGGTCAATTGCCATCCAATAAATACTCGTACCCGGTGTCCAAGCACGGTAAAGCCTCGTTTGCATGTGCACACCCGATTCGGCGTCGCATGAATGTTATTTTGAATGTTTAAACGTTGTTTAGTGACGTGGTTTGATAACGTCATAGCTAGTACTTTTATTAGTTCACCTTTTGCAACCATTTTGTGTGTATGCAATTGAATTAATGAGCGATTTATTGGCTAATTTCACGCGAAAGTAACGCTCTTTAAGATAAGAAAATGTTTATCATGGTTCGGGATGGAGAACTACTGTTAATAGTTACAGAGTCTTTTAGTTGCCAGATACGGAACTAAAACGTGACTGTGTAACGAATTTATCCCGCTGAAGACCCTTCCTTTTAGCAGACAATTGTCTGGTTGATACTTTTTTAACTTAGCGAAAGTGCTTACAAGTCATACAACTGCAACTCCGCCGATACGGGCGATACTCCGATAGGCCTACTGAGTACTGGCAACTACGGTACACCAGGTAACCTATATAGGGCCTACCTTCGGAAGATCTTAGGATAAGTTGGCTTGTTGTTATCTGGTAACGGTTTCCTTAGCGCCCAAAATTATAGCCAAGCCCATTGATGTATTCTATTTGTATCGTTGATTATGTTGATTCACTTCGGCAGACGACATATTGTTTAGACCATAGCTATCTTATATTAGCTGGATTGGCTTACGACAAGCCACTTCCCGCAAGTAAGTCGCCATCTTGCTACTTGATTTGTTTTGACAACAAGTTGTTTTCTAGTCTAATGTGAACTTTTCTGCCAATTTTTCGAGAATGGAATAAAATGCAAGCGTTAGGTGCTGTATGAAATTCCTCACCCATCAAGACAAACGTTTAAAAATGGCTTTAGTAGGGCCTATATCTTGACTAACGTGCAACAACAACGACAAGAAATGTATTTCAAGCGTAAACCTCGTTCTGGAATGTAACGTTAATATGGTAGTCCGCCATCTTGGTAGTTGACGGAGTATTGTGCCGTTTTCTACTGCGCAGCGCATAGCACTTAGCCTATGTAATTATTTTAAGATATCTATGATTTAGACTTTAGACGGTGTCGCGGCGTGTATTCAGGGGCAAGTAACTCTAGGTGACCTGATACGAACCCGTCTGCCGGATACAGAAATATATCACGTCTCAACGTAATCGATAACGTCCAAATGCAAGTATTCTGTCTGATGCGGGATAAGAAGTATTAACATCGCCAGTGTGGTAATCAATTAACACGCTTGTAATTGAAATACTTCGTATCCTCCCTACACGAACAATGATAAATCTTAGTATACATTAACATAAGGGTCGGGGAACGCGCGTGCAATGAACGAGACACACTGGCAAGGGTTTAGCGATTGAAAACCATCAGGCGATTTTCGGGGCGAAAGAAATGGTCTGATATCAATTACATATACATGTATTAGTTTTAGTTAGTTTTCCATAAAGACGAAGGCTTTAGTCTATTGTGGTGTCAGACGCGAAAATTCCACCCTATAGCTCAAGAAATATCTTCTGTATAAAAACAGCTGTGCAATGTATATGATAAATGGTGTAAAATGTGTTACACGTATAACATATTCGGTCCATCTGTCAGAGTTTTGATTAGTTTAGAGACCCAAAAATATTTTTACGGGAACTAATGTGCATTTTATAAAAAAATATATAAATTCTACTAAGATTTCCTTACAACGTTAATCCTACAAAAACCAAAAACAACTGTCCATAGATATTTCTCTTAAGATTAACTCTAGATGCATTACGTTTGAAAATCAGTTCGAGGTTCAAAATTTAAAGATCATTATCATGTTTGTAAGATGTTGTTGTTATTTTGTTTTTCTTCAGGCCTACTCGATAGTGTCAGATGTTTATGATATCGATATCATGAAAACAAATGAGAAGGCTGCTGTGGTAAGCGTTCATACTATTTCTGTTATCGGTTAGTTGTGTCCGCGCCAATCCAACACATGTCTCCATTTCCTTATTAAAGTTTACAAATATAATGGCATTTGTACTATATAACGTAAAACTGTAACGGAACCATTACAAATAACTGACTTCTTTTCAATGTAGGGGGATGTTAGGCTAATTCTTGACCGAGATATGTATATATTTTTGAACACTAAAACACACGGACACAAGGAAAATATTCTTGTCTAAAATAACCATGGAGATATGTTTCTTATTGTGTTAAAAAGGGCGTATCATTTAGACGTGTATACCCAATCATTTATTTTAACCTCTCTATAACATTTTTTATTAGATTCATGTCTTTTTATTCCGCTTGACGAATGAAGATGTTGGATTGACGGCCATAAAAATGTTTGTCGTTAACAAACCTTTTATCTTAACGGTAAGAAATATGAGCTATTCACATAAAATACGACATGAAACTGTTTAGTTACATTTGATATGAGCTGCTAAACTTGACCACTGATACAACGTTCATTTTGGGATCAACACATTAAACATTGGCCCGCGTATTGAAACGGTAGTTCGCTGTAACTTCCAAAGAAGTTGGACCGGCGGGGATTATTGAAACCAAAGATGTTATTCTCTACATCTTGCCAAATATAACAAATAATTCTCAGCAGCTGGTGTCGTGAACTGTTCACATGTTTAATATGGTCTGTTTCCAACAAGATTCTAAAACTATGCCCATTATTTCACAAAATAATTGACATCACATTAACGCCAAAGTTAAGAAATAACTTCTGTCTTAAATCAATTATGTTTTTAATATATAGTTATTTAAATTTTGACCATTTTCGAATATAACATATGGGCTCAAACAGACCACTAATGTATTTATTGTTTCAACGTCAACCACCTCTAGTTTTCTATCAATCGGATGACCTTTCTTTCTCTTGACACTGGCGATTCACGAAAAATAGGTGATCTATGGCAACTCGTACCACTTTAAAGCTGGCAGTTTTTTGTATAGGTTTAACACAGTATATTAATATGTTTTTCAAATTTTAGCTTCTAATCTTATCTATCTGGTAATGTTTTAGTAAATCCATAGGTTATTCCCAATCTCTTGAGCCGAAATGATTATTTTTATAAATTAAAGCTGTTTAATTATTGTTAACAATATTTGACTGTTCTATTTCCAGATTTGTGGGATTTTGGTTACCTATTACCTCGTTTTGATTCAGTTTCTATCACCACCAGAATCTTCTCAACAAGCACTCTTCAACAACAGCTCTTTCTAATTTCTATCTACATGTAAATATGTCTATGGTGTCCATGAAATGCCATTTAAGGACATTTAAAGGAGAACATAATAATTAAAGTTTTTACTCCGTATCCTTTATAATTTTGAAATGACTTTTCAAAAGTTATTGTAAAATAAGAATGTCTTAAGTACAAAGGTAGATTTACCTTTCCTAAGCTACCAAATGTATATTTGGCTTTTTCTGTATTATATTTACACCCAAATCCACCAACGTGCATCCCATGATGGTTACGCAAATTTTGAAACATACACATGGACGATGTTATATTTATATAGTTGATTGATTGATGTTTAACGCCGCACTCAAGTTTATTTCACTTATATGGCGGCGTTGCCAGGTTTAGTGGGGGAGGAAACCGGGCTCATTGCCCGCAGGAAATTCCCGACCTTCGGCGTGTACCTGACAACTCTTCTACATTCGGCAACCGAGTGGAAAATCCACTCAGAATTTGTATTTGGTCTGAGTGGGATTCGAACCTGCGCCTCATCGATGGAAGGTCTGTGTAGGACTGAGGGACGATCATTCTAAACCACTGGACCACCGAGGACCCTTGTTTTATATGGGGAGACAATCAAAACAAACGAAAAAATGTGTAATTCTTAACATCTTATTTTGTGGTTGACCGTCGAGGATCTTCTTCAGCTCTTGAGTTTTATACAGAATTTGAAATGACAACAAAATCTTTGCCGTATTAAGAACAAGTAGGTTGAGCCTTTTGTGACTGAATGCAATATGATTGACTTTCTTTCGTTTGAGGGGCCCTCGGTCCCATACAGCCCTTTAATCGATACAGCAAGCGATCGAACCCAACCCAAACCATATTAAAATTGTTAAATTTGAGTAGATTTTTCGCTCGATCACCATGTGTAATGGCTGCCAGGTACTCGCCGAATATCGGGGATTTCATCCGGGCAAAGATCCCAGTTTCCTCTCGCTCTAAACCTGACAAAGCCGCCATATAAGTGAAATGATCTCGAGTGCTGCTTAAAACATCAATCAAACAATCTTCGACTGTATGTAAAATAACAGATACCATGGCAAAGAATAAAAAAGGGTGTCTGTGAGAATTTATACCGGACACAGGACTCTCTTCACACAAAACAGATACATGTTACAACGAGGTTTGTCCAAAATTTAAACTCGTCCTCCAAATGAACTGGTCGTGTGTCACCTTTAAACGCGCCCGAGAGGAAGTCTGAATGAAATAGGATTATTTAAACACAACTAAAGAGACTTTAGCTCTATTGTTTATGAGTCTTTTTGATTGCGTTTGGTTTACCTGTTTGTTAAACAAAATGATTTAAATGTACGTGAACAAATCTTTATATAGGCTACAATTTATATGCAACTTAATGAAAACCCGACGAATGTTTATGATTGAAGATGCCTTTAAGTTTTACAAGAATAATGTTTTATCCAAATGTCTAGACCGACCTAATGGCTTGATAAATAACAAAAGCACAAAACCTTCCAGCAATAGTGGCAGGTTCCATTCCCACCGAGGTAGTGGAATTTTGTTTTAATTCTGAGACGATTTTTAACTCGATTGCCTGCGTGGTAGGGTTGCCAGGTACCGGAGTTTCCTATTGCAGAGATAGCCCGGTTTCCTCCCCCGCAATGTATAAAATCAATCAATCTACGGGTTTGAACATCAGATGTCCACATTGAAATACGCTGTATATGTGTTTATGTCAACAAACTTTGAAAATCTAAAATCGTTAGCAAATCAATGATTTATGACAATTTGCAAACTTCATTAAACTTCAAACAGGGAAAATTAGGGAAAGTTTTGTTGAAACAGAAATAGCTAATTGTTAGTCATTTTTATCAAAAAGTGCAAAACAAGGGCTTTCCGCAGATACCAACCATGTCGATAAACATTTGGATAGTTTTATACACAACCCCCAAAATGTATACATACATCCCGGCTATTTGATTTTAGTCACATCTTTGGTTGGCACAGGTTATTAACTGTACCAATATGTTGTATTCAATGTTAGCCCTCTAGGGTTTCAAGGTACTTCAAATGCTGAACTTTTCTTGACAATTGAAATTTAAGGGGGAAAAGTTCGAATATTGGCAGCTAAAGTTCTCACTGTGCGATTTGTCATACCGACTTGTAGCATGCGATTCAAACAGATGCATTTGATTGGTTGACAAATCCATTTTAATCGCATCCTACAAGTCAGTACGACAAATTTCACAGTCAGAACGGGCCTGACGCAACTTGAACATAAGCCGTCTAATCAGTTTTCGCTTTCGTCTCATTCGAGCTGTATCTGCCTCAGAATAAGCCCTTGGTGTAATGACATTAATTCTCCACTCAACTAAAACAACGGCCACAATTCGTCGCATTTTTATGGAGGATAAAACATTGTAACCAGTACATGAAAATTGTATCTAACATAATAATAACAGAATATATATTGATATATATATTAATATGGAAAGCTAATTACGAGCGATTAGCCAATGAAAGCAGCCGAATTTATTTTCTGCGTTCGACATCATTTAGAAGTGTATCACTCAAAGTTGTGTCTTATTTACATTCATCATTCAATATTTGCCAGGTTTTGAGATTGTGCAATATATTATGATATGTCATCTATTAGCAAATCAAATTCCTTGACGCTTTATAAGAGGAAATTAAATAGCATTAACACCGGTCGATTTTTTTCTATACAGTTTAATGTAGATTTAGTCCAAAAGCTTCCATTACAGACGTTGATTCATTTATTAACTATATTTGACGAATGTCCGAATATGACGCACCAATAGCTTCTCACAGACGATTGGTTAAGAACAGCGTGTGACTATATGTCCGCACATGACTAAAACCAGAGAGTATAAATTCCAAAAAATCACCACCGGTGTCACATTTGCTAGTAATCAAGATCCAATGATGGAGAGTGTTCAGGAAAAAGAAAGTGCTAATGAGCCCAAATCATTGAGCATGAACCAGCTTTTACGACCAGCCTACATGTGCTTGAATTTGTTGTTTATCTCACTAAACACGATATACGCCTTGATTTTATTTATTTCATGTTGTCGGGAAAAAGGATTACCATATCTGCTTAAGTCATGGACATTCCTACACGGCTCCGAGGGAGAAAATATCACAGGAAAACAAAACAGAATGAAGAAATCCACCGTCGTCTTTCTTGTGCTGGCCATATCCATAACTACCATGGTTCAGACGTACGCTTTATGTTTCTACAGTCAAGAAGATAACACCATATATAAATTAATCTTATATGTTCTGTCTTCAATGTGGAATATAGCTTCTTGTAATTTCCCCCCGACTCTTATCTTAATTATAAGTATTGCACTCTGGGTTGAGTTTAGAAGCTTTCAAGAAGAGTTTGTAAGGCGAATATCAACTGATGGGGAATTCTCCGGTGACTTGGAGTATTATCGTAGCCATCACCAGAAGATTTGCCGCTTGGTACAGAAAGTGGACGATGTATTTTCACCTATGTTGGGAATCGGCCTTTTGTTTCACATGGCTCAGATTCTGCTGGCTTTCTATGTGTCAGTGTCTAATTCACTGATTGAAAAAAGGATTTTACCAACTTGGTAGAGACTACGTATTGGACCATATGCTGTGCAACAGTTGTTGTCATTTATTGTATTTCTGGAGGTTTGGTAAACCATGCGGTAAGTTAGCAACAGATTTTCTTCACCATGCAACAAATTTAATGAAATTTGAACAGAACAGAACACATTTATAAACCGGCGTAGGCCATTAGAGTAGACTAGACAGTTTCGTAGAAATATGACAAAAGCTTGTTCGCAATAACAACATGTTTTGTGACCAATATAAAAGACAGAGCGATAAGCATGTTAGCCATATTATGTATCAATTTAAAAAGGGTTCTGTTCCACTCCATTGGGTATACTGGGTTATGTTATATGTGTGAAATATCTCACGATCAAATAAAAGACCAGGTAGTATTAATATAACCGAAATCGGATCAAACAAAAGACAATGTTGTGGTGGCATAAACACTTGGTCAAAATGTTCTATGACGGTCGCTTGAATTATCAGCTTACTCGACGTTACCATGATAGCATACCGTTGGCAGATCAAATTTTGTCAGCTAGACCACCAGTATCGAATCTGTGTGAGGTGAACAGGTAAAACCAACGTGCCCGGCCAAAGCGTAAGGAAGGGATCCAATTAATTTATTGCCTCCCGATGTTGGGTACAAGTGCCTATATTCAACGCTGTGTAGGCATTCAACAACATACCGCCCCCAAGATAGCCCTACCAATAGTCTCGGCAGGTGATTGGCCACATAACCCGGATGAAATAGATGGAACGCCGAAGAAGTTGAAAGCTCAAATCTTCGCACAAAACTTAACTTTGACTCCATAAGACTACAGAAGTTGGGCAGGGATATAATTTGTCTCTTTGTTTTTTTCAGGCTCACTCAGTTTTGTCCGATGTTTATGATATCGATATGCTGAAACTAAAAGAGAACACTGCCGTGGTAAGAAACATTGTCTTAACTTCGTTTAGACCCAAACGTCTCTCAAACTGTGCTTAAAAGGATACACCGCTTAGTTTGTTGTCATTTTTTTAACTTAAGATTTTTAGAAAATTAAGAAGTGGTCAATCTTGGATGAAAGGCTGCAAATCAACGTTCCACCAAAAATGTACATGTAAAGAGTTATTAAGGGAATTCCCTGTTGCTATTGTTTTCTGTGTAACAGTCAGTAAACAAACAGCTTAAAACGCACGGCAACCTGAGCATCCACAATTGGTCCATGGGAAACTACCTATCTAGCGGCCAGGAAAGCGGCGGGGGCTAGGAAAGTTACCAATGGCTATCTGGAAACCTCATCTTTAAATAAAAAGAGTCGAATAGCACACATTTTAACAATTTACGTGTCAGTGGTTCCTGACATGTCTCTTTAAAAAATGCAATTTGCTAATAATATCAGATAGAGATGCACTTTCCGACTCGGTTGTCAGATAGCAAAGCAAAGGAGTTGGTCTGATTCGGTTAATCAACAAGAACATATCCTAACACTAACTGCAAATCTGCAGGTAGTTATGACCAACTGTATATGTTTTGTTTAAGCCATCATTGATTGGCCTCATTTCAAGACCTTAATATCGAAGTGCAATAATCCTAATTGTTTAAAATGTATACAGACTAACATGTGGAATGAAAACACAAGAGCGAACCGACTGCTCATCGGCATAATGCTTGCTGTTTTATAAAGAAGTAGAAAACGGTAAATAGGATGGCTAATACATTAGGTTATAACAATGCATCCGTTTAGTGTTTTACGCCTTACTCAAGATTGCAAGATTATCAGATTGCGGGTTTCCACTAACGATTGAACTTTGGTTATTCATTACCAGTTTACACGTATTAACTCACGTGGAAATGATACTCTGGATAGGATCGTTTGATACTATAGCGTTATATTCTTTTTAGACCCTACCGTCCGGGACCTTTCATTTTTTATTCCATGTAAGAATTACATACACAGATGTCAACTTCATCGCACCCCTTCCTTGCTTTGCCCACAGGGTTCTGTTTTGAATTTTCTTTTGCATTTTGCGAACATCAAATACATCAAATACGGTATGACATTTTTTTTTCTGTACACTTTGTCTATGCCATTACAGGTTCAAGCGTTCCTATTTAGATTAACAAATGAAGATATCGGACTAACGGCGATGAAAATGTTTGTTATCAACAAACCCTTTATCTTAACGGTAAGTGATATTTGCCAACAATAATAGACATTTGCTATTTTTGTAGTGTCAGAATATAGCAGGATTCAATTTATTTATGGGATTCAAGTGTTCAAGTGTTCCTATTTAGATTAACAAATGAAGATATCGGACTAACTGCGATGAAAATGTTTGTTATCAACAAACCATTTATCTTAACCGTAAGTGATATTTGGCAACAATAATAGGCATTTGCTATTTTTGTAGTGTCAGAATATAGCAGGATTCAATTTATTTATGGGATAACATTTGTTTGAAAAATAAAATGCAGTTAGTTGGTAGGAAAAATTCGGCTATATTTTAAGGAGGTATAATTCCACAAATAACAAAAACACTGTCCAGCATTGGTATTGGCCCCAATTAAACCCATAAAACTCTTTTATTTAAAACGGCATTTTGGTTCTTTGAAACTATTGTTTGGCGTGCATTGAAAAATTATTTTTTTAAAGGCGTACTTGCCGCCGTAGCCTGTTGAAATTTGCTAAGAATACCAATTTACATGAGCTTACTACACTAAACTTAAACATAGGACACATAAAACATGTCTAGTTAGCTTTAGAATGTAGAAATGGGGTGAAAAACAAACTAAGAATCGAAGCCTGATTACAACAACAACGATCAGTGACGGTCAACTTTCGTGTTGGATTGCCCTCATTTCAGGCCTTTTTATCTGTGGTTTACACTCAAGCAATTGTCAGCAGGCTTTCCAGTCGCTGTTAACCGATCGTCAGTCTGTATTTCTCAGATAAATAGGCCTACCAATCTAAAATAGAGATTGATCCTACTGCCATTCGTTGAGATATCAACTCTAAAACGATTGAGTGACATGTTGCTTGAACACAAAGGGAGGCCACTGCTGTCGACGTCCTTAAAATTGTAAACAACGACACGTGACACCGATAGTTGACTCGGTTGTGTAGAGAGATATCCGATATAATTCTGGTAGGTAACGTTTAAGCCGCCGATAACCTGTTTTGTTATATTGATTACTACTCTTCTAATACATATAAAATACCTTGAAATACCTTGAAATACCTTGAAGTCCATATCATAGTTGGTCTTGACATCCATGGGCGCTGCCATCTTGTTTTAGAATGTATTTATGAGCTGATGTATTACCGATTATATTTTTGATTTTTAACAAGTATTTCTGCCCAAAGGCCTTGCGATACAGGTTATTATTGTAGGGTTACATGTTTGGGAACAGTATAGAACAGATAATTAAATATCATACACATTATAAATTCTCAGTAAGATTCTTACAGTTCACTATGCGCGAAAATGGAGTGCGACGGCTCTCGAGCCATGTCTCGAGTTGAAGATCTCGTAGAATGGCACGAGATCTCGATTGATAGGCCTACATAAAATTACACTGTGCCGTTAGTTCACTCACTCGACTGAAACATAAAATCGCCCCTGTGAGCTGTTTGGTTTGTTAACGTTACGGGCACCTAACAATTTTAAATTAAACTTTTGAATTTTGGTAAAAATAGAAAGTTCCTAAATTATATTGTCTGGGAAAAATACATAAAACGGTCTTTCTTTTTTAATGTAAACAATAGTCCTGATTTTCGCGGCAAGTGTGCCTTTAATAAAATTATCTGTATTTTGTCCCAAACTCAACCAATCTACAGAATTAAAATAGTCAAGTTTTGATTGTTAGCCATTTGTATCTCTAATTAAGCTCAAGTTTCTGATGCAGCACAGTAAGATCAGCATATTTCACAATTCTCTTTTGCGGAAAATAATAATTCGATCCGAATAGTTTATGGAAATATTACATCGGATTAATAATAATATTATTATTATTAAATTGTTCTATTTTCAGATTTGTGGAATATTGGTGACCTACTACCTCGTTTTGATTCAGTTTCTATCACCACCAGGATCTTTGCAACAAACAGTATTTAACAATAGTTCTATTTAATGTCTTATCACAAAGCCCCAGATAGAGAGCTGAAGCGTGACGTCATCACCATGACAACCGGCCATCTTGGTTTCACACAATGGTCAAAGTCACATGATATAACAGCACATCTAAGCTCTATTTCATGTTGTTGTTGTTTTTTCTTTACAACTCTAAGTGTATGCAGAATGTCAGTGTTAGCGATAAACGTTTAAAAAGCTTTGAGAATAGAATAACAGTGCCCCGATGCAATGTGTTGACTTTCAGTCAATGCACAAATCTCATGTTTTCAATTGAACGTTGTGAAAGATCTTTTCAGAAAAATAAGTTTGATGACAATTGTTTTTTGACGTGCTATTGAATATGTTGCAGGAGCAATATTTTTTACCAGTATACCAATAAACAAAATGTATTCTCAATCTATTTCGACCTAAAAAGTTCTAAAGTTCAGAACTTTGTTTTAACATTATCCCTTTTCTGATGATGTAAACACACATCAAAATTGAAGAAACTCTTATATGACAGATAATATACAGAAACGGATACATTTGCATAAATTAAGAAGCTCTGATTTAAAAAAAAATGGGAGAATCTATATATTAGGTTCATATATAGCGCTCTCCCAGGAGGCGATGCACTTGGTATACATGTGTTCATGAGTCAGTGGATAAGGCTACCAACGTCATCTGGCTCATACATTGGGGAATACATGCTATAATTTGGACAATGATTGCTTGTGGTGTTAAAATCGTCCGAATGCCTAGGACATATTAAACAGCGCTTGGATACTAAGAATTTTGTTTTAGGTTTTATCTGTCTTCATTACTTACTATATTCGAATCGGCTGAAAGAAGATTAAATTGGTCTGTAGAAATTTCGGGGCTAATGATGTCACCTGAAACCTTCTCTTGGGGCATTCGTATTTGAATCAGATAACTATAGCCTCAACGGATGTTTTCGAGAGAACCATTTTAACGGCCACCAACTGTTGTAATAGAACAATAAATTTCGTAGCAATTTGATATACCCAAGTATCGGTGCCCCCATATCTCCAAAGAGCTGTTTTAGTTGTTTCTAATAAAGGCTTTAGAAGGTCTATCCCATAGACCATACGTCCAATAACTGTCTCTTCTGATTCAGGAATGTTGCTTTTGGTGGCCATTTGTGCTATTGGGCCCAAAACTAAATTAACGATGTGTCTCATTGTCCCAAGAGCAGGCAAGGTATTTATCAAAATGAAAACAAAGGTGTGGGAGGGAGGGGGGGGGTGTGGAGTATATCAGTTTTGGCTGTAAAGTAACGAGGTCTGGAAGTGGAGAGACAAGACGGTAGAGACAAGTGACTTGAAGAGTGTATGTTTTTTTTTGTGGCAACTGCACAGAACACGTGTATTTAAATTAGATCACATGATATGCGTGGCATCTCACTTTAGCTTTAATCCAGATCTGTCCACGGGCTGGGAGATCCAGGTTCAAGCTTGGGTCGAGTCAGACCAAAGACTTTAACAGTGGGAACTTGGCGCTCAGCTATAGGAGTTAGAGCAGCCACTGGTTGGCCCAGTGTCAGTATAATGCATTCTCGTGTTCTCGAGCCGCGTGTTTTATAGGGCGCGGCACGCGGGGGAGAATGGCCGCATCCGTCTTCCATAACAATTTATATGCGACTTAATTAAAACCCGACGAATGTTTATGATTGAAGATGCCTTTAAGTTTTACAAGAATAATGTTTTATCCAAATGTCTAGACCGACCTAATGGCTTGATACATAACAAAAGCATAAAACCTTCCAGCAATAGTGGTAGGTTCGATTCCCACCGAGATCAGAGAATTTTGTTTTAATTCTGAGACAATTTTTCACTCGATTGCGTGGAAGGGTTGCCAGGTACCGGGGTTTCCTATTGCAGAGATAGCCCGGTTTCCTCCCCCGCAATGTATGAAACAAAAATAGCTAATTGTGAGTCATTTTTATCAAAAAGTGCAAAACAAGAGCTTTCCGCAGATACCAACCATGTCGATAAACATTTAGATAGTTTTATACACAACCCCCAAAATGTATTCATACATCCCGGCTATTTGATTTTAGTCACATCGTTGGTTGGCACAGGTTATTAACTATACCAATATGTTTTATTCAGTATTAGCCCTATAGGGTTTCAAGGTACTTCAAATGCTGAACTTTTCTTGACAATTGAAATTTAAGGGGGAAAAGTTCGAATTTTGGCAGCTAAAGTTCTCACTGTGCGATTTGTCATACCGACTTGTAGCATGCGATTCAAACGGATGCATTTGATTGGTTGACAAATCCATTTTAATCGCATCCTACAAGTCGGTACGACAAATCGCACAGTGAGAACTGGCCTGACGCAACTTGGACAAAAGCCGTCTAATCAGTTTTTACTTTCGTCTCATTCGAGCTGTATCTGCCTCAGAATAAGTCCTTGGTGCAATGACATTTATTATCCACTCAACTAAAACGACGGCCACAATTCGTCGCATTTTTATGGAGTATAAAACATTGTAACCAGTACATGAAAATCGTCTCTAACACAATAGTAACAGAATATATGTTGGTAAATATCAATATGGAAAGCTAATTGCGAGCGATTAGCCAATGAAAGCAGCCGAATTTATTTTGTGCATTCGACATCATTTAGAAGTGTATCACTCAAAGTTGTGTCTTATTTACATTCATCATTCAATATTTGCCAGGTTTTGAGATTGTGCAATATATTATAATATGTCCTCTATTAGCAAAGCGAATTCCTTGCCGCTTTATAAGAGGAAATTAAATAGCATTAACACCGGTCGATTTTTTCTATGCAGTTTAATGTAAATTGTGTAGATTTAGTCCAAACGCTTCCATTTCAGACGTTGATTCATTTATTAACTATATTTGACGAATGTCCGAATATGACGCAACAATAGCCTCTCGCAGACGATTGGTTAAGAACAGTGTGTGATATTATGACTAAAACCAGAGAGTACATCTTCAAAAAATCACCACCGGTGTCACATTTGCTAGTAATCAAGATCCATTGATGGCGAGTGTTCAGGAAAAAGAAAGCGCTTATGAGCCCAAATTATTGAGCATGAACCAGCTTTTACGACCATTGCTAATCTGCATGTCAATACTCGGACTGTATTCACCGCGTCCATCTCGCAGGAACTACTGGACCATTCTCTTGACTATTTACCGTTTATTGGTTCTTTTGTTTCTTGGTTTTAACGTTGGATCTACAGTTCTGGTAAATCTCGAAATCGGCATTGGTCACAGTGATAGTTCTACAGCCCAAAGGTGCTTATATTTGTTGTTTATCTCACTATCCACGATAGAAACCTTGATTTTATTTATTTCATGTTGTCGGGAAAAGGGATTACCATATCTACTTAAGTCATGGATATTCCTACAAGGCTCCGAGGGAGAAAATATTACAGGAAAACAAAACAGAATGAAAAAATCTACCCTCGTCTTTCTCGGACTGGCCATATCCATAACTACCATGGTTCAGACGTTTAATTTATGTTTCTACGGCGCAAAATATAACACCACATATACATTAATCATATATGTTCTTTCTTCAATGTGGAATATAGCTTCTTGTAATTTCCCCCCGACTCTTATCTTAATTATAAATATTGCACTCTGGGTTGAGTTTAGAAGCTTTCAAGAAGAGTTTGTAAGGCGAATATCAACTGATGGGGAATTCTCCGGTGACTTGGAGTATTATCGCAAGCATCACCAGAAGATTAGCCGCTTGGTACAGAAAGTGGACGATGTATTTTCACCTATGTTGGGAATCGGCCTTTTGTTTCGCATGGCTCAGATTCTGTTGGCTTTCTATGTGTCAGTGTCTAATTCACTGATTGAAAAAGAGGATTTTACCAACTTGGTAGGGACTACATATTGGACCATATGCTGTGCAACAGTTGTTATCATTTATTGTATTTCTGGAGGTTTGGTAAACCATGCGGTAAGTTAGCAGCAGATTTTAATAACCATCCTACACATTTAATGAAATTTTAACAGAACAGAACACATTATTAAACCGGCGTAGGCCATTAGATTAGACTAGACAGTTTTGTAGAAATATGACAAAAGCTTGTTCGCAATAACAACATGTTTTATGACCAATATAAAAGAGAGAGCGATAAGCATGTTAGCCATATTATGTATCAATTTAAAAAGGGTTCTGTTCCACTCCATTGGGTATACTGGATTATGTTATATGTCTGAAATATCGTACGATCAAATAAAAGACCAGGTAGTACTAATATAACCGAAATAGATCTTCGGATCAAGCAAAAGGCAATGTTGTGATGACATAAACACTTGGTCAAAATGTTCTATGACGGTCGCTTGAATTATCAGCGTACTCGAAGTTACCATGATAGCATACTTTGGCAGATCAAATTTTGTCAGCTAGACCTGGGATGAATATGAAAGGGATATGAAACGCCTTTGTTTTGCAGTCAGTCGACTGGCAGTTGTTTGGCTCGCTATTGTTCTTGTCAGACTCCCCGTGACGGCATTCTGATCCGCTCCTAGAATAGCCGAAAGCCGTGTTGTGTATTCCGATTCATTCCGAACCATACCGATGTCGTTGATATATGACAGCGTTGCTAGCTTATAAATAGGCATGCGCAGCCCATATATCAACGACACCGGTATGGTTCAGAATGAATCGGAATACACAACACGGCTTTCGGATATTCTTTGAGCGGATCAGAATGCCGTCACGGGGAGTCTGAGAAGAACAATAGCGAGCTAAACAACTGCGAGTCGACTGACTGCAAAACAAAGGCGTTTCATATCCCTTTCATATTCATCCGAGGCTAGACCACCAGTATCGAGTCTGTGTGAGGTGAACAGGTAAAAAGTGCCCGGCCAAAGCGTAACGAAGGATGTTTGTACAAGTGCCTATATTCAACGCTGTGTAGGCATTCAATAGCATTAGATGCAAGAAACTGCGGAGCCAGTATTTGTAGGAAGAACAAAATACCGTCCCCACGATAGCCCTACCAATAGTCTCGGCAGGTGATTGGTCAAAGAACCTGGATTAAATAGATGGAACGCCGAAGAAGTTGAAAGCTCAAATCTTCGCACAAAAATTAACTTTGACTCAGACTACAGAAGTTGGGCAGGGATATAATTTGTCTCTTTGTTTTTTCAGGCTCACTCAGTTTTGTCCGATGTTTATGATATCGATATGTTGAAACTAAAAGAGAACACTGTCGTGGTAAGAAGCATTGTCTTAACTTCGTTTTGGCCCAAACTTCTCTCAAACTGTGCTTAAAAGGATACACCGCTTAATTTTTTGTCATTCGTTGAAAGATTTTTAGAAAATTAAGAAATGGTCAATCTTGGATGCAAATCAACTTTCCACCAAAAATGTACATGTAAAGAATTATAAAGGGAATTCCCTGTTGCTATTGTTTTCTGTCTGACAGTCAGTAAACAAACAGCTTAAAACGCACGGCAACCCGAGCATCCACAATGGGCCCATGGGAAACTGCCTATCCAGCGGTCAGGAAAGCGGTGGGGGTTAGAAAAGTTACCAATGGCTATCTGGAAACATAGTCTTTAAATAAAAAGAGTCGAATAGCACACATTTTAACAATTTACGTGTCACTGGTTCCGGACATGTCCCTTTAAAAAATGTAATTTGCTAATAATATCGGATAGAGATGCACTTTCCGATTCGATTGTCAAATAGCAAAACAAACGTGTTGGTCTGATTAGGTTAATCGACAAGAACATATCTCAGCACTAACTGTAAAACTGCAGGTAGTTAAGACCAACTGTATATGTTTTGTTAAAGCCATCATTGATTGGCCTCATTTCAACACCTTAAAGGATTTATGTTATAAATGTTGAATGCTGTTTTATAAAGAAAACGAAAACGGTAGCTTGGAGGCCATGCAACCGTGTGGTGTTTTACGCCTTACTCAAAATTGCTTCTCATATATATCGGCGTTGCCGGGGTTAATGGTGAAGGAAACCGGACTCTTTGTCCGTGGAAAAATAGATCTTCGGGGAATACCTGGCAACTCTTCGGCACAATTTGATCAAGGGAGAGGCATAAAAGGGAGGTAATCTATTAAATCACTCTGGTCAAAACGTATTATCAGATTGCGGTTTTCCACTAACGATTGAACTTCCATTACCAGTTTACACGTATTAACTCACGTGGAAATGATGCTCTGGATAGGTTAGGTTGATACTATAGCGTTATATTCTTTTTAGACCCTACCGTCCGGGACACTTCATTTTTTATTCCATGTAAGAATTACATACACAGACGTCAACTTCATCGCACCCCTTCCTTGCTTTGCCCACAGGGTGCTGTTTTGAATTTTCTTTTGCATTTTGCGAACATCAAATACGGTATGACATTTTTTTTCTGTACACTTTGTCTATGCCATTACAGGTTCAAGTGTTCCTATTTAGATTAACAAATGAAGATATCGGACTAACGGCGATGAAAATGTTTGTTATCAACAAACCCTTTATCTTAACGGTAAGTTATATTTGCCAACAATAATAGACATTTGCTATTTTTGTAGTGTCAGAATATAGCAGGATTCAATTTATTTATGGGATTCAAGTGTTCAAGTGTTCCTATTTAGATTAACAAATGAAGATATCGGACTAACTGCGATGAAAATGTTTGTTATCAACAAACCATTTATCTTAACGGTAAGTGATATTTGCCAACAATAATAGGCATTTGCTATTTTTGTAGTGTCAGAATATAGCAGGATTCAATTTATTTATGGGATAACATTTGTTTGAAAAATAACATGATAATTCAGTTAGTTGGTAGGAAAAATTCGGCTATATTTTAAGGAGGTATAATTCCACAAATAACAAAAACACTGTCCAGCATTGGTATTGGCCCCAATTAAACCCATAAAACTCTTTTATTTAAAACGGCATTTTGGTTCTTTGAAACTATTGTTTGGCGCGCATTGAAAAATTATTTTTTTAAAGGCGCACTTGCCGCCGTAGCCTGTTTAAATTTGCTAAGAATACCAATTTACATGAGCTTACTACACTAAACTTAAACATAGGACACATAAAACGTGTCTAGTTAGCTTTAGAATGTAGAAATGGGGTGAAAAACAAACTAAGAATCGAAGCCTGATTACAACAACAACGATCAGTGTCGGTCAACTTTCGTGTTGGATTGCCCTCAGTTCAGGCCTTTTTATCTGTGGTTTACACTCAAGCAATTGTCAGCAGGCTTTCCAGTCGCTGTTAACCGATCGTCAGTCTGTATTTCTCAGATAAATAGGCCTACCAATCTAAAATAGAGATTGATCCTACTGCCATTCGTTGAGTTATCAACTCTAAAACGATTGAGTGACATGCTTTAACACAAAGGGAGGCCACTGCTGTCGACGTCCGTAAAATTGTAAACAACGACACGTGACACCGATAGTTGACTCGGTTGTGTAGAGAGATATCCGATATAATTCTGGTAGGTAACGTTTAAGCCGCCGATAACCTGTTTTGTTATATTGATTACTACTCTTCTAATACATATAAAATACCTTGAAATACCTTGAAATACCTTGAAGTCCATATCATAGTTTGTCTTGACATCCATGGGCGCTGCCATCTTTGTTTTAGAATGTATTTATGAGCTGATGTAGTACCGATTATATTTTTGATTTTTAACAAGTTTTTCTGCCCAAAGGCCTTGCGATACATGTTATTATTGTAGGGTTACATGTTTGGGAACAGTATAGAACAGAGAATTAAATATCATACACATTATAAATTCTCAGTAAGATTCTTACAGTTCACTATGTGCGAAAATGGAGTGCGACGGCTCTCGAGCCATGTCTCGAGTTGAAGATCTCGTAGAATGGCACGAGATCTCGATTGATAGGCCTACATAAAATTACACTGTGCCGTTAGTTCACTCACTCGACTGAAACATAAAATCGCCCCTGTGAGCAGTTTGGTTTGTTAACGTTACGGGCACCTAACAATTTTAAATTAAACTTTTAAATTTTGGTAAAAATAGAAAGTTCCTAAATTATATTGTCTGGGAAAAATACATAAAATGGTCTTTCTTTTTTAATGTAAACAATAGTCCTGATTTTCGCGGCAAGTGTGCCTTTAATAAAATTATCTGTATTTTGTCCCAAACTCAACCAATCTACAGAATTAAAATAGTCAAGTTTTCATTGTTAGCCATTTGTATCTCTAATTAAGCTCAAGTTTCTGATGCAGCACAGTAAGATCAGCATATTTCACAATTCTCTTTTGCGGAAAATAATAATTCGATCCGAATAGTTTATGGAAATATTACATCGGCTTAATAATAATATTATTATTAAATTGTTCTATTTTCAGATTTGTGGAATATTGGTGACCTACTACCTCGTTTTGATTCAGTTTCTATCACCACCAGGATCTTTGCAACAAACAGTATTTAACAATAGTTCTATTTAATGTCTTATCACAAAGCCCCAGATAGAGAGCTGAAGCGTGACGTCATCACCATGACAACCGGCCATCTTGGTTTCACACAATGGTCAAAGTCACATGATATAACAGCACATCTAAGCTCTATTTCATGATGTTGTTGTTTTTTCTTTACAACTCTAAGTGTATGCAGAATGTCAGTGTTAGCGATAAACGTTTAAAAAGCTTTGAGAATAGAATAACAGTGCCCCGATGCAATGTGTTGACTTTCAATCAATGCACAAATCTCATGTTTTCAATTGAACGTTGTGAAAGATCTTTTCAGCAAAATAAGTTTGATGACAATTTTTTTTTTTGACGTGCTATTGAATATGTTGCAGGAGCAATATTTTTTACCAGTATACCAATAAACAAAATGTATTCTCAATCTATTTCGACCTAAAAAGTTCTAAAGTTCAGAATTTTGTTTTAACATTATCCCTTTTCTGATGATGTAAACACACATCAAAATTGAAGAAACCCTTATATGACAGATAAAATGCAGAAACGGATACATTTGCATAAATTAAGAAGCTCTGATTTAAAAAAAATGGAGAATCTATATAATAGGTTCATATATAGCGCTCTCTCGGGGGCGATGCACTTGGTATACATGTGTGCATGCGTCAGTGGATAACGCTACCAACGTCATCTGGCTCATACATTGGGGAATACATGCTATAATTTGGACAATGATTGCACGTGGTGTTAAAATCGTCCGAATGCCTAGGACATATCAAACAGCGCCTGGATACTTAAAATATCGTTTTAGTTTTTTTTTTCTATCTTCACTACTTACTGTATTCGAATCGGCTGAAAGAAGATTAAATTGGTCTGCAGTAATGTTGGGGATTATAATGGCACCTGAAACCTTCACTTGGGGCCGTCACATTTGAATCAGATAACTATAGCCTCAACGGATGTTTTCAAGAGAACCATTTTAACGGCCACCAACTGTTGTAATAGAACAATGAATTTTGTAGCACTTTGATATGCCCAAGTATCGATGCAACCAAGCATCTTCTGGAGATGACTGTTTTAGATGTTTCTAATAAAGGCTTTAGAAGGTCTATCACATATACCATACGTCCCATAACTGTCTCTCCTGATTCAGGAACGTTGCCCTCTGTGGGTACTTGTGCTATGGGACCCAAAACTAAATTAACGTTGAAAACAACCAAATTAAGATGATTTTGTTTTAGACATACATGTATCTTATAAATGGATCAAGCAGGTAAGGGTATGAGCTAAACCAAGACTCAAGAGACATTTAATATGTTTAATTTCCAGCATAGCCCTCATACAGATTCCCAGTCATCAGGAGAGTGTATGGGGGGGGGGGGGGGAATCAGTCGGTAAGAGTGATAGACCGTCAGTCCGACAGAGTTCTTCCATCGATGCTGCGTGGGTTCGAATACAGCTCAGATCAAAGAAAAATTGAAAAACTTCTGAGTGGATTATTCACTCGATCGCCGTATGTGAGAGAGTTGGCAGGTACTCGCTTAAGGTTGGGGGTTTCCTCCGAGCAAAGAGCCCGGTTTCCTCCCACATTAAAACTGGTAACGCCGCCATTTAAGTGAAATAGTCTTGGGTGCGGCGTAAAACATCAATCAATCCACCAGTCATATTCCATCCACCAGTACATATGTCCGACACAGGCTTGTGTGCTATTTGTAGCCTAATATTAAGGAAACCCTAGAACAATTTTTGTTTAACTGTAACAAGTATGCTAAGAAAGAATTTTCTCACTGATATATCCGACTGTAGCTAGATTCATTATAAAACACACGGATTTAATATATACTGGGGGCGACCAAAATTTATGGGGTTTAATCTCAGTCTACCGATGTTTTGCCATAGTTAAGATGCGTAACCATTATCAATGTATTACAAAAGGATTCCAGAAAATTCTGAAATATCATAGGTTTAGTTTATTACAACAATTCATGTGGCATAAAGGCTTAAATGATATACCTTTATTTAACACAATTAGAAACTTGTCTCCATGGTTATTTTTCCTTGTGCCCGTGTGTTTTAGTGTTCGTAAATATATATAGAGAGAAAAAAATGTAGAAAATCCACCTGATGAGGAGAAGTTAAATAGAAAAAGAAAGAAACGCCAACTTTTTACATTCTGTATATTCCGACTGCAGTTTCAAACTTAGTGGTTATTTTCAGGGAATATGATAATAAATGTTACAGATGTCTTTTATAATGAATACATGTTTTAGGTAATTAAAGAGAACACTTAAGATTAATGCACACATCTGTGACAAAATGTCCCATGTCGATACCAGCTAGAAGAAAATAGCTAACATTTTTTAGGGGTTTGTCAAGGTGAGAATATAATTTCAACATAATGGTTTAACTAGGAGTTTCCAAAAGAAGTCTGATTTTTAGAAAACCCTTTCATCCAATCAACATACTCGGCTAGATCACGTGACATATAGCTGTGACGTACTGCCGCCTTGCCATATATAGTACACCCATGTTAAACCAATGTAAATATTTGTCGCAGCAGGTAGGCTTGGGATTTATTGTACATTTGAGAAGTTCGAAGTTATTTTCAAAACTGTTAAATCTAGCATAAGGTGCCCTGTACCTTCTGACTAAGCAAGCGAAGGGCTTTTGAGGTAAAAATGCTCGCTTGTTGGGCAGTGGGGTGTGCTAATGTGTCCGGCAGTGCAGACAACAAAACTGTGACAGGTCAACCACCACAGCTGCCTGAGGGCGTATAGGCTATCGTTCCATGGATTTCCATTTATAAAGCCAAATATATTGAAAAGGCGGATTGCCAACGTAAACCGACAAGACAGTTACCCCACTGCTACATCCAATATATGCTCGATTCATTTCAAATATGAATGTTTCGAAGAGGATATCTATGCGAAGCTGATGCTTACTCCAAGGCGAGCAAGACGACGCTCGAGGCGGCTTAAGGTAAATGAACGTCACGCGATGCAGTCGAACAAGGCAAGATGTCCACTGCCGTGACTTACATACAGAGTACCGTCGGCACACAAATTCTCTCTTACAAGTACTTGCACATTTTTTTCTTTATTTTTGTCAAAGTACCTGATAGGTAAGCTTTTACTTCGAATGCATGTTCAGGCAGCTAAAGTGTTCCCTTTAACATACATGCTAGAACGGGTTTTTTAATGTCAGATAGCAACTTTCCTTAACCAAATCATTGGCAGTTGACACAGAAAGATGCTTTTCAACATGTACCGTCACTCTAAACAGAGAAATTATTCTTCGCATGCGAGAATGAAGCGAAGGGGAAGTAAGCATGTGGGCAGAATTGCATGTACCGTTTGACCCTGTTTGGACGTCAATCAAAATGGTCTGGAAGAACTGACAGTTAGTTGTTGTTTCATGTCTGAGGCCAGGTATACTCCCTTTGGAATAGCTACATGTAATAAACGAGGACAAGAATAATGTTTTATGAGTTCTAAAGAAGTCTGAGGTAGGAAGTTTTCATACCGAAGAGTTGCAATAATATTTCCATGGCTTGTAATTTCCGCGTCATGGTCTGCGGACTTTCCCACCCCCGCAGTCGTGTAACGAACGTTGGTATATGTAAAATTAAACGACTGCATGATCGGCATTAACTTCGCCGTTTCTTGAAAGACATGACTGCCACAAGCTTGGCAAACCTTACGCACAGAAGAGTAGGGGGGGGGGGATAATTTAGAAGTATGAAGCTTTATTTCTCGTAAATGAAGCGTTTGAATACAAGCATCCAAAAATACCCTGGTGGTTATTTAGTTTGTCGAAGTAAGTCAAACAATGCATATTATGTAGACAATTTTTACGTTTTTCAAAACTGACTGCGAAATAGACACCTGCACGTAAACTTACACGGTCTAATCTGTTGTCAAAAGTTTAATCCTCTGACAAACTTAACTCCACCCCATCAAAAATTAAAACCAAAAATTAATCACCTTTAGAAATACAGAGTGACCTTATGTATCTTTGCTTAGTCACATAGGTTTTATCGATAGTTCTTGATTTTTTGTGTCGCCTGAAAGGGGGCACTTAGGTGTCATTTTGCGCGGCATCGGCGTCAGCCTAGTCGAGTATAGTTTCCGTACAATATTTAGAAAACTACTCACTCGATATTAAAAAAATTAGATGAATAATAATAACCTTAATACGCTGCTCAAGTTTGACTTTCACTAAAATCTACTAATATTTAGTTATTTTACAGGCATTTGATTGGTTGATAATACATAAATTGGTTTCCGTGCAATATTTTGAAAACTGCTTACAGGATTTGAAAATTCAAATGATGAAAAAATTACCTAAATACCCCAGTCAAGTTTCACTTTACTCAAATCCGCGCATATTCAATTACTGTACAAGCTTTGGATTTTGATACAGTTTCTCCTTGTATGTTTATCCACCAGGCAACATAATATTAGAAATCGCTCATTAGACTTTAACAGACCATTATATAAGTCGAACTTATCGTTTTATCTTTTAGAATCAGCAGGCCCCAAGGAATGGAATAAGTTGTTTGACTCTCTACGGAGAATAGAATCAGCGCCTGTATTTAAAACTAAATCGAAAACACATTTATTGAATCGATTGGTTCAATTGTAAACATTCATTGTTCGATGTACTTTTCTTTTGGCTGTATATATGTTATTTAAATTTTTCAAAATATATCACCATATCCATAATAATTGTATCAAAAAACATTTTTGAGATAGAACAAGCTCCATGGACTTTTATTACCGCCTGAAAGTAATTTTTTCATCCAAATTTATGTTACTAAAAAAATACTCAATACTCAATTCACCTTACAGAAAGCTAAAGTATACATGATCGTCGTTTTGCAACGTTTCAGTAAGTTATATTGTAAGTAAGTTATATTGAGTCAGTTATATTGTTATTTCACTGTCTAAATCTGACCACAAACTGTCCGCTGAAAGCAGTCAGTCTTCGCCGGGTTTTTGATTGCAATAAACACTTACTCCAAAATACGGCCTTCAGTATAAAAAAAATATTAGAGTCGGTAACCCGGACAATGTGCTTTTATGTATTGACAATTTTGTTTTCCTGTTTCGCTTTTGTTTTTCGGGGGTTTTTTTTCTTCGTATTACATCATGTTATGCCATTGGTAGCTAAACTAATCATCACTTAAATAAATTGTGTATCAGAGTGTAAATTGCCCAATCTAGTATTTAACGCGAGTAGTATTCCATTTAGATATACACTTCTGCCGATTATTAGATTCCTTGCATCTGCTATTATTTCACACTGAATTAATAAAATGCACTTTCCATGCCACAGGTTCAATATAGCTTATCTACTGATAGCAAACATAAACATGTAACCTTTATCATTGAAATTGTTCTATGGAAGCCTGGACAAACAACCCTACATATCGTAAAATGTGGTTGTTTCGTGGAGAGATTTAAAATGGCTTCAATTTGTTGTAATGAGGCACTGAGATATAAAGATCGAATCTTACGTAACATCTAACAAAATGTTCCAAACAGCCACGTGCTTCATCTCGGTACATAGGCCTATGTGTTATAGTGTTCATAAATATGATATCGGAAACATATCTCACCACTGCAGACTTTGTGATTTTGGTAAAATACGCCTACTCAGTTTCCGGATGAAACGTCAAATCCTGCATTTGTTCTCTGTGTGTGTAGTTTATACACCTTAAACTACACGTGCAAGTAGTAACGATAACTTATCAAGTCATCATATAAGTCAAATATTTTTCAGTGGAACGTAAAACGTCAATCAATCAAGCTATCAAAAGCGATACAAATCATTTATAAGTAACGTCTTGAGATAGTTTGCCTGTTTGAAAACAGTGTATTTGGTAAGACACGCCTTCATCCATGTCATGAATACATGTATAGGCCTATACATTAAACCGCTACACAGAATGTATTACACGTAGGCCTATATGGCTGGTGTTCTAAACATTAATAAAATCATAATTCATACGTATGTTACATGAACCATCATGTCAAGTGTTAAAACACCTTTTTGTTGATGAAACCCCGATGTGATCAATCGTACGTTCATATTTGCATATTGAAACGTATATTTAGACACCCTCTAACGATTAACGAGGTCGATCGCCATGGCTTGTTTTCGGTATGTTGTTCCCCAAGGCCATCACACTGAAGACTTCAAACGGAAGAATTACCAGGTTCTGTGTCCTAAATGACATTTATCTTCAAAAAGCCTGGTCACGTCGTCATATAATGTAAAGGTATAAAATATAACTATGTGCGGCGTAAAACAACAAATAAACAAACTTTCTGATTTTGTTCAATGCTCGATTTGCTCTGGCTTTAATTTAGTTTCTCAATTGGAACTAAATGGTAACGTAACTCGACCATCACAAAAGCACTGGAATTATTCATAATATTGTGACATAAGCTTTAAAAATATAAGAAAAAATTCGTTGAAACGGAACTAGTTAATTGTTCGCTAATAGTTTTTATCAAAAAGCACAAACCCTAAAACGTACTCACATATTCCGACTATTTAAAATGTGTTTGTTGTTACCACACTTCTTCCGTGACTGGTTTAAACGATATTTCTAATTTCGACGTGATCCTTTAGTTTTACAGGTTACTTAAAACGGTGATATTCGAATTTTGGTAGCTCAAGGCAGTTGCAAACTGGAAAGTTGAACCCTTTGTCAAACTCAGTTTTATATTATACTATATGTATTAATGGAAGAGAAATTCAATTGAAAACACATGTTGAATCTGCCTCCAGACCTGTCAACATTTACAGGAATCGGAAATTAATATTGAATTTCGTTCTTCTTTATGACTCCCGTTTGTGGTTTCTCTATCCATTCATGGTTTATTAGTTCATTTTCATGTTTCCCTACACTCGTTTATTAGAAATAAACATTCGCTTGTTTTGCTTGGATTGCTTCTTAATACAATCCTCCGGCGAAAGTGGAACATTAGCAGTGTTAAATACGTATACCCTCGTCCTCCTGACGATATGGGGGCGCCCGTGGCTCAGTAGGTAGAGCGTTGTACGCTCAATCCGAAAAACCTTCCACCAATGGGTCGCGGGTTCAAATCCCACTCAGTCAAAACAAACATTGGAAAAATGTCTGACTGGGTTTTCACTCGAACGACCTGTGTGGGTTGGTTGCCAGCTACCACCGGAAGGTTGTGGGTTTCCTCCGGATATAGAGCCCGGTTTCCTCCCACCAAAAAAACTGGCAACGCCGTCATATAAGTGAAATAGTCTTGAGCGTGGCGTAAAACACCAAACAATCAATCCTGACGATTTGATGTAGCTGGAGACCTATTATCCGTACTCAAGAGTATTGACATGCCGGCCTTACATGTCTTAGCCACGGTAAACGACACGTATAGACTTTTCAGGGCTGTCTATCCTTTTAACACGGGTATTTTATTTTACTGTCTTACCCAGATTCCCAAAGTATTACTAAGTATCATTTTAGAAAGCTCTGATATTAGTGTAACTTATTTTACAGCCCACTTATTTACAGGTCCTACATGAGTGAACCTACTGTAGTGAGTTGTGAAAGTGTAACTAATATTTATCTATCTGATAAACTGTGAAGTGTCCACATTATTTAGTTTATTTCTACATAATAGAATCAAGACAATCCCGCACAAAAGTTAGAAAACGACTAAATGACTGACCAAAAATTGTTTGCACAATAAAGTTTTAAGAGATGCTGACTTGTATCACATTGGCAAATTTAGGATACACTATTATTGGATATTGCTTTCTTTTATTTAGAATGCGTCCGGCGGGCTGAAACATTGTGGCTCTGCATTAGCCATGTATGTTGACCCAGCAAGGAGGAACATTAAGTATGTCACATACATTAAAAGATGGGAAATCTCTAGAAATACATAGGGATTATCGTCGATAGCAACCTTCAAAGTACTTTATAAAACAGTTCACGTCAATTACCGCCAGTGACCTTCAAGCTAATAAAAACTGACAGAAGTATGTCATTTCAGTGGCACATCTGTGTAGCCATTTTCCCGTTTTAGGATGACGTGATGTTGCAGTAGCTATTTTTAGATCATTTATGACGTACTTTTACCGCTTTCTAGTGTATGACGATAGATTTAGGTCCAAAAAAGCATGGCGACAAACTTGAAGTGGGAAGATTGTCTCGGAATATATAGGTCAATATGCAACCGCACGTCATTTCTTAGCCAAGCCATTGGCTTAATTACATCACACGACTACTCTATAATGTACTTAAATTTTCATTCAACAATAATTGGATAAAACTAATGAAAACACGGTGGCGGCCTTGTGAATGGCCTATGGAGCTTATTCTCTATTGTAACGCTACCTTCAAATTTCAATTATTCGCTTACGTGGGGATAAAACATACATTGGACAGCTGTTTTGGAATAAATGAACTCTACTATTTCCATCTAAACTTGTCTAAAGCTGAGATTTTCTGTCCTTTAAGCCTTCCTGATGTTTAATGGTCTGTGGAGCCTATAATGTCCAAATTTGGATGTTGGTGGGTAGTTGTTTTGGTCGGTTGGTACTTAAGTCACCAGATAAGCGTGTCCATGGTTATTTTAGACTAGAAGTTTTCCTTGTGTCCGTGTGTTTTAGTGTTCCTAAATATATAACCGTAGCTGCTGAGTGTGACGTTAAACCCTAATTAATCAAACAATCAATCTATGGAATGTGGCGGTAAACTCCGATGACTCAATCAATTAACAACCCTATTGTTAAAAAACATCTAACGGAATTGTGCACTTTATGTTTATTGATAAAGAGGTAAAATGACTGTCAATAAAATATGCGGTTGCTTGATTGGAATATATTTCGAAAGTTATTTAATCGTAAAAAGTGACCCGTGGGATAGTTCTGCTGTAGTGTTAACAAAAAAGCTGACCAATCAATACCATTGCTCTCTTACAATAGGTAAATGTTTCTTAGTGAATGTACAAGAACACAAGATCTATACGGAATTTTGCTTGAGCTATTGTTACTGCTTTGTTTTGGTTGGGGACTATACCTGGTGACATTCGAATTTCGGTAGCTCAAGCCAGTTGGAAACTGGAAAGTTGAACCCTTTGTCAAACTCAGTTTTATATTTTCAACATGTATTAATGGAAGAGAAAACACATGTTGAATCTGCCTCCAGACCTGTCAAAATATTGAATTTCGTTCTTCTTTATGACTCCCGTTTGTTGGTTTCTCAATCCATTCATGGTTTATTAATTCATGTTCATGAACATTCGCTCGTTTTTCTTGGATTGCTTCTTAATACAATTCTCTGGCGAAAGTGGAACCTTAGAAGTGTTAAATATATACATTTTTGTCGTAGTAAGCCAAACTATATCATGTAGACAATTTTTACGTTTTTCAAAACTGACGGCGACATAGACATCGGAACCGGCGACCAAGTGTTACCTGAACATAAGCCTACGGTACCGCTTGTCTACATGTACGTCTGTAGTCAAAAGTTTAATCTTCTTACAAACTAAACTTCACCCCATCAAAAACTAAATAATAAAACCAAAAAATATTCTTCTTTAGAAATACAGAGTGACCTTATGTATCTTTGCTTAGGCACCAACGTTTGATCAATAATTCTTGATTTTTTGTGTCGCTTGAAAACGGACACTTAGGTGTCACTATGTGTGGCATCGGCGTCAGCGTTCTCCGGATTAGTTTCCGTGCAATATTTTGAATACTACTCACTCGATATAAAAATGACACGAGGAATAATTACCATAATACCCTGCTCAAGTTTGACTTTCACTAGAATCCGAGCATATTCAATTGGTTTACAGGCTTTTGATTGGCTGATAATACATAAATTGGTTTCCGTGCAATATTTTGAAATTTGTTTAAAGGATTTGAAAATTCAAATGATGAAAAAATTACCTAAATACCCCAGTCAAGTTTCACTTTGCTCAAATCCGCGCATATTCAATTACTGCACAAGCTTTGGATTTTGATACAGTTTCTCCTTGTATGTTTATCCACCAGGCAACATAATACTAGAAATCGCTCATTAGACTTTAACAGACCATTATATAAGTCGAACTTATCGTTTTATCTTTTAGAATCAACAGGCCTCAAGGAATGGAATACGTTGTTAGACTCTCTACGGAGAATAGATCAGCGCCTGTATTTAAAACTAAATTAAAAACACGTTTATTGAATCGATTGGTTCAATTGTAAGCATTCATTGTTCGATGTACTTTTCTTTTGGCTGTATATATGTTATTTACATTTTTCAAAAGATATCACCATGTCCATAATAATTGTATCAAAAAACATTCTTGAGATAGAACAAGCTCCATGGACTTTTATTACCGCCTGAAAGTAATTTTTTCATCCAAATTTATGTTAATAAAAATACTCAATACTCAATTCACCTTACAGAAAGCTAAAGTATACATGATCGTCGTTTTGCAACGTTTCAGTAAGTTATATTGTAAGTAAGTTATATTGAGTAAGTTATATTGTTATTTCACTGTCTAAATCTGACCACAAACTGTCCACTCTAAGCAGTCAGTCTTCGCTGGGTTTTGATTGCAATAAACACTTACTCCACAATACGGCCTTCAGTATAAAAAATATTTGAGTCGGTAACCCAGACAATGTATTGACAATTTTGTTTTTCTGTTTCGCTTTTGTTTTTCTGGGTTTTTTTTTTTCGTATTACGTCATGCTATGCCATTGGTAGCTAATCTAATCATCAGTTAAACAAATTGGTATCGGAGTGTAAATTGGCCAATCTAATATTTAACACCAGTAATATTCCATTTAGAAATACACTTCTGTCGGTTATAGATTCCTTGCATCTAATATTATTTCACACTGAATTAGTACAATGAACTTTCCATGTCACAGGTTCAATATAGCTTATCGACTGACAGCAAACATAAACATGTAACCTTTATTATTGAAATTGTTCTATGGAAGCCTGGATAAACCACCTACATACCGTAAACTGTAAACTGTGGTTGTTCGTGGAGAGATTTAAAATGGCTTCAATTTGTTGTAATGAAGCACTGATAAATAAAGATCGAATATTACGTAACATCTAGCAAAATGTTCCAAACAGCCACGTGCTTCATCTCGGCACATAGGCCTATGTGTTATAGTGTTCATAAATATGATATCGGAAACATATCTCACCACTGCAGACTTTGTGATTTTGGTAAAATACGCCTACTCAGTTTCCGGATGAAACGTCAAATCCTGCATTTGTCCTCTTTGCGTGTAGTTTATACACCTTGAACTACACGTGTAAGTAGTCACGATAACTTATCAAGTCACCATATAAGTCAAATATTTTTCAGTGGGACGTAGAACGTCAATCAATCAAGCTATCAAAAGCGATACAAATCATTTATAAGTAACGTCTTGAGATAGTTTGCCTGTTTGAAAACAATAAGATACGCCTTTATCCATGTCATGAATACATGTATATACATTAAACCGCTACACAGAATGTATTACATGTAGGCCTATTTGGCTGGTGTTCTAAACATTAATAAAATCATAATTCATACGTGTGTTACACGAACCATCATGTCAAGTGTTAAAACACCTTTTTGTTGATGAAACCCCGATGTGATCAATCGTACGTTCATATTTGCATATTGAAACGTATATTTAGACACCCTCTAACGATTAACGAGGTCGATCGCCATGGCTTGTTTTCGGTATGTTGTTCCCCAAGGCCATCACACTGAAGACTTCAAACGGAAGAATTACCAGGTTCTGTGTCCTAAATGACATTTATCTTCAAAAAGCCTGGTCACGTCGTCATATAATGTAAAGGTATAAAATATAACTATGTGCGGCGTAAAACAACAAATAAACAAACTTTCTGATTTTGTTCAATGCTCGATTTGCTCTGGCTTTAATTTAGTTTCTCAATTGGAACTAAATGGTAACGTAACTCGACCATCACAAAAGCACTGGAATTATTCATAATATTGTGACATAAGCTTTAAAAATATAAGAAAAAATTCGTTGAAACGGAACTAGTTAATTGTTCGCTAATAGTTTTTATCAAAAAGCACAAACCCTAAAACGTACTCACATATTCCGACTATTTAAAATGTGTTTGTTGTTACCACACTTCTTCCGTGACTGGTTTAAACGATATTTCTAATTTCGACGTGATCCTTTAGTTTTACAGGTTACTTAAAACGGTGATATTCGAATTTTGGTAGCTCAAGGCAGTTGCAAACTGGAAAGTTGAACCCTTTGTCAAACTCAGTTTTATATTATACTATATGTATTAATGGAAGAGAAATTCAATTGAAAACACATGTTGAATCTGCCTCCAGACCTGTCAACATTTACAGGAATCGGAAATTAATATTGAATTTCGTTCTTCTTTATGACTCCCGTTTGTGGTTTCTCTATCCATTCATGGTTTATTAGTTCATTTTCATGTTTCCCTACACTCGTTTATTAGAAATAAACATTCGCTTGTTTTGCTTGGATTGCTTCTTAATACAATCCTCCGGCGAAAGTGGAACATTAGCAGTGTTAAATACGTATACCCTCGTCCTCCTGACGATATGGGGGCGCCCGTGGCTCAGTAGGTAGAGCGTTGTACGCTCAATCCGAAAAACCTTCCACCAATGGGTCGCGGGTTCAAATCCCACTCAGTCAAAACAAACATTGGAAAAATGTCTGACTGGGTTTTCACTCGAACGACCTGTGTGGGTTGGTTGCCAGCTACCACCGGAAGGTTGTGGGTTTCCTCCGGATATAGAGCCCGGTTTCCTCCCACCAAAAAAACTGGCAACGCCGTCATATAAGTGAAATAGTCTTGAGCGTGGCGTAAAACACCAAACAATCAATCCTGACGATTTGATGTAGCTGGAGACCTATTATCCGTACTCAAGAGTATTGACATGCCGGCCTTACATGTCTTAGCCACGGTAAACGACACGTATAGACTTTTCAGGGCTGTCTATCCTTTTAACACGGGTATTTTATTTTACTGTCTTACCCAGATTCCCAAAGTATTACTAAGTATCATTTTAGAAAGCTCTGATATTAGTGTAACTTATTTTACAGCCCACTTATTTACAGGTCCTACATGAGTGAACCTACTGTAGTGAGTTGTGAAAGTGTAACTAATATTTATCTATCTGATAAACTGTGAAGTGTCCACATTATTTAGTTTATTTCTACATAATAGAATCAAGACAATCCCGCACAAAAGTTAGAAAACGACTAAATGACTGACCAAAAATTGTTTGCACAATAAAGTTTTAAGAGATGCTGACTTGTATCACATTGGCAAATTTAGGATACACTATTATTGGATATTGCTTTCTTTTATTTAGAATGCGTCCGGCGGGCTGAAACATTGTGGCTCTGCATTAGCCATGTATGTTGACCCAGCAAGGAGGAACATTAAGTATGTCACATACATTAAAAGATGGGAAATCTCTAGAAATACATAGGGATTATCGTCGATAGCAACCTTCAAAGTACTTTATAAAACAGTTCACGTCAATTACCGCCAGTGACCTTCAAGCTAATAAAAACTGACAGAAGTATGTCATTTCAGTGGCACATCTGTGTAGCCATTTTCCCGTTTTAGGATGACGTGATGTTGCAGTAGCTATTTTTAGATCATTTATGACGTACTTTTACCGCTTTCTAGTGTATGACGATAGATTTAGGTCCAAAAAAGCATGGCGACAAACTTGAAGTGGGAAGATTGTCTCGGAATATATAGGTCAATATGCAACCGCACGTCATTTCTTAGCCAAGCCATTGGCTTAATTACATCACACGACTACTCTATAATGTACTTAAATTTTCATTCAACAATAATTGGATAAAACTAATGAAAACACGGTGGCGGCCTTGTGAATGGCCTATGGAGCTTATTCTCTATTGTAACGCTACCTTCAAATTTCAATTATTCGCTTACGTGGGGATAAAACATACATTGGACAGCTGTTTTGGAATAAATGAACTCTACTATTTCCATCTAAACTTGTCTAAAGCTGAGATTTTCTGTCCTTTAAGCCTTCCTGATGTTTAATGGTCTGTGGAGCCTATAATGTCCAAATTTGGATGTTGGTGGGTAGTTGTTTTGGTCGGTTGGTACTTAAGTCACCAGATAAGCGTGTCCATGGTTATTTTAGACTAGAAGTTTTCCTTGTGTCCGTGTGTTTTAGTGTTCCTAAATATATAACCGTAGCTGCTGAGTGTGACGTTAAACCCTAATTAATCAAACAATCAATCTATGGAATGTGGCGGTAAACTCCGATGACTCAATCAATTAACAACCCTATTGTTAAAAAACATCTAACGGAATTGTGCACTTTATGTTTATTGATAAAGAGGTAAAATGACTGTCAATAAAATATGCGGTTGCTTGATTGGAATATATTTCGAAAGTTATTTAATCGTAAAAAGTGACCCGTGGGATAGTTCTGCTGTAGTGTTAACAAAAAAGCTGACCAATCAATACCATTGCTCTCTTACAATAGGTAAATGTTTCTTAGTGAATGTACAAGAACACAAGATCTATACGGAATTTTGCTTGAGCTATTGTTACTGCTTTGTTTTGGTTGGGGACTATACCTGGTGACATTCGAATTTCGGTAGCTCAAGCCAGTTGGAAACTGGAAAGTTGAACCCTTTGTCAAACTCAGTTTTATATTTTCAACATGTATTAATGGAAGAGAAAACACATGTTGAATCTGCCTCCAGACCTGTCAAAATATTGAATTTCGTTCTTCTTTATGACTCCCGTTTGTTGGTTTCTCAATCCATTCATGGTTTATTAATTCATGTTCATGAACATTCGCTCGTTTTTCTTGGATTGCTTCTTAATACAATTCTCTGGCGAAAGTGGAACCTTAGAAGTGTTAAATATATACATTTTTGTCGTAGTAAGCCAAACTATATCATGTAGACAATTTTTACGTTTTTCAAAACTGACGGCGACATAGACATCGGAACCGGCGACCAAGTGTTACCTGAACATAAGCCTACGGTACCGCTTGTCTACATGTACGTCTGTAGTCAAAAGTTTAATCTTCTTACAAACTAAACTTCACCCCATCAAAAACTAAATAATAAAACCAAAAAATATTCTTCTTTAGAAATACAGAGTGACCTTATGTATCTTTGCTTAGGCACCAACGTTTGATCAATAATTCTTGATTTTTTGTGTCGCTTGAAAACGGACACTTAGGTGTCACTATGTGTGGCATCGGCGTCAGCGTTCTCCGGATTAGTTTCCGTGCAATATTTTGAATACTACTCACTCGATATAAAAATGACACGAGGAATAATTACCATAATACCCTGCTCAAGTTTGACTTTCACTAGAATCCGAGCATATTCAATTGGTTTACAGGCTTTTGATTGGCTGATAATACATAAATTGGTTTCCGTGCAATATTTTGAAATTTGTTTAAAGGATTTGAAAATTCAAATGATGAAAAAATTACCTAAATACCCCAGTCAAGTTTCACTTTGCTCAAATCCGCGCATATTCAATTACTGCACAAGCTTTGGATTTTGATACAGTTTCTCCTTGTATGTTTATCCACCAGGCAACATAATACTAGAAATCGCTCATTAGACTTTAACAGACCATTATATAAGTCGAACTTATCGTTTTATCTTTTAGAATCAGCAGGCCTCAAGGAATGGAATACGTTGTTAGACTCTCTACGGAGAATAGATCAGCGCCTGTATTTAAAACTAAATTAAAAACACGTTTATTGAATCGATTGGTTCAATTGTAAGCATTCATTGTTCGATGTACTTTTCTTTTGGCTGTATATATGTTATTTACATTTTTCAAAAGATATCACCATGTCCATAATAATTGTATCAAAAAACATTCTTGAGATAGAACAAGCTCCATGGACTTTTATTACCGCCTGAAAGTAATTTTTTCATCCAAATTTATGTTAATAAAAATACTCAATACTCAATTCACCTTACAGAAAGCTAAAGTATACATGATCGTCGTTTTGCAACGTTTCAGTAAGTTATATTGTAAGTAAGTTATATTGAGTAAGTTATATTGTTATTTCACTGTCTAAATCTGACCACAAACTGTCCACTCTAAGCAGTCAGTCTTCGCTGGGTTTTGATTGCAATAAACACTTACTCCACAATACGGCCTTCAGTATAAAAAATATTTGAGTCGGTAACCCAGACAATGTATTGACAATTTTGTTTTTCTGTTTCGCTTTTGTTTTTCTGGGTTTTTTTTTTTCGTATTACGTCATGCTATGCCATTGGTAGCTAATCTAATCATCAGTTAAACAAATTGGTATCGGAGTGTAAATTGGCCAATCTAATATTTAACACCAGTAATATTCCATTTAGAAATACACTTCTGTCGGTTATAGATTCCTTGCATCTAATATTATTTCACACTGAATTAGTACAATGAACTTTCCATGTCACAGGTTCAATATAGCTTATCGACTGACAGCAAACATAAACATGTAACCTTTATTATTGAAATTGTTCTATGGAAGCCTGGATAAACCACCTACATACCGTAAACTGTAAACTGTGGTTGTTCGTGGAGAGATTTAAAATGGCTTCAATTTGTTGTAATGAAGCACTGATAAATAAAGATCGAATATTACGTAACATCTAGCAAAATGTTCCAAACAGCCACGTGCTTCATCTCGGCACATAGGCCTATGTGTTATAGTGTTCATAAATATGATATCGGAAACATATCTCACCACTGCAGACTTTGTGATTTTGGTAAAATACGCCTACTCAGTTTCCGGATGAAACGTCAAATCCTGCATTTGTCCTCTTTGCGTGTAGTTTATACACCTTGAACTACACGTGTAAGTAGTCACGATAACTTATCAAGTCACCATATAAGTCAAATATTTTTCAGTGGGACGTAGAACGTCAATCAATCAAGCTATCAAAAGCGATACAAATCATTTATAAGTAACGTCTTGAGATAGTTTGCCTGTTTGAAAACAATAAGATACGCCTTTATCCATGTCATGAATACATGTATATACATTAAACCGCTACACAGAATGTATTACATGTAGGCCTATTTGGCTGGTGTTCTAAACATTAATAAAATCATAATTCATACGTGTGTTACACGAACCATCATGTCAAGTGTTAAAACACCTTTTTGTTGATGAAACCCCGATGTGATCAATCGTACGTTCATATTTGCATATTGAAACGTATATTTAGACACCCTCTAACGATTAACGAGGTCGATCGCCATGGCTTGTTTTCGGTATGTTGTTCCCCAAGGCCATCACACTGAAGACTTCAAACGGAAGAATTACCAGGTTCTGTGTCCTAAATGACATTTATCTTCAAAAAGCCTGGTCACGTCGTCATATAATGTAAAGGTATAAAATATAACTATGTGCGGCGTAAAACAACAAATAAACAAACTTTCTGATTTTGTTCAATGCTCGATTTGCTCTGGCTTTAATTTAGTTTCTCAATTGGAACTAAATGGTAACGTAACTCGACCATCACAAAAGCACTGGAATTATTCATAATATTGTGACATAAGCTTTAAAAATATAAGAAAAAATTCGTTGAAACGGAACTAGTTAATTGTTCGCTAATAGTTTTTATCAAAAAGCACAAACCCTAAAACGTACTCACATATTCCGACTATTTAAAATGTGTTTGTTGTTACCACACTTCTTCCGTGACTGGTTTAAACGATATTTCTAATTTCGACGTGATCCTTTAGTTTTACAGGTTACTTAAAACGGTGATATTCGAATTTTGGTAGCTCAAGGCAGTTGCAAACTGGAAAGTTGAACCCTTTGTCAAACTCAGTTTTATATTATACTATATGTATTAATGGAAGAGAAATTCAATTGAAAACACATGTTGAATCTGCCTCCAGACCTGTCAACATTTACAGGAATCGGAAATTAATATTGAATTTCGTTCTTCTTTATGACTCCCGTTTGTGGTTTCTCTATCCATTCATGGTTTATTAGTTCATTTTCATGTTTCCCTACACTCGTTTATTAGAAATAAACATTCGCTTGTTTTGCTTGGATTGCTTCTTAATACAATCCTCCGGCGAAAGTGGAACATTAGCAGTGTTAAATACGTATACCCTCGTCCTCCTGACGATATGGGGGCGCCCGTGGCTCAGTAGGTAGAGCGTTGTACGCTCAATCCGAAAAACCTTCCACCAATGGGTCGCGGGTTCAAATCCCACTCAGTCAAAACAAACATTGGAAAAATGTCTGACTGGGTTTTCACTCGAACGACCTGTGTGGGTTGGTTGCCAGCTACCACCGGAAGGTTGTGGGTTTCCTCCGGATATAGAGCCCGGTTTCCTCCCACCAAAAAAACTGGCAACGCCGTCATATAAGTGAAATAGTCTTGAGCGTGGCGTAAAACACCAAACAATCAATCCTGACGATTTGATGTAGCTGGAGACCTATTATCCGTACTCAAGAGTATTGACATGCCGGCCTTACATGTCTTAGCCACGGTAAACGACACGTATAGACTTTTCAGGGCTGTCTATCCTTTTAACACGGGTATTTTATTTTACTGTCTTACCCAGATTCCCAAAGTATTACTAAGTATCATTTTAGAAAGCTCTGATATTAGTGTAACTTATTTTACAGCCCACTTATTTACAGGTCCTACATGAGTGAACCTACTGTAGTGAGTTGTGAAAGTGTAACTAATATTTATCTATCTGATAAACTGTGAAGTGTCCACATTATTTAGTTTATTTCTACATAATAGAATCAAGACAATCCCGCACAAAAGTTAGAAAACGACTAAATGACTGACCAAAAATTGTTTGCACAATAAAGTTTTAAGAGATGCTGACTTGTATCACATTGGCAAATTTAGGATACACTATTATTGGATATTGCTTTCTTTTATTTAGAATGCGTCCGGCGGGCTGAAACATTGTGGCTCTGCATTAGCCATGTATGTTGACCCAGCAAGGAGGAACATTAAGTATGTCACATACATTAAAAGATGGGAAATCTCTAGAAATACATAGGGATTATCGTCGATAGCAACCTTCAAAGTACTTTATAAAACAGTTCACGTCAATTACCGCCAGTGACCTTCAAGCTAATAAAAACTGACAGAAGTATGTCATTTCAGTGGCACATCTGTGTAGCCATTTTCCCGTTTTAGGATGACGTGATGTTGCAGTAGCTATTTTTAGATCATTTATGACGTACTTTTACCGCTTTCTAGTGTATGACGATAGATTTAGGTCCAAAAAAGCATGGCGACAAACTTGAAGTGGGAAGATTGTCTCGGAATATATAGGTCAATATGCAACCGCACGTCATTTCTTAGCCAAGCCATTGGCTTAATTACATCACACGACTACTCTATAATGTACTTAAATTTTCATTCAACAATAATTGGATAAAACTAATGAAAACACGGTGGCGGCCTTGTGAATGGCCTATGGAGCTTATTCTCTATTGTAACGCTACCTTCAAATTTCAATTATTCGCTTACGTGGGGATAAAACATACATTGGACAGCTGTTTTGGAATAAATGAACTCTACTATTTCCATCTAAACTTGTCTAAAGCTGAGATTTTCTGTCCTTTAAGCCTTCCTGATGTTTAATGGTCTGTGGAGCCTATAATGTCCAAATTTGGATGTTGGTGGGTAGTTGTTTTGGTCGGTTGGTACTTAAGTCACCAGATAAGCGTGTCCATGGTTATTTTAGACTAGAAGTTTTCCTTGTGTCCGTGTGTTTTAGTGTTCCTAAATATATAACCGTAGCTGCTGAGTGTGACGTTAAACCCTAATTAATCAAACAATCAATCTATGGAATGTGGCGGTAAACTCCGATGACTCAATCAATTAACAACCCTATTGTTAAAAAACATCTAACGGAATTGTGCACTTTATGTTTATTGATAAAGAGGTAAAATGACTGTCAATAAAATATGCGGTTGCTTGATTGGAATATATTTCGAAAGTTATTTAATCGTAAAAAGTGACCCGTGGGATAGTTCTGCTGTAGTGTTAACAAAAAAGCTGACCAATCAATACCATTGCTCTCTTACAATAGGTAAATGTTTCTTAGTGAATGTACAAGAACACAAGATCTATACGGAATTTTGCTTGAGCTATTGTTACTGCTTTGTTTTGGTTGGGGACTATACCTGGTGACATTCGAATTTCGGTAGCTCAAGCCAGTTGGAAACTGGAAAGTTGAACCCTTTGTCAAACTCAGTTTTATATTTTCAACATGTATTAATGGAAGAGAAAACACATGTTGAATCTGCCTCCAGACCTGTCAAAATATTGAATTTCGTTCTTCTTTATGACTCCCGTTTGTTGGTTTCTCAATCCATTCATGGTTTATTAATTCATGTTCATGAACATTCGCTCGTTTTTCTTGGATTGCTTCTTAATACAATTCTCTGGCGAAAGTGGAACCTTAGAAGTGTTAAATATATACATTTTTGTCGTAGTAAGCCAAACTATATCATGTAGACAATTTTTACGTTTTTCAAAACTGACGGCGACATAGACATCGGAACCGGCGACCAAGTGTTACCTGAACATAAGCCTACGGTACCGCTTGTCTACATGTACGTCTGTAGTCAAAAGTTTAATCTTCTTACAAACTAAACTTCACCCCATCAAAAACTAAATAATAAAACCAAAAAATATTCTTCTTTAGAAATACAGAGTGACCTTATGTATCTTTGCTTAGGCACCAACGTTTGATCAATAATTCTTGATTTTTTGTGTCGCTTGAAAACGGACACTTAGGTGTCACTATGTGTGGCATCGGCGTCAGCGTTCTCCGGATTAGTTTCCGTGCAATATTTTGAATACTACTCACTCGATATAAAAATGACACGAGGAATAATTACCATAATACCCTGCTCAAGTTTGACTTTCACTAGAATCCGAGCATATTCAATTGGTTTACAGGCTTTTGATTGGCTGATAATACATAAATTGGTTTCCGTGCAATATTTTGAAATTTGTTTAAAGGATTTGAAAATTCAAATGATGAAAAAATTACCTAAATACCCCAGTCAAGTTTCACTTTGCTCAAATCCGCGCATATTCAATTACTGCACAAGCTTTGGATTTTGATACAGTTTCTCCTTGTATGTTTATCCACCAGGCAACATAATACTAGAAATCGCTCATTAGACTTTAACAGACCATTATATAAGTCGAACTTATCGTTTTATCTTTTAGAATCAGCAGGCCTCAAGGAATGGAATACGTTGTTAGACTCTCTACGGAGAATAGATCAGCGCCTGTATTTAAAACTAAATTAAAAACACGTTTATTGAATCGATTGGTTCAATTGTAAGCATTCATTGTTCGATGTACTTTTCTTTTGGCTGTATATATGTTATTTACATTTTTCAAAAGATATCACCATGTCCATAATAATTGTATCAAAAAACATTCTTGAGATAGAACAAGCTCCATGGACTTTTATTACCGCCTGAAAGTAATTTTTTCATCCAAATTTATGTTAATAAAAATACTCAATACTCAATTCACCTTACAGAAAGCTAAAGTATACATGATCGTCGTTTTGCAACGTTTCAGTAAGTTATATTGTAAGTAAGTTATATTGAGTAAGTTATATTGTTATTTCACTGTCTAAATCTGACCACAAACTGTCCACTCTAAGCAGTCAGTCTTCGCTGGGTTTTGATTGCAATAAACACTTACTCCACAATACGGCCTTCAGTATAAAAAATATTTGAGTCGGTAACCCAGACAATGTATTGACAATTTTGTTTTTCTGTTTCGCTTTTGTTTTTCTGGGTTTTTTTTTTTCGTATTACGTCATGCTATGCCATTGGTAGCTAATCTAATCATCAGTTAAACAAATTGGTATCGGAGTGTAAATTGGCCAATCTAATATTTAACACCAGTAATATTCCATTTAGAAATACACTTCTGTCGGTTATAGATTCCTTGCATCTAATATTATTTCACACTGAATTAGTACAATGAACTTTCCATGTCACAGGTTCAATATAGCTTATCGACTGACAGCAAACATAAACATGTAACCTTTATTATTGAAATTGTTCTATGGAAGCCTGGATAAACCACCTACATACCGTAAACTGTAAACTGTGGTTGTTCGTGGAGAGATTTAAAATGGCTTCAATTTGTTGTAATGAAGCACTGATAAATAAAGATCGAATATTACGTAACATCTAGCAAAATGTTCCAAACAGCCACGTGCTTCATCTCGGCACATAGGCCTATGTGTTATAGTGTTCATAAATATGATATCGGAAACATATCTCACCACTGCAGACTTTGTGATTTTGGTAAAATACGCCTACTCAGTTTCCGGATGAAACGTCAAATCCTGCATTTGTCCTCTTTGCGTGTAGTTTATACACCTTGAACTACACGTGTAAGTAGTCACGATAACTTATCAAGTCACCATATAAGTCAAATATTTTTCAGTGGGACGTAGAACGTCAATCAATCAAGCTATCAAAAGCGATACAAATCATTTATAAGTAACGTCTTGAGATAGTTTGCCTGTTTGAAAACAATAAGATACGCCTTTATCCATGTCATGAATACATGTATATACATTAAACCGCTACACAGAATGTATTACATGTAGGCCTATTTGGCTGGTGTTCTAAACATTAATAAAATCATAATTCATACGTGTGTTACACGAACCATCATGTCAAGTGTTAAAACACCTTTTTGTTGATGAAACCCCGATGTGATCAATCGTACGTTCATATTTGCATATTGAAACGTATATTTAGACACCCTCTAACGATTAACGAGGTCGATCGCCATGGCTTGTTTTCGGTATGTTGTTCCCCAAGGCCATCACACTGAAGACTTCAAACGGAAGAATTACCAGGTTCTGTGTCCTAAATGACATTTATCTTCAAAAAGCCTGGTCACGTCGCCATATAATGTAAAGGTATAAAATATAACTATGTGCGGCGTAAAACAACAAATAAACAAACTTTCTGATTTTGTTCAATGCTCGATTTGCTCTGGCTATAATTTAGTTTCTCAATTGGAACTAAATGGTAACGTAACTCGACCATCACAAAAGCACTGGAATTATTCAGAATAAAGTGGCATAAGCTTTCAATTATAAGAAAAACATCGTTGAAATGGAACTAGTTAATTGTTCGCTAATAGTTTTTATCAAAAAGCACAAACCCTAAAACGTACTCACACATCCCGACTATTTAAAATGTGTTTGTTGTTAACACACTTCTTCCGTGACTGGTTTAAACGATATTTCTAATTTCGACGTGATCCTTTAGTTCTGCAGGTTACTTAAAACGGTGATATTCGAATTTTGGTAGCTCAAGCCAGTTGGAAACTGAAAAGTTGAACCCTTTGTCAAACTCAGTTTTATAGTATGCTATATGTATTAATAGAAGAGAAATTCAATTGAAAACACATTTTAAATCTGCCTTCAGACCTGTCAACATTTATAAGAAACGGAAATTAATATTGAATTTCGTTCTTCTTTATGACTCCCGTTTGTTGGTTTCGCAATCCATTCATGTTTCCCTTCACTCGTTTCTTAGAAATAAACATTCGCCTGCTTTTCTTTGATTGCTTCTTAATACAATACTCTGGTGAAAGTGGAGTATTAGCATGTATGTTGACCCAGCAAGGAGGAACATTAAGTATGCCACATACATTACAGGATGGGAAATCTCTATAAATACATAGGGATTATCGTCGATAACAACTTTTAAAGTACTTAAAACATCTCACGTAAATTACCGCCAGTGACCCTCAAGCTAATAAAAACTGTTTAGCCATTTTTCCGTTTTAGGATGACGTGATGTTGCAATAGCTATTTTTAGATCATTTATGACGTATTTTTACCGCTCTCTAGTGTACGATGATAGATTTAGGTAAAAAAAAACATGGCGACAAACTTGAAGTGGGAAGATTGTCTCCGAATATATAGGTTAATATGCAACCGCACGTCATTTCTTAGCCAAGCCATTAGCTAAATTGCATCACATGACTACTCTATAACGCACTTAAATTTTCATTCAACAATAATTGGATAAAACTAATGAAAAAATGATGGCGGCTTTGTGAATGGCCTATGGAACTTATTCTCTCACGTAACGCCACCTTCAACTTTCAATTATTCGCTTACGTGGGGATAAAACATACATTGGACAGTTGTTTTGGACTAAATGAACTCTACTCTTTCCATCTAAACTAGTCTAAAGCTTAGATTGTCTTTCTCTTCAAGCCTTCCTGATGTCCAGTGGTCTGTGGAGCCTAATGTCCAAATTTGGATGTTGGTGGGTAGTTCTTTTGGTCGGTTGGTACTTTAGTTACCATATAACCGTCTTCATGGATATTTTATTGTCCTGTTAATAAAATATGCGATAGCTTGTTTGGAATATATTTTGAAAGTTATTTAATCGTAAAAATGGGACTCATGGGATAGTTCTGCTGTAGTGTTAACAATAAAGCTGACAAATCAATATCATTTCTCCCTTACAATAGGTAAATGTCTCTTAGTAAATGTACAAGAACACAAGATCTATACGGAATTTTTGTTCTAGTTATTGTTACTGCTTTGTTTTGGTTGGGGAATATACCTGGTGACGGCACACACGCAATGTGTTTACGTCTGAAATACTATGAATGTGAAATTTGATATGATAATATTTTACCTGCTTTATGGGCTTTCAGTGTTTATGGTTGTGGCGCACTGTATAGAATATCAGACGGTATAGCAGCAGAAATACGTCCTCTATCTTGTCCAGATCAACATTTACAAACAGAAATTGAACATTCGCAATTCATGCAGCTGTAAGTAATCGTCATAGTGTTTAAGTATCTATCTGAACATTCAGCACAATCCACCAATTAAATCATCTGATCTGTGAACCTGTATATAGCCTGATATCCGGATAGATATTCACTCTCTTTTGTTACCGGAAAAATGGCGGTTGAATAACAGACGCAAATATATATTCCTAATTAATAGTGTATTGAAGGGCATACTAACCAGTATTGTGTTTTATAAACATGGCGTAATGTCTGAGATGATTGAGATATCCGGGGTACATCAGATGTCTCTTCTATGAGACAAGAAGAGGTTCTTATGATCATATACAGTATATAATTACATGTCTATAAGACAGGATCTCATAACCTTGGTTGATTAAAGTATTATATAATAATATCGGAACAAGTATATTACTGACAGTAAAGGACCAGATGGAACGCATTAATGGTATAGATCTTCAAGGCTTCTGTTGTTTTGATACTGGAAAACATAAATAAAAATGGAAGCCTTAATCTGAGTAAACATAAAGAAAAACATGTAGTATTGATGTATGACTATGGCAATAATTGAATGAGGTTTTTATTTATTTATTTATTTATTTATTTATACAATATCAGTTATTTATACAGAAACCATAAAAGTGAAATAACCTTGAGTCCTGCGTAAAACATCAACCAATCAATTAAATTCTTTATCTTTCTATTTTAAAGTGGCATGAGCTGCCAGATTGTTGATATTTTGACGCTAAAACAGAATGTTGAAATTATTGGCTATTTTTCTCAAGACGTATAATTATTAAGCTTTTTAGTGCATCTAGTCTCGAAAATGTACGATAAAGTTTTGTTTTGAACTAACTTTGCCTTAGAATGAATGAATGGTCGTCCCGGTTAGTTAAATTTTGTTTACTTTTCGAACACGTTTTCGGTTTGTACAGGCCACATACTGTATAGATTTTCCTCATTCCAACGCCAATCATTTAGTTTTCCGATGGCCTTCAAAGTCTCTTACTGTCGTGACGATCAGAAATTATTTAAAAAGTGTGAATTTTGGCAGCTCATGCCACTTTAAGGAACGCAGAATGTTTTTATTGGAATCCCAGAGCACTCCGTCAGGACATGGGTAGATTTACTTATCGGAGATTGGCGGTATCAAGTACAAAAACATGAACTTACAAACAGTGTCGCATATAGTGGGTTTTATTTGTTCTTGTTGATCAAAGGTTTGTCCAATATGCCATTGGGTAAAATGATAATTTAGTGGCGGTCATAGTTGATTAACAGAACAAAATTCACCCAACCCACTGATCCAAGAGGGTTCATGTAGCGTAATTCGTTTTTACATTTTGAAAGCATTAACCTTATATTGGTTTCTATTTAATATACACTCACTTTGGGATTTGTTGTTTTATAAATAAATTACGCTGAATATTACTTGACTCTGGAAAGAAGCTGAAATTGGTATAGTTATATTATTTAGACTTTTGTCATACGTGCAATAATTGATTGTATATTTTTTATTTCATTCAATCGAAAACAGTGGACGACACAATATAAGTGTCTGCTGTAGTTTTTTCTGTAATTAAGCTTGTTAATCAATAAAAAAAACATTTCTTATATTAGGTAAATAGCATTGAACTTGAGCACAAAAATACTCCCAAAATGTGTTTGTACTTTTTGCTATGTTTTGGTTGAGAGATAAACCAGATAACTGTACACGCACAGAGATCCATCTCTGTAGAACCATTGATCACGACTTTTTGGGCCCAGAAAACAGAGCTGTTTTAGACACTGTCTCTTTTTTATGTTTATCTCCACTCGAAATACTTGAAGAATGAGTAGAATTAGTGTGTGGAAAATAGTCGATATTCCTGTTATTACTTTCACTACTAAATCCACGACACAAAGACAACCTTTTTTAAGAGTTAAATGAGCTAGCAAGCTGGAGGTATTTTGTGGTTGAAACAAAATTATTTTTTTTTATCTCATAAGAAGTGAAAATTCGAAGATTTTTATTGACACCAGAATCGAAAATGTGACAATGTTATATACAGAATGATTTAGAATAAATGAATCGGTATCCGAGTTTGTTACTTATTGTTTTACATTTCGCAAACACATTCGCTTTCTTCATGCAATGGGCTCACTGAAACTTCAACGCTCGTATTTCTGTGACAATCGTGCAACTTTCAACAGCATCGCTTGAATCAACCCAATGAGCCATTGAACAGTCAGGAAAATACATTCAGCAGTGAACTCTTGCGATATTCTACTGTTTCAGAAAACAATTGTATTAAAACCACGGACGTGTACATATAGATTTATTTTTCCGAGAGAACATCAGTATTAAAGGGTATTATATATGACGTAATACTGCAGATGAATGACACATCAACTGTGTACGACATCTTTTGAGGACATGAAGTTGGAAATTTTTACAGAACTTGAGGAACTTTTACAAAAAGGAAACGTGTTTATTAACAGGTAATAACATTACAAGTCTGTGTCGTTAGCAAGGGATGAGTGTACATTCAAGTTTGAATTAAGAATTTGTTATAATGTATTTTTAGTAAAGAAGACGACCTTTATTAATACAAACAGTGTCCCATACTGTGGGTTTTATTTTTTCTTGCGCCTTTTAAGAATATGTTTAACATACACCATTCGTTTTTTTTAAAACATCCCCTCCAAAATCATAGGAGCTTATTAGAAAAATAACATCATAGAAGCTAACATTTCACTTCACATGTATTTAAAAAGAGAATTGTGAACCTAGCCTCTTTTTACGCAATTTAGAAAAACTTGATTCAACTAGTGATTACAAAGAAAATTCTTTATAGTAACTCTAGTTAATCTCATAGAAAAACAATTATAGTTTCAAATGTTTCAACGTCTAACAATGGCAATCTGGCCAGCAGTTCTTTGTACTCAAAACATCATAAAATTCGACAAATGGAAAAGATCTCGTGTTAAAAATAATTGTTTATAAGTGTGGGAAAATTACCACGTACATGTGTCCAGAAATATAGTATCGGAGGAAATTTTCTGCTTCACAAAAAACTGGATTAATTTTGGTGGCGTTGGAAGAATGACAAACCTAATCTAAAATAGCGTCCGAGAAAAATCCTTTCGAATCAATCCATGAAGTTAAAAGCGCTCACAGAACACACACGCACGCAGACAGAAGAAAACAGCACCTATTCCTGCACAATATAACAGTCGTTTGAAAAATTTAGGTAAAAACTTGCATATAAAATTGGGTACTATATTTAAAAAATAATCTGGATATATCACTTTGGAGACGGTGCTGTAAAGGGAAATAAAAAAAAAACTCCTATTTGTGCATTTCTTTGTCCCAAATACTGAGCAACCATAAATATAGTTAATACACATAACACTCTTGAAACTTGTTAAAATTCCTTAGAACAGCTCCCCCTTTAGACATTAATACAGTAACTTGGAACATATTCATCTGTTCCTTTCTACGTTATTTCCCTTAGGACACTGACGCACGCCATTCGTATACGAATGGACGCTCCAATAAGCTAAATCAACCAACCAGCGAATCCTTAGAAAACTAAAAATGTGCTTAACTACTTCCGTTGTCAAGCCAAATGTCTCCCAGGAGCAAGCTGAAGAGTTTCCGTTCTCAGCCCTCGTCATCCACCATCGAGTCGATTACCTCCCCTGAAGGAAGATATCGATTTTTGGTACCCTTGTTCCCAAGAGATTGTTGATAACTGTATAACTGTTTTTCTAAAGCAAAGTTTTCAGCCTGCAATGCCAAAATCTCTCTTCTGTAAACAAAAAAAAAAACATGAGTAACTCGTACGAACCAAAGATGTGTCTAAATAACGGACAAAATTGAAAAGAAATGCTTATAAAATCAACGAAAAGCTCTGTTTTTGTTTGTCGTTCTAAATAATACATCATGTCAGAACATTTTCGATTGACTTTGTAGTTTGACTGCGATAGACCATTGAGATTTGTATCATTATAATGTAGTACCTATTATATACAATGCATTCAGAAAACATAACGGAGCCTCGGTGGCTCTTTAGATAGTTTTACAGTCCGACATAAGGTTTCCATCGATGGGGTCCTACTCAATCTAAGAAAAGGTGGACCATCCCATAGACTTTTTTACTCTATCTCTATATGTGGAAAGATTACCAGCTACCCGCCGAAGTTCGGAGGTTTTGTTCTACCAAAAGCCTGTTTTCATCCCCACACTAAAATTGGCAACAACGCCATTTAACTGAAATAATCTTGAGGGTCGGGTAAAATTAATCATCAAATAATGATCGATTATCCATACTTTTACTTACAGCATTTGATGACGTTGTATCCGACTGACGTCATCAAGTCTGTGGTAGGTCGGGCACATAAGTAGAATCGAGTCGACCCATTCTATCTGTATGGTCATTCTCCTGTCTGGCGAGTCAAGAAATAAACTCTCTGGGTGGGTGATCTGAAGATAACATTGGGTCATTTAGTGATATGAAAAAAGGCGTTTCCGCTTAAGCTCAGCTTCACTAACGGAAAGTAATATAGCGTTGTATTTTATTAAATATACTGAAAATATGGAACAAGATATAACCTCATAAAAAAGAAAATCTTGCACCGCCTGCTTGTGGTAAAAATAAAGAATTAATTTGTTAACCAAATACGTTATTAACAGAATTATTTATTTATTATATTCTGACATTTTAATGATCGACCGTCTTCATGTACGCATGAGAGTACTGGTAATTTATCATTATTTCATTTTTCAATGATTTCAACCTGTGTAAACCCAGCACTAATAAAACTGAGAATAAGTGATATATACTTTGGTTTTCATATCAAAAACCACCAAAAAAACCTGCACTTGAACTAATTTATATTAAAGTGGCATTAGCTGCCAAATATAAGTAACATTTAAGTACCAATCTTATAGAAACCTGTGCCATTCAATCCAGCCCCCCTAGTTAACACATTATTGATATATCTCTGTTTAATCAAAGATGAATTATTACGCTTTGAGAGTTTTTCACTTGTGAATGAACCCTTGATCTAATTATCTCATCTCATAGGTTCACCCTAATTTAGCTCTTATTGTTCAAATTCCTATGTAAGAATTTTATCAGAAGTTTTATTTTTCATTAGCCACACACATACAGACTCACAATCGTTATTATTGACTATATGAAATATTACATGGAAATTAGATTTGCAGTTTCAACTTTTTAATATGGGTTTATTATGATTTCTGTAAAGTAAAGAAAACTAACTTTAGTAAATAAAATTAAAAACAGAGGGTGAAACAGAACTGGATCCATCATCTGTGGTATTATATGGTAAACCGTTCCTCAATTACCGTTATATATTTTGGTCAAAATAATATAGCTTTAATATAGATTATGACTAGCCGAGAAATCTGGGCTCTGTCGAATTTGTTTTCCCGTATTCGTCATATTCACATTGCCAGCCAAATATAAGATAAGTCGTCCTTTAGACCGAAAATCCGGGCTAAGATTATGACTATAGCTACATTACTTAATTATGCCTTTGAATAGGGATTTTAATAAACAATAACTGTCAAAAATATATTTCAGTTTATTTTATAGAGACACGAAACACCCATTTCATTTCATATGATTTTGAAGAATTTTTTTAATATATTTGTAATGGCCAATTGTATTGTTTATTAAAATTGAATATGTCATGAAGTGGTATTTAAAATACATAACTCACCTCTTTAACTGGTATTTGTGTGTTGGCAACAAAACCTTCATCTAAATCCTGTTGTACAAAGTACTTTGAAAAAGGGCCGTTACCCATTTTGAACTTAGCCCGTGATGGTAAAATTGAGTTAATGTTCCAACTGACGTATCGATCAAATTTCCGTGGAACATGTGATATGTCAGTGTAATATAGCCTAAACGACAGATTCTGTCCGTTCAAATCACTCTCAATCATCCAAGCCTGTTTGTCTTTGTCATAAAAATGGGCCCTATTTCGTCCTTCTGAAATAGGCTCCAGAACAACTTCACTTACAGATGTCACTGATAACATATCCACTCGAATTTTCATTTTGTATTTGCCATGGGTGATTTCAGAGAGGGGAGCACCGACTACATAACCCAACCCCGACCCGGAAATATCGAAGGCTTCTTCCAAAACATTCGACTCATAAGCATATTCCTCACCCATAAATATTTGATACCCAGATTATCAGAAGTTTTATTTTTCATTAGCCACACACATACAGACTCACAATCGTTATTATTGACTATATGAAATATTACATGGAAATTAGATTTGCAGTTTCAACTTTTTAATATGGGTTTATTATGATTTCTGTAAAGTAAAGAAAACTAACTTTAGTAAATAAAATTAAAAACAGAGGGTGAAACAGAACTGGATCCATCATCTGTGGTATTATATGGTAAACCGTTCCTCAATTACCGTTATATATTTTGGTCAAAATAATATAGCTTTAATATAGATTATGTCTAGCCGAGAAATCTGGGCTCTGTCGAATTTGTTTTCCCGTATTCGTCATATTCACATTGCCAGCCAAATATAAGATAAGTCGTCCTTTAGACCGAAAATCCGGGCTAAGATTATGACTATAGCTACATTACTTAATTATGCCTTTGAATAGGGATTTTAATAAACAATAACTGTCAAAAATATATTTCAGTTTATTTTATAGAGACACGAAACACCCATTTCATTTCATATGATTTTGAAGAATTTTTTTAATATATTTGTAATGGCCAATTGTATTGTTTATTAAAATTGAATATGTCATGAAGTGGTATTTAAAATACATAACTCACCTCTTTAACTGGTATTTGTGTGTTGGCAACAAAACCTTCATCTAAATCATGTTGTACAAAGTACTTTGAAAAAGGGCCGTTACCCATTTTGAACTTAGCCCGTGATGGTAAAATTGAGTTAATGTTCCAACTGACGTATCGAGCAAATTTCCGTGGAACATGTGATATGTCAGTGTAATATAGCCTAAACGACAGATTCTGTCCGTTCAAATCACTCTCAATCATCCAAGCCTGTTTGTCTTTGTCATAAAAATGGGCCCTATTTCGTCCTTCTGAAATAGGCTCCAGAACAACTTCACTTACAGATGTCACTGATAACATATCCACTCGAATTTTCATTTTGTATTTGCCATGGGTGATTTCAGAGAGGGGAGCACCGACTACATAACCCAACCCCGACCCGGAAATATCGAAGGCTTCTTCCAAAACATTCGACTCATAAGCATATTCCTCACCCATAAATATTTGATACCTCAAATGACTGAGATGGTCGAAGCTAGTGTGTCGATGGAGATGGACAACTGCCTTCCCTTCTGTATCGGCAGAATCTCCACACGGATAGAGGGAAACTCCCCAGTCATCCAGTCCGAAGGAGAAGTAAGTGGATTCTATCTTATTGTTATAGCCGGGCTTAAAGTGGTTGTCTTTAGGCAGTACAAGGAGACATTGGAAGGAGGTAATGATATTCCTCATCTCCAACTCCACCAGAAATTCACCACCTTCTTGCATGAAGTTCCTAACAGCCAACTCATTTAGACATATAAATGTCTTCCGACCATGAATACAATTTTCAATACTAAATTCACAACCAGTTTCAATAAAACTTTCATTTTTGGTAAAGTGGTCCTTGTTCACCATTGTGAACGAGTAATCCAAGCGACATGTCATTCCTGTGGCTATAGTTTTTAACTTCAAGAAAGAACCAAGGTGTTTCTCACCTTTCATGAAAGATACCGTCCATTTTTGATGGCCATAGGTAAAATCCTTTGAGTAGATATCATGAGCGAACTGTTGTTTAACTACACGATTTGGTAAAAGAAACGTGAAGACCTGAGTATCGAATCTGTCGTTCAGTTTGACATACCGATAGAGCTTCGCCATTTCAATGTTACTGCTATAGTACCAAGCTCTCTGGACTCCAAAAGTGTTTGTTAGTTAGCAATACAATGTCTGCAGGGAACACTGAGGTAATATCCAATATAGTACAGCAATTGGCATAGATGATTCACTAACAATACTTAGATCGGACACAAATAACTCTAAGCGTAGAAGACATCGTTTAACAGCACTTATGGCATGGCGATTCTATAGGTCGAATAGCCTGATGCTCCCGGCGAGGAATGACTAGCTCTATGAAGTGGTGGACAGATCAGACCATATCGATTGGCTTACACCTGAGAGTGTGGTTGTTACTCTCGTCCCGGTAGTCGATCATATCAACTCGTCCCTCATCATTTCAGCTAGCTGTGATGTAAGCTGATGTTTGACATATGTTCTCGTTTAATCATTCTAACAAAAGACAGTGTTTAACCCCTCAGACAGACAGCTTTCAACCAGTCTGCGCCACCCGTCCGAACATCACGATCTCATTAATTGCATTTCAACAGAATTATCTGTATGACCGCACAATAGGCGTATGTCTTCTTAGGGTAATAATACCCTCAAAAGGAGTTCTAACGCCGAAACTCATCTATATATCCGGCCAGCTGTTCATTATATATCGTCCCATGTCTCTAAAGATACATTTGTATTTCTGATTGTTAAGTTACCATTTCCAACAACCAATGTTAACTCATTCTCCAATCTGTATTATTAATTTACTATTGATCCATTTTAACATAGGCGCCTATATATTTATTTGTTGATTAAGTTGTTCACAGTGCTTTCTGTGTATGCTAATATACAAGCGATAGCGGCTGGGCATAGCAAAAATGATTCCTTTGAGGATTTTTGTCATTTTGGTTTGTTTTATGTATAGATATCATATTTTCTCGTTAGAATTGCTCTACTAGCGATGTTGTTTAAACTTCTTGTCAGTTAACGCCGATATACCTGAATGCTGAACGTATTTCTTTCTCGGATTCTCTGGGTGATTTTCCAATCACGTTTCTGTAAATCAGTGCACATTACTTTATCGTCCACAGAATGTAATGAAATATTTAAGAACTTTCCATCGGACTTCAGCCAGGAGTTAATAAATAAACTGCATGTTATTGACATTCCTCAAGAGAACGTGCTTTGTTATATAGACAGTATGTATAGATTAACAGATAGCCATGTGCTACGGCCTAGTCTACCTTCGACGGCTTCTGATTATTGCCAATGGTCTAGTATGGTTTTAAAATCATTTGTCAAGGTCGCTGTAAGAATTATGATGAAACTTCTACTATGCAATTAATGAGTCACTCTAAAACCACATGAGATAACGCATAGTCCGTGGTAGCATTCAGTACGATTTAGTTCGTCCCAGCTGCAAGGTGGAATTGTTAGATTCCTCTAACGTACCTTAGTATTTCATGTTATCGGTTTTCTTTTTGTCGACAGAACACTTTATTTGCACATTGGTTTTTGATTGAAACGTAATTTTATCCTTTATTTCGTATAGGTATAATGTCTGCTAGTGGAAGGGAGAAGACAAAGAACTTTTCTTCAAGGTCAATTTCGTAATGTCCTCCAAACTGCACCAGCCAACACATCAGATGAGTTCAGATTAAACGGAACTCACACTGGACCAGGATACGTCGTTGTCACCTCGACAGGACAGTAAAGTTACGAAGCAGAACGATTTGTCAGACATTGAAATTTTAGCCGACACGGTTTTGCCTCAACAGAGACTATGCTGTATTATGCAGGTTGGGAAAGTCGCCGACCGGCGGGCTATGGTGGTTTATAAAGAACATTTTGTAGCAATATTTAAATGAAGATAAACACAATGTTTATAATAAGAGTATGGAAATGAGGAATTGTTGTAACAATACACATGAACAGACATTGTAAATACTCCTACATGTAGTAAAGGTGTATTTTTAATCCAGTAAAAGAGAGTCATCAAGAGAGTCATCAATGGACAATAAAGCCTCCAAAAGTAGCATTTTTTTAATAAATTGGCCCTGTCTTGTATGCTTGCTTAGATTTGTAAAAATAATACCAATAATACTGGTCGTCATACAGATACTGTGATTTTTTGGAGTTTATGTTTACAGATCTTATTTTGCGCCTTTTTACTGAGACGAGGCATGACTGTACAGTAACAAATTGTCGATTGTGTTGTTGAATTAATGGGAAGGTGTCAAGCCCCCAAAATTGAGAGATTGGAGCCAGGAGCAGTCCTTCAAAAACATTCTATCGGTTCCCTCCCCCAATAAACCTGGCAAAGTCGCAATATAAGTGAATTGATTTGGGCTCAACCATCTCCCAATCCTCCAGTCCAACAGCTTTAGCTTGAACCTTAACTTTTCCAAGACTTCCCCACCCGAAGAGGAACAGCGTCTAGCCCCAGAGCTGCTCGGATCAAATGCAACAAGCACGTCCTATCTCAGCTTTGTCAAGACAAGTTGTGCGTGATAGGCAGGTTCGATACCAAGTGCTATTGAGTTCAATTTTTTGCTTCCCCGACTTTCTTTTCAGTTGAATTAAAGACGATCCAGACGATTCATCTAGGGCAGTGTATATATATTGGTCGTGACCAAACGACATGCAAGTGTTGGATCCATGTGAACTATGTGGGATTTTCGGGGACAAGGTCAAGATTTTAAAAAATTAATGTGTTTGCCCTGAGGGAAAGTAAACAAAGCATCTTTGAGTTAATCTATTTGTTAACTGATTTAATAGCTAATAATAGTAAACAAACATCATGTCCAGCGTCGTTCGATAGGAAGGCCATGAGGTAGCCATCTCTTGCACCTCCTGTTTACTACCTCAAGAATGAAGATGGCCAAACAGAGAATAACTGCCCGGCCAAGGGATGCACCACGGAAGGGATCCCGTGTGAAGTACATGTCGGTGTGATAAAAAGGAATGACCGATTCGACATCTGGATAAAACCACATTTTTTCCTTCAAGAGGAGAAGGGAAAGTGGTTGGGTCAAACTATGCCTGGGTTTGAGCCAGTCTATTATTTTGACGTTTTTCTTCATCTGACTTAATTTCCGCGTTCCTCATTAATGACTAGTAGAATCCATATCAAACTTCAACTTATAATTAGAAATCTCGTTTAATTTAGGAGTGTCTTGTGATCTATCTTATCCACAGAAACACAGACCAGACGCAATTGTATTTTCTGGTAATGAGTTAACAGTAGAAGCATGATTTAAAAGTCTACCCATTTTCTGGAAGACGTATTTTTATACCGTCACACAAGCTATTTCATGAGGTTTAAATATTAACTACACACGTGATTACATTAAACCGGACTGACTACACTAGCACTTCTGATATAGACATGCGCTGTTATCAGAACGGTTTCGTATCTAGCATATATTTTTAATTAATAGTCCACAACTTCGACATGTCCACGCGACGTACACGTTAGAGATTTCTAAACCAACATGAATGGTTAAGGTTTTGGATTACCTGTGAACTTCTAATCCCCATTAACAATCAGAAATGTTCCTAAACATGAAAAATAAATGTTGCGAGTTCGTTTCCTTGCAAATAGTTTTTCGTATTTATAAAAAACACCTACCGATTATACTCTTGTAGATTCAACTATTGGGAACACGGGGTCCTTGTAACCACCTTTTTCCCAAGTTTTGTCAATCAGAATTGATAAAGAAAAAATTATTTCTATTGTAAAAAAAACATCCTTTTATATTCTGTAAAAGTTTAACAAGAATATACATTCGTGGCTTTTTCTTCTAGGGTTGTGTCTTTTTTGATTAGCCAAAAGACATTGCATGTATGCTTTTCTTCAAAATTGTTTTCTCATACTGAATGGTAGTAAACGTGGGAATGTTCTCTTGTCAAAATCAATAGTCTTTTAAACATTTTAAAATATAAAATGTGTTTACATTTGAAGGCGCAAAACTAGTTACATTTTCCCCTTCAAGGCTAAGTGTAAGATAAACAAAGTGTTGTGAACACACTGGTGACGGTTTGACGTAAATTGTCTCATTTACTTATTACATTCCACGTTTTACCTTAGGAAGGCACAGTCTTACTTTTGATCAAGTTTATTCTTGAAAACGAACTGAAACAATAATGATTACAATTTCCTTGTCCTCATCAATAAACTGATTGTTCGTCTGATCAAATCCCGGCCTAATTACAACACAACAGGTCAATTTGTATCATGGTTGCGGCATGTTTCTTTTGATGAGCAGTCCTCGACAAATCCGATACCCAGTGGACAGACAGTGGGCGGGGCTTAAGCGTTGAATAACTTCCCGATTTTGGAAGTTGTTGTATGGCTCTCTTGACTGGGTATCAGCGAGTAAACACGTGCTAGTTGATTGACAACATCAATCACTAATACCATGATACAAGCACGTTATTGAATGACTCCCTCGAGTATAGAAGAAATTCTGAGAGGTGTGGCTAGCTCGTGTGTTCGTACTCGAGTCCAACCTCTCAGATATCTCCCATACCCTCGGGAAGCCATTCAATAACTCTAACATAACTTTATAGTGTTCAGCAAAGAAATGAAAACATAAATGAAATATGTATAAACCAATACCCATCAGATATAGTCTCGCTTTAACAGGGTATATGATATATGTAATGATTACAGATTGCTCATTCATTACCGTAGGGTGATGACTTTTGCACCCTGACTTCCATTTACCTCGGTGTAGTGTTGAACTGTTTATTGTACATGTAGCAGTAGGGATCATCTTCCCTTCCATCGTGGACCTCATCCTCGCCAGTCGATGACGTGGTCCCTGCAGCTAAATTACGTTGTTTGACACCGTGGGAATTTGGCTCTGCTGAAAGCATTGATTTATGTTCCTTAGGCTGCGTTTCCACCAAATTTCACGTATCACATGTCATGTGTCATGCATGACACGTGTTACGTGACATAAGGGGTTTCCACTGGATATCACATCGAACATGTCACATGTCATTCTTACGATTAAAACTTACGCCCACGCTCACTTTACCCGTGGAATCCGTCGTTTCTAATTGAATATGCATGTAAACTTTATTGGGTCCGATCACCAATCAGAATCGCCGTTACTTAGTATCTAGGCAGTGATCAAAACAAAGATGGACAACTTTTCGGTTTACACTTCAATTCGATAAACATGTCTAAAAAACTGAAGAGTTCGAACGTTTAGAAGAAAATTTTTGATTGCTCCGACAGGAAATTGGCGTTCCCAGAAAACGAGGCTTTTAATCGCAGTTGGCCCAGGGGTAAAAGGTGAGCTTGTTGAGAATTTAACCCTGGGTATCCGAGGATGGTGTTCGCCATGAGTGACGGTTCAGACTCATCTGACGAGGAAATTCTTGCCCTATGTCTGCAACAGGCCCTCAATATGGTGCAGGGACCATTACTAATTGCGTCCAGAAAGGGGCGAATTTACCAGAACGTTTCGCTGTTTCATGGACAATCCAGACAGAGAATTATTCTTCAATTACACAGGCTCTTTTAAATTCGATACAATACAATACTTTTTATTACACGACCTTGTATTTACAAGAGTATGGTAATACAAACAAACATATATATACATTAGATACGAACACGGGGAGTTACCAAAAGGGAAAGTAAAAGTTGTGTAAAACCAAGGGGACAGACAGACGTGAAACGTGACACGGGTGAAAAGCATGAACATGTTCATTCTTCAAAAACGTGTCATTTCACGCGTGAAATGTAAAACGTGAAAAGTGACATTGATGGAAACGGTTCCTACCAAAATCATATGTTTCTATTTCTTGTCACGTGTCAGGTGACATGTCACGTGACACGTGAAACTTGGTGGAAACGCAGCCTAAAGAGCAGCAGTGTTTACAAGTTTCACCATACTAAAACAGTGAATTGCCTTTGATACTAAGTCGATGTACAATTAACGAGTAATTAGTGGGAATTCCGTGTTGCGCTTTTATTGTCTGACGGACGATTTCGGTTGATTGTAACCTGCGGTTCTACATGGGCGAACGCTACTGTAACTGTCAGTTTATCCCCTTAGTAAACTGTGAATGGTCTAACTTCTCCTTTTTTTACGTTATATGATTGGGACAAAATCACAGAAAGGTTGGAAGACGACAAAAAAGACTCAATAATAGAGCTGGTAGAAGTCATTTTAGACATGAACAAATCGAATAACCTACTGTTTGAATTTAACCCACAAGAACACACAGGTTCGACGAGGGAAAAATTGAGAACAGTTTTAATTCGTGGCTGACTTTTTAACTTGACATGAATGAATGTCGATAGATGAGGAAGTACCTTTGAGGAATTCATCTGGCGTAGCCTTTATCAAAACAGTGAAAACAGATTTATTCCTAGCCACGTATGGCATTGATATTATTCCGCCGTGTGGCACGATGAATAAATATTGATGTATGAATATTGAGAACTGGATAAAGTTGACACAGGGCCCAGCTGGTTTATTGAGTAAGAGAAAAAACACTATTTGGTTCAACGAGCAGAAACTAGATGAAACAACTAAAGCAAGTTTATTAACTGCATTTTTTGTTCATTATCGCTGAGCAAACTACTCTTTAGCCCTTTTGATGGATAAATATATTGATCCATTGGCAGTGTTGTCAGGCATATAGTTTTGGAAGAAACCAACTTGCACAAACTCTCCGCCCTCTTGGTAGATTCCACTCACTGTTTAGAACACATAAAGCACATTATACATACATGTCTAGTTAGGTTAAGAATGTATAAATGTGGATGAAAAAACATGCGAAGAATCGAAACCCGATTACAACAACAACGATCGGTGTTGGTTACCTGAAATGATCGATTACCCTAATTGAGGGCTTTTTTCTCTGTCGTTTTCAATCTAAAATTTATCTGCAGGCCCTTAAATCCTCAATCTGTATTTCGCAGATAAAGTATGTAAAACTAAACTGTGCCGTTAGATTGCTTAGACCGTTCAAAACATTAGGGCGCGTGTGGCCATGATCAGGTTTAGAGTTTGTTTTCATTGTGGATACTTGATTAATTTTAAATTGAAAATGCCAAATGATGCCAAAACTTTCAATTTTTGGTAAAAATAGAAAGTTTCTAGCTTCTTAAATCTGGGAAAAATACAGAAACCCGTGCACTGTTTGTATGTAACAGTATTCTGGATTTTCGCGGCGAGTGTGCCTGTAAGCTAAATGTAGATTTCCTCCTGGATGACATATGTAGGAACATTCTGAAAAATATGTGCATTTATCTCCTTGGGTCTCTCGTCTACAGTGAGAGAATCGCCATTTGTTTCTTCGTTGGGTATAAAGGGACTGTGTTACTCTACACTGAATGTAACCGCCGTTTAACCAAATGCGATCGACTAGCCCCTTAAACATCAGTGATACATTTACTCGGAAAGTTGCTGGATAATTCCAAGGTTTTTACTGTACGATTTTAAAACGCCATCAAGGAAAATGTTTTTGTAAATTGGTATAATTCTACTCCATAAACATATTTTTGTTTATCTTTTACGTCTCGTGAAAATAATATAAAAGTAACATTTACTTAACCGCTGAGATAAAGGGGCATGAGCTGCCAAATGCAGCGGAAATTTCGTTTGTTCGTCAATGTTAACAAGAAGTACAAAATCTTGGAGATGTATGTTAGTTTTTAATGCAACAAAAAGCATATATTGTACTGGTACATCCCGGCTATTTGAATTGTGTCCGTTATAAGCACACATCTTCGGTTCGCAAGGTTACTAGCTTTACCGATTTTTTTTCAAAGGAAATTCTTTAGCTTTTCAAGGTACTTCAAATTCCCTTGACAATTAAAATTCATGAACAAAAAATCTGAATTTTGGCAGCTCATGCCAATTTGATGCCACGACTGTCATGGAGTTTTAACACAGCTCTCATTATTGGATTATTTCCGTGATTCTTTGGAAAGTGATGCCTCTCTGGGAGTTTATACGTCAACAGATTTTGTTCAGGTCTGTAGCAACCATTTTTAAAGTAACAGATGGATTATGAAAAATAACATTTTTGAAACAAAAATATGACACCTTTGAAGTAAAAATTGCAGTTTTTTTTTACAAAACTGGCTGTTCTTTACTTCAAAAGTAGCTTTTATTTCAATATTCATTTTTTTCTTTCAAAGTTATTTTTATTTCAAAATTCATTTTTTTTTATTTCAAAGATCATTTTCTTTTTATTTCTAAAGTGATTGTAGATTGTAGAGCCCTCGGACGCCAAAAAGCTGTCCAGAATCTACGGGTAAAACCTGGTAGAGTGCGGCCACACATGTATGCAGCCAAGATTATTTCGCTTATATGGCGACGTCATTAAAGTGGCATGAGCGGCCAAAATGTTGATATTTTGACGTTAAAACAGAATATTGAAATTATCGGCTATTTTTCTAGTGCTTCTAGGCTCGAAAATGTACGATAGAGTATTGTTTTGAAGTAACTTTGGTTTAGAATGAATAAATGGTCGTCCCGGTTATTTTGTATACATTTTGAACATGTTTTCGGTTCGTACAGGGCACATACTGTATGTGCAATGTTTCACATGGAGCTGGGTCAGGTCAGTAGAACCTTTATTCCAAAAATGTGATATCGGATAAACTGTGTGTTGTGGGCAGCTTACGATAGCGCGTTGGATTACCACAAAAAAGGACCATATGCCATACATTTAATTAGCTAGTGTCCTTTAGAAAGTGAGTACAACGGTATTCTCGTTATTTTTTGGATAACACTTTCTTGAAAAATGACAGAAATTCCTCTACAGATTTTGGGTGACGACCTCCTCCTCGGTTGGCTGAATGGATAAGGCAGCCAGCATTTAGTGCTGGCGACAGGTACCGTACTCTGGGCCCGGCTTCGATTCCTGTTTCGGGCGTCACCACATAACACCCTATAAAAAATGTAATCCCAAAAAATAACGAGAATACGGTCATATGCCAGACTGTTATACTGGAAGCAACAGAAGTAATACGTCTAAAATGGCTATCAACAGCAACTTTTCTCTTAGAAAGGAACGCATGAACATCTGCAAATGGATAATCGGTGCCATATAAAGTTCTGCGCTCAATAAGGTTTACCTAGACTTCATTTTTTCCTCTCTAGCTTACTTTAACCCCTAAACTTTGTGATTGATTATGCTGTAAAAATCAACGAAACTACACTAGATTACTTTCACGAAACAATGTCACTATAAAGGGAGATATCGATTTAACGCCTTCCGTATAATTATCTTCTCAGCTGACTTAACTTTAAAACCACAGTGACAAAATAACCAACAGAGAAGAGTAATTGACATTTGCCTTTATTTAACACCGAAACTTTTGACATTTCTCTTAGTATTATACATGCTCCTTTTGGGTTGACCAAATTTCAACCCTAAAACACATTAGCCCTAGTTTGGGCTCTAGATGTATCTTGTACAAATCGGGTTACAAGGTCTTGTTGTGTTACAGAGATAGTACAATTCCTTATTGTATCTTCAGCATGGTTTTATCCGAGTATGGCATGGCCAGTAGATTCAAGACGCTTTTCATTCATTCATTCTTATCCTTCAGATTCAAACGAAGTAAACAAAAATGACGACAATGTTTTTAATTAGCAGTCTTAATGTGTCGACAATGGTGGCTTTGACCCGATACATTAATGTATTTCCTAAATAACATAGTAACTGTATAATATCCGTTTGAAAGTAACCAGTACCAGTTTCTATATTTGGTTAGGATAAAAACACGGTGAGGAGGTTATAGAGACTGAATGGCATAGAAACGATTAAATATGCGTTTATAATTTAAGTCGATATTTCTTAATATTACAAAAAGTGACAAGTGGGGCTTGTTTTACTTTGGCCAACCTAACAGCTAAACATCTGGGCCTAGTTTCTCAAATCGATCTTAGCTAAGTGTGATCTTAACTACCATGGCAACCAATGCTAAAGGTATACGTTGCCATTGGTAATTAAGATTACCTTAAGCTAAGATCGCTTTGTGAAACTGGGCCCTGAACCATAACTCTTCTAAATGAAGCCTGAGTGGCTTCTTTCCTTGGTTGTTTTATGTGGAAGTCTTACCTGGTACCTGCCGAAGGACGGGGATTTCAGACATTAATCAATCTGAACCTTTCATCTACCAATAAACAGCAGGCATTGTGTTGACCTAGTCAGATAATTGGGTCAGGATTGATCAACCGAAAATCAATTTATTGACGAGAATATACGTAGGTTAAAGTTGGGCATTAAATGGTGAAGTAAAACAGACTAGTAGCATGAAATGGTCAGCCATAACTGTAATTTAAAGGCACACAATTAATAGTTTGTTTCAATTGTACAATTTTCATCTTAGAAGCCAACAAAATGTGCACAGACATAAGGTACACACTGAAAACAGAATGGTATTTTGAGCATAGTATATGGTAGTTTTGTATTAGTTAATCCTTGCAGAAGAAACAATTGACCAAAAGGGATCGAATAAGCGTTCCATTACATTATTTTGAATTAAGAGAAAGAAAAATAGCGTTCACGCGTCAAAAGCTGTTTTCTGAGGGCCTCTTTTAAGAAATGTGCTTATGATTTCCGCATCATGACAAAACCCACACTTTGAAACCAATCAATTTCCGGAGGGGGTGCTCTACATCTTCTGTTCAGACAAACATCCGGTTTCTTCTTATAATACAAATTGAATTGTGTTGAAGATATATTCTGGAAACGATCCTTGAATAATTTGTCGTGGTCTGACCTATTTACGTGTCTGTGCCTTTAAATGGCCTGACAAAATGAAAAATCCAAAAGTCGAAAACTGATTACGTCAGGTCTTATTGAGAATTTTACTCTAATGATAAAAGGAAGAGATGCTCTTCATGTTTTCTGATTGGGTCATGAGTTGCTTTGAATTGTTTAGAGAAAAAAAACTAAACAAACACAACAATAGTTGAAGTCGTCTATGTCTTCAAATACCCTCTTGTAACCTTTTCATCCGATTCTACGATTTTAAAACGCCATCGAGGAAAATGTGTAAATGAGTTTAATTTTATTCCATGGCCATATTTTGATAACATTAACGGGACTCCTATAAAGAAATATGATGATTACATTTGATATTCTTAACTGCGTTTAAATTAAAATCTGTTGCTGGGTTGTCTCTCCGGAGCTCATTTGTTTGGAAAGCTCGTACATAATGTATAATTATTAAGTTTATCTTTAACATCAGGTAAACTAAAACATTGGTCAAACCAAAGAGTTAGTGACTCGACATTATTTTAGCTTTCACCAAGTTTGTAACAGAATCTATCTTACACAGCGCACAATATTGGATTATTATCGTGATCCTTTGAAACTTTTCTAGGAATTCGTTTAACCATCAACCAATTTGAGTCAGATCAAAAGAAACTGCAATAAAACCTTATATAGGACGAACTTTCAGTTTTGTAGGCCATCTTGGCAGTTATCGGTCAAATGTTGGATAATATTATTAACACAAAAAAGAGGTCACAATGTATCATATAAAGCTTGGCCAGGTCAGTAGAACTTGTATCCCCAAAAGGTGATATCGGATGAACTGTTTTTTGATTGGAAGCTTACGATCGCGTGTTGAATTACCATAAAAAAGGGTCATATGTCAGACTGTTATACTGGAAGCAACATAAGCAGTACTTATATAATGGCTATCAACAGCAACCTTTCCTTGAGAAAGAACGCAAGAGCATCTGCATATGGATAATTCGTATCAGTGCTTTGGTCTATTGCATTATAAAGTTTAAAGTTAATGCAAGTCAGCGAGGGATAAAAACTGGAAAAGATAAAAGTTCTATTAAACTTAATAATGCAACAGAAAATCAACCTGTCAACTTTTATCCAAAGTCAAATCACTCTTATTTTTCTAAATATTATGCAACATGTAAGCAATAATTCACGATAAGCCCCTTTTAACTTTGTGTTTGATTATGCTGCAAAAATCAACGAAAGTTTGCACAGTACTTTCACAAAACAATGTCAATATAAAAGCAGATATCGATTTTAATGCCTTCCAGATAATTGTCTTCTCAGCTGACTTATTTTAAACCCCCAGTGACAAAATAACTGAGAGAGAAAAGTAATTAACATTTGCCTTTATCTTACACCGAAACTGTTTTGGGCTAGAGCATATAAACCGTTAGGTCTAGTTTAAGCTCTGAATATTTCTTGTACAATCGGATTACAAGGTCTCTCCAGGTTCCACAGAGAGCATTATTCGTTAATCTGTCTTCTTCACTGTTTCATCCGATTATAACAGGGTCAGTTGATTCAAGACGTGTTCCATGCATTCATCCCTGTCCTTCCAATTCAAGCTTTGGAATCTATGATGCCACTAGGAATAAAAACAACTGTCTTACAGAAGTTTAGGAAAACAATTAAGTCAATTTTTTTAATTATCAGCGTTATTGTGTCGACAATTGTGGTTTTGGCATAAAAGATAGGTACATTTCCTAAATAACCTGGTAACTGTGTCCTTTCCGTTTTAACCTAAGCAGTAGAGGCTTATATGTTTGGTAATACAATAAACACGATGAGATGATGATAGAGACATTCTTAATGTTACAAAAAGTGCATAAATTTGTTTGACGTTGGTCAACCTGACAATAGAAATCATAGATCATAATATCGCCTAAGCAGGAAATCACTCGAAATAATGTACAAAAGTTTTATCCGCCCCTGTCTTGAATACGCTGATGTGGTGTGGGATAATATAACGGAATACCAAGTGAATGCTGGGAACTTTTGCAAAAAGAGTGCCTTCGGATAATCACCGGTCTTACTAGGAGTGCCGCCAGTGCGCTTCTCTATGTAGAGTCTGGTTTTAGTACACTTAGACAGCGGCGAAAAATCCACCGTCTGAGTGCGTTTCACCAAATATATACAGATAAAACCAATTTAAATCTCTATAGAAAACTACCAGTAAAAGTATCTTCAAGAAACCCTTATCCACAGCGATCAAAAAATAATTTCACAACCTTTTTATGTAATACAGCTACCTTCAGTAAATCATTTTTCCCAACAACTATCAGAGAGTGGAATTCCTTACCAGACAACATCAAACATATTACTAATCTCAAAGAATTTAAAACCAAAATACTACGGATGTATAGTACGGCTAGGCCTCCATCATGGTACTACATCGGCGATAGGTTATCCAATATTATTCTTAGTCGGATGCGAAATGGTTGTAGTTCCTTACATGACGACTTATTTAATAATTATGTTTCCGACTCACCGAGATTTTTTTGCGGACACGCCTCAGAAACAGCTGAACACTACCTTCTCACTTGCCCAAGGTTCATCCTACAGCGACGGGAAATGTTAGAATCCGTTCATGCAAGTGGCTATATTGACGTGGTCAGTGCAACTATACTATTATACGGCTCCAGTAAATACAAAAATAAATTACAAAATACTGAAATTATGCTTTCAGTTTGTAAATTCATTTCCTCGTCTAAACGTTTCTCTTGAGAAAAAAGTCAAATCCAAACAGACCATAGCCACTCTACCCCGCTAGCGATTTTAGCAGTGGATCCGTTAAATACTTTTCATTTAATTAAACTTTATCGTTTCAGTCATTTATTTATTTGTCCTCCTTTAAATACGTCACTCTGGTTATTTAATTCCACCATTCCTTTACAGATTTTGGATTATATACTATTGTTCTTTTATTTGTATTCCAAAATGATGTATGTTTAGTGCACAGTATAAGCCTTTGGCTTAATGTGTACATTTCTGATAATAAATATGTTTAAAAAAAAAAGATCATAATTCTTCAAAATGAAGTCTAACTGAGTTGAAGTGTTACCGCAGGCCTGCTTCACAAAGCGGGGTCGCATAAGGTTTTGCGTTACTGCCATAGCAACCTATATTGTAGAGACACCTTGCTGTGGCACAAATGTAAAAACTTACTCTACGTCGCTTGTGAAACAGGCTTCAGGTACCTGCCGAAGGTCGGCAGTTTCATTCAGACAAAGAACTCATCCTCCAAGTAATGGTGTGCTTCCGCGAACATGCGTTATCGCGTGCGTTGACGGATGCGCTTTCCCCCAAAGAAAGAGAACTACAGAAATACACCAAAGTGTTTCTATGGTCAGTCCGATATTTTTTAACGCACGCGTTAAGGGAATGAGATTGGAGCTTGTCCCATTTTAACTCATCGGACGAGGTAACGGACGAGATATTTCGCTAATCATGACGTCAATAAAGGGGTTTTCCGACCCTTTTGCTGTCAGATCGAAATCCACAGAAAACACCAAATGAGTTTGTTTACTCATTTTTTACTGACTTGGGTTTGTGTTGTAAATGTATTTTGTTTGAAAATGGTGTTGTAAATGTATTTTGTTTGAAAATGTTACGTAGATGTTCACTTATTCACATTTTTTCCCAAACCGATGACTGTGTTTTCACTCGAACGACCTATGTGAAATGGTTGCCAGTTACCACCAAAAGGTCGTGAGTTTCCTCCGGGCATAGAGCCCGGTTTCCTCCCACAATAAAACTGGCAACGCCGCCATATAAGTGAAATAATCTTGAGCGCGGCATAAAACACCAAACAATCAATCAATCAATCCCCAAACCGAAAAAAACAAATGTTGTCAGTGATAAGACCTTGATTTTTGATCGTAACCTTATGACAGATCGCACTCTCGATCGCATGCGTTAACGCAGGTCCGTGGAAACACATCATAATTTGACAACAGAGCCATAAAAGTAAAATTTTCTTGAGTGGGGCGTAATACATCAATCAATCTGAACCTCTCGGATAGCCCTTTCATCTACCAATAAACGGCAAAAGATTCTGAATCAGCAATTAAGTTGACCTAATCAGATATTTAGGTCATGATTCGATCAACGGAAAATCAATTTATTGACGAGTAAGTTGATGGTGGAGTAAAGCCCATTAATAGTCCACTTGATAGCAGGTAGAACAGATTAATATTGAGGATGACTTGGTGGTATAACATCTCTACCATGTTTTATTTCAAGGTGCAAGCTTTTGTCCTTCTGTACATTCTAGAATATAGTTTCATCTTGAAGTGAAAGATAGCGGATAAAAATACGGACCAAAATCCTAAGAAGGATTTAGTAGGAAGATCTCTGTATGCACAACATGTAAACCGGTTATTGGCTTTTCTTGAAACCTCTTCACAAAATAGTGCGGAGGATTTCCTTAATATCCCAAGACCCACACTTGTCAATCAATCCATTTACGGAGGAGGCGCCTGGTGTCTTCTGTAAATAGAAAAGCCGATACTTCGTCAAATATATATAGAGACTTTCACGTATGTGAGTTTTTTTTAAGTTTGAAAATTTTTATTAAATCATCCGTGGGCTTTAATAGTTTAAACTTCTGTCTTTAGCTTTCAGCAACTTCTGAATACCATTAAATATCACCATATGTTCTTACAAATGTAGGCCTACTCACTGCATCTAGGTGCAGATTCTAGTCCCTTTATTCAGCTTTTTCTCATGTAACACTTTCAATAGCTTTGCAGTATTCAATCATCTATGTCCCTCGAGAATCAAAACTATCTCTACTTTAGTCAGACAGAAGACGATCTGGATAATGGGCGTAAATCGTAAATCCACCATTCCAGACATCTGAGGGGGTCTCAGTGGCCAAGCCGGTAGAGTGATAATCTCTCTGGCCAACACAGGCTTTCCACAAGACTACTACTCAAACTTCAAAAAAATGTGAAATTTCTGAGTGGGGTTTTTCGCTCAGTCGCCGTATGTAGAAGAGTTGCCAGGTTCTCGCGACAGGTCGGGGGTTCCCTTCGGGCAAAATTGAAATAATTTTGAGTGCGGGATAAAGCATCAATCACTTAATCAACCAGACATTTTGAGTATATATCTCAATTAACGAAGGTTGGTCTTTCCCCTCCCAGACTCTTATTCTACAAGATAAACGGGTCATAAATACACAGTTAAACGCAGCAATTACATGCATATTTTGAGCCCAATAAGTAATGTCCAACTCTACATGATACCATTGTCAGAAAGCAGACAGAAGTTAATATTCCTCAATCTCAGTTTTCTTCCGTTATTTTCACCCATTTCAGATACTTGATCAATAACTCTAGCTAATTAATCAGTAAAAAATACCCACACAACATATAGATTTTTAAAAACTAAATTGGGAACAAGCTGTGTTGAGGAGGTTATAGAGACCGAATGGCATAGAAACGATTAAATATGCGTTTATAATTTAAGTCGATCTTTCTAATTATTACAAATAGTGACAAGCGGTGCTTGTTTTAATTTGGCCAACCTAACAGCTAAAAATCTGGGCCTAGTTTCTCAAATCGATCTTAGCTAATTGTGATCTTTACCATGGCAACCAATGCTAAAGGTATACGTTACCATTGGTAATTAAGATTACCTTAAGCTAAGATCGCTTTGTGAAACTGGGCCCTGAACCATAACTCTTCTAAATGAAGCCTGAGTGGCCTCTTCCCTTGGTCATTTTCTGTGGAAGTGTTACCTGGTACCTGCCGAAGGACGGGGATTTCAGACATTAATCAATCTGAACCTTTCATCTACCAATAAACAGCAGGCATTGTGTTGACCTAGTCAGATAATTGGGTCAGGATCGATCAACCGAAAATCAATTTATTGACGAAAATATACGTCGGTTAATGTTGGGCATTAAATGGTGAAGTAAAGCAGACTAGTAGCATGAAATGGTCAGTCATAACTGTAATTGAAAGGCACACAATTAATAGTTTGTTTCAATTTTACAATTTTCATCTTAGAAGCCAACAATATATGCACAGACATAGGGTATACACTGAAACCAGAATGGTATTTTGAGCATAGTATATGTAGTTTTGTATTAGTTAATCCTTGTAGAAGAAACAATTGACCAAAACGGATCGAATAAGCGATCCATTACATTATTTTGAATTAAGAGAAAGAAAAATAGCGTTCACGCGTCAAAAGCTTGTTTTCTGAGTGCCTCTTTTAAGAAATGTGCTTATGATTTCCGCATCATGACAAAACCCACACTTTGAAACCATTCAATTTCCGGAGGGGGTGCTCTACATCTTCTGTTCAGACAAACATCCGGTTTCTTCTTATAATACAAATTGAATTGTGTTGAAGATATATTCTGGAAACGATCCTTGAATAATTTGTCGTGGTCTGACCTATTAACGGGTCTGTGCCTTTAAATGGCCAGACAAAATGACAGCGTCTTATTGGGTTTTAAAAAAGTCGAAAGCTGATTACGTCAGGCCTTAATGTGAATTTTACTCTAAGGATAAAAGGAAGAGATGTTTTTTTTATGTTTTCTGATTAGGTCATGAGTTGCTTTGAATATTTGAAAAAAACTAAACAAACACAACAATAGTTGAAGTCGTCTATGTCCTCAAATACCCTCTTACAACCTTTTCATCCGATTCTACGATTTTAAAACGCCATCGAGGAAAATGTGTAAATTAGTATAATTTTATTCCATGGCCATATTTTGATCTCCTATAAACAAATATGTTGATTACATTTGATATTCTTAACTGCGTTTAAATAAAAATCTGTTGCTGGGTTGTCTCTCCGGAGTTCATTTGTTTGGAAAGCTCCTACATAATTTATAAGTAATAAGTTTATCTTTAACATCACGTAAACAAAAAACATTGTTCAAACCAAAGAGTTAGTGACTCGACCTTATTTTAGCTTTCACCAAGTTTGTTAAAAAATCCATCTTACACAGCTCACAATATTGGATTATTATCGTGATCGTTTGAAACTTTTCTAGGAATTCGTTTAACCATCAACCAATTTGAGTCAGATCAAAATTACTGCAATAAAACATTATATCAGACGAACTGTCAGTTTTGTAAGCCATCTTGGCCGTTATCGGTCACGTGTTGGATAATATTATTAACACACAATGTATCATATAAAGCTTGGCCAGGGGCCGGTTGTTCAAGAGAAAATTAGTTTAACGGCAGGCTAGATGAAGTCGCGTCACAAAGGAATTTCTTTGTTACGCCACGTCATTTAACCTGCCGTTTTTAAGCTAATTTTCTTTTGAACAACCGGCCCCAGGTCAATAGAACTTTTATCTCGAAAACGGGATATCGGATGAACTGTGTTTTGATTGGCATCTTACGATCGCGTGTTGGATTACCATAAAAAGGGTCATATGCCAGACTGTTATACTGGAAGCAACAGAAGCATGGCGTCTAAAATGACTATCAACAGCAACCTTGACTCGAGAAAGGAACACAAGAACATCTGCAAATGGATAATCGGTGTCAGTGCATTGGTCTATTGCATTATAATGTTTAATATTACTTTCTTCTTTTCCAGTTTTTTATCCCTCGCTGACATGCATTAACTGTTGAAAGGAGAGCGTGCGTCTGGTGTAAGTTACGGAAGGAAACTAATCCCACATTTTACTGATGCACTCCCCTGAATGGCTTTTTAATGACAAGATTTTTGAATTCCTTAGAAGCTGGTTTGTTTACATCTAGTTTTAGCTGGACAGGATTTTATAACAGAGGCTCCAGAGCAAGGCGCTTACAGCCTGGCCTTTTATCCAAAGTCAAATCACTCTTATTTTTCTAATTAGTAGAAATATTGTACAACATGTAAGCAATAATACAAGATAAGCCCCTTTAAACTTTGTGTTTGATTATGCTGTAAAAATCAACGAAACTTTGCACAGTACTTTCGAAACAATGTTAATATCGATTTTAACGCCTTCCAGATAATTGTCTTCTCAGCTGACTTCTTTAAAACCCCAGTGACAAAATAACTGAGAGAGAAAAGTAATTGGCATTTGCCTTTATCTTACACCGAAACTGTTTTGGGCTAGAGCATTTAAACCGTTAGGTCTAGTTTAAGCTCTAAATATTTCTTGTACAATCGGATTACAAGGTCTCTCCAAGTTTCACAGAGAGTATTATTCGTTTTTCTGCATTCTTCATTGTTTCATCACCAATGGGTCGCGGGTTCGAATCCTACTCAGTCCAAAAAAATTGGAAAGTTTTCTGACTGGGTTTTCACTCGAACGACCTATGTGGGATGGTTGCCAGTTACCAACGGAAGGTCGTGGGTTTCCTCCGGGCATAGATCCCGGTTTCCTCCCACAATAAAACTGGCAACGCCGCCATATAAGTGAAATAATTTTGAGCGCGGCTTAAAACACCAAACAATCAATCATTGTTTCATCCGATTATAACAGGGTCAGTTGATTCAAGACGTGTTCCATTTATTCCTGTCCTTCCAACTGGGTTTTTTTTTCACTTAAACGACCTATGTAGGATGGTTGCCAGTTACCACCGGAAGGTCGTGAGTTTCCTCCGGGCATAGATCCCGGTTTCCTCCCACAACAAAACTGGCAACGCCGCCATATAAGTGAAATAATCTTGAGCGCGGCGTAAAACACCACACAATCAATCAATCAATCCCAAACCGACAAAACAAATGGGACCTTGACTTTTGATCGTAACCTTATGACAGATCGCACTCTCGATCGCATGCGTCAACGCAGGTCCGTAGAAACACATTATAACCTGACAACAGAACCATAAAAGTTAAATTATCTTGAGTGTGGCGTAATACATCAATCAATCTGAACCTCCCTGAAAGACCTTTAATCTACCAATAAACGGCAAAAGATTCTGACCCAGCCATCGTGTTGACCTAATCAGATAATTAGGTCATGATTCGATCAACGGAAAATTAATTTATTGACGAGAATATATGTGAGTTATTGGTGGAGTAAAGCCCATTAATATGGTGGAGTAAATACAGGAGTAAAACAGATTAGTTGCCTGCGATACTCAGCTATAATTGTAATTTCAAGGCACACTACTAAAAGTTAGGATTAATAATATAACTTCCATCTTCTAAACCGACATAATTGGCATAATTTTACACTTTGTTTACAAACGAAAAAAAACAACGCTATTTGAAAATGTTACTTAAAGAATAAAGGCAAAGATGTTTTCCATATTTTCTGAAAGGGTCATGATTTGCTTTGAATTTATAAAAAAAAAATACATAAACACAAAAGTATTCGAAGTCGCTCGTTTATGTTCGCATATACTCCCATACAACCTCCCCATCCAATTCTAAAATAGATTTCGATAGTACATACAGAACTTGATTTTATAAGTTGTACATTCTAACGATGAAAGTATCGTTGTGTTCTGTTTGTATTTTCTGTAAAAAAAACGTAAAAAAGAATCTTATGTGATTGATTGATTTTTAATTTATTTTTTATTCTGTTGGCAACTATTGCAATTAGGACAAAGGGATGAAGCGTCTCATATGAGAAACTAGCAAGTCTACTTGTACCTGTGTGATAATTTTCTGACACAGCGTTTCTGAAACAAATGAAGGCTAAGTACTTGAGTAAAATAAATGGCTTTTAACAACACACAATGGAATCTAAATATCATTTTACTTACTTACTTACAACACAACTGCGGGTTGGCTCTTAAGGCGGTAGCGATTCATTCTGCACCATCTAGAAACTTTTCACCATTTAGTGAAGTTTAACTTAAAGTGGGGGCCTTCGTGGCTCAGTAGGTAGAGCGTTGGACGCTCAATCCGAACAGCCTTCCACCAATGTGTCGCGGGTTCAAATCCCACTCAGTCAAAAAAAATTGGAAAATATTCTGACTGGATTTTCACTCGAACGACCTATATGGGATGGTTGCCAGTTACCAACGGAAGGTCGTGGGTTTCCTCCTGGCATAGAGCCCAGTTTCCTCCCACAATAAAACTGACAAGGCCGCCATATAAGTGCAAAAATGTTCATATTTAAACGTTAAAACAGAATGTTGAATTATTGGATATTTTTCTCAAGACGTATAATTCAGAAGCTTTTTAGTGCTTCTAATCTCGAGAATGAATGATAAAATGTTGTTTTAAATCAACTTTGGCTTAGAATGAATGAATGGTCGTCCTGGTTATTTAAATTTTGTTTACTTTTCGGACACTATTTCGGTTCGTGTAGGCCGTAGACTTTAAGGATTTCCCTCATTCCAACGCCAATCATTTAGTTTTTCGAAAGCATTCAAAGCCTCCTACTGTCGTGACGATCAGAAATTATGAAAAAGTGTGAATTTTTGCAGCTCGTGCCACTTTAATTTTTTCTCTGGCATTACGCAGAAAAATTGCATGATGAGCCGATTAAATAAATGTAAGAGATTGAAAAACACGGTCATGACATTGGCATAAAAATGCTTTTACAAGAAACAGGATTGTATTGTCACCGTCCTAGCAGCATTTGCTGTAATGCTTTTCTACCAGAGTTTGTATTATTTGATTTTTTCTGTGATCTGTGCATTGAAACATCTCTGGCCGTGTGAAATGTGTTATTTCAAGGTGCAGGCCTTTGTCTTTCTGTACATTCTAGAATATAGTTTCATCGCGAAGTGAAAGATAACGGATAAAAATACGGGCCAAAATCAATAGAATCATTTAGTAGGAAGATCTCTGTATGCACAACAGGTAAACCGGTCATTGTCTTTCCTTGAAACCTCTTCACAAAATAGTACAGGGTAATTCCGTAATATCCCAAGACCCACACTTGTCAATAAATCCATTTTACGGAGGAGGCACCTGGTGTCTTCTGTAAATAGGAAAAACCGATACTTCGTCAAATATATATAAAGACTTTGACGTATATGATTTTTTTTTAAGTTTGAACATCTTTTTATTAAATCATCCGTGGGCTTTAATAGTTTAAACTTCTGTCTGTAGCTTTTTACAACTTCTGAATACCATTAAATATCACCATATGTTCTTACAAATGTAGGCCTACTCACTGCATCTCGGTATCCCCCCTCTAGTCCCTTTATTCAGCTTTATTCAGCTTTTTCTCATGTAACACTTCCAATAGCCTTGCAGTTTTCAATCATCTATGTCCCTCGAGAATCAAAACTATCTAGACTTTAGTCAGACAGAAGGCGATCTGGATAATGTGCGTAAATCCGGGTAAATCCACCATTCCATACATCTGATGGGGTCTCAGCGGCTCAGTCGGTAGAGTGATAATCTGTCTGGCCAACACAGGCTTTGCACAGGACTATTACTCAAACTTAAAAAAAAATGTGAAATTTCTGAGTCGGGTTTTTCGCTCAGTCGCCGTATGTAGAAGAGTTGCCAGGTCCTCGCCAAAGGTCGGGGGTTCCCTTCGGGCAAAATTGAAATAATTTTGAGTGCGAGATAAAGCATCAATCACTTAATCAATCAACCAGACATTTTGAGTATATATCTCAATCAACGAAGGTTGCTCTTTCCCCTCCCAGACTATTTATTAATTTACAAGATAAACGGGTCATAAATACACAGTTAAACGCAGCAATGATGCCATTGTCAGAAATCAGACAGAATTTGATATTCATCAATCTCAGTTTTCTTCCGTTATTTTCACCCTTTTCAGATACTTTAAAATTATATATTTGAAGTTATATTTTTTAAATTAAATTGGGAACAAGCTGTCGTAGTATCGAATTCACCCGATGACATCCTGTTGAATTATTCTGGATTCTGAATTTCACAGAAGATTTTTGTTCTGATCAATGAAGCTATGTTTTCAGACTACCTGGAGTGGCATGTGCTTGCGAGAAGGTGAAATATAGATTTTTACTAAACCTGAGTTTGACAGGTGCCTTGTTTGAAGGTAGACGGGATTTTCTATCAGATACTCTAGAACGAAGCACTGAGCGCTTACAGCATAGCAGGTCGTTTCTTCGTCTTCTGACTTTTAGGGGGTTTTTTGGTCGTGATTCTATAATGTATAAATAAACTCTTTCACAACTAAATACAGTATTGTTCAACATATAGGACTACTGTTTACATTCGCCCGAATCCATCCCTCAGAAAATCACTCTTATTTTTCTAATTAGTAGAAATATTATGCAACATGTAAGCAATAATACACGATAAGCCCCGTAAAACTTTGTGTTTGATTATGCTGTAAAAATCAACGAAACCTTACACAGTACTTTCGAAACAATGTTAATATCGATTTTAACGCCTTCCAGATGATTGTCTTCTCAGCTGATTTCTTTAAACCCCCAGTGACAAAATAACTGAGAGAGAAAAGTAATTGACATTTGCCTTTATCTTACTACACCGAAACTGTTTTGGGCTAGAGCATTTAAACCGTTAGGTCTAGTTTAAGCTGTTAATGTTTCTTGTACAATCGGATTACAATGTCTCTCCAAGTTATTCTGCATTCTTCATTTTTTCATCCGATTATAACAGTTTCAGTTGATTCAAGCCGTGATCTATTCATTCATTCCTGTCCTTCGAATTCAAACTTTGGACACTGGGAGGGGGGGGGGGGAGCAGCTGTCTAACAGACAGATTAACTTTAGGAAAAAAATGAATACAATATTTTAATAATCAGCCTTATTGAGTCGACGATGGTGGTTTTTGCATAACAGATTGATACATTTCCTAAATCACCTGGTAACGGTGTCACTTCCGTTTTAACCGAACCAGTACAGGCTTATATATTTGGTAAAGCAATAAACACGATGATGTGATGACACAGACATTCTTAATGCTACAAATAGTGCATAAATATGTTTGACTTGGCCAACCTGACAATAGAAAAATATCGATCATAATTCTTCAAAATGAAGTCTAAGTGAGTTCTCCAGATCTCCATATGTTGAAGTGTGACCATAGGCCTGCTTCACCAAGCGGGGTCGCATCAGGTTTTTCGTTACTGCCATAGCAACCTATATTGTAGAGTTATTTGCTATGGCACAAATGTTAAAACTTACTCGACGCCGCTTGTGAAACAGGCTTCAGGTACCTGCCGAAGGTCGGCAGTTTCATTCAGACTCATTACTCATCCTCCAAGTAATGGTGTGTTTCCACGGACATGCCTTATCGCGTGCGTTGACGGATGCGCTTTCTCCCAAAGAATGGGAACTACAGAAATACACTAAAGTGTTTCTATGGTCAGTCCGATAGTTTTTAACGCACGCGTTAACGGACTGAGAATGGAGCTAGTCCCATTTTTAACTCATCGGACGAGAGATTTCGCTAATCGTGACGTCAATAAAGGGGGTTTCCGACCCTAATGACCTATTGCTGTCAAATCGAAATCCACAGAAAACACCGAGTTAGTTTGTTTACTCATTTTATACTGACTTGTGTTTGTGTTGTAAATGTATTTTGTATGAAAAGGCTATGCAGATGTCCACATTCTTTCCCCAAACCGACAAAAAATGTTGTCAGTTGACTTTTGATCGTAACCTTATGACAGATCGCACTCTCGATCGCACGTGTTAATGGAAGTCCGTGAAAATACACCATAACCTGGGGGGTATTTCATAAACCACATATAGCCGACTACGGTCAGATAGTCGACTAAGCAGTAATGTTAAAGCAGTGCTATTCTAGTCGGCTAGGTCAGTTTAGCCTTCTAAATCTGTTTATGAAATACCCCCCAGATAACACAGCCATAAAAGTTAAATTATCTTGAGTGTGGGGTAAGACATCAATCAATCTGAACCTCTCTGAAAGACCTTTAATTGTAATTTCAAGGCACACTACTAAAAGTTAGGATTAATAATATAACTTCCATTCTGCACCACCTAGTCAAATTTTCACCATTTATTGAAGTTCAACTTGAAGTGGCATGAGCTGCAAAAATGGTGATATTTTAACGTTAAAACAGAATGTTGAAATTATTGGATATTTTTCTCAAGGCTTATAATTCAGAAGCTTGTCAGTGCTTCTCGAGAATGAACGATAATGTGTTGTTTTGAATCAACTTTGGCTTAGAATGAATGAATGGTCGTCCCGGTTATTTAAATTTTGTTTACTTTTCGGAAACTATTTCAGTTCGTATAGGCCGTAGACTTTATGGATTTCCCTCATTTCAACTTCAATCATTTAGTTTTTGATAGCATTCAAAGCCTCCTACTGTCGTGACGATCAGAAATTATGAAAAAGTGTGAATTTTTGCAGCTCGTGCCACTTTAATTTTTTCACTGGCATTACGCAGAAAAATTGCTTGATGAGCCGATTAAATAAAAGTAAGAAATTGAAATACACGGTCATGACATTGGCATAAAAATGCTTTTACAAGAAACAGGATTGTATTGCCACCGTCCTGTTTAGCAGCGTTTGCTGTATTGTTTTCCTACCAGAGTTTGTATTATTTGATTTTCCGTGCATTTCAAAGTTTTTTTTTTCGTTCAAAATTCATTTTTTTTCGTAGTGTATACCATTTCTTTGAAATGAAAAAAAAAATTGAAATAAAGAAAAAAATTGAAATAAAAGCTACTTTTGAAGTAAAGAATAGCCAGTTTTGAAAAAAGTGTAATTTTTATTGCAAAAGTTGCGTATTTTTATTACAATTGTGGTTCTAAAAATTATTTCAAATTTGGTTATAATTTATTTCAAAAGTGATTTTTACTTCAAAATTATAATTTTTCATAATTCTTCTGTTACCTTACAAATGGTTGCTACAGACCTGAACAACATCTGTTGACGTATAAACGAACTCCCAGAGAGGCTTCACTTTCCAAATAATCACGGAAATAATCCAATAATGAGAGCTGTGTTAAAATGTGTTTTTTTCAAACTCCATGACAGTCGTGGCATCAAATTGGCATGAGCTGCCAAAATTCAGATTTTTTGTTCATGAATTTTAATTGTCAAGGGAATTTGGACGTTTGAGGTACATTGAAAAGCTAAGGAATTTCCGTTGAAAGAAATCGGTAAAGCTAGTAACCCTGCGAACCGAAGATGTGTGTTTACAACGGACAAAATTCAAATAGCCGGAATGCAAGAGTACAATTTATGCTTTTTGTTGCATTAAAACTACCTTAAAGGGGCATGAGCTGCCAAAATGTTGATATTTTGACTTAAAAACAGAACGTTGAAATTATTGGCTATTTTTCTCAAGACGTTTAATTCAGAAGCTTTTTATTGCTCCTAGTCTCGAAGATGTACGATAAAGTATTGTTTTGAACTAACTTTGGCTAAGAATGAATGAATGGTCGTCCCGGTTATTTAAATTTTGTTTACTTTTCGAACACTAATTCGGTTCGTACAGGCCACATACTGTATGGATTTTCCTCATTCCAACGCCAATCATTTAGTTTTTCGATGGCCTTCAAAGCCTCTTACTGTCGTGACGATCAGAAATTATGAAAGAAGTGTGAATTTCGGCAGCTCATGCCACTTTAACATACATCTCCAAGATTGGTCTCAAGCTCTGATTTTGTACCTCTTGTTAACATTGACGAACAAAAAAAATTCCCGCTGTATTTGGCAGCTTGTGCCCTTTCATCTCAGTGGTTAAGTAAATGTTACTTTTATATTTTTTTCGCATGATGTAAAGGATAAACCAAAATATGTTTATGCAATAGAATTATACCAATTTACAAGGACATTCTCCTTGATGGCGTTTTAAAATCGTAGAAAATTGTTCTCCATATGACATTCCTTTGACGATTAATTACCTTTGAATTATCCAGCAACTTCCAGGGCTGGTTGAGCGTTTAGTTATAAGGCGGTTATATTCATTGTAGAATAACACAGTCCCTTTATACCCACAGAAAGAACAAATGGCGATTCTCTTACAGTAGACGAGAAACCCAATGAGATAAATGCACATATTTTTCATAATGTTCCTACATATGTATCCAGGGGAAAATCTAAACACACAAAGTGATGGAAGCTGACCATACCTATCGGGTAATGCACTTTAGTTCCATACCATTTATAAAGGGATATTTGTAGCAAAAAAGAATTATACGGCATCTGAAGGTATAGCTATAAATCGGATAAGTGACGCCATCCTCGCGCCTACAACATACGCGCCTGACGTATAAGGGCTGACAGTCCGGTGCTTTACTATGACGATCTGTATATCTGTTTTTTATATGCTCATAATAGCGCTAATGTATTTCAAATGAAGAATAGCGATCAGTGCAGCCCTTTCCATGAAGTGGGTTCAAAGCCAACTTGGGCTGAAGTGAGACACGTGACTGAAACTTACACTTTTATTGGCCCGCTCCGTCAGCAGGTGGCCTGTCGAAATTAACATGGCTGATCTCCTTTTATTGTCGTTTGTACTGGTAAAGTTAAATTTAAAAATCTGTCAAAAATCAGCAAAATATCGCACTTCTATCAACAGCTTTTAGGCTGCTCTATTGAATGAATGTACACGTTTGGCTGGATTTCCTTTCCTTTTAAAGGCACACTCGCCGCGAAAATCCAGAATACTGTTTACATAAAAACAGTACACGGGTTTCTGTATTTTTCCCAGATAGAAGAAGCTAGAAACTTTATATTTTTACCAAAAATTGAAAGTTTTGGCATCATTCAGCATTTTTAATTTGAAATTAATCAGGTATCCACAATGAAAACAAACTGCAGAGAAATTTTAGATTGAAAACGACAGCGAAAAAGGCCTTAAATTAGGATAATTACGGAAGCCCTGGAGGCTCATTTTATATATATTTTTTTTTCTCTTCTGACTTCCGACTTCTAACTTCAATGTTTCTGTATTCATCATGGTGGACGAGATCTGGAGTGAGGTAAGCACGGTTGGAATTTGTGTATTTTCAGAGAGCAAGAGCAGTATTTCAAATGATTTCACACATAGGATGCTTACTTTTGGATAATTTATAATTGTAAAATAATTGAAATCTTTAAGCGAGCTCCTCTGAATCCCAATCGAGCTATCGAGCTAAGAATGTTTTAATAACTGGTAGATAACATGACCTGTAGCAAACCCCTGTTTTTCACGTTCAATTTCTAATTTTGTTGTCGGAGCCCTCCGGCTAGGGCAACATGACTTTTGTATCAGCTTACTAACGGGGAACGTTATAAGAATGTATTTTGGGGAACGTTAAGAATGTCTAAAAGGGTAGTCTGTTGTCGAGAGGTATAGGCTTTTGGGTGATATCTTTCTGTCAGTTTATAAATTTGGTCGATCGGAGTGGTGTTAAGCCAAATTGTGATTTTCGAGTCCCAACTTCTGAGTTCTGACTTCCGAGTTCTAACTTCCGAGTTCTGACTTCCGAGTTCTGACTTCCGAGTTCCGACTTCTGAGTTCCGACTTCTGAGTTCCGACTTCCGAGTTCTGACTTCCGACTTATTAAACATACACCTTCATTCAAAGGTGGCTATTTATATAGACTTTCCGAGGAAAATCAATTCCCAATATAGTTGATTAGTCGGTTACAGCTGTTAAAACAAACAAGTCACAATGCGTTCATGTAACATAGGCCTATTAAACATAGCATAAATAGTCTTTTATAAATATTTCCAACCGTTTTTTTGTGGATTGTGGGTATGAAATTTTAACTGTGTTTTTGTTTTACAGGTGTAAATTATCTGACCATAAGTGTTAATGCCATGGATACCTTGCCGTCGGCAACTGTTACAAGGACACAAGCTTATCTCCCATGTCTTAACGACGACTTACTAAGTCCGAATGAGTTAATCGAACAATATTTTAGGAATGGTTTTTCCAACTTGGAGATCCTAGCAGCGATAACATTTGTCCATGGATATACAATAAGTCTCAGTCACCTTAAAAGGAAACTGAGAGAAATGGGATTAAGAAGACGCATGAGGAGGGATGGCATCAGTCTTGAAGATGTTGCAGTCGCCGTTATAACTGAAATGCAGCATAGCGGTAGTTGTTTGGGACACCGAGCCATTTGGCGCCGATTAAGCATTGACCATGGTATACGATATCCTAGAAACAAGATTTTGGAAATTATGCGCTTGGTGAACCCAGATGGTGTTGTTCTGAGGAAAAGAAATCGGTTAAAGAGGAGGAAGTACGTCTGTCCAGGACCAAATGCAGTGTGGCATGTGGATGGTTACGACAAACTTAAACCATTTGGTTTCTGCATCCATGGATGCATTGATGGATTTAGCCGGCGTGTGCTTTGGCTACGGGTCGGTCAAAGTAACAATAATCCAACAATTATATCCACCTACTACCTCGAGACGCTCCGGGATACTGGACTTGCTCCATCAAAGCTTAGATGCGATTTAGGAACAGAAAACTCGGGGTTGAAAATTCTCCAACCATTTTTTAATTGTAATGAAACTGACCCAGAAGCTTGTTTAAACAGTTTTGTGCTGGGAAAGAGTACTTCAAATCAACGCATTGAAGCGTTTTGGTCAATTCTACGAAAACAAGGTTTAAACTGGTGGATAAACTTGTTTAAAGACATGAGATCCACTGACATTTTTCTCGATGCTAACCATATACATAGGGAGTGTTTAAAATTTTGTTTCATGAATGTGCTACAGCTTGAACTAGACCGAATTTCTAGACACTGGAATTTGCACATGATACGGAAAAACAGAAACGCAGAGCTGCCATCCGGAAAACCCGATGTTATGTATTTCATGCCACAGTTATAAGGCACAGAAAACTGTGGAACAAGTATTGACACAGAAGATGTGTTAACCTGTCTTGAACTGTATGGAGCCCCGCAACCGCTTTTACAACCTTGCTGCCATCAATTTGTAGAGTTAGCTTATTTACTACATCCAAATTTGAAAATTCCCAATTCTGTGGAGGAAGCGCTAGATTTATTTTTGAAGCTGACCGATGCTGTTAAGAACAGTTAAACAGTTAACATGATGGAGGCCTACATTTCAGTTGTCACTCACTTTTCAGCTGTTTTTGTTTTTACTTTAAAATAATTCTTTCATAAAGCAAATTTTGAAAAGTTTGATATGATAAAGACTCGTTTAAAAACTCGACGGGACATTAAAATGTAAATTAGATTCCTTTCGTAAATCATTTTTTGTAATATAACAAACAACACAATAAATATCAAAATAAAAACTTGAAATTTAATATTATATTATCTTTCTCGTGACAATGCTATATGCTTTGAGCATGCGATTGAACTAAAGAATTTGACGATAAAACCTGAAACATTTAAACTTTGTTAACGGAGAAAATTCAAATAATAAAGAATAGCACCAAATCATCCTGCTTGGCTGTTTCTGTGCGAACAAAATAAATCTATACAAAAATAAAAAACAATAACAGTATAGAACTCAATATTCGCAACTCAAATTTAGCCTATGAAATCTTATAAAAGCTGGAACGATAACAGTAAAACAGCACACTGAGACTGACAAGAAATAGTTCAAGTTATTATTAAATTATTAAAAGACAAAAACAAACGAGCCAATGATCTCTGCCAAGTCATTGCATACACCACTCAAAAAACATCTGAATGCATAACTGCTACAAAGACCTGGAAAAATGTCGAAAAAGATTTATTTCAACAAAGAGCACGTGTTTCTGTATCATTCTAAGAAAGAAGAAGTTATGAACTGTCCTTAAAGCTCTTAACTTCTAATTGAAAAGTTTTGGGCAAAGTTCATAACTTAAGTTCTGAGAAAAATACAGAAACAGGTGGGTTTTGTTTTGTTAATGTTATCGACATTTTGGCGACGAGTGTCTCTTAAAGATACTATTTTACTTCACCCAAGGCCAAATGGCAGCCTAATACCCCAAACAAGCAGTAACGCGGAAAATGTTATCAATACAGTGAATATCGCTTTCAAAAATAGTCTAATAAATCAATTATAAAAGGCAGCTAATTCAGCTATCAATAAACTAAAGTATAACCTTAAATGGAAACCTGGACAGAGAGGTGAACAAAAACTTTAACAGGGTAAAACTTTCACATTTCCAAACCCGCTTGCAGTATCAGTTTTGGTTGTATCTAATTTACATGTGACTGCCTTGGAAAACTCTGGACATTCGTGAGCATATTAAAGGCCGATGATCTATCATCTGGCGGGTACTTTAAACCTGACCCAAGAAGATCGCACACAGATGCATCGTAGCCAGGTTTCTTGATAAGCACCTGGTAAGCCGACGGAACTTCCTTCTTGTGCATCTTATGTTTGATTTGGGCAATATCTGTGGATTCTAATGTTATATCTACAGACCAAATAGACTCTTCTGCAAATAATTCTGTTAGAGTACAAGCCATGCTCCAAACGTCAGATGCCTTACATGATTTCTCCGTTTTTCTCCGGAGCTTGGTACATAGGGGTTCCAGGTGAAAGATTTCCACCGGTGCATACTTGACTTTCAATACCTTTAACCCGACTTACTCCAAAATCACAGAGTTTTGCGGTTAAAGATTGTCTGTGCACGATAATGTTTTCTGGTTTTATATCGGTGTGAATAACTGGAGGTCGTAGATGATGTAAGTAAGCTACAGCTTTAAGTATATCTTCTGTGATGACAATCTTTTGTGGAAATGTAAGGACGAAGTCCGCACCCTTGGTGTCTTCAGCACATCCGAACAAAATTTCATCTAAATTTGGGCCATTTACATATTCTGATAAGATGTATACGTGTGACTTCTCGATCGCGTACGCCATTAAACGCGCAATATTAGGATGACGTACGCGACCTTGTAGCTGGATCTCTCCATGGACGACATTTCTTAACACCTTCATCCTCTTTACTCGAATTTCCTTTACCGCTACCGGAGTGCCAATCCACACTGCTTTAAAGACGTTGCCAAACGATCCCTTCCCTATTTCTACTGCGTCGGCAAAGGATACGTCTTTTTTGTCAATGAATGGTATGGCAACATTGACTCTATGAGCTTCATGCGGGGGATTAATAGCAGCACTGTTAAGGTGGGCGACATTCATAGTGGAAGAAACCCTTCTGCCCAGGCCTCGGACTGTTTTCCCTGTTGATGGTGGTGAAGTGCTGCCAGAGTCCTCTTTTATGTCATTGATGTTGGCAGATTCCTCTGGTGATGGATATGAAGCATCATCCACAGTAACGGTTTCTTGACAGACATTTACAGAGTCGCCAAATGTAACGCACACTCCGTATGTACCTGGCTCTTTAACCTCTAATAAAGGCAGATCTGGGCTTGTAACATATTCAAGTCCGTTTTTAAACCAGGTATACTGACAACCCTGTCCGTGACAGGAAGCAACCACCCCAAGGATAAAATATCGCTTTGCTCCTCCGTTTCACTAACTTCACCAGGCCCATGGAGGATGATTTGCTCTTGGTCTGATGAGGAGGAAATTTGAACTTGATTGAACCATCCTCTTTGTAATCATAGTCCAGTAATTGTTTTCCTCCTTTCTCGATGGAAAGTACCTTGTATCCATTCAAAAAGAAAAACACATTTCCCTGCATTGTGACCAACTGTGACAACTTATTCAAGTGATCACTTCTGAAAATGAGCTTTCTGTTTGTGCCAGGTATTTGATCTGCAAATTTCCAGGTGACTTGGAATTGAGAACTCTCAATCTTTTATTATAACTTTCCTTTCTTGGTGAACTTGAACAAAGCTCCTCCAACATTGCCTGGGCGGAAATCTCTGTCTCATTGTCTGTGTGGAATTCAAACGCACACTGAGATGAAGTGGTTTCTTTTTGGGTTGTATGTTTGTCAACTTTTACCTGCGTCAGAATGTAAACGTGAGTTTTTGAAGAAAAAAGTCCTTAGGAATGAAGGTATTCCTGAAATGTACAGGGTTGTCCCTCAGTATCTTTAAACTCGTCTATAAAACGCCCAGAAAATTTTCCAGTGATCCGAATTGGTTTTTCCCTTCAGGGAAAAAAAGTTTAAGTCCAAGCTGTGTGATGCTGGAGACTGACTGTGGCTGATCTACAGGATACTCAATACAACGTACACCACCTCCGTCTTTAAACCGGACCATTTTAAATGGCTTGTCAACCCCCTCGCTGTGCCTCCAGCCTATATAGAGTTTGTGAACTTTGTGCCTTCCATGAGATTTCGGCCTTTTCTGTTTTGATGCCATCATCCCATTTATATTACTTATCAGGGACTGTATCCTATCTTTTCGTTTTGTTGAGTCATAGTTATCTGAAATGTAAACATATGATTTAGAAAGGGATATTTATTTTATTTTTATGTTTACATATTTTATTCAGAAAAGGCATAAAAATCTTTAATAAATGAGTTGCGTTTCAATCATCGTTATTTTGAAAGAGGAGAGGCCTTGTTTAGTCCTTGTTGCCAGAAGAACATTTCCTGCAATAAAGGCAGCCTGGTTATGGATTGAGGCCGTTTTTCCAAGTAAAGTGTAATATTTGGCGAATCACCAATATAATCTTAATTTGAACGAGAACACCTATCTTGTGATTTTCATGAAATTTAGACGTCAGCATCGTCTTAATTTCGTCGTCACAGCTAAAATGGTAGGCTACTGAATGTGAGGAAAATCATGTTAAGTCACTCTGGTGGCTCTAAGGGTTATTTTGTTTACCTGAGCAGATCAGCCGATAATATTAGTTACAGGGTTTGTTCGAGGGGGGGGGGGATACGGAAATATATGGGGTCAGTAAACGAATATTACTGTTTATACTGTTTACTGACCCCATATATTTCTGTATCCCCCCTCGAACAAACCCTGTAACGAATTTATCCCACCGAAGACCTAACTTGTGCGATATTCAAGTCTTCTTTCTGAAAATTGGCTTTCATAGAAGGCAGAAAGTGAACTCCGAAAGCTATTTTATAATGTGTATGGCACGAGCAGACACGACTGGCAAGTGTCTAGACATGACGTCACAAACCATATATGGTAGGCCGTAACCGTTATAATATTCGTACCTTGCAGAGTAGAACCCAATTGTATTACTCGTCTTTCTTCCCATCATCGGTCAAAGAATGGAATAAACTTCCATGCCACGCACGGTCGTTATCTTTGAACAGTTTCAAAAGATTTTTATATCCGACTTTGACAAAAAAGGACGGCCTCATTAAACTTTATAATTCTTTTGACAACTATTCTTCAGTACTTCACTGTAGGATGAGGATGGGTTTAAGTGCTTTACAAGCGGATTTATTCAAATTTAATATCACAGAAGATCAACTATGCCAGACCTGTCGAACGTCTTCAGAAACTAGACAACATTTCATGTCCCACATATGCCGCTCATAGGAAGCGGATGCTGCACTCAATTTTTCAGACAATTGCACCTGGTGTTCACCAAACCATCTTTATACCAAGTTGCTCCAAACATATTTGTAATATTTTACTTTTTGGCTCTCAAGGTTTTGAAACTAAAACTAATTTTCTTGTTTTTAGTAGTGTTCACCAGTTCATTAAAGAGTCAAACCGATTTTCTTCTGGTGGCAATACTAACAATTAATCTGTACATACTTATGCAATTTAAGTGATCTTTTATTTGTTACTTTATTTAGTTGATTATGTTGTATCTGTTTGTGTATGTATATATTGTATTTTGTTGAGGAGATCCCCTCGTGGCCTTTGGGCTGTGGGTCATCCTCGAAAAATAAATAAAGCATTACATTACATATATATGGCAGTCGCCCTGTATGGATCAGCACGGCGACGTAATATGGAAATATACACGGTCTCCACGAGACTGGTTTAAACCAATCAACAGGAAGTATTCAGTGTGAGGTGGGATAAATTTATGGACATACCAGATGCTTGCTGTGTAGCCATGGCATTTTCCATCTTTTGTAGGCCTCTGCTGGTTTGGATCTGCAAAAGGAGACACACTAAATTTTACTTCCCATTTATTTCAAGACTTCGAAGATTATCCGTGTTTCACATTTTGTCTATGCAGCAGATCTCCTGCATTTCTCCATAATACATGAAAGCTCAATTTTGAGTGTAAATTATACTGATCAAGGGCGTACAATCTGCGATGCGGAGTCCGTCTTGTACAGAAATACGAAGTAATAAGCTGGAAGTCCGATGCTATAAGTCCGAGGTTAGAAGTGGAACCCTGGGGGCCATTTAATAAAACATATTTAGCCGACTTGTGACAGATAGTCTACTAATCTGTAAGGGTGGATCATGGCAAACTTATTTATGAAATAGGCCAGGGGACTTGAGCATGCATTAGATTGATTTGTCTGGGATACACCCAGAACTCGGAAGTCAGAACTCGGAAGTCAGAACTTGGAAGTCAGAACTCGGAACTCAGAACTCGGAAGTCAGAACTCGGAAGTCAGAACTTGGAAGTCAGAACTCGGAACTCAGAACTCGGAAGTCAGAACTCGGAAGTCAGAAGTCAGAACTCGGAAGTCAGAACTGAAAACTAAAATAACGAGACATCCAGGAGATTTTCAGCAGCCCATTATGGCTACCATATTTGCCTAGAATAGGGCATACCCCCACCCACATCAGCACATCCACTCTTTAGAAACAAACTTCAAATTCTCCCCCCTGAAAATCTTTCGAATTGGCCTATGTGTGTCATTCTATAGCGTCTCTGAGCTACATGTTTATAATTCTATCACTTGTAAGTTACTGACTCATCGACCTGGCACTAAGGACCTATTTAAAGACTGTATGTCTTTAAGATTGTATGGGCCTATAAAGTGTGCAATGTTTAAATGGGTACCTCCGAATGAATTAGCTAACATTATTATATCTCATTAATATTCATTAGGCTTTACTCCCATTCTATTGGTCAGTATACGTACCCCGTGACGGGTCCGAAACAGATATTTTATATGACGTCATTATACGCGCAGTCTTGAATGGATATACCTGATCACGTGATAGGCCTATCTGTCGTCTGTTTCACTACCCAAACATGGCGCAAAGTTATCGCTTCGCCGAACTATGGGATACAGATCTGCGGATACTCATTACCATGAATTCCGTACCCTCGGCCAAGCTAATGAGTCCGATGCGAGTTAATAACAATAAGTGTAGGCTATAATAACATCAAGCATGCCTATGTTGTTGTTGTTGTGCGGGCACTTCATGAAAATAAAATTTGTCGGCCTGTTACTTTCGATTTAGGACAGGACTTACGTCGATTACCTTCGAAGCATATTCAAACCGTATACAATTATAAATGCAATTTTTAGAACGCTTATAAGCGTGTTGACCCTACCTCTTTTCCTGACGCACCAGTCGCCATATTTGCACTCACATGTACAGTATGGAACGTTTTAGAACTCTGAAGTCAGAAGTCGGAAGTCAGAAGGGAAAAAAAAAGAAGATAAAATGAGCCTCTAGGGCTTCCGTAGATAATCGAACATTTCAAGTATCAAACCGACACTGATCGTTGTTGTAATCGGGTTTCGATTCTTCGCATGTTTTTTCATCCACATTTATACATTCTAAACCTAACTAGACATGTATAATGTGCTTTATGTGTTCTAAACTGTGAGTGGAATCTGCCGAGAGGGCGGAGAGTTTGTTCAAGGCAAAAACTTGGTTTCTCCCCCAACTATATACCTGACAACACTGCCAATGGATCAATATATTTATCCATCAAAAGGGCTAAAGGTTTTGCTCAACGATAATGAACAAAAAATGCAGTTAATAAAGTGGCTTTAGTTGTTTTATCTAGTTTCTGTTAGTTGAACCAAATAGTGTTTTTTCTCTTACTCAATAAGCCAGCTGGGCCCAGTGTCAACTTTAGCCTTACAGGTCCAGTTTTCAATATTCATACATCAATATTTATTCATCGTGCCACACGGCGAAATAATATCAATGCCATACGTGGCCAGGAATAAATCTGTTTTCACTGTTTGGATAAAGCCTACGCCAGATGAATTCCTCAAAGGTACTTCCTCATCTATCGACATTCATTCATGTCAAGTTAAAAAGTCAGCCACAAATTAAAACTGTTCTCAACTTTTTCCTCGTCGAACCTGTGTGTTCTAGTGGGTTAAATTCAAACAGTAGGTTATTCGTTTTGTACATGTCTAAACTGACTTCTTCCAGCTCTATTATTGAGTCCTATTTGTCATCTTCCAACCTTTCTGTGTTTTTTGTCCCGATCATATAACGTAGAAAAAGAAGAAGTTAGACAATTCACAGTTTACTAAGGGGATACACTGGCAGTTACAGTAGCGTTCATCCATGTAGAACCGCAGGTTACAATCAACCGAAATCGTCCGTCAGACAATAAAAGCGGAATTCCCACTAATTACTCGTTAATTGTACATTTTCGCTGAAAATCGACCTGGTATCAAAGGCAATTCACTGTTTTGGTATGGTGAAACCTGTAAACACTGCTGCTCTTTAGGAACATAAAGCAATGCTTTCAACATAGCCAAATTCCCACGGTGTCAAACAACGTAATTTAGCTGCAGAGACCACGTCATCGACTGGCCAGGATGAGGTCCAAGATGGAAGATGATCCCTACTGCTACATGTACAATACACAGTTCAACACTACACCGAGGTAAATGGAAGTCAGGGTGCAAAAGTAAAATACTATATCTGATGGGTGTTGGTTTAGACATATTCATTTTCTTTACTATACACTATGAAGTTATATTGACCTGTTATGTTGTATTTGGGCCGGGATTTGATCAGACGAACAATCAGTTTATTGATGAGACGAGGAAATTGTAATCATTTATTGTTTCAGTTCATTTTCAAGAATAAACTTGATCAAAGTAAGACTGTGCCTTCCTAAGGTAAAAAGAGGAATGTAATAAGTAAATGAGATAATCTACGTCAAACCGTTACCAATGTGTTCACAAAACTTTGTTTATCTTACACTTAGTCTTGAAGGGGAAAATGCAACTAGTTTTGCGCCTTCAAATGTAAACACATTTTATATTTTAAAGGGACTATTGGTTTTGACAAGAGATCATTCCCACGTTTACTACCATTCAGTATGAGAAAACAATTTTGAAGCATGCAAGCAATGTCTTTTGGCTAATCAAAAAAGACATAACCCTAGAAGAAAAAGCCACGAATGTATATTCTTGTTAACCTTTAACAGAATATAAAAGGATGGGTTTTTTTACAATAGAAATAATTTTTTCTTTATCAATTCTGATTGACAAAACTTCGGAAAAAAATTGGCTACCAGGACCCGGGTTCCCAATAGTTGAATCTACAAGAGTATAATCGGTAGTTTTTTAATAAAGACGAAAATCTATTTGCAAGGAAACGAACTCGCAACATTTATTTTTCATGTTTTGGATCATTTCTGATTTGTTAATGGGGATTAGAAGTTCACAGTTAATCAAAAACCTTAACCATTCATGTTGGTTTAGAAACCTCTAACGTGTACGTCGCGTAGACAAGTCAAAGCTGTGGTCTATTAATTAAAAATGTATATTAGATACGAAACCGTTCTGATAACAGCGCATGTCTATATTCGAAGTGCTAGTGTAGTCAGTCCGGTTTAATGTAATCACGCCTATAGTGAAATAACTTGTGTGACGGTATAAACAAGAAATACGCCTTCCGGAAAATGGGTAGATTTTTAAATCATGCTTCTACTGTTAATTCATTACCAGAAAATGCAATTGCGTCTGGTCTGTGTTTCTGTGGGTAAGATAGATCACAAAACACTCCTACAATTAAACGAGATTTATAATTATAAGTTGAAGTTTGATATGGATTCTACTAGTCATTAATGAGGAACGCGGAAATTAAGTTAGATAACACGTAGTCCGTGGTAGCAATCAGTTTTCAACAAATCATCGAAAGATCACATCAGACGGAGGAATTAAAGGGAGGGAATCCCACCAAACAAAAAGGGTGCGCACTTAATTCCTCCATCCCTCATTTATGATTAGTAGAATCCCTATCAAAACTTGATATGACGTCATTAATGAGTCACTCCAAAATCACGTGAGACTTTAAAGAGATGTGATCAAGAGAGCGAAAAATGATACACGGTTCACCCAACAACATGTAGCTTTTTGATAAAAAAACATATAAAAATACCATGTGATTACCTCAAAGCATGGCAGTTGCTGCAGATAACAATGTATGCCATCACAGACGAGCTGCTTGACTTGTTCATAACCGAAGCTCATATCCCTGATGTTAAAGATTTCCTAATTAAGAATTGCCACTTAAGATTTAGATACCTTGATAAATTCACCTTTACGTATGTGCATGCTGTTTTGTGTCTGCCAATGTGGTTAACTGCTGATCACTTGGTGCGGTTTAAGACCTTTATTAGAAATGCCTTTGAGCGCAAGGAACATGCCGTGTCCGTCCTCTTTAATTTGGAGCATATGATACCACCTGGAAACACGGCATTCTCAAAACTCTTTTTGGTATGGGGCTCAGAGGGCCAAATTTTGTTGCTAACTTTTTACAATGAGCTCCACATTATCGGATTCATTCGAACAAGATATGAGAGTCTCACAGGGGAGCATCCTGTCTTCAACCCTGTTCGGAATCAAAATCAACAGTTTGCCTGGCGTCCTACATGACAATGTAGAGGGGTCCGTGTATGTGGATGACTTTTTTGTGTGTTACAGTTCCAGAAACATGGCTACCATTGAGAAACAATTACAGGCGTCTCTCAATGAGATTGAGAAGTGGGCCACTGAGAATGGGTTCCGCTTCTCATCTACCAATACTGTGGCCATACACTTTTGTAACCTCAGCAAGCTCCCGATCTTCAGTTCTATGGTAAACCATTAAAGGTGGTCAAAGAAACTAAATTCCTTGGCCTCATCTTTGACCACAAACTTAATTTTGTGCCCCATGTAAAAATGTTAAAAGCCAAGTGCACAAAGGCATTATATATTAGCAAAGCCTTTTCCAGCACTGACTGGGGAGCGGACCGAGATATTCTTTTTAACCTTTTCAGGTCTATGGTCCGGTCCATTTTAGACTACGGATCTTTTGTTTATGGCGGTGTCAGGAAAACATACCTATAAATGCTTGATCCTGTGCACCACCAGGGACTTCGACTCTGCCTGGGGGCTTTTATGACCTCTCCTGTCGAGAGCTTGTATGTGGAGACAAGAGAATCAAACAAGGTCTACAATATGCAACGAAACTTAAAGCCCATCCCACGAACCTTGCTCACGACTGTGTTTTCCAACCGTTATCCGAGGACTTTATGCAGCCTCTCCTAGGCGGATTCAATCTGTTGGTCTCCGCATAGAGTCTCCATCTAGAGGCTGTGGGTATAGACTTGGAGGAGGTTGCAACTGTAAGACTTCCTTGTGCTCCACCTTGGCTGACGAGCCAGTCAAGGTTCATCTATGACATCCCACAGCACGACAAGTCTACCACGAATCCTCTGATAATCCAACATAAATTTGAGATTAAGAATAACTTTGCAGAACACAGCTTCCTTTACACAGATGGATCGAAGGATGACGGTCGAGTTGCTGCTGTGGCAGTGCTTGGACGTAACGTGGCTTCCGTCCGTCTTCCTTCGTCCAGTTCATTTTTTCTGCTGAGGCTCGAGCAATTCTTCTCGCCATGGTCACGATCGTTACACATTACTTGGACAAGTCCGTCATCTGTAGCGAATCTTTGTCGAGCCCCCTGGCTATTGAACACGAGAAATTAAAAAAAAAACGCTAATTCGTAACATTCTACACATACATGATTTATTAACATCTGCGGCTAAGAAAGTTGTGTTCTGCTGGGTGTCCAGTCATAGTGACATCTATGGTAACACAGTCGTGGACAGTGAAGCCAAATCTGCTTTGATCAAGCCAGTATCTTCGGTCGAAGTACCATATTCCGACTTCAGACCGAAGATAATCAAGTAGATCAAACAGATTAGGCAAACTTCGTGAGATGAAGAAAAACGTCAAAATAATAAACTGGCTCAAATCCAGGCATAGTTTGGTCCAAGCACTTTCCCTTCTTCTCTTGAAAGAAAAAAAGTGGTTTTATCCAGATGTCGAATCGGCCATTCCTTTTCATCACACCGACATGTACTCACACCCGACATGTACTCACACGGGGTCCCTTCCGTGGTGCATCCCTTGGCCGGACAGTTATTCTCTGTCCGGCCATCCCAGTCGTGGTGAAGGCGGCGACCTTAAACAGGAGGTGCAAGAGATGGTTACCGCCTAGCCTTCCTATCGAACGACGCTGGACATGATGGTTTTTTTACTATTATTAGCTATTAAATTAGTTAACAAATAGATTAACTCAAAGATGCTTTGTTAACTTTCCCTCAGGGCAAACACATTAAATTTTTAAAATCTTGACCTTGTCCCCGAAAATCCCACATAGTTCACATGGATCCAACACTTGCATGTCGTTTGGTCACGACCAATATATATACACTGCCCTAGATGAATCGTCTGGATCGTCTTTAATTCAACTGAAAAGAAAGCCGGGGAAGCAAAAAATTGAACTCAATAGCACTTGGTATCGAACCTGCCTATCACGCACAACTTGTCTTGACAAAGCTGAGATAGGACGTGCTTGTTGCATTTGATCCAGGCAGCTCTGGGGTTAGACGCCGTTCATCTTCGCTGTTCAATGTTCGTGGTGGGGAAGTCTTGGAAAAGTTGAAGTTCAAGCTAAAGCTGTTGGATTGGGGGATGGAGCAGCCCACATTATTTCACGTATATGACGGCTTTGCCAGGTTTATTGGGGAGGAAACCGATAGAATGTTTTTGAAGGACTGCTCCTGGCTCCAATCTCTCCATTTTAATTTTCCCTGTATGATGGTGTTTTTGGATTTGACACCTTTCCATTAATTCAACAACACAATAGACAATGCGTTACTGTACATTAATGCTTCGTTTCAGTAAAAAGGCGCAAAATAAGATCTGTAAACGTAAACACCAAAAAATCACAGTATCGGTATGACGACCAGTAATATTGGTATTATTTTGACAAATCCAAGCAAGCATACACGACAGGGCCAATTTATTAAACAAATGCTACTTTTGGAGGCTTTCTTGCCCATTGATGACTCTCTATCCTGAACATATCAGTTATTTCAACACCAATTTTACCGGATTAAAAATACACCTTTACTAGGAGTATTTACAATGTCTGTTCATGTGTATTGTTGCAACAATTCCTCATTTCCATACTCTTATTATAAACATTGTGTTCATCTTCAGTTAAATATTGCTATAAAGTGTTCTTTATGAACCACCATAGCCCGCCGGTCGGCGACTTTCCCCAACCTGCATAATACAGCATAGTCTCTGTTGAGGCAAAACCGTGTTGGCTAAAATTTCTATGCCTGACAAATCGTTCTGCTTCGTAACTTTACTGTCATGTCTAGGTGACAAGGACGTATCCTGGTCCAGTGTGTGTTCCGTTTAATCTGAACACATCGTATTTGTTGGCTGGTGCAGTTTTGAGGCCATTAAGAAATTGACCTTGAAGAAAAGTTCTTAGCTTTCTCCCTTCCACTAGCAGACATTATACCTATAAGAAATAAAGGATAAAATTACGTTTCAATCAAAAACCAATGTGCAAATAAAGTGTACTGTCGACAAAATGAAAACCGATAACATGAAATACTCAGGCACGTTGGAGGAATCTAACCGAGTCGACTACAATTCCACGTTGCAGCTAGGACGAACTAAAGCGTACTGATTGCTACCACGGACTATGCGTTATCTCACGTGGTTTAAGAAGTTCTTAAATATTTCATTACATTGTGTGGATGATAAAGTCATGTGCACAGATTTACAGAAACGCGATTGGAAAATCATCCATTAATGGCATAGTAGAAGTTTCATCATAATTCTTACAGCGACCTTGACAAATGATTTTAAAACCATACTAGATCATTGGCAATAATCACGAGCCGTCGAAGGTAGACTAGGCCGTAGCACATGGCTATCTGTTAAGCTATACATATTGTCTATATAACAAAGCACCTTCTCTTGAGGAATGTCAATAACATGCAGTTTATTTATTAACTCCTGGCTTCAGTCCGATGGAAAGTTCTTAAATATTTCATTACATTCTGTGGACGATAAAGTAATGTGCACTGATTTACAGAAACGCGATTGGAAAATCACCCAGCTAATCCGAGAAAGAAATACGTTCAGCATTCAAGTATATCAGAGTTAACTGACAAGATATTTAAACAACATCGCTAGTAGAGCAATTCTAACGAGAAAATATGATATCTATACATAAAACAAATCAAAATGACAAAAATCCTCCAAGGTATCATTTTTGTTATGCCCAGCCGCTATCGATTGTATCTTAGCATACACAGAAAGCACTGTGAACAACTTTATCAACGAATAAATATATGGGCGCCAATGACTCAATGGTAAATTAATAATACAGATTTGAGAATGAGTTTACATTGGTTGTTGGAAATGGTAACTTAACAAACAGAAATACAAATGTATCTTTAAAGACATGGAACTATATACAGTGAACAGCTGGCCGGATATATAGATCAGTTTCGGCGTTAGAACTTCTTTTGAGAGTATTATTAACCTTAGAAGACATACGTCTATTGTGCAGTCAAACAGATAATTCAGTCGAAATGCAATTAAAGAGATCGTGGTGTTCGGAATGGTGGCACAGACTGGTTGAAAGCTGTCTGTCTGAGGGGTTAAACACTGTCTTTTGTTAGAATGATTAAACGAGAACATATGTCAAACATCAGCTTACATCACAGCTAGCTGAAATGATGAGGGACGAGTTGATATGGTCGACTACCGCGACGAGAGTAACAACCACACTCTCAGGTGTAAGCCAATCGATATGGTCTGATCCGTCCACCACTTCATAGAGCTAGTCATTTCTCGCTGGGGGCATCAGGCTATTCGACCTATAGGTCACATTACCCAGTTTTTCATTTGCAGCCAATGGGAGATAACTTCGGTTATGCTAGAGCTATAAAGTTTGATCAGTTTGCCACAGTTGAGTAAAAAAGAAAGTGCATGAGCAAATTGACACAGCTGCAGGTCAATTCCACTGCCTTTTGGCATGAAATTAACGGTGGCTAAATAAAAGTTGCACAAGGGGTTGATTTTTTATGAAGTTTTTAAAATACCCCTGTTTCTGTATGGATCAATGGGTGCGAAACTCTCAGAATGGGGGTAGCCATCTTTGCAGGAGTGCAGCAAAAAATCGGCATGCACTATGTACCTTTTTCTTGTGTTTTTTTAATTTCCCACATACCAGCCTACTTGGAACTGGAACCGAAAAAAATTGATGAGATTTAGGTAATTAGCAATTAACCATAACGTTAACATGGCCGCAAATGGGGGAAAAAACTGTATTTTCTGACCTATAGGAAAACTAACATTTGTGCATCACGTCTTTCAAACTCCGTCCAGTTCATTTTTTTTACTAAACATGTCGTCTGCATCGGTGTTGGATAGTGAAGAGCCTGTTTCGAGCATTATGGCTCGTTTATCTGGTATTTTTGAAAAAAATGTCTGTATGGGAGAGGGTTGTTGGCTATGGCAGGGTAACGTGCACCCCAAAAGTGGATATGGCAGGGTGAGAGATTTTAAATATGGTGGAAAAAAGTCGGATATCTATGCACATAGGGTAGGGTACATGCTTTTTCATAGAATTCTAAATATTCCGAAAGTCAGTGAATACAATGAGCCTGTTGAAGTCAGCCACCTATGCCATTCAAAACTGTGTGTTAGGGGCACTCATTTGACACTGGAGACCAAATCATCAAATAACCAGCGAAAGGAATGCAGCAGGCAGAAAAAGTGTTTATGTGGTAACCAGCCACCATGTTTATTTCAATGAAAACAGGTAGATGTAGTGCAAGGACAATTTTTTATATAGTTTTGTTCTTTCTGCTTGTTTTGTTTTTGTATTTCTTTTTGCAGTTGAGTTTTGGCCCAATAATGTCTTTTTGATAAGACTTTAAGTTGCATGTATTTGTCATTTTATTTTCATGTAGGGCATACATTCTCCTGCGTTTTTGGGCCCTTTTCTGTTTTGCCTTACTTGTTGAAAAGTAATGTTTACGTTTTTCACCTTCTTGTTGTAGGGCTTTGAGTGACTTAGCCACCCTGGAGCCGGGTGTGACAGGACTACCAACAGCATCACAAAGCTTTAGTAGAGATTCAGCCCTGCCATTATTAATACTGTGAACAGCACTGTTTGCCCTTCCCTCAAAATTTCTTGTGTAAGTTACATTACTGGGGAGTGACCGCCGCAAACAACGGTTGATAGCTTCAGACTTTTGACTGTTTGTGTTCATTTTAGTTTTGTCTAAGATTGCTTGTCCGAGCCGGTAGTGGATACACTGAAGCAGGTAGGTCATATCTGCTTCGTCTGGATTTATTATAAAGTTACATAAGCTTTTGACCAACCAATTTCTGTGTTTCCCCCCAGCACAGACAAACGATCTACGCTTACACTCTATGTGGGTACCTTTGTAACACTCAGGGATAGCCTGGGCAGCATATGACAGGTCCCTCTTAAGGGGGGCTGTTTTCCCTGCATGATGTTTAAAGGCGGCTGAAAACTCAGCCGTGCATCTCATTGCCAAGTCTGCAGCAAATGTGTTTTGGCACCTGTTTTTATAAGCTTTAGTTCTTCCAGGGAACATATCAGCTGAAAATTTAACATTTTTAATCTGTTTCCTGTGATTTCTTGCCAGATGAACAGTATCTAGAAAGTGTATGGGTTTAGATTTTAATTTGCCTGTTTGATGTAAGTTTTCAGCCGCTTTAAAAGCACCACTGTCAGAATCTGTAGTAATTCCCCCCACTTGCAGTCCATTCTGTACTACTGAACTGAGACTCTCAAATGCCCAAGCCTGTTCGTTTCCTATCGTTGTCTCCATTGATATGTTGGCGCTGCAATTCCCACAGAAAGGGGTATGAGAGTTATCCCCCTTTTTACTCTGGATACATTTTTTACACAGCTTATTTTTGGTTGTTAGAGCTAAAATTTTCTTGTTTTTTGTAACATTTTCAGAGATTGTGTATGTACACTGAGTTGCAGGCTGGAAAGGAGTTTTACCAATACCGGAATAAGGCCTATTGTTGTACTGAGCATCCCCTTCAACCGATATCGGTGTATCAGGTGAGTAGCCCCTCAGTCCTTGGATGTACTGGATTTTTTCAGCCTCCGACTTCATATTGTCTTTGTTTACAGCTGTAATTATCTTACATACATTGTCAGCGTTTCTTTGCAGAGTTTTTAGGGTGGGGGGAGGTGTATTGGTGCATAAATAAGTGGTCCTTAGACCAGCATAGCCCAGTGGCAACTGGCTTAGGGCCACCTGAATGCCAAGGTTTGGTGCAGCTGCCCTTGGGCCTCTCCCCCTTCGAACTGTCGATTCGTGGAAGAGTTTAGCTAATTTGGATTTGTAACCACATCTCTGACAACATAGCCCTTCTTTCCAACACTCTCCCCACTTCATTTCCCGACTTAAATCCCACTCAAGTTTTCCCGGACAGTTGATATGTTGCACAATGGCTTCATTCCATAAATCAGCTGTTTTTTGCATGTGGAGTTTCCTATATGTGTCTGAATCTGCCCTAAAAGAATCAAAACAGTAAGAGAGAACTAGAAAAATGACTTATAATGAAAAGTAAGTTAATCGGTTTTACCTTTGGTTAACAGTATCTGCACATATTTCCACCTGGGTGGGTGTCTTAGGGCCAGGTCGCAAAATGCATACATCTTCTGTACCTGGGTTCACATGTAATGGGGGACACATACTGGGAGTTTGTTCTCTTACAATCTCACACAATTCTCTGGGAAGTCTGACATACTTAGTTTCCTTGACAATTTCATCTCTGTCACTCGGTGAAGCCTCAGGAACTTTCACGTGGCCTCGTCTGAAACCATGTGATTTCCTTTTTCTGTCACCTTTTGCCATTTTCTTTTTCAAAATATTTCTTAAAGCTACCAGCAGGCCTAATTGTATAGAGCTGAATAAAGTGGTCTTCAGTATTGTGCTTAAATAGTGGTCGGTTTGACAGGTTAGAAGTCCGCCTTGTTGAGAAAAGATAAGGATTGTGATCTATGATAAATATTGAGTGATTTTAGAACTATGGTACCCCCTGTACCTTTCTTCCACTCCCAACTTTTACAAGCTTAGAATTACTTTACAACCTGGTTTTATCTTTGTCGACAGGAAAGAAAGCTTTGAAAACATACCAAATTTGACAGCTTTGTGAGAATATGGAATGGGTTATTGCCCTTGATACAATCTGGACATCATCAAGTTTGGACTGAATTTGAGGGGTGGGGTAAGTTTTCATCACAGCCTCCCAGAGTTTAATGTGTGCAGAGACTGTTTACCATGCTTAATATAGAGAAAAGAATTACAAACCACATTAACAGCTTTTGGGTAGATTCCATGCATTTATTTTATCACACCATGAAATTCAAAGTTGTTCCAACTTCAAAAATGTACACAAAATTAAAGCCACTCCTTAGGATGGGGGCTAGGCCACATATTGAGTTACAGTAAAATATCTACCATCTAACAACAAACAACTTTCTACATTTTCAATTAGCATTGATGAATGGTCAGTAATCATCTAAATTTGACAACTTTTAAGAAAGTCACTTCTTCCTATAGGTCACATTACCCAGTTTTTCATTTGCAGCCAATGGGAGATAACTTCGGTTATGCTAGAGCTATAAAGTTTGATCAGTTTGCCACAGTTGAGTAAAAAAGAAAGTGCATGAGCAAATTGACACAACTGCAGGTCAATTCCACTGCCTTTTGGCATGAAATTAACGGTGGCTAAATAAAAGTTGCACAAGGGGTTGATTTTTTATGAAGTTTTTAAAATACCCCTGTTTCTGTATGGATCAATGGGTGCGAAACTCTCAGAATGGGGGTAGCCATCTTTGCAGGAGTGCAGCAAAAAATCGGCATGCACTATGTACCTTTTTCTTGTGTTTTTTTAATTTCCCACATACCAGCCTACTTGGAACTGGAACCGAAAAAAATTGATGAGATTTAGGTAATTAGCAATTAACCATAACGTTAACATGGCCGCAAATGGGGGAAAAAACTGTATTTTCTGACCTATAGAATCGCCGTGCCATAAGTGCTGTTCAACGATGTCTTCTACGCTTAGAGTTATTTGTGTCCGATCTAAGTATTGTTAGTGAATCCTCTATGCCAATTACTGTACTATATTGGATATTACCGCTGTGTTCCCTGGATACATTGTAATGCTAACTAACAAACACTCTTGGAGTCCCGAGAGCTTCTTTCTTAAGCAGTATCATTGCAATGGCGAAACTCTATCGGTATGTCAAACTGAACGACAGATTCGATACTCAGGTCTTCACGTTTCTTTTACCAAATCGTGTAGCTAAACAACAGTTCGCTCATGATATCTACTCAAAGGATTTTACCTATGGTCATCAAAAATGGACGGTATCTTTTATGAAAGGTGAGAAACACCTTGGTTCTTTCTTGAAGTTAAAAACTATAGCCACAGGAATGACATGTCGCTTGGATTACTCGTTCACAATGGTGAACAAGGACCACTTTACCAAAAATGAAAGTTTTATTGAAACTGGTTGTGAATTTAGTATTGAAAATTGTATTCATGGTCGGAAGACATTTATATGTCTAAATGAGTTGGCTGTTAGGAACTTCATGCAAGAAGGTGGTGAATTTCTGGTGGAGTTGGAGATGAGGAATATCATTACCTCCTTCCAATGTCTTCTTGTACTGCCTAAAGACAACCACTTTAAGCCCGGCTATAACGAAAGGATAGAATCCACCTACTTCTCCTTCGGACTGGATGACTGGGGAGTTTCCCTCTATCCGTGTGGAGATTCTGCCGATACAGAAGGGAAGGCAGTTGTCCATCTTCATCGACACACTAGCTTCGACCATCTCAGTCATTTGAGGTATCAAATATTTATGGGTGAGGAATATGCTTATGAGTCGAATGTTTTGGAGGAAGCCTTCGATATTTCCGGGTCGGGGTTGGGTTATGTAGTCGGTGCTCCCCTCTCTGAAATCACCCATGGCAAATACAAAATGAAAATTCGAGTGGATATGTTATCAGTGACATCTGTAAGTGAAGTTGTTTTGGAGCCTATTTCAGAAGGACGAAATAGGGCCCATTTTTATGACAAAGACAAACAGGCTTGGATGATTGAGAGTGATTTGAACGGACAGAATCTGTCCTTTAGGCTATATTACACTGACATATCACATGTGCCACGGAAATTTGCTCGATACGTCAGTTGGAACATTAACTCAATTTTACCATCAGGGGCTAAGTTCAAAATGGGTAAAGGCCCTTTTTCAAAGTACTTTGTACAACAGGATTTAGATGAAGGTTTTGTTGCCAACACACAAATACCAGTTAAAGAGGTGAGTTATGTATTTTAAATACAACTTCATGACATATTCAATTTTAATAAACAAAACAATTGGCCATTACAAATATATTAAAAAAATTCTTCAAAATCATATGAAATGAAATGGGTGTTTCGTGTCTCTATAAAATACACTGAAATATATTTGTGACAGTTATTGTTTATTAAAATCCCTATTCAAAGGCATAATAAAGTAATGTAGCTATAGTCATAATCTTAGCCCAGATTTTCGGTCTAAAGGACGACTTATCTTATATTTGGCTGGTAATGTGAATATGACGAATACGGGAAAACAAATTCGACAGAGCCCAGATTTCTCGGCTAGTCATAATCTATATTAGAGCTATACTATTTTGACCATAATATATAACGGTAATTGAGAAACGGTTTACCATATACATTTGTAATACCACAGAAGATGGATCCAGTTCTGTTTCATTCTCAGTTTTTAATTTTCGTTACTAAAGTTATTTTTTTTTACTTTATACAAATCATAACCCATATTAAAAAGTTGAAACTGCAAATCTATAATTTCCCTGTAATATTTCCTATAGTCAATAATAACGATTGTGAGTCTATATGTGTGTGGCTAATGAAAAATAAAACTTCTGATAAAATTCTTACATAGGAATTTAAACAATAAGGGCTAAATTAGGGTGAACCTATGAGATGAGATAATTAGATCAAGGGTTCATTCACAAGGGAAAAACTCTCAAAGCGTAATAATTCATCTTTGATTAAACAGAGATCTATCAATAATGTGCTAACTAGTAAACCGGGAGCCCATGGAGATTTGTTTAGCATTGCGAGTACAAAAGGTTTGAAGCTGGAGATATGAAGGGGGAGGCTGTGGGACCTTCAAATAGCCATTCTTAAGTTCCATCTCCTACCAATCCTGGCAGCGACCCCTCAAAGTATCCCAAAATTCATGTTAATTAGCATAATCGAGTACACCAAAGAAACCAATGCTAAAATATCCATATTGGTGGGGGGAATCAAGATCTATCATTCTTAAGTTCCAAACCATTTACTTAATCTACTTAAGAACGCCCGCAATTAGAGCTAATTAAAACTTTAATTAGCATAATAATGTACATCAATGAAATTTTTGCAAAGGTTCCATTGGCGTACCCAGTTGTGCTATTGGCAATTAGCTCTAATTGCGGGCGTTCTTAAGTTGATTAAGTACAGGAGTTAGAACTTAATAATGATAGATCTGGATTCCCATCACCAATATGAACATTTTAGTATAGGTTTCATTCATGTACTCAGTTATGCTAATTAAAACTATTTGACGCTAATCGCGACCTTTGACCTTTTCTTAAGTTGACTTGGTAAGGCTTTACTACTTACGAATGGCAGATCCTCATTGAAGGAACCGTAATGATCATTTTTACAAAAGTTTCATTGATGTACTTTATTATGCTAATTAAAGTTTTAATTAGCTCTAATTGCGGGCGTTCTTAAGTAGATTAAATACATGGTTTGGAACATAAGAATGATCACTCCAGAATAATTAGTTATTTCTAAACATTGCCATAGCGCACACTCGAAAAATTACTAGATTTACGGTTTACGGCATCTCATGTCATTTTACTGTGCTTCTTTTCACAAGTATAGTATTTGTAAGATTGTTGTCATTGATAAGATGACCCAATGTTATCTTCAGATCACCCACCCAGAGAGTTTATATCTTGACTCCCCAGACAGGAGAATGACCATAAAGATAGAATGGATCGACTCTATTCTACTTATGTGCCCGACCTACCACAGACTGGATGACGTCAGTCGGATACAACGTCATCAAATGTTGTAAGTAAAAGTATGGGTAATCGATCACTATTTGATGATTAATTGACTGAAATTCTATCCGACCCTCAAGATTATTTCAGTTAAATGACGTTGTTGCCAGTTTGAGTGTGGGGATGAAAACAGGCTTTTTGAAGGACAAAACCTCCGAACTTCGGCGGGTAGCTGGCAATCTTTCCACATGTAGAGATAGAGAAAAAAAAGTCTATGGGATGGTCCACCTTTTTCTTAGATTGAGTAGGACCCCATCGATGGAAACCTTATGTCGGACTGTAGAACTATCTAAAGAGCCACCGAGGCTCCGTTATGTTTTCTGAATGCATTGTATATAATAGGTACCAAATTATAATGGTACAAAATCTCACTGGTTTATCGCAGTCAAACTACGAAGTCAATCTAAAATGTTCCGACATGATGCATTATTTAGAATGACAAACAAAAACAGAGCTTTCCGTTGATATCAATTTATAAGCAAAAAACATTTTCTTTCTTTTCAATTTTGTCCGTTATTTAGACACATCTTTGGTTTGTACGAGTTACTCTTGATTCTTTTTGTTTACAGGAGAGAGATTCTGGCATTGCAGGCTGAAAATTTTGCTTTAGAAAAACAGTTATACAGTTATCAACAATCGCTTGGGAACAAGGGTACGAAAAATCGATATCTTCCTTCAGGGGAGGTAATCGAGTCGATGGTGGATGACGAGGACTGAGAACGGAAACTCTTCAGCTTGCTCCTTGGAGACATTCGGCTTGACAACGGAAGTAGTTAAGCACATTTTTAGTTTTCTAAGGATTGGCTGGTTGGTTGATTTAGCTTATTGGAGCGTCCATTCGTATGAATGGCGTGCGTCAGCTTCCTAAGGGTAATAATGTACAAAGTAACAGATGAATATGTTCCCAGTTACTGTATTAATGTCTAAAGGGGGACTGTTCTAAGGAATTTTAACAAGTTTCAAGTGTGTTATGTGATGTGTGTATAAACGATATTTATGGTTGCTCAGTATTAGGACAAAGAAATGCACAAATAGAAGCTTTTTTTATTTCCCTTTACAGCACCGTCTCCAATGTGATATATCCAGCTTATTTTTGAAATATTGTACCCATTTTTATATGCAAGTTTTTACCTAAATTTTTCAAACGACTGTTATATTGTGCAGGAATAGGTGCTGTTTTCTGTCTGTCTGCGTGCGTGTGTGTTTCTGTGACGCTCGGACGCTATTTTAGATAAGGTTTATCACGGATAACATATCCACACGAATTTTCATTTTGTATTTGCCATGGGTTTCTTCCAACGCCAACAAAACCAATCCAGTTTTTAGTGAAGCAGAAGATTTCCTCCGATTCTATATTTCTGGACACATGTACGGGGTAATTTTCCTACACGTATAAACAATTATTTACACCAGATTCTTTCCATTTGTCGAATTTTATGATGTTTTGCGTACAAAGAACTGCTGGCCAGGTTTCCATTGTTAGACGTTGAAACATTTGAAACTATAATTGTTTTTCTATGAGATTAACTAGGGTTACTATAAAGAATTTTCATTGTAATCATTAGTTGAGTGAAGTTCTTCTAAATTGCGTAACAACAGGCAAGGTTCACAATTGTTTTTTTTAAATGCATGTGAACTGAAATGTTAGCTTCTATGAGGTTATTTTTCTAATAAGCTCCTATGATTTTGGAGGTAATGTTTTTAAAAATAACGAATGGTGTTTGTTAAACATATTTTTAAAAGGCGCAAGAAAAATAAACCCCACAGTATGGGACACTGTTTGTATTAATAAAGGTCGTCTTCTTGACTAAAAATACATTATAACAAATTCGTAATTCAAACTTGAATGTACACTTATCCCTTGATAACGACACAGGCTTGTGATGCTTGTGTCGAAATGTTATTACCTCTTTATAAACACGTTTGTTATTCATAAAACTAAGTAGAATATCGCAAGAGTTCACTGCTGAATTTATTTTCCTGACTGTTCAATGCCTCATTGGGTAGATTCAAGCAATGTTTCTAGTGATGCATGTCCTTTCAGGGGCCAGAGCTGTTGAAAGTTACACGATTTTCACAGAAATTCGAGCGTTAAAGTTCATTAAAACCTAAAATGATTCAGGTCGAAATAAAAAAGTATTCAGTGAGCCCATTGCGTGAAGAAAGCGAATGTGTTTGTAACAAATTGGGATACTGATTCATTTATTCTAAATCATTTTCGATTCTGGTGTCAATAAAAGTCTTCGAAATTTCACTTCTTAAGAGATATAAAAAAATCGTTTTGTTTCAACCACAAAATATCTCCAGTTTGCTAGCTCATTTAACTCTTAAAAAAGGTTGTCTTTGTGTCGTGGATTTTGTAATGAAAGTAATAACAGGAATATCGACTGTTTTCTACACACTAATTCTACTCATTCTTCAAGTATTTCGAGTGGAGATAAACATAAAAAGAGACAGTGTCTAAAACAGCTCTACGTTTTCTGGGTCCAAAAATCATGACCAATGGTTCTACAGAGATGGATCTCTGTGCGTGTACACTTATCTGGATTATCTCTCAACCAAAACACAGCAACAAGTACAAAAATATTTCACTGATTTGGGAGTATTTTTGTGCTGAAGTTAAATGCTATTTACCTAATATGTGAAAGTTTTTTGTATTGATTAACAAGCTGAATTACAGAAAAAAACTGCAGCAGCCACTTATATTGTGTGGTCCACTTTTTTCGATGGAATGAAATAAAAAAAATATACAATAAATTATTGCACGTATGACAAAAGTCTAAATTATATAACTATACCAATTACAGCTTCTTTTCAGAGTCAAGTACTATTCAGCGTAATTTATTTATAAAACAACAAATCCCAAAGTGAGTGTATATTGATTAATAGAAACCAATAAAAGGTCAAGGTTTTCCAAATTTAAAAAACAATTACGCTACACGAACCCTCCTGAATTAGATGGTTGGATGAATTTTGTTCTATCACTCAACTATGACCTCCACTAAAATTATCATTATAACCAATCGCACAAGGAACAAATATGAGATTACTCAGATTAGGCCTTCCACTTTTATTTATGTTTTCCAGAATCAAAACAACAGAAGCCTTGAAGATCTATACCGTTAATGGGTCCCATCTGGTCTTTTACTGTCAGTAATATACTTGTTCCGGTATTATTATATAATACTTTAATCAACCAAGGTTATGAGATCCTGATGTTATAGACATGTAATTATATACTGTATATGATCATAAGAACCTCTTCTTGTCTCATAGAAGAGACATCTGATGTACCTCTGGTATCTCAATCACCTCAGACATTACGCCATGTTTACAGAACACAGTAACAGTTAGTATTTACTTCAATACACTATTAATTAAGAACAAAGACGCCATATCTTTGCGTCTGTTATTCAACCACCATTTTTCCAGTAACAAAAGACAGTGACTATCTATCCGGATATTATTAGTTATATGACGCCCTTGCGTGGGTATACGTGTAGATATTTGGTGTCTGACATTAATATTTTTCCGAGGCGAAGCCGAGGAAAAATATCTGTCAGACACCAAATATCTACCCGTATACCCACGCAAGGGCGTCATATAACGAATTTATCACCATCCAGAGCAGCTTGTTTACTTAAAACTGAGTTTAATCAGCTGTTCTTTATTAGATTAGTTCCCAAAAATGTCATGGGTTGAGTGTTTTGAGCGAGGTCTAAATGACGTCGCGAAAGAAATAAATACTATTGTGACGTTGCAAAGTTATATCGGTTTTCACGATCTTTGAGACAAGTATAGCGTTCAATGCTGACGAAACAACATTCTAAACTGACGTCACAATAGGATTTCGTCTTGACTGAAGATTGCTGTGAGGCACCAAGACCTTCACTCCGTGGTAATAACAGCGCGTGAGATCTTCACTCCGGGGTTATACAGAATCAAATATATACACGGAAAGCACTGGGATGCAGACTCACATTCTGGGCGTTTCGACCAATCAAATGCCGAGAAATTTCTCTCAATGGTGATAACAGGCTATATACAGGTTCCCAGATTGTGCTGAATGTTCAGATAGATACTTAAACACTATGACGATTACTTAAAGCTGCATGAATTGCGAATGTTCAATTTTTGTTTGTAAATATTGATCTGGACAGGATAGGGGACGTATTTCTGCTGCTATGTAGTCTGATATTCTATACAGTGCGCCACAACCATATTAAAACTGAAAGCACATAAAACAGGTAAAACATTATCATATCATATTTTACATTCATAGTATTTCAGACGTAAACACATTGCGTGTGTGCCGTCACTAGGTATATTCCCCAACCAAAACAAAGCAGTAACAATAACTAGAACAGAATTCCGTATAGATCTTGTGTTCTTGTACATTTACTAAGAGACATTTACCTATTGTAAGAGAGAAATGGCATTGATTGGTCAGCTTTATTGTTAACACTACAGCAGAACTATCCCACGAGTCCCATTTTTACGATTAAATAACTTTCGAAATATATTTCAATCAAGCAACCGCATATATTATTGATAGTCCTATTACCTCTTTATCAATAAACATAAATTGCACGATTCCGTTAGATGTTTTCTAACAAAAGGGTTGTTAATTGATTGAGTCATCGGAGTTTACCGCCACATTCCATAAATTGATTGTTTGATTGATTAGGGTTTAACGTCACACTCAGCAGCTACGGTTATATATTTACGAACACTAAAACACACGGACACAAGGAAAACCTTCTTGTCTAAAATAACCACGAAGACGGTTATATGGTGACTAAAGTACCAACCGACCAAAAGAACACCCTTCCAAGCCACCCACATCTAAATTTGGACATTAAGCTTACCAGACCATATGATGTCCGGAAGGCTAATGTATTTGGCACACTCAATATTCCTCCTTGCTGGGTCAGCATACATGGCTAAAACAGAGCCCCAATGCTCCAGCCTGCGGACGCATTCTAAATACAAGAAAGCAATATCCAATAATAGTGTATCCTAAATTTGCCAATGTGTATATAGGTGATACAAGTCAGCATCTCTAAAAACTTAATTTTGCAAAACAATTCGGACGTATTGTGCGTTTTTTTTGCTCGGTTGTTTTATAAACAAATAAGAGACTTGGTAGCCTATCTGGTACTTGGCAGATCATTCTATTTTGTTCCTTGTGAAGAATGCAATACCAACTGTAAGTCACAGAATAAGTATAGATTGTGGAATTAAAAACCAGTGCTAGGGGAATAGAAAAGAAAGCCAGGTCGATACATTGCATTTTTGGGTGATATTAAACGTAATTAACAACCAGAAATTGTCCTCCCCATGTAAGAACATTGTAGCTTGGTAGCTGGCAACCAACCCACATAAGTCGTTCGAGTAAAAACCCAGTCAGAAATTTTTCCAATTTTTGTTTTTGACTTAGTGGGATTCGAACCCGTGACCCATTGGTGGAAAGTTTTTCGGATAGAGCGTCCAACGCTCTACCTACTGAGTCACGGACGCCCCCAGATCGCCAGGAGGACGAGGGTATACGTATTTAACACTGCTAATACTCCACTTTCGCCAGAGGATTGTATTAAGAAGCAATCCAAGAAAAACAAGCGAATGTTTATTTCTAATAAACGAGTGTAGGGAAACATGAACAGGAATTAATAAACCATGAATGGATAGAGAAACCAACAAACGGGAGTCATAAAGAAGAACGAAATTCAATATTATTTTCCGATTCCTGTAAATGTTGACAGGTCTGGAGGCAGATTCAACATGTGTTTTCAAATGAATTTCTCTTCCATTAATACATATAGTATAATATAAAACTGAGTTTGACAATGGGTTCAACTTTCCAGTTTCCAACTGGCTTGAGCTACCGAAAATCGAATATCACCGTTTTATGAAACCTGCAAAACTAAAGGATCACATCGAAATTATAAATATCGTTTAAGCCAGTCACCGAAGAAGTGTGTTAACAACAGACACATTTTAAATAGTCGGGATGTGTGAGTACGTTTTAGGGTTTGTGCTTTTTGACAGAAACTATTAGCGAACAATTAACTAGTTCCGTTTCAACGAATTTTTTAATTCGATCTCGTTAATGGTAGAGGGTGTCTAAATATACGTTTCAATATGCAAATATGAATGCACGATTGATTACATCGGAGTTTCATCAACAAAAAGGTGTTTTAACACTTGACATGATGGTTCATGTAACACACGTATGAATGATGATTTTATTAATGTTCAGAACACCAGCCATATAGGCCTACGTGTAATACATTCTGTGTAGCGGTTTAATGTATACAGGTATTCATGACATAGATGAAGGCGTGTCTTTTCAAACAGGCAAACTATCTCAAGACGTGACTTATAAATGATTTGTATCGCTTTTGATAGCTTGATTGAATTGACGTTTTACGTCCAACTGAAAAATATTAGACTCATTTGGTGACTTAATTAAGGTGTATAAACTACACGCAAAGAGGACAAATGCAGGATTTGACGTTTCATCCGGAAACCGAGTAGGCGTATTTTACCAAAATCCCAAAGTCTGCAGCGGTGAGATATGTTTCTCATATCATATGTGTATTTGTTGAGATGGGGCAAATGGCTGTTTGGAACACTTTGCCAGATCTTACGTAAGATTCGAACTTTATATGTCAGTGCTTCATTACAACTAATTGAAGCCATTTTAAATCTCTCCACAAAGTAACCACAGTATAGAGTTTACGGTATGTAGGTGGTTTATCCAGGCTTCCATAGAACGATTTCAATGATAAAGGTTACGTGTTTATGTTTGCTATCAGTAGATAAGCTATATTGAATCTGTGGCATGGAAAGTTCATTTTACTAATTCAGTGTGAACTAATAGCAGATGCAAGGAATCTAATAATCGGCAGAAGTGTATATCTAAATGGAATATTACTGGCGTTAAAGGCACACTTGCCGCGAAAATCAGAAATATTGTTTACATTAAAAAAGAAAGACCGTTTTCTGTATTTTTCCCAGACAATATAAGTTAGGAACTTTCTATTTTTACCAAAATTTAAAAGTTTGGACGTCACTTTGTATTTTTAATTTGAATTTGAAAATTTGAATTGTCACGTACCCGGAACGTAAACAAACCAAGCTGCCCCCTATTGGCGATTTTATGTTTCAGTCGAGTGAGTGAACTAACGGCACAGTGTAATTTTACGTAGGCCTATTTATCTGAGAAATACAGACTGACGATCGGTTAACAGCGACTGGAAAAGCCTGCTGATAATTGTTTGAGTGTAAACCACAGATACAAAGGCCTGAAATGAGGGTAATCCAACACGAAAGTTGACCGACACTGATCGTTGTTGTTGTAATCAGGCTTCGATTCTTCGTTTGTTTTTCACCCCATTTCTACATTCTAAAGCTAACTAGACATGTTTTATGTGTCCTATGTTTAAGTTTAGTGGTATTAGTCGTAGTAAGCTCATGTAAATTGGGTTTCTTAGCTAATTTAAACAGGCTACGGCGGCAAGTGGGCTTTTAAATATTAGATTTGGCAATTTACACTCGGATACACAATTTGTTTAAGTGATGATTAGTTTAGCTGTCAATTACATAACATGATGTAATACACAAATAAATAGAAATAAAGCAAAACAGGAAAACAATTTTTTTTAATACATAAGAGCACATTGTCCGGGTTTCCGACTCCAATATTTTGTTATACCGTAGGCCGTATTTTGGAGTAAGTGTTTATTGCAATCAAAAACCCGGCGAAGACTGACTGCTTTGAGTGGACTGTTTGTGGTCAGATTTAGACAGTGAAATAACAATATAACTTAGTTACAATATAACTTACTGAAACGTCGCAAAACGACGAGCATGCATACTTTAGCTTTCTGTAAGGTGAATTGAGTACTGAGTATTTTTATTCACCTTAAAATGACAACATAAATTTGGATGACAAAAATTACTTTCAGGCGGTACTATAGGTCCATGGAGCTTGTTCTATCTCAAAAATGTTTTTTGATATAATTATTATGGATATGGTGATATCTTTTGAAAAATTTAAATAACATATATACAGACAAAAGAAAAGTACTTCAAACAATGAATGTTTACAATTGAACCAATCGATTCAATAAATATGTTTTTAATTTAGTTTTAAATACAGACGCTGATTCTATTCTCTGTAGAGAGTCTAACAACTTTTTCCATTCCCTGGGGCCTGCTGATTCTAAAAGATAAAACGATAAGTTAGATTTATAAAATGGTCTGTTCAAGTCGAATGAGCTATTTCTAGTGTTATGTTGCCTGGTGAAATTTCCCAATGCCTTTGCCCTGTGTGATGGTATAAACACATTTAAACTCAAAGTTATCAAAATCATGTTTGTCTTATGCAAAAAAAAATAATATTGATGCAAGCACTGGCCTTTAGAAATAGTTTTAACGGTCGTCTGGGAGAATCTTATTCATAGCTACTCGCCGTTGAGCTTTACGGATTTGGTTACCGAAAGTTTTATCCCAGTCCTTTTTGCATGCCCCTTCCTCACATTTCTCACTAATATTAGGATTTCTTTGGATTCTCACCTTTGTTAGATTTGCAATCTAGAGAAGTATTATTTAGACAAAAGTACGGCCTTTGTCTTAGAGCAACGGTAAGTTGGGTAACTCAAAACACCTAACTCTTCTCCCTATTTCCATAAATTTGTACTCTCGTATCTTGGGGACATTTCGCTTTCTTATTAATTATGCAACGGAAAACAATGCTTTTGAAATCTAAGTATAACTAGGATTATACTGAAGTAGAAGTGTCGCCTGGCAGGATAAACATACAAGGAGAAACTGTATCAAAATCAAAAGCTTGTACAGTAATTGAATATCCACGGATTTGAGCAAAGTGGAACTTGACTGTGGTATTTAGGTAAATTTTTCATCATTTGAATTTTCAAATCGTTTAAACAGTTTTCAAAATATTGCACGGAAACCAATTTATGTATTATAAGGCAATCAAAAGCCTGTAAAATAATTAAATATGCGCGGATTCTAGTGAAAGTCAAACTTGAGCACGGTATTATGGTAATTATTCCTCTTGTCATTTTTTATATCGAGTGAGTAGTTTTCAAAATATTGAAACTAATCCGGAGAACGCTGACGCCGATGCCACACATAGTGACACATTAGTGCCCGTTTTCAAGCGACACAAAAAATCAAGAATGATTGATCAAACGCAGGTGCCTAAACAAAGATACATAAGGTCACTGTGTCTTTCTAAAGAAGACTATTTTTTTGTTTCATTATTTAGTTTTTGATGGGGTAAAGTTTAGTTTGAAGAAGATTAAACTTTTGACAACAGGCGTACATGTAGACAAGCGGTACCGTAGGCTTACGTTCAGGTAACACTTGGTCGCCGGTTCAGTCACTTTTGGAAAACGTAAAAATTGTCTACATGATAAAGTTTAGCTTACTACGACAAAAATCTATATATTTGTCAAACTAAATAACCATCAGGGTATTTTTGGATTCCTGTATTCAAACTCTTCCTTTAGGAGGAATAAAGCTCCATACTTCTAAATTATCCCCCTTTACTCTTCTGTGCGTAAGGTTTGTTTCGTCAAGCTTGTGGCAGTCATGTCTTTCAAGAAACGGCGAAGTCAAACAGATTCGGTTAAAAAGACAAGGTCGATTAAATAACGAACATGCAGTAGTTTAATTTTACATATACCAACGTTCGGTATACGATTTTTGAAATACGGGGTGGTTAAGTCCACATACCATTCCTACCTCAAACTTTATCAGAACTCATAAAAAAAATTATTCTTGTCCTCTTTTATTACATGTAGTTATTCCAACGCCCGTATATCTTGTCTAAAACAACAGCTACTTGTCATTTCTTCTCGATTTATTTTGAACGACGTTCGATCTGGCTCAAACGGTACATGTTGAAACGCTAACTTAAAAAGCATCTTTCGCTGTGAACTGCCAATGATTTCGTTCAGGAAAGTTGGTGATGCGTTTGTCGCCCTTGGAAATTCTGTTGATCCCTCTGTCTCACATAAATGTTTTGTCTCCTTGCTATGGCATTTCTTGTTTTCATATGTATTTATTAATGACAACCGTTCTAACATGTATGTTGGTTACCTTGAACATGTATTCATTATTAACGACCTCTGTAAACATTTATTATCGTATTCCTTGAAAATAACCACTACGTTTAAAACTGCAGTCGGAATATACAGAATATACAGGCGTTTTTCTCTTTGTTCTATTTAACTTCTCCTCATCAGGGAAATTTTCCCCATTTCTGTTTTTTCTCTTTATATAGGCCTACATATATTTCATATATTCATATATTTAATAATATATTTTATAATATATCTAGCTACAGCCGGATAAACTGTACCTTGTTGGCCATGTTGGGTTGTTTAATACCCAAGCCAATAATATCAGTGAAAAAATAATTTCTTTGATAAGCATACTTGATGCAGTTAAACAAAAACTGTTCCAAGGTTTCCTTGACATTACAAACATCACACAAATCTGAGTCAGACGGATGGAATCTGAATGGGTAAGATTACGGGGGAATATGACCAGATTGAAGTCAGTGGAACATTACCTCAGCTAGACGAATGGCGAAAGAAAGCTTTGGTGAAGAGGCAATTAAACATAACTGATTCAATACCGATTGATTGGTTGATTGATTGATTGCTTGGTGTTTTACGCCGCGCTCAAGATTATTTCACTTATGTGGCGGCGTTGCCAGTTTTAAGGTGGAAGGAAACCGGGCTCTATACCCGGAGGAAACCCACGACCTTCCGTTTGTAACTGGCAACCATCCCACATAGGTCGTTTGAGTAAAAACACAGTCAGAAACAATACCGATTCGATAGAAGCTCGTTTTAAATACATGGCTGGCTTTGTAAGAAGCAAATTACATTCGAGGTAGACAGAGCTTGTGTCCCGGAAGCACCAGGATCCTTGATGACTAGTTATACTATTGCACTTATATGGTGGCGTCACCAGTTTAAATGGGAGAGGAAACCGGGCCCTTTGCCTGGAGGAAACCGGCGACCTTCGGCGAGTACCTGGAACCTTTCTCACGATCGAGTGAAACATCCACTTGAATTTGAACCCAATCCGTATCGATGGAAGGAATTTGTCGGACAGACGGTCTATCACTCTTACCGACTGAGTCACCGCCTCCTCTTGATGATTAGAGATGTGTACGAGGGCTATGCTAGAAATTAAACATATTAAATGTCTCTTGGATTCTTGGTTTAGCTGATACCCTTACCTGTTTCATCCGTATATAAAATACACGTGTGTCTAAAACAAAGTATATCTTAATTTGGTTGTTTTCATTTTGATAAATGTCTTATCTGCTATTGGGACAATGAGACACATCGTTAATTTAGTTTTGGGCCCAATAGCACAAATAGCCACCAAAAGCAACATTCCTGAATCAGGAGAGACAGTTATGGGACGTATGGTATATGGGATAGACACTCTAAAGCCTTTATTAGAAACATCTAAAACAGTTCTATAGAGATATGGGGGCATCGATACTTGGGCATATCAAATTGCTACGAAATTTATTGTTCTATTACAACAGTTGGTGGCCGTTAAAATGATCCGTTGAGGCTATAGTTATCTGATTCAAATGTGACGGCCCCAAGTGAAGGTTTCAGGTGCCATTATTAACGCCGAAATTTCTGCAGACCAATTAAATCTTCTTTCAGCCGATTCGAATATAGTAAGTAGTGAAGACAGATAAAACCTAAAATGCAAATTCTTAGTATCCAAGCGCTGTTTAATATGTCCTAGGCATTCGGACGATTTTAACACCACAAGCAATCCTTGTCCAAATTATAGCATGTATTCCCCAATGTATGAGCCAGATGACATTGGTAGCGTTATCCACTGACGCATGCTGAGATGTGTACCAAGTGTATTGCCTCCCAGGAGACACCTTGATATGAACCTTATATAGAGACTCTTCATTTTTTTTAAATCAGGGCTTCTATTAACTTATGCAAATGTATCCGTTTCTGCATATGTGTGTATACATCATGAGAAAGGGATAATGTTAAACAAAATTATGAATGTTTTAACTTTTTATGTCGAAATAGCCAGAGAAGGCATTTTTGTTTATTGATATATTGGCAAAAACATCGCTCCTGCAACATATTCAAAAGCACTTCGAAATAAAAAATCTCCTCAAACTTATTTTGCTGAAATGATCTTTAAGAACGTTTAAATAAAAACGTGAATTTTATGCATTGATTGAAAGTCAACGCATCGCATTGGAGCACTGTTATTCTAGTCCCGACTCTTTAAAACGTTTATCGCTAACACTGATATTCTGCATACACTTAGAGTTGTAAAGAAAAAAAAACAACACGAAATAGACGACTCGGATCGAATTATTTTTTTCCGCAAAAGAGAATTGCAAAATATGCTGATCTTACGGTACTTCCTCAGAAACTTGAGCTTAATTAGAGGTACAAATGGCTAACAATCAAAACTTAACTATTTTAATTCTGTAGACGGGTTGAGTTTAGGACAGAATACGAACAATTTTATTAAAAAAATTAATTTTTCAATGCACACCAAACAATAGTTTCAAAGAACCAAAAGGCCGTTTTAAATAAAACAGTTTAGAGCTTTGTTGCACGACTGGTGGTAAATGGGACCAATACCAATGCTGAACAGTCTTGTTTGTACTTGTGGAATTATACTTCCTTAAAATAAAGCCGAATTGTGCATATCAATTTTGGGTAATACCCAAAACGTGAATCAAATCAATCACCCCAGTGTAAGAGACTCCAATCACTAACGGGACTAACTGCATTTTCGAGTTGTGTTTCAAACAAATGTTATCCCATAAATAAATTGAATCCTGCTATATTCTGACACTACAAAAATGGCTATTATTTTTGGCAAATATCCCTTACCGTTAAGATAAATGGTTTGTTGATAACAAACATTTTCATCGCCGTTAGTCCGACATCTTCATTTGTCAATCTAAATAGGAACGCTTGAACCTGTAATGACATAGACAAAGTGTACAGAAAAATGTTATACCGTATTTGATGTTAGCAAGATGCAAAGGAAAATTCAAAACAGCACCCTGTGGGCAAAGCAAGGAAGGGGTGCGATGAAGTTGACATCTGTTTATGTAATTTTTACATGGAATAAAAAATGAAGTGTCCCGGACGCTAGGGTCTAATAAGAATATAACGCCATTGTATCAAACGATCCTATCCAGAGTATCATTTCCACGTGAATTAATAGCCAAAGTTCAATCGTTAGTGGAAAACCGCAATCTGATAATACGTTTTGACCACAGTGATTTAATAGATTACCTCCCTTTTGTGCCTCTCCCTTGATCAAATTGTGCCGAAGAGTTGCCAGATATTCCCCGAAGATCTATTTTTCCACGGACAAAGAGTCCGGTTTCCTTCCCCATTAAACCCGGCAACGCCGATATATATGAGAAGCAATCTTGAGTAAGGCGTAAAACACCACACGGTTGCATGGCCTCCAAGCTACCGTTTCCGTTTTCTTTATAAAACATCATCCAACATTTATAACATAAATCCTTTAAGGTGTTGAAATGAGGCCAATCAAGGAGGGCTTTAACAAAACATATACAGTTGGTCTTAACTACCTGCAGTTTTACAGTTAGTGCTGAGATATGTTCTTGTTCATTAACCGAATCAGACCAACACGTTTGTTTTGCTATTTGACAATCGAGTCGGAAAGTGCATCTCTATCCGATATTATTAGCAAATTACATTTTTTAAAGGGACATGTCCGGAAACAGTGACACGTAAAATGTTAAAATGTGTGCTTTTCGACTGTTTTTATTTAAAGAGGATGTTTCCAGATAGCCATTGGTAACTTCCCTAGCCCCCACCGCTTTTCTGACCGCTGGATAGGCAGTTTCCCATGGACCCATTGTGGATGATCGGGTTGCCGTGCGTTTTAAGCTCTTTGTTTACTGACTGTTAGACAGAAAACAATAGCAACAGGGAATTCCCTTAATAACTCTTTACATGTACATTTTTGGTGGAAAGTTAATTTGCAGCCTTTCATCCGAGATCGACCACTTCTTAATTTTGTAAAAAAAGTTCAACGAATGACAACAAACTAAGCGGTGTATCAAGCACAGTTTGAGAGAAGTTTGGGCCCAAACGAAGTTAAGACAATGTTTCTTACCACGGCAGTGTTCTCTTTTAGTTTCAGCATATCGATATCATAAACATCGGACAAAACTGAGTGAGCCTGAAAAAACAAAGACACAAATTATATCCCTGCCCAACTTCTGTAGTCTGAGTCAAAGTTAAGTTTTGTGCGAAGATTTGAGCTTTCAACTTCTTCGGCGTTCCATCTATTTCATTCGGGTTATGTGGCCAATCACCTGCCGAGACTATTGGTAGGGCTATCGTGGGGACGGTATTTTGTTCTTCCAACAAATACTGGGTCCGCAGTTTCATGCATCTAATGCTGTTGAATGCCTACACAGCGTTGAATATAGGCACTTGTACCAAACATCTGGAGACAATAAATTACTTCGATTCCCTCGTTACGCTTTGGCCGGGAACGTTGGTTCTACCTGTTCACCTCACACAGACGCGATACTGGTGGTCTAGCTGACAAAATTAGATCTGCCAAAGTATGCTATCATGGTAACGTCGAGTAAGCTGATAATTCAAGCGACTGTCATACAACATTTTGACCAAGTTTTTGTGCAATCACAACATTGTCTTTTGTTTGATCCGAATATCTATTTCGGTTATATTAGCACTACCTGGTCTTTTATTTGATCGTAAGATATTTCACACATATAACATAACCCAGTATACCCAATAGAGTGGAACACAACCCTTTTTAAATTGGTACATAATATGGCTAACATGCTTATCGCTCTGTCTTTTATATTGGTCGCAAAACATGTTGTTATCACGAACAAGCTTTTGTCATATTTCTACGAAACTGTCTAGTCTACTCTAAAGGCCTACTCCGGTTTAATAATTTGTTCTGTTCTGTTAAAATTTCATTAAATTTGTAGCGTGGTTAAGCAAATCTGCTGCTAACTTACCGCATGGTTTACCAAACCTCCAGAAATACAATAAATGACAACAACTGTTGCACAGCATACGGTCCAATACGTCCAATACGGTCCCTACCAAGCTGGTAAAATCCTCTTTTTCAATCAGTGAATTAGACACTGACACATAGAAAGCCAACAGAATCTGAGCCATGTGAAACAAAAGGCCGATTCCTAACATAGGTGAAAATACATCGTCCACTTTCTGTACCAAGCGGCAAATCTTCTGGTGATGCTTGCGATAATGCTCCAAGTCAGCGGAGAATTCCCCATCAGTTGATATTCGCCTTACAAACTCTTCTTGAAAGCTTCTAAACTCAACCCAGAGTGCAATACTTATAATTAAGATAAGAGTCGGGGGGAAATTACAAGAAGCTACATTCCACATTGAAGACAGAACATATAAGATTAATGTATATATGGTGTTATCTTGTGAGCTGTAGAACCATAAAGCGTACGTCTGAACCATGGCAGTTATGGATATGGCCAGTCCGAGAAAGATGACGGTGGATTTCTTCATTCTGTTTTGTTTTCCTATAATATTTTCTACCTCGGAGTCTTGTAGGAATATCCATGACTTCAGCAGATATGGTAATCCCTTTTCTCGACAACATGAAATAAATAAAATCAAGGCGTATATCGTGTTTAGTAAGTTAAACAACAAATGTAAGCACCTGTTGGCTGTAGAACTATCACTGTGACCAAAGCCGATTTTGAGATTTACCAGAACTGAAGATCCAACGTTAAATCCAAGAAACAAAAGAACCAATAAACGGTAAATAATCAAGATAATGGTCCAGTAGTTCTTCCGACATGGACGCGGTGAATACAGTCCGAGTATTGACATGCAGATTAGCAATGGTCGTAAAAGTTGGTTCATGCTTAGCCGAGAAATCTTGGCTCTGCCGAATTTTTTTTTTTTTCTGTCTTCGTCATAGCCGAGATCACTTCCAGGTTAAATAAACGATATTTTTGAAGCAGTGCCGCCGAAATAAACGGCGGAGCAAATTTCATAACAAAAAAAGCAAAGAATAAAATATTTATCACTGCAATCCGATAGTATAGATCAAGAAGAAGGAGTTTGTCGAACTTACGCGGCTTTAAAGTGGTAAACTTTCCATTATGCAGTCAATATTTGTTTCGATGTCCACTTGCTTTCAACCTGACGTAACCGCCATAGTAAAACATTTAAACGACCAGTTAAACTGGGCGGGGCGTCGTACAAATACGTCACTCGTATATCTTCGGAAGTCTTCGGTCATGACCTACTTCCGTCCTGCACTATTGACAGATCTCCATGTTTTACAAACGTCACGGGCCGTCGAGTAACACTATTGACAAGTTGTCTACGCGGTTTTTGCAACTCGTTTTACAATGCTAATGGCATGGAGCCTTTGGATAACGCATGCTCGAACTGTTTGGAAGAGTTTAGGAAAAAAAGTAAAGGCTTTCTTCGGTTTTCCCTTTCCTCGCGCTTGGGAAATCTTGGGATTTCTGTGAGACAAGGCTTGAATAACCTTTTGCCGAGAAGTACTTTTTTAACGCCCGATGTCAAACGTAAAGATGCACAGTTTTAATGCCAGGTATGCCATTCTGTACTCACCAAAGCAATATTCGGCAAACAAGCAGAAACAGACTTTTTTTAACCGAACTAAAACACCCAGTTATATTCAGGAAAAGTTGAAAAGAAGAAATCCCTTTACTCCTTCGAAAGATCATGATGTAGGTCCTCGTGTCAGCAAATTAGCCAAAGTCGATGCATCAACAAGCCCGTTTGTTCAGTTCACTAAAGCTCAACGCAAGAGTCCAAAGGTAATTTTTTTTAACTACTTTAAGCTTACATTTACACACATGTAAGTATCTACATATATATATTATAGAGAGAAAAAATTCCCCTATGAATATGAGGACAAGTTAACTAGAAAAAAATTCCTGAACGTAGAGGAATATACAGAATGTAAAAAGCTGTGAGAGGGTTTTTGTTTGGTTTTTTTCCATGTATATGTATATATATATTTTTAATTTAATTAATAATAAATAATGTACTGCTTTTTCAGATATTCAATAAATACAGTCGTCTTTGGGAGAGAAGGGGGGGGGGGGTCGCTTTTTTGTAGGGCTCACAGAGTGACGTCAATCCTTACAAAGTTAACTCTCTTTGTAATATGTAGTCGTTGGCTTTTAACACAAGAGTAAATGGGGGATATTCAAGCTAAGTTTCAAAATTGTTCAGAGAAAATCTCAAAACTAACTTAACTAGAGTATGTTGAAAATATCATTCCTGCTGAAGTGGCATGAGCTGTCAAATTTCACACATTTTTCATAATTTCTGATCGACACGACAGTAAGAGGCTTTGAAGGCCATCGAAAAACTAAATGATTCGCGTTGGAATGAGGAAAATCTATACAGTATGTAGTAGCCTATACGAACCGAAATAGTGTTGAAATGAAAAAAAATTTAAATAATCAAGATGACCATGCTTTCATTCTAAGTCAAAGTTAGTTCTGAACAATACTTTATCGTGCATTCTCGAGATTAGAAGCACTAAAAGGCTTCAGAATTTTACGTCTTGAGAAAAATAACGGATAATTTCAACATTCTGTTTTTACGTCAAAATATCAACATGTTGGCAGCTCATGCCACTATAAAAATAAATTCAGCCTTATTTTTGTTTTACAGTTGAAAATCTCTTCTTTCCATTTGATATCTTAACCTTTTGGCCAACAATAAAAATTTAGCTAACTTTTCAGAACAGAATATTGTTATAATAAAAAAAGGAAGATTATAATTGTGAAGTTTTTCTAATTGTCATTTGCAGAAAATCAGATCTTGGAAGAATAAAGCCCGGCAACTGTTGAACCTTTCACAATACCAAGCTCTCTATCTTCTACTTCATAGACAGAGTTATAAGGCGGCTGTAGAATTGGAAAAAACACTTCAAATTCTTGTGCGTAGGGAAGTTTCTGGATTTGGTCTGGTGTGTCGACAGTTGATGCAGCCAATTACATTGGACAACATCCACACTTTCAACTGGACCTCATTTTTGCAGGAATTTTCTCAGAACCTTCCTCTTTTGTTTAACTTGATTTGTGCTGCGTCTTCTAAGGAAAATGTTGCATCAATTCTGAACAAGTGAGACACTTTTGGCAATCTCAAAATGTACTTTTATTGACTTGGCAAAACTGTAGTATTAAAAAATAATCTTAATTTTTCATAGAGAATTAATTTCCTTTACTGGAATTAATGTTCAAAACTAATTTTTCTTACAGTCCTAGATCCACTTCAAGATCTGGAGTTGGGAACATTCTTGCAGCTGCTCTTTTTCTTCGTAGTCGAAAATATAAATTCATAGCAGCCCTTCATTCTGTAGCTATTTGGAGGTGTGGTGGGAACCATAAGGTAACTTTCATTCCTTGAAGTTGTTTTTAAAGGAATGCTTGATGCAGGGGGGTGGGCTTATTATTATTATATAACTTATGACTATATATAACGACAATTAGAAACCAGTCTCCATGTTAATTTTTGACAAGAAGATTTTCCGTGTGCCATGTGATTTACTGTTTATAGATAAAATGATGTGTGATTACCGAATGGTTTGATGTGAAAATCAAACTTTTTATTATGCAGGAACCTTTATCTGATAATTGATAAAATGCAAAATTTAGCACAAACTTTAGACTGAAGATGAAATGTACATTTGTCATACAATTGCTCTTTCTATAATGATATCAGAGTTGAACATTAAACTGAAAATGTGATTCTCAAGAAAATCATGCAATATTTTCAGCTGCTTGAGTCATTCAACAACCTTGGACTTTGTTTGGGCATTACAGCCACCCGAAATACTGTAGACAGGTTGTGTCAAGCATATGACTCTATGATATTAGAATGGAAGACCCAAATTGAGGTATGGATAAGGTTTTGACTTTTCAAACACTAACTACATGTACATGTACTCTTATACAAATGTTTGCTTAAACACTTAAATATGTTGATAATGTTTTGATAATGTTGCTTTAATTGGACTAAGCATCAGTAGCTTTTATAGTTCTTGTGGAGAACATCAACAAATTTTAACAAGAATATGTTTTACTTGTATTTCAACTTGTTGACAAAGGATAATAGTTATTACTATTTTTTACAACACAGAATTTTTTAAGAAAAGGCAATGTTGAAGAGGATGTCTTCTTGGAAGATTTACCAGAAGCTCCAAACTCAGACTCAACAACTACTGAAGAGGATGATGGTAAGATTCATATAGTATATACGTCCAGCAAAAGGGACTATCTATATCTGACTAATTAACCTTTTACCAAAATATTTCTGAGAAAAGTTACAGAAGTAGAAGGCTAAATATTAAGGTTTCTTTTGAACTTTATTTTTCTTAGATGGATAGTGTCTACAATATAAACATTACTCAGTAAAACAACTGTGTAACATGTGAAAACATGAACATTTCAATATGTTTTAAAGGGAATTGGCAAGATTTTTTTTTCTTCAAATTTCCATACTTATATCTAGTTACAGAAGTGAAGGAGCGAACCAGGACAAGAGTAAGTCGCAGTTTGCAATTTCAAAAAGACTTCCGTGAAAAAAAAGGTAATTTGTTTTTCCCCCAACCAGCACCCAAATCAGCCAACTCCACCTTCAAATATTCAGCTGAGAAATATGTATTAAAGGTTAGCTTTTAACAAATATGCATTAAGATTGGACTTCAAGTATTGTGTATATTTTTAAGCATAGTTTTATGACAATTTTTTCATTTATTTATTTTCATACATGTTTAATCAATCTGGTGATAGTTTGATATATATTCATACCATAATTTTATAATTTCAGTCCTTCCTGGTTTTACATTTTGCTGGGACAATGTGCAAATCGATACGGTTGCTCGAAATCAAACTGTGGAGAAAAAAAACAAAGTGCTCTTGTGGGCTCTCTCTTTCGCTGTGGAAAACAGAGTGGCCACCTCGGATTTGGAAAATCTCCACACAGATTTGACAGATGCACGAAAAATTCCCATTCAGTCATTCATCCCAAACAATGACGATATGACTAATTTAAGAGACAGAATGACAGTTATTGTTGCCAGGATTCTATGTCAAAATTTTTCCTACTTTGAAGATGGCCTAGGATCTGTGGTACCTCTGCACATACAGCACAGGTATTCTGCTGAAACTAAAAAGAAAAGCAACATAGTATGTTTTTGTTATATTTTTTTTGTTCTTCAAATTAACGTAGAATTATTTGTCATTTTTTATTTGTTGTTACTTAGGAATTGTTCATTCTCATTTTCCCCCAGGTTAATCTTGGTGTGATTGAGACAAATCCATCATCTATTGAAGGAGTAGTACAAATCCTGCAGACCTTGGAGAAGTATGTGCCAAACCAAACAGACAACACTCCACACAAGACAGTCTGCTTTGGAGATGGACTCTCGGTTGAACGTATGGTTGATGCCAAGCGGTCTAGGGCTAGTGGGTTAAACCAGTGGGATCGTTTGGAGACGTTTGAGCCATCACCACAGGAATTTCACAAAAGACTTCTTCTCATGCAGGTTAGTAATACATTATGCATGTATTTTTAATTCTTCTTAAACTTTTGTTTGAGAGTGAGGAAATTACAAGGACCTGCAGCCAATCCTTCCATCACACTCGATGTCAAATTTTGTTCTATTATGTAAGATTTCTTTGCTCTTAAAAATTCATTCAAACTCATCCACATGTGGTGACTAACTCCTTTCATTGAAAGAAAAATTGTTGAACATTTATGATTTTTAGGATGTGATGGATGATTTCTTCAGTGGACGAAGTGCAGCAGATAGAGGAACATTATTCCACATAAAAAACGTTTTCAATAAACGAAGTGTCAAGAAAAGTGTAAAGGATTCTTTTAACCATGTTTCCGACTTCTTGAGGCTTGTTACAGAAGGTTCTGTCTGCCTTTTGGCAAAGAGTCTGACAAACTTTTCCTTAGATGGGACAGATGGCCCATATAATGAGCCAGACAAATGGGAGTATCTCCGGGAACTGGCAGAGGAGATAGTAGGGAAAGTGTGGAGAGAAATTCCTCCAGAGAACATCCATGATGTTGGATCTGCCCAAGTTGTCTCTGATGATGAGAGTGTGGAAAAAGAGAGTACAGAAACCGAGTTTCAGTTTTGTTGCCAAGAAGGTAGGTAGTTAGTTATAAACAGCCTGACATTGTTTTGGATCTCCAAATTTGTTCTCCAATTGATGTATATCCTATTTGGCATAAAATTATAATTTTCCTTTTATTTTCAGATACAGGAGAAGAAGTAATACCGTGTTCAAATCCTGTTTGTCTTAGAGGTCAGTGGTTTCATCTGTCATGCGCAAATGTTACTGAAGTGCCTGAGATAGACTGGTGGTGCTGTAAAGAGTGCCGTGATACACAGCAATCAGTTTTCTGTTTTTGTAAAACACTATGCCCAAACTTGGCAATGAAGAGATGTAGTCAACAGGAGAAGTGTCCTCGAGGAGAATGGTTTCACCTTACATGTGTTAAACTAGACATGGGTTCATCAGTAGGTAAGTGCTTCTATTTTTAACTAACTCTGACATTAAGAAAAGTTTACCTCATGAAGGTTTTAGTGTTTAACTGTTCATTTGTTATATTGATTGATGTTAAATTTGTTTTGCACCACATTCATTACTTCACTTACATAGTTGCATTGACAGTTGTTCAGAGATTTTTACTGTAATCAATGTTTGTTGATCAAACCTTATTTGACTATCTAATCCACAACATTCTAATTTACTAAAGAAGGTTTGGACTATAATGTAAAAGGTTGCAAACCGAGGACTGCAATTAAAAGAAAAAAAGCTATGCTCATTTAAAAGTTTTTATATTGTACAATGTTTATGTTTTCAGTATCTACCTGGTTCTGCTCCCTGAGCTGTCAAAAAGCAGCAGAGGCAGGGAGTCCAAAACAAGACAGCCCAGAGGATCATGTATATAACTATACCTGTGCACTTGTTTGGCGGGGATTAAATGACCTTGTGAGGCATGATGCAGTGCGAGAAGGGGATGGGGCTGCTATGCTCATGCACTGGAGAATGGACATGGCCAATTTTTGGAACAAAAACCATTATAAATATTTGACTCTTGGTCATCGACTCCTAGCAGGTATACAATATTACTTTTATAATTCAAGAAGACATATTGGCAGCCTCTATGGCTCAGTCGGCAGAGTGATAGTCTGACACAGGATGTCAACTGATGCATGGTGGGTTCAAATGCCACTCAAACCAAAATAGAATTGAATAATTTCCGAGTCTGTTTTCCACTTCGACATATGTGGAAGAGTTCCGAGGTATTAGCTAATGATTAGAGGTTTCCTTTGGGCAAAGAGACTGATTTCTCCCCTCTCCTAAATCTTGCAACACCGCCAAATAAGTGAAACAATCTTGAGTGGGGTATAAAATATCAATCATTCAAAACCTATTTTATTGTGGGCAGGGCTTTCCAATATTAAAACAAGAAATAGATGAATTGAAAATAGTTAAGTTTTAACTCTTCCAATAAAACGAGTTCAATCAATAAAAATATATTAGCTACCTTCTCCAATATTAAAAAAAAATATGATAGATTGTTTGGTGTTTTACACTGCACTCAAGATCATTAAACTTATATTGCCAGTTTTATTGTGGGAGGATGCCCGGAGGAAACCCACGGCATTCCGGTGGTAACTGGCAACCATCCCACATAGGTCGTTCGAGTGTTTTCACCAGTCAGAAAATTTTCCAATTTTTGGGGACAGAGTGGGATTTGAACCAGAGACTCGTTGGTAGAAGGCTGTTCGGATTGAGCGACCAACACTCTACCTATTGAGCCATGGAGGCCCCTATAAAAATTATGAAATGTAATATTGACTCATTTTAAAATTTCACAATCTATTAGGGCAAAATGGTTGGCTCCCTCCAAGACTGGCAGAAGACATGAAGTGGAACAGAACAGCTAACTTGCAGGGTATGGATGGAAGCAATTTAGAAATGGACTTGGTGAACGAGTTCCTGAACAATGATTTTAAAGGTACTTCAAATGATGAAAATTGATGCCCAGTTTTGTATTTGAATTTTGTCATTTCATTGGATAATTGCAAAAAATGTTTCCCTATATTCTCAATTGCAATTTAATTTAGGAAGTTTATAAAGAAAGAAGTGACAGATTTCATGAATGAGTACGAGGCTGACAAACTGGTGGAAATAATACCTGGAAGAGAACATTCAGCTTACCCAGGAGTCACATTTAACTCAGACATAAAAAACCCAGTTGAATTTAAAAAAAGATTGATTAAGTACTCTGACAAACTTCAGAAACAACGTGACATCCTCCCAAAGAATTAGTTTACCAGGCTACCTACTAACATTTCTTATGGTGTGTCTATGACATTAGTACTTTAAAAGAAAACGTTCTCTGTACTGGAACTGTTGATATTATTTATGTTTTTGGTGCTTTCATAGTTAAGGCATTCCCAGTATTACATGTAGTTCTTGTGATACTATATATGTTTTTAGTGCTTTTGAAGAAGGCATTCCCAGTATTCCATGTAGTCCTTGTGATACTATATATGTTTTTAGTGCTTTTGAAGAAGGCATTCACAGTATTACATGTAGTTCTTGTGATACCATATATGTTTTTAGTGCTTTTGAAGAAGGCATTCCCAGTATTACATGTAGTTCTTGTGATACTATATATGTTTTTAGTGCTTTTGAAGAAGGCATTCCCAGTATTACATGTAGTTCTTGTGATATTATTTATGTTTTAGTGCTTTTGAAGAAGGCATTCACAGTATTACATGTAGTTCTTGTGATACCATATATGTTTTTAGTGCTTTTGAAGAAGGCATTCCCAGTATTATATGTAGTTCTTGTGATACCATATATGTTTTAGTGCTTTTGAAGAAGGCATTCCCAGTATTACATGTAGTTCTTCTGATACCATATATGTTTTTAGTGCTTTTGAAGAAGGCATTCCCAGTATTACATGTAGTTCTTGTGATACTATATATGTTTTTAGTGCTTTTGAAGAAGGCATTCCCAGTATTACATGTAGTTCTTGTGATATTATTTATGTTTTTAGTGCTTTTGAAGAAGGCATTCACAGTATTACATGTAGTTCTTGTGATACCATATATGTTTTTAGTGCTTTTGAAGAAGGCATTCCCAGTATTCCATGTAGTTCTTGTGATATTATTTATGTTTTTAGTGCTTTTGAAGAAGGCATTCCCAGTATTACATGTAGTTCTTGTGATACCATATATGTTTTTAGTGCTTTTGAGGAAGGCATTCCCAGTATTACATGTAGTTCTTGTGATACTATATATGCTTTTAGTGCTTTTGAAGAAGGCATTCCCAGTATTATATGTAGTTCTTGTGATATTATTTATGTTTTTAGTGCTTTTGAAGAAGGCATTCCCAGTATTACATGTAGTTCTTGTGATACTATATATGTTTTTAGTGCTTTTGAAGAAGGCATTCCCAGTATTACATGTAGTTCTTGTGATATTATTTATGTTTTTAGTGCTTTTGAAGAAGGCATTCCCAGTATTATATGTAGTTCTTGTGATACCATATATGTTTTTAGTGCTTTTGAAGAAGGCATTCCCAGTATTACATGTAGTTCTTGTGATATTATTTATGTTTTTAGTGCTTTTGAAGAAGGCATTCCCAGTATTACATGTAGTTCTTGTGATACCATATATGTTTTTAGTGCTTTTGAGGAAGGCATTCCCAGTATTACATGTAGTTCTTGTGATACTATATATGTTTTTAGTGCTTTTGAAGAAGGCATTCCCAGTATTATATGTAGTTCTTGGTATATTATTTATGTTTTTAGTGCTTTTGAAGAAGGCATTCCCAGTATTACATGTAGTTCTTGTGATACTATATATGTTTTTAGTGCTTTTGAAGAAGGCATTCCCAGTATTATATGTAGTTCTTGTGATACCATATATGTTTTTAGTGCTTTTGAAGAAGGCATTCCCAGTACTTCTGACATGATTTTTTTTTTCGCCGCGTGCTGACAAATTTAAGTAAGCTATTGGACAGACTTTTCTTAAATCTCCAAACACATTTTTGAGGTATGTCAGTGTACGCTTCTCAGATTGTGTAATGACTAAAATCTTGCTGCCCATGGCCATCGGTTTTTTTAATGGAAAGTTTTCTTCAGAATGTTCATTTTGTTAGATGAAAGCAGGGTAGAATAGATTTAATAAAAAGCCTCTGGTTATCTGATTTTACCTTGGGGTCATTACTAGTTTATTATTTAATTGTCTTGTAAAATTTTAAGAACATACTAAGCCATTGAAAGTGCCCTGTATATTTATTCATAATGAATTGAATAAAACCATAGAAAGTCTTTCTACAAGGCTTCATTCTCAAACAGTGACAATAATATAAAGAACATAATAAGTAATAAATGTTCCATGGAGATATTTCTCAAAGAGTTCCATTGCATGGGCATTCCCTCTTGCAAATACAACAACAAGAACAAAACACACACTCACAGGAATCGCAATTAGTTGAACATTTCTGCCTTTCTTCCATAGACCTTAGGCAGGACAAGTCCATACCTTGAAATGTCAATCTTTCTAAGAGATTCACCCTCATACACGATACACTCTCCCCTTTAAGACTCTTACAGAGCTCCAGCATGTCTTCATTTGTTCTGCGCTTGTCATGTGAGCGTGCATAGGCGTACAAGAATGCCTAACCTTTCCTCCCGTCTCTTGCACAACGTCCTATCTCTTGCATATAAGAGAGGACACTCTTACTCGCTCCCCAATGAATCACCATGTCAATGTCTGGTATTTGGACTCCCATTCCAAACGCAATGGTAGAAATTATGCACCGAATGGTGCTACTGGTTTTCGGAAATTCATTCAGAACTCGTTGCTCTGATCCTTTGGAAATGCTGGAGTGGTACATTTCAATAATCCTGTTGGACACGGATGCATCGCCACACCAAGCCTTCTCCATCAAATTGAACATAAAATGTTCAAAAATGTCTGAAACATCCCCGATTTTTCTGAAATACAATAGAGAAATTTAGTTGGGTCAAGAAACCCTGACCTCCAGCGAGCACCTGGCAACTCTTTCACATATGGCGATATAGCGAAAAATCCACTCAAAAATGTTCAATTGCATTTATAGAAGAATAAAGAATGATCGATCGTTTGGTGTTAAACGCGGCGCTTAAGATTATTTCACTTGTATGGCGGTGTTGCCAGTTTGATTGTGTAAGGAAACCGGGTTTTATGCCCGTAGGAAACCCACGACCTTCCGGTAGTAACTGGCAACCATCACACATAGGTAGTTTTTTTTACTGAGTGGGATTCGAACCAGCGACCCATTGGTGGAAGGCTGTTCAGATTGAACGTCCAATGCTCTACTTACTGAACCATGGAGGCCCCCAATGAAGAATGAAGAGATATCATTTGCTGGCCAACATGGAAAACACTTTCCAAGCTCTTAGTCTATGCCCAGAGGAATCTTGCAATTTAAAACAATAAAATCAGAACTAAGAATTTGATTCCTTACCTGCAGTAGATGATCGCCTTTGGGGCATCTTTTCCCTGCTCCATGAGTAATTTCATATACCAACTCAGTTCCTCCTCAAAATTCATGGCAGGCTTAGAGGAGAAGTTTAAAAATATGTTGGGTCTGTTGGAAAAAGGATTACAGATAAAGTGATTATGCTTTTAAAAATTAATACTCAACCAAGTACAGGTCTTTTGATTTTCTATTCTCTGTGCCCGTGTGTTTTAGTGTTCATAAATATATACATATATATATGTTATGTCATCATTTGCTGTATCCTATCATATGTTATCGCTGTTATGACTTGTGCATCATTATCCTATATATATGTATATGTCTAAAAATATTCATTTGGTTATGTTATGTCATCATTTGCTGTATCCTATCATATGTTATCGCTGTTATGACTTGTGCATCATTATCCTATATATATGTATATGTCTAAAAATATTCATTTGGTTATGTTATGTCATCATTTGCTGTATCCTATCATATGTTATCGCTCGTCATATATGCCAAAAATCCTGATTTATCAGTAGAAGGTTATCATGTGTGTTTATCTACACTTAATGTAGAAATAAAATTCCGGTCAAATGCCCATTCTGTGTATTTTTTCCTCCCCCAAAATGTCAGTTTAAATTAAAAAGGTATCAAAAAATTGGAATGCAGACATTCCTATTTTCTTACCTATCAGGCACTACAGCAATAGTTACGACATCCGAATCTTTCAAAAGAAGACACTCTAAAATCTCTGCCTTCATCTCTTCAGAGCAAGTGGCTGTCAGCATACAGAAAGGACTATAGCTGCATAGGCTCCTCAACATAGCAACGTTCCTGTATTTGGGTCGGAAATCTAGTCCCCTGGAAAACATAAAACATTAACATATTACATTTTGTTCACATCCAAATCCTGAATTTTGCCATAAGTCACAATTGACTTGTGCAGCATTATTGATCAAGGGAAAAAGGAACTAAAAATAGGATTTTAAATGATTTCACTCATACACAAGTGATAAGTTTAACTCTCATAAATTCTATAACAAACCCATAAATTACCATTGACTAATACAATGAGCCTCATCACAAGCAACTAACACCAATTGCTGCTTGTAGTTTGTTTGTTTGAACATCTTTCTCCAGGGATCCAAATCACAACTCTCTGGTGAGATAAAAACAATGGAAAATTCCCCTGCAAGAATTCCTACAAAACAAACATACAAAATTATCATAAAATATAACTTAATTTGAAAAGAGATAGAAGTCTATCACGCCATGGTAAAGATCAATAAAATATGACAACAGCAAAAAAGAACAATTAGTAAATTTAAATTTATTTGCATTTCAAGCTTAATTCCGTAATACACTGTATTTCCAAAATAAAGATTCAGGAATGAGTTATATTGAGGATGCTTAAGGTGGAAACTGTAAACAAATGTTCAAAGCAATAATAGTTTGTATAATTATAAATGTACACCGGCAACAAAATAACTAGTCATCCAGAAACCTCCTGTTTTTTTACTGTTATTATACATGTTTTTTTTTTCAAAAGCAAAGCTTACCATTAATATCCTCTTTTTGCATTTCTGAGAGCTGCAATACAGCACAAGCTTTGATGCCGACTTTTTGCAAGTTGTGGACCTGGTTAATCATAAGGCTTCTCAAAGGTGATATAACTAAAGTTATATGTGGCGGCAAGTTGGGTTCAATCTGAAAGATAAAGTAAGAGTACATATAACAGGCAGTTGGACATTTCACTACATAACATAAAACCAATCAACTCTTTAAAAGTTTTTAAAAGATTAGGGAACATTAAAATTTTTTTTATAAAATTCAAGTTTTGAAGTAGTATGGAAACTCCGTAAATATTCATGGTGTAATCTCGATATTTCTACTTTAATTAAGTTATCATCAGGAGAATTATCATGAGTAGTTTCAGTGACAGATGTTTACTTAATTTATTAGCCTGGCTAGGTATTAAGACTGCCCTTTAGAACCCTGATATATTGTAACAAAATGTTAATCTCCCTTAGTGTCAACCATCCTTGTATTCTGTCTTTTCTATATAAATGCACACTGTCTTTTGATGTACTCATAATTCTCCTGATAAATTAAAGTCGAAATATTGAGATTACGCCATGAATATTTACAAAGTTCCCTTACTACTTTATGATATATGTTTCAATATTAACAATTTAATTGTTATGTATCTGGAAAGTCAGCAAACGATTTGCCTCCCAGGGGTATTTAAATGGCCTAAATACTTTTAACCTGGTTTAGGTTATTAACCCATGTGATATAGTAATTAGTATAGGATGTGGTTTGAAGGACATAAAAAAATCTGGTTGAAGTTTTTTAATGTAAGCTTTGGCACCACAACTTAAACATTACTAGACGTAAATAAGCCTCATTTTTTACTTTGATTTAACATTGTTAATCTAGTTAAATTTAAAATTCATGTTGTAATATTTAGGAATACAGGACATACTTCAATGACCAACTGATCCTAGATAACTGACCCAATAGACCAGGGCAACTGGTCTAATTCATTTTCCTTTAGACCTCCCCAAAATACATACAATTTTTGTATAACAGAGTCAGAATTAAGCCTATCGGTACATTAATATTCTGTGAATTTTAATTTTCCCCCATGATTTCATACTTCAAAGTCAAGATGTATACTCGCCTAGCTTAAGGGTGATTAATCAACAATAAAGACACTCTTTGTAGGATTAGGATTATAGTAGGATTATGTGGCTTCTAATATTGTCATCTAGCTTTGAACAAAACAAAGGTGACATTGACAATCAGTGAGCAACAACAAAGGCTAGACAATAGTTGACAGGTATTAAGTTTTGGTAACACTGACAACTCAGTTTCATGTAACAGCTGTGTATAACTTGATAAAATTTACAAAGAAGTACCCCTAACACTAACCCTAACTTGCATTTGGAGTTTCTTGCTGTATGACTCGGTTTGGGGTAGGCCTATATGAAATGAATTTGGACCAGTTGTCCTGGTCTATTTGGTCAGTTGGTTTGGGTCAGTCAGCCATTATACCAGTTCGCCTGATAGTTATACCAAATTTAAGAAAGGCTAGTGAGTGGATCATCACCTCCGTTTTGAAAGCAAAGGAGTACGGTAGTTCTAAACATTTAGTAGGCCTACGTACAGTACCTGCAGTACTACAACATGTACTAGTAAGTTCTAGTTTTACAAAGAACATTGTCGCAGAAATAAAACTTTTAGAATTTACCCTCTAACACTAGAAATGTATTTTTATTTACTTGGGCATACGTTTATAAGAAAAGTTACAACTTGGTATTAATAAGTCAACTGTCAATGCTCAACTTGAAGTTACAACAACAACGTCTTATTTCTTACCTCGTCCAAAAGTAAAGGTGGAAGAATGAAAACGTAACTCTTTCCAAATCCAGTTGGTAACAGTACAAACGTAGATTTCTTGTTTAAGATCGCAATTAGGGCATTTTCTTGTTCCTTTTTCAAGTCGAAAGGTAGGTTGTATCTTTCCTTTACTCTAGTATATGCAGTCTTTATAGCCTCTCGATCCATAGTACGTGTTTGAAGTGAAATCAGCTGAGCGTGGGAAAATGGTTGGTTGGTTGGTTGTTTAGTTTTAATGGTGTATACAGTTCCAGAGGAACTAATCACACCAGAGCTTATCATTGAGCTGTCTTGTTATACCTTACAATGTACAGTTAGTGTTTAGTTGAAGGATTAATCAGGCAAATTGACTTGAGTTAAAGAATGGTGAAAGAAATATATATACATATATACACCCATACATTTGCCTGGGTAAGCAAAAATATTTATACACCCATATATACACATATAATTTAATGAAAACGATGTGTTCTCCCAATAAATGTTACAAGAGCCATGAAAACTTTAGGTCTTATTTGTACTGGAGGGTTCATGATATTTTGCAAGTCTAGAACTTGTATTCCAAGGGCAGTTAGTTTACAAAATAAAAGAGCACGCTGTCGTCTGTATTTTGAACAATTAAGAATAAAATGTTCAAGGGTCTCCATAACCAAACAGTTGTCACAAAGTCCGTCGGATTTATTAAAATATTTATGAGTGACAGAATTAAGAGGAATATGACCTGATAATAACCAATGGAAATAAACTTCATCTTTTCGAGAGGTAAAAGGGACCTCATTAAATTGTATACTTTGCTGGAACTGATAAAAGAAAATGGGAGGGACTGGTGTCTTTATATGGGGACTGACGTCAGACTGTTGTTTGTTCGGTACCGCCAGAGGGAGCTGCGATGAGCATGCGCAATTCGAAAATTAGGTCAACTATGGCCGTTCTCTTGTCTCTTTTGTTGAAGATAGCAAGTATCTTAGGGGGAATCGTCCCTAAAACAACACTTACGTGCAAGCCGTGTGCCTGAAAATCTCACCTAAGGTTTCATCATTCATTAGAGGTAAATTTCCAGCAATTGGCGTCGCTTAAATTATCGTGTGCAGTCATTTTCGAAAGCGTGTCGTTTAAATTAAAACTTATAATTATATCGTTCTTGGACTATGGGAGTGGTCCGGGCTAGAGGGCCAGCCAAATATGAAATAAGCCCTCTAGACCGAAATTCCGGGCTAGTTCATGCTGAATGATATAGGCTCATTAGCACTTTCTTTTTCCTGAACACTCGCCATCATTGGATCTTGATTACTAGCAAATGTGACACCGGTGGTGATTTTTTCAAGTTTATACTCTCTGGTTTTAGTCATGTGCGGACATAAAATCACACGCTGTTCTTAACCAATCGTCTGTGAGAAGCTATTGGTGCGTCATATTCGGACATTCGTCAAATATAGTTAATAAATGAATCAACGTCTGTAATGGAAGCGTTTGGACTAAATCTACACAATTTACATTAAACTGCATAGAAAAAATCGACCGGTGTAAATGCTATTTAATTTCCTCTTATAAAGCGACAAGGAATTCGCTTTGCTAATAGATGACATATTACAACAATTTGCAATATCTAAAAACCTGGCAAATATTGAATGATGAATGTAAATAAGACACAACTTTGAGCGACACACTTCTCAATGATGTCAAACGCAGAAATTGGCTAATCGCCTATAAGGAGCTTTCCATATTAACATATACCAGCATAATTATATTCTGTTACTATTATGTCAATGACGATTTTCATGTACTGGTTGCAATGTTTTATCCTCCGTAAAAATGCGACGTATTGTGATTTAGCTACAGTGACCGTTGTTTTAGTTGAGTGGAGAATTAATGTCATTACACCAAGGGCTTATTCTGAGGCAGATACAGCTCGAATGAGACGAAAGTGAAAACTGATTAGACGGCTTATGTTCAAGTTGCGTCAGGCTAGTTCTCACTGCGCGATTTGTCGTACCGACTTGTAGGATGCGATTAAAATGGATTTGTCAACCAATCAAATGCATCCGTTTAAATCGCATGCTGCAAGTCGATATGACAAATCGCACAGTGAGAACCGGCCTTTAGCTGCCAAAAATTCGGTCTTTTTCTCCATAAATTTCAATTGTCAAGAAAAGTTCAACATTTGAGGTACCTTGAAACCCTAAAGGGTTAACACTGAATAAAACATATTGGTATAGTTAAGAACTGTGCCAACCAAAGATGTGACTAAAATCAAATAGCCGGGATGTATGAATACATTTTGGGGGTTGTGTATAAAACTATCTAAATGTTTATCGACATGGTTGGTATCTGCGGAAAGCTCTTGTTTTGCACTTTTTGATAAAAGTGACTAATAATTAGCTTATTGTCCCTGTTTGAAGTTTGCAAATTGTCATAAATCATTGATTTGCTAAAGATTTTAGATTTTCAAAGTTTGTTGACATAAACACATATACAGCGTATTTCAATGTTTAGTTTATTTATTTAGACCGTGAGCATACAGCTCATTGGTACAAAAAGAAACATAAAATATATTTAGGCGGAGCGAAGTAAGCAGTACAGTTATATACAATACATATATATATATACTAGTATACATACACATATACATAAAATGCATGTACGCAATATACTTACATACACATAATATGTGTGAAACAGCAGAGTGAGGTATTTAATTTACAGTACCATTCTTAGAGTTAATGCTGCTCTTAAATACTTGCCAAGATTTAGGAGCGTGATAACCTTATCACATGACAAAAGCAGGATTAATTTACTGACAGATGTTTTTTTCCAATAAATTTAGTTCTTATGTTAAGATAAGCAGGACAGATTAGAATAAAATGAAACTCATATTGAATGTCATTGCAATTACATTGTTTACAAAGCCGCATATCTTGAGCAACATTATGATATCTTCCTTGTTGTATTGCCAATTTATGTGCTGAGATACAGAACAGAGTCAAATATCTTGTATATTTACCCAAAATAGGATTGCTTAAGTAAAACTGCAGGGAAAAATGGTCGCACAAGTATCGGTAAATTATACATGTGGGCATGCCGTCTATTTTAAACCTGGTTTCTTGAATAAAATTATCTGTCAGGAGTTGCTTATATAATTTCAGAAAAAAAGGAAACATTAGGTACAGATTGGTCTAACCAGTATTGGCTAAGGCCAGTTAAATTTAACTGGTCTCTAATACTATTTAGCCAATTTTGTTTAGATGGTGTATTGATTGATGTTTCATACATATCACTATACAGGGCTTGGAGGATACAATTATTTGTGTAAAGCAATTTAACCCAATACTTCATCATTCTAACTTGTCGAGTTACCAATAATGGAAAACGCCCAAGTTCAAAATACACCATAGTGTTAGTTGTACGTCTGTGGACTCCTAAAGTCCATTTACAGTAATTTAGGTGAACCAGCTCTAATTCCTTTGCACGAAGCATTCCCCAGACCTCGCAACCATAATGCATAATGCTACCTATATATGTATCAAATAAATTAAGTTTAGTAAGGCAGTTAAAATTATAATCATTAAGGCTATTTCTCAGGCCAAACATTGCCCGTTTACTTTGAGCAGCAAGCTTAAGTTGACATTGGTTGAAATTACCATTATACTTAAAGCAAATACCTAAATAAACAAAGCTGTCAAAGATTTCAACACGGCTGTTGTTAATTGAAAAATGTACATTTGGGCATTGCCAGCCTTTTCTGAAAATGACGACCTTAGTTTTGCTGACATTAATTTTCAGCTGCCATTTATCACAATACATGTACAAACAATCGAGCATTTTCTGAAGTTTTTCGGCAGACTCGGCCATAATGAGTGTATCGTCTGCGTACATAAGTAAAAATAGGTTGATTTCTTTAATTTCTAGAGAAGAACAGTTTCTATTGAATAATTCCATTTCAATGTCATTCAAATACAAATGTGGACGTCTGATTTTCAAACCCGTGGATTGATTGATTTTATACATTGCGGGGAGGAAATCGGACTATACCTGCAATAGGAAACCCCGGTACCTGGCAACCCTTCCACGCAGGGCAATCGAGTGAAAAATCGTCTCAGACTTAAAACAAAAATCTCTGTTCTCAGTCGGAATGGAATCTACCTCTATTGCTGGAAGGTTTTATGCTTTTGTTATGTATCAAGCCATTAGGTCGATCTAGACATTTGTATAAAACATTATTTTTGTAAAACTTAAAGGCATCTTCAATCATAAACATTCGTCGGGTTTTCATTAAGTCGCATATAAATTGTAGCATATATAAATATTTGTTCACCTACATTTAAATCATTTTGTTTAACTAACAGGTAAACCAAACGCAATCCAAAAAGACTCATAAACAATAGAGCCAAAGTCTCATTAGTTGTGTTTAAAGGGGCATGAGCTGCCAAAATGTTGATATTTTGACGTTACAACATAATGTTGAAATTATTGGCTATTTTCTCAAGACGTGTAATTCAGAAGCTTTTAAGTGTTTCTAGTCTCGAAAATGCACGATAAATTATTGTTTTTAACTAACTTTGGCTTAGAATGAATGAATGATCGTCCCGGTTATTTAAATTTTGTTTACTTTTCGAACGCGTTTTCGGTTCGTACAGGCCAAGTACTGTATGGATTTTCCTCATTCCAACGCCAATCATTAGCTTTTTCGATGGCCTTCAAAGCCTCTTACTGTCGTGACGATCAGAAATTATGAAAAAAGTGTGAATTTTGGCAGCTCATGCCCCTTTAAATAATCCCATTTCATTCAGACTTCCTCTCGGGCGCGTTTAAAGGTGACACATGGCCAGCTCATTTGGAGGACGAGTTTAAATTTTGGACAAACTTCGTTGTGACATGTATCTGTTTTGTGTGAAGTCTTGTGTCCGGTATAACTTCTCACAGCCACCCTTTGTTATTCTTTGCCATGATATCTGTTATTTTACATACAGTCGAAGATTGTTTGATTGATGTTTTAAGCAGCACTCGAGATCATTTCACGTATATGGCGGCTCTTCCATGTTTAGAGCGAGAGGAAACTTGGATCTTTGCCCGGATGAAATCCCCCGACATTTGGCGAGTACCTGGCAGTCATTACACATGGTGATCAAGTGAAAAAATCTCAAAACTAAAAAATTTAACAATTTTTATATGGTTTGGGTGGGGTTCGATTGCTCGCTGCATCGATTAAAGGGTTGAATGGGACCGAGGGCCCCTAAAACGAAAGAAAGTCAATCATATTGCATTCAGTCACAAAAGGCTCAACCTACTTCTTCTTAATACGGCAAAGATTTTGTTGTCATTTCAAATTCTGTATAAAACTCAAGAGCTGAAGAAGATCCTTGGCGGTCAACCACAAAATAAGATGGTAAGATTTACACATTTTTTCGTTTGTTTTGATTGTCTCCCCATATAAAACAAGGGTCCTCGGTGGTCCAGTGGTTTAAAGTGATCGTCCCTCAGTCCTACACAGACCTTCCATCGACGAGGCGTGGGTTCAAATCCCACTCACACCAAATAAAAACTAAAATATTCTGATTTTCCACCCCGGTTGCCGTATGTGGAACAGTTGCCAGGTACTCGACGAAGGTCGGGAGTTTCCCCCGGGCAATGAGTCCGGTTTCCTCCCCCACTAAACCTGGCAACGCCTTAAAAGGATACCATAGACCTATTTACATTTAGCTAGAACTTAGAAAGAACTGTTGTTGAAGAGTGCTTGTTGAGAAGATTCTGGTGGGGATAGAAACTGAATCAAAACGAGGTAATAGGTAACCAAAATCCCACAAATCTGGAAATAGAACAGTCAAATATTGTTAACAATAATTAAACAGCTTTAATTTATAAAAATAATCATTTCGGTTCAAGAGATTGGGAATAACCTATGGATTTACTAAAACATTACCAGATAGAAAAGACTAAAAGCTAAAATTTGAAAAAAACATATGAATATACTGTGTTAAACCCAGACAAAAAAATGCCAGCTTTAAAATGGTACGAGTTGCCATAGATTATCTATTTTTCATGAATCCCCATGAAAGGTCATGGGATTGATAGAAAACTAGATTGACGTTGAACGTTGAAACAAAAAATACATTAATGGTCTGTATGAGCCCATATGTCATATTCGAAAATCATCAAAATTTAAATAACTATATATTAAAAACATAATTGATTTAAGACAGAATTTATTTCTTAACTTTGGCGTTAATGTGTTATCGATTATTTTGTGAAATAATGGGCATAGTTTTAGAATCTTGTTGGAAACAGACCATATTAAACATGTGAACAGTTCACGACACCAGCTGCTGAGAATTATTGGTTATATTTGGCAAGAAGTAGAGAATAACATCTTTGGTTTCAATAATCCCCCCCGGTCCAACTTATTTGGAAGTTACAGCGAACTACCATTTCAATACGCGGGCCAATTTTTAATGTATTGAACCTAAAATGAACGTTGTATCAGTGGTCAAGTTTAGCAGCTCATATCAAATGTAACTAAACAGTTTCATGTCGTATTTTATGTGAATAGCTCATATTTCTTACCGTTAAGATAAAAGGTTTGTTAACGACAAACATTTTTATGGCCGTCAATCCAACATCTTCATTTGTCAAGCGGAATAAAAAGACATGAATCTAATAAAAAATGTTATAGAGAGGTTAAAATAAATGATTGGGTATACACGTCTAAATGATACGCCCTTTTTAAGACAATAAGAAACATATCTCCATGGTTATTTTAGACAAGAAGATTTTCCTTGTGTCCGTGTGTTTTAGTGTTAAAAAATATATACATATCTCGGACAGAATTAGCCTAACATCCCCCTACATTGAAAAGAAGTCAGTTATTTGTAATGGTTCCGTTACAGTTTTACGTTATATAGTACAAATGCCATTATATTTGTAAACTTTAATAAGGAAATGGAGACATTTGTTGGATTGGCGCGGACACAACTAACCGATAACAGAAATCGTATGAACGCTTACCACAGCAGCCTTCTCATTTGTTTTCATGATATCGATATCATAAACATCTGACACTATCGAGTAGGCCTGAAGAAAAACAAAATAACAACAACATCTTACAAACATGATAATGATCTTTAAATTTTGATCCTCGAACTGATTTTCAAACGTAATGCATCTAGAGTTAATCTTAAGAGAATACCTATGGACAGTTGTTTTTGGTTTTTGTAGGATTAACGTTGTAAGCAAATCTTAGTAGAATTTATATATTTTTTTATAAAATGCACATTAGTTCCCGTAAAAATATTTTTGGGTCTCTAAACTAATCAAAACTCTGACAGATGGACCGAATATGTTATACGTGTAACACATTTTACACCATTTATCATATACATTGCACAGCTGTTTTTATACAGAAGATATGTCTTGAGCTATAGGGTGGCATTTTCGCGTCTGACCACACAATAGACTAAAGCCTTCGTCTTTACGGAAAACTAACTAAAACTAAAACATGTATATGTAATTGATATCAGACCATTTCTTTCGCCCCGAAAACCGCCTGATGGTTTTCAATCGCTAAACCCTTGCCAGTGTGTCTCGTTCATTGCACGCGCGTTCCCCGACCCTTATGTTAATGTATACTAAGATTTATCATTGTTCGTGTAGGGAGGATACGAAGTATTTCAATTACAAGCGTGTTAATTGATTACCACACTGGCGATGTTAATCGTGAATACTTGCATTTGGACGTTATCGATTACGTTGAGACGTGATATATTTCTGTATCAGGCAGACGGGTTCCATTAGGTCACCTAGAGTTACTTGCCCCTGAATACACGCCGCGACACCGTCTAAAGTCTAAATCATAGATATCTTAAAATAATTACATAGGCTAAGTTTTATGCGCTGCGCAGTAGAAAACGACACAATACTCCGTCAACTACCAAGATGGCGGACTACCATATTAACGTTACATTCCAGAACGAGGTTAACGCTTGAAATACATTTCTTGTCGTTGTTGTTGCACGTTAGTCAAGGCATAGGCCCTACTAAAGCCATTTTTAAACGTTTGTCTTGATGGGTGAGGAATTTCATACAGCACCTAACGCTTGCATTTTATTCCATTCTAGAAAAATTGGCAGAAAAGTTCACATTAGACTAGAAAACAACTTGTTGTCAAAAAAAAATCAAGTAGCAAGATGGCGACTTACTTGCGGGAAGTGGCTTGTCGTAAGCCAATCCAGCTAATATAAGATAGCTATGGTCTAAACAATATGTCGTCTGCCGAAGTGAATCAACATAATCAACGATACAAATAGAATACATCAATGTGCTTGGCTATAATTTTGGGCGCTAAGGAAACCGTTACCAGATAACAACAAGCCTAAGATCCTAAGATCTTCCAAAGGTTGGCCATATATAGGTTACCTGGTGTACCGTAGTTGCCAGTACTCAGTAGGCCTATCGGAGTATCGCCCGTATCGGCGGAGTTGCAGTTGTATGACTTGTAAGCACTTTCGCTAAGTTAAAAAGTATCAACCAGACAATTGTCTGCTAAAAGGAAGGGTCTTCAGCGGGATAAATTCGTTACACAGTCACGTTTTATTTCCGTATCTGGCAACTAAAAGACTCTGTAACTATTAACAGTAGTTCTCCATCCCGAACCATGATAAACATTTTCTTATCTTAAAGAGCGTTACTTTCGCGTGAAATTAGCCAATAAATCGCTCATTAATTCAATTGCATACACACAAAATGGTTGCAAAAGGTGAACTAATAAAAGTACTAGCTATGACGTCATCAAACCACGTCACTAAACAACGTTTAAACATTCAAAATAACATTCATGCGACGCCGAATCGGGTGTGTACATGCAAACGAGGCTTTACCGTGCTTGGTTGGTTGGTTGGTTGTTTAGTTTTAATGGTGTATACAGTTCCAAAGGAACTAATCACACCAGAGCTTATCATTGAGCTGTCTTGTTATACCTTACAATGTACAGTTAGTGTTTAATTGAAGGATTAATCAGGCAAATTGACTTGAGTTAAAGAATGGTGAAAGAAATATATATACATATATACACCCATACATTTGCCTGGGCAAGCAAAAATATTTATACACCCATATATACACATAATTTAATGAAAACGATGTGTTCTCCCAATAAATGTTACAAGAGCCATGAAAACTTTAGGTCTTATTTGTACTGGAGGGTTCATGATATTTTGCAAGTCTAGAACTTGTATTCCAAGGGCAGTTAGTTTACAAAATAAAAGAGCACGCTGTCGTCTGTATTTTGAACAAGTAAGAATAAAATGTTCAAGGGTCTCCATAACCAAACAGTTGTCACAAAGTCCGTCGGATTTATTAAAATATTTATGAGTGACAGAATTAAGAGGAATATGACCTGATAATAACCAATGGAAGTAAACTTCATCCTTTCGAGAGGTAAAAGGGACCTCATTAAATTGTATACTTTGCTGGAACTGATAAAAGAAACGACCTTTGTTTGATGAGTCCCACTTGTGTTGCCAAATATTCGAGAAATGTTTTCTGCAACTTGTTATTATTTCCTCTACTGTAAGGCCAATAGGACAAGACACATTATCCAAACAAGTGGCACTTTTAGCCAGTTTGTCTGCGGTTTCATTCCCCTGTATATTACTATGGCCCGGGATCCAATCAAAACATACCTCTAGTCCAAGGTAAGATAGCTTGGTTACACATAGCAGTATCTCTATCAATAATGGAGACGATTTAGCAAATGAATAGTTTTTAATAGCTTTAAGAGAGCTAAGTGAATCAGAGAAGATTACAGTTTTATGTGGTTTGACATCATGAATCCAATCCAAGGCCAAATAAATTGCCATCAACTCTCCACGGAAAACAGAAACACAATCTGAGAGCCTTTTTGATACAGAGAGGTGGAACTCTGGGATGCAGAAACCTATTCCTGAACGATTACTATCAGGAGAAAAGGAAGCGTCTGTATAAATCTTTAAATAATTAGACCAATTAGAGACAATATGGTCATTTGAAAGCGAGTAAAGAAGGTTTACATGGTCAGATTTCTTTAGCATGTGTTCTAACTGGGTTGATATGAAGGGAAATATAATATTCCATGGTGGAAAAGGAGAGATAATATTTGGTTGAATATTGCAGATTTCTAAACCTACAGATGTAACTAGATATTTAAAACGAACACTAAAAGGTGTTCTGTGAGTATTGTCCTGTTTAAAACGGTAATCAAAGAATGAAGGGTTTAATATCATAGAGGCAGAGTTATGACGTGATGACTTTAATTTCAGGCCGAATTTCAGGGTTCCCATCATCCGTCTAATATCAAGGGGAAATTCCCCACACATTACCTGTAAGGTTACAAGTGGGGTTGATTTCATTGCCCCAGTACACAAACGCAATGCCTTGTATTGGATTGAGTCTAGAGTTGATAATAAAGTGATTGATGCTGAATTAAAAGCTTCACTCCCATAGTCTAAACGAGATCTAATCAAAGACTTATACAACAACAACAAACAAAACTTGTCAGATCCCCATGATGTACTTGAAAGACAACGAAGAAGGTTAAGACCAGTTTGACACTTTTCAGTTAAATAAGTTAAATGTGGTTTCCATGTCAGACGGTGGTCAAAAATAATACCCAAATATTTAAAATCATTGGAACATTTTACACGCTGTTCTTTCAAAGTTAACACTAGTGGAGATGGTATATGTTTATTAGAAAATAAAACAGCCTCTGATTTAATAGAAGAAAACCGAAAACCCCATTTTTGCGCCCAGCGTGCAACATCATTCAACCCATTTTGAATGTGTTTTACAACACATTTAAAATTTCGTCCAGAGAACCAGATAACTTTGTCATCAGCAAAGAGAGAACAGTTGACTTTATTACTTAGGGACAAAGGCAGGTCATTAATCATGATGTTAAAGAGCGTAGGTGAAATTACGCTTCCTTGAGGGACTCCATTGTACAAATGTTTATTTGGAGATAAATTAGTGCCAATGCGTACTTTAAAAGAGCGATTTTTTAAGAACCCTCTGATCCATGCAAACATCCGACCATCTATGCCAATCTCTTTTAATTTGACTAATAACCCCCCTCGCCATAGCATGTCATACGCTTTTTCTATATCTAGGAAGACAGCTAATAAATATGATTTATCAGACAAAGATCGACGAATATCAGTCTCCAGGGTTACAATGTGATCTGTAGTAGACCTACTCCTTCTAAAGCCACTTTGAAAGTCAGAGAGAATATGATGTTTTTCTAAAAACCACAAAAGACGATTGTTAACTAATCTCTCCATTAGTTTACATAAACATGATGTTAATGCAATAGGCCTATATGATGATGGAACTGATGGGTTTTTATTTGGTTTTAGAACTGGAATTATTATAGACAATGTCCAAGATGAAGGGAAAGACATATTAGTCCAAATGCAATTAAACAAAAGAAGAACAACATAGAGACATGAATCTGGAAGTTGTTTTAAAATACCGTTGTTTATACCATCTTCACCAGGTGTAGAATTACGAGTTGTTTTAACAGCCAGTTTTAGTTCGTCTAAGGTAAAATCTTCATTAATTGGCATATCATTAAATAAGATATTGCTATCATCAAACTGCTGCTCTACCTCTATTTTGTGGCATAAAAAGTCAGTATCGTAGTTAGAGTTACTGCTAATTGCAGAGAACTGATCAGCCAACACAGAACATTTTTCAGAGTTTGAAATGTATTCGTTTGCGCCGACTTTGAGTGTTGGCAACGAACAGTTGGTTTTTTTCTTTCCTTTAATGGCTCTTACTTTATCCCAAACACTTTTGACAGATGTGTTTGAATTTATAGACGAACAGAATGATCTCCAACTTTCCTTTTGGGCAGCTTTTATAATTCGCTGAGCTTTTGCTTTAAAGAATTTATATAGTATTAAATCAGCCGGAAGACGTGTTCTTCTTGCTCTATTCTTAGCTCTTTTCCTATCACGTATAGCCTGGGTACATTCGGATGTCCACCATGGAACAGGGACTTTGTTATGTGGCCTTCCAGATGATTTGGGGATTGAGGCGGCTGCAGCTTGATTTATAGCAGAAACTAGATTATTCTGAAATTCATCCATATCGTGACTAGCAATATCACTTGTAATTAGATGTTCACATTTTTCATGAAATATTTGCCAATTGGCTTTGTGAAGTTGCCACTTTGGGATGGTGCCAAGTAAACTACCATCTAGTTTAACATTAAATTTGACTAAAACAGGAAAATGATCACTACCACAATTGGAATCATATTCGATTCCCCAATGAACATTTGACGCAAGACTGGATGAGCAGAAGGTAATATCTAAGCAACTCATATTGCCATTTGAATCATTTTCTCTAGTGGGTGATTTATCATTAAGTAATACAAAATTGTTGGAATCAATAAACTGGGATAGTAGGATTCCATTATGGTCAGAGTGGTCACTTCCCCATGAGATATGGTGTGAATTAAAATCACCACAAACTATGGATTGAGCTTTATCTAAGAAGGGTTCCAATAATGAAAAATCATTCAAAAGGAGCTTTTTGTTAGGATTATAAATATTGAAAATGTTTAATGATTTATGGCTGGAAGAAATTTGTATAGCTTGACATTCAAGTGATTCGAAAGTCGGTAGATCTATTTCAGTGTATGAAAGGTGTGATTTAATGAAAATTGCTAATCCGCCATGGGGTGCTCTATCTCTATCACAACGTTTAATACTATAACCGGGCATTGTAAAGTTTAAATGCGGTTTTAAAAATGTCTCTTGAAAACAAAACACATCAGGGGGGGTATTTAAAGTGGAAATGTAATGCTTAATTTCCTGCCCATGTGCAATCAAACTTCTACAATTAAAATGTATTAGTGTGAAAGCCATGATATATGTAAATTCAATGAGTCTGAACATTGGGTAGTGTCTTTGATCTTAGCTTATTTAGGTTTTCTACATTAGCTACTATATCTTCGCCAAAGTGGTGATTAGCCACCTTTATTACACGACGGATTACATCAAGTTGTTCTTTAGGTTTAAAACAAGACAGCAAAACATCAGTAACAAAGGTTATGAGTGTTACTAAGTACTGGTCGGTTACAACAGAATCAGTCTGAGTTTGTGCTATTGCCTCAGTCTGCGTAGCTATAGAATTTGACTGTACGGAATCTACCATAACAGGTATAGGCCTAACAGGTCTAGAAGGTGTCTCTACAGTCACTGGCCGCGGCCAACTACCAACAGGGGGAGGTAACTCAGAATCTAAGACAGGCTCTGTCTGACGATCTTTTATGACCTTAACAGCTTGAGAATAGGACAAGTTTTCAGTGATTCGAACAAACTGTACTTTGTCTGCTTCTTTCTTAACAGGGCATCCCCCATATGCTGCCGAGTGCCCCCCCATACAATTACAACAATGGGGTATCTCTTTGTTAGGGCATTGTTCGTAACCATGGTTACCTCCACAACGAACACAGCGGGGCTTCCCTTTACAATTTGCAGCCACGTGACCCATGCGCTGACAGGCGAAACAACGTATGGTTGGGGGAATGTACGGCCTTACTTTAAATAGCTGATATCCTATATAAAGTTCGGTAGGGAGGGTATTAGAACTGAAACTCAACAGAATTGATTGCGTAGGAATTTTTTCTCGACCTCTTGTTAATCTCTTGATATCAGTGACTTTGCTTTTTTTTAAATATTTTAACAATTCAGATTCAGATAAGTCTTTAGGGACACCTGAAATAACACCTCTAGGTAACCGAGGTCCCCCGGCCCTACAATGAACATCAATATTCAGAATGGTGGTCACAGCTAGAAGGGATTTTACCTGACGACTAGTGCTCAATACAACTAATGCTTTACCACCGGGTAGCATCTTTATTCTTTTGATAGGGCCTCCCTGGCTAGTGACCTTCTTAGCAATGGCCGTACCTAGTTTTAAAGGGCTAACTTTAGACAGGGATTCTCCGCCTACTGGAGAGATAACTACAACGAATTCGTCACTGTCAGTAGATTCCGATTTTACCTTCTTCCCAGTTTTAGAGGGAGATTCGCTTTGGGTTTGAGAGTCATCGACCATGCGCCTTTTCCTATAAGGCTGTGAGGAGGGTGCAATGGAAACTTCCATGTCGGAGTCTTCTGAGCCAGAAGATCCAACCGAGTGAACCGATGATCCGCCCGGCATGGCGGACCATCTATGCAATTACCAACAGCTATATATATTATAAAAGTGAAAAGAGGGGAATATATGGTTAGTCTAGTGGACAGTTATACTTATGCTAAGTTAGGGTAATCCCTGGGGCGACGCAGGGAACTAAATAGAAAAAAGGAGCCCTTATTAGTAGTGCTGAAAAGTGCACCTACCACTGCTAGTACCATTAATTGTCTGTATACTACAGTTGTATGTACATCGTAACATGTATACTATGTGTAAACAAAGACAGCTCAATGTCTGATAATACAGAAAGCAAACCGGTTCTCTTTCAAGATGGCTGCCGCTCCGAATCTTTTAGTGTTGTCCGTCCGATCTCACAGGTCTGGCAAAAAATCCAAGTGTCAACCGTGCTTGGACACCGGGTACGAGTATTTATTGCATGGCAATTGACCAATCAGACCGCAGACAAACTTCTCTGACGGATAATACATGACATTGACTTACCGCATGGTTAACCAATCCTCCCGCCAGGCAGTAGAGAACAACCACTGCTACTGAAATTATCGTCCAATACGAAATGGCTACTAAATACATTAATGTAAATTGGTCTCCTGCACTCGACATACTGGACACTGACATGTAGAAGGACAACAAAATCTGAGCTGTGTTAAACAAAATCCCAATTCCTAAAATGGGTGAAAATACGTCATCCACTTTCTCTACCAAACGACAGATCTTCTGGTGACGTCTTCGAAAAGTTTCCAAATCACCTGAAAATTCACCATCAGCTGAAATTCTCTCCCTGAACTCGCCTTGAAGGCTTTTAAATTCAATCCTTAGAGCAATACCCAGACACAAGATCATAACCGGAGTAAAATTGCAGGAAGATATATACCAAATTCCAGTGAGAAAACTATATACTAATATATATGGTAGATTGGAGCTTTTGTCTTGTTCAATGGCTAGAATTAAACTGAAGGCAAGGACGGTTATATTTATTGCAATGGCTGCTCCTAACACTAAGCCAGTGGATTTCTTGATTCGGTTTTGTTTTTCTGTAGCTTTGTTTCCGTCTGATTCTAGCACGAAATTCCAAGATTTTAATAGATGTGGTAATCCTTTTTCGCGACAACAGGAAATAAATAAAATCAAGACATTCACTGTATTCATCAAGTAAAACAAAAATGATAAGCACATCTGGGCAAAAGAACTATTGATATCATCAAAGCCGTTTTTGTGATATAGCAGACCTGTAGATACAATGGTATAACCAAGAAACAAAAGAATCAAAAGACGGTAAATAATCAAGACAATGCTCCAGTAGTTCTTCCGACATGGACGCGGTGAATACAGTCCGAGTATTGACATGTAGATTAGCAATGGTCGCAAAAGCTGGTTCATGCTCAAACTCTTGGATAAATCAGTAGTCTGCTTTTCCTGAACACTTGCCATAGTTGAGCTGAACAGTTCTAATGATGTTGACAAAACAAAACGATTACCGATAGGTGATAAATATGTCAAGTTTCGCGATGAGTACTGCGTCAAGTTTCGCGTTGAGTACGACGTCTGCTTGGCGTGTAACGAGAAGGATAGAGTAAGTCCTAGGAAACTTTTCTTGAAACGAGCTTAATAGTCAATGAAAACAGTTGAACTCTCTGTCATGTGATATGCGTGGAACATACCCCTTCCCCCATTCAACTCTCGTCCAATCGTCAACTAGAAGGTACTTATATGTGGTATTCTGTCATTTATCATATAGTAACACAAAACAATTGATGGTTCTGCAATGAAAGCCTTTAAACTAGATAACCACTGTGGAAATAAATCATATCCTTAAATATATTGATCTGTGTTAATGGTGTTTGTTTTTCTGTCATGAAGCAGACCAAGGGAAGTGATATTATCTGATAACCTTATCAATACCTGATGATGAATGCAAATATAGTTTACCATACACTTCTAAATAATATCGGGCACGCAAAATTAACCCGACTTCCTCCATCGACCGATCGTCTGTAAACCGCTTACCAAACTGAGGTAAATACCAGCTTTCTTTATGTAGATTTAATGTAAATATTGGCCCCCTCGCGGAGTAATTACTTTGTTAATCCTTAATATCTGAGTTCTACTTAGAAAAGCAAGAAAAAAAATTACGACTGATAATGTTTTTCATCGTTAGTATTGTTATATATCGATAGGAAGGATACAACATGTAGGATTTTTGGAAACCCTGATAAAAGTGATCTCAGCTGGCAGAATATTGAAATTTTTCGTTAACTAAATGTTGAAACTATGGGCTATTTTTCCTAAACCTAGAATTTAGAAGGTTTTTAGTGCTTCTGGTTGGCTGTATATACGCAATGTACGCAAAAACAGTGTTTTGAACTAGCTTAGACTGGTGTGTCAATCAGATTTTATGAAAAAAGTGCTACATTTTGGCAGTTCATGCCAATAGTATTCTAGAAAACATGGCGTTTTAAAAGATAACAGTTTTACCTAGGCAATATATTAAATGTAAAAAATTCGCGGAATTAAAAAATACTTACTTTTTCAATAAAAGTTGAAAACTATTTTTAGAAAGTACAATACTATTCAGTAACATGGATTTGAATGAGCGCGGAGTGTGTGGGCTGATACGGAAAAGATTCAAAAGCTTGATTGTTACATATCAGCCAACAGATAAATATAAAGCCAAAAGTCACAGATTTAAATCATTCTTACAAGCAAAATGGTATACGTTGCAAAATACTTATATAGTTTATAATGTTTTTTCTCGTATTGATGTATTTTATCTCTTTTTCATGTTTAAAACACTTGCTTAATATGTCATCATACTTGCAGTCATACTTGTAGTCTACTGCAAATTTTGTACTATTTATGATATCATTGATAAACAATAAACTATAAGAGACCAAATTGAACAGAAGTTTCTTTTGTAAAGCCCGGCGTACATCGGCCTAAACAACTGGAAGCAACCAGTTGTACACGGTCTTAAATCAGCGCGTACACCGGGAATAGAGACTGCGAGGAACTGAGCAGTCCCGGTTGCCTCCTGTCCCAGTTGCGCACACATCGACAGCGACTGGCAGAGACTGAATTGTAATCAATGAAGATCACGCCAGGAGGCGCTTGAAATCATGTGACCTGTTCAAGATGGCTGCGCCCACGGTGAGTCGTATTTACATGCAAATCTTCCACATTTTCACGCTTTATCATGTTATATATGAATGAACTTTAATAATGCGATTGACACCATCGTATAAAGTCGGTAATAAATACGTTCAGTACAGCATAGAGGTGTTGCAAAGAAAAAAACCCCGATCATTTCGTTCTTTTTTATTTACTCAACTAACATTGCATTCAATTTGCAAGTTGCGTCCCAGCACCTACTTTAATACACAGATATACTATAGGTTCGAGGAAAACGAGATTATTTTTGAACGAATAGAAACAATGTTTTTTTTGTGAGATTCATTCGTTATATCGAAAATGTCATCAGGTGAAGTTTTGAGTAGGCCTAACGTTCAGTCACATGTTTTCGTGGTACCGGTACCACATAGGCATACTAAACAATTGAAATTCTTCAAACTCTGTTGCCAAAAGATATTGATGATGGGTGGCAAACAGAGTTGAAGGACCGGCCATATTGGAAAACATATAAATCTGAGAATCAACACTTTGTGTTCAGATTTTCTCCTAATTTAAGCAACGCAACCGGCCCAGACTTTATACATATTCAGCTCGACCTTTTAGTTCGCCGTTCCACCAAAAAAAAAAAGCCTTCAAACACTCACATTTGTGTTGCATCCCGTCGTATTTCGAAGGACGGCCCGAATCTCCCGCTGGCCTCATCGATTTCGTCAAAATGAACTTGGGAAATGTACACAACAGAAATATAAATGTTTGAATGCGCACAATAGAGTTACATATTTTCCAATATGGCCGGTCCTTCAACTCTGTTGCTACCCATCATCAATATGTTTTGGCAACAGAGTTTGAAGAACTAAAACTACCCTCCTCCACGAATCCATGATATCTAATAATTTCCAGATTTAGAGTCACAATAAAGTTCGATAATCTATAGCAAATGTGTTAACAGTGGGTGGTAAGCTGTTATTGAGCATTATTTTCCTTCCGTTTTTTTTTTGGCTGACTGTAGGCCACTCTATTTATGACGCACGTTTTCACTTATAATGCCCATATGCATCCAGCAAGGTATATATATATATATATTTTTTTTTTTTTGATTGGGGTTTTACACCGTACTTAAAATTATTTCACTCATATGACGGTGGCCAATATATTATTGGTGAAGGAAACTGGAGTGTCCGGAGTAAATCATGGACCTTTGGAGAGTTATACTGAACTCTCCCAAATATGACCGAAGTCATTGGTAGAAGACATGTGATCTTGATTCTTCGGTGAACCTTCACGTATGACAGAATGAGCACCGTCGATTGGGTGTTGACACCAAGGCCCCGACAAACTGTGGAAGTGGGGCAATCTTACAAATTCCCTGCCCGAGAGTAGTATTGAACCCATGCTCGTGTTGCCTTGCGGTTGAAAGATACCACGACATGCTATTTTTTCAATTGCGGTTGAAAGATGCCACAACATGCTATTTTTTCAATTGGATCTGGTTTATTTCACTACCGTATTCCTTAATAATGTACACCTCTACTTTTCACAGGATAATTCCACAGGGAGAGAGCGTTATTTGCAAGAGATGGAGAGGAGGCGACAGACTGCTGCTGCAGTAGTCGTTATGCTGCTCTCAGACTCTGATGATGAGGATGAAAAAAATGAGAAGAGACTTTGGATGAAACCATGGTTGCAGGAACATGACAGGCAAGGTGCATTCCCAAATCTTGTGAAAGAATTGGAAATGTGTGATCTTTCATCGTTCAGAAATTTCTTGCGCATGCAGCCGGAGCAGTTCAAAGAGCTCGCAGAGAAGATCAGACCAGTCATTGCAAGAGAGGACACCCATTTTAGAAAGGCTGTATCAGTAGAAGAAAGACTGGCAGTTACTTTAAGATTTCTTTCAACTGGCAAGTATAGTTATGATTATCATATTTATTGAAATTCTCCAAAGAAAAACAACATAATTATACAGTAAAATGACTTGTCTTAATTTTCAACAGTAAATGAACTATGAATGAAGGATGAGTGAGTGCTTGGTGCATATAACATGACCGTTTGACTGCGACCTTGCTTAGGAAAGCTGCTTTGCAGATCTTAGTGAAACTTTGCAATAATGTTGACAATCTTGTTATGGTTGGAGATATTTTGTTCTGTATAATACAATATGGTCACCAGGCAGCCATACAAATGTATTTGGTTTGCAGTGGAAAAATCAGGCCAGATTTAGCATACTCTGTCAGATCACAGAATCAAATGGTTGAATTCAGCTTGTATTTATTATCCAGCTGTAAACAGTCTGTTATTCCGAGTAAAAACAGTCATTACTACATTGTAGCTAATCTCAAAAGTGTCAAAACACTATTATCTCTTTAAATTTGGTATACAAGTATGTGGTCCCTATACTTACACTGTACCAAATGTGTGTGCTCTGTGATGTTTTACCATTCAACATGTTTAAATAGAACACTGTTGCAACAATTAGGGCCCAGAAAAACAGATGCTTGCATCCTCTGCATGACGGTGGGCGTAAGATCCATTCACGTATCTCTTGTAATAAAAACATAATACATTTTCATATTTTTGCAGGTGAATCCTATAAAAGCTTAAGCTATTTGTTCCGCCTTGGATCGACCACTATTGGAAAAATAGTTCCGGAAACATGTTGGGCCATATATGATGTGCTCAAGAATGACTATATGAAAGTAAGTAATTATGTTTAAATTAATTAGTAATTATGTTTTAAAGTTTGTGTTAAAGCTGAAATCCCCAGGTTTTTCCTTTTTATTAATTAGTACTTAATGCGATAGTGTGACATACAAGAAATATTTCTCTAGCTCGAAAAAATATCAAGAATGACATTTTATAACTGGGAAATGAAATTAGCTTAAAAGAAAAGAAAACACACAGAGTGATCGAAGCTGACCATACATATCGGGTAATGCACTTTAGTTCCATACCAATTATAAAGTGATATTTGTACCAATAAAGAGTTAAACGGCATCTGAAAATATGGCTATAAATCGGATAGGTGACACCATTCGTGCGTCTACAAAATATGCGCCTGAACTATAAGGGCTGACAGAACAGTGCTTTACTTTGACGATCTGTATATCAGAGTTTTTATATGCTCATAATATTCAGTATTTCATTACTTGGCGTATAAAACTAAATCCGGTCGTCTACTATGTAGTGTTAAATGGTTCAAAAACAGTAGAATTAATTTTAAAAACACTTCAACTATGGAATATGGCCAATTTGGATTTAGCGCTAATGTATTTCAAATGGAGAATAGCAGTCAGTGCAGCCCTTTCCATGAAGTGGATTCAAGCTAGCTTGGGCTGAAGTGAGACACGTGACTGAAACTTACACTTTTATTGGCCCGCTCCGCTCTACAGACCACAATTCTTATCAGATCGTCACGAAACTTCATACATATGTTCACAACCATCACCCCTTTTACAAGTTCGCGTTTCAACTTCCTGCGGTCAAAAACTAGGTCACTGTTACTATAAATAGAACTTGGCCAGAATCTTGACGTCATCGCTCTACAGGCTACAATTCTTATCCGATTGTCACGAAATTTCATACATATATTCATAACCATCACCCCTTGTACAAGTTAGCGTTTCAACTTCCTGCGGTCAAAAACTAGGTCACTGTTACTATTCATAGAAATTCGCAGTCTTTTACTTACATGCATTCATACGCACATATGTAGGGGGGGTCCTTATATACCCTTGCGACATTAGTTATACGACATGGGGATGCGAGGGTATTAGTATCGTCTGCGATGCCTTGTTTGTACTTATTTTTAAACTTAGCTTGTTAAAGATTTGTGGGAACCACTTACTTAACTAAACTGGGGATAGCTGGGGATTTCAGCTTTGATACAAATAAAGTAACCTTCTTTATAACAAGCATTTAAAATTTTTTTTAACATGAAATGAAATCAAAATTGAAACTTTTTCTTTTGGCACTTTGGAAACAAAGGAAAAATTCTACCAAGTTGAATGATTATGATAGGTTGTGCTCTGATATGGAGTGTAATTTCTCATATCAGAGGTCATCAAGTTCATATAACTTGGTGCTTCCTGTTGTTGAGGCAGAGGTTCAGCATCATCCATGCAGGCCAGCTCAGCATCAGTAACGGCCTGATTAAGTGTTGCAATTAGTTTTGTCTTGATGCGAGCATTTTTTATTTTTCGCAATCGACTAGCCAGATATTCACCAGTGATATCATCCTCATCCCTTTTCTGCTCTGGAAAGACCAGCGGTTTAGCAATATTTTCAGCTATGTTACTGAGAATATCGAGCTTCACTTGTTGAGCTTCTTTTCTTCGTCTATTCTCAGGTCCTGGATTTGGCCGTTTTTTCTTTGCTGGTTGTTCCTCGATGGGGGTTGGTGTATTTTCAGAACCAATGCTTGTATTGCAGGGGCTTTCACCTTCTGACTGATCCTCCTCCTCCTCGTCCTCCTCCTCCTCATCCGATTGAATACCATCTGCATTCTCTGCTTCCATACCTGGAGATTGAGTTACCTAAATTTAAAAAAGTATGATATATTATTCTTTTATTCTGTTTTAGATGCCGCAATCACCAGAAGAGTGGCTTGGTATCTCAAAGAAATTCATGGAGAAGTGGAATTTCCCAAATACTTTGGGTTCAATTGATGGAAAACATGTGGCACTACGGGCACCTCATCACTCAGGATCCACATTCTTCAACTATAAACATTTTTTCAGCATTGTATTAATGGCCCTGGTGGATGCTGACTACAAGTTTATTTATGTGGATGTCGGCTGCAACGGCAGAATATCTGATGGTGGAGTGTTTGCTGGCTGTTCCCTGGCAGAGGCACTCAATAAAAGACTTACAAATATACCAGCGCCATCAGGACTACCGGGGGACCATGGCCCTATGTCCTACCATATCATTGGGGATGATGCTTTTCCTCTAATGGATTATTTAATCAAACCGTATCCCTTTCGTAATATGACAAGAGAACAGAGAATTTTCAACTACAGATTGAGTCGTGCAAGGAGGGTAGTTGAGAATGCTTTTGGGATTTTGTGCTCAAGATTTTGAGTTTTTCTCCACCGAATTGCCCTTGAACCAAACAAGGCAGAAGCACTTGTTCTTGGCGCTTGTGCTCTGCACAATTATTTGCTGGTCAAGAAGGATGGGCAATATGTGACGTCAGGTTTGGTGGACCAAGAGTCTGCGACAACACATGATATCACTTCTGGGTCATGGCGAAATGAATCAACTCTTACATCTACTGGAATACCGCACAGTAATTTCAGTGCGCCACAACCAAGACAAAAAAGAGAGAAACTAATGGAGTTCTGCTGTAGTCCCGAGGGGGCAGTGAGTTGGCAGGACAATATGATTCCAATGGTAAACGAATGAACAATCAAGGGGACAATATGCCTACTACTATAGACACTGTCAGATTTCTATAACTAAAGAATAATAGGAGGTAAATATCTCAGACTGTCCTTACAGGAGCTTTCTGGGCTTGGGTTATTTACAAATTTAGAGTTGCTGATATAGCTTTGGTTTTGGGCTTAAACTGCCCTTTCGGTGGGTTTTTGGCATCATAGGGAGAGCTAATATGTAGGGTTTGATCATAATCTGCCAGTTAATTCCTTTGGAATGCATACAGCAAGAAAAACAAAAATGGCTTCCTGGCCGCCATATTGGATATGCAAATGAGATCTTGATTACCTCAGTTCAATTCAACTATCTCTTTTCATAAATTGTTGTACATGTACCTGGAATGTGGACTTCGATTCTCTGGCCCTTACATAGGGGCGCAGAAATTCCAAATTCTGTAGAATCCAGGCTTGATGGGTGGTCAGTCCTCTCCTCCCACTGCCCTGGGAAAAGGAATTGGAAATCCAAAAACTAGTTAAAACATTTTGAAGATCGCGGTTTGATTTTGATATATAATGGTTGATAAATAAAATTATATATATACTTGTATGGTATCAAATGACCTCGAAATACAGCCAATGTCCGTCAGACAGTCGTGAGTAATAATGTAATGTAACAGGTAAATATAGTATGCTCATTTCAATTGTATAATATATACTGATCTGATACTATATTTAAATTTGTAGGAAAAGAATTTTGATTTATTACTTTTCAATATTGTTTTGATGAAAAAAAAAACCCAAAACAAAGCAGAATCAAATATTCTCGTTTAACAGACTGTTTGAATCAATTATATATATTTAACAAAGCACGGCAATGACGGCATATTTTTAGAATCCAAACAGCTAACTATTTATGATCAACTACCATACACAAGTTCACTAACGTGCACCCATGCATCTGTTAAAACGCTGTGCATGTACCCGCCATTAAACTTAAGTTAAAAGGCAACAACAACAACTTAATTATGATCGGTCTGTCATACGCGGGATAGTTACGACGACCTACCTGCCTTTTCCAGTCGAAATAACATTTCCTCCAATGCCACCCTCCTTGTCTCTCTATTTGAATAGGCCTTGCTGTTGGTATCAAACAGGCAAGGCCTCTCACGCCACATTTCAACAAGTGCGTCGTCTGCTACATCACACCAGCCGCTCGCCATTTTGTTGTGTTCCGGTGTAAAATTGGGTCACATGACCAACATGTACTGGGTCAAAAGGTTACCACTGGTTTTAAGGGCGCGTACATCGGGGTAGGCCAGTGCGACTGAGAGGAACTAGTGGCGAGAAAGTAGAACATGTGGAACTGGCAGCAACTGAGCGATCGGCTGTACACTGTCAGTGGTAAGAGGTCGCACATCGGCCAGATTCGAAAACTGATCAAGTCCCCCCAGTTGCTCTCAGTCGCAGGTAGCTCGCTTACGACTAGTTGCTTCCAGTTCTAAGGCCGATGTAAGCCGGGCTTTAGGATTTTCGTAATTTGTGAAATTCTGTTCTCTTTGAAAAGCATGTTCTATTCTTAGACTAAAAACGAACCTGTGTCCAGCCACAAGGCACCGATATCGCCAGAAATGAGTGTCAACTGCTTTATCAATTCTACCAACGAGTATTTAAAAAATATAGGGCAAATTTAGTGGAAACTGAATACACTTTAATTATTCGTCATTTGTATCCAAATTTACAAAACAGCGCTTTCTTTTATACCAAACTTGTAGATGAACAATTAGGTAAGCAACAGATACCCTAAAATGTACTCGTATATCCCGGTTATTTGAATGTTGTGGGTTATTTGTACACATCTTCTGGTCCTACACTGTAAGACTTTACCGTAGATTTTACAGCAAAACACTGTAAATGTTACTGTCACATACCGTAAAACTACAACTACGGTATTCGCCGGTAACATTTGTGGCCCTCCGAGCCTATCTTTGTGAAGGCCTTCTCAAGTAGGCTACTGACAAGTACTAGACTCGTATGTAGTCCAGCCATCCTTCGCTGGGTCTCAGTGGCCGTCCGATTTTGAATAAATTACTGAGTAGTAAAACGAAGAAGTTATAAGTGTATTCTACTCCAGTTTTTATTTTTGAGTTTAGTTTGTTCTAAGAAAGTAATCAAGAAAATTTCCAATAGTCCCTACGTCATTCTCGTCACAATCAACATGGCGGCGCCCGCATTTGACAGATGAAAACAAACGATCGTGAACGTCAAAACTGGTTTAGTACAGTTTACATGGAGCGGCTGTTGTTTTGTGTGATAAGTCGATTGGAGTACTGTTTAAAACATTTGTTGGACAAGATGTCATCACAGTCCTTTCCATATTGGCCTTCAAAAAGCTTGCTTTCTCGGCAGTTCAGACTGGTTTTCACTGTGCAGTGCGTATCGTAACTCCGTAGGCCGTAATGCGGTATTCACTGAAAATTCAGCAGTTAAGTTAGACTTGAATCATCATGAGACACGAACTACTAAACTGCAATGTATTTATAGGTATGTCTAAGCGACAATCACTTTCTTCTTGCCCACATACATTTATACTCATTGTCTGCAGTCGAGTGTCTAAATTACAACCAGCACTCAACACAGACTGAACAAGTAGTACTGTAGGCCTAACAGTATGGTACATGTAGTATTAGTGGAGTCACCTGGAGCCAGTTTCACAAAGCGGCGTTGCGTATGTTTTTACGTAACTGACATAGCAATATCATTAAAAATAAAAGTGGCATGAGATGCCAAAATTTTGATATTTTTTGTTCTTGAAACAAAGCCAGAAACTGAAATCCCTAATTTGATGTAGATTGTATATAAAGCGATTTGCAAGTAAGATGTGTGAAAATTACATGTAGGCATAGGGTGAATTAATCAATTATTATTAGTAATATACAACAGAATTATTTAAATTTCTTTAACATTTCTTAAACACATATGCTCTATTTTTCAATTGTAATAAATCAGTACTCTGAACATTTATCTTCATCAACTAATGTTTATTTTCCTTCTGTTTACAGGTGGGGTTGAAACATATTGCTAATGTTAAACTGTGATGCATGTAAGAGTACCTTTGTATGAGTCAGAAGACATAATCAGTGACAGTGCTGGGGATAATAGCAGTGTAGATGCTGGTTGTTTGAGGTCGTCAGATGTCAATGCTACCCTAGGGACCGGATACCGAACTTATTATGTGCACAGCTAAATACGGATGGTCCAAACAATACATATAAAATATGTTACCATATTTTCACAAAAGACAGAAAAGAGAATTCTATCATACCAGACCAGGGTAACACTATGTGTAACACTATTTGTTGTGAAAATCTTGTTTGAACCATTTCTCAGTATTGTTTTTTTATGATAGGAACTTTATATTTTTGGGATACATTTGCTATGTAATTTAGTTATGCATTGTCATGTTGTTTTTCTGCAAGATACATGTATAATTACTGTTTAGAGATTATGCTTTTAGTTGCAGAAATCGGGTCTGTGTGAACTTAATATTTGTTTACAGTTATTGCCCTTGGTTGCCGAGATCTTATCCTGAGAATTTCTCAGTAATTATTTTTGATTGGAAACTAGATAGATTTGTGATTTAACACATTTGTGCAGTTTTTAAGAGCTACAGCCCTTGTTTTGGAAATCTTATCTGTACCATTTATTTGTAAATTACATTTGGTTGCTTTTCCATTAAGACAAATGAGAGCTTTATCTAATATCATCTTTTTTCTATATGTCCCATTTAATATTGTCGTTTATGTGAAGGACCTTTGCTCAAACCCAGTTAGATTGTTTTGGGGTTTTTTTTATAAACATTTAATTATATTCATTTTGCTACTGAAGAATGGTATACCTCGGCTATCTCTTAGTATGTCTTAACAGTTTTTAAGTCTTTCTTTTATTGATGATACCTCATTGAGTCATCAACCTGGTAGCTAAGCTTCAGTATTATGTTTGTTATAATGTTTAATGTTTCTTTCTTTCAGGCGTATTATTAAATGTCTGACAAAAGCATAATACCACTGTTATCACTTAATATGTTAATGTACATGTATATCTTTATGAAATTGGTTTATGTTTGAAATGAAATACATTTTGAGTATCTCTTGAATTTGGTGTTATTACTTCAAGCTAAGTTAGTGTCTGAATGCTAATCCAGCTAACCATGTGCCTCGTCATATATGCAGGTACATGTATCCAGCTATTTCACTTTCATGACTAATTTCACTGATAGGTATATTTTACCCAGGTCCTATTTGTGGTGGGTGAACAATGCCATACTGCCACTTTTAAACTAGACTTTGGTATCCTGTATTCTGTAGACAATTAGTTCCAGTCCGAACTCCGGCAGTTTACAGTTATTTGAAAAGTCAGGCTGGAGAAACAGTTTTATTACAACATACCTCATACAGTTAGCCGGAATCTGTAATACTGCGGAATGGATACCATATTGAGCCTGACTGAATATATGGTGACTGTAGAAAGAATATGTGTGCATGTGCACCCAACAATTTTAATGCGAAATTGTGTTGAATATACATATGGTCACTGTAAACTAAAATAAAATCACTGTACGGTCCGCCACCATACACAGAAATATGGTTACCGTATAATTTTACTGTGGAATTATGTTAATTATACGGTAACCGTAATAGGAAATACGGTCACCGTATAATTTTACGGTGAAATCATGTTAATTATACGTTTACCGTAAAAAGAAATACGGTCACCGTATAATTTTACGGTGAAATAACGTTAATTATACGGTTACCGTAAACAGAAATACGGTCACCGTATAATTTTACGGTATAGGTTGGCATCCCCAGCTGCCAGTCTTTTACCGTAAAATTTACGGTGAAAGGTTTACAGTGTAAGGGGTGTACCGCCTTTACCAATATTCTTCTCTTATTTCAATGTCAATCCTTTAGTTTTACAAGTCACCTCAAACACTGAAGAAAAAAATTCTGAGAATTTTGGCACCTCAAGTCACTTTAATCCGTGTTTTTTCCTTCGGTAAACAGCGTCAACTTCGCTACAAATGTTTGAACAACTCATACGACGAATTTACAGGGATGCCCATCCCGTGTTATACATCAAGGTTTATATAGGTAACACTGGATGTTTTTTTTATACAATACAAGATTTCCTTATTTTATGTTTTAAAGAAGAGTGGACCAGGGGTCTGTTTCAAGAAGCGGCGTTGCGTACATTTTTAAAAAAAAGCCCCAGGTGGGTATTTTGGAATGTTTTGTGAGTTTACATTTTTGTAAAAGTTTTATTTTTAAGTTTTGGACATACAACACTCGCTGAAATTAAAATACAAGCCTTATCGCATTAACACAGATTGACTTTCTAGAAACAGGCCTTCCATCGATGACGTGCGGCATCGAATCCCATCTTAGAATAAATAAAAATTTTAAAATTTCTGAGTAGATTTTTTCCTTCGATCGCAATATATAGAAGGGTTGCCAGGTACTCTCCAAGTCCCACTTAACCTGGTAACACGGCCTTATTAGTGAAATAAACTTGGGTGAGGCGTAAAAACGGCAATCGATCATTCTAAAATCACTTTAGATACACCCGTCGTTTTTTTAGATTGTTTAATAAAAGTACTCATACAGCCCAGTTATTTGAATTTTGTCCGTTATTAGTATACTTAGCGCCATTAAAAACGCACGACCCAAAGAATGTAAAATATTTTGAGACATGTAAAGTGTAAAATATTGTAAGTACTCTTAAATTGAAGAACAAGGCATTGGTCACAATGAAACAAAGAATTGACAATATGTGAAACCCTGGTGACTTTTATTCCTTGCAAACAAATCGTTGATACAGAAATTGAATGTGTCGTCACTCAATAATGGATATGTCCACCTCGGGCATCAACGCAAGCAGTACATCTGCGACGCAAGGACCTGATGAGTGTGGCTATTCTGCGCTGTGGGATCCGGTCCCACTCATCCTGCACTACCTGGATCAATTCACGTCGGTTGCGTGGCCTGGGATAACGTTGTGCAACGGCATTATTAAGCTGATCCCACAAGTGCTCTATGGGCGATAGATCGGGGGAGTAAGCTGGCCATTCCATGATGTTCACATTATTCTGTCGCAATATGTCTTATGCCAACCTTGCAGAGTGTGGGCGCGCATTGTCTTGCTGAAACGTCGTGACGCCAGTATTGGCTTGGAGGAATGGAAGCAACACAGGTCGAAGGATGTTATCCACGTAACCCTGAGCATTTAGGTTGCCATCAACAATGACAAGGGGAGTTCGTCTGCGATAAGTGATGCCTCCCCACACCATAACACTATATCCACCCCAGCGATTTCCTTCCCTCACACATGCATTTGCGAAACGTTCACCACGTCTGCGCCACACGCGTTGACGTCGTTCAGGACGATCAAGGCAGATACGAGACTCGTCAGAGAAAAGGACAGAGTTCCAATCATTGATACGCCATCTCTGATGATTTTGAGCCCATCCTAAACGGTTTTGGCGTGCGGCGGGTGTCAATATGGGCCCTCGGTAGGGGATGCGTGCATGTATCTGTTGGAGACGGCGTCGGATGGAATTCCCACCGTCTCACGAGCAGTCTGTGTCGCGGTGTGAAATCGGTCACGTGTGTGCAACAAACCGATGTACCGATCCTTGTGGGCTGTAGTGACTCTTGGCTGACCAGGGCGTGGTCGGTCGGCAACGTTGCCAGTTTCATGTTCCCTGATTCTGAGGCGACTAATTGTGGAGGGATGACAGTGTATGGGACGTCCTACGACGGCACAACTGAGACCCGCTTGTAACAGGCCAATGGCACGTTCCCTTTGTTGTGTCGTAAGTCGGGGCATGGTAACGTTTTCTGATTTTTTTGGTGTTTATGCTGAGCTTCGTGTAAAGTGTTGAAACCACGACAAATGATCCCTGAAAGCTGTTCTCAGTGACGGTGAAACACTCAATGGACGTTATTAGAAAATGTTGGGTAATGTTCACAACAGGCGCGTCGGGAACACCACAGATTATCCAGTTATTGCAACTCAACTCGAACTAACAATAAACAACAAAACGTAAATGGCCAATAGCCTTACTCGAGTAGAAACATAAAATTCAATCGTGTGTTTTTAATATCGGTCAGTAGGGTTGTACGGGTTCCTGGCTTTACCAATATCATTTTATCATAATTTCAACTTCAATCTTTTAGTTTTTCAAGGTACTTTTAAGGCTCAACATCACAAGAAGATAAAAAACAGAAACAAAAATCAGAATTTTGACGGCTCATTCGACATTCAGGATGTTACGTGAACATGTTTGCTTCATAAACGATCAGACATGGAGACAAGTACTTTGCCACTACAATATGTACTGACGTTTTTATGTCAATAAGACAATTCAAAACAAAACAAAAAACATGGAATCAAATGGAAGTTAACAAGGACGGGTTTAGAAACAAGTTAACAAATGTTTTCCTATGGAAAAAGCCTTTGTTTTCAAAATTCCTTAGTGGTACTGAGATTGGTTGTCATCATAGTCACGTGTTCTTGTCCGCTGTAAACAGTGGTGGATTGAAACTGCTCCAAGACAAGATAGTAGGTGATGAGTAATCCAAACACCTGTAACAATATAATAACAATAATGGTCGATTAATGTGAAATGTAAAAAGCAGATAGTTGAAAACTGTTTCATACTATTTATGGACACGAATTTCTTTACCTATGATAATAAGATAATTCAGCATAGGATGTAGGAAGGAACGTACTTAAGGACGGACAGACAGACATTACTGACAATGACTGCATGATTCATTAGTTGAAATACATGAGCATGCATATCTGGTACGTGTAGTTGAAATAAAAACCCCCAAAAGTAAAGTAAAATACCTTGTAATGGCAAATAATACATAATATATAGGGAATGAGTCATGCAATAGCTGCAAAGGGGTATAACTCTATAAAAATTATCCAGCGGCATTCATTTTCAATAGGCTTCCTACTTGTACTGAGTTATACTGTGACGACGACAATACCCTTCGGCCAACTTTTGGCCGAGGGGTATAAAACTAAAAACTAAATTTTACAGGCGCCATGTTTAATGTTAAAATTCGTTGCCTCCAAAATTACAAAACAGCTGCAACAAAACTCAAGTTATGACAGGAGAGACGACTTTGAGTCTGTGACGTAATTTTAAAATGGCAACAGTTTGAAAATGAACAATGGTGTCGACAAATTGGTTGTTTACCAAAAAATAACAAGAGTTATTAGAGAATGGCGTATCCATCCGGATCACACATAAGATTCTGGAAGTGGAAACATACTAAGAACAGACAAAAGTCCATTTCCACACAGAATATCCACATCCTCAGTTGATAACAACCATCCTCACCAAGTTTCAACAATATTCAATGCAATATGTAGGAGGAAAGGCATTTAGAAACCCATACCAGGAAGAATCAAGACAAAACAACAGGCACAGCTTTCTGGAAGGTAACAATGCCCTGAAACAATGCACATATATGTCATCAGAAACAATCACCTATTGTTTCTGTCTTCCTATACAGTCGGAAAAGGGCTGTAACTCTGAAAATAGCAAAACCACCGTAGATCACATGATATCCAGAATGTCCACCGAGACAAAAATTCGATACAAAACGTCGGAGAAGATGTGATGACAAGTAACTCTAAACTACGATGACAGGAAGTCTTAAAAAAATAAAAGCAGCGTAATCAAAATAGGTATGAGCGCATGATATCCAAGATGTCCACCAAGTTTCCGAAAAATTTGCGATGACAAGTATTTATTGTCTGTCTTCGTATACTGTCGTAAAAGGGCAGTAACTTTAAAAATAACGAAACCAACGTAACCAAAATAAGAGGTGCACATCCTCGCATGCTATCCAACATGTCCACCAAGTTTAAAACGTGAACCGTGAGAGGAGATGCGATGACAAGCATTGATTGTCTATGTCTTTGTAAACTGTCGTAAAAGGGCAGTAACTCTAAAAATCAGCATAACCAGAATAGGAGGTACTCATCCTCGCGTGATATTCAACATGTCCACCACGTTTCGAAAACAATTGATGAAAACTGTGGGAGGAGATGCGATGACAAGCACTAATTGTATATGTCTTCGTATACTGTCGGAAAAGGGGCAATAACTCTAAAAATAATGATAACCAGGGCAACCAGAATAGGAGGTGCACATCCTCGCATAATATACAACATGTCCACCACGTTTAAAAAAAAATGACGAAGACGCTGGGAGGAGATGCGATGATAAGAATTGATTACGGATAGAGAGACAGACGGACAGACAAGCTGATCGCTATATCGTTTTCCGTAGTTAAGGTAGTCCGGGACTATTTTTTTTATGCTGACGGCCGTATTTTTGAGTATGTCAGTCAGTATTAAAAAAATATTCATTTTGGAGTTACAAACCCGGACTATAGTTAAGGGATCTCGACAAGAATGTTTGTTTTATTATAAGATATTTAGATCGAGTTGAGTTGGTAAGTCAAATTGTAAACGAAGATCAATGATGACAAAATTGTGTTAAATATTCATATGGTTTTGTCTGTTATTGCTTAACTTACCGTTAGTATGGTAGTTTTATTGATCAGAAATAGTTTGAAAGCCGTCAACCCGATGGTGTTTCCATTCAATAGGGACAAAAACATCTGAATCTACAAAAAGAGGAAACAACACGGAGTAAATTGTTTAACTTTCAAAATCGTGTACTTTTTATCCAATAAGAAAACCTATTCCGAATGACAATGTTTTTTCTTTAATTTTAATCTAAATGCTAAGTTTAAATTGTAAACAACACATAAATACGACATGAGAACAGGGAAATCTAAATTACCGCACAATTCAGGTCGCCATTTTGTCTTGCGTCTATTTCGTATACAGTCAACAAAGGGGAATGGGCCTGTATAAAGTAAATATTTCAAGGTATATTAGAAGTCACAATTAAGACAATGGTTCCTTGGCCAAGTATTGGTCTAAATACCAATCTGTTTTTTTTTTTGCTTTGGTTGGCTGATTGATTGATTGATGTTTTAGGTAGAACTCCATATTATTTCACTTTTATTGTGGCGTTGTCGGGATTTGTCGTGAAAGAAACCGAGGCCATTACCCGGAGGAGACTCGCGGCCTTCCATAAACTGTAATATTAGATTAAGATAGATAAAATAATGGTTCCATCGGCCAAAATTGACAAAACTAAATCAACCTGGCCCCAATGGGCTACTGTAGGCTTTGTACGAAAATTAGACCAAACACTAGATATATTATTTATAGTCTTCTTCTAGATGAAGCTATTGAAAGGCAGATGGTTGTTTTGAACATGAAAATGAATAGAGTGTCTGACAACTGTATGCTGATCAAATCACAATAAAAACGTCTGTGTTAGTCAGGATCTGACTAACGTCAGGATTGATTTAATAAACGAAACGGGTTTTAATGTTATTTTCAGTTTTTTTTATAACATTTACCAAATGTCCAGATTTCGTGCAAATCAACCATAAAATGTTAAAGAATCCTCGTTTAGTTTTAAAAGACATTTTAGATTTATCAACCTGAACAGTCAACCCATGGAGATGTTCATGTAGTTGACGCTTCGCGTGTGAAAATTGCAACTACACCGTAGCACTATTACAATTAAAATTCACTTCTTTAGTTTGTAAAAGGCAAATACATATGCGAAGAACGTCACCAAGAAGAGAGTGCATTCATACATGCTACCGTAATTACCAATTCGCTGGCCTCCTGCAGAATGAGAGTGGTGAAAAAACATTGCGTCACGTAAATGTAGGCCTACACGGCGGACCACGACTTTGCATATTGTTAATATTCAAATACATATAGTAGTTGGTTATCAATTTGTGCCATTTGTTGTCGGTCGAACAATGAAATTTCATATCAGGATGCTAGGATAACTGTTCATTTGTGCTGATTTTCACTTACGTATTCGTTGAAAGCAATGTAAAAATCTCACATTTTTAAATAAAATGAGCTTCCAAACGTTTGATACTTGTTTGATTTTTCTGCTAGGCCTACTGTTACATTTAACATGATCACGTTAGATTGTTATTTCGCTGTCTAAATCTGATCAGCTATGCCTAAATCGGAGTCGTCTGCTTCTTTTTTTTATTGCAATGAACCTTGACTCCAAAATATGCACGTCAGTATAAAAAAATAGCCATTTTGGAGTCAGAAACCCCGATTTCGTGTATGCGGAATTTTACGCCGACTATACATAAGTCAGATATAGTCTTGCTTGAATTATATTTATAGCCCCGCACTCAAGACTATTTCACATATATGGCGGCGTTGCCATTTTTAGCGAGACAAAAACCGAACTCTCTGTCTGGCAACTCTTCGACATACGGCGATCAAGTCTAAAATCCACTCAGATTTTTTCAATTTGATTTGGTCTGAGTGGGATGTTAACGTCACAACGATTTAAAGTCTGTGTCCGACTGATGGACTATCACTTTGCCGACTGATGCACCTGATATAGTATTGAAGGGTACGTAAACAATCTCAGCAACCAGTATAGCCAGATGTTTCTGCTTGTTTTGTAGAAGATAGTTTAACAGCTCGACCATGTTAACCAGTTTTCACAAATGGCTTTGGAATTATGAGTAATGAAATGATCAGTATGCGTACTAAAATTACCCATATTTAACAAGTAAACAGGTTAACATAATTCTAACAATTAAACTTACCATTTGGTTGAGTGTGGCGGCACAGCCACAAATGATTACAAGGATTGCAATAGAACATATCAGCCAGCATATAACAACCACAGAGAGCAAGGGGTCAGTGTTATAACTAGGATGCCAGATTGCCACGTAAAGTTCCAAGAGGACCTCGATGAAATTAACTGCCAAATTTCCCCCGACCATCAAGCAGAAGTTAGAATCAACCAACTGAACCAAATTGCAAATTTGTAGATGGCGCTTTCTCTGTCTCTCGAACTCCCCTGGCACATAGACGTCTTTCGATATCATTTCTCTGAGATCGCAATGATACAGGTAAAACTCAACACAAAGTAACAGACAAAATGATGCTATTAAAGCTAACGACAATACCCAGGCAGAGGCATGGAATATCTCAACCACGATAAACCATATTAAAACACATGATATCCATTGGGATTGAATGTTATATGATTGACTTTCTTCAGCTGTATGTAAATTAACAGATACCATGGCAAGAATGAAAAAGATGACCGTGAGAAGATATACCGGATACAGGACTCTCTTCGCATAAAACAGATACATGTCAGGGCGAGTTTGGTCCAAAGTTAAATTTGCCCACGTTTTAAAGATCAAATTGAGACCCTTCGAACGTCGGCATGCCGAAAGCAACACTAAAAAGTTCAGCAAATTTTGAAAATAGTATATGTATTGCAATACTTCAAGTCCAAAATTTGGGCTGAAATCTAAACCCTGAACTGGTTTCAGTATTACCTTTCCGAATATTGCACTTATCAAAATGCTGAAAACCAAAATGCTGTAAAATAGAGACAGTATACTACGTCGAGTTGTACTATATAATCCCAAGACTTTTAGACACATCAGTAGTGGGTGAAGAATACACTGTAGCTTATTTGGGTCACTGTTTTTGTTGATAAGGAACTCAGACATCCTTTTTACAGTTGAGATTCGCCATCGCCTCATCGTTCTGATCCGGGTTTAAAATGTGTTCTTTCTAGGTGGAAAATGTAACGGTAGTATCCATCAGAAACAGTATAACTGTTACAAGCTGTTTAAAGATCGCAATGAACCGTATGTAGAGAGATCTGGAAATAAATTCAACTGTTCGAAACGTTTCTATTTTATTGCTTCATGGTTGTTATTCAAGCGTTCCGATTCTAAGTAAATAAACCGTTAATTTTGCCATTAACGTATCGTCAGTAGAATAAATTAGTATTTATGATGTTTACGTTCCAGACGAATATCAGCGATGACCTGTGTGTAATGTGTTTACAACAGAAAACTACGGCGAATCTTGCTAAGTATCTTTTCGCCACAGGAAAAACTTGCACTTAAAATGCAATCAATGTGTTGAAAACAAGACTGTAATTTAGACCGTGGCGATCTGCTAAATTATTTTACTCCAGACCAGCTTGTGGCCAATAATTCTATCTTGGATCCATGTTTAAAGGTTCCAAATTGAACTCTACTTACAGAGCATAACATTCCATTATGTCTCACTTTCCATCGTATTCGCTAGTTGTGCCGGAAACGGCTTATTTACCAAGCTTTTACAAGTTCATCTGTGTCTCTGTCTCATTAGATTAACAGGCTACAAATATGTATTGATACTGATTAAACAAATTCACATATAACATTCACATATAACCAGTGAGTTTATAAGCCTTTAGCATCATTCAAGAAGACAGTCCAATAACCACCGTGTAACACAGAGGTCCGAAGCATTAGAGGTATCTGCCATGGAGAAGAACAACTTAGAAAAGGGCATCGAAGAAGGCAGGAGTAAAGAGTTGAAATCTGTATCGATGTGGCATCTTCTACGACCACTTCTTATCGCCATGTCCATCTTTGGACTTTATTCGCCTTCCACTTCTCGAAAGGTTTATGTGACTGTTATTTTTACAGGATATCGGGTTTCCGTTTTAATATTTGCTATGGTGACAATGACATATTCGGTTTTAAATCCCATTGATGCGGAGCTGAATTTAATGACCGATGATTGGTTGGGGAGGAGTTATACGGCAGTTAAAGTACTCTTCTCTGTATCGAATATCATCACTATGATATCCCTGCTGATTTCTTGCTTTCTCAAAGACGGCTTACTGAGCTTAGTAAAATATTGGAATTTTTTGGACGGTTGTGATAAAGATGCAATTCCCTGTACAATAAAAACCATGAGGCGGGTAATCATGTTGTGTCTTGCAGCTGCCCTGGTGCCGATTTTGTTGGGACTGTCGTACTTTGCTTTTGGTATTGTTTCAGAACGAAACATACTTTATTCGCTGGTACTGTTTTGGGCGTCAGGATACCATTTGGCGACATTTTGTTTGTCAACAGCACTTGTCCTGGTTATTAGCATTGCAATTTGGATCGAGTTCAGAACCCTACACAGAGAGTTCAAAAATAAGAAAACTTTTAATGGCGAATTCTTAGGCGAAATAGAACCCTTCAGGATTCGACACCAGAAAATTTGTGAGTTGGTTAAAAAAGTTGACAACATATTTTGTCCTGTTTTGGGATTTGGACTTTTACTCCACACAGTCCAGGTTCTACTAACCTTCTATGTAGCAATTTGGTTTTCTACGGAAGACAAGAAGGGCCCAAGTCCGTTACTGCCAATGAGTTATTGGACTGCAAGCTCGGGTACGGTTCTTCTACTATTCTGTTTCTGTGGAACACTGGTAAACCATGCGGTGAGTACATACAGACTTTGTTTATTAAAAGTAAAAAAAAAGAGTTTGAGCTAAAATAAAAACTTTAAATGACAGATGAGAACATAGAGGTTACAAACTGGTTTAATTACATATAGCTGATTTTAGTGAGTGTGAAAGTGATATGGCATTCAGCACTATTGATGTTTTATCCGACGTTCAAGAAATATTCATTTGGATTTGAGGGAAGCAGATTTTATGATTCACATCGACTATACCTATTGTTACGTAACCGTACGTTTACTTGATGATTCCATTTTTGTTTTGAAACATATATTATCTATTAAATTGTACTCTTACATCCCGGCTAATTGGGATTGCGCCTTCAGCTCAGATAACTGGCTATTACGATAACCAAGGTATATGTACTCCAAAAGCTCAACTTGCCTGGACAATGGGAATTGAAGAGAATAATCTGAATTTTGACAGCTGGTTCACATTTTTACACTGCATAGTTACAGTACGCTTTTTATACACGTATTAGCTATTTACCTACGTTTGTTTTCCATTTTAGATGTTTCATTTTACATACACAAATGTTTTTCTCACATTTTACTTGCAGCCATTTTTATTTTACAATCCCAATTGTTTTACAGGCATTTTTCAAGCAATCTTTTTTTTTTCATTTCACATGCACACATATTTTATATTTTACAATTTTTTTCCATTCTAAATGCTCGCATTTTTTATCATTTTGCAAGATCGCTTTTTTATTTTACAAGCACACATTTTTATTTAGATTTTTTGGCACACATTTCGTTCATTGGTTTTTCATTTTACAGGCAATTTTTTTACATTTTTTTTATTTCTTTTTACAGGCACACACAGTATTGTCAGATATTTATGGTATCAATGTGATGACAGCAAGGGATAGGGTAGCTGAGGTAAATGCATCTACATATGATTAAATTTTAAAGCAAACGGAATAAGCAATGTTTTATTGGGTGAGATTTACATTTTTGCATTTCCGCGTGTTCTCAAGTTCTCGCGTAGCGTGTTTTCCGATTTTAAAAAACACGCGGCTCTAGATTAAGAAACGCGCCGTTTTGGCTAATCTCGCGAGTTTTTGCAAAAAAATCGCGCGGTTTCCCAAAAAATTGCGCCATTAGGCTACATTCGGTAAAATGGCGTGCTTTTTTAATCTCGTGCCGCGCGTTTTAAAGGGACTGTTTGTTTAAGATTGTTGGCATTTTTGCTCAAACGTCTGCCAAATAGATAAATAAGATTTCTTTGACTTTGGATGAAAGGTGGTAGGTCGGTTTTCAGCGGAAAATGTACGATTAACGAGCAATTGGTGCGAATTCTGTGTTAAAAGAGATCCTACATGGATGAACCCTACTGTAGTGAGTTGTGAAAGCGTTACCAATATCCATCTATCCGAAAAACTGTAATGCGTCCACAGTCTTTAGTTTATTACTTCATTATGTAATCAGGACAAGAAACACATCAAACGTGCAACAGCTCGCTCTGGAGCCTCTGTTTGAAACTAAAAGTAAACATATTCACTGCAAATGAATTAAACATAGTATTAATCTCGCCATTGAACGGTCTGTCAGAAGAACTTTACCAGTGATCCTCCCAACACCTCCCCAATATGTGTACGACAGTAAAATGGGGAAATATTTTGCATTTTTTAATTAGCCTCTTTAGGCACTGTGTTAATTTTGTTATCCCCCGTCAAACATGGAGCAGAACTCGAAAACTATTAGACATAACTTGGTGTGTGTCAGAATGATCATATAAAGAGGTGCTTTTTGAGGTTTTCAACTTCTTGAATTTTTTTTTATTTTTAACCGTTCAGTAGTTTCGTTTCCGGAGCAGAACTCGAAAATTATTTTACATAACTCAATGGAATTTGGTGTGTGCAACGATCATCATGTGCAGATGTGCCTTTTAATGTTTTCAACTTCTTGAAAAGTTTTATTTTTAATCGTGTCCATGTAAAAATAACTTCAGACTTCGAAAACTGTTGTGATTAATTGTTTGGTGTTTTACGCCGCGCTCAAGATTATTTCACTTATATGGCGGCGTTTCCAGTTTTATTGTGGGAGGAAACCGGACTCTATGCCCGTAGGAAACCCACTACTTTCCGGTGGTAACTGGCAATTCTACCCCTCCTGCATGTGCGTGCCGTGTGCAAATATACATGTTAAGTAGAGATGACTTTTCAAACAACATTGAGTCTGTAGTGCAACGTCGGCTGGTAGGTTTACCTCCCCTGGAAGAAGTGATATTTTGCTTGTTATCATACAAAATGAAGGATTTAACCTGATAATGTTGTGAGTGTGGTTGTATTCTGTCCTTTTATATTGAAAACTGGGCTGTCATGAACGTATACAGTCATCAAAGGGTTGATTTCACAACATTTCCCCCGATAGCGTCGTCAGCAACCCAGCCTGTCAAAGCGGTAGCCATAGTGACATTATGTCATTCTGCTTCAAAATATCTGGGTCAACCGTTGCACGTGACCAAAGCTTATCGTTGATTGGTTAAAAGTTCCCACTCTGTCCAGAGGGAGGGAAAAGGAAGGGCAATCAACAACAGGTCACTTTTTCCTCATTTTTCTAAATTATCGGGGTAGAATCGACTTTAATACCTTCGTCTTGGTGTTTATTGCGTAACCCGATACCGCTGAACGTTGGTTCGCACCTCGTCAAACCCCTCGAATGCTGCGCATTCTCGTGGTTTGACTCGGTACGAACCAACGTTCAGCGGTATCGGGTTACGCAACAAACACCGCTACGGCGGTATTAAACCCTTAACCATCCCAGTCCAGTGAAAACCCAGTCAGAAAATTGTCCAATTTTTGGGGGACGGAGTGGGATTTGAACAAGCGACCCGAAAACTGTTGTGTATGTTCTCAAGTAAGACACTCATCTTATTCAATCCTTTACGGTACTTGGGACGGGTGAAATGCTATAATCTGAAGGAGAATCAGATTAAATGTATGTCAAATAAAGATTGCTAAAAGCTGGGTACTGGCTTGGTTGATGTTTCATAAAGGTTATCATAGTCACCGTTCTTCAAGTATTCTTCAATATTTTTTCCTAAGGCGGGGGATATAGTCGACTGTGTCTGTTTTTTTTATATCTCAAAAGGCGCAGAAACACTGTCAACTGAGTGAAAATAACGTTGGCTGCGGCATAAGACAGCAATAATCAATTCAATTTTGTGACTCAATGCTTTTGTGTTTCTATAAACAGATCCAGCTCTTTGTTCATCGGCTGACAAACGAAACCATAGGACTGACGGCAATGAAGATGTTTGTCATTAACAAACAGGTTATACTAACGGTAAAAATAAAATATTCCCAAAAGAAGAAAGTAGCAATATTATGATATTTGAATGGGTTTTGGAATTTATTTGAGGGTTGAAATGCTGATTTTTGGGTCCCATCATTTTTTTTACTAAAAAACACAAGCTGGGAAAAAGCTGAATGTGGCATGAGCTGCCAAAATGTTGATATTTTGACGTTTAAAAAAATGTTGAAATTACTGGCTATTTTTCTCAAGACCTATAATTCAGAAGCTTTTTTAGTGCTTCTAGTCTCGAAAATGTACGATAAAGTATTGTTTTGAACTAACTTTGGCATAGAATGAATAAATGGTCGTCCCGGTTATTTAAATTTTGTTTACATTTCGAACACGTTTTCTGTTCGTACAGGTCACACACTGTAAGGATTTTCCTCATTCCTACGCCAATTATTTAGTTTTTCGATGGCCTTCAAAGCCGTTTACTGTTGTGACGATCAAAAATTATGAAAAATGTGAAATTTGGCAGCTCATGCCACTCTAAAATTTGGAAGTTTTCTTATAATGGCTTTGGTTGGACCTGTTAAGTGGCACATGCTGACAAAATGTTGCAATTTTACCCTTAAAACAAAATATTATCGTACAGGCCACAATTCTCTTTCCAACCTCAACGGTTTAGTGTTTCGGTGACCTTCAAAACGTCTTATAGTTGTAACAATCAGAAATTTTGTAAAAGGTGCGAATTCTGGCTTCTCATGCCACTTCACAAAGTCGTTTCGAAAAACAAGTTTATGGGAAGGCCTTATGTTTTGTACGGGAGCCGACTGTTCCTTCCAATAAACTCACCAGCTCTGCCAATTAAGTTTAAAAAACCTTGAATATAGCGAAAAGGCAATCCATAAAAAAATATCTCTGTCCCTATGTCATGTCGAAACATCGAGCATGATATTTTCCAAACCTTTTTTTAAAGTGTCAGGACTCCCAAAACGTGGATATTTTTTAACCTAAACAAAATTTGAAAACATAGACTATTTTTCACAAAAGGTAGACATTAAAGGGCTTCAGAGATAATAGCCGTAAGAATTATGCAAGTTTATGTAAAGTTTAAAGGTAATTTAAGATAAACATTTAGGACATTTCGTCCCGGCTATTGAATTATTGTCTATTTCTCATACACTATTATAAGTACCTTGAGCAGCCAAATTCGGACTTTTTTCAATAAGTAATTAATAAAAAGACACGAACTTGGCAGCTCATTGTCTCTTCAATAAAATGGTATCAATTGTATGTGTTGTATGGCAAACGTTCAATTTGAAAAAAAATCTGCTACCTTTTGTTTTTACAGATTTGTGGCCTACTTGTGACCTATTACCTGGTCATCGTTCAGTTTCACTCATCTTCAGAAATTACAAAGCAACAGTTAAACCAGACAATGTTCGACCACTAACGACAATTTGTGGTAACGAGACAATTTAGAACTCGCGTGTGGTTTGAAAAAAGCTCTTCGAGGAACCGAGCCAGATGATTTGACCGTTATTCTGGGAATATTGATGGCGCTGGTTTTCGTCACTGTTATGGGAAGCTGAGAGCATTTCTAGTGCTTAAAGCTCTGATTCTCTTTGAGCCAATTCACTGATCGTCTAAGTATAAAAATTTGTGGTATAAAAATTCCTTTTTTTCTAATATCCGTCACTGTACTGCTCTCAGTGTATTAAAAGACATAGAAGCACTGTACTTGTTGTGTTCAATTACATTAAAAATAGCAGCTGGAAGTTAACGGGCGTAAAGGGGCGTAGGAACTTCCTCCCAATGGCCTTTGGTTGGTAGCTGGCTTTAAAATAAGTTTAAATGTACTCAGAAAAAGTTAACAACTATTAATAATTGTGAATAATCCAGGTGTATTTGTTTCTTCATTACATTTTAATTTTACAAGGCTTTTTTAAGTATTTTTTTTTTTAGATTTTAGATTTCTCAAAATCACAATGATATCTTGCATTTGTATGGTAATAAATAAAATGGTGTTACAGGTCACACTAGATATCAAAGATCATTTAAATCGATTCAGATGTTCTGGAGATTAAAATTCTCAATAAGCTTCAGATTTAGTCATTTTAGTTCTGAACTTGTTTCCAATCCATGAAACCCGGGAATTCATATCCAGTATTTTTTTCTGACCGAAGAAAGGATGGATCACACATAATGATTCTGAATTTGCAACAATTCAATAAGTTTGTATCTTATCACCACTTTAAATGGACACGATATGGAATGTCATAAAATTGATGACTGCCAACTGCTACATGCCATCTGTTGATATTAAAGGATGCATATTACAGAGTCCCTAGTGCTGGAAGTTTTCTTGAAAGGGACAATTGTACAAATATGTTTGCTATTCTAACGGGATGCAACAAGAGAAGGGAACATGAGTTGCTGTAATGCGACAGAATTAGTACCCGCGTCTGATAAGAATGCTCATACAGAGACCAATCGTCGTCAAGAACAGACGAATCTTGACGTTACCATCCATGTCGGAAGAGGTACAGCCACCTAGTGAGCCACTTGTCCGGCGATTTATCGAAAGTAAAGGTATTTTACAGAGAGCTTTAGATGTCATCCTTAAATCGTGGAGGTCAAGCACTCAAAAACAATATCAAACTTACCTTCATAAGTGGGAGTTATTCTGCAATCCCAGAGGGATTGATTCATTTTCACCAGTTTTAAGTATATGCCGATTTCGAAAAGGTGTATTCGAATTTAGATCGATGCAAAGAAATTTGGGAAATTTAGCACATAAGTGTTATATCGTCATGGGAATTAATATGACGATGTGATTAATAATCATACGATTGCAGTAAAGAGACACATAGCAAATGGGTTGATGTTCGATCCACATACTCACGGGGACACAACTGTGTATATACTTTCAATACACGGACTTGTAAAACACATGGATACGACAATAAGAACTGTTTCTGATCTATCCTTGAAGCAGTTACTTTAAAATTAACCATGCTTTTAGTTCTCTTAAGTGGACAAAGGTGCCAGAGTGTGCATACATTTTCAGTTTCTTCTTTGAAGTTTTATCTATTATGCGTTTTTCTTTTGAACGATCTGTTGAAAACTTCCGAGCGGGATATCATTTAACTCAAGTGGAATATGAAGCCTATAGCAATGACAGTTCGCTTAGTGTAGTTCAGTGCCCCACGGAGTACATTACGAGGACAGAAATACTAAGGGGAAGCAACTCTCAGTTATTATTCAGCTAAGTAATTAATTAACAATGGATGTAAAATATATGTTTACTTATGGATACGACATCTCTCCCCTTTTTAAGAAATGAAGAACTCTATTACATTCCATATTTCAGACTGAGAACCATTATATCAAATAAAACATGTAACTGCAATAACAGAATAACTGCTACGAAAACTGTTTAAATGAAATGCTCGAAAGGAATTCACTTTAAACTAACACCTGAAGTCTTAGTATTTTAGAGGTAAACTTTTAACGGTCACATATATGTCACATTTCATCAATGAGATATCCGGGGCCTACGATAACGCACATGGTATCTCACTGTGGGCGTTGTAGTAGGAACAACAGTTTGTCCATTATGAGTGTCATTAAAAGTTATTTCTTCGCCGAAATAGTTCTTGTTTTCAAGGTTTGCGTTTAGTAATAGCACATCTAATAGCTTTGCATAGTCGTTGCATAAACTTTTCAGCTTTGCCGTTTGCCTGGGACCAGAATGGGGTCACTTTCCGATGGTGAAAATCAAGGTATTCGGAAAATTCTGAGAATTGTTGACGTTGAAATGGGGGACCATTGTCAGTTTGTAGAACACTGGGGATACCAAATTCGGAAACACTTTGTCAAATATGGGAATAACACAATTAGCAGAAGTTGAGGAGATCTAGTGTAGTCATCTATGATGACAAGGAGATAATATCCATTGGGATATGGGTCACAAAATTCTGCAGACAAATTCTCCCATAGCGCTTCTGGAAGCTCTGACATTTGTAAGGAGTTCATTGTTAGTTTGTCTCGAGGTGGATTGGCAAGTTAAGCAGCCCTTCAGATGATTTTCAATGAGGGCATCATTACCTTTAAACCACACTTTTCTCTAAGTAATTGTATAGTTTTTGCGAGGCCTTGGTGTTCTTCATGGGCCAATTGAATGGTTTTGACTTTTTGAAGTAAAATGCCATTTTCAGTCATATTTTTGTCATTTTTACCCCTCGGGCAAATATTGTCGTTGCCTCCGTCGTCCGTCTGTCCATTGGTCTTTGTAAACACATTATCTAAAAAACTCTTTAACTTACAACTTTGAAACTTCATACATTTATTCAATACAGCAAGAGCAAGAAGCCTGTTGAAAATCAACGCGCTCGGATGTTTTTTTCAAGAGTTATGCCCCCTTTTATTACCGCTGCTATAAAAAGTCTCGTAAACACATTATCTAAAAAAGTCTTTAACTTACAACTTTAAAACTTCCCACATTTGTTTAATGCAGCAAGTACAAGAAGCCTATTGAAAATCAACGCGCTCGGATGTTTTTTTTCAAGAGTTATGCCCCTTTTATTACCGCTGCTATAAAAAGCCTCGTAAACACACTATCTAAAAAAGTCTTTAAGTTACAACTTTAAAACCTGACACATTTGTTTAATACAGCAAGTACAAGAAGCCTATTTAAAATCAACGCGCTCGGATGTTTTTTTCAAGAGTTATGCCCCCTTTTATTACCGCTGCTATAAAAAGTCTCGTAAACACATTATCTAAAAAAGTCTTTAACTTACAACTTTAAAACTTCCCACATTTGTTTAATGCAGCAAGTACAAGAAGCCTATTGAAAATCAACGCGCTCGGATGTTTTTTTTCAAGAGTTATGCCCCTTTTATTACCGCTGCTATAAAAAGCCTTGTAAACACATTATCTAAAAAAGTCTTTAACTTACAAGTTTAAAACTTCACACATTTGTTTAATACAGCAAGTACAAGAAGCCTATTGAAAATCAACTCGCTCGGATGTTTTTTTCAAGAGTTATGCCCTTTACATTACCGCTGCTATAAAAAGCCTTGTAAATGTAGCACCCCCATTTTTTAAATGTTAAATGTTTATCCTGTGGTCTAAGGGAGATAATTTGTTGGCGTCAGAACAGAGTTGTTTCTCTTGCACCAAAGTTTGGCGCGGGTATTCAACATCCGTTGTTCTTCCTGCTGCCATATTGAAGATAAAGCACAACTGTTCTGACAACCTCTCTTTTTGTCTCTTTTTGGCCATAGGTAAGTACCAGATTATATGAAAAATGGTATATATCAAGGCGTTAATGCCTCATTTTTCCAAATATGTGCATGAGTAGTTATGTCAAGGTTGATTTAAATAGTATTTTGCAATTTTCTATGACGGCAAGTCGACAGCATAATTTATGTTAATGAGCTAGGTGAATTTAACCCGCGAAAGTTGACCGAAGGTTGACAAGTGTTTCAGCCATTTTGTTATTGAAATATGTTATGTTGAACAATATATAAATCGATGATAAAAATCAAGTTATCTACATAGATAGCGATCGATAGGATTATGTCCTTAAGAATGGTTTATTTGTGAAATTATGACTTAAGTGAACTTAGAGTAGAAATCTCTCAGTTGGTTATGGCAATCACAGTTAACTCCCTTATATTGCTGATTTTTGTGAGATCTGTAAACTTAGACTATGTGTTTTTATTATTTTATTATCAAATGACACCAAATTACAATCAGTGGTAAAAGTTAAGCTTGATATAAATGTATTCGGAGTTATAAATCTGACATACACAAGTAAAACTGACTTTTCATAAAAATGAGTTACCAAGTACATAAATTGAAAGGAACAGTTTAATTGTAGGATAACTAGTACAAGGTTGTCATAGCAACATTAATAATGCTTTACTTTTCAACGTTTTAACGCATGTGTAGAATTTGTCCCTCAGTAAAGTTGTTTCGCACATCTGTATTAGAAAATTAAGTATTTCTAGGACACTTTAAGCCGATTGTCCCCTATCTTTTCTTTTTATTATTATTAATGCACAATGAGGCTACATGCTAATTTGCCCAGTAGGCTACCCTAAGAGTACAAGTAAACTTTGTGTTACATGTGTTATTTTGAAGATTTAGAAAAACAGGGATGTTAATAAATTAGATAACTTACATTGTATATTATCAGATAACTTACATAGTATATTATTTTAAATTAATGCTTATATTTCGTAGTTGCGTCAATTAGTTCTTCCATATCCTAATTTATACTAATGCGACCAGTTACCTTTTATTTCATTTTGCCCATTTTCCATCCATACCTTATTTGTGATACATTTGCTAACATTTAGTAATTCCCTTACATTTTTCCTAGGTTACATAATTTAGATATATAGAAGCATTTAGTAATTCCCTTACATTTTTCCTAGGTTACATAATTTAGATATATAGAAGCATTTAGTAATTCCCTTACATTTTTCCTAAGTTACATAATTTACATACATGCATCTGTAGGTAACGCCTTGAATTTTGTTGATTATTCGTCACTTAATTATTTAAATTCGGTTTGTTCTGCTCGTTCTTTAATTTTGATATATCACCAATTATCTCATTATTTATGCTAATTTGAGCTTTCATGATAATTAATCACCCCCATTATTTAACCATTCTAAGTTGGTTTTGTCATTTCAACCTATAATTTAACTGCTCATATAGACATTACTTAACTTTACCAAGAAACAATGGTAAAGAGTTTTACCCATTTCATTTAGTTTTTCTATGATTATTGTTGATAAGAAGTTAATCTGTTGTTCTTCCTGCTGCCATATTGAAGATAAAGCACAACTGTTCTGACAACCTCTCTTTTTGTCTCTTTTTGGCCATAGGTCACATTAGGCGAAGTTGAACTGGGTTACATTTTGGAGGTTCTACCGAGATCAACTAATTCGCCAGACAATGGAGGAAATTGTGGACAGTGGAGCAGCACGTCAAGTGGACGCAGGGCCCCTTAGTCCAGCGGAACGCCCCCTACAGCAGACACCCAATCAGGAACCAGCACTTTCAAGACAATTTTCCCGTAACCCCTTCAAAATTTCCGGGCAAATTGGATTTAGTGGGCAAAAGGATAAATTGACATTTACAAATGTGGCGCGACAAATAGAGACCGGATTGAAAAGGGGGTATGACTCTGATGAAATCATTGATACGGTGATAAAAGCAATTTCCCCTAGTTTAAGCATCCGAAGTTACTTGGAGGGGCGAGATAACCTTACTTTACCATCATTGAGACGAATTCTGCGATGTCATTATCAGGAGAAAAACTCTAGTGATTTATTTCAACAGTTAAGTGGGGCGGCCCAAGGCCCCAAAGAGACCCCAATGTCATTTTTAATGAGGGTTCTTGATCTTAAACAAAAGGTTCTGTTTTCGTCTAAAGAAGATCATTCCACTATTGTGTATGATGAAGAATTGGTGAACTCCGTGGCCTATCGAACTGTATTAACAGGATTAAGGAATGACTTTATCCGTCAACAACTCCTGCCCTTACTGACTTCCAAATCTACTGAAGATGAGGTTTTAATCCAACGGTTGGGAGTTTGTATGTCTACTGAAGCTGAAAAAGATACAAAGTTTTCTAAAAGTAATGTTAAGGTCAGTGAAGTGTGTGTGCAGTCAGAAGACGCTATTTCTAACCCTACTGAGTCAACCCCAAAAGAGAAGAAGTTGAGCAAAAATAGCTCATTAAAAACAGAGGTTGAAGAATTGAAAAAGACTGTTCAGACCTTGGTTGAAAAAATGTCAACCATGAGCTTGCCACAAACACCAAGATATATGAACACTGCAAACCGAGGTTGCCCCCAATGTCGACAAAGTGGAGATAGATGCACTCATTGCTTCAAGTGTGGTGGCGGTGACCATTTTCTGTATAACTGTCCCCAGCGAGTGAACAGAAGCGCACAATACCGTAACAGATTTCAACCAGCCGAGGCCCACAGAGATTCGGGAAACGAATAGAGATCGCAATGGAGAGGCACAGAGTGATCTCCCCTCAGATAACGCCTCAAGAGACTCTGACAACTGTAATTGGGTCATGTCAGACTTCGCCCACAAATGGAAATAAATTAACTGAACTTGTAGGTAACAAGTGCTTAATTCAATGCAGCTTACATGGCATTTCAACGAAAGCTCTTTGGGATACAGGGGCACAGGTAAGCATTGTGTCCTCAAAGTTTCTGGAGGAAAACTTACCTTCAGTGCAAATAAAGCCTTTGGCAGATCTCCTGGAAATAAACAATTTTAATGTGTCGGCTGTTACTGGGGATATTGTACCATTTACTGGTTGGGTGGAATTAAAGTTTCAGATTCAAGGGGAGGGCAAACTTTTGCACGTTCCATTTTTAGCTGTAAATGTTGATTCACTTGAACAGCCGATCATTGGGTTTAATGTTATCAAAGAATTTATTGCCAATTTTCCATTTCTTTCTTCAGAGAGTAAGTCTAACTGTTTTACACTTTCCAACTCTGTGCATGCAATGTTTCCATTTTTGCCTAAGAAATCACTTCCTGTTTTTGTGCACCTAATGAAAAATTCAGTTTCAGATCGTAAAACTCTGGTAAAAGTAGGTAGGCAAAAGGTTGAGGTCCCTAAGGGGTTGACTAAGTGTGTGACAACATTAGTACGACATGGGTCCCCAGACAAGGATGTGGTTGCAATGTTTGAACCTCTTGATATACCGTGTGTAGAAGGCATTGAATTGTGCTCAGCTGTGGTGAATGTGCCCAGTGGATCATGTTCTCGTATTAAAGTGTACGTTACTAATACAACTAACATTAATTTGACAATAAAGCCCCACACCTTACTAGGCCATTTATGTAATGTTTCATCGATTGTGCCTGTAACTCATTCACCTGTCCCCCATGATACAGAACCTCTACAAAGCACTCCTGGAGATCACTGGGACCCAGATATTGATTTAAGTCACTCTGGTTTGGAATCTGAACAGATAATTGCTGTAAAGGAAATGTTGAGGAAGGAATGTCATGCTTTTGCAAGAAATGATGAAGATGTGGGATGTATTGTGAACCCTCAAATGGAGATAAAGTTAAAAGATGAAGTTCCTGTTAAGAAAGCTTACACATCAGTTCCAAAACCTTTGTACAGTGAAGTGAAAAACTATTTAACAGATTTAATTAAACATGGATGGATAACAAAGTCAAAATCCCCTTACTCATCCCCCATAGTATGTGTACGGAAGAAGGATGGTTCGCTCAGATTATGCATCGACTACAGGGAACTTAACAGTAAAACAATACAAAACAGACAACCAATACCACGTGTACAGGATGCCCTTGATAGCTTGGTAGGAAACAAATTATTTTCACTCCTTGACCAGGGTAAGGCTTACCACCAGGCTTTTGTGAAAGAAGATTGTCGCCACTATACAGCCTTTGTAACTCCGTGGGGATTGTATGAGTGGGTGAGAGTCCCTTTTGGTCTGACAAACGCGCCTGGATTCTTCCAACAGGTGATGGAGGAAACCCTTGAAGGTCTGCGAGATGACATCTGCCTACCATACTTGGATGACATAATCTGTTATAGCAAAACATTTCAAGATCATGTACGGGATGTCCAGAAAGTATTGAAGAAAATCCAAGAAAAAGGCATGAAACTTAAACCTTCCAAATGTAAACTGTTCTGCAAGGAAGTAAAGTATCTCGGACACATTGTTTCTGAATCTGGGTACTCCATGGATCCAGAAGATAAAGTGGCTGTTCAAGCTCTGAAACAGAAGCAACCCTCCACTGTAGGTGAAGTCCGTCAACTGTTAGGATTCTTGGGTTATTATCGACGTTATATTCCCAACTTCTCAAGAATAGCCAAGCCGTTATATGATCTGCTAAAAAACTCTGACACCACAACCAGTATCAAATGTAAACCAAAAGGAAAAAAACAATCTTCTATGAAACAAGTTAGTTCAAACAAACCAATTACATGGACTGAACAACATCGGGACACTCTCCATTTCCTAGTTGACCAACTGTTGAAACCCACTATCATGGCTTTCCCAGCATATGATAAAGAATTCATTCTACACACAGATGCATCACAAGAAGGCCTTGGTGCTGTGCTGTATCAGAGGAATGACAAGGGGAAGCTATCGGTTATTGCTTATGGCTCAAGGACTCTCACACCTGCAGAAAAAAACTACCACCTACACTCTGGTAAATTAGAGCTGCTAGCCTTAAAATGGGCAATAACAGAGAGGTTCAGGGATTATTTGTACTATGCCAAGGAGTTCACTGTCTACAGCGATAATAACCCGCTGACCTATATCCTTACTACTGCCAAGTTAGACGCTGCAAGGCATCGATGGGTTGCCGAAATGGCCGATTTCAACTTCACAGTGAAGTATCGCCCTGGGAAAGCAAATGGTGACGCGGATGGCCTATCCAGAATGTCAATTGACTTTGAGCAGTACATGAAAGAGTGTACTTCATCCATGGGCCGAGAAGTATTTGCAGCAACATTACAAGCAATAACATATCAAGCAACTGGGGAAAACATTTTGATTTCATCAGTATCTACAGATGACAGCCTTCTAACCTCTGTTTTAGTTGACCTTAACACTGGTTCTTCTCCCATCAGCAGTTATTCGAAAAATGACATTGCATCCACACAGCTTTCTGACTCTGACATAGGCAAAGTCATAAAACTCAAACTAGATAACGAGAAAAGACCAGTAACAGTTAATGACAAGTCTCACTTTACTGCATTGGTAAGAGAGTGGAACAAACTTCATGTTGACAATGACGGAGTGCTATGGAGACTTTGCAACTTACCAGGGGGCACCACACGTAAACAGTTAGTACTTCCCAAGCAATATCATGAAATTGTCTTTCAGGAGTTACATGTAGAGATGGGTCATGTTGGGATAGAGCGAACGGTTTCTCTGGCTAGAGAGAGGTTTTACTGGCCTCACATGCAAAGGGACATTGAACATTTTATATCAAAAGTGTGCAGCTGTGTTAAAGACAAAAGACCACAACGACCAACTAAAGCTCCACTTAAACCCATTCTTACCAAGGCACCATTTGAACTCATTTCCATAGACTTTTTGCATGTAGATCGCTGCAAAGGTGGCTATGAATACATGCTTGTGGTGATGGACCATTTTACGCGGTTCGCTCAGGTGTATCCTACAACCAACAAAGCAGGGAAAACCGCAGCAGAGAAAATATTCAATGACTTTGTGCTTAAGTTTGGTATGCCTAGTCGCATACACCATGACCAAGGCCGGGAATTTGAAAATGAATTGTTTCATCAGCTAGAAATGTACTGCTCTATGGCTCGGTCTAGAACCACCCCTTACCATCCACAAGGCAACGGCCAGGTTGAGAGATTTAACCGCACACTCCTGGGTATGCTCCGGACCTTGTCAGACAAACACAAAAGTGACTGGAAGGCACATGTAAATAAAGTCGTACATGCATACAATTGTACCAGAAATGACTCAACCGGATACTCACCTTTCTATTTATTGTATGGTAGAAGCCCAAGACTACCAATTGATCTTGTATTTGGACTGGAACCGGAAAGCTCTCCAAAATCTTATCGTCAATATGTTCAGGATTGGCAGGATTGTATGAAGGAAGCCTTCAATTTAGCTTCAGAACAGAGTAAGAAGGCAGCTCAGAAACAGAAGGAGCAGTATGACCGGCATGTTCGTTGTACTCAGTTACAACCAGGAGATCGGGTACTAGTACGCAACTTAAGTGAACGAGGGGGCACGGGAAAACTTAGATCCTATTGGGAAAAGAACATCTATGTGGTAGAACGGCAAATTGATACTGACAACTTAGTGTATGAGCTGAAACCAGAGTCTGGCGAGGGGCGTACTCGAATACTCCACAGGAATTTGCTTCTTCCTTGCGACAGCTTGCCTATGACTGCTGCATCAGACACCAAAGCTGCCCCCAACCAACGGAAACCCCGTGCTCCAAAGAAAGAACAGTCGATACACTCAGACGACAGCGACTCTGATGACGAACAGTACTATTCATGGAATCCTCCCTTAAATATTGGAGACACCCCAGTTCCAACTCAACCCATACCACAACAAACACCTATTCCACAAACACCGGAACAAACCCCATCAGATCCTCGAAGATCCTGTCGTATTAAAAGACCGGTTGACAGACTTACTTATGACCCCTCAGGAAATCAAACAAACTTTAATCCTGTTGTCTATGCTATTCACACTGGTCCGCCCATGTGGGATCCTCAACTGAATGCCTGGTTACAACCTGTAACTTTTTCCAATGCTTTAATACATGTGTAATTTGGTACAAATTTGTAAATGCACTCTGATCTTATTTTCCTTTTTTTCTTTAAATTTTTCTTTTTCCCCATGTCCAACATTTATGCTGTCAACATTTTAATCTGTAGGTTTCTCTAAGACATGTAGTTGGTTGGACTAGTTAATGAAAAGCTGTTAGTTTAGGTAACCTAAGATGAGATACATAATTTCTTAAATAGATGACAACTTTTTGTACCCTTTTGTTGTTCTACAAAGACAGAGACTGGCCATCTTTGTCCAAGTTTTTCACATGTGACCCCATTTTCTTGAATAATGGTCAGTTACTAGATGGAGTTAAGTATTCTAGGTACAATCATGTTTTATTATGTAATTTGAGCTTAGGCTTTGGCAACTGTGGTTGGATAGTTAATGTCGAGGCGACATTTCTTTTCCAGGGGAGAGTGTAGCACCCCCATTTTTTAAATGTTAAATGTTTATCCTGTGGTCTAAGGGAGATAATTTGTTGGCGTCAGAACAGAGTTGTTTCTCTTGCACCAAAGTTTGGCGCGGGTATTCAACATCCGTTGTTCTTCCTGCTGCCATATTGAAGATAAAGCACAACTGTTCTGACAACCTCTCTTTTTGTCTCTTTTTGGCCATAGGTAAGTACCAGATTATATGAAAAATGGTATATATCAAGGCGTTAATGCCTCATTTTTCCAAATATGTGCATGAGTAGTTATGTCAAGGTTGATTTAAATAGTATTTTGCAATTTTCTATGACGGCAAGTCGACAGCATAATTTATGTTAATGAGCTAGGTGAATTTAACCCGCGAAAGTTGACCGAAGGTTGACAAGTGTTTCAGCCATTTTGTTATTGAAATATGTTATGTTGAACAATATATAAATCGATGATAAAAATCAAGTTATCTACATAGATAGCGATCGATAGGATTATGTCCTTAAGAATGGTTTATTTGTGAAATTATGACTTAAGTGAACTTAGAGTAGAAATCTCTCAGTTGGTTATGGCAATCACAGTTAACTCCCTTATATTGCTGATTTTTGTGAGATCTGTAAACTTAGACTATGTGTTTTTATTATTTTATTATCAAATGACACCAAATTACAATCAGTGGTAAAAGTTAAGCTTGATATAAATGTATTCGGAGTTATAAATCTGACATACACAAGTAAAACTGACTTTTCATAAAAATGAGTTACCAAGTACATAAATTGAAAGGAACAGTTTAATTGTAGGATAACTAGTACAAGGTTGTCATAGCAACATTAATAATGCTTTACTTTTCAACGTTTTAACGCATGTGTAGAATTTGTCCCTCAGTAAAGTTGTTTCGCACATCTGTATTAGAAAATTAAGTATTTCTAGGACACTTTAAGCCGATTGTCCCCTATCTTTTCTTTTTATTATTATTAATGCACAATGAGGCTACATGCTAATTTGCCCAGTAGGCTACCCTAAGAGTACAAGTAAACTTTGTGTTACATGTGTTATTTTGAAGATTTAGAAAAACAGGGATGTTAATAAATTAGATAACTTACATTGTATATTATCAGATAACTTACATAGTATATTATTTTAAATTAATGCTTATATTTCGTAGTTGCGTCAATTAGTTCTTCCATATCCTAATTTATACTAATGCGACCAGTTACCTTTTATTTCATTTTGCCCATTTTCCATCCATACCTTATTTGTGATACATTTGCTAACATTTAGTAATTCCCTTACATTTTTCCTAGGTTACATAATTTAGATATATAGAAGCATTTAGTAATTCCCTTACATTTTTCCTAGGTTACATAATTTAGATATATAGAAGCATTTAGTAATTCCCTTACATTTTTCCTAAGTTACATAATTTACATACATGCATCTGTAGGTAACGCCTTGAATTTTGTTGATTATTCGTCACTTAATTATTTAAATTCGGTTTGTTCTGCTCGTTCTTTAATTTTGATATATCACCAATTATCTCATTATTTATGCTAATTTGAGCTTTCATGATAATTAATCACCCCCATTATTTAACCATTCTAAGTTGGTTTTGTCATTTCAACCTATAATTTAACTGCTCATATAGACATTACTTAACTTTACCAAGAAACAATGGTAAAGAGTTTTACCCATTTCATTTAGTTTTTCTATGATTATTGTTGATAAGAAGTTAATCTGTTGTTCTTCCTGCTGCCATATTGAAGATAAAGCACAACTGTTCTGACAACCTCTCTTTTTGTCTCTTTTTGGCCATAGGTCACATTAGGCGAAGTTGAACTGGGTTACATAAACACATTATCTAAAAACGTCTTTAACTTACAACTTTGAAACTTCACACATTTGTTTAACACAGCAAGTAAAAGAAGCCTATTTAAAATCGATGTGCTCGGACATTTTTTTCAAGAGTTATGCCCCTTACATGAGTATCAGCCAAAAACCTCCTTGTAAATGTGATGCATGTATGTCGAGTAGTTTTTCACTCACAACAAATTGTCTGGAAAATAAATATCTTCGGTTTCTTTGGCCCAGACCCGAGGGGTCCTGATGGCGACAGCCACTTATTAAGCTTTGAGAGTGAAGCTATTGTGACATTATCTACTTCAGAGTCAGCCGAGGAATCCAGAATTTAATACGACTGTCCAGATTGAACACAGGTAATAACTGCTTGTAAACGATAGTTGTGACGCCAAGCTATTGCTCCAACAAGACATTATTTCTTAGGAAAGTCGCCCAATTAAGTGATAAAAAGCTAAGGATATTACAGCAGACTTTATTAACCCAAATTACAGGGCTGCACAGAGAAATAATCCTTAAATTAGGTGACCATGCCGAGAAAAAAGGGTATCGTTTTACTCGAATGTACCGATTTTGTATTAGGTAGCTGAATTTGTATGTATCCGTGTCGGCGTACACGAAGAATACATGTGCAGCCTCGAATGCACAACTGTAAACGGGATGTTAATTAGTACTGCATTTGTATAACATCAATAACGGAGGTCTATGAGAAACTCCAGTAAGTCAAAATCGGTTACGTCAGAGAAACACCTTGTCAGCGGGTATTCCAGAAACAGTAATATCTTCGGCGACTCGGCTATTATTTTTCAGGAATACTCGCTGCCTCGGTATTTCTCTTATACGTAAAGTAGGATCATTACAGAGTAGGATTATTGGTTAGGGAATCTGGATGACGTGACATGAAATCAGCCGGGTTGTCTTTTCCTTTGGTGTAGATAACATTGAGGTTATAATCTTGGAGTCTCGGGGCTCATCGCTAAATTCGAGCTGAAGGCTTGGAAAGAGGATTATTGAAAATATACTCCAAAGGTTTGTGTTATGAGATTGAACGTAGAGCCATATATATATTTATGAACACTAAAACACACGGGCACAGGAAAAATCTTCTTGTCTAAAATAACCACGGAGACGAGTTTCTAATTGTGTTAAAAAGAGATATATCATTTAGACCTTTATACCCCATCATAAATTGTTGTAATAAAGTAAACCTATGATATTTCATTAGGTTGACGACTGACAGGAGCTTGGCCTTAGTCAGTAGAATTTTCCGGAACATTTTGTATTACATATTGACAATGCTTACGCATCTTAAGCTGTGGTAAGAATATCGTCAGACTATATATTATAGGGTCATGGGAAAAGACAGTGAAAATAGGGAGCCATTTTCCATCTTCAGTTCAGGCGTCGTGGTCTCGGAGAAAAATCAAGCTGAGACTGCCATTGTGCCGAATTGAGAGTCAAAAAAAAATCTTCTGGACGATACCATCCTCGTCGCCATATTGTTATATCGTCATGGGAATATTACGATGTGATTAATAAGCATACGATTGCAGTAAAGAGACACAGAACACTTTGGGTTGACGTTCGATCCACATACTCACGGGGACACAACTACTGTATGTATATACTTTCAATACACGGGCTTTTAAAACACATGGATACGACAATAAGAACTGTGTTAAGAAACTAAGCCCCGTTTCCGACCTATCTTTGAAGCAATTACTTTTAAATTAACCATGCTTTTAGTTCTCTTAAATGGACAAAGGTGCCAGAGTGTGCATACATTTTCAGTTTCTTCTTTGAAGTTTTATCCATTATGCGTTTTTCATTTGAACTATGTTATGTATAATCATTTTTTTTGCTGTGATCTTAATATATCACCTTTTGATTACCTGAATGCCCTAAAGCTATCTTTAACTGAACCTTAATTATATTCTGTTGAAGTGATCGGTTTCGTGTCCGCTGACACCAAGGTTATTGCCAACAAGTTGTTGTCGACTGACACCAAGGACCATTGTGATTTTTGTGTTATATATCCTGACTGAGTCAGTGAACTGGGAGACTTTTGAGTGTCAGTGAGGACAAGGGAAAAACAATATTGAAAATTTTGTTCTCTCTTATATATCGGTAACCAATGTTTTCAAATCATACCGTTCCTCATTCCTTAAGCTAATACACCCTTTTTGTGTATTTGTGACATTTATTCCACTCCTTGAATAACCTATCTGTACATCACTAGTATTAATCTCATCGTTAATCGTTGTTCGTTCGTAGTTTGTTTTTTTTTCCGGGGCGGGGGGAGTGGTAGAGTAGATAGAGTAAAGACTACTGCACACTAGGTGCTGTATAGTATTATACTAGAATAGTAAGCTTTGTATCAATGTTGTGACTCTGACTTGGGCACCTTTTCAACTCTTTTGCCTAGCAGCCCCAAGGCACTCTCCTACTGTCTTTTTATTAACAGTCTATGAATTAACCTATACTTAGCTTAGATCAAATTTTAAAACCTCTCCTAAGAACGGTTCACTTTTCGGAGCCAAAATGGCTGACCCCGAAGAAGAGATTAGGGATTTTATTGAAGTACGGGGTTCAACTAAGCGTGGTCGTGATACTGTGGATTCCAATGTTTCTGACGGAAAGAAGTCACGGCAAGTAGCGTCAGGGTCTGCCCCCCCCCCCCAGATCCGCACACTTACCCAATAATAACGGTTATAGCAACAATCCGAACAACCAGGTAATTATGTCTTCAGCTGGTGGACTCCCTATTACTAAATGGAACAATATTAAGTTTGGCGAAGCATTGCAACATACAGTCGGGACGGTCCTGTTCGTCAAGCGCCGGTACAATCATGAATTTCTTATAACCTGCTCAGATAACAGTCAAGTAATTAAGCTTCTTAAATTAAAAACTCTTTTAGGAAGAGATATTAAATGCAGTAAACCGGTTAACCAAACCGTAGTTAAGGGTGTAATATCCAATGTTGGAGATGAATTAACTTCACATGATGTATTAGAAGCTCTTAAAAGTAAAAAATGTACTAAAGTCGAACGAATGGTTAAGGGAAGAGATAAGGTACCAACCACATGCATGTTGCTGCATTTCGAATCCGAAACCTTACCCACAGAAATAACCCTTGGATTTGAAATATTTAATGTAAGACCTTATGTTCCACCTGTAATTCGTTGTTTTAAATGCCAGCATTTTGGACATTTTGCCTCTGAATGTAGGGGGAAGCAGTCTTGCCCTAGGTGTGCTGAGGCCCATGCCTTCGAGAATTGTGATCGCCTTCATCAACCAAGGTGTGTAAATTGTGGGTCCGAAAGCCACTCCTCGGCATATCTTGGATGCCCCTACAGAAAACAGGTGAGCCGAGCCCAGTTTATTAGAGTAAACGAAAAGATTTCATTCTCTGAGGCTTTGCGCAGTGTTCGTAATGAATGCAATGATAATGGCAACATAGGCAACTCAAACCGTCAGAATGCTCCCTTGTCCAGTGTAACTCCAACTCCGTCTCAGTACCACACACCAGTGTCCTCTCATTTAACTCAAAGACAACGAACCTCCTTCTCAGATACGGTAATACCCGAAACCCCATTATTAAAGCCAGTAATGAAGTCGGTAGCTACTCAAGTATCACATTCGTTCTATTCCCAGACCGAGGATATTTCTATTACTGTTCACTAAGTTAATTGCCCTTTTCAGTAAAATTCTAATTGACAATTTTTCAATGCACAATACCGACGATTTCTTAGCCCAGATATTTCATTCCGCTATTAAATTCTTTGGGTCCGATGTTGTCAACTTCGATCGTCTCTGTTACCTACCCCAGACTTTGTAAGTGACCTGTTAAATGTATAAGTACGCCGAATATTGTATATATGCCACTCTGTCAATCCTTTTAGTTTTCAATTTATTACATCATAACATCAATGGAATTAGAACCCATGGTCAAGAATTTAAGTTTTATATATCTACCTTAAATATACTGTCTGATATCAAATGCCTGCAGGAAACTAGACTAAAACCATCACTAGATTTTAAAATCCCTGGATATACTATAAATAGAGCCGATAGATCCTCTGGTAATGGTGGGTGCATTGCTGTTTGTTTTAGAGATGGATTATCGTACTCTGAAATCCAGCTCCCCCCACTTGAACACATTGAGGTGCAATGCTTCAATGTGGCTTTTAAGAATGGCAAATTTATCAAAATTGTCAACGTTTATAACCCATGTAACCAGCTTCAGGGTAGTGATTTCAACTCTATAATGTCTTGTATTCAAGGTCCAAGTATTTGGTGTGATGATTTCAATGCACACAGTCAATTATGGGGCAGCCCTATTTGTAACCATAACGGTAAAATTCTTATGGGATTTATTGATGATAATGATTTATGTATTTTGAACGATGGAAGCGGAACCCGAATGGATTCACACACGGGCCATCTGTCCCATCTAGATCTTTCCATTTGTACCCCTGATATCAGCTTACCTGCTAATTGGGCTGTTGACCAGAACTCTCCCTGTGGTAGTGATCACTTCCCAATAACTGTTTCTTTTTCATCAACCTTGGAAACTAATGATAACCGACCCCCTCCTAAATGGTGTATTAAAAAAAGTAATTGGCCTCTCTATGAGTCTGAATGTATTAAATGTCTTAACGCTGAAATATTTGATAATGACGTGGATATTTTCAATTCTAATGTTGTAGACGCCATCAATGCTGCTGCTATGGTTGCCATACCAATCTCCAAAGGTAACCGTCCTAATAAAATGCCAGTTCCCTGGTGGTCAGATGAAGGTTCGGTAGCAATTAAATTTCGACAACGATTAAAAAATCGTGCACGCCGCACTCGTCTTTTTGAAGATATTTTGTTATTTAAAAGAGCCAAAGCAAACGCTCAGCGCATTATTCGTCAAACACAGAGAAATCACTGGCGTGATTTTTGCTCAAGCATTAATAGCAATACTTCTATTAAAACCGTATGGAACAGTGTTAATTCCATCCGGGGCAAAAGTACCAATAGAGCTATACCTACTCTAATATCAGGTAGCACCGATAGTGTTACCAATGCGGATAAGTCTAATTTACTGGCGTCTACTTTCTCTTTTTTTTCTAGTTCAGATAATTATGCACCCGAATTTGTAACTCATAAAAAAGCTGTGGAAAATTCTGATCCTTTTGTCAATATAGCTTTTGATGAAATGCCCATAAATTGTGACTTTACTATGTCCGAGTTAAAACAGGCACTATCAGTCTCGAAAGATTCTTCACCTGGGGAAGACGCTATACCTTACAGCCTTATATCTCGCCTCCCTGAGCAGTGCTTACAGGTGATCTTGCTTTTGTATAATACTGTGTGGAATAAAATGAAATTACCGTTAAGCTGGAAACGTGCTGTTATTGTCCCTGTACGTAAAACTGGAAAAGACCCATGCAGTCCATCGTCCTATAGCGCTAACTTCTACCCTATGGAACGCATGATCAATTCTAGACTTAATTGGTTTCTATTAAAAAACAATATTCTGTCGCCAGCACAAAGTGGTTTCAGAACACGGAGGTCCACTGTTGATCACGTTGTTTCTTTGGAAAATTCTATTCGGCATGCACTCGTTTCCAAATCCTATCTCTTTGCAGTGTTCCTTGATATTGAGAGAGCGTACGACATGGTATGGCGCACTGGGGTCTTAATAAAAATGTCCGACATTGGCAACGGTGGGAAGATGTTGGGATGGGTAAGGGACTTCCTCACTGGGCGATCTATCCGGGTTCGTATTGGTCGGGTTCTCTCCAGATCAGTTCCAGTGGAGAACGGCGTACCCCAGGGGAGCGTCATATCTCCTACTCTTTTCAATATTGCAATCAATGATTTACCGTCTATTCTTCCTCCCAAATTAAACTCTTGTCTATTTGCAGATGACATGGCTATATGGTTCATTTCTAGGAATATTCCATCTTCTTTTAAATGCATCCAAGCGGGACTAGATAGTATCGTAGAATGGAGTATGAAATGTGGCTTTAGATTCTCTCCAGTTAAGTCAAAAGCTGTAATTTTCACAAGGAAAATATCCACTTCCACAAACTCTATTTTACTGAACAATCTTTCAATCAAAATATCGTCTGACTTTAAATATTCAGGCGTCATTTTTGACAAACTGCTTACTTGGTCAGCGCATATTGACTACACTGTTATTAAATGTCGTAAAATACTTAATCTAATGAAATGTGTTTCTGGTCGTCATTGGGGAGCTGATAGGCAAAGTTTGATTTTAGTGTACAGATCCCTCATCCGGTCTCGTCTGGAATATTGTGCCGAGGCCCTGGATTCAGCAAGTGATAGTGTTAAGAAGCGTCTGGACTCCATCCAATGCGCGGCCTTGCGTGTGTGTACTGGGAGTGTCCGTTCCACGCCACTTAGTGTCATGCAAGTATTTTGCTCTAAATGGCCGTTATACATTCGCAGACGCCTGCGCACTGCTTTGTACACAATTCGATTAAAAGGTAGCATAAACAATTCTGCGGGCAATGTATTGAATCCTTCTTACTATGACGTTTTTTTTTTGAAAATAAGGTAACATCTATTCCTTTCAGTATCCGATCTAAGGATATTTGTAGCTTATCAGGGTTGCGTTCGAGCGCAAGCCCCGGGTGTCCCCGGGTCAACCCGGAGAAGCTCTTTTCCGTTCACGCGCATCCCTCGGTGTAGCTCGGGGGACATCTTTTTGCGTTCACGCGCTCACCCGTTCTCGCTCGGGGCACCACCACAGTGACCCTGCTTTTCAGCTGGGGAAGCAGAGAATATCACGTGATCAACATGGCTGCCTCCATGTCAGAAGGGTGAGTTTGTCAACGTTAATTTTCGTTTTATGTCTACATATCAAATCAAACAACGGCTATTACGAACTAAACACGACTTATTTTACTTCCTAGGACGTCAACCTATAGGAAACAGGTGAATCTGGTATTGGCTGACGGCAAGAGAGTCGTCCTAACAGTTGATCTGCCAACTTACAAGAAAGTCTGCGAAAGAGGTTTGTTGCTTCTGTTTATTAGATAATGCTTTATCAGATAATACACATTGAACAGGCTAAAATATGTTTTGTGCATCTTTATGTTTGGCTGCTGAGGGTAAGGTGCAGTTGTTTTTCTGTATAGCTTCCCAATAAAATATTGTATTAGTAATAAAAACTGAAATTCGTCATTTTTTTGTTACAATTCCAGACTCCGAAACTATCAACACACTTGTCAAAAACTACACTGAGATAGACAATCAGGAAACACTTCAGGAAGAACCTGGGTACTGTGAACCTGCTTCCAATCCTCGAGCGGAAACTGATCTGAATGATAAAGAAGAATGTGAAATTAGGCCTGCTAGGCATGAATGAACGGCAAGGGAAATCCGAAAACTACTGGGTCTCATTAAGGATAATATTGACAAACTGAATGCAGCGAGAAGTAAAACACCCATCTGGCGACATATTGCAGAGGCCATGAAAATAGGTGCCGAAAAGTGCCAGGACAAATACAAGTATTTGAGAAAAGCCTACCGAAATTATTTTCAACAAAATAACAAAACTGGAACTTCCCCCACCAAATTTGATTATGCAGATGAAATGGCGGACATAATGGGCGATGACCCCAGCGTTACACCTGCATATACTGCATCATCAGAACCACAGGTAAGCTGAGTCCCTGTACCAGAAATCACTTCGGTTTAAACACAATCACAGTATATATATAAGGCAGAACGGTTCCATACTGCAGTCCAATCATATTGCAGCTAGACGCCACCAGGAAATCACACTGGTGTCAAATTTGTAAAAAAAATAATAAACTATTTTACTTAATTTTGAAATGTTTACTCAAAATTAATGTTTTGCCCATTTCCAGATGATCTACATTGTAAAGGAAACTTGAAATTCTTATGAAGACGGAGCAAATCTCTGATGTGCCTGTGGTTGTTTTTCATGGGTTTAATTGTTTGGCATAGATATTAGCTTTTTGTCCAGCAAACCCCTAAATATTAAGTAATTGTTAGCTGTGGCTGATGAATATTCAATTAAAATTTCAGCATGATGACGCCACCGTCAATGGCGAGAGTGTCAACAATGAAGAGACTACGACTGCAGATGTCCCCGCCCCCAAAAAGTCCAGGAAAAGAAGCATGGATGTAATGATTGAATATCTCCAAGAACGTGATGAGAGCCTCAAGAAAATGATGAAAGACATGCACAAGGAATCAATGGGAGCCATGAATAGACTTATTGATAAGTTTTAGTCAGATACAAGAGTAAACTGCCAAGACAAATTAGATATATTTTCTCAAAATATTAAGGATAAAAACTACTTAAATATTTTTGCTTAAAAATTGATTATTGTTTTAAGAAAATTGACAGTGAGGTAAGAAAATTTCCCTCAAACAAGAAACATTTTCTTACACAACAAAAAATATCTGATAACCAGAAAATATATTTTAATTAATTTTCTTACCTCACTCCCACTTTTCTCAAAACAAGAATCAATTTTTAAGAAAAAATATCCTTCTTTTAATTCAGTATTATTTATATCTTTCAGTATTATTTGAGTGATATTTTTGCCATACATTGCCATACATAATTGTTTATTGATAACTGTGCAATTTCTTTATAACTTTTGTAAGTATATCAATGGGTTATTCTCAGGTTCCATTAATTTGTATACGCCCGGCTTGAAAAGCGGGCTGTATTAAAGGATTTGTGACAGGTTGTTAATAGTTATCGCTTTTTCGTATCAACCGATTAATAAAGCACGTAAGAATTCGTCCTACCCGCAGTTGTATACCGTCTGCTATCGCGTACCCGCCAGCAGTCATCTCGAACGTTCGACGGTCTCGCTGAAACGAGAGATAATGAGCTGAGGCCTGTGACGTCATACTTAGCCATACTTTCGCAGCGTGCAGCTTCGAAAAAGGCTGAATTGACTTAAGTTTTCTGAGCGGCATATATGTAGAACCCATCATTCAAGTATGTCAGATATCGAAAATGACATAAAGGAATTGTCCACTGAATTGCCTTCTATTGATCCTTACATGTTTGATCCTATACGTAGGCCAAATTCTCCTAACAACCTACCGAGCGAAAATCATACACTCGATGATGACATGGACAGTTCATCGAGCGAAAATGAAACGAAAGGAGCAACTGCCGCGGATTTTCGATCAGATAACCTGTCCTGGTAAACTGCATATTTTTTAAGAATATTATCACTGGCTTTATTCCTGCTTATAGGTATTGCTATACTCGTGCTACAAATTGTTTACGCCTTACGAATTAATGGGTAATCAAAATTTTATCTTAGTTTCCTGTTATTAATGCCAGCTGTCAGTGATGCAGAGAAGTGAAAAAAATAGTGAGATTGTTTAATAAATAAATAAATATTGATGTTAATGTTATCTGACCGGCAAATAAGTAAAACAGGACAGAGACACAGGAGTGCTGCTAATGTTTATTAACTTTGCTCATTATCAGTTTTTCTTTTTCATCAGCTAATTAGTAATTTTATTCATGGATAAACACTAAAACAGTATCGCTAATATAAAATATACAAACAGAATCAATAACAATTTTTGCACAGTACTGAGTAGGTTCTATAACTCAGTAAAAGTAAATCAAAACATTTTAATTTACCTTCGGTTATCAGTATTGCATTATTTTTTTTCTCCTTCCAAATTTAATTTTAGGTGTGATTGTGGTAACTGCATAATCATGCCAACAAGGCCTGAGTGTCTATGTTGTCATGAGGTTGAAGTTATTGCGCGAAAGATGGAAGACGAAGATATAACATGCATTACTGACCACGAAGGTTTTACTGGCAACTGTCTAAATCGCCATGTGATTGAGACATCCATTTATGAATACATTGAACATAATGGACCCACAGATGACAATGAGCCAATCAATGAGTAAGGATAAAGATAACATAAAATATAACAACAAAACAACCAAAGACAATTTGTCTTCTTTTTCAAGTCTTTACAGCTAGGCCTCCCAACTCTCTTCTTCCTCATTTAGTGACTTGTTTTCTTGACAATTCTAGTTAATTTTGATCCATTAGATAAAAAAAAAAAACGTAACATATTTTTTCAGTATGTACATATATAACAAAAATATAATACCATACAAAGACATAATTTTCAAAGGCACAAAATAATAAAATAAAAATATATACATGTGTAAAGTGAATGAGAATACTTCTAAATAAATGCATAGGCCTGTTGTGAATAATATACAAATTAAACAATGACATATCCAACTTTTAAACACTTCTATAATTTTGACATAAATAGAAGTTTATAAAAAACATTTGTATGTACAACACTTAGACAAAACTTTAATTTCAGATTGTATCGCCATATTGCTTACAGGAGATTTACAAGATGGATCTGGCATACACTAGGGAGGGGGAATCGAAAACCAATCCCAGCCTGTGCGGTAAACAAAATTCGACAAACATTCCCATCAGCAACAACATGTGGCTTTCGCTATCCTCATTTTGATTGACTTTAAAGCGGTAAAATGTTGATATTTTTCCGAAAAAGCAATTGAGTAGCATTTTAGTGGTACTAGTCTCGAGAGTGTGCGTTAAAATAGTGTTTTGAATTAACCTAGGTTTAGAATGAACGAAAGTTCGTCCATTATTTAAATATTGTTTACTTTTCAGACAGGCCACAAACTTTGACACAAAGATTTTCCTTATTCAAACATCTTAGTGTCATGCCATTCAGAATTTAAGAAAAAAAAGTTAGAATTTTGGCAGCTCATGCCACTTTAAGAAAATTGTTCCTTTGTATTCATTGGATACATCATTCAGCACAGGTAATCATATTAATCTTAGAATCAGCACCGATGACACCCAGTCAAGTTTATCAGGAGTGGAAACCAGCTTTCACCCAAGTCAACCCATTAAAAGATTTTATGATCAGAGAAGAATTAATGGATTGATGTTTTACCCTACTTGCCCTTGGTGCCCAGCAAATATTCAAATGAAAAGTTTCATGGCTTGAGTAGTCGATTGGTGTTTTACCTCACACTCAAGATTATTTCACTATAATCAGACATTGCCTGGTTAAGTGGTGTAGGAAACCAGACTGTATGTGCCAGTATGAGGCCGGTTTCCTCCCACAATAAAACTGGCAACGCCGCCATATAAATGAAATATTCTTGATCGCTGCGTAAAACACCAAACAATCAATCTTGTGCTGGTATATGGCAATCATTTGTTGGACAGCGCTCGTCAATATAGAGCAAGGCATTACAGATAGAGTATCCCACTCTTATTAAGTTTTGGAAAAGCGCGTTTTATGCTGTTTTATAAGTTCATCTTTGTCAAAAGTATCAAATGATGATGTTAAAGGAGGTGGATTTGGATTGGAATCCTTTCTACTTTCTGCTGCAGCCAGATAGGATGGTAAATCATGTCGCCTCTGGATCACATTTCGTAACAGCAACTGGATATAGTCTGTATTGAAAAAAAAAGAACAATGATACCTTTATAATATGTTGTACGTTGTACTTATTAATTGATTTATTGATTGCTATTTTATTTTGGACTAAGTTACATTACTTATTAGGCATCACTAGTATCTGGTAACCATGCCAGAGGAACCAATAGTACTCAGTCAGAAACAGATTGTGTGGGGATTTGACTTAATATCAGTAGTGAGCTATTATTAGTTATATGACGCCCTTGCGTGGGTATACGGGTAGATATTTGGTGTCTGACATTAATATTTTTCCGAGGCGAAGCCGAGGAAAAATATCTGTCAGACACCAAATATCTACCCGTATACCCACGCAAGGGCGTCATATAACGAATTTATCACCATCCAGAGCAGTTTGTTTACTTAAAACTGAGTATAGTCAGCTGTTCTTTATTCGATTAGTTCACAAAAATATCATGGGTTGAGTGTATTGAGCGAGGTCTACATGACGTCGCAAAAGAAATAAATTCTATTGTGACGTTGCAAAGTAATACCGGTTTTCACGATCTTTGAGAAAAGCATAGCGTTCAATGCTGACGAAACAACATTCTAAACTGACGTCACAATAGGATTTCGTCTTGACTGAAGACTGCTGTGACGCACCAAGGCCTTCACTCCGTGGTAATAACAGCGCGTGAGATCTTAACTCCGGGGTTATACAGAATCAAATATATACACGGAAAGCACTGGGATGCAGACTCACATTCGGGGCGTTTCGACCAATCAGATGCCAAGAAATTTCTCTCAATGGTGATAATTGTATTTATATAAAGCTTATGAGTTTGGAATGATTATCATTTCAACATACCAAATGTTGAGTTTTTTTTCACTGGCTTAACCACTGCCTTGCTCCCTTTTTGGGCCTTGGGAAAACTCAAATTCCATCTCGGTGTTCCATCAGCCGTTGTGGCCTGGTCCTTTTTTCCATTTTCGTTGAAATGCATGGCAGCAATAAACAATCTAAACAAGATTTTGTAAAAATGACAGGTTAGATTGTTACTTGCATTTACTGACAATACTAGAAACTGAAGCTCTTTGCCATTCAGTTCGTCACAAGACTTGAAAAGTAAAAAAAAAAACACAGATTGATAATGATAGCATATAAAGCACCAGTAACAATAGCTTGTAAAAAATCTTTTGGAATAATTGTTTCTTCAAATATTTTATTTATTTCAGTGCTGCTTGATTTTCTTTTCTATAAAATACAATATACTATAAAAGGGAAATAACTCCAAAGAGTTAGTTACCTACCTTGATTGCATGGAGTCGAAGAAAAAATGAGTGCTTTTGGGAGCAAAATGATTAAGAACGCTGTGGTAGACTTCTAGTCCGTAAGTTTGGTGAAGTGGAGAAAGTTTACCAATATCTCTCATCAAATATGGGCTGTTTACAACACTGCAAACCATCTTATAGGGTCGAGATCCTGTTTGGAAAGAAATTAGTTCTGTAAGTTGCATTGCAATGGATCATGAGAGAAGCAAAATCCACAAAATTTATAACAGCATAAAAGTAACTCTCATTGTTTTTTTTGGCAAAAGGATAATTCTTAACTTGTTAATGTCCCTGAGCATATATTAAAAGCTATAAATGTACCTTCTGTCATCCATTCTCTGTCATCCAATTGGCCATGTAAACATGCAGGGAAAACCTCTGAATGTCCATCATGTTTGTTAATGATGTGTCTCAGTACAGACAACCATTTTGCTTTTTTCAACTCTTCATCTTCACCAGAAGTCAAGGCAGCCCAGTAGAGATGAGAAGAGATGCTTTTCGTCCATAGGCGAATGCTCTCTCCTCCTTTCTTTTTGGATAAAGCATCTAGCTTTTTGTTATACCTACAAGGATAACCAAAGACATGTTTTAAAACTACCATTTCGAAACGTACGGGGTGGGGGGAGGGAGTGCACTATTCCTACAACTTGAATCAACTCTACCTTATTCCTGTTTCTGTGGAATAAATGCAAACATGGCTTACCTTTCGCAACATGCCAAACATCAAAGAAATGTTTAGTTTCTGGTTGGTCCTTCATAAATTTTTTTATCATTACATGACGATCAGTGACAAGGGAGGTATATTTCATATACTCTTCTTGCAGTCGGTGTAACCCTCGTTTAAGGCCTTCAAGCTCCATATGAGTGGATCCTTTGACTTCATTACACTGTAAATAACAGAAGCGGGTCTTCAGAAAGGGATTATGCGTTTTACTTAATGTTTCCTATTATTTAAACACTTGATCAAAATGAGATCAAATGAACGAAAAAATTAGTGACAAATAGACAACCAAAATTTATTTGCTTACTTGAACAAGTTGTACATCTAAAATAGTCTGAGTGCTCAGGTCCATAAGTGAATAAGAGCCATATTTTGCACTATAGCCAGGGGAATCGCATCGCGCATCTCCTCCCAACACCATCTCCTTCTCACGTCTTTCTTCAAACAGCCTTGCTTGCTCAAATCCCCACACTTCTTTAACACTAGGAATCAAGTAATTTGCTTGAATCCTAAAAAAAGTTCTTTTTGTAAAGCATTGAAGCTTGAGGATTTCAAATAGGCGCAGCACCTGTAAAAAAAAGTATTAAAACAGTGTTTCAGGATTCAATAATTTATGCTTCAGATAAATCAAACATGTTTCTTTTTAAAAACAAAATATTTTTATTCTTACTGTTTGAGCTGGCAATGAAAATAGTATCTATAAAATAAATAGAATGTCACACTGGCTGTGGCACAGAACCAATATAATATGAAAAACAGAATGAAAGCTGTTCAGTACCTTACTAGCGTTTGAGCCGGAGTAGAAAATAGCACAGGCCAACAGCAAATTTCCCCATGGTAAGTGATTATGGGTCGACTGGCTGTTCCATGTCCAGGAATGACTGGCTTGGCACTTTGACAATGTGGAATTCATGGTGCCTTGAGTAAATCGCACAGTGGTCTGACAAGGATTACAACAACTACGACACACATTCAGTAACTGGCTAAGGGATGATTCAGAAACGAGAAAATATTTTTCCTCTGCTGGACTTATATGATCAGAATGTAACGTAAAGCTTTCAACCCCATCATCATATTCACTATCACTATCACTATCAAAATCCTGTTCGTCAACTTCTGGATCATCTTCAAAAACATCATCTTCATCGATCTCCATATCTTGATAATCTTGTGCAATATCCTCTGCTTCTTGATTTTCAACTGGTTTTAGAAGGTTACATTGCACTCCAAAAGATCTACAAGTTGGTTTTATGTCAACTTGAATTCGTCTTGTTCTGAAAAAAAAAATACTAAATTTAATGGCTTATTGATAACACCTGTACTAAAATTTGAGTCACAAATTTCTTAAAAAACAAATTATAGCTTTACACCAGTATAATAATCAATAACAGTATTTAGTATGAATGCTTAATTTAAAATATTAATGTTCCTTAACAAATCTGAGGTCTTTTGTATTTGGAGAAATTAGCTCAAGATAAATTATTCTACACTCTAATTAAGTCTGGACCCACCGTTTAGATACATTGTCAATTGATGGTTTTCCCACTTAAACCGATGTTGACATATGAGTTGGAATTTTTGGTTTCTTGGCATTACACTGTAGCACTTCACTTTTGGGGGGGGAATTACATCTTTACTCTCACAACTGCTCAAAATCTCCTCAATGACCTAACAATTAAGATAAATTATCTTCACATAATAATATCATTCAGGTTAAGAAAGTGTGATTTCTCTTCCCAACCCCACCCACAGTAAATTATTAATAATCTAAGTTTTCGATATGAATTCTTATCACCCAAGCACGATGGAAGTAAAAATAACGAAATCATTTAAATCAGGATGTTATCTAGGCCCTACCAATAAATAATTGAGTGTGAATAATGAGGTACTGGACATTTACTGTAAATGCCTTTATATTCGCGCGGTCCTTATTTTTGCTTATTTCGCGGTTAAGAATTTTCCGCGAAAATAAAAACCGTCGAATTTAGAAGTCTAATATTATGTGCCTTTACGAATGCATATAGGCTGCAAGTGCCTCTGACGCTAAAAGTAAAACGGCGGCAACAGTAGACCCTAAAGGCGTTTAACGGCACAACTATCGGCAAAACATTCGATCATTTCTTAACTTATTTACTAAAACTTACTTGGTAGAAACTTGTTTTAAATTGTTTCGTGCTTTTTTATCGTGGGGAATTTTTATTTCCGTGTCGGAATCGATGAAAACGTAAACATGGTGAAAATTCAGCCTCTGAGACCGCCATTTCAAGCAGATGACTGACGGGGTCAAAGTTCGGTTAACACTAAAACTTGTAATATGTAATTGACCGAGTCCGGACTTTTTTCAGTACAAGCGATAGTTTAAAAACCTAATCAATTGATATAATCTAGAAGAAATTTGAATAAAGCAAACATCATAGGAGTTACATGACAGAAATTTATTAATTGGGTTTGTGTTCAGTTCAATTTAAAACGCGTGCGGCGTGGACAAGGAAGTGAGTTTTTACGCAGCGGGCTATCGGACACAGACAGCAAAGTCTGTTGATCCCTGTTTACACTCACAGGATTAAATATTTAGCTGGATTAGGGTTTTTTGTGTAATCAAGTTGTATAGATGAATTAGCTAGCAACTCACAATTAGTCTAGACAAGTTTATGATAAAGCCAATGTTAATTTTTGTTTTATTAATGGATAATTCATGCGTGTTATGTTAAATGTGGAATTCCCTTTCACTTTTGATAGCCAATCAGCTAAAAATCCGCGAAAATTCATACCCGCGAACTTGTTCTTTTCCCGAATCCGCGAAATTTTAAACCCGCGAATATAAAGGCATTAACAGTATTAGGGTTGAACTTCAATTAAAAATTAAAATTAATATGTATTATTGATACATGCATGTGCGTATCACAATAACTAACTTTAATATAATCAACATAGTGCAGAATTAGTAGTACAGTACCGGTAATAGAGCTACAAAACTTAGAGTTACAAGGTAACTTTGTAAGCTTACAGACAAATACCCCAAAATTAACAAGTAAATTATATAAATGATCCGTACCTCTTTTCTTCGGCAAATAAGGAATGCTTTTCTTGGCTGTTTCGGTTGTTGTTGTTGTTGTTTGGCATCGTCCTCGTACTCGATGACGAGTGGCAGATTTGGCTCTGCGTCTGGCTTAAGCTTGGGTCTAGCATTTCCATAGCCTAACCGTTCAAGTTCATAGGGGTCTTTTTCATCCATTTCTTTGGAGAAATGTTTGCTGCACAAGCGATGGTGGTGGCGAAGCTCGAACACCCGTTTGCAGAAATGCAACCATTTTTTGCAGGTTACGGAGTCTTTCGGAAACGAAAAAAAATGTAAACCACAACCTTTGTTGTGTACACTGTTGCAGCCGTAAGCTGCACACCGCAGGGGCATGTCACAACAACTGGGATTTTCGCTGGAATTCGCAAAATAAAGAAAACACGAGACAGGCCACACAAAGTAACTAACACTAACAGTATTTTCAATTTGGAACTTGACAAAGATGAGCTAAGTATGACGTCACTTTTCGATAGCCTCGTTTTCGGAAGAAAAATATGCATATCTGCCTGAGGCAACTATGCGGTGTTCGGACAGTTTTTCACAGTGAGGGGTAGGCCCGAGGACTGAATAGATTTACTCTTGACTGTATAATGTAAAATAACGCTTATAGATCCTCAGAAACTGCATTTTCTTGTCACAAATCCTTTATGGTATCATCTCCGTCCGGCAGTCCGCTTTCCCTTCCGCTCCATAACTTCTAAAGTTTTGATTCCATCTGGACAATTTTTTCTAAGTATATACCTTATGGGTAGAAGGTGTGTCGCAAACTATTTTTAACATCACTGGTTACATAATATGGGATTTATATTGGAGTATGTAATATTCCCTTCCACTCCATAACTTTTGATTCCATCTGGCCAATTTTTCTGAGGATATAGCTTATGGGTAGAAGGTGTGTCAGCTTCCTTGGATAATTTAGTGATAGCTATGGTGGCCAAGACCTAAAAAGTTTAGAATTATAATTATTTCTCTGTTTTAAAGGCTCCTCAATTCAGTTTTATTACCCATATGGTAAAGCAAATATAGCTGCTTAAAGATATGTTTGACAATATTCATAAACCTGGTTGTAAGTGTAAACAGATAAGACTTGTATATTTACACACCATTGACCATCTCAGAGATTAGGCTCTGTTCAAATATACCTATATAAAATGTAGCAAACATCCTGATCAGTGATGTCTTCAGCAAGTGATTGAACCCACTGACCAGTCAGAATTAGCTGGACTCAAGCTGAAGACCTGGAGATATAACACCAGATGAGATTTCATATTTGAAGGACCCATTGCATATATTCAAAAATATATATATGGAAGGATTTGTTTTGGTATGGCTGCAGTGACTGTGCCTTTCCGGGCGTATTTTGGGTTTCCCGAAACTCTTGTACATGATTTTGTACTACATTTTGTCGTGCTATTTGCAACAACCGTTGCATAAATTGTATTCTTTTATTTGAATAATGTTAAAGTTCCATTGCATTGATTGAGAGTTTTTCTTTTGTAAAATGTATTTATTATTTTGCGAGATTTTCATGTTGTCCTTCAGGGGTTTTCACTCAGTTGAGTATATCATTTCTTTTAATGTTTTAATGTATTAAAAAGTTTTGCTAGGCCCAGAACACAAATGCTCAAGATAATGCAAATGATTTCACTATGAGTTTTATTTTCATTTTTGTTACTTAAGTTCTCCCACAACTTTATTTATTTGTAAAGTTTAGAAGAAAATTAAAAGTATATTCCAGGAATCCAGGAAGTTCTTGTTATCATCCTCCGTGTATTTCTGAGAAGCTTCACAATACAGTCTGAAGGCTCTAACTTTTCCTGACCACAGTTTACAGTTGGTTAGCCATGTCCTGTCGCCTCTGCACGCCTCTCTGTTGGTCATCATACAGAGGTTGTTGGAGTCCATTGTTAGGATCCTCGTTCTCTACCTCTTCTTCCCCATGGAGACCGTCGCCTAAGCAAATGTTATGAGTGAGTGAGGGATTGGGGTTTTACGTCCTGCTCGCAAATGTTATGAAGAACACAAGCTGCCAAGATGGAGTCAACCAGGAATTTCAGGTCTTCGGCCTCGAACTGTCTCAGACGTCTCCATCGGTTTTTGAATGTTCTATCACTTGACCCGCTTTGCTCAGTTGGTAGTTGAATCTCTTTTGACGTCTTGTAAGATTCCCATTATCACTAAACGGGGTCATCAGCCAGTTTTGCAGAGGATAGGCAGAATCACCGATTAGATAGGTATTGTTTGGGAATTTTTCTGGAGCATTTCGAAAGATGGTTGAATTTCTGAGAACTCGAGCATCATGTGTGCACCCTGGCCAACCACAATAAAAATGTGTAAACTCCAGATTTGCGTTGCAAACGCCTTGTAGGACGACACTGTGGAACTTCTTTCTATTGATGTATGACTTTCCATGTTCTCTTGGAGCTTTGATCCGTATATGGGAACCATCAACAGCACCTGTAATAGCTGAAAACAGAATATAGTGATTGATTGGTGTTTCACGCTCGACTCAAGACTATTTCACTTAAATGACGGCGGGTTAATAGTTATGGGTCACCCAGGATAGGAGAAACCCCTTGGATTGATTGATTGTTTGTTGTTTCACGCCGCACTCAAAATTATTTCACTAATAATATGGCGGCGTTGCCAGTTTTAGTGTAGTGAGGAAACCGGGCTCTATGCCCGGAGGAAACCCACGACTTTCCGGTGGTAACTGGCAACCATCCGAGTGAAAACCCAGTCAGAAAATTTTCTGGTCTCGAGAATGTACGATAAAGTATTGTTTTGAACTAACTTTGGCTTAGAATGAATGGTCGTCCCGGTTATTTAAATTTTGTTTACTTTTCGAAAATGTTTTCGGTTCGTACAGGCCACATATGGTATTGATTTTCCTCATTCCAACGCCAATAATTTAGTTTTTCGATGGCCTTCAAAGTCTCTTACTGTCGAGACGATCAGAAATTATGAAAAAAGTGTGAATTTTGGCAGCTCATGCCACTTTAAAGTTTTTCAATCAGATAAATTAAATGGTTCAGGAGGCTGCTTGTAAGCATAATCCCGACACTTTTATATTTGGTGACATTGGTTCAGTTTACACACCACATTACCTCTTTCGAGATCAGTCAAGTCGGCAAATCCATCCATCGTCTGCTGTAAACTTTCCCCAGATGGCCAGACAATAACTTCTTGGATAACATCTGTGCAAAGACATTCCACTACACGTTTACATGACTTGTGAACTGACGATTTAGGCACGCCAAATCGATCTGCCATGGACCTAAAACACTCCAAATTTCCTGAAAGTAATAGTGAAAGAAAGAAATCAATGTCCACTCTTCATAGATGAAATTCTAATAAAGCTGACTAATTTATATTTTTTGCAGAATATATGCTAGCATATACGTAATGTACAGATGGATGCGCGATGTATCAGGAACGATATTTAATTAGAGTACTAAATGTAGCTAGAGCACGATGGAATAAAACATGAAGGAGGGTAACATTTATTGTCAAGCAATTACTACCTTTGTCAATGTCATATCCCATCGTAACCTTGCACAATGCGATGACGAGAAATTTCGCAGAGATACCGGTACATTTCAGGACAGTTATACCAGACCCAAAAGCTACGTACTCTCAGATCGGGACATGAGTGCCTTGTGGATTTGTCTTTTTCAACCATTTATGTTTTTAACTTGGATCAACGTCACTATGAAAGGCAGATATTGCGGCTCATGTTTAGTCATGGGTAAAAATATAGAAATTTACATTGAAGTTTTGTTACACACCGAGGTACCAACAGCAGATCATGGCTTGTTTTTCCAGGGGTATCGGAACTGCCCCACCATGGTGCGCAGCTTCTTGCATGGTCCTACAGTGCCCAAGGCGTTGAACTAGCTGCTCGAACGAGTTACGGGTTAGTCGAAAATGTTCCTGAAATTCATCTGGCAGATATCGGGGTACAATTTCTTCACAGTAGCTCTCGACGCGACACACCTCCTGTTTGTAAATATCTGAAGTTGTCAGCTCCAGGTTATGATCACTCAGCAAACGTAAACAATCTAAAGTCACGTCAGATTTGTTCTTCAAGATTAAAAATGCGGCACAGAACCGGCGCTTCCGTGTTTCCACAGCCATTTTGCATTCCCCGCGATGCCGTTCATGCGCGCAGGCAGTTCCCCAGGGAAGTGTGACGTCATCTCACCCCGAGTGGGTTACACCCGGGGCATGCGCTCGAGCGCAACCTAGGTATCGATAACCTGCTAATCCAGGGGGGATTTTATTCCACCTGTACCCCCATGGGAACTTACTCTCCCATACATATCTACTGATTTACATATTAACTTGTTTTAGCATGTACTATTGATCACATTAATACTAATTGGCTAAATCATTTACATATCTTTACAGACGGATCTAAATGCCCGGATTCAGGTAAAGTAGGCTGCTCATTTTGTGTGCCATCTTTTAATTATGAAAAGTTCTATCGTCTATCTGACTATATTTCTGTGTTCACGTCTGAATTGTATGCTATAATACTTGCTTTGGAGTTTTTGCTCGATCTCAATCCCCGGAGCGCTGTCATCTTTACCGACTCCTTAAGTTCACTTCAAGCTTTACTTAAATTCTCTGCTCCGAAGTCCTCGCCTCTGGTATATGAAATCATGCACCTATGTACCGCTCTGAAATCTCAAGGAGTTGATCTGGCGTTTGAGTGGATTCCTGTTCATATTGGATTACCAGGAAATGAGCTAGCAGACACGCTCGCTAAGCGGGCTCTTGACCTAAGCACTGTATCCGTGACCTTACCTTTGTCTTTAGCTGATATTTACTGTATTATAAAACCAAAATTTATTTTCATGTGGCAAGAACATTGGGATGAAAGTGACACTGGCAGGTTTTTTTTATAACCATTATCCTTGTGTGACATTACCTTTTTGTTTGTCTCTTGCTAGTCGAACTGATGAAGTAAGAATGTTTAAAATGTTTGCAGACAGATTGCCAACTAATTCCTACCTGTACAAAGTTAACCTAAGCTCCTCTGACTTATGCACAGAATGTTATGAAGTCGATACCATTTTCCACCTTATATTTCGTTGTTTTCGTCATAATGATGCAAGAGTGTTATTTTGTCAGGATTTGGTCAAAGCTGGCATTTTTAACCCAACAATGGACAACATTTTGACCCCCGCAAGAAAACGTAATAAAGTTTTCCAAGCCTTAGCCACTTATCTGCGACGGTGCCATCGCTTCTGATGTTTATATAATTGTCCCACTTCTATTCAACTCTAGATTGATTTAAGCCACTTGCATCCATTTTTTGGCGCAAATCATCTCATTTTGATGGAAAGCGCCAATACAAACAAATCCCCCCCCCCCCCAACTGGGAGAACTTGCTCACTCAAGACCTCGAATGCACAACTGTAAACGGGATGTTAATTAGTACTGCATTTGTATAACATCAATAACGGAAGTCTATGAGAAACTCCAGCAAGTCCAAATCGGTTACCTCAGAGAAGCACCTTGTCCGCGGGTATTCCAGAGGCAATAATATCCTCGGCGCTTCGCGACTCGGCCATTATTTTTCAGGAATACTCGCCGCCTCGGTATTTCTCTTATACGTAAAGTAGGATAATTGTAGAGTAGGATTATTGGTTAGGGAACCTGGATGACGTGACATGAAATTAGCAGGGTTGTCTTTTCCTTTGGTGTAGATAACCTTGAAGTTATAATCTTGGAGTCTGAGGGCTCATCGCTAAATTCGAGCTGAAGGCTTGGAAAGAAGATTATTGAAAATATACTCCAAAGGCTGGTGTAATGAGATTGAACGTAGAGCCATTTATATATCTATGAACACAAAAACACTGGGGCACATGGAAAATCTTCTTGTCTAAAATAACCACGGAGACAAGTTTCTAATTGTGTTAAAAAGAGGTATATCATTTAGACCTTCAGTAAACCTATTATATTTTATTAGGTTGACGACTGACAGGAGCTTGGCCTTAGTCAGTAGAATTTTCCGGAACAGTTTGTATTACATATTGACAATGCTTACGCATCTTAAGCTATGGTAAGAATATCGTCAGACTATATATTATAGGGTCATAGGAAAAGGCAGTGAAAATAGGGAGCCATTTTCCATCTTCAGTTCAGGCGTCGTGGTCTCGGAGAAAAATCAAGCTGAGACTGCCATTGTGCCGAATTGAGAGTCAAAAAAAATCTTCTGGACGATACCATCCTCGTCGCCATTTTGTTATATCGTCATGGGAATATTACGATGTGATTAATAAGCATACGATTGCATTAAAGAGACACAGAACACTTTGGGTTGACGTTCGATCCACATACTCACGGGGACACAACTATGTATATACTTTCAATACCCGGGCTTTGAAAACACATGGACACGACAATCAGAACTGTGTTAGAAAACTAAGCCCCGTTTCTGATCTATCCTTAAAGCAATTACTTTAAAATTAGCCATGCTTTTAGTTATCTTAAATGGACAAAAGGTGCCAGAGTGTGCATGCATTTTCAGTTTCTTCTTTCAAGTTTTATCCATTATGCGTTTTTCATTTGAACTATGTTATGTATAATCATTTTTTTTGCTGTGATCTTAAATGTATATCACCTTTTGATTACCTGAATGCTCTTAAGCTATCTTTAACTGAACCTTAATCATATTGTGTTGAAGTGACCGGTTTCGTGTCCGCTGACACCAAGGTTATTGCCAACAAGTTAGTGTCGACTGACACCAAGGACCCTGTGAGTCATTGAACTGGGAGAACCTGCTCACTCCACACTACCATGCTGGTCATTCCTTAATATCTCTGCTGCCCTACTTATGAACGCCTCTTGATTTCTACGGAGACTACTTACCTGATCTTCTTTCTACTGGCTATTACTTACCTGTGATTGTTTTCTTTGGACTTACCTGTTGTGTTTTCCGTGGTTCTTCAAGACTCTTCATCGAAGGACTATAGACTCTCGCTATCGTTTGGTATACATCTTGTTTCTTTTTTTGTGTAAAACTTTAATTTGATTTACAATTATACTTATTATTTTAATCTTTCTTGTTGGGACTCTTTTTCTTATACGGCCTAGACTTTTCTGGTGACCGACACTTAAGGAAAATTTTATCCGTAACAGAAATTGGGGGCTTGTCCGGGATTTGTCCTTTCAAATTATTAACTTGTAAACACATTTTTTTTCTCTTCTGACCTACTAAAGCTAAATGGTCTTTAGTGTAGACAAATTTGTCAAAGCCCCAACTCTGGATGAAATCCTGGCTCTTAGAAAATCTGATTTATTAGAATTATCTTCCTTTTATAAACTCGAAGCAAAATCTTCTATGCGTTCAAATGAAATTCTGAAAATTTTAATGAATCACCTGGTTGACGAAGATATTTTTGAAAGCTCTGCTTTAGATACCATTCAAGAGGATGGGAAAGAAACAATTGAGTTAAGAAAAATGGAAATGCAATTTAAAATGCAAAAAGAAGAATTTAGACTAAGAGAACTTGACATCCAAAAGGAAATTGAACTAAAAAGGTTAGAGTTTGAAAATCAAAATCGCTCGTCAATCAGTAATCATATGTCTTTTGATGTGACTAAATATGTTCGTCTTGTACCACCTTTTTCAGAAAAAGATGTTGATAAATACTTTCTCCATTTTGAAAAGGTGGCTCTAAGTTTACGATGGCTAAAGGAGTCTTGGACAGTGTTACTACAGACGGTTCTTAAAGGTAAAGCAAAGAAGGTCTATTCATCTCTGTCTGTAGTTCAAAGTTCGGATTACGATTTTGTTAAAAACCTGATTTCTTAAATCTTATGAACTAGTGCCGGAGGCTTATAGACAAAAATTCAGAAAAGCAAGCAAGAAAGATAATGAAACGAGTTTTAAAGGGGAAAGGAAAGTGTTTGCTAAATGGTGTACCTCAAAATTAGTCGGTGAAGACTGAAAAACTAAGACAGTTAATTCTTTTAGAAGATTTTAAACAATGTGTTAGTGGTGATATAAAAACTTATCTTGATGAGCAGAAAGTCGCTGGTATTCAGGAGGCAGCAGTTTTGGCTGATGATTATTTTCTAACACATAAACCTATCTTTAGGCAGAACTCTTCTAACATTCGTTCTAATCAACTAATTAGTAGAATAGGACCTGGACAGGTCAATGCTCCATCTTTTGCGTCAGTCAAGCCTAATTTAGATACTAACGACCCACCGCCTTCCTCATTCAGTCCTAGATCTGATCGGGATACTTTTGCCAAACCAACATGTTATTACTGTCGCAAGCATGGGCACGTAATATCGGAGTGTTTTAAATTAAAGCGGAAAAATCGTTCAGACCTCTCCGAATGCATTTGTGAGTTAAGTCTAATAGTGGTTCTGAAGTGGAGTCCAAAGTTAATTGTTTGGACAATGGGTGTTGTAAAATTGGTGTCAGAAAGGAAGGTTCGTTTCTGAAGGTTTTGTCTCGCTCGAAGTGATTCTGTCCAACGGCCCGTTACTGTACTGAGAGATACTGGAGCTCTTCAATCTTTAATGTTGGATAGTATATTGCCTTTTTCTGAAGTCGTCCGCACATTCTCAGGTTTTGTTAGAGGGTATAGGTGGATTTTCAAGCGCTCCTCTCGACTATGTAAATTTGGAATCTGATTTACATGTAGTGTCCGGTTTGGTGAAAGTTTGTGTTCAGAAATCGCTCCCAGTTCCTGGAGTAGATTTGTTGATCGGAAATGACTTAGCTGGATCTAAGGTAACTGCGTGTCCGCATGTTAGCAATGTTTCAAGCACCACTGAACAAACTGAAAGTTTGGAAGATGAATTTCCTGGCATTTTCCCCTCATGTGCTATTACTCGTTCGATGTCAAAAGGCGAGTCTGATAATTCAGTCAGTAATGATAAAATTCACCACTCAACTAACTCTTTTGCTCCACTAAATAGTACAGGGTCATGAATGGAAGATGGTTTTACTCTGAATAAAAATGAATTAATTGAGTTTCAAGGTAAAGATTCTGAACTTCAGAGTCTTTTGAGTAAAGCTCTCTCTGAAGATGAAACTCAAAAGGTAATATGTATGTTATTCTGTCAAGGGGGGTGTTATGAGAAAATGGCGACCTCCCGATGTTCCTGCAAGCGAAGAATGGAACGAAATTTTTCACTTTAGTTCGTTTACCTAATGTCATACAATCTGATCAGGGATCCAATTTCATGTCTAACCTTTTTCAGCAAGTCGTACATCAGTTGGTAATTTCTCAAATAAAATCTAATCAATGATTGGAACTCTGTCTTTTTCTCTGACGAGTCTCGTATCTGCCTTGATCGTCCTGATCGACGTCAACGGATGTGGCGCAGACGTGGTGAACGTTTCGCAAATGCATGTGTGAAGGAAGGAAATCGCTGGGGTGGATGTAGTGTTATGGTGTGGCGAGGCATCCCTTCTCGCAGACGAACTCCCCATGTCATTGTTGATGGTAACTTGAATGCTCAGGGTTACGTGGATAACATCCTTTGACCTGTGCTGCTTCCATTCCTCCAAGCCAATGCTGGCGTCACGACGTTTCTGCAAGACAATGCGCGCCCACACTCTGCAAGGTTGACACAAGACTTCTTGCAACAGAATAATGTGAACATCATGGAATGGCCAGCTTACTCTCCCGATCTATCGCCCATAGAGCACTTGTGGGATCAGCTTAAGAATGCCGTTGCACAACGTTAACCCAGACCACGCAACCGACGTGAATTGATCCAGGTAGTGCAGGAAGAGTGGGACCGGATCCCACAATACAGAATTGGCACACTCATCAGGTCCTTGCGTCGCAGATGTACTGCTTGCGTTGATGCCCGAGGTGGACATACCCATTATTGAATGATGACACCTTCAATTTCTGTATCAACGATTTGTTTGCAAGGAATAAAAGTCACCAGGGTTTCACATATTGTCAATTCTTTGTCGCATGGTGACCAATACCTTGTTCTTTAATTTAAGAGTACTTACAATATTTTACACTATACATTTCTCAAACTATTTTACATTCTTTGGGTCGTGCGTTTGTAATGGCGCTAAGTATAGAAATATGTCGTTTTTTTCGTTTTTTAAACAGTGCCTGTGTCAGATGATGCCGGCGAAGAAATAACTTTTAATGACACTCATAATGGACAAACTGTTGTTCCAACTACAACTCCCACAGTGAGATACCCTGTGCGTTATCGTAGGCCCAGAGATATTTCATTGATGAAATGTGACATATATGTGACCGTTAAAAGTTTACCTCTGAAATACTAAGACTTCAGGTGTTAGTTTAAAGTGAATTCCTTTCGAGCATTTCATTTAAAGAGTTTTCGTAGCAGTTATTCTGTTATTACAGTCACATGTTTTATTTGATATAATGGTTCTCAGTCTGAAATATGGAATGTAATAGAGTTCTTCATTTCTTAAAAAGGGGAGAGATGTCGTATCCATGTATTTTACAAGTCCGTGTATTGAAAGTATATACACAGTTGTGTCCCCGTGAGTATGTGGATCGAACATCAACCCAAAGTGTTCTGTTTCTCTTTACTGCAATCGTATGATTATTAATCACATCGTCATATTCCCGTGACGATATAACACTTATGTGCTAATTCGCCAAATTTATTTACATCGATCTAAATTTGAATACACCTTTTCGAAATCGGCATATACTTAAAACTGGTGAAAATGGATCAATCCCTCTGGGATTACAGAATAACTCCCGCTTATGAAGGTAAGTTTGATATTGTTTTTGAGTGCTTGATCTCCACGACTTAAGGATGACATCTAAAGCTCTCTGTGAAATACCTTTACTTTCGATAAATCGCCGGACAAGTGGCTCACTAGGTGGCTGTACCTCTTCCGACATGGATGGTAACGTCACGATTAGTCTGTTCTTGACGACGATTGGTCTCTGTATGAACATTCTTATCAGACGCGGGTACTAATTCTGTCGCATTACAGCAACTCATGTTTTTCTTCTCCTGTTGCATCCCGTTAGAATAGCAAACATATTTGTACAATTGTCCCTTTCAAGAAAACTTCAAACATTTTTGATGTTGATCGGCAATAGGAACTGTGTAATATGCATCCTTAAATCAACATATGCCATGTAGCAGTTGGAAGTCATCAATCTTATGACATTCAATATCGTGTCCATTTTAAAGTGGGGAAAAGATACAAACTTATTGAATTGTTGCAAATACAGAATCATTCTGTGTGATCCATCCTTTCTTCGTCGGAAAAAAATACTGGATATGAATTCCCGGGTTTCATGGATTGGAAACAAGTTCAGAACTGAAATGACTAAATGAAATGACTTAAAAAAGCCTTGTAAAATTAAAATGTAATGAAGAACAATGACACCTGGATTATTCACAATTATTCATAGTTAACTTTTTTAGAGTACATTTAAACTTCTTTTAAAGCCAGCTGCCAACCAAAGGCCATTGAGAGGAAGTTCCTAACTTCCAGCTGCTATTTTTAATGAAATTGAACACATCAAAATCCAGTGATTCTAGGTCTTTCAATAAACAGAGGGAAGTACAGTAAGTGATATTAGAAAAGAAGGAATTTTCATACCACGAATTTTTACGCTTATCCGATCGACGAATTGGCTCAAACAGAACCAGAGCTTTAAGCACTCGAAATGCTCTCAACTTTCCATAAAAGTGACGAAAGTCGGCGCCATCTCTATTCCCAGAATAACGGTCAAAAAGTCTCGCCCGGTTCTTCGAAGATCTTTTACCAAACATACGCGAGGTCTACATTGTCTTGTTACCACACATTGTCGTTAGTGGTTAGAGAATTGTCTGGTTTAAATGCTGCTTTGTAATTTCTGAAGATGAGTGAAACTGAACGATGACCAGGTAATAGGTCACAATTAGGCCACCCATCTGTAAAAACAAAAGGTGGGATATTTTTTTTCAAATTGAACGTTTTCCATATAACATAAAAGAAATAGAAACCCCTGTTTTATTGGAGAGACAATGAGCTGCCAAATTCGTGTATTTTAATTATATACAACGGTTAAGACAAAAAGAGGGTTTGCAGCGCATACCAATCTTAGCAAGATGGTGTACGTTAAGATAGTTTATAGGCAACAGAATTATCCACACATTTCGAGTGTTTTAATTTATTCAATTATTACCACACATCTTCGTTTTCTCAAAGTACTTGAAACATCTCTTGACTACGTTGGCTCGAATAGGACATTGAATCTTTTTAGTTTGACACTTTTTTCTAGTTTCAAATTTTTCTTTAATTTTAAATCTTTTTTTTTAGTTATAAATCTTTTTTTTTTAGTTATGAATTTGTTTTTCCTTTCGAACGTTTTTTTTCTTTCAAATTTTATTTTTAGTTTCCAATTTTTTATCAGTAATGAATTTTTTTTAGGTTTTCACCCAGGTGAGAAGTCACTTGACTATCCCCCCCAGGTGACAAGTCACGTGACTTTCCACCCTGGTGATAAGTCATGTGACTGTGGCAAGAGTAACAAGTTTATATGTAGAATTCTGATCACGCATCAACTGTTTCACACCATTGAAGTGTGCTTCCAAAGCGAGCTTGCAGTAAGCTTGCGGCCATCTTGCTATTAATGTCGGTCACATGACTTATCACCGGAGTGGATAGTCATGTGACTTCTCACCTGAGTGAATACCTTCCAAAAAAACAAATTGGAAACTAAAAAAAAAATCAAAACTTAAAAGGACTCTAATGTCCTATTCAAGCCACCGCACTTAACAATCGGAGTTTATGAAAAAAAAGTCCGAATTTGGCAGCTCAAGCCACTTATAATAGTTATTGAGAAATAAACATCTGAATAGCCGAGGCAAAAGGTCATAAATGTTTAGCTTAAATTACCTTTAAACCTTTAAAGATAAGATAGTTCAGAACACAGCTTTAGTGTATATTATCAACATTAGAAGTATATATTTTGTTTTAATGGTAAAATGTAAACATTTTGGCAGCATATACCACTTAACAGGTCCAACAAAAGCCATTAGAAGAAAATTTCAAAATTTTACGCCTTTTCCCCAACTTGTATTGCCAAGTAAAAATTATGGGACTCAAAAATCAGCCTTTCAATCCGCAAATAAATTCCACAAGCCTGGCAAAAGTAATAATATTGCTACTTTTGTTCTTTTTGGAAATATTTTATTTTTACCGTTAGTATAACCTGTTTGTTAATGACAAACATCTTCATTGCCGTCAGTCCTATGGTTTCGTTTGTCAGTCGATGAACAAAGAGCTGGATCTGTTTATAGAAACACAAATGCATTGAGTCACAAAATTGCATTGATTATTGCTGTCTTATGCCGCAGTCCACGTTATTTGTACTCAGTTGACAGTGTTTCTGCGCCTTTTGAGATATAAAACATGCAGACACAGTCGACTATATCCCCCGCCTTAGGAAAAAATATTGAAGAATTTTCGAAGAACAGTGACTATGATAACCTTTATGAAAAATCTCATTTTTATTTTGGCTGACTTCACAGATCTATACGTGCAATGTTTTAAACGAATTGATTGCCAAATAGGAGGCAATAACTTAAACTTGTCATTTATACTTTAAGCTACTAAATGTAAAGTTCACCCATAACAAATATGGAGCCTTGCTTATTGCGTTTGCTTTTCGAATATATTAAATTTGTGCCATCTCAAAATACACGGTCACCTTTCCCAGTTCTTGCCTAAAAAATAACAGAAATTCCCAAACTCAATTACGACTTTTTGTTTCATATAAAACTACACCTACACTTAGTTACGATAACATTTACAACATTTATGCACCCAAATACGATTCTTGTCTATCATCTTCCCAATTAAGGTAAAGTTGAGATAACTATTTAATCATGTAAATGCATTTACCTCAGCTACCATATCCCTTGCTTTCGTCACATTGATACCATAAACATCTGACAATACTGCGTGTGCCTGTAAAATGAAAAAACAATGTGTGCTTGTAAAATTAAAAATGATGTGTGCCTAGAAAAACGAAATAAAAACTGTGTGAATGTAAAATGAAAAATATGTGTGGCTGTAAATGAAAACAAGAGATCAGTGAACTGATCTTGGCCACCACCAAAGAACACTATCTAGCCGAGAAATCTGGGCTCTGCCAAATTTGTTTTCTCCCCGTGTTCGTCATAAGGCGACAAGACACATTAGCAGCCATATAATACCAGTGGCCGTAAGACCGATAATCCGGGCTAAACACTATCAGAAAGTGAGGCTGCTTGTAAACGGATCGCAAATTTGATATGTGGAATTTCTTTCTTCAGTTGGTGGCTGGCTGGACAAAAACAAAGTTTCTTCGGTAGTAAGTGGATGTTATCTGAAAACTCAAAACCAACTTTCTTCAAGGAGGCCTCACATTAACGCTACTTACCGGAGCTACATAGTGCATGTACTTGCACATAGGCCAGTCAGTGATATCGCTTGTTTGAGTCCTGTACACAATTCAAATTTACAAAATCCAAAACGATTGTACACATGTTACACTTGACGAAGACACCGGCACAGGTGTCGAAAGCTCGTGTTGTTCAACAACAACTGACGACGTGGTGATGTCTTAATTTTTTATCATTGGATTGTACACATGTTAATATGATGCATTTCGTGTTTGTTTACAAATCAAAAGATAATGAGCAAGTGGAAGTTAGCAGCGGGTTAGTTATTAGTTTTTAGTGATTCGAATAACTAATAAATAATCAGCAGCGGGTTAGTTATTCGAATAACTAATAATTAATTCAGCAGCGGGTAAGTTATTCGAATAACTAATAACTAATTCAGCAGCGGGTTAGTTATTCGAATAACTAATAATTAATTCAGCAGCGGGTTAGTTATTCGAATAACTAATAACTATTTCAGCAGCGGGTTAGTTATTCGAATAACTAATAACTATTTCAGCAGCGGGTTAGTTATTCGAATAACTACTAACTAATTCAGCAGCGGGTTAGTTATTCGGCAGCGGTTTGGTGATTAGAATAACTAATCACTAATTCAACAGAGGGTTAGTTATTCGGAGCGGGTTAGTTATTAGTGATTCGAATAACTATTAACTAATTCAGCAGCGGGTTAGTTATTCTAAGTTAGTAACTAGGCGGAAAAAAACCCTCAGAAAATCAAGAAATTTATGTCTCTAAAGTCTCCAGTGCTGTGGCTTTGACTAGACAATCCCACACTAACTTTCAAAATATGTCTACCTAAATAATAAGTTGACTAAATTATTTTTAGTTTTAGCGATAAAAAATGTCCAGACTATCCACATGTTAAGAGCGGTTGAGGTGAAAGATCATTTGCCACCGTTTAACTTCATGCAGTCTCTGTTCACTAACTGCCTTGGCTTGTCTGTCTCTCTGGGTCTACCCCTCACACTGTCAGCCTTCACTAACTGCCTTGGCTTGCCTGCCTCTTTGGCTGTCTATCGCTCCACTCCATCTCCCTTCACTACCTGCCTTGGCTTGCCTGCCAGTCTGGTTGTCTATCCCTCCAATCTATCTGCCTTCACTACCTGCCTTGGCTTGCCTGCTTCTCTGGCTGTCTATCCCTCCACTCTATCGCCCTTCACTACCTGCCTTGGCTTGCCTGCCACTCTGGCTTTCTATCGCTCCACTCCATCTCCATTCACTACCTGCCTTTCAGAAGCGGGTTAGTTATTCGAATAACTAATAACTAATTCAGCAGCGGGTTAGTTATTCAAATAACTAATAACTAATTCAGCAGCGGTTTAGTTATTCAGCGAATAATTAATCACTAATCCAGCAGCGAGTTCGAATAACTAATCACTAATTCAGGAACAGGTTCGTTATTCGATTGATTGATTGATTGGGGTTTAACGCCGCACTCAAGATTATTTCACTTATACGGCGGCGAAAAGAGGTTGAATCAGACAATCCTTTATTACATCAAAAATACAAATTAACCCAAACTTGACAGAAACGCAATAGTTAAAAACTGGTAAAAAAATGTGTAAATTATTTTTGGGAGTATAAAAACATGCTATATCACAACAATCTCCAAAATAACAAATGTTTTCATAATAAAGTAGTAAGGAAACTCCGAAAATATTCATGGTGTAATCTCAATATTTCGACTTTAATTAAGTCATCGTCAGGAGAATTATGAGTACATCAAAAGACAGTGTGCATTTATATAGAAAAACAGAATACAATGATGGTTGACACTAAGAAGGCATGGGAGATTAAAATTTTAGTTACAATAGAGCAGGGTTCTAAAGGGCAGTCATAATACCTAGCCAGGCTAATAAATTAAGTAAACATCTGTCACTGAAAACATTGTTAGGTCATATGCATACATTCAAAATAATAAATGGTACAGTTTGAGAAAAATAAAATACATGTTTGTAAGTATATCAAATTGAATTTTACAATCAGCCGCATTAATTAAAATCATATATTTATTATGTATAAGCAATGGAAAGGGTAATAGGTCTTGAAAAGTTAATAAAACAAAGGAATTATTTTAAAAAAAATTAACTTCTGGCGATAGATGGCGTATTAGAAAAAAAAATTACATGGGTTATAACAGAGATTAACGAAATAAAGAGAGTTCTTTTGAAGCCATAATTCCGTGATTGAGGGGCGGTTTTAATCTCCTGATGGAGAGGGCTTCCTTAAACAATAATTCATTCCAGTTGTTTGATGAGTCAATTACTTTGGTATGTTGGGCTAAGAATGATTCAATTGGAATGGGTTTCAGATTGTCTATGTTAGAAGGTATATTAAGTAAACTTTCAATGAATTTGAAGTTTTCACATTGCTGAATATGGTTGAAAATTTCACTATGAGCTCGGCCATTTGAGTGTTCTTTCAGTCTTGTCGAAAGACAGCGCTCTGTTTTCCCTACGTAACTTTCATCACATCCTGGACAGTTGAACTGGTATACCACATTACTTCTATATTCAGAGGGAGTGAAGTCCTTGTTATTAAAGAATTTTGAGGCTTTACATGTAGTCCACAATATTTGAATCTGAACATCCGTATTCAGCAGGTTTTTAATTTTTCTAACGCTTCTTTTAACTAATTCCTCTCCGTGGTCCCCGACATAGGGAAGGCGAAGGCACACCCTTATGACGTTCGGATCCTTCTCTCTTCTCTTTGAGTTCAGTCTTGATGAAAGAAACCTGATAGTTTTGTTGGCTGTTTGAGAAGGAAAACTATTCCAAGACATGAAAAGTTTGATTTTATCAATTTCGTTTTCATAAAGTTGGACATTACTGCATAATTTATGGGCCCGGGATAGGAGAGCTCTGATCCAGGAAATCTTGAGGTGCCACGGTTCAAAGCTTTTGAAGTTAACATACTGTCCGGTATTAGTTGGTTTGCGAAAGATTGTTGTACACAGATCATATTTGAACTTTATGTCAAGGAAATGTATATTATTGGGATCACTAAACTCCTCCACAGTGAATTTTAAATTTGGGTGAAATCCGTTAAGTCTGGAAAGAATGGCATTCACATCTGATGGCTTGGCCAGACTTAACGGATTTCACCCAAATTTAAAATTCACTGTGGAGGAGTTTAGTGATCCCAATAATATACATTTCCTTGACATAAAGTTCAAATATGATCTGTGTACAACAATCTTTCGCAAACCAACTAATACCGGACAGTATGTTAACTTCAAAAGCTTTGAACCGTGGCACCTCAAGATTTCCTGGATCAGAGCTCTCCTATCCCGGGCCCATAAATTATGCAGTAATGTCCAACTTTATGAAAACGAAATTGATAAAATCAAACTTTTCATGTCTTGGAATAGTTTTCCTTCTCAAACAGCCAACAAAACTATCAGGTTTCTTTCATCAAGACTGAACTCAAAGAGAAGAGAGAAGGATCCGAACGTCATAAGGGTGTGCCTTCGCCTTCCCTATGTCGGGGACCACGGAGAGGAATTAGTTAAAAGAAGCGTTAGAAAAATTAAAAACCTGCTGAATACGGATGTTCAGATTCAAATATTGTGGACTACATGTAAAGCCTCAAAATTCTTTAATAACAAGGACTTCACTCCCTCTGAATATAGAAGTAATGTGGTATACCAGTTCAACTGTCCAGGATGTGATGAAAGTTACGTAGGGAAAACAGAGCGCTGTCTTTCGACAAGACTGAAAGAACACTCAAATGGCCGAGCTCATAGTGAAATTTTCAACCATATTCAGCAATGTGAAAACTTCAAATTCATTGAAAGTTTACTTAATATACCTTCTAACATAGACAATCTGAAACCCATTCCAATTGAATCATTCTTAGCCCAACATACCAAAGTAATTGACTCATCAAACAACTGGAATGAATTATTGTTTAAGGAAGCCCTCTCCATCAGGAGATTAAAACCGCCCCTCAATCACGGAATTATGGCTTCAAAAGAACTCTCTTTATTTCGTTAATCTCTGTTATAACCCATGTAATTTTTTTTTTCTAATACGCCATCTATCGCCAGAAGTTAATTTTTTTTAAAATAATTCCTTTGTTTTATTAACTTTTCAAGACCTATTACCCTTTCCATTGCTTATACATAATAAATATATGATTTTAATTAATGCGGCTGATTGTAAAATTCAATTTGATATACTTACAAACATGTATTTTATTTTTCTCAAACTGTACCATTTATTATTTTGAATGTATGCATATGACCTAACAATGTTTTCAGTGACAGATGTTTACTTAATTTATTAGCCTGGCTAGGTATTATGACTGCCCTTTAGAACCCTGCTCTATTGTAACTAAAATTTTAATCTCCCATGCCTTCTTAGTGTCAACCATCATTGTATTCTGTTTTTCTATATAAATGCACACTGTCTTTTGATGTACTCATAATTCTCCTGACGATGACTTAATTAAAGTCGAAATATTGAGATTACACCATGAATATTTTCGGAGTTTCCTTACTACTTTATTATGTTAAGTTGTTCAGTGGATCAAATAGACAAATGTTTTCAGCACAAGTATGTCCTAGAAATATAAACAATCCATATAAATAAATATTTGTTTTCATCTTTACAAAATTGTGTAAATACATATATTATATCCAACTAGTTCTTAAAGAGTGTTTTAAAAACATATTGGTTTATACCATAATTAAAAATTTGCCACAGGTTAGTCGCCTTTTACGATCCAGCTTGCCAGTGAACTGTGGGCCAATTCTTATCCTCCGGAACCCACACGGAGGTCGTTATTCGAATAACTAATAACTAATTCAGAAGCGGGTTAGTTAGAAGCAGGCAAGCCAAGGCAGTTAGTGAAGGCAGATAGAGTGGAGGGATAGACAGCCAGAGAGGTAGGCAAGCCAAGGCAGGCAGTGAAGGGCGATAGAGTGGAGGGATAGACAGCCACAGAAGCAGGCAAGCCAAGACAGGTAGTGAAGGCAGATAGAGTGGAGGGATAGACAACCAGAGAGACAGCAAGCCAAGGCAGGTACTGACGGGTGACAGAGTGGAGGGATAGACAGCCATAAAAACAGGCAAGCCAAGGCAATTAGTGAACAGAGACTGCATGAAGTTAAACGGTGGGAAACGATCTTTCACCTCAACCGCTCTCAACATGTGGATAGGCAGGACAAATTTTTTATCGCTAAAACTAAAAATAATTTAATCAACTTATTATTCAGGTAGACATATTTTGAAAGTAAGTGTGGGATTTTCCAAGTCAAAGCCACAGCACTGGAGACATAAATTCCTTGATTTTCTGAGTTTTTTTCCTTCTATTAAATTACTAACCTCGAATAACTAACCCGCTGCTGAATTAGTTATTAGTAATTCAAATAACTAACCCGTTGCTAAATTAGTTATTAGTTATTCGAATAACCAACCCGCTGCTGAATTAGTTATTAGTTACTCAAACTCGCTGCTGGATTAGTTATTAGTTATTCGCCGAATAACTAACCCGTTGCTGAATTAGTTATTAATCATTCGATTAACTAACCCGCTTCTGAAAGGCAGGCAGTGAAGGGAGATAGAGTGGAGCCGAATGACTAACCCGCTGCCGAATGAGTTATTAGTTATTTAAACTCGCTGCTGGATTAGTTATTAGTTATTCGAATAACTAACCCGCTGCTGAATTAGTTATTAGTTATTCGAATAACTAACCCGCTGCTGAAGAACTAACCCGCTGCTGGATTAGTGATTAGTTATTCGAATCACCAAACCGCTGCCGAATAACTAACCAGCTGCTGAATTAGTGATTAGTTATTCGCCGAATAACTAACCCGCTGCTGAATTAGTTATTAGTTATTCGAACTCCCTGCTGGATTATTTTTAGTTATTCTAATCACCAACCTGTTACCCGCTGCTAGATTAGTTATTACCTATTCGAATAACTAACCCGCTTCTGAATTAGTAAATTAGTTATTCGAATAACTAACCCGCTGCTGCATTAGTTATTAGTTATTTGAATAACTAACCCGCTGCCGAAGAACTAACCCGCTGCTGGATTAGTGATTAGTTATTTGAATCACCAAATCGCTGCCGAATAACTAACCCGCTGCTGAATTAATGATTAGTTATTCGCCGAATAACTAACCCGCTGCAGAGTTAGTGATTAGTTATTCGCCGAAAAACTAACCCGCCCCTGAATTAGTTATTAGTTATTCGAACTCGCTGCTGGATTATTTATTAGTTATTCTAATCACCAACCCGTTGCCGAATAACTAACCCGCTGCTAGATTAGTTATTAGTTATTCGAATAACTAACCCGCTGCTGAATTAGTTATTAGTTATTCGAATAACTAACCCGTTGCTAATTAGTTATTAGTTATTCAAATAACTAGCCCGCTGCTGAATTAGTTATTAGTTATTCGAATCACTAATAACTAATAACTAACCCGCTGCTAACTTCAGTCTGCCAAGATAATGTTTATGTTTCAAAAATAGCCCATGAAAAGTGAAGAATGGGCGACGTATCACTCGTCTGATGAGTACAAATTTAAACATGACGAAAGTCAGTTAAAAAATTAATGGCAAAAAATTTCCCGATTCGTTTAGAAATTAGTGAACTCTTATAAAAAAATCTTCATGCACGATTTGATATAAATATATGATTGAATAAAAACATTTTAGTAACTTTATTGGTAAATAGCATTTACAATTGCGAAGTCAGTTGAAAGCAAATTTGATCAGCAAAATACTGATTGTCCTTGCCGTGTATTTCATTTCATTTTGAAATATTCCTTCCTTTCAAACTCGGAAAAATACAAAATGGATCTTCTTATTAAAGTGTCTTAGGGAACACTCTCCTTTAAAAATATTTATCATTGTTACATTTTTGGAAAGAATTTAGGCGTTTAAAATCCAAATTCGAGAAGACTGTTTTACGGACTTCGAACAAGCCGTGGCGACAGGCATCACGCATAGATAAACTATTTCTTATAGTTGCCCTTGGAAATCTGAAAGGAGTCGATTTTTATACGTTTTAAAATGACCCGAGGATTGCAATTTCACTCTGAGGTTTAAAAAAGCTGCGATAAATGTCTTTTTTCACTACTCTGGACTCGGAAATTCACAAGTGCCAAAAATAGCTTATGTCTTTAACTGGGTCATGCTTGAGAAGCCTTTTAATATGCCTGGTAAGGACCGGGTGATTGGCAGTGGGAACTCGCACTAGTAGACTAATTTCACCACCCGATTTTAGCATTTTTTAATCATAGATATTTAAATATCTCACTCACTGTGAGTATATTGAAGACAAGGAAAATATATATTAAGATCTGAAGCTGTCATATATGGAAGCCCACAAGCTTTTATTGTCAAATTTAACATTTTCTTGTTATATACGTATGTTTGAAGTGTGACTTGGTCAAAGTTGGAAGCTATCAGTGAATTACGCGTACGTTAAAGTAAATTAAACCTCTTTTACCGTATTGGAAAATTGAAAAAGCAAAACACAAAGCAACCAACAGATGCAACATGTGATTTTATTTGTTCATTTTCAAAACTAGTTGAAGTTGTAAGAAAAAAAAATACGGCGTCAGTGGGGTTTTAGGCGACTTTTCTGCTGTCGCCATACGATGTCTTCAAAAATGAAACAGGCTAGCACTCTAACGCCATGTAGAGACAGCGGTACAGAATGTGTTAAATGAAAACATCAACGACGAAAAAAATACATGTTGCATAACTTGACCATATGAGGAATCAACACAAAAAAAAATTCATCAAGATCCGCCTGGTAGTTTTCTTGATTCCGCGATCACAAACTATGTAGGCAGAAATCACAGAAATAGCTACCGGCCACCATTTTGAATATGCAAATGAGCAACAAGTGCATAGTGCGCAACGAGACCATTGGGCTAACATGCGTAAATTTGTTTACGAAAATCCCAACCTTTCTTTACTTTTGGAGAAAAGTGACAAAAAGAAGAAAAACAAAATGGTCGCCCAGCGGACGACGGACGGAAGTCGAAATTCGCTCGGGGCATAAAATCCCTTTCCCCAAATCCAATTGAGTATTTCTTGAACGTCGGATAAAACATCAGTAGTGCTCAATGCCATATCACTTTCACACTCACTACAAATCAGCTATATCTAATTAAACCAGTTTGTAACCTCTATGTTCTCATCTGTCGTTTTAATTTTTCATTTTAGCTCAAACTCGTATGCAACCAATTGTCACTCCGAAATATTTTTTTTTAACTTTTAGTAAATAAAGTCTGTATGTACTCACCGCATGGTTTACCAGTGTTCCACAGAAACAGAATAGTAGAAGAACCGTACCCGAGCTTGCAGTCCAATAACTCATTGGTAGTAACGGACTTGGGCCCTTTTTGTCTTCCGTACCGTACCAAATTGCTACATAGAAGGTTAGTAAAACCTGGATTGTGTGGAGTAAAAGGCCGAATCCCAAAACAGGACAAAATATGTCGTCCACTTTTTCAACCAACTCACAAACCTTCTGGTGTCGAATTCTGAAAGATTCGATTTCGCCTAAGAATTCGCCATTCAAATTTTTCTTATTTTTGAACTCTCTGTTTAGGGTTCTGAACTCGATCCAAATTGCAATGCTAATAACCAGGACAAGTGCTGCTGATAAACAAAATGTCGCCATATGATATCCTGACACTAAAAATAGTACCAGCGAATAAAGTATGTTTCGTTCTGAAACAATACCCAAAGCAAAGTACGACAGTCCCAACAAAATCGGTACTAGGGCAGCTGCAAGACACAATATGGTTACCCGCCCCATCGTTTTTATTTTACAGGGAATTGCATCTTTATCACAACCGTCCAAAAAATTCCAAGAGTTTACCAAGCTCAGTAAGCCGTCTTTGAGAAAACAAGAAATCAGCAGGGATATCATAGTGATGATATTGGATACAGAGAAGAGTACTTTAACTGCCGTATAACTCCTCCCCAACCATTCATCGGTCATTATATTCAGCTCCGCATCAATGGGATTTAAACCCCAATATACCATTGTCACCATAGCGAATATTAAAACGGAAACCCGATATCCTGTAAAAATAACATAAACCTTTCGAGAAGTGGAAGGCGAATAAAGTCCAAAGATGGACATAGCGATAAGCAGTGGTCGTAGAAGATACCACATCGATACAGATTTCAACTCTTTACTCCTGCCTTCTTCGTCCCCCTTTTCTAAGTTGTTCTTCTCCATGGCAGATACCTATTGATGCTTCGGAGCTCTGTGTTACACGGTGGTTATTGGACTGTCTTCTTGAATAATGCTAAGGCGCTTATAAACTCTGTCACTGGTTATATGTGAATTTGTGCAAGTCAATATCAATACGTATTTGTAGCCTGTTTACCTAATGAAACAGATACATAAATGAACTTGTAAAAGCTTTCTGAATAAGCCGTAAATCAGCCGCTTAATTTTCTGCTGTAAGCACATTACATACAGGTCATTGACTCATCACTGATTTTTGTCTGGAATGTAAACATCATAAATGCTAATTTATCCTTCTGATGATACGTTAATGGCGAAGTTAACGGTATGTTTACCTGGAATCGGAACGCTTAAATAAAAACCATTATATATTCGAGAACTAAATCAATAAAATAGACCGTTTCGATCAGCTGAATTCATTTCCAGATCTCTCTACATACCGTTCATTGCGATCTTTCAAACAGCTATACTGTTTCTGATGGATTCTACGTTTACATTTTCCAGCCAGGAACAACAAATTGAAACCCCCTAATGAAAATGTACTGTAGTTTACTATAACAAAAAACTATAGTTTACTATGGTGCTTTTGCCACTTTACTATAACATGTTTACTATAGTCACTGTAGTTTACTATAGTAAGCAGGCTATAGTAAAAGTGGTAAAAGTACCATAGTAAACTATAGCGACTATAGTAGTCTATAGCGACTATAGGGATTATACTGGTAAAAGTACCATAGTAACCTATAGCGACTATAGTAGTCTATATAGTGACTATAAAGTACCATAGTAGTCTATAACGACTATAGTAGTCTATAGGGACTATAGTACGTAGTCTATTGCGACTATACTGGTAAAAGTACCTTAGTAACCTATAGCGACTATAGTAGTCTGTAGTGAGTATAAAGTACCATAGTAAAGTATAGTATTCCATGGCGACTATAGTAAACTGTAGCGACTATACTAGTGGCATAGTAGACTTAAGTAAACCATGGTGACTGTAGTAACATAAACTATAGTGACTGTAGTAAACTATAGGTACTGCTGACTGCCTTCAGTTAAAATACAAAATAATAAGAAAAAATCTTTAGTTTAAGACGGATAATGCTGTTTATTACATCAAGTACTCTTGAAAAATCTGTACACAAAATCTGATAAAACCGACATTTGATATTATTGTACAACACCTTCCTTCTCTTCATTCTCAAAATGACTTTGTTAAACTTGCGAATGGTTGTTTTTTTGTTTTTTGTTTTTTTTTCGGGGGGGGGGGGGGGTCCTCTGATTTCTGTTTGGGGTTAAATTGCTGTTTTGAGGCCAGACTGCTTTATTTGTTCTGGTTATTATTTGGTGTATGACTCTCTGTGATCAGGACCTCGTTCTTCAGTTTATACTACAAGAAAACGAAAGAAATATAAATAAATAACATCAACAGAAGGCCTGTGCTTGACTGAGCAAGTTTAAGCCAATGTATTACATATTGAAACAAAGTTTGCTCTGTAACCATGAAGTATTATCTTGATTTCAATAATTTACCTTATAGAAATTTACCATTCCATGCTTTGTTACCTCACTTTGCTTTGAACCTCCATTGACTTTCAACATGGGAATAAATCGAGAAAAAATCTACTCTGATATGTAATTTCAAATTAAACTTAAGTATGGTAAAGAATATACCGTTTACAATTATTAATCCAAGTTAGACTTTTTATCTGTCCTTACAGCCGAAATGAGCTTGTTTTCTATTCATTGCCATGTTATATTTCACCTGCCAGCAGACGACCAAAGGGACGTTTATATCATACTGTAATACATGTATGTTTGATGCACTAAAGCGATAACCTAAATGTATACATAGTAAAATCGGGAATTCCATGCAAATATTTTGCCCATCCCCTCTCAGTCTCACAACCTACACAGTTAAACTTGAAGTCCTTGTTATTCGACTGAATTACTTCAATAAAGTGAGCTAATTGAATTAGTCCTGGTAAGGATTTTTGTTGCACAAAACAAATTAGAGGTATTTGCACCAAAACTTCATAGTAGAAATACAGATTTTGAATAAGTTTTTATAAAGTTTTATAAAATTTAAATTTGGATCAATTAACTCGTTCTGACATGTATCTGTTTTATGCGAAGAGAGTCCTGTATCCGGTATATTTCCTCACTGTCATCTTTTTCATTCTTGCCATGGTATCTGTTAATTTACATACAGCTGAAGAAAGTCAATCATATAACATTCAATCCCAATGTATATCATGTGTTTTAATAGGGTTTATCGTGGTTGAGATATTCCATGCCTCTGTCTGGGTATTGTCGTTAGCTTTAATAGCATCATTTTGTCTGTTACTTTGTGTTGAGTTTTACCTGTATCATTGCGATCTCAGATAAATGATATCGAAACACGTCCATGTGCCAGGGGAGCTCGAGAGACAGAGAAAGCGCCATCTACAAATTTGCAAATTGGTTCAGTTGATTGATTCTAACTTCTGCTTGATGGTCGGGGGAAATTTGGCAATTAATTTCATTGAGGTTCTCTTGGAACTTTACGTGGCAATCTGGCATCCTAGTTATAACACTGACCCCTTGCTCTCAGTGGTTGTTATATGCTGGCTGATATGTTCTATTGCAATCCTTGAAATCGTTTGTGGCTGTGCCGCCACACTCAACCAAATGGTAAGTTTAATTGTTAGAATTATGTTAACCTGTTTAGCCTACTTGTAATATGTGGGTAATTTTAGTACGCATACTGATTATTTCATTACCCATAATTTCAAAGCCATTTGTGAAAAATGGTTTACACGGGCGAGCTGTTAAACTATCTTCTACAAAACAAACAGAAACATCTGGCTATACTGGTTGCTGAGATTGTTTAGCCTACGTACCCTTCAATACTATATCAGGTGCCTCAGTCGGCAAAGTGATAGTCCATCAGTCGGACACAGACTTTAAATCGTTGTGTCGTTAACATCTCACTCAGACGAAATAAAATTGAAAAAAATCTGAGAGTATTTTTCACTTGATCGCCGTGTGTCGAATAGTTGCCAGACAGAGAGTTCGGTTTTTGTCTCGCTAAACATGGCAACGCCGCCATATATGTGAAATAATCTTGAGTGCGGCGTTATAAATATAATTCAAGCAAGACTATATCTGACTTACTGTATAGTCGGCGTAAATTCCGCATACACGAAATCGGGGTTTCTGACTCCAAAATGGCTATTTTTTTTATACTGACGGGCATATTTTGCAGTCAAGGTTCATTGCAATAAAAACAAAACGCAGACGACTCCGATTTTGGCATAGGTGATCAAATTTAGGCACCGAAATAAAAATCTAACTTTCTGAAATAGTGTCAAAATGACGTTCGTGAATACTTTAGCTTTCTGTAAAGTGAATTTAATGTTGAAAACTGAAAACAGCATAACAGTGTTACGTCATCATGTGTGTGCGTGTGTGTGTGTGGGGGGGGGGGGGGCGGGGGGTAATGTGAATTCAAGGGAAGAATGATATTTAGCTTTTTGATTGTAATCAACCCCTACTCCAAATTACACTTGCAGTATAAAAATAGTTATTTTGGGGTCAGGACTAACATAGAGAAGCTTGATGAATATAGGCGGACAATATAGGGTCAGAATGCACAACGTCTTCGTGTTGCCAACGTCTTCGTGGAATATATTTCTTAAGCCAATGCGAGTGAAAAGTTTTAGCTCAGATTCTAACCTATAGTAATCAATATACAGCTTTCTCACACTACACCCCCCATAATTTCACTCTCAGGCAGTGTGTTATTTTTGTCATAATCAACTAGTGAAATTATAGCCCAACTTACTGCTGATTGGTTAACAAACATGATTTTCCAAGTTCAACTAATCAAAACACAAGGTTGCATTCTCAGCGTAGGGATAATACGTTCGTTTTCCTTTTAAGTAATAACTTGAAGACATCCTTGTTAGATTACAAGTGATTGGCAGCATAACTCACAACTGTGCGAGTCGGTAGCCAATCATGTTATGGTTTACATACAGCGGACTACATTTATGCAAAATAGTATGATTTTCCCACGATCACGTCATAGCTACTTCCATATAAGGAAAGCATTTGAATGTACCGTACATGACATACTTCTTGACATAAACAAACTACTTCGTCTGCTTACTTCCGTTTTTCTAACAAATTATGATTGAATACGAATTTATCATAGCCGTATTTACCCCTAACTGTATTTACTCTCTCTGTATCAATAATTTAAACACGGGATAATTAAAACTTTCAATCAATCAATCTACCCAAACTGGCGTCTCGCAGATTTCTCAATGCAGATGCATTGACCTAGTTATCGTAATTGTGTCGGTGTAGATGTCACAGCAAAACATGACTTCGTCATTGGGTTACAGACATTGAACTATTGATATGTCTATTTTTGTTTTATTCTAAGAAGTGCCATTCATTTGTAGGATAAATATTTTATCTCTTTATTCTTAAGAATTCGTGAGAAACAAAACTGTTTGATTTTAGAGACCTTTCTTGTGTAGCGTAATGAATACAGTCTCCATGTCAACGCAGTGAAGCGGTCTGACTTCTGAATGGCTGGATTGAACGATGTGATGTAGAGCTGCATTTCAGAATAAAATGCAGTATTTTTGTGTATTGTGAGAAAAAGATTAACCAACTCGAGTCCGTTTGTTACAATGAATATCACTCTCATCTATTAATTTCCAAAGTCACTCGCCAGAGGCTCGTGACTTTGAAAATAATTAGACTCGAGTGATATTCATCGTAACAAACGGGCTCTCGTCAGTAAACCTCTATGTCTCGTCATCATATAAATGTTCAGTTGTAGGTTCAAAACAACAAGGAAGCCTCGGTGGTCCAGAGGCACCCAATCGAATCACACTCAGACCAAATACAAATTTCTGAGTGGATTTTTCACCCGGTCGGCGTATGTGGAAGAGTTGCCAGGTACTCCCGAAGGCCGCGAGTCTCCTCCGGGCAATGGGCCCAGTTTCTTCAACGACTAATCCCGACAACGCCACGTAAAGGTGAAATAATATGAAGTGCTACCTAAAACATCGATCAATCAATGGGCCAATCAAAGCAAAAAACAAACAGATTGGTATTTAGACCATCACGTGGCCAAGCGACTAATTCAAGGAACCATTGTCTTAATTATGTCTTTTAATATACCTTGAAAATATTTACTTGATACAGGCCCATTCACCTTTGTTGACTGTATACGAAATAGACGTAAGACAGAACGGCGACCTGAATTGTGCGGTAATTTAGATTTCGCTGTTCTCATGTCGTATTTATGTCTATGTGTGGTTTGGAATTTAAACTTATTGTTTTTTTCTTTAACATTTTCATCTAAATGCTATCATTCGGAATATGTTTTCTTATTGGATAAAAAGTACAAGATTTTGAAAGTTAAAAAATTATTCCGTGTTGTTTCTTTTTGTCGATTCATATGTTTTTGTCCCTATTGAATGGAAACACCATCGGGTTGACGGCTTTCAAACTATTTCTGATCAATAAAACTACCATACTTACGGTAAGTTAAGCAATAACAGACAAAGCCAAATGAATATTTAACACAATTTTGTCATCATTGATCTTCGTTTACAATTTGACTTACCAACCCAACTCGATCTAAATATCTTATAATAAAACAAACATTCTTGTCGAGATCTCTTAACTATAGTCCGAGTTTGTAACTCTAAAATGAATATTTTTTATACTGACGGGCATATTACAAAATACGGCCGTCAGTATAAAAAATAGTCATCTTGGAGTTAGTCCTAACTCGTTTCGTTGCAGCTTTTTTGTAATTTTTGAGGTAACGATCAAGTGTACATGTGGGCATTTTACCATTAACCATGGCACCTGTAAAATTTAGATTTTAGTTTTTTAAGTTCTACTCCCAAGCGCGTTGAATTTTGTAATCTACCTAAATGAAGGTTTTGTGTGTGGGTCTGTACTGCCCCAACAATGATCTATACAAGTTTTAGAGTCACTTATGTTCGGCTAGATACTCCTATGACAGTGTGACTTTTAAAATGCAATTTTAAAATGCTAATAATAAGACTGTATAGTGGTAAATATTAACGTGAAGGGTTTAAAAAAACATCTCTAGAAGTGAATTTAAACTTTACTAGTTACTAAAGGTAAAGAAATTGTTGCCCATAAATAGTATGAAACAGTTTTCAACTATATCTGCTTTTTACATTTCACATTAATCGACCATTCTTGTTAGTATATTGTTACAGGTGTTTGGATTACTCATCACCTACTATCTTGTCTTGGAGCAGTTTCAATCCACCACTGTTTACAGTGGACAAGAACACGTGACGATGATGACAAGAAATCTCAGTACCACTAAGGAATTTTGAAAACAAAGGCTTTTTCCATAGGAAAACATTTGTTAACTTGTTTCTAAACCCGTCCTTGTTAACTTCCATTTGATTCAATGTTTTTTGTTTTGTTTTGAATTGTCTGATTGACATAAAAACGTCAGTACATATTTTAGTGGCAAAGTGCTTGTCTCCATGTCTGATCGTTTATGAAGCAAACATGTTCACGTAACATCCTGAATGTCGAATGAGCTGCCAAAATTCTGATTTTTGTTTCTGTTTTTTATCTTCTTGTGAAGCTGAGGGTTAAAAGTACCTTGAAAAACTAAAAGATTGAAGTTGAAATTAAAAAAGATATTGGTAAAGCCAGTAACCCGTACAACCCTAAATATCTACTAATAACGGACAAAATTCAAATAACTGGGATGTTTGAGTACTTTTATTAAACAATCTAAAAAAGAAAACGACGGGTATATCTAAAGGTCCGCTCACACGGTGCGATTTGTCGTACCGACTTGTAGCATGCGTTAATGGATGTATTTGATTGGTTGACAAATCGTATCAACCAATTAAAAGCATCCATTCTAATCACATGCTACAAGTCGGAGTAGAGCAAATGGAGAATTTACCAATTAGTTACAAATGTCGTAATTTAACGATGTCACGATTACTACTCAAAATGGTAGGCCGGACAAATGATCCATCTGTAGTCTATCAACTTTAAATTTTCTGCATTTTGATAACAGATTTTACAAATGCACGAATAAAACTAAACTCTTAGAAGGCATCTTCCACCCTCCTGGATAAAAATCAAACAAAATATTTGAGAGTTTTAGAATTTCACTAATATGGCCGTGTTACCAGGTTTAGTGGGACTTGGCGAGTACCTGGCAACCCTTCTATATATGGCGATCGAAGAAACAAATCCACTTAGAAATTTTTTTAATTTTTATTTATTCTAAGATGGGATTCGATGCCGCACATCATCGATGGAAGGCCTGTTTCTAGAAAGTAAATCTGTGATAATGCGATAAGGCTTGTATTTTAATATCAGCGAGTGTTGTATGTCCAAAACTTAAAAATAAAACTTTGACAAAATGTAAACTCGCAAAGGATTCCAAAATACCGATCTGGGGCCTTTTTTAAAACAAAAATGTACACAATGCCGCCTCTTGAAACAGACCCCTGGTCCATTCTTCTATAAAACATAAAATAAGGAAATCTTGTAAAGTATAAAAAAGTGTTACCCGTATAAACCTTGATGTATTATATGGGATTGGCATCCCTGTAAATTCGTCGTATGAGTTGTTCAAACATTTGTAGCGAAGTTGACGTTGTTTACTGAAGGAAAAAACACGGATTAAAGTGACTTGAGGTGTCAAAATTCTAAGAATTGTTTCTTCTTAAGTGTTTGAGGTAACTTGTAAAACTAAAGGATTGGCATTGAAATAACAGTAGAGTATTGGGAAAGGTGGTACACCCCTTAGGACCAGAAGATGTGTGTAAATAACCGACAACATTCAAATAACTGGGATATAGGAGTACATTTTAGGGGGTTTGTTGCTTACCTAATTGTTCATCTACAAGATTGGTATAAAAGAAAGCGCTTTTTTGTAAATTTGGATACAAATGACGAATAATTGGCGTATTCAGTTTCCATTAAATTTGCCCTATATTTTTTTAATACTTGTTGGTAGAATTGCTAAAGCAGTTGACACTCATTTTGGCCATACGGGTGCCTTGTTGCTGGACACAGGTTCGTTTTCAGTCTAATAATTGAACATTCTTTTCAAAGATAACAGAAGTTCACAAATTAGGAAAATCCTCACAAAAGAAAATTCTGTTCAATTTGGTCTCTTATAGTTTATTGTTTATCAATGATATCATAAATAGTACAAAATTTACAATAGACTACAAGTATGACTGCAAGTGAGATGATATATTAAGCAAGTGTTTTAAAAATGAAAAAGAGATAAAATAAATCAATATGAGAAAAAACACTATAAAATATAAGTATTTTGCTACGTATACCATTTTTCTTGAAAGAATGATTTAAATCTTTGACTTTTGGCTTTATACTTATCTGTTGGATAATATGTAACAATCAAGCTTTTGAATCTTTTCCGTATCAGCCCACACACTCCGCGCTCATTCAAATTCGTGTTACTGAATAGTATTGTACTTTCTGAAAATAGTTTTCAACTTTTATTGAAAAAGTAAGTATTTTTTAATTCCGCGAATTTTTTACATTTTATATATTGGCATGAACTGCCAAAATGTAGCACTTTTTTCATAAAGTCTGATTGACATGCCAGTCTAAGCTAGTTCAAAACGCTGATTTTGCGTACATTGCGTACATACAGCCAACTAGAAGCCCTAAAAACCATCTGAATTCTATGTTTAGGAAAAATAGTTTCAACATTTCCTTAACGATTTCAATATTCTGGCAGCTCAGATCACTTTAATCAGCGTTTCCAACAATTCGAAAACCAGCACTACATGTTGTATCCTTCCTATCGATATATAGCAATACTAACGATGATAAACATTATCAGTCGTGATTTTTTTCTTGTTTTTCTAAGTAGAACTTAGATATTGATTGATTGATTGTTTGGTGTTTTACGCCGAGCTCAAGATTATTTCACTTATATGGCGGCGTTGCCAGTTTTATTGTGGGAGGAAACCGGGCTCTATGCCCGGAGGAAACCCACGACCTTCCGTTGGCAACCATCCCACATAGGTCGTTCGAGTGAAAACCCAGTCAGAACATTTTTCAATTTTTTGGACTGAGTGGGAATCGAACCCGCGACCCATTGGTGGAAGGCTGTTCGGATTGAGCGTCCAACGCTCTACCTACTGAGCCACGGAGGCCCCCCTTACATATTGAAGGATTAACAAAGTAACTACTCCGCGAGGGACCCACTTTATACATTAAATCTACATAAAGAAAGCTGGTACAGTGTGTATTTACCTCAGTTTGGTAAGCGGTTACAGACGATTGGTCGATGGAGGACTGTAAACTATTTGCATTCATCATCAGGTATTAAGCAGTTTATCAGATACTATCACTTCCCTTGGTCTGCTTCATGACAGAAAAACAAACACCATTAACACAGATCAATATGTTTAAGGATATAATTTATTTCCACAATGTTTATCTAGTTTAAAAGCTTTCATTGCAGAACCATCAATTGTTTTGTGTTACTGTGATAAATAACCGAGTACCACATATAAGTACCTTCTAGTTGACGATTGGCCGAGAGTTGAATGGGGGAATATCACATGACAGAGAGTTCAACTGTTTTCATTGACTATCAAGAAAAGTTTCCTGGGACTGACTATATCCTGCTTGTTACACGCTAAAAAGACGTCGTACTCATCGCGAAACTTGACATATCACCTATCGGCAATCGTTTTGCTTTGTCAACATCATTAGAACTGTTAAGCTCAACTATGGCAAGTGTTCAGGAAAAGCAGACTACTGATTTATCCAAGAGTTTGAGCATGAACCAGCTTTTGCGACCATTGCTAATCTGCATGTCAATACTCGGACTGTATTCACCGCGTCCATGTCGGAAGAACTACTGGAGCATTGTCTTGATGATTTACCGTCTGTTGATTCTTTTGTTTCTTGGTTATACCATTGTATCTACAGGTCTGCTATATCACAAAAACGGCTTTGGTGATATCAATAGTTCTTTTGCCCAGATGTGCCTATCATTTTTGTTTTACTCGATGAATACAGCGAACGCCTTGATTTTATTTATTTCCTGTTGTCGCGAAAAAGGATTACCACATCTGTTAAAATCTTGGAATTTCGTCCTAGAATCAGACGGAAACAATGCTGCAGAAAAACAAAACCGATTCAAGAAATTTACTGGCTTAGTTTTAGGAGCAGCCATTGCAATAAATATAACCGTCCTTGCCTTCACTTTAATTCTAGCCATTGAACAAGACAAAAGCTCCAATCTACCATATAATTTAGTATATATTTTTCTCACTGGAATTTGGTATATATCTTCCTGCAATTTTACTCCGGTTATGATCTTGTGTCTGAGTATTGCTCTAAGGATTGAATTTAAAAGCCTTCAAGGCGAGTTTAGGGAGAGAATTTCAGCTGATGGTGAATTTTCCGGTGATTTAGAAACTTTTCGAAGACGTCACCAGAAGATCTGTCGTTTGGTAGAGGAAGTGGATGACGTATTTTCACCCATTTTAGGAATTGGGATTTTGTTTAACACAGCTCAGATTTTGTTGGCTTTCTACATGTCAGTGTCCAATATGTCGAGTGAAGGAGACCAATTTACATTAATGTATTTAGTAGCCACTTCATATTGGACGATAGTTTCAGTAGCAATCGTTGTTCTCTACTGTCTTGCGGGAGGATTTGTTAACCATGCGGTAAGTCAATATCATGTATTATCAAAGAAAGTAGATTGACAAGAGTGGTCAGTTCGTCCGCGCCATGTTGAATTTGACCTGACATTTCAATTCAATTCAAAGTTTATTGTACGAATACAAAACCCACAAAGGGGCGGGTACAACATGACAATACAATAACAATATAACAACAATAAATAATCAAGATATATTATTGACTGCTTCTCATTTGAAAACAGTCATGACACGATTCGATTATTAGGAACCTCCTTTCTGTAGGGGGCGCCTTGCAGTCGAATCGTGTACAGTCGGAACACCCTTCCGCTAGGGGGCCAGAAGAACATGCCGGCAATGCTGATTGGACGAAGTGACCACTCTTTGGTATTATCCGTCAGAGAAGTTTTTCTGCAGTCTGATTGGTCAATTGCCATCCAATAAATACTCGTATTCGGTGTCCAAGCACGATAAAACCTCGTTTTCATATAGACACCCGATTCTGCGTCGCATGAACGTTATTTTGAACGTTTTCATAAGGATTGACTTGAATGTTTCTTCGGTTCATCGAGTTATGAACGAACTTGCCCCTGTGCAAACTAAATAAATCCGCGAAGCAATTAATTGCATTCTCCGTTTCAATAACAGTAGGCCTATTGTTGTTTCTTCAGTGTGACACGTATGTCGTCAAAAACAGTCCGTAACTGGTTCGTGCATCGGATTATGAACGAAAGCAGATTAGCCAATCAAATTGCAGTATTCCATGTAAACACACTGGAAATAAAATTATACGTTGCTTAGTGACGTGGTTTGATGAGGTTATACTTTTATTAGTTCACCTTTTGCAACCCTTCTGTGTGTTTGTAATTGTAACGTTCTTCGAAATAACACAATCGTTATCATGGTTCGAGGTGAAGGGATACTATTAAGCCGCATCTACACTACTCAACGTCCCTCAACATTTGTTGACTCAAAACGATTCAATTTCATGTTGAGTTGTGTTGAATAGTGTGGACGGGTTTTTTCAACAACACCCAACAACACTCAACAAGACTCAACAGACCTCAACACTGTTGAGAAAATAAATTGTTTGTCAATTCTTTTTCAACTTGTTGAGTCAAGTTGAGTGAAATGAACCAATCCACGGGTTGGGTTCAACCATGTGATTGTCTGGACACCTGCATTGAGCGGGAGCGGGAGAGTGACAGGAAGGAGGTCGGAAAAACTGTCTGATATAAAGATCAAGCAAACAAAGAAGTTTAAAGAATTATTAATTGATGAAAATACATCTGTATTATTTAAGTTTTACACACATCATGTTTTGCCAAGAGTGGAATACTTTCTCGTGTAAATAATGTAGGAATATACGGGTACGTTATATTTGTTCGCAATATAAATTCTATTACCTGTCTTTTTAAATTTCTAAAGACCTTGTTTTAACGATTTATTTGCTACTCTGATCGCAAGAATTTTCTCAACGAATAAAACCTATGTCGGCAATGTTAAAGAATGATACAAGAATTGGAAAAAACCAAAGCGTCATCGCTGCCTCTCACTTGGATAAATAGATGTCACAGTGACAGTCTGTCACACTTTTCTATGAGGCGAAGCGTATCTGAAATACGCTTGAATTGGCCTTAAATAATAATAATAATAATATAATAATAATAAGCTTTTATTTCAGACTCTCCAAAGAGGTCCATAGAAGTACATAAATACAAAAGAAAAAAAAAAAAAGAAAAAAAAAAAAAAAAAAAACAGAAAGAGAAAGAGAAAAAAAAAACAGTAGGTGGACGGACAGTAAGCACTACCTAAGTAGCTTAATTAGCACCAGGTTTACACCTTACAGCATACAGTAAAGTACTCCATTTTGAAGCCAAAGCAGAATAAACAAAGCAGTCACTGTTGACTAGTACGTTTACAATTGAGTTCTTACATTCCAATATACGGTTCTTGAAATTAAAAACTGACTTTCTAATAAGCTCACCAAAAGACAAAACATTGTTGATTACAAACATATAACTAGCTGAACAATCTTTTCTGTAGTTCATAAGCCATCTAAATGCATTGTTATAAAGCACTTTTAGAGAATCATAACATTTTTTTGTATATACAGCCCATAAGTTACAGCAGTATATTTGGCTGCAGTAAGTCCTAAATAACACTTTTTTAACCTCGGGTGAACAAAATTTAAATTTTCTTAGTAAGGTGTTAGCACGAATACATAACTTTCGTTTTTGATGGTTAATATCGGTGTTGTCCGATAGGTCAGCTGTGAGCACATGGCCAAGATAGCAATACTGGTCAGTATACTCCACCACTTTACCACATAGTTTTACTCTTGGAGGCGTAAAGTGTTTGTATCGTTTGGATTTAAATACAACACAAAGCGTTTTCTTAATATTGTATATAACATCATGTGAATAAGAAAAATCTGTACAGCAATTTAACAAAGTTTGTAAACCTTTAGCTGACGGACTTATTAAACAAAGATCGTCCGCGTAGACAAGATGATTGCAGAACACACCTGATAAATTACAACCGACTTTTGAATTAGACAATGCTAAGTCTAAATCATGTATATATACATTGAACAGAAAAGGTGATAAAATCCCACCTTGTCTGACTCCGTTACTTACAAAAAATGTTTGCGAATATACAGGACCCCATTTTACCATAAAGCATTGGGTGACATGCCATAGATACAGAAATGATACAATGAGAGAAGGCACCTTTCGGTACAGTAATTTCCTCAACAATGTCCAGATGTTAACCCGATCAAAAGCCTTACTGGCGTCAAGAAAACACACATATACTGGACTTCCATTAGATCTATAAAAATCAATTGTTTCTTTAAGAATAAATATACATTGTTCTGTTGAGCTTCCAGGTTTAAATCCGAATTGAAGGTCCGTCGTGTTAAGCAGGGGACCATATTCTCTTAGAATTACTTTCTCGATCACCTTTGAGACAATAGTGGCCACAGCAACTGGTCTATAGTTGTCTGATTGATTTATGTTCCCAGATTTATTTTTAATAACCGGAGTAATAACAACTCGAGTAAGCTGACCTGGTATGTGACCATGCCATAACATAGAACTTATACACATAGATAAGTGGACAATGATAGAAGGAGGGGCGTATTTCAGGTGTTCTGCTGACAGACTGTCACATCCCGCAGACTTATTACATTTTAAATCAGAAATAATTTCAACAATATTGCCGATCGAGACGAGAGACTGGCAATACTCATAACTACATTTATTACTACCATCAAGAGAGCGCAATACAAACTCTTTATTTTGTTCATTACAAACGTCATTGAGAACACTGGAGAATTTGTCTCTCCACAATGAGGCTATGTTAGAATCACCTTCGGCATGATCAATTCTCAAAGGTCTGCACATATGTTTGGAGTTAGTATTTTTCACTTCTGACCAAAACTCACGGTTGGACATATTAGAATAGCATTGAGCCATCTTATCCGCTCTTATTCTAGTTTCTGATTTTTTGCAACCCCGTAAGGCGTATTTAAATTTGGCCCTAGTGGTTCTCATAAAAGAATTAACGGGGCCCGCTCGAGGACTCCCGTGGTTTTTCCAAAGCAGAAAAGCCGCACGGGCTTGATTGTGGAGCTCAGCGACCGCATCATTCCAACCAGGAACTATATATTCAGATGTACATTTTTGTTTACTCACATTTTTAAGCCCTGCAAGGTGAAGAGCATTGACAATATCAGAATAATATTTGTCAATCTCTTCAGCATGATTACAATGACAGTTACATACTTTCTGTTGACATGATAATGTGTTGATTGGGATAACAATTTGATCAAGATAACTCCCTGCCGAACTAGTATACTGAGCAATTTCATCCTCTGACAGTTTACCCCACTGTACAAAATGTGAACTATAAAGGCCCGTTCACACTGTGCGATTTGTCGTATCGACTTGTAGGATGCGATTAAAATGGATGCTTTTGATTGGTTGTTAAATCTTATTCACCAATTATAAGCATTTATTTTCATCGCATCCTACAAGTCGATACGACAAATCGCACAGTGTGAACGGGCCTTTAATGGAAGGTTTATCCTTCACAAGCAAAGGGAGACAATCCCATTTGATATTAACTGTGAGAGGTAAGTGATCAGAAGATACAAAATCATAAAGTATACCAACTTCGGTGACAGCGTCATTAACATGTTGGGAAACGATACAGTGGTCCAACCACGACAAAGTGCTATGCGCCTCACTCACATAAGTATACGAATCTGCTGAAAGCCGCTCAAGATCACAACTATATAGATTAAATTCACGGCAGAAAGCTATTAGTTCTTTACCAAAGGTGGTTCGCGGGTCGGCATTCCAATCACCGGCAATCAGTACATGCGGAATTTTTGAATCCTCTACTATCGCACGCAATTTCCCTAAGTAATTGAGAAAATTGTCATAATTATCAGAGCAATATGTCGGAAGGTATACAGAGATAATAAGGATCTTGGATTTTGCCGAATTAACACAAATCCCTATAATACGAGGGTCATCATATTCAATAAATTCCACATTGGCCCCCTGAGATTTATTCCATAGTATACCTACACCTCCATAAGGACGACCAACATGAAGCAAGCTTTCATCTACAGCTGAGACCCCCCTCCCGTTAAAATCTTTATGTAAACAATTTAAGATGTTGATTTCAGATTGCAGTAGCGAAGTTTCCTGTAACAAAACAACGTCACTGACATCACATAAAGATCTAATCTCGGGGACAGATGATTTGAGAGAACGACAGTTAAAGGAAGATATTTTGAAGTCCATGCTAAGTAGTTAAATAAACGTATATAAAAGTATCAGAATTCTTCACTAAACCAACGGTTACCAGAAAAGTTCTCAGTGTTCTGTGTATGATTATATCCATCGTTGTGATATTCTGATCTATTTTCGTAGTAATTGTAATTTTCATCACGATCAGAGTATCTAACTCCAGCTGTGCGTTTTTTTAAATATTTTCGAACGAGAACGTCCATTGGCCAATAACTGCCACTCATAAGCATTTTAGCAAATTCCCCACTTGTTGATAACCAGAAGGAGCTATATGAGTCATAACGGGTGGAGAGTTGTTCGCATTCGACATCTATCCCTGATTTCGACTTGACATACGACTTTATGTCCCGAGAAGTGGTTTCTGGAGCAAGTCGTGTCACGAAAAGTTCCACTGGAGGGAAAGTTCTCACGCCACGAAGATTTAAGTTCACCTTCTTAGGACGACATGTGGACACTCGTATGAACGGCTGGTCGGACACCGGTTTAGCTGGAATAATGCTTTCAGACGATTTAGACGTAGAAGCTACACTTGCATAGGACTCCCTTGTGACATGATTTATTACTGAATTTGAGTCAGTTAGCTTCTGAGGAGAAGCGTGTGATGGATGGATGGATGAGATCAAAGGTGTTTTAGGTGGACTCTGAGGTATTGGCGATGAATTATTGTTATCAGCATCTTTAACATTGATGATCGATTTATCAGATTCGATCTCACATTCAGTTGCAGCATCTTGCTTAGAGATATATTTCTTTGGAGGGGAGGCGGAGTGAGATTTTTGAGATATTTTATCGAGCTTTTTTTGGACTGATACCTGAGCGGAACCCAAGGAATCCATTTTCGAGAGAACATCAGCCATTTGAAGTTTCATTCCATTAAGTTCCCTGATAAGTGTCGAAATGTCTACATGGTTGGTTGATACTGGAGGGAGGCGGCTTAAGTTTTTAGCAACAAAACAGGGCACCTCTTCTGGTTCAAGCTCTTGTAGCATCTTAACAATGTCATGAAGCGTGTTAACTCGCCTATTTGGACCATTACGTTTTCTATACTTTCCCTTTATCTGTGATCGACAACTCTTAAATAGAATTTCTTTGGAATTTTGGGCTTCTATATCCGAATACACATCTTCGCATAATTTAACCACCGTATCCACTGGTAGAATGTCTATTTTATCTACCATATAACACAGGAGTTCATTAATAATGGGCTGCTGAATGTCAGTAACAGTACACGATCTGTTTGGGCTATCACTAGCATTTTCAACTATGGAACTGTTTCCATCAATAGTAACATGGTTAATGTCTATGGACGTAGAGAAAACATCAGCGGCACTGTCACTAGCACTTGCCATTTTCGATATTATTTCACCTTGTGGAGCCCCATATATTGCAGGTGTGTGACCTATATATATAACACACCTGTCAACACAGGCATACAGGTGCTCAGATTACAACAACAACGAGGTTCGCAAAGCTTATGTCAGAGAGTTCTTTTAGAATAAATGTGATCGGTATAGAAACACGTCCCCAGAAACAGCTGAGTATACTCACTAAGTCGCTAGCACATCCGATTCTCTACTTAAGGTGCGTAGGAACTGGAGATCGACCCCAGTTTTGGTACCTTTACTTTTCTGACCAACACACGTCCGCCATATTTACAACTTAAAGAGTATGTAATTTACCAATCACCACTCAATTTTGTTCAACATGTTGGGTGTTGTTCAGTTATCGTGTTTTATAGTGTAGACAGTCCCTCAACATACCTCAACTTTAAGTTGAATCGTGGTGAGTCAACAAAAGTTGAAGGATGTTGAGTAGTGTAGACGAAGCTTAAAGGTTAAATGTAAATATTTCATTGAAATCTGGAACGAATTGCTCATACATTACCTCCATGCACGTGGTTGTTAGCCAGACACAAGCTTTTGTCTCGTATTGGGCCATTTTTGTATTTTTTAATTAAATAAACCAAGCCTGTAAATTCTTGAAATTCGAGAATCGAAATCAATACATATGAGTTATCTTCCTTTTGTCTTTGACGTCACTAGAGATTTGTTTCCAGTGCGCTTCCACTTCGTGACGTATGACTATGAGTACTAACGAGTTTTAAGAGCAGCGACTCTTTACACTTTCGTTCGGAGATGCCTTTCTGAACTGCTTTAAACAAACAGCAGGAATACTTACCGGTTCAGACTCGGCTTCCATCATTTTCCGAAAGATGAAGAGCTCAGGAAAAAATGGTTAGTGAAGAATAAGTGGGTGAATTTTATCCCAACTCAACATTTCACCGTCTGCTTCGCGTGGTGCGTTATTGGCAGTGGGCTCATACATATACGGGCGTGGAAAATCGTCGTTGTCAGTTGATGTAATATTGATATTACAATATTGATGTAATATTCAGTTGAGCAATATTCGGCCTCTACGGAGCTAATTTATTTTGTAAAAACTCCACCATCGTCTATGGACATCACCAACGATTGCTAACAGCGCCAAATTAAGGGAAGATAAATCATGTAGGGCTTTTAACATCGTTTGTGTGAGGCCCAAAAAAACATGTTTTTTGGAGTTTTTTGAACTTCATTTTTGTGCTCCTCTAAACCCTCTAAATCATTTTTTATAAAATAAACCCGGTTTTAATCCCATTACATTTAATCTTTAACAAATTTATCCCGCTGAAGACCCTTCGTTTTAGCAGACGATTGTCTGATTGATAGTTTTTAACTTAGCGAAAGTGTTTACAAGTCATACAACTACAACTCCGCCGATACGGGCGATACTTCGATAGGCCTACTGAGTACTGACAGCAACGGTACACCAACCAGGTAACCTATATAGGGCCTACCTTCGGAAGATCTTAGGATAAGTTGGCTTGTTATTACCTGGTAACGGTTTCCTTAGCGCCCAAAATTATAGCCATGCCCATTGATGTATTCTATTTGTATCGTTGATTATGTTGATTAACTTCGGCAGACGACATATTGTTTAGACCATAGATATCTTATATTCTCACACTACACCCCCCATAATTCCACTCCCAGGCAGTGTGTTATTTTTTGCATAATCAACGTGTGAAATTATGGCCTAAGTAACGCTATGACCTCACTAAAGATCTGTCAAAATTGACGTCACAAATTAATTACGTCATCAGTCATTATGACGTTAAGATCAAGCGTCCAGCAGCAACTTTATATTGAAGGGCCTGGGATGCCGTCGTTGATACATTGGTTACGTCGTTGATACATTAGCTCAAGAAATATATTCTGTATAAAAACAGCTGTGCAATGTATATGATAAATGGTGTAAAATGTGTTACACGTATAACATATTCGGTCCATCTGTCAGAGTTTTGATTAGTTTAGAGACCCAAAAATATTTTTACGGGAACTAATGTGCATTTTATAAAAAAATATATAAATTCTACTAAGATTTGCTTACAACGTTAATCCTACAAAAACCAAAAACAACTGTCCATAGGTATTTCTCTTGAGATAACCCTAGATGCATTACGTTTGAAAATCAGTTCGAGGTTCAAAATTTAAAGATCATTATCATGTTTGTAAGATGTTGTTGTTATTTTGTTTTCTTCAGGCCCACTCGATAGTGTCAGATGTTTATAATATCGATATCATGAAAACAAGTGAGAAGACTGCTGTGGTAAGTGATCATACGATTTCTGTTATCGGTTAGTTGTGTCCGCGCCAATACAACAACAGGTCTCCATTTCCTCAGTTTACAAAAGTTTACAAATATAATGGCATGTGTACTATATAACGTAAAACTTTAACGGAACCATTACAAATAACTGACCTCTTTTCAATGTAAGGGGTGGGGATGTGAAGCTAATTCTTGCTCTATATATATTTTTTTGAACACTAAAACACACATACACAAGGAAAATCTTCTGGTATAAAATAAGCATGGAGATAAGTTTCTTATTGTGTTAAAAAAGGGCGTATCATTTTGACGTTTATACACAATCATTTGTTTTAACCTCTCTATAACATTTTTTTTATTAGATTCATGTCTTTTTATTCCGTTTGACGAATGAAGATGTTGGATTGACGGCCATAAAAATGTGTGTCGTTAACAAACCTTTTATCTTAACGGTAAGAAATATTAGCTATTCACATAAAATACGACATGAAACTGGTTAGTTACATTTGACATGAGCTGCTAAACGTTCATTTTGGGATCAACACATTAAACATTGGCCCGCGTATTGAAACGGTAGTTCGCTGTAACTTCCAAATAAGTTGGACCGGGGGGGATTATTGAAACCAAAGATGTTATTCTCTACTTCTTGCCAAACATAACCAATAATTCTCAGCAGCTGGTGTCGTGAACTGTTCACATGTTTAATATGGTCTGTTTCCCACAAGATTCTAAAACTATGCCCATTATTTCACAAAATAATTAACATCACATTAACGCCAAAGTTAAGAAATAACTTCTGTCTTAAATCAATTATGTTGTTAATATATAGTTATTTAAATTTTGACCATTTTCGAATCTAACATATGGGCTCAAACAGACCACTAATGTATTTATTGTTTCAACGTCAACCACCTCTAGTTTTCTATCAATCGGATGACCTTTCTTTCTCTTGACACTGGCGATTCACGAAAAATAGGTGATCTATGGCAACTCGTACCACTTTAATGCTGGCAGTTTTTTTGTCTAGGTTTAACACAGTATATTCATATGTTTTTCAAATTTTAGCTTCTAATCTTATCTATCTGGTAATGTTTAGTAAATCCATAGGTTATTCCCAATCTCTTGAACCGAAATGATTATTTTTATAAATTAAAGCTGTTTAATTATTGTTCACAATATTTGACTGTTCTATTTCCAGATTTGTGGGATTTTGGTTACCTATTACCTCGTTTTGATTCAGTTTCTATCGCCACCAGAATCTTCTCAGCAAGCACTCTTCAACAATAGTTCTTTCTAATTTCTATCTACGTGTAAATAGATCTATGGTATCCTTGAAATGCCATTTAAGGACATTTAAAGGAGAAGTTTTTACTCCCTATCTTTTATAATTTTGGAATGACTTTTCAAAAGTTATTTTAAAATAAGAATGTCTTAAGTACAAAGGTAGATTTACCTTTCCTAAGCTACCAAATATATATTTAGGTTTTTCTGTTTTATATTTACACCCAAATCCACCAACGTGCATCCCATGATGGTTACGCAAATTTTGAAACATACACATGGACGATGTTATATTTTTATAGTTGATTGATGTTTAACGCCGCACTCAAGTTTATTGCACTTATATGGCGACGTTGTCAGGTTTAGTGGGGGAGGAAACCGGGCTCATTGCCCGGAGGAAATTCCCGACCTTCGGCGTGTACCTGACAACTCTTCTACATTCGGCAACCGAGTGAAAAATCCACTCAGAATTTGTATTTGGTCTGAGTGGGATTCGAACCTGCGCCTCATCGATGGAAGGTCTGTGTAGGACTGAGGGACGATCATTCTAAACCACTGGACCACCGAGGACCCTTGTTTTATATGGGGAGACAATAAAAAAAACGAAAAAATGTGTAAATCTTAACATCTTATTTTGTGGTTGACCGCCGAGGATCTTCTTCAGCTCTTGAGTTTTATACAGAATTTGAAATGATAACAAAATCTTTGCCGTATTAAGAACAAGTAGGTTGAGCCTTTTGTGACTGAATGCAATATGATTGACTTTCTTTCGTTTTAGGGGCTCTCGGTCCCATACAGCCCTTTAATCGATAAAGCAAGCGATCGAACCCCACCCAAACCATATAAAAATTGTTAAATTTGAGTTTTTCCACTTGATCCCCATGTGTAATGGCTGCCAGGTACTCGCCGAATATCGGGGATTTAATCCGGGCAAAGATCCCAGTTTCCTCTCGCTCTAAACTTGGCAAAGCCGCCATATACGTGAAATGCTCTCCAGTGCTGCTTAAAACATCAAACAACCTTCGGCTGTATGTAAAATAACAGATACCATGGCATAGAATTAAAAAGGTGGCTGTGAGAAGATTTACCGGATACAGGACTCTCTTCACACAAAACTGATACATGTCAGAACAAGGTTTGTCCAAAATTTAAACTCGTCCTCCAAATGAACTGGTCATGTGTCACCTTTAAACGCACCCGAGAGGAAGTCTGAATAAAATAGGATTATATAAACACCACTAAAGGGCCTTCTTGATTGCGTTTGGTTGACCTGTTTGTTATACAAAATGATTTAAATCTACGTGAACAAATCTATATCTAGTCTACAATTTATATGCGACTTAATGAAAACCCGACGAATGTTTATGATTGAAGATGCCTTTAAGTTTTACAAGAATAATGTTTTATCCAAATGTCTAGACCGACCTAATGGCTTGATACATAACAAAAGCACAAAACCTTCCAGCAATAGTCGTAGGTTTCATTCCCACCGAGGTCAGAGAATATGACAATTTGCAAACTTCATTAAACTTGAAACAGGGAAAATTAGGGAAAATTTTGTTGAAACAGAAATAGCTAATTGTTAGTCATTTTTATCAAAAAGTGCCAAACAAGGGCTTTCCGCAGATACCAACAATGTAGATAAACATTTAGATAATTTTATACCCAACCCCAAAAAGGTATTCATACATCCCGGCTATTTGATTTTAGTCACATCTTTAGTTGGCACAGTTTATTAACTGTACCAATATTTTTATTCAGTGTTAGCCCTTTAGGGTTTCAAGGTACTTCAAATGCTGAACTTTTCTTGACAATTGAAATTTAAGGGAGAAAAGTCCGAATTTTGGCAGCTAAAGTTCTCACTGTGCGATTTGTCATACCGACTTGTAGCATGCGATTCAAACAGATGCATTTGATTGGTTGACAAATCCATTTTAATCGCATCCTACAAGTCAGTACGACAAATCGCACAGTGAGAACGGGCCTGACGCAACTTGAACATAAGCCGTCTAATCAGTTTTCACTTTCGTCTCATTCGAGCTGTATCTGCCTCAGAATAAGTCCTTAGTGTAATGACATTAATTCTCCACTCAACTAAAACAACGGCCACAATTCGTCGCATTTTTATGGAGGATAAAACATTGTAACCAGTACATGACAATTGTCTCTAACATAATAATAACAGAATATATATTGATATATATTAATATGGACAGCTAATTACGAGCGATTAGCCAATGAAAGCAGCCGAATTTATTTTCTGCGTTCGACATCATTTAGAAGTGTATCACTCAAAGTTGTGTCTTATTTACATTCATCATTCAATATTTGCCAGGTTTTGAGATTGTGCAATATATTATGATATGTCATCTATTAGCAAAGCAAATTCCTTGACGCTTTATAAGAGGAAATTAAATAGCATTAACACCGGTCGATTTTTTTCTATACAGTTTACTGTAGATTGTGTAGATTTAGCCCAAACGCTTCCATTACAGACGTTGATTTATTTATTAACTATATTTGACAAATGTCCGAATATGACGCACCAATAGCTTCTCACAGACGATTGGTTAAGAACAGCGTGTGACTTTATGTCCGCACATGACTAAAACCAGAGAGTATAAATTAAAAAAAATCACCACCGGTATCACATTTGCTAGTAATCAAGATCCAATGATGGAGAGTGTTCAGGAAAAAGAAAGTGCTAATGAGCCCAAATCATTGAGCATGAACCAGCTTTTACGACCATTGCTAATCTGCATGTCAATACTCGGACTGTATTCACCACGTCCATGTCGGAAGAACTACTGGACCATTCTCTTGATTATTTACCGTTTATTGGTTCTTTTGTTTCTTGGTTTGAACGTTGGATATACAGTTCTGGTAAATCACGAAATCGGCTTTGATGATATCAAGAGTTCCTTTGCTCAGATGTGCTTATCATTGTTGTTTAACTCACTAAACACGATATACGCCTTGATTTTATTTATTTCATGTTGTCGGGAAAAAGGATTACCATATCTGCTGAAGTCATGGACATTCCTACAAGGCTCCGAGGGAGAAAATATTACAGGAAAACAAAACAGAATCAAGAAATCCACCGTCATCTTTCTCGGACTGGCCATATCCATAACTACCATGGTTCAGGCGTTCAATTTATGTTTCTACGGCCCACAATTTAACACCATATATACATTAATCTTATTTTTTCTGTCTTCAATGTGGAATATAGCTTCTTGTAATTTTCCCCCGACTCTTATCTTAATTATAAGTATCGCACTCTGGGTTGAGTTTAGAAGCTTTCAAGAAGAGTTTGTTAGGCGAATATCAACTGATGGAGAATTCTCCGGCGACTTGGAGTATTATCGCAAGCATCACCAGAAGATTTGCCGCTTGGTACAGAAAGTGGACGATGTATTTTCACCTATGTTGGGAATCGGCCTTTTGTTTCACATGGCTCAGATTCTGTTGGCTTTTTATGTGTCAGTGTCTAATTCACTGATTGAAAAAGAGGATTTTACCAACTTGGTAGGGACTACGTATTGGACCATATGCTGTGCAACAGTTGTTGTCATTTATTGTATTTCTGGAGGTTTGGTAAACCATGCGGTAAGTTAGCAGCAGATTTTAATAACCATCCTACACATTTAATGAAATTTTAACAGAACAGAACACATTATTAAACCGGCGTAGGCCATAGGAGTAGACTAGACAGTTTCGTAGAAATATGACAAAAGCTTGTTCGCAATAACAACATGTTTTGTGACCAATATATAAGACAGAGCGATAAGCATGTTAGCCATATTATGTATCAATTTAAAAAGTGTTCTGTTCCACTCCATTGGGTATACTGGGTTATGTTCGATGTGTGAAATATCTTACGATCAAATAAAAAACCAGGTAGTACTAATATAACCTAAATAGATCTTCGGACCAAACAAAAGACAATGTTGTGATGGCATAACAACTTGGTCAAAATGTTCTATGACCGTCGCTTGAATTATCAGCTTACTCGACGTTACCATGATAGCATACTTTGGCAGATCAAGTTTTGTCAGCTAGATCACCAGTATCGAGTCTGTGTGAGGTGAACAGGTAGAACCAACGTGCCCGGCCAAAGCGTAGCGAAGGAATCCAAGTAATTTATTGCCTCCCGATGTTTGGTACAAGTGTCTATATTCAACGGTGTGTAGGCGTTCAACAGTATTAGATGCAAGAACTTCCGGACCCGGTATTAGTTGGAAGAACAAAATACCGTCCCCACAACAGCCCTACCAATAGTCTCCGCAGGTGATTGGCAACAGAACCTGGATGAAATAGATGGAACGCCGAAGAAGTTGAAAGCTCAAATCTTCGCACAAAAAATACCTTTGACTCAGAATACAGAAGTTGGGCAGGGATATAATTTGTCTCTTTGTTTTTTTCAGGCTCACTCAGTTTTGTCCGATGTTTATGATATCGATATGTTGAAACTAAAAGAGAACACTGTCGTGGTAAGAAGCATTGCCTTAACTTCGTTTGGGCCCAAACTTCTCTCAAACTGTGCTTAAAAGGATACACCGCTTAGTTTATTGTCATTCGTTGAAATATTTTTAGAAAATTAAGAAATGGTCAATCTCGGATGCAAATCAACTTTCCACCAAAACTGTACATGTAAAGAATTATTAAGGGAATTCCCTGTTGCTATTGTTTTCTGTCTGACAGTCAGTAAACAACCAGCGCACGGCAACCCCAGCATCCACAATGGGCCCATGGGAAACTGCCTATTCAGCGGTCAGGAAAGCGGTGGGGGCTAGGAAAGTTACCAATGGCTATCTGGAAACCTCGTCTTTAAATAAAAAGAGTCGAATAGCAGACATTTTAACATTCTACGTGTCACTGGTTCCGGACATGTCCCTTTAAAAAATGTAATTCACTAATAATATCAGATAGAGATGCACTTTCTCACTCGGTTGTCAGATAGCAATGTTTAAAATGTATACAGACTAACTTTTGGAATGAAAACACAAGAGTGAACCGACTGCTCATCGTAATAATGCTTGCTGTTTTATAAAGACATAGAAAACGGTAGCTTGGAGGCTATTACCTTAGGTTATAACAATGCAACCGTTTGATGTTTTACGTCTTACTCAAGATTGCTTCGCATATATATCGGCGTACCTGGGTTTAGTGGGGAAGGCAACCGGACTCTTTGTCCGTGGGAAAATAGATCTTCGGGGAATACCTGGCAACTCTTCGGCACAATTTGATCAAGGGAGAGACACAATTAGTAGGTAATCTATTAAATCACTCTGGTCAAAACGTATTATCAGATTGCGGTTTTCCACTAATGATTGAACTTTGGTTATTCATTACCAGTTTACACGTACTAACTCACGTGGAAATGATGCTCTGGATAGGATCATTTGATACAATGGCGTTATATTCTTTTTAGACCCTACCGTCCGGGACCTTGCATTTTTATTGCATGCAAAAATTACATAAACAGATATCCACTTCATCGCACCCCTTCCTTGCTTTGCCCATAAGGTGCTATTTTGAATTTTCCCTTGCATCTTGCTAACATCAAATACGGTATAACATTTTTCTGTACACTTTGTCTATGCCATTACAGGTTCAAGCGTTCCTATTTAGATTGACAAATGAAGATGTCGGACTAACGGCGATGAAAATGTTTGTTATCAACAAACCATTTATCTTAACGGTAAGGGATATTTGCCAAAAATAATAGCCATTTGTTATTTTTGTAGTGTCAGAATATAGCAGGATTCATTTTATTTATGGGATAACATTTGTTTGAAAATTAACTTGATAATGCAGTTAGTCGTGTTAGTGAGAGGATCTTTTTGGGTATCACCCAAAATTGGTAGAAAAAATTCGGCTATATTTTAAGGAGGTATAATTCCGCAAATAAAAACAAAACACTGTCCAGCATTGGTATTGGTACCATTTACCACCAGTCATGCAACAAAGCTTAAAACCGTTTTATTTAAAAACGGCATTTTGGTTCTTTGAAACCATTGATCGCGTGTGCGTTGAAAAAATTAATTATTTTTCTAAAATGATCTGTATTCTGCCCCAAAACTCAATCAATCTACAGAATTAAAATAGTCAAGTTTTGATTGTTAGCCATTTGTACCTCTAATTAAGCTAAAGTTTCTGATGCAGCACAGTAAGATCAACATATTTCAGAATTCTGTTTTGCGGAAAATAATAATTCGATCCGAATGGTTTATAGAAATATTACATCGGATTAATAATAATATTATTATTAAATTGTTCTATTTTCAGATTTGTGGAATATTGGTGACCTACTACCTCGTTTTGATTCAGTTTCTATCACCACCAGGATCTTTTCAACAAACACTATTTAACAATAGTTCCAATTAAGGTTTTATCACAAAGACCTAGATAGAGAAGCGTGACCTGGTCACCATGACAACCCGCCATCTTTGTTTCACACAACGGCCGACGTCACATGATATAACAGCACATCTAAGCTCTATTTCATGTTGTTGTTTTTTTCTTCACAGCTCTAAGTGTATACAGAATGTCAGTGTTAGCGATAAATGTTTAAAAAGCTTTGGGAATAGAATAACAGTGCTCAGATGCAATGTGTTGACTTTCAATCAATGCATAAATCTCACGTTTATAATTGAACTTTGTGAAAGATCTTTTCAGCAAAATAAGTTTTATGACATTTTTTTTAACGTGATATTGAATATGTTGCAGGAGCGATCTTTTTACCAGTATATCAATAAACAAAATGTATTCTCAAGCTATTTCGACCTAAAAAGTTCAAAAGGTCAGAAGTTTTGATTTAACATTATCCCTTTCTGATGATGTATACACACATAGGTCAAAATTGACGAAACCCTTATATGGCAGATAAGATGCAGAAACGGATACATTTCCATAAGTTTATAGAAGCCCTGATTTAAAAAAAAAAAACGAGGAGTCTCTATATTAGGTTCATATCTAGGACTCTCCCGTAATTTCGTTATTTTTTGTCCCAATGCCTAGGTACTAACGCCATTCAATCCGTTACGACATCATATCCGCTATTGTGCGGCGTAAAACAGCAAACAATCAATGACTCTAAGCAGTCGTCCTACATCAGGCGCTTTTCACCCCAGAACTGTATTGTGAAAGTCTCAACCAATGCATTAACCTAAAGAAACATAAGGCATCGTTCGTTCTGATGAGCATTTTATTATCTTCAAGGTGAACATTCTTCAATACATCGTTTCCGGTTTTCGTAAGGGTATTCGTCCGGTAAAACCTTATCAAATAACATATAACATTTTGATCGCGTTCGCTAATGCCTCGTCATTCGGTAGGCCAATTACTCAGCGTAAGAAAAATCAAGTTTTCACAATTTCTCGGTGAAGCGGGTCTCCCATTAAACGCATCCAAATAGGGTTGTACTGTCCGTATATAGTCATCAAGGTTTTCTTTATTTCCGACCTGCGCCGTCGGTATTCCTCCTGCAAACTGCAGCCGTCAACAGACATATGAGCTTGAATAGCTTCCTTCACAATGTCGTCCCATACGCCAGAAACTGTATCAGCCATACCGCTAGCGGGCGTAGTGCTCGTAGTTAGAAAAACTTTACGGTCATCTTCTAAAGTATTTTCATCCGAGGGATGCCCTCCATAAACGGTCATCTCAGTATTCTGCGAATCGGTTTTGTGTTTATTGAAAACGTGCCGCTTCATGTCATGTCGGCGAGTAAAAGTCTTGTTACAAACGTGGCAATTGAATCTCATTTTGTTTCACCCACTCTCAAGCCAATTTATCCACGTTCGACATGTTTAAACGTTACAGACACCGTCTGCGTAAGAAGTGTTGTCGAAGTACGATGATAGCATATTATATATAGCTTTATGATACGCGCCCGCTGAACGCCAGAAGCGACCGTTAACGGAGCCTTAAGCGTAAGACAATGCAGCTAATTGTGAGTGAATCCACCGTCGTCTTTCTTGTGCTGGCCATATCCATAACTACCATGGTTCAGACGTACGCTTTATGTTTCTACAGTCAAGAAGATAACACCATATATACATTAATCTTATATGTTCTGTCTTCAATGTGGAATATAGCTTCTTGTAATTTCCCCCCGACTCTTATCTTAATTATAAGTATTGCACTCTGGGTTGAGTTTAGAAGCTTTCAAGAAGAGTTTGTAAGGCGAATATCAACTGATGGGGAATTCTCCGGTGACTTGGAGTATTATCGCAAGCATCACCAGAAGATTTGCCGCTTGGTACAGAAAGTGGACGATGTATTTTCACCTATGTTGGGAATCGGCCTTTTGTTTCACATGGCTCAGATTCTGTTGGCTTTCTATGTGTCAGTGTCTAATTCACTGATTGAAAAAGAGGATTTTACCAACTTGGTAGGGACTACATATTGGACCATATCCTGTGCAACAGTTGTTATCATTTATTGTATTTCTGGAGGTTTGGTAAACCATGCGGTAAGTTAGCAGCAGATTTTCTTAACCATGCAACAAATTTAATGAAATTTCAACAGAAAAGAACACATTATTAAACCGGCGTAGGCCATTAGAGTAGACTAGACAGTTTCGTAGAAATATGACAAAAGCTTGTTCGCAATAACAACATGTTTTGTGACCAATATAAAAGACAGAGCGATAAGCATGTTAGCCATATTATAAATCAATTTAATAAGGGTTCTGTTCCACTCAATTTGGGTATACCGGTTTATGTTATATGTGTGAAACATTTTACGATCAAATAAAATACCAGGTAGTATTAATATAATCGAAAGAGATCTTCGGATCAAATAAAAGACAATGTTGTGATGGCATAAAAACTTGGTCAAAATGTTCTATGACGGTCGCTTGAATTATCAGCTTACTCGACGTTACCATGATAGCATACTTTGGCAGATCAAATTTTGTCAGCTAGACCACCAGTATTGAGTCGGTGTGAGGTAAATAGGTAAAACCAACGTGCCCGGCCAAAGCGTAACGAAGGAATCCAAGTAATTTATTGCCTCCCGATATTTGGTACAAGTGCCTATATTCAACGCTGTATAGGCATTCAATAGCATTAGTTGCATGAAACTGCGGACCCAGTATTTGTTGGAAGAACAAAATACCGTCCCCACGATAGCCCTACCAATAGTCTCGACAGGTGATTGGCCACAGAACCTGGATGAAATAGATGGAACGCTGAAGAAGTTGAAAGCTCAAATCTTCGCACAAGAGAGCACTGCCGTGGTAAGAAGCATTGTCTTAACTTCGTTTGGGCCTAAACTTCTCTCAAACTGTGCTGAAAAGGATACACTGCTTAGTTTGTTGTCATTCGTTGAACTTAAGATTTTTAGAAAATTAGGAAGTGGTCAATCTCGGATGAAAGGTTGCAAATCATCTTTCCACCAAAAATGTATATGTAAAGAGTTATTAAGGGGAATCCCTGTTGCTATTGTTTTCTGTCTAATAGTCAGTAAACAAACAGCTTAAAACGCACGGCAACCCGAGCATCCACAATGAGTCCATCCAGCCTGCCTATTCAGCGGTCAGGAAAGCGGTGGAGGCTAGGAAAGCTACCAATGGCTATCTGAAAACATAGTCTTTAAATAAAAAGAGTCAAATAGCAGACATTTTAACAATCTACGTGTCACTGGTTCCGGACATGTCCCTTTAAAAAATGTAATTTGCTAATAATATCAGATAGAGATGCAATTTCCGACTCGGTTGTCAGATAGCAAAGCAAATGTGTTGGTCTGATTCGGTTAATCGACATGTATTTCTAACATTATGAATTTCATAAGCAATTCTTACATTTCACGAATCTATTTTAGGCGTTTGGTGTTTTACGCCTTACTCAAGATTGCTTCGCATATATATCGGCGTTGCCGGTTTTAGTGGGGAGTGAAACCGGACTCTTTGTCCGTGGAAAAATAGATCTTCAGGGAATACCTGGCAACTCTTCGGCAAAATTTGATTGAGCGAGAGGCACAAAAGGGAGGTAATCTATTAAATCACTCTAGTCAAAACGTAGTATCAGATTGCGGGTCTCGACTGACGATTCAACTTTGGTTATTCATTACGAGTTTACACGTATTAATTTCACGTGGAAATGATACTCTGGATAGGATCGTTTGATACAATGGCGTTATATTCTTTTTAGACCCTACCGTCCGGAACCTTTCATTTTTTATTTTATGCAAAAATTACATAAACAGATATCAACTTCATCGCACCCTTTCCTTGCGATAGCCACAAGATGCTATTTTGAATTTCTCCTTGCATTTTGCAACATCCAATACGGTATAACATTTTTTTCTGTACACTTTGTCTATGCCATTACAGGTTCAAGTGTTCGTATTTATATTAACAAATGAAGCTATCGGACTAATGGCGATGAAAATGTTTGTTATCAACAAACCATTTATCTTAACGGTAAGGGATATTTGACAAAAATAATAGCCATTTGTTATTTTTGTAGTGTCAGAATATAGCAGGATTAAATTTATTTATGGGATAACATTTGTTTGAAAAATAACTTGATAATGCAGTTAGTCGAAATTTTATCATTTTTATAAAAAATATCTGTATTCTGCTTCAAAACTCCATCAATCTACAGAAAATAATAATTCGATCCGAGTCGTTTATGGAAATATTATATTGGGTTAATAATATTAGTATGAGCGTTATTAAATTGTTCTATTTTCAGATTTGTGGAACTGTTGTTAACATACTGCATATCCCAAACAAAATTTAAGTCTACACTGTACAAGATGTGCTTTACATATCGGAATTTTACATTTTTTACATTTATTTTTTTTTTAACACCAAGACATCTTTTACAAAATTGCAAATACAATGATTCTATAAGGTTTAGTTTACTATATCCCCATACCTCATAACCATATTCAATTATAGGAAGGAGCATTTTATCAAACAGTTTCATTTGAGAGTCTATGGGTAAGCGTAGGTTGTGTATTTTCCTCGATACACCAAACATGCTTTCTTTGTTTGGTTAATTAAATGAGACATTGTCATGTTGAAGTTATTAGTATGTTTAAACACTACACCAAGGTAGCAATAATCATACACAACCTCCAAATCATTATCACCAAAAGTAAAGTTGGGAATAGAGTTAGGTTTTCTATTACAAAAAATAAGGACTTTTGTTTTACGGACATTTACAGTTAGTTCCCACAAGTTACAATAGCTTTCAAAGGATGACAGGGCATGTTGTAGATGCTCCGCAGTTTCTGACAGAATCACCGTATCATCAGCATATAATAATACAGACAAACGTAAATAAATATTAGCTTTTTCTGCCATCTCCTTTGACAAGGAATCAACCAATTACATTACAGCCGGTTAAAAATTCTTCCAAATCATTTAGGTACAATGTGAAAAGCAGGGGAGATAGATTCTCCCCTTGTCTAACTCCAACTTCGCTAACAAAGTAATCACTTTTTATGTTACCCTGGGCAACACATGATTTGATATTATTGTACATATTCTTAATAAGTTTAATGCATTTTCCATCAATACCACTTATCACAAGTTTGTACCACAAGGCACCTCTCCATACGCTATCAAAAGCTTTCGAGAAGTCAACAAATGCACAGTATAATTTTCTTTTAGTTTTTAACATATAATTAATCAGCAAATGGAGGGAAAAATATGATCTATGGTTGAATTACCTTTCCTAAACCCGCTTGTGATTCATGAATTTTCTTGTTATTTTCACAGTAGCTAGTAAGTCTGTTATTAATAACAGCGGTAAAAACTTTGCCCAAGCAACTTAAAATAGTAACTGGTTGTCTGGGTCAGTTATCTCCCCTGTGTTCTTGTAAATTGGACAAATTACACCAACTAGCCAGCTTTCTGGCACACATCCAGTGTCAAACACTATATTAAACAATTTTTGGTATATTGGGAGCATGACAGGTAAACTTGCTTTCAAATGTTCATTTAGAATATGGTCGTTACCGGCCGCCTTACTATTTTTGAGTTTACAAATGATGGCTTCAATGTCACACGCATTGATAGGCACATCAAGGTCTGGGTGGGGCAACGGGCTCCAGTTATGAGTAGCATCAGATTTTTTCATATCGTGTATTTCTAATGAATTTAATTTTTTTATAGTAATTGTACAGAACATCAATGTCTATGTTAAACCTTTGAGGCCTTTGGCCGACTCTCTTTAATATTTTCCAATACTCTTTGGGGGAACCCCTTTCCAGCTGACGTAACTCATTGACAAATCGTTCGACATAACCTGTGTAAGCCTTCTTAAGTGCCTTTTTGTATTTTTTACTGCATACTTTTAAGATTAATTTACTTTCTCTGCTTTTAAATTTTCTATTTTTATTTTTAATACCATAAGTTCCTTCCGAACTTTAATACATTCTGCGTTAAACCATGGCTTCTTTGCAGCCGACTTTGATTGAGGAGCTAAACATTTATAACCAAACGATTTTTGGCAGGGGTCATTAAAACATGCACCAATATTGTTTACAGCATTGTTTAACAAGGCCATGTGATCGTCGGGTGAAAGAGAATCTGACATTGTTTTATCTAGATCACTGTAAATTTACTCAACGGAATTAATATCAATATTATTTACAAACGTCTCACTGCAATCAAGTACACATCTACGTAATACATACTGCCTTTTGTCACTGGGCTTGATTGAATGGTTGAGCCTCAGGGTGAGGCTTATTGGGCAGTGTATATGAGATAGCAAGTCACAGAAGTCTAACACACTAAAATCCACAACAGATTGGAACAAACCTGGACTTACAGGGGCATAGTCAATTAAGCTAGTTTGTTTAGAGGTGACTTTACCCACTCCTTTGTCATCATCAAACCGCCCATTTACAGTGAACATATTTGTGCTTCGACAAAACTCTATAGTTTATAGCCTCATCCGTTTTTTCTCCCATTATCCTTTGAGGCTCTATCTAATGGGATTTTTAATTTTTCTAAGATTTGTGGGCCCATTACAAAATTAGTTATTTCCCTATCCCATTCAGCAAAATCACATAAAATTTCATCACATAAGATATAATCTGGCAAAGATTTGGTTCTGGCATTGATGTCGCCCATCAGACACATTTTGGTGACGTCATGACTGACAGAAGATAGTTCGCTCTGTAGGTCAGTATAACAATTTTCATCAATATATTTTGATGACTGGGGGCACATAGATACCACCGAAAAGTATTTCTTCTGAGAATAATTGGCTCGACCCTCGTACCCACATAACGTAAGGGTTATCTCCCTTGATCACGTGTAGATATTTTGAATACTCTTTCTTTATAACAACAGCAATGGTAGATACATTATTTTTTCTTGTACTCGGTTTGGAAAATAAAATATGGTTTGGAAACTGGATATCATCCAGATCCTTAATTTTTGGTTCCAGTAAAAATATTAAATGGTATTTGTTTAACAGTAACTCAAGTTAAAAAGTTTAGATTTTAGTCCACAAATGTTTAAGGAGCAAACTTGGAACAGAGATTCATACGTTGTTACGTTTTTCCCCTCACCTGTAGTTATAGGCAAATGGAGTTGTTGAGTGTCTGTCCCAGTACCACCCTCGTTCCGTTAGAACTACCAACGTCATCTGGCTAATACATTGGGGAATACATGCTAAACAGCGCCTGGATACTTAAAATATCGTTTTATGTTTTTTTCTATCTTCAATACTTACTATATATTTTAATCGGCTGAAAGAAGATTTAATTGGCCTGCAGAAATTTCGACGTTAATAATGGCACCTGAAACCTTCACTTGGGGCCTTCACATTTGAATCAGATAACTATAGCCTCAACGGATGTTTTCAAGAGGATCATTTTAACGGCCACCAACTGTTGTGATAGAACAATAAATTTCGTAGCAATTTGATATGCCCAAGTATCGATGCCCCCATATCTTCTGGAGAACTGTTTTAGATGTTTCTAATAAAGGCTTTAGAATGTCTATCCCATATACCATACGTCCCATAACTGTCTCTCCTGATTCAGGAATGTTGATTTCGGTGGCTACTTGTGCTATAGGACCCAAAACTAAATTAACGATGTGTCTCATTGTCCCAAGAGCAGGTAAGATATTGATCAAAATGAAAACAAAGGTATGGGAGGGGGGGATGTCAGTTTTACCTGTAAAGTAACGAGGTCTGGAAGTGGAGAGACAAGACGGTAAAGACAAGTGACTTGAAGAGTGTATGGTTTTCTGGTGGCAACGGCATTTGAATTATGTCACATGATATGGCATCTCACTTTAGCTCTAATCCAGATCTGTCCACGGGCTGGGGGATCCAGGTTCAAGCTTGGGTCGAGTCAGACCAAAGACTTTAACAGTGGGAGCTGCTGCTGCTGCTTCGCTTGACGCTCAGCTATAGGAGTTAGAGCATTGGTCCAGTGTCAGTATAATGCATTGTCATGTTCTCGAGCCGCGTGTTTTATAGGGCGCACGCGGGCGAGAATGGCCGCATCCGTCTTCCAAAACAATTTATATGCGACTTAATGAAAACCCGACAAGTGTTTATGATTGAAGATGCCTTTAAGTTTTACAAGAATAATGTTTTATCAAAATGTCTAGACCGACCTAATGGCTTGATACATAACAAAAGCACAAAACCTTCCAGCAATAGTGGTAGGTTCGATTCCCACAGAGATCAGAGAATTTTGTTTTAATTCTATGACGACTTTTCACTGGATTGCCGATTGCCCCGCAATGTATAAAATCGATCAATCCACGGGTTTGAATAACAGATGTCCACATTGAAATACAATGTCAACAAACTTTGAAAATCTAAAATCTTTAGCAAATCAATGATTTATGACAATTTGCAAACTTCATTAAACCTCAAACAGGGAAAATTAGGGAAAATTTTGTTGAAACAAAAATAGCTAATTGGGAGTCATTTTTATCAAAAAGTGCTAAACAAGGGCTTTCCGCAGATACCAACCATGTCGATAAACATTTAGATAATTTTATACACAACCACCAAAATGTATTCATACATCCCGGCTATTTGATTTTAGTCACATCGTTGGTTGAAACAGTTTATTAACTATACCAATATGTTTTATTCAGTGTTAGCCCTTTAGGGTTTCAAGGTACTTCAAATGCTGAACTTTTCTTGACAATTGAAATTTAAGGGGGAAAAGTTCGAATTTTTGCAGCTAAAGTTCTCACTGTGCGATTTGTCATACCGGCTTGTAGCATGCGATTCAAACGGATGCATTTGATTGGTTGACAAATCCATTTTAATCGCATCCTACAAGTCGATACGACAAATCGCACAGTGAAAACTGGCCTGACGCAACTTTGACATAAGCCGTCTAATCAGTTTTTACTTTCGTCTCATTCGAGCTGTATCTGCCTCAGAATAAGTCCTTGGTGTAATGACATTAATTCTCCACTCAAATAAAACGACGGTCACAATTCGTCGCATTTTTATGGAGTATAAAACATTGTAAACAGTACATGAAAATCGTCCCTAACACAATAGTAACAGAATATATGTTGGTAAATATCAATATGGAAAGCTAATTACGAGCGATTAGCCAATGAAAGCAGCCGAATTTAATTTGTGCATTCGACATCATTTAGAAGTGTATCACTCAAAGTTGTGTCTTATTTACATTCATCATTCAATATTTGCCAGGTTTTGAGATTGTGCAATATATTATAATATGTCCTCTATTAGCAAAGCAAATTCCTTGCCGCTTTATAAGAGGAAATTAAATAGCATTAACACCGGTCGATTTTTTTATGCAGTTTAATGTAAATTGTGTAGATTTAGTCCAAACGCTTCCATTTCAGACGTTGATTCATTTATTAAATATATTTGACGAATGTCCGAATATGACGCACCAATAGCCTCTCACAGACGATTGGTTAAGAACAGTGTGTGATATTATGACTAAAACCAGAGAGTACATCTTCAAAAAATCACCACCGGTGTCACATTTGCTAGTAATCAAGATCCAATGATGGAGAGTGTTCAGGAAAAAGAAAGTGCTAATGAGCCCAAATCATTGAGCATGAACCAGCTTTTACGACCATTGCTAATCTGCATGTCCATACTCGGACTGTATTCACCGCGTCCATCTCGCAAGAACTACTGGACCATTCTCTTGACTATTTACCGTTTATTGGTTCTTTTGTTTCTTGGTTTTAACGTTGGGTCTACAGTTCTGGTAAATCTCGAAATCGGCTATGGTCACAGTGATAGTTCTACAGCCCAAAGGTGCTTACATTTGTTGTTTATCTCACTATCCACGATAGACGCCTTGATTTTATTTATTTCATGTTGTGGGTAAAAGGGATTACCATATCTGCTTAAGTCATGGACATTCCTACAAGGCTCCGAAGAAAAAAATATCACAGGAAAACAAAACAGAATCAAGAAATCTACCGTCGTCTTTCTCGGACTGGCCATATCCATAACTACCATGGTTCAGACGTTCAATTTATGTTTCTACGGCGCAAAATATAACACCACATATACATTAATCTTATATGTTCTGTCTTCAATGTGGAATATAGCTTCTTGTAATTTCCCCCCGACTCTTATCTTAATTATAAATATTGCACTCTGGGTTGAGTTTAGAAGCTTTCAAGAAGAGTTTGTAAGGCGAATATCAACTGATGGGGAATTCTCCGGTGACTTGGAGTATTATCGCAAGCATCACCAGAAGATTTGCCGCTTGGTACAGAAAGTGGACGATGTATTTTCACCTATGTTGGCCTTTTGTTTCGCATGGCTCAGATTCTGTTGGCTTTCTATGTGTCAGTGTCTAATTCACTGATTGAAAAGGAGGATTTTACCAACTTGGTAGGGACTACATATTGGACCATATGCTGTGCAACAGTTGTTATCATTTATTGTATTTCTGGAGGTTTGTTAAACCATGCGGTAAGTTAGCAGCAGATTTTCTTAACCATGCTACAAATTTAATGAAATTTTAACAGAACAGAACACATTATTAAACCGGCGTAGGCCATTAGAGTAGACTAGACAGTTTCGTAGAAATATGGCAAAAGCTTGTTCGCAATAACAACATGTTTTGCGACCAATATAAAAGACAGAGCGATAAGCATGTTAGCCATATTATGTATCGATTTAAAAAGGGTTCTGTTCCACTCCATTGGGTATACTGGGCTATGTTATATGTCTGAAATATCTTACGATCAAATAAAAGACCAGGTAGTACTAATATAACCGAAATAGATCTTCGGATCAAATAAAAGACAATTTTGTGATGGCATAAAAAGTTGGTCTAAATGTTCTATGACGGTCTCTTGAATTATCAGCTTAGTGGACGTTACCATGATAGCATACTTTGGCAGATCAAATTTTGTCAGCTAGACCACCAGTGTCCCGTCTGTGTGAGGTGAACAGGTAGAACCAACGTGCCCGGCTAAAGCGTAACGAGGGAATCAAAGCAATGTATTGCCTCCCGATGTTAGAACAAGTGCCTATATTCAACGCTGTGTAGGCGTTCAACAGCATCAGATGCAAGAAACTGCGAACCTAGTATTTGTTGGAAGAACAAAATACCGTCCCTACAATAGCCCTACCAATAGTATCGGCAGGTGATTGGTCAAAGAACCTGGATGAAATAGATGGAACGCCGAAGAAGTTGAAAGCTCAAATCTTCGCACAAAAATTAACTTTGACTCAGACTACATAAGTTGGGCAGGGATATAATTTGTCTCTTTGTTTTTTCAGGCTCACTCAGTTTTGTCCGATGTTTATGATATCGATGTGCTGAAACTAAAACAGAACACTGTCGTGGTAAGAAGCATTGTCTTAACTTCGTTTGGGCCCAAACTTCTCTCAAACTGTGCTTAAAAGGATACACCGCTTAGTTTGTCGTCATTCGTTGAATTTAAGATTTTTAGAAAATTAAGAAGTGGTCAATCTCGGATGAAAGGCTGCAAATCAACTTTCCACCAGAAATCTACATGTAAAGAGTTATTAAGCAAATTCTCTGTTGCTATTGTTTTCTGTCTGACAGTCAGTAAACAAACAGCTTAAAACGCACGGCAACCCGAGCATCCACAATGGGTTCATGGGAAACTGCCTATCCAGCGGTCAGGAAAGCGGTGGGAGGCTAGGAAAGTTACCAATGGCTATCTGGAATCCTCGTCTTTAAATAATAACAGTCGAAAAGCACACATTTTAATATTCTACGTGTCACTGGTTCCGGACATGTCCCTTTAAAAATGTAATTTGCTAATAATATCAGATAGAGATGTACTTTCCGACTCGGTTGTCAGATAGCAAAGCAAAGGTGTTGGTCTGATTCGGTTAATCAATAAGAACACATACTAACACTAACTGCAAATCTGCAGGTAGTTATGACCAACTGTATATGTTTTGTTTAAGCCATCATTGATTGGCCTCATTTCAACACCTTAAAGGATTTATGTTATAAAGGTTGGATGCTGTTTTATAAAGAAAACGGAAACGGTAGCTTGGAGGCCATGCAACCGTGTGGTGTTTTACGCCTTACTCAAGATTGCTTCGCATATATATCGGCGTTGCCGGGTTTAATGGGGAAGGACTCTTTGTCCGTGGAAAAATAGATCTTCGGGGAATACCTGGCAACTCTTCGGCACAATTTGATCAAGGGAGAGGCACAAAAGGGAGGTAATCTATTAAATCACTGTGGTCAAAACGTATTATCAGATTGCGGTTTTCCACTAACGATTGAACTTTGGCTATTAACTCACGTGGAGATGATACTCTAGATAGGATCGTTCGATACAATGGCGTTATATTCTTATTAGACCCTAGCGTCCGGGACACTTCATTTTTTATTCCATGTAAAAATTACATAAACAGATGTCAACTTCACCGCACCCCTTCCTTGCTTTGCCCTCAGGTTGCTGTTTTGAATCAAATACTGTATAACATTTTTTTCTGTACATTTTGTCTATGCCATTACAGGTTCAAGCGTTCCTATTTAGATTGACAAATGAAGATGTCGGACTAACTGCGATGAAAATGTTTGTTATCAACAAACCATTTATCTTAACGGTAAGGGATATTTGCCAAAAATAATAGCCATTTGTTATTTTAGTAGTGTCAGAATATAGCAGGATCAAATTTATTTATGGGATAACATTTGTTTGAAAAACAACTCGATAATGCAGTTAGTCCCGTTAGTGGTTGGAGTCTCTTACACTGGGGGTGATTGATTTGATTCACGTTTTGGGTATTACCCAAAATTGATATGAGCAATTCGGCTTTATTTTAAGGAAATATAATTCCACAAGTACAAACAAGACTGTCCAGCATTGGTATTGGCCCCATGCAACAATACTCTAAACTGTTTTATTTAAAACGGCCTTTTGGTTCTTTGAAACTATTGTTTGGTGTGCGATGAAAAATTAATTATTTTTATAAAATTATCTGTTTTCTGTCTCAAAACTCAACCCATCTACAGAATTAAAGTAGTCAAATTTTGATTGTTAGCCATTTGTACCTCTAATTAAGCTCAAGTTTCTGAGGAAGTACCGTAAGATCAGCATATTTCACAATTCTCTTTTGCGGAAAATAATAATTCGATCCGAAGAGTTTATGGAAATATTACATCGGATTGATAATAATATTATTATTAAATTGTTCTATTTTCAGATTTGTGGAATATTGGTGACCTACTACCTCGTTTTGATTCAGTTTCTATCCCCACCAGGAGTGTTCAGGAAAAAGAAAGTGCTAATGAGCCCAAATCATTGAGCATGAACCAGTTTTTACGACCATTGCTAATCTGCATGTCAATACTCGGACTGTATTCACCGCGTCCATGTCGGAAGAACTACTGGACCATTCTCTTGATTATTTACCGTTTATTGGTTCTTTTGTTTCTTGGTTTTAACGTTGGATCTACAGTTCTGGTAAATCACGAAATCGGCTATGGTCACAGTGATAGTTCTACAGCCCAAAGGTGCTTACATTTGTTGTCTATCTCACTATCCACGATAGAAACCTTGATTTTATTTATTTCATGTTGTCGGGAAAAGGGATTACCATATCTGCTTAAGTCATGGACATTCCTACAAGGCTCCGAAGAAACAAATATCACAGGAAAACAAAACAGAATGAAGAAATCTACCGTCGTCTTTCTCGGACTGGCCATATCCATAACTACCATGGTTCAGACGTTCAATTTATGTTTCTACGGCGCACAATTTAACACCATATATACGATAATCTTATATGGTCTGACTTCAATGTGGAATATAGCTTCTTGTAATTTCGTCCCGACAGCAGATTTTATTAACCATGCTACAAATTTAATTTAATTTTTATAGAACAGAACACATTATTAAACCGGCGTAGGCCATTAGAGTAGACTAGACAGTTTCGTAGAAATATGACTAAAGGTTGTTCGCAACAACATGTTTTTTGGCCAATATAAAATACAGAGCGATAAGCATGTTAGCCATATTATGTATCAATTTAAACAGGGTTCTGTTCCACTCCTTTGGGTATACTGGGTTATGTTATATGTGTGAAATATCTTACGATCAAATAAAATACCAGGTAGTACTAATATAACCGAAATCGGATCAAACAAAAGACAATGTTGTGATGAAATAAAAACTTGGTCAAAATGTTCTATGACGGTCGCTTGAATTATCAGCCTACTCGACGTTACCATAATAGCATACTTTGGCAGATCAAATTTTGTCAGCTAGACCACCAGTATCGAGTCTGTGTGAGGTGGATAGGTAAAACCAACGTGCCCGGCCAAAGCGTAACGAAGGAATCCAAGTAATTTATTGCCTCCAGATGTTTGGTACAAGTGCCTATATTCAACGCTGTGTACGCATTCAATGGCATTAAATGCATGAAACTGTGGACCCAGTATTTGTTGGAAAAACAAAAATACCGCCCCACGATAGTCCTACCAATAGTCCGACAGGTGATTGGCCACATAACCCGGATGAAATAGATGGAACGCCGAAGAAGTTGAAAGCTCAAGTCTTCACACAAAAATTAACTTTGACTCAGACTACAGAAGTTGTTTTTTTCAGGCTCACTCAGTTTTGTCCGATGTTTATGATATCGATATGTTGAAACTAAAAGAGAACACTGTCGTGGTAAGAAGCATTGTCTTAACTTCGTTTGGGCCCAAACTTCTCTCAAACTGTGCTTAAAAGGATACACCGCTTAGTTTATTGTCATTCGTTGAAATATTTTTAGAAAATTAAGAAATGGTCAATCTCGGATGCAAATCAACTTTCCACCAAAAATGTACATGTAAAGAATTATTAAGGAAATTCCCTGTTGCTATTGTTTTCTGTCTGACAGTCAGTAAACAACCAGCGCACGGCAACCCCAGCATCCACAATGGGCCCATGGGAAACTGCCTATTCAGCGGTCAGGATAGCAGTGGGAGCTAGGAAATTTACCAATGGCTATCTGGAAACCTCATCTTTAAATAAAAAGAGTCGAATAGCACACATTTTAACAATCTACGTGTCACTGGTTCCGGACATGTCCCTTTAAAAATATAATTCGCTAATAATATCAGATAGAGATGCACTTTCTCACTCGGTTGTCAGATAGCAATGTTTAAAATGTATACAGACTAACTTTTGGAATGAAAACACAAGAGTGAACAGACTGCTCATCGGGATAATGCTTGCTGTTTTATAAAGACATAGAAAACGGTAGCTTGGAGGCTATTACCTTAGGCTATAACAATGCAACCGTTTGGTGTTTTACGCCTTACTCAAGATCGCTTCGCATATATATCGGCGTACCTGGGTTTAGTGGGGAAGGAAACCGGACTCTTTGTCCGTGGAAAAATAGATCTTCGGGGAATACCTGGCAACTCTTCGGCACAATTTGATCGAGCGAGAGGCACAAAAGGGAGGTAATCTATTAAATCACTCTGGTGAAAACGTATTATCAGATTGCGGTTTTCCACTAACGATTAATCTTTGGCTATTCATTACCAGTTTACACGTATTAACTCCTTGAGAAATGATGCTCTGGATAGGATCGTTTGATACAATGGCGTTATATTCTTTTTAGACCCTACGGCTTTATTTCATGCAAAACTTACATAAACAGATATCAACGTCATCACACCCTTTCCTTGCGATACCCACAAGGTGCTATTTTGAATTTCTCCTTGCATTTTGCGAACACCCAATAAGGTATAACATTTTTTTCTGTACACTTTGTCTATGCCATTACAGGTTCAAGTGTTCCTATTTAGATTAACAAATGAAGATATCGGACTAACGGCGATGAGAATGTTTGTTATTAACAAACCATTTATCTTAACGGTAAGGGATATTTGACAAAAATAATAGCCATTTGTTGTGTTTGTAGTGTCAGAATATAGCAGGATTAAATTTATTTATGGGATAACATTTCTTTGAAAAAAAACTTGATAATGCAGTTAGTCTTTTTGGGTATCACCCAAAATTGCTAGGAAAATTTCGGCTATATTTTAAGGAGGTATAATTCCACAAATAAAAAAAACACTGTCCAGCATTGGTATTGGTCAAACAAAGCTCAAAACGGTTTTATTTAAAACGACATTTTGGTTCTCTGAAACTATTGTTCTTTGTGCGTTGAAAATTTTATCATTTTTTAAAAAAATTATCTGTATTCTGCTTCAAAACTCAATCAATCTACAGAAAATAATAATTCGATCCGAGTCGTTTCTGGAAATATTATATTGGGTTAATACTATTAGTATGAGCGTTATTAAATTGTTCTTTTTTCAGATTTGTGGAATATTGGTAATCTACTACCTCGTTTTGATTCAGTTTCTATCACCACCAGGATCTTTTCAACAAACACTATTTAACAATAGTTCCATTTAATATCTTATCACAAAGACCTAGATAGAGAGCTGAAGCGTGGCCTCGTCACCATTACAACCCGCCATCTTGGTTTCACACAACGGCCAACGTCACATGATATAAAAGCACATCTAAACTCTATTTCATGTTGTTGGGTTTTTTCTTTACAGCTCTAAGTGTATGCAGAATGTCAGTGTTAGCGATAAACGTTTAAAAAGCTTTGGGAATAGTATAGCAGTGCTCCGATGCAATGTGTTGACTTTCAATCAATGCATAAATCCCACGTTTTTAATTGAACCTTGTGAAAGATCTTTTCAGCAAAATAAGTTTGATGACATTTTTTTTGACGTGCTATTGAATATGTTGCAGGGGCGATAATTTTACCAGTATATCAATAAACAAAATGTATGCTCAAGCTATGTCGACCTTAAAGTTCAAAAGTTCAGAAGTTTTGTTTTAACATTATCCGTTTCCGATGATGTATACACACATAGGTCAAAATATGACAGATAAAATGCAGAAACGGATACATTTGCATAAGTTTATAGATTGATTGATTGATTGTTTGGTGTTTTACGCCGCGCTCAAGATTATTTCAATTATATGGCGGCGTTGCCAGTTTTATTGTGGGAGGAAACCGGGCTCTGTGCCCGGAGGAAACCCACGACCTTCCGCTGGTATTAAACTGGCAACCATCCCACATAGGTCGTTCGAGTGTAAACCCAGTCAGAAAATTTTCCAATTTTTTGGACTGAGTGGGATTCGAACCCGCGACCTATTGGTGTAAGTTTATAGAAGCCCTCATTTAAAAAAAAAAACATGGAGATTCTATATGCTAGGTTCATATCTAGGGCTCTTCCGGGAGGCGATGCACTTGGTATACATCTCAGCATGCGTCAGTGGATAAGGCTACCAACGTCATCTGGCTCATACATTGGGGAATACATGCTATAATTTGGACAATGATTGCTTGTGGTGTTAAAATCGTGCCTAAACAGCGCCTGGATACTTAAAGGGAAAGAAAATCTAAGCTTTTTATGTTTTTTCTATCTTCAATACTATATTCGAATCGGCTGAAAGAAGATTTAATTGGCCTGCAGGAATTTCGGTGTTAATAATGGCACCTGAAACCTTCACTTGGGGCCGTCACATTTGAATCAGATAACTATAGCCTCAACGGATGTTTTCAAGAGGATCATTTTAACGGCCACCAACTGTTGTAATAGAACAATAAATTTCGTAGCAATTTGATATGCCGAAGTATCGATGCCCCCATATCTCTATAGAACTGTTTTAGATGTTTCTAATAAAGGCTTTAGAATGTCTATCCCATATATCATAACTGTCTCTTCTGATTCAGGAATGTTGCTTTTGGTGGCTATTTGTGCTATTGGGCCCAAAACTAAATTAACGACGTATCTCATTGTCCCAAGAGCAGGTAAGGTATTTATCAAAATGAAAACAAAGGTGTGGGAGGGGGGGGGGGGGGGGGTATTTCAGTTTTGCCTGTAAAGTAACGAGGTCTGGAAGTGAAGAGACAAGACGGTAAAGACAAGTGACTTGAAGTGTGTGTGGTTTTCTGGTGGAACCGGCATTTGAATTAGGTCACATGATATGGCATCTCACTTTAGCTCTAATCCAGATCAAGCTTGGGTCGAGTCAGACCAAAGACTTTAACAGTGGGGGCTGCTGCTGCTGCTTCGCTTGATGCTCAGCTATAGGAGTTAGAGCATTGGTCCAGTGTCAGTATAATGCATTCTCGTGTTCTCGAGCTGCGTGTTTTATAGGGCGCGGCACGCGGGCGAGAATGGCCGCATCCGTGTTCCATAACAATTTATATGCGACTTAATGAAAACCCGACGAATGTTTATGATTGAAGATGCCTTTAAGTTTTACAAGAATAATGTTTTATCCAAATGTCTAGACCGACCTAATGGCTTGATACATAAAACCGTCCAGCAAAAGTGGTAGGTTCGATTCCCACAGAGATCAGAGAATTTTGTTTTAATTCTATGACGATTTTTAGCCCGGTTTCCTCCCCCGCAATGTATAAAATCAATCAATCCACGGGTTTGAATATCAGATGTCCACATTGAAATACGCTGTATATGTGTTTATGTCAACAAACTTTGAAAATCTAAAATCTTTAGCAAATCAATGATTTATGACAATTTGCAAACTTCATTAAACTTCAAACAGGAAAAATTAGGGAAAGTTTTGTTGAAACAGAAATAGCTAATTGTTAGTCATCTTTATCAAAAAGTGCAAAACAAGGGCTTTCCGCAGATACCAACCATGTCGATAAACATTTAGATAGTTTTATACACAATCCCCAAAATGTATACATACATCCCGGCTATTTGATTTTAGTCACATCTTTGGTTGGCACAGGATATTAACTATACCAATATGTTTTATTCAGTGTTAGCCCTTTAAGGTTTCAAGGTACTTCAAATGCTGAACTTTTCTTGACAATTGAAATTTAAGGGGGAAAAGTCCGAATTTTGGCAGCTAAAGTTCTCACTGTGCGATTTGTCATACCGACTTGTAGCATGCGATTCAAACAGATGCATTTGATTGGTTGACAAATCCATTTTAATCGCATCCTACAAGTCAGTACGACAAATCGCACAGTGAGAACGGGCCTGACGCAACTTGAACATAAGCCGTCTAATCAGTTTTCACTTTCGTCTCATTCGAGCTGTATCTGCCTCAGAATAAGTCATTGGTGTAATGACATTCATTCTCCACTCAACTAAAACAACGGCCACAATTCGTCGCATTTTTATGGAGGATAAAACATTCTAACCAGTACATGAAAATTGTCTCTAACATAATAATAACAGAATATATATTTATATATTAATATGGACAGCTAATTACGAGCGATTAGCCAATGAAAGCAGCCGAATTTATTTTCTGCGTTCGACATCATTTAGAAGTGTATCACTCAAAGTTGTGTCTTATTTACATTCATCATTCAATATTTGCCAGGTTTTGAGATTGTGCAATATATTATGATATGTCATCTATTAGCAAAGCAAATTCCTTGACGCTTTATAAGAGGAAATTAAATAGCATTAACACCGGTCGATTTTTTTCTATACAGTTTACTGTAGATTGTGTAGATTTAGCCCAAACGCTTCCATTACAGACGTTGATTTATTTATTAACTATATTTGACAAATGTCCGAATATGACGCACCAATAGCTTCTCACAGACGATTGGTTAAGAACAGCGTGTGACTTTATGTCCGCACATGACTAAAACCAGAGAGTATAAATTTAAAAAAATCACCACCGGTATCACATTTGCTAGTAATCAAGATCCAATGATGGAGAGTGTTCAGGAAAAAGAAAGTGCTAATGAGCCCAAATCATTGAGCATGAACCAGCTTTTACGACCATTGCTAATCTGCATGTCAATACTCGGACTGTATTCACCACGTCCATGTCGGAAGAACTACTGGACCATTCTCTTGATTATTTACCGTTTATTGGTTCTTTTGTTTCTTGGTTTGAACGTTGGATATACAGTTCTGGTAAATCACGAAATCGGCTTTGATGATATCAAGAGTTCCTTTGCTCAGATGTGCTTATCATTGTTGTTTAACTCACTAAACACGATATACGCCTTGATTTTATTTATTTCATGTTGTCGGGAAAAAGGATTACCATATCTGCTGAAGTCATGGACATTCCTACAAGGCTCCGAGGGAGAAAATATTACAGGAAAACAAAACAGAATCAAGAAATCCACCGTCATCTTTCTCGGACTGGCCATATCCATAACTACCATGGTTCAGGCGTTCAATTTATGTTTCTACGGCCCACAATTTAACACCATATATACATTAATCTTATTTTTTCTGTCTTCAATGTGGAATATAGCTTCTTGTAATTTTCCCCCGACTCTTATCTTAATTATAAGTATCGCACTCTGGGTTGAGTTTAGAAGCTTTCAAGAAGAGTTTGTTAGGCGAATATCAACTGATGGAGAATTCTCCGGCGACTTGGAGTATTATCGCAAGCATCACCAGAAGATTTGCCGCTTGGTACAGAAAGTGGACGATGTATTTTCACCTATGTTGGGAATCGGCCTTTTGTTTCACATGGCTCAGATTCTGTTGGCTTTTTATGTGTCAGTGTCTAATTCACTGATTGAAAAAGAGGATTTTACCAACTTGGTAGGGACTACGTATTGGACCATATGCTGTGCAACAGTTGTTGTCATTTATTGTATTTCTGGAGGTTTGGTAAACCATGCGGTAAGTTAGCAGCAGATTTTAATAACCATCCTACACATTTAATGAAATTTTAACAGAACAGAACACATTATTAAACCGGCGTAGGCCATTAGAGTAGACTAGACAGTTTCGTAGAAATATGACAAAAGCTTGTTCGCAATAACAACATGTTTTGTGACCAATATATAAGACAGAGCGATAAGCATGTTAGCCATATTATGTATCAATTTAAAAAGGGTTCTGTTCCACTCCATTGGGTATACTGGGTTATGTTCGATGTGTGAAATATCTTACGATCAAATAAAAAACCAGGTAGTACTAATATAACCTAAATAGATCTTCGGACCAAACAAAAGACAATGTTGTGATGGCATAACAACTTGGTCAAAATGTTCTATGACCGTCGCTTGAATTATCAGCTTACTCGACGTTACCATGATAGCATACTTTGGCAGATCAAATTTTGTCAGCTAGATCACCAGTATCGAGTCTGTGTGAGGTGAACAGGTAGAACCAACGTGCCCGGCCAAAGCGTAGCGAAGGAATCCAAGTAATTTATTGCCTCCCGATGTTTGGTACAAGTGTCTATATTCAACGGTGTGTAGGCGTTCAACAGTATTAGATGCAAGAACTTCCGGACCCGGTATTAGTTGGAAGAACAAAATACCGTCCCCACAACAGCCCTACCAATAGTCTCCGCAGGTGATTGGCAACAGAACCTGGATGAAATAGATGGAACGCCGAAGAAGTTGAAAGCTCAAATCTTCGCACAAAAAATACCTTTGACTCAGACTACAGAAGTTGGGCAGGGATATAATTTGTCTCTTTGTTTTTTTCAGGCTCACTCAGTTTTGTCCGATGTTTATGATATCGATATGTTGAAACTAAAAGAGAACACTGTCGTGGTAAGAAGCATTGCCTTAACTTCGTTTGGGCCCAAACTTCTCTCAAACTGTGCTTAAAAGGATACACCGCTTAGTTTATTGTCATTCGTTGAAATATTTTTAGAAAATTAAGAAATGGTCAATCTCGGATGCAAATCAACTTTCCACCAAAAATGTACATGTAAAGAATTATTAAGGGAATTCCCTGTTGCTATTGTTTTCTGTCTGACAGTCAGTAAACAACCAGCGCACGGCAACCCCAGCATCCACAATGGGCCCATGGGAAACTGCCTATTCAGCGGTCAGGAAAGCGGTGGGGGCTAGGAAAGTTACCAATGGCTATCTGGAAACCTCGTCTTTAAATAAAAAGAGTCGAATAGCAGACATTTTAATATTCTACGTTTTACTGGTTCCGGACATGTCCCTTTAAAAAATGTAATTCACTAATAATATCAGATAGAGATGCACTTTCCCACTCGGTTGTCAGATAGCAATGTTTAAAATGTATACAGACTAACTTTTGGAATGAAAACACAAGAGTGAACCGACTGCTCATCGTAATAATGCTTGCTGTTTTTTAAAGACATAGAAAACGGTAGCTTGGAGGCTATTACCTTAGGTTATAACAATGCAACCGTTTGATGTTTTACGTCTTACTCAAGATTGCTTCGCATATATATCGGCGTTGCCGGGTTTAGTGGGGAAGGCAACCGGACTCTTTGTCCGTGGGAAAATAGATCTTCGGGGAATACCTGGCAACTCTTCGGCACAATTTGATCAAGGGAGAGACACAATTAGTAGGTAATCTATTAAATCACTCTGGTCAAAACGTATTATCAGATTGCGGTTTTCCACTAATGATTGAACTTTGGTTATTCATTACCAGTTTACACGTACTAACTCACGTGGAAATGATGCTCTGGATAGGATCATTTGATACAATGGCGTTATATTCTTTTTAGACCCTACCGTCCGGGACCTTGCATTTTTATTGCATGCAAAAATTACATAAACAGATATCCACTTCATCGCACCCCTTCCTTGCTTTGCCCATAAGGTGCTATTTTGAATTTTCCCTTGCATCTTGCTAACATCAAATACGGTATAACATTTTTCTGTACACTTTGTCTATGCCATTACAGATTCAAGTGTTCCTATTTAGATTGACAAATGAAGATGTCGGACTAACGGCGATGAAAATGTTTGTTATCAACAAACCATTTATCTTAACGGTAAGGGATATTTGCCAAAAATAATAGCCATTTGTTATTTTTGTAGTGTCAGAATATAGCAGGATTCATTTTATTTATGGGATAACATTTGTTTGAAAATTAACTTGATAATGCAGTTAGTCGTGTTAGTGAGAGGATCTTTTTGGGTATCACCCAAAATTGGTAGAAAAAATTCGGCTATATTTTAAGGAGGTATAATTCCGCAAATAAAAACAAAACACTGTCCAGCATTGGTATTGGTACCATTTAACACCAGTCATGCAACAAAGCTCAAAACCGTTTTATTTAAAAACGGCATTTTGGTTCTTTGAAACCATTGATCGCGTGTGCGTTGAAAAAATTAATTATTTTTCTAAAATGATCTGTATTCTGCCCCAAAACTCAATCAATCTACAGAATTAAAATGGTCAAGTTTTGATTGTTAGCCATTTGTACCTCTAATTAAGCTCAAGTTTCTGATGCAGCACAGTAAGATCAGCATATTTCAGAATTCTGTTTTGCGGAAAATAATAATTCGATCCGAATGGTTTATAGAAATATTACATCGGATTAATAATAATATTATTATTAAATTGTTCTATTTTCAGATTTGTGGAATATTGGTGACCTACTACCTCGTTTTGATTCAGTTTCTATCACCACCAGGATCTTTTCAACAAACACTATTTAACAATAGTTCCAATTAAGGTTTTATCACAAAGACCTAGATAGAGAAGCGTGACCTGGTCACCATGACAACCCGCCATCTTTGTTTCACACAACGGCCGACGTCACATGATATAACAGCACATCTAAGCTCTATTTCATGTTGTTGTTTTTTTCTTCACAGCTCTAAGTGTATACAGAATGTCAGTGTTAGCGATAAATGTTTAAAAAGCTTTGGGAATAGAATAACAGTGCTCAGATGCAATGTGTTGACTTTCAATCAATGCATAAATCTCACGTTTATAATTGAACTTTGTGAAAGATCTTTTCAGCAAAATAAGTTTTATGACATTTTTTTTAACGTGATATTGAATATGTTGCAGGAGCGATCTTTTTACCAGTATATCAATAAACAAAATGTATTCTCAAGCTATTTCGACCTAAAAAGTTCAAAAGGTCAGAAGTTTTGATTTAACATTATCCCTTTCTGATGATGTATACACACATAGGTCAAAATTGACGAAACCCTTATATGGCAGATAAGATGCAGAAACGGATACATTTCCATAAGTTTATAGAAGCCCTGATTTAAAAAAAAAAAACGAGGAGTCTCTATATTAGGTTCATATCTAGGACTCTCCCGTAATTTCGTTATTTTTTGTCCCAATGCCTAGGTACTAACGCCATTCAATCCGTTACGACATCATATCCGCTATTGTGCGGCGTAAAACAGCAAACAATCAATGACTCTAAGCAGTCGTCCTACATCAGGCGCTTTTCACCCCAGAACTGTATTGTGAAAGTCTCAACCAATGCATTAACCTAAAGAAACATAAGGCATCGTTCGTTCTGATGAGCATTTTATTATCTTCAAGGTGAACATTCTTCAATACATCGTTTCCGGTTTTCGTAAGGGTATTCGTCCGGTAAAACCTTATCAAATAACATATAACATTTTGATCGCGTTCGCTAATGCCTCGTCATTCGGTAGGCCAATTACTCAGCGTAAGAAAAATCAAGTTTTCACAATTTCTCGGTGAAGCGAGTCTCCCATTAAACGCATCCAAATAGGGTTGTACTGTCCGTATATAGTCATCAAGGTTTTCTTTATTTCCGACCTGCGCCGTCGGTATTCCTCCTGCAAACTGCAGCCGTCAACAGACATATGAGCTTGAATAGCTTCCTTCACAATGTCGTCCCATACGCCAGAAACTGTATCAGCCATACCGCTAGCGGGCGTAGTGCTCGTAGTTAGAAAAACTTTACGGTCATCTTCTAAAGTATTTTCATCCGAGGGATGCCCTCCATAAACGGTCATCTCAGTATTCTGCGAATCGGTTTTGTGTTTATTGAAAACGTGCCGCTTCATGTCATGTCGGCGAGTAAAAGTCTTGTTACAAACGTGGCAATTGAATCTCATTTTGTTTCACCCACTCTCAAGCCAATTTATCCACGTTCGACATGTTTAAACGTTACAGACACCGTCTGCGTAAGAAGTGTTGTCGAAGTACGATGATAGCATATTATATATAGCTTTATGATACGCGCCCGCTGAACGCCAGAAGCGACCGTTAACGGAGCCTTAAGCGTAAGACAACGCAGCTAATTGTGAGTGAATCCACCGTCGTCTTTCTTGTGCTGGCCATATCCATAACTACCATGGTTCAGACGTACGCTTTATGTTTCTACAGTCAAGAAGATAACACCATATATACATTAATCTTATATGTTCTGTCTTCAATGTGGAATATAGCTTCTTGTAATTTCCCCCCGACTCTTATCTTAATTATAAGTATTGCACTCTGGGTTGAGTTTAGAAGCTTTCAAGAAGAGTTTGTAAGGCGAATATCAACTGATGGGGAATTCTCCGGTGACTTGGAGTATTATCGCAAGCATCACCAGAAGATTTGCCGCTTGGTACAGAAAGTGGACGATGTATTTTCACCTATGTTGGGAATCGGCCTTTTGTTTCACATGGCTCAGATTCTGTTGGCTTTTTATGTGTCAGTGTCTAATTCACTGATTGAAAAAGAGGATTTTACCAACTTGGTAGGGACTACGTATTGGACCATATGCTGTGCAACAGTTGTTGTCATTTATTGTATTTCTGGAGGTTTGGTAAACCATGCGGTAAGTTAGCAGCAGATTTTAATAACCATCCTACACATTTAATGAAATTTTAACAGAACAGAACACATTATTAAACCGGCGTAGGCCATTAGAGTAGACTAGACAGTTTCGTAGAAATATGACAAAAGCTTGTTCGCAATAACAACATGTTTTGTGACCAATATATAAGACAGAGCGATAAGCATGTTAGCCATATTATGTATCAATTTAAAAAGGGTTCTGTTCCACTCCATTGGGTATACTGGGTTATGTTCGATGTGTGAAATATCTTACGATCAAATAAAAAACCAGGTAGTACTAATATAACCTAAATAGATCTTCGGACCAAACAAAAGACAATGTTGTGATGGCATAACAACTTGGTCAAAATGTTCTATGACCGTCGCTTGAATTATCAGCTTACTCGACGTTACCATGATAGCATACTTTGGCAGATCAAATTTTGTCAGCTAGATCACCAGTATCGAGTCTGTGTGAGGTGAACAGGTAGAACCAACGTGCCCGGCCAAAGCGTAGCGAAGGAATCCAAGTAATTTATTGCCTCCCGATGTTTGGTACAAGTGTCTATATTCAACGGTGTGTAGGCGTTCAACAGTATTAGATGCAAGAACTTCCGGACCCGGTATTAGTTGGAAGAACAAAATACCGTCCCCACAACAGCCCTACCAATAGTCTCCGCAGGTGATTGGCAACAGAACCTGGATGAAATAGATGGAACGCCGAAGAAGTTGAAAGCTCAAATCTTCGCACAAAAAATACCTTTGACTCAGACTACAGAAGTTGGGCAGGGATATAATTTGTCTCTTTGTTTTTTTCAGGCTCACTCAGTTTTGTCCGATGTTTATGATATCGATATGTTGAAACTAAAAGAGAACACTGTCGTGGTAAGAAGCATTGCCTTAACTTCGTTTGGGCCCAAACTTCTCTCAAACTGTGCTTAAAAGGATACACCGCTTAGTTTATTGTCATTCGTTGAAATATTTTTAGAAAATTAAGAAATGGTCAATCTCGGATGCAAATCAACTTTCCACCAAAAATGTACATGTAAAGAATTATTAAGGGAATTCCCTGTTGCTATTGTTTTCTGTCTGACAGTCAGTAAACAACCAGCGCACGGCAACCCCAGCATCCACAATGGGCCCATGGGAAACTGCCTATTCAGCGGTCAGGAAAGCGGTGGGGGCTAGGAAAGTTACCAATGGCTATCTGGAAACCTCGTCTTTAAATAAAAAGAGTCGAATAGCAGACATTTTAATATTCTACGTTTTACTGGTTCCGGACATGTCCCTTTAAAAAATGTAATTCACTAATAATATCAGATAGAGATGCACTTTCCCACTCGGTTGTCAGATAGCAATGTTTAAAATGTATACAGACTAACTTTTGGAATGAAAACACAAGAGTGAACCGACTGCTCATCGTAATAATGCTTGCTGTTTTTTAAAGACATAGAAAACGGTAGCTTGGAGGCTATTACCTTAGGTTATAACAATGCAACCGTTTGATGTTTTACGTCTTACTCAAGATTGCTTCGCATATATATCGGCGTTGCCGGGTTTAGTGGGGAAGGCAACCGGACTCTTTGTCCGTGGGAAAATAGATCTTCGGGGAATACCTGGCAACTCTTCGGCACAATTTGATCAAGGGAGAGACACAATTAGTAGGTAATCTATTAAATCACTCTGGTCAAAACGTATTATCAGATTGCGGTTTTCCACTAATGATTGAACTTTGGTTATTCATTACCAGTTTACACGTACTAACTCACGTGGAAATGATGCTCTGGATAGGATCATTTGATACAATGGCGTTATATTCTTTTTAGACCCTACCGTCCGGGACCTTGCATTTTTATTGCATGCAAAAATTACATAAACAGATATCCACTTCATCGCACCCCTTCCTTGCTTTGCCCATAAGGTGCTATTTTGAATTTTCCCTTGCATCTTGCTAACATCAAATACGGTATAACATTTTTCTGTACACTTTGTCTATGCCATTACAGATTCAAGTGTTCCTATTTAGATTGACAAATGAAGATGTCGGACTAACGGCGATGAAAATGTTTGTTATCAACAAACCATTTATCTTAACGGTAAGGGATATTTGCCAAAAATAATAGCCATTTGTTATTTTTGTAGTGTCAGAATATAGCAGGATTCATTTTATTTATGGGATAACATTTGTTTGAAAATTAACTTGATAATGCAGTTAGTCGTGTTAGTGAGAGGATCTTTTTGGGTATCACCCAAAATTGGTAGAAAAAATTCGGCTATATTTTAAGGAGGTATAATTCCGCAAATAAAAACAAAACACTGTCCAGCATTGGTATTGGTACCATTTAACACCAGTCATGCAACAAAGCTCAAAACCGTTTTATTTAAAAACGGCATTTTGGTTCTTTGAAACCATTGATCGCGTGTGCGTTGAAAAAATTAATTATTTTTCTAAAATGATCTGTATTCTGCCCCAAAACTCAATCAATCTACAGAATTAAAATGGTCAAGTTTTGATTGTTAGCCATTTGTACCTCTAATTAAGCTCAAGTTTCTGATGCAGCACAGTAAGATCAGCATATTTCAGAATTCTGTTTTGCGGAAAATAATAATTCGATCCGAATGGTTTATAGAAATATTACATCGGATTAATAATAATATTATTATTAAATTGTTCTATTTTCAGATTTGTGGAATATTGGTGACCTACTACCTCGTTTTGATTCAGTTTCTATCACCACCAGGATCTTTTCAACAAACACTATTTAACAATAGTTCCAATTAAGGTTTTATCACAAAGACCTAGATAGAGAAGCGTGACCTGGTCACCATGACAACCCGCCATCTTTGTTTCACACAACGGCCGACGTCACATGATATAACAGCACATCTAAGCTCTATTTCATGTTGTTGTTTTTTTCTTCACAGCTCTAAGTGTATACAGAATGTCAGTGTTAGCGATAAATGTTTAAAAAGCTTTGGGAATAGAATAACAGTGCTCAGATGCAATGTGTTGACTTTCAATCAATGCATAAATCTCACGTTTATAATTGAACTTTGTGAAAGATCTTTTCAGCAAAATAAGTTTTATGACATTTTTTTTAACGTGATATTGAATATGTTGCAGGAGCGATCTTTTTACCAGTATATCAATAAACAAAATGTATTCTCAAGCTATTTCGACCTAAAAAGTTCAAAAGGTCAGAAGTTTTGATTTAACATTATCCCTTTCTGATGATGTATACACACATAGGTCAAAATTGACGAAACCCTTATATGGCAGATAAGATGCAGAAACGGATACATTTCCATAAGTTTATAGAAGCCCTGATTTAAAAAAAAAAAACGAGGAGTCTCTATATTAGGTTCATATCTAGGACTCTCCCGTAATTTCGTTATTTTTTGTCCCAATGCCTAGGTACTAACGCCATTCAATCCGTTACGACATCATATCCGCTATTGTGCGGCGTAAAACAGCAAACAATCAATGACTCTAAGCAGTCGTCCTACATCAGGCGCTTTTCACCCCAGAACTGTATTGTGAAAGTCTCAACCAATGCATTAACCTAAAGAAACATAAGGCATCGTTCGTTCTGATGAGCATTTTATTATCTTCAAGGTGAACATTCTTCAATACATCGTTTCCGGTTTTCGTAAGGGTATTCGTCCGGTAAAACCTTATCAAATAACATATAACATTTTGATCGCGTTCGCTAATGCCTCGTCATTCGGTAGGCCAATTACTCAGCGTAAGAAAAATCAAGTTTTCACAATTTCTCGGTGAAGCGAGTCTCCCATTAAACGCATCCAAATAGGGTTGTACTGTCCGTATATAGTCATCAAGGTTTTCTTTATTTCCGACCTGCGCCGTCGGTATTCCTCCTGCAAACTGCAGCCGTCAACAGACATATGAGCTTGAATAGCTTCCTTCACAATGTCGTCCCATACGCCAGAAACTGTATCAGCCATACCGCTAGCGGGCGTAGTGCTCGTAGTTAGAAAAACTTTACGGTCATCTTCTAAAGTATTTTCATCCGAGGGATGCCCTCCATAAACGGTCATCTCAGTATTCTGCGAATCGGTTTTGTGTTTATTGAAAACGTGCCGCTTCATGTCATGTCGGCGAGTAAAAGTCTTGTTACAAACGTGGCAATTGAATCTCATTTTGTTTCACCCACTCTCAAGCCAATTTATCCACGTTCGACATGTTTAAACGTTACAGACACCGTCTGCGTAAGAAGTGTTGTCGAAGTACGATGATAGCATATTATATATAGCTTTATGATACGCGCCCGCTGAACGCCAGAAGCGACCGTTAACGGAGCCTTAAGCGTAAGACAACGCAGCTAATTGTGAGTGAATCCACCGTCGTCTTTCTTGTGCTGGCCATATCCATAACTACCATGGTTCAGACGTACGCTTTATGTTTCTACAGTCAAGAAGATAACACCATATATACATTAATCTTATATGTTCTGTCTTCAATGTGGAATATAGCTTCTTGTAATTTCCCCCCGACTCTTATCTTAATTATAAGTATTGCACTCTGGGTTGAGTTTAGAAGCTTTCAAGAAGAGTTTGTAAGGCGAATATCAACTGATGGGGAATTCTCCGGTGACTTGGAGTATTATCGCAAGCATCACCAGAAGATTTGCCGCTTGGTACAGAAAGTGGACGATGTATTTTCACCTATGTTGGGAATCGGCCTTTTGTTTCACATGGCTCAGATTCTGTTGGCTTTCTATGTGTCAGTGTCTAATTCACTGATTGAAAAAGAGGATTTTACCAACTTGGTAGGGACTACATATTGGACCATATCCTGTGCAACAGTTGTTATCATTTATTGTATTTCTAGAGGTTTGGTAAACCATGCGGTAAGTTAGCAGCAGATTTTCTTAACCATGCTACAAATTTAATGAAATTTCAACAGAAAAGAACACATTATTAAACCGGCGTAGGCCATTAGAGTAGACTAGACAGTTTCGTAGAAATATGACAAAAGCTTGTTCGCAATAACAACATGTTTTGTGACCAATATAAAAGACAGAGCGATAAGCATGTTAGCCATATTATGTATCAATTTAAACAGGGTTCTGTTCCACTCCATTTGGGTATACCGGTTTATGTTATATGTGTGAAACATTTTACGATCAAATAAAGTACCAGGTAGTACTAATATAATCGAAAGAGATCTTCGGATCAAATAAAAGACAATGTTGTGATGGCATAAAAACTTGGTCAAAATGTTCTATGACGGTCGCTTGAATTATCAGCTTACTCGACGTTACCATGATAGCATACTTTGGCAGATCAAATTTTGTCAGCTAGACCACCAGTATTGAGTCGGTGTGAGGTAAATAGGTAAAACCAACGTGCCCGGCCAAAGCGTAACGAAGGAATCCAAGTAATTTATTGCCTCCCGATATTTGGTACAAGTGCCTATATTCAACGCTGTATAGGCATTCAATAGCATTAGTTGCATGAAACTGCGGACCCAGTATTTGTTGGAAGAACAAAATACCGTCCCCACGATAGCCCTACCAATAGTCTCGACAGGTGATTGGCCACAGAACCTGGATGAAATAGATGAAACGCTGAAGAAGTTGAAAGCTCAAATCTTCGCACAAGAGAGCACTGCCGTGGTAAGAAGCATTGTCTTAACTTCGTTTGGGCCTAAACTTCTCTCAAACTGTGCTGAAAAGGATACACTGCTTAGTTTGTTGTCATTCGTTGAACTTAAGATTTTTAGAAAATTAGGAAGTGGTCAATCTCGGATGAAAGGTTGCAAATCATCTTTCCACCAAAAATGTACATGTAAAGAGTTATTAAGGGGAATCCCTGTTGCTATTGTTTTCTGTCTAATAGTCAGTAAACAAACAGCTTAAAACGCACGGCAACCCGAGCATCCACAATGAGTCCATCCAGCCTGCCTATTCAGCGGTCAGGAAAGCGGCGGAGGCTAGGAAAGCTACCAATTGCTATCTGAAAACATAGTCTATAAAAAAAAAGAGTCGAATAGCAGACATTTTAACAATCTACGTGTCACTGGTTCCGGACATGTCCCTTTAAAAAATGTAATTTGCTAATAATATCAGATAGAGATGCAATTTCCGACTCGGTTGTCAGATAGCAAAGCAAATGTGTTGGTCTGATTCGGTTAATCGACATGTATTTCTAACATTATGAATTTCATAAGCAATTCTTACATTTCACGAATCAATTTTAGGCGTTTGGTGTTTTACGCCTTACTCAAGATTGCTTCGCATATATATCGGCGTTGCCGGTTTTAGTGGGGAGTGAAACCGGACTCTTTGTCCGTGGAAAAATAGATCTTCAGGGAATACCTGGCAACTCTTCGGCAAAATTTGATTGAGCGAGAGGCACAAAAGGGAGGTAATCTATTAAATCACTCTAGTCAAAACGTAGTATCAGATTGCGGGTCTCGACTGACGATTCAACTTTGGTTATTCATTACGAGTTTACACGTATTAATTTCACGTGGAAATGATACTCTGGATAGGATCGTTTGATACAATGGCGTTATATTCTTTTTAGACCCTACCGTCCGGAACCTTTCATTTTTTATTTTATGCAAAAATTACATAAACAGATATCAACTTCATCGCACCCTTTCCTTGCGATAGCCACAAGATGCTATTTTGAATTTCTCCTTGCATTTTGCAACATCCAATACGGTATAACATTTTTTTCTGTACACTTTGTCTATGCCATTACAGGTTCAAGTGTTCGTATTTATATTAACAAATGAAGCTATCGGACTAATGGCGATGAAAATGTTTGTTATCAACAAACCATTTATCTTAACGGTAAGGGATATTTGACAAAAATAATAGCCATTTGTTATTTTTGTAGTGTCAGAATATAGCAGGATTAAATTTATTTATGGGATAACATTTGTTTGAAAAATAACTTGATAATGCAGTTAGTCGAAATTTTATCATTTTTATAAAAAATATCTGTATTCTGCTTCAAAACTCCATCAATCTACAGAAAATAATAATTCGATCCGAGTCGTTTATGGAAATATTATATTGGGTTAATAATATTAGTATGAGCGTTATTAAATTGTTCTATTTTCAGATTTGTGGAACTGTTGTTAACATACTGCATATCCCAAACAAAATTTAAGTCTACACTGTACAAGATGTGCTTTACATATCGGAATTTTACATTTTTTACATTTATTATTTTTTTTAACACCAAGACATCTTTTACAAAATTGCAAATACAATGATTCTATAAGGTTTAGTTTACTATATCCCCATACCTCATAACCATATTCAATTATAGGAAGGAGCATTTTATCAAACAGTTTCATTTGAGAGTCTATGGGTAAGCGTAGGTTGTGTATTTTCCTCGATACACCAAACATGCTTTCTTTGTTTGGTTAATTAAATGAGACATTGTCATGTTGAAGTTATTAGTATGTTTAAACACTACACCAAGGTAGCAATAATCATACACAACCTCCAAATCATTATCACCAAAAGTAAAGTTGGGAATAGAGTTAGGTTTTCTATTACAAAAAATAAGGACTTTTGTTTTACGGACATTTACAGTTAGTTCCCACAAGTTACAATAGCTTTCAAAGGATGACAGGGCATGTTGTAGATGCTCCGCAGTTTCTGACAGAATCACCGTATCATCAGCATATAATAATATAGACAAACGTAAATAAATATTAGCTTTTTCTGCCATCTCCTTTGACAAGGAATCAACCAATTACATTACAGCCGGTTAAAAATTCTTCCAAATCATTTAGGTACAATGTGAAAAGCAGGGGAGATAGATTCTCCCCTTGTCTAACTCCAACTTCGCTAACAAAGTAATCACTTTTTATGTTACCCTGGGCAACACATGATTTGATATTATTGTACATATTCTTAATAAGTTTAATGCATTTTCCATCAATACCACTTATCACAAGTTTGTACCACAAGGCACCTCTCCATACGCTATCAAAAGCTTTCGAGAAGTCAACAAATGCACAGTATAATTTTCTTTTAGTTTTTAACATATAATTAATCAGCAAATGGAGGGAAAAATATGATCTATGGTTGAATTACCTTTCCTAAACCCGCTTGTGATTCATGAATTTTCTTGTTATTTTCAAAGTAGCTAGTAAGTCTGTTATTAATAACAGCGGTAAAAACTTTGCCCAAGCAACTTAAAATAGTAACTGGTTGTCTGGGTCAGTTATCTCCCCTGTGTTCTTGTAAATTGGACAAATTACACCAACTAGCCAGCTTTCTGGCACACATCCAGTGTCAAACACTATATTAAACAATTTTTGGTATATTGGGAGCATGACAGGTAAACTTGCTTTCAAATGTTCATTTAGAATATGGTCGTTACCGGCCGCCTTACTATTTTTGAGTTTACAAATGATGGCTTCAATGTCACACGCATTGATAGGCACATCAAGGTCTGGGTGGGGCAACGGGCTCCAGTTATGAGTAGCATCAGATTTTTTCATATCGTGTATTTCTAATGAATTTAATTTTTTTATAGTAATTGTACAGAACATCAATGTCTATGTTAAACCTTTGAGGCCTTTGGCCGACTCTCTTTAATATTTTCCAATACTCTTTGGGGGAACCCCTTTCCAGCTGACGTAACTCATTGACAAATCGTTCGACATAACCTGTGTAAGCCTTCTTAAGTGCCTTTTTTGTATTTTTTACTGCATACTTTTAAGATTAATTTACTTTCTCTGCTTTTAAATTTTCTATTTTTATTTTTAATACCATAAGTTCCTTCCGAACTTTAATACATTCTGCGTTAAACCATGGCTTCTTTGCAGCCGACTTTGATTGAGGAGCTAAACATTTATAACCAAACGATTTTTGGCAGGGGTCATTAAAACATGCACCAATATTGTTTACAGCATTGTTTAACAAGGCCATGTGATCGTCGGGTGAAAGAGAATCTGACATTGTTTTATCTAGATCACTGTAAATTTACTCAACGGAATTAATATCAATATTATTTACAAACGTCTCACTGCAATCAAGTACACATCTACGTAATACATACTGCCTTTTGTTGTCACTGGGCTTGATTGAATGGTTGAGCCTCAGGGTGAGGCTTATTGGGCAGTGTATATGAGATAGCAAGTCACAGAAGTCTAACACACTAAAATCCACAACAGATTGGAACAAACCTGGACTTACAGGGGCATAGTCAATTAAGCTAGTTTGTTTAGAGGTGACTTTACCCACTCCTTTGTCATCATCAAACCGCCCATTTACAGTGAACATATTTGTGCTTCGACAAAACTCTATAGTTTATAGCCTCATCCGTTTTTTCTCCCATTATCCTTTGAGGCTCTATCTAATGGGATTTTTAATTTTTCTAAGATTTGTGGGCCCATTACAAAATTAGTTATTTCCCTATCCCATTCAGCAAAATCACATAAAATTTCATCACATAAGATATAATCTGGCAAAGATTTGGTTCTGGCATTGATGTCGCCCATCAGACACATTTTGGTGACGTCATGACTGACAGAAGATAGTTCGCTCTGTAGGTCAGTATAACAATTTTCATCAATATATTTTGATGACTGGGGGCACATAGATACCACCGAAAAGTATTTCTTCTGAGAATAATTGGCTCGACCCTCGTACCCACATAACGTAAGGGTTATCTCCCTTGATCACGTGTAGATATTTTGAATACTCTTTCTTTATAACAACAGCAATGGTAGATACATTATTTTTTCTTGTACTCGGTTTGGAAAATAAAATATGGTTTGGAAACTGGATATCATCCAGATCCTTAATTTTTGGTTCCAGTAAAAATATTAAATGGTATTTGTTTAACAGTAACTCAAGTTAAAAAGTTTAGATTTTAGTCCACAAATGTTTAAGGAGCAAACTTGGAACAGAGATTCATACGTTGTTACGTTTTTCCCCTCACCTGTAGTTATAGGCAAATGGAGTTGTTGAGTGTCTGTCCCAGTACCACCCTCGTTCCGTTAGAACTACCAACGTCATCTGGCTAATACATTGGGGAATACATGCTAAACAGCGCCTGGATACTTAAAATATCGTTTTATGTTTTTTTCTATCTTCAATACTTACTATATATTTTAATCGGCTGAAAGAAGATTTAATTGGCCTGCAGAAATTTCGACGTTAATAATGGCACCTGAAACCTTCACTTGGGGCCTTCACATTTGAATCAGATAACTATAGCCTCAACGGATGTTTTCAAGAGGACCATTTTAACGGCCAACAACTGTTGTAATTGAACAATATGATATGCCGAAGTATCGATGCCCCCATAACTCTGGAGAACTGTTTTAGATGTTTCTAATTAAGGCTTTAGAGTGTCTATCTCATATACCATACGTCCCATAACTGTCTCTCCTGATTCAGGAATGTTGATTTCGGTGGCTACTTGTGCTATAGGACCCAAAACTAAATTAACGATGTGTCTCATTGTCCCAAGAGCAGGTAAGATATTGATCAAAATGAAAACAAAGGTATGGGAGGGGGGGATGTCAGTTTTACCTGTAAAGTAACGAGGTCTGGAAGTGGAGAGACAAGACGGTAAAGACAAGTGACTTGAAGAGTGTATGGTTTTCTGGTGGCAACGGCATTTGAATTATGTCACATGATATGGCATCTCACTTTAGCTCTAATCCAGATCTGTCCACGGGCTGGGGGATCCAGGTTCAAGCTTGGGTCGAGTCAGACCAAAGACTTTAACAGTGGGAGCTGCTGCTGCTGCTTCGCTTGACGCTCAGCTATAGGAGTTAGAGCATTGGTCCAGTGTCAGTATAATGCATTGTCATGTTCTCGAGCCGCGTGTTTTATAGGGCGCACGCGGGCGAGAATGGCCGCATCCGTCTTCCAAAACAATTTATATGCGACTTAATGAAAACCCGACAAGTGTTTATGATTGAAGATGCCTTTAAGTTTTACAAGAATAATGTTTTATCAAAATGTCTAGACCGACCTAATGGCTTGATACATAACAAAAGCACAAAACCTTCCAGCAATAGTGGTAGGTTCGATTCCCACAGAGATCAGAGAATTTTGTTTTAATTCTATGACGACTTTTCACTGGATTGCCGATTGCCCCGCAATGTATAAAATCAATCAATCCACGGGTTTGAATAACAGATGTCCACATTGAAATACAATGTCAACAAACTTTGAAAATCTAAAATCTTTAGCAAATCAATGATTTATGACAATTTGCAAACTTCATTAAACCTCAAACAGGGAAAATTAGGGAAAATTTTGTTGAAACAAAAATAGCTAATTGGGAGTCATTTTTATCAAAAAGTGCTAAACAAGGGCTTTCCGCAGATACCAACCATGTCGATAAACATTTAGATAATTTTATACACAACCACCAAAATGTATTCATACATCCCGGCTATTTGATTTTAGTCACATCGTTGGTTGAAACAGTTTATTAACTATACCAATATGTTTTATTCAGTGTTAGCCCTTTAGGGTTTCAAGGTACTTCAAATGCTGAACTTTTCTTGACAATTGAAATTTAAGGGGGAAAAGTTCGAATTTTTGCAGCTTAAGTTCTCACTGTGCGATTTGTCATACCGGCTTGTAGCATGCGATTCAAACGGATGCATTTGATTGGTTGACAAATCCATTTTAATCGCATCCTACAAGTCGATACGACAAATCGCACAGTGAAAACTGGCCTGACGCAACTTTGACATAAGCCGTCTAATCAGTTTTTACTTTCGTCTCATTCGAGCTGTATCTGCCTCAGAATAAGTCCTTGGTGTAATGACATTAATTCTCCACTCAAATAAAACGACGGTCACAATTCGTCGCATTTTTATGGAGTATAAAACATTGTAACCAGTACATGAAAATCGTCCCTAACACAATAGTAACAGAATATATGTTGGTAAATATCAATATGGAAAGCTAATTTCGAGCGATTAGCCAATGAAAGCAGCCGAATTTAATTTGTGCATTCGACATCATTTAGAAGTGTATCACTCAAATTTGTGTCTTATTTACATTGATCATTCAATATTTGCCAGGTTTTGAGATTGTGCAATATATTATAATATGTCCTCTATTAGCAAAGCAAATTCCTTGCCGCTTTATAAGAGGAAATTAAATAGCATTAACACCGGTCGATTTTTTTATGCAGTTTAATGTAAATTGTGTAGATTTAGTCCAAACGCTTCCATTTCAGACGTTGATTCATTTATTAAATATATTTGACGAATGTCCGAATATGACGCACCAATAGCCTCTCACAGACGATTGGTTAAGAACAGTGTGTGATATTATGACTAAAACCAGAGAGTACATCTTCAAAAAATCACCACCGGTGTCACATTTGCTAGTAATCAAGATCCAATGATGGAGAGTGTTCAGGAAAAAGAAAGTGCTAATGAGCCCAAATCATTGAGCATGAACCAGCTTTTACGACCATTGCTAATCTGCATGTCCATACTCGGACTGTATTCACCGCGTCCATCTCGCAAGAACTACTGGACCAATCTCTTGACTATTTACCGTTTATTGGTTCTTTTGTTTCTTGGTTTTAACGTTGGGTCTACAGTTCTGGTAAATCTCGAAATCGGCTATGGTCACAGTGATAGTTCTACAGCCCAAAGGTGCTTACATTTGTTGTTTATCTCACTATCCACGATAGACGCCTTGATTTTATTTATTTCATGTTGTGGGGAAAAGGGATTACCATATCTGCTTAAGTCATAGACATTCCTACAAGGCTCCGAAGAAAAAAATATCACAGGAAAACAAAACAGAATCAAGAAATCTACCGTCGTCTTTCTCGGACTGGCCATATCCATAACTACCATGGTTCAGACGTTCAATTTATGTTTCTACGGCGCAAAATATAACACCACATATACATTAATCTTATATGTTCTGTCTTCAATGTGGAATATAGCTTCTTGTAATTTCCCCCCGACTCTTATCTTAATTATAAATATTGCACTCTGGGTTGAGTTTAGAAGCTTTCAAGAAGAATATCAACTGATGGGGAATTCTCCGGTGACTTGGAGTATTATCGCAAGCATCACCAGAAGATTTGCCGCTTGGTACAGAAAGTGGACAATGTATTTTCACCTATTTTGGGAATCGGCCTTTTGTTTCGCATGGCTCAGATTCTGTTGGCTTTCTATGTGTCAGTGTCTAATTCACTGATTGAAAAGGAGGATTTTACCAACTTGGTAGGGACTACATATTGGACCATATGCTGTGCAACAGTTGTTATCATTTATTGTATTTCTGGAGGTTTGTTAAACCATGCGGTAAGTTAGCAGCAGATTTTCTTAACCATGCTACAAATTTAATGAAATTTTAACAGAACAGAACACATTATTAAACCGGCGTAGGCCATTAGAGTAGACTAGACAGTTTCGTAGAAATATGGCAAAAGCTTGTTCGCAATAACAACATGTTTTGCGACCAATATAAAAGACAGAGCGATAAGCATGTTAGCCATATTATGTATCGATTTAAAAAGGGTTCTGTTCCACTCCATTGGGTATACTGGGCTATGTTATATGTCTGAAATATCTTACGATCAAATAAAAGACCAGGTAGTACTAATATAACCGAAATAGATCTTCGGATCAAATAAAAGACAATTTTGTGATGGCATAAAAAGTTGGTCTATATGTTCTATGACGGTCTCTTGAATTATCAGCTTAGTGGACGTTACCATGATAGCATACTTTGGCAGATCAAATTTTGTCAGCTAGACCACCAGTGTCCCGTCTGTGTGAGGTGAACAGGTAGAACCAACGTGCCCGGCTAAAGCGTAACGAGGGAATCAAAGCAATGTATTGCCTCCCGTTGTTAGAACAAGTGCCTATATTCAACGCTGTGTAGGCGTTCAACAGCATCAGATGCAAGAAACTGCGAACCTAGTATTTGTTGGAAGAACAAAATACCGTCCCTACAATAGCCCTACCAATAGTATCGGCAGGTGATTGGTCAAAGAACCTGGATGAAATAGATGGAACGCCGAAGAAGTTGAAAGCTCAAATCTTCGCACAAAAATTAACTTTGACTCAGACTACATAAGTTGGGCAGGGATATAATTTGTCTCTTTGTTTTTTCAGGCTCACTCAGTTTTGTCCGATGTTTATGATATCGATGTGCTGAAACTAAAACAGAACACTGTCGTGGTAAGAAGCATTGTCTTAACTTCGTTTGGGCCCAAACTTCTCTCAAACTGTGCTTAAAAGGATACACCGCTTAGTTTGTCGTCATTCGTTGAACTTAAGATTTTACAAAATTAAGAAGTGGTCAATCTCGGATGAAAGGCTGCAAATTAACTTTCCACCAAAAATGTACATGTAAAGAGGTATTAAGGGAATTCCCTGTTGTTATTTTTTTCTGTTTAACAGTCAGTAAACAACATCTTAAAACGCACGGCAACCCGAGCATCCACAATGGGCGCATGGGAAACTGCCTATCCAGCGGTCAGGAAAGCGGTGGGGGCTAGGAAAGTTACCAATGGCTATCTGGAAACCTCATCTTTAAATAAAAACAGTCGAAAAGCACACATTTTAACATTTTACGTGTCACTGTTTCCGGACATGTCCCTTTAAAAAATGTAATTTGCTAATAATATCAGATAGAGATGCACTTTCCGACTCGATTGTCAAATAGCAAAACAAACGTGTTGGTCTCATTCGGTTAATCAACAAGAACATATCTCAGCACTAACTGTAAAACTGCAGGTAGTTTTGACCAACTGTATATATTTTGTTAAAGCCATCATTGATTGGCCTCATTTCAACACCTTTAAGGATTTATGTTATAAATGTTGGATGCTGTCTTATAAAGAAAACGAAAACGGTAGCTTGGAGGCCATGCAACCGTGTGGTGTTTTACGCCTTACTCAAGATTGCTTCTCATATATATCGGCGTTGCCGGGTTTAATGGGGAAGGAAACCGGACTCTTTGTTCGTGGAAAAATCTTCGGGGAATACCTGGCAACTCTTCGGCACAATTTGATCAAGGGAGAGGCACAAAAGGGAGGTAATCTATTAAATCACTGTGGTCAAAACGTATTATCAGATTGCTGTTTTCCACTAACGATTGAACTTTGGCTATTAATTCACGTGGAAATGATACTCTGGATAGGATCGTTTGATACAATGGCGTTATATTCTTATTAGACCCTAGCGTCCGGGACACTTCATTTTTTATTCCATGTAAAAATTACATAAACAGATGTCAACTTCATCGCACCCCTTCCTTGCTTTGCCCACAGGGTGCTGTTTTGAATTTTCCTTTGCATTTTGCGAACATCAAATACGGTATAACATTTTTTTCCAGTACACTTTGTCTATGTCATTACAGGTTCAAGCGTTCCTATTTAGATTGACAAATGAAGATGTCGGACTAACGGCGATGAAAATGTTTGTTATCAACAAACCATTTATCTTAACGGTAAGGGATATTTGCCAAAAATAATAGCCATTTTTGTAGTGTCAGAATATAGCAGGATTCAATTTATTTATGGGATAACATTTGTTTGAAACACAACTCGAAAATACAGTTAGTCCCGTTAGTGATTGGAGTCTCTTACACTGGGGGTGATTGATTTGATTCACGTTTTGGGTATTACCCAAAATTGATATGCACAATTCGGCTTTATTTTAAGGAAGTATAATTCCACAAGTACAAACAAGACTGTTCAGCATTGGTATTGGTCCCATTTACCACCAGTCGTGCAACAAAGCTCTAAACTGTTTTATTTAAAACGGCCTTTTGGTTCTTTGAAACTATTGTTTGGTGTGCATTGAAAAATTAATTTTTTTAATAAAATTGTTCGTATTCTGTCCTAAACTCAACCCGTCTACAGAATTAAAATAGTTAAGTTTTGATTGTTAGCCATTTGTATCTCTAATTAAGCTCAAGTTTCTGAGGAAGTACCGTAAGATCAGCATATTTTGCAATTCTCTTTTGCGGAAAAAAATAATTCGATCCGAGTCGTCTATTTCGTGTTGTTTTTTTTTCTTTACAACTCTAAGTGTATGCAGAATATCAGTGTTAGCGATAAACGTTTTAAAGAGTCGGGACTAGAATAACAGTGCTCCAATGCGATGCGTTGACTTTCAATCAATGCATAAAATTCACGTTTTTATTTAAACGTTCTTAAAGATCATTTCAGCAAAATAAGTTTGAGGAGATTTTTTATTTCGAAGTGCTTTTGAATATGTTGCAGGAGCGATGTTTTTGCCAATATATCAATAAACAAAAATGCCTTCTCTGGCTATTTCGACATAAAAAGTTAAAACATTCATAATTTTGTTTAACATTATCCCTTTCTCATGATGTATACACACATATGCAGAAACGGATACATTTGCATAAGTTAATAGAAGCCCTGATTTAAAAACAATGAAGAGTCTCTATATAAGGTTCATACCAAGGGCTCTCCTGGGAGGCAATACACTTGGTACACAACTCAGCATGCTTCAGTGGATAAGGCTACCAACGTCATCTGGCTCATACATTGGGGAATACATGCTATAATTTGGACAATGATTGCTTGTGGTGTTAAAATCGTCCGAATGCCTAGGACATATTTAAAAGCGCTTGGATACTAAGAATTTTCATTTTAGGTTGTATCTGTCTTTACTACTTACTAGATTCGAATCGGCTAAAAGAAGATTTAATTGGCCTGCAGAAATTTCGGCGGTAATAATGGCACCTGAAACCTTCTCTTGGGGCCTTAACATTTGAATCAGATAACTATAGCCTCAACGGATGTTTTCAAGAGGACCATTTTAACGGCCACCAACTGTTGTAATAGAACAATAAATTTCGTAGCAATTATGCTGAAGTATGGATGCCCCCATATCTCTAGAGAACTGTTTTAGATGTTTCTAATAAAGGCTTTAGAAGGTCTATCACATATACCATACGTCCCATAACTTTCTCTCCTGATTCAGGAATGTTGCCTTTGGTGGCTGTTTGTGCTATTGGGCCCAAAACCAAATTAACGATGTGTCTCATTGTCCCAAGAGCAGATAAGATATTTATCAAAATAAAAACAAAGGTGTTGGGAGGGGGGGGGGGGGTATTTCAGTTTTGCCTGTAAAGTAACGAGGTCTGGAAGAGGAGAGACAAGACGGTAAAGACAAGTGACTTGAAGAGTGTATGGTTTTCTGGTGGCAACGGCATTTGAATTAGGTCACATGATATGGCATCTCACTTTAGCTTTAATCCAGATCTGTCCACGGGCTGGGAGATCCAGGTTCAAGCTTGGGTCGAGTCAGACCAAAGACTTTAACAGTGGTAGCTGCTGCTGCTGCTTCGCTTGACGCTCAGCTTTAGGAGTTAAAGCAGCCACTGGTTGGTCCAGTGTCAGTATAATGCATTCTCGTGTTCTCGAGCCGCGCGTTTTATAGGGGGCGGCACGCGGGCGAGAATGGCCGCGTCCGTCTTCCATAACAATTTATATGCGACTTAATGAAAACCCGACGAATGTTTATGATTGAAGATGCCTTTAAGTTTTACAAGAATAATGTTTTATCCAAATGTCTGGACCGACCTAATGGCTTGATACATAACAAATGCATAAAAACCTTCCAGCAATAGTGGTATGTTTGATTCCCACTGAGAACAGAGGATTTTGTTTTAATTCTGAGACGATTTTTCAATCGATTGCCCTACGTGGAAGGGTTGCCAGGTACCGGAGTTTCCAATTGCAGAGATAGCCCGGTTTCCTCCCCCGCAATGAATAAAATCAATCATTCCACGGGTTTGAATATCAGATGTCCACATTGAAATACGCTGTATATGTGTTTATGTCAACAAACTTTGAAAATCTAAAATCTTTAGCAAATCAATGATTTATGACAATTTGCAAACTTCATTAAACTTCAAACAGGGAAAATTAGGGAAAATTTTGTTGAAACAGAAATAGCTAATTGTTAGTCATTTTTATCAAAAAGTCCAAAACAAGAACTTTACAAAACCCCCAAATGTATTCATACATCCCGGCTATTTGATTTTAGTCACATCTTTAGTTGGCACAGGGTATTAACTATACCAATATTTTTATTCAGTGTTAGCCCTTTAGGGTTTCCAGGTACTTCAAATGCTGAACTTTTGTTGACAATTGAAATTTAAGGGGGAAAAGTCCGAATTTCGGCAGCTAAAGTTCTCACTGTGCGATTTGTCATACCGACTTGTAGCATGCTATTCAAACGGATGCATTTTATTGGTTGACAAATCCATTTTAATCGCATCCTACAAGTCGGTACGACAAATCGCACAGTGAGAACTGGCCTGACGCAACTGGAACCTAAGCCGTCTAATCAGTTTTCACTTTCGTCTCATTCGAGCTGTATCTGCCTCAGAATAAGTCCTTGGTGTAATGACATTAATTCTCCACTCAACTAAAACAACGGCCACAATTCGTCGCATTTTTATAAAGGATAAAACAGTACATGAAAATCGTCTCTAACATAATAGTAACAGAACATATGTTGGTAAATATCAATATGGAAAGCTAATTAGGAGCGATTAGCTAATGAAAGCAGCCGAATTTATTTTCTGCGTTCGACATCATTTAAAAGTGTATCATTCAAAGTTGTGTCTTATTTACATTCATCATTCAATATTTGCCAGGTTTTGAGATTGTGCAATATATTATAATATGTCATCTATTAGCAAAGCAAATTACTTGCCGCTTTATAAGAGGAAATTAAATAGCATTAACACCGGTCGATTTTTACTAGACAGTTTAATGTAAATTGTGTAGATTTAGTCCAAACGCTTCCATTACAGACGTTGATTTATTTATTTACTATATTTGACAAATGTCCGAATATGACGCACCAATAGCTTCTCACAGACGATTGGTTAAGAACAGCGTGTGATTTTATGTCCGCGCATGACTAAAACCACAGAGTATAAACTTCAAAAAATCACCACCGGTGTCACATTTGCTAGTAATCAAGATCCAATGATGGAGGGTGTTCAGGAAAAAGAAAGTGCTAATGAGCCCAAATCATTGAGCATGGACCAACTTTTACGACCATTGCTAATCTGCATGTCAATACTCGGACTGTATTCACCGCGTCCATGTCGGAAGAACTACTGGACCATTCTCTTGATTATTTACCGTTTATTGGTTCTTTTGTTTCTTGGTTTTAACGTTGGATATACAGTTCTGGTAAATCACGAAATCGGCTTTGATGATATCAAGAATTCCTTTGCTCAGATGTGCTTACCATTGTTGTTTAACTCACTAAACACGATATACGCCTTGATTTTATTTATTTCATGTTGTCGGGAAAAGGGATTGCCATATCTGCTGAAGTCATGGACATTCCTACAAGGCTCCGAGGGAAAACATATCACAGGAAAACAAAACATAATCAAGAAATCTATCATCGTCTTTCTCGGACTGGCCGTATCCATAACTACCATGGTTCTGACGTTCAATTTATGTTTCTACGGCCCACAAGATAACACCATATATATATTAATCTTATATGGTCTGTCTTCAATGTGGAATATAGCTTCTTGTAATTTCCCCCCGACTCTTATCTTAATTATAAGTATTGCACTCTGGGTTGAGTTTAGAAGCTTTCAAGAAGAGTTTGTAAGGCGAATATCAACTGGTGGGGAATTCTCCGGTGACTTGGAGTATTATCGCAAGCATCACCAGAAGATTTGCCGCTTGGTACAGAAAGTGGACGATGTATTTTCACCTATGTTGGGAATCGGCTTTTTGTTTAACATGGCTCAGATTCTATTGGCTTTCTATGTGTCAGTGTCTAATTCACTGATTGAAAAAGAGGATTTTACCAACTTGGTAGGGACTACATATTGGACCATATGCTGTGCAACAGTTGTTTTCATTTATTGTATTTCTGGAGGTTTGGTAAACCATGCGGTAAGTTAGCATCAGATTTTCTTAACCATGCAACAAATTTAATGAAATTTTAACAGAACAGAACACATTATTAAACCGGCATAGGCCATTAGAGTAGACAAGACAGTTTCGTAGAAATATGACAAAAGCTTGTTCGCAATAACAACATGTTTTGCGACCAATATAAAAGACAGAGCGATAAGCATGTTAGCCATATTATGTACCAATTTGAAAAGGGTTGTGTTCCACTCCATTGGGTATACTGGGTTATGTTATATGTGTGAAATATCTTACGATCAAATAAAATACCAGGTAGTACTAAGATAACCGAAATAGAGCTTCGGATCAAATAAAAGACAATGTTGTGATGGCACAAAAACTTGGTCAAAATTTTCTATGACGGTCGCTTGAATTATCAGATTACTCGACGTTACCATGATAGTATACTTTGGCAGATCAAATTTTGTCAGCTAGACCACCGGTATCGAATCTGTGTGAGGTGAATAGGTAAAACCAACGTTCCCTGCCAAAGCGTAACGAAGGAATCCAAGTAATTGATTGCCTCCCGATGTTTGATACACCTATATTCAACGCTGTGTAGGCGTTCAACGGCATTAGATGCATGAAACTGTGGACCCAGTATTAGTTGGAAGAACAAAATACCGTTCCCACGACAGCCCTACCAATAGTCTCCGCAGGTGATTGGCAACAGAACCTGGATGAAATAGATGGAACGCTGAAGAAGTTGAAAGCTCAAATCTTCGCACAAAAAATACCTTTGAATCAGACTACAGAAGTTAGACAAGGGATAGAATTTGTCATTTTGTTTTTTTCAGGCTCACTCAGTTTTGTCCGATGTTTATGATATCGATATGCTGAAACTAAAAGAGAACACTGTCGTGGTAAGAAACATTGTCTTAACTTCGTTTGGGCCCAAAAAGCGATGGGGGCTAGGAAAGTTAGCAATGGCTATCTGGAAACGTCATCTTTAAATAAAAAGAGACGAATAGCACACATTTTAACATTTTACGTGTCACCAGTTCCGCACATGTCCCTTTAAGAAAAGTAATTCGCTAATATCAGATAGAGATGCACTTTCCGTCTCGGTTGTCAGATAGAAAAGCAAAGGAGTTGGTCTGATTCGGTTAATCAACAAGAACATATCTCAGCACTAACTGTAAAACTGCAGGTAGTTATGACCAACTGTATATGTTTTGTCAAAGCCATCATTGATTGGCCTCATTTCAAGACCTTAATATCGAAGTGCAATTATCCTAACTGTTTAAAATGTATGCAGACTAAATTTTGGAATGAAAAAACCAGAGTGAACCGACTGCTCATCGGGATAATGCTTGCTGTTTCATAAAGAAATAGAAAACGGTAGCTTGAAGGCTAATACATTAGGTTATAACAATGCAACCGTTTGGTGTTTTACGCCTTACTCAAGATTGCTTCGCATATATATCGGCGTTGCCGGGTTTAGTGGGGAAGGAAACCGGACTCTTTGTCCGTGGAAAAATAGATCTTCGGGGAATATCTGGCAACTCTTCGGCACAAATTGATCAAGGGGGAGGCACAGATAGGAGGTAATCTATTAAATCACTCTGGTCAAAACGTATTATCAGATTGCGGTTTTCCACTAACGATTGAACTTTGGCTATTAACTCACGTGGGAATGATGCTCTGGATAGGATCGTTTGATACAATGGCGTTATATTCTTTTTAGACCAGTAGATAGTATTATGACAGTTGAAGCACAGAGGCATGAGGCAACATTTTACTGGTCACTGCTGTCCAGTTTCATCGGTCACTTTAGGGCAGTTTCGCCGGTCACTTTCGGTCATCACTTTAGGTCACTTTCGGCCATCACCTTAGGACAGTATGGATAGGTTTTGTAAAAATAACAGTTTGTATAAATCTGCAAAATAGTGTTGAGGGGTATAGAAACGGTCAAAGAAACGGTCAAACTGTAAACATGCTGGTTACAGTTACTATATAAATATCATTCTTTGTATTTTATTAGTGTTACTAGCTAACTGATGTATAATATATCTTTATTTCAACACAATCTCTCTATTGACGCATGTAGATTATATGTTTATAGATTTAATAATAGAAACACTATCAACACTCATAATTGTCACTATCTACGTTATACAATCGTGTCTAAACTCGATAAACGAAACAACAAAGCCTGCCCAGACTTGCCGGGGTGCCAGGCAATTAGAACGATAAACATGCTGGATGCTGTTTCTGTAATATCATTCTTTGTATTTATTTTGTGTTACTAGCTAACCGATGGATACTAGATTATAGCTTTACACAATCTCTCATAATTATCACTCACTGTCCTAAAGCGACGGCCGTTCTCCTGACGTCATGGGAAATCCCCATTTCATAGTGGTGGTGCAATAAGACCTGTATGGGTTTTACGCGCGGAATCCCCGTTTAAAGACGAATCGCCGCAGTACCCAAGGGAGGTCACTCTTTCAATACCTCAAAGTATTCTAGCCCTGGGGTTATCTCCCTTTGACCGTATCTATACTCCTCAACACTAATTTGCGGATTTATACAAACTGTTATTTTTACAAAACCTATCCATACTGTCCTAAGGTGATGGCCGAAAGTGACCTAAAGTGACCGTCGAAACTGCCCTAAAGTGACCGGCGAAACTGCCCTAAAGTGACCGATGAAACTGGACAGCAGTAACCAGTAAAATGTTGCCTCATGCCTCTGTGCTTCAACTGTCATAATACTATCTACTTAGACCCTAGCGTCCGGGACACTTCATTTTTTATTTCATGTAAAAATTGCATTAACAGATGTCAACTTCATCGCACCCCTTCCTTGCTTTGCCCACAGGTTGCTGTTTTGAATTTTCCTTTGCATTTTGCGAACATCAAACACGGTATAACATTTTTTTTCTGTACACTTTGTCTATGTCATTACAGGTTCAAGCGTTCCTATTTAGATTGACAAATGAAGATGTCGGACTAACGGCGATGAAAATGTTTGTTATCAACAAACCATTTATCTTAACGGTAAGGGATATTTGCCAAAAATAATAGCCATTTTTGTAGTGCCAGAATATAGCAGGATTCAATTTATTTATGGGATAACATTTGTTTGAAACACAACTCGAAAATGCAGTTAGTCCCGTTAGTGATTGGAGTCTCTTACACTGGGGGTGATTGATTTGATTCACGTTTTGGGAATTACCAAAAATTGATATGAACAATTCGGCTTTATTTTAAGGAAGTATAATTCCACAAGTACAAACAGGACTGTTCAGCATTGGTATTGGTCCCATTTACCACCAGTCGTGCAACAAAGCTCTTAACTGTTTTATTTAAAACGGCCTTTTGGTTCTTTGAAACTATTGTTTGGTGTGCATTGAAAAATTAATTTTTTTAATAAAATTGTTCGTATTCTGTCCTTAACTCAACCCATCTACGGAATTAAAATAGTTAAGTTTTGATTGTTAGCAATTTGTATCTCTAATTAAGCTCAAGTTTCTGAGGAAGTACCGTAAGATCAGCATATTTTGCAATTCTCTTTAGCCGAAAAAATTCGATCCGAGTCGTTTATATTGGGTTAATAATAATATTAGTATGAGCATTATTAATTTTTTTTATTTTCAGATTTGTGGAATATTGGTGACCTACTACCTCGTTTTGATTCAGTTTCTATCACCACCAGGACCTTTTCAACAAACACTATTCAACAATAGTTCCATTTAATGTCTTATCACAAAGCCCTGGATAGAGAGCTGAAGCGTGATGTCATCACCATGACAACCCGCCATCTTGGTTTCACACAATGGTCAAAGTCACATGATATCTAAGCTCTATTTCATGTTGTTGTTTTTTTTTTCTATACAACTCTAAGTGTAAGCAGAATGTCAGTGTTAGCGATAAACGTTTAAAAAGCTTCGGGAATAGAATAACAGTGCTCCGATGCAATGCGTTGACTTTCAATCAATGCATAAATCGTTTTTATTTGAACGTTGTGAAAGATCTTTTCAGCAAAATAAGTTTGACATTTTTTGGACATTTTTTGACGTGCTATTGAATATGTTGCAGGAGCGATATTTTTACCAGTATATCAATAAACAAAATGTATTCTCAGCTATTTCGACCTAAAAAGTTCAAAAGTTCAGAAGTTTTGTTTTAACATTATCCGTTTCTGATGATACACACATAGGTCAAACTTGACGAAACCCTTACATGACAGATAAAATGCAGAAACGGATACATTTGCATAAGTTTATAGAAGCCCTGATTAAAACAAAAATGGAGAATCTCTATATTAGGTTCATATCAAGGGCTCTCCCGGGAGGCGATGCACTTGGTACACATCTCAGCATGCGTCAGTGGATAACGCTACCAACGTCATCTGGCTCATACATTGGGGAATACATGCTATAATTTGGACAGTGATTGCTTGTGGTGTTAAAATCGTCCGAATGCCTAGGACATATTAAACAGCGCTTGGATACTAAGAATTTTGTTTTAGGTTTTATCTGTCTTCACTACTTACTATATTTGAATCGGCATTCTCTTGGGGCCGTCACATTTGAATCAGATAACTATAGCCTCAACGGACCATTTTAACGGCCACCAACTGTTGTAATAGAACAATAAATTTCGTAGCAATTTGATATGCCGAAGTATCGATGCCCCCATATCTTCTGGAGATGACTGTTTTAGATGTTTCTAATAAAGGCTTTAGAATGTCTATCCCATATACCATAAGTCCCATAACTGTCTCTTCTGATTCAGGAATGTTGCTTTTGGTGGCTATTTGTGCTATTGGGCCCAAAACTAAATTAACGATGTCTCATTGTCCCAAGAGCAGATAAGATATTTATCAAAATGAAAACAAAGGTGTGGGAGGGGGGGGGGGGGGTATTTCAGTTTTGCCTGTAAAGTAACGAGGTCTGAAAGTGGAGAGACAAGACGGTAAAGACAAGTGACTTGAAAAGTGTATGGTTTTCTGGTGGCAACGGCATTTGAACTAGGTCACATGATATGGCATCTCACTTTAGCTTTGGTCCAGATCTGTCCACGGGCTGGGAGATCCAGGTTCAAGCTTGGGTCGAGTCAGACCAAAGACTTTAACAGTGGGAGCTGCTGCTGCTGCTTCGCTTGACGCTCAGCTTTAGGAGTTAAAGCAGCCACTGGTTGGTCTAGTGTCAGTATAATGCATTCTCGTGTTCTCGAGCGGCGTGTTTTATAGAGCGCGGCACGCGGGCGAGAATGGCCGCATCCGTCTTCCATAACAATTTATATGCGACTTAATGAAAACCCGACGAATGTTTATGATTGAAGATGCCTTTAAGTTTTACAAGAATAATGTTTTATCCAAATGTCTGGACCGACCTAATGGCTTGATACATAACAAATGCATAAAACCTTCCAGCAATAGTGGTATGCTCGATTCCCACTGACAACAGAGGATTTTGTTTTAATTCTGAGACGATTTTTCAATCGATTGCCCTAGGTGGAAGGGTTGCCAGGTACCGGAGTTTCCTATTGCAGAGATAGCCCGGTTTCCTCCCCCGCAATGAATAAAATCAATCAATCCACGGGTTTGAATATCAGATGTCCACATTGAAATACGCTGTATATGTGTTTATGTCAACAAACTTTGAAAATCTAAAATCTTTAGCAAATCAATGATTTATGACAATTTGCAGACTTCATTAAACTTCAAACAGGGAAAATTAGGGAAAATTTTGTTGAAACAGAAATAGCTAATTGTTAGTCATTTTTATCAAAAAGTCCAAAACAAGAACTTTACAAAACCCCCAAATGTATTCATACATCCCGGCTATTTGATTTTAGTCACATCTTTAGTTGGCACAGGGTATTAACTATACCAATATTTTTATTCAGTGTTAGCCCTTTAGGGTTTCCAGGTACTTCAAATGCTGAACTTTTCTTGACAATTGAAATTTAAGGGGGAAAAGTCCGAATTTTGGCAGCTAAAGTTCTCACTGTGCGGTTTGTCATACCGACTTGTAGCATACGATTCGAACGGATGCATGTGATTGGTTGAGAAATCTATTTTAATCGCATCCTACAAGTCGGTACGACAATCAGTGAGAACTGACCTGACGCAACTGGAACATAAGCCGTCTAATCAGTTTTCGCTTTCGTCTCATTCGAGCTGTATCTGCCTCAGAATAAGTCCTTTGTGTAATGACATTAATTCTCCACTAACTAAAACAACGGCCACAATTCGTCGCATTTTTATGGAGGATAAAACATTGTAACCAGTACATGAACATCGTCTCTAACATAATAGTAACAGAATATATGTTGGTAAATATCAATATGGAAAGCTAATTACGAGCGATTAGCTAATGAAAGCAGCCGAATTTATTTTCTGCGTTCCACATCATTTAGAAGTGTATCATTCAAAGTTGTGTCTTATTTACATTCATCATTCAATATTTGCCAGGTTTTGAGATTGTGCAATATATTATAATATGTCATCTATTAGCAAAGCAAATTACTTGCCGCTTTATAAGAGGAAATTAAATAGCATTAACACCGGTCGATTTTTACTAGACAGTTTAATGTAAATTGTGTAGATTTAGTCCAAACGCTTCCATTACAGACGTTGATTCATTTATTAACTACTAGTATATTTGACAAATGTCCGAATATGACGCACCAATAGCTTCTCACAGACGATTGGTTAAGAACAGCGTGTGATTTTATGTCCGCGCATGACTAAAACCACAGAGTATAAACTTCAAAAAATCACCACCGGTGTCACATTTGCTAGTTATCAAGGTCCAATGATGGAGAGTGTTCAGGAAAAAGAAATTGCTAATGAGCCCAAATCATTGAGCATGGACCAACTTTTACGACCATTGCTAATCTGCATGTCAATACTCGGACTGTATTCACCGCGTCCATGTCGGAAGAACTACTGGACCATTCTCTTGATTATTTACCGTTTATTGGTTCTTTTGTTTCTTGGTTTTAACGTTGGATATACAGTTCTGGTAAATCACGAAATCGGCTTTGATGATATCAAGAGTTCCTTTGCTCAGATGTGCTTGCCATTGTTGTTTAACTCACTAAACACGATATACGCCTTGATTTTATTTATTTCATGTTGTCGGGAAAAGGGATTGCCATATCTGCTTAAGTCATGGACATTCCTACAAGGCTCCGAGGGAAAACATATCACAGGAAAACAAAACATAATCAAGAAATCTATCATCGTCTTTCTCGGACTGGCCGTATCCATAACTACCATGGTTCAGATATCAATTTATGTTTCTACGGCCCACAAGATAACACCATATATATATTAATCTTATATGTTCTGTCTTCAATGTGGAATATAGCTTCTTGTAATTTTCCCCCGACTCTTATCTTAATTATAAGTATTGCACTCTGGGTTGAGTTTAGAAGCTTTCAAGAAGAGTTTGTAAGGCGAATATCAACTGATGGGGAATTCTCCGGTGACTTGGAGTATTATCGCAAGCATCACCAGAAGATTTGCCGCTTGGTACAGAAAGTGGACGATGTATTTTCACCTATGTTGGGAATCGGCCTTTTGTTTAACATGGCTCAGATTCTATTGGCTTTCTATGTGTCAGTGTCTAATTCACTGATTGAAAAAGGTGATTTTACCAACTTGGTGAGGACTACATATTAGACCATATGCTGTGCAACAGTTGTTGTCATTTATTGTATTTCTGGAGGTTTGGTAAACCATGCGGTAAGTTAGCAGCAGATTTTCTTAACCATGCAACAAATTTAATGAAATTTTAACAGAACAGAACACATTATTAAACCGGCATAGGCCATTAGAGTAGACTAGACAGTTTCGTAGAAATATGGCAAAAGCTTGTTTGCAATAACAACATGTTTTGCGACCAATATAAAAGACAGAGCGATAAGCATGTTAGCCATATTATGTACCAATTTGAAAAGGGTTGTGTTCCACTCCGATGGGTATACTGGGTTATGTTATATGTGTGAAATATCTTACGATCAAATAAAATACCAGGTAGTACTAAGATAACCGAAATAGATCTTCGGATCAAATAAAAGACAATGTTGTGATGGCACAAAAACTTGGTCAAAATGTTCTATGACGGTCGCTTGAATTATCAGATTACTCGACGTTGCCATGATAGTATACTTTGGCAGATCAAATTTTGTCAGCTAGACCACCAGTATCGAGTCTGTGTGAGGTGAATAGGTAAAACCAACGTTCCCGGCCAAAGCGTACCGAAGGAATCCAAGTAATTGATTGCCTCCCGATGTTTGATACACCTATATTCAACGAGCCAAACACTTCGTTAACTCAAATGCGCAACATGATGACAGCGGTTAGGAAGACTTTTTCCAACTCGCTCATCTACTTTGTAGAGATCCAGTCATCCACTAAACTGCCGGCCAGTGAAGTTTCGAACCTGAACCTATATAACTCTTCTGCTTCCAAGATGAAGAGAGTTATGGTCATACCAAAAATCCCCAATTCAAAAAAAAAAATCCCCAATTCAAAATTTAGAGTATCCACGGACAAAATTCACTGGACCGAAGATACAGCAAATTGCTTGTATACCCACTGGCTTCAGACACTAGATTTAAACTAAATTTGGGACAGGGCATGTGCCACCCTACTTTCGGCTTAGGAAGTAATATTGTTAATCTTAGTAACGAGGAACTCACTGCTGATGATATATCTCTACTCAATAGAGGACTCTCATTTGTGCCTTGCCCTAAAGCATTATCTGATAGGGACTTTTCTATTAGTAAATTAGTGCATGTTATGGAGTTCTCCAGAAATCTTAGTCTGGCTGATATCTACCGAGATTCTAGTGGGGTACGCAAGCCGTTTACATCTAAAAGCGGCTATACACCTCCTTCTCACATGTATGATCCAGAAATAAACATTAGTCGTGACTCTGTATCAAGGAAGTTTGATGCTTTAACTAATCAGAAAAACCAACATAACCTTACTCATTCAGAATGTCTTGCCTTAAGTAAGCTAAGGAGAAATCCAAACATAGTTATTAAACCTGCTGATAAAGGTTCGGCAACAGTTATAATGTCAAAACAGGATTATATTGAAGAGATAGAACGGCAGCTAAGCAACCCTCTTCATTACAAAAAACTTGATAAGGAAATTTGGCCTGAAAATGTTAGGAAGTTTAATAAAATTCTTGTTTCTCTTCAAGATAAAGGCTTACTTAATGAAAAACAGTATCGCTATTTGGAATCTGATCATAACTCTAAAAACAGGGTCTTCTATATTCTTCCAAAAATTCACAAACCCATTGAAAAATGGCCGAAGCCTACAATGCCCCCTGGGCGTCCTATTATCTCAGATTGTGGCAGTGAAAGTTATAGAATATCAGAGCTAATTGATTACTATCTAAAACCTATAGCGAATCGGCATCCTAGCTTTATAAAGAATACGGATGATTTATTGGCTAAATTGTCTGAGAAATCCATCCCACAAGATGTGATTTTGGTTACTCTGGATGTGGAGTCTATGTATACAAACATTGACATAGATTTGGGTCTTAAATCCATAAAATCAGCATTCCAAAGATATCCTGACCACCGTCGTCCGGATAAAGACATTTTAGAATTGCTGGAACTTAGCTTAAAAGGTAACGATTTTGAATTCAATGGGGAGATCTTTCAGCAAATTAAAGGGTGTGCTATGGGGAAACGTTTTAGTCCTAACTTTGCCTCTATTTTTATGGCTGAGTGGGAGAGTGATATTCTTCACAAATGTCACCTACAACCTTTTATTTACCTTCGGTATCTGGATGACATTTTTATCATTTGGCAACATACGTTGGAAGACCTTCATATTTTCATCGATACTCTTAATTCTCACGACTCAAGCATTAAATTACAGCCTACTATTGATCACACTTCTGTGGATTTTTTGGATGTAACTATTTACAAGGGTCATACATATCATACTACTGGGTATTTAGATTACAAAGTATTCTTCAAACCTACTGACACGCATCAGCTACTACATGCTGGGTCATACCATCCTCCTCACACTTTCAAGGGGGTCATTAAATCTCAGATTTTTAGATTCTATAGAAACTGTAGTTCTTTAGATTTTTTTAACCAGGCTTGTTCTGTTCTTTTTAAAGCTCTCCTCCCTAGGAAGTATTCTATTAGATTACTCCGAAGGATGAAATCTAACACAGTAAGACAAATCATGTTTCCCCCTTCATCCCCCGATACGCTTACCTCCCCTTCACGAGTGTACCACTACCGTCCAACATTTCTCTCAGGTACATCAATGAAATGCCTTAAGACGCGATGCAAACTCGATATATACGTACCCGATCGCGGAACCTTTTTCGGAGAACAAACTCGCAACAAATATCAAATGGCAGAGAACCTTAATTGTGACTCCTCTAATATCGTGTATGTAATCACGTGCAAAAAATGTCGCAAACAGTACGTCGGAGAAACTCAGAATTCTCTACGACAAAGAGCAGCCAACCATTTATCTAGCATAAGACTTAAACATGATGTACCCGTGGCACAACATTTCAATACTCAAGGTCATTCGGTCAAGGACCATTTTGAAATCATGCCTATTGAGAAAATCCCATTTCTCACTTCCGCTGCAGATACGAAGCACAAACGTTTGGAAAGGGAAAGTTTTTGGATTCAAACATTACAAACTATTTATCCTTTGGGTTTGAACTTGGACCCCGGAAGATGTCGTGAAAAAACTATAATACCATTTGTGTTTCAGTATAACAAAGCTAGCATCGCTATGGCCAAGATTATAGTAGAAGAATACAAACTACTTCAAAGTAAACTTGCTCGACCTCTGACCCAAAGGCCAGTCATTGCTTATAAAAAGAACAAGAGTTTGAAAGACATACTGGTCAGGGCTAAACTCCCCTGTCTGCCTTCTACCTAGGTTTTCTGGGAAAGGGTATGGGGGGGGGGGGGGGCATACTATATAGTCTGACGATATTCTTACTATAGCTTAAGATGCGTAAGCATTGTCAATGTAATACAAAGTGTTCCAGAAAATTCTACTGACTAAGGCCAAGCTCCTGTCAGTCGTCAACCTAATGAAATATCATAGGTTTACTTTATTACAACAATTTATGATGGGGTATAAAGGTCTAAATGATATACCTCTTTTTAACACAATTAGAAACTTGTCTCCGTGGTTATTTTAGACAAGAAGATTTTCCCTGTGCCCGTGTGTTTTAGTGTCCATAAATATAGAGAGATGTTTATATTCAAACTTCGAGAAAGTTCCTTGACTGACGCATTACAAAGGGTTTGAACTAATAATAGACATTGCGTCACAGGAGATCGAAATCATCTAAAGATACGTCACAACAGCGGTTGAAGATCTGGGTCAACATAACAACATTGTAAACAGACAATACGTCACAATAGAGATCGAGAAAATTCTGAAGACAATTGAAATAGATAAACATGTTAACAGTTCAGCTTTACGTAATAGTACCTTGTTGGCCATGTTGGGTTGTTTAAAACCCAAGCCAATAAGATCAGGGAAAAAATAATTTCTTTGATAAGCATACTTGATGCAGTTAAACAAAAACTGTTCCAAGGTTACCTTTATATCGCAAATATCACACAAATCTCAGTCTGACGGATGGAATCTGACTGGGTAAGATTACAGGGGAATGTGACCAGATTGAAGTCAGTGGAACATTATCTCCCCCAGACGAAGCTTTGCTGAAGAGGCAATTGAACTTAACTGATTCAATACCGATTGATTGGTTGATTGATTGATTGCTTGGTGTTTTAAGCCTCGCTTAAGATTTGTTCACTTATTGTCAAAAATATCGCTCCTGTACAGATCTCTCACAACGTTCAATTAAAAACGTGAGATTTATGCATTGATTGAAAGTCAACACATTGCAACGGAGCACTGTTATTCTATTCCCAAAGCTTTTTGATTTTTTATCGCTAGCACTGACATTCTGCATACACTTAGAGCTGTAAAGAAAAAACAACCTGAAATAGAGCTTAGATGTGCTGTTATATCATGTGACGTTGACCATTGCGTGAAACCAAGATGGCGGGTTGTCATGGTGTTGACGCCACGCTTCAGCTCTCTATCTAGGGCTTTGTGATAAGACATTAAATGGAACTATTGTTGAATAGTGTTTGTTGAAAAGGTCCTGGTGGTGATAGAAACTGAATCAAAACGAGGTAGTAGGTCACCAATATTCCACAAATCTGAAAATAAAAAAAATTAATAATGCTCATACTAATATTATTATTAACCCAATATAATATTTCCATAAACGACTCGGATCGAATTTTTTCCGCTAAAGAGAATTGCAAAATATGCTGATCTTGCGGTACTTCCTCAGAAACTTGAGCTTAATTAGAGATACAAATGGCTAACAATCAAAACTTAACTATTTTAATTCTGTAGACGGGTTGAGTTAAGGACAGAATACGAACAATTTTATTAAAAAAATTAATTTGTCAATGCACACCAAACAATAGTTTCAAAGAACCAAAAGGCCGTTTTAAATAAAACAGTTAAGAGCTTTGTTGCACGACTGGTGGTAAATGGGACCAATACCAATGCTGAACAGTCCTGTTTGTACTTGTGGAATTATACTTCCTTAAAATAAAGCCGAATTGTTCATATCAATTTTGGGTAATACCCAAAACGTGAATCAAATCAATCACCCCCAGTGTAAGAGACTCCAATCACTAACGGGACTAACTGCATTTTCGAGTTGTGTTTCAAACAAATGTTATTCCCATAAATAAATTTAATCCTGCTATATTCTGGCACTACAAAAATGGCTATTAATTGTGGCAAATATCCCTTACCGTTAAGATAAATGGTTTGTTGATAACAAACATTTTCATCGCCGTTAGTCCGACATCTTCATTTGTCAATCTAAATAGAAACGCTTGAACCTGTAATGACATAGACAAAGTGTACAGAAAAAAATGTTATACCGTGTTTGATGTTCGCAAAATGCAAAGGAAAATTCAAAACAGCAACCAAAGCAAGGAAGGGGTGCGATGAAGTTGACATCTGTTAATGCAATTTTTACATGAAATAAAAAATGAAGTGTCCCGGACGCAAGGGTCTAAGTAGATAGTATTATGACAGTTGAAGCACAGAGGCATGAGGCAACATTTTACTGGTTACTGCTGTCCAGTTTCATCGGTCACTTTAGGGCAGTTTCGCCGGTCACTTTAGGGCAGTTTCGACGGTCACTTTAGGTCACTTTCGGCCATCACCTTAGGACAGTATGGATAGGTTTTGTAAAAATAACAGTTTGTATAAATCCGCAAATTAGTGTTGAGGAGTATAGATACGGTCAAAGGGAGATAACCCCAGGGCTAGAATACTTTGAGGTATTGAAAGAGTGACCTCCCTTGGGTACTGCGGCGATTCGTCTTCAAACGGGGATTCCGCGCGTAAAACCCATACAGGTCTTATTGCACCACCACTATGAAATGGGGATTTCCCATGACGTCAGGAGAACGGCCGTCGCTTTAGGACAGTGAGTGATAATTATGAGAGATTGTGTAAAGCTATAATCTAGTATCCATCGGTTAGCTAGTAACACAAAATAAATACAAAGAATGATATTACAGAAACAGCATCCAGCATGTTTATCGTTCTAATTGCCTGGCACCCCGGCAAGTCTGGGCAGGCTTTGTTGTTTCGTTTATCGAGTTTAGACACGATTGTATAACGTAGATAGTGACAATTATGAGTGTTGATAGTGTTTCTATTATTAAATCTATAAACATATACTCTACATGCGTCAATAGAGAGATTGTGTTGAAATAAAGATATATTATACATTAGTTAGCTAGTAACACTAATAAAATACAAAGAATGATATTTATATAGTAACTGTAACCAGCATGTTTACAGTTTGACCGTTTCTTTGACCGTTTCTATACCCCTCAACACTATTTTGCAGATTTATACAAACTGTTATTTTTACAAAACCTATCCATACTGTCCTAAGGTGATGGCCGAAAGTGACCTAAAGTGATGACCGAAAGTGACCGGCGAAACTGCCCTAAAGTGACCGATGAAACTGGACAGCAGTGACCAGTAAAATGTTGCCTCATGCCTCTGTGCTTCAACTGTCATAATACTATCTACTGGTCTAAAAAGAATATAACGCCATTGTATCAAACGATCCTATCCAGAGCATCATTCCCACGTGAGTTAATACGTGTAAACTGGTAATGAATAACCAAAGTTCAATCGTTAGTGGAAAACCGCAATCTGATAATACGTTTTCACCAGAGTGATTTAATAGATTACCTCCTATCTGTGCCTCCCCCTTGATCAATTTGTGCCGAAGAGTTGCCAGATATTCTCCGAAGATCTATTTTTCCACGGACAAAGAGTCCGGTTTCCTTCCCCACTAAACCCGGCAACGCCGATATATATGCGAAGCAATCTTGATTAAGGCGTAAAACACTAAACGGTTGCATTGTTATAACCTAATGTATTAGCCTTCAAGCTACCGTTTTCTATTTCTTTATAAAACAGCAAGCATTATCCCGATGAGCAGTCGGTTCACTCTGGTTTTTTCATTCCAAAATTTAGTCTGCATACATTTTAAACAGTTAGGATAATTGCACTTCGATATTAAGGTCTTGAAATGAGGCCAATCAATGATGGCTTTAACAAAACATATACAGTTGGTCATAACTACCTGCAGTTTTACAGTTAGTGCTGAGATATGTTCTTGTTGATTAACCGAATCAGACCAACTCCTTTGCTTTGCTATCTGACAACCGAGACGGAAAGTGCATCTCTATCTGATATTAGCGAATTACTTTTCTTAAAGGGACATGTGCGGAACTGGTGACACGTAAAATGTTAAAATGTGTGCTATTCGTCTCTTTTTATTTAAAGATGACGTTTCCAGATAGCCATTGCTAACTTTCCTAGCCCCCATCGCTTTTTGGGCCCAAACGAAGTTAAGACAATGTTTCTTACCACGACAGTGTTCTCTTTTAGTTTCAGCATATCGATATCATAAACATCGGACAAAACTGAGTGAGCCTGAAAAAAACAAAATGACAAATTCTATCCCTTGTCTAACTTCTGTAGTCTGATTCAAAGGTATTTTTTGTGCGAAGATTTGAGCTTTCAACTTCTTCAGCGTTCCATCTATTTCATCCAGGTTCTGTTGCCAATCACCTGCGGAGACTATTGGTAGGGCTGTCGTGGGAACGGTATTTTGTTCTTCCAACTAATACTGGGTCCACAGTTTCATGCATCTAATGCCGTTGAACGCCTACACAGCGTTGAATATAGGTGTATCAAACATCGGGAGGCAATCAATTACTTGGATTCCTTCGTTACGCTTTGGCAGGGAACGTTGGTTTTACCTATTCACCTCACACAGATTCGATACCGGTGGTCTAGCTGACAAAATTTGATCTGCCAAAGTATACTATCATGGTAACGTCGAGTAATCTGATAATTCAAGCGACCGTCATAGAAAATTTTGACCAAGTTTTTGTGCCATCACAACATTGTCTTTTATTTGATCCGAAGCTCTATTTCGGTTATCTTAGTACTACCTGGTATTTTATTTGATCGTAAGATATTTCACACATATAACATAACCCAGTATACCCAATGGAGTGGAACACAACCCTTTTCAAATTGGTACATAATATGGCTAACATGCTTATCAAAACATGTTGTTATTGCGAACAAGCTTTTGTCATATTTCTACGAAACTGTCTAGTCTACTCTAATGGCCTATGCCGGTTTAATAATGTGTTCTGTTCTGTTAAAATTTCATTAAATTTGTTGCATGGTTAAGAAAATCTGATGCTAACTTACCGCATGGTTTACCAAACCTCCAGAAATACAATAAATGAAAACAACTGTTGCACAGCATATGGTCCAATATGTAGTCCCTACCAAGTTGGTAAAATCCTCTTTTTCAATCAGTGAATTAGACACTGACACATAGAAAGCCAATAGAATCTGAGCCATGTTAAACAAAAAGCCGATTCCCAACATAGGTGAAAATACATCGTCCACTTTCTGTACCAAGCGGCAAATCTTCTGGTGATGCTTGCGATAATACTCCAAGTCACCGGAGAATTCCCCACCAGTTGATATTCGCCTTACAAACTCTTCTTGAAAGCTTCTAAACTCAACCCAGAGTGCAATACTTATAATTAAGATAAGAGTCGGGGGGAAATTACAAGAAGCTATATTCCACATTGAAGACAGACCATATAAGATTAATATATATATGGTGTTATCTTGTGGGCCGTAGAAACATAAATTGAACGTCAGAACCATGGTAGTTATGGATACGGCCAGTCCGAGAAAGACGATGATAGATTTCTTGATTATGTTTTGTTTTCCTGTGATATGTTTTCCCTCGGAGCCTTGTAGGAATGTCCATGACTTCAGCAGATATGGCAATCCCTTTTCCCGACAACATGAAATAAATAAAATCAAGGCGTATATCGTGTTTAGTGAGTTAAACAACAATGGTAAGCACATCTGAGCAAAGGAACTCTTCATATCATCAAAGCCGATTTCGTGATTTACCAGAACTGTATATCCAATGTTAAAACCAAGAAACAAAAGAACCAATAAACGGTAAATAATCAAGAGAATGGTCCAGTAGTTCTTCCGACATGGACGCGGTGAATATAGTCCGAGTATTGACATGCAGATTAGCAATGGTCGTAAAAGTTGGTCCATGCTCAATGATTTGGGTTCATTAGCAATTTCTTTTTCCTGAACACTCGCCATCATTGGACCTTGATAACTAGCAAATGTGACACCGGTGGTGATTTTTTGAAGTTTATACTCTGTGGTTTTAGTCATGTGCGGACATAAAATCACACGCTGTTCTTAACCAATCGTCTGTGAGAAGCTATTGGTGCGTCATATTCGGACATTTGTCAAATATACTAGTAGTTAATAAATGAATCAACGTCTGTAATGGAAGCGTTTGGACTAAATCTACACAATTTACATTAAACTGTCTAGTAAAAATCGACCGGTGTTAATGCTATTTAATTTCCTCTTATAAAGCGGCAAGGAATTTGCTTTGCTAATAGATGACATATTATAATATATTGCACAATCTCAAAACCTGGCAAATATTGAATGATGAATGTAAATAAGACACAACTTTGAATGATACACTTCTAAATGATGTCGAACGCAGAAAATAAATTCGGTTGCTTTCATTAGCTAATCGCTCGTAATTAGCTTTCCATATTGATATTTACCAACATATATTCTGTTACTATTATGTTAGAGACGATGTTCATGTACTGGTTACAATGTTTTATCCTCCATAAAAATGCGACGAATTGTGGCCGTTGTTTTAGTTAGTGGAGAATTAATGTCATTACACCAAGGACTTATTCTGAGGCAGATACAGCTCGAATGAGACGAAAGCGAAAACTGATTAGACGGCTTATGTTCCAGTTGCGTCAGGTCAGTTCTCACTGTGCGATTTGTCGTACCGACTTGTAGGATGCGATTAAAATGGATTTCTCAACCAATCACATGCATGCGTTTGAATCGCATGAAGTCGGTATGACAAACCGCACAGTGAGAACTTTAGCTGCCAAAATTCGGACTTTTCCCCCTTAAATTTCAATTGTCAAGAAAAGTTCAGCATTTGAAGTACCTTGAAACCCTAAAGGGCTAACGCTGAATAAAAATATTGGTATAGTTAATACCCTGTGCCAACTAAAGATGTGACTAAAATCAAATAACCGGGATGTATGAATACATTTGGGGGTTTTGTAAAGTTCTTGTTTTGGACTTTTTGATAAAAATGACTAACAATTAGCTATTTCTGTTTCAACAAAATTTTCCCTAATTTTCCCTGTTTGAAGTTTAATGAAGTCTGCAAATTGTCATAAATCATTGATTTGCTAAAGATTTTAGATTTTCAAAGTTTGTTGACATAAACACATATACAGCGTATTTCAATGTGGACATCTGATATTCAAACCCGTGGATTGCTTGATTTTATTCATTGCGGGGGAGGAAACCGGGCTATCTCTGCAATAGGAAACCCCGGTACCTGGCAACCCTTTCACGCAGGGCAATCGAGTGAAAAATCGTCTCAGAATTAAAACAAAATCCTCTGTTCTCAGTGGGAATCGAACATACCACTATTGCTGGAAGGTTTTATGCATTTGTTATTTATCAAGCCATTAGGTCGGTCCAGACATTTGGATAAAACATTATTCTTGTAAAACTTAAAGGCATCTTCAATCATAAACATTCGTCAGGTTTTCATTAAGTCGCATATACATTGTTATGGAAGACGGATGCGGCCATTCTCGCCCGCGTGCCGCGCTCTATAAAACACGCCGCTCGAGAACACGAGAATGCATTATACTGACACTAGACCAACCAGTGGCTGCTTTAACTCCTAAAGCTGAGCGTCAAGCGAAGCAGCAGCAGCAGCTCCCACTGTTAAAGTCTTTGGTCTGACTCGACCCAAGCTTGAACCTGGATCTCCCAGCCCGTGGACAGATCTGGATTAGAGCTAAAGTGAGATATCATGTGACCTAGTTCAAATGCCGTTGCCACCAGAAAACCATACACTCTTCAAGTCACTTGTCTTTACCGTCTTGTCTCTCCACTTTCAGACCTCGTTACTTTACAGGCAAAACTGAAATACCTCCCCCCTCCCACACCTTTGTTTTCATTTTGATAAATATCTTATCTGCTCTTGGGACAATGAGACACATCGTTAATTTAGTTTTGGGCCCAATAGCACAAATAGCCACCAAAAGCAACATTCCTGAATCAGGAGAGACAGTTATGGGACGTATGGTATATGAGATAGACATTCTAAAGCCTTTATTAGAAACATCTAAAACAGTTCTCCAGAGATATGGGGGCATCGATACTTCGGCATATCAAATTGCTACGAAATTTATTGTTCAATTACAACAGTTGGTGACCGTTAAAATGGTCCTCTTGAAAACATATGTTGAGGCTATAGTTATCTGATTCAAATACAAATGCCCCAAGAGAAGGTTTCAGGTGACATCATTAGCCCCGAAATTTCTACAGACCAATTTAATCTTCTTTCAGCCGATTCGAATCTAGTAAGTAGTGAAGACAGATAAAACCTAAAATGAAAATTCTTAGTATCCAAGCGCTGTTTAATATGTCCTTGGCATTCGGACGATTTTAACACCACAAGCAATCATTGCCCAAATTATAGCATGTATTCCCCAATGTATGAGCCAGATCCACTGACTGACGTTATCCACTGACGCATGCTGAGATGTGTACCAAGTGCATCGCCTCCCGGGAGAGCCCTTGATATGAACCTTATATAGAGACTCTTCATTTTTGTTAAAATCAGGGCTTCTATTAACTTATGCAAATGTATCCGTTTCTGCATTTTATCTGTCATGTAAGGGTTTCGTCAATTTTGACCTATGTGTGTATACATCATCAGAAACGGATAATGTTAAAACAAAACTTTTGAACTTTTTAGGTCGAAATAGCTGAGAATACATTTTGTTTATTGATATACTGGTAAAAATATCGCTCCTGCAACATATTCAATAGCACGTCAAAAAATGTCAAAAAAGGTCAAACTTATTTTGCTGAAAAGATCTTTCACAACGTTCAAATAAAAACGTGAGATTTATGCATTGATTGAAAGTCAACGCATTGCATCGGAGCACTATTCCCGAAGCTTTTTAAACGTTAATCGCTAACACTGACATTCTGCATACACTTAGAGTTGTATAGAAAAAACAAGAGATCCCTTAAAGGAATCTTAACGCCCGCGTTCATCTATTCATATTAAATTGATTGATTGATTGTTTGGTGTTTTACGCTGCGCTCAAGATTATTTCATTTACAGCAATAACTGGATATAGGAATTGGGGCCTACATAAAAAAAAAATTTCCAGGGAGATAACTATTGTTGAGAAAAAATAAAATGGTGAATTGCAAAATTAAGCTCCCCTAGAAATTTTGGTTGAAAACAACATTGCCACCTGGTAACCATCTTTAATATGCTAATGAAATGATAATGTACGGTGCACAGCTAGAACTTAGAGGGATGATGTGTGTCATGTTTGGTTAAGATCAGGTCAGTAGTTTTCTTGGAATAATGATAATAAGTTTAATTTTCAAATTTGGTTAAAAAACAACATTGCTTCCTGGCGGCCATATTTAATAAGCAAATGAGACGAAAATGTAGGGTGCACAACTAGATCAGAGGGAGATAATGTCGGCCAAGTTTGGTCAAAATCAGACCAGTATTTTCTTGGAATAGAAGTAACGAAAAAACAATATCGCCCTCCTGGCGGCCATATTGAATATGCAAATGAGATCAAAATGAACGGTGCATAACTAGACCATAGGGTGATAATGTATGTTGATTTTGATTAATGTCAGGTAGTTTTCTTGGAACAAAGATAAGAAAAAAAACATCGCCCCCTGGCGGCCATATTGAATATGCAAATGAGATGAAAATGTACAGTACACAACATGGCTATAGGGAGATAATGTGAGCCAAGTTTGGTGAAAATCGGATTGGTAGTTTTCTTGGAAAAAAGTAACAAAAAAAATATATCGCCCCTGACAGCCATATTGAATATGCAAATGAGATGAAAATGTATGGTGCACAACTAGACCATAGGGTGATGTATGTTCAGTTTGATTAAGATTGGACTGATAGTTTTATTGGAATAAAGGTAACAAGCAAAAGTTTTCTTGCAATAAACGAAAAAAAAAAAATCTCCCCATGGCGGCCATATAAAATATGCAAATGAGATGAAAATGTACGGTGCACAACTAGACCATAGGGTGAGATGATGTATGTTAAGTTTGATTAAAGGGGCATGAGCTGCCAAAATGTTAATATTTTGACATTAAAACAGAATGTGGAAATTATTGACTATTTTTATTAAGACTATAATTCAGAAGCTTTTTAGTGCGTCTAGTCTCGAAAATGTACGATTAAGTATTGATTTGAACTAACTTTGGCTATAAAGAATAAATGGTCGTCCCGGTAATTTAAATTTTGTTTACTTTTCGAACACATTTTCGGTTCGTACAGGCCGCATACTGTATGGATTTTACTCATTCCAACGCCAGTCATTTAGTTTTTCGATGGTCTTCAAAGCCTCTTACTGTCGTTACGATCAGAAATTATGAAAAAAGTGTGAATTTTGGCAGCTCATGCCACTTTAAAATTGGACAGGTAGTTTTCTTGGAACAAAGATAAAGAAAAAAAACATCGCCCCCTGACGGCCATATTGAATATGCAAATGAGATGAAAAAGGAAAGTACACATCATGGCTATAGGGAGATAATGTGAGCCAAGTTTGGTGAAAATCGGATTGGTAGTTTTCTTGGAAAAAAGTAACAAAAAAAAAATCTCCCCCTGGCGGCCATATTGAATATGCAAATGAGATGAAACTGTACGGTGCACCAGAAGACCATAGGGTGAGATGATGTATGTTAAGTCTGATTAAGATTGGACAGGTAGTTTTCTTGGAATAAAGGTAACAACAAAAAAACAACATCGCCCCCTGGTGGCCATATTGAATATGCAAATGAGATGAAACTGTAGGATGCACAACTAGACTATATGGAAATAATGTCAGCCAAGTTTGGTGAAAATCGGACTAGTAGTTTCCTTGGAATAAAGGTAACAAAAAAAAACAATATCGCCCCCTGGTCGCCATATTGAATATGCAAAATGAGATGAAAATGTATGGTGCACAACTAGACCGTAGGGTGATGATGTACCTTGAGTTTGATTAAGATTGGACTAATAGTTTTCTTGGTATAAAGGTAACAAGCGAAAGTTTTCTTGCAATAAACGTAACAAAGAAAAACAACATCTCCCCCTGGCGGCCATATTGATTATGCAAATGAGATGAAAATGTACGATGCACAACTAGACCATAGGGTGATGATGTATTTTAAGTTTGATTAAGATTGGACACGTAGTTTTCTTGGAATAAAGGTAACTAAGAAAAACAACATCGCCCCCTGGTGGCCATATTGAATATGTAAATGAAATGAAACTGTACGATGCACAACTAGACTATATGGAGATAAAGTCAGCCAAGTTTGATGAAAATTTGACTAGTAGTTTCCTTGGAATAAAGGTAAAAAAAAAAAAACAATATCGCTCCCTGGTGGCCATATTGAAATGCAAATGAGATGAAAATGTACGGTGTACAACTAGACCGTAGGGTGATGATGAATGTTGAGTTTGATTAATATTGGACTAATAGTTTTCTTGGAATAAAGGTAACTACCTAAAGTTTTCTTGCAATAAACGTAACAAAGGAAAACAACATCTCCCCCTGGCCGCCATATTGTTTATGCAAATAAGATGAAAATGTACAGTGCACAACTAAACCATAGGGTCGTGATGTATGTTAAGTTTGATTAAAATTGGACAGGTAGTTTTCTTGAAATAAAGGTAACAAAGAAAAAACAACATCGCCCCCTGGCGGCCATATTGAATATGCAAATGAAATGAAAATGTAGGATGCACAACTAGACTATATGGAGATAATGTCAGCCAAGTTTGGTGAAAATCGGACAGGTAGTTTTCTTGGAATAAAGGTAACAAAAAAAACAATATCGCCCCCTGGTGGCCACATTGAATATGCAAATGAGATAAAAACGTACGGTGCACAACTAGACCATAGGGTGATGTTGTATGTTAAGTTTGATTAAGATTGGGCTGGTAGTTTTCTTGGAATAAAGGTAACAAGCAAAAAGTTAACGGACGGACGACGGATGACGGACGACTGACGACGGACGACGGACCACGGAAAAGCGATTTGAATAGCCCTCCATCAGAATGATGGCGGGCTAAAAAACAACAACATGAAATAGAGCTTAGATGTGCTGTTATATCATGTGACGTTGACCATTGTGTGAAACCAAGATGACGGGTTATCATGGTGATGACGCCACGCTTCAGCTCTCTATCTAGGGCTTTGTGATAAGACATTAAGTGGAACTATTGTTAAATAGTGTTTGTTGAAAAGATCCTGGTGGCGATAGAAACTGAATCAAAACGAGGTAGTAGGTCACCAATATTCCACAAATCTGAAAATAGAAAAAATTAATAACGCTCATACTAATATTATTATTAACCCGATGTGATATTTCCATAAACGACTCGGATCAAATTATTATTTGCCGCAAAAGAGAATTGTGAAATATGCTGATCTTACGGTACTTCCTCAGAAACTTGAGCTTAATTAGAGGTACAAATGGTAACAATCAAAATTTGACTACTTTAATTCTGTAGATTGATTGAATTTTGAGACAGAAAACAGATAATTTTATAAAAATAAGTAATTTTTCATCGCACACGAAACAATAGTTTCAAAGAACCAAAAGGCCGTTTTAAATAAAACAGTTTAGAGTATTGCTGCATGGGGCCAATACCAATGCTGGACAGTCTTGTTTGTACTTATGGAGTTATATTTCCTTAAAATAAAGCCGAATTGCTCATATTAATTTTGGGTAATACCCAAAACGTGAATCAAATCAATCACCCCCAGTGTAAGAGACTCCAATCACTAACGGGACTAACTGCATTATCGAGTTGTTTTTCAAACAAATGTTATCCCATAAATAAATTGAATCCTGCTATATTCTGACACAACAAAAATAACAAATGGCTATTATTTTTGGCAAATATCCCTTACCGTTAAGATAAATGATTTGTTGATAACAAACATTTTCATCGCCGTTAGTCCGACATCTTCATTTGTCAATCTAAATAGGAACGCTTGAACCTGTAATGGCATAGACAAAGTGTACAGAAAAATGTTATACCGTATTTGATGTTAGCAAGATGCAAAGGAAAATTCAAAATAGCACCCTATGGGCAAAGCAAGGAAGGGGTGCGATGAAGTGGATATCTGTTTATGTAATTTTTGCATGCAATAAAAAATGCAAGGTCCCGGACGGTAGGGTCTAAAAAGAATATAACGTCATTGTATCAAATGATCCTATCCAGAGCATCATTTCGACGTGAGTTAATACGTGTAAACTGGTAATGAATAACCAAAGTTCAATCGTTAGTCGAAACCCGCAATCTGATAATACGTTTTCACCACAGTGATTTAATAGATTACCTACTATTTGTGCCTCTCCCTTGATCAAATTGTGCCGAAGAGTTGCCAGGTATTCCCCAAAAATCTATTTTTCCACGGACAAAGAGTCCGGTTTCCTTCCTCACTAAACCCGGCAACGCCGATATATATGCGAAGCAATCTTGAGTAAGGCGTAAAACACCAAACGGTTGCATTGTTATAACCTAATGTATTAGCCTCCAAGCTACCGTTTTCTATTTCTTTATAAAACAGCAAGCATTATCCCGATGAGCAGTCGGTTCACTCTGGTGTTTTCATTCCAAAAGTTAGTCTGTATACATTTTAAACAGTTAGGGTTATTGCATTTCGATATTAAGGTCTTGAAGGCCAATCAAGGAGGGCTTTAACAAAACATATACAGTTGGTCATAACTACCTGCAGTTTTACAGTTAGTGCTGAGATATGTTCTTGTTGATTAACCGAATCAGACCAACACCTTTGCTTTGCTACCAATAGCAACGGGGAATTCCCTTAATAACTCTTTACATGTACATTTTTGGTGGAAAGTTGATTTGCAGCCTTTCATCCGAGATTTGCCACTTCTTAATTTTCTAAAAATCTTAAGTTCAACGAATGGCAACAAAAAGCGGTGTATCCTTTAAAGCATAGTTTGAGAGAAGTTTGGGCCCAAAAGAAGTTAAGACAATGTTTCTCACCACGACAGTGTTCTCTTTTAGTTTCAGCATATCGATATCATAAACATCGGACAAAACTGAGTGAGCCTGAAAAAACAAAGAGACAAAATATATCCCCTGCCCAACTTCTGTAGTCTGAGTCAAAGTTAATTTTTGTGCGAAGATTTGAGCTTTCAACTTCTTCGGCCTTCCATCTATTTCATCCGGGTTCTGTGGCCAATCACCTGCCGAGACTATTGGTAGGGCTGTCGTGGGGACGGTATTTTGTTCTTCCAACTAATACCGGGTCCGGAAGTTCTTGCATCTAATACTGTTGAACGCCTACACACCGTTGAATATAGACACTTGTACCAAACATCGGGAGGCAATAAATTACTTGGATCCCTTCGTTACGCTCTGGCCGGGCACGTTGGTTCTACCTGTTCACCTCACACAGACTCGATACTGGTGGTCTAGCTGACAAAATTTGATCTGCCAAAGTATGCTATCATGGTAACGTCCACTAAGCTGATAATTCAAGCGACCGTCATAGAACATTTTGACCAAGTGTTTATGCCATCACAACATTGTCTGTTATTTGATTCAAAGATCTATTTCGGTTATATTAGTACTACCTGGTCTTTTATTTGACCATGAGATATTTCACACATATAACATAATCCAGTATACCCGATGGAGTGGAACCGAACCCTTTTTAAATTGATACATAATATGGCTAACATGCTTATCGCTCTGTCTTTTATATTGGTCACAAAAAATGTTGTTATTGCGAACAAGCTTTTGTCATATTTCTACGAAACTGTCTAGTCTACTATAATGGCCTACGCCGGTTTATAAATGTGTTCTGTTCTGTTTAAATTTCATTAAATTTGTTGCATGGTTAAGAAAATCTGCTGCTAACTTACCGCATGGTTTACCAAACCTCCAGAAATACAGTAAATGACAACAACTGTTGCACAGCATATGGTCCAGTATGTAGTCTCTACCAAGTTGGTAAAATCCTCTTTTTCAATCAGTGAATTAGACACTGACACATAGAAAGCCAGCAGAATCTGAGCCATGTGAAACAAAAGGCCGATTCCCAACATAGGTGAAAATGCATCGTCCACTTTCTGTACCAAGCGGCAAATCTTCTGGTGATGCTTGCGATAATACTCCAAGTCACCGGAGAATTCCCCATCAGTTGATATTTGCCTTACAAACTCTTCTTGAAAGCTTCTAAACTCAACCCAGAGTGCAATACTTATAATTAAGATAAGAGTCGGGGGGAAATTACAAGAAGCTATATTCCACATTGAAGACAGAACAAATAAGATTAATGTATGTATGGTGTTATATTGTGCGCCGTACAAACATAAAATGAACGCCTGAACCATGGTAGTTATGGATATGGCCAGTCCGAGAAAGACGACGGTAGATTTCTTCATTCTGCTTTGTTTCCCTGTAATATTTTCTCCCTCGGAGGCTTGTAGGAATATCCATGACTTCAGCAGATATGGTAATCCCTTTTCCCGACAACACGAAATAAATAAAATCAAGGCGTATATCGTGTTTAGTGAGTTAAACAACAAATGTAAGCACCTTTGGGCTGTAGAACTATCACTGTCACCATAGCCGATTTCGTGATTTATCAGAACTGTAGATCCAACGTCAAAACTAAGAAACAAAAGAACCAATAAACGGTAAATAATCAAGAGAATGGTCCAGTAGTTCTTCCGACATGGACGTGGTGAATACAGTCCGAGTATTGACATGCAGATTAGCAATGGTCGTAAAAGCTGGTTCATGCTCAATGATTTGGGCTCATTAGCACTTTCTTTTTCCTGAACACCCTCCATCATTGGATCTTGATTACTAGCAAATGTGACACCAGTGGGGATTTTTTGAAGTTTATACTCTCTGGTTTTAGTCATGTGGGGACATAAAATCACACGCTGTTCTTAACCAATCGTCTGTGAGAAGCTATTGGTGCGTCATATTCGGACATTCGTCAAATATAGTTAATAAATGAATCAACGTCTGTAATGGAAGCCTTTGGACTAAATCTACATTAAACTGTATAGAAAAAAATCGACCGGTGTTAATGCTATTTAATTTCCTCTTATAAAGCGGCAAAGAATTTGCTTTGCTAACAGATGACGTATTATAATATATTGCACAATCTCAAAACTTGGCAAATATTGAATGATGAATGTAAATAAGACACAACTTTGAGTGATACACTTCTAAATCATGTCGAACGCAGAAAATAAATTCGGCTGCTTTCATTGGCTAATCGCTCGTAATTAGCTTTCCATTTTAATATATATCAATATATATTCTGTTACTATTATGTTAGAGACAATTTTCATGTACTGGTTACAATGTTTTATACTCCATAAAAATGCGACTGGTTCTGCAGTAATAGGTTAACCCTTAACGTAACTAAAACACAATTTATGTTAATAAACCCAAAGAAAACGAATAGGGCTAAAGAAATAAGGGTTGTCCTTAATAAGATTAATCTGAAACAGACTAACTCGTATAAATTTCTAGGTGTTTTTTTCAATGATAGATTAAATTGGCAAACTCATATTCACGAAATTAGTAAGAAGATTACCAGAAACATAGGCGTCCTGAATCACTTAAAGCAATGTCTAAACAAAAAGAGCCTATTCATACTTTATTATTCTTTCATTTTTCCCTATATGAATTATTGTAATGTTGTCTGGGGGAAGACTTTTCCAACCCATTTAAGACCTATTGAATTGTTACAAAAAAGAGCAGTTAGGATCATCTCTATGGCCCACACATATGCCCATACCGCACCACTATTTAAGAAATTAAATATTCTCCCTCTAGATAAGCTAAATTGCTCTCACCTGTTGAGAATGGCTCATGTTTTTATTCACCATATAGCACAACTACCCCTAAAGATGCAGGCATTATTTACCCGATTATCTACAGTCCATCGTTATCCAACAAGAAATGTGGACCTAAACTTATATCGTCCAATATATCGCTCAACCCACTCCTTTTACTTTGTCCGTTCGTCCGTTCCCCAAAACTGGAATACACTCCCCCGAAACCTAAAACAACTTATATCGACATCCTTGTTCAAATCACATCTGAAAATCCACCTCTTGAAAGATTTATAGCACATGTAATTATTATAGAACCTGCGGGTTACAAAAACAGTAGAAGCCTCGCTGATAGTAAAAGAATAATAATTTCTTAGTTCTTTCCAATTAACTCACCTTTTTCTTTATACAATGAGAAGACTAATTTATTTATTTCCTACAATGTTAACATTACAATTAATTTTATAATGGGATAAAACAAGCCCCCTGGGGTTTTCATCCCGCCAGATATTTTTTCTGAATGTTTCATGTTAAATGTCATTTATGTTAAATGTTCTGTATATATCCTTGTTAAAACTGGTGAATAAAATGAAATGAAATGAAATTGTGGCCGTTGTTTTAGTTGAGTGGAGAATGAATGTCATTACACCAAGGACTTATTCTGAGGCAGATACAGCTCGAATGAGACGAAAGCGAAAACTGATTAGACGGCTTATGTTCCAGTTGCGTCAGGCCAGTTCTCACTGTAAGATTTGTCGTACTGACTTGTAGGATACGATTAAAATGGATTTGTCAACCAATCAAATGCATCTGTTTGAATCGCATGATACAAGTCGGTATGACAAATCGCACAGTGAGAACTTTAGCTGCCAAAATTCGGACTTTTCCCCCTTAAATTTCAATCGTCAAGAATAGTTCAGCATTTGAAGTACCTTGAAACCCTAAAGGGCTAACACTAAATAAAAATATTGGTACAGTTAATATCCTGTGCCAACCAAAGATGTGACTAAAATCAAATAGCCGGGATGTATGAATACCTTTTGGGGGTTGTGTATAAAACTATCCAAATGTTTATCGACATGGTTGGTATCTGCGGAAAGCCCTTGTTTTGCACTTTTTGATAAAAATGACTAACAATTAGCTATTTCTGTTTCAACAAAACTTTCCCTAATTTTCCCTGTTTGAAGTTTAATGAAGTTTGCAAATTGTCATAAATCATTGATTTGCTAACGATTTTAGATTTTCAAAGTTTGTTGACATAAACACATATACAGTGTATTTCAATGTGGACATCTGATATTCAAACCCGTGGATTGATTGATTTTATACATTGCGGGGGAGGAAACCGGGCTAAAAATCGTCATAGAATTAAAACAAAATTCTCTGATCTCTGTGGGAATCGAACCTACCACTTTTGCTGGACGGTTTTATGCTTTTGTTATGTATCAAGCCATTAGGTCGGTCTAGACATTTGGATAAAACATTATTCTTGTAAAACTTAAAGGCATCTTCAATCATAAACATTCGTCGAGTTTTCATTAAGTCGCATATAAATTGTTATGGAACACGGATGCGGCCATTCTCGCCCGCGTGCCGCGCCCTATAAAACACGCGGCTCGAGAACACGAGAATGCATTATACTGACACTGGACCAATGCTCTAACTCCTATAGCTGAGCATCAAGCGAAGCAGCAGCAGCAGCCCCCACTGTTAAAGTCTTTGGTCTGACTCGACCCAAGCTTGATCTGGATTAGAGCTAAAGTGAGATGCCATATCATGTGACCTAATTCAAATGCCGGTTCCACCAGAAAACCACACACACTTCAAGTCACTTGTCTTTACCGTCTTGTCTCTTCACTTCCAGACCTCGTTACTTTACAGGCAAAACTGAAATACCCCCCCCCCCCCCTCCCACACCTTTGTTTTCATTTTGATAAATACCTTACCTGCTCTTGGGACAATGAGATACGTCGTTAATTTAGTTTTGGGCCCAATAGCACAAATAGCCACCAAAAGCAACATTCCTGAATCAGAAGAGACAGTTATGATATATGGGATAGACATTCTAAAGCCTTTATTAGAAACATCTAAAACAGTCATCTCCAGAGATATGGGGGCATCGATACTTCGGCATATCAAATTGCTACTGTTCTATTACAACAGTTGGTGGCCGTTAAAAGGGTTTTCTTGAAAATATCCGTTGAGGCTATAGTTATCTGATTCAAATGTGAAGGCCCCTAGTGAAGGTTTCAGGTACCATTATTAACACCGAAATTCCTGCAGGCCAATTAAATCTTCTTTCAGCCGATTCGAATATAGTATTGAAGATAGAAAAAACATAAAAAGCTTAGATTTTCTTTCCCTTTAAGTATCCAGGCGCTGTTTAGGCACGATTTTAACACCACAAGCAATCATTGTCCAAATTATAGCATGTATTCCCCAATGTATGAGCCAGATGACATTGGTAGCGTTATCCACTGACGCATGCCGAGATGTATACCAAGTGCATCGCCTCCCGGAAGAGCCCTAGATATGAACCTAGCATATAGACTCTCCATGTTTTTTTTTTTTTTAAATGAGGGCTTCTATAAACTTACACCAATAGGTCGCGGGTTCGAATCCCACTCAGTCCAAAAAATTGGAAAATTTTCTGACTGGGTTTACACTCGAACGACCTATGTGGGATGGTTGCCAGTTTAATACCAGCGGAAGGTCGTGGGTTTCCTCCGGGCACAGAGCCCGGTTTCCTCCCACAATAAAACTGGCAACGCCGCCATATAATTGAAATAATCTTGAGCGCGGCGTAAAACACCAAACAATCAATCAATCAATCTATAAACTTATGCAAATGAGTAGAGGGCATAATGGGCATTCGAAGCCACTTCAAGTGAGCCAAATGCCGCGAGGCATTGACCTAATTACATATGCACCCAGTCTAGTGCAGGTCTATTAAGGGACGTGCGCATCAGTCAATATTAAAGTACATGTGCACCTATTCTTAAAAAAATATGCTGAATAATACACTCCCACGGAAAAAATATGTTTAGTAATGCAATACTGGTCTAAAGGGTCAATTAAACAGACTGGCACTGGTGATAGACAATAGATAATAAACGAATGTATAAACAACCTTGGATAGATCATATCGGTAAGTATGTGTACATCAGAGCCGAACGGCCTCGGGGGGCAGATGCATAAGACCGTATCCAATTAAGTTGACTGCCAAAGAGACGTGTGCGTCCAACCGTAACAAATTAACAGAATAGAATATGTCGAGTAATGCAGTCCTGCCTAAGGGCACCAGGCCACGTACAGATAGTAATAGACTCCGGCTTTAGGTATCAACCAACCAAATGATTGCGCCTTCCCGAAAAAAATATATGCATATCAAAAATATACTATGTATAATACTTAAGTCTTGACCACTGGTCATCAACCCGGAAGTGACCGGAAGTGAACCGGAAGTGACCTCTAAAACAATCCGAGAAAGCAGATTTTTTTCCCCGTTTCCATGATAGTTTCTCGGATTGTTTTAGAGGTGATGTTTGTTTGCGTATTTTTACTGTTGGTTTTAAATACCCATGTAAACTGTAACAGCGAACAGCCGGGTTACAATGGTTTGATTGGTTGTACGCATTGTCGGCAGATTACTCACGACAATTAGGGCGACTATGTACCGGTATATGAGACTGACTTATTTAAGATTTATATGAATCGTTTGAATGAAATATGTTGTTATCTCGTTAATTGCGTTCAAGCCGTATTGTTGAATCTGATGGTCCTTCCCCGCTTTGAAGATAAAAATATAATAACGCTCTGATAGCCATTTTTTCATTTCTCTTTCTTTCGCTTTAAATTAATCTCAAAGTCGACACGAATTTTCACACTCGGTCTTCTCACACCGAATGCTTGCAAAGCATTTTTTGATTGGATGGATGTAATTATTTTATTTCTATGGACTAATGTTTTTGACCGGGTAAAAGCGCTCATTCATTTCTTTCTATCGTCCCTCTTTCTTTATTGATACGTACAATATAAATCGCGCTTTGTTTTTATTTGCCGGTGTAGCTATTTTTGGATTAACTATCAGTCCGTAAGATTATACAGGCATAAGCGAAACGCGACTAATTTCTGACTATAAAACGTCGCTTGAAACACAACGATTCAAACCACTCATCTCGAACGTTTTGTTAAAGACGAGCAATTGGTAAGTTTACATTTATCTCAGACAATATAGTTATAATTTGAAATAGGATAGAACAGTTAAAGACGGTTTGATTAGTAATTTATCAGTTTGTCTCAATAGAATTTAGCCGTTGTCAGTTTGTTATCTAACCCGACTAATGTGGAACGCGTGGCGTTACACATCATTGAACACACGTGGCTTCATTCTTAATGATTGTCAAAATGTCAATTACTCGTAGTGTATATGGCACCGTTAGGTTAATTCTTCGATATCTAACCATAAATACGGGCTAATTTTTTTAAATGTTTGAATATCTACAAATGAAAGCGTATTATAGGTATTGATGTTGGGATAAGTAAATGTAAAACGAGACGTTTCTCTTTATGAATTTGATTTTAACACGTCTCATCTATTTCAGTTGCAGATTGTAGAATATCTCAAATAGACGTCATAGATTTTACTGAATCATCGTAAGTACATTTTTATAATTTTAGAGGTAGATTAGATTCGATACGTTAAATACATCTTATATGCGATACTTAAACAATTAGATCTGTATTACTTTCAGGAAGTATACTATTAAAATCTCTCGATCGCTCAAGTGAGTTTATTACCTTACATTTGACAATCTGCTTAACGTTCGCAAGTGTTAGACTTTGATTGTGTAGCCTAGTTGTGACGCTTTTGCATACACTACAAGGATGTTCACACCAGGATAATACTGGTGAGTATTTTATTGACTCCGTTATTATACCTCTAATCATATAACCAGTGGATTAAGGTAATCAAGGGAGTAACCATCAACAGCTGTTAGCACCCCGGGTAACATAAGCGTATGAGTGTATAACTGTGGGGTGCGCTTCCGTGTTTTTTCATTTCCATTCAAAGTGAGAAACAAACATGGTTAATGACACTTCAACTGTCTCTCCCGCATTATATGGTAATCGATTAAAAATAACGATGTGAAGATTTATTTCTTTACACGTAAGAAAAGAACGCAACAATGAAGCTCCCTGGGGGGACTATCTAGATGCTTTATAAGGATATTTCAAGCATGTAAGAGTCACCATTTTGCTACATCATGTCTATCGTATTCTACCTTTTTATTCTAAGCTTTGCCATTTATGGAGGAGATATCTCCCCATTAAGTCGCTGTGTTGTGACGAATCACGTACTTACGTGTGACAACGTTATCTTTGACAATGGTATTGTGGAGTCAGAAAAACCATACGATAGAGTTGAAAGGGTAGATCTGACAGGGGGCGAAATGTCAAGGATGTAATCTTACATCGAAGTCATTTCCCCAAACTGAAATCTGTTTATGCTTCGATAGAACTAAAATGTGATGATTTTTGGGGAGGAGTCTACGTCAATGGAAATGAATGTGTCACTACACCAAGCTCACTTATGACACTTTCGTCGCCTCCTTACGATACAGAGAAATATTCATGTGGTAATAGCTTTTTTTTTTCTAATGAACTAGTCGCAATGATGTTTATTTGGTGTACAATGTGATAAGATATTTGACAACATTCCATTTTTTTTTCTATTTTCAGTGGGTTTTCAAGTCGGACTTGGCATTGTCTCGACAATAACCATTGCTTTAGGTGCTTATTGCGTCTTTTTAAGACGGAAAATTGCCAAAGTATATAGGACAATATCAGAGATATGGACGGAGTTGATGGCTAGAGAGGGCGAAACACCGGATGAAATAGTGCAGCAAGAAGAAGAGATAGATGACCCCATAGTATACCAACTGAGAACACGAACAGTTTTGAGAGAGTAGAGACTTTATGTACATCTGTAAATATCTTCTGTAAATATCAAACACTGTAAATATTTTCGCTTTTGTTTTGTTTATTCCATATAAAATTACATCAAAATTTTAACCATTGAGTTTGCTTGGTTTTTACATTAGTTTTGTTCGTTCTGATAGGGGGTTTTGTATAGTCGGCGTACGGCACACAAAGCACCGACACGACCAAAAATGTTCCCCGGGATTTAACGCCATTTTTCTTACAATTAAACTGATGAAGATAAGTGGTGGTAAAATAGATTGACCAGACACCATTTTATACTTCTCTGGGTTTTTTTTCACCGGATAGTATATTGTCCAGAGATTCTACTGGACAGCGGACAGCTTGAAATGGCTCGCGAAAAGATTGATTGAGGAATGCGTGACTGACTCGGTTTATTTTTACATAAATATAATGGGAGATAAAGAAAGTATAAACACTGACAAGCGATAATGGGCAAAGTATAAATCACTTTGTCGGAAAATTCTTTAAAGCGGAAATTGTTTTGGGGAAACACAGGCATAGTGATACATATTGTTTCTGAACGCTACATATCTTATTTTCTCTCGCCAAGCTCGCTATAGGTATATTCATTCTTATCCTGGTTATTACGTGTGTTTGTGGAAAAGGATTAAGGGAATGTACTCAGCACAGTACAGTTATAACATGCAATAGAAATGTGCTATTTCCAAACGGAATTGTTGAGAGTGAACCTCATCCAACTATTGAAAGAATAGACTTGACTCGCGTTAAATTTCAATTACTTAGACTTAAAGAAGAGGATTTTCCTAAATTGAAAGTTCTTCAAGTGCCCTTTGATATTTCTTGTGACACTCTATGGAACGGGGTTTTCGTGAATGGAAAGCTTTGTCAATTCCCCTCGATTACAACACCATGGGTAAAGTCTGCCACTCCGAGTGAGAAAGAGAATATTACCATTCTCATTACGCAATCGTCTGAAGATATAAACTCAACAGTAGATTCAGAAATAAAGACAGAATTTAAAGAAAATACAATTTCCTTTGAGAATGTGACTTTTAACATGAATGAGGTTCAATCAAACAACACTACATCTATAGGCGATGTGCAAAACCCCACGCGTGATTTAATTATTACAATTATTTGCATGGGGGCAGTTATTTTCACGTTATCAATTATATTATTGACCTTTGTCTTAAAATTTTATAAGGTAAGGACAAACACAGGCAATCGTGAGTTTCGAACTTTTCTGACATAAGCATTGAAACATATAGTTTTCCTGTAGTGGCTACATCACCCTCTGATGAAAACATTGAAGACGTATATGAATCTGTTGTCTAACTTTTACAGAAAACCTCCCGTCCTATGTGATATCAACAGCCTTGTTTGGTGGAATTTGTCTGCTTCTAACCTTTACTGTTGTCATACTTGTGGTGCGTTCACGAAAATCTACATCACCATCCAACCCAGAGACATTATACATGAGTGATCTGTCTTTTACTAGTGAGAATGATATTTAACAACACGATACTTTTTCTGTAGTCTTAGTTAGTGAAAATAATCTTTTTTGATAAATGTATTTGTCTTACAACTGTTCACATAAAAATAAAGACGCATGACAATATGTCGTAATGGTTACATCATCCCCCAATAATTATCACTACAAGAGCTATATTCAAACAATTATTGATAATGGTTACAGTGCGAAAAACACACAGCTGGGGGCGCAATTATTTAGTAAAGATATCAATGATGTAAGCTCCTATTTTCCGATGATGACTGGATCTGATTTACACCCGTATTTATACAGATTGGCTGAGCCCTAAGGCTGACACGTTTTACTCAACATATTTTTGTTCGGGAAGGCGCAATCATTTGATTGGTTGATACCTAAAGCCGGAGTCTATTACTATTTATAGGTGGCTTAAACAGGCTACGGCGGCAAGTGGGCCTTTAATAACAATAGGCTGATCCCTATAGTTATAACATACACCGGCGATACCGCTATTTCGCTTCGTATTACGGCTTAGTTTTCCACCCATAGTTATAATGGCAACGCTCTTAAAAATTCAATTTTATATATATCATATTTTATTCTCCCAAAATGCATTGTAACAAATAATTTTAGTTTAAATCGGTTTCTTTTTCTATAAATTTCATAATTCTCTCGTTCCACACAGTGTTTTTCTCGAATGAGAATATCCATTTCCGGTCACTTCCGGTCCACTTCCGGTTGCTTCCGGTCCATTTCCGGTGACTTCCGGGTTATTTCCAGTCACTTCCGGTCTATTTCCGGTCAATTCCGGTTCACTTCCGGTTACTTCCGGTCCACTTCCGGTCCACTTCCGGTCCACTTCCGGTGACTTCCGGGTTATTTCCGGTCACTTCCGGGTTATTTCCGGTCACTTCCGGTTCACTTCCGGTGACTTCCGGGTTATTTCCGGTCACTTCCGGTTAACTTCTGGTTACTTCCGGTCCACTTCCGGGTTATTTTCAGTCACTTCCGGTTACTTCCGGCTCACTTCCGGGTGATTTCCGGTAACTTCCAGTCACTTCCGGTCACTTCCGGGTTGATGACCAGTGGTCAAGACTTAAGTATTATACATAGTATATTTTTGATATGCATATATTTTTTTCGGGAAGGCGCAATCATTTGGTTGGTTGATACCTAAAGCCGGAGTCGATTACTATCTGTACGTGGCCTGGTGCCCTTAGGCAGGACTGCATTACTCGACATATTCTATTCTGTTAATTTGTTACGGTTGGACGCACACGTCTCTTTGGCAGTCAACTTAATTGGATACGGTCCGATGCATCTGCCCCCCGAGGCCGTTCGGCTCTGATGTACACATACTTACCGATATGATCTATCCAAGGTTGTTTATACATTCGTTTATTATCTATTGTCTATCACCAGTGCCAGTCTGTTTAATTGACCCTTTAGACCAGTATTGCATTACTAAACATATTTTTTCCGTGGGAGTGTATTATTCAGCATATTTTTTTAAGAATAGGTGCACATGTACTTTAATATTGACTGATGCGCACGTCCCTTAATAGACCTGCACTAGACTGGGTGCATATGTAATTAGGTCAATGCCTCGCGGCATTTGGCTCACTTGAAGTGGCTTCGAATGCCCATTATGCCCTCTACTCAAATGTATCCGTTTCTGCATTTTATCTGTCATATTTTGACCTATGTGTGTATACATCATCGGAAACGGTTAATGTTAAAACAAAACTTCTGAACTTTTGAACTTTACGGTCGACATAGCTTAAGCATACATTTTGTTTATTGATATACTGGTAAAATTATCGCCCCTGCAACATATTCAATAGCACGTCAAAAAAAATGTCATCAAACTTATTTTGCTGAAAAGATCTTTCACAAGGTTCAATTAAAAACGTGGGATTTATGCATTGATTGAAAGTCAACACATTGCATCGGAGCACTGCTATACTATTCCCAAAGCTTTTTAAACGTTTATCGCTAACACTGCCATTCTGCATACACTTAGAGCTGTAAAGAAAAAACCCAACAACATGAAATAGAGTTTAGATGTGCTTTTATATCATGTGACGTTGGCCGTTGTGTGAAACCAAGATGGCCGTTTGTAATGGTGACGAGGCCACGCTTCAGCTCTCTATCTAGGTCTTTGTGATAAGATATTAAATGGAACTATTGTTAAATAGTGTTTGTTGAAAAGATCCTGGTGGTGATAGAAACTGAATCAAAACGAGGTAGTAGGTTACCAATATTCCACAAATCTGAAAAAAAGAACAATTTAATAACGCTCATACTAATAGTATTAACCCAATATAATATTTCCAGAAACGACTCGGATCGAATTATTATTTTCTGTAGATTGATTGAGTTTTGAAGCAGAATACAGATAATTTTTAAAAAAAATGATAAAATTTTCAACGCACACCAAACAATAGTTTCAGAGAACCAAAATGTCGTTTTAAATAAAACCGTTTTGAGCTTTGTTTGACCAATACCAATGCTGGACAGTGTTTTTTTTATTTGTGGAATTATACCTCCTTAAAATATAGCCGAAATTTTCCTAGCAATTTTGGGTGATACCCAAAAAGACTAACTGCATTATCAAGTTTTTTTTCAAAGAAATGTTATCCCATAAATAAATTTAATCCTGCTATATTCTGACACTACAAAAACAACAAATGGCTATTATTTTTGTCAAATATCCCTTACCGTTAAGATAAATGGTTTGTTAATAACAAACATTTTCATTGCCGTTAGTCCGATATCTTCATTTGTTAATCTAAATAGGAACACTTGAACCTGTAATGGCATAGACAAAGTGTACAGAAAAAAATGTTATACCTTATTGGGTGTTCGCAAAATGCAAGGAGAAATTCAAAATAGCATCGTGTGGGTATCGCAAGGAAAGGGTGCGATGAAGACAATATCTGTTTGTGTAATTTTGCATAAAATAAAAAATGCAAGCTCCCGGACGGTAGGGTCTAAAAAGAATATAACGCCATTGTATCAAACGATCCTATCCAAAGTATCATTTCCACGTGCGTTAATACGTGTAAACTCGTAATGAATAACCAAAGTTCAATCGTCAGTCGAGACCCGCAATCTGATAATACGTTTTGACTAGAGTGATTTAACAGATTACCTCCCTTTTGTGCCTCTCGCTCGATCAAATTTTGCCAAAGAGTTGCCAGGTATTCCCCGAAGATTTATTTTTCCACGGACAGAGTCCGTTTTCACTCTCCACTAAACCCGGCAACGCCGATATATATGGGAAGCAATCTTGAGTAAGGCGTAAAACACCACACGGTTGCATTGTTATAACCTAATGTATTAGCCTCCACGCTACCGTTTTCTTTTTATTCATAAAACAATAAGCATTATCCCGATGAGCAGTCGGTTCACTCTTGTGTTTTCATCCCAAAAGTTAGTCTGTATACATTTTAAACAGTTAGGGTTATTGCATTTCGATATTAATGTCTTGAAATGACACCGATCAATGATGGCTTAACAAAAACATATACAGTTAGTCATAACTACCTGCAGTTTTGCAGTTAGTGCTGAGATATGTTCTTGTCGACTAACCGAATCAGACAAACACATTTGCTTTGCTATCTGACAACCGAGTCGGAAAGTGCATCTCTATCTGATATTATTAGCAAATTACATTTTTTAAAGGGACATGTCCGGAACCAGTGACACGTAGATTGTTAAAATGTGTGCTATTCGACTCTTTTTATTTAAAGACTATGTTTCCAGATAGCCATTGGTAACTTTTCTAGCCCCCACCGCTTTCCTGACCGCTGGATAGGCAGTTTCCCATGAACCCATTGTGGATGCTCGGGTTGCCGTGCGTTTTAAGCTGTTTGTTTACTGACTGTCAGACAGAAAACAATAGCAACAGGGAATTCCCTTTATAATTCTTAACATGTACATTTTTGGTGGAAAGTTGATTTGCATCCAAGATTGACCATTTCTTAATTTTCTAAAAATCTTTCAACGAATGACAACAAACTAAGCGGTGTATCCTTTTAAGCACAGTTTGAGAGAAGTTTGGGCCAAAACGAAGTTAAGACAATGCTTCTTACCACGACAGTGTTCTCTTTTAGTTTCAACATATCGATATCATAAACATCGGACAAAACTGAGTGAGCCTGAAAAAACAAAGAGACAAATTATATCCCTGCCCAACTTCTGTAGTCTGAGTCAAAGTTAATTTTCGTGCGAAGATTTGAGCTTTCAAATTCTTCGGCGTTCCATCTATTTAATCCAGGTTCTGTGGCCAATTACCTGCCGAGACTATTGGTAGGGCTATCGTGGGCACGGTATTTTGTTCTTCCTACAAATACTGGCTCCGCAGTTTCTTGCATCTAATGCTATTGAATGCCTACACAGCGTTGAATATAGGCACTTGTACAAACATCCTTCGTTACGCTTTGGCCGGGCACTTTCTACCTGTTCATCTCACACAGACTCGATACTGGTGGTCTAGCTTCGGATGAATATGAAAGGGATATGAAACGCCTTTGTTTTGCAGTCAGTCGACTCGCAGTTGTTTAGCTCGCTATTGTTCTTCTCAGACTCCGCGTGACGGCATTCTGATCCGCTCAAAGAATATCCGAAAGCCGTGTTGTGTATTCCGATTCATTCTGAACCATACCGGTGTCGTTGATATATGGGCTGCGCATGCCTATTTATAAGCTAGCAACGCTGTCATATATCAACGACATCGGTATGGTTCGGAATGAATCGGAATACACAACACGGCTTTCGGCTATTCTAGGAGCGGATCAGAATGCCGTCACGGGGAGTCTGACAAGAACAATAGCGAGCCAAACAACTGCCAGTCGACTGACTGCAAAACAAAGGCGTTTCATATCCCTTTCATATTCATCCCAGGTCTAGCTGACAAAATTTAATCTGCCAAAGTATGCTATCATGGTAACTTCGATTACGCTGATAATTCAAGCGACCGTCATAGAACATTTTGACCAAGTGTTTATGTCATCACAACATTGTCTTTTGCTTGATCCGAAGATCTATTTGGTTATATTAGTACTACCTGGTTTTTTTCATTTGATCGTACGATATTTCAGACATATAACATAATCCAGTATACCCAATGGAGTGGAACAGAACCCTTTTTAAATTGATACATAATATGGCTAACATGCTTATCGCTCTCTTTTATATTGGTCATAAAACATGTTGTTATTGCGAACAAGCTTTTGTCATATTTCTACAAAACTGTCTAGTCTACTCTAATGGCCTACGCCGGTTTAATAATGTGTTCTGTTCTGTTAAAATTTCATTAAATGTGTAGGATGGTTATTAAAATCTGCTGCTAACTTACCGCATGGTTTACCAAACCTCCAGAAATACAATAAATGACAACAACTGTTGCACAGCATATGGTCCAATAAGTAGTCCCTACCAAGTTGGTAAAATCCTCTTTTTCAATCAGTGAATTAGACACTGACACATAGAAAGCCAACAGAATCTGAGCCATGTGAAACAAAAGGCCGATTCCCAACATAGGTGAAAATACATCGTCCACTTTCTGTACCAAGCGGCAAATCTTCTGGTGATGCTTGCGATAATGCTCCAAGTCAGCGGAGAATTCCCCATCAGTTGATATTCGCCTTACAAACTCTTCTTGAAAGCTTCTAAACTCAACCCAGAGTGCAATACTTATAATTAAGATAAGAGTCGGGGGGAAATTACAAGAAGCTATATTCCACATTGAAGACAAAAAAAATAAGATTAATGTATATATGGTGTTAAATTGTGCGCCATAGAAACATAAATTGAACGCCTGAACCATAGTAGTTATGGATATGGCCAGTCCGAGAAAGACTACGGTATATTTCTTGATTCGGTGTTGTTTTCCTGTGATATTTTCTCCCTCGCCTTGTAGGAATATCCATGACTTCAGCAGGTATGGCAATCCCTTTTCCCGACAACATGAAATAAATAAAATCAAGGCGTATATCGTGTTTAGTGAGTTAAACAACAAATGTAAGCACCTGTTGGCTGTAGAACTATCACTGTGACCAAAGCCGATTTTGAGATTTACCAGAACTGAAGATCCAATGTTAAATCCAAGAAACAAAAGAACCAATAAACGGTAAATAATCAAGAGAATGGTCCAGTAGTTCTTGCGAGATGGACGCGGTGAATACAGTCCGAGTACTGACATGCAGATTAGCAATGGTCGTAAAAGTTGGTTCATGCTCAATGATTTAGGCTCATTAGCACTTTCTTTTTCCTGAACACTCGCCATCATTGGATCTTGATTACTAGCAAATGTGACACCGGTGGTGAATTTTTCAAGTTTATGCTCTCTGGTTTTAGTCATGTGCGGACTTTAAAGCACACGCTGTTCTTAACCAATCGTCTGTGAGAAGCTATTGGTGCGTCATATTCGGACATTCGTCAAATATAGTTAATAAATGAATCAACGTCTGTAATGGAAGCGTTTGGACTAAATCTACACAATTTACATTAAACTGCATAGAAAAAATCGACCGGTGTAAATGCTATTTAATTTCCTCTTATAAAGCGACAAGGAATTCGCTTTGCTAATAGATGACATATTACAACAATTTGCAATATCTAAAAACCTGGCAAATATTGAATGATGAATGTAAATAAGACACAGCTTTGAGCGACACACTTTTCAATGATGTCAAACGCAGAAATTGGCTAATCGCCTATAAGGAGCTTTCCATATTAACATATACCAGCATAATTATATTCTGTTACTATTATGTCAGTGACGATTTCCATGTACTGGCTGCAATGTTTTATCCTCCATAAAAAGGCGACGTATTGTGATTTAGCTACAGTGACCGTTGTTTTAGTTGAGTGGAGAATTAATGTCATTACACTAAGGACTTATTCTGAGGCAGATACAGCTCGAATGAGACGAAAGTGAAAACTGATTAGACGGCTTATGTTCAAGTTGCGTCAGGCCCGTTCTCACTGAACGATTTGTCGTACCGACTTGTAGGATGCGATTAAAATGGATTTGTCAACCAATCAAATGCATCCGTTTAAATCGCATGCTGCAAGTCGATATGACAAATCGCACAGTGAGAACAGGCCTTTAGCTGCCAAAAATTCGGTCTTTTTCTCCATAAATTTCAATTGTCAAGAAAAGTTCAGCATTTGAAGTACCTTGAAACCCTAAAGGGCTAACACTGAATAAAACATATTGGCATAGTTAATAACCTGTGCCAACCAAAGATGTGGCTAAAATCAAATAGCCGGGATGTATGAATACATTTTGGGGATTGTGTATAAAATTAGCTAAATGTTTATCGACATGGTTGGTATCTGCGGAAAACTCTTGTTTTGCACTTTTTGATAAAAGTGACTAATAATTAGCTAATTGTCCCTGTTTGAAGTTTGCAAATTGTCCTAAATCATTGATTTGCTAAAGATTTTAGATTTTTAAAGTTTGTTAAACATAAACACATATACAGCGTATTTCAATGTGGACGTCTGATATTCAAACCCGTGGATTGATTGATTTTATACATTGCGGGGGAGGAAACCGGACTATCTCTGCAATAGGAAACCCCGGTACCTGGCAACCCTTCCACGCAGGGCAATCGAGTGAAAAATCGTCTCAGACTTAAAACAAAAATCTCTGTTCTCAGTCGGAATGGAACCTACCTCTATTGCTGGAAGGTTTGTGCTTTTGTTATGTATCAAGCCATTAGGTCGGTCTAGACATTTGTATAAAACATTATTTTTGTAAAACTTAAAGGCATCTTCAATCATAAACATTCGTCGGGTTTTCATTAAGTCGCATATAAATTGTACATGTAGCCTATATAAATATTTGTTCACCTACATTTAAATCCTTGTGTTTAACAAACAGGTAAACCAAACGCAATCAAAAAGACTCATAAAGAATAGAGCTAAAGTCTCATTAGTTGTGTTTAAATAATCCCATTTCATTCAGACTTCCTCTCGGGCGCGTTTAAAGGTGACACATGGCCAGCTCATTTGGAGGACGAGTTTAAATTTTGGACAAACCTCGCTGTGACATGTATCTGTTTTGTGTGAAGAGAGTCCTGTATCCGGTATATCTTCTCACAGCCACCCTTTTTTATTCTTTGCCATGGTATCTGTTATTTTACATACAGTCGAAGATTGTTTGATTGATGTTTTAAGCAGCACTCGAGATCATTTCACTTATATGGCGGCTTTGCCAGGTTTAGAGCGAGAGGAAACTGGGATCTTTGCCCGGATTAAATCCCCGATATTCGGCGAGTACCTGGCAGCCATTACACATGGGGATCAAGTGGAAAAACTCAAATTTAACAATTTTTATATGGTTTGGGTGGGGTTCGATCGCTTGCTTTATCGATTAAAGGGCTGTATGGGACCGAGAGCCCCTAAAACGAAAGAAAGTCAATCATATTGCATTCAGTCACAAAAGGCTCAACCTACTTGTTCTTAATACGGCAAAGATTTTGTTATCATTTCAAATTCTGTATAAAACTCAAGAGCTGAAGAAGATCCTCGGCGGTCAACCACAAAATAAGATGTTAAGATTTACACATTTTTTCGTTTTTTTTTATTGTCTCCCCATATAAAACAAGGGTCCTCGGTGGTCCAGTGGTTTAGAATGATCGTCCCTCAGTCCTACACAGACCTTCCATCGATGAGGCGCAGGTTCGAATCCCACTCAGACCAAATACAAATTCTGAGTGGATTTTTCACTCGGTTGCCGAATGTAGAAGAGTTGTCAGGTACACGCCGAAGGTCGGGAATTTCCTCCGGGCAATGAGCCCGGTTTCCTCCCCCACTAAACCTGGCAACGTCGCCATATAAGTGCAATAAACTTGAGTGCGGCGTTAAACATCAATCAATCAACTATAAAAATATAACATCGTCCATGTGTATGTTTCAAAATTTGCGTAACCATCATGGGATGCACGTTGGTGGATTTGGGTGTAAATATAAAACAGAAAAACCTAAATATATATTTGGTAGCTTAGGAAAGGTAAATCTACCTTTGTACTTAAGACATTCTTATTTTAAAATAACTTTTGAAAAGTCATTCCAAAATTATAAAGGATAGGGAGTAAAAACTTCTCCTTTAAATGTCCTTAAATGGCATTTCATGGACACCATAGACATATTTACATGTAGATAGAACTTAGAAAGAGCTGTTGTTGAAGAGTGCTTGTTGAGAAGATTCTGGTGGTGATAGAAACTGAATCAAAACGAGGTAATAGGTAACCAAAATCCCACAAATCTGGAAATAGAACAGTCAAATATTGTTAACAATAATTAAACAGCTTTAATTTATAAAAATAATCCTTTCGGTTCAAGAGATTGGGAATTACCTATGGATTTACTAAAACATTACCTGATAGATAAGATTAGAAGCTAAAATTTAAAAAACATATTAATATACTGTGTTAAACCTAGACAAAAAACTGCCAGCTTTAAAGTGGTACGAGTTGTCATAGATCACCTATTTTTCGTGAATCGCCAGTGTCAAGAGAAAGAAAGGTCATCCGATTGATAGAAAACTAGAGGTGGTTGACGTTGAAATAATAAATACATTAGTGGTCTGTTTGAGCTCATATGTTAGATTCGAAAATGGTCAAAATTTAAATAACTATATATTAAAAACATAATTGATTTAAGACAGAAGTTATTTCTTAACTTTGGCGTTAATGTGATGTCAATTATTTTGTGAAATAATGGGCATAGTTTTAGAATCTTGTGGGAAACAGACCATATTAAACATGTGAACAGTTCACGACACCAGCTGCTGAGAATTATTGGTTATGTTTGGCAAGAAGTAGAGAATAACATCTTTGGTTTCAATAATCCCCCCCGGTCCAACTTCTTTGGAAGTTACAGCGAACTACCGTTTCAATACGCGGGCCAATGTTTAATGTGTTGATCCCAAAATGAACGTTTAGCAGCTCATGTCAAATGTAACTAACCAGTTTCATGTCGTATTTTAAGTGAATAGCTTATATTTCTTACCGTTAAGATAAAAGGTTTGTTAACGACACACATTTTTATGGCCGTCAATCCAACATCTTCATTCGTCAAACGGAATAAAAAGACATGAATCTAATAAAAAAAATGTTATAGAGAGGTTAAAACAAATGATTGTGTATAAACGTCAAAATGATACGCCCTTTTTTAACACAATAAGAAACTTATCTCCATGCTTATTTTATACCAGAAGATTTTCCTTGTGTATGTGTGTTTTAGTGTTCAAAAAAATATATATAGAGCAAGAATTAGCTTCACATCCCCACCCCTTACATTGAAAAGAGGTCAGTTATTTGTAATGGTTCCGTTAAAGTTTTACGTTATATAGTACACATGCCATTATATTTGTAAACTTTTGTAAACTAAGGAAATGGAGACCTGTTGTTGTATTGGCGCGGACACAACTAACCGATAACAGAAATCGTATGATCACTTACCACAGCAGTCTTCTCACTTGTTTTCATGATATCGATATTATAAACATCTGACACTATCGAGTGGGCCTGAAGAAAAACAAAATAACAACAACATCTTACAAACATGATAATGATCTTTAAATTTTGAACCTCGAACTGATTTTCAAACGTAATGCATCTAGGGTTATCTCAAGAGAAATACCTATGGACAGTTGTTTTTGGTTTTTGTAGGATTAACGTTGTAAGCAAATCTTAGTAGAATTTATATATTTTTTTATAAAATGCACATTAGTTCCCGTAAAAATATTGTTGGGTCTCTAAACTAATCAAAACTCTGACAGATGGACCGAATATGTTATACGTGTAACACATTTTACACCATTTATCATATACATTGCACAGCTGTTTTTATACAGAATATATTTCTTGAGCTAATGTATCAACGACGTAACCAATGTATCAACGACGGCATCCCAGGCCCTTCAATATAAAGTTGCTGCTGGACGCTTGATCTTAACGTCATAATGACTGATGACGTAATTAATTTGTGACGTCAATTTTGACAGATCTTTAGTGAGGTCATAGCGTTACTTAGGCCATAATTTCACACGTTGATTATGCAAAAAATAACACACTGCCTGGGAGTGGAATTATGGGGGGTGTAGTGTGAGAATATAAGATATCTATGGTCTAAACAATATGTCGTCTGCCGAAGTTAATCAACATAATCAACGATACAAATAGAATACATCAATGGGCATGGCTATAATTTTGGGCGCTAAGGAAACCGTTACCAGGTAATAACAAGCCAACTTATCCTAAGATCTTCCGAAGGTAGGCCCTATATAGGTTACCTGGTTGGTGTACCGTTGCTGTCAGTACTCAGTAGGCCTATCGAAGTATCGCCCGTATCGGCGGAGTTGTAGTTGTATGACTTGTAAACACTTTCGCTAAGTTAAAAACTATCAACCAGACAATCGTCTGCTAAAACGAAGGGTCTTCAGCGGGATAAATTTGTTAAAGATTAAATGTAATGGGATTAAAACCGGGTTTATTTTATAAAAAATGATTTAGAGGGTTTAGAGGAGCACAAAAATGAAGTTCAAAAAACTCCAAAAAACATGTTTTTTTGTGCCTCACACAAACGATGTTAAAAGCCCTACATGATTTATCTTCCCTTAATTTGGCGCTGTTAGCAATCGTTGGTGATGTCCATAGACGATGGTGGAGTTTTTACAAAAAAAATTAGCTCCGTAGAGGCCGAATATTGCTCAACTGAATATTACATCAATATTGTAATATCAATATTACATCAACTGACAACGACGATTTTCCACGCCCGTATATGTATGAGCCCACTGCCAATAACGCACCACGCGAAGCAGACGGTGAAATGTTGAGTTGGGATAAAATTCACCCACTTATTCTTCACTAACCATTTTTTCCTGTGCTCTTCATCTTTCGGAAAATGATGGAAGCCGAGTCTGAACCGGTAAGTATTCCTGCTGTTTGTTTAAAGCAGTTCAGAAAGGCATCTCCGAACGAAAGTGTAAAGAGTCGCTGCTCTTAAAACTCGTTAGTACTCATAGTCATACGTCACGAAGTGGAAGCGCACTGGAAACAAATCTCTAGTGACGTCAAAGACAAAAGGAAGATAACTCATATGTATTGATTTCGATTCTCGAATTTCAAGAATTTACAGGCTTGGTTTATTTAATTAAAAAATACAAAAATGGCCCAATACGAGACAAAAGCTTGTGTCTGGCTAACAACCACGTGCATGGAGGTAATGTATGAGCAATTAGTTCCAGATTTCAATGAACTATTTACATTTAACCTTTAAGCTTCGTCTACACTACTCAACATCCTTCAACTTTTGTTGACTCACCACGATTCAACTTAAAGTTGAGGTATGTTGAGGGACTGTCTACACTATAAAACACGATAACTGAACAACACCCAACATGTTGAACAAAATTGAGTGGTGATTGGTAAATTACATACTCTTTAAGTTGTAAATATGGCGGACGTGTGTTGGTCAGAAAAGTAAAGGTACCAAAACTGGGGTCGATCTCCAGTTCCTACGCACCTTAAGTAGAGAATCGGATGTGCTAGCGACTTAGTGAGTATACTCAGCTGTTTCTGGGGACGTGTTTCTATACCGATCACATTTATTCTAAAAGAACTCTCTGACATAAGCTTTGCGAACCTCGTTGTTGTTGTAATCTGAGCACCTGTATGCCTGTGTTGACAGGTGTGTTATATATATAGGTCACACACCTGCAATATATGGGGCTCCACAAGGTGAACAAATATCGAAAATGGCAAGTGCTAGTGACAGTGCCGCTGATGTTTTCTCTACGTCCATAGACATTAACCATGTTACTATTGATGGAAACAGTTCCATAGTTGAAAATGCTAGTGATAGCCCAAACAGATCGTGTACTGTTACTGACATTCAGCAGCCCATTATTAATGAACTCCTGTGTTATATGGTAGATAAAATAGACATTCTACCAGTGGATACGGTGGTTAAATTATGCGAAGATGTGTATTCGGATATAGAAGCCCAAAATTCCAAAGAAATTCTATTTAAGAGTTGTCGATCACAGATAAAGGGAAAGTATAGAAAACGTAATGGTCCAAATAGGCGAGTTAACACGCTTCATGACATTGTTAAGATGCTACAAGAGCTTGAACCAGAAGAGGTGCCCTGTTTTGTTGCTAAAAACTTAAGCCGCCTCCCTCCAGTATCAACCAACCATGTAGACATTTCGACACTTATCAGGGAACTTAATGGAATGAAACTTCAAATGGCTGATGTTCTCTCGAAAATGGATTCCTTGGGTTCCGCTCAGGTATCAGTCCAAAAAAAGCTCGATAAAATATCTCAAAAATCTCACTCCGCCTCCCCTCCAAAGAAATATATCTCTAAGCAAGATGCTGCAACTGAATGTGAGATCGAATCTGATAAATCGATCATCAATGTTAAAGATGCTGATAACAATATTTCATCGCCAATACCTCAGAGTCCACCTAAAACACCTTTGATCTCATCCATCCATCCATCACACGCTTCTCCTCAGGAGCTAACTGACTCAAATTCAGTAATAAATCATGTCACAAGGGAGTCCTATGCAAGTGTAGCTTCTACGTCTAAATCGTCTGAAAGCATTATTCCAGCTAAACCGGTGTCCGACCAGCCGTTCATACGAGTGTCCACATGTCGTCCTAAGAAGGTGAACTTAAATCTTCGTGGCGTGAGAACTTTCCCTCCAGTGGAACTTTTCGTGACACGACTTGCTCCAGAAACCACTTCTCGGGACATAAAGTCGTATGTCAAGTCAAAATCAGGGATAGATGTCGAATGCGAACAACTCTCCACCCGTTATGACTCATATAGCTCCTTCTGGTTATCAACAAGTGGGAAATTTGCTAAAATGCTTATGAGTGGCAGTTATTGGCCAATGGACGTTCTCGTTCGAAAATATTTCAAAAAACGCACAGCTGGAGTTAGATACTCTGATCGTGATGAAAATTACAATTACTACGAAAATAGATCAGAATATCACAACGATGGATATAATCATACACAGAACACTGAGAACTTTTCTGGTAACCGTTGGTTTAGTGAAGAATTCTGATACTTTTATATACGTTTATTTAACTACTTAGCATGGACTTCAAAATATCTTCCTTTAACTGTCGTTCTCTCAAATCATCTGTCCCCGAGATTAGATCTTTATGTGATGTCAGTGACGTTGTTTTGTTACAGGAAACTTGGCTACTGCAATCTGAAATCAACATCTTAAATTGTTTACATAAAGATTTTAACGGGAGGGGGGTCTCAGCTGTAGATGAAAGCTTGCTTCATGTTGGTCGTCCTTATGGAGGTGTAGGTATACTATGGAATAAATCTCTGGGGGCCAATGTGGAATTTATTGAATATGATGACCCTCGTATTATAGGAATTTGTGTTAATTCGACAAAATCCAAGATCCTTATTATCTCTGTATACCTTCCGACATATTGCTCTGATAATTATGACAATTTTCTCAATTACTTAGGGAAATTGCGTGCGATAGTAGAGGATTCAAAAATTCCGCATGTACTGATTGCCGGTGATTGGAATGCCGACCCGCGAACCACCTTTGGTAAAGAACTAATAGCTTTCTGCCGTGACTTTAATCTATATAGTTGTGATCTTGAGCGGCTTTCAGCAGATTCGTATACTTATGTGAGTGAGGCGCATAGCACTTTGTCGTGGTTGGACCACTGTATCGTTTCCCAACATGTTAATGACGCTGTCACCGAAGTTAGTATACTTTATGATTTTGTATCTTCTGATCACTTACCTCTCACAGTTAATATCAAATGGGATTGTCTCCCTTTGCTTGTGGAGGATAAACCTTCCATTAAAGGCCCGTTCACACTGTGCGATTTGTCGTATCGACTTGTAGGATGCGATGAAAATAAATGCTTATAATTGGTGAATAAGATTTAACAACCAATCAAAAGCATCCATTTTAATCGCATCCTACAAGTCGATACGACAAATCGCACAGTGTGAACGGGCCTTTATAGTTCACATTTTGTACAGTGGGGTAAACTGTCAGAGGATGAAATTGCTCAGTATACTAGTTCGGCAGGGAGTTATCTTGATCAAATTGTTATCCCAATCAACACATTATCATGTCAACAGAAAGTATGTAACTGTCATTGTAATCATGCTGAAGAGATTGACAAATATTATTCTGATATTGTCAATGCTCTTCACCTTGCAGGGCTTAAAAATGTGAGTAAACAAAAATGTTCATCTGAATATATAGTTCCTGGTTGGAATGATGCGGTCGCTGAGCTCCACAATCAAGCCCGTGCGGCTTTTCTGCTTTGGAAAAACCACGGTAGTCCTCGAGCGGGCCCCGTTAATTCTTTTATGAGAACCACTAGGGCCAAATTTAAATACGCCTTACGGGGTTGCAAAAAATCAGAAACTAGAATAAGAGCAGATAAAATGGCTCAATGCTATTCTAATATGTCCAACCGTGAGTTTTGGTCAGAAGTGAAAAATACTAACTCCAAACATATGTGCAGACCTTTGAGAATTGATCATGCCGAAGGTGATTCTAACATAGCCTCATTGTGGAGAGACAAATTCTCCAGTGTTCTCAATGACGTTTGTAATGAACAAAATAAAGAGTTTGTATTGCGCTCTCTTGATGGTAGTAATAAATGTAGTTATGAGTATTGCCAGTCTCTCGTCTCGATCGGCAATATTGTTGAAATTATTTCTGATTTAAAATGTAATAAGTCTGCGGGATGTGACAGTCTGTCAGCAGAACACCTGAAATACGCCCCTCCTTCTATCATTGTCCACTTATCTATGTGTATAAGTTCTATGTTATGGCATGGTCACATACCAGGTCAGCTTACTCGAGTTGTTATTACTCCGGTTATTAAAAATAAATCTGGGAACATAAATCAATCAGACAACTATAGACCAGTTGCTGTGGCCACTATTGTCTCAAAGGTGATCGAGAAAGTAATTCTAAGAGAATATGGTCCCCTGCTTAACACGACGGACCTTCAATTCGGATTTAAACCTGGAAGCTCAACAGAACAATGTATATTTATTCTTAAAGAAACAATTGATTTTTATAGATCTAATGGAAGTCCAGTATATGTGTGTTTTCTTGACGCCAGTAAGGCTTTTGATCGGGTTAACATCTGGACATTGTTGAGGAAATTACTGTACCGAAAGGTGCCTTCTCTCATTGTATCATTTCTGTATCTATGGCATGTCACCCAATGCTTTATGGTAAAATGGGGTCCTGTATATTCGCAAACATTTTTTGTAAGTAACGGAGTCAGACAAGGTGGGATTTTATCACCTTTTCTGTTCAATGTATATATACATGATTTAGACTTAGCATTGTCTAATTCAAAAGTCGGTTGTAATTTATCAGGTGTGTTCTGCAATCATCTTGTCTACGCGGACGATCTTTGTTTAATAAGTCCGTCAGCTAAAGGTTTACAAACTTTGTTAAATTGCTGTACAGATTTTTCTTATTCACATGATGTTATATACAATATTAAGAAAACGCTTTGTGTTGTATTTAAATCCAAACGATACAAACACTTTACGCCTCCAAGAGTAAAACTATGTGGTAAAGTGGTGGAGTATACTGACCAGTATTGCTATCTTGGCCATGTGCTCACAGCTGACCTATCGGACAACACCGATATTAACCATCAAAAACGAAAGTTATGTATTCGTGCTAACACCTTACTAAGAAAATTTAAATTTTGTTCACCCGAGGTTAAAAAAGTGTTATTTAGGACTTACTGCAGCCAAATATACTGCTGTAACTTATGGGCTGTATATACAAAAAAATGTTATGATTCTCTAAAAGTGCTTTATAACAATGCATTTAGATGGCTTATGAACTACAGAAAAGATTGTTCAGCTAGTTATATGTTTGTAATCAACAATGTTTTGTCTTTTGGTGAGCTTATTAGAAAGTCAGTTTTTAATTTCAAGAACCGTATATTGGAATGTAAGAACTCAATTGTAAACGTACTAGTCAACAGTGACTGCTTTGTTTATTCTGCTTTGGCTTCAAAATGGAGTACTTTACTGTATGCTGTAAGGTGTAAACCTGGTGCTAATTAAGCTACTTAGGTAGTGCTTACTGTCCGTCCACCTACTGTTTTTTTTTCTCTTTCTCTTTCTGTTTTTTTTTTTTTTTTTTTTTTTTTTTTTTTTTCTTTTGTATTTATGTACTTCTATGGACCTCTTTGGAGAGTCTGAAATAAAAGCTTATTATTATTATATTATTATTATTATTATTTAAGGCCAATTCAAGCGTATTTCAGATACGCTTCGCCTCATAGAAAAGTGTGGCAGACTGTCACTGTGACATCTATTTATCCAAGTGAGAGGCAGCGATGACGCTTTGGTTTTTTCCAATTCTTGTATCATTCTTTAACATTGCCGACATAGGTTTTATTCGTTGAGAAAATTCTTGCGATCAGAGTAGCAAATAAATCGTTAAAACAAGGTCTTTAGAAATTTAAAAAGACAGGTAATAGAATTTATATTGCGAACAAATATAACGTACCCGTATATTCCTACATTATTTACACAAAAAGTATTCCACTCTTGGCAAAACATGATGTGTGTAAAACTTAAATAATACAGATGTATTTTCATCAATTAATTTCTTTAAACTTCTTTGTTTGCTTGATCTTTATATCAGACAGTTTTTCCGACCTCCTTCCTGTCACTCTCCCGCTCCCGCTCAATGCAGGTGTCCAGACAATCACATGGTTGAACCCAACCCGTGGATTGGTTCATTTCACTCAACTTGACTCAACAAGTTGAAAAAGAATTGACAAACAATTTATTTTCTCAACAGTGTTGAGGTCTGTTGAGTCTTGTTGAGTGTTGTTGGGTGTTGTTGAAAAAACCCGTCCACACTATTCAACACAACTCAACATGAAATTGAATCGTTTTGAGTCAACAAATGTTGAGGGACGTTGAGTAGTGTAGATGCGGCTTAATAGTATCCCTTCACCTCGAACCATGATAACGATTGTGTTATTTCGAAGAACGTTACAATTACATACACACAGAAGGGTTGCAAAAGGTGAACTAATAAAAGTATAACCTCATCAAACCACGTCACTAAGCAACGTATAATTTTATTTCCAGTGTGTTTACATGGAATACTGCAATTTGATTGGCTAATCTGCTTTCGTTCATAATCCGATGCACGAACCAGTTACGGACTGTTTTTGACGACATACGTGTCACACTGAAGAAACAACAATAGGCCTACTGTTATTGAAACGGAGAATGCAATTAATTGCTTCGCGGATTTATTTAGTTTGCACAGGGGCAAGTTCGTTCATAACTCGATGAACCGAAGAAACATTCAAGTCAATCCTTATGAAAACGTTCAAAATAACGTTCATGCGACGCAGAATCGGGTGTCTATATGAAAACGAGGTTTTATCGTGCTTGGACACCGAATACGAGTATTTATTGGATGGCAATTGACCAATCAGACTGCAGAAAAACTTCTCTGACGGATAATACCAAAGAGTGGTCACTTTGTCCAATCAGCATTGCCGGCATGTTCTTCTGGCCCCCTAGCGGAAGGGTGTTCCGACTGTACACGATTCGACTGCAAGGCGCCCCCTACAGAAAGGAGGTTCCTAATAATCGAATCGTGTCATGACTGTTTTCAAATGAGAAGCAGTCAATAATATATCTTGATTATTTATTGTTGTTATATTGTTATTGTATTGTCATGTTGTACCCGCCCCTTTGTGGGTTTTGTATTCGTACAATAAACTTTGAATTGAATTGAAATGTCAGGTCAAATTCAACATGGCGCGGACGAACTGACCACTCTTGTCAATCTACTTTCTTTGATAATACATGATATTGACTTACCGCATGGTTAACAAATCCTCCCGCAAGACAGTAGAGAACAACGATTGCTACTGAAACTATCGTCCAATATGAAGTGGCTACTAAATACATTAATGTAAATTGGTCTCCTTCACTCGACATATTGGACACTGACATGTAGAAAGCCAACAAAATCTGAGCTGTGTTAAACAAAATCCCAATTCCTAAAATGGGTGAAAATACGTCATCCACTTCCTCTACCAAACGACAGATCTTCTGGTGACGTCTTCGAAAAGTTTCCAAATCACCGGAAAATTCACCATCAGCTGAAATTCTCTCCCTAAACTCGCCTTGAAGGCTTTTAAATTCAATCCTTAGAGCAATACTCAGACACAAGATCATAACCGGAGTAAAATTGCAGGAAGATATATACCAAATTCCAGTGAGAAAAATATATACTAAATTATATGGTAGATTGGAGCTTTTGTCTTGTTCAATGGCTAGAATTAAAGTGAAGGCAAGGACGGTTATATTTATTGCAATGGCTGCTCCTAAAACTAAGCCAGTAAATTTCTTGAATCGGTTTTGTTTTTCTGCAGCATTGTTTCCGTCTGATTCTAGGACGAAATTCCAAGATTTTAACAGATGTGGTAATCCTTTTTCGCGACAACAGGAAATAAATAAAATCAAGGCGTTCGCTGTATTCATCGAGTAAAACAAAAATGATAGGCACATCTGGGCAAAAGAACTATTGATATCACCAAAGCCGTTTTTGTGATATAGCAGACCTGTAGATACAATGGTATAACCAAGAAACAAAAGAATCAACAGACGGTAAATCATCAAGACAATGCTCCAGTAGTTCTTCCGACATGGACGCGGTGAATACAGTCCGAGTATTGACATGCAGATTAGCAATGGTCGTAAAAGCTGGTTCATGCTCAAACTCTTGGATAAATCAGTAGTCTGCTTTTCCTGAACACTTGCCATAGTTGAGCTTAACAGTTCTAATGATGTTGACAAAGCAAAACGATTGCCGATAGGTGCTAAATATGTCACGTTTCGCGATGAGTACTGCGTCAAGTTTCGCGTTGAGTGCGACGTCTGTTTAGCGTATAACAAGCAGGATAGAGACGAGGTCAATCCCAGGAAACTTTTCTTGAAACGAGCTTAATATTCAATGAAAACAGTTGAACTCTCTGTTATGTGATATGCGTGGAACTTACCCCTTCCCCCATTCAACTCTCGTCCAATCGTCAACTAGAAGGTACTTATATGTGGTATTCTGTCATTTATCATATAGTAACACAAAACAATTGATGGTTCTGTAATGAAAGCTTTTAAACTAGATAAACATTGTGGAAATAAATCATATCCTTAAATATATTGATCTGTGTTAATGGTGTTTGTTTTTCTGTCATGAAGCAGACCAAGGGAAGTGATAGTATCGGATAACCTTATCAATGCCTGATGATGAATGCAAATATAGTTTACAAAACACTTCTAAATAATATCGGGCACGGAGAATTAACCCGACTGCCTCCATCGACCAATTGTCTGTAAACCTCTTACCAAACTGAGGTAAATACCAGCTTTCTTTATGTAGATTTAATGTAAATATTGGCTCCCTCGCGGATTAATTACTTTGTTAATCCTTCAATATCTAAGTTCTACTTAGAAAAGCAAGAAAAAAATCACGACTGATAATGTTTTTCATCGTTAGTATTGCTATATATCAATAGGAAGGATACAACATGTAGTGCTGATTTTAGAATTGTTAGAAACGCTGATTTAAGTGATCTGAGCTGCCAGAATGTTGAAATTTTTCGTTAAGGGAATGTTGAAACTATGAGCTATTTTTCCCAAACATAGAATTCAGAAGGTGCTTCTAGTTGGCTGTATGTACTCAATGTACGCAAATCAAGTGTTTTGAACTAGCTTAGACTGGCGTGTCAATCAGACTTTATGAAAAAAGTGCTACATTTTGGCAGTTCATGCCAATATTATTCTAGCAAACATGGCGTTTTAAAAGATAACAGTTTGTCCTAGGCAATATCTAAAATGTCAAAAACTCGCGGAATGAAAAATACCTAATTTTTCAATAAAAGTTGAAAACTATTTTCAGAAAGTACAATACTATTCAGTAACATGAATTTGAATGAGCGCGGAGTGTGTGGGCTGATACGGAAAAGATTCAAAAGCTTGATTGTTACATATTAGCCAACAGATAAGTATAAAGCCAGAAGTCAAAGATTTAAATCATTCTTTCAAGCAAAATGGTATACGTTGCAAAATACTTATATAGTTTATAGTGTTTTCTTTCATATTGATTTATTTTATCTCTTTTTCATGTTTAAAACACTTGCTTAATATGTCATCATACTTGCAGTCATTCTTGTAGTCTACTGCAAATTTTGTACTATTTATGATATCATTGATACACAGAAAAATAAAAGAGACCAAATTGAACAGAATTTTCTTTAGTAAGGATTTTCCTAATTTGTGAAATTCTGTTCTCTTTGAAAAGAATGTTCTATTCTTAGACTGAAAAGGAACCTGTGTCCAGCCACAAGGCACCGATATCGCCAGAAATGAGTGTCAACTGCTTTATCAATTCTTCCAACGAGTATTTAAAACATATAGGGCAAATCTAATGGAAACTGAATACACCAATTATTCGTCATTTGTATCCAAATTTACAAAACAGCGCTTTCTTTTATACCAATCTTGTAGATGAACATTTAGGTAAAATGTACTCCTATATCCCGGTTATTTGAATGTTGTCGGTTATTTGCACACATCTTCTGGTCCTAAGAGGGGTACCGCCTTTCCCAATATTCTTCTCTTATTTCAATGTCAATCCTTTAGTTTTACAAGTTACCTCAAACACTGAAGAAGAAAAAATTCTTAGAATTTTGACACCTCAAGTCACTTCAATCCGTGTTTTTTCCTTCAGTAAACAGCGTCAACTTCGCAACAAATGTTTGAACAACTCATACGACGAATTTACAGGGATGCCAATCCCATGTTATACATCAAGGTTTATATGGGTAACACTCGATGTTTTTTTATACAATACAAGATTTCCTTATTTTATGTTTTATAGAAGACTGGACTAGGGGTTTCACGAAGCGGCGTTGTGTACATTTTTTTAAAAAGGCCCCAGGTCGGTATTTTGGAATCCTTTTGAGTGGAAATTTTTGTCAAAGAATTATTTTTAAGTTTTGGACATACAGCACTCGCTGAAATTAAAATACAAGCCTTATCGCATTAACACAGATTAACTTTCTAGAAACAGGCCTTCCATCGATGACGTGCGGCATCGAATCCCATCTTAGAATGAATAAAAATTTTAAAAAGTCCCACTAAACCTCGTAACACGCCTCATTTGTACTCATACGTCCCAGCTATTTGAATTTTGTCCGTTATTAGTAGACAATTGTGGTTCATAAAGGTTAATGATATTTTCTTAATTTCAACGTCAATCTTAATTTTTTAAGGTACACTCAGCTTCACAAGAAGAAAACCCGAATTTGGGCAGCTCATTCGATATTACGTGACCTTACGTCAACATGTTTGACAAATAAACGATCAGACTGACCATGGAGACAAGCCCTTTGCCACTAAAATTTGTGCACTGACTTTTTTATGTCAATAAGACAGTTCAAAACAAAACAGAGACCATTGAGTCAAATGGATTGATAGCACATTAACCTGTCGAATAAAATAAAGTTAACAAGGACAGGTTTAGAAACAAGTTAACAAATGTTTTCCTATGGAAAAAGCCTTTGTTTTCAAAATTCCTTAGTGGTACTGAGATTTCTTGTCATCATAGTCACGTGTTCTTGTCCGCTGTAAACAGTGGTGGATTGAAACTGCTCCAAGACTAGATAGTAGGTGATGAGTAATCCAAACACCTGTAACAATATAATAACAATAATGGTCGATTAATGTGGAATGTAAAAAGCAGATATAGTTGAAAACTGTTTCAAACTATTTATGGGCAACAATTTCTTTACCTTTAGTAACTAGTAAAGTTTAAATTCACTTCTAGAGATGTTTTGTTAAACCCTTCACGTTAATATTTACCACTATACATTATTATTATTAGCATTTTAAAATTGCATTTTAAAAATCACACTGTCATAGGAATATCTAGCCGAACATAATTGACTTAAAACTTGTATAGATCATTGTTGGGGCAGTACAGACCCACACACAAAACCATCTTCATTTAGATAGATTACAAAATTCAACGCGCTTGGGAGTAGAACTTAAAAAAACTAAAAACTAAATTTTACAGGTGCCATGGTTAATGGTAAAATGCCCACATGTACACTTGATCGTTGCCTCAAAAATTACAAAAAAAGCTGCAACGAAACAAGTTAGGACTGGAGAGACGAAATTTTATAGATGATTTGATTGCGTTTAAATGTAAGATAGTCAAGTTAAGGTAGTCCGGGTCTCTGACTCCAAGATGACTATTCTTTTATACTGACGGCCGTATTTTGTAATATGCCCGTCAGTATAAAAAATATTCATTTTAGAGTTACAAACTCGGACTATAGTTAAGAGATCTCGACAAGAATGTTTGTTTTATTATAAGAGTCAAATTGTAAACGAAGATCAATAATGACAAAATTGTGTTAAATATTCATTTGGCTTTGCCTGTTATTGCTTAACTTACCGTAAGTATGGTAGTTTTATTGATCAGAAATAGTTTGAAAGCCGTCAGCCCGATGGTGTTTCCATTCAATAGGGACAAAAACATATGAATCTACAAAAAGAAGAAACAAAACGGAATAATTTTTTTAACTTTCAAAATCTTTTACTTTTTATCTAATAAGAAAACATATTCTGAATGATAGCATTTAGATGAAAATGTTAAAGAAAAAAACAATAAATTTAAATTCCAAACCACACATAGAAATAAATACGACATCAGAACAGCGAAATCTAAATTACCGCACAATTCAGGTCGCCGTTCTGTCTTGCGTCTATTTCGTACACAGTCAACAAAGGTGAATGGGCCTGTATCAAGTAAATATTTCATGGTATATTAGAAGACATAATTAAGGCAATGGTTCCTTGAATTAGTCGTTTGGCCAAGTGATGGTGTAATATACCAATCTGTTTGTTTTTTGCTTTGATTGGCCCATTGATTGATTGATGTTTTAGGTAGCACTTCATATTATTTCACTTTTACGTGGCGTTGTCGGGATTAGTCGTTGAAGAAACTGGGCCCATTGCCCGGAGGAGACTCGCGGCCTTCGGGAGTACCTGGCAACTCTTCCACATACGCCGACCGGGTGAAAAATCCACTCAGAAATTTGTATTTGGTCTGAGTGTGATTCGATTGGGTGTTGGGCGTTGCCATGTTTAGCGAGACAGAAACCGAAATCAACTCTTCGACAAACGGCGATCAAGTGAAAAATCTACTCAGATTTTTTTCAATTTTATTTTGTCTGAGTGGGATGTTAACGACACAACGATTTAAAGTCTGTGTCCGACTGATGGACTATCACTTTGCCGACTGAGGCACCTGCTATAGTATTGAAGGGTACGTAAAACAATCTCAGCAACCAGTATAGCCAGATGTTTCTGCTTGTTTTGTAGAAGATAGTTTAACAGCTCGACCATGTAAACCATTTCACAAATGGCTTTGAAATTATGGGTAATGAAATAACCAGTATGCGTACTGAAATTACCCATATTTAACAAGTAAACAGGTTAACATAATTCTAACAATTAAACTTACCATTTGGTTGAGTGTGGCGGCACATCCGCAAATGATTACAAGGATTGCAATAGAGCATATCAGCCAGCATATAACAACCACTGAGAGCAAGGGGTCAGTGTTATAACTAGGATGCCAGATTGCCACGTAAAGTTCCAAGAGAACCTCAATGAAATTAAATGCCAAATTTCCCCCGACCATCAAGTAGAAGTTAGAATCAACCAACTGAACCAATTTGCAAATTTGTAGATGGCGCTTTCTCTGTCTCTCGAACTCCCCTGGCACATAGACGTCTTTTGATATCATTTCTCTGAGATCGCAATGATACAGGTAAAACTCAACACAAAGTAATAGACAAAATGATGCTATTAAAGCTAACGACACTACCCGGGCAGAGGCATGGGATATCTCAACCACGATAAACCATATTAAAACACATGATATCCATTGGGATTGAATGTTATATGATTGACTTTCTTCAGCTGTATGTAAAATAACAGATACCATGGCAAGAATGAAAAAGATGACAGTGAGGAAATATACCGGATACAGGACTCTCTTCACATAAAACAGATACATGTCAGAACGAGTTAATTGATCCAAATTTAAATTTTATAAAACTTTATAAAAACTTATTCAAAATCTGTATTTCTACTATGAAGTTTTGGTGCAAATATCTCTAATTTGTTTTGTGCAACAAAAATCCTTACCAGGACTAGTTCAATTAGCTCACTTTATTGAAGTAATTCAGTCGAATAACAAGGACTTCAAGTTTAACTGTGTAGGTTGTGAGACTGAGAGGGGATGGGCAAAATATTTGCATGGAATTCCCGATTTTACTATGTATACATTTAGGTTATCGGTTTAGTGCATCAAACATACATGTATTACAGTATGATATAAAGGTCCCTTTGGTCGTCTGCTGGCAGGTGAAATATAACACGGCAATGAATAGAAAACAAGCTCATTTCGGCTGTAAGGACAGATAAAAAGTCTAACTTGGATTAATAATTGTAAACGGTATATTCTTTACCATACTTAAGTTTAATTTGAAATTACATATCAGAGTAGATTTTTTCTCGATTTATTCCCATTTTGAAAGTCAATGGAGGTTCAAAGCAAAGTGAGGTAACAAAGCATAGAATGGTAAATTTCTATAAGGTAAATTATTGAAATCAAGATAATACTTCATGGTCACAGAGCAAACTTTGTTTCAATATGTAATACATTGGCTTAAACTTGCTCAGTCAAGCACAGGCCTTCTGTTGATGTTATTTATTTATATTTCTTTCGTTTTCTTGTAGTATAAACTGAAGAACGAGATCCTGATCACAGAGAGTCATACACCAAACAATAACCAGAACCATTAAAGCAGTCTGGCCTCAAAACAGCAATTTAACCCCAAACAGAAATCAGAGGACCCTCCCCCCCCCCCAAGAAAAAAAAAAAAAAAAAAAAAACCAACCATTCGCAAGTTTAACAAAGTCATTTTGAGAATGAAGAGAAGGAAGGTGTTGTACAATAATATCAAATGTCGGTTTTATCAGATTTTGTGTACAGATTTTTCAAGAGTACTTGATGTAATAAACAGCATTATCCGTCTTAAACTAAAGATTTTTTCTTATTATTATGTATTTTAACTGAAGGCAGTCAGCAGTACCTATAGTTTACTACAGTCACTATAGTTTATGTTACTACAGTCACCATGGTTTACTAAAGTCTACTATGCCACTAGTATAGTCGCTACAGTTTACTATAGTCGCCATGGAATACTATACTTTACTATGGTACTTTATACTCACTACAGACTACTATAGTCGCTATAGGTTACTAAGGTACTTTTACCAGTATAGTCGCAATAGACTACGTACTATAGTCCCTATAGACTACTATAGTCGTTATAGACTACTATGGTACTTTATAGTCACTATAGACTACTATAGTCGCTATAGGTTACAAAGGTACTTTTACCAGTATAATCGCTATAGACGCTATAGACTACTATAGTCGCTATAGTTTACTATGGTACTTTTGCCACGTTTACTATAGCCTGCTTACTATAGTAAACTACAGTGACTATAGTAAACAGGTTATAGTAAAGTGGCAAAAGCACCATAGTAAACTATAGTTTTTTGTTATAGTAAACTATAGTACATTTTCATTAGGGGGTTTCAATTTGTTGTTCCTGGCTGGAAAATGTAAACGTAGAATCCATCAGAAACAGTATAGCTGTTTGAAAGATCGCAATGAACGGTATGTAGAGAGATCTGGATATGAATTCAGCTGATCGAAACGGTCTATTTTATTGATTTAGTTCTCGAATATATAATGGTTTTTATATAAGCGCTCCGATTCCAGGTAAACATACCGTTAACTTCGCCATTAACGTATCATCAGAAGGATAAATTAGCATTTATGATGTTTACATTCCAGACAAAAATCAGTGATGAGTCGATGACCTGTATGTAATGTGCTTTCAGCAGAAAATTAAGCGGCTGATTTACGGCTTATTCAGAAAGTTCATTTATGTATCTGTTTCATTAGGTTAACAGGCTACAAATATGTATTGATATTGACTTGCACAAATTCACATATAACCAGTGACAGAGTTTATAAGCCCTTAGCATCACTTAAGAAGACAGTCCAATAACCACCGTGTAACACAGAGGTCCGAAGCATTAATAGGTATCTGCCATGGAGAAGAACAACTAAGAAAAGGGCGACGAAGAAGGCAGGAGTAAAGAGTTGAAATCTGTATCGATGGGGCATCTTATACGACCACTGCTTATCGCTATGTCCATCTTTGGACTTTATTCGCCTTCCACTTCTCGAAAGGTTTATGTTATTTTTACAGGATATCGGATTTCCGTTTTAATATTCGCTATGGTGACAATGGTATATTGGGGTTTAAATCCCATTGATGCGGAGCTGAATATAATGACCGATGAATGGTTGGGGAGGAGTTATACGGCAGTTAAAGTGCTCTTCTCTGTATCCAATATCATAACTATGATATCCCTACTGATTTCTTGTTTTCTAAAAGACGGCTTACTGAGCTTGGTAAAATATTGGATTTTTTTGGACGGTTGTGATCAAGATGCAATTCTCTGTAAAATAAAAATGATGAGGCGGGTAACCATGTTGTGTCTTTCAGCTGCCCTGGTGCCGATTGTGTTAGGACTGTCGTACTTTGCTTTTGGTATTGTTTCAGAACGAAACAAACTTTATTCGCTGGTACTATTTTTAGTGTCAGGATATCATATGGCGACATTTTGTTTATCAGCAGCACTTGTCCTCGTTATTAGCATTGCAATTTGGATCGAGTTCAGAACCCTACACAGAGAGTTCAAAAATAAGAAAAAATTAAATGGCGAATTCTTAGGCGAAATCGAATCTTTTAGAATTCGACACCAGAAGGTTTGTGAGTTGGTTGAAAAAGTGGACGACATATTTTGTCCTGTTTTGGGATCCGGACTTTTACTCCACACAGTCCAGGTTTTACTGACCTTCTATGTAGCAATTTGGTACGGTACGGAAGAAAAAAAGGGCACAAGTCCGTTACTGCCAATGAGTTATTGGACTGCAAGCTCGGGTACGGTTCTTCTACTTTTCTGTTTCTGTGGAACACTGGTAAACCATGCGGTGAGTACATACAGACTTTATTTACTAAACGTTAAAAAAATTATTTCCGAGTGACAATTGGTAGAATTTGAATTTGAGCTAAAATGAAAAATGAAAATGACAGATGATAACATAGAGGTTACAAACTGGTTTAATTAGACATAGCTGATTTGTAGTGAATGTGAAAGTGATATGGCATTCAGCACTACTGATGTTTTATCCGACGTACAAGAAATACTCTATTGGATTTGGGGGAAACGGATTTTATGCCCCGAGCGAATTTCGACATTTTTAAAAATTTGATTCGGTCTTTTTTAGATTTGATCTCGTCAAATATTGGCGGAAGGCTTGTTGATTTCACGTTCCATTGCTCAACTAAAGCACGTATACTTTGTAAAGAATTACAACTTTTTTTGATACAATTATTGAATTTTCATGTATAGATGGTATCATTACTTAGTTTAGAATGATAATTATGCGAAGACTAAATACAGCATCACATCGACCATACCTAGTGTTACGTAACCATATGTTTACTTGATGTTTTCATTTTTGTTTTGAAACATCCGGCTAATTGTCTATTACGATAATCAAGGTACTCCAAATGCTCAACTTGCCTGGACAATTGGAATTCAAGAGAATAATCTGAATTTTGACAGTTCGTTCAGACTTTTACACTGTATGGTTGCAGTGCGTTTTTTATACACATATCTACATTTCTTTTTCATTTGCATGCATACATGTTTGTTTTTTTCATATACATATCTTTTTACAGTTTATATGCACTCAGCTTTTTTTTTCATTAAAAAAGTGCACTCTTTTGTAAACACATTTTTTCTCAATTTACAACCAGACATTTTACAGGCACACTTTTTTTTCATTTTATACACATATTTTTCATTGTATTTACGGATATACTTTTCATTTTACGTTCACAAATTTGTATTTTTCATTTTCCAGCCACACGTGTTTAATTTTACATGCAATCATATTTTGTTAATTTACAAGCACACATTTTTTTTCATTTACAGCCACACATATTTTTCATTTTACATTCACACATTTTTATTTCGTTTTTCTAGGCACACATTATTTTTAATTGTACAAGCACACATTGTTTTATCATTTTACAGGCACAATTTTTTTATTTCATTTTACAGGCACACGCAGTATTGTCAGATGTCTATGGTATCAATGTGACGAAAGCAAGGGATATGGTAGCTGAGGTAAATGCATTTACATGATTAAATAGTTATCTCAACTTTACCTTTATTGGGAAGATGATAGACACGAATCTTATTTGGGTGCATAAATGTAGTTTCTATCGTAACTAAGTTTAGGTGTAGTTTCATATGAAACAAAAAGTCGTAAACGAGTTCGGGGATTTCTGTTAATTTTTTTGGCACGAACTGGGAAAGGTGACAGTGTCTTTTGAGATGGCGCAAATTTAATATATTCGAAAAGCAAACGGAATAAGCAAGGCTCCATATTTTTCATGGGTGAAATTTACATTTAGTAGCTTAAGGTATAAATGACAAGTTTAAGTCAATGCCTCCTATTTGGCAATCAATTCGTTTAAAACCTTGCACGTATGGATCTGTGAAGTCAGTCAAAATAATGAGATTTTAGGTTCAAAATCTACTAAATTCAAGGCATTTCTCTCTACAGCCTAGTTGGAGAAGTTAATTTGCTTTATCGCTATGACGTCATAGTTGATATCTGACATGTACAATACTATTGTCGTGACGTAATACACAAACGACGTTGAGGCATAGTTGGTTGAAATGACGCCAAGAGCGTTTAAATGTCAACTATGACGTTAAATACGAAGACATGGCCGATTGTACACGGAAGATATGTATATCTTTAATCTCTATGTCTTTGAGACCCTGAGACCATACTTATTTACTCAATTTGCAACAACAAATCACCGCTAGATACTCAGAAAGAACTTGGCATTTATCTTTTAAAGGGACTGTTTGTTTAGAATTGTTTGCATTTTTTTCTAAAACTGTTACGACTTTCCTGTTCCGCTATCCCTTGAAAACGTATTCCTAGTTTACTTATGTCTATAAAATTTACTAAGACTGTGAGAAACACTGAACAAGGACTTGTGGCAAATTGTTTCAATACAAACCACGCTCTGCTACCATTGTTACGACGTCCCTTCCGATATCCCTATGTTTTTGCTTCTCAGAAGTACCCAGATGTTACTCATGTGTTCTCCTGTGCGTAGGGGACACAATGTATATAAATAATTCGCGAGCTGGGCCTAACCCTCACTAATTATATATAGACCGGAATAGAAGGACGTAAAGAAAAAGAAAGTAAAACTAATTATGTGAAACGTATTGAGTCCGGATTAACTTATATACAGGCAAATATTACACAAACATTGGAAAGAAAAAATATATCAAAAGGACTTACTATTACAATCTAAGTATTTACAGTTCCAAGAAATATGTAGTCCTTCACAAAGTTCACTGGTTTAAATCCAACGACCACGAATTGACGAATTATAGATCCACAGAATGAATCTTGAAGACACACTGGTAAATCCACAGGATAAATTCTTGATAGAATTCACAAGTCAGGTATCACGTACAAAGCAGGCTGAATATGAATGGACATATCATCCAAGAGTACAGTGTTAATAGTATCTAAGTATTTGCATAAATTAACATATCTATAGAGAGATGTTTATATTCAAACTTCGAGAAAGTTCTTTGACTGACGCACTACAAAGGGCTATGAACTAATAATAGCTATTACGTTACAAGAGATCGAGAATCATCTAAAGATACGTCACAACAGCGGTTGAAGATCTGGGTCAACATAACCACATTGTAAACAGACAATACGTCACAATAGAGAAAATTCTGAAGACAATCGAAATAGATACATATGTTAACAGTTCAGCTTTATGTAATATTGTTCTCTCCTCCTTTTTCTTCTCTCCTGGTTGTTCTGTTCTGGTTGTTCTCTTTCTTGGTTGTTCTCTCTCTTGGTTGTCCTCTCCCCTGGTTGTTCTCTCTTTTTAACCTACCACCTCTCTTATATAACCATAAACCACCTAACTAGTTGCCCAATCAAATCTCAGCCCAAATTATTGACCAGTGAAATTAAGCCGCCATAAAGATGTCATCCATGCATGTCTGAGTTCCAGGGCGTCACGCCCATCCAGAAACTCAATCTGTCACACAAACTTGAAACTGAATTTAACATACAATAACTAATAGACATTAATTAAACAAAAACATTAAATTTCAAATACTATTCTCGTAACAAAACTTCTACCAAATAGATAAATAAGATTTGTTTGACTTTGGATGAAAGGTGGTAGGTCGGTTTTCAGCGGACAATGTACTTTTCACGAGCAATTGGTGCAAATTCTGTGTCAAAAGAGATCCTACATGGATGAACCCTACTGTATTGAATTGTGAAAGCGTTACTAATATGGGATATTACCTGAATAACTGTAAAGCGATCACATTTTTAGTTTATTTGGTACATTATGTAATCAGGACAAGAAACACATACAAGTCAGAAGACAATGAAACGATCGGCCAGGCTGTAAGCATTCAACAGCTCGGTCTGGAGCCTTTGTTTGAAACTTCAGCCTGGTTGAAACTAAAACTACACATACCCACTGCCATTTGAACGCTCTGTCAGAAAAAGTTTACCAGTGATCTCCCCAACACTTTCCAAATATGTGTACGACAGTAAAATGGGGAAATGTTTTGGATCTTTCATTTGCCTCTTATGCAGTGTGTTCGTTTAATATTTGTGTGATAAATCTAATTTTGATAATCGTTTTATACATAGGATGGCGACTATCACAACGTTGGCATTCCCCCTGATAGAGCTTTGTTATCCCCCGCCAAACATAGTTTTTAATTTTAACCGTCTCTGGAGCAGAACTTGAAAACTATTAGACATACATGTAACTCAATGAAATTTGGTGTGTGAAACAATCATCATGTGTAGATGTGCCTTTTGAGGTTTCAACTTCTTGAAAATTTTTATTTTTTAATCGTTTCCATGTAAAGATAACTTTGATATTTAGTTTCCAGAGAATACCTCGAAAACTATTGTGATTGATTGGTTGATTGTTTGGCGTTTTACGCCGCGCTCAAAATTATTTCACTTATATGGCAGCGTTGCCAGTTTTATTGTGGAAGGGAACCGGACTCTATGCCAGGAGGAAACCCACGACCTTCAGGTGGTAGCTGGCAACCATCCCACATAGGTCGATCGAATGAAAACCCAGTCAGAAAATTGTCCAACTTTGTTTTTGGATTGAGTGGGATTCGAACCCGCGACCCGAAAACTATTGTGTATGTTCTCAAGTAAGAAACTCATCTTATAGTACTTGGGATGTGCTATAATCTGAAGGAAAATCTGATTAAATATGTGTCCAACAAAGATTGCTAAAAGCTGGGTACTGGATAGATTGATTGTGTTTGTAAAGGTTATCAAAGTTACCCTTCTTCAAGTATTCTTCAATATTTTTTCCCAAGGCGGGGGATATGGTCGACTGTGTCTGTTTGTTTTATATCTCAAAAGGCGTAGAAACACTGTCAAATGAGTGAAAATAACGTTGGCTGCGGCATAAGCAGCAATAATCAATGCAAGTTTGTGACTCAATGAATTTGTGTTTCTATAAACAGATCCAGCTCTTTGTTCATCGGCTGACAAACGAAACCATAGGACTGACGGCAATGAAGATGTTTGTCATTAACAAACAAGTTATACTAACGGTAAAAATAAAAATATTTCCAAAAAGGACGAAAGTAGCAATACTATTACTTTTGCATGGATTGTGGAATTTTTGAGTCCCATAATTTTTACTTGGCTATTCAAGCTGGGGAAAAAGCGTAAAATTTGGAAATCTTATAATAGCTTTTGTTGGACCTGTTAAGTGGCATATGCTGTCAAAATGTTGACATTTTACCATTAAAACAAAATATTGAAATTCTCGGCTATTTTTCCCCCAAGGCATACAATTCAGAAGCTTTTAAGTGCTTCTATTATAGATAATGTACACTAAAGCGGTGTTCTGAACTATCTTATCTTTAAACTTTATAAACCTTCCCCATGGCTTAAAGGTAATTTAGGCTAAACATTGATAACCTTTTGCCTCGGCTATTCAGATGTTTATTTCTCAATCAATATTATAAGTGGCTTGAGCTGCCAAATTCGGACTTAGGTACGGTGGCTTGAATAGTCCTTTCAGTGATGATTTTTTTTTCTCAGTTTTCCAATTTTTTGCTTTTGTTTTAATATTTGTTTTAGTTTTTAATTTTTTAAGGTATTCACTCAGGTGAGAAGTCATAAATGAAAAAAAAATTAAAACTAAAAATAAAATTTAAAATAAAACTAAAAAAAGATATATAACTAAAAAAAACGATTTAAAATTTAAAAAAAAAATGAAACTAGAAAAAAATTTCAAACTAAAAGGATTCAATGTCCTATTCAAGCCACCGTAGTCAAGAGATGTTTCAAATACTTTGCGAAAACGAAGATGTGTGGTAATAATGGACTTAATTAAAACACTCGAAATGTGTGAATAATTCTGTTGCCTATAAAACTATTTTAATGTACACCATTTTCCTAAGATTGGTATGCGTTGCAAACCCTCTTTTTGTCTTAACCGTCGTCAATAATTAAAAGACACGAAGTTGGCAGCTCCAATAAAACAGGTGTTTCTATTTATTTTATGTTGTATGGAAAACGTTCCATTTGAAATAAAATCTCCTACCTTTTGTTTTTACAGATTGGTGGCCTAATTGTGACCTATTACCTGGTCATCGTTCAGTTTCACTCATCTTCAGAAATTACAAAGCAGCATTTAAACCAGACAATTCTCTAACGACTAACGACAGTATGTGGTAACGAGACAATGTAGAACTCGCGTGTGTTTGGTAAAAGATCTTCGAAGAACCGGGCGAGACTTTTTGACCGTTATTCTGGGAATAGAGATGGCGCTGATTTTCGTCTCTTATGGGAGTTTGAGAGCATGTCGAGTGCTTAAAGCTCTGGTTCTCTTTGAGCCAATTCGTCGATCGGATAAGCGTAAAAATTCGTGGTATAAAAATGTCATTTTAATCACTCACTGTACTTCCCTCTGTTTATTAAAAGACCTAGAATCACTGGACTTTTTGTGTTCAATTACATTAAAAATAGCAACTGGAAGTTAACGGGAGTAAAGGGGCGTAAGAACTTCCTCTCAATGGCCTTTGGTTGGTAGCTGGCTTTAAAATAAGTTTAAATGTACTCTAAAATAAGTTTAAATGTACTCGGAAAAAGTTAACAACTATGAATAATTGTGAATAATCCAGGTTTGTTTGTTTTTTCATTAAATTTTAATTTTACAAGGCTTTTTTAAGTATTTTTTTAGATTTTAGACCTCTCAAAATCACAATGATATCTTGCATTTGTATGGTAATAAATACAATGGTGTTACAGTTCACACTAGATATCAAAGATTATTTAAATCAATTCAGAAGTTCTGGAGATTAAAATTCTTAATAAGCTTCAGATTTAGTCATTACAGTTCTGAACTTGTTTCAAATCCATGAAACCCGGAAATTCATATTCAGTATTTTTTCCGACGAAGAAAGGATGGATCACACAGAATGATTCTGTATTTGCAACAATTCAATAAGTTTGTATCTTATCCCCACTTTAAAATGGACACGATATGGAATGTCATAAGATTGATGACTTCCAACTGCTACATGGCATATGTTGATTTAAGGATGCATATTACACAGTTCCTATTGCCGATCAACGTCAAAAATGTTTGAAGTTTTCTTGAAAGGGACAATTGTACAAATATGTTTGTGTCTGATAAGAATGCTCATACAGAGACCAATCGTCGTCAAGAACAGACGAATCTTGACGTTACCATCCATGTCAGAAGAGGTACAGTTACCTGGTAAGCCACTTGTCCGGTGATTTATCGAAAGTAAAGGTTTTTCACAGAGAGCTTTAGATGTCATCCTTAAATCGTGGAGATCAAGCACTCAAAAGCAATATCAAACTTACCTTCATAAGTGGGAGTTATTCTGTAATCCCAGAGGGATTGATCCATTTTCACCAGTTTTAAGTATTTGCCGATTTCGAAAAGGGGTATTCGAATTTAGATTTATGCAAAGAGATTTGGGAAATTTAGCACATAATTGTTATATCGTCACGGGAATATGACGATGTGATTAATAATCATACGATTGCAGTAAAGAGAAACAGAACACTTTGGGTTGATGTTCGATCCACATACTCACGGGGCCACAACTGTGTATATACTTTCAATACACGGACTTGTAAAATACATGGATACGACATCTCTCCCTTTTTTAAGAAATGAAGAACTCTATTACATTTCATATTTCAGACTGAGAACAATTATATCAAATAAAACATGTAACTGTAATATCAGAATAACTGCAACGAAAACTAATTCAATGAAATGCTCGAAAATAATTCACTTTAAACTAACACCTGAAATCTTAGTATTTCAGAGGTAAACTTTCAACGGTCACATATATGTCACATTTCATCAATGATATATCCGGGGCCTACGATATTGCACAGGGTCTCTCACTGTGAGAGTTGTAGATGGAACAACAGTTTGTCCATTATGAGTGTCATTAAAAGTTATTTCTTCGCCGGCATCATCTGACACAGGCACTGAGTTCGAAGAAATATTGACTGGTTAAAAAAACGACATATTTCTATACTTAGCGCCATTAAAAACGCACGACCCAAAGAATGTAAAATATTTTGAGAAATGTAAAGTGTTAAATATTGTAAGTACTCTTAAATTGAAGAACAAGGCATTGGTCACAATAAGACAAAGAATTGACAATATGTGAAACCCTGGTGATCTTTATTCCTTGCAAACAAATCGTTGATAAAGAAATTGAAGGTGTCATCATTCAATAATGGGTATGTCCACCTCGGGCATCAACGTAAGCAATACATCTGCGACACAAGGACCTGGTGAATGTGGCTATTCTGTGCTGTGGGATCCGGTCCCACTCTTCCGGCACTACCTGGATCAATTCACGTCTATTGCGTTGCCTGGGTTGACGTTGTGCAACGGCATTCTTAAGCTGATCCCACAAGTGCTCTATGGGCGATAGATTGGGGGAGTCAGCTGGCCATTCCATGATGTTCACATTATTCTGTTGCAAGAAGTCTTGCGTCAACCTTGCAGAGTGTGGGCGCGCATTGTCTTGCCAAAACGTCGTGACGCCAGTATTGGCCAGGAATGGAAGCAGCACAGGTCGAAGGATGTTATCCACGTAACCCTGAGCATTCAGGTTGCCATCAACAATGACAAGGGGAGTTCGTCTGCGAGAAGTGATGCCTCCCCACACCATAACACTACATCCACCCCAGCGATTTCCTTCCCTCACACATGCATTTGCGAAACGTTCACAACGTCTGCGCCACACACGTTGACGTCGGTCAGGACGATCAAGCCAGATACGAGACTCGTCAGAGAAAAGGACAGAGTTCAAATCAATGATACGCCATCTCTGATGATTTCGATCCCATCGTAAACGGGTTTGGCGTGCGGCGGGTGTCAATATGGGCCATCGATAGGGGATGCGTGCATGCATCTGTATCTGTTGGAGACGGCGTCGGATGGCGCTGAGACTTACCCTAGGCCTTCCAATTCCCGCTGTCTCACGAACAGTCTGTGTCGCGGTGCAAAATCGGTCACGTGTGTGCAACAAACCAATGCACCGATCCTGGCAGGCTGTAGTGACTCTTGGCTGACCAGGGCGTGGTCGGTCGGCAACATTTCCAGTTCCATGTTCCCTGATTCTGAGGCGACTAATTGTGGAGGGATGACACTGCATGTGACGTCCTACGGCGGCACAACTGACACCCGCCTGTAACATGTCAATGGCAGGTTCCCTTTGTTGTGTCGTAAGTCGGGGCATGGTAACATTTTCTGATTTTTTCGTCTTTATACTCAGCTTCGTGTAAAGTGTTGAACCCACGACAAATGAGCCCTGAAAGCTGTTCTCAGTGACGGTGAAACACTCAATGGACGTTATTAGGAAACGTTGCGTAATGTTCACGACAGGCGCGTCGGGAACACCGCAGGTTATCCAGTTATTGCAACTCAACTCCAACTAACAATAAACAACAAAACGTAAATGGCCAATAGCCTTACTGGGGTAGAAACATAAAATCCAACCGTGCGTTTTTAATGGCGCTAAGTATTTTCAAAATACCTTTTAATCATGTTTACATGGCACAACCTCTTTTGTTTACTAACTTTTCTCTCAATGATATATGGGCCATGAAACTTTGCTCGTAATGGTTGGCCTGGAATTGGCAGAAACACTAGAACCGTATCCCCAGGATTGAAATTCCTTTCTTTAGAGTGTTTGACATAGTGAATTTTCATTCGAACTTGTGAGGATTTTAAGATTTCTTTAGCCAATTCAAAAACCTTCAAAAGCCTCTCCTTGAAAGAAGAGACAAACTCCAATAGATTAAGGTCACATGACTCATTAAGAAGCTGTTCTTTTAGGAATTTTAGTGGCCCCCGGACACTGTATCCAAATATCAGCTGAAATGGACTAAAACCCAAAGATTCCTGCACAGAGTCTCTTACAACAAACAACAAAAAAATGTATACCTTCGTCCCACTCTCTTTCGGTGCCCAAACAATACTTCTTAATCATAGACTTCAAAGTCTGATGAAACCTTTCTAAGGCCCCCTGGGAAAAATTCCCAACTGATGTACGACTTGCTGAAAAAGGTTAGACATGATATTGTATGACCTTAGGTAAACCAACTAAAATGAAAAATTTCGTTAAGGCTTTAACGATGACAGGAGCAGTTATTTTCCTAAGAGGTATAGCCTCTGGAAACCTTGTTGAGCTACACATAATTGTCAGCAGGTATTGGTTCTCAGACTTAGTTTTGGGAAGAGGACCAACGCAATCAACCAGAATCCTACTAAAGGGTTCTTCGAAGGCAGGAATGGGCTTCAGTGGCGCCAGTGGTATTTTCTGGTTGGGCTTACCGACCATTTGACATACGTGACATGTTTTGCAGAATTGGGCAACGCTTTTCTTTATTCCAGGCCAAAAGAATTGATGTATAAAATTTTCAGAAGTTTTATTGATCCCAAAATGACCCGACATTGGTGATTCGTGTGTCAAACTGAGTACATGTTGACGGTATATTGAGGGAAGTAAAATTTGATACAAGACGTTCCATTCTTCGCTTGCAGGAACATCGGGAGGTCGCCATTTTCTCATAAGAACACCCCCCCCCCCCCCCCCCCCATTGACATAATAACATACAGGTATCTTCAGAGAAAGCTTTACTCAAAAGACTCTGAAGTTCAGAATCTTGACCTGGAAACTCAATTAACTCATATTTATTCAGAGTAAAACCATCTTCCACTAATGACCCTGTAATATTTAGTGGAGCAAAAGAGTTAGTTGAGTGGTGAATTTTATCATTACTGACTGAATTATCAGACTCGCCTTTTGACATCGAACGATTAATAGCACAGGAGGGGAAAATGCCAGGATATTCATCTTCCAAACTTTCAGTTTGCTCAGAGGTGCTTGGAACATTGCTACCATGCGGACATGCAGTTACCTTAGCTTCAAATAAATCATTTCCGATCAACAAATCTACTCCAGCAACTGGGAGCGACTTCTAAACACCAACTTTCACCAAACCGGACACTAAATCCGATTCCAAATTTACATAGTGGAGAGGAGCGCTTGAAAATCCCTCTAATAACACCTGAGAATGTGCGGACGACTCTTCAGAAAAATGCATAATACTATCCAACATTAAAGATTGAAGAGCTCCAGTATCTCTCAGTACAGTAACGGGTCGTGGGACAGAATCACTGCCAATAGGCGAGACAAAACCTTCAGAAATGAAAGGCAAATATTCCTTTCTGACACCAATTTTACAATACCCATTGTCCAAACAATAAACTCTGTACTCCACTTCAGAACAACTATTAGACTTATTACTCACAAATGCATTCGGAGAGAAGTCTGAACGATTTTTCCGCTTTAATTTTAAACACTCCGATATTACGTGCCCAGGCTTGCGACAGTAAGAACATGTTGGTTTGGCAAAAGTATCCCGATCAGATCTAGGACTGAATGAGGAAGACGGTGGGTCGTTAATACCTAAATTAGGCTTGGCTGACGCACAAGATGGAGCATCGACCTGTCTAGGTTCTACCCTACTAATTGGTTGATTTGAACGAATGTTAGAAGAGTTCTGCCTAAAGATAGGTTTATGTGTTAGAAAATAATCATCAGCCAAAACTGCTGCCTCCTGAATACCAGCGACTTTCTGCTCATCAAGATAAGTTTTTATATCACCACTAACACATTGTTTAAAATCTTCTAAAAGAATTAACTGTCTTAGTTTTTCAAAGTCTTCACCGACTAATTTCATGGTATACCATCTAGAATACAAACTTTCCTTTCCCCTAGCAAACTTGACAAATGTTTCATTATCTTTCTTACTTGCTTTCCTGAATTTTTGTCTATAAGCCTCCGGCACTAGTTCATAAGATTTAAGAATCAGGTTTTTAACAAAATCGTAATCCGAACTTTAAACTACAGACAGAGCTGAATAGACCTCCTGTGCTTTACCCTTTAAGAACCGTCTGTAGTAACATTGTCCAAGACTCCTTGGGCCATCGTAAACTTAGAAACACCTTTTCGAAATGGAGAAAGTATTTATCAACATCTTTTTCTGAGGTGGTACAAGACGAACATATTTAATCACATCAAAAGACATATGGTTACTGGTTGACGAGCGATTTTGATTTTCAAACTCTAACCTTCTTAGTTCAATTTCCTTTTGGATTTCAAGTTCTCTTAGTCTAAATTCTTCTTTTTGCATTTTGAATTGCAATTCCATTTTTCTTAACTCAATTGTTTCTTTCCCATCCTCTTGAATGGTACCTAAAGCAGAGCTTTCAAAAATATCTTCGTCAACCAGGTGATTCATTAAATTTTTCAGAATTTCATTTTTACGCATAGAAGATTTTGCTTCGAGTTTATAAAAGGAAGATAATTCTAATAAATCAGATTTTCTAAGAGCCAGGATTGCATCCAGAGTTGGGGCTTTGAAAAATTCGTCTACACTAAAGACCATTTTGCTTTAGTAGGTCAGAAGAGAAAAAAAATTTCACTATACAAAAAAAATTGTTTACAAGTTAATAATTTGAAAGGACAAATCCCGGACAACCCCCCTATTTCTGTTACGGATAAACTTTTCCTTAAGTGTTGGTCACCAGAAAAGTCTAGGCCGTAAAAGAAAATGAGTCCCAACAAGAAAGATTAAAATAATAAGTATAATTGTAAATCAAATTCAAGTTTTACACAAAAAAAGAAACAAGATGTATACCAAATGATAGCGAGAGTCTATAGTCCTTGGATGAAGAGTCTTGAAGATCCATGGAAAACACAACAGGTGAGTCCAAAGAAAACAATCACAGGTAAGTAATAGCCAGTAGAAAGAAGTTCATAAGTAGGGCAGCAGATATATTATGGAATGACCAGCATGGTAGAGTGGAGTGAGCAAGTTCTCCCAGTTCACTGACTCAGTCAGGATATATAACACAAAAATCACAAGGGTCCTTGGTGACACCAACTTGTTGGCAATAACCTTGGTGTCAGCGGACACGAAACCGGTCACTTCAACACAATATGATTAAGGTTCAGTTAAAGTTGGCTTTAGGACATTCAGGTAATCAAAAGGTGATATACATTTAAGATCATAGCAAACAAAAATAATTATACATAACATAGCTCAAATGAAAAACGCATAATGGATAAAACTTCAAAGAAGAAACTGAAAATTTATGCACACTCTGGCACCTTTGTCCATTTAAGAGAACTAAAAGCATGGTTAATTTTAAAGTAATTTCTTCAACGATAGATCAGAAACGGGGCTTACTTTCCTAACACAGTTCTTATTGTTGTATCTATGTGTTTTAAAAGCCCGTGTATTGAAAGTATATACATAGTTGTGTCCCCGTGAGTATGTGGATCGAACGTCAACCAAAAGTGTTGTGTGTCTCTTTACTGCAATCGTATGCTTATTAATCACATCGTAATATTCCCATGACGATATAACAATATGGCGACGAGGATGGTATCGTCCACAAGATTAAAACTCTCTATTCGGTACAATGACAGTCTCAGCTTGATTTTTCCCCGAGACCACGACGCCTGAACTGAAGATGGAAAATGGCTGCCGCTCTTACCCGGCTGAAGTTGGTTCCCTATTTTCACTGTCTATTCCCATGACCCTATAATATATAGTCTGACGATATTCTTACCATAGCTTAAGATGCGTAAGCATTGTCAATTTAATACAAAATGTTCCGGAAAATTCTACTGACTAAGGCCAAGCTACTTTCAGTCGTCAACCTAATGAAATATCATAGGTTTACTTTATTACAACAATTGATGATGGGGTATAAAGGTCTAAATGATATACCTCTTTTAAACACAATTAGAAACTTCTCCGTGGTTATTTTAAACAAGGAGATTTTCCCTGTGTCCGTACGTTTTAGTGTTCATAAATATATATATGGCTCTACGTTCAATCTCATTACACAAGCCTTTGGAGTATATTTTCAATAATCCTCTTTCCAAGCCTTCAGCTCAAATTTAGCGATGAGCCCTCAGACTCCAAGACTATAACTTCAAGGTTATCTACACCAAAGGAAAAGACAACCCTGCTGATTTCATGTCACGTCATCTAGGTTCCCTAACCAATAATCCTACTCTACAATGATCCTACTTTACGTATAAGAGAAATACCAAGGCAGCGAGTATTCCTGAAAAATAATGGCCGAGGCACGAAGCGCCGAGGATATTATTGTTTCTGGAATACCCGCTGACAAGGTGTTTCTCTGACGTAACCGATTTGGACTTGCTGGAGTTCTCAGACATCCGTTATTGATGTTATACAAATGCAGTACTAATTAACATCCCGTTTACAGTTGTGCATTCGAGGTCTGCAAATGTATTCTTTGTGTACGCCGACACGGATACATACAAATTCAGCTATCTAATACAAAATCGGTACATTCGAGTAAAACGATACCCTTTTTTCTCACCATGGTCACCCAATTTAAAGATGGAAGGATTATTTCTCTGTGCAGCCCTGTAATTTGAGTTAATAAAGTCTGCTGTAATATCCTTAGCTTTTTATCATGGTGTCGTCTTAAATAAAGCTTCACTTAATTGGGCGACTTTCCTAAGAAATAATGTCTTGTTGGAACAATAGCTTGGCGTCACAACTATCGTTTACAAGCAGTTATCAACTGTGTTCAATCTGGACAGTGGTATTAAATTCTGGATTCCTCGCCTGACTCTGAACTAGATAATGTCACAATAGCTCCACTCTAAAAGCTTAAAAATGACCTAAATGTGACTGAAAATTACATTTTACTTTGAGATCATCGAATTGTTATTCCAAAGTCATTGCAAGTCAAAACCATTCAATTGGCCCATGAAGGACACCAAGGCCTCACAAAAACTAAACAATTACTTAGAGAAAAGTTTGATTTCAAGGTATTGATGCCCTCGTTGAAAGTCATCTTAAGGGCTGTTTAAAGGGGGAGAAAACAAAAAATCACTTTAGGGTTCTGAAGAAGCGCGCTAATGTTTCCTTCCAACGGTACCAAACACATATTTTTTTTTACAACTGACAGTGAAGTTAATAAAAGATCACAATAAGCAAAACAAATTGGTCAACTTTCAAAATCTTTCATTTAAGCCTAGGTTAAATTCATCCTCTTCAAGGCCTTCGTAACTCTCCGATATGCCACGCGTGCCATTTTTGTGCTAGCCACATATTCCTCAAAGCTTCCTTTATAATATAACATAAGTTTTGAGAACCTAAAATAGTTTTCTGAAGATAGGAATGCTTTGAAGACAGTGAAATTAACCTGGGTTTAAATGGAAGATTTTGAAAGTTGACCAATTTCTTTTGTGTATGTAACATAATACTGTATTTCATAAACTGCACCATGTCCCATGAACAAATAGCACAAATATGTGTTTAGTACCATTGCAAAGGAAAAATAAGCGCGCTTCTTCTGAACCATAAAGTATTTTTTGTTTTCTTCTCCTTTAACTTACCAATCCAACTCGAGAGAAACTAACAATGAACTCCTTACAAATGTCAGACCTTCCAGAAGCTCTATGGGAGAATTTGTCTGCAGATTTTTGTGGCCCATATCCCAATGGACATTATCTCATTGTCCTCATAAATGACTACTCCAGATTTCCCATTGTTGCAGTTATCTCCTCAACTTCTGCTTATTGTTTTATTCTCATATTTGACAAAGTGTTTCCGAATTTGGTATCCCCAGTGTTCTAAAAACTGACAATGGTCCCCTATTTCAACGTCAACAATTCTCAGAATTTCCCAAACACGTTGATTTCCACCATCGGAAAGTGACCCCATTCTAGTCCCAGGCGAACGGCAAAGCTGAAAAGTTTATGCAACGACTATGTAAAACTATTAGATGTGCTATTGCTGAACTAGAACTATTTCAATTTCTCAGAAACTATCGTACCTCTCCTCATCAGACAACAGGTCAGATTCCAACTCAGCTTTTGTTTGATCGACTTTTTTGTACAAAATTGTCTCAACTCAAAGTTCCCAGAAATGACAGCACGATCGTAAAAGAAATGAGAAAAGTAAAGTTCATGCTGACAAAAAACGCTCCGTAAAATCTAGTAAGTTATGTGTTGGTGACAATGTGCTAGTTCGCCAAACCAATTAAAAACCATTAAAAGTTTACCTCTGAAATACTAAGATTTCAGGTGTTAGTTTAAAGTGAATTCCTTTCGAGCATTTCATTGAATTAGTTTTCGTTGCAGTTATTCTGTTATTACAGTTACATGTTTTATTTGATATAATTGTTCTCAGTCTGAAATATGGAATGTAATAGAGTTCCTCATTTCTTATAAATGCCCCCTTCTCCTGTTGCATCCCGTTAGAATAGCAAACATATTTGTACAATTGTCCCTTTCAAGAAAACTTCAAATATTTTTGATGTTGGTCGGCAATATGAACTGTGTAATATGCATCCTTAAATCACCAGATGCCATGTAGCAGTTGGGAGTAATCAATCTTATGACATTCAATATCGTGTCCATTTTAAAGTGGGGATAAGATACAAACTTATTGAATTGTTTCAAATTAAGAATCATTCTTTGTGATCCATCCTTTCTTCCGTCGGAAAAAATACTGGATATGAATTCCCGGGATTCATTGATTGGAAACAAGTTCAGAACTAAAATGACTAAATCTGGAGCTTATTGAGAATTTTAATCTCAATGCAAGATAGCATTGTGATTTTGAGAAATCTAAAATCTAAAAAAAAATACTTAAAAAAGCCTTGTAAAATTAAAATGTAATGAAGAAACTAACACACTTGGATTATTCACACTTATTCATAGTTGTTAACTTTTTCCGAGTACATTTAAACTTATTTTAAAGCCAGCTACCAACCAAAGGCCATTGAAAGGAAGTTCCTACGCCCATTTGCGCCCATTAACTTCCAGCTGCTATTTTTAATGTAATTGAACACACAAAGTACAGTGATTCTAGGTCTTTTAATAAACGGAGAAAAAAAGGAATGTTTATACAATTCTTTGAATTGGCTCAAAGAGAATCAGAGCTTTAAGCACTAGAAATGCTCTCAGCTTCCCATAACAGTGACGAAAACCAGCGCCATCTCTATTTCCAGAATAACGGTCAAATCATCTGGCTCGGTTCCTCGAAGAGCTTTTACAAACCACACGCGAGTTCTAAATTGTCTCGTTACCACAAATTGTCGTTAGTGGTCGAACATTGTCTGGTTTAACTGTTGCTTTGTAATTTCTGAAGATGAGTGAAACTGAACGATGACCAGGTAATAGGTCACAAGTAGGCCACAAATCTGTAAAAACAAAAGGTAGCAGATTTTTTTTCAAATTGAACGTTTGCCATACAACACATACAATTGATATCATTTTATTGAAGAGACAATGAGCTGCCAAGTTCGTGTCTTTTTTTTAATTACTTATTGAAAAAAGTCCGAATTTGGCTGCTCAAGGTACTTATAATAGTGTATGAGAAATAAACAATATCTCAATAGCCGGGACGACATGTCCTAAATGTTTATCTTAAATTACCTTTAAACTTTACATAAACTTACATAATTCTTACGGCTATTATCTCTGAAGCCCTTCAATTTCTACCTCTTGTGAAAAATAGTCTATATTTTCAAATTTTTTTCAGGCCATCGAAAAACTAAAGGATTGGCGTTGGAATGAGGAAAATCCATACAGTGTGTGACCTGTGAGAATCGAAAACGTGTTCAAAATTTAAATAACCGGAACGATCATTCATTCATTCTAAGCCAAAGTTAGTTCAAAATAATACTTTATCGTACATTTTCGAGACTAGAAGCACTGAAGAAGCTTCTGAATAATAGGTCTTGAGAAAATAGCCAATAATTTCAACATTCTGTTTTAACATCAAAATATCAACATTTTGGCAGCTCATGCCTCTTTAAGCTTTTTTCCCAGCTTGAATTTTTTTGTAAAAATTGATGGGACCCAAAGATCAGCATTTCAACCCGCAAATAAATCTCAAAACCCATTCAAATGTCTTAATATTGCTACTTTCTTCTTTATCAGAATATTTTATTTTTACCGTTAGTATAACCTGTTTGTTAATGACAAACATCTTCATTGCCGTCAGTCCTATGGTTTCGTTTGTCAGCCAATGAACAAAGAGCTGGATCTGTTTATAGAAACACAAATGCATTGAGTCGCAAAATTGCATTGATTATTGCTGTCTTATGCCGCAGCCAACGTTATTTCCACTCAGTTAACAGTGTTTCTACGTCTATCGAAATATAAACAGTCGACTATATCCCCCGCCTTAGAAAAAAAAAAGAATACTTGAAGAACGGTGACTGTGATAACCTTTATGAAAAACCAACCAACTCAGTACCCAGCTTTTAGCAATCTTTATTTGACATACATTTAATCTGATTATAGCATTTCACCTGTCCCAAGTACCATAAAGGATTGAATAAGATGAGTGTCTTACTTGAGAACATACACAATAGTTTTCGGGTCGCGGGTTCAAATCCCACTCCTTCCCCAAAAAAATTGAACAATTTTCTGACTGGGTTTTCACTGGACTGGAATGGTTGCCAGTTACCACCGAAAACCACCAGTAGTGGGTTTCCTACGGGCATAGAGTCCGGTTTCCTCCCACAATAAAACTGGCAACGCCCTCATATAAGTGAAATAATCTTGACCGCGGCGTAAAACACCAAACAATCAATCACAACAGTTTCCGAGGTCTGCACCGGAAACTAAATTTCTAAGTTATCTTATCTTTACATGGAAACGATTAAAAAAATTTAAAAGGCACATCTACACATGATGATCGTTCCACAGACCAAATTCTATTGAGTTATGTCTAATAGTTTTCGAGTTCTGCTCCGGAAACAAAACTTCTAAACGGTTAAAAATAAAAAAATGAATTTTCTAGAAGTTGAAATCCTCAAAAAGCACCTCTTTATATGATGATTCTGACACACACCAAGTTATGTCTAATAGTTTTCAAGCAGACTCCAGAAACGGTCAAAATTAAAAACTATGTTTGGCGGGGGGATAACAAAACTCTATCAGGTGAAATACCAACGTTGTGTTGGTCACCATCCCATGTATAAAATGATTATCAAAATTCGATTTACCACACAAATATTAAACGAACACAGTGCCTAAGAGACTATTTAAAAAATGCAAAACATTTCCCCATTTTACTGTCGTACACTAGCCCGGATTACCGGTCTTACGGCGACTGGTATTATATGGCTGCTAATGTGTCTTGTCGCGATAGCCCGAATAACTAGGGTAAAATAATATCGATGTAACTGTGGATGTATCGATGTATCTAGTATTTAATACTCCAGGTTGAAAGTCAGTGGACTTGGAAGCATATATTGACTGCATAAAGGAAAGCTTACCACATTACAGCCACGGAATCAAAATGTAGAGGTAAAAACTTTATTCTTTGCAATATTTGTTGTGAAATTTGCGCCGCCGATTTTTTCGGCGGGTCTCCTTAAAAACTATCACTTTTTTACTATGGGAGTGATCTGGGCTATGACGAACACGGAGAGAAAAAAAATTCGGCAGAGCCCAGATTTCTCGGCTATGTCGTACATATATTGGAAAGTGTTGTGAAGATCACTGGTAAACTTCTTCTGACAGACCGTTCAATGGCGAGTTTAATACTATGTTTAATACATTGCAGTGGATATGTTTACTTTTAGTTTCAACCAGGGGCTCCAGAGCGAGCTGTTGCACGTTTGATGTGTTTCTTGTCCTGATTACATAATGAAGAAATAAACTAAAGAATGCGGACGTTTTACAGTTTTTCGGTTAGATAGATATCAGTAACGCTTTCACAACTCACTACAGTAGGTTTCATCAATGTAGGATCTTTTTTGACACAGAATTCGCACCAATTGCTCGTTAATCGTACATTTTCCGCTGAAAACCGACCTATCACCTTTCATCCAAAGTCAAAGAAACCTTATTTATCTATTTGGCAGACGTTTGAGCAAAAATGCTAACAATTTTAAACAAACAGTCCCTTTAAAACGCGCGGCACGCCATTTTACCAAATGTAGCCTAATGCGCATTTTTTGTTTGTTTGAAAAACTCTCGAGAATAGCCAAAACCGCGCGTTTCTTAATCTCGAGCCGAGTGTTTAAAGCCCGGCTCAGGTCGAGTTAAGATCCGATCCGGTTGTCTGCGATTGGGTCTTAAGACCGTTCATGTCGACTGAGACTGTTTTATCGTTCAGCCAAACGATTCCCGACTGATCAGTCTTCAACCCCACTCAGGTCGATGCGATTAGGAAACTTCGTCACCATATTCGGCAGACTGGCACGCCACTAGGAATGCTGTAACAATACAACGTCTTCGAAACGCCGAGAAAAAAATGATCACGTGATGAAGTATATGTCGCTGATTGGCTGCGACCTTAAGACTGATCAGTAGAAAATAAAACATGTTTCTATCCTTGTCTGAGACAGATCTGAAGAGTCTTAAGGCCGCTCATGTCGAAAAACGTTCTCCGACTGATTGATCTCAGATTCACTACAGACTGAAGCTTACGACGCTCGGATCGGATCTTAACTCGACCTGAGCCGGGCTTTACAAAACATGCGGCACGGAATTAAGAAAGCACGCCATTCTACCAAATGTAGCCTAATGGCGCGATTTTTTTGCTAAAACTCGCGAGATTAGCAAAACCGCGCGTTTCTTAATCTCGAGCCGCGTGTTTTTTTAAATTGGAAAACACGCTACGCGAGAACTAGAGAACACGCGAAAATGCAGACGCGTATTCTCGTGCCTAATCTCGAGTTCTCGAGCCGCGTGTTTTTTTTTTGGTTTGTTGATAAGTCAAGATTAACAAAGTGCGAGATGCTGCTAATCTCGCGTGGTTTTGGCCTAATAGCACATTCTCGTGTTCTCGAGCCGCGTGTTATATAGAGCACGGCACGTGGGCGAGAATGGCCGCATCCGTCTTCCATAGTAGAGAGAAATGCCTTGAATTTCGTAGGTTTTGAGCCTGAAATCTCATTTTGAGTTCTATACGCTGGAAGGCTTTAAACAAATTGATTACCAAACAGGAGGCATTGACTTAAACTTGTCATTTATCCTTTAAGCTACTAAATGTAAATCTCACCCAAGAAAAAATGTAGCCTTGCTTATTCCGTTTGCTTTACTATTTAATCATATGTAAATGCATTTACCTCAGCTACCCTATCCCTTGCTGTCATCACATTGATACCATAAACATCTGACAATACTGTGTGTGCCTGTAAAAAAAATAATAAAAATTTAAAAAAAAAATGCCTGTAAAATGAAAACCCAATGTGTGCTTATAAATTAAAAAATAGTGTGTGCACATAACATGAACAAAATGTGTGCCTGGAAATCTAAATAAAAATGTGTGAATGTAATTGAAAAACATGTTTGCTTGTAAATTAAAAAGTGTTCTTGAAAAGCATTAATGAAAAAAATGTGTGCATGTGAAATGAAAAAAAACATTGCTTGAAAAATGCCTGTAAAACAATTGTGAATGTAAAATAAAAATGGCTGCAAGTAAAATGAAAAATATACAATCGGCATATACAATGAAAAAAGAGGAGTGTATGAAATAAAAAAATGTGTGCCCAAAAAATGAGAAAAACATATGTGCATGTAAAATGAAACATCTAAAATGAAAAAGAAACGTAGGTAAATAGCTAATACGTGTATAAAAAGCAGTGTAGTGATCGCCATTATGCAGTGTAAAAATCTGAACGAGCTGTCAAAATTCATATTATTCTCTTCAATTCCGATTGTCCAGGCAAGTTGAGCTTTTGGAGTATATATACCTTGATTATCGTAATAGCCATTTATCTGAGCTGAAGGCGGCAACCCAATTAGCCGGGATGTAAGAGTACAAGTTAGTAGATAATATAGGTTTCAAAACAAAAATGAAAACATCAAGTAAACGTATGGTTACGTAACAATATGTATGGTCGATGCGATGCTGTGTTTAGTCTTCGCATAATTATCATTCTAAACTATGTAGGTATATTCAGTAGCCCGGATTTTCGGTCTAAAGGGCGACTTGTTTTATATTTGGCTGGGAATGTGAATCGCCCTCTAGCCCGAACAACTCTCTCAATCCATTTATGGTATATGTCTTAATTTAAACGACACACTTTCGAATATGACTGTACACGATAATTTACGAGCCGCCAAATCCTGGAAATTTACCTTTATTGAAAGACGAGACCTTAAGCGCAATTTTCAGGCACACGGCTTGTACGTAACTGTTGTTTTAAGGGGCTTTCACAATTGAGATACGGCGGGTTTACGGCTCTTGCGGTCATGAATTTTGGCCTTCCGTACGATGGACCGCAGCCTTCCTTGCGGGCAACCGCACCTTACCGCGCGGAATTTTTGTGCCGCAAGAGCCGCAGAAAAGTTTGGTGTGCACATGGAATCCAATTTTCGGCCGTGCGAATTTTGTTATTACCTCTAATCCGTGCGGGCGCTAGTACGTTCACCGTAAACCGTTGTATCTTGACGCGCAGTTGTTGCACGATTTTTGTATGTCGTAAGATGCTCCGTACGGTGAAATTTCTTGTTCCGCCAACCTTGCGGCAGTCGTAAACCGTTGAACGATTCGCCGCCTCTGTCTTGCACCACCTTGCGTTCACCGTGCGAAAAATACCCTCAGGTGTGCTACAGGTATATATTTTGGGGTGCTTCAAAATCTTCCTCAATGGATTGACGTTCTTTTGCTAACGGTTTTTTTTTTATCTCTGCGCCTTTTTATACTGCAATCACGTCTGCGGATTCCAAAATCGCCGCACGATTTGACAAAACGCCGTAAGGCGCCCGCTCATTGGTGAGCGGTGAAAAACAATGACGCACGATGCATCTTGCGGCACGCCGCACGTTCCAACCAATCACGTAGCACCTCCGCGTAACTGTCTCACGGAACACGTGCGCTAGACGTGCGTTGCTTGCGTCACTCCGCGCGGTTCGCGCAAGAGATTCGTGGATTAAAACGTGCGAGAACCTTGCCACGTCCTTAAGATGCCCCGGCCAATCGTAAAGGGGATTATTTTCTTGCGGTAATTTTTCCGATTCTACTGTAGCCCGAAAAAAATTATCTCCACCGTGCGATCGATTTCAGTATTTTGACCGTGCGGCGAAAGTCTCAATTGTGAAAGCCCCTTTAGGAACGATTCCCCCTAAAGGGGCTTTCACAATTGAGACTTTCGCCGCACGGTCAAAATATTGAAATTGATCGCACGGTGGAGATAAAATTTTTCGGGCCGCAGAAGAATCGGAAAAATTACCGCAAGAAAATAATCCATTTTACGATTGGCCGGGGCATTGTAAGGGCGTGGCAAGGTTTCCGCACGTTTTAATCCACAAATCTCTTGCGGCGAACCGCGCGGAGTGACGCAAGCAACGCACGTCTAGCGCACGTGATCCGTGAGACAGTTGCGTGGAGGTGCTACGTGATTGGTTGGAACGTGCGGCGTGCGTCATTGTTTTTCGCCGCGCACCAATGAGCGGGCGCCTTACGGCGTTTTGTCAAATCGTGCGGCGATTTTGGGCTCTGCAGACGTAATTGCAGTATAAATAGGCGCAGAGATAAAAAAAAAAACATTAGAAAAAGCACACCTGAGGGTATTTTTTGCACGGTGAACGCCAGGCGGTGCAAGACCGAGACGGCGAATCGTTCAACGGTTTACGACTGCGGCAAGGTAGGCGGAACAAGAAATTTCACCGTACGGAGCATCTTACGATACAAAAAAATCGTGCAACAACCGCGCGTCAAGATACAACGGTTTACGGTGAACATACTAGCGCCCGCACGGATCAGAGGTAATAAGAAAATTCGCACGGCCGAGTTTGACAAACTCCTTCGTGGTCTAAACTATCGGAATGCAGTGCGATATTTGCTTATTTGTTGTGAAATTTGCGCCGCCGTTTTTTTCGGCGGGACAAGTTCAAAATTATCCTTTTTTCGTTATAGAAGTAATCTGGGCTATGACGAAAACGGAAAAAAATTCGGCAGAGCCCAGATTTCTCGGCTAGTATATTCAGAAACCATATACACATGAAAATTCAATAATTGTAAAAAAAGAGCCATGGAACGTGAAATCAATAAGCCTTCCGCCAGTATTTGACGAGATAAAATCTCAGAAAGACCCAATCAAATTACAAAAATAGTTTAATATTTGAAGCTAACAGAATGTCGAAATTCTCTGGGACATAACCTCCGCTTCCCCCAAATCCAAATGAATATTTCTTGAATGTCAGATAAAACATCAGTAGTGCTGAATTCCATGTCACTTTCACACTCACCACAAATCAGCTATATTTAATTAAACCAGTTTGTAACCTCTATGTTCTCATCTGTCATATAAAGTTTTCATTTTAGCTCAAACTCGTATGCAATCAATTGTCACTCCGAACTATTTTTTTTTACTTTTAATAAGCAAAGTCTGTATGTACTCACCGCATGGTTTACCAGTGTTCCACAGAAACAGAAAAGTAGAAGAACCGTACCCGAGCTTGCAGTCCAATAACTCATTGGCAGTAACGGACTTGGGCCCTTTTTGTCTTCCGTAGAAAACCAAATTGCTACATAGAAGGTAAGTAGAACCTGGACTGTGTGGAGTAAAAGTCCAAATCCCAAAACAGGGCAAAATATGTCGTCAACTTTTTCAACCAACTCACAAATTTTCTGGTGTCGGATCCTAAAGGGTTCTATTTCGTCTAAGAATTCGCCATTAAAAGTTTTCTTATTTTTGAACTCAGTGTGTAGGGTTCTGAACTCGATCCAAATTGCAATGCTAATAACCAGGACAAGTGCTGTTGACAAACAAAATGTCGCCAAATGGTATCCGGACGCCAAAAATAGCGCCAGCGAATAAAGTATGTTTCGTTCAGAAACAATACCAAAAGCAAAGTACGACAGTCCTGACAAAATCGGTACCAGGGCAGCTACAAGACACAACATGGTTACCCGCCTCATCGTTTTTATTTTACAGGGTATTGCATCTTTATCACAACCGTCCAAAAAATTCCAAGATTTTACCAAGCTCAGTAAGCCGTCTTTGAGAAAGCAAGAAATCAGCAGGGATATCATAGTGATGATATTCGATACAGAGAATAGTATTTTAACTGCCGTATAACTCCTCCCCAACCAATCATCGGTCATTAAATTCAGTTCCACATCAATGGGATTTAAGACCGAATATGCCATTGTCACCATAGCGAATATTAAAACGGAAACCCGATATCCTGTAAAAATAACAGTCACATAAACCTTTCGAGAAGGGGAAGGCGAATAAAGTCCAAAGATGGACATCGCGATAAGAAGTGGTCGTAGAAGATGCCACATCGATACAGATTTCAACTCTTTACTCCTGCTTTCTTCGTCCCCCTTTTCTAAGGTGTTCTTCTCCATGGCAGATACCTATTAATGCTTGGGACCTCTGTGTTACTCGGTGGTTATTGGACTGTCTTCTTGAATGATGTTAAGGGTTTATAAACTCTGTCACTGGTTATATGTGAATTTGTTTAATCAGTATCAATACATAGCCTGTTGACCTAATGAGACTGATGCACAGATGAACTTGTAAAAGCTTGGTAAATAAGCCGTTTCCGGCACAACTAGCAAATACGATGGAAAGTGAGACATAATGGAATGTTATGCTATGTAGGTAGAGTTCAATTTGGAATCTTTAAACATGGATCCAAGATAGAATCATTCGCCACAAGCCTGGTCTGGAGTAAAATAATTTAGCAGATCGCAATGGTCTAAATTACAGTCTTGTTTTCAACACATTGATTGCATTTTAAGTGCAAGTTTTTCCTGTGGCGAAAAGATACTTAGCAAGATTCGCCGTATATTTCTTTTGTAAACACATTACACACAGGCCATCGCTGATGTTTGTCTGGAACGTAAACATCATAAATACTAATTTATTCTACTGACGATACGTTAATGGCAAAATTAACGGTTTATTTACTTAGAATCGAAACGCTTGAATAACAACCATTATATATTCGAGAACTGAAGCAATAAAATAGAAACGTTTCGATTAGTTGAATTCCTTTCCAGATCTCTCTACATACGGTTCATTGCGATCTTTAAACAGCTTGTAACAGCTATACTGTTTCTGATGGATACTACCTTTACATTTTCCACCTAGAAAGAACAAATTTTAAACCCGGATCAGAATGATGAGGCGATGGCGAATCTCAACTGTAAAAAGGATGTCTGAGTTCCTTATCAACAAAAACAGTGACCCAAATAAGCTACAATTTATTCTTCGCCCACTACTGATGTGTCTAAAAGTCTTGGGATTATATAGTACAACTCGACGTAGTATACTGTCTGTATTTTACACCATTTTGGTTTTCAGCATTTTGATAAGTGCAATATTCGGAAAGGTAATACTGAAACCAGTTCAGGGTTTAGATTTCAGCCCAAATTTTGGACTTGAAGTATTGCAATACATATACTATTTTCAAAATTTGCTGAACTTTTTAGTGTTGCTTTCGGCATGCCGACGTTCGAAGGGTCTCAATTTGATCTTTAAAACGTGGGCAAATTTAACTTTGGACCAAACTCGTTCTGACGTGTATCTGTTTTATGCGAAGAGAGTCCTGTATCCGGTATATCTCCTCACGGTCATCTTTTTCATTCTTGCCATGGTATCTGTTATTTTACATACAGCTGAAGAAAGTCAATCATATAACATTCAATCCCAATGGATATCATGTGTTTTAATATGGTTTATCGTGGTTGAGATATTCCATGCCTCTGCCTGGGTATTGTCGTTAGCTTTAATAGCATCATTTTGTCTGTTACTTTGTGTTGAGTTTTACCTGTATCATTGCGATCTCAGAGAAATGATATCGAAGGACGTATATGTGCCAGGGGAGTTCGAGAGACAGAGAAAGCGCCATCTACAAATTTGCAATTTGGTTCAGTTGGTTGATTCTAACTTCTGCTTGATGGTCGGGGGAAATTTGGCAGTTAATTTCATCGAGGTCCTCTTGGAACTTTACGTGGCAATCTGGCATCCTAGTTATAACACTGACCCCTTGCTCTCTGTGGTTGTTATATGCTGGCTGATATGTTCTATTGCAATCCTTGTAATCATTTGTGGCTGTGCCGCCACACTCAACCAAATGGTAAGTTTAATTGTTAGAATTATGTTAACCTGTTTACTTGTTAAATATGGGTAATTTTAGTACGCATACTGATTATTTCATTACTCATAATTCCAAAGCCATTTGTGAAAACTGGTTAACATGGTCGAGCTGTTAAACTATCTTCTACAAAACAAGCAGAAACATCTGGCTATACTGGTTGCTGAGATTGTTTACGTACCCTTCAATACTATATCAGGTGCATCAGTCGGCAAAGTGATAGTCCATCAGTCGGACACAGACTTTAAATCGTTGTGACGTTAACATCTCACTCAGACCAAATCAAATTGAAAAAAATCTGAGTGGATTTTTCACTTGATCGCCGTATGTCGAAGAGTTGCCAGACAGAGAGTTCGGTTTTTGTCTCGCTAAAAATGGCAACGCCGCCATATATGTGAAATAGTCTTGAGTGCGGGGCTATAAATATAATTCAAGCAAGACTATATCTGACTTATGTATAGTCGGCGTAAAATTCCGCATACACGAAATCGGGGTTTCTGGCTCCAAAATGGCTATTTTTTTATACTGACGTGCATATTTTGGAGTCGAGGTTCATTGCAATAAAAAAAACGCAGACGACTCCGATTTAGGCATAGCTGATCAGATTTAGACAGCGAAATAACAATCTAACGTGACCATGTTAAATGTAACAGTAGGCCTAGCAGAAAAATCAAACAAGTATCAAACGTTTGGAAGCTCATTTTATTTAAAAATGTGAGATTTTTACATTGCTTTCAACGAATACGTAAGTGAAAATCAGCAAAAATGAACAGTTATCCTAGCATCATGATATGAAATTTCATTGTTCGGCCGACAACAAATGGCACAAATTGATTACCAACTACTATATGTATTTGAATATTAACAATATGCAAAGTCGCGGTCCGTCGTGTAGGCCTACATTTACGTGACGCAATGTTTTTTTCACCACCAGCGAATTGATAATTACGGTAGCATGTATGAATGCACTCTCTTCTTGATGACGTTCTTCGCATATGTATTTGCCTTTTACAAACTAAAGAAGTGAATTTTAATTGTAATAGCGCGAAGCGTCAACTACATGAACATCTCCATGGGTTGACTGTTTTCAGGTTGATAAATCTAAAATGTCTTTTAAAACTAAACGAGGATTCTTTAACATTTTATGGTTGATTTGCACGAAATCTGGACATTTGTTAAATGTTATAAAAAAAACTGGAAATAACATTAAAACCCGTGTCGTTTATTAAATCTATCCTGACGTTAGTCAGATCCTGACTAACACAGACGTTTTTATTGTGATTTGATCAGCATACAGTTGTCAGACACTCTATTCATTTTCATGTTCAAAACAACCATCTGCCTTTCAATAGCTTCACCTAGAAGAAGACTATAAATAATATATCTAGTGTTTGGTCTAATTTTCGTACAAAGCCTATAGTAGCCCATTGGGACCAGGTTGATTTAGTTTTGTCAATTTTGGCCGATGGAACCATTATTTTATCTATCTTAATCTAATATTACAGTTTATGGAAGGCCGCGAGTCTCCTCCGGGTAATGGCCTCGGTTTCTTTCACGACAAATCCCGGCAACGCCACAATAAAAGTGAAATAATATGGAGTGCTACCTAAAACATCAATCAAGCAATCAGCGAATCAAAGCAAAAAAAAACAGATTGGTATTTAGACCAATACTTGGCCAAACGACTAATCCAAGGAACCATTGTCTTAATTGTGACTTCTAATATACATTGAAATATTTACTTTATACAGGCCCATTCCCCTTTGTTGACTGTATACGAAATAGACGCAAGACAAAACGGCGACCTGAATTGTGCGGTAATTTAGATTTCCCTGTTCTCATATCGTATTTATGTGTTGTTTACAATTTAAACTTAGCATTTAGATGAAAATTAAAGAAAAAACATTGTCATTCGGAATATGTTTTCTTATTGGATAAAAAAGTACAAGATTTTGAAAGTTAAACAATTTACTCCGTGTAGTTTCCTCTTTTTGTAGATTCAGATGTTTTTGTCCCTATTGAATGGAAACACCATCGGGCTGACGGCTTTCAAACTATTTCTGATCAATAAAACTACCATACTTACGGTAAGTTAAGCAATAACAGAGAAAGCCACATGAATATTTAACACAATTTTGTCATCATTGATCTTCGTTTACAATTTGACTTACCAACTCAACTCGATCTAAATATCTTATAATAAAACAAACATTCTTGTTGAGATCCCTTAACTATAATCCGGGTTTGTAACTCCAAAATGAATATTTTTTTTATACTGACGGGCATACTCCAAAATACGGCGGTCAGTATAAAAGAATAGTCATCTTGGAGTTAGAGACCCGGTATACCTTAACTACGGAAAACACATGCATTCAGACGGGCATCTGATCTCACATTTAAACCCAATCAAATCATTTATTAAATCCACTGACATTTAACATAGTAACTCCAGACAACATTTTAGTTCACTTTTGGCGTATTTCAGCCAATGCTTTGTTGTTATTTTGTGGTAAACAACCAATTTGTCGACATCATGGTTCATTTTGTAACTGTCGCCATGTTAAATCTACGTCACAGACTCGGAGTCGTCTCTCCAGTCCTAACTCGAGTGTCGTTGCAGCTGTTGTAATTTTTGAGGCAACGATCAAGTGTACATGTGGGCATTTTACCATTAAACATGGCGCCTGTAAAATTTACTTTTTAGATTTTTTAAATTCTACTCCCAAGCGCGTTGACTCTATCTAAATGAAGATGGTTTTGTGTGTGGGTCTGTACTGCCCCAACAATGATCTATACAAGTTTTAGAGTCACACATGTTCGGCTAGATACTCCTATGACAGTGTGACTTTTAAAATGCTAATAATAAGACTGTATAGTGGTAAATATTAACGAAAAGGGTTTAAAAAAACATCTCTAGAAGTGAATTTAAACTTTACTAGTTACTAAAGATAAAGAAATTGTTGCCCATAAATAGTATGAAACAGTTTTCAACTATATCGGCTTTTTACATTCCACATTAATCGACCATTATTGTTATTATATTGTTACAGGTGTTTGGATTACTCATCACCTACTATCTTGTCTTGGAGCAGTTTCAATCCACCCCTGTTTACAGCGGACAAGAACACGTGACTATGATGACAAGAAATCTCAGTACCACTAAGGAATTTTGAAAACAAAGACTTTTTCCATAGAAAAACATTTGTTAACTTGTTTCTAAACCCGTCCTTGTTAACTTCCATTTGATTCAATGTTTTTTGTTTTGTTTTGAATTGTCTGATTGACATAGAAAAGTCAGTACATATTTTAGTGGCAAAGTGCTTGTCTCCATGGTCAGTCTGATCGTTTATTTGTCAAACATGTTGACGTAAGGTCACGTAATATCGAATGAGCTGCCCAAATTCCGATTTTCTTTTTCAATTTTTTATCTTCTTGTGAAGTTGAGCCTTAAAAGTGCCTTGAAAAAAAGATTGAAGTTGAAATTAAAAAAGGTATTGGTAAAGCTAGTAACCAGTACAACCCTAAATATCTACTAATAACGGACAAAATTCAAATAACTGGGATGTATGAATACTTTTATTACACAATCTAAAAAAAAACGACGGGTGTATTTAAAGTGATCCTCCGAGTTGACCGAATGGAGAATTTACCAATTAGTTACAAATGTCGTAATTTATAGTGGCGTGAGCTGCTAAAATGTTGATATTTTGACGCTAAAACAGAATGTTGAAATTATTGGCTCAGGACGTATAAGTCAAAAGCTTTTTAGTGCTTCTAGTCTCGAAAATGTACGATAAAGTATTGTTTTGAACTAACTTTGGCTTAGAATGAATGAATGGTCGTCCCGGTTATTTAAATTTAGTTTACTTTTCGAACACGTTTTCGATTCGTATAGGCCACATACTGTATGGATTTTCCTCATTCCAACGCCAATCATTTACTTTTTCTATGGTCTCCAAAGAATCTTACTGTCGTGACAATCTGAAATTATGAAAAAAGTGTGAATTTGGCAGCTCATGCCACTTTAACGATGTCACGATTACTACTCAAAATGGCAGGCCGGATAAATGATCCATCTGTAGTCTATCAACTTGAAATTTTCTGCATTTTGGTAACAGATTTTACAAATGCAAGGATAAAACTAAACTTTTAGAAGGCATCTTCCAACCTCCTGGATAAAAATCAAACAAAATATTTGAGAGTTTTAGAATGATTGATTGACGTTTTTACACCGCACCCAAGTTTATTTCACTAATATGACCGTGTTACCAGATTTAGTGGGACTTGGCGAGTACTTTAATATTTATATTTAATTTTATATTTATTCTAAGATGGGATTCGAAGCCACACGTCATCGTTGGAAGGCCTGTTTCTAGAAAGTCAATCTGTGATAATGCGATAAGGCTTGTATTTTAATTTCAGCGAGTGTTGTATGTCCAAAACTTAAAAATAAAACTTTTACAAAAATGTAAACTCACAAAACATTCCAAAATACCCACCTGGGGCTTTTTTAAAAAAATGTACGCAACGCCGCTTCTTGAAACAGACCCCTGGTCCACTCTTCTATAAAACATAAAATAAGGAAATCTTGTATTGTATAAAAAAAACATCGCGTGTTACCCATATAAACCTTGATGTATAACATGGTATTGGCATCACTGTAAATTCGTCGTATTAGTTGTTCAAACATTTGTTGCAAAGTTGACGCTGTTTACCGAAGGAAAAAACACGGAATGATTGACATTGAAATAAGAGAAGAATATTGGTAAATAGGACCAGAAGATGTGTGCAAATAACCCACACCATTCAAATAACCAGGATATAGAAGTACATTTTAGGGGGTTTGTTGCTTACCTAATTGTTCATCTACAAGATTGGTATAAAAGAAAGCGCTGTTTTGTAAATTTTGATACAAATGACGAATAAATGGCGTATTCAGTTTCCATTAAATTTGCCCTATATTTTTGAAATACTCGGTAGAATTGATAAAGCAGTTGACACTCATTTTTGGCTATACGGGTGCCTTGTGGCTGGACACAGGTTCGTTTTTAGTCTAAGAATAGAACATTTTTTTCAAAGAGAACAGAATTTCACAAATTAGGAAAATCCTTACAAAAGAAAATTTTGTTCAATTTGGTCTTTTATAGTTTATTGTTTATCAATGATATCCTAAATAGTACAAAATTTGCAGTAGACTACAAGTATGACTGCAAGTATGATGACATATTAAGCAAGTGTTTTAAACATGAAAAAGAGATAAAATAAATGAATATGAGAAAAAACACTATAAACTATATAAGTATTTTGCAACGTACATGTATACCATTTCGCTTGTAAGAATGATTTAAATCTGTGACTTTTGGCTTTATACTTATCTGTTGGCTGATATGTAACAATCAAGCTTTTGAATCTTTTCCGTATCAGCCCACACACTCCGCGCTCATTCAAAATTCATGTTACTGAATAGTATTGTACTTTCTAAAAATAGTTTTCAACTTTTATTGAAAAAGTAAGTATTTTTTAATTCCGCGAATTTTTTACATTTAATATATTGCCTAGGTAAAACTGTTATCTTTTAAAACGCCATGTTTTCTAGAATACTATTGGCATGAACTGCCAAAATGTAGCACTTTTTTCATAAAATCTGATTGACACACCAGTCTAAGCTAGTTCAAAACACTGTTTTTGCGTACATTGCGTATATACAGCCAACCAGAAGCACTAAAAACCTTCTAAATTCTATGTTTAGGAAAAATAGCCCATAGTTTTAACATTTAGTTAACGAAAAATTTCAATATTCTGCCAGCTGAGATCACTTTTATCAGGGTTTCCAACAATCCTACATGTTGTATCCTTCCTATCGATATATAACAATACTAACGATGAAAAACATTATCAGTCGTGATTTTTTTCTTGCTTTTCTAAGTAGAACTTAGATATTGAAGGATTAACAAAGTAATTACTCCGCGAGGGACCCACTGTATACATTAAATCTACATAAAGAAAGCTGGTACAGTGTATATTTACCTCAATTTGGTAAGCGGTTTACAGACGATTGGTCGATGGAGGAAGTCGGGTTAATTCTCCGTGCCCGATATTATTTAGAAGTGTATGGTAAACTATATTTGCATTCATCATCAGGTATTGATAAGGTTATCAGATAATATCACTTCCCTTGGTCTGCTTCATGACAGAAAAACAAACACCATTAACACAGATCAATATATTTAAGGATATGATTTATTTCCACAGTGGTTATCTAGTTTAAAGGCTTTCATTGCAGAACCATCAATTGTTTTGTGTTACTATATGATAAATGACAGAATACCACATATAAGTACCTTCTAGTTGACGATTGGCCGAGAGTTGAATGGGGGAAGGGGTAAGTTCCACGCATAACACATAACAGAGAGTTCAACTGTTTTCATTGACTATTAAGCTCGTTTCAAGAAAAGTTTCCTAGGACTTACTCTATCCTTCTCGTTACACGCCAAGCAGACGTCGTACTCAACGCGAAACTTGACGCAGTACTCATCGCGAAACTTGACATATTTATCACCTATCGGTAATCGTTTTGTTTTGTCAACATCATTAGAACTGTTCAGCTCAACTATGGCAAGTGTTCAGGAAAAGCAGACTACTGATTTATCCAAGAGTTTGAGCATGAACCAGCTTTTGCGACCATTGCTAATCTACATGTCAATACTCGGACTGTATTCACCGCGTCCATGTCGGAAGAACTACTGGAGCATTGTCTTGATTATTTACCGTCTTTTGATTCTTTTGTTTCTTGGTTATACCATTGTATCTACAGGTCTGCTATATCACAAAAACGGCTTTGATGATATCAATAGTTCTTTTGCCCAGATGTGCTTATCATTTTTGTTTTACTTGATGAATACAGTGAATGTCTTGATTTTATTTATTTCCTGTTGTCGCGAAAAAGGATTACCACATCTATTAAAATCTTGGAATTTCGTGCTAGAATCAGACGGAAACAAAGCTACAGAAAAACAAAACCGAATCAAGAAATCCACTGGCTTAGTGTTAGGAGCAGCCATTGCAATAAATATAACCGTCCTTGCCTTCAGTTTAATTCTAGCCATTGAACAAGACAAAAGCTCCAATCTACCATATAGATTAGTATATAGTTTTCTCACTGGAATTTGGTATATATCTTCCTGCAATTTTACTCCGGTTATGATCTTGTGTCTGGGTATTGCTCTAAGGATTGAATTTAAAAGCCTTCAAGGCGAGTTCAGGGAGAGAATTTCAGCTGATGGTGAATTTTCAGGTGATTTGGAAACTTTTCGAAGACGTCACCAGAAGATCTGTCGTTTGGTAGAGAAAGTGGATGACGTATTTTCACCCATTTTAGGAATTGGGATTTTGTTTAACACAGCTCAGATTTTGTTGTCCTTCTACATGTCAGTGTCCAGTATGTCGAGTGCAGGAGACCAATTTACATTAATGTATTTAGTAGCCATTTCGTATTGGACGATAATTTCAGTAGCAGTGGTTGTTCTCCACTGCCTGGCGGGAGGATTGGTTAACCATGCGGTAAGTCAATGTCATGTATTATCCGTCAGAGAAGTTTGTCTGCGGTCTGATTGGTCAATTGCCATGCAATAAATACTCGTACCCGGTGTCCAAGCACGGTAAAGCCTCGTTTGCATGTACACACCCGATTCGGCGTCGCATGAATGTTATTTTGAATGTTTAAACGTTGTTTAGTGACGTGGTTTGATGACGTCATAGCTAGTACTTTTATTAGTTCACCTTTTGCAACCATTTTGTGTGTATGCAATTGAATTAATGAGCGATTTATTGGCTAATTTCACGCGAAAGTAACGCTCTTTAAGATAAGAAAATGTTTATCATGGTTCGGGATGGAGAACTACTGTTAATAGTTACAGAGTCTTTTAGTTGCCAGATACGGAAATAAAACGTGACTGTGTAACGAATTTATCCCGCTGAAGACCCTTCCTTTTAGCAGACAATTGTCTGGTTGATACTTTTTAACTTAGCGAAAGTGCTTACAAGTCATACAACTGCAACTCCGCCGATACGGGCGATACTCCGATAGGCCTACTGAGTACTGGCAACTACGGTACACCAGGTAACCTATATATGGCCAACCTTTGGAAGATCTTAGGATAAGTTGGCTTGTTGTTATCTGGTAACGGTTTCCTTAGCGCCCAAAATTATAGCCAAGCCCATTGATGTATTCTATTTGTATCGTTGATTATGTTGATTCACTTCGGCAGACGACATATTGTTTAGACCATAGCTATCTTATATTAGCTGGATTGGCTTACGACAAGCCACTTCCCGCAAGTAAGTCGCCATCTTGCTACTTGATTTTTTTTTGACAACAAGTTGTTTTCTAGTCTAATGTGAACTTTTCTGCCAATTTTTCTAGAATGGAATAAAATGCAAGCGTTAGGTGCTGTATGAAATTCCTCACCCATCAAGACAAACGTTTAAAAATGGCTTTAGTAGGGCCTATGCCTTGACTAACGTGCAACAACAACGACAAGAAATGTATTTCAAGCGTTAACCTCGTTCTGGAATGTAACGTTAATATGGTAGTCCGCCATCTTGGTAGTTGACGGAGTATTGTGTCGTTTTCTACTTAGCCTATGTAATTATTTTAAGATATCTATGATTTAGACTTTAGACGGTGTCGCGGCGTGTATTCAGGGGCAAGTAACTCTAGGTGACCTGATACGAACCCGTCTGCCTGATACAGAAATATATCACGTCTCAACGTAATCGATAACGTCCAAATGCAAGTATTCACGATTAACATCGCCAGTGTGGTAATCAATTAACACGCTTGTAATTGAAATACTTCGTATCCTCCCTACACGAACAATGATAAATCTTAGTATACATTAACATAAGGGTCGGGGAACGCGCGTGCAATGAACGAGACACACTGGCAAGGGTTTAGCGATTGAAAACCATCAGGCGGTTTTCGGGGCGAAAGAAATGGTCTGATATCAATTACATATACATGTATTAGTTTTAGTTAGTTTTCCGTAAAGACGAAGGCTTTAGTCTATTGTGTGGTCAGACGCGAAAATGCCACCCTATAGCTCAAGACATATCTTCTGTATAAAAACAGCTGTGCAATGTATATGATAAATGGTGTAAAATGTGTTACACGTATAACATATTCGGTCCATCTGTCAGAGTTTTGATTAGTTTAGAGACCCAAAAATATTTTTACGGGAACTAATGTGCATTTTATAAAAAAATATATAAATTCTACTAAGATTTGCTTACAACGTTAATCCTACAAAAACCAAAAACAACTGTCCATAGGTATTCTCTTAAGATTAACTCTAGATGCATTACGTTTGAAAATCAGTTCGAGGATCAAAATTTAAAGATCATTATCATGTTTGTAAGATGTTGTTGTTATTTTGTTTTTCTTCAGGCCTACTCGATAGTGTCAGATGTTTATGATATCGATATCATGAAAACAAATGAGAAGGCTGCTGTGGTAAGCGTTCATACGATTTCTGTTATCGGTTAGTTGTGTCCGCGCCAATCCAACAAATGTCTCCATTTCCTTATTAAAGTTTACAAATATAATGGCATTTGTACTATATAACGTAAAACTGTAACGGAACCATTACAAATAACTGACTTCTTTTCAATGTAGGGGGATGTTAGGCTAATTCTGACCGAGATATGTATATATTTTTTAACACTAAAACACACGGACACAAGGAAAATCTTCTTGTCTAAAATAACCATGGAGATATGTTTCTTATTGTCTTAAAAAGGGCGTATCATTTAGACGTGTATACCCAATCATTTATTTTAACCTCTCTATAACATTTTTTATTAGATTCATGTCTTTTTATTCCGCTTGACGAATGAAGATGTTGGATTGACGGCCATAAAAATGTTTGTCGTTAACAAACCTTTTATCTTAACGGTAAGAAATATGAGCTATTCACATAAAATACGACATGAAACTGTTTAGTTACATTTGATATGAGCTGCTAAACTTGACCACTGATACAACGTTCATTTTAGGTTCAATACATTAAAAATTGGCCCGCGTATTGAAATGGTAGTTCGCTGTAACTTCCAAATAAGTTGGACCGGGGGGGATTATTGAAACCAAAGATGTTATTCTCTACTTCTTGCCAAATATAACCAATAATTCTCAGCAGCTGGTGTCGTGAACTGTTCACATGTTTAATATGGTCTGTTTCCAACAAGATTCTAAAACTATGCCCATTATTTCACAAAATAATCGATAACACATTAACGCCAAAGTTAAGAAATAAATTCTGTCTTAAATCAATTATGTTTTTAATATATAGTTATTTAAATTTTGATGATTTTCGAATATGACATATGGGCTCATACAGACCATTAATGTATTTTTTGTTTCAACGTTCAACGTCAATCTAGTTTTCTATCAATCCCATGACCTTTCATGGGGATTCATGAAAAATAGATAATCTATGGCAACTCGTACCATTTTAAAGCTGGCATTTTTTTGTCTGGGTTTAACACAGTATATTGATATGTTTTTTTCAAATTTTAGCTTTTAGTCTTATCTATCTGGTAATGTTTTAGTAAATCCATAGGTTATTCCCAATCTCTTGAACCGAAATGATTATTTTTATAAATTAAAGCTGTTTAATTATTGTTAACAATATTTGACTGTTCTATTTCCAGATTTGTGGGATTTTGGTTACCTATTACCTCGTTTTGATTCAGTTTCTATCCCCACCAGAATCTTCTCAACAAGCACTCTTCAACAACAGTTCTTTCTAAGTTCTAGCTAAATGTAAATAGGTCTATGGTATCCTTTTAAGGACATTTAAAGGAGAAAATAATAAGTTTTTAGTCCGCATCCTTTATAACTTTGAAATGAATTTTTAAAATAAGAATGTCTTAAGTACAAAGGTAGATTTACCTTGCCTAAGCTACCAAATATATATTTAGCTTTTTCTGTATTATATTTACACCTATATCAACCAACGTGCATCCCATGGTGGTTGTGCAAATTTTGAAACATACACATGGACGATGTTATATTTCTATAGTTGATTGATTGATGTTTAACGTCGCACTCAAGTTTATTTCACTTATATGGCGGCGTTGCCAGGTTTAGTGGGGGAGGAAACCGGACTCATTGCCCGGGGGAAACTCCCGACCTTCGTCGAGTACCTGGCAACTGTTCCACATACGGCAACCGGGGTGGAAAATCAGAATATTTTAGTTTTTATTTGGTGTGAGTGGGATTTGAACCCACTCCTCGTCGATGGAAGGTCTGTGTAGGACTGAGGGACGATCACTTTAAACCACTGGACCACCGAGGACCCTTGTTTTATATGGGGAGACAATCAAAACAAACGAAAAAATGTGTAAATCTTACCATCTTATTTTGTGGTTGACCGCCAAGGATCTTCTTCAGCTCTTGAGTTTTATACAGAATTTGAAATGACAACAAAATCTTTGCCGTATTAAGAAGAAGTAGGTTGAGCCTTTTGTGACTGAATGCAATATGATTGACTTTCTTTCGTTTTAGGGGCCCTCGGTCCCATTCAACCCTTTAATCGATGCAGCGAGCAATCGAACCCCACCCAAACCATATAAAAATTGTTAAATTTTTTAGTTTTGAGATTTTTTCACTTGATCACCATGTGTAATGACTGCCAGGTACTCGCCAAATGTCGGGGGATTTCATCCGGGCAAAGATCCAAGTTTCCTCTCGCTCTAAACATGGAAGAGCCGCCATATACGTGAAATGATCTCGAGTGCTGCTTAAAACATCAATCAAACAATCTTCGACTGTATGTAAAATAACAGATATCATGGCAAAGAATAACAAAGGGTGGCTGTGAGAAGTTATACCGGACACAAGACTTCACACAAAACAGATACATGTCACAACGAAGTTTGTCCAAAATTTAAACTCGTCCTCCAAATGAGCTGGCCATGTGTCACCTTTAAACGCGCCCGAGAGGAAGTCTGAATGAAATGGGATTATTTAAAGGGGCATGAGCTGCCAAAATTCACACTTTTTTCATAATTTCTGATCGTCACGACAGTAAGAGGCTTTGAAGGCCATCGAAAAACTAAATGATTGGCGTTGGAATGAGGAAAATCCATACAGTACTTGGCCTGTACGAACCGAAAACGCGTTCGAAAAGTAAACAAAATTTAAATAACCGGGACGATCATTCATTCATTCTAAGCCAAAGTTAGTTAAAAACAATAATTTATCGTGCATTTTCGAGACTAGAAACACTTAAAAGCTTCTGAATTACACGTCTTGAGAAAATAGCCAATAATTTCAACATTATGTTGTAACGTCAAAATATCAACATTTTGGCAGCTCATGCCCCTTTAAACACAACTAATGAGACTTTGGCTCTATTGTTTATGAGTCTTTTTGGATTGCGTTTGGTTTACCTGTTAGTTAAACAAAATGATTTAAATGTAGGTGAACAAATATTTATATATGCTACAATTTATATGCGACTTAATGAAAACCCGACGAATGTTTATGATTGAAGATGCCTTTAAGTTTTACAAAAATAATGTTTTATACAAATGTCTAGACCGACCTAATGGCTTGATACATAACAAAAGCATAAAACCTTCCAGCAATAGAGATAGGTTCCATTCCGACTGAGAACAGAGATTTTTGTTTTAAGTCTGAGACGATTTTTCACTCGATTGCCCTGCGTGGAAGGGTTGCCAGGTACCGGGGTTTCCTATTGCAGAGATAGTCCAATTTCCTCCCCCGCAATATATAAAATCAATCAATCCACGGGTTTGAATATCAGACGTCCACATTTGTATTTGAATGACATTCAAATGGAATTATTCAATAGAAACTGTGCTTCTCTAGAAATTAAAGAAATCAACCTATTTTTACTTATGTACGCAGACGATACACTCATTATGGCTGAGTCTGCCGAAAAACTTCAGAAAATGCTTGATTGTTTGTACATGTATTGTGATAAATGGCAGCTGAAAATTAATGTCAGCAAAACTAAGGTCGTCATTTTCAGAAAAGGCTGGCAATGCCCAAATGTACATTTTTCAATTAACAACAGCCGTGTTGAAATCGTTGACAGCTTTGTTTATTTAGGTATTTGCTTTAAGTATAATGGTAATTTCAACCAATGTCAACAGAAGCTTGCTGCTCAAAGAACACGGGCAATGTTTGGCCTGAGAAATAGCCGTAATGATAATAATTTTAACTGCCTTACTAAACTTAATTTATTTGATACATATATAGGTAGCATTATGCATTATGGTTTGTGAGGGCTTCGTGCAAAGGAATTAGAGCTGGTTCACCTAAATTACTGTAAATGGACTTTAGGAGTCCACAGACGTACAACTAACACTATGGTGTATTTTGAACTTGGGCGTTTTCCGTTATTGATAACTCGACAAGTTAGAATGATGAAGTATTGAAATTAATCCTGCTTTTGTCATGTGATAAGGTTATCACGCTCCAAAATCTTGGCAAGTATTTAAGAGCAGCATTAACTCTAAGAATGGTACTGTAAATTAAATACCTCACTCTGCTGTTTCACACATATTATGTGTATGTAAGTATATTGCGTACATGCATTTTATGTATATGTGTATGTATACTAGTATATATATATATATGTATTGTATATAACTGTACTGCTTACTTCGCTCCGCCTAAATATATTTTATGTTTCCTTTTGTACCAATGAGCTGTATGCTCACGGTCTAAATAAATAAACTAAACATTGAAATACACTGTATATGTGTTTATGTCAACAAACTTTGAAAATCTAAAATCTTCAGCAAATCAATGATTTATGACAATTTGCAAACTTCAAACTGGGACAATTAGCTAATTATTAGTCACTTTTATCAAAAAGTGCAAAACAAGGGCTTTCCACAGATACCAACCATGTCGATAAACATTTAGATAGTTTTATACACAAACCCCAAAATGTATTCATACATCCGGGCTATTTGATTTTAGTTACATCTTTAGTTGGCACAGGTTATTAACTATACCAATATTTTTTATTCAGTGTTAGCCCTTTAGGGTTTCAAGGTACCTCAAATGCTGAACTTTTCTTGACAATTGAAATTTATGGAGAAAATGACCGAATTTTGGCAGCTAAAGGCCGGTTCTCACTGTGCGATTTGTCATATCGACTTGCAGCATGCGATTTAAACGGATGCATTTGATTGGTTGACAAATCCATTTTAATCGCATCCTACAAGTCGGTACGACAAATCGCACAGTGAGAACTGGCCTGACGCAACTTGAACATAGGCCGTCTAATCAGTTTTCACTTTCGTCTCATTCGAGCTGTATCTGCCGCAGAATAAGCCCTTGGTGTAATGACATTAATTCTCCACTCAACTAAAACAACGGTCACTGTAGCTAAATCACAATACGTCGCCTTTTTACGGAGGATAAAACATTGCAACCAGTACATGAAAATCGTCATTGACATAATAGTAACAGAATATAATTATGCTGGTATATGTTAATATGGAAAGCTCCTTATAGGCGATTAGCCAATTTCTGCGTTTGACATCATTGAAAAGTGTGTCGCTCAAAGTTGTGTCTTATTTACATTCATCATTCAATATTTGCCAGGTTTTTAGATATTGCAAATTGTTGTAATATGTCATCTATTAGCAAAGCGAATTCCTTGTCGCTTTATAAGAGGAAATTAAATAGCATTTACACCGGTCGATTTTTTCTATGCAGTTTAATGTAAATTGTGTAGATTTAGTCTAAACGCTTCCATTACAGACGTTGATTCATTTATTAACTATATTTGACGAATGTCCGAATATGACGCACCAATAGCTTCTCACAGACGATTGGTTAAGAACAGCGTGTGATTTTATGTCCGCACATGACTAAAACCAGAGAGTATAATCTTGAAAAAATCACCACCGGTGTCACATTTGCTAGTAATCAAAATCCAATGATGGCGAGTGTTCAGGAAAAAGAAAGTGCTAATGAGCCTATATCATTCAGCATGAACCAACTTTTACGACCATTGCTAATCTGCATGTCAATACTCGGACTGTATTCACCGCGTCCATGTCGGAAGAACTACTGGACCATTATCTTGATTATTTACCGTTTATTGGTTCTTTTGTTTCTTGGATTTAACGTTGGATCTTCAGTTCTGGTAAATCTCAAAATCGGTTTTGGTCACAGTGATAGTTCTACAGCCAACAGGTGCTTACATTTGTTGTTTAACTCACTAAACACGATATACGCCTTGATTTTATTTATTTCATGTTGTCGGGAAAAGGGATTACCATATCTGCTGAAGTCATGGATATTCCTACAAGACTCCGAGGTAGAAAATATTACAGGAAAACAAAACAGAATGAAGAAATCCACCGTCATCTTTCTCGGACTGGCCCTATCCATAACTACCATGGTTCTGACGTTCAATTTATGGTTCTACAGCTCACAAGATATTAACACCATATATACATTAATCTTATATGTTCTGTCTTCAATGTGGAATGTAGCTTCTTGTAATTTCTCCCCGACTCTTATCTTAATTATAAGTATTGCACTCTGGGTTGAGTTTAGAAGCTGTCAAGAAGAGTTTGTAAGGCGAATATCAACTGATGGGGAATTCTCCGCTGACTTGGAGCATTATCGCAAGCATCACCAGAAGATTTGCCGCTTGGTACAGAAAGTGGACGATGTATTTTCACCTATGTTAGGAATCGGCCTTTTGTTTCACATGGCTCAGATTCTGTTGGCTTTCTATGTGTCAGTGTCTAATTCACTGATTGAAAAAGAGGATTTTACCAGCTTGGTAGGGACTACGTATTGGACCGTATGCTGTGCAACAGTTGTTGTCATTTATTGTCTTTCTGGAGGTTTGGTAAACCATGCGGTAAGTTAGCAGCAGATTTGCTTAACCAAGCTACAAATTTAATGAAATTTTAACAGAACAGAACACATTATTAAACCGGAGTAGGCCATTAGAGTAGACTAGACAGTTTCGTAGAAATATGACAAAAGCTTGTTCGCAATAACAACATGTTTTGCGACCAATATAAAAGACAGAGCGATAAGCATGTTAGCCATATTATGTACCAATTTAAAAAGGGTTATGTTCCACTCTATTGGGTATACTGGGTTATGTTATATGTGTGAAATATCTTACGATCAAATAAAAGACCAGGTAGTACTAATATAACCGAAATAGATATTCGGATCAAACAAAAGACAATGTTGTGATGGCACAAAAACTTTATCAAAATGTTGTTAAACAGTCGCTTGAATTATCAGCTTACTCGACGTTACCATGATAGCATACTTTGGCAGATCAACTTTTGTCAGCTAGACCACCAGTATCGCGTCTGTGTGAGGTGAACAGGTAGAACCAACGTTCCCGGCCAAAGCGTAACGAGGGAATCCAAGTAATTTATTGTCTCCAGATGTTTGGTACAAGTGCCTATATTCAACGCTGTGTAGGCATTCAACAGCATTAGATGCATGAAACTGCGGACCCAGTATTTGTTGGAAGAACAAAACACCGTCCCCACGATAGCCCTACCAATAGTCTCGGCAGGTGATTGGCCACATAACCCGGATGAAATAGATGGAACGCCGAAGAAGTTGAAAGCTCAAATCTTCGCACAAAACTTAACTTTGATTCAGACTACAGAAGTTGGACAGGGATATAATTTGTCTCTTTGTTTTTTCAGGCTCACTCAGTTATGTCCGATGTTTATGATATCGATATGCTGAAACTAAAAGAGAACACTGCCGTGGTAAGAAGCATTGTCTTAACTTCGTTTGGGCCCAAACTTCTCTCAAACTGTGCTTGATACACCGCTTAGTTTGTTGTCATTCGTTGGACTTAAGATTTTTACAAAATTAAGAAGTGGTCGATCTCGGATGAAAGGCTGCAAATTAACTTTCCACCAAAAATGTACATGTAAAGAGTTATTAAGGGAATTCCCTGTTGCTATTGTTTTCTGTCTAACAGTCAGTAAACAAAGAGCTTAAAACGCACGGCAACCCGATCATCCACAATGGGTCCATGGGAAACTGCCTATCCAGCGGTCAGAAAAGCGGTGGGGGCTAGGGAAGTTACCAATGGCTATCTGGAAACATCCTCTTTAAATAAAAACAGTCGAAAAGCACACATTTTAACATTTTACGTGTCACTGTTTCCGGACATGTCCCTTTAAAAAATGTAATTTGCTAATAATATCGGATAGAGATGCACTTTCCGACTCGATTGTCAAATAGCAAAACAAACGTGTTGGTCTGATTCGGTTAATCAACAAGAACATATCTCAGCACTAACTGTAAAACTGCAGGTAGTTAAGACCAACTGTATATGTTTTGTTAAAGCCATCCTTGATTGGCCTCATTTCAACACCTTAAAGGATTTATGTTATAAATGTTGGATGCTGTTTTATAAAGAAAACGGAAACGGTAGCTTGGAGGCTAATACATTAGGTTATAACAATGCAACCGTGTGGTGTTTTACGCCTTACTCAAGATTGCTTCTCATATATATCGGCGTTGCCGGGTTTAATGGGGAAGGAAACCGGACCCTTTGTCCGTGGAAAAATAGATCTTCGGGGAATATCTGGCAACTCTTCGGCACAATTTGATCAAGGGAGAGGCACAAAAGGGAGGTAATCTATTATATCACTGTGGTCAAACGTATTATCAGATTGCTGTTTTCCACTAACGATTGAACTTTGGCTATTAACTCACGTGGAAATGATGCTCTGGATAGGATCGTTTGATACAATGGCGTTATATTCTTATTAGACCCTAGCGTCCGGGACACTTCATTTTTTATTCCATGTAAAAATTAGATAAACAGATGTCAACTTCATCGCACCCCTTCCTTGCTTTGCCCACAGGGTGCTGTTTTGAATTTTCCTTTGCATTTTGCGAACATCAAATACGGTATAACATTTTTTCTGTACACTTTGTCTATGTCATTACAGGTTCAAGCGTTCCTATTTAGATTGACAAATGAAGATTTCGGACTAACTGCGATGAAAATGTTTGTTATCAACAAACCATTTATCTTAACGGTAAGGGATATTTGCCAAAAATAATAGCCATTTGTTATTTATGTTGTGTCAGAATATAGCAGGATTCAATTTATTTATGGGATAACATTTGTTTGAAAAACAACTCGATAATGCAGTTAGTCCCGTTAGTGATTGGAGTCTCTTACACTGGGGGTGATTGATTTGATTCACGTTTTGGGTATTACCCAAAATTGATATGAGCAATTCGGCTTTATTTTAAGGAAATATAATTCCACAAGTACAAACAAGACTGTCCAGCATTGGTATTGGCCCCATGCAACAATACTCTAAACTGTTTTATTTAAAACGGCCTTTTGGTTCTTTGAAACTATTGTTTGGTGTGCGATGAAAAATTAATTATTTTTATAAAATTATCTGTTTTCTGTCTCAAAATGCAATCAATCTACAGAATTAAAGTAGTCAAATTTTGATTGTTACCATTTGTACCTCTAATTAAGCTCAAGTTTCTGAGGAAGTACCGTAAGATCAGCATATTTCACAATTCTCTTTTGCGGAAAATAATAATGTGATCTGAGTCGTTTATGGAAATATTACATCGGGTTAATAATAATATTAGTATGAGCGTTATTAATTTTTTCTATTTTCAGATTTGTGGAATATTGGTGACCTACTACCTCGTTTTGATTCAGTTTCTATCGCCACCAGGATCTTTTCAACAAACACTATTCAACAATAGTTCCATTTAATGTCTTATCACAAAGCCCTGGATAGAGAGCTGAAGCGTGACGTCATCACCATGACAACCCGCCATCTTGGTTTCACACAACGGCCAACGTCACATGATATAACAGCACATCTAAGCTCTATTTCGTGTTGTTGTTTTTTTTCTTTACAACTTTAAGTGTATGCAGAATATCAGTGTTAGCGATAAACGTTTTAAAGAGTCGGGACTAGAATAACAGTGCTCCAATGCGATGCGTTGACTTTCAATCAATGCATAAAATTCACGTTTTTATTTGAACGTTCTTAAAGATCATTTCAGCAAAATAAGTTTGAGGAGATTTTTTATTTCGAAGTGCTTTTGAATATGTTGCAGGAGCGATGTTTTTGCCAATATATCAATAAACAAAAATGCCTTCTCTGGCTATTTCGACATAAAAAGTTAAAACATTCATAATTTTGTTTAACATTATCCCTTTCTCATGATGTATACACACATATGCAGAAACGGATACATTCGCATAAGTTCATAGAAGCCCTGATTAAAAAAACAATGAAGAGTCTCTATATAAGGTTCATATCAAGGTGTCTCCTGGGAGGCAATACACTTGGTACACAACTCAGCATGCGTCAGTGGATAAGGCTACCAACGTCATCTGGCTCATACATTGGGGAATACATGCTATAACTTGGACAATGATTGCTTGTGGTGTTAAAATCGTCCGAATGCCTAGGACATATTAAACAGCGCTTGGATACTAAGAATTTGCATTTTAGGTTTTATCTGTCTTCACTACTTACTATATTCGAATCGGCTGAAAGAAGATTTAATTGGCCTGCAGACATTTCGGCGTTAATAATGGCACCTGAAACCTTCACTTGGGGCCATCACATTTGAATCAGATAACTATAGCCTCAACGGATGTTTTCAAGAGGACAATTTTAACGGTCACCAACTGTTGTAATAGAACAATAAATTTCGTAGCAATTTGATATGCCGAAGTATGGATGCCCCCATATCTCTGGAGAACTGTTTTAGATGTTTCTAATAAAGGCTTAAGAATGTCTATCCCATATATCATAACTGTCTCTTCTGATTCAGAAATGTTGCTTTTGGTGGCTATTTGTGCTATTGGGCCCAAAACTAAATTAACGACGTGTCTTATTGTCCCAAGAGCAGGTAAGATATTTATCAAAATGAAAACAAAGGTGTGGGAGGGGGGGGGGGGGGGTATTTCAGTTTTGCCTGTAAAGTAACGAGGTCTGGAAGTGGAGAGACAAGACGGTAAAGACAAGTGACTTGAAGAGTGTATGGTTTTCTGGTGGCAACGGCATTTGAATTAGGTCACATCATATGGCATCTCACTTTAACTCTAATCCAGATCTGTCCACGGGCTGGGAGATCCAGGTTCAAGCTTGGGTGGAGTCAGACCAAAAATTTTAACAGTGGGAGCTGCTGCTGCTGCTTCGCTTGACGCTCAGCTATAGGAGTTAGAGCAGCCACTGGTTGGTCCAGTGTCAGTATAATGCATTCTCGTGTTCTCTAGCCGTGTGTTTTATACGGCGCGGCACGCGGGCGAGAATGGCCGCATCCGTCTTCCATAACAATTTATATGCGACTTAATGAAAACCCGACGAATGTTTATGATTGAAGATGCCTTTAATTTTTACAAGGATAATGTTTTATTCAAATGTTTAGACCGACCTAATGGCTTGATACATAACAAAAGCACAAAACCTTCCAGCAATAGTGGTAGGTTCGATTCCCACAGAGATCAGAGAATTTTGTTTTAATTCTGAGACGATTTTTCACTCGATTGCCCTGCGTGGAAGGGTTGCCAGGTACCGGGGTTTCCTATTGCAGAGATAGCCCGGTGTCCCCCCCCCCCCCCCCCCGCAATGTATAAAATCAATCAATCCACGGGTTTGAATATCAGATTTCCACATTGAAATACACTGTATATGTGTTCATGTCAACAAACTTTGAAAATCTAAAATCTTTGTTTTACAATAAAGAAGAAGTTGCAATCCATAAAAGAAGCCGTATGTTAAAATCTTTAGCAAATCAATGATTTATGACAATTTGCAAACTTCATAAAACTTCAAACAGGCAAAATTAGGGGAAATTTTGTTGAAACAGAATAAGCTAATTGTTAGTCATTTTTATCAAAAAGTGCAAAACAAGAGCTTTCCGCAGATACCAACCATGTCGATAAACATTAAGATAGTTTTATACACAGCCCCCAAAATGTATTCATACATCCCGGCTATTTGATTTTAGTCACATCTTTGGTTGGCACAGGATATTAACTATACCAATATGTTTTATTCAGTTTTAGCCCTTTAGGGTTTCAAGGTACTTCAAACTTTTCTTGACAATTGAAATTTAAGGGGGAAAAGTTCGAATTTTGGCAGCTAAAGTTCTCACTGTACGATTTGTCATACCGACTTGTAGCATGCGATTCAAACGGATGCATTTGATTGGTTGACAAATCCATTTAAATCGCATCCTACAAGTCGGTACGACAAATCGTTCAGTGAGAACGGGCCTGACGCAACTTGAACATAAGCCGTCTAATCAGTTTTCACTTTCGTCTTATTCGAGCTGTATCTATATTAGTGAAGTTAGCTCCCAGTTCACAGTTCACGGTTCGATATTCAGTTTTGAAGTTAGCTCCCAGTTCACAGTTCACGGTTCGATATTCGAAATGAATAATGAACCGTGAACTGGGAGCCAACTTCACAGTCCAGTTTGATATTCAACAATATAGTGAATAACGAACCGTGAACTGGGAGCCAACTTCACACTGTAGTTTAATAATAATATTCAGCAGAACTGAATAATGAACCAGGAACTTGGAGCCAACTTCACAGTCCAGTTTGATATTCAAACGAAAATATAATACAAAACTGAATATGAAACTGGCTTCCTGGGCCTTTATTATTGTATGTAAAGAGACGAAACTTATTGAGGGTACACACTAGGACATTCTGCACAATATGACGTCATCATTTTCAGAATCCACCGCCAGGGGGCGAAAATCGATTACGAAACTGAATATGAAACTGGCTTCCTGTGCCTTTATTATTGTACATAGAGGGACGAAACTTACTGAGTTTCTATGGTCAACCCCTCAAGCATTTATGGAGGGTTTTAAAAAAATTGTTTGTTTTTTTCTGCACAATGTGACGTCATCATTTTTGGAATCCACCGCCAGGGGGCGAAAATCGAATACGAGACTGAATATGAAACTGGCTTTCTGTGCCTTTATGATTGTACATAAAGAGACGAAACTAACTGAGGGTAGACACTAGGACATTCTGCACAATATGACGTCATCATTTTCGGAATCCACCGCCAGGGGGTGAAAATCGAATACGAAACTGAATATGAAACTGGCTTCCTGTGCCTTTATTATTGTACATAGAGGGACGAAACTTACTGAGGGTACACACTAGGACATTCTGCACAACATGACGTCATCATTTTCGGAATCCACTGCCAGGGGGCGAAAATCGAATACGAAACTGAATATGAAACTGGCTTCCTGTGCCTTTATTATTGTACATTAAGAGACAAAACTTACTGAGGGTACACACTAGGACATTCTGCACAATATGACGTCATCATTTTTGGAAACCACCGCCAGGGGGCGAAACTCGAATACGAAACTGAATATGAAACTGGCTTCCTGTGCCTTTATTATTGTACATAGAGGGACGAAACTAACTGAGGGTACACACTAGGACATTCTGCACAATATGACGTCATCATTTTTGGAATCCACCGCCAGGGGGCGAAAATCGAATACGAAACTGAATATGAAACTGGCTTCCTGTGCCTTTATTATTGTACATAAAGAGACGAAACTTACTGAGGGTACACACTAGGACATTCTGCACAATATGACGTCATCATTTTCGGAATCCACCGCCAGGGGGCGAAAATCGAATACGAAACTGAATATGAAACTGGCTTCCTGTGCCTTTATTATTGTACATAAAGAGACGAAACTTACTGAGGATACACACTAGGACATTCTGCACAATATGACGTCATCATTTTCGGAATCCACCGCCAGGGGGCGAAAATCGAATACGAAACTGAATATGAAACTGGCTTCCTTAAATGTAAATTCTGTATATGTAAATAGTCTGTATTTTTGTTCTTGCAACTTCATTATTGTTTTCCCCTTTGTATAGTGTTTGTTTGTCCCTCCTTTTTCCTTGTAATATTTTGTAAATCAATGCTACAAATTGTATTATCAATGAATATCTCACACAATATAAGCCTTTGGCTTACCGTGTAGAGAAAGTGTACTTCTGTGCAATAAAGATACGTTTAAAAAAAAAAAAAAAAACTGAATATGAAACTGGCTCCCTGTGCCTTTATTTTTGTACATAAAGAGACGAAACTAACTGAGGGTACACACTAGGACATTCTGCACAATATGACGTCATCATTTTCGGAATCCACCACCAGGGGGCAAAAATCGAATACGAAACTGAATATGAAACTGGCTTCCTGTGCCTTTATTATTGTACATAGAGGGACGAAACTTACTGAGGGTACACACTAGGACATTCTGCACAATATGACGTCATCATTTTCGGATACGAATACCGCCAGGGGGCGAAAATCGAATACGAAACTGAATATGAAACTGGCTTCCTGTGCCTTTATTATTGTACATAGAGGGACGAAACTTACTGAGGGTACACACTAGGACATTCTGTACAATGTGACGTCATCATTTTTGGAATCCACCGCCAGGGGGCGAAAATCGAATACGAGACTGAATATGAAACTGGCTTCCTGTGCCTTTATGATTGTACATAAAGAGACGAAACTAACTGAGGGTACACACTAGGACATTCTGCACAATATGACGTCATCATTTTCGGAATCCACCGCCAGGGGGTGAAAATCGAATACGAAACTAAATATGAAACTGGCTTCCTGTGCCTTTATTATTGTACATAGAGGGACGAAACTTACTGAGGGTACACACTAGGACATTCTGCACAACATGACGTCATCATTTTCGGAATCCACTGCCAGGGGGCGAAAATCGAATACGAAACTGAATATGAAATTGGCTTCCTGTGCCTTTATTATTGTACATTAAGAGACGAATTTCATTCCAAAAATGATGACGTCATATTGTGCAGAATGTCCTAGTGTGTACCCTCAGTAAGTTTCGTCCCTCTATGTACAATAATAAAGGCACAGGAAGCCAGTTTCATATTCAGTTTCGTATTCGATTTTCGCCCCCTGGCGGTGGATTCCGAAAATGATGACGTCATATTGTGCAGAATGTGCTAGTGTGTACCCTCAGTAAGTTTCGTCCCTCTATGTACAATAATAAAGGCACAGGAAGCCAGTTTCATATTCAGTTTCGTATTCGATTTTCGCCCCCTGCCGGTGGATTCTGAAATGATGACGTCATATTGTGCAGAATGTCCTAGTGTGTACCCTCAGTTAGTTTCGTCTCTCTATGTACAATAATAAAGGCACAGGAAGCCAGTTTCATATTCAGTTTCGTATTCGATTTTCGCCCCCTGGCGGTGGATTCCGAAAATGATGACGTCATATTGTGCAGAATGTCCTAGTGTGTACCCTCAGTAAGTTTCGTCTCTTTATGTACAATAATAAAGGCACAGGAAACCAGTTTCATATTCAGTTTTGTATTCTATTTTCGTTTGAATATCAAACTGGACTGTGAAGTTGGCTGCAAGTTCCTAGTTCATTATTCAGTTCTGCTGAATATTAAACTACAGTGTGAAGTTGGCTCCCAGTTCACGGTTCGTTATTCACTATGTCGTTGAATATCAAACTGAACTGTGAAGTTGGCTCCCAGTTCACGGTTCATTATTCATTTCGAATATCGAACCGTGAACTGTGAACTGGGAGCTAACTTCAAAACTGAATATCGAACCGTGAACTGTGAACTGGGAGCTAACTTCACTAACATGCTGTATCTGCCTCAGAATAAGCCCTTGGTGTAATGACATTAATTCTCCACTCAACTAAAACAACGGCCACAATTCGTCGCATTTTTATGGAGGATAAAACATTGTAACCAGTACATGAAAATTGTCTCTTATATAATAGTAACAGAATATATGTTGGTTAATATCAACATGGAAAGCTAATTATGAGCGATTAGCCAAAGAAAGCAGCCGAATTTATTTTCTGCGTTCGACATCATTTAGAAGTGTATCACTCAAAGTTGTGTCTTATTTACATTCATCATTCAATATTTGCCAGGTTTTGAGATTGTGCAATATATTATAATATGTCATCTATTAGCAAAGCAAATTCCTTGTCGCTTTATAAGAGGAAATTAAATAGCATTAACACCGGTCGATTTTTTTCTATGCAGTTTAATGTAAATTGTGTAGATTTAGTCCAAGCGCTTCCATTACAGACGTTGATTCATTTATTAACTATATTTGACGAATGTCCGAATATGACGCACCAATAGATTCTCACAGACGATTGGTTAAGAACAGCGTGTGATTTTATGTCCGCACATGACTAAAAACAGAGAGTCCATCTTCAAAAAATCACCACCGGTGTCACATTTGCTAGTAATCAAGATTTAATGATGGAGAGTGTTCAGGAAAAAGAAAGTGCTTATGAGCCCAAATCTTTAAGCATGAACCAACTTTTACGACCATTGCTAATCTGCATGTCAATACTCGGACTGTATTCACCGCGTCCATGTCGGAAGAACTACTGGACCATTCTCTTGATTATTTACCGTTTATTGGTTCTTTTGTTTCTTGGTTTTAACGTTGGATCTTCAGTTCTGGTAAATCTCGAAATCGGCTTTGGTCACAGTGATAGTTCTACAGCCCAAAGGTGCTTACATTTGTTGTCTATCTCACTATCTACGATAGACACCTTAATTTTATTTATTTCATGTTGTCGGGAAACGGGATTACCATATCTGCTTAAGTCATGGACATTCCTACAAGGCTCCGAAGAAACAAATATCACAGGAAAACAAAACAGAATGAAGAAATCTACCGTCGTCTTTCTCGGACTGGCCATATCCATAACTACCATGGTTCAGACGTTCAATTTATGTTTCTACGGCGCACATTATAACACCATATATACGATAATCTTATATGGTCTGTCTTCAATGTGGAATATAGCTTCTTGTAATTTCGTCCCGACTCTTATCTTAATTATAAGTATTGCACTCTGGGTTGAGTTTAGAAGCTTTCAAGAAGAGTTTGTAAGGCGAATATCAACTGATGGGGAATTCTCCGCTGACTTGGAGTATTATCGCAAGCATCACCAGAAGATTTGCCGCTTGGTGCAGAAAGTGGACGATGTATTTTCACCTATGTTGGGAATCGGCCTTTTGTTTCACATGGCTCAGATTTCGTTGGCTTTCTATGTGTCAGTGTCTAATTCACTGATTGAAAAAGAGGATTTTACCAACTTGGTAGGGACTACATATTGGACCATATACTGTGCAACAGTTGTCGTCATTTATTGTATTTCTGGAGGTTTGGTAAACCATGCGGTAAGTTAGCAGCAGATTTTCTTAACCATGCTACAAATTGAATAAAATTTTAACAGAACAGACCACATTATTAAACCGGCGTAGGCCATTATAGTAGACTAGACAGTTTCGTAGAAATATGACAAAAGATTGTTCGTGATAACAACATGTTTTGCTACCAATATAAAAGACAGAGCGATAAGCATGTTAGCCATATTATGTACCAATTTAAAAAGGGTTCTGTTCCACTCCATTGGGTATACTGGGTTATGTTATATGTGTGAAATATCTTACGATCAAATAAAATACCAGGTAGTATTAATATAACCGAAATAGATCTTCGGATCAAACAAAAGACAATGTTGTGATGGCACAAAAACTTGGTCAAAATGTTCTATGACAGTCACTTGACTTATCAGCTTACTCGACGTTACCATGATAGCATACTTTGGCAGATCAAATTTTGTCAGCTAGACCACCAGAATCGAGTCTGTGTGAGGTGAACAGGTAGAACCAACGTGCCCGGCCAAAGCGTAACGAGGGAATCCAAGTAATTTATTGCCTCCAGATGTTTGGTACAAGTGCCTATATTCAACGCTGTGTAGGCATTCAACAGCATTAGATGCATGAAACTGCGGACCCAGTATTTGTTGGAAGAACAAAATACCGTCCCCACGATAGCCCTACCAATAGTCTCGGCAGGTGATTGGCCACATAACCCGGATGAAATAGATGGAACGCCGAAGAAGTTGAAAGCTCAAATCTTCGCACAAAACTTAACTTTGACTCAGACTACAGAAGTTGGGCAGGGATATAATTTGTCTCTGTTTTTTTTTCAGGCTCACTCAGTTTTGTCCGATGTTTATGATATCGATATGCTGAAACTAAAAGAGAACACTGCCGTGGTAAGAAACATTGTCTTAACTTCGTTTGGGCCCAAACTTCTCTCAAACTGTGCTTGATACACCGCTTAGTTTGTTGTCATTCGTTGAACTTAAGATTTTACAAAATTAAGAAGTGGTCAATCTCGGATGAAAGGCTGCAAATTAACTTTCCACCAAAAATGTACATGTAAAGAGGTATTAAGGGAATTCCCTGTTGTTATTTTTTTCTGTCTAACAGTCAGTAAACAACATCTTAAAACGCACGGCAACCCGAGCATCCACAATGGGCGCATGGGAAACTGCCTATCCAGCGGTCAGGAAAGCGGTGGGGGCTAGGAAAGTTACCAATGGCTATCTGGAAACCTCATCTTTAAATAAAAACAGTCGAAAAGCACACATTTTAACATTTTACGTGTCACTGTTTCCGGACATGTCCCTTTAAAAAATGTAATTTGCTAATAATATCAGATAGAGATGCACTTTCCGACTCGATTGTCAAATAGCAAAACAAACGTGTTGGTCTCATTCGGTTAATCAACAAGAACATATCTCAGCACTAACTGTAAAACTGCAGGTAGTTTTGACCAACTGTATATATTTTGTTAAAGCCATCATTGATTGGCCTCATTTCAACACCTTTAAGGATTTATGTTATAAATGTTGGATGCTGTCTTATAAAGAAAACGAAAACGGTAGCTTGGAGGCCATGCAACCGTGTGGTGTTTTACGCCTTACTCAAGATTGCTTCTCATATATATCGGCGTTGCCGGGTTTAATGGGGAAGGAAACCGGACTCTTTGTTCGTGGAAAAATCTTCGGGGAATACCTGGCAACTCTTCGGCACAATTTGATCAAGGGAGAGGCACAAAAGGGAGGTAATCTATTAAATCACTGTGGTCAAAACGTATTATCAGATTGCTGTTTTCCACTAACGATTGAACTTTGGCTATTAATTCACGTGGAAATGATACTCTGGATAGGATCGTTTGATACAATGGCGTTATATTCTTATTAGACCCTAGCGTCCGGGACACTTCATTTTTTATTCCATGTAAAAATTACATAAACAGATGTCAACTTCATCGCACCCCTTCCTTGCTTTGCCCACAGGGTGCTGTTTTGAATTTTCCTTTGCATTTTGCGAACATCAAATACGGTATAACATTTTTTTCCAGTACACTTTGTCTATGTCATTACAGGTTCAAGCGTTCCTATTTAGATTGACAAATGAAGATGTCGGACTAACGGCGATGAAAATGTTTGTTATCAACAAACCATTTATCTTAACGGTAAGGGATATTTGCCAAAAATAATAGCCATTTTTGTAGTGTCAGAATATAGCAGGATTCAATTTATTTATGGGATAACATTTGTTTGAAACACAACTCGAAAATGCAGTTAGTCCCGTTAGTGATTGGAGTCTCTTACACTGGGGGTGATTGATTTGATTCACGTTTTGGGTATTACCCAAAATTGATATGCACAATTCGGCTTTATTTTAAGGAAGTATAATTCCACAAGTACAAACAAGACTGTTCAGCATTGGTATTGGTCCCATTTACCACCAGTCGTGCAACAAAGCTCTAAACTGTTTTATTTAAAACGGCCTTTTGGTTCTTTGAAACTATTGTTTGGTGTGCATTGAAAAATTAATTTTTTTAATAAAATTGTTCGTATTCTGTCCTAAACTCAACCCGTCTACAGAATTAAAATAGTTAAGTTTTGATTGTTAGCCATTTGTATCTCTAATTAAGCTCAAGTTTCTGAGGAAGTACCGTAAGATCAGCATATTTTGCAATTCTCTTTTGCGGAAAAAAATAATTCGATCCGAGTCGTCTATTTCGTGTTGTTTTTTTTTCTTTACAACTCTAAGTGTATGCAGAATATCAGTGTTAGCGATAAACGTTTTAAAGAGTCGGGACTAGAATAACAGTGCTCCAATGCGATGCGTTGACTTTCAATCAATGCATAAAATTCACGTTTTTATTTAAACGTTCTTAAAGATCATTTCAGCAAAATAAGTTTGAGGAGATTTTTTATTTCGAAGTGCTTTTGAATATGTTGCAGGAGCGATGTTTTTGCCAATATATCAATAAACAAAAATGCCTTCTCTGGCTATTTCGACATAAAAAGTTAAAACATTCATAATTTTGTTTAACATTATCCCTTTCTCATGATGTATACACACATATGCAGAAACGGATACATTTGCATAAGTTAATAGAAGCCCTGATTTAAAAACAATGAAGAGTCTCTATATAAGGTTCATACCAAGGGCTCTCCTGGGAGGCAATACACTTGGTACACAACTCAGCATGCTTCAGTGGATAAGGCTACCAACGTCATCTGGCTCATACATTGGGGAATACATGCTATAATTTGGACAATGATTGCTTGTGGTGTTAAAATCGTCCGAATGCCTAGGACATATTTAAAAGCGCTTGGATACTAAGAATTTTCATTTTAGGTTGTATCTGTCTTTACTACTTACTAGATTCGAATCGGCTAAAAGAAGATTTAATTGGCCTGCAGAAATTTCGGCGGTAATAATGGCACCTGAAACCTTCTCTTGGGGCCTTAACATTTGAATCAGATAACTATAGCCTCAACGGATGTTTTCAAGAGGACCATTTTAACGGCCACCAACTGTTGTAATAGAACAATAAATTTCGTAGCAATTATGCTGAAGTATGGATGCCCCCATATCTCTAGAGAACTGTTTTAGATGTTTCTAATAAAGGCTTTAGAAGGTCTATCACATATACCATACGTCCCATAACTTTCTCTCCTGATTCAGGAATGTTGCCTTTGGTGGCTGTTTGTGCTATTGGGCCCAAAACCAAATTAACGATGTGTCTCATTGTCCCAAGAGCAGATAAGATATTTATCAAAATAAAAACAAAGGTGTTGGGAGGGGGGGGGGGGGGTATTTCAGTTTTGCCTGTAAAGTAACGAGGTCTGGAAGAGGAGAGACAAGACGGTAAAGACAAGTGACTTGAAGAGTGTATGGTTTTCTGGTGGCAACGGCATTTGAATTAGGTCACATCATATGGCATCTCACTTTAGCTTTAATCCAGATCTGTCCACGGGCTGGGAGATCCAGGTTCAAGCTTGGGTCGAGTCAGACCAAAGACTTTAACAGTGGTAGCTGCTGCTGCTGCTTCGCTTGACGCTCAGCTTTAGGAGTTAAAGCAGCCACTGGTTGGTCCAGTGTCAGTATAATGCATTCTCGTGTTCTCGAGCCGCGCGTTTTATAGGGGGCGGCACGCGGGCGAGAATGGCCGCGTCCGTCTTCCATAACAATTTATATGCGACTTAATGAAAACCCGACGAATGTTTATGATTGAAGATGCCTTTAAGTTTTACAAGAATAATGTTTTATCCAAATGTCTGGACCGACCTAATGGCTTGATACATAACAAATGCATAAAAACCTTCCAGCAATAGTGGTATGTTTGATTCCCACTGAGAACAGAGGATTTTGTTTTAATTCTGAGACGATTTTTCAATCGATTGCCCTACGTGGAAGGGTTGCCAGGTACCGGAGTTTCCAATTGCAGAGATAGCCCGGTTTCCTCCCCCGCAATGAATAAAATCAATCATTCCACGGGTTTGAATATCAGATGTCCACATTGAAATACGCTGTATATGTGTTTATGTCAACAAACTTTGAAAATCTAAAATCTTTAGCAAATCAATGATTTATGACAATTTGCAAACTTCATTAAACTTCAAACAGGGAAAATTAGGGAAAATTTTGTTGAAACAGAAATAGCTAATTGTTAGTCATTTTTATCAAAAAGTCCAAAACAAGAACTTTACAAAACCCCCAAATGTATTCATACATCCCGGCTATTTGATTTTAGTCACATCTTTAGTTGGCACAGGGTATTAACTATACCAATATTTTTATTCAGTGTTAGCCCTTTAGGGTTTCCAGGTACTTCAAATGCTGAACTTTTGTTGACAATTGAAATTTAAGGGGGAAAAGTCCGAATTTCGGCAGCTAAAGTTCTCACTGTGCGATTTGTCATACCGACTTGTAGCATGCTATTCAAACGGATGCATTTTATTGGTTGACAAATCCATTTTAATCGCATCCTATAAGTCGGTACGACAAATCGCACAGTGAGAACTGGCCTGACGCAACTGGAACCTAAGCCGTCTAATCAGTTTTCACTTTCGTCTCATTCGAGCTGTATCTGCCTCAGAATAAGTCCTTGGTGTAATGACATTAATTCTCCACTCAACTAAAACAACGGCCACAATTCGTCGCATTTTTATAAAGGATAAAACAGTACATGAAAATCGTCTCTAACATAATAGTAACAGAACATATGTTGGTAAATATCAATATGGAAAGCTAATTAGGAGCGATTAGCTAATGAAAGCAGCCGAATTTATTTTCTGCGTTCGACATCATTTAAAAGTGTATCATTCAAAGTTGTGTCTTATTTACATTCATCATTCAATATTTGCCAGGTTTTGAGATTGTGCAATATATTATAATATGTCATCTATTAGCAAAGCAAATTACTTGCCGCTTTATAAGAGGAAATTAAATAGCATTAACACCGGTCGATTTTTACTAGACAGTTTAATGTAAATTGTGTAGATTTAGTCCAAACGCTTCCATTACAGACGTTGATTTATTTATTTACTATATTTGACAAATGTCCGAATATGACGCACCAATAGCTTCTCACAGACGATTGGTTAAGAACAGCGTGTGATTTTATGTCCGCGCATGACTAAAACCACAGAGTATAAACTTCAAAAAATCACCACCGGTGTCACATTTGCTAGTAATCAAGATCCAATGATGGAGGGTGTTCAGGAAAAAGAAAGTGCTAATGAGCCCAAATCATTGAGCATGGACCAACTTTTACGACCATTGCTAATCTGCATGTCAATACTCGGACTGTATTCACCGCGTCCATGTCGGAAGAACTACTGGACCATTCTCTTGATTATTTACCGTTTATTGGTTCTTTTGTTTCTTGGTTTTAACGTTGGATATACAGTTCTGGTAAATCACGAAATCGGCTTTGATGATATCAAGAATTCCTTTGCTCAGATGTGCTTACCATTGTTGTTTAACTCACTAAACACGATATACGCCTTGATTTTATTTATTTCATGTTGTCGGGAAAAGGGATTGCCATATCTGCTGAAGTCATGGACATTCCTACAAGGCTCCGAGGGAAAACATATCACAGGAAAACAAAACATAATCAAGAAATCTATCATCGTCTTTCTCGGACTGGCCGTATCCATAACTACCATGGTTCTGACGTTCAATTTATGTTTCTACGGCCCACAAGATAACACCATATATATATTAATCTTATATGGTCTGTCTTCAATGTGGAATATAGCTTCTTGTAATTTCCCCCCGACTCTTATCTTAATTATAAGTATTGCACTCTGGGTTGAGTTTAGAAGCTTTCAAGAAGAGTTTGTAAGGCGAATATCAACTGGTGGGGAATTCTCCGGTGACTTGGAGTATTATCGCAAGCATCACCAGAAGATTTGCCGCTTGGTACAGAAAGTGGACGATGTATTTTCACCTATGTTGGGAATCGGCTTTTTGTTTAACATGGCTCAGATTCTATTGGCTTTCTATGTGTCAGTGTCTAATTCACTGATTGAAAAAGAGGATTTTACCAACTTGGTAGGGACTACATATTGGACCATATGCTGTGCAACAGTTGTTTTCATTTATTGTATTTCTGGAGGTTTGGTAAACCATGCGGTAAGTTAGCATCAGATTTTCTTAACCATGCAACAAATTTAATGAAATTTTAACAGAACAGAACACATTATTAAACCGGCATAGGCCATTAGAGTAGACAAGACAGTTTCGTAGAAATATGACAAAAGCTTGTTCGCAATAACAACATGTTTTGCGACCAATATAAAAGACAGAGCGATAAGCATGTTAGCCATATTATGTACCAATTTGAAAAGGGTTGTGTTCCACTCCATTGGGTATACTGGGTTATGTTATATGTGTGAAATATCTTACGATCAAATAAAATACCAGGTAGTACTAAGATAACCGAAATAGAGCTTCGGATCAAATAAAAGACAATGTTGTGATGGCACAAAAACTTGGTCAAAATTTTCTATGACGGTCGCTTGAATTATCAGATTACTCGACGTTACCATGATAGTATACTTTGGCAGATCAAATTTTGTCAGCTAGACCACCGGTATCGAATCTGTGTGAGGTGAATAGGTAAAACCAACGTTCCCTGCCAAAGCGTAACGAAGGAATCCAAGTAATTGATTGCCTCCCGATGTTTGATACACCTATATTCAACGCTGTGTAGGCGTTCAACGGCATTAGATGCATGAAACTGTGGACCCAGTATTAGTTGGAAGAACAAAATACCGTTCCCACGACAGCCCTACCAATAGTCTCCGCAGGTGATTGGCAACAGAACCTGGATGAAATAGATGGAACGCTGAAGAAGTTGAAAGCTCAAATCTTCGCACAAAAAATACCTTTGAATCAGACTACAGAAGTTAGACAAGGGATAGAATTTGTCATTTTGTTTTTTTCAGGCTCACTCAGTTTTGTCCGATGTTTATGATATCGATATGCTGAAACTAAAAGAGAACACTGTCGTGGTAAGAAACATTGTCTTAACTTCGTTTGGGCCCAAAAAGCGATGGGGGCTAGGAAAGTTAGCAATGGCTATCTGGAAACGTCATCTTTAAATAAAAAGAGACGAATAGCACACATTTTAACATTTTACGTGTCACCAGTTCCGCACATGTCCCTTTAAGAAAAGTAATTCGCTAATATCAGATAGAGATGCACTTTCCGTCTCGGTTGTCAGATAGAAAAGCAAAGGAGTTGGTCTGATTCGGTTAATCAACAAGAACATATCTCAGCACTAACTGTAAAACTGCAGGTAGTTATGACCAACTGTATATGTTTTGTCAAAGCCATCATTGATTGGCCTCATTTCAAGACCTTAATATCGAAGTGCAATTATCCTAACTGTTTAAAATGTATGCAGACTAAATTTTGGAATGAAAAAACCAGAGTGAACCGACTGCTCATCGGGATAATGCTTGCTGTTTCATAAAGAAATAGAAAACGGTAGCTTGAAGGCTAATACATTAGGTTATAACAATGCAACCGTTTGGTGTTTTACGCCTTACTCAAGATTGCTTCGCATATATATCGGCGTTGCCGGGTTTAGTGGGGAAGGAAACCGGACTCTTTGTCCGTGGAAAAATAGATCTTCGGGGAATATCTGGCAACTCTTCGGCACAAATTGATCAAGGGGGAGGCACAGATAGGAGGTAATCTATTAAATCACTCTGGTCAAAACGTATTATCAGATTGCGGTTTTCCACTAACGATTGAACTTTGGCTATTAACTCACGTGGGAATGATGCTCTGGATAGGATCGTTTGATACAATGGCGTTATATTCTTTTTAGACCAGTAGATAGTATTATGACAGTTGAAGCACAGAGGCATGAGGCAACATTTTACTGGTCACTGCTGTCCAGTTTCATCGGTCACTTTAGGGCAGTTTCGCCGGTCACTTTCGGTCATCACTTTAGGTCACTTTCGGCCATCACCTTAGGACAGTATGGATAGGTTTTGTAAAAATAACAGTTTGTATAAATCTGCAAAATAGTGTTGAGGGGTATAGAAACGGTCAAAGAAACGGTCAAACTGTAAACATGCTGGTTACAGTTACTATATAAATATCATTCTTTGTATTTTATTAGTGTTACTAGCTAACTGATGTATAATATATCTTTATTTCAACACAATCTCTCTATTGACGCATGTAGATTATATGTTTATAGATTTAATAATAGAAACACTATCAACACTCATAATTGTCACTATCTACGTTATACAATCGTGTCTAAACTCGATAAACGAAACAACAAAGCCTGCCCAGACTTGCCGGGGTGCCAGGCAATTAGAACGATAAACATGCTGGATGCTGTTTCTGTAATATCATTCTTTGTATTTATTTTGTGTTACTAGCTAACCGATGGATACTAGATTATAGCTTTACACAATCTCTCATAATTATCACTCACTGTCCTAAAGCGACGGCCGTTCTCCTGACGTCATGGGAAATCCCCATTTCATAGTGGTGGTGCAATAAGACCTGTATGGGTTTTACGCGCGGAATCCCCGTTTAAAGACGAATCGCCGCAGTACCCAAGGGAGGTCACTCTTTCAATACCTCAAAGTATTCTAGCCCTGGGGTTATCTCCCTTTGACCGTATCTATACTCCTCAACACTAATTTGCGGATTTATACAAACTGTTATTTTTACAAAACCTATCCATACTGTCCTAAGGTGATGGCCGAAAGTGACCTAAAGTGACCGTCGAAACTGCCCTAAAGTGACCGGCGAAACTGCCCTAAAGTGACCGATGAAACTGGACAGCAGTAACCAGTAAAATGTTGCCTCATGCCTCTGTGCTTCAACTGTCATAATACTATCTACTTAGACCCTAGCGTCCGGGACACTTCATTTTTTATTTCATGTAAAAATTGCATTAACAGATGTCAACTTCATCGCACCCCTTCCTTGCTTTGCCCACAGGTTGCTGTTTTGAATTTTCCTTTGCATTTTGCGAACATCAAACACGGTATAACATTTTTTTTCTGTACACTTTGTCTATGTCATTACAGGTTCAAGCGTTCCTATTTAGATTGACAAATGAAGATGTCGGACTAACGGCGATGAAAATGTTTGTTATCAACAAACCATTTATCTTAACGGTAAGGGATATTTGCCAAAAATAATAGCCATTTTTGTAGTGCCAGAATATAGCAGGATTCAATTTATTTATGGGATAACATTTGTTTGAAACACAACTCGAAAATGCAGTTAGTCCCGTTAGTGATTGGAGTCTCTTACACTGGGGGTGATTGATTTGATTCACGTTTTGGGAATTACCAAAAATTGATATGAACAATTCGGCTTTATTTTAAGGAAGTATAATTCCACAAGTACAAACAGGACTGTTCAGCATTGGTATTGGTCCCATTTACCACCAGTCGTGCAACAAAGCTCTTAACTGTTTTATTTAAAACGGCCTTTTGGTTCTTTGAAACTATTGTTTGGTGTGCATTGAAAAATTAATTTTTTTAATAAAATTGTTCGTATTCTGTCCTTAACTCAACCCATCTACGGAATTAAAATAGTTAAGTTTTGATTGTTAGCAATTTGTATCTCTAATTAAGCTCAAGTTTCTGAGGAAGTACCGTAAGATCAGCATATTTTGCAATTCTCTTTAGCCGAAAAAATTCGATCCGAGTCGTTTATATTGGGTTAATAATAATATTAGTATGAGCATTATTAATTTTTTTTATTTTCAGATTTGTGGAATATTGGTGACCTACTACCTCGTTTTGATTCAGTTTCTATCACCACCAGGACCTTTTCAACAAACACTATTCAACAATAGTTCCATTTAATGTCTTATCACAAAGCCCTGGATAGAGAGCTGAAGCGTGATGTCATCACCATGACAACCCGCCATCTTGGTTTCACACAATGGTCAAAGTCACATGATATCTAAGCTCTATTTCATGTTGTTGTTTTTTTTTTCTATACAACTCTAAGTGTAAGCAGAATGTCAGTGTTAGCGATAAACGTTTAAAAAGCTTCGGGAATAGAATAACAGTGCTCCGATGCAATGCGTTGACTTTCAATCAATGCATAAATCGTTTTTATTTGAACGTTGTGAAAGATCTTTTCAGCAAAATAAGTTTGACATTTTTTGGACATTTTTTGACGTGCTATTGAATATGTTGCAGGAGCGATATTTTTACCAGTATATCAATAAACAAAATGTATTCTCAGCTATTTCGACCTAAAAAGTTCAAAAGTTCAGAAGTTTTGTTTTAACATTATCCGTTTCTGATGATACACACATAGGTCAAACTTGACGAAACCCTTACATGACAGATAAAATGCAGAAACGGATACATTTGCATAAGTTTATAGAAGCCCTGATTAAAACAAAAATGGAGAATCTCTATATTAGGTTCATATCAAGGGCTCTCCCGGGAGGCGATGCACTTGGTACACATCTCAGCATGCGTCAGTGGATAACGCTACCAACGTCATCTGGCTCATACATTGGGGAATACATGCTATAATTTGGACAGTGATTGCTTGTGGTGTTAAAATCGTCCGAATGCCTAGGACATATTAAACAGCGCTTGGATACTAAGAATTTTGTTTTAGGTTTTATCTGTCTTCACTACTTACTATATTTGAATCGGCATTCTCTTGGGGCCGTCACATTTGAATCAGATAACTATAGCCTCAACGGACCATTTTAACGGCCACCAACTGTTGTAATAGAACAATAAATTTCGTAGCAATTTGATATGCCGAAGTATCGATGCCCCCATATCTTCTGGAGATGACTGTTTTAGATGTTTCTAATAAAGGCTTTAGAATGTCTATCCCATATACCATAAGTCCCATAACTGTCTCTTCTGATTCAGGAATGTTGCTTTTGGTGGCTATTTGTGCTATTGGGCCCAAAACTAAATTAACGATGTCTCATTGTCCCAAGAGCAGATAAGATATTTATCAAAATGAAAACAAAGGTGTGGGAGGGGGGGGGGGGGGTATTTCAGTTTTGCCTGTAAAGTAACGAGGTCTGAAAGTGGAGAGACAAGACGGTAAAGACAAGTGACTTGAAAAGTGTATGGTTTTCTGGTGGCAACGGCATTTGAACTAGGTCACATGATATGGCATCTCACTTTAGCTTTGGTCCAGATCTGTCCACGGGCTGGGAGATCCAGGTTCAAGCTTGGGTCGAGTCAGACCAAAGACTTTAACAGTGGGAGCTGCTGCTGCTGCTTCGCTTGACGCTCAGCTTTAGGAGTTAAAGCAGCCACTGGTTGGTCTAGTGTCAGTATAATGCATTCTCGTGTTCTCGAGCGGCGTGTTTTATAGAGCGCGGCACGCGGGCGAGAATGGCCGCATCCGTCTTCCATAACAATTTATATGCGACTTAATGAAAACCCGACGAATGTTTATGATTGAAGATGCCTTTAAGTTTTACAAGAATAATGTTTTATCCAAATGTCTGGACCGACCTAATGGCTTGATACATAACAAATGCATAAAACCTTCCAGCAATAGTGGTATGCTCGATTCCCACTGACAACAGAGGATTTTGTTTTAATTCTGAGACGATTTTTCAATCGATTGCCCTAGGTGGAAGGGTTGCCAGGTACCGGAGTTTCCTATTGCAGAGATAGCCCGGTTTCCTCCCCCGCAATGAATAAAATCAATCAATCCACGGGTTTGAATATCAGATGTCCACATTGAAATACGCTGTATATGTGTTTATGTCAACAAACTTTGAAAATCTAAAATCTTTAGCAAATCAATGATTTATGACAATTTGCAGACTTCATTAAACTTCAAACAGGGAAAATTAGGGAAAATTTTGTTGAAACAGAAATAGCTAATTGTTAGTCATTTTTATCAAAAAGTCCAAAACAAGAACTTTACAAAACCCCCAAATGTATTCATACATCCCGGCTATTTGATTTTAGTCACATCTTTAGTTGGCACAGGGTATTAACTATACCAATATTTTTATTCAGTGTTAGCCCTTTAGGGTTTCCAGGTACTTCAAATGCTGAACTTTTCTTGACAATTGAAATTTAAGGGGGAAAAGTCCGAATTTTGGCAGCTAAAGTTCTCACTGTGCGGTTTGTCATACCGACTTGTAGCATACGATTCGAACGGATGCATGTGATTGGTTGAGAAATCTATTTTAATCGCATCCTACAAGTCGGTACGACAATCAGTGAGAACTGACCTGACGCAACTGGAACATAAGCCGTCTAATCAGTTTTCGCTTTCGTCTCATTCGAGCTGTATCTGCCTCAGAATAAGTCCTTTGTGTAATGACATTAATTCTCCACTAACTAAAACAACGGCCACAATTCGTCGCATTTTTATGGAGGATAAAACATTGTAACCAGTACATGAACATCGTCTCTAACATAATAGTAACAGAATATATGTTGGTAAATATCAATATGGAAAGCTAATTACGAGCGATTAGCTAATGAAAGCAGCCGAATTTATTTTCTGCGTTCCACATCATTTAGAAGTGTATCATTCAAAGTTGTGTCTTATTTACATTCATCATTCAATATTTGCCAGGTTTTGAGATTGTGCAATATATTATAATATGTCATCTATTAGCAAAGCAAATTACTTGCCGCTTTATAAGAGGAAATTAAATAGCATTAACACCGGTCGATTTTTACTAGACAGTTTAATGTAAATTGTGTAGATTTAGTCCAAACGCTTCCATTACAGACGTTGATTCATTTATTAACTACTAGTATATTTGACAAATGTCCGAATATGACGCACCAATAGCTTCTCACAGACGATTGGTTAAGAACAGCGTGTGATTTTATGTCCGCGCATGACTAAAACCACAGAGTATAAACTTCAAAAAATCACCACCGGTGTCACATTTGCTAGTTATCAAGGTCCAATGATGGAGAGTGTTCAGGAAAAAGAAATTGCTAATGAGCCCAAATCATTGAGCATGGACCAACTTTTACGACCATTGCTAATCTGCATGTCAATACTCGGACTGTATTCACCGCGTCCATGTCGGAAGAACTACTGGACCATTCTCTTGATTATTTACCGTTTATTGGTTCTTTTGTTTCTTGGTTTTAACGTTGGATATACAGTTCTGGTAAATCACGAAATCGGCTTTGATGATATCAAGAGTTCCTTTGCTCAGATGTGCTTGCCATTGTTGTTTAACTCACTAAACACGATATACGCCTTGATTTTATTTATTTCATGTTGTCGGGAAAAGGGATTGCCATATCTGCTTAAGTCATGGACATTCCTACAAGGCTCCGAGGGAAAACATATCACAGGAAAACAAAACATAATCAAGAAATCTATCATCGTCTTTCTCGGACTGGCCGTATCCATAACTACCATGGTTCAGATATCAATTTATGTTTCTACGGCCCACAAGATAACACCATATATATATTAATCTTATATGTTCTGTCTTCAATGTGGAATATAGCTTCTTGTAATTTTCCCCCGACTCTTATCTTAATTATAAGTATTGCACTCTGGGTTGAGTTTAGAAGCTTTCAAGAAGAGTTTGTAAGGCGAATATCAACTGATGGGGAATTCTCCGGTGACTTGGAGTATTATCGCAAGCATCACCAGAAGATTTGCCGCTTGGTACAGAAAGTGGACGATGTATTTTCACCTATGTTGGGAATCGGCCTTTTGTTTAACATGGCTCAGATTCTATTGGCTTTCTATGTGTCAGTGTCTAATTCACTGATTGAAAAAGGTGATTTTACCAACTTGGTGAGGACTACATATTAGACCATATGCTGTGCAACAGTTGTTGTCATTTATTGTATTTCTGGAGGTTTGGTAAACCATGCGGTAAGTTAGCAGCAGATTTTCTTAACCATGCAACAAATTTAATGAAATTTTAACAGAACAGAACACATTATTAAACCGGCATAGGCCATTAGAGTAGACTAGACAGTTTCGTAGAAATATGGCAAAAGCTTGTTTGCAATAACAACATGTTTTGCGACCAATATAAAAGACAGAGCGATAAGCATGTTAGCCATATTATGTACCAATTTGAAAAGGGTTGTGTTCCACTCCGATGGGTATACTGGGTTATGTTATATGTGTGAAATATCTTACGATCAAATAAAATACCAGGTAGTACTAAGATAACCGAAATAGATCTTCGGATCAAATAAAAGACAATGTTGTGATGGCACAAAAACTTGGTCAAAATGTTCTATGACGGTCGCTTGAATTATCAGATTACTCGACGTTGCCATGATAGTATACTTTGGCAGATCAAATTTTGTCAGCTAGACCACCAGTATCGAGTCTGTGTGAGGTGAATAGGTAAAACCAACGTTCCCGGCCAAAGCGTACCGAAGGAATCCAAGTAATTGATTGCCTCCCGATGTTTGATACACCTATATTCAACGAGCCAAACACTTCGTTAACTCAAATGCGCAACATGATGACAGCGGTTAGGAAGACTTTTTCCAACTCGCTCATCTACTTTGTAGAGATCCAGTCATCCACTAAACTGCCGGCCAGTGAAGTTTCGAACCTGAACCTATATAACTCTTCTGCTTCCAAGATGAAGAGAGTTATGGTCATACCAAAAATCCCCAATTCAAAAAAAAAAATCCCCAATTCAAAATTTAGAGTATCCACGGACAAAATTCACTGGACCGAAGATACAGCAAATTGCTTGTATACCCACTGGCTTCAGACACTAGATTTAAACTAAATTTGGGACAGGGCATGTGCCACCCTACTTTCGGCTTAGGAAGTAATATTGTTAATCTTAGTAACGAGGAACTCACTGCTGATGATATATCTCTACTCAATAGAGGACTCTCATTTGTGCCTTGCCCTAAAGCATTATCTGATAGGGACTTTTCTATTAGTAAATTAGTGCATGTTATGGAGTTCTCCAGAAATCTTAGTCTGGCTGATATCTACCGAGGTTCTAGTGGGGTACGCAAGCCGTTTACATCTAAAAGCGGCTATACACCTCCTTCTCACATGTATGATCCAGAAATAAACATTAGTCGTGACTCTGTATCAAGGAAGTTTGATGCTTTAACTAATCAGAAAAACCAACATAACCTTACTCATTCAGAATGTCTTGCCTTAAGTAAGCTAAGGAGAAATCCAAACATAGTTATTAAACCTGCTGATAAAGGTTCGGCAACAGTTATAATGTCAAAACAGGATTATATTGAAGAGATAGAACGGCAGCTAAGCAACCCTCTTCATTACAAAAAACTTGATAAGGAAATTTGGCCTGAAAATGTTAGGAAGTTTAATAAAATTCTTGTTTCTCTTCAAGATAAAGGCTTACTTAATGAAAAACAGTATCGCTATTTGGAATCTGATCATAACTCTAAAAACAGGGTCTTCTATATTCTTCCAAAAATTCACAAACCCATTGAAAAATGGCCGAAGCCTACAATGCCCCCTGGGCGTCCTATTATCTCAGATTGTGGCAGTGAAAGTTATAGAATATCAGAGCTAATTGATTACTATCTAAAACCTATAGCGAATCGGCATCCTAGCTTTATAAAGAATACGGATGATTTATTGGCTAAATTGTCTGAGAAATCCATCCCACAAGATGTGATTTTGGTTACTCTGGATGTGGAGTCTATGTATACAAACATTGACATAGATTTGGGTCTTAAATCCATAAAATCAGCATTCCAAAGATATCCTGACCACCGTCGTCCGGATAAAGACATTTTAGAATTGCTGGAACTTAGCTTAAAAGGTAACGATTTTGAATTCAATGGGGAGATCTTTCAGCAAATTAAAGGGTGTGCTATGGGGAAACGTTTTAGTCCTAACTTTGCCTCTATTTTTATGGCTGAGTGGGAGAGTGATATTCTTCACAAATGTCACCTACAACCTTTTATTTACCTTCGGTATCTGGATGACATTTTTATCATTTGGCAACATACGTTGGAAGACCTTCATATTTTCATCGATACTCTTAATTCTCACGACTCAAGCATTAAATTACAGCCTACTATTGATCACACTTCTGTGGATTTTTTGGATGTAACTATTTACAAGGGTCATACATATCATACTACTGGGTATTTAGATTACAAAGTATTCTTCAAACCTACTGACACGCATCAGCTACTACATGCTGGGTCATACCATCCTCCTCACACTTTCAAGGGGGTCATTAAATCTCAGATTTTTAGATTCTATAGAAACTGTAGTTCTTTAGATTTTTTTAACCAGGCTTGTTCTGTTCTTTTTAAAGCTCTCCTCCCTAGGAAGTATTCTATTAGATTACTCCGAAGGATGAAATCTAACACAGTAAGACAAATCATGTTTCCCCCTTCATCCCCCGATACGCTTACCTCCCCTTCACGAGTGTACCACTACCGTCCAACATTTCTCTCAGGTACATCAATGAAATGCCTTAAGACGCGATGCAAACTCGATATATACGTACCCGATCGCGGAACCTTTTTCGGAGAACAAACTCGCAACAAATATCAAATGGCAGAGAACCTTAATTGTGACTCCTCTAATATCGTGTATGTAATCACGTGCAAAAAATGTCGCAAACAGTACGTCGGAGAAACTCAGAATTCTCTACGACAAAGAGCAGCCAACCATTTATCTAGCATAAGACTTAAACATGATGTACCCGTGGCACAACATTTCAATACTCAAGGTCATTCGGTCAAGGACCATTTTGAAATCATGCCTATTGAGAAAATCCCATTTCTCACTTCCGCTGCAGATACGAAGCACAAACGTTTGGAAAGGGAAAGTTTTTGGATTCAAACATTACAAACTATTTATCCTTTGGGTTTGAACTTGGACCCCGGAAGATGTCGTGAAAAAACTATAATACCATTTGTGTTTCAGTATAACAAAGCTAGCATCGCTATGGCCAAGATTATAGTAGAAGAATACAAACTACTTCAAAGTAAACTTGCTCGACCTCTGACCCAAAGGCCAGTCATTGCTTATAAAAAGAACAAGAGTTTGAAAGACATACTGGTCAGGGCTAAACTCCCCTGTCTGCCTTCTACCTAGGTTTTCTGGGAAAGGGTATGGGGGGGGGGGGGGGGGGGCATACTATATAGTCTGACGATATTCTTACTATAGCTTAAGATGCGTAAGCATTGTCAATGTAATACAAAGTGTTCCAGAAAATTCTACTGACTAAGGCCAAGCTCCTGTCAGTCGTCAACCTAATGAAATATCATAGGTTTACTTTATTACAACAATTTATGATGGGGTATAAAGGTCTAAATGATATACCTCTTTTTAACACAATTAGAAACTTGTCTCCGTGGTTATTTTAGACAAGAAGATTTTCCCTGTGCCCGTGTGTTTTAGTGTCCATAAATATATTCAACGCTGTGTAGGCGTTCAACGGCATTAGATGCATGAAACTGCGGACCCAGTATTTGTTGGAAGAACAAAATACCGTTCCCACGACAGCCCTACCAATAGTCTCCGCAGGTGATTGGCAACAGAACCTGGATGAAATAGATGGAACGCTGAAGAAGTTGAAAGCTCAAATCTTCGCACAAAAAATACCTTTGAATCAAACTACACAAGTTAGACAAGGGATAGAATTTGTCATTTTGTTTTTTCAGGCTCACTCAGTTTTGTCCGATGTTTATGATATCGATATGCTGAAACTAAAAGAGAACATTGTCGCGGTAAGAAACATTGTCTTAACTTCGTTTGGGCCCAAAAAAGCGATGGGGGCTAGGAAAGTTAGCAATGGCTATCTGGAAACCTCATCTTTAAATAAAAAGAGTCGAATAGCACACATTTTAACAATCTACGTGTCACTGGTTCCGGACATGTCCCTTTAAAAATGTAATTTGCTAATAATATCAGATAGAGATGCACTTTCCGACTCGGTTGTCAGATAGCAAAGCAAATGTGTTGGTCTGATTCGGTTAATCAACAAGAACATATCTCAGCACTAACTGCAAAACTGCATGTAGCTATGACCAACTGTATATGTTTTGTTAAAGCCATCATTGATTGGCCTCATTTCAAGACCTTAATATCGAAGTGCAATAATCCTAACTGTTTAAAATGTATACAGACTAACATGTGGAATGAAAACACAAGAGCGAACCGACTGCTCATCGGCATAATGCATGCTGTTTTATAAAGAAATAGAAAACGGTAGTTTGGAGGCTAATGCATTAGGCTATAACAATGCAACCGTTTTGGTGTTTTATGCCTTACTCAAGATAGCTTCGCATATATATCGGCGTTGCCGGGTTTAATGGGGAAGGAAACCGGACTCTTTGTCCGTGGAAATATAGATCTTCGGGGAATATCTGACAACTCTTCTGCACAATTTGATCAAGGGAGAGGCACAAAAGGGAGGTAATCTATTAAATCACTGTGGTCAAAACGTATTATCAGATTGCGGTTTTCCACTAACGATTGAACTTTGGTTATTCATTACCAGTTTACACGTATTAACTCACGTCGAAATGATGCTCATGATAGGTTAGGTTGATACAATGGTGTTTATTCTTTTTAGACCCTACCGTCCGGGACCTTTAATTTTTTTTATGCAAAAAATACATAAACAGATATCAATTTCATCGCACCCCTTCCCTGCTTTGCCCACAGAGTGCTGTTTTGAATTTTTCCTTGCATTTCGTGGATATCCAATACGATATAACATTTTTTCAGTACACTTTGTCTATGCCATTACAGGTTCAAGTGTTCCTATTTAGATTAACAAATGCAGATATCGGACTAACGGCAATGAAAATGTTTGTTTTCAACAAACCATTTATCTTAACGGTAAGGGATATTTGCCAAAAATAATAGCCATTTGTTATCTTTGTAGTGTCAGAATATAGCAGGATTCAATTTATTTATGGGATAACATTTGTTTGAAAAATAACTTGATAATGCATGTTTTTTGGGTATCACCCAAAATTGGTAAGAAAAATTAATTATTTTTATAAAATTATCTGTGTTCTGCCTCAAAACTCAACCAATCTAAAGAATTAAAGTAGTCAAATTTTGATTGTTAGCCATTTGTACCTCTAATTAAGCTCAAGTTTCTGATGCAGCACAGTAAGATCAGCATATTTCAGAATTCTTTTTTGCGGAAAATAATAATTCGATCCGCGTCGTTTATGAAAATATTACATCGGATTAATAATAACAATATTTTAAAATTTTTCCATTTTCAGATTTGTGGAATATTGGTGACCTACTACCTCGTTTTGATTCAGTTTCTATCACCACAAGGATCTTTTCAACAAACACTATTTAACAATAGTTCCATTTAATGTCTTATCACAAAGCCCTAGATAGAGAGCTGAAGCGTGACCTCATCACCATGACAACCCGCCATCATGGTTTCACACAACGGCCAACGTCACGTGATATAACAGCACATCTAAACTCTATTTGTGTTGTTTTTTTTCCTTTACAACTCTAAGTGTATGCAGAATATCAGTGTTAGCGATAAACGTTTTAAAGAGTCGGGAATAGAATAACCATGCTCCAATGCAATGCGTAGACTTTTAATCAATGCATAAAATTCACGTTTTTATTTGAACGTTGTTAAAGATCATGTCAGCAAAATAAGTTTGAGGAGATTTTTTATTTCGAAGTGCTTTTAAATACGTTGCAGGAGCGATGTTTTTGCCAATATATCAATAAACAAAAATGCCTTCTCTGGCTATTTCGACATAAAAAGTTAAAACATTCAGAATTTTGTTTAACATTATCACTTTCTGATGATGTATACACACATAGGTCAAAATTGACGAAACCCTTATATGACAGATAAAATGCAGAAACGGATACATTTGCATAAGTTAATAGAAGCCCTGATTTTAAAAACAAATGAAGAGTCTCTATATAAGGTTCATATCAAGGGCTCTCCTGGGAGGCAATGCACTTGGTACACATCTCAGCATGCGTCAGTGGATAACGCTACCAACGTCATCTGGCTCATACATTGGGGAATACATGCTATAATTTGGACAATGATTGCTTGTGGTGTTAAAATCGTCCAAATGCCTAGGACATATTAAACAGCGCTTGGATACTAAGAATTTTCATTTTAGGTTTTATCTGTCTTCACTACTTACTATATTCGAATCGGCTGAAAGAAGATTTAATTGGCCTGCAGAAATTTCGGCGGTAATAACGGCTCCTGAAACCTTCACTTGGGGCCTTCACATTTGAATCAGATAACTATAGCCTCAACGGATGTTTTCAAGAGGATCATTTTAACGGCCACCAACTGTTGTAATAGAACAATAAATTTCGTAGCAATTTGATATGCCGAAGTATCGATGCCCCCATATCTCTGGAGAACTGTTTTAGATGTTTCTAATAAAGGCTTTAGATGGTCTATCCCATATACCATACGTCCCATAACTGTCTCTCCTGATTCAGGAATGTTGCTTTTGGTGGCTATTTGTGCTATTGGGCCCAAAAATAAATTAACGATGTGTCTCATTGTCCCAATAGCAGATAAGACATCTATCAAAATGAAAACAACCAAATTAGGATGATTTTGTTTTAGATATACATGTATTTTATATACGGATGAAACAGGTAAGGGTATCAGCTAAACCAAGAGTCATCAAATATGTTTAATTTCTAGCATAGCCCTCGTACACATCTCCAATCATCAAGAGGAGGCGGTGACTCAGTCGGTAAGAGTGATAGACCGTCAGTCCGACAAAGGCCTTCCATCGATGCGGATTGGATTCAAATCCAAAATGAAAAAAATTCTGAGTGGATTTTTCACTCGATCGCTATATGTGAGAAAGGTTCCAGGTACTCGCCGAAGATCGCGGGTTTCCTCCAGGCAACGGGCCCGGTTTCTTCTCCCATTTAAACTGGTAACGCCGCCATATAAGTGAAATGGTCTTGGGTGCGGCATAAAACATCAATCTATCAACCAGTCATCAAGGATCCTGGTGCTTCCGGGACACAGGCTCTGTCTACCTCGAATGTCATTTGCTTGTTACAAAGCCAGCCATGTATTAAAAACGAGCTTCAATCGGTATTGTTTCTGACTGTGTTTTTACTGAAACGACCTATGTGGGATGGTTGCCAGTTACAAACGGAAGGTCGTGGGTTTCCACCGGGTATAGAGCCCGGTTTCCCTCCACCCTAAAACTGGCAACGCCGCCACATAAGTGAAATAATCTTGAGCGCGGCGTAACCAAGCAATCAATCAATCAACCAATCAATCGGTATTGAATCAGTTAAATTCAATTGCCTCTTCACCAAAGCTTTCTTTCACCATTAGTCTAGCGGAGATAATGTTCCACTGACTTCAAACTGGTCACATTCCCCTGTAATCTTACCCATTCAGATTCCATCCGTCAGACTCAGATTTCTGTGATGTTTGTAATATTAAGGAAACCTTAGAACAGTTAATAGATATATTATAAAATATTTTATAAAATATATGAATATATGAAATATATGTATATATAGAGAAAAATCAGAAATGGGGAAAATCCCGCTGATGATGAGAAGTTAAATAGAACAAAGAGAGAAACGCCTGTATATTCTGTATATTCCGACTGCAGTTTCAAACGTAGTGGTTATTTTCAAGGAATATGATAATACATGTGTACAGAGGTCTTTTATAATGAATACATGTTTTAGGTAACTAACATACAAGTAAGAACGGTTGTCGTGAATAAATACATGTGAAAACAAGAAATGACATAGTAAGGAGACAAAACATTTGTGTGAGAGAGGGATCAACAGAATTGCCAAGAGCGACAAACGCATCACCAACTTTCTTGAATGAAATCATTGGCAGTTCACACCGAAAGATGCTTTTTAAGTTAGCGTTTCAACATGTACCGTTCAAAATAAATCGGGAAGAAGTGCAAGGAGGAATATTGAGTTTTTCCTTGTGTCCGTGTGTTGTAGTGTTCCTAAATATATAACCGTAGCTGCTGAGTGTGAGGTTAAACCCTAATCAATCAAATAATCAATTTATAGAATGTGGCGGTCAATTCTAGTGACTAAATCAATTAACAACACTTTTCTTAAAAAAAACATCCAACGGAATCGTGCAATTTATGTTTATTGAAAAAGAGGTGTTAAAATGACTGTCAATAAAATATGCGATTGCTTGTTTGGAATATATTTCGAAATTTATTTATTCGTAAAAATGGGACTCCTGGGATAGTTCTGCTGTAGTGTTAACAATAAAGCTGACCAATCAATACCATTTCTCTCGTACAATAGGTAAATAGCTCTTAGTAAATGTACAAGAACACAGATCTATACGGAATTATGTTCTAGTTATTGTTGCTGTTTTGTTTTGGTTGGGGAATATACCTAGTGACGGCACACACACAATGGGTTTACTTCTGAAATACGATGAATATGATATTTGCTATGATCATATTTTATCTGTTTTATGTGCTTTCAGTTTTTATGGTTGTGGCGCACTGTATAGAATATCAGACTACATAGCAGCAGAAATACGTCCTCTATCTTGTCCAGATCAACATTTACAAACAAAAATTTATCATTCGCAATCCATGCAGCTGTAAGTAATCGTCATGGTGTTTAAGTATCTATCTGAACATTCAGCTCAATTCACCAGTTAAATCATCTGATCTTGGAACCTGTATATAGCCTGATATCCGGATAGATATTCTCTCTTTTTTGTTACTGGAAAACTGGCGGTTGAATGACATACGCAAAGATAATAGTGTATTGAACTGAATACTTACCAGTAATGTGTTTTATAAACATGACGTAATGTCTGAGATGATTCAGATATCTGGGGTACGTCAGAGGCCTCTTCTATGAGACAAGAAGAGGTTATATATGATCATATACAGTATATAATTACATGTCTAAGAGACAGGATCTTAACCTTGGTTGAATAAAGTATTATATAATAATACCGGAACAAGTAAATTACTGACAGTAAAGGACCAGATGGAATCCATTAATGGTATAGATCTTCAAGGTTTCTGTTGTTTTCATTCTGGAAAACATAAATAAAAATGGAAGCCCTAATCTGAGTAAACATAAAGAAAAACATGTAGTATTGATGTATGACTATGGCAATATTTCAATATTCTCAATTAGGGTATTTATTTATATAATAACAGTTATCTATACAGAAACCATATAAGTGAAATAATCTTGAGTCCTGTGTAAAACATTAACCAACCAATCAAATTCTTTATCTTTCTATTTTAAAGTGGCATGAGCTGCCAGAATGTTGATATTATATGTGTGAATTTTGGCAGCTCATGTCACTTTAAGGAACGCAGACTGTTTTTATTGGAATCCCAGAGCACTCCGTCAGGACATGGGCAGATTTACTTATCGGAGATTGGCAGTATCAAGTACAAAAACACGAACTTACAAACAGTGTCCCATATAGTGGGTTTTATTTGTTCTTGTTGATTAAAGGTTTGTCCAATATGCGATTGGGTAAAATGATAATTTAGTGGCGGTCATAGTTGATTGATATAACAAAACTCATCCAACCATCTAATTCAAGAGGGTTCGTGTAGCGTAATTGTTTTTGAAATTTGGAAAACCTTGACCTTCTATTAATCAATATAAACTCACTTTGGGATTTGTTGTTAAATAAATAAATTACGCTGAATATTACTTGACACTGAGAAGAAGCTGTAATTGGTATAGTTATATAATTTAGACTTTTGTCATACGTGCAATAATTTATTGTATATTTTTTATTTCATTCAATCGAAAGAAGTGGACCACACAATATAAGTGTAAGCTGTAGTTTTTTTCTGTAATTAAGCTTGTTAATCAATAAAAAAAAAACATTTCACACATTAGGTAAATAGCATTTAACTTGAGCACAAAAATACTCCCAAATCAGTGAAATGTTTTTATACTTGTTGCTATGTTTTGGTTGAGAGATAAACCAGATAACTGTACACGCACAGAGATCCATCTCTGTAGAACCATTGGTCACGATTTTTTTGACCCAGAAAACAGAGCTGTTTTAGACACTGTCTCTTTTTCATGTTTATTTCTTCTCGAAATACTTGAAGAATGAGTAGAATTAGTGTGTAGAAAATAGTAGATATTCCTGTTATTACTTTCACTACAAAATCCACGACACAAAGACAACGTTTTTAAGAGGTAAATGAGCTAGCAAACTGGAGGTATGTTGTGGTTGAAACAAAATGATTTTTTATATCTCTTAAGAAGTGAAAATTCGAAGATTTTTATTGACACCAGAATCGAAAATGTGAAAATGTTATATACAGAATGATTTAGAATAAATGAATCGGTATCCCAGCTTGTTACTTATTGCTTTACATTTCGCAAACACATTCGCTTTCTTCATGCAATGGGCTCTCTAAATACTTGTTTATTTCGACCTGAATCATTTTAGTTTTTAATGAACTTCAACGCTCGAATTTCTGTGACAATCGTGCAACTTTCAACAGCTCTGGCCCCTGAAAGGACATGCATCACTAGAAACATTGCTTGAATCTACCCAATGAGCCATTGAACAGTCAGGAAAATAAATTCAGCAGTGAACTCTTGCGTGTTCTACTTAGTTTTATGAATAACAAACGTGTTTATAAAGAGGTAATAACATTTCGACACAAGCATCACAAGCCAGTGTCGTTAACAAGGGATGAGTGTACATTCAAGTTTGTATTAAGAATTTGCTATAATGTATTTTTAGTAAAGAAGACGACCTTTATTAATACAAACAGTGTCCCATACTGTGGGTTTTATTTTTCTTGCGCCTTTTAAGAATATGTTTAACAAACACCATTCGTTGTTTTTAAAAACATCACCTCCAAAATCATAGGAGCTTATTAGAAAAATTCTTTATAGTAACCCCAGTTAATCTCATAGAAAGACAATTATAGTTTCAAATGTTTCAACGTCTAACAATGACAACCTGGCCAGCAGTTCTTTGTACGCAAAACATCATAAAATTCGACAAATAGAAAGAATCTCGAGTAAATAATTGTTTATACGTGTTGGAAAATTACCACGTACATGTGTCCAGAAATATAGTATCGGAGGAAATTTTGTGCTTCACTAAAAAAAGGATTGGGTTTGGTGGCGTTGGAAGAATGACAAACCTAGTCTAAAATAGCGTCCGAGTGTCACAGAAACACACATGCAGACAGAAAACAGCACCTATTCCTGCACAATATAACAGTCGTTTGAAAAATGTAGGTAAAAACTTGCATATAAAAATGTGTACAATATTTCAAAAATAAGCTGGATATATCACATTGGAGACGATGCTGTAAAGGGAAATAAAAAAACTTATATTTGTGCATTTCTTTGTCCTAATACTGAGCAAACATAAATATAGTTAATACACATAACACACTTGAAACTTGTTAAAATTCCTTAGAACAGTTCCCCTTTAGACATTAAAAAGGTAACTTGGAACATATTCATCTGTTACTTTGTACATTATTTCCCTTAGGAAACTGACGCACGCCATTCATACGAATGGACGCTCCAATAAGCTAAATCAACCAGCCAGCCAATCCTTAGAAAACTAAAAATGTGCTTAACTACTTCCGTCATCAAGCTGATTGTCTCAATGGGGCCAGCTGAAGAGTTTCCGTTCTCAACTTCTCAGCCCTCGTCATCCACCATCGAGTCGATTACCTCCCCTGAAGGAAGATATCGATTTTTGGTACCCTTGTTCCCAAGAGATTGTTGATAACTGTATAACTGTTTTTCTAAAGCAAAGTTTTCAGCCTGCAAACAAAAAGAACCAAGAGTAACTCGTACGAACCAAAGATGGGGCTAAATAACGGACAAAATTGAAAAGAAAAGAAATGTTTTTGCTTTGCTTATAAATTGGTATCAACGGAAAGCTCTGTTTTTGTTTGTCATTCTAAATAATACATCATGTCAGAACATTTTAGATTGACTTTGTAGTTTGACTGCGATAAACCAGTGAGATTTTGTATCATTATAATTTGGTACCTATTATATATATACAATGCATTCAGAAGACATAACGGAGCCTCGGTGGCTCTTGATAGTTTTAGGTCCTACTCAATCTAAGAAAAGGTGGAACATCCCATAGACTGTTTTTACTCTATCTCTATATGTGGAAAGATTGCCAGCTACCCGCCGAAGTTCGGAGGTTTTGTTCTGCCAAAAGCCTGTTTTCATCCCCACACTAAAACTGGCAATAACGCCATTTAACTGAAATAATCTTGAGGGTCGGGTAAAATTTCAGTCAATAAATCATCAAATAATGATCGATTACCCATACTTTTACTTACAACATTTGATGACGTTGTATCCGACTGACGTCATCAAGTCTGTGGTAGGTCGGGCACATAAGAAGAATAGAGTCGATCCATTCTATGTGTATGGTCATTCTCCTGTCTGGCGAGTCAAGATATAAACTCTCTGGGTGGGTGATCTGAAGATAACATTGGGCCATCTTATCAATGACAACAATCTTAAAAATACTATACTTGTGAAAAGAAGCACAGTAAAATGACATTGAGATGCCGTAATCCGTAAATCTAGTAATTGTCCGAGTGTGCGCTATGGCAATGTTTAGAAGTAACTAATTACGCTTAAAATGAATGATTGAACCAAAGGTTCCAGTTTTGACGGCCCATGTCTCTTTAAATAGATTTTTAGTGATATGAAAAAAGGCGTTTCCGCTAAAGCTCAGATTCACTAACGGAAAGTAATACAGCGTTGTGTTTGATTAATTATACTGAATATATGGAACAAGATATAACCTCATAAAAAAAGAAAAGCTTGCACCGTCTGCTTGTGGTAAAAATAAAGAATGAATTTGTTAACCAAATACGTTATTACCAGAATTATTTATTTATTGTATTCTGACATTTTATTGATCGACCGTCTTCATATACGCATGAGATTACTGGTAATTTATTCTTATTTCATTTTCACTGATTTCAACCTGTGTAAACCCAACACTAATAAAACTGAGAATAAGTGATATATACTTTGGTTTTCATATAAAAAACCACCAAAAAAACTGCACTTGAACTATTTTATATTAAAGTGGCCTTAGCTGCCAACTATAAGTAACATTTAAGTACCAATCTTATAGACACCAGTGCCATTCAATCCAGTCCCCCATGTTAACACATTGTTAATAGGTCTCTGTTTAATCAAAGATGAATTATTACGCTTTGAGAGTTTTTCACTTGTGAATGAACCCTTGATTTGATTATTTTATCTCATAGGTTCACCCTAATTTAGCCCTTATTGTTCAAATTCCTATGTATTATTCTTCCCTTAAGTAAAAATTAAATTTTAAAACCCATTATAATTTAAACTACGGTGGTCTAGATGGGGCCATTATTATTTTTCCCTTGTGTAATAGTTAAATCGTAAAAAACATTATAATTAAAACTACGGTGGTCTAGAAGGTGCCATCATTATTTTTCCATTATGTGAACATTTTCCATATGTTTTTTTCCTAACTTAATGTGTTAATTATGCCGTAATATCACTTAACCAATCCCATTATCTTCACTTAGTTGAAACTAAGGGCTTGACTGGTTGAAGGTGTTTTCATTGATTGGTTGTTTGGCGATTGGACACTACTCTAGTTAGGTAAAATTTATTACTTTTCATTATCATTAATTTGAACTCTTATTGTCTTAAGAAGATACCGGTATCTAAGGAAGTACCCTCTGAATTTTTCTCTTTATCTTGCAAGACTGTAAATCCATTCGGCTTTGGGGAAGTAAACTGATTTATTTGAATAAAAATTGTTTGTTTCTCAATCACAACGTGACAGGGTTTTCCAGTTGTAGCCAAAACTATTAATAAACAAGCCAGTAAAATTAAAAAGCCTTGGGTCACTTTAGCTATTTATAATTCTATTCGTGAAGAAAATCGATTATTTCGTATACATCTAAAAGAAAAGTCCATAATTTCAACAAAAAACTATAAACAGTATAGAAATAAACTAGTTCATACATTACGTTCAGCAAAACAAAAGTACTACGAAAATATTTTTCAAAAATTAAATGGCGATATAACAGGAACTTGGAAAATTCTGAACTCAAATATGAATAGACGTCAAAGTTCTAACCAAACATCTGAATATAACATTGATGGACATCGTACATCTGATCCTACGAAAATCGCTAATGGCTTTAATCAATATTTCACTCAAATAGCCAAAAATCTTGAAAAAGAATTACCCAATACAAATAGCTCCTTTCGTGGTTATCTTCAGCAACCTACTCAATCCGAATTTATACCATCTCCTTGTACACCTTTAGAGATTAATGAATTAATACAAAGTCTTAAAAATAGGGCTGCTGGAGTAGATTGTATTAAGTCGTCACACGTAAAACTTATCTCTGTCCATATGCTAGATGCTCTATGTGACTTAATAAATCTGTCGTTTACTACAGGTGTTTTCCCAGATGCACTCAAGATAGCCAAGGTTATCCCACTATTTAAATCTGGCGATAAATCCTTGGTTGGCAATTATCGACCGATATCTGTTCTGCCATGCCTGAGCAAAATCTTTGCCTGAGAAATGTATGATAACTAGAATGATAACTTGCCTAGGTGAAAATAACATTACTTCATCCAAACAGTTCAGGTTTCGTGCCAGCCACTCTACTGCATCCGCTTACTTTCGTTACAAGAAAAAATCATTCACACCAAGGAATCTAAACTTTATAGTATACTCACCTGTTTAGACCTGTCAAAGGCCTTTGATAAGGTTAATCACAATATATTATTATCAAAGTTAGAATATTACGGATTTAAGGGAATCTCTCTGAACTGTTTAACAGTTATATCTCATCACGTACACAATGTACTAAGTTTTCAAATGTACTTTCAGAAAGTCTACCAATTTCATGCGGGGTCCCCCAGGGGTCCATTTTAAGGCCCGTTCTGTTTCTTCTTTATATAAATGATATTAATATTGTTTCCAATTTTTTAGGAATTATTTTATTTGCCGACGATACTTGCCTCAATGGCGAAGGAGCTGACATTAAAACTTTAGAAATTAAAGTAATTGAATAATTAGAAAAAAATCTCTACATGGCTAATAGTAAACAAGCTCTCATTGAACGTCGGAAAAACAAAATGTATGCTTATAAGACCTCACAGAACTTCCAATAATACAATTTATATTAAGATGTTAAATTCGCCTATTGAGCAAGTAAAACCTTTTTTAGGAATTTATTTAACTGGAAAACTCATGTTGAATTCCTACGTTCCAAAATTTCTCAAAATATTGGTGTAATAAATCATCTTTAAAGGTCCAAATGTCTGGATCAGACTTCCCTCTCACCTGAAGAATGTATTATCGATATCATGCTTTAAATCTTTGCTGAAAAGACACCTGATTGAGGGACGGACGGTTTAATTCTCTATAGATTATTGATACGTTTTTTTTTTTTGTTTTTTTTTTCAATATTGTGCTTTTAAATGTAGTTTCGGTATTTTTTGGTGATTCTTGTTTTTTTTAGGGAGGTAGTTTTTTTGTTCTTATTATCATTTTTGGGGAAGGGGGAGGGATGGGTAATACATATTATATTCGCCTTATTAAATATTATATGCTTCAAGGCACAAGCCCAAATGGGTTTTATCCCCGCCTATCATCTAATTATCTATTTCCTAAACGATGATTTGAATCTTTGGTGAAATAAATTTGAATTGAATCGAATTGAAAGGCATTTCTAGTAAAGGTCTTAAACCGCACCAAGTGATCAGCAGTTGACCACATCGGTAGACAAAAAACAGAATACAAATACATAAAGGTGAATTTACCAAGGTATCTAATTCTTAAGTGGGAATTCTTAATTAGGAAATCTTTAACATTAGGGGTATGAGCTTCGATTATGAACAAGCCAAGCAGCTCATCTGTGATGGCATACATTGCTATCAGCAGCAACTGTCATGCTTTGTGGTGATCATAGCATTGTTGAAAACTGTCAAGGGCGTTCGCTGATCGGAATCCTATGACTTTTGACAATAGCTTTAAAATAGTCTGCCAACCAACACAGAAGGTTGCTTTGATCATATTGATCTGTATATGATCTGGTCCTAGCACTGGATGGATATTCTTATAAGTTAGATGTTCTTCTCCAACAACTATGCTGTGTTTGGCCAACGTGTATTTTTGGAAGTCCTCTTGGCCAGTTGAAATCGTCGCAGGACATTCGAGGCATTTGTAGATACTATCGATACGTTTAGTTGCCAGGAATTCCGTCAAACGAGCCATGGTTAACAAAACAGGGTTCTCAAGTGATGGCTGATGAAACTTCATCTGGGTGGACGGCCGGTACAAAAGCATTGAGATCACTCAATTGTCGAAAACTCGGGTCTATCATCTAAGCGTCCTAACAAGTGATGGACTGTATGGACAGATTAGAAAACCAATCCAGCAAAGCCGTGTACGACCCAAAAGGACAAAGGGCATTTAAGACGTATGGCACCAATATACTCTCAGTACTCCTTATGGTGCGTTATTTTAGATGCATTGGTAAATGCCTGCTTTCTATCTTCAGAGCCGATGTTTACAGCTGTATATTTTACTTCTTCACACAAACATCCCCCTATAGATGAAAGGAGTTGTTTCTTTTTCTTTATATCAGACAGCCGACCATTCGATATATCCTGTCGGAAATCATTAAATGTCCGGGGTTTTTTGTTCAACATATTTGCAGCATAATCATAGCAAGCTATTTAAAGATACACACCTATGGTACTTAAATATTTCGTCCAACGAAGATAAGTAACGCTAGTACAAATGTAGCTGGAAACTTCCGTGAAGAAATGAGGAAGACTTTGACATCTGTACCATCTTTACATATTTCACCACGTAATTTGCAGCTGTACTTGGGAGACTGTAAGAGAAAAATATCGGAAGCAATAGGGGAAGTCAATTAGTGATTATGAGAGAGTATATATATATATATTTATTCTTTATACATAAGTGAAAACTAGGGATTTCCTTCACTCAGAAATGTTATAATTCACTGCAGTGAAATAACACTTTTTGTTATTTAATGCACGCGACGAAGCCGATGACGTCGTCGGACCTACTTCTTTCTTGTGTACCGACGTCTGCTGTACAACAACAACAGTACATAGGATTTTGATAGGCTAAATGAAGCCTGTTCAGTCATATTTAGCGTTAAGATAAATAAATTACAGCTGAAAACACTAAATTGATTCAATAGAGGATCGGCTTACCACTCTAATTAAAAGCCATAAAACAAAACTTAATAATCGATCGTATGTAATGTTGGCAGCGTTGTGTGACCTGCAGCATGGCTTCGGAGAATCGCACCACTGCGTGTAACGAATAACTGTACTTGCCATTCATTGACGCGTTTAAACAATGTAAAGTAATTTCAAATATCATTTTTTATCCTGGTGACTGGTGCTCTGCAGAGTTAAAATCCATGGAGTTCGATTTAATTTCTTTTTACATGAAATATCGCGAAAAACTTCAGGGAGAAAATGGCCATTCAAATGACCACAAATGTGACAGTCGATAGTCACGTGAGAAGAACAGACATGTTGTTGTTTCATTGGTCAGCGATATATATTCCTACGTTTGCTGAAAACCTAATCCGTCATAAATTTGTTGATACTTTCTTTTTAATAATTGATAAATTTATACTTAATAAACAATCTCCAGCCTAAAACATGATAGTATAAATAATAAACAGAATAGAATATTGTACAGTTGTGTTTGAACAGCATTTATATTTTTTCTCTTGAAAGGCGGAGGGATAACCCACTCGACGCTTCGTGAAAAAATATAAGTGCTATTCAAACACAACTGTTCAATATCCTCTATTTATTTTGGTTTATTTAGTTTCGTTTTTACTATTTTTTAAGGTTTTGTGTAACTGCTTATATAAGAATAGTTATAAGCTAATAACCATCAAAGTCATCTTACTCAGTGTTTTGAGTAAATGTTTTGGCAATGAAATATCTACAATCAATGCATAATCGGTATTAGAGTACCTCAAACTAAGTCCCTTTTTTATCTAACTTTGAAACAACTTACTTTAAAATTAGCTTTTAGTTCTCTTAAGTGGACAAAGGTGCCAGAGTGTGCATACATTTTCAGTTTCTTCTTTGAAGTTTTATCCACCATGATGCGTTTTTCCTTTGAACAATCTGTTGAAAACTTTCATACCGGGACATCATTTAACTCAAGTGGAATATAAAACCTATATCAATGACAGTTCACTTAGTGTAATTCAGTGCCTCAATGAGTACATTAAGAGGACAGAAATACTAAGGGGAAGCAACTCCCAGTTATTATTAAGCTATACTAATCCCCATAAGCCTGTGTCCAAAGAGACTGTAAGCAGATGGGTTACAAACTGTTCTTGGGTTATCGGGGATTAATATGTCTGTATATAAATCACATAGTGTTTGTTCGACGTCAACGTCTGCTGTGCAATCTGGAGGTGTCGGCCTGCAAGTTATTTTGGACTGCGTCTATTTATTTTTTTATTTATTTAAAGGAGTGTCCACGGGAACAAGTCCCATTAACGGGTTCCAACACCACAAACATACAGACATTTATATATATATATGGCAAACATTAACATCATAACAAATAAATACAATGATATAAATTTTGAAAAGAATAAATCAAGTGAAGAATTGTTAGGAGTAGAAAATATGTGTGTTGACCGCACGTTTACAGTGCTGACTGGGCGTAAATATGTCAACATGTTGATTTTTATTTACAACAGCATTTAAGGAGTCCATTGACCTTGGTAATGGAGAAAATTTATAAATATTAATTCTCCCCCTTGTTGGACGGAACACCGGACAATCCCGTAAGATTCGGGAGGGAACAAATTTTTCCTAAAATATAAGGACAATCATGCTCATGAACTATACATTTTTTGTAAAAAGGTTATGTCCAAATATTTTCTTCTGCTGGATAGCGAAGGGAGGCAGTAGTCGGGTGGAGTGGTCACAAAACATTTGCTAAATATTACGATGGATATTGCCTACGAGAAAGCTTTGGATCAGAATTGAATTTCACTTCGAAGCTATGAGTTCGAAGTCTTTATTTTTTGTTCTGAAGATTTCTTTGAAAGTTTTTGAAGTCTGGATGACAAAGTAATGAAGGTTTGCGTTTTAGGCTTAGACTTCAGAAGAAATCACATGATATTTTTGTGTGTTTTGTTTTTATGGGAAAGCTACACGTTGATTGGTGAGTCTTTTTTCGCTCTCTTGTTCACATCTCGTTCAAGTCCTCAAATCAAACGAAACTTATAATAATAAGTTGAAGTTTGATAGGATTCTACTAGTTATTAATCAGGAACAGAGGAATAACGTGCTCACCCTTTTCTTTGGTCGGATTCTCTTTAATTCTTCCGTCTGATGTGAACACACATTGGCCAATTTACTAATTCAGTAATTTCCCTGATGATGCTGCAGCTTGCTTTCGAAACACTGATTCATCACGTATGAAAATTTAAATATGCATATTCTAATGGGTTTGATTTAAGCTCTGCGCGTGTATACTAGAATCTAACAAGCGAACCGTTCCCAGCAGGGCCAGGTAGCTCAGTTGGTAGAGCGATGTCGTAACCCTAAGTCGTGAGTTCGATTCTCACCCTGGCTCGGATTTTTTTCCGGGTCAATCAGTGTCGGTTAATTTACTAATTCAATAAATTCCTTGATGGTGACACGGACTTCATCACGTATGAAAAGTTAAACAGTAGAGGCATGATTACAAAAACTCCCCTTTTCCGGAAGGCGTATTTCTTGTTTATACTGTCACACAAGCTATTTCATGAGGTTTAGATATTAACTACACACGTGATTACATTAAACCGGACTGACTGCTCTAGTACTTCGAATATAGACATACGCTGTTATCAGAACGGTTTCGTATCTAGTATGACTTTTTAATTAATAGACCACACCTTCGGCTTGTCCAGGCGACCTACACGTTAGAGGTTTCTAAACCAACATGAATGTTTAAGGTTTTTGATTAACTGTGAACTCCCAATCCTCATTGAAAAATAGATTAGTTTTGATTCTTGGCTGATTTTTTAACTTGACATGAATGGATGTCGATAAATGAGGAAGTACCTTTGATGAATTCATCTAGCATAGCCTTTATCCAAACAGTGAAAACAGATTTATGCCTAGACACGTATAGCATTGGTATTACTTGCCGTGGGCCACGATGAATAAATATTGATGTATAAATATTGAGAACTGGACATGTAAGGATAAAGTTGACACAGGGCCCAGCTGGTTTATTGAGTAAGAAAAAAAACACTATTTGCTTCAACGAGCAGAAACTAGATGAAACAACTAAATCAAGATTATTAACTGCATTTTTTGTTCATTATCGCTGAGCAAACTACTCTTTAGCCCTTTTGATGGATAAATATATTGATCCATTGGCAGTGTTGTCAGGTATATAGTTTGGGAAGAAACCAAGTTTTTGCCTTTAGCAAACACTCCACCGTCGGCAGATTCCTATAGAAATGACTTTGTCTCTCACTATTTTGAATTCCATAATTTTATAAGGTAAATACATCGACATTTAAACGAAAGAAGCTTCCTTTTAATTTTGCGTCGATCTGTGTAGTTTGGCTCGTTCATGGTTGTCTGCAACAATCCCTCCGCGGATTCTCTCAAAGGGTTTTGAGGAAGAGAATAGCTGTATTAAGATTTAATGAGTACAGTATTTAGAACAGAAAGTTATAAAATCATCTACGTGTATTTAGATATGGTTTTAATAACGTTTTTCCTGCAAAGGTAACCTATCTCTAAATGTGAATATACAGGGACAATGTACACATTCGCCATGTAACCAATCACCGAATTCCCATAATGCCATTGACTTACCCAGCATTTGATGTATTTTTTAATTATTTAAACTGTAATTTAGATAAAATGGCTCGTAAAACGACCAGTGCATTTATAAAAAAAAACATTTATAATAAAAATGATGCTCATTGTTTGCTTTTAAGTTCTATTGCTTTCAGTTGTTTTACTCCAGATTCAGGATATCGTGAGAGACGTGACTGGCTATCTGTCTACCTACCAAGATGTTGTTTCGATGTGATGGTGTTACATCATTGCAGTCACTTTACACGTATACCAAAGAATTTGTGCCTTGTATCCATACTTAGATAACATTTAGGTTGTCCCCTTGTTGAATGACCAGCCATTTCTATTGTTTGCTATCCCTGTTCTATCATCACTGGAAACACAAACGAGAAAAGTAACAACATCTGAATTCCAATTTCCCAGACCAGTCATAAAATCTGGATGATAGCCCAAGGCCTAATCTACTACTTACTGTTACAGACTTATAGACGCGGGAGACCTTTCACTGTACAATAAGAAATGATAATATCTTTGAAAAAACACGAGAGAATGAACTGTGGAAATAATAAATAAACATAATGTTACATGATTTTGACACACTGCAAGTGGGTGACCAGCACTTTTTTGTGTAAATTGACAGTACAAATCACTACATCACGCTGTTTGTTAGTTCGGAGTAGTTTTGCTTGTTGTTTTAGTTCTACTTCCTATAAAATTACTGTCATGCTTTAGTCTGCATTAGTATTTGGTTTAAAATTGGAGCTTATTTTGAATATTCATAGATGAGATGTACTTTTTGTCAGAGAAATTGAAATGCTTTCGAATTTAAGTTAACTGAGTTTCATTGACAAGAATCGGGTTTCCTTTGAAACCAAAACAGTTTTTGTTCCTGGAAAAGAGCCTACATAATCAACAGTTTTAACTGAAGTATTTAATTAACAGATCTACATTACTTAAAGGCCAGCTCGCCGCCATAGACTTTTGGACATTTGTAAAGAAAAACAATTTATACGAGCTTACTACAACTAAAACATCTAAAATTAAATATAGAGCAGATTATACATGTCTTGTTAGGTATAGAATGTACAAATGTGGAGTCGAAACCCGATTACAACAATAACAATCAGTGTCGGTTAACTTCAATTCAATTCTCTATTACTCTCGCTGCCACCCAGGGTGACACCGGAGGTTACATGTGGACTTGTACAATTATACATGGCAGAACATCTATTAGTAGTTACAAATAGCCATACCTTCCTTCAAATATTTATACAAGCTTTATAATGTTTTGACACACTAAGTTTAAAAAAGCTGTTGCATTTTGTAAACTCTAGGCCTAACCCTGTATTTAACGGGTAGATATTTGTTTCTGATAAGTACTAATTTGGGACAAATCATTACAAAATGATATCCATCACCAATGCTACCAGTTGTACATTTTGGTCAAATGCGATTCTCTCTTTGTTCTCTTGACCATCTACCAGTTTCTATCGGTAGTATGTGGTTACTTGTCCTAAATTTTGAAATTAGTTTCCGAAATTTAAAGTCTGAATTCTTCAAATAGAACACAAATTCAAATTCAGTTATACAGATTTTGTAGGCCAGTCCTTTTGAAGAAGCGCCGATGTCTACAGCCCAGGACTGAAGAAATATATCTTTCAGACGCCTTTCGAACTGGTTTAAAAAACTAGTAGCACTGTTCACATGCTGGTTATACCACACGTTTGCAAAACCCGCAGTACATAAAATGTTCTTCACGAAATTAAGCCATGGGAACTTAGTTTCACCATTCTTGGACAACATAAGTCGATACATACAAGTGGCTAATTTAGTTTCTTTGCTGTCAACCAACCTTAACCAAAGGGAAATGACGCGCTTCTGAACATGTATAGACATAGGAAAAACGGCGAGTTCACCGTATACAGCATAGTTTGCTGTGCTAGATTTTAAGCCAAAGATATATTTACAAAACTTTAAGAATAACTTCTCAGTCAACTGCAGTGACTCATAGCCCCATATCTCACAGCCATATAAACATATAGGTCTGATCATTTGGTCGAATAACGACATTTGACAATCAAACTTTCAAAACAAACGAACTCCGTTGGCTCAAAACCAACAAACGAGGCAAATTACTACATGGTTATGAATACTAACTGTTAACAAAATGTTAGGTTTGTAATTATGGGGTTACATCTATATTATGGAAATATGTTCAGAAATATGGAATGCGATTATCTAATTTACTGATATACTTAACAAAGACGTATTTTTCTTTATGGTGTTTTAAAATCATAGACGATTGTTTGTTCTGTATATGGTTGACCTGAAGTGTCATTACCTTGCAATTATCAAGCAACTTTCCGAGAAAATATATCACTCGCGTTGCGTTAAAAGGTGTTTGTTTATACACAGTTTCGGTGGGCAATAGATCAGCAATAAGAGCCAGTACACAGCTCTTTCCTTACTAACAGAAGAAACAAAAATGTGATTCTCCACCAATAGAGAATCTGAGAAAAATACAGGTTTCTTTGTTAATGTGAAGACAAATCTATCGTCATTTCGTGGCACATGTGCCTTTAAACTTATGGAATGTAATGTGAGAGAATGCTGCAACTGTTACTGGTGTGGTGGTTGCTGGAGAAAAAACTAGGAGGTATGCAAATAGAAAATTTTGTGGGAATAAAAACAACTTTGTGACCAAAATATGTTTGTATAAATGCCAAAAAAAAAAAAGAAGAATAAAAATAGACTGCACATGTAACAATCTCCTAGTGCTTTTAGCAATTCAGCTCTTTCTTTGCTTTTACAAAACTCATAATTTGTTTCTCCAGGCTGTTCTGTACATACGAGGAAAATCCAAATGGCATTGTTGAAGTGGACAAGTTATATAGTCACTATATGCAAGATATTGGCGTGCACTTGGAGGTGGACAAGCCTACTAATAAAGTATTCCTTGGAAGAACACTTAGAAAACTGTTCAATGGTGTGTGTAACATACAATTGAGAAAACAAGGTAAAAAGGTGCAGATGTACAAAGGGATTGTTTTAAAACAAGTCGATTTTGAGAATGATCCCCCAGTTCAAATAAACAAATAATCAACTTCGTCTTGAAATATCTGCAAACAATTTTTTTCTCCTCCCAAATCCATCCTCGACAGATGTGGTCATGGGATATCACCACACACTAAAAATCAACAATATACCAGTGCTTACGGAGCTCAACATCAATCAATATGGACTAGTTCAAATCACAACTTTTGGAAAAAAAATCAATTTAAAATCTGTTTGTATAGGGTCAAATGTTCGTCTTTCGCGGTCATCAATTTTGGGTCACCTCAGTGCTGTTAAAAGCCTTACTTTCTGTACAGGTTATTCAACTGACTATTCTCAGGGTAGCAATATGGTCATAAAAGAAACATGGACGTCTCCAACTACAGTGGTATATCGCTCTGTGAAGTGTGAAAGAGTGATCTCTCCAGCAACTACTGTATGCATTATATGCAAACAACAGCACCATTACTTTTCACACAAGAAGCCTGTAACTGAGTCCAATCCAAAGGTTCAAGACACCCTCATGGAGATATGTGCACCAACACAGTCAACACCAGAACAAGCCACAGAAGAGATCTCAAATCTACTGGACGGCTTCTTCCCATGAATTGGAGAAAAAACAATGGCCTGAAAGTAATAATAGAGTCACAAATAGCAGATTTATACAAGACAGAAAAGCGTAGACACAGATGGGATATAAAGTAAGTTTTTTTGTAGCTCACATAGATTTCCGTATTGCTTATAACTTAATATTTTTATCGTTATGACTTATTATATTGTGTATACAATGATGTCATTAGTAAACAACGCCACGGATATTCCCTATGCCACAATTTACTCTAAAGCAAATATGTTTAATTTAAAAGTACTTCTTTAGGACAAAGCCATTAAAGTAAAGCCTTGCAAACATTCATGGTACTAAGAACATTTTTACATATTTAAAAAAAAAATCCTTTGTGTTATTTTTATGCCACTTTTGCTGAGTTTGTTTGTGGGATGTACAATTAATACTATTAAATATTAGAAATCAATAAAAGAAGGCCTCAGGAGGTAGAGTGTTGGACACTCGATCTGAACAGACTTCTATCAACGTGTCAAGGGTTCGAATCACACTTCGTCCTTCCGATTTCATTGCACAATAACTGGCATCTTCAATAATCTTGTATTTAATGTCTCAAGTATACACAAGAGGGATACAAATGTCAACTAGTTCTTTCTATGGTAAAGATTAAAACTAGGGTCAGTATTTATCTTATAAAAATGTAAACAGCATGACCGACTAGACTAGTGGGGAATCGAAAATCATTAAATGCATGAAATAACTTATACTTGTACAAATTTCCAAATCTGTGAAGTACTTTGTTCGAAAACCTTATCAATTAAAATAAATTTGCCTTCTTTAGCACACATTTAAGAAGATCAGGAATAATGTCCTAAAAAGTGGAGAAGGCAAAAACTACAAAAGAAACCTTCTGGTGAAAGGTCAAAAGGTTCAATGGAAGTCCTGGATAGCCGCTTACCATTGGGACAAAGCCACTAATTCAATGCGGATTTACTCACTGATGAGCACCTGTTCCCTGACGGTTTCCAAAAAATGAGAAATCACTTGACAGAGCAGGTTTTAGACGATGACATGCTCTACTTAATGCAGGTATAGTTAGGGATCCCCAACTTGGTGGGGATACCTATTGAAATCGTTCTGCTTTTTCCGTATTATTATTATTATTATTCTTATTTGTTTTCCACGGTTTTTGTAGGTGATATAACTCAAACAGTTTTCTAGACACGACTCTCATCTTTCACATACATATTCTTAAACAAATTATCTAGGTCCATTTTTTCTGAATTGTCGCTACGCTACGCCGTTTGTCCGCCATTTTGAAAAAGGCGTATTTGCCCAAATTTTTTCTTCTCTGAAACCGTTCATCCGATTTAGCTCAAATTTCACATACACTTAGTAGAAGTCGGGGGACTACTAAGTTGTCCAAATCAAGAATCTCCTCGAAAATTCATAGCAGACTTTTATTCGTCAAAGTTATGATGTTTTTAACTTTTTAAAAAAAATGCAATATCTAGAAAACCATTTATTGGAACTTAACGATAATTATCATGCTTGTAGACCTATTATAGATCTATTAAATTCCAAAGTTTTATGAACGTGCAACAAGTCACGTGACCAGGACGCCATTTTGAATTTTTGAAAACTTTAATGAGTCATATCTCAGATAATTTTTCTAATAAAGCAATCGGCTTTTTAAATTTAGATAGACAATATTTTTCTTCATCTTTGAACTGCCAGGTAATTTTTGATTGGATCAACGGTTTCGCCGCCATATTGAATTTTATTAAAAAATTAAAAACTTGAGTTTTTCAAAATTGCTTTCAGATATCAACTTTAAATTTAACATACCAATAGTGTTGATCAAGGTCTATGCCTTGTGTGAAAATCAACCCGTTTCAATAAAAACTAAATAAAATATGACTGTTTAAAAATATGATGTTAATAAAACTATGTTCAAATATTTATAAGAAAGATCTTCGGCCACACAGACATAAACCCATATCAAGTTAAGGACAAAAACCTAGGATGTTAATAAAAGATGTGCATTCTATTGATAGAATCTTGGTAAGTAACATGATAAACGGATATTTTCACCATCGAGGATACAAGTACGCCCAATATTTTAGGAAAAGAAATAGCACGCAAGGTCTCAATCAATCGCTCATTAGTTTAAGACCATAATAGAACTTTTGCGCAATTATTCACGTATAGAGATTAAATGTTCCAGAAAACCAAAACTGGCTTAATGACAAATTTCAATGTTATTTGGCGCTCGAAAGCAAACTTACAGCAAACTGTAAGTTATTTTAGCGACTAACATCAATTATGGTTTTCACACCAAGGGCGACATTGATTTAGTGACAAAGGCCGTAACTGCTATGTTCAAGAAGACAGACCTAATCTTGTACAATTTGATGTGACATTATATAAATAATACATAGTACGTTACCAAAGTGAAAATATCAGAGACAGTGCTAAACATGTTTAAGGCAAATTATGATTGAAAAATATAACCAAATAGATATTCAATTTCCCGGTTTTAGGTTTTATTTCAGAGATTTCTGTCTCGATGTGGCGAATAATTACGATATAACGAAAAACAAACTGATAAAAACTTAACAGGGGATCCCGGACCTTGAAGTTGCCCCGCTGCAACTTCATCAGCCTCTAGTTATTTATTGTATTTTGTTGCAGTTTGCTCTTTATTGCCTAAGTATATCTATTTTAGTCTATCCTCCTGTTTAGTTCAAATCCCATCAAACACTAAATCTAATACTGTCTTTTTTCTGGAGAGTGCTTGACAAATCTATCCAAAAATTTTCCCCCAAAATTAAAATCCTTGATTTTCATTCAGAGAAAGTTCAGCACAATTATCTGCTATTGAAAGTATACCTGTCAATTAGGCTATGATTGTCAGTATGTGATTTGTACACCTTTTACAAGTTAATATGTATACATTATTAACAGAGCTACCAGAGATCCTTACCTCAAGTTGAAGCAGATAGACTCAGCTCTGTAATTGACTTTCTTCAGAACACTGCAACAATAATAGATGTTTTTAGAGATCATCGTCCAATTCATAAATGTGATGATGAACGACTTGATAAATTAGCTAAGGCCCACGAATACTTTGTAAATCGGGAACAATGTGTAAAGCAATCAGTGGAACAGTTACCAAAAGGGTACAAAGAGGAACTAGAAGAAAGGAAACGTAACATGATGTCAGAGAAGACTCGCGAGGATATTTCAAGTGCTGTACTGGGCCTCGTTGCACTTTGTCACACTAAAATTCTACGTAAAGATCAAGGATCAGTTGTACCAGCACAAGTTAACTCAGATTTAGTGGAAAATGTATTTTGTCACCAACGAGGTTTACGCCATGTAAACACCACAAATCCAAACTATCACTACTACTCCACTGGGATCAATGCCGTGGTATTAGAACAGACTTTCCTCTCCAGTAAACGATCTAGCAATTGCGGATCAACTGCTCCAGATCCATCTCCATTTTCCTTAAATGCGTCATTGTGAAAACGTCCCAAGAACACACCCCTAAGATTATAGTTTGAGAATAGTTATCATACGAGGTAACATGAGTTGAGTTTTCAGTTATGCTAACAAAAAATTCAATGCTTATACTTACATTTTTAGCAGTTTTTGCAGTACCATTGCTTCTCTGTTGAACACAGCACATTCCAGTCCTCATCTGATGTAATATCGGAGCATTTTCTGTCGAACCATTCCCCACATTTTCCACATGCTATCCACTCTTGATCTTCCTCATACAATTTACCCCACTTGACACAAAAGAAACGCGACTTTTTGATAGCTGTGCCTTCTCCCTTGCCTTTTCCCTTCCTTTTCCCCAATGTATTCTGCCCACTGGTACTAGCCTTGTTTCTGTCTTTCTCCTATTGCGACTCCATCGTACTCATATTCGTAATACATACAATATGAGCATTTTTTCTTGGAAAACTCTGACAAAAAAAACTTCAAGAACACTAACATGATGAATATCATGGATGGATTGGATTATGTCAAAAAGACATGCCACTTGATTTAATTAATATATTATTTGATTGTTTGGTGTTTTACTGCGGCGTGGTCAGTTTTATTGTGGGAGGAAACCGGGCTCTATGCCCGGAGGAAACCCACGACCTTCCGGTGGTAACTGGCAAACATCCCACATAGGTCGTTTGAGTGAAAACCCAGTCAGAAAATTTTCCAATCTTTTATATTATTTGAATGATTATTATGTCATGTATTTATTTTTTTTAATATTTATGTATATTTCAGGAAAACAAGAAGCAAAGCTTGCTACTCATGTCTTACAGCTAGTTTTTCTAGGAGACAATGGATTTCGATTCCCTTTCGCCCATTTCCCATGCACAGAAGCTACTTCTGGAAACTTGATTTATATCGTTTGGGAGGCTATAGGTGAACTACGAGATTACTCTTTCAAGGTACACTGAATATATTAATTAACTGTTACTTTCCACATGTTCACATGTAAATTATACCATCCTGTAGCATATATATCTATGTGTCTATACATGTATATATAATTATATTTAAAAGAAAAGCAGAAAAAAATAATTTGCAATGTACATATATGCTTAAACATCAAGTATGATTTTTTTCACTGCAGATAAACTACATTTGCATGGATGGTGCTACCACACATAGGTCCTTTATGAAACTGCATTTTGAGGACAGCTCGCTGATGGAATGCGTAAGGAGAAGTTTACAGTGGAAAACCCAAAGCCACCTAACAGAAATGTTGTCTTTTTAATGGATCCATCAGTAAGAACCCAATAGAAATTAGTGATTTATTATTAGGCGTTTGTTTTAGTCTATATTTATGCTTTGAATTTTAAAAGACAATGTCTCAAGTATATACAAGAGTGATATAAATGTCAACTAGTTCTTTCTATGGTAAAGATTAAAACTAGGGTCAGTATTTATCTTATAAAAATGTAAACAGCATGACCGACTAGTCTAGTGGGGAATCGAAAATCATTAAATGCATGAAATAACTTATACTTGTACGAATTTCCAAATATGTGAAGTACTTTGTTCGAAAACCTTATCATTAAAATAAATTTGCCTTCTTCAGCACACATTTAAGAAGATCAGGAATAATGTCCTAAAAAGTGGAGAAGGCGAAAACTAAAAAAAAACCTTCTGGTGAAAGGTCAAAAGGTTCAATGGAAGTCCTGGATAGCCGCTTACCATTGGGACAAAGCCACTAGTTCAATGCGGATTCACCAGAAACTCACTGATGAGCACCTTTTCCCTGACAGTTCCCCAAAAATGAGAAATCACTTGGCAGAGCAGATTTAAGACAATAGCATGCTCTACTTAATGCAGGTATAGTTATTTATTGTATTTTGTTGCATTTTGCTCTTTATTGCCTAAGTATATCTATTTTAGTCTATCCTCCTATTTAGTTCAAATCCTAACAAACACTAAATCTAATACTGTCTTTTTTTCTGGAGAGTGCTTGACAAATCTATCCAAAAATTATCCCCCAAAATAAAAATCCTTGATTTTCATTCAGAGAAAGTTCAGCACAATTATCTGCTATTGAAAGTATACCTGTCAATTAGGCTATGATTGTCATTATGTGATTTGTACACCTTTTACAAGTTAATATGTATACATTATTAACAGAGCTACCAGAGATCCTTACCTCAAGTTGAAGCAGATAGACTCAGCTCTGTAATTGACTTTCTTCAGAACACTGCAACAATAATAGATGTTTTTAGAGATCATCGTCCAATTCATAAATGTGATGATGAACGACTTGATAAATTAGCTAAGGCCCACGAATACTTTGTAAATCGGGAACAATGTGTAAAGCAATCAGTGGAACAGTTACCAAAAGGGTACAAAGAGGAACTAGAAGAAAGGAAACGTAACATGATGTCAGAGAAGACTCGCGAGGATAATTCAAGTGCTGTACTGGGCCTCGTTGCACTTTGTCACACTAAAATTCTACGTAAAGATCAAGGATCAGTTGTACCAGCACAAGTTAACTCAGATTTAGTGGAAAATGTATTTTGTCACCAACGAGGTTTACGCCATGTAAACACCACAAATCCAAACTATCACTACTACTCCACTGGGATCAATGCCGTGGTATTAGAACAGACTTTCCTCTCCAGTAAACGATCTAGCAATTGCGGATCAACTGCTCCAGATCCATCTCCATTTTCCTTAAATGCGTCATTGTGAAAACGTCCCAAGAACACACCCCTAAGATTATAGTTTGAGAATAGTTATCATACGAGGTAACATGAGTTGAGTTTTCAGTTATGCTAACAAAAAATGCAATGCTTATACTTACATTTTTAGCAGTTTTTGCAGTACCATTGCTTCTCTGTTGAACACAGCACATTCCAGTCCTCATCTGATGTAATATCGGAGCATTTTCTGTCGAACCATTCCCCACATTTTCCACATGCTATCCACTCTTGATCTTCCTCATACAAATTACCACACTTGACACAAAAGAAACGCGACTTTTTGGTAGCTGCGCCTTCTCCCTTGCCTTTTCCCTTCCTTTTCCCCAATGTATTCTGCCCACTGGTACTAGCCTTGTTTCTGTCTTTCTCCTATTGCGACTCCATCGTACTCATATTCGTAATACATACAATATGAGCCTTTTTTCTTGGAAAACTCTGACAAAAGTGCCTTTCTGTACTCATTGTTCTCCACATTCATGTACTCTTTAGTAATGTCTTCAAATAATTTTGAACATCGAGACCGGTTTCACTTGGATCATCCGAAACTGCAGCCAAAAATGTTTTCTTTAAGATTTCATTGCCAATGATTATTTTTTTGTTACATAGTCTAGAACATTTTCTCTATGATCTTCTGTTGCCCGTTTAGTACTGTATTTACCCTCAGAGCTTCAAGTTCCACAAAAAACAAGGCTCTTGTCAGAAATGTTAGTAAGTGAGCATTGTTCATTTTGTTTTCTTAGAGTTTGAAACAAGGACTGTGTGGTATTCTTTCATTCGTTTGAATTTCAGCTTTGCTACACACATACCACCCACATACCGCGCTTTGCCTTTCCCATCTTCTGACATTTCCGTTGGATTTTTGATTGATGAAGTTTCTGTTGATTTCTTGACCAGTGAAGATTTTACATTTAGCTTTTGTAAAGAGGTAATCTTACAATGTTGCTGGTAACTTCCCTCCCTCTTAGTTCAATCCGAGAGTGCATCCAGGACAAATTTAAACGTATTTGGTAAGATGGAACTGGAAAGTTTTACAAAATGTCAAAACTCACCCTACCTGTTGTACATGTAACTGACACAGCTTTCCCCATCGATTGCATTGCATCTTGTATTATGTGAATTGTTGTGGTTGACCAGTGAGACAAAACTTGTGGCCCTCCTGGAAAATTCTAATAGCAGTCTTCTGTAACGAGTTCTTTACTTCAGCTTCTTCTTCTGACATTGTGACAGTCTGTTGTTGTTTTGTCGTGGTGTAGTTGGCGTGCGTAATCGTTCGGAAGATCCCGTAAAGCCCCAAAGCGAAAGCGAGTCTGAGACTTCGGCTGGACTTTTCTGTCAACTTGAATTTCACTCGAAAACCTGATAAATCATTCGGCAAAGGGTGTTTTGTTTTCTCTTAGGCCTCGATATTGCTTGAGAAGGACCTCTCTGAGACTCGTGTGGAGTTTAATGTACAAACGAAATATTTGTAAGAAATTCTGACGGGTTTTGCTGGAGGCAGTCGGAATAAGTGTTTCATGACTTGTCCATATTTATAGTATAACAGAGGGTCGATAAGGGAGAGCACTCTGTGTGCCTGTGGTGGGATTGAGGGACGATCACTCTAACCCACTGGAATTGGATTCATATGTTATTACTTTTCTCGTTTGTGTTTCATATGAAGATATGACAGTGACAGCAAACAATAGAAATGACCGGCCATTCTGTGTGGGGACAACCTAAATGTTATCTACGGATAAAAGGCACAAATTCTTTGGTATACGTGTACAGTGACTGCAAAGGTGTAGCAGCATCTTGTCGAGAAAGAATAGTCAGAATATGTTTTATTTATGGGGGGCTTAATGGTTCAGTTGGGTGAAAGTATCTTACGCCGAGGCGTGTGGGAGTCCCTCTCAATCCTATTAAACAAACTGGGTTCCTTTCTCACTCCATTGCCTTATGTGGAACGTTTGCTATGTAACAGGTCAAAATCAGAGGCGTCCTCCGGAAAAAGAGTTTGGTTTGCGAAGCCGCCACAAAAGGGAAACAATGTGGATGTGGCGTAAAACAACATTTGGTTTTCAATCCTTTCTTTTAAGATAAAGGTTCTAACTTGATTCTCGGCCAGGGGACAATGGAATTTGTTTATTATCTTTCCCCTTATATCAGGTATTATGTTACCGTGTTTCTAAAATATTCTTCTGTTTGAACTGAAACATAAACAATAGGCATTAGTTTTCTTTTTTTTCTGAACTGGTTCTGTTTAGATAACCTACCCTTGTCATCCTACCTAGAAATACAAAATAGTGGTTTAAGAAGAGACAAGGTTATAGTTATAGACGCCTACCGAAGGTCAAGGGTTTGCTCCCCGCCTCCATGTAAATTTTGAGTTCGGCAATATATTTAATAATCAAACAGGGTAAATGGATTTGCTTGACGCTAATGAAATAAATGCAGTTAATAAACTCGCTTTAGCTGTTTCACCTTGTTTCTGTTCGTTGAACTAAATATAGGGTTTTCTGTCACCCCATAAGCCAGTCGGGTCCAGCGTCTATTTTATCATCAGATGTTCACAGCTCAATATGTATACATCGTCTCACAGGGCTTGATTAGACCAATGATGTACGTGTCCAGGAATAAATCTGTTTTCTTTTTTTCTATGAATAAAGGTCATGCCAGACGAATTCCTCATCTATCCACATGCATGCACATCAAGTCAAAACTATTTCTCGCCAATCTTATACAAATGTTATATGCAATATAACGTATGGGCTAAATTACAATAATGCATTATCAGTTGTTTTTTGTGTATTTATGTATCTTTATCAAACTAATTCTGTAGAAATCGAAACTCCTTCAGAGGTCAGACTGGATCAAAGGGCGGTCAGATTACAAAACGAATAAAATGTCAATAAGTGTAGTGTTCAAGTATCAGTTACTCAGGATGTGGAGTAGATAGCTAGTATTTTCGTTATTTTTGGGTGACGCCCGAAACGGGAATTGAACCCAGGTCCCAGAGTATGGCACCTATCGCCAGCACTAAATGCCGGCTGCCTTATCCATTCAGCCAACCGGCCGGTTCCCGTTTCGGGCGTCACCCCAAAATCGGTAGAAGAATTTCTACCATATTTTCAAGAAAGTGTAATCCCAAAATAACGAGAATACTGTTATGCTCACTTTCTAAAAGACACTAACTAATTAAACTCGAGTAGATAGATGTTATCCTTCTTAGTAGGAAGTAATGAACTGTTAAATATTTTCAAATCATCAGTTAATGGTTTTACTATATAATTCATTGAGATTTTACTTGTACAATCGTGGTTTATAGTGTGGGAGATAATGGTCCCACAGGTGCCTTAACTCCTTAGGGAAGTTATAAATCGACACGCATGTCGGGAAATGGTGGCGTCGATCGTACTCTGTCGAGACTGTCTTGACGATTAGCGGGGATCGGCTTGCAACCTTGGATGCATCATACCATTGCTAATATCTGGGTACCAGTCAAGTATATTCATTTTGAGAACGTTATCATTCCGTTTGCGGTTTTAAGTTCTGCAACATCAAAAATGATTCTGATAGTGTAAGAAAAACGCTGTGACGACAGGTTTGAGCGAAATTTGTGAAAAAAGAACTCTAAGAGAGTTTTATAGCACGGAATTGTTCACTCCAGGTAAAATGTGCTCAATTTTAAAAAAATGTATCTCTGTCTCGGAATTTCGATACAACTTTATTGACTTACGACATACGAATTTACAACATTTGTCCTTTATGTGTTTGCATCATTTCTGATTGTATGTGGGAATTGTGAGTTGACGGTTAATCGAAAACCGTATTTAGAAATGTCTTACGTTGTACATCGTGTGGATAAAACAAAACTGTGGTCCATTGATTATAAGGCCTACTAGATACAAAACCTTTAAGCTAACACGATTTGTCTATATCCGAAATGGTTATGTGGGGTCCGCTGCGATTTATACATACCAGTAGTTAATATTCAAACCCCATGAAATAGCTTGTGTGATAATAAGAAATACGCATTCAGAACAATTGGTAAATGCTGCTGTTTTAAGCATGCCTCTTTTGCTAAATCACTATCAGAACAATGCCCACTTTCGTCTAGCCTGTGTTTCCTTGGATAATAAAGAGCACAAGAAACCCAAAGTTTCGTCATGATTCTAATAGCAGCCTTGGCAAATTACTTTTAAACCATACCACTAGTATATGGTATATAATAGTATTGTATCCACAAGGGTACGTTAGGCCGTACTATAGATGGGAACTATACATATTGTCTATATAACAAAGCAGCTTCTCTCGAGGAATGTCAACAACATGATGTTCATATGTAATCGATTGGTTCCGGTTTATGGTTGTATGGCAAAGTTTTATATATCCATTCCGTCGATGATAAAACAATGCGTGTTGAATCCAAGAAAGAGCGTATTCAGCACTTAAGTAAACCAATGTTAACTGACAAGAAGTTTCAACAACATCGTCAATACACCAGGTTAAACAAAAAAATATGATATATATGAAACAAACCAAGAATAGCAATTACACATAAGCATACAAAGAATCCCAGTGAAAAAAATGAACTACTTAATATATGGGAGCCTGTAATAAATCGTTCAGTAGTCAATTAATAATATGGATTATAGAATGGGTTTATATTGAATGCTATAAACGGTAACTCGGTCACGTAAAGTTACTAGCTGTACATCTCCTTCGGAGCTAGAACTTCTTTTGTAAGTTCTATTCTTCCATTGTCTGGTCAAACAAGGAATATAGTTGAGATGTAATTGACGCGGACTGGCTGAGAGATGTCTGTCCTTTGTTAGAATTATAAAACGAGAACATATGTCAAACATCAGCTTACATTACAGATAGCTGGACTTCACAATTGATAAGGTAGGGATGAGTTGATGTTAGCTACTACCGCGACGAGAGTAACAACCACACTCTCAGGTGTAGGCCAATCGATATGGTCTGATCCGTCCACCATTTCATAGAGCAAGTCATTTCTCGCCGAGAGCATCAGCAGTTCATTCGACTATCGAGTCGCCGTGCCACAAGAGCTGTTCAGTGATGTCTTCTGCGGTTAGAGTTATTTGTGTCCGATCTCAGTATTGTTAGTGAATTTTCTATGCCAATTGCTGTACTATATTGGATATCACCGCTGTGTTCATTGGTGGCATTGTATTGCTAACTAACAAACACTCTTGGAGTCCAGAGAGCTTGTTTCTATAGCAGAAACATTGAAATGGCGAAGCTCTATCGGTATGTCAAACTGAACGACAGATTCGATACTCAGGTCTTCACGTTTCTTTTACCAAATCGTGTAGCTAAACAACAGTTCGCTCATGACATCTACTCAAAGGATTTTACCTATGGTCATCAAAAATGGACGGTATCTTTCATGAAAGGTGAGAAACACCTAGGTTCTTTCTTGAAGTTAAAAACTACAGCCACAGGAATGACATGTCGCTTGGATTACTCGTTTACAATGGTAAATAAGGACCACTTTACCAAAAATGAAAGTTTTATTGAAACTGGTTGTGAATTTAGTATTGAAAATTGTATTCATGGTCGGAAGACATTTATATGTCTAAATGAGTTGGCTGTTAGAAACTTCATGCAAGAAGGTGGTGAATTTCTGGTGGAGTTGGAGATGAGGAATATCATTACCTCCTTCCAATGTCTTCTTGTACTGCCTAAAGACAACCACTTAAAGCCCGGCTATAACGAAAGGATAGAATCCACCTACTTCTCCTTCGGACTGGATGACTGGGGAGTTTCCCTCTATCCGTGTGGGGATTCTGCCGATACAGAAGGGAAGGCAGTTGTTCATCTCCATCGACACACTAGCTTCGACCATCTCAGCCATTTGAGGTATCAAATATTTATGGGTGAGGAATATGCTTATGAGTCGAATGTTTTGGAAGAAGCCTTCGATATTTCCGGGTCGGGGTTGGGTTATGTAGTCGGTGCTCCCCTCTCTGAAATTACCCATGGCAAATCCAAAATGAAAATTCGAGTGGATATGTTATCAGTGACATCTGTAAGTGAAGTTGTTCTGGAGCCTATTTCAGAAGGGCGAAATAGGGCCCATTTTTATGACAGAGACAAACAGGCTTGGCTGATTGAGAGTGATTTGAACGGACAGAATCTGTCCTTTAGGCTATATTACACTGACATATCACATGTGCCACGGAAATTTGCTCGATACGTTAGCTGGAACATTTACTCAATTTTACCATCAGGAGCTAAGTACAAAATGGGAAAAGATCCTTTCTCTAAGTACTTTGTACAACAAGATTTAGATGAAGGTTTTGTTGTCAACACACAAATACCAGTTAAAGAGGTGAGTTATGTACTTAATTTTCAATTTTAATTCATCCACACAAAGATATGTTTTAAAATTTTATCAATGAAATGGGTTTTTAATTTCTCAATAAAATAAACTGAAATAGATTTGTGACGGTGATTGTATATTACCAAACCCTAATCAAAGCGAAACGTTAGGAATATTACTATTGGCATAAACGATACTAGAGCTACTGCTTCGATCTTTAAATATCGGTAATTGAGGTATGGTGACCATATAATGCAATAGACGGTGGGTCTAGTCCTGTTTCTCTGTGATAAAATTGTCACTTATATAAAATAGTTTAAAGGCACACTTGCCGCGAAATCCAACATGCTATTTACATAAAAAAAACAGTTGGCGGTTTTCTGTATTTTTCCCAGACAGACGAAGCTAGGAACTTTCTGATTTTACCAAAAATAGAAAGCTTTGGCATCATATAGTATTTTTAATTTGAAAGTACCCGCAATGTAGACAAACCCCAACCATGATCCTGCGCACAAGCGCCCTAATGCTTTGAGTCGTGTGAGAGATCTAAAGGTACAGTATAATTTTACATACTTATTTGAGAAATACAGACTGGCGATCAAGTAAGAGGGGCTCGAAAAGCCTGCCGATCAGTTTTTGAGGTGAGGGTAATGCAACACTTAAGTTAACGACACTGATCGTTGTTGTTGTAATCGGGCTTCGCTTCCTCGTTTGTTTTTCACCTCCATCTCTACATTCTAAACCTTACTGGGCGTGTTTTATGTGTCCCATGTTTAATTTTAGTGGTTTTAGTCGTAGTATGCTCATATAAATTGGTTTTCTTAACAAATGTTCAACAGGCTACGACTGCAAGTAGGCCTTTAAGAATGCGGACAATAAGGGGTAAATTAGGGTAAGCCAATGATAGGGAATAATTCGATCAAGGATTTATTCACAAGTGAAAAACTCTTGAAGCGTAATAATTCAGCTTTGATTAAACGTCTACAGAGACCCAACTCCTATCAATAGTGTATTATCTAGGGGGCTGTTCTTATTGGTAGAATTACACTGGTTTGACTGTCTCCAGACGGGATTAGGTACATCCCGGCTTCCATACAAACAGTATGGTTGACATTACCATTTGTCATTACTTAATAATTCATATCCACGTTGGTTCATGTCACACAGTTCATTCATTGACTTTTTTGTGTACTTTTGTGTATTTTTTTGTGTCACGTGATAATTCATCCCAGTATGTGAAATTTGTTTGTTTATGTTTTTAAGAAGTGAAATGCTGTTTTTTTCTGTATGTTATTGAACATCTATGTCTCTCACATGCCGCTATAGCTCGGACCTCCTGAAATATCACTAAACTACATCGGTCGGAGTGAACCTCGACCTGCTCTCCATGGAAGGGTTGTGTATCTGTATAATATCTCTTTGTTTTTGGTCTATTTGTATATTTACTTTGTTAATTTTCTTACTGTTGGCGAAATACAGTCCTACAATGATGTTTTGTTACATGCCCAATGAATAACTCCCCCGTAAATGTTGCCAGCTGTAACACTCGCGAGCATCAGGTTTCTTACTTATTCTCTCAACTCCCATTTCAAAATGAATCTGTTCCTCCCTCTTCTGCTCCCATTCAACTTCACCCGGATACGTTTAACTTAGAGCAGCTTGAAACACTATGCTTTAATCCTGTCCAACTCAATGATTTAGGTCGCTCCAATGCCTATATTGATGATCAAACTGACGAGATCTACCATTGGAGTGACTTAAATCACTATTAATCTAACTATTTTTCCGAATCAACTTTCAATGAACAGTTATCATCCACCACTCCTGACAATAATAATCAATTTTCTGTTCTTCATATGAATGCCAGAAGTATTAAGAAACATTTTGACGAAATTACTGGGTTTATACACAACCTGAACTATAATTTCTCTGTCTTAGGTTTTACCGAAAGTTGGCTCGAACCATCATCAGAACACCTGTATAACACCCCTGGATACACTACCATACCTTCATCAAGAACCAACCGCCAAGGGGGTGGGGTTCTACTGTACATAAACAATAACATAAAATCGTATACCATCCTTCCCGACCTCTCGCATCAATCATAGTCTGGTTATGAATCTCTTTGTGTGGAAATTGAACTCCATAATTCCAGTTTTATAGTCGCTATTGTTTATCGCCCTCCAGGAACTGATATGAAATACTTTAATGATCATTTCTTTCATTGCCTTAATACAATTTCTAAAGGTAAAAAGTGTCTTCTTTTAGGAGATTACAATATAGACCTTTTTAAACATGCTCACCATGATTGTACACATGGTTTTTCTTAACTGCATGAAATGTAGTTACTTTTATCCACAAATTACTAAACCCACCCGTGTAACTAACCGATCTGCGACCCTAATAGATAATATTTTCACAAATTTTCACGAAAACCGTCTTCTCTCCGGAATCCTACTTACAGAAATTACAGACCACTACCCAATATTCTCAATACATAATACTGCACCTGAACCTACTCTACCACCAGCATCCTTTACTTACCGCAAATTCACCCCTGAACTTAAAACGCTCTTTGTTGAAAGAATTAAGAACACCAATTGGGAAAGTGTTTTTAGAAAAGATAAAACAGAATGCGCTCTAAATACATTTCAAGATATATTTACTGCTCTTTACCATGAAACCTTCCCAATGGTGAATCTCCTGCAAAAAAAAAACATAAGATAATAAAACCCTGGATATCGCCAGCTCTTCTAAATTCCATCTACGTAAAAAATAATCTCTATCGTACACAGCTTCGAACAAAAACTCCTCAAGACCGTCAAAATTACCGTAAATACCGAAACAAGTTGAATAAATTGCTAACAGTGTCAAGGAAATGTTACTTTGAAAATAAATTTAACAATGTAAACAATGATATCCGGGGCACGTGGAAAGTAATAAATCAGCTTATGCACAAACCTAAAACTTCTATCTCTAAAACATTTATCTCTAACAATAACACTATTACTAATCCTGCACTCAAAGGGGAAGAATTTAACAACTACGTTGTATCCATAGCTGACAAATTAAAAGCCTCTATTCCAAAATCTAACTCAAACCCTAAAGATTTTCTAGGAAATCCGATTTTAAATAATTTTGAATTTTCTCAGGTTACCCGAAGTGAAGTACGCTCTGCCATCATATCCACGAAATCTTCTGCTGCTGGGCTAGATGGTATACACTCCTCCATTTTAAAACTGGTATCTGATTCCATCAACGCACCCCTCTGTCATGTAATCAACCTATCCTTCCGCTCCGGGCAAGTACCAGATTCGCTAAAAAAAGCTAAAGTAGTTCCTGTGTACAAACATGGTGATCGTAAATCATTCGAAATTATAGACCTATATCTGTCCTTCCCGCAATTAGTAAAGTATTCGAACGACTGGCAGCAAATCAATTAACTTCACACCTAGAATCTAACAACATTCTATCTTCACGCCAATATGGCTTCAGACCTAATCATTCAACCACTCTTGCCGCCTGTCATTTATTTTCTGATCTCATTGAAGCCAAAGAAAATAAGAAATTTTCTATCACTACATTTCTTGATTTGTCAAAAGCGTTCGATACCGTCGATCATGACATACTTCTTTTGAAACTACGACATTGCGGTATCGGGCGCATTTCTCATAGTTGGTTCCATAGTTACTTGACTAATCGATACCAGTCCGTGGCATTGGAAAATTATATCTCGTCTCCTTCTAGGGTATCATGCGGAGTCACTCAAGGTTCGATCCTAGAGCCACTTCTTTTTCTTATTTACATCAATGACATTGTCTCTTCCTCATCATATATACATTTCTTAATTTACGCTGATGACACTTGTGTGACATATTCGTCTGCTCATCCCATTGAAGCGATCAATATGATGAACACACAACTGGTTTTAATACAAAATTGGCTTCATTCAAATAAACTCATACTAAACGTTATTAAAACCAATTTTATGTTAATTAAACCTTTCAACAAAACTCTTCCAGAACATCTACCTAATTTAACCCTAAATAATATCCCATTAAACCCTGTAAATAATATCAAATTTTTGGGTATAATTTTCAACCATAAATTGACCTGGACTAATCATATCACATATATCAGCAATAACATTTCACGTAATATTGGCCTTATAAAACACATAAGAAATAGTCTCAACATGAAAACCCTCAATATCCTTTACTATTCACTCATTTATCCTTACCTATCCTAAGCAAACCCACTTTGGGGTAATACTTATACCACACATCTTCAATCTCTTTTCCGCCTACAAAAACGAGCAATCCGACTAATAACTTTCTCCCGAAAACTACAGCATACTGACCCAATTTTTCATGATCTTAAAATCCTTAATGTCTTCAAACTGAATGTCTTCCTATCTCTTATCATGGTTCATAAATGTATATGTACTCCTTTTTTTCTACCTCCCTATTTTCAAAGCTATTTCACTTTACTCTCTAGTGTTCATACTTATACAACTAGAAACATCCAATTTAATCTTCAATTACCATACTGTTTAACAAACTTGTCCCGTCACACTCTTAAAACTGTTGGTGCTCGTGAGTGGAACAAATTGCCAATATCAATAAAAGAAATACTATCAACATCTCTATTTAAATCCTCCTTAAAAAAATTCTTAGTTAACTGATCCTGTTTCTATATATGCTTGTTTTAGTAACATATTTCGCCTTGTATATACGTTCTTTCATTATTTCTCCTTAACCTTTTCATACTATTGTTGCTGGCACCTACTCTTACACTTTTTTTTTTTAAACAATGGGATAGAACAAACCCTTTTAGGGTTTTATTCCCGCCAAAAGTAACAAAACTGGTGTAATGTTTAAATGTTATTTTGTATATGTTTGGTGAATAAACAATCAATCAATTGATATTGTAGAGGGTTACTGTTGTCGAATCTATTTATGATGTAGATACATTTAGCCGTTTTTATGCTTAACTTAAACCATTTAAGGGTGCCATTTTGTTTGCTGCAAATAAAGTTTTGGGAATGACATTTTTACACCACACAGCGTATCTGACGTATATCAAAGCTTCCAAACAAAATAAAACAACAGATAGGTTAACAGATTTTACAAATCAATCGACATTTTGGGAAAATCAATGTGAGCAATGTATTCACCGTAGAAATTAAACTTTGGCGAGAAATAACTCGTGTCTCTAAGAATACATGCCATCACTCGCTATCCAGTCGTTATAAAAGTGTGAAACCAGTCTTCATAATTCACATCATTAATGGTTGGTTCACATCTGTCAATCTCTTTATAAATACCACGTGACATTTGTATGCCAAAAGGATATGTCATCCATTAACGAAAGTAGTGTAATCCTGTCTGACAAAAATGCAATATGGCTGTCATTTTCTGAATTAATACGGTTATTCCTTTTATCTCAATGTGGTTATTTCGTGCTCTGGGATCGGACTCGTCAAACACGCAAGAAATCAATTGTGTAGATTTCCCTCATCAATAAATGGCATGTTCTGATTACCAGATGACCTCAGTTTTATTAGCGTTGATTTTCCCAAGTTGAAATCAGCAAAGAGAGATTGAGGATAAATGACCAGTAATCCCATGGATTAGAGAGAAAATGAAGACGATCAATCCTTAATTATGTCAGACGGAAAATGCAGAATACAATCATTAAATAATTCTTTTAAAAAAACGTTCTTGGTGTAACAGTATTAAGTAGGATGATCAGGCCATGTCACTTTACTATCCTTTTTTCACACGTATAGTATTTATAAGATTGTTAACAATTATCAGATTACTCGATGTTTTCTTCAGATCACCCACCCAGAGAGTTTATATCTTGACTCGTCTGACAGGAGAATGACCATACAGATAGAATGGATCGACTCTATTCTCCTTATGTGTCCGACCTACCACAGACTTGATGACGTCAGTCGGATACAACGTCATCAAATGTTGTAAGTAAAAGTATGGATAATCGATCATTATTTTTATGATTGATTTATGTTTTAGGCCGTACTCAAGATTATTTCACCTATAAACGTGTGTTGCTACATTGTGGGAGAGAAACCCAGACTGTAGAACCAGAGGAAATCTCCTGCCGTCAGCGGGTAGCTGGCAACTATAGATATTTCACATTTCTTAAATCAAGCGGGATTCGAACCCACGACCCATTGATAAAAGGCCTGTGTCGGACTGAGAGAGCCACCGCAGCTCCATTATTCGTATGAATACATTGTATAGTTACAAAATGTCAGAGGTTCACAGCGCCGATCAATTAAATGTCAAGACCGTAATCACTCTTCTTTCTTTTATTCACAGGAGAGAGATTTTGGCATTGCAGGCTGAAAACTTTGCTTTAGAAAAACAGTTATACAGTTATCAACAATCTCTTGGGAACAAGGGTACCAAAAATCGATATCTTCCTTCAGGGGAGGTAATCGACTCGATGGTGGATGACGAGGGCTGAGAAGTTGAGAACGGAAACTATTCAGCTGGCCCCACTGAGGCAATCGGCTTGAGGACGGAAGTAGTTTGGGACATTTTCCCTTACCCAAGGAAGATAATCTAAAAGTCAGCAGTTTCCCAGCTACTGTATTAATGCCTGAAGGGGAACTGTTCTAAGGAATTACTAAGACGTTTCAAATGTGTTATGTGATGCGTGAGTAAACGATATTTATGGTTGCACAGTATTAGGATAAATAAATGCACCGAAAGGAATTGTTTCTATTTCACTTTTCCGCACCATCTCCAATGTGATATATCCAGCTTATGTGTAAAATAATTCAATCATTTTTTATGGAAATGTTTACCTCAGTGTGATTTGGTGTTTTTGCTTCCAACAAAACTTGTTGACCAACAAAAACTTACATTCGATGAGCTGAAAAGCCGTCATATTGTATAATATATATAGAGGATATCAACTGGTCTAGACGCGAATACGACAAATATTTCATCATGTTGATTATGGTGGTACAGCATTAGGAAAAAAAACTGCACAAATATTTCACTTTTCCGCACCTTCTCCAATGTGATATATCCTACTTATTTTTTTACATAGTTTAACCATTGTTGTATGCAAACTTTTATCTCAATTGCACAAACGACCATTATATTGTCTCTACATGTAGGTGCTTATTTATGTGTGTGTTTATGGAATGCTTCGAAAGGACATTCAATCAGATAACTGTTATATTTAAATGTGGGATATTTCAATTTGTCAATGATAGACGATGTATACTTTCTTCCACCGACGGCGTGAAAAGTTATATTCGTCTTTTTCTCGACACCACCACAGACGATTCAGTTTACTGAAACAGAAATCCCTGTCAGTTGTGGATATGCTCAGCGGATACATGCGATTATTTAACACTTGTCGATTTTTATAATGTTTGCACATAAAGTGTCTTTTTGTCGATGATACAAGAACAAATCCAGTAAAACAGAAATGTCTTGCCAGGAACCGCTTGCACATAGCTGTATTAAGCTTTAATCTAGGCTAGGTTACAAAGAAATTTGATTGTGACGTTGCCTTTATAGGTCAGACTTAAGGTTAATACGCCTTTGTACAACCGGCACCTGGTGATTTCGCCCGAAGTATATCAAGTGGAAACTTTAACGTAAGAATATATATTTTATACTGTTTTGGACACTTTAAGTGGCATGAGCTGACAAAATGTGGATATTTTGCCGTTAAAGCAGAATGTTACAATCATCCGCTATTTTTCTCAAGAACTACAATTCAGTAGCTTTTTAGTGTTTCTAGTCCTTATAATGTAGGATAAGGTATTGCTTTGAACTAACTGAGGGTTAGAATGAATTAAGGTTCGTCCCGGTTATTTAAATTTTGTTTATTTTTCGAACGTTATCTCGGTTCGTATAGGCCAATAATATTGGGACGGTGTTGGAATGATCACTAGTAAACTTCTTTATATTATTGAAAATGTTAACAATACTGCACGATTAATCCCTTTAAAGCTTGGCGATTAACGCTTTAGTTAAATGTTATATTTCTGTGTGCGTGGTTAGTTTTATTTATATTTTTATTTTTGAAACAATATATCCTGCGGTAAAGAGGTTAATAACTAAGATTATTGATTGATCAAGTTTCACCACTTTCCTATAATATTCCATATTTGTTCGGTTGAAGCCAGAGTAATAAAAATACTAAGACTGTCATACCAAACTCCATAAAATCGTTGAGAAAAAAGCTCTCTGAATACACAACATGAAAACCGGTTATTATCTTTTCTTGGAAACTCTTCACAAAATATTGCAGAGGATTTCCATAATATCCCAAGACCCACACTTGTCAATCAATTCATTTACGGAGGAGGCACCTGGCCCCTGTCTTACAAAGTTGGCGTAAGTTACGTCGGACGTAAATCAGTGTTAAAGCTATAGGAACTTACGCCCTAGTCGCAACTCAGGGCCCTGGTGTCTTCTGTTCACAGAAAATAAAGCCCGTATACTCCATCTAATATACAGAGAAAACTTTATAGAGCAAAGGGGTTTCTTTAAACGTACCGGTCTAGTTAGGAAAAGGATGCAATAGAAAAAACAATGGTGTTGTTTTTAGTTCAGTTGTCGAGAGACAGAGCTTTGGCATTTAAGCAGCTTGTTTTCTTTCTACATACCTTTTCTCAAAACAATGCGCCAGATTTCAACAACATATCTATTTGGAGTGGAATATCTATGGAAATTGAGTTTCTAGAATTAGCGCTCGAAAGTCCTTTCCCAGCTTATCCTCGCTCCATATAAACAGATATCGTGCTATTTTAAATGTTGTGCTAGTATCCTCGGGGTTTACTCTTTTAACTTTCTGAACTGTCATTGGCTGATTTTTGGTTGTTGTTTTTTTTTCTTTTGTACAGGAGCTCCTTGCCAAATGTTGAAAATCCAACAAGATTATGTATTCTGCAATCATGTGAATCGATATTTTAACAAAACAGCTCAAAGCCGTCGGCTGTTTCCCACAAACAATTGAACTAGCTTAAAGTCTCTCACTAACAATTGAACTAGCTTAAAGTCTCCCACTAACAATTGATCTAGCTTAAAGTCTTCCACAAACAATTGATCTAGCTTAAAGTCTCCCACAAACAATTGATCTAGCTTAAAGTCTCCTGCTAACAATTGATCTAGCTTAAAGTCTTCCACTAACAATTGATCTAGCTTAAAGTCTCCCACAAACAATTGATCTAGCTTAAAGTCTCCCACAAACAATTGCTCTAGCTTAAAGTCTCCCACTAACAATTGATCTAGCTTAAAGTCTCCCACTAACAATTGATCTAGCTTAAAATCTCCAACAAACAATTGAACTAGCTTAAAGTATCCCATTAACAATTGATCTAGCTTAAAGTCTCCCACTAACAATTGGTCTAGCTTAAAGTCTCCCACTAACAATTGATCTAGCTTAAAGTCTCCAACTAACAATTGATCTAGGGTAAAGTCTCCCACTAATAATCGATCTAGCTTAAAGTCTCCCACTAGCAATTGATCTAGTTTTGAGTCTCCCACTAACCATTGAACTAGCTTAAAATCTCCCATAAACAATTGATCTAGCTTAAAGTCTCCCACTAACAATTGATCTAGCTTAAAGTCCCCCACAAACAATTGATCTAGCTTAAAGTCACCCACTAACGATTGATCTAGCTTAAAGTCTCCCACTGACAATTGATCTAGCTTAAAGTCTCCAACTATCAATTGATCTAGCTTAAAGTCTCCCACAAACAATTGATCTAGCTTAAAGTCTCCAACTAACAATTGACCTAGGTTAAAGTCTCCCACTAATAATCGATCTAGCTTAAAGTCTCCAACTAACAATTGATCTAGCTTAAAATCTCCCACTAACAATTGATCTAGCTTAAAGTTTTCCATTAACAATTGATCTAGCTTAAAGTTTTCCATTAACAATTGATCTAGCTTAAAGTCTTCCAAAACCAATTGATCTAGGTTAAAGTCTCCCACTAACAATTGATCTAGCTTAAAATCTCCCACTAACAATTGATCTAGCTTAAAGTTTTCCATTAACAATTGATCTAGCTTAAAGTCCCTCACTAACAATTGGTCTAGCTTAAAGTCTCCCACTAACAATTGATCTAGCTTAAAGTTTTCCATTAACAATTGATCTAGCTTAAAGTCTCCCACAAACAATTGATCTAGCTTAAAGTCTCCCACTAACAATTGATCTAGCTTAAAATCTCCCACTAACAATTGATCTAGCTTAAAGTTTTCCATTAACAATTGATCTAGCTTAAAGTCCCTCACTAACAATTGGTCTAGCTTAAAGTCTCCCACTAACAATTGATCTAGCTTAAAGTTTTCCATTAACAATTGATCTAGCTTAAAGTCTCCCACAAACAATTGATCTAGCTTCAAGTGTCCCATTAACAATTAATCGATTGTTCAACTAATCTCACCAAGCATTCAATTTACTAACAAACGAGTAAGTTGACAATAAATGAATTAATAGAGATACCACAAAACAAGATAAATTTTTATGTTTTCTTGGAGTGAAAATCACTGCTTGAAGCGACTGAATGTTTCCTAGATGGTTGTTTAATGCGAAAGTTTCGCTTTGACTAGATTTGGGTTTTATATGCCCTTTATTTATTAATTAAGCATATACATAAGTGAATTGGCAAATGTCACAAGCTCGAGACCTTGGTAAAGCTTCGTATGAAAATGACACTGATGATTACTTGTATCGTCGCTGTAGCAGAAACCTCGAGAGTTTAAGAGTGTATAGATTTATCCAGGTCCTTGAGTGACAGTATTATTCAGTTATTATTATATAATATTCTAATTAACCAAGGTTGTGAACGCTTCTCATTAGATGCAGTCTGTTTGATCAAAGGGACGCCTTCTGATTCTGTTGTAATCAAGATGGGATTGTAATTCTCGTAACTTGTATGATTAATTCTGTAAGCGTGCAAGTATTTCTAAGTATTCTAATTTGGACAGCATTAGAATTATCACTATTTAGTGAAAAAGATCCAGTGTGAATAAATGGTACAACTGTCAATGCATCATCATGTGATTTCGAGCTAAGTTCTTTAGTGGCGGAATCTACACAAGTGGCTGTCTACTGTGTATTGTCATTGTTTAAAAGACACAATCCAGAAAAATCATTGTCGCGATTTTGTCACCGCTTTACGTGAAAACAATGACATCAGATGACGCATAGATTGTGTGTATATTTGTACATTAACTAATACGTTTCCTAAATCTGTAAATGCGCAGATAAAAAAATCAGTATCTCTTAAAATTCCATTGGGAGAATGACGCATCAGATGACGCATAGATTTTATGTATTTGTACATTAACTAATACGTTTCCTAAATCTGTAAATGCGGAGATAAAAAAAATCAGTATCTCTTAAAATTCCATTGGGAGAAAGCTTTTTTAAAGAAGTATTATATGTTTTTTTCCAAAGCAAATATGTTAATCAAGCTACAACCATACATATATAAAACAAACTACTGCCAATCACATTCCAGAATACTTACTGAGAGCCATCATCGGATGCTCAGGGTTAAATTCGCAGCAAGCTCACCTTTTACCTCTGGGTCAACTGCGATTCAAATCCTCGTTTTCTGGGAAAGCCCATTAACTGTCGGGCCAATCAAAAGTTCTCTTCAAAACGTTGGGTCTCATCAGTTTTGGAGACACGTTTATCGAATTGAAGTATAAACCGAAACGAAAAGTCGACCATGTTTGTTTTGAACATTGTCTGGATGCTTACGTACATGTAACGCCTATTCTGATTGGTGAAATTTCCGCCACAGTTTTGTGGCAGAACCAATCAAAATCTACATGCATATTAAATTAGAAACGGCGGATTTAGTTCCACTTGTCCCACGGGTAAAGTGAGCGTGAGCGTAAGTTTTAATCGTGTATTCCGACGATGACTGAAGGCTGTCAGGAGTTTGTTTAGGCAGGGCTATCAGGAGTGGTGAATGTATAAGTAGAGTGTAAAATAAAATACCGGAGCTGTGGGAATAGAAAACACAACCTAGTCGATAATTGTGTTCTTGGGTACAACCAGAAATTGTCATCATGTAGAAGTATTGCTTCTCATAGATGTAGAGACGAATGGTGTTGTTAAAGCTTCATTACGTCACATGTTTGTTTTTAGAATACATCCAATAATCGATCTCTGGGACAGTATATGATTACATTGTTAAACGATAGACGTATTTGTTATATCTCAGTACAATATGCCTGTGTTTTATAGCAGTTCTAGGACTTCCAAAACTCTACTGCCATAAACTACGATCCACTCGTGAGTTAGTACAGCTTTGGGAATCCCCATACCAGACTGTTTATGGTGGTTCGGGAATAATCTATTCATAAGTAGGCTATAAAATAAGACACACTAATTTCAGGGATAAGAAAATGTCCTTACTCTATCTTTCTTGAGGGCAATTCTAATATGCCTCAATTTAGGGTAGCTTTAAAAATATTTCACGTCAAGCCGTTTAAGGAAAATCTGCAATAATCTATAAGTAAGTAGACATATAACGTAGTAGAAATAAAAAACCATAAATTCGGGGAATAGAAAACGTCGATATTCTGTCTGTTTCAAATCTACTCCATCAATACTACTAAACACTCATAGCCATCATTTAGTGAATACCTCCCGACATAAAATGTTACACAATCATTTCAGTTTAGTTTTTTTCTGTTCTAGTTACAACCAGTTTAATATTGATGAGAAAATTAATCAATTCTATATATACCCTGTTTTAGCATGCATGGTGCATTGCAAAACTGCAACAGCGCATATGTAAAAGGGACGTTTCCTGGAAGTTTCGCTACTTCATGCTTTCTTGTGTGAAATATTAAATGTTATGTTTATTTGACTGTAACAATTAATCTAAAAAAGCAAACAAATTACTTTAATTGCCGTCTTTACACCGTACTCAAGATCATCTCTTTTGATATAATACGACAAGTCATATTGAAGATGGGTGCTATTTTGGTTTGAGCGTCAGGATCTGTTACGTTCCCATTTGAAGACATAAAATAGCACGATAGCATAGGGTATTGCTTCTGACAAAGTACAGAAAACAAGAAACTACGGTCGATCTCGTAGATCGGTAGAGGGCGCCACAGTGTCTGTTATTTATTGCCAATATATCCCTCGCATTGATTACGTCTGTTCTTTGTCCACTGAAGAGTTCGTCTATAATACTGGTATTAACACTTGGCATGTATTATTCAGTTACCATCTCACAACTGTAGAGATATTCACAAGTCTGATCAACGACGATGGTTCATATAACAATCGTATGGATTATTATTAATATTAACATCAGCCATTTTATGCATGTGATACATATTGCGTTCGTAGTTTAACAGCGATTTACGAAAAAGACAAACAAGATATTAAGGTTTTGATGTATCTTGTCATAAAAAAGTATAATATTTTCACACTTTACAACTGTCCTTAATCGTCATATGCTGCAACCGGAAAGCTGCAAATGGAGGATTACGATTCGGACTCTGAAAAGGTCTAAATCAGGAACTAGGCGTGAATACAATGTACATGAATTCGAGCCATTTAAGTTCATTTATGAAACAAACACCATTTATCCACAGGTTCCAATGATTAGTATTTCGTAGTACCAAAAGTCTATGAATGGTAGTATATATGTAGTGCACTTCATATAAATTATTTTCGGGAAAAAAACAACACCCTCTAGGTGGTTTATCTCGGCTTCCATACAACGGTTTCAATGATCCAGGGTTATTATGTTGTTGTTTTTCTTATCAGTAGATAAGCCATAATTAACCTGTGACATAAACTGTTTATTCTGCTTATTTAGTGTGAAAAATAAACGATATGAGGAATCTAATAATCGATAGAAATGTATGTCTAGATACAAACATTGTTCGACTGGTGCTAAATATTTGATTGAGAAATTTACACTCTGATACCAATTTATTTAAGTGATGATTAGTTTAGCTGCCAATTACATAACATAATGCCCTGCAGAGTCAAATGATCACACCAAAACCAAATGAAATGATCAACTTTTAGCCACATAAAAAGTCAAATATTAAAAAGTAATAACTAAGATGTATTGCCCTATAAAGTCCCATTTTTAATATTGCAAAACTACATTTTGGTTAATGTCTTAGGTCTAAAACACATAAAATACCTAAAAGCGCCAATGAGAGTGTACCTAATTTTTGCCCTCAAGTGTTTGTCCAACGATTTGGTATGGTCTTATAGTTCAGTAAAATCAGTTACTGAAAAGTACTTGACCGAGAAGCAAAAGATATACCATGCAAAAATACAATTGACTTGTGTGTAATGACCAGCCATGTTTCCATTAGTTTGGACAAATAGACATGAACAGTGTTTGCTTAAAGCCGTAGTATAATATAAGTATACAACTGGCTTCAATCGTCATCATGGACATAAACAACACATTCTGAAAGTGAACAAATCACTTGATAAACTCACCAGAGAGCGTTCCTAAACATTAACAATCCACATGTTAGCCTTGTGTGTATGAGATCGTTATTGTGTGTTGACTAAACCTCCCTCGTACATTGTTCATTTTTATTAATGATCAAGACAGCTGACTTAATGAAAATGGGGAATAAATAACAATTACAACAGTACAAGTACAATATGAACCTTGTCTCTGAAACGTGTCTGGATATTTCATCTATCTAGATGGTTGTGTGTGTCGAGACTTGTAGCTTAACACTATGAGTGTTTGTATTCAACACAATGGGCCATATCGTCATGGTGATTCCCATGACATAAAGAAAGACGACAAACTTTCTAACAATATGCATGTTTGTAAGTTTAAGTAAATTACAACGACATTTTTATTATGAGTCCAGTGATTTTTTTTGCAAGTTTATTAACAATCCCAGAAAGTATGTGATATAAACTTTATGTCCTAAGCAACACAATTTGCACTCTGGCATGCCGTGCATCATGCATACGAACGGACTGGCCAATAACCTAAAACAACAAACCAACTTATATCTGTTTAAAAAGTATACTTTTGGCAAATGTTCAATACATCTATCGATGTCTTATGAAACGTACTTAATTCAACAAGTACAATTGTGTCACATCGGCATCAGCATGATATTTAATTATCTGTTCTATACTGCTACCAAACACGTAACCCTACAATAATAACCTGTATAGCAAGACCTTTGGGCAGAAATACTTGTTAAAAATCAAAAATATAATCGGCACTACATCAGCTTACAAATATATTCTAAAACAAGATGGCAGCGCCCATGGATGTCAAAGCAAAATATGATAAGGATGAGAGAATACGTTTCAAGGTATTTACATGTATTAGGAGAGTAGTAATCAATATAACAAAACCTATCATCGGCGGCTTAAACGTTACCTACCAGAATTATAACGAATATCTCTCTACACAACCGAGTCAACTATCAGTGTCACGTGTCGTTGTTTACAATTTTAAGGACGTCGACAACATTGGCATCCCTTTAAGTTCAAGCAACATGTCACTCATTGATTTTAGAGTTGATATCTCCACGAATGGCAGAAGGATCAATCTCTATTTTAGATTGGACTCCAACATTATGCTACAGCCTACTATTGATCACATCTGACACAATGAGACATATCACTTCTCGTGTATGTTACCACGTGCAAAAATGTCGTAAGCAATACGTCGGAGAAACTCTGAATTCTACGACAAAGAGCAGCCAACTATTTATCTAGTATAAGACTTAAGCATGCTGTGCCAGCTGCACAACATTTCAACACTTGGTCATTCGGTCAAGGATCATTTTGAAATCATGCCTATTGAGAAAATCCCTTTTATCACGTCTGCTGCTGATACCAAGCACAAACGTTTGGAAAGGGAAAGTTTACAAATTGTTTATCCTTTGGTAACAAATCAAATCAAACCATACTCTGACGGACCACAGGTGTCAAGCTGGTCTACTGTTGAATTGATATATTGGAAAACACAAGGTGCATACACCTGTGTTCATTAGATTAGGCATAATTAACCATCCCGAGATGTAAGCCCAATTGTATTGTACGTTTTAATAATCTTAAAAGGTTGAGTAGGTCTCAAACGTACTGACATATACTCCTGTGCAAGGATATACTACATTGTCTTTACTAGACAGTCTGCTGTCCATTCATATCCAACTAGAACTCATCACCTGAATCTTTACAAGCCTCTTTACGCCACAAATCTGTATTTCTATTCAATACATACATTGATTCCTCGTGAATGGAACAAGCTTCTACCATCATTGAAAAGTATCAACTCAATTTCTCTTTTTAAGTCTAAACTTAAAGACCACCTTAATAGCTCTACTGACTGAACTCCGTTGACAGCTCGTTTTGCCTGATTCTGTTTTGTTTCTTGTTTTCTTTCTTTTCTCTCACCTTTTACTCCTTCATCTTTTCTTTTTTCTTTTCTTCTTTATTACTCCAATGCTTTTTTTTTTAAAATAATGTGATGATTTCATATCTGTTGTCAAAATGAATGTGCCAATTTATATAGTTATCCAATGGGATAGAACAAGCATTTTGTGACTTTAGTTTCGCCATATTACTGTTAAACTCTATGTGACAAATTCCATTTGACTTATGGTGAATAAATACAAATACAAAAAAATACAAAAAGACATCACAGTTTTCTTAATCGCCCAATGTAATAATTACTGATAAGTATGGCGTACAGCATCCATACGAATGGACGCACAAATAAGCTAAAACAGCCAACCAACCAACTATTCTAACAAAATAACTTTAGACGTTTTGTGAATTTATTAATTAAGTTGATAGCGGTGATTTGCTGAAAAGCAGGCTGGAGTTTTTCTTACACCCTGTGCTTAAAGAGTATTCAACTCAGAGGACAACATTTTCCTTGTGTCGACGTTTCACTCGGCGCACCCAAACAGTAGGCTTGTGGTAGAAATCAGAAAAATACCTGATATTAAATATATTAGCGAAGTTTGAATGTTGACATTCCTCGCAAAAATATATATTGATTAGACCATTAGAATTCCATCTGACCCAAATCATAAGGCCACAAAGTCAATATCGATGATAAGACTTATCTGTCCTATTTAAATGTACATTATGGTATATTTGTAGTGATTGTACAATAGTGTTGACAAGAAATACGCATTCCGATTTTTTTATCATGCATCTGCTAAATCAATATCAGAAGGTTCCCTTCCGTCGGGTTTGTTATTCTTGGATAAGGTAGATTACGAGCCAACCCGCGTTTCACCATAGCTTACATGTAAATAATGATGTTCACAAATGACTGTTTCCTTAAGAACCATACTATATCATTGATAATAATCATAAGCTGACAAAGGTAGACTAGACCGTACCACATGGATATCTGTGAAGCTATACATATTGTCTGTATAACAAAGCACCTTCTCTTGAGGAATGTCGACAACATGCTGTTCATATATAATCGATTGATTCCAGGTTATGGTCGAATGGGAAAGTTTGAAATATTCATTGCATTTCGTCGATGACACTGACCCGATAAAGTAGTGTGTACTGATTTACAGAAACGCGATTGTAAAATCAATCATCGAATGCGAAAAAGAAATACCGTATTACTTGGTCAGTATACGTTTTTCTTCATCGCTGGGTACAAGAGCGATAGTCTGTCACGCCGACACAAGCATTCCATCGAGGTGTGTGCGTGCGTGTGTGTGTGTTCGAATCACGGTTTATCCAAAGACAATTTGGTTTGTTGGCTTTTTTAATCTGAATGAGTGCTTCATTTGATCGCCTCATTTGGAATGGTTGCAAGACAGCCACCGACAGCCACCAAGGTGATAACATCACAATATAACTTGAATAGTCTTGATTCCCAAACAGATTGGCTGAAAGATGTCTGTCTGAGGGGCGGAAAGATGTCCTTTGTTAGAATTACAAAACGAGAACATATGTCTAACATCGGCTTCCACCACAGTTAGCTGAACTTCCCATCTGATGAGGGACGACTAGGCGGGATGGACTACCGCGACGCGAGTAACAACCACACTGTCAGGTGTAAGCCAATCGATATGACCTGGTCTGTCCACCACTTCATGGAACCAGTCACTTCTCGCTGATAGCATCAGTAGAACAGGCCATTCGACGATCGAGTTGCCGTGCCATAAGTGCTGTACAACGATGTCTTCTACGCTTAGAGTTATTTGTGTCCGATCTAAGTATTGTTAGTGAATCCTCTATGCCAATTACTGTACTATATTGGATAATACCTCTGTGTTCCCTGGAGACATTGGGTGACTTTAAAGTTGGGTGTTAACACCAACACTAACACTAACACCAACACTTAAAGCCTGGTTCACACCATCTTTAAGCTCGAGCCATGGTGTTGGTGTTGACACTTGCTTTCGGTGTTACCCACGATTATTGTCGGTGTTTGTTTTGACACTGAAGCTAACACAACACCCAACACCTAAAATGACACCAATTATAAGTTGCTATAAGAGTGTTGGTGTTGACACCTGGTGTTGGTGTAACGTAGATTTACAGTCGGAGTTTGGTGTTAGGTTAGCACCGGTTGGAGCATGAGGTGTTGAGTTGAACCGCAGTTGGTGTTCATTTCGGAATTCTTCCAATTGCTTTACTATTGGAGACAAAACTAACCCCTAAGGGTTAACACCAGACTGAGTTTAAAGTCAACGGTATTAGCAGCCATGTTGTTTGTTGCAGCTAACGAGGCGGTTGCTGGAGGAAAAAAATCCCCAGGATTATCCCTGTTGCCCCCATGGATTGCCTTTGGACTGTCCGTCAAGTATGCATACATTAAAGTAGTGGAGACCGTTTACACCGTGTCAAAAGTTTGGATGGAAAGTTAAAGTGGCATGAGCTGCCAAAATTCACACTTTTTTCATAGTTTCTGATCTTCACGACGGTAAGAGGATTTGAAGGCCGTCGAAAAACTAAATGATTGGCGTTGGAATGAGGAAAATCCATACACTATGAGGCTTGTACGAACCGAAAACGTGTTCGAAAAGTAAACAAAATTTAAATAACCGGGACGACCATTCATTCATTCTAAGGCAAACTTAGTTTAAAACAATACTTTATCGTACATTTTCGAGACTAGAAGCCTAAAAAGCTTCTGAATGATATGTCTTGAGAAAAATAGCCAATTATTTCAACGTTCTGTTTTGACGTCAAAATATCAACATTTTGGCAGCTCATGCCCCTTTAACAGACAACCTGCTACTGTATGCTAATTAGTGCAAGATGTTAGGTCGGATATTACTGTACAAATTGAACAGTAGAGTGATTGTAGCCGTGTCAAAACTGGACGAACACCAGTGTTAACCGCAAGTCGGTGTTTTGGCTTCAGGTCAACACTTTTCTTACAGACTATTTGCTAATTGAACACTAGTGTTAACACTGGTGTCTCTACTGAGTGTTGACTCGATGCATGGTGTTTGGAGCTTCAGGTGGACACCAACACTGACACCAACACCCAAGACCAACCCAAACTCAAACTTTAAAGTCACCCACTGTATTGCTAACTAACAAACACTCTTAGAGCCCAGAGAGCTTGGTATTTTAGCAGAAACATTGCAATGGCGAAGCTCTATCGGTATGTCAAACTGAACGACAGATTCGATACTCAGGTCTTCACGTTTCTTTTACCAAATCGTGTAGTTAAACAACAGTTCGCTCATGATATCTACTCAAAGGATTTTACCTATGGTCATCAAAAATGGACGGTATCTTTCATAAAAGGTGAGAAACACCTTGGTTCTTTCTTAAAGTTAAAAACTATAGCCACGGGAATGACATGTCGCTTGGGTTACTCGTTCACAATGGTAAATAAGGACCACTTTACCAAAAATGAAAGTTTTATTGAAACTGGATGTGAATTTAGTATTGAAAATTGTATTCATGGTCGGAAGACATTCATATGTCTAAATGAGTTGGCTGTTAGGAACTTCATGCAAGAAGGTGGTGAATTTCTGGTGGAGTTGGAGATGAGGAATATCATTACCTCCTTCCAATGTCTTCTTGTACTTCCTAAGGACAACCACTTTAAGCCAGGCTATAACGAAAGGATAGAATCCACCTACTTCTCCTTCGGACTGGATGACTGGGGAGTTTCCCTCTATCCGTGTGGAGATTCTGCCGATACAGAAGGGAAGGCAGTTGTTCATCTCCATCGACACACTAGCTTCGACCATCTCAGCCATTTGAGGTATCAAATATTTATGGGTGAGGAATATGCTTATGAGTCGAATGTTTTGGAGGAAGCCTTCGATATTTCCGGGTCGGGGTTGGGTTATGTAGTCGGTGCTCCCCTTTCTGAAATCACCCATGGCAAATCCAAAATTAAAATTCGAGTGGACATGTTATCAGTGACATCTGTAAGTGAAGTTGTTCTGGAGCCTATTTCAGAAGGACGCAAAAAGGGCCCATTTTTATGACAGAGACAAACAGGCTTGGCTGATTGAGAGTGATTTGAACGGACAGAATCTGTCCTTTAGGCTATATTACACTGACATCTCACATGTGCCACGGAAATTTGCTCGATACGTTAGTTGGAACATTTACTCAATTTTACCATCAGGAGCTAAGTTCAAAATGGGAAAAGGACCTTTCTCTAAGTACTTTGTACAACAGGATTTAGATGAAGGTTTTGTTGTTAACACACAAATACCAGTTAAAGAGGTGAGTTGTCTACTTAAAATACAACATCATCACATATTCAATTTTAATAAATCATCACAAAGATATTTTTCAAAATTTTATCAATGAAATGGGTTTTTCATTTCTCAATAAAATAAACTGAAATAGATTTGTGACGGTGATTGTATATTAAGAAACCCTAATTAAAGTGAACATTTAGGAATATTACTATAGGCATAAACTATACTCTCCCAAAAAAGAAACGCAACATCCAATTTTTTTTCCAAACATGAATTTTTTCAAAATGAGCGTGATTGACACATGACAACAGGATCATGGTATAATGTAAATGTCCTACAATTGAATTTAAGCCCCTGATTGTGGCTGTTGATCACACGTGGCTTTCGAGTCAGCCTTTGTGTAACGCTACACGAGAAGGCGTAGGGAAAACGTAGGGCAGTTGTACGTGCGAATCACGTCTTATCTTTATGCGTGTTTAATGGGTATAAAAGACACACAACCTTTTAATTGAATTCAGTCGTTAAATTGTTCAGGAAGTTGCTACAATATGCCAAAACTCGACACAGCTACCCGGAACGTCGTCATTGGTCTTCTCCTGGCCGGCGAATCACAGAATGCAGTCGCTAGACTTTATAATGTTCATCGGAGAAAGATTTTTCAGACTGTTGCAGCAGCACCAGCAATCCGGTTCAACAGCTGATCGTCAACGTTCTGGCCGACCTAGGATCACATCAGCAGCCCAAGATCGCTACATCCGGTTACTTCACCTGCGAAACTGGACCAAAACAGCAACAGAAACAGCATCAAATATCCCAGGTCTCCGTTGAATATCGGCACAGACAGTCAGAAACCGTCTCCGTCAAAACGGCTTACGTGCCAGACGTCCTTACTTTGGCGTTGTACAGAGACGCCAGCATCGACTTGCATGGGTCCGATGGTGCAACAGGTTAAGGGACTGGAATCTGCGAAACTGAAGGCGAGTCTGGTTCAGCGATGAATCAAGATTCCAGCTGCAGAGAAGAGATGGTCGTACACGAGTTTATAGACGCCGGAATGAGAGGTTCGCAAGGAACTGCGTCCTTGAGGTCGACAATTTCGGCGGAGGAAGTGTGATGGTGTGGGGTGCCATTTCTGTGCCCGATAAACTCAACTGGTGCACATTCCCGGCAACCTTAACGCCGTTCGATACACAGATGAGGTTTTGACACCACATATGCTGCCCGTAATGGACCTCCGTAGGGAAATTTTTCAGCACGACAACGCTCGGCCGCACACAGCTCGTGCTACTGTTGAATTTCTAGCCAACCAGAACGTAACAGTGCTCCCCTGGCCATCCAAATCACCATATTTGAACCCAATACAACATTTGTGGGATGATATGGACAGACGCGTACGCAGTTGTCATCCAGCGCCGCAAACTCTGCAAGAAATGCAGCAGGCTCTTAAGCAAAAATGGAGGAGAATTCCGCAAAACCGTATTCGTCGATTGATTGTGTCTATGCCGAGATAGATCCGTGCTGTGTTACAGTTTAAGGGTGGGCACAACAGATATTGACGTTGCAGTGACGTCATCGGAGCGCTATGAATAAAATTTTAATGTGATAAATTTTTTACATGTGAATGAACGTTAAAGTGTGAACAACCAGTCTGCCAAATTCCAGTGTAATGTGATGCTTATTTGTGTATTAAAAATGATGTTGAAAATGCATATTTTGAAGAACAAAAACTGGATGTTGCGTTTCTTTTTTGGGAGAGTATATATTAGAGCTACTACTTCGATTTTTAAATATCGGTAATTGAGGTATGGTGACCATATAATGCAATAGACGGCGGATCTAGTCCTGTTTCTCGGTGTTAAAATTGTCGCTAATATAAAATAGTTTAAGGGCGAGTGTTTTGCTAGTTTTGAATGTTCTTTACAAAAGTTAGTTTTTCTTTACTAAATATGACAAAGTATAATAAACATATTTAAAAAATACCTTAAACTGTATCATCTAGTCAAAAATAAAGATTGAGGGTCTATATGTGTGTTTCAAATGAAATAAAAAAAACAGTGGGCGGTTTTCTGTATTTTTCCCAGACAGAAGAAGTTATTAACTATCTGATTTTACCAAAAATAGAAAGCTTTGGCATCATTTAATATTTAGGGGGCCAAGCAATGGCTTGGAACCCTATTATTTTTGTAAGGGTTATTAGGGGTCCAAGCAATGGCTTGGAACCCTCTTATTTTTGTAAGGGTTATTATTATTATTATTATTTTCTGATGTTCTGTGCCGGACAATACCTAAAAAAGTATTCGTCAGATAAAACTCAAACTTTCCATGTAGGACTGCTATGGACTAGGGATGCAAACGAAACAAGCATGACGTCATAGGTCACATGGTATGGCGGCCATCTTGGATTTTCGGCCAAAAAACAAAACGTCTTCTTCTCTTAAACCACTGGGCCTACATATGTCAAACTTGGATTTTTATGTAGTGCGGGTATGGAACTAAAATCTAATTCGGGAACGATTTTGATGAGATCAATATCTAGGGAGCTCGCCATAGGTCAAAATTAACATAAAGTAAAAAAAACATATAAATGCCCCTTACTATGTAATGCTTAGACATACCTACTTGAAACTTAATATGTAAGTAGTGCTATATTAAAAGAACGTGTGTACTTATTTTAAAGTTCATTAGTTTGTTTATTAGGCTTTTAGCTAATTTATTTGTATCTTTACTTCTAATGCACTTACAGAAATGAAAAATATATCACAACATGCTAAATCGCTTTACTTGTTCGAATATGTAATAAATAAAACAAATTTCTTAACCGATGTTATGTTTTTTTAGGATATCAGTTTTTCAGTCAGGCATTTATTGCCTCAAGTTTTATGGCCTGTTAAGATAAGAGGGGTAGTGCTAGGCTAATGTACACAATAAGCAATAAAGCAGCATGGAGATGTTTATTGACATAGGCCTGATCTCTCTGGTTTATTACCTTAAAGGACACTGCAAAGCTGGCAGACTGAAATTCACATGGTCAATGTTAACAATAGGTAGATTATACATGATAGATTCTTCTATGGAGCCGTTTTACTAAACCAAAACACATGGGACAATTTGTACTACTTTGTACATGGTCATGTTTAATATGAGCTTTCGAGAGAAACTACTTTCATCATCAGAAATTACCGCAACATAACTTTGGTATGTTAAAACAGGCATTATATACACAGTAAGAATCAACAAAACAAATACAAAAGTTATTATCATTGATAAGATGTGATTCCTACCTTGCAGTTAAAATCACTACAATCTTAGTGGGGGAGGAGGAGGCAATCCTATTACAGGTCAAGAGTTAACTACATGTATTAAGATATGAAGGACATGGAATCAGCAGGTGTGCTGTAACATCAGGATATTACACAGAGGATAAGACAACCTTATCTATAGAATGGAGACAGTTGGTTACACATTGAATAAGCGGAGAGAAACGATTGAAATTGGAACATTTAATATAGGATTTAATTATGAAATATGAAGGAACTCTTCGTATGCTAAGTTAAGCTTGTTCTTAGCCTGGTCAATTACCTCACATGCCAGTGTGTTTGGATTGTGATTGTTGTAACAGTGACTTGCAACTGCAGAAGAGCCACTGTTTTGGTGCATGTGATTCTCGGAGAACCTCTGATTAATATGTCTGGATGTAAGTCCCACATAAGATGCAGGGCAATCACCACATGTTTTTCATCTTTGCCATCTTTGTAATTAAAATAAGAACTGATTGAGAAAGTTTCGCTTAAAGATACAAACTGAGCTGTCGGGACAAGGTTTTCAAGTGATTTTAGTTCTTTAGATAATTTTGATTGAGGCTGGTCAAAGAAAGGGTGTTCTGATGAAGATTGTTGTTTTCAGGTCCGATTTGTTTACGAAATGGGTTGTCGGAAAATTTATTGTCTAGGAACTGTTTAATGATTTTGTCTACCGTGGGGGGGGGGGTGGATATTGATTTTGGAGTAACATATTTTTTATTTTATCGATTTCAACGCTAAGTAGTTTGTAGTCATTGCAGCGTGTCATACTATCAGACAGCTCACCATACGTCAAAATTAACATAAAGTCATAAAACATATAAATGTATGTAACTCTGTAATGCTTGGACATATCTACTTAAAACTTGCCGTCCGGGATATTTCGGTACGGTACATTTCGGCCTGGGACATTTCGGCCTGGGACATTTCGGCCCAAAGTGTTAAAGGGGACATTTCTGCCCACCTTGGTTTTTATACGCCTGGAATTGAAAAGCGGGCTGTATTATGGTATCATCTCCGGCAGTCCGGCGTCCGCTTTCCCTTCCGCTCCATAACTTCAAAAGTTTTGATTCCATCTGCACAATTTTTTCTGAGTATATACCTTATGGGTAGAAGGTGTGTCGCAAACTATTTTCAACATCACTGGTTACATAATATCGGAGTTATATTGGATTATGTAATATGCCCTTCCGCTCCATAACTTCTAAAGTTTTGATTCCATCAGCACAATTTTTTCTGAGTATATACCTTATGGGTAGAAGGTGTGTCGCGAACTATTTTCAACATCACTGGTTGCATAATATTGGAGTTATATTGGATTATTTAATATTCCCTTCCACTCCATAACTTCTAAAGTTTGGATTCCATCTGCACAATTTTTTCTGAGTATATACCTTATGGGTAGAAGGTGTGTCGCGAACTATTTTTAACATCACTGTTTACATAATATGGGAGTTATATTGGATTATGTAATATTCCTTTCCGCTCCATAACTTTCAAAGTGTCCCTGTGGACAATTTTGGACAATTTTTTCTGAGGATGAGTAGAAGGTGTACCAGCTTCCTTGGATAATTTAGTGATAGCTACATGTATGGTTTCCAAAACCTAAAAAGTTTAGAATTATAATTATTTCTCTGTTTTAAAGGCTCTTCAATTCAGTTTTATTACCCATATGGTAAAGCTAATATAGCTGCTTAAAGATATGTTTGACAATATTCATAAACCTGGTTGTAAGTGTAAACAGATAAGACTTGTATATTTACACACCATTGACCATCTCAGAGATTAGGCTGTGTTCAAATATACCTATATAAAATGTGGCAAACATCCTGGTCAGTGATCTCTTCAGCAAGTGATTGAACCCACTGACCAGTCAGAATTAGCTGGACTCCAAGCTGAAGACCTGGACATTTAACACCAGATGAGTTTTCATATTTGAAGGACCCATTGCATATATTCAAAAATATATATATGGAAGGATTTGTTTTGGTATGGCTGTAGTGACTGTGCCTTTCCGGGCGTATTTTGGGTTTCCCGAAACTTTTGTTATTCTATTTAATTGTATATTTTATTATTTCTTTCTCCATATTCAGCTATTTTTTTAGCTAGAACAGTGATACTATAATGGGCTTCTGGTCAATCTTTCCAACTTTCATGATACATATAATACAGGTATAAGTCGGAGAAATAGTAATTATTAAGGTCTAACAAACTCACATATGTACTTAGTCACACTTTTATGTGCGAATTTGCAAAATTTGTTTCCATTGTTTCCAATACAATACTCTATTATCATGTTTTCTGATTTTATTACTACAGGTAATTACAAAAGGGTATGAATTTCAAAGCTTTCAATTTTTAGTTTATGCACAAAGCCTTGGCATGTGCTGCAGACAATTGTCACTTTATTATAAAACTTTTAACAAGAAAATATAAATAAATTTGTCTATCCCGGGCAGTTTGGCTCCGTGAAACATATTGTATAGTCATGTAAACTTCCTAGCTTTATCCACAAAAATAAACTTGTAACAATAAGATGAGCAATATTACGCATGATAAGGGTAGGTAAGCTTGTGTTGATTGGCCCAGTAATTAAAATCAAAGAGGGAAAGATTATCTCTGTTGTGACTTCCTGAACACTCAGTACGTGGCCAGCTTCAGAATGGTGCTGGTCACCTTATCAGATGGAAGCCTGTGATTGATCCCATGATGCTTGGTGTTATGTAGTGGTGGGCTGTATATGTAACCTATTCTGGTTAGATAAATTTATCAACTTCAGCTCAACTTAATGAGCATATATATATATATATTCATATAGAATAAGAGAAAGAAATGAGAAAATGTTTAATCAAATATAATTAAAACCAAGGTAGGCCGAAATGTCCCATTTTTCACTTTGGACCGAAATGTCCCAGGCCGAAATGTACTGTATTGAAATGCCCCAGGCCGAAATGTCCTAGGCCAAAATGACTGGATACCTAAAACTTGATATATAAGTAGTGCCTTATTGAAAGAAGGCGTGTAATTATTTTAAAGTGGAATGAGCTGCCACAATGAATTCACACTTTTTTCCTAATTTCTGATCGTCACAACAGTCAAAGGCTTTGAAGGCTATCGACAAATTAAATGATTGGCGTTGGAACGAGGAAAATCCATACAGATTGTGGCCTATCCGTACCGAAAACGTGTTCGAAAAGTAAACAAAATTTAAATAACCGGGACGACCATTCATTCATTCTAAGCCAAAGTTAGTTCAAAACTATACTTTATCGTACATTTTCGAGACTAGTGGCACTAAAAAGCTTCTAAATTATGAGTCTTGAGAAAAATAGCCAATAATTTCAACATTCTGTTTTAACGTCAAGTCAACATTTTGGCAGCTCATGCCACTTCAAAGTTCATTAGTTCGTTAATTAGGCTTTAAGCTAATTTATTTGTATCTTTACTTCTAATGTACTTACAAAAATGCAAAATATATCACAATATTCTAAATTGCTTTACTTCTTCGAATACATAAGTCGCGGGTTCGATTCCCACTCAGTCCAAAAAATTGGAAAATTTTCTGACTGGGTTTTCACTCGAACGACCTATGTGGGATGGTTGCCAGTTACCAACGGAAGGTCGTGGGTTTCCTCCGGGCATATAGCCCGGTTTCCTCCCACAATAAAACTGGCAACGCCGCCATATAAGTGAAATAATCTTGAGCGCGGCGTAAAACATCAAACAATCAATCAATCAATCGAATACATAATAAACAAAACATATTACTTGACCGATGTTATGTTTTATCAGGCTATAAGTTTTTCAGTCAGGCTTTGTATAAGCATGTACTGCTCCAAGATTTATGACCGGTAAAGACAAGTTGGACAGGTTATGTAGTGCAGATCAGATGGAAATAGTGACTGGGGATAGGCTTAGCACTTATCTCGGTGTATCACACCACTGTCCACTGTAATCTAATACCCCAGCCAATACCTAGGGAGCTCGCCAATGGCCAAAATTAACATAAAGTCATAAACGTATAAATGTCTCTAACTCTGTAATGCTTAGACATATCTACTTGAAACTTGAGAGTTAACTCCCCTGAATATATTATTGTTATTCGCTAATGTTTCTTTTACAGGTATTATCTCAAAAAGTACAAATCGGATAAAACTAAATCTTGACTTATATGACCGTAAATTTCTGCAGATGTAAAAAAACAACTAAACGACTTCCGCTTGGACCCCGGAAACAGCTGCTTTAGCAGCTTTAATTAGGGGTCCAAGCAATGGCTTGGAACCCTATTGTTTTTGTAAGGGTTATTATTATTATTATTATTATTTTCTGATGGATTTTGCCGGACAATATCTCAAAAAGTATTCGTCTGATAAAACTCAAACTTTACATGTAGGACTGCTATAGACTAGGGATGCAAACGAAACAAGTATGACGTCATAGGTCACATGGTAAGGCGGCCATCTTGGATTTTCGTCCAAAAAAATGAAATATTTGAACGACGTCTTCTCTGAAACCACTGGACCTACATATGTCAAACTTGGATTTTTATGTAGTGCGGGTATGGAACTAAATTCTAATTCGGAAACGATTTTAATGAGATCAAAATCTAGGGAGCTCGCCATAGGTCAAAATTAACATAAGGTCAAAAAACGTATAAATGTCTCTTACTATGTAATGCTAAGACATATCTACTTGAAACTTGATATATAAGTAGTGCTATATTAAAAGAACGTGTGTACTTATTTTAAAGTTCATTAGTTCGATAATTAGGCTTTTAGCTAATTTATTTGTATCTTTACTTCTAATGCACTTACAGAAATGAAAAATATATCACAATATGCTAAATCGCTTTACTTGTTTGAATATGTAATAAATGAAACAGATTTCTTAACCGATCTTATGTTTTTTTAGGCTATTATTTTTTCAGTCAGGCAGTTATTGCCTCAAGATTTATGGCCCGTCAAGACCAGCTGGCCACAGTTGAGGCTATTGAGTACATTAACTGATAAGCTGTATAGAGATGTCCTTTGATGTCTGTTTGGTGCATTATCTATGGCCAAACACAAGGGAGATGCTCCAGTGTGTCAAGACTGGAAGACGAAAGAATTAACTCCCCTTAATATATTATTGTGATTTTGTGATGTTTCTTTTTCGGGCATTATCTCAAAAAGTACAAATCGGATTAAACCAAATCTTGACATATATGACCGTCATTGTCTGCAGATGTAAGCAAAGAACTAAACGACTTCCGCTTGGACCCCGGAAACTGCTTTAGCAGCTTTAATTAGGGGTCCAAGCAATGGCTTGGAACCCTATTATTTTTGTAAGGGTTATTATTATTATTATTATTATTTTCTGATGGTTTTTGCCGGACAATATCTCAAAAAGTAGTCGTCAGATAAAACTCAAACTTTACAAGTACGACTGCTATGGACTAGGGATGCAAACGAAACAAGTATGACGTCATAGGTCACATGGTGTGGCGGCCATCTTGGATTTTCGTCCAAAAAAATGCAATATTTGAACGACTTCTTATCTTAAACCGCTGGACCTACAAATGTCAAACTTGGATTTTTATGTAGTGCGGGTATGGGCCTGAAATCTAGTTCGGAAACGATTTTGATGAGATCAATATCTTGGGAGCTCGCCATAGGTCAAAATTAACATAAAGTCAAAAAACGTATAAATGTCTCTTACTATGTAATGCTTAGACATATCTACTTGAAACTTGATATATAAGTAGTGATATATTAAAAGAACGTGTGTACTTATTTTAAAGTTCATTAGTTCGTTAATTAGGCTTTTAGCTAATTTATTAGGGGGCCAAGCAATGGCTTGGAACCCTATTATTTTTGTAAGGGTTATTATTAGGGGGCCAAGCAATGGCTTGGAACCCTATTATTTTTGTAAGGGTTATTATTATTATTATTATTATTATTATTATTATTTTCTGATGGGTTTTTGCTGGACAATATCTCAAAAAGTATTCGTCTGATAAAACTCAAACTTTACATGTAGGACTGCTATAGACTAGGGATGCAAACGAAACAAGTATGACGTCATAGGTCACATGGTAAGGCGGCCATCTTGGATTTTCGTCCAAAAAAATGAAATATTTGAACGACTTCTTCTCTGAAACCACTGGACCTACATATGTCAAACTTGGATTTTTATGTAGTGCGGGTATGGACCTAAAATCTAATTCCTAAACGATTTTGATGAGATCAATATCTACGGAGCTCGCCATAGGTCAAAATTAGCATAAAGTCAAAAAACGTTTAAATGTCTCTTACTCTGTAATGCTTAGACATATCTACTTGAAACTTGATATATAAGTAGTGCTATATTAAAAGAACGTGTGTACTTATTTTAAAGTTCATTAGTTCGATAATTAGGCTTTTAGCTAATTTATTTGTATCTTTACTTCTTATGCACTTACAGAAATGAAAAATATATCACAATATGCTAAATCGCTTTAATTGTTCGAATATGTAATAAATAAAACAGATTTCTTAACCGATCTTATGTTTTTTTAGGCTTTTAGTTTTTCAGTCAGGCAGTTATTGCCTCAAGATTTATGGCCCGTCAAGACCAGCTGGCCACAGTTGAGGCTATTGAGTACATTAACTGATAAGCTGTATAGAGATGTCCTTTGATGTCTGTTTGGTGCATTATCTATGGCCAAACACAAGGGAGATGATCCAGTGTGTCAAGACGAAAAAATTAACTCCCCTTAATATATTATTGTGATTTTGTGATGTTTCTTTTTCGGGCATTATCTCAAAAAGTACAAATCGGATTAAACCAAATCTTGACATATATGACCGTCATTGTCTGCAGATGTAAGCAAACAACTAAACGACTTCCGCTTGGACCCCGGAAACTGCTTTAGCAGCTTTAATTATTATTATTATTATTATTATTATTTTCTGATGGGTTTTTGCTGGACAATATCTCAAAAAGTATTCGTCTGATAAAACTCAAACTTTACATGTAGGACTGCTATAGACTAGGGATGCAAACGAAACAAGTATGACGTCATAGGTCACATGGTAAGGCGGCCATCTTGGATTTTCGTCCAAAAAAATGAAATATTTGAACGACTTCTTCTCTGAAACCACTGGACCTACATATGTCAAACTTGGATTTTTATGTAGTGCGGGTATGGACCTAAAATCTAATTCCTAAACGATTTTGATGAGATCAATATCTACGGAGCTCGCCATAGGTCAAAATTAGCATAAAGTCAAAAAACGTTTAAATGTCTCTTACTCTGTAATGCTTAGACATATCTACTTGAAACTTGATATATAAGTAGTGCTATATTAAAAGAACGTGTGTACTTATTTTAAAGTTCATTAGTTTGATAATTAGGCTTTTAGCTAATTTATTTGTATCTTTACTTCTAATGCACTTACAGAAATGAAAAATATATCACAATATGCTAAATCGCTTTAATTGTTCGAATATGTAATAAATAAAACAGATTTCTTAACCGATCTTATGTTTTTTTAGGCTTTTAGTTTTTCAGTCAGGCAGTTATTGCCTCAAGATTTATGGCCCGTCAAGACCAGCTGGCCACAGTTGAGGCTATTGAGTACATTAACTGATAAGCTGTATAGAGATGTCCTTTGATGTCTGTTTGGTGCATTATCTATGGCCAAACACAAGGGAGATGATCCAGTGTGTCAAGACGAAAAAATTAACTCCCCTTAATATATTATTGTGATTTTGTGATGTTTCTTTTTCGGGCATTATCTCAAAAAGTACAAATCGGATTAAACCAAATCTTGACATATATGACCGTCATTGTCTGCAGATGTAAGCAAACAACTAAACGACTTCCGCTTGGACCCCGGAAACTGCTTTAGCAGCTTTAATTTTAATTTGAAATTGAAAATTAGATTTATCAAGTACCCGCAATGTAAAGAAACCCCAACCCTTTGCACAAGCGCCATAATGCTTTGAGTCCTGTGAGTGATCTATAGGTACATTATAATTTTACTTATTTTCTCTGAGAAATACAGACTGACGATTGGGTAAGAGGGGCTCGAAAAGCCTGCCGATCGGTTTTTGAGATGAGGGTAATCCAACACTGAAGTTAACTACTCTGATCGTTGTTGTTGCAATCGGGCTTCGCTTCTTCGTTTGTTTTTCACCTCCATCTCTACATTCTAAACCTAACTGAGCATGCTTTATGTGTTTAATTTTAGTGGTTTTAGTCGTAGTATGTTCATGTAAATTGGTTTTCTTAACAAATGTTCAACAGGCTACGACTGCAAGTAGACCTTTAAGAATGTGGACAATAAGGGGTAAATTAGGGTAAGCCAATGATGGGGAATAATTCGATGAAGGATTCATTCACAAGTGGACCCAAGTCCTATCAATAGTGTATTATCTAGGGGGCTGTTCTTACTGGTTGAATGACACTGGTTTGACTGTCTGCATACGGGATTAGGTACATCCCGGCTTCCATACAAACAGTATAGTTGACATTACCATTTCAGATCCACGTTGGTTCATGTCACACAATTCATTCATTTATATTGTAGAGGGCTACTGTTGTCGAATCTATTTATGATGTGGATACATTTAGCCGTTTTAGTGCTTAACGTAAACCATTTAAAGGGGCAAATAAAGTTTTGGGAATAACATTTTTACACCACACGGCGTATCTGACGTATATTAAAGCTTCCAAACAAAGTAAAACAAAAGATAGATTAACAGATTTTACAAATCAATCGATATTTAGGGCAAATCAATGTGAGCAATTTATTCACGGTAGAAATTAAACTTTGGCGAGAAATAACTCGTGTCTATACAAAATACATGCCATCACTCGCTATCCAGTCGTTATAAAAGTGTGAAACCAGTCTTCATAATTCCCCCTCATTAATGGTTGGTTCACATCTGTCCATCCCTTTATAAATACCACGTGACATGTGTATGCCAAAAGGATATGTCATCCGTTAACGAAAGTAGTGTAATCCTGTCTGAAAAAAATACAGTATGGCTGCCATTTTCTGAATTAATACGGTTATTCCTTTTTATACGCCCGACTTAAAAAAAGTCGGTCGTATTATGGTATCACCAGCGCCGTCCGTCCGTCCGTCCGTCCGTCCGTCCGTCCCGGATTCCCTTCCGCTCCATAACTTGAAGAGTTTTGATCTAATCTTTACAATTTTTTCACAACATATACCTTGTGGGTAGAAGGTGTGTCATGAACCATTTATTACATCGGCGATTGCATAATGTGGCTTCTACATTGGATTATGTAGTATTCTGTCTTAATCTATATCTTCGTTCCCTTCCGCTCCATAACTTGAAGAGTTTTGATCCGATCTTTATAATTTTTTTACAACATATAGTTTAGGGGTAGAAGGTGTGTCATGAACCATTAAGGACATTGTCGATTGCATAATATGACTTCTACATTGGATTATATAATATTCTGTCTTAGTCTATATCTTCAATCCCTTTCGCTCCATAACTTGAAGAGTTTTGATCCGACCTTGACAATTTTTTCAGAGTATATACCTTGTGGGCAGACGTTGTGTCATGTACCATTTCTGACTTCACCCGTTGCATAATATGGCAACCATATAGGATTATGTAATATTCCTTTCCGCTCCATAACTTCTAAAGTTTTGATCCGATCTTCACCATTTTTTTCAGAGTATATACCTTATGGGCAGACGGTGTTTCACATACCAATTCTGACATTACCTGTTGCATAATATGGCAGCCATATTGGATTATGTAATATTCCCTTTCGGCTCCAGAACTTCTTTCGTTTTGATATAATCTTTACAATTCTTTTAGAGTATATATACCTTATACATGTAGGTAGATGATGTGTCGCATACCAAATACGATTTGGGTCCACATATTTTTTTTGTGTTTTCAAGAGTTTTTTTTTTTTCAGAAATGTGTACCTGATGTTTAATATATATACATTGATATATATCAATGCTTTTTTTAGTACACTTGGTCCAGAGCAATACTGGAAGCCAGTTAATTTATACATTCTGAGACTGTTTTCTAGGATAGTTTAATGTGCACTACAATAACAAAAAAAGAAAATTTTTCACAGCTTTATTGCCCATCTGGTATTTATCAGAGTGGCTGTTTAAATAGAGATAAGGGGACATCCCTGAAGTTGACTCACAAGGTTTGTATATTTACACACCATTGTATCAGTGGTCAGCCTGAAGTTTGTTTGCTTTGTACTAAAACTATTACAGCCAAGTCCAATTGAACAGTGTTCAAGTCAAAATTGTTAAAAGAACTTTAAGCTATTGCATAGATTGCTCCTTCCCAATTATGGAACATAATAGCAATGCCAAAACAGCCACAATATTTCAGTTTTTGCAATTAAAATGTAATTGAATTTACATATATGTACTATAAACGTATTGGTATTTAGTTGCAGTTTTATCAAATTCAGAAAAGAAAAACTTCTAATGTGAACAAGAAATTTCAATTGATGAAATTAAAACAAATGTTATATTAAATGTAAAGTTGTTAATCGTAGCGGTTCGACTTTGCCACGGCGGGCGTATGTTGAGTTTACTAAAACTCTTGTTTCTCAATGTGGTTATTTCGTGCTCTGGGATCGGACTCGTCAAACACGCAAGAAATCAATCATGTAGATTTCCCTCATCAGTAAATGACATGTTCTGATTACCAGATGATCTCAGTTTTATTAGTGTTGATTTTCCCAGGTTGAAATCAGCAGAGAGAGATAGAGGATAAATGACCAGTAATACCATGGATTAGAGAGAAAATGAAGACGATCAATCATTAATCATGTCAGACGGGAAATGCAGAATACAATAAATAAATAATTCTTTAAAAAAACGTTCTTGGTGTAACAGTAAGTAGGAAGATCAGGTCATGTCACTTTACTATCCTTTTTTCACACGTATAGTATTTTTAAGATTGTTAACAATTATCAGATTACTTGATGTTTTCTTCAGATCACCCACCCAGAGAGTTTATATCTTGACTCGTCTGATAGGAGAATGACCATACAGATAGAATGGATCGACTCTATTCTCCTTATGTGCCCGACCTACCACAGACTTGATGACGTCAGCCGGATACAAGGTCATCAAATGTTGTAAGTAAAAGTATGGATAATCGATCATTATTTCTATGATTGATTTATGTTTTAGGACGTAGGCCTACTCAAGATTATTTCACTTATAAACGTGTGTTGCTACATTGTGGGAGAGAACCCCAGACTGTATGACCAGAGGAAACCTCCTGCCGTCAGCGGGTAGCTGGCAACTATAGATATTTCACATTTCTTAAATTAAGCGGGATTCGAACCCGCGACCCATTGATAAAAGGCCTGTGTCGGACTGAGAGAGCCACCGCAGCTCCATTATTCTTATGAATACATTGTATAGTTACAAAATATCAGGGGTTCACAGCGCCGAACAATTAAATGTCAAGACCGTAATCACTCTTGTTTCTTTTATTCACAGGAGAGAGATTTTGGCATTGCAGGCTGAAAACTTTGCTTTAGAAAAACAGTTATACAGTTATCAACAATCTCTTGGGAACAAGGGTACCAAAAATCGATATCTTCCTTCAGGGGAGGTAATCGACTCGATGGTGGATGACGAGGGCTGAGAAGTTGAGAACGGAAACTAGTCAGCTGGCCCCACTGAGGCAATCGGCTTGAGGACGGAAGTAGTTTGGGACATTTTCCCTTACCCAAGGAAGATAATCTAAAAGTCAGCAGTTTCCCAGCTACTGTATTAATGCCTGAAGGGGAACTGTTCTAAGGAATTACTAAGACGTTTCAAATGTGTTATGTGATGTGTGAGTAAACGATATTTATGGTTGCACAGTATTAGGATAAATCAAAGCACCTAAAGGAATTGTTTCTATTTCACTTTTCCGCACCATCTCCAATGTGATATATCCAGCTTATGTGTAAAATAATTCAATCATTTTTTATGGAAATGTTTACCTCAGTGTGATTTGGTGTTTTTGCTTCCAACAAAACTTGTTGACCAACAAAAACTTACATTCAATGAGCTGAAATGATTTAAGCCGTCATATTGTATTATTTATATAGAGGATATCAACTTGTCTAGACGCGAATACGACCAATATTTCATCAAGTGTTGATTATGGTGGTACAGCATTAGGACAAAGAAATGCACAAATATGAGTTTCCCTTTATTTCACTTCTCCGCACCTTCTCCAATGTGATATATCCTACTTATTTTTTTACATATTTTACCCATTGTTGTATGCAAACTTTTATCTCAATTGCACAAACGACCATTATATTGTCTCTACATGTAGGTGCTTATTTATGCCTGTGTTTATGGAATGCTTCGAAAGGACATTCAATCAGCTGAACAGATGATAACTGTTATATTTAAATGTGGGACATTTCAATTTGTCAATGATAGACGATGTATACTTTTTTCCACCGACGGCGTGAAAAGTTATATTCGTCTTTTTCTCGACACCACCACAGACGATTCAGAAACAGAAATCCCTGTCCGTTGTGGATTTGTTCAGCGGATATACGATTGAACATTTTATTTGCGATTATTTAACACTTGTCGATTTTTATAATGTTTGCACATAAAGTGTCTTTTTGTCGATGCTACAAGAACAAATCCAGTAAAGCAGAAATGCCTTGCCAGGGGCCGCTTGTACATATCTATATTAAGCTTAAATCTGACTTAACTAGGCGAGGTTACAAAGAAGTTTGATTGTGACGATACCTTTATAAGTCAGACAAGGTTAATACGCCTTTGTGCAACCGGCCCCTGGTGATTTCGCCAGAAGTATATCAAGTGGAAACTTTTACGTAAGAATATATATTTTATACTGTTTTTACACTTTAAGTGGCATGAGCTGACAAAATGTGGATATTTTGCAATTGGGGCAGAATGTTAAAATCTGTTGAACGCCTACACCTTGGCCGATCGTTTCGCCGTCTTCTCACTTTTTTTATCCTGATTATCCTGATAATGTAGAAATGAATTTAAGAATGTGGCCACTTTACAGTTTATCAGATAGATAAATGTTAGTTACTCTTTTACAACTCACTACATGTTCACTCATGTAGGACCTTTGTATACATCCACTCGAAACCGTACAATAAACAATGTATCACGGAATTCCCAGTAATTACTTGTTGATTGTACATGTTTGGTGAAAATCAACCCACCACCTTTCATCCAAAGTTGAACCACTCTTATTGTTCAAATAAGTAGAAATATTATGAAAAATGTTACATGATTAGTTCATTTAAAGTTAGTGCGCTTTAGTTAAATGTTATATTTCTGTGTGAGTGGCTAGTTTATTTTATTTTTGAAACAATATATCCTGCGGTAAAGAGGTTAATAAATATCATATTGGTAATGAAAACGCAAGATCATTGATTGATCAAGTTTCACCACTTTCCTATAATATTTCATATTTGTTCTGTTGAAGCCAGATTAATAAAAAAACTAAGGCTGGCATGCCAAACTCCGTGGACTCGCTGAGAAAAAAGCTCTCTGAATACACAACATGAAAACCGGTTATTGCCTTTTCTTGAAACCTCTTCACAAAATAGTGCAGAGGATTTCCGTAATATCCCAAGACCCACACTTGTCAATAAATCCATTTACGGAGGAGGCGCCCGGTGTCTTCTGTTCACAGAAAATAAAGCCCGTATACTCCATCTAATATACAGAGAGAACTTTATAGAGCAAAGGATTTTCTTTAAACCTACCTGTCTAGTTAGGAAAAGGATGCAATATAAAGAAAACAAGTGTTTTGTTTTAGTTTAGGTGTCGAGAGAGAGAGCTTTGGCATTTAAGCAGCTTGTTTTCTTTCTACATACCTTTTCTCAAAACAATGCGCCAAATTTCAACAACATATCTATTTTTAGAGAGTGGAATATCTATGGAAATTGAGTTTCTAGAATTAGCGCTCGAAAGCTCTTCCCCAGCTTATTTTTGCTCCATATAAACGGATATCGTAATATTTTAAATGTTGTGCTAGTTGTCATCACCCGGGCTATTCATATAATCGACAAAATACGAAAGTATCCTCGGGCTTTAAACTCTTTTAATTTTCTAAACTGTCATTGGCTGTTTTTTGTTGGGTTTTTTTCTTGTGTACAGGAGCCGCTTGCCAAATGTTGAAAATCGAACAAGATTATGTTTTCTGCAATCATGCGAATCGATATTTTAACAAAACAGCTCAAAACCGCCCGCTGTTGGATTGTATACATCGTTCTCCGAGCTATTTGGCGATTTGATTCTTAGAGCCACTGGTTTATAAGTTCCCTGTATTTCATTTCATCTTGTTATCACAGACTAATGAAATGAATTAGTTTTCCCTCTTACTTAATGTTTATGCTGTGATCACAGTACATTAGTAAGTCTAGCTTAAAGTCTCCCACTAACAATTGATCTAGCTTAAAGGCTTCCACAAACAATTGATCTAGCTTAAAGTCTCCCACAAACAATTGATCTAGCTTAAAGTCTCCCACAAACAATTGATCTACATGTAGCTTAAAGTCTCCCACAAACAATTGATCTAGCTTAAATTCTCCAACTAACAATTGATCTAGCTTAAAGTTTCCCACAAACAATTGATCTAGCTTAAAGTTTCCCACTAACAATTGATCTAGCTTAAAGTCTCCCACTAACAATTGATCTAGCTTAAAGTCTCCACAAACAATGGATCTAGCTTAAAGTCTCCCACTAGCAATATATCTAGCTTAAAGTCTCAAACTAATAATGGATCCAGTTTAAAGTCTCCCATTAACAATTAGTCTGGCTTAAAGTCTCCCACTAACAATTGATCTAGCTTAAAGTCTCCCACTAGCATATGGTCTAGCTCAAAATCTCCCACTAACAATTGATCTAGCTTAAAGTATCCCACTAACAATTGGTCTAGCTGAAAGTCTCCCACTAACAATTGATCTAGGGTAAAGTTCCCACTAACAATTGGTCTAGCTTAATGTCTCCCACTCACAATTGATCTAGCTTAAAGTCTCCCACTAACAATTGATCTAGGTTAAAGTTCCCACTAACAATTGGTCTAGCTTAAAATCTCCCACTAACAATTGATCTAGCTTAAAGTCTCCCACTCACAATTGATCTAGCTTAAAGTCTCCCACTAACAATTGATCTAGCTTAAAGTCTCCCACTAGCATATGGTCTAGCTCAAAATCTCCCACTAACAATTGATCTAGCTTAAAGTATCCCACTAACAATTGGTCTAGCTGAAAGTCTCCCACTAACAATTGATCTAGGGTAAAGTTCCCACTAACAATTGGTCTAGCTTCATGTCTCCCACTCACAATTGATCTAGCTTAAAGTCTCCCACTAACAATTGATCTAGGTTAAAGTTCCCACTAACAATTGATCTAGCTTAAAGTCTCCCACTCACAATTGATCTAGCTTAAAGTCTCCCACTAACAATTGATCTAGGTTAAAGTTCCCACTAACAATTGATCTAGCTTAAAGTTTCCCACAAACAATTGATCTAGCTTAAAGTCTCCCACTAACAATTGATCTAGCTTAAAGTATCCCACTATAAACAATCGATCTAGCTTAAAATCTCCCACTAACAATCGATCTAGCTTAAAGTCTCCCACTAACAAATAATCTAGCTTAAAGTCTCCCACTAACAATTGATCTAGCTTAAAGTCTCCCACTAGCCATTGGTCTAGCTTAAAATCTCCCACTAACAATTGATCTAGCTTAAAGTCTCCCACTATAAACAATCGATCTAGCTTAAAATCTCCCACTAACAATCGATCTAGCTTAAAGTCTCCCACTAACAAATAATCTAGCTTAAAGTCTCCCACTAACAATTGATCTAGCTTAAAGTCTCCCACTAGCCATTGGTCTAGCTTAAAATCTCCCACTAACAATTGATCTAGCTTAAAGTCTCCCACTAACAATTAATCTACCTTAAAATCTCCCACTAACAATTGATCTAGCCTAAAGTCTCCCATTAACAATTGGTCTAGCCTGAAGTCTCACACTAACAATTGATCTAGTTTAAAATCTCCCACAAACAATTAATCGATTTTTCAACTAATCTTACCAATCAGTCAATTTGCTAACAAACGAGTAAGTTGACAATAAATAAACATACCACAAAAAAGATATAAATTTCTATGTTTTTATTTTCTTGGAGTGAAAATCCCAGAAGATTTGTTCACACTGCTTGAAGCGACTGAATGTTTCCTAGATGGTTGTTGAATGCGATAGATTCGCTTTGACTAGATTTGAGTCTGATGTGCCCTTTATTTATTAATTAAGCACACACGTAAGTGAATTGGCAAATGTCACAAGCTCAAGACCTTGGTAAAGCTTCGTATGAAAATGACACTGATGATTACTTGTATCGTCGCTGTAGCAGAAACCTTGAGAGTTTAAGAGTGTATGGATTTATCCAGGTCCTTTTGTGACAGTAATTTACAACTTCAGTTATTGTTATATAATATTCTAATTAACCAAGGTTGTGAACGCTGCTCATTAGATACATTCTATTTGATCAAAGTGACGTCTTCTGATTCTGTTGTAATCAAGATGGGATTCTAATTCTTGTACCTTGTAAGATTAATTCACTGTTGTCAATCACAGACATTCTGTAAGTGTGCAAGTATCTTTAAGTATTCTAATTTGGACAGCATTGGAATTATCACTATTTAGTGAAAAAGATCCAGTGTGAATAAATGGTTCAACGACTTTCAATAAGTTGTTTAGTGGCGGAATCTACACAAGTTACTGCTTACTGTGTATTGTCATTATTTAAAAGACACAATCCCGCTGGTTTAGAAAAAATCATTGTCACAATTTTCATGCCGCTTTAGGTGAAAACACTGACATCAGATGACGCATAGATTTTGTGTATTTGTACATTACCTAATATGTTTCTTAAATCTATAAATGCGTAGATAAAAAAATCAGTATCTCTTGAAATTCCATCCAGAAAATCAAAAAAAAAACTACTGCCAATCACATTCCAGAATGCTTACTAAGGGCCATCCTCGGATGCCCAGGGTTAAATTCTCAACAAGCTTACCTTTTACCCCTGGTTTAACTGCGATTCAAATCCTCTTTTTCTGGGAACGCCCATTAACTGTCGGGCCATTCAAAAGTTCTCTTCTAATTAAACGTTGGGCCTCATCAGTTTTGGAGACACGTTTACCGAATTGACGTATGAACCGAAAAGTCGAACATGTTTGTTTTGAACATTGCCTGGATGCTTACGTAACGCCGATTCTGATTGGTGAAATTTCCGCCACGGTTTGGTGGCGGAACCCATCAAAATTTACATGCTTATTAAATTAGAAACGGCGGATTTTGTTCCACTTGTCCCACGGGTAAAGTGAGCGTGAGCGTAAGTTTTAATCGTAGATTCCTACGATGACTGAGGGCTATCAGGAGTTTTTTTTCCACATGGCTATCAGGAGTGGTGAATGGATAAGTTGACTGTAAAATAAAATACCGGAGCTGTGGGAATAGTAAACACAACCTAGTCGATAATTGTGTTCTTGGGTACAACCAGAAATTGTCGTCATGCAATATTATTGCTTCTCATAGATGTACAGACGAATGAAGTTGTTAAAGCTTCATTATATCACATGTTTGTTTTTAGAATACATCCAATAATCGATGTCTGGGACAGTATATGATTACATTGTTAAACGATAGACGTATTTGGTACATCTGAGTACAATATGCCTGTGTTTATAGCAGTTCTAGGACTTCCAAAACTCTACTACCATAAACTACGATCCACTCGTGAGTTAGTACAGCTTTGGGAATCCCCATACCAGACTGTTTATGGTGGTTCGAGGAAAATATATTCATAAGTAGGCTATAAAATAAGACACACTAATTACAGGGATAAGAAAATGTCCTTACTCTATTTTTCTTGTGGGGAATTCTAATATGCCTTAAATTAGGATAGCTTTGAAAATAGGTTACGTCAAATTGTTTATGGAGAATCGTCAATAATCTCTAGGTAAGTAGACATATAACGTGGTAGAAATAAAATACAGTTAATTCGGGGGAATAGAAAACGTCAATATTCTGTCTGTTTCAAATCTACTCCATCAATACTACTTAACACTCATAGCCATTATTTCGTGAATACCTCCCGACATAAAATGTTACACAATCATTTCAGTTCTGGTTACAACCAGTTTAACATTGATGAGAAAATTAAGTAATTCTATGTATACCCTGTTTTAGCCATGGTGCATTGCAAAACTGCAACAGCGCATATGTAAAAGAGACGTTTCCTGGAAGTTTCGCTACTTCATGCTTTCTTGTGTGAACTATTGAATGTTATGTTATTTGACTGTAACAATTAATCTTAAAAAGCAAACAAATTACTTTAATTGCCGTGTTTACACCGTACTCAAGATCATCTCTTTTGATATAATACGACAAGTCATATTAAAGATGGGTGCTATTTTGGTTTGAGCGTCAGGATCTGTTACGTTCCCATTTAAAGACATAAAATTTCCATAATCGGTACAGGGCGCCACAATGTCTGTTATTTATTGCCAATATATCCCTCGTATTGATTACGTCTGTTCTTTGTCCACTGAAGAGTTCATCTATAATACTGATATTAACACTTGACATTTATTATTCAGTTACCATCACACAACTGTAGAGATATTCACAAGTCTGACCAACGACGATGGTTCATGTAACAATCGTATGAATTATTATTAATATTAACACCAGCCATTTACGTGTGGTACATATTGCGTTCGTAGTTTAACAGCGATTTACGAAAAAGACCAACAAGATATTAAGGTTTTGATGTATCTTGTCATATAAAGTATAATACTTTCACACTTTACAAGTGTCCTTAATCGTAAGATGATGCAACCGGAAAGCTGGAAATGGTGGATTGTGATTCGGACTCTGAAAAGGTTTTCTTAAACAAAAATCAGGAACAAGGCGTGAATACAATGTACATGAATTCGAGCCATATAAGTTCATTTATGAAACAGACACCATTTATCCACAGGTTCCAATGATTAGTATTTCGTAGTACCAAAAGTCTACGAATGGTAGTATATATGTAGTGCACTTCATATCAAATTTATTTCGGAAAAAAACCCAATACCATCTAGGTGGTTTATCCCGGCTTCCGTACAACGGTTCCAATGATCCAGGGTTACATGCTGTTGTTTTTCTTACCAGTAGATAAGCCATAATTAACATGTGACATAAACTGTTTATTCTGCTTATTAAGTGTGAAAAAATAACCGATGTGAGGAATCTAATAATCGATAGAAATGTATGTCTAGATACAAACATTGTCCGACGGGTGCTAAATATTTGATTGAGAAATTTACACTCGGATACCAATTTATTTAAGTGATGATTAGTTTAGCTGCCAATTACATAACACAATGCTATGCAGAGTCAAATGATCACGCCAAAACCAAATGAAATGATCAACTTTTAGCCACATAAAAGTCAAATATTTAAAGTCCCATTTTTAATAGTGCAAAAATACATTTTGTTAAATGTCTTAGGTCTAAAACACATAAAATACCTCAAAGCGCCAAAGAGATTGTACCTAATTTTTGCCCTCAAGTGTTTGCCCAACGATTTGGTATGGTCTTATAGTTCAGTAAAATCAGTTACTGAAAAGTACTTGACTGAGAAGCAAAAGATATACCATACAAAAATACAATTGACTTGTGTGTAATGACCAGCCATGTTTCCATTAGTTTGGACAAAGAGACATGACATGAACAGTGTTTGCTTAAAGCCGTAGTATAATATAAGTATACAACTGGCTTCAATCGTCATACTGGTCATAAACAACACATTCTGCTGGTGAACAAATCACTAAAGAGAGTTCCTAAACATTAACAATCCACATGTCAGCCTTGTGTGTATGAGGTCTGTATTATGTGTTGACTAAAACCGCCCTCGTATATTGTTCATTTTCTATTAATGATCAAGACAGCCGACTTAATGAAAATGGGGAATAAATAACAATTACAATAGTATGTGTACAATATGAAGCTGGTCTCTGAAACGTGTCTGGATATTTCATCTATCTAGTTGGTTGTGTCGACGATTGTAGCTTAACACTATGAGTGTTTGTATTCAACACAATAGGCCATATCTTCATGGTGATTCCCATGACATAAAGAAAGACGACAAACTTTCTAACAATGTACATGTATGTAAGCTGAAGTAAATTACACCGACATTTTTATTATGGGTCAAACGATTTATTTTGCAAGTTTATTAACAATCCCAGAAAGTATGTGATATAAACTTTATGTCCTAAGCAACCAAATTTGCTCTCTGGCATGCCGTACATCATACATACGAATGGACTGGCCAATAACCCAAAACAACAAACCAACATATATCTGTTAAAAAGTATACTGTTGGCAAATGTTCAATACATCTATCGATGTCTTATGAAATGTACTTAATTCAACAAGTACAATTGTGTCACAGAGAACCGATTTACAAAAGGCACGGGTTCTTGTTTAGGATGCACCAACACGGGTATTATTGTCGACACAACCTTATGTAAAATGTTATATTTCCGATGACATTAACCATAACTTCTCATAACATCCAGAACATGATAAACGGCAAATTCATACGACATACTTATTGGGTGAGTTCTGAGAAAACAGAGAGAGACCCATATTCACAATTCCTTGTAGAAAAGTCGTTACATAATCAAAATACTGTAATTCTCTACCCAAGATCAAAGCCTATATATTTTACAACACGAATTCCTGGAAGGCAAAACTGTGATAGATTTGGATTGGAATTCTGAAGATTGTCAATCTTAAATAGCATTTGAAGGAAAATAATCACTTTAATTACTAATGATAGTTATTATTTCAATCCATTTGGCGAATTAAAATGAATATTTTAGTTTCGAATTAAGATCACTGTCGAAATGCCATTAAACGTATTCTCGTCAGAATATTATCAACACATGACTCTGAATTTACCATAGTTTATAAATATAACTAATGATTTCTTTCTCGCAGCTCAAGTGCACTCAAATGACTTTCTCAGGCCGGCAACTTAAAACCAGTGCCCCTGGGTCCTGTGTCGATCCAATGTTCAGTTTCAGCAACAACAAACGTTTGGGTTCATTTGGTATTGAACAGTTGATGTCTCTTTCAGTCATGGTTCGTTTAAAAAAGTTTGAAATAGTGAGATCACGTCTTCTGGAAAATCAGACCGGAGTTTAATTCAATGAGTGTTTTGAAAGCCACAATCGATATGATTAGGTTTTTTAACACACATTCACAAACCATACAAACCATATATGTAGAGTTGATTGCCTGGAACAATTTCATCAGCTTCTCAGATGTGTTAAGGACATTATTCGAACTCTGGCGACAAGTTAAACACAAAAACGAGTATAAATAACCCATACAAAACATCAACCAAATTATTTTAGCCCTTTCTTAAGAAGACTTTGTCGATTTATCAAATATCGAAGTCCGCAATTGGGCAGATAAGTCTATCATAGATATTGACTTTGTGGCATTATGCTTTTGGTTAGATACAATTTTAATGGTCTAATCTTACAGAGTTGAAAAACACAATTATTTAAGCACCGGGCTGCTTATCAAAAGGTTGCCCCTATCAACATAACTAACCAATTGACAAAACGTCTACTCTTAACTTCTGGGATAGGTCAAGCTCCATTGGGCGCTTTAATCCCACCAATATACTGTCAGTCGTCAACCTAATGAAATATCATAGGTTTACTTTATTACAACAATTTATGATGGGGTATAAAGGTCTAAATGATATACCTCTTTTTAACACAATTAGAAACTTGTCTCCGTGGTTATTTTAGACAAGAAGATTTTCCCTGTGCCCGTGTGTTTTAGTGTCCATAAAAATATATTTAAGAGTTGGATTTGTAATATCAGATTGAATTGCTGAATAAATAACTATACTATGGTGTAGTCATATGATAGACTATACTGTGATAGATCACAGATGACAAGTTGGTCTATTATTGAATTGATATATTGGAAAATATAACGCGCCCATAAGCTAAAACAGCCAACCAACTATCCTAACAAAATAACTCGTTTTAGCATAAGTTTTGTAAATTGGTTAATTAGGTTGATAGTGGTGATTTCTTGAAAAGCAGGATTGAGTTTATCTTACGCCTTGTGCCTAATGAGTTGTGTTTTTCAACTCAGAGGAAAACATCTTCCTTGTGGCGACGTTTCACTCGGCGCACCCAAACAGTACTTGTGGTAGAAATCAGAAAAATACCTGATATTAAATATATTAGCGATATATATAACATTAGCTGTGTTAGAATTTTGACATTCCTCTTTAGAGACGCAAACATATATAACAGAATAAAGCATTGATTAGACCATTACAATTCCATCTGACCCAAATGATAATGCCACAAAGTCAATATCGATGATAAGACATCTGTCCTATTCAAATGTACATTATAGTATATTTGTAGTGATTGTATGATAGTGTTGACAAGAAATACGCATTCCGATTTTTTCTTATCATGCATCTACTAAATCAATAACAGAAGGTACACTTCCGTCTGGATTGTTATTCTTGGATAAGGTAGATTACGAGCCAACCAGCGTTTCACCATAGCTTACATGTAAATAATGATGTTCACAAATGACTGTTTCGTTAAGAACCATACTATATCATTGATAATAATCATAAGCTGACAAAGGTAGACCAGACCGTACCACATGGATATCTGTGAAGCTATACATATTGTCTATATAACAAAGCAGCTTCTCTTGAGGAATGTCGATAACATTCTGTTCATATATGATCGATTGATTCCAGGTTATGGTCGAATGGCAAAGTTTTAAATATTCATTTCATTCCGTCGATGACACTGACCCGATAAAGTAGTGTGTACTGATTTACAGAAACGCAATTGGAAAATCAATCATCGAATCCAAAAAAGAAATACTTGGTCAGTATACGTTTTTCTTCATCGCTGGGTACAAGAGCGATAGTCCTATACAAGCATTCCATCGAGGTGTGTGTGTGTGTGCGTGCGTGTATGTGTGTTCGAATCACGGTTTATCCAAAGACAATTTGGTTTGTTGGCTTTTTTAATCTGAATGAGTGCTTCATGTGATCGCCTCATTTGGAATGGTTGCAAGACAGCCATCGACAGCCACCAAGGTGATAACGTCACAATATAACTTGAATCATCTTGATTCCAAACAGACTGGCTGAAAGATGTCCTTTGAATTACAAAACGAGAGCATATGTCTAACATCAGCTTACACCACAGTTAGCTGAACTTCCCATCTGATGAGGGACGACTAGGCGGGATCGACTACCGCAACGAGAGTAACAACCACACTCTCAGGTGTAAGCCAATCGATACGACCAGATCTGTCCACCACTTCATGGAGCTAGTCACTTCTCGCCGAGAGCATCAGCAGGCCATTCGACTGTCGAGTCGCCTTGCCACAAGAGCTGTTCGACAATGTCTTCTGCGCTTAGAGTTAATTGTGTCCAATCTAAGCATTGTTAGTGAATCCTCTATGCCAATTGCTGTACTATATTGGATAATACCGCTGTGTTCATTGGAGACATTGTATTGCTAACTAACAAACACTCTTGGAGTCCAGAGAGCTTGTTTCTATAGCAGTAGCATTGAAATGGCGCAGCTCTATCGGTATGTCAAACTTAACGACAGATTCGATACTCAGGTCTTCACGTTTCTTTTACCAAATCGTGTAGTTAAACAACAGTTCGCTCATGATATCTACTCGAAGGATTTTACCTACGGCCATCAAAAATGGACGGTATCTTTTATGAAAGGTGAGAAACACCTTGGTTCTTTCTTGAAGTTAAAAACTATAGCCACGGGAATGACATGTCGCTTGGATTACTCGTTCACAATGGTAAATAAGGACCACTTTACCAAAAATGAAAGTTTTATTGAAACTGGCTGTGAATTTAGTATTGAAAATTGTATTCATGGTCGGAAGACATTTATATGTCTAAATGAGTTGGCTGTTAGGAACTTCATGCAAGAAGGTGGTGAATTTCTGGTGGAGTTGGAGATGAGGAATATCATTACCTCCTTCCAATGTCTTCTTGTACTGCCTAAGGACAACCACTTTAAGCTCGGCTATAACAATAGGATAGAATCCACCTACTTCTCCTTCGGACTGGATGACTGGGGAGTTTCCCTCTATCCGTGCGGAGATTCTGCCGATACAGAAGGGAAGGCAGTTGTTCATCTCCATCGACACACTAGCTTCGACCATCTCAGCCATTTGAGGTATCAAATATTTATGGGTGAGGAATATGCTTATGAGTCGAATGTTTTGGAAGAAGCCTTCGATATTTCCGGGTCGGGGTTGGGTTACGTAGTCGGTGCTCCGATCTCTGAAATCACCCATGGTAAATCCAAAATGAAAATTCGTGTGGATATGTTATCCGTGACGTCTGTAAGTGAAGTTGTTTTGGAGCCTATTTCAGAAGGACGAAATAGGGCCCATTTTTATGACAAAGACAAACAGGCTTGGATGATTGAAAGTGATTTGAACGGACAGAATCTGTCCTTTAGGCTATATTACACTGACATCTCACATGTGCCACGGAAATTTGCTCGATACGTTAGCTGGGACATTTACTCAATTTTACCATCAGGGGCTAAGTACAAAATGGGAAGTGGTCCTTTTTCTAAATACTTTGTGCAACAGGATTTAGATGAAGGTTTTGTTGTCAACACACAAATACCAGTTAAAGAGGTGAGATATCTACTTAAAATAAATCTTTAATTTTTAAATACGATTTGATTCATTCAAAATAATTACTTATTGTTACTGGTGTAAATTTGCACTTGATAAAGACACCGGTACAGGTGTCGAAAGCTCGCGTTGTTTACAAAACTTACTGATGCCAGCTTTGTTATAAAGAGCCCAGACCGTTGCTATTTTCATTGAGCTGGTCAGTAAAAAGCGGAAAAATCTTAACAACTGTTTTCACTCTCCACAAAATATCCCTAAGCATTGTGCACACTGTTGCTAAATAAATGCTGATGAAGTATATTCTCCTGTAAACTGAGCTGTTTTTGAAGATCTTTAATGAAAGAAATAGATTCATTTGGTCCTTAATTAGGGTCCTTTAACAGGAAGATTACCGTCAATGGGTATCGGTTGAACTCCTTACACATTTAGGTTACATAAGCAGTTAAAATTTGAGATTTTTAACTGTATTTTTGTCAAATCTCATCAGATAAACCCAGATATACTTGCGCTACCGAGATCAGATATAAAAAAAAACTACCCACAATGCACATTTTGACAAATTGTCATTCATTTGTCAATAATAAGGTGATTTATACATATATGAAAAATGGGGATTTCCTTTATCAAGAAATGTCATAATTCACTGAAGTGTAATAACATTTAACCGCTCTCGCCGGGCCGACTTCTGTCTTGTTTACTGACGTCTGTTGTACAACCACAACAGTACATACGATTTCGATAGGAATATGAAGCCTTTTCAGTTAGATTTAGTTTTAAGATAGTTGATCTAAAACTGAGAACACTAGATTGTATCGACAGAGGATTTTACCGTTTTTAATCAAAGCTTTTTACCAAAACTTCATTGTCGATTGTCTGTTGACAGTGTTGTGTGAACTCTGACATGTAGTATTAGAGCTACTAACTGTAGCTGGCATTCAATGACCCGGTAAAACAGTGAAAAGTAATTTCATAGATCAGTTTTGTTTCTAGTGACTGGTGCAGCGCAGAACTAAAAGCCAGGGATATCGATTTCATTTCTTTTCACATGAAATAATGTGAAAAACATCAGAGAGAAAATGGGCATTCACAGGCCAACAAATCTGACAGTTGACAGTCACTTGCGATGAACAGAGATGATGTTGTTCCATTGGTCAGTGATATATTATTCCGACGTTTGATGTCAACGTAATCCGTCATAAGTTTGTGGAAATTGCCTTTTTTAAATTCATAACTATTCCACTATTTTTAATGTAAACAGTATTCTGGAGTTTCGCGGCAAGTGTGCCTTTAAGTACAGATGTGTTCAAGGTCTTTACTATATACTCAACGATAACTAACGATGAAGACACAGAAACTCTAGACATTTTACGGAAGATAGATTTGCTTTTTTGAATTAGTTTTATCTGGGAGATACACAGGAATATTGGAAGCATAACTGGGTTTGTTATTAGCGCTGTGGCCAAAAAGCCGTTGTGATCACAGCTCCTTTATATGCTCGAAATGTTTGAGAAGGAAGCTCAGGTGGCCGTATATACATGCTTGTAGTTCCAGAATTGTGTCTACGTTTTTTTCTTAAACTGGCATGAGCTACCAAATTGTTGGTATTTTGACGTTAAAACAGAATGTTGAAAGTATTGGCTATTTTTATCAAGAAGCTTTTTAGTGCCTATAGTCTGGAAAATGTACGATAAAGTATTGTTTTGAACTAGCTTTGGCTTAGAATGAATGAATGGTCGTCCCGGCTATTTAAATTTTGTTTACTTTTCGAACACGTTTTCGGTTTTTTCAGGCTACATACTGTATGGATTTTCCTCATTCCAACGCCAATCATTTAGTTTTTCGATGGCCTTCAAAGCCTCTTACTGTCATGACGATCCGAGATTGTGAAAAAAAATTGAATTTTGGCAGCTCATGCCACTTTAAAGAAAGTACAACAGTCAGGTTTGTGCTTCTTGGCCAAGATATATCACAAGATACCAGGGTTTTATCATACTTCTATTAAAGGCCTTAACAATTTACTTTTGCTAATTACAATCCCACCAGGGTAGACTAGACCGTACAATACTAATATATATGTATACATATTGTCTATATAAGGAAACACCTTCTCTTGCATGGTGAATGTCAACAACATACTGATCACATATAGTCGATTGATTACGGGCTGTGGTCAGATGGTAAGATTTTAAATATTTTATTCCATTCTACCAAGGAGCCGGACTCGAAGTAATATGCACTGATTTACAGAGACGCGATCGGAAAATCAGTCAGTGAATCCAAAATAGAATCACCTTATTGCTTTATCAGCAAAATAACCATCATTCAAAAAAACTTTTTTTTAGTTTAAATGATCTTCATTGTGGCGTAAAGCAATATTCAATCTAATATATTTATTGACATAAAAAACCTAAGAAAATAACTTAAGAAGAAAAGCTCCATGGCATCTATTAAAGACCGTTCAAGCACCTAACTACCGTTAATAGTTTTTAACCTATAAAGGGTAATAGCATTTTTTTTTAAATCAACTAAGGAAGAAGTTTTGCTGTATGTATCCGCTACTGAATTGAAGTTTATTTAATTTAATATACACGGAAGCACTAAAATTAGAAAATAAGTCTATTAGCACTTTTATTTAATACCATTCAATAGTTTTAACTGGAGAATGCTTTTAGGCCTACATTGAATATAGGAAAATATTAACTTTACAACTATAGGTTAACACGATAATTGCAAATTTTAAGGGCATAAAACCATGAGCAGTTGGGTAAATCGCTAAATGATATTAACAAGATAATTGCAAATTATCATCTGGTAAGGACAGAAAACTATGAGCAGTTGGGCGGATTGCTAAATGATTTTCGTCGTTAGAACTCTGTTTGAGATGTGTGTTGGGATGTACATGTACTTTATGCAAGTGTGGTTTTCTGACTGATGATTCACACTGACTGAGAGTTGTCTTTTAGGAGGATGAATAGCTGTCCTTTGTTAGAATGATAAAACGCAAACATATGTCTAGTATCCAGCATACATCACAGTTAGGTGAAGGTCACAGTTCAGGAGGGACAGGTTTGCAATGAGAGTTACAAGCAAACTATAAGGTGCAAGTTAATCGATACAAGCTGATGTCTCCACCACTTCACAGAACAATTTCTCGCTTGGAGCATCAGTTGTGCCTCGAGTGCTATCTTCTCTGCTATTCTCTAAGTGTTTGTGTCTAATCTAAGCATTGTAAGTGAATCCTCTATGCCAATTACTGTACTATATTGGATATTACCTCAGTATTCATTGGAGACATTGCTTTGTTAACTAACAGACGTTCTCAGGCTCCATAGAGATTTTAATTGTAAAAAAAAATATCCCCAATGCGCCAGGAGCTCGAATATTGTAGAAGGGTCGCCATTTTGTAACGATATATGGTACGAATCATTTCCCATTTGACGAATTATAGATCAGCGTTATTGCATAACATCCATATCTAGAGCTGGTTCAAACACTTTCCCGCGAGCACGGCGGCAATGTTTTGTATTCTCAACCGTTCAGGAAGTTTCCTTTTTTGAACATGGCTACCTTCCGTAGCGTTTGGCCCTTCGGGCCTCACAATAACGATACATGCCGGAGCTAGAGACCTTGTTACTACAGCAGTGTCCCTGAAATGCCAAAGGTCTCTCGGTACATGTATGTCAAACTGAACGATAGATTCGATACTCAGGTCTTGACGTTCCTTTTGCCAAATCGTGTAGTTAAACTACCCTTCGCTCATGATATCTACTCAAAGGATTGAGTTCCTATGCTCATCAAAAACGGACGGTGTCTTTTATGAAGAGTGAGGAATATGCTTCAATCGAGATCCCGTGCCATTCTACGAGATCTTCAACACGAGACATGGCTCGAGAGCCGTCGCACTCCATTTTCGCGCATAGTGAACTGTAAGAATCTTACTGAGAATTTATAATGTGTATGCTATTTAATTCTCTGTTCTATACTGTTCCCAAACATGTAACCCAATAATTATAACCTGTATCACAAGGCCTTTGGGCAGAAATACTTGTTAAAAATCAAAAATATAATCGGCACTACATCAGCTCATATATACATTCTAAAACAAGATGGCAGCGCCCATGGATATCAAGGCAATATATGATATGGACTTCAAGGTATTTCAAGGTATTTTATATGTATTAGGAGAGTGGCAATCAATATAACAAAACAGGTTATCGGCGGCTTAAACGTCACCTACCAGAATTATATCGGATATCTCTCTACACAACCGAGTCAACTATCAGTGTCACGTGTCGTTGTTTACAATTTTAAGGACGTCGACAGCAGTAGCCTCCCTTTGATCAAGCAACATGTCACTCAATCATTTTAGAGTTGATATCTCAACGAATGGCAGAAGGATCAATCTCTATTTTAGATTGGAATATGCTTATGAGTAATGTTTAAGAGGAAGCCTACGAGTACGATATTTCCGGGTCGGGGTTGGGTTATGTAGACGGTGCTCCCCTCTTTGAAATCCCCTATGGCAAATCCAAAATGAAAATTCGAGTGGATATGTTATCAGTGACGTCTGTAAGTGAAGTTGTTCTGGGGCCTATTTCAGAAGGACGAAATAGGGCCCATTTTTATGACAGAGACAAACAGGCTTGGATGATTGAGAGTGATTTGAACGGACAGAATCTGTCCTTTAGGTTATATTACACTGACATATCACACGTGCCACGGAAATTTGCTTGTTACGTTAGCTGGAACATTTACTCAATTTTAACATCAGGGGCTAAGTTCAAAATGGGAAAAGGTCCTTTCTCTAAGTAATTTGTACAACAGGATTGAGATGAAGGTTTTGTTGTCAACACACTTGTCCAATAAATAACCATGGAGACAAGTTTCTAATTGTGTAAAAAAGAGGTATATCATTTAGACCTTTATATCCCATAAATTGTTGTAATAAACTAAACCTGATGTACATGTGTAACGAGGATTGCGTAAACTATTCCTTCTGTTGGTTGGTTGGTTGTTTTAGCTTATTGGCTCCTTCCCATTTTGAATTATTGCCATATTCACAATCTACGGTAAAGATGCTATTGCGATCATAAAATAACGACATAAGACTATAGAAGCGGGATCCAGTTCTGTTTCACCCTCTTATGTTAGGATTTTACTAATATAAAATAGTTTGAGTGCAGGTGTTTTGTATTATTTATTTTGAAACTTTTCCACACACTTTTGCTGAATACCAGCTATTACTGGGAGGGGGGAGAGACGATCAATCGGAGTTACCATCACGTCGTATCTCTTAACTATGGTACCCGTTGGCTACCAGGCTTCTTTTGTCGCGCAACTGCTTTGTGGAATGAACTCTTATTGTTTAAATATCTATGTAGTGTTTCATTTAGTCAAAAATAATGATTGAAAATCGATGCAGGGTAAAGTCTTTGGTTAAAAGATAATATCCTTGTTCCATTTGGTAATCAATGCACAGGTGAATTCTAATCTTTATTGTCTAATTTTTATTTTGATGCGCACAGATTTACGGACACTACGGTTTGTTAGAACTTAGAGTTCTCCTTGCTTAACATGCGTTGGTGAAATAACAAATGTAACATTATGAACTTCTTATGAAATTCTTACGTAAGAATTTGAACAATAAGGGCTTAATTAAGGTAAACAAATGAAGTGAAATAATTAGATCAAGGGTTCATTCACAAGTGAAAAACTCTTGAAGCGTAATAATTCATCTTTGATTAAACCCAAGTCCTATCAATAACGTGTTTCCCAGTGGGCTGCTCTAATCGGTTGAATGACCCTAGTTGTCTCTGGACACCGTGTACTGTAATGCAGTCTCCAAATGGGATTAGGTACAACCCGGCTTCCATACAAACAGTATAGTTGACTATCATATATTATTACTTAATAATTCAGGTTGCCTCAAACCAGCAATAAACATCCCATTCACTTATATTGCACCTGGTTTACCGCTTTGTGCTTAATTTTTGTTTGTTGAAAAATATTTTTCGTTTACGCAATACCGCATTCCTAAGGTTTCTCTAGTTTTGCAAATATTACTAATCAATCGATATTTCAGCCAAACCAATGTGGGCGATTTATTAAAAGTACAGGTTAAACTTTGGTGAGAAATAACTCGTGTCTATAAGAATACAAGCCATCAATCGTTATCTAGCAGTTATGGAAGTGTGAATACAGTCGTCATAATTTCAATCATTAATGGTTGGCAAAAATTTAATATAGCTGCCATTTTGCGGATTTATTATCATAATTCCATATTTCTCAATGTGGTTGTCTGGGATCAGGCTCGACAAACACACCAGAAATCAATTGTGTAGAGTTGAACGTCTACATGTATATGTGTGTGTCTCAAGAAATTCTTACATAATGATTAAACTATAACCGCCAGACTAGGTTAAGCCAATAAGGTGGAACGATTAGAAATCTTTGGATAAAAGATTTGTTATTTATATTTGGTAATCAATGCACAGGGGAATTCTAAACTTTTTCTATTTTTTTATGCGACGAGGAAACTATTGTTCTTCGTACTTATTTTGCGTTGGTGAAATAACATAAAGATGCAATCTTCGGTGTTTTACAAACGAAGAATCGAAGCCCTTCTCAAAATTAACTGCGTCCATTTCACTCCGGTATTAAGATTATTTAACTTATATGGCGCGGCGCTAACGATTTCAGTGGGGAGAAAAGCAGGCTCTTTGCCCACATGAAACACCCGACCTTCGGCGAGTACTTGACACCACTTCCACATAAGGCGATCGAGTGAAAATTCCACTCAGAATTATTTTCTTTACACTAAGTGAGATTCGAACTCGCGCCTCATCGGTGATAGGCCTGTGTCGGACTGAAAGAGTATTACTCTGCCGAGTCAAACACGTCATAAACTAATTGTGTAGGCCTGCCTTTCCAATAATTTACATGTTCTGATCACCAGATCTCAGTTTTTTTGATGATGACATTAACCGGGTTGAAATCAGGGGAAAAGGGATCAGGGTTGAATTATTAATAATCTCATGGATTTGATAGTAGATGACGGTGACGATTGATTTAATTGTGATACAGGAAATGTAGAATATAATGAATAGAGAATTTCGTATAAATTAAAAAGCGTGTGAGTTCAATGTGTGACAAAAGCAGACGGTGCAATCTCTTACATATTTCTATTTGGTTATACTTGGGATTAATATGAATCCCAGGTTATATCTTTTTTATTTTGTGAATACAGCGCTGTATTGTTTCTGTTACTGAAGTTGAACTTAGATTAAGCGCGTTTTTTTCGCAATCAATTCCTAATAACGAGGGATCTCGGTGGCTCAGTCGGTTAGAGCTATAGTTCCTTCGTCTGACACAGGTCTTCCACCGATGCGACGCAGGTTCGAATCCCACTCCGACCAAATGAAACTTAACAACCGTCTTAGTAGATTTTTCCCTCGATCCCCGTATGTGGAAGAGTTGCCCAGGTACCCGCCGAAGGACACGGGTTTCCTCCGGGCAAAGAGCCCGGTTTCCTCCCACTAAACCTGTCAACGCCGCCATATAAGTGAAATAATCTTGAGTGCATCGTAAACAATCAATCATAATAACGATTTTTAATCATTTTTAAAATTGTTGTCATTGATCAGATTACCCGATGTTTTCAGATCACCCACCCAGAGAGTTTATATCTTGACTCGTCTGACAGGAGAATGACCATACAGATAGAATGGATCGACTCTATTCTCCTTATGTGCCCAACCTACCACAGACTTGATGACGTCAGTCGGATACAACGTCATCAAATGATGTAAGTACGCCGCACTCAACATTAATTCGATTATAAATATGGTGTCGTTCCTACCTTCGGCAGGTACCTGGCAACCTTTCCACGTACTACGTTTTTCACTCAATCTCCAATAAGAGATTTTTTTCTTTTTTTTTTCTTAGATTAAATGATATTCAAACCTGCGATCCATTGATTGGAGGTCAGGGGGCTCAACATATTTACAACCGGCGTAAGTCCAATGCAAGGCATAACTAACATGGCAACATATACCTTCAACATTGCGTTACGACTAGGCGCAAAGTTACGCCAGTGTTTAGAAACAGTCCCCTGTGTCGGACTATCTAATGAGCCATTCGGGCTCCATTATTATTTATGAATATAGTGTATATGGACTAAATTATAACGGTTAAAAAACTCACAAGTTTTTTCGCAGACAAACTAAAATGCTGCAAGGTCACTGGAAAATGTTCTGGTAAGATGTATCATTTATTTAGGTCATATACAATACCTAAACAGTACTTCATACTCCCAGGGTATTTTCCAAAAGTAAATTCTGTTTAGATTGATTGTTTTCCGGTACATTTGGAAAAGGAATATAAGATTTAAATAATGGTTTTCAAAATACTTAAAGGGGCATGAGCTGCCAAAATGTTGATATTTTGACGTAAACACAGAATGTTGCAATTATCGGCTATTTTTCTCAAGACGTATAATTCAGAAGCTTTTTAGTACTTCTAGTCTCAAAAATGTACGATAAAGTATTGTTTTCAACTAACTTTGACTTAGAATGAATGAATGGTCGTCCCGGTTATTTAAATTTTGCTACTTTTCGAACACGTTTTCGGTTCGTACAGCGCACATACTGTATGGATTTTCCTCATTCCAACGCCAATCATTTAGTTTTTCGATGGCCTTCAAAGCCTCTTACTGTCGTGACGATTAGAAATTATGAAAAAAGTGTGAATTTCGGCAGCTCATGCCCCTTTAACTGTGTTTACGGCAAATGTTAGGAGCGACGTCATTCTTGTTTCTTTTTTCACAGGAGAGAGATTTTGGCATTGCAGGCTGAAAACTTTGCTTTAGAAAAACAGTTGTACAGTTATCAACAATCTCTTGGGAACAAGGGTACCAAAAATCGATATCTTCCTTCAGGGGAGGTAATCGACTCGATGGTGGATGACGAGGGCTGAGGAGTTGAGAACGGAAACTGTTCAGCTGGCCCCATTGAGACAATCGGCTTGATGACGGAAGTAGTTTGGGACATTTTCACTTACCCAAGGAAGATAATCTAAAAGTCAGCAGTTTCCCAGCTACTGTGTTAATGCCTGAAGGGGAACTGTTCTAAGGAATTACTAAAACGTTTCAAATGTGTTATGTGATGTGTGAGTAAACGATATTTATGGTTGCACAGTATTAGGATAAATAAATGCACCGAAAGGAATTTAACTTTTCCGCACCATCTCCAATGTGATATATCCAGCTTATGTGTAAAATAATTCAATCATTTTTTATGGAAATGTTTACCTCAGTGTGATTTGGTGTTTTTGCTTCCAACAAAACTTGTTGACCAACAAAAACTTACATTCAATGAGCTGAAATGATTTGAGCCGTCATATTGTATTATTTATATAGAGGATATCAACTTGTCTAGACGCGAATACGACCAATATTTCATCAAGTGTTGATTATGGTGGTACAGCATTAGGACAAAGAAATGCACAAATAGGAGTTTCACTTTTCCGCACCTTCTCCAATGTGATATATCCTACTTATTTTTTTACATATTTTATCCTTTTTGTATGCAAACTTTTATCTCAATTGCACAAACGACCATTATATTGTCTCTACATGTAGGTGCTTATTTATGCGTGTGTTTATGGAATGCTTCGAAATATGGAAGCCGATAGAGGCCATCTCGCGATCTCGCAATCTCGCCCTTCAAAGCCTAGAGCGAGGTCGCAAGACCGCGAGATCGCGAGGCGAGAGTGCGAGACCGCGAGACTGCGAGACCTCGAGACTGCGAGATCGCGAGACTGCGAGGCCGCGAGACTGCGAGATCGCGAGGCGAGACTGCGAGATCACAAAGCGAGACTGCGAGATCGCGAGACGAGACCGCGAGATCGCGAGATGGTATATCTCGCAGTCTCGCCTCGCGGTCTCGCAGTCTCGCGGTCTCGCGGTCTCGCGATCTCGCAGTCTCGCGATCTCGCAGTCTCGCGATCTCGCAGTCTTGCGGTCTCGCAGTCTCGTGATCTCGCGGTCTCGCGATCTCGCGGTCTCGCGATCTCGCAGTCTCGCGATCTCGCAGTCTCGCAGTCTCGCGATCTCGCGGTCTCGGGATCTCGCGGTCTCGCGGTCTCGTGATCTCGCGGTCTCGTGATTTCGCGATCTCGCAGTCTCGCTTTGCGATCTCGCAGTCTCGCCTCGCGATCTCGCAGTCTCGCGGCCTCGCAGTCTCGCGATCTCGCAGTCTCGAGGTCTCGCAGTCTCGCGGTCTCGCACTCTCGCCTCGCGATCTCGCGGTCTCGCGATCTCGCTCTAGGCTTTGAAGGGCGAGATTGCGAGATCGCGAGATGGCCTCTATCGGCTTCCATATCGAAAGGACATTCAATCAGCTGAACAGATGATAACTGTTATATTTAAATGTGGGACATTTCAATTTGTCAATGATAGACGATGTATACTTTTTTCCACCGACGGCGTGAAAAGTTATATTCGTCTTTTTCTCGACACCACCACAGACGATTCAGAAACAGAAATCCCTGTCCGTTGTGGATTTGTTCAGCGGATATACGATTGAACATTTTATTTGCGATTATTTAACACTTGTCGATTTTTATAATGTTTGCACATAAAGTGTCTTTTTGTCGATGCTACAAGAACAAATCCAGTAAAGCAGAAATGCCTTGCCAGGGGCCGCTTGTACATATCTATATTAAGCTTAAATCTGACTTAACTAGGCGAGGTTACAAAGAAGTTTGATTGTGACGATACCTTTATAAGTCAGACAAGGTTAATACGCCTTTGTGCAACCGGCCCCTGGTGATTTCGCCAGAAGTATATCAAGTGGAAACTTTTACGTAAGAATATATATTTTATACTGTTTTGACACTTTAAGTGGCATGAGCTGACAAAATGTGGATATTTTGCCATTGGGGTAAAATGTTAAAATCTGTTGAACGCCTACACCTTGGCCGATCGTTTCGCCGTCTTCTCACTTTTTTTATCCTGATTGTCCTGATAATGTAGAAATGAATTTAAGAATGTGGGCACTTCACAGTTTATCAGATAGATAAATGTTAGTTACTCTTTTACAACTCACTACATGTTCACTCATGTAGGACCTATGTATACATCCACCCGAAACCGCAAAATAAATAGTGTATCACGGAATTCCCAGTAATTACTTGATAATTGTTCTGTTGAAAATCGACCTACCACCTTTTATCCAAAGTTGAACCACTCTTGTTGTTCAAATAAGTAGAAATATCATGAAAAATGTTAACAATAATACAAGATTAGTTCCTTTAAAGATTTGAGGATTTGTATTTTAGTTAAATGTTACATTTCTGTGTGCATGGCTAGTTTTATTCATACTTTAATTTTTGAAACAATATATCCTGCGGTAAAGAGGTTAATAAATATCATATTGGTAATGAAAACGCAAGATTATTGATTGATCAATTTTTACCACTTTCCTATAAGATTCCATATTTGTTCTGTTGAATCCAGATTAATAAAAAACTAAGACTGTCATGCCAAACTCCATATAATTGCTTAAAAAAAGAATGCATAACATGTAAACCGGTTATTGTATTTTCTTGGAAACTCTTCACAAACTAGTGCAGAGGATTTCCGTAATATCCCAAGACCCACACTTGTCAATCAATCCATTTACGGAGGAGGCGCCTGGTGTCTTCTGTTCACAGAAAATAAAGCCCGTATACTCCATCTAATATACAGAGAGAACTTTATAGAGCAAAGGGTCTTCTTTAAACGTACCTGTCTAGTTAGGAAAAGGATGCAATAGAAAAAAGCAATGGTTTTTTAGTTTAGGTGTCGAGAGAGAGAGCTTTGGCATTTAAGCAGCTAGTTTTCTTTCTACATGCCTTTTCTCAAAACAATTCGCCAAATTTCAACAGCATATCTATTTTAGAGAGTGGAATATCTATGAAAATTGAGTTTCTAGAATTAGCGCTTGAAAGCTCTTTCCCAGCTTATCCTCGCTCCATATAAACAAATATCGTGTTATTTTAAATGTTGTGCTAGTTGTCATCACCCCGGCTATTCATATAATCGACAAAATCCGAAAGTATCCTCGGGGTTTAAACTCTTTAGTATCATGGTTACGGCGTTTTTCTTTTGATGAGCAGTCCTCGACAAATCCGATACGCAGTGGACAGCGAGTGGGCGGGGCTTAAGCGTTGAATAACTTCCCGATTTTGGAAGTTGTTGTATGGCTCTCTTGACTGGGTGTCAGAGAGTAAACACGTGCTAGTTGATTGACAACGTCAATCACTAATAGCATGATACAAGCACGTTATTGAATGACTCCCTCGAGTATGGAAGAAATTCAGAGAGGTGGGGCTAGCTTGTGCCTGCGCACTCGAGTCCAACCTCTCAGATATCATCCATACCCTCGGAAAACCATTCAATAACTCTAGCTTAATTTTCTAAACTGCGATTGGCTGATTTTTGTTTGGTTTTTTTTTTTCTTGTGTACAGGAGCCCCTTGCCAAATGTTGAAAATCGAACAAGATTATGTATTCTGCAATCATGCGAATTAATATTTTAACAAAACAGCTCAAAGCTGTCGGCTGTTGGATTGTATACATCGTTCTCTGAGGTATTTAGAGATTTGATTCTTAGAGCCACTGGTATATAAGTTCGCTGTATTTCATTTCATCTTGTTATCACAGACTAATAAAATGAATTAGTTAGTCTTGCTTAAAGTCTCCCACAAACAAGTGAACTAGCTTAAAGTCTCCCACTAACGATTGATATAGATGAAAGTCTTCCACAAACAATTTATCTAGCTTAAAGTCTCCCACTAACAATTCATCTAGCTTAAAGTCTCCCACTAACAATTGAACTAGCTTAAAGTCTCCCACTAACGATTGATATAGATGAAAGTCTTCCACAAACAATTTATCTAGCTTAAAGTCTCCCACTAACAATTAATCCAGCTAAAAGTCTCCCACTGAAAATTAATCTAGCTTTTAGTCTCCCACTAACAATTAGTCTAGCTCAAAGTCTCCCACTAACAATTGATCTAGCTAAAAGTCTCTCACTAACAATTGATCTAGCTTAAAGTCTCCCACTAACAATTGAACTAGCTTAAAGTCTCCCACTAACGATTTATATAGATGAAAGTCTTCCACAAAAATTTATCTAGCTTAAAGTCTCCCACTAACAATTGATCTAGCTTAAAGTCTCCCACTAACAATTAATCTACTTTAAAGTCTCCCACTAACAATTGATCTAGCTTAAAGTCTCCCACTAACAATTGATCCAGCTAAAAGTCTCCCATTGAAAATTAATCTAGCTTTTAGTCTCCCACTTACAATTAATCTAGCTCAAAGTCTCCCACTAACAATTGATCTAGCTAAAAGTCTCCCACTAACAATTGATCCAGCTAAAAGTCTCCCACTGAAAATTAATCTAGCTTTTAGTCGCCCACTAACAATTAATCTAGCTCAAAGTCTCCCACTAATAATTTATCTAGCTAAAAGTCTCCCACTAACAATTGATCTAGCTTAAAGTCTCCCACTAACAATTGATCTAGCTAAAAGTCTCCCAATAGCAAATGATCTAGTTTAAAGTCTCCCACTAACAATTGATCTAGCTTAAAGTATCCGACTAACAATTGATTTAGCCTAAAGTCTCCCACTAACAATTGAACTAGCTTGAAGTCTCCCACAAAAAAATGGTCTAGCTAAAAATCTCCCACTTGCAATTGATCTAGTTTAAAGTCTCCCACTAACAATTGATCTAGCTAAAAGTCTCCCACTAACAATTGATCTTGCTTAGTCTCCCACTAACAATTGATCTAGATTAAAGTCTCCCACTAACAATTGATCTAGCTAAAAGTCTGCCACTTGCAATTGATCTACTTTAAAGTCTCCCACTAACAATTGCTCTAGCTAAAAGTCTCCCACTAACAATTGATCCAGCTAAAAGTCTCCCACTAGCAATTGATCTAGTTTAAAGTCTCCCACTAACAATTGATCTTGCTTAGTCTCCCACTAACAATTGATCTAGCTAAAAGTCTCCCACTAACAATTGATCTAGCTAAAAGTCTGCCACTTGCAATTGATCTACTTTAAAGTCTCCCACTAACAATTGCTCTAGCTAAAAGTCTCCCACTAACAATTGATCTAGCTAAAAGTCTGCCACTTGCAATTGATCTACTTTAAAGTCTCCCACTAACAATTGATCTAGCTAAAAGTCTCCCTCTAGCAATTGATCTAGCTAAAAGTCTCCCACTAACAATTGCTCTAGCTAAAAGTCTCCCACTAACAATTGATCTAGCTAAAAGTCTGCCACTTGCAATTGATCTACTTTAAAGTCTCCCACTAACAATTGATCTAGCTAAAAGTCTCCCACTAACAATTGATCTAGCTTAGTCTCCCACTAACAATTGATCTAGGTTAAAGTCTCCCACTAACAACTGATCCAGCTTAAAGTCTCCCACTAAAATTAATCTAGCTTAAAGTCTCCCACTAACAATTGGTCGATTTCTCAAATAATTTAACCAAGCATTCAATTTACTAACAAACGAGTAGGTTGACAATAAATGAATTAATAAAGATACCACAAAACAAGATATAAATTTGTATGTTTTTATTTTCTTGGAGTGAAATTCAAAGAAGATTTTTTAACACTGCTTGAAGCGACGGAATGTTTCCTAGATTGTTGTTTAATGCGATAGTTTCGCTTTGACTAGATTTGAGTCTGATATGTTCTTTATTTATTAATTAAGCATACACATAAGTGAATTGGCAAATGTCACAAGCTCGAGACCTTGGTAAAGCTTCGTATGAAAATGACACTGATGATTACTTGTATCGTCGCTGTTGCAGAAACCTTGAGAGTTTAAGAGTGTATGGATTTATCCAGGTCCTTTTGTGACAGTAATTTACAACTTCAGTTATTATTATATAACATTCTAATTAACTATTTGATAAAAGTGACGGCTTCTGATTCTGTTGTAATCAAGATGGTATTCTAATTCGTGTAACTTGTAAGATTAATTCACTGTTGTCAATCACAGACATTCTGTAAGTGTGCAAGTATTTCTAAGTATTCTAATTTGGACAGAATTATCACTATTTAATGAAAAAGATCCAGTGTGAATAAATGGTTCAACAACTCTCAATACATCATCATGTGATTTCGAGCTAAGTTCTTTAGTGGCGGAGTCTACACAAGTGGCTGTCTACTGTGTTTAAAAGACACAATCCAGACAAATCAGTGTCACGATTTTGTTAGCGCTTTACGTGAAAACAATGACATCAGATGACGCATAGATTTTGTGTATTTGTACATTAACTAATACGTTTCTTAAATCTGTAAATGCGTAGATAAAAAAATCAGTATCTCTTGAAATTCCATAGGGAAAAAGCTTTTTTAAAGAAGTGTTATATGTTTTTTTCCAAAGCAAATATGTTAAACAAGCCACAACCATACATATACAAAACAAACTCAAGAGATAACAGTAGATATAAATATTTACTTCCTATTAGAAAATCAAAAAACAAACTACTGCCAATCACATTCCAGAATGCTTACTAAGGGCCATCCTCGGATGCCCAGGGTTAAATTCTCAACAAGCTCACCTTTTACCTCTGGGTCAACTGCGATTCAAATCATCGTTTTCTGGGAATGCCCATTAACTGTCGGGCCAATCAAAAGTTTTCTTCTAAACGTTGGGCCTCATCAGTTTTGGAGACACGTTTATCGAATTGAAGTATAAACCGAAACGAAAAGTCGACCATGTTTGTTTTGAACATTGCCTGGATGCTTACGTAACGCCGATTCTGATTGGTGAAATTTCCGCCACAGTTTTGTGGCGGAACCAATCAAAGTCTACATGCATATTAATTAAGAAACGGCGGATTTAGTTCCACTTGTCCCACGGGTAAAGTGAGCGTGAGCGTGAGTTTTAATCGTGGATTCCGACGATGACTGAGGGCTATCAGGAGTTTTTTTTTCCACAGGGCTATCAGGAGTGGATAAGTTGACTGTAAAATAAAATACCGGAGCTGTGGGAATAGTAAACACAACCAAGTCAATACATTGTGTTCTTGTGTACAACCAGAAATTGTCGTCATGCAATATTATTGCTTCTCATAGATGTACAGACGAATGAAGTTGTTAAAGCTTCATTATATCACATGTTTGTTTTTAGAATACATCCAATAATCGATCTCTGGGACAGTATATGATTACATTGTTAAACGATAGACGTAGTTGGTACATTTCAGTACAATAGGCCTGTGTTTTATAGCAGTTCTGGGACTTCCAAAACTCTACTGCCATAAACTACGATCCACTCGTGAGTTAATACAGCTTCGGGAATCCCCATACCCGACTGTTTATGGTGGTTCGGGAATAATCTATTCATAAGTAGGCTATAAAATAAGACACACTAATTTCAGGGATAAGAAAATGTCTGAACTCTATTTTTCTTGTGGGGAATTCTAATATGCCATTTATAGTTCACGCCAAATTGTTTATGGGGGATCTGCAATAATCTTTAGGTAAGTAGACATATAAAGTAGTAGAAATAAAATACCATTAATTCGGGGAATAGAAAACGTCGATATTCTGTCTGTTTCAAATCTACTCCATCAATACTACTAAACACTCATAGCCATCATTTCGTGAATACCTCCCGACATAAAATGTTACACAATCATTTCAGTTTATTTTTTCTGCTCTAGTTACAACCAGTTTAAAGTGGCATGAGCTGCCGAAATTCACATTTTTTTCATAATTTCTGATCGTCACGACAGTAAGAGGCTTTGAGGGCCATCGAAAAACTAAATGATTGGCGTTTGGGTGATGAAAATCCATACAGTATGTGGCCCGTACAAAATTTAAATAACCGGGACGACAATTCATTCATTCTTAGCCAAAGTTAGTTCAAAACAATACTTTATCGTACATTTTTTAGACTAGAAGCACTAAAAAGCTTCTGAATTATACATTTTGAGAAAAATAGCCAATAATTTCAACATTCTGTATTAATGTCAAAATATCAACATTCTGGCAGCTCATGCCACTTTAATATTGATGAGAAAATTAAGTAATTCTATATACACCCTGTTTTAGCCATGGTGCATTGCAAAACTGCAACAGCGCATATGTAAAAGGGACGTTTTCTGGAAGTTTCACTACTTCGTGCTTTCTTGTGTGAAATATTGAATGTTTTGTTTACTTGACTGTAACAATTAATCTAAAAAAGCAAACAAATGACTTTAATTGCCGTTTTTACACCGTACTCAAGATCATTTCATTTGATATAATACGACAAGTCATATTGAGGATGGACGCTATTTTGGTTTGAGCGTCAGGATCTGTTTCGTTCCCATTTGAAGACATAAAATAGCATGGTAGCCTGGGGTATTGCTTCTGACAAAATACAGAAAACGAGAGTAGATAATCGGTAGAGGGCGCCACAATGTCTGTTATTTATTGCCAATATATCCCTCGTATTGATTACGTCTGTTCTTTGTCCACTGAAGAGTTTGTCTATAATACTGGTATTAACACTTGACATGTATTATTCAGTTACCATGTCACAACTGTAGAGATATTCACAAGTCTGACCAATGACGATGGTTCATATAACAATCGTATGGATTATTATTAATATTAACACGAGCCCTTTACATGCGATACATATTGTGTTCGTAGTTTAACAGCGATTTACGAAAAAGACCAACAAGATATTAAGGTTTTGATGTATCTTGTTATACAAAGTATAATATTTCCACACTTTACAACTGTCCTTAATCGTGATTAGGATTCTGACTCTGAAAAGGTTTTCTTAATCAAAAATCAGGAACAAGGCGTGAATACAATGTACATTATTCGAGCCATTTAAGTTCATTTATGAAACAAACACCATTTATCCACAGGTTCCAATGATTAGTATTTCGTAGTACCATAATGTCTATGGATGGTAGTATATATGTAGTGCACTTCATATAAATTATTTTCGGGAAAAAAAACACTTTCTAGGTGGTTTATCCCGGCTTCCATACAACAATTTCAATGATCCAGGGTTATATGTTATTTTTTTTTCTTATCAGTAGATAAGCCATAATTAACCTGTGACATAAACTGTTTATTCTGCTTATTGAGTGTGAAAATATAACCGATGTGAGGAATCTAATAATCGATAGAAATGTATGTCTAGATACAAACATTGTCCGACTGGTGCTAAATATTTGATTGAGAAATTTACACTCTGATACCAATTTATTTAAGTGATGATTGGTTTAGCTGCCATTTACATAACATAATGCCCTGCAGAGTCAAATGATCACACCAAACCCAAATGAAATGATCAACTTTTAGCCATATAAAAGTCTAATATTAAAAGGTAATAACTAAGATGCATAGCCCTGTAAATCCCATTTTTAATATTGTAAAAATACATTTTGTTAAATGCTTTAGGCCTAAAACACATAAAAGTACTTAAAAGCGCCAAAGAGAGTGTACCTTATTTTTCCCCTCAAATTTTTGCCCAACGATTTGGTATGGTTTTATAGTTCAGTAAAATCAGTTACTGAAAAGTACTGGACTGAGAAGCAAAAGATATACCATGCAAAAATACAATTGACTTGTGTGTAATGACCAGCCATGTTTCCATTAGTTTGGACAAAGAGACATGACATAACATAACTATACTATGAAATAGTCATATGATAGACTATACTATGATATATCATAGATGACAAGTTGGTCTACTCAGCATTGTGTGTATGAGGTCTTTATTATGTGTTGACTAAACCTCACTCTGATATTGTTCATTTTTATTAATGATCAAGACAGCTGACTTAATGAAAATGGGGAATAAATAACAATTACAATAGTACGTGTACAATATGAAGCTGGTCTCTGAATCGTACATGGATATTTCATCTATCTAGTTGGTTGTGTCGACACTTGTAGCCTAACTCTGCAATGGCTTGTATTCAACACAATGGGCCATATCGTCATGGTGATTCCTATGACATAAAAAAAAAGAAAAAAAAGAAAGACGACAAACTTTCTAACAATGTACATGTATGTAAGCTGAAGTAAATTACAACGACATTTTTATTATGAGTCAAGCGATTTATTTTGCAAGTTTATTAACAATCCCAGAAAGTATGTGATATAAACTTTATGTATTAAGCAACAAAATTTGTACTCTGGCATGCCGCACATCATGCATACGAATGGAATGGCCAATAACTTAAAACAACAAACCAACATATAACTGTTACAAAAGTATACTGTTGGCAAATGTTCAATACATCTATCGATGTCTTATGAAATGTACTTAATTCAACAAGTACAATTGTGTCACAGGAACCGATTTACAAAAGGCACGGGTTCTTGTTTAGGATGCTGCACCAACACGGGTATTATTGTCGACACAACATTGTGTAAAATGTTATATTTCCGATGACATTAACCATAACTTCTCACAATATCCAGAACATGATAAACGGCAAATTCATACGACATACGTATTGAATGAGTTCTGAGAAAACAGAGAAAGCCACATAATCACAATTCCTTGTAGAAAAGTCGTTACATAGTTAAAATGCTTTAGTTCTCTTCCCAAGATCAAAACATACATATTTTACAATACGAATTCCTGGAAGGCAAAACGGTGAGGTCAGATTTGGATTGGAATTCTAAAGATTGTCAATCTTAAAAAGCATTTGTAGAAAAAGGAACACTTTAATTACTAAAGATAGTTATCATTTCAATCTATTTAGCGAATTAAAATGAATATTTTAGTTTCCAATCGATATCATTGTGGAAATGCCATTAAACGTATTCTCTACAGAATAATATCAACACGTGACTCTGGTTTTACCATAGTTTAGAAATATAACTAATGCTTTCTTTCTCGCAGGTCAAAAGCACTTAAATGATTTTCTCAACAGTCCGATAACTTAAAACCAGTGCCTTTGGGTCCTGTTCAATGTTCAATGTTCAGTTTCAGCAACAACAAACGTTTGGGTTCATTTGATATTGAACATAGCCAAAGTCAATGTCTCATTCAGTCTTGGTTCGTTTAAAAAAGTTTGAAATAGTGAGATCACGTCTTCTGGGAAATCAGACCGGAGTTTAATTCAATGAGTGTTTTGAAAGCCACAATCTACATGATTAGGTTTTTTAACACACATTCACAAACCATATATGTAGAGTTGATTGTCAGGAAGAAATACGAGGCCGGTGTTTCAGCTTCTCAGACGTGTTAAGGACATTATCCGAACTCTGACGACAAGTTAAACACAAAACGAGCAAAATAACACATACAAAACATCAACCAAATTATTTTAGCCCTTTCTTCAGACTTTGTCGATTTATCAAATATTAAAGTCCGTAATTGGGCAGATAAGTCTATCATAGATATTGACTTTGTGGCATTATGCTTTTGGTTAGATTCAATTCTAATGGTCTAATCTTGCAGAGTTTAAAAACACAATTCTTTAAGCACAGGGCTGCTTTTCAAAAGGTCACCCTATCAACATAGCTAACCAATTAACAAAATGTCTACTCTTAACTTCTGGGATATATCAAGCTCCATTGGGCGCTTTAATCCCACCAATATATTTAAGAGTTCTCATTAAACAGAGTCTTCTATACTCTTCCGATAATTCAAAAACTCATTGAAAAATGGCCCAATCCCCGCTGGGCGTCCTATTATCTCAGATTATGGTAGTGAAAGTTATAGAATATCAGAGCTTATTGATTACTATCTAACGTCCAGACAAAGACATTTTAGAATTGTTGAAACTTAGATTAAAGGGTAATGATTACATGTAAATAATGATGTTCACAAATGACTGTTTCCTTAAGAACCATACAATATCATTGATAATAATCATAAGCTGACAAAGGTAGACCAGACCGTACCACATGGCTATCTGCGGAGCTATACATATTGTCAAAGCAAGAGGAATGTCTTGAGGAATGTCTACAACATGCTGTTCATATATAATCGATTGATTCCAGGTTATGGTCGAATGGGAAAGTTTGAAATATTCATTTCATTTCGTCGATGACACTGACCCGATAAAGTAGTGTGTGCTGATTTACAGAAACGCGATTGGAAAATCAATCGTCCAATCCAAAAAAGAAATACCATATTACTTTGTCAGTATGCGTTTATCTTCATCGCCGGATACAACAGCGATAGTCTATCACACCGACACAAGTATTCCATCGAGGTGTGTGCAAGAGTGTGTGTGTGTTCGAATCACGGTTTATCCAAAGACAATTTGGTTTGTTTGCTTTTTTATCTGAATGTGTGCTTCATTTGATCGCCTCATTTGGAATGGTTGCAAGACAGCCACCGACAGCCACCAAGGTGATAACGTCACAATATAACTTGAATAATCTTGATTCCAAACAGACTGGCTGAAAGTTGTCTGTCTGAGGGGCGTAAAGATGTCCTTTGTTAGAATTACAAAACGAGAACATACGTCTAACATCAGCTTACACCACAGTTAGCTGAACTTCCCATCTGATGAGGGACGACTAGGCGGGATGGACTACCGCGACGCGAGTAACAACCACACTGTCAGGTGTAAGCCAATCGATACGACCTGGTCTGTCCACCACTTCATGGAACCAGTCACTTCTCGCTGATAGCATCAGTAGAACAGGCCATTCGACGATCGAGTTGCCGTGCCATAAGTGCTGTACAACGATGTCTTCTGCGCTTAGAGTTATTTGTGTCCAATCTAAGCTTTGTTAGTGAATCCTCTATGCCAATTGCTGTACTACATTGGATATTACCTCTGTGTTTATTGCATCGCTAACTATAACAAACACTCTTAGAGCCCAGGGAGCTTGGTACTATAGCAGTAACATTGAAATGGCGAAGCTCTATCGGTATGTCAAACTGAACGACAGATTCGATACTCAGGTCTTCGCGTTTCTTTTACCAAATCGTGTAGTTAAACAACAGTTCGCTCATGATATCTACTCAAAGGATTTTACCTATGGTCATCAAAAATGGACGGTATCTTTCATGAAAGGTGAGAAACACCTGGGTTCTTTCTTGAAGTTAAAAACTATAGCCACAGGAATGACATGTCGCTTGGATTACTCGTTCACAATGGTAAATAAGGACCACTTTACCAAAAATGAAAGTTTTCTTGAAACTGGTTGTGAATTTAGTATTGAAAATTGTATTCATGGTCGGAAGACATTTATATGTCTAAATGAGTTGGCTGTTAGGAACTTCATGCAAGAAGGTGGTGAATTTCTGGTGGAGTTGGAGATGAGGAATATCATTACCTCCTTCCAATGTCTTCTTGTACTGCCTAAAGACAACCACTTTAAGCCCGGCTATAACGAAAGGATAGAATCCACCTACTTCTCCTTCGGACTGGATGACTGGGGAGTCTCCCTCTATCCGTGCGGAGATTCTGCCGATACAGAAGGGAAGGCAGTTGTTCATCTCCATCGACACACTAGCTTCGACCATCTCAGTCATTTGAGGTATCAAATATTTATGGGTGAGGAATATGCTTATGAGTCGAATGTTTTGGAAGAAGCCTTCGATATTTCCGGGTCGGGGTTGGGTTATGTAGTCGGTGCTCCCCTCTCTGAAATCACCCATGGCAAATCAAAAATGAAAATTCGTGTGGATATGTTATCCGTGACGTCTGTAAGTGAAGTTGTTTTGGAGCCTATTTCAGAAGGACGAAATAGGGCCCATTTTTATGACCGAGACAAACAGGCTTGGCTGATTGAGAGTGATTTGAACGGACAGAATCTGTCCTTTAGGCTATATTACACTGACATATCACATGTGCCACGGAAATTTGCTCGTTACGTTAGCTGGAACATTTACTCAATTTTACCATCAGGGGCTAAGTACAAAATGGGAAAAGGTCCTTTTTCTAAGTACTTTGTACAACAGGATTTAGATGAAGGTTTTGTTGCCAACACTCAAATACCAGTTAAAGAGGTGAGTTGTCTACTTAAAATACATCTTTAATTTTTAAATACGATTTGATTCATCCAAATTAATTACTTATTGTTACTGGTGTAAATTTGCACTTGATAAAGACGCCGGTACAGGTTTCGAAAGTTCGCGTTGTTTACAAAACTTACTTTGCACTGATGCCAGTATTGTTATAAAGAGCCCAGACCGTTGCTATTTTCATAGCCATAGTCAGTAAAAAGATCGAAGAAATATTTTACTACAAATAGTGTTCATCCACTAAATATAAACTAACAAAATCACAATTTCTCAATGACACCCTTATTTAATGATTGTGATGACGTCTAATAAATATAAAAGCTCGGAATAATCTTGACAGCTGTTTTCAGTCTCCACAAAATATTCCTAAGCATTGTGCACACTGTTGCTAAATAAATGCTGATGAAGTATATTTTCCTGTAAACTGAGCTGTTTTGAAGATCTTTAATGAAAGAAATAGATTCATTTGGTCCTTAATTAGGGTCCTTTAACAGGAAGATTACCGTCAATGGGTATCGGTTGAACTCCTTACACATTTAGGTTACATAAGCAGTTATAATTTGAGATTTTTAACTGTATTTTTGTCAAATCTCATGAGATAAACCGAGATATACTTGCGCTACCGAGATCAGATATAAAAAACTACCCACAATTCACATTTTGACAAATGTCATGACGATCCGAGATTGTGAAAAAAATTTGAATCTTGGCAGCTCATGCCACTTTAAAGAAAGCAAAACACTTGTGTCAGGTTTGTGCTTCTTGGCCAAGATATATCACAAGATACCAGGGTTTTATCATACTTCTATTAAAGGCCTTGACAATTTACTTTTGTTAATTACAATCCCACCAGGGTAGACTAGACCGTACAATACTAATATCTATGTATACATATTATCTATATAAGGAAACACCTTCTCTTGCATGGTGAATGTCAACAACATACTGATCATATATAATCGATTGATTCCGGGCTGTGGTCAGATGGTATGATTTTAAATATTTTATTCCATTCTGCCAAGGAGTGGGACTCGAAGTAATATGTACTGATTTACAGAGACGCGATCGGAAAATCAGTCAGTGAATCCAAAATGGAAATACCTTATTGCTTTATCAGCAAATAACCATCATTCCAAAAAAGATTTTTTTTCTTTTATTAAAATAAATAATTATTAATGAGAAATGAGTAAGGTTCACAAACAACTTACTTGGTGATGATGACTTAATCATTTCTCATTAACATGTAACCCACGTTTAAAGAGAGTTTCAAACATTTCGTGATTAATAATTGATAACTTTTTAGTTAAAATAATCTTCATTGTGGCGTAAAGCAACATTCAATCTAGTACATTTATTGCCATAAAAAAAACCAAGAAAATAACTTAAGAAAAAAAAAACTCTATGGCATCTATTAAAGACCGTTAAAGCACGTAACTACCGTTAATAGTTTTTAACCCATAAAGGGTAATAGCATTTATTTGGAAGTAGTTTTGCTATATGTATCCGCTACTGAATTGTAGTTTAGTTAATTTAATATACACGGAAGCACTAAAATTAGAAAATAAGTCTATTAGCATTATTATTTAAAACCCTCCAATAGTTTAAACTGGAGATTGGTTCTAGGCCTACATTGAATATAGGAAAATGATAACTTTACAACTATAGGTTAACACGATAATTGCAAATTGTCATTTGGTAAGGACATAAAACTATGAGCAGTTGGGTGAACCGCTAAATGATATTAACAAGATAATTGCAAATTGTCATCTGGTAAGGACATAAAACTATGAGCAGTTGGGCGGATTGCTAAATGATATTAACAAGATAATTGCAAATTGTCATTTGGTAAGGACATAAAACTATGAGCAGTTGGGCGGATTGCTAAATGATATTAACAAGAAAATTGCAAATTGTCATTTTGTAAGGACGTAAAACTATGAGCAGTTGGGTGAATCAGTAAATGATATTACCAAGATAATTGCAAATTATCATTTGGTAAGGACATAAAACTGTGAGCAGTTGGGCGGATTGCAAAATGATATTAACAAGATAATTGCAAATTATCATCTGGTAAGGACATAAAACTATGAGCAGTTGGGTGAATCGCTAAATGATATTAACAAGATAATTGCTAATTATCATCTGGTAAGGACATAAAACTATGAGCAGTTGGGTGAATCGCTAAATGATATTAACAAGATAATTGCAAATTATCCTCTAGTAAGGACATAAAACTATGAGCAGTTGGGTGAATCGCTAAATGATATTAACAAGATAATTGCAAATTGTCATCTGGTAAGGGCATAAAACTATGAGCAGTTGGGTAAATCGCTAAATGATATTAACAAGATAATTGCAAATTATCATTTGGTAAGGGCATAACACTATGAGCAGTTGGTTGAATCGCTAAATGATATTAACAAGATAATTGCAAATTGTCATTTGGTAAGGGCATAAAACTATGAGCAGTTGGGAGGATTGCTAAATGATATTAACAAGATAATTGCAAATTATCAATTGGTAAGGGCATAACACTATGAGCAGTTGGTTGAATCGCTAAATGATATTAACAAGATAATTGCAAATTGTCATTTGGTAAGGGCATAAAACTATGAGCAGTTGGGAGGATTGCTAAATGATATTAACAAGATAATTGCAAATTATCATTTGGTAAGGGCATAACACTATGAGCAGTTGGTTGAATCGCTAAATGATATTAACAAGATAATTGCAAATTATCATCTGGTAAGGCCATAAAACGATGAGCAGTTGGGTGAATCGCTAAATGATATTAACAAGATAATTGCAAATTATCATCTGGTAAGGCCATAAAACTATGAGCAGTTGGGTGAATCGCTAAATGATATTAACAAGATAATTGCAAATTATCATCTGGTAAGGAAATACAACTATGAGCAGTTGAGCTAAATGATTTTCGTCGTTAGAACTCTGTTTGAGATGTGTGTTGGGATGTACATGTACTTTATGCAAGTGTGGTTTTCTGACTGGTGATTCAGTCTGACTGAGAGTTGTCTTTTTGGAGGATGAATAGCTGTCCTTTGTTAGAATGATAAAACGCAAACATATGTCTATTATCCAGCATACATCACAGTTAGGTAAAGGTCACAGTTCAGGAGGGACAGGTTTGCAATGAGAGTTACAAGCAAACTGTAAGGTGCAAGTTAATCGATACAAGCTGATGTCTCCACCACTTCATAGAACAATTTCTCACTTGGAGCATCAGTTGTGCCTCGAGTGCTACCTTCTCTGCTATTCTCTAACTGTTTGTGTCTAATCTAAGCATTGTAAGTGAATCCTCTATGCCAATTACTGTACTATATTGGATATTACCTCAGTATTCATTGGAGACATTGCTTTGTTAACTAACAGACGCTCTTAGAAGACGCTGTAGAAGGGTCGCCATTTTGTAAACGATATATGGTACGAATCCATTGTACATCGACCCCTTTTTTCTTTAATAAATGCCTTAAAATGAATGGCCAACCATTTCTGTCTTGATATCCATTTCCCATTTGTCGAATTATATATCAGAGTTATTGCATTACATCCATATCTAGAGCTAGTTCGAACACTTTCCCGCGAGCACGGCGCCAATGTTTTGTATTCTAAACCATTCAGGAAGTTTCCTTTTTTTAACAAGGCTACGTTCCGTAGCGTTCGGCCTTTCGGGCCTCACAATAACGCTACATGCCGGAGCTAGAGAGCTTGTTACTACAGCAGTGTCCCTGAAATGCCGAAGGTCTATCGGTACATGTTTGTCAAACTGAACGATAGATTCGATACTCAGGTCTTTACGTTCCTTTTACCAAATCGTGTAGTTAAACAACACTTCGCTCATGATATCTACTCAAAGGATTGAGTTCCAATGGTCATCAAAAACGGACGGTGTCTTTTATGAAAGGTGAGGAATATGCTTATGAGTCAAATGTTTTAGAGGAAGCTTTTGATATTTCTGGGTCGGGGTTAGGTTATGTAGTCGGTGCTCCCCTCTCTGAAATCCCCCATGGCAAATACAAAATAAAAATTCGAGTGGATATGTTATCAGTGACGTCTGTAAGTGAAGTTGTTCTGCAGCCTATTTCAGAAGGACGAAATAGGGCCCATTTTTATGACAAAGACAAACAGGCTTGGATGATTGAGAGTGATTTGAACGGACAGAATCTGTCCTTTAGGCTATATTACACTGACATATCACATGTGCCACGGAAATTTGCTCGATACGTTAGCTGGAACATTTACTCAGTTTTACCATCAGGGGCTAAGTACAAAATGGGAAAAGGTCCGTTCTCTAAGTACTTTGTACAACAGGATTTAGATGAAGGTTTTGTTGTCACACACAAATACCAGTTAAAGAGGTGAGTTATCTACTTAAAATACAACTTTATCGTACACTAAATTAAAAAAAAACAATGCAATGGGCCATTAAAAATAGATTTTAATAATTCTTCAAAATGATTTATTATCAGTGAATTGGAGTTTTCAATTTCCAATCGAAATACACTGATATACACGGGTAACGAGGATTGCGTAAACAATTTCTCCTGATGGGTAGTTGGTTGGTTGGTTGTTTTAGCTTATTGGTGCGTCCGTTTCTACTGATGATCGGTTGGTTGTTTTAGCTTATTGGCGCGTCTGTTCCTACTGATGGTTGGTTGTTCTAGCTTATTGGGGCGTCCGTTCCTACTGATGGTTGATTGTTCTAGCTTATTGGCGCGTCTGTTCCTACTGATGGTTGGTTGTTCAAGCTTATTGGCGCGTCCTTTCCTACTGATGGTTAGTTGATTGTTTTGGCTTATTGGCGCGTCTGTTCCTACTGATGATTGGTTGGTTGTTCCAGCTTATAGGCGCGTCCGTTCCTATTGATGGTTGGTTGGTTGGTTGTTTTAGCTTATTGGCGCGTCCGTTCCTACTGATGGTTGGCTGGTTGTTCTAGCTTATTGGCGCGTCTGTTCCTACTGATGGCTGGTTGGTTGTTCTAACCTATTGGCGCGTCCGTTCCTACTGATGGTTGGTTGGTTGTTCTAGCTTATTGGCGCGTTTGTTCCTACTGATGGCTGGTTGGTTGTTTTAGCTTGTTGGTGCGTCTGTTCCTACTGATGGTCGGTTGGTTGTTTTAGCTTATTGGCGCGTCTGTTCCTACTGATGGTTGGTTGTTCTAGCTTATTGGCGCGCCCGTTCCTACTGATGGTTGGTTGGTTGTTCTAGCTTATTGGCGCGTCCTTTCCTACTGATGGTTAGTTGATTGTTTTAGTTTATTGGCGCGTTTGTTCCTACTGATGGCTGGTTGGTTGTTCCAGCTTATTGGCGCTTCCGTTCCTACTGATGGTCGGTTGGTTATTCTAGCTTATTGGCGCGTCCGTTCCTACTGATGGTTGGTTGTTCTAGCTTATTGGCGCGTCTCTTCCTACTGATGGGTGGTTGGTTGTTCTAGCTTATTGGCGCGTCCGTTCCTACTGATGGTTGGGTGTCAATTTCTATTGATGAAAGTCAAACATTTTGAAATATTGCCACATTCATAATCTACGGTAAAGATGCTATTGCGATCATAAAATAACGGCAATTGAAGTATGGTAACGATATAATACTATATAGGGCGGATCCAGTTCTGTTTCACCCTCTTATGTTAGGATTTTACTAATATAGAATAGTTTAAGTGCTGGTCTTTTGTTGGTTTGTATTATTTATTTTGAAACTTTTCCACACACTTTTGCTAAATACCAGCTATAACAAACCCATATTTTAAAAAAAATATTACCGGGAAGGGTGGGGGGCGTTGCACGATCAATCGGAGTTACCATCACGTCGTATTTCTTAACTATGGTACCCGTTGGCTACCAGGCTTCTTTTGTCGCGCATCTGCTTTGTGGAATGAAATCTTATTGTTTAAATACCTATGTAGTGTTTCATTTAGTCAAAAATAACGATTGAGAATCGATGCAGGGTAAAGTCTTTGGTAAAAAGATAATATCCTTGTTCCATTTGGTAATCAATGCACAGGTGAATTCTAATCTTTATTGTCTAAGTTTTATTTTGATGTGATTTACAGACACTACGGTTTGTAAGAACTTGCAATTCTCGTTGCTTAACATGCGTTGTTGAAATAACAAATGTAACACTATGAACTTCTTATGAAATTCTTACATAAGAATTTGAACAATAAGGGCTTAATTAAGGTAAACAAATGAAATGAAATAATTAGATCAAGGGTTCATTCACAAGTGAAAAACTCTTGAAGCGTAATAATTCATCTTTGATTAAGCAGAGACCCAAGTCCTATCAATAACGTGTTTCCCAGTGGGCTGCTCTAATCGGTTGAATGACCCTAGTGGTCTCTAGACACCGTGTAATGTAATACAGTCTCCAAAGGATGTGGTACATCCCGGCTTCCATACAAACAGCATAGTTGACTATCATATAATATTACTTAATAATTCAGATTCAAGTTGACTCAAACCAGCAATAAACATCCCATTCAGTTATAATGCGCTGGGTTTACCGTTTTGTGTTCAATTTTTGTTTGTTGAAAAATATATTTCGTTTACGCGATACCGCATTCCTGAGGTTTCTCTAGTTTTGCAAATATTACAAATCAATCGATATTTCAGCCAAACCAATGTTGGCAATTTATTTAAAGTAGAAGTTAAACTTTGGTGAGAAATAACTCGTGTCTATAAGAACACAAGCCATCAATCGCTATCTAGCCGTTATGGAAGTGTGAAAGCAGTCGTCATCATTTCAATCATTAATGGTTGGCAAAAATTTAATATAGCTGCCATTTTGCGGATTTATTATCATAATTCCATATTTCTCAATGTGGTTATTTTGTTGTCTGGGATCAGGCTCGACAAACACACCAGAAATCAATTGTGTAGAGTTGAACGTCTATATGTGTGTGTCTTAGGAATTCTTACATAATAATTAAACTATAACCGCTAGATTAGGTTAAGCCAATAAGGTGTAATGATTACAAATCTTTGGTAATCAATGCACAGGTGAATTCTAAACTTTTTTCTATTTTGTATTTTTATGCGACCCGGAAACTACTGTTCTTCATACTTAACTTGAGTTGATGAAATAAAAATGCAATTTTCGGTGGTTTAAAGGCAAATTCAAATACCGTCTCAGAATTAACTGCGTCCTGGTATTAAGGTTATTTCACTTACTTGGCGCGGCGTTACCGGGTTCAATGGGGAGGAAACCAGGCTCTTCTGCCCACATGAAACACCCGACCTTCGGCGAGTACTTGACAACTCTTCCACATTAGGCGATCGAGTGAAAATTCGCTAAGGGAGATTCGAACTCGCGCCTCATCGGTGATAAGGCCTGTGTCGGACTGAAAGGGTATCACTCTGCCGAGTCAAACACGTCATAAATTAATTGTGTAGGCCTTCCTTGTCAATAATTTACATGTTCTGATTACCAGGTCTCAGTTTTATTGATGTTGACGTTAGCCGGGTTGAAATCATTGGAAAAGGGATCAGGGTTGAATTATTAATAATCTCATGGATTTGATAGTAGATGAGGGTGACGATTGATTTAATTGTGATAAAGAAAATGTAGAATATAATGAATAGAGAATCTCGTATAAATTCAATATGAGTTCGTATGAGCGTATGATTTCAATGTTTGATAAAAGCAGACGGTACAATCTCTTACATATTTATATTTGGTTAAACTTGGAATTAATATGAATCCTTTTTTTAGTTTGTGTATTGTGTATTGTTTCTGTTTCTGAAGTTGAACTTAGGTTAAGCGCCTTTTTTCGCAATCAATTCCTAATAACGAGGGATCTCGGTGGCTCGGTCGGTTAGAGCTATAGTTCCTTCGTCTGACACAGACCTTCCCACGATGCGACGCAGGTTCGAATCCCACTCCGACCAAACGAAACTTGACCCTAGTTGTCCCTAGACACCGCGTACAGTAATGTAGTCTCCAAAGGGGATTAGGTACATCCCGGCTTCCATACAAACAGTATAATTGACTATCAGATATTATTATTAATAATTCAGATTCAAGTTGACTCAAACCAGCAATACACATCCCATTCAGTTATATTGCACTGGGTTTTGTGCTTTATTTTTGTTTGTTGAAAAATAGTTTTCGTTTACGCGATACCGCATTCCTGAGGTTTCTCTAGTTTTGCAAATATTACAAATCAATCGATAGTTCAGCCAAACCAATGTTGGCAATTTATTTAAAGTAGAAGTTAAACTTTGGTGAGAAATAACTCGTGTCTATGAAAATATAAGCCATCAATCGTTATCTAGCCGTCATGGAAGTGTGAATGCAGTCGTCATAATTTCAATCATTTATGGTTGGCAAAAATTTAATACAGCTGCCATTTTACGGATTTATTATCATAATTCCATATTTCTCAATGTGGTTGTCTGGGATCAGGCTCGACAAACACACCAGAAATCAATTGTGTAGAGTTGAACATCTAGGTGTGTGTGTCTTATGAAATTCTTACATAATAATTTAACAATAACCTCTAGATTAGGTTAAGCCAATAAGGTGGAATGATTAGAAATCTTTGGATAAAAGATTTGTTATTTATATTTGATAATCAATGCACAATGCACATTAATCAGATTACCCGATGTTTTCTTCAGATCACCCACCCAGAGAGTTTATATCTTGACTCGTCTGACAGGAGAATGACCATACAGATAGAATGGATCGACTCTATTCTCCTAATGTGTCCGACCTACCACAGAATTGATGACGTCAGTCGGATACAACGTCATCAAATGATGTAAGTAGAAGTATAAGTCATCGATCATTAGTTTTGAAGCAAATTTACGCCGCACTCAAGATTAATTCAATTATAAATATGGTGTCGTTCCGACCTTCGGCAGGTTCCTGGCAAACTTTCCGCGTATTACGTTTTTCACTCAATCCCCCATAAGAGATATTTTTGTTTTGTTTTTTTTGTTATATTAAATGATATTCAAACCTGCGATCTATTTATTGGAGGTCAGGGGGCATATTTGCGACCAATCCAAAGCCTAACTGTCATGGCAACATATACCTTAAAGAGGCATGAGCTACCAAATTTTCACTTTTTTTCATAATTTCTGATCGTCGTGACAGTAAAACGATTTAAAGGCCATCGAAAAACTAAATGGTTGGCGTTGGAATGAGGAAAATCCCTACAGTATGTGGCCTATACGAACCGAAATAGTATTTGAAAAGTAAACAAAATTTAAATAACCGGGACGACCATTCATTCATTCTAAGCCTAAGTTAGTTCAAAACAATACTTTATCGTACATTTTCGAGACTAGAAGCGTTCAAAAGCTTCTGAATTATACGTATTGAGAAAAATAGCCAATAATTTCAACATTCTGTTTAAAGGGTAAAATATCAACATTTTGGCAGCTCATGCCACTTTAAAGTGGCATGAGCTATCACAAAACAGAATGTTGAAATTATTGGCTATTTTTCTCAAGACATATAATTCAGAAGCTTTTTAGTGATTCTAGTCTCGTAGATGTACGATAAAGCATTGTTTTGAACTAACTTTGGCTTAGAATGAATGAATGGTCGTCCCGGTTATTTAAATTTTGTTTACTTTTCGAACACGTTTTCGGTTCGTACAGGCCACTTACTGTTTGGATTTTCCTCATTCCAACGCCAATCATTTAGTTTTTCGATGGCCTTCAAAGCCTCTTACTGTCGTGACGATCAGGAATGATGAAAAAAGTGTGAATTTTGGCAGCTCATGCCACTTAAAACATTACGTTACGACTGGGCGGAACGTTACGCCGGTGTTGACAAACAGCCCTCTGTGTCGGACTGAGAGACTATCTAATGAGCCTCTGAGGCTCCATTATTATTTATGAATATATTGTATATGGACTTAATTACAAAAGGTTAAAAAACTCAAAAGTTTTTTCGCAGACAAACTAAAATGCTGCAAGGTCACTGGAAATGACCTCATTTAATTAGGTCATATACAATACCAAAGGAGTATGTGCTAAGCAGTACTTCATACTCCCAGCGTATTTTCCAAAATAAATTCTGTTTAGATTTATTGTTTTCGGGTACATTTGGAAAAGCAATATAAGATTTAAATAATGGTTTTCAAAATACTTAACTGTGTTTACGGCAAATGTTAGGAGCAACGTCATTCTTGTTTCTTTTTCTTTTTTCACAGGAGAGAGATTTTGGCGTTGCAGGCTGAAAACTTTGCTTTAGAAAAACAGTTATACAGTTATCAACAATCTCTTGGGAACAAGGGCACCAAAAATCGATATCTTCCTTCAGGGGAGGTAATCGACGCGATGGTGGATGACGAGGGCTGAGAAGTTGAGAACGGAAACTATTCAGCTGGCCCCATTGAGACAATTGGCTTGATGACGGAAGTAGTTTGGGACATTTTCATTAGATAGCCAAGGAAGATAATCTAAAAGTCAACAGTTTCCCAGCTACTATGTTAATGCCTGAAGGGGAACTGTTCTAAGGAATTACTAAGATGTTTCAAATGTGTTATGTGATGTGTGAGTAAACGATATTTATGGTTGCACAGTATTAGCATAAATAAATGCACCGAAAGGAATTGTTTCTATTTCACATTTCCTTTATGAGTAAAATAATTCAATCTTTTTTTATGGAAATGTTTACCTCAGTGTGATTCGGTGTTTTTGCTTCCAACAAAACTTGTTGACCAACAAAAACTTACATTCGATGAGCTGAAATGATTAAAGCCGTCATATTGTATAATATATATAGAGGATATCAACTGGTCTAGACGCGAATACGACAAATATTTCATCAAGTGTTGATTATGGTGGTAAAGTATTACGACAAAGAAATGCACAAATAGTAGTTTCACTTTTCCGCACCTTCTCCAATGTGATATATCCAACTTATTTTTTTAGATATTTTACCAATTTTTGTATGCAAACATTTATCTCAATTGCACAAACGACCATTATATTGTCTCTACACGTAGGTGCTTATTTATGTGTGTGTTTATGGAATGCTTCGAAAGGACATTCAATCAGCTGAACAGATGATAACTGTTATATTTAGATGTGGGATATTTCAATTTGTCAATGATAGACGATGTATACTTCTTTCCACCGACGGCGTGAAAAGTTATACTTTCTTTTTCTCGACACCACCACAGACGATTCAGTTTACTGAAACAGAAATCCTTTCCGTTGTGGATTTGTTCAGCGGATATACGATTGAACATTTTACTTGCGATTAATTAACACTTGGCGATTTGTATAATGCTTGCACATAAAGTGTCTATTTGTCGATGCTATAAGAACAAATCCAGCAAAGCAGAAATATCTTGCCAGGGACCGCTTGCACATAGCTGTATTAAGCTTTAATCTAGGCGAGACTACAAAGAAATTTGATTGTGACGTTGCCTTTATAAGTCAAACGCCTTTGTGCAACCGGCCCCTGGTGATTTCGCCAGAAGCATATCAAGTGGAAACTTTAACGTAAGAATATATATTTTATACTGTTTTGACACTTTAAGTGGCATGAGCTTTTCGAACATTATCTCGGTTTGTATAGGCCAATAATATTTGGACGGTGTTGAAAGGATCACTGGTAAACTTCTTTCCTCTGATAGACCGTTTAATGGCGAGGTGCACCCGATCCTCGCATTTTTAGCAGCTATTAGCTCAGTTCTGTTATCGTTTTTACTCCGTTACAAGCAGGTAAAAAGTACAGGCCGTAGGCCGTGCGGCCTACCAAAGTATAACAAATGCAGCTTCAAGCTTTAACTTTCCTCGGTAGTCAACGATTGGCTGGTCCCCAGTCAGCTCTCCTGTTGCATTGTTTCCTCAATTAATTATTTACAGAAATGCTTTCGACATTCCATTGCAAATCGTATAAAAACTTAAAAAGTAACTCACCTTGCCTCGCAGGCCTCGTCAAGCAAAAATGAAACACAGCTTATTTACCTCAAGTACAAAAGAGTTCCATTAGAGGTTGATCACAATGCATTCTAGGTCAGTTGTTAACTTTAAGGTAAAAGCTGGATTTGTTATATTTTGGGAGGCCGCACGGCCTACGGCCTGTACTTTTTACCTGCTTGTAACGGAGTAAAAGCGATAACAGAACTGAGCTAATAGCTGCTAAAAACGAGAGGATCGGGTGCGAGTTTAATACGATTTTAGAATCATATGCAGCTGGTTTGTTTACTTCAAATTTTACTTCAAAGTTTTATTCGACGTGATTTTTTAACATTGGCTCCAGAGCAGGCTGTTGAACGCCTACGCCTTGGCCGATCGTTTCTCCGTCTTCTCGCTTTTTTTTGTCCTGATTGTCCTGATAATGTAGAAATGAATTTAAGAATCTGGGCACTTCACAGTTTATCAGATAGATAAATGTTAGTTACTCTTACAACTCACCACATGTTCACTCATGTAAGACCTCTATATACATCCACCGAAACCGTAAAATAAACAATGTATCACGGAATTCTCAGTAATTACTTGATAATTATACATGTTTTGTTGAAAATCAACCTACCACCTTTCATCCAAAATTGAACCACTCTTATTGTTCAAATAAGTAGAAACATTATGGAAAATGTTAACAATATTACACGATTAGTCCCTTTAAAGCTTGGCGATTAACGCTTTAGTTAAATGTTATATTTCTGTGTGAGTGGCTAGTTTTATTTATACTTTTGTTTTTGAAATAATAAATCCTGCGGTAAAGAGGTTAATAACTAAGATTATTGATTGATCAAGTTTCACCACTCCTATAATAATCCATATTTGTTCTGTTGAAGCCAGATTAATAAAAAAAAACGAAGGCTGTCATGCCAAACTCCATAGAATCACTTAGAAAAAAGCTCTCTGAATACACAACATGTAAACCGGTTATTGTCTTTTCTTGGAAACTCTTCACAAAATAGTGCAGAGGATTTCCGTAGTATCACAAGACCCACACTTGTCAATCAATTCATTTACGGAGGAGGCGCCCGGTGTCTTCTGTTCACAGAAAATAAATCCCGTATACTCCATCTAATATACAGAGAGAACTTTATAGAGCAAAGGATTTTCTTTAAACGTACCGGTCTAGCAATAGATAAAAAAAACAATTGTTTTTTTAGTTTAGGTGTCGAGAGAGAAATCTTTGGCATTTAAAGGATTTATGAACAACCTTTGGAAATATTAACTAATTTGCGTTAGGTGTGTTGTAGAACATGTACTTTAAAAGTCTGACCAAAAAGAAAATTAAATTTCGGTCGCAGCACATGCAAAATTCAAACTACGTTGGCCGATCTACAATACTTACGAAAGTTAATTATCTCAGAGACTTATGACGTCAAATACGACCTCCGTTGTGTACGTACCCTCTCAGCGATGACGTAATAAACTATTTCTGCTGTCTCAGTACGTTTTCGTGGCAGTTGTACACATCGAAGGTCGTGTATGACGTCATTTTTCCGAGTAGTTACGAAAAATACGGAAAATATGCATATTTCCTCCCCGTTCTTTTTTGGACTACCAGGTAACTAACGCGAAGGTTGTTTCGTTTCAACTGATGTTTTTTAAATATACATTTAGTCCATAAACAAACACAAACCAGCTTTAAATCCTGTTCATAAATCCTTTAAGCAGCTTGTCTTCTTTCTACATACCTTTTCTCAAAACAATGCGCCAAATTTCAACAACATATCTATTTTAGAGAGTGGAATATCTATGGAAATTGAGTTTCTAGAATTAGCGCTCGAAAGCTCTTTCCCAACTTATCCTCGCTCCTTATAAACAGATATCGTGTCATTTTAAATGTTGTGCTAGTTGTCATCACCCGGGCTATTCATATAATCGACAAAATCCGAAAGTATCCTCGGGGTTTAAACTCTTTGAATTTTCTAAACTGTCATTGGCTGTTTTTGTTGTTTTTTTTCTTGTGTACCGGAGCCCCTTGCCAAATGTTGAAAATCGAACAAAATGATGTATTCTGCAATCATGCGAATCGATATTTTAACAAAACAAAAGCTGTTGGATTGTATACATAGTTCTCCGAGCTATTTGGAGATTTGATTCTTAGAACCACTGGTATATAAGTTCCCTGTATTTCATTTCATCTTGTTATCACAGACTAATGAAATGAATTAGATTTCCCTCTTAGTTTATGTTTATGTTGAGATCACAGTACATTAGTAATTCTAGCTGAAAGTCTCCTACAAACAACTGATCCAGTTTAAAGTCTTCCACAAACAATTGATCTAGCTTAAAGTCTCCCACTAACAATTGATCTAGCTTAAAGTTTCCCACTAACAATTGATCTAGCTTAAAGTATCCCACTAACAATTGATTTAGCTTAAAGTCTCCCACTAATAATCGATCTAGCTTAAAGTCAGCCGCTAAAAATTAATCTAGCTTTAACAATTGATCGATTTTTCAACCAATTTTACTAAGCAGTCAATTTACTAATAAACGAGTAAGTTGACAATAAATGAATTAATAAAGATACCACAAAAAAGATATAAAGTTTTATGTTTTTATTTTCTTGCAGTGAAAATCCCAGAAGATTTTTTCACACTGCTTGAAGCGACAGAATGTTTCCTGGATGGTTGTTTAATGCGATAGTTTCGCTTTGACTAGATTTGAGTCTGATGTGCCCTTTATTTATTAATTAAGCATATACATTAGTGAATTGGCAAATGTCACATTGTATAATACTTGTAACAGAAACCTTCAAAATTTAAGAGTGTATGGATTTATCCAGGTCCTTTTGTGACAGTAATTTACAACCTCAGTTATTATTATATAATATTCTAATTAACCAAGGTTATGAACGCTTCTCATTAGATACATTCTATTGGATCAAAGTGACGGCTTCTGATTTTGTTGTAATCTCAAGATGAGATTCCAATTATTGTAACTTGTAAGATTATTTCACTGTTGATCTGTCAATCACAGACATTCTGTAAGTGTGCAGGTATCTCTGAGTATTTAATTTGGACAGCATTAGTCACTATTTAGTGAAAAAGATCCAGTGTGAATAAATGGTTCAACAACTTTCATTATATCATCATGTCATTTCGAGCTAAGCTCTTTAGTAGCACATTCTATACAAGTTACTGCTTACGGTGTATTGTCATTATTTAAAAGAAACAATCCAGCTGGTTTAGAAAAATCATTGTAACAATTCATGTCGCTTTACGTGAAAACAATGGCATCAGATGACGCATAGATTTTGTGTATTTGTACATTAACTAATACGTTTCCTAAATCTGTAAATGCGTACATAACAAAAATCAGTATCTCTTAAAATTCCATTGGGAGGAAGCTTTTTTAAAGAAGTATTATATGTTTTTTTCCAAAGCAAATATGTTAATCAAGCCACAACAACACATATACAAAACAAACCCAAGATATAACATTAGATATAAATATTTACTAAACTACTGCCAATCATATTCCAGAATGCTTACTGAGGGCCATCATTGGATGCCCAGGATTAAATTCTCAACAAGCTCACCTTTTACCTCTGGGTCAACTGTGATTCAAATCCCCGTTTTCTGGGAACGCCCATTAACTGTCGGGGCAATCAAAAGTTCTCTTCTAAACGTTGGGCCTCATCAGTTTTGGAGACACGTTTATCGAATTGAAGTATAAACCGAAACGAAAAGTCGAACATGTTTGATTTGAACATTGCCTGGATGCTTACGTAACGCCGATTCTGATTGGTGAAATTTCCGCCACAGTTTTGTGGCGGAACCAATCAAAATCTACATGTATATTAAATTACAAACGGTGGATTTAGTTCCACTTGTCCCACGGGTAAAGTGAGCGTGAGCGTGAGTTTTAATCGTGGATTCCGACGATGACTGAGGGCTATCAGGAGTTTTTTTCCACAGGGCTATCAGGAGTGGATAAGTTGACTGTAAAATAAAATACCGGAGCTGTGGGAATAGTAAACACAACCAAGTCAATACATTGTGTTCTTGTGTACAACCAGAAATTGTCGTCATGCAATATTATTGCTTCTCATAGATGTACAGACGAATGAAGTTGTTAAAGCTTCATTATATCACATGTTTGTTTTTAGAATACATCCAATAATCGATCTCTGGGACAGTATATGATTACATTGTTAAACGATAGACGTAGTTGGTACATTTCAGTACAATAGGCCTGTGTTTTATAGCAGTTCTGGGACTTCCAAAACTCTACTGCCATAAACTACGATCCACTCGTGAGTTAATACAGCTTCGGGAATCCCCATACCCGACTGTTTATGGTGGTTCGGGAATAATCTATTCATAAGTAGGCTATAAAATAAGACACACTAATTTCAGGGATAAGAAAATGTCTGAACTCTATTTTTCTTGTGGGGAATTCTAATATGCCATTTATAGTTCACGCCAAATTGTTTATGGGGGATCTGCAATAATCTTTAGGTAAGTAGACATATAAAGTAGTAGAAATAAAATACCATTAATTCGGGGAATAGAAAACGTCGATATTCTGTCTGTTTCAAATCTACTCCATCAATACTACTAAACACTCATAGCCATCATTTCGTGAATACCTCCCGACATAAAATGTTACACAATCATTTCAGTTTATTTTTTCTGCTCTAGTTACAACCAGTTTAAAGTGGCATGAGCTGCCGAAATTCACATTTTTTTCATAATTTCTGATCGTCACGACAGTAAGAGGCTTTGAGGGCCATCGAAAAACTAAATGATTGGCGTTGGGGTGATGAAAATCCATACAGTATGTGGCCCGTACAAAATTTAAATAACCGGGACGACAATTCATTCATTCTTAGCCAAAGTTAGTTCAAAACAATACTTTATCGTACATTTTTTAGACTAGAAGCACTAAAAAGCTTCTGAATTATACATTTTGAGAAAAATAGCCAATAATTTCAACATTCTGTATTAATGTCAAAATATCAACATTCTGGCAGCTCATGCCACTTTAATATTGATGAGAAAATTAAGTAATTCTATATACACCCTGTTTTAGCCATGGTGCATTGCAAAACTGCAACAGCGCATATGTAAAAGGGACGTTTTCTGGAAGTTTCACTACTTCGTGCTTTCTTGTGTGAAATATTGAATGTTTTGTTTACTTGACTGTAACAATTAATCTAAAAAAGCAAACAAATGACTTTAATTGCCGTTTTTACACCGTACTCAAGATCATTTCATTTGATATAATACGACAAGTCATATTGAGGATGGACGCTATTTGGGTTTGAGCGTCAGGATCTGTTTCGTTCCCATTTGAAGACATAAAATAGCATGGTAGCCTGGGGTATTGCTTCTGACAAAATACGGAAAACGAGAGTAGATAATCGGTAGAGGGCGCCACAATGTCTGTTATTTATTGCCAATATATCCCTCGTATTGATTACGTCTGTTCTTTGTCCACTGAAGAGTTTGTCTATAATACTGGTATTAACACTTGACATGTATTATTCAGTTACCATCTCACAACTGTAGAGATATTCACAAGTCTGACCAATGACGATGGTTCATATAACAATCGTATGGATTATTATTAATATTAACACGAGCCCTTTACATGCGATACATATTGTGTTCGTAGTTTAACAGCGATTTACGAAAAAGACCAACAGGATATTAAGGTTTTGATGTATCTTGTTATACAAAGTATAATATTTCCACACTTTACAACTGTCCTTAATCGTGATTAGGATTCTGACTCTGAAAAGGTTTTCTTAATCAAAAATCAGGAACAAGGCGTGAATACAATGTACATTATTCGAGCCATTTAAGTTCATTTATGAAACAAACACCATTTATCCACAGGTTCCAATGATTAGTATTTCGTAGTACCAGAATGTCTATGGATGGTAGTATATATGTAGTGCACTTCATATAAATTATTTTCGGGAAAAAAACACTTTCTAGGTGGTTTATCCCGGCTTCCATACAACAATTTCAATGATCCAGGGTTATATGTTATTTTGTTTTCTTATCAGTAGATAAGCCATAATTAACCTGTGACATAAACTGTTTATTCTGCTTATTGAGTGTGAAAATATAACCGATGTGAGGAATCTAATAATCGATAGAAATGTATGTCTAGATACAAACATTGTCCGACTGGTGCTAAATATTTGATTGAGAAATTTACACTCTGATACCAATTTATTTAAGTGATGATTGGTTTAGCTGCCATTTACATAACATAATGCCCTGCAGAGTCAAATGATCACACCAAACCCAAATGAAATGATCAACTTTTAGCCATATAAAAGTCTAATATTAAAAGGTAATAACTAAGATGCATAGCCCTGTAAATCCCATTTTTAATATTGTAAAAATACATTTTGTTAAATGCTTTAGGCCTAAAACACATAAAAGTACTTAAAAGCGCCAAAGAGAGTGTACCTTATTTTTCCCCTCAAATTTTTGCCCAACGATTTGGTATGGTTTTATAATCGTTTTATAATGATCAAGACAGCTGACTTAATGAAAATGGGGAATAAATAACAATTACAATAGTACGTGTACAATATGAAGCTGGTCTCTGAAACTTACATGGATATTTCATCTATCTAGTTGGTTGTGTCGACACTTGTAGCCTAACTCTGCAATGGCTTGTATTCAACACAATGGGCCATATCGTCATGGTGATTCATATGACATAAAAAAAAGAAAAAAAAGAAAGACGACAAACTTTCTAACAATGTACATGTATGTAAGCTGAAGTAAATTACAACGACATTTTTATTATGAGTCAAGCGATTTATTTTGCGAGTTTATTAACATCCCAGAAAGTATGTGATATAAACTGTATGTATTAAGCAACAAAATTTGTACTCTGGCATGGCGTACATCATGCATACTAATGGAATGGCCAATAACTTAAAACAACAAACCAACATATATCTGTTAAAAAAGTATACTTTTGGCAAATGTTCAATACATCTATCGATGTCTTATGAAATGTACTTAATTCAACAAGTTCAATTGTGTCACAGGGAACCGATTTACAAAAGGCACGGGTTCTTGTTTAGGCTGCACCAACACGGGCATTATTGTCGACACAACCTTATGCAGAATGTTATATTTCCGATGACATTAACCATAACTTCTCACAATACCCAGAACATGATAAACGGCAAATTCAAACGACATACGTATTGAATGAGTTCTGAGAAAACGGAGAAAGCCCCATAATCACAATTCCTTGTAGAAAAGTCGTTACATAATCAAAATACTGTAATTCTCTACCCAAGATAAAAGCCTACATTTTTTACTACACGAGTTCCCGGAAGGCAAAACGGTGAGGTCAGATTTGGATTGAAATTCTGAAGATTGTCAATCTTAAAAAGCATTTGTAGAAAAAGAAACACTTTAATTACTAAAGATAGTTATCATTTCAATCCATTTAGCGAATTAAAATGAATATTTTAGTTTCCAATCGAAATCACGGAGGAAATGTCATTAAATATATTCTCTAAAAAATAATATCAACACGTGACTTTTACCATAGTTTAGAAATATAACTAATGATTTCTTTCTCGCAGCTCAAAGCACTTAAATGATTTTCTCAACAGCCCCGGCAACTTAAAACCAGTGCCTTTGGGCCGTGTGTCGATTCAATGTTCAGTCTCAGCAACGGCAAACGTTTGGTTCATTTGATATTGAACATAGCCAAAGTTAATGTCTCTTTCAGTCTTGGTTCGTTTAAAAAAGTTTGAAATAGTGAGATCTCGTCTTCTGGGAAATCAGACCGGAGTTGAATTCAATGAGTGTTTTGAAAGCCACAATCGATATGATTAGGTTTTTTAACACACATTCACAAACCATATATGTTGAGTTGATTGTCAGGAAGAAATACGAGACCGGTGTTTCAGCTTGTCAGATGTGTTAAGGACATTATCCGAACTCTGGCGACAAGTTCAACACAAAAACGAGCAAAATAACACATACAAAACATCAACCAAGTTATTTTAGCCCTTTCTTAAGACTTTGTCGATTTATCAAATATTGAAGTCCGTAATTGGGCAGATAAGTGTATCATAGATATTGACTTTGTGGCATTATGCTTTTGGTAGGATACAATTTTAAACACAATTCTTTAATCACAGGGCTGCTTTTCAAAAAGCCACCCCTATCAACATAAGTAACCAATTAACAACACGTCTACTATTAACTTCTGGGATAGATCAAACTCCACAGGGCGCTTTAATCCCAGTAAAATAACCACAAAAAAAATTATAAATAAATGTATTTAGGAGTTCTCTGCCCATAAAACAAAGTCCTCTATATTCTTCCAATAATTCACAAACTCGTTGAAAAATGGCCCAATCCCCCGCTGGGCGTCCTATTATCTCAGATTATGGTAGTGAAAGTTATAGAATATCAGAGCACATTGACTACTATCTATCGTCCAGACAAAGACATTTTAGAATTGTTGGAACTTAGCTTAAAGGGTAATGATTTTGAATTCAATGGGAAGATCTTTCAGCAAATTAAAGGTGGTGCCATGGGAAAACGTTTTAGTCCTAGCTTTGCCTCTATTTTTATGGCTGAGTGATATTCTTCACAAATGTCACAAACAACCTTCCATTTACCTTCGGTGCCTGAATTACCTTTGTATCATTTGGCAGCATACGTTGGAAGGCGCACTCAAACAGTACTTGTGGTAGAAATCAGAAAATACCTGATATTAAATATATTAGCGATATTTATAACATTAGCTGTGTTAGAATTTTGACATTCCTCTTTAGAGACGCAAAAATATATAATAGGATACAGCATTGATTAGACCATTAGAATTCCATCTGACCCAAATTATGATGCCACAAAGTCAATATCGATGATAAGACATCTGTCCTATTCAAATGTACATTATAGTATATTTGTAGTGATTGTATGATAGTGTTGACAAGAAATACGCATTCCGATTTTTTTTTTATCATGCATCTACTAAATCAATATCAGAAGGTACACTTCCGTCTGATTTGTTATTCTTAGATAACGTAGATCACGAGCCAACCAGCGTTTCACCATACATTACATGTAAATAATGATGTTCACAAATGACTGTTTCCTTAAGAACCATACTATATCATTGATAATAATCATAAGCCGACAAAGGTAGACTAGACCGTACCACATGGGTATCTGTGAAGCTATACATATTGTCTATATAACAAAGCACCTTCTCTTGAGGAATGTCAGCAACATTCTGTTCATATATTATCGATGGATTCCAGGTTATGGTCAAATGGGAGAGTTTTAAATATTCATTTCATTTCGTCGATAACACTGACCCGATAAAGTAGTGTGTGCTGATTTACAGAAACGCGATTGGAAAATCAATCATCGAATCCAAAAAGGAAATACCGTATTACTTGGTCAGTATACGTTTTTCTTCATCGCTGGGTACAAGAGCGATAGTCTCTCACGCCGACACAAGCCTTCCATCGAGGTGTGTGCGGGTGTGCGTGCGTGTATGTGTGTTCGAATCACGGTTTATCCAAAGACAATTTGGTTTGTTGGCTTTTTTAATCTGAATGAGTGCTTTATTTGATCGCCTCATTTGGAATGGTTGCAAGACAGCCACCGACAGCCACCAAGGTGATAACGTCACAATATAAGTTGAATAATCTTGATTCCCAAACAGACTGGCTGAAAGATGTCTGTCTGAGTGGCGTAAATATGTCCTTTGTTAGAATTACAAAACGAGAACATATGTCTAACATCAGCTTACACCACAGTTAGCTGAACTTTCCATCTGATGAGGGACGACTAGGCGGGATCGACTACCGCGACGAGAGTAACAACCACACTCTCAGGTGTAAGCCAATCGATATGACCTGATCTGTCCACCATTTCATGGAGCAAGTCATTTCTCGCCGAGAGCATCAGTAGAACAGGCCATTCGAAATATCGAGTTGCCGTGCTGTACAACGATGTCGTCTACGTTTAGAGTTATTTGTGTCCGATCTAAGTATTGTTAGTGAATCCTCTATGCAAATTGCTGTACTATATTGGATATTACCTCTGTGTGCATTGGAGACATTGCATTGCTAACTAAAAAACAGCCTGGGTGTCCAGAGAGCTTGGTACTATAGCAGTAACATTGAAATGGCGCAGCTCTATCGGTATGTCAAACTAAACGACAGATTCGATACTCAGGTCTTCACGTTTCTTTTACCAAATCGTGTAGTTAAACAACAGTTCGCTCATGATATCTACTCAAAGGATTTTACCTATGGCCATCAAAAATGGACGGTATCTTTCATGAAAGGCGAGAAACACCTTGGTTCTTTCTTGAAGTTAAAAACTATAGCCACGGGAATGACATGTCGCTTGGATTACTCGTTCACAATGGTAAATAAGGACCACTTTACCAAAAATGAAAGTTTTATTGAAACTGGTTGTGAATTTAGTATTGAAAATTGTATTCATGGTCGGAAGACATTTATATGTCTAAATGAGTTGGCTGTTAGGAACTTCATGCAAGAAGGTGGTGAATTTCTGGTGGAGTTGGAGATGAGGAATATCATTACCTCCTTCCAATGTCTTCTTGTACTGCCTAAGGACAACCACTTTAAGCCCGGCTATAACAATAGGATAGAATCCACCTACTTCTCCTTCGGACTGGATGACTGGGGAGTTTCCCTCTATCCGTGTGGAGATTCTGCCGATACAGAAGGGAAGGCAGTTGTCCATCTCCATCGACACACTAGCTTCGACCATCTCAGCCATTTGAGGTATCAAATATTTATGGGTGAGGAATATGCTTATGAGTCGAATGTTTTGGAAGAAGCCTTCGATATTTCCGGGTCGGGGTTGGGTTACGTAGTCGGTGCTCCCCTCTCTGAAATCACCCATGGTAAATCCAAAATGAAAATTCGAGTGGACATGTTATCAGTGACATCTGTAAGTGAAGTTGTTCTGGAGCCTATTTCAGAAGGACGAAATAGGGCCCATTTTTATGACAAAGACAAACAGGCTTGGATGATTGAGAGTGATTTGAACGGACAGAATCTGTTCTTTAGGCTATATTACACTGACATATCACATGTGCCACGGAAATTTGCTCGATACGTTAGCTGGAACATTTACTCAATTTTACCATCAGGGGCTAAGTACAAAATGGGAAAAGGTCCTTTTTCTAAATACTTTGTGCAACAGGATTTAGATGAAGGTTTTGTTGTCAACACACAAATACCAGTTAAAGAGGTGAGATATCTACTTAAAATTAATCTTTAATTTTTAAATACGATTTGATTCATTCAAAATAATTACTTATTGTTACTGGTGTAAATTTGCACTTGATAAAGACACCGGTACAGGTGTCGAAAGCTCGCGTTGTTTACAAAACTTACTGATGCCAGCTTTGTTATAAAGAGCCCAGACCGTTGCTATTTTCATTGAGCTGGTCAGTAAAAAGCGGAAAAATCTTAACAACTGTTTTCACTCTCCACAAAATATCCCTAAGCATTGTGCACACTGTTGCTAAATAAATGCTGATGAAGTATATTCTCCTGTAAACTGAGCTGTTTTTGAAGATCTTTAATGAAAGAAATAGATTCATTTGGTCCTTAATTAGGGTCTCATCAAATAAACCGAGATATACTTGCGCTACCGAGATAAGATAGAAAAAACTACCCACAATGCACATTTTGACAAATTGTCATTCATTTGTCAATAATAAGGCGATTTATACATATATGAAAAATGGGGATTTCCTTTATCAAGAAATGTCATAATTCACTGAAGTGTAATAACATTTAACCGCTCTCGCCGGGCCGACTTCTGTCTTGTTTACTGACGTCAGTTGCACAACCACAACAGTACATAAGATTTCGATAGGAATAGGAAGCCTTTTCAATTAGATTTAGTTTTAAGATAGTTGATCTAAAACTGAGAACACTAGATTGTATCGACAGAGGATCTGTTTACCGTTTTTAATCAAAGCTTTTTACCAAAACTTCATTGTCGATTGTCTGTTGACAGTGTTGTGTGAACTCTGACATGTAGTATTAGAGCTACTAACTGTAGCTGGCATTCAATGACCCGGTAAAACAGTGAAAAGTAATTTCATAGATCAGTTTTGTTTCTAGTGACTGGTGCAGCGCAGAACTAAAAGCCAGGGATATCGATTTCATTTCTTTTCACATGAAATAATGTGAAAAACATCAGAGAGAAAATGGGCATTTACAGGCCAACAAATCTGACAGTTGACAGTCACTTGCGATGAACAGAGATGATGTTGTTCCATTGGTCAGTGATATATTATTCCGACGTTTGATGTCAACGTAATCCGTCATAAGTTTGTGGAAATTGCCTTTTTTAAATTCATAACTATTCCACTATTTTTAATGTAAACAGTATTCTGGAGTTTCGCGGCAAGTGTGCCTTTAAGTACAGATGTGTTCAAGGTTTTACTATATACTCAACGATAACTAACGATGAAGACACAGAAACTCTAGACATTTTACGGAAGATAGATTTGCTTTTTTGAATTAGTTTTATCTGGGAGATACACAGGAATATTGGAAGCATAACTGGGTTTGTTATTAGCGCCGTGACAAAAAAGCCGTTGTGATCACAGCACCTTTCTATGTTCGAAATGTTTGAGAAGGAAGCTCAGGTGGCCGTATATACATGCTTGTAGTTCCGGAATTGTGTGTACGGTTTTTTCTTAAAGTGGCATGAGCTGCCAAATTGTTGATATTTTGACGTTAAAACAGAATGTTGAAATTATTGGCTATTTTTATCAAGACGTATAATTCAGAAGCTTTTTAGTGCCTCTGCTCTGGAAAATGTACGATAAAGTATTGTTTTGAACTAGCTTTGGCTTAGAATGAATGAATGGTCGTCCCGGCTATTTAAATTTTGTTTACTTTTCGAACACGTTTTCGGTTTTTTCAGGCTACATACTGTATGGATTTTCCTCATTCCAACGCCAATCATTTAGTTTTTCGATGGCCTTCAAAGCCTCTTACTGTCATGACGATCCGAGATTGTGAAAAAAAATTGAATTTTGGCAGCTCATGCCACTTTAAAGAAAGTACAACAGTCAGGTTTGTGCTTCTTGGCCAAGATATATCACAAGATACCAGGGTTTTATCATACTTCTATTAAAGGCCTTAACAATTTACTTTTGCTAATTACAATCCCACCAGGGTAGACTAGACCGTACAATACGAATATATATGTATACATATTGTCTATATAAGGAAACACCTTCTCTTGCATGGTGAATGTCAACAACATACTGATCACATATAGTCGATTGATTCCGGGCTGTGGTCAGATGGTAAGATTTTAAATATTTTATTCCATTCTACCAAGGAGCCGGACTCGAAGTAATATGCACTGATTTACAGAGACGCGATCGGAAAATCAGTCAGTGAATCCAAAATAGAATCACCTTATTGCTTTATCAGCAAAATAACCATCATTCAAAAAAACTTTTTTTTAGTTTAAATGATCTTCATTGTGGCGTAAAGCAACATTCAATCTAATATATTTATTGACATAAAAAACCTAAGAAAATAACTTAAGAAAAAAAGCTCCATGGCATCTATTAAAGACCGTTCAAGCACCTAACTACCGTTAATAGTTTTTAACCTATAAAGGGTAATAGCATTTTTTTTTTAAATCAACTAAGGAAGTAGTTTTGCTGTATGTATCCGCTACTGAATTGAAGTTTATTTAATTTAATATACACGGAAGCACTAAAATTAGAAAATAAGTCTATTAGCACTTTTATTTAATACCATTCAATAGTTTTAACTGGAGAATGCTTTTAGGCCTACATTGAATATAGGAAAATATTAACTTTACAACTATAGGTTAACACGATAATTGCAAATTGTAAGGGCATAAAACCATGAGCAGTTGGGTAAATCGCTAAATGATATTAACAAGATAATTGCAAATTATCATCTGGTAAGGACATACAATTATGAGCAGTTGGACGGATTGCTAAATGATTTTCGTCGTTAGAACTCTGTTTGAGATGTGTGTTGGGATGTACATGTAAATAATGCAAGAGTGGTTTTCTGACTGGTGATTCACACTGACTGAGAGTTGTCTTTTAGGAGGATGAATAGCTGTCCTTTGTTAGAATGATAAAACGCAAACATATGTCTATTATCCAGCATACATCACAGTTAGGTGAAGGTCACAGTTCAGGAGGGACAGGTTTGCAATGAGAGTTACAAGCAAACTATAAGGTGCAAGTTAATCGATACAAGCTGATGTCTCCACCACTTCATAGAACAATTTCTCGCTTGGAACATCAGTTGTGCCTCGAGTGCTATCTTCTCTGCTATTCTCTAACTGTTTGTGTCTAATATTAGCATTGTAAGTGAATCCTCTATGCCAATTACTGTACTATATTGGATATTACCTCAGTATTCATTGGGGACATTGCTTTGTTAACTAACAGACGTTCTCAGGGTCCATAGAGCTTGTAATTGTAAAAAAAAATATCCCAATGCGCCAGGAGCTCGAATATTGTAGAAGGGTCGCCATTTTGCGTTATTGCATTACATCCGTATCTAGAGCTGGTTCAAACACTTTCCTGCGAGCACGGCGGCAATATTTTGTATTCTCAACCATTCAGGAAGTTTCCTTTTTTGAACATATCTACCTTCTGTAGCGTTCGACCTTTCGGGCCTCACAATAACGCTACATACCGGAGCTAGAGAGCTTGTTACTACAGCAGTGTCCCTGAAATGCCGAAGGTCTATCGGTACGTGTATGTCAAACTGAACGATAGATTCGATACTCAGATCTTTGCGTTCCTTTTGCCAAATCGTGTAGGTAAACTACGCTTCACTTATGATATCTACTCAAAGGATTGAGTTCCTCAAAAACGGACGGTGTCTTTTATGAAGAGTGAGGAATATGCTTATGAGTCGAATGTTTTAGAGAAAGCCTACGAGTACGATATTTCCGGGTCGGGGTTTTGGTTATGTAGTCGGTAAAGATGCTATTGCGATCATAAAATAACGACATAATACTATAGAAGGGGGATCCAGTTCTGTTTCACCCTCTTATGTTAGGATTTTACTAATATAAAATAGTTTGAGTGCAGGTGTTTTGTATTATTTATTTTGAAACTTTTCCACACACTTTTGCTGAATACCAGCTATTACTGGGAGGGGGGGGGGGAGAGACGATCAATCGGAGTTACCATCGCGTCATATCTCTTAACTATGGTACCCGTTGGCTACCAGGCTTCTTTTGTCGCGCAACTGCTTAGTGGAATGAACTCTTATTGTTTAAATATCTATGTAGTGTTTCATTTAGTCAAAAATAATGATTGAGAATCGATGCAGGGTAAAGTCTTTGGTTAAAAGATAATATCCTTGTTCCATGCCGAATCCTTCCCGAATCAATGCACATGTGAATTCTAATCTGTATTGTCTAAGTTTTATTTTGATGTGATTTACGGACACTACGGTTTGTTAGAACTTACTATTCTCCTTGCTTAACATGCGTTGGTGAAATAACAAATGTAACATTATGAACTTCTTATGAAATTCTTACGTAAGAATTTGAACAATAAGGGCTTAATTAAGGTGAACAAATGAAGTGGAATAATAAGTTCAAGGGTTCATTCAGAAGTGAAACACTCTTGAAGCGTAATAATTCATCTTTGATTAAACAGAGACCCAAGTCCTATCAATAATGTGTTTCCCAGTGGGCTGCTCTAATCGGTTGAATGACCCTAGTTGTCTCTAGACACCGTGTATTGTAATGCAGTTTCCAAACGGGATTAGGTACATCCCGGCTTCCATACAAACAGTATAGTTAACTATCATATATTATTACGTAATAATTTAAATTCAAGTTGACTCAAACCAGCAATACATATCCCATTCATTTATATTGCAATGGGTTTTTGTGCTTAATTTTTGTTTGTTGAAAAATATATTTATGAAATATTTTTTGTTTACACGATACAGCATATCTGAGGATTCTCTAGTTTTGCAAATATTACAAATCAATCGATATTTCAGCCAAACCAATGTTGGTAATTTATTAAAAGTAACGGTTAAACTTTGGTGGGAAATAACTCGTATCTATAAGAACACAAGCCACCAATCGTTATCTAGCCGTCATGGAAGTGTGAATGCAGTCGTCATAATTTCAATGATTATTGGTTGGCAAAAATTTAAGATAGCTGCCATTTTGCGGATTTATTATCATAATCCCGTATTTCTCCACTCAGTCCAAAAATTGGAAAATTTTCTGACTGGGTTTTCACTCGAACGACCTATGTGGGATGGTTGCCAGTTACCAGCGGAAGGCCGTGGGTTTCCTCCGGGCACAGAGCCCGGTTTCCTCCCACAATAAAACTGGCAACGCCGCCATATAAGTGAAATAATCTTAAAACACCAAACAATCAATCAATCAACCGTATTTCTCAATGTGGTTATTTTGTTGTCTGGGATCAGGCTCGACAAACACACCAGAAATCAATTGTGTAGAGTTGAACGTCTATATGTGTGTATGTCTTATGAAATTCTTACATAATAATTTAACAATAACCGCTAGATTAGGTTAAGCCAATAAGGTGGAATGATCAGAAATCTTTGGATAAACGATTTGTTATTTATATTTGGTAACCAATGCACAGGTGAATTCCAAGCTTTTATCTATTTTTCATTTTTATGCGACCAGGAAACTACTGTTCTTCGTACTTATTTTGCGTTGGTGAAATAACATAAAGATGCAATTTTCTGTGTTTTACAAACGAAGAATCGAAGCCCGTCTCAAAATTAGCTGCGTCCATTTCACTCCGGTATTAAGATTATTTAACTTATATGGCGCGGCGCTAACGATTTCAGTGGGGAGAAAACCAGGCTCTTTGCCCACATGAAACACCCGACCTTCGGCGAGTACTTGACACCACTTCCACATAAGGCGATTGAGTAAAAATTCCACTCAGAATTATTTTCTTTAGACTAAGTGAGATTCGAACTCGCGTCTCATCGGTGATAGGCCTGTGTCGGACTGAAAGAGTATCACTCTGCCGAGTCAAACACATCATAAACTAATTGTGTAGACCTGCCTTGTGAGTGAATTACATGTTCTGATTACCAGATCTCAGTGTTATTGATGTTGACTTTAACCGGGTTGAAATCAGGGGAAAAGGGATCAGGGTTGAATTATTAATAATCTCATGGATTTGATAGTAGATGAGGGTGACGATTGATTTAATTGTGATACAGGAAATGTAGAATATAATGAATAGAGAATCTCGTATAAATTAAAAAGCGTACGAGTTCAATGTTTGATAAAAGCAGATGGTACAATCTTTTACATATTTATATTTGGTTATACTTGAGATTAATATGAATCCCAGGTTATACCTTTTTTATTTTGTGAATACAGCGCTGTATTGTTTCTGTTACTGAAGTTGAACTTAGGTTAAGCGCCTTTTTTTCGCAATCAATTCCTAATAACGAGGGGTCTCGATGGCCTTCCATCGAGGCGACGCAGGTTCGAATCCCACTCCGACCAAATGAAACTGAACAAATGTCTTGGTAGATTTTTCCCTCTATCGCCGTATGTGGAAGAGTTGCCCGGTACCCGCCGAAGGACGGGGGTTTCCTCCTGGCAAAGAGCCCGGTTTCTTCCCACTAAACCTGTCAACGCCGCCATATAAGTGAAATAATCTTGAGTGCATCGTAATCAATCAATCATAATAATAATTTTTAAGATTGCTAACAATTATCAGGTTACCCGATGTTTTCTTCAGATCACCCACCCAGAGAGTTTATATCTTGACTCGTCTGACAGGAGAATGACAATACAGATAGAATGGATCGACTCTATTCTCCTTATGTGCCCGACCTACCACAGACTTGATGACGTCAGTCGAATTCAACGTCATCAAATGATGTAAGTAGAAGTATTCGAATCATCGATCATTATTATTGAAAAAAATTTGCGCCGCACTCAAGATTAATTCAGTTATAAATATGGTGTCGTTCCGACCTTCGGCAGGTACCTGGCAACCTTTCCACGTATTACGTTTTTCATTCAATCCCCCATAAGAGATATATATTTTTTTTTTCTTAGATTAAATGATATTAAAACCTTCGATCTATTGATTGGAGGTCAAGGGGCATATTTGCGACCGACGTAAGTCCAATCCAAAGCATAATTGTCATGGCAAGATATACCTTAAAGTGGTATGAGCTGCCAAAATGTTTGACGTTAAAACAGAATGTTAAAATTATTTGCTATTTTTCTCAAGATGTATAAATCAGAGCTTTTTAGTGATTCTAGTCTCGTAGATGTACGATAAAGTATTGTTTTGAACTAAATTTGGCTTATAATGAATGAATGGTCGTCCCGGTTATTTAAATTTTGTTTACTTTTCGAACACGTTTTCGGTTCGTACAGGCCACTAACTGTATGGATTTTCCTCATTCCAACGCCAATCTTTTAGTTTTTCGATGGTCTTCAAAGCCTATTACTGTCGTGGCGATCAGAAATGATGAAAAAAGTGTGAATTTTGACAGCTCATGCCACTTTAAACATTACGTTACGACTAGGCGTAATGTTACGCCGATGTTGACCACAGCTCTCTGTGTCGGACTGAGAGACTATCTAATGAGCCTTTGAGGCTCCGTTATTATTATACAATTATTGACTCTCCTGCCAGTCAATATGATGTTATAATGACCTGGACAACTTATATTGACCGATGCCGAAGGCAGAGGTCAATATAAGTTTTCCAGGTCATTATAACCATGATATTAACTGGCAGGAGAGTCAATAATTGTTTTATTATATATCAAGTTAGCGTATATATTTATTCTAAACCTTCGCAGAATTTCAGGCAGATGTTCTATTTACATAATTCACATAACATAGTACATAGGCATTACAAATGCAAAGGGTTAAATTACGTCATGTGGATTACGTTTACGTTTCAAATCTGATCTCATCGGAATGACGTTATAGTAATAAAGCTACACTAAAAACAAATTACTTTGCGCAACAAAGAGAATGTGACGTCAAATCTTATATTAACCAGCAAGTCATGTAATATATAGAGGATATTAACTGGTCTCGATGTGTATACCATAAATATTTCATCGAGTGGGATGCGAAAAGTGATATTTTCACCAGTGGCAAAGCCACGAGTGAAAATGTACATGTTCGCATCACACGAGATGAAATATTTATGGTATACATATCGAGACCAGTTTATTTTCTTTTTATTATATATCTAACAAGATTCGTCTTTTAAATTTTGGTTTGAAAACAACTACGCAACGAAAACAGAACTATGCCAAGGGTTTAGAATGTCTCAGCCACTGACCTATATATCGACTCGAGCTATATAGGTCAATGGTCCAAACTACCACGATGCGCATGACAAAATAGATCGACAAAAAATTCATTCAGTGAACTTATGAAAGAAAACTATTCTTAACACCCGAATCAAATTACTTATACTGTTTATTAAGATCAACAAGAAAAAAGATATGCACTTTTTCGCCGCTTTTTCGTCATTGTCGCAAAGTTATTATTCAAGACGCGCGCATTTACACATAGCCAATCACGTGCAATGATAGTGTCAAATTTGATCGAAGCGAGGAAAAATATGAAAATGCAAAACCAATTTTAAGAATTCTAAAAAATACAATTACAGTTCAACTGAAATAGTTCACACCGGACTTTCTAATGTTTAAAGAGTATTAGATAACGGAAGTGCTTGAGTGCAAAAAGAAAGTGTAAGAAAAAAAAGCTTAATATTGGAGCACGGTCGAAGAAGATTGCGCTGCCTGGGGCAGTAGAGCGTCAAATGAGGCAGAGACAACAACGGGAAGGACGGCTTGGTAGGCCTGGCTTTCAGTGGTCAAAGTAGTCCCGGCTCTCAAAAGTGATATCATCACTGTGATGATATAACAAAAATTGTTATCGTCACAGTGACGATATCAGTTGCTATTTTCCCTCTGATATGATTTATATCATGTTGATAGTTCTCTATATTTCATTGCCAGATATATAAAAAAAGATAATATTAACTGTCATGTGACCGCCTATTGACCAATGAAATTGCAACACTCACTCCAGTTATATAATAATATACAATTATTGACTCTGCCTTCGGCATCGGTCAATATAAGTTGTCCAGGTCATTATAACATCATATTAACTGGCAGGAGAGTCAATAATTGCTTTATTATATATCAAGTTAGCGTATATATTTATTCTAAACCTTCACAGAATTTCAGGCAGATGTTATGTTTACATAATTCACATAACATAGTACATATACAAATGTAATGGGTTAAGTTACGTCATGTGAATTCCGTTTCAACGCTCAAATCTGATGTCATCGGAATGACGTCACAGTAATAAAGCTACACAAATAATGTTGCGCAACAAAGAGAATGTGACGTCAAATCTTATATTAACCAGCAAGTCATGTAATATAAGATAATATTAACTGTCATGTGACCGCCTATTGACCAATGAAATTGAAACACTCACTCCAGTTATATAATAATTATGAATATAGTGTATATGGACTAAATTATAAAGGTTAAAAAAACTCACAAGTTTTTTCGCAGACAAACTAAAATGCTGCAAGGTCACTGGAAAATGTTCTGGTAAGATGTATCATTTAATTAGGTCATATACAATACCAAAGGAGTACTTCATACTCCCAGGGTATTTTCCAAAATAAATTCTCTTTAGAATATTGTTTCGGGTACATTAGGAAAAGGAATATAAGATTTAAATAATGGTTTTCAAAATACTTAACTGTGTTTGAGCAACGTCATTCATGTTTCTTTTCTTTTTTTCACAGGAGAGAGATTTTGGCATTGCAGGCTGAAAACTTTGCTTTAGAAAAACAGTTATACAGTTATCAACAATCTCTTGGGAACAAGGGTACCAAAAATCGATATCTTCCTTCAGGGGAGGTAATCGACTCGATGGTGGATGACGAGGGCTGAGAAGTTGAGAACGGAAACTCGTCAGCTGGCCCCATTGAGACAATCGGCTTGATGACGGAAGTAGTTTGGGACATTTTCACTTACCCAAGGAAGATAATCTCAAAGTCAGCAGTTTCCCAGCTACTGTGTTAATGCCTGAAGGGGAACTGTTCGAAGGAATTTTAACAAGTTTCAAGTGTGTTATGTGATGTGTGTATAAACGATATTTATGGTTGCACAGTATTAGGACACAGAAATGCACCAATAAGAGTTGTTATTATTCCCCTTTACAACACCATTTCAAATGTGATATATTCAGCTATATATTTAAGATAATTCACCCATTTGTATCCAATCTTTTACCAAAATTTTACAAAAGGCTATATTATGTGCTGACGTAGGTGCTCTTTCCTGTGTGCGTGCGTGCGTGTTTTTTGTGTGTGTGTTTTTTCTGTATGAGTACTTTCAACTTTACGGATTGCTTCGAATGGATTTTGGGGCCTACACTAAACGTGCATTCGTTGAACTGGGCGGATTAAAACCGATCTAACTCTGAGGTAATTGTTTAAAAAGACGATTTGGCGTTACAATAAACATAAGTTCTTTGAACTGGGCAGATTAAAACTGATCTACAGTAGCCCTGAGGTACATATTTACAAAAAAATGATATTTGTAATATAACTTTTTTCTCTTATGTTATGTACAGTTGTACGTTGTAATTTTGCCACACGAATGAACGTATTTTACACGAGATTATTTTCCACTTGTCGAATTTTATTAACTATTTGAATTTACAATGGTTAGGATCCCTTTGTTAAAGGTTGAAACATTTAAAGTGATATTTACTTAAGAAACGTTTAGATCTTATGACAATCTTTTTATCTTATGACAAGCTTTAGCTCTGATTACAAGCTTTAGATCTTATGACAAGCTTTAGATCTTATGACAAGCTTTAGATCTATGACAAGCTTTAGATCTTCTGACAAGATTTAGATCTGATTACATGATTTAGATCTTATGACAAGATTTAGATCTTATGACAAGCTTTAGATCTAATGGCAAGCTTTAGATCTTATGTCAAGCTTTAGATCTTATGACAAACTCTAGATCTTATGACAATCTTATGACAAGCTTTAGATCTGATTACAAGCTTTAGATCTGATTACAAGCTTTAGATCTTATGACAAGCTTTAGATCTTATGACAAGCTTTAGATCTTATGACAAGTTTTAGATCTTATATCAAGCTTTCGATCTTATGGCAAGCTTTAGATCTTATGGCAAGCTTTAGGTCTGATTACAAGCTTTAGATCTGATTACAAGCTTTAGATCTTATGACAAGCTTTAGATCTTATATCAAGCTTTAGATCTGATGACAAGCTTTAGATCTTATGACAAGCTTTAGATCTTATATCAAGCTTTAGATCTTATGTCAAGCTTTAGATCTTATGACAAGCTTTAGATCTTATGACAAGCTTTAGATCTGATTACAAGCTTTAGATCTTATATCAAGCTTTAGATCTTATGTCAAGCTTTAGATCTTATGATAAGCTTTAGATCTTATGATAAGCTTTAGATCTTATGACAAGCTTTAGATCTTATGACAAGCTTAGATCTTATGACAAGCTTTACATCTTATGTCAAGCTTTAGATCTTATAATAAGCTTTAGATCTTATGACAAGCTTTAGATCTTGGTCGAAGTCTTGGTCGAAACTCTATCATTTGAAATACTTGAAAAAGTTGTTAATCCATAGGTCAAAAACCATGACTGATATAAATAATTTCTTAGAAAAAAATAGTTGATATTATATGATAGAAAGCGGTTAATGTATCAATCAATATTCAGTGCTTGACATTAAAAATGGATGATGACATTTCCTAACCATAAAATTGCCAATTTTGTTATAACGGCTAAAAGTGTAATCTGCCCGTATTACGTACCAGCCATGCAGTTGAACCAAAGCCTCCTAAATCCTGTAACAAGGGCAAGGCTTTACAACTCTTCTGGGGGCCTCCGTGCCTCAGTAAGTAGAGCGTTGGACGCTCAATCCGAACAGCCTTCCACCAATGGGTCGCGGGTTTGAATCCCACTCAGTCCAAAAAACGGCAAATTTTCTGACTGGGTTTTCACTCGAACGACCTATGTGGGATAGTTGCCAGTTACCAACGGAAGGTGGTGGGTTTCCTCCGGGCATAGAGCCCGGTTTCTTCCCACAATAAAACTGGCAACGCCGCCATATAAGAGAAATAATCTTGAGCGCGGCGTAAAACACCAAACAATCAATCACAACTCCTCTTTTTAAATATGTATGTACATTAATTGAAATGTAAGCTTCTATGGTGTTATTTTTCTATTAACCTCCTTTGCTTTAGAAGCTGATTTTTTTTAAAAAAGGAATATTTCTTAAAATGCGCCTTCAATCAACAAGAAGAAATAAAATCCACGACGTGTGTCACTGTTTGTAATCTCATGTTTTTGTTCTTGATACTGCCAAATTCATATGGGTAAATCTACTGGTGCCCATTCTGGGTAATCAAATCAAATAATCTGTGTGCCTCAAGTTTTGACTGAAGTAGAAAGTTTTTAAAAAATGACAACTTTGGAAACATGTGCTTGTATAAAATCCGTAGCTACTTTTCAATCAACTAACTTTTTTGGACAGCACTCGACGTTCAGCTATGTTTTTCTTATGATAAGTCTTGACGTTTAATGATTGTTACTGTCCATCAGTATATCTTCTTCATTGACAGGCAAGAAGTCCTACTCTTTACTTACTAAAGATAGGTAATGAAAACGTAATTATTAACGAAATTCTCATTAAAATGAATCATGTGACGGTTATACAGTTTTTTTTTAATTAGTGGCAATTAATGATTGAAATAGTCCAGAATGGACGGCTGTGACATTTTTAAATCACGTTGAGATCCACTCAAATTTCACTGATAAAAAAACTCACAAGGCCTTTGACGGCTGTCTTTCGTCCACTGAAGGATTATAAAAATGAACGTAACTGACGACCTTAAAATATAATCAGTGTCACCAGAGCTATATCGTTAAGATATTAAGTGACGGGGATTGATTCTTTTTGACTCTTGCATAACTCGTTAATAAGTCAAATTACACTGTTCTGGACCAGATAGTATTCGTTTCGTTAACGACTACCCGTCATTTCCATACATTTAATGCACATGAGCAGTCAATATCTCGAATTTTTCTTGTAACCAGCAATGCATTGGCACGAAGATAGGTGATTATTGAGTTCTCGTTGAGATGTATTGAGTTACATTCGTAACAGCTCGTGTCCATTCTTCAAGAAGATAACTACAATTATTGTTTGCAAAATATCCTAATTGACAATTGTGAAATATTGCCATTGTCATACATCAATACTGGAGCTATCGTTAGGATCTCAAAATAAGGGTAACTGAGGTAGATATAGGAACCTAATTGGACTGAAAGCATTTTTGTCTGCTCTATGTGTTTAAAATTCCAGAAGTATAATATGACGATTTTTTTAGTAGTTTAAGCACAATCTTAAATCTTAAGGAAGTTTAAGAAAAATCTTAAGTCTTAAGTTTTGAAAATAAATCGTGTTGCGTTTCAATTACAAAAAGTGCGAGGCTATTTGTGTCAAATAAAACATGAAACTTCTCCCTGTAGACAGAAAGGGGCCAAATTAAAGAAGACCAACGGCGAGGATGATTTTCTGTGGAATAATTTGATCAAGGGGGCGTTCTCAAGTCAAGACGCATGAAAATACCTTCTGGTCAATTATATGCTATTGAGCTGTTTTAACGGTCAAATAACCCTTCATTGATTTCCTCTAAGGCACCATGTGCTGGCTCTAAAAGATGATGAAGTACGTCCCGGCTTCCATACAAACACGCATGAATGGAGTTAAAAGGCCGGTAATTGAGACCTCTCTATACACTGATCATCACAGTTTGTGGGTTTGTAATCAACCAGTTCCGCTCAATACGTTATTCGAGTAACACAGGCTTATGAACAATGCATCGGTCACTTTATAATGTACATTACCGTCCGTCGTTGATTAATCAATAACGTCAACTTAGATCTGATCTAATTCAATAATATTAAATGCCTACAGGTACCTGGTTATTTATGTTTGGATATGTATTGGTCGGAACCTGGTCGACGACCAATAAATGTCGGAAATTATAAATAACGGAATAAGACCTTTACTTAAGGGAAGTAGATCTGATCTGGCCAATATTGTGTTGGGAACCTGTTCCTGTCAACAAAGTGTTGGGAACCTGGTCCTGTCAACAATGTGTTGGGAACCTGGTCCTGTCAACAATGTGTTGGGAACCTGTTCCTGTCAATAACGTGTTGGAAACCTTTTCCTGTCAATAATATGTTGGGAGCCTGCTCCTGTCAATAATATGTTGGGAGCCTGTTCCTGTCAATAATGTGTTGGGGAGCTGGTCCTGTCAATAATGTGTGGGAAACTGGTCCTGTCAATGTGTTGGGAACCTGTTCCTGTCAATAATATGTTGGGAACCTGTTCCTGTCAATAATGTGTTGGGAACCTGTTCCTGTCAATAATATGTTGGAACCTGATCCTGTCAATAATGTGTTGGGAACCTGGTCCTGTCAATAATGTGTGGGAAACTGGTCCTGTCAATGTGTTGGGAACCTGTTCCTGTCAATAATATGTTGGGAACCTGTTCCTGTCAATAATGTGTTGGGAACCTGTTCCTGTCAATAATATGTTGGAACCTGATCCTGTCAATAATGTGTTGAGGAGCTGGTTCTGTCAATAATGTGTTAGGAGCTGGTTCTGTCAATAATGTGTTGAGGAGCTGGTCCTGTCAATGTGTTGAGGGGGCTGGTCTTGTCAATAATGTGTTGTCGAGCTGGTTCTGTCAATAATGTGTTAGGAGCTGGTTCTGTCAATAATGTGTTGGGGAGCTGGTCCTGTCAATAATGTGTTAGGAGCTGGTTCTGTCAATAATGTGTTGGGGAGCTGGTCCTGTCAATAATGTGTTGTCGAGCTGGTTCTGTCAATAATGTGTTAGGAGCTGGTTCTGTCAATAATGTGCTGGGAACCTGGTCTTGTCAATAATGTGTTGAGGGGGCTGGTCTTGTCAATAATGTGTTGTCGAGCTGGTTCTGTCAATAATGTGTTAGGAGCTGGTTCTGTCAATAATGTGTTGGGGAGCTGGTCCTGTCAATAATGTGTTGGGGAGCTGGTCCTGTCAATAATGTGTTGGGGAGCTGGTCCTGTCAATAATGTGTTGTCGAGCTGGTCCTGTCAATAATGTGTTGGGGAGGTGATCCTGTCAATAATGTGTTGTCGAGCTGGTCCAGTCAATAATGTGTTGTCGAGCTGGTCCTGTCAATACTGTGTTGTCGAGCTGGTCCTGTCAATAATGTGCTGAGGAGCTGGTCCTGTCAAACCTGTAAACAGCACAACAGTGTTACGTCATCAATGGCGGGGAAGTTTGAGACTAAAGCAGGCAAAAGCAAATTCAGGGGACGAATTACATTTACTGAACGACCCTGCTCGTCCATATCAGACACTGGTAGATAGCTAAATTATCCATGAACGCGATTATGGCCATTCTGACACGAGTTGAGTAAGTTATATTCTTATTTCACTTTCTAAATCGAACCACATACTGCCGGCTTCTGATTGCAATGAACCCTGACTCCAAAATACGACCGTCAGTAAAACAAATAGTCATTGTAGAGTCATAAACCCGGACTAAACAGTTCGGCTACTTTATTGTGTACTATTCGTCGTCATTCAGAAATATTAACGTTTGTCCAAACAAACACGACAAAGCTAGTTTATTTTCACTTCAGCTAGTGCGTTTATGTTCTTGATTGTGTTTCGGTGGTGTCAAATTTTTCGGTTGTTGTTGGGATCATGTTTTATGTTTTCAGCCATAATATGTTGTTTCCTATCTGCAAAATTCCATCTTTTAGCACAGATGCCGAAAAGGTCTGGCTTCCATTAGCGAAAACGTGTAGACTGTGGTCTGGTTTCACAACAATATCGCCACCGTCTGTTCCGGCTTCTTACTTTATTTCAGAGTTCCTCTTTGTTGATAGTCCATTTTCTGGAATAAGCCTCGTTAAATAAGCCAGAAATCAATTGCGTCGACTTTCCGGACCCATAAATTACATGTTCTGATTATCAAATGAACTCTGCTTTATTTCGAACTGGCGAAACTCAGGTTGAAGTCAGTGAAAAGGGATCGGAAATAAACCACCGGTAATTTCACAGATTAGAAAGTAAATGAAGGCAGCCAGTCTTTGAAATGGGATACTGGGAATCTAGAATGCAATGAATAAAGGATTCCATAACAAATAAATGTCATTAGCTAGACAATAATAGTATACATGTATACAAACATTTGATGCAAAGCTGAGTAATAACCATATCACTATGTGTTTAAAAACTGTAATTAAATACGTCTCTTACAGCTAATGTTTTCAGGTGAAGATCAAAGGGACAAATATTACCGCTACATTTCCATCTTCTGATTCCATCCCGTCCCAATGTATTAATAACTATGACCAGTGATATTATTCTTGTTTTCATGTGAGAGATTCTTTCATTTCAGATCCAAAACTTTTATTTAGAGAGAAAAAACAGATGTACAATTGTCAGTAATTGCTTGATATCGAATGGGGAACTGCTCACTAGTCCGAAGGTTCACTAGTCCGAAGGTCCACTAGTCCGAAGGTTCACTAGTCCGAAGGTTCACCGGTCCGAAGGTTCACTAGTCCGAAGGTCCACTGGTCCGAAGGTTCACTGGTCCGAAGGTTCACTAGTCCGAAGGTTTACTAGTCCGAAGGTTCCCTAGTCCGAACATCCCAGACATAATGCGCTATATCTCAAATAAGACCATCCAATATTTGGATGAGAAAAACTAAACAGTGTTACTGATAGACATTGAAGACATTGATAGATTGAAGCAATTAAAAAAATCTGAGTAGCGGTACGTATACTTGAACAGATATGAAAAATACTCTTCACGGTTTGTTCAATTTATAGGGTATAACGGTCGAAATGATATACCTCTTTTTAACACAATTAGAAACTTTTCTCCATGGTTATTTTAGACAAGAAGATTATCAGTCTGCACCCCCCCCCCCCCCCCCTCTCCTGCTACCGGGATGTACCCCCGTGGCTGTGCATAAAATCGTTGAATTATATATTTCCTTTTTCTTTGGAGGGATCATAAATTCCTAACTTTACACTGTCTCGACCAGATCAGCAAAGACTAAGGGATACTGTCTCGTGGGAAAATGATGCTGAGGAAACCATCCTTGGGTCTCGGTAGGCCTATGCTCTATGGGCTATATTATCGTTTTGAGGATGATATCGGTACTGTTCTTCGGACTAGTGAACCTTCGGACTAGTGGACCTTCGGACTAGTGAACCTTCCAACCAGTGAACCCTCTCGTTCTGACTAGTGAACCCTCTGACTAGTGGACCTTCGGACTAGTGAACCTTCTTACTAGTGAACCCGTTTTTCGGACTAGTGAACCTTCGGACTAGTGAACCTTCGGACTAGTGAACCCTTCTCATCGAATGCATCAAAAGATTATATCTTTTTTCAGATGGCTTGAAGATTGTGTGGGGAATCTTCAAAAGAGTCAATCCGGGCAAGCGGAAGTAGTTTGCAACATTGTTCTCGTCCCCAAACGCAGATAGTCTACCAGACAACAGTCACAATAAATGCTTTACGGTGATTGCACTTTTCCCAAAAAGGATCATTTAGGATTTCTTTTATGAGTAACTTCGGCACTCACTCACTTTTTTGTGTGTGTTTTTTTTCTAATTAATTCACCGGTGTTTTTTTACTTCTCTGTTATGTTAGCCCTATATATCATAACAAAATTATTTACCTTGTTTTGTCAATCAGAAACATCAAGGCTATTTTATAGTTTTTAACGGTTTGGATTATCGGCCCATTCCTTACTGCACACTATTTACATGTGTTTTTGTTTCTTGTGCCACAGTGTTATTTTAGCTTTAGGATTAAACATAGCCGTAACTCAGTTCTTGAATTATAACCTTTTATACAGAATGGTTGTGTTGAATGTTCTTGGAACCCGTATCCGCAAAATATCGACAATTCGGTTAATATTGTTATTTCCATACATTTGTCTCTGTATCACATGAGTTCAACCCCTATTACACTCGACACAAAACTGAATTAACCCTTTATACCCCAAATCGACAGATCTGGACTTACATCTACTAAATCATGATGAAAAGCCATCCGAGCTTTGATCCCAGTTTGTCTAAAGTCGAAATCTAAAAGACTAAATCCATATTCGCTATCTAACATGACGTCAAAATAGGCGTCCGTTTGGCTCAAATGAAGTCCGATTACCCACGTGAGCTGTCTTAATCTACCCTTCTATCGTCCGCAGCCTGAAACAGGCCCTCCATAATTGAATTGGACCCCCTAACTGCTTGAAATTAGAACAATTTGTGCATTTGATGAATCCAATGGCTTTCGCCAATAAAACAGTAACACTTGTTCAATGCAGTTTCTGATATCCTCTCATTAAACTATGACTTGCCACGGTCTCATTGCCCTATTCCAAATGGCTGAGGCGACAATAATCCTGGGGGGGGGGGGGCTCTGTTGAGAAAAATGATGGTGGGATATGGGGTTGGAAAGAGGCGGTCTGCTTCAGAGTTCCCACTGCTGACCTTAGTAGTTGATGCCAACACGCTGCGAAGCATTTCGTCCCTGTTCCAATTGTTTTAAAGCATTGGCGTCCATCCACAATTGTCCCAATAACACTGGTAATATAAACACTATAGACGCCAAGTCTTAAATCTGTGTGTTCTTAAAGTGGCATGAGCTGCCAAAATGTTGATATTTTGACGATAAAACAGAATGTTGAAATTCTTGGCTATTTTTCTCAAGACGTAGAATTGAGAAGCTTTTGAGTGCTTGTAGTCTCGAAAATGTACGATAAAGTATTGTTTTGAACTAACTTTTACTAAGAATGAATGAATGGTCGTCCCGGTTATTTAAATTTTGTTTACTTTTCGAACACGTGTTCGGTTCGTATAGGCCACATACTGTATGGATTTTCCTCATTCCAACGCCAATCATCAACTTTTTTGATGGCCTCCAAAGCTCCTTACTGTCGTGACGATAAAAAATTATGAATTTTGGCAGCTCATGCCTCTTTAATGGAGGCTATTTATGTCCTCATATCGAGCACTGCACATACGTATTCACCCATGTACCCATGTCGGCTGTACGTGGTATTTTGTAAAAGTGAATGTTTACGAATTAATAATGCACGCTCAATCGTGTGTTCTAGGAGATGAAATCTCGACAAAACTGAACAGTTTTTTCTGCAATATAAGTGTTATTTCCTGTTACGAATACGTTGTAAAAATAGTCCTCTCGCTCAGTTTATTTGAAAAGAAAATGTACGTTACCATCTGTCTATTGAGACAAACGTCAATAGTATGGAAACCCTATCAAGCCTGTTCCTCTTTTAAACGACATATTCGGAAAGGATATTGAATTGGTTAAGCTATTTCATGTGACTTTAAAATCGAGAATGGAATATGGAGGCAGATATCACAGCTTATAGTCCTTCAAAATGCGATAATCTCGCACAGGAAGTAATTTTTGGGTCAATTTGTTCTTGCAAATGAAGGGATCTACTGACTTTATATTCATTCTCAGTTTTCTTTCACATCGTAAAAACATGTACGATTCACACGCATGGGATTGATGTATAAGATGTCTTGCATGCCATTTTTGTATGTTATTATCATTTTAACAAACTATCGTAACAACCACCAATAGTAGTAATGGTTATATTTATAACTGTTGGTTACTTGCTACGGTAGCCTACATTTGTACAATAAAGGACTTGATTAGAATCCGTTCTATTTTAACCACATCGATTCTCTGTATCGGTTTCTCTGGGTCAGGTCAGTTGAACTTTTATTCAACACATAATGCATCTTCGCAAGCCAAGTTAAAATCTTCATGTAACCCATTCCGTGTTTTACCTTGGCAGACGACTCCACTTCAACCCGCAATCGAACAGCTCGTTTTGATTGGATGCGAGTAAAACTTCTCGCAGCTAATCAAATCCTCAGGCACTTACACTGAAAATAACGTAATGGCGGCTGTGTACACCTTGAACTTTTGTTTAACGAGTGCTGATTGGCTAAGACTCTGTAAGTCTAGGAAAGACAACTCTTACATTCCCACCAGTGGGCGCTGTTCGATTTACGGGTAGAAGTGGAGTCGTCCGCCAAGGTAAAACACGGAATGGGTTACATGAAGATTTTAACTTGGCTAGAGAAGATGCACATAATGAGGCATGATTGGCGGCTAACGATCGCGTGCTGGATAGCTATCAAAACCAAATAGAGATGTCAATATTCACCGTGCTAGGTTATCGTTCTGAAACCCTTGTGAAACTTAAGCAAATTGCCACAAATCCATAGGAATCAGCTGTATAGCAGAATTCTACAATTACAGTATTATTCCCAAATAGATAAGAATTATTACACCGCTGGTTAACGTAAATTGAGCCATATTCTATTCAAAAGCTGCGACTTCCAAAACATTTATGATCCATCTCGGTTAAAAACAACACACAGTCATAGAAACAAAATTATATCATCGTATATATTCACTCCATGCTTTGGTTTGTTAAGCTAAAAAGATCAATCCCCATTCCAATTGGATAAAAGGACATCGATGTTTTCACATGGACGGTATTTTTTTTCAACACAGCTCACCAAACTATTTCCGTGAAATGTTCGACATATAAATTTCATCGGATGTTCCTCAAACCATTAAGTGCTCGCTGAAGTTTGGAGTTTCCTTACCAACTAAACCTGGAAACTCCGAATCAAATCAAACCAATCAGCCAATGAATCAATCAATTAGTCAACCAACCAATCATCTAATCAATCAATCAATTGATCTGGACAGCAAAATCGTCGGCCTGGACATGTCATAGCTCTTTAGCAGATAAATGGTGGGATAGAGTAGATTACTATAAGTGATAGTTAGAAACATAATATCGCCAGTCATGTGTCATGTCAAAGAGAACAGTAAAATATTCCTCCTACGGTTTCCAAAAAAATATTGTTCAACTCGGACAGAGAATCGATAATTTATTTACAAGACATCTCTGAGATCGTGTATCTAGTCATCTGGGGATCCGGATCTCGGTAACGTTCAAGAAAGAATAACCCATATTGAAGGCACCGCTATTATCATAGTCGTTTATCAATACCTGTTGTTGCATCTTGTGCTTTTTTGCAATCCCAAAAATGTCCCAGGCCAACCTAACATTCTCAAGATGACGCGAGCTAGCTATAGAATTATACTATAACAAGGAATTAATATACATAGCTTCGTACTCTATTTAAGTATTTAAAAAAACCTGGCACAGTCATATAAACAAAATAATGTTAAGTGTGGAACAAAACATCAATTAATCGATCCAAATTAGCACTCTTGTTGAAGTTGACTTGCATATAATAGCATTATCCGAACAACCACGGTTATTGGAAGATTAGATTCAATTTTCCCGTTTGAGTAGTCATTTGATCCAGAATATCAATTGATGTTTTATACATTGTATACAAAAGACATACTTTAATATTCTCAATTATTCTCTATTGTCTACTGAGATGGTGTCTGCTTACAGATATTAAACGGGAGCTATGTGATTGTGATTGTTAAATGAGCATCAATAATCGAGCAAATATCGATTTACGATTTATCCGTGTATCAAGTTACCTCCCTTGAGTGTTTGTAGAAGTAGCGTTTTTGTCTCATCCAATCAACAGAGTAAATAATGAGCTCGTTTCACAAGGGAACTGGAGGCTGTTTTAATTTCCGGCAACATTCGTAACCTTTACTTTAACAGTATCTCTTCACCCTATAGTCTCATGTCTATATATACAAGTAACGATTTCAATCAGTTGTTATTATCATGTTATCGTGGAACAGACAACCCTTAATGGAATCGGTCGTTAATCGGAGAGTTGTTGGATTGATGTTGAATACATGGACTATATACCAAGGGAGAGAATCTCCTTAAACCACCATTAATCTATAAGCCTCTCGTTAGACAAACATTGTTACAATCTCAATCTATCTCAATCCTGCCGTAGGAAGATCATCTTCTCCAGCCAAGTTAAAATCTCCATGGGCGCTGTTCAATTTACAGATTGGAATGGATTAGTCCGCCAAGGTAAAACACAGATTGGGACCATGGAGATTTTAACTTGGACCGAGAAGATATAGGAAGATGGATCCGATTGTAAAAGTGTGGGCCGTTTATAGCTTTATATACTGTGGAGATTTTGACTTTGATACAGATATACCGATGCATTCAGGGCTCCAGACATTTGTAAACTGTTCGGACATTTTTAACAAATATCATTATTCATCCTCAGGAAGTTTGCCGCTACAAGATCTGGAAATCACCCGGAAAAAGAACCGAGCTATTCCTCTACACTTGAAAATAATTTGTCTAAAGGCAATACACAGACAACTTTGGAAATGCTGTTCCAGTAAATTTGAACTAAGATTATTGGAAAATAAAATAATCCCTCGGGCCCGTGTGAAATGAGCGCATTATTTACTCTGTTAATTGGATGAGACAAAAACGTTACTTCTACAAACACTCAAGGGAGGTAACTTGACGCGAAGGTAAACCGTAAATCGATATTTGGTAGATTGGTAAATATTCAAGTAACAATTACAATGTGTACAAAAGAAAGAAACTCATATATATGCTAGCGATGGATTTGATGAAGACGGCATGTAGGGCCTAAGGGGCTGTCACTGGAAATAATTACCAATGTCGAGATATGTGAAATAATGATTGGTTTCAAATAAAGGTACATTTTTAAGGCCGTTAAAAGGCCGGTAATTGAACCATCTCTATACACTGAACATCACCTTGTAGGAAGATAACCAGTCAGTTCTTGTCAACTCTGTATAGCTTATACCAAACTACTGGACAACATTTCGGCTAAAAAAACTGATTGAAACTCTCTTTAAACCTGGGTCCCATTCAAATAAGAAATAATTCCCTTCTAGTTAGAAATTACTTTTGTAAGCTACAGTGTCTGGCCAAAATGCATATCTATAATCTTATTTTATAGCATTTATATCCATGTTTTTATTAAATTCCGTTGCACGTGATAAAGACACCAGCATAGGGGGAGAAAGCTAGTGTTGTTCAATAATGCCATAATCATATGCCATTTGAATGGAATCTATTCGTCGTCATTCAGAATTAATAATGTTTGTCCAAACAAATACGACAAAGCTAGTTTATTTGCACTTCAGCCGGTGCGTTTTTATTGTTGAATGTGTTTAAACGATGTCAAATTTTGCTTTTATTAATACATATGTGATTTAATATTTATTGTGTGTTAGAAATTAAGAAAATATCTAGCCCCTCTCCAAGCAAATCTTAGTCTATGGAGCTGAAAATATAATTTCAAAAGTAACAGATTTCACAAATTAATCCTTTAATCAAATCTTAATTCGATGTAGATAATTTTTAGAATTTATAAAGAGAGAAATAGGTCGTAAATCCTCACCTAGCTGTTGTTGGGATCATGTTTTATGTTTTCAGTTTCCTTTCTGCAAAATTTGATCAGGGGTGCGTTCTCAAGTCATTACGCATGAAAATACCTTCTGGTCAATTATGTGCTATAGAGCTGTTTTAACGGTCAAATAACCCTTCATTGATTTCCTCTAAGACATCATGTACTGGCTCTAAAAGATGATGAAGTACGTCCCGGCTTCCATACAAACACGCATGAATGGAGTTAAAAGGCCGGTAATTGAGACCTCTCTATACACTGATCATCAGTTTGTGGGTTTGTAATCAACCAGTTCCGCTCAATACGTTATTCGAGTAACACAGGCTTATGAACAATGCATCGGTCACTTTATAATGTACATTACCGTCCGTCGTTGATTAATCAATAACGTCAACTTAGATCTGATCTAATTCAATAATATTAAATGCCTGCAGGTACCTCGTTATTTATGTTTGAATATTTATTGGTCGGCACCTGGTCGACGACCAATAAATGTCGGAAATTATAAATAACGGAGTAAGACCTTTACTTAAGGGAAGTAGATCTGATTTGGCCAATATTGTGTTGGGAACCTGTTCCTGTCAACAATGAGTTGGGAACATGTTCCTGTCAATAATGTGTTGGGAACCTGTTCCTGTCAACAATGTGTTGGGAACCTGATCCTGTCAATAATACATGTATGTTGGGAACCGGTTCCTGTCAATAATGTGTTGGGAACCTGTTCCTGTCAATAATATGTTGGAAACCTGTTTCTGTCAATAATGTGTTGGGAACCTGTTTCTGTCAATAATGTGTTGGGAACCTGTTCCTGTCAATAATATGTTGGGAACCTGGTCCTGTCAATAATATGTTGGAAGCCTGTTCCTGTCAATAATGTGTTGGGAACCTGTTCCTGTCAATAATATGTTGGGAAGCTGTTCCTGTCCACAATGTGTTGGGAACCTGTTCCTGTCAATAATGTGTTGGCAGCTGGTTCTGTCAATAATGTGTTGGGAAGCTGGTCCTGTCAATAATGTGTTGTGAGCTGGTTCTGTCAATAATGTGTTGAGGAGCTGGTCGTGTCAATAATGTGTTGGCAGCTGGTTCTGTCAATAATGTGTTGGGAAGCTGGTCCTGTCAATAATGTGTTGGGGAGCTGGTCCTGTCAATAATGTGTTGAGGAGCTGGTCGTGTCAATAATGTGTTGTGAGCTGGTTCTGTCAATAATGTGTTGGAAGCTGGTCCTGTCAATAATGTGTTGAGGAGCTGGTCTTGTCAATAATGTGTTGAGGAGCTGGTCCTATCAATAATGTGATGAGGAGCTGGTCCTGTCAATAATGTGTGGGGGGAGCTGATCCAGTCAATAATGTGTTGTGAGCTGGTCCTGTCAATAATGTGTTGGGGAGCTGGTTCCTGTCAAACCTGAAAACATCACAACAGCGTTACGTCATCAATGGCTTGATATTGAAGCAGGCAAAAGTAAATCCAGAGGACGAATTAGATTTACTGAACGACCCTGCTCGTCTATATCAGACGATTATGGCCGTTCTGACACGATTTGAGTAGGTTATAAGTCTATGAATGTGTTATTTCGCTGTTTAAATCGTACCACATACTGCCACATAAAAGTCATTTTAGAGTCAGAAACCCGGACTAAACAGTTCGGCTACTTTATTGTGTACTACTGTGTACTATTGGTCTTCATTCAGAATTAATAATGTTTGTCCAAACAACTACGACAAAGCTAGTTTATTTGCACTCCAGTTTATAGTGCGTTTTTGTTGTTGAACGTGTTTCGACGATGTCATATTTTTCGGTTTTTTGCTTTTATTAATACATATGTGATTTTTTATTTATTGTGTGTTAGAAATTAAGAAAATATCTAGCCCCCCCCCCCCCCCCCCCCCTTTCCTTCCGAGCAAATCTTAGTCTATCGAACTGAAATTATAATTTCAAAAGTAACAGATTTCACTAATTAGTCCTTTGATTAATTCGATGTAGATGATTTTTAAACTTTATAAAATGAGAGATAGGTTATAAATCCTCATCTAGCTGTTGTTGAAAACAAATTTGAAATCAGCTTTTATGTTTTCAACCTTAAGAGGTTGGTTCCCTTCAGCAAAATTCCATCTTTTAGCACAGATGTCTTGACATTTGAATGCGAAAGGGTCTGGCTTCCATTAGCGAAAACATGCAGACTGTGGTCTGGTTTCACAACAATATCGTCACCGTCTCTTCCGGCTTCTTACTTTATTTCAGAATTTCTCTTTGTTGATAGTCCATTTTCTGGAATTAGGCTCGTCAAAAAGGCCAGAAATCAATTGCGTCGACTTTCCCGAGCCGTAAATTACATGTTCTGATTATCAAATGAACTCTGTTTAATTTCGAACTGGCTTAACTCAGGTTGAAGTCAGTGAAAAGGGATCGGAAATAAACCACCGGTAATTTCACAGATTAGAAAGTAAATGAAGGCGACCAGTCTTTGAATAGGATACTGGAAATCCAGAATGTAATGAATAAAAGATTCAATAACAAATAAATGTCATTAGCCAGACAATAATAGTATACATGTATACAAACATTTGATGCAAAGCGGAGTAATAACCATATCATTATGTTTTTATTTAAACTGTTTTACGGTGATTGCACCTTTCCCCAAAAGGATCATTTAGGATTTCTGTCATGAGTAACTTCCAGCACTTTTGTCTGTTTTTTTTCTAAACAAATTCACCGGTGTTTTTTACTTCTCTGTATAATTATTTTATAGTTTTGACTGGTTTTGATTATCAGTCCACTATATTTACATATGTTTTTGTTTCTTGCAACACAGTGTTATTTCAGCCACAGGTATATACTTAGCCGTTGTAGTGGATCTGTGAAGGTTGATACCATCATGCGGTCCACCAATACGCTGGTAATGGAGTACACCATTCATACGAACGGACGCGCCAATAAGCTAAAACAACCAACCAATCAACCAATAAACCACGAGTTGACATCATGCCAAAGGCCATTGACATAAGTAGCGAGTTTACCTGCACAGATGCCGCTTTTTGTTTACTCCTAGAATCTGTTGCGAAGCCTCGAAATAAGGTTATTGGCAGCTTTTAAGCTTTAACTCAGTTCTTGAATTAAAACCTTGTATAAAGAATGATTGTACTACATCTGCTTGGAACCCGTATACGGAAAACATCGACAATTCGGTTAATATTGTTATTGCCATACATTTGTCTTTGTATCACATGAGTTTCACCCCTATTACATTCGACACAAAACTGAATTAACCCTTTATACCCCAAATCGATAGATCTGGACTTCCATCTACTAAATCGTGATGAGAAACAGCCTTAGCTTTGATCCCAGTTTATCTACAGTCGATACCTAAATCCATATTCACTATCTAACATGACGTCAAAACAGGCGTCCGTATGGCACAACTGAATTCCGATTACCCACTTTCTGGAGGGTGCAATGCCCAAAAACACTTGTTATGTAGTTGTATTATAGCTGTGAGTACAAGTTAACCCCCAAAGGAACTCAGGTGTTCATCAAGACCCTGCGCTACCTTCTTATACCAACTATGTTTTCATTAATTTTAAGAAATATAAAAACCTTGACCATAATCTGAATCAACAGTTCTAACCAACAAATTGATGTTTTATGTCGCATTCAATATCATTCCACTTATATGACGGCGTTGTCAGGTTGAATGGGGAAAGAAAGCGGATTGTTGATTTGGTTTGATGTTTGTATCCACCAGTAGAATGTTTGCAAGGAACAAACCTTTGATCTTCCGTTGGTACACGAAAACCTTAGTATTCCAACATCGTTGGGTGCAAAGGCGAGCGAATATTAACTGACTGAGCCCTAAGAGCATCCCAACCCTTCTGAGAAGTGTGCTTCATTTTCACTGCCCTATAAGAGCTGTTTTAATGAAGCAGTTCAAAGAAGGTGAAAGAAAATATACTAGCGAAGACAATCCAAACTCGGTAAAATGTCTTTTCCAACGGTACTAAAAGCATATTATTGCGGGTAATTATATACACCAAACGGAGCTAAAAGGAATTTGAGAAACATCAGAGGGATAGGAATCAATAAACAATCCACTTCTGAAAGAAGTGGCAGATATTTTAAGTGTGCTTTTATACATTTTTTCCTTGACCCGATGTTTTATTTTGAACCTTTCTATGTTTTTTCTTTTTAAGCAAATATATATGAATCCTGTAGAAACCCAAAACAAAGTCTAATAGTTGCTGAAGCCGGCTGAATCGAGTGGTTTAGCTTAACGAAAGTCTAACATTTAGGCACAGGGTAATTTAGCCCTGGTTACTTAAAGGGGCATGAGCTGCCAAAATGTTGATATTTCGGCTCTAAAACAGAATGTTGAAATTATTGGGTTATTTTCTCAAGACGTATAATTCAGAAGCTTTTTAGTGCTTCTAGTCTCGAGAAAGTACGATAAAGTATTGTTTTGAACTAACTGTGGCTTAGAATGAATGAATGGTCGTCCCGGTTATTTAAATTTGTTTACATTTCGAACACGTTTTCCGTTCGCACAGGTCACATACTGTATGGATCGACCTCGTTCCAACGTGAATCAATTAGTTTTTCGATGGCCTTCAAAACCTCTTACTGTCGTGACGATCAGAAATTATGAAAATAGTGTGAATGTTGGCAGCTCATGCCACTTTAAGATACTGATTTAAAATGGCAATCAACAGAGTAAATAATCCGTCCATTCTCTTGAGCGATAATGGGGCTGTTTTAATTTCCTGTCGTTTTCATTAACTGTGTATGTATATAAAAGGACGTGAGCTGTCTAAATCTACCCTTCTATTGTCCGCGGTCTGAAACAGGCGCTCCATAATTGAATTGGACCCCCTAACTGCTGTAAATTACACTTTGTGCATTTGATGCTGAATAAAGCAGAGTTCAATGGCCTTCGTCAATAAAAAAGTAACACTTGTTCAATGCAGTTTCCTATATCCTCTCATTAAACCATGACTTGCCACGGTCTCATTACCCTATTCCAAATGGCTGGTGGGGGGGGGGGCTGTTGAGGAAAATGATGGTGGGATATGGGGTTGGAAAGAGGGGGTCTGCTTTAGAGTTCCCACTGCTGACCTTAGTAGTTGATGCTAACAAGCTGCTAAGCATTTCGTCCCTGTTCCAAAGGTTTTAAAGCAGTGACTTCCATCCCCAATTGTCATAACAACACTGGTAATATAAACACTATATACGCCAAGTCTTAAATCTGTGTGTTCTTGAGGGGGAGTTATAAATGTCCCCCATATCGAGCACTGCACATACGTATTCACCCATGTGCCCATGTCGTATTTTATGTGGTATTTTGTCAATGTGAATGTTTACGAATTAATAATGCACGATCAATCATGTGTCCTAGGAGATGAAATCTCGACAAGACGGAACAGTTTTTCTGCAACATAAGTGTTATTTCCTGTTACGAATACGTTGTAAAAATAATCCTCTCGCTCAGTTTATTTGAAAAAAAAATGTACGTTACCATCGGTATATTGAGACAAACGCCAATAGTATTGAAACCATATCAAACCTGTTCCTCGTTTAAACGACATATTCGGAAAGGATATTGAATTGGTTAAGCTATTTCCTGTGACTTCAAAATCGAGAATGGAAGATGGAGGCTGATATCACAGCTTAAAGCCGGAGGCTGATATCACAGCTTATAGCCGGAGGCTGATATCACAGCTTATAGCCGGAGGCTGATATCACAGCTTATAGCCGGAGGCTGATATCACAGCTTACAGCCGTACAAAATGCGATAATCTCGCACAGGAAGTATTTGTTGGGTCAATTTGTTCTTGCAAATGGCTGGATCTACTGACGGTCGAACCAGAGTTCAGACTTTATATTCATTCTCAGTTTTCTTTCACATCGTAAAAACATGTACGATTCACACGCATGGCATTGATGTATGAGATGTCTTAAATGCTATTTTTGTATATTATTTTATCATTTTAACAAACTATTGTAACCACCACCAATAGTAGTAATGGTTGTATTTCTAATTGTTGGTCACTTGCTAAGGTAGCCTACATTTGTACTATAAAGGACTTGATTAGAATCCGTTCTATTTTAACCACATCGATTCTCTGTATCGGTTTTCTCACAGAAACGACTTTATTGTATTATTTCCGTGAGTTTTAAGACATGGAGATCTGTGGAACGAACGATCTGGGTCAGGTCATTTGAACTTTTATTTAACACATAATGAGGCATGATTGGCGGCTAACGATCGCGTGCTGGATAGCTATCAAGACCAAATAGAGATTACAATATTCACCGTACTAGCTTATCGTTCTGCCACAAATCCATAGGATTTACACTGCCGGTTACGTAAATTGAGCCATATTCCATTCAAAAGCTGCGACTTCCAAAACATTTATGATCCATCTCGGTTTTGAAACAACATCATTAAAACAGGATCATGTCATCGTATAAATTCACTCCATTCTTTGGTTTGTTAAGCAATAAAGATCAACCCCCAGTCCAATTGAATAAAAGGACGTCGATGTTTTCACATGGGTAGTATTTTTTTGGCAACACAGCTCACCAATCTATTTCCGTGAAATGTTCAACATTTAAACTTCATCGGATGTTCCTGAAACGGCTAATGATATCCTGAATAAATTGTATAGCTTATTGCCGTTAATGATGATTTCTTATCACCAGAATATTGCCATTTATGATCACAATCGTTTCTGCAATATCAGTTGGCCAACAATCTGCCTGCATCAATGATTTTATCGGTCGGTGCTTAATAATCTTAAGTGCGGAGTGACACGTCTATCAATCAATCAACCAATCAACCCATCAAACCATAAATGATCGGGGCCAGACCGGAAGAGATTTTGATTCAACCACTGTCGGCTTATACTCAACCATCTAATCTGATAAATAGGTCGGATTTCGATCAGCTGAAAGTCCATTTATTGGCCTGGACAGCAAAATGATCGGCATGGACATGACGGAGCTCTTTAGCAGACAAATGGTGGGATAAAGCAGATTACTATAAGTGATAGTTAGCAACATAATATCGCCAGCCATGTGCAATGCCAAAGAGAAAAGCTAAAATATTCCTCCTACGGTTTCCAAAAAATATTGTTCAACTCAGACTGAGAGTCGATAATATATTTACAAGATATCTCTGAGATCGTGTATCTTGTCATCTGGGGATCCGGAACTTTGTGACTTTCAAGAAAGAATAACCCATATAGAAGGGACTGCCATTATCATAGTCGTTTATCAATACTTGTTGTTGCATCTTGTGCTTTTTGGTATCCCAAAACTGTCCCAGGCTAAACCTAACATCCTTATGATGACGCGAGCTAGCTATAGAATTAACAAGGAATTAATAAACGTAGCTTCGTACTCTATTTAAGAATTTCAAGAAACCTGTCACAGTCATCACCAGTTAATCGATCCAAAACACAAATTAATCGATCCAAATTAGCACACTTGTTGAAGCTGACTTGCATATAATAGCATTATCATAACAACCACGGTTATTGGAAGATTAGATTCAATTTTTTCATTTAAGTGAAGTTATTTGATTCAGAAAATCAATTAATGTTTTATGCATTGTATCCAGTAAACAAATTTTAATTGTCTCCAATATTCTCTTTTGTCTACTGAGATGGTGTCTGCTTACAGATATTAAATGGGAGGTATGTGATTGTGATTGTTAAATGAGCATCACTAATCGAGCAAATATCGATTTACGATTTATCCGTGTATCAAGTTACCTCCCTTGAGTGTTTGTAGAAATAACGTTTTTGTCTCATCCAATCAACAGAGTAAATAATGAGCTCATTTGGCAGCGGGTCACAGTTTGATTTTCCTTCATTTCCCATTTGCGGTAATGTTAATGTCTGCTCTCACAGCACGTTCCCTAACTTTCGTTGAACCAAATCCTTCGATGGGGTCTCAAACAGTCCTTTGGGAGTATTTTAAGCACAATTTTTTCATACGTTGAAGGTAGAAATTTCTCACTAGCATTCCAAACAGCTGATAGGGGTCCCTTTACACATAGCCAACCGGATGTAAACAATCCAAAGCACCCCCAACTACCAGATCTCAATCCACCTGAACTAGTCCCATTCCACTTCTAAAATCATTCCCAGACAGTAACTCAACCCCTGTCCTTTCATAAAAAATACAAAAATGCCCAGAAAAAAAATGCAGGGGGCCAGGAAAAAATAATAAAAAAAACACACAAAAATATCTGGAACTACTTTCGTCCCTAGGAATTTCCGGAAGTGAGAAACTGTGACCTGTGTCCTGTTTAACAGAGGTGCAAATATGGCCAGAATTGCCTGAAAATTGCACTCAGTAACCCTTGAAGGTGTTCCTCATTGGAACCCAAAACTAAACTATGTGCTGTAATCGCCTGTCTAATGAGCCCTTCTTTAGTGTGCCCCCCCACCCATCTGGCTATGAGACTGCGGACAACAAACTGGACTGGAAAATATGAGTGTTTCAAAGCTTTGTATCTCACTTACCGTTAGAGGAAATCCAAAAGTGTCAACTGTTTTGACCTAATGATGGATAAACCTGCAAAAGAATGAAAAAAAATTAAAGAAAAACTGCAACAGGATTTTCTTGGGTGGTTTTAAAGGCAAATGCCAGTGTTTAAAGCGGATTTTTTTCTAAAAGGTCCAAAAACAAAGGCAGAAAACTCTTAAAAAGTTGATATTTTTACATTTACAATAAAGAATTGTTTTTAAACTAATACATTTTGAGTAAAAAAAGGGCTATTTCCAGACCCCAGGTAGCCCAGGTGTCCGGGTGGGCCAGTGGGGCTCTTACCTGAGATTAACCATCCAACAGGAAATGAGGCTGGCTTGGACCCACCCCAGTAAGGTGATATTTTTAAGACAAAGCTAGGTGGAAACCACTCTCATAGAGCACCTGTATAGTAAAATGAATGAGAACAATCATTAACCAAGTTTTCTGGTTAAAAACAAAAGGCACAATCAGCAAATGTGTAATGAAGCTCACCAGACCCCTCACCCACCCCTGGGCGGCGCCCTAGTCATTTAAGTCATACCCCCACTTGCCATTGCAATGTTTGAATGGCCATGGAATGCAGGGTAGAGAGGACCCACTGCTGTGGATTTACTCATCACAGTCAAACATAGTCACATCAAAGAGAAAAAATGGCCACTGAAGCATTTAAAAGCAGACCTTTATTCTGCAGATTCATTATAGCTGAACCAACTGTACACACCTCTGTTACCATGAAAGGCAAAAGATTAAGACGAAACATTTATTTCAAACCTGGGAACCCTGGCAGGCATAGAAAATCCTCAGAACACAAGATCCAACAGGAATCTCCAACCCCTGGCTGCTCTTAGACAGATTTCCATTCCTTCAATAATAGTTCAGGGGAGGTAACTCTCACAGGCCAAACTGACAGCATGAACAATTCATCACCACCCAGGAGAATCTTGAGGCCTAGGAAAATAAGCACAGAAAAAAACAGATAAAGAGTCCATTGGAATGAGACTAATTGACATAGAACAGATGATTGTGATGTTTAACAGTGTTATGGATGAACACAAGAAAGAAAGAAGGCCTTGTGATCAGCCAAATTTCCAAGTGCACAAAGAAACAAAATGGGGCTTGGCATGGAAGTACAGTCTGTCATGTAAAAACTGTTCATTTATCTCTAGCACATATAAACTATACAAAGAAGCCCAGAGTTATAGAAGGGGGCCTAATCCAGCCGCTGTAAATCTAGCTCTTCAAGTCGGCCTTCAATACACACCTATGGGTAACACCAGGACGAGACATCTCTTGACGGCCATTGACGTACCCTCGCCTAGTTCTACATCCATGAAAAGAAGTGCAACACAAGTGGCGAGGAAAGTAACAGAGCTTAATAAAGCCGACATGAGAGAGAAAGTAAAAACAGTTATGGAGCTCAACAAAATTGAGGGAAGAGAAGCTGACAGAATAGACATAGCTGTTGATGGGAGATATAACAGTATCACAATAGCCAGTACCAAGAAACCAGGGCAGAATGCATCCCAGGCCATTGCGGTCGCCTGTGAGACCACAACTGACAGAAAGTACATAGTTTCGGCCGTTATCCAGAATAAGCTATGCTGGACTGGAGGGTGGCTCAGAAGCCGGGGGTTCGAAGTGGAATGTCCGGGACATGAAGGCTGCACAGCGAATATTAACCGTCACACCCCTTGGTCGGAAATGTCTATGGGAAAAGAAATCGGTCTTGATCTCGCTAAACAGGGGGCCCGTCCACAGTATGTCACAACAGACGGAGACTCACAGGCTGCCATTGGCGTGGAAAAAAGAATTCAGCTTCTAGAACCATTGTGGAAAGTAAAGAGATTGGCTGACCCAAACCATTTAGGACGCTCCCAGTTTAAAAAGAGTATGAAAGCCAACTTTAGCCAAGCAATGTTTTCTGCACGGACAAGGGAAAAGAAAAAAAAAATGCAAAAGATATTCAGCCAAGATGTGAAAGCTAGATGTAGCATGATTTTCAAAGAATTAATGAAAGTGTACAGTAAAAATACAGAGGAAATCAAGGCCCTTCTACCCAAAGTTCTGGAGACTACAGTGAACTGTTACAGCGGTGATTGTAAGGATTGTAAAGGACATTCAATTGTTTGTGGAGGGGATGAAACAGAAAACTGGTGGCAAAGGTCGATGTTTCTTCAGACATACAAGATGCATAACCTTAACATGAATGACAATGACAGGCTTTTATTGAAAGAGGTCCTAAGAATGAAGCTAAGTGAGGAAGGACTGGAGAAAATGAAGTTCAACACAGACACCCAGAAATGTGAAGCTGTGAACAGGTCACTTAGTGTATCCTTACCAAAGAACGTCAACTTTACAAGGAATTTTGAAGGCCGAGCATCCTCGACGATCCACAGACTGAACAATGGACCCGAGGAATCAATGACAGGGAAGTTGTCAGCTGTTGGAGCTAGCATTTCACCTAAAACCAAAAAGACATTGAAGCAATTACAAATAGAGACAGACAGAGACAAGATGTATAAAAAAGTCGCCAGATCCGAGACAGAAATCTGAGAAATTATGCACGTAGGATGAAAGAACACGAGCTATATAGGTCCAAAAACCCCGGGGAAGAGACAGACTACAAGAAAAACACCCTAGACAGCATCACAGAAGAGCACAGCTATAATTAATACTATATGTTTTCCTCTGTCAATTTTTCCAATATTTTTCCTAATATATTTCAACCAAATAAATTTGAGCCTCTAATGATCAACTTAAGTTGTCTTTTTTTAAGGAAATTCCCACCTTTATGTGTAATCCATCATTATGAGTACCTACCGTGTTAAAAAAAAAGGCAATTGGGTGAAACGCCATGTCCTGTACAACGCCCCAGCCCCTTACAGATCTGACGGTTGTTGTTACGCCAATGTGGTTCGGCGACTAAATGTTTTGGCTCGACACACTTGCAACTGTGACACAGATGTGACACATCTAGAGTTGGAGGGAGTCCAAAGTTGCCAACATGAACCATGTAGGCAACACGGTGTGCATGCTTTTGGACATATTTGCCAGTGACTGGGTCCTTATAGCTAATTAAACCATACCTATGGTCTCTGGTCAATGACCCAGTCCAGATTCGACAAGAATTATTGCCCCCGACCACTGACAAACGAGTCAATTTATCATGTAAGTTATTTTGCAAGGCAGCCATATCTGCTCAAGTGACACCCTCAACAACAACAACAATGTAGGAATACAAAAAACAAGACATTTCTACCAGTGAAACTTCCACAAAAATAAATCCTCAGTAAACCATGAATTACAGGTGACTCGGATATGTAGAAAATTGAAAAACGGCTATAATTACTACTTGTGTGGGTATAGATTCAAATAAATGGTCTTAAAATATCCGTGTAAGTGATCTATAGCTGTGTGTAAAAAATCAGACACTTGCCTACATTACAACAAGAGATATGGCAATTTGACGTTTTTCACACCTACCCTGATACAGGCAGCGGGTCACAGTTTGATTTTCCTTCATTTCCCATTTGCGGTAATGTTAATGTCTGCTCTCACAGCACGTTCCCTAACTTTCGTTGAACCAAATCCTTCGATGGGGGTCTCAAACAGTCCTTTGGGAGTATTTTAAGCACAATTTTTTCATACGTTGAAGGTAGAAATTTCTCACTAGCATTCCAAACAGCTGATAGGGGTCCCTTTACACATAGCCAACCGGATGTAAACAATCCAAAGCACCCCCAACTACCAGATCTCAATCCACCTGAACTAGTCCCATTCCACTTCTAAAATCATTCCCAGACAGTAACTCAACCCCTGTCCTTTCATAAAAAATACAAAAATGCCCAGAAAAAAAAATGCAGGGGGCCAGGAAAAAATAATAAAAAAAACACACAAAAATATCTGGAACTACTTTCGTCCCTAGGAATTTCCGGAAGTGAGAAACTGTGACCTGTGTCCATTTCACAAGGGAACTGGAGGCTGTTTTAATTTCCGGCAACATTCGTAACCTTTAACAGCATCTCTTCACCCTATAGTCTCATGTCTATATATACAAGTAACGATTTCAATCAGTTGTTATTATCATGTTATCGTGGAACAGACAACCCTTAATGGAATCGGTCGTTAATCGGAGAGTTGTTGGATTGATGTTGAATACATGGACTATAAACCAAGGGAGAGAATCACCTTAAACCACCATTAATCTATAAGCCTCTCATTAGACAAACATTGTTACAATCTCAATCTATCTCAATCCTGCCGTAGGAAGAGCATCTTCTCCAGCCAAGTTAAAACCTCCATGGGCGCTGTTCAATTTACAGATTGGAATGGATTAGTCCGCCAAGTTAAAACACGGAATGGGACCATGGAGATTTTAACTTGGACCGAGAAGATGTAGGAAGATGGATCCGATTGGAAAAGTGTGGGCCGTTTATAGCTTTATACACTGTGGAGATTTTGACTTTGATACAGATAAACACCGAAGCATTCAGGGCTCCTGACATTTGTAAACTGTTCGGACATTTTTAGCAAATATCATTATTCCTCCTTAGGAAGTTTGCCGCTACAAGATCTGGGACATCACCAGCAGGAAGAACCCAGCTATTCCACTACACTTGAAAATACTTGGTCGAAGGGCACTTTATGTGCACTTCTGGTTATGTAAAGTTTTAAACAGTGGATGTTCAATTACTATGAATTGCTTTAATTGTTTCCCAGCGAATCGCAGACTGTAAGACTAAGGTAGCTATGTCATGTCCATACATGTACATTCTGCTTTGTACCCTCAGTGACCTCTCGTTCGTCTTTCATACAAAACACTCTTAAATGTTGAAAAAACTAGTATTTTTGTTTAATCTAGTCAACAAAGTAAACTTTATGCATATATTATACAAGGGTATCAGAGGCAATTTTAATTTCCTGCTATTTTCGTAACATTCGTTTAACAGCATTTTAGAACAGGAGTTTGAAACCGGAGTCCTTACTAATCGGCCTTGTTTGTCTTCTACCTAGGAACCAAATTACATATTTCACTTCCTTTTCCCACTATCATATTTTCTTTAATTTCAATTTACCCAACTTCTTGCCATAGTTGAAGATCCGTACAACTTTTTTAATATTTAATCAAATATTTCAGACGACAAATTACTGACTAAGCCAAACTCCTGTCAATGAAATATCATGGGTTGGTTTATTACAACAACTTATGATTGGGTATAATGGTCTAAATGATATACCTCTTTTTAACTCTACTAGAAACTTGTCTCTATGGTTATTTTATTCAAGAAGATATTCCCTGTGTCCGAGTGTTTTAGTGTCTTTCGATATGTATACAAGAGAAACACTGTGTCTTTATGTTAAGAGACTGGCTCTCTAATTCAAATTACTGACATATCAACATTATATTAAATATATTGTTTAATTGAAGCGATTGTTTAACTGTTGAGGAGGGGGCGTGTGGGTATCGACTACAAAACACTGAGCCTGTCCTCTTTGGCCTTGTCACTGATGCATCTATAGGGTTTCTGCTATTTTCCCATTCTAGTCACGCCACAATCCCAAGATGTATTGTCCTGTACTTAAGCCAAGTAAAAGTCCTCTGTAGCGGTAGAGGTGGATATTTGAAAGACGAAAGCACAAATCATCTAACTAATGCGTCTGGGAGTCTTCACTGATACAGTTGTTATTTAGTCGAGTTACATCAGCTTTACACTCCAAGTTCATTGTGTGTCAATATTCACCAATAATCCGGACTGGGAATGACAATACCTGAATAAATAATATTCAATGATAAAATGTGGACATTCTCTTATCTCTGAAATCAGTGTAGCCTAACTTATTGTACAGCCTTCGTATGTATAGACTATATAAACACTCAAAACCAGTCTGGAACAAGACATTCCCAATGTTATCCTAAATTACAAGTGAGATGTAGTTTATGGCAATTTAGGAAGTTTTCGAAGTTCTATAAACGTAGATAAGTTTTGCTATGTCTGGCTTAAAAATCTAATTCAGCGTTCGTAGAATGACATGAAATTCAGAAATTCATATGTTCACATAAATTCTGATTATTAAGGCATTAAGAAGGTTTTAGTTATGATGGACGTTGAAATACATGTAAGGCAAACCAATTCAGTCTGGAGTCCTAACCGGTACTAACCGGATTAGCGATAAAAAGTATACAAAATCCGAATAACCAGGACGAACATTCATTCATTTCAGGCATATGTTATTTCAAAGCACTACGTTAACGTACAGTTCCTAGACGTATCATCAATCTGTACTTCTTTAGAAAAATAGCCTATAGTTTCCAAATTTTGTCTTGGGGGGGATTTTAGCAGCTCACTTTAAAACATTCCGTTATGACATTTTAAAAACCTAAAACAGGTAGCCACTTCTTCATAAGCAACCTGGGACTTTATATTGTCTCCGAAGACTTAGAAAATACACAAATGTCGACAGTAATCCTGTCAGCACCGTTAAATAAGGAGATCCAGATCTTTGCTTCGATTGAATGTGATTTACAAAACAAGAAATTTGAACTTACTGGTTTTAGAAGCGACTACCTTTAACACCCTGTTATTGTATTGTACGTATTTATTGCTACGTTCAAATCATCGCTGATTAGTATTGGACAAAGGTGAGTGTGTAGGGCATAATTAGTCTCCACACGACCCGTTCTCCCATACCATCAGCGGCTGATCGGATAATGCCCAGAAATTAATTAATTCTTAAGGCGGAAATAGTTTTGTTAACCAGATAAGTGTTATTTCGTGTTCGGAACAGATCGTAAAAAACATGGCTCAAATCTAGAGTGACACCCAATTTGTTTGGTCTAAAATTACATATGAATTTTACGTTGATATTGAAGGTACCTAACATTTTAAATTTAAAATAGAAAGTGATGCTAAAACTTCTGAATTTTAGCAAAGAGTGGCCTGTATGAAAAAGTTATAGAATTACCATCTTTTGTTTTCTAATGTTATCGCCATTTTGGTTATAAATTATAAGTTGTCAATGTGAGTTTTAACAGAGGACAAACCATCTTGAGATAGTCGCAAATATCTTACGCAACGAGAACGAAAAAAAGCAAAAACCTGTAGGAAAATAGCAACTTATAATCAATATGTTTATTTTTTCTGTTTGACCCATGATTTATAGTCAACATGTTTAGCGCCATACAAACAACTCATCGATATAACATCATTATCATCAGATGAACGACCAATTCCATCACATGCTATATGTATAATAATGTTAACTTGTAGGCACTAAGTAACAACATCTTGGACAATACACAGACAAGTATGGAAATGCTAATCCAGTAAATCTGAACTAAAATTACTGGAAAATAAAATAACCCCTCGGGCCCGTGTGAAATGAGCGCATTATTTACTCTGTTAATTGGATGAGACAAAAACGTTACTTCTACAAACACTCAAGGGAGGTAACTTGACACGAAGGTAAACCGTAAATCGATATTTGGTAGATTGGTAAATATTCAAGTAACAATTACAATGTGTACAAAAGAAAGAATCTCATATATTTGCTGGCAATGGATTTGATGAAGACGGCATGTAGGGCCTAAGGGGCTGTCACTGGAAATAATTAACAATGTCGAGATATGTGAAATAGTGATTGGTTTCAAATAAAGGTACCTTTTTAAGGCCGTTAAAAGGCCGGCAATTGAACCCTCTCTATACACTGAACATCACCTTGTAGGATGATATCCAGTCCGCTCCTGTACCAAACTACTGGACAACATTTCGGCTAAAAAACTGATTAAAACTCTCTTTAAATCTGGGTCCCATTCCAATAAGAGATAATTCCATTCTAGTTAGAAATTACCGTGAAACATAGTTACTTTTGTAAGCTACAGGGTCTGGCCAAAATGCATATCTATTATCTTATTTTATAGCATTTATATCCATGTTTTTATTAAATTCCGTTGCACATGATAAAGACACCAGCATAGCGGGAGATAGCTAGTGTTGTTCGTTAATGCCACAATCATATGCCATTTGAAGGGAAGCTATTCGTCGTCATTCAGAATTAATAATGTTTGTCCAAACAAATACCACAAAGCTAGTTTATTTGCACTGCAGCTGGTGCGTTTATGTTGTTGAATGTGTTTCGACGATGTCATATTTTTCGTTTTTTTGCCTTTATTAATAAATATGTGATTTAATATTTATTGTGTGTTAGAAAATAAGAAAATATCTAGCCCCCCCCCCCCCCCAATCCTTTAATTAATTCGATGTAGATAATTTTAAAACTTTATAAAATGAGAGATAGGTTATAAATCCTCATCTAGCTGTTGTTGAAAAAAAATTGAAATCAGCTTTTATGTTTTCAGCCTTAAAAGGTGGGTTCCCTTCTGCAAAATTCCATCTTCTAGCACAGATGGCTTGTCATTTGAATGCCGAAAGGATCTGGCTTCCATTAGCGAAAACATGTAGACTGTGGTCTGGTTTCACAACAATATCGCCACCGTCTCTTCCGGCTTCTTACTTTATTTCAGAATTTCTCTTTGTTGAGTGTCCATTTTATGGAATTAGGCTCGTCAAATAATCCAGAAATCAATTGCGTCGACTTTCCGGAGCCATAAATTACATGTTCTGATTATCAAATGAACTCTGCTTTATTTCGAATTGGCTTAACTCAGGTTGAAGTCAGTGAAAAGGGATCGGAAATAAACCACCGGTAATTTCACAGATTAGAAAGTAAATGAAGGCGACCAGTCTTTGAAATGGGATACTGGAAATCCAGACTGCAATGAATAAAGAATTCCATAACAAAGAAATGTCATTAGCCAGACAATAATAGTGTACATGAATACAAACATTTGATGCAAAGCTGAGAAATAAGCATATAACTATGTTTTGTAAAACTGTAATCAAATAAGTCTCTTACAGCTAATGTTTTCAGGTGAAGATCAAAGGGACCAATATTATCGCTACATTTCCATCTTCTGATTCCATCCTGTTCCAATGTATTAATAACTATGACCAGTGATATTATTCTTTCCTATTTCCCGTGTGAGAGATGCTATCATTCCAGGTCCTAAAATTTTATTTAGAGAGAAAAAAACAGATGTACACTTGTCAGTTATTGCTTGATATCGAATGCATCAACAGATTATATATTTTTCAGATCGCTTGAAGATTGTGTGGGGAATCTTCAAAAGAGTCAATCCGGGCAAGCGGAAGTAGTTTGCAACATTGTTCTTGTCCCCAAACGCAGATAGTCTACCAGACATCAGTCACAAAAGTGTCATTTAGGATTGGCAGCTTTTAAGCTTTAACTCAGTTCGTGAATTATAACATTGTATAAAGAATGATTGTACTACATCTTCTTGGAACCCGTATCCGGAAAACATCGACAGTTCGGTTAATATTGTTATTTCCATACATTTGTCTTTGTATCACATAATTTCAACCCCTATTACACTCGACACAAAACTGAATTAACCCTTTATACCCCAAATCGATAGATCTGGACTTAATCTATTCAGTAAATCATGATCAGAAGCAATGCGAGCTTTGATCCCAACTTGTCTACAGTCGATATCTAAATCCATATTAGCTATCTAACATGACATCAAAGTAGGCGTTCGTATGGCTCAACTGAAGTCCGATTACCCACTTTCTAGAGGGTTTAATGCCCCCAAAACACTTGTCATGTAGTTGTATTATAACTGTGAGTTCAAGTTAACCCCCAAAGGGGGTGTTCATCAAGACACCGTGCTAGCTTCTGATACCGACTGTGTTTTCAATTTTGAGAAATATAAAAACCTTGACCATAATCTGAATCAACAGTTCTAACCAATACATTGATGTTTTACGTCGCATTCAGTATTATTTCACTTAAATGACGGCGTTGCCAGGTTGAATCGGGGAAGACGGCGGATTGTTTCCAAGCAACAAACCTTTGATGGTACATGAACACCTTAGTATTCCAACATCGTTGGGTGCAAAGGCGAGCGAATATTAACTGACAAAGCCATAAAAGCATCCCAACCCTCCCGAGAAGTGTGCTTCATTTTCACTGTGCTATAAGAGCTGTTTTAATGAAGCAGTTCAAAGGAGGTGAAAGAAAATAAACTAGCGAAGACAATCCAAACTCGGTAAAATGTCTTTTCCAAAGGTACTAAAAGCATATTGTTACGGGTAATTATAAACACCAAACGGAGCTAAAAGGAATTTGAGAAACATCAGAAGGATAGGAATCAATAAACAATTCACTTCTGAAAAAAGTGGCAGATATTTAAAGTAGGCAATTATACATTTTTTTCCTTGAGCCGATGTTTTATTTTAGACCTTTCTATGGGTTTTTTTTTAGCAAATATATATGAATCCTGTCGAAACCCAAATCAAAGTCGAATGGTTGCTGAAGCCGGGCTGTAGCCAGTGATTTAGCTCAACGAAAGTCTAACATTGAGGCACAGGATAATTTAGCCCTGGTTACTTAAGACACTGATTTAAAGTGGCAATCAACAGAGTAAATAATCCGTCCATTCTCCTGAGCGATAATGGGGCTGTTTTAATTTCCTGTCGTTTTCATTAACTGTGTATGTATATAAAAGTACTTGAGCTGTCTAAATCTACCCTTCTATTGTCCGCAGCCTGAAACAGGCCCTCCATAATTGAATTGGACACCCAAACTGCTGGAAATTACACTTTGTGCATTTGATGCTGAATAATTCAGAGTATATATATATTTTGCTTTTAAAATTCTTGTGCTTTTCTCTAGCTATAGATCTTATATATTTCAACAAACTATTGTAACAACCACCAATAGGAGTCATGGTTGTATTTATAACGTCGATCTAATGATGGTTACTTGCTAAAGGACCGTTCTCACTGTGCGATTTGTCGAACCGACTTGTGGGATGCGATTAAAATTGATACATTTGATTGGTTGACAAATCTTATCTACCAATTAAAAGCATGCATTTTAATCGCATAATACAAGTCGGTACAACAAATCGCACAGTAAGAATGGGCCTTGAGGTAGCCTACATTTGTACTATAAATGACTTCATTGGAATCCTTTCTATTTTAACCACATCGATTCTCTGTATCGGTTTTCTCACAGAAACGACTTTATTGTATTATTTCCGTGAGCTTTAAGACATGGCGATCTGTGGGAATCATTTCTATCCATAGGTGAGTTGAACTTTTTTTCAGCACATAATAAGGCATTATTGGCGGCTAACGATCCCGTGCTGGGTAGCTATCAAAACCAAATAGAGATTACAATATTCACCGTGCTAGGTTATCGTTCTGTGAAACTTTTCACATCTAAAGTATTTTTTCAACACAGCTCACCAATCTATTTCCGTGAAATGTTCGACATTTAAACTTCATCGGATGTTCCTCAAACCATTAAGTGCTCGCCGAAGTTTGGAATCTCCTCTCCAACTAAACTTGGAAACGCCGGCGTATAAGTGTAATAATCGTAAGTGCGGAGTGACACATCAATCAAATCAACCAATCAACCAATCAAATAAAATCAATCATTTAACCAATCAATCAATCAAACCATAAATGATCGATGCCAGACCGGAAGAGATTTTGACTCAACTACTGTCGTCTTATACTCAACCATCTAATCTGATAAATAGGTCAGATTTCGATCAGCTAAAACTCCATGTATACATAGACTCCACATCCAGAGTAACCAAAATCACATCTTGTGGGATGGATTTCTCAGACAATTTGGCCAATAAATCCTCCGTATTTTTTATAAAGCTAGGATGCCGATTCGCTATAGGTTTTAGATAGTAATCATTTAGCTCTGATATTCTATAACTTTCACTGCCACAATCTGAGATAATAGGACGCCCAGGGGGCATTGTAGGCTTCGGCCATTTTTCAATGGGTTTGTGAATTTTCGGAAGAATATAGAAGACCCTGTTTTTAGAGTTATGATCAGATTCCAAGTAGCGATACTGTTTTTCATTAAGTAAGCCTTTATCTTGAAGAGAAACAAGAATTTTATTAAACTTCCTAACATTTCAGGCCAAATTTCCTTATCAAGTTTTTTGTAATGAAGAGGGTTGCTTAGCTGCCGTTCTATCTCTTCAATATAATCCTGTTTTGACATAATAACTGTTGCCGAACCTTTATCAGCAGGTTTAATAACTATGTTTGGATTTCTCCTTAGCTTACTTAAGGCAAGACATTCTGAATGAGTAAGGTTATGTTGGTTTTTCTGATTAGTTAAAGCATCAAACTTCCTTGATACAGAGTCACGACTAATGTTTATTTCTGGATCATACATGTGAGAAGGGGGTGTATAGCCGCTTTTAGATGTAAACGGCTTGCGTACCCCACTAGAATCTCGGTAGATATCAGCCAAACTAAGATTTCTGGAGAACTCCATAACATGCACTAATTTACTAATAGAAAAGTCCCTATCAGATAATGATTTAGGGCAAGGCACAAATGAGAGTCCTCTATTGAGTAGAGATATATCATCAGCAGTGAGATCCTCGTTACTAAGATTAACAATATTACTTCCTAAGCCAAAAGTAGGGTGGCACATGCCCTGTCCCAAATTTAGTTTAAATCTAGTGTCTGAAGCCAGTGGGTATACAAGCAATTTGCTGTATCTTCGGTCCAGTGAATTTTGTCCGTGGATACTCTAAATTTTGAATTGGGGATTTTTGGTATGACCATAACTCTCTTCATCTTGGAAGCAGAAGAGTTATATAGGTTCAGGTTCGAAACTTCACTGCCCGGCAGTTTAGTGGATGACTGGATCTCTACAAAGTAGATGAGCGAGTTGGAAAAAGTCTTCCTAACCGCTGTTATCATGTTGCGCATTTGAGTTAACGAAGTGTTTGGCTCAGTAGTTGTCTTGTTATTGATACCAATATTCAAGAGAACTTTCTCAGGTTTGGGACCTTGATTCTTTTGAATTAGAGTACGAAATGAATTGAAATTGGCACCAGGAAAACATTCTACCTGCATATCAGGGTGGGGGTCAAGGTTAATTCTAGATAGATTAGAATCCCCAAGTAAAAGAACTTTCTTAGTTACATTAGGAAGGTGCCAATTAGAGGAAGTGTGCCGAAATTTCCAAAATTTAGAATTAGCTAATTTATTCCGAGGGTTGCGCTGACCCCTCGGAGGGGATCTCACTGCATCTGAATATCTCATAGGAGAATGGACTGACAAAACTGGGGATGGGGGAGGAGCAGAGGGACTACATGTACTAGGTCTAGGAGAAGTGACCCTAGTAGAAACTGGGGAGGACGGAGGACGAACGGGGAAAGAGGTACTACTAGGTCTAGGGAGGGGGGCTGAGGGGATGAAAAAGAGGGGCAGAGGTAGTAGGTCTAAGGGAGGGAGTACCAGTAGGGAAAGGCGAACGGGAAACAGAAGGTAAAGTTACAGACCTAGGAGTCTGTGACTGCAGAGTAGGAGGTGAGATAACGGATGTCGACGGACTGACAGGCGGATGGGGTTGAGGCGACGATGGTGGACTAAACTGAGTAGTAGCAACAGAAGTGACAGATTTAGTGATGGAAAGAAAAGAATAAAAATTTTGAATGGTCAAAAGTTGTAATTTACCTTTATAATTCTGTTTGCCCCATTTTAAAGCATTATTGAAAGCACTGTCAAAGTTTAGACCATTGGATGACCTGGCAGAAGTCACCTGTGCTTTTAATCTATTTAAACATGCCGCACAATGTGAAATCATCTCTTGTATGATCCTATGGGCCCAATTTTTGTGTACATGGTCAAACGCAATATCAACTTCCCGATTGCGTTGAGCCGGTTTAAGAAAAGAATTAAGCTCTTTAATTTTATTATTTAAGGAATTTGGGAGGGTTTGGTCGCGTAAATGTCCCTCAAGGATGCCAATGTGGTGAAGACATTGTAAAATTTTGAAAAGGGCTTTCACCAGAGCCGAGAATTCTGAATATTGGGGACTTTTAGATTTTGAATTTCCATGCCTATTGCTAACTGAAAATTGCCTGCTTCTGTTACCACGCCCTTCTTTTGCCATTCTGCCTAAATGCCAATATACTTAATTAGTCTAACTAGATGAAAAGGGAAAATGGAGTTGGGAAAGTGAGACAGAGATAGAAAGGAAAAATATGTCGGGAAACAAAAAGAATTGATACAAACTAGAGATAAAAGGACCTAATTGAATTGGCTGACTTAGGGGACAAAAACGATGGAATTTGGAAAATATATGTTACAAAGAGGCAGAGATAACGAATAAAATGTGTCTGGAGACAGAAGGACTAAAGTAAAAAGGGTAATAAATCTAAGTCACAAATTGTGAGATATATAAGCATAGGAAGACTAAATAGAGCGGGAAGGAAAAACAACTTAATAAGACACTAAGGTTAAAATTAATGTACAATTGGAACAGGAATTAATAATGAAGTCCTAGAAATAAAATTTGGAAGAAAAATATACAAGGGCTGTAAATGGAAGATGAGGTTAAATCATAAATAAAAGGGCAAAACAATAGTAAGCCTAAAATAATGAAAATATATAAAGAGATGAAAAAGATATATGAGGAATATAAAAGAAAGTAATATATACAACGGTTAACAGTAAGCAAAGAATACTTAGCAGAAAACGGGATCGCACACGGTTTTGCTAGAAGCTTTTCGGATGTGTTGTCCTTTCTCAATAGCCGTAGAAACAAGTCTAAAGTTATGTTGAATTTCTTGTGTTTATATAGAAAAATGACAGGAAATAAAAAGGGCTTGGGTGATTAAAGGGTATTTTTGTAAACAAGGGAAGATAAAGCTATTAAGTCATTTAACTAAAGCATGATGAAGTTAGTTTATACTCATAACCATTGGAGGTATGGTTAAGTCTAGACATAAAAGGTCATATGGTTAGAGAGAGCTGGGGTATAAATATCCTGTGGTTTTGGAATAAAGGAGCTTAAATCAAAAGGAAATTACAGTAACTGAAGAGAAACAATATAAGGTAGGAGAAGAAATCTAGGGTGGGAACACCTAGCCTATTGTATATTGAATGCAATAAAATATTTAAACGTTAAAAGACAGAATTCAAACGATAAAAATAATTTTAGATGAAAACTAATGAAATGTTTGAAGATGGAAGTTAATATTAGATGATAAAAGTAAAATATATATCAAGAAAGTTCAACAATGCTGCAGACTGCTTCCAACCGTGTACAAATGTGTGGATAGTTTTTTGTTTTACAAACAATGGTTATTTTGAGCCCCTGGCACAGGCAAATATATATATTTCTGAACACTAAAACACACGGGCACCGGGAAAATCTTCTTGTCTAAAATAACCACGGAGACAAGTTTCTAATTGTGTTAAAAAGAGGTATATCATTTAGACCTTTATACCCCATCATAAATTGTTGTAATAAAGTAAACCTATGATATTTCATTAGGTTGACGACTGACAGGAGCTTGGCCTTAGTCAGTAGAATTTTCTGGAACACTTTGTATTACATTGACAATGCTTACGCATCTCAAGCTATAGTAAGAATATCGTCAGACTATATATTATGGCCCCCCATACCCTTTCCCAGAAAACCTAGGTAGAAGGCAGACAGGGGAGTTTAGCCCTGACCAGTATGTCTTTCAAACTCTTGTTCTTTTTATAAGCAATGACTGGCCTTTGGGTCAGAGGTCGAGCAAGTTTACTTTGAAGTAGTTTGTATTCTTCTACTATAATCTTGGCCATAGCGATGCTAGCTTTGTTATACTGAAACACAAATGGTATTACAGTTTTTTCACGACATCTTCCGGGGTCCAAGTTCAAACCCAAAGGATAAATAGTTTGTAATGTTTGAATCCAAAAACTTTCCCTTTCCAAACGTTTGTGCTTCGTATCTGCAGCGGAAGTGAGAAATGGGATTTTCTCAATAGGCATGATTTCAAAATGGTCCTTGACCGAATGACCTTGAGTATAGAAATGTTGTGCCACGGGTACATCATGTTTAAGTCTTATACTAGATAAATGGTTGGCTGCTCTTTGTCGTAGAGAATTCTGAGTTTCTCCGACGTACTGTTTGCGACATTTTTTGCACGTGATTACATACACGATATTAGAGGAGTCACAATTGAGATTCTCTGCCATTTGATATTTGTTGCGAGTTTGTTCTCTACGTATATATCGAGTTTGCATCGCGTCTTAAGGCATTTCATTGATGTACCTGAGAGAAATGTTGGACGGTAGTGGTACACTCGTGAAGGGGAGGTAAGCGTATCGGGCGATGAAGGGGGAAACATGATTTGTCTTACTGTGTTAGATTTGATCCTTCGGAGTAATCTAATAGAATACTTCTTAGGGAGGAGAGCTTTAAAAAGAACAGAACAAGCCTGGTTAAAAAAATCTAAAGAACTACAGTTTCTATAGAATCTAAAAATCTGAGATTTAATGACTCCCTTGAAAGTGTGAGGAGGATGGTATGACCCAGCATGTAGCAGCTGATGCGTGTCAGTAGGTTTGAAGAATACTTTGTAATCTAGATACCCAGTAGTATGATATGTATGACCCTTATATATTTATGGACACTAAAACACACGGGCACAGGGAAAATCTTCTTGTCTAAAATAACCACGGAGACAAGTTTCTAATTGTGTTAAAAAGAGGTATATCATTTAGACCTTTATACCCCATCATAAATTGTTGTAATAAAGTAAACCTATGATATTTCATTAGGTTGACGACTGACAGGAGCTTGGCCTTAGTCAGTAGAATTTTCTGGAACACTTTGTATTACATTGACAATGCTTACGCATGACCCTTATATACATGTACTTATACCAGGCCGGGCAGATTAGGGTTAAATAATTCGAAACAACATGTGGTTAATCACAATTCATAAGTCCCTATAAATGGCTGCACTTGGCTACAGCTGATCTTCTCAGGGGGTGGGGTAGGGGTTGAGGGTTAAATGAGGCTGTGATATACCGGGGGGATGAAGAAGCCTATGTCTCTGTTGATTTCTGGATTTGACCGTCTGATCTCTAAAGCTACATGTAATTTCCTGGTGATTTTATTGGAGAGGTTTGTTTTCTTTATTTCAACATTGTCCCAGTCTATCTTATGGTTAGGGTTTTTTATTATGTGGTCACAGATGGCTGATTTCGAGTCTTTGGAGTTTGCTGACACACGATGTTCTTTAATACTTTTGGTTAGAGGCCTGGTTGTCTCACCAATGTAGTGGGCTCCACAGGAACAGTTAATCTTATATATGCAGTCTTTGGGTGTAGGTTTGATGGTTAATGGTCCATAGATGCTGGTTTGCAGTTTATCGATTTCATTACGGATCGATACGTCCAGAAAGGGTAATTGATTTTTCTCTTTTGTCTCTGTTGTGAACTGTATTCTCGGGTGTTGATTGTTGAGATGGCTTTGGGGGGTCTTGGGGTCTTGGTCAGGTTTTATTATAGCGAATATATCATCCACTTTTCTATACCAGGCCATTGGAGTTATTTGAGGGTTAAGTAAAGCATTGTTTTCCAATTCAGACATAAATATGTCGGTTATTATAGGGGACAATGGAGACCCCATGTATCTGTTCAAAGATTTTGTCACCCCAAGTGAAGTATGTGGATTTTACACATGATTCAGCGAGAGCCATAAGGCTCTCTGTAGAAAGGGGGGGGGGGGGGGGGTCTTAATTGTTTGTTTACATTCTTAAATTTTTCTACGAGTGACCTCAAGGGCCTTCTGGATTGGTACATTAGTAAATAAATCCACAACATCATAGCTGACGAGTAAACCTGGCTCAGGGATTGACAAGATTTTTTGGCAAAAGTCTCTAGAGTCTTTAACGTAAGAGTTAGCAGACTTACCAAGAGGTGACAATATTTGACTTAGCTATTTAGCTGCGTTGTAATGAATTGTATCTTGGCTGGAGATGATAATTCGGGCTTTTATCGGGTTCTTGTGGATTTTTATGGAGGCTTTAGCATATGGTGGGTGTGGGTTGTGATTGATGAGCTTCTGTTGTAACTTCCAGTATATTTCTCCGTTGTCTTTAAATTGTTTCACTAGGAGTTTATGTTTCGCGTTCAGTCTTTGGGTTGGGTCCTTCTGAAGCTGTCGGTACGTAGTAGAGTCTTGCAGAGTTTGGTTTACAATTCCATGAAGTTCTAGAGTGTTCATTACCACTACTGATGCGACCCATTTGTGGAAGGCTGTTTGGATTGATTCATGTTTAGGACGCACCAACACGGATATCATTGTCGACACAACCTTATGTAAAATGTTATATTTCCGATGACATTGACCATAACTTCTCACAATATCCAGAACACGATAAACGGCAAATTCATACGACATACGTATTGAATGAGTTCTTGTAGAAAAGTCGTTACATAATCAAAATACTGTAATTCTCTACCCAAGATAAGGCAAAACGGTGAGGTCAGATTTGGATTGGAATTCTGAAGACTGTCAATCTTAAATAGCATTTGTAGAAAAAGAAACACTTTAATTATTAAAGATAGTTATTATTTCAATCCATTTAGCGAATTAAAATGAATATTTCAGTTTCCAATCGATATCACGGAGGAAACGTCATTTAATATATTCTCTACAGAATAATATCAACACGTGACTCTGGTTTTACCATAGTTTAGAAATATAACTAATGATTCCTTTCTCGCAGCTCAAGAGCGCTCAAATGATTTTCTCAACAGCCCCGGCAACTTAAAACCAGTGCCCCTGGGCCCTGTGTCGATTCAATGTTCAGTTTCAGCAACAACAAACGTTTGGTTCATTTGATATTGAACATAGCCAAAGTTAATGTCTCTTTCAGTCTTGGTTCGTTTAAAAAAGTTTGAAATAGCGAGATCACGTCTTCTGGGAAATCAGACCGGAGTTTAATTTAATGAGTGTTTTGAAAGCCACAATCGATATGATTAGGTTTTTTAACACACATTCACAAACCATATATGTTGAGTTGATTGTCAGGAAGAAATACGAGACCGGTGTTTCAGCTTCTCAGATGTGTTAAGGACATTATCCGAACTCTGGCGACAAGTTCAACACAAAAACGAGCAAAATAACACATACAAAACATCAACCAAATTATTTTAGCCCTTTCTTAGGACTTTGTCGATTTATCAAATATTGAAGTCCGTAATTGGGCAGATAAGTCTATCATAGATATTGACTTTGTGGCATTATGCTTTTGGTTAGATTCAATTCTAATGGTCTAATCTTGCAGAGTTTAAAAACACAATTCTTTAAGCACAGGGCTGCTTTTCAAAAGGTCACCCTATCAACATAGCTAACCAATTAACAAAATGTCTACTCTTAACTTCTGGGATATATCAAGCTCCATTGGGCGCTTTAATCCCACCAATATATCTAAGAGTTCTCTGACCATTAAACAGAGTCTTCTATACTCTTCCGATAATTCAAAAACTCATTGAAAAATGGCCCAACCCCCGCTGGGCGTCCTATTATCTCAGATTATGGTAGTGAAAGTTATAGAATATCAGAGCTTATTGATTACTATCTAACGTCCAGACAAAGACATTTTAGAATTGTTGAAACTTAGATTAAAGGGTAATGATTACATGTAAATAATGATGTTCACAAATGACTGTTTCGTTAAGAACCATACTATATCATTGATAATAATCATAAGCTGACAAAGGTAGACTAGACCGTACCACATGGGTATCTCCGGAGCTATACATATTGTCTATATAACAAAGCACCTTCTCCTGAGGAATGTCTACAACATTCTGTTCATATATAATCGATTGATTCCAGGTTATGGTCGGATGGGAAAGTTTGAAATATTCATTGCATTTCGTCGATGACACTGACCCGATAAAGTAGTGTGTACTGATTTACAGAAACGCGATTGGAAAATCAATCATCAAATATCAAAAAGAAATACCGTATTACTTTGTCAGTATACGTTTTTCTTCATCGCCGGGTACAAGAGCGATAGTCTCTCACGCCTACACAAGCATTCCATTGAGATGTGTGCGGGTGTGCGTGCGTGTATGTGTGTGTTCGAATCACGGTTTATCCAAAGACAATTTGGTTTGTTGGCTTTTTTAATCTGAATGAGTGCTTCATTTGATCGCCTCATTTGGAATGGTTACAAGACAGCCACCGACAGCCACCAAGGTGATAACGTCAAAATATAACTTGAATAATCTTGATTCCAAACAGACTGGCTGAAAGATGTCTGTCTGAGGGGCGTAAAGATGTCCTTTGTTAGAATTACAGAACAAGAACATATGTCTAACATCAGCTGAACTTCCCATCTGATGAGGGACGACCAGGCGGGATCGACTACCGCGACGGGAGTAACAACGACACTCTCAGGTGTAAGCCAATCGATATGACCTGATCTGTCCACCAGTTCATAGAGCAAGTCATTTCTCGCCGAGAGCATCAGTAGAACAGGCCATTCGACGATCGAGTTGCCGTGCTACAAGAGTTGTACAACGATGTCTTCTGCGCTTAGAGTTATTTGTGTCTAATCTAAGCATTGTTAGTGAATCATCTATGCCAATTGCTGTACTATATTGGATATTACCTCAGTGTTCATTGGAGACATTGTATTGCTAACTAGCAAACACTCTTGGAGTCCAGAAAGCTTGTTTCTATAGCAGTAACATTGCAATGGCGAAGCTCTATCGGTATGTCAAACTGAACGACAGATTCGATACTCAGGTCTTCACGTTTCTTTTACCAAATCGTGTAGTTAAACAACAGTTCGCTCATGATATCTACTCAAAGGATTTTACCTATGGTCATCAAAAATGGACGGTGTCTTTTATGAAAGGTGAGAAACACCTGGGTTCTTTCTTGAAGTTAAAAACTATAGCCACAGGAATGACATGTCGCTTGGATTACTCGTTCACAATGGTAAATAAGGACCACTTTACCAAAAATGAAAGTTTTATTGAAACTGGTTGTGAATTTAGTATTGAAAATTGTATTCATGGCCGGAAGACATTTATATGTCTAAATGAGTTGGCTGTTAGGAACTTCATGCAAGAAGGTGGTGAATTTCTGGTGGAGTTGGAGATGAGGAATATCATTACCTCCTTCCAATGTCTTCTTGTACTGCCTAAAGACAACCACTTTAAGCCCGGCTTTAACGATAGGATAGAATCCACCTACTTCTCCTTCGGACTGGATGACTGGGGAGTTTCCCTCTATCCGTGTGGAGATTCTGCCGATACAGAAGGGAAGGCAGTTGTTCATCTCCATCGACACACCAGCTTCGACCATCTCAGTCATTTGAGGTATCAAATATTCATGGGTGAGGAATATGCTTATGAGTCAAATGTTTTGGAAGAAGCCTTCGATATTTCCGGGTCGGGGTTGGGTTACGTAGTCGGTGCTCCCCTCTCTGAAATCACCCATGGCAAATACAAAATGAAAATTCGAGTGGATATGTTATCAGTGACATCTGTTAGTGAAGTCGTTCTGGAGCCTATTTCAGAAGGACGAAATAAGGCCCATTTTTATGACCGAGACAAACAGGCTTGGATGATTGAGAGTGATTTGAACGGACAGAATCTGTCCTTTAGGCTATACTACACTGACATATCACATGTGCCACGGAAATTTGCTCGATACGTTAGCTGGAACATTTACTCAATTTTACCATCAGGGGCTAAGTACAAAATGGGAAAAGGTCCGTTCTCTAAGTATTTTGTCCAACAGGATTTAGATGAAGGTTTTGATGTCAACACACAAATACCAGTTAAAGAGGTGAGTTATCTACTTAAAATACTTCTTTAATTTTTAAATACGATTTGATTCATCCAAAATAATTGCTTATTGTTACTGTTGTAAATTTGCACTTGATAAAGACGACGGTACAGGTGTCGAAAGTTCGCGTTGTTTACAAAACTTACTTTGCACTGATGCCAGCTTTGTTATAAAGAGCCCAGACCGTTGCTATTTTCATTGAGATGGAGGGTAAAAAGCGGAAAAATGTTAACAACTGTTTTCACTCTCCTCTAAATATCCCCAAGCATTGTGCACACTGTTGCTAAATAAATGCTGATGAAGTATATTCTCCTGTAAACTGAGCTGTTTGAAGAATTTTCATGAAATGAAATGTATGGGTTTTCCTCATTCCAACGCCAATCATTTAGTTTTTCGATGGCCTTCAAAGCCTCTTACTGTCATGACGATCCGAAATTGTGAAAAAAAATTGTAAAGTTTGGCAGCTCATGCCACTTTAAAGAAAGTAAAACACTTGTGTCAGGTTTGTGCTTCTTGGTCAAGATATATCACAAGATACCAGGATTTTATCATACTTCTATTAAAGGCCGACAATTGACTTTTGTTAATTACAATCCCACCAAGGTAGACTAGACCGTACAATACTAATATCTATGTATACATATTATCTATATAAGGAAACACCTTCTCTTGCATGGTAAATGTCAACAACATACTGATCACATACTGTCGATTGATTCCGGGCTGTGGTCAGATGGTAAGATTTTAAATATTTTATTCCATTCTGCCAAGGAGCTTGACTCGAAGTTATATGCACTGATTTACAGAGACGCGATCGGAAAATCAGTCAGTGAATCCAAAATAGAAATACCCTATTGCTTTATCAGCAAAATAACCATCATTCAAAAAAACATTTTTTTTTCTTTTATTAAAATAAATAATTATTAATGAGAAATGAATAAGGTTCACAAATAACTTACTTGGTGATGATGACTTAATCATTTCTCATTAACATGTAATCCACGTTTTAAGAGAGTTTCAAACATTTCGTGATTAATAATTGATAACTTTTTAGTTTAAATAATCTTCATTGTGGCGTAAAACAACATTCAATCTAGTATATTTATTGCCATAAAAAAAAGAAAATAACGTAAGAAACAAAAATTCCATGACATATATTAAAGACCGGCAAAGCACCTAACTACCGTTAATAGCTTTTAACCCATAAAGGGTAATAGCATTTTTTTAATCGACTAAGGAAGTAGTGTTGCTGTATGTATCCGCTACCGAATTGTAGTTTAATTAATTTATATACATGGAAGCACTAAAATTAAAAATAATTCTTAGCATTTTTATTTAAAACCATTCAATAGTTTAAACTGGAGATTGCTTTTAGGCCTACATTGAATATAGGAAAATGTTAACTTTACAACTATAGGTTAACAAGATAATTGCAAATTGTTATTTGGTAAGGGCGTAAAACTATAAGCAGTTGGGTGAATCGCTAAATGATATTAACAAGATAATTGCGAATTATCAACTGGTAAGGGCGTAAAACTATAAGCAGTTGGGTGAATCGCTAAATGATATTAACAAGATAATTGCAAATTATCATCTGGTAAGGACATAAAACTACAAGCAGTTGGGCGGATTGTTAAATGATATTAACAAGATAATTGCAAATTATCAACTGGTAAGGGCGTAAAACTACAAGCAGTTGGGTGAATCGCTAAATGATATTAACAAGATAATTGCAAATTATCATCTGGTAAGGACATAAAACTACAAGTAGTTGGGCAGATTGCAAAATGATATTAACAAGATAATTACAAATTATCATCTGGTAAGGACATAAAACTATGAGCAGTTGGGCGGATTGCTAAATGATATTAACAAGATAATTGCAAATTATCAACTGGTAAGGGCGTAAAACTATGAGCAGTTGGGCGGATTGCTAAATGATATTAACAAGATAATTGCAAATTATGAGCTGGTAAGGACATACAACTATGAGCAGTTGGGCGGATTGCAAAATGATATTAACAAGATAATTGCAAATTATCATCTGGTAAGGACATAAAACTATGAGCAGTTGGGCGGATTGCTAAATGATATTAACAAGATAATTGCAAATTGTCATTTGGTAAGGGCATAAAACTATGAGCAGTTGGGCGGATTGTTAACTGATATTAACAAGATAATTGCAAATTATTATCTGGTAAGGACATAAAACTATGAGCAGTTGGGCGGATTGCTAAATGATATTAACAAGATAATTGCAAATTATCATCTGGTAAGGACATACAACTATAAGCAGTTGGGCGGATTGCTAAATGATATTAACAAGATAATTGCAAATTATCATCTGGTAAGGACATAAAACTATGAGCAGTTGGGAGGATTGCTAAATGATTTTCGTCCTTAGAACTCTGTTTGAGATGTGTGTTGGGATGTACATGTAATTAATGCAAGAGTGGTTTTCTGACTGGTGATTCACACTGACTGAGAGTTGTCTTTTAGGAGGATGAATAGCGTGATAAAACGCAAACATATGTCTAGTATCCAGCATACATCACAGTTAGGTGAAGGTCACAGTTCAGGAGGGACAGGTTTGCAATGAGAGTTACAAGCAAACTGTAAGGTGTAAGTTAATCGATACAAGCTGATGTCTCCATCACTTCATAGAACAATTTCTCGCTTGGAGCATCAGTTGTGCCTCGAGTGCTATCTTCTCTGCTATTCTCTAACTGTTTGTATCTAATCTAAGCATTGTAAGTGAATCCTCTATGCCAATTACTGTACTATATTGGATATTACCTCTGTGTTCATTGGAGACGTTGCTTTGTTAACTAACAGACGTTCTTAGGGTCCATAGAGCTTGTTATTGTAGAAAAAATATCCCAATGCGCTAGGAGCTCGAATATTGTAAAAGGGTCGCCATTTTGTAACGATATATGGTACGAATCAATTGTGCATCGACCCCTTTTTTCTTTCGAAAAAATCTTTCACCGATGCAATAAATGCCTTAAAATGAATCAAATGGCCAAGCTTTTCTGTCTTGATATCCATTTCCCATTTGTCGAATTATAGATCAGAGTTATTGCATTACATCCATTTCTAGAACACTTTCTCGCGAACACGGCGGCAATGTTTTGTATTCTCAACCATTCAGGAAGTTTCCTTTTTTAAACATGGCTACCTTCCGTAGCGTTCGGCCTTTCCGGCCCCTCAATAACGCTACATACCGGGGCTAGAGAGCTTGTTACTACAGCAGTGTCCCTGAAATGCCGAAGGTCTATCGGTACCTGTACGTCAAACTGAACGATAGATAGGATACGCAGGTCTTTACGTTACTTTTGCCAAATCGGGTAGTTAAACAACAGTTCGCTCATGATATCTACTCAAAGGATCGAGTTCCTATGCTCATCAAAAACGGACGGTGTCTTTTATGAAAGGTGAGGAATATGCTTATGAGTCAAATGTTTTAGAGGAAGCTTTTGATATTTCCGGGTCGGGGTTGGGTTATGTAGTCGGTGCTCCCCTCTCTGAAATCCCCCATGGCAAATACAAAATAAAAATTCGAGTGGATATGTTATCAGTGACGTCTGTAAGTGAAGTTGTTCTGCAGCCCATTTCAGAAGGGCGAAATAGGGCCCATTTTTATGACAAAGACAAACAGGCTTGGATGATTGAGAGTGATTTGAACGGACAGAATCTGTCCTTTAGGCTATATTACACTGACATATCACATGTGCCACGGAAATTTGCTCGATACGTTAGCTGGAACATTTACTCAATTTTACCATCAGGGACTAAGTACAAAATAGGAAAAGGTCCTTTCTCTAAGTACTTTGTACAACAGGATTTAGATGAAGGTTTTGTTGTCAACACACAAATACCAGTTAAAGAGGTGAGTTATCTGCTTAAAATACAACTTTATCGTACACTAAATTTAAAAAAACAATGCAATGGGCCAATAAAAATATATTTTAATAATTCTTCAAAATGATTTATTATCAGTGAATTGGAGTTTTCAATTTCCAATCGAAATACACTGATACACACGGGTAACGAGGATTGCGTAAACAATTTCTCCTGATGGGTAGTTGGTTGGTTGTTTTAGCTTATTGGTGCGTCCGTTCCTACTGATGATCGGTTGGTTGTTTTAGCTTATTGGCGCGTCTGTTCCTAATGATGGTTGGCTGTTCTAGCTTATTCGCGCGTCCGTTCCTACTGATGGTTGGTTGTTCTAGCTTATTGGCGCGTCCTTTCCTACTGATGGTTAGTTGATTGTTTTAGCTTATTGGCGCGTCTGTTCCTACTGATGGTTGGTTGTTCCAGCTTATTGGCGCGTCCGTTCCTACTGATGGTTGGTTGGTTGGTTGTTCTAGCTTATTGGCGCGTCCGTTCCTACTGATGGTTGGCTGGTTGTTCTAGCTTATTGGCGCGTCTGTTCCTACCGATGGCTGGTTGGTTGTTCTAACTTATTGGCGCGTCCGTTCCTACTGATAGTTGGTTGGTTGTTCTAGCTTATTGGCGCGTTTGTTCCTACTGATGGTCGGATGGTTGTTTTAGCTTATTGGCGCGTCTGTTCCTACTGATCGTTGGTTGGTTGTTTTAGCTTATTGGCGCGTCCGTTCCTACTGATGGTTGATTGTTCTAACTTATTGGCGCGTCCGTTCCGACTGATGGCTGGCTGGTTGTTCTAGCTTATTGGCGCGTCTGTTCCTACTGATGGCTGGTTGGTTGTTCTAGCTTATTGGCGCGTCCGTTCCTACTGATGGTTGGTTGGTTGTTCTAGCTTATTGGCGCGTCCGTTCCTACTGATGGCTGCTTGGTTGTTCTAGCTTATTGTGTATCCATTCCTATTGATGAAAGTCAAACATTTTGAAATATTGCCACATTCATAATCTACGGTAAAGATGCTATTGCGATCATAAAATAACGGCAATTGAAGTATGGTAACGATATAATACTATATAGGGCTGATCCACTTCTGTTTCACCCTCTAATGTTAGGATTTTACTACTATAAAATAGTTTAAATCCAGGTCTTTTGTTGGTTTGTATTATTTACTTTGAAACTTTTCCACACACTTTTGCTAAATACCAGCTATAACAAACCCATATTTAAGAAATATATTACTGGGAAGGTGGGGGGGGGGGGGTGGTTGCACGATCAATCGGAGTTACCATCACGTCATATCTCTTAACTATGGAACCCGTTGGCTACCAAGTTTCTTTAGTCGCGCAACTGCTTTGTGGAATGAACTCTTATTGTTTAAATACCTATGTAGTGTTTCATTTAGTCAAAAATAACGATTGAGAATCGATGCAGGGTAAAGTCTTTGGTTAAAAGATAATATCCTTGTTCCATTTGGTAATCAATGCACAGGTGAATTCTAATCTTTATTGTCTAAGTTTTATTTTGATGTGATTTACGGACACTACGGTTTGTTAGAACTTAGAGTTCTCCTTGCTTAACATGCGTTGGTGAAATAACAAATGTAACATTATGAACTTCTTATGAAATTCTTACGTAAGAATTTGAACAATAAGGGCTTAATTAAGGTAAACAAATGAAGTGAAATAATTAGATCAAGGGTTCATTCACAAGTGAAAAACTCTTGAAGCGTAATAATTCATCTTTGATTAAACAGAGACCCAAGTCCTATCAATAACGTGTTTCCCAGTGGGCTGCTCTAATCGGTTGAATGACCCTAGTTGTCTCTGGACACCGTGTACTGTAATGCAGTCTCCAAATGGGATTAGGTACAACCCGGCTTCCATACAAACAGTATAGTTGACTATCATATATTATTACTTAATAATTCAGATTCAAGTTGACTCAAACCACCAATACATATCCCATACAGTTATATTGCACTGGGTTTTTCCGTTTTGTGCTTAATTTTTGTTTGTTGAAAAATATTTTTCGTTTACGCGATACCGCATTCCTGAGGTTTCTCTAGTTTTACAAATATTACAAATCAATCGATATTTCAGCCAAACCAATGTTGGCAATTTATTAAAAGTAGAAGTTAAACTTTGGTGAGAAATAACTCGTGCCAAGAACCCAAGCCATCAATCGTTATCTAGCCGTTATAGAAGTGTGAATGCAGTCGTCATAATTTCAATCATTAATGGTTGGCAAAAATTTAATATAGCTGCCATTTTGCGGATTTGTTATCATAATTCCGTATTTCTCGATGTGGTTATTTTGTTTTCTGGGATCAGGCTCGACAAACACACCAGGAATCAATTGTGTAGAGTTGAATGGCTATATGTGTGTGTCTTCTGAAATTCTTACATAATAATTGAACTATAACCGCTAGATTAGGTTAAGCCAATAAGGTGGAATGATTCGAAATCTTTGGAGAAAAGATTTGTTATTTATATTTGGTAATCAATGCACAGGTGAATTCTAAACTTTTTTCTATTTTTTATTTTATGCGACCAGGAAACTACTGTTCTTCGTACTTAACTTGCGTTGGTGAAATAACGTAAAGACGCAATTTTCGGTGTTTTACAAAAGAAGAATCGAAGCCCGTCTCAAAATTAGCTGCGTCCATTTCACTCCGGTATTAAGATTATTTAACCTATATGACGCGGCGCTAAACGGGTTCAGTGGGGCGAAAACCAGGCTCTTTGCCCACATGAAACACCCGGCCTTCTGCGAGTACTTGACAACTCTTCCACATAAGGCGATCGAGTGAAAATTCCACTCAGAATTATTTTCTTTACACTAAGTGAGATTCGAACTCGCGCCTCGTCGGTGATAGGCCTGTGTCGGACTGAAAGAGTATCACTCTGCCGAGTCAAACACGTCATAAATTAATTGTATAGGCCTTCCTTTTCAATAATTTACATGTTCTGATTACCAGATCTCAGTTTTATTGATGTTGACGTTAGCCGGGTTGAAATCAGGGGAAAAGGGATCAGGGTTGAATTATTAATAATCTCATGGATTTGATAGTAGATGAGGGTGACGATTGATTTAATTGTGATACAGGAAATGTAGAATACAATGAATAGAGAATCCCGTATTAATTAAAAAGCGTATGAGTTCAATGTTTGATAAAAGCAGACGGTGCAATCTCTTACATATTTTTATTGGGTTATAGTTGGGATTAATATGAATCCCAGGTTATACCATTTTTAGTGTGTGATTACAGCGCTGTATTGTTTCTGTTACTGAAGTTGAACTTAGGTTAAGCGCCTTTTTTCGCAATCAATTCCTAATAACGAAGGATCTCGGTGGCTCAGTCGGTTAGAGCTATAGTTTCTTCGTCTGACACGTGCCTTCCACCGATGCGACGCAGGTTCGAATCCCACTCCGACCAAATGAAACTTAACAAACGTCTTAGTAGATTTTTCCCTCGATTGCCGTATGTGGAAGAGTTGCCCGGTACCCGCCGAAGGACGGGGCTTTCCTCCGGGCAAAGAGCCCGGTTTCCTCCCACTAAACCTATCAACGCCACCATATAAGTGAAATAATCTTGAGTGTATCGTAATCAATCAATCATAATAATGATTTTTAATAACTTTTAAGGTTGTTGTCATTAATCAGACTACCCGATGTTTTCTTCAGATCACCCACCCAGAGAGTTTATATCTTGACTCGTCTGACAGGAGAATGACCATACAGATAGAATGGATCGACTCTATTCTCCTTATGTGCCCGACCTACCACAGACTTGATGACGTCAGTCGGATACAACGTCATCAAATGATGTAAGTAGAAGTATGAGTCATCGATCATTATTTTTTTTTTTTAAATTACGCCGCACTCAAGATTAATTCAATTATAAATATGGTGTCGTTCCGATCTTCGGCAGGTACCTGGCAACCATTCCACGTATAACGTTTTTCACTCAATCCCCCATAAGAGATATTTCTTATTTTTTTACCTTAATAGATTAAATGAGATTCGAACCTGCGAAACATTGATTGGAGGTCAGGGGGCTGTTTCTCAACATAATTACGACCGACGTAAGTCCAATGCAAGACCTACTTGTCATGCAACATATACCTTCAACACTACGTTACGACTAGTCGCAACGTTACGCCGGTGTTGACAAACAGCCCTCGGTGTCGGACTGAGAGACTATCTAATGAGCCTTTGAGGCTCCATTATTATTTATGAATATAGTGTATAGGGACTAAATTATAAAGGTTAAAAAAGTTTTTTCGCAGACAAACTAAAATGCTGCAAGGTCACTGGAAAATGTTCTGGTAAGATATATCATTTAATTAGGTCATATACAATACCAAAGGAGTATGTGATAAGCAGTACTTCATACTCCCAGGGTATTTTCCAAAATAAATTTTGTTTAGATTTATTGTTTTCCGGTACATTTGGAAAAGGAATATAAGATTTAAATAATGGTTTTCAAAATACTTAACTGTGTTTACGGCAAATGTTAGGAGCGACGTCATTCTTGTTTCTTTTTTCACAGGAGAGAGATTTTGGCATTGCAGGCTGAAAACTTTGCTTTAGAAAAACAGCTATACAGTTATCAACAATCGCTTGGGAACAAGGGTACCAAAAATCGATATCTTCCTTCAGGAGAGGTAATCGACTCGATGGTGGATGACGAGGGCTGAGAAGTTGAGAACGGAAACTATTCAGCTGACCCCATTGAGACAATCGGCTTGATGACGGAAGTAGTTTGGGACATTTTCATTATAGCCAAGGAAGATAATCTATAAGTTAACAGTTTCCCAGCTACTGTGTTAATGCCTGGAGGGGAACTGTTCTAAGGAATTACTAAGACGTTTCAAGTGTGTTATGTGATGTGTGTATAAACGATATTCATGGTTGCACAGTATTAGGATGAAGAAATGCACCTTTACAACACCATTTCAAATGTGATATATTCAGCTATATATTTAAGATAATTCACCCATTTGTATCCAATCTTTTACCAAAATTTTACAAACGGCATTTATATTATGTGCTGACGTAGGTGCTCTTTCCTGTGTGCGTGTGTGTTTTTTTTTTTTGCTTTTTTTTGTATGAGTGCTTTCAACTTTACGGATTGCTTCGAATGGATTTTGGGGCCTACACTAAACGTGTATTCGTTGAACTGGGCGGATTAAAACCGATCTACAGTAGCCCTGAGGTAAACATTTACAAAAAGACGATATTTTATAATATAACTTTTTTCTCTTATGTTATGTAAAATTAGATCTTTCAACGTCACTAAACCCTATACATAAATATATATATATTTCTGTACACATGCACATTTGTACGTTGTAATTTTGCCACACGAATGAACGTATTTTACACGAGATTATTTTCCACTTGTCGAATTTTATGAAGTTTTGAATTTACAATAGTTAGGATCCCTTTGTTAAAGGTTGAAACATTTAAAGTGATATTTACTTTTCTGCTGATTAACAACTTATTTAAGAAACGTTTAGATCTTATGACAAGCTTTAGATCTGATTACAAGCTTTAGATCTTATGACAAGCTTTAGATCTGAATACAAGCTTTAGACCGTATGGCAAGCTTTAGACCTTATGACAAGCTTTAGATCTTATGGCAAGCTTTAGATCTTATGACAAGCTTTAGATCTTATGGCAAGCTTTAGATCTTATGACAAGCTTTAGATCTGATTACAAGCTTTAGATCTTATGACAAGCTTTAGATCTCATTACAAGCTTTAGATCTTATGACAAGCTTTAGATCTTATGACAAACTTTAGATCTGATAACAAGCTTTAGATCTTATGCCAAGCTTTAGATCTTATGACAAGCTTTAGATCTTATATCAAGCTTTAGATCTTATATGAAGCTTTAGATCTTACGTCAAGTTTTAGATCTTATGACGAGCTTTATTTATCATTACAACCTTTTTAAGTCTAGGTCGAAACTGTATCATTTGAAATACTTGAAAAAGTTGTCAAAAATCATGGCTAATATAAATAATTTCTTAAGAAAACAAATAGTTAATATTATATTATAGAAAACGGGTAATGTATCAATCAATATTCACTGCTTGACATTAAAATTGGATAATGACATTTTCTAACCATAAAATTGCCAATTTTGTTATAACGGCTAAAAGTGTAATCTGCCCGTATTACCAGCCATGCAATTGAACCAAAGTCTCCTTAACCCTGTAACAAGGGCAAGGTTCACAACTCTTCTGGGGGCATCCGTGGTTCAGTATAAAGTAGAGCGTTGGACGCTCAATCCGAACAGCTTTCCACCAATGGGTCGCGGGTTCGAATCCCATTCAGTCCAAAAAAGGGGCAAATTTTCTGACTGGGTTTTCACTCGAACTACCTATGTGGGATGGTTGCCAGTTACCAACGGAAGGTCGTGGGTTTCCTCCGGGCATAGAGCCCGGTATCCTCCCACAATAAAACTGGCAACGCCGCCATGTAAGTGAAATAATCTTGAGCTCGGAATAAAACACCAAACAATCAATCAATCAATCAATCAATCACAACTCTTCTTTTTAAATATGTATGTACATTAATTGAAATGTAAGCTTCTATTGTGTTATTTTTCTATTAACCTCCTATGCTTTAGAAGCTGATGTTTAAAAAAAGAAATATTTCTTAAAATGCACCTTTAATCAACAAGAAGAAATAAAATCCACGACGTGTGTCACTGTTTGTAATTTCATGTTTTTGTACTTCATACTGCCAAATTTATATGGGTAAATCTACTGGTGCCCATTCTGAGTATTCAGGAAATCAATCAAATAATCTGGGTCCTTCAAGTTTTGACTGAAGTATAAAGTTTTTAAAAAATGACAACTTTGGAAACATGTGCTTGTATAAAATCCGTAGCTAGATGTGTATTACAAAGAAGATTATAAAGAAAACCAAATGTAACTTTTCAATCAACTAACTTTTTTGGACAGCACTCGGTGTTCAGCTACGTTTTACTTATGATAAGTCTTAACGTTTAATGATTGTTACTGTCCATCAGTATATCTTCTTCATTGACAGGCAAGAAGTCCTACTCATATCTTATCCGAGTCTTTACTTACTAAAGATAGGTAATGAAAACCTAATTGTTAACGAAATTCTCATTAAAATGAATCATGTGACGGTTATACAGGGTTTTTTTAATTAGTGGCAATTAATGATTGAAGTAATCCAGAATGTCTACTGTGACATTTTTAAATCACGTTGAGATCCACTCAAATTTCACTGATAAAAAACTCACAAGACCTTTGGCGGCTGTCTTTCGTCCACTGAAGGATTATAAAAATGAACGTAACTGACGACCTTAAAATATAATCAGTGTCACCAGAGCTATATCCTTAAGATATTTAATGACGGGAATTGATTCCTTTTGGCTCTTGCATAACTCGTTAATAAGCCTAATTACACTGTTCCAGACCAGATAGTGTTCGTTTCGTTAACGACTACCCGTCATTTCCATACATTTAATGCATATGAGCAGTCAATATCTCGAATTTTTCTAGTAACCACCAATGCATTGCCAGAAGATGGGTGATTATTGAGTTCTCGTAACAGCTCGTGTCCATCCTTCAAGAAGATAACTACAATTACTCTATGCAAAATATCCTAATTGACAATTATGAAATATTGCCGTTGTCATACATCAATACTGGAGCTATCGTTCGGATCTCAAAATAAGGATAACTGAGGTTGACATCGGAACCTAATTGGACTGAAAGCATTTTTGTCTGCTCTATGTGTTAAAAATTCCAGAAGTATAATATGAGGATAGTACAATCCTAAGTCTTAAGGAAGTTTTAGAAAAATCTTAAGTCTTAAGTTTTGAAAATAAATCGTGTTGCGTTTCAATTACAAAAGTGCGAGTCTATTTGTGTCAAATAAAACATGAAACTACTGTTGCCTTCTCCCTGTATAGTGAAACTTAAGAATTTAGACAGAAAGGGGCCAAATTAAAGAAGACCAACAGCGAGGATGATTTTCTGTGGAATAATTTGATCAAGGGTGCGTTCTCAAGTCATGACGCATGAAAATACCTTCTGGTCAATTATGTGCTATTGAGCTGTTTTTAACGGTCAAATAACCCTTCATTGATTTCCTCTAAGGCACCATGTACTGGCTCTAATAGATGATGAAGTACGTCCCGGCTTCCATACAAACACGCATGAATGGAGTTAAAAGGCCGGTAATTGAGCCTCTCTATACACTGATTATCACAGTTTGTGGTTTTGTAATCAACCAGTTCCGCTCAATACGTTATTCGAGTAACACAGGCTTATGAACAATGCATCGGTCACTTTATAATGTACATTACCGTCCGTCGTTGATTAATCAATAACGTCAACTTAGATCTGATCTGGCCAATATTGTGTTGGGAACCTGGTCCTGTAAATAATGTGTTGGGAACCTGGTCCTGTCAATAATGTGTTGGGAGCAGGTCCTGTCAATAATGTGTTGGGTGGCAGGTCTTGTCAATAATGTGTTGGGTGGCTGGTTCTGTCACTAATGTGTTGGGAACCTGGTTCTGTCAATAATGTGTTGGGTGGCAGGTCCTGTCAATAATGTGTTGGGAACCTGGTCCTGTCAATAATGTGTTGGGAACCTCGTCCTGTCAATAATGTGTTTGGTGGCTGGTTCTGTCAATAATGTGTTGGGTGGCTGGTTCTGCCATTAATGTATTGAGGAGCTCATCCTGTCGATAATGTGTGGGGTGGCTGGTCCTGTCAATAATGTGTTAGGAACCTGTTCCTGTCAATAATGTGTTGGGAGCTGGGTCCTGTCAATAATGTGTTGGGGAGCTGGTCCTGTCAGTAATGTGTTGGGGACTGGTTCTGTCAATAATGTGTTGTGAGCTGGTCCTGTCAATAATGTGTCGGGAAGCTGGTCCTGGCAATAATGTGTTAAGGAGCTGATCCTGTCAATAATGTGTTGGGAACCTGGTCCTGTCAATAATGTGTTGGGTGGCTGGTTCTGTCAATAATGTGTTGGGAACCTGGTCCTGTCAATAATGTGTTGGGAACCTGGTCCTGTCAATAATGTGTTGGGAACCTGGTCCTGTCAATAATGTGTTGGGTGGCTGGTTCTGTCAATAATGTGTTGGGAACCTGGTTCTGTCAATAATGTGTTGGGAGCAGGTCCTGTCAATAATGTGTTGGGAGCTGGTTCTGTCAATAATGAGTTGGGAACTTGGCCCTGTCAATATTGTGCTGGGTGGCTGGTTCTGTCAATAATGCGTTGGGAACCTGGTCCTGTCAATAATGTGTTGGGAGCAGGTCCTGTCAATAATGTGTTGGGTGGCAGGTCTTGTCAATAATGTGTTGGGTGGCTGGTTCTGTCACTAATGTGTTGGGAACCTGGTCCTGTCAATAATGTGTTGGTAGCAGTTCCTGTCAATATTGTGTTGGGTGGCTGGTCCTGTCTATAATATGTTGGGAGCAGGTCCTGTCAATAATGTGTTGGGTAGCAGATCCTGTCAATAATGTGTTGGGGAGCTGGTCCTGTCAATAATGTGTTGGGAACCTGGTCTTGTCAATAATGAGTTGGGAACTTGGCCCTGTCAATATTGTGTTGGGTGGCTGGTTCTGTCAATAATGCGTTGGGAACCTGGTCCTGTCAATAATGTGTTGGGAGCAGGTCCTGTCAATAATGTGTTGGGTGGCAGGTCTTGTCAATAATGTGTTGGGTGGCTGGTTCTGTCACTAATGTGTTGGGAACCTGGTCCTGTCAATAATGTGTTGGTAGCAGTTCCTGTCAATATTGTGTTGGGTGGCTGGTCCTGTCAATAATATGTTGGGAGCAGGTCCTGTCAATAATGTGTTGGGTAGCAGGTCCTGTCAATAATGTGTTGGGGAGCTGGTCCTGTCAATAATGTGTTGGGGAGCTGGTCTTGTCAATAATGTGTTGGGTGGCTTGTTCTGTCAATAATGTGTTGGGTGGCTGGTTCTGCCAATAATGTATTGAGGAGCTGATCCTGTCGATAATGTGTGGGGTGGCTGGTCCTGTCAATAATGTGTTGGGGAGCTGGTCCTGTCAATAATGTGTTGGGGAGCTGGTTCTGTCAATAATGTGTTAGGAACCTGTTCCTGTCAATAATGTGTTGGGAGCTGGGTCCTGTCAATAATGTGTTGGGGGCTGGTCCTGTCAATAATGTGTTGAGGAGCTGGTCCTGTCAATTATCTGTTGGGGGCTGGTCCTGTCAGTACTGTGTTGGGTAGCAGGTCCTGTCAATAATGTGTTGGGGAGCTGGTCCTGTCAATAATGTGTTGGGGAGCTGGTCTTGTCAATAATGTGTTGGGTGGCTTGTTCTGTCAATAATGTGTTGGGTGGCTGGTTCTGCCAATAATGTATTGAGGAGCTGATCCTGTCGATAATGTGTGGGGTGGCTGGTCCTGTCAATAATGTGTTGGGGAGCTGGTCCTGTCAATAATGTGTTGGGGAGCTGGTTCTGTCAATAATGTGTTAGGAACCTGTTCCTGTCAATAATGCGTTGGGAGCTGGGTCCTGTCAATAATGTGTTGGGGGCTGGTCCTGTCAATAATGTGTTGAGGAGCTGGTCCTGTCAATTATCTGTTGGGGGCTGGTCCTGTCAGTACTGTGTTGGGAACTTGGCTCTGTCAATAATGTGATGAGGAGCTGGTCCTGTCAATAATATGTTGGTAGCAGGTCTGGGAGCCGGGCCTGTCAATAATGTGTTAGGAACCTGGTCCTGTCAATAATGTGCTAGGAGCAGGTCCTGTCAATACTGTGTTGGGAGCAGGTCCTGTCAATAATGTGTTCAGGAGCTTGTCCTGTCAATAATGTGTTGGGAACCTGGTCGTGTCAAAAATGTGTTCGGAACCTGGTCCTGTCAATAATGTGTTGGGAGCACGTCCTGTCAATAATGTGCTGGGAACCTGGTTCTGTCAATAATGTGTTGGGGAGCTGGTTCTGTCAATAATTTTTTGAGGAGTTTCTCCTGTCAATAATGTGTTGGGAGCAGGTCCTGTCAATAATGTGTAGGGAACCTGGTCCTGTCAATAATGTGTTGGGAGCAGGTCTGTCAATATTGTGTTGGGAACCTAGTCCTGTCAACAATGTGTTGGGAGCAGGTCCTGTCAAAAATGTGTTAAAGAGCTGGTCCTGTCAATAATCTGTGGGGTAAGCTGGTCCTGTCAATTATGTGTTGGGGAGCTGGTTCCTGTCAAACCTGAAAACAGCACAACAGTGTTACGTCATCAATGGCGGGAAGTTTGAGGCTGAAGCAGGCAAAAGTAAATTCCGGGGAAGAATTGCATTTACTGAACGACCCTGTTCGTCCATATCAGACACTGGTAGATAGTAAATTATCCATCATGGCCGTTCTGACACGATTTGAGTAGGTTATATTGTTATTTTGCTGTCTAAATCGGACCACATACTGCCACATACACATAAAAGTCATTTTAGAGTCAGAAACCCGGACTAAACAGTTCGGCTACTTTATTGTGTACTATTCGTCGTCATTCAGGATAATTAACGTTTGTCCAAACAAATACTAAGCTAGTTTATTTGCACTTCAGCCGGTGCGTTTTTATTGTTGAATGTGTGTAGACGATGTCAAATTTTGCTTTTATTAATACATATGTGATTTAATATTTATTGTGTGTTAAAAGATAAGAAAATATCTGTAAATCTATAAACATGTTGTTTCCTTTCTGCAAAATTCCATCTTTTAGCACAGATGGCTTGTCATTTGAATGCGGCAAGAGTGTGGCTTCCATTAGCGAAACATGTAGACTGTGGTCTGGTTTCACAACAATATCGTCACCGTCTCTTCGGGCTTCTAACTTTATTTCAGAATTTCTCTTTGTTGATAGTCCATTTTCTGGAATTAGGCTCGTCAAAAAGGCCAGAAATCAATTGCGTCGACTTTCCGGAGCCGTAAATTACATGTTCTGATTATCAAATTAACTCTGCTTTATTTCGAACTGGCTTAACTCAGGTTGAAGTCAGTGAAAAGGGATGGGAAATAAACCACCGGTAATTTCACAGATTAGAAAGTAAATGAAGGCGACCAGTCTTTGAAATATGAAACTGGAAATCTAGAATGCAATGAATAAAGGATTTCATAACAAAGAAATGTCATTAGCTAGACAATAATATTATACATGTATACAAACATTTGACGCAAAGCGAAGTAATAACCATATCACCATGTTTTTTAAAACTGTATTTAAATAAGTCTCTTACAGCTAATGTTTTCAGGTGAAGATCAAAGGGACAAATATTATCGCCACATTCCATCCTGTCCCAATGTATTAATAACTATGGCCAGTGATATTATTCTTCTTTTTTCATGTGAGAGATTCTTTCATTTCAGATTCAAAACTTTTATTTATAGAGAAATAACAGATGTACACTTGTCAGTAATTGCTTGATATCGAATGCATCAAAAGATTATATCTTCTTTCAGATGGCTTGAAGATTGTGTGGGAAATCTTCACAAGAGTCAATCCGGGCAAGCGGAAGCAGTTTGCAACATTGTTCTCGTCCCCAACGGCAGATAATTTACCAGACAACAGTTACAATCAATGCTTTACGGTGATTGCAGTTTTCCCCAAAAGGATTATTTAGGATTTCTTTTATGAGTAACTTTCAGCACTCAATCACTTTATTTTATCTGGGTTTTTTTTAACAAATTCACCGGTGCTTTTGACTTCTCTGTTATGTAGGCCCTATTTATCATTACAAAATTATTTACCTTGAGTTGTCAATCAGAAGCTGGAAGGCTTTTTTTATAGTTTTGAACGGTTTTGATTATCAGTGCATTACTTTAGGCACTATATTTATATATGTTTTGTTTCTTGTGACACAGTGTTATTTTAGCTTTAGGAATAAACATAGCCGTAACTCAGTTCTTGAATTATAACCTTGTATACAGAATGGTTGTGTTACATCTTCTTGGAACTCGTATATGGAACACATTGCCAATTAGGTTAATATTTTTATTGTCATACATTTGTCTTTGTATCTCATAAGTTCAACCCGTATTACATTCGACACAAAACTGAATTAACCCTTTATACCCCAAATCGATTGATCTGGACTTCCATCTACTAAATCACGATGAGAAGCAACCCGAGCTTTGATCCCAGTTTGTCTACAGTCGATATATAAATCCATATTAGCTATCTAACATGACGTCAAAGTAGGCGTCCGTATGGCTCAACTGCATTCCGATTACCCAAATTCTAGAGGGTTCAATGCCCCCAAAACACTTGTTATGTAGTTGTATTATAACTGTGAGTACAAGTTAACTCAGGTGTTCATCAAAACCCTGCGCTACATTCTTATACCAACTATGTTATCCATTTTGAGAAATATAAAAACCTTGACCATAATCTGAATCAACAGTTCTAACCAATATATTGATGTTTTACGTCGTATTCAATATTATTTCACTTATATGACGGCGTTACCAGGTTGAATGGGGAAAGAAAGCGGATTGTTGATTTGATTTTTTTATTCACCAGTAGAATGTTTGCAAGGAACAAACCTTTGACCTTCCGTTGGTACATGAAAGCCTTAGTATTCCAAAATCGTTGGGTTGAAAGGCAAGCGAATATTAACTAACAAAGCCATAAAAGCATCCCAACCCTCCTGAGAAGTGTGCTTCGTTTTCACTGTGCTATAAGAGTTGTTTTAATGAAGCAGTTCAAAGGAGGTGAAAGAAAATAAACTAGCGAAGACAATCCAAACTCGGCAAAATGTATTTTCCAACGGTACTAAAAGCATATTGTTACGGGTAATTATATACACCAAACGGAGCTAAAGGGAATTTGAGAAACATCAGAGGGATAGGAATCAATAAACAATCCACTTCTGAAAGAAGTTGCAGATATTTTAAGTGTGCTTTAATACATTTTTTTCTTGACCCGATGTTTTATTTTGGACTATTCTATGGTTTTTCTTTTTAAGCAAATATATATGAATCCTGTAGAAACCAAAAATAAAGTCTAATAGTTGCTGAAGCCGGCTGAATCGAGTGGTTTAGCTCAACGAAAGTCTAACATTTAGGCACAGGGTAATTTAGCCCTGGTTACTTAAGATACTGATTTAAAGTGGCAATCGACAGAGTAAATAATCCGTCCATTCTCCTGAGCGATAATGGGGCTGTTTAAATTTCCGGTCATTTTCATTAACTGTGTATGTATATAAAAGGACGTGAGCTGTCTAAATCTACCCTTCTATTGTCCGCAGCCTGAAACAGGCCCACTATAATTGAATTGGACCCCCTAACTGCTGGAAATTACACTTTGTGCATTTGATGCTGAATAAACCAGAGTTCAATGGCCTTCGCCAATAAAAAAAGTAACACTTGTTCAATGCAGTTTCTGATATCCTCTCATTAAACCATGACTTGCCACGGTCTCATTACCCTATTCCAAATGGCTGAGGCGACAATGATATGGGGAGGGTGGGGGCTGTTGAGGAAAATGGTGGTGGGATATGGGGTTGGAAAGAGGGGAGTTACCACTGCTATCGAGAATGGAAGCTGGTGGCTATTATCACAGCGTATAGCCATACAAGATGCGATAATCTCGCACAGGAAGAAATTTTGCGGTCAATCTGTTCTTACAAATTGCGGGACCTACTGACGGTCGAACCAGAATTAGTCTGACTTATAGTCATTGTCAGTTTTCTTTCACAACCTAAAACATATCTAACATTCACACCCATGACATAGAGAGTCTCAATATTCAATTGCATATATACATATTTTTTTTTTTTTTTGCTTTTAAAATTCTTGTGCTTTTCTCCAGCTATAGATCTTATATATTTCAGCAAACTATTGTAACCGCCAATAGGAATTATGGTTGTATTTATAACGTCGATCTAATGATGGTTAATTGCTAATAAACTATAAATGACTGCATTGGAATCCTTTCTATTTTAACCACAGTTATTCTTGGTATCGGTTTTCTCACAGAAACGACTTTATTGTATTATTTCCGTGAGCTTTAAGACATGACGACCTGTGGGAATCACTTCCATCCATAGAACGATCTGGGTCAGGTCAGTTGAACTTTTATCCAAAGCGTAATAAGGCATTATTGGCGGCTAACCATCGTGTGCTGAATAGCTATCAAAACCAAACAGAGATTACAATATTCACTGTGCTTGGTCATTGTTCTGGAACCCTTGTGAAACTTAAGCAGATTGACACAAATCCATAAGAATCAGCTGTATAGCAGAATTCTACAATTACAGTATTATTCCCAAATAGATGATAATTCTTACACTGCTGGTTAACGTAAATTGAGCCATATTCCATTCAAAAGCTGTAACTTCCAAAACATTTATGATTCATCTCGGTTTTGAAAAAACAACACCATTAAAACAGGATCATGCCATCGTATAAATTCGCTTTGGTTTGTTAAGCAATAAAGATCAATCCCCAGTACAATTGACTGAATAAAAGGACATCGAAGTTTTCACATGGACAGTATTTTTTTCAACACAGCTCACCATTCTATGTCCGTAAAAGGTTCGACATTTAAACTTCATCGGATGTTCCTCAAACCATTAAGTGCTCGCCGAAGTTTGGAATCTCCTCTCCAACTAAACTTGAAAACGCCGGCGTATGAGTGTAATAATCGCAAGTGCGGAGTGACACATCTATCAATCAATCAAATCAACCAATCAATCAACCAATCAAATAAAATCAATCATTTAACCAATCAGTATTCTCGTTATTAATTAAACTCATTTAACCAATCAATCAATCAAACCATAAATGATCGTGGCCAGACCGGAAGAGATTTTGATTCAACCACTGTCCTCTTATACTCAACCATCTAATCTGATAAATAGGTCGGATTTCGATCAGCTGAAAGTCCATTTATTGACCGGAAAAAGTAATGATCGGCATGGACATGACGGAGCTCTTTAGCAGATAAATGGTCGGGTAGCCGCACACATGTGTCTTATCCTGTTTTACTTACTTGCCGGTCAGGAAGTGGGGTAGAGCAGATTACTATAAGTGATAGTTAGCAACATAATATCGCCAGCCATGTGCCATGTCAAAGAGAACTGTTAAATATTCCTCCTAAGGTTTCAAAAAAATATTGTTCAACTCAGACAGAGAATCGATAATTTATTTACAAGATATCTCTGAGATCGTGTATCTAGTCATCTGGAGATCCGGAACTCGGTAACTTTCAAGAAAGAATAACCCCATTGAAGGCACCGCTATTATCATAGTCGTTTATCATAGTCGTTTTTTGCTATCACAAAAATGTCCCAGGCCAAACCTAACATCCTCAAGATGACGCAAGCTAGCTATAGAATTATACTCTGAACAAGGAATAATATACGTAGCTTTGTACTCTATTTAAGAATTTTAAAAAAACTGACACAGTCATATAAACAAACTAATGCTCAGTGTGGCACAAAACACCAATTAATCGATCCAAATTAGCACACTTATTGAAGCTGACTTGCATATAATAGCATTATTCAAACAACCACGGTTATTGAAAATTAGATTCAATTTTCTCATTTGAGTGAAGTTATTTGATTCAGAATATCAATTGATGTCCTATACATTGTATTCAATAGACATACTTTAATTATCTCAATTATTCTCTATTGTCTACTATTATGGTGTCTGCTTACAGATATTAAACCGGAGGTATGTATTGTGATTGTTAAATGAGCATCACTAATCGAGCAAATATCGATTTACGATTTATCCATGTATCAAGTTACCTCCCTTGAGTGTTTGTAGAAGTAACGTTTTTGTCCCATCCAATCAACAGAGTAAATAATGCGCTCATTTCACAAGGGAACTGGAGGCTGTTTTAATTTCCGGCAACATTCGTAACCTTTACTTTAACAGCATCTCTTCGCCCTATAGTCTCATGTCTATATATACAAGTAACGATTTCAATCAGTTGTTATTATCATGTTATCGTGGAACAGACAACCCTTAATGGAATCGGTCGTTAATCGGAGAGTTGTTGGATTGATGTTGAATACATGGACTATAAACCAAGGGAGTAAATCACCTTACACCAGCATTAGTGTATAAGCCTCTCATTAGACAAACATTGTTACAATCTCAATCTATCTCAATCCTGCCGTAGGAAGATCATCTTCTCCAGCCAAGTTGAAACCTCCATGGGCGCTGTTCAATTTACAGATTGGAATGGATTAGTCCGCCAAGGTAAAACACGGAATGAGACCATGAAGATTTTAACTTGGACCGAGAAGATGTAGGAAGATGGATCCGATTGTAAAAGTGTGGGCCGTTTGTACCTTTATACACTGTGGAGATTTTGACTTTGATACAGATAAACACCGACGCATTCAGGGCTCCAGACATTTGTAAACTATTCGGACATTTTTAACAAATAGCATTATTCATCCTCAGGAAGTTTGCCGCTACAAGATCTGGTAATCACCCGGAGAAAGAACCGAGCTATTCCTCTACACTTGAAAATAATTTGTCTAAAGGCACTTTATGTGCACTTTGGTTTATGTAAAGCTTTAAACAGTGAATGTTCAATTATTATTTATTATTGTTTCCGAGCAAATTGCAGATTAAGGCTTAGACTCCCAATTTGTCCAAAGATTTGTTAGAATCTGTTTGTTAGTACAATGTAACCATACAATATCCTCAGTATGTATAATAATGTAGGCACTAAGTAACAACATCTTGGGCAATACACAGACAACTTTGAAAATGCTGTTCCAGTAAATTTGAACTAAGATTATTGGAAAATAAAATAATCCCTCGGGCCCGTGTGAAATGAGCGCATTATTTACTCTGTTAATTGGATGAGACAAAAACGTTACTTCTACAAACACTCAAGGGAGGTAACTTGACGCGAAGGTAAACCGTAAATCGATATTTGGTAGATTGGTAAATATTCAAGTAACAATTACAATGTGTACAAAAGAAAGAAACTCATACATGTGCTGGCGATGGATTTGACAAAGACGGCATGTAGGGCCTAAGGGGCTGTCACTGGAAATAATTAACAATGTCGGGATATATGAAATAGTGATTGGTTTCAAATAAAGGTACCTTTTAAAGGCCGTTAAAAGGCAGGTAATTGAACCCTCTCAATACACTGAACATCACCTTGTAGGAAGATAACCAGTCAGTTCTTGTCAACTCTTTATGGCTTATACCAAACTAATGGACAACATTTCGGCTAAATAAACTGATTGAAACTCTCTATAAGCCTGGGTCCCATTCCAATAAAAAATAATTCCATTCTAGTTAGAAAGTACCGTGAAACATAGTTACTTTTGTAAGCTACATTGTCTGGCCAAAATGCATATCTATAATCATTTTTTATAGCATTTATATCCATGTTTTTATTAAATTCCGTTAAAAAAGACACCAACATAGGGGGAGAAAGCTAGTGTTGTTCATTAATGCCATAATCATATGCCATTTGAATGGAATCTATTCGTCGTCATTCAGAATTAATAACGTTTGTCCAAACAAATACGACAAAGCTAGTTTATTTGCACTCCAGTTAGTGCGTTTTTGTTGTTGAATGTGTTTCGACGATGTCCTATTTTTCGGTTTTTTGCTTTTATTAATACATATTAAATATTGTGTGTTAGAAATTGAGAAAATATCTAGCCCCCCCCCCCCCCCCCCCCTCCAAGCAAATCTTAGTCAATCGAGCTGAAAATATAATTTCAAAACTAACAGATTTCACTAATTAATCCTTTGATCAAACCTTAATTCGATGTAGATAATTTTTTAACTTTATAAAGAGAGCGATAGGTCGTAAATCCTCATCTAGCTGTTGTTGGGATCATGTTTTATGTTTTCAGCCATAACATGTTGTTTCCTTTCTGCAAAATTCCATCTTTAGCACAGATGGCTTGTCATTTGAATGCGAAAAGGGTCTGGCTTCCATTAGCGAAAACAGGTAGACTGTGGTCTGGTTTCACAACAATATCGCCACCGTCTCTTCCGGCTTCTAACTTTATTTCAGAATTTCTCTTTGTTGATAGTCCATTTTCTGGAATTAGGCTCGTCAAAAAGGCCAGAAATCAATTGCGTCGACTTTCCCGAGCCGTAAATTACATGTTCTGATTACCAAATAAACTCTGCTTTATTTCGAACTGGCGTAACTCAGGTTGAAGTCAGTGAAAAGGGGTCGGAAATAAACCACCGGTAATTTCACAGATTAGAAAGTAAATGAAGGCGACCAGTCTTTTAATAGGATACTGGAAATCCAGAATGCAATGAATAAAAGATTCCATAACAAAGAAATGTCATTAGCTAGACAATAATAGTATACATGTATACAAACATTTGATGCAAAGCTGAGTAATAACCATATCACTATGTTTTTTAAAACTGTAATCAAATAAGTCTCTTACAGCTAATGTTTCCAGGTGAAGATCAAAGGGACAAATATTATCGCCACATTTCCATCTTCTGATTCCATCCCGTCCCAATGTATTAATAACTATGACCAGTGATATTATTCTTGTTTTCATGTGAGAGATTCTTTCATTTCAGATCCAAAACTTTTATTTAGAGAGAAAAAACAGATGTACAATTGTCAGTAATTGCTTGATATCGAATGCATTAAAATAATATCTTTTTTCAGATGGTTTGATAACGGAAGCGGAAGATTGTGTGGAGAATCTTCAAAAGAGTCAATCCGGGCAAGTGGAAGTAGTTTGCAACATTGTTCTCGTCCCCAAAGGCAGATAGTCTACCAGACAACAGTCGCGATCAATGCTTTACGGTGATTGCACTTTTCCCCAAAAGGATTATTTAGGATTTCGTTTTATGAGTAACTTCGGCACTCACTCACTTTATTTTGTCTGTTTTTTTTTTCTAAACAAATTCGCCGGTGTTTTTTACTTCTCTGTTATGTAGGCCATATATACCATTACAATTTTATTTACCTTGTGTTGTCAATCAGAAACATCAAGGCTATTTTATAGTTTTGACTGGTTTTGATTATCAATCCACTTTATTTAAATATGTTTTTGTTTCTTGCGACACAGTGTTATTTCAGCCGCGGGTATATACGTAGCCGTTTTAGTGGATCTGTGAAGTTTGATTCCATCAAGCGGTCCACCAATAAGCCGCTAATGGAGTACACCATTCATACGAACGGATGCGCAAATGAGCTAAAACAACCAACCAACCAACCAATAAACCACGAGTTGACATCATGACAAAGGCCATTGACATAAGTAGCGAGTCTACCTGCATAGATGCCGCTTTTTGTTTACTCCTAAAATCTGTTGCGAAGCCTCGAAATAAGGTTATTGGCAGCTTTTAAGCTTCGACTCAGTTCTTGAATTATAACCTTGTATAAAGAATGATTGTACTACATCTTCTTGGAACCCGTTTCCGGAAAACATCGACAATTCGGTTATAATGGTAATTGCCATACATTTGTCTTTGTATCACATGAGTTCAACCCCTATTACATTCGACACAAAACTGAATTAACCCTTTATACCCCAAATCGATAGATCTGGACTTCCATCTACTAAATCATGATGAGAAGCAACCCGAGTTTTGATCCCAGTTTGTCTACAGTCGATATATAAATCCATATTAGCTATCTAACATGACGTCAAAGTAGGCGTCCGTATGGCTCAACTGAAGTCCGATTACCCACTTTCTGGAGGGTTCAATGCCCCAAAACATTTGTTATGTAGTTGTAGTATAACTGTGAGTACAAGTTAACCCCCAAAGGGACTCAAGTGTTCATCAAGACACTGTGCTACCTTCTTATACCAACTATCTTTTCAATTTTGAGAAATATAAAAACCTTGACCATAATCTGAATCAACAGTTCTAACCAATACATTGATGTTTTACGTCGCATTCAATATCATTCCACTTATATGACGGCGTTGCCAGGTTGAATGGGGAAAGACGGCGGATTGTTTGCAAAGAACAAACGTTTGATCTTCCATTGGTACAGGAAAACCTTAGTATTCCGACAAAGTCATAAAAGCATCCCAACCCTCCCGAGAAGTGTGCTTCATTTTGACTGTGCTATAAGAGCTGTTTTAATAAAGCAGTTCAAAGAAGCTGAAAGAAAATAAACTAGCGAAGAAAGTCCAAACTCGGTAAAATGTATTTGCCAACGGTACTAAAAGCATATTATTGCGGGTAATTATATACACCAAACGGAGCTAAAAGGAATTTGAGACGCATCAGAGGGATGGGAATCAATAAACAATCCACTTATGAAAAAAGTGGCAGATATTTTAAGTGTGCTTTTATACATTTTTTCATCGAATCGATGTTTTATTTTGGACCTTTCTATGGGTTTTTTAAGCAAATATATATGAATTCTGTCGAAACCCAAAACAAAGTCGAATGGTTGCTGAAGCCGGCTGTACCCAGGGATTTGGCTCAACAATTTAGGCACAGGGTAATTTTGCCCCGGTTACTTAAGATACTGATTTAAAGTGGCAATCAACAGAGTAAATAATCCGTCCATTCTCTTGAGCGATAATGGGGCTGTTTTAATTTCCTGTCAATTTCATTAACTATGTATGTATATAAAAGAACGTGAGCTGTCTAAATCTACCCTTCTATTGTCCGCAGCCTGAAACAGGCCCTCCATAATTGAATTGGACCCCCTAACTGCTTGAAATTAGAACGATTTGCGCATTTGATGCTGAATAAACCAGAGTTCAATGGCGTTCGCCAATAAAAAAGTAACACTTGTTCAATGCAGTTTCTGATACCCTCTCATTAGACTATGAAGACTTGCCACAGTATCATTACCCTATTCCAAATGGCTGAGGTGACAATGATATGGGGGGGGGGGTGCTGTTGAGGAAAATGGTGGTGGGATATGGGGTTGGAAAGAGGGGAGTTTCCACTGCTATCGAGAATGGAAGCTGGAGGTTATTATCACAGCTTATAGCCGTACAAGATGCGATAATCTCGCACAGGAAGAAATTTTGCGGTCAATTTGTTCTTAAAAATGGCGGGACCTACTGACGGTCGAACCAGAATTAGTCTGACTTTATAGTCATTGTCAGTTTTCTTTCACATCCTAAAACACATCTAAGATTCACGCCCATGGCACTGAGAATCTCAATATTCAATTGCATGGTATTTTTTGTTTTCTCTGCCATTTAAAATTCTTGTGCTTTTTTCCAGCTATAGATCTTATATATTTCAACAAACTATTGTAACAACCACCAATAGGAATTATGGTTGTATTTATAACGTCGATCTAATGATGGTTACTTGCTAATAAACTATAAATGACTTCATTGGAATCCTTTCTATTTTAACCACAGTGATTCTTTGTATCGGTTTTCTCACAGAAACGACTTTATTGTATTATTTCCGTGAGCTTTAAGACATGGAGATCTGTGAGAATCACTTCCATCCATAGAACGGTCTGGGTCAGGTCAGTTGAACTTTTATCCAAAGCGTAATAAGGCATGGTTGGCGGCTAACGATCGCGTGCTGGATAGCTATCAAAACCAAATAGAGATTACAATATTCACTGTGCTAGGTTATCGTTCTGAAACCCTTGTGAAACTTTAGCAGATTGCCACAAATCCATAGGAATCAGCTGTATAGCAGAATTCTACGATTACAGTATCATTCCCAAATAGATGATAATTCTTACACTGCTGGTTAACGTAAATTGAGCCATATTCCATTCAAAAGCTGCGACTTCCAAAACATTTATGATCCATCTTGGTTTTGAAAAAACAGCATCATTAAAACACGATCATGTCATCGTATAAATTCACTCCATGCTTTGGTTTGTTAAGCAATCAATCCCAGTCCAATTGGATAAAAGGACATCGATGTTTTCACATGGACAATATTTTTATCAACACAGCTCACCAATCTATTTCCGTGAAATGTTCGACATTTTAACTTCATCGGATGTTCCTCAAACCATTAAGTGCTCGCCGAAGTTTGGAATGTCCTCTCCAACTAAACGTGGAAACGCTGGCGTATAAGTGTAATAATTGTAAGTGCGGAGTTACACATCTATCAGTCAATCAATCAATCAAATCAATCAATCAACGAATCAAATAAAATCAACCATTTAACCAATCAATGAATCAAACCATAAATAATCGGGGCCAGATTTTGAGATTTTGACTCAACCACTGTCGTCTTATAATACTCAACCATCTAATCTGATAAATAGGTCGGATTTCGATCAGCTTAAAGTCCATGTATTGGCCTGGACAGCAAAATGATCGGCCTAGACATACCGGAGCTCTTTAGCAGATAAATGGTGGGATAGAGCAGATTACTATAAGTGATAGTTAGCAACATAATATCGCAAGCTATGTGTCATGTCAAAGGGAACAGTTTCCAAAGGTTTCCAAAAAATATTGTTCAACTCAGACAGAGAATCGATAATTTATTTACAAGATATCTCTGAGATCGTGTATCTAGTCATTTGGGGATCTGTAACTTTCAAGAAAGAATAACCCATATTGAAGGCACTGTTATTATCATAGTCGTTTATCAATACCTGTTGTTGCATCTTGTGCTTTTTGCTATCCCAAAAATGTCCCAGACTAACCTAACATGATGACGCGAGCTAGCTATAGAAATATACTCTGAACAAGGAATAATATACGTAGTTTCGTACTCTATTTAAGAATTTCAAAATACCTTACACAGGTATAAAAACAAGCTAATGCTCAGTGTGGCGCAAAACACCAATTAATCGATCCAAATTAGCACACTTATTGAAGCTGACTTGCATATAATAGCATCATCTAAAAAACCACGATTATTAGAAGATTAGATTCAATTTTCCCGTTTGAGTAGTCATTTGATTCAGAATATCAATTGATGTTTTACACATTGTATCCAATAGACATATTTTGATGATCTCCAATATTCTCTATTGTCTACTGAGATGGTGTCTGCTTACAGATATTAAACGGGAGGTATGTGATTGTGATTGTTAGATGAGCATCAATAATCGAGCAAATATCGATTTACGATTTATCCGTGTATCAAGTTACCTCCCTTGAGTGTTTGTAGAAATAACGTTTTTGTCTCATCCAATCAACAGAGTAAATAATGCGCTCATTTCACAAGGGAACTGGAGGCTGTTTTAATTTCCGGCAACATTCGTAACCTTTAACAGCATCTCTTCACCCTATAGTCTCATGTCTATATATACAAGTAACGATGTCAATCAATTGGTATTATCATGTTATCGTGGAACAGACAACCCATAATGGAATCGGTCGTTAATCGGAGAGTTGTTGGATTGATGTTGAATACAAGGACTATAAACCAAGGGAGAGATTCACCTTAAACCACCATCAATCTATAAGCCTCTCATTAGACAAACATTGTTACAATCTCAATCTATCTCAATCCTGCCGTAGGAAGATCATCTTCTCCAGCCAAGTTAAAACCTCCATGGGCGCTGTTCAATTTACAGATTGGAATGGATTAGTCCGCCAAGGTAAAACACGGAATGGGACCATAGAGATTTTAACTTGGACCGAGAAGATGTAGGAAGATGGATCCGATTGTAAAAGTGTGGGCCGTTTATAGCTTTATACACTGTGGAGATTTTGACTTTGATACAGATAAGCACCGACGCATTCAGGGCTCCAGACATTTGTAAACTGTTCGGACATTTTTAACAAATATCATTATTCATCCTCAGGAAGTTTGCCGCTACAAGATCTGGGACATGACCTGCAGGAAGAACCCAGCTATTCCACTACACTTGAAAATACTTGGTCGAAGGGCACTTCATGTACATTTTTGGTTATGTAAAGTTTTAAACAGTGAATGTTTGATTACTATTAATTGCTTTAATTGTTTCCCAGCGAATCGCAAACTGTAAGACTAAGGTAGCTATGTCATGTCCATACATGTATATTCTGCTTTGTATCCTCAGTGACCTCTCGTTCGTCTTTCATACAAAACACTCCTGAATGTTGAAAAAACTAGTATTTTTGTTTGATCTAATCAACAAAGTAAACTATGCATATATTATACAAGGGTATCAGAGGCAATTTTAATTTCCTGCTATTTTCGTAACATTCGTTTAACAGCATTTTAGAACAGGAGTTTGAAAACGGAGTCCTTATTAATCGGCCTTGTTTGTCTTCTACCTATGAACCAAATTACATATGTCACTTCCTTTTCCCATTATCATATTTTGTTTAATTTCAATTTACCTGAATATCCGTACAACTTTTCCAATATTTAATCAAGTATTTCAGACGAAAAATTAATGACTAAGCCAAACTCCTGTCAGTGGTATTACGTACAGCTGAACTGTTAACATATGTATCTATTTCGATTGTCTTAGAAATTTCTCGATTGTGACGTATTATCTGTTTGTTTGTGAAATGTTTCAAGTTTGACCTAGTTCCCAACTGTTACTATGACGACTCCTTGGAAAGTTCCAATCTAAAATAGAGATTGATCCTACTGCCATTCGTTGAGATATCAACTCTAAAACGATTGAGTGACATGTTCCTTTAACACAAAGGGAGACCACTGCTGTCCACGTCCTTAAAATTGTAAACAACGACACGTGACACTGATAGTTGACTCGGTTGTGTAGAGAGATACTCGATATAATTCTGGTAGGTAACGTTTAAGCCGCCGAATACCTGTTTTGTTATATTGATTGCTACTCTCCTAATACATATAATATACCTTGAAATACCTTGAAGTCCATATCACATTTTGCCTTGACATTCATGGGCGCTGCCATCTTGTTTTAGAATGTATTTAAGAGCTGATGTAGTGCCGATTATATTTTTGATTTTCAACAAGTATTTCTGCCCAAAGAACCTGCAATGCAGCATATTACGACAGGGTTACATGTTTGCGAACAGAATAGAACAGAGAAATAAATAGTATATAGATTAAAAATTCTCAGTAGATTTCTTGCAGTTAACTATGCGCAAAATGGAGTGCGACGGCTCTCGAGCCATGTCTCGAGTTGAAGATCTCGTAGAATGGCACGAGATCTCGATTGGGAAAGTTCTAGTCTCTATAGTGAGGTAATCCCAGGCCTATAATTTTAATTCACAACCTGTTGTAATGCGTAGATCCAAGAAGATTCTCGAAATACTCTATTTGTATGCAAATGCTCAGATCTTTCTGGAAGTACTGTGGGTGTATATAAGACGTTGTTTTCTCGTTATCAGTCAGTTTAGTTTCTATCTGGACTCGGAAAACTATAATATAGTTCAGTTTTCTATCTGAACTCAGTTTACTATTTTGGATTCGAAAGTCAGATTGTTCTGACTCGTCTGTGAGAGAGTCAGTTGTGAACTGTACTCTTTGATACTACATATATTAACTCTGTGGATATTCAGTCTGTTTTGTCAGTGATACCTGACTTGTGAATTCTATCAAGAATTTATTCTGTGGATATACCACCAGTGTGCTAAACCAGTGTGTTTTCAATATTCTATCCTGCGGATTTACCATTGTGTCTTCAAGATTCATTCTGGGGATCTATATTTCGTCGATTCGTGGTCATCGGATTTAAACCAGTGAACTTTGTGAAGGATACAGATTTCTAGGAACTGTAATTACTTTACTTGTATAAGTAAGTCATTTTGATATATGTTTTCTTTCCAACGTTTATGTAATATTTGCCTGTAAATAAGTTAGTCCGTTTGCTTTTTAATATAAATCAAAATTTGTACAATAAATCTGCTGGTCTGTTGTTACTTCTTTTTATCATCATTCGGTATCGTAACAAAATTGGGGGCTTGTCCGGGAAAATTTCGCAATTCATTGAGCGAGATTGTGCTCGGAAAAATTCGAAATTCTAAAACTAAATTCAACTAAGCATTTAATCTTTGTAATACCAGCAGATTTTATTCACCATGTCTGACTTTAATCCAGACGATTTCATGCAAGCGCCCGATCAGGATATTTTTGATTCTTTAAGTAGGAAAGATTTATTTTTGTTAGGCGATTAAGGGCTAAACTTAAAAAAATCTTCTCGTAAACAAATATTACAACGTGATATTGCTCAAAATTTAGTTGAAATTGAAGCGTTTGACGAAAGTGCATTAAGTGAATATTTACCTGAATTAGATAAATCATGGCTAGTACAACAGGAAAAATTGAAAATTGATAAAGAAATAGAAATGCAAAAATTAAAATTACATTTTGAAAAAGAAATGAGAGAGAAAGAGCTAGAAAAAGAAATGAGAGAGAAAGAACTAGAAAAAGGAATAGAAAAAGAAATGAGAGAGAAAGAGCTAGAAAAAGAATTGAGAGAGAAAGAGCTAGAAAAAGAAAAAGAAATGATGCGAATGAAACTTGAAAATGAGAGGGAGATTGAAAAAATGAGAATTGAAAAAGAAATGGAAATTAGACATTCAGAAATTAAACAAAGGTCTAAAAGGGATTGTAAATTTGATTTAGCCCATAATATTAGATTAGTTCCACCATTCCGTGAGAAAGATATTGACAAATGTTTTCTGTCATTTGAAAAAATAGCTGAAAATTTAAACTGGCCTAAAGAATATTGGACTATGCTTTTACAAAGCGTACTTGTCGGTAAAGCTATGGATGTGTATACATCATTATCTGTAGAGCAGTCTAAAAGTTTTGACACAGTCAAACATAAAATACTACAAGCTTATAACCTGGTTCCAGAGGCTTATCGTCAAAAGTTTCGAAATTGTGAAAAAAATAAAGATGAAACCTACACTGAATTTGCTAGGAAAAAGGAACAACTATTTGAGAGATGATGTCTTTCTAAAGAGGTAAATCAAGATTACAACAATTTAAAAGACATTGTTTTAGTTGAAGAATTTAAATGTTGTATCCATAGTGATATTAGAACATATCTTGAGGAGAAGGGGGTGTATAATTTAGAGTCTGCAGCAACCGCAGCTGACAATTACGCAGTCACTAACAAACTTCCATTTGAGAGCAAGCCAGGTAAACAACTTTCATGTAGAGATCCTCAACCCCGTTCTCAAAATTCTTTTAAACCTAACGACAAGCCTCACTTTAAAATTTCAATCAAGACCACAAAATACTGGTAATACTGGCAAGACTGGTAATAATGGCAATACTGGAAATGAATATAGATTTCAAAATAACAAACAATTTAGTAGAATTACATGTAACTATTTTAAAAAGCCTGGCCATCTGCAGTCTAATTGTTTTCAACTAAAACCAAATCGTGATAATGATTATTCTAAACCCACTGGATTGTGTCTTGTGGATACCGACAATACACAACAGGCAGTTACATGTACTTGTGGACATCCTCCACCTAAAGACCTTAGTAGACAACAAAATGATGAAGATTCATTTAAACCATCAGGATTATGTGTACTGAATAATAATAGTACTAAACAAGCTATTAGCTATGTTAAACCACCTATTAAAGATGAAACATTGGAATTTAATGATGGTGTAATGAAAGTTTTCAAACCATTTATTCACACTGGATCTGTTTCACTTAATAGTGATAATTCTAATGCAGTCCAAATTAAAATAATTAGAGATACAGGCGCATCTCAATCTCTTATGTTGTCTAAAGCGTTGCCATTTTCAGAAAGTTCTTACTCAGGCAATGATGCTTTAATAACAGGTGTAAATTCTACTGAGTCAGTCTCATTACATAATGTGTTTTTAAATTCGGACATTGTATCCGGCCCTGTTAGTGTTGGTATTAGACCTTCATTACCATTTGATGGTATTCAATTGTTGTTAGGTAATGACCTAGCTGGTGATAAAGTAATTAAATCCACTATATCTAGTAAACCTTGTACAGTTATTAACACTGATCAAAACAAGCAAGAAGGACCTAACGTGTACTCTTCGTGTACTGCAACAGATGTTATGAGTAAGAATAATGTAGTCCTATCTAATGAAAATAGTCATGTTAACAATTATGCTGACTTAGAGGACACGTTTTTGGCTGATTTGTTTAATGCCAATTCATTTTGTGATTTTCTTACTGATTGTTCATTTGAAAAGATGGAATGCTTACCTACAATGTTTTAATGATTGAAAAATCTGAAGATAATTGTATTTTAAATCCCCTGGATACTGACGTTGCGTTAGACGCAACTATTTATTATTGTGAGTCAGATTCTAGCATAACTGATCCTAATAATATGGTTGATAAGGACTTAAGTGATCTTAATTATTTAGTTAAGACTCCTGATCGGCGCAAAGCATGTCAATCATGTCATACCAATAGAAATGACGTTAACAATGAATCTATTTTACAAATTAACGTAGTTTCTACTGACCCTGACAATTCTTTCGTCGAAGAGTCAACATTCAAGTATTTTGGAACACCAACGTTGGATTCTACACTTCAGAGAGTCGACACAGTTGGAGGACTCTGAAATTCCTAAAACCATTTCCGTAAAACGCTGTCGTTTGGAACCTTATCAACAGGATAAACTGCAAACATTGATCTCTGACTTTTCACATTTATTTCCTCATGCTCCATCTAGGACTTTTGTTAACTTTCGTGATGTTTGTGTTGACAACTCTTCGCTTATAAAAGACCACCTTGACAGTATTGTACTCTTCCAGAGACTCAGTAAAGCCAATTTGACTATGTACGTGAAGTTAGATGCCAGTTCCCAGTTGCCAGTTCGATATTCGAATATAACATAGCTGCCAGTTGCCTGTGCGATATTCGGAAACAGTGGGCTATTATTCGAAAAGTTTTGAAGATATGGTCACCAAACTTTATATACACGGTCTACTCGCGAATATCTACAAAGGGCCGCCTTTAGTTTTGCATTCCTTCGCCAGGGGGCGAATTGGCATCTGGGGGGTTTGAATTGGCGTCTGGCATAATCGGCTATTATTCGAAAAGTTTTGAAGATATGGTCACCAAACTTTATATACACAGTCTACTCGCGAATATCTACAAAGGGCCGCCTTTAGTTTTGCATTCCCCTGCCAGGGGGAGAATAGGCATCTGGGGGTTTGAATTGGCGTCTGGCATAAAATCGGCTATTATTCGAAAAAGTTTTGAAGATATGGTCACCAAACTTTATATACACAGTCTACTCGCGAATATCTACAAAGGGCCGCCTTTAGTTTTGCATGCCTCCGCCATGGGGCAAATTGGCATCTGGGGGGTTTGAATTGGCGTCTGGAATAAAATCGGCTATTATTCGAAAAGTTTTGAAGATATGGTCACCAAACTTTATATACACAGTCTACTCGCGAATATCTACAAACGGCCGCCTTTAGCTTTGCATTCCTCCGCCAGCGGGGGCGAATTGGCATCTGGGGGGTTTGAAGTGGCGTCTGGCATAAAATCGGCTATTATTCGAAAAAGTTTTGAAGATATGGTCACCAAACTTTATATACACAATCTACTCGCAAATATCTACAAAGGGCCGCCTTTAGTTTTGCATTCCCCTGCCAGGGGGAGAATTGGCATCTGGGGGTTTGAATTGGCGTCTGGCATAAAATCGGCTATTATTCGAAAAGTTTTGAAGATATGGTCACCAAACTTTATATACACAGTCTACTCGCAAATATCTACAAAGGGCCGCCTTTAGTTTTGCATTCCTTCGCCAGGGGGCGAATTGGCATCTGGGGGGTTTGAATTGGCGTCTGGCATAATCGGCTATTATTCGAAAAGTTTTGAAGATATGGTCACCAAACTTTATATACACAGTCTACTCGCGAATATCTACAAAGGGCCGCATTTAGTTTTGCATTCCCCTGCCAGGGGGAGAATAGGCATCTGGGGGTTTGAATTGGCGTCTGGCATAAAATCGGCTATTATTCGAAAAAGTTTTGAAGATATGGTCACCAAACTTTATATACACAGTCTACTCGCGAATATCTACAAAGGGCCGCCTTTAGTTTTGCATGCCTCCGCCATGGGGCAAATTGGCATCTGGGGGGTTTGAATTGGCGTCTGGAATAAAATCGGCTATTATTCGAAAAGTTTTGAAGATATGGTCACCAAACTTTATATACACAGTCTACTCGCGAATATCTACAAACGGCCGCCTTTAGCTTTGCATTCCTCCGCCAGGGGGGGCGAATTGGCATCTGGGGGGTTTGAATTGGCGTCTGGCATAAAATCGGCTATTATTCGAAAAAGTTTTGAAGATATGGTCACCAAACTTTTTATAAACAATCTACTCGCAAATATCTACAAAGGGCCGCCTTTAGTTTTGCATTCCCCTGCCAGGGGGAGAATTGGCATCTGGGGGTTTGAATTGGCGTCTGGCATAAAATCGGCTATTATTCGAAAAGTTTTGAAGATATGGTCACCAAACTTTATATACACAGTCTACTCGCAAATATCTACAAAGGGCCGCCTTTAGTTTTGCATTCCTTCGCCAGGGGGCGAATTGGCATCTGGGGGGTTTGAATTGGCGTCTGGCATAATCGGCTATTATTCGAAACGTTTTGAAGATATCGCCACCAAACTTTATATACACAGTCTACTCGCGAATATCTACAAAATGCCGCCTTTAGTTTTGCATTCCTCCGCCAGGGGGCGAATTGGCATCTGGGGAGTTTGAATTGGCGTCTGGCATAAAATCGGCTATTATTCGAAAAAGTTTTGAAGATATGGTCACCAAACTTTATATACACAATCTACTCGCAAATATCTACAAAGGGCCGCCTTTAGTTTTGCATTCCCCTGCCAGGGGGAGAATTGGCATCTGGGGGTTTGAATTGGCGTCTGGCATAAAATCGGCTATTATTCGAAAAGTTTTGAAGATATGGTCCCCAAACTTTATATACACAGTCTACTCGCAAATATCTACAAAGGGCCGCCTTTAGTTTTGCATTCCTTCGCCAGGGGGCGAATTGGCATCTGGGGGGTTTGAATTGGCGTCTGGCATAATCGGCTATTATTCGAAAAGTTTTGAAGATATGGTCACCAAACTTTATATACACAGTCTACTCGCGAATATCTACAAAGGGCCGCATTTAGTTTTGCATTCCCCTGCCAGGGGGAGAATAGGCATCTGGGGGTTTGAATTGGCGTCTGGCATAAAATCGGCTATTATTCGAAAAAGTTTTGAAGATATGGTCACCAAACTTTATATACACAGTCTACTCGCGAATATCTACAAAGGGCCGCCTTTAGTTTTGCATGCCTCCGCCATGGGGCAAATTGGCATCTGGGGGGTTTGAATTGGCGTCTGGAATAAAATCGGCTATTATTCGAAAAGTTTTGAAGATATGGTCACCAAACTTTATATACACAGTCTACTCGCGAATATCTACAAACGGCCGCCTTTAGCTTTGCATTCCTCCGCCAGGGGGGGCGAATTGGCATCTGGGGGGTTTGAATTGGCGTCTGGCATAAAATCGGCTATTATTCGAAAAAGTTTTGAAGATATGGTCACCAAACTTTATATAAACAATCTACTCGCAAATATCTACAAAGGGCCGCCTTTAGTTTTGCATTCCCCTGCCAGGGGGAGAATTGGCATCTGGGGGTTTGAATTGGCGTCTGGCATAAAATCGGCTATTATTCGAAAAGTTTTGAAGATATGGTCACCAAACTTTATATACACAGTCTACTCGCAAATATCTACAAAGGGCCGCCTTTAGTTTTGCATTCCTTCGCCAGGGGGCGAATTGGCATCTGGGGGGTTTGAATTGGCGTCTGGCATAATCGGCTATTATTCGAAACGTTTTGAAGATATCGCCACCAAACTTTATATACACAGTCTACTCGCGAATATCTACAAAATGCCGCCTTTAGTTTTGCATTCCTCCGCCAGGGGGCGAATTGGCATCTGGGGAGTTTGAATTGGCGTCTGGCATAAAATCGGCTATTATTCGAAAAAGTTTTGAAGATATGGTCACCAAACTTTATATACACAGTCTACTCGCGAATATCTACAAAGGGCCGCCTTTAGTTTTGCATGCCTCCGCCATGGGGCAAATTGGCATCTGGGGGGTTTGAATTGGCGTCTGGAATAAAATCGGCTATTATTCGAAAAGTTTTGAAGATATGGTCACCAAACTTTATATACACAGTCTACTCGCGAATATCTACAAACGGCCGCCTTTAGCTTTGCATTCCTCCGCCAGGGGGGGCGAATTGGCATCTGGGGGGTTTGAATTGGCGTCTGGCATAAAATCGGCTATTATTCGAAAAAGTTTTGAAGATATGGTCACCAAACTTTATATACACAATCTACTCGCAAATATCTACAAAGGGCCGCCTTTAGTTTTGCATTTCCCTGCCAGGGGGAGAATTGGCATCTGGGGGTTTGAATTGGCGTCTGGCATAAAATCGGCTATTATTCGAAAAGTTTTGAAGATATGGTCACCAAACTTTATATACACAGTCTACTCGCAAATATCTACAAAGGGCCGCCTTTAGTTTTGCATTCCTTCGCCAGGGGGCGAATTGGCATCTGGGGGGTTTGAATTGGCGTCTGGCATAATCGGCTATTATTCGAAACGTTTTGAAGATATAGCCACCAAACTTTATATACACAGTCTACTCGCGAATATCTACAAAATGCCGCCTTTAGTTTTGCATTCCTCCGCCAGGGGGCGAATTGGCATCTGGGGAGTTTGAATTGGCGTCTGGCATAAAATCGGCTATTATTCGAAATTTTTTGAAGATATGGTCACCAAACTTTATATACACAGTCTACTAGCGAATATCTACAAAGGGCAACCTTTAGTTTTGCATTCCTCCACCAGGGGGGGAATTGGCATCTGCGGGGTTTGAATTGGCGTCTGGCCTAAAATCGGCTATTATTCGAAAAGTTTTGAAGATATCGTCACCAAACTTTATATACACAGTCTACTCGCGAATAACTACAAAGGGCTGCCTTTAGTTTTGCATTCCTCCGCCAGGGGGCGAATTGGCATCTGGGGGGTTTGAATTGGCGTCTGGAATAAAATCGGCTATTATTCGAAAAGTTTTGAAGATATGGTCACCAAACTTTATATACACAGTCTACTCGCGAATATCTACAAACGGCCGCCTTTAGCTTTGCATTCCTCCGCCAGGGGGGGCGAATTGGCATCTGGGGGGTTTGAATTGGCGTCTGGCATAAAATCGGCTATTATTCGAAAAAGTTTTGAAGATATGGTCACCAAACTTTATATACACAATCTACTCGCAAATATCTACAAAGGGCCGCCTTTAGTTTTGCATTCCCTTGCCAGGGGGAGAATTGGCATCTGGGGGTTTGAATTGGCGTCTGGCATAAAATCGGCTATTATTCGAAAAGTTTTGAAGATATGGTCACCAAACTTTATATACACAGTCTACTCGCAAATATCTACAAAGGGCCGCCTTTAGTTTTGCATTCCTTCGCCAGGGGGCGAATTGGCATCTGGGGGGTTTGAATTGGCGTCTGGCATAATCGGCTATTATTCGAAAAGTTTTGAAGATATGGTCACCAAACTTTATATACACAGTCTACTCGCGAATATCTACAAAGGGCCGCCTTTAGTTTTGCATTCCCCTGCCAGGGGGAGAATAGGCATCTGGGGGTTTGAATTGGCGTCTGGCATAAAATCGGCTATTATTCGAAAAGTTTTGAAGATATGGTCACCAAACTTTATATACACAGTCTACTCGCGAATATCTACAAACGGCCGCCTTTAGCTTTGCATTCCTCCGCCAGGGGGGGCGAATTGGCATCTGGGGGGTTTGAATTGGCGTCTGGCATAAAATCGGCTATTATTCGAAAAAGTTTTGAAGATATGGTCACCAAACTTTATATACACAATCTACTCGCAAATATCTACAAAGGGCCGCCTTTAGTTTTGCATTTCCCTGCCAGGGGGAGAATTGGCATCTGGGGGTTTGAATTGGCGTCTGGCATAAAATCGGCTATTATTCGAAAAGTTTTGAAGATATGGTCACCAAACTTTATATACACAGTCTACTCGCAAATATCTACAAAGGGCCGCCTTTAGTTTTGCATTCCTTCGCCAGGGGGCGAATTGGCATCTGGGGGGTTTGAATTGGCGTCTGGCATAATCGGCTATTATTCGAAACGTTTTGAAGATATAGCCACCAAACTTTATATACACAGTCTACTCGCGAATATCTACAAAATGCCGCCTTTAGTTTTGCATTCCTCCGCCAGGGGGCGAATTGGCATCTGGGGAGTTTGAATTGGCGTCTGGCATAAAATCGGCTATTATTCGAAATTTTTTGAAGATATGGTCACCAAACTTTATATACACAGTCTACTAGCGAATATCTACAAAGGGCAACCTTTAGTTTTGCATTCCTCCACCAGGAGGGGGAATTGGCATCTGCGGGGTTTGAATTGGCGTCTGGCCTAAAATCGGCTATTATTCGAAAAGTTTTGAAGATATCGTCACCAAACTTTATATACAGAGTCTACTCGCGAATAACTACAAAGGGCTGCCTTTAGTTTTGCATTCCTCCGCCAGGGGGCGAATTGGCATCTGGGGGGTTTGAATTGGCGTCTGGAATAAAATCGGCTATTATTCGAAAAGTTTTGAAGATATGGTCACCAAACTTTATATACACAGTCTACTCGCGAATATCTACAAACGGCCGCCTTTAGCTTTGCATTCCTCCGCCAGGGGGGGGCGAATTGGCATCTGGGGGGTTTGAATTGGCGTCTGGCATAAAATCGGCTATTATTCGAAAAAGTTTTGAAGATATGGTCACCAAACTTTATATACACAATCTACTCGCAAATATCTACAAAGGGCCGCCTTTAGTTTTGCATTCCCCTGCCAGGGGGAGAATTGGCATCTGGGGGTTTGAATTGGCGTCTGGCATAAAATCGGCTATTATTCGAAAAGTTTTGAAGATATGGTCACCAAACTTTATATACACAGTCTACTCGCAAATATCTACAAAGGGCCGCCTTTAGTTTTGCATTCCTTCGCCAGGGGGCGAATTGGCATCTGGGGGGTTTGAATTGGCGTCTGGCATAATCGGCTATTATTCGAAAAGTTTTGAAGATATGGTCACCAAACTTTATATACACAGTCTACTCGCGAATATCTACAAAGGGCCGCCTTTAGTTTTGCATTCCCCTGCCAGGGGGAGAATAGGCATCTGGGGGTTTGAATTGGCGTCTGGCATAAAATCGGCTATTATTCGAAAAAGTTTTGAAGATATGGTCACCAAACTTTATATACACAGTCTACTCGCGAATATCTACAAAGGGCCGCCTTTAGTTTTGCATGCCTCCGCCATGGGGCAAATTGGCATCTGGGGGGTTTGAATTGGCGTCTGGAATAAAATCGGCTATTATTCGAAAAGTTTTGAAGATATGGTCACCAAACTTTATATACACAGTCTACTCGCGAATATCTACAAACGGCCGCCTTTAGCTTTGCATTCCTCCGCCAGGGGGGGCGAATGGGCATCTGGGGGGTTTGAATTGGCGTCTGGCATAAAATCGGCTATTATTCGAAAAAGTTTTGAAGATATGGTCACCAAACTTTATATACACAATCTACTCGCAAATATCTACAAAGGGCCGCCTTTAGTTTTGCATTCCCCTGCCAGGGGGAGAATTGGCATCTGGGGGTTTGAATTGGCGTCTGGCATAAAATCGGCTATTATTCGAAAAGTTTTGAAGATATGGTCACCAAACTTTATATACACAGTCTACTCGCAAATATCTACAAAGGGCCGCCTTTAGTTTTGCATTCCTTCGCCAGGGGGCGAATTGGCATCTGGGGGGTTTGAATTGGCGTCTGGTATAATCGGCTATTATTCGAAACGTTTTGAAGATATGGCCACCAAACTTTATATACACAGTCTACTCGCGAATATCTACAAAATGCCGCCTTTAGTTTTGCATTCCTCCGCCAGGGGGCGAATTGGCATCTGGGGAGTTTGAATTGGCGTCTGGCATAAAATCGGCTATTATTCGAAATTTTTTGAAGATATGGTCACCAAACTTTATATACACAGTCTACTAGCGAATATCTACAAAGGGCAACCTTTAGTTTTGCATTCCTCCACCAGGGGGGGAATTGGCATCTGCGGGGTTTGAATTGGCGTCTGGCCTAAAATCGGCTATTATTCGAAAAGTTTTGAAGATATCGTCACCAAACTTTATATACACAGTCTACTCGCGAATAACTACAAAGGGCTGCCTTTAGTTTTGCATTCTTCCGCCAGGGGGCGAATTGGCATCTGGGGGGTTTGAATTGGCGTCTGGAATAAAATCGTCTATTATTCAAAAAGTTTTGAAGATATGGTCACCAAACTTTATATACACAATCTACTCGCAAGTAGACTATATATAAACACTCCTACACAGTCTGGAACGAAACATTCCCAAAGTTATCCTAAATTACCAGTGATATGTAGTTTATGGCAATTTAATAAGTTTTCGAAGTTCTATAAACCTAGATAAGTTTAGCCATGTCTGACTTAAAAATCTAACTCAGCGTCCGTAGAATGATATGAACTTTCGAAATTCATATGTTCACATAAATTCTGATTATTAAGGCGTTAAGAAGGTTTTAGTTATGATGGACGTTGAAATAAGGCAAACCAATTCAGTCTGGAGTCTGTACTAGCCGGATTAAGGATCAAAAGTATACAAAATCTGAATAACCCCGACGAACATTCATTCATTCTGGCCTATGTTATTTCAAAGCACTACTTTAACGTACATTTCCTAGACGTATCATTAATACACTTTTAATTTGTACTTCTTTAGAAAACCTAGCCTATATTTTCAAAATTTTGGGGGAAATTTTGGTAGCTCACTCGGTTATGACATTTTAGAAACCTAAAACAGACACCACACAAGCAAATGAATCGTTGCAGCCTCTTCTTCACAAGCAGCCTGGAACTGTATATTGTCGACGAAGACTTAGAAAATACACAAATGTCGACAGTAATCCTGCCAGCACCGTTAAATAAGGAGATCCAGATCGTTGCTTCGGTTGAATGTGATTTACAAAACAAGAAATTTGAACGTACTGGTATTAGAAGCGATTACCTTTAACACCCTGTTATTGTATTGTACGTATTTATTGCTACATTCAAATCTTCGCTGATTAGTATTGGACAAAGGTGAGTGTATGGGGCATAATTAGTCTCCACAAGGCCCGTTCTCTCATACCATCAGCGGCTGATCGGATAATGCCCAGAAATTAATTAATTCTTAAGGCGGAAATAGTTTTGTTAACCAGATAAGTGTTATTTCGTGTTCGGAACAGATCTTAAAAAACATGGCTCAAATCTAGAGTGACACCCAATTTGTTTGGTCTAAAATTACTTATGAATTTTATGTTGATATTGCGGGTACCTAACATTTTAAATTTAAAATAGAAAGTGATGCTAAAACTTCTGAATTTTAGCAAAGAGTGGCCTGTATGAAAAAGTTATAGAATTGCCATCTTTTGTTTTCTAATGTTATCGCCATTTTGGTTTTTAACGCTAAATTGTCAATGTGAGCAAAGTTCTTGCTTTCTTTTAACATAGGACAATCCCTCTTGAGATAGTCGCAAATATCTTGCACAACGAGAACGAAAAGAAGCAAAAACCTGTACGAAAATAACAACTTATAATCAATATGTTTTTTTTCTGGTTGACCTATAATTTGTAGTCAAAGTGTTTAGCGCCATACAAACAACTCTTCGACATCACATCATTATCATCAGATGAACGACCAATTCCATGATATGCTATATGTATAATAAGGTTAACTTGTAGGCACTAAGTAACAACATCTTGGGCAATACACAGATAAGTATGGAAGTGCTGTTCCAGTAAATCTGAACTAAAATTACTGGAAAATAAAATAATCCCTCGGGCCCGTGTGAAATGGGCGCATTATTTACTCTGTTGATTGGATGAGACAAAAACGTTACTTCTACAAACACTCAAGGGAGGTAACTTGACGCGAAGGTAAACCGTAAATCGATATTTGGTAGATTGGTAAATATTCAAGTAACAATTACAATGTGTACAAAAGAAAGAATCTCATATATGTGCTGGCGATGGATTTGGTGAAGACGGCATGTAGCGCCTAAGGGGCTGTCACTGGAAATAATTACCAATGTCGAGATATGTGAAATAATGATTGGTTTCAAATGAAGGTACCTTTTTAAGGCCGTTAACAGGCCGGTAATTGAACCCTCTCTATACACTGATCATCACCTTAGGAAGATAACCAGTCAGTTCTTGTCAACTCTGTATGGCTTATACAAAACTACTGGACAACATTTCGGCTAAAAAAACTGATTGAAACTCTCTTTAAACCTGGGTCCCATTCCAATGAGAAATAATTCCATTCTACTTAGGAATTACCGTGAAACATAGTTACTTTTGTAAGCTACGGTGTCTGGCCAAAATGCATATCTATTATCTTATTTTATAGCATTTATATCCATGTTTTTATTAAATTCCGTTGCACGTGATAAAGACACCAGCATTGGGGGAGAAAGCTAGTGTTGTTCATTTATGCCATAATCATATGCCATTTGAATGGAATCTATTCGTCGTCATTCAAAAAACAAATACGACAAAGCTAGTTTATTTGCACTGCAGCTGGTGCGTTTTTATTGTTGAATGTGTTTAGACGATGTCATATTTTTTCGTTCTTTGCCTTTATAAATATATATGTGATTTAATATTTATTGTGTGTTAGAAAATAAGAAAATATCTAGCAAAATTCTGTCTTTTATCACAGATGGCTTGTCATTAGAATACCGAAAGAGTCTGGCTTCCATTAGCGAAAACATGTAGACTGTGGTCTGGTTTCACAACAATATCGCCACCGTCTGTTCCGGCTTCTTACTTTATTTCAGAGTTCCTCTTTGTTGATAGTCCATTTTCTGGAATAAGCCTCGTTAAATAAGCCAGAAATCAATTGCGTCGACTTTCCGGACCCATAAATTACATGTTCTGATTATCAAATGAAACTCAGGTTGAAGTCAGTGAAAAGGGATCGGAAATAAACCACCGGTAATTTCACAGATTAGAAAGTAAATGAAGGCGACCAGTCTTTGAAATAGGATACTGGAAATCCAGATTGCAATGAATAAAGGATTCCATAACAAAGAAATGTCATTAGCTAGACAATAATAGTGTACATGTATACAAACATTTGATGCAAAGCGGAGTAATAACCATATCACTATGTTTTTTTTTAAACTGTAATCAAATATGTCTCTTACAGCTAATGTTTTCAGGTGAAGATCAAAGGGACAAATATTATCGCTACATTTCCATCTTCTGATTCCATCCCGTCCCAATGTATTAATAACTATGACCACTGATATTATTCTTTTTTTTTTCATGTGAGAAATTCTGTCATTTAAGGTCCAAAACTTTTATTTACAGAGAAAAAACAGATGTACAATTGTCAGTAATTGCTTGATATCGAATGCATCAAAAGATTATATCTTTTTTTTTCAAATGGCTTGATAATGGAAGAGGAAGATTGAGTGTGGTGAATGTTCAAAAGAGTCAATCGAGGCAAGCGGAAGTAGTGTGCAACATTGTTATTGTCCCTAAACGCAGATAGTCTACCGGACAACAGTCGCAATCAATGTTTTACGGGGATTGCACTTTTCTCCAAAAGGGTCATTTGGGATTTCTATTATGAGTAACTTCCAGCACTCTTTCACTTTATTTTGTCTGGGTTTTTTTCTAAACAAATCCACCGGTGCTTTTAACTTCTCTGTTATGTAGGCCCTATATACCATTACAAAATTATTTACCTTGTGTTGTCAATCAGAAACATCAAGGCTATTTTATAGTTTTGAGTGATTTTGATTATCAGTCCACTATATTTACATATGTTTTTGTTTCTTGCGACACAGTGTTATTTCAGCCGCAGGTATATACGTTGGCGTTTTAGTGGATCTGTGAATGTTGATGCCATCAAGCTGTCCACCAATAAGCCGCTAATGGAGTACACCATTCATACGAACGGACGCGCCAATAAGCTAAAACAACCAACCAACCAATAAACCACGAGTTGACATCATGACAAAGGCCATTGACATGAGTTTACCTACACAGATGCTGCTTTTTGTTTACTCCTAAAATCTGTTGAGGAACCTTGAAATAAGGTCATTGGCAGCTTTTAAGCTTTAACTCAGTTCTTGAATTATAACCTTGTATAAAGAATGATTGTACTACATCTTCTTGGAACCCGTATCCGGAAAACATCGACAATTCGGTTATTATTGTTATTGCCATACATTTGTCTTTGTATCACATGGGTTCAACCCCTATTACACTCGACACAAAACTGAATTAACCCTTTATACCCCAAATCGATAGATCTGGACTTCCATCTACTAAATCATGATGAGAAGCAACCCGAGCTTTGATCCCAGTTTGTCTACTGTCGATATCTAAATCCATATTAGCTATCTAACATGACGTCAAAATAGGCGTTCGTATGGCTCAATTGAATTCCGATTACCCGCTTTCTAGAGGGTTCAATGCCCCAAAACACTTGTCAGGTAGTTGTATTATAACTGTGAGTACAATTTAACCCCCAAAAGAACTCAGGTGTCCATCAAGCCAGTGGGCTATACCTTCTGATACCATTTGTGTTTTTATTAATTTTGAGAAATATAAAAGCTTTGGTCATAATCTGAATCAACAGTTCTAACCAATATATTGATGTTTTACGTCTCATTCAATATTATTTCACTTATATGACGGCGTTGCCAGGTTGAATGGGGAAAGACAGCGGATTGTTTGCAAGGAACAAACCCTTGACCTTCCGTTGGTACATGAAAGCCTTAGTATTCCAAAATCGTTGGGTGCAAAGGCGAGCGAATATTAACTGACAAAGCCATAAAAGCATCCCAACCCTCCTGAGAAGTGTGCTTCATTTTCACTGTGCTATAAGAGCTGTTTTAATGAAGCAGTTCAAAGGAGGTGAAAGAAAATAAACTAGCGAAGACAATCCAAACTCGGTAAAATGTCTTTTCCAACGGTACTAAAAGCATATTATTGCTGGTAATTATATACACCAAACGGAGCTAAAAGGAATTTGGGAAACATCAGAGGGATGAGAATCAATAAACAATCCACTTCTGAAAGAAGTGGCAGATATTTTAGGTGTGCTTTTATACATTATTTCCTTGACCCGATGTTTTATTTCGGACCTTTCTATGGTTTTATTAAAGGGGCATGAGCTGCCAAAATGTTGGTATTTTGATGTAAAACCAGAATGTTGGTATTATAGGCTATTTTTCTCAAGACGTATAATCCAGAAGCTTTTTAGTGCTTCTAGTCTCGAGAATGTATGATAAAGTATTGTTTTGAACTAACTTTGCCTTAGAATGAATGGTCGTCCCGGTTATTTAAATTTTGTTTACTTTTCTTCATTCCAACGCCAATCATTTAGTTTTTTGATGGCCTTCAAAACATTTTACTGTCGTGACGATCAAATTATGAAAAAAGTGTGAATTTTGGCAGCTTATGCCACTTTAAGCAAATATATATGAATCCTGTCGAAACCCAAAACAAAGTCTAATAGTTGCTGAAGCCAGCTGTACCCAGTGATTTAGCTCAACGAAAGTCTAAAATTTAGGCACAGGGTAATTTAGATTGATTGATTGATTGGTGTTTTACGCCGCGCTCAAGATTATTTCACTTATATGGCGGCGTTGCCAGTTTTATTGTGGGAGGAAACCGGGCTCTATGCCCGGAGGAAACCCACGACCTTCCGTTGGTAACTGGCAACCATCCCACATAGGTCGTTCGAGTGAAAACCCAGTCAGAAAATTTTCAAATTTGTTGTACTGAGTGGAAATCGAACCCGCGACCCATTGGTGGAAGGCTGTTCGGATTGAGCGTCCAACGCTCTACCTACTGAGCCACAGAGGCCCCCCAGGGTAATTTAGCCCTGGTTACTTAAGATACTGATTTGAAGTGGCAATCAACAGAGTAAATAATCCGTCCATTCTCCTGAGCAATAATGGGGCTGTTTTAATTTCCTGTCCCTTTCGTTAACTGTGTATGTATATAAAAGGACGTGAGCTGTCTAAATCTACCCTTCTATCGTCCGCAGCCTGAAACAGGTCCACCATAATTGAATTGGACCCCCTAACAGCTGGAAATTAGAACGATTTGTGCATTTCATGCTGAATACACCAGAGTTCAATGGCTTTCGCCAATAAAAAAGTAACACTTGTTCAATTCAGTTTCTGGTATCCTCTCATTAAACCATGACTTGTCACAGTCTCATTGCACTATTCCAAATGGCTGAGGAGACAAGGATACTGGAAGGAGGGGGGCTGTTGAGAAAAATGGTGGTGAGAGCGGTCTGCTTGAGAGTTCCCACTGTTGACCTTAGTAGTTGATATCAACACGCTGCGAAGCATTTCGTCCCTGTTCCAATTGTTTTAAAGCAGTGGCGTCCATCCACAATTGTCCTAACAACACTGGTAATATAAACACTATAGACGCCAAGTCTTAAATCTGTGTGTTCTTAAAGCCCCTTTCACAATTGAGATACGGCGGGTTTACGGCTCTTGCGGTCATGAATTTTGGCCTTCCGTACGATGGACCGCAGCCTTCCTTGCGGGCAACCGCACCTTACCGTGAGAAATTTTTGTGCCGCAAGAGCCGCAGAAAAGTTTGGTGTGCACATGAAATCCAATTTTCGGCCGTGCGAATTTTCTTATTACCTCTGATCCGTGCGGGCGCTAGTATGTTCACCGTAAACCGTTGTATCTTGACGCGCGGTTGTTGCACGATTTTTTTGTATCGTAAGATGCTCCCTACGGTGAAATTTCTTGTTCCGCCTACCTTACTGCAGTCGTAAACCGTTGAACGATTCGCCGTCTCGGTCTTGCACCGCCTGGGATTCACCGTGCAAAAAATACCCTCAGGTGTGCTTTTTCTAACGGTTTTTTTTTATCTCTGCGCCTATTTATACTGCAATTACGTCTGCGGAGCCCAACATCGCCGCACGATTTGACAAAACGCCGTTAGGCGCCCGCTCATTGGTGCGCGGCGAAAAACAATGACGCACGATGCATCTTGCGGCACGCCGCACGTTCCAACCAATCACGTACCACCTCCACGCAACTGTCTCACGGATCACGTGCGCTAGACGTGCGTTGCTTGCGTCACTCCGCGCGGTTCGCCGCAAGAGATTCGTGGATTAAAACGTGCGGAAACCTTGCCACGCCCTTACGATGCCCCGGCCAATCGTAAAATGGATTATTTTCTTGCGGTAATTTTTCCGATTCTACTGCGGCCCGAAAAAATTTATCTCCACCGTGCGATCAATTTCAATATTTTGACCGTGCGGCGAAAGTCTCAATTGTGAAAGCCCCTTAAGGGAGACTTTTTATGTCCCCATATCGAGCACTGCACAGACGTATTTACCCATATGCCCATGTCGGCTGTACGTGGTATTTTGTCAAAGTGAATGTTTACGAATTAATAATGCACAATAAATAATGTGTCCTAGGAGATGAAATCTCGACAAGACGGAACAGTTTTTTTCCGCAACATAAGTGTTATTTCCTGTTACGAATACGTTGTAAAAATAATCCTCTGGCTCAGTTTATTTGAAAAAGAAAATGTACGTTCCCATCTGTCTATTGAGACAAACGCCAATAGTATTGAAACCATATCAAGCCTGTTCCTCTTTTAAACGACATATTCGGAAAGGATATTGAATTGGTTAAGCTATTTCCTGTGAATTTAAAATCGAGAATGGAAGCTGGAGGCTGATATCACAGCTTATAGTCGTACAAAATGCGATAATCTCGCACAGAAAGTAATTTTTGGGTCAATTCGTTCTTGCAAATGGCGGGATCTACTGACGGTCGAACCAGAGTTCAGACTTTATATTCATTCTCAGTTTTCTTTCACATCGTAAAAACATGTACGATTCACACGCATGGTATTGATGTATGAGATCTCTTGCATGCTATTTTAGTATATTATTTTATCATTTTAACAAACTATTGTAACAACCACCAATAGTAGTAATGGTTGTATTTATAACTGTTGGTTACTTGCTAAGGTAGCCTACATTTGTATTATCAAGGACTTGATTAGAATCCGTTCTATTTTAACCACATCGATTCTCTGTATCGGTTTTTTTCCTTTATGTCAGAAACGACTTGAGTTTTAAGACATGGAGATCTGTGGAACGAACGATCTGGGTCAGGTCAGTTGAACTTTTATTCAACACATAATGAGGCATGATTGGCGGCTAACGATCGCTGGATAGCTATTAACACCAAATAGAGATTACAATATTCACCATGCTTGGTCATTGTTCTGAAACCCTTGTGAAACTTTCGGGGACAGCCAAGAATCCATAGCAGTCAGCTGTAGCAGTGTTGTACGATTACAGTTTTATTGCCAAATAGATGTTAATTTTTACATTGCTGGAAAACGTAAATATAACCGCATTCCGTTCAAAAGCTGTAACTTCCAAAACATTTATGATCCATCTCGGTTTTGAAAAAACAACATCATTAAAACAGGATCATGCCATCCTATAAATCCACTCCATGCTTTGGTTTATTAAGCTATAAAGATCAATCCCCAGTCCAATTGAATAAAAGGACATCGATGTTTTCACATGGACAGTATATTTTTTTCAACACAGCTCACCAATCTATTTCCGTGAAACGTTCGACATTTAAACTTCATCGGATGTTCCTCAAACAACTAAGTGCTCGCCGAAGTTTGGAATCTCCTCTCCAACTAAACTTGGAAACGCCGGCGTATGAGTGTATATACTTACAAGCATCTTTTTTTTTGTTAAACTACACTTATGATTTGGCTAATGATATCCTGAATAAATTGTATAGCTTATTGCCGTTAATGGTGATTTCTTGTCTCCAGAATGTTGCCCTTTATGATCACAATCGTTTCTGCAATATCAGTTTGACAACAATCTCCCTACATCATTGATTTTATCGGTCGGTGCTTAATAATCTTAAGTGCGGAGTGACACGTCTATCAATCAAATCAAACCAATCAATCAATCAATCAAACCAGAAATGATCGTGGCCAGACCGGAAGAGATTTTGACTCAACTACTATCGTCTTATACTCAACCATCTAATCTGATAAATAGGTCGGATTTCGATCAGCTGAAAGTGCATTTATTGACCGGAAAAAGTAATGATCGGCATGGACATGATGGAGCTCTTTATCAGATAAATGGTGGAATAGAGCAGATTACTATAAGTGATAGTTGGCAACATAATATCGCCATCCATGTGTCATGCCAAAGAGAACAGTTAAATATTCCTCCTACGGTTTCCCAAAAATATTGTTGCACTCAGACGGAGAATCGATAATTTATTTACAAGATATCTCTGAGATCACTTGTTTAAGAGGCATATAGAAGTTGAAAGGATAATGAAAAGAAATTACTCTGGATAAACAACTCCTTGAACAAATTTAGTTACGACGTTTCGATGTTTCTCCTAACATCGTTTTCAAGTAAATGATTTTCATCATCATTTACTTGAAAACGATGTTAGGAGAAACATCGAAACGTCGTAACTAAATTTGTTCAAGGAGTTGTTTATCCAGAGTAATTTCTTTTCATTATCTCAGAGATCATGTATCTAGTCATCTGGAGATCCGGAACTCTGTGACTTTCAAGAAGGAATAACCCATATAGAAGGGACTGCCATTATCATAGTCGTTTATCAATACTTGTTGTTGCATCTTGTGCTTTTTGGTATCCCAAAACTGTCCCAGGCTAAACCTAACATCCTTATGATGACGCGAGCTAGCTATAGAATTAACAAGGAATTAATAAACGTAGCTTCGTACTCTATTTAAGAATTTCAAGAAACCTGTCACAGTCATCACCAGTTAATCGATCCAAAACACAAATTAATCGATCCAAATTAGCACACTTGTTGAAGCTGACTTGCATATAATAGCATTATCCAAACAACCACGGTTATTGGAAGATTAGATTCAATTTTCCCGTTTGAGTGAAGTTATTGGATTCAGAATATCAATTGATGTCCTATACATTGTATTCAATAGACATACTTTAATTATCTCAATTATTCTCTATTGTCTACTGAGATGGTGTCTGCTTACAGATATTAAACCGGAGGTATGTGATTGTGATTGTTAGATGAGCATCAATAATCGAGCAAATATCGATTTACGATTTATCCGTGTATCAAGTTACCTCCCTTGAGTGTTTGTAGAAGTAACGTTTTTGTCTCATCCAATCAACAGAGTAAATAACGCGCTCATTTCACACGGGAACTGGAGGCTGTTTTAATTTCCGGCAACATTCGTAACCTTTACTTTAACAGCATCTCTTCACCCTATAGTCTCATGTCTGTATATACAAGTAACGATTTCAATCAGTTGTTTTTATCATGTTATCGTGGAACAGACAACCCTTAATGGAATCGGCCGTTAATCGGAGAGTTGTTGGATTGATGTTGAATACATGGACTATAAACCAAGGGAGAGAATCACCTTAAACCACCATTAATCTATAAGCCTCTCATTACACAAACATTGTTACAATCTCAATTTATCTCAATCCTGCCGTAGGAAGATCATCTTCTCCAGCCAAGTTAAAACCTCCATGGGCGCTGTTCAATTTACAGATTGGAATGGATTAGTCCGCCAAGGTAAAACACGGAATGGGACCATGGAGATTTTAACTTGGACCGAGAAGATGTAGGACGATGGATCCGATTGTAAAAGTGTGGGCCGTTTATAGCTTTATACACTGTGGAGATTTTGACTTTGATACAGATAAGCATCGACGCATTCAGGGCTTCAGACATTTGTAAACTGTTCGTACATTTTTAACAAATATCATTATTCATCCTCAGGAAGTTTGCCGCTACAAGATCTGGGACATTACCAGCAGGAAGAACCTCATGGAATCGGCCCCAGGGACATCACCAGCAGGAAGAACCCAGCTATTCCACTACACTTGAAAATAATTTCTCGAAGGGCACTTTATGTGCACTTTTGGTTATGTAAAGTTTTAAACAGTGAATGTTCAATAACTATTAATTGGTTTAATTGTTTCCCAGCGAATCGCAGACTGTAAGACTAAGGTAGCTATGTCATGTCCATACATGTACATTCTGTTTTGTATCCTCAGTTACCTCTCGTTCGTCTTTCATACAAAACACTCTTAAATGTTGAAAAAATCTAGTATTTTTGTTTGATCTAATCAACAAAGTAAACTATGTATACATTAATTTTAATTCCCTGCTACATGTAGTTTCGTAATATTCGTTTAACAGCATTTTAGAACAGGAGTCCTTACTAATCTGCCTTGTCTGTCTTCTACCTAGGAACCAAATTACATATTTCTCTTCCTTTTCCCATTATCATACTTTGTTTAATTTCAATTTACCTAACTTCTTGACATAGCTGAAGATCCGTACAACTTTTTCAATATTTAATCAAGAATTTCAGACGAAAAATTGGGTATGAAGGTCTAAATGATATACCTCTTTTTAACTCAACTAGAAACTTGTCTCTATGGTTATTTTATTCAAGAAGATTTCCCCTGTGCCCGAGTGTTTTAGTGTCTATAAATATGTATACAAGAGAAATAAACCTAAGAAGTAGTTATCCAGAAAACTATGTCTTTATGTTAGGAGACTGGCTCTCTAATTCAAATTACTGACATATCAACATTATAATAAATGGTATCGACTACAAAACAATGAGGCAGTCCTCTTTGGTCTTGTCACTGATGCATCTATAGGGTTTCTGCTACTTTCTTATTCTAGTCACGCCACAATCCCACTATGTATTGTCCTATACTTAGTAAAAGTCCTCTGTAGCGGTAGAGGTGGATCTGTGATCGACGAAAGCACAAATCATCTCACTAATGCGTCTGGGAGTCTTCACTGAGACAGTTGTTATTAGTCGAGTTACATTAGCGTTCCCTCCAAGTTCATTGTGTGCCAATGTTCTCCAATAATCCGGACTGGGAATGACAATACCTGAGTACCTGTATATTCAATGATAAAATGTGGAGATTCTCTTATCTCTGAAATCAGTGTAGCCTAACTTATTTTACAGCCTTCGTATGTATAGACTATATTAACACTCATAAACAGATGGAACGAGACATTCCCAATGTTATCCTAAACTACAAGAGAGATGTAGTTTATGGCAATTTCGGAAGTTTTCGAAGTTCTATAAACCTAGATAAGTTTTGCTATGTCTGACTTAAAAATCTGACGTATCATTAATAGAATTTTAATTTGTACTTCTTTAGAAAACTAGCCTATAGTTTCAAAATTTTGTCTGCGGGGAAAATTTTGGTAGCTCACTTTAAGACATTCCGTAATGACATTTTAAAGACCTAAAGCAGGCAGCCACTTCGTCATAAGCAACCTGAGACTTTATATTGTCACCGAAGACTTAGAAAATACACCAAGGTCGACAGTAATCCATTTACATATGAATTTTATGTTGTTATTGCGGGTACATAACATTTTAAATTTAAAGTAGAAAGTGATGCTAAAACTTCGGAATTTTAGCAAAGAGTGGCCTGTATTGAATTTCTCACTTTCTTTCTTTGAACAGAGAACAAACCATCTTGAGAACGAAAAGAAGCAAAAACCTGTAGGAAAATAACAACTTATAATCAATATGTTTTTTTTCTGGTTGACCCATAGTTTATAGTCAATGTGTTTAGCGCCATACAAACAACTCTTCGATATTTCATAATTATCAGCAGATGAACTACCAATTCCATCACATGCTATATGTATAATAATGTTAACTTGTAGACACTAAGTAACAACATCTTGGACAATACACAGACAAGTATGGACATGCTGTTCCAGTAAATCTGAACTAAAATTACTGGAAAATAAAATAACCCCTCGGGCCCGTGTGAAATGAGCGCATTATTTACTCTGTTAATTGGATGAGACAAAAACGTTACTTCTACAAACACTCAAAGGAGGTAACTTGACGCGAAGGTAAACCGTAAATCGATAATTGGTAGATTGGTAAATATTCAAGTAACAATTACAATGTGTACGAAAGAAAGAATCTCATATATGTGCTGGCGATGGATTTGATGAAGACAGCACGTAGGGCCTAAGGGGCTGTCACTGGAAATAATTAAAGTGGCATGAGCTGCCGAAATTCACACTTTTTTCATAATTTCTAATCGTCATGACAGAAAGAGGCTTTGAAGGCCATCGAAAAACTAAATCATTGGCGTTGGAATGAGGAAAATCCATACAGTATGTGGCATGTACGAACCGAAAACATGTTCGAAATGTAAACAAAATTTAAATAACCGGGACGACCAATTATTCATTCTAAGCCAAAGTTAGTTCAAAGCAATACTTTATCGTATATTCTCGAGACTAGAGGCACTAAAAAGCTTTTGATTCATAAATGTGAAAAATAGCCGATAATTTCAACATTCTGTTTCAACGTCAAAATATCAACATTTTGGCAGCTCATGCCACTTTAACAATGTCGAGATATGTGAAATAGTGATTGGTTTCAAATAACGGTACTTTTTAAGGCCGGTAATTGAACCCTTTCTATACAATGAACATCACCTTGTAGGATGATGACCAGTAAGTTCTTGTCAACCCTGTATGGCTTATACCAAACTCCTGGACAACATTTCGGCTAAAACAACTGATTGAAACTCTCTTTAAACCTGGCTCCCATTCCAATAAGAAATAATTCCATTCTAGTTATAAATTACCGCGAAACATAGTTACTTTTGTAAGCTACAGTGTCTGGCCAAAATGCATATCTATTATCTTATTTTATAGCATTTATATCCATGTTTTTATTAAATTCCGTTGCACATGATAAAGACACCAGCATAGCGGGAGATAGCTAGTGTTGTTCATTAAATGCCATAATCATATGCCATTTGAATGGAATCTATTCGTCATTCAGAATTAATAACGTTTGTCCAAACAAACACGACAAAGCTAATTGATTTGTACTTTAGTTAGTGCGTTTATATTGTTGAATGTGTTTCGACGATGTCATTAGTGAGTTAGAAAATAAGAAAATATCTAGCCCCCGTCCCCCCTATTCCTTTGATTAATTTGATTTAGATAATTTTTTAACTTTATAAAATGAGAGATACGTTATAAATCCTCATCTAGCTGTTGTTGAAAAAAAAATTGAAATCAGATTTTAAGTTTTCAGCCTTAAAAGGTTATTTCCTTTCTGCAAAATTCCATCTTTTAGCGCAGTCATTTGAATGCGAAAGGGTCTGACTTCCATTAGCGAAAACATGTAGACTGTGGTCTGGTTTCACAACAATATCGCCACCGTCTCTTCCGGCTTCTTACTTTATTTCAGAATTTCTCTTTGTTGAGTGTCCATTTTCTGGAATTAGGCTCGTCAAATAAGCCAGAAATCAATTGCGTCGACTTTCCGGAGCCGTAAATTACATGTTCTGATTATCAAATGAACTCGGCTTTATTTAGAACTGGGGTAACTCAGGTTGAAGTCAGTGAAAAGGGATCGGAAATAAACCACCGGTAATTTCACAGATTAGAAAGTAAATGAATGCGACCAGTCTTTGAAATGGGATACTGGAAATTCAGAATGCAATGAATAAAGGATTCCATAACAAAGAAATGTCATTAGCTAGACAATAATAGTATACATGTAAACAAACATTTGTTGCAAAGCTGAGTAATAACCATATCACTATGTTTTTTAAAACTGTAATCAAATAAGTCTCTTACAGCTAATGTTTTCAGGTGAAGATCAAAGGGACAAATATTATTGCCACATTTCCATCTTCTGATTCCATCCTGTCCCAATGTACTAATGACTATGACCAGGGACATTATTCTTTTTTTTCAGATCATTTCAGATCCAAAACTGTTATTTAGAGAGAGAAAAACTGATGTACAATTGTCAGTAATTGCTTGATATCGAATGCATTAAAAGATTATATCTTTTTTCAGATGGCTTGAAGATTGTGTGGGGAATCTTCAAAAGAGTCAATCCGGGCAAGCGGAAGTAGTTTGCAACATTGTTCTCGTCCCCAAACGGCAGATAGTCTACCAGACAACAGTCGCAATCAATGTTTTACGGTGATTGCACTTTTCACCAAAAGGATTATTTATTAAAAATTCACCAGTATTTTTTACTTTTCTGTTATGTAGGCCCTATATATTATTACAATTTTATTTACCTTCAGTTGTCAATCAGAAGCATCAAGGCTATTTTATAGTTTTGACTGGTTTTGATTATCAGTCCACTATATTTACATATGTTTTTGTTTCTTGCGACACAGTGTTATTTCAGCCGCAGGTATATACGTAGCCGTTTTAGTGGATCTGTGCAGGTTGATGCCATCAAGCAGGCCACCAATAAGCCGCTAATGGAGTACACCATTCATACGAACGGACGCGTCAATAAGCTAAAACAACCAACCAACCAACCAATAAACCACGAGTTGACATCATGGCAAAGGCCATTGACATAAGCAGCGAGTTTACCTGCACAGATGCTGCTTTTTGTTTACTCCTAAAATCTGTTGCGAAGCCTCGAAATAAGGTTATTGGCAGCTTTTAAGCTTTAACTCAGTTCTTGAATTATAACCTTGTATAAAGAATGATTGTACTGCATCTTCTTGGAACCCGTATCCAGAAAACATCGACAATTCGGTTAATATTGTTATTGCCATACATTTGTCTTTGTATCACATGGGTTTCACCCCTATTACATTCGATACAAAACTGAATTAACCCTTTATACCCCAAGTCGCTAGATCTGGACTTCCATCGACTAAATCATGATGAGAAGCAATTCGAGCTTTGATCCCAGTTTATCTACATTCGATATCTAAATCCATATTAGCTATCTAACATGACGTCAAAATAGGCGTCCGTTTGGCTCAACTGAAGTCCGATCAACCACTTTCTAGCGGGTTCAATGCCCCCAAAACACTTTTTATGTAGTTGTATTATAACTGTGAGTTCAAGTTAACCCCCAAAGGGGGTGTTCATCAGGACACCGTGCTAGCTTCTGATACCGACTGTGTTTTCAATTTTGAGAAATATAAAAACTTTGACCATAATCTGAATCAACAGTTCTAACCAATATATTGATGTTTTACGTCGCATTCAATATTATTTCACTTATATGACGGCGTTGCCAGGTTGAATGGGGAAAGACGGCGGATTGTTTGCAATGAACAAACCTTTGATCTTCCGTTGGTACACGAAAACCTTAGTATTCCAACATCGTTGTGTGCAAAGGCGAGCGAATATTAACTGACAAAGCCATAAAAGCATCCCAACCCTCCTGAGAAGTGTGCTTCGTTTTCACTGTGCTATAAGAGTTGTTTTAATGAAGCAGTTCAAAGGAGGTGAAAGAAAATAAACTAGCGAAGACAATCCAAACTCGGCAAAATGTATTTTCCAACGGTACTAAAAGCATATTGTTACGGGTAATTATATACACCAAACGGAGCTAAAGGGAATTTGAGAAACATCAGAGGGATAGGAATCAATAAACAATCCACTTCTGAAAGAAGTTGCAGATATTTTAAGTGTGCTTTAATACATTTTTTTCTTGACCCGATGTTTTATTTTGGACTATTCTATGGTTTTTCTTTTTAAGCAAATATATATGAATCCTGTAGAAACCAAAAATAAAGTCTAATAGTTGCTGAAGCCGGCTGAATCGAGTGGTTTAGCTCAACGAAAGTCTAACATTTAGGCACAGGGTAATTTAGCCCTGGTTACTTAAGATACTGATTTAAAGTGGCAATCGACAGAGTAAATAATCCGTCCATTCTCCTGAGCGATAATGGGGCTGTTTAAATTTCCGGTCATTTTCATTAACTGTGTATGTATATAAAAGGACGTGAGCTGTCTAAATCTACCCTTCTATTGTCCGCAGCCTGAAACAGGCCCACTATAATTGAATTGGACCCCCTAACTGCTGGAAATTACACTTTGTGCATTTGATGCTGAATAAACCAGAGTTCAATGGCCTTCGCCAATAAAAAAGAAACACTTGTTCAATGCAGTTTCTGATATCCTCTCATTAAACCATGACTTGCCACGGTCTCATTACCCTATTCCAAATGGCTGAGGCGACAATGATATGGGGAGGGTGGGGGCTGTTGAGGAAAATGGTGGTGGGATATGGGGTTGGAAAGAGGGGAGTTACCACTGCTATCGAGAATGGAAGCTGGTGGCTATTATCACAGCGTATAGCCATACAAGATGCGATAATCTCGTACAGGAAGAAATTTTGCGGTCAATCTGTTCTTACAAATTGCGGGACCTACTGACGGTCGAACCAGAATTAGTCTGACTTATAGTCATTGTCAGTTTTCTTTCACAACCTAAAACATATCTAACATTCACACCCATGACATAGAGAGTCTCAATATTCAATTGCATATATACATATTTTTTTTTTTTTTGCTTTTAAAATTCTTGTGCTTTTCTCCAGCTATAGATCTTATATATTTCAGCAAACTATTGTAACCGCCAATAGGAATTATGGTTGTATTTATAACGTCGATCTAATGATGGTTAATTGCTAATAAACTATAAATGACTGCATTGGAATCCTTTCTATTTTAACCACAGTGATTCTTTGTATCGGTTTTCTCACAGAAACGACTTTATTGTATTATTTCCGTGAGCTTTAAGACATGACGACCTGTGGGAATCACTTCCATCCATAGAACGATCTGGGTCAGGTCAGTTGAACTTTTATCCAAAGCGTAATAAGGCATTATTGGCGGCTAACCATCGTGTGCTGGATAGCTATCAAAACCAAACAGAGATTACAATATTCACTGTGCTTGGTCATTGTTCTGGAACCCTTGTGAAACTTAAGCAGATTGACACAAATCCATAAGAATCAGCTGTATAGCAGAATTCTACAATTACAGTATTATTCCCAAATAGATGATAATTCTTACACTGCTGGTTAACGTAAATTGAGCCATATTCCATTCAAAAGCTGTAACTTCCAAAACATTTATGATTCATCTCGGTTTTGAAAAAACAACACAATTAAAACAGGATCATGCCATCGTATAAATTCGCTTTAGTTTGTTAAGCAATAAAGATCAATCCCCAGTACAATTGACTGAATAAAAGGACATCGAAGTTTTCACATGGACAGTATTTTTTTCAACACAGCTCACCATTCTATGTCCGTAAAAGGTTCGACATTTAAACTTCATCGGATGTTCCTCAAACCATTAAGTGCTCGCCGAAGTTTGGAATCTCCTCTCCAACTAAACTTGAAAACGCCGGCGTATGAGTGTAATAATCGCAAGTGCGGAGTGACACATCTATCAATCAATCAAATCAACCAATCAATCAACCAATCAAATAAAATCAATCATTTAACCAATCAGTATTCTCGTTATTAATTAAACTCATTTAACCAATCAATCAATCAAACCATAAATGATCGTGGCCAGACCGGAAGAGATTTTGATTCAACCACTGTCCTCTTATACTCAACCATCTAATCTGATAAATAGGTCGGATTTCGATCAGCTGAAAGTCCATTTATTGACCGGAAAAAGTAATGATCGGCATGGACATGACGGAGCTCTTTAGCAGATAAATGGTCGGGTAGCCGCACACATGTGTCTTATCCTGTTTTACTTACTTGCCGGTCAGGAAGTTGGGTAGAGCAGATTACTATAAGTGATAGTTAGCAACATAATATCGCCAGCCATGTGCCATGTCAAAGAGAACTGTTAAATATTCCTCCTAAGGTTTCAAAAAAATATTGTTCAACTCAGACAGAGAATCGATAATTTATTTACAAGATATCTCTGAGATCGTGTATCTAGTCATCTGGAGATCCGGAACTCGGTAACTTTCAAGAAAGAATAACCCCATTGAAGGCACCGCTATTATCATAGTCGTTTATCATAGTCGTTTTTTGCTATCACAAAAATGTCCCAGGCCAAACCTAACATCCTCAAGATGACGCGAGCTAGCTATAGAATTATACTCTGAACAAGGAATAATATACGTAGCTTTGTACTCTATTTAAGAATTTTAAAAAAACTGACACAGTCAGATAAACAAACTAATGCTCAGTGTGGCACAAAACACCAATTAATCGATCCAAATTAGCACACTTATTGAAGCTGACTTGCATATAATAGCATTATTCAAACAACCACGGTTATTGAAAATTAGATTCAATTTTCTCATTTGAGTGAAGTTATTTGATTCAGAATATCAATTGATGTCCTATACATTGTATTCAATAGACATACTTTAATTATCTCAATTATTCTCTATTGTCTACTGAGATGGTGTCTGCTTACAGATATTAAACCGGAGGTATGTATTGTGATTGTTAAATGAGCATCACTAATCGAGCAAATATCGATTTACGATTTATCCATGTATCAAGTTACCTCCCTTGAGTGTTTGTAGAAGTAACGTTTTTGTCCCATCCAATCAACAGAGTTAATAATGCGCTCATTTCACAAGGGAACTGGAGGCTGTTTTAATTTCCGGCAACATTCGTAACCTTTACTTTAACAGCATCTCTTCGCCCTATAGTCTCATGTCTATATATACAAGTAACGATTTCAATCAGTTGTTATTATCATGTTATCGTGGAACAGACAACCCTTAATGGAATCGGTCGTTAATCGGAGAGTTGTTGGATTGATGTTGAATACATGGACTATAAACCAAGGGAGTAAATCACCTTACACCAGCATTAGTGTATAAGCCTCTCATTAGACAAACATTGTTACAATCTCAATCTATCTCAATCCTGCCGTAGGAAGATCATCTTCTCCAGCCAAGTTGAAACCTCCATGGGCGCTGTTCAATTTACAGATTGGAATGGATTAGTCCGCCAAGGTAAAACACGGAATGAGACCATGAAGATTTTAACTTCGACCGAGAAGATGTAGGAAGATGGATCCGATTGTAAAAGTGTGGGCCGTTTGTACCTTTATACACTGTGGAGATTTTGACTTTGATACAGATAAACACCGACGCATTCAGGGCTCCAGACATTTGTAAACTATTCGGACATTTTTAACAAATAGCATTATTCATCCTCAGGAAGTTTGCCGCTACAAGATCTGGTAATCACCCGGAGAAAGAACCGAGCTATTCCTCTACACTTGAAAATAATTTGTCTAAAGGCACTTTATGTGCACTTTGGTTTATGTAAAGCTTTAAACAGTGAATGTTCAATTATTATTTATTATTGTTTCCGAGCAAATTGCAGATTAAGGCTTAGACTCCCAATTTGTCCAAAGATTTGTTAGAATCTGTTTGTTAGTACAATGTAACCATACAATATCCTCAGTATGTATAATAATGTAGGCACTAAGTAACAACATCTTGGGCAATACACAGACAACTTTGAAAATGCTGTTCCAGTAAATTTGAACTAAGATTATTGGAAAATAAAATAATCCCTCGGGCCCGTGTGAAATGAGCGCATTATTTACTCTATTAATTGGATGAGACAAAAACGTTACTTCTACAAGCACTCAAGGGAGGTAACTTGACGCGAAGGTAAACCGTAAATCGATATTTGGTATATTGGTAAATATTCAAGTAACAATTACAATGTGTACAAAAGAAAGAAACTCATACATGTGCTGGCGATGGATTTGACAAAGACGGCATGTAGGGCCTAAGGGGCTGTCACTGGAAATAATTAACAATGTCGGGATATATGAAATAGTGATTGGTTTCAAATAAAGGTACCTTTTAAAGGCCGTTAAAAGGCCGGTAATTGAACCCTCTCTATACACTGAACATCACCTTGTAGGAAGATAACCAGTCAGTTCTTGTCAACTCTTTATGGCTTATACCAAACTAATGGACAACATTTCGGCTAAATAAACTGATTGAAACTCTCTATAAGCCTGGGTCCCATTCCAATAAAAAATAATTCCATTCTAGTTAGAAAGTACCGTGAAACATAGTTACTTTTGTAAGCTACATTGTCTGGCCAAAATGCATATCTATAATCATTTTTTATAGCATTTATATCCATGTTTTTATTAAATTCCGTTGCACATGATAAAGACACCAACATAGGGGGAGAAAGCTAGTGTTGTTCATTAATGCCATAATCATATGCCATTTGAATGGAATCTATTCGTCGTCATTCAGAATTAATAACGTTTGTCCAAACAAATACGACAAAGCTAGTTTATTTGCACTCCAGTTAGTGCGTTTTTGTTGTTGAATGTGTTTCGACGATGTCCTATTTTTCGGTATTTTGCTTTTATTAATACATATTAAATATTGTGTGTTAGAAATTGAGAAAATATCTAGCCCCCCCCCCCCCCCCCCCCCCTCCAAGCAAATCTTAGTCAATCGAGCTGAAAATATAATTTCAAAACTAACAGATTTCACTAATTAATCCTTTGATCAAACCTTAATTCGATGTAGATAATTTTTTAACTTTATAAAGAGAGCGATAGGTCGTAAATCCTCATCTAGCTGTTGTTGGGATCATGTTTTATGTTTTCAGCCATAACATGTTGTTTCCTTTCTGCAAAATTCCATCTTTAGCACAGATGGCTTGTCATTTGAATGCGAAAAGGGTCTGGCTTCCATTAGCGAAAACAGGTAGACTGTGGTCTGGTTTCACAACAATATCGCCACCGTCTCTTCCGGCTTCTAACTTTATTTCAGAATTTCTCTTTGTTGATAGTCCATTTTCTGGAATTAGGCTCGTCAAAAAGGCCAGAAATCAATTGCGTCGACTTTCCCGAGCCGTAAATTACATGTTCTGATTACCAAATAAACTCTGCTTTATTTCGAACTGGCGTAACTCAGGTTGAAGTCAGTGAAAAGGGGTCGGAAATAAACCACCGGTAATTTCACAGATTAGAAAGTAAATGAAGGCGACCAGTCTTTGAATAGGATACTGGAAATCCAGAATGCAATGAATAAAAGATTCCATAACAAAGAAATGTCATTAGCTAGACAATAATAGTATACATGTATACAAACATTTGATGCAAAGCTGAGTAATAACCATATCACTATGTTTTTTAAAACTGTAATCAAATAAGTCTCTTACAGCTAATGTTTCCAGGTGAAGATCAAAGGGACCAATATTATCGCCACATTTCACATCTTCTGATTCCATCCTGTCCCAATGTTTATTAATAACTATGACCAGTGATATTATTCTTTTTTTTTCATGTTAGAGATTCTTGCATTTCAGATCCAAAACTTTTATTTACAGAGAAAAAACAGATGTACAATTGTCAGTAATTGCTTGATATCGAATGCATCAAAAGATTATATCTTTTTATTTCAAATGCCTTGATAATGGAAGAGGAAGATTGAGTGTGGTGAATGTTCAAAAGAGTCAATCGAGGCAAGCGGAAGTAGTGTGCAACATTGTTATTGTCCCTAAACGCAGATAGTCTACCAGACAACAGTCGCAATCAATGTTTTACGGGGATTGCACTTTTCTCCAAAAGGGTCATTTAGGATTTCTATTATGAGTAACTTCCAGCACTCACTCACTTTATTTTGTCTGGGTTTTTTTCTAAACAAATCCACCGGTGCTTTTAACTTCTCTGTTATGTAGGCCCTATATACCATTACAAAATTATTTACCTTGTGTTGTCAATCAGAAACATCAAGGCTATTTTATAGTTTTGAGTGATTTTGATTATCAGTCCACTATATTTACATATGTTTTTGTTTCTTGCGACACAGTGTTATTTCAGCCGCAGGTATATACGTTGGCGTTTTAGTGGATCTGTGAATGTTGATGCCATCAAGCTGTCCACCAATAAGCCGCTAATGGAGTACACCATTCATACGAACGGACGCGCCAATAAGCTAAAACAACCAACCAACCAATAAACCACGAGTTGACATCATGACAAAGGCCATTGACATGAGTTTACCTACACAGATGCTGCTTTTTGTTTACTCCTAAAATCTGTTGCGAAGCCTCGAAATAAGGTTATTGGCAGCTTTTAAGCTTTAACTCAGTTCTTGAATTATAACCTTGTATAAAGAATGATTGTACTACATCTTCTTGGAACCCGTTTCCGGAAAACATCGACAATTCGGTTATTATTGTTATTGCCATACGTTTGTCTTTGTATCACATGGGTTCAACCCCTATTACACTCGACACAAAACTGAATTAACCCTTTATACCCCAAATCGATAGATCTGGACTTCCATCTACTAAATCATGATGAGAAGCAACCCGAGCTTTGATCCCAGTTTGTCTACTGTCGATATCTAAATCCATATTAGCTATCTAACATGACGTCAAAATAGGCGTTCGTATGGCTCAATTGAATTCCGATTACCCGCTTTCTAGAGGGTTCAATGCCCCTAAAACACTTGTTATGTAGTTGTATTATAACTGTGAGTACAAGTTAACCCCGAAAGAACTCAGGTGTCCATCAAGCCAGTGGGCTATACCTTCTGATACCATTTGTGTTTTTATTAATTTTGAGAAATATAAAAGCTTTGGTCATAATCTGAATCAACCGTTCTAACCAAAATATTGATGTTTTACGTACATGTAGCATTCAATATTATTTCACTTATATGACGGCGTTGACAGGTTGGATGGAGAAAGACAGCGGATTGTTTGCAAGGAACAAACCTTTGATCTTCCATTGGTACAGGAAAACCTTAGTATTCCGACAAAGTCATAAAAGCATCCCAACCCTCCCGAGAAGTGTGCTTCATTTTGACTGTGCTATAAGAGCTGTTTTAATGAAGCAGTTCAAAGGAGGTGAAAGAAAATATACTAGCGAAGACAATCCAAACTCGGTAAAATGTCTTTTCCAACGGTACTAAAAGCATATTATTACGGGTAATTATATACACCAAACGGAGCTAAAAGGAATTTGAGAAACATCAGAGGGATAGGAATCAATAAACAATCCACTTCTGAAAGAAGGGGCAGATATTTTAAGTTTGCTTTTATACATTTTTTCCTTGACCCGATGTTTTATTTTGGACCTTTCTATGGTTTTATTAAAGAGGCATGATCTGCCAAAATGTTGGTATTTTGATGTAAAAACAGAATGTTGAAATTATTGGCTTTTTTTCTCAAGACGTATAAGCTTTTTAGTGCTTCTAGTCTCGAGAATGTATGATAAAGTATTGTTTTGAACTAACTTTGCCTTAGAATGAATGAATGGTCGCCCCGGTTATTTAAATTTTGTTTACTTTTCGAACACTATTCCGGTTCGTATAGGCTACATACTGAATGGATTTTCTTCATTCCAACGCCAATCATTTAGTTTTTTGATGGCCTTCAAAGCATTTACATTTAATTACGAAAAATGTGTGAATTTTGGCAGCTTATGCCACTTTAAGCAAATACATATGAATCCTATCGAAACCCAAAACAAAGTCTAATGGTTGCTGAAGCCGGGCTGTAGCCAGTGATTTAGCTCAACTAAAGTCTAACATTGAGGTACAGGGTAATTTAGCCCTGGTTACTTAAGATACTGATTTAAAGTGGCAATCAACAGAGTAAATACTCCGTCCATTCTCCCGAGCGATAATGGGGCTCTTTTAATTTCCGGTCATTTTCATTAACTATGTATGTATATAAAAGGACTGGAGTTCTATCGTCCACGGCCTGAAACAGGCCCTCCATAATTGAATTGGACCCCTTAACTGCCGGAAAACAGAACGATTTGTGCATTTGATGCTGAATAAACCAGAGTTAAATGGCCTTCGCCAATAAAAAGTAACACTTGTTCAATGTAGTTTCTGATACCCTCTCGTGTATAGACTATGAAGACTTGCCACAGTCTCATTGCACTATTCCAAATGGCTGAGGCGACAATGATACTGAGGGGGGGGGGGGGTGCAGGGGGGGGGGGGGGGGTTGAGGAAAATGGTGGTGGGATATGGGGTTGGAAAGAGGCGGTCTGCTTTACAGTTCCCACCGTTGACCTTAGTAGTTGATACGAACAAGCTGCTAAGCATTTCGTCCCTGTCCTTTAAGGTTTTAAAGCAGTGGCGTCCATCTACATTTGTCCCAACAACACTGTTAATATATACAGATGTGTGCTGAAAGTTTGACAGATTCTAAAATAATAAAAACGCCAAATTTTAAATCTGTGTGTTCCTTAGGGGAAGTTATTAATGTTCCCATATCGAGCACTGTACAAACGTATTCACCCACGTGGTATTTTGTCAAAGTGAATGTTTACGAATTAATAATGCACAATCAATCATGTGTCCTAGGAGATGAAATCTCGACAAGACGGAACAGTCTTTTCTGCAACATAAGTGTTATTTCCTGTTACCAATACGTTGTACAAATAATCCTCTCGCTCAGTTTATTTCAAAAAGAAAATGTACGTTACCATCGGTCTATTGAGACAAACGCCAATAGTATTGAAACCATATCAAGCCTGTTCCTCTTTTAATCGACAAATTCGGAAAGGATATTGAATTGGTTAAGCTATTTCCTGTGACTTTGAAATCGAGAATGGAAGCTGGAGGCTGATATCACAGCTTATAGCCGTACAAAATGCGATAATCTCACACAGGAAATAATTTTTGGGTCAATTTGTTCTTGCAAATGGCGGGATCTATTGACGGTCGAAACAGAGTTCAGACTTTATATTCATTCTCAGTTTTCGTAAAAACATGTACGATTCACACGCATGGCATTGATGTATGAGATGTCTTGCATGCTATTTTTATATATTATTTTATCATTTTAACAAACTGTTGTAACAAGCACCAATAGTAGTAATGTTTGTATTTGTTTATCTGTTTGTTACTTGCTAAGGTAGCCGACATTTGTACCATAAAGGACTTGATTACAATCCGTTCTATTTTAACCATATCGATTCTCTGTATCGGTTTTTTCACAGAAACGACTTTATTGTATTATTTCCGTGAGTTTTAAGACATAGAGATCTGTGGAACGAACGATCTGGGTCAGGTCAGTTGAACTTTTATTCAACACATAATGAGGCATGATTGGTGGCTAACGATCGCGTGGTGGATATTGAAACCCTTGTGAAACTTTAGCAGATTGCCACAAATCCATAGGAATCAGCTGTATATCAGAATTCTACAATTACAGTATTATTCCCAAATAGATGATAATTCTAACACTGCTGGTTAGCGTAAATGGAGCCATATTCCATTCAAAAGCGGCGACTTCCAAAACATTTATGGTCCATCTCGGTTTTGAAAAAACAACATCATTAAAACAGGATCATGCCATCGTATATATTCACTCCGTGCTTTAGTTTGTTAAGCTATAAAGATCAATCCCCAGTCCAATTGGATAAAAGGACATCGAGGTTTTCACATGGACAGTATTTTTTTCAACACAGCTAACCAATCTATTTCCGTGAAATGTTCGACATTTACACTTCATCGGATGTTCCTCAAACCATTAAGTGCTCGCCGAAGTTTGGGATCTCTCCTCCAACTAAACCTGGAAACGATGGCGTATGAGTGTAATAATCGTAAGTGCGGAGTTACACATCTATCAATCAATCAAATCAACCAATCAATCAACCAATCAAATAAAATCAATCATTTAACCAATCAGTATTCTCGTTATTAATTAAACCCATTTAACCAATCAATCAATCAATCAAATGATAAATGATCGTGGCCAGACCGGAAGAGATTTTCTCTCAACCACTGTCGTCTTATACTCAACCATCTAATCTGATAAATATGTCGGATTTCGATCAGCAGAAAGTCCACTTATTGACCGGTGGGCTGTTTCTCGACACCGACGTAACTTTGCGCCTGGTCGTAACGTCATGGCAACATATACCTTCACCATTACGTTATGACCAGGCGCAAAGCTACCACCGGCGTAAATGTGTTGAGAAACAGCCCCCAGGACAGGAAAATGATCGGCATGGACATGACGGAGCTCTTTAGCCAGATAAATGGTGGGATAAAGCAGATTACTAATATGCAATAGGCAAAGCCTAGAAGTGAGCGCAGAAAATAACTTAAAAGTAAACTTAAAGTCCATAATTTATCTCAGTGTAGTTTTTTTAAACAACCCATCAGATTTACTATTCTGTAAAAAGAGGCGCGAAAGCGGAATCAGTATTTGAACAAAAATGGCGGACGTTTCGAACGCCGAATGAAAAGGTTTGGACAAAAACAAAGTTGACCAGACTTCCAAGTGAGTAGACTATAGTGACGTCATAACGTACGCATATGTTGTGTATGGAGTTCGCTACGCGAACGACCGGCAAAGCCCACTATAAGTGATAGTTAGCAACATAATATCGCCATCCATGTATCATGTCAAAGAGAACTGTTAAATATTCCTCCTAAGGTTTCCAAAAAATATTGTTGAACTCAGACAGAGAATAGATAATTTATTTACAAGATATCTCTGAGATCGTGTATCTAGTCATCTGGGGATCCTGACCTCTGTAACTTTCAAGAAAGAATAACCCATATTGAAGCCACCGCTATTATCATAGTCGTTTATCAATAGTACCTGTTGTTGCATCTTGTGCTTTTTTGCTATCCCGAAAATGTCCCAGACCAACCTAACATCCTCATGATGACGCGAGCTAGCTATAGAATTATACTCTGAACAAGGAATAATATACGTAGCTTCGTACTCTATTTAAGAATTGTAAAAAACCTGGCACAGTCTTATAAGCAAAATAGTGTTAAGTGTGGAGCAAAAGATCAATTAATCGATCCAAAGTAGCACACTTATTGAAGCTGACTTGCAATAGCATTTTCCAAACAACCACGGTTATTGGAAGATTAGATTCAGTTTTCTCATTTGAGTGAAGTTCAGAAAATTATGTAATGTTTTATGCATTGTATCCAGTAGACATACATGTACTTTAATTATCTCAATTATTCTCTATTGTCTACTGAGATGGTGTCTGCTTACAGATATTAAATGGGAGGTATGTGATTGTGATTGTTAGATGAGCATCAATAATCGAGCAAATATCGATTTACGATTTATCCGTGTATCAAGTTACCTCCCTTGAGTGTTTGTAGAAATAACGTTTTTGTCTCATCCAATCAACAGAGTAAACAATGCGCTCATTTCACAAGGGAACTGGAGGCTGTTTTAATTTCCGGCAACATTCGTAACCTTTAACAGCATCTCTTCACCCTATAGTCTCATGTCTATATATACAAGTAATGATTTCAATCAGTTGTTATTATCATGTTATCGTGGAACAGACAACCCTTAATGGAATCGGTCGTTAATCGGAGAGTTGTTGGATTGATGTTGAATACATGGACTATAAACCAAGGGAGAGAATCACCTTAAACCACCATTAATCTATAAGCCTCTCGTTAGACGAACATTGTTACAATCTCAATCTATCTCAATCCTGCCGTAGGAAGATCATCTTCTCCAGCCAAGTTAAAACCTCCATGTTCAATTTACAGATTGGAATGGATTAGTCCGCCAAGGTAAAACACGGAATGGGACCATGGAGATTTTGACTGGGACCGAGAAGATGTAGGAAGGTGAATCTGATTGTAAAAGTGTAGGCCGTGTATAGCTTTATACACTGTGGAGATTTTGACTTTGATACAGATAAGCACCGATGCATTCAGGGCTCCAGACATTTGTAAACTGTTCGGACATATTTAACAAATATCATTATTCATCCTCAGGAAGTTTGCCGCTACAAGATCTGGGGCATTACCAGCAGGAAGAACGCAGCTATTCCACTACACTTGAAAATACTTGGTCGAAGAGCACTTTATGTACACTTTTGGTTATGTAAAGTATTAAACGGTGAATGTTCAATTACTATTAATTGCTTAAATTGTTTCCCAGCGAATCGCAGACTGTAAGACTAAGGTAGCTATGTCATGTCCATACATGTACATTCTGCTTTGTACCCTCAGTGACCTCTCGTTCGTCTTTCATACAAAACACTCTTAAATGTTGAAAAAACTAGTATTTTTGTTTGATCTAATCAACAAAGTAAACTATACATATATTATACAAGGGTATCAGAGGCAATTTTAATTTCCTGCTATTTTCGTAACATTCGTTTAACAGCTTTTTAGACCAGGAGTTTTAACCAGGAGTCCTTACTAATCTGCCTTGTTTGTCTTCTGCCTAGGAACCAAATTACATAGTTCACTTTCTTTTCCCATTATCATATTTTGTTTAATTTCAATTTACCCAACTTTTTGCCATAGCTGAAGATCCGTACAACTTTTTCAATATTTAATGAAGTATTTCAGACGAAAAATTGCTGACTAAGCTCCTGTCATTGGTCAACCTAATGAAATATCATGGGTGTTGGTTTATTACAACAACTTATGATTGGGTGTAAAGGTCTAAATGATATACCTCTTTTTAACTCAACTATAAACTTGTCTCTATGGTTATTTTATGCAAGAAGATTTTCCCTGTGTTCGAGTGTTTTAGTGTCTATAAATATGTATACAAGATAAATAAACCTAAGAAGTAGTTATCCAGAAAACTATGTCTTTATGTTAAGAGACTGGCTCTCTAATTCAAATTACTGACATATCAACATTATAATAAATATATTATTTAATTGAAGCAATTGTTTAACTGTTGAAGAGGGGGCGTGTGGGTATCGACTACTAAACAATGAGCCAGTCCTCTTTGGTCTTGTCACTGATGCATCTATACGGTTTCTGCTATTTTCTCATTCTAGTCACGTATGATGTATTGTCCTGTACTTAACCCAACTAAAAGTCTTCTGTAGCGGTAGAGGTGGATCTGTGATCGACGAAAGCACAAATCATCTAACTAATGCGTCTGGGAGTCTTCACTGAGACAGTTGTTATTAGTCTTGTTACATCAGCTTTCACTCCGTTCATTGTGTGTCAATGTTCTCCAATAATCCGGACTGGGAATGACAATACCTGAATACCTGTATATTCAATGATAAAATGTGGAGATTTTCTTATCTCTGAAATCAGTGTAGCCTAACTTATTTCACAGCCTACTTATGTATAGACTATATAAACACTCATAACCAGTCTGGAACGAGACATTCCCAAAGTTATCCTAAATTACCAGTGAGATCGCAATTTAGGAAGTGTTCGAAGTTCTATAAACCTAGATAAGTTTTGCTATGTCTGACTTAAAAATCGAACTCAGCGTCCGTAGAATGACACGAACTTCCGAAATTCATATGTTCACATAAATTCTGATTATTTAGGCATTAAGAAGGTTTTAGTATTATGGAGGTTGAAATAAGGCAGACTAAGTCTGTACTAACCGGATTGGCGATCAAAAGTATACAAAATCGGAATAACCGGGACGAACATTCATTCATTTCAGGCCTATGTTATTTCCAGGGAGCACTTTATCGTATATTTTTACACTTTTAATTTGTACTTCTTTAGAAAACTAGCCTATAGTTTCAAAATTTTGTCTTGGGCGTGGAATTTTGGTAGCTCACTTTAAGACATTCCGTGATGACATTTTAAAAACCTAAAACAGGCAGTCACTTCTTCATAAGCAACCTGGGATTTTATATTGTCGCCGAAGACTTAGAAAATGCACAAATGCGGACAGTAATCCTGCCAGCAGCGTTAAATAAGGAGATCCAGATTTACAAAACAAGAAATTTGAACTTACTGGTTTTAGAAGCGACTACCTTTAACACCCTGTTATTGTATTGTACGTATTTATTGCTACATTCAAATCATCGCTGATTAGTATTGGACAAAGGTGAGTGTATGGGGCATAACTAGTCTCCACACGACCCGTTCTCCCATACCATCAGCGGCTGATCGGATAATGCCCAGAAATAAATTAATTCTTAAGGCGGAAATAGTTTTGTTAACCAGATAAGTATTATTTCGTGTTCGGAACAGATCGCAAAAAACATGGCTAAAATCTAGAGTGACACCCAATTTGTTTGGTCTAAACTTATATGTGAATTTTATGTTGATATTGCGGGTTGCTAACATTTTAAATTTAAAAGAGAAAGTGATGCTAAAACTTCTGAATTTTAGCAAAGAGTGGCCTGTGTGGATTAGTTATAGAATTGCCATCTTTTGTTTTCTAATGTTATCGCCATTTTGGTTTTTAGCGCTAAATTGTCACTGTGAGCAAATTTCTCACTTTCTTTCTTTAAAGTGGCATGAGCTGCCAAAATGTTGATATTTTGACAATAAAACAGAATGTTGAAATTATTGGCTGTTTTTCTCAAAACGTATAATTCAGAAGCTTTTTAATGCTTCTAGTCTCGAAAATGTACAATAAAGTATTGTTTTGAATTAACATTGGCTTAGAATGGTCGTCCCGGTTATATAAATTTTGTTTACTTTTCGAACACTTTCTCGGTTCGTACAGGCCACATACTGTATGGATTTTCCTCATTCCAACGCCAATCATTTAGTCGGTGGCCTTCAAAGCCTATTACTGTCGTGACAATCAGAGTTTATGAAAAAAAGTGTGAATTTTGGCAGCTCATGCCACTTTAAAATGAAGACAAATATCTTGCGCAACGAGAACGAAAAGAAGCAAAAACAACTTATAATCAATATGTTTTTTTTTCTGGTTGACCCATAATTTATAGTCAATGTGTTTAGCGCTATACAAACAACTTTTTGCTATTACATAATTATCATCAGATGAACGACCAATTCCATCACATGCTATATATATAATAATGTTAACTTGTAGGCACTAAGTAACAACATCTTGGGCAATACACAGACAAGTATGGAAATGCTGTTCCAGTAAATTTGAACTGAAATTACTGGAAAATAAAATAATCCCTCGGGTCCGTGTGAAATGAGCGCATTATTTACTCTGTTAATTGGATGAGACAAAAACGTTACTTCTACAAACACTCAAGGGAGGTAACTTGACGCGAAGGTAACCCGTAAATCGATATTTGGTAGATTGGTAAATATTCAAGTAACAATTACAATGTGTACAAAGGAAAGAATCACATATATGTGCTGGCGATGGATTTAATGAAGACGGCACGTAGGGCCTGTAGAGATATGTGAAATAGTGATTGGTTTCAAATAAAGGTACATTTTTTAGACACAATGAAAATACATTTGACCTCTTGGGTTTAATAAACTTAAATTCCATGTTTAACTCAATAAATAACATACCGCCAATCATTGTATTGATTTTGATTGGGCCGTTAGAAAAACAGTAAGAATTCCATTTTTGATGAAGGTCTGCGGGTCAATTTTATATGAAAAGCTTACTCTAAATGAGTAATTTCAGCAAACCATTAGTACTTTTGTTTGCGCCTGTCCGTCACTAACAAACAGGAGTCTCTGCGTGGAGGGGACTCGATCACATTCAGTACTTCGCAGCTATTTTTGTTTTACATAGACCGCCGTATTTTATAGTCAGGTAAATAACAATAAAAGCTACCCAAATCGCGTCAAGCTGCGTTCATGAATAGTTAGACTTTCTGTGGGCCTAACGAAGATTTAGCGTTTCAAAACTGAAGCACAACAAGCACGCCCACAGCAACCAAAGACTTGAAAGATGTTTCAGAGCTATGATGACAGTGGTAATGCAAGGGACATAACTCATGGAATTCTGTTACTTGCCCCATTGGTTGAAAAAATTGTGTAAAGTTGTATTGTTCTGAGTGAGAGACTTTGAGATAATGTTTTTACAATGTACAATGAACAGAAAAACAGCCGGACGACACAGACAACGACAATACCAGCATTGTATTGTGCAATGCACAATACAAAATCCTGTTTTATTTCAAATGCGTCTACGTCATCGGCCTGTGTTGGTCTAATTCTTGTTATTCAGAACTTCAGGACTGGGCGATTAATTGACACTTTTACCAAAGTTTCCATATCATTAAGAATTTTTCTGTTGTCTGAATATCAAAAGATATTTCAATAAACATTTCTACGCGTTACGTTTCAGGCAGTTGCTCAGTCTATAGCCGGTGTACCTTAATGGAATAACATTTAGATCGATCGTTCAGTGATGACAGTTATTGGTTATCGGTTTATCAAATTTGACATATTTGTTAGTTGTATTAAGCTTCCATTTGTTTATCTATCGTTTGAACAAAGATAGATGTTTATCTGGTTATCCGATCACATTAGATTCGCTCCTTTGATGATGTAATTTGATACTCACCGCGTAGGGCTAGGTTTGATTTTATAATGAATGGCGAATGATCCCTTTATATTTCTAAAACAATAAAACAATCACTCAAAGACACATCTGTTCAATTTGCCAATAATTGTCACCGTCATATAATCATGCTTTTCCATTTTTGGGGTTGATCATATTTGACTCCAGACCAACATATTTATTCGACCCTAATGAAGGTTACTGTTTCCCATATCCTCGTTTGGCCGACTCATAAAAACTTAAAATATATTAAACTGTTTTATAGAAAAAACATCTGTAATTAAGCTTGTACAACTTCTATTTACAAATAATGTTAAAGAACTGTTATCGTTGGGTGAATAGTTGGCCACCAGAACACGTAATGCCTAATTATGTTAGAGTTAAAGTACACACTATAGCAATAGAACTTCAATCCTGTTACTATGCTGTTTTTGTATTGAATGACCCTTCACTTATGATTGATTGATTGTTTGTTGTTTTACGCCGCGCTCTAGATTATTTCACTTATATGGCGGCGCTGCCAGTTTTATTGTGGGAGGAAACCGGGCTCTTTGCCCGGAGGAAACCCACGACCTGGTAACTGGCAACCATCCCACATAGGTCGTTCGAGTAGAAACCCAGTCCGAAAATTTTCAAATTTTTGGACTGAGTGGGATTCGAACCCGCGACGCATTGGTGGAAGGCTGTTCAGATTGAGCGTCCAACGCTCTACCTACTGAGCCACGGAGGCCCCCCTTCACTTATGAGCTGTATTTACTATCATTTATTATCCAAAATCAAAGGTAGCTATAAATCCTCGACAGAGTGCATTATTTGTATCCGCCATTTGGATTCTAAAATAGTCTACTGAAATTGTATTGTTTTCAGGAACCATTGGTTGTTTACTTACGTGTCTAAAATATCCCAAAATAAATAAATTCAATTTACCCACAATAGTTAGATAGTCTCTTATTCATAGAGAGCTATAGAATATTGGCCTATCTGAGCAAACATCAATTGTTTTCTTGGCTATAAAATGTCTATGGCAGTCTGTACTGTAAATCACTGTATTTCTGGTATGATTGCCAGTTACGATTTTAATTAATCCAACATATACATCATGAAGCATTTTACTGCTTATCCCAATGGAAATCATACACGAACCAAACTCAGGGATAACGTAAAATATGCACTATTATTGCACTGATAGTTGGGTTATTTATATCAAGACAAATTAAGACACAATTCGACAAAGCTCTGGTGCCGGTTGCACAAAGGTGTATTAAGCTTAAGTCTGACTTATCTCGCGACGTCACAATCAAATTCCTTTGTTAAGCGATGTATTAAAGCATGACTTAAGCTCATCGTCTGCGTTTAAATCTGCAGTTGCTCCCTTGGCCACGCGTGCCTTGTAGCTCAGCCGGCGCCTCTCGTCTGCGCTAGGCTTAACAATGTCGAGATATGTGAAATAGTGATTGGTTTCGGGGGGCGGGGGGGGGGGGGGCGGATTTATTTGTATTGGCGCTTTCCGTCAAAATGTGATGATTTGCGCCAGGTGATTGGTTTCAAATAAAGGTACATTTTTAGACACAATGAAAATACATTTGACCTCTTGGGTTTAATAACATGAAATTCCATGTTTAACTCAATAAATAACATACCGCCAATCATTGTATTGATTTTTATTGGCCCGTTAGAAAAACAGTAAGAATTCCATTTTTGATGAAGGTCTGCGGGTCAATTTGTTATGAAATGCTTACACTAAATGAGTAATTTCAGCAAACCATTAGTACTTTTGTTTGCACCTGTCCGTCACTAACAAATACGAGTCTCTGCATGGAGGGAGCTCGATCACATTCAGTACTTTGCAGCTATTTTTGTTTTACATTGACCGCCGTATTTTGAGTCAGAGTTCATTGAAGACTGTCCGCTTCTGAATAGTTTGGGGCCCGATTTATAGTCAAGGATATAAAAATAAAAGCTACCCAAATCACGTCAAGCTGCGTTCATGAATAGTTAGACTTTCTGTAGGCCTAAGGAAGATTTAGCGTTTCAAAACTGAAGCACAACAAAACAGTGGCACGCCTACAGCAAAGATGTTTCAGAGCTGTGATGACAGTGGTAATGCAAGGGGCATAACTCATGGAATTAAAATTATGTTACTTGCCCTATTGATTGAAAAATTGTGTAAAGTTGTATAGTTGTGAGTCAATCTGACTAAAGTCGAGGTGCTCATTGAAAATTTTCAATGAGCATCTCGACTTTAGTCAGATTGGTTGTGAGTGACAGACTTTTGAGATAATGTATTTACAATGTACAATGAACAGACAAACAGTCGGACGACACAGACAACGACAATACCCTTCAAGCAAAATTGCCCAAGGGGGGTTGGGGGGGGGGGAAACCATCGACTCGAGATAATTGAGGTAAACTGAAGGAATGCACATTTGCAGAAGTTTTCTGCAAATTGTCTTATTGCCAGATTTTATGCATTGTGCAATGTACAATACAAAATCCTGTTTTATTTCAAATGCGTCTACGTTTTCGACCTGTGTTGGTCTAACTCTTATTATTCAGAACTTCAGGACTAGGCGATTAATTGATACTTTTACGAAAGTTTCCATATCATTAAGAATTTTTCTGTTGTCTGAATATCCAAAGATCATCCAATAAACATTTCTACGCGTTACGTTTCAGGCAGTTGTTCAGTCTATAGCCGGCGTACCGTAATGGAATAACATTTAGATCGATCGTTCAGTGATGACAGTTATTGATTCTGGGTTTATCAAATTTGACATGTTTGTCAGTTGTATTAAGCTTCCATTTGTTTATCTATCGTTTGAACAAAGATAGATGTTTACCTGGTTATCCGATCAAATTTGACATGTTTGTCAGTTGTATTAAGCTTCCATTTGTTTATCTATCGTTTGAACAAAGGTAATTAAGCTTGTACAACTTCTATTTACAAATAATGTTAAGGAACTGTTATCGTTGGGTAAATATTTGGCCACCAGAATACGTAATGCCTAATTATGTTAGAGTTAATTAAAGTACACACTATAGCAATAGAACTTCAATCCTGTTACTATGCTGTTTTTGTATTGAATGATCCTTCACTTATGAGCTGTATGCACTATCACTTATTATCCAAAACCAAAGGTAGCTCCGCGGCATGTATTTATGAATTACGAATAGGAGAAACAACGAGTGACCGTTGATTCTTGAAAAATAATCAACGAGCGTCGCAAGGCGTCACCGTCGTTGTTTAATTGTGGATAGCATATTATGACTGTTTCAAGACCTGGTGGGTCTCTTTACCCTTAGCTATATACGTCAGTATACATCCTCGACAGAGTGCATTATTTTTATCCGCCATTTTGTATTCTAAAATAGTCTACTGAAATTGTATTATTTTCAGGATCCATTGGTTGCTTACTTACGTGTCTAAAATATACCAAAATAAATAAATTCACTTTACCCACAACATTTAGATAGTCTTTTATTCATAGAGAGCTATAAGATATTGGCCTACCTGAGCAAACATCAGTTGTTTTCTTGGCTATAAAATGTCTATGGCAGTCTGTACTGTAAATCACTGTATTTCTGGTATGATTGCCAGTTACGATTTTAATTAATCCAACACATACATCATGAAGCATTTTACTGCTTATCCCAATGGAAATCATACACAAACCAAACTCCGGGATAACGTAAAATATGCACTATTATTGCACTGATAACTGTGTCATTTATATCAAGACAAATTAAGACACAATTTGACAAAGCTCTGGTGTCGGTTGCACAAAGGTGTATTTAGCTTAAGTCTGACTTATCTCGCGACGTCACAATCAAACTCCTTGTATTTAAGCATGACTTAAATACATCTTTGTGCAACAGGCCCCTGGAATACTCGTATACCTTCATTCTGCTGATTTGGACTGAAAGCAAACAAATATTGTTTTAGTTACTTATATTACGACTCGAACACTTTTATCAAACTCCCGACAGGAAACTTAGTGTTAGCTTCGTGGCACCTGTCCACGACGCTATTCTAAGCACATACACCATGACATGCAACCCGTCCGAACGTATGTATGGTTGGCAGACTCCTCGGTGTAATCCTGTGGGTATTGGCGTGATGACGATAATTTGTTCATTTGGAACAATGTGGGCAAAAGACAGAGTTTCCACTCATCAGAAATACTTTAATTTGCAGTCTACGCACAAATCTTGATCCGATCTGACTAAAGGAAACCCAAAGCTATCCAAAGTTTGACACTAACATCCTAGTAGAAGGAACAATAAACATGTCATAGAAATACACATTTGTTATAAAAATGCTTCCAACAATACATGTATTTACCATCTGCCAAGACAGTCAAGTAGCATGTCTGCAGGAATGATCTTAATTTAAACATGAAAAATGATGTGAAGGGTAGTTTTCAATAATATATATTTACCTATTATTGCCTTTCATCCAGTGCATTATGCTTTCGTAGTGTTGCTGGGGGAAAATAGTGCCCGAGCGAGCGAAGCATGTGTCGCACATGCGAGCAATTGCTTGAGATTAAAATAAGTAAACCTTGTAACACCGCCATATAAGCGAAGTAATCTTGAGTGCGACGAAAAGCACCAATCAGCCAATCATATTCGAGTGCTGTTGTAAATAATTTTAATCATATCTTAATGTACATAGATTCAACACTGGTGTAACGACTTTGTCTCTAACACGAGGGGCATCTGTACGAGGGTACGAAACTTATTGCTAATTACAATATTTTTGGCTTTAATTAGTTTGATGTATCAAGGTCAGAAACTATAGAGTATTGTAGGCGTCGATTAAAGTGGCATGAGCTGTCAAAATTCACACTTATTTCTGATCGTCACGACAGTAAAAGGCTATGGAGGCCATCGAAAAACTAATTGATTGGCGTTGGAATGAGGAAAATCCATACAGTATGTGGCATGTACGAACCGAAAACGTGTTCGAACAGTAAACAAAATTTAAATAACAGGGACGACCATTCATTCATTCTTAGCCAAAGTTAGTTCAAAACAATACTTTATCGTACAATCTCTAGACTAGAAGCACTAAAAAGCTTCCGAATTATAAGTCTTGAGAAAAATAGCCAATAATTTCGGCATTCCGTTTTAACGTCAATATATCAACATTTTGGCAGCTCATGCCACTTTAAAGAACGCCAATGCTTCGCAGCTCTGTCTTTATTTTACGATCAATAACTAGGGATATCCGTATCTTATAATCAGGCGTTAAATATCACACAATAATTCTTTATAGTACAAGGTGACTTCATTGGTCGCACTGGACAATATAAGACAGATCTAATAGGAAAATAAATACGGCCCTGCTTCCCTCAAAGTAGAGTAATTGTATCTTCTACGGCATTTACAAGTTGCACTATATAGTACAAACAAGGATGGATATTGTATATGTATAACAAATTCGTGATATCTTTGATGACGAAATATACGATGATGTTCGAATTGGGAGTGTTAATCACTTAAATCATGTAAATTAACCCAATATTGGGACATCCTGTAAATTAATCCAGCAATGTGATGTCAACATCCTGTGGTAGATTTAAGGATACATATTTGATATTGTCTGATACTTTAGATACTGAGTATTTACCCGAGAGAAAGATAGAAGATTGTTGATGGTCCCATCAGCCACCATTCTTGGATCCTCGAGGTAACAATCTCAACGAGCGCGTTTTAAAACATATTCGTGTTACGGCTTTAAGCGTGGGTGTCTTACAATACTCAGCCACATAAACACTTGCTTACATTCCTTCAAATTCAAATATATTTTATTTTCTAAATTACATTTTGGTTGAAACAGATTGCTTTTTGTCGCATTCAAAGATGTCACCAGGGTTAAATATGTTGTTATCGTTCAGGCAATCTGAGCTAGACACTATAACATTGACATTGGCCATCGTCCAGATTCTATGGCTGATCTGAGTAAATGAATTCAGATCTGGAAAGCTTTCTTTTTGATATATTGTATTTGCACTGGCGACCGATGAGTGATACTTAAAATGTTATACGGCGTAAAAATAACCTAAATGTTATGTAACTTTATATATTGGATTCACAAATTCCGTCAAGCAATCTGGAATAGAGTACAAAGCAACATACATCATTCCTTTTTGACATTTTCACTCTAAAAATATGCTTGCTATGTCCTTTGTCTTGTTTCTAATTTATCCGCAGGTATCGTTCCAATTGACAAAATTAAACCAATATTATACTTGTCCAGGAATACATTTGTTTTTAAGTTTTTGATCTGTCGCCAAAGGCCGTCATAAACGAATTCACCAAAGAACATTTTCGTTGAGGCCAATGGGGGATAAAAAATATGTTTGTATTACCTCATCTTAGCCCGGAGTATCGGTCTTACGGCGACTGATATTAAATTGCTGCTAATGTGTCTTGTCGCCTTAGCCCGAATCACTAGCGTAAAATAATATCGATATAACTGTTGAGAAATATAGGTCTAACACGGACAAAAAAAATTCGGCAGAGCCCAGATTTCTCGGCTATACCTCATCTGTGTATTACAGTGTATATGTGTCGACTTCAAATAACGCATTGCTGTTACGTATATATGTAGTTACTCCAAATAGAAATTGATTCATTACATGTTTGAATATTTTGCTTCTATCGGTAGTTCTGTACGGAGCCCTATTAGTGCCTTGGGTGAAATTTTGACATTGCCAGTGATTTTTCGTCTTTAACAGAATATTGAACAAGTGGAAACTTAGTTTTGAGACGAGAGATTCTGTATCTCGAAGAAAACCGAAGCGTGAATCATAAGAATCATACCTTTCATTTTAACGATTTGCGGAGAAAGTCGAAGAACGGACGTTAACTGTCAAAACACAAGGAAAGATTTCCACCGCGAAAAAGGTTTCCACCACGCAAAAGGTTTCCACCGCGATGGGAATGTTTACACCGCGAAGAAAAGGTTCTTATCGCGGAGAGCAGGATTAAACGGCGGAGAATTTTTTGCCACTGTGTAAACATTTCCACCGCAGTGGGAACTCTTTCTCTGCAGTTGAAATTCTAATTATTTCCAGTTAATTCTTTTCTCCGCCGTTGAAACGGTTTGGTTGGGATTTACAGTTTACATGCGTGTTTCGAGTTTCTCTGCAAATCATTTTATGATTCTTATGACACACGCTTGATTTAAAGCTTGAAACTAAAGCAGTTTCTATTCTTTTCTTATAACCTGGGCAATATACTTGCTGACTTTATTGTGCTGGAACACAAATGGTATGATACTTATTTCACGACACCTCCCCCGGGTCCAAGTTCAAACCCAAGGGGTAAACGGTTTGTAATGTTTGAATCAAAAAACTTTCCCTTTGCAAACCTTTGTGTTGTGTACCTTCAGCGGAAGTGAGGAGAGGGATTTTCACAATAGGCAGAAATTCGAAATGGCGTTAACCCAATGACCTGGGGCATTGGAATGCCACGTGCACAGCATGCCTAAGTCTAATGCCAGATAAATGGTTGGCGAATCTGTTTCGTGGAGAAGTGTAAGTTTCTCCGACGTATTGCGTGCGACGTTTTTTTGTAACGTGACAATCTACACGAGTCGCAATCAAGTGCCTATGCCATGTAATATTTGTTGCGGGATTGTTCACCTTTCATTTATACAGTACAATTTTTTTTTTTTCATATCATCATATGTTCATAGTTTTGACAATTCGTCCAACTTCAATAGGTCAAGCATGCAATAAACAAACAATGAATATCCATCCTATATAAGACAATGAATTAAACAAAGTCTAAAAAATATATTTTTAAAAATTGTATTGACTACAAGTAAATAAAATAATGATTTTTTCTGTAAAGAGATTAATCATTTATTCGAGTATTTTTAGTACCTAAACAGCTGAGAGACTTTATTTTCTTAAATACACGGGTCACCCGTCTTTTGAATCCATTTAACACTCTCTTCCCAAATCCAGCTTTCAACTCATAGTCTAACTGATCGTCACTGTCATAATCTGTTTCATCGTTTTCTGAACTAACTTCTGAGTTCGTGTAACTTTTGTTATTACATTCAGAACTAACTTCTGAGTTTGTGCCACTTTTGTTATTACATTCAGAACTAACATCTGAGTTTGTGTCACTTTTGTTATTACATTCTGGATTAACTTCTGAGCTTGTGTCACTGTGACCTTTACATTCTGGGCTAAGTTGAGAGATTGTGTCACTGTCTTCATTCTGCCTGTATTTCATTTCTTCAACTTGTGAAACCTTTAAGTCTGTGTATTCTGGACAGAGTGAACAAGGTTGTTGAGAGCCTCCCACTCCATCATGGACGTCCGCTGTTCCACGTGTCGATGGTGCCCGTGAGCCCAGATTGGTGAGGTCATCAACAGTCCCGAGGGAGGGAAAAGGAACGGCAATCAACAACAGGTCACTTTTTCCTCATTTTTCTCAATTATCGGGGTAGAATCGACTTTAATACCTTCGCCTTGGTGTTTATTGCATCACCCGATACCGCTTATCGTTGGTTCGCACCTCGTCAAACCCCTCGAATGCTGCGCATTCTCGTGGTTTGACTCGGTACGAACCAACGTTCAGCGGTATCGGGTAACGCAACAAACACCGCTACGGCGGTATTAAACCCTTAATTCTACCCCTCCTGCATGTGCGTGCCGTGTGCAAATATACATGTTAAGTAGAGATGACTTTTCAAACGACATCGAGTCTGTAGTGCATCACCGTTGCACGTGACCAAAGCTTATCGTTGATTGGTTAAAAGTTCCCAATCTGTCCGTCACTTTTTCCTCATTTTTCTCAATTATCGGGGTAGAATCGACTTTAATACCTTCGTCTTGGTGTTTATTGCGTAACCCGATACCGCTGGACGTTGGTTCGCACCTCGTCAAACCCCTCGAATGCTGCGCATTCTCGTGGTTTGACTCGGTACGAACCAACGTTCAGCGGTATCGGGTTACGCAACAAACACCGCTACGGCGGTATTAAACCCTTAAATATAGTAGACGTGTTAACACGACCGACGTACTTAACAGTGACAACAACCCGTTACGTCACAAATGTTTCCGAGGCGCTGGATGGCAGTGTTTAACGCAAACGTCACAATCGTTATTGGATACCAGGATGACGTTATATTACGTCATAAAATGACATTAGAGATTATGAGGTTACGATTGTAAACAGCGACACCTATCCTTAAGAAATAATGGATTGATTCTCTGCGTATACGCTGTGATAACTGCAAGAAAAAAGGAAGTGTCCATTGTTTTTGGACAAGGGCCGGAGGCAGAGAATCAATCCATTATTTATGTTCTAACACATTAACTTTAATGTAAAGAAAAACTTAATTAGTTTGCTTTATTTTCTACTTCAAACTTGGCAAACCCCTACGTTATAGCTCAATAGTTTTTCCCTGATTACCCCGTGGACGAATCTATATCTAAAAAATGATAGGGGTGCTTGCCTCAAACAGCTGTTTTATTATGTGTTATCATTTTTGGGGTTACTAGCATACCTGATAACTTCGTAAAGATATATTTATACTTTTAGCTTATGGAAGTTTCTTTTCAAGTCTTGCCATCGCGTATTAGCATCATCCTGCGTTTATGAGTTAGTTTTAAAGGCGAAATGCCTGGTATATACAAGTCTAACATCCCCACTCGCGTCTAGGTGATGACGTCATCCAGTGACGTCATGTTCCATCACGTCACCAAAATTTAAAAATGATGACAAAGTGTAACAGATATACTTGACGAAGACACCGGTAAAGGTGTCGAAAGTTCGTATTGTTCACAAACAACTAACTACGTGGTGATGCCTTAATTTTTTTCTCATTATTATCAAGTCTGGTTGATAAGAGTTTTGTCATCCTTGTTATTTTGGGGATTACACTCTCTTGAAAAATGGCAGAAATTCTTCTACTGTAATCCCCAAAATAACAAGAATAATGTTATAGTCAATTTCTAAAAGACACTACCTAATTAAACTCGTGAAATATAGTTGTGTAAAGGAGTGTATGTCATTTACACCTTTATACCCAGTCAAAGGGTCTTACAATAAACCAAAACCCAGGATATATGTATGGCTGTAGTCACTAATTTAAAAAAAAAAAGACTTTGTTATATATTGACAAAATTGTACGGATCTTCAGATATGGCAAGAAGTTCGATAAACTGAAATTGAACAAAATATGATAATAGTAGATGAAAGGGAAAATATGTAATTTGGTTCCTAGGTAGAGGACAGACAAAGGAGTTTAGTGCGGACTAACAGATCTTTCAAACTTTTGTTCTTTTTGTAAGCCATGACTGGCCATTGGTTCAGAGGTCAAGCCATTTTACTCTAAAGCAGTTTCTATTCTTTTCTTATAACCTGGGCAATATACATGCTGGCTTTATTTTACTGAAACACAAACGGTATAATACTTTTTCCGCGACACCAAGCATGCCTAAGTCTAATGCCAGATAAATGATTGGCGAATCTTTTTCGTAGAGAAGTGTGAGTTTCTCCGACGTATTGCTTGCGACATTTTTTGTAACGTTTCAATCTACACGAGTCGCAATCAAGGGTCTCTACCATGTTATATTTGTTGCGGGATTGTGCACCTTTCATTTATACAGTACAATTATTTCTTCGCCTTAAGGACCAATGATATGCCTGGTATTTCCAGGAAACGAAAGTAAAAGTAAATGTAGAGACTTATCATTTAACAAAAACATATTTTGTTGATGAGCACAATAACCAAAAGTATGTCATTGTTTACGGTTATGTAGTTTGCTTATAATATATGTTCAAGTATATTTCTGGTAAACTATATACTATTAGTTATATGATGCCCTTGCGTGGGTATACGGGTAGATATTTGGTGTCTGAAATTAATATTTTTCCGAGGCGAAGCATCATACATTATACATTAATCACCAATTAGTATTTGATTCGGGATTTAAAGCTCAAAGTTAGATAAGGGATCCGGGTTTAAAATCGCTAATCACGTGTCACTTCATTTTTCTCAAATAATGATATGTTTATAGTTTTGACAATTCGTCCAATAGGTCAATCATGCAATAAACAAACAATGAATAATCATCCTATATAAGAAAATGAATTAAGTCTAAAGGATATATTAGTAGTATAACTGAACGAATGCAAGTGAGTGCATTTTTATCTATATAAAGTAATAAATAACACTTGTATAAGTTTTTAATTAACGGTAATAGATAGGTTATGATAACCGTTAGGTCATTAAGGTATATGAAGGTCACAAGGTTAAGAGGCAAAGCCTACAGCGCTCGAGACAGGTCGCCGAGTGGAGTGTCTAATTTCCCCCACGAACACTTAATTGATAGGCTGTGATGACCATTAGGTTGATAAGGTTCAGGCTGGCCACAAGGCTATGGGAAAGTACACAGTGTTCCAGACAGATGGTTGAGTAAGTTCTTCATTTCAATGCTAACTATAGGGAAAGTATACAGCGTTCCAGACAGATGGTTGAGTGAGTTCTTCATTTCAATGCTAATGAAAAAATAAAATAAAAACAGTAAACGTTTGTAAGAAAAGAAATGTTATAGGAGAAAAGAAAACTGCCGCCAATTACTTTCTATTTTTTTAAGTATAAAATTATTGATAATCTGAAGATAATAGTTAATTTCAAATGATCATGGTAAATCTGTGCTATCGAGAGACTTTTTCGAGAGTTTTTGGTTGGCCCTGAAAAGGGCCTTTGAAAAAAAAGCTGCGTCTACTCCTCTGGCCTAAAAACAATTTCCTCTCTATGTGTGTCTTCATAGTCTTCATAGTCTGAATGGCTTTCGGAAAATGCTGACGGTGGTCTAGACATGGTTGATAGGGAAGAGTTTTCGCTGGTACTGTTTATCGGAATAATTGCCTCTCCATATAGTATGTCTCGATAATCTGATTCTGACAAATCGCTGTGTGTAGATGATGATGGTGGTCTAAACGTGCTTGATAGGAAAGAGCGCTCGCTTGAACTGTTCACAGGTGTTACGGATCGCTCCACTTCAGAGAAAATCACAGGCGTTGTAATTGTAGAATCATAAACTGGAGCCGATTCGAGCCATCTGTAGACTATCTCGACGTTAGATAGATAAGGGGGCGTGTCAGGAGTGTAACGTGAGGAATATGAATCGGTCGACATTTTGATACGACACGAAAACAGTGTAAAATAAGAGTCAGCTGAGTAAACAAAAATGATAGCACGGCGACGAATTGTCTCCAACCGGTCAATGTTCGAGATTATGCCAATAGTCTTCCGCTACTAGTTGGTAGAGTTCAGTAAATGAAGTAACCGTGAGAAAAGAACCTATCCTATGTGAGTGAGGCTGGGACAATAGTATAAAGTTGATACGGATAATTATTCTGACAGCTGAAGGTAGCAGGGAGGGGATTTCAGTGTCCAATGAAAAACAAAGACACTCCGAGTTTATAACTTACGTATGTGTTGAGTCTAGCCATAGGTTGGATTCTCTAAGAAGAAAAATAGAAAATTAAAAGCCACCCAATGAAAAGAAAGGTTTAGTCATCCAACCCGGTTGAAATATATCAGTCGTGTCGATGAAAGTTCATTATCCTGTAAAGACTTCAAGACTGAGTAAGTAGCTTTTTTCTGTTTACTTTTTTTCTTTCTTGTAGGAATTTTTTTTTATATATCATACAGGTGATTTATAAGTTGTCGCTGAAAACATGTGTTAATGTATGTTATTATAATGTACTAAAAAAACATACATTTAAAGAAACTCTACAACGACGGTTCGTACATTAACTTTGCAGGAACAAAATGTCCCAGGAGAACTTTTTCAAAGCCTTGGAAGATTTGCCTACTGATGATTTAGAAAGACGGAGTGATTCGCTGGAGTAAGGCAATATTTTGTTTTCATTTCTTTAAAAAAAAAATGAATAAATTTTAGAGAAAATTTGTGTTAGTTTATATCATAGTGAAAAAACAACCGTGGCTTATTCCGAAGTTAAAGAGCAAGAATATATATGACCATTCCTAAAATGTTGAACAAAACTTCAAAGTGAATTCAAACGCGCTAAGTATTAGAAGAAAAAAAAAATGAAAGAAATAACAACAACAATATTCTATGTCGTTAATGCGTATGATTTTCTCGATATCTCGTATACCTAATAAAGTCACATTTTCATTTTTTTTATTAAAGTGGCATGAGCTGACAAAATTTTTTTTATAATTTTGAGCGTTGCGACGGTTAGACGCTTTGAAGGCCATCGCAAAAAAAAAACTAAATGATTAGCGTTGAAATGAGGAAAATCTATACAGTATGTGGCCCATACGAACCGAAACGTGTTCGAAAAAGTAAACAAAAATTTAGATAACGAGCATTTATTCATTTCTAAGCCCAAAGTTAGTTCAAAACAATACTTTATCGTACATTTTCGAGACTAGAAACACTAAAACGCTTTCTGAATTATACGTCTTGAGAAAAATAGCCGATAATTTCAACATTCTGTTTTACGTCAAAATATCAACATTTCGGCAGCTCATGCCGCTTTAAATATATAAGATGATTAAAAAAGATAATATAAAAAAGAAATTAAATTAGACAACAACAAAAATAGGACAGTTCTTAACTTCTTTTTAGCGGAGTGTAAAAGTTTGCATGCATTTATTTTTTTTACGGCGAGTGTGACTTTAAGTGTGCAAGTTTTTTAACTAAAAGGTCAATTTTAATTCTGTAAATGAAAAAAACACAACACTATCTCTCATTAGATTTGGAGAAGAATATATCAACGATTGGACATTGCAATGGAGTAATGCATTTCGGAATGAGGCCACGTCTTCAAATTCCGACGTATCACCCAACAAGACAGTCGACAAGGAAATCGTTTCGAGTGAAAGAGAAGATGCTTTCTTAAAAGCACTAGACACAATACCGAATAATGAATTGGTACAACGTCCTGGTTTTTCAGAGTAAGTCTCTAATCAAAATATAAAAGCATACACTAAAAATATCCCCTATAACTTGTCCATTTCTGCATTGTGAAAACAAGTTAGTATTTTTTTTAAAGAAAAAAAAACTAAAACTATTTTTTTTTTCTACTTAAAAGTTATTATTACTATTTTTTTTTAAAATAAAAAGGATTTACATAATTTTCTATCGATAGTTTCGGGGATGAATTTGTTTCGAGTTGGACGGCTCTATGGAACAAAACATTTCAAGGAGGTCCGGTTGTAGATACATCCCCGCCGCGCATAGCTACAGCCTGTCCCCAGAAAGAATTACCGCCCCCATCACAGCCTTCTCGGAAAGAACCTCCCCCACCACAACCCCCTAGTGAGCTTGAATGGAGTCTCACTAAAAAACGGTGGGTTCTGATTTTATTAGTATAGATCGTAGAGGATATCTTTTTTATTTAAAAAAACAACATTTATAACACTCTTTCACTCCTACGGAAGTAGTCTTGATAGTTATTTTACTTTTCCGTTTCAGAGATTTGAAGCGGAGAAATAAACTCAGCTTAAACAGAAATAAGCAACGAATCAAAACTCCTCGCGTAGAAAATGAACCCGATACTTTAACTCCGATCGTAGCTACAACCTGTCCCCAGAAAGAATTACCGCCCCCATCACAGCCTTCCCGGAAAGAACCTCCCCCACCACAACCCCCTAGTGAGCTTGAATGGAGTCTCACTAAAAAACGGTGGGTTCTGATTTTATTAGTATAGATCGTAGAGGATATCTTTTTTATTTAAAAAAACAACATTTATAACACTCTTTCACTCCTACGGAAGTAGTCTTGATAGTTATTTTACTTTTCCGTTTCAGAGATTCTACGAAAAGAAATAAACTCAGCTTAAACAGAAATAAGCAACGAATCAAAACTCCTCGCGTAGAAAATGAACCCGAAACTTTAACTCCGATCGTAGCTACCACGTCCGATACACCAGAGGCGCCACCTTTTGTTAAACCGAGCTGTAGCACTGGCTATTTCAAACCTAAAGGAATACAGTAAGTAATAATTTTGTTATAAAATTGTTTTCTTTTTCTTCTCTCTTAAAACAATGCAAACGATTTTTTTTTATCTGAATCGGTATTTTCAACAAACAAAAACGCTAGAGGCTAATGGATTTTTTCCCTCTTTTTCAACAGGACATCGGTTAAGAAAAGTAAAAAAGGAAAGGGACGTGGAAAAAAATCGTCCACTATTCCCGAACTGCCCGCCGTATCCGATATTGTAGACTTGCCACCGTCTTCGGATTTTCCCGTTATGCCGGTCTCTTCCGTTATTCCCGATAAACCAGTGCCACCCGCTAATAGCGATGTTAACCTCTCACACGATACGCAATCTGGAGGGTTTACAGAACAAACGCGTTCTGATGATTTTAAAATCGAACGAGTAAAAGTAACGCACCGTAAGAAATTTAATACGACAGAATCAACACATATTCTTAAATTAAATACGCGTTTGATAAATAGAACGTGGAAATCGAGTTTAGACGTTTTAACTAGAGCCATAGAATTCGTATTCGAAAATGCTATGGCTGGATTGCACGATGACGATTTGGTTAGGGTGTATCTCAGACAGAATAACATGGAAACCCCTATAGTTATTCCATTGACTCAGCGCCGAAAAATAACTGTGGACCTGTTACTACAGATGATAGAGAAAATTCTACAGTCCAACGAAAATATCGTCTTCAACGAAACGTTTGAAATACATGTCGGTGTTATCCGTTTGATAAGAGGGGGTAGAGCAACGAAAATCACGAACCTAGAGGAAGACAGAGTAAAGAAGAAAAGTATTATAAGGATAACAAATACGAGTGACAAACTATGTATGGCCCGGGCAATTTGTGTTGGATTGGCTTACAGCAGAAATGACCCTGATAAGAAAAAAGTAGGATACACAAATAAGGGACTTCAAACTCAAAGAGCTATGGAGTTAACGAGAAAGGCTGGTATCGATCCTGAGCAACCCTGTGGTTTAGAACATGTAGAATTGTTTGAAAAGGTCTTGAATATTCAGATTATTGTCGTGAAGTCGGACGCCCTCAACACTATTGTATATAGAGGCAGTATTAAGACAAGTGCTAAAATTTACCTCTTATATCATAACTCGCATTTCGACTGTATAACAAAGCTACACGCGTTTTACGGAGCTGCTTATATGTGCGATGATTGTTTGAAACCGTACTACAAGAAGTCGGACCACAAGTGTGCCAATATATGCAGTATGTGTTACACGGCCGGTTGTAAATATACCAATCCTGTAAGTTGTAAGAGATGTAACAGGACATTCAGGAACAAAGAATGTTTTGATAGACATTTAGAACGGAAAAATCAGATAATCGAAAGGCACATGTTTAACTCTTCCATATGTGACCGTTTATGGCTATGTATCACGTGTAAAAAATTACTACAAAGAGCTAAAAGATCTCCAAAAAATCATTGTTGTGAAGAGTTTTATTGTCTCTCGTGTCATGTCTATCATATGGGTGATCATTACTGTTACATAGAGCCGGGCAGTAATAAAGAAAAATCGGATCTTTATATTTTTTTCGATTTTGAAACTAATCAGGAAACGGGTGAGCACATTCCAAATTTCTGCGTAGCTAACAAAGTTTGTAATATGTGTATATCTAAAGAAGATGATGCTACGTGTAAGAAATGCGTGTTGAGAACTATGGTATTTAAAGGAACGTCAACGGTGTATAGATTTGGGAAATGGCTTTTTAATAATAATCACAAAGGCTATACAGTGATAGCTCACAATGGCGGGAATTTTGACACTTATTTTCTTCTCAGATATCTAGTGGATCAAACAGTCTGTCCGGAGATTATATATACAGGAGGCAAAATAATGTACCTATACGTTAAATGTTTGGACATTCGAATCGTGGACAGCTTCAACTTGATTTCAACCCGGCTAGCTAACTTCCCTAAAACTTTTGATATATCTATGAAGAAGGGTTGGTTTCCTCATTTATTCAACACAGCGGCAAATCAAGAATATGTCGGAGAAATTCCTGGGATCGAATATTATGGCGTTGATGACATGTCATCGGTCGACAAAAAAGAATTTTTGGAGTGGCACGCCGAGCAAGTTCAAAGCCGCTATATTTTTGACTTTCAGAAGGAAATCTTGGCGTATTGTACTGCTGATGTTGAAATATTACGAAAATGTTGTTTGAAGTTCAGAGAATTAATTTTAGACATTACCAAAGGTACTAACGAGTCAACAGGTGGAATCGATCCGTTACAGCATATTACCGTCGCCTCACTCTGTTTCGCTATTTACAAACTACGTTTTTTGAAAGAAAACACAATAGCAAAGGTACCGTCCAACGGGATAGTGGAGAAAGATCAATTCTCACGAATATCGATACACTGGTTAGAATGGTTAATGTATGATGCCCGACAGAGGGGCGAAGAGTTGGACATCGAACATGCCCTGAATAAAGGGGAACACAGAATAGGGCGTTACAAATGCGATGGTTTTGATCGAAAGAGAAATGTAATCTACGAATTTTTCGGTTGTTGGGTACACGGATGTAAAGACTGCTACGAGCAAGATGTTATTCATCCTCGCACAGGTACGCTGATGTCTGAAGTCTATAAGAAAACCATGGAAAAACTGACAAACCTTCGTCCGCAAGTTACAGATATTGTTTATATTTGGGAACACGATTTTAGAAAACGAATAGTAGATAACACAAAACTGGAGAAGTTTGTTCAAACTTTGGACATCCAAGATAGACTGGATCCGAGGGACGCTTTTTTTGGAGGGAGAACATGCTGTACAAAGTTGTATTACGAAGCGGAGGAGAACACGAGTGTACAGTATTTAGATTTTACATCTCTCTATCCTTCCGTTTTGAAAACAAAGGAATTCCCTTTAAAGTACCCCGAGGTAATAACTAAGGATTTCCAAGACATCCGGAACTATGTAGGATTCGTTAAATGCAAAATACTCCCTCCTAAAAATCTCTATCTCCCAGTTCTGCCATACCGCAGTAATGACCGACTAATGTTTCCTCTATGTAGTACCTGCTGCGATAATCTCCTAACAACGTGTAATCATGACGACGAACAACGGGCATTAATCGGTACGTGGGTGTCATTTGAAATTTTAAAGAGTTTGGAGAAAGGCTATAGAATACTAAAGATCTACGAGGTATATCATTTCCCAACGACAACCAAGTTTAACGGCGTGGACGAAAACACAGGCTTGTTTACTAAGTATATAAACACTTTCCTGAAAATCAAACAGCAAGCCTCTGGGTGGCCTGATTGGATACGTTCAGAGGAAGATAAGACCCAGTACATCCAAACGTATCGAGAACACGAAGGAATTCTTTTAGATCAGGATAAAATCGTAAAGAACCCCGGCTTAAGGTCTGTAGCTAAGATGTGTCTTAACACGCTTTGGGGAAAATTCGCACAAAGAAACGGATTATCGCAGACTACGTTTGTTACGGAGGAAGACCAGTTTTACGAAATATTAAATGATGCGACGAAAGAGGTAACGGATTTTCACGATGTAAATGAAGAGATTGTATTGTTGGATTGGAAGGCTAAAAAAGATTTCGCTCCGACGGGATATTCTTCCAATTTGTGGCTAGCAGCTTTTACAACTGCCCATGCACGACTTGAACTATACGCCGTCCTCGAAAAGTTGGACGTCAGAACCCTTTATTTTGACACGGACAGTATTATCTTCTATACCAGGCCAGGAGATGTCGAGATCCCCTGTGGTGATATGTTGGGTCAGCTGTGTTCCGAATTAGAACCGGGGGATAGTATTCAAGTGTTCGCTAGTGGAGGGCCCAAGAATTATACCTATAAAACGAAATTCGGCAAAACCGTGACCAAAGTAAGGGGGTTCACTTTGAATTCTAAAAATTCAGAGATTATAAATTTTGGAACAGTGTCCGACATGGTGCGAAACGTTCTCGTCGACTGCGAATGCAAAAACATGCCTACATCTTGCCCGCTTTGTTTACGAAGCGTGTACAAGGAGAATAAGATTACAAGAAAGAAAAAGGAGATTAAGATCGTTAATAGAGACGAGAAAAAAGATTACAGAATAAAATTTGTGAAACGTGTTATACAACCCGATTTGGATACTGTCCCGTACGGATATTCTTCTTAACGTCGTCCCACCATCCCTCCCAGAAATCAACCGCGCTGTAGAATATTCCTCTTTCGTTTTATTCATAGACTTGTTTTCAATAAAGATTGTGTGTGTGTGTTGTGACCCGTCTTATTTTGAATATAAATAAAGTGTTCATATTTTATTCCTTTGTGTATAGTTTTTTTTTAGTTTGTATCCTACTTTTTTGTTAATATAGAATGTATAAAACAATAGTTTGCTTTTACTTTTTAATGTATATTTATCGTGCAATTATACTTTTGTGGATCGGGAAGAAAAAAAAACAGAAAAAAAATAAAAAACCGTTATTTCTTTCTGGGTGGTTGGCCTATTGTATCTTAAAGGGTTGACACCGAGAAGGAGTTAACGGATTTTATTTAAACCAAGAAAGAAATCAACACAAAACAACGTTTGAATTTACAGTTTTACATTTTTTTTTTTATTCTTTAAAAAAAACATTACATAAAACATATTACATAAAGTTTTCTTAAGAACCGTTTACCACCCAACAACGCACCTAAAAACGAGATCTGTCTCTGGTTGTACCCGTCAATAGATGTAGTCAGGACTCTGAAGTGAAGCCTTTCCAGGGTAATTCGTTCTTTTACATAGTTCTTACTATTAATGGTACATCGGTAATATTATATTTGTAAGCGAAATAATCGTAAATCTCTACATCATTGTCGCTGTAATATTGATCGAAGGGAGCTAATATGTTTGCCATTGATGCACCACGACAAATCTGTAATATAAAATAAGCGCAATACTGTCCGCAAACCGCAGAAAAAGGACTTTGTATTCTTTTATCATTGAAAGTCCATGACTGACAATAGGCATTCATAAAGTCATAAAATTCTCGATGTAAAGGAAATAACCCATACGGATCGAAATACACCCCTGACTGTTCGTTGTTTATATACATAGCCACCCAGTGTTCGCCTCGCAAATATGAGGGATGTGTGTTACATATATAAGCGCCTCTACCATCCTTGAAATTTGGTAAATTATCTAAAGAATAAACACCTCTGTAGCAAGTTTTAGCGAAGTCATCTTCACTTAATATCTTATCTATCTGAAGATTATTCATTATATGGCAAAGTCGAATAACACATTTCTATTTTTATCTATAAAAATTAGATTTTGGGACTCTGAATAAACGATCACGTTAATCGTCTGTGCTAGAGGGGAGGCAAACCTCATCTCTAAACGTATATTACCTTTCTGAATAAGGTCGAAATGTTCCCCGTCGCACATATCGGGGGAGAGGTCGAAGCAAAATAAAGTATAACCTTTACCGAAATCCGTTCTAGATATATTATTCCCCATGTCTTTATACATCTGACCATTACCTACATACATGTCGTGATATATTCTTAAATAATCAAAACGCTCGAAATTAGGCGTATAAGCTATGCTAGGAATTTGTTTACCGTTACAGTAAAGCGAGAAAAAATTAACTTTATTATGCTTAAAATTAAACGGATTTTTTCCATACGAACCGTTATACGCATCTGAATCCACCATAGCAATAACGAGGCGCTTAGGTAACTGACCCAAAAACAAATTCTCTTGATTTAACGATAAATTTCCTTTCGTCACGCTAAATACTTTTACGTCAACTCTGCTTATAGGATATTTCGCAGGTGCTTTTTCCAAAGCCCTCATATGCGCAATTTGAACATCGGGATTAATTTTCACTTTACGAATAAAAAATGAAATATCTTTGATAACTACTTTAAAGTCCGCGTTTTGTTCACTGCTCATAAGCGAAAACGCATCTTTCGAACGAATCAGTTTTAATTTAATATCGACGCCATTAAGAATGAGTCTGTTTTGAAATGCGAGATCCAGGTGGGGTTTGCCAATCAAGTCTACAATTCGACTGTTAGACGTGAACTCGCTTCGTTTCGTTAGACCTTCGTTGAAAGGCGTAACCGAATCGAAACTGCCAGCTGTGTCTTTATAAAACAGAGCGGATGTGAGGTGAGATTCTTTTGCTTCCTTTCCATAGCTTAATATAGCTTCTATATAACTTCTGAAAGGATAAGTATTACTAGCCATACTCAGATTTTTTGAATTGAGGGATAACTGCATTTGTGAAAATAAACTATGTAACCAATAATTAACAGGAGCAAGCGGGGCATCAGCATCCACGGTTGTTCCATCCTTTTTTACTATTTGGACCCTGGCATAAATATACGAGCTGGCTAAATCGTAATAATCATCAGATGCCCCGCTTAAGTTAAATTCGATCGGATTAGTATCGTTCACAGAAGACACGGGATGATATTGGACCCAATAACTTTCTTCCAAACTAGTTTGTGTGGGTGGGATTTTGAAAATATCTAGACTATCGTTCGTACTCAAACATGATTGGGGGTGAATTAAACTCATACTGGTTTTTTATCTAAAAATATCTCTCTTCGAAGTAGTCCGTCTCTTGATCTTTGACCGAATAGCCTTTTGTTTTGTTGCTCTTCTCTTTATAGGCTTTTGTGTCCGCGTTGTGTTCAGATGATCAACTGTTTTGTTCAATAATGCGTTACCAGCCTGTCGTACCCTCGTTTTAGCGGCCGATTTGACGTTTTGACCACCTATGACATCTCCCGCTATCTGTAAACCCGTGTTTAACGCCTGTTTACCCACTGTCTTGCCTACAGATGATAGTAATGGCATAACAGCGTTCATTACGCCTCTAAATATTCCACCCAGGCCGGATCCCCGTTGGAATTGAGTTCCCACAAACACAGGTAAGCCAGAACCCACCTGAGATGCGTAGTAGTCTGAATATAACGCTGAAGCATCGCAGAAATGTCTCATGGTGATTATATTAATTAAAAATGTGTTGAACGGCGTTTTCTGAAATGTAACGTCACCACTACTTTTCCGTGTTCGAATGGAATTTTTCGTCCTAAGCTATCTCTTATATCCATTTCCATTGTAAAAAATGATCTGTTTTGTAGAGGAAAATATTTTACATGCTCGAAGGAATGAGTGATGGAATGACCATGTTTTCCCGTGATGGGAACAATTCTCATCAGAGGTACAAAACTATCTCCCACCACATGTGGTTCCACAACATCTGAGTAGATATAAAGAGCTTCTAGGCCCGAATTCATGCTGACCGCTGAGTCGCTTCTATACACTCCTGGTTTATAGAGTCCTAAAGGCAGGGTTAAAAAACGTTGAAGCGTCGGTGAAAGCTCGACCATAACTGCGTCGTGAGTAATATATAGCGAAGCTTTACAACTAATTCGATCATATGTAAATCTAACAGATTTTCTTAAGGCCCGGCTTCGAATTTTTATAGCATCGTTTAACGCGTGTATCAAGGACACTCCATCCTCATAATATCCTTCCTGTAATGGTATGGAAAAAAAATTCTGAATTCCTTCTGTAGATTTGGTTGTAATATTTATTTTGATAGCCTCTGGATGAACGTTATACCAGGAAAATGGGTAAAAAAACTCCACCACACCAGCCTCGTAATCGCCGTTCAAGTTGATTGCATGAGGTAATTTTGTTACATAGTTCGATAAAGTATTTTCAGGATAGTAATCCATAGAACTGTTCGAAGGCAGTGTTAAGTAAAACATACTCGTACTACGCTCTGTTAAATTGTGTTGATGATTTCATTCGTTGCTTCTATTTAATACGATTGCCATGATATAGGTTCGCTGGTTTTAGATCTTTTTCGGGTTGAGGGGGTCTGTATTTTTCTTCTCGCTCGTGGAATCCTCGAGGGGGAGGGTGCTTGGGGCTTCTGCATAAACTCCCATCTTTCTTTATTGCCTATCAATTCCAAAGGCACATTCAACTCCTTTAAACCCATAGCAAACGTCTGCCATCCCTTCGGCGTAAACTGTCTCCGTTGACGTAAAGCATCGTTGACCAGATCTGATATGTTACTGCCTTCGATTAAATTGTCTTTATATATAAGTTCACCTTTCTCGTTCCAGTTCATGAACGGATTAGCTTTTATTCTCTGAATCAGTAACTGGGCTTTTTTGCTCATGGTTTTAGGGACGCTTTGGACAATTTCATTTTCTATCACTCTTCCAATTGTTTCAGATTTGTTCGACACCGGAATGTCTTGAGAAACCATTTTTACGGGTATAGCTTGAGTCTGTTTGTTGTTGTATTGAGATTGAAAGGTAAGATATTTTTGCAATGTATCATTATACATCATTACTTTGTCTCTTTCCGATAAATTATTTCTGCTTAGAATATGCTCCATTTCGTTGTCCAAGTTCTGAAGCATAGTTACAGTACTGTTTGGAGGTGCTTGGGGCTGTCGAAGAGCATGTAACATTCTAGGATCTACTAAGGCCATTTTTTTCATAGTTGCCATAATCACTTAAATATTTTAGAAAGTAAGGGGCCTAAAACAGTTGCTGCGATTGGTGCTAAAATGGCTCCTAAAAATCCTCCTCTTTGTAGAATATCTTTTTTCTTCTTTCTGCTGGTCGTCTTTTTAACTAGTTGCCTAAGTTGATTCTTATGTCGCCTCAATTTGTATATGTGAGACTTACTGAGGGGAACATTACCTTTTAATACATTTAACGCGCATTCACATATACAACTCATTAACTCTTTGTCAGCTCCTTTCACTATATTCTTAATCAAAGGCCGAGTCGCCTTGGACAAAAGTTGTAAAGTATGAGCGTGCTTTCTTAGTCTACGCGACATGACGCCTTCCGAGTATAAAATGATGATGTAGGTTGAGCAACGAACGTTTTTATGATCTTTTCAGGTAAACCTCTTGGACCTCTCCGGGAAAAATTTTACTTCTCAATCTCAAATGGTCTGGAGTATGTTGTTTAAAATCGAAGAGAAGATAACCATGTGGTCTGGAGGTGGCGTCTTTATAGGCTTCTTGTACGAAGCGCCCTTGTCCCGGATACATCTGCTTGGCCAGGTGAGTTATTTGAGAAGCATCTCGGGGGTTTTTAAACAAAATAAGATAATGCGCATTCAAATTGAGTGTCCGCTGTTGTTTGTTCTTGTTAAACAAATTTTGGCTTATATATATCACACTAGCATTTTTATGATGACTTCCTCTAGTAAATAGCTGGGATACCCTTTCGTCTGTCTGTTGCATTAAGTCGTCTATAACTATCAGCTTGTTCTCACTCGGTTCTAACTCCGACAAGCCTTCAAGTCCTTCTATAAATTCTACATTTTTCATATTATCGTACCCGTCTTGCCATTCTCCAAAACACCATATTACTTTCGTCGGGGGTGGGTCGATCATTGCGTTGACTTCATTTAACATCCTCTTTACAAAAACAGTCTTTCCACAACCTGTTGGTCCAGCTACTATACATGTAAACGGGTGTTTCCAAGTGACATCCATTATGTTTTACACATCTGCCACAAGACCCGATTGAATATTTATATAATATCTCCAAATTTTACAACATACATCCTTTGTCACGTGATCACAGACGTGTAAAGTGTACCAATGTAAGACTAACAATCTATGCTTAGTCACTACGCCATCGCTGAACATTGATTTCACCACAACTTTATAGGCTTTCAGAGATTTGACAACATGTATAGACTTGTCTTCTACTCTACAGGGTTGTTTAACATGTTTCGTTATGCCGGCATACAGCATCCACAGCATAGAGATCATATTAAACAATACGGGGGTTTAGGATTGTATTAATAACATTCCTGTGAGATTCAAAAACTTTCCATTGATCATACGTTAACCAAATTCCAATCTTGGTCGGTTTATCGTTTACAAATTTTCTTATATCGATACGTGCTTCGCCATTATACATACAAACTGTCACTTTCACCGTTGTACCGATATCTATTTTTTCGGCCTTTAAACAGGAGGTTATATTAGTCTTGTTGCTATGGATAATCTCCAAACCAGACCGTTGATGTTTCGGTAATGAGATGGATAGGCCTGTTAAGGTGACAATTAAAAAATAGGCCAATGCCCCTATAACTGCATATATCCGATACTTTCGCGCCGTTTCCATAGTGAGAAATGAATGATCATTGATAAAACCTTTGCATTTATGCTTTCTTCATCTCATCGGCGGATACCCACGAATTGAACGACGAAGGCCAACCCTTCCATTTTACTTTGTAGAACATGACATCATTACGTTTCTTTCTATCTAGAATCTTCTCAATATGATAATAATCAGCTTCAGACTTTTTAACTTCTTGTAACTCTTGTTCGTAAAAAGTACCTTTCAACACTTCGTCGTTTAAATCTTTAAGTTTATACACGACGGGGTATCTGGGTATTCGGGTTATAACAACAAAAATTTCATCTGTCCAAGACGGTAGATAGCCTTTGTCAAATATCATTTTGGTTTTACTGATACGAACTTTATCCCCTATTTTGAACTTAAATAGTAACTTATCTCTTTTTAGACGTGGATAAAGACGCTGTCTGACCTCAGATTCATTCAGTTGAGCGACCTCGACCGGAGGCATTCCAATACTTCTATGGAAAGAATTGTTATAACCCTCTATTAATTTAGGCAACGCCTTCAAAAAACGGTAAGAGTTTTTAGTCGTGAAATACCTAAACATTTTTGTTTTTATGGTTCTGTTGAAACGTTCGACTACGCTAGCTTTTGTTTCATTGTGTGTGTGAAAATGATATATTTCCTTATTTTTTAAAAACTTTTGAAAATGGCGATTAAAGAACTCCGTACCTTGGTCAGTTTGAAGATAAGTCGGTTGTCTACCTTTTTTTAATATTTGTTGGAAAGCTTTGACCATAGTTACACCAGTTTTGTCCTTCACCGGCACAGCCCATGCATATTTTGAAAACACGTCTATACACGTTAGGATATATCTATAGCCTTTATTGCGTTTCTTTAAGTGACTCATGTCTACGAGATCGGCTTGCCATTGTTCATCAATACCCGAGACTTCAACTCTGTTTCTTGCAAAGTTTTTCCTCGTGGGTTTGTGTAATGTATAGGCGTCTTGTTTCTTTAACCATTCTTTTATTTCTTTTACATGTATACGGTACCCGGCTTTTTTAACAGCTCTCTCCAGCCCCCGGATTCCGCCGTAACCGCCTGTAGAGGAATCGGTATAATACAGCTTTTCCAAAACATCATCGTGTGAAGTGTTCATGGCGAAGGTCGGACGAGGTTTAAATAGACGTTGTCGTATACCGTTCATTATAAGTACAAATCAAGAAAACAACAGAATATTAATGGTAATTTTTTTTTATTATCTATTTCTAATACAATAAGACGTAGTAAAAACAACATAAGAAAGACAGTTACTCGTCAATTATCAGCTGACTGTCATCTAACAGTCCTTCATCAGCCAATAATGTTTTGTACACGTGTGTTTTTACATTGTCTATGAAATCACTTGTCTTGAGGTAGCATTCTCTCCAGGAACTGTCCTCATATTGTAGCAGGTACACTGGATGCACATACACCTGGTGATTCGTAGCACATATTGTCTTCACTTCGTCTACCACTCGGTCGTCGTCTAAAGATTCGACGGCTTTACGGAACTCTCTGTCGAATTCGGCCAATACATCCACTCCTTTTCGACGGGAATTCCTCACCTCTGCCAATAAATGTTTCACGTACATATCTTGTACTGTCTCTTTTAAAAATGTTGATCTTTTACAAGATGCTATTATTGTTTCACTGTTCAACACTCTTCTTCTCTTATTTTTGTTTTCAGATTTCGACTCCACTACCGGAACATAATCTTTCTGCATCAGAGGAGGGAATGGTGTTTCAGTGAAAATATGGTCACTTTCCATATACTCTCTCAGAAGGGTGTTGATGTCTAGGACGACATTCTTAAACTTCCCCCAACCTTCTTTGCTGAGCGCTACTCCGTTTTTAGTGGGAAAGGGTTTGTTGTTGACGCCTTTCTCCCATCTCCTAACATGGACAAACCAGAGGCCTTTAAACTCGCCATAGGTTAGATAAACTTCATCGCCCAAGTGGATGGCTTCAGGTGTTTTCTTACCCAGGTGGATAAGTTCATCTATGGTCGATATGTAAAACACCAGCTTCTCCCAGGCTCTTTGCGGCAGAGTGACTTTTTTCTCTTCTTGGCCTCTACATAATTCTACGAATAATGCTTGACCCTCTAAGAAGGCATAGGCTACAATATCGGCGAGAATTGGGAACTTCATGGTGTCTAGAAGAGAGAGATCGCTAGTGACTGTTAAGCTATAGGATACGTCTGCTGACTGAATGAAGACTCCTTTTTCCTCTGGGTTTATAAAGCCTAAATCACCCCCCACGTGACTCTGAAGCTATCAACTTTTCCCATAACTTAAAAACATTGACCCTTGAACTATGTGTAAATAAATCCTTGGTTTTCTCACGATGTTTGCTGGCTTTATCTATTTTCATTTAACATCCTACATGGAACGTGACCCTCATATACCTAACTGACCTAACGGTTATCATGACCTATCAATCACTGTCATCATAATCTATTAACCTATTAATCACTGTCAATTAAACGCTTATACAAGTGTTATTTATTACTTTATATAGATAAAAATGCACTCACTTGCATTCGTTCAGTTATACTACTTATATTTTTTAATAAAAATGTATTGACTACAAATATATAGAAATAATGAATTTTTCTGTAAAGTACCTAAACAGCTGAGAGACTTTAGTTTGTTAAATACACTGGTCACCCGTCTTCTGAATCCATTTAACACTCTCTTCCCGAATCCAGCTTTCAGCACATGGTCTAACTGATCGTCACTGTCATAATCTGTTCTTCATCGTTTTCTGGACAAGCTTCTGAGTTTGTGCCACTGTGATTATTGCATTCTAAACCCACTTCGGAGTTCGTGCCACTGTGATTATTACATTCTGAGCCAACTTCTCAGTCTGCGCCACTGTGATTATTACATTCTAAACTAAATTTTGAGTTTTTGCCACTGTGATTATTACATTCTGAGCCAACTTCTGAGTTTGTGCCACTGTGATCTTTACATTCTGAGCTAAGTTGGGAGATTGTGCCACTGTCTTCATTCTGTCGGGATTCCATTTCTTCAACTTGTGAAACCTTTAAGTCTGTGTATTCTGGACAGAGTGAACAAGGTTGTTGAGAGCCTCCCACTCCATCACGGACGTCCGCTGTACCACTTGTCGATGGTGCCCGTGAGCCCAGATTGGTGACGTCATCAACAGACAGATCGTCACTGTAGCGGCTTCCTTAGCTTCTGAAATGATACATTTGTTTTAAAAATTAATTTTATTGCATTTTCAAATCACATAGATATTATGTATAGCGAGAACAGCACATTTCAATTATAAAGAAAAGGTTTTTTCTATAGTCAAATAGATCATTTGTGTCAGTGAGACCTGATTTTCAAATATAACATAGCGTATAGTTTTAAATTAAAATAGTTTTAAAATAAGGTGGCAATATCTGATTTCCTTTCCTTAGTTTGGTACAAAATATAGTCTAACAAGGAATTTGGTTCTTATATATATACCAAAGTCATTTTACATTTTGAAAAATTTCAGCGTGGATTTTTCAATGGATCGCTCAGGCCAGGTAGGCCTAGGCTACTCAACGAAGGTCAGGGGTTTTCTCTCCCCCTTTCGGCCAAATGACATCTTCGACATATACCGGTAAGGAAAATAATCTTGAGTTCGACTTAGATATCAATCAATATAATATTGAACATAATCAGACAAATACTCGCTCTGGTTTAAGTAAGAAGGACTCATGGTCAGAATATGAAAGGTGATTGGTCAGATTGACCAAACTTACCTTTGGAACCTTTTTGTTCCTCATTCTCGTGAATAGGTTCTATGTTGTGTTCCTTATAGGGTATATCGGCAACAGGTCTGGGAGAACTATCCTCTCTCAGATAAGGTTTAACATATGAAGCCACGTCCAAAGGGCTGTTTACTGAAGTCACATCCTGGTTGTTGTGAGTTGACAAGATATCGCGAGATCCTGAAATCATCACTTCTTTATGGTCTGCTATAGTATCATCAGAATTAACATGTAAGTTATCTGGGTCTGACAGTTTACCACGTGCTTTTCCGATTTCCCCGCCCTCGTTTGTAGAAAATTTGCGTTTGGGCCTGTTTGAAAAAGTAGTGTTTCGTGGCGAAATGTTGTTAAAAATTTCATCAATCATTTAATCTATAGTCAGGTCACAATCCATGGGTTTAATATCACTCTTTGTAACAGCCTCTTCTTCTGAGAGTTTGTCTTCTTTGCTGGGTTGATATTGCTCTATTTTGCCTTGATGAGACGATGCTCCATTCCTTGATAACTTCCCGATGGATTCATATCCAGTATTTGGAAGTCCCTTATCAATTGCTTGTCTAGTGAAAGAACGAACAGCTATTATGTCTTGATCAGATGAGGTCGTATTCTTTGACAATTTGATAACAGATTCAGAACCAAGAATTGAGCTTACGTCAACAGTTTCCTTATAGGCTGAGGAGTGTGCAACCATTTTGTCTGCATCAGACAAGGCCATTTTCCTCGATACGTTCGTAACAATTTTAGACTCGGAGATCTCACGAGCGATATATGGGTGTCGAGGAAAAAGGCTGGCTGCTTTTAAAAGCTTTCAACTCTTTTTGTCTGATGTATAAATGTGTTCCGGTAAGGCTGGTCTGTTTGGGAGATTTATGTATGTTGAATTTGAGCGCCCTTTCAGGTAACTGTGATCCCGATATTTCAATTAAGTCTCCTCTAGTTTGATCATTATCCTGCGATTCTGTGTATTTTTCTGGTGGAAGTTGAAGAATTGCGATTTCGTAGATCGTGTTTATAATTCCACATGTGAATTCACCAGGATGGGTATATCTGACAGCGGATTGCATGTTAATGTAAAGGTGACTCTCGTATGTAATTCTCAGCTCTTTCTGGGACATATCACAGATATCTTTTCCATTGATATCGTAGAATGTCTGGTCACAGAAGATGAATTTCATCAGCTGTTCCTCTTCTGTGAGAACATACAGAATAACTTGCACACTTTCAAATATCAGCTGTTTCTTTTTCTTTACATAACCAGTCTTGAAAGTATTTCGTCGAAAGCAAGACTTTACTTTCCATGCACCGAAATGGTTACTTGGCAGATCAAAAGGACCGCGATATAGATCTGCGTTCATCTCTGTCCCATTTCTTCTCTGTTTCGCTTTTAGACTGAATATCTTTTATATTGGGGCTTCTCGCAGTGGATAAATGCGCTACCCAGTTTCCATCCATCGTGTTTCTGTAAACCCAAAATGCATTATAATTTAAAAGCATTTAGCCTACCTGGGCAACAGAATCAAACAATGAGGGTGGCAGGATCTGATGGTTTTACGCATTATCCAATCCATTCTGGCTTTTGGACAATGATGCACAAAGCCAATCGTCCATCCTTTATCCCTCCTTTCAAAGCCCTACTTTAATTTGGAGAAAATCTACGTATTTATCACCATCCAGAGCAGCTTGTTTACTCAAAACTAAGTAGGCCTATAATCAGCTGTGTTTTATTCGATAGTTCAATATGTGTATGGGCTAAGTTGTGCAAAAGTGTATTAGGCTGAGTCAGGTCTAAATGACATCGCGAAACAAATAAATTCTATTGTGACGTTGCAAAGTTATACCGGTTTTCATGATCTTTGAGACAAGCATAGCGTCCAATGCTTACGAAACCTTCTACACTGACGTCACGATAGGATTTCGTCTTGACGGAAGAATTCTGTAACGCACCAAGACCTTCACTCCGTGGTAATAACAGCGCGTGAGATCTTAACTCCGGGGTGATACCAATCAAATGCCAAGAAATTTCTCAATGGTGATAAGTACATTTATACATAATGTATGAAAATATTTGTACATGTACACTTCTGAATGGATAGTAAGATATATTGGGACTTAACGGCTGTAACTCTATGTCAATACTTGTGTAGATAAAAGGTATACATGAACATAATACTATCTTAATCTAATATTGAACAGTTTATGCCTGTTTAATTATACAATTTTTTATACATCTATACATGTTTTATCAGCATAATCCTTTTTTTGTAAAGTTTGGACACACCTATACGTCGCTTTCATTATGGGTCTAAACTGTAGAATGAGCTATTGTTGTCTGGGGGACAATAACTGTGCAATTCGTTCTTGTTTTGTTGTATAATTGTGTTTCCAAACTGTAAAATGACCTTTCATAAACGAAGATATTATATTGTCTGGAGACCAATAACTGTATGATTTGTTTTATTTTTCGAGATCATTTGGGTCTAAGCTGTTGAATGAAACTTCGTACTGGGATAGCAATAGTAGTATGTTTTCTGGAGGGGGGGGGGGGGCAATAACTTTTTTCATTTGTCCAATTGTGTTGTGCTTTAACCAAAGAGGTCGAGTTTTGGAACTGACGTTAGCATCAGATTCGGGATTCACATTTAGATACGGGGTCCGGTATCGCTAATCACATTTCATGTAGGCCCTATCTCAAATCATGATCTATATGGGATGGTTGCCAGTTACCAACGGAAGGTCGTGGTTTTCCTCCGGGCATAGAGCCCGGTTTCCTCCCACAATAAAACTGGCAACGCCGCCATATAAGTGAAATAATCTTGAGCGCGGCGTAAAACACCAAACAATCAATCAAAATCATGATATGTTTATAGTTTTGACAGTTCGTCCAACTTCAATAGGTCAATAATGCAATAAACAAACAATGAACATTCATCCTATGTAAAAAAATGAATTAAACAAAGTCTAAAGAATACATTTTTAAAAATTGTATTAACTGCAAGTAAACAAAATAATGATTTTTTCTGTAAAGAGATTAATCATTTATTCGAGTATCTTTTGTACTTAAACAGCTGAGAGATTTTAGTTTGTTAAATGCACTTGTCACCCGTCTTTTGAATCCATTTACCACTCTTTTTCCGAATCCAGCTTTCAGCACATAGTCTAACTGATCGTCACTGTCATAATCTGTTAAATCAGTCTGAGATTCTTCATCGTTTTCTGGACAAGCTGCACTGTGATAATTGCATTGAAACTCAGAGTTTGTGCCACTTTTGTTATTACATTCAGAACTAACTTCTGAGTTTGTGTTACAGTGATCTTTACATTCTGAGCTAAGGTGGGAGATTGTGCCACTGTCATCATTCTGCTTGGATTTCCTTTCTTCAAGTTCTGAAACCTTTAAGTCTGTGTATTCTGAACAGAGAGAATAAGGTTGTTGAGAGCATCCCATTCCATCATGGACGTCCCCTGTATTACTTGTCGATGGTGCCCGTGAGCCCAGATTGGTGACGTCATCAACAGACAGATCGTCACTGTCAGCAAATGCAGCGGCTTCCTTAGTTTCTGAAATGATACATTTGTTTTAAAAATTAATTTTGTTGCATTTTCAAATCACATAGATAATATGTATAGCGAGAACAGCACAACTCAATTGTAAAAAAAAACCTGATTTCCCTTCCTTAGATTGATGGAAAATATAGTCTAACAAGGCATTTGGTTCTTATATATACCAGTCATTTTACATTTTAACAAATTTCAGCGTGGAATTTTCAATCGATCGCCAATGCCAGATCGGCCTAGGCTACTCACCGAAGATCAGGGGGGTATTTCATAAACCACATATAGCCGACTACGGTCAGATAGTCGACTAAGCAGTAATGTTAAAGTAGTGCTATTCTTGTCGGCTAGGTCAGTTTAGCCTTCTAAACCTGTTTATGAAATACCCCCCCCCCCCCCCCCAAGAAGTTTTCTCTCCCCCTTTCCCCCAAATGGCATCTTCGCCATATAAGGAAAATAATCTTGAAGTTGAATTCGACTGAGATATATGGCAAGCCGTTTCCGCCTATTTAACATATGTTGAATTCATTTCCACATATGTGCAATTCAATTCCCGATATGTACATATCAGGAATTGAATTCCACATATGTGCAATTCAATTCCACATATCTGAAATAGCACTGACTTCTTGATATGTGGGTCGTGTATTTAACATATGTTGAATTCATTTCCACATATCTGAAATTCTATTTAACATATCTTGAAAGGCCCTTACATTCAACATATGTGCAATTCAATTCCACATATGTGAAATTGCGCCGCGTTGTAGAAATCACAATCACCGCTCCCTGGGCGGAAGTAGAGAAGGTAATTATACACATGCGTGGTGTCCCACAACGACGGGCTGCGCGATGTTGAAAGAGGACAAATAAAGTTGGCGCGAAGTGACACGTGTGGTGACACACTCGGGGAGCATGCATTTTCTTTATTAAAACAACCCGGCGAATGTAGGGCACATATCACAAAAAGAATTGCAGATATCTTAAATAGACGTGTATTCAAGATATGTTGAATTCATTTCCACATATCTGGAAATGAATTCTACATATCTGAAATGTCAATTATTGATATGTGCAGCACAGGGTTATTTCCAGATATCTTAAAATGATTTTCACATATGTGCAAATGAATTCCACATATGTTGAATTCAATTCCCGATATGTACATATCAGGAAATGAATTCAAGATATGTGGAATTGAATTGCACATATGTGCAAATGAATTGTACATATGTGGAATTCAATTTCTGATATGTACATATCGGGAATTGAATTGCACATATGTGGAAATGAATTCAACATATGTTAAATAGGCCGAAACGGCTTGCCATAGAGATATCAATCAATATAATATTGAACATTATCAGACAAAGAGTCGCTCTGGTTTAAGTAAGAAGGACTAATGGTCAGAATGTTAAAGGTGATTGGTCAGATTGACATAACTTACCTTTGGAACCTTTTTGTTCCTCATTCACGTGAATAGGTTCTATGTTGTGTTCCTTATGGGGTATATCAGCAACAGGTCTGGGAGAACTATCCTCTCTCAGATAAGGTTTAACATATGAAGCCACGTCCAAAGAGCTGTTCACTGAAGTCACATCCTGGTTGTTGTGAGTTGACAAGATATCGCGAGATCCTGAAATCATCACTTCTTTATGGTCTACTATAGTATCATCAGAATTAACATGTAAGTTATCTGGGTCTGACAGTTTACCACGTGCTTTTCCGATTTCCCCGCCTTCGTTTGTAGAAAATTTGCGTTTGGGCCTGTTTGAAAAAGTAGTATGTCGTGGGGAAATGTTGTTAAAAATTTCATCTATAGTCAAGTCACAATCCATGGGTTTAATATCACCCTTTGGACCAGCATCTTTTTATGAGAGTTTGTCTTGTTTGTTGGGTTGATGTTGCTCTATATTGCCTTGGTCAGACGAGGTCCCATTCCCTGATAACTTCCCGATGGATTCATATCCAGGCTTTGGAAGTCCCAAGGCCATTATCCTTGATACGTTCGCAACAATTTTAGACTCGGAGATCTCACGGGCGATGTATGGGTGTTGAGGAAAAGACTGGCTGCTTTCTAAAGCTTTCAACTCTTTTTGTCTGTATAAATGTGTTCCGGTAAGGCTGGTCTGTTTGGGAGATTTATGTATGTTGAATTTGAGCGCCCTTTCAGGTAACTGTGATCCCGATATTTCAAATAAGCTACCTTTAGTTTGGTCACCATCCTGCGATTCAGTGCATTTTTCTGGTGGAAGTTGAGTTGCGATTTCGTAGATCGTGTTTATAATTCCACATGTGAATTCACCAGGATGGGTATATCTGACAGCGGATTGCATGTCAATGTAAAGTTGACTCTCGTATGTAATTCTCAGCTCTTTCTGGGACATATCACAGATATCTTTTCCATTGATATCGTAGAATGTCCGGTCACAGAAGATGTATTTCATCAGCTGTTCCTCTTCTGTGAGAACATAGAGAATAACTTGCAGACTTTCAAATATCAGCTGTTTCTTTTTCTTTACATAACCAGTCTTGAAAGTATTTCGTCGAAAGCAAGACTTTACTTTCCATGCACCGAAATGGTTACTTGGCAGATCAAAAGGACAGCGAAAACTGCGTATATCTCTGTCACATTGCTTGTCTGTTTCTTGGGCTCCGCTTTTGGACTGTATATCTTTCATGCTAGGGCTTCTCAGAGTGGATAAATGTGCTACCAAGTTTCCGTCCATAGCGATTCTGTAAAACATATATAAATTACAATTTGAAAGCATTTAGCAAACCTGGGCGCCAGCAAAACATTGAGGGATGCAATGGGTTCAAGCATTAAGCGATCCATTTAGGCTTCATGACAGCGATGTACACAGCCAAACGCCTTCCCCCATGTGCCACAAACTCAAAGTTTTATTTCATTGACCGGAGGAAACCCCCGAGCATCAGTTAGTACCTTACAACTCTTGCACATACGACAACCGAGGTAAAAATCCACTCAGAATTTTTTTATTTCTTTTTTTTTTTGGGTCTGACCCACAATTTGGAGACACAGCTATAGTAAAGCTATATGTACATGTGCTTAATGACAATTTTACAAGCATTAGGGCTCACCGTAGTACACAGCTGTTTTGTAAAGAAAAAAAAATCCTGCACACAAATCACGGCTAGTTGCCTACATCATATTATTTACCCACCTTCTTCGACGATAACAGATTTGTGAAATCCTCGAACTTAAAGAGATATAATCACTGAATATAGTAGACGTGTTAACACGGCCGGCATACTTAACAGTGATGACAACCCGTTACGTCACAAATATTTCCAAGGCGCTGGATGGCAGTGTTGAACGCAAACGTCACAATGGTTGTTGGATACCAGGATGACGTTATATTACGTCATAAAATGTCATTAGAGACTATGGCGTTACGACTGTAAACAGCGACACCTATCCTTAACAAATAATGGATTGATTCTCTGCGCATACGCTGTGATAACTGCAAGAAAAAAGGAAGTGTCCATTGTTTTTGGACAAAGGCCGGAGGCAGAGAATCAATCCATTATTTCTATTCTAACACATTAACTTTAATGTAAAGAAAAACTGAATTTTAGTAGTTTGCTTTATTTTCTACTTCAAACTTGGCAAACCCCCTACGTTATAGCTCAATAGTTTTTCCCTGATTACCCCTTGGACGAATCTATATCTCAAAAATGATAGGGGTGCTAGCTTCAAACAACTGTTCTATGTGTTACCATTTTTTGGATTACTAGCATACCTGATAACTTCTTAAAGATATATTTATAGTCACCAAAATTTAAAAACGATGACCAAGTAAGTGTAACAGTTATACTTGACGAAGACACCGGTATAGGTGTCGAGAATTCGTATTGTTTGTTCACAAACAACTAACTACGTGGTGATGCCTTAATTTTTTTCTCATTATTGTCAGGTCTGGTTGATATGATTTTTGTCATCCTTGTTATTTTGGAGATTACACTCTCTTGAAAAATGGCAGAAATTATTCTACTGTAATCCCCAAAATAACAAGAATATTGTTATACTCAATTTCTAAAAGACACTAACTAATTAAACTCATGACTAATAGTTGTGTTAAAAGAGTGTATGTCATTTACACCGTTATACCCAGTCAAAGTGTCTTACAATAAACCAAAACCCAGGATATTTTATTAGGTTGAAGACAGACAGGTGCATGGCTGTAGTCACTAATTTAAAAAAAAACTTGAAAAAAATTGTACGGATCTTCAGATATGGCAAGAGTCGGATAAACTGAAATTGAACAAAATATGATAATAGGAGATAAAAGGGAAAATATGTAATTTGGTTCCCAGGTAGAGGACAGACAAGGGAGTTTGGTGCGGACTAATAGATCTTTCAAAGTTTTGTTCTTTTTATAAGCCATGACTGGCCGTTGGTTCAGAGGTCAAGCCCTTTTATTCTGAAGCCGTTTCTATTCTTTTCTTATAACCTGGGCAATATACATGCTGACATCATTGTGCTGAAACACAAATGGTATGGTACTTTTTTCGCGACACCTCCCCGGGTCCAAGTTCAAACGCAAGGGGTAAACGGTTTGTAACGTTTGAATCCAAAAACTTTCCCTTTGCAAACCTTTGTGTTGTGTATCTTCAGCGGAAGTGAGGAGAGGGATTTTCTCAATAGGCAGAATTTCGAAATGACGCTAACGGAATGACCTGGGGCATTGGAATGCCACGGGCACAGCATGCCTAAGTCTAATGCCAGATAAATGGTTGGCGAATCTTTTTCGTGGATAAGTGTGAGTTTCTCCGACGTATTGCTTGCGACAGTTTTTTGTAACGTGACAATCTACACAAGTCGCAATCAAGTGCCTCTACCATGTAATATTTGTTGCGGGATTGTTCACCTTTCATTTATACAGTACAATTATTTTTTCCCCTTAAGGACCAATGATACGCTTGGGACAAAGTATTTCCAGAAAACGAAAGTAAAAGTACATGTAGAGACCTATCATTTATTATAATACATTTTGTTGATGAGCACAATAATCAAAAGTGTGTCAATGTTTACGGTTATGTAGTTTGCTTATAATATATGTTCAAGTATTTCTGGTAAACTCTATACTATTAGTAATATGACGCCCTTGCGTGGGTATACGGGTAGATATTTGGTGTCTGACATTAATATTTTTCCTAGGCGAAGCTGGGGGAAAATATCTGTTAATCTTATACATTATACATTAATCACCAATAAGCATTTGATTCGGGATTTAAAGCTCAAAGTTAGATACGGGACCCGGGTTTAAAATCGCTAATCACGTGTCACTTCATTTTTCGCAAATAATGATATGTTCATAGTTTTGACAATTCGTCCAACTTCAACAGGTCAGGCCATGCAATAAACAATGAATTAAGTCTAAAGGATATATTTTCAAAAAAAACTATTGACTACAAATATATAGAAATAATGAATTTTTCTGTAAAGAAATTATTCATTTATCCGAGTATTTTTAGTACATAAACAGCTGAGAGACTTTATTCTGTTTAATACACTGGTCACCCGTCTTTTGAATCCATTTACCACTCTTTTTCCGAATCCAGCTTTCAACACATGGTCTAACTGATCGTCACTGTCATAATCTGTCAAATCAATCTGAGATTCTTCATCGTTTTCTGGACAAGCTTCTGAGTTCGTGCCACTGTGATTATTACATTCTAAACCCACTTCTGAGTTTTTGCCACTGTGATTATTACATTCTAAACCCACTTATGAGTTTGTGCCACTGTGATTATTACATTCTAAACGCACTTCTGAGTTTGCGCCACTGTGACTATTACATTTTAAACTAACTTTTGAGTTTGTGCCACTTTTGTTATTACATTCAGAACTAACTTCTGAGTTTGAGTCACTGTGATCTTTACATTCTGAGCTAAGTTGGGAGATTGTGCCACTGTCTTCATTCTGTCGGGATTTCATTTCTTCAACTTGTGAAACCTTTAAGTTTGTGTATTCTGGGCAGAGCGGATAAGGCCGTTGAGAGCCTCCCACTCCATCATGGACGTCCGCTGTTCCGCTTGTCGATGGTGTCAGTGAGCCTAAATTGGTGACGTCATCAACAGAGAGATCGTCACTGTCAGCAAATGCAGCGGCTTCCTTAGCTTCTGAAATGATACATTTGTTTAAAAAATTAATTTTATTGCGTTTTCAAATCACATATATATTATGTATAGCGAGAACAGCACAACTCAATTATAAAAAGGCTTTTTCTATAGATCATCTGTGTCAGTGAGACCTGATTTTCAAATATAGCATAGCCTATAGTTTTAAAATAAGATGGCAATATCTGATTTCCCTTCCTTAATTTGGTGCAAAATTTAGTCTGACAAGGAATTTGGTTCTTATATACACCATTTTACATTTTGAAAAATTTCAGCGTGGATTTTTCAATCGATCGCGCAGGCCAGGTAGACCTAGGCTACTCACCGAAGGTCAGGGGTTTTCTCTCCCCCCTTTACCCCAAATGACATCTTCGCCATATAAGGAAAATAATCTTGAGTTCGACTTCAATATCAATCAATATAATATTGAACATAATCAGACAAAGAGTCGCTCTGGTTTAAGTAAGGAGGACTAATGTTCAGAATATTAAAGGTGATTGGTCAGATTAACCTAACTTACCTTTGGAACCTTTTTGTTCCTCATTCTCGTGAATAGGTTCTATGTTGTGTTCCTTATGGGGTATATCAGCAACAGGTCTGAGAGAACTATCCTCTCTCAGATAAGGTTTAACATATGAAGCCACGTCCAAAGAGCTATTTACTGGGGTAACACCCTGGTTGTTGTGAGTTGACAAGATATCGTGAGATCCTGAAATCATCACTTCTTCACGGTCTGTTGTAGTATCATCAGAAAAACCTTGTAAGTTATCTGATTCTGACAGTTTGCCACGTGCTTTTCCGATTTCCCCGCCCTCGTTTGAAGACAATTTGCGTTTGAGCCTGTTTGAAAAAGTAGTATTTCGTGGCGAAATGTTGTTAAAAATTTCATCAATCATTTCATCTATAGTCAGGTCACAATCCATGGATTTAATATCACTCTTTGTAACAGCCTCTTTTTCCGAGAGTTTGTCTTGTTTGCTGGGTTGATATTGCTCTAAATTGCCTTGGCCAGATGAGCCCCCATTCCTTGATAACTTCCCGATGGATTCACACCCAGGCCTTGGAAGTCCCTTACCATTTGCTTCTTTAGTGGAAGAACGAACGGTTATTATGTCTTGATCAGATAAGGTCGTATCCTTTGACAATTTGATAACAGATTCAGAACCAAGATTTGAGCTTACGTCAACGGTTTCCTTATAGGCTGAGGAGTGTTCAACCATTTTGTCTGCATGAGACAAGGCCATTTTCCGTGATACGTTCGTAACAATTTTCGACTCGGAGATCTCATGGGTGATGTATGGGTGTTGAGAAAAAGGCTGGCTGCTTTCTAAAGCTTTCCACTAGTTTTGTCTGTATAAATGTATTCCGGTAAGGCTGGTCTGTTTGGGAGATTTATGTAGGTTCAATTTGACTGCACATTCAGGTAACTGTGATCCCGATATTTCAATTAAGTCTCCTTTAGTTTGGTCACCATCCTGCGATTCTGTGCATTTTTCTGGTGGAAGTTGAGTTGCGATTTCGTAGATCGTGTTTATAATTCCACATGTGAATTCACCAGGATGGGTATATCTGACAGCGGATTGCATGTCAATGTAAAGTTGACTCTCGTATGTAATTCTCAGCTCTTTCTGGGACATATCACAGATATCTTTTCCATTGATATCGTAGAATGTCTGGTCACAGAATATGTATTTCATCAGCTGTTCCTCTTCTGTGAGAACATAGAGAATAACTTGCAGACTTTCAAATATCAGCTGTTTCTTTTTCTTTACATAACCAGTCTTGAAAGTATTTCGTCGAAAGCAGGCACCGAAATGGGTACTTGGCAGATCAAAAGGACCGTGATATCTGCGTTCATCTCTGCCCCATTGCTTGTTTGTTTGTTTGTTTGTTTGTTTATTTATTCACCAATTAGAATGAATTTTACAATGAAATATAGTTCATATTGTAAACATATAGAAGAAAAAATGTAAGACTAAAATGTTTTGAATACATAAAGCAAATGATGGCGGGAAAGTAAACCCTTGCGGGTTTGAGATATCCCATATAAAGATAGTTGTTAATATTATCGATCATTTGGTGATTTTCACACATATAGTTACCTTAATTATCTAAAAACGAAGAAAAAAAAATAAACAAAAAAGACAGTAAAGTATCTATGAACTCATGGCGGATTTGGAAAAAATAAAAATCTAATTTATTGGCAACCTAGATTGCAGGAATTTCTTTTCTTTGTATTTAAAAAGCGATATTGACTGAATGTTTTTAATTTCATCTGGCAACATATTCCAAATTCGTGGTCCTTTAATTTTGTCTGTGTAAAGTGAGAGACGGGTTCGGTAGTATGGTCTGTATAAGTTTAAAGCAGACCCCCTTGTAGACAACATGTGGATATTTGACACTTTTGTGAGATATGTTCTGAACATAATTGGTAAAAGATAAGGATGGTGAACAAATTTATGACAGAACAGTAAAATCTGCCGATCATTTGACTGACAAAAGGGTAATATATCCAATTGGGTAAATAAAGGTTGTGTATGACTGTATCTATCAGAGTTGGTCATTATTCTAACAATTCTCTTTTGTTGAGTAACAATAGGTTTCATATGGGTTTCGCTTTTAGACTGAACATCTTTCATACTAGGACTTTTCAGAGTGGATAAATGCGCTACACAGTTTCCATCCATCGTGTTTCTGTAAACCTAAAATGCATTATAATTTAAAAGCATTTAGCATACCTGGGCAACAGAATCAAACATTGAGGGTGGCAGTATCTAATGGTTTTATGCATTATCCAATCCATTCTGGCATTTTGACAATGATACACAATGCCAATTGTCCTTCCTTTATCCCTCCTTTCAAAGCCCTACTTTGAGTTGGAGAAAAGCTAGTGTAAGTCTATATGTGTCTAATTTTACAAGCATTAACTACAGTTTAAACACAGAATAGCAAACCCAAAGGTCAGTTAATTTGTTCATATCTACCCACCTTCTTCGACGGCCACAGATTTGCGAAATAGTCGAACTTAAAAAGATATGCGATAAATCACAGAATACAGTAGACGTGTTATTACGACCGGCGTACAGCGATAACAACCCGTTACGTCACAAATGTTTCCAAGGCGAATGATTGCAGTGTTGAGCGCAAACGTCACAATCGTTGTTGTAACAGGATGACGCTATTACGTCATAAAATGACATTCAAACGTATGATAATACGATGGTAAAAGCGATACGTAACCAAAACCTGCAGGATATCTTAATGCGACTGCGTTTCATTTTAAAACTTAACAAATTGTCTGTCAAAATGTTTGACATCACATTCAGAAATATGAAATATACCTTGTTATTAAGTGAAGAAATATTTGAAACTCTCTTTAAACGTGGGTTCCATACTAATGAGAAAAAAATTAAGTCAAGCGTTACACTTGACGAAGACACCGTTATAGGCGTCGAAAACACAAACAACTAAGTTCTTCGTGGGGATGCCTTAACATTTTTTTCATTCACATTGACTTGCTTTTTCGGTCACTTTGTGCAACCAACCTAAACCGTTTTCATAAAATTTAGATTCCCTCTATAGGGCTTTCAGTCCATTGAACCCTTCATAATTTCGATATTTTCGTCGTTAAATTTAAATTCATTAATTTATGTCACAAATACACGGGCACAGGGTAAATCGTCTTGACTAAAATATCCACGCAGACATTGTGTTAAAAGGAGTGGGGGGGGGGGGGGGGGGGATTTGTTGTTTAGTCATTTATACGCAATCATATATGTGGCTGTAATAAAACAAAACGCATGCCATTTCATTAGGTTTCGGACAGCAGTTTGTCTTTAAACTCAGTGAAATGTCTGGAATACTTTGATATTCTTGTTGACAAAGTTGTACGGATCTTAAGCTATGGCAAGCTCTGATATTCTTTAACGTTCACTACAAACTCCGAGATTAGGATGCCCTGCATTGGGGCATTAATGGCTTGGGTCATTTTTCAATATAAACTATATATGTACGATGTGCTTCATTCATACAGTACAATTACTTTTTCACCTAAAGGACCATGGATTTGCCTGCATGGGACAAAGTATTTCAAGCAAACCAAAGTAAAAGTGTATGTTGAGGCCAATCATTTAACTATAACACATTTTGTTCATGAGCACAATAACCAAAAGTGTGTCATGTTGATGGTTATATATGTAGTTTGCTTATATGTTCAAATATTTCTGGTAAACTATATATAATATACGAAGCGGTTTGTTAAAATTGGTTCATAATTATTATAATTTAATTTCGCTCATTCTGACGCGCCCTGTATGCAGGAATGAACAAACAAACAACAACCATCGTATTCCTGTGATAGCTTTAAAAAAATTATAAATAACATTTTGCAAATAATTGTTGGTCAATATGTTTGACATCACATTCAGCAATACGAAATATACCTTGATATTATTCATATTGACTTCGGTCTCTTGTGCAAACCAACCAAGACCTTTTTCCTAAAAGTATAGGAATTCAAGTCGCTTGAATCCGTCATAATTTCGATTTTTCCTCGTTAAATTTGAATTTAAAAAAAATTGTCTGAAGTGCAAATTATTCCAATTACCTGTTCAAGGAAGAACTTAGGGCTTTATTTTTGCTGTTTTAAATTATGTGTGTTTTCTGGTTAACTCAAGAACCATTTATTTTCTTTCTATTTTTCGTGCTACCGGTGCACAGTTAAGGGGAGGGTATTCAGTGCTAATACCTACAGGGCTTACTGAGGATGAACTTTCGGACTTGTGGTGGACGTTTGAGATCTCATGTGCTCTTCAACCCAACTTTCTTCAAATTTACTGGATATTACGACAAAGCTAGATTGCAGCAAAACATTCTCTGCTGCAGATCGTATTTGTGGATAATATATTTTTTACACTTGTTTATTTTGTTTGAAAAAATTAAAACTTTCTTTTATAAATTTTTTGTCAAAATAGACAATATTACACCCCCATAGACAGAAACTGACGGAGAAATCATTAGACTTTCAGTTTCAAAAGCAGCAGAGGGCTATATTTAATCAGACCCACTTTTTGATAGCGGCATCAAAATGGCAGGTACGAAAAATGTATCTTGATTAACACATGTGTTTTGTCCTATATTTTTGTAGCGATGCATTTCTTTTTCTATAATTGTACAGCATCGGCTGTTTAGGTTTTACTCTCTCCAATTAAAAAATCACAAATCTGTTTGATATTTTGTTTAATTGTGTAAATATTTTCAGTTTCGCTTTGCTAATTTCACATACACTGCCGCTGTACCACTGCCAGAACCATGGGTATCCGATAAGTTATCGTTCACGAAAACAGGTTGGGGAAAGTCGCCGATCGGTGGGTAAACGGCTGCTTCACCACCGAACGACGGTGAATAGAAGTGAAGACGCCGCCGATCGGTGGGTAACGTTTGAACTAAAATTTCTTCATCTGGTAACAAGTAAAACAGGATGAGACACGTGTGAGCGGCTATATCTATCGACAAGAGTGCCTGTTCCAGGCTTGTTGAAAATGGCTAGTTCTGCCTTCAAAGTCAACTCTCCCTGTGCGCTGAAGCGGTTAAAATTTGTTTCTTAAAAGTATCAAACAAATTGCGCCATTTCAAACGTGTTTTAAAATAAACCGAAAAATCTACACACATGGATTTTAATTTTTTTATGAGTATCTGATCACTTATCGTACACTCATCATACACTCAGCTATAATGGGTGTTTAACCCAAATGATCATGCTTTACCATTGATGACGACAGCCTGCCTACTTACCGAGTCACCATCTTGCAAAATTCCAACCTCAAAATATAAATAGAACTAATTATGGAGTTACATTTGCCAGTGTATCCAAGAATAGTCTCCTTCAGTCATGTCGGCTTTTCAAAGACGAAATGAAAAAAACATTGGGCTTTTACGTTGGATGTACGATAACTGGTTCCCATCACTCTACAAAAACAAGACAGACAAGCGTGTGAATGGTCAGGCCCAGTCCCCAAAACTGCATTTAAGAGTCTTGGGAGAAAAGAAACTATTTTAACAAAAGTCAGCTAAGCCCAGCTTCACTTCTGTGAAATTTCTTATCAATGCAAACACTGATGTAACATTAAAAAACATGCAAAATTGTATAATAACTGATCTAATATACCCATACCTATTAACATGTAGTACACATACTTTAGTTGACCATGAGGCGTAAATACATGCCCAAATGAGGCTGAAATTCTGAAAGCAACCAACCAACAAACTCTAACATTGAACTTCCTGTAACTCATCTGAATGACCGCAGTTGACCTTTGCTTTACCATGGTTGGTAGAGGTCGCTCCCAGTTTTTTAAAATAATTTCAGCCTCTTTTTGTCATGGATTGACCCGTCATGCTTATTTTTGAAAACAACAGAGCGTGTGTTACAGGCGGATAGGTAAAACATGTGAGTAGATATTTCGGCTTACCGGTATTTCAAAACACATGCTTAAAATGGTGCAATTTATTTGACCCTTTTAAGAAATCAATTTTAACCACTTCAGAGGATGTGGTGAAGGTAGAACTAGCCATTCACAACAAGAAAGGAACAAGCAAGTGCTGTTGTTGTTGAAGTCGACAATTGGACGAAAACGTGAGAGGGCAAATAGAGAAGAAATTGTCATTTTGTTCCATCGTTCGGCTGTGTAACCCATCCGCCGATCGGCAACTTTCCCCAACCTGAATCTTGGCTCAATTGAAATTGTTATCGTACATCAAAGTCTAATTCTTTCTGTAAACACATCGGGTATCATCCGATCAGTTATCGTACACTTCTGTAGGTTTTTCAGTATAAGGATTTGCATCACTTTTTGCATTGACAAGAAGTAAAGCTTGGCTCAGCTGACTTTTGTTAAAATAGTTTAATTTTCCAGTTACCATCGGAAAGTCGTGGGTTTCCTCCGGGCATAGAGCCCACTTTCCTCCCACAATAAAACTTGCAACGCCGCCATATAAGTGAAATAATCTTGAGCGCGGCGTAAAACACCAAACAATCCACCTAAGACTCGTAAAAGTTTTTAGCTACAGACCATTCAACCACTCGTCTGTCTGTTTTCGTACAGTGACTTGAACCAGTTATCGTACACACAATGTTAAAGCTTTTGTGACCTCATTTTTGGTCTTCTAATATTCCCTAACATGCCGTAGGTGACTATTTAAGGTGCCTGGCAAATTTAACTAAAATTAATAAGTTATATTTCTATCCGCATTCAGAGATTTTTAGCTGAAGATGTTTTGATAATTAACTCGGCTATAGTAAATGGGAAAGTGTGATAGCTTGGAAGTTGGCTTAAACAAGCATATTAGGTATACGATAATTGGTTCTGTACGATACTGACTGGATACACGTAGTGACTAAAGTATACTAGTCAATTACTTACATGTAGGTACAGGTGTGCGATCAGAGCCATTTATGCCTTTTATGTAGTTCAATTTTACTGAACTTATGGTGATTTTACATATACCAACGTTCACTCTACGAATTTGAAATGCAAGGTGGAAATGATGCTTAAATTACAAGCCATGAACATATTATTGTAATTCCTCGGTATGGACGATTCCTACCTCAGACTTCTTCAAAACTCATAAAAGCTTATTCTTGTCAGTTTTTATTACATGTAGCTATTCCACAGGGCGTACATCTAGTCTCAAACAACAACAAACTGTCATTTCTTGGAGACTTTGCCGCCATTTTGTGTGACGTTCGAATTTAGTTAGTTGTGGTGTAAGACCAGATATACGCCCTTTGGAATAGCTACACGTAATAAAAGAGGACAGCAATAATCTTTTAGGAGTTCTAAAGAAGTCTGGGGTAGGAATTGTCCATACCCAGCAGTTACAATAATATTTTCATGGCTTGTAATTAAATTATTTCCGACAAGTTTGTCGGACCGATTAGCATTTCAAAATTCGTAGACTGAACGTTGGTATATGTAATATCACCATAAGTTCGGTAAATTGAACTAGCCTTTTATGCCTTTTATGGTACTCCAGCTTCACTGCTGAGGGCCACCGCTTTACTTATCAAGACGTCCTCCTGCAAAATCTAAACCTTCAGATAGAAATAGAATGAGCCCCATTTGAGTTTTGCTAAAGTCACCCGAGTTCACATTATAATTATAGGGGTATAACTTTCAATTACCAACCGCTCATTTACCATTAGAGCTTTAATACAGAGATTAATGTTTACTGTATCGTTTTGTCTTTGTTTCTTATAATCTCATTTCTTTTATCCAAATATTTGTGTGAAACACATAAAAAAATAATGAAGCTATCTGCTGAGACTTTGTTGGCTGACAGTTAATGACAATATTTTTATCAGAATCATGTGTGCGCTAGGCTTAACAGATAAAGTTTATTAACAGATAAAGCTTTGTTCTGAGTGAAACGAATACAAAGAATTACTTTTGGATAACAACTTCTTGGTTTATTGGGTGAAGCTGTTTCGGTGTAGCTCTTACATCGTTATCAGTGATCACCCAATAACCAAGAAGTTGTTATTCATAAGTAATTCTTCACCTTGTTGAAACTAATGCTCTGTGCTGAACTCCTCAACCATAGTTCAGTTCAATTTTTATTCTTGCAACATTAACTAGTTGTTTTTAACCCTTTTTCTGTCACTTCTCCAGTGCAGTCGTTGAAAAACAATACATCCATTTTTATTTTAACATTTAGCCTTTTTCCATACGTTTCCTCAGTGTATGAATAAATTAAAACATCATTATTGCCGAGTTTAAGTAGTTAGTGTTTTTTAGAAAGTGACTATAACAGTATTCTTGTTTTTTTGGGAATACACCAGAGGGTACTAAATGTCCGCTGTAGTATCTACCATTCAACTACCTCCTTTTTTAGAGGAGGCCGGTTGGCTGAATGGATAAGGCAGCCGACATTTAGTGCTGGCGATAGGTGCCATACTCTGGGACGCGGGTTCGATTCCCGTTTCGGGCGTCATCCAAAAATTGGTAGAAGAATTTCTACCATATTTTCAAGAAAGTGTAATCCCAAAAAAACGAGAATACTATCATTATTGACATTTACAGTAAGCGGTTAACATTGTAGTACAATTAATCTACAAAAACCAACAGGAAAAACACAGCCACGTCTTATTTTTGCCCTAGGAATAATGTTATTTTTTGTCAACCAATAAAAAAGGCATCTAATGGCTTTATCTAAATCTTCATATGTCTCAGAAAAAAAACTTTGGTTGAAAGTGATGATTGTAAGTTGAGAACCACAGATAAAACTAGAGGGTAGAGCTAAAGAGCTTTTCTGTGGCTATTTTATTTTAACGTGGACTAATAAAACTTCTGATCTCTTATATCTTAAAACAGATTGTGCTGTGAGTGAATCTGAGCCAGTAACTCTGAAACCAGAAGAAATCAAAGAGATACCTGCAGCTGTTAAACAAGATGAGGTTCAAGAGACCAAAGAGGTATGAAGATTATTTGTAGTCTCTAAAGGACGAGTGTGTTCTTCAGGCAAATATGGTCACTTACTATAGGCTTACAATTTCACTTTAGATTTTTAGGCACCCTTTTAAAGGCAATTTTTAGCAGAATTTGATATCTGATAACCCAAGGTAATCAAAAGACAACTTGGCCTAAAAGGATGGCCACTGATCGAGCAATGATGACAGTGTATGTGCAAGCCACGCCTTTTTGTCCACGAAAAACATTGAGCAAAACATTGTTCAGAAAATGTATGGCATAAAAAATAGACTGACTTGTGTAAGTGGATTTATAATCTCCAATATTGAAACAAGATCAGACACAAAAGATTTCAGAAGAGAAATCAAATCAAATGAATCAACAGTTCATGGCAGACAATCTCTATCTGAATGTCGATGAAATTTAAGAATTGTTTTTTGACTAAACAAGACACGCAGTACCACAGGCCATAGTGCAACAGGTCTGGCTTAAACTTTCTCTTTAGCCCACTCAATCAGGCTATAAAAAGGCTGTCTATTCTTTGCTTATTTGATGAAAAATTTGCACCAGCTTCATTTTTCACAGCAATCAGAATAATATGTTCTATTTCTAACCTGTTAGTTAGTCTAGGTTGTGACAGAGACAGAAAGATAACAAAAATGCTTTAGCTATGCCACAATACATGTACTTTAGCCTTCCTGACGGTCTGTGGAGCCTTATGTCAAAATTTAGATCTGGGTGGGTGAGAGGGGTGGGGGGGAGTGATCTTTTGGTTGGTTGGTACTTTTCTAGCCATATAACCTTAGCTGTTGAGTGCGACGTTAAGCCCCAATCAATCAATCCAATAAATGCCATATAGTGAAGGGAAATAATCTTGAGTGCAGGATAAAACATTAAGACAAGCAATTTTGGTCATATTCTTTTCTTGTAAACCGACTTTAAATAAAGTTTCTTGTATCTTGTATTCTGGTTGTGTGGGAAATGGTTTGTCTTTTTACCTTTTCAAGGTCGTCACCCTAATGAATCAGAAAAGATATGCCATTTTTTTGTTTAGCAAAAAAGCCTTATTCCAACATAAACAAAAACAAATTATGATTGGATTGTATATTTGCAGGTGACGGAGGGGAAACATTCTGAAGCCGTGGCTAAACATTACAATGAATTACAAGAGACTGGTCTGGAATCAAGAGCTCAAAGTCGAATCTTCTACATGAGAAACTTTAACAACTGGATCAAAAGCATGCTCATCAGTATGTGCTCTATTTACCCCACTTCTTTCTTTATCGGGGGCCTCCGCGGCTCAGTAGGTAGAGCGTTGGACGCTCAATCCGAACAGCCTTCCACCAATGGGTCGCGGGTTTGATTCCCACTCAGTCTAAAAAATTTGAAAATTTTCTGACTGGGTTTTCACTCGAACGACCTATGTGGGATGGTTGCCAATAGCTGACAAAAAGTCATGGGTTTCCTCCGGGCACAGAGTCCGGTTTCCTCCCACAATAAAACTGGCAACGCCGCCATATAAGTTAAATAATCTTGAGCGCGGCGTAAAACACCAAACAATCAATCAATCAAGTTGGGCCTCTGTGACTCCGTTGACAGAATTTAGCAACAACGGAGTATAAATCTAACCCAATCCAAATATAATACTTTTTTTAAATAATCATTATGTATAATGACATACCCATTTTTAACATGGTTATTTTAGTCAAGAGGATTGTCTCTGTACCCGTGTGTTTTATTGTTCATAAATCTATTTGTATAATAATAATAATACAATTATCATTCACTGGGCATGCGGGGCTCAGTGGTCCAGTGGGTTAAAGTGACCATCCCTCAGTCACACACAGACCTTCCATCGATGCGGCGTGGGATTAAATCATACTCAGACCAAATAAAAATTAAAAAATATTCTGATTGGATTTTTCACTGGGTCGCCGTATGTGGAAGAGTTGCCAGGTACTCACCAGGTTGCCAGTTACCAACGGAAGGTCGTGGGTTTCCTCCGGGCATAGAGCCCGGTTTCCTCCCACAATAAAACTGGCAAAGACGCCATATAAGTGAAATTATCTTGAGCGCGGCGTAAAACACCAATCAATCAATCAATCAACCAGGTACTCACCGAAGGTTGGTTTCCTCCGAGCAATGAGCCCGATTTCCTCCCCACTAAACCTGGCAACGCAGCCATATAAGTGAAATAATCTTGAGTCCTCCCCCACTAAATCCCCCATCAATTAATCAATCAATCCACTGGGTCACCAGGTACCAACTTAAGGTTGGGTTTCAATGTCATTCTTATATCCTTCAGTTGAAAGTCACAAAAAAAACACATAAAAACTCACAAGGCTGTCAATAGTCCCTTCAGGAACATCCATTCATTCTATAACTACTAAGCTGGATCTAATAAGGTATAAGAAGACAAAACACGTAACTCTTTTTTTCTTCAGCAGCTCAGCTTGCATTGGTTGGCTGAGTAAAATTACCTGACACATCAGGTGCCTGTTTCACAAAGGGGCGTAGCTTTTACGTAACTGCCATAGCAACGTATCTCTACAGTAATGTTGCTATGACAGTTGAGTAAAAACTTACGCTACGCTGCTTTGTGAAACGGGCTCCTGGCCTATAGTTTCGTGACCCCTGGTTTGTATAACTATCTGATATCCTGATGTATAGTTTCATGACCACTGGTTTGTATAACTATCTGATATCCTGATGTATAGTTTCATGACCCCTGGTTTGTATAACTATCTGATATCCTGATGTACAGTTTCATGACCCCTGGTTTGTATAACTATCTGATATCCTGATGTATAGTTTCATGACCCCTGGTTTGTATAACTATCTGATATCCTGATGTATAGTTTCATGACCCCTGGTTTGTATAACTAACTGATATCCTGATGTATAGTTTCATGACCCCTGGTTTGTATAACTATCTGATATCCTGATGTATAGTTTCATGACCCCTGGTTTGTATAACTATCTGATATCCTGATGTATAGTTTCATGACCCCTGGTTTGTATAACTATCTGATATCCTGATGTATGGTTTCATGACCCCTGGTTTGTATAACTATCTGATATCCTGATGTATAGTTTCATGACCCCTGGTTTGTATAACTATCTGATATCCTGATGTATAGTTTCATGACCCCTGGTTTGTATAACTATCTGATATCCTGATGTATAGTTTCATGACCCCTGGTTTGTATAACTATCTGATATCCTGATGTATAGTTTCATGACCCCTGGTTTGTATAACTATCTGATATCCTGATGTACAGTTTCATGACCCCTGGTTTGTATAACTATCTGATATCCTGATGTATAGTTTCATGACCCCTGGTTTGTATAACTATCTGATATCCTGATGTATAGTTTCATGACCCCTGGGTTGTATAACTATCTGATATCCTGATGTATAGTTTCATGACCCCTGGTTTGTATAACTACATGTATCTGATATCCTGATGTATAGTTTCATGACCCCTGGTTTGTATAACTATCTGATATCCTGATGTACAGTTTCATGACCCCTGGTTTGTATAACTATCTGATATCCTGATGTATAGTTTCATGACCCCTGGTTTGTATAACTATCTGATATCCTGATGTATAGTTTCATGACCCCTGGTTTGTATAACTAACTGATATCCTGATGTATAGTTTCATGACCCCTGGTTTGTATAACTATCTGATATCCTGATGTATAGTTTCATGACCCCTGGTTTGTATAACTATCTGATATCCTGATGTATAGTTTCATGACCCCTGGTTTGTATAACTATCTGATATCCTGATGTATGGTTTCATGACCCCTGGTTTGTATAACTATCTGATATCCTGATGTATAGTTTCATGACCCCTGGTTTGTATAACTATCTGATATCCTGATGTATAGTTTCATGACCCCTGGTTTGTATAACTATCTGATATCCTGATGTATAGTTTCATGACCCCTGGTTTGTATAACTATCTGATATCCTGATGTATAGTTTCATGACCCCTGGTTTGTATAACTATCTGATATCCTGATGTACAGTTTCATGACCCCTGGTTTGTATAACTATCTGATATCCTGATGTATAGTTTCATGACCCCTGGTTTGTATAACTATCTGATATCCTGATGTATAGTTTCATGACCCCTGGGTTGTATAACTATCTGATATCCTGATGTATAGTTTCATGACCCCTAGTTTGTATAACTATCTGATATGCTGATGTATAGTTTCATGACCGGTTTGTATAACTATCTGATATCCTGATGTATAGTTTCATGACCGGTTTGTATAACTATCTGATATCCTGATGTATAGTTTCATGACCCCTGGTTTGTATAAATATCTGATATCCTGATGTATAGTTTCATGACCCCTGGTTTGTATAACTATCTGATATCCTGATGTATAGTTTCATGACCCCTGGTTTGTATAACTATCTGATATCCTGATGTATGACCCCTGGTTTGTATAACTATCTGATATCCTGATGTATAGTTTCATGACCCCTGGTTTGTATAACTATCTGATATCCTGATGTATAGTTTCATGACCCCTGGTTTGTATAAATATCTGATATCCTGATGTATAGTTTCATGACCCCTGGTTTGTATAACTATCTGATATCCTGATGTATAGTTTCATGACCCCTGGTTTGTATAACTATCTGATATCCTGATGTATGACCCCTGGTTTGTATAACTATCTGATATCCTGATGTATAGTTTCATGACCCCTGGTTTGTATAACTATCTGATATCCTGATGTATGACCCCTGGTTTGTATAACTATCTGATATCCTGATGTATAGTTTCATGACCCCTGGTTTGTATAACTATCTGATATCCTGATGTATAGTTTCATGACCCCTGGTTTGTATAACTATCTGATAACCTGATGTATAGTTTTATGACCCCTGGTTTGTATAACTATCTGACATCCTGATGTATAGTTTCATGACCCCTGGTTTGTATAACTATCTGATATCCTGATGTATAGTTTCATGACCCCTGGTTTGTATAACTATCTGATATCCTGATGTATATTTTCATGACCCCTGGTTTGTCTAACTATCTGATATCCTGATGTATAGTTTCATGACCCCTGGTTTGTATAACTACATGTATCTGATATCCTGATGTATAGTTTCATGACCCCTGGTTTGTATAACTATCTGATATCCTGATGTATAGTTTCATGACCCCTGGTTTGTATAACTATCTGATATCCTGATGTATAGTTTCATGACCCCTGGTTTGTATAACTAACTGATATCCTGATGTATAGTTTCATGACCCCTGGTCTGTATAACTATCTGATATCCTGATGTATAGTTTCATGACCCCTGGTTTGTATAACTATCTGATATCCTGATGTATAGTTTCATGACCCCTGGTTTGTATAACTATCTGATATCCTGATGTATAGTTTCATGACCCCTGGTTTGTATAACTATCTGATATCCTGATGTATAGTTTCATGACCCCTGGTTTGTATAAATATCTGATATCCTGATGTATAGTTTCATGACCCCTGGTTTGTATAACTATCTGATATCCTGATGTATAGTTTCATGACCCCTGGTTTGTATAACTACTAGTATCTGATATCCTGATGTATAGTTTCATGACCCCTGGTTTGTATAACTATCTGATATCCTGGCCTATATTTTCATGACCCCTGGTTTGTATAACTATCTGATAACCTGATGTATAGTTTCATGACCCCTGGTTTGTATAACTATCTGATAACCTGATGTATAGTTTCATGCCCCCTGGTTTGTATAACTATTGGATATCCTGATGTATAGTTTCATGACCCCTGGTTTGTATAACTATCTGATATCCTGATGTATAGTTTCATGACCCCTGGTTTGTATAACTATCTGATATCCTGATGTATACATGTAGTTTCATGACCCCTGGTTTGTATAACTATCTGATATCCGGATCGTGTTCTTTATCTTTCAGGTGACACTCTCAGTAAGTTACGTAAGGAAGATCATCACAGGAAAATTTGTGCGTTGGATCTGTGTTCCGGAAAAGGTGGCGACTTACGGAAATGGGAGAATGGACGTATTAGCAAAGTTATATGTGCAGGTAGAGATTAATTGCCGTTAAACTTTTGAAGCATGTCTACGGGGAAGGAATACAATATCACTTTATCAAGGGTTCTTAACATGCATTATGAATTGGACATATCTTTCGAAATGATCAGATTTTACTTTGTTTTTTATTGATTTATTTAAATTGCCGGAGCCTACATTTGTAAATAGCTCAATTACAGAACTGATAGCAGATAATAATGAGTACCATTAAAACTGAAACTTTATACTATCAGAAAAAAAAATAGGGAAAGAGATTACATAAAATTCTCTGAGACATGAGATTCTAGTGTTATTATTCTACCTCTGTGTCTTGTTATGGGTTGCAAGTTCAAATCCCACTCAGTCCCAAAAAAAAAATCGGAAAATTTTCTGACTAAGTTTTCACTCAAACTACCTATGTTGGATGGTTGCCAGTTACCAGTGGAAGGTCATGGGTTTCCTCCAGGCATAGAGCCAGGTTTCCGCCCAGAATAAAACTGGCAATGCCGCCATATAAGTTAAATAATCATGAGTGCGGCGTAAAACACCAAACGATAAATCAATCAATCAATCCATGTGTTGTTGGCAGATATCGCTCAGACATCAGTGGAACAAGCAGAAGTACGATATTCAGAGCAGGTACAGAGAAACAGCCGAGATAGATATCCACGTGAACTATTCTCAGCAGAATTTATTGCGGCAGATTGTACCAAGGTAAGTAAACTAAAAAAACATGTTTTTAAATTAGTCTAAAAACTGGGAGATGCCAGATTAGATACCATTTTTCCTCCAAATACACCAGTGCTATGTGAAATGCTCCGCTCTCAGAGATACTCGTTGCTACCTCTTATCACAGCTAACGAGATATTATGATTTCCCAGAGCGATAAGCTTCCCATCAATGGGTCGCAGGTTCGAATCCCACTCAATCCAAGAAAAATTTGAGTGGTTTTTTCACTCTTTCGCCCTATGTGGGAGAGTTCGCAGGTACTCGCCCAAGTTAGGTGGTTTTCTATGGGCAAAGAACCTGGATTCTTAAACATGGCAACGCAGCCATAAAATGAAATGATCCTGAGTGCATTGTGTAACATTAATCAACGAATCAGTGATCTGGTTATGTTAATGATTAGATAGGCTCAAGTTCGCTATCTAGTCCGCTATCTAGTCCGCTATCGATAATGAATACATTTTATTGCTAGGTTATTTCTTTTAAAGGCCCACTTGCTAGTCTGTTGGACATTTGTTAAGAAAGCCAATTTACTCTAGCTTACTAAAACTAAAACCACTAAGATTAAACATAGGACGCATAAAACATGTCCAAGTAGGTAAAGAATGTATAAAAGGGGGCTCATGGTCCAGGGAGTCCCACACACCTTCCATCGATGCGTTGCGGGTTCGAGTCCCACTCAGACCAAATAAAAATGAACAAATTTCTGAGTGGATTTTTCGCTCGGTTCATGTGGAAGAGTTGCCAGTTACTCGTCGGAGGTTTCCTCCGGGGAATGAGCCCGGTTTCTTCTCCCACTAAACCTGGCAACGCCACCATATAAGTGAAATGATCTTGAGTGCGCGTAAAACATCAATCAACCAACCAAAACATTAGGGCGCTTGTGTGCATGCTCAGGCTAGAAGTTTGTTTACATTGCGGGTACTTGATAAATCTAATTTTCAATTTCAAATAAAAAAATACTAAATGATGCTAAAACTTTCAATTTTTGGTGAAAATAGAAAGTTCCTAACTTCTAAGTCTTCTGTCGGGGAATAATACAGAAAACGGTCCACTGTCTTTTATGTAAACATGATTCTGAAGGAGCACCATGAAGACAACCATGAAGTAGAAACCCTTAAAGAGGCATGCGCTGCCAAAATTCACACTTTTTTCATAATTTCTGATCGTCGCGACAGTAAGATGCTTTGAAGGCCATCGAAAAACTAAATGATTGGCGTTGGAATGAGGAAAATCGATACAGTATGTGGCCTGTACGAACAGAAAATGTGTTCGAAAAGTAAACAAAATTTAAATAACCGGGACGACCAATCATTCATTCTAAGCCAAAGTTAGTTCAAAACAATACTTTATTGTACATTTTCGAGACTGGAAGAACTAAAAAGCTTCTGAATTATACGTCTTGAGAAAAATAGGCAATGATTTCAACATTCTCTTTTAACGTCAAAAATATCAACATTTTGGCAGCTCATGCCACTTTAAAAAAGGGAAATGATTACGTTTAAATTTCTAATGTGCTTTTTTTTTCTAAGGTAAGACTGAAGGAGCATTATAAAGACCCCTCTACAGAGTTTGACTTGGTGAGCTGTCAGTTTTCATTTCATTATTGTTTTGAGAGCTATCAACAGGCAGAGACTATGTTAATGAATGCCAGTGAATGTTTAAAACCAGGTGGTTACTTCATTGGGACGACACCCAACTCTCAGGAGCTCATGTAAGTTGGACCAACATGTTTTATTTCAACTATATTGTTGGACAGTTATCTCCCTTGGTTGATTGATTGATTGATTGTTTTTTTACGCTGCCCTCAAGATTATTTCACTTATATGGCGGCGTTGCCAGTTTTATTGTGGGAAGAAACCGGGATCTGTGCCCTGAGGAAACCCATGACCTTCCGCTGGTAACTGGCAACCCGCGACCCATTGGTGGAAGGATGTTCGGATTGATCGTCCAACGCTCTACCTACTGCGCCACGGAGTAAAAGAGATGAGAGTGTGAAATTGTTCATCCTTACTTGTGCTCATAGGTAATTTCTTATACATGTAAGTCAATAAGTGTTTGTGAGCATGTCATGCAGGCTAACATGCGACTGGGAAGACCTAACAAAACAAGAGAAATCATTTGATGAAGTATGCATATGATTGTCAGCGACCTTGGAACTGGTCAGGAGAAAGAAAAAAAACATGCTCTATTCTTACTATTGATCATGTTTGAAAAAATTCTCTGACTGATTGATCACAGATGTGTCGTCAACTAGAGCTCACGACGATCGTACACGTATCAGATTTTCTAATCTTGGTCATCAAGTTTTTGTTTTATCTTTGTAGGCGACGATTAAAAGACTCTGAGAGCAATTCTTTTGGGAATGAAGTCTACAGAGTTACCTTTCCTGAATCGTATGAAGGGACCGTATCTAATGGGAAAGTTTTTGGATCAAAATATGATTTTCACCTAGAAGGAGTTGTGGATTGTCCAGAATTTCTGGTCTATTTTCCTGCATTAGAAAAGTTAGTGTCTTCTACTTAATAAAATGGCTGCCAAAATGTTGATATTTTTCCCTTTAAATAAAATTTTATATTATTGATTATTTTTCTGAAGAAGCTCTAATTCGAAGCTTTTTAGTCTCCGGAATGTTCCTTAAAGTAGTGTTTTAAATCTTACCTTAATGATCATTCGGTCCGCCTATTTAAATTTTGTTTTTGAACATTGGTTTGGTTCGTACAGGATAGACACTGTCTGGATATTCATTATCTCAATGTCCATCCTTTTCACCTACCGTCTAAAAAATTAGAATTTATAAAATAAGTGTGAATTTTGACAGCTCATTTGTATATGATTGCATTTACTTTTTGTTTCAATTTTCTTTATTTTTCTCTGGGCCTTTTGAATCATTGGATTGAACTGGATTAAATCAAATATTTCTGACAAATGACACAAGGGATTATTAATGACTTACCCTAAGAAATTGATATCTCAATTTATTGACCCGAAGGTCTACACAAGGGATTATTAATGACTTACTCTAAGAAATTGAAATCTCAATTTATTGACCGGAAGGTCAGTTTTCTACGGAGGGTTCTAATCCCACTCGGTTCAAATAATCTATTGTTTGAATATGCGTCGGTTTTCACTTGATTACCCTATGTCGACTTGTTGTAGCCAAGTACCTGCTGAGGTTTAGGGGTTTCCTCTGGGCAAAGAGCTCAGTTTCCTCTCTCACTAAATCTGAAAATGGCACCATCAAATACATTGGGATATATTCTTGAGTGACAATACTGAATACAATATTATCCTGTAACTAATTTTTTTTCTTTTCTTGTTTTCTAAGGATGGCAGAAGTACATGGGATGAAACTGATATATAAAAAGCCATTTGCTGATTTCTTTGATGAATTCCATAATGAAGGCGAGGGCAAATCACTCCTAGGAAAAATGCAGGCTTTGGAGGTCAGAAATTGTTAATTATTGTCATAGTGTGTGGTTAGTGTCAGTAGAGTGATAGTCTCTCACATGGACACAAGCCTGTCAGCTTGCTGATTCAAATCCCACTCAGCTCAAGTAAAAAATGAAACTTTCACATTTGGCTTTTCACATGATGGTTTACCAGCTACATGTTGAATGTCTAAAGCCCGGTATACACTGAGAGTGTTGCTGCAACCCGAACCGACTGGAAAATTGTGTTGCGTTGCAGAGAAAATGTGTAGCGTATACCAGTCCACGACGCAAATCGAAGTTAGTCGGCTTCAGTTGCGTCGGGTGGGGAGTGATCTGGACTAGAGTGAGGCTAGATATTTATCAAGATTCGGATCTGGTCAGACAGTGTATCCAGCCTTGCGACGATCGTCGTAGAGGGTCTGAATCAGTAGGCCAATCAGAAACTTTACTACAATCACGGGATGTCAAACAAGGGTCTTTTTTGTACCTTTTTCTGCCTGAGAGTTCGGAGCGTCATGTCTCCCAATGACTTCAGTTGTGTGCAGTGTATACCGGTCTACGACGCAACGCAACTCAAGTCGACTGAACCCGACTCGAGTCGGGTACGTCGCAGCAAAACTCTCAGTGTATCCCGGGCTTTAGGTTTCCTCCACACAAAGACCTCCGTTTCCAGTAACATACCATGCCCCTGTTCGACTGAAGATGCTTTCTAAGACTTGGAAAGTACAGAAGATCAGAATTTTCTGCAATTATGATAGCATGCATTATGTCCAATTTACATTCAGCTCGATCGTCTTTAACTCATTCGCTACCGCGAGCGACTCAGGCCGCTGCCTGTGCACTAGCCTTCCTCCCCGCGAGCGACTTAACCCGCTCTGTCAGCCTGCCTCTCATTTCCCCCGCGAGCGGATATACCCGCTAATAACATAACGTACGATTGGGTATAAATAGTGAAAGATTGGGCTTTCCCAAAGTATAATCCAATGAAATTTACTTTTATTAGTGACTTAGGCTTATATTTCCGAACTTTTTATTGGCTAAAACAAATGACGTGAGTGGAAATCCCCCAATGTTTGACGAGGTATTTTAAAAACAGCGCGAAGCTGTGTCAGTCACAAAATGGCGGCTACGATAGTGTGTGTAAAACATGGTGTCGGTCTCATATTTTACCGCTATATAATTATTTGATTGGAAAACAAATAAGAAAATAAAACCTCAGAGTATTATTCTTTCGAACTGGATATACTGTCAACGAATTTGTCATTTACAATTTACTTGTCCGTTTGTCGAAAATGACTTGCATACGTCTTCAGTTCAGGTAAGCCGGAAATGGCGAGATCGTGTTGAACAGCGGTAAACATAGCAAAACAAAAAGGCCGATAAAGGAGTTTTCAAAACCAATTCAAACTTTTTATTTGATTGAAAAGTGGAAAAATAACGTTGAACTTCTTAAAATTTATGTTTGCAAAACAAATTTTGGCAGAAAAAAATTACTTTTGCCTGCTGTAGGGGCCTAGGCCTACTGTGTAGGCCTACGGCCGCAGTGTTGACGAGTAGAACTTTCTTGCAGATTTGACGCACAAATATGCGCTAATTAATCTTTTTAACGAGCTCCATATATTTATTTTTAAGCCAATTATAAAATTTTCATCGCAACCAGATTATATTCGCAAGTTATAAGAGTTTATATAGTGAAAAAATATGATTTCAAGCCAGTTGAAAGTTACGTTGTATAACCTTCCACCGTTTACACTGACTGACTTTCTACTGGGACAGGAAGGCTGTAGGCAGACAACAGCTACGGCAGTGACGGCCAGCTATGCCTGCAGTAGGGAATGAGTTAAGATATTTTTTCCCCAAACGCATGTGACCCCTATATGTAATTTAGTCTATTGTCTCCCTGCAATAAAACAGGAGCGTTGAAAGCTCTGTCAGCAGAGGGATATTCTCTCAGTACGACACAGGCCTCCATCAATGATCAAGTCCAACGAAAAAATTAAAAAATTTAATGATTGGGTTTTTCTCTTGTTGGCCTTATGTGGAAGAGTTACCAGGTGCTTGTCCAAGGTGGGGGATTTCCTCCGAACATAGAAGCCGGTTTCCTTCACCAATAAACCTGGCAACAAAATAAGCTGGAGTGTGGCAAAAAACATCAATCAATCAACTCTGCAATATACTGCTCATTCCAGATTTGTAGATTTGTCCAGTTATATATGCCATAAAAGGCCTAGAACACATCTCCGGCCATCTAGAGGGCCAGAGTTTCCAGCCTGATTGGCCCCCTGTACGGTGTACCCTCACTTTGTGTTGTAATAGCCAATTACCATTTCCCGTCTCCTTGCGGAAATATAAATCTGGAGTGTGGCGTAAAATATCAACCAATCAATCAAAACATCATGAGCTTTGACAAAGAGCTTAATTTTCATTCTGGGCAAAAACTAATCCGAGATTTGAAAAACTGATACACATCAACTTAGTATAATTTTGTTTAAAACAAGACTCACAATTTCTTTATTTTATATCATTGTTTGTTTCCATGGTTACAGTCGTATCCAACTGATCGAGATAGTAAATTGATAGGAGATGAATCTCAGTATGAACACGCCAAGAAAAAACTGGAGGAGATTGAAAAAGAGGGTGAAGGTGAAGAGCGAAGTCGAGGTCATGGACAAAAATTGGTAATTTACTCACTTTCGAAATTCTTGTTTTTAAATCGAAATACGGTAAGAATTCCGCTAATTCAAGGACGAGCAATGTGAAGATAACAAATTATTAGACTACTTTCTGCCATGTTTGGTCTAAAACAACAACAATAGCGCGATTGTTTGATAGGATTATCGGTCGCTCCATGCAGGAGGTAAGACACCCAACGTAAAGTCTCAAACTTTTAGAGTGCTTTTCGTAATGTTTTGAGAACTTGAATTAGCGGAATTCTTACCATATATTATGTGCTTCCAAATCAGGTTTTCTATCTTTGCACTACTTTTTCAAGCCACAGTGATTTCGGGTATTTTATGACGACTTTTGAAGGGGTCATAAATTCGCATTTACCAATCCTCTAGATTGACAGTTTTCCTTTTATACAATATTTATTTTCCAAGTGTTCCTTTTTGTTATGTTGAATGATGACAGTATTTTCTTTTTATTAAAAACATATTTTTTTCCATTTTCCAGGGTACCTTATCACAATCTGAATGGGAAGCCATCTGTAAGTATATATGGTTCAGTATGGACAGACTGGTATACATTATAATCTCTACCAACGATAAAGTTTTCAATGACCTTATTTACTCAGTATAACTGAGATTGTCACCAGGGACCATAAAACCAATAAGAAACCAAGTTTCTCCATCATTAAACTTGCCAACACAGACAAATAAGTGAAATAATCTTCGAGTGTGGCGTTAAACGTCTATAAATAAACCGATAGAAGGCTGGTTATTTAAATTGACTGATTGTTTGATGACGTCACTTGTAAATTACGAGCAAAGCATTTCGGGACATTGAGGGATAGTCGCACAATTTTACAAAATGGCGGAAGGATAATAGAGAAGAGGACGTAAAAGGTGCCAGATCTTTCGACGGCGCTTATCTGTCGTGCTTCTGACTTGAAGATGTGCAGTTGGGTACACAACATGTTGTTTTCATAACTCTATCATTATCAACTTTTAAATACGTTATGTCATCAATGTTTTCCAAGGCAGTGACGTCTTGCTATGGCTTTAAGCAGTTAACAAAATGGCGAACTGAGGTACATTTTACCCATAAAGCTTTGCGTAAATCTGTGTGACGTCATCAGGCTCGGCGGTAATTGTGTCTACTTTTAGAATACTATTCCAGTTCGTATAGGCCACATACTGTATGGATTTTCCTCATTCCAATGCCAATCATTTAGTTTTCGATGGTCTTCAAAGCCTCTTACTGTCGTAATGATCAGAAATTATGAAAAAAGTGTGAATTTTGGCAGCTCATGCCACTTTAAATGCTAATTAGCCATTATAAAAAATCATGGAAATATTTAAATCAAATAAATATGTTTGTTTCCAGCTCTCTATTTGGTATTTGCTTTCCAAAAAAATGAAGAAAAACCTGACGATATCGAGGAAAGTAAATCAGAAATCTCTGAAGAAAAGCCAGCAGAGGAGATTGCTGAGGATCATGGGAAAAAGCGCCCCCTGGAAAGGGAGGGAAGTGATGGTGAACCAGAAGAAAAACAACTCAAGGCCAATGAATGACAGGTTCTAATGCTTGTAACCAAAGGTGCTATTAAGCAGTGATTAGATTTTGTCCCTGGTGTGAAAATGAAATGGTCACTGAACAAGTGTTGGGGAAACACATGAATAGATTTAACTTCCAATTGTGGAAATCTTTGAATAAGAAGCTTGTTTCACATTCTCTTGTCACCATGGAGTCCAAGGGGGGATAACTTTTGTAAGCTGGGAATGAAACACTGGCTATGATAAAAACTTTTTTCACACTGTTATAATAATAACGTTTAGAGAAGGAGCAAAGGGAAGCAACATTCCATGGGGTTCTTTATATTGGCCGAAAACTATGGAGAAAGTGTTCTTTACATCAGAAAGAAATTGTGCTTGGCTGAATATTCATTATTTTTCATTCGTTAAAATTATTTTCTTATCTAGGTTTGATTAAATATAGGTGACCTTTCTTTGAATTACAAGTTTGTCTCTGTTAGTATGATATCAATGAAGTATGAAAGACTCAGAAAGTCGTATTTAGATGAAATTCTTTTGCACCTCAGATGCAGTCATCAAGAATAAACAAAACCCAAAATAAATGACCGAAATCCGTATTCAAAAATCTGATTTCTGTACTATTTACATGTAGGTGTACTAATATTGGTTGGACTGCAAATTTTATTTTTCTTGATAAAACCTTTGTTCTTAGCATTTTCTTAATACATAGAATGAAGTATAATAATAAAAACAATGGTTTATTCGAGTTACAAAACATTTTCAGTTGATAATCATAGCTAAAATATTGTTCTACATTTGTAATATTGCTTATATTGCATTCATTATTAAAGTGGCATGAGCTGCCAAAATTCACACTTTTTTCATAATTTCTGATCGTCACGACAGTAAAGGGCTTTGATGGCCTTCGAAAAACTAAATGATTAGCGTTGGAATGAGGAAAATCCATACAGTATGTGGCCTATACAAACCGGAATAGTGTTCGAAAGCCAACAAAATTTAAATAACCGGGACAAGCATTCATTCATTCTAAGCCAAAGTTAGTTCAAAACAATACTTTATCGTACATTCTCGAGACTAGAAGCACTAAAAAGCATCTGACCTATACGTCTTGAGAAAAATAGCCGATAATTTCAACATTCTGTTTTTACCTCAAAATATCAACATTTTGGCAGCTCATGCCACTTTAAATAAAAATTCTAAAACAGGATGGGAGCCATATCTATATTTACTTATACAAAGTTTTGCTTTGAGGATTACATAATTTACAAGATTAGTTTGCTTGTCAGTACCGTCCTCATATATTCCACAAGTCACATCTTTCTTTGTTAGGTTGATTTGCTTCTGTATATATCAATGGACAAAGAAATGCTCAATTTGATCAACAGACTTACAAAAAGTGAAAACTGCATTATTACAGAATATTATACCACTGTATATAGGCAGGTCGGTGACGTCATCAAATGTTGGTACAAGGTATTCGATCATAAAAGTTAAAAAGCAAATGTGAGTCTTAAAAGTGTCGTCTGTAAACAAAAAGTGTAGTCTGTATAGTTTTTCAGGGCCCTTTCACTGCACCCTGTTTGCTCATTTTCGCTTGAACAGAAAAAAATCCACCATTTATAAAAATGCTTGGAAAAGGCCCATATTTAGAGACAAAAGTTGTCTCCCCTGATTTATTAAATACCATTTTTCTAAATAAATATGATTATACATGTCAAACGAAATTCTAATAGCATCTTATAACTATGTGAAAAATAGTTTGGTATAGGTTTTAGAAACAAACTATGGATGATTAATATTGGCCCGACCTGCCTACTGTATAGTGTTTGTTTCATTTGTCTCCAGGTAAAACTTAGCCCCATGTCACTTCAATTTAAACATGTGTTTATCTTGAGAGAATTGTTAGGAACTATATCAAGCTCAGTGTATTGTTTTAACAATGTTTTTTTTGTGGATCAAACGACAAGGCTCTCTCAAGATTCATATTTTTCCCTTTCCAGTGAAAGCATTATATTGCCTGTAGAAAGCTATTTGATAAGCATTGTCAACCCTGGCTGAAGCAACATGTCTCCTCAATTATTTTAATAGTTTAATTAGTTAGTGCCTTTTAGAAAGTGAGTATAACAGTATTCTAGTTATTTCTGCCATTTTTTTTTCAAGAAAGTATAATCCCAAAAATAACAAGAATACCATTAGTGTTCTCTTTACTATATGGGTTGCGGGTTCAAATCAAATTGGAAAATTTTCTGACCGGGTTTTCACTCTAACGACCTATGTGGGATGGTTGCCAGTTACCACCGGAAGGTAGTGTGTTTCTTCCGGGCATAGAGCCCGGTTTCCTCCCAGAATAAAACTGGCAACGCCGCCATATAAGTGAAATAATCTTGAGCGCGGCATAAAACACCAATCAATCAATCAATCCTCTTCACTATTTAAAAATCTTATCAACAAGACCTGACAATGTTTGTGAATTCAGCTTAAGTTTAACGCAATTGTTATTATCAAACTTATTTGAAAAAGAACCATGTGATCAAAGCTGTTTGTATGCTTGAGTATTACCAATGAACACTTTTAAATATATATAATGTATTTAATTGCTCAAAATGTTCTGCTTTACTTGTTTTATAAGTTTACTTTTGGAATTATTTTTGGGAATGGAGAAGATTCCAATTGTGTGTTGGGGGGGGGGGGGGGGGGGGGGGGGGGGGGGGGGGAATTAAATTGATTATTGGTATTCGATTTTGATGGCATGTGATTTTAGCTGTGTCCTGAAACCACAAAATAAATCAAACCTCTTTTGAGCTCTCTTTCAAACTTTATGATAAATCACGTTAAACTTATTTCATTAAAATCAAAGAAAAAATGCGTTAACATTTGCCATCAAGAAGAAAAATATATATTGCTATATTATTTGTGAGTACTTTTTTGTTAATGAACAATTTCAACTGAAAGTTTGTGTAATCTTTCAATAAAATGAAGCATAAAATTGACTTCTTGTTTGGTCACAATTGACATATTTCTCTCTTATCTTTTACATATCTGTAAGGGCACTTCTCTGAAATGATGTGTGGTTGCCAGTTACCAGCGGAAGGTCGTGGGTTTCCTCCGGTCACAGAGCCCGGTTTCCTCCCACAATAAAACTGGCAACGCCGCCATATAAGTGAAATAATCTTGAGTGCGGCGTAAAACACCAAACAATCAATCTGAAATGATGTGTATACCGCACCCTGTGAGTGAGTAGCCTAATTTAACGATTATTTTTTTTATATTAAAATCCCACATGATATCTCAGACGGCACAAGTACAAAGATCAACATGAAGCGGGTTGTTGTGACGTTGTCCCATGATCGGCTTTAAACGTTGGGTTTTGATCCTTTTGCTCATTGTTATAACGTCCATGCATCCAACCGTTCGTCTAACGTAGGCGAATGGTGGGTTCAAAGCTGCCTATGGGTTGGTGCTCTGCCAGTGGATCGTCTGTCTATTGTTGCCATATTGTTTGGAAATGGTTTACCGAATGTTGTATTATGGTCGGACCAGAATCCACTTTCTCCATTGAGCCGACATTCTTCTGCCAATGGCATACTAGCCTGTTAAGTACGGCGAATAGCTGGACAACTGTCGGTCTGACATTCAGCACGCGATATGAGTACTGTTGGTTCAACGTCATTGTTGAATAGATGTTGATTGAATAGATGTTGCGTATATTATATAGTTTACCAGAAGTATTTGAACATATAAGCCAACTAGATAACCGTAAACATTGACACACTTTTGGTTATTGTGCTCATCAACAAAATGTGTTATAGTTAAATGATAGGTCTCTACATGTACTTTACTTTCGTTTCCTGGAAATACTTTGTCCCAAGTATATCATTGGTACTTTCACAAATAACAAATAACATATCTGTAAGGGTACTTCTCGCACGCTGTTGAGTCAACCAATTTTCAAATCGCTTAAAATTTTAACTCTGCATCAATTAAATCTTTATTTGACGCTGATCTTATGCCATAAAGTCATGTATCTCCCATACTATTTACCTGTACACATCAATAGCATGTTTATTACCCAACACACAGTTCACAACTATCCAACGAGAGCCAGCAATACAAATTTCAACAAACCAATTCACCTATCCGACCAATCTTTTAGGTTCTTAAAACACTCGGGCCCATGTGAATGGAATAAACTCCCTAATGCCTTAAAACATATTGATTCAATATCTTTATTCAAATCCGAACTTAAGAAGCATTTGTTGGACTCACTCATCCAATGACGTGATATTATTATTAAAAATATTATTGTTTTCTTTTAAGTATTTTTTTCGAATGTAAGTACTTTTCAGAATATTTTTTGTTGTGATTCACCTTGTTCCATTCCCGTAATATTTCAGACAACAACAGGATCTGACTAGGGATAAAATCTTTCACTTTAATCCCGCCTTACTTACTAATTTTCTGCCAAATTGCATTTATTTCTGTATAAGGTGAAATAAAGAAATGAAAAAAAAAAAGATTATTGTTAGGTATAATATGAAAGATTGTAATTTTTTTAAAAATCACACATATCTAAGACAGTACAACTACAATGGTCAACATAGAGTGGATTTTATGATCATTTTTCTGTCGTCATATAGTCGAATGGTGGGTTCAAAGCTGTATAACGGTTGAAAGTAACTCGTTGGCATATTCATTAGAAACTTTTTACCGAATGTTGTATTATGGTCTGACCAGAATCCGCTTTCTCCATTGGGCCGACATTCTTCTGTCAATGGCATAGCCTGTTATTCATTTCTGCGAATAGCTGGACAACTGTCGGTCTGACACTGAGCACGCGATAGGAGTAGGCTACTGGGCCAACGTCATTTTGTTCATTGTTTTCATTTTGGCATACTAAGTGGTGACATACGAATTAGTTATTCAGCAGCTATTAAATCAACATATTTTTAAATTGATTGCTTTCTCTGTTTCAATAAATATCAGTAGGCCTGTTGTTGTTTCATCAGCGATTCATCTATATCGTTGTAAAAATAGTCCGGAGCTGGTTCGTTCATCGGATTATGAACGAAAGCAGATTAGCCAATCAAATTGAAGTATTCGTTGTAAACACACTGGAAATTAAATTATAACTCGATGAACCGAATAAACATTGAAGTCAATCCTTATTTGCACAGCCTGTCCCGGGGCACAACCTTACCTTTAGCCAATTTTGGGTTGCCGACACATAGGTTAACCATAGAATAACGGATGGTGGGTTAGTAAGGGAATATCAAGTTAAACCTAAAGTAAAACCCTAATCCATTAATTGTTTTCAACATTATACGTAGTGGTGTTTGAGCACCCAGCAGGTACAGGAGACTGTTTCTCAACACCGTCGTAACTTTGCGCCTAGTCGTAACGTCATGGCAACATATACCTTCAACATTACGTTACGACCAGGCGCAAAGTTACGACGGGCGTAAGTTGTGTTGAGAAACAGCCCCCAGGTTACGTGTTGCTGTTTACAATCGTAACATCATAGTTAATTAAAGGATAAATGCCAAGTTCTTTCTGAACACCTATCGGTGATTTAATAATTGTAACTTGATTGTATCTTAATGCGACATCGTCTTTAATTTAAGTTTATGACGTTAAAACGTCATCTTGGCGATTGTGACGTTTGCGTTCAACACTGCAATCCAGCGCCTTGGAAACATTTGTGATGTAACGGGTTATCACTGTACGCCGGTCGTGTTAACACGTCTACTGTATTCTGTGATTGATCGCATATCTTCTTAATTTCGAGGATTTTACAAATCTGTTATCGTCGAAGAAGGTGGGTAGATAATTTGATGTGGCAACTAACCATAATTTGTGTAGGTTTTTTTCTTTACAAAACAGCGGTGTACTGCGGTTAATGCTTGTAAAATCGCCATTAAGCACATAAACATGTTATGCATACTCTAGCTGTGTCTACAAATTGTGGGTCAGACCAAAAGTGGATTTTTCCCTCGGTTGCCGTATGTGCAAGAATTGTAAGGATGCTCGGTGGTTTCCTCCGGGCAATGAAAAAAATCTTTGGAGTTTGTGGAACATGGGGGAAGGCGTTTGGCTGTGTACATCGCTGTCATGAAGCCTAAATGGATCGCTTAATGCTTGAACCCATTGCATCCCTCAATGTTTTGCTGGCGCCCAGGTTTGCTAAATGCTTTTTAAATTGTAATTTATATATGTTTGACAGAATTGCAATGGACGGAAACTGGGTCGCGCATTTATCAACTCTGAGAAGTCCTAGTATGAAAGATATACAGTCCAAAAGCGGAGCCCAAGAAACAGAGAAGCAATTTGACAGAGATAAATGCAGATATCGCGGTCCTTTTGATCTGCCAAGTAACCATTTCGGTGCATGGAAGGTAAAGTCTTGCTTTCGACGAAATACTTTCAAGACTGGTTATGTAAAGAAAAAGAAGCAGGTGATATTTGAAAGTCTGCAAGTTATTCTCTATGTTCTCACAGAAGAGGAACAGCTGATGAAATACATCTTCTGTGACCAGACATTCTACGATATCAATGGAAAAGATATCTGTGACATGTCCCAGAAAGAGCTGGGAATTACATACGAGAGTCAACTTTACATTGACATGCAATCCGCTGTCAGATATACCCGTCCTGGTGAATTCACATGTAGAATTATAAACACGATCTACGAAATCGCAATTCCTCAACTTCCCCCAGAAAAATGCACTGAATCACAGGATGGTGACCAAACTAAAGGAAGCTTATTTGAAATATCGGAATCACAGCTACCTGAAAGTGCGCTCAAATTCAATATACATAAATCTCCCAAACAGACCAGCCTCACGGGAACATATTTATACAAACTTAAAGGGGGGAAAGCTTTAGAAAGGAGCCAGCCTTTTCTTCGACACCCATATATCACCCATGAGATCTCCGAGTCTAAAATTGTTGCGAACGTATCAAGGAAAATGGCCTTGCCTGGTGCAGACAAAATGGTTGCACACTCCTCAGCCTATAAGGAATCCGTTGACGTAAGCTCAACTCTTGGCTCTGAATCTGTTATCAAATGGTCAAAGAATACGACTTCATCTGGTCAAGACATAATAGCTGTTCGTTCTTCCACTAAAGAAGCAAATGGTAAGGGACTTCCAAGGCCTGGGTGTGAATCCATCGGGAGATTATCAAGGAATGGGGTCTCATCTGACCAAGGCAAAATAGAGCAATATCAACCCAGCAAACAAGACAAACTCTCGGAAAAAGAGGCAATTACAAAGAGTGATATTAAACCCATGGATTGTGACCTGACTATAGATGAAATGATTGCTGAAATTTATAACAACATTTCGCCACGAAATACTGCTTTTTCGAACAGGCCCAAACGCAAATTTTCTATAAACCCATGCGAGGGCGGTGAAATCGGAAAAGCACGTGGTAAACTCTCAGACCCAGATAACTTACATGTTATTTCTGATGATACTATAGCAGATCATAAAGAAGTGATGATTTCAGGATCTCACGATATCTTGTCAAATTACAACAACCTGGATGTGACTTCAAACAGCTCTTTGGACGTGTCTGAAATGTCATATGTTAAACCTTATCTGAGAGAGGATAGTTCTCCCAGACCTGTTGCTGATATACGTCATAAGGAACACAACATAGAACCTATTCACGAGAATGAGGAACAAACAGGTTCCAAAGGTAAGTTAGGTTAATATAAAGAACCAAATTCCTTGTTAAAATATATTATGCCTCAAACCAAAGATGTGAAATCAGATATTGCCATCTTATTTTACATGTTAACTATACGCTATATTATATTTGAAAATAAGGTCTCACTGACACAGGTGCAACAGCAAGAATGATCTATTTGACTACAGAAAAGGCTTTTAAAATTGATATGTATTGTCTGGCTTGGCTATACTTGATATCTATGTAATTTGAAAATGCATTAAAAATAATTTTTAAAACCAATGTATCATTTCAGAAGCTAAGGATGTCGCTGTAGGCCTATTTGCTGACAGTGACGATCTGCCTGTTGATGACGTCACCAATCTGGGCTCACGTGCACCATCGACAAGTGGAACAGCGGACGTCCATGATGGAGTGGGATGCTCTCAACAACCTTGTTCACTCTGTCCACATTACACAGACTTAAGGGTTTCAGAACTTGAAGAAAGGAAATCCAGGCAGAATGATGACAGTGGCACAATCTCTCAACTTCGCTCAGAATGTAAAGACCATAGTGGTACAAACTCAGAAGTTAACCCAGAATGTAATAGTCCCAGTGAAACAAACTCAGAAGTTAGTTTAGAATGTAATTATGAAAGTGGCACGAACTCAGAAGTTAGTCCAGAAAACGATGAAGAGTCTCAGACCGATTTAACAGATTGTGACAGTGACGATCAGTTAGACCGTGTGTTGAAAGCTGGATTCGGGAAAAGAGTGTTAAAAGGATTCAGAAGACGAGTGACCAGTGTATTTAACAAACTAAAACCTCTCAGCTGTTTATGTACTAAAAATACTTTGATAGATGATTAATTTCTTTACTGAAAAATTCATTATTCTATTTACTTGTAGTCAATAAAATTTAAAAATATATGTCCTTTAGACTTTGCTTAATTCATTTTCTTATATAAGATGAATATCCTATCTATGGAAAAATAAATGTACAAACAGAAGAATATCTGCGTTTTTTAACACTTGACTCATTCTACATAGAACTTGCCACTTCAGGAGTTTTGATCTTGATCCCTCGTCTACCGGATTCCACTTAATGTCTACATTCTGTTTATACTCTAATTTTTCATATCATCGGTATAAGTGGAATAACCCGTTCATATGTACAGTTTTCTAAGCTGATGTTTTTCAAATATACATTTAGTCCATAAACAAACACAAACTAGCTTTAAATCCTGTTCATAAATCCTTTAAGCGACAAAGCGTATACTAAGGGTAGGATGTGGCCTTGGTAAAGGTACCATCGTCAAACAAGACTCTGAACTGGCAAAGTTCTGCAAGGTTATCTCTCGTAAAAAATATCCCATGTCAGCCTAATATACATATCATATATGGTAGACACCCAGTTCACCATACACCATGAAGTTTCATATAGGTAGAACACAGACAAGGGAGTTGCCCCGAATAGTACATCTGCCAAACCCTTGATCTTCTCCTACAAATGGCTTGCGACATTTTTGTACACGATAGCAAAGGCCTATGCGCTGTCAAATGTGTAGCAATAGTTAGGGCCTCTGCCAAACGTGAAGGAGGAGCAAGCGTGTCGGGAGATGAAGGGAGAGGGGGGGGGGGGGTGTAATTGGTATCAATGTATCCGTCGGAGTAACCCAACAGAAGACCCCGAGTAGAAGAGCGTTCATAGAACAAAACAAACCTGATAAAACCAATTTAAAGAACTGGTTTCTATAAACCCCTTGAAAATGTGGGGAGGATGGTATGACCCAGCATGTAGACGCCTGATACCCATGACGCTTGTTAGTAGTTATATATAAAAAATCCATACAAGTGGGATCAATAGTAGGTTGTAGTTTAATGCTGGGTTCATGGAATTGAGAGAATTTTCCAACTTATGCTGCCATATGATCAAACTGTCATCCAGATACCGTAGGTAAATGAAAGGCAGTTTGTGACATTTGTATTTAACCCGAAGGTGTAGGCCTACTCATACATCCCGGCTATTTGAATTAAATCCGATGTTAGCTCACATGATCTTCGATTTATCTCGTTTCTATCTTTACTGAGAATGTTTTTAATTTCAACTTAAATTATTTCAATGTTTTCAATATATACTTCAAACGTTCAATTTCTTTTGGCAATCAGAATTTATGAAAAAGAAGTCCGTATTTTGGCAGCTCAATTCATGCATTTTAAACTATAGTTATATATATGCACACTATAACCGCCGCAAAGCCTCTCTGATAATTGTGACTTTGTATGTAAGCACTAAACAGTTCTTTATTGGAAATAAGCTGTACATAAGATGCATTGATCAGAAACCTGGTAATTTCCGAGTTGAATTATCCTCACTTTATGTGTCTTGTTTTTAGGTTATTAACTTAAATTTATCAGCTGACCTTTTGTGTCGGACAAAGCAAGTCCTGTATCAGTATTTCTCAGTCAGTAAAATGGGTATCGTTAGTTCACTCATTTTGTTCAAATCATTACGGCGCCTGTGTCTTACAAATCAATTTTCGATTTCACTACAAAATAATTCCAAAATATAGAAATTTTTGACAAAAAAATAAATAAATGAAATAAAATAGAAAGCTCCTACCGTTTTCCATGTGGGAAAATAAAGAAAACCGTTTTTAATGTAGGCCTAAGTATAGTGCTCTGGACGTAAAAACTCCCTATATATATAGGAGTATATCTAGGCTAGCTGATAATTCACCATTTACAGCATTTATAGCAAGCACTGTCTTTTTGGGTTCAAAGTATAACAACTGTTAGATGAGGAGAAAATCCAAAAATTATTTAGCCTATGGACTAACAAAAACTTGTGCTATATGAACACAGTATGCTTCTTCTTCTCCTTCGGCGCTCAAGCGCATTTTCGACACGACAGTTGTGCATCCGGTGAGGTTGAGAGGGGGTGGGAGTGCTAGACATCCAAAATTAAATTGTATTCCGTAAAAGCAGAAAAGCTAATATGAATAAGAGTAGAAACGCTTCAATTGTGGAGTTAATATGTATAGTAGGGATCCAAAGAACATGAAATTATTGGCTAAAAATAAATATTTTGGTAATTTTTCATAATAAAATGTAAGCCTCTGCCTGAATTAAGTCCATCACTACTTTCATTGAAATGTTTCTCTAGCTCATGTTTATTACACTTAAAATCATTCCAATTTTTATTTCTTTAAAACTTTTTTCTCCTCAATTTACAGTTTATGGTCAAATATTGAACTATAAAAAATAAATGTTGGTTTTAGAGTTTTTGAATTTTCTCTTAAGAGTCAAGTAGGCCTAGGCCTACATCTCACAATATAGGCCTACAGTATGTAGTAGTCTTAACTAGGCTTAGGCGGCAAACAAAATGTCAAAATAACAAAACAATTAAGCCTAGGGCCTATAGACTGTCTTTTTTTCTTTGGCAGTTTGAATCAAGGAATATTTCAGACTCCACTTCAAATTAACAAACAATGCAAGTGGCATAAGTATTTGCTACGAGTCACAGATGCTTGTTTTCTAATCTCGTCCAAAACGCCAGTTGTTAAATAAGATCCGCATTCCCCTCCCACTGACAAAAAACGCTAACACAGCAAGACGTCTCGGGCCAAGTCTGGACATACGGGTACTCGGAGCATGCGCAGATCGGACCCATCAGGACTTAGTCGTTTTGCGATTCGCCACTCCGCCATATCTTTTGCTCGCGAGCAGGTTGGAAAAAATTACGATTATGGATAATTCTGCGAACGATGAAGGTTCCCGATCTTTGTCGGTAGGTAGTTTCAGTTGAACTTCGTTTTTATACATTTACATATTTTGGAGATGACCTGCGTATGGGGTCTTTATATGGGAAGAAAATCTGCGAACAAAGCCTTCGAAATCGGCTAAGTCAAAATGGCCGAAAAATTTTCTAAGTCCACACGCCTGGGACAAAAATGAAGCGCTTTGTTTGTCGCAATTTCGTATGGAATCCGACTAATTTTGACCAAGCTGTTTTAACTCAGTATTAAACTAATTGGGACATGAATCTATTTTGATATTGATTTCTTTCTATAGGTTTGCGAAGGTGGTCAACCCGAACAATCTGTGTCAGGTAAGTGCGTTTCTATTTGAAGTTATTTCTCAAGTCCTCGTGTACGGCAAAATGATAGCAAACTGCGCCCACTTTGTAATCAATATCACGAAAAGCTTTCCATTTCTTCGGTGACATTTTCCTGTATTCATCAACCGTGTATTCACTTCGTTATACAGTGCTCAGAGTTTAGAATGTGATATAAAAATCTAAAGTTTAATCACAGCGTCTGGTCGGCGAGACAACGACACTAAACAACACAACACATGTGTCCATTCATATAATTCAATCAAAGAATGTGAAAGAAATTGACTAATGATTGAAAACCCCATTTACAGCTAACCCTATATTCAGCTAATCTAAATAAAAATGTCACTGAATTAGGTTGATCTTCCCGTTTTCGTTTCACGCTGAACTTTTACTGAATTTGGAAGATGCGAAACCACTGGCGACGTTAGCCGGCAAATGACCCGCAGTTCACCTCGCCTCTAAACGCTTACTTCGCTATAGCCTCGTTTTCGACACTGGTTCAGACTTGGCGGCTTGTTTGATCTAAAAGAAAAAAAAAAAAATCCCCACTTCCAAGGTCAATGATTGTAATTTTCCCTCAAAGAAGAAAAAGAAAAGAAACTCTTAAAAAAATAATTTTTATTTCTAACCATTTGTTTATTGTATGTTATGATGAATAATATTAAATTTAGGGATTGGCTGTTTTTGCAAAGAGTTTTTTTTTTTTTTTTACTAGTAGTAGTAGTAGTACTAGTACTAGTAGGCCGACTACTCAGTACTGTACTAGCAAATCAGAAACCTTTTTTACCCTTTACTTGCAAAGTTACAAATTCATAGAGATAAGATTGAAAAATCTTGTGGGGAGCTCAGGCCATCAAATTTTGGTGTCAGTCTGTCAGAAACATTGAATTGTTTCCGTATATTGAAATGCTGGGAACCAACCCAAACAGATGATAGTTTTGTTATACATCATGCCATATATGATATACTTGCTTTCATGATGGGTAACAGATTTTCGTTACCGTAGTTTTAGAACAACAGGCTACCGGAACCAATCGTTACCGAGAAATCCTATGGCCTGGGAGCTATATTTTAAAGCAAATTTATCACTGGTTATATATTTATGATCACTAAAACACACGTGCACAGGGAAAATCCTCTTGTCTAAAATAACCATGGAGACAAGTTTCTAATTGTGTTAAAAAGAGGTATATCATTTCGACCTTTAAATATAAATATACTAGCATTCACTAATATAATAATGTTGCAGCATTCTGACTGTACCCTGTTTGTTTCTAAGTAAAAGTCATGACGTAAATTTTGGTTTGTGCAATTCTTTGATAAATGCTGAATAAAGGTTGTTTGTACAGCCTTTGCAAAAAAGGCCTTGCGTGTGACGGGCGAGAGTTTGGTTCAGTACTAATACGGTACCATTTATTATATATGCTTCCCGTCTGTGTCACAAATTCCTTATCATATACTTCAGTTTTAGTTTGTCTGATAATTTTTTTCATAAGAATTTTAGCTTGCTTCATAGACCTTCGGCTTGTTAATTTTATTTTTTTTTGTCAGTTGGGGATATTTTTCTGCATTTTCAATTTTAATCTCGTGTGAAATTTCTTTTTAGCTGCTAGTTTGAAAGCTAAGATGCACTCTGAAAAGACTAGCAACATGACAAACCATAGTAATGGTGCAGAACAGAACGGGATTTCACCGATGACAAACAACCATTCAAACGACAGACACAAATCTGATAAACATCGATCTAAGGAAAGCAGCTCATCTAAAGAGGGTTCTTCTTCCTCCAAACATAAAGACCCTAATCGTCATTCCTCATCCTCTAAACATTCATCCTCGTCGAAGCACTCCTCGAGCAGTTCCTCGAAACATCGAGAAGGCGGGTCGTCTAGTTCCTCGTCCAAGCATCGTGAAGGATCTTCCTCATCAAGCTCAAAACATCGTGACGGACAATCCTCAAGTTCATCGTCTAAACATAGCTCCTCAAGTAAACACAGTAGTTCCTCCAGTGGAGACAAAAGTCGAGATGGTCATTCCAAAGACAAGAGTAGCAGTAGCTCAGACAAACATCGTAGTGACAAACATAAATCTTCCCATAAGTCTTCATCGAGAGACAAAGAGCGAAGCAGTCACAAAGAGCATTCCAGTAAATCTTCTTCTAAACCTAGTATATCATCGCCTAAAGATAGTGGTGACATGGCATCACCAAAACACCCTTCAATATCTAGCCCTAGTAAACATATGTCAGAAAATGGCAGTAGCCCAGAGAAAAGTAGCCCGAAGAAATTGGAAATCAAAGTGGAACGTATGGAAGAAGGTGAAAGTTCCCCAGTCAAGGTGAAGAAAGAAGCTGTTGATAGTGATGATGATATGGTAAGTGGGTTCAGTTACACAATCAACTGTAATCAGTTCAGCTCAACTAGTTTTCTCTCCCTAGAGCACCTTCAATGTGTTTAGCAAAATTTGTTTAAATCACGAAACACCAAACAAGGTAACCTCATTTAGAGTTGAATTCTTGTTGAATGTGTGAACCTAATGTAAATTGAGACACTATGTTTTAATTTCTATCCTGTGGGCTGTTTCTCGAAAAACAGTCGTAAGTCTATTGTCATCGATACATATATACATGTACCTTCAACATTAACATGCATACAAGACTTGTATATTACCCAGCACTGATTGGCCTGGAAAAAATTATTGTCCAAGCCAAGGTGAGAATCGAACTCACGATTTAGGGTTACCATCCCACCGCTCTACCAACTGAGCTACCCGGCTCTACTGGGAACGACTCGCTGGTTAGATTCTCTTATACATGCTGAGCTTAAGTAAAGCCCATTAGAACATGAAATATTTAAATTTTTATGTGGGATGAAATCGGTGCTTCAAAAGCAAGCTGCAATCATCATCATGTGAAATAACTGTAATTTAAGATAAGACTACGTAGTTGCAAAGTTATGTAATCAATATTACCTCACTTATTTTGCAGTCACTGTCTGAAAGAAAAGCTGTGGTAAAAAATGAAATCAAGAAACGAAACCTGGAGGAGTCTTCTGATGATGAACCCCTCTCATCCAGGTAAGTGACCAGGGACTGATCCAGGGAAAATTTGGGCATACCATTTCGGTTCAAAATGTTCCAACAATAAGACAAAAACAACATCTCTGGCCCAAAATTCAACATTAAATGCTATTTTGACATTAAAATCTGTTGATTTTAAGAATTTGGGCGGATATTTTGCATGTGAGTTTGGACGCCCATACCTGTATACAGGTGTCAAAATGTCTCTGGATCAGTCTATGGTGACCTCAAATAAAGATCAATTTAACAGTTCAGAAGCTTTAATAAGTGTTTCTAAATTGACGTTTTAGAAAACCACTAGTGCCCACATTGTAAATTTCCGGTTCAAAATACTGAAAGACGTTTATCCTAATTTCCTCAATTGCTTAGAATTTCAAAAGTATAATGTTTGATGGCTTACCGCATGATTTCATGATAATGTTTTAACAGAATGGAAAAGGTGAAAAAAGTAAAAAAGGAAGTCAAACAGGAGAAACCCAAAAAGAGGAAAGGGTCAGAAATGGAGGATGAAAAACCAAAAGTAAGTAAAAAAAATCCTCTTATCTATTTGGCCATCTTTAAAAAAATGTTAACTTTGCATAACCCTCCCACCAATCCTCAAGACATTACAGAAATGGTGAGGTTATGCGAAGCAAACGCATTTTTAAGGACCGCTTTTATGGCTCACCCTGTGAAGTGTTGGATGCTGTCAATAAACTGTCCACTAAGGTGTTGGATGCTGTCAATAAACTGTTGGATGCTGTCAATAAACTGTCCACTAAAGTGTTGGATGCTGGCAATAAACTGCCCACTAAAGTGTTGGATGGTGTCAATAAACTGCCCACTAAAGTGTTGGATGGTGTCAATAAACTGCCCACTAAAGTGTTGGATGGTGTCAATAAACTGCCCACTAAAGTGTTGGATGCTGTCAATAAACTGCCCACTAAAGTGTTGGATGCTGGCAATAAACTGCCCACTAAAGTGTTGGATGCTGTCAATAAACTGTCCACTAAAGTGTTGGATCCTGTCAATAAACTGCCCACTAAAGTGTTGGATGCTGGCAATAAACTGCCCACTAAAGTGTTGGATGGTGTCAATAAACTGCCCACTAAAGTGTTGGATGGTGTCAATAAACTGCCCACTAAAGTGTTGGATGCTGGCAATAAACTGTCCACTAAAGTGTTGGATGCTGGCAATAAACTGCCCACTAAAGTGTTGGATGCTGGCAATAAACTGCCCACTAAAGTGTTGGATGCTGGCAATAAACTGCCCACTAAAGTGTTGGATGGTGTCAATAAACTGCCCACTAAAGTGTTGGATGCTGTCAATAAACTGCCCACTAAAGTGTTGGATGCTGTCAATAAACTGTCCACTAAAGTGTTGGATGCTGTCAATAAACTGTCCACTAAAGTGTTGGATGCTGTCAATAAACTGTCTGCTAAAATGCTGGATGCTGTCAATAAACTGTCCACTAAAGTGTTGGATGGTGTCAATAAACTGCCCACTAAAGTGTTGGATGGTGTCAATAAACTGCCCACTAAAGTGTTGGATGGTGTCAATAAACTGTCCACTAAAGTGTTGGATGCTGTCAATAAACTGCCCACTAAAGTGGTGGATGCTGTCAATAAACTGTCCACTAAAGTGTTGGATGCTGGCAATAAACTGCCCACTAAAGTGGTGGATGCTGTCAATAAACTGTCCACTAAAGTGGTGGATGCTGGCAATAAACTGCCCACTAAAGTGTTGGACGCTGGCAATAAACTGTCCACTAAAGTGTTGGACGCTGTCAATAAACTGTCCTCTAAAGTGTTGGATCCTGTCAATAAACTGTCCACTAAAGTGTTGGATGCTGTCAATAAACTGTCCACTAAAGTGTTGGATGCTGTCAATAAACTGTCCACTAAAGTGTTGGATCCTGTCAATAAACTGTCCACTAAAGTGTTGGATGCTGGCAATAAACTGTCCACTAAAGTGTTGGATGGTGTCAATAAACTGTCCACTAAAGTGTTGGATGCTGGCAATAAACTGTCCACTAAAGTGTTGGATGCTGTCAATGAACTGTCCACTAAAGTGTTGGATGCTGGCAATAAACTGTCCACTAAAGTGTTGGATGGTGTCAATAAACTGTCCACTAAAGTGTTGGATGCTGTCAATAAACTGTCCACTAAAGTGTTGGATGCTGTCAATAAACTGTCCACTAAAGTGGTGGATGCTGTCAATAAACTGTCCACTAAAGTGTTGGATCCTGTCAATAAACTGTCCACTAAAGTGTTGGATGCTGGCAATAAACTGCCCACTAAAGTGTTGGATCCTGTCAATAAACTGTCCACTAAAGTGTTGGATGCTGGCAATAAACTGTCCACTAAAGTGTTGGATCCTGTCAATAAACTGTCCACTAAAGTGTTGGATCCTGTCAATAAACTGTCCACTAAAGTGTTGGATGCTGGCAATAAACTGTCCACTAAAGTGTTGGATGGTGTCAATAAACTGTCCACTAAAGTGTTGGATGCTGGCAATAAACTGTCCACTAAAGTGTTGGATGCTGTCAATGAACTGTCCACTAAAGTGTTGGATGCTGGCAATAAACTGTCCACTAAAGTGTTGGATGCTGTCAATAAACTGTCCACTAAAGTGTTGGATGCTGGCAATAAACTGTCCACTAAAGTGTTGGATGCTGTCAATGAACTGTCCACTAAAGTGTTGGATGCTGGCAATAAACTGTCCACTAAAGTGTTGGATGCTGGCAATAAACTGTCCACTAAAGTGTTGGATGCTGTCAATAAACTGTCCACTAAAGTGTTGGATGCTGTCAATAAACTGTCCACTAAAGTGGTGGATGCTGTCAATAAACTGTCCACTAAAGTGTTGGATGCTGTCAATAAACTGTCCACTAAAGTGTTGGATGCTGGCAATAAACTGCCCACTAAAGTGTTGGATCCTGTCAATAAACTGTCCACTAAAGTGTTGGATGCTGGCAATAAACTGTCCACTAAAGTGTTGGACGCTGTCAATAAACTGTCCTCTAAAGTGTTGGATCCTGTCAATAAACTGTCCACTAAAGTGTTGGATGCTGTCAATAAACTGTCCACTAAAGTGTTGGATGCTGTCAATAAACTGTCCACTAAAGTGTTGGATCCTGTCAATAAACTGTCCACTACAGTGTTGGACGCTGGCAATAAACTGTCCACTAAAGTGTTGGACGCTGTCAATAAACTGTCCTCTAAAGTGTTGGATGCTGTCAATAAACTGTCCACTAAAGTGTTGGATCCTGTCAATAAACTGCCCACTAAAGTGTTGGATGCTGGCAATAAACTGCCCACTAAAGTGTTGGATGGTGTCAATAAACTGCCCACTAAAGTGTTGGATGCTGGCAATAAACTGTCCACTAAAGTGTTGGATGCTGGCAATAAACTGCCCACTAAAGTGTTGGATGCTGGCAATAAACTGCCCACTAAAGTGTTGGATGCTGGCAATAAACTGCCCACTAAAGTGTTGGATGCTGGCAATAAACTGCCCACTAAAGTGTTGGATGCTGGCATTAACTGTCCACTAAAGTGTTGGATGCTGGCAATAAACTGCCCACTAAAGTGTTGGATGCTGGCAATAAACTGCCCACTAAAGTGTTGGATGCTGGCAATAAACTGTCCACTAAAGTGTTGGATGCTGGCAATAAACTGCCCACTAAAGTGTTGGATGCTGGCAATAAACTGCCCACTAAAGTGGTGGATGCTGTCAATAAACTGTCCACTAAAGTGTTGGATGCTGGCAATAAACTGCCCACTAAAGTGTTGGATGCTGTCAATAAACTGTCCACTAAAGTGTTGGATCCTGTCAATAAACTGCCCACTAAAGTGTTGGATGGTGTCAATAAACTGTCCACTAAAGTGGTGGATGCTGTCAATAAACTGTCTGCTAAAGTGTTGGATGCTGTCAATAAACTGTCCAATGAGTTGTTGGATGAGTGGATTTACACTCAATGTGTAAAGAGTACAAGTTACTTGTTAAAGGTCGTGGTAGGCAAAGGGCTCAGTTGACAACGACGACTAAACCTTGCAATGCCCCATGTATTAAAAATGACCTTGTGAGTAAACCATCAATCAATCCATCTACATGTGTGTTATATTTAAGCCATTCGATCTTGTACTGTTCTGTTGATGATAGATTTGGTACATTGGTTTTGGCCCATTGCCTAGAGCCCTGCGCTTTAGAGAAGGCCCAGGTAATGAGGATTGTTCCTTGGGACATACAGCCTGGCTTCATACCCCTGGCAACTCTGACATTTCAGTTAAATTATTTTTAGTTCGTTTAAAATATCGAATCATTAATAGATTAATTATAGCCAATTGGCCATCCCCTGTCACGTCTTGTTATTTTATTGCAGAAGAAAAAGAAGAAATTAGTAGACCAGAAAAAAGGGAAGAAAGTCAAGAAGGAAGATGATAAGCCAGAGGTTTGGAGATGGTAAGATTTTGTTACAGTTTTATACAAAAGTTTAGACAACCCTTTGAGAAGTTTTTGGACATTACCAACTTATCTTCTGACAGGTCCTTTAATATTTGGCTGCCCACTTAAAGGGAACACTTTAGATGAATTTTTTCTTGCCATTTTGATAATTCAGTTTATGATCAAGATCAACTTCCATAGTCATATATTTCTAAAACATTTGCATCCCTTCAACTTATCAAGAATACATAGAAGATCAGGGTCATAGAACCTTTATTTAATCCTTGGTAAGTGCCACTTTAAATGGGACATAATTACACTTTTTGAGAAAATTAGCCAATGATATCAGGGTTTGGTTTTAAGGGAAATATCCCATTTTGGCAGTCTGTCATTTACCAATGTATTGCTGCCATTGGTTGTTTTTACCATTACTTCATGATTTATTACTAAGCTTAATGACTAAGTTTGATGATTTATTTAATGAAGGTGGGAAGAAGAGAAAAAGGACAATGAGTCAAAGTGGAACTTTCTAGAACATAAAGGACCTGTATTTGCTGAGCCTTATATCCCAAATCCAGACCATGTCAAGTTTTACTATAATGGTAGGTTATCTTTAAAAAACAAACCTTTCCAAAGTGAATGGGGGCCTCTGTGGCTCAGTAGGTAGAGCGTTGGACGCTCAATTTGAACAGCCTTTCACCAATGGGTCGCGGGTTCAAATCCCACTTAGTCCCAAAAAATTGGAAAATTTTCTAACTAGGTTTTCACTTGAACGCCCTATGTGGGATGGTTGCCAGTAACCAACGGAAGGTTGTGGCTTTCCCCGGGGCATAGAGCCCGGTCTCCTAGCACAATAAAACTGGGAACGCTGCCATTTAAGTGAAATAATCTTGAGCGCAGCGTAAAACACCAATTAATCCATCAATCCAAAGTGAATGAATATTTTTACTATTAGAAAAATACTTTTACTGTAAAAAATCAATAAATCTGTTTGACAGTTTGGCTGATTGTTGGGGACTTTCTATTAACATATGGCTCGCTGTCCCCCACTCTAAACCCATCAATACTGATATGAATGTTAACTATTTGTTATTTTTAGGCAAACATATGAAGCTTAGTCAGGACACAGAAGAAGTCGGTAACTTTTTTGCCAGAATGTTGGACCATGACTATACTACCAGAGACATATTTAAGAAAAACTTTTTTAAGGACTGGAGAAAGGTTTGTTTTACTTAAATTGTTAGCAAGAGTTCTTATTTGTTTTTGTCGCATAATTGAGGGTCCTGGGCAGGGCATTAGCCAGAAATTCGAAGTAGCCCGTCCAAAACTCTAGAGCCACGGGCGCTTGACACCCCCCCCCCCCCCCCCCCCCCCTCAAAAAAAAAAAAAAAAAAAAAAAATTCTCAACTTTTTTTTTTTTTTTTTTTTTTTAAATTTATTATTTGAAGAAATAACAAACAACAAATTACGTCGTGAGCAAACATGATAAATTTATTTTTTATATCTGTACACGTAGAGCTGTACTGTAGGCTATACGATTAATCCTACTGATTGTTTATGCTACGGCGTACCGTAGTAAGTTCAAACACTCGTTAACGCATTGATTTAGTACAATCTTCTAAGTGTATCATATATTCAAAGTTCCGACTTTGACTAAATGTACAACAAACAGAGAATAAAAAAGAAAAGGATGCTTGAACAAATCACTCCTACATACGGTCGTCTGTCGGTCAACCCACTAAATCACCATTCCAAAGCAAAAACAGACGTGCGCTGCCGCAGTCCCAATGGCAATACGTCAATATGCAGCCCCTACGGGTATCCGATCAGTTATCGTACGCTTTTGCCGGGTTTTCAATGCTAAAATTTACATCAGTGTTTGCACTGACAAGAAATTTCACAGAAGTGAAGCTGGGCTCAGCCAACTTTTGTTGAAATAGTTTAATTTCTCTCAAGACTCTGAAATGAAGTTTTAGGGACCGCTCGTCTGCATGCTTTTGTAGAGTGACGGGAACCAGTTAGGCCTATCGTACATCCAACGTTAAAGCTGATGTGACGTCATTTCTCGTGTTCGAAAAGTCCCCGACACGGCAGAAGGCGACTATTCTTGGGTCGGCTGACAAATGTAACTCAATAAAAAGTTTTATTTATATTTGGAGGTTGAATTTTTGAAAGGAGATGCCTCGATACGTAAGCCTGTTGTCATCGGCGCGAAAGCCTGATCGCTTGGGTTAAACACGCATAAGTGTTGGGTGTATAGGTTACGGATCGGATAACTGATCGGATACCCGTACGGTGTAAACTCTATCAAAAATTCCAAGGAAAATGACATTTCACTCCAATCACTCGCGTAAACACTTGCATGAGTGGCACTGTTGTCAATTAAAAGATATTCGTAGCCAAGACACTACGCCGTAAGTGTGAATAAAAAGCTTCCTAACCTGGCTAAAGGTCAAACAAGGAAGGCCATTACGTCACGAAGATCACGTGGTCGCATTGTGAACTTGCGATGTGGCACCGTCTTTTACTTTGCGAAATCCCATTTTATTAGAAAGTATCATAAACAGTAAATAAAAGCCTTTCTAGATTAAAGCTGCTTTACAACAAACATTAAAACTAGGCTACAGATTACAGAAGGCGTTAAACCGAGCGCGAGGCCTGATAGTGATAGCTGACCGGCTGTTACGGGCACCATCCCACTACTGCACGCAGATTTTTGCTATTTGAGCTCCAGGCGGTCCTTCCGACGGCAGTATAACATCGACTTCGATAAACGAAATAATTGAGTCCTAATTTCTAATTTACCGACATAACAGTTGATACAGGCGACATGAAGTCTGTCGTGTCATTTTTTTACGCATTTTACGTAATTTTTAGGGTGTTAAAACAAATTTTTTTTTTTTTTTTAATTTTTTTTTTTTTTTTTTTTTATTTATTTTTTTTTTTAATTTTTTTTGCCCGTCCAAAATAGCCCCTGTCGGCCAATTGCCCGTCCACTTGGACGGGTGGACGGGTGTCTGGCTAACCCTATGGTCCTGGGCCCTGTTTCACAAAGCGACGTAGATGTATTTTTTGCGTAACTTTCATACTAACGTATCTCTACAGTATGGGTTGCTATGGCATTATGCTACGCCGCTTTGTGAAACAGGGTCCTGAGCTGTTGACCGATATTCACCCTATATAGTAACTAAATTGTTTGGTCACTGACTTTCACAAGTTGACAAGGACGTGTTTCTACTACTGTTATTCACGCCTGGGGTACTTCACCTCATGATATCAAATGTAGATAAAATGTCTTTGAGACGTTAACCAATTTTCTCCTAATGCAAGCCCGAGGATAGTTGGTGGTGGAAGGTCTGACACAGGCCTTCCATTGACATGTTGCATGTTTAAATCCCACGCAGATGGAATTGAAAAACTTCTGAGTGGGTTTTTTCATATGATTCACTGCACTCTGTTGTAACATAGGAGGAAAGGAGTCCAATTGAAGTACAAACTCATAAGAACGTTGTTTTAAAGGTCACCATTATCTAACTATTGCAAAAAACTCAACAAAGTTATTCTTAAGAAATGTTTGAAACTCTCTTTAAACGTGGGTTCCATACTAACTGTTACAGTTACACTTGACAAAGACACCGGCACAGGTGTCGAAAGCTTGTGTTGTTCAAAAACAACTGAGGACGTGGTGATGTCTTAATTTTTTATCAAAAGTTATTCTTTCTTTACAGGTTATGACAAAGGAGGAAAAAGAGACTATTACAGATCTATCCAAATGTAACTTTAAGGAATATTTTGACTTTTACAAACAACAAGTAGAGGAGAGAAAGAATAGGACCAAAGAAGAGAAACTGGTAGGTTGAAATGTCTAATAGATAAATAATGACCAGCACAGCTTAACTTTGTTCCTTCAAAGCATATACTTCCAGGGAGATAACAATAGACCAGGTTTCCCAAGGTCCTTGGTCATGAGAGGCGACATATTTTTATTCTCTATGTAATTTACGCTCTTGTCTTATCAGTTTTTATGGTTTTCTGTTTCTGTAAATTTTTGGTTGTAACATTTATGATGTTGGATCAAACCTTTTTTCGGGAAATAATCTCGAGTGGAACGTTAAACTTCAATCAATTAATAAATCAAAGCATATGGGTTAAAGGGCGCATTATGGACCATAGTGGCCGACATTTATCAAACTGTCCAGCGCAAACAAAATCAAGTATTTACCTCCAAAAGTTAACCCAAAATGAACGACAATAAACAATTAATAGACAATAGACAAATGTAAGCAATATAACATTACACAAGGCATACGGTAAGAATTTCGCTAATTCAAGGACGAACAATGTGAAGATAACAAATTATTAGACTGCTTTCTGCCATGTTTGGTCTAAAACCACAACAATAGCGATTGCTCGATAAGATTATTGGTCGCTCCATGCAGGAGGTAGGACACCCAACGAAAAGTCTCAAACTTTTAGAGTGCTTTTCGTGATGTTTTGAGTACTTGAATTAGCGGAATTCTTACCGTATCTAGGATGTTGTTTGCTCTGTCTTGTAACTGACCAATATAATGATGGCCTGTTTACAGGAGTTGAAACAAAAGAATGAGGGAATAACCGCTGATTATGGTTTCTGCACGATTGACGGACATAAACAGAAAATTGGTAACTTTAGAATTGAACCTCCGGGGTTATTCCGAGGTCGTGGGGACCATCCCAAACAGGGCATGTTAAAACGGCGTGTGTTACCAGAGGATGTCATCATCAACTGTAGCAAGTAAGTCATATTTTCTTTGCTTCTACACACTTATACTGATATTTGTTTAATCTATGGCTCATTCAGTTAAATACCTTAAGCCTTAAACCTTTATAATTATTTAAGTCATATTTTCTTTGCTTCTACACACTTATACTCATATTTGTTTAATCTATGGCTCATTCAGTTAAATACCTTAAGCCTTCAACCTTTATAATTATTTTTGTTTTTATTTTTTGCTGTAAATCTGATGTAGGATAAGTGGGTTAATCTGCCAAAAGTTATGATTGTCGAGAAAATATCAATGAAAGAAAAATATTGAATTCACCCTGCTGGCTTGACAAACCTTTTTTTTCTAAATCAAGAATTCAATTAATGGAGAGGAACATTCAATGCCTTGGTCTCAATGTAACACTAACATATTGTTAATATCGAGACCTGTATCATTAAACCTCCTTGCTTATGTTAGAATGTCAACATTTTGACAGCTCAAATTACTTTTAAAACTGAAACCTCTTTGCTGGATTGCTATATTAGAGAGGGAATGTGCCTTGATCATTTAATCTTGACTTACAGGAATGCCAAAATACCAGACCCACCAGCTGGTCACAAATGGAAAGAGGTCAGGCATGATAACAAGGTCAGTAAAATTAGCTAGTGTCTTTTAGAAAGTGAGTATAACTGTAATTTGTAACTTATTTTTTTGCGATTACGTTGTTGAAAACTGTCAGAAATTTTTCTAGCGATATTTAGCGACGCGCGATTCAGCGGATTGGCTGAATGGATTAGACAACCAGCATTTAGTGCTAGAGATAGGTGCCACACTCTGGGACCTGTGTTCCATTCCTGTTTTGGGCGTCAACAAATATGGGTAGAAGAATTGCCACCATTTTTCAAGAAAGTGTTATACCCAAAAAATAACGAGAAAAATGTCAGTTACATGTAAGGTCTGTCATATTTAAGCTTGGATTAGCAGTACATGTAGTATACATTTTACTTCTTTGAGATCATGCTGGAGGGCTGACAATGCCCAGTTGGTCAAGTGTTATAAACCCTAACTATATACCAATGAGGGTTTCCAAGGTGTTGATTTCTATGAATTTATCTGTTTAACTTCCCATTTAATTTTAGGTCACTTGGCTTGCAAGTTGGACAGAAAATGTACAGGGACAAACAAAATATGTTATGTTGAACGCTGCCTCAAGGCTTAAGGTAAGTGAGATGATAAAATGGATAATAGGATGTGGATTTTATGGATTTTAAGCTTGCTGTAATAAAAAAATAGTTGGAAACTTATGGAGAAATATTTGGACTCTTTGTCTCTTGTTTTTCGTGTCTGGAGTCCTCACAGAAAAAACATGCTAGGCCTGGTATTGAATACAGCAAGCTTAGACTCGTTTGCTCTTTAAATCATCAGGGAAATTGCTGAATTAGTTAGTAGACCCAAGCTTAGTTTTCATCTGTGTCCATCAGTGTTGGTTATTTACTGATTGAGTTACATTCCTTTATTCCGTATATAAATGGTTTATGGTTGCTTTGTACCATAGAAGGTTGAGGATTGCCTCAACTTATATAGCCAGGTTTCTTCTCCCAGTCAACTTTGCAACAAAATAACCTTGCATGATATAGAGTTATAGACAATCAACCCAAGATCTACAAGCGGGATCCTTAGAAGAAAACTTATTTATATTTTTGACTTCCAAGACATTGAGGTTGCCAGTTACCAACGGAAGGTCGTGGGTTTCCTCCAGGAATAGGGCCGGTTTCCTCCCACAATAAAACTGGCAACGCCGCCACATCAGTGAAATAATGTTGATTGCTGCGTAAAACACCAAACAATCAATCAATCAATCCAAAACATTGAGGACTGATGATGACAAAATCACAATCTCATTTTTGGAGTGCGCTTTGTTTTGGAAGTATTACTGAATGTATTTTTGATGAAATGATCTGAAGTGGCACATCGACATATATCATGTTTATTACAGGGTGAAAAAGATTGGCAGAAGTATGAAATGGCCAGAAAACTTCATAAATGTGTGGATCATATCCGAGCTCAATACCAGGAAGATTGGAAATCAAAGGAGATGAGAATCAGACAGAGAGCTGTGGCGTTGTACTTCATTGATAAGGTATAGTTGTCTACAGCTGACTTTTAAAGGTGAAATGTAAATATTTGATTGAAATCTGGAACGAATTGCTCATACATTACCTTCATGCACGTGGCTGTTAGCCAGGCACAAGCTTTTGTCCCATTACATTTAATCTTTGAGCGTCATTTTTATCCAATGGATTTGTCCACTTTTAGTATACAATTAAAGCTGCTATGATACGCCAGTTTTAAGATCAAATTTCTTTTTTTTGAGTATTACTGAAAGTTTGTATCAAAAGATAAAATGGTAAGTAAAGAATTTCTATTTTGTTGTTTTTTTTCTAGTTGGCTTTAAGAGCTGGTAATGAGAAAGATGAAGACACAGCTGATACTGTAGGCTGCTGCTCTCTACGAGTGGAACATCTCACCCTCTCTGAGAAGAAAGATGACAAGGAGTGTGTGGTGGAGTTTGATTTCCTGGGTAAAGATTCCATCCGATATCAGAACAGTGTCGCCGTCGAGAAGAAAGTTTTTAAGAATCTTCAACTCTTCATGCAGAACAAACAACCTGAAGATGATATCTTTGATAGACTCAACGTAAGTAACTATTACATGGTTCGTCTCATTTTGTCTTAAAATTTATTGTTAAAATTTGCTGGTCATATCTGCTTTTTGGTTTGTCAGCAAGGTAGCTGTGGAAGATTGGGGATTTGCTTCTGACTTGAATTGTCTGAGTCTGAATAAACCATGCAATAGTCTGGAGTGTGGCTTTAAACATCATGCAATCAATCTGTATTGTAAACATGCTATGATTACATTACTCTTAAAAACCAGCTTTCAAACGTTGGTTGCATTGGGACAAATATGTATGATGGGTGCTGAAGAGAAATTTAGAAATATGCTGGGCCCAGTTGCACAAAGGTGTATTAAGTTTAAGTCAGGCTTAAATACATCGCGTCACAAAGGAATTTAATTGTGACGTCGCATAATTAAGTCAGACTGAAGCTTAATACACCTTTGTGCAACCGGGCCCTGATATTATCCCTCTATCAATTAGTTAAGTTAAATGTCAAAATGAAGCTACGAAAGGTGTTTATGCTAGATCGGTAATCTTTACTTGAAGTGGCATAAGCTGCCATTCTTTTTTAAAAAATTCTGATTCTCATGGCAATTATCGGATTTAAAGTTGATCAATAAACTAAAGGATTGCCTGAATAAGGAAAATCCATACAGTATGGCCTTCACAAACACGGGTAGTGTTCCAAAGTAAACAAAATTTGAATAACCTGAAGAGAAAGTTCATTCATTTAAAGCCAAAATACCTATTTTCACAATTACCCCCTTTTTATACGCCCGACTTAAAAAAAGTCGGTCGTATTATGGTATCACCAGCGCCGTCCGTCCGTCCGTCCGTCCGTCCGTCCGTCTGTCCGTCCGTCCGTCCGTCCGGCCGTCCGTCCCGGATTCCCTTCCGCTCCATAACTTGAAGAGTTTGGATCTAATCTTTACAATTCTTTCACAACATATACCTTGTGGGTAGAAGGTGTGTCATGAACCATTTATGACATCGTCGATTGCATAATGTGGCTTCTACATTGGATTATGTAGTATTCTGTCTTAATCTATATCTTCGTTCCCTTCCGCTCCATAACTTGAAGAGTTTTGATCCGATCTGTACAATTTTTTTTACAACATATACTTTATGGGTAGAAGGTGTGTCATGAACCATTAAGAACATTGTCCATTGCATAATATGGCTTCTACATTGGATTATGTAATACTCTGTCTTAGTCTATATCTTCGTTCCCTTCCGCTCTATAACTTGAAGAGTTGTGATCCGATCTTTATAGTTTTTTTTACAACATATAGTTTAGGGGTAGAAGGTGTGTCATGAACCATTTAGGACATTGTCGATTGCATAATATGACTTCTACATTGGATTATATAATATTCTGTCTTAGTCTATATCTTTGTTCCCTTTCGCTCCATAACTTCAAGAGTTTTGATCCGATCTTGACAATTTTTTCAGAGTATATACCTTATGGGCAGACGGTGTGTCATGTACCATTTCTGACTTCACCCGTTGCATAATATGGCAACCATATAGGATTATGTAATATTCCTTTCCGCTCCATAACTTCTAAAGTTTTGATCTGATCTTCGCCATTTTTTTTCAGAGTATATACCTTATGGGCAGACAGTGTTTCACATACCAATTCTGACATTACCTGTTGCATAATATGGCAGCCATATTGGATTATGTAATATTCCCTTTCGGCTCCAGAACTTCTTTTGTTTTGATATAATCTCTCCAATTCTTTTAGAGTATATATACCTTATACATGTAGGTAGATGGTGTGTCGCATACCAAATACGATTTGGGTCCACATATTTTTTTTGTGTTTTCAAGAGTTTTTTTTATATCAGAAATGTGTACCTGATGTTTAATATATATACATTGATATATATCAATGCTTTTTTTAGTACAGCCAGTTAATTTATACATTCTGAGACTGTTTTCTTGGATAGTTTAATTTGCACTACAATAACAAAAAAATAAAAATTTTCACAGCTTTATTGCCCATCTGGTATTTATCAGAGTGGCTGTTTAAATAGAGATAAGGGGACATCCCTGAAGTTGACACACAAGGTTTGTATATTTACACACCATTGTATCAGTGGTCAGCCTGAAGTTTGTTTGCTTTGTACTAAAACTATTACAGCCAAGTCCAATAGAACAGTGTCCAAGTCAAAACTGTTAAAAGAACTTTAAGCTATTGCATAGATTGCTCCTTCCTAATTATGGAACATAATAGCAATGCCAAAACAGCCACAATATTTCAGTTTTTGCAATTAAAATGTAATTGAATTTACATATGTGTACTATAAACGTACTGGTATTTAGTTGCAGCTTCATCAAATTCAGAAATTTTTTTTTTTTAATGTGAACAAGAAATTTCAATTGATGAAATTAAAACAAATGTTGTATTAAATGTAAAGTTGTTAATCGTAGCGGTTTCGACTTTGCCACGGCGGGCGTATGTTGAGTTTACTAAAACTCTTGTTAAAATTGTTTTATTTTATTTTTTTTCAGACGGCTATCTTAAACAAACATCTTCATGACTTAATGGACGGATTAACTGCCAAAGTATTCCGTACCTATAATGCCTCCAAAACTCTACAGGATCAACTCAATCTACTTACAAATGGTTGGTTCTATAATCTTTTGCACATCTTTGTTTTCCTATTCATGTACTTAACTGGAGTCCTACAATATGTCATACCAGCCCTGATAGCTCAGTCGGTAGAGCGTCTTCTTCAGGCCTGGGAGCTACCACTGTTAAAGATCCTGGTTCAAGCCTGGGTCGAGTCAGACCAAAGACTTTAACAGTGGTAGCTGCTTCGCTTGGCACTCAGCAATAGGAGTTAGAGCAGCGGCTGGTTGGCCTGGTGTCAGTATACTGTGACTGGGTGAGGGGGCTTGCTGGGCGTCTTCGGCAAGTCGTCTCGGTGAGGCAGCATCTAAAAGAGCGGTGGAATTCCGCCCTGCAACAAGGAGACAACGTGTTCATTATCATATAACTGAAATACTGTTGAGCAGGACGTAAAACCCAAATCACTCACTCACTCAATATGTCATAGTTCCCCATGTGCTGAAGAAATATTTGTCGTAAAAAAGACCCATCAATGGGTCTTGATTTCGAATCCCACTCAGACCAAATAAAATGGGGGTTTCACTTGGTCGCAGAAGGTCAGGGATTTCCGTTTGGCCAAAGAGTCCCCTCGTATTAGTGCCATAATCTTGAGTGTGGTGCATAAAACAAGCCCATTTCAGGTTTGGTGAAAACTTTTCACTTAACCAATTAACCTAAAGTTCCAGAGTTTTCTGCAAACTTGACACAAGGTCAAAAATGTGAATCTAATCGTCGTAAACAATAAAATTACCAAGTAGATAAGTTATGGGCAGGGTGAGAAGAAATGCTGAATGTAATTGGTGTATTATATTTCCAGAGGATGACAATGTGCCTGCCAAATTACTGGCGTATAACCGTGCTAATAGGGCTGTAGCTGTACTATGTAACCATCAAAGGGCTGTTCCCAAAAACTTCTCCAAGCAGATGGAAAATCTACAGAACAAGGTTTGTTATCTTTGATATTAGTCACACGTGTAAATTTATCTATTATTAGTTAGGACTTGTTTTGTCCCTTAAATTACAGTGTTTACTTTTATTGGTAGGTGCCAAAATTCTAACGAGTGTATATTGGTATACCGTTGTCCGTCTGTCCGTCCCGGATTCGTGTCCGCTCCATAACTTAAAACCTATTGCCTGAATTGATTTTTTTTCTTCTGATATATGTAGCTTATGGGTAGACGGTGTGTCGCGTACCAAAATTAAGTTGGAGTCTCAATATTTTTGGCGACCAAAACAGCCGTCCAGCCTTTTGGCACTTATAACTCTGAAACTATTCGATGGATTTAATTTTTTTTTCAGATATAACTAGGTTATGAATAGATGGTGTGTTCTGTACCAAAATTAAATTGGGGTCTTGATTTTTGCGGCGACCAAAACGGTCACCATCCTTTGACATTCAGTAAACCCAGAACTTTTGCATGGATTTTGAAATTTTTTTTAGTTATAACTGGCTTATGAGTAGATGGTGTGTTCTGTACCAAAATTAAGTTGGAGTCTTAATATTTGCGGCGACAGTCACCAGCCTTTTGGCATTGAGTTACTCTGGAACTATTGGATGGATTTAAATTTTTTTTTAATTATAACTGGTTTATGAGTAGATGGTGTGTTCTGTACCAAAATGAAGTTGGAGTGTTGATATTTGCGGCGACCAAAAAAAGCCTTTTGGCATTGAGTTACTCTGGAACTAGTCGATGGATTTAAAAAAATTTTCTTCTAATATATGAAGCTTATGATTAGACGATGTGTCCTGTACCAAAATTGAATTGGGATCTCTATATCTGTGGCGACCAGAATAGTCACCAGCCTTTTAGCATTGAGTATCTCGGTATTTATTGCATGGATTATCAATTTTTTTTCAGTTATAACTATCTTATGAGTAGACGGTGTGTCTAGTACTAAAAGTTAATTGGAGTCTCGCTATATGTGTTGACAAAAAACAGTCACCCAGCCTTTAGACATTCAGTAATTGTGGAAATGGCTGTTATTCTGTCTGTGGTTTCACAGAATAGCTTAGTTATTTCCAAACAACTTATTTGATAACCAAGATGACCAAATGAGTTGCGACCTTCTTTCTATTGTTTAATCTGTAATTAAATGAAATTGCTGTTGTATGCATATATGTAGTGTAGACACTTATGCAAGTAGCTTTGGTACAGCTTTCAGATATAGAAAAATGTCAACATTTTATCATCTCATGCTATTTTAAAAAAAAGATTTTATCTGTTTCGTTGCTCGTTAATACTTTTTATTTATGAAGTAAATGAACTATTTTATTGTTTCAACTGTTCAGATCAAAGACAAACAAAAGCACATTAAAGAGGCTAAAGCTGCAGTTAAAGAAGCAAAGAGTGATGTTAAAAATCTTCGTACTGAAAAAGCAAAATCGTAAGTTGAATTTGAATGGGGTGTAAATTCTGATTTTGGGAAGATACTAGATTTAGTATCAAAATAGAAGCGCACTCAATATTGCTTTCAATATCCTTTCTCCACTGTTCACTGCAACTTCATATTTCTGACAATTTTTAAAGGGCCATGAATTATTTCAGAAATACATGATCTTTATTGGATTTGATCGATTCACCAAAGAAACAATATGTTCTTACAAATAAATACAAATATTTAGGAATTTTTCGTTTGTTTGGGCAAAGCAATTGTTTTTTTTGAATTACTAACCAGTTCAGCAATGTGCAACAGTACATCATTTTATACACTGTTTATTTACAGAATGTATGAGAAACGTAAGAAGGCAGTAGAACGACTACAAGAACAGCTGAATAAACTAGAAGTGCAAGCCACTGATAAGGTAAACTCAACTGGCATATAACCTCAAACGTTGGTGGGGCCTCGGTGGTCCAGTGGGTTAGAGTGATCGTCCTTCAGACCAAATAAAAATTGCAAAATTTCTGAATAGATGTTTCGCTCGGTTGTCGTGTGTTTTCTCCGGACAATGAGCTCGGTTTCCTCCACCACTAAAGCTTGCAACGACACCATATAAGTGGAAAAATCTTGTGAAATGCTGGTATTAGATCTTACAGCTTGGGCTTACAGGGCCCTGTCTTACAAAGCTGGCGTAAGTTACGTCGGACGTAAATCAGTGTTAAAACTATAGGAACTTACGCCCTAGTCGCAACTGGTCCATGTTGTAGGCCTATGCGCAACTTTACACCAGTTTCGTAAGACAGGGCCCAGGAGTCTAGTTATTTAGTGGTGCATTTTCTCTTCACCCATAATCTGCATTCTTTTTGGTAGTCTCTGCCCAAGATAACATTGAGTAAGGATGAGATACATTTTTGATATTGTGTAGAAAGACATGAATTGATTGATTCACCACACTCAGGAATGTTTCACTTATATAATGGCGTTTCCAGATTTTGTTGGGAGGAAATGGGGCTCTTCAGCAAACGCCTGTCAACTCCGAGTGAAAACCATACCCAGGAATTTTCTTTGACTGAGTAGGATTCAAACCCTCTACGCATTATAAAGAGATGTTCTTACTTATTAGTTTTAAGATGGGTATTGACCGTTTTGTTTTCATCGGCGGTTTGTGTGCTATTCAAATTTATTGATTGATGTTTAACATCAAGATTTCTGTCACAGGGACCTTACCACGATTAGTTTGGTAGTAAACCAGGCTCAGTGCCTGGAAGAACTGCTAGCTTCTAGTGGTACCTGGCAACCCTTCCACGTAGGGCCATCATGTGAAACCCACACCAAAATTTGTCAATTTTCGTTCCTTAATTTGGGCATTGATTAACTCCAAGTTACTTATTAAATTGAATTGACGTTTCCCCGACACGCCCACGTTGCTGGACAAGGTTCTATTATGTCCGACAACATGTGGTAAATGAAGGCTTAAACACAACGTTACAATTCAACGTCACAATCCCTTTCTTAGGTTGCAACAATGTTTCCAGTTTGTCGGACATCCGTTGCCATAAAAGAACGTTTCGGGGAAAGGTCAATTCTTTCTTTCAAGATTGTTTTGTTTGAACCTGATAACATATAAAGGGACTTCATTGCTCAAATATTTTTTTTTTTTTTTACAGGACGAAAATAAAGATATTGCTTTAGGAACGTCCAAACTGAACTATTTAGACCCCAGGATTTCAGTGGCATGGTAAGTTCTAAATCACCAATTTGAAATGAATGAGGGGGGTTTCACTGCAATAATAAAGTTTGGAGCATCGATAAACAACCTCTTTTCAATGTACATCTTTTCTAATTGAGTTATCTTCTATTTGCAGGTGTAAGAAATTTGATGTACCAGTGGAGAAAATCTATAACAAGACTCAGAGAGAAAAGTTTCAGTGGGCTATTGACATGGCTGGACCAGAATATGTGTTTTAACTACGCTATACTATAGAAATGATCTCACACGTTTTATTATCAATGATTGTAACTGACTGAACGGCGGATGTTGGTGCATTCACAAACGATCGATATTCTTTTAACTATTTGAAAAGTGCCAGTTTTACAATACATGAAGTTTATATGAGAAAGCTCTGTGAAAAGTGATTGTTTGAATGTAGGTATTGTTAGAGTGTGTGTATCACAGATTGTACCACGTGCACTGTATTATAAACTCTAGACTATTCTTTGTTTTTATTAATATAAATGTGTCATCATTTTTTTTTCAAATGTCTTTCAGGCTCAAATCACTTGTAATATTCCATTGGTTTCACATGACGTGATGTGGCCTTATTCATAGCCAATGAATTCCTCCGTCTCAACACTTGTGACCAATCAAAATAGATGAATATCTGTCATGAAATATCATTGGGTGTTATACATCAAAGCAGTTGTGATTAAATGGCATCAGAGAGTTATCTCCTCTTGGAAAGATGATGTAAGGTGGTTGTGCTGATGAGTATTTTAACATTTGAAATTTGTTATTGGTGTCAAGATTTCCCTTGTTATTAAAACTTGAAGACATATTCATTTTAGGATTAATTAGGCATTGCATGGCGTAGTTATAAAAGAATTATTCATCTATTAATTTAGAGGAGGTGGGTTTTTTTCTTGGTTAAAAGAAATTGTTGATTTTTGTTTCTTTAAAGTGAAATTCATTTTTTTTTAATTTTAATTTTATTGTTTTTGTACAGAATGTTTTATTATTTTATTCGTTTTAGCGTTTTACATAACTTAAAAGCTCTCATTCGTCCCAGTTTCAACCTTATAAATTCTCATATGTTCGAGAAAACTGGTCTACTTTCATGGGTTGGCAAAACTATACCCTATCAACTGCTTACTTAGTCTTCATTGCATGTATCTCTACTCAATCATTCAAAAATCCTAAATCTTGGACTTTTCTTGGACTTAATCTTAACATTTGAGTGGCTTAGAGCGTTAATTTATTGAGAAATCTTGTGAAGGGAGAAATGGCAGATTATGGTAACTAACCATGACTTGCTTTTGGAAACTCCATAATTCTTCGACATAAGAACAGAGAAACCTACAAGATTTAAGACTTGTAAATAATAAGTTATCAATCCTCAACAACAAACTTTCAAAGATGCAAGAAAAAAATGACGTTTTCAATATTTTTGTGGAAAAGATTTGAAAAGCAAAAGCATGCTTTTTTCCTCCGCAGAAAACTTCCCTTTTTCCATGAATCAGATCAGCTTTAAAGTTACTTTGATGGGATTCAAGAAAATGTCTAGTATAAATCAATGTCAGTAGAAATACTCATTCGCCAATAATACAAAACAAATTGTGGTCGGTGATCTTTTGGATTATCCAATAATAACAAATACGCTGCATTTATTTCTACTATGGTTTACTGATATAACTATTCATATCAAGTATTTGCTATTTGTTCTTATATATACCTTGCTTGTTGCTTCTACCGATTTCCCCCCTTCATTTCATTCTACTGTACAAACATGAGTCCTTAAATTTTATCAATAATTTGTTAATGCTATATGAATTTGGTATCATTAAAAATCCTCATTTCATAATCCTCATTGTATATGTTCTCTTTTTTTTTTACACTAAAGAATTGATAAACTTTTCAAATGTTATAGTTTCTACAAGGCCTGTAAGTTATCTCTCGGATTTACAATATCAGAGAAAAAGTGACATTTATAATGATGATCTACCATCTGCCTCCTACATTGCCATAACTTAGTGTCACATTGGTAAATCAAACAAATGCACAGCTATAAACTTGGTAACACTTTGGTAGCCATAAACTTATGAAATGTTATGTGACAAAGGTCACAGAAACTTCCAAAACAAGTTCACATTTATACTAACAAAATACCAACTTCCATTAAGGCATTTTTTCTTGAACTACAGATAACCATTTTGTCAATTGTAACATTTCCGTATATGGTCAAATGAAAGCCTCTCGAATACATGGAATTGACCCCCAACTCACACAGTTCATACATTTACATGCTTTACCATGAAAACAGTTTTAATCCGAACGGCAAGACTTAAAATCAGTGGCAGTATTATTAGTAAGAAATGTTTGAAACTCTTTATACATGGGTTCCATACTAATGATAAAAAACCCAACCTACTCTATGGTGATGTCTTAATTTTTTATCATTAGTATTATTAGTTAATTACATTTGGATGATACATGGCACTTATAATTCATGGCAAAACCACAACCTTCCCACTGTTAATAGATATACTGTTAAAAATGAAAATGCCGTCTTTGTTTGTTAATTACATTTGAACGATGTACATGCATACCATGTGTAATTGGCGGCTGACCAAAAACAGCTTATTTCTTGGTTATACTACAAAGAAAAAAATAACAGCTATGCTTTATAACGATTTCACTCAAATGAACTGTGACTTATGTAATAATATATTTTGTGAATTTGAAGCATTAAGATCATCATAGCTTGTCCTCAATTTCCCACACCAGTACATAATTATACACAAAGAGGTCAAGTATCCCTGAATTCTGAGTCAATATTTTCACTCTTACGACGACAGGACCATTTTGTTTCTGTCCTTGTTTAATGTAATAATAGGCCCCTTGTTTAATGTAATAATAGGCCCCTTGTTTAATGTAATAATAGGCCCCTTGTTGAGTTTCTGTTGATCTCTATAGAGCTTTGCCCCATTGTTATCAAACCTATTATCACCTCATGATCATATTTTAATATATAAGTAATAGATGTCAGTAAATGTTACTTAAACATTTCCAAGGTAAAGTCCCCAAATCTAATCTCACACAGTATTTGATAATGCTGGCTAATCAAATGGCTTGATTTGCCATGTATTAAATAATTAAAAGATTATGGATTATATTGCTTCCAGATTGAATGTATACTGCAACCAAACTTTCCAATTGTAATTTAATGAGCATAACAATTATTGACTATCTCCAAACATATACATTACATGGGTTTTTGAAACTGACTTTGGGGTGGGGGTAAAACGTTAATAAATCTAAACTAATTATTGGTTGTTTAAGGATTTTCCCTGTCGAAGAGCCCAGTTTCATCACACTTAAATGCCTTCATAAAAGTGGAAAATAATGTTGAGCAGGACGTAAAACCCAAATCACTCACTCACTCATAAAAGCGGACTAATCACCGTTAACTTCTGTCAATCTATTTTACATAATGAACACACACAACTTAGAGATCAAAAACAGTTACTGATATAAACTACATGTCCATCGCATGTCTTTTTTCCCCAAAGAAACATTTTAAAATGTTTGGGGGAGGCTTTTAGTGTATCGCTACGTGGATTAGTTGCCAAGCAACTGCCAAGGGTCAGACTCCCTCCCACTAAACCTTTCAGTGCCACCATATAAAATGAAATAATCTTGAGTACAATGTAAAACATCAAGCAAGTTGTTTTTAGCAACATACAAGATGACCAATTCCAATTATTGAATTTGATTTAGAAATTATTTGTTATAGCTGTATTATCCAGAAAATCTGTAGGATTTGTCAAAGTTCCAAAATCTAAGTAATTTGGTTGATTTGACAACAGTGTTTTATTTAACATTTACCCAAATTCTGCTAATCTACTGATTCATGTTCGAAGCTATATATTAATATAATCTGGTTGATTTGAATGAAAGTATTTAATTACCAAAATTTGTCCATCTAAATTTCTTCCATCCTACTTTATCATGGCTATGTCACCCCTTCCCCTCCACCAGTATGTTTAAACCCTGAACCAAGCCAGGCTGCGTAAATATTGACACCATTTTAATGTTTGTTTTTGTAATATCAAATTATAATATGTACATCTTCGACATTGATTTCTCCTTTGTTTTTAAATCAATAAATGTATTATAAAAAGATTTGAATTCAGTCTCTGTTTTTGGTTAAACAAATCTACAAACAGCTGATTATTTATTATAGCTTTGATTTCTTTAGGGCCTCTTTAGGGCAAATTACTGAGCAAACAAATTCCATCATTTTAATACGGTACACTTATTGGGAAGGTGTTGGGATGATCAGTGGTAAATTACTTTCTCCTGATAGACCGTTTAATAGCGTTAAAATCGAATTTTTAGTTCCTTGGTAGCTGGTTTGTTTACTTCTAGTTTTAGCTACCGGTAGACAGGATGTTCTTACAGAGGCTTCAGAGCTGACCACATGTCGATAGGGAAGTCAATTGTATGGGGCGTTATGGTTTCACAGACTTCTTTCACAAGTAATGATTGATTGATTGTTTGGTGTTTAACGCCGCGCTCATGATCATTGGTTGAAAGTAAATAATCTTTTACAATGGATGTATGCTTTAAATAACAATGAATTGGTTGGAGTCCTTTCAATTGATTTCAAAAAGGCTTTTGATTTAGTAAATCACCAATTACTTCTGACAAAATTAGAAATGTATGGATTTAGTCCAAATGCTCTGTCTTGGATGCAGTCTTACCTGACTGCTAGGAAACAAGTAGTTTGCATTGGTCAGGTGTCGTCAAAACAACTCGAAGTTACTACTGGAGTTCCCCAGGGTTCCATATTGGGACCTCTTTTGTTTATTTTATATGTTAATGATATTGTATTGTTTATTGATGAATGTAATGTTGATAGCTATGCTGATGACACATCTTTGTATGCTTCTTCCAAATCTATTAAGACTATACAGCATAAACTTAATATAGGAATATCGCAAGTGTCTCAGTGGTGTGAGGAAAATGTAATGGTAATCAACCCTGAGAAGACCACATCAATGTTGATTGGAACCTCAAAGAAATCTTGTCATCCTAATAACTTTGAGATTACTTTTAATGATGTCAATATAAAGCAAACAAAGAATTTAAAAATACTAGGATTGCATGTAGACAACACTTTAACTTGGTCTAACCATGTTGATTCTGTTTGCCAAAAAATATCATGTTTGGTGTCCTTTCTGCGTAAGCATAAGCACTTACTACCATTTAATATAAGGGTTTTGTTTTACAACGCATATATTTTACCGCAAATCAATTATTGTTTACCTATATGGGGAAATTGTTCAAACAACCTCATCATTAGGATTAGTAAATTACAAAAACAGGCAGCAAGACTTATTTTGGGTAAAACTAAGAAAACGCCATCACATGAATTATTTAAAGCCCTTAACTGGCTAAACATTGAAGAGTATGTAAAATTAAACATAGCTGTCACCGTGTATAAATGTATTTCTGGTGACTACCCATCTTACATGATGGATTTATTCACCCAAGCTCAAACTAAACATATGCCTCTCAGGTCACAAAAAATGTACAAATTATCTGTGCCATTCCCTCGTATCGAAATGTTCAAGAAATCCTTATCTTACTCCGGAACAAGTATTTGGAATTCTCTCCAATTATCTACCCAAACTGCTTCTTCAGTAGTAAGTTTTAAGAACAAATATCGTCATGATCTATGTACTTAATAATTTTTGTCTTTGTAAAAATGTCTGTATTTATGTATATGTTCACTGTATATATGTAAACCATTGTTATGTCATGATGCTAACAGTTTTGAGGGCCTCAAGGTAGAACAGCTATTCAGCTGATTGAGTGTATTTTATATATGTAACCCTCTTGAAATAAAGAATATTATTATTATTATTAAAGCTGTTCAGATTGAGCGTACAACGCTCTACCTACTGAGCTACTGAGGCCCCCCACAAGTAATGAAACAGTAATCATTGGTCAAGTAATCATGTCTTTATACACCTGTTGTACAACAGAGAACTTTTTTTAATTTAAACATTTCGAATGACGCTTGTCTTATCATGAAGAGAATACCATTTCTGGGGCCTGTTTCACAAAGCAGCGTAGAGTTTTTACGTAACTACCATAGCAACAGATACTGTAGAGATACGTTTCTATGAAAGTTGCCCCCGAACCCCAATCCACTCAGAAATGTTTCCATTAAATTGAGTCGGATTTGAACCTGCGCAACCTTGATGGAAGGCCTGTGTTAGACTGAGGGACTATTACTCACCCGACTGAGCCAAAACATACAATGTGTGTGTTGGTCTGCACTGCCCCATGCAAAAGAAGAGCCCAGGCAAAAAAAAAATATGGTACTTAAATTATGACAATTTATTTACAACATAATGAAGTACATGTATCATATATTTTACATGATTTGGAGTGCAATGGAAAAGTGAAGTTTGACTAATCTTGTTGCATCATTGTGCATGTATATTTTACATGATTTGGAGTGCAATGGAAAACTAAAGTTTGACTAATCTTGTTGCATCATTGTGCTCACCATCTTTTCAAATGTCCTGGATAAACAAACAAACAAACAATTCATATTTTTTTTATCACAAGCATGGAAACATCCTGATAAATGGTGTTTTAATCTAACAAAGGCCTGCCTATGGCATTAGAAAAAAACCCAGAAAATTTATGAAATATGGATGTAAGATAAACTAAGCATATTCCAGTATACAATGACCCAGTTCTCTGATGGAAGTTACGTCGGATGGAAATCTTAAAACTCTCGGAACTCCGGCCTTGGCGCCAAAAGGTCAGTTTTGCAGGCCATGGTACATGCTTACGCCAGCTTTGTAAGACTGAGACAAGATATAAACATGGTACAGTTGATCACATACATGTATGGCAATGTAGCACTGGATGGTAGTTACAAGAATGGTTAAGTGACGCGAGCTTCTAGGATTAAGATTTTTGTCTTTTTGTGAAACAGACTACTGAAGTTATTTTTAGAAAATAAGCAGAAATGTTATAATGGGATATAGATCTAACGTATGGGCCTTAAGGCACGTTCTTGCTGTGTTATTAGTCGTACCGACTTGTCCATAAAATGGATGCTTTTAATTGGTCGATACGATTTGTCAACCAATCACATGCATTCATTTTGATCGCATCCTACAAGTCGGTATGACAAATCGCAGTGAGAACGGGCCTTTACAGCACAATCAAGAAAATTTGACTTCAAGGATGCAACACTACCAGGTTTTAAATAGTGGGGAGGAAACCCCACCTTTACCAGCTACTTGACAACCCTTCTGTAGAGGTCAGTTATTTTTGATTAATGCCATACTCTCATGTGGGATACAAACTTTGATTGATAAATTGATTGATTGTTTGGTGTTTTACGTCGCGCTCAAGATTATTTCACTTATATTGCGGCGTTGCCAGTTTTATTGTGGGAGGAAACCGGGCTCTATGCTCGGAGGAAACCCACGACCTTCCGTTGGTAACTGGCAACCATCCCACATAGGTTAATTGAGTGAAAACCCAGTCAGAAAATTTTCCAATTTTTTTTGGACTGAGTGGGATTCGAACCCGCGATCCATTGGTGGAAGGCTGTTCGGATTGAGCGTCCAACGCTCTACCTACTGAGCCGTGGAGGCCCCCTTGATAAATTAAGCTTACCTTGATGATATTGTATCTCCCGGAGTGTAGAAAGGGTTACATAACATATCTACATAACCATTGTGTAATTTACGGAACATCTGCAATATATAACAATAAAGTGAACAGATCTTTATTTTGGTTCAGTTAACAGACATCGCATTAACTTAAAGGATTTATGAACAATCTTTGGAAATATTTTATAATTTGCGTCAAGTGTGTTGTAGAACATGTACTTTAAAAGTCTGACCAAAAAGATAATCAAATTTCGGTCGCAGCACATGCAAAATTCAAACTACGTTTGCCGATCTTCAATGCTTACGAAATTTAATTATCTCAGAGAAACACGACCTCCGTTGTGAACGTACCCTCACAGCGATGACGTAATCAACGATTTCTGCTGTCTCAGTACGTCTTCGTGGCAGTTTGTACACATCGAAGGTCGTGTATGGCGTAATTTTTCCGAGTAATTACGAAAAATACGGAAAATATGCATATTTCCTCCCCGTTCTTTTTTTACTACCAGGGAACTAACGTGATGGTTGTTTCGTTTCAACTGATGTTTTTCAAATATACATTTAGTCCATGAACAAACACAAACCAGCTTTAAATCCCTTAAGTAAATGTCAAGAAAAACTTCTGTATAAAAAATGTAACAAAAATCAGGTTAGAAGAGAAATGAAATGCTGTATTTGATTGGTCGATTAAGTATGATGATATAATCTACATTCCCCTGTATATGTAACCAAACTTTGTAACTTGTACTTCTACCCCCAGCCAATCAAAACGTTATATTTCCATTACTCTTCGAAGTGGAGGTGAATTTGATGGTACGAGTGGGACAGCCTCCTTCTCGTTATAATGCAAAGCAATGCAAACAATGACAAAAATATATTACTGATAATTTCGATAGGTTTTAATGAATTATTTATATAATATCTGAGGTAAAATACAAAGAAATCTTTTGATCTTATAGCCTGTCAACAGTTTTCTGTACAATTGTGTATTCATTTAACACAAGGCCAGTCCCAGAAATTACAGAATGCTCTTAAGAATGGGGAAATGCTTCCTCCTTACAGTAGAGAGCACAGCAGGTGGAGTAGCTTTGCCTTGATGGAAACATAATGCATACCCTCTCTTCAGACATTGATTGATTGTTTGGTGTTTTACGCCGCGCTCAAGATTATTTCACTTATATGGCGGCGTTGACAGTTTTATTGTGGGAGGAAACCGGGCTCTATGCCCGGAGGAAACCCACGACCTTCCGCTGGTAACTGGCAACCATCCCACATAGGTCGTTCGAGTGAAAACCCAGTCAGAAAATTTTCAAATTTTTTGGACTGAGTGGGATTCGAACCCGCGACCAATTGGTGGAAGGCTGTTTGGATTGAGCGTCCAACGCTCTACCTACTGAGCCACGGAGGCCCCTCTTCAGACATTGACACTGCCCAGTGATCATACATGTACCTGTACTTACACTTCTGATTTCATTGTCCCTCAGAGATGTGTTTGATGTTTCCACAACAATTACAAACTTCACCTTGGTATTTGTCACATAGCCATATCTGAGGCAGGCTAAGGAAAGAGAATATCTTAACGATTTATGGATAGTTTAGAGCCTAATGTAAAAATGTGTAGCAAAAGTAGCATAAGCCCAGACCCAAAAGGAAAATGAAATTTCGTGACTTTTCAGAGGGGTTAAGGAACATAAGCATATATACGTTGTATACATCATCTTTTTTTTGCTTAAAAAGTTTAAGGGAAATATATGCTTTGTTTCAGATTTACATTTACCTTTGCCTTGGGTCTAGGGAAAAAAACTGTTCCTAAATAATTTCATTCATATTGTCATTGAAATGTTTTATGGAAATAAATCACACTGGTACAGGGACATTAAAAAGAAAGGTCTTTTTTACAGGAAAAGTTATATATAGAAAAGTTATATAGAACAGTTTCTAACATTGTCCTCAGTCAAATGTACATGTATGTATTATTAGTTACAGGGTTTGTTTGAGGGGGGATACGGAAATATATGGGGTCAGTAAACCGAGTATACTGTTTACTGACCCCATATATTTCCGTATCCCCGCTTGATTGATTGATTGGTTGATTGATTGGGGCTTAACGTCACACTCAACAGCTAAGGTTACCGTATATGGCAACAAAAGTACCAACCGACCAAAAGATCTTACCCACACCCATCCCACCTAAATTTTAACATTAAAACAATACCGCCCCAGCCTGAAGGGTGCGTCTCCCCTAGAACAAACCCTGTAACGAATTTATCCCACCGAAGGCCTAACTTGTACGATAATCTAGCCTTCTTTCTCAAACTTGACTTTCATAAAAGGCAGAAAATGAAGTCCGGAAGCTATGTATGGCACGAGCAGACTAACAAGTGTCCAGACACACGATTTTGACTAGATTACAACTGTTTCATGTTGTTACTTGTAGAACTTAATAAAGGATACACTTTATAATCTTCTGTTGGGTAGAGGAGTCCAAGGTATAGTTCTCGTAAGTCATTAGCATTTTTCCCCACTGATGATATTTTCTCTTCGACTACATCCAGAGAGGTGTGAACAGTGTAGTAGAATTTCAGCTCATTATCAGTGGGAATGGTTTTGATAAACAGTGGGTAATTCTACAGTGAGAAAATAAATGAATTGATGGTAAAGACAAAGAAGTAGTAATAATATAAAACAAAGGAAATCAAAATGGCATTTTTGGAAATATCAACATTTTGACAGCCACACGTCAATATATACTTTGACCACAGTGCTTGGATATCCCCAGCTACTGTCTGCCCTGACGACATAAATGAATATTAGACTAGTATTTAAACAAGGAGGCAGGTAAGGAATTCACTTTCATTGAATGAATCATCAAAGTTCATAATTACTTTGTAGTCCACAATAAGTTGAGTGGATTGAGGTTACTCTGATACGCCCACACAGCCTTTTTCGATACCACATATTGATATTGATAAGCAGGTTGGGGAAAGTCGCTGATCGGCGAGTTGTTTACCGATCGATGGCCGGGTGGGTAAACTGCCGAACGATGCAGCATAGACCCCCATTGGACGGTCGGTGGACAACTTTGCACAAAACTGACAATTTCCTCTCTATCTGCCCTCTCGAGTTACAATATTCCATCAACATAGGCTGCATTTGAAAAATGTAAGAATTGCTCTCAGGATTTTAAAAAAATGATAACTCGAAATTCTTTAAACACTACTCCCATAAAACTGTGTCAGGAAGCTTCTTTGATATTTGGCTAGTGCCAGTAGTGGCACAGATGATGGTTTAGCTCTATGAAGGAATTATCAAAGAAGTTTCCTGACACGATTTTAGATCAGTAGAGTTTTAAAATTTTGAGTTATCATTTTTCTTTGAATTCTGAGAGCAACTCTTACATTTTTCTAATGCACCCAATGTTGCATCCTCGGATACCCAGGGTTAAATTCTCAACAAGCTCACCTTTTACCCCTGGGACAACTGAGATTGATGGCCTCGTTTTCTGGGAACGCCCATTTACTGTCGGACCAATCAAAAGTTCTCTTATAAACGTTGTAACTCTTCAGTTTGGAGACACGTTTATCGAATTGAAGTGTAAACCGAAACGTCGTCCATCTTTGTTTTGAACACTGCATAGATGCTTACGTAACGCGGATTCTGATTGGTGAAATTTCCGCCACAGTTTTGTGGCGGAACCAATCAAAGTCAACATGCATATTAAATTAGAAACGACGGATCTGCTTCCACTTGTCCCACGGGTAAAGTGAGCGTGAGCGTAAGTTTTAATCGTGGGTTCCGACGATGCCAATGTTGATGGGATATTGTAACTCGAGAGGGCAGATAGAGAGAAAACTGTCAGTTTTGTGACTTTCCCCAACCTGCTTCTCAATATCAGTTTCACTGTTCTGTTCATGATTTTAATTTTTATTAAACCGGGTACATGTAAATGAATGTAATTTTAATTTAAGCTTAGCATTGTTGAATTACGTCGGGTGCAAATTCCCGAACGTTTTGAGAAACAGTCCCCCTGTTTATAGTCCGTAATCGGTGGACCAGATTCACAAAAAATATAACAGACTTATGAAGTGAATGCTTCTATCTGGTATGAGATTACAACTAAAAAAGACAAACCTCTTTAGCGATGACAGAAACACACACCGCCATGTTGGCTTGGGAATTCCGTATAGATTTTATCCAATGAAAATGCTTCCTATCCACATATTCAACTTGCTCTGACGTCATTTTAACTCGCGCCATTTCTTACAGGGGAATGCATCGAAATGGCTGGGATACATGTTGATAAAGATGCTTTCTTGAGGCGTATGAAAAAGCTTTATTCAGCCTGGGCAGTGAGTATTTTCCAAGCCTTGTTTGCATTAGTTAGAATTTCTTTAAAATGTTTTTCTTGTTCTTTATGTGTTTAGCCATGTCATACGTTTGAAATCATTTTCTGTAAAAAAAATTAAAATGTGATCGCCAACTTTCAGTTTTCAACCTGTTTCTTTGTTGCGTATGGAATTTTGTCTTTGCTATTCATTCATCAATTAAAAATGAAACGTGCACGAGCAAATCATCCCAACAAATGCTCTTAAATAACTCTTAGCTACTTGTAACGAGTAAGTAAACAGACAGGTTGGGGAAAGTCGGCGATCGGTGGGTAAACAGCCTCTTCACCCCCGAACGACGGAGAAAAGACACCGCCAAACAGCGAGTAACGTTTGGACTGGACAAAAATAACAATTTGCTCTATCTGCCGTCTCTTGTGTTTTCGCCGAACCATTGAGCTCTACAACAACAGTACATGTGCCAAGATAGGCGCACTTCATCCTGTTCATCCTTTTACTTTGCCGGCCAGGAAGAACCACACATTAGGCTGCCATTATAAGGGTCACCAAATTATTATCAACCGACTTTTTGAAACCCTGCTGTCATGGGATGCGATTTCATCGGTGACGTCAAATCATTCAAGCTTCAAGTTAGAGTTGTTGGCTTATAATTCTTCACCAATTTTAACCTCACATTGGGATGGATTTACGCTTCGTGGTTTTGAAAAATGCAGCGCGTGCGCCACACGTGGATAGGTGAAACATGTCAGTAGATATTCTCGATTTCGGCATGACGTCACGATCCCGGCAACAAGGCTCCGAGGGGACAAGTCTCTGACGACTCCATTTTGACTGGCTGAGGGAAGACCACGTGACCCTAAGTACCCTAGAAGCACTCCTGTTTTACTTACTCGCCTGGTCAGGTACCCGGATATTCGAAACTGAGAATTTTGGTTTATTTAAAAACACATGCTTAAAATTGTGCAATTTGTTTGTTTGACATCTTCAAGAAACAAATTTCAATCGCATGAGCGCACGCGATGAGTTGACTTGGAAGGTAGAGCTAGCTAGCCATTGGCAAAAAGCTTGGAACATGTAGAACTAGATAGTTCGGCAAAAACACAAGAGAGGGCAGATAGAGAGGAAGTAAGGATTTTTGTCTAAACGTTACCCACCGATTGGCGGCTATAGACAACACGCCGATCTGCAACTTTCCCCAACCTGACCGTCTGTTATGATTAACATGCCTTACCATGAAATTCTACAAAGGTTTCTCTCAACCATTATCAGCTTTATGTACCTCAAATTAATGTGTTGTTAAACAGACCTATGGATCATACATTCATTCAGGATCGGAAAATAGGGTGTCCATAATAGCTATTTTTGCACATTCTCCACAAAAATTGGGTGTCCATTATGACTTACTTTTGTATGTTGACCATGTTAAATTGTTGGATTATTGGGTGTCCAAAAGACACATGGACACCCCTTTGGATGAACCCTTGCTAGGGATTGGTAAGCAAACCTTCAATTAGTAAACTGACCGTCCACTGGTTCACGGACACTATCTACAGGTTTCCCTTATCCAAGTAAAGCACGAGTTCACTCTGTAGTTTTAAATAATCGCTAGGGGATAAAACCCATGTTCTAGTAAGGCCTAACTGGAAGTGAACTGTACAACCTTCGAATAGCGACAGTTAAACAGACATGCTTTAAATGGCGCAATTCATTTAACATTATGTTCGATTATTATGTTCATGACTCAAATTCATGTCATTGACTTGTAAACGTTTTGCTCTGAACTCACGAAAAAAGACGGAATTTGCCATATGTGTGATTTCCCTTATTTTAAATTGAAATGTTCACATGCATATGTAACGACAACTCAAACTGGAGGGGATCCCTTCAAATTATGTAAAACAGTTGTTGATCAATCATAACCATGACTGTGTTAAATAAGCATTTGAAGGGAATTTGCTCCGGACTAACCCTTTCTTTGAACACAATCTAGATAGAGTCTTAGAATAGTTCATATTGTACAGAAATTAGGAAGGATTTGATAGATGAACTATTTTTCAAAATACCAATAAAGATGCTCTGCATATTTATAGTTATTTTAACCATGAATAAACAGTCAACAGTGATAATTGTTCATCTTTTGTCAATTTATAATTAGAATTTCTGTTTCCTCTTACTTTAGAAATCTAGTGAAGATGACCCTCTGGGAAAAGCTGACGCAGTGGCCACTGTTGTGGGAATGGATGAAGAAACAGTCTATTCAAAATCCACAGCTTTACAGGTTACCTTTTTGTCTGATTATTTTCACTGATATGGCGGCGTTGCCAGTTTTTTTGTGGGAGGAAACCAGGCTCTGTGCCCGGAGGAAACCCACGACCTTCCGCTGGTAACTGGCAACCATCCACATAGGTCTGATTATTTTGAGTCTATTACTTAATCCACTGCAAAGTTCCTGGTTCTCGGTTGTACATGACACTTATGGCTAAATTGGTAATTGGAAGTCTGGGGGAATATAAAAAAAAATCTCCTGTGAAGACCGTCACAGAATCAATCCGATCTGAGTAGGTTTTGTGGAATGGTTGCTATTTATCTGAAGTCATTCTTTTTTCTCCACAGACCAAATATAAATTGGTTGCTGTACATGTAAGAGGAAGAGTTTCCAAGTACTAGTCGCCAAAGGTGACTAACCCTGGCAAAGCCACCATATAAGTGAAATAATCTTGAGTGGGCCGTAAAACATCAATCAATCATTCTATTTTCTCCAAGTAAAGAGCCATATTTACTTCCCACTAAACCTGGCAATGTTGCTGCACAAGTTAAATAATATCTTGTGCAGATTATCACATAAACCAACCCTGTCAAGCTTCTGACTATCTGTCATTTGAATTTAAGGAGAAGTTCGGACAATTACTCAAAATTTTTGCTGCTTTTGTTTAGGAACCTGTCACTATGATGTCTCGCTGATATATTAGATTCAACTGTTATACTTTAATTCACCAAGGAATACAACTGCACAAGTTAGATCTCAAGGAAATTAAATCTTTTTTCGATGACTAATTTGTAATATTTTTTTGTCTTTCAGACATGGCTATTTGGTTACGAGTTGACAGACACAATAATGGTACTGTGTGAAGATACTATATATTTACTGGCCAGTAAGAAGAAAATTGAGTTTCTAAAACAAATAGACATGTCTAAAGAGAATGAGAGTGGAATTCCAGCCATCAAACTACTCACAAGGGACAAGGTACACATCGAATCACTTCATATATCTCCCTTTTCTTAGTATTGATGAATTATCCGGGCGGGTTAAAGTTTTGAAATCACAGGCCTGGTAATTTGGAAGAAAAACCATTTCCTGTGGTTCTGAAAATATCGAAAATTTTGTCATTTTTGTTGATTTTTTTTTCATCAAAAATATATATCCAGATTAGTATAAAAAAATATTCCTGAAAGAAAAATATCTTGAGTTTCAGTTAAAACAGGTTCTTAATTAAATACCAAAGGTGTCAGCAATGTTGCAATAGTATGCTTCACAGACTACCAAGGTTTCCAACAAACTGATGTTGTAAGAATGGACGCAGAGCAACTGATAGAGGAATCAACCTACTTTATTAATCATGTTAATATAAAATCACTTAGATATATAGATAAGTATTTACAAAGGTAAAGTGTCAATATTATGAAGAGAATTAAATTCTAGTGACTTTCAATCAAACAATAAGCTCAGGTACGTTATTTGTAAAATTAAATGATGATGATACTTATAAATCTTCTGTTTTTATTATTCTTGCAGAGTGATAAGGATAAGGCCAACTTAGAGACACTGACAGCAGCCATTTCAAAAAGCAAGAAAGTAAGTTCAAAGGTCTTACCTCAGACCAAATGTAAATTCAACAAAATTCTGAGTGGATTTTTCACTCGATGAAGGTTGGGGGTTTCCCCCTCGCAATGAGCCATGTCCCCCCACCCCACCCACTTAACCTAGCAATGCCGCCAAGCAAGTGAAATAATCTCGAGTGTGGCGTAAAAAACACCAGTCAAACAATCGGATGTTCTTAGAACAATCTGACTACTACTAATAAGGAGGATGTACCAAGGCATGTTAATGTCATGAACCAATCTTGCTTTGAATGTAAACCTATGAGAAATAATGACAAAAATCCTGACACAGCTAGTGAGTAAGTAATGCAATTTTAAGTACAGATGCTACTGAAACCTGTGAACCCGCATGGTCTGTCCCTAGGCTTGATCATTACACACAAGCAAAATGTATGGGGTTCAATCTCAGTCCACCGATGTTCTTGCCATAGTTAAGATGCGTTACCATTGTCAATATGTTACAAAAGGATTCCAGAAAATTCTACTGACCAAGGCTAAGCTCCTGTCAGTCGTCAACCTAAAGAAATATCATAGGTTTGGTTTGTTACAACAATTTACGGGGTATAAAGGTCTAAATGATATACCTCTTTTTAACACAATTAGAAACTTGTCCCCATGGTTATTTTAGACAAGAAGATTTTCCCTGTGCCCGTGTGTTTTAGTGATCATAAATATATAAATATGATGTTTGATTTTATTCCTTAGGGTAAAACTTTAGGTGAATTTTCCAAGGACAAATTTCCAGGTGATTTTACCAGTGCTTGGAGAGCTGCAGTTAAAGAGGCTCAGTTTGAACCGGTGAGTTTATAATCAATATTTAGTTTATTCACATGTACATTACTTGTCGGAGGTCAAAAGTCTAGCGTTCCTTTAATAACCAATATCAGAAGTGTGAAACGTCCCATTACACTATATACAGGGTGTTGACGCCTTTTGGCCTAGAGGTCACCTTTAACAGCACCCTTTCAGAAACCATGGCTTTTCTTCTCTTCCTCCTATGAATGATTATGGGATGCATAAGAAAAAATATTACGAACATTATAGATGGGACAACAGTACTTGATGGAGCAAACGTTATAATTTCTGAGACAAGGAGCCGTGTTTGGAACGATTTGACTCGGACTTTAGGTATGGGAGTTGCGTGCTCGGTAAAGCTTTTATAACAACCAGTGCATTCTCTGAACTGCTGGGATTGTTAATAGATATGATAGTCCAGTAAGTGGAGAATGAATTTATTTTATGATTTGAAATTACGCAACCGTTTACAATTTCTAAATCTAACACTCATAAACATCACGTAATGTAGTATAAGCAGGCTGAAGGCATTTGCTCTGAATATGGTACAGGCAAGCTGATGATTGTGTTTTGTTTTAGATTGATGCAATTGTCCCTTGCAAGCTGATGATTGTGTTTTGTTTTAGATTGATGTAACTGTCCCTTGCAAACTGATGATTGTGTTTTGTTTTAGATTGATGCAATTGTCCCTTGCAAGCTGATGATTGTGTTTTGTTTTAGATCGATGTAACTGTCCCTTGCAAGCTGATGATTGTGTTTTGTTTTAGATTGATGTAACTGTCCTTTGCAAGTTGATGATTGTGTTTTGTTTTAGATTGATGTAACTGTCCCTTGGAAGTTGATGATTGTGTTTTGTTTTAGATTGATGTAACTGTCCCTTGCAAGCTGATGATTGTGTTTTGTTTTAGATTGATGTAACTGTCCCCGTGGCCTATATCATGGCTCCTAAAGAAGAATCTGAAGTTAAAACGATACAGAGAGCCAGTCAGGTGACTGTAGATGTCTTCAACAAATTCCTGAAAGAACAAATCATGACCATTATTGATGGTGACAAGGTAATAACAGCAACAAAGACATTATTTTGCATAGAGCTTAAAATAAATGGCAACGTTGGCTTTATGAGTCTTCAATAAAAGAGGTTATAATTTAGACTTTCTAGTTTTTGCAATCTCTGCAGTATTTGTATATTACAGTAATGTCTGAGTTAATTCAAGTGCTGGAAAAAAGTAAAGAGTGCAAATTCTCATCTGCAAATCCAACCATCCACAAATTTATTAGAAAACGCGAAAATTCATAACTTTTGGTTTAAATCAGTTAAAACGTTTGATAACATTCTATGCGTGAACTCTGGCTGCGAGAAATCACTTTGCAGAACGAAAGAAAATGGAATGCAGGCTACTGATTTGATAATATTCGTTGTATCTATGTCAGATAAGAGTTACGTCCCCCCTGAACTCTAAACACATGTCCGGTTTGATAGACCGTGTCTCAAATTTGCCGATAAATTCCCAGTTGATCAACGCAATATACGCATCTCTGCCAAATACTTCACTACGTAATTAGTTCTTTTAACTATTTTAAGTTGGTGATATCCATTAAAAGCATACAGATCTTGAAAATGAAGCAGTCAAAATTACGAATTTCATCCTCATCGATGTCAAACATGGCGGTCAATAAAATAAAGTTAGTGCAGCGAAAAGGAATTGAAAAAAACCAAGATCTTTACAGGGAATATTAAAGAGCTACACTGAAATTTCATTATTCTTAAAATACTAGTCAGTAAAATTTAATTACGTCAGATTCGGATTTTATTTGTTGAAATTTTTTAAGCATCCAAATGAGTTGACGAATATTCGAATAGTAAATCAGTATTCGAATATTAACGATTTAGTATTCGCTCGCGAATATTCGAGTATTCGTTTCAGCACTAGATGTGTTGAAAGTTTATATCCCATTTAGAACCTTTTTGTTATTGAGGATTTAGCAACATGCATAGTCCTCTAATTAACTCAGGTATTACCGTACTATGTTTGCCTTTGTTCTGCAGAAAGTGAAACATTCCAAATTAGCTGATGGTGTAGAAGCCGCCTTACAAAACAAGAAATATGTAACTGGGGTTGACAACAGTCAGTTAGACCTGTGTTATCCAGCTATTATACAAAGTGGTGGGAAATTCAGTCTCAAGTTCAGCACTGTTAGGTAAGCACTATGTGGGATGGTTGCCAGTTACCAACGGAAGGTGGTGGGTTTCCTCCGGGCATGGAGCCCGGTTTCCTCCCACAATAAAACTGGCAACGCCGCCATATAAGTGAAATAATCTTGAGCGCGGCATAAAACACCAAACAATCAATCAATCAATCAAACAACAACTGTTCTGTATGTTGAAGCAAGGGTTCATCCAGAGGGGTGTCCACGTCTTTTTGGACACCCTGTGATAAAAATGTATCTCCTTTTCTGACAACAATAATACAGCAATTTAACCTGGTCAACATACAATAGTAGGTCATAATGGACACCCAATTTTGTGGAGAATGTGTAAAAATAGTCATTTTGAACACCCTATCTTCGGATCCTGGATGAATGTATGTGTTGAAGTAATGTTTAGAACTAATTAAAATAATTGAGCATTTGTTCCTCTTATTCAAATGTTGTTTACTTTTCGCTTTGTACAGGTCACATACTGTATGGATATGGATTCTGTATTTCTTATTTCGACTTAACAACTATCATATTGGAATTTATGAAAAAAATTTAATTTCAGCAGCTCATGCCACTTTAACATTGTACTTGATAGCTATATCTGAGCTTTGTTCTTTTTTTCTCACAGTTGATCTGTATTGTATGAAATGTTCAGTCAGAAGTCTATCAAGGGGAAGTATGTAACTAGCTATCTCCCCGTGTAAACGGCATTGTCCACAAGCCAGCTGGAGTCAATTAACTACTACAGCGCCCTCTGCCAGTTTTTATCGAATCCTGCCCAAATATAAAAACGCCCCCTGGTTTATATGACTGAAACTGAAAGTAGGCCTATAAACACTACGGATGACAAGGTAGTTGGCAAGCTAGCAGTGATGATGAAAATAAACGTGGTACAATCGTGAAGTAATGAACAGTGAATTCAATCACCAAACTCTTATGGTTTGATTTAATCGCTTGTGTTGAATGGCCTCGATCACTGCCTGGACAGTTCACCGGCCTCCGGCAAACAGCCCTCGTCTGACAGTGGCGAGCCCAGCTAATGAGCGATAGCATCTCCTGCGAAGCGACTTTGTGTGTCGGATTTCAATTTTTTGATCAATAACTTTACCGTTGCTAAAGAAATTATTTACATGTATGTTATATAATGAATATGTATTTAGATATTATATTCAAAAGTTTCTATAACACTGCTGCGCAAAAAGGCTTTTCCCACAATTCCAGAGTAATTATTTCGGAAATTGTTTTATGCGCAGAGGATACCAGGACTTTTGCCATGTGCGCACAAACGTCATATGATGCGTTATTTCAGCTGGCTTGTGGACAATGCCGTTTACACGGCGAGATAGCTAGTTACATACTTCCCCTTGATAGACTTCTGGTTCAGTATATTCCAAATTGGGTAAATGAAGGAAATAACTGCTTAAACAACTAAAAAATCATTTTCGTTTCAGCGATGACCAAGACTTGAAATTTGACTCTATAATTTGTTGTTTGGGAGCTCGTTACAAATCCTACTGCTCTAACATCGTCAGGACGTTACTCGTGGATCCGACGGAGGAAATGCAGAAAAATTATGAATTTCTCGTTAAGGTCGAGGAGGAAATAATCAGTAAAATTCAGCATGGTGAGTTATCCCCCTTTGATTATGAGGCATACACTTCCACGGTTTTAATATTATTTTACGTTGTATAAATGACATTGAAGGTCAGAGCTCTTCTCTGTGAAAGAGTTGACAGCTGCGCACCCAATATCGTTGGTTTCCTCTGGGCAAAGAGCTCACTTTCCTTCCTCTCCAAACCTCTAAGCCATATAGGGGAAATAATCTTGAATGCTGCGAGAGACATTAATCATTAAAACAATCAACCTAGCGTCAGAGGTGGAGACACAGGCCTGTATATCTTACCAGAATATCACAAATATCAAAAAAGACTGCTGTCGTTGCACATGCACAAACCATTTTCCATTTAATATGGAAAAAAAATTACCCCACTTTGAATTACTTTTCACTCGTTGGACATATGTGGAAGAGATGCCAGGTACTTGTTGAAGGTCGGGGGTTCCCTCCAGATGCCTGTCTTATGAAGCTGGTGTAACTTCGGATTTAAATCAGTGTTAAAACTCTAGTAACTTACGCCCTGGACCCTATTGTAGGCCTATGCACAAATGTATGTCACCTTTGTTAGACAGGCCCCGGGCAAAGAGGCTGGTTTCGTCGTCTCTAAAGCTGGGCAACACCACCATATAGGTTAAATAATCTTGAGTGCAGCTAAAACATGAATTAATTAATTAAAAGAATTACTGCATCCAAATCCTGTCCCCAGGCTTTGCAAAATATCAGAGGAGATTCATAGGCTAGATTGTAATGTACATACTGTTGGATGGTAGACATGTTCTCCTTGACCTCCCCCTTACTCTCACTCCAGCCAAAATAACCTGGACTGATAACTTTTTTATTTTCAGGGACCAAACTAAATGAAGTATATGAAGCTGGTGTGGGTCTTGTGAAAAAGGAGAGGCCTGAATTAGTGGACAAACTCACCAAGAACTTTGGGTAAGGGGCTTGTCTGAAAGTTCTATTTTAAAAATGCGGCCTATAAAAAGCAAAGTCTCACGTGCAGTGAGAAACCGCTATCGTCAGTTAAACTCTCAAGGTTTACTAGTTTTTTCCACCACTTAATCTGGCAATATCGCTATTTATTACAATGATTCAGTCTAACTGTTGAACAAGGATCTTCTGCATCAACATCCGAACAGCCTTCCACCAATGGGTTCGAATCCCACTCAGTCTAAAAAATACTCGAACGACCTATGTGGGATGGTTGCCAGTTACCAGCAGAAGGTCGTGGGTTTCCTCCGGGCAAAGAGCCCGGTTTCCTCCCACAATAAAACTGGCAACGCCGACATATAAGTGAAATAATCTTGAGCGCGGCGTAAAACGCCAAACAATCAATCATTCTGCATCAACGTCTTTCGGAGAGGTCAGTTCACTGTCTTCTAGTTTACAACTTGTTTTCTTTTCAGATTTGTTATGGGTATAGAGTTCCGAGAGGGGTCCTTATTGATAAGTAATAAAACTACAGCACCTGCCAAAAAAGGTAAATGTTACATCTGTTTCTCCATATAATCAAATTGTCTTTAATTTGAATTTTATCATGAGCAACTTAGGATGAGGTGTGGTGTTTTGACAATGACATATTGTAGAATGTTTGACCAAAAGCAGTACTTGCCTTGTCAATTTTCTATTAGTTGAAGATGAATAAAAAAACTAAAGCTAAGAATATTTTTTTCGGTAATTTTGTCTTCAGGTATGGTTTTTAACATCAATGTTGGATTTTCTGGTCTATCTAACTCTGAGGGAAAAGATGGGAAAAATAAGACATATGCTTTGTTTATTGGAGATACTGTGTTGGTTAATGAGGTGAGTTATCTCCCCTTATCAACTCTTCTGTCATTTGTCTTATTGGTTTTAAGGTTAATTTTGAAGAATTTTGACATAGATCTTTGTGGTAGACAGTTTTATTTTAGTTTTTCATAAAGTATGAACCTTAAATTAGGTGTTTCGAGAATTCTAATTGAGTTAAAGCTTTAATTCATGTTATCTGGTGTTTATCAACACAGTAAGTTTAAATTAAATTGACTGTTTTTACTCCTTTCATAAGCTTTGAAATTAAAAAAAGCTGTATATATTTCATTTTCTTTCAAAATTGTGCAATGGTGATCTTTGTAGATATGTTTACAAAAAGTGTTTTCAAGTGAATTTGCAATCAAATGTATGTTGTTGTTTTTTTGTTCTTCAGAACTCTGCAGCTAATGTGATGACAAATCATAAGAAGAAACTAAAATACATTGCCATTTTCCTAAAGGTTAGCTTTACTATGCCGTCTATAAAAGAGAGAAATTATTGACTTCATGTTTAGATCATTTTCCAAACAGCACTTAAGCTAAAAAAATTATCCCAGTTTAGTGCTTTTGCGTAAAAGAAATGTTTTAATCAAAAGTACCATTTATGCTGTAGATAATCTCAATCCTATTGCTAGAAAAAAATATAGGAAAATATGTTTTGAAGAGAGTCACTGTTATAGCAGCCTTTTTAAAAAAATTGATTTGATTATGTTGCTATGGTAACTGTTGTAGGATGAGGATGATGAAGAGGAAGAGGAGGAGGAAGAAACTGAGAAACCAGAGGAACCGGTGATGTTAGGGCGAGGACAGAGAAACGCCATCTTGGATAGCAGGACCAGGGTAAAATCTATTTGCTATAGGAATATCCTTCAGTTTCATTACATGCAGGTTCAAATCCCGCTCAGTCGAAAATTTCTTTACATTTTCTGACTGGGTTTCTCACTCCATCGGGTTATATGGAAGAGTTGCCAGGTACTAGCATCTGATTGGGTGTTTCCAGCGGGCAATGAGTCTGGTTTCCTCCCTCTCTAAATCTGGCAACCTCGCCATATAAGTGAAATAATTGAGTGCAGTGAAAACAGCAGTCAATCATTTCCATCGAAATAATTCACCTGAAAAAAAAATGATATGGCTATACATATTGGACCTGTAAAAGAAATGACTGGCGGTAGTAAAACCCCAAGGGGCTTGATTGTACAATCTCCTTGCTTGGTTTTCATTCGACAAAGTTCAACCCCATTTTTGCCCCTTCATTTTAGTGATTATTTTAAAAACACCCAAATAAAATCGAATTTATGTTGTTTTATAGACGGAAATGTCTGCTGAAGAAAAAAGACAAAACCATCAAAAAGAACTTGCTCAAAAATTAAATGAAGAAGCCAAAGAGAGGTTAAAAGGATTAAAATCTGGAAAAGAAGATAAAAAGTAAGTCATTATGATGTAGTTTGGCTGTGTACTGACTTGTTATGTTCCACACAGGGTTATCTATGGGCACTTCACTTTGCCTGTAAGTTTCTGTTTTCTGCACTTAATTAATGGCCTTGGCTCAATTGATAGAGCGATAATCTCTGTCACAGCTATATTACCTCATTCCAAACCTATCAATCCGTTGCCAATGAATAAAGTAGGTCTGCCTACAGTATGAAATTTAACCACAGTGTTTGTCTTACATAAATGGTAGAAGAGAAAATTACTTAAAGGGATGGGAGCCTCAATGACTCACTGGGTAGAACGGTCGTTGCTCATTTCACTACAAGTCCTCCATCAATTGATTTCTGCTTCCAATCCCACTTCCACTCAGTCCAAAAAGAAATTGGCAAATTTTCTGACTGGGTTTTCACTCGAACGACCTATGTGGGATGGTTGCCAGTTAAGAGCCCGGTTTCCTCCCACAATAAAACTGGCAATGCCGCCATATAAGTGAAATAATCTTGAGTGCGGCGTAAAACACCATACAATCAATCAGTCCAATCCCACTGAAGTCCAAATAAAATAATTGAATACCTTTCTGAGTGCGTGTTCACCCTACCAGCTTACATGGAATGGTTTCCACAAGCCTGCCAAAGTTTGGGCCCTGTTTTCTTCACCTCTAAACATGCCAGTGAAGCAACATAAGTGAAATAATCTTGCACTTAAACAATCAGAAAGTGTTAGGATTTTTCAAGGTTTTTGGGCCAGGATTGTTTTTCTTTTTGATGGGGGATCGGGCTGGGGGCTCGAAAGATTGCATATTATGCCATTTGAAATACGGGTTTCATTATTTTTTTACAGAGTGAGGAAATCGAATGCTTCATACAAGAGTCAATCCCACCTTCCAAACGAACCTGAAGTGAAAGAGTTGCAGTTATATGTTGGTATGATAAACTGAAATTGATTTTCCATAACATTATATGTTGTTTTTTGAAGGTGATCTGAAAAGACATCACTCACCATTCTGATTTTGGCTGCAACAACAACAAAAAATGCTGCAGGCATGGGATTTTATTCTGCAGCAAAATGAGTCTTGACTGCTTTCTTACAGAAGTAATTACTATGTTCAGATTGACTGCAGCAATATTTAACAAATAATGGATTGATTCTCTGCATATACGCTGTGATAACTGCAACAAAAAAGGAAGCGTCCATTGTTTTTGGATGAGGGCCAGAGGGCATGTTCCATTGTCACAGTAAATTGGGTGGGTTGAAATGCATACATGTCCAAATAGATCTGGAATTGAACATCATTGAATGTATACATGTACACATGTCACATTTCCATAGGAGTTGAACATGACTGAAAATAAAAAGCAACGTAAACTATAATCATTTCTCTGGAAAATACATGGAATTTGTTTGATTTCAGATCGTAAAAGTGAAAGTCTCATTTTACCCATCTTCGGTGTCCCCACCCCTTTTCATATCTCCACTGTTAAGGTAGGTACAATTCATTTAAATGTTTATATTTGACCGACGTCAAGAGTTTTCCATTAGACTAGTTCAGATTTGCCAGGATCTTAGACTCAATGGGATCTGATTCTCTATGGCCCAGTCTCTTGAATGATTGTCTATCACCTCACCATAGGTCTACCATAGGTAGCGCTTTCAAATTCCACCCTATCCGTAGAACAAGGGAACTTTATGAGTGGGTTTTTTCACTTCATTGCCCTATGTGGAAGCTTAATGGTTTCCTCTCTCACTAAACATTGCATCTTTAAGGGAAATAATGTCTAGATAATCAATCAATCTAACTCTTGATCAGTCAATTTTCTGTAAGAATGTCACTTTCAGTCAAATTAAAGAGTGCAATTTTAGATCAATTACATGCAACTCCATTTTATAAATCTAGTCTCTGTGGCTCAGTTGTTTGAGTTCTTGACACACAAAAGGACTGCTAACCTATGGTTCGAAGATTCAATTCCTGTTCACTTCTACTAAAAAGAAATGTTCTGACTTCTTCATCAAACGGCCCAGGTTTCATCCAGCTGGGTCCAGTGGGTTAGAGTGACCGTCCATCAGTCCTACACAGACCTTCCAAGGATGCTGCGCGGGGCCTCTGTGGCTCAGTAGGTAGAGCGTTGGACGCTCAATCCGAACAGCCTTCCACCAATGGGTCGCGGGTTCGAATCCCACTCAGTCCAAAAAATTGGAAAATTTTCTGACTGGGTTTTCACTCAAACGACCTATGTGGGATGGTTGCCAGTTACCAGCGGAAGGTCGTGGGTTTCCTCCGGGCACAGAGCCCGGTCGGTTTCCTCCCACAATAAAACTGGCAACGCCGCCATATAAGTGAAATAATCTTGAATGTGGCTTAAAACACCAAACAATCAATCAAGCAATCATGGATGCTGCACAGGTTCAAATCCCACTCAGACCAAATAAAAATTTCCGATTTTTTACTTGGTTGCCATATGTGGAAGAGCTGCTAAGTCCTCGTCGAACGTAGGGGGTTTCCTCCGGGCAATGAGCCCGGTTTCCTTACCCTATAAACCCTATCATCCGGCCATATTTTGGTGTTCTTCAGCGACGACCTGCTCAACATTGTCAATTGAAAACAAATGTAATCATGATTTTCCTGTGCAAGCTTTTGAAGAATGTTATGAGTAATTGGATCAGTTTGTCTATGTTTCCTTATTTCATTTTAAACCTGGTTTTTTTACAGAACATCAGTCAATCTGTTGAAGGGGACTACACTTATCTTAGGATCAACTTCTATCACCCGGGTTCTGCATTGGGGAGGAATGAAGGAAATATGTTCCCTAACCCGGAGGCCACATTTGTCAAGGAAATGTAAGTTGTTTATTTTTGTGCATCTTTTTCAAATGATCAGATCATCTCAATTCTATATTTAGATGGGAAATGAACCAATGCTTATGCTTTCTATTTCAGCACATATCGTAGTTCCAACGCTAAAGAACCAGGGGAGATTTCTGCCCCATCCTCAAATCTGAATACAGCGTTCAGACTAATTAAAGAAGTTCAGAAAAAATACAAAACAAGAGAGGCAGAGGAAAGAGAAAAAGAAGTGAGTAAATATGAACTTTGGTGTTAAGTTTTGACATGCTCATGGCAAGCACAATAAAATGTATGAGATTTTGGTTTTTGTTGGCTGAATTCCTAAATAATGAAAATAGCGGATACATTAGCCGAGAAATCTGGCAGATCACAAAATCTGTGTTATTCATTGAAAGCTCTGCCAGCAAAAGTTTGGAAATTTTAAAATGAAATCTTAAATGTAAATTTCAATTTTATTTTTCGAATATTTTATCTGAGCATGTGACCCTGACAGGTCAATTATGAGAAAAAAATTCTTCATCGCAAACTAAATTCTTAATTCCATTTAATCCAGGGTATTGTAAAACAAGATACACTTGTTGTGAATCCTAACCGTGGTAACCCCAAGCTGAAAGATTTGTACATCAGGCCAAACATTGTATCAAAGAGAATTTCAGGAACTCTAGAAGCACACATCAATGGTGAGCATTTTGTCTTTTTGTGTTGACTATTCACTTTGATTTCCATGTACCTCTTACTAAGCACTCACCTTAAAGGGGCATGAGCTGCCAAAATTCACACTTTTTTCATAATTTCTGATCGTCGTGACAGTAAGAGGCTTTGAAGGCCATCAAAAAACTAAATGATTGGTGTTGGAATGAGGAAAATCCATACAATATGTGGGCTGTACGAACCGAAAACATGTTCGAAAAGTAAACAAAATTTAAATAACCGGGACGACCATTCATTCATTCTAAGCCAGTCAGTTCAAAACAATACTTTATCGTACATTTTCGAGACCAGAAGCACTAAAATGCTTCTGAATTGTACGTCTCGAGAAAAATAGCCAATAATTTCAACATTCTGTTTCAACCTCAAAATATCAACATTTTGGCAGCTCATGCCACTTTAACAAATGTATTTTTTCCCCTGGGATTTTGCTCACATGTATTTTAATGATTCTTACTGTATTCATTTTTTAGTCCTTTGATGGCCTTTCCTCCTATTATCAAGGTTTTCCCTTGCTTCCAAAATGCAATGGTCTTGTGGAGCTCAATCAGTTGAAAAAATGGTTATTATTTGGGCCCAATTAACATTTTCAATATGCACTATTTAGTTTTTGTTTGCATCGGATTGAAAACAAAATGGCGATCAGTGATGCAGGTTTTTTAAGGACCGGTAAATAACCCCTTTTTATCGGCTCTTACACAGTGGTCAACTAAACCCACTAACAATGGTTTTACAAAATTAATCTGATAATCTAGTCAGTGTAGTGCTCTGGGATATCATCCAGTTTTAACTCATCTCTTTGTTTTGTAGGTTTCCGCTTTACATCTGTGCGTGGAGACAAAGTTGATATCCTGTATAATAATATCAAACATGCGTTCTTTCAACCCTGTGATGGAGAAATGATCATCCTGCTACATTTCCATCTCAAGGTCAGTTGTACAATATGAAAGTCGGTTGTACAATATGAAAGTCGGTTGTACAATATAGGAAAGTCAGTTGTACAATATGAAAATCAGTTGTACAATATGAAAATCAGTTGTACAATATGAAAGTCAGTTGTACGATAGGAAAGTCAGTTGTACAATATAGGAAAGGCAGTTATACAATATAGGAAAGGCAGTTATACAATATAGGAAAGGCAGTTATACAATATAGGAAAGGCAGTTATACAATATAGGAAAGTCAGTTGTACAATATGAAAGGCAGTTGTACAATATAGGAAAGTCAGTTGTACAATATGAAAGGCAGTTGTACTATATATGAAAGTCAGTTGTACTATATATGAAAGTCAGTTGTACTATATATGAAAGTCAGTTAGACAATATGAAAGTCAGTTGTACAAATTATGAAAGGCAGTTGTACTATATATGAAAGTCAGTGGTACAATATAGGAGAGTCGGTTTTACAGTATATAAAAGTCAGTTGTACACTAAAGAAAACGTTGTACAATGCAGGAAAGGCAGTTGTACAATATAGGAAAGTCAGTTGTAAAATATGAAAGTCATACCATGGCTATTTCTTAATTAAGTGTCTATCATTTAGGTTTTTCAACTTCAACTCTACGGCTATGACCATGTAAATACTTCATATCCCCCTCCACTAACCATGATCACTATTCATAACTGTAAATCCAGACTATAGAATGTTTATCTTTTTCTTCAGCACGCTATTTTGTTTGGGAAGAAGAAGCACATTGATGTTCAGTTTTACACAGAAGTAGGAGAGATAACCACAGATTTGGGTAAACATCAGCACATGTTGGATAGAGATGATCTCCACGCTGAACAGGTAATTACTACACTGTCTTCTGTGGGTTAGAGTAATCGTCCCTAAGTCACACACAGAAAAAATTATGAGTGTATTTTTCACTCCATATGTGAAAGAGTTGCCAGGTACTCAACGCCGCCATATAAGTGAAATAATCTTAAGTAAGGCTGAAAACATCAATCAGTCAATCTCTGATTAAGGTTTTTCGTGTAAGGACTTTAACAATTTGGTAAGTTTTTGTGTAAGGACTTTAACAACTTGGTGAGTTTTTGTGTAAAGACTTTAACAATTTGGTAAGTTTTTGTGTAAGGACTTTAACAACTTGGTGAGTTTTTGTGTAAGGACTTTAACAACTTGGTGAGTTTTCGTGTAAGGACTTTAACAACTTGGTGAGTTTTCGTCTAAGGACTTTAACAACTTGGTGAGTTTTCGTCTAAGGACTTGAACAACTTGGTGAGTTTTTGTGTAAGGACGTTAACAACTTGGTGAGTTTTCGTGTAAGGACTTTAACAACTTGGTGAGTTTTCGTGTAAGGACTTTAACAACTTGGTGAGTTTTTGTGTAAGGACGTTAACAACTTGGTGAGTTTTCGTGTAAGGACTTTAACAACTTGGTGAGTTTTCGTGTAAGGACTTTAACAACTTGGTCAGTTTTTGTTAAGGACTTTAACAACTTGGTGAGTTTTTGTGTAAGGACTTTAACAACTTGGTCAGTTTTTGTGTAAGGACTTTAACAACTTGGTCAGTTTTTGTGTAAGGACTTTAACAACTTGGTCAGTTTTTGTGTAAGGACTTTAACAACTTGGTCAGTTTTTGTGTAAGGACTTTAACAACTTGGTCAGTTTTTGTGTAAGGACTTTAACAACTTGGTCAGTTTTTGTGTAAGGACGTTAACAACTTGGTGAGTTTTCGTGTAAGGACTTTAACAACTTGGTCAGTTTTTGTGTAAGGACTTTAACAACTTGGTCAGTTTTTGTGTAAGGACTTTAACAACTTGGTCAGTTTTTGTGTAAGGACTTTAACAACTTGGTCAGTTTTTGTGTAAGGACTTTAACAACTTGGTCAGTTTTTGTGTAAGGACTTTAACAACTTGGTCAGTTTTTGTGTAAGGACTTTAACAACTTGGTCAGTTTTTGTGTAAGGACTTTAACAACTTGGTCAGTTTTTGTGTAAGGACTTTAACAACTTGGTCAGTTTTTGTGTAAGGACTTTAACAACTTGGTCAGTTTTTGTGTAAGGACTTTAACAACTTGGTCAGTTTTTGTGTAAGGACGTTAACAACTTGGTGAGTTTTCGTGTAAGGACTTTAACAACTTGGTCAGTTTTTGTGTAAGGACTTTAACAACTTGGTCAGTTTTTGTGTAAGGACTTTAACAACTTGGTCAGTTTTTGTGTAAGGACTTTAACAACTTGGTCAGTTTTTGTGTAAGGACTTTAACAACTTGGTGGGTTTTTGTGTAAGGACTTTAACAACTTGGTCAGTTTTTGTGTAAGGACTTTAACAACTTGGTGTATCCTGACCTCCATTAACAGAATAATGTGATTTTTTGTTTACCAGGCCGAGCGAGAGCTACGTCAAAGGTTAAAATCTGCTTTCAAGAGTTTTTGTGAGAAGGTGGAGCTGATGTCCAAGCAGGAAATCGAGTTTGATACTCCGTTCCGAGAGTTGGGATTCCCTGGTGTTCCTTTTAGGAGTACTGTTCTACTTCAGCCAACCAGTGGTTGTCTCGTCAACCTTACCGAATGGGTCAGTTTACACGTTTTATTCTATTTCTGACGGAGCCTTGGTGGCTCAGTCGACAGAGTGATAGTCTCTCAGTCGGACACAGGCCTTGGCGGCTCAGTCGATAGAGTGATAGTCTCTCAGTCGGACACAGGCCTTGGCGGCTCAGTCGATAGAGTGATAGTCTCTCAGTCGGACACAGACTGGTCGCCGGTTTGAATCCTACGCACTCAAAAGAAAAATCAACAATTTCTGAATGTTTTTTTTTTTCGTTTTCACTCTACAGTTCCAGGGCCCAGTTTCACAAAGTGATCTTAGTTAAGTGTGATCTTAATTACCAATGTCAACGTATACCTTTAGCATTGGTTGCCATGGTAGTTAAGATCACACTTAACTAAGATCGCTTTGTGAAACTAGACCCAGGTTCCTTGAGGCAAAAAGAGGTATATCATTTAAACCTTTATACCCCATAAATTGTTGTAATAAAGTAAACCTGTGATATTTCATTAGGTTGACGACTGACAGGAGCTTGGTCTTAGTCAGTAGAATTTTCTGGAACACTTTGTATTACATTGACAATGCTTACGTATCTTAAGCTATGGTAAGAATATCGTCCGACTATATATTATAGGGTCATGGGAAAAGACAGTGAAAAGACTTTGAAGTAGTTTGTATTCTTCTACTATAATCTAAAAGTGTACAATTTTTTTCTACCTGATTCAATCTTTTAACACTTTTATTGAAGGTGCATATCTGGCTAATAACAATCATAACTATATCTTTTTAGCCGCCATTCGTGGCCTCATTGGATGAAGTTGAATTGGTGCATTTTGAGAGAGTTCAGTTCCACCTCAAGAATTTTGACATGGTGTTTGTTTACAAAGATTATACACGTAAAGTGAGCATGGTTAATGCTATCCCCATGAATCTGTTAGACCATGTCAAGGAATGGCTCAAGTAAGTATATAACTCTCTATACCCGGGGGAGGTGCAGGGGGTGACATGACCTATACTCAACAGTTTCCTCTAGCGTTATATGTTGTTTTTTATATTTAGCTGTCTAGTTCAAGATGATTTAACTTGATTGAATTTAAAATTCTCATGTTTTGCTTAACTTTTTCTTGAAATATGAAAAATGGGTTAAATTTTAGATTTAAATGCACATGATTTGGGTGAAATAATTTGATGTGTTATCTTTTTGGTTAGTGGTTAAACCCCATTTCAAAAGTCGGTGAATTCTCTGTGCAAAGAGACTGGTTTTCCTCCCTAACTAAACCTGGCTACTCCACCATATTAGTGAAATAACCTTGAGTACAGCATAAAACATTAATCAGTGAATCTGTTTAACTTCGGGGTTACTTTTTATTATTCATCACAAAATCCAAAATTGAATTTTAAATGTGAGTAGTAATTGTCCTATTGTGTTCACTATGTAATTGTAAATCATTTGGCGCTGGTCTAATTATTTTCAGAGTTACTGCCCTTTTCCGACAGTATAGCATAGATATCTTATAATAACCTAAAATAAATAATAAATCTTATGCGGGGCCGTGGGGATATGGCATCTTCTGATGACTCTTGTTATAATTCATCACAAAATCCAAAATTGAATTTTAAATGTGATTAGTAAATGTTCTATTGTGTTGAATATTGTAAATCCATTTTTTGCCCAGTTCGTGTGATATACGTTACGCTGAAGGTATTCAGAGTTTAAACTGGACCATGATTATGAAGACCATCACAGACGATGCCGAGAATTTCTTTGACAATGGTGGATGGAGTTTTCTTGATCCAGAAAGTGGTGTAAGGCTTACTGATTCTGCTAACTGAATTTTTCCTTAAATCTCAATCCTTTACTTTTTCAATGAATTTGAATTTCTCAAAGTCTACATTTTTGAGAAGCTCAAATTGTAGCCAGTAATGCCACTTTTTACGTAACTGGGATAGTCGTCTGACACTTAGTTTGTCTGTGCTTTATGCCCTGGTATATTTGACACTTAGTTTGTCTGTGCTTTATGCCCTCGTATATTTGACACTTAGTTTGTCTGGGCTTTATGCCCTCGTATATTTGATACTTAGTTTGTCTGGGCTTTATGTCCTTGTATCTTGTAATCTTCTTTATTGGATTATTGTAGAAAATCTGTTATGTTTTCCAGTGAATTTATATCATGAATATAACAATGCAGATGACCTGTCTTATCGTATTACCTTCAATTAGGATTAGTTTGGTTATTTAGCCTCACTTCCATTCATCAAATCTCCTTTCGCTGAAGTTTTCCCCTCTTGTTAATTAGGATGAAGGCCAGGATGGTGATTCAGATGAGGAAGATGACGCCTATCAGCCGAGTGGATCTGGGTCAGCGGAGGAGAGTAGTGAGGAGGATTACAGTGATGAGGCGAGTGACTGGGACGAGGAAGAGGAATCAGGATCAGGTCAGATTATCCTCCTCTATTTTGGGTTATCGGGCAGAGCGTTTGATGCTCTTTTGAAGAGCCATTGGGTCAGAATAATAAACTTTTATGTACTCAACTCAGATTCTATACTAGTCTTGAATGCGACGTAAGACATTAATCAATAAATCTATCATACTCTATACTCACCTCTTCCAAAGTACACCAAATAAATATTGAAAAATTTCCACTCGGTCGTCGTATGTGGAAGAGTTGCCAGGTACTCGCCGAAGGTCGTTGATTTCCTCCTCCCTCATTGGCTGCGTTCGTTTGGGACAAGAAATGGACCCGAGTTGTAGCTCGACCGAAATCGAACGTACAGTGTTGCAACACGCATCAACCTATATAGGTCAAGTTCTCCCTCCCGGTCCAGTGGGGAGTGGGAACCGTGTTGCTATCACGTGACTATTTTCACATGCTTAAAGAAACGAAAATCAGTTACAATTCTGATAAATACTTTTGTAAAACCATTCCGTTTCCATCCCAATCCTTTGTTTGTTTAGAATTTAACTAAAAATTCTTACAATTTTGCTGATTAGCCCTGATTATCTGTCATTGAGAGACAATGCATGCATTTTACCTATACGGTGTTTTAACTTATTATATTTGGACGATACGTTGTCCTTGTCTGTGATATAATTTACATTTCAAAACTGGGCTCACTCAGAGATTATCGTAAATTTTTTTTAAACTCATTATCGTCACTTTCCCCCCCTCACGAAATACATTACTTTATATCAATGTTAATATTGTTTAAACGAGTTCATGCTCGACGCGTTTTATTCATGGGTGTTTCTGCGCAAGCGTTACTAACTCCACTCAGGTTTCTTGTAAACCCAATCGAATGCAGCCATTAAGTCTGGCAACGCTGCCATGTAAGGGAAATAATCATGAGGATGGATTTTTCCAAAGCCAGTTATTTAGAAGAGGCCTTCAAAGCCTCTTACTGTCATGATGATCAGAAATTATAAAAACAGCGTGACAACATTCCCAGTATTTTCAGATTCACATTTTCATCCTTTCAAGTTAAGACCAAACAGTCTGCTCCATAACTTGATGAGTTTTGATCTAATCTTTACAATTCTTTCACAACATATACCTTATGGGTAGAAGGTGTGTCATGAACCATTTATGACATCCCCGATTGCATAATGTGGCTTCTACATTGGATTATGTTATATTCTGTCTTAGTTTATATCTTCGTTCGCTTCATGTTGATTGTGAAGTTTGTGTTTTGTGTTCAATCCAGAATACTTAATCTTGATTGTGAAGTTTGTGTTTTGTGTTGACAGAAGATGAGATTGGTTCCAGTGAGGAAAGTGGAAAGGACTGGGATGAATTGGAAGAGGAAGCTAGAAGGGGTAGGTTTGACACAAAATCAAACGGCAAATGAAAATATGTTTATTCTGCCCAGCTTGGGTGCCTTTTCTGACCTACTGGTAATGTATGTTGTGCTCATGTTTACAGAATACAGATCCTACCAATAAGGCTTTTGCACTAAAGATAAAGTTGCCAGGCACTAACGCAAACTGAGGGGTTTCCAGCTCATAACCTGGTTTCCCTTATTCCGATGTTCAATAAACCTGTAACATGAGGCTAAATTCTAGACAATTCTACTAATCATGGCATCATCAGGGCTCTTTTGCTAGTTTAATAATATGGGATGGAAGATAAAATGACTGACAATATCAACCAAAAATATTGTGACGGAACAAATGATAATATCGGTCTTTCATTTACAGAATAATATGGGTAGGTTGAAAAAGTGACAGACAACAAAATCTGCAAAAAATATAATTCTGCTGGCATTAAATCCTGAAGCCAAAGCTGGTAGCAGTGGGATATAATTTCCTGACTTAAATTAAGAACTAAAAAATTGCCATGCAGGTCTCTGAACTATGACCTCTGTTAAAAATAAGCACAAAGTTATGCAAGTCTTGATTTTTGTATTGATTGATAGATCCACATAGGCAACCATTAACTGTGATTAAGGTACTGGGAAACAAAATTAGTTCTGTTGTTACATTTTTCTGACCAACACAGGCTCTCTATCAAAGTCTCACACAGTTAGTGGGGAGCATTACTTTACCAATGTAATGTTACATTTACAAGGTATGAACATAGGGTTTGTCAAATACTCAAGCCTCAAATACTTGGTCTGGGAATCTCAGTGATTAAAAATAAGTTTTTTAAGGGCTCTCACCTACAGTCAGCTGAAGGTCAAGGTTTTTGTACAATAAATACTTTTGTATGATATCAAACAATTTTTACCCCTCGGGCAAAATTGCCCGTAGGGTATTGTCGTTGCCTCAGTCGGTCTGTCTGTCCGTTGGTCCTTGTAAACACATTATCTAAAAAAGTCTAACTTACAACTTTGAAACGTGACACATTTGTTTAATACAGCAAGTACAAGAAGCCTATTAAAAATCAACACGCTCGGATGTTTTCTTCAAGAGTTATGCCCCTTACATTACCGCTGCTGTAAAAAGCCTTATAAACACATTATCTAAAAAAGTCTTTAACTTACAACTTTGAAACGTCACACATTTGTTAAATACAGCAAGTACAAGAAGCATATTGAAAATCAACGCGCTCGGACGTGTTTTTCAAGAGCTATGCCCCTTACATGACTGTCAGCTTAAAACCTCCTTGTAAATGTGATGCATATATGTGCAGTAGTTTTTCACTCGCAACAAATTGTCTGAAAAATAAATATATCTTTGGTTTCTTTGGCCCAGACCCGAGGGGTCCTGATGGCGACAGCCACTTATTTTCTTTTTAAATTGACTTTGGGACTGTGAAATTTACTCATACTTCGATAATTGTTGTGATTTTCAGCTGATCGAGGAGAAGACGAAGAGGAAGACCGAGGTCACAAACGTAAACGCCATGACAGCGGAAGTCGTCATAAGAGCAGCAAGCATGATAAACATGACAAGGGCAAGCATCATCACAGTAGTAGTAGCAGCAAGGATAAAGATCGTAGTAGCAGCAAGGATAAAGACCGTAGTAGCGGCAAGGATAAGGACCGTAGTAGCAGCAAGGATAAAGACCGCCATCGGCACAGCAGTAGTGGACACAAAAGTAGTAAAGACAAACACAAACATAGCAGTAAGAGGAGTGGATCATCACATAGTCCCAGCAAAAGCCCCGCATCAAAAAAGAGAAAGAAGTAGAGCTGTGCATTAAGTGGTGAAACAATGTTTTTATTGGAAATAATGAACACTTTCTACTTTAGAAGGAAACAATTCCTAATGTTGCCATACAGAAACTAACAAGTGAACGTAGCTGCGTTTTTCAGGAGGTTCCCCATGGAAATTAAAAATGTAAATTCAAGATCCTCCCCTTCTCAAAAAGGAAGAAAAAATTGGTGATGTAAAAGGCCTGATAGACGTTTTTTATTTTTGATATCAGAGTTGCACATAAACATGAGACAGTGACAGTTGTCGTAAATTTCTTCTGGATTTTTTTTAGCAGGTACATGTACCTCTCCTAATGGTGGAATCCTGCAAATTCACATACATTGTCGTCTGCCACCAGCAAAAAAAATAATCTTTTCACAAGTGCTGTAAATAAAACCTCTAAGACATACAAATGTACAAAGAAAATTATTTCAGTCCTTGTCAGTTTTTGTGGTGTTTTATTAAATATGTATCCAACATACTGAATGAGTGAGGAAAACTATCCTCATCTTGTTAGGATTTTAAATTTCTTCCGTCTGTGCTGTATTGAAAATATAAAATATGATGAAATACCATTAACAGTGTTAACTTTGTGTGTGAAAACTGTTGAATCTTGTACAGCTACACATAGTATAACAACAAATATACGTGTTAAGTTCTGCATGTATGAGAGAATTTAACAGATTCTTTGTCCGAAAGAAACCGACCTTTGGCGAATACCTGGCACATCTTCCACATACACCGATTGAGTGAAAAATCCACTCAGAAATTGTTCGGTTTTTACCCCTCGGGCAAATTTTGCCGGAAGGGTATTGTCGTTGCCTCCGTCGTCCGTCTGTCCATTGGTCCTTGTAAACACATTATCTAAAAAAGTCTTTAACTTAAAACTTTTAAACTTCACAGATTTGTTTAATACAGCAAGTACAAGAAGCCTATTGAAAATCAACGCGCTCAGATGTTTTTTTCAAGAGTTATGCCCCTTACATTACCGCTGCTGTCAAAAGCCTTGTAAACACATTATCTAAAAAAGTTTTTAACTTACAACTTTGAAACTTCACAGATTTGTTTAATACAGCAAGTACAATAAGCCTATTGAAAATCAACACGCTCAGATGTTTCTCTCAAGAGTTACTCCCCTTACATTACCGCTGCTGTCAAAAGCCTTGTAAACACGTTATCTAAAAAAGTTTTTAATTTACAATTTTGTAACTTCACCCATTTGTTTAATACAGCAAGTACAAGAAGCCTATTTAAAATCGACCCGCTCGGACGTGTTTTTTCAAGAGTTATGCCCCTTACATGACCGCCTGCCAACCTCCTTGTAAATGTATGTGGAGTAGTTTTTCACTCACAATAAATTGTCTGGAAAATAAATATATCTTCGGTTTCTTTGGCCCAGACCCGAGGGGTCTTGATGGCGGCAGCCACTTATATTTAATGATTCTGTCGTTATGTCATTGTCCCTTAGTCCGACACAAGCCTTCTGTCTATGCGCCGTGGGTTCAAATCCCACTCAGACCAAATAAAACTGAAAAAAATAATCTTGAGTGCTGCGTAAAACATCAATCATTCAGAGCAAGGATATTTCCAACTATGTCAGTAAAAATACGTATGCTATTGAAACTTGTAAGAAAGACAAACATTTGTATTGAAGAATGGATTTCTTTTAATAACAATTGAACTCTTGAGGCTGATATACATTAATGGAAGGATTGTATGGAGACATAATTACACATAATTTTGCAATACCAGAGTGAGAATCAGTGTAAACACATGAACATTTTCCATAACCTCTTTCCAAAAAACCTACCTAAAAAGATTGCACCTCAAGAAAGTCAAAATTTTTGGCAAATTTCTTTTAAAATATTCATGCATGTATTTAAAATTCCTCTTAAATATATATAAAACTAGATAACATTGATGCAGACAATCTTTTTACTTTTGACTAAAAATATTTACACATAAAATAAACGTTTTAAATTGTATACTTGTATGACCTACATGTATAATATCCTGCATAAATCCGACACAGTAGATGTGAATAACTGCCATGGCTCGGCCAGCATGTAGGGCCTAGACAGGTGGAGAATCAACTCCAATTTCAAAAGTCCTCAAAAGGGGACATGTTATTCACAGCAAAATGTCAGCATCAGTTAGACATACATTTTCTCAAATAATGTTCCCTTTCACTGAACAAAAATATTATGAATTTAATGTCATCACATTGTCATAACATATTATATAATCCTTCAGCTGGTTGTCTATCTTGTATGACCCTGGGTCAATATGGCTATATGGCAAATTTTATTGAAAACATAATTTTTCTAGCACTCTGCCATAATCTGTCATTCAAAGCTAAACAATAAATTTCAACTTTGGTTTTCTACATCAAAATGATACAATAAGCCCTGTATAGTTAAAGCATCAAAAATAATAATGCATTAAAACAATTATTATGCAACTTTATTACATAACATTTTACTTTGCCGTGATCAAAATAAAACTTTCTCTTTTTTCTCTCTGGAGGAAACTCCTTACCTTTGGCGAGTAACTTTTCTGCATTTGGCGAGCCTTTCTGATGAATGTTCGGTTATAATTTAAGGTTGGTGTCTTACTCCACCTTATTGATATGATATGTAACATTTAATGTAATAAAATAAATTTAAATTCCTAAAACATCACCACAGAAAGTCTTCATATGCACTGCCTGGGATTTCTTTGGATATCTGACGCCAATTTTTTTGTTCAGAATATTAAAATGTAGCTTGTTTTACATCAACTGTAGTGCCTTGAAGAAATCCCAAACAATATTTGTAGGTTTTCTGGGCCCTGCTACCCAAAGCGGCGTAGCGTAAGTTGCCTTAGCAACCCATACTGTAGAGATACGTTGCTATGGCATTTACGTGAAAACTTACGCTACGCCGCTTTGTGAAAGAGGTCCCTGGGGTTTAGTCGTATTCTGATCCAATACAGATACTGATATCATCCCCCACATTGAGAGTGGCATGGAACCAACGATTTGTGTCCACAACAACTGAAACAAATAAATAGATTCATATTACAATCAGAAATTTATATGTTACAAAAAGTTGAGAAGGAATCTAGTATCATTTTAGAACCAGGAAGATGTACATTATGTTTCTCAGTGGATTTTTCACTTGATCGTCATATGTATATCAATCATTCATACATCATGTACCAATAGGAAAGACATCTGATCAAAGGGGCATGAGCTGCCAAAATGTTGATATATGTTGAAATTATTGGCTATTTTTCTCAAGACGTATAATTTAGAAACTTCTTACTGCTTCTAGTCTCGAAAATGTACGATAAAGTGTTGTTTTGACCTAACTTTGGCTTAGAATGGATGAATGGTCGTCCCGGTTATTTAAATTTTGTTTCTATTTCGAACACGTTTTCCGTTCGTACAGGCCACATACTGTATGGATTTCCCTCATTCCAACGCCAATCAAGTCTCCAACTTCAAAGTCTCTTACTGTCGTGACGATCAGAAATTATGAAAAAAGTGTGAATTTTGGCAGCTCATGCCACTTTAATGAAGATCCAGATAAATACAACTTTACTTTTGTTGATTGATTGATTTGTTATGGCCGCATTGCCACGTTTGAGCGGGGAAGTAAAGAAGGCTTCGTGGATGAAATCCTCGACCTTCAACCAGTAGGACTACCTGGCAACTTCAATACATAAAGCATTTGAGTGAAAAAACTCTTAGACATTTGTTCGCATTGAGTGTCCAATGGAGGCCATTTCATTTAATTACGGATAAAACAAAAGAAAGAAAGTGCTTAGCGACTCTTTTGGTCACCAACGGTTCCCGGAAAGTTGTTTGGATATACAATTTAGCCATACTGTTAACCACAGACCTATCTTATGAGTAGACGGTGTGTGCCATACCGAAATTACATTGAGTCTAGTCACCCAGCCTTTTGGCGTTCAGTAACTCCGGAATTATTGCATGGATTAAAAAAATTTTCAGTTCAATGTAGTTTACAAACAGACAATGTTTTCGTATTAAAAGTAAATTTGGGTCTCGCTATATGTGGCCCATCCTTTTGACATTCAGTAATTGATTGATTGTTTGGTGTTTTACGCCGCGCTCAAGATTATTTCACTTATATGGCGACGTTGCCAGTTTTATTGTGGGAGGAAACCAACGACCTTCCGCTGGTAACTGGCAACCATCCCACATAGGTCGTTCGAGTGAAAACTCAGCCAGAAAATTTTTCCAATTTTTGGACTGAGTGGGATTCGAACCCGCGACCTTCAGTAATTGAGAAAATGGCTGTTAATCTGTCTGTGTAAGAAATGTTTGAAGCTCTCTTTAAACGTGGGTTCCATACTAATGATAAAAAATTAAAGACATCACCACATCCTCAGTTGTTTTTTAACAACACAAGCTTTCGGCACCTGTGCCGGTGCCTTCGTCAAGTGTAACAGTTACATCTTTAATTTTTTATCATTAATCTGTCTGTGGTTTCACAGTAGAGCTTAACCATATCCCAAAAACATTTTTTGATAACCATGGTGACCAAATGAGTTGCTTAGCAGCTTCTTTCTATTAATTTATCAGTAATAAAATGAAATTGCTGTTCTATGCCGATATGTACACAAATGTAGTGTAGACACTTGTGCAATTAGCTATTATACAGTTTTCAGATATAGGTAGCAGCTTATAGGTAGGTGATGTGTCAAATACGAAAATTCACCAAGCCCCAGTCTTTTTTAGGTGACTGAAAGATTCTACCAGCCGAAATTCTGTAGCATGTCTTAAATATTAAATATGAAGATAATAGGCCTATGCTACAATGAATTTACTCTTGCGGGTGTATAATGAGTTTCTTAAATATAAAATAATGTTTATTGTACATGTCATTTTTTCTTGTAAAATAGATTCTGTCTTGGCGAAATCTGATCAGGAATTCAATTTGTATGATAAATATGGCTGACGTCACTATTGCTCTCCAAAACAATGTCTGAACAAAAAATCCCATTTTGTATTCCATCAGTGAGTTTCTAATGGATAAAAAATATTGCAAATATTGAACGACAGTTCACTTCTTTTGGTTAAACTTTGGGCTAAAGGACAAGAATGGAATTTAAGATTACAGTAAAGGAATATAACAGACAATGATTAACTTAAGTCAGTGGAATTGAGTTTTAGAAATGAAATGGTTTCGGGTTAGTGGAGCATGAAACGTGATAAGGCTTGCTGGGTAACCGAGTTTGGAAAAGAGATCAACTTATTGTCAACTGGTAAATCCATTACACTTCATCAATTATATTGTAACTGTCTCCGATAGATAGCACAATTTACGTCCTGCAAAGCATTATGGGAAGGCAATGGAACAGTTTCACTTTTCCGAATCAATGGCCGTGAAAATGAGAAAGCTGCTTGAGTGTAAGTTGATAAGGCATTATGGGTAATTGGATTCCCAAAAGCGATGTAGCCAAATGTCTTCAATGTTAACATTGAAACTGATGTCTGTTTGTCATCCTAGTAACTCAACAAGATATAAACCAAAAAGAAACCTAGTTTTCTCTAGTTTACAACAAGTAGAAAAAGGAATAAAAGCTACACAAAAATGGAATAAATTTATTTCTTAGAATCTATGTTTATGTGTTTTTTTGTTCAATTTTGAGTTTGTAAAAAAGCAATAAATTAAAAGCTATCCATTATTTTTGAGCAATTAAGTGTAAGAAATAAGTAAAATCATCTGTACAATTGATATGAGAAAAAAAATGTGATTAATTGATTTAAAAAATCTGATTTAAAAAAAAAAATGTTCTCATTAAAGTGTTGATAATTCAATGATATTTCTGATCAAAATACATAGAAATGTGACCCTTTATTGTGCAAAAGATGCAAAAATGCTGTGATTTATTTTTCGGACATTAAAATAGCTTCAGAAATTTTCATCTATTTTTCGCAAGGAGTGTAACTTGAGGCTTATGATTTTAGTCTCCTCAAGTATAGATAATAAATATTTTAGACCCAGAATAGATAAATGTGCACTCTGGATATTTAAATTTTGGTTACACTCAGTTCAAGCAAAGTTTTAACAATTTTGAGTATGTTTTCCTCTCTATAGATGTATTATTGTAATTTGTCCAAATCATAATATGTGAAGAAAGTCAGAATTTAGGTAAAAATGCCAATTAGTGACATTAGCAATTATTTGACACTTTGTGTAAAATTTATTTGAAAGCCTAAATAAATCGAAATTGAAAGTCAAGTATCTTTTTTATTGTACAAACAAATAAGAATTGACACTGCATGTTTAATAGATAAGGTTTTTAACCTTGTGACAATTTCTGTGTTTGATTTCCTCAATTTCTCACGACCTATGAGTTTCTAAAATCATAGAGACATTGTATTTATTGATAATCAATAACATATGTTGTGTTTATTTTGAACAGCTGTGACCATGCTGAGGGAACAACATAGATCAAATAAAGACCTCAAGGGACTATAGATAATACCTGTGAAATCTTCAAAGAACAAGACACATGTTCACTGGAGAAAACAATCATTTAAATGCCATGAGCCTAAATATGGACAATTTTATAAAATTGAAAAATTTACAGACATTACTTCCTTATACAAGAGTAGTGTCACTGTGAACTCAATATTTCAGCACTTTATTTTGCCACCATCAGCTTTTGTGACATTTTAAATATATCGTATTTAGGAATAAGACAGAAAAAACTAAAGAAAACATATTGTATAAGACAAACATTGAAAGAGGCAGTTTCACACTTTTGTCACATTTCTGAACATCACGACAATAAGAGGCTTTGAAAGCCATCGAAAAACCAAATAATTGGCATTGGAATGTGGAAAATCCATACAGTACGTGGCGTATACGAACCAGAATAGTGTTTGAAAAGTAAACAAAATTTAAATAACCGGGACGACCGTTCGTTCATTCTATGAGAAAGTTAGTTCAAAACAATACTTTATCGTACATTCTCGAGACCAGAAGCACTAAAAAGCTTCTGAATTATAATACGTCTTGAGAAAAATAGCCGATAATTTCAACATTCGGTTTTAAATGTCAAAATATCAACATTTTGGCAGCTCATGCCACTTTATAAAGGTAGATCATTATGGTTGACAGACTAGTATGTTAAATTGAGCTGAAATTATATGGCCTGTTATAGGTTGAATGTGAGATGTTTAGGGTTAACTTACTGATATCTCCTGGGTGTATAATGACATCAAATCTCTGAACACACTGGTCATAACATTCAGGGGGAGGTTCCAGCGTCCATTTCTTTGTTCCGGTCACTTGGGCTTGCCATGAAGGATTTCCAACATGATCAATCTGTAACAACAACAACATGACTAATTTCAAAACAAAAGATTCAAATTGTAGAACATCTGTTTAATTAGTTAGTGTCTTTTAGAAAGTGAATATAACAGTACTCTAGTTATTTTGGGATTACACTTTCTTGAAAGGAGGCCGGTTGGCTGAATGGATAAGGCAGCCGGCATTTAGTGCTGGCAATAGGTGCCATACTCTGGGACCTGAGTTTGATTCCCGTTTCGGGCATCACCCAAAAATCGGTAGAAGAATTTCTACCATAATTTCAAGAAAGTGTAATCCCAAAAATAACGAGAATACTGTAGAACATCTAGCCGAGGTGTGGTTTTGCTTTATTTCTAAATTACCACACGTCCGGAAGTGTATGTTAGATTCTCAGCACCATAGAGGCTGACTGATTGTTCGGGCTATGGAACATCTTGCATGGTTGAAATTGACAAACATAAATTGTTTGAAAGTGACAATCGACAGACAGAAAATTGCAGAACATTGTGCTTGTTAAAATTCAAACAAAATTTTTTAAACATTAAATTTGTGGACATTGACAAACACAAGAGCTAGAAAATTTTGTATGATTGAAAGTGACCAACAGAAGTTTGAAAAACATGCATGGTTAAATTTAACAAATATAAGCGGAAAACACTTCATGGATGATGGAATTGATGAACTGTGTTGAAGAACAAAGTTCATGATTAAAATTAAATAAAAAAATAGTTTTAAGTTGCAGAACATTGGTTGTAAATTTAACAGGAGATTCAGGAAGCCCAAAATACCAGGGGTATAGCACAATAATAATGGCTTATTTTTTTATATGTCATTTACCATAATATGCCAATACAAAATATCTAATAAATAAAACTGAAGTGTAGAGGCCTTAAAACTGAGAAAAACATGAAATTCTAAATTTTCTATTTAACTATTCAAGAAAGTTCACAGTCTAAAAATGTACAACTGTGCACACTCTAAAAGAGTTTTCAAGATCAGATCAAAACTGAGAAATTAAGGAGCAAAAGAAATAACTCAATTTGGTGGTGTATCATGTATTATGGAATATAGGTGATGTCATAACAATCTGTGACACATCATCTGTTTATATGGTGTACACTGTATATGAAATTATGGAAAAAATATCAGATCATATAAGGTAAACAATCTGAATGAATTGTCCAGATCGCATCAAAAGTTTAGATGGAATAAAATGGATTAATATAATCCAATATGGTTGCTGTATTATGCAATAGTTGATGTCATAAACAATTTAGGATTGAAAACATCAGATCATAATTGTGAAAGTTATGGAGAAAAAGATTCAATATTACATAATCCAAAATGGTTGCCATATTACGTAACCTGAGGAAATAAATAGTTTGTGACACACCTTCTGTCAATAAGCTGTACAACCTGAAAGTATTGTCCAGATTGCATCAAAACTAGATTGATTGTTTGGTGTTTGACGCCACGCTCAAGATTATTTCACTTACATGTATATGGCGGCGTTGCCAGTTTTATTGTTGGAGGAAACCGGGCTCTATGCCCGGAGGAAACCCACGACCTTCCACTGGTAACTGGCAACCATCCCAAAACTATAGAAGTTACATGTATGGGGCTAAAGGGAATATTACAAAATCCAATAGAGCTGTTGTATTATGTAACCAGTAATATCAAAAATAAATTGCAACACACCACTACCCATAGGGTATATGCTCAGAAGTTTGGAAGTAATGGAGCGGAAGGGAAAGCAGATGCCGAATAGATGTAGATAATACCCGAATACAGCCCGATTTTCAAGCCAGGCCTATAAAAATTAAAATTGAGTTGTCGAACATTGTATTGGTCAAAATAGAAAGCAGAAGTTCTAGAACATTGTAATAGTTAAAATTGTGAAATGGAAGAATGCTTTTTTATCAATGGTATAGAGGATTTAGAACAATTACCGCCGAGCCTGATGACGTCACATAGAATTACGCAAAGTTTTCTGGGTAAAATGTACCTCAGTTCGCCATTTTGTTTATTGGTACTTAGCAAGATGTCACTTTTTTGTAAAACATTGATGACCTGTTTTTATCAACACATTTTTCTGGTAACTTTACGCCTTTTACGTCTTCTTGATGCAGTATTATTTCTTCCGCCATATTTTAAACTTATGATAACATCCCTCAATTCCCAAAATGCTTTGCCTATAATTTCCAAGTGACGTCATTAAGCAATCGGTCAATTGGCATGTACGAGCACAACTTGTGAGCCCCAGATATGAAAAAGTTAATCCAACTTATTCTAAATCAATAATCTTAAAATCAGATTAGCCAAGAAGTTTTGGTTGTCGTCCTACATTCATTGTGTATGATGCAACAGATGTGACATACTTTGATTCAATACATAACCTTGTGTCACATTGTGTGTCACATTGTGCATTGTTGTTAATGTATATGGCACTCACAATAAAGGATACCAGCGGAAGGTCGTGGGTTTCCTCCCACAATAAAACTGGCAACGCCAGCATATAAGTGGAGTAATCTTGAGCGCGGCGTAAAACACCAAACAATCAATCACAATAAAGGAGGTTTAACTGGTATCACTTCCATATGATGACAAACAGTATGATTTTACATTTGTACCTGGGGGAAGTTTCACGAAGCAGTTGTCATGACATCATTTCCCTTCATTGTGGCATCCATTGGCAACCATGCTTTGTCTGTGATACGACTGCTTTGTGAAACAAGCTCCCGGGCCACGTCTTACAAAACTGACGTAAAGATGCACATAGGCATACAGTAACAACATGGGCAAGTTGCGGCCAAGGCGTAAGTTCCTATAGTTTTAACACTGATTTACGTCTGACGTAAATTACGCCAGCTTTGTAAGACAGGACCCAGGACTTCACTTTTGCTTTATAGGGTGAAGAAAGTTAATAATTGATTGTATATCTGTGTACAAGGGAAAACAAGTATAACAAAATACAAGCATCTTTGTTGAATAAAGCCAAAATACATAGTATATTTTATCCCGCATCAGCCGTCAAAATAACGAGCAAAGATTTGGATTGTGAGATCTTGGATAGACGCATGTCTCGATACCTGTGTATGGAGAGTAGACCTAGATAAGATCGATGTTTTACGCCGCAATCAAGATCATTTCACTTAAATGGCAGTGTTGCCAGGTTTAGTGGGGGAGGAATACAAAACCGGGCTCATTCCCGGGAGGAAACCCCTGACCTTCAGCGAATACCTCTAGCAACTCTTCCACTTACAGCGACGGTGCGAAAAATCCACTCAGAAATTTTCCAATTTTGATTTGGTCTGAGTGGGATTCGAACCTACGACGCATCGATGGAAGGTTTGTGTGGGACGATCACTCTACCCCACTGGACCACCGAGCCTAGATAAGAATCCTTATTACTTACATGTAAATGAGCTCCGTAGCCCGGACTCCCCATGAATATCCAGTCAGTTTTACTTGACTCCGCAGAACTTGGTAAGAAGTAAGGACGACCATAATACTGCCTTAAAATATTTGCAGCAGAAGCGTCACAATTACTCCTGAAACAAAGAGCATATAACTCCGTGGTTATTTTAGACAAGAAGATTTTCCCTGTGCCCGTGTGTTTTAGTGTTCATAAATATATATATACTAGTAAGTAGGCCTACTACAGATTGAGTGCTTTTTCACTTAGGCAATTCATAAAAAGGTGTTTCTCTGTCAAATATTTTTATTTGATTCAGTTTGTCAATTCACATGCATGTTTAATATCACAATTCCTAATCAAACCCCACAAACTACTACATGTAAATTAGTAAAAACGACATTCTCACTTTGATCCATGAATTGTGTCAAGACAAGAGGAGGATTTGAAGTTCACTAAACGATTAACAGTGATATGATGAAAATTCATACAGTCTGTGGCAACTGAAATAGTGTTCTAAAAGTTAGAAAAATTGAAATAACTAGAAGAAATATTCATTCATTTTAGACCTAGACTACTTAGACAAACATTCCTGGAAGAAGTATTGTCACAAGTCCGGGATCAATTTGGGTTCTCCACCAATGTCACCAAGGGTCCTATAGCATTAGACTGGGGAAGCTAGCTTTAGTGATGACCACTTGGGACTCAAGTGACGCAAGTCCATGTTTAACGACAACGGTTTTATATGTACAAATGCTTATAGGAATACATGTATTTACATAGGCGCATTGGTATTTACATACAACAACTGACACTGGGTAGGGCTTATTAGTTAGCTACTATTGGCGTAATAGAACTCTTAACGTCCAGCTCCTACCCTTTACAAATCTCTCCCTGAATTATCTAATTCTGCTGACTATCTTACTGACTCTCTTGCTCTCTAGCTATGATATAAATTCTCTTTTATATACTTGACATAGCTTGGGCAGGTTTGATTACTTGGACATGTTCTAATACTGAACCAAACATGTTCTTTTTATACAATAGTGATCTACTCTAGAATTAATAAACAATAAGGAGAGATTAATTGTGGACAGTCTGACAACTTGTGTTATAGCATCCTATCTATTAGGGACCACTGCTGGGATGACATTGTCACCTACAGTACTGTGATTACTATTTATACTAGTCTACTACACATATAAAATTAGATAATCTTTAAACTACATGTACATACAATTTGATAGATGATTCATTTACAATTCCTAATGTTGTCAAACAGCTTGGTAACAGTATGACTAAAAAGTCGGTTCATAGAATTTTAATCTTAGCTAGAACATGTATTTGACAAAGCCCTGATCATGGATAGGACAGATTCATCTAACTTAAATAATAAAATTTAATTTAGTGTGCCCAATTTCAACGTAATTAACAAATTAAACATGCCAGGGTAAGGTGTCTTTATAACTAATGTTTGCAGTTTTCAAACTTGGAAAAGGTTAACGATGATAATTATTTCCCAGTGAATAGAATCAGAGTCAGGTGGTTCAGGTGTAAGGTATTTTACAAGTAAGATAAAAGCATACTCTAGATTGTCTGTATTAAATTAATTCCTTTTTTTTAACATGTACAAAAGTCAACCTAAAGCCAGCATTCCATAGGGCCTTGTACATCCATTGGATGCAAGATTTAACCTAATCCTAACATACAATATATGCCATTTAATTTAAATGTCATTAAAGTTCAAGGGATATTAGTTTGATTTTATACTTAAAAGGATCTACATGTATGAACAGGGCTTAAACAAAAGTTAAAGCTGGCTTGTGTTCGTTTATCGACTAAATGTATATATAAAACAGTTTAAACGAAACAACCGTTGAATTAGTTACTTCCTTCAAATGGTAGTCAAAAAAGGATTGAGGAGAAAATACATGTATGCATATTTTCTGTATTACAGAGAAAAAATACATGGAAAAAAACTCGTCAAAAGTGAGGTCACTCACACGACCTTGGACGTCGTGTACAAACTTATACAGCGTAGATCCTCTACCGTACTTCAGCACTATGAGGGCACACATTCAGGGGTTGTGTTTGACGCCCTATGTCACAAAGATAATTAACTTCCGTAAGCATTGAAGAGGGGCAAATAAAGCAGTGATTTTTTTAAAGTTCTATGCTACAAATTTAGGCCTAAAGGATAAATGCCAAGTTCTTTCTGAACACCTAGCAGTGATTTGTTATTGTACAAAACCAAACTAATGTTTGAAATGTAAATAAAAGGAATCATGAATGTTTAGTTAGTTTAAAACAATACAATAATGTACATTTTCGAGACTTGTAGTGCACTAAACATAGACTGATCCAGAGACATTTTGATACCTGTATACAGGTATGGGCGCCCAAACTCACAAGCAAAAAATCCGCCCAAATTCTTAAAACCAACAGATTTTAATGTCAAAATAGCATTTAATGTTGAAGTTTGGGCCAGAGATGTTGTTTTTGTCTTATTGTTGGAACATTTTGAACCGAAATGGTATGCCCAAATTTTCCCTGGATCAATCCCTGCTAAAAAGATGATAAGTTGTAATTCTTGAGAAAAATAGCCTATAACAACAAAATCAAAAACATCAACATTTTGGCAGCTCATGCCACTTTAAGAAATACTTATTTTATAAACATGGGCATCTGATGGCCAAGACAAAAATCAATTAGCAAATAACCGACAATAATTGACCCGGAAAAAATTCCGGGCCAGGGTGAGAATCATACTCACGACGTTACCGTACCACCGCTCTACCAACTGAGCTACCCGGCCCTGTTAGGAACGGTTCGCTTGTTAGATTCTCTTATACACTAACACGCAGAGCTTAAACCAAGCCCATTAGAACATGTACATATGTATGTTTTAGTGATCATAAATAAATATATTTAATTTCATACGATGAAGTTATTTTTATAGTGTTTCAAAAGCAAGCTGCAATCATCAATGCTCCAGATAACTGTTCTTTGGAAGCCAGCGTACAATAATTAAACTTACTGGAGATCATGTACATGTACACTGACTAGTGGATGGAAGCATACCGATACAAGCCCCTGAGGTGGAGTTTTAAAGTACGGCATTTGAGTTGCCAACTGTGACGAAATCATAAAAAAACGTTTACACACACAAAATCTTTTTTAATGAAATTAATTTTAAAAAATTTGCTATTTAAAGGAATTTTACTAAAAAGTATTTCGGCCAAAATCAGGACATGCGGTTTTAATGAGAGAAGATGTTGACGGACCTCAATACTGTAGCAGCTGATCTTCACCAATGTCAGGCAACCTCAAGGTTTTGTCATTTTTCAAAATGCTAGGGAAAGCCTATCCAATTCCAATGGCTGTGAAAAGTCATTTAAAATGGCCTCAGAATAAAAATTTTGGCAACCCTTAATAATATGTTCATGGGTTGTGGTTTACTATAACAACTTATGATTGGGTACCGTATTAGTAGGTATAAAGGTCTAAATTATATGCATCTTTTTAACACAATAAGAAACTTGTCTCCATGGTGGTTATTTTAGACAAGACATTTTTCTCTGTGCCCGTGTGTTTTAGTCTTCAAAAACATGTTCAAAATGCCACTATATATATTAAAGTTAAAGTATTATATAATAACCAATGTAGGCCCCTATATAATTAATAATAAAAAAGCTAGAAACCAACATGAAATTAAGGATTGTTTACTAAAACCCCCATAACCTGTATAAGCCACTATTTAGATTTGGAGACTCCCTGTAAAAAATGTACATGTATTTTGCCCAGCAAATATAAAGTAAAACATGCAGTAGAGAGCCCCCACAGGTATGGCTGGTTTACATGAGGGTAGCTAGATTCAAGATTCAAGATTTATTGTACGAACATCCGACAAGGGCAGAGTACACAAAACAGAATAAACAAACTGTAAACTTTAACAAACAAACAGAAAAGTTATAGGTATAGACATTTGCATGTGAGTTACAATATTATATACACTATCATGAGATCTACGTAAATAATACTTAATTGTATGGGAACATAAATAATAAAAATAATTTTAAGGCTGTAAGGCATTGTACCATTTAAGTAATGATCTCGTAACCAGGTTTATACAATCTTCACAGGACATTATAGCTATAAATTTATCAATATTAGAGAGTGTTATATGTTTTCTATTATATGTTATTAATTCACTTCCATCCATAGCAATTAGTATTATTGTTCAACTATCTTTTTGGTTGAAATGTATTTTAAACTAATTTATCTGCTTTAGTGAGGGTGAAGTGTACTAAAATGTTAAATTGTGAACAAAAACAAGACTTAATTAATTTCAATAATTAGACCCAATTTAAAAATATTCTCAGTTTTATAAATTCAGTAGACAATATGTTTTCACTTAAGGGATAAAAAGGGTTTTCCAGCCAGAGACAATGTTTTCAAATCACAATAAATCTTTTTACTAAAGAGAAAATGTATCAACACAACAGTCCTAGATCCGGCATGTAGCGTTCAATTTTGCTGTGAAGCCGGAATGGCCGAACGCTACGGAAGTTATGCACCCATTTAAAAAATTGGGAAATCCCTATCGAGTAAAGACAGACGGGTGCAGAAAAGATGGCAGTGGTATTTATGGGAAATGTTCCAACCACAGCTAGATATTGATTTAATTGCAATAAGTCTGGTCTACTATTTAGTATTAGACAATAGGTGAATTGTACAATTAATAGACAAAAGGTTGGACATTTATTTAGGTAAAGTCGATGATTGTATCTATTACATGTATCTATATTAAATGGAATTTGGGAAACTGACCGGCTCTAAACTAAACGGTTGATTGATTGGTGTTTTACACCACACTAAACACTATTTCACTAATATGGCCGTGTTGCTAGGCTCAGTGGGGGAGAAAAGCAAAACTCACCAATCCTTCAGAGAGTACCTGGTAACTCTTCCATATACTGATTCAAGATTATAAATATTAAAGGATTTGTGAACAGGATTTAAAGCTGGTTAGTGTTTGTTTATAATGGACTAAATGAATATTTGAAAATGAAACAACCTTCGTGTTAGTTCTCTGGTAGTCAAAAAAAGAGTGAGGAGGAAATATGTATATTTTCCATAACTACTCGGAAAAGTGACGTCATACACGACCTTTGAGTACTGAGAGAGCAGAAATCGTTTATTACATCATCGCTGTGAGGCTACGTACACAACTGAGGTCGTAGTTGAAGTTCTTCAAACTCTGTTGCCAAGATATTGATGATGGGCGCCAAACAGATATCTTGGCAACAGAGTTTGAAGAACTACTGAGGTCGTGTCTGACGTCATAAGTCCCTAAGATAATTAACTTACCATCCAATATACCATGGTTTAGATCCATCCTTCATGTGTGCTCTTTCTTCACTCATGTTAAACACCTCTCTTAAATTGTGAAATTCGGTTTTGTATGGAAAGAACTGACAATGTTGCTCAACATTTTCTAAGGCAGGACTTTCCTCTGAGTAAATGCCACGGAAAAAATCCCAGCTAAAAACGTCGGTAGCCGTCCAATTTTTTGCACCATCAACAATCACAACTGGTCTGCCGGAATAAGCATAACGCTCTTCAAATTCTTGAGCTGTAATATTATGCACATGATCTACTTGTGTCACATCTGTGCAGACACTGCAGTCCACAGGGGGTCTAAAGGAATCCATCATTATTTCTTGAGTGTTTATGATACATTCTTCTCTCTCTATATCAGAATCATACAATTTGAACCACATCGCTGTCATGTCTCTCCTGGTCCATGGCCACTCCACAATAAAACTTCCTAAAGATATAGCAAGAATTCCAACTAAAACAGTCAGCAAAAGATTCACATGCTTTTTTAATGGAGTAAATTTCGAAGTTTGAATGTTTTGCAGTGATTGGATTGATGATATTTGCTGATCAGAAAGTCCTAATGCTTGGGCTTTTTTGTGAAGCCTTTTAAACAGAATGATGGGGTCCTGATGACTTTTCTTTCCACTTCCAGCACTTTCATCGTTTTCACTTCCCATTTTAACAAGTATCTCAGTAAGTCTGGACTGCAGAAGTTTGAATCCTGTACTAATACGTAATAGTGGCAGTGGCTTTCACTCTATCAGTATCAGACTATCAGTGTCATAACACAGTCACAACTTCACATGAATCGCCAGGCCTAATTCCTTGCTTAACAGCCACTTATCAATATCATGTCGTTGCTTAACAGTTAATTCTCTGTTAAACTCAATGAAAATGTTATTGAAAATTTATGTCTTTAACACCATAAATAAGGTTGTCAACTGCTAATAAATATAGAATCAAAGCTTTTTCGCTTTACACTGTACATGTAACTGTCACTGTAATCTGTAAAGTGTAAGACACCATGCAGTTTCTAATTTCTAGTGCCACTGCCAGTAGACGCACAGTGCAAATAAATGCAGCAAGCAGACTTCAACTGGTCGAGTCCTCACAGTCCTCTTATCAAATCATTAGACTGTCAGCTAACCACTGTGATACGCGGAACAAGACTTTACCAACTGTCTGTCAATAAAACTACGTCACAAATGTTTTCGAAGGATCATTTTCATCAGGACATTTTCTTCCGGGAAATCCCTCCCGGAACTCCCACAAGCCTCGATTTCGACTAAGGTCAACGGAATTTGATTGGCTCAGTTTAGTGGTGCTCTTGACCCCTGTCACTTTTGATTAGAAACAACACAAAATATTGAAGCTAAAGATTTGGAAATAGCCCAAATCTCATCATCAAAATCGAATAGATTCATCACGTTATTTCACCCTTTTAACTTTTGTATCCCATTTTATTTACTTCTGTGGGTCAACCCTCACAGTGTCACTGTTTATACTGTTAGATTAAAAGCAAAGGGACGTAACTCAGTTGGTCTGCCAAAGTGATGCCCATCATAAACGCAGTTTGACATTGGGCCGGTTGGCGTTAACTTTGCCAGTTTGTTGTGTAATCTCCACATTCAGATAATGGTTTGTGCACAGGGAAATAGAAAGCTATCTCTTTGACAGTGGTGATGCTCAAAAACATATTGAATTTAAGGTACTAGTAGTAGTATTGCAAACTCTTCATCACATGTCTCTAAGTAAAGACTAAGTGGCATGAGCTGCCAAAATTCACACTTTTTTCATAAATTCTGATCGTCACGTCTTGAGAAAAATAGCCAATAATTTCAAGATTCTGTTTGAACGTAAAAATATCTACATTTTGGCAGCTCATGTCACTTTAATCTTATTTTACTCCACTGAAGTAAAGCACTAAAATAAAGCTAGCCCCAGGTGAAGTTATCTTGCCATTAACAGAATGACAGGATAGTCACCTGGGGCTAAACTAAAGCAGTAATTGCGAAAAGGTCTTCATCTGTAAATTAATAATTTTTACATCTATTGATCGTCGACCAGATGCCGACCAATAAATATCCATAAATGACGAGGTACCTGTAGATATTCAAATTCAATATTATTGAATTAGTCTTAGCAATTGACTTTCGCTCTCGTAAATCTAGTGTAACTGTCTAAGTTGTGGCTATAATGTATAGGCCTAATATTTAAAGTGGCATGAGCTGCCAAAATTCACACTTTTTTCATAATTTCTGATCGTCCCAACAGTAAGAGGTTTTGAAGGCCATCCAAAAACTAAATGATTGGTGTTGGAATGAGGAAAATCTGTAGGCTACAGTATGTGGCTTATACGAACCGAAATAGTGTTTGAAAAGTAAACAAAATTTAATTTTAAATAACCGGGACGACCATTCATTCATTCTAACCCAAAGTTAGAAGCACTAAAAAGTTTCTGAATTATACGTCTTGAGCAAAAATAGCCAATAATTTCAACATTCTGTTTTAACATCAAAATATCAACATTTTGACAGCTCATGTCTCTTTAATACCTACGCCTACGGAAGCGTACAAGTATTACTATTTAAGGGCCAGGTGAGTTACTATCTCCAATTTGGAGATCTATACTAACTCTGAATTAGAGCGCTTAATTCCGGGTTACTAACTCCAAATTAGCCGCTAATTTGGAGTTAGTAACCCCGAAGTACCTAATCCGGGGTTACTATATGTAAGTCCACATAGCTTATTCAGACGTATGTTTGTAAATGTTGATCTTCAACACCCTTTTCAAACTATCATGGCGTAAAACTCCAATCAATCAATCAATCAATCAAACTATCATTTTTTTGTATTTTATCAGGTTATATGCAAAGAGATCAATCCTTCAGTTGTTACCATGCCGACAATTGACCTCCGGTGAAGCTGCGACTGCCTTGCGTCCTTTTCTGTTTGCCGTCCATCCTGATTTATTTGGTCAACACCCAAGGGAAAGGGTAAGGTTGTCTGTAGATGAGCTGTGGTTTATAAATACATGTAATATGTTCTTTTGAACAATGAGCTTGGTTGTGTCTCACACCCATTCTGACAATGACATTATGTAAGGGAAATAATCTGGGGCTTGACTTGACAACATAAAATTTTAAACCAAACTAGCAGTCAAGCAGACATAAAGAAACTTTGTTCATCATTTAAAATATGAAATCTATTGAATGCATAGCTGAAAATTCAGATTTTCATCACTGCATACAAATTAGCAGGTTTTCATTAATCAAAATGATTCCATGTGGCATTTTTATGGACACTTTGGGATTTTTTGCTGTTGAAATAGCATTTTACTGCCACAATCACTGCTGTGGTTAATTGGGAGGGCTGAAATGTAGCCCGGATTTTCGGTCTGAAGGGTGACTTGTATTATATTTGGCTGGTAATTGGCTGGTGAATCGCCCTTTATGACAAATACGAAAAAAAAAAAAAATTTGGCAGATCCCAGATTTCTCGGCTAGGCTGAAATGGAGAAAAAAAAAATGACATATTGTTTACATAGAGGTTATCTAACGAGAGCCAGTGTGTTACGATGTATATCACTCGAGTCTATTAATTTTCAAAGTCACGAGCCTCCGGCGAGTGACTTTGGAAATTAATAAACGAGAGTGATATGCATCGTAACACACTGGCTCGAGTCTGATAATCTTTTTCTCACACTACACAAAAAACAGCGTTTTATAAAAAAAAACATGGCTCTAGTTGAAAAAATATTTGGCGACGTCGCTCTATTTTCAAGAATGGCTGTCCGAAAAAGATTTGATGAGGCATTGTGACGCCAGAAATGACGTCATCAACGACGGCATCCCAGGCCCTTCAATATAGAGTTTCTGCTGGACGCTCGATCTTAACGGCATAATGACTGATACGTAATTTATTTGTGACGTCAGTTTTGACAGATCTTTCGTGAGGTCATAGCGTTACTTGGGCCATAATTTCACACGTTGATTATGCAAAAAATAACACACTGCCTGGGAGTGGAATTATCGGGGGTGTAGTGTGAGAAAGAACAATACTGAATAACTTGTAATATTAGCAGAATTTAATGAAGAGAATATGTGACATTTGTATTTTATGGATATAACTGATGATACTGTCTCTTATAGGCTGTTAATGAAGGCTCATTGAAAGTGTTAAATGAATATGTGACGTCACTTCAAGCTGGACGACCTGTCAAAGCTGCACAAGTCCTATTTTACATTCGTCCATCTGAATCAGAAGATGCAAGCTCTTCAGGTATGTACTCAGGGACAATTCTATCATTTATAATAAGCTACAAATCACTTTAAAGGAGGGGAAATCTCTAGAAATACATAGGGATTATCGTCGATAACAGCCTTCAAAGTACTTAAAACATTTCACGTCAATTACCTCCAGTGACCCTCAAGCTAATAAAAACAGACAGAAGTATGTCCTTTCAGTGGCTTATCTGTGTAGCCATTTTTCCGTTTTAGGATGACGTGATGTTGGTATAGCTATTTTTAGATCAATAATGACGTATTTTTACCGCTCTCTAATGTATAAGGGTAGTTTTAGGTCCAAAAAAACATGGCGACAAACTTGAAGTGGGAAGATTGTCTCCGAATATGTAGGTCAGTATGCAACCGCGCGCCATTACTTAGCCAGCCATTGGCTAAATTGCATCACATGACTACTCTATAACGCACTTAAATTTTTATTCAACAATAATTGGATAAAACTAACGAAAAGATGGTGGCGGCCTTGTGAATGGCCTATGGAGCTTATTCTCTATTGTAACGCCACCTTCAAATTTCAATTATTCACTAACGAGAGGATAAAACATACATTGGACAGTTGTTTTGGACTAAATGAACCCTACTCTTTCCATCTAAACTAGTCTCAAGCTTAGATTTTCTTTCCCTTTAAAGGCACAATCGCCTCGAAAATCCGGAATACTGTTTACATAAAATTAGGCAGTGGACGGTTTTCTGTATTTTTCCCAGATAGAAGAACTTTCTATTTTTACCAAAAATTAAAAGTTTTTTTATAGTATCATTTAGTATTTTTAATTTGAAATTAGATTTACACTGTATCAGGTACCCACAACGTAAACAAACTCTGAGCACGAGCATGCGTACAAGCGCTATAATATTTTGAATTCTGTGAGTGATCTAATTTGATGTACTTTGCTTGAGAAATACAGAATGACAATCCGGTATTAAGAGGGAATCGAAAAGCCTGCCAATATATTTTAGTGTGTAAACCGCAGACAAAAAGGCCTGAAATGATCGTAGTTGTTGTAATCGGGCTTCGATTTTGTTTGTTTTTCACCCTCATTTATACATTCCATATCTACTTGGACATGTTTTACGTGACTTATGTTTAATCTTAGTGGTTTTAGTTGTAGCAAACTCAAGTAAATTGGGTTTCTTAACAAATGTCCAACAATTGGGCCTTTAAAATAGATTGAACAAATACATTTATGAACCCTTTTTAACTCGCTTGTGTCTACAAGCTAGATATATAAGACAAACACATCTTTGATGCGACTCTCTTTTGGAGGATGTATTTGGAAAAAATTAAACCTAGCATATCAGTCACAATGGACTAAACACCAGAAGAGAAAATTTAGGACTTTGTGTTATTATAAAAATTTGGAGCTTCTGAAACCCCAGCACTTCCTTTCACTTTCTACCTGGCAGGTTGGCTTAACATCTGATATAGCTTTGATTCTAATGAAGGTTCAGTTTAAATGGTGTTGTCCATTTTGTTTTCACCAATGGATCGCCGGTTCGAATCCCACTCAGTCCCCCCAAAAAAATGGAAAATTTTCTGACTGGGTTTTAACTCGAACGACTTATGTGGGATAGTTGCCAGTTTACCACCAAGGTCGTGGGTTTCCTCCCACAATAAAACTGGCAACGCCGACAAACATGTATAAGTCAAATAATCTTGAGCGCTCAGTAAAACACCAAACAACCAACCTACCATTTGGTGGGCACTTTTGGCTTTCAGGCACAAAAGTTGTATTTGTCAGATTATCTTGAACAAACTGCAATTAATATCAACAATATAATTTCTTTTTTAATACTCTGAATAATTTTTCTTTTTCTATTTTAGACTTTCAAGAAATCCGTTTGTCACTTAGGTCACATGACTTGAGTGTTGTGATCAAAGACATTTTGAAATCATGTGACCTGTCTTTGGAATATGTTAATGCAATACAGTCTGACCAATCAGAGGGTGAAAGTTTCCCTCGTCCAATCAAATGGCATAGTTCTTACTATTCCTATACAGGGAAGATCAACCCTGAGGAGAAATTAAAGTCAACACCAGCGATAACATTACGGTGGGTTTTATAGTATATCATTGTTGCTTGATTGATGTTTTACGCCACATTCAGGTTCATAAGGCCTGTCAGTCGTCAACCTAATGAAATATCATAGGTTTACTTTATTACAACAATTTATGATGGGGTATAAAGGTCTAAATGATATACCTCTTTTTAATACAATTAGAAACTTGTATCCATGGTTATTTTAGACAAGAAGATTTTCCCTGTGCCCGTGTGTTTTAGTGATTATAAATATAATATAGTAATGTTGCTCAGGCTTATTTCACAAATGAAATACATGTTTTTACATTTGGTACTTGCAACGTCCAAATAGAAACTTTTGGTTCCATCAAAGTCAGTTTATATTTTACACTTTGGCATCACACTCAAGTTTGAGTGGTTTTAATATCTTTAGTCAATATCCCATTTTCCATATCTCTCAATGTCAAGTAACAACCATTTTGTGTTAAGTGTGGATTTTTGCTTTATTTTTAGAGCCTGGCTCAATGTTAATTTAGATACAGCCAGGAAAGGACAAAAATCTGTTCAACCAATCAAAGAAGAGATTGAGAGAGTAAGGAGAGAGTTGAAAGAAAAGATTGGATTGGCTGATATTAGATGGGAGAGTCAGTGGGGTGTTCGTCATTTCCGTGGCTGTTTAAGAAGTTTTGAACAACTTTACAAGGAAAAATCCACATGGATTGATTCAGTTCTTAAAGGTAAGTTTAACCGGGAAAAAAAATGTAGAGTTTTGAGACACATTGTGTTTTGTTTTACTCTTCTAACATGAGGTGTCAAGAAGTTCCTGGAACAACTGTTAATTGTCAGAAAACACCGTACAGCTAACCAATAATTGATTCATGTTATTATCTGTATTGTCTCCCTTTAGACAGGTCTCTAGTGTTTAGTAACTGCACTGGTTACAGTCACCATGGCGATATTGTCCTGAGTAGTGAAGACGTGCCTTCTGATTGGATGAAGGTCAGTTCAATTACCGCCGAGCCTGATGACGTCACATAGATTTACGCAAAGCTTTATGGGTAAAATGTACCTCAGATCGCCATTTTGTTTATTATTCCTTAGCAAGATGTCACTTTTTTGGAAAACAGTGATGACATTACCTGTCTTTTTCCACACAGTTTTCTGGTAACTTTACGCATTTACGTCTTCTTCTCGATACAGTATTATTTCTTCCGCCATATTTTGAAATTATTTTTTACTTCCCTCAATCTCCCAAAATGCTTTGCGCGTAAATTCCAAGTGACGTCATCAAGCAATCGGTCAATTATCTAGTAATTAGTGATGGTTCACGATCATATTTAATTGTTTTAGAAATAACTTAGCAGAGATTTTTCCCAAACCTCCACATCAAGCACACTAAAAATGAGACCATCTTTTAACACTGACTGTAATACTTGTCATATAGCTGAGTTGATAGAGCGGTCCAAATAGGTCTCATTTGACTGTTCAGAAATATAGAGCCTGGTTTCCTTTTTAAGTACATGTATATATTTTTGTTTGTTACAACAATTGATGGGGTATAAAGGTCTAAATGATATACCTCTTTTTAATACAATTAGAAACTTGTCTCCGTGGTTATTTTAGACAAGAAGATTTTCCCTGTCCCCATGTGTTTTAGTGATCATAAATATTTATATTTTTGTTTCAATGATGTGAAAAGTAGAGTGTCTCCTTCTCCTTCATGCATACAGCCCACTAAATCCTAAGTGTGACTTAAAACATCAATCAACCAGCAATAACATGTAATTGCTCAGGTGTTTCCTCTGTGTGTACAACCCTGTTGTTTCACTAATGATTAACTTGTAACCTCTGTGGCTCAGTAGGTAGAGCTCAATCCAAACAGCCTTCCACCAATGGGTCGTGGGTTCGAATCCCACTCAGTCCAAAAAAATTGGACAATTTTCTGACTGGGTTTTTACTTGAACAACCTATGTGGTATGGTTGCCAGTTACCACTGGAAGGTCGTGGGTTTCCAGCCGCCGCATAGAGCCCAGTTTCCTCCCACAATAAAACTGACAACGTCACATATAAGTGAAATAATCTTGAGCGCGGCGTAAAACGCAAAACAATCAATCAATGTAACTCATGCATTTTAATGAAATAATCATAAGTGTGTCATACTTGATCTGATAATCAACCAACCAATGGGATCCTGAGAAAGCTGAAGACTTTTGATACTTTTGTTTTAGCTGTTATTATCAGTGAGAGCCTATGACAGTGTCATGCATCGGTTGCCCTACATGGAAGAGCAATTGTCCCATCTGTTGAGTAACGTGAAAGTTGTTCGTCAGAGGCCACAGAGAGTTATCACAGCTCCTCATTATGAACTGTTGTTAAATCGTCTGATTAATTCGTTAAGGAGAGTACAAGATGACGTCACCTGTCAATTTTTCGCCGAAGATCTTTCTCACCTGCAACTCATTGTGGACAGGTAAATGTGTATATAACTTTCCAGTCTATATGATAGACCAGAGTTGTTTTGTTTGTCACCTCTCTAGCTTTATAGTTTTTAGTACAGGGCATCCGAGTTCAACATTCAATCTAAAATGAAATTAGCACAAAACCACCACATAATTTACGATGAGTCAATTTGTATTGCTGATATATTTCAATTCCATAAGAAAGAAAAATAATACATTGAAACTTGTATGCTTCTTTCCCCCCAATATTTCGACTGCGAGCCAGATGGGTATTGTTATCATAAACAACATGAAAAAATCTAAAATGAAAACGCACAGGTGGTGGCATAATATTCCAATTTACGGCTGGTATGTATGAAACCTTTCGATTGAAACTGTCATTATTTACGGACTCTCCAAACATCACAACTATCCCCTCAATAGACCAAGAAGGAAATGAAACACAAATAACAATAAAAGTCCGATCATGTCCGATCATGTCCGATATACGTTGAACATGTACCATACAACTTCCAGTGCACTGCTAAATGGGAAGGACCCTGATTTATTTCTTAACCAACACCTCTATGAAATTCTCCAAGTTACCGCTCACAGCAGAGCAGATGCAGAAAAACTCAATAGTGAAATAATGTCCTCCCTTCAAAAAATAAGTTCCTTGAATGGTGAATCTGAAATGTCACACTCAGAATGTGAGGAGGGCAACATATGCCTGCTCTGTAACAGCAATAATGAGGAAGGAGATTCCATCCAATGCACGGCTTGTTCAAACTGGGTTCATAGGAAATGTTCAAAGCTATCTGTTTCTGCTTTTAAGAAACACAAAAAAGATTTATCTCTGCCATTTTTCTGTAAGGTGTGTAATGACAAACCTACACAACAGTTGCAAGGAAACAATTCACAGAAAATAGCCACTCTGAATAAACGTCGTGAATCCACACGCAAAACATCTCCCACCAAAACCTACTCACGTTTCAAATCTTCACCTAAAGGAAAAGCTGCAACCCAATGTGAGCCACAAACTGAAACATTATTTGCAATCAAATTATTAGAAGAAAAACTGAAGTCATTTGAAGAATTACAGTCAAATAACATGCAACTCCAAAAATCATTTGATGACCTCAAGTCTAATTTTCTCGACCATCGTAAACAACTTACAAATATGCTCACAGTAAATGAGAAAAGCATGTTAACAACAATCTCTGAACTAAAAGATGAAATAGAAACCTTGAAAACAGAAAACGTGTCCCTGCAAAACAACATAACTAATCTTAAACAAAAATGTAAACAGCAGGATGGCATAAACTCTTAACTCAAGAAATCAGTGGCCATGATTCTTGGCGACAAGACTGAACCAAAAGATTGTTCCCATAAACCTCAGACAGAGAAAGTCTTGGTACCTGAGGCAGCCACTACTGTTGTAATTGAAAGGACTGAACAGAAAATTCATCATCTAACACCAACATGCCAAACTGATAAACCTTACAATCTAGAAACCAACCCTGTTTACAATGTGGAAACCTCTAATTCCTTCCAAAATCTAAATTCTGACAACGTATGTGACTCTACCCCAACAAATATAGATAGTCACCGGAATGAGGCCAGAAATAATCGGAAAGCTCCATCGTCACAAAACATCATCCCCCCATGTAAAAACTTGATTCTTGGATCATCCATTGTGAAAGACCTGAAACGATTTAAATTGGATGGTAATGGTTCTACCCATATAAGAACACTCCCTGGGGCAAAACTACAAGACATGCTGTCCTACATCAGTAAGATTGACCTCCATCCTGAAACCTGTTGTATCTTATTCCAGATTGGTTCTAATGACTGTGGAAAGGATTATAACTCCCAACGTGTACACGCGCAGTATACTTCTCTTATTCAGAATGTACGTTATAGTTTCCCAAATGCCAGCATTAACTTTTGCTCACTTCTCCCACGGATAGACAATGTAGGTAGAGACTACAATGATAATATTGCTTCTGCTAACCTGACATTAAGCTCAGTATGTTCCTCGTTCGAATGCCAATTCATCAGAAATGACCACCTTTTTGTTCGTTCAGGATCTCCTGACAAAACCTTATATAAAGACAATGTTCACCTGAATTCCAAAGGAACTGCTATTCTTGCCAAACAAATTAAAAGGCTTGTGTTAAAAACAGCGTCTGGAAGTCAAGATTACAAAAAGCCAAGGGAATTCAAAAACAATCTTTCTCCTCATATGCATCCAACCTCCCTAGCGAAATCCAATATGACTGATTGTGGTTTGCCAACATCTTCCTCTGAGAAATCTTCGGACTCAACTTTATTTACATCAATGTCTGTTCCCGCCTCAGTCACTCCTGCCATGGCTAATACCAACTCTGTAGCCCCAATAGCCCATCAACAGACCCCCTCACCACAAACTGCGCATCCATTTATGCCTAGGACTTCGTTTAACACTATAACCTCCCCTGGTAATATGAACTCAATAGGAAACACTCGGCTACCATACATGGACGTGTATCCTTTCCAATTTACCCCAAATGTGTATGGTTTTACTCAACCATTCCCCCAAATTCCATCACAAACTGGCTCATGGCAATTCCCAGGATTTGGGCCATGGAGACCTGGGAACCACTATGGTCCCAATGCACTGTATCCAAACCCTATGCACCCACTTGCGTGCAACTGATATCCACTTAATTACTGAAATTGTATTATTACTAGAATTACTTTTTAACTTGCTAGATGTGTAGAAATGTATTAACCTAATCTATCAGATTCTTTTAGAGTTAAATATCTAATATATAATTATTATGCCTATTAAGTTTATGTTCTGGAACATTCAAGGGTTACCTTCAAAGACTAACTCTGACAAAAAATTTAAGGATTTATCGAAGATGGTTGACTGTAATGATATTATTGGTTTTAGTGAAACCTGGTTAACCAACGATGACATCAGATCTTCAAAATTTAATTACATTTTTCCACGTTATAGTTGTTTTAATAGTATTAGAATTGACAAAACAAATACCACCCCCCGAGGTGGGGTGTCACTTTATTACAAAACCTTACTTAGTGATTCAATACAGCTTGTTAAAGAAAGTAATGGTTTCCTTCTCTGGGTAAAACTGTCAAAGTCAAAGCTGCAACTTGAAAGAGATTTATATGTTGGTGTCGTGTATATCCCACCATCCTCATCTCCATTTTGGCAAAAAACTTCAATAAACCCTTTCAATGAGATAGAAGAAGACATCGCACACTTCTCTACTAAAGGTGATGTGATGCTTGGTGGGGATTTTAACGCCAGAGTTGGCAATAACCCAGACTGGCTGAGCGACCTAGGAAACCACCGTCACTCCCCCCTGCCAAATTATGATATTGGACTAAATAACCCGCAACGTTTATCATTCCGTAACAACCAAGACAAATCAACTAATTGCTTTGGATCCTCTTTGTTGCAGCTTTGTCTTACTATGGATATTTACATTGCTAATGGACGCTCTCTAGGCGATAGTGTAGGTGCCTTTACATGCTATCATTATAATGGATGCAGCACTGTTGACTATGTCCTGTCTACGTCAAGTTTTTTTGACAAAATTATCTTCATGCAAGTTAAGCCACTCACTTTCTTATCTGACCACTGCCCTATTGTTGCCACTGTAAAAAATAACGGCCCAATTGTAAAAATGGACCCCACCGTCAATGATAAAACACAAACTCAATCCAATGTTAGCAGTAAAACAAAAGCTTATAAATTTATCTGGAATCCACAGTCAGACGCAATGTTTCTAAATGCACTGCTATCTAATGATCTTACATCCAAGGCAAATCAATTCCTAACCACTAGCTATACGGAAACTTCAGATGGTGTAAATAAGGCTACTGAAGACTTCCAACAAATACTGCAGTCGGCTGCTACCAAAAGCTTAAAATTTGTTAAAGTGTGCCCTCGCAAAAAGAAAAAGTGTTGTTGGTACGACAAAGACTGCAAAAAGCTCCATTCTGATATGTTTAAAGCATTAAAAAAGTGTCGTGAAAACCCTTACAATAAATCGTATTTGATGTCTTACTACAAACTCAAAAAATCATACAAGCGACTTGTGAAATATAAAGAAAAGACTCATCGAGAGCACATTCTTAAACGCCTGGATAATCTAAATTCTTCCAACCCATCTGAATATTGGAGATTAATTCGTATGCTCACAAATGAAAACAGTGAAACAGATCAAGTGCCCCTTTCATCATGGGAAAACTATTTTAGTGAATTGAACTCCGACAACTCAATCAACACATCTTTCCACAATGACATTGAGAATGCCCTAAATGGTCTTGAAACCTTGACCATGAATGAGGAAATAAACAAACCTATTTTAGCCTCTGAATTTCGGGAAGTTGTTAAAAAATTAAAAAATAAAAAAGCCAATGGCCCAGACTGTATACTGAACGAGATGCTGCGCTCTTCGTCGTTACCCTTAATTGACCATTTCCTAAAGCTTTTTAATCTAATCTTTAACACGGGCATCTCGCCCAATGTTTGGAATTCTTCCTTTATTACCCCAATTCACAAAAAGGGAGATAAGTCTAACCCGTCCAACTATAGAGGCCTTGCAGTTGGAAGCTCCTTAGGAAAACTATTTCTCAGTATCCTTAATATGCGAATTGTTAACTACCTTGAAAGAAACAACTTGCTACACGAGGCACAATGTGGCTTTAGAAAAGAACACAGGCCAACAGATAATATATTTATCCTCCGCACTTTAATAAACTACTATAAATCTAAGAAAGCAAAACTATACGCCTGTTTTGTTGACTTCTCTAAGGCCTTTGACAATGTATGGAGGCCTGGACTATACTATAAATTATTGAAACACAAAATTAATGGTAAAATTTTCAGAATACTCCAAAATATGTATTCACATAATACATACAATATCAAAACTAGCGCAGGGGTTTCCCGTCCAATTAAATCAGAAATAGGAGTGAGACAAGGTTGTGTATGTAGCCCTATTTTATTTAATATATACCTGAATGACCTACACCATTACCTATCTAACTCCTGTGTTCCGCAATTAGATGGTCAAGCCGTTTCCCATATGCTATTTGCCGATGATCTCATATTGCTAGGAACTAGCCCTTTAGGCCTGCAGACTAACTTGGACAACTTAAATACATTTTGTGTAGACTGGAAACTCAGTATAAACCTAGAGAAAACCAAAATCATTGTTTTCAACTCTCGAATAAAACCCGACAAACAACATCTACAGTTTATGTACGGAAAAGAAAGGCTTGAAATAATTTCTCATTACTGCTACCTCGGTGTTATCTTTCACCAAGATGGCAATTTTACAAATGCTATTAAAATGCTACAAACCAAAGCTCTTAGGGCATGGTTCAAAATTAAAAATCATTTGAGTACAATTGATTCTGCCCCTATTGAGACACATCTCAAAATGTACAACTTAGTTACCCATCCAATTGGCACCTACGCATCTGAAATTTGGGGAAGTCAAATCCTAAATCGAAAACAGAACATATTTACTAACTGGGCGAAATCCTTGTGTAATTCTGCTATGGTTAAGGTCAGTAAATCAATATTGTGTCTCTCTAAACGTGGTAGCAACATTGGTGCCCTAGCCGAACTGGGACTATACCCATCCTCATTGTACATCTTCGGTAATATGTTTAAGTACTGGCAAAGACTTGAACAAATCCGACCATCCAGATATCTTCTTTTTAAAGCTTATCAATTGGATAAAGGTCTGAAACACCTTGGTTGGTCGGACTCTATCCACCGCATTTTCACTACACTGAACCTCTCAGCTCATCATGTTAATCATATAACTTTTATGACCGAACTTAAACAAAAATTCTGCCAACTATTTCTAAACTCCTGTAATCCAGAACACTCTGTCAAACTGAGGACATATGGTATGATAAAAGAAACTATAAAACTCTCTAACTACCTCAAATCCGTAAAAAACCTTAACTACAGGAAAGCTTTAACCTCTCTTAGATTAAGCACCCATCCCTTAGCTATTGAAACCGGCCGCTACACCAAATGCCCTTTCGATAAAAGATTATGTCGCCAGTGCCAAGATGGGAAGATAGAAAGTGAGTGGCACTTTCTCTTAGAGTGCCCTCTCTATGCATGCCTCCGCCAAAACCTTTTTGCTACTCTAATAACATCCTGGCCATCTATTGTGCACCTGACACAAAATGAATTGTTCTCTCTTTTATTAGACCCTCCCAGTGAAATAGCTACGATGATCTCTAAATTTATTCATGACTGTTTTCAAATGAGAAGCAGTCAATAATATATCTTGATTATTTGTTATTGTTATATTGTTATTGTTATTGTATTGCCATGTTGTACCCGCCCCTTTGTGGGCTTTGTATTCGTACAATAAACTTTGAATTGAATTGAATTGTCTTATCTAGGCCCAAATTGCAACCGATTAATAAACATTCTTTACAAACTTTCACTAATCAAACCACAGATTGGTATTGTTATCATAACCAACATGGCAAATCAAGGCCCAAACTGCAACCGATTTATAAACATTCTTTACAAACTTTCACTAGTTTAATTAGTCCCAGAGTATGGCACCTATCGCCAGCAATAAATGCCGGCTGCCTTATCCATTCAGCCAACCGGCCTCCTCTAAAAAAGGAGGTAGTTGACTGGTAGATACTACAGTGGACATTTAGTACCCCTCTGGTAACGTAATTGACACAGCTCCAATTGCTGAATGCATGAGTTTAATTAGTTAGTGTCTTTTAGAAAGTGAACATAACAGTATTCTCGTTATTTTGGGATTGCACTTTCTTGAAAATATGGTAGTAATTCTTCAACCGATTTTTGGGTTACGCTCGAAAAAATTCACTTTCGCTAATCAAACCACAGATTGGTATTGTTATCATAACCAACATGGCAAATCAAGGCCCAAATTGCAACTGATTAATAAACATTCTTTACAAACTTTCACTAATCAAACCACACGATTTCCTTACTGGGAGGATGAAATTACGTTTGTTTTCCTTTTATGTAATATCCGAGACACATGTATGATTCATTAAAAAGACATTGTTTGTAACAGCCGAATATTAAAATTAAACAATTAAGCAGTCAATCAGTCATTTTGTGGCTTACATTTACAGTGGACTTGGTTGAATCAAAATATCCATAACTTCCCATCTTCTCTTGTTATCTACTGTAATATTAAGTAAACAGACTGCATTCTTCTGCTTCCCACTCAGACCGAATGAAATTGACACAAATTCTGATTGATTAAAGGAAGGGTCCATTTTAGCGTTTCACTAGTGTGTTCTGAAAGAGCAGTGTTTCCTGAGTCTAAAACAGCAATCCAATAAATTTTTCGTTGATTTGTTAGCGAGTAACGAACATTTGAAAAGTCCGTGGTCGCAGGCATTCGATCGCCATGAGCCCGTTCTTCGGCGCATCCATTTTCCCCGTATTTTTGCCCAATCAAATTCGAGCACCGGGCCGACCTTTGACCTGATCTAGTAAGCCAATGATTTGGCAGAGAAATGACGGGAGTTAATTCACTGACATTGTTCTAAAAATAAAGTCTCCCACAATCCTCGGCGTTTGTTTATTCGCTTAACTCTGTCGCCATGTTTCTACGTCTAAAACTACCTCCACATAGAAGAGTGGATCTAAAAATAGCGGCCCTCATATGATGCAATAGACAAGCCAGGAAAATGGCGACACTGATAAGAACCAGAGGGTGACACAAGTCAATATCAGTTTACTAATTTCAGGGTATTTTGCGGTAAGAGTCGTTATGTGCATTAAGGGCTTTGGTGGGCATTCTGCTAGTTAGGTTGTGTCTATTTCTGGAGTTTTCTATCCCTTTAACCCTATTGATTCAATATCACAGGGAGGGTCATAGTTTCAAATTCCAAGCAGTCCTCAAAAAGTCAGGAATCCCATCCTATTAACCATCAGTGTATGTGGTATGACCTATTAGTGGGTGAAGAAGGGGAAACGGCAAGTTCCTTCTCCCAGCAAATCTGACAATTAATGCTCCCAAAGTTGTGAAAAAATCTTGAGTGTGGCACCCCAGTTAGTCAATCAACCAATGTTTTTGTTTTATCTATTCAGTGAGGAAGGTCCCATGATGTTAACCCCAGATGGAAGCTTCCAAGTCCCTGCTTCCCAACCACCTGATTTGGTCATCGATTTCATCTCCCAAAACAAAACCCAGGCAGAGCAATTACTGGTCTCATCTGCAGTGTAAGTGTATAACTTATAATGTGTTTTGGCTGTATAACTTATTGTCATGATAGTGGCTTATAATGTGAAATGGTTGCCAGTTTGGGGATTGCTTCCAGACAACAAGCGTTCAACATCAATATATCCAGTGCAGCCTTAAACACCAAACAAACAATTCTACCAGATAAAACAATGGTGCCCCCCTTAACATTGATGGATTTTCTAATATTTACACTAAAGCAAAGTTTTTTAGCCCGCCATCATTCTGATGGAGGGCTATTCAAATCGCTTTTCCGTCGTCAGTCCGTTAACTTTTGGCTTGTTACCTTTATTCCAAGAAAACTACCAGTCAAATCTTAATCAAACTTGACATACATCATCACCCTATGGTCTAGTTGTGCACCGTACGTTTTCATCTCATTTGCATATGCAATGTGGTCACCAGGGGGCGATATTGTTTTTTTTTGTTACCTTTATTCCAAGAAAACTACCTGTCCAATCTTAATCAAACTTAACATACATCATCACCCTATGGTCTAGTTGTGCACCGTACATTTTCATCTCATTTGCATAATCAATATCGCCGCCAGGGGGAGATGTTGTTTTTCTTTGTTACGTTAATTGCAAGAAAACTTTCGCTGTTACCTTTATTCCAAGCAGACTACCCGTCCAATCTTAATCAAACTTAACATACATCATCACCCTATGGTCTAGTTGCGCACTGTACATTTTCATCTCATTTGCATATTCAATATGGCCACCAGGGGGCGATATTGTTTTTTTTGTTACCTTGATTCCAAGAAAACTACCAGTCCGATTTTCACCAAACTTGGCTCACATTATCTCCATATAGTCTAGTTGTGCATCGTATATTTTCATCTCATTTGCATATTCAATATGGCCGCCAGGGGGCGATGTTGTTTTTCTTTGTTACCTTTATTCCAAGAAAACTACCTGTCCAATCTTAATCAAACTTAGCATACATCATCTCACCCGATGGTCTAGTTGTGCACCGTACATTTTCATCTCATTTGCATATTCAATATGGCAGCCAGGGGACAATGTTGTTTTTCTTTGTTACGCTTATTGCAAGAAAACTATCAGTCCAATCTTATTCAAACTCAACATACATCATCACCCTATGGTCTAGTTGTGCACCGTTCATTTTCATCTCATTTGCCTATTCAATATGGCCACCAGGGGGCGATATTGTTTTTTTTTTTTACCTTTATTCCAAGAAAACTACCAGTCCGATTTTCACCAAACTTGGCTCACATTATCTTCATATAGTCTAGTTGTGCATCGTACATTTTCATCTCATTTGCATATTCAATATGGCTGCCAGGGGGCGATATAATTTTTTTTGTTACTTTTTTCCAAGAAAACTACCAGTCCGATTTTCACCAAACTTGGCTCGCATTATCTCCCTATAGCCCTGTTGTGTACTGTACATTTTCATCTCATTTGCATGTTCAATATGGGCGCCATGGGGCGATGTTGTTTTTCTTTATCTTTATTCCAAGAAAATTACCTGACATTAATCAAACTCAACATACATTATCACCCTATGGATTAGTTATGCACTGTTCATTTTCATCTCATTTGCATATTCAATATGGCTGCAGGAGGACGATATTGTTTTTTTGTTATTTTTATTCCAAGAAAACTACTGGTCTGATTTTGACCAAACTTGGCCCACATTATCTCCCTATTATCTAGTTGTGCACCCTACATTTTCATCTCATTTGCTTATTAAATATGGCCGCCAGGAAGCAATGTTGTTTTTTAACCAAATTTGAAAATGAAACTTATTATCATTATTCCATGAAAACTACTGACCTGATCTAAACCAAACATGACACACATCATCCCTCTAAGTTCTAGCTGTGCACCGTACATTATCATTTCATTAGCATATTGAAGATGGCTACCAGGTGGCCATGTTGTTATTAACCAAAGTTTCAAGGGGAGCTTACTTTGTAATTCACAATTTAATTTTCCTCAACAATAGTTATCTCCCTGGAATAAGATTTTTTATGTAGGCCCCAATTCCTATATCCAGTTATTAACAATCTTTATGAATATGAATAGATGAACGCGGGCGTTAAAAAAAGATCCCATTAAGGGATCTCTTGTTTACTTAAAGTGGCATGAGCTGCCAAATTTCTAAATTTTTTCATAAATTCTGATCATCGGATCAACGGATTGATATAACCTTTGCGAACTGAAGAGGTCGTGTGCAAATATCAGACAAAATCCAAATAGCTTTGGGGGTTTTTGTTGCTCATAAAACTACCTTAAAGTGGCATGAGCTGCCAAAATTCACACTTTTGTCATAATTTTTTACCGTAACAATCCGAAAACGTGTTCGAAAATTAAACAAAATTTGAATAACTGGGACGACCATTCATTCCTTCTAAGCCAAAGATAGTTCAAAACAATACTTTATCGTACATTTTTTAGACTAGAAGCACTAAAAAGCTTCTGAATTATACGTCTTGAGAAAAATAACCAATAATTTCAACATTCTGTTTTAAGCTCAAAATATCAAGATTTTGGCAGCTCATGCCACTTTAATGTTCATCTACAAGATTGCTATCAATAGAAAGCTCCTATTTTGTACTTGATGATAAAAATAATAAAAAAAATTGGCTTATTCTGTTTCAGTGAAACTTTCCCTATATTTGGTATCTCGTGCCACTTTAGTAAATTGACACAAGGAGCCAAGTTCAGATATTTGTTAGGAATTCTAATTGTTATGAGTGTGAGGGTTGATTAAGAAACCACAATTATCCACGAATACCAGCCGTGACAGTAGTACCTGTCAAGCCGACAACTGAAGTATTGGGCTTACTCCTTTTTGAGGACATTTTCAAAAGTTTTACCTCTAAATGCCCTCCAGATGATATCACAGAAAAGTGGGCACTATGCTTGAAAAAAAAAAAGAACTGTATTTGGCTTTATTATGTTTTTTAGCCCCATAAATACATGTGTACATGTACTTTTGACAGTGTGTGTATTCAAAATGCTTATTATATATTATCAGAAGTCTAACAGCACATTCATAGACTTCTGATATTACATGTATCTATTTATTCTTTTTCAATTTTTTAATTTAATTTCTTTATAGGGACAAAGATCTAGAAAATGGGGTAACAGAGCTGTGCTTGAGTCGACTAGAGTTACAGACCTTGGATAAAGAAGCCAACATAACTCCATCCCAGATGGTGGATTGTTGTGACCGACTAATACAAAGTTATTACCATATAGGCTGGGGTTTTAGAGAGTCCTGTTTGAGAATATCACATTACTATAGTGTTATGGATGATGGACAAATACTTATACCATGGAATTGGCAGCTTGAGTCCGATTCTTTCTAAATGTATTTATTTTTATCTTGATTTATTATTAAAAAATTTTATCATGAGAACATATGTCATTAGCTCGAGAAAGGGAGCCGGACACATATGGCAGTTTTGGCCACAAATGGAGGACACATGTGGTCACTGCGAAACCTGTAACCATAGAAATCCAGAATTTGATAAATTCAGTAACGAAACTCATGATGAACTGTGACTGAAGTATTTGAAGAGAAAAAAGAAACATAAATATTTAGTTTTACCACTGATTTCTTTGAAAAACATATTTCGCGTTTGAGAGTACGCCTTGTGACCCTCACAAAACTGAGATAAAACTGGGTCAACGGATACTGCTGGCAGAGTGAACATTTTAATCATAATCCCTGCATCAAATGAAATCTGCAGTCCTAAAATATGCTCTTCTTAAGACAGATCAGTTCTTTTAGCAACATTTTATTTTCTAAATGTCACCGAACATTTCATAGATGTTCTTCGAAAGCACCCTTGCTTCGATTCCCGCTCAGGCAATGGATTGTTCTTATTTGGATCTTATTCGCTTTTCATTATAAACTTGCCAGGTATGCCTAAGTGCAAAGAGCCCGTTTTATGCCCTATTTTACCCCAAAACGTGATTGTCTTATCAGCCCAAAAATAATGCGTGCGGGCGGTAGGTGTGTTGCACGCTCAAATCGACCAGCCCTCCAACAGCGGGTCGTGGGGCCTAATCCCATTTAGCCCCGAAATAGTAACAGTTTTAATGTGGTATTCGAGTACCAACGTTAGGACTGCAGTTAACTCAAGGCTAGATCCAAATCTAGCTACAGGCGATGGACTATTTACTTATAAGCATAAATTTTCCGAATTCACCCAAATCCATCATCTAAGTCTTTTCTAAACTACTAACGCAGAGTTTAATCAAACCATTGTCGTATAAATGTGGACCGAAAGTATTTAAACAGTTTTTGTCAAAAATCTAAAAAGTAATTATTTATCGTCAAATGTCGGAAAGTGTAGAAGAATATGGTTTCTGCCATACTCAACTACTATCTAATAGAGAATACGCCATGTATTGGACCGTATATGTTTCCTATGGATGATAAATGCAAAGAAACCAAGAATTTCAATCTACTCTCTACTCTGAAAGAAAAAAAGACCAATTATGACTTCAAAACTGAAAATTCACGAATTCTCAAAAATACCAAATCTGTGTCTTTTCAGAGCAACTAGCCTATAATTGCCCTCAAATGTCCTCAGATACCTTGAAATGTCCATCGAAAGCGAAAAAACCCGAAATTGAACCATTACCATATGTGTCCCAACGGCCTGTCTCCGTTAGGAGAAAGCCGTTTGTGGCCAGACCGGACACATATGGTGGACACTTTTGGCACTTTTATGAAATTTAAATTTTTGTCATTTCCAAATGAAAGACCAGCCTAAATCATGTTCAAAACCACTTTCACTTTTTCCATGAGGTTTTTAGAAATATCTAAAAATTTATTTTTAAATATTTCTTGTCAGTATCCGAAACCCCCTCCGAAAGACCCTCATTCAAAACTAAACAAATTTAAGGAATTTCGCTGCTTTTAAAGCTACAAATACTGGCACATGAGTAATGCAACATATACCGAAGATAATTGAAAAGTTTTAAAGCCGAAAAAGTAATTAAATATCGTCAAATGTCGGAAAGCTAACAGTTCATATCAGGATGTAGGTGTAGAATAATATGGGTTTCTGCCATACTCAACTACGACTTAATAGCTTATACGTCATGTATTAAACCGTATGTGTTTCCTGTGGATGAAAAATGCAAAGACACCAAGAATTTCAATCTACTCTCTACTCTGACAAAGAAAAAGATCAATATTGACTTCAAAACTGAAAATTCACGAATTCTCAAAAAATACCAAATCCGTGTCTTTTTAGAGCAACTAGCCTATAATTGCCCTCAAATGTCCTCAGATACCTTGAAATGTCCATCGAAAGCGAAAAAACCCGAAATTGAACCATTGCCATATGTGTCCCAACGGCCTGTCTCCGTTAGGAGAAAGCCGTTTGTGGCCAGACCGGACACATATGGTGGACACTTTTGGCACTTTTATGAAATTTAAATTTTTGTCATTTCCAAATGAAAGACCAGCCTAAATCATGTTAAAAACCAATTTCACTTTTTCCATGAGGTTTTTAGAAATATCTAAAAATTTATTTTTAAATATTTCTTGTCAGTATCCGAAACCCCCTCCGAAAGACCCTCATTCAAAACTAAACAAATTTAAGGAATTTCGCTGCTTTTAAAGCTACAAACACTGGCACATGAGTAATGCAACATATATCGAAGATAATTGAAAAGTTTTAAAGCCGAAAAAGTAATTAAATATCGTCAAATGTCGGAAAGCTAACAGTTCATATCAGGATGTAGGTGTAGAATAATATGGGTTTCTGCCATACTCAACTACGACTTAATAGCTTATACGTCATGTATTAAACCGTATGTGTTTCCTGTGGATGAAAAATGCAAAGACACCAAGAATTTCAATCTACTCTCTACTCTGACAAAGAAAAAGATCAATATTGACTTCAAAACTGAAAATTCCCGAATTCTCAAAAAATACCAAATCCGTGTCTTTTTAGAGCAACTAGCCTATAATTGCCCTCAAATGTCCTCAGATACCTTGAAATGTCCATCGAAAGCGAAAAAACCCGAAATTGAACCATTACCATATGTGTCCCAACGGCCTGTCTCCGTTAGGAGAAAGCCGTTTGTGGCCAGACCGGACACATATGGTGGACACTTTTGGCACTTTTATGAAATTTAAATTTTTGTCATTTCCAAATGAAAGACCAGCCTAAATCATGTTCAAAACCACTTTCACTTTTTCCATGAGGTTTTTAGAAATATCTAAAAATTTATTTTTAAATATTTCTTGTCAGTATCCGAAACCCCCTCCGAAAGACCCTCATTCAAAACTAAACAAATTTAAGGAATTTCGCTGCTTTTAAAGCTACAAATACTGGCACATGAGTAATGCAACATATACCGAAGATAATTGAAAAGTTTTAAAGCCGAAAAAGTAATTAAATATCGTCAAATGTCGGAAAGCTAACAGTTCATATCAGGATGTAGGTGTAGAATAATATGGGTTTCTGCCATACTCAACTACGACTTAATAGCTTATACGTCATGTATTAAACCGTATGTGTTTCCTGTGGATGAAAAATGCAAAGACACCAAGAATTTCAATCTACTCTCTACTCTGACAAAGAAAAAGATCAATATTGACTTCAAAACTGAAAATTCACGAATTCTCAAAAAATACCAAATCCGTGTCTTTTTAGAGCAACTAGCCTATAATTGCCCTCAAATGTCCTCAGATACCTTGAAATGTCCATCGAAAGCGAAAAAACCCGAAATTGAACCATTGCCATATGTGTCCCAACGGCCTGTCTCCGTTAGGAGAAAGCCGTTTGTGGCCAGACCGGACACATATGGTGGACACTTTTGGCACTTTTATGAAATTTAAATTTTTGTCATTTCCAAATGAAAGACCAGCCTAAATCATGTTAAAAACCAATTTCACTTTTTCCATGAGGTTTTTAGAAATATCTAAAAATTTATTTTTAAATATTTCTTGTCAGTATCCGAAACCCCCTCCGAAAGACCCTCATTCAAAACTAAACAAATTTAAGGAATTTCGCTGCTTTTAAAGCTACAAACACTGGCACATGAGTAATGCAACATATATCGAAGATAATTGAAAAGTTTTAAAGCCGAAAAAGTAATTAAATATCGTCAAATGTCGGAAAGCTAACAGTTCATATCAGGATGTAGGTGTAGAATAATATGGGTTTCTGCCATACTCAACTACGACTTAATAGCTTATACGTCATGTATTAAACCGTATGTGTTTCCTGTGGATGAAAAATGCAAAGACACCAAGAATTTCAATCTACTCTCTACTCTGACAAAGAAAAAGATCAATATTGACTTCAAAACTGAAAATTCCCGAATTCTCAAAAAATACCAAATCTGTGTCTTTTTAGAGCAACTAGCCTATAATTGCCCTCAAATGTCCTCAGATACCTTGAAATGTCCATCGAAAGCGAAAAAACCCGAAATTGAACCATTACCATATGTGTCCCAACGGCCTGTCTCCGTTAGGAGAAAGCCGTTTGTGGCCAGACCGGACACATATGGTGGACACTTTTGGCACTTTTATGAAATTTAAATTTTTGTCATTTCCAAATGAAAGACCAGCCTAAATCATGTTAAAAACCACTTTCACTTTTTCCATGAGGTTTTTAGAAATATCTAAAAAAATATTTTTAAATATTTCTTGTCAGTATCCGAAACCCCCTCCGAAAGACCCTCATTCAAAACTAAACAAATTTAAGGAATTTCGCTGCTTTTAAAGCTACAAATACTGGCACATGAGTAATACAACACATACCGAAGATAATCAAAAAGTTATAAAGACGAAGAAGTAATTAAATATCGTCAAATGTTGGAAAGCTAACAGTTCATATCAGGATGTAGTTGTAGAAAAAGATGGTGGACACTTTTGGCACTTTTATGAAATTTAAATTTTTGTCATTTCCAAATGAAAGACCAGCCTAAATCATGTAAAAAACCACTTTCACCTTTTCCATGAGATTTTTAGAAATATTCGTGAATTAATTAATTCGTGAATTTTCAGTTTTGAAGTCAATATTGGTCTTTTTTTCTTTCAGAGTAGAGAGTAGATTAAAATTCTTGGTTTCTTTGCATTTTTATACGAAAAAGTCGGTCGTATTATGGTATCACCAGCGCCGTCCGTCCGTCCGGCCGTCCGTCCGGCCGTCCGTCCCGGATCCCTTTCCGCTCCATAACTTGAAGAGTTTTAATCTAATCTTTACAAGTCTTTCACAACATATACCTTGTGGGTAGAAGGTGTGTCATGAACCATTTATGACATCGTCGATTGCATAATGTGGCTTCTACATTGGATTATGTAGTATTCTGTCTTAGTCTATATCTTCGTTCTCTTCCGCTCCATAACTTGAAGAGTTTTGATCCGATCTTTACAATTTTTTTTTACAACATATACTCAAGGGGTAGAAGGTGTGTCATGAACCATTAAGAACATTGTCCATTGCATAATATGGCTTCTACATTGGATTATGTAATATTCTGTCTTAGTCTATATCTTCGTTCCCTTCCGCTCCATAACTGGAAGAGTTTTGATCCGATCTTGACAATTCTTTCAGAGTATATACTTTATGGGCAGATGGTGTGTCATGTACCATTTCTGACTTCACTCGTTGCATAATATGGCAGCCATATAGGATTATGTAATATTCCCATCCGCTCCATAACTTCTAAAGTTTTGATCCGATCTTGGCGATTCTTTCAGAGTGTATACCTTATGGGCAGACGTTGTTTCACGTACCATTTCTGACATCACCTGTTGCATAATATGGCAGCCCTATTGGATTATGTAATATTCCCTTGCGGCTCCAGAACTTCTTTCGTTTTGATATAATCTCTCCAATTCTTTTAGAGTATATATACCTTATAAGTAGATGATATGTCGCATACCAAATTTGATTTGGGTACACATATTTTTTGTCTGTTTTCAGTTTTTTTATATCAGAAATGTGTACCTGATGTTTAATATATATATATATATTAATATATATATCAATGCTTTTTGGAGTACACTTGGTCCAGAGTAATACTGGAAGCCAATTAATTCATACATTTTGAGACTGTTTTCTTGGAAAGTTTAATGTGCACTATAATAACAAAAAAAGACCATTTTCCCCACTTTATTACCCATCTGGTATTTATCAGAGTGGCTGTTTAAATAGAGATAAGGGGACAATGACATCCAAGGTTTGTATATTTACACACCAGCATATCAGTGGTCAGCCTGAAGATTGTTTGCTTTGTAATAAAACTACAGCCAAGTCCAATAGAACAGTGTCCCAGTGAAAACTGTTAAAATTCAAGAATTGTAAGCTATTGTATTGATTGATAAGAGCAATGCCAAAACAGCCACATTTCAGTTTTTGCAATTAAACTGTGATGGAAATTAACAGATAATATATGTGTACTATAACGTACTGGTATTTAGTTGCAACTTCATCAAATTCAAAAAAGAAAAACTTCTGATGTGAACAAGAAATTCTAATTGATGAAATTAAAACAAATGTTATATTAAATGTTAAGTTGTTAATCGTAGCGGTTCGACTTTGCCACGGCGGGCGTATGTTGAGTTTACTACAACTCTTGTTTATACATAGGAAACATATACGGTCCAATACATGGCGTAAAATCTATTAGATAGTAGTTCAGTATGGCAGAAACCATATTCTTCTACACGTACATCCTGATATGAACTGTTAGCTTTCCGACATTTGACGATATTTAATTACTTTTTCGACTTTAAAACTGTTTAAATATCTTCGGCATGTGTTCTACTACTCATGTGCCAGTATTTGTAGCTTTAAATGCAGCGAAAATCCTGTAATTTGTTAAGTTTTGAATGAGGGTCTTTCGGAGGGGATTTCGGATACTGACGAGAAATATTTAAAAATAATTTTTTTGATATTTCTAAAAACCTCATGGAAAAAGTGAAAGTGGTTTTGAACACGATTTAAGCTGGCCTTTCATTTGGAAATGACAAAAATTTAAATTTCATAAAAGTGCCAAAAGTGTCCACCATATGTGTCCGGTCTGGCCACAAACGGCTTTCTCCTAACGGAGACAGGCCGTTGGGACACATATGGTAATGGTTCAATTTCGGGTTTTTTCGCTTTCGATGGGCATTTCAAGGTATCTGAGGACATTTGAGGGCAATTATAGGCTAGTTGCTCTGAAAAGACACGGATTTGGTATTTTTTGAGAATTCGTGAATTTTCAGTTTTGAAGTCAATATTCGATTTTTTTCTTTCAGAGTAGAGAGAAGATTGAAATTTTTGTTTTTTTGGGCATTTTTCAGCAACAAGAAACACCTTCGGTTCAGTGCATGGCGCATAATCTATTAGACAGTAGTGCAGTATGGCAGAAACCATATACTTCTACACGTACATCCTGATATGAACTGTTAGCTTTCCGAAATTTGACGATATTTAATTACTTTTTCGACATTAAAACTGTTTAAATATCTTCGGCATGTGTTCTACTACTCATGTGCCAGTATTTGTAGCTTTAAATGCAGCGAAAATCCTGTAATTTGTTAAGTTTTGAATGAGGGTCTTTCGGAGGGGGTTTCGGATACTGACGAGAAATATTTAAAAATATATTTTTTGATATTTCTAAAAACCTCATGGAAAAAGTGAAAGTGGTTTTTAACATGATTTAGGCTGGTCTTTTATTTGGAAATGACAAAAATTTAAATTTCATAAAAGTGCCAAAAGTGTCCACCATATGTGTCCGGTCTGGCCACAAACGGCTTTCTCCTAACGGAGACAGGCCGTTGGGACACATATGGTAATGGTTCAATTTCGGGTTTTTTCGCTTTCGATGGACATTTCAAGGTATATGAGGACATTTGAGGGCAATTATAGGCTAGTTGCTCTGAAAAGACACGGATTTGGTATTTTTTGAGAATTCGGGAATTTTCAGTTTTGAAGTCAATATTGGTCTTTTTTCTTTCAAAGTAGAGGGTAGACTGAAATTCTTGGTTTCTTTGCATTTTCCATCAACAGGAAACACATACGGTTCAATTAATGACGTATATTCTATTAGATCGTAGTTGAGTAGGGCAGAAACCATATTCTTCTACAGGTACATCCTGATATGAACTATTAGCTTTCCGACATTTGACGATATTTAATTACTTTTTCGGCTTCAAAACTTCCAAATTATCCTCGGTATGTGTTGTATTACTCATGTGCCAGTATTTGTAGCTCTTAAAGCAGCGAAAATCCTTAAATTTGTTTAGTTTTGAATGAGGGTCTTTCGGAGGGGGTTTCGGATACTGACAAAATATATTTAAAAATAAATTTTTAGATATTTCTAAAAACCTCATGGAAAAAGTGAAAGTGGTTTTTAACATGATTTAGGCTGGTCTTTTATTTGGAAATGACAAAAATTTTAATTTCATAAAAGTGCCAAAAGTGTCCACCATATGTGTCCGGTCTGGCCACAAACGGCTTTCTCCTAACGGAGACAGGCCGTTGGGACACATATGGCAATGGTTCAATTTCGGGTTTTTTCGCTTTCGATGGACATTTCAAGGTATCTGAGGACATTTGAGGGCAATTATAGGCTAGTTGCTCTAAAAAGACACGGATTTGGTATTTTTTGAGAATTCGTGAATTTTCAGTTTTGAAGTCAATATTGATCTTTTTCTTTGTCAGAGTAGAGAGTAGATTGAAATTCTTGGTGTCTTTGCATTTTTCATCTACAGGAAACACATACGGTTTAATACATGACGTATAAGCTATTAAGTCGTAGTTGAGTATGGCAGAAACCCATATTATTCTACACCTACATCCTGATATGAACTGTTAGCTTTCCGACATTTGACGATATTTAATTACTTTTTCGGCTTTAAAACTTTTCAATTATCTTCGATATATGTTGCATCACCCGTTGGGACACATATGGTAATGGTTCAATTTCGTTTTTTTTCGCTTTCGATGGACATTTCAAGGTATCTGAGGACATTTGAGGGCAATTATAGGCTAGTTGCTCTGAAAAGACACGGATTTGGTATTTTTTGAGAATTCGTGAATTTTCAGTTTTGAAGTCAATATTGGTCCGTTTTGCCTCAGATGGAAATTGTTGGTTTCTTTTCATTTCTTTTATAATCAGGGAACATATACAGTGTAGTACATTACACACAGGGCCAATTTATTAGATACCAGTTTCTTAGGGGACGGAATTTCTAAAGCGCTTCTTTTACAAGTGCATAATATCTTAGTACACCTGAGATAGTCTTTTACTTTTAGGGCTGCTCACTATTGGATATTTAACTGCAAAGATTTTTCTGCTTTTTATTTTTATTTCAAATATGTAGAAAATATAGTTTTTTTAATATAAACTCCTGCGTTATGTTTTTGCTTAATATAAAAGTGGCATGAGCTTCCAAAATGTTGATATTTTGACGTTAAAACAGAATCTTGAAATTATTGGTTATTTTTCTCAAGACTTATAATTAAGAACCTTTTAAGTGCTTCTAATCTCGAAAATATACAATAAAGTATTGTTTTGAACTAACTTTGTGTTAGAATGAATGAATGGTCGTCCCGGTTATTTAAATTTTGTTTACTTTTCGAACACGTTTTCGGTAAGTACAGGCCACATACTGTATGGATTTTCCTTATTCCCACGCCAATCATTTAGTTTTTCAATGGCCGTCAAAGCCTCTTACTATTGTGCCCATCAGAAATTATGAAAAAAGTGTGAATTTTGGCAGCTCATGCCACTTTAAGTGACTGAAGTTTACTGTAGTTTTTGTTTATATCTGCTTTCATGCAGTTTTAGCATCCTACTTGAATTTTCTTAGCTTTCGGATAAATGTTAAGATCTGGCAATACAAAATACCAAAATATATCGATAAAAGTTAAGTAAAGTTATTACTTTTTCAGCTAATAACGACCAGATAGTTGTACTACGTTGTTGTTTAAGTATTGCTATACACTTTTATACGTATTGTTTTCAAGACTTTCAATTGTATCCAAAGAAGTATTGTTAATTATCAGTATGGCATCTTTCACTTGTGAGTGACGCAAATTTAATTCAATAGTGTAATGCTAATTTTCAACCGAATTAGGTTCCGCTATTTCATTAAATGGCACATTTAGACAATAATAATACAAGTATGTGTTGGTCTCACTTGAGGCTAAATATATAAGCTATCGGACCTTTAAATGTCTATAGCTTTACACATGAATAGTTTTACAAATTGTCTCCAATTAAAGACAGCATTTCGTGGGAAAAAGGAGTGGAAAATTGGCTTATCGTTTTGTATGAGTATGGAATAAAAACGGGAAGATGTAGTTTTAAATATGTAAGTCTGGCTTTATTTCTTTGTTTTATTATTTAAGATTTATGTACGTCAACTTTTTTATGTACCTCGAGTTTATAACCTTTAGTTTGAAGATGCATTTAATGGTTCTAGTGTGACTCAATCCCACGACATATTGACGGAGAACTGGTTTTAGTGGAAGCCGAACTCTAATCGTTCATGCTTTGGATGCCAAACGCAAATTTTACTGTGATCTTTTTATCTTTAATTTAGTTTTTGAATTTCAATCAGACCTAGTTATAAATTCAAAAGTGTTGCAGAGGTTCTGATTTTACATTTTCATTACTGACAGGAGTTTTATGTGACCCAGTTTTTCGAGGCTCACAAGTCCGACCCACAAAGGCGATCGTAGGTCTATCGTTTAAGTGTGATTTTCCTTGCAAAAGATGTGGTACAATTTATCTGGCTGATCGCAGTTTGGTCAAATTAAAATGCAAAATAATACTTTTCAGGTGTCTGTAGATAATTTGGATTTCTATGGTTACAGGTTTCGTAATAACCATATGTGTCCTCCATTTGTGGCCAAAACTGCCATATGTGTCCGGCTCCCTTTCTCGAGCTATTAGCATCTCCATGAGAAACATTTCTGTCTTTGTTTATCTTTGGTGCAATCGCTTGAGGTCCATGATCGTAGATTTATGTAAAAGAAGGTGCAAAGTTCAGTCGGCAGATACAGGCCTTCAATCAATGGGTTGCGGGTTCCAATTCCAGTCAAACCAAATAAAAAACTTTAAAAAGTACTGGGTGGGTTTTTCATTTGGTTGCTCAACATGGAAAAGGTGGTAGCTACACACCCAAGGTGGTTTTCTCTGGACCAAGTGATTGGTTTCCTCCCCCACTATACTTGGCAACTCCTCAATATAAGTGAAATAATCTTAAGTGTGGTTTGTGTAAAACTTCTATCAATCAATCTTGGTTTATTAGGTGACTATATTTTAATATTTTAGAAATAAATGCTGTCCTGGTGAGCTGTGTATTGCTGAATAATACTAAAAGGAGCAGTGCTGGAAGATATCACTATTTAAGGGTGCTGAGCCTTCAAGTAATAGTGGCCCTTCATCCACTGATCCTTTATTCAGCTAAACACAGCTCACCAGGACGTCATTTATCTCTATTCTAATGCATTCAATCAATTTCTGGGTGCAATATGTACATTTAAGGGTTTTAATTTGAAAACTGGCCTTTCCAACGCGCATAAGAATTTTTGGATCCTCCCACAATTAACTAGAGGCAATCAAATATGTCCTGGTGAAATCGATGCTGTCAGCTCAAACACGAAGACAACATAATTCTGAAACGTTGTGACGCAATCAAACACTGCTCTCTCTCTCAAGTGTCATTTCACTCAACCAAATGACGTCATTAAGTTGGAATCGCCTGATGTGTTGGAACACAACCGTTACTCATAGCGTCATCTACACAAACTCACCTCTAATTTGATGCGCAAAGTAGTTTTAACCTGCAAGTAGTTACGGCTTTTAAATGAATTATTTGGAAGGACTTCGGATTTCAGATTTAAACTAAGTCTTAACTATCTTTAATCTCAACTACCTTTCAGTTATTGTCACCTATTATATCTTTGAAACATTCCTCTTTTCACTGAACCAGTTAATTTCTTTGAAATCCGTTGTTAAACTGTTAAATCGCTCTTTGTAAAGCATAGCATAAAAATTGGCCTAATGACTTTACACGAGTTATCCCACCCTTATAATGGCGGTTTAATGTGTGGTTCTACCTGACCGGCAAAGTAAATAAACCAGGATAGAGACACACGAGTGCGGCTACCTGCAAGGGTACTTTCTCTGTTTTTCCTATCTCTATAATGTTAAACGCGACAAAGGTGTGTATCAGAATAGTAGGCCTAATTCTTCACCTCATTATTAACTTCTAAATGCAAGTCGGGGCCTCGGTGGTCCAGTGGGTTAGGGTGATCGTCCCTCAGCCCCACACAGTCCTTCCATCAATGCGACGAGAGTTTGAATCATGCTCAGACCAAATAAAAATTTCAGAGTGGATTTTTCACTCAGTTGCCATGTGTGGAAGAGTTGCCAGATACTCGCCTAAGGTCGAGGATTTCCTCCGGGTAATGAGCCCTGGTTTAATAATATAATATCATATAATATATAATATTAAAAATAATAATTTTTTGACAAAAAATATAAACTGGCCCTCATTTTCATTCACAAGGTGACTGGACAGTGGTATCCACACACATGTTTCACGTACTTTGCCGGTCAGGAAGATAGGTTACCGGTAGCAATTTTTTTTTTGTTTGGTTATGATGCTCGGTAATTTATCAGATGATTTTTAGATTTTTTGAAAATAAACAAATTAGTTAAACCAAGAAAATTTCATCAACCCACTGTTTTAGCAACAAATACATTTAGTTCTGAATCGCAAAAGGCAGAATAAAGTCAATCCACTCAACATATTGCGTACGGCACTAGTAGGCCTAGTAGTAGTAGGCTGGTAGTACCGTAGGCCCTACTTAGGACAGTATAACCTGGCGACGACCAGCAAATATCAGAATGGAGAAAACTAGTCCGATTTAGCTTGTTGAATTACCTAATACCTGTGACGGAGGGGGTAGGTCGAAAACGGCCGCCGGACGATAACGGCCGCGAGATTGTTGGTGACACCCAATGCGCGTGTTTCGTCTTGATGACCGATGATAGGGCGGATGATTAAGGATTGTTACTTAGCAATTGAATAACACATGTAACTGCCACTTCAGTGAACTATCAACAACCGGCTCGGCTTTATTGATACCATAACATTGATGTCGTAATGCATCTCGCAGTATACATGACTTATGTAAACAAACACCGTTACATCTCCCTTTTCGTCAAGTTTGAAAAAACATTAATCATATGCACATATGCATTCTATTAGCAGCCGGTTTATATCAAATAAGTAAACATCAACATGAATGAATTCAAACCAGAATTGAATAAAATCTTAACTTGCAGCTCCCAGCCAAACATGAATTAAAAAACCATTAAACATAATCTTTCATCTGAATAAAATAGTAGTATACCGCTGACTACTGGAGATCAGTTATAAACAAAATCTTTATCAACAAACTTTTTCACAACTCGACCGCTTCTGGTTGTTTGGACCGGGACATGTTCTACTCTCCTGTTTGGAGTAGCTTGTCTCTCAGGTGTACGATTATGAACACGCATTGGTGATGGAGACTTAGTTGGAGAGGTTGACCTGTCATCATGATTAACATCCACAGGTCTATCAGGCAATATAATTGGTCGTTCAATTAATGGGTCACGTGAACGATCACAAAATGATTCACGACTTTCTCTAAGTTGTTTTCGGTTACGCCTGAATATCCTACCATTTTCAGTACGAATACGATATGACCTAATGTCAATTTGGTCTTCTACCTTAGCTCGAATCCACATCTTATTGTTCATTGGAGACCTAAATCTAACTATCTGGCCTCTCTTTAAACCTTTAAGTTCTCTTCCCTGTCGATCATAATAGAAAGACTGTTTTGCCTTACGTTTTTTCAGCTGTTTAGGCACACCCGTTACAGTCTTAGGTTTAAGAAGTTTTCCCGACGATGGGACAATTCCACGAACTCTCCGTCCAAGCAAACGTTGGGCCGGAGAATACCCTACACCTTCAGTAGGCGTATTTCTAAGCTCTAATAAAGCTAAATATGCATCAGAGTTAGCCATTGTCGTACGTTTCATTAGATTTTTGGCGGACTTGACTGCACTTTCGGCCTTTCCATTGGATTGAGGATAACGAGGTGAACTTGTAACATGTTCAAAATCAAATCGGACAGAAAACTTCCGAAACTCGTCCGAATTAAAAGGCGGGCCATTGTCAGACATAACCTCTTTGGGAATTCCATGCCTGGCAAAATGAGATTTGAGTTTTAGAATCACCTCAGGTGCTCTTAACGAGTCAAGTCTGTCAATTTCATAGAAATCTGAAAAATAATCAACACAAACCAAGTAGTGATTACCATACAATTCAAACATATCACAAGCTACGATCTGCCATGGGCGGGCAGGTATCTCATGGGAAACCATAGGCTCACGGGCCTGGTCGGACTGAAATGTGTTACCAGAACCACACTTACGAATATGATTTTCAATATCTTGGTTCATTTTGGGCCAATACACGACCTCTCTGGCCCTTCGAATGGTACTTTGGACACCCATGTGACTAGCATGTAGCTTATCAAGAATAGTTGGTCTCAAGGCTTGGGGAACAACCAATCGCTCGCCTTTGAAGATGAGACCATCTTGGATGACTAATTCATCCCTAAATGTGTGAAAGTTTTGAATGTTTATAGGCATATTGGCCTTGGACTCTGGCCATCCATTTTGAATCAGATTACTCAAAAGTTTCATATCAGAGTCATTGGCAACACTGTTACGAATTTCATTCACAGTATTTTCAGACACACACAGGTATTCCACCATTTGAATTTTCTCCACCTCCTGCTCAACAGTGGATCGACAATCGACTGTCATAACATTTTCATGATTCACAGACATATTCTGTCCTGAACTCACAGAGGAAACAAATGCTCTGCTGAGCGTATCCGCCACATACATTTGTGTGCCGGGCTTATACACAATATCATAATCAAATTTCTGTAAGCGTAGTAACATACGCTGAAGACGTTTAGGAGCACTCAACAAGCTCTTTTTGTGAATAGCCAACAAAGGCTTATGGTCGGATTCTACCACAACTTTCCGGCCATACACATACACTTCAAATTTCTCCATGGAAAACACGATAGCGAGAAGCTCTCTCTCAATCTGGGCGTATCGCTTCTCTGTATCAGACAGAGATCTTGAGGCATAGGCCACTGGTTGTCCATTTTGTAATAAACCAGCACCTAAACCATCCTGACTAGCATCACACTGAACCACAACCGGCTCATCTGGATTGAAATACTTCAAGGTTGGAGCATTAGACAGGGTTTCTTTGATTTTTTCAAAACATTTTCCATGGATAGCTGGGTCCCACTGAAAATCAACATTATCTTTCAATAATTCCCTGATAGGAGCGGACTGATCAGAAAGTCCTGGAGCAAATTTCTGTAAATAGTTCAGGAAACCCATCAAACGTTGAACACCACGTCGATCAGACGGGGGTGGCATATCAACAATAGCCTTGACCTTTGAAGGATCAGGCTTCAAACCACAATCAGTGATTTTGTGACCTATATAAGGAACAGTTTTACATTTGAATTTCAGTTTATCTTTGTTTAATTTGAGACTGGTTTTTCTACATCGCTCCATCAAAGCTCGCAGATTGTTATCGTGATCTAACTCAGCCTCTTCATCGGTGTCACCTACACCCCAAATAATAATGTCATCCATGACTGCTCTTACGCCAGTCAATCCCTCCACACAATTATTTAATCTCCTCTGGAATTCCTCCGGAGCTGGGCTGATCCCAAACGGAAGACGAAGCCAACGGTATCGCCCCCATGGTGAAGAGAATGTAGTCAACAGACTACTGTCATAGTCTAATTTCACTTGCCAAAAACCATCTTTTGCATCAGCCGTCGTAAATACTCTTGCCTTAGACAAATCAGGTAAAATGTCATCAATTGTGGTCATTGGGTAATTACTGCGCTTAAGGGCACAATTGAGTGGCTTGGGATCAAGACACAATCGTATCTTCCCATTGGATTTGTGTACAACCACCATGCTAGATACCCACTCGGTTGGCTCAGACACAGGCTGTATGACGCCTAATGATTCAAGTCTGTCCAATTCCTCTCTTAAAGCAGTTTTCACGGCAATAGGAACACGACGGGCAGGTAATTGAACTGGTGGAACAGATTTGTCCACCTGTAAATGTAGGTCATTACCCAGAGTTCCTTGACCAGTGAACACATCTGAAAATTCCTTATGAACTTCATTTAATGTTTGGCCCTTCTGGCCCACCGTAGACACAGATTCAGCTTTATTGTCAACATTTTCAAAATTGACCGTGATTAAACACATTTGGATAATAGCTCTGCATCCCAAAATGGCTTTACATTTATTTGGAACGATCTGAAATTCGATCCTATATTTCTTCCTATTCTTAGGATTTCTTATGACCACTTTCAGGGCTCGTTTTGGCGCCCTGCGAATGGCGAAAAGCAGGCGAAAATTCGCCGGCTGCAGGGCAATGTTAAAATCACCTGCTAAAAAAATTCAGAAACCTAAAAATAGCAGGCCAAATCTGATTGACGGTAGAAAGCATATACATTGAGTCTAAGGTACATGTAGTTAATCTCTTAGGAGTCGAAAAAATAAGTAAATTACGGTTGATATCGAACGAATCTGAAGATAAAAATGCAAATTGCGTACCGGTATACCGCCTTTGTCAAAACTGCATCAAGTTAAACTTTCAATTCTTCAATTAGAATTTCGTGTTTTAATCAAGAGGCTTAGGTTCGCATTTTGAAAAGTTAGTTTAGCGTTTTCCATCTTCATAATATTGAATTTAGCCTAGAATAACCGGCCTTTGTTACTTTTCGGCAGTGATGACACGTGACGATAATTGGACCCTCAATGTATACGGCCGCAATAATACGTTTTCGCTGAGTGACAGTGACAGTAACTGAGTAAGGCACATTTCGGCTGTTGCGGAACAGACGGTGGATAAACGAACGTTAAAACGAATTGAAAATAAAAATAAAAAACAAAGAATTTAGTTCCCCACCTATTAGTGACGAGTGCAACTCTACCCTTTACACTTAATTTATTTTCCAATTATTAAAAAAAAAAAATTCTTAAATTTTGGATTTTTTTTTCAATATTTTTTTTTTTAATTTATAATTATTATTTTGTTCTCAAACTACATGAAGGTGAAACTTCATAATTCAATTTATCCAAAGACTTTAACAAGTTAACCAAGGTGAGGGGTAGGGGGTATTCTTGACAGACAAAGTTTCCTCATTTTTTTCAGGCCTGCTCTCACACCCCTGAAAAATAGCATATACATTGACTCGAAGGTAGTTAGTCTTAGGAGTCTGAAAAATAATTAAATTACGGTTGGTATCTAACGAATCTGAAGAAAAAGGCGAATTGCGTTATCGATGAGAGTAGCCGAAAACCGATATATTACTAATAGCTATATCTGTTTTCAGCTACTTTCCCTAACCTGATTAAGCCAAAGAAACAGCATTTGATGGATGTTGGAAATGTTGATGAATTTTAATTTTCTAAATTTTCTTTAATTTAGTGCCGGTCAAAAATTAAGACAGCATGTCAAACTGAAAATGGCCTGCTATTTTCTGATTTGGGAAAAAAAATGCAGGCCATCAGATATTTTCTAAAATGAGCCCTGACTTTTACTTTACCAACTGGCTTGATATGTGAATTTGGATCAAACAATTGAAGTTTTGACCCAGATGGTGTGACTTTAGACATATTTTTATCATTGTACAATTCTTTGTACATGTTAATTGGCAAGGTGTTACATGTTGCCCCACAGTCAAGTTGAAATGACACCAACTGTCCTGAAATTTCCATATTAGCCTTGATAGACTTGGGTGGCAAATCAGAATTATTATTCTGGACTAAATTCAACACACTTGAAGAGGGATTTTCATTAACATCCTCTATGGTTATCAATGACTCAACATCAGAGTCGGAATCCTGCACAACAGTATTAACCTTATATTTAGTACTCATAGACTTTGGACACTTGTGCTGGAAATGGCCAACTTCATGGCAATTATTACATGCTTTATTATTGGCTGGGCATGATTCACGCTTAGCCTCATGATTTCTCCCACAAAATTTACAGTTAACTATTTCGCTCTGTTTATTAGGGCGAGAAGATTTCTTAAATTTAGGCTGCTCTGGCCTTCCATAGAATTTCGATTTTTTCCCAGATTTGGATTTCACAAACTGAATTTCTGCATTGTCAGATTCTGACAAATTCATGCTTTTAAGCTTAGTAGAAGTGGACTCTGCCGCTCTACATATGTCTACACATTTACGCAGATCTAAACGTGCCTCTTGGAGTAACCGTTTCCGAGTTCCATTATCCCGGTGACCAACAACAATTCTGTCACGGAGCAAATCATCCTCCAAGTTTACAAAATTACATGTTTTCACTAAATTTCTGAGAGACGAATACCAAATATCAAACGATTCAAAGTTATCTTGGTCACGCTTGTTAAAAACATACCTCTCATAGGTTTCATTTGTAGTGCCGACGCAATATTCCTCAAATTTGCTCAATACACATACAAGATCACGTGACTCCTCCGGAGTGTCAAAATGAAATCCATCGAACACTTGAACCGCTTCAGGACCTATACAGGTAAGTAATGTAGCCGTTCTGATATGGGATGGTTGCGTTTCCAGTCTACTGGCAATTTCATAATTCTGCCACATTCGGAAAAAACTCCGCCAATTTGCCGTCAAATTTCCGGACAAACTCAATTTCCCGGGGAAGGGAATATTTTGTAGCACAGGGCATGCTGCCACTGCTGCACCATTTGGACAATTTTCCGCCATTGAAAAATGATTATAAGTATGATAACTTACATGAAATAACAGATGAAAGTCAAGTAGACGTTGAGAATCCTCACACGTTGTTGTGGTTTCGCATACACAACCGATTTGACATTTTCAAATTCATCCGGGTTGAAAAGTTCCTAAAAAGTATTCAGAAGTGACCAGCAAAGTTCAAAATTAACTTCTGACACCATGTTTCGTCTTGATGACCGATGATAGGGCGGATGATTAAGGATTGTTATAACACATGTAACTGCCACTTCAGTGAACTATCAACAACCGGCTCGGCTTTATTGATACCATAACATTGATGTCGTAATGCATCTCGCAGTATACATGACTTATGTAAACAAACACCGTTACAGCGCGGATTAACAATAGACTCAGCTTGACGTGTGAGCTTACAATTTAAGCCTTTATTTGTTTCCATTCATTAACGATCAGCAATGTCAGTCGGACTTAGCATTAGCGTCGTTAGAAGACAAAGGACTTTCTGTCTGGGATTAGAACCAAAGATTTTTTAAAAATTAAAATGACAAAATAGTTGTGAAATGTATGTCTGCATTAGTGTTTAATTTTACATTGGAGCTTATTTTGAATATTCATATAGGAGGTGTCTTTTTGTGAGACATGTAGGCCTATATATGACGAGAACTGGTGACCCGTCCACCTTTCAAGTTAATGCTAACTTTTAAGAGTTACAGTATAATGACCCTTGGCGGAGTAGTTGGAGATCTCCAAACTCTGTGGCCAAAATATATTGATGATGGGTGACCAACAGTTGGTCACCCATCATCAATAATAATTAATATAAATTCTACTATGATTTTTAATCTAGTACGAGTTGTCCTATGTCTAGTACAGTAGTAGGCCTATGTGTTTTGGCTTTGTCCACGAGAGTATGGCGATCTCCAACTAGTGACGGACCAGTTCTATATTCGCACGTTTTACTTTGGTCACAGAGACGAGACATTTGTAAACATTTACCGTTTGTATTGGCAGAGAGAGGTTAGATAATAGATTCGTGTTATATATCTAAAATAGGTTTTGGAAAGTGACACAACAATTCTATTATCTATATCCAGAGGAACTGATCATTGTTTGTTAGTGGCGAGCAGAATGTGCGCGCGCCTGCTGCTACAAACTCTGTCACATGACTAGAAGCACATGACATTCGGAAGCAAACATTATTTTGCTTTCACTTTTCCACCCACAGATGAGTTGAAAACAGAAGGATGACAGCGTTAAAGACATGCCTACTGCTGGCTTGCTATTTATTTTCGAGCTTGCCATGCTTCCTGGCTGCCAACCGACCAAATTTTGTCATAATGTTAATGGACGATGTAAGTGCATAAATATCTTATTAGAATGTAGTTATACTGTCTGTATATTACTGTTAATACATGTAGGCCTACATATACTACTTTACCAATGTTAAAGTGTTATAAATATATTAATTAACTTTAAAACACGCGGACACATCATATCATAATATGATAATTATATTAATAGTTATTAACCCACACAGCTAGTTTACCAGGACATTATTTATTTCTATTCTAATGCATAGCATATACAAAGCTCATCAATTTTAGCTTGGAAAATGTAGGCCTACAAGTTTTAATTCCATTCCAAAACATGCCGTTCCAGCCTGCAGTCATTCTGTCACAGTCGTCATCAAACTACCAGTACCAGGGCCAATTGAATCAGTTCGGAAGAAATCATAAATGGGTGAATCAATGCTGAGACCTCAATAGCCGCACTTGTGTGTCTATTTCCTGTGTTACTTACTTGCCGGTCAGGAAGAGCCCTGTGAGATAATAGGCTAGTTTTCCGTGTCTCTATCTTAAACGAATTGTAGGTGTATCAGAATGAAACGTAGTGCTAGTCTGAAATTCTCTTGCTGCGCGCTAAGTAGCGTTCAAGTTTTGCTGTGGGCCATTTGAAAACATGAGAAATTCCTATTGAGTGAAAAATGCCTCACAATAAAAACACCCACTGTCAGCCTTCTAATGGTACGAGAATGCAAACCCTTCATGCGGCTGGGCTTCTTTGTCATCACATTTTGTCTTCTAATATTAGTTTTATTTATCTAAAAAAAATAGCAACCCTGTTCACAGAAAGTGTTACAATTAATCAGCCATAGATATGTATGAATTTGACAATAAGTCAGTGACTCAGTGGATATGAAAAGGTTGGACGTTCATTTGAAGTCATTTATTGTATTGGTCAATGCAATTATGGGAGTGAGCTAGATTCGATATTCTCACTTTTTGAACCTCTTAAATCATCATTCAGCTGCCAAATATACAGAAATTAGTCAATTTTAAATTAGCAAATTAGTCTTGTTTTGTCATCTGTAGCCTAAGTCAGAAGTACAAAATCTGGGCCTACTTGTAAGAACTTTTAACCTTGTAGATGTACATTAAGGTAGTTATAAACAACAAAAACCATAAAATGTACTTGTACATCCCAGCTTTTTAGTTTTGTCCCTTCATGGATTATGGATTATTATTTTTTTAATTTTAATTTCGACGTCAATCGTTAAGTGTAGTTCGACTTCAAATGCCACTCTAAGTTTTACAATCATCACTGTCAAGTCATCTTATTAGGGAATTGTTTACTACAATTTGATTGATTGATTGGTTGACGTTTTACGACGTACTCAATATTATTTTACTTATATGGTGGCGGTGCCAGTGTTTAATGGATGTGGAAACCTTTAAGACATTTAAGACACTTACATACACATTGCTGTCCTGTGCTTACATGTACATTGTGGGTACGGTACCTAACGAATCAAATTTTCATTCTATATACTAAATGATCTCAAAACTTTTTAATTTTGTCAAATAATTGGGAAAAAACTGTGAAAATATACAGTAAACTATGTAAACGGTTTTCTGGATTTTAGTGGCGAGTTGCCTTTAATGGAGATTAGCCTAGTAATATTAAAAGATAAAATTTTATTTTCACTGAAAATCTATTTTAGCTTATTACTCACTGATCATAGAACTTTAACAGCAGATGTTTATGTATATAAGCAACTTATTGATTTATTACTAAAGTACCCCCCAAGGTGTCATCAATATGATATTCATAGTACCGGTAATATGTAAGCAGTTAGCTTTTGTTCATTCCTTTATATATTCATTTTATTTTGTCTGACATATCAATGACCTATCTCTGAATATCAAACTTAACCTTTGAACCTGTATTGTTCTTCAATTGACATTCTAATCTTGCATTGAAAATGATCATATCTCAATTTTTAGTATACATGTAGATTCGGGAGAGTGCAAAAACATACCATAATTTTTTTGTTTTTTTTGTTTTCCAATATTGAATTTAATTATTTTTTCTCCATCATTGTGGTTGACCCATTTTAAGCCTATCCAGCTGTTGGTCAGATTTTTAATATACATTTGAGAGAGGATGCAAAAAAAACAACCTGATAACACAATTCAAAAAAAAAATACAACCCTATATTATTTAATCGCCAATATTGAATTCAATTATTTTTTTCTCCATCATTGTGGTTGACCCTTTATAAGCCTATCCAGCTGTTGGTGAAAAAATATCCCGCAGGCCTATGCTGGCCTGTCAAAAGGAGCCCATGCACACAGGCTCGTGTTGAGGGGTGAAGGTTAACAATACCACCCACTCTAAAATGAAATAAAAGATAAAAGATTCTGATTGGCTTACATCATGCTATTCAATTGACGAGTGACCCCACTAACGTAACTCCCTCACTAAACCCAGAAATGTTGCCCTTTGAGGGAAGTTACCTTCTGAAAACATGTGCATGTAAAGTTCTATGAGCAGACCTATGAAAATCATCTAATAACCGATTAATTATGACATGATTTTTTCACACTTAACTTGGAATTTGATAACGAAAGAGAAACAACTCAAAAATATTTATCAACCTTCCTTCTACATTTTCATTTCCATTATTTATAACCCGATTTAAAGACTTTTTTAAAAGAAGTTTTGTTTGAAATTCAGGAGATCCCTATGGTTTTTGGTTGATTTATTTTATCCGATTGGAATGTTCCACTACCCATTTTGTTCATTTGTAGATGGGTTGGGGTGACCTTGGTGTATTTGGAGAACCCAGCAAGGAAACTCCCAACTTGGACAAGATGGCTGCCGATGGAATTCTCTTTCCTGATTTCTACTCTGCTAACCCTCTTTGTTCCCCATGTAAGAATATTCTTCTTTGGATAAGATTTGATTGGATGCTATGAAAAGTTTGTCTGTTGTTGCTACATGTACTTGACTTTGTGGGTGGACTTTTTCTTCCAAAGTCATATTGAGTGGATTTTTCACTTGGTCGGCATATGTGGAAGAGTTGCCAGGTACTCCCCGGAGGTCATAGGTTTCCTTCGGGCAATGATTGAAATAATCTTGAGCGCGGCGTAAAACACCAATCAATCGACCAAAGTCATATGACTGCATGACATACATGTGATAAAGCTTAAGTCATGAAGTCAGTAATTCCTTCAGAATCAGGGAGGACATTGATGACTGCGTAAATAGCTAACAGTTGTAGAAAAGCTTGCTGTTGGGTAATTAGTTGATGCTGCAGGTCCTTGTTTAAAAACACTTATAGCTTAAGGTCTCTAGAGCACTGGGGTTTTTTTGTACCAGGAGCCTGTTTTACAAAACGGCTTAAGGCTTAGATGTACTTTTTTATGTAACTTTCTGAGCAACTTATCGCTACAGTACGGGTTGCCATGACAGTTACGTAAAAAAGTTACACTACGCCGCTTTGTGAAACCGTTTTGCTACAATTACAATGTCAAGCAGGAGCCCCAGGGAATGCTCTAGAATATATTTAGGAATAGCAGTCTGGATTACTTTGGTTCTTATTTCTATAAATCAAGTGCCTAGGGGATGTTTAATCTTTATATGGCCTTTATATGTGCATGAGTTGTCAAGTATTAGCCAAATGCCAGAGCTTTCCACCGAGCAAAGATCCCGGTGAACTTCCCTACTAAGTAGCATAGAATTGAGTGCGACGTAAAACACAAATCAATCACCTAAAAAGCTGAAGCATTTTTCACAAAGCAGCATAGCTTAAGTTTTTATGCAATTGCCATAGCAACGTATCTCTACAGTATGAGTTTCCATGACAGTTACGCCGTTTTGTGAAAGAGGTTCCTAGTTGAACATAATCCAATGTGTCATTATATTAAACAGGGTAAGACACCACTAGCCCAAAGTCCTGCGTCACCTCTTATTTTTCCACTCAGAGTTAGTTGGTGTGTATTTTTAGTGCCAGAGTTTAGGTGCAAATATCTGTAAACAGGGAACAAACAATCTCTGGTTTACTTGATGCCTAATGCCTCTTCTCATCCCTAGAAGGTCTAAGTTCAGTTATGGTCAGTCGCCATCTTGCTGCTTCTGTCAAGTTCTTTTTTTATCATACATGTAATCTTTCATTTCACAGCCCGTGCTGCCCTTATGAGCGGACGTTTACCCATCCGAAATGGATTCTACACAAACAATGCACACGCTAGGAATGGTAAGTTTTGTTTTTACAGGATTTGCAAATAGTTTTTTTTTTTTAATAGTTGCCTGCCAAGTAGAATAGTGGTTTTTCATAATTTGTGATCGTCACGACAGTAAGAGGATTTGAAGGCCATCGAAAAACTAAACCATTGGCGTTGGAATGAGGAAAATCCCTACAGTATGTGACCTGTACGAACCGAAAACGTGTTTGAAAAATAAACAAAATTTAAATAACCGGGACGACCATTCATTCATTCCAAGCCAAAGTTAGTTCAAAACAATACTTTTTCGTACATTTTCGAGTCTAGAAAGCTTCTGAATTATACGTCTTGAGAAAAATAGCCAAGGATTTCAACATTCTGTTTTAACGTCAAAATATCAACATTTTGGCAGCTCATGCCACTTTAAGCTTGATGAGAAACAGAACCATGACGGTATTTACGTTATGTTTGGCCACCCATAAACAAAGGAAATAAAAACCATTTTGAACATCAAAAACAACCTTTGATTTTCAAATATTTTAATTCATATTTTTACGTTTGTCAAATTTGTTTTATAAAGTTGTATATTTATTAAAAACATATCATAATCACAGGATCATTTTATTAGAGATGTATTTGAATTTGTGATAATTCATTGTGCCTACTTGTACTTTATTACAGGATACACGCCGCAGGACATTGTTGGAGGCATGCAAGACAACGAAATCCTTTTTCCAGAACTACTACAGGAGGCTGGATATCGGAATAAAATTATTGGAAAATGGTGAGATTAATGTAGAGGATACTTCATGGATGGTCATTAAAACAAATAAATACAGGGACATTACGATAACTTTAAACATAAGTGATGCTTTCAAGGTTTGGGGTTTCTTCTAGGCTCGGTTTCCACCCTAAATTCCACACAAAATAAACATGTTGACATACTGACCCTCCCTATATTTACAAATTTCCCTTGGATGACATTGCTTAACTGGATTTTCAGTAACATTTGCCAGGTACCTACCTCACTAAACCTGGTAAAGCTTTTAGTCTAATAATCGTGAATGTGACATTAAACATCAATCAATCAATGTTACTTTTGTCCGAGTTTTGGTAACTCAGATTTCACTAACAACAAACTAACCATTTCCACCAATGTCATTGTGTAAGCACGGTGTTAACCTGAACTTGGTATAAAGTTGCCCAAATTGCCCTTTTGAAGTAACATTCCTTAAAGAGTTTTTCTAAAATTTTATCCTATCACTCCTAAAAATGCAAAAAAGCATGTCCATGTTGGTTTAGTATTTATACTGCTACTTGCACTAGCCCCCATATACAGTATATAAGTGGTTAACATGGACAGTCGTGCAAACATACATGTAGTAAAAATGTGATAGTGTCTTATGCTGATACAAGCCTTACATCCATGGGCTGTGTGTTTGAATCCCATCCAATCCAAAGGAAAAAATGAGGGTTTTCATTCGTCTTAGCAAAGAACTTCAGGGGTTTCCTCTGGGGCACAGACTGTAGGCCTATTTGGATACTTCTTATTTCAACATCAAACATTTAGCTTTTTGATCAACTTGAAATCCTCAGAATTTATTAAAAAATAGAGAATTTTGATAATTTCCACTGGGGCAAATGTGTGTGCACCTATCCATGCAGTCTACAGTTGATATATACTCCTGTCTTATGTAAAACTTTACAGGCATCTAGGTCACCGTCCTCAATATCATCCGTTACTTCATGGATTTGATGAATGGTTTGGAGCACCTAACTGTCATTTTGGACCATTTGATGATGTTCATACCCCTAACATACCAGTGTATAGAGATCAGAACATGATAGGAAGGTGAGCTGGTAAACTTATATTCTTCCTGACTGGCAAGTAAGTACAACAGGATGAGACACATGTGTGCGGTTATATAAAGTATAAAACTTTTTACCCACAACCACAAGCTGTTCAAATACTGGACCCTGTCTTATGAAGCTGGCGTAAGTTACGTCGGTCGTAAATTAGTGTTAAAAGTATAGTAACTTGCGCCCTGGACGCAACCGGTCCATGTTGTAGGCCTATGCGCAAATTTACGCCAGCTTTGTAAGACAGGCCCCTGGAAGGTGAGCTGGTTAACTACTGGGGTATATAGAATATAGAACTATTTACACACAACCACAAGCTGTTCAAATAGTGGAAGGTGAGCTGGTTAACTACTGGGGTATATAAAATATAGAACTTTTTACCTTTTTACACACAAAATTGTTCAACTACTCTATATATATACATTGTACATAACAAAATAGTTCACCTTCAAATGATAACCATATGTACATGGTACAAAATCTGAATTATTCAAAACCGCTCTTAAAGATAGTTATTCAGTGGGAATCTGTGTTTGAATCCCATATGTTTCAATCACTCACAAGCACACAAAGGTAGCCATCTGGAACTTTGAAGCATGCAACATGAATTTTGCAAAATGCGATATCTTCTTATGTTCATTAACTTTTAGAAAAACCACTCTCTGGCTGCCTTATCTATTGTAACATTAAATGACAGTTAAAGGAATTACCAAACAGTAAATTTGCAGATTAATCACACAGATCAGGAGTTTCCTTTAAGGAGATTGTAAGAAGAATTGTATGTCACCTCTCCACAGGCAGCCGTTTGGTTGGACAAACATGAACAAACAAATGACTTCAGGTATTCCACGCAAGACCTCAGACATGTCAAAACCCACGGTTTTTAGCTTGTTGAGAATTTATCCGTGGGCATCCAGGGATGGACCTCACACAGGGATACAGAAGTTTGTTGAGTCACCATCCATTGGCTTCTGGAAGTCTCTGGCTCCACTCAGCTGTCAAACAGTTAGAAATTGTCTCAGGGCCGCAGGGTTGAGCGCCCAATGACTAATCAAACGTCCTAAACTGACAGACAATCACAAACGACTACGTCTGGATTGGCGGAGGCATAGACAGGGTGGAACTTGATATCTTGGAGAAGAGTCCACTCGTCCGATAGGAATAGATTCCTTCTACTTGATGTTGATGTTACATGTAAAATAAGAGTTTGGAGGCTTCCTGGTACAGCTTATGCAACAAGAAATATCATGTCAACTGTACCATATGGTGGTGGATCTGTTCTGATATGGGGATGTTTCTGATTTGATTGCAAGCTGGGTTTTGTAATTATACAAAGCAATCTGACAGGAGTATTCTCGTTATTTTGGGATGACACTTTCTTGAAAATATGGTAGAAATTCCTCTACCGATTTTTGGGTGACGCCCGAAACGGGAATCAAACCCAGGTCCCAGAGTATGGCACCTATCGCCAGCACAAAATAACGAGAATACTGTTATACCCACTTTCTAAAAGACACTATAATTAATTAAACTCAATCTGACAGGGGTTTGTTACATCCAAGAAGTGTTTGATCTACAGTGTAGATTTATTTCACATTTCAAGAATCCTCCATTTGTCACCTGACTATTCATGAATGATAACACCAAGCCCCATCATTCAAAACATGTGACCCAGTTTATCCAGAACAGTTGACTGTTGTTCAAATACCTGTATATATAAAGTATAGAACGCTTCATTGATTGATTGATTACGCCGCACTCCAGATTATTTCACTTATTTTGCAGCATTGCCAGGTTTAGTAAGGGAAGAAACCAGGCTCTTTTGCTCGCAAGAAACCCACAACCTGAGGGGAGTACCGTAAATCACCTAGAACATCGACACCTAATTCTTAACTTAAAATCCGACACTTCGAGAAGGCTGGCTTACTTCAAAGGAGGGCGCCAGCTGAGAGCCTCTTCCACACACAGCAATGTAAAACTCTTTAAGCCCCTTTCACAATTGAGATACGGCGGGTTTCCGGCTATTGCGGTCATGGATTTTGGCCTTCCGTACGATGGACCGCAGCCTTCCTTGCGGGCAACCGCACCTTACCGCGCGGAATTTTTGTGCCGCAAGAGCCGCAGAAAAGTTTGATGTGCACATGGAATCCAATTTTCGGCCGTGCGAATTTTGTTATTACCTCTGATCCGTGCGGGCGCTAGTACGTTCACCGTAAACCGTTGTATCTTGACGCGCGGTTGTTGCACGATTTTTTTGTGTCGTAAGATGCTCCGTACGGTGAAATTTCTTGTTCCGTCAACCTTGCGGCAGTCGTAAACCGTTGAACGATTCGCCGTCTCGGTTTTGCACCGCCTTGCATTCACCGTGCGAAAAATACCCTCAGGTGTGATATAGGTATATATTTTTGGGTGCTTCATTTTATCTCACAACAGTTGAAGCTTTTGCCTCGGTCTGCTTCTTGGCGGGCATCGTGGTGATCTTCCTCAATGGATTGAAGTTCTTTTTCTAACGGTTTTTTTTTTATCTCTGCGCCTTTTTATACTGCAATTACGTCTGCGGAGCCCAAAATCGCCCCACGATTTGACAAAACGCCGTAAGGCGCCCGCTCATTGGTGCGCGGCGAAAAACAATGACGCACGATGCATCTTGCGGCACGCCGCACGCTCCAACGAAACACATAGCACCTCCGCGCAACTGTCTCACGGATCACGTGCGCTAGACGTGCGTTGCTTGCGTCACTCGCGCGGTTCGCCTCAAGAGATTCGTGGATTAAAACGTGCGAGAACCTTGCTACGCCCTTACGATGGCCCGGCCAATCGTAAAATGGATTATTTTCTTGCGGTAATTTTTCCGATTCTACTGCGGCCCGAAAAAATTTATCTCCACCGTGCGGTCGATTTCAGTATTTTCACCGTGCGGCGAAAGTCTCAATTGTGAAAGCCCCTTTAGCGACTATCACAAGCTGTTGAACTACAGTACCTGTATATAAACTACAGAACTCTTCAGCCACCATCACAACAAAACACAAACACCATTCTCTCACCTTGAGAAGGAACAAGTAGAATGCATCTCCAAGTTAGCCCTTGAAGAGTTTCTAAACGCTTACCTGTTTTGTAAGTCCTACTGACACATATCTGGTTTATTCTGAATACATGGTTTTGATTCCAGTTAAATTGTTTGGTCTATTCTCAGATATTATGAAGAGTTCAAGATAGATCATAATACAGGGGAATCCAACTTGACACAAATGTATTTACAAGTAAGTCAATTTACAGATAACTGTGTGTCTTGTATTGTGATTCACTCTGGGCTTTACCATTATTGCAGATGTATTTACAAGTAAGCCAATTTACAGATAACTGTATGTCTTGTATTGTGATTCACTCTGGGCTTTACCATTATTGCAGATGTATTTACAAGTAAGTCAATTTACAGATAACTCTGTGTCTTGTATTGTGATTCACTCTGGGCTTTACCATTATTGCAGATGTATTTACAAGTAAGTCCATTTACAGATAACTGTGTGTCTTGTATTGTGATTCACTCTGGGTTTTACCATTATTGCAGATGTATTTACAAGTAAGTCAATTTACAGATAACTGTGTGTCTTGTATTGTGATTCACTCTGGGCTTTACCATTATTGCAGATGTATTTACAAGTAAGTCAATTTACAGATAACTGTGTGTCTTGTATTGTGATTCACTCTGGGTTTTACCATTATTGCAGATGTATTTACAAGTAAGTCAATTTACAGATAACCCAGATAACACGACGACGTTGGGCCAACGTTGGCCTTTGGTTGGCATGGTTGGCTGATGGTCGCCGTTGGCTGGCCAACGGTGGCCCAACGTTGGCATGGTCGGCCATTCCATGGTTGGCTGTTGGTCGGCTAGCCAACGTTGGCCCAACGTTGGTTTTTGGTTGGCATGGTTGGTCATTTCATGGTTGGCTATTGATCGGCTTGCCAACGTTGGCCCAACGTTGGCTTTTGGTTGGCATGGTTGGTCATTTCATGGTTGGCTGTTGGTCGGCTAGCCAACGTTGGCCCAACATTGGCTTTCGGTTGGCATGGTTGGCCATTTAATGGTTGGCTGTTGGTCGGCTAGCCACCGTTGGCCCAACGTTGGCTTTTGGTTGGCATGGTTGGTCATTTCATGGTTGGCTATTGATCGACTTGCCAACGTTGGCTTTCGGTTGGCATGGTTGGCCATTTAATGGTTGGCTGTTGGTCGGCTAGCCACCGTTGGCCCAACGTTGGCTTTTGGTTGGCATGGTTGGTCATTTCATGGTTGGCTATTGATCGACTTGCCAACGTTGGCTTTCAGTTGGCATGGTTGGCTGTTGGTCGGCTAGCCAACGTTGGCTTTTGGTTGGCATGGTTGGCCATTTCATGGTTGGCTATTCGTCGGATTGCCAACGTTGACTTTTGGTTGACATGGTTGGCCATTTCATGGTTGGCTATTGGTCGGCTTGCCAACGTTGGCTTTCGTTTGGCAGGGTTGGTCATTCCATGGTTGGCTAATGCCATGATCGGCTTGCCCATGTTGGCTCAAGGTTGGCATGGTCGGCCAATTCATGGTTGGTAGATAAGCGGTAGATTGGCCTTAGTCGGCCTTAGGTTGGTATATGGTCGGCAAGTTAAAGGTCGGCTGATCATCGGTCAGCCAACCTAGGCCCAACAGTATGTAGCCTGCAGTAAACCAACTGTGGGGCTTTGGGTGAGATCTAATTTATTTTTAGGCCTAGTCATATCGGTACTAATTTGCCTTTATTGTACTCAAGTGCTTTGATAACATTTTTTCATAATTTATTTGTCATGTTCTTGTACTCCATTGTATAAGTCTATATCGACAAAATGTGGGAAAAGTCGGCCTTTCGCATGCAGGGTTGTCATTATCTGTCTACCTACGGTCCTGACGTTTTTTTGTTTGTTTTTCTTCTTGTGTTTTATTTGTTTTTATCTCTTCTTAATCTATCTTTTTAAAAAAAAATTTGGGGGGGGGGGGGGGTGGTGAGGGGGTGATGTTAACTTTAAGAACGGGTATGCTAGGCCTGTATCGGCTATCAAATAAAATTATAAATCTGCAATAGGCATGTAAATTAAAATTTCTTCTTTCTTAACATCTTAAACAATTTTTATCGAATGCATACAAATGGAAAAGAAATTACAAGAACAAACAAAAGATGAGAAAATTACATAACAGTCTATTTACCAAGTTTCAAGTTTTCGGTACGGAGCCTGTAAATGGGACTAGATCCTGTTGGCATATCTGATATGCCTTTGGTAAAAAATACTTAGCGTTTTTAATTCTTGCAACCACCTACAAAGTTAATCCCTGGCGCCAGGCTTAATCCTTATGATCAACCCCCTACTATGCCTCATTTATAGTAATGTCTAATCAGCAGTTAACAATTATTAAGCTCTTGCTTTTTTATTTTTAATTTTCCTCAAACCATTTACTGTAGCTGTTAAAACTATTTTCATATCTATATACTTTGTTAATTATTACCCTCTGTACATTGTCTCCTCTGTGTATATAAATATTGAACCTTGCTAACCTGAATTTATAAGCTTGTTAAAGGTCTAATTAGAATCCAGACAGAAACGTTGCTATTAAAGTGGCATGAGCTGCCAAAATTCACACTTTTTCATAATTTCTGATCGTCACGACAGTAGGCTTTGAAGGCCACCGAAAAACTAATTAAATTAAATTGGCGTTGGAATGAGGAAAATCCATACAGTATGTGGCCTGTACGAAGCGAAAACATGTTCGAAAAGTAAACAAAATTTAAATAACCCGGGCGACCATTCGTTCATTCTATTAAGCCAAAGATAGTTCAAAACAATACTTTATCGTACATTTTCGAAACTAGAAGCTTTAAAAAGCTTCTGAATTATACATCTTGAGAAAAATAGCCAGTACTTTCAACATTCTGTTTTAAAGTCAAAATATCAACATTTTGACAGCTCATGCAAAGAATAAATTCCGAGGTTGTTCATCCATATGAAATGTGTTCCTTTTTATATTTAATTATGTACATGTACTTAGGCTAATCCAACTTCTAATTTAACTCCAATTGAAATGAAACGCATATAGCCTAAATCATTTTTCATTTCTTTCTGTGTTTTAGCTCCCAAGTCCCCTAACTATGCCTTTAATAAACTATTATGGTCCGTATAATAAACAGTCAGACTGGCCATTAGTCCGATGTTTCATAGGCAGCTACCGGCACCGCTTCGGTGACCCTCACGGCGCTTCCCCGGCAGCCCAGAGAGAGACCTCGAGGGTGCCTAGCCGATAGTCTACCGTGTAAATATAAGTGCCTTTAGTAGCTTTAGGCCTACTTGTGAACGAACGACCAAAATTAAAGCGGTCAAAATTAAAACAACATGTCGAATTATAACAAATATTTAGGCCTTGTTAAAAAAAATTGCCGTAAAACGAAACCGAGGCTGCGCTTGCGCACAAATCAGTTTAGAAAAACAAGATGGCGAATTTTATTTGTAAACACACGGATCTCGGTTGTTTTGAAGCTGCTATACCAGATAATCGTCGGTAAGTTTACTGCTATATTATGACGCACTTATATCAAATTTTACCAAGTAATACATTGTTTATGTTGGAGGGAATGTTACTCCTACATTAAGTTGACACGGAGCTCGTTAATTTCTCTGTTGTTGTTGTTCCACTCAACCGAGCCGTTTAATATGAAATTAAAAGATTTTTTCCCCTTTTTTCATTTGTAATAATATAATTCTGATATTGTCCTGATCGGTAGGGGAATGTCAGATTATAAGAAAAGAAGGTATTTGATTGGCGAATTTAACCAAACCGGGATGTACTTGAAAATAACCATGTTCAGTTCAGATTTAGGCTTTAGCCCCAGGTGACTATATCCTGCCATTCTGTTGTATACAACAGAATGGCAGGATAGTCACCTGGGGCTAAGTTCAGATTGTGAAAATTCTCATTACGAGTCCCAGGCATTTCAATTTCAAATTCAATGTTAATCTGATGATTTGATTGGTGTCCTAAGCATCATCGTCTTCCTACATCTAGGCCCCTATATAAATTCCATATAAATTATACTTCTAAATATTAATATTTATAATTATTTTTGCTTTCTTGTAGGTACGTAGCTATACAGGACGTTGTATTTTCTTTAAATCGCTGCCTTCACAACTGCCTACCCAATTTGCTTGACACTAGTTGATGTTCTGTAAGTATCACATACAAGTTAGTTGTGAATAGACAAAACTTGACAAAACTGTTAAATAATGTAAAAGATGACTACAAAATTAAATTCTTAACTGTTAAAGATTGTGAACCAGATGTTTATTTAGTATATTTAGTGTATTTCATAAGAACCTGTTGCTGAATTTTAGACTTAAAGGGTGGAGAGTCAGACTTTAAGTCAATATAAGATTAATATAGATAAATTTAACTGTATTGGAATAGATGAAATATTTGACACCTTTTATCTTGTTTTGTACAGCAATGGAATCCCAACTGATAAAGATGATGGCGGAGGTGCTGGAGAGAGTGGACCATCTCTCGCATATGTTGAAGAAAGTATTGGAATGTCACCAAGTAACTGTGGCAAGACCTGATGTCAAACCTGAGGTGGAGCTGCCCCTGAAGGATATGGACTCTCTCGAGTCATTTGAGCAGAGGTTAAGAGATGACAAGGATTTAAGAAAACAACGGGTATGTTTTGAAGGATTGCTACATTATTATCTTACTAAATAAAACCACAAAATGGAAATTAATATAAATGTTACCACTATTAACTCTTAACAATGCAGTAAACACTTTTTGAATCTCTCAATTTCAATTCTAATTCTTTTATTTTTAGGTGAACATGTTATCAGCCACAGGTGGTGGTTTGGTAAATGACACAACTTGACGAATCTTGAAGAGATGTATTTCAAACGAACTTGCATGCAAGTTTATGTGGGTGGGCAAGGGAGAGAAACGACCATTCTCAACACTACATCTGAAAACAATAATCTGTGGTAAGTGGACTATTATTGCCAGTTTAACCTTGTTTTGCCTATTTTCAACTGACTTGGCTATATTTGTGTAATTTAAATATGCATATAGCATATAAAAAAGTTTAAACTTTATGTAATTCATAGTTGTCATTTAAAACTATATACAAGAACAAATTCTTTCACAAATCACAACTACTATTACACAATTGTCAATTCTCTTGTTTTTAGATGCTGTAATAAAAAACCCTTGCGTCAACTGCAACAGACAACCAAATGGAAGGCACAATGAAGACCGGGTTGAAATATGCGACTGACAGGGATGGGGATTGTCATGCCAGAAGAGAGAGAGGTGTGTGTTTGAGTGTGTGTACAGAATTTTTGTCAGTTGTATATTTTTTGTAAAATAAATATATCTTTGTATGTAAAAAGCGCTAATAAAACTTGTATTAATTATCTATGAGTTATATTGTTAAAGTTTTATTTTTCTTGATTTTGAAATATTTTTTTATATGGTATATTCCTTAGATGGTGTACCTGTTTAGTTAGTGCACATAAGTTGGCTAATGGTTGGCTGGCCAACGTTGGCCCAACGAGCAAACAGCCTTTGAGCCAACCACAAGCCAACGTTGGCTAATGGTTGGCTAATAGTTGGCTAATGGTTGGCTAATGGTTGGCTAACGGTTGGCTAACGGTTGGCTACTAGTTGGCTAATGGTTGGCTAACGGTTGGCTAATGGTTGGCTAATGGTTGGCTAACGGTTGGTTAACAGTTGGCTAATGGTTGGCTAACGGTTGGCTAATGGTTGGCTAATGGTTGGCTAACGGTTGGCTAATGGTTGGCTAACGGTTGGCTAATGGTTGGCTACTAGTTGGCTAATGGTTGGCTAACGGTTGGCTAACGGTTGGTTAATGGTTGGCTAATGGTTGGCTAACGGTTGGCTAACGGTTGGTTAATGGTTGGCTAACGGTTGGTTAATGGTTGGCTAATGGTTGGCCAGCCAACCATTAGCCAACGTTGGCCCAACGAGCAAACAGCCCTTCAGCCAACGTTGGCCCAACGGTGGCATGGTTGGCTGGCCGACGTTGGGCCAACGTTGGCCCAACGTCATTGTGTTATCTGGGAACTGTGTGTCTTGTATTGTGATTCACTCTGGGTTTTACCATTATTGCAGATGTATTTACCAGTAAGTCAATTTACAGATAACTGTGTCTCTTGTATTGTGATTCACTCTGGGCTTTACCATTATTGCAGATGTATTTACAAGTAAGTCAATTTACAGATAACTGTGTGTCTTGTATTGTGATTCACTCTGGGCTTTACCATTATTGCAGATGTATTTGCAAGTAAGCCAATTTACAGATAACTGTGTGTCTTGTATTGTGATTCACTCTGGGCTTTACCATTATTGCAGATGTATTTGCAAGTAAGCCAATTTACAGATAACTGTGTGTCTTGTATTGTGATTCACTCTGGGTTTTACCATTATTGCAGATGTATTTACAAGTAAGCCAATTTACAGATAACTGTGTGTCTTGTATTGTGATGCACTCTGGGTTTTACCATTATTGCAGATGTATTTGCAAGTAAGCCAATTTACAGATAACTGTATGTCTTGTATTGTGATTCACTCTGGGTTTTACCATTATTGCAGATGTATTTGCAAGTAAGCCAATTTACAGATAACTGTGTGTCTTGTATTGTGATTCACTCTGGGCTTTACCATTATTGCAGATGTATTTACATCTGCGCGTTTTATGTTTGTAAGTTAGCAACAGGAAACAATTGCATATGCAGTTCACATACCCTGATATATGTAGGGCTCCGAGTAAATCGCAATACATAAGTCAAGGCTCATGCACTACAATGATACATGTAGCACTTCTAATCATGGACTACATATGTAGAATGGTGATCACGTGACATTTGATCTTCAGCAAACGCACCCATTATACTAAAATGTATTACCTACCGTACTTTATTCTTTATTGAGATTTTGATTTTAAAAGGCTTGTCAGCTTTGTTTTTCACATGCAGTTGACCGTGTTCTTTTTCATTCTTCATTCTAATTCTTTAGTTTCAACACACGTTAAACATTTTTAATGGCTTTTTGTATAGTCACACCCCATTCAAAAATGAATTCCTAAATCAAAATACCAGAGTAATTTTAACAGTTTTAATGGCTCTTTGTTAGTCACTCCCCATTCAAAGATTAATTCCCAAATTATAATACCAGGGTAGCTAGAATCTCATTCACCAGATTTCCTATGCTGATATTGAGACTCTATCTACTTAAACCTTTGGCAAATCACGAAGGACCTGGTATAAAGCTAGTTAGTGACTCAACATAACAATGATGTTTTCCTGTAACAAGTTTTTAATCTTTGATTTTCTCAATGCTTTTTATAAAAATTCTTGAGAGTACGATTCTTGTTTCATTTTTGCACTTGATTTTCACTGTTTTAGGAGGCATTGAGTTTCATGGAGAAGAATGCTGAAAATGATACACCCTTCCTGTTATACTGGGCTGTAGATGCTACCCATGAACCACTGTACGCCTCAAAACCTTTCCTAGGAACAAGTAACAGGGGACGGTAAGTACGATTCAAAGACAGTCATTTTCTGTTCTTTCTGATTGATTGGTTGATTGTTTGGTGTTTTACGCCGTGCTCAAGATTATTTCACTTATATGGCGGCGTTGCCAGTTTTATTGTTGGAGGAAACCGGGCTCTGTGCCCGGAGGAAACCCACGACCTTCCGCTGGTAACTGGCAACCGTCCCACATAAGTCGTTCGAATGAAAACCCAGTCAGAAAATTTTCCAATTTTTGGACCGAGTCGGATTCGAACCCGCAACCCATTGGTGGAAGGCTGTTCGGATTGACTGTTCTTTCTGAACATCTAGCGGTGATTTATAACTGTAAATTGACTAAATATGTATCCAAAAACATAATGTTGAATCAGAACGAGCTTCCTGTAAGGACCCAGGGTGTCCAAAAAAAAGCCATTGAAATGTGCGAATTTTCTGTCACTAATCAGAAATATCTTCGTATTTGATTTTTGTAAAGAGACAAATTTACCTTGAGAATTGTAGAGGATCTGATCTTAAAGTGGCATGAGCTGCCAAAATGCTGATATTTTGACATTAAAACAGAATGTTGAAATTATTGGCTATTTTTCTCAAGACTTATAATTCAGAAGCTTTTTAGTGCTTCTAGTCTCGAGAATGAACGATAAAGTATTGTTTTGAACTAACTTTGGCTTAGAATGAATGAATGGTCGTCCCGGTTATTTAAATTTTGTTTACTTTTCGGACACGTTTTCGGTGCATACATGCCAAATACTGTATGGTTTTTCCTCATTCCAATGTTTTTCGATGGCCTTCATAGCCTCTTACTGTCGTGACGGTCAGAAATTATGAACAAAGTTTGCATTTTGGCAGCTCATGCCACTTTAAACTAATTGATTACAAAATAGAAAGTATTGTCTTAAATTTGGCATTTATCCTTTAAGTAAACCATGCAAACACTTAAAAGTGCCATTGTACATGTACCTTTTTTCTGAATTAGAAGTCTGCATTGAGTCAACTGCGATTATTTCACTCTTGAGGCATAGACAATGTCCGCAGTGTATAGCTAGAGAATAAGTACAGTCATTTAAGCACAGTCGTCTTCTTCGGCGTCTGGTAGGTTTAATCTCGGGAAATTTGAATACACCTCTGTCTGTACTGACTTGGAGTTACATGTTTAACACAAAACCCCCATAGCTTCACACATATAATTTTTCCATTTCCATGGAAACAAAATCTTTTATGGTAACTAAATCTTCTGTAAAAGTCACTGCAACACAAAGTGAACAGATTTAATAGAACTCACATTGGATTCAGACCAGCGCCAAATTCAAGACAATTTAAGGGGTTGATAAGTCACGTTTAACTTTAAATTTTTATGATTGAGACTAGAAAATACAACACTTCTAAAAGTTGATGTTTTGGATGAAATAAAATATTTCTTTTTACAGGGAGCTCATATAAACCTTATATATTGGTATTTTCAACAAATAGACTTATTTTAAGACCTTGTCATATGACCATGCATAAGGTTGTCTTGTTTACAGCCTAAAATACATAGTGCTTTTATATGTGACACTGAAGTTTTATCCCTATATTGTAGATATGGTGATGCAGTGAGGGAGCTAGATTACGGTGTTGGACAGATTCTACAGAAACTCACTGATCTTGGCATTGATAACAACACCCTGGCTTTCTTCTCCTCTGACAATGGGGCAGCCACATATGCTAAAACTGGGGGTAAGATAGATTTTGAACCAAACTGCTTTAAGGCCCGTTCACACTGTGCGATTTGTCGTATCGACTTGTAGGATGCGATGAAAATAAATGCTTCTAATAGGTGAATAAGATTTAACAACCAATCAAAAGCATCCATTTTAATCGCATCCTACAAGTCGATACGACAAATCGCACAGTGTGAACGGGCCTTTACACTTTGTGGAAATTGTAAAAAATGACACATTAATTGAGGCCAATATGGTTTCCATTTGTTCCACAGTTTTGCTTCTGTCTAATTTCATGTTATAGAAAAATCTTTGTGAATAAATTAATCGAGAATTTGTTTCTATTAAAGGGGCATGAGCTGCCAAAATGTTGATGTTTTGACGTTAAAACAGAATGCTGAAATTATTGGCTATTTTTCTCAAGAGGTAGAATTCAGAAGCTTTTTAATGCTTCTAGTCTCGAAAATGTACGACAAAGTACTGTTTTGAACTAACTTTGGCTTAGAATGAATGAATGGTCGTCCCGGTTATTTACATTTTGTTACTTTTGAACACGTTTTCGGTTCATACAGGCCACATACTGTATGGATTTTCCTCATTCCAACGCCAATCATTTAGTTTTTCGATAGCCTTTAAAGCCTCTTACTGTCATGACGATCAGAAGTTATGAAAAAACTGCGAATTTTGACAGCTCATGCCACTTTAACCGACAATTGAAAAAGTTCTGAGTAGATTGTCCTATTTGGGGAAAAATGCGTGGATCTTTTCTTAGTCATGGACGCAAGGCGAGTAGGTCAGGGAGACTTTCTGACATTACGACCAGCCGCTAATATAAGTAAAATAATCTTAAGTACATGTATTTACTGACAGGTGGAAGTAATGGCCCTTTCCTGTGTGGTAAGGAGACAACTTATGAAGGGGGTATGAGGGAACCTGCCATTGCTAAATGGCCGGGCAAAATTCAACCAGGACAGGTAAAGGAAAATATTTTTAAAAACTTTAGGGATTGATTTATTTGAGAAAGACATTTAGGCTGCTAAAATAATTTAAAAAAAGAACAAAAAGTTGTTAATCCTCCCTTTTGTTTATTTTTTACTATGAAGGAATCGGCTTACATGTACTTCTCATTTTGATTATGTGATCTATTTGTCTATTTTGTTTCTTTGTAGATTTTATATTTGAAAACAAAGTTTAATGCAATTCTCTATACCTTGTTACATAAAATTTTGTTTCATCCCGATTATAAAGCAATTTATGTTCAATAAGATATCTACTAAAATGCACTAGAGACAAATTCCAATACTTGCTAATGTCTACAAAACCCAATTTATTTAATCCCTGACATTTGTTTGTTTGAAGGTCTCCAGACAGCTGGGTAACTTAATGGATCTATTCACAACTGTGCTAGAATTGGCGGGAGTCCCCCGACCCTCAGATAGAATTATTGATGGGATTAGTTTGACAGGAGCCATGTTTAATGCATCCAGTACAGACAGGTGAGCTCATGTCGCAATTTTCGTGATCATTGTCTAAAACTCTAAGGTGTAAAGAAATTATAAAGAAATGACTTCTCTATTTCAAATATTTGCACAAGTTTCTGAAATTAATCTTAAGATATTGAATATTTTTTTTTGATAATATAAACATGTGCTTTGTGAGATTTTAATTTTAAACTTGGTTTACGCAGAGCATCATACTTTCAGGTTTGTATATCTTTTAAACTATGATCATGGAATTGAAAAATGCAATGTATTATTCTCTTTACCTAGCCTCAACATAAGAAATATCTGGTTTGCAGTGAGTGAATTTAGTTATCAACTTATACTAATTGAATTCACACACTAACCTTTTCTTTTCTAAAGGCGATTTGCCTCAAAATATGGCAGCCAAATTTGCTGATGAATGAGGTTACTGATAGACACATTTGGCATTTTCTTATTTCATATCATATTTCTGACTCTCCAACAAAAGAACATTTTCTGTGTCACAACATTAGATGTTACTAAAAAAAATTGCTTCAGGAAAATTTGTAGGAGTTGGCAACACTGAGTGAATTTATCAATGTGACTACAATTTACCTTGAAAATATCAAACATACAGTAAGAATTCCGCTAATTTAAGTACTCAAAACATTACAAAAAGCACCCTGAAAGTTTGAGACTTTTCGTTGGGTGTCTTACCTCCTGCATGGAGCGACCGATAATCCTATCGAGCAATCGCTATTGTTGTTGTTTTAGACCAAACATGGCAGAAAGCAGTCTAATAATTTGTTATCTTTACATTGCTCCTCCTTGAATTAGCAGAATTCTTACCGTACATTTAGTTGGAGACGGTCTGTTTTAAACGAGCCTCTAAAACATAGCGTTTTTTTTCAGACCTATTTTCTTTTACCGTGGTGATGCACTGATGGCTGTCAGAGTTGGCAATTATAAAGCACATCTATGGACGTGGACAAACTCTATAGAAGAGTTCAATCATGTGAGTTTGGTTTATTATTAGTAGGTTTTTTTGTCCTATGCTATAGATAGTATTCAAGTACATGTATCAGCTAAACCAATTGCTTTGTTTGAGTAAGCAACAAATAAGTGGGATTACAATTTTATCAAATTAACTCTTTGTTTTCAGGGTGTTAATTTTTGTCCGGGTCAGGAGATTGAGAATGTGACCACCCATGAGCAGGTTAACCATACAGCTCAACCTCTGCTGTTCCATGTGGCCAGAGACCCCGGTGAAAAATACATGATTAGGTTAGTGCTGGCAATTGACCTCTCTGTCAGGGCCACTTGACCAGGTCAAATGTTCAAAATTTGTGAAGCTCTAATATTTGTATATTCGTTCAATCTTGTTTGAAGTCCGTTTCTCAAAACATTTAACCATCATATTGATCAGCTCTGATTGGTTGTTAAATTTTGTTTCCTCTCCCAAGCAAAATGGCCTGGAAGGCATAAAACGTCAATCACTCACTTGAGTCTGTTTGACTTACATGTAGATCTTTGTTTATTAGCATGATATCAATCAGTCAATCAATCAAGGTTAATGACTATACAATATTGACAGATCTGCCTTATTAAAGGGAGGCAAGCCATGGTGGCAAGATAAGGAAAACCTGTAAAATTATGAGTTTTTGTCCTAAATGATATACATGTATGTCGTTTCAAGTTGATATATTTTACTGTGATTTCCTTATCCAGGCCTTGATCTTCTATGTTAAGATGTATCTAATGATGATTGTTTTATTATGACACAGACCTCGTACAGCTGAGTACATACAGATGATGCCAGCCATAATGAAAGTAGTGAGAACTCACCTGGATAACCTAGTTCCAGGAGAACCAGAACTAAACTATTGTGACCCAGCTGTTATGGTAAGAATTCAGCTTGTCAGATAAAAGCTGCTCAAAATTCACATCGTATTTAGAATTCTGATTGTGAACTGTGATGAGAACTTTGAGGTTTGAAGTTTAACGGGAAAACTAAATTATGTTGTAAATTTCAAATATCTTGTGACTTCTTGCCTCAATGGACCCGGCAACCTGACCCATATCTTTCCCAAGGTGCTTGGTCAAAAAAGGTGATTTATTCGTTTAAACCCCTGTGTTTTGGGGGGTAAGAATTGCCCATAGCCCTTAGTGGGTAAGTTTAATCGTAAGAAATGAGATCGTATGAGGTTTACATTGGGCAAATATTTTTATTTTGAAAGACTCATACCGTTTAATACAGATCTATACTTTTTGCTAAGTTTTTAACGAACTTGTCAAATAGACATTGCCAAGGGATGTAATCACGTCTATCATTTCCTCTCTCCAGGTGTTTTTTTTTTATTTAGGACATGTTGAAAACAAATAGTTATATAATGATAAAAAAATTAAAATGTAAGAAATGTTTGAAACTCTCTTTAAACGTGGGTTCCATACTAATGATAAAAAATTATGACATCACCATGTTGTCAGTTGTTTTTGAACAACACGAGCTTTCGACACCTGTGCCAATGTCTTCGTCAAGTGTAACTGAATTTAATTGAATTGTAACGTTAACTTATTACGTCATTTTGTATTATAACGTTAACAGATTTACGTCATTCTTGATTGATGTCATTTTGTAGATTACGACGTCAGAATATTGCTAACAAAGTTACTGTTGCAAACAATTCACTAATTGGCCACTTAACACATTTGTTCTTTTCTTTATATATGTCAATATTTTGAAACATTAAATTCAGTTACACTTGACGAAGACACCAGCACAGGTTTCGAAAGCTCGTGTTGTTAAAAAACAACTGACAATGTGGTGATGTCTTAATTTTTACCTCGCCATCATTCTGATGGAGGGCTATTCAAATCGCTTTTCCGTGGTCCGTCGTCAGTCCGTTAACTTTTTGCTTGTTACCTTTATTCCAAGAAAACTACCAGTCCAATCTTAATCAAACTTAACATACATCATCACCTTATGGTCTAGTTGTGCATCGTACATTTTCATCTCATTTGCATATTCAATATGGCCGCCAGGGGGAGATGCTGTTTTTTCGTTGTTACCTTTATTCCAAGGAAACCGCTAGTCCGATTTTCATCAAACTTGGCTGACATTATCTCCATATAGTCTAGTTGTGCATCGTACAGTTTCATCTTATTTGCATATTCAATATGGCCGCCAGGGGGCGATGCTGTTTTTTCTTTGTTACCTTTATTCCAAGAAAACTACCTGTCAAATCTTAATCAAACTTAACATACATCATCACCCTATGGTCTAGTTGTGCACCGTACATTTTCATCTCATTTGCATAAACAATATGGCCGCCAGGGGGAGATGTTGTTTTTCTTTGTTAAGTTTATTGCTAGAAAACTTTCCGTAGTTACCTTTATTCCAAGAAAACTATTAGTCCAATCTTAATCAGACTCAACATGCATCACCACCTTACGGTCTAGTTGTACACCATACATTTTCATCTCATTTGCATATTCAATATGGCCACCAGGGGGCGATATTGTTTTTTTTTTGTTACCTTTATTCCAAGGAAACTACCAGTCCGATTTTCATCAAACTTGGCTGACATTATCTCCATATAGTCTAGTTATGCATCGTACAGTTTCATCTCATTTGCATATTCAATATGGCCACCAGGGGCGATGTTTTTCTTTGTTACCTTTATTCCAAGAAAAGTACCTGTCCAATCTTAATCAAACTTAACATACATCATCACCTTATGGTCTAGTTGTGCATCATACATTTTCATCTCATTTGCATAAACAATATGGCCGCCAGGGGGAGATGCTTTTTTCTTTGTTACGTTTATTGCAAGAAAACTTTCGGTAGTTACCTTTATTCCAAGAAAACTATTAGTCCAATCTTAATCAAACTCAACATACATCATCACCTTATGGTCTAGTTGTACACCGTACATTTTCATCTCATTTGCATATTTAATATGGCCACCAGGGGGTGATATTGTTTTTTTGCTGTTACCTTTATTCCAAGGAAACTACTAGTCCGATTTTAATCAAACTTGGCTGACATTATCTGCATATAGTCTAGTTGTGCATCGTACAGTTTCATCTCATTTGCATATTCAATATGGCCACCAGGGGGGGATGTTGTTTTTCTTTGTTACTTTATTCCTAGAAAACTACCTGTTCAATCTTAATCAAACTTAACATACATCATCACCCAATGGTCTAGTTGTGCATCATACATTTTCATCTCATTTGCATAATCAGTATGGCTGCCAGTGGGAGATGTTGTTTTTCTTTGTTACGTTTATTGCAAGAAAACTTTCGCTTGTTACCTTTATTCCAATAAAACTCACAGTCCAATCTTAATCAAACTCAACGTACATCATCACCCTACGGTCTAGTTGTACACCGTACATTTTCATCTCATTTTGCATATTCAATATGGCCACCCGGGGGCGATATTGTTTTTTTATTGTTACCTTTATTCCAAGGAAACTACTAGTCCGATTTTCACCAAACTTGGCTGACATTATCTCCATATAGTCTAGTTGTGCATCCTACAGTTTCATCTCATTTGCTTATTCAATATGGCCACCAGGGGGCGATGTTGTTTTTTCTTTGTTACCTTTATTCCAAGAAAACTACCTGTCCAATCTTAATCAAACTTAACATACATCATCTCACCCTATGGTCTAGTTGTGCACCGTACATTTTCATCTCATTTGCATATTCAATATGGCCGCCAGGAGAGATGTTTTTTTTTTTCGTTTATTGAAAGAAAACTTTTGCTTGTTACCTTTATTCCAATAAAACTATCAGTTCAATCTTAATCAAACTGAACATACATCACCCTATGGTCTAGTTGTGCACCATACATTTTCATCTCATTTGCATATTCCCATAGATATAACTTACAACTGTGCAAACACTTGCCTTTCGACCCTAGGAGAGAGAGCAACATGCATTTTACACACTAAAATAAAAAATCTTGCCCTAATGTTCTGTATATACTATCCTAGTCTAATACCCTGTACTGGCTGTCCATTTGTAGGCACCGCGCATGCGCAACCCTTCCTCTTCAACTTCCTCTTTTTCAACTTGCAGGGATGAAGCAACAGCTAAAATTTACTGAGTATACCTTTTTTACTAAATCCTTCTTTCTAAGTCGTTTTTAGTACGAAATTTATCTGTCCCTAGCGGCTAGATACCTTCCTTTACATTACGGAAGGTTTTCTGGCCACACAAAATGTTCCATTTTTGGATTTTTGAGGGGTTTTGGACTCTACCGTTTCAACCGATTCGGGTACCAACGCTGGTCCAGTTTTCACCACGCCATGTGGTCGTGTTGTGTTGTTCGTCGGCTTCCCAACCCAACCCCTTAAGTACAGCGGGGGAGGCATAATTCAACACCCTTACGGGGTTTGTTTAGCGAGATTATGTTCCCACATAATATTCTCGTTTTGTTTGTTTTTTTCTAAACTTCTGCTCTCCCGGATTTTAAATCCATATTTTCCATTATGTTTTAGATTGTTGGAAATACTATGGGAACTTGTGTGTGTAGTGGCTCATTATTCGATAGAAGACGTTCTACATCCACCAGGAGATGCAAATCATCTAAGTCGATGTTGAAATATCTCCAGATTCGGCAGATGGGAGTAATCGGGCAAGTCCGAATCTAAAAAAAAAAAAAAAAAAAAAAAAAAAAAAAAAATAATAATAAAATTGAAATAATTCTTATTGTTTTTCTTTTGATTTGTTCAGACGGGCGGTATGTGTTTCCGGGATTTTATCTACGGAATCGGGTACACTGGTGTTGCTTACTTTAAATGAATACATTAGGGTTGGGGTTGTCACCACATGTATTTCTTTTTGTTGTTCAACAGTTGATCACAGATGAGCGACGGAGCGTCGTCTGTATCTACCCATATAAAGCCGTCGTCGTCACACGGACGAGTGTCCCGGAAGGTGGACGTTCATTGACCATGACTGTCCTGTATACGGAACCTGCCGGTTCCCATGCCAGACGATCCGACCCCCCACCAAGCGGAGCACAACCGCGGGTCGGATACAAAACGTTTGAGTGCCATGGAGCAAACGTTGAGGGCGTTAAAGTCTCCATTGCTAACCTTCTTTCGCAGAAGCAAGGCAATGGAGGGGCCCAGGTCTTCACGACCTGAACTTAAGGCAGCTGCGGCCACGACTGTACGCCCAGGTACACGAGCCGAGCAGCCGGACAACCAAAGCGGTTTGAGCCCTCGGGCCTCATCCTAGCTTTTGGATCTGTCGAACCAGGGCGTTAAATTCTTCATTGCTAACCTTCTTTCGCAGAAGCAAGGCAATGGAGGGGCCCAGGTCTTCACGACCTGAACTTAAGGCAGCTGCGGCCACGACTGTACGCCCAGGTACACGAGCCGAGCAGCCGGACAACCAAGACGGTTTGAGCCCTCGGGCCTCATCCCAGCTTCTGGATCTGTCGAACCAGGGCGTTAAAGTCTCCATTGCTAACCTTCTTTCGGGAGGCAAGGCAGTGGAGGGTCCCAGGTCGCTACGACCTGAACAAAGGCAGTTCGACCACGATTGGACGCCCAGGTACAGGAGTCGAACTGCCTGACAACTGAAGTGGTTTGAGCCTTCTGGCGTCATCCCAACTTCTGGATCTGTCGAACTGCCAGGAGGCTTGATCATACAGCGGTCTCGACCACGAAGGTACGCCATGTACACGAGTCGATCCGCCTGGCAACCAGAGTGGGCGAGTCCTGCGGGCGTTACCCCAACTCGGGATCGGTCAAGCCGCCAGGATGCTTAAACATTCGGCAGCCTCGACCACCATTGTACGCCCGGGTCCACGAGTCGGTCTGCTTGACATCCGGAGTGGGTTAGTTACCCTACGGGCGTCATCCCAACTCTGGATCTGTCGAACCGCCAGGGAGCCTCAACATACGGCAGCCTCGACCACGACTGTACGACCATACACACCAGTCGATCCGCCTGACAACAGGAGTCGGTTGGTTGGCCTACGGGCGTCACCCCAACTCTGGATTTGTCGACCCACCAGGGGGCTTAGCATACGGCGGCCTCGACCACGTCTGTACGTCCATGTACACGAGTCGTTGGACGTTCAATCCGAACAGCCTTCCACCAATGGGTCGCTGGTTCGAATCCCACTCAATCCAAAATAAAAAAATTGGACAATTTTCTGACTGGGTTTTCACTCGAACGACCTAGGTGGGATGGTTGCCAGTTACCAGCGGAAGGTCGTGAGTTTCCTCCGGGCATAAAGCCCGGTTTCCTCCCACACTAAAACTGGCAACGCCGCCATATTAGTAAAATAATCTTGAGCGTGGCGTAAAACACCAAACAATCAATGAATCCACTTTATAGTACTTGATCAAGGGACCACCTCCAACCAGACACCCCTATCCCAGATTTGATTTTCTGGGAGAAAGCTCTGTCTCGGTGTCTGTAGCGGAGACGGACGGTCAATATTTGACTTTCTCTGAACTCCTGGACTATATCAATCAACGGCTGCTCAATTAAGAGCCGCCACCTGAGAGGCGGTCCACTAGGATCCCCACCATGACGGGGATGTCCGCCACATCCAAGCAGTGGTGCTCCCCCCCCCCCTATCAGCGGGGTGATGGAGGTCGTTAACAGGATTAACGCAGGGTTCGACCTCTCCCGAGTGTCACCCACACTCGCCTTGTGCTTACCGGAGGGAAATCGCCCAAGCGCTAAGCTAGGCTATGGACCCCACCTGGTTGCCTTTGATTTTGAAAACCTAGTTCAAAACCAAGGCCCCTCAACGAGTTTAAGTACACAGGCCTGGGGTGCATGTCAATCCTAGGCCCACTGACACAAGTCATGCGGCGCGGGTTCGAATCTTGCTCAGACCAAATACATTTTCTGAGGGGACTTGTCACTCGGTCGCCGTATGTAGAGGGGTTACCAGGTTCTAACTGAAGGTTGGGGGTTTCCTCCAGTCGATGAGCCCGGTTTCCTCCCCAACTTATCCTTGGAAAACTGCAGTATAAGTGGAATAAGCCGAAGGGCGGCGTAAAGCATCAGCCATGCAACCCTCTCCCCTGAGGGTCGCCCACTAAACCTGGCAAGTTGCCCGGTTAGTGAAATAACATGGATTGCAGCAAAAAATCAGCGATTAATACATTAATCGGATTTCCCCTCCTTGGACCTGCAGGACGACCTGCCAATTGGGCCACAGGTCATGAGGGGGGGGGGGGGGACCATTAACCAATCATGACGACTGGTAATATCTAGGTACCCCTCATCTTGTTTTCATACAAAAATCTGCCATCGTCAACGAGCAACCTTGGCGAGGACTAATCTTCTTGGATTCAGGTTCTTGGCAGTATTGTGAGCCCTCATCCATAATTTATGGGATCGGGCGTTAGGAGGTTTGGTCTTGGGGGTCCCCTATGACCTTCGCACCATACTACTTAGGAGACTACACTAGTGCAGGGCGAGGTTTGCACTCGTCGGACACACGTGCAGTCTTCGTCAAGATGGGTATGTGCAAGACTCCAAAGGTACTTGCCGAAGTTCGGGGTTTACTCCGGACGATAAGCCTGGTTTTCCTCCCCCACTAAACCTGGCGACGCCACCATATAAGCAAAATAGCTTTTGAGTGCAGCGTAATTCATCGGTTAATCAATCGTCAGGTTGGACTGCTCACTCGGCCTTCATTCAGATTTCAAGGCTGACCGATAAACTATGTCACTACTACGCGGTTGTAAATTAATAACAGCCCGTTCGTAGTTTAAAATGATGCGCTGTTTGGTTTTTGTGGCATTGCCTCAAGACAGCTTACTATTACTTATTGGCCTGACCTTTTTTTCTCACAGTTACCGTTGCAAAATGACAACTCCTCGATATTATGGCGGTTGCCGTATGCGGAGGAGTTGCCCATAGACTGATCCAGATACATTTTGATACCTGTATACAGGTATGGGCGCCCAAACTCACAAGCAAAAAATCCGCCCATATTCTTAAAACCAACAGATTTTAATGTCAAAATAGCATTAAATGTTGAATTTTGGGCCTGAGATGTTGTTTTGTCTTATTGTGGGAACATTTTTAACCGAAATGGTATGCCCAAATTTTCCCTGGATCAGTCCCTGTTGCCATGTCGATGGTCGGGGGGTTTCCTCCGGGCACTGGGCCCGGGTTCTTCCCCCACAATCTGGCAACGCCACCATATAAGTGAAATAGCTTCAGTGCGGCGCGAAGACCAATCAAGCAATCTACAAGACCGAGCTCCGAGTTCATTAGAATATCGTTGCCTTCAAATCTTAGACAAACTTCTCGCCAACTGGGTTTCAAGTAAATTCTTCTTTTTTTCAAAACGAGCAAAAGAAAGAAGTACCGTACCTGTTCTGACTACAGATCTTAATTTCGGACGTAAACCATACTAGAGATGTTTTCTCTCGACAGTTGCTGGAATTGTCCTCTTTCCGCCATCTTCATGAATTCCCATGCCGGGGAAAGAAAGGAGCGGTGATTGGCTAATCAGTAACAACTCGGTTGATAGGCCTGTTGGATAGCCTACTGTTACACCCTTTCGCCATTACGGATCGACGGGATGTGAACGCCGAAACCTGCAGTGCTTGTGTATATTACCGTAGTAAGAAATACACGAACAGCCGTTATTCCTAGTATGTACGGCCACTTGAGCCTGGGTGCTGACTTTGCTTGTCAAGACGCAGAAAGGCTGCAGATTTGAGCGCGGACCTTTGCGAAGACCACCGGTCTTCGTAGCCGACACAGGAATGTTGTTTACTCCGTTCCGAGTGAAGTTTATTTCGAAAGAAATAAATAAATCAATGAAATAAAACACATTTCTCTAATAGAGAATATATTTCCTGTACAATCTTCGTTTACCAAGCGGCTTAATAAACGATGATTCCCCCACACAATGTCTTCGGCAGAACGAGGATTTAGGCGAACGGATCGAACGTCCCACAGTCCTTTGGGGCTGGGCGGATTTCTAATTTCATATGGAATACCGACGTCCTCATCTACAGTGGAATTTCATTCGTAGTTTTTGACAAACTATCTAAGGAAACTCCACTTTATCTGGAATCGTCACGTCAGATAATATCGAACGCGGATCAGGTTCGACCCGCTTTCAAACCGTCCGCCAACGTATATGTGCCTATAGGGAGCGCCAGTCACGTGTGAATTCCACAAAGTTCCTGTCACCGGCGCATGTGACTGACCGTTTTTCGTTCCAAAATGACGTTTAAATCTGACGTTATGGAACAAAAGACGTCAAATGGAATTGCAACGTCATCAAAAACGGTCTTAATCATAATGACGTCATCTGTCACCGAATATCACAAAATCTCGTAATAATTCTTATGAGACTTACGCTCCCTATTGCTCTGGCGGCAGACCTACTACCTTTGTCACTCCAGGGCCGCGGTAACAGCCCCGAAGTGACTAAGGCTGGTTGTCAATGAACAATATGTTACCGGAAGAAAATCTTCTAATGCTCTGTACTGCGTATTAGTCCCGCCTCCATACTGTGGGATTCGAGGCAAGTGTTTGCACAGTTGTAAGTTATATCTATGGGAATCTGAAGAATTGGGGGGTAATTCTCATATTCCCCCAAGATATACTTACCTGTGCAAACAGTTAAGCCCGGCCCAACCTCCCCTCACTATTACGCATGCGAGCGTTGAAAAAGAGGAAGTTGAAGAGGAAGGGTTGCGCATGCGCGGTGCCTACAAATGGACAGCCAGTACAGGGTATTAGACTAGGATAGTATATACAGAACATTAGGGCAAGATTTTTTATTTTAGTGTGTAAAATGCATGTTGCTCTCTCTCCTAGGGTCGAAAGGCAAGTGTTTGCACAGGTAAGTATATCTTGGGGGAATATGAGAATTACCCCCCAATTCTTCAGATTCAGTATGGCTGCCAGGGGCGATATATGTTTTTTGTTACTTTTTTCCAAAAAAAAACTACCAGTCCGATTTTCACCAAACTTGGCTCACATTATCTCCCTATAGCCCTGTTGTGTACTGTACATTTTCATCTCATTTGCATATTCAATATGGCCGCCAGGGGGCGATGTTTTTTTTCTTTATCTTTGTTCCAAGAAAACTACCTGACATTAATCAAAATCAACATACATTATCACCCTATGGTCTAGTTATGCTGGTCTGATTTTGACCAAACTTGGCCGACATTATCTCCCTCTGATCTAGTTGTGCACCCTACATTTTCATCTCATTTGCTTATTAAATATGGCCGCCAGGAAGCAATGTTGTTTTTTAACCAAATTTGAAAATGAAACTTATTGTCATTATTCCAAGAAAACTACTGACCTGATCTTAACCAAAGATGACACACATCATCCCTTTAAGTTCTAGCTGTGCACCGTACATTATCATTTCATTAGCATATTGAAGATGGCTACCAGGTGACAATGTTGTTTTCAACCAAAATTTCAAGGGAGTTTACTTTGCAATTCACAATTTAATTTTCCTCAACAATAGTTATCTCCCTGGAATAAGATTTTTTATGTAGGCCCCAATTCCTATATCCAGTTATTGCTGTAACAATCTTTAATATGAATAGACGACCTTTGTGGGATAGTTGCCAGTTACCAACGGAAGGTTGTGGGTTTCCTCAGGGCATAGAGCCTGGTTTCCTCCCACAATAAAACTGGCAACGCCGCCATATAAGTGAAATAATCTTGAGTGCAGCGTAAAACACCAAACAATCAATCAATCAATTTAATATGAATAGATGAACGCGGGCGTTAAGATCCCTTTAAGGGATCTCTTGTTTATCATTAGTATGGAACCCACGTTTAAAGAGAATTTCAAACATTTCTTACATTAAATAGTTATTTATAAAAGTAAGTTATTTTGACTCGCATATGCTGAAAATAGTTTCTATTATGGAGACTTTATTAGTATGTATTTTTGATGTCTGATTAAATCTCCCACATAGGAGTCAATGAAATCGTATTGAGGGATGCGTAAACGTAAATTAATCAGTCAATCAGAACTATGCAATGTTGCATTATTAATGGTATAATATTTAGTGTGACATAGAACACCAAATGATAAAGCAGAAACCTAGACCAAAATATTGCTAAATCATACTAAAGAAAATAAATTTGGCTTTTATCCCAATTAAGTTAATTTATTTTTAAAGGGTGTCCTTTCTTTTCTTTTCCAGAACTGGGCGCCTCCAGGTTGTGATAAACTGAACAAATGTCTAAAAGCTCCACCTTCTCATCAAGTTAAATGTTATTGGCCTCATTAACACCACACCATGAGATTAGTACTGTAATTTAGCATTCCTGTGGCTGCTGTACAAATTTTAAGGAGATTTTTCTCCAACCTAAAGTTTTATTTGAGGGGAATTACTTTTTTGTATTTAATTGAATAAGGCATTGTATTTTTATTGTTTACTTTACAGATAAATGACAGGTTTAAGACAATACCTCCTATATTGTCATCGATTAACTTAAAAGACCATGAACTTCAAAAATTGCTCGAAAACTACAAAATTCTAGGCATTCTTTTTCTATCTATGAAATTAATTACCTTATTGCCATGACATCATAGTTAACATCTAATATGTACATTACAGTTATTGTGAAGTCATACACGACCGTCTTGGAGACAGTGCCTCTTTTTTCATTATTGATTGAATGATGAACAAAATATTGTTGATGTTGGAAGAAATGCATATTTTCAATTGCCTTTCCCTTGACCCCTTAAAACCTTAGAGGAAGGTTGTTTTGTTTCATCATTATGTTTTTTAAATACATATTTATAGTCACCTTACGGTTACAAATTACGGTAAGGTGTGCAGTAAGAACTTTGCATTTAACCTTTAAAGATCATTTGGTTGGAACAACACAGACCTTTTTGGGTCTTCATCTTTACAAAAAACGTTCATTCAAAGGGGGATTACGGTAAGAATTCCGCTAATTGAAGTACTCAAAAACATTACGAAAAGCAGTCTAAAAGTTTGAGACTTTTCGTTGGGTGTCTTACCTCCTGCATGGAGCGACCGATAATCCTATTGAGCAATCGCTTTTAGTGTTGTTTTAGACCAAACATGGCAGAAAGCAGTCTAATAATTTGTTATCTCCACATTGCTCGTCATTGAATTAGCGGAATTCTTACCGTACATTTGTCTGCTTTATTTATTGTAAGATAACATGGTTCACGTTCATATCAGGGGAGATTACTCTGTTTGAGATAATTACATAAAGTGACATGCATATTGAATCGTGATTACTTTTGTAATCATTTTTATTGAAATATTTTAGGATTTGCATACATGTTTTTTTTCTGTAGGTACATAGCTGAAAGGGTTGACTAAGGAGGGATTACTTTTGTTTGGTTTCTCATTTGTTTAGTCAAAATACCTTTTAATTTTTCTGCTTGTACAATCCGTACTTCAAAGCAGTGCATGTATTTTGGCAATTCCACCAATGGGTCGCGGGTTCGAATCCCACACATTCCAAAAAATTGGAAAATTTTCTGACTGGGTTTTCAGTTGAACGACCAATGTGAGATGGTTGCCAGTTACCACCGAAAGGTCGTGGGTTTCCTCGGGGCATGGAGCCCGGTTTCCTCCTACAATAAAACTGGCAACGCTGGCATATAAGTGAAATAATCTTGAGCTCAGCGTAAAACACCAAACAATCAATGCATTTTGGCGAGTAGTTTTCTCTTGCCAGGCTTGAGGTACATGTATCAACATCCATATGCAATATTTATAATGCTTTGCCTTGTGAGATTAATGATTAACATATATTTATATCTAATGTTTTTATTCAAATAACTGTATACATTGATTAAGTCAAATTTTATAACTGATATTCTTAGCTTTTGTTATTCGAAATTTAAAAAAATGGTGCTTTGAGTTGTTATTAAATGGGAGAGTATTTATCAAAGGAATGATGGGTTGTTTTTACTTGAATGATAAATGATAAGTTCAGTTTTGAGGTTGCCAGATGGCCATTGGTAACTTTCCTAGCTCCCGCTGACCGCTGAATAGTGAGTTTTATTTGTGGAATCCTTTGTCTGCTTTGTTTACTGACTGAGAATGGACTTTAGTTAGGTGCGCAGTACAAGACCGTTGTCGGTGCGCGTGTGGTGCATCTTCAGCTGTTAGTTTACTGACTGCCAGACAGAAAACAAAGCAACAGGGAATTCTCTCAATAACTCTTAAAATGCATATTTTTGAAAATCGACTTAGTCTTTCACCCGAGATTGATCGCTTGTTATTTTCTTCTCATCGGAAGGTCAACAGAGAATCACAACAAACTTATGCGGTTGTCTCCTGTTAAGGAATAAGTGGAAAACAGTATCAGAGCATTTTAGATAAAGTATAATTATATTGTGCTTTCCAAATAGTAAATGTAAATTAGAATTGACCCTGTTCAAAACATGAAGACCTCACCTTGAATGCCTTAACCATCCATCCTGTTATTAACAAACTTGACTAGTGGTTAGTACCTTTAATAATTAGAATTCATTATCACAAGACAGTTTGAGTTTGAAGTATTTCTAATAGCTTTAGAGTTTTAAAATACTACTTTACAGATTAAAGTTGAGGAAGAATAAGAACTGCTCCTAAATTTGGAATTGAAAAGATACTGTGATGCAAATAGATAACTAACAAACTTAAACTACCAACAGAATTTATTTACAAATTTTATATAAAAAACACCCGTACAGGTAAATGTTACGTAGATAAAGGTCTACTTACAAAATTAAGTTCAAACTTTTGTACAATTCACTGTCGGGAAGGTTAAAATACCTAGTCTTGAAAATATTGATTAATCTCCTACGTTCCTAGGAATATATGACATACCTCACACAGGTAACCGCAATACAGGTAAAACACAGGCTGAATAATTAGTTTAATTATGCTCTCCAAATAACCCGCGGTACACAACAACAGCTAATGACAAGACCATTGAGCTGCAAGCCTTCAGCCATTATCATATTCAGTAGCACATTGGAGAAATGAAAGATTGACAGTCAGTTTTTAAGAAAATTCTAAACATATCCAGAAAATCTCAATTTACATAATTCCATTCAGCACGTGATTTAAACATTTTACAAAACCGGCGTAACTTTACGTCAACCGTAACTACTACGACAACGTATTGTGACGCCATGGTAATTAGGCCTACAATGAACGTAGCCTGCGACTGCTTTGTAAAACGGGCCCCAGGGGTCCTGTCTTACGAAGCTGGCGTAAATTACGTCGGATGTAAATCAGTTTTAAAGCTATAGGAACTTCGGCCCTAGTCGCAACTGGTCCATGTTGAAGGCTTATGCACATCGTTACGCCAGCGTCTTAAGACAGGGCCCACATTCTAATGCGAGATAGGGGTATCTATTAACATTAAAAAGTAGGCCTATTATAATGGTTGACGATTTTATCCCTTTGATAACCAGGGGGCCGTTTCACGAAGCCGTCGCAAAGTGCTATCAATCGCAGTGGCCATGACGTATCTCTTCACTTTGGTATCCGTTGGCAAATTTGCGGCGTTTGCGATGCGACTGCTTTGTGGAACGAGCCCCTTGGCTCCAGTGGCCCACTAGAAAGAGCAATAGTCTCTCAGTCGGACACATGCCTATCAACAATGGGTGGCCTGTTAAAATGCCACTCAGTCCAAAGAATTTTTTTTTAAAAATTCTGAGTGGATTTTTCTATCGAGTTACCCAGGTGGTACATTACTATTACATTTTTTGTGTGTGCCCACACAGACCCTCCATCGATGCGGTGCGGGTTCGAATCACACTCAGACCAAATAAAAAATATAAGTGAAATAAGCTTGAGTGCGACGTAAAACATCACCAGCATAGGAGTTATTTTGTTGTTTTTCACCCCGGAATGTAGATTGTCTTGTGAGGCAGGGATTTGATTCCATATATCGTGTCAGACATAAAGAAACCATTACGTTACCATCAGTCACAACGTAAGGCTACGTCTAGATTGATTGACGTATTACGTCGCACTAAAGAGTTTGCTAAGTCTAGAGAACGTCTCCTAGTGCAAAGCATTAGGATTGCTTTGGAATCAAATAGACCTTTTTTCCTTCTTTTGTCATTTATTTATGAATACTAAAACACACAGGCACAGGGAAAATCTTCTTGTCTAAAATAACCCCGGAGAGAAGTTTCTAATTGAAATGATATTTATTTGATTCCATAACCGGAGATTGTTTTTAAAGACGCCTGGTCTTTTTTCTACGATATTTCTCACAAACATTCATGCTGCTTTTGTTCTTATAAGTTAAAGCTAAATTTTCATAAAAGCTTTGAACTATTTGATCCATTTGACTTCTCTGTTTGCATTGAAAGTCACCTAAATTAAAGTCAAGGTAAGTGACATGATTGTTCTCGATTTGGCAATATCCTATTTTTTCTAGGAGTACAGTAACCTCATACGGCTCTATATGTCCTTTTGTTGATGAGAGATCGGACAGTTTGAAAACCACATCTCTGGCTGGAAAGCCTTTTGGTTGGACAACAGTTTTTACGAGACTCGTAGTCTCTTTGACGTGTTCCCCACATGTTTTTGTTTCCATGGCAACTTCATTCGCTTCAATGGCTCCGTCTCCATGAACGTTGTTAAGCCATTCTGTAAGGTTTAACTCACACTTTGTTTCTTCTGTGGAGGTACTCAATATTAATTCACGGTTTAGAGTGGCTGCTCTTTTAACTGCGTTGGTTAACATTATTTTTGGTATTTCAGTAGAATTTCTGTTTTTGTTTTTTTCTCCGTTTGGTCGCTTGTTTCTAACATTCTTGTTTTGGATTACGCTGTTAATTTTAGGCAAGAGGTTTTTTGTCGATATTTGGCGAGATGAGGCGGGGATAGTGACACAAAATCATATTTATTTATTAGAAAGTCAAAGAGTTCATAAGATTCGTGGTGAAATTCACGACACTCCCAGCACACCAATTACTGTAACTGATGGGAAATAAGTTCTCTTGCCTGTATAGCTGCTTGTCTCTTGGGAAGACATTTTTTCTGGTTTGATTCATGACTGTTTACACTTGAAGTACAGGAATCCTGATAATCAGTAGTTTGTGGACACTCGATGGGGTAAAGTAAACACAATGGTCTGTTAAGGAGTTTGCCGTTTGGAAGTTGAATTTCGGCAGCTCTCGTTTCACCATCACGACTTGTTATGAGATTTTGTATTCGTCCCAGTTTCCATGTGATCGAGGAAGGTCTTCTTTTATTAACACTACATCACCTTTCATGGGGGAGAAATTAGAGGAAATTCTTGGTGACTTTAAGTGAGTTTGTGTTCTTTCTCTGAGGCTTAAAAGGTAGTCGTTTTGCCACATTTTCCAAAATTGATCCAGTTGTCGGTGTCCTTTTTTCCAAATTCGAATGATTGTATTAGTGGAACTTACTTCAGGGAAAAAATCGGGGTCAGATTTATCTTCATTAATCTGTGGGAGAGTAGATCTTGGATTTAAAGTTAGAAAGTCATTAGGTGTAATAGCCATAGTAGAGTTGATGTCATTATCAAGGTAGACAATAAATTTTTACCAACAGCTTTTCGGAGAGTTCTTTTTACTAGGCCAACAAGGCGCTCATAAAAACCGCCCATCCAGGGGGACAATTCTATAATGAATTTCCATTTGATCCCCTTGTTAGCAGTATAATCCTGGACTTTGTAAGAGAAAAGTGCTTGTTTCCATAATTCGTCAAGAACAGATTTGGATAATTTAAATTGGGGGGCGTTGTCTGAAATAATTTCTGATGGAACACCATGTTTAGCAATAAATCGTCTCAGACACAGTAGAAATGATTCAGTTGTCATGTCTCTCACAAGCTCACGGTGAATTGCTCTTATGGCCATACAAGTGAATAAACAGATCCATACCTTGTTAACGCCAGTGACGTCACGAACATACAGTGGCCCCAGGTAATCTAGTCCTGTGAAAGTGAATGGGGCAGAGCGGGCAACTCTTTGCTTTATAAGTTGAGGCATAGCAGGCATTTGGTATGGACCACCCTCCTGACGGCGACAAACAATACAACCATGAAGACATTTTGTAACAACAGTTCTGCCTTGTGGAATCCAATATTCATTTCTGATTTGAGCAAGTGTCTGTGAGACACCAGTGTGAAGTAAAGCTTTGTGATATTTGTTAACCAGGAGTTTAGTGTAAGGGTCATGTTTGGGAATTAATATAGGAGAAATTGCTCCAAAAGTTAGTTCTGCATTAGTCAATCTTCCATGACACCTTATAATACCTTCAGAGTCTAGCTGTAGTCCTAACTGTTTTTGGAGTTTGTTTTTAGTACCGCTACACATACTGTCTTTAACTGTACCAAAATGGATCCCTTGGATATGTTTGATCCATAGGTTGCGGGCAGAATGGATCTCGTTGGATGTAAGGGGGCCTGTTTGTTTGTTAAGGCCCTTGAGTTTCTGTATGTAGCGTAGCACCCATGCTGTAACTCTGTGTAATCGTGTAAGAGAAGAAAATTTGGTGACAGAGATACCTAATAGAGAATGGATGTTCTGTTCGCTGTGATGAACACTCAGTTTGGCTTCATGTAGAACGGGGTTCTTAATTTCAGAGTTAACGGAACGTACAACAGAAGCGGTGATCGGCGGGACATTCCATGTAGGCCAACACATCTCTGCGGTACACAGCCATTCAGGACCATGCCACCACAGTCGAAAAGTGAAATCATCTTGTCCTCGAGTTGCTTGGTCAGCGGGATTTTCTTTGCTGAAAATATATCTGAATTCAATGTCAATATGGGTTCTTATTTCTTTAATTCTGTTTTCCACAAAAATTGCTAAAGGTGATTTAGTTTGAATCCAAGTTAACACACACATTGAGAGTCAGTCCACAGTGTTTTTTGTTTTAAGGGAAGATGAAGTTGGTTAGTAACAAAGTTAAGTGCTCTTACACCAATTAATATAGCCAGTAGTTCTAATCTAGGAATTGAGATTTTCTTATTCACTGGTGCCAGTCTGGTTTTACCATAGATCAGATTACACACAGTTTGTTGTTCTGAAGACACACGTAGATATTCTACTGTTGAATATGTAACACTGGACGCGTCACAGAAACAAATTAAATGGTAGGACAGTTCGTTGTTGTTTTCAAGTCCAACATATCGAGGTAACTTTGTGTCAGGAATTTTCTGTAGGTTTTCCAGTATTTTTGACCATTTTTTTTGTTTTAAATCTGGTAAGTTATCATCCCAACCGTATTTTTCGGACCATAACTTCTGTAGAAAAAAGTTTGGCTGACAGTACCACGTGACTGAAATATCCAAGGGGGTCGAACAAGGAAGCAATCTGTTTAAGTATTTCCCTCTTAGTAAAAATAGCTGTTTCTGTGAAACTGCTAGGAGTGGATAGAGAAAGTTCGTCTTTAGTGGGAACCCATGTTAGACCAAGTACATTTAGTTTAAGTCTTTTATCAAGATCATGCTCAGGGATGCTGTGTTTAAGTTCAGTATTGTTAGTTACCCATTCACGCAGATTCATTGAGGCTTGTTCAAAAATCTCCTTGCTAGTTGAATAAAACTGCTTAGCTTCAGATAAAGTATTACAACCAGTAACAACATTGTCCACATACAGATTTTGTTTTATTTGTTGTGCTACGAGACTTCCGTCTTTATCAAGATGGTGTTCTAAAGTCGTAGCAAGTAGGAATGGACTAGAAACAATCCCAAAGGGCACTCTACAAAATCTGTAAACAGTTATGTTATTTTCAATATGGGGAGAGCTTGGATCCGTCAACCAAAGGAATCTGGTGACGTCACGATCAGTTGGTTGTAATCCTATCTGGAGAAATGCTTTTTCTATATCTGATAATAGGGCAATTTTATGAGTTCGAAATCTAAGTAGAAGTCCACATAAGTCGTGTAACAGTACTGGGCCACGATATAGGCATTCATTTAAGCTTTTATTGGATGGATGTGTCTTGGCAGATGCATCGTATACAACCCTAACTTTGGTGGTGGTTTTACTGGGCTTGACAACTGCATGGTGAGGTATGTAATGCTTCAGTTGGCCGACTATTTTATCATTTGTTACAGTTTCAATGACGCCTTTATCGGCTTGATCTTGGATAATGTCTGCATATTTTGACAGAAGTCCAGGAATTTTGGATAAACGGCGTATCAAATATTTTAGCCTACCATAAGCTAAAGCATAGTTATCAGGTAAGTCTGGGTGTTCAGTTTTCCATGGCCATGTGACAAAGTATCTTTCATTCAGGTAAGTAACAGTGTTTCTATGTTTGTTCAGGGCGTAATCGTCTCCATTATCATGTATGGGATCTGTAATACCAATTGTTTCAAGGTTCCAAAAGTCTTCTAGGTTAGGTTTGAAAGGGAGACAACTATCAGGACTTGTAAACATTTCACTGTCAGTTTTGAAGTTTTGGCCGAAGGTAAGTATGAGTAAGTTTGAGTCTAAATGGCTGCTGAGTTCTGAGTTCATTCTACCTGCTACTATCCAACCAAGTTTTGAGCCAAGTAAATAAAGTCCTTTTGAAACTTCAATCTTTTGAGGAAGAATGATATCCAAATAGTAGTCATTTCCAATGAGGAGTTCTAGAGTAGAAGTTTCTATTTTTGTTGATAGGTTATCAGCCAAGGAGAAGTCTTTTACAAGATATTTAATTTGCTTAGAGAGTTCTGGGTTAATTGGCAGACGCTGAATGGTTCCGGTTATTTTTGGAACAACATTTGCTTTAATTGAAAGGAAAGTGCCATCTTTTAACTGAATGTCAATTGTTGTTACAGAAGTTTTAATACGCTGTGGTTGGCTTGATCCAAATGTTATAACTGAAATTTCTTCTTTGAAATCATCCATTTTAAGTTTTAAGTGTTTTGCAAGATCTTGTGTTATGTAGGATCGTTGGCTACCAGAATCCAGAAGAAGGCGTGTAGTTCGGTGGAATGAATTTTCTGGTTTTTTGACTTGACAAGTTGCAGTTTGCATTAATACGTGTTCATTTGTGGCTAACATAGAATGTTCAGAAGTTTCATTTTCGGCTTTCTTAAGTAGATGTATAGAAGCTTTAGAGGTTGTAAACATTTTCGGACACAGGCTCCTATGGTGGTTTCTTTTTTGGTTACAATGATAGCAGGGCCTTTCAGAGCGACAGTCTTTTAATTTATGCCCTTTCGCCAAACATATGTAACAGTTACCTTTTATCCTTTCTTTTCGTTCATCCAGCGTTGAATATGCTGTGCATTCGTCCGACCAATGAGATTTTCCACAAAAATGACATTTTATCCAAGGTTGCTGGTTCGATTCTGGTCTTTTGCTCTCTGTCAGCGGACTCTCTGTAGACGTGGGGAAAGATCTGAAACTGGGAAAACTCGGTTTAGTTTGTTCTTTAATTTTGTTACAAGTAGGTAATGTTTGACGTTCGGCTGATTCTCTAGCAGTGATGTAAGTATTTAATGACTCCCTTAGGCTATCAACAGTCCAATTTTCAGTTTTTCCTTTTTGAAGTTCGAGCTGAATCAGAACATCACGTGGCAGTTTGGATAAGATTAAGGACACAAAAATCCCTTGATTGGTGTCTTGTTTTAAAGCTTGGAGACTTCGAAAATGTTTTTCAAGTTGGTCAAACAAATTTCTCAATTTAGCTATGTTACTGGTCACCTGTGGTAGTTCCATCAAATTTGTATAGTGAGCATTAATTATGGTTTGTTTATTCCCATATCGTTAAATAAGCAGCTTTACAGCAACATCATAGTTTTCATTAGTAAGAGAGAGACCAGTAATAGTAAAGTTAGCTTCACCTGAAAGTTTGCTTTTAAGGTAAGTTAGTTTCTGTACTGGGGACAGTTTAGAGTTATTGTGTACGGAGGCCTCGAAAGAATCCCAAAATTCTCTCCAATGTAATATATCACCAGTAAATGTTAACAGTTCTAATTTGGGGAGATTTACAGACGATTCAGATGAGCGATTACCTTCATTTGTTCGAGGAATGGAACCGGGGTCCTGTAGTTCCTGAGCTCGTTGAAGTTGAAGTTGTTGCGACTCAATCATTTGTTTAGTTTGTATCTGCATTTTTTCTTGTATATCAGCCATTAATCTCAGTTGTTCCTGAATATCTAGGTTTTCTCTCTCAGTTTGTTTGAAACGGTCTTGAAGTGTTGATTCATGGGCCGATAACTCACACACCCCGCCATATACTTCTCCAAGTAGTTCAGCCGCCTCCTCCTCAGTTTCCTTAATCATAGCCGCATTTTCTTTAGTTTCAGTAGTTTCAAACGCACACGAAAGTTTTTCATTTGCCTCTTCAAATTTAGCACTAAATTCTCTCAGTTTGTAACGAAGAGAAGTGACCTTTTTAAGGTGACTATCAACATCATCATTTTCCACTTGTTGTGAAATCAGAGGTTGTATTTTAGCTATTTCTCGAGACAAAATGTTCTTATATCTAGTCCGCACACCCTTTAAGTACGATAAAGACATCTTAACGGATAAAGTTCACAGTTGTTCACACACAAGTCCCGGGTTTCGGCACCAACAATGTAGTGATTTTTGCACTACATGAAGAAATGTAAACAGAAGCCGCAGATAAGGAAAAATAATGTTTTTTGAAGGAAAGGGTTGGTCGGAAACGTAGATAAATAAAATAGCTAAATAGTTAAAGGGGCATGAGCTGCCAAAATGTTGATATTTTGACGTAAACACAGAATGTTGAAATTATCGGCTATTTTTCTCAAGACGTATAATTCAGTAGCTTTTTAGTGCTGCTAGTCTCAAAAATGTACGATAAAGTATTGTTTTGAACTAACTTTGACTTAGAATGAATGAATTGTCGTCCCGGTTATTTAAATTTTGCTACTTTTCGAACACGTTTTCGGTTCGTACAGGGCACATACTGTATGGATTTTCCTCATTCCAACGCCAATCATTTAGTTTTTCGATGGCCTTCAAAGCCTCTTACTGTCGTGACGATTAGAAATTATGAAAAAAGTGTGAATTTCGGCAGCTCATGCCTCTTTAATTTAGGCTCTGTTACTGTAGAAAACACGTGCTAAGTCCTAAGGGAGTCCTTTGGTGACTGAAACACGACTGGTTTGACCACTATCTCACTGACCAGTGTCCAGGTAAAAAATAAGGCCGTGTGCAAAAAATAGAGGTCCAATTTTATCATTATACAAAAAGGAAAGAATGGACCTGTTTAGGTTTAACGTTATAATTTACTTTACAGTTTACCTTACATCTAGTTTCCGACCGATTACATCATAAATTCGAATACAATTAATTCACTTTTTATTTATTTATTAGAAAGTCAAAGAGTTCATAAGATTCGTGGTGAAATTCACGACAACTACTACGACAACGTATTGTGACGCCATGGTAATTACGATGAACGTAGCCTGCGACTGCTTTGTAAAACGGGCCCCAGGGGTCCTGTCTTACGAAGCTGGCGTAAATTACGTCGGACGTAAATCAGTGTTAAAGCTATAGGAACTTATGCCCTAGTCGCAACTGGTCCATGTTGTAGGCCTATGCGCATCTTTACGCCAGCTTCTTAAGACAGGACCCAGAATGTAGATTGTCTTGTGAGGCAGCGATTGGATTCCATATATCGTGTCAGACATAAAGAAACCATTACGTTACCATCAGTCTCAACGTACGGCTACGTCTAGATTGATTGACGTATTACGTCGCACTAAAGAGTTTGCTAAGTCTAGAGAACGTCTCCTAGTGCAAAGCATTAGGATTGCTTTGGAACCAAATAGACCTTTTTCCTTCTTTTGTCATTTATTTATGAATACTAAAACACACAGGCACAGGGAAAATCTTCTTGTCTAAAGTAACCCCGCGGAAGCAAGTTTCTAATTGAAAAGGGTATATATTTAAATGATTCCATAACCGGAGATTGTTTTTAAAGACGCCTGGTCTTTTTTCTACGATATTTCTCACAAACATTCATGCTGCTTTTGTTCTTATAAGTTAAAGCTAAATTTTCATAAAAGCTTTGAACTATTTGATCCATTTGACTTTTCTGTTTGCATTGAAAGTCACCTAAATTAAAGTCAAGGTAAGTGACATGATTGTTCTCGATTTGGCAATATCCTATTCTTTCTAGGAGTACAGTAACCTCATACGGCTCTATATGTCCTTTTGTTGATGAGAGATCGGACAGTTTGAAAACCACATCTTTAGCTGAAAAGCCTTTTTGTTGGACAACAGTTTTTACGAGACTCGTAGTCTCTTTGGCGTGTTCCCCACAGGTTTTTGTTTCCATGGCAACTTCATTCGCTTCAATGGCTCTGCTTCCATGAACGTTGTTAAGCCATTCTGTAAGGTTTAACTCACACTTTGTTTCTTCTGTGGAGGTACTAAATATTAATACACAGTTTAGAGTGGCTGCTCTTTTAACTGCGTTGGTTAACATTATTTTTGGTATTTCAGTAAAATTTCTGTTTTTTTTTTATTCTCCGTTCGGCCGCTTGTTTGTAACATTCTTGTTTTGGATTACGCTGTTAATTTTAGGCAAGAGGTTTTTTGTCGATATTTGGCAAGATGAGGCGGGGATGGTGACACAAAATTCATAAGTCTCGGTTTTACATTGAGTAATCGATATGGACGAGAACTTTCTTTTCCTTAGAAACGGTTTCTGTCTTGGCGATTTTTTTGTGTGTTTGAAATCTTCCAGGCACGGTCTGGGATTGCCAACATACATCACTTTGAGTATTGGCCTTAGTGCGTTTTTTAGGGATCCAGTCGTCTTTGGTTTGTGGCCATCCATTTTGATCAACAGTATCACAGCACGAAAAAGGAGTTCGTTTGAAATAAGGGGGTCATGTGTAATTCTTGTTGGTGGGACATTGATTATCTGAGAACCACACCAGGCGGTGTTAAACAGACGCTTCATGGTTTGGAGCGAACTCTGGACAGATTCTTTGGGCGGTAGATTATAGCTCACTTTTTGAAAGATATCAATATTTACAAATCCATGCGTTTGTAACAATCCAATAAAATAATCTGCCTCGTAATCTTTCGCAATTGAGATAGCATCTGCGAGTGATGACACAATGTCTTGGTGCGTCCGACTGATCTTGGGATCTTTGTGTTCTCTCTTCCATCTTTCTAGATTAGTTTTGATAACATTTCCTTCCTCAACATGCCACTGACATCTTGCCCAAACAATAATGCGGTTTTCCCTTTGAGAAATTGAACGAACCTTCCTGCAAAGCTTGTCGATCAATTCATCACAGTTGAATATTCGCTTTGAGGTTCGACAGGGAAAATAAATCGGAACATAATTTTTCATTCTTCGGAGAACTTTTGAAATGTCTGTGTAAATCAAGACGTTGCACAGTTGCTGAAGGGTGTTTTCCAGTTTTGCTCGTTTATTAGGACGTGCCTCTTGGACGTTTGCCTTACGTATGGTTTCCAGGCGATCAACGGCTTTGGACAGAACTAGTACACACCTGGAATTTAAATCCATGTTTTCTTCTGAACATGTAAATTCGTTGAAATCCATACAGTCGGTTTATTTCTTCGCTGGTCTAGCTGCTGAAGTCGGTATGAAAGTGACCGGAGAGTATAGACCGGCTACATATAGGCCAACTGCATATAAACCTATACTGACTGGCTTCTCTTCTTTTGCCAATAGGAATATCTTTAAATAGGTATACGTATAGTATAGCTTGACTTTAGGAGCAATATTGGATATATCCCTTTCGTTGATGCCTTTAATTGTCAGGATACAGTACTACTTGGATAGACAGTCCAGATCGCTGGCTTTCTGTGGACATCTAACATGTGCACACAATAGTGCAGCATAGACCTCCACCCATGTACTATTTATATGTTTTCGACCATTGAACGTAAGCTTAACGTTCTTCTTTGATTCACGTGATGATCGAATACCATTTACAGCTTGACCTACATGTACAATACATATAGTGAGCACGTACATCATACGTTCCGCTTACATCAGACGGTGACGGATCATTGTGCAACACAAGCCTTGTACCAATCGTGCCCACATGCTTACCTCCCCTTTGCTTCAGAACTAAGCATGCGAAGATTAACTTCTCTGTTTAGATTGACCTTGTATTAACAAAACAACTCTGGATCAATGTGTATATAGACAAGGGGCCTATTTCGTACTTTAGCAAAGCAAAACTTCGTTTCAAATACTAATTCACCTATACTTAAATTGCAGCATACAACTCTTGTACTTTATATCCTTGATTAGCCGAGAAATCTGGGCTCTGCCGATTTTTTTTCTATCTCCGTGTTCGTCATAAGCAGCCATATAATACCAGTCGCCGTAAGACCGATAATCCGGGCTAACCTTTGATTTGTTTACCTTACAAATAATTTTCCGATTCTGCAACTATATATCCATGCCTACAATAGGCCTAATCCACAAACAATTTGTGTCTCCATGATCATATGTCTACACCTTACTGCCAATAGTTTCCTCTTGTTAATTTTCCCATCTGCCTGCTTTATACCATAAACGATTTCGAATTTCTTTTTCTATGCCTATTTGACCAGACACATTATATTTATGATCACTAAAACACACGGGCACAGGGAAAATCTTCTTGTCTAAAATAACCATGGACCAGACATATTATATATTTATGATCACTAAAACACACGGGCACAGAGACATATTATAGATAGATATGTAGGCTACATCCCACTCCTAATTTTAGACTCCTGTATTTACATGTATATGTTTGCCTTTCTATATAGGCCTACAGTTTGAAGTATTTGCTGTAATTATAACTATATCTCAATGCTTACAATATGCCATAAATAATTTTAAATCCTCATTCCTTACTGATACTAATTCTGTGTACATATGAATCCACAGAAATTAATCCATTCCACACTATCTTCTGCTGAAAAGCTCAGACAGTTGACATTGGTGTCTGCATTACTTTCTCTGTTTTTAATTGCTCTTTTTTATTTTTCTCAATTGTGTGTTTATGTTATTATGTTTTGGCATGCATATTTGTATTACTCGCAGTTCTTTGTAGGCCTATATATATATACTTGTCCGGAAACCCAAAGGCACCATTATTGCCTTCTAGGCTACTTCAGCGTTTCTCAAAGTGGGCGATGAGACCTCATTGGGGGGGGGGGGGGGGGATAAAAACAAACAAAAAAAAACGAGAAAGGGGGGCGATGAGGCTCACGGCCTAAATGTTGATCAGACTATCTAACCCATTCATTCATCTTCCATTTCACTATCAATCTGATACTTAGTCCGGGTTTCTGACTCCAAAATGACTATTTTTTTTATACTCACGGTCGTATTTTGGAAATACGACCGTCAATATAAACAATATAGGGATTTTGGAGTCAGAAACCCGGACTATCTGATACTCTCTCTCTTCATCCAATTAGCCCACACACTCTGGTTGTCCAATAGATCTAGATTATATCAATGCTCTTCAATTAAACCCTGTTCATGCCATGTCACAATTGATGACAGCTCATATGAAATAGCTCATTGGAAAAACACATTAGCCTGCCCTACCCAATCAATGTCTATATTTCTAGGTCTCTTCATTTTCATCTTCATCTTAAACTCCCCTGACCCCCCCCCCCCCCCCCCCCCCCCCATAACAACTTTTCGGGCTTCCATATCTAAATGCAAGGATCTTAAAAATAAATCAGATCATGTTATGGAATATATCATCAACTTATATCATGAATTCCCAGTGATTGGGATAACAGAAAGCTGACGAAACTCTCTGTGACATTCATGGCTATAAGCTATATAGGCCTACTCCTCTACTAGATTTAAAAGACGTGGAACAGGCATTGAACTATATTTGAGTAATCATATTAACAAAGTAACTAAAAGACCAGATTTGTCTGAAAAACATACTAATGATATATCCTAGAGTCATTATATCTCAGTGTGGAACATGACAACACTCCGTAGGCCTACATTGTTGGAATAATATACCGCCCACCTGGCAGTGATATCACAAAATTCAATGAACAGCTCTCAAAATCTCTACAAAAAGTCAAACAAAAATGTATTCTAGTTGATGACTTAAACATTGACATATTGAGAGTGGGCTATACTGCACGCTCATAACAAATGTAACGAATTCCTTGACATCCTAAAAATCCACTACGTTTTCTTCCCCAAATAACGAAACAGCGACTCTTATCGATAATATTTACATAAATGTTCATGATGGTTCTACTCTCAGTGGCGTCGGAACGTAATTGAAAGTGGGGGGGCCCAACTATCACAGCACAACAGGCGAGGGTCCAGGGGCCGCCTAGGCCCGGGAAGCTCTTGGGACTCAGACGGCCGGAGATGCGTTCTGAGGGTTATTCTGGAAATAAATCTGATCAACTGGCCTGCAAATAATTCGTTCTCTTTTCATGATTTTCGTTCACAAAAGCTAATATTTTTCTATCAACTTCTTGAACATAAAAAAATTCTCTTTAAACGCTGTCTTCAAGTCGATATTTCTCATGCTATTGGTACCAAAAGTTAATGATTTCCTCTGCGAATCAGATTATAAGAGGGATGTACCACTAATGTTTAAGAGAAGTTTCCACTTGAGCGGATATGGGTGAGGCAAAAATCGCCCAATCATCAATTCCACGAAAATTTTAACCTAATGGTCATTTTTGCATTGATTAAAGAGATGTGCATGTCGTATATTATTTTTTTCTGCGAAAATCAAACTTTTCGATTTAATTAATGTTAATGAATATAGAGCATCTATTTGCCCCCAAATCACGCGCGAGCAAACGTTACAATTTGGCGCGAAAATCCAAACAGAAACATAACATTTTGACGGTTTGTTATCATGACTAAAACTGAACCCGTATCCACGACAATTCCAAGTATTATATTATTTTAAGGCTCACTCCTTGCCGCTGTAGGGGTATTCTGTCTCACGTTTTGAAAATGAAAATAAAAGGCCCAAGACGTTAATTAGGCCAACTAGTGCTATTAAGACGGCTCCTGTAATTCCGTAACAAAATATACCGCTTTTTCAATATACGATAAAATAAATGTTTTTCTGGCGCAATTTCATGTGTTTTTTTCCGAGTGTTAACTGTTATAGACTTAGTTGTCTATAAAAAATGGGCAAAAATCAATAATTCTGTGAATTTTTTTACCGTTATGGAATTACAATTATGATCGTTACGGAATTACAGCTGCTTGTAATTCCATAACAGTTTATTCATTTACAGGAAACATTTTAATTCATCTTACAACGAACGTATACATGAAACAGTTATTATGTCTAGACAGGATTATATTGAAGATATAGAACGGCAGATATAAGCAACCCTCTTCATTGCAAACAACTTGATATGGAAATTTCGCCTGAAACTGTTAGAAAGTTTAATAAAATTCTTGTTTCTCTTCAAGATAAAGGCTTTCTTAATGAAAAACAGTATCGCTATTTGGAATCTGATCATAACTCTAAAAACAGGGTCTTCTATATTCTTCCGAAAATTCACAAACCGATTGAAAAATGGCCCAAGGCTACAATGCCCCCTGGGCGTCCTATTATCTCAGATTGTGGTAGTGAAAGTTATAGAATATCAGAGCTAATTGATTACTATGTAAAACCTATAGGCATCCTAGCTTTATCAAAAATACCAAATTGTCTTCGAAAACCAGCTCACAGGATGGGATTTGGGTTACTCTGGACGTGGAGTCTATATATACAAACATTGACATAGATTTGGGACTAAAATCCATAAAATCAGCAATATCCTTACCACCGTCGTCCGGACAAAGATGTTTTAGAATTATTGGAACTTTGCTTAAAATGTAATGATTTTGAATTCAATGGGGAGATTTTTTAGCAAATTAAAGGATTTGCTATATGGGGAAACGTTTTAGTCCTAACTTTGCCTCTATTTTTATGGCTGAGTGGGAGAGTGATATTCTTCACAAATGTCACAAACAACCTTTTATTTACCTTCAGTATCTGGATGACATTTTTATCATTTGGCGGCATACCTAGGACCTTTATATTTTCATTAATACTCTTAATTCTCACGACCCCAGCATTAAACTACAGCCTACTATTGATCACACTTTTTTGTGTGGATTTTTTTTGATATAACTATTTACAAGGGTCATACTACTGGGCATCTAGATTATAAAGTATTCTTCAAACCTACTGACATGCATCAGCTGCTACATGCTGGGTCATACCATCCTTCCCAAACTTTCAAGGGAGTCATTAAGTCTCAGATTCTATAGAAACTGTAGTTCTTAAGATTTTTTAATCAGGCTTATTCTCTAGGGGGGTATTCTATTAGGTTACTTCGAAGGATCAAATCTGACACATTAAGACAAATGATTTCTCTCCCTTCAACCCCCCGACACACTTGCTTCTCCTTCACGAGTGTGCCATTACCGCCCAACATTTCTCTCGGGTACATCAATGAAATGCCTAAAGACGCGATGCAAACTCGATGTATACGCGCCAGATTGCGGAACCTTTTTCGGAGAACAATCTTGCGACAAATATAAAATGGCAGAGAATCTTAATTGCGACTCCTCTAATATCGTGTATGTTATCATGTGCAAAAAATGTCGCAAACAATACGTCGGATGATAGTTTTGATGGAGAGCCTCCTCGATTTTGCAAGTCGTCGTAGGACCACCATGGTCTCAATTAGTATGGATGATGGTATGTATTTAAATTCTTGAGTACCAAAATATCTCGCAATCATCTACATCCTAACATGCAGCATTTGTTCCTGTTAGTATGAACTTTCTTGAGATCCTAACTGGAAATTTGTGTCATAGCTGTGTTTCATAGACCTATGTGTCAACATCAACGTTTTGCCAAAGAAAATGGTATTATTTACACGGTTAGTTAGGCCTACTGCTCAGATAGTGGTTGGAGTTGAATATCATAATTGTTGCTTGCTTGTGAATATTTTCTTAACCAAAATTAAATGACTGACAAGTAATCGGATTCAGGCGTAGCCTGTAAAATATACAGGTATATATATATACGGCAGCTACCAAACTTTACTTGTCCATATTAACATATTGTTACGGAAGACAAAATGTAATTCCGTAACATGTGGTTTAAGTCAGTTTCGAAAATATAAAGATGATTCCTGGAAAAGTTTGTTAAATAATGTCACAAAAGTTTCAAAGCTTTAAAATAAAATCATTTTTTCTAACATTGTTGTTATGGGGTCGTTGGATTTTTAAATGAATAACACTCGACGAAAAGTACGGTTGATTTACTGTAATTCCGTAACGCAATATTTTGAGGTCACGTGACTAATACATTCGCACGAGAAACGTTCAAATTAAACGGCATGCATTTCCTTTCGGTTTGTTCCCTTATTAGACGGCCGTCAGTCAATATCATGACATAACAATTTTAGTTTTAAATAAACTTTCAGCATGTGTCCAGGGTCGTCATGTAATTCCGTAACGCTGGAATTGATGCAATACTCTTTAAATAAGAGGTGTTTCCACTTGTACGTGTGGGGTACATACTGACCGGACCATGTATAGCGATCGGCGCGCGGTGCCAATGCGGAACCGCACGGTGATTTCCATATTAAATCAGGTAAACCTACTGTGGAAGTCCCTTTCTCTCACAAAAAGTTGGGATTGTTGCTCTTAAAATAAAATAATTCATGGAAATCAGGCTTTTACAAACATGCGTTTATATATAACATACCAAGTTTATGTAAGACATAATTCCTTTATCATTAGAATACATAAATACAACAGAATTAGTCCAGTGAAGCTTGTTTTGGTCTACATAGTTCGAAGGAAACCAAAAACACACACAGCGAGCAAAAAAATAATTTTCTTAACCAAGAAAAGTCTTATAGATTTGGTAACTGCATGGGTATTTTGTACAAGAAAATATTCAGATGCCGTACGGACAATCGCACAAATGGAAACACATGCGCCACATAGCCTACCGTACCGTAGGTCTTTCCGTATCGCCACCGTATCCGCACAAGTGGAAACGCCGCTTAACACATGACTTTCACGCATTTAATTGCTACAATCACTACAATTGCCAATTATCATATAGACCTAAGCCAATGTAGGGTATAGTCGTTATAAAAAACAGTGAAACAAACAAAATAAAATTTACATTTTCACGTAGCTGTATTTTACCCTAAAAACTGATATGATGGTTAGCCAGAGGTAATTGCTATTGTAACGTTGTAGATGTCACTATAGCATACCTAAAATAGGCAGCGTCATTAGCTCCAACAGTCCGAATACATCAACCGGTCACAAGGATTTATCTAAAATCTAACCCTCTGGTAGGCATATCGGTTAAACCCACGATCACCTGCACAGAACACCGTCCGTTCTGCCACAAAATCACTAGCCGTAGCATTCAACAAGCTCCAAAACGCCAACAGAACCTTCGACTCGGCCGCTAGCGTACAGCTGCAGCAGACCATGCCGTTTTTAGGACGGTTTGCGGTCAAAGGGAGACAATATACGAAACTGTCGCACAAACGCAATGCCCTCAGAGTTATCGCCCCTTAAAACAATTAACACAGCCTACTGTCACACCAACATTGCGTTAAGACAAAGACAGTTTGAGTTAAAAGCGCAGTTCGGAAAACTTAGATCTTCTTTGTTCTTTAGATCCCTCAAAAACTATGGTCGTAGTGTATGTTTGAAGGATCTGCGGCGCAGCCGGGAAAAAATGACACTTTCTGAGTTTCCTAAACCCCAAAAGTGGGCAATTTGAGGGGGGTAATAGGTCAGTTGAGAGACCGAAAAGTGGGGGGGGGGGGGGGGGCCAAACATACTATGGACCCCCCTTAATGAAAAGTGGGGGGGCCCTGGCCCCCCCGCTTCCGACGCCACTGTCTCTTTCCGGTATTCTATGCCTACTCGTGGTATTCTATGCCTACTCGTGGATGTATATTCGATCATTTAAAAGACACTGTATTCTCTCACCGTCCGACGTCATCAGAACAAATAGCCTCCATGTCGAACTTCAGGAAATTCTATTCACTTCAAAAATTACTCAAATATAGACAAAAACTCAAATTTCCAACACCTCTAAATTGTACCGTATACAGATCCTACCGAAACAAACTGCATCGTTTAATTAAAAACTTTCGCTTTGAGTATTTCAAAAAGAAATTCAACAGTCACAACAACGACATTAATAAAACCAGGAAAACATTAAATGTCCTGCTTTGTGTAATATGCCATGGACTGTGGTAGGCCGATATATTATGAATCAGCATCACCCATCCAACTGCTCGGGATAAATCGTTCCCACCCCTTTCTGGATTCGCCCTTCGGTCTCTATACATTTTATAATATTAATTGAGACATGCTACTTTAAATTATGTCCACATTTTGAAAAAAGAAAAGCAAATTATTTCATAAATAAGTTTTAGCGAAAAAATATCAAGATTTTGGCATATCTAGTATGCATACTAAGATTCTGAGGAGGCCCGCCGACAAACCAATCAAATAAAGCGTTAGAGAATTTCTACTTTGTTCAGTTAACCAATGAATACGCTTGGCACGTTATTTGAACTCAAGCTAGCTGAACGATCTCATCCTACTGTTCATCAACAACAAACAACTTACTGGAAGTCTTTTAAATTAAAAGTTTAATCGGAACACTTTCATTCAGTTATAGTTATTGCAGGTAAGTTGTCATTCCCATATATCAACGACCTGGTTTATGCTAATTTTAAATGTTTTCCACAAGATCACAAATAGACATTCATTTATTGCGCCAAGATAATACAACAACAACAAGTAATTTTCGGAATTTCGGTCTCTCACCGAGGCCCGCTGCTCTGCAGCTCTATATAATCCGATGATTATGATAATAAATAGCAATCGAAACACTTATATTCGATGTGCTAATTTCAAATAGACAAAGCCGAAATGCGAACTGAAACGCGATCAATCATCAATGCAATTAGTTACAGCTTTTAAATGAAACCTGTCGAAAGTATTCGCGTTACAGATTGAAGCTAAGTCTTAACTATCCTTAATCTCACTTACCTTTCAGCTATTACCTCCTGTTATACCTTTGAAACATTCCTCTTTTCACTGAACCCGTTAATTTCTTCGAATTCCGTTGTTAAACTGTTAAATCCCTCAATTTAAAAACCGGTGTCAAAAATTTGTCCGTCAGATTTCAAACTCTCCTCGAACAACGACAACATATCACATGGTATTTGATATGCATCGAATGCCGCCATTACTAGGAAATGATGCGACTTCTATACATGTCTGTTATGCACGCGCGCTTCAACTATCAATGGCGGCACATTTTACTAAGTCAGATCAAACCAGCCAATGAGACGTGTCCATTCCCCGCATATAGTTCATTGGGGCTTCTCCATCGAGATCTTAAAATAACTGGCCTTTGCACACGACACGAATCCTCGCATCCCGTGACTCCTTGCTTTTGAACAGCCTGTCGATCGAGCCAACTGATATAATGGTGGTCTAATGTGTGGCTCTACCTGACCGGCAAAGTAAGTAAAACCAGGATAGAGTCACACAAGTGCGGCTACAATGCAATGGGGAAATGTGCCGATTGGGAGTCAAATCCTGAACAGGTTGGGGGAACATGTGAATCGACGGATATCCGTGAATAGACGGACAGTTTTGTCACAGAACGACGGATAGGCACCTGTCAAAAACGATAAAAGTTCTCAGTCTTCCAATTCTTACAAAGACGTCGAGTTTTGCAGTTCAACAACAACAGAGCAGCTCTCAAGCTTTCCATTCACACTCTTATTTCATTCTAAGCTTCAATATTTTTTTGCGCCGAGGCCGTCAAAGTTGCTGACACAAACTGTCAAAAAGCATTCGCCATTTTGGATAAATAATTTCGAAAAGAAAAAAAACATTTACATACATTTGAAACCCCGCAAATTAAAGCGTGCTGCTTCGTCTTTCCATACTGGTCACGTGGTTTAAATACGTCCACGGGCAAGATCACACAAGAGGCATCTAAAGTAGGGTCCTCCAAGAATACAGCGCTAGTAGCCATTCTATGGTGAACCAAAGGGGACTAATTTGCCTTGGATACTATAGGCCTATTGTACATGATAAGCTTGCTACATGTAGATTGATCGGGCCATCTGACTCCTACAACAGGCCATTTTGGTAGCGGGCCATTTGGCTGGCGAGCCATCGGACCTGCACCCGTACATCGAGATGGTAGGGGTGAATGTAGATGGCACCGTATGAAATATTAAAGCAATGTTTTTTCCCGTTTACTTCCAAGTTAAAAGTCTACGGCTGGTCGTAAAGGAATGTATTGTAAGGATGCAGCCTCATTATTAAATTTCTTTGTTACACGACATATTTAAGCCTGACTTAAGCTTTATACACCTTTGTGCAACCGACCCCTGGTGTTTTAACTGTGTAAATTGCACCTCAAATGTGTATGTCTCGAATCAGAATCAATCATATATTCAGATTTTCATAGCAGAAAGAAAAACCCTTTGCGTTTTTTTAGTGAAACGCTTTGTAATTCATTATGTAAGACAATCTATTATATCAGATTGGAGTTCCTGTCCGGCTTGTGCCTAATTTAAAGTGGCATGAGCTGCCAAAATGTTGATATTTTGACGTTAAAACAGAATGTTACAATTATTGGCTATTTTTCTCAAGACATATAATGCAGAAACTTTTAGTGCTTTTAGTCTCGAAAATGTACAACAAAGTATTGTTTTGAACTAACTTTGGCTTAGAATGAATGAATGGTCATCCCGGTTATTTAAATTTTGTTTACATTTCGAACATTTTCCAACGCCAATCATTTAGTTTTTCGATGACCTTCAAAGCCTCTTACTGTCGTGACGATCAGGAATTATGAAAAAAGTGTGAATTTTGTCAGCTCATGCCGCTTTAAAAGTTTAAAGGAGAAGAAAAGGAAAGAACTAAGTAAATACAGTACAGGTGCGACACATTTTCGTTTCTAACGGTACCAAAACCATATTTCTGCGATTTTTCCTCGCCAAACTGTGCTATAAGAAAGTTAACAATCGTTATCAGAGAACGTCTAAACTGACTCGGCAGCCATCTTCACAGCAGAGCTTAGCTGTGTGTCTCGATTGGCCAATCAGCATACGCCTGGCCACCAGTCACTCGCTAGTGTAAGAGAAATTGGTTAACTCTGAAAGTCTGCCATTTAAACCTAGGTTAATTTCGATCATTTCGAGGCGCTAATAAGAGAAGACGAACAATCTAACAACTCTGAAATGTACACTAGCTAGTAAATCAACCTTTTGGGAAGACGTGACAGGCTGCATATGTTGTCTACGCGACATGTGGGGATCGTTGTCGAATTTTCAGAAAAGGTTGTCTTACCGCTGACATTGCATGTTATAACCATACAAGATCTGGTAAGCTCGCAAGGGAAGTAATCTACTAATACTTTTTCCGGTCAATTTCAAACCGTCAATGGCGCGCTCCATTGACGATCGAGCACGAGCTTGTCTGGCAGATTCATTTTCATTGTATTTTCACACCGTAAACCATGCGCAAGACTCACACACATGAATACGATGGTCTATGGCAGCCCGTTCGATACAATTGCATGTTGTTTTTTTGTTTTCTCCTCCTTTAAAGAGACTATAAGAAATAAATGACATTCTAGTGAGCTGTGTATTGCTGAATATAGGGTCAGTGGCGGACTGTACCACTGTTTGAGGGCAAACTGAAAGCCCAGATAATAGTGGTACACTGGTATTTATATGATAAATGAATATATATAGCCGTTCTTTTTAATTGCAGGTTTGTGAAAGGGTGAACTTTTTTATTGTTGCTGTTAAATCTTTACCTCTGGTTTGGCATTTGGACACAATATAGAATAAACTGGTGAGTTACATGTACATGAAGAAACATTTAAGAAATGACGTCTAACCTAAATCCCATGGGTGACAATGACCGAGAACGAAAACATTATTTCTTTTCTGTCACTCTTTAAATGTATTTTGGAAGATTTCTCAAAAGTCTGGGAGGGGCCTCCGTGGCTCAGTAGGTAGAGCGTTGGACGCTCAATCCGAACAGCCTTCCACCAATGGGTCGCGGGTTCGAATCCTACTCAGTCCAAAAAAAATTGGAAAATTTTCTGACTGGGTTTTCACTCGAACGACCTATGTGGGATGGTTGCCAGTTACCAACGGAAGGTCGTGGGTTTCCTCCGGGCATAGAGCCCGGTTTCCTCCCACAATAAAACTGGCAGCACCGCTATATAAGTGAAATAATCTTGAGCGCGGCGTAAAACACCAAACAATCAATCAATCAATCAAAAGTCTGGATGCTAGCAGCTCAGGTCATCAAGGACTCTAGTCTCAACCTATAAAGTTGACAATATTAGTCCAGTCAAGGACTCCAACTATAATGTTTACAATAGTCGTCAGGATTTGGATGTTAATGTGTCTGCGGCTTGTATTCACACCAACTGCACGTGAGCTTGTTCCCGTTATACTTGGATGTGGGACATGATGACGTCCTCCCGCTCTTCTCCTGTGATTGTGACGTCACTTTGTTGCTGATGTTATGATGACGTGTAAGGCGTGTAACCTAGCGCGAGTTCTTTTTTTAAAATTTTCAATAGTTTAAAGGTGTTTAAAGGTGATTGAAATCTTAATTGAGTTTGAAACATTGTGTTGTATATAATTCATTTTAAAGAGATATTGTCTTATTATTTCAATAGATATATCTACCTCAAGAATAGGCGGGGCCTTGGGGGCTGAGTCGGTTAGAGTGATAGTCCCCAGTCCGACAAAGGCCTTCCATTAATGCGGTACGGGCTCGAATCCCACTCAGACCAAATAAAAAATGTTCACTCGATCGCAGTATGTGCAAGAGTTGGCAGTTATTCATCAAAGGTCAGGGGTTTCTCCCTTTCAGAGACTTCACTAAACCTGGCAATGTTGCCATAGATCATGTGTCATTGTTCTTTGAATATCTCTCTTACATGTACATGAAAAAAATGTTACATTGAATCTTTAATCTTGCAGGTTCTGCAGCAATTGTTTTGCTGTGGTAAAAGTCTGAATTGCTGTGCTATAAATGGTTCAAATTTATCAGTTTAAATTTATACATTTTGAGAGTACTTGGCTTAGAGTATTGTTTTTTGACGCCGTCAGAACAACAATTACTGAATACGTAAAAGTCTATCCTTAATGTTTGTATTTTTGACCTGGCTGTTTTTGATTGTTGCAGGTGGCGGTCATGGAGGCGAAGCGGGTGTTAAAGCCCCTGAACCAGGCCAATAACGCAGGGACACCAACTGAAGGACCCAATAAGCCAATTGTTAAATCTAATACCATGTCTCATGGTACAGAAAACCACCCTGTTTAGTAAGTCAACAACCTCCTCACTTAAAAGGCATGAGACATATTTCAACTGGTTGACATTAACGTCTTGAAGAAGGGGACTTCTACACACACGTGTACATGTAGCTGTATCTTTTTGGATACTTTCATTATTTGCTGTACGATCTCACACTTACAGTCGTTACTGGTTACGGTACTAAGCCAGCTGCTACTGTTGTTTAAAAATTAGGTATCTGTGACCGGTTGCACAAAGGTGTATTTAGCTTAAGTCAGGCTTAAATATGTTGCGCCACCAAGTAATTTGGTTGTAATGTTGCTGAGATACATGTAAGTCATACTTCAGCTTAATACACCTTTGTGCAACCTGCCCCAGAAGACCAGTACTAAGTATGACATTTGTGTGCTTGTCTGTCAGATTTTCTCTCCTCTTTAATACCGACATCACTGCCATCTGACTAAATGAATGTTCGATGAGAAATACAAAATAAGCCTATATATGAACTAAATATACCCCCTGTACACCAAGTGTAATTGAGGTTATACTGCTTTCAGCTTGTCCAATTGTAACACAATAATTTCCAGAGCATAGTTTGAAAACACATCGTTCAATTTACTCTCAAATTGGGACTATTTTTAGGTCATGTGCTACCACGCCGTCCGTCCTTAAGTCATTTCTGGAGTATAAGTTTAATTTAAATGCAGCCTTCAATTATAGTCATATATAGCTTCTATACCATGTCACTGTAACTACAGGCGGCGTCACCTATGAGGGTATTTGGTCGTAAATCAACCTTTTCGTTTACCTCAACATAATTTCACAACAACTGTTTCAAATATTCTTTAATTTTATTCATAGATACTATGCTACATGTATGAGACCGTGCGTGGTATTGTGTTCCACATGAATGTATTTTGCATAACACATTTGGGGACAGACCAGGTCATATAATTTCAATGTCTGTCAGAAACATTGAATCGGTTCCGTACATGTATTGCGTACATTACATTGCTGGGCACCAAGCGGTACGGATGCTAGTTTTGTTATACATCATCATACCCTATACTGGCTTTCATGATGGGTTACAGATTTTCGTTTCCGTACTTAACATAGCTACCGGAACCGATTGTTACCGTGAAATCCTATGGCCTGCTAACTACATGTATTTACCACAACAAGGTCTCATTATGAACCCTGGTCATGCTTAGCTATATTATCGTGTATTTTATGTTAACTTTCCTAACTGGTACTAATTTTAGGAACTCAATAGAGGGAAGGGTGGTGCAGTTTTCGAGTTTTCATTGCTTTATACCCTCCCTTTTGATGAAAACTCTGAATGAATCTTGGCCATTTAAAAAATGTCACTCTAGCTAGGTTAAGCAAACTATTACAGAGTATCCTATTTTTATACGCCCGCTCTTAAAGTGGGCGTATATTGGTATACCGTTGTCCGTCCGTCTGTCCGTCCTGGATTCGTGTCCGCTCCATAACTTAAAACCTATTGCCTGAATTTATTTTTTTTCTTCTGATATATGTAGCTTATAGGTAGACGGTGTGTCGCGTACCAAAATTAAATTGGAGTCTCAATATTTTTGGCAACCAAAACAGCCACCCAGCCTTTTGGCATTCATAACTCTGAAACTATTCGATGGATTTAATTTTTTTTTCAGATATAACTAGCTTATGAATAGATGGTGTGTTCTGTACCAAAATAAAGTGGGGTCTTGATATTTGCGGCGACCAAAACGGTCACCAGCCTTTTGACATTCAGTAAACCCAGAACTATTGCATGGATTTTGAAATTGTTTTTAGTTATAACTGGCTTATGAGTAGATGGCGTGTTCTGTACCAAAATTAAGTTGGAGTCTTGGTATTTGCGGCGACCAAAACAGTCACCAGCCTTTTGGCATTGAGTTACTCTGGAACTATTCGTTGGATTTAATTTTTTTTTTAGTTATAACTGGCTTATGAGTAGATGGTGTGTTCTGTACCAAAATTAAGTTGGAGTGTGGATATTTGCGGCGACCAAAACAGTCACCAGCCTTTTGGCATTGAGTTACTCTGGAAGTATTTGATGGATTTAATTTTTTTTTAGTTATATTTGATTCATGAGTAGATGGTGTGTTCTGTGCCAAAATTAAGTTGGAGTGTTGATATTTGCGGCGACCAAAACAGTCACCAGCCTTTTGGCATTGAGTTACTCAGTAATCATTTCATGGATTATAATTTTTTTTCTTCTTATATGTGAAGCTTATGATTAGACGATGTGTCCTGTACCAAAATTGAATTGGGATCTCTATATTTGTGGTGACCAGAACAGTCACCAGCCTTTTGGCATTGAGTAACTCGGTACTTATTGCATGGATTATCAATTTTTTTTCTGTTATAACTATCTTATGAGTGGTGTGTCTAGTACTAAAAGTAAATTGGAGTCTCGCTATATGTGTTGACAAAAAACAGTCACCCAGCCTTTAGGCATTCAGTAATCGAGGAAATGGCTGTTATTCTGTCTGTGGTTTCACAGAATAGCTTAATTATATCCAAACACCTTTTTGATAACCAAGGTGATCAAATGAGTTGCGACCTTCTTTCTATTGTTTAATCCGTAATTAAATGAAATTGCTGTTGTATGCCTATACATGTATGTAGTGTAGACACTTTTGCAAGTAGCTTTGGTACAGTTTTCAGATATAGGTAGCAGCTTATAGGTATGTGTTCTGTCAAATTCTAAAATTCACCAAGCCCCAGTCTTATTTAGGTGACTGAAAGATTCTACCAGCCGAAATTCTGTTTAAAGCATGTCTTTAATATTGAATATTAAGATACATGTAGTGTGCTACAATGAATTTACCCTTGCAGGCGTATTATGAGTTTCTTAAACTCTTGTTGTATTTACTTTACAGCAAAAGCTGGTCACTGGATGACTTTGATATTGGAAAACCTTTAGGAAAAGGAAAGTTTGGTAATGTCTACCTGGCCAGAGAAAAAAAGACAAAGTTTATTGTAGCCATAAAGGTATTTCTAAGAGTTTTTCTACAAATAATCCCCAATGTTGACCATTGGGACATCACTGAAAAAAAAAAAAATTATTTGAAAATCTTATAATTGATGTTAAAGGAATGAATATTTAATGTGCCTGTAAAACATTGGTTTACATGAAAGTAGCAAAATTCAAATAATCAAGACTAATATCCCCTCCCCCTCCTATGTTATTTCTAAGCAGTAATGTTCATTTACCTTATATGTCGATTAATAAAATTTCACATCTTTATGGATAATTATCCATTATTTTACTTAGTTTGGTTAAACTTTTTCAGGTGTTATTTAAGTCACAGTTACAGAAGGCTGGGGTAGAACATCAGTTGAGGAGAGAAATTGAAATACAGTCACATTTAAAGTATGTTAGATTTGCTATATAGTGTGCCATTTATTGCTACTGGCAACATGTACAATGTGACTTGCTAGGTTACTATTTAATTAGTTAGTGTCTTTTAGAAAGTGAGTGCAACAGTATTGTCGTTATTATTGGGATTACACTTTCTTGGGAAATGGCATAAATTCTTCTATCGACTTTGGGTGAAACCCGAAACGAGAATCGAACCCGGATCCCAGAGTATGGCACCTACAGCCAGCAGTAAATGTCGGCTGCCTTATCCATTCAGTTTCACCCAAAATGGGTAGAAGAATTTCTACCATTTTCCATGAAAGTGTAATCCCAATAAATAATGAGAATACAGGTTACTATTTATTCAACATACATGTCTGCTCATTGTAATGAACTGATTAGAATGTATCCACTGTCATTGTGTGCAGGATGGCTTTTAACTTGACAATGGTCATAATTTACATGATTGGCCTGTTTGCCTTCTGGATAAGTTGACCGACAGTCCAATTTACCTGGCAACATCATGCAACTGGAATCATTTTTAAAGAAACGCAACAATTTTTCAGTGACGTGTCCAGACTCACTCGATGGCTCAAGTTGGTGGAGCAATAGTCTCTTATGCTGTCACACGCCCTCCATGAATGGGCCAGAGTACTCAGCCCAAGAAGAGTGTCTCCTTTTTATACGCCCGGCTTGAAAAGCGGGCTGTATTATGGTATCATCTCCGTCCGTCCGGCAGTCCGGCTGTCCGGCGTCCGCTTTCCCTTCCGCTCCATAACTTCTAAAGTTTTGATTCCATCTGCACAATTTTTTCTAAGTATGTACCTTATGGGTAGAAGGTGTGTCGCAAACTATTTTTAACATCACTGGTTACATAATATGGGAGTTATATTGGATTATGTAATATTCCCTTCCGCTCCATAACTTCCAAAGTTTTGATTCCATCTGCACAATTTTTTCTAAGTATATACCTTATGGGTGGAAGGTGTGTCACGAACTATTTTTGACATCATACATTGCGTAATATGGCAGCCATATTGGGTTATGTAATATTTACTTTTTCTCTCCATAACTTTAACAAATATGATCCGATGTTTTCAAATCTTTCATGTTACATACCATATTAACAGATAGTGTGTGAAAAAATTGTTTATGATATCAACTATTGCAAATTATTGGATTATGTACATTCCCTTTTATTCTTACTTTCATTTTCATGAAAATAACCTTTAAATTATAAAATGGCTTCTACTTTTCCGATTCTCATCAAAAAAGGATTTTTTCAAATTGCAATAATGTTTCTAAATTGATTAAAACTATTCTTAAATCAATATATAACGTTTTAATCAAATGAAAAATGCATATAAGGATTAAAGTTTTATCTACAGACAAAGAGATAAGTAACCCAGCCTTGTTCTATTTACATAGTGATACTCTATTTAAACAAACTCTAAAGCTCTGTCTCTTATCTCTTATCTACAAGTGTTGACAGTTTTATGGTCCAGACTCCTCTATACCACATGGCCATGCCATGCTCAACTGTTTTTTTTTGTAGCCAAATAATATAGAAAAATGATATTATGAGAAAAATTTTCAAATCTACTTGAATTGGTGTGAGCTGCAAAATTGCCAATTAATTGCATTTGTTTAAGTATGATTAGTAAATTATAAACTACTCTTCTAAAAAATTGAAACATTTTAGTCCAAACTATATTGACAACAAGCAATGTTTAACATCACGATTTAACAAGCAGCGAGAATTGATGACTTGTACCGAGTACAAATCTTGTTAATAATCTTTGATGCAAATAGCCCATTTTAAATTTGATACAGATGGATTTTAAAGGTTTTAGTGGTAACATTTCATTTTGTTGACATTACATCACCTTTTACCAAGCTTCAACTTCCTTCCTCTGAATTTTGAAAATTAAATTTAAATAAATATGGAAGGATTTGTTTTGGTATGGCTGCAGTTACTGTGCCTTTCCGGGCGTATTTTGGGTTTCCCGAAACTCTTGTTTGTGGAAGGGTTGCCCAGTATCCACCAAAGAACTACGGTTTTCTGTGGCAAAGAGCCCGGTTCCCTCTCCCAGTTCACCTCATTAAATCATCAATCAGCCAATTGATCCCCATGTACTACTGCGCAGCTTTAAACACTTTAAAACTAAAATTTGTCTTTACGCTTTGAAGTGAATGTCACTTATGTTTTACCATTTCTTTTTATCATCCGTATAGCAATTTATTTGTTCGTTTTTTTTCTTCCAAATTTAAATAATTAATTTAATGCCTTTTTTCTGATGGCTGCTAGCCTTTCTTTAAAATGAGGGGCGTCGAGGCATACTTATATTCCTACCCTAAAAAAGAATGTAGGCTCAAAACAGTGCAAAGAAGCAATTTAAGTGAGCATGTGAACTCTCTTTATATTTTGTTGTGTTCATTTTGATGGGGGATTTCAATTACGTTTTTGAATTTGTGTGTTTTCAGACATACCCACATTTTGAAGCTGTATGGTTACTTTCATGACAAGACTCGAGTTTACCTGATTTTAGAGTTTGCCCCTAGGGGAGAACTTTACAAGGAATTACAGAGGAATACACGCTTTGATGAAAGAAGGGGTGCTACAGTATGTCCATCATTTGTCAATGATAAACTGACAACCTCTGAATGCCTTAGATTGATTGATTGTTTGGTGTTTTACGCAGCGCTCAAGATTATTTCACTTCTATGGCGGCGTTGCCAGTTTTATTGTGGGAGGAAACCAGGCTCTATGCCCGGAGGAAATCCACAACCTTCCGACGGTAGACTCCCTTTGAAGCTTGTAGTTTAATGGTAGACTTAAGAGGCATGCATTTTGTCAAGCTTGTGCAAGTTGCATCTTCTGCATGTTTGTTATTAATTGGAAGGCACTTAGATGCCACTTAAACCATCCCCAGGGCCCAGTAATATGGATTTTGACCTTGGAGACGATCAGTATAAGCAAAATAATGTTGAGATTTAACACGGTCATTAGTTTTCCTAAATTGTTTGTCAGGAATATTGTTAACACAAATTTAGAGTGCAGCAGAAAAATTAAATGAATCTGGGATACCATAACTATCCACTCACTCCCCATGTTCATTTTGTCACTCCTCTCACACCCATGTTCATTTTGTCGCTCCTCTCACTCACTCCCCATGTTCATTTTGTCACTCCTCTCACTCAATCTCATGTTCATTTTGTCACTCCTCTCACTTACTCCCCATGTTCATTTTGTCACTCCTCTCACTCACTCCCCATGTTCATTTTGTCACTCCTCTCACTTACTGCCCATGTTCATTTTGTCACTCCTCTCACTCACTCCCCATGTTCATTTTGTCACTCCTCTCACTTACTCCCCATGTTCATTTCGTCACTCCTCTCACTTACTCCCCATGTTCATTTTGTCACTCCTCTCACTCACTCCCCATGTTCATTTTGTCACTCCTCTCACTCACGACCCATGTTCATTTTGTCACTCCTCTCACTTACTCCCCATGTTCATTTCGTCACTCCTCTCACTTACTCCCCATGTTCATTTTGTCACTCCTCTCACTCACTCCCCATGTTCATTTTGTCACTCCTCTCACTCACGACCCATGTTCATTTTGTCACTCCTCTCACGCCCATGTTCATTTTGTCACTCCTCTCACTCACTCCCCATGTTCATTTTGTCACTCCTCTCACTCCCCATGTTAATTTTGTCACTCCTCTCACTCACTCCCCATGTTAATTTTGTCACTCCTCTCACTCACTCCGATGTTCATTTTGTCACTTCTCTCACTCACTCCCCATGTTCATTTTGTCACTCCTCTCACTCACTCCCCATGTTCATTTTGTCACTCCTCTCACTCACTCCCCATGTTCATTTTGTCACTCCTCTCACTTACTCCCCATGTTCATTTTGTCACTCCTCTCACTCACTCCCCATGTTAATTTTGTCACTCCTCTCACTTACTCCCCATGTTCATTTTGTCACTCCTCTCACTCACTCCCCATGTTCATTTTGTCACTCCTCTCACTTACTCCCCATGTTCATTTCGTCACTCCTCTCACTTACTCCCCATGTTCATTTTGTCACTCCTCTCACTCACTCCCCATGTTCATTTTGTCACTCCTCTCACGCCCATGTTCATTTTGTCACTCCTCTCACTCACTCCCCATGTTCATTTTGTCACTCCTCTCACTCCCCATGTTAATTTTGTCACTCCTCTCACTCCCCATGTTCATTTTGTCACTCCTCTCACTCACTTCCCATATTCATTTTGTCACTCCTCTCACTCCCCATGTTCATTTTGTCACTCCTCTCACTCACTCCCCATGTTCATTTTGTCACTCCTCTCACTCCCCATGTTCATTTTGTCACTCCTCTCACTCACTCCCCATGTTAGTTTTGTCACTCCTCTCACTCACTCCGATGTTCATTTTGTCACTTCTCTCACTCACTCCCCATGTTTATTTTGTCACTCCTCTCACTCCCCATGTTCATTTTGTCACTCCTCTCACTCACTTCCCATGTTCATTTTGTCACTCCTCTCACTCAATCCCCATGTTCATTTTGTCACTCCTCTCACTTACTCCCCATGTTCATTTTGTCACTCCTCTCACTCACTCCCCATGTTCATTTTGTCACTCCTCTCACTTACTCCCCATGTTCATTTTGTCACTCCTCTTACTCACTCCCCATGTTCATTTTGTTACTCCTCTCACTCACTTCCCATGTTCATTTTGTCACTCCTCTCACTCCCCATGTTCATTTTGTCACTCCTCTCACTCACTTCCCATGTTCATTTTGTCACTCCTCTCACTCACTCCCCATGTTCATTTTGTCACTCCTCTCACTTACTTCCCATGTTCATTTTGTCACTCCTCTCACTCCCCATGTTCATTTTGTCACTCCTCTCACTTACTTCCCATGTTCATTTTGTCACTCCTCTCACTCCCCATGTTCATTTTGTCACTCCTCTCACTCACTCCCCATGTTCATTTTGTCACTCCTCTCACTCACTTCCCATGTTCATTTTGTCACTCCTCTCACTCACTCCCCATGTTCATTTTGTCACTCCTCTCACTCACTCCACATGTTCATTTTGTCACTCCTCTCACTCACTCACATGTTCATTTTGTCACTCCTCTCACTCACTCCCATGTTCATTTTGTCACTCCTCTCACTCAATCCCCATGTTCATTTTGTCACTCCTCTCACTCCCATGTTCATTTTGTCACTTCCTCCCCATGTTCATTTTGTCACTCCTCTCACTCACTCCCCATGTTCATTTTGTCACTCCTCTCACTTACTCCCCATGTTCATTTTGTCACTCCTCTCACTCACTCCCCATGTTCATTTTGTCACTCCTCTCACTCACGACCCATGTTCATTTTGTCACTCCTCTCACTCACTCCACATGTTCATTCTGTCACTCCTCTCACTCACTCCCCATGTTCATTTTGTCACTCCTCTCACTCACTCCCCATGTTCATTTTGTCACTCCTCTCACTCACTTCCCATGTTCATTTTGTCACTCCTCTCACTCACGACCCATGTTCATTTTGTCACTCCTCTCACTCACTCCACATGTTCATTCTGTCACTCCTCTCACTCACTCCCCATGTTCATTTTGTCACTCCTCTCACTCACTCCCCATGTTCATTTTGTCACTCCTCTCAATCCCTCCCCATGTTCATTTTGTCACTCCTCTCACTCACTCCCCATGTTCATTTTGTCACTCCTCTCACTCACTCACATGTTCATTTTGTCACTCCTCTCACTCACTCCCATGTTCATTTTGTCACTCCTCTCACTCACTCCCATGTTCATTTTGTCACTCCTCTCACTCAATCCCCATGTTCATTTTGTCACTCCTCTCACTCCCATGTTCATTTTGTCAATCCCTCCCCATGTTCATTTCGTCACTCCTCTCACTCACTCCCCATGTTCATTTTGTCACTCCTCTCACTTACTCCCCATGTTCATTTTGTCACTCCTCTCACTCACTCCCCATGTTCATTTTGTCACTCCTCTCACTCCCCATGTTCATTTTGTCACTCCTCTCACTCACTCCCCATGTTCATTTTGTCACTCCTCTCACTCACTCCCCATGTTCATTCTGTCACTCCTCTCACTCACTCCCCATGTTCATTTTGTCACTCCTCTCACTCACTCCCCATGTTCATTTTGTCACTCCTCTCACTCGCTCCCCATGTTCATTTTGTTACTCCTCTCACTCACTCCACATGTTCATTCTGTCACTCCTCTCACTCACTCCCCATGTTCATTTTGTCACTCCTCTCACTCACTCCCCATGTTCATTTTGTCACTCCTCTCACTCACTCCCATGTTCATTTTGTCACTCCTCTCACTCACTCCTATGTTCATTTTGTCACTCCTCTCACTCACTCCCATGTTCATTTTGTCACTCCTCTCACTCACTCCCATGTTCATTTTGTCACTCCTCTCACTCACTCCCATATTCATTTTATCTCTCATCTCGTTTACTCATGTGCTCTTTAATTCTGATTTCTTGTGTATTCTTTTTCAGTATATATCCCAGATTTCTAATGCGTTGAAATACTGTCATGCTAAGAAGGTCATACATCGAGACATCAAGCCAGAGAATTTATTACTGGGACTGAAAGGAGAGTTAAAAATAGCTGACTTTGGATGGTCTGTACATGCACCTTCTGCAAGGTAATAAGCTGCTGTCTTTATTTCTCAAACACTCAGTATGCTCATTTCTTCTACACCTAGGCTATCTACACCCGGTCTACTATATATTTATGAACATTAAAACACACGGCACAAGAAAAATCTATATTCAAAAGGTGGAGAAAAAAAAAATGTATAGGTACATGTATGCAAGGGCTCACAAGTAGTGAATCCCAAGGAAGACCCTAAATGCCTGTGTTCATTCCGTCGTATCTCTCACTCACTATATATATTTTATCACCACACTGCAATTTATCATTTTTAGACCCCAGGTGTATTACCTGTAAAATATGGTGTTGGGTGTTTAAAATTTTTATTACTGTCAACCTGTGTACGTTTCTTGCCATGCATCAGTGGAAGATTGGGAAAATCCTCTATTTCCTCCTGCAGTAAATCTATCAATGCTGTTGTTGAAGTGTTACTAGTATGTCCAGAATGTATGTTAGAGTAGTTTTGAACTGAGGGCTTCATTGATCCAATGTTCGTCTCAGTTATTAAAAGTTTTCGGATGATTTTACTGTCTCGACAATCAAAATTTATGAAAAAGAAGTTTGAATTCTGGCAGCTTTACCATATTCCGACTATTAACATTATTCTGGTTCATTTATCTGTAGACGTGCGACACTTTGTGGTACATTAGACTACTTACCTCCAGAGATGATTGAAGGGAGGACTCACGATGAGAAAGTGGATTTATGGAGTTTAGGAATTTTGTGTTATGAATTCCTCGTGGGTAGACCCCCTTTTGAGGCTGAGGGCCATACAGAAACTTATAGGCGCATTACAAAAGTAGATCTGAAATTCCCCGCATATATCACCTCAGGAGCACGAGATTTAATTTCAAAGGTATGTATTTTATTTTTAATACCCCCATGTCCGGCCCTCCATCATTTAATCAGTTCTGGAGCATATCTTGAAAACGTGTCTTTCCACTTTTAAAAAACGTCTGTCATATTATGGTATCACCAGCGCCGTCCGGCCCGGATTCCCATCCGTTTACTAAAACTCGTTACCAAATTTTGAATATAACTCCAGGAGACCTTGGGATTGTTTTGGGGTTATTTGCGACTAAAGGTGGCGCTGCCTATGAGTAATTGGTAAAAGAAAAGAACACAGTAATTTCCGAAGTATAGCTCGACAACACATTGTTAAATGTAGCTTATACACTATGAGACCTTGCTTGGGATTGTTTTTTTGTGCGACTAAAGGTGGAGCCACTTATGATCGTCCGTCGGTATCGTAGCATAACTTAAAAATCCCTACTGCAACTTTTAAAAATTGGAAATTTATAGATAGCTTCTATTCCATGAGACCTCAGTTGGAATTGTTTTTGGGTCATGTGTGACTACAGGTTGCGTCATCTGTCCGTTGGTGATTGTTTCCTGAGCATAGCTTGGATATGAGACCTTGCTTGGATCGTGTTTTAGTCGAATGTCTCACAATACATGTAGCTTGGCAAGACATATTGGGACTTTTGTTAAATTTAAAAAAGTTAAACGGTTTCAAATGTTGTTGAATTTTATTCTTAGATACTATATGAGACTTGCTTCTTATTGTGTTTCATTTGAATGTATTTTGCTCGATATATATGTGGACATTATCAACCACTTTCTGAATCTTAATCAGGCTTACATGTAACTATATTATCGTGTATTTGATGTAAATTTTCCGAACTTTATTTACCCAATGTAAGAGGAGGGGTATTCTTATTATCTACATGTATTAGGATGACAGTTTTTCTAGTTCTATGTTTTTCCAACTCCTAATCATTGTCAACATCAGGTTTTTTTTTTTCTGTGCAAAGAGCCTGGTTTACTACTAGTCTACCAGTAAAATAATCTGAAGTGTTGGGGTAAAACATCTGCTTGAGACGTTTGCTTTACATAGATTGTATTGTTTTTGTTACAGTTGTTACGTCATGATCCAATGAAGCGTCTTCCACTGGATGAAGTCCTGGCCCACCCATGGATTAAAGAGAATGCTATGACCATACAAACGCCAGCATCGTCGCATACTTCAGCGCGGTCCTAAAACCAACTTCTCATTGAAGATGTTTATAAGTGTATAAGTGACTATCATTGCTATTTAAATTTGTACTCGGATTTATGATAACTGCTTGTCATTTCCTTAGTACTCGCATGTATATGGTGGGGGATTTCTAGGATTGTAACTTGTAAGTAAAGATATTAGAGATTTTTAGTGCAAGCTTGCTGTTCCTTGGATCTTGAAAATTCTAGGGGCCGTTTCACGAAGCCGTCGCACAGTGCGGTCAACCGCAGTTGCCATGACGTCGTATATCTTCACTATGGTAACCATTGGCAACTACGTTTCATTTGCGATGCGACTGCTTTGTGAAAGGAACCCCTGGGCTTTCCAAAAATTAAAATTGTCGACTGGAGCTATTGAGCTTACATGAAAGTAAACATATAATAAAGGAAGTTTATTATATCTTGGAATCTAATAAACACAAACATTTCGGAATAAGGAAGAAAAAAAAAACGCATTTTCTCAATTAAGACATTGGAAGGCAAGCTCTCTCACCCACAGCATGTCATCAATTCTAAAACTTCATGAATGGTTCTGTGTTGGGATTTCAAAACTAAGCTCTCTATATTCTTCGAATGGAGCCAGCCATGTTTTTTTTAAAATTTTGTAATTATGTAAAAAAAAAAAAAAAATTACGGCATTTGCTCTTTTTTAAATATCATCCCCACATCTTATATTTTAAAAAGTGTGAGGACAATTTCAAGGTTGCAAGAAACTAGTTCTACCTTTGCTGTAGCTGTATAAAGAATCCTGTATTTTCATTAACTCGCTATGAATATTCAATTTTGTCAACCCGAAAGGGAAGCAAGATTGATTTGCATTCAATCAAAACAAAGGATATACGGACTGCCACTGGGATGTGATAATTGCTTAGCAACGTGAGATATTTCTGTATGAACCTGGGTATCTTTGTGGCTCAGTCGAAAGAGTGACAATCTCTCAGTGTGATACAGGCCTTCCATTGATGGGTCATGAAGGTTTGAATCCCACTGAGACCAAAGATAATTGTTAAAAAATTTTATTATTCGATAGATTATCGTACCTTATAATGTTTATATTGAACATAGTTCAGAGGGTTCCTCCAGGCAAAGAGCCCAATCCCCCCCCCCACTAAACTTAGCATTGCTACCATATTAGTGAAATGTATGTATGATTCCCTCGAAAGTTTTGTGCTAGAAAGTTATACCTTGTATAAAGTACATGTATTAATTGCAAACTATCCTTTTATTTCTTTTTGGCAATAAAAAATATCTATGATAGATAGCTCTTTCTTTTATTTACTTAGGGTTGACTTTCGCGTCAACGGGGGTAGCGGTAGTGTCTGTCGTTGGTTTCCGTGCAATAGTTGGAAAACTCCTAATTGATTTGGGGGCCTCCGTGGCTCAGTAAGTAGAGCGTTGGACGCTCAATCCAAACAGCCTTCCACCAATGGGTCGCGGGTTCGAATCCCACTCAGTCCAAAAAAAATGGAAAATTTTCTGACTGGGTTTTCACTCGAACGACCTATGTAGGATGGTTGCCAGTTACCAACGGAAGGTCGTGGGTTTCCTCTGTGCATAGAGCCCGGTTTCCTCCCACAATAAAACTGGCAACGCCGCCATATAAGTGAAATAATCTTGAGCGCGGTGTAAAACACCAAACAATCAATCAATCGACCTAATTGATTTGAAAAAAAAATTAAATACTCTGCTCAAGTTCGACTTTTGCTCAAATCAACGCATATTTAATTATTGTAGGAGCTTTTGTTTGGCTGATAATAGGGAATTGCAACCGGATTAGTTTCCTTGCAATAATTAGATAATTACTACCGTATTTCGTCTAATGTTTCGCACACCAGTTTTTACCCTCACTGTTGGCACTGCTGTTGATATGAAAGGAACCGCCCAGAAGTGGGGGGACATATTCACACCTCTGCTAACGAGCCCCGCGGTGACTAGTCGAGTGACTGCAAAGCGGCTGGCAGGGGAGCTAGTTATTCATCACTGATCGGTCAGTAAACGGCTTAGTCAATAGCCTGCATAATTAGGTTACCAGTGAAGACAGTTACACTTACTTGATAACGGTATTAGAAACAACACACCGAAACATCATATTTATATTAAATCCGTTCCAGAAGTTGTAAATAATGTATGTAAAAATAAAATGAACTCGTCGTCCACGACAGCCTGGAAAATCACACATGTTTGAGGTGTAAGGTTTTTACAAAGCCGGATCACGCTGTCACACTACGGCGTACGTTATCCGTAAATAGGAAGAGTGAAAAAAAAAAGGTTCAAATTAGCGATTACTTGTACATTTTTATTGATTTTATTAAAAAATATTTTCCATAATAGATGTTTTTGTTAAGCAGAATCCAAGTTTGTTCCAATATAAGTGAATTACCCGGTACATGTATTTTTAATAATCGGTCCCTGACGAAGCTTAGAGTACTTTGACTTCGAAGTCGACTGAGTTGATCTCAAGTCGTGTCAAGAGTCAAGTTCACATTTCAAGCCAGTAACTGCTTTTTTCTTTCTTTTTAAATTTTGATAAAAAGGTATGCTTGGGCTTTTAATCATACTAGCTCTACAAATTTAATCTAAATGATCGAATGGGTTGTTATACGCCGTACTCCATGAATTTAATTCTTATGGTTTTCTAATTTGGACTGAGCCATCACCCCTATTATCAAGTAGACCGTTCCGTTTATACTTTGGCATTCTGCAGCTCCATGTATAACAAACGAGATTTCCGTCATTAAAACTTTATTTCCTCATGATCATACCATCTTTTTACATTGGGAATATTGTACTCGTGAGAAAAAACTTAGTTTTCCCCACAATCTTTGACCGCATGACATAAATATTGCAGCTCCGTAACAGACGTTGTTGCCGTGCTGTACTCTGTACATTGTACATGTAGGTCTATAGAATAAAGCGCAAAAAGTTGAAAACAGTGAAGATATTCATACAAATTACAACAATACGATCGTTGTAAAAAGAAAAGAGAAGAATGAAAGTCATTTATTGTTTAGAAATTTACTTTTATAATCAATTTGCTAATATAATCACGCCTATTCTCACCAAAATAAGCAGCAATGCACATATAACCCGCACACGACTATAAGTTATAACCCGCTGGGCGTATTTCACAACACTTATTTTACGTATAACCCGCGGGTTATTTGCGTGAAAATACGATAGTCTTACTGGTTATAGTTAGGGCTGTAATATTAAAATCAACTTCTCGTACATTTGCAATGTTACCATTACTTGTAATTAAGATTACTCGAAAGAATAAATAACTTTAGTAAGTGCCGATAGCTTCCCTTTGATTTGTTCTTTATCGTGGAGGTATTTTTTAAATCAAAAGCGGACATTTACTAAAAAATTGTCATAGTTGATCTCGGCATTTCTCCACAATCTGTAAAGTATAATTTGAAAGTATTTAAGCACAGAACAAAGACTTGACAAAGTGTCATTTTACTTATAATATCTGCTGTATAATTAAAACACTGGCAAAGTGTTCATCTATTGATTGTACTATCTACTTAGGCCTTTGTATACCGCCCACTGTCACAGTCGTCACCTCCGTGGTCCAATCAAGCGGTTCATTGTTTGGCGATTATAGGATTATCCCCTCGTTCCCCATACTCTCTCCAGGGGGTTATCGTCTTTTTTTGCGTGCGAAACATTAGACGAAATACGGTAACTTAATTTGAAAGTGGGCAGTTAATTAGTCCCCTATCGGCTTCGCCAGTAAGAGACTAGAGGTTTGCGGTCCTTCAGTCAGTTCGGCAAGTGAGTTTTCCAGACTCGCCAACTGACGGGCTGTAAAAGCGGGCTGTATTATTGTATCATCTCTGTCTGTCCGGGGTCTACTTTCCCTTCCGCTCCATAGCTTTCAAAGTTTTGATACCATCTTGACAATTTTTTCTGAGTACACTGTATATACCTTATGGATAGAAGGTGTGCCTCAAACTATTTTTGACATGACTGGTTACATAATATGGCAGTTATATTGGATAATATAATATTCCTGTTAGCCCCATAATTTCTACAGTTTTGATGCATTCTGGACAATTCAGATTCGCATACCTCATGGACAGTTGGTGTCCGACACACTATTTATGACATCATACGTTGCGTAATATGGCAGCTATATTGGATTATGTAATATTTACTCTTTCTCTCCATAACTTTAACACATATGATCCAATGTTTTCAATTTAACATTAAATACAATATTTACAGGCAGTGTTTCAAACACCGCCTGTTTATGACATCACCTGTTGCAAAATACAGAAACCATGTTGGGTTATGTCATAGTCCCTTTTGCTCCATAACTTCCACCGGTTTTGATACAATCTGGACAATTCTTTCAGGTTGTGTACCTTATGGACAGTAGGTGTGACACAAATTATTTATGATCTCATATGTTGTGTAATATGGCAGCCATAGTGGATTGTGTAATAACTACTCTTTTGCTCCATACCTTTCACAAATATGATCTGATGTTTTCAAACTTTCACGTATATACCATACAAACAGGCAGTGTGTCAAAATTGTTTAAGACATCAACTATTGCTTAATATTGGATTATGTAATATTCCGTTTTATTCTTGCTTTTAATTTCATAATACTAACATTAAAATTGGAAAAATTGTTCTACTTGACCCATTCTCGTCAAAAAAGGATTTTTCACAGTGCAATAATGTTTCTAAATTGACTAAAACTGTTCTTGATTAAATACATAAGGTTTTAATCAAATTAAAAAACACAGATAAAGATTTTGAGTTTTATTTACAGATAAAGATTGATTTAGTGTTTGGTGTTTTACGCCGCGCTCAAGATTATTTCACTTATATGGCGGCGTGGCCAGTTTTGTTGTGGGAGGAAACCGGGCTCTATGCCCGGAGGAAACCCATGACCTTCCGGTGGTAACTGGCAACCATCCCACATAGGTCGTTCGAGTAAAAAACCTAGTTTTTGGACTGTTCGGATTGAGCGTCCAACTATTTAGCATGTAAATATACACTAGTTCTTATCAGTAGTGCTAACAGCTTTGATGTAGATTTAGTGTCTGATTTGAAGATGATATACATCTAGGCCTTATATTATGTTGTCTTATTTTGACTGATGTGTATCGTTATGAGGTTACAAGCCAAGGTGTTTATAGTTTTATAGATTTTAACTTATGAGTTTGATACGGGAAAACGCAATTTGTGTAGTGTAGTAAACCACATCTTCTGAAAGACTAAAACCTGATGTTTAAAAAAGAATTTTGCAGACGAGAAAAATTCTTGGTGAAAATGCTGCAAAATGGATTTTTTTTTTTTTTGACAAAAATAATTTATTCCCAAAAGACATCAATTACAAACATGTTCATAACATTTATTCAGATTTATATAAAATTTAAATATCACAGTAGGCTAACTGCACAAATGGTTTCTTAAAGATTTCTCTTACTTCATTACAAATTTAAGTTGATAATTTTCTAGTTTACACAGAACATTTCCTTTACACCAAGTTTTTCGGAATTGTACATCATTCAGTCTATACTTCGACAAAAGCTCTAAGTTTCACAGTTGCTTTCACTTGTTCGATTATTCTTTTAGAGTCGTGCTTTTCGTCGTTAAAAATTGTTGCATTTCTGGCACACCAAATAGAAAACTGAATAACGGACAATATATACATACACATTGGTCTATTCATATCTTCACAATTGCTTATTAGTCTATAAATTAAACAGTTTTCACGATATGGCAATATTATTTTAGCATATGACATAGATACATAATCAAAATGATCATAAACACTTTTGGTTAATTCACATTCAACAAACAGGTGTTTTTGAGTCTCGGAAAAAGTACAAAATACGCATTTATCGTCAGTTGCTATGTTACGACGGAGTAGCCTTTCTTTGACGGGCAGTACGTCGTGCACCAGTTTAAAAACAAAATTAACAAGGTTGTGATCAAGAAAAGGATCAAATACATTTTTCCAAATAGTTTGCCATGGTTGATTTACATCTTTTAATACTACCCTTGGCACTTCGACAATACGGTTAACAAAAAAGGTGTACAGATATTTTGTAGAATAAGCTACAACTGGAAGAGTTTGACCGTTGTAAAACTCTCTCCAAGATTCAATAACAAATTCATAAAATGAAGGACATTTTGAAGCATGAGGGATGGAGTTTTTAGCAAACTCAGGACGTAATTGTCTTAATGATAATCCAAGCCAATATATACTAAAATAGGCCCAATCGGCAGTCGTACCATAAATGAGATGTGACGAATGGCCATAGCCTTCATCTTACAATGTATGTTGTTTACGTTAAGACCTCCTTTATCATGACAATTGTACAAAACATTTCGCTTGATGCTTTCAGGTTTGCGATTCCACAGGAATTGAAAAACTGAACGCTGGCCTTCTATAAAACATTTTTTTTATAGAGTGCATTGGACGACGAACCAAAAAACAGTCAAAGCAACGGAATTGATTAACACAGACTTTCCTTTGAGTGTTAGGTAACGACCAGACCATGCGGAAATATTCTTTTTAAGCTTGTTCGATATTCTGTCACAATTGAGTTTAGTCGAGTCCATCCCAAAATAAATGCCACAAATTTTAGCATTTGTGACCTTTTTTAACTCAAGATCATTTAGAGCATTGTCTGGCCATTTACCTATCGGGAGAGCCACACTTTTCGATACATTTAATTTGGCCCCCGACGCTCTTGTATAATTTTTGGCCACCTTAAGAACCAGGTCTGTTGACTTTACTTCGGACACGATAATCGTTGTGTCGTCTGCATATGCAGTTATTTTGGCCTGTTTTTTGGTTCCTGGCATTTGCACACCAACAATTAATGAATTATTTTTAACAGCATTAATGAATGGCTCCAAAGTTATTATGTACAAAAGAGGAGAAATCCCACACCCTTGTCTTACACCACGTGACAGGCTAAATTTATCCGAAATGTGGCCATTCACAATGACGCTACTTTCTATATTACTATACAAAAGTTCGACCCATCTGCAAAAATCAGGTCCGAAGTTATACTGCTTCAAACACCTAAGTACTGAGAAACCCCCAGTCAACTCGATCAAACGCCTTTTCTTGGTCAAGGTTAATAAAACAGGCTTTTAGATCTTTTTGCTCGATGTACATGTAATCATAGGTGTTTCTCAGTAGGTGTATGTTGTCGAATATGGTTCTGCCTGGAATTCCACAAGTCTGGTTCTGATCTATAATAGAGTCAATTACCAGTTTTAAGCGATTACATAAGGCTTTTGAGGCAATCTTATAGTCGACGTTTAAAAGACTTATAGGCCTCCAATTATCTCTATTTTCAGGTTCGTCGTGATCTTTACATATAAGGGTAATCAAGCCTAATCTCTGAGTTTTACTCATTGATCCTACTTCAAAACAGGCATTTACAACGGACGTTAGAGTGCTACCTAAAAATTCCCAATATTCTGCATAAAATTCGGAGGGCAGGCCATCCGAACCTGGGGATTTGTTTTTGTTCATATCCTTTAGGGATGTATGTATTTCGTCAATACTCAGCGGACCTTCGCATAAGGACTTACAGTGGTCTGACATTGCAGGTAAATTCTGAACGAATTCCTCTTGTATGGTTTGATCGGTTCTGCACTCCGAATACAAATCTTCATAATACGATTTGATACAGGATGAAATAGTTTCCTGACAGTTATGTACATGTTTATCATTTTTATAACATTTTATTTCTTTTACCATTTTTTTCTTATTTCTCCCTGCCTCCCGCCTTAAAAAATATTTAGTAGGTCTCTCACCCAAAATAAAATCTGTACACTTAGACCTTACAATAGCTCCCTCCCTTGATTGTTTTGCCAAGCCATTTAAGGTCTTTTTGGTTGTTTCAATTTCAGCTGAGTTTACAATTGGATTTTCTTTTAAGCAGTTAAGGCGCTTTTCTAATTCAAAAACAACTTTTTTCCTTTCTTTAGAAAGAGAAATACAATAATTTGAAATGATAAGTTTACATTTTTCTTTAAATTCGTCCCATTTGTCAATTAATTCTTGATTACAGAGCTGTTCAGAAAACAGTTCATCGTAAACCGTCTTTATTTCGTGCCTAAGATTTTCATCGTTTAAAACTGAGGTATTACACTTCCAATACGATGATCCCCACGAAATTACATCATCAAAACAAATATCAAAGAAAATACATGAATGGTCAGAAAAAGGCACGGCTAGAAAATCAATTTCCTTAATAAACGACTTGACAGAATTAGCCAGGTAGAAACGATCTAAACGGCACGCTACGGTATTTCCGGACCATGAATATTGTTTCTTAAGTGGGTGAATGGACCTATACACATCACATATGGAAAAGTCTGATTTTAACAATTTCATTTCCTCGATTCCGTCATTTCTTGCATTTAAATTTCCACCGATTTTATCCAAGGAGTTATCTTCGACAAAATTAAAATCCCCACCCATGATTATGGTTTCTTTCCCAAGTAATAGCCCATCTAAGTTTGCAATAAATTCTTTTCTTTCTTTCTGATTATTCGGGGCGTAGATACAAATTAAGTTTACAGGTGTTTTATTGATATCAGCTTTCACAGACAAATACCTGCCCGAGGGACAACGTTTAACATTACGTATAGTAAATTCCACATTATACCTTACAATAATACCAACACCACTGCTTCGATTACTACCATACGTCCATATACAATCACCGGGAATAAACAATTGCTTTGTGTCAGAATAATTGGAGAAATGCGTCTCCTGGAGGAACAAAACATCAATTTTGTTATCAGATACAAATTGTCGTACTTGAGATTGTTTCGTACTGTCTCTTAAACCATTAGTATTTAGTGATGCAAATCTAATTGACATGATTAGATAGAGGTAGATAGCAAAATTTAACATACCCATTGTGATTTAGTTGTGAGTTGTGTTTCATTTCTTCTGTGCCGTGCGCTTTCTACCACGCTTCGTAAGAGAACTTTTTTTCCGGTAATCGAGCATTAGTGTTGTACACTCATGTCGAGCTACTGGCGTCATATGTTCACTTTCAACTTGGGTAACACAGTCCGCTATCAAACTATCTTGGGTGAAGCATTCCTCTTCCAAATTATCTGTATGTTCCTTCGCGTCTTCCTTACGTTTTCCTGGCTCCTGGCTGTTAACATCATCTTCTCTATGCACTTCGGCTACTGTTTCTACTGTAGCTGTTGGAACAGTTGGAATTGCTGGAGCTTTATCGATCTGCTGGTCCAAACACAGGACAGGTTTTTTAGCAACAGGGGAATCATATTCCGAATTTCTTTCCTCGTCATCAGTGTGTGGGTTAGTCTCCTCCTTTTGGGCTTCCATACATTCGTCTGAAGATTCGCCAGATGCTTCCATACTGTAGTCACTTTCAACGACATCAATGTCGCGATCTTCATCACAAGACAGGACTGTGTCGGTGGGTGGCAAGTTTCTACTATTGTTGCCAGTTACTCGGGAGGCGTACGACCAGAGTCGGGCACAGCAAGATGTTTTGGTGTGGTCCATAGACTTACAGTTACGACATGGATGGGTACATTCAGATTCATCATGTGGATTTTCATGCAAGGAGAACCCGTCACAATTATGGCACCATTTTGCCCGACACTCAAAACTTTTGTGTCGGAACTGGCCGCATTTTCTACATTGTGGTTCCTGTGCCGGGTATGTAAACATAATTGTTTCGCCACCAAAGTTAATAAAGTTGGGTACGTACCTCGCCCTCCTGCAGCGAAAGCGATAAATTCGTATGCCCGTGTTGGCATTTTTTAATTTGGAGTTCTTAAACTTTGGCCTGTTTATTGATAAAATGTCTCCATAATCCTTCAGAGCCTTAGCTATGATGTCATCACTAAATTCCTCTGGAGCCCAGTGCACAGTTAGGTTCAAATACATCGATGAAGCCTGGTTAATATTCCACTGAACTCCGTCAATAATAATTTTTTCCTTGCTAATTAGACAATTGTGAGCAGCTTGATTAGATACTCGCAAATAGAACATTTTTTTTAAGTAGTTTTTTTGAAAACTCAGCAGTTCATTTTCTAAGTTGATGGTGCCATCCAAAAAATCAATAAAGTCCCTCTGGACTGCCTTACTGAACGCCTCGCTGTCCTGTGTTGTAATGGCTACTGACAAGACTCTACTGGGCCTGACAAAGTCGTCAAATCTTACAGGCCTAGACATGGCTTATTGAGGGGCACACGCCCACGATACAGTCAAATACAAAACACTCAGAACCTGTAGTTGATATTGTCACAAAAAATAATCCAAAACACGTACCAAACACTCAGATGGCAGTCGATTTACAAGGAGCCTTCCAAACACGTCTTCCTACTCCGACATCATAATAGCCATCCCGCAGACGAGAAAAATTCTTGGTGAAAATGCTGCAAAATGGATTGATTCAAGACGTAAAAGGAATTTGATCAGCATTAAAAAAAAAAGATGTACAATACGACCCCGACGAGATTCGAACTCGCAATCTTCTGATCCGAAGTCAGACGCCTTATCCATTAGGCCACAGGGCCAACCGCTCAAATATATCCATAAGAAGCAGTTAATTAATAAGTATTAGACAGCCCTCGGGATGTACGATTATAGTTCCTAGATTTCAGTCCATACATTTGGTCAGTTTTAGTGGGAATTTTAATAAGCCGTTTTTTTTAAAGGGTTGTATATCTGACTCATTGAAATAATAGTTTATCTAAAACAAGATACAAAAAATGATGATCGAATAAAAGTTGTGGATTGACGTGTCTGACATGGCGATGATTTGGCTGTTGAAAAAACATGGTTTGTGCCGTATGTACCCCTATCGACTTTGAATGGGCCAATCCCTTATTGATCTGTCAAGATTTGAACTGCATACTTGACTAAAGAGGTTCCGAGTTTCCACCAGACCTTTTTGCTGGGCAAATGTTTCTAACCGAGTGACGGCAAACGGACATTTTTTTGTCTACTGAATTTATAGGCTAAGTAGTTAACTTTAAAGAAAGAGTGAAAACATGAAAGTACACTATCGCCTTCCCAAATCACGTTACCATTCGACGTCGTTGGTGATCGAAAACAAGTCGCATCACTACACCAGTAAAAAAATGGGACATCCGGGATCGAACCGGAGACCTCTCGATCTGCAGTCGAATGCTCTACCACTGAGCTATATCCCCTTGCCCTATAGCCACGGGAAAAGGCAATCTGTGTAGTGTAGTAAACCACGTCTTCTGAAAGACAAACAACTGATGTTTAAAAAAGAATTTTGCAGACGAGAAAAGTTCTCGGTGAAAATGTTGCAAAATGGATTGATTCAAGACGTAAAAGGAATTTGATCAGCATTAAAAAAAAAAAGATGTACACTACGACCCCGACGAGATACGAACTCGCAATCTTCTGATCCGAAGTCAGACGCCTTATCCATTAGGCCACAGGGCCAAACGCTCTCATATATTCATAAGAAGCAGTTAATTAATAAGTATTAGACAGCCCTCGGGATGTACGTTTATAGTTCCTAGATTTCAGTCCATACATTTGGTCAGTTTTAGTGGGAATTTTCATAAGCCGTTTTTTTTAAAGGGTTGTATATCTGACTCATTGAAATAATAGTTTATCTAAAACAAGATACAAAAGATGATGATCGAATAAAAGTTGTGGATTGACGTGTCTGACATGGCGATGATTTGGCTGTTGAAAAAACATGGTTTGTGCCGTATGTACCCCTATCGACTTTGAATGGGCCAATCTTGTGTTTCTCCCTTATTGATCTGTCAAGATTTGAACTGCATACTTGACTAAAGAGGTTCCGAGTTTCCACCAGACCTTTTTGCTGGGCAAATGTTTCTAACCGAGTGACGGCAAACGGAAATTTTTTTGTCTACTGAATTTATAGGCTAAGTAGTTAACTTTAAAGAAAGAGTGAAAACATGAAAGTACACTATCGCCTTCCCAAATCACGTTACCATTCGACGTCGTTGGTGATCGAAAACAAGTCGCATCACTACACAAGTCAAAAAAGGGGACATCCGGGATCGAACCGGAGACCTCTCGATCTGCAGTCGAATGCTCTACCACTGAGCTATATCCCCTTGCCCTATAGCCACGGGAAAAGGCAATCTGTGTAGTGTAGTAAACCACGTCTTCTGAAAGACAAACACCTGATGTTTAAAAAAGAATTTTGCAGACGAGAAAAGTTCTCGGTGAAAATGCTGCAAAATGGATTTTTTTTTTCTTTTGAATAATAAAATATTTATTTTCCATATACAGTTACAATATTAAAACATGAATGTATACAAATAGCACCTTTTCAATTTGTAAATTTAAACAATTGTTTGGAGTTACACTCTCATTTCAGTATTGTTATTAGTTCACCATTTACTATTTTGCAAAACACTTTTTTCTTGCACCAAATTTTTTTAAAATGCTCTTTTTCCAACCTGTAATAGTCAACGTTAATTCTTGTCTTGATGCTGCAAAATGGATTGATTCAAGACGTAAAAGGAATTTGTTCAGCATTAAAAAAAAAGATGTACACTACGACCCCGACGAGATTCGAACTCGCAATCTTCTGATCCGAAGTCAGACGCCTTATCCATTAGGCCACAGGGCCAACCGCTCTAATATATCCATAAGAAGCAGTTAATTAATCAGTATTAGACAGCCCTCGGGATGTACGTTTATAGTTCCTAGATTTCAGTCCATACATTTGGTCAGTTTTAGTGGGAATTTTAATAAGCCGTTTTTTTTAAAGGGTTGTATATCTGACTCATTGAAATAATAGTTTATCTAGCACTAGAAGGGATAATTCCATTTTATTGAGTGCAATTGTTATTCTTTTTATGTACAAACACTACTGTAAAGCTGCTGATTATTAAGTGTTGTGATCCTAACTGAGAGTTAATCCGTAATATTTACTACATTGTATGTGATGCCTGTCCACTCCATAGTAATTCGGTGTAATTTCGCGTACTGTTTTCACCACTATTTCTGTTCTTCAGTTGGTGATTGGGAACCAAAAAACCGTTTGCATCAAGATTGATGTTGTACCATGATAATTAAAATGTTATTTAGGCATGATTAGACACGATATGACCTTTGACCTATTCTTAAGTTATCTTCCCACCGTAATTTCCATTCTTACGTTTGTGTTTTATATTCAGATGACCACAGCCTACAAATCCCCACTGGTTTTGTATTTGTACCTTACATGTTAATTAAAATGATAATTAGTCCAGTGGTCAATTAGGTGCATTTTTTATAGGTTTTTTCCCACATTTGACCCAGTTAGAACTAACAATCTGAGATTTGTTGGCACCCGAGTGGTACTTCTTTACTCTGCCTTTATTTTAAGACCAAATTCAACATGGTGTATGATTAACTTCAAGAGATATGGCAATTTTAATTAGTGTCTGGCTTAATTAGTGACCTTTGACCTGTTCTTATGTGACCTTTCCACCACAATTCTCATTCTTACTCTATTGATTCTTAACCAGACAACCACCCTCTACATTTCTGATTTGGTTCCATACTTGTACCTTTCATGTTAATTAAAACCTTAATTAACGCCCTAATTAACGTCGTTCTTAAGTGATCATTCCACCAGAAATTCCATTCTTACGTTGTAGATTTGGATTAAGTGGGGTGCCCATAAACATTTGGCACAGAAATGAAACTTGTACCTTTCATGTTAATTAAATCCAATCTTGGGGGGTTTTGGGGTGGCGCCCCCTATCACCTCCACCACTTCCGGAACGTAAGAATGGCTGTTTTGTGTAAAGTCGGAGTGGTACTACACCTCAATAACCTCCAACCTTTTGTACCTTCCATGTTAATTAAACTTCACCCAGCTCCCAGACTATTAGACATGGGAAAACCCACGAGAGATGGGAAATGGTTATAACCGAACAACTTGCAACTTGCAAAATGAACTGCCCCATACCTTCCAAAACCCACTCTTAAAGAGAATACATCCTTCAAGCAAGGATTTTATGTCTGAAAGGGACAGAAGCCGTTGAAAGCCGTTCAAATAGTTCCTGACGTCATTTGTCAACACAAAACATAGTCCGCAATATGTTGAGTGGATTGAAGGATAAATTCTGATACGCCCGCACGGGCTTCTTCAATACCACGTCAACATAGGGTACATTTGAAAAATCTAAGAGTTGCTCTCGGAATTTAAAAAAAATGATCACTCGCAATTTTTAAACATTACTCACCTAAAATTTTGTCAGAAAGCTTCTTTGATAATCCCTTCGTAGAGCTAAACCATCATTTGTGACCTTAAAATCTGTTAGCAGCCAATTTCGCTAGGTTTGAATTCCGTCTGTTGACTAAAAATTTTCTCGGGCGATCACACCACCATCTACCGCGAACTTTCAAATCATGCTCGCCACTACAACCGGTAACGACTGTCAGGGAAAGTCGATGATAACGCAAAGGGAATTTAAACTTAGCGAATTTCGTTGTTTGGCGATGTGTAGGATCACAAATGATGGTTTAGCTCTACGAAGGGATTGTCAAAGAAGCTTTCTGACAAAATTTTAGGTGAGTAATGTTTAAAAATTGCGAGTGATCATTTTTTTTAAATTCCGAGAGCAACTCTTAGATTTTTCAAATGTACCCTATGTTGACGTGGTATTGAAGAAGCCCGTGCGGGCGTATCAGAATTTATCCTTCAATCCACTCAACATATTGCGGACTACACAAAACATGGCGACGATTCCGAAGACTAGTCTGAGTGGTCGTTCACAGCTGTTTACTAGCTAAACATTCCTTAAAATCACGACCAGAAACGAGGGACTATACAGGCAAGTGTATAATTTTTATCTGCTGAGATTTATAGCGTTTGCATCCAGCACTAAGGCATCCAGGTAAACTCATTTTACTTTCAATTCAATTGTATTTTGCGGTTAGGCGCAGACAGTACGGTCGGTAGTTGTAGCTAGTACTACTCTGCCTGTACAGGGCCATTCCAGCCAGCAGGTTCATGCTTCAGTCAGCCCCTGCGCCCAGTGCCTGATTGTTCGTTGTCATGCTGTTTGTTTGGTTTTATTTTATGTACCCCACCTATGTCGCCCAATCTCTTTCTTTATATTTTGAACTAGTTCAACTACGCTGGTACATTTTTTTCTTTTGGGAATTGATTACCGGTATATGTAATATGATATATTTTTACTAGTAATACAGTATTTAGAACAAGGGAAAACTAATTTGGCATGAGCTGCAAAATATTGATATTTCATGGATGAAACAATACTAGGAAATTACCAGTTATTGTTTCTCTCAGAAATGCAAATTAGATGATCTGCCAAAGTGGTGTAAATAAGTAACTTAGGCCTAGAATGGATGAAATTATATACATCCCTGTTATTTAAATTTTGTTTACAGTTTTCACTTAAACATTGCTTCATACAACTAAATGCATATTATTTGTTTTAATGTCTTTTATAATAGGTTTTCGATGTACTCTAAACTCCCAAAACTGTTAGCAAAAAAACAGCAACTTTGGATGCTCATGCCATTTCACAAAAAAAATAATTTGGAAAAAAATCTCTTCACGTACATATATTGGCTGGGAGGTGAATATAATATAATAATGGCATATTATAACTATTCAATAAAGAGGGACAGTGAATAACAGTTAATACAGTTGAGAGCTAAATATATTATATCAATATTGAAAAAAAAATAGTGAGACTATATTTTTTTCAAATACATAAAGCTAAGGGGAAAAAAATAAAATATAGACTTGCATTTTGAAAGGAAATATCGAAAATATCTATAACTTTTGAAGATTTTGTGTTCAATAATTATAGTTAATAATGATATTGTCATTAATTTGTTATTAAACAACATATTATATTTTTTTGTTTCAGATTAAGCTGTTTTTCACTGCAGTAAAATCATATATGTCATGTCATTATGGTTCATGCAAAATAAAAAAAATGAGGATGTGCAGAAACACTAGAGGGTGTCAAGAACTATCTGAAAACATTGAATATAAAAGTTAAAGGTTTATTACATTGAACTATGTTACCATGTGCTCAACATATCAAGCTGGGGAACATTACCAAGATTTCGACATGCAAGTTAATTTGCACATTGATTGATGCCGTGGATTTCTTCATTTCTTTTGTAAAAATTGGACAAAATATATACTGGTACGGAAACTTGGATTAATCAAAAATAGAAAAAGGGCGTCATTTACGTTTTCATTTATCAGAACGTGTTTGCCCATTTTGCCCAGGTATCCTAGTAGATGAGCATCATTTCATAATTGCAAGTCCAAATTATAAAGATTTACGTACCCCTTTATTTTCCCAAATCATTGATATTTGTCCTATATTTAGTACTTTAAATGATCATGAAAAGTTCATTTTCACCTTACTGAACAATATATCTGAATTATGCAAGCCAATATATCAGTCAATTCAACTCGCCACTAACAAACGACATCCCACATGATAAACATGCTATTCCTATTAATTCAATAATCTGTATGTTTCTATATTCTCATAGTTAACTTAATGTTGTTGCTCTTTTTAAATTGATATACACTGCCTTTCACTTGGTGTTTTGTACAGTGAAATTGAATATAAGCCAATTAGAAAATAAGATAGCTATTTGAATAACCTTTAAAGTTTCAAAGGACATTTCTTCTTTAACAGAATCTAATGTGTAATTTTCAGATTTGAGAACCCTTTATAATTGATATGCTGTTACCAAATTAGTTATGTCACATTGTCCTGTATAAATATATATATAATGTACGAGATAAAATGTTATAATCTATTACAATCAATGCATATCTGTTCAATTCTAGAGCATTTTTGTTTTCTGTTGATGGTGGGAGAGAGGGGAGTGGGTTCCTTGGGGTAGTTGTGTAGAGAGATAAAGGGTCTCACTCCGACTTGTCCCAAGCCTTCCATCCATGGGCCTCCGGTTCAAATCCAACTCAGTTAAAATAATAAAAATGGAGAAACAAAATGAGAGGGTTTTCAATATATATGATCATGCAAGCACCTGATAGAGGTTGAACATCAATCAACAAGTGGAAGGTCAGGATTTCACATTTCTAGCCCCCTAATAATTGAAATAAATCTTGGATTATTGGGTAGGATGAAAAAATTCAATGGTCAATCCACTCAAAATTGTTTGGGAAAGATAACTTATTTTGCATCTACCTAACAAGAATTTCTTTCCATGTTACTTTTCTTCTTCATTTATCCTTAATACAAAGTTAAACCCAGTCAATGAAGTACATTTTTTGTCAGTTCTTATTTATGGTGCCAGTTACACTTTAAGTGCTCAAATTACCAACTTTTTGTCAGGCTTACTGTAATTATGAATTTATAAATTTAAATATCTACCTTGATCTTTCCATTCTGATTTTTTCTGGCTGTTCAACCAACAGCTGAATACCAGATTATTAAATAATAAGACAAGGCGTTTACTGCATTGAATTGTGGTAGGGTATAACTATAGGCCCTATACTCTACTGTCTACACACCTCACTGTCCGTCTCACAGACACTTTACACGTGTTCAACTTCAAGAGATCTGTCGTAGTATGTGTTGATTTCACTCTTGAAAAAGCAAAATCATAAATCCAAAGTCAGTAACATTCTTAGAAGTTTATTTTTTTCTAATGGCCTTCGCGTCCAGCGAAAATCTATATTATACAACCAAGCTACAATATATTATCACCGTAATCGGCTGTGGGCCACGTGTTTGTTTATAGGTCAAAGAAGTTCTCGCGGCGGTGTGGTGTGGCTGAGATCAATGCGTGTACATGGACTCTCTAATATGGCTTCCGTATGGCTGAGAGGTTCTCGCATGCGAAGATTAACTTCTCTGTTTAGATTGTGAGTGAACGGTGACTGAAGACAAATACTGAGTGAGAGGTAGATACACAAGGCTTGGTAAGACCGTATGTACGTAGTTTCCTGACAGAACCCCCAGATTGACAACTTTTGGCGAATACATAGTTAAATTCGTTTGCAAAGCATTCTTTGGTTAAACGGTTTATTTTCCGAACCTATATACCCCAGCATGAATATGGGCGATTTGAGCATTAAAAATAATCTCGGATTCTTTAAAGGCACACTTGCCGCGAAAATCAGGAATATTGTTTACATTAAAAAAGAAAGACCGTTTTCTGTATTTTTCCCAGACAATATAAGTTAGGAACTTTCTATTTTTACCAAAATTTAAAAGTTTGGACGTCAGTTTGTATTTTTAATTTGAATTTGAAAATTTGAATTGTTACGTACCCGGAACGTAAACAAACCGATCTGCCCCCTATTGGCGATTTTATGTTTCAGTCGAGTGAGTGAACTAACGGCACAGTGTAATTTTACGTAGGCCTATTTATCTGAGAAATACAGACTGACGATTGGTTAACAGCGACTGGAAAAGCCTGCTGCTAATTGTTTGAGTGTAAACCACAGATACAAAGGCCTGAAAGGAGGGTAATCCAACACGAAAGTTGACCGACACTGATCGTTGTTGTTGTAATCAGGCTTCGATTCTTCGTTTGTTTTTCACCCCATTTTTACAGTCTAAAGCTAACTAGACATGTTTTATGTGTCCTATGTTTAAGTTTAGTGGTATTAGTCGTAGTAAGCTCATGTAAATTGGTTTTCTTAGCACATTTAAACAGGCTACGGCGGCAAGTGTGCCTTTAAAGCGAGTTCCATGTCCTCTTAATATGCCTTGAAAAACAAACTTTGTTGTCACTTGTGGACACTGTTTAAGACGTTCGTAAAATGACGCTTCATATTTTTTAGATCAATCTGACGTTGAAATCGTGCTCATTTTGTCTACGACGCAATGTGTTACAGCGCCTGCAACATAGAAATGACGTCTAAGCTATAAAATTCGATTGATTGATTAATGTTTTACGCCGCAATCAAGATTATTTCACTTATATGATTATAAGGTTTAGTTGGGGAGGAGACCGGGCCCATTGCCCGAAGGAAACCCCCGACCTTCGGCGAGTATCTGGCAACTCTTCAACGATCGAGTGAAAAATCCATTCATAAATTTTTCAATTTTTAATTGGTCTAAGTGGGATTCGAACAAGCTTCCGCATCAATGAAAGGTCTGTGTGGGACTGAGGGACGATCACTCTAAGCCACTGGACCACCGAGGCCCTATAAAATTCGAACAACGTCGTTGAAAGCATCTTGTAAGCCGAAAGAGTATGGGATGTACCCGATGACGTTCAATAATGGAGATCAATGACGTTTCAATGATGGCGTTATTAAATGACGTCACGCTATAGACGTTAATTCTAATAAACTTGACGCTTAAAATTGCAGAAACGGATGTCATTTGAGTGCATGCCGTGTACACGGGCATACATATTGCTTTAAAGCACAGAGGGTGGATAGAATCGTACTAATGGCAAGGTGCGTTCTTTTTATACGCCTATTTCTGTTCTCTTTAATACAACAATCCTGCAGCGGTCTCTACGCAGCCAACGGAGAAACAGTTGCCGTTCAACGCAGCAGTTCTGTCCGTGAACCCACTCATGCAGCCACAGCAAGCACAACAACTCTTACAACCACTCATGCAACCACAAGAAATACAGAGTCCCCAACACCAAGTAAGGACTCCGTTCCTAAGAGGTTCGATAACTCTGGAAATATCACTTATTTTCTCGAAAAATTCCATTCGGAAGTAAGACGCATACAAAATGAAGACAGAAGGAAAACCGAAAACGTGACAGATTCTCCGTACGAATATCACTACCGGACGAAATATCCACCGATTTCGGAAAATTGGCATGGCTGGAAGAGATTTAACCAAACTTTGCCATTAACTACCATAGAGGGAAAACTTAACATGATGTCATTGTCAGTTAAAGACTTCGAGATATCGTTTTGGTTTGGGGCAGCTTTTGGTGCGTTCGTGGTTATATCCATCGCTGGTTCGATAATTATCATTCGGAAAATTATGCCACGTCGATTTAAATCAATGTTTGAACGAATCCCTTACAGTCCCGTGAAAGATCTATCTATCAGCGAACACATGGCCGGATTACCGACCATGTTGTCTCCAGACAGTTCAGGCGAAGTTGGTTTTCAAGATCAATGAATTCCCAATACCTGTAAGACATTCGATAGACAATCTTGCATGGAAATAAAAATCAACGAAACTGTTTGAATCTAATCTTGTGTTTCCGGGAATTTATTTCATTTATATTCGTCCTCCCCAATCTAGAATTAGAAGTTACCTTAGTCCTAAAGGCCAGTCTTAGTCCGCAATATGTTGAGTGGATTGATTGATTGTTTGGTGTTTTACGCCGCGCTCAAGATTATTTCACTTATATGGCGGCGTTGCCAGTTTTATTGTGGGAGGAAACCGGGTTCTGTGCCCGGAGGAAACCCACGACCTTCCGCTGGTAACTGGCAACCATCCCACATAGGTCGTTCGAGTGAAAACCCAGTCGGAAAATTTTCCAATTTTTGGACTGAGTGGGATTCGAACTGAGTGGATTGAAGTTATTCTGATACGGCCGCACTGCCTTATTCAATACCACGCCGTGCGGACGTATCAGAATTAAACTTCAATTCACTCAACATATTGCGGATGTTGTCGCATCGTGGCCAGGCCTACAGTTCTAAAATGTTTCAGACATTCAAGGCCACGCCCCGGCCCGCTTTGCACCAAGAAGAAAAAAGAACCATTCATTATTAGCCAGTTGAGACTTTAATAAATATACCCATTTGATAATACAAGTGCACAATATTATTAATGGTCAAGTGTCGTCCATAAACCAGATCTAAATTTAAATAGCAAACGTACATAACATGTTCAGGATTGGAATGACTTTCCAGCAAAAGGGGGCAGAAATATTTAAAGACTGATTGGCGTTTTACAATTTCCAGAAAAGTTGTTGCAGAACAAAAATCTTTGGCTGCGTCAATTGCATACCGTGATCGGAACAATCACACTGGCAGGAAGAACATATGGACTTATGATAGAAAGAAATTTGTAATAATTGACCAACCACGGCAACCAGACCTGTCCCATCAATGGGAAGAAGTTGTTTTAGAACATATGGACTAATGATAAGAGACAAATTTGATATGATTGACCAGCCTGGAGCTCGTTCTACTAAGCTGGCGTAAGTTGCGCCAGTCGCAAATGAGTTAAATTATAGGAACTTGCACATGGTCGCAAGTCTGTAGGCGCAACTGTATGCTGTAAACCTATACGTAACTTTGCGCCAGCTTAGTAGAACGAGCCTCAGAGCCTTCCCATTGATGGGAAGAATTTGTTCTAGAGCATCAGGAGTTTTGGCAGAGAAGATATGATTGGCAAATCATATTGATGGAGAGTTGTTCTACAGCATATCGATTAAAACCATTTTTTTGTCAAGATCAAAATGATTTTTGGTGTACTGATACTAAAAGTTGTTCTGAAACAATCATGCATCAGCACTGACAGATTTTCGCTGGACTTTCCCAATAATAATCAGCATTTGAGCTTCACTCAGACACAAACAAAAAATAAATATCCCCGAAAAAAGTAAAATGACATTGTTGATACTGGATATGTTCAATAATAGCTTTTATGATAATCCTAAAAGCTTTTATGATAAACCTAAAAGCTTTTATGATAAACCTAAAAGCTTTATGATAAACCTAAAAGCTTTATGATAAACCTAAAAGCTTTATGATAAACCTAAAAGCTTTTAAGATAAACCTCAAAGCTTTTATGATAAACCTAAAAGCTTTATGATAAACCTGAAAGCTTTATGATAAACCTAAAAGCTTTATGATAAACCTAAAAGCTTTTATGATAAACCTAAAAGCTTTATGATAAACCTAAAAGCTTTTATGATAATCCTAAAAGCTTTTATGATAAACCTAAAAGCTTTATGATAATCCTAAAAGCTTTTTTGATAAACCTAAAAGCTTTTAAGATAAACCTAAAAGCTTCTATGATAATCCTAAAAGCTTCTATGATAAACCTAAAAGCTTTTATGATAAAGCTAAAAGCTTTTATGATAATCCTAAAAGCTTTTATGATAAAGCTAAAAGCTTTTATGATAATCCTAAAAGCTTTTGTGATAAACCTAAAAGCATTTATGATAAACCTAAAAGCTTTTATGATAATCCTAAAAGCTTTTGTGATATATAAAAATCAGTTATCAAAGCAATGCCCAATTAATGTTATTTTCAAAATTTAAATGAAACCTCAAATACATATATTTAATTACCATATATTTACAAACAAAAAATATATATATATATATCACCCACAAATAGAATAATACATTTCACATGACAAAGATAATAAAAATGTTTCGCCCCACATATAAATACAAGCACATTATTTTGCCCTATATTCAGTTATATCAACTAGTATATGTCTCCCCAAATGCGTTAATATGTCATGATTGTTTTACTTATGTAGCACTAAAAGCTGGTCCCATGAGATATCTATTTTTGTTACATATGACGTTTAAAATGAAAATGTTGGAGGCACTTTAATAATACGATGACAAAAACTCACTTGTAACAGCAATTTTTGAGGGACTCTTGTGGTGGTAAGGTTGTAGAAAAAAAAGTTTCGATGACTGATGATTCAATGCATTTAAGATCATTTCACTTGTAAGGTGGTTTTGCTAGGTTAAGTGGGGGGAGAAAACAGGGTTGTTGGACCAACAGGAAGTCGTGACTGATCCAGAAAAAAAAAACTGCCACTCAGAATAAAATAATTTCTACTTGGTCTGCACTTTGAACTCTAGACCCATCAGTGGATAGGTTGTGTCTGCTTTAGAGATCATTACTCAGCTGATGAGTGAGTGGTCTGGTACCCCCTCCCCCTTTAAAAAAATGAGTTTATCTTTCATCAAAATATTTCCATATATATATTTATACTAAGTGGAATTTGTGCACGAAGTATGTTGGTGGAAGACTCGGGCTTGTTTGATTGTTTGATTGATTGTCCAACCATGTTTAGTCTCGCCCTAAGGGTGCCCTTATACCAAAAGAAATAAGGGAGTTAAATATAGCAGTCAAGCAGAAAGTTTAACTCTCTTTGAGTGATTACAAAAACTTAATGCAGCCAAAATGACAATTTACAAATAATAATCGAAAAATATAACCAGCCTCACAAAAAGAAATTGTTAAGTTGTAAATTATATGGAATTGACATAATGCCAAACAAAAAATGGCTAAAACATTTTGAGGACGACACACAATAAGCAAAAAAATATATATATTTCTAAAAAAAATTGAGGATCAGAATCTTTAGGGAATAAGTACAGCTGTTCTCAGTTGTTTCATAAACATGGATTTGGCCAAAAATGTGAGAGATCTTTCTTTGTTCATCTGCAAGGAAAAAGAAACCCCAATTTATCATAAGGTCAATGTGAGAATCTCTGATAACATAGAAAAGTATTATGTTATATTATAGGGAGTGCCAGTCTCGTAAGAATTTCTATAAGATTTTGTTATATCCGGTGACAGATGACGCTATAAAGAACATTTTGGTGACGTTGCATTTCTATTTGCATATTTTGCTCCATAGCGTCAGATTTAAACGTCATGTTATAACGAAAAATGCTCAGCCACATGCGTAATGCAGCGCCGATGACGGGAAATTTGTCGAATTCCAACAAGCTCTCTATAAAATGCAACTAATAATTTCTCCATTTTGGGCTAAGATCGCTTGTATTACACACAAAATGGTGTCTAGTTTCACCCGAGAAATAACGGATAAACTTATGACAATTATTTTGACTGCTATGGTGTCATTGCTAAGTTTATTAAGAAGGAGAGACTCGTCAATCAATTAACAAATAGATATCTTTCTATTCTAAACTGAAGTTAAAGCCAATTTCTCATTTTATTCCAGGCGCCTCTGTGGCTCGGTAGGTAGGGCGTTGGATGCTCAATTAGAACAGCCTTACATCAATGGGTTGTGGGTTTGAATCCCAACTCGAATTTTCTGACTGGGTTTTCACTCGGACGACCTATTTGGGATGGTTGCCAGTTACCACCGGAAGGTCTTGGGTTTCCTACGGGCATAGAGCCCAGTTTCCTCCCACTATAAAACTGGCAACGCCGCCATATAAGTGAAATAATCAAATCAATCAATCATTTTATTCCTTCATATGCTCAGGTTTTTGCACCAATCCAAAAAACACAGAAGCGTATCTTTTTGATATTGGGACCAGATGTTTTCATTCTGACTTGCAATGAAAATAACAAGGGGGGGGGGGGGTAATCAACCACGCTTGATTATCTCCCTTTGTAATAATCATAGACTCATTTTGTTTTTTGTTAACACTGCAGCCAAAACATTTTGCTGTCACAAGACTTTTAAAATAGAAAATGGAATACAGTAAAAGGAATTTGTTCAGCATTAAAAAAAAAGATGTACACTACGACCCCGACGAGATTCGAACTCGCAATCTTCTGATCCGAAGTCAGACGCCTTATCCATTAGGCCACAGGGCCAACCGCTCTAATATATCCATAAGAAGCAGTTAATTAATCAGTATTAGACAGCCCTCGGGATGTACGTTTATAGTTCCTAGATTTCAGTCCATACATTTGGTCAGTTTTAGTGGGAATTTTAATAAGCCGTTTTTTTTAAAGGGTTGTATATCTGACTCATTGAAATAATAGTTTATCTAAAACAAGATACAAAAAATTATGATCGAATAAAAGTTGTGGATTGACGTGTCTGACATGGCGATGATTTGGCTGTTGAAAAAACATGGTTTGTGCCGTATGTACCCCTATCGACTTTGAATGGGCCAATCTTGTGTTTCTCCCTTATTGATCTGTCAAGATTTGAACTGCATACTTGACTAAAGAGGTTCCGAGTTTCCACCAGACCTTTTTGCTGGGCAAATGTTTCTAACCGAGTGACGGCAAACGGAAATTTTTTTGTCTACTGAATTTATAGGCTAAGTAGTTAACTTTAAAGAAAGAGTGAAAACATGAAAGTACACTATCGCCTTCCCAAATCACGTTACCATTCGACGTCGTTGGTGATCGAAAACAAGTCGCATCACTACACAAGTCAAAAAAGGGGACATCCGGGATCGAACCGGAGACCTCTCGATCTGCAGTCGAATGCTCTACCACTGAGCTATATCCCCTTGCCCTATAGCCACGGGAAAAGGCAATCTGTGTAGTGTAGTAAACCACGTCTTCTGAAAGACAAACACCTGATGTTTAAAAAAGAATTTTGCAGACGAGAAAAGTTCTCGGTGAAAATGCTGCAAAATGGATTGATTCAAGACGTAAAAGGAATTTGTTCAGCATTAAAAAAAAAAAGATGTACACTACGACCCCGACGAGATTCGAACTCGCAATCTTCTGATCCGAAGTCAGACGCCTTATCCATTAGGCCACAGGGCCAACCGCTCTAATATATCCATAAGAAGCAGTTAATTAATCAGTATTAGACAGCCCTCGGGATGTACGATTATAGTTCCTAGATTTCAGTCCATACATTTGGTCAGTTTTAGTGGGAATTTTCATAAGCCGTTATTTTTAAAGGGTTGTATATCTGACTCATTGAAATAATAGTTTATCTAAAACAAGATACAAAAGATGATGATCGAATAAAAGTTGTGGATTGACGTGTCTGACATGGCGATGATTTGGCTGTTGAAAAAAAGATGGTTTGTGCCGTATGTACCCCTATCGACTTTGAATGGGCCAATCTTGTGTTTCTCCCTTATTGATCTGCCAAGATTTGAACTGCATACTTGACTAAAGAGGTTCCGAGTTTCCACCAGACCTTTTTGCTGGGCAAATGTTTCTGACCGAGTGACGGCAAACGGACATGTTTTTGTCTACTGAATTTATAGGCTAAGTAGTTAACTTTAAAGAAAGAGTGAAAACATGAAAGTACACTATCGCCTTCCCAAATCACGTTATCATTCGACGTCGTTGGTGATCGAAAACAAGTCGCATCACTACACAAGTCAAAAAAGGGGACATCCGGGATCGAACCGGAGACCTCTCGATCTGCAGTCGAATGCTCTACCACTGAGCTATATCCCCTTGCCCTATAGCCACGGGAAAAGGCAATCTGTGTAGTGTAGTAAACCACGTCTTCTGAAAGACAAACAACTGATGTTTAAAAAAGAATTTTGCAGACGAGAAAAGTTCTCGGTGAAAATGTTGCAAAATGGATTGATTCAAGACGTAAAAGGAATTTGATCAGCATTAAAAAAAAAAGATGTACACTACGACCCCGACGAGATACGAACTCGCAATCTTCTGATCCGAAGTCAGACGCCTTATACATTAGGCCACAGGGCCAAACGCTCTAATATATCCATAAGAAGCAGTTAATTAATAAGTATTAGACAGCCCTCGGGATGTACGTTTATAGTTCCTAGATTTCAGTCCATACATTTGGTCAGTTTTAGTGGGAATTTTCATAAGCCGTTATTTTTAAAGGGTTGTATATCTGACTCATTGAAATAATAGTTTATCTAAAACAAGATACAAAAGATGATGATCGAATAACAGTTGTGGATTGACGTGTCTGACATGGCGATGGTTTGGCTGTTGAAAAAAACATGGTTTGTGCCGTATGTACCCCTATCGACTTTGAATGGGCCAATCTTGTGTTTCTCCCTTATTGATCTGCCAAGATTTGAACTGCATACTTGACTAAAGAGGTTCCGAGTTTCCACCAGACCTTTTTGCTGGGCAAATGTTTCTGACCGAGTGACGGCAAACGGACATTTTTTTGTCTACTGAATTTATAGGCTAAGTAGTTAACTTTAAAGAAAGAGTGAAAACATGAAAGTACACTATCGCCTTCCCAAATCACGTTACCATTCGACGTCGTTGGTGATCGAAAACAAGTCGCATCACTACACCAGTAAAAAAATGGGACATCCGGGATCGAACCGGAGACCTCTCGATCTGCAGTCGAATGCTCTACCACTGAGCTATATCCCCTTGCCCTATAGCCACGGGAAAAGGCAATCTGTGTAGTGTAGTAAACCACGTCTTCTGAAAGACAAACAACTGATGTTTAAAAAAGAATTTTGGAGACGAGAAAAGTTCTCGGTGAAAATGTTGCAAAATGGATTGATTCAAGACGTAAAAGGAATTTGTTCAGCATTAAAAAAAAAAGATGTACACTACGACCCCGACGAGATTCGAACTCGCAATCTTCTGATCCGAAGTCAGACGCCTTATCCATTAGGCCACAGGGCCAAACGCTCTCATATATCCATAAGAAGCAGTTAATTAATAAGTATTAGACAGCCCTCGGGATGTACGTTTATAGTTCCTAGATTTCAGTCCATACATTTGGTCAATTTTAGTGGGAATTTTCATAAGCCGTTTTTTTTAAAGGGTTGTATATCTGACTCATTGAAATAATAGTTTATCTAAAACAAGATACAAAAGATGATGATCGAATAAAAGTTGTGGATTGACGTGTCTGACATGGCGATGATTTGGCTGTTGAAAAAACATGGTTTGTGCCGTATGTACCCCTATCGACTTTGAATGGGCCAATCTTGTGTTTCTCCCTTATTGATCTGTCAAGATTTGAACTGCATACTTGACTAAAGAGGTTCCGAGTTTCCACCAGACCTTTTTGCTGGGCAAATGTTTCTAACCGAGTGACGGCAAACGGAAATTTTTTTGTCCACTGAATTTATAGGCTAAGTAGTTAACTTTAAAGAAAGAGTGAAAACATGAAAGTACACTATCGCCTTCCCAAATCACGTTACCATTCGACGTCGTTGGTGATCGAAAACAAGTCGCATCACTACACAAGTCAAAAAAGGGGACATCCGGGATCGAACCGGAGACCTCTCGATCTGCAGTCGAATGCTCTACCACTGGGCTATATCCCCTTGCCCTATAGCCACGGGAAAAGGCAATCTGTGTAGTGTAGTAAACCACGTCTTCTGAAAGACAAACACCTGATGTTTAAAAAAGAATTTTGCGGACGAGAAAAGTTCTCGGTGAAAATGCTGCAAAATGGATTGATTCAAGACGTAAAAGGAATTTGTTCAGCATTAAAAAAAAAGATGTACACTACGACCCCGACGAGATTCGAACTCGCAATCTTCTGATCCGAAGTCAGACGCCTTATCCATTAGGCCACAGGGCCAACCGCTCTAATATATCCATAAGAAGCAGTTAATTAATCAGTATTAGACAGCCCTCGGGATGTACGTTTATAGTTCCTAGATTTCAGTCCATACATTTGGTCAGTTTTAGTGGGAATTTTAATAAGCCGTTTTTTTTAAAGGGTTGTATATCTGACTCATTGAAATAATAGTTTATCTAAAACAAGATACAAAAAATGATGATCGAATAAAAGTTGTGGATTGACGTGTCTGACATGGCGATGATTTGGCTGTTGAAAAAACATGGTTTGTGCCGTATGTACCCCTATCGACTTTGAATGGGCCAATCTTGTGTTTCTCCCTTATTGATCTGTCAAGATTTGAACTGCATACTTGACTAAAGAGGTTCCGAGTTTCCACCAGACCTTTTTGCTGGGCAAATGTTTCTAACCGAGTGACGGCAAACGGACATTTTTTTGTCTACTGAATTTATAGGCTAAGTAGTTAACTTTAAAGAAAGAGTGAAAACATGAAAGTACACTATCGCCTTCCCAAATCACGTTACCATTCGACGTCGTTGGTGATCGAAAACAAGTCGCATCACTACACCAGTAAAAAAATGGGACATCCGGGATCGAACCGGAGACCTCTCGATCTGCAGTCGAATGCTCTACCACTGAGCTATATCCCCTTGCCCTATAGCCACGGGAAAAGGCAATCTGTGTAGTGTAGTAAACCACGTCTTCTGAAAGACAAACAACTGATGTTTAAAAAAGAATTTTGGAGACGAGAAAAGTTCTCGGTGAAAATGTTGCAAAATGGATTGATTCAAGACGTAAAAGGAATTTGATCAGCATTAAAAAAAAAAAGATGTACACTACGACCCCGACAAGATACGAACTCGCAATCTTCTGATCCGAAGTCAGACGCCTTATCCATTAGGCCACAGGGCCAAACGCTCTCATATATCCATAAGAAGCAGTTAATTAATAAGTATTAGACAGCCCTCGGGATGTACGTTTATAGTTCCTAGATTTCAGTCCATACATTTGGTCAGTTTTAGTGGGAATTTTCATAAGCCGTTTTTTTTAAAGGGTTGTATATCTGACTCATTGAAATAATAGTTTATCTAAAACAAGATACAAAAGATGATGATCGAATAAAAGTTGTGGATTGACGTGTCTGACATGGCGATGATTTGGCTGTTGAAAAAACATGGTTTGTGCCGTATGTACCCCTATCGACTTTGAATGGGCCAATCTTGTGTTTCTCCCTTATTGATCTGTCAAGATTTGAACTGCATACTTGACTAAAGAGGTTCCGAGTTTCCACCAGACCTTTTTGCTGGGCAAATGTTTCTAACCGAGTGACGGCAAACGGACATTTTTTTGTCTACTGAATTTATAGGCTAAGTAGTTAACTTTAAAGAAAGAGTGAAAACATGAAAGTACACTATCGCCTTCCCAAATCACGTTACCATTCGACGTCGTTGGTGATCGAAAACAAGTCGCATCACTACACAAGTCAAAAAAGGGGACATCCGGGATCGAACCGGAGACCTCTCGATCTGCAGTCGAATGCTCTACCACTGGGCTATATCCCCTTGCCCTATAGCCACGGGAAAAGGCAATCTGTGTAGTGTAGTAAACCACGTCTTCTGAAAGACAAACACCTGATGTTTAAAAAAGAATTTTGCGGACGAGAAAAGTTCTCGGTGAAAATGCTGCAAAATTTTTTTTTTTTTGGCAAAAAATAATTTATTCCCAAAAGACATCATTCAAATACATAATCACAGTTTTTTGGCAGTTCAGTTAAAAACAGAATATATCACAGGGATTGCGAACTGCACAAGTGTAACATTGTAGTCAACAGTATTTACTTAAGAACAAATTTAAATCTGTCATTGTTCATTACACAAATTACATTTCCTTTACACCATATTTTTTTGAACTGATGATTACTTAATCTATAATGATCGACCGTTGCCCTTAGCTTAATTGTAGCTTTTACTATCTGTATTATACTCTTGCTGTCATGTTGTAGGTCATTAAAAACACACTCGTTCCTGGCGCACCAGACACAAAACTGGATAACTGACAGTAAGTATAAACACATCGGTTTTTCTAATTCGCCACAGTTAAACATTCTATTTATCAAAAAGTTTTCGTTATACATCAATATTGTTTGGGCATACAAGAAAAAAGTACGTTCAAAATAATCATACACTTGTTTTACCAATGCACATTCGACAAAAAGATGTGTTTGGGTCTCAGAACATGTACAGAAAACACATTTATCGTTAGTTGCTACATTTCTCCGAAGTAACCGTTCTTTAACGGGTAGCACGTCATGAACTAGCTTATAGACAAAGTTTACCAAGTTATTATCTAGGAAAGAATGAAAAACATTTCTCCAAATATTCTGCCATGGAAGACGACCATTCCTTAAAACAACCCTTGGGTCTTCCCCAATACGTTCACGAAAAAATATATACAGGTACTTTGTAGAAAAGCATACAGATGGAAGAGGCTGTCCACTGTAAAATTCGTTCCAGGCTTCTAGTGCAAACTTATAAAAAGGTGGTAAGTTTAACGAATGTGGAATACTAGTTTTTGCAAATTCGGGACGCACTTTTCTCAAAGACAATCCCAACCAATAAATAGAAAAATAGGACCAATCAGCTTTTGTACCATATATCAATTTGAACATATGACGAAGGACTAACGCTTTCATCTTACAATTGATGTTGTTAATATTTAAGCCACCTTTGTCATGATGATTGTACAGTACATTACGTTTGATACACTCTGGTTTGTTGTTCCATAAAAACTGAAAAACAGCCCTTTGTCCTTCAACAACACATTTTGAGGGTAAAAACGTACATTGAGCAACAAACCAAAAAATTGCAAGGGCCACGGAATTAATTAATACAGATTTACCTCTGAGCGTTAGGTAACGGCTAGACCATGATGATATATTCTTTTTTAGTTTGTTCAAAGTTCGACTTGTATTAAGTTCCTCTGACTTTTTCCCAAAAAATACACCACATATTTTAGCATCATCGACAATCTGTATTCCAAAGTTTTTTAACTCATGGTCTGGCCAATTACCTATGGGCAGTGCTACACTTTTTGCTAAATTTAATTTTGCCCCAGACGCTCTTTCATAATTTTTAACCAAATCTAACACTGGTTGTACAGATTTTTTGTTTGTTACAATAATTGTTGTATCATCTGCATATGCAGTTATTTTTGCTTGCTTCACAGTACCAGGCATTTGAACACCGACAATCGTTGAATTCACTTTTACAGCATTTATAAAGGGTTCCAAGGTCATGACGTACAAAAGAGGTGAAACAGCACAGCCTTGTCTAACACCACGTGACAATATGAATTTATCAGATATATGACCATTTACAATGATACTACTTTCAATTTCAGTATACAAAAGCCGTACCCACCTACAAAAATCAGGCCCAAAATTATACTGTTTTAAACATGAATTTAAAAATTGCCAGTCCACTCGATCGAATGCCTTTTCCTGATCGAGGTTAATGAAACATGCTTTTAAATCCTTTTGTTCTATGTAGTCATGGGTATTTCGTAACAAATGTAAATTATCAAAAATTGTGCGGCCTGGAATTCCACATGTCTGGTTCTGGCCAATAATACAATCAATTACTAGCTTAAGACGATTACAAAGGGCCTTTGAAATAATTTTATAATCGACGTTAAGCAAGCTTATCGGTCTCCAGTTTTCGATTTGTTCTGAAGCATCAGGACTCTTACACATTAAGGTAATTAACCCTAACCGTTGGCTCTCACAAAGTATACCTTCTTGGAAACACGTATTAGCAACTGCCGTAAAAGTTTCCCCCAAAATTTCCCAAAACTGTACATAAAATTCTGACGGCAATCCATCAGACCCTGGGGTCTTATATTTACACATACTTTTAACAGATGCATACAACTCTTCAATAGTTAACAACCCTTCACAAAGTTCTTTACATTCATTAGGCAAAGTTGGAAGATTAAGAACAAACTCTTCTTGCATGTTTTTATCAATATCTCCTTTAGAATACAAATCTTTGTAATAACACAAAATACAGTTTGATATACCTTCTTGGCTATTATGAACTTTAACATTGTTTTTATGACATTTAATATCTTTTATCATTTTTTTTCTGTTTCTACCCACCTCCCGCCGAATAAAATATTTTGTAGGTCTTTCACCCAGAATGAATTCCGAACATTTAGCTCTGATCACCGCCCCTTCCCGGGAGTGCTGAGCTATATCGTTCAAGGTACTCTTTATAGTATCGATTTCGGCGCTATTCTCTAATGGATGTTGTTTCAGAGTATTTAACTCCTTCTCTAGCTCAAAAACTAGTTGTTTCTTCTTGTGAGACAAAGCTTTACAGTAACTCAAAATTGCAGTTTTACATTTACCCTTAAATTCCTCCCATTTGGAAATCAAATCGCAACCATACAGTTTTTCAGAAAAAAGGTCTTCAAAAATTATCTTTATCTGATCACCAAGGTCTTGATCACCCAAGACTGAAGTATTGCACTTCCAGTAGAAGGGTCCCCACGAAATAACCCCATCAAAGCAAGCGTCAAATATAATACACGAGTGATCAGAGAAAGGAACATGTAAACAATCTGCTAATGAAACAAAATGTTTTACAGAATTGGGTATATAAAAACGATCTAATCGACATGCTATTTGATTTCTACACCACGAGTATAACTTTTTATTAGGATGAATTGACCTATATATATCACATAGGGAAAAATCAGATTTTATAGATGTAATTTCTTCTTTACCGTCTGACCTTGCATTGGGATTACCCCCACTTTTGTCCAGCAAGTTGTCTTCGACAAAATTGAAATCTCCACCTAGAATTATTATTTCCTTCCCTAATAGTACTCTGTCTAACTTAGCTACAAATTCTTTCCTGAGTTTTGCATTGTTTGGGGCATAGATACAGACTAAATTGACGGCTGTTTTATTAATTTCTGCTTTTACTGACAGATATCTTCCTTCCGGACATTTTTTAATACTATGAATGACACAATCTACCGTATATCGTATAATGATTCCTACTCCACAACTCTTATGGCTTCCATAAGCCCAAAATGATTCCCCTGGTATATCTAGATATTTGGAATCAGCGTAATTACAAAAGTGTGTTTCTTGTAAAAATAAGATGTCTATCTTGTTGTCAAAAACAAATTGTTTAACTTGTGACTTTTTAACATTATCTCTTAAACCATTGGTGTTTAAGGAACCAAAACGAATAGGTTTTGTTACCGACATGATGGTAGAAAAAAAGATGAAAAAAAGTAACATACCCATTTTGACTTTGTTTTGATTAACACAATTGACGAACAGTTCAGTTTTGTTTGCTTGCACGTTTTCTGCCACGCTTAGCTGTTTTCTTGCGATATTCTAGCATTACAGTGTTGCACTCTTGACGACTTACTGGGGTCATTCTGTCAGCGTCAATTGGAGTGGCATCGTTTTCAATGAAACTATCTTGAGAAAAGTTTTCCTTATCAATGTTGTTAGCAAATTGTTCCGTTTGGACTTCCGTAATTACTTCTTCTGGCAGATTATCATTCGCAGTTTCCGTGTTTTTTTCGGTTACATTTTCAGCATGTACCTCAGCTTCGATCAAAGTTGCTGTTGACACAAAAGGCGTCGTATTCGCCGGCTGTTGGGTATCCTCTCTGTCTAAACTTAGGACTTGCTTCTTGGCCACCGGAGAGTCGCTGTCGGAGATTTTTGGGTCCTCAGATTTGTTACAATCTGCTCCAGGCGCTTCCATACATTCCTCGGATGGTTCATCGGACTCTACCATACAATCATCGGATTTTTCAGGTTCATCTTCGTCGGAGGAAACATCTTTCCTCTCGGGTACAGTAGGACGGTTTCGAGAAGACACGCGGGATGCATAAGACTCATACCTTGCATAGCACCAAGTCTTAGTGTGCTCTGGTGAACGACATGTTCGACACGGTTCCGGGCACCGGCGTTCGTCGTGGGGATCATCATGTTTGCTGAAGGCGTCACAATTGACGCACCATATTGATCGACATTCAAAGTTTCGATGCCCCTGCTGGCCACAACGTCTACATTCGAAATATTGGCCTGGATAGGTGAACATTATTGTCTCACCGCCAAAATTAATGAAATTCGGTACGTATCGGGCACGACTACAGCGAAAACGATAAATACGTATCCCTGTATTAACTTTCTTCAGTTTCTCATCCTTAAATTTTGGTTTGTTTACAGACAGAATTTCACCATAATCCTTTAAAGCCTCAGCTATTATTTTGTCGTCCAATTCGTCGGGAGCCCAATGTACTGTTAGATTTATAAACATAGAAGACGCCTGATTAATATTCCACTGAGTTCCATTTAAAATAAAATGTTCTTTTGTCATCAATTTATTAAACGCCGCTTGGTTGGAAACACGCACATAAATTATCTTTTTAAAATAATTTTTTTGAAGGCAAAAAAGTTCAGTGTCCAAGTCTATAACGCTTTCCAAAAAATCAACAAAGTCCTTCTGGACCACCTTACTAAACGCCTCGCTGTCCTGGGTCGTAATGGCCAGTGACAGCACTCTGCTAGGCTTGATAAAGTTGTCATACCTTACCGGCCGAGACATGGCTAGGTAAGGGGCTTTCGCCCACGATAAGCACAAATACACAACTCTCTATAACTGTATATAGGTATGCCACAAGAAAATATCTTCAAAACGTACCAGAAAAACGGATGTCAGTCGATTACTGGAGAGGTATCAAAAGACGTCTTCCTTCTTCGGCGACATAGCTGGCTCCCCCCGCATCACTACACATGTCAAAAAAGGGGACATCCGGGATCGAACCGGAGACCTCTCGATCTGCAGTCGAATGCTCTACCACTGAACTATATCCCCTTGCCCTATAGCCACGGGAAAAGGCAATCTGTGTAGTGTAGTAAACCACGTCTTCTGAAAGACAAACACCTGATGTTTAAAAAAGAATTTTGCAGACGAGAAAAGTTCTCGGTGAAAATGCTGCAAAATGGATTGATTCAAGACGTAAAAGGAATTTGTTCAGCATTAAAAAAAAAGATGTACACTACGACCCCGACGAGATTCGAACTCGCAATCTTCTGATCCGAAGTCAGACGCCTTATCCATTAGGCCACAGGGCCAACCGCTCTAATATATCCATAAGAAGCAGTTAATTAATCAGTATTAGACAGCCCTCGGGATGTACGATTATAGTTCCTAGATTTCAGTCCATACATTTGGTCAGTTTTAGTGGGAATTTTCATAAGCCGTTATTTTTAAAGGGTTGTATATCTGACTCATTGAAATAATAGTTTATCTAAAACAAGATACAAAAGATGATGATCGAATAAAAGTTGTGGATTGACGTGTCTGACATGGCGATGATTTGGCTGTTGAAAAAAAAAGATGGTTTGTGCCGTATGTACCCCTATCGACTTTGAATGGGCCAATCTTGTGTTTCTCCCTTATTGATCTGCCAAGATTTGAACTGCATACTTGACTAAAAAGGTTCCGAGTTTCCACCAGACCTTTTTGCTGGGCAAATGTTTCTGACCGAGTGACGGCAAACGGACATGTTTTTGTCTACTGAATTTATAGGCTAAGTAGTTAACTTTAAAGAAAGAGTGAAAACATGAAAGTACACTATCGCCTTCCCAAATCACGTTATCATTCGACGTCGTTGGTGATCGAAAACAAGTCGCATCACTACACAAGTCAAAAAAGGGGACATCCGGGATCGAACCGGAGACCTCTCGATCTTTTTTTTTTTTTTGAAGATGAATAATTTATTCCCGGTGAAAGTTTACATACATTTCAATATTTTACAATTGTATATGAATCTTTAAAATACATCATCTTTTGCTTTGAATACAAAGAAACACAAGGCAGATTATTAAAAAAATATATCTATATCACAGAAACAGTTTTCTGCTTTGTGTTACTGCCACTTATATACAGCGATATCCATTATTTTAAAGACCAAACGAGTTTATCATTCTGGATTTTACAAATAATATTATTTTTACACCAAGTCTTTTTAAAATTGTTTCTCTCCAGCCTATAAAAATCAACAATGACCCTGGTCTTGATAATGCTTTTAGCTGAGTTTACGATTGAGTTGGCATCTCTGTCTCTACCATTAAAAACAATTTCGTTTCGGGCACACCATAAACTAAATTGTAAAACATTTAAAAGATACAAACAAATTGCCTTATCAGCCTCGGTCATGTACACAACAATTCTTCGATACAATAAAAATTCTTCGTTCAGTGTGGGTAGAAACCCGGTATATAGAACAAATATTCTGGAAAACATATCAAAAATTTCTTTTACAATTTTACAAGTTACAAATAAATGAGTCTGAGTTTCAGAACCAGCACAAAACACACACAAATCATCTGTGACAATATGTCTTCTAAGTAACCTTTCCTTAACTGGTAAGATATCGTGCACTAGCTTGTAGCTGAAGTTAACCAAGTTATGGTCAAGGAAGTCGAAAAATACAGAGTTCCATACTATTGTCCATTGAACATGGGGGTATCTTAACATTATGCGAGGTTTTTCTAAGACACTCTCAAGTAGCTGTTTGTAAATAAATTTACTCGCATATATAACTGGAGGTAGAACTTGACCCGAATAAAACTCCCTCCATGAGGATAAAACAAACTTATAAAACGGAGGAAGGCTTTGTGAATGGGGCATATTTAGTCTATACATTTCCGGACACACGTCCCTTAAAAAAAGACCCAACCAGTACTTAGAAAAATATGTCCAGTCGGCTTTCGATCCATACACAAGTTTTAATAGATGTCTGATGGCAAAGGTTTTACATTTAATACTAACATTATGTACATTCAATCCGCCGTATACAAATTCATTATATACAACATTTCTTTTTAAGGGTTCGGGTTTTCCGTCCCACAAAAAACCAAACACAGCCTGCGTACTTTCTGTGATACACTTTTTGGGCAGTAAAATACACTGAGCAGCAAACCATAGCATACAAAGTGCAACGGAATTAATTAAAACAGATTTGCCCCTCAGTGTAAGATACCTGCCCTTCCAAGCTGTCACTTGTTTTTTTAGTTTACAAAGTACTCTACCACTGTTAAGCTGTGAAGCATTTTCGCCAAAATAGATACCACAAATCTTTGCATGGCTAGAAATAGAAATACCAATATCAGAACATTTGTTTGCATTAAATTCTCCAATCGGGAGAAGCGTACATTTGGACTAAATTTCTCTGCTAATTGTACTACATGTTTAACAGATTCCTCTTCGGAGAGGATTGCCGTGGTGTCGTCTGCATAGGCTGAAATCTTAGCCTCCCTTGCTGTACCGGGCATCCTTAAGCCCTTTATCGAATTATTATCATTAACGGCCCGTATAAATGGTTCTAGGGATAAGATGTAGAGCAAAGGCGACAAAGAACAGCCCTGACGAACACCACGTGACAAAACGAATTCTTCCGTAAGATGTCCGTTTACAATGATTCTGCTAGATATATTAGAATACAGAAGACGCACCCATTGGCAAAAATCAGAACCAAAATTGAACTTTTCCAAACATTGAAATAAAAATGACCAATCAACTCGGTCAAACGCTTTTTCTTGGTCTAGGTTTAAAAAACAGCATTTTAATTCCTTCTGCTCTACATAATCGAAAATATTTCTTAATAAATGTAAATTATCGAATATGCTTCTCCCAGGTATGCCACACGTCTGGTTTTGTAGAACAATGTTCTCAATAACATGTTTAAGTCTATTACACAAAGATTTAGACACTATCTTGTAATCAACATTGAGTAAAGATATAGGGCGCCAGTTCTGAATTCTATCTGCACTGTCAGGGTCCTTGCAAATTAAGGTAATCAAACCTGACCTTTGTGACTTGCTTAAACTTCCATTGTAAAAAGCTGCGTTTACAACACGAGTAAATATATCTCCAAAAATCCCCCAATATTGCAGATAAAACTCAGCTGGGAGCCCATCGCACCCGGGGGAGCGATGTCTATTCATGCTTTTCAAAGCTGAATACAACTCCTCTTTGGTGAAATCACCTTCACACATCTCTTTCAAATCATTATTTAACTTTGGCAATTTGTCTAAAAATTCACCCCTACCTTCCACCCCTGTATCACACGTAGAATATAGGTCCTGATAATAATCTGTGATAGTTTTAGAAATATCTGTCTGGTTAGTGTAAGTTACAGATGGATCTTTAGGACAATCAATTTTGTTAATCATTTTTTTCCTCCCCCTCCCAGTCTCTTTTTTAATGAAATATTTTGTAGGTTTTTCGCCCTTGTCGAAGTCGGTTGATTTAGCACGAATAACTGCTCCTTTTCGAGATTCTAGCTGCAAGGCATTTATAGTGTCTTTTACTTCATTAATTGACGCAGCATTTCTTACTGGGTCACTTTTCAGATTATTTAATTTTCTCTCAAGACTGGTAAGTTGTGCCCGTTTACTTTTTGAAAAATTACTACAGTGTTTCTTGAATATTTCTTTACATTTAGATTTAAAATCATCCCAAATATCAATTAACTCAATGTCATCCCCATTAAATGATAAGAATTGATTGTTAAACTCTTCCTGAATTTCTGAATAAAGCTTATCATCAGTTAAAACAGATACATTCAATTTCCAATAAAAGGGTCCCCAAGTAATAACATTCTTAAAACTAACATCAAAATAAATAACAGAATGATCGGAAAACGCAACATGAATCATATCAGAAGACATTACTTGAGACGATAGAAGTGTAGGTATATAAAATCGGTCTAACCTACTAGCGGCTGAAGCACGAGACCAGGAATAGCTTTGCTTTGTGGGATGAAGTTTTCTAAATATATCACATATACTAAATTCTCTTTTTAATTCGTCTAATTCCTCCTTACCATCGTTCTTGTAATTATTTGACAGATATCTATCCAACTGAATACTTTCCACACAGTTAAAATCGCCACCTAAAACGACCAATTCACTGCCTAACAACAAATTGTCTAGAGATGAGATAAATTGTTTTCTTTCCTTTGGCGTATTTGGAGCATATATACAAACAAGATTTAGGGAAGTATCATTGATAGAAACTTTTACACTAATATATCGGCCATATGGGCATCTCACAACTTTTTTTATCACGCAATCAACAGTATAACGAATTACAATTCCTACACCGCAACTTTTATTGGTCCCGTAGGCCCATCTACAGTCGCCAGGTATATCTAACTTCTTTGCGTCCTCAAACGTTTGAAAATGAGTTTCTTGTACAAACAATACGTCAATATCATTATCAAATACAAACTGTTTTAGTTGAGCTTGTTTATCAGGGTGTCTTAACCCATTAACATTGAGTGACGCAATCCTGATGTTATTAATTGCCATTAAACTAAGAAAAAATAAGGCACAGTACATACCCATGAATGAGAATGTTTAAATTAGTCCTTAGACAATCGACGTCTTCCTTTCGCCGCTGTTGACTTTTTCTTTCGGTATTCCATTAACATAGTTGAGCAATCGTCAGAAGGTATGGGTGTCATCTCTATTGAGCAAGTGCTGGTACCAGGCTTACTGCTTTCAAAGTCGTAGTCAGGCTCCTTGGAATCTCTTCTAAGGTCGGTGGTTCGATTTACCAATTTGACTTTCTTTTGTTTAACGGGATCAGGGGAACGATCACATTCAACCCTTGGACGAACTAAATCCTGAGGATTTTCACATATATCTCCAGTACACCGCATGGCAACATCTGGAACATCCGCTTCCTCCATAGGACGAGGAGGAAACTCATCAACGCCATTCAATGATGTATTATCAGCAGAGTCTGTATCACTTTCCTCCATTTCATCATCAGTTTCATCAGGATCACACAGAACCATTGTTGAACGGGACATTGAGTCATCATCAACGACAATGTCAGCCTCATTCTCGGTTTCCTCCTCCCTAGGAGGTCGTCGATCAAAGGGGTTCCTTTTCACTCGAGCAGCGTAGGAATACATACGCGCACAACAGTTGGAACTCGTATGTTCAAAGGAACCGCAGGTCCGACATGGTTCCGGGCAGTTGGTGCTGTCGTGGGGATTCTCATGACACGAGAAACCGTCACAATTTGTACAATAAACAGCTTTGCACTCTACAATTTTATGAAATTTTTGGTTACAACGACGACATTCTTGCGACTGACCCGGGTAGGTGAACATCACCGTTTCTCCCCCAAAATTTATGAAGTTAGGGACATATCTTGTTTTGTGGCATCTAAATCTGTATACCCTCATTCCAGTTTGAACATGTTTCAGTTTCTCATATGAACATAGTGGCTTTACAATTTTCAAAATTTGACCATATGGTTGCAACGCTCTGCCAATTATTTCATCACTAAGCTCATCAGGGGCCCAGTGGACAGCAACATTGAGAACAACAGACGAGGCTGGAGAAATATTCCATTCAGTCGTACCAATAGTTATAGTTTCTTTGTTCAGCAAAGAATTCAAGGCTGCCTGTGTGGATACTTTGATATAATATATTTTTTTCAAATAATTTTTCTGAATAACTAACAGTTCCTTATCTATATCAATCAGTTCAGATAGAGCGGGCACTAAATCCTTCTGGTAAGCCGCACTGAATGCTTCACTACTACGGGTTGTAATGGCGACTGACATAGCCCTACTCGGCCTTTCAAAGTCATCGAATCTTACGGGCTTAGACATGGCTATTGCCAAGCCTTTGCCCCTAAATACATACACGAATAGTGTCAGCAGATAATGTAGAATAGTATGTCACAAAAATTACCAAAAAAGACTAACCCTGAGGGTGGATGTCAGTAGATTTGTCAGAGCGAAAAACAACACGTCTTCTCGGTTCGACAGGCCAACTGAACCTCACCTCGATCTGCAGTCGAATGCTCTACCACTGAGCTATATCCCCTTGCCCTATAGCCACGGGAAAAGGCAATCTGTGTAGTGTAGTAAACCACGTCTTCTGAAAGACAAACACCTGATGTTTAAAAAAGAATTTTGGAGACGAGAAAAGTTCTCGGTGAAAATGTTGCAAAATGGATTGATTCAAGACGTAAAAGGAATTTGTTCAGCATTTAAAAAAAAGATGTACACTACGACCCCGACGAGATTCGAACTCGCAATCTTCTGATCCGAAGTCAGACGCCTTATCCATTAGGCCACAGGGCCAACCGCTCTAATATATCCATAAGAAGCAGTTAATTAATCAGTATTAGACAGCCCTCGGGATGTACGATTATAGTTCCTAGATTTCAGTCCATACATTTGGTCAGTTTTAGTGGGAATTTTCATAAGCCGTTATTTTTAAAGGGTTGTATATCTGACTCATTGAAATAATAGTTTATCTAAAACAAGATACAAAAGATGATGATCGAATAAAAGTTGTGGATTGACGTGTCTGACATGGCGATGATTTGGCTGTTGAAAAAAAGATGGTTTGTGCCGTATGTACCCCTATCGACTTTGAATGGGCCAATCTTGTGTTTCTCCCTTATTGATCTGCCAAGATTTGAACTGCATACTTGACTAAAGAGGTTCCGAGTTTCCACCAGACCTTTTTGCTGGGCAAATGTTTCTGACCGAGTGACGGCAAACGGACATGTTTTTGTCTACTGAATTTATAGGCTAAGTAGTTAACTTTAAAGAAAGAGTGAAAACATGAAAGTACACTATCGCCTTCCCAAATCACGTTATCATTCGACGTCGTTGGTGATCGAAAACAAGTCGCATCACTACACAAGTCAAAAAAGGGGACATCCGGGATCGAACCGGAGACCTCTCGATCTGCAGTCGAATGCTCTACCACTGAGCTATATCCACTTGCCCTATAGCCACGGGAAAAGGCAATCTGTGTAGTGTAGTAAACCACGTCTTCTGAAAGACAAACAACTGATGTTTAAAAAAGAATTTTGCAGACGAGAAAAGTTCTCGGTGAAAATGTTGCAAAATGGATTGATTCAAGACGTAAAAGGAATTTGATCAGCATTAAAAAAAAAAGATGTACACTACGACCCCGACGAGATACGAACTCGCAATCTTCTGATCCGAAGTCAGACGCCTTATCCATTAGGCCACAGGGCCAAACGCTCTAATATATCCATAAGAAGCAGTTAATTAATCAGTATTAGACAGCCCTCGGGATGTACGTTTATAGTTCCTAGATTTCAGTCCATACATTTGGTCAGTTTTAGTGGGAATTTTCATAAGCCGTTATTTTTAAAGGGTTGTATATCTGACTCATTGAAATAATAGTTTATCTAAAACAAGATACAAAAGATGATGATCGAATAAAAGTTGTGGATTGACGTGTCTGACATGGCGATGATTTGGCTGTTGAAAAAAACATGGTTTGTGCCGTATGTACCCCTATCGACTTTGAATGGGCCAATCTTGTGTTTCTCCCTTATTGATCTGCCAAGATTTGAACTGCATACTTGACTAAAGAGGTTCCGAGTTTCCACCAGACCTTTTTGCTGGGCAAATGTTTCTGACCGAGTGACGGCAAACGGACATTTTTTTGTCTACTGAATTTGTAGGCTAAGTAGTTAACTTTAAAGAAAGAGTGAAAACATGAAAGTACACTATCGCCTTCCCAAATCACGTTATCATTCGACGTCGTTGGTGATCGAAAACAAGTCGCATCACTACACAAGTCAAAAAAGGGGACATCCGGGATCGAACCGGAGACCTCTCGATCTGCAGTCGAATGCTCTACCACTGAGCTATATCCCCTTGCCCTATAGCCACGGGAAAAGGCAATCTGTGTAGTGTAGTAAACCACGTCTTCTGAAAGACAAACAACTGATGTTTAAAAAAGAATTTTGCAGACGAGAAAAGTTCTCGGTGAAAATGTTGCAAAATGGATTGATTCAAGACGTAAAAGGAATTTGATCAGCATTAAAAAAAAAAAGATGTACACTACGACCCCGACGAGATACGAACTCGCAATCTTCTGATCCGAAGTCAGACGCCTTATCCATTAGGCCACAGGGCCAAACGCTCTAATATATCCATAAGAAGCAGTTAATTAATAAGTATTAGACAGCCCTCGGGATGTACGTTTATAGTTCCTAGATTTCAGTCCATACATTTGGTCAGTTTTAGTGGGAATTTTCATAAGCCGTTTTTTTTAAAGGGTTGTATATCTGACTCATTGAAATAATAGTTTATCTAAAACAAGATACAAAAGATGATGATCGAATAAAAGTTGTGGATTGACGTGTCTGACATGGCGATGATTTGGCTGTTGAAAAAACATGGTTTGTGCCGTATGTACCCCTATCGTTTTTTAATGGGCCAATCTTGTGTTTCTCCCTTATTGACTAAAGAGGTTCCGAGTTTCCACCAGACCTTTTTGCTGGGCAAATGTTTCTGACCGAGTGACGGCAAACGGACATTTTTTTGTCTACTGAATTTATAGGCTAAGTAGTTAACTTTAAAGAAAGAGTGAAAACTTGAAAGTACACTATCGCCTTCCCAAATCACGTTACCATTCGACGTCGTTGGTTTTTTTTTTTTGCGAAAGTAAAATTTATTTACATTTTACATGTGTACATGATATAATTCAGTCCAAATTAAAAATGTTATATACAGTTTGTGGACTGTTTACATGCTAATTGCCATTAATGGCGTTATCACAATTTCAAAGTAAATTTCATTTTGCCATTCTCTATTTTGCATATGACGCCATTTCTACACCACAATTTTTGAAAGGCTACAACATTCATCCTATAATTGTCTATCAGTACTCTTAACCTAACAGTTTCTTTTATAATTTTTAGAACAGAGTTTAAATTGTGTGTCTTCCCGTTAAATATAATATCATTTCTGCAACACCAAACAGAAAATTGGATTACGGATAATAAGTACAAATAGACTGGGAAGGTATTTTCTTGATAGTTACTAAGTATCTTAAATATCATGGAATTCCTATCGTTGCGTATTAATTGGTTGTCGTACAATACAAAAATGCGAACAAATTTATCATATACATCTCTAGTTAAAGAACATTCGACAAAAAGGTGTTGTTGTGTTTCAGTTAAGTCACAAAAGACACATTTGTCATCAATTGCCACATGTCTACGCAGTAGACGTTCCTTAACTGGTAAAACATCATGAACTAATTTGAATAAAAAATTGACAAGGTTATGATCTAAAAAGGTGTGGAAAACATTTTTCCATATTTCTTCCCACGGGAGACTGGTATGGGCTAGGGCTACTCTGGGCGTCTCAACCACTTTATTTACAAAGAAATGGTACAATTGTTTAGTAGAAATATTTACAGGCAATGTTTGTCCAGTGTAAAATTCCCGCCAAGCGCTCAAGGCAAACGTATAAAATGAAGAACAATTTAAAGAGTGCGGCACACAAGATTTTCCAAAATCTGGGCGAATATTTCTAAGTGAGAGTCCTAACCAATATATTGAAAAAAATTTCCACTTTGCTTGAGACCCGTTGATTAGCCTTAATATATGGCGAACACAAAAGGCTTTCATTTTACAATGAATACTGTTTATCTGAAGCCCGCCATTGGAATACTGATTGTACAGGACCGAACGCTTAATACCCTCCGGCTTCTTATTCCAGATGAATTGGAAAACAGACTGAGTACATTGTTTAAGAACTTTTGGGTGGAGAACAGTACATTGAATTGTGAACCATAAAACAGCGAGGGCCACAGAATTGATTAGAATACTTTTACCCCTTAGTGATAAATATCTAGAAGACCAGTTTGAAATGTTCTTTTTGATTTTAGTAAGTACTCTATCGGAATTCAACTGCAAGGCGTCCTTGCCAAAATATATCCCACATATTTTGTCATTTTCTACCGTTTTTAAACCAACAGTGAGTATAGCGTTTTTATTAAAGCTTCCAATCGGCAAAGCGGCTGTTTTCCCTACGTTTAATTTAGCCCCAGACGCCCTGCAGTATTCTTCCGCTATGTTTACAATTGGTTGCAAGGAACTTTCATCAGATATAATCACAGTTGTGTCATCCGCATAGGCGGTGACCTTAGCCTGCTCGCTGGTTCCCGGCATTTTGATACCTTTTATCAACTGACACCGCCTTACTGCTTCGATAAATGGTTCCAAAGTAAGAATGTACAAAATGGGCGAAGCAGAACAGCCCTGGCGGACACCACGTGACAAACTAAACAATTCACTAATATGACCATTAACAATGACGCTACTAAAAATATCCGTATACAAAAGTTGTATCCACCTACAAAAATCATAACCAAAATTTAACGATTTTAGGCATTTAAACAAAAAATCCCAACTGACACGGTCAAAAGCTTTTTCCTGATCTAAATTTACGAAACAAGCTTTAAAATCATTTTGTTCTACATAATCGTAAGTATTTCGTAAAAGGTGTAAGTTGTCAAAAATACTGCATCCTGGGACGCCACAAGTCTGATCTTGATTTACAATAGTGTCTATAACAAGTTTCAATCTGTTGCATAGTGCTTTAGAGATTATCTTATAATCTACGTTCAGTAGACTGATCGGCCTCCAGTTTTTTTATGTTTTCTGGGTTTTCCTGGTCTTTACATAAAATAGTTATCAGGCCCGTTCTTTGACTTTTACTCAAAAGATTATTCTCAAAACTTTGATTAACCATTTGTGTAAATACTTTTCCAAATATATCCCAATACTTTACATAAAATTCAGCAGGTAGTCCATCGCAGCCTGGTGTTTTATGTTTATTCATGGTTTGAACTGCTGTAAACAACTCATCCTGCGATAAACTACCTTCACATAGTAATTTACACTCATCTGACAGTTTAGGTAAATTAGATAAAAACACATTCTGAATATTTTCATCGGTTTCTTGGGATGTATATAACATTTTATAATATGAGCAAACACAGGATGAAATATCAGTTTGACAAATATGTTTATTGGATGGGTTTACATGGCATTCCAATGACTTAATCATTTTCTTTTTGCCTCTAGAGACCTCCCGTCGAATAAAGTACTTAGTAGGCTTTTCTCCGTCGCAGAAATCTTTGCTTTTTGCTCTAATTAAAGCCCCCTCCCTATTTTTGGTTGCTATGGCATTTAATGATTTTTTGATCCCATTTATCTCGTCAGCGTTCACAATAGGGTTTACATTTAACTCATTTAACATTTTTTCCAACGTAATAACCTCCTGCTTTTTTTCTCGGGAAAGTAAAATGCAATGGTTCCGTATCACCTCCTTACACTTTTCCTTAAAATTATCCCATAATTGTGTCAAATTTTTTTGACTTAAATCAGGTACATCAAAAAAGAAATCAAACGAGTTTTTAATTTTATCATATAGGTTAATATCATGGAGTACAGACGTGTTACATTTCCAGTACGATGGACCCCATGATATTACATCTTCAAATGAAACATCAAAATAGGCACAGCTATGGTCTGAAAATGAAACGGCAAAGAAGTCTACCACAGAAACATGGTCTAACAAAGCGTTTGATAAATAAAAACGATCCAGTCGCGAGGCAATCTGGGTTCTAAACCAAGAAAACCTCTTGTCGGTTGGGTGGGTTTTTCGAAAAACATCAGACAGAGAAAAATCAGACTTTAAGGCATTCATCTCTTCTTTACCATCGGTCCGGGCATCTTTATTTCCCCCAACTTTGTCTAAATCGTTGCTTTCGATGAAATTAAAATCTCCCCCCAAAATTACCATTTCTCGCCCCAATAACAATCTGTCCAAATTTGCCAAAAAGTCTTTCCTTTCTCTGGGATTATTCGGTGCATATACACAAACTAAGTTGACTGCTGTGTTATTAATATCCGCCTTGACCGAGATAAAACGTCCGGTCGGGCAGCGCTCAACTTGATGAATTACGCAATCAACACTATACCTTATAATAATACCAACACCGCAGCTTTTTGTGGTACCATAAGACCACATACAGTCACCAGGTATGTTAACATTTCTAGAATCAGCATAATTAGAAAAATGTGTTTCTTGCAGAAAAAGAATATCAAACTTATTGTCAAAAATAAACTGTTTAACTTGGTCTTGCTTAATTGGATTTCTCAAGCCATTTACGTTTAGTGAACCAAATCGAATGGAATTAATGGTAGACATGATTAAATAACAAAAAAGGAAGAGATAATACAACATACCTAAAGTGAATTTCCTGGTTTAAAATTTGTGTCTTATGAGTCCGTGGTCTTAACTAGGCGCTTTTTACCACGCCTGCTGTACGATTTCTTTTTTCGATATTCCAGGGTTAGAGCTGAATTTTCTTTATTCGGGATAGGGGTCATCGCTATTGGTTCTGGGTCAGATTGTTCGTAGTTTGGGTCGTTCGGTGTCTGTTCGGCGTCGTCATTGGAAATTGGAGGGTCTGGATGTTGGACCCCGGGTGGGGTTTCTTCTGGGTCCGGAACCATGGGTTCCTCGGTGGTATTGGCCTCGTGGTTTTCCTCAGGTTTCTCTACGGTAAGTGTCTCGGGAACTTGGTTTACATCTCCCTTATCATCACTACATTCCATCGCAGCAGCCAAAAGGCATTCATCCTCTCCGTCGTCCACAATGACGTCAGAATCACTTTCCGAGTCACCCCCGTTTGGGGCCTCCACCTGGGCAAAGGTCCTCTTAACCCGTGCAGCATAAGAGTGCAGCCTAGCACAGCACTGAAACCTAGTGTATTCGCGAGAACCACAAGCTCCACAAGGCTCCGAACATTCTTCCTCGTAGTGGGGATCTTCATGACTGGTAAATCCGTCAAAATTCCGGCAAAAAATTGCTTTGCACTCAGAAAACTGATGACCGCGTTGCGAGCAACGCCTACATTCCCGATCCTGTCCGGGGTACGTAAACATCACTGTTTCTCCGGCGAAAGTAATGAAATTAGGGACGTATCTGTTTTTGTGGCATTTAAAACGATAGAACCGGATGGCAGTTCTCACGTGGCTTAATGCAGGGTCTGAACAAAACGGTTTTCTTATTTGTAAAATTTCCCCGTATGGTCTTAAAGCAGCTGCAAGTATATCATCACCTAATTCATCAGGAGCCCAATGAACCGTCAAATTAAGTATAATTGAAGAAGCTTGGTTAATTGTCCATTCCGCATCTCCAATAACAGCACTTCCCTTGTTCAACAAAGCATTAACAGCTTTCATGTTTGACAGAGTAAAATAGAACGTTTTCTTCAGATAGTTCTTTTGTATAGCCTTGAGATCATTTTTAATATTAATTACTTCAGACAGGAAAGGAACGAAGTCCTTCTGGACCACCGTACTGAATGAGTCACGGCTGCGAGTAGTAATGGCTACTGTCAGGTCTCTAGTGGGACGCTCGAAATTGTCAAACTTTACTGGCTTAGACATCATTAATGGCAAGGCTTACGCCCGCACTGTTGCCCAAAAACAACCTCAAGCACAGTGTAGATTGTCACAACACAAAAATTGAAATGAAACACTAACCATGCAAGCCGATGTCGACAGATTTAGCGGAGCAAGTACAAACACGTCTTCTCTCTCATCTATCAAAATGGCGATCTCGTCGTTGGTGATCGAAAACAAGTCGCATCACTACACAAGTCAAAAAAAGGGGACATCCGGGATCGAACCGGAGACCTCTCGATCTGCAGTCGAATGCTCTACCACTGAGCTATATCCCCTTGCCCTATAGCCACGGGAAAAGGCAATCTGTGTAGTGTAGTAAACCACGTCTTCTGAAAGACAAACACCTGATGTTTAAAAAAGAATTTAGCGGACGAGAAAAGTTCTCGGTGAAAATGCTGCAAAATGGATTGATTCAAGACGTAAAAGGAATTTGTTCAGCATTAAAAAAAAAAAAGATGTACACTACGACCCCGACGAGATTCGAACTCGCAATCTTCTGATCCGAAGTCAGACGCCTTATCCATTAGGCCACAGGGCCAACCGCTCTAATATATCCATAAGAAGCAGTTAATTAATCAGTATTAGACAGCCCTCGGGATGTACGTTTATAGTTCCTAGATTTCAGTCCATACATTTGGTCAGTTTTAGTGGGAATTTTCATAAGCCGTTTTTTTTAAAGGGTTGTATATCTGACTCATTGAAATAATAGTTTATCTAAAACAAGATACAAAAGATGATGATCGAATAAAAGTTGTGGATTGACGTGTCTGACATGGCGATGATTTGGCTGTTGAAAAAAACATGGTTTGTGCCGTTTGTACCCCTATCGACTTTGAATGGGCCAATCTTGTGTTTCTCCCTTATTGATCTGTCAAGATTTGAACTGCATACTTGACTAAAGAGGTTCCGAGTTTCCACCAGACCTTTTTGCTGGGCAAATGTTTCTGACCGAGTGACGGCAAACGGACATTTTTTTGTCTACTGAATTTATAGGCTAAGTAGTTAACTTTAAAGAAAGAGTGAAAACTTGAAAGTACACTATCGCCTTCCCAAATCACGTTACCATTCGACGTCGTTGGTGATCGAAAACAAGTCGCATCACTACACATGTCAAAAAAGGCGACATCCGGGATCGAACCGGAGACCTCTCGATCTGCAGTCGAATGCTCTACCACTGAGCTATATCCCCTTGCCCTATAGCCACGGGAAAAGGCAATCTGTGTAGTGTAGTAAACCACGTCTTCTGAAAGACAAACACCTGATGTTTAAAAAAGAATTTAGCGGACGAGAAAAGTTCTCGGTGAAAATGCTGCAAAATGGATTGATTCAAGACGTAAAAGGAATTTGTTCAGCATTAAAAAAAAAGATGTACACTACGACCCCGACGAGATTCGAACTCGCAATCTTCTGATCCGAAGTCAGACGCCTTATCCATTAGGCCACAGGGCCAACCGCTCTAATATATCCATAAGAAGCAGTTAATTAATCAGTATTAGACAGCCCTCGGGATGTACGTTTATAGTTCCTAGATTTCAGTCCATACATTTGGTCAGTTTTAGTGGGAATTTTCATAAGCCGTTTTTTTTAAAGGGTTGTATATCTGACTCATTGAAATAATAGTTTATCTAAAACAAGATACAAAAGATGATGATCGAATAAAAGTTGTGGATTGACGTGTCTGACATGGCGATGATTTGGCTGTTGAAAAAAACATGGTTTGTGCCGTTTGTACCCCTATCGACTTTGAACGGGCCAATCTTGTGTTTCTCCCTTATTGATCTGTCAAGATTTGAACTGCATACTTGACTAAAGAGGTTCCGAGTTTCCACCAGACCTTTTTGCTGGGCAAATGTTTCTGACCGAGTGACGGCAAACGGACATTTTTTTGTCTACTGAATTTATAGGCTAAGTAGTTAACTTTAAAGAAAGAGTGAAAACTTGAAAGTACACTATCGCCTTCCCAAATCACGTTACCATTCGACGTCGTTGGTGATCGAAAACAAGTCGCATCACTACACATGTCAAAAAAGGGGACATCCGGGATCGAACCGGAGACCTCTCGATCTGCAGTCGAATGCTCTACCACTGAGCTATATCCCCTTGCCCTATAGCCACGGGAAAAGGCAATCTGTGTAGTGTAGTAAACCACGTCTTCTGAAAGACAAACACCTGATGTTTAAAAAAGAATTTAGCGGACGAGAAAAGTTCTCGGTGAAAATGCTGCAAAATGGATTGATTCAAGACGTAAAAGGAATTTGTTCAGCATTAAAAAAAAAGATGTACACTACGACCCCGACGAGATTCGAACTCGCAATCTTCTGATCCGAAGTCAGACGCCTTATCCATTAGGCCACAGGGCCAACCGCTCTAATATATCCATAAGAAGCAGTTAATTAATCAGTATTAGACAGCCCTCGGGATGTACGATTATAGTTCCTAGATTTCAGTCCATACATTTGGTCAGTTTTAGTGGGAATTTTCATAAGCCGTTATTTTTAAAGGGTTGTATATCTGACTCATTGAAATAATAGTTTATCTAAAACAAGATACAAAAGATGATGATCGAATAAAAGTTGTGGATTGACGTGTCTGACATGGCGATGATTTGGCTGTTGAAAAAAACATGGTTTGTGCCGTATGTACCCCTATCGACTTTGAATGGGCCAATCTTGTGTTTCTCCCTTATTGATCTGTCAAGATTTGAACTGCATACTTGACTAAAGAGGTTCCGAGTTTCCACCAGACCTTTTTGCTGGGCAAATGTTTCTGACCGAGTGACGGCAAACGGAAATTTTTTTGTCTACTGAATTTATAGGCTAAGTAGTTAAATTTAAAAAAAGAGTGAAAACTTGAAAGTACACTATCGCCTTCCCAAATCACGTTACCATTCGACGTCGTTGGTGATCGAAAACAAGTCGCATCACTACACAAGTCAAAAAAGGGGACATCCGGGATCGAACCGGAGACCTCTCGATCTGCAGTCGAATGCTCTACCACTGAGCTATATCCCCTTGCCCTATAGCCACGGGAAAAGGCAATCTGTGTAGTGTAGTAAACCACGTCTTCTGAAAGACAAACAACTGATGTTTAAAAAAGAATTTTGCAGACGAGAAAAGTTCTCGGTGAAAATGTTGCAAAATGGATTGATTCAAGACGTAAAAGGAATTTGATCAGCATTAACAAAAAAAAGATGTACACTACGACCCCGACGAGATACGAACTCGCAATCTTCTGATCCGAAGTCAGACGCCTTATCCATTAGGCCACAGGGCCAAACGCTCTAATATATCCATAAGAAGCAGTTAATTAATAAGTATTAGACAGCCCTCGGGATGTACGATTATAGTTCCTAGATTTCAGTCCATACATTTGGTCAGTTTTAGTGGGAATTTTCATAAGCCGTTTTTTTTAAAGGGTTGTATATCTGACTCATTGAAATAATAGTTTATCTAAAACAAGATACAAAAGATGATGATCGAATAAAAGTTGTGGATTGACGTGTCTGACATGGCGATGATTTGGCTGTTGAAAAAACATGGTTTGTGCCGTATGTACCCCTATAGACTTTGAATGGGCCAATCTTGTGTTTCTCCCTTATTGATCTGTCAAGATTTGAACTGCATACTTGACTAAAGAGGTTCCGAGTTTCCACCAGACCTTTTTGCTGGGCAAATGTTTCTAACCGAGTGACGGCAAACGAAAATTTTTTTGTCTACTGAATTTATAGGCTAAGTAGTTAACTTTAAAGAAAGAGTGACAACATGAAAGTACACTATCGCCTTCCCAAATCACGTTACCATTCGACGTCGTTGGTGATCGAAAACAAGTCGCATCACTACACAAGTCAAAAAAGGGGACATCCGGGATCGAACCGGAGACCTCTCGATCTGCAGTCGAATGCTCTACCACTGAGCTATATCCCCTTGCCCTATAGCCACGGGAAAAGGCAATATGTGTAGTGTAGTAAACCACGTCTTCTGAAAGACAAACACCTGATGTTTAAAAAAGAATTTTGCAGACGAGAAAAGTTCTCGGTGAAAATGCTGCAAAATGGATTGATTCAAGACGTAAAAGGAATTTGTTCAGCATTAAAAAAAAAGATGTACACTACGACCCCGACGAGATTCGAACTCGCAATCTTCTGATCCGAAGTCAGACGCCTTATCCATTAGGCCACAGGGCCAACCGCTCTAATATATCCATAAGAAGCAGTTAATTAATCAGTATTAGACAGCCCTCGGGATGTACGTTTATAGTTCCTAGATTTCAGTCCATACATTTGGTCAGTTTTAGTGGGAATTTTCATAAGCCGTTTTTTTTAAAGGGTTGTATATCTGACTCATTGAAATAATAGTTTATCTAAAACAAGATACAAAAGATGATGATCGAATAAAAGTTGTGGATTGACGTGTCTGGCATGGCGATGATTTGGCTGTTGAAAAAAACATGGTTTGTGCCGTATGTACCCCTATCGACTTTGAATGGGCCAATCTTGTGTTTCTCCCTTATTGATCTGCCAAGATTTGAACTGCATACTTGACTAAAGAGGTTCCGAGTTTCCACCAGACCTTTTTGCTGGGCAAATGTTTCTGACCGAGTGACGGCAAACGGACATTTTTTTGTCTACTGAATTTATAGGCTAAGTAGTTAACTTTAAAGAAAGAGTGAAAACATGAAAGTACACTATCGCCTTCCCAAATCACGTTACCATTCGACGTCGTTGGTGATCGAAAACAAGTCGCATCACTACACATGTCAAAAAAGGGGACATCCGGGATCGAACCGGAGACCTCTCGATCTGCAGTCGAATGCTCTACCACTGAGCTATATCCCCTTGCCCTATAGCCACGGGAAAAGGCAATCTGTGTAGTGTAGTAAACCACGTCTTCTGAAAGACAAACACCTGATGTTTAAAAAAGAATTTTGCAGACGAGAAAAGTTCTCGGTGAAAATGCTGCAAAATTTTTTTTTTTTTGAGAGAAATATGGTTTATTCCCATATTAAATTACATATCAGAATTCATTGATTATACAACTTCATACAGTTACAAAGAATACATACAGAACAGCATGATTTAAAAACAGTTATCACAGTAAGAGAGGCTGTCCTGTTTACTTGTCATTTGATTGAGTACAAAGTTATTTAATTAACAATACAAGTTTATCTTTTTTAACCTTGCAAAATACATTTTTCTGACACCAGGTTTGTATGAAACTATTTCTCTCTAATCTATAAAAATCAACAGTAATTCTGGCCTTTATCATATTTTTGGCAGAGCATAAGATAGAAGACAAAGTGATATTTTTACCATTAAATATGATGTCATTACGACCACACCAAATACTAAAATGCAGTACATCTATTAAGTATATACAAACAGTTTTATCAATATCTGACATACCAGTACTGAAGATTTTGTATATTAAAACTTCTTCATTTAAAGGAGGAAGGTAACCTAAGTATAAAACAAAAAATATATCAAAAACTTCAAACACTTTCTGCACAATCTGACAATTAACAAACAAATGTGTTTGGGTTTCAGTACCCTGGCAAAATACACAGACACTGTCAGTTGCTACATTTCTTCTCAGTAATCTTTCCTTTACTGGCAATATATCATGGACCATTTTATAGCTAAAATTAACCAAATTATGGTCGAGAAATGGATCAAAAACTGACTTCCACACGGTTTTCCAATTCAAATGAGGATACCGCAACAAAATTCTAGGAACTTCAACAATTTTTGGAAGGAAACTGTTATACAAAAATTTGGTAGTATACATCATATTTGGTAAAGGTTGTCCATCATAAAAATCTTTCCATGAGTTTAAAACAAATTTATAAAAGGGTGGCAAATTCTGACTATGTGGAATGGTACATTTTGAAAATTTTGGACAAACGTTTTTTAAAGAAAGACCAAGCCAATACACAGCAAAATAGGTCCAGTCTGCCTTTGAGCCATACAACAATTTAAGCACGTGCCTAATAGCCAAAGCTTTGTATTTACATTCAATGTTTTGGATGTTTAAGCCCCCACTATCAAAATTGTTATACAATACATTTCGTTTAATTCCTTCTGGTTTATCATCCCAAAGGAACTTAAACGTCGCTTGGGTACACTGTTTGATACATTTTGGAGGAAAATAAATACATTGTGCCATAAACCAAAACGAACATAAAGCCACAGAGTTGATTAAAACAGACTTCCCTCTAAGGGTTAGATAGCGGCTCTTCCAGGCATTAACATTTTTTGTAATTTTATTGAAAACACGATTACAATTCAATTCAGTGCTATCTTTGCCAAAATAGATGCCGCATATCTTAACATTTTGTGACGGTGTTAAATTAATGTTGGGAACATTTTCACTGTCCCATCTACCCATTGGAAGCATAGTGCTTTTTGATATATTTAACTTGGAACCAGAAGCTTGGCTATATTTAGTAGCCAAGTCAATTACATGGTTAACAGACGACTCTTCAGACAGAATCACCGTGGTGTCGTCAGCATAGGCTGAAACCTTGGCTTCTTTGGAGGTTCCAGGCATTCGAATACCTTTTACAAGATTATTATTATTCAATGCCCGAATAAAGGGCTCCAGGGACAAGATATACAAAAGTGGCGACAAGGAACAGCCTTGTCTGACACCACGTGACACCATAAAGCTATCGGTCATGTGTCCATTTACAAGGATTTTACTACTGATACCATTGTATAAAAGTCCCACCCATTTACAGAAATCTGGCCCAAAATTAAAAGTTTCCAGACATTTAAATAAAAACGACCAGTCCACCCTGTCAAATGCCTTTTCCTGGTCTATATTTAAAAAGCAGCATTTGAGATCTTTCTGGTCAACGTAATCAAAGACATTACGTAACAGATGTAAGTTGTCGAATATACTTCTCCCGGGAACTCCACACGTCTGATTTTGTTCTACAATTGTATTGATTACCAGTTTGAGTCTATTACAGAGGGCTTTAGACACAATTTTGTAGTCTACGTTTAGCAAACTAATTGGACGCCAGTTTTTGATATCTTCGCTGTTAGATTCATCCTTACATAAAAGTGTGATTAAACTGGACCTTTGTGATGAACTTAGAGTGCCTCGGTTAAAGCAGGCGTTAATGACCTGCGTATACATTTTACCTAACATGGGCCAAAATTTGACATAAAACTCCGAAGGCAGTCCGTCATCCCCGGGAGATTTATACTTGTTCATATTCCGAACTGCATTGTACAATTCTTCCTCATTGAATAGACCTTCACAAATATTCTTTAAATCATAATCTAACTTTGGCAAAAATTGTAAAAACTGATCTCTTAAATTACAATCTGTTTCACTCTCTGTGTACAATTCTTGATAGTATTCTTTGATGCAGTTGGATATATCTCTCTGACATGAGTAAGTAACTTGGGGTTTTTTATTAGAATTTATTTTTTTAATCAATTTTTTCTTACCCCTTCCGACCTCTTTCCTAATAAAAAACTTTGTTGGTTTTTAATTTTTTTCAAAATTGACAGCCTTAGTTCTAATCATAGCGCCTCTTAACGATTCGTTCTGAACAGCATTTATCATTTTTTTTACATTTTCGATCTGTTCTGCGTTAGAAACGGGATCCGACTTAAATACATTTAACTGATGTTCAAGGTGTACCAAATTTGCACGTTTTGTTTTTTGTAATTTACAACAGTGCTTTTTTATTGTTTCTTTACAGTTTGCCTTGAATTCATCCCATTGTGTGATTAAATCGGAACCCTCCTTCTTTTCGCTAAAATGATCGTCATACATATGCTTGATTTGAGAACATAGATCATCATCGTTAAGTACAGACACGTTGCATTTCCAATAGAATGGACCCCAAGTAACAACATCTTTAAAATCAAAATCAAAATATACACAGGAGTGATCTGAAAATGCAACATGATTGATATCACAAGTGGAAATATTACATGAAATAGAGTTTGGTACATAAAACCGATCAAGTCTACTTGCACATTGCCCCCTAGACCAAGAAAAAACTTTATTTTGTGGGTACAATTTTCTGTACAAATCACAAACATTGAATTCTGATTTTAAAGCATTTAATTCATCAATTCCGTCGTTTCTAGTACTAGAACATCCTAATCTATCAAGGGCTACGTCTTCTACACAATTAAAGTCGCCTCCTAAAATGATGAGGTCGCTCCCTAACATCAGCCTATCCAGAGACGATATAAATTCCTTTCTTTCTCTAGAAACGTTTGGGGCATAAATACATATTAAATTTAGAGCAGTGTTGTTAATATTCACTTTCATGGATATATAACGGCCGTAAGGGCATCTAATGACTTTATGAATAATACAATCAACCGTATACCGCACAATGATCCCTACACCACAACTCTTTGTTGTGCCATAGGCCCACCTGCAATCCCCAGGTATATTCATTTTTTTTGTATCTTTATAATTTTCGAAGTGAGTTTCTTGCAGGAATAAAACATCAATGTTATGGTTGAAAACAAATTGTTTAACATAAGCTTGTTTACTTTCATCCCGTAACCCATTACAATTTAGAGTAGCAAATCTAATACAGGACATTAAGGCAATAAGGATAAATAAAGTGTACATACCCATTGTAATTTGAGAAAGGGCAGCCAGTTAACAATGATTACAAGTTAGTCTCTATTAAGCCTACGCCTCCCTTTGGCTGCCGTAGACTTTTTCTTTCTATATTCTAGAAGCATAGCTGAGCAGTCTTGACTGGGTATTGGTGTCATCTCATCCATACAGGCGTTTAACATAGTGTCGCTGTCTGGCAATGGTTGAACAGGTGTCGGTACTTGATGTTGGTCGAGTGATGTTTCCTCAATTTTTGCTTTCTTTTGTGTAGATACAACTGGGGAGGGAGGCTGGTGTACCTCTGCCTCAACAACAATTTCCTCTACAATACCGGTTGGCAGGTTTTCATCTACGGTCGGGGGTTCGGTTTCTGGATGTTTGTCGGATTCACACTCACTCTCGCTTTCACATGTCATATCTTCGTTGTCATCAGACGGGGGACAAGAGTCTGTCTCCACAGTAGTGACATCTACGTCCTGTCCCTCATCACAATCCCAAATAGATTGTGGTTCGGATGAAGGCTTAGCGGCAGGTCGTTTCAAACATGATGCATACGAAGTCACCCGTGAATAGCACTCGCTGATAGTATGACCAGGAGATTTACACATCCGACAGGGCTTATTACAGTTTCTCTCAACGTGTGGATTCGTGTGTTTAGAGAAACCATCACAGTTCTCACACCACTGGGATCTGCATTCTGATGCCTTATGGGAAGGCTGCCCGCATTTTCGACATTCGTAATGTTGAGCTGGATACGTAAACATTACCACGTCACCGGCAAAATTAATAAAATTTGGGATATAACGTGTCTTATGGCAACGAAAACGGTATACACGAATACCACTACGGACATGCGCAATGGCAGGATCTGAGCACTTTGGTTTTACAACATTGGTACATTCTCCATATGGACTTAATGCTTTAGAGATGCATTCATCAGATAAACTTTCCGGGGCCCAATGAGCCGTCAAATTGACAAAAATTGCCGAGGCAGGCACTATGTTCCAAACGACCCCCCGTACTTCAATTGTAGCCTTATTTATCAGTGCGTCGTATGCCTTCTGGGTCAACATAGTGAGATAAAATGCTCGTTTGAAAAAGTTCTTTTGAAATGCCGAAAATTCACTTAGGTTAAATATAGTTCTTAGAGTTGGAATAAAGTCATTCTGGACCGCCGTAGAAAAAGCTGCTGAGTCACTCGTTGACAGGACGACCTCCATTGTCTTGTCAGGCTTTACCTCAGGGACATAATATACAGACCTAGACATTCTTATTTTAGGGCTTTGCCCGTCAACAATCACACTAAAATACCTTTCAAGTCAATGTATAGTTAGTTATAAAGCCCAAAGCACAAAAATGTCAAAAAGAAACGAACCATGTAAGGCGATGTCAATGGATTTTCAGCACAAGAAAAAACACGTCTTCTCTCTTCCAGCACCAAAATGGCGATCCTCGACGTCGTTTGTGATCGAAAACAAGTCGCATCACTACACATGTCAAAAAAGGCGATATCCGGGATCGAACCGGAGACCCCTCGATCTGCAGTCGAATGCTCTACCACTGAGCTATATCCCCTTGCCCTATAGCCACGGGAAAAGGCAATATGTGTAGTGTAGTAAACCACGTCTTCTGAAAGACAAACACCTGATGTTTAAAAAAGAATTTAGCGGACGAGAAAAGTTCTCGGTGAAAATGCTGCAAAATGGATTGATTCAAGACGTAAAAGGAATTTGTTCAGCATTAAAAAAAAAGATGTACACTACGACCCCGACGAGATTCGAACTCGCAATCTTCTGATCCGAAGTCAGACGCCTTATCCATTAGGCCACAGGGCCAACCGCTCTAATATATCCATAAGAAGCAGTTAATTAATCAGTATTAGACAGCCCTCGGGATGTACGATTATAGTTCCTAGATTTCAGTCCATACATTTGGTCAGTTTTAGTGGGAATTTTCATAAGCCGTTTTTTTTAAAGGGTTGTATATCTGACTCATTGAAATAATAGTTTATCTAAAACAAGATACAAAAGATGATGATCGAATAAAAGTTGTGGATTGACGTGTCTGACATGGCGATGATTTGGCTGTTGAAAAAACATGGTTTGTGCCGTATGTACCCCTATCGACTTTGAATGGGCCAATCTTGTGTTTCTCCCTTATTGATCTGTCAAGATTTGAACTGCATACTTGACTAAAGAGGTTCCGAGTTTCCACCAGACCTTTTTGCTGGGCAAATGTTTCTGACCGAGTGACGGCAAACGGACATTTTTTTGTCTACTGAATTTATAGGCTAAGTAGTTAACTTTAAAGAAAGAGTGAAAACATGAAAGTACACTATCGCCTTCCCAAATCACGTTACCATTCGACGTCGTTGGTGATCGAAAACAAGTCGCATCACTACACAAGTCAAAAAAGGGGACATCCGGGATCGAACCGGAGACCTCTCGATCTGCAGTCGAATGCTCTACCACTGAGCTATATCCCCTTGCCCTATAGCCACGGGAAAAGGCAATCTGTGTAGTGTAGTAAACCACGTCTTCTGAAAGACAAACACCTGATGTTTAAAAAAGAATTTTGCAGACGAGAAAAGTTCTCGGTGAAAATGCTGCAAAATTGATTGATTCAAGACGTAAAAGGAATTTGATCAGCATTAAAAAAAAAAGATGTACACTACGACCCCGACGAGATTCGAACTCGCAATCTTCTGATCCGAAGTCAGACGCCTTATCCATTAGGCCACAGGGCCAACCGCTCTAATATATCCATAAGAAGCAGTTAATTAATAAGTATTAGACAGCCCTCGGGATGTACGATTATAGTTCCTAGATTTCAGTCCATACATTTGGTCAGTTTTAGTGGGAATTTTCATAAGCCGTTTTTTTTAAAGGGTTGTATATCTGACTCATTGAAATAATAGTTTATCTAAAACAAGATACAAAAGATGATGATCGAATAAAAGTTGTGGATTGACGTGTCTGACATGGCGATGATTTGGCTGTTGAAAAAACATGGTTTGTGCCGTATGTACCCCTATCGACTTTGAATGGGCCAATCTTGTGTTTCTCCCTTATTGATCTGTCAAGATTTGAACTGCATACTTGACTAAAGAGGTTCCGAGTTTCCACCAGACCTTTTTGCTGGGCAAATGTTTCTGACCGAGTGACGGCAAACGGACATTTTTTTGTCTACTGAATTTATAGGCTAAGTAGTTAACTTTAAAGAAAGAGTGAAAACATGAAAGTACACTATCGCCTTCCCAAATCACGTTACCATTCGACGTCGTTGGTGATCGAAAACAAGTCGCATCACTACACAAGTCAAAAAAGGGGACATCCGGGATCGAGCCGGAGACCTCTCGATCTGCAGTCGAATGCTCTACCACTGAGCTATATCCCCTTGCCCTATAGCAACGGGAAAAGGCAATCTGTGTAGTGTAGTAAACCACGTCTTCTGAAAGACAAACACCTGATGTTTAAAAAAGAATTTTGCAGACGAGAAAAGTTCTCGGTGAAAATGCTGCAAAATTGATTGATTCAAGACGTAAAAGGAATTTGATCAGCATTAAAAAAAAAGATGTACACTACGACCCCGACGAGATTCGAACTCGCAATCTTCTGATCCGAAGTCAGACGCCTTATCCATTAGGCCACAGGGCCAACCGCTCTAATATATCCATAAGAAGCAGTTAATTAATCAGTATTAGACAGCCCTCGGGATGTACATTTATAGTTCCTAGATTTCAGTCCATACATTTGGTCAGTTTTAGTGGGAATTTTCATAAGCCGTTTTTTTTAAAGGGTTGTATATCTGACTCATTGAAATAATAGTTTATCTAAAACAAGATACAAAAGATGATGATCGAATAAAAGTTGTGGATTGACGTGTCTGACATGGCGATGATTTGGCTGTTGAAAAAAACATGGTTTGTGCCGTATGTACCCCTATCGACTTTGAATGGGCCAATCTTGTGTTTCTCCCTTATTGATCTGCCAAGATTTGAACTGCATACTTGACTAAAGAGGTTCCGAGTTTCCACCAGACCTTTTTGCTGGGCAAATGTTTCTGACCGAGTGACGGCAAACGGACATTTTTTTGTCTACTGAATTTATAGGCTAAGTAGTTAACTTTAAAGAAAGAGTGAAAACATGAAAGTACACTATCGCCTTCCCAAATCACGTTACCATTCGACGTCGTTGGTGATCGAAAACAAGTCGCATCACTACACATGTCAAAAAAGGGGACATCCGGGATCGAACCGGAGACCTCTCGATCTGCAGTCGAATGCTCTACCACTGAGCTATATCCCCTTGCCCTATAGCCACGGGAAAAGGCAATCTGTGTAGTGTAGTAAACCACGTCTTCTGAAAGACAAACACCTGATGTTTAAAAAAGAATTTTGCAGACGAGAAAAGTTCTCGGTGAAAATGCTGCAAATTTTTTTTTTTTTTTGAGAGAAATATGGTTTATTCCCATATTAAATTACATATCAGAATTCATTGATTATACAACTTCATACAGTTACAAAGAATACATACAGAACAGCATGATTTAAAAACAGTTATCACAGTAAGAGAGGCTGTCCTGTTTACTTGTCATTTGATTGAGTACAAAGTTATTTAATTAACAATACAAGTTTATCTTTTTTAACCTTGCAAAATACATTTTTCTGACACCAGGTTTGTATGAAACTATTTCTCTCTAATCTATAAAAATCAACAGTAATTCTGGCCTTTATCATATTTTTGGCAGAGCATAAGATAGAAGACAAAGTGATATTTTTACCATTAAATATGATGTCATTACGACCACACCAAATACTAAAATGCAGTACATCTATTAAGTATATACAAACAGTTTTATCAATATCTGACATACCAGTACTGAAGATTTTGTATATTAAAACTTCTTCATTTAAAGGAGGAAGGTAACCTAAGTATAAAACAAAAAATCTATCAAAAACTTCAAACACTTTCTGCACAATCTGACAATTAACAAACAAATGTGTTTGGGTTTCAGTACCCTGGCAAAATACACAGACACTGTCAGTTGCTACATTTCTTCTCAGTAATCTTTCCTTTACTGGCAATATATCATGGACCATTTTATAGCTAAAATTAACCAAATTATGGTCGAGAAATGGATCAAAAACTGACTTCCACACGGTTTTCCAATTCAAATGAGGATACCGCAACAAAATTCTAGGAACTTCAACAATTTTTGGAAGGAAACTGTTATACAAAAATTTGGTAGTATACATCATATTTGGTAAAGGTTGTCCATCATAAAAATCTTTCCATGAGTTTAAAACAAATTTATAAAAGGGTGGCAAATTCTGACTATGTGGAATGATACATTTTGAAAATTTTGGACAAACGTTTTTTAAAGAAAGACCAAGCCAATACACAGCAAAATAGGTCCAGTCTGCCTTTGAGCCATACAACAATTTAAGCACGTGCCTAATAGCCAAAGCTTTGTATTTACATTCAATGTTTTGGATGTTTAAGCCCCCACTATCAAAATTGTTATACAATACATTTCGTTTAATTCCTTCTGGTTTATCATCCCAAAGGAACTTAAACGTCGCTTGGGTACACTGTTTGATACATTTTGGAGGAAAATAAATACATTGTGCCATAAACCAAAACGAACATAAAGCCACAGAGTTGATTAAAACAGACTTCCCCCTAAGGGTTAGATAGCGGCTCTTCCAGGCATTAACATTTTTTGTAATTTTATTGAAAACACGATTACAATTCAATTCAGTGCTATCTTTGCCAAAATAGATGCCGCATATCTTAACATTTTGTGACGGTGTTAAATTAATGTTGGGAACATTTTCACTGTCCCATCTACCCATTGGAAGCATAGTGCTTTTTGATATATTTAACTTGGAACCAGAAGCTTGGCTATATTTAGTAGCCAAGTCAATTACATGGTTAACAGACGACTCTTCAGACAGAATCACCGTGGTGTCGTCAGCATAGGCTGAAACCTTGGCTTCTTTGGAGGTTCCAGGCATTCGAATACCTTTTACAAGATTATTATTATTCAATGCCCGAATAAAGGGCTCCAGGGACAAGATATACAAAAGTGGCGACAAGGAACAGCCTTGTCTGACACCACGTGACACCATAAAGCTATCGGTCATGTGTCCATTTACAAGGATTTTACTACTGATACCATTGTATAAAAGTCCCACCCATTTACAGAAATCTGGCCCAAAATTAAAAGTTTCCAGACATTTAAATAAAAACGACCAGTCCACCCTGTCAAATGCCTTTTCCTGGTCTATATTTAAAAAGCAGCATTTGAGATCTTTCTGGTCAACGTAATCAAAGACATTACGTAACAGATGTAAGTTGTCGAATATACTTCTCCCGGGAACTCCACACGTCTGATTTTGTTCTACAATTGTATTGATTACCAGTTTGAGTCTATTACAGAGGGCTTTAGACACAATTTTGTAGTCTACGTTTAGCAAACTAATTGGACGCCAGTTTTTGATATCTTCGCTGTTAGATTCATCCTTACATAAAAGTGTGATTAAACTGGACCTTTGTGATGAACTTAGAGTGCCTCGGTTAAAGCAGGCGTTAATGACCTGCGTATACATTTTACCTAACATGGGCCAAAATTTGACATAAAACTCCGAAGGCAGTCCGTCATCCCCGGGAGATTTATACTTGTTCATATTCCGAACTGCATTGTACAATTCTTCCTCATTGAATAGACCTTCACAAATATTCTTTAAATCATAATCAAACTTTGGCAAAAATTGTAAAAACTGATCTCTTAAATTACAATCTGTTTCACTCTCTGTGTACAATTCTTGATAGTATTCTTTGATGCAGTTGGATATATCTCTCTGACATGAGTAAGTAACTTGGGGTTTTTTATTAGAATTTATTTTTTTAATCAATTTTTTCTTACCCCTTCCGACCTCTTTCCTAATAAAAAACTTTGTTGGTTTTTCATTTTTTTCAAAATTGACAGCCTTAGCTCTAATCATAGCGCCTCTTAACGATTCGTTCTGAACAGCATTTATCATTTTTTTTACATTTTCGATCTGTTCTGCGTTAGAAACGGGATCCGACTTAAATACATTTAACTGATGTTCAAGGTGTACCAAATTTGCACGTTTTGTTTTTTGTAATTTACAACAGTGCTTTTTTATTGTTTCTTTACAGTTTGCCTTGAATTCATCCCATTGTGTGATTAAATCGGAACCCTCCTTCTTTTCGCTAAAATGATCGTCATACATATGCTTGATTTGAGAACATAGATCATCATCGTTAAGTACAGACACGTTGCATTTCCAATAGAATGGACCCCAAGTAACAACATCTTTAAAATCAAAATCAAAATATACACAGGAGTGATCTGAAAATGCAACATGATTGATATCACAAGTGGAAATATTACATGAAATAGAGTTTGGTACATAAAACCGATCAAGTCTACTTGCACATTGCCCCCTAGACCAAGAAAAAACTTTATTTTGTGGGTACAATTTTCTGTACAAATCACAAACATTGAATTCTGATTTTAAAGCATTTAATTCATCAATTCCGTCGTTTCTAGTACTAGAACATCCTAATCTATCAAGGGCTACGTCTTCTACACAATTAAAGTCGCCTCCTAAAATGATGAGGTCGCTCCCTAACATCAGCCTATCCAGAGACGATATAAATTCCTTTCTTTCTCTAGAAACGTTTGGGGCATAAATACATATTAAATTTAGAGCAGTGTTGTTAATATTCACTTTCATGGATATATAACGGCCGTAAGGGCATCTAATGACTTTATGAATAATACAATCAACCGTATACCGCACAATGATCCCTACACCACAACTCTTTGTTGTGCCATAGGCCCACCTGCAATCCCCAGGTATATTCATTTTTTTTGTATCTTTATAATTTTCGAAGTGAGTTTCTTGCAGGAATAAAACATCAATGTTATGGTTGAAAACAAATTGTTTAACATAAGCTTGTTTACTTTCATCCCGTAACCCATTACAATTTAGAGTAGCAAATCTAATACAGGACATTAAGGCAATAAGGATAAATAAAGTGTACATACCCATTGTAATTTGAGAAAGGGCAGCCAGTTAACAATGATTACAAGTTAGTCTCTATTAAGCCTACGCCTCCCTTTGGCTGCCGTAGACTTTTTCTTTCTATATTCTAGAAGCATAGCTGAGCAGTCTTGACTGGGTATTGGTGTCATCTCATCCATACAGGCGTTTAACATAGTGTCGCTGTCTGGCAATGGTTGAACAGGTGTCGGTACTTGATGTTGGTCGAGTGATGTTTCCTCAATTTTTGCTTTCTTTTGTGTAGATACAACTGGGGAGGGAGGCTGGTGTACCTCTGCCTCAACAACAATTTCCTCTACAATACCGGTTGGCAGGTTTTCATCTACGGTCGGGGGTTCGGTTTCTGGATGTTTGTCGGATTCACACTCACTCTCGCTTTCACATGTCATATCTTCGTTGTCATCAGACGGGGGACAAGAGTCTGTCTCCACAGTAGTGACATCTACGTCCTGTCCCTCATCACAATCCCAAATAGATTGTGGTTCGGATGAAGGCTTAGCGGCAGGTCGTTTCAAACATGATGCATACGAAGTCACCCGTGAACAGCACTCGCTGATAGTATGACCAGGAGATTTACACATCCGACAGGGCTTATTACAGTTTCTCTCAACGTGTGGATTCGTGTGTTTAGAGAAACCATCACAGTTCTCACACCACTGGGATCTGCATTCTGATGCCTTATGGGAAGGCTGCCCGCATTTTCGACATTCGTAATGTTGAGCTGGATACGTAAACATTACCACGTCACCGGCAAAATTAATAAAATTTGGGATATAACGTGTCTTATGGCAACGAAAACGGTATACACGAATACCACTACGGACATGCGCAATGGCAGGATCTGAGCACTTTGGTTTTACAACATTGGTACATTCTCCATATGGACTTAATGCTTTAGAGATGCATTCATCAGATAAACTTTCCGGGGCCCAATGAGCCGTCAAATTGACAAAAATTGCCGAGGCAGGCACTATGTTCCAAACGACCCCCCGTACTTCAATTGTAGCCTTATTTATCAGTGCGTCGTATGCCTTCTGGGTCAACATAGTGAGATAAAATGCTCGTTTGAAAAAGTTCTTTTGAAATGCCGAAAATTCACTTAGGTTAAATATAGTTCTTAGAGTTGGAATAAAGTCATTCTGGACCGCCGTAGAAAAAGCTGCTGAGTCACTCGTTGACAGGACGACCTCCATTGTCTTGTCAGGCTTTACCTCAGGGACATAATATACAGGCCTAGACATTCTTATTTTAGGGCTTTGCCCGTCAACAATCACACTAAAATACCTTTCAAGTCAATGTATAGTTAGTTATAAAGCCCAAAGCACAAAAATGTCAAAAAGAAACGAACCATGTAAGGCGATGTCAATGGATTTTCAGCACAAGAAAAAACACGTCTTCTCTCTTCCAGCACCAAAATGGCGATCCTCGGCGTCGTTTGTGATCGAAAACAAGTCGCATCACTACACATGTCAAAAAAGGCGATATCCGGGATCGAACCGGAGACCTCTCGATCTGCAGTCGAATGCTCTACCACTGAGCTATATCCCCTTGCCCTATAGCCACGGGAAAAGGCAATCTGTGTAGTGTAGTAAACCACGTCTTCTGAAAGACAAACACCTGATGTTTAAAAAAGAATTTAGCGGACGAGAAAAGTTCTCGGTGAAAATGCTGCAAAATGGATTGATTCAAGACGTAAAAGGAATTTGTTCAGCATTAAAAAAAAAGATGTACACTACGACCCCGACGAGATTCGAACTCGCAATCTTCTGATCCGAAGTCAGACGCCTTATCCATTAGGCCACAGGGCCAACCGCTCTAATATATCCATAAGAAGCAGTTAATTAATCAGTATTAGACAGCCCTCGGGATGTACGATTATAGTTCCTAGATTTCAGTCCATACATTTGGTCAGTTTTAGTGGGAATTTTCATAAGCCGTTTATTTTAAAGGGTTGTATATCTGACTCATTGAAATAATAGTTTATCTAAAACAAGATACAAAAGATGATGATCGAATAAAAGTTGTGGATTGACGTGTCTGACATGGCGATGATTTGGCTGTTGAAAAAAAAACATGGTTTGTGCCGTATGTACCCCTATCGACTTTGAATGGGCCAATCTTGTGTTTCTCCCTTATTGATCTGTCAAGATTTGAACTGCATACTTGACTAAAGAGGTTCCGAGTTTCCACCAGACCTTTTTGCTGGGCAAATGTTTCTGACCGAGTGACGGCAAACGGACATGTTTTTGTCTACTGAATTTATAGGCTAAGTAGTTAACTTTAAAGAAAGAGTGAAAACATGAAAGTACACTATCGCCTTCCCAAATCACGTTATCATTCGACGTCGTTGGTGATCGAAAACAAGTCGCATCACTACACAAGTCAAAAAAGGGGACATCCGGGATCGAACCGGAGACCTCTCGATCTGCAGTCGAATGCTCTACCACTGAGCTATATCCCCTTGCCCTATAGCCACGGGAAAAGGCAATCTGTGTAGTGTAGTAAACCACGTCTTCTGAAAGACAAACACCTGATGTTTAAAAAAGAATTTAGCGGACGAGAAAAGTTCTCGGTGAAAAT